>CM036564.1:20393103-25393103 GCA_020745775.1 Theristicus caerulescens | reverse complement strand
AAGAGAAAAAGTTAGTATACATCTAAAGTGAGAAGAAACTAAGTCTTGTAACATGAGCATAAGCGTAACATCTTTACTTTCTGGGAGTGACAAAGCTATATTGGCTTTAGTTTCAAAGCACAGTAAGTTCCTCAGATGGCTTTCGGTAGAATAGGCTGGGGCACCAAACTGTTTTGGCTGAGCCCTCTTTTCTATAGTAGTTTGGGATATCCTCCCCACTAGCTGTAAACATAGAACAACAATCCCTGCATCCTTATCTACTTCGTAGATCCTGGGAAAATTATGTCCCTAATCATCTTCTAAGGACCTCAGCTGAGGTCCTCAGCATCCTTAATCTAGCAAGGAAGCTTGGCTTTGTCTGGGGAGAAGAGGAAGTGCAGCCTTGCACATGGTGCCATGCCTCTGCCTGAACACATCTGATGCTTCAGCCCAACACGGCATGAGGTAAAAGGAAGTAGGCAGAGAAGGGAGGAAGCCCCTGCCGGTCAGCTGTCTGACCGCTGCATGCCAGGAGCACGACTGGAGAGTTGAGCCATGGCTTTACGCAACTTTCTGTAGGCTCCAAGTCAATGTAGCACAAAAGGAAAGAGGAGGACTGAGAGCTGCTGAAATAGTTTAATATATATCAACAGCCAGCAACACTGCTCACTACAGGACTTGAAACATTGGGAAATTTGACAAGCTTAGGTTTTAGCAGAGAGATATGCAAGACACTTGACAGTGTAAGCACAGGACACAGCTCAACAAAATACCTGTGAGGGCATTACAGATGCTGAATAGACACAAATCCCTAGTCCAAGTACTAATACGTTCCTTGACCGGGATTTCAGACAAACGGTTTAAGATTGGATTGACCACTACGTCAGTCACGAGCAGTAAGCCCAGACTTCTCATTTTTCTCATTTACACATACCTTTTCCAAAGCTTTGGCTATTCGAGTACCAACTTGTTCTAATGACTGTGGTGAGTACTGGTCCTTGCCAAGGTTCTGTAGCACCTGTGGAAGAAGCAGAACAAGTGTTTAGATGCTGGAACCTGGTAAGAGATGTCCCTCACTTGTTGGTTGCTTTTTCCTCCAGCCTTTTACAAATGCTGTAACCTGTTCCAATCTAAACATCACTGTCTATCTTGAGTTAATACTATCTGTATCATCACACAGTGTTATAACTCTATGGCACTGCAAACTAAGAATGGTAGAAGTTTATGTATGCTCAGTTGGACTTTTCTTTCAGTAATTCATCCATCAAGGGCTATAAATATAAAGACAGAACTGTGTTTTAGAATTTCCCTCAGGCCAGATCATAGGTGGCTGAGAAAACATTCTGGTAAAATATCGCTTTCAGCTTGCATTGTTCTTACAGTTTTATCCAGGCATTCACTCACTGAAGGTCCCTTCTGGAGACAGGGCATAGAGCTAAACGCGCCTTGAATCTGCCATGGTACAGCCATTTTTGTGTGACAACCTTCAACTCTGGCATACCTCTTTCAGCTGACTTTCTCCAGTGTAATGCAAGCTGGCCCGACTAGAGACACCTTGCAGGTGGTCCAAAGTATGCATACTGGCTGGTAGATTTGGGTTACAAAGGGGCTCCATGGCTGGTTCTTGCAGCTGTGTGGCAAAATCAATGTGTTCTGTAATGCTACAAAGGTCAAAACAAGTTGAATCAGTCAGGATAAGAAAACAGAAGAGTCATTACAAAGTTCTCTAGTGAGTGTAAACTGCCCAGAACCTGGCAGAATCTCATGAGTAGCTCAGGAAGCAAGAGAAACTGGATCTTCTGTCTGCACTTGCACTTTTCTTTGCAAGTCTGTTGATGAAATGCTACATAATGTTTTCAAACTTATTTGAAATCCTGGCAGTTCTTTCTTACTTTAAAGAATACTAAAATCTTCACTTTATGCACACTGAAGGCCATGTAACTGTCTTGCATTGTGTGAGTAGGTTCATAGACAAGATACTTA
Source organism: Theristicus caerulescens (assembly GCA_020745775.1). NCBI lineage: Eukaryota > Metazoa > Chordata > Aves > Pelecaniformes > Threskiornithidae > Theristicus > Theristicus caerulescens. Next base: position 25,391,141 of record CM036564.1, on the reverse strand, counting down.
CTCAATGTTTTTAGCAGAAACAGCAAGCCATGTGCTGGCTACAGTTGTAAGCTCTACCCTACGGAGTTTCAGGCATTCATCAGGGCTTGGCCAGCCAAGGCTACGATAGTCACGCCTTTTTCCTTGAGAAGAAAAAAAAAAAAAAACCTAGAAGAAACTGTCTGGAAGCAGAAAGACATTCTACTTCAGTACAATGATTTACAAAATACTTTATACCAGTGGATACATTCCCTATGTTATAAAAGTCACAGTCCTGCAGCCAGCTTTCTTTAAGAACATTTTTGAACCTAAATAGACAGAATAGAACTTGTGGGATCCAAAGACAGAACTGGATCCTACGCAAGACAGATTAGGAGGTGGAGTTTTAAAACCTGATTCATTACACTTTTTCAATAGCTACACATTAGAACAATTGCCACTCTTGTTTACAGGTAATGTCTCTACTTAAATATCCTTAAAGAAAGTTCATAAGTTAGTCATCATTTATGTTCTACAGCTACAGTAAAAACTAATAAAAGTCGATTGCTCCATCTTCTGACAATCCCAGGTGAAAAATACTGCTGTTTCTTTTCAATGAATATTTTTTAAGACAGATAGTGGCTTTTACTGCATTCTTACACTCAAGATAGCAACATTTTTGAAATTATTAAGCAATTACACTTCAGCCCTCCCATTTTGCAGAGAAGTTAACTGAAGCAGGGAAAGGTTAAACAACTCGCTTTATGTTAACAAATAGATCACTGGGAGAAACAAGAACCTGAACTTCACATTTGAACCAAAGCCTACTGAAATCCTTCCCTTATATTTGGTGGACACTGTACCAAGTTCTAGGAATCCAACTTGTGTTAACTGTTAGGAAACATTTTCCTCTCACATCAGAAACATCTGAACTGTTTGGAACACAAGAAAAATTCATCGTAGCCATAAATTTGCACAGTGGGAAGCCAAGTTTAACAATGTGCCAGTCTATCACACCAGCTACGTAGGCAGTATTTCAGTATTTATTTCTAGTTACCTGAAATTTTGCCCATTTGGATGCAAATCCTATTTCCCATCCAAAGTATAGTAAAACGCTTCACCACAGTTCTGTGAAATAACGATGAAATCTATAATACCATGTCTTTTGTAAAGTATTCTGATTAAAGGAAAATTAACTTTGAGAAACACTGGGAAACTTCAGAGGGGAATGATCAGTTCTCATCACCACCACTGTGAACTATCTGATTGTGAGTTCTTATTTGCATGAATGGCCAAAGATAGCGGGAGGTATGGAAACACTACACAGAGACAGTTCAGTAATCTTGAGAGGCAGTGAAATACACTACAGCTAGCATCATTTCCCTGTTCTACCAGGAACTCCCCAGGTGACCTCCAATATGTTACTTAAACTTTTGATGATTTAGTTCTTGTAAAGAGGACGTCAGCGGATCCTGCCTCATAGGAGCATTAGGAAGATAAGTACTTCACAATTGAGGGATGCTATGTAATAAAGCCACAAAAGTAGCTCAGGGGAGAGAAGATACATCAAGGAAAGGACAAGTGCATGCTCATAAATGATAGTCTGTTTTCATGTAATCCCTCCCCCTATTTAAATATTTAATTCAGTAACTTACATTCGCCAGTTGCTAAAAAAAGAGCTTGTTAAAGATTTAATGTAAAAGCCTTGAAAATGTGAAATTGCTTTCTAGGTCACCAAATTGTCAAGGACTAAAATGTATTGAAGAACCCATCTTTTCTTACACATCAGCCCTATGACAAAGATTTTACCTCCATTGAAATCAAGGTAAGACAAAAAGTATGGGGGCCAATTATTTTGGTTCTCTTCTTTTGCATCATTAGGTTCCAGCAGCTCTAAACTTCATCCCACGCAATCATGTGCTGATGATTTCTGTCCACCTGAACACACCAGTGGAACTAGCTTGCACCATAATAATAGACCACTCTCCAGTTCCTGTTACTCAACTAGCAAAAACTCCACCTCTCTCTCCAAACCACCTCATCTATGTTGGTGCAAAACTCTACTCTTCTGTAACTTCAGTCTTCTGGAAGACAGTCTCTAAGTTTTCTCTTATAATATCACCAAACCAATTACAGCAGAACACTTAACTTTTATTTTATTTTTATTAGACCAAGTTTTCTGCCTTTTGTTTTTGTGTGTCTTATGTTTAATCAGGAATCAATTCAAGCTCTCATCCTGCATTTGTCACCAAAGGTGTGTCTCTCATCTGATTAAAACTGAATAGGCAGAAAAGTTAGTTTAAGAAAAATATCATTAAAACTCCTCTCTTTTACTACTTCTACGCACAATATCTACCTCTTTCATTCTCCACTCTTACCACCTCATCCCCAGAAGTTCTGGGAATTAACTAGGAAGTTTTCATGCAGCAGATAAAGTTATGCTACACTTCATGAAGAAGGTGCAGATAGAAGAGATTTCTAATTTTTCCACGTACTCATCTAGAAGGCATATTTCACTATGTAGTCTTTGTGATGCATATTTATATATAAAAGCTGCCAAGGAAATAAACCTGAGTAATACAAAAGCTGCAAATGACTTGCGTTCTCTAGAAGCAGCAGGTTACCTATTGGTCCAGGAGAAGGTATCTTTGGTCCGCTGATCTCCAGGGCAGTTTGATAAAAGTTCTCATTTTCTCCATTAGTCCCTTCTTCCCCGTTTCTCCCAACTGGCTCCTGGAGATCCAAGCTTTCAGCTTTTGGTTTCTTTAAACGTTTCACCTGAAAAGTGATCTACCAAAAGAACAGTATTGGCAAGGTTAACAGTAAGAAACACCATGAACGTTATCAGCTCCAATACACTACTTGTTTTAGCCCAAAGATTCAAAGATGTTACAGCTGAGATCTTTTTCTCTCTCTCCCTCCCTTCCCATCTCAACCCATTTTCTAAGCCTGCTCACTATCACTGCATCACACCATGCAAACAAAGTACACAACTTCAATCTCCAACATAAGAGAAAAACAATTTAACTGCTAGAGAACTGAAAGGCATTTTTCATTATATATTTTGTTTATAACACGATGACAACAGATATTTCATTGTTTCATGCTAACCAGTACTTTTCATTAGAAACTTTTCTCCTTTGTAACTGTGAGCAAGAAGTTTGAAGGCACCTGGCATCATTCAACACCTAAGGTCTTGCTGATGATAATCATGACATGACCATAGAATCATTTAGGTTGGAAAAGACCTTTAAGATCATCGAGTCCAACTGTAAACCTAACATTGCCAAGTCCACCACTAAACCATGTCCCTAAGTGCCAGATCCACTTCCAGAGATGAGGACTCAACCACTTCCCTGGGCAGCCTGTTCCAATGCCTGATAACCCTTTCAGTGAAGGAATTTTTCCTAATAGCCAACCTAAACCTGCCCTGGTGCAGCTTGAGGCCATTTCCTCTCGTCCTACTGCTTGCTACTTGGGAGAAGAGACCGACCTCCACCTCGCTACAGCCTCCTTTCAGGTAGTTGTAGAGAGCAATAAGGTCTCCCCTCAGCCTCCTCTTCTCCAAACTAAATGATGTTAGTTTTAGTGATGCAGAGGCCTTTCCTTTAGAAGATGCATTGAAACTACTTGTTCATTTCACAGAAGCCATGAACCAGCTCTTTTAGGCCCACAGGTGAAGTTCCTATATATATTCCAGTGTTAAACCCCCTGAACTGTCCTCATCTTTCCCTCCTCCACAACAGTAAGTTGGTACAAGACTTAAGTAAACTCATCCAAACTTACCCATTCAGCTTCATCATCATCACCACAATCTCCAAAACAGGAGCTAGCCAGTCCATCCTGAGATCCCTTCTTCAGGACCCGGATTCCCTGCAAGTCCATCCGACGACCTTTTACTTCCAGTGCCCCTTCAAAAGCTTCCTGAGGCCAAGAGTTTTCAAACTCATCCACCAAAGCCAGCATCTCTTCAGACATCTGATCATCTTCTAACCCCTCCATTCCTTCTGAACCGTTGCTTTCTGCAGTGACTGCATCTAAGAGGGAATACCATAAAAACTTCAAAAATTCTCTTCCTGCTGCTTCCACAAATCATATAAAAAGGATATTTTTTCTGTGACCTGACTTTTCCACTTTCACAAACCAAATATCACTGACTACTCACTACACGCTGCAAATGGAGAGGGGGACGGGAGAATGCAGACTTCTCCACTGCAAAGAAGCATCAACTGTTGCTTCAAAAATCAACAACTCTACACGACTTTCATCAGTTCTCTTTCCAAACCAGAATTCTGCCTGTTTGACGGTATAAACAAGTGGTGTCTTTTCTCTACATATGTGCATTAAACACTGAATAAAGTGCTCTGTACCTTAACCACAGACACTGTTTTTCTTCCCTTCTGTCTGGCATAGCTGATACAGAATGCACTGAGGTACAACCAACATGTGTTTGTAGAGTCTTGCAAGAGACTACATCCTTTAACTTGGAAAGCATCTAAACCTTGATCTCATTTTTTGATTTACTGCATTTTGATGTTAGACTTTGAGAAAGAACAGTTAACAAAATGAAACCGGTTTTAAGGGTTACTTGTCACTTTGTTTCATGGAGGAGGATGGGGGAAATGTAGCTTCCTGGAGGAAGACAGCTCTTCTTAAAAATCTAGAAACCGATTCATTTGCCAGCACTGATTTTGTAAGGCTGACTTACTTTCCAGTCTTGACAAGGAGGGATCCCTTGCTGAACTCTGAGTAAGGACTTCTGGATCTTCTGTACCTCCCTCAGAATGTCCTTCTGCCACTGCTGTAACTGACTCATGGTGGTCATCAAAGTATTTCTCCTTGTCATGACTGCCATCTGGATTTTTCTCATGACAGTGACCTGAAAGAGAGAAGTTTATTGATACACTGTGTAAGACTGCTGCTCCTGGATACAAGTGCAGAAGCTGTACTGTGGAAGCTACAGGCTTCTAGTTTTCTACATACGATTTAACAGAATAAGTCTACAAGGTATCAAAGACTTCATTTGGTGATTAAAAAGCTGGTCTGCCTCTTGACAAGGCAGATCACCTAAAATAGTTCCAGGAAACAACGTTATTATGTATACACTGTGAACTACTAAGGTATCTTTTGAGGGAATGTTGCACAGTATGTAGAAAATTACTGTGCGCTGGTAGCCACTCCAATCTGCATTCCCAAGACATATTTTTAGTGACACTGCACCATACGTGGGAGTTGCCTGCCATACAAACTTCACTTAGACACCATAATGCTCACTGTAGTTACATGCAAGAGAAAAAGGGCCAGGGCAGACCGATATGGGATTGCCAGGCTCTGACCTTCTGTGCCACAGTACGTAGGTAAGACTAGCTCATTAAATAGACACACAAAAGCTACGGGTATTAATCTGTGCCAAAAATCAGAAGTTTATTCAGCTGAAAATTTAACATCTATAATTATGCGGTCAGCTTACAGGCTCAGATTCCACCAAATACGAAGATCTAGGAATAACACTGGAAAAAGCCAAATGTAGAGTGAGTAATGAGCAGATTAAAAAAAAAAAAGTTAAAACTTGCAACACTAGCCTTTGAGCATCCTTCAGTGAGTCATTGTTAAGCTTTCAGAGAGTTTAAAGGGTAGCCACCTGCAACTTTGTAGCAATATTTTTGATCTCAAATACATTTTAACTAAAGAGCTCAGATTTTCTAAGAATAATTACTTGCCAGTCTTCCAGGGCAAGAAGTGTTTAGAGCGCTGCTCCTCCGGCCGACCCCCAGAGCCGCACGGATAGAAACAGGATTCTCCATGTGTGCGAGAGGCTGGGAGCTGCCCTGAACCCCACCCGCACATGGCCCAGGGCATCTGCCTATCGTCACATGGGAAGCCTGTCACCGTGGAGAAAAACATATTCCCTGTACAAAGCTGCTGCTCTCAAATGCCTCCTTCCTTTATTTCAATCACTTGTGAGTGAAAATAGCATACATATACAAATGAATTAAGAAGCACATAGCGAATCAAAGAAAGCTTAAATTACATGCAAGATTTTCAAGTATGTTCCCCATTCTACCCTCATGAATGCAAATTGTATTGCTCCATGCATATGGAAAGCATTTTTTTTTTCAACAGGCAGCATAAAATATGAAGAATGTGAATAAAGTAGATCAGCGACTCCTTTCTTCTCCACGCAATGATTCCATGTTAGAAAAGAATATTTTTAGGTCTCACTCTTTTATCAGGCCAGCAGGAGAAGAGGATGGTTGTAACTCTCATGTAAGGGTAACCTGTTCCGCCACTTCTCAGCAAAGTGAAACTATAGTTTTTTGCTGTACGCTCTCTACTTCTGCATCTGTGAACACTCAGGTGGCATCTTTGGAGGAGAAACAGACCAGTATTTTCGGGGGGGCACATGTGTGTGTCACCAAAATCAAACAAATAAAACCATATTCATAAACCCTCTGTGAAAACTATTTCTTGACCTGCCTTTTCTGTTGTACATAAAAAAAGTCAATGTTATTTTATGAGTAAATATATAAAGCAGAAACAGTTAACTTCATAAACTCTTCTAACATCTGCCATACAGTTATACTCTGCCTTTCCTACTCTATCAGTCATTGACTCTTTCTTTAATCCCCTCCCTAAGTCCCCCATGCTGTCAATAAAAAAATAATTGGTTTCATTAACCCCCCCCCAAAACCAAATCACTTAAATATATGGAGATCCTCATGTTTAATTTATGAGAAATGGTGTGCACAGAACCCTAAAGCTGAAACTAGTCCCCCTGCCTGATATCAAACCAGCCTGATTTTGATGCAAGTCAGGTGCTTCTCAGTAATGTTATGACCACAATTCCCTTTGCTGAAGGTCAACTCATCATTAGTATAAAGAAAAAAAGCAAAGGGGCTGAAAAACAGACAACTATTTTTAACTGAAATTAAAACACCAAAAAGAGAGAAAAAGCTGGAAATAGCAAGCAGAAGGTAAAAAACATGATGGCACTTAAAATTCTACGTAAGACCAACTCTGTTAATATTAATTTACAAACACTGACAGCTAAAAACAGACTAGATGAGAGTACTGGCTTTCTTGGGATCTGAGAGCTGCTATATATAGCAACCTGAGTGGCCTAATTTTTTCAAATTGCTGCTTTCAGTTCTCTGACGTCACAGGAGAAAAAAAATGCTGGTTGAAAAACCAATGTAAGTTCAAGATCTCTGATGAGCATACCATGAAGCTGGTGGTACCGAAAGACTGCAAGTCAGAACTTTACAGCCTGTATCAGCAGGATGGCTGAAGACCAACGGGGAGGACCACCAGGTAAGAGTGTGAGACCAGCAAGGGAACAAGGCGGCCCCAAACTCCAGGCACATTCACTGGCTGTAGAACATTAGTTGTATCGCTGCAATACTTACAAAGCACCTTAGCCACATGAAGGACAAAAGTGACCGCCACCCTACAAATGCTCAGCTATGTATTATTTATTAACATTTCACATGTATTCTGGTTGTCTAAATATGCACATGTGAATTTCAGGTGTAAAGTCCTGACACAGTGATATTGCAGCTACAAAACTTGGAAGTCTAAAAGTACTTCATAGTACTCGATCAATTCAGCTTACTCCATCCTGAAAACTTACTAGAGAAGGATCACTTTCTTACTCATTTATTTTTCTGAGAGCAGCTGTTGCCACTTTTCCTATTGATTCTGCAGAGCTAAGAAAGCTCAGAGCAAAGTGGATCAGTCTGTCCTACCTTGTATATTACGAGACCTGGTTACTGTGTTCTAGGCAGTGAAACAAAGATGATACAGAGATGACACAAAACAAGTGTCTGGGCCTTTATTTAAGTGATGGAAGTAACACAAATGAATAGTCTGGTTGTGCCAGGTTAATGTAGAAATTGGGAGGAGAAATAAGAGAATAGTTCCTAAATTATAAAGCAAATCCATTGGATAGAAAAAGCAAATACAAACTCTAAACTGAAGCATCAAGACCTTGGAGATTAAAAGCAGAAGACAGATATGTTAAAGGTCTCTATTTCTCATATTGTTCTAGTTTGTAATTTTTTGGGGCCAACGTGAATGCACTTATACAGCATTAGCACAACACACATTTTAAATGTAGAAAAGATCTGCTATATCATCCATCCCATCTAACATCAACACCACCTTGATTTTCAGGACCCCTCTCAAATGTCCACCAAAGCTGGGGTACCTACTGTAGTTAGTAGGGCTAAAAAACCAAAACACAAAAAGTCGGACTTAAGTTCTCATTTAGGAATTGGATGATTCCAAACTCTTAAGTTGAAAGCCACTTAGTGTAAGGAAAGAAACACCCAGAGTGTTGACATCTGTAGCAAGGAAGGAGAAATAGTAGGAAGGAGACACGATGCAGTAACTGACGTTGAAGACTTGTTCCATCTATAAAGGGATAACAAATATTTATTCTGAACCATACCTTATATCGCCACATTTCTCAGAAAAGTCACACTTGGAAACAATTATGAACTTCCCTTATTACATATAAACTTTTTGTTACTACATGGGGTTTTTTCGTTTGTTTGTTTAAGAGCAGACTTCTGTCAATTTAGGTGACTCCAGACCCTCAGACTGAAAGCCACTTAGCTAAAGCACAGACAGAAACGTGAGAAGCATGGAAAAGATGAACAAACAACACCCCCAGTGTATCACATGGAAGTGCTGCACCTTGAGGAAAGTGAAAGTAATCAAACTTCACCATTAAAAAGGGCATTGGTTGTTTTAAAAATCTAAATTAACTGCCACTGTAGCTGTTTGTTTCTTGTGGTACATCTGGCAGAGAGAACAAAGCCTCACTAAATATTTTCACTGTTCAATTCCTATACACCAACTTAAGATAGATGATTTGGTGTCAGCATTGGAAATAAAAAGTAGAGTTATCTCCAAGTGTCTTTGGTCAGCACAGAGTTTTTACTGACTTTTTTTTCCTTTGTTTGTCAGTGCAGAGCTTGCGAAATACGGCGTTCCTAACTACCATCTACGTTCCAACTTACTAGGTTTAAGAAAATTATTGGTTCCTAACTTCTTACAATGAGACAAACTAATTTCCTTAATTTTTTTGGTACATATTTAGAAATTATGATGGCAGAACAATGCTTCAAAACTAAAAGTCAAGTCATTATCTAAAATTTAGGTATTGATTTTTTTCCTACCACTTGGAAGAAGCAGAGCTGGATTATCTCTTGAATGATTACAAGAGTCAAGTGACTATTGCTGTAGTCAGTAACTTGCATTAGGTTACGCAAAATGCAAGTTATCTGGAGATGAGTGTCACTTAAATGATGTGTCCCTTTACAGTTAAACAATGCAAAGAGAGAACTTTATTTAATACAGATGTAAGTCAGCCTAATACCTGAGTTGTCAGAGTACAGAACAAACTGAAACCAAGCTGCTAACAGGAGTTGCTAACTCCATACTTGTTTTTTGATCCATGCTCAAAATGAGTATTCCCCACAGTGAAATTCAGTAAAGATAGTTCTCTTTTTTAATAGCAGGAATGACATATCACTGAGCTTAATGGAAATAGGTTTTAATCCCTGCATGCAGATGAATAGTCTCATCTACAGACATTTCAGGAGCAGTGCATCAATTAGCAGTCATCTTTTTACTTTTGCTAGTCACTGCTTACACAGATGCAGAGAGACACCAGTCAAAGGGGGTGGTATATTCCCACTTTACACATGAAAATGCATAACAATTAATGCTGCTCTTAGGTCATGTGAAAACTTTAGGGGTGCTCACTGCTTGGGTGACACTGCATATTTAGAATTAGGCTAAAATATATCCTTTAGAGAAATTAAACTGAAAACCAGCATATTGTCACCCATTACTTTTATAGAACAAGTCTTGTTCAGTCCTTCATGTCACAGGCAATATATTTTACTAGGGTGTACAAAAATAATCTGGAATGAACACACCCAGCAGAAACCTTTTGTGCATCTAAAACTACTGGGATCTCAGTCATCAAAATTCGGGCCAAACTAGCACCTGAAGAACTGTCTTACTTTCTGCACCATGGTGACTTCGCCACAATATGACATTAACAAGCCAGGGTAGCATTGCGGGGAAGTGCTGTTTGAGAAACCATCCTTCAGACAAATACAAATCATGAGCTTTGACTTTCACGGCAATGTTAACACTGGTGATTAACACACTGCATACCCAAATTACGTCGATGTTTCAAGGTGAACATGATAATTTCCTAAAGATCTTGTGAGCCATTAACAGCGACCACGTTATTCCAGTCACATATGAACAGATATTTGACTGCAAAATATTTGTTAAGGGAAAAAAAGTCCATGCCAGTTATTTTAAGATGAGTTAAAAGCAATAGGATGAGCAGTAACTAGAGAAGAGACCTATCTTTAGCAGCTATTGCTGCTCTGCTCACCTTAATTATAAATTAACATGGTTCTATTAAGATTTTGTTCTAAAATTCATTCATTCCTTTTCTTATGGTTTTCCTGAAAAAATATATATTGACACTTCAAAATGAATCCCACTATTGAGCTTTGAAAGCAGAAACTGAAAACTACTTATGGCTGAACAGAATTGTCATCAAAAACATTATAGAAAGGTCACAAGCTATAACTGCTGAACTGCAAGACAGCACTGTGCTCCAGAAGCAATACCAAAGAATATTTGGTGCTTTCCACACACACAGGTGTTAAAAAATATATATAATCAAAGAGTTCTCAGTATATTTTCAGTGAAAAATGATCAACAAAGTGACAAACAGAGCCGGGAAGTAAAGGGAGAAGAAAAGTAGTTCTTAATTACAGTTACCTGGCTATGCAATACGGACCTGTGAATGTTTGACAGGTCTATATGTATGTGAAGAGAAATACACAAGTCCTACTACATATTCACTGTGCAGTATAGGACTCAGGAAAGATACAAAGCAGATGGGCAACCTACATGTGCAGTAGCATAAAATTGTTTGAAGCCTTGTTGCAGAACTGAAAAGCCAAACAGCCCACCCAGCGGTCAGTCTTGCTCTCTCTGAACCCAACAAGGCACGACTAGGCTCCATAACAGTAACACAAGTGTACCTCCAGTACCTTTTACAGTTGTAACATACTGGATAAATCACTACAAAAAGTTATCTACTACCCACACATCATTATAGCTACTATTCTGGAATAACAAAGGACAGATTGTAATAAGTTCCCTGCCTGCTCATGTATTTCAAGTTAAGTATCAATATGGGTACTGGCAGAGAATGATGAGTGTAGCACCCAAAATTTAGACTAAGCTTTTGGTGTGTTTTCTCTTCACAGAGAAACACTGTTCATTTTTAGCTTTCTCCTTTAATATAAACCCTCCTTTGCAAAACTGGAAGTTATAGGACAAAAATAAACATTTTCAAAGGACAGGACATACTGCTAACTGAAAAATAAAAGCTAAGTATAGAGAACAAATAATGAAAAGCAATATGAAGTATTTTAAAAGTTGATTTTCATAAATTCCTACCTCTTCTCTAAATTCCTCCCTTAGATGAGCGGTCAGTGGCCCTTCTTCAAAGATGATGAGAAGCATGCTCAAAATCGAGTAGTCAGAAGAGTGCTCTACATAACAAGCTTTGGTTTGATGCATAGCAAAAACAGGATGATGATTTATGTGGTCTAAATTTTGACTCAAGCACACAAAATGAAGCATACAAAAGTTCACTCTTTTTTATTATTTATTCCAACAACAGGTTTTCAATTAAGAGGATTATATAGTAAAAGAACTGTTCTCACTCATAGGGAAATAGTTTTTAAATCTGATTTGTAGCCAAAAGATGCCTTTAAATTGGCTTAGCTATAGATTTAAAGATTATCTATTTGTCTCATTACAGCAGTTCTGATTAAACCTTTCAAAACATACAAATACCAACAATATATAACCAGATTTCTTGTTCATATTAAGTGAGAGAAATACCTCACCATTGCATAACAGACCAGTCCCTGATGAACAGACACACAAATTCTCCTTATGAAATATAAAGAAGTGATAAATAAAACATGGAAAAAAATTCAAAGAGGAAGACAAATCTATTTAAATTAGAACACAATGCAGTTTAATAAGGGACATGCATGCAAAACATCTTGAAGAATTCAGTAGGCTACTTTATAACAGAGTAGAAAATGTCAACCCTCCCCCCCAACACCTCTTCCATAGTTAAAAACAGGGAGGGGAAAATCAGAGGTTGACTGACTACCTAAAGCCTTCGCTCTCCTCCTTCCTCACCACCAACTAAAATAGGAGCTTGTTTTTTTTTTATGACGCACATCTAGAAGCAGTAACTTCCTCTATGATGCCTGGGAATAGGGTCCAAAACAGAAACATCTAAACATCTAAATTTAAACCCTCCAATCCTGTCAGTGGATAAAAGAGACCAGAAAATGTCTCTTTCAAGGGACTCTGTTCCTACATATAGAGTAGGAAGGTAAGTAGCACTGCAGTCTGAATTTCAGCTTGTGCCTCAAGAATAGCTTGATTTTTTTTTTGTTTTGTTTTGGGAAAAGAGGGAAAGAAAACAAGATAAACAAGCACATATAAGTTCTGAAGACATAGGCTTGTCCTCAGTGACTTCTCCTATGTGCCAGATATTTTTTTTTACTGTCACATAAGAAAACAGTTACTTATTAATTCCTTAACAATAAACATTCACCCACAGTAGATCACAGCATAATAGATGCTGTGAATATCAAATGACTAATATCTAGTTCTCTGAACACAACAGACTTCTGAAATCTGTTTCTGATTAAGCCATGGATATTCTTAGTTTAAGGATCACTAGCATTAGCAAAGGCAACAGTGGCCTGCATTTGTTTTGCTCTCTTTCTAATCTTTCTCCATCACAAGCCACATACCTCTTCTTATGCTAAACATGAAATATTTTGTTAGATCCTGCTAGATCCTACGGTACCTATCAACTCAAGTTTAAAAGTACAAGAGCAACCCACTCATGAGAAATGACATCATGTAGTTGAACTCTACAACAGTTAACTAACCCCATTATGAGTTACTGTTAGTCCTCCACTTCTCTCAACATATGGGGTTGACACTATAAAGCCAAGTAATGACCTTATGAGCGGGCCTTTTGACGACCACTCTGTCTGTAAGGTTTGCACCATATATTGGAATTTAAACAGTATTCCACGGGGACCTGATTTCATATTTTTTGTTTTAAGAAAATATTTTTGATAGGCTGTATTTATGTTTGTCTGTGTATCTCTTCACTAGGTTATACTGCTCAACAAGAGCAGATTAATAGTCAGACTTGATCCATAACCATTTATAGATTTGCGTGGAATAGATATCCATGCAATCTTCCTCCTAAATGGAGATCAAAGCAGAGACACTGACGCACTCCAATAGGAAAACAATGTGTTAACTGGTCAGGTAGGTATGCCCCTTATTAATCTAAGATAGCTTTTAAGTGCTTAGCAGTTTGTCTGACAGGTCACGTTTTACACAATTCCACGAAGAAGCAGAGTTGTTGTTGTAAATAAGATTTAAAAAAAAAAAAAAAAAAATCAATCCTGGTTTTGAGGGAGTGATGAACAAGAATCAGACTAGCCTTTTCTTGAGTCCAGGTAAGGAATACCTGCAGAAGGTTAAGTTTGATAAGAATACTGCCAACCACGCTAATTTAGGATTCAGCAGAAAAATACTCTCCTCACACTGACAGAATAGTACAAAGCTATAGAACAGTGCCTGAAGAAAGACTAGGAATTTTTGGAAGAATGTCCCTTCTCCCCAAAACTGCTGCATTCAAGAAGCATCAATCTCTTCCTCTAGGGAAACTCTGAATTGTCCTAGTTTCAGTCACTAGTAGCCAGAACAGATGATAGATTTAAAGCTTTGAGGACAGTCAGAGCACAACACAAACTCACATGAACCAAGCAACCAACCTTAAAAGGAAAAAAAACCCAAATCAATAAAGTAGATCAGGGGTAGTTAAGTGCCAGGCACTCCATGGCTCAGCATGCAGTGCTCATTTTAATCTGAGCACATGGCATTGCATGCTGCTTTGAGACAATCTCAACATAACTCATTACAGGCTGAGGCTACACATCACCACTTTACAAGTTCTCAGATTTAAGCCAAGTGAATATAGCCTTCAAGGTCTTGGCAAGTTGTTAACAACACTAAACTACATGCTGTCAGTTCTCCCATACATGGGGACCACACGTTCTTTCTCTTCCAAACATGCTTTAACCAACTCACTAATTCAGTCTGTACAGCTTTACTATGAAGTTGTTCATGCAACTAAATTTTCCTGGAGATGTAGCTGGGGAATTACTATTTCTCCTAAAAAGGCTGTTGAACATATGGAGTTGTTGGACCTTTTTAAAAAGGTCCAGCTCTAGGCAGTGCACACTATTCAGGTTCAGTAAGAATTTTCAGCAGCTACGTGCAAGAAAACGCTGCTGGCAAAAGCAGCCTCCTGAAAAGAAATCAAGACACAGAGAGAAGCAAAGTTGTCTCATTTTCTCTATATTCCTATCACGAAAAAAGCTCCAAAAACATTGCAAAGAAATGTTAATATGTCTGATAACTGAGGGATCAGGTTTTGAAAAATTTAGTTGGAAAGAGAACCTTTTCCTTTCCACTTTAACCCCAACAATCCTCCTCCTACTACAGGAGCATGTAGTTATGCTGAAGTAACTGAAGGATCCAGACATTATGAAGAATCATTTGCACTATAAAGGCAGATAAAAATGGGAAATGTCATATTATATTTAGTTTAACACTGTACTGCTTTTCCTTCATATATTAATAGTTTTGCATCAGTAAACTCTAACTGAACTCTCCTACAATTCTAAATTCCCTTCCACCGTGCTATCCCCTTTTCCTCCTGCAGCTGGGGCCATGACTTTCTTCTCCCTCCTCTGCTAGTCTGTGGCCTTCTGATCTTGGGAAAAGACAGAATGAATACAGAACACTAAATATTGCAGACATACCATTCTTAACAGAGCATAGTGCAAAGTGAGACTGATGACTATTGGAAGAAGTTGTTAGGTACACTGTCATGCTGTAAATAAGCAGAGTAAGTACGTAAGCTAGCAAGACAGACTTCGCATGATGTAAAGAAATCACCTAATGTTAGCAGAAAAACATGTTGCAGACCAAATTCACCCATTAGCATGTTTAACAAAAGCAAAAAGAGAATGACATTTGAGCAACAGATATACTTAAGACAGCATGCTTTGTTTGCTGGTTACAGAAACCTTTAAGATGCATAACAGCTTTCCAGCAAGCAGTAGCTTGGAAGCAATGTGCATGAGCAGTGGGTATACAGCCTTTGGATACTGGCATAGCTAAAAATGCCATGTTTAACATAGTACTACATTCTTTGATTTTTAAATTTAAGAATCTCAATCTATACATCTCTGCATAGTTTTAAGAAAAATAATACGTAGAGCTTGGAAAGGGAAGACAGGTTTCAAAGTGAGCTTGGCATGGCACTATCAGGGCAAGGTCCTTCACTTTCAACTTCCTTCAGCTACCCAACAGATGCTAGACAAAGACTTTTCAGGGAAAGATCTGATTTATACGGCAGGCACCAAATCAAATAGTAAAAAGTATCAAAAAGTCTGTGTCTGGTCAACTATCTTCCAGATCATAGCACTAAAATTCTAGGAATGCCATGATTATTGCAGCAAAGGTGGATGGTAGGAACTGCTTCTTCCCTCGCTGGGCTAGTGGTGCAGAAACGGTAGCGCAAAACTGAAAGAATAATTGGGTCATGTTATTCTCACAGAGCACATTCTCACATAAGATTTCTCCAGGATCTCCCAGTCAGAGGCACGTCTGACATTTCCTGACACTCCCACCCCCTAGGGATGTCTGCCTCCAACAGGACAAAAAGCAGTCCTCATTCTCCGTATCTCCCACCTGCCTGCATTCAGTAAGATGTTTTCATTCTACACAAGTACAATTTAATCTCCTCTTACTCCTTTAGCACCACAGAGCCCAAATGCAGTGACCTAGATTCCACTTGTGCAGCACCAACAGATCTTTCAGATGGACTGACACCGTATAATCTCTGTTGCCAGAGATGCTCGAGGGAGAAAGAATCCAGCTTGATTTTCAGATCCCAGGTGGAACTTGCAGGGTGAACAATGGGCACGTGGGTGCACACATGTGCGTGCAGGGGATAGAAATAAGCAACTGAGTATTTAACTTGAAATCATAACCTTGATTTTAGAACTGCTGCTTAAGACAGAACCCACTTCCTCTATGCTACTATTAAATGACAATGCAAACATTTGCCATGATGTGTTTCTGAGAGCTCTGACAAGTTGTTCGCGTGCTTCATAGAATTCTGCTTGTTCAGAAATGCTACTGGGGTTGACTATTCTGTGTATACAGATGAACTTTCCCATAAGGCAATAGAGAGAGAGTAAAAGCAACAGAGAAATGAATGGTCACAGATCCTACCCCTTTCATTAATATAATCAGATTAAATAAGAGTACTAAGATTTGTGGTAGTCTAAACAAGGCTCGGGAGCACTCAAGAATTCTGCCTTTACATGATACACAAGTCAAAGAAAGAAAAAGTTGAATTTTAAACATACAGTAGTGTTCAGTTCAGAATCCCATACAATTGGTATAGATTCTGGCCTTTTGCTTCAACTAAAACAAGATTAAATTCTGAGCTGAGCTCAACACCCTTTGACCCAAGAGTAAACATCCCCTCTTTCCACCTATTAACACTATAAGTGATGAGCATTCCTTGGAGGAACAAGATACAGCAGCTTGAGAAGGAGGGAACTAAAATGTTATTATGATAAAAACGTCTAAAAGGACCTCATGCTATAGCAAATGGAAACAAAATTTAGCAGCCCCTTGCTGGGACTACCAAGTCAGTCGTAGCTTGTAGGGGATCATTGAGTAAGTGAAAGATGCATTTAAAAATGCAAAGTATTTCACATCTCTATGTTTTAACACACTATTGTAAAGAAAATGTATGTGATGCTTTTGCTTAGCATTTGTGTATCTGAAATCACTACAGGGAACTCGAAGTGATTGCAGCTGTCAAGTTAGAGTCAGAGGCTTAAACTGTGATGTTGATTTAAGCAAGTTATTTAATCTGTCCATAAGCTTACTATTAGAGTTTCAAGTAGAGATTCTCCTTTCAGGTCAACCTCTCCAGGTCAATTTGCTTAAAGGTCTAAGCTTATTAACTTTGTAAGAACTTAAGTGCTGGGAGACAAAGGAAAATCCATACACTTAAAAGATCAAATACATTTTCCCCATGTTTTATTTTAAGAGGAAGTAGGGGAAATAAAACAAGACTTTTGATTTCATGTGGTATAGGGTATTTGTACCACAAGAGGGCACTAAAAGCATACTTAAAGCGGATCATTAAGCTAGTGCTGTAGACATTACAGAACTAAGTCAAAGTAAGGAAGTATACATTGCTTTCACAAACATACACATTCACTACATAAAAGCATTCAGATATCTTAATGGCATGCACATACATTCATAATGTACTCACACTGCCTCTACTTCCAACAGAGCAGCACAAAGCTTTTTGTAAAAGCACTATCCTGCCAAGTAATGAAAGACAGTGAGACTAAAGAAACTTGAAGCTTGAAACAAGTTGTGCTTCATGTTTTGATTACCACCAGTCTATTAATAAAGTTTAAGATTTTGAATTTTGATCTCGTCTAAAAGAATGTGAAGTGCATGAGCTCATAAGGAATTGGAACTGTCAGTCAGAGGTAGATGCTTACAGTCAGATAAAAATATTTTGAGTACAAATGACTTCTGCTTGTCCAAGAAGCAATTCTGTTTACACACATACGGAAAAGTCCTACGCAACAGCAATTAACAAAGCAGCACGTTTCAACAGTCAGCTGACCATCACACTAAAAATATGCTTCTAGTATATTGTAATCTTTTTAATAAGGCTTGACAACATCCAAATGTTCACATTAGCCAATGAAGAGCCACAGGAACAATCCCTTAGGCGTTAGCTGGATATTCCTCTACAGACCTTATCACGTGATAAAAGCTACTTGCAATTTTTTAAGCCATAAAGGTGCGTAAAACAAATCCTGCCAACGCACCATTTCAATATCAGACAAAAAAAATGCTGGCTTTCTCTACTAGCTTAATGAGCAGCACAAAGCCAAAGTATCTCATCTCTGCAGCTCCGAGAGCTGACCATATTTTTCACATTAAGTTTTTTTAGGCTTGTTACGCAAGTCTCTTGGTCCTGTTATTTGTGTGTCAGATATGGCTGCTTAGATATCTGTCAAGCAACATGAAGTTTCTGCTACTTAACATGCTTCAGGAACTGACTTGCCAGTAACATAACATTTATCATTCAGTAGCAACACCCTTAACACTGCCAAGTCGCCTCTAGAAGGACCACCACAGGATAATCCCATAGCAATCAAGTCTTTCGACTATTTTCTCAGTTATTTGGGAATAAGGCAGTATGTGGGCTGTTGGTCCAAGCAATGAAGGCATATGTAGCACTGCAGCACTGTTCCTGTATAGTATCCATATTAGTTGCAACTGGGTGAACTCCGGCAGCTGCCTAAAATACATGTCATAGGTGACACAGTTGTACTAAATTTTGGACACTTCACACACCTCCTCCATAAGAAAAAACCCCACCAAAAACCTTTGCAGGTTTAGATGTCCTTTTACAATGAAAACAAACATTTATATAAACTTCAATGTAGGAGGCAGAAGTTAAAATAGAAAAGTGTTGGTCTGAAGTTTTTAATTTCTCTTCTCACATGCATGAAGTGATTTGGGTTTGAAATATAATTTTCTATCTAGAACAGAGGTAGGTTAGGGAAAAAAAAAAGTATCAGGCAGCAGTAGACAGGAGCATATAAGCAAGCATCCAACAAGTCAGCATTAGTGTATGACACTTCCTGTGCTAACAGCAAATGACCTAACATGCTTGAGAAAATTCCTATTTCACCTATTTGAAATATACACTAGGCATATACTGTAATCAAAAATCAGACTATAAATTCAGATTTTTGATCCCATATTCCATCCCATGCTAGCATATAACTCCCACTGACCATTTGTCGGATTCTGCTCACAGCAGCACAGCAAGGAACTCCGTGTCTCACTAGTTAGTTCAGTTTTCGTGAACAGAGGCTTTTGACAGGTGAAGCAAAAACACAGCTATCACATGGGCCTACAACCCAAAGCACAGGCAGCCCTACTGCTGTTACTTTCAGAAATACTGAATGAATGCTTATCAAAACAAGATATTAAACCAGAGACAACATTTGACATTTCAATTTCTTGGTAAATTTTTCAGCGTAACACATCCACCTCAAAGGATATAAATAGTTATGACATGCCATCAAGTGCATAATAATAAGAGGACAAACTAAATGCAGTATCAGATGTCCTCAAGCAGCAACACATGATCTGAAAGGCTGTGAAAATCTCAAGTAACAATCCAGTGATACTGGGATTGTTAAGCATACATTTGATCCATGTATTTACAAATGTGCTGCATTAGCTCTATACCTAAAGTCCCATTCAGAAAGGTGTGTGAAAGTAGTGCTCAGTTTGCATCTTGTCATCAAAATGTGCCTTCCAGTCTGTCATGGAGCCAAACAAGAGCAGATTATGTTGCTTTATGAATCTTATAAGTCTATATGATATTAACATTTTAACAAATGCTGTAAGTGCAACAGGTAATGCTAAATATTAGCATCTGAATACAGTTTGCATTTTTTAGGCTCTATGTAGTGGTTGAATAATTGTATATACTACTGCATGACATATGTAATGTCAAAATTCAAAAACTTACAATCTCTTTTTAGTTGTTTTCTTTGGACTGAAGGATGAACAGAAGACTCCCAAAATTTCAGGATACTTGTAAGCACAAAGTGTGATTTCTGGGTACGTATTCTTGAAATAATTCTGGTTTTGAAGACTTAACCTCATGTTCATACAGCCTGTCAAGGTTCCTTTCAAGTCAGCTGAAGCTTACAGCAGGGAAAAAAGTATTTCCCCAAACCATATGAAAATAACATAGGCAAATCTACCTTTCAATTTTTGAATTCTGAGTTTTGATTTAAACCACAAATCATCATCAATTGAATTAACCAGTATGTTTATTTTACACTCTGCACAAGAATGTACAAGGAACATTTACACTATTTGTCAGGTTCATACTTTCAGGTTTCTTGCACTCAGACAAAAGACGACCTAAAGGATATTATAAATAGAAATGAAAAAGAAAGAAATATTAAGACAGGAAGAGTCCCAGAAAAAGGCAAAAAATACAGAGTAAAATACTTAAATACTGGAATACTAAAATTTAATGAGCAAATTAACATACTAAGGCATATTCATGTCTCTCTTGATTAGCAGCTTCGCAGATTCCTTAACAAACAAAACCAACCTCAACGTACCAGATGAATATATTCACGCTCACTTTGTTAACCTGTAGCCAGGCTAGCAAAAAAGGAAAGATAACACTTTTCTCATAAGCACTTTTGATATGGGTTTCTCCTAACATTCAAGAAAGAAACTTCCTAAACAGCATATGTAGTAATAGTTGACCTCAAAATGAACATACTGGATAAGGAATTAAGGCAAATAGCAGCCAAAAGTCAGCCAAACTAGAGGAGTATATTTTTAAGTATTATGACAAGTTTAAGGAAGAAAAGCATACAAAAGAAAAGAAAGGTATAAAAGATCACTTTGAGGTTCAAGTACAGCCATTGCTCCTTACCATCTCAGTTCTGTGAATATACTTTTAAATTACTTTCTGCTTAACTTCAAAATAGAGTGGCTATCATTAAGGTTTGACTGGAACAACAACCTTGTGAGTTACAGCCATTTTTAAAGAAGATCTTAATAAAAAGTAAACAAACACTGAATTTTTTTCCAGAACAGTGAAAGTGTCTCTTGTGATAAAACGTGCAAGTTCCACTACTGTTTACAGTATCTGTCAGAATTTTTAAAAGAAGGGCAGTCTAATGTTAAGAGATTCAATGAAAGGTACTAGTGCAAGAGCTGACATGGAAGTCAGTAAGAGACCCATCAGTTGGGCCGTAATACCACTTCCTATGCTACATTTAGCCAAACAGTATTCATTTCTCTGCACAACTGATGTGCTATCAATCAGAGCAAAAATGCATAAGGCCATGAAAGATAGTATCATTCTAATGGCATAGTCCTGGAATTTCACCTACAATGGCATCATCCATATTGTACCAGGAGATAGGATGGCCTCTAGTCTATGTTTAGACAGTGTAATTCTAGATGCTAAACCAGAGGTTTCTCCATGTCTTTCCACTGGAGAGGAAATTAAAAAAAATAATACGGAGGACAATACTAGCAATACTAAAAATCAAAAGCATTTCTCTCATGTGCCGTTTTCATTTAAAAACAAAGGAAAGATTAGATGGAAAGATATCTTAGTAACAACATGAGAGAGAAGGGATTACAAAAATATATTCATAAATGTTCTTCAAGATTACTCATGAGCAGCATATTAGCCATGTGCCAGTACAGGCAAAATACTTGAAATACTCGGTGGGATTCACTGAAATGAAAGAATTCATCTCCAAAAGCTATTATTGGGGTTTTTTTACACAAGTAGCCACTAAGGACAATAGATCCTTCTATCTCAAATATTTTGAAATATTTCTGGGGGAGAGATTCGGTTCAAAGTTGTCATTCTTACAGATTTTTGGAGGGTTAAGAGCCATGACCACAGACCCCATATAAACAAAATAATGTTGACACAATATAGTCTATTCTGTAAAGACTGAACACTAGAAAATTACATCCAAAGTACTGAACACACCAAAAGGATATGAATGAAAACTAAACTGTTCTTCACCAAACTCTTCAGCTTTAAGAAAACATATCCATCTGACTGTAAAATTTGAAGGTATGTACAAAGGGGCTGTTGAGTAGTCTAGCAGTAGTAACTGTGTAGTTCCATAAATACTGAATGCAGCATTCCTCATTTACCAGTAAGAGAGATCGGTGAGGCTGTTAAGGTATTACTGACACACTCAGGAAGTAATTTGCACTCAGTGGCAGCCCTCTAGACATTTAAGAGGTCATCCTCAAGCACTTCTTAATGGACTAACTTTTCCATTAAAAGCAGTGCCTCAACCTTGGTCCTTATAGGGAGAAAGCACTACAAAGCAAAAGGGAGAATCCTTGGGAAAAAAGTAATCAAGAATTTCAGGTGCAACACCCAAGGCAAACACACTATTTCACTTGTGGTCCATCTTTCAGCAGTTGCTTACCACTGCACACAGAAGAGGTGATGTTGTACAGAAAAGGATAAAACTGCAAACAGCGGATCATCTTCAGGCTGCTTTCACACTCCAAGCACTTGGTGGTCAAATCCAGTGCATGTCTGAAGGCCTGCAGGGCTCCACTAATGTTGTTCAGAGCTAGATATGCGTTTCCTAGGCTCAAGAAAGTCAGGGGCTGCAAAGAGAAAAGCAACATATCCCAGCATAAGTATGTTCACTGTATAAAATTGAAGCCAATTACGAAAAACTCTTGTCAATCCACATCCTCTCAAATTTGGCTGGAAAGAATTTAGAAAACTTCTTAAATAGGGACTGCCTATTCTTAGAATGAAGAACTAACAGCTTGATGCACTGGTACTAAACAAAAGCTGTTTTGACATAAGGTTGTGTTCATTATTCCATCTTCCTATGCTGAAAAACAGCTGTTAAATACACACAAGCTGAAATGAAGCATTAAATACTCACTTATAACCCATCATAAACACAATGCTTACTGCACAGAGTAGCAAAGAACTAAACTGAAATGCTTGAAGACATTTTAGAATGATTAAAAGTCAGCAAAAACGTAAATATATTACTAGTGTTCTAGCAGGACAGATGCATGTCATCTGTCAAGAGTATTCAGGATTTACTTGAGCAGAACTAAGTCACTGAAAACACCAATGTCACACTAGCTTAGGGGTATACATTCATGTTTACTTTCAATTCTTTATAAAAATATTTTTGTCCACTGCTTTTGGCTAGTGTCCCTAAAAGATGTATTTTTTTTTTTAAAGTACAAATTATAAACACTTTTTTCACTGGGTAGAATTTAATTAGTACTTGAATACAGGCACATAGTAAAGCATTACATTTTGTTTGTTGACTGAAAAGCCTTTCACTTACACAAAGTAATTTGCTGCAGTTAACAGTATAATGCTAGAATAATGACTATAATATTGTAATTTAGCAGTCATTTTTTCTACTGAAATAATTTTACATTCATTATCTGAAAATGTGGAGACTGATTAGTAGCTTAAGATTTTTCAAACTCACCTTAGCTTGTATTATTAAACACCACTCAGAAAAAGGCGCAAGCCAAGCAACATTTTTTTTTTTTAAAAAGCTTTTGCTAATACAGCACATACTTCACTCCCTGTAGCTGTAATTCATTTTAATTTGTATTTACTTTCCATTATATTCCAGGAAATACTATTCAAGTACAAATTCTCCTGCCAGATTTTTTGATACAATAGGTATTACAGGACTGAGAATGCCTGAAAAAAATAGGAGCAGGCATTATTGTAATGAGGTAGGGCTCACCAATATTTTTGAAGAAAAGCCCTACTCACACAGCATGGTCCTAAGGATCCCTAGGCTCCTCCTCTTCAAGGCTGTGATTTCAAGTATTCTTCTTAAGGCACATCATTCAAGCATAGTTCTTTCTATAGTTCCTTTTTGCACTCTTACCTGCCACCCATATGGGCTAGATTCCTTTCCAACAATTGCAAAATTGTTCCTGAATGCTATATTGAAAGAGCTTATTCTGTTTTTAGCTTTTTTACGTGCTAGATGACTGGTGGCCTGGCAGGTTTAAGGTCTCTGTTTATCTAACTACAGAGGTAGAAGCACAGGAAAAAGTCACTTGAACTTCTTACTGAAGCATCTCAAATGTAAAACCAAAATTACTTGTTAGAGAAAAGGTGTCCTCCACCATGTCCCCCTGCTTCCTCTTCACAATTGTTCTGGCCAGTCCAGTAGTTTAAACAGTTTATACAGAAACTTTCTATGTGACATAGGTGACAAACTACAAAATGTTTATAATGTTATCATTCAGAAACAGAAAAACCTGTTTTGAATCTATGGTTGGAAGTAAAGTCACCAAAAAACTAGAACACAGCTTTTCCTCTAGGTATATAGATGAAATCTAGTGACAAATAAAACAGTAAAGTCAAGCGGCATAGAAAGATGTCTATACAGCCAAAGATCTTGGCAACATATGTGCTACTTTAAGGGTTTTAAAAAAATCAAGACACAATGCTGATGCACTACGGATCTCTGTTTTAGATGAAAATGTTGCCAAAACACCACGATTAGATTCCTTGGAGCCACTCCTGATAATACAGCTCTTGGGAGGTAAAAAGTCTGTCATCTACTTTAGAAGAACTTCTGCTCTAGATGTTTATATTCTCAGCAACCAGCATCACCCCCAATGTGATCAAGAATTTAAATGAAAATTAACATCTGTTGCAAATCACAAGCTGGAAGTTGAACTGCATGCACAGATAAGTAAGGGCAAGTAACACACATTTAGAAAATAATGAAGGAAAGGACATTCACCACTGAATAAACACAAATGTCACCTTACCTCAGAGGCATTGATGGCCAAAGCCTTCAGCAGGAGTCTGCTGGCATCCAAATGAAGACCATAATGAATCAAGAGGTTAGCAAGATTGACAAGAGGGATGTCCTGATACTCATGTGGAGCCAAATTAAATGCTTTTTGCAAACAGGTGATAGCAAAGGTGCTATTTCCAACTGCACGCCAGTACAATCCAGCTTCATTAAGCACAAGCCATAGAGGATCTTCCGGCTATAGGAGAGTCAGGGAAAAGGATGAAAACACCCACAAAGTGCCGTCTCAGGAAGACAGAATTTCCTGCTCTTTGGTAAGAAACACACAAACCAACCTCACCGTTGTATACCACCTTATTAACTAGATACAAATTACACTTTGCTGTGACTGCTAGCAGATTATTCAATCTGCTCTACTCTACTCAAATTGACACGATTTACAGTCTGAACTGTAATTTAGTAGCAGCTGTTGCTCACACTCTACTCATACGGCTGCCTTATCATGACGACAAAATCCCTTAAAATATACAACTGCTAATAGTTAGCTCACTTCAGGAAGCAACATTTGTGAGCCACTTCAGAGTCTTAAAATTACATTAATACAGATCTATGTAGAAACGTTACAATTTGAAGGTCAGGCAGCTTTTAAATTGTAGTTAGATGTGCTTCCAGGTCCTATATCCAACATCAAGATTTCCTGCCAATTTAAGGTTTCAGAGGTTTTTTTTTTTAGATTTAGTTATCTATTTGTCTTGTGAAAGTTGACAAGTGACACGCATTAGATACTGTTTAAAGATTATAAAACAGCAAGCAACAAGTGAGGGCAGGCGGAAGAATGGAGGAAGTGTCAAATACACCTTGAACGTTCCTTCCTCCTCTTTCACCTATAACAGAAAAAACAAACACTCATCCTAGAGAAGAAATAGCAAAACTTTAAGATACTGACAGGTGGATAGAGCTATGCAAAACATCCACTTTCAGATGGAGCAGTGTAAAATGGTTTAGGAACACTTACATTCTAGTTTTTAATACTTTCAGCATTCCATGTTACCCAATTCTACAAGGAGTTTAAAGTATAAAAGCAACAACCGAAATTGATGTGCAATCCAACCTACACATCTGAAGCCAAATGCATGCTTGAGTAGGAAACACGCAGCTAGGATTAAAGAAGTGAAACAGATAAGGATCTTTACAGTAGTATTGTATTAACGCAATACAGTTGGCATTACAGTAATACTGTGTTGAAAAAGTTAATCAGTACAAAGATTTTCTTCCAGATTTTAAAAACAACCTCACACGGGAGGGTTCTACCTGTGGTTCAAGATGAATTGAAAGATATCAATAGCATCTATTACCTCTTTGTTCAGAGTACCTTACATAATCTATAATTGTAAGAGTATTTATCACCCCTATTTTGCAAGGCACATACATAACATTACTTCAATGTTATTCATGCCAAACTCCTCACTGAATTACCCTCCATACACAGGTCTCAATGACCTTTCTTTAACTAAATCCTCAGCAAGTTATTAGCACTTTGTCTTTCCCAATACAAAGATACCAACTGTGGCACTCCTGCTCTAGAAAGTTTATCATGAGCAGAACAGGCATGACACAACAGTGTTCTTACATCAGCATCTAAATGACTGAGAAGTTCAGACTTCTAGCATGAAGGCAACAGAATACTACAGTTAAAACCAAAATGCCTATGCACTGCAACAGTAAGATGTTAGACATGTATAGGAACAGCGCAGTAATAGGAATCAACTCCTGTTAATTTTTTCTTCTGGGTAAGACAGATGCACATAGTAAATGGTACTGATTTTAGACTAAAAACAATACATACATACACTGCCTTGACACAAATTGTACAAGAGAGTTAATTTGAGAAATATCAACTTCACACGTCAAAAAGAGTCAAGCCCTATCTCAATGCTTCCTGTCGTTTGACTTGTGATGACTCTCAAAGGCCCCACGCAAGATGGAAGTGGCATTCCAGAGGGTGTTACACAGATGTACATTCTTTGCCCCAGAATGCTAATTATCCTGACAGAAGACTGACAGAGAGTTGGTTTCTCTGGAAGGGGGAGGGAGGGCAAGGCAGGGTAGTGGGGGGGAGGAGAAAGAGCAAAAGGCAGGCATGTAGGGAGGGGTGAAAGATGGAGGAGTAGTTCCAAGCTATTTCTCTCAGTTAAGCAAATGGCTGCCAGGATTAGCTAATATATCACTGCTCCATGTCCTGCAGTCACAACAAGAACAAGTAACTACAGGGCTGTTTGGTCCACACTAAGCTAACTTAATTGGATACTTCACTATATGTTTGTGCTTTACTTGTAGACATGCATTTTTAAGTTAGTTTCATCTCAGTTACAGGCAGCAAATAAGCTTATTTCTTGCACATCACTGACTGACTTCTTTAGAATTATAGAAACAAGCCTCAAATAAGAATTCTGAATTTATCTCATGCTACAGTTTTGACATACCTTTTTCATGGCATGATCTAGAAATGCTCCTATCGTCGCCTGTGTAATAGTTTGATTGTCGATACGAGAATGCAAAACCTGGACAACAAAGATTTTATTTTTTTTTTAAACAACTGAATAAATTTTACAATATATATCTACATGGGACATTCAAGTCTCACTTTCCTAAGTCTTCCCTTGGGGGGGGGGGGGGGGGGCAGAAATTGTTCTAAACACATGATGTGAACATGTAACGATTAAAGCAGCCAATCTCCAGAAAGCAATATGAAGGACTACTCTCAGCCTAAAGTTACCAACTTGGTAGAATACAGTAGTTATTGGAAACCCCAAGAAGATGAATCATGTCAAGTGACTGTTAGAATTTTTAAAAGTAAGCAGTAATTTTAAATATTAAATTAAATTTCCTATTCTGTGTGCTTTTCATCACCATTTGAAAGAAGTCAGACAACAGCCTTATGCTAAGTGACAGGTTCTCCCTTTCTTCAGCCCTATTAGAAAGCACTTGCTCCCCTTTTTTAGAAGTACTGATTGGCTTGTGATATCAAGTAATCTTTTAAATGTCAGAATCTTTCATGTTCTGAGTAAGATTTTTAAGGCAATAAAGAGGAGAACTTTAAAACAGAAGAAAATCAACGAGAAAATATCTCTTACTTGTCTTGCTTGATCATCCGGCATCTTGAATTTCAAATCTAGATTATTGTCTAGTTCCTTGACCAGTATGTTTAGAGATTCATTGTTACGAGCATCAGTAATGGAAGAACAGTCTGGTGCCTGGGTTTCTCCATACCCGACAGTATCTCTTGGGATACTCAGGATTGGCTGGACTCTAGCAATAAGGAGAACCAAGACAAATCAATAGCACATGCTGCATGTCACTGATCTATAAACATAAGAATCAGCTAGATATCAACTGATAAGCCTTATACTGTAGACTGTCATGAAACATGAGCTGCAAACCAGGAGAGTTCAAGGACCACCCTTTCCTTGAAAAAGTCATTAATAAATAAGGTCTTTACTTTCCATTTTTAAGCATAGAATACCTGTAAATAATGGACAGTGCAGTAGAGATAAGACACAGAAGGTTCTCATATTATGCTAATAAGGATTGTATGAAGTTTAGGACTAAACAGATAAGTGAAAAAAAATACTGAAGCTTTTTAAACCAGTTTGATTTTAAAAACATCAAGAGGTAGCCAAATTATTTGATAAGAACATTCTAAGTTGAACACACTTTTTTTCAAAGGAAGCTTCAGGACATTTCTGGATAGGAACCTTTGCTTTAACACATGCTCAATACTAGAATTATACCCACTAATAGAAGAAAGCTTTCTTACTATCAGTATTTTAATGTCAAGTGAGTAGGATATTATGAAATTGCATTGATCTATGCAAGGTAGCTATTGCAACAGACACATTTATTTTATCCTACGTAGTAACAAATATAGTAATATTTGACTATTCCACAACTAAACTGGTTTTCTACCTCTGTTCCAAAGGAACAAGCCAGTGCTTTCCACTCCTAATCCTTTTTTAGTATTTTCTGGGTCTTCAAAATTTTCTGTAACCTTAACTAAAGCTAAGAGGATGTATGCAATGTACAACAGTTAACTGTAGTTAGTAAATAGATACTCACCTCATTCTCTTTCTCAAGGTCTTTTTTTTTTTTTTTAAATATACTCTACACGACATTCAGACTTGTGCTTAAATCCTCATTCTTTTAGTAATACTGTAGATATTTCATGTATTAACCTTGTACCAACAGTCAGGGAAGAATCACCATGATCCGACTGTTACAGCAAAGATGACAATAAAGGAAAACACCCCCCTTCTGTGGAATGGCCAGAGAAAGAGGTCTGAACACATCTGTGCTGTTGATTACTAGTTGCATCCATCCTCTCCAGAAAGAAAATACTCATTAAGACATCAGTGTGAAAATTTACAAATATAATTTTTAAAGATCAATACTTGCCTCAACCCCCTATTTTCTGGAGGCAGGAAATAAGTTGGCAGTTCTTCTGGATCAGGAATTTTGGGGAAAGATTTCATGCACTCTGATCGCTGAGGCCAAAGAATATGCTGTTTGTCCTAAGGAGGAAAGGAATTATTTTTGATTATTTTCTCAACATTTTTAATATTCTAATTAACAAGCTAATAAGAACATAAGGAATAGTCTGGAGGAAAAAAGAGCAGAGATCTTTAAAACTATTATTTTTCCATCTTTTCTGGAATATCAGCAGTTCAGCTTTCTATCTTTACTCAGCTGTACTGCTTTATTCGCAGCAGATGTTTACAAAGGTAGCTAAGAACAACTCCCTCTGCGCTGTAGTAGAGTTTCAAACGATGGGAAACTGACACAGAGAAACTACAGAGATGCTTATATGTTGAAGAAATTCAGAATGCTACATTCTCCAGTGCTGCCACACATCAAAACTGTAACCCAAATGCTAAGAAGTTTCACATAAACAAGGACAAGATTCACTCTCTCACAAGTCCTCTTTGAAAGGGCAAAGCTTATCCTCTTCACTCACTCTATTCGATTCTACACTCCACACTGAAATGATAGAACGAGCAACAGGGGAAGACTGCAAGGACTGGCTTTGGTCGCTTTGGTTTGCATGAAGATCCAAATTCACAGATGTCATACTAGAAGTTGAAGAGTCTTCACCAAACTAGAGACAAGAGAAAAACAATATTTAGTAAAGAAAAGAGATGGTATATTACTGGCTGAATTTCTGGACTTTTTTTTTTTCCTCCACCATTTATGCAGTTAAGCCTCACTGATGAGCTCAAATTTGGGTAGCAGAAAAAAAATGGAAATTTAAGCCTCTTGATCCACTCACACCATGGAAAAGTAATATTCATGTTGTAAATAAGTCAACAACGAAAACACAAGTGCAAATCAACAAAAAAATGCTAAAAGGTACCAAGCGAACATTTCTAATAGAACACAAACAAAATCTACTTATCTAGACTGCACAGCTCTAGTTCAAGTCAGAGTTACTAAGACTCATGGCTTGCAAAATCATCTTGATAATCTGAATTTGTAATTCTTATAATAGGAAGAACATCCAAGAAGAAAACAGAGCATAACTAAAAATAACTATTCCTAAACTAGTTAATGGGAAACTCCAGAACACATTCCACACTGCAAAATAAATGAAACCACAATCTTTATCTGTAGTTCTAGCACAACAGCGGTGTTGCTTGGGTGGCTGTCATTCTGGATTTTCAGTATTAGTATACACCTTGCTTCCAAAACTTCTCAATATTCCTGTATCAGATTCCCTTGGTGCACTGCCTAATTCAAGATATACAATCAGCAAACACTCACAAAACTGGGCTAACACCTTATTTTTGGGCTGCAAAAGCACTCACTAGATTCAACACCATTAAGCTCTGCTCTTCCACTTGTTAATTGCTTATAGCAGTTTTGTGCTCCTTCTGGTGAGAAAAAAGATTAAATTGGAAGGAGCATGCAAAAGTTGCGTAGCTTGAGTCATACAACAGTGTAATAAACAAAAGAAACTATGATCCATTTTAAGGCTGTAGAGATACGATATTATTTTAAGCACAGTTTTAAGCTGTTACCTTGAAATATTTTCACTAAAGAATAATTCTTGTTCCATATACCACACATACATCAGGGAAAAAAAACCTAACTCCTTAGAAAACCTTTGCCTCTTCACTGATATTAGCTGCCTAATGCTTTTTCCTGTCCTCTCTGAAGGAAACTAAATTGGAAAATTAAACATGTTACGCTCCTGCTAGCATGCCTGAAATGTAGTATATTTATGTAAGAGAAAGCTGTAATTCCTCAAAGTGAGGATTCTTGTACTTCCTAGAAAAAAATACTTGGCTGTTCTATGCAGGTTGAAAAAGTAAAGGAGTCAATATAGAAGTGGCTGGTAACTCGTAAGAAATGAAGACTTTGGACTAAAATAAAGTTTTTCAATTCAAATAATTCTAATAGTTCTCTTTTCTAAGTAAAACAAAGTCTTACACAATAAACCCTCTAAATTTCTATAATCCACAGTCAATCTCAGCTTGTATTACTAGCAAAAGAAACTAGCATTAAATACTTTACACTCTGGAAAAGAGACTAAATGATTTCTCACTGTAATTACCACACCCAAAATATATCCTCTTTGTCAAGCCTCAAAAAAATTGAACTATTTTGCTAATAAGGCAAATGGGATGCAACTTAAAGCAGTGGTATCAATTCACCGACAAACCTGAACATATTCCACATTTTCAAAAATGTCTCCGCGGTGGTAACGAACAGGCTGGTCCCACTGGCAGTGCAAGCTATGCTGCTGGTTACTCAGTCTACAAATCTGATGGTTCCCTGCAGAGCACAACAAATTTTTTTCTACTATATAAGTGAGGTTTCCAAGGAGACAAAGACAGCATTCAGACAACCCCTCCACCCCCAATTTGGTCAATCCTTTTTATTTATTTAATCAGCACAGAGGAAACTCCATCTTCGAAAGACTAGGGAAAAAACCCTGTTCAAGAACATATTGCAATCCCTTGTTTTAATAAGCAAAACACAATAGCCACTCAGGGTCATCTTTATATATAAAGAAGTTATGTCCTAACATTAATCTGAATACATGCAATTCTTCATTACTGTAACGAGCATGAACTCTAAAAAGTTGTACCTAATTGCGCTTCTTTTGCCATCTGTGTCTCGTGAATAATGTTCCTCAAGATTTGTTCCTCCTGGATGAGCTTGTACTTGTCTAAGACATCTTGTTGCCTAAGGTAATGGTCATGCTGCTTCTGATATTCCTTCAATTCATTTAGTGTTCGCTGAAGTGATCTTGAAAATTCAACAGCAGAAAAGGTTTACTTTGAATGCTTTTTAAAATATCAGCTTTTCCTATAATGTTGCACGTTTTCAACTTTGGGTTTCTAAAAGTATTCTTATGAATAATTTTATTGCACAGTCAAAGAAATACAGAAAGCTGAAAACCATTATTTTATTTGAAATGCAAATAATTGCTGCAACAGAACAATAGAAGTGAGATTGTGTGCATTGACACTAGGATGCTTCTTTAGTTACCTATGCTGGGCTTCCAATTTTTGCTCAAGTTTTTGTTGACACAGGACAGCATGCTTCCTTTTTACAGCTTGCTCAAACCCTGGTTTGGCCTGTAGAGCATGATCATAACACAGGACTGAGTGGTTGTACTCTCCAAGCATCTGAAGAATGACAGAGAGAGAGAATTAGCCGTTGTTCGGTAATATTTAATAAAAAAATATTCCATTTTTAAAGAAGTCATTAACTCAAATTTTAATTCGTGGTAACAAGCAGCCTGTCATTTCTGAAACTCAAGCCACTATATCTGCTAAAGAAAGGCTGCAGGACAGTTTCCCTGGGATTTATTTCCAAGTGCAGATAAAAACCTTTGCTGAAAGACAGACTTTTGGATAAAAATATCTTGACAGAATCTTAAACATTAAGCGTGAAATGCGTGTGGAGCACAAGATACATTGTAAAAGAGTAAAACATTACAAGTCAAGGCCGCAAGATTAAATAATATTTGGTTTTCTACAAGTCTTAGAAAATAAAGATAGTATTTACTGCGTATATATTTCCCAAAGTGTAATAGCTGGTAAAGAAGTCACTGTAATCCAGAGCTGCATGGACCACAATAGCTGCATCTGCAGAGAAGTGAGCCCGGTGCAGAATATTTGCCAAATTTACTAGTGCAATATCTTTATTTTGCCTAAAAGAAGAAAAGAAAATGAAAAGAAAAAAAGAAAAAACAGACATTAAAAGAAGGTCAGACTGTGTAAGAATCATGCATAAGGATACATTCATTTGTCAGTCACATATTAAATATATAATTAAATATTAAATATATAAATAATATAATAATATATGTAATTATATACGTAAATAAACATATTAAATATATAATTTGAGAGAAAAAATGCCTAGTATAGCACATAAAGACTAAGAACAAGTAATATGGATTATTTCTTAGGATAGTCTTAGAAACTAAAACCTGTTTACTAACTAGGATAACCAGAAAAGCAATCTGAAAAGAAATCCTTATTAGCAATTCTTACCTTGAAGAAAAATGAAGGGCGCGCATGGCACATTCTACTACTTGGTATGGCTCATTCTTTATTCGCCAGTAAAAGGAAGCCATATTATAGAGTACCCAGGAAGAAGAGTTCTGCAGTAAAGAGAAACACATGAACTGTACTAACTACTAAGACAAGAACTAAAAGGTTAATCAGGGCTTTTACTACTATGGGATGGAAAGCTGAGCACGAAACCTGCTCTAAGTTATCCTCTTCCTCTGGAAAGCTGCCATTTAGCAATAGTTGTGAATGTTCAGGAAGAACAAACTAGCATATAAATGCATTAAAGAAACAGAACTTCTGCCTTTCAGACAGGTTAAAATTCAAAATGAGATGAAATGAGAAGTGACAGCAGTTTAAGAATCAGCAGCTTAGTTGGAGTTCAGTGAGAGTTCCTATATTTTGCAGGAAGGCATTTAATAAAAACATACACATTTCAGTACTATTGTTTCTTCTTTAAGTGCCTGCATTTTTGTTTAAAAGCTCTTATTACCTTGACAGAGCAATGAATGTGGCTTGCCAGATCACACAAATACATGAGTCATTAAAGACGACAGTAAGTACCTATTTACTGGTTTTGCTGATGCTTTCTCCTACCTCTGCTTGCCTAGCAGAAAATGTTTTTAGTCTGCCTGTTGTAACTGAAATGTAAGCCAAAGATATACGTGCAAAACTAGTACTGGATCTGATTGCATGTACCAGGCATATCTAATCTTGTGAGAACTTTCTAGTACTCTTTTTGTGTGTACAGTAAGATTACAGTTTCATACCTTCATTAGCCCGTCATAAATACGATGACCTATTTCCTCTATACTTCTTCCCAGCCTCCGTGATAAGTATGTGAAGATTGGATCTTCTTTAGGTAACAAGGGTGCGGAAAGATTAACTCTTTCTTGGACACCCTAAAATAAAAATCGAACATAGGTATTTGCTGACACTTCAACTAAAAGTAGAGAAATATACACAAGAGCATGACAAATTTACAGCTTGGTTATTTTACATTCCTATCTTCCTTTCGTACCAAGATCTTAGGGACACGACAGGATAATGTCAGCTTTGACAGAAGAATAATATATATTATTATAGATAGGCAAGCACTAGAAGCAGCCAGAAGCAGCCTCTGCTTGTGAATGCTATAGGAGAAATATTCATTTCTGGTAGCACTGTGTATCTGGCAGCTATTGATTTCACTAGTGACCACTGAAGCATTTAACTCATGTTTGTCAGGCTACAGGCACACTATGAAAGTATCCCTACATCTCTTCTTCTCTTTCTTCCTTCCCCAACAACAAACGTATTCCTTTCAAAAGTACATCCAGACCCAGGAACAGAGCTAAAAAACTTCAGTTCCTGTTTTGTCCATAAGAAAATTCTTACTTGTAGATGAAAAGTCATTTTAAAGACTTGTAATAAAATAAATATCAAGATATAAGCACTAAAGCTGCATCTGCATTAGAAAATTTGCTCATGTAATACTGTTGACAAAAACAATTTTTGCACCACACTTCCACTGTAATCTTTCTAAAGGAGATGAACTTTGTACTAGTAAAGAACAATTATCTCATCCTCTGGGTTAGGGCTTGGCATTCAGACACAAAAGAGAGTCAAGTATGTTAGGAGTTACCGACAAGCCTGCAAACAATTTTCTGACCCTGAATCTTCGTAGAGTTCAACGACCCTGTTCAGCACTCTCCAATTTTCAACTGAAACAATTCATAAGTTAGAAGCATTTCCAATGAAAGCTACCGTTTTACTAGTGAAACGTGTATTATGAAAACAAAATATTCCATTTTCTTAAAAATGCCCTCTAAAAGAAGGCAAACAATAAAAGAGAAACAAGATCTGTATATCAGATGGAACTGTCCTCCTGTAAGCAGGTACTTTAATCGGGGCACAACTGTGGTTTAAAAAAAGTCTGAAATAGTCTTGAAAGATTACAAAACCTTTCAACCCTGACTGAGAACTGCCAGTAAGAGTTTTCTATTCCTCTTCCTGATGGGGAAAAAAAACATAATTGCATTTGCTCGCTTACCCGTAAGTGCTGAAAAGCATGAATACTGTATGGAAGATCTAGAACTTTTGTACAGTCTGGCTGCTGCAGGTCTGGAGGTACGGGTGATTTTGTGTCTATATAGTCTTCAGGGCTGAGGACATAACAACATAACACAGCAGACTCCAGATTAAAATACTGCTAAAGTTCATAAGAGACAGTATTGTAGTTGACGGACACAGTATTCTCATTTGACTGTTAACAAAAATCCCATGTTTGAGCACATTAGACCATTTCTGATGTCTTCCCAGATTTCAATTGTCTCAGGATGTCATCACTATAGGATAAAGTAAATAAATTTCTGTCTGCTTTAGAGAAAACATCAACATTTGGATAGCCTCCAAAATGTATCAGCGTCAACCTAGTGTATCACTACTATGATTAATGATCTATCTGCCAGGCAAATGGCAACACATGCAGATTAGAAGACTCTTCAACTGAAACAAACAAACAAACCCCAAGTATTAGCGAGAAGCCCAAATGAAGGTATCTGAGCATAAAAATCAATCTTTCCCAACTTCAAGTACTCATCTGACTATGTTAAAAAACATAAAACTACAAAACCAAAACAGTCAGCCCTGAAGATGAATTACCAATGAAGCTGAATGTCAAGCAGACTGTCCACACATCCTTTACTTGCTAAACACAGGGGATGAAATATGACCAGAAGGTTCAACAAGCTTGGTAATCAACAGAATTTCATTCAAATTTAAGTCAAGACAGTTCCCACTACAAGAAGTGTATCTAGCTCAAAACACCCAAAGCACACTCAAGCAAATTCAACCCCCTTCCACATGACACACTTCAGTTTAATTCACGTCTGGTCATATCAGTACAGAGTTACAGTTGTAGAACTGACTGGGAGCCTGGGAATAGAATGGAGAAGTAGTTTCAGGGTAGGGCTAACATGGACAGTTTGGGGGAAACAGCATTTCTGTGTCGTACTCTTTCATAATTAGTGGCAGAGGTTGTTTCAATTCTATTCTGCACTAACACAAAATAAAATAACTGTCATCTAAAGACAGTCAGTGATAGTATTTTTCTTTGTACTTGCATTTAGAGGTTTTGTTGATTTTTTCATTCAGTAAAAATCTTAAAATATAAAGCATCTTATTACCGGATATCTTTGCTCTCTAAGGTGATGTAGGTGCCATCGTATAGATCTAGGTCCCCCAAGGGCACCTTTGCTTTAATGCAGTCCGGATCCTCTTTATTATGCCTTTGTTCCAGCCCTGTGTCTCTGTCCTCATTTTCCTCTATATGAATCTTTTGAGCAACTAACTGTTTCTGTAGGAATAAAAAAAAAAAGGAAACAGAAGAATGTATACTGATGAAAGCAAACTCTATAGTGGCTAGGAGTTGAACAGTCCAACTTTTTCCTTAAAGCAAAGTCCACCTGAAGAAAATCTAAAACACTCTCTTCAAATTTTGGGAATATTCCTCTATGTTTTATAACATCTGTAGGACATTTTTTGATTCAGATGGAATATAAATACTTTCATTAGAGATAATACGACTTGAATATGCTCTTATTTCTCCTGCTGTACCTAAAAAGAAGGCTAATAGCATTGCAAATTCATGGTAGGCCATTCAGAAAAAGAAGAAATAGTTGTTAATGGTATGTCAGCTTTACCGTATTTGGACCCTTTTCCTACACTGTAAGTCCTCATGGAAATAATATTAGAGATTGCAAACAAAATGAACTTCTTAACCATTCAGCATGCTAAGTATAACCGAGGTGGCAGGCTAATGCAAGAATTGAGACTAATTTCTATAGATCAGCTTATGATGGAGCTACCTTTCATCCCATAAAGCTCATAGGTATTGATTACTATGAGCAGTGAATGGACTAACGATCTGTCCCAGCACAGTAAGCTGTATTTAATTCTCACCTAGATCTGCAAATTGAAAACCCATTAAATATCGTAAGGATTTGTGTATGTGAAATTAGAAGAAAATTTGCATTTTTAATTAAAGCCATACACAGTTGATTACACACTACTATGCAATACTAGAGATATATACAGTAGCAGCAACTTGTACAACATCTTACAATAGATAACTTCTGCTGAGTGTCATTTGTATGCCACAAATTGTACATTAGTAATTTCCAAACCCACAACCCATGTCCTGAAAAGCCTACAACTATTGTTCCATCCACAGCTAAAATGTCCATTACCACAAAAATGAGTATACCTTGATGAGAAAGACTGGCTGAATACAGTCACACAAGGGGCAGCCCTGCTTTTTTTTCCTCCCTTCCACTTCTCCCATTCACCTAAAGCTACCTCTGGTGCTCATCTAACTTCCCAGTTAGCTAGTTAGGCTAATCTGACAAAATCAAAGCTGGCACAAGAGAAAAGAGTGCACGGCCAGAAGAAAGGCTGTGAGCTGTTAGCTTGCCCAGCCCATATTATATTTAAACTTCAGTTTAAGTTATCAGTTTGAAGTTCATTAAAGCTGTTTTCAGAAGGGTGTTCTCAGACCCTTTTTCCAATAATAAATGGGCTCAAAGAAAAGCAAGGGTGACCTGCTCTGTATTCTTCTGGAATGTAGTAGTCAGCAACAGAATCCAGTACCTAAAAGACTTTACTTAAAAACGTTAGTATTTATGGACAACAACAGCAAATGAGGCAACTGGGGACAACGATAACCAGTTGAGCAAACTTGAGGCACAAAATTCTTGAGATCTGAAGAATCCTTTCACTGAAGCAGTATTATGCCAATAATGACTTCTGTTCCCCATCTAAATCTATCACTAAAAAGCCTGTGAAAAGAAAAAAAAAAAAAAAAATCTGTATTTTCAGAAATTAGTACTTAATGTTATGCTTTACCTCCAGTTCTTTGAGGTAGTTAACTGTTGTTTCTTGTCTCATTAGTATTACCAAATCATGTGGGTTCCTCAAGTTCATTGGTGAATCCACCTGCAAGACATTTCAACAGTCCATCATGTAAGACATTCTCCTAATTAGAGTTTTTGTCAGCTTTCCAAACAACTTGGACACGTTTCTGGGACTCTCTCTTATTGCAGAGTGCTGCATCTCCAGCAGCAAATTTCCTGATCCTTTTAATGTGTCCTGTCAACAGATTAAGCCTTGGGCCATGTTCTCTTGGCTGTGAGTCAGATAACAAGCTCAAATCTACTTTCTTTGCACTACTGACTGAAGTCTACATTCCTTGCAAGCCTCCCTACTGAGTAAGGATCTGTCCTGGTTTCAGCTGGGATAGAGTTAATTTTCTTCTTAGTAGCTGTTATAGTGCTGTGTTTTGGATTTAGGATGAGAATAATGTTGACAACACACTGATGTTTTGGTTGTTGCTGAGTAGAGTTTACACCAGTCAAGGACTTTTCAGCTTCCCATGCTCTGCCAGGTGCACAAGAAGCTGTGAGGGAGCACAGCCAGGACAGCTGACCCAGACTGGCCAAAGGGCTATTCCATACCATATGACATCATGCTCAGTATATAAGCTGGGGGAAGAAGAAGGAAGGGGGGGGACGGGACATTTGGCATGATGGCGTTTGGCTTCCCAAGTAACCGTTACGTGTGACGGAGCCCTGCTTTCCTGGGGATGGCTGAACACCTGCCTGCCCATGGGAAGTAGCGACTTAATTCCTTGTTTTTCTTTGCTTGCGTGCACGGCTTTTGCTTTACCTATTAAACTGTCTTTATCTCAACCCATGAGTTTTCTCACTTTCACTCTTCCGATTCTCTCCCCCATCTCACTGGGGGGGGCAGAGTGAGCGAGCAGTGGTGTCGTGCTTAGTTGCTGGCTGGGGTTAAAGCACGACAGGATCCTATCCTTCAAGATGAAAACATTTGTTCCTTTTATCCTGCCCCCCCCCCCAAAAAACCCCAAGCCAAAACCTAAGCATGGTTTTGGCTAACTTTGGCTAAGTATTCCTTTCCAAATCAAAAGCTGAACTGCTTCTTTTAGTATGGAGCCATTTTGGCGGGTGGCTACCTATACAGTCCAGATACTTACATGTAACTAATTTTCTGCCTTAGCAAATTAATTCTCTTATATCACCAGATGAATAGAAAATAATAGGTGCTACTGACACCAGCTAATCTTTTACACTATGAATTTGGAGATTATGGATTTAACTGTTGTCAATAAAGGGTGACGAAACATCCACAATGACCCAGAGAAGCACAGAAAACACCATATAAAAAAAAATTAACGATGTTGTTAGTTGAAGTATTGAAGTCTACAGCATTTTACTTACAGTCACATTTCATATTTCCTCCTATGGGCCCCACCTCACTTTGGTTTTGTGTGCAACCAGTTCAGAGTTATGCACCGAATGTAGCACTAGTTCATGCCTCATTTGCTAGAGAAACTTCTGTGGTATGTGCAAGCGAATGAGAGATTAATTTGCAAAGAAAATAAGGGAACGTTTTAAGCATTTAAGTTTTAAGGATTTAATCACCCATTCCAAAATAGCACTGTTCCTCTGACATCTAAAGGCTGCTTGCATGATACTACAGTCACTGAGAGTGAAGTCAACTATCAGCTCCACTTTCAGTGACAAACTGCATCTGGGGAGCGATTTTTTTGCAGAAAATTATGCAGGCATCACCATTTAGAAAGTCTTATTCTGAAAGATGAAGGAACTTGGCTTATCATTCATTCAGAAACAGAATGATATTCAGAGACAGCTTCTGTTTTTAACTTTTGATAAAACAGTCTCATGAGAGTTAGGTCTGAATTTAGTGTTTGGGAATTTGGAGTGGTATGTTACCAATCCAGCGTGCACGGGTTGACAGAAACGCAACACAAGTACCAAATTCCTATCAACTATTAGCTGGCAGCAGAAATGAAAGTGACAATAACAATCAAACAGTAATGTCGCTGAATTAATTCATAAAGTTATGTCAATCCACCAGGAAATCATCTCAAGTTAAGCAGCATGCATGATATTTTTCTTTAGTCTTCAGATTTTCACTTCCAGATCTGACCCGTCTTTCACCAGCAAATGAGCACTTTCTAATAATAACAAAACCCTTCAACCTAGTAGAAAGTTAATATTATTAAATAACCTTGGCAGTCATTACCTCTTTAAGACCAATGCAGTGTGTAAACAAAAAGCTCTAAAACCAAAACTTTAGTAGTAAATCCGACCTTACATTTATTTACGTTTAATCATTTCTGAGTCAAAGTTCAAGACTTCCACTGCAAGAAGTTAGCAGAGTAAAGACTATTATTAGCTCCTAAAAATAAAAATCCACTTTAGGTCCAATAATTTCAGAAAAAGAATTTGAATGGAAAAATTAAGCAGCTACACTGGACAATCATGGAAGGTTTGCAGAGGAAACTGGAGCCAGCACATCCAATGCATTCAGAGCACTTTTGGCAGCTTGTAAAAGTGAGACAAATATACTGTATCAGTTCTTATACTCTTCAGTTTATACATTTATAGTATCAAGGCATTATGAAATGATAACTGAGGAAATAAAAAGCATTCAGATCTACAAAAAAATGCTATATGACACAAAGGAAAACATATTCTTAACTGAAAACCACAAGAGATCTTCTGATATCATGCCTGCAAATGAGGAAAATAATGTCAACTTGGCCTTGAACAGGCATCAGTTTGGAGGATGATGGTGCTCAAACTTAAGAATTTCATAGAATTCAAAGTGCAATTTCCTGATCTGCTTAGATTGATCCAAAAAATCACCCTGCTGTCAAGTAGGGGAATACTCCCTTTTCTTACTACCTGTAATCTTATAGCTCCACTGAGAAACAGGTCAGCCAATTCAGCTGAAAAGTAACTCAAAAGATTAAACAATTAGTTTTCAGCCAGATCGTCAGGCTAGTCTGAATTGGCCTCAGGTGAGCACTTCATCATCCCCCTCTCCGTAGCAACGGCCACATGGCTCTCGAACTGCAACCTGTTCCTCAGATCCAGCCAGCAATACTGTCAAGACTTCTGGTTCATTATCCGCCTTTTTACAACATCCCTCCCCAGATTAAACACGTTTTCTTTTACAGTGCCAGCCATTTCTACAGCTGGAAAAAGACAAAGCTGACCTACTCAGCTGTGAAGAGCACCAATACCGCATTTGCCATCCAGGGCAGTAATGCCACCTCATGAAGAATTAAGCACAGCGAGTAGGTAGAAAACAAAGACATAATATCCCCATAATTGACAAAGCAGAGGTAACAGTAGCAGCAGTGGTAAAGGTAAGCGGGCAGCAGCACGTGCTGAAATCGAGAATGCACACTGCAGGGCTTGCCACCTGGGTGCTCACACTTTGCCCCGTCCTTTTTGCTCATGCTCAAGTGCCACCTAGCATCTGCCTGCTTTCCAGCGCAGCCATATCCCAAAACCCAGGAAATTATACCCCGAACAAAAACATAAGACATGTCAGAACTTTCCTGTGGGCTGCTGCTTAGAAAAATTCAAAGAGACAACAACACACCCCAAAGATTTGGAAAAGTCCTCAGAGCTTCACTCACCTGTAAAATAATTCTGTAGTCAGAAATACAGTAGTCCAAATAAAACACATTTGATGGATACCTGGAGACTGTTCTGGATTACACCCCTTCCTTCCCACAAGAAAAATACTCTAAGTAGATTTTAGAAGATACTGGTTTTATTCAGTCTCATGTCATGCTTGTTCTCTTACAGACACTTGCCGCCTCTATTTAATAGTCACCCAGAGACTGATCTGGTTGTGGAAATGCCTCCAGTTTCAAGAAAGTATCTAAAACAAAACAAGAAGAGGCTGGTTCCCCCAGAGAAGTTCTGCATAAAATATCAACTTATTTTTCTCTTCTTTATGTCTGTTGCCTTTGCACAGTTGAACTACAGCGTCATGGCATCCATTACAGAAAATACTTCTTTAGACAGAAAATAGTAAGCAACATGAATGGTACTGGATCACTTTGAGGAAAGAGCACATTATATCCACAATTGCTAATGATCTGATGGTACAAACAGTATGTACTTACTAGCCCATAGCCATAGCTCCCCTCTGTTATGACAGCTCAGGTATTTGCAAATAATTGTGTATTGAAAGCCTCCTGCTGTGAAATACGAGGTGCATGTGGCCCCTGTCTTACTAAGCTTCACCACAGTTGCTGACGATACAGTCCTGGGACCATTGCGATGAATAAAAGTTTGCATTTGTTCTGAACACTGCTGAAGGTTTGTGTGGCACAGTGTTTGCATTTAATGTCAGTTTTTAAACAATTAACTAGTACAGAAAACAGAACAAAACTTTGCTCTGGAAACTAACATAGGTCTGACTTCAACAGTTAAAACCTTATTAGAGGGCAGGTGTTATTTCGAAAGCTGTCATGTTTTATCTTAATACTGTAACAGTGGCAATCAAATACCCAGGTGTTCTCAGATGCTTCTTTTTACCTTAGGATTGAATCTACTGCCAGGCAGGACTTGGTCTCAACTTTAGTGTGTTGCACTCTTCCCTGCCACACAGAAAGTTGCAGATACACCCCCACCCCCACTGTTAAAAACCACTTCACATTTGATGCTTCCTGTCACATTTAAGACAGGAGCTGAGGATGTTAGCATAAATTAAAATTGCATTTGAAATGGCAGCTTCGCTTTTATGCGATATAGGACAGTGGCCTGCTAATACTACAGATACCCCTTCACGCAAAGTCTGTTGTGCCTCA
This sequence comes from Theristicus caerulescens, assembly GCA_020745775.1. NCBI lineage: Eukaryota > Metazoa > Chordata > Aves > Pelecaniformes > Threskiornithidae > Theristicus > Theristicus caerulescens. Next base: position 25,348,272 of record CM036564.1, on the reverse strand, counting down.
TCATCTGATTAGGGGAGTCAGACGAATGAAAAACAGACGGATATTGTGATTTAGCTCATCTTTTGCAAAATGTAAGCAACTCCCCACTAGACTCTGCTGGGATGAAACGGAACAGATGTCAACCTGCAGAGCACCTACAGCCTCGTGGTGAGGAGAGCGGAGACTCCTGCGCCAGAACAGATGCTTGTTCCAACTTACTCATTTTTAACTCAAGGTGTTAGGCTGATGGCAAAGCACCGCACTCATTTACTCTTCCTCCAAAGTGCTGAAACTGTGACATTCAAGATGAAGTCCTTGAAATGCAAGAATCTGACTTCAATTCAAACACAGTAAACAGGAAAAAAAATAGTGCTGAAAAGCTTTCCTTGAACCTCTGACGGCTACTATAGCTACACTGCAGAAAGCCTGCCAGTAAACCACTTTTAGAATAAGTGTTCTCTGTTCAACTTTGCCCAAAGGTGAAAGTTTCTTTATAAAGCGCAGTTCAAATTTATTCACTGTCACAAAGTACACCAAGAACCTGATTCAGCAAGAAACACACAGAATTTGTGTAACAAAAAAAAAAAAAAAGAAGACATCAGAGTTGAATCAAACCCTGAATTTTTAGAGTCTCCTGTGTTACTTGCATATATCAAAGTCTCTGAATAATTAGACTTGTACGTTTTGCCAAACCTTCTGGTATATTTCTCCCCACGATCCAGTTATATCACACCAGGAAATAAATTTTTAAAATGAGTGTCAATGAATGCCTCGGTCAACTATTTTTAGGTAAGGCTTTTTTTGAAGTACTGTGGAAATCCCACTGTTAACTGAGGCACAGGAACACCAAGATCAGAACAGCTGTCAGTGACTCTACCTGTCCTAAAAGCGTTCTACTACATGCAGAAGGCAGATTATGACAGAAAGAAGCTGGAAAAGATACTACATCAAATGATGGTGTACAGCAAAATGGGCTCCTCTTACTTGTTTTATAGGCCTGCTTTACAGATAGTGGATCTTTTGTTACTGTACTTGCGAAATGAAGGCAATTCCCACTCAAATAGGCTGGAACTCCTTGCAGTCTCAAGTGGGAGCAAAGGATCTAAAAACTGATGCTTGCCTTTTGGTATATTTTTGCTGTCTCGAGATACTCTACACTCCAACACGATGCTACCACAGCATTTCTGAAAAAGCCGCAAAAAATTCTGTATAGGTTTCAGTGCAAGACAAGCTACAAAACTGGAAAATATATGCTTTGGCTTATCCAAATGATAAGCATGGAGTGTCATAAGATACTTGTTCCAAGGGATGTCTCTGAAAAATTCACACAGAAAAATTATGTTGAATTGAGTTTTTATAATAAATATTGAGCCATTTAAAAGCTTACAGCTGCAGAATCTGTTAACAAACAGCATTAGGTGTTTGGATATTATTAAGAGTAGCTGTGCTACAGGGAAAACAGAAATTTTAAATGCTTGCAGCACTTCAAACATAAAACCTAATGAAGTTGAAGTATTATTGAATAGGTCTGCTCAACTGAGATCACTTCCAGAGAGCACACCAGCTATGAATACCATAGATAACAGATCTAACTACATCAAAGGAAAACAAGACCTTATTTGTAACACCACTTGTCTGCAATGTGTTGTTGGTCATACTTAAGGGTACAAAACAAATTTCCAACGTGTATGTTCTACCTAAGGTTTATATTCTACAGCAGCAAAACAGATGCCAGCCATATACTCAGTTGAATTGAAACAAGAGATGGAGAGATCACTCATATACATCTGTAATGAACAAGCACTTGTTTTCATAAATGCAGACTGATTCCTGCTGCCTGCTCACTGCCAAATCCTAAAAATATTGTGTTCTAATGCTGAAAGTACAGAAAAAGAAAAATACTAATTAGACTTACACGATACCTAAAAAAAGTTAACCCTGAGCAGTAATTTATTCAGCAAATGAATAGTAGACAACCTGTTAGTTTTTTCTGGTTAAACTTTAAGGGAAATTACTTTATCCAGCGACATATTTTTAGGGCAGGTACTTTATACCACGGTTCTCATTTCCTAACTGGTTAGTAACAGGTACGGATTCAGCTTTAAATGTACCAAAAAAAAAAAAAAAAGTTCAGCTACATGAAGTAACAGTGGATTTCACAGTTTCCCTGAGTTTGCTTTTTTGGGCTTCGATGGGGCCTTCATGCAAACACGTGCTTGGGCCGCTTCCAGGCTATGCTTTTGCTGTGAAGCTCACAGTATGGAGAAGGCATGCCAGGCACCAAGCACAGCTTTCAACACAGAATAATCAGTTTTGAACAGTTGATTCGTATCATCTTGTCAGTTTGTTCTACCCCTATTTTAAAAGTGATCAAAAAAAGGATGAGAGGCCAGGAAATTGAAGTGTAAGGATGCTAAGAGAAATGGGACCTGGGAGCCACCCTGTGCCCGGAGGACAAAGGCTGTACGGAATCACCAGGAGTGGGGGAACGAGCAGGACATGGCGCCTACACACGGTCAGAGCCACCACTGGGGCCTTCTGGACTTACAAACTGAACCACCTCAGCGTGTATTACTATGATGGGCTAAGTCCAGACATTTTTCTATTAAAGCTTTGCTGTCAGCAGTCAAAACCTGGCATAAGGTTACCTGCTAGACTGTGGCGGGCATGAGGGGCATGGGCACCAACAGCCGTATGTCAGCAGCCCTTTGGATCTGCCTCTTAGCTCCTCCACCTCAGATGCAAATCTTTCACTATCAAGTTGAGAACAGTGAAAGCTACTTCTCCTCCACCACTGCCCCAAAGAACAAAAAATTTGCATTTCTGACTGCACTCCACATATAGGCAACCACAAGGCCTATTTTTATCAAATTCGGATCCAGCCGTGACCTTCACAGTGATACAGAAAGATGGAGGCTGCACTCCCCTGCAAGCAGGCAGCGCTGGTGAAGCGCGGTTCTAGGTCAGCAGCACCCCATCGGCGACAAGGATGTTAAGTGTCTCAGCCATTCACTACACAAAATGTTCAGGTTCAAACTTTTCAAATATACTTACGAAAAGTCAGAAAATTTAAAGTGAAGGGTTTTTAAAAAATTATTATTTTTCACACTAGAGGAAGGCCTAAATCCCACAGTCTTCTGGTGATCAAGAGAGAACTTTTAAAACCATGCAAGCTTCCCTTTTCCTGAGGATAAGCTGACCTATGCTTCAAAACCATCATGTTTCAGCTCGTCACCCTGGGGCTGGATAACATCTAATGAACTGCAGTAGACTCATACCAACCTCCAGCCTAGGTTGCTCTGCACAGACTCATGAAGAGGCACTGGCAACTGTTTTGGGGAAGGCATGCTATGTTGCACACTTCAGTAAGAATGAAATTTTTTTTTTTTTGTTTAGCACACAACAGACTTGGAAGGATAAGAAATTCAATCAAGAAAGAGGTCAAATGGCCAAGCAAACTAACCTTTAGAGAAAGAGCAAAGCAAACATCCATCTGTCATTTTCAAGATAGGACTGAGTGCTTAATATATCGCAGAAGATGCTTTTGTAAGCAGCAAATAGCTTTTTATTTGGCTGCACTAGATTTTCAGCTTTCCTTAGTTTTGGATGGCTGCTTTTCCTATAGTCTTGAGCATATGAACCACTGTTCTCATCTCAACCTCTTAGCATATGTGTGCAGTTAGATGATAGATATCAGTAATGCGTTAACCAGCTCTAAAGCCATCCATGAATCATCCTGCCTTGCTGCAACTTGAGGCACACTTGCATTCAAATCCGCAACCAAACGAACAACTGTTAGGTAAGGCCTCCCCTCTTTACTTGTACTAAGCCAGAATTAAGCACTCCAGTGCATGAAATTCAGATGTCACATTTACTGGGCGGCTAGTCTTCTTAGCCCCAAACAGGCTAACTAGCATTGCTCATTCACTCTCTTCTCCAGATCATCTCTAACAAACTTCAAAACACATGACTGCATTAAAAACAAAACAACATTTTGTCAACTCAGATTCCTTGCCAGAGGCTCTCTGCTCCTGGCAACACTTCCCCAATCCTGCTTTGGGCCATCTACCTGGGAGGTTTCTTTGCTTCTTTTAGTTTAGTTACTCAGAAGTAACTTTTTCAGCGTTTATAGTAGTCCACATAAAGGCAGTCCTTTGAGTCTCTGCCAGCTTGCTCGGCTTTAATGGCCTCCATCAAGGGATCTTTAGAAAGACCCTACCTCAGCTCTGATATGTTAGGTCTCTGAGAGATGATAGCAGCTGGTCCCCACCAGTAAAGACATGAATGACTACTGAAACTGCTTCCTGCATTGCATTTAATCTGTCACTTGTTTGGCCTCTCTTTATGCCAAGTTTCTCAAAGCACACTAGTATTTCTGTAGAGTGGCTACTTTCCCTACTGGCAGACAAGCACTGTCTAAAATCAGTTATATATTAGCCTGAACTTTATACCGTGAGTTGTGAAATGAGAAGGCTTATACACAGGTGCACTGAGCAGATATAATCTCATTAAAGAGAGACGATTACTCAGTCCCTGGCTTTGCAGGAACACACGTTCGAAAGTGGACTCAGACCAAAAGAAGAATATGAACTGATCCAGAGAATGATGTATTTGACCTGAAAACAGGCTACTAGAGCAACAGATACAGCTTGATGGCTTTTCTCCTGATGGCTTACCGAGACAACGAAATGTTACATGCACTGCTGGGAATTAATTTGTTTCATCATTCAGAAATGCTCACTAGAAACTGGAACAGCAGGGCTTACTTAGCAAGCACTCCTATTTACTAGATGAGACCTTGCTGATATATGGAAAATTGTTCGTTTTGCCTTAATTTTGCCACCCGTGCCAGGTTGTTATACCACTAAGAACTCCAGCTCAAGTCTCAGTCAGGGTACTGCTAGCTGTCTTATGCCACAGGAAAATCAATCTCACTTGAATGTAGTCTCATATTAAAGGCTTACACCCTTGCTGCACTCTAAGGAGAAACAGCTAGCAGAGATTTTAGGGCAATAACATAAAATATTCTCACTCTTCTTTCCTCAAACAGATTCTGGCTATATTTTGAATATGCGCCAGGATCTGCAACTTCGGCTTTCAGCTCCTCATGCATAGCGCACTTTGGTAACAAGCAAGACAAGGTTCACAGTAGCAAACTAAAAGCTGCAGTCACTGGTGCTTACCTGGACATCCACAGCTAGTGGCTCATTTAGCAGGGTAAACGCCTGGGTCTTACTACCACTTCAGTTTTGCCCACATCTTAATCAATTACATGGGGCTTCATTCAGACAAACTGAGGTAGTCCAAGAGAAGATTATGCCTGTCCTTCTGTAAAAAGGTGACAATCTTTAAAAACGTGTTTCAGACTGAGAATATTAATATTTCTAAAATTAAATAATAGAAATGCTCATTAATACAACCACTCTTATCCACCAGACAGTATTAGCCACTTACAGTTAGAAAATGCTGTGCTGGAAGGGTTGCGATCAGCAGTGCAAAGTCCAACAGTGGCTGGTCACCAGCAGCATCCCTTGGGGATCAATACCAGGGCCAACACTGTTTAATGTCTTTACTAACAACAGGGGAAAAAAGAACCTCAGCAAGCTTAGTGTCCTCTGCAAACGTGGGATGGAGGTGGCCATGGTGGAGGGCAGGGCAATAATAGAGAAAGAGAAAGAGCTGGAGAAACAGGCTGACAAGGACCTCGTGAAGTCAACAGCAAGCGCAAACCCAGCACCTGGGATGCAATGGCGCCATGCAGCAGGGAAGGCTCGGGCTGAACAGAAAACAGCTTTGCAGAAAAGGACGTTTGGGCCCCAGTGAGGAAAAAGTTGGCGATGAGCCAGCAGCATGCCCTTGCAGCTGAGGCAGTCAACTGCATCCTGGGCTGCAGCAGCAAGGCGGGAGCCAGCAGGGCAAGGGGAGTGATTCTCCCCCTCCACAGGCACCCGTGGGAATGCACCTGCTTCAGCTTTCTCTCCTCGGTTTCAAGGCCAGCAAAGCTCATTCGAGGTGGTGAGGGGCCTGGAGCACATAACCCACAGAGCAGCTGAGAGAAGCAAGCTGGCTCAGCTGCAAGGGGATATTGCTGCTGTTTTCAGCTTCCTAACAGCAGGGTACAGAGAAGATGAAGCCAGACTATTCTTGAGGTGTGACAGTGAGGGGCATCATACATCTGTTGCTACATGGGAAATTCTGATTAGAAAAGACAAAAAAAAATTCACACTGAAGGCAGTCGACCACTGGACCAGGCACCCAGCAAGGTCATCAAATCCCCACCCCTGGATACAAAATTTAGCCAGGCAGGGCCCTCAGTGACCAGATCTAGTTGGTCCTGCTTTGAGCTGTGGGCCAGGAAGCATTACTCTGTGACCCTATTTACCTTATTGCATCCAAACCAGCAGCAGCTGAAGCTTATTCCAAATACAAGTCTTGACCTACACAGCTGTCTTCTAGTAGGTAAGGTGCTTCAAAATTCAAACTTGGGCTGCTGTGCAAGCAGCAAGAACTAGCACAATGGATCGATACTTGGACATTCAAAGGAGGAGTCTAAACAACTATGGAAAAACCTGATGTGACAATGTTTTTCTACAAAACAAGAGCAGATTAATTAGAACTAGTAGAGAAGCCAATAAGATGACAGGCAATGCTCTGCATACACTGAGAAGCTGAAACACCAGACTGCAGAGAACCACAAGAAGCCGCAAAGCCAGAGTTTGAGACAAACGTGGACAAAAGCCCCACTGAAAATGCACAAAGTAAAAATAGCTGGAGAGAAGGATTGAATGGCTAAGTGTACTGGTACAAATACAAGTTCTCATGATAAATATCAACTTAATGAAGAATATTCTGAAAAATTAAAGCAAAGGGATGCTTCTGCAGGGAAATTTTTGGCTTAAGTCCTGTTAATAACTACTTAGGCCTTGGTATTAGAAGGATAGCCCAAATATTTTGGAATATTGTGGTTCTACCAATGAATTGATAAATCAATTATGAAGCATCCCATTGCCAATGAATCACAGAATATCTCAAGTTGGAAGGGACCCGTAAGGATCATAGAGTCCAACTCCCTGCTCCTCGCAGGACTACCTAAAACTAAACCATATGACTGAGAGCATTGTCCAGATGCTCCTTGAACTCTGACAGGCTTGGTGCCATGACTACTTCCCTGGGGAGCCTGGAACTGACCACGCTCTCAGTGAAGAACCTTTTCCTAATGTCCATCCTGAACTTCACCTGGTGCAGCTTCATTCCATTTCCTCATGTCCTGTCACTGGTCAGCAGAGAGAGGAGATCAGCACCTCCCCCTCTGCTGCCCACCTTGAGTAAGTTGTAGACTGTGATGAGGTCACCCCTCAGCTGGGTGACATTGCTGGACAAGGGAGATCATCTGTTGGTTTTGCTGCTAACTGTTGAACCACAATTACATTTTGGCATTTAAAACAACATTCAAGTTCACTCTAGAAAATGCCCACTCTTCTCATTCCCCAAAATACACATAAGTGGAATAAATGAAATTCAGAGGTGCTCTGCAGGGATGGCAATGGCAGTAACCACAAATTTAAGTATCATTTTCACAAGAGCCAGGGAGATGACAGTAACAGATGCTGAAATACATCTCATTACAAATAACTCACTGGACAATTCGCAGTACTATATCCCACTATATTCTACCTGTACCATCAATTAACTGACATTGTAAAAAGCCATTTCTTAAAATCAGTGTTGAATTTACCTAATCAGATTTTCAGGTCATTTGAGCTAATTAGATTTTTTTCAAGTCACAGCTGCTTTTCATGCAATAATCAAAACCAACACTACACCCAAATTTGATAATATACAATTAATATACACACACGGATGCTTTCAGACCATTATCATATACTCTCACCACTTTCCCACTACATAAAGTGGGAAAAGGAGGTGAGATAGCACTAGAAGTGTTGTCATTCATTAATTTATGATTAACTAGGGTGAGAGAGTGGCTGGATCCACGCAGACAGCTGAAGTGCCTGAGAACCATAAAGACAGCAGGGGCTTCCTGCAGAGAAAGCCAGTTCCACCTGTTTGAGGAACCTAATGCTTTCTGACGGGAGGCCCCACCAAAAATTCTCACAGAAGGAAGGTGATGTTAACGGACACTCATCTCTCCACGCTCTTTTTTGTGGGGGGAAGGCCACACTGCTTGCTACAGCGATTAACTTTTCCACTCCAGAGGGAAACCGGTCTGGCAGTTCTGCTTAAGAGCAAAACAGATCTGACATAAAAGTGGATTTCTGGTGCTGGGGAGTAAAGCAAGTAAGAAAAAGCCGCCTAGTGAACGTCAGGCACAGGCCGGTATCAAAATAAGGTGCTTTGACTAAACCCACAAAACCACTGCAGAACGGGGCACGCGTCTGCTTCTGCACCAAGCAGACGCCGCGCCGTTTCTCTTACTTCCAGAAAGAGCGAAAAGCAGCCGGGGCGGGGGCGGCGGGGACGCGAAAAATCGCAAACTCATTCGGAACTCGGGCTGCGCCAGCCGCGGCCAAGGAGCCGGCGGGGCGCCCGGGCCGGCTACGCGGCGAAGGGCAGCGCGGCCGCCGCCGGCGCTGGGAGGGCTCCCCGCTCCACGGGAAGGTCGCGGCGCGCCTTGCGGGCGAGGGTCGAGGTCCCGCCGCTTTCGCGACCCCAGCAGGAGCCCGGCTTCGCGCTTACTCAGCAGCACGGCCTACAGAGCTGGGGGCGCTCAGGGAGGCTGCAGGTAAGCACGAACCGCCGCCGCTGGAAACGCGGTTCCAGTTCAGGTCTGTCCGCGGCTCGTTCAGCCCCGCCGGCCGCTCCTCCCCGCCACCTCACCCCGGGGCGCCGGCGACTTCCAGCCGCGCTTCGCGAGCGACGCCAGCGCGCCGAGGGAGAACCCCGTGCCGGGGCCGCCGGCAGCGCCCGCCACCGCCGCCCCGCTGGCTGCAGCGGCTCTCGGACCGGCGGGGCTTCGCGCCGGGCCAGCAGGCCCCGGCCCCCCGCCGCGCAGCTCGGGGCAGGCCGGGGCTGCGGGTGGACGGCAACGCGGGCAGGGGCTCCGCCTGCCGCCGCAGCGGGCCGCGACGGCCGGGGCAGGCGGCGGTGGGAAGCTCCCCGCGCCCCCCCGGGCCCCTCACCTGCTGCTGGATCTTCCCGTCCTCGGTGACCACCCAGTGGGTGGTGGCAGCGGCGGGCCGCGTCCCCGAGGCCAGCAGCGAGCACAGGCCCAGGGCCCAGCCGGAGAAGACCCACGCTCGACCCAGCCCGCCCCGCCTGGACGCTCCTGCCGCCGCCATCTTCCCCAATCCCGGCCTGCCCGCACCACCCGGAACCGGAACCGCCCTCGCCGCCATTTTGGGAGGGGGGGCCGAGCGGGCGGTGCCTCCCGCTGCGGGGCGGTGCCGCCTCCCCAGGGGGACGGGGGCAGGGACTGGCGCTGGGGCGGCGCCGGTTTCCTCGCCGGCAAACGGGGTGGCCCCGGGTCGCTACTTCAGACGGCGCCAGGACCCTACCGGCCGGAGCTGCGCGCCCGCCCTGCCCTGCGGCAGCAGCCGGGGCAGCCACAATGCGAAGGAGGCCGGATCGCGGCGGCACCGCCCGCGCCCGCAGCCGAGGCGCGGGAGCGGGCTCCGCCTTGCAGCACCGCGCATCGACGGCTCCGCGCACCTCTAACCCAGCCGGGGAAGCAGAGTCCGGTTAACCGAGCCTTTTTGCACTTCCAGCAGCCACCGTAACGGCAGAGCCGCTGTCCAGAGCTCAAAGCTGACTTTAAATGCCAACAAGCAGCGTGTGGTGCCATGCTGAACGCTTTCATTTAAAAAAATTTCTGTCTATGCACGCTGAAACGTTTGCCACAATAGCTCAAGGAAACGGCCTTCTGCCCAAACCAAACCGTACCTGCAGCTATCCACCGTTCATGCCAGTTCACCAAGGAGCCGGTTGAAGGTAGCTCTGGAAAAACACACCACTCCTGTTTCCTTCTAATGCTTTTCAGCTACACAGGAAAATCTAAACTTTTCCTTTCCTATTCCAGTTAATGGTAAATACCAACCCAGCAGTGGCAGCCTGTTTCCCCAGGCCTGAGTAAGATCTAAAAGCTGCCAAATTCAAACCTTGGTCTGTTTGACCTTTCTAAGTTTGCAAGCAAGCTGCAAAGAGTTACGCTTCCTGGGGCCACCAGACTTCCCAGAGCCTGTTGAACAGTAAAATTTGCCTGTAGCTCAGACCCATTAAGTAGAAACAAGGAAAAAAGTGTCAACATCTAGGAGGTTGAATAAGACAATGAATGACTCCTTTTCAAATTCTAATTCCCAAGTAAGATATATGACATGCAGCTTTTGCTGAATATTTAAATTCCTGTCCAAAATTTTGCATATAGAGTCGAATTACTTCAAAGTTGAAACAGCTAATGCAGTCTTGCTAAGATTCTTTAGTGGCAAACAGCTCAATACATCCATAGCAATCTAAGGAGTAAGTCACTAAAACAAAAAGGTACCACAGTACCCTTTTACTAAGCCAAGACAAAATGTTGCAGAGTAACTGTGAAACAATGAGCCAAACAAAATTACAAAATGAATTTATTCCAAAAGCGTAAGGGAACATTTACAATTCAACAAGATGCTAAACAGGTGTCTCCACAAAACTCACTGCATTAAAATTAAATATGAAACTGGGGGGGGGGGGGGAATCTAACTACTTCTGAGGCCACAAGAACTTTGCATATCACCTCTGAAAAACAGGAGTCTCATGAAGAAAACTCACTCAAACTTCAGTGAGAAAATAAGCTTCTAGTTCCCAGTTATTAGTCTAAATACAAACTATGTTTAGGCTTTGAGATTACATTTTTAAATCCCCTCAAAACACAAATTATAGACACAAGTGCAAAATGTCTATTTTCTTTCCCCCCCAATGGAAGGTTATTACCCATCTAGTGTGTATTTTCAGAGTGACATTTTGATCTCACGAATTTGTCCTGGAAAGCTCTTTGCCAAGGTTGTTGGTTTTAGTGACAAATCTGAGTTTAGCAGCTGGCATGTAATCAGAAATACAAAGTCAGCTCACATGTCCTGGAATGTCCAAAGTTTGCTGCCTACTGCTCCAGAGTTAAGCAAAAATAGACTTCTAATGTAGCATCAACAACGTGTCTAACTTTGACATAGTTTTGGTATTCTGGCCTTCTGATAGTAGCGATAAATATCAGAGTGTTAATGAAGACACCTGAGTCAGATTCACAAGCAAATACAAATGGAACTAGGTGGGGAAACATCACTTTCAGGCATTTGTCTGTGTCTGTGGATATCAAATGGCTGGACAAAAAAAGGATAAGAAATTATCTTCATTCTTCTAAAGCCTAAGCTATTTTACAACAACACGCCCTGGAACACTTATTAAAATTCTTTTCCTCTGTCCCAACTTCTTTTTTACTATCTGCTAATTCCTTTACAATGTTGAATGACCTGAGAAGTAAAAATTTTGAGTGGTGAGAATAGAAAAAAAAAAAAGCATTGTGCTCTTACATTGTATTTTCTGGGTGTACACCAGTAAATAAGAATCCCAAGTTGCTATGGAAAAAAATAGCATGGAATTGTTAACTTTTCCACCTGAATTGAACTACATAGCTGGAATTTTTCAATTTTACCCAAAATACAATTTTATTTATATATTTTTAAATGCAACTGTATTGGTAAAAAAACCAAAAAAACCCAAAAAAACACAAAACAAAACAAAACAACCCTCAAGTGCCAACTAATCCAGAAATCTGCAAAACATAGAAAGGAGCCAGGTACTGCTACGGTCCAACTCCAGCCTATGAAGCTTAATCACTGCATCAGTCTTTACCCATTCCTGGAATAATTCTAGTCATTTATTGTTTTGTTTTTCCTGTTCATTTACTGAAATTTCACGGCATAACTATATGCACATATTCATATTAAACATTAAAAATTCATTTGCAAAACATCACTTTTGCATTACAATGCACGGAGAAGAGTAAGATGTGCAAACCAAAAACCACCACATTCTCCACATCTCTAAGGAAAAGGACTGCTTCATGCTACAAGCAAAATAAATTTCCATCCATGTTGCAAACTTTAAAAAAACCAGCATGTATCTCATTCAATTCCGTTTAAAAAAGTAAATCAAAGCGAGTTTAACAATGGTACTCTTCTCCACATATTGCAAAATATGGTTACAAATGAGGAAAGGATTACTTCAGCTGCTAAGCTTATCGGACATGTATCTCTGTTGTCATGCCTTTCCTGTCCATTACTTAATACATAAACTCAATTATATAGGTTCAGTTATGCAGTAGCTGATTTTTAGGTTAATATACAAACTGTCAAGATGTAGCTTTTGATAAAACATCTACGCTCTTTTCCAATTTTGAATAAATCCTGAAGACACTTCAAAAATAAGAACCCAAAACTGCTGACTGTAAGCATCCAAAAATACAGTTGTAGTTTCACTATGGACAAGTTGTAGTCCGTTAGAAAAGTAGATCATACATACAAAGGTATAAAGAACATTTAAGTCAGTCTTAGTGGAAGGCAGTCCTTGAAGGAAACAATACTCCAAGCAAACTTGCTGAGTAGCACTTTCACTTTAGCCCTTCAGGGGCATGGAAGATTTAGCGGTCTACTCAGTAGATTCTTCCTCGGCTACGATTGCCACGTCCTCCCCAGCCTCTTCCTCGTCCACCCCGGAAACCACCTCTTTGCTCTGAAATAAAAATCAAAACTTTTCGTACAGGTTTTATGCTGTATACAGATTAAAATTAAATAGCAGTAACTGGAGGTGCTGAAGGCTGACTTAAGTCTCTGAGGCTAATCCTGCTTATATACCATGAGATCTGAGTTATGCTTTGATGGACAACAGACCCCACTAACTGTAAAAGGAGGTCAGGAGAACTAGCCTCTCTAAACTAAATGTAGTCTTTCCGTATTCTAATACTATGACACATAACTGCCCCGTTATTTTAAAACTATATTTGGGCCAATCCATTATTACAGACCAGTTCTCATTCTGTGAAGAACTTCATCAGGCTACCTAGCTCATCCTTCTTATTCAGTAACACCATGTCGACCTTGAGGTGTTTGTCTGACTTGCTCCTAATGATTTTATAAAATGATGGAAAACCACAACTTTGTCAGTCTATCTGTCCTTTTCTATTCTTAACATTATCACCAGCATACTTAAGGTTTTTTTGCTGGGCTGGTATCGTAACTATATCCAATTGAAAATCTTAAACATAGATGGATACCACACAAACTATTTGTATACTGTAGAAAATTTTTCCTTTCCCTTTGTTAAGAACAAATCTGATCACAGCAAAAAAACCCACGAAATATTTTGTTAAAGTTGCTTTGGGTTTGTTTGGAAATCTATCAAACTCTCATTCCCCTTCATGTAGAGTCTTACAATACAGATCATATTAATCTACAAAGAGAACTGTGTGCTTATTTTAAAGAGTGCAGAAACGAAAAGCTGATCAGAGGCCTAAGTATCTCACCAACAAGAAACAGTAGCAAGCAATAAAACTTCCTAATTTTTAGAACCATAGGACTACAAGCTTATCTGAAAAGACACAGGTGCATCACCTGAAGTCTGCAGTAAGAAATTTGCAGAAGACTATCTTTTCTCTTTGTTTCATATATAAGACAGTGCTTTATATCAGCTTTTCAACATATGGGCATGGGTGATAATTTGTCATAGCAGGCTGTTTACTCGACAGAGGTAGGAGCAATGGGCCTACAGGGAAGACAAGAAGAACGGGCTGCTGCCATTGTGGGGCCTATTCATCCAGCCTGCAACTGCTCTCACGTTTTGCCCAGAAATACAACTTGCCGAGAGGCAGTATCACTCTGACTGGGAGCATGAACTGTGTGCATGCACAGTGAACGTGGCAATTCCCAGAAGTTCTGGATCAGGTCTGCAATATCAGCAGTGGCTGTAATAGGAATTCAGCACAGGTCCAGTTGTATGACAGGAGGTGGCCCAGCTCTGCCACTTGCAGAAACTGGTCTGTCCAATGGGAAATTTGGGAGGTGAGTGCTGTGCATCATAATAGAGAACACAACAGTTCAATTACTAACTCTATGCATTAAAACACTACTAAAACTAACTTGCAAATGACATATAGTTTATGGGCTGGTAACACTCAAACACTGTAACAGATCAACAGCTAGAAAGAGATCATTACACACAAAAACTGGTGACAGTGCAATCTGATCTTCCGAGAATGTGATAGTAAATTGGCTTAATCTGTTTGTTCCCCCCACCCCAAGGCACAACTGTCACTAGACAAAAAGTTTTTCCAAGCTGCCTAACTTACCATAAGAAAAACTACCCAGGTTACTGCTGTATTTTCCACTGGGAGGATTATATATTTGCCTGGCATCCCTTTTTGGTCCTGCTGAAGCTTTCTTTGGGGGTGAACTTGAGGTTGTATCTTCGCTTGCTCTTTTTTGACTGACAGAAGAAAACAAAAACAGAACATTACACCCCTGTGGTGACAAATACAAGAATAGCAGGTCAGCCTCAAAGATTAACCACTGGAAGCTAGCAGCAGCTAATGAAGATGCCCTGAATAATGCTTCAAAAGAGGAAGTAAGCTAGTCTCCAGTCGATTTGGTCTATTGTATCCCTAAAGCAAGGCTAAGATTATCACTCCACAGCCTTAATTCCTTCCAGGATGAGTGTTATTTTTGATTGTGGAACTTTTAGCTCATGTGCTGTGTACATTTTATATATATACAGCTTGGGATCTTTATTTTGTAAACAGCAAAAATCAACACCACTGTTTTCTTTTTTTATGAAAAACTCTTACCTTGCATCTGCCTTCTGTACTGGTTTCCAGGACAGTGTAACTGTACTTTTATAAGAAGGAGGAATGTGGAAGAGATCCTATGGAGGCAAAATCGGACAGTTCATTCTACAGTTAAATTCATGTCGATTGCACTTCAAAATTTTAGCTACCTACTGAGACTCTAGAATAACAGTTATTTTCCAAAAATTTTAAATCCTTTTTTAAGTCTTATGGCAGAGGGAGAAGGCAGCTGTACCTAACTGCCTTATCCAGCTGCCTTAGCCCATATACTTTACTAGAAAATTAAAAGGAGATCTATATTAACAGAATAGTGTCTTATACTGACCTAATATGCTTTCTTTCTCTCCCTATGCACATCAAGCATCTTATAAAGAACTACAATGGCTCCTGCAGGGATACATCCGATATCCCTGTGATGGTAAAAGATAGGCTTCTCAATACTGTGGGCAAAGTTTTTAGTTTATTGTGGTGACTGAGGATGAGAGATGGGAAGAGAAGGAAGAGAGGAAAAGGTGGTTAGAAGAAATCAGAATGGTTTCAAGGGCTCTGGACGGAAGTATCTTTCTGCAGCCCATCTCTCCTAGACTCTTTGGAGAAAAAGGTTCTGTAAAGCAGCTTGCTTTGCCTCCCTCACCCTTTAAATCTGCTTGTACCTCTTCAAACTATTCCTTACCCCTCCCTGCCACTGCAGGAAAGGGAAATGACAAGGAAAACGGCTCAGCCAGAATCCAGAGACCCCCAAAGCAAGGTCCTCTGCTCCTGCGGGCAACTAGTGCTGCAAAAAAGGGCCTCAACACCCTACCCCAACAGCAGCAGCAGCAAAGGCTAAGCAGCTTGCATAAACAGCAGATCCATGTCTCTTCAGAAACAGTAAAGCATGCAGCAACCCTGAACTGGCTAACGCTGACTAACTTAATAACACAATACAACTTCGTTCACATCTATTCCTTTTTTCTGCGTAGGTTACTCTACTGTGTGAATTTACTCCTTCATAATGTGAGGACTTACCTTGATTAAAACATTAATGTTATTGGTTATTTTCAAGGCAACCACTTTAATCTTGTTCTGTAAAAAAAAAAAGAAACACCACTGAACACCTATTCTAGCAGCTTTAAATTATGTCAACTGCATTTGAAGAAGTTGTAACATTAAACTGACTGCTCCGCCTAGTGAATTGCTATAGCAATAGTAATAGTGAAAGGTGTGTACGCTTCTGAGTTTTCATTACAACTATTTTCAGGCTTCTTGCAGTTTTACCCTAACTAGTTGCTTTTAATGTTCCAGTGTACTTCCCACTAAAATTTTTCCCCCCAATATATGAAAATTTCCCCTTCAAAACAAAATGCAGAGCACGGTTAAACCAAATACACGTGGATGCAGAGAACAGCTAACAGTAGAAACTAAAAGATCATCTTAGGTTGCAAAATGCAGCATCAGGTAAGATGCAGTTGCAATAGATGTTAGCAGTATTATTCCCTTAATCTATCTGCATGCTAACAACAGACTGCAGCCCACTAATGTGTGCCAATGGTTATTTCAGTAGGCTCGATTAGAAAAATCAGAATTCCTGAACAACACTTACCTCCTCTGTTTTCAAGGCTTCTCCTGTTTTTCCTTGAAGTGCTAGACGAAGCTGTCGAATATACACCTGCAACCCTCGAGCAAAATACTGTAGCCTAAAAAATTTAAAAGAAATCTGTTAATAAATTTTACATATCCCCATAAAATAAAAGCATAAGCAAAGGGAAGCTGTAATATCATTTTTTTTTCCCTTTAGGAAAAATGCCCCAAATAAGTCTTCTATCAATCTGATTTGTGCTTCTTTAGCATCCAGACAATAATAATTCACACTTTCTAACAGAACTCTAACACTTGCTGCTAAATGATTACCTGATTTTAAAGTCCTTCAATTTCTCTGCATTCAGCTTGGCTGTGAGGAAGTCTGGAAGTTTACGACCCAGCTGATGGAAGCTATACAACAAACACTCCACATAACTGAATTGCAACTTGGGCTCTTCATTGCCAGCATTTTCCCCATTCTCTGCTTCCTCTGGGGGAAGGGGCATATATTCCTAATGAACAGAAAGGAAAAACAAATGCATGAGACACATTTATGCAGACTGATAGTTCTTTTGCAGTGTTTGAACTGGAGGGTTTATTCATGCTGACAATTTAAAAAGTATCCCCCATCCCTATACTAACATGATGAACCACTGCATGAAGTCCTGGTGCCTACACGTATGTGACCTGACACATCTGACTCGGAGGAAATATTACAGTAGCACTCCTACCACAGGAAGCAACAATGTACTGCACCAATGCTGCTGAAACAGCGCTGTATTTACTTAAAATTGGCAGTGCAGATATAGCTTTTAATGAGATCAACATGAGTCTCTCATGATTATAACATTTAAAAAGAACAAAACCACATGAGTTTACTGGATTAAAAACATTATGCAGGTAACAGCTCTCTATATCTACAAGGACTTTGAACTGCAAAATGATGTTTGACCTTGTATCATGGAGAGAGCTATCTTTGAAACAGCCACTTTAGAAAAAGGATAAACAGATTAATAGATAAAAATAATTTGTTTTGATGAAAACCTTTAAGTGTTTTACATGAGTAAAAATTGAATTAGTCTTACCAGTAATTTATCAAACAGCTTCTTCAAGTTTGATTCAAGCTTTTCCATATCACCACAAAATGAACTCATTTCAGCAAGAAGCTTCAAAACCTACATATAAGGATAGCTGGGTTTGTGTGTGTTAACTGCAAAGTACGAAGGCTTAACTTTCAACCTAAAAGCGATTATCACATCATTATGGCTGGCACAGTAGAGGTCAGCTATTACGGTTAAACCCCTCCCAAACATCAGGAAAGAATACAAGGAAGAACATGCCTAGTCTGTTTTTCATGTCCTCAAACAGAAACACAGGTTTGTGTGTCTAACCCCAACAAGCATCATTAGTCAACAAGTAAACAAAACTTCATCTCCCAAGTCTGCAGCACAGCTCACCTTCAAAGTGAGATTCACAGAGATCTAACTGAAGCTGCAGCAATGATTAAGGTAAGCAAAATTACAGACATTAAGCCACTCCCTTAAGAGGCTAAATTAGCACAAGCCATGCAACAACCATTTCAGTAAATGCTATGTGCTTAAAAAAATTGACAGTAATACTAAAATGATTATACCGATCCACTTTTTCTAACCTTGCCTCAAAAGCTTGGGACAAATGACACATGCTTTAAAAGGCAATGCTCAGTCATGCCTCAATACAGCAAACTTTTTCTAGTGTAGCTAATTTTCCTTCAAGCCAAGAACTGAAAACCACTTAACAAAGGAGTTCGCAATTTTTATAATAGCTGTCTTCGTCCAAGATGCTTATTTTTTACGAGTTGAAAGATATTTTATCTTTGGCTTACCTCTAACTGGATATCAAGACCCTCCACTGGAGTAGTCAAAGAACTGAGGTTTGGCAGAACATGCTCACAGAAGTAAGTAACAAATTTTGTGGAATGAACATTTTTCTGCAAAAAACACCACACATTATTCAGGCTACTCTTTGAGTTTGAAGGAGTTAAATTCCGCCCCCCCCCCCCCAATCACTCCACCACCCTTATAAATGCCTACCACACAGCTATACGTTAAAGGTTAAAACTTCCCTCTAACTCCTAAAATGCAGAGACCCTTCCAGGTAGCTTAAACTCAGAGGCTGTCTGCAACAGGGGCTGAAAATTGCCTATAACCCAAGAATAGGCCTTTAAGTGCTGCAAAATTGCCTGGCACTAGACTTAAAACAATCAAACTCATACATGTATGAACCTAATGTGAGAATCTTATAATTCACTGTAACATCTTAAATTTGAAAGAAAATTTTGAGGAGTAGAGAATAACACAAAAGCTCTTTGTTTTCGGAGGCTTTAAGGATGTTTTCCAACATTTTAATACATTAGAAGCTGAAGGTGGAGAAGTACTGATAAGCTGTCATTCTAACATAATCATTGAGAACACCAAAGAGAAACTACAGCCATTAACCCTCCACAATATTCCTCATGCAAAGCAAATAAATACATACCGAGAAGAGTGGCACCGCCTGCCGAGTACACTGTAGAAGCCTGTCCACACAATCTGGATCAGATGGGTTGAATGTTTGTTCCAGGTCAGCTTGTTCGGCTACCAGCTCCACTAGTTGTTGCCTCCCACTTACTGTCTGTAAGCTTTTTAATCCAGACAATATTTTCATGAACAGAACAAATTCCTCACCCGTCACATCTTCCAGCACCTTAACAGAACACCAGAAAACATATTTCTATGGTGGTAATTTGTAAACCTCCAAGTCAAACCTACTTGATTTGAAAAGGTACAGTAGGCAAATATTTAGCACTTAAATTTAGCTTCTAGTTATTTAAAAAACACAAGTTTAAAGAACACATGAAAACATGCAGTATTATTGTATGCACCTCCAAATTAAAGTAACTGCCATCAAGTTGCGCAGAGGAAACATTATTTTTCTTGAACTCTAACCTTAAGAACAAATTCATCTAACAAAATTGTATGCTTTAGGCAGAATAAATGTTAAATGAATATCTACTCATTATTGATTGTTTTAATCCTTTTTGTATCTTTCTCAGCTTGAGGAATGCACAGGAATCTCATGAAATTCAACAAAGACAAATGCAAAGTCCTGCAGCTGGGATGAACTAACTTCCCTGCATCAGCACACGTTGGGGACGGACTGGCTGGGGAACTACTCTGCTGAAAAGACCCTGAGGGTTCTGGGGGACAGCACGCTAAACACAAGCATCAGCAGCATTCCTTGGGCTGTGACAAGAGCATAGCCAGTAGACTGAGGGAAGCAAAGGGATCGAGGATTCTCCTTTGCTATGCTCTCATTAGACCAAATCTGGACTACTGCACCTAGTGTTGGGCCCTCCTGTATGAGGAAGTTTGTATGAATGAAGGAAAAAAGTCATAAGGGGGTGAGGTGACCTAACACTAATCTTCCAATACTTAAGAGCAAGTCACCAAGAGTAGGAGCCAAGTTCTTTACTAAGGTGGACAAGGTCAGAATAAGACAATTATACAAAACTGAAATGGGAGGTTCCAACTTGATAAAGAAAAAAAAAATCATGTTGAGGACAATTAAACACTGGAGGTGGTTGCCCAAACAGTATGGGAAATCTCCTTCTTTAGAGGTTTTCAAAACCCAACTGGACAAAACACCGAGAAATCTGATCTGAATTCAGCTCAGCATGATTCACTGAGGTGATCGATCTCCCAGAGCCCTTTCCAACATGAATGATTCTATGATCTGATAAAAGTCACTCTTAAAAAATGAGAAGAGCCTAGCATTATTTTAACATTCCCATAAAAAATGCTGCAAAGTTTGGATTGTAGCAGAATAGGATAACTCGAAGACTGCACTTGTACAATGCTTAACTCTACATGTGGTTTAAACAAACAGATCTCCAAAGCAATGCCAGTGATAAGGGATGGTTTAATAATACGTAAGTTTGTACTGAAATCAGACGCTCACCTTCTTTGATTCAGTCAATATGAACTCTTCTACCTCCTTTGTCATCACCTCCTCAGGCAGGGTTTTCAGTTTTGTAGACAGGAACTTGATGGCTCGCTCTCTCACGATATCCTCTCCCTGAAGAATTTGACTGAATAAGCCTCCCAAAGTCCCTAAATGGAGAATAAATCAGGTAATGCAAATTATTTTAGAAGTTAAGAGCTCAACCTTCTATGCAGAAGAAAGAAGTTTCCTCCTGTAAGACTCCATGATGCATTTTAAAGTAACTGCTATACTAACTTTTATGAAAACCCACAATTTTCATGTAGCTCGACATAAGAATCCACATTGTTTTATTGATCTGTATAATTCAGATCCAAAATTATTGAAAAGATCAGTATCGTTTGTAAAACCAAACAAGAAGTGTGTGTTCTAACTTTTGCATTGTACTAAGAAGATACAAAATTGAGTCCTGTTCTCATCCTACTAGGGACTGGGAAGTATTAATAGAAGACATTTATAGAAAAATGTGTCCTTTACCTTTAGCATCCATCTTAAAAATACTGAGCAAAGCATTGTTCACCAAATTGAATTCTGCAGAATCATCTGAAGAGAGAAAAAAAACCTGATATGCACATCCTTGAAATGCAAACATAAGAGCAGAAAAACAAAGAAAGATATCACACAAGAAGTATTCTATCCTCAGCATATAAACAACAGAACTTGTATTTTTAATGGCTACTAGATTGAGGAAGTAGAAAGCCACTGATTATGAAAGCTGGAAGCAAAACAAAAAGCTATTTGCCACTTCAGCCTCCCTGCCAAAACTTTAACATTACAAACTTGATAGGACTGAAAACTTGAAAGGAAAGTTAATCATCAATATATTTAGTCATTTTAAGGAACAGCTGAATAAACAAGCTGACCTTTACTAAATTAAGGTAAAATAAATAGTTATTTCTTCTTCAACTCTTAAGTAATCTACAGTATTTCTAGGTGGGAGAAACAATTTTCCTCTTCAACTAAATGGAGAAATGTGTAAGTCTCTCTCAAAAAAAAAAGTGTCTTCTGAGAAGCCTAAAGACTTAATCATGCATTTTTAATACAAATTTGAACACCTAATATTTAGCACTCTATAGCTTACTGAGATTAAAAAAAAGCATATTGTATATTGAATTCTAAATGAAATATTTTGTAGCAAAAATGCATTGTACGGAAGAAAATGCCTTCAGGATTTTTGAAGTTCCTGAGTATCCGGTTTAGAAATCCAGTAACTTTTTCAGAAGGCAATTTGCTGCAGTCCATAACGGAAGGGTTTTGTTGTGTCGTCATCCCGCCCCGTGTCCGTCCCCCCCCCCCCCCCCCCTTTTCCTACAGATGCTTTCAGAGAACTTGAATGAAGAAAAGTTATTATATTTAAAAGAAAGATTTTCAGTTTAGAGTAGGATAATTAGCAACCTTTCAGTAGAAGTAGCAGCATAACTATACAGCAAATATAGAGGGGAGGAAAAAGAGCAGAAGCAGGAGAAGCAGGACATGAGTGGCACTGGGACAGCCTGCTTTGTAACAAATTACGAACCATCAGAAAACATTTTAGATAACAAAACTGCATAGATTTTTAGGTGTGCCACAAGGAAATCAGCCAGGAAACTACCAATGTCTCCTACCTGACTGTAGAAGCTGGGTCAGTATGTCTGCTACCCGAGGAAGATTATCTCCAGTGGCAAACTGAGGCAATTCCTTGATAGCTTGTCGCCGTATCTGTCAAAATTGTCAGTATTGTGGAAATAAAAAAATTTAAAAATTAAAATAATTACAAAAGAAATCAGGCAATTCAACTACCAAAGTTTGGCAGAGAAACCAGCCAAATTTGAGAAAATGACCACACAACCTTTTAACACGAGTATCATATTCAGAAAGTGATGTTCAAGTTTCAGACTTTAATGGAAGTCCAAACTTCATATTTGCTATGAAACTATTATGACGTATTTATGAAGAAAATAATATATTTTTCTTGGATCTAAGCAGCACTGGAGAAAACCCAAATTCAAACAGCATCTCTGTTCACAAAACCATTAATTTGATCAACAAAATAAAGGGCTAGAATCTCTGTTATTATGGAGTCTTATTTGCTGACAGGAAGGATAGTTTTATAGTTGTGCATATGGCAGAGATAAACCCTAGGTTTTGTTCCCAGCACTGACAAAAATCCTTGAATGATCTACCCAAATCATTTAAGATCTGATAACCAAAGATGCTTCAAAGGTACAGCTTCTATCAAAACCACGGAAGCAGCATGAAGCATCTCAAGACTTCTGCAAGAATAATACATTTAGAATCACATCCCCATGGTTCTCAGGTGCAACCAAAATTTTCTTGCCTCCTAGCAGGATTTATTAGAATCAACTACCACAACATGCTTTTTGAAAGGAAAAAACATAATAGATATTCAAATAAACTGTATCTACGTTTCTTTCTACAGAGCTATTCCTTTGATCAATGATGGGAGTGAAGAAGACAAATGAGATGTATCTTCCCATACCATCACACAATAGATTCTTCTATTGCAAGAATACAACTACGTATTCTTAAGTTTTCCAAAGACCAACCCTCCCCTCCCAAAAGACATAGCCTATTAAAAAAAAAAAAAAAAAGAGGAAAGAATAACAAAATATAAATTCAACATATCAACTTGCTACAGGGGTCTTATTCTTACAGAAACATCTTCATCCTCACAGAGGTCCAACTGGGCATTGATAGCCGAGTCAGCTAGCTCAGGAAAATGCTTGAAGAACTTAGGAATAAACTGGGCTGCAAGTCTCTTCTCCTTGGCACCTCCTTTCACACCATCCAAGATCGCCTGGTACGCATCCTTATGCTGAAAGAGAAAAAACAGAATGCATAAATAGAAAAATCTTGGAGTATTCTCAAGACAAGGGAAGGATTTTTTTCTCTCCCATTCACTTCAGCTATTTAAGTGAACTATATTATGCAAGCTTCATACAAAGAAAAAAATTTATCTCTTAGACCAATATAACCTTACCAATTTAGTAAAATTTCCCTCTATTGACTGGTTTTTACTGTTATTCTGGTTCCTCTGTCTGTTCAAGTGCTTACCATTCACAATGCCAGCCCTAAGGCTAATAGCTCTTGCACACCACCTGTGATTAGATTAGTGCCGACTGAAGGAATTACTTGGGCAGTTTTTCAAGGAGTTTCTGCCTTCTGTCTGCTCATTTATTGTTTCTCCAGTAGAGGTTACCGCTCCCCAAAACTGTGCCACTGGAATAGACCATGAATGATTTTTAACGTATATTGTGCTAAAGCATTTTTGGCATCTATTCAAGCAGTTAACTTAATCTGAGATAAAACATAGTTCTGAAAACATCTGTTAACAGAGACTAGATAAAAAAAAAGAAATCTCCAGTTGAAATACAGACATAAACACTTCAGCAACAGAACAGAATATTCTCTAGCTGCTCCAGCTAGAATCACACAGGTGTTTCTGATTTTGTGCCCACAGGTCTGAAACATTAGAATAAATGGAAGTCTTTGTTGTGGTTAGCTATGTGTTTGCGAAAGAAAAGTCAGCATTATTAGGATGCTAGCAGAAATCAGAACCTTCTATGATTAATTTTCCTCATGGTTGTGAAAAGAATGCTTTAAACAACTTATCCTACTTTGAACAGCAACATCAACAGCACAGGACACTGCTTTATTTACATTAAATTTCCCAGAGCCACATATACCATCACCCTGACTCCACATAAAAGTTCACCCATAGCAAGTTGAGATACTAATTTATAAAGCAGTACACTGCATTAATTCCCTCTGAAGTAAGATGTATTTTAACATTCAGTACCAATGCTCTTTAAACACTCCCTACACCTTGTTGATAGCTCTCCGTGTTGCCAGATTCTGAACTGGATTGGGACACTGATCTGGAAGAAAAATAACCAAGGAAAAAGATGTTTGCTTTTCAGCTGATCCACATCCCCATTCGGTTTGCTCTGTAGCTGTGCCAACACAGTGCACTCAACAGCAAAGGCAGGAATGAGCCAGCACAAACAATGAAATACACATTATTATAGTCAGAGGTTCTCAGACTGCATATTAAGAGCAACTATTTTGTGGAACAAATTACTTAAACTTAATACATATTAAAAAAAGCATTCATACAGCAACGAAATAGAGTAGCTTGTGTTCCATGAATTTGTATTACTCCATGCTAACTACTCCTATCATTTAGGCAAAATACAGTTCAGGCAGGAGTCTGTTTTACCCTGCACCTGGCAGCATTGAATGCTCAAGAAAAAAGTAGGCAACTGCAGAAGCTGCATGATCCTTCAGTTTTGCACATTTCCTCCCAATCTCTAACACAGGAATGTCCCAAGCCAGAGACAGTGTCCAGACCTTTATTTTTAATAACTGTCAATTGACCAATCATCCATTAACTTCTCTAGATTAGTTCTTGAACCAATTAATACTCTATAATGTCCTGTGACAAGTTTCACAACGTGTTATGGAGAAATGTTTGTCTTCCTCTTTATTTTAAGCCTGCTTCCTGATAAGTTTTTTTTTTTTTTCAAGTTCTCACCTTCATTCCACTCATGAAGCACACTCATTATACCTGAGCCCTTTTCTCAACTGAAACACTCTTTTAAAAGACCGGAAGTATTGAGCTTGTAAATAACTCTTCTTCATGTCATACTTCTGGTTGTTCCCTTGCTCTTCTCATGTTCAAAGTTTCTTTTTTGAGACAGGCTGACTATGACTTTTTGTAGTGAGAGATCATGTTCATAAGGTTGTTAAAGAGATAATAAAGTAATAAGTGAGATAAAACTGATGAATAAGGAACAATTACTTATAGCTTCTCAGAATGCAAAAATTGGAGACATCAAGTAAGATTATGAAATGACAAGTTCAAAGGAGATAACTCCTTTACAAAGGTTAATGAGATAATGGAACATTTTGCCACAGAACGTTTGTATGCCAGAAATACAATCAGTTAAAAAAGGCATCAGAAAAGTTCACTGAAGAACAATCTAGCAAGATATACTAATTACAAAGACACTATCTCTGGCTCTGGAAGCCCACAAGCTGGAGAGGCAACGCTGGGAGAATATATCAGGAATCATCATTCTATACTTACCCTTGGAGGTTTTTACACATCTGCTATTGATCCCTGTCACAGGCTGCATTTCTTAACTACGCTGGAGTTTGTTCTACCTAAGATGGCCATTCCTATCTTACAAAAGCTACCCAAAATAGTCAAAATGATGATGGACTACCTATTTGTAATACGGCACAGTAATAGCACCTGCTTTGTTCTGCATCTCTCCCCACAGTTCCCAACATTTTAGTTGCATTTTTTGGTTGGCTCTGAGATGATGTTTTTGTTGGACTGTCTGCAAGGATGCTTTGTTTCACTAGGCGTAATTACACAAGCAAAGTGAATGGACTTGAATTTAAAGAAAAAAACCCTTTTTTTCTTAAAAAAAACCCCAAACAACCACCATATTATTTGTTTTCTTAAAGAACTTTCCAAATGACCTTGCATAGTAGTATCTAATTTAAAATTCACTGCTATGTATGTGCAAAGCTACTTTCCTACTCACATACATTATGACAAAAAAAGTATCTGCTGCTTTATCAGGTAGCCTTTCAGTAAAATGAGAGCCTAATACAATTCAAAAACTAGTTTTAACTAACCATAATGTTTTGTATTGGTAATATACTAAGTCATCTTCTTTTTTTGAAATATTCAGTAACGGTATAAACAAACGACAGATCTTGCCAGGATTTTACAGGTAAAAATCTCCTTTAGCCGTGAGGATCTGCCTTCCATTCTTCCCTTAAGGGGTAAAAAAAAAAAAAAAAAAAAAAAAAAAAAAAGCTATAGGCAGTTATCAAACCATCACAGACCTCACCTTCCTCCAACAAGCATTTTAGCAAGAGAGTCTGCCAGAAGCTCTGCGGAACTGCAAGTGCGCTGGATCAGATCCGGATGACTACCGGTGTCGTCTTTGAAGCCTGAAGTCGCCAGGCGAAACGCCCCGCCCCCATACAAAAAGCAGCCTGACTCTACCAAATAACTAGTTAATATCCGCGACGCCACATTTAAAAGGAGAGCTACCGACAGGACGGGAGGAGGAGAATGCTGCAAAGACGACGAGCTGCTACCGTCCTCGCAGAATGGCAGGCGCGAAACTCATCTTTACCCCCTCCCCCTCCCCGCGCCTCGAGTCGTGAGGAAACCTACACCGATAACAGCCCCAGGAGCTAGCCGGTTGTCCGGCGGGGCGAGCAGCCGCTCCGGCGGCATCCCGTCCCCCTCGCCCACCGCCCGCCCCGTCTCAGCCCGCCCAGCCCGGAACTCCCCGCGGCGGCGGCGCCGCTGCCGCGCTACTCAAGCCCGAGGCCTAGCGAGGCCTTGCAGGCCGCAACCACGCCGCACCTGGCCCGCCGTCTCCGTGGCGTCCGCCAGGATCCCGTAGTTGCGGTAGAGCTCCTCCACGGTGGGCATGGTGCGGCGGGGAAGGGGCAGAAGCCGCCGCTGCAACCGAGGCCGCCACTGACGCCGCCGCTACCGCTCAGGCCGCCGCTACCGCTCAGGCCGCCGCCGTCAGCACCAACGAGGCGCAAGTCCCAGAGCGGCCGTGTGCCGGCGCCTGCGCAGCGCCCCCAACCGGCTGGCGGTGGAGCTGCCGGGCCGGGTTAAGGGCGGGGCGGGGGGGGGGCGCGGAGCGCTCCGCGCCCCCCCCCCCCCCCCCGCAATGTGTTGTATAGTAATGGCGGTTAGGTGATATTAAACGGCTATTTAATGTTCTTCGCACTCCTCCTCCTTTCCCTGATCGCCGTCTTCCCCCAGCTGCTCGTTTCTGTCTCCCTTTTCGTCTCTCATGAAAGGCGCGCGGGAAGTACCAGTCGCACGCTGAGCTCCTGGTGCAAGAAAGAGGCTGGTTTCCCGTGATTTGGTGACTTTCACCTTTTCCTGCAGAGGAAAATACCCTCTAATTCCAGCATATAGAAACCTAAGTGTCTGCAACTCACGTCGATGGAGGCAGCATGCACGCAGTAGGCTCAAATGACCTAAATATAAATTGTGGCGAACGTTAAAAGGCTGTAGCAGCGTCTTCTCCTCATCTCAAGATGCTTTAGCATCCTCCTGATTTCACAGGCACTTAAAACGAAAGAGGAAAGAGGATTCCCCGCAGGTCAGCCTGAGAGTGAGCTAAGCAAGACGCTGGATGGTTCTTTCGTATCCTTTCCATCAGGATGAAGGGCGCTTTCGCAGGCATTCGAAGCCCCGGTCTCTCTCCAGAGCCCGTGCAGGCAGACCACGCGAGCAGGGATGTACAGCAGCATCAATCATTTACCTTTCTTTCGTTGTTCCTCTGCTCTCGCAGTGTTTCGGCAAGTGGCAGCAGTGACCGCATCGGTCACCTTTCTCCCCTCTTTGAATTGAGGCCCGGTGCCTTTACCTGTCCACAGGTGGATTCGTGTGGTTCTTGCATGCTCTGACAGGGTCTGCTGGTGGCTGCTGTCAGATCCAGGAGAGCACTAACCATGGCCTGACGCTTGGTGTGCTTGTGACCATTGCATTTACCCAAAGTAATCTTCTTAAAAGAATATGTTGGTTAATCTTAGTAGTGGGAACAAAATATAACACAAGAGAAAAAATATTTTTAATGCATCAAAAGAGCTACATGCATGACTAGCTTACCTGAACCTTTCATTTTCTAGGAAGGGACAGCTTCCTCAGGCAGCCCGGCGGATATTAAGAGATGTCAATCTCTTGCCCTCCAGCGTCTTCCAGGCAGCATCGCATCTGAATGCAGATTTTAAAACTCTTTATAAAATCATCTTTATCAGCACTGCCATGGCAAGCTTTTACAACTTGGCCAGAAAGGATGAAAGATGAACCTCCCATTTTAATTGCTTTTTAACCTCCTTGAAATATTTACATAGATGGAGGTACCTCATTATCTCCTTTTCTTGCTTGTTTCCTCAACAGCATGCTATTAAACTGTGATTACAGTCTATAGCAAACATCGATAATCAGATAAATACGTAGCATTTATACATTACTGTATGTATGAGAGCTGTGGAGAGGAAAAAAGAGAAGAAGTAGGCATGAATGAAAATGGGTGTGAGAGGGGTTGTGGGCCTTCTGGGAAAGCCAGGTGCTCCGTGGCAGAGCAGAACGGGCGCTTGAGATACCGGGGAGTGGTGGGAAAGGAAGGTGAACTCAATGGTTGGACTTCGGCTGCACTACAGGGAGATTAAGGGGTGGGGTGGGATGGTAAGCAATTGCAAAATCCTATAATAACATTTTGTTCTGTCTAAGTATATATGTATTATTTTAATCACATTTATATATGTTGTATCATAACATATATGCCTTGGAGTGGCACTTTTTTACCTTCTCTGGCAATTATACATTCAGCTGTGCTCATCATCTTTCTAACAGAGACCGTGCAAAATAAAAAGGGGTATTCAGAGCCACGTTAAGAAAAAGTTTTCTCTGAGGTTCGTTCTGTTTCATTCCTTTGATCTTCCATGCATTTTTTGGTTTGTTTCCTCACCTACTTCCTTGTTGCTTTACATCATTCTTCTCTTTGTTTTTTCTTTCCTTACAACAATTTCCATTTTCCAGTCTCTAGTTTTCACTTATATATGAAATATATATGAAAATATATGAAATATTTTTATAATGAACCTGTTTAAAGTTAGCCACCATTAGTCTTTAGCATTAATACGGAAGGAACATGAATGAAGAGCTGATGATGTTACAAGTTTAGGACACATTGTTTGCAATTATTTTTCAAAGTTAGTCAGGGATCTCTTGGTTTATTGAAGTTGGGATATTTTTGGAAATGTACCTTTAGAAACTCAAAAGCTTGAAATGCACATTTGAGAATCACACATAGCTTTTTCAGACTCTGCAGTGCAAGCCTCCTAGTTTCATTAAATATGATTAATCTTCCCATCAGTCAGGATTTTCCTCTCTTCTTTCCTCTCAATCTCCTCATGCCAATGCATGTGGAGATAACCCTATGGTAAGTTACAGACTCATTTGATAACGAAGTGTTATCATTATACATTTGACCTCCATTCCTGCACACTGCCCACTAATCCATGTACACTGGAATCATTGCAGATCTCCACACAATTTTCAGCGGGTTCTCCAGAGGGAAAAAAATTTACTTGTGAAATCAATGAAATTTGCTTTTTTCCTCAGAGGAAAAAAAATTACTATTCTTGTCCCACAGCTGCCCTGGTCCTTGGTGGATGACAGACTTCAGACAAAGCCATAGACGGGGGCAATTATAACTTCCATTATGACCATGACAGAAGGAGAAGACACTCTTAATGAAAATTTCATGCTGGAACAGTGGTTTAATCACATGAATTCTTAGGTACCAAACCTGGAAGGTTTCTGTGGGCCAGATACCCAGAGGATAATGAAGTGTCTGAAATTGAGTCCATTTGTTGGTTTATGCTGGATAAGCAATTGATCCTGAATTCTGATTTTCTGTTTCTCACTCTGTAGAATTGGGCTTGAGTCACTAATAGGGCTTAGTTTTACAAATGAAGGCATATAGCAATTATCCCCCATCCATCTTAAAAATTTCTTGGTGTTTTCCAGAAAAAGGTGTCCAGATATCGTGGGGGGTATTCAGTGAATGCATAAAAATGTTCAGAGATGGCAATAATAATAATTGGCACGTATTAAAGGTGTCATGCATGGTTATGAGCATCTAACTGCTGCCTTCAGCCACGGACAGATTTCCTCCGGATTCCTTCTAGTCCAATCTGATTTTCTTGCAAAATGTCTCCCTGGCAAGGCTGCCTGCTCCTGCCGCCCGGAGGAACGGCGGCCCCTGCGCCTGCTGCGCGGAGCAGCCCACGCCGCCGGGGCCCCGCCGCCGCCGCGCCAGCAGGCGGCGCTCTGCCCCCGCAGATGGAGCCGGGCGCCCCCGCCGCGGCTCCGCCGGCGCCGCCGCCTTCCCGCTCTGCAACGGGGAGACGGTGTCTCATCAAGGGGTGTCTGCTCCCGTGAACGCAACAATGCCCAGCCTTTATTAAAGGATTTCCACGCAGTAGTGAGACCCGTCTTGCACTGCTGTCTGAAAAAAACGTTATACCTAGGCTGTTCCAAGTGACATCTCCAAATTAAGCCGGAAAATGAGATTAGAGAAATAAAGTTGTTTTTTTTTTCTTTCCTGTTTTTTTTTTTTTTTTCCCCAGGTTGCTGCCTTTGAATGGTTAATAGCAGTCTGATTGTACGCGGCTTACTGTTTACCCTGCTACGGTATGTAGGAATTTTAGAGTATCCTTTTAAGCGATTCGTGAACCTGTTAGTAATGCTCACTCTGTTCTACAGTTCAGAAGCCACCATAGCCCTGACAAAGCATTTGTGCCTTGCATGTTAACTATAGTTAATTGGCACTAGTATTTGGAGCCCAGAATGCTGTGTGCCTTTCCACACAGGCAAGGTTGTGCAGAGATTGAAAACTCAGCCCTTGCCAGAGTCAATCTGATTCTCTGGTTTGTGTGGAACATTCACGCAGCAATAACAGAGAGGAAACATCTCAAGCGGTAGAAAAATGTGACTGTGAAATATAATATTTGGCAAGAAGACTTAAAAATGGATGAAGCATCTACAAATTGTTCAGCTCAAAGAGCATCTACGGAAGGGGGACAGACGACTGGTTTATGCTGAGTTTATTCTACTTTTGTTGAAAAGTTCCACATGTATACAATGCTGGTTAGGGCAAATTAATGGGACAGGTAATGAGTACTCCATCCTCCTTTAGAAAAGATATAAAATGATTGGGATGTTAATTTTCTGCAGGCTGAAGTTTGGATGCATTTTGCCTCTCTGCTAGCATGGTCATCATTGTCTTGCCATGCCATGATCCCTTCTGCCTCCTGGGACATTTAAACATGAGCCCGCTGCTTCTCTGGGGTCACACAGGGCAGGTTTCATCTCCAAATTCTGACTCCAAGCCTTCGCATTTCCATGCTGCCAGTTCAGGGTCAGTGTACTGGAGCAGGACAGCAGTAGCCCAGCTGCACCCACTGTTTACTTTTGGCCAGTTTCTAGACTCCTGGCAAGGAGGAGGTTCAGAGGCCCTTGGGAAGGCAGACTGGGAGGAGGATGTGTAGAAAGTTGTAATGAAATGGGCAAGGGGAGGTTGAAGAGTAGGGATACGGAAATTGCAACAGTTTATAGGAAACCCCCTGGCAGGGCAATGAAATACCAGCAGCTCTAGGACTGACTGTCATACAGACAAGGATGAGGTCTTGGTCATCCAGGTACAAGAGCTAGAGATGAAGTGGCAGTGTGCTTGCAATGCTGAAATACTCCCTTATGAGCACTGGGGAGGGAACCCCTTTCTGTACTTGTCTTTCTTTTAATTGTTCGTATTCATGTGATTGTACATCAGTGCCATTAACTACTGTGATTCACTATGGGATTTTCTGTCCTGTCATTCTAGCCTGTATGTCACTACAGCAATGACTGGGTTTGCTTTTCATATTTGTCAAAAACCCCTTTCACTTCTACACAATCACTAAAAAAGAAAGTTACTGTTTTTGAAAATGTTTTGAATTAAACATGAGCATAATTGAAAAGTGGTAATAATATTTTTAGGAAACTTTCAAAAGGAAAGTTCCATAAAACATACTTTTCAAACATTAGAGTGTGGCTAGACATGAAACTTTTAATGGAATTTCATATGAATATTCATGGCATATTTCATGAAATATTCCCTGCCATTCCCATGAAGTATTTCCACAACTTGCATAAGATATAACTCTGGAATCACACAAATCAGACCATACAAAATACTCATCTAATGTTTTGTGAAATATTTCAAATAACTACATAAAATATTTATGCTACTATCCATGAAGTATTTGCTCTCAATACCTTGTTACAGTCTTGAAATTCATAGCAATATTCATGGAATGTTACACAAAGGAAGCAACACAGCCACAAGTTTAATCAAACGTATGTATAAAATCACCAAAAGCAGGAACATGAGGCAACCTTGAGTACATGTCCCAAGCAACTGTCACTTTGGAGAAGGAATTGTGCACTGCTACCTCCCAGCGCTCACGGAGTATTTCCACCTTGTTCTCGCAAGCACTGGGCAAAACTTGGCGCTTCGAACAACAGCAGGTAGTGCTCCATGGCATTTCCACTTACTACGAGGCAGCAACACTTCCCCTTTTGACACTCGGATGCTTTCTAATGTTATCCTTTAGCTACAAATAATGAAACAACTTCTTTCTAGCATGCATGTTATCGAGTAAAAGATTTAATCACACATAAAGGATGATCCGTCTCTCCAGAATTACAGGGAGAATACCAACAACATTAATGTCTGTTATGGTGATAGGAACAAATCAGCAGTTTTGTTGAATATGAGTTTGAGAGTCCCTGGCATTATCAGAGTCAGGACTGTTTCTAGACCATCTGCATTCGTATTACTAAGTCTGCCATTGTGCTTATCTGGGTATTGCAGCCCTAGGCAATGGTACCTATTTCTACTAACAGCCTCTGACACCCTGTGCAGGAGAAAGAGACAATAGACAGCCAACATTTCCTTTTCCAGATTCCCAGCCATGTGTGTACAAAGCCCTCAAGAAGCTCTGAACATTGGCCAACCTTGTAACATCTGCTGATACTACCTTTTAAATGCCACTGCCTACCTCCAGCACAGAAGTTCAATCTGTCTGCAGCACACTCAGCTGGGGTAAACAAGGACGGCACGCTTACCTGCAGGAGCTCTGGTGCTTGGGTAGGTGGCAGTGCCTTTGAGCTGAACCCTGCACAGTGTCGTGGTTTAACCCCAGCCAGCAACTAAGCACCACGCAGCCACTCGCTCACTCCCCCCTTGGGATGGGGGAGAGAATCAGAAGGGTAAAAGGGAGAGAACTCGTGGGTTGAGATAAGAACAGTTTAATAGTTGAAGTAAAATAAAAGAGAACAGTTAAATAGGTAAAGCAAAAGCTGCGCACGCAAACAAGGCAAAGCAAGGAATTAATTCACTACTTCCCATGGGCAGGCGGGTGTTCGGCCATCCCCAGGAAAGCAGGGCTCCATCACGCGTAACGGTTACTTGGGAAGACAAACGCCATCACGCCAGATGTCCCCCCCCTTCCTTCTTCTTTCCCCATCTTTATATGCTGAGCATGACGTCATGTGGTATGGGATAACTCTTTGGCCAGTCTGGGTCAGCGCCCCTGGCTGTGCTCCCTCCCAGCCCCCCGTGCACCGGGCAGAGCACGGGAAGCTGAAAAGTCCTTGACCAATGTAAGCGCTACTTAGCGACTATTTAGCAGTACTTAGCATCGACATTGTTCTCATCCTAAACCCAAAACACAGCCCCATACCGGCTACCAAGAAGAAAATTAACTCTATCCCAGCTGAAACCAGGACACACAGACATCCAAAAATTTGGTCTCTTTCCCGGAAACTCCGTAGATGCTGATGGCTGTCCCAGGACCTTCCCCACCACTTGCCTCTTGCTTGATAAATTCAGAACCAGCATTTCAGCCATGGATGCTGACCCAGCTCCCACACCGTGCAGCCTGATGTCCTGTGCCTTCCAGTGCTCCTGAGGCTGCTGCTGGTGAGACAGCTGTTGCCACCACTTCTAAAACCATGGGAGAGCTGCTCCGCAGCACAGTGGCAGATTGGCAGTGCTAAAGCCACATGGCAGCAAGCTGTGAAAACTTCTCCACAGCTTCTGTGTATTTGCAGTGGCATTTGCAATGGCATGGAGCACTGTTTTCGCCTATGCTGGCTGAAAGGAGTGTGAAAATGACACTGGCTACGCAGAAGGAGCTAGACAGTGACAAAAGAGAGAGAAGAATCGCGAGGATCTGAGGTTTGGTTTTACCTGTTTTGGCAATGTTCTCTGGAGGTATTTCAGAAAAATCCCAGCAGTGGGGGTGGAATACTTGGAATACTTGGAATATATGTTTAAAGTAGCACTTAATAATAAAAGCTTCCTGCCACCTGGATGAAATACTGTGGGCTGTAGCAGGCTGTGTAAACATGGTTATGGAAACCACAGTCTGCAGCACTTACTGTGTCCCGGATCATAGTTGGAAATAGGATCTCTGAGTAGCTGATCCCTTTCTGCTTGGACCTGGACTAGATTTGAATTAAATAGTATCCCTCTAACACTCTGAGCCACTCTAATGAGAAAAATCATCCTAAGTAGATTCAGGCCTGTATTACAGTGGAAAAAGTTTGATGGTAATTTCTATCTCCAATTACCCTAAAAAAGACACAAAATGTTCTTTTCCCTTCTCTCATTTCTTGAACTAGAGAAATTAAACTGCCAAAGAGTTTTTTTCTGGCATAGCTCTAAGACTTTCGTTGTCATGGGGATGTCAATTAATGGGGTAGTTTGTTATGTTCTTAACCTAGCTGTGCCAGCTAAACTTTTGCATGTAGACAGGTCTTACACTAATCTGAAAACTCATAAAAATAGGAACTGGGCTTTCTGTTTAATAAATTGTCTTCTGAAGACTTCACTGTATGCCTCAATGTTTTTCTCCTCAGTACCATAGTGTATTAAGTAAATGAAGGTACAGGCATGTATTGCATACGTACAGATCAGAAGATGTAGTAAACCACACAGGTTTTGTTAATGCACACAGGTATAAGCCATCTGAACTTCATTGGCATAGCTGGCTGCGTGCAGATCCTGCAGGTGCATGTTGTAAGGCGCAGACTGTTCCTGCACCTTGTGCAAAGACACTCCTGTGCAAAAAC
This sequence comes from Theristicus caerulescens, assembly GCA_020745775.1. NCBI lineage: Eukaryota > Metazoa > Chordata > Aves > Pelecaniformes > Threskiornithidae > Theristicus > Theristicus caerulescens. Next base: position 25,313,146 of record CM036564.1, on the reverse strand, counting down.
ACTCCTGTATAACGTAAGGCACGCATATGTGCATATACAAAACGTCTGACATCATGCACATGCCAAATATATAGGCATGTGTGTAATGCATGCCTGAGTGCATGATTACATATTTTGTTGGGTAAATACAAAACATTTTATACTTTGTATACTCATTTGTCATAAATGTGTGGAAGTGTATAGAATTCCATGAAACGATTCTAGAGTATGCAGTGTGATGTGTACATCTGACTTAAAGCCCAGAAAGCATCTTTGTGAGCACGTCTAACTATACTGCACTGGCAATTCTACCTTTCCCATTTAAAATATTTTTAAATTATTTAAATAATCAATAGAGTTCTCCCGTGCTTAGCAGGGAAGTTAGGATTGCTAAAGGACTGCAAAAAACCCTGGAAAGGAACAGATATTACAGCATTTTCCTAGATGTTTTGCAATGGAGCTCTGCAGCTGTCTCCTCTGCCCCAAGAATCTGTGCTCCTTCGAGCACATGAATATTCTGTGCTGAGTAGAAAACCTTGCTGTCTGCCAGCAAAATGTTGACAGTGTCCTTTGTTGACTTCCCCAGGGAGTTCATGCAAATCACTTTGAAATACAACAAACCATAGGATCCCTAAATGCTTCTAAACAAGACCAAATTAGAAAAAGGCTTCACATTGAAAACATAATTTTCAATTAGTGTCTATTCAGTGGGAATGGGAATGGGGCGGGGGAGAGCTGGCATGTGAGATAAGCTGGATTTGTTAACATGCTTTGAAAATGCTTGCTGGCTAGCATGCCTTTTTTCCCTTGCAAATGCTCACCTTGCTGTAATTTGGTGACATTTCCACAGTTGCAATATGCTCTGCTCTTGTACTTCAGATAGAAATGAACTCTGCCCAGCAGGAGGTAGACTTGAGACAACCATCAGCAAACTGCGTTTACATGCCATGTACACAGCTGAGCATTGCTGCACAGGCTGAAAGCTGGGAAAGAAACAAGTCATTTCTCTCCTCAGTCCATCCCTATTAGTATCGACCAGTGCATTCATGAGAGCACTGAAAAGGGAAGCTGATGACTGAATGGCCAGAGACCAAAGTGCCATCTCATTCCCTCCAGAACAGCACAGTGTGCCTTTGGTATAACTAATGTGGGAGGTGGTTTTTCCATGGATAAACCATGTCTATCCATGTCCATAGTCCACAGGATAGGCACTGGGGACCCTTCACTACCTGAGTGCATTTTGTCAGTGTTCCTCTCTTCTAACAGGAAGAGGAGTGAGTTAGTTGCTGCTGCAGCTATAACTACTAGAAGGAGAGGCATGAAGTACATTATAATTAACTACTGTTTCTTTTACTCCTTACTCTTTTATTCCCTCTACTCTCCAACATGTGGCAGCATTGAGCGTTTTTCCTAGTTTTATGAATAAGTGTGAATGTATCTGGCCCTTTTCTCCCTGCTTTGGTTGGCTTACTTATGCTATTTTGGCTTCGACCCCGTTTAGCAGACCTCCTTGCCTTATCTCATTTTCTCTTTCCCTTCTCACCTTCTTTTGTTTTGTCACTTGTTGCTCTTGTTAGAAATTATCCCTTCTGTGCCTTTAATCTCAGGAAATATCAGCCTTGCCACCTCTAGGCATGGCTGTGCCATGATACTTGCCCAGTGCATGGAGTGGCCCATCCCTGTGTCCATTTGTACGTGCTGTGTAGGTTATCTGCCCTCTCTTTTGCATTTCAAGGCACTGTGCTTGAGATGCTCATTCACATCTGTCTGTGTATCCCTGGCACCCCAGGAACTGATTGGACCAGTGCCTCTCAGCTCATCACCTGGCCAGCTGCTCAGTCCCTGCTCACCTCACCACAGCCTGCCCCGGTGATGAGGAGTGCTGCCTCAGCTCCATAGCACTTATTTCCTCTGTTCTGGCATTGGAGAGTGAGACACTGATGGTATTTGTAATGATCAGGAGAATCAGCACAGCACTTATTGGAATAAGCAATCTAAAAATTCCTTTATCAAAGCAAAGACCAGCTAGCATCTGGTATTTCTAGGGTTTTTCTGTCAAGACATGGAAGTTATAGGACACTCGCTTACTAGTTACACCCACTGTGGTGAAAGTGTGAAGATTTTGTGACATTGTTATGAACACTGTACGTGGTTCAGTTTCTCTGCTTTTTCAAAGGGAAAGAACTAATTAAAATCTGAACCTAAGCAAGTGACAGGGAAATGCAGGGAATATACATATAATGTTTATCAGTGTCCTTGTTTCAGCTGGGATAGAGTTGATTTTCTTCCTAGTAGCTGTTATAGTGCTGTGTTTTGGATTTAGTATGAGAATAATGTTGATAACACACTGATGTTTTAGTTGTTGCTAAGTAGTGCTTACACTAGCCAAGGACTTTTCAGCTTCCCATGCTCTGCCAGGTGCACAAGAAGCTGGGAGGGGGCACAGCCAGGACAGCTGACCCAGACTGGCCAAAGGGCTATTCCATACCGTGTGATGTCGTGCTCAGTATATAAACTGGCGAAGTTGGCCACGGGGCAGTGATAGCTTCTCAGGGGCGTGTTGGGCATCAGTCGGTGGGTGGTGAGCAATTGCATTGTGCATCACTTGTTTTGTATATTATTATTGTATTATTATTATTGCTACTACTACTATTACTACTATTCTATATTATTTTACTTCAATTATTAAACTGTTCTTATCTCAAGCCATGAGTTTTCTCACTTTTACCCTTCCGATTCTCTCCCCCATCGTATTGCGGGGGGCGGGGAGTGAGCGAGTGGCTGTGTGGTGCTTAGTTGCTGGCTGGGGTTAAACTATGACAATCAGGGAGTGGAAGGACTTTTCTGGGACATGTGAAGAATACACTTCAGTGAAGACAACAGGATGCCTTAATTTTTAATAGTGGAAGTAAGAACAAAAGAACCTACAATGAAAAGTTTTTAAAAGTACTTTTAACTTTTTAAAAATTTTTAAAAACTTTTGAAGAAGGACATAAAGATATATTTTAAGGATTTCTTAAAGAAATGTAAGTATTTAATAGGCTTGCCTGCTGACAATGCCTTTCCTAAGTTTGCCATGTGCATTTGCACTCAGGTATTCTTTCTGCAGTCAGTTTGACAAAAAACGGGCTATTTTGCTTTAGAAATACTCGCCTGTGTGCTTTTCACCTCTAAATTTCTTGACCTCCCTTAAAAGCATATGCTGTCTGTGCATGACTGGTTTGGGTCAATTTTGTGTGGGCCATGTAAACATGCAAGGGAACTGTTACCTACCTGTCCAGTTCATTCCTATGAGAAAATACACTGAAATTCAACTTTCAGCAGTAGACAGGAATGTTGTAGAAAGGTTAGTCTACTGAGTATAAATATCAAGAAATTATTGTCATACACATACACTGAAATATCAACATTGTGTTTTGAGCAAAGTAAGTATAAGAGGAATTTCCTGGTAAGTCAGGCCATTACTGGAACACTCCAGATAAATTTAGCACTAAACTTTACTTTTCTTCTTTTATTCCCCTGGATTTTCACTTCCATCATTCTCCTTGGCATATCTGCCCTGTAAAAGCTGCTGAAACCTGGCTAGAAGTCGTTCACTTATCATTTTCTGCCAATGCTTCAAATCTCAATTTACTTCTCACATTCACATTCCTTCTTTGTTTCTCTCATCTCTTTCCCAAAGCTCAGAGGCCAGAGGAGCTCATTATGTACACCCTCTTGTTATCTTTAACATCTCTGACAGAATGGTACCTCAACTCTATAAACTGGCCATTTTCCTCTCTCCTCCAACATCTCATCTGTAACATATTGTCGTGGTTTAACCCCAGTTGGCAACTAAGCACCACGCAGCCGCTTGCTCACTCCCCCCTTGGTGAGATGGGGGAGAGAATCGGAAGAGTGAAAGTGAGAAAACTCATGGGTTGAGATAAAGACAGTTTAATAGGTAAAGCAAAAGCTGCGTGCACAAGCAAAACAAAGCAAGGAATTAATTCGCTACTTCCCATGGGCAGGCAGGTGTTCAGCCATCCCCAGGAAAGCAGGGCTCCATCACGCGTAACGGTTACTTGGGAAGCCAAACGCCATCATGCCGAATGTCCCCCCCTTCCTTCTTCTTCCCCCAGTTTGTATCCTGAGCATGATGTCATATGGTATGGAATAGCCCTTTGGCCAGTCTGGGTCAGCTGTCCTGGCTGTGCTCTCTTGCAGCTTCTTGTGCACCTGGCAGAGCATGGGAAGCTGAAAAGTCCTTGACTGGTGTAAACTCTGCTCAGCAAAAACCAAAACATCAGTGTGTTGTCAACATTATCCTCATCCTAAATCCAAAACATAGCACTCTACTAGCTACTAAGAAGAAAATTAACTCTATCCCAGCTGAAACAAGGACACATATTCCAAACAAGCACCAGCGACTTGATGTGGTGCCTCTTTCATCTCTCCATCCTTTCGAGAATCCCAAGCAACTTGTTCTCTAGTGTAATTATATCCTTTCATAATGGAAAGCTGCAATTACAGTACAATCTTAACACATAGTATGGAAAACTGAGTACGATATACAGTAAAAGTGCAATATTCACTTTAAAACAATGTTACAGGCATTGTGTTATCTCACAACAGTTTGGGAGAGGCACAGTGGCTTGGCCTCAATTCCCACTTCGTCTTTTTCAAAAGGTGTGAACCAGTGACTAGTGAAGATATCTGAGGGTGATCAAAGTTTGTGGCAAAGTTTGTGGACTGGCTAAACATTTTCCCTTACCAACTCACTCCTCCTTCCCCTCTGAGTGTGTGAGAACAGGGAGCCCCCGAAACACCTTCTCAGCTTTTACCTAGTGCTGACCAAAACAGCCGTTTCTCAGTGCAGACTGAACCAGCTTGATGAGAAGATCCTCTGCAGCTGTGGATCTCTTCCTCATTTATTCGATGCGGCACTGGGAATTGCCTCCTGTGGGGAATAAGCAGGGAGCAGTCCTCTTTAGCTTAGGAAACAGTCCAGGCTTGTGCTTCTGGCATGGGCTTAAATGTCTTGACTATTTACTGCTTATAGTTTGGCTAATAATACAGTCTGGAGCATGAAATGCTCTGAAAGAGAGACCTATGCTTCCCCTATTAAGATACAGACAGAAATATCAGCCATTGGCAAGGAAACAGCAAAAGGTTGAACTGCTTGACATGCTCTCTATAGAAATTTACAATACAGACTGTTTCCTCATTAGTCTTATCAGTCCCAGAGAGCCATTCCAGCTAATCCCTTTCTCTTGCCATTGAATTTGGCCCTTCTGGCAGCCAACTCAACAAGCAATGGGTTATTTATATGTAACTTGCAAAGGAGCAACACAAAATTAAATGTCTGAATCACAAATTGAACAGAGACTTCCAAGTTTCTGGGAAACACCTGTGGTTTTCTCAGAACTCTCCATGTCATAGATGAATGCCTCTGATATCCTGTGCAAAACAGGAATTAAGCTGGTCTGTTCTCTCTTCTGGATTTGTTTAGCCTTTCCTGGAGCCAACAGGTAACCTAGTCAAATGTCATCTTGAATATACCTTAAGTGATATATAAAGGGGAATTTTCAACCAGTCTTGATTATTCAAGATCCATGGGCACTTTTTGACCATGCCGGTGCTCAAATCAAATCTCAGTTCTCATAGTCCCTCTTTATACATGAAAGAGGAATGTGAATCTTTTGCATCAAATATTCACATGTAACCCTTTCCCACCTGGATGCCAGAAAAGTTTCGAGTCAGAGATGAACTAAATCAAAATTTTGGTTCATCTCTATTAAAAGCCTGTATAACTTCAATTGTATTTGTAATTGTAAGCAGGCTGTGGGTTTTTCTGTGCCCTTCTGAACAGCTGCAGTGTTGTCCCCTGTGTTTGCTGCATTTCATTGGCAAGTCAAAGGATTTATGAAAGGGATTATATGACATTGTTGCCTGCGATAGCAGAGGACTGGACTCAACGACCTAGGCAGTCCCTGCCAATCCTATGTCCCTATTTTCCTGTGATTCTCATGGAGTATGTAAATTATATTAGGATTCCTGGCATGAAAGCCACAATGCTAATCTTTTTTATTATTGCTTTATCCATTTTGAGCTGGCATATCCATAACACAGCGCTTGACGTTCTGTTGTCTTGCTGCTTTTGCTGTCATTTAAACTAACCCACAAAGGGTGTCAGAACTCAACTGAATCAGAATGGAAAAGCTTGAAGTTCATTTTGCACAGATGTAAAATGATTACCTACGCAGGGAGAGTCAGTCCACCGTGTATATTTTGATACACCAAAGCTATTTTTGGGCTGTTGGTCTGTGAAGTGTCCTCTTTCAATGATTTAACACTTCAAAGTATAGACACCCCTATGCAAACAGAGGATTAGGATGTTCCAGGCAGAGGATTATGAATGCAGGAGAACTTTCACGCAAGGAAGAGCTTCTTTGCAAGACAATTACTGTTGTAAGTAAACATGTAGTTCTGAGAGCAAATGAACTAATGAAGTCTGGTTTCCTATGATTTTGTGTATTGTGGTGGGATTTTGTAGTACCTGGTAATGTACAAACTGCAGGTGAGGCATTTCAGACAGCTTTCTTCATATGGCCTATCTACCATTGAGTGAGGACGATCATATCTCAAAAATCCTCATTTTCTCAGATAGGAAAAATACCAGGTAAGAGCAAAATTTACTTCCCAGCATTGCCACTGGGGCATAATAACCATAAGAAGGGAGCTATAGCCTTTCCTCCCATCTGTCCGTGTATATGGCCTGGTACAGTGCACTACCATTTGATTCAGGAAGAATTGTGCTGCCTTGTAGCCCATCTGTATCACAGGCCACAACCAGTTCTGCAGCTGTTCAGCTGAGAGAAGCTAATAATTTAGAGGCAGGACTGCACATACTTTCTATGAGATGTTGGCTGCTCTTACAGGTGCTTTTATAAAGCATGCTCTGCCTGCTTTCTGTCACCCTGGAACTCATCACAGAATAAGCATTTTTTTGTAATGACGAGGGTGTAATAAAGCACCCGTGACCCACTCAAAGACGTGAATCTTCAGCATGCCTCTAAATAACTCTTCAGCTCTTTCATTATATTAAGGACCCAAAGTGGGCATTTTGTTGGCCTCTGTGGAGTAGAGAAAATTAGATTGCTTTACACTGCGTGGCTATTTTATTATAATAAATGGATTGAAGATTGAGCTTTTTAATTAATATCTGGAAAAGAAAGGGAAGGATCTACTGCTGAAGCCCTTGGGCCATTTCAAGGAGAGGATGAGAGTTAGAATGAGCTGGAGAAAAAGAAATAGAGGAGCTTCCTGAAAGACTTCCTCCTTAATGCTCCAAACAACATGGGAAGCAGAATGTTTTTTTGGTGGAGGACACATCCCAGAACCATCACAGAGAGAAAATGATAGTATCATTGGGGTCAGCATCACCTTTTGTCTTTCCTGAGTCACTTTCTCTGAAGGTTCCCAAAGCAATGGAACAAGGACAGTTTGGCCTTCTGCCCTCTGGAAATCTATGTGTAAATGTTGTGGTCTCCTTTTTCTACCTGGGAAACTGAAGCACTGCAAGGTGACAGAGCAAGGTGAGAGCAAGGAGGTCAACAGCCTCTGAAAACAATGTTCCTGCACCCTCTCTGCTTCTGTCTGTGGTGTGAATGAAGCTTGCCAGTTATCTGTATTTGCAAATTTAGAAACACACTACCCTGTTTTTGTTGGAGAACCAGAAAGGTGGACTGACAATTTTCACAGTTTCAAACAGAGAGGGTGGGAGATGTTACTCTTCTGACACATAAAACCTTTCTCCCAGGCTGGGTGGCCGGTACCAATGTAGGCCTCTTACAGATGTAACACACATGGCTCAAACACACAGAAAATTGGGAAGATTAAATACTTCCCAATGGAAACTTCACCAGGCAATACTTCCCTCATAAACAAGTTTGCATATAAAATAAAAGCTTAAAGGAAGAAAGGACACAGCTAGTCTTTGGTAAAATACAACAAATCAAGTCAAGAACATGTGAATAACTACAACACAAACTCTTCAGCCTCTTTGGCAGCTGTTGTTCATTCAGACTCCCAGCTTGCTAGCATAATGCTCAACATTCAAGAGGCCCTTTTATATCACTTTTCCCCTTCCTGCTGCTGTGTCCACTTGCAGCTTGATGTCAGATATTATAATGTAAGGTCCAGGGACGCGCCTGGGCTAGTTCATCTTGAGCTCAGATGAAGAATGCTGCCTGACTTTTATGAGGAGTTATTTTGGTGTCACTAATGTGTAGTCTCTTGTTGATCTCACCCCTGGGTCCTAAAGCCACCCACCATTTCATTACCACCTCTAGTCTTGGAGCTGTTACCATGTAGGCCACCTCTACTGTCTTGCTGTGCTGTATGTTAGTAGCACTAGCATCTAGCCAGCTTTTGCACATCACAGTCCTAAGATGGTGGTGGGTTATATCCCCCTGTTGCTTCTACCACTGCCTCAGTATTAATGCATTCAGCTATTATTGATTCATTGGGCTGGAAGAATCCACCTCCTCATCACTGGCTCTATAAGTGTCTCCACATCAGTTCAAGAGATATTTCACTTACCCTCATTCATAGCGGTTTCAGCTCCAGTGACTGTTGGATGGTACTGTGAAAAGTGGTGGTGGGGATGAGGTTCTTCCAGGCTTTTCATTTTTGTTTATGTTTCATTTTTAACTTATGCCAGTAGACAGAACAGCTATAGTGCTTCTGGTTTTGGTGTCAGCTGGGCAGGCATTAGTGGGGGTCAATGCACAAAACAACATTGGGCAATGCAGACAGAATTCAGTCATTCTTAACATCTTAACATCTTAACATCTTAACATTCTTAACATCCATGGGCTCTGAAGGAGCTGTGTCAGCTTGGCTACATTTAAGGTAGAATCAACCAAAAATGTTCATGCTACCAGGCTAGGTGAAGTTTAAAAGGCCTATGGTCCAGACCAACAAACTTAATTCAGATGAGCTGTTCCAAGGAATCCCTCACCCTTGGGAAAGTAGACTTGCAGCTCCACTATGGACAGTGCAGTAAAATGGCACAATAGCTCCTACTTGTCTTTTTTCCATGTTCCAGAGAGGCAGGAGGAGAGGCAGGATAATCAGGGCTGACTTGAAGTAGCATCCTTTGGTAATTAAGATCTGACTGGCTGAATGACTCTGATGGATTTCTGAAACACTGAACTGAAGGACCAGGAGCAGATTCTCTGTCGACATGCTAATACAAGCCTGCGCTGTGAGCAGCTCCAAAGAACCATGTAAATGCAAATGAAGCCAGAAGATGAGTTTATGGAACAAATACCAAGTTTGTCTCTCATTGTCTTTGCTTTGATCTCTGCAACCAGTTAAAAGATAAAAAACTTTTACAACACATATAAGACCAATTAGATCTTGTAATGAAATCCTCAAGTGCTACTGAGGTGGAACTTGCAATAATTAGTTTTGATACATAAATGAAATTTCCAGATGCAATTTGTTCTTTTAGGCTCATGTTCCTCTTTCAGTTCATAGTGTTTTATTATTTCACTGATGTGTGAGAAGTAGCTTCCAATGTTTCTGTTCCCTTGGTTCTTACAGCCTCTATGCTGATCCATTAAAAAGAACTAGAATTAATGACAAATCCAGTAAGTCATTATTCTAGTGGCAATGCTATAAACTGGAATTCTGACTTTAAGAACAGGTGAAAAACATTCATAGCCCCTTACTTTCACACCTTCATCCATCCAGGGAAGGGCAAAGAAACTACTGATCATCAAGGCACTGAAGGCATGACAGATTTTGCACGTGAACAATCAGAATCCATGGCTGGCTAAGATGCTGTGCTTGGAGTTATGATGAGTGTTGTGAGCAGCTAATAATTCCACAGGCTGCAGTAAGGACCCTCCACTTGGTGAGGTTATTTGTATAAAAACCCAAATATCTGTCCCACATCCCCCTTTTTGGAAAAGACTTAATGAAGTTATGCAGGTAGAGTTCAAACCGTACATATTAAGTAGAACTTTTTCACTTGCTACTTCACTACACTTCTTTAAGACTTATTTCCATTTAAACAAAGTAAGATACAGTCTCGTAGTTTATGCTGGAACAATAATACACAGAAAGGATGGTCTTCTGGCTAAAAAATGGCACAAGAAGTTAAGATTGTGCAAGCCCCCTTCTCCCTACTGCACATGTTTCTGAGTTGATGTAGTCCATCATTTAGGGTGAGATTTTTGGGCATTAGCCTGTCCCTTCAGAGGACTAACACTTTGTGCTGGCAGTTTAGGTCATTCAGGTGCTTAAATCCCTGTTTTGAAGGCGGAATAAGGGTGTTGTGAAACTAAATACATGAATATTTATAAGAAACATATGGAAATCCAGATAAAAGTTGATTTAGTCATTCTTAAACAGTAATGGTTTAGGGTGTATGTACCATGGTACTGGGAACTGAGCGACTGCATACAAAAGATAGGGAGATGCTAATTACCATTGCTCATGTCCTGCTTATCTTCAACAGCCATAGACATTCAAAGGGCAGGGGCTCTCAGTGTCTTGCAGGATTCAAGGCATAGTATTACAGATGCTACCAGGTCTGCCTCTTCTAAAAAGCTCTACACCCAGGCTGCTGCATTTCTACCTCAAAAGCCGCTTCTCTGGACTCCAGCCTTGGCTGCCTTATCAGTGTACTTCTCATGCTGTCTTCTTGCTTCCTCCTGACTGACACTCTGGGCAAGTAATCTTAGCTCTGTCAAAATAATTTAATGCTACATCCTTGCTGCATGTCTCAGGTTTTATCTTTGCTGCCATAAAGGGAAACAGGTAAGGTTTGGGCATGTAGATTTCAGACCTAAGTCAGTGCAGAGAAGAGAAGAGGGAAAGGCCAGGCTTATCACCCCACAACACAGCCTATGGCCACAAGAAACATTTCTGAGAAGCAATCCATCAACCTGCAAGGGGCTGGGAGTGGTGGAGATGATACAACAATGTGGCTTATACTCCATGATAGCCTCTGTTGATTAAAACACATTCCTGCCCCAAATACCACAGAAGACCATACAAAGGACTGCTCACCTGATTTGTTCCCTAAATATGTTTAAAGTTAACACAGGAAGGCCAAGCCACCATTGACCCAGCGATAATGTTTGTTCCAATGGGAATAGTTTCAGCGTCCCAAATTGTGGATCCAGCCTGATGTATGTTGTTCGCTTTAGCAATCTTGCTAAAAATTGCACAGTCTTAATCTCTCTGACTACAACTGGCTTCATTCCATCTAATCTGAGATGTTTAAGTCAAGTACTTCCACTGAGGATCAAGATATAACAAGATATCTATAATCAAGGGAAAGAAAGAGAGGCACCTCCAGAGGATAACTCAGATTTAGCTAGTGAGAGGCAGTTTTGTAGGAACATCCCTTAGATTAACAGAACATGACAGCTAACTGAAGTAACACCTGTAGTCTGGAAGCCATATAGATGCACTAACATGGCTCTGTATCCCAAATTTACAACAAAAGAACATGTTTGAAATGTGGCGGGTTTGAATGATATACACTGTTTATGCACTCCTTCCAAAGTACAGCTGGAGCCAAGCCAATTTACAATGTTGTTTCAGTACCTTGCAAATAACTGTCAGTGGAGTCCCAGCTCAGAAGACAGCTAATAGCAACATGGTTACAAAAGTCTGCTGTTCTCACAGACAGCAGGCATTTTTCATCCCAGGACTGTTTAGGCAGTGAAGGTATCGGCCATTCAGTGGGATGCTCCTTAGTGTAATTTGCAATAAATTAGTGAAAGCAAAAGAAAAAACTTGGTTACGATCACTCTCAGCAATCATGACCATAATAAAAGGCCACTTATAAAATGAATCAATTAAAATCTCATTTCTTAGAGGGCAAAAGAAATATCCAAGTACGAAAGATACTGAATCCCATAAAAAACATGTGCTAAGGACATGTTACAGGCTACCATTTATAGGAGGGTGTCGTGGTTTAACCCCAGTCGGCAACTAAGCACCACGCAGCCGCTCGCTCACTCCCCCTCGGTGGGATGGGGGAGAGAATCAGAAGGGTAAAAGGGAGAGAACTCGTGGGTTGAGATAAGAACAGTTTAATAGTTGAAGTAAAATAAAAGAGAACGGTTAAATAGGTAAAGCAAAAGCTGCGCACGCAAACAAGGCAAAGCAAGGAATTAATTCACTACTTCCCATCGGCAGGCGGGTGTTCGGCCATCCCCAGGAAAGCAGGGCTCCATCACGCGTAACGGTTACTTGGGAAGACAAACGCCATCACGCCAGATGTCCCCCCCTTCCTTCTTCTTCCCCCAGTTTATATACTGAGCATGACGTCATGTGGTATGGAATAGCTCTTTGGCCAGTCTGGGTCAGCGCCCCTGGCTGTGCTCCCTCCCAGCCCCCCCGTTCACCGGGCAGAGCACGGGAAGCTGAAAAGTCCTTGACCAATGTAAGCACTACTTAGCGACTATTTAGCAGTACTTAGCATCGACATTGTTCTCAATCTAAACCCAAAACACAGCCCCATACCGGCTACCAAGAAGAAAATTAACTCTATCCTAGCTGAAACCAGGACAGATAAGCAAGTTTAGTTATCTTAAGAATTGCAGGGAATCTGAATGTTCACTGCATGTCATCCTCAATGAGTCATTTTTGTTCAGCAAAAAAAAGGTGAAATGTCCTTTTCAAAACCACTGTCAGGAGCCAGGCTCTCTTTAGCAGTAGAGCAATCCAAAGTTTCTGGTCTTGGTGCTTATTAGAAAGTCTGTAGAAACAAACCAGCATGTGCGTGAAGCAGTCCGGCAGCATCCACTTAGCCCGCTCATGCAGTGCCGGCAGCAAGCAGGGACACGGGGGGTGTGGATTGTGACCCCAGATCTGCCAAACAAAAGCATGGCATTCCTCAGCTTGGAAGAGGAGGTACACCAGCAGCGGGCATTTCCAGTGTTCTCAAGGAGAAAAAGGGAACTGGATAATAATGTCCCAGAGCAGAAATAATATTTTTCTTTTTTTCACTTTTTAAAAATGCTCAGACTTTTAGTGACACACAGCTTCCCTGAGTTTATCACTCCCTAGCCAGGCCCTTAGAAAATGATAAGATGAGTGACAGAAGGCATCAAGAACAACAGTGCATTCAGTCCCTGTGTGATGATGGCACCCAGTCTCAATCAGCAATGGCAAAAATCCCAGCTCACGCTTGATTTCCCCACGTGCTTGGCAGGGTGCTGTGGACACTGCCCTGGAGAGGAGCTGGGTATCACACTTCCAGCCAACAGCAGTGTGCTGTCGTGCCTTATCCTCTTGGTCAAATAATGACAGAATTAAAACAGGAGCGGAGGTGCTAACAGACACACAAAATAAGACTTTCTTCTTTACACACACGGAACTCTCCCTTCTCCCTCATCACAGAGATTTCATCAACCTGAAAACATGCTTTTAATTGAAGAGTCTAAACCATCAATCATATAAAAGAGCTTGCCACATTCTGCACAGCCTACCACCTGCTTATAAGGAAAAAATAGAAAGTACCAAAGGAGCACATGAATTAAATTATATTGAAAATTTACTCAGTCAATCTTTCGGGACCAATTCTTGTCTCTCAGAACTGATTTCGCTGCACTATTTGTTTTGGTAATATAACCAGAAGTGCTTTGTTCCTTCTGGGAATTGAAGCGCCTCTTGCTGTAACCTCTCCTGCACAGCAGCTGAAAACATAGGGGCTGTATTACCTACTGGGCAAATTCTCAGCCATTAAAACCTTTCTATTCTCCATCATGGCCCACTTTAAGGTACCCTCTGTTCTTAACAGAAAAGACAGCTGTTGGGCCCATTAAACCATTCCTTCAGAGATGCTCAATCCAGTGTATGCCAGAACTAGCATGTCCTACTGTCCAGCAGTGGAAAGAGATAAGATTGTGATGGACCATGAAATAGCAGCCTTTGCACAGAGTTTGATCACCACAGCTGGTTAAATGTTGCTGATGTTTTACTTTGTTCCTGAAAAAAACAATTTACTCGTAGCTAAAGCCTCTAGTAAGAAACGTAGTTCTGAAACTGCAGATTTTTGGTTGCTGTTAAGAAAGAACCAGGAGCAGGATGGGAACTTCGGGCTTGCTGTCAAATTTCAGTGTGATGCCTCAGCCAGACTGAACTCATCTCTGTGAACTCAGGCAGCAGTAATCTGAAGATTACATTCCTATATCTAAGCAGTATGGGCCTCTTGCATCTTGGGGCCACTCTCATGGGCTGTTGTAAATTATACTCATAGCCACTGCTTTGCCTGTTCAAGAGTGCAGAAGGGAGGCTGGATCAGCTTATAGCACTCAGGAATTTTCCTGTATAAGAGGAATAACTTTTTGCTGATGAATACACCCCTGGTGCGGCAAAGAGAGATTCGGTGGAGAGAAGAGAAAGGGGCAAGAGTGAGGCAGTCAGATCAAAGAAGCAATATAGAGAAATATGGCCTGTATGGACTGGAGGATGCAGGTGTTTGAGACAGTAGTGAGAATGAGGCATTAAGACAAGGAGGGCAGACAGGTGACACTTTTCATTTAGCTCTCAGCTACCAGTATTTTTGCAAAGACATATCTTCTAACATATTTGTATTGATCTTTGAAGTACAAGAAAACCCTTATGACAAGAACCAGACTTTCTTCCTGTCTTAAATATTCCCCCCAAAGGGTCTGTTCCCAAACATCCTTGGTATCATCTCTTGCCTTTTCCTGATACTTCTTTTGAGTCTTATTCTAGAAGATTGATTTGTCTGTAGTGTGCATGGGAAATCCTTACATGTCCACTCTACACCCGCCTCTAGTCCAAGCAATTTCTCACCTGCCGCTACTGTGATCTATGGGAACAATATATATTGATTAGTGGCTGGACATGAAACTGTGCAAGGCTGAAGGACGCTTCTTTTATTGAGAACCAATTCCCTGTTTGCTCCATTTTCCTGTTATGAGCTCCAGAAGCAAAGATTAATGACAGCCGTTCCACTTGTTTAAACAGCTGATGTCTCAGGCCTAGATCCCACCTGGGGCTCCCTTCTGGACAATAACAACAGACCATTACTGAGCTAAGCAAAAAAACACCATAAAAAATAGCAAAGTTTTAGCTTCCAAGTTGGCAAAGAAAGTAATTTCTTCAGGAGCAGAAAATCTATTGAAGGACAGAAAATAAGAACCACTACAGGTAGCAACAGAATTTTTACTATAGTCCATTACTATTGTATTTTCATAGATGCAGGTTGCAAAATGCAGACATTGCTGGGGTGAGATGCAGCTGTTGGATGTGAAGAGACACAATTGCCATAACTGTATGATGTTGTGTTCACAGTGAATGAAATGTAGAAAATGACAGGGTCAATGATAATAGATGTGTAGATAAGGAAGAAGAAGCTGGAAGAATGTAACAACCAAGAATAATAGAAAAAAGGCATATGGAGCTATTTTGGGCACCTACAGCAAGAGTTTTTGACACAGAGAATAAAGAGGATATAGACAACAGGCCAAGCAGAGCTGGACCACGGATTAAAACCAGTGCATTAAAGACAGATAACCTAGGAGCAAGCCTGGCATTTCTTGCTCCACACCCAAAGACCTGGCTAAAGATATATATGGCCTAAAGAAAGGACACAGGTTGCTTTGCTCCTTCTTTGGCACCAAGAGAAAGAGGATGGCAATAATAATGAAAGATGGAGAGATTGTGTTGCTGTTGCATGTGCTACGGTTATTCTTTGGTTAGAGGACTTCAGGTTCCAAGATTCTTGCTCTGTTATTTTTTATCAGTACAAAACTAATTTATTGGAAAAAGTGGTCAAGAATAACAGCTAATTAAAAGGACTACTTGAAATATTCCTACAAGCGAGTACTAAGAGTTCATTGCTTTCTGCTTCTTTAAAAGCTCCACAGTCAGGTTTACTGGCTTGTTACTATAACATAACATTTTTTTTTAATGCAAAATTTCACACTTAACTCTCAGATACAATCAGAGAAATAAGAAAAAGGCATCATGCAGCCACCAAGCCTTCCAATTATATTTTCTTGCCTCATTCCACACGAAAAGTACCAGCTGAGCCTTGAGTTACATTGCAGACCATTGAACTAATGAATGTTACATCTTGTAGCTGCCATTAACTTGCGGAGATGGGGGAGTTTGGAGGGTGTTATTTGACTGCCATTTGTTTGACTAAGGAACAAAAAAGGAAGGGAAATACTGCACCCTCCACCCCTGCCATCACCACTTTGTCTATCTCCATCTGTCATCCACGTAGGCTCTGAGTGATGAAATTTATAAGCACTTTCAGGCACATTGAGTGAGTACTGCTGAATCAGGAGAATCACAGTCTGGTCTCAGCAATAAGTTAATCTTTTAAGCCTCATGTTAGTTAAAAGGACTTTTACAGGTCCTTGGTAAAAACCCAGCTGTTACTTTCAGAGAACTTGTAAGCACCAGAACCCAGGATCTAGGTCTTAGATCCCAGTTTCTGCACTCTGAGGCTTTGGGGAGGAGGGATGAAGAAAATGTTGTTTATCAGTGGTGACCTTGTTTGTCTCCTTTTCCTTGTTTTGGGCTAAGGAAAGCTGCTGAACCTCACCAATGAGGTGAGGAGGCCGCGCTGGTTTGGCATAGCCCCTCTGACGTGTTCAAAAGGACAAACAGAAGAGTCTGGAGGGGGCTTATTCTGCGAGGTGCTTGGGCCTCAGCAAGCTGCAGAGCAGCCTGGCAGAGCTGCCGCTGCCATGAACCAGGTGCTCTTGTCTGCTGACCTGCTTGCACTATTCTCCAGTGACAGTCCAAAATGGCAGAGTGTTATCCCCAGTATTGGTGATTTGATAAAGGCTGCCATTGCCTGGACTGCTTGGGAGACAAATAAAGATGGGAGCTTCTCCTTAGAAATTTTGTAGTTTTTATTTATATGTCAAAGAAAACCCTGGCTTTTGTGCTTACTTTATACTGTTGCTTTGGGCCTTTTTGCAACTATCAGGCTTCTGATACCCTGATGCATCAAAGAGATCGTCTTGTAAAAGTCAAATAATGCATCCTCAAAGGCTGAAATTTTGAGACATCTGCTAAAGGGTTTTAAGAAAAGAAGATGGTGGCAAGTTGCATAAAATCCACATGTATTCTGCTCAGAAACAGCTCGAGAGCAATTTCAGGTAAAGCAATCCTGCTCCTCAAGTTGGGACTATATGAAATAAAGCTCTGTTGATCCCTCCTGAACCACCTCGCTAAATCTAGTCTGACTCTTCAAATAGCACTCTTCAAATAGCTCCTGATAAAACGGAGACTCAGCATCCAATGTAAGTCTTTTACCCACCCCTTTCCTTCTGCAAACAACACATAAATGTCAGAGTGGTTTTACTGACCTCAATAAATGCTTGCAGACAGGCAAGGATGATCCCAGATACTGTCAATAGGAGGCCATTAAGATTCATGCTATGTTTCCACAGCCCCTGTCAGCTGAGAGGACCTCTAAGATTTAACAGTCTAGAAGTAAGTTTCAGCCTGGTTGTGTTCAGGCAAGTGACTGGGGCTGGGTGAGGCGTTGCAGGGAAGGACAGGAGATTGCCTTCCTGTTTTCTCTGTCTGGGAAGGGCAAAACAGCACTCAGAGGCAGCTCTCATAAAGTCAGGTGCGACAGTGATTGGAAAAAAGCTAGGTGAGAGGGAGAAGATGCAGAGATATTGTTCTGCTTCCTACTCTGTACCAGCTAGCAGAGCTTGCTAGTTGCGTGGGTGAGAAGAAGAAGATGCTCTACCCCAGGAAGGATTTTAGGAGCAGGCACTATTCCTTGCATGCCAGAATGCTTTGACTGCTTACTTTTGAGCCCTGAGGGGCAAATTTATCTCTAACATGAGTCAATGCATTTTCATGAGAGCTGAATAAGCTCCAGTCTCTTTTGTAAGAGGAATAAGACTGTTTTCAGCAGCTAGGGGAGGGGGGGTGGGTGGAAATCTTATGCTAGCTCTAAAATCAAGCAAGCACCCGGTAAATTGTTTCCGAGTGGCAGATGCAAGCGTCTTTCCCCTGCTTTCTCCAACAGCTTCCTACCCAGAGGTATGCAGCTCCCATATGTTACAGAAATCCTCTCATGGAAGACAACAAGGTAGCAGAGCAGCATGTACACAGTGATGGGGCAAGGGCTGTGCTATGGGACATCTGGCTGGGGAGCAACATGGTTGCTGTGCAACACCAAATTCTCTCAAGCATTTTGGAGTGAATCAGGCTCTGGAGTGAGGTATCATGCACTCATCCTGGCCATGTTCCTTCCCTTGCTGGAGACAGAACCTTGTAGCATTTATTACTTGCCCAGTTTCCTGGTGCTTACTTTCAAAGCCTCCATAGGAGAACTTCGCTTTGTTACTCTGTTTCTAGCATTGCCCTCTCGTTTTGGATTTCCTACTGTACTTTACACAGATTAGCAGAAGGAAGGTAGAGCAGAAGGTGAGAAAACAGGTTGCTGGCTCACATTTATTTGGGAAAGAGGAAGTCTGACCTCAGCTGGAGAGCAATGACTCCTGTAGAGGGGTAGCGTATGAACATTGATGCTTCAGAAACCTCAGATTATTTTTAGTTTTCTGTCCCAAGAACCAGAATCCCACGGGGCAGGTAGAGACTCTCTCTGAAGATGCTGGACCATCCAGAATTGGCACACACATTTGTGATGAAATTTTGACCAGCGCTAAATAAAGCTGGATTCTGCTCTCAGTTACAGCAGCAAAAACTGGAATAGGTATTCTGATGCCAATGGCATAATTTTGGATTTGCTCCTGAACACCAAGCCAGTCTCTGGCCCTCAGTCCTCCCTCCTGTATGTTCACAGGAACCTTCTACTGAGCATATGCATGTTTGTATCTCTTTTCATCTTCCTTTCAGCACGTAAAATACCAGCTTCGAAGTAGAACTTAGATGTAGCAGTCAAGAAGCAGATGGATCCAAAGGAGACACAGAACTCACAGGCTGATTTTATCTATTCAAATCTCAGCATACAAATGCTACCGAACTTGGTGAAAGTCCTTTCCAAGTTTATTTCAAAGGCTGCCAGTACTCTGCAGAAAGCTGGCTTTGGCCATCCCTTCCTTCTTACATTGCCTTCCCTTGCTATCCTTTGAAATCCTTCACTGTTTCACAGGAGCTTTTCTCAGTCTAAGACATTGTCTTTGCATTTTTGAACAGAGCATGGACAAGGTAGAAACAATTGCCAGTTCTTTCAGAATTAGAATGAAACTTACCTTCCAAGCAACTGCACTTTGCTAGCCAGGCTGTGGGTTTGACAGTCCTGAGGAGCGGAGTTTCCCGGAGAGTGGAGTTCTGTGTTAAAAAGCAGTGACTCTTCAGAAACCTGGAAAGAAAGCTTTCCCAGAGAGGCTTTCTCTTGCTGCATCTCATCTTTCAGGGAACTGCAGCTATTTTATGTTTTATCCTTTCCCAATCTTTTTTTCTTCTTCTTTTTTTTTTTTTTTTTGGATTTCAGAGAACAACTGCTTTGGAGGAAGCATCTACTTCTTCATTTTTTAATCTAGTTTAAGTCAACTCCCTGATCACAACACACTGATGATAACATTTGGTGTATGCTCATTTCAGATTATTTTCAAAGACTTCCAAAATTTTGAGAAACTTCTGTTTTAGCCATATCTTCTTTCCTATTCTTTTTCGTTATAGTTTATTTCCATTGTTTCTCTACCATCCCCAAATGCCATGTTTGAATCTCCTTTGCATTGTCCCTTTCTGTAATACTGCCCTGAAGACTGCTGTTGTCAAATACCATATTCATCTTGGTTTTGTTTTTAACCTTTTGGGAGATTTTGAACCTCAGCATCTCTGGCCCTATTTAAATGACTTTAATAAAGCCATTACTATACGGAAATGTGCTAAATGATTTATCTCAGTAGCATTACACAGCTGCAGCAGTTCCTCCCTTCCCTCAGACAGAGTCCCCAGCCAACAATCCCAAGAGGGCTACAGACAGCCAAAAAAATAAATCCAGATCCTGGGGAACGTGAATGGATGGAATTTTATGAACATGTTCCTCATGGGGAATGTTGTTGAGACTTTGGGATCTATCTGTATTTTAATTAATATGGTTGTCCTACATTCTCTTCTGGGAGAAGGGCAAATGAAAGCAATTTTAATGAGATCCCATAGGTTTTTGCCAGGTAAGTGATAATATCCAAGACAAAATTCAATTAATTAAGTCAAGGGAATCATTAGAAAATGTCTGGTTAATGGATCTGGTTTTGTGTAACAGGGAGCACAGTTATAGCTGATACATTTGGAGAAAATGTGGTAGAGCCTTAAAGCTAGAACATTGCTTTTTGTCTGGGTTGAAAGGCACTCTGGCAGTAGTGGGAAACAGGAAAGAGGTATCAATATGAGATTAGGAGATGTATGTGAATGGAAAGGTAAGAGATTTTTCAGTGATGAGGCCAAGAAGATATGAAGTCATGGAAGGAGAACGGTGATGCGTCTTGAACGAACTTGCACTAACCTCTGAAGATGAGGAAAACAGGAGTGAAGCTGAAGTAAAGAAGGAGAATTACGGTTGATGAAAAGCCCCATCTGTTTTTTCATATATTGGTTTATTTGAAACACATATTTTCACACAGTTTTTGGTTTATGTTTTCCACTGATTTTCTAAGGTAAAATATTTTTCAACAGAAATTGGAACAGAATTATATTCTTTAAAAAATATACTCCTTTTTATCTGAAAAAATTAACTTTTTTGTAAACATTGTCACTGAAAACTGTATGGACATAATTTCCCAACAGAGAAAAAGGGTTTTAAATCCAGAAATAATTAAACCTTCTCAAGGAGTGAAGAAGAGTGCCTTAGCTATACAAGGAAAGAGTGGAATTGGAGGACTAGGAATGGGAGTTTGGACTGGATATTGGGCATACGTATATGGTAACCTTGCTGACTGGAATCAGGCATTCAAAAGTCCTTGTTCTTCAGTGGCAAGAAGACAGAGGTGACTTTGTTGTAGTGCTAATAAATGCAGTCTTATTCTGTAGTTCACTTTGGAGAAACTTTTGACTTTGAATGAAATGTCTGTCTGTGCATGTGTTAGTTACCAAAGGGATTAACCTGCCTGACCAACAGGATTGGTACACCTAAAGACAGACCACAGCATTTACAGTTTGCAATGTCAAGTTCAAAACTGGCATGCATAAAATATTATTATCAAGCAGCTGCTTGCTGATGTGGCTAATTGTTTGACTTATTGAGTTCTTGTAGTCTAACAGCAAAGCACAGAAATCAGAAGTAGGAGATGGGAGGATCCCTGTGGCAAAGTAATAAACTGTACAAATCAGTCAGTTGGGTCTACATGAAGAAATAAGATTGTAATTCCTGTATTAATTTGTTGTGTCTCTTTCAAAAACTGTCCTATTTTAATATATAAGTTTCCATATAAAATATGTGATAGATTTTGAAGTCGGCTTTGCTTTACTTTTTATTGCTGTTTATTACATCTGAACAAAGCCAAAAATGTCTGTGAATGATTCTACTTCAGCAAAAATCTCACGTGTGTTAATCTAAATGAAGAAAATTAGCTTAAACACAGGAGTGAGACTTGACAAAGTCATGGCTGGAAAACAAAGTGTTAACATTTTCCACCTGCTGACAATCTCTTGCAATAGGTGCAAAATAGATTTTCCCTTAGTCCTCTGAGTTTTGGATAACCTTACTGCATCTGGAGTGTCTGTATTCACTTTAAAATTGGAAAGGCACTGGCTGCAAAATGCAAGGTGTTCAGAGCCTTGGGAGTGAAGATGAGGGTCTGTTGTTCCAGAGACCAACCAAGGAACATGGAGGTCTCCATCAGCATCTTCTTCCCTTCCCCTTTACCTCCCTTCCTAATGTTTAACCAGAGTTTTGGGATTTTAGAAAAATCAAATGCTCGGGCACAATGTTTCTGAAGCAAACTGTGGTTGACTGGAAGATTCACAGTGCCACCAATTCAAGCCCATAACACATGATTTGGATTCTTATGAAGCTTTTCCCACAAATGACATAAAGCATTTGAACGGTCAAAATCTTTAGAACTTAAATGTTGTTGCTCATTCCTTGCTTTGCTTCTGAATAGACTAGTTTTTTTATTTCCCCTTTCTGACCTTCATTCCTCCATCTGCTTCTATAATTTCTACAGCTGTTGTGATTTGTCTTATAAACTGCCTCTGTCTGGGCTGCTTCTGTCCTGAGTGCATTTTTTTGGGGGCTGATGTGTTGCCTAAACCATTCCCTGTTCTTTGATGATATTAACAAATCGAGTTGCCTCACTGGATTGACTTTTCCCCTAATTTATTTCAGAGAGCCTTTTGGATTGAAATCTCCAAACCCATCACAACTGCCATTGTAAATCAAGCTGACAGTCAATTACAAGATGGACTATGTATTTGAACAAGCCCAGCTTTGAAAGCTCAGCCATTTCTAATATACTTACAGACGTGCAAATGCTCTTCGTTTGCAGGACACAGGGGTGCCCACTGCATATGAACAGCTGGTGCTGGGGTGTGGTGTAAAAAATCAGCAGAACTGTAAGAGAACTCAGAGGAGGTTAGTCAAAATGATAAGAAAGCATTATCCGCCTCCCAAGGAATAAGCCTTAGTTGGTGGGGGTGCTATTTTTCATGAAGCTTTATTGTATCTGATGCATTAACACTTTCACTGCTGACAGATAGCAGCCAGGTTCTGACGTACCAACATGCATTTCAAAAACAGCAGGGCACATATTACCAATACAAAGGTGTTGGAGTACATAGGAAGCTTGTAATCCATGAAGAAATGCACAATAATGCATCTTGCACCATTTTTAGTTTCAGTGGAAAAATATTGCAGGGAGACAGTTTGTGACAGGGGCGTATGTGTCTGTGAGTAAACTCCAGATAGCACTTGGCACAGTTTAATTCCTCTCCATTTGGCAAATCATCCGGTGTTCTCCCTTCTGTTGCATATCCCAGAATAAAATAGGAGAAGCTGTCTTCAAGTGTACAAAAAGATTGAGCTTAGGCTGCACAACAACCATGTATCTCATGCATCAGAAAGGAAGGTAGTTCTGTTTGATTTACCATTCTATTAGTGTCAACAAAAATCTGCAGAGATATGGAAACAGCACCAGCTGGGTAATTGCTGCAGAAAGCATGCCATGGTATTCAGTATGGGCTTTCCTCATGAGAGCAGCTCCAACAGGGTCGTGTGTATAACTTTGTATAACCTTGCACTGAAAAAGGTCTGACAAAAGCAAGAAAAACAGCTCTTACTTCTGGGAGGATGCAGTCAGTCCAGCCCAGGCATGGTGGAGCATATGAAATGCATACTCTGTGCAAGTCTCTGTCAGTCTTCCAGTTTATGATGCCAGTAGATCTGCTGCCTTGATTCGAACAATATAAGAATAATACAGAAATCTAAAGAGAGACTGAAGTTGTGAGCTGCTGGAAGAAACAGTAGATTTATTTTTTAGAAATGTGACTGTTGAAGCAGTTAAGGAATATCTTCTTGCTTTGAG
Source organism: Theristicus caerulescens (assembly GCA_020745775.1). Taxonomy (NCBI): domain Eukaryota; kingdom Metazoa; phylum Chordata; class Aves; order Pelecaniformes; family Threskiornithidae; genus Theristicus; species Theristicus caerulescens. The sequence continues at coordinate 25,289,663 of CM036564.1, read as the reverse complement.
AATTAACACATATTCTATGACTCAGGATCTGGACTAGAAATAAAGACAGAAGTCACAGCTCACATGCTGTGCTTGTGTTACAAGCCATCCTCTCTCCCTTGCCTGCAGGAATTTTAACAGCACAAGGCAAAGCACAGGAAACGATGTGAAGAGCGTACCAGGACTAGCGAGGAACAGGCCTGTCCCCATCTGCTTCTTTGGCCTCTGCTGCTTTACAGGAAAATCCTGTCTCTGCGTTGGTTTAGTCTGGGGCGGAACAAAAAGGAAAGAAAACCACAATGTCAAAACTTGATTAACTGCAGTAGCCACAGAGAGTCAAATGGCCAAGTTACCTCTCTTGTTTCTGCATTAGCATTACAACATTATGTTCAATCGATCAGTTTGAGTATGTTATGTTATGTGGCAGTGGACGTAAGAGAGCTCAGTTGTGCTTTCTCATTCTATTTAATCTCTCCTGCTTTTCCCTTCATGCTCCGTCTTGCTCCTAACCCATCACTTTCCTCTTGTTCTTTCATTAAGTTGGTAAGTGGCCTCCTTCACGGGCCAGAATAATGTGACATTTCACGGCGTAAGTAGTTCCTTTCCAACATGAATCTTGTTTCACGTGGCAGCCAAACCCACTCTGTCTTCAATTACATCTTTGAGAAAAACTTAAAGAATGTTTTCTGTTACTTGATTGTTTTAAGGGGACCTAATTCTTTAACTGTGCCAGTGCTAAACAGAGACAGCAAAAGAATGGGCTGAGAATTGCCCATGTGCAATGCGTACACATTTGTTCCTGCATACTTCAACTGTTTCTTCTCCCAATGAGCATGAGGCTGAGAAACAGAGTGCTTCTCCTGCCTCCACCTTCTTGGCAGCTGGCTGCTCGTCTGTTGATGAGATCAGACTGAAGTGAGAATGACCTGTTTCTTGCTGCTGGATTCACAAGAGGCACGGTAACAAACTGTCCCTGCCAGCTAGTCAGCATAATCCACCTATTGTGTGTAGTTCTCCCTCTTTCACTCAGCTGTACCTTGGATTTAGGACATACATACCGCTGTGTGAATGAAAGGAAGACTCAGCCTTCTTGGACCAACAGTGGTTATTCCAGACTTGCCACAGGTAGAAGTTGTACATCACACGTTTTATTCTGACAAGATTGAACTGGGCGTTATCGCAGGCAATGCAGTCTGGCTATCAGAGTCTGTCCTTAGGACAGGTGTCTGCTCCATGCTTTGATGGTGTCAGCAGCTCACCTAAAACCTCACAGTGAGTTGTGGCAGGGCTACGGAGAGCACCCATAAATCCTTCCATAGCAGGAGCCAAAGTCTCCTGCTACCGCTATTGGAGCAAACGCTGCAAAGAGCAGTAGTGGTCCTAGGTCTGTCTCTGGTGTTGAAATATTTCTAGTGAAGAAATGCCCATCACTCCAGAGGCTATGCAACATGCTTTAAGCAGCTGCAAGGACCTATTGACTCTTCTTTTAACACCTTTTTAAAAAAGAAACATCAGACCTGCAAACAAAGCCCTCTGCCCTATGTGCTCCAAACTGCTTACGTGCTTGTTATGAGACTCACACAACAAACAACAGCTATCCAAGTAGATCAGAAGGCACAAGTTTTGAAGAGGGTGTGCACAAAAGGAACTCTGGAAATATTTCTTTCACTGTTTGACATCCCAGAAAGAGAGGGTGCCGATAAACTAGGGTGAGACCAGACAATAAAGGGATGGAGAAAATGACTTATTCATGAAAAAGGAAAAAATATATACAGTCTCATTCTGAAATTTTTCTGCAGTGGTATGTTATTATAGTTAAAAATGAGGAATGTAAGAAATACACTGCCTTTATGTGGAGTTCATGATGTTTGGCCTCATATTTTTTTCTTGCCCCATATAGGTTTTAGGTAAAACTCACGAATTTCACTTTTTCCTTATCTGAGTATTTTATGGCTCCAGCATTGTTGTCCACCTTCACCTTATGTTTAAGTGAATTTTTTTCTTCCTTTTTTGGTCATTTGCATAAAATCACAGATATGGTGTTCCGTAGCAATTAAAAAAAAGTCCTTTGACCCTTGTTCTGACATTTTTTCCTGGTGCTTTCATATACCCGTATTTCCATTCATATCTCATTCATACCAATATTTATATTTCCAGTAATAATATTTCTGTTAAAGATATCTCAGATGAATGGTAAAATCAGCCACTGTAAACTATACAGCACCAAAGAGTGAAATTTATTCGTTTGCAGAGAGCCACTGCAAGCTTTATGTACCACTCAAGTCCCAGCCGACACAGCTGAAGAATTAGCTGAGACTTAAGCAGAGAGAAAAGTGAAATTCATCCAGTAGCCCTTTTCTGGCTGTCAGATCCCAGCCTGCAAGAGTGAGAGCTACACAGTAAGCATGACTAAGAATTGAGAAAGAACAGAGCTTTCGCATTTAGCTGACACCACTCCTGGTGCTGCAGTGTGGCTGTGACAAGACTGCCGCAAACTGCATTATCAGGTGGGATACAAGGATGGTCCATTTGTGTTTTACACCAGCTTCTGAGCTATTTGAGTTCTCCTTTTGAGCTACCTCTATATTATTCCCTTTACTCCAACTGCATCACTGGTTTTAATGAATATCACTGATATCATGCTGGAGAGTAGTAGTCCATGAAAACAGTGATATGTTTGCAAATTTGATCTAAGATTTCAGCCAGTTTATAACATGGACCATCTGACATGCATGCTAGGGGATAATCTTATGTGCTTTTGATTTGTAGACCTCCTAGGTGTCTAATTAGGAGTTAAGCTCCCTTAAACACAAGGGGACATTTACAGGTACCTAGAGCTTAAAATGGGTCAGTGTACAACAGCACCCTACACTGGCATTTCATTTCTTAGAAGTCCAAATTGTCTACACACCTAGACTTTTTAAAGACCTTTTTTAAAGGAATAGTGAAGTTACATGCCCAGATTTCTTTCTCTGTTCTGGGTCATTTTCTCTACATCCCACTGTCTTTTCCACACTATTAATAATAATCAAGACAAAACCAGCATCCTTTCATAAATCATGACATTTTTGAGCCATCTTCGTGGAACAGTGCCCCAAATTCATACTAAATTCTATTTTCTCCCTTCTATTTACGTGCAGCACCTTGTTTTGTGGGAGAAGTGTGTCTGCCGGGTAAAGCACTGGTGTTGCCCATGATGCTGGGGTGGGGGAGCAGCTGGTAAATCCTGTGGTGATTTACCACAGGAGAAGGTGGACTCAGAAGTCTGTCCCTTTCACTGTAAGGCAACACATCTTTTGGAGAGAAGATGAGATGTACGCCTTCTCCCATAATCATTTGCTCTTTACCTGTTCTTGAAAAGGTATTCCAATACTGCTGCCACTATTTTGCAGTATGCATTTTTCTTTCCGCATTCAGCAAGTAGAAATGGATTGTGACTCCTGATAGTGTACCTACTATTCTCCCACTGTCTTTCAAGAATATCAGACGCAGGACATGGTAAGAATTACTTTCAAATCTACATTTAAGTGTTACATTGATTTTTAATCCCTTAATCTTTACCAGTCTGATCTGAATTTGCCATAAATTTAATGGATCATTTGTTTTTAGACAAGGCTCACTATTTAGAATGAAAAACTGTACACGTGGCCAGCTCAAGGCCTCTACACCATTTTAATACTCTTTCTAGGATTTAAGCAATACAAAGACATGGAGCTCACTTTCTGAACAAGAAGAATCCCACTCTAAATAATTACACACAAGCTGTGAACTATGAATCCTGCAATCTATTCCACTCATTTTCACCTAGGGAACCCCATATCCATTTATTCCTGAGGCTTTTCTGGCTAGTAGGCACATTTTCATCACTATTAACTTCATCTGAAACACCAGAATGAATGTATAGAGAAGGAAGGGGAAAGAAAGAATAAAACCCTTCATATTGCAACTGAAAACTGATGGACAATTTCTTGATGAAATTGTTCTCTTTCTGTGTAATTATTCCATTTCAGAGGTATGGGAGGCTCAAAAATTTCTGTTGTAGTCTTCAGCTTTCATGCTTAATAGAAGTAAGGCCTGTTTTTCTTTTATACTTTGAACAGAGCCATTTCAGCTGAAAGAAGTGAGATATGCTATGCTTTGATATTAAGTATCCCTTGAAGGACTTGGCTGCTCTAAAGATCAGGAAGTTAATGATATTTTGTCTTGCAGCAGGGTGACTTTTTAATGTATATTTTAGATAATACAGCAGTTCAGCGATAATATTGTAGATTATTGCATTTCCTTCCTGAGGCTTTATATTAAATGGGTAAATGTTTCTGGGCAAGCAAAGCCTCCTTGAGTTTCAAAGTTTTTTTTCTCGTTGTCCTTTATGGCAATATATTTCTATTAGAAGGGCTTTTGTGATTGTGTTTTTTCTCCTGGCTTTTGTTGGGAATGATTCTTCCCTGTGGAGATAGCTAGCATAAAGCCTCTGTGTCCCATAATGGAAAATGAAATAAGACATAGACATTGAACTCTGAATATGGAGCCATGTGAGCATGAACTCACTCTTCCATTCACCAGAACAGCAACATCTCAACTTTCATCAACTGAGTCAAACAGTCTTGTAAGCCTGAACATGGTAGTTGCTTGTGCAAACTAGTTTTACACCAGTGTGCATCCATTACTTAATATAGAGTTTCTTCCCTATGGATATGGAAGGTCATGTTCCAAAGGATGGACACACAATATTCCTGTTTTGAACCCACTTCATCTTTTCTATAACACTGCTTTTAAGTTTCAGCCCCTTACAGTGACAAGCAGCTAGGGAAGTAGTTGTACTGTGTATAAACTAGTAAAGTTTGAATGTGAAGTGACAGATGGGCTTCATCTGGAGAGGCAAAAGAGAGATGCACTAAAACCAGTCTATGCTTCCAAAGTTCACCTTGGACAAAAACTGTGACTTGCCATGCTTACAAATGTGTTTCATTGAGATCATAAGCAACAGAAGGCTCAGGTACACTGCACTGGAGCACAGGACTGAGGTCTCTGCATGACCACTAAGTAGGCTGGTACAAGTAGGGCAGTAGCTCTGCCTGGAGATACTAGCTTTTGTCCTGAAAGGAGCATGATAAACTTATCAAGAAGTTCTGTATGAGTTGTGGCTAATTCTCTCTGGACCTGTGCTGGGCTGTACTGCCTGGGGAGCTCTTTGCATGCGTGTGCTCTAATGTATGGTGCAATACAGTCATGATGACAAGCTGTTGTATAAATGAATAAAATCTTTCACCTTGTGCTCAGAGATAATTTGATCTATTATAGAGACAGTCTGCTTGTGAAATTCCTGATCATTCTTTCTGAACTTCTGAAGTGTTGTACTGGATGTCTTACTCATGGGCATGACAGAGGAGTTAGGTGCTACCTGGTATATAGAGACCAAAGTTCCTGATGAACAGGAGACTTTAGAGATGGGGATCCTGTGCTGTCATCCTGGGTCCTGAACCTGTACACAACCTGACATACCTCCAACCCTAGTGCAGATAGGGAGCTCAGGAGAAACAAGGGTGCTCTCGCTGTATGCTCTCTGGCATACTTCCTCATAAAAGACCATGGAAATTATCCCCTGCTTTGAAAGGATATATGCTGACAGTCTGCACAAAAGAAAATGATTTACCTATCTGAGCAGATAACAGTAAATGCCTGGCACAGAGCCATACAGCTCCAGGTCTAAAGATACTGCAGTTGTAATAGAGGGATGAAAATGCATGAGGTATGTTAATTGAGCAATAACTGAAATGTGTGATTAAGTGAAGAGGTAACCTTTCTAAGGCAGTCCCTCTTAATACATGTTACTTTGCATTATGCCTTTGGGCTTTTCTGTGCTAGAAAAATGAGCAGAAGTAAGGTCACGCTGGGTTCAGTTAACTCTGACCTAAAGATGACTGCTTCGCTAGTATAGTTGTGCTGCAACAATTTTTACCTCAAATGAGCAGGTCAAGAGGTAGCCTCGACTCCCTGCAGACTCAGAGTGATCACAGCAACAGTGTTTTCTACCACCTTACCCACTGCCTGCATGTACCACCACAGCCTGTTAGATCGCGACAGGCATCAGGCACTTGGGTGAAGTATGTGTCTGTGATCAAGAACAACAGGTGGTTAATTCACACTCGTGGGATTCCTCCCATGAGAACTGGGGCATGGCTAGGAAATCTGTAGGGAAATCCCCAACCTGTTTCACCCTGCTGAAGGTCAGAAAAAGTTTGTGAAAATTCACAATTTTAAAGCTATTCACACATCCAGAAGATATAGTACTGAAAAACAGGAGGTTGACTAAGCACATTGTTTCCATTCTCGAGGATGGTCTGATGTTACAGGTATCATGAGGATGTGGCTTTTTTGGCAGACAGATGTCCCATGGCTTTGTGATTCCACCTTTTATTGCTTTCTGGCTCTGTAAAGGAATTTTTGCCATTTACTGTTCAGGCTTAGTTAGGGTAATGCAATCCCCTTACATGGACCACTGACGGCATGTGCTGTTCTCCCTAGTTTGGAAGGGATTTTTCTTCTTTCTGCTGGTGAGCTCCTCTCTAGATCTTTGGATCATGTGTGCTTCCCTGTGCCTGAATGGGTAACTGCTGGGGTCCTTTGAATATTGCTGGTATAAGTTCAGGCTACTCTGCTCTTCTCTGGTCAACTATCTATAGGTAGTTGTACCTATTCTGACCAAGAGTCTGCCATTGGCCTTAGTGCACGGGTAACTCAGTGACTTCCAGCTGTTTCCTTACCCACTTTTGGTCACTGTAGCTCATGTGATGTCTGGCATTTCTGGTTCTTCTTAAGTGCCTGTGCTGACATGCTATGTAGGTGCTCCATGGTAAGACTGAGGAGGGTTAATGCAATTCAATCTGCAAATCCAATTGTGATGCTGAGGAGGAGCCAAGTCAGATAAGCACAGCACTGTCTCCATTGCTCCATGGCATGAGGCATGCACCCTTTGTAGTACATTTAAAAAGACATTGGTTGTGCTGAGATAGCAGGGCCATTGCTTCATGCAGATAAATACTCATGTCTTGCAACTGTATGAGGACTTGTACATAATCTCTCTGCTTCATGAATCACAGTTGTGTTCACCTTGCCTTGCCTTTGCTATGTTCCATACCCAGGTATGCCCTTTTGCCTTGCCAGGTGTGGACTCACTTGGTAGCAGTTAGGTAGCCTGGGGGAGCTCAGAGCACCACAAATGTGGTGAATGCTGGTGTGGCCGGTCATGTGGACCTCACTGACTTCCACTGACTGCTGTGCCTCTGATCTATGCTGCACCAAGGTCAGTCAGGGTAGCTCAGCTGGACAGTAAGGGAGATCAGACTGAAGGCAGTAAAAATTATTTGAGAGCTATCCTTTGAGTATATATAAAGACTTTAATTTGCAGCCAGTAAGTGGAGCTAAAGCTCCATGAGAGGTTATTTCTTTAGAAAACACATGGTTAAAAATTGCTGATGGAACTTTTTTCTCCCCATTTCCTTGTATTTATTTAGTCCTTTTGTTGCACATAAACAGTCACGCTGCTGGGAGCTCATGGTGCGAGCTCTTAACTTTTCTATTTCATTCCTTGAGTCACAGACGGAACACAGGATCTTTGCCGCATTGACTGTGCAGTTAGCACTTTCCCATGCTATTTGTTTGTTTTGCAATAGTTCTTCTCCTTGCTAATTTCACACAAAAATTTCTCATGTCAGTTAAATGTAAAATAATTGCATTTGTTTGTATGTGAGCAGTTATGTTTGCAAAGGGGACTTTCATATGCTTATTAGTCTAATTAAATTAATTTCCTCAGTGGCAATATTGTGTCCAAGCATTTGGGCAAAGCTGTCCTTTTGCTGTATTGTTACTCAGTATTGCAATTTATGTACAACATCTAATGTCTACATCTAGAGCTTCGTCTTGCATCCCGTTAGTCTCTCTCTACTTTCTCCCTTAAGTGGAAACACTTTGCAATTGCATTTACTGGTCTCCATTTTTGCCTGGTCTGGATCACTTTCTGCTTGTTATAATACCAAAGTTAGGGATCTGATTGAGTTCTTCCTTGGACAAAGATCATTAATACTTCACCTTGACTTATATGGCTAAGAACCCAGCTCAACAGTGGATAACTGGAGAGGCTCAGGCAATTCTTTGCCAATGTTTATTTTTTCAAAATCCACTAGCAATAACACAACTACAAGTCCTTTGTTGAATAAATGCAGGCTTTTTTTTTCTAAACTGGGCTAGTGCTTGCAACCATAATAATGTATATTATTGAGCTCAGCTCACAAATGTGGCACCTTCTCTATTGATTTTGACAAACTCTTATTTCATTACTGCCATGGCTGGCCATTTAACTTGAGTTCTTGGCCTGTAGTCTGGGAAAACAAAGATTACAGAACAGCCCAGATCTAGCATGTGCTTTTGGAACAATTTGTGTCTGGCACTAGCAGACCCATAGCCCATTGAATCTGGCCTTTAATTTATTAAATCTGTAAAATGAGCAGCTGCTATTCTGCAAAGGTTCAGTATGATCCATTAAGCACATTTTGCTGACATGGGATGGGAAGGAGAGGTCTGTGGAGTGTTAAAGAAGACAATTTCTGGCAGGTACTTTTTTCTTTAAAGGTGACTAATTCACCAGTTCTTGCAGACATTCTGGATCCTTCTTTTCTGGTGCCTTTCCACTGACAGTGGGGGAGATATTCCAAAAATCATTACACACACACAGACACACTTGCTTGTATCCCAAAAATCTCTGTGATATGAGCAAATATTTTGGCGTTGAAGTAACGCTGGAGAGAGCACCACAGCTGTTTGAGATGCAGGGGGATGGAAGGGAGGATCAACATTGCAGGGTGAGGTTCTGCCAAAGCCATTTTTACATGGGGATATTTTTCTGCCCAGCAAAACGCAGTATTAAATCAAGTCAGAACATGCCCATCCCTGCTGTATGCTCCATCCACAGCTGTGCCTAGAGCAGCATAGCTCTTCCCTCAGACAGATAAAAGATGTGTGTGGGCATCTATTCCTTTGCCATACGCTGGAGAGGGCCCCACAGTGACAACTGGATGCGCTCGGTGGAGATGGCAGCAGTTCTAGGAACACCTTGCCAGAGTCAACAGAAGAACTGAAATAGTTTTAGAAGGCCCTCTTTTGATGAGACTATCTCAAGAAATAGTCTTTTGGGATAATCAAGTCAAATTATGCGTTGTTCTAGGAAAATTAAAATGGTAGTATTCACAACATTAGGGTCTGAAAGTTTTGTAGGTTGATTAGAAAGCATAATTTTATTTTGAGAATTAAAATTCTTTCTTTCTCATCCATTTCTGGAGACTGGGATAACCAAAATAATTTAGGGGGTGGATTTCATGAAAAGATGGAATTATACCAGGTATGAAACTCTTTAAATGTTTGTTTTATTCTTCCAATAGAAGTTTAAACTCATGTTTATGCTTTTAATGCCTTCCACCTTCCTGATATGCTTCATTTTCCCCTAGAAATCTCTAATACTGGTTATGAACAATTTCTTTAAAATATGTTTTGGCTTGTTCAGTAGCCCCCTCAAGCCCTCAAACAAAACCTTTTTCCCTAGAATAATTTTATGTCCTAGAGAATGACTGTGCATTTAAACTTTTTCCAATGAGAAAAGATGATTGGGGCATCATCTGATTGTCCCTTCCATCATGCAGTTGTGTGCACTCAAAGCACTCCGCCAGCTCTGAATTGGCATTTCTTTTGCCTCTAATGGCTGTTTGGGCAGACATCAAAACCACTTCTTAAGCTGCTGCTCCCACACCATGAACCTTTGTCCCTTTTCAGACCATTTCACCTAAATCCAAGCAAAGAGCTGATGGCTACAAAGCATGAGACAAGTGCAACATGTACTTATAACAAGTGAGCATCTGTACATAGTGGCAGGCAAAATGTCACTAGTCTCCAATGGCTGGTGTTTACTCTGCCAAGACATGCCACTTACAGCCAAAGTTACTTGCTACGTTACAAGCAACGGTTGTGCTTTTGCCAGTCCTGGGCATACACTGGATCATTTGCTCTCAGCCTGACATTGGACATTAGTAGCCTAGGACTGGGGAATTACAGTACCCTTGCACTCATCCAGTGAGGAAATAATATGCAGAAGCAGAGTTAAGAAGCTGCTAGGATCTGGTCAGAACAGCTGGCTGTAACATGAAAGGTTCTGAGGATGAGGCCTAGGGCATGAGGATTGCTATGTCTTACTTGCAGCAAGCTGAAAGGTAGCTCAACACCTAGGCCCACACCGCTGGATAGAAAGAAGATGCCTATGATATATTCTGATTTTGTGCAAACAGCCTCTCATAAACATTTTTAATGTGCTGTCACTATAACACAAAACTCTTTACATGGCCAGGCAAAGTACTACCTTTTTCCTCTATGGATAAATCCCCCTGGACTCAGTTGCCCCAGTGAGTGCAGAAGCATAATGATTACCTGCTATTTCTGTGATAAGAATTTGTAGACCCTAAGCCCCTAGGCCATTTTCTGCTTCTGCTCTATGAATGCACTGACATACCCCGGAGAAGATACAAAGGAAAACATAGGGGATGGAGAACAGGAGTTACAGGAGCCTCTGATCCTGCCCACCAGCAGCATGAAGAGTTTGTATGCTCAAAGATAATTTTTAAACAATTCAAACAAACAGGGTTTTTACAGCTCTCTATCCTGTGCAAAGTGATGCTTGAAGAGGTACCTCTTCAAGCAGGAGAAGAGAGTAATGATTTTATGGATTGGGTCAAGGTCCTCAGGAGCAGATTGGAAGGCTTGATGGATCATCATTCTCACATAGGATCTGTCCTTGTCTCCACAGAAATCGGTGAGAACTTGCTTTTCAGCTTACATTCCTGGGTAGCATTTTTTGAGAAAAGCTTGAGACTTTACATAAAACAGGAAGAACATTAAACCTCCGAATTGCACTAGCCAAAGAACAGTAAATGATGTGTTAAGAAAGGTTATGTTTTTATATTAGCTCAGGGGCCTAGGTGGCACTCAAGCCCAAACTGGTTGATTTCCATGTTGTGTTGTGTTTGCTCACCTTTTCACTCTAAGTCATTATACCATCTGGCAATATAAGTAGGACAGCCTGGATAACAGGGTCTTAGCCCCAGCAAGAAATGTAGATGTGACCAAACTTGCCCTTGAAATCTTAGCTGTCTTTTTACGCTTCGCAGTGTGCTCTTTGATGATGCAATGGCATACCTTTTCTCATGGAGTCTCATTCACAGCACAGCATGGGCCCGGCTTGTGGATTGAATCAGGCTTACACAGGGCATGAAATAATTTCATGTGAGATGCCTTTGTTGTATGTTGGAGACGATGAACAATGTGCAGTCAGTAAGACAAGGAGTGTCAGGAAGAAAAGGAAGTTCTTATGAACTGGCAGCTGCCTGACGTATCACACAAGTAGATGTTATGCTTGCTTCTCCATTTCTTCATCTATTGTGAAAAAAATCTTCATAGGAGATTTCTGTTAGGAAGTTGGCAAGTCATTTAAACCATTTTTTTCAAACACAGCATGTGTGTGTTTCTCATTTTCTGGGTGCCTAGCTTCTAGCTTATTTTGGCCTTAAGCTATTGAACATGTTGAGGATAGAGACCGAGATGAAGAACTTAATTCCATGTCCTATGGGAAGCTCGTGTACAGAGCTGAAGACTGGTAGGTGCATTTGCCATAACCCCTGTAGCTGAGCTAATGTACTGTAGCTTTCTTCACTAGCTGGATTTTCCTACGAAGCACTGTGAGAGTTTGCCATCAAAGACTAAGGAACTCTCTTTATCTATGCACAGCATTGACCAAATGAGCTTTTATATCAGTAGCCTAAGGTGCCTGCACCATAACTGCGATCTCCATGAGGGCTGCACTCTGCCAGTTGGCCTAACTTGCTTGAATTCAACTTCAAGCACCTGTTTTTCATCCATGAGCTTTGGTTGAATAAGGCAAAGAGAAACAGAGCTGCTCCTCTGATTATTGCTGACAGTGACTGATCTTTATGTGTAGTCTAAACTCTCCTTGAAGCACTTGAGTAAATGAAGAAACATGCTGGATACTTCCAAAAGGTACTGCAGCGCTCATTAGAGCTATACCCAGCTTTTTCTTATCTTTGGAGAGAAGAGGAAGAAACCTGACAGCTCATTTTAGTGTGAGTGGTGGGGAGGAACTAATTATTCTGATTCAAGCAACAGACGTGGCTTCTCTTTGAGACTGAAGGGGAGCTTTCAGCCTGCTTGTGCTATATGGCTGGAGGTGTTCTGCTTTCACTTGACTCAAAGACACAAAACAGATGGACCCTACTCTGAGGTGGCTTTGCCCAGGCTGAGTCCGATTTCACCTCTAATTTTGCAGCCCCAGATTGTATTCACAGGACATATACTCCACACAGTCGCTTGCTTTTAATGCTAAGTAAACACCTATAAATATTAATTTAGTATTTCAACACTGTACAGTAGTTTCTCATTTAAGGGAAATTAAATGTGAACTAAGCATAGATGTCTATGAATGATATGAAATATTTGCCACAGGCATGATTAAACTGCTCTGGCCAGCTTTTCAGCCACCTAGTCAAATATGCTTCTTTAGCAAGAGGGCAAGTACTGTGAGCTTCCCCAGCCAGTTAATATTCCTGTGGTTAATTCCTCTGCATCCCCAGGACTGAGAAGCTTTGTGTAGCACAGTGAATGTGCCTTCTATAATCTTTGATACTGCCACTGATAAGCTGGGGTTTATTTGCATGGTCTTTCACTTGAGATTCTGTTCACAACCAGCAGCTGGGTGCTTTTCTGTGTATCATATTATCGCTCCAGGCTGTTCAGAGGCCAATATTTCAACACCATAAATGCTGATCCCACTCTAGTCTTTCCCTTATGAGCAGCTGAAGCATCTCTTTTGCTGTTAGTGAAACATAATCTGAGCTATTGGTTTTGATCATCATATTAGCAGAGGCAGCTGGTACACAGAGAGCTCCCATGTTAACTAACTCGGAAGTTCAAGTCAACACCGAGTTTGCTTATATTGGGAAGAGAAGTGGAGTCAAGATACAGAATTGATTTTGATGTTTTTTTCCCTTTGAATTACTGTGGAACATAAAGGAAAAAGGCAATGAGGAAAAAGGTTTTTTTTTGTAAGGGGGGGGCCCAATCCTGAGTCTACTGTAGCAAGAGCTCCCAGTTGAGCTAAATGGTGCTGCTGTTGTAGCACCGAGCTTTTTCTTGGCTTCTTCTTGGCTGTAACATGGAAGTGAGACTGGAGCTGGTCTCTGATGTTTGATGTTCTGCATTTGGCCACAGATTTCTCTGCTGCCCCAAAAGATGGCAAATCTTCTCAGTGAGCTCTTGGCAAAACCCCTGCGCTGGCAGTGACTGTGGATGTACTGCTACAGATGCTCAAGTACAGAGACTGCAGCCCTGCTCTAGGACGGAGAGCGGATCTGGGATGGGCAGGACTGGGCACTACGCCTGTCCCTTGCTGACTCACTATCAGGAAAGGGTTCATTTGGTGACAAAGGGCTGCCATCACAGATATGGGAGGTATTAGTTACCTTTTATGTAGGCTGTGGAGGGTAACTTAATACAAGTTAGTGATGTCCTTTGAGATCTTCAGAGGAAGGATGCAGTGCATACAAAGAACGTATGCCCTGTCCTAATCCAAAGTGGTTGGCACCTGGTCCAGTGTTGCATCATGCAGGTCTCATGGCTCTGGCTTGTCTATCCCTGCTCTTAAGAATCACCTTGTAGGTTCAAAGACAAGCGCTGAAGATACTAGGGAGCCACTTTCTGCAGTTCTGTCAAAAATATGGGAGCTTGAAGGTTCATCACATTGGGGAAGCAAAAGGGCACTAAATATTTAATACCGAAAAGTTAAATATTATCATAAAAGTAATTTAATTTAAATGGCTTTCAGCAAATCCTTATCCATATTTCATGACTGAAATAGGTGGCTGGTTTCTAATGTTTGCATGCAATTAATTTTAATGGGTGCAGCACATTACTTCCAATCCTTTGTCCCTCAGAGACCCTGGCCCTATCAAGAAAAGCAAATAGCAGGACATCAAATGTCAGTGACACAGAGGATGATGCAGCGCCCTGTGTATAGATCTGGAAATGACAAGTTAATAGGCTATTGATAGTTTCTGAAGTGTATCGAGAGTAATTATTCTATGTATCTGGGGGTAAATGAGGAATGGCAGGAACTCCATAAGGTAAAGATATCTGAAAATATGAATATACATTAGGGACATATAAAACTTCCATTTTTCATGTCTTTGTAAGGTGTGATATGAAGTCCATTTAAATAGGTGGCAGTCTTCCCACTGATTTTACAGGGTTTAGAAGAGGTCTTCAGTGAACTTTACACATGTATCAGGGATATCATAACCAGCTTTGCTTGGGTGAGGCCACAGAAAAGTTCTCTGATCTTCCAAACTCATTCATGCCCACTAAGATCTCCTGTGAAAGATGAAGCTGCAAGAGGAAGCAGACTGTGTGTGTTGTGAACGCTCTAAGACGTGGAGTTTGTTGGATATTCACAACATGCGTCCCTCCAGGTCGCATGAAGAAAAAGATGTGTAAGGTGTGTGATGACCTTTGAAATAGTAGCAGAGATTTTTAAAGCTAACCAAATGTGTCTCAGACCATTAAACTGGACAGAGAAAAAGTCTGGCACATTTGATTCTGGAAGAAATTTCTGAAATGGTAAAAGGGAAAAAAAATAAGTGGAGCAAACATATTTTAACACTAAAACTGACTTCATTGTGGGCTTCTTGGGATGAAAATCTCCAGCTTTAATTAGCATCAAGCTTAACTGTCTTCTGTTTCAACCCTGAATATTAATTAGTGATGCCCTTGGGGTAATCAACCCTTGTGGATCTCTGAGAAAAATGAACTGATTAGTAGATTGACCTTGACAGTTCCCAGGGAAGAAGATGAAAATACAGACTGTTCAACTATGCTGTACGGTAAGCTTCACTTAGCGTAATCTAGTGAACTGGGAAGCCCAAAGGAAGAATGAGGAAAACTTAATGAGGAGGTTAGTTACAAAGGGTGCCATTCATTTTTCCACTTAAAAATGCAAATGTTCTTTTGCATTCAAGCCATGGATGGAGGTTTAAGGGCTGGATACCTGAAGTTGTTCAGTACTTACATATCCATTTTATTTAACCAACACTCATCATCTATTATCTGAACTTTGATAACTTGCACTTAGAATATCTGGAAACATTTTCAGAAGAATCCCATTCTGTTCCTCTGAAACACAATCATCTCAAGTTTACTTTTTGCTGCTTTCCAACAAGCAGCTGATGTTGTCAGGAAACAGAAGTTTTTGGAACAAATGGAGAGAGACCTAGTGAAGTACAAGACCAGATCTGGAGTCAGAAAATTCTGCACTTAGCTCCCTCACACTTGGTGACTTTGCTATGGATTCTTTGCTGGGTTCTTCTTCTGCCTTTGTCATTAGTTGTGCAATCCTGGACAAATGAAATGTGTCTGCTTACCTTTTCTGAGTATTAATGAGGAATAAAAATCTCCATTGTCTGAGATACCTTGTGATCTGTTGATCTGAGATGCTCAGAATGCAAAGAAAAACTTAAAAAAAATTCTATCCCTTCATAACCTTTTGTATTAAACTTTGCTGCTTCTCCTTCCTACAGCCTCCTTCTTATCAAATGATTTACCCTTGAATAAGTGTGTTATGCCATTTCCTACTTTCTTGTCCTCCAAGTACATCTTACAACATGGAGCAGCCCTCTGTATTTCCTGTGCTGCTCATACCTCCTGAAGCCCCAGCTAAGAATTCCACTGCATGGGCACATGACCCAAAGTTGCCATTCAAATATGCTTTTCAGTTTTGATTTCCCAAAAGTGATCAGAAGATGTGAAAGAGTCATTATTGCAAAACCATAGGTTTGTATTTCAAAGCACATTTGAAGCTAGATAAGCTGCAAAAAGTACTTTAGGCAATGAAAGGATCTCAGTCTTACACTGAAAAATAGAAAAGATAAGTAATGATGTGCTCTTGGCACACAGTTAGGTGGTCTGGATTTTTGTTTTATTGTTATTGTGGGGTAAAAATCAGGTAACATTATGATGTGCATTCCCTAATAGAAATTTCTAATATAGGACATATAGTGGTACTGAAGGGTAGATAACAGAATTCTAAACTCTGTAAAACTCATTGATGTCATCTTACCCCTAAGAGCAAGTAAAAAAAAAAGTCATCTATATATAGTACTCTGAGAAAATTTGATGCTAATTGAAGGTGCTTGCCTTTTTGATATCCCTGAAACTCAGATTCTTCATTTATCAGTGTAGGTACAGTGGAGCTTGAAGCAATCAGAGGAAGTAGCCTGCCAGGGTGCCTAGAAGAGCCCCTGCTAAAGGAGAGGGGCTGTTCGTGCCTTATGGCCCCCTCAGAAGTAGAAATCTCCAATGTAACTGCCAGCAAGGGAATTGGCTAGTGTCAGCTTGGTTTGATGATTCAATGCAAACATCATATATGTTCAGAGTGAGGCTTGTTGACAGTAACAACAGGAATGTCTAGTGCTGAATGAACCAGAAGCACACCAAGTCAAACTTTGGGTAAGACTACACGATGGTCAGACTGTGGTGTAGTACAAAGAACCTGGAATGGTTTTAAATAGATGCAGGAGGCAGATCAGGAACCAGAAGGTAGGGAGAGCAAGAGGGGCAGTGGCATAAGCCATGTCCTATTATTGCCTCACTTTGCAAAGGCAAAGAGCCCCAGAAAGCAGGCAGGCTGCTGCTGCTGCAGCTGGGCCGTAGGTGGTGGCTCCTCCTGTTGAGGATAAAAGACTGACTCCCCACCAGCAGCCTGTACCTCCATCATCTTAGAGGCAAAATCCTGCCTAGTCAGGACTCTTCAAAGTGCATTTTGTTCTAGCTCTCCCTGGCCCTATTTCCTCATTCCTGAGACTGCAAATTTCAAGGGTTTTTTTCTTCTGTAAGTGCTGCATCAGAAAGAGTGATCCTATTGCAGCAAGGGTTGCCTGGGTAAAGTGTAAATTAACCTAAATGGAGACCTGTGTTGCCATAGCTAAGCTATTTTTGGTACCTAAGGTAGCTTTTTTAAAGCCAGCTCAGGTTTCTGTATGCTACACTGAATTCTACAGACTACAAATATCTCTGCCATGTAATTAGAACTAGCTTCAGCATATCAAAATGTATTGAACATTCTGGGATGGTGATTTTAGTCCTCTGTACCACTGAATGCCTGCCAAATTTAAACTTAATGTTAGTCCATTCCATTGCATAGTGTTAGCAAGCTAGAAATAATCTAAATAAGCTGGTTGAGAGACTGTAATTAACATTATAGACTGCATTTTAAATTTTCTTTGCTTTTCTTTGCTTCTTAATGTTATACATCTTCCTGCTTGTAAGTGGTTTTGGAGAGAAGTTACATTCTTTGTGTGACACGAATACAGGGATTCCAAAACCACTGGAATACTTCATGGAAGTGCTGAAGGACTACTGGCATATAAAGAAACACAACACTTTCAGACAGAGACTTCCGGACTGCTAAAGCTGGCAGCACCCTGGGAGGGATGTGGTGCCCAGAGCACTGGAGGCTGCTGTGAAGAGATTAGTAGAACAGTGGGGGTGGCTGTGGACTAAAAAGCCAAGTTGTGGAGGAGCACAGTTCCGCTCGTTGATTGACTTGTGTGTGCTTGAGTAAAATTTAAGGAAGAAATGCTTAGGGACTGCAGAAAAATGAGAAAGCATTTAATTCTAGCTAATATTACTATGTTTCCTTACTTCAACCAACATTTTATGATTTATTCATTCAGAAATAAAACTGTGTTTTGCTAAAAATCTGAAGGAAGTAAGGTGGAAGCCCCAGTGATTTTCTCATAAAATGTTGTTTCCTTTAATTCCTTCATGGCAAAGGTCCAGATTACTACATATTATGGTAGTTGCTACTGCAAAATTTGCTTGTGCTTAGCTGTAGTTAAAGTAAACCCATCTGTAACAAGAATGCTGACAAGCATTTACATTTACAATGCATTTATAAAATTTGGACTTTGGTCTAAGAAGCAACAAAGATCAGAGGGCCTAGGAGATTCCCCTGGACTCAAGGGGCTGTAGCAGGTCCCCAGGAGCAGGCTGGGCTCAGTGGCAGGGCAGCAGTGAGTGCTCAGGGCCATCCTCCATCCTGCAGTTAGTCTGTTATTGGTGGAGTCAGAGACTGCAGGCTCTTCCACAGGTTTCATGGGTGACCTGTGGATCAGCACTCCCTTCTGTGCACCTAGGGCAGGATTATAATTTTGTATTAGCTGGTTTCATGGTCTGGAACTGTCTTTCGTTCTGTTGCTCCTAAAAGCCATTGCTTTTAGGGTACAGGACTTCTCTGAACCTTCGCCTGGACTGTTCTTTCTAAAATTTCCTCCTCATCTAAAGCTTTGACCTTTAGTATCTCGATTTCCTTTGAGTTTTGTTTTGTTTTGGTTTGTTTTTTTTTTTCCTGGGGGAAAGTAGGAGGTAGGATGAAAAAACTCTACCTGGATCAGAAGCATTGTCAGGGTTGGCAAACTGCTAATTTCTGATTGCTATTTTGGAAATTTTTCAAGGCAGTGCTGGTACTCCATTTAAGATAGGTTGTATTAGGAAAAATACCAAGCCATCAGTTTCAAACCATGAGGTAAAGGAGCCCTAATATGCTGCAAGACTCCCCAGCTTTAAAACACCATTCAGGACAACATGGGCAGGCAGGCAGGCTGCTTCTGCTCTATCTCCTGACAGGTTAACAATTAGTTAATTGGTGCTGCTAATTACAGTGTTCATTAAGCAATCCCAGGTGGTAGGTTTACCCTTCCTATCCATATCACTGAAACGTTCTGAAGAGGATTTCATGCACAAGTGGAGGTAATGGTACTTTCTGTCTCTCTTGCACACAGACATAGCATGGTAGCATAAGCGATATTCAGCCTCCCATGTCATGTACTTCAGCTCCATCTGGGATTACTTTCTGGCCTCATTTCAAAGAGAAAAAGAACGTTGTTCTGTTACAGAAATGCTACTCTATTTTGGTTATTAATTTCTACACACTTTGCCCAGTAGAATAAAGTTGTTTAGTTTCATGAGGATGATACCATTAATAATGCATGGGACTTATAAAGAAACAGCGATTTACATTGCCCAAGTACTGTACAAACAGTAATTCATAATAATTTGTACCATCATAATCTCAGAAATAAAACCCAGGAAGGATGCATTAGGCTTCATGTAATCAATCCTTTCTATAATGCTTTCTGGGTGGCTGTAACTACTGGTTCAAAGCAAATCACCTGAGTTACAGGTTGTTGCACGGATGCCTCACTGACTCCTGCTCCTCAAGACACCAATTAACATTTCTGGAGTTCTGGGATTCTGGTACACTGTTTTCTCATCTTCTCCCCAAGAAAGCCAAATACATTAGGCTTTTTCTCCAAGATTCTGCTTTGTGCCTCCCTACCTAATTGATTCAATATATTTGTTCATATTTCAGATGAAAACCCCTGCTTTTTCTACGGTTTTATCTTTTCATCTCTTTTTTTCTCTTTTCTCTTCTGCTTTAACTTCAAGGCAATGCAATACATTGGTTAGAAGCACTTGCTGTAACAGGTAATGGGGATTGTATTTCTGACTGAGTTATTTTAGAGTGAAAGGAATAAGGCATCCTTGCCTCAGTTTCCCAGTCCATACAAAGTTGGCATTGTCAGGTAAAAGACACTGTGTACATACAGAGTAGCTTTATCCACTCATATGGCTCTTCTACAGGGCTCCATAAATATTTGATTGACTTGCTTCTGGCACTGTTAGCACAATTTGTGTAATTCTCTAGATATTCTTCAGTCTGTAAAGCTTTTTGTGGTATGTTAACAGGAGTCATGCTACATGAAGGTTATGACGATGATTTCAGTAAGTGTGGTAATGCACTACATGGTCCAGTCTGAGGGACACAGACACTACTTTTCATTTCCTTTCTTTTGCAGAGGAAAAGACTGCATGTGTTTTCCAAGCACTCTGTGCACTCTTCACTCTCTCTGAAGCCCAGGTTACTTATCTCAATGAAATATTCATGCCATAAAGGTGACCACTGTGCAGCCAAATTTCCTTTTGAACACAGTGCAGAAAGAACTTTTAACAAAACCTCTCAGATGATGCCTAAAAGAAACTGTGCACAAAGCTATTCCATTTAGAAGGCGTACAAATTCTGTGGCAAGTGTATCATATGAATGCTTATACAGATAAATTTGGAAGGGTAACCAAAATGCAATCCTACCTAAAATTAGGAGGCTAATCAAAACCCTGAAGCCTCCTTTCTCTTTGATTCCTTACAGCACACTCCCACAATGTTTTTGCTCTTTTTCAGGCCTTTCTGGAAGCTAGTGAAAAGCTCTTGAGAAAATCTGATCAGGAAAGGATGATCTCTCCTGCCAACAAATTTTAATATATTCTTCATAAGGCATTGACTAGAACAGTTATTTTAGTGTTTCAGTGTACTCCTTGGACAGTTACAGAGAGCTGTACGCAGAGGCAGCTGGAATCAATTGCTACATGGTATAAGTGTATGGTGTTGGTGTGTGGTTCAGCCATAAAGCACTGAACACTTGGAGTTCAGCTGGTGAATGGACCAGGCCCTCCTCTGTGCTGGGCTCTAAACCACATGAGACACCAAACGTTCACAGTGTGTTGACCTCCAGAGGAGACTGTCGGGGTCTGGCCAGGACATCTTATCTTGATGAAAGGAGTCTTTTTTCCCAGAGTTTCAAAGTCCTTTCCCCCACAGCAATTTTCCTTTTAACTGGTTTTTTTTCCTTAGTGCTTCTGAAGAACTTTCATTTCTTTTTTAGCAGATTTTTAATTATCCTGGTGCCATACTGAGATGTGGCTGAGATGGAGATTCCAGCCATTTTTGAGTCACATCTGCAGATCATGTAGGTATAATCTATATGGTAATTGACTCATGTTGGGTAGAAGAAAAAAAATGCTCAGAACTAAAGGTTAATTTCTGTTTCATTTATACATGTTTTGTGCAACTCCAGTGTTGCAAATTGAGTATCCAATTAGAATGAGATTATTAACAGATTGAGCATCTTTTTTGTTACTCGGATGTCTGAAGAACTACTTGAAATATTTTAGAAATAGTGACTCCTTTTTTATACACTCTTATGCATGGGAAATCCTGGCCAACTCTTTTTTTTTTTTTTAAAGGGGGAAGGAAGGTACTTGCCACTGCAGAGGGAAACCATTTTGTTCTTATATAATAGAAAAGACCTACCTGTCATTCTTCCCCTGTCCAGGACAGGAATAGTTTTGTGTGATCATTGTCCTAGCAGGCCATCTAGAAAAAAGCACAAGGTAAAAGCAACTAACTAAACAAATCAACAGACAAAATTTCTCTCACTTCAGCCATGACAAGTTAACAAGGCTTTGGAAATTCTTTTGCTGCTTGACCTGTACCCTATGCACTGGAGATCTGATTATTTGCAGCACACTGGTCTTCGAATGAAATAGTTCAGCTCTTTAAAAATGTGCTGTCAAAGTGTCTGATTTCTCTTTCAGGGGATTTCCCAGATTCATTTAAGAAAGAAAACCATTCATTTAATTTAAGAAATGAAATATGCATTCACTAGTTTTCTTTCCTTACAATATTTGCTGGCTCTGTGAAAATGCTTAAAAAGTACACTGGAGGTTAATGGTGTAACTGGAAAAAAAAAATATTTTTTTTTTCTTCTTTTCAGGATCAAATGTTATGGACTTCACTCCTAGAGATAGATGTATCTATGATGCAATATTTATTCTAATTTACTGAAATACTTAGACAACTGGTATTTATGGACTATACTTAATTTAAAGATGGGACTGCTTAATCTGGATTATCATATTAACTTCTCAAGCATGCATATTTGGGTTGCACTGCTCATGAAAACAGATTCTTTCTTTTTTTCCATTATGTCCATCTTATTCATTAGGATATGAGAGACTGGTATTTTTGGCTTTCCATGCACCCAGTACAACCTGCTTAGAAAAACTTGTATCTTTTTTGCATTTATACCCACCAAAGTGACTCTCTTGGGACAAACATTTGATATCCTTCTAAACGAGCATGGAAATTTCTAGAAACATTTCATTATTTTATTTATTCTGTAGGAAGAAACATCTCCACATGATCTTTTGCAATTAAAATTCTTCCAACGGTTCTTAAGGAACTCCAGGGATCTCTCTTCTCATGGATCTTAGCAGAGTGAATTAATCTACGTTCAAACAAAATTAGAGATGTAATTACTTTGTAACCTTTAAAAGAATAATTATGTTCCTAACACAACAACCCATGTTTTGGGGACCCTATTGCAAAGACTTCTGGCCTCTGTTGCAGACTTACTCCTTTTCTTCATACTCCCTAATGGAACAGAAAAATTAGACTTTTGAGTGCCTCAGGTGAAAGCCATGACCTGTGGGTTCACAGTGTAACATTTGGTATTTCTGGCTCTGCCTTGCTTATTGGTTTGGGAATTGCAACTCAGAACCTATAAGTGATATTCTGAGTGTAGGGACTCTGCTTAAATTGAATGAAGAAAAAGGTGCTAGGGATAAAAAATAGTAAGTAAAATATTTGCCATTTGTCTATAAGTCAGTAAAATGAGAAATACATCAGGTGCTTAGAAAATATTCCCTTTCAGTATACATTCATGAAAAAATGTCATAAAATGTCTTGGAGTTCTGTATTTATTGCCTTTTCTGTATTTCCAAATTAAATCTGCTCATCTGACAAGTACAGAAAATGCTTTGCTTTAAAACTAAGTCTTAGATCTGATAGGCTGGTGCTTGCCTGCATGCTACTAACCAGAAAAACTCTACATTTTGAGTATGGCAGTATTATTCATGATCTATGCGCTACCTTCCTCACAAACTTTTTAGTCCTGCGTGATTACCAAGAATAAAATGTAACAAATGGTTTCAGTTTGCAAAATCAGCAAAATGATACATGTCCATGTTAGAAGTGCAGAAATGTAGAGCTCGAACACGAATGGTCTGTCCTAATTTGCATTCATAGTATTTATATAATGACAGCAAATGTTCTGATTATCAGAATTTAAGTCTAAAAAATGCAATGTAGAATAAGTATTAGGAACACTGTTAAATCCTTTCTACCTGGTTTTGATATCTCAGTGTGCTGTTATCCAGAGGTTTAAATGTCTTTAGTTAACTAAAGATGTACAGGAGGGCTAGTTGGGATTTTTAGAAACAGCATGATCTTATTAATATGATTCTAGCAGACACATAAAATACACATGTACATGCAATCAGAAGGTATTATACAGGTAAAATGCTTGATTACTGAGTTACTAGAAAAAGACTCTGCATCCCAAGCAGTAATATAGAGCTTGATCACATAGGCATCAGCTGGGTAAATAATATGATATGAGACAGCCAGCTGACTACTGGAGGTGTCTATTAGCTATCATTTGGGCACTCTGAGCTGTCTGATCCACCTGGCTGGAGAGTGATTGAGGTCCCTGAATTGAGATCCAGACAGAAACTGGGTTCTCCTACAAGAGAAGGCCATATGGTTTCATAAATACTGAACATGATGCCTTTTTGTCTGTCCAGCTGTTTAAGTGGGTTAAAGAAATCTACGTTAGTAAAAAGACTTAAATCCATCTTTACTGTCCGTCTAGGACCTATTTCAAACCTGTTAAAGCCAAAGTCAGAAGAAGGAGTTTGATAGGTTACTCTGCTAATAAGGCAACAGTCGAAAGTTCCTTTTGAAGACACTGGAAAGAGACTATCTAAACTTTTGAAGAAAAATTAAACTGCCTAATCAAATTCTGGTAGTAATTATTACAGGATACCACTTCCTTCCTTGAGCAGTCACATTATTTGTACATATCATTTAATAGTTGCAGAACCTCATACCAAGCAAAGATGAAGGTATTTGTGCAGCTGGATGTGCTTTTGAAGATCTTTTGAGATGGAAGACATCATAAACACTAAAGAACTGGTAGTTGAAAATGTCCAGCAGGACCACTGAAAAGAAAGAAATGAAATGTCTTCTCAAAGATAGACTTTCTTAAGTAAAGTATGGATTTCACCTCTGCACTTTATCACTAGTTGACTCGTTGAAACACTCACTGCTGCCCAGTTGTTTCTATGTGACACATATCAGACTGGTACCTGACTACTTGCCTAATGGTCTGAACACAGACGGAAGAGAAAGAAAGGTTTTTGTTCTGTATACCCTGCCTGTTTCTCTCTTGCGGTGGAAAAGTGTGGCATGTTTTGAATATCCAGCTGCCTCCCAGTTGTCTATTCGTAATCTTCATAAATATCCACTGAGAAATGCTAAAGAAATTAGGGGAAAGCCATATGGCCCTTTTCTATTTTGTTAAGAGCTGCAGCAGAGAGCCTTAAAGTTATTATAAAAATGAAAGAGGAAGGTGTTAGGTAGCCTGATCACATACTCTCTGAGCTGATGGTTTATGTTATTGAAGCATTTTGTAGAGAAACATAAATTCTCATAATTTAATAAAGAAAATTATTTTTTTGCTAGGGCATATCCTATAAAGTGGAGTCAAACACACACCTGCTAAGTTATGTGACTTGCAAATGAAGACAGGCCAGGCCACCAAGGTAGAAGAATGTGTCTGTTTCCCCTCTCTGCTTTCTTTCAGGTTTTTCTTGATGTTATGGCTATGTTTTTATTTCATAATGAAATTAGTCTTTGCCCCAAAGTGTATCAGTAGTACTGCATTTCTATGGTGCTTTCATTTAAGGCTATGAATGTACTAAGCATTTATTATGGCTTAAGACATGAAGTAGTAAAGCGTCAGGCTGATGACACATTGGAGGCAAGTGAGGCTCAGGGAGGTCATGGGGCCATGCAGTGATAGTTCCTGGTCTTAAGGTTCCCAATTGCTTTAATTTTCCAACTCTGAAGAACAAGAATATGTGGAGTGTGTTCCTGGCTGCACCCATTATAATCACTCCCCCACCTTGTGACAGGATTCGGGATAAGAATAATAATGTTCTACCTCTACTGATTGACACTCTCAGTTTCTTTGGCTATAGATCTTTGCCACGTGCTGACAATATGCAGCCTCATAGTAATAACAGAACTGCACAGCAATATATAATATGGGAAAATTTCTTGAGGTTTTCAAGACCTGACTGAGCAGTCTGGTCCAACCCCATAGCCAACCCTCCTTTGAGCAGGTGGCTGGACTAGAGACCTCCAGAGGTCCCTTCTAACCTGAACTACCCTATCAGTCTATAGTTCTATGTGGCAGAGTCTCACAATTTACAGAAGCTTGTAAGGTTTTCTCCAGAAACTATCCACATGTACGCCTAAGCCCGAAGAAGATGTAAGGTACTTTGAAGTTGTTTACTCTTTAGGGTATTACTAACTGTAGGTCTGTGTCACACTCTGTCATGTGCTAATTGCTTTGTTTGCTCATGTCCTTTGGTTTAAAATTGAGCAGAATGGCTCAGGCAAATTTGGGAAACACGGACAAGAAAGCTCACATTTTAATTTGTTGATCCCAAGGACCTGGCATTTGCAACAGGAAATGTCACTGTAATCACAAAGAAATTGAACATAGGTGGTTTCATTGATGGCTTCCTAGGTTCATCAGTCTCTGCTTGCTAGGTAATCATCATCAGTGAAAATATAGTCCACCAAGAGGTATGTGAAGGACAGCCCTAAGGAGACTAATGGTAACTGCCTCCCATGTTTCACAGTGAAATTTTAGACCACAGGGAAAGATTTGTGCTTGGGCCTAGCTACAACTGACAGCATGAGATGAAGGACCTCTTGGAAGAGGCTTCATCTTTGTAGTTTTCTCATATGATATGACTTACTCTCTTTAATTTTGGTGCTGGGTAACCCCAACACTTCTTAGTTTGACAGGGGCTGACACTGCGCTTGGTGTCCTGAGACTTCTTTTCAGAGAAGATGGAGAAGGGAGTGGAATAGACATGGGTGATTTACTTCTCACAGGGTGCCATGGTCTCCTCGCATAAATACAACCACATATGCATTTATCTGGCAATAAAACACTTTCTGCTGCTAGCGTACAGGTTGGCAGTAGCAGCTCTGGGTAGTTCAGCCGTTTTGTAATTTATTAAGGGTTGCTGTTAGCGCGGACATTTTAAAATACTGATCTGTTCATCACTGTGAAGGATTTACAGTGAGATTTTCATGTGAAAATCATTCCAGATCCATTCACCAATATTTAGAGTCCCCTTGACTTTTAGGTCAAATACAAAATTATTGTTTCTCCAGGGAACCAACTGTGGAAGGCAGACATCCACTGACATCGCACTCCTGCAGAGCTGGGCACAGGTGTAAATAGGGCCATAAACTAAGGAGATTATCACTATGGACTTTGCTTGACTGGATAAAGCTAGTACAATGTAGTCCTAATCCATGGCTGCAGCTCCTAAAAGCTATGGTGACAGAAATAAATAGCAGTTTGTTTAATAATAATGATATTGCTGGTAATAGTGATAATAATGATAATGATGATGATAATAATAATAGTAATGCTTGTATATTTGCATGCATTGTATAAATGCTTTCTGCTTAGCTGCAGCCCAGATCAGCAAGTCAAGGCTCAAGGAATGAAGTCCATTAGCTATGTTTTGAACAGGCTTTGACTGGCAGAATGTGAAAGTCAGGGAAGATCAGCCTGC
Source organism: Theristicus caerulescens (assembly GCA_020745775.1). Taxonomy (NCBI): domain Eukaryota; kingdom Metazoa; phylum Chordata; class Aves; order Pelecaniformes; family Threskiornithidae; genus Theristicus; species Theristicus caerulescens. Next base: position 25,262,963 of record CM036564.1, on the reverse strand, counting down.
CTAGGAAGGAAGTGGAGAAGTGAGATGCTAGTTTTGTTCTTTCTTCATCTTTTTTTTTTTTTTTTATTGCAGATAGCCAGATGTTTTTTCTTCACTGATTGGCTTTTGTTTTTTTTCAGCTGTTCTTTCTGAGGAGGAGTTGTCTTAATGGACATAATTCAGCTCGTGAGCTGCTTAGGTTGTTCCTAACAAGCATTCCTTAGACTAATCACTACAGAGAGCTCACAATTTCCATTGCCTGACTGGTTAGCTGAGTTATTTGATATGGTTTCTATTTTCTATGAGTTGTCCAGAACAATAAATTTTTACGCATCTGCAGCTTTTCACAAATTTTCATTTATGAAAAATTTTCTATATTTGGAAAAATATAAGCTCCTAACAAAGCAAACAAAATTCAGCTGTTCAAATCTTCACAGAAGTGAAGCTGAAAACATGGTCAGAGCAACTCACATGTCCTCACAGATCACTTAGGTGTGCATTTGCAGGACTGAACATGTGGTGAGAGGACTGTCACAGAAAACAGACAGCAAAGTCACGGAGAGATGCTTTGTAAGGGGCCCACAGGAGGTACATGTACCAGGAGAGACTGAGCTACCTCTGAGGTGTGCAGGGGGTTGAATATGAACTTTGATGGTCCAGGAAGATGTTACTTACACTATGCTGCTCTCTACAGCATAGGCCTGATCCGGTCCCTAGTGTGCACTGCAATTATAGCCTAGCTGCCTGCCAGGATGGGACATGGGTGCGCTCCAGCTCACCATGGGCCCTTGTTTCCTTGCAGGGAAACTCACACACAAAGGCTGGGAAGGCTCTTTAGTGTACTCTAACAAGATCCTTTGTCTGGACACAGAGACCCTACAGCAACCTTTTCTAAAATGCCAGTGCAACCATTAGGATGAAGATACAATGGAGAAGAGCAGAAACAGCTGGAATCTAGGGACATGACAGACTATTTGCCCGAATACTCAGAAGTGGCCTACTATGAAGTGCTACAACACAGCAACATGAAGAGTCAGCCAAGGTACCAATACCATGCTGGATGTACCCATAATAGCTAAAGATAGGTTCAGTGCTGGAAGTAGGAACAACATCACAATTGTGAGTATGTGGGAGACAGCATGACAAAAGACAGATGAGTTTTGGCAGTGACAGTTAAATATCCAATGTGGACAGTGGAAGCATTAGTGTGCCTTTCATTACCTTTGCACTAAATGTGCAGTGCTTGGCACTTTCTGGCCATAAAATTAATTCTGTGTTTACTGAAACAGATGGATAGATAAGCTTCCAGCTGCAGAGCACTCATCTAGGGGAAAAGATGAAAGGGACGCAAATTCATATACAGATCAAATAAGACTACAGAAGATTTCTAATCACAGAATCCTTTGGATTGCAAGGTAGATCTCATGGGTCTGTTCCCACACACAAGAACAATTGATTTGAAGCTTTAATATTATCCTTGTATATACATATTTTCCTGAAGAATCTTCATTAGGATTTTCATAATTAGGGCAAATATTGGTGCTAACTAGTTTTTCAAGAGATTCTGCACTAAAAGAGGTTGAATCTTGTCCATTCAGGCTTCTGTCCATCATATTTTCTTCCTAACACACACAGCTCTGATTTAAGTAAGGGACTACAGAGCTGCGACATCATCATCATCATCATCATGCAATATGTGAACATCTGCTGTACTGCTGCTTACAGATGGGACAGTAACCTCTGTATAGTCTGCCCTCTCAGGTATAAGAGGATATTTTTGCCTGGCAAAATCCAACACTGTATGCTTCACAGGAAGGGGATATTCATTCACTCACTGAGCTATGAACAATGCATCTTTGGGTTTCTAATCTGACCCTCATATTTCCCTAGCCCCACCTCTGTGGTAATGGCAGAGCCTCAGCTTTGTAAGTCTCACTGTGCAGTATGTGATGCAATGCCATAGTAATCACATTTATGATGTGTTTATCTGTAATAGTGTGGCATCAAGATACAAAGACATAACACTGGTTTGATACCCTGACATGAACGTCTCAGAATGGAGATGGCATTTTGTCAATCAAGGTGGACAAAACCAGATGAACAATGAGGTCTCCATCACCTGCTTTATTCTGTGCTGCAGCAACTTTATTGATCTCCCTATAAAATACCATCGCCTTTGTTCATGAGAGTTATGTGCATAAGGAAGCACCTGCTGTCCTCTCTCACCATTTGAAATCAGCTCTTTAATGCAATACCACTCTTTCCATTGCCCTGACAAATCCATAGAGAAACTCTCCACTGGTTCTCTTAGTGAGCGCCTTGTTCCATTATGAGGCTGACAGAGAATCTGTTAATAGGACAAATTCAAAACTAAACAAACAAATCAATGAGAAGGAGTTTTAGTGCTTTCACAGTGAAGGGCAGGTCAGCTCTGTCAGAGAGATATGTAAAACTGGCTTCTATTGACTTGCTGGATGGGTGCATATTTGGTCACATCAACACCTAGCAGAAATCCCTTGTTTTTTGAGGTTTTTTTCTGAACTCTAATGAATACAAATGCTTATATTTGGAATATGGGGTGACACTCAGACAGTTGCATTTATATGATTACAACTGCTAAAGAATTTAGCTCGTTTTTAAAGATGAGGGATGTTTTAGAACATATAAGCCCAATCCAGACTATGCATTGCCAAATCTAGTACTGTGATATAAATATTGTATCCATATGTACAGGCATATGAAGCCACTGGTGCTAGGTGATTATAGGAGAGTATCAGAGTCCTCCTCCTCTGCCTCCACATTTCCAATTCCACCAGGCAAATTCAGTTTATCTGAGCTAGAAAACAATTCTAGTGGAGTGAAATTTGCTGGTTTTCCATTCAGTCTGGAGCTCTCTTCAGACTGACTCTGTAGCTTTACTCCCTTGGCCTGAGATGGCATATTTTTAAAAAGAATGTGTTAAAACTATGCTCCTTCATTGTAACAGTTCTAGGCAGCACGTGAGGTTTGGGAGGAACAGACCATTCCTCCTGCCTGGCTCTCACTTCAGGTTGTCTGTGGTAAGAATTGATTGAACTAAAGAGTGTGATGCCTGAGATAGCAGCACCAATAAATTGCTTGTATGCAATGCGTTAACAGGTTTAGAATGCAAAATCTGCATATACCCAGTAATTTTCATCCTGTTCAGACTCACTAGTTTTAAATCACTCTACATGGTCAAGGCCTTAAATACCAGTTGGGTGAATAAAGATTTCTTTCTTTCTTATGTTTCAATTTTTACAGGGAATAAAGTTGCATAAATGGGTCTGTGTGGCTTAACCACAGTGCAATACATCAGAACATTCCTCCTCATTATTGCTGTTTTAGCTTCATCCAAAGCTAATAGTAATTAAGTGTGTTATTGTATTATGGCTGTTTGGTACCATCTGAAATTATTTTTATGGGCACTCACACTTCTTAAAATGAAGCAAAACTGTACCTTACTTACCAGGTTCAGCTTTTGAGTCAACAACTGAATGTACACAGAGACTGAATTTCCTTCTCATGTCTCAAGACCTGCTGCGCACTGGAGGTGGTGATATATGAAGGAATCCTGTTTTGCTGATGACACAACTTAGAGGCCTTCTACTTGAATGTTGGTAATGTATGTTTTGGCTTTTTTAATACAGAAATGCAATTTCAGAAGATGTTTGTTTGGCTTGTACAGTCCTTGGATTCCTGTAATGATGACAGTAAAGGGTTTCATGAAATAAACGGACTGTTACACACCTGTAGGTGATGGAGTTAGGTGAGTTTTTGGGCTCCCCTTGTAGCTGACCAGGTTGTTTCATCTTAGTGCGGCCCATGATCATAACCCACGGACACACTTGCTCATGAGACTTTCCCTCTCATTGTTTCTCATACATTCTGTGTCATTTATAGGGAAATGTTCTGATTTGTTTGAAGATCAGATGAATATGACATACAACATGAATCTGTGTTTCCCTATCTGAATGTTCATGACTTGAATACTTCTTCTTAAATTGTGCCGAGAAGAGTGCAGCCAGAGTCTGCTGAGTAAAACTCTATGAACAATGCTTCTATCAGCCCCTTGAAGCAGATAAACCCATGAATAATTCAGCACAGAAGAGTGCCTGGCTTTTCTCTGGTAGTTTCACAACAGGTCGCAAGTGACTAAGCTCAGAAGAGGATGTGTCCTCAGTATAATTAGTCTTCCTTTAACACTACTGAATTAGCACTTCTGTTTTATTGTACCCTGAAGCTAAAATGGTTATTAGGTTACAGAACAAGCAAATTATTGCTAAATGCCTTGGGCAGATTACTCAATAGCTTCTCACTATCACTTTATTAACTACATTTTATGTCATCAGAAAAGCTTAAGCTGGGGAAAATTGGTAAAAAGACAAATTTTACCTTAAAAATAAAAAAGAAGGCTGCAGAGGTAAGAAAGAAAAGTAATGTTAAGTAGTTGTATAAGTTTCAAACTTGTGTGTATGGGCATGTATGTTATGTGGCATGAGCATAACACATCAGCTGTTGTTCCTATGTCATAGATATTCAAACTGTTTATGTAGGATTGCTTTTTTATTATGAGATGATAAAAAAATACAATTTGAATATTTAGCTTGAGTATAATTTGAAAAATTGTAAAAAAGTCCCCATTCTGAGGCTCAATGTTGCTCCAAAAAAGTCGTTTCAATTGCACTAAGCTTATTCTGTACAGAAACTCAAGGTGAGGGCAACAAAGGGACTATTTTCCTGGACCAATTTCACAGCTAAATTACTCTCTCTAACCTTGCTTAGAAATTTCAGAAGGAGCTCTTGCTGCTTGATTAGTTCTTCCTGATCCTACCTTCCAGGTACAGGGCCCTGAGAAGAGGTGCCTTAGCTGGAATCACTACACGCAGGCTTTTAGGAGCCTTCCAGGAGCTCAATCATAAAAAGCCTTATGATGCTGTCCCAGAGGATTATTTTACAGGTGGGTTTTACTGACCTGGTTTATAGCACAGGCACCCCAGCAGGCGTGTCAGGGTAACTGAGTGGCCCAATGGGATGTCAGGGTAAGGAGGAGAATGAACAGCAGTTCTTAGAAGTGAAATTGCAGCCAAAGCTATCACATTGGGAAATTACAGTCTATGTTACTTTGGCACGTAGCCTTTTGGCCTGAACACTTAACAGGTACCTCTCCTGGGCATTTAAGCCTGCCCTCAAGCTCCTCTGAGCCACTGCTACCTCACACTCCTTCTGCTGTCTCCTTCCTCTTCCACCAGTTGGAAGAGGGTGAGCAGAGTCCTGATGTGAAGGGTGGAGGTGGGACAGGCTGGCCCAAGTGCAAAAGTGGAGAGACAGTGTCTGAAGACAGCCCGGCACCAGCCCGGCACAGATGGACCTGTCACATATGTTTGGATGACTGTAGTAGCAACTGCAATGGCAGCTGTCTGAGTTTTGGGGTTTATTTTCCAATCTATCTGATGCTTTGTCTTTGGTAGCCCTGCACATGTAACACTAGATTTTGCAATCTTTCCTGCCAATCAGAATTAGGAAGTACTAAAAACTGATGGGTGTGGGTGAAATTTTCTCTTCATTTTTAGAATCATCAAGAGTAAACAACCCCACTTTTGTTGACGTTTGTACCACACCTCTGTGAAGGTGCATGGTTGTATTTAACGTGTATGCATTTTTATATAAATTGTGTACACAAATATAAATCACCTAAAAAAGACACAGAGGTGTATCTTAAGTCATGAGACAAGGATTCAGCAGAAAGTCAGTTCCTACAATCATGATATTTTATGTTGGAAATAAATAACGCTTAAGCTTTTAGAGATGCCTAAGTAACTTCTCAATACTTGAGGGTTCAGAAAGACGATAGGGCCAACAGGGCAGGTTTCATTCTGTTTTTTCCAACCTGTTGGGAAGAATCTCAGGACCAAAATTGCTAATAGCTGTATTGCTATTTTATTTTATTGTATTTTATGACATGCACCAATCAATTACCATAAGAAAGGAGTTACTTGGTGACATTTTAGAGCTCTAAATAGACACAGAAGTCTACCTAAAGTATCAAGAAACTCAGAATAAATGCACCGATTTTACACATTGGGGTGCCTTTTCATTTTCTATGGGGTTTTATTAACAGACATCAGCTTTCAATCAAAGGGCCAGAGAAGAGCCTTGCACTTTCAGCTGCTGCTGAAATCAATAAGTTCCTGGTAAAATGAGTAGCATAAAGCTGAACCAATAACAAGCTGGTAGGGGGACAATCAGGGAGAGCTTTATATCAATGCAAAAGACAAATTCTCCACATTGCAGATAGCTCAGACCTTATATATATGACAAACATATAAGTTACAGTATATTAAACAATGCTCTTGTTCCCTTGAAGCACTGCACATGCCAGGGAACCAAGTCTTCAGCTGGGCTTAATCAGTATCACATAATTTTTGTTAGTGTGTCTAAAAAAGTTATTGTTAGTTTCTCTAACCACCCACCCCAAACACTCTGTTCCAATGATAATAAAAATGTAGTTTCAAACAATTCAAAATTCTGCTAATTGTTCACAGTGTAATTTTCTGGAATGTGTGTTATATGATGATCTTAAGGCTCTTTTCCAACCTAAATGATTCTAGGATTCTATGACTACAGTACAGTGATATTCTCTGAGGTGAAATTCATGGTATACTCTAAGGAGGCTAAAGTGCTGCTCATTCCTTGCATTTTACCTTTTTTTTTTTTTTCAGTATGCAGAAACTTCTGTGTATAAGACAGGAAGAAATTAACCCATTTTGGATATTTGGTTCAAAGCTCTGTGGTGAAAGGTACTCTGCTAACCATCCCATCAGGCAGGGGTGTTGGTAGTATTGCAATTACTCTCCCCGTGATAGCTGGAAGACCTGAACAGATTTATGAATAGAATTGTATTAAGGTGATCTAGTCAGTCAAGCTCTGAAGGAGGGGAAAGTTGGGGGAGGGTTGTGTTTGGGTTTTGGGGTCTTCTTTAGTATGTTATTCCACTGTATTCCATAGTTACGAAGTGAAGGGCAGATGCTGCCTAGGGTGCTTTTTCTTAGCATATGGCATTTTCTGTTTGTGAGACCAGGTACCCAGAGCCTAGGAAAAATTAATAAAAAAACCACAACATAAAAACCAATTAAAGACACAAAGAGGAGTAATTTGAATGGGGCTGCTATGAAGAAGAATCTATTGAACAGCCAAATTTCAATATTCATTAGTTTTCATCGCTGCAACAGAGCTGCTGTGGAAAAACCTGAAAGGGTTACGACTGTCACCATGCCAGTGGCCTCCATGCTGAGACTCTCCAGCAGATCCCTGCCTTCCTGCCAAAGGTCTGTTGGAAGAGGAAGGACACTGGCCCCACTCTTTTAGGTTAGCCTGGGATTGAACAAAAGGTATTAAGAGACAATGATTGGATGCAACTTGGGTGACATTAGGCAACATAATTCCCAGTATTAATTGAGTTTCCATACTGTGCCCAATAAAGTTTTAGCAGACGGAAGCATGGCAAATTTGTGGACACAGCAGGTTGCTTATTGGTATAGTACAACCATGTGCATGTTATCTAACAGAAATGAGGGTATAGCAGCACCACATTTATATTCCAGCTGATCCCTCTAGGGCTGCAAAACATTATGGCTGTGGACAGTAACTAAAGGTGATGACAAATAAGACAGGAATAGATGTGGATGTAGCAAATGACAACAAATTAGACAGAATCCACATGCAATAACTTATTCCCCTCTTGAAGCATCCTGAAAGATGTGCAGATAAAATGTCAGGGTTAAATTAAAGCTTTAGTGATGGATATGGCTCAGAAACAAAAAATGCATTTTGGGTGGGTGTCCAGAAAACCAGAATCTACTCCACTTAAAAAGTGGGTCTGAATGTGATTTCATATTGGGACTGATCTGGAGATATTTCTCTTATCACTTTTCTTAAACCTCCTGAATTGAACAAGGACACTGCAAACTGTAAAATGTTAAGAAAGATAAGTTATACAGTATTAGTTGTAGGTTTCCATGGCAACAACACACTGAAGCTCTGTGATTTACCAGCACTGAAGCTGACAATAATGAGACAAAGAAAAACCTGTCTTTCTTATTGCTCACCTAAGGAAAACAATTTTGAGAACTCTCTGCTAATCATATGCAGTGCAAGTTTTTCTTTACAGGTTGCAATAAATTTTCTGCAAAAGTTATACACTTCTGGATACCATCCAGGATGGCATGTTTTCAAGATTTTCTTAGAATCCTTGGGAAGTGCTCATATTAATGTGAACGGCCAAGCCTTTATGACCTATACCAGATTTTAAAGCATGTGATAACTATTTACCCAGTGGTAACATAAGGTTTGCTAGGGCAGAAATTCCAGTTTCCATTTACAGTCAACGCTTTGTGAGGAACATACATATCTAGAAATTTATTACTTGTTTGTTGATTAGGATTACGGTTGAATTGAGTATTTTACATGGTGGTTAGTGAAGATAGAAAAAAAGATGGAAGAAAGAGAAGAAGAAGATTCAATCTGGATACACTTCTAAGGTCTAGAGGAAGTTCAATGATGTTTTTGTGCTTTTTAAAGAGATTTGAAAGCCTGGAAACATAGCTAATGTAGACCACCAAAACAAGGGTTTTCCCATAGTTAGAGCTGTAAGGTGTAAGAAGATGAGCAATTTGTCTTCCAGAAATTTTCTACTTTGATCTTGTAGTGAAAGAAAGTACCCTGTTTTCTACAGATTAAATCTATATAAAGGTGGATATTATTATTGTTGTTGTCGTTATTATTGTAATTATCATTTTTTCTAGGAAGTGATTTTACAGCTCTGGACAAGTCTAAAAACAAACATAATCCACCAAGCACTTAACATTTACCAGTTTACCAGTGATGCTGAGCTCTGTTATTGGAAGTTTTTCATATGGGTTAAGACAGGTCTAATGGGCAGAGGATCAAACTCACTCCTGAATTCACTGAAAGAGATGCCAAAGCTGCCAATCCAAAGCACGAAGCAATGGATCGCTGGCTGTGAGTGTTGCCAGCATGATATTTCATTCTGAAATAAAGGCTGTCAGCCTGTTAATCATGTTGATGACTTGTCTGTAGTCTTATTAGTGTTCGCTTAATATTGAAATATCAAGTTCCAGCCACTTGACTTGACTGTTTTCAATGGTAGTGATAGGAAATACGGTCTATTTACTATTGCACAAAATTTCGAGCTTCCTGTTTCAGACGGGAATATAATGCCGAGGCTGCCACATAACCTGTAGCAACTGGGCATTGAGTTATTATGAGAATAAATTACAGTTATTAATGAATGGTTAACTTGAGCTGCAACTAAAATTTAGAAAGCCACTGTACCTTTCCATTTCTCTCATATGACTGAAATTATATTCTTTCTTCAGCATCCTGCTCTACTTTACTAGGGAGAACTAGATAACTCTGCTCAAAACATTCATACATTTCCTGAAATGTGATCATCTATATTTCTAGCTCTAGGCTGTTAAAGCAGAATCCTTCCAAACCATCCTTTTTTTAAACAACATGAACATGAGGATACAGTATTCGGATTCAGGCTGACATGCACAAAATGGTTTACTTAGATTTTATGCCTGAAAATTTGTCTGATATTTCTTGTAGAAAATTGCAGGTTTAGAAAATGGGATTTCATAGAAAGAAAAATATTCTGCTTGAGATTCCACCACCTGCCTCATGATGGCTAAGTTACAGGCAACAGATTTTTTTTTATAGATAGCATTATTAGAAGCTGCTTTAGAAAATGAACATTTTTTTCACGTTAAATGGAATAGGTTTTCATTGATATAATTTTGTGAAACAGGGAGATTTCTGCAATACATGATTTTTTCTAGACAGAAAGAAAAAAACAGTCTGCCTGGCTTACACCAGATTGTTTATGTTCTTCAGCGACAAAGTAAAATGACATCCGGCAAGAATTTCAGAAAACTGGGCTGATCCAGTGCCTCAGAAATGTGTGATTTATGTGGGGAAGCACAGAGTGAGGGGTCTGTGTGAGGTATGAGCTTTCAGATGAAATATAAAATGAAAGACCAGACTGCTTGCATTCATTAAAGAGTTCATGGTGCTTTTCACAGGACAGAAATTCTTTCTCCAAACTGTAGTGTAAGTCCCTTTCATCAAACACTGTATCTTAATTATCTAATTACTGGAAGATGATCTAATTACTATCTGCTAATGTGCATGCCCTCCTACACTGACACAGTAGACACAATTTTCTGTTATAGGTTATTGCTAAGTGTTGTTAAACAGTCACCATGTTGCATTCCTATAAATACATAGTTTCCAAAATGTGTAAATTCTATTGGCATTCCATGAGAGAGACAACTGTTAAATAAATCTAAGTTATTGGACTCTTATTATTCTGATAGGAATAAAGCAGCAAAATGTTTGTCAGTGGGCCAACAATTTATGAAAATTAAAATATGGATAATGAGAACATCCACGGCTACATTCAATTGAATAAAAAAATTAAAAGCTATCTACACTCCGTACACTCCAGCACATGAGTAAACCACTAGCTGATGCGGTTAGGAAGAGAATTTCTTCAGAGGCATCTTATTTCAAAATTGTCCCACAGTTGTTAAGAATTAGACTTCTTACATTTTCCCTGTCATTAGTTTTCACTGTCTTTGCTGTCTCCAAAATAAAATTTTCTTTGCCTCTTATGCAAATATGAATGCGTGAATGGCACAGAGTTGCCCAGGGAAGGTGCAAAGTGTTAATGAGAAAAAGGCATTTTGTTATTTTTAAGAATATTATTCTGATGGGAAAAAAGTAGCAAAATATTTGTCAGTAGGCCAACAATTTTCCATGATTAAAATATGGCTTGTGAGAACAAATGGCTTATAAGGCCATTGAAAAGATTTCTTCAAGCATCTGAATGCTGAGTATGGTGCTTTCACTGTGGTCTGCTTTATACTTATGTATACTTATGTATTTTGGATGAAAAGGCTTTAAAATCCTTAATGTTCTGGTCCTACATCCACAAAAGTCAATAATAAATTTCCATCAGCCTCAGTTGCATAGAAACAGGCTCTGACTGGTTAAATCTTGTGACTTCCCATCAAAATACAGTCATGTCTTTATCAGTAAGGCTGTTTTTCACAGTGGGACAAGCTTGAACAGCAAAATGTCAAGCAAGGAGATTGGGGACAGAGATGTAAACAAACCCAAGGATTCTTAGCTCTTTCTCTCAGCTCTAAGCATTAGGCTGCACAGTCCATAAATTTTTTTTTTTTTTTTTTTTTGTAGACTCAAAGCACTTCAAAACTGTCTCACACACAGGTGATGCCCAGGGCTGCTTAGGCTGAGACTGTGGTATGTTCCAGGTAACACTGGGCTTCATTGGAGCACATTTATTTTTGCTGTGTGAAAGAGCTAAATTTGTTTACTCAACAAGCAGATTTACTAGAAAATACATTAGACATGGCTTTCACTCCTAATCAACGACATGACAGCTTCTTAAGCAGACTCCTGTTCACCTATTTGCCTTTCTGTTTGGGGGAACTTGTCAATCACTATTAAGGTTTCTTAATGAGTTTAGCTTGAAAAATCAGCTACTGTGCTGCAGATGCCCATCCATCAATTTGCTTCCGCACTTTCCGTCAGGAACTTGGACTGTATGGTTATTTATCTGTTAGGGCAGTAAAACTGTCCCAACTTCTCATGTATTCTGATGGGCTTTTAAGAGAGCATAATTTAGAATTATAGAGCTATAAAGCCTTCTTCCTTCATTATTTGATAAGCAGACCCTAAACTGATGTTACATATTCTTTCTTGTTTGTAGATCTCAAACACGTCCTTTCTGTTATACCCATCTATGCATGTTGTTCTGGTCTATGTTAATAAAACCTTACCATAAAGATAGAGGCCTTATCCAGAAAACTAATTTATTTCAGTGACTAAGACAAAGTAAGATTATAACCTATATTTAACACTCGAGAATCTGTATAGGCATGGAGTGAAGCGACAATATAATGAACATAAAAAAATGTGAAATGTGAAAAATGTGAACAAAGTTTCAACTGGAATGAGCTCTTAAGTAGACACCAGGGAATTCACTACTCAGCCAAGGTTTTTCTACTGTGTGGTTCTTTCCCTGTGTTTAAGGCATTTATAACATCTTTTCTATGTGAATTCCCTGGTCTTCAGTGAGGACTACAGTTTTCCCCTCTCAAATAGCACTAATAGGGTTTCTTTAAGATACCTCACTGATTATTTTCATGAAACTTAGCAAAATCTAAATCTTTGATAATCCTGCTTCTCTGTCAACTTCATTGAAATAGAATAGTGGGCAAAAAAGCATAAAGCAAAGTTGCACAGTGTCCTTAGAAAGCAGTCTAAAAAGAAATGAAAATGATATACAGAACTCCACTATTTTTATTTGCATTCCCTATGGTTAATTTGTAAAGATGTGGAATCAGTCAATTAGTTTCTGTAGACCTCAATTAAGTATATTATATGTATAATTCTGGTCTAAGTTCAGTTCAGGCTTTTGTAGACCTGTTATTGTGCATCCAAAACACAGATCTCCTTCCTGTGAGGAATACATAAGCTGAAGGGAACATGCAGTTGTGCTGTGTTATTATGGTGTAGTGGAGACATGGCCCTAGAGTGAGGTAATTCATAGTCACCTAAAAGATGGACTCTACATCTCAACATCCAAATGCACATACAAAGGGTGGGGGGAAAAGGGCATAAAAAAAATATTAGCAACACAAAAATCTCCTCACTAAGGAGACATGGGGCCTATTCAACACTTTATTCACAGAAAAGAAAAGGAAAAGAATCATATAAACTAATGAAAGCAGATAATAGTCAGTCAGATAACCCTCCCTGCCTTTTTCTCATGAAGAAAAACAAATGGAAACTAGTGAAAATTATTATGCAAATAGATGGGAAGAAATGCTTTTTAAGATGAATAGTAATTGTTGGTACCATTAAACATGATTGAGATGAAGCTTAAAGGAGGATTCAGAAATGGATTAGACATTTATATGAATAATAAACACACAATCTGAAGTTACAGTAGCCAGGGCTTATTAGGTTCTTGTAATTCAATGTCATGCATCTACCACATATGCTAAAATTAAACTTAGATCTATATCATACTGTATACAGTAACAAAACAACACTCAAACGTCACTTGGAATCCTTCACTTAATGGACCTTAGAAGGCCTAAAAAGAATTATAAATGATAAACCTACAGGAAAAATTGCTACAGGCAACAAGAAGATTTGGGACAACCAGCCTGTACCAGTATCAAAGCCAAGCAAAAATTTCTGCAATTGCTTCATGTCCATAAATGCAGTGTCAAAGTTAGAGGTCTGTTTCATGTCCTGAGTAGATTAAAGGTTGAAGAGGCTGAAGAAAGTCACATTACATATAACCACACAGCTTCTTCTCAGGAGAGAATACCTTCCTAGAGAAACGATTTGCTTGGTAATTAACAGAATATTTTGCTATAAAATGGAAAGTTTGTACTGCAAGGCATTACTTCCTAGGGGCACATTTTACCCTGGCTCCCCACTGAAATGGTGGCATTTTCTGAAGGAGACCATCCCAAGGCTGCCAAATTCTTTCACTGCAATTCACAGACCCAATGCAGTACCTCTACTTGCATATGTCACAAACAAGGTATTGAACCTGAAAAATGTATCTGGGAACCTATTTGTGAAGGATGGAAAAGTGGGGGGAGAAGAGGAAGGGGGAGAGAGAGAGAAACAGAGTGTGTGTGTGTGTCCCCACTCATGCCATAGGGTAAGCCTCCTGGAAAGTGTGAAGACCTACTTGCAGGTCACATGGGCTAGAAGAAGGGATGCAATTTTTCTGGAAAAAAAAGGGAAAGAGGGGAGAAAAAGGCAAAAAGGACTAGACAGCTGGTCCCTACTTCATTTTTGGACCAGATACAGTTTTGCTTTGTGTTATTACAATTATCTGCAGGCTTAGATACAAGGACATGGGCAAAGGTCTGGTTTTATCCTGGCTCAGGGAAATAGCTACCATATCAGAGATGACAAACTAGACTATATGGACCCCTGACTCGTTTGTAATTGCAGCTCCTATGTGCAAATAATACTTGAGATGCTTCTAAAATTGCCAGCTGAATTAATTTTCCCTCAAATGAAAACCATCCAGGGGGGAATGAATCCAGCTGGCACATCTCTACACACACCTCTGCACCTCGACCAGCACCAGGGATGTGTTGTGTCCCTTACTGCCTTGCAATGGCAATGATGTAATTATTGGCAATTTCACTCTACATGTAAGTACTGTGGATGGGAATCAATTAAAATGCTATATTAGAGACAACAGAATGTTTACTTGGAATAATTTTTCGATTTACTAAATAGTATAACTAATGAAAGAAATTGCTTCTACCAGCTTTCACAATAGTTTAAAACTTATTGAGCAAACCAGATAAGTGTTTAGCTATCTGGAGGAGAAAGCTTGAGCAATGGGCTGGAAAAGCAAGGTCTTTTAAAATATGCCTGTTTTTAAGATTTAGTTTCAGTCTCTTCTTTCCCCCCTCCCTGTCAAGTAATTAAAGTTCTTGACTTGTTTCAAAATGGCTTAGATTAAATTTCATTTTCTTAAGTACCTCAATTTTTCAGCTAGGAAAAAAAAAGACCATTAGGAATTTGCATTATCCATTACAGCCTCCTTCATGATCTGAAATTTATATGGGAAATGCTAATTGGACGTTCATCATCATAAAGATAATGATTTCTGTAGTCTTCACAGTGATAATTAAGATGAAAGATGAAAATGATGCAGAGTGAACATTGTATTCTTTATTTGCTGTGAATGGAGAATGGAAAATTAATTCTGTCCTTGTCTGCAGGGTAGGGGTGCCAGGCAGGGATAAAGGGGGACATGTGCAAGAAATTGTTTTGTCTAAGACATCTGAATTTGCTTAGGGGAGAGATGGTCCTGCTGATTTTGCTCCAATACCCAGATGAAGAAGGCTGATATTGTGTGAAACCTCCTACTATTGGGAGCTGTCCTGAAGACAAATGTGGCTAATGAGATTTTGTTTGTTATGCTTCAGTGCACTGTGGGTAGGAGCTTCCCTTCTATTGCTTTCTAAACAATGCGTGTTCCCAGTTCCCTAAGGGAAACAGGCGACTTCCATGGTGTGGAGTTGTAAGTGCATGCAGTGACAGAGGCAGACTGCATGAGTCAACTGGTCAGAATAGTCATTGCCATATCTACGTGCATCTGCTTTTGAGACTAAAACCAAACCAAAACAAAGCTTTGTTATATAGAAAGAGTTTTACAACACAAAAATCTTTCTCTTAACATTTGTTCTACTGTTCTGTATTCTCCAAAAGAGGTTTAGTGACTCTGTAGGGCAGTAGATAGAGCACCAAAAGCAGTCACACTGAATCCAAGATTGAGATGTTTGATACTGTCATTTTTTCTGAAACTGGAATGAGCTTGAACTGTTAGCCTGAAGTCTTTGCTGAATCCACACAGGACCCAAGAAAATCAAACATCTCTGATTATTGGTTCAGAATAGCAGTGTGACCTAAAGACAGGCATCCATTACCAGGGACTTGCCTGATGCAAATTGTCACGAGCTTTTCCTTTTTAAAATATTATTTTCTTGTGAACACTTCTTGGACTGTTTTATAATTACGGAATTAAGCTTTGAACCATTCTGGGTGTGGCCAAAACCACTTCAGTTGCAACTGAACACAGAACTGAACTGGACGCCTGCATGCTGCACTCCCCAGGGTGCACAGCCAGGAGCCAGGAATGCCAGATGTCTGATCTCGCTTACTGAAAACACTGGATTACTGGCCACATTGCAGCAGTACCTGAAGGCTCTGATTGCAGTAGGCTACATAGAGGCACCCAAGAAGACACAATCTTTGTTCTGAAAAAATTGCCCGTTAGCATCTGGCAAGATGCAATGAATAAATAACAAATGGTAGAAGAGTGAAGGACAAAAAAGGCAGCAGTAATATGATCAGACAGTTAGAAGCCCACGATGTGCACAATTTAAGTGGTTTTTTTGAGCAAGAATGAAGAGAATTCTGCTATAAATTAAAGTCAATATCTGCAGAACATGCATTTGGTTTTGTCAGGCTTTCTAGATAAGCCTTTAAATTTAAAAAGTTGCACCAATCACCTCTAATAATGAAGACGTGAGCACAAATACTGGCACAGATTAATGGGGAATGAGTAGCGAGGTTATGAGGGCTTTAATTCCCATCTGCATATTAGCACCTGCTGATGTGGTAAACAACCCCATATAGTGAGTTGTGGTCACAGCCACTTGGCTGCACCTGTACCTGAGACATGCAGAGGGAAAAGGGATTCCTTTTTCTAACAGTCGTGAGGCAAATAAGTGAGCTTTATGGGCTCAAAGCAGCAGGAGAGTTCTCTTGCTGAGGGCCTCGGTGACAACTGTTTGTTTACACAGTGCTAAGGTGACCCAATGGCATCCTGAGACCATTCAGGACACTGAATTTGGTAACACTTCTGAAAACTGGGAAACAAAGTGTTAAGCATTTTCTCTCAATCCATTGAATGTCAGAAATACAGCTGTAATGTATATATTCAGGCAGCTTTAACTTGCTTCCTTGGAGCAGGCAGTAACAGCCAAGAGGAATTATCTCTGTTCATTGTACCAGGTATAGACATACTCCTTGCCGCAGCGAATGGCTGGAGCCTCCTGGGCAGGCTGTGCTTTATTATGGGGAATTCTGGACCTCTACTAGGAGGGAGCATGAGCTCCTGCTGATAGCCATTTCTGTGATCAAAGGAGAAGAATGCATGTACTTTGATTTCAGTTCTATATCAATACTGGGACATAAAGATCTCCTTTCTGCAAGGACTGTCAGCAGCTACCCTTGCTTTTAATGATGAGCAAGAGAGAGGGGTCATGTTAGCTGGCATCATATACATATATGTGAAAGGTTGCAAAAAGAGGTGAAAGGGCTGTAGCATTTGACAGGTGTGATTTCTTTTCTGGTTTTGAGTGTAAGGCTGGTGGAGATGATTGCTATTCAGTAGAGTTCAAGGGCCAGAGTGAAAGCCTGCACAGTATGCATGAACTGCTGAATGGGGCAGAAGAAGGTTTGAGTCCAAGGTGGTATGAACATTTAACTTTTTCCCTTCCTGTTTTTCAGAAATCTGCATTTTACTTAGCTTTTGGGGGAGACTGCAGGATTCTGCAGGTTAGCTTCAGTTTTTGCCTTTTGCAGGTCTCTTTCCTTAGTGCAAAAAGAAATGTTATTTTTAGGAATTCATTATTGATCAGTATTTCTTTTTCTCAGTGGGTTTAATGCAGTTACTCTCAGTAGTTGCTCAGAGCCTGGTTAACATATGCAGAAAGGACAAAACATACCCCTGTAAATCCATCTCCTCTACCCCTAAATGGCAAGGATTAATGACTTCTAGGGTCCTCCATGGGCTTCTGCTCCTGCAGAGAGGGGGTCTCAAAAGCAGTGGAGAGCAGTCAGAGGTACTCAGAACCACCCAGAGGTGCCACAAATAGATTCAGGCTGGTGGGCACTGTGTAGCATTGGGCTGAGAGCACTGTGATGCAGGCCCTGGGGCAAGCGGCAATCTGGGAGCAGGTGATCAAGGCTGGACCCATTAGGTGCCCTCACAAATCAGTTGGCCCTGTTGTCACTGAGGGCTCATGCGAACCAGCTCCAGGAAGAGCTGGAGTGACAATGTCGGGTCTCACAGGGGTTGCTCCAGCTGGTGGCTGCCCATTGCAGTAGGTTGAATAATATTTGGCAAATAGAGACCTGCTATTCACTCCTAGTTTTGGGGAGTGAGATCTATGGATACTGATACTGTTCAGTACTTCACAAAAACCTTTTACACATGCCCATAAACATGAATTGCAAGATGAACAATTATGTATACAGAAAGAGGGACTACTGAATTTTGCTAAAAGCACATTGTGTATACATTGGCAGACACAGTTATAAGAAGGAGACTGTGCCTTTTACCTTTCTGAATGGAAAAATCGCTTAGAAGAGGCAATTCAATTAGTGCTCCGACTTGTTTTAATAGTTACTGTATTTAAGCTATTTCAGTAGCATCCTACAGGTTTATGAGGCCATAATCTGGTTCCCAAAAGGAAGAACTGTGAGGACAAGTAAGACAGTGAAATGGGAGCACTATTTCCTGGTGTGAAAAACTTCACATGGGGCTGTGCAAATAATTGACTTGGTTTGCTTGCTGAACCGGGGGAAAAAATAAAGGCAGGCCAGCAGCAGTGAGAAAAGAAAACCAATTCACTTGCTTGTTGATCCAATTCGATCAACGCAGAGTGAGGGAACATGGGAATATAATTTCTTATGTGAGTGTCCTCAAATGAGGTAAAAAAAAAATTCCTTCTTTTTGAGGGCATTCCACACTCTAGAAAAGATTTGACTAGACACTGAGTCAAGGGTATGGCATGGGTGGTTAGGACATTTACCTCAGATGTGAGCCATTTGACCAGTCGTATCGCTGCCAATGGGCATTCAATTATATAAAGCACAATGGAACAACTTCAGAGAAACAAGTCTTTTGAGTCTCTATTCCACTGGTCAGAATGAAAACACTACCAACTTCTGGGTTTTGCAAAGCTGGCACTGAAATGGCTTCCTTGTTTGGAGGATGACCTCTGTGTGGGGCTTTATTCAGTGAGACTGGTTTTTGCTAAAAAAATGTTTCCAGCACATTTCATGTACATAGTAGTAAATAATAGGGTAGAAAACAGCAGATAATTATTTTTTCTCCTGAATTTAAGCATTTCCTAGATTATAGTCCTGTATTTAAAAGGAACTGGAAATTGAGGTCCACAAAAGGTACATTTTTCAGAAAGTCCTTAGGTTGCTTTGAATGTTTTACTTCAGAGATCTCATCTGGAAATAGATTGATTTGGCCATAATAAGATGCCTGCCTTGAACCTTTGAAACAAGACTCTTATGAATTCCTGCATCAACCTGAACTTTCTTTTTCAGCTTGCTAATGCTCAAAGTTAAACTATCTTGAACTTTCATTTACAACTCAGTTCTCAACCAGGACTCCATCCTGATATATTATGAATGTTGAAAATGTTCTAAAAATTTTCCCTGCTTTCTTTTTTTTCCTGGGTCAAAACTCTGCATTTGTTCCTGGGCCCCCCAGTGCAGAGTGTCCAACCAGAAGGAACAAGTCCCAGACATTTGCAAACCCTTTCTTCCAGAAGGTTTCTTGACCCCATTGTGATAGGCTTAAGTGAATAAAATTACTGAGACAAACTACAAATAAGAACTCAGATCTAAATCTTGCTTTTCATGGTTCTTGAACCCACAAAGTTGAATAATTATTTTTCTGGTTGTTTTATGGCTTATGGAAGACGGTGATAATCATCCACAAGTTTACAGACGTTCAGATTATCCTGCATTTAACAAGGGATTCTAGTTTTTTCACATTGGAGTTAGAAGGATTGTTCATTCTGTTTAAAACAGAGTACAAAAGTTTAAAGTTGATAGCTAATTGAAAGATGTGTATAATGAATTGCTCATGAAAAGGAAAAGCCTGCATAATGTTCTTTTCTAGGGACAGCTCCTCTCTCTGTCTGTCATTCACATGCCATGTTCATGTATAGCTCTAAAGCAGTCACACTGGAAAATAAGTAATTATCCAAGCCAGTGGTGCATGGAGGGGGCTCACAGGTAATGTTTACAGTCTTCTCTGGAAACTGAGTTTCCTCTTCTTCATACTGGTTCTCTCCTTCTTTCCTTTTCCTCTCTGTCGTGGTTTAACCCCAGCCAGCAGCTAAGCACCACGCAGCCGCTCGCTCAGCCCCCCACCGGCGGGATGGGGAAGAGGATCGGAAGGCAAAAGGGGAAAACTCGTGGGTTGAGATAAAAACAGTTTAATAACTAAAGTAAAATAAAAAAAAAAAAAAGAACAGTAGTAATACAAAGCAAGCGGTACACTGTACAATTGCTCACCACCCGCCGACCGATGCCCAGCACGTCCCCCAAGCAGCAACCGAACCCCTCCCCGGCCAAGTCCCCTGCTTATATACTGAGCATGACGTCATGTGGTATGGAATAGCCCCGCCCAGTCTGAGTCAGCTGCCCCGGCTGTGCCCCCTCCCAGCCTCCCGTGCCCCTGGCAGAGCATGGGAAGCTGAAAGGTCCTTGACCAGTGTGAGCACCACTTAGCAAGTACTTAGCACTACTTAACAAGAACCAAAACGTCAGTGTATCATCAACATTGTTCTCAACCTAAACCCAAAACACAGCCCCATACCGGCTACCAGGAAGAAAACCAACTCCATCCCAGCCGAAACCAGGACAGTATCCACCCCTTATTCCATACCATTTACGTCATGCACAGGTCCCACATTATCCAACACATCCTCATTAACCACCACCCCCTTCCTTTCCTTTGATATTGATGACGGGTATCATTCCCTTAGTCTATATGCTATCCCTCTAGAACATTTGTTGAGTTCGTTAGTTTTGACTTTGGATTCATCCGTCGTAACAGTCTTTCTGGGCAGGAGAAGGTAGTGTGTGGTGTTGGATTGTTGCATGCTGAATGCAGTTCTAGTTCTATCACCTCTGCACTTTGGTTTCCTCAGAGTTCATTCTTCATTAATTTGGGAGATTCTACTGTATACTGTTGATATGGCACATAGTAATCACAGAAGTGATGACATACAGTAATTATATAGCAACAAACATTATATAATTCAGTTCATTGGCTATTTTCACCCAGAATCAAGTCTCCTTGAGGTACACATCGGACTTCCCCAACCTCCTGCATCACCCACCAAGTGCACCCAGGTCCTTGAGCAAAAGCAATCCCACGAACGCGTTTACCTTTGCCTAAGGCGGGAGTAACCCAGACTGTCTTCCCCAGCATATTTTTTACGTGCACTACAGGGACTTTATCCCCTTCTACAGTACGTAAAATTCTTGATTGGGCAGGGCTGGCTCGATTGGCTGATCCCCTCGTGTTGACTAACCAGGTGGCCTTTGCTAAATGTGTATCCCAGTGTTTGAATGTCCCACCACCCATTGCTTTTAGTGTAGTCTTCAACAGTCCATTGTATCGTTCTATTTTCCCGGAGGCCGGTGCATGATAGGGGATGTGATATACCCACTCAATGCCATGCTCTTTGGCCCAGGTGTCTATGAGGCTGTTTCGGAAATGAGTCCCCATTGTCTGACTCAATTCTTTCTGGAGTACCATGTCGCCATAGGACTTGCTTTTCAAGGCCCAGGATAGTGTTCCGGGCAGTGGCATGGGACACTGGATATGTTTCCAGCCATCCGGTAGTTGCTTCCACCATTGTAAGCACATGGCGCTTGCCTTGTCGGGTTTGTGGGAGTGTGATATAATCAATCTGCCGAGCCTCCCCATATTTATATTTCAGCCATCGTCCTCCATACCAAAGAGGCTTGAACCGCTTGGCTTGCTTGATTGCAGCGCATGTTTCGCATTCATGGATAACCTGTGCAATAGTGTCCATGGTTAAGTCCACCCCTCGATCACGAGCCCATCTATACGTTGCATCTCTTCCTTGATGGCCTGAGGTGTCATGGGCCCACCGAGCCAGAAATAATTCACCCTTATGTTGCCAGTCCAGATCCACCTGAGCGACTTCAATCTTGGCAGCCTGATCCACCTGCTGGTAGTTTTGATGTTCTTCAGTGGCCCGACTCTTGGGTACGTGAGCATCTACATGACGTACTTTTACAACCAGGTTCTCTACCCGGGGCAGCAATATCTTGCCACAGTGCGGCAGCCCAGATGGGTTTGCCTCTGCGCTGCCAATTGCTCTGCTTCCATTGCTGTAACCATCCCCCACAACTCTCCCTCCACTCCACATAGCAATGCATACACTGTGGCAACGGGATGATCCTTTCAAGGAGTATTTTTGGAACCCAGACATTAAAAGAATAGAAAAAGGTCCAAAGAAAATTCCATTGTCATATGTTTGATTTTTCAGTGCAGTAGAGATCCAGAAAATAAGATGTAGTTTCAAAGCCTCTGGCTGTGTCTCTCAGACTTTGATTTCCTCTGTTTCTACCAGATTTAGTAATCTTAGATATGATCTGCACTGGAATGGAAAATTTTGAATTTCATGATCATGGCACAACAGGGAGGGAGTTTTCTTAAACCAATACACACCTAACCACCCACTCACACACCCATGCACACACGACACAAAGTGGCTGCTTTTAATCTGTATAACTACAATTTTGGGATTATGCACTGGTCAATTCCTATTGATGAACTAATTTTCTGCTATTATGAGGCTATGTATATTGATCTTGAAATAAGCAACAAATCTAAGAGTATTTATTTGGGACCCAAGAATGTGATAATTCTGGTTTGCAGATAACAACAAGTAATTTATCCTGCTAAGTGTCTTCCTTGAGGTAATCTATAAGTGCCACTGGGATGAAGAATTACATCATTTTGTAAGGATCCTTCTGAACTGGTATGTTTTATTGGTGCTAGCTTTTTTAGGTGGTATGGCACAGCACTCTGCAAGTCTTAGGATGGAGCTTACAAAATGTTTTGTTCCCAGCCTACACTTGACATACACCACACCACTTTATCAAATTCAGTATTGCTCTTTCTTCTGGAATGACAGTTAGTTAACAAAAGAGAGCTGCTTGAATTAGCATGGTGTGTGAGGAAAATGAGCATGGATCTTTTGATCTCACTGTGTTTTGCTCTACATAAATGAGAAATCTTGTATATTAAGGGTAGTGCCTGCTGACAATCATATCATAGAAAGATGTATACATATGTTAACTTTCACATACCTCCATAGTAGGGGTTACTAGCAGCCTTAAGGAGAAAGGCAGAAGAGGAAGCGACAGTGCTTTCACAGAGCTGGCTGCAAAGTCGATTGCAAGCAGGCAAGTGGGGAATTTTAATGAGAGTGAATGATACTGTGGAATAAGATACAATATAAAAACCTTAACATGGTGCCAGGATTTTTTCACAATAGTTACTGTAAAGACAGTTTCTCTTTTGGGAAAACTCACAACCTTGGAAGCATTTGTAACAGTATCAAGAATATTTTTTCTTAAGCAGTACTGTCTTGCAGCATACGTTCATCAGATCTTGTAAGATAACCAAGTTCAGGCAGTCAGTATTTGACTGAGGAGACCCAGAAAGAACATTTACGGATGAATGGATGTTAGAAATCTGTAGGTGGCATTTTCCCTTCTGACACAGCTGTGTGGGTAGAAAAGATGATGTACCTCAGCAATGTCTACAAGTGTGCTGATTACAGATACGGTACTCGATTTTGGGGGGGGGGCTGCTTGTACCATGCAAAAATTTCACTTCAGATAATTCAGTTGAGTCTATTCAGCTTTCTTTGGTGTTTTCAGTGTTCTTCTTTGCTTCCTTTTCTAGAAGGCTTTCCAGCTTTCCTTTGTGTTCCTAAGGGCAGCCTCTAGTAGTGGCTTTGCCATGGTGAACAAAATAATCCTAAACTTGCGCATCATTATATATTGTATTAAGTGTGTGAACACAACCTAGGCACTGTGTAGGCACTGGCAGTGTGAACCTAGCTTTGAAAGAACTGATTCAATTTAAACAGTGAGTTAAAGGAGAATCTCCAACTAATAAGGAAGACAAAAGTCTTGCATCGTTCTGATATTGTTCATTAAAGAGCATTGCTCTCCTGTGGTTACAGGTACACACACACTATATATACTGTATATACATGCATACACAAATGGGAACACCAGATGATTAACATATAAGGAACCTGTTTGATTCATGTAGAATCTGTTCCCACTGTTTGATTCATAAGGAATTAGCTCAGCTATCTCCTGAGGATGAATAACAAAATTCATGTTCCGGGGACCAGTGCTCCATGGAACTAAGAAATGATTTTGAAGGAGGCTGAATGAAGAGTAGATGACTGGAAAATGGAAATCCAGGTGGCAAAAACTACTAGTGTGTGGAGGGCTAGATTCTCCTACCTCCGGCTAAAGTTTTGGTGTTCAGCCTTTGTGAAAACTAGATTGCTTGCTCATAAGAAGGAGTTTTGTTTCCCATTCCCCTCTCTGACACTTGAGATCAGCGCTCCCATCTAATTAGCTAATTGCTTTTTTCAGAATAATAAAACATGCATTGGCCAAAGGACAGGCTTTACTGGCAAAGAAAGAATGGTCTTGTTATTAAAACTTCATATGAAAGCATTATAAAGAAGGTGTATAGTTTTATAATTTATTTATATGCTTATTTCCAAGCTAAAATATTGAAACAAACCTTCACTTGGTGTGGACTGGGAAAAAAATACTGATGTCTTGTCTTTTTGAAAATCTTTACATTGTCATAGGCAAGTGTTTTTCTCCTTTTCTATTTTCTCATATTGTTATTCTCAAACTCAGAAGGTGCTTCTGTCACTTCCCAAATAAAAAGTTTGAGCATTCCTTATAACAAAACATCATCACTCAGTAGGACTTTCGCTTCAATACTGTAATTTCTGCTGAGACTCATTCTCTTCAGCTTTGCTAAACATCACCACCACAGTGACCCTGCGTCTGGAAATCACGTCCTAAGGCAGGGAGCTGGCTTAGATGCCTCCAAGCTGCTCTGGCCCAGCCATCGTTAGGGGAGACAATCCCCTATCTAATTAGGCTGCACCTTAACCTGGGTGACCTAGAAATCAGGACTGATGGAAGTGCAACTACTCTCATCTCTCCATGCCCAAATGGGTGATGTCTACTGGAGTTCCAACAAAAACAAAGTTAGTCCTCAGTACAGGGAGGATCATGTCACTGGCTGCAAATTATTTGCACTGGAAATTCCTGTCGTTTTTAGGCAGTATATTCTGTTTCACTGAGCAGACAGTAAAATTCACCACAGTTCAGAAACCCCAAAACATGATCTATGCCATTCTTGAAATCATTGAATTAACTGCAAGGTAAGATATTTTTCAGTCTTTTGAGTGTCTGAATCTGGCACTTTGATGTAAATGATATTCCTGTGGCTAAGGAAACATTCAGAATACTTCCCTAAAGTAATAAGGCAACTTCCAAGCTCAGCTTTGACAAAATATATCATACTATTCAGCTTTCATACTCATATTAGCTAGCATTCCCTTTAGATCTGCAAATTGCTTATATGGCCTTCATCACTTTAGCATTTCAGTACTATAAGATGTAATATGCATAATTTTAATGACTAACTTCTTGGCTAGAGAATTCATGGAAATTCCAGATAGAGCGAGATTAATAGTTCTTACAGCTGAATGGCTCAAGTGACTCTAAACAGGATATAGAGCTGGCTGCTGATTCAAATTCAGCCTGGGTGAGTGGTTCCAAAGTTCTTCCTTTGACAAGTAAGGAACAGGATTAGCTGCCGTGAAAGCGACAGGGATGAAAAGTCAAAAAGTTACTGGGAGTTGGCACGAAGGAGCTGTGCTTTAGCAAAACAGGCTGCAGGGAGTTTCAGAGGAAACTCAAATTATGGTGTGTATGGCAGAATCACTGGTGACCTTTTGGGCTGGAGCAGCGAGGTGTTGTATAAGCCTCCTCTGAGATGTGCCAATAGGTCTGTGCAAGGGGGAGGCTGGAATAGATGTAGCAAGGGGCTCTGCAGATCAATTTGAGGTGCATCAGCAGAGTGATGTGTGGGGAGTTAATATAAAACCTTCCCAACATGCTGCTGGCTTACTGCCAGCAATATTAAATCTTGACTTTCTGCTCATGATATACACTCAGGATAAAATTTATGAACACATTGCTGAGAAAAAAGTCCCTGATCCCCACACAAGCTGTACATTTCTTTTGGCATCTCAGTTTCTTTCAGTGCTTAATCCCTCCTCACCTCCCCCACTGTTTGTTTGCAGAGGCTTGTCGGCAGCTGAAAGAAGATGGTTCTAATAGTTTTAAATTAAGTAGAGCATTTACATTTGGTGGTTTTGGATTTTTTTCTTTTTTTGTTGTTTTTTTTTTTTCTTTTTTAGTGAGATATCATCTCTTGGATTTTAGATTATAAATGCAAGGGGGTTTTTTGCATGAATTGAAGAAGGATGAAATGCTTGTTGACAAAACTGTACTGTGAAATTGGGGATTGTAAGAGTTTATTTAACATTTATACTCACTTATTTTTCATGGCTGTTTGTATATTCGGCTCCAGATATACATATTTATATATATATATATAGTCTTCATGCTTGTCATCATGAAAATTGTGACCATTGTCAATTTCAAAAAACAAAAAATATATCTATCTTTTTATAAAAAATTTAATTGTGAAATTTTGCAGATCCCAGTAAGTGCACACCCACACAATGAAGTAATTTTTTCATGTGGACTTGAAAAAAAGCCTCAGAGAGAATTTTATGAACTTCAAGGGCTGCCGTTCAGGTTTGCAAGGAACTTAAAAACAATATGTAGAAGCAAGCAGCCCTACCTTCTCAAAAATCACTGAGCTCTAAGTGAGGCAGTGCTGGGTAAGGTCTGCAGGGACTCAATGCTGGGACACCTCTTGGCTTCCCTTGGGCACTTGGGAGCTGTGGATGGAGACTGCCACTCAGCTGGCCGCGGGAATTGTTCACAGGCAAATAGTGTGTTTTTCTTTCAAATTAGCTGTGAGGGAAGCCTGATGCATAATATAGTTACGGGAAATGCACAGAGGGATGGAGGAAAGACAGGTAAAACACTGTGGATGTGTACAGGGGGACTTGCAAAAGGTTGTGAGGTGGAAAATCAGCCTTACAGGCTGGCTACTCCCAACTTTGATGACACGTGCAGATGGAATGGGAGTTGGCTCCAGAAGTATTTTTGTGTTTCTAATTTCTCATTGACATAACAGGAACTTGACCTTGCCGATAACCATAGCTTCCCAATGAAAATCTCCATTTAGAAATGAAAAAAAAGAGACAATATTCTTTTGAGCTTGTTTGAATGTTTGCCAGCAGACAAACAAACCAGCAGACCTTAGAGTTAGCTTGGTGTCCCAGAGATGTCATGAAGATTCTTTACAGGTATCAGGTCCTTTTTCCACAGATGAGAAGGTATGACTGGAACCTAAAATACTTCTTTTGAAATATTGACCCAGCTCTGGTTGAGGCAGGCTGTGTAAGGAAGGCTTGCTCTGCTTTCCATTCTGTAAGTAGTAGTCTTTATCTTCACCCAGGACTGTCAGCCCTTATTCTCCATGAATGTTATATGAACTTAAAAGAAGAATTTTAAAAGTATTTATTTATTATTATTTACACACTGTATATTTTCCATCCCATGAGAATGAACCTTCAATATCAGATCAAAACATGAGAGCATGTTGGAGCATATTGGAGCTGAAAGTTGTGAGTACACTTTGGAGAGAAGACAAAGTTTCTCATTTATATAGGTTTCCTTTCATCACATAAAATGATGTATTATTTATATGATTGATATTGATTTATACAAAATGATGGGCTTTGAGCTTATTGTGAGCACACAAGAGTGAGGATGTTCAGTCATAATAAAAGCTTCAGGAAAATTTTAGCTCAGTGCTTGAATAACAGTCTAAATAGCAATCTAGTCTTAGGGCCAATTAACAAAGATACAGAGAACGAAATACAGAGCATCATTATGCCACTATAGAAATCCATGCTTCAGTTGCCTGGTGTGCAGCCCTATTCCCCTCATCTCAAAAAGGGTATAAGAGAATTGGAAAGAATGCAGAAAAAAGTCAGGATTGTTTTCACATGATGGAGTGACTGTGAGTCCCGGGGCTCTTTGAGCCTGGAAAAGGTAATGACTTGAGACAGAATGTGGCAGAGGTCTATAAAACCATGAGTGTCACAGAGATGGGAAATCAGACCAGTTGTTCGCTATGTCTTCCAAGAGATGATCTAAGGGCTGTCTAACGGACCTACCAGCTGGCAGGCTCCAAACTCTCCAATGGAAGTGATTCTTCATGTGATGTAGTTGTAAACTCTGGAACTCCTTCCTAGGGTGCTGCAGATACTAAAACTTTACACAGATGTGAGAAACAATCTTCCATGTTACTTCTAACTTTATCCCCTCTGTGACTTTGGACATTATATAAAACACTGGGCAGTTAGCTGATAGCTCCCAGTTAGCCTGCTGGAGTGATTCTTTTGGAGCAGCAAGGACTCAGTAGTAAAACCCAACATAAAAACTCAAAGTCTGTCCGGCAACACTTCCCTTTAAAATGGACTGAAAGCAACCAAAACAAATTGACTAACCAATGCGACTCACAATGCTAAGTTCAAGAATGCTGCTCAGACACAATTGACCTCACATTTGTCGGTCAAGGAAGAAAAGGAATGGGATGAATTCTTTGTAGTCATTGCTTTCAGACACCATTCCTTAGGCAATGAGAGCTTTACTGCTGAGACTACTGACACTAGATCAGGTCCTTGGGAAAAAAAGGAAACATTTTATTGTCGTGAATGATTACAGTTGTGGAATGAATCCCTGCTGCTGTCTTGAGTAAGCTGGGGCTGACTAATGTCTGCAGCCACAAAGGAAGGAACGTTCTGTAATCTATAGTCGCTCTCAGAAGATACAATTCCATCCACCACACTAAATCACAGGAAACGTTAGCTCTTGTTGAAAGTCTGAGATTAAGGCAATGACAATTTCCTTTCTTAGCTCTGTTTCTTGTTCTTTGTTCATCTGTTTTTAAACAAACAAGCAAGCAAAACCAAATAAAAATGAAGCAAAATAAAATATCTTTCCAGGGTGATCTTCTCCAGACCAATACTGTAATTCACAAGTGCCTTTTTCTAGGATAGTGAGTGCAGTGAAACTTTACACAGAGAAACTTTATGCAAGAAATCTGTGTCAAATTAAGATGTAATTGGTTGTTGCTATTAGCCCATTCTAAGGCAAGGCTGAAGAGACTGAAATTTTACTGTTCAAAAAACAGGAACTCTCTTTTTAGCAGTTGTGTAAGAACATCTTTAGTTGCACAAAGCAGTAGAGGGCTGACCAGAGCTGATTCCACCCAGTGGAGGGTGGCAGCAAGGGGTCTTGCCCTGTCCTTGCTCTTGGCTCCTCAGCCTACTTAAGTTGAAGGTTTCCCCAAGAATTCCTGCTATCTTTCTTCAGGCATGAAGGGGCTGTTTATTGCTTAGCCTGTTGCGGTGCATTTACAATCAGAGTAAATTAAACTTTCCACAGCAAATAAAATTAAATTGTTTCTCTCTGAAGAGCAAAACCAATGCATTTTCTTTGAGTAATCATTTTCTTACCATGAAGTCTGCTTCTGACTGTTTTTCTTTTAATTGTGCATAGCAAACTGCTATGCTGATCTGCAGCAGTGCTTGCCCTTGACCACACTGTATCCCCTTCCTTAAATTTTCCCAGATCCTGTGATTACTGGTGCAAGCGTTCTTGCCACAAGAACAAGAGAAAAACTAGTCCAGACCTATTGCCAGCATTTTAACCATAGCACTTCCTAATCCAGATATGTCTCACTTACATGAAGCCTATTCATGTTTCATGTGATGTTAGCAATGGTAGAGTAGTACCAATGACAGTAATGGTGTAACAGGTTGAGGCAACTTATCCAGACAGACACCTTCTCAGAGTACACTGCTGTCCGCTCCCCTTTTACAGACCTACATCCTAACTCTGAAACCGGTCACATCTTGATATATACAGTGGATTTTTTCAAAGGGACCTAATAAAATTCCCATTTATTCCCGAAGGTCTCTGTAGTTCTCAGGTTATGAACATTTTTTGCATCACTGTTGGACCTGGAGATCTTATTGAAGCTGAGGTCGGCATTTTGCTGGGTATTATACAGACCCTTTAAAAAAAAAAAAATATAATATATAGTATACATATTTATACGTATAGGTTTGTGGTTTACGATATAAAGACTATAATTAGAGAGAGACTGTCTTTGTGTACAATCTACTGAGAGTTAGAAAATTGAACAAGTTTGCGATACTCAAAAACCTCTGCTAGTTAGAACAGAAGAAACAAACTTCAAACTGAGTGCATGCCTTGGATCAGCAACTCTAATGTAATTTAATTATGCTAATCAGTTTGAGAGTTTGAGCGAAAAGGTGACTGGTATCCATGATGGGAAGATGTTAGCAAAGAGGAGAGGTAAGAATGTTGTTAGCCCTGTGGGGGAGAAAGAATATTTATCACCTAAGGAGATGGGTTATGGGGAAGAATTGCAATGTGTACTATACAGCCACATATTTAAAACCAATAGCTACACAAAATATTTATAGTCAAACCAGGGTGAAGGGTAAACAAAGGTGCAAAGATGGGAAGTAACTCACTCTTTTTCTGTATCTTCCTCTGCTATAATTTTTTGGAACAAATTGCCTCTCTCACAGCTCCTGATGCACATCAATTCTTAGCAGAGGAAAGTGTGGCCTAATAGAGGTGCGGTAGCTTAACTCCCAGCTGCCCTGTGAATAAATCAGCAACAGAGTTAGGACCTTGACCTCTCTCACCCTAGTGCACCTCCCTGACTAACTCCTCAGTCTTGCTGGGGACTGAAGTTGGGATCTCAGCTGAAGTTTGTTTTCTCTCCCTGTTATTATGTTGACTGAAAATGTCATTTTATTAGGCATGCTTTGCTTCTAAGAGAGAATAAAAGTTGAAATAAAGGTTGAAGAATAAAATCCACCTCTGAACCTTGGAGCAGCATGGAAATGAAAGCTGTCATGAAGAATGTCTTTCTTTTAAATTACTCATCCATCACACATCTGGACAATAAGCAAACAGCTGGGTCTAGATGTAGCAGGTTCACATCTCTAGGAGGAAAATGGTTTATACAGGGCGGGAGTTTATATTTCCCATTTATTGTCTGACTGAATGTGTAAAAAAAGACAGTCCAAGGTCAGAGTCAGGTCATTAGCATCTGTTAATATGGGAGGATTTCACAATTTGATGTATCCTGGCCAAAGATGGGATGGGAAAAGTCGGAGCTGCTGCTGGAGCAATGAGTAAAAACGATAAAATTAAAATGACATCTAGCCCTAGACCTTCATTACATTATTAAAGCTCTTTCCATCCTGATCTCAAATGCCATGTGGGATGGGTCAATTTGCAGATTGCTGTGGACATCCTAATGTTTCATGTAGGCACTTCAAGACAAGCAGTCATAAATAGTTAAGTGCCGCTGGGAGCAGCGCCAGAAATGCATTTCAGTGATGGCTGCAGAGATGCCTGCTAAAAAGCAAACAGCACATTAGCAGCCCTCAGAGTTATTGTGCAAATGGAGTGTGAAATTCTGGTCCATTTGCTCTGCACTATAACTTTTTGTCTCCCTGATAATGATTAAGAGAAGCTTTGCTTGATTTGATGGTGGGGTGGAAAGAAGGGGTGTGAAAAATGAAAAAAACTCCCTTGGATGTTTCAACTTGACCTTCAGGAAACTCTAAGGGAGGGTCATGTGGATCTACACACAGAGGAATTAATTGGCTTTGTTTGTTCTAAAACCTGGGCACTGAATTTAGAAGGCCCAGGGGATGCATGCTGTGGAATTACATAAAATAAAATGTCCCCAAGCAGTTTTATTAAATATTAAAAGGCAATCTGAACCTAACTGTTGGCTGAAATGAACGAAGGGGGGAAGATCCTACTGTAGCCCTCGGGAAGAAATGCTATGCTTAAAACCCACAAGATTGAAACTGATCTGTGGTTCTGTGTTAATTTACTGAAATTATTCTTTTTTGTGTTTTCATTATTATTATTAATGATAACACTTCATACTTTCAGACCATCTTACATCTCAAAGGGTGTTTCAAATAATTAAGCCTCCTAGTCATAGAATGATTACCGCTGGTGGAACACAAAGTGCAATGCCTTAAAAGGTGGGCATGTATCATCCCATTTTACCACTGAGATGGAGAGGGATGTAATGATTTGTCTAGGCTTGCATCAGTGGCAGATGCAGGGTCAGAACATAAATTTTCTGACCACTTAACTGTGCTGCCTGTCCAGAGCATTCATTTCATCTGTTTCCTGCTACCAACTGATAGGCACAGAAGTAGAGGCCTGAGCAATTGACCCAAAGATTACTGAAATCATTGGCAATGCTTTTGAAGGAGCTTTAGAGCAGCCTTAAAATTTGCTCTTTAATTGCATGTGCATTTTATTTTCTTCTTGCCAAACACAAGGACCCTTGACGTTTTAGACAGTGAACCCCTCTGTCCTGGTTTCAGCTGGGATAGAGTTAATTTTCTTCTTAGTAGCCGTATGGGGGCTGTGTTTTGGGTTTAGGATGAGAACAATGTCGATGCTAAGTATCGCTAAATAGTCGCTAAGTAGCGCTTACATTGGTCAAGGACTTTTCAGCTTCCCGTGCTCTGCCCAGTGCACGGGGGGGGGGGGGGGGGGGGGGGCGGGAGGGGGGCGGAAGGGGGGGCGGGAGGGAGCACAGCCAGGGGCGCTGACCCAGACTGGCCAAAGGGTTATTCCATACCATATGACGTCATGCTCAGTATATATAGCTGGGGGAAGAAGAAGGAAGTGGGGGGACATTCGGCAACAATGGCGTTTTGTCTTCCCAAGTAACCGTTATGCGTGATGGAGCCCTGCTTTCCTGGGGATGGCCGAACACCCGCCTGCTGATGGGAAGTAGCGAATTAATTCCTTGTTTTGCCTTGTTTTGCGTGCGCAGTCCTTTGCTTTACCTATTTAACTGTTCTATTTTATTTTACTTCAATTATTAAACTGTCCTTATCTCAACCCACAAGTTTTCCTTTCTCCCTTTTACCCTTCCGATTCTCTCCCCCATCCCACCAGGGGGGAGTGAGCGAGCGGGCTGTGTGGGTGCTTAGTTGCTAGCTGGGGGTTAAACCACGACACCCTCCAAAATTGTAAACTACCTTTGAAAATAGAAACCTCAGTGGCAGAGCCAAACCAGAGAAAGCAGGGGTCTAGTCTTCTGCTTAACCAGTGAGGGTAAACTTCTTCCAATAATTGCTTTTAGTTTCATGTACTGGGTAAAAGATATTACAGTAATCAAACACATACCTTGGGCCAAGCCAGAGTTCTTCCAAAGAACAGATTCAGGCAAAACATTTGTGGATTTGTCACTACCCCAGTTTTACAGAAAACAGGATGAAGCCATTGATTTGCAGTGAAAAGCTTTCATATCAGTCACCATTTGTTACTGAAAAAGAAAAAGAAATAGAAAACAAGGCTCAATCAGTAACTGCAAACTAGCAGGGGAAAAGTTTGCTTGTGATCTTATGACATCCTATGTAGTTTTTCAATAGTTGCTGCAAGTTTTGCTACATTTAGAGGCTCCCTCTGGGGAGAGAAGATAAGACTTTTTTCTGCCATTGAACAGCTATGCTAAGAACCATATGAGAAGTCCATGATAGGTTTAGTGAGACCTTGAGAGTATGTTATGATTAATTAACTAGATCAGTGTAATACCCAAATTAAAGACATTACCCAGGGGATCACAAAAGGCAAGGATACTTACCCCAAAATGAGAGTCACATCCTACCTAAATTCACAGAAACAAAGTAAGAGAAAGAAAGAGGTGGATTCTATTTTCATTGCTAAAGTTTTGGAGCAATACATTTCCAGCTTAAAATTGGAACTTCTATTGTATTGGAGAGCTCCTTAGCTGTAAATAATAAAAATATCAGTTTTCCTACTCCCCTGCCAAGCATACATAAAATAAAAAAAAAAGAAACAAGAACTTGAGTCTGGTTTATTTTGTTTCACTCACTTCGGGGATGAACTTAGAGGATGGGTCTGTTTCTGTGCCTCAGCAGACAGGTGGGGGAATAGGCTGATTGGATCCTTGCTTTTCCATCATAGAAGCCAGTTTGAAACATGGCTGACTTTCATTGCCACACTTACATGCATGTGGGGACATATCAGAATATGGAGAGGGACTGCTTGGCTTGGGCGACTGACCCTTTGGGTCTGAGGGTCAGACATAATGAAACAGTCCTAGGCTTGCTAAGCCACAGGGGCTGAACTCCTCTTTTTGTTTCAGAGAGACTTTTCTTTGTTTCAAGTTAAACTGTTCCTGTTGTGTAAATAAAGGTGATACAGACTGCAGAAGCCACCAGCATTTTACCAGAGTCAAATCCTGTATACATGCAGAGAAACTTGGAGTAAACTTCTTTTCTCTGAAATTCATAGCACCTCAGTTTATTGCCCATATGGAATTTTTTCCTATACTGAGTACATAAAGATACGAGCTGAGACCAAAGGGCATTTGGAGCAGGGAGTAGCTTCAGGGCAAACGCAGCAGAGTTAAGAATTTGTTTGACAAATTTAGCCTCCTTCTGTTTTTACAGATTATTCATGAACAGACTTTGATTTGTTCGAATTTGCAGTGCTGGTCAAACAGAATTGCCAAATCCTAGGTTTTCTCAGCAGTGTCCTTGACCTGGATTTGGGGAATATATTTGCGCTTGAAATATCCAGCTAATATTACAAGTGAATATAGTTTAAAGGAGCATAATGACATAACGCTTGGGGTTTCCAATGATTTTCAGTTTTGAACCTGACTACTGTCAAATACTTTTGCTGCTGTTCACACTGACTGGATGAACAAGGTGCCTTGAAGGGTCACAGCAGGCCAAGTACCTCATATAATGACTATTACATATTCTACAACAGTTGCTAGGTTGATGAATATTATTGTGGTCTGGAAATCTCGAGATATTCAAGGAAATGCCATGGACAGTGACAGTGACACATTTCCTAAGCATACTCTTTAACATACAGATAGCCTGAACCACTCAGAGCATTTATGGGTGGATTGCTACAAGGTGAGGAGAAAAAAGGAAGAATAGAACAGGGTCTTATCTTCTTGGTTTTGGGATACAGACAGACATGTTAAGGAAAAATGTTTAGATGTGCAAGATCTTGTCTTTTTTAAGAGCTGAAGGTGTTATGAATAACCCAGGTAGGAACACAGATCTTTCTGTAGTCTTGAGTTTTATCTCTGAGCATGTTTCATTGAATACAATTCTTTCCAGCACTCAATTTGTTTTCCTAGAAGTGCTAGCAACTCAACAAATCTGTAAAGAAGAATAAAATTGAAAATAAAACAAAACTCAAGTGATTCTGACATGAAACAAAACATCAAACTGGGCTTCTCCAGCGTCACTAACCATTGGTTCTTCTGACACGATACCTCAAAACTGGAATTTCCACCATCTTGCATTTTCATGTTAAACTGGGAGGGTTGCTGGTCTCTTCATGATTTGCTGTTTTTACCTCACCAAGATTTGTGCCTGACATATTCCTCTCCTCCTCTTGAATGAAAGATTTGGTCTGAGAGAAAACTGAGGCACAGCTCGTGCACCTTCTGCTCAGGTCACCTGCTGTCCCCATGAAGTGACCCATTGAGGCAGGGTGGGCTCACCTGTAACACGCCTGAGATAGGGGAAGTCTATTCTGGCCTCTCAGGGCACAGCATTGTCCCTGACCATCCCATGGACAGTATTTGAAGGTCAGGGCACAAAACCTCTCCCATTGTTTTGGGACGGTATAATCTCTCTAATGTATCATTTTGGCTCTTCCTCTCTGTGCAAGGAAGAGAGGAAAAGAGGAACATGCTTGGCAGCACCAACTGTGATGGAGGGCAGGATGGCCTGAAGGTCTACCTCCGGTGGCTCTGGTACCAACAGAGGAGACAGGTGATGGACATGCAAACATGTCCCCTGTCCGGTTCCCACCTCTAGAGAGTCTAGAACATTCCAGGGCGCCTTTCCACAGCTTCTCAAACAGCCTCTTCAGGGAGACATGTTCAGTGTCCTTCTTGCAAGAGTTTTAAGTATCAACTTTGTTTCTGATGAGAGATTCTGGTGTTTACTCCCGCTGTGGTTTTCCATAAGTATATAGCCATCCAGCTGATGTCAAGACTATTACAATCACACGATCTCCACTCCCAATGGCATAATGAGATTTTCTCCTTATCTGCAGTGTTCCTCTCAACATTTTCCAGTAAGACACTGTTATGATGTATTCATTCCTCTGATTGCCCATGTAATTACATTTATATTAGATATCTAAGAATTTTGAAATAATGGATTCTAGCTTTGTTTAAAACTTTGGGACTTAGAAAATCTCATAAGTACAGATTAAAAAAACTGAAGCTGCCTCTTGTTTAGCTAAGTAGGATTCTTTCCTATGCAGGTCAGTCCTTGGGTATTGTAAAAATTCTTATCTGAATCAATATTAGGTCACATTTTAATACACAACTTGCCTGCAGCTTAAAATAGACAAAAATTCATGTAAATAGTTAAGGATATTTTGCTGCCTGTGTATCTTGTAGAATATAAACAACGCAAGCATCTATCTTCTAAGAAGCAAGCAATATATTGGACGTTGTTATTTTCATTTTCTTTTCCCAAGTTCATCCATCATGCTTCTGTCAGTGGCTATCCATCTACTTTCCAGTCCATCAAATAAACTTGTAATAGCATTTGGTTTTGACTGGCTTTGAATAAACAACTCTCAGAACAAGATGGAAAAGTCGGTAACCCTGATTTGTAAATCTGGTTTTAAAACAGGTGTTTCCTACCATGACAAAGCTGGTTTCATTTTTTTCTGTCCTTACCCAGTCAATCTTGCCCTGTGGCAGCAATGTGTTGCTTTTGCTCCCTCATTATAATGGTAAAACTGTTATTTTGGGGTACTCCATAAACCTGATCACTAAAATGTTCTGAGTATAAAAAAAAAAATTGCCAGCAAAAGACTGTTTAAACACCTGAATCATTTTTGCCACCAATGCTAGCATATCATGGAGTTATATTCTTAATATCCTGATTTGTAAATCAGGGGAACAGATTATGTCACCAATGACCTGAGACACTGACTTTGCCTGTACAATTGTTAGACATGACACCCAAATGGAAGATGGATAGATACGCATAGACTCTGTTTTTTAATGTCTGTTTTCAATGGACACCGATGTTCCAAAACAGTAGCCTATTTAATAAACAGTAACTTGATGATACTAACTAGGTTGTGAGGAGAAAACTGGTTTTCAGGATGAGATAGTCATGGTTGGTGCTAAGGTGAATGTACCTCAAGTCTCATTTGAGGGTAGGAGAAATGGATAAAAGTTTAGGAGACATCTGCCTAGCTTGGAAAGTGGGGGGGCTCCAGGAGCTCACAACAGGTAAAGCCTGCACTTAGCTGGTAACTGGCAGTTGTGCTGAGGTTGGTGACATCTGAGCAGAGCTGCCTTCATGTTTAGAAGAAGGCACAAATTGGTTATTAAATGCCAGGATAAAAATTACAGCCTGGGTGCCACAGAACTGAGGAGTCAGTCCTGACAACAAAAGTTAGACTTACTGTTATATGGTATTGGCTTAACATTAACCTTGATAGCCTACAGGATGAAAGAGGAATTAATTTCTGTCCTCATACAATTTCAGTGTCTTCCCTAAGACTGACAGACTGGCAAAGTAGCTTTGGAGTGGTGGACACATGCCTCCTTATATAATGGGCCAAACCCCACCAGTTCCTGCTGCAAAGCAACAATTAGGCAGCCATCAGGCAAACGGTCAGATAGTAAAATCCTCCATTTGATATGATTTGGTATCTATGATCCTCCATAGATATGACTCGATCACAGAGGGGTGGAAGGCTCCTTATCCTATTTCAAATGAAGTTGCCTTATAAGGGTGTGAAAGAAAAGGCTTAGACTGTAGTCAGGTTACAGAGACAATATCTTCCACACAGTAGTTCAGCCTAACAGCTCTCAATACAGCATAGCTGGTAATGTCTCAAGACTTGCTTATAAATAATAATTTCTGGGAGTCTGGGCGCTGCTTTGTCATGGCCTGTAGAACTAGAATATTTCTGTGTTTGCATTTCCTTTAGTTTGTCTTTACTTCCTTGTAAATATTTTACACATGACACAGATTATTCCAGAGCTGTCTTTGTGTGGGCAAACAACGCTGGTTGAAAAAAGTGCTTTAATATTTGAAAAACTGCAGTCAAGTAATGGAGATGGGAGTGCTATATTGAAGGAAGACTGTTGTTCAAAGGAACCCGACTTTACAACTGACCTGGAAAACCATAGATTATTCTTGCAGTATTTTGCTCGTCTAGATCACAGGCAATTTAGCAGCATTGCTGCATTTAGCAGAAGCTATAATGATCTTTCCTTTTAAGCCTTTGACATTGCTGGCCTGTATACATTTTTATGCATACAAAACATCCACTTTTCAAGTCCAACCAGTCAGTTATAAAAGCTGTTTTTTCCATGTGCTTATTATCCCTCTGTCAGGAAAAATACATATTTTGTAGGTGAACTGAAAGGCCTCATTTTAAAACTGAGAAGCACTCGACTGTTTAAGATCAGTTGTAGGAAGTTAGCAGTATCTCTCAGTGCAGAAATTTTAAAATGACCTATGAACAGAACAGAGCTACAAGGTTGAAATGCATACCCAGCTTAACCCCTGAAGTCCTGACTTCAGGCAGAGTGAAGAAGATAGCCCAGAAAAATGACCCATAAACACTGTGCTCAACTGGGTTATTTTTAAGGGCATAGATAAGCCTCTTCAGGTTCCCTAGCTTGTTTGTGCTTTCGTTTAGAAACAATGTATGGGTAAGGCAACTATCTCCTGAGCTATCACAGGAATATATTCATGAACATTTGGCAAGGTGTTTGCATAGCCCTCCTCTTTGGGCTTTAGAGTTGAAAGAGAAGGAAAGTCTGGAAGAGAAGCAGGAGAGATAGGAGCAACAGGCACTTTGTGCATAGCCCGCCTGGGTCAGGAGGTGCAATGTGGT
The DNA here is from genome assembly GCA_020745775.1 of Theristicus caerulescens. Taxonomy (NCBI): domain Eukaryota; kingdom Metazoa; phylum Chordata; class Aves; order Pelecaniformes; family Threskiornithidae; genus Theristicus; species Theristicus caerulescens. The sequence continues at coordinate 25,224,230 of CM036564.1, read as the reverse complement.
GGATGAAAATGCCAGCCCGACGCGGGGGGCATGGCAGCGCCTTCCAGGTGAGCACGGGACATGGACACACAGAGGGAGCCCAAACAGCCAGAGGAGCTGCGGCTGACCCAGGTCTGGGGAGAAGCACAGGAAGGTGGCACCATGGAGGAGCAGAACCTGTGGGCTGCATCCCATGTCACTACCTGAAAAATCAAACCTGTTTCTTATCAGTAGGCAGCTGTGGGCCTTCAGAAGAAAGGTGGTTGGTGGGAGGAGGGTCTGAGAAATGGAGACTGGGACATTCATGAAAGGCACTAATGACAGGTGAGACATTGCACAGAGGATTCTGCACTCTTATACCAAAGCCCATACTTAAACTAATTGTCAAATGTGAAGGGGAAGGAGTTATTTTACAGATTAGAGCAAACCTGCAGTTATGCACTGAACAATGGAATCATTTTATGAAAATATAATGAAATGGTGTGTGAATAATCAGCCCTATAGGTAGCAACATGCCAGACTGAAATGCTTATTTATAAATATATGGCTGCTTATCTGAGCATAGACTATTCTGTTAAGAAATAAATGAACTATTATCCCCATGTAATTTCTCCTATTAGAGAAGACTGGTTTTGAAAACTGCTTTTGTTGAATCTTTAGGCCCACAATTAAAAAAAAAAAAATCCTTGTATTTACCTTACTACACCTAAAAGTCCAGGAAGACTGCCTATGAAAATACAAGAGGCATTACTTCCAATTATTTTAATTTATAGACAGCCTCTCTGTCACATTGAATTTAGTTCCTCTAGTTTCCTCAAAGTATAACACTTCTCTTTTTATTGAACTATAGCAAAAATGGTAAACAGGTATAGGAAGACATGCTTGTGTCATCCAGCTGAAGCCTACCAATGTATTTAGACTTCGTGCAACAAAAGATCATGAACCAAGGTGATGGGAACAGTGGTATGGGAGTAGGGGGTTGACAAAGATACAAGGGGTGAAATCACATGCTCTATTGTATATTTGCCTTTTATTTTCTTTTTGGAAAACTTTTAAAAAATGCTACTCTACATTCCCCAGATTTCAGATGAACTCAGGGCTCGGTTTGAGAAGCCCAGGTCCCCCTCTGCAGATCCTGAAGACAACATTGGCAAGTGCTGCAAGAAGGTAGATGATATTTTTGTAATGTCTGTGGACTGAAGCTGTTATACTGAGTCCATGTGAATCAAGCTCAGACTATACCTTTTCATAAGGTCCTCTGATAGAAGAAAGGCAACAGGGCAGGCTCTGGCTTTGAATGTACTTAGTCTTTTCTACAGTAAAGACTGTGTAGCTGCCTAGTACTTCTTTCAAAGTCAGCAGTGCTGGTTTGAAAGAAAATGTGTTTCTCAGGACACCTAGCTGTGCGCTTACTCAGTCAATTTCTGTCTGTCTGCCCGACTAAACCGTGTGTATCAGGGTCCTTAACATGATATCTTGAGTACCATCTCTATAGAAGAAAGTTAAAAACCTTTCTTTCTTCTGCTGCTGTCTGCCCCCCTCTTCCCCCTCCCAGCATACAGATTGGCACTTGCTTAGGGCAAGCACTCCAAAAATATCACAGCCTCATCAAAAGGAGTTTAACAACAGGAGGATGGAAAAGGGAACAGAATGGATGCAATTATTTCTTGCAAACTGTTTATTTAGGGGTTCATGATAATTTTTTGAAGAACAGAGAAGGAAAGGCAGGCCAAGGAAATACTTAAAGGGCATCTATTCTTAAGTTTCAGGATGCTCCTATCCTTAAATGGAGCAATCCAATATTTTGCTTCATAATACACAAGAACCCTGGAAGTAATAGATCTGAGTTGTATAACTTGAGATAATTTCTAATTAATGTAACAAGTAAAATACAAAACATGCTTAATTCAAGAGCAAACAAGCATTTTAACATCAATACGCCTTTTTCATCCATTATATCTGACAGCCAGCTATACCATTCAGGAGCCTTAAATAGCCCCTGTCCGTGGAGCATAACAGTGACATCTTACTTAGATCAGAAAATAAATAATTTTACATTTCTTTATAAAATTTTAAATCACTACCAGACAGTGGAGCTAAAGAGCCACACACAGCACAGAAATGGACGTAAGGTTTCTTTTCTTTATACTTGTGTGGAGTATGTGAATTAACAAAAAGTCAAACAGGTATAATTCATTTTTATATGCAAGTGTTAAGTCATAATACATCTGACTGAATCCAAAGTAAGAAGCAAGTGTGTTTTGAGCTAAATTCAGTCCTGTCACAAGGGGAGTAACTCTGGTGGATTCAGAACTGAATTTTGTCCATTGAAAGAAACACAGTAGCTATTCTTTCCAGTTCCTTTGGAAAAGAAAAAGAAAATGCAGCTATAAAGTTGTCCCCATCCAATTTATTTCATGCTGCATGCAAATGACTTAAGGCCAGTTCCCAGTGAAATTGCTGGGGCCTTGGTCCTACAGTGCTTGTTGAGATGGGGAGAGGCAGAGTGGGGCAGGTTCACACAAGAGAGGGGAGAAGCAGCAGTCTGGTACCTTCAAGTTTCTGAAAGGTTGAACAATTTCACAGAACAGCTCCAGACTGTTATTTCAAAGGAAGTGACACAGGGCTGCTGAGGAGAAATTGCACATGGACATGCTGTGCTGAGAAGCAGGGAAAAAGCCTATAATTTAAGGTCCACTCTTATTGGTTCTGAAAGCCTTTTTTGGCATGAGGAACACAAAGTTTTTCTGCCTTTTAGTGGAAAATGTATGTTTGGAGGTTTTTTTCCTGTCCCAAAAGATGTTGGTGTCCTTTATGGAGATGTGAGGATCTTCCTACCCTTATCTGCAGCTTTAATACCCTCTGGCTACATGCACAGATCTCATATATCAGTTCATCAAAACAGGCAAACTATCATGCTGCTAAACTGCAGTCTTTGTCCTCCATATGAATTCAGATATGGATGTGGATAAGTTTGGGATGCACAGAGATAACTACACAAAAACTGGATCAGCTGTGCATTATTAGAGTTGATATCCTCTTTGTAGGGATTTAGAGCCACTACAGAGACAGAAAGTCACAGGCATGTGAGTGGTTTTGATTCACTGCCCTGCACTACTGTTGAATCGTAGCACATTCATTTTTAAAAGCAATTGGTATCTGGTTCCTGTTTGCAATAGTGAAACAGGATTGAGTTGGATGTTAAAAACCAGGGACATTGTACAGTTGGTGATTGAAAATGGAGAGATAACTTTCTTTCACTTTGACTGGCTTATGTTGATATCATTCATGTAACTACCGCAATAAAAATGGTTCCTTCAGCCTCTCATTTCATTCACCAGACAATATAGAAACTTATTTTCCTTTTCTCAGTTGATAATAGTTAATTGGCAGTACTGAGCAGTCTGGCGCAATATCTTGAGGAATGCTTCTTAACTGCACCTCTGATGCAAAATCCTTTGGCTCCGGAGCTTATTTAAGCTAAGATCACTGAGGAGAATGCACCCTGAAATTATTTTCTAAATGACCACTACATACAACAAATCCCTTCCATCCTCTGGCTCCATTATTTCTATCTGTTAATGGAAAACATTCTTGGTATTACTACAGCAGTTTTTGGAGCACACCTCCTACTCTTTGTTCTGCAAAAAATTTTGCAATGTATTTGCAAATGAGCTTTATCTGGAAATGATATGGTGTCTGGACAACCTCAGTGGTATAAAAGCTCTGGTTAACTATAGGTAGGCAAGGGACAGGTAGCAGCATGCAGGCTTTTCTTTCCACTTCACTGGTTTCAAATCCTAGCTGAGGGAGGAATGAGGGGGGGATTCAAACCTGAGCATCCATGCTGTACTGGCTTCTCTGCTGTGACACCAAAAATAGGACAGGGTGACTACTAGTCTCACAGTGTTTCACTCAAAGCACACTCTTCCTACAGGAATGGGGCAAATATGGAACCACATAAGCTTAATATTATAATAAAATTGATTAGTCTTTTGCATTCACTACTCCCTTCTACCTAATTCAGTCACAATTATCCATCTGTTTGTCCCATGGGCCCTCTACAGCTCATAGAGGTGATTTTCCTGATTGTGCTCTCTTACTGCCTTTCTGTTCGTCAATGTGGTTAAGTTGGTTAGTGACCACTGTGAAATACTTGGTAGACAATAATTGTTTCAGAATTTAATTAATACTCAATAAAAGGTATATTAATCTCAATGAGCAGTGTGAGGATGAGCATGCAGGACATTAAATTTAAAATGATACTGTTGTGCCTAAAACCACTAATAGTTTTTCCTATTACATCCAGTGAAGCACTTTTTTGAAATTTTATTGCATGAATATACAAGAACTCTCGAATAGTAAGTGTGGACCTCAACACTGGTGATTGGATGCTCTGCCATTAAACTCTGAAAGCTTTCTCTTGCTCCACAAAATACAAAGGAAAATGCCACTATTCCCAACAACTCAAAAGGTCAGTGTATGTTTTTAGTATGGTTTAGTTTACAACATATGAGCACAGATCAGGAGGATTCACACATGTGTTTCTGGTTTAGGCGTGTTGAGTGCTGCAGGTCTCACTGATAGTGAGACAGTATGGACACCAGCAGGGCATAATTGTTTCCTCTGCCTCTCCCTGCTCTCTTGCATTTGGAGAAGAGGAACAAAGGGAAGCAAAAGGGTCTCCTCAGCTACTAGCAACAGACGGTGAGATCAAGAGTTTGTCAAGGTTAGCTTGCAGATTAGGGTTCATCATGTCAGAAAGAATAAATGAATAAAAGCTATTTACCATTACCCTTCTACGTGAGCATGCCATTTCTTTCTAACCTACACTCCCTAACCATACTACACTCATCACACAGTTTGCACATGCAGCAATGGTAAACGTGCTGGAAATATCTGTTATGCATAGCTGCAGACTTCTGTGTCTTCAGTGAAGCTGGCTGCTAACTGTGCAACAAACTTCAAGTGAGATGCAGGTTGGTGGCTTTGCAGTCCTTTGCTCATTCTCACTTCCCTGAAAGCATGTCAAGCCATCAGTAGTACTGCCTGCTCACAAATACCTTCTTTGTCCCTATTTGCAGGGGGATAGAAGAAAGAACCAAGGGCAAAGCTCACAAAGCAAAGCTCAAAGCCACATGATGGTTCAGCAACCACATGAGGAGAAGACCCTGATTCCTGATCTAACTGCTGCCCTGCCTTGCACCCACTTTGAGCAGTGACTGAGCACTGCCTGCCTGAACAGATGTATCATCAGATACTCCGCTGTTGGACTGTATAGATCAAACTGCCTGCTAATAATTCATTACACCCTGTGGAATACAGTGCTGCCAAAAGAAAAGATTTGTGGGGGCATTTCTGCTTTCTGACAGAGCAGCCTAGGCCTGAGATATCATGCTGGTTTCAGCTTTCTGTATGAGCATTAATAGTTTCCTCACTTCAGAAGTGGGCTAAGAGTTGTCTGCGATGACAGGCTGCCTCCGCACAACTCCCACAAACAACTTATGGAGATTAGGAGGCTGCCTGTGAAGATGTGTAGGAATTACTCTCAGACCTGACAGCCTCCAAGTAGCTCGCCTTGATAGCTCCTTTATACTCTAGACTTACGGATTTTTAAATTATTCAGAGAGTTTTGTTTTCTGTGTTTATTCCCCTGATTAGTTGAGATATTTCAGTAGGGGAATTTATATTACACAAATTAGAGGACTGTTGTTTTCATGTTTTCTTCATTCTCCAGCTGGAATTCCTTCTCCGCCTATCCCCTCCCAACCCCTGTCAGCCCCTACCCCCCACCGCCTTTTGCAGAAGGGGTACTCATAACAGTGCACATTAGTTATACATGAAACTTCTCTGTGTTTTGTTGTGCCAGTTGGTATCTTCCTAATTAGTATTGACTGGTACAGTAAATCTAAAGAAAATCAATATTTTGTTCAACATGGAACTCTATAATGACAACAGCCTGCAAACACGGTATATCTCTGTATGCATGGTGGCATAGCATTTTCCTCCTGAGGAGGTCATGGAAAATTTTGAAAAGATAAGAAGGAGTAATCTTATTCTTCAGGCCTGGATACACGATAAAACCTTGCAGCATATATACATAAGCTTTAGAGCAACCTTACAGTAGTACAAGGATTCCTGTACTACATCAGCAGGTATTATGTTGATGAGATTGGCTACACAAACCTGCACTTGGACACAACAAAGCGCAGCTGTAGGCATATGGATTCTTCCCATCACTTCTCCACAGTGCTTCAGCGGGAAAGAAAACCTTTCAGTAAATACAGGCAGGCCTCTAGAGTAGACTGGCACCCAGTCTTCTGCTTCTGGAGGAATGATGCTGCAGATAAAGTCACTAGCAGGTTAATACCAGATGTCTCCCAGGAAGTACGCAATGCACATTTCCTAGAAGTAACATGCCAGACCTGGGGTTAAAGGTCCAAGACTACTTAAAACCCCTGAAGGGATAGACTACTTCCTCCTGTTTATTTCCATTATTATTAGGAAATCCACAGTCGCTCCAAATGTAACAGGCAGAGCCAGCACAGCCTGACCCAGGCTGGCAGACACCAGGATGTGGTGTGGTTTTGTCCCACTGCAGGAGGGTGGTGGCAGACTGTTCCCCCACATTGGCAACAGGCAAAAGTACTCTGTACTCATTGGACTTTGAGGATTAGTGATTCTTTCATGATTACAAAACTGTTTTGACTTGTCTTGAGTTCAGCATCACAACTGGAGTGGGACAAAAACAGGGACGGGACAGAAGACTTTGATCACTGAACTAGATGTATAAGAACACTTTCAAAGAGACATGAGGAGAAGAACTGGATTTTGTGAAGTCAGGAGGCACTCTGCAACCTTTCCTCCTAGCTAAAGAATTTCATTTTAGATGATACTACTGGCATTTCAAACCCAAGCACCATGCCTGTCAAAATAGACTATTTTGTCTAGACAAGAAGGGGGGTTGTCTGTCTTTCTTTTTATTTCTTCTTTTTCCCAGTCAAGTTTAAATAAATTTGCTTCTGCTTAATGCTGCAGGAGCTGAGTTTGTGTTTGGTCATTTTGGAATTGAAGAAACCTGTTTTCCAGTGTACTGGAGCAATAAATAGGGGAGGAACAATGCATTGAGCATACAGCAATTACAGAAAAATTGGTTTAGAAAGTACCCTGTTGTATCATTTTCTCTGCTCCTGACATGGGACAAATGTTCTTAGACTTCTAATGAAGGAGAAGCTTGCAGTGTCCCTGACTATCTATTCCGGTACTTCCCTTTTCTTAGGATTAGGAGTTTTTTCTGATCATCTAAGCAGAATCTTTCTTGCTGAGTTCAGACCTGGGACACCACCCCTTCCATCAGCAAAAAAAGGGAATGGGGTCTTCCTTTCCTTTAGAGAACAGACATTTCTGTCTCCGAAGACTATTAGCAGGTCTTGCTCAGGTCTTCTCCTCAGGCTAAATAACGCCACCTCATTCATTCTTTGCTCATAAATAATTTTTTCCAGTCCCTCTTTTTTTATCTGCTCTCCTCTGGTTTGTCTCCAATAGGTCTGCACTCAGCCAGGAGTATCAAGAGCTTACAGACATCCCCATGTTGTGGCAGGACAGAAACAGAACTGCAATGACACTAAATATGCACCGAGTATCCAGGGACAGGGCTATGAGCAGGGGTGTGCAAGGGAAGTGGACCTCATGCTGATGTGCCTTGCATTGCTGAGGGTGACGAAGGAAGACAACACGTGCCCACTTCCCCAGTGTGTCCCTAACCAGGCCACCACTAAATCTTTGCATTAATAGACACTACATTTAGCACTAAAAAACAATAGTAAGAGAGACATCATCTAGAAAAGAGACTGATTCTGATCTGCTTTTACCCTATGGCTCCATAAACATTTCAAAATCATCCTTCATGGACAGGAGGGGAGTATTAAAGTGAGCATGACCAAAGCTCCAAGAAGGGTAAAAGAAAAGGTCATTTTCCTCTTCCTAGCCTTGTCTACATAACATGTTGCACCAGTTTAATTCAGGTTATTTTTTAAAATTGAATGTAGTTAAGATAATACAAATCCTTTACAGATCCAGTTAATTCAATAACTGAAACTGAGATAAATCCATGTAAATTCAGTTATAAACCAAAGCTATTTCACATGGGATATGGAGCAATTTGACTAAATCCATACCCATATGCCCAGGTTGTAACCAAAACAAGATAAAATCTTCTGTGTCAGCCAGCTGCAATAAGCCATTATCCTCTCAAAATTTTTACAATCAATCAAGTGATGTAAAACTATTGGAGGCCGATTTTTGAAGCAAATCAGTATTACTTAGAAATGAGTTTTTGATTTAGAATTGCTATTGTTCATAATCTATTTATTGTATACATGGATTAAAGTAAATGTATCTCATTGGGATCTTTCAAAAAGAGAGCTCAAAAAATGTCAACAGCTTATTTGCAAACACAATCCTCACAAACTTCAGGTAAAGGACAGTATTTCATCCATGTTACAAAGAGGATATTGAGATACAGAAAAACTGCTGTCAAACATTTGCAAAAGTACATTTTTCTTAAGTCATGAAACAGGTGTGCCATAGCAGGAGGCAGACTCAGAGCAAGGAGCCTTACATGCCCTGAAATTTTTAGGAGAAACATCAACAGACCTGCATGGCGGCAGCAGCAGCAGGAGGGCACTGCTATTACACAGAAGGGGAACTGTGCTGCCAACTGAATTAAGAGGGGATAAGAGCTTTCTTTTGACCCTGCTCCTCAAGTATGAATTCTGAGATATTGCCTGTAAATTACAAAGCTTTGATTTTTCAGTGCACAATTTAATACATGCTTTGACCTTTCAATGTGCCATATAGAAGCTTTGATCCTTACCCAGCCGACTGTCAGGGTGAACTTTGCATAAGATGAAAACAATACATTTCAAAATCATGTTCCCCCTCCCTTAAGAAAACCCCATAAAATATTTCTGAGATGGAGAATAGCTCATCTTTAGACACTGGCCTCAGGGTAAAATGCTACAGAAGGTGCTACATCTAGATAGGTTATGGTCAGAGCTTTGTTAATCACATCCTACAGGCAAGGCTGATAAAACATGGATTGTCTAGGAAGAAGGTAAACTCCTAAGAGAATGCAAATCAAGAGAGAGTATTGTCACTTCAGCCTTACCTTGAAAGAGTGGGAAAAACACTAACAGGGCAGTCCATGGCGTTAAAAGATGACTGGTCTTTGGAACCAGAGGTAGTTGTACCACTTCATGCACGATGATAAGGTGAGGTCAAAAGGTCTAGCTCAGTTCAATTTAAGAAGAGCTCAGAGATATCTAAACTGTCAGGCCTGACAACATTGAGAATTTAATAAAAACAAAGTCCAGTGATATTTCTAGTCTGTTAATGCTATGAAAGTAAAAGAAAACCCCACTCAACCAACCAAAAAACAAACCCCAAAAGCCCAAACAGAAAGAAAAACAGCACACAAAAAAGGTGAAAATAAAAGTTTGTCGCAGAAAGTATTGCAGTCATTTTTTATTTGTCTGGGGCTTTTTCTGTCTGGAAGTTCTAGAAAATCAGATTGTAATATTTTTAAGATTATGTAATGTATTATGTAATTTCTCGCATGCGTGGTAACCCTATATAATTTTTATATCACACACTGCAACCTATTTCATCAATTTGAAAGATAAAGAAAGTTACAAACGTATCCTCAATAAAAAAGCTCTTTATGTTTAGTATATGTTGCATCCTACTTCTTTTTTTACTGAAGGATACTATAAAACTTCCCTCTTTCAGAAAAGACAGGATCAGATATCCTATGCTATGTGTGAGCTGCAACATTTACCCACTGACTTGCTGTGCTGCTGGTATTTAGCTCGTTGTTTTTACAGCGCACAGTGGAAACGTGCAATATCAGCTCACATCTTCTCTGAAACGCCATTTAAAAGAACTCTTCAGAGCTACAAGTTTTGGATGTCAGTTTAAAGTCAGGTTTTTTCAGTTTTAAATGTCATTTTTTTTCCCTACTCTGGAAAGTTACTCTAGAAATATCATCCCTGGTACCACATTCCTCCTTCATCAGTGCTTTCTCTCAGAATTGCTCAGTTCTCAAGCCAGAAGATTTCCTGGCTTTCTTCTGGCTGCTGGTAGGCATATGTTCCCCTCATTCACAGAAATCCACTGGCATAAATCTCTCTGAAGTCAGTACAAGTAATCCAAGAGCCTAGATTTCTCTGCTGCTTTTTTCTGTGGATGCATAATGCCACTTAGATCACAGCTGACTTTCCTCCCGTTGTCTTCATGTGATTAATGGGAGTGGAAAAAATGTACTCAAATCAGTGCAGTGACAGGATGTCACAGCCCAACAGGCAATTCCCCTCGTGCTTGTGCTCAGCACAGGACCTTGAAGAAGGGGACACCATTTTCTGACTCTAGGCAGCTGTGGGTGTGCAGCTTCTGGCATTTAAGCGTGGTTGGCATGTATGACCACCCCAAACCATGCTATTCCTCATTTTCACACTGTACAAAGGACTCATAGGGAGGGGTGGGCATAGGCATAAAACTGGTTTATACAGATTCCACATCAGGTCAGGGTTGGCTTTTTGCCTCAGAGCATTCAAGCCTATTTTGCTGCCAGTTTATACCAGCTCTGCTAGCTGACCTCCTCAACTGCTAGCATAAATTGCTGCAAACACACCCCTAAATTTCCTCCACAGGGAGCAGATTTGTGAATTAGAAGGTGCAATCTTTTGATACGTACTTTTCTGGATAACATGCAGAGGCCAGGAAAGACAGAGAGTGTATCAACTTGATCTGTGCTCAGTGAGGGACCAAGTGTCACAGGAGCCAGCCCTGTCTGCTGCATTTTGGTGGCTGGGAGGACAGCAGGAGGACTGCTCTGTAATGAGGGGAGACAGGCATGGAAAGTGAACAGAAACTGTGATTACAGAAGAGCAACGAAGAGTTGCCTGACAGTGTCACACTGGGAAAGAAAAAGGCGGGGAGGATTAAGGATGGGATCAGAGGATATGTCTGCTGCTCTGTGACTCCAGCATGGCCCTGCTGACAAACCAAGGGAGCGGTGTGTGTGGTGAAACAGTCCTGGCTTGGAGAGCGATGATGAGGCCCTGTGAATCACTGCTGATGAGTCCTGCTTTTATTTTGATGGTGTTAGCGGTCTGTGGTGTTTCAGGACCTATTTTCAGTAAGAAATTTCCTTGGTAACTGCAATCCATATAGTTTCAAATGCTTTTCATGTAAGACTTGGCAGCACTAGAAACTGAAGTCCGACGTGTAAGCCTAGGATAAGGCTGGATTGAATAAAAGTAAGGCAAATTTCCCTTACCTCCTCTGTGCCATTATTAAAAGGCCACTAATTAGAGATAAAGGATAATGCTCCTAGACTTTAGCTAGCCTCACCACAGTGGCAGTGGTGTTATTTGGGAATGAAAGGGAGAAAGGATGAGATTATAAATGAGAAGGATCGTAACAGACTTTCAGCACCACCAATTAAACTGTGCCTCCAGGACTATCTTCACATTTTCAGTTATCTGGAGACCTGATGATAATTCATAGGAATAAATCACATGGCAAATCACATGATAACTCCCCTGTAACCTTAAATGATTTGAGTCTCACCAGGGGTCAGCTAAAATCAGCTGAAGTTATTTTCACTTGGTTTCTAAACTTGCATTAAAAATGAGCTTTGATTCAGCTGGAGAAACCAAAGGAAAAAAAACCAAACAAAACCCAACATGCATATGTTTTCTCCAAGGTCTGCGTTTGCCTGACCCAGACAGTGCAGTCTGACTTTCAGTGCTTCCTCCAATTCCTGTTTCACTGACATTTGACACTTTTGTCCACTTAATAATCAGAATCCTATCTTAAAAGAAGGAATTTGTTTTTGGGTAACAGAACTGTAGAGGATATACATGCCAACTTCCGATTCCAGCAAACCAGACAACATGTGTAAATGAGCGCTGACACATCAGAAGAGGTCAGATTTGAGACAACTAAGTTCAAGCACTGGGAAAACCTCGGAATTTTTGATCCAAGGACCTGTGACACTAGGTTGATAAGAGGCTATAACTAGCTAGGCAGACTTTATTCAAATGTCCAGACTTCCAGACTAATTTCATTAAATAAATCTGTTGGAACAAATTTTGAAAACTTATTACTTTAGCCTGTATTGTTGACTTTGCAGAGATTCTTCATTTTTTCTATTAATACTATGCCCTACACCATTAATGCTCTGAAATACATCTCTGTATTTAAAGGGACTTCCTATGTGGATCAAAATAGGCTACTGTCTTCTAATTGCTGAATCAAGTATGCATAAATAATTTTACTAAAATTGCATTGTTGCACTTAGACAATTTTTGAAATTACCCCGGTGTAAGTTCATTAAACTTCAAGTCTGGAACATTAATTCGAGGGAAGAAAAATAACTATTTCTGTATTATTAGATCATTCAGGTGGTAAACACATTCTCCAAAAAAGTCATCTAATAAGCATTTCAGTCATCAGATTTAAATTGTAAATGAAACCGTTGTCCTATGCATTAGAAAGGCACATGCCATGTTTTGTTAACATAATCAGAAAAATGGAGCTGCCACAAACCCTTTCTTCATCTGCCAGTCATTGCATTAAATGTTTCTGCAATTTTATTAGAATTCTCTGTTCTCTGCAGATCCTGCTCAACTGTGAAATTGGAATTGCAAAACAAAAATATTACATTTTCTATGTACAGTAAGTGGATAAAAAGTCCAATTTTGACATGTGGAGAGAACAGGGAAACTTTTTTTTTTTAAGGTAGCAGAACAGAACAGTGAATATCCTTCCCTCCCCCCAAGTATGAGGCAGAAGGTAAGAAAGCAGCTGTTTCTTTTATATGAAATTTTCTATGACAGCAGGTAAAAACTGAGGGGTGCAGGAGCAGCTTTTTGGCAGTAGCTTTTAACAAAGGCAGGACAAAAGACTGCCTGTCCTTCAGTCCTTGGAGTAGGACACCAGCTGAAGGTTAATAAGCCTGAGTTGCACTGGCTGCTGCAGCCACTGCCTCTGCTCAGGCTGCAGGAGTGGATTGAGTAGAGGTTGGGGAAGCAGTAGGTAACCCCTGCTGCCTAAATCCTTGCTGTAGTCCTATTCTTACTACACATTTGTTGCAATTCTTTTATTAATGCGAGAGGTGTTTGGGAGAGTTTATCTAGTTCTGATAATAACACTTGTTTGTGTTTGATATTGCTGAAGCGTTATTTCCAAAGCTGATTAAAACACAGTGGTCAAAAAGAGTTTGGCGAGTCCAATGGTTAAACCAGCTTGTCTATGGGGAAAGTGTTTTTACCCCTTTCTTAATAAAAGGTCCCAATATAAGGTGTTTCTCTACTTCCTCACTCTGCCTTCTTCCTTCTTCCCAGCCTCATGGTGTTTCCATATTTGAAAGGATTTTTTTTCAAGAGTTAAATACAAACACTTTTGGCACATGCTCATTTTCAATTTGCCTGCACAGCACATTTGCTTCCCTGCTGGAAAATGTGAAATATTAAAATGGAATAGAGGGACACGGAAAAGACTCTCTAGTTGTTCAGCCCCTCTTGTAAGCACCCCACCTACACCATTCAGAACACAGTAGAGTCAGAAGGGAATGACCTCTGGGTTCTCAGGAAAAAAAATTAGCAACATATCTGTAGGAATAGATTTTTTTTTTGTTGACTTCAATGATCTCAATCATGAAGTTTATCAGTCCTGCATCAGTAATACTTTATTTTTCAGCTCCTTTGCATTGATTGACATTCACCTGCAAACAAAAGGTAGAAGCTACGCCAAACTTAGTCTAACATTCCTAAAGGCCTGCTGCTGTCTCCTTTCTACAAGAATTGATTGTCTTTATGTGTCTTCTCTTGAATTAATATAATGTTCAAGAACTGTTTGATGATTTCTGTCTTTTTCCACAACTGTTTCTTCAGTAATGTCTCTCTTTCTTTGGATCAAAGTCTTGGTCTACTTTTCTTTCTCATCAATACTGGATTCTGGTCTCAGCCATGGCTTCTTGGCATTTCTAGCCTACTGTAATAATCCATGGAAAACGGCACTCAGGAGGAGTAACTTTGTCACTAACTGGCTGAGGACAAAGAATCTGCAGCTGCCCTCACTCTCTGATGCCCTCATGAGGACTTCATAAATACTGCAAATTAGCCTGCTGCCTTCATCTTTCCTAATCACATTTATCCCCAACTATTTTTAAAGAAATCTGGATGCCAGCTGTGCCCCCCCTTCAGCTTCCTCCCGCACAGCCCACGGGGTGTCTCTGTCCTCCCTGCTGCCAGCACACACTCAGTCCTTACTCAAGAAGGAGCAAAAGGCAGACTCTCTCCTTACCCTGCTGGCGATAAGTAACCTTCCCTTTGCTGCTGCCTGGGCTGACCCGATGCCTGCAGAACAAACCTGTAACAGGGCAGCATCCGCAGCTAGGTTAGAGGAGAGATACTCCCCTAAGCAAACTTCCACAAGAAGCCTACCCTAGGTACTGTCTTCTGAAGCTGCTTTTTTTCTATTTGCAATTTAAAGTGTGCAAGCATATGTTTGTGGGTGCACTCATACAGAGATCTAGGTACTAATATCCTCTCCCAGCTAAACCATTAAAGTTCGCTGATCACTCCTCCATGCCTTTCTTCTCCCCTCTTCATCTTGCAATATATAGCCATAGCCACTTTGCCAGGGCATCTTGAAGTGATGTAAACTTGATTCTCAATTATTTACACTAGTTTTAGTCTAGTGCTACTAAGGTGCAATAACAACAATGCAAAACTTGTATAAGTAGCTAAGAGAATGAGACCCCATGACTCTTTTTATAATTTGTTTTGAATTAGCCTCCTCACAGACCACTTAGCAGGATTTCTTATTTCCTTTTTTCTGCCCCCACTTTGTAGGTTCTATGAACTGTGATTCTGTAACAGCTCTTGTTTAATTAGGATTTTATTTTAGAAGATAAGACACTTCCATGGAAGGTCAGGGATGGCTAGATTTTACATGCAGCCAATTTCCCCAAATCAAGTCCATTCAAGGATAAACAATGAATCCAGAAAAACTGTGAAATGTCCTTCTAAATGTCCCTAGATATAGGCAGTGGGCAACATGTGAACAGCTTAACATTTTGCAGTCACAATTATGACACATAGTCTAACAATTTTACAGAAGAGAGACTTTTATACCTCTGCAAACTTGTCTGGAATAATTTTTAAAAATTGAACTTTCTCGGCAAGACCTACTCTGCATTTTCTCAGTCCGTTTTCCATGCAAAAAGCAACTGATACTTTCAGTCTAAACAATTTCACTTTACATCAAAGATAACCAGTGAAAAATAAAAAAGAGAAACACAAATTTGTTATGAGGGTGCGTGATATAAGGATTTTTTTTCCACCTGCCATCTTGAATCTCTTCACAGTACCTGTTATCAAGCAGAACTGCTTGCATTAAGTTTTGCATAGAGAAAATAATAATGAAAAATAACATCTTTGTAACACTGTTATGAAGAAAGAGATTCTGCCTTCACCCACTTTTCCTTTCCTTCTGTGATGACCTTCTTTTTACTTGACAACCTGGAAGCATGAAATTAAGCTTACCATGGCATAAATTTACTGTTACGACCTTGATGCAGCACTAAATCATAAAAATGGACAAAGCTAGAAGTTGTGTAATAACAACGAA
This sequence comes from Theristicus caerulescens, assembly GCA_020745775.1. NCBI lineage: Eukaryota > Metazoa > Chordata > Aves > Pelecaniformes > Threskiornithidae > Theristicus > Theristicus caerulescens. Next base: position 25,208,552 of record CM036564.1, on the reverse strand, counting down.
TGAGCAAAGACTTGAAGAGGAATTGAACTGATTTTCTGCAAATGTAGCAGACTACAACAAAGCCAAGTCAAAGGACAACAAACTAAGAGTTGGCAGATTTGGCTGGAATTGCTTTGCTGATGTTAAGTCAGGATGCAGATGTGGATGTGTCTGACAATGCAAATTGAACAAGATATCCCAGTTCAGTTTATCCTATATATATATCATGATAACAGAGAGACTATATTTTAGCTTGCAATCTTAATTCAGGATTCCCAAACTTTTGAGTTTTGATTAAGCTTAACAACTTAAAGATTTTATCTGTATCTGGAGTAGTTGGAACTTTATAACAACTCTTTCCACTTTCATGAGATGTGAACAATAAATTAACGCCCTTACAAACTGCTTTAGTCATTGTCATCTGGCTTGTCTCAAGCTGGTTTTCCTTGTGGAGCATAAATACATACAACACTGCAGACTTGCTCCAAATCAGGCCATGACCAGTTTACCCCATCATGACCCCAAGGTGACATGAGAGTTTAACCTTTGCATCAATTCTCATTCCTTGCAAGGCTACCTGTTAGAGACCTATATAATACCATTTTTTTCTGATGTAGTCTCTAGATTTGTAGAAATGCAATGACATCACCAGCTGATTTTCTGCAGACTATAAATCATTTATCAGATGGCAAGAACTGACATACCTTAGTGCTGCTCTAGCAACCTAACCATGAGATCAAAGGCTCTACAGTATTTTTCCCCCATGGTCTGAGCTACCTTTTCTTCAAGCTCAAAAAATCATTGTTTATGCACTGGAGTTATTATCTACCATGGTAACACAGTTATAATATAGTATGACTTTAATTTGGAGATATTTGTTTCCATCATATTTTATTATTGAAAAAATAGGACAGAAATAATACAAGTGACAAGGAAAGCAGTATCAACTGGGTAAAAAATATGCTTTTCTTAGCTGATGGCAGATCATCTTTAATGCCACCTGGCTGAGCATATAACACTTTCCAGGGATGCCATACATATGTGCCATCAGGGTTTTGTTACTGTTTCACAGGTGAGCTCTGGATTGAGACATACTAGGGCTGATTCAGCCTGCTCTGGCTTTGTACACCAGTCTCACTGTCAGATTGGATGCTGCTCTGCTAAGAATAAGGGGTGACTTTTCCGAAGTCAACAGAGCTGCACCCACTTATGCCAAATGAGAATCTGGCTCATATTACTGTTTTAATTAGAGTCATGTCAGAGCTGCTGTTTCATACATATCGATTAATCAAAATGATGCATAAAACATATGGCTCCAACAGGAATAGGGTAAAGGACACCATCTTCCAGTAGTCTTATCACATGAATATTAAGTCCTCCTTGCTATCAGATAATACTTAATGGAAACATATTTCAATCAGGTGTACAAAACCACAGGGATATAGTCATCACTATTAGGTTGATGCAAACAGCTGTCCACATGAGATATATTTAATGACCTACTCCAGATGCTTTTGAAAACTGACTCCAGAAATCCAGCAACCTGGCACTCCTCCTCCTGCCAGATCCAAGCTCTGAGCTTCCAAACTGAGCTTTTCATCTTTTAACAGTGCTTAATGATAGCTGATTCTGTAACTCCATAGACAAATCAAGAGACATGGCCCAGGACCAAAATATGCTTTCCCTGAAGAGAAGTCTAGACACATCACAGCAATTTTTATTCTGCTGGCTATTTCTTTTAACACTGATTAATCCACCCAGGCTGCATTTTGAAGCATCACCAGAGGCAATTTACATAAGCTATTTTGTGTGCATGGTTTCTCTCCATCTTTCCAATGTCTTTGTATCAAAGAAATCACTCTGATTCTTTATCTTAACTAGGTGATGTGGCACCAAACAGCTGCTGCTCTGCCAGAGTTCCCGTATTTCCAGAAATATAGAACAAAGGTCCTGACCTTTTGTGGTCATTAAAGGTAGTCTTGCAATTTCCCATATGAGTCAAATTGTTTTGCTCCTATGCCCTTGACAGAGTCCTACCTCTGATGATTGCTCTGCCTTCATAAACTACCCTCTGCTTTTCAGTTTCACGCAGGTTTTATGCTGATTCCATTGAAGCCCTTGGGTGGTTTTCGCACTTTATTACTTAGCTTAGTGAAATTGCTTTTTTAAACAACTAAGGTGCCACTTCTAGTGCTGAATGTGACATCAACTTCATTCAAAGATACACAGCCTTTAAGACCAGTAATGATGAAAAATGCTGAAAGTCCAGGGCAGTTTACTCAATAAAAAGTTATTGTGTATGTTGGAGTTTGACCAGATTGGTTTACATCTCTGTTCTTGTGAGGAGTGAAATGAATTTGTTGAAGGCCCCATTCAGTTAAGAATGGACTTGACATTAGAAGGTGTAACCTGTAGGGAAGGGTCCTGATGTGCTGTAATACAGCTACAATCTCTACTGCACTTCTGCACGCAAAGCCAACTGCCCTGACCTTTGATCCTGATTCTCCTGCAAAATTACAAAGGAGGCAGCTTAAGCCCTGTTCTTCCTCAGGTAAGTTTTCTGCCTGGGAAATGATCTACTGAGGTTCATTCATGGCTTCATAAACCATGACAATGGTATGTAAGGCCAGATGCCAGATAAAACCTTATCCTATGCTGTTATTTTTGTGGGTCTTCCTCAGTGTTAATTTCTAGGATACACATAACTCAAACAGAAATCATAAACCCATATTTTTTGCTGCATGCAGATTGGAAGAATAAACCGTTTACTTAACATTTTAGATAGCATTACCCCTAAGTATCTCTACTTTCATTGAGGAAGCCTTCTGAACAAGATTCTCAAGCTACAAAAAAATAACATCTGCACTATAAGCCTGCATCTCAGGAGGCTTTGGATCCAGAATGTGTGGTAAATGCCAGATAGAATGATTTATGTTAGATACAGGAAATAACTGGACTTAATAGACTGGACTATGTCATCTGTATCTAGTTATCCATCTTATCATTTGAGAATTATCCAGTGACAAAGTAGTGCCACTATGAAAATACCAAGAGAAAAAACAAAGGTCCTTTCTAGGTGAAGTGAATTTGCTAACGCAATGGCAATGTAGGAAACTGGGCCCTGAACAGCAACTGTTATTAATTTCTGTATTACATTTTATCTGAAATGCTCATGGCTCTTTGATTAAGATATAAACTGTTCATTTTAGAATAAACTGAGAGGTATATGTATCATTATGCTCACTTTCCTTTCCCATCCCACAAGGAAATGAAGTGGCTTTTCAAAAAATCCTCTAATCTTGGGCACCTTTTTCAAGACACTACAGACACTGATTTCATGGGCAGTTGCAAATGTGCAGCTGCTTAGGAAAATCAGGTGCCAAATCTTACAGTGCACTTGAAAAATATGGAATGGTTGGATTGCCTTGAGAAAGGGCTGGACAACGGACCTCAGTCATGTGTTCTCCCTTCAGCTGAGCACAGTAGAGAGTGAAAAATCTTATTCAGAAATTCTTTCTGTCTACTTACAGCCCTTTACTACTGATAGACAAAAATGCATCTTTCTGTGAATTATGTGTCTTTCAATGTACAAACATAATTTGTTAACAGTGAAATTAATAACAGGAATACTTTATCACAGTAGTTACACCTTTCAACAGCAGTCTCCAGCAGTCAGTACTTCAAGCTGATGAAGAAAACTGAGAGGGGAAAAAAACCCCACTCTGCCCCAGAAGTAATCACATAAGCCAATTAGAAAAGCAAGGCTGCCAAGGCTTTGGGAGCACAGCTACGATTTCTGAGCTCCAGTCACATCAGCCATGTCTGTGTTGTTTGAATTTTCACAGCCTAGGAGAAAGGCAACTTGATACGTTACCAAATTCATATGCATGAATGAAAGGCCTTGTCTCTGTACATTTTCCTCAGATTCTCCTTGGAGAGATGTCTAACACAGTGATAGCTTATCAAAACCTCTCACTATGTGATTTCAGAGAATAATTTTTGTAGACTAAATTGTGTTAAGGTAGGGCAGGCAAGGGGATAAGAGAAAACAAGATGTATCTGTTAACTCAGGTTATGTGTTTTCTAATTGTTAACCATTGTCTTGGGACTGACTGCAGGTGGCACTGGCCAGTTCAACACAGGCTGCATGTTAGTTTGTGTTCTCATACAGAGCAGGCTGACATCTCGGAAAGCTGTCAGGGTTGCTACTGTCTTTTAGAAGCAGCTCTATTACCTGGGGATGCAGCAAAGTGCTAACAGAAGGATTTCAAAAGCATAGAAGACCAATTGACATTTTATCCGAGATTGCAATGCTTTCAACAAACTTTACAAAGTGATTTATAAAGTACAAACTGCAGTCTTTATATACACAAATTCAAGGTCATCTATGCGTTATATTTTTCATGCATAGAAAGCACATGGGTATTTTCACTCTGAACAAGCTCTCATTTTAGTCGTGGGGACAATGAAACCCAAAAGAGAAAACAAGAAGTCAGCATACATCTCTTCCCTTTGCGATCATCTGATCTGCATAGATCAGTGCATAATGTGAGCTGTTACAGGCTCCCAGCCACTTATTCTTCTGTTCCAGGGCAAAGTCAGCTGGCTCAGCTTAGACAGGCTTCACTGGTGTTTTCAGCTAAAATGTTTTTCTTGCACTGCAGTAGATGAGGATCACCACAGAACAGGCTCCTTCCCTTCTGCTGGCCCTGCTGTGGGATGGGCAACCCCCAACAGAGATGTGGTACCAAACTAGCTGAGGTTAGTAGCACCTCATACCTCTGCAGCTGAAACTGCAGGGAATATCTGAACACAGGCTAAATTGTTATATCGAGGGTCTCACAGAACAGCAGCTGTTTCTGCAGCTAGGATCACTTGTGAAAATGTAAAGCTACGATACAGACAGCATTAGAATACTGCAAGGCAGAATTACATCAAATAAGGAAAGTTCTGGCAATTTGCACCCAAAGCAAAGGTGTGGACATTTTTTTTGAATGGGTATAGCTGCTTAAGAAGGGAGGTTTATAGTCTGTGGTTTAGCTTGTTCTTTTTCTGCTAATGCAAAACTATGTTAAAAAGAATTTTGTTTCTTTTTTATTTTTGAAATGATTAACTCTACCCCGTTCTTTAAGATGTACTTGAGCAGCAATTGAAAGTTCAGTTTGTATTGATGTTGCAATTGTATCGTTAAATAATGACCATTACAAGCTGACTAGGGGTGGGCTGTTAAGTGGGTTAGAGGTGATTAATTATTAGGCCTTAGAGATGGGGGTATGTATATTTGATTCATTTTATCTTTGTACCAGTGAAGTTGTGTTGAATAATTGGTGGTTAGAGAAGCAGCTTTGTTGCCATTTGATGAGAGAGAGAAGAAAAATATACTGATTGTGTCTATGTGAGCACAGGACAAGTGTCTTTCATTCCTCATCACAAATTGCTATTCTCTATAGTCAGCAGTTACTTGTGTCTCTGCACTGAAGTTCGTATTCATCTACCATGAAAGGAAGGACTAGAAGAAAAGGTTTGACCTGAAAGGTCAGGCATTCCCACAGAGAGAACTCCCTCTCTGAGCTTTGCTGGTGTTATCTTGGTTAGCTGCGAATTCTTAATCACAAACTACACATGCTGCTTCTTTTATTCTCATTGCTTTTAGGTTTCAATTAAAATGCAAACACAGGAAAACAAATTTTTTTTTTTGGGCTATATGCAGATTTCTTCATGAGAACTTCTTGAGCCTCGATTCTTTAAAGAAGTGAGAGTTACATGCAAAAATGGACAGACAGATCCTGTTCTTCCTTGTCACAGTCCAAGGCAATCATCTAGACTGAAGGAGAAGATGACAGAACAAATGGTAGTAGGCAGACAGTTATGGCCTTATACTTCAAGTATTGGGATCAAGAGGTAGGACATCTGAGTTCAGTCAAGATCTGATGGGATTTTTCCCTAGGCTTCCAGGAATAATTTTCAAATCACTTAAATTTGATCTCTCTAAAATAGTTATAATATTCCCTTCTCTCTCCTTTTTGTAGGTCTTGTTTACTTGATTGAAAGTTGTTTTGCATGTGCACTGTTTCTTAATGTACTGTTCCTATATGTACCATGCTACGTGTACTATTTCTAGCCCTCAAGGCCTTTGGGATCACTTAGGGTGTCTCATTTCTTTTGAAATACAAATAATACTCATAAAGAGAACCTGGATTACTTGCGAAAGGAAGGTATAGTGAACGCTCTGGATATTTACCTGCTTCTCCGGCCACTGGTCAGTAGGGTCACGGGGAAGAAAGACGAGGAAAACTGCAAGAGAAAGCATGGAATATAAGTCTACAAAGAAGGTTACATTGAAAAAGAGATGGGGATGTGGACTTGAGACACCGAGGTTGCAGGAGGGCAGAACTGAGTACAGAGTGGAAAAAAGTGTAAAAGAAGAGACAGGACAGGAAGAAAGCAAAGAGAAATATGTAGGTGAGAAAGGAACTGGAAAAGAAGGAAGAATAAATGGGAAGGCTAGGAAAGCAATAAGATTTAGGACAAAATATTTGGGGAAAACAAAAACAGTACAGTGAAAGGGAGAGGACAAAAGGGGTAAAAAAAAGCATGGGGGATAAAACAAATAAACTCATAGAACTGCAATACCTTTGTTCCCAGGGCACATGCATCCAGTGGACACAGGAAGTACAAAAAGCCACTGTCATCCATAATGAACTCTTCGAATCTGTAAGATGATCATTAAATACCTATATACTCATTTGTGTGACTATTTCAGGTTAGAAACTATCTTATCTTGTCACTGAAATAACAGGAATTTTTGCTGAAGCATTGCCTTAGACAGTGGCTTCTGCAATCATGTTTTCTAAATGAATAGAATATTTTAGCGTTAAAAGGAAGGAATAGTAGATGGAGTATCACAAAACTGGAGAAGAAAGAGCAAGATAAAGAAACTAAAAGAAAACCCCGGTTTAAAACTACTGGTGACATCTTGGGTAATTTTATTGGCAGGATCTTTCAGTCTCTGCCTTATTTCATTAGCATGCCCCACCTCTTAGCTTTTCCAGGGTGTGTTCACAATGTTCACCTTGTTCCACTCTTCAGCAACGATTACTGAATAGTATTATTATGATCAAGATAAATAAAGAAATCTATCAATTTATGTTGTATATTGTTTATAATAATTCAGATGCTGGCTCTGACTACTCATTGCACTAGATTAAAGAATTGCAATCAATGTAGTGTTAGAAATTGCTCGTATTCTTCCTTCCAAAACTAAGCATGCTCCCCTTTGGTTTTAATCTACTAAATGACATTAAAATGGTCATTTGGCAAATGTCCTATAAGGCTGCTTTGTTCAGATGACTGTTCTTGATTAGACTTGTGTAAATAGCACTGAAAACTCCCTTTGTCATCTCTTATCTGCACTGTCTTGTTCTACTTTTATGTCATATTTTATATTTAACCATACTTAACATGATCATGAGCCTTAGAAAAGATGTCCATATTATTTACTGCTAATTCAGACTGACACTGGAGGTTTACCAGTCCTCTGTGTTAAGCAATAAGGCTGTAGGTGCAGGTTCTTTATCTGGGACTGTTTTTACATAGGTAATTCAGATATTTAGAATCTTTAGATAGATAATGGGCTGATAATATTGCTCATTCATTCAGTAATGAGCAGGCCAGAGGATATGTCCTGAATGGAATCAGAAATTATTAGTAGCAAGGTTCTAAATTGCTATTAGTTTAGGGACATTCTTGAAATGGCAAAGGTTGATGACTACAGTATCAAGACCCTTCCAACCTAAATTATTCTTTGATTCTATGATTCTATGATAAAAGTGGTGATATTACATGGCAAAGACTCTTTGCTCATTTCCATCTGTTACATGAGACAAGGATGTGTTTCTGAGGTCACAGGTGCAGAAAGGACAGAAGACTAAACCTATCTTTAACTGCTCATGAAATAAGTGACTTCAGTCAGCTTTTATTGTCCATGATGATACCTATCTTTCCCTCCACAGCACTAACGTCCTAACTAGACTACATCAGGACAAAAGATTCTGGGCTTGTTTTAAATTGACTTCCAGATGTCTTTCATTTAAACTATGATTTGAGATAAAACACATCTGCTTTTTTGAAGAATAAGGAATGAGAAATGCATGTGGTGTAGTGCAAGAAACTTGCAAAGGATTGTTCCTTCATTTGTTGTGCATATTTAGAAGTTGCTTAGTTTCTGAGGCAGGAATTTTAAGAAGAGAAAGGAAAGTCTCACAGTTAAAACAGTCATATATTGAATTCAGGAATTAGGTTTTATCCTCATCTTTGTTGAATTCTGATGTGTTGCTTAGCAAGTGACTTCAAACCCAAGTGGGGTTTTCAGATGGGGTCATTAACAGTTTGTTGCTTGTTCCCAGGGTGCCCAGCATGAGACTCTTTTTCCTCATTGGCAGGAGTGTAAAATGCTCACAACTATAGCTGCAGTCAATCAGAGATGTGCTCTCAGCATACCAAATGAGATCCACTGCTAAATACTCTGAAAACTTAGGTGCTACATGTCTCAGATAACATGCTTGATGTTAGTGGCTATATTTGACTTTTAACTCCTCTGTGACTCAGTTTTCAGTCTACAAAAAAGAGGATAATGACAGCCTTCACCTCACGTGGGTTTTGAGAAGATAAATTCATTAATGTTTGTGAAGAACTTAGATATTAGTCATGAACACCACAGAAAAGTCCAAGAGGAAATGAATAGTTGCATGTTCAGAGCAGGGTTTGAATGTAATGCAGTAAATAAGGACTAAGAGTAGATACTGAACAATAACAAGAAAGTCAAATATTAAAGAGCTGTTCATTAAGTACACCCTGTCAATTCTGAACACTGAATGAGACAACAGTTCTCTGTAAATAAAAGCATGTGATCATGGGATTAAGAGCTGTATCATAATGCATACTAAATTTGCAGGTACTCCATTAATTCTGTTATTTCCTAATTGTTAATGCTTGCTCTTGAAACTTTGATAAAATTCTTCGAATCGTGCACACAATAATTTCATTTTAATGAACACGTATTAATATATATACACATTCTTTCATAACACGCAAACACAGAGCACATCCTATCCACTAAATAAGCATACCTAAAGCAAAACTCAAGGTCTTTCTTTTAGGCATTTCTGTCTCTTTCTGTTGTTTTTCCACTTTCTTCTTACCCCTTTTCAGTGTCCAACCTAGTTCATAACTGCAAATGTGGAAGTTACGTCTAATGACTCACTACCCAAGTATAAATCTGGAAGGCTAAATAGTTAAGAATATTAATAGACAAAAGACTGGCTTATTCGTCTAAGTAAATAAATACATTTCTTCAGACACATTTTCATCCCAATATTCCGAAATATTAACCTGGCAGTTTCCCATATTTCTCCCTGATGTATTCCATTCATTGATTTTTATGACAGAGGCAGGTTTACGTTTGCAAATGAAAAGGATTGGTTTTTTTAAGATGCTAATAATTTTTATTGCTGGACTCTCAAAGCACATTTGATGTAGGTAATAAAGCCATTTTAAAAACACAGAGCTAACAATGCTGCAAGTTAGAGGTGATGGGTAGTGCAAAACTGTGTTGCCATGACACAAAATAGAATGTTGAGAGTGAATCACATTTATATATGAAGACAATGCTTATTTTGCATATATGACAGATACAGAAATAAGATGTGATTTTTCTTTAGAATAGATCTGCATACTCCATTCTCTGCCCAATATCTTAAGAAAGCCAGTGACTTATGACCAGTTTTAAGATGAGTAACCAAAATTACCTCACTGTTGTTCTGATCAGCTCTGATACCTCTTAAAGGGCAGCTTTTCAGGATGTCTTTTGGCATGTTCACTTCAGGTCTTCATCAGAACCAGAAAGTGCAACTTTGCTACAAAACTTAGACTGAAGTGCCTCAGTTTTGACAAATGGGGGTTATTAATTGAATGCAGATCTGAACAAATGCATAGAAAGCTGTGGAAAATACATGCAAGTAAGAAACAGGGATCACAGAGACATAGCATCTATTTGCTATTGTTTTAACCCAGAACCTCATATGGCTCATAGGCAGGATGTAGGAACTGTACAGAGCCTGAGGATGGGAGCACAGGTTGCAGGATAGATAATTTGAAGGTGATACTAAGTGGCTTGTCTTTATATACAGACCTAAGATGATAGGTGATGTTCCAACAGCACTGAACATAAGTTTACTTAGCAAACAGCTCCTTTTGCTAGAAATGTGAATCCTCTCACGATCTGTGCAGCCAATTTACAGAAGAAACAGTCCCTGGGACTAGGCAAATACAGAAGAGACAGATTCAGGGGTAAACATTTCAGTGTTCGTTTAATTTTGAGACTGATACAGTGGAAGTGATGTAAAATGAATGTCTTCAGAAAGAATATAATTAGAGAGTGCTGATTATGTAAACAACATACCATTCTTCTCTCCTGTACAGAAAAATTGATTCCAGAGAATTAATTTTGAACAAATGCTTCTCTCTGTTACTGATATTTCTTGACATTTATAGCCATTGATATGTTGTTGAAATTTAATTTTCTGCTACACATGTGACCAACTTTACTTTTTGACATGGAGGATTGCCCTTGCATTCAGACAGGTAACATATAGATTTGTTTCTTGTTCAGGGCCTGCTCTACAAAAAATTTGGACATGAACCTCAACTAAGCAAAGCTAATTAGAAGTGGTCCAGTCACCTGTTTTAGAGAAGATATAGTGAATGGCTTAAGTCTAGGAAGCACAGATCTAAGTGGAGTATTCCTTTTTATTTTCCAGCATTGATATTCAGGGCACAAGTGGAAAAAAAGAAGAGCTTAGATGCTTTGATGTTGGACAATAACTCATTTAGAAGGGCAAGAAATAATTCAGAGGTGGATGTGAATTGCAAGGAAGAGTAATGGTGTTACTGTATGTACCATGGCTCTGTACCTAAAGAAATAACAGGACTTGATCAATGATAACTCATGTAGAGGAGGTATGTGAGATGATGAAGAACCAGCAGAGGCGTCCCTGAGAGAATAATGATATCTTACCCCATGGTCCACATCGCCCTGCCCTGCAGGTGTGTTTGGATTGATGAGAGCTCTGTCTTAGGCAGTCAGTAGTAATTTAGTGTGGTAGGCCATGCACAAATGACTTTCGTTACTGCCGACAGCTTCATTACAGCAGGCCCATCCTTCACTTACTGCAGACCTTCTTCCATCAAGCTGTAGATGAATGAGGGAATGACCCAGACTCTATATGTTTGCAATATTATTCTCTCCATTATTGTTCCCTGGCCTGTTTTTGTTTGTAAATTCTACAGTTAGTTGTACCTTTAAATTGTACAACAAAGATCCAGACACACCTTTAGTGCCTTCATCTGCATGTACTTACATACTTAATGCATGTACTCCAAAAGATAAACTAACAAAAAGGGAGAGGGACTTTTGCATATCTTGAACGTGCAGTCTCTTCTGACATAAGAAATGATTTCCAGACCACGCTGGGTCACCATGGAGTCATTTTGTTCCTGGCATGGTATGAACCATCTTTCTCTCAAACTGAGTTTCCAACCACTTTTCCAATACCTTTTCAATAGAATTAATAGGTTTCTTTAAAGCAATAAATATATCCAGACATTAGTCACCCTCCTTAATCCTCTGTGTGGGTGCTGTATGCCATCAGATGGAGCAAGGCTGTAGTCTGCTCTGGGAATTCCTCTTTCTCACAGCAAGTGACTCAAAGAGAAAGGGAATTCATATCTTCTGTGAAAGAAAAAGTAGCACAATGGAAGCAAGGGGGTTGCTCAGATGCTATGTGCATGCAAGGACTGCAGGAACAGAGAATGATGAAGTAAGGAATACACAAGCCAAGGCTGCATAGAACTAAATGCAAGAAATCAGAAGAAATAAAAGTTCAAAGGATCTTAGACTGGAACTCCTTGTTACAGTCTTCAAATGCATGAGGGTAGATGTATTTGTTCCTGCTGGTGAAAGAGGTTTGACTAATGCTACAGGCCTGGCCAAATGGTTTGTGTACTTCTATAAGCTCTGTAAAATCACTGTTTATGACAGCATTTGCCTCTGGCTGTGATCATCCCCCTCAAAAGATCTGTCAATGCCAATGCAACAACTGAGATTCTTCCTGGGGTCAGTTCTAAGTCACTTGTTAAATTATTCATTCAGCTACATAAAAAAGACCCCGATACTGTACATAAAAACACTAAACCCCATAACAATAGTCAGAACATTGACTGTATATAAAGTTCTATGTAAATGTCCTATCTTAGATTTGGAAGGTGTTTGAATTTATTATACTAAGGCTGCATACCAGATGAAAATGTAAATTTTTTATTGATTACAGTCTCTCTGACTGTACTGCACTAACTATACTTTTAAAGCTGTCCCTACGGGAGACTTTTAGCATTGCATCATGCAAGTTCAGTACTTCTGTGTATGGATGATGTTACATGCATTTGTCACACACTAAGTTCATTCTTACAAGGGGAGTATGTGTGTGTGTGTGTGTCTGTAAAATCATGTGATAGGAACGCCATGCTTACTCAACTATCTGACCAGATAAGCACTGATTGTTATAAAGAGGGGCTGTCCAGCTGGCACAGGCAGGATGAATGTGTAGCCTATGTAGAATTGGTAACTGTGGACTACTACTGTACTTTAATAGCAAGTCGGGAAATACAGAATAAAAAGAAAGCCTTCCTACTCTGTCCCAAAGACCCGACTATCAGGTCAAAGGCAAGAGACTGGACACACATAAATGGGATCAAATGCAAAGAAACCACTGGCACACTAGCTTGCTGTAACGTGATCACACATTAACGGCCTAATGATTATCAACAGTTATAAACATATTGGCAAAGAACAGCTTTGAAGAAATACTTGTATGATGATAATTAAGTAGCTTTGCAAATGTTCATGCAAGGGTTCTTGAGTCTGTACTCTCTCTGTTCCATGTCTCTTAGGAAACAACATCTAAACAGTCTCTAACAAGAGGATCTAGCAAAAAAAAAAGGGGCTTTATTTTCTAATTTATTTATTTTTAAAACTACATGCTTTACAAAAAAACCCCACATAAGTACATTATGCATGATGACTTCTCTGCCAGGTGCAGAAGTGACAAATTTCATGAGCCATCTGGACAGTTTCTTAGAGAATACTGTTGTGGAGCTGTTGGTGAATGTTCATGTAGGCAACAGCAGCACTGGGAAAAATAACTGGGGTTATGTCGAAAAACTGCAGCTATGAATGAGACGGTGTAACATTCATTTCAGGTACTTGGTGGAAGGATAATAATCAGGGGCACACTAGAAAATCAAGGAACAAATTAGAGCCTGGTGCTTTATGCTGAGGAAAGCATAGGGACAAAAAGTCTGTATGATTGGTGTACATGGTTAATATAAATTAACTTTAAAAAATAAAATATCTAAATTTGCATCACAGAAATTCTTCACATTAAAATTTCATGTTTAAATGGGGAGAATATTACGTGATGTCTTGACTACATGATCAGCAGGGGAATGATGACTGCACAATACTGTGAGTGATAAGAGACCCTGCAAGGGCTGAAAACGCAGCTGTAATGAGACCTCCCCTTTCCCCATGAATGTTAGCTAACTGTCAAGGTAAGGCACTGCAGAAATTACATTCTTAGAAATCACTGATGAGTGTCCCTTGAAGCAACTGTCTTCAAAAGGAAGAACAGTAACCACAGATATTCAAATTCAGCAGCCTTACAGAAGTGAAAAAAAAGTCACTACAGTAAAATTTAACTTCAAAATGGGAACTATGTGGTAACCAGGAAACTATTTTAAAGGATGAAGGGGAGTAATCAAAAGGGCAAAATGCCTTCAAGAGTATTTAAAGACACCATATTGCAGCCTCAAAGTAAATGTTTATCCCTATCAAAAAATAGTTTAAATGACCAAAAAGAAGGAGTGTGGTTAAACAACAGAGGGAAAGAGGCAATTATAAGTAAAATGACAGACAAAACTGGTAAAAACCAGAAGTTGTATTCAAAGGTGCAAAACAGAAAATGCACAAAAGTTCTGGTATGTGAAATGTAAAAACATAATAAGCTATGTCAAAACTATTCTGAGAAGCAAACTGCTAAAGGCATGGAAATTATTAATACAGTCTCTGTAAAACACATGAAAACCAAGCATCCTCCCCAGGTCTGTAGGGCTGAGTTATGGAAGAAGCACTGGAGGATGCTGTGGCTGTAGCAGAAAGGCTAAAAGAACTGCTTACATTAGTGTTAACCACATGGGAGCTTAGAGAGGTTGCTGCACTGAAACCTTTACTTATAGGTGACTAGTCTGAAGAACTGTCTCAAAGTAGAAGTATCAGCAGAAGAGGTTTTAGATCAATAAAATGTATAATAAAAAACACTGTAAGAAACAGATGGTATTAACCCAAGAATTCTCAAAGTTGCTGCTGAACTACTAACTGCTTTGGGTGAACTATTGAATAAATTAGTCTTTATACCAGAGAAAGAGCAGGTGGCAAGCCTAAGGCCCATTTTTAAAAGGACCCCCGTGGGGACCATGCGGTTGGGGAATAAGCAGGCTGTGAAATCTACAAACAAATAAGTCTGATTTTCTTATCAAGCAAATTGACTGAAGCTGTGATAAAGAATAAAAATAATAGACGTGGATAAATGTGATGTTCTCAGGAAGAGTCAGTAAAGCTTTTCTTTAAAAAAACAGTAATCTATGCTGTGCAAATCCAGCTGAAATCTTTGGGCATGTGTCATCCTCTTGATATAGTGCATTTTGATTTCCAAAAAGCTTTTGATGATGCTCTTGTCCAAAAGTCTGTTGGTCTTAAAAGAACATAGTCTCATAAAAAGAGAGACTGGAAGAGTATGTGAAAAACATAAGATCACAAATGACTTGAAGACGGTGAATAGGGCATGATTATGCATTGATTTTTATAACACGAGGAACAGAGATTATTAAGTGAAATAGCCTAACAAGCTTGAAATAAAAGAAAGCAATTGTTTACTCAATGTGTAATTCAACTGTTGAATTTACTGTCAGAGAATGAAGAGACCAAAATCATTACAGGGTTAAAAAGCAGCTGGAAAAACTGATAGAGGGTAGGCACACCACGAGCTATTAATCTAAAATGTGGATTTAATCACTGAGTTAATCTTTGGTATATATACCATGGGCTAGGAAGGTATACACTTGCCTCCTTTTCATATTCTTTTCATAAGCATCTTCTGGTCAGTGTCAGAGAGAGGATACTGTCAGCTACAGCTATTCTGATGTTTCTCTAAATATTTTAAAATGTCAATATGGAAAACAAGCTTTATAAGGTGCACTTTATGTCATAATATTAAATATTGTATGACTAAAAAGAGCAGAGAAAGTGACGGACATGTTATGGAGAAAAACTACTACTAATTTTTGGTTTAACTTTTATTAAAGCTTGAGAAATATGTTAATTCAAACCAGATATAGAACTGATAGAAGCAGGTTTAGTATCATTATCTCCAAAGATATGTGGGGAAGATTTGTCTGACAGGATGGTCTTGCAACTAGGGTATTAGATTGGATTTGAATTCTTACCAAAATCCTGGCTGATGCATTGCAAAGATTCTCCAGGCTTCTCTGTTTCCCATCTGCAAAACTGGGTGACCTCCCACAGTAACTCCTGACTTCCAGACTGTTGTAAGCATAAGCACTTGATGTTTCAAGGCACCCAGAAAATGTGTTTGAGAAGGCTCCTAGCAAGTTGCAGTGCCATTAATCTTTGCAATTTGTTTACAAGCCTTCAGCCAGTTTTCAGTCCATGCAACAAAGGCTTACATCCAAGCCTATCTGAATTAATTCTTGTAAGACCTTGTGAGGTATTGAATCAATATCATGTTTACTGTTTAACTTACTCAGTGAAGAATATTTTACATTAATATAGCTCTTCTCAAGCTGAATGGTCCTGAAGTGCTTTGCAAGCTATGTTAATACAACGCGGCACTAAAACACTGTACTAGCAGAAAGTGTATAGAGAGGGGAAAATTACAGCCAAGGACAACAGGGCAAACTATTTCTGTTACAAGAAACTGTTTCAAAACCTTTACTGCACACTGACTGCAGTTTGTAGAGAGAAATCCTAGAATAGTCTGTTATTGACAACAGTGCTGCCAAAGCAAGAGGGAAACTGAAATATCATGGGGCACTCGGGAATCATGTGCCTCTCCTGGACTCCTTTTTACTCCTGTGGTATCATGTGTTCTTCTGCTCTCTTCTCTTTACTTTTGGATGTGATGAGGGTAATGTAGCTCTGAAACTATCCTGAAGCCACATCATCCCCAAAAGTGTTTCTCAGCTTTGTGGAGGTTAGATTTGCTTCAGAATCTCTGCCTTCCTGCAAAGCTTTGGGGAATGGTTTAGCTTTCATTTAAAAAAGGGCTGGTTCTTCTACCAAGTAGGAAGCTGTGGTGCTGGGAGGCATGAGTTGCTCCTGTCATCAGGTTCAGTGCCTCACCACAAGTGCAAGTGTGTGACAGTTTGATCTGGGATTTCTCCAAAGTACCACTGACTTCAGGACTCTTTCCATGCTGCTGTAACCTGTTCAGGTACTGTAGGCAAGTCTCTGATATTTGGTTTTCTATTTCCCATAACCTGGCACTGCCAGCAGCTGTCTTCTGCTCTGCATCTTCCCCTCAAAGGGTCTTGGACTGAACTACAGCGTTTATCTCCTTTTTGAGACATTCGTAGTCAGGCAGCTGGAAGGAATCAAAGAGGTGAAGATACAGACCAGCGTGCAGTGGGGAGTGAGGACCGGGGAAGGGTAGACTGGATATGCATCTTGTCTTGTGCTGAGCATCTCGTCTCTGCTGAGATGAGAGATTAGCAACAGAGTGAAACTCACCATTTCAAACCCTCCTGGGCAAGCAAAGATCCAGGTCCTCAAGGTCACACTAATGGAGTCTTCACTGTCGCAGCCCAGGCTCCAGGGTTACATGGAGAATGGAGCCCCAAGAGCCTGTCCCTCATGAAAGGTAATTGCTGAATTGTTCATCCATGGTTCTCCTTTGCAAAGTGCCAACATGATGGTGGGTGTATGTAAGAAGAGAGGGAGTGAACGCTGTCTCAGAATTTGAGTTCTTGCCTCAGACTTTGCTTCCCTGCTGCTGTTGAGTAGATGGCACTCATTTACCATAAAGTGAGACAAATGTTGTGTCACTTTCTAAGTGAGAAACTTAGGACTTTCTAAGTGTGCCAGTGTTACTAACTGTACTGTGTTCTTTGATGGCCCTGTTACTAAGACTGCAGTGGCTACTTAAATTTCACGTGCCAGTTTTCTTCTCTGTGTCATTTCCTACCTACTGGAAAAATTCTTTCTCTCCTGTTGACACGGGATTTACATAGCTGACCAGTGGAGGAGGAATGCTACTGACCATGCTCTCTTCCCCCATGCCTTCCAGAGTCACTTGCAAAATTTCTTCTGATTTCAGAGAAGCCAAAAATCTCAGCCTGATTTTATCTCATGACAAAAAGAAATTTCCTTAGGTCTTGAAGTCAAGGATGGCTACACATGACCATTTTTTTCAAAGGTTTAAGACAGATGTAAAAGCTAGGTTATGAACATGCAATGCCATCCAAAGTTATTTTCTGCTTCATGGGTTGTTTGTTGGAATTTGTCTGGCAGGAAGAAGCAAGCTGAGCTTTTTAGGATTTATTTTTTTATGTATAATTAGAATAGGTTTTTATTAAGATTAAGTTTGAATCAGTTTCCCAACAATAATCTGACAGAACATGAAGTCCTGCGAACTGCAATGCAAGCAGAAGCAAGATGTGAATTATAAGTAGGAATGCCACACTTTTCTGGCCCCCGACAAATCTCCCTACTAACCTTTGCTGCCCATAAAAAACCTGCCAACTCGGGAGGCTTACTTTGACAATAGGAAAAAAGAAAAATAGCTGTAATGATTCACAATGGATAGTTATCATTAGCTCCTAAGAAAATAAGGATGTAGTACGTAAGTTAGCAAAAGCTGCTTTTCCAAGCTAGATTCATTTTGCTATTGCCAAAATTTGACAGTGGTAATAAATTCCATGAGGCACAGATCATCTTTTTGTTCTGTGCTTACAATGTCCAGCACAATGAGGTCCTGATCCACATCAGAAAGTCCTTGATCCTACCAAACTATAAATAAAATAATTATAAACCATTGCCTTTCCTTTTCCAGTTTCTTTGATCCAAACATAATGAACACGCTGTTCTGAATTCATTCTCAAAGTGCCCCTGTGAGAGCTACTAAAAGAAAATGCATTGTTTTTTACTGAAATTTTTATTGGAATTCACGTTTTTGGATTTCAGCTTTTGTTGTTACTTTTTAATGAAAATGCATTCCCTCTACCTTTTCTTTCTCTAAGAAGAATATGAAGCAGTGGGAGAAGTGGGTTGGGTAGAAAGAAAGTGAAAAAAAGAGAAAGGACTCAGCAGAGCTTCTGCTGAGATCAGAAGTGGAAGACCAGTCATGGTCATGTTACCTTCAAGCTATTCGTTGCCTGAGTTACTGTAATACTGGGCTGCTCATCTTGCACAGGTGGGGTAACTGTAGCCCAGCAGCACCTGCAAGAACACAGATTGAGATGTGCTCTGTTCTAGTCACAAATTAGCACCTTAATTCATGTGGACATTGTGACCAGACCTAGACAACAGTGAGCATAGTTCCCTCTGTGCACATGAACAGTTGTTGCTTGTAAATGGCCTCTCCATAAATACATGTGGCTCTCAGCAGCTACTGTCTAATCTATAGGATTTCTGGACCCTCCAGATTTCTGGACCCTCCAGATTTCTGGATCTAGGAAGATTTCTGGCCATGTTCAGACTCCATATGACACCTGCGGTGCACTTTCTTCTTTTCTGTTGCCTTCTTACCCTTGGCAGGAAACCCAGTTGTACAGGTCTCTTTATCCCACTCACTCACTGTACTGGATGATAAAAGCTTTGTGTAAATATATCTACATATGTACATGGATGCTTCTGGTTTTTTTATTATACAGAAATCTTATAACATGAGTAATGTTTAGATTAACTGTGAAACAATTCCACATAAAATTAAAAGCAAATCACTTTTTTTCCTGTCGTTTGGCTTAAAAGGAAATTAACTTAATTGAATATAGACAGCTCTATTTTGCAAAAATATTACAGCCAAAGGTAATTTGTTTTTGGAAAATATTTTAGTAGACCATTTCAATTTCAATGAGATTACTTACTAGAAAATTAAATACATTTTCTGTTAAATGTAATAATGAATTCCATTGTCTGCATTGAGCAGGTAGAACTACAATATAATTGTGCTTAATACAATTAAACACAGTGTCTATTAAAAGTAATAATGCAGTCGATTGTCTGCATTACTCAGGCAGAACTACAATACAATTAAGGTCTTGTATATAAGTCACTCAGAAAATACATGTGCCTTATTACATCCTCATTCTGAACATTACAACCTTACAGGTCTCCAGGCTAGCATCTCTTGTTTGTCCTTATTCTAGTGAACCCCTGTTGTTCCCAGCTAGTCACAGACTTGCGCAAAGTAAATTTAGTGCTTTTATCCCAGTTATTAGTGGACTCAAATCAGCAAGCTTTTCAAAACTCCCATCCCCAAGCATTTCTCCTAAGTTTTTACCATCTCTCATGCCATTTAGCTAGGGATATTAATGCTTAAATATTTTTTAAAGTGCTCCAACAATCCTCCAAAGCTCCAAAGGTAACCCAGTGAAAACTGCTATATACTCTGGTTAAAAAAAATATTTCTATTTTATAATTATAACCATTTAAATGATTTCTAATGCCTGATAACAGAAACTGGGTGTTATTGACTGGAATAAGTACCTTAGGCTTCTTGAGAAAGCACTGCATGTTAAAAATTGTGGTAGAGTCACTGGTTTTTACAACACAAAACCAGAACCTTGAGGAAGAATGGGAATAGAAACAAAAAACTGTGAAAAGAAACATGTGTGATTTTGGTAACAGGTTGTGTCTAACTGAGCAAATATTCAGTGTGCCTTATTGAAAGATCACCTTTAGTAAGCTTCATTCCTCCTCAAAAGATCAGGAGAAAGGATGGGAAGATGAGGACAGGAATCTACAAAAGTGATCAAAGATGGTGGAGACAGAGTAAAGAGATGTGACACAAACAGGTAGTGTAAATACAAGCGAGAAAAATTCCTGGAAAATTTCTTGATATAGCTCAGAAACTTTCTGTGAGCATCAGATCAGTCTTGGTGACCTGTTTGGCATAATTTCTTCTAGAAGCAGAACTAACCCTTGTACAGAAGGGCAGATCTGCTAAAACTGTTCGCTTTCTTTATTTTGACTGATCATCTAAATTTTATTTTTATTTTTTCTTCCTGTTCCTGAAAATGAATTTTCTCTCGTATGTCCACCCAATGACACAAAGAAAGGACTCCCATTCCCCTTGCCCCCCGCTACTTTATTCCTAGTATTCTATTACTTCCAGAAGGCACTGAGGATCACACTGGTATGGAACCAATGCACAGCTGCATTGTCTTGTAGTTCATTGTGTTAGCTTCCAGCACAACTTTGACTAACTATGGAAACTTAAACTTTTTAACATTTTGAGTAACATTTTATCAATAAACAGGATTGTCATTAGTAGCTCTGAGGCCTAGGTGGTAAAAAGAGCCTAAACTGAAGGCAGAACTTTTGGTTCTAGGCATTTAGTTCCTTGTTTTTTATTCCACTTCACAACTCTACACCTTTCACTGATCTCTTCTGTTCCTGATCTCTACCTTTAGAGAACCAGCTTTTTTGGGGGGTGGATGGGTGTTTGTAAAGTAGGGTTATAGAAACCTGCCAGAAGAAAGTACTTCTAGATGTACATGGACTATGGCTAGTTCAATTTAGAAATTACATAAAACCTGATGCAAGGATGTATTAACCTTAGTTGTAGAAATATTTATTTGGGTAACTCAGAAAAATGATGATTGTAACTTTAATGTTTTAACAGTGTCTGTGATACAAGGGGCTTCTACTGCACTGTAGGTACCCATCCGGCATTACGTCCATTTTAGCATTTCAATTTCAATTTGACACTTGGATTTTGTCCCATTGGAGATAATTACAGTTATTTTCATTACAATAATGCCTGGAGATTTCAATCAAAATTAGAAAGCTTTTGCCAGGTAGTATAAAAACATATGACAAGGCATAATTCCAACCCTGAGAAGTTTACAATTCAAATAGACAGGATGTACAATGGGACTCCTATTTGCATCTGCAGGCATCGAAACACCAGATCTTGAATACCAGACTGTAAGTGGCTTGCCCAAATGGAAGTGGGGATTGAAAATACTTTTCTTGAGTTCCTGGCAACTCTTTAAAAAAAAAAGTCTCTTGCAATAGTTGCAGTGTGAAGAATTATTTGCAGTTTTCTACTGACAAAACTAAGTTCTAATTTGCAGCCATTATTTTTCTTGTGTTTCAGAACTGGCTCTGTCCCAGCTTACTGCTGCACTCACTCTCAGGACTCACAGATGCTCCTGTTGTATTCACTTTGATAACAAATCTCACCCCAGACCTGTAACTTTCACTGCTATCCTAATACTCCCCATATACTTTAACCTTCCAAAGTACTATTAACCTCAACTAAAAATCCTCAGTTTCTCCTCTTCTAGGGCTCCAAAGGATCTAAAGATGATATTAGGATGGTGCAACTAATTCTCAGCATGAATGAATAATGTAGATGTACACCTAACCCTTAATTTCAGTGATCAGTATCAAGGCAAAACCAGCTATCCAAAGGTAAGACATTCAGTACTCATGCACAGCTCAGTTTTTATGCACAGCTATCCAAACGTAAGACACTCAGTACTTGCACAGCTCAGTTTTAGCAGCTCCCTGCACTAAACAGTTTTACAGGAATTGTAAAACTTTTACAGGAATTTACAGGAATTTGAGGACTGAAAAAGACATAACAGGAAATAAATATTTAAAGCCATACACCATTTCCAATTGGCTAAATTACTCTAAGTGGTAATTTCATATCCAATAGAAAAAAAAAGAATAAAAAATTCAAAGCCTTTTGCACTAGACCTTAATGTGTCCTTCTGTGCATCATAAAAGCAGAATTATTTTATTACTGATTAATCGCAAGGAGACTGAGACCAAAGCATTGAATAGTTTCTACTTCTCCCAATCACAGGACTTCCATGCTTGAACTTCACATTGTGGCATATATGTTTCTGTGTTTTGTTTTGTTGTGTTTTTTTTAAAATTTGATTCAGTCTTTTGTCTTTGAATGTAAAAAAAACAACAGCTGATTTGCTTGCAGAATGCTTTGTATTTTTGAGATGTCTACAGACATGCCAGGAGAAATTAGTCATCTGTAGCTGCAAGTCAAGCTCTCTGAAACCTGAAGTAAATCTGAGAATCTTTGAAAGGACAAAGTTATAAAAATCAGGGTTATAAATAAAAAAGAGCCCCCCAAATGTTATCTCTTATCAGCAATGCAGCCTAAATCACCATAGCAGTCTTTGCAGTAACATGGAAGGAATGATTGTGGTGAGGCAAAGAGGAAGAAGGCTTTGCCTCTCTTTGTAGTGGGCATTTATCTAGCCTTGTTACTACATCTTCTGAGCACACAACAGTGAAAATATATCTATTCACCCAGTGCTACTGAAAATAGAAGCTTGATCTATCAGGAAGCTCTGTGAATTGCAGCTAGTCACAGTGAAAATGCAGATAGTTGAAGACCTAGGCTAGTGCAGTAACTTTTGAATAATTCTTTCTTTCTCATGAATAATCACAATTACCTCAGATCATGCCTTCTTCTCTCTCATGAGGGAGAGGAGCACATTAAAGCAGTGGTGCTGTGGCTAATCTTACAGAGTCTGCCTCATGTTCTCAGTAACCTTCCAATAGCCAGGGAAGGCACATAGCCTGGATGCTGAGGCCCGGTAAGGATGATTTATTTGTCAACAGCAGAATTCTGACACTTGCATCTCAAGAGTTAACTGTAACAAAGGATAAAAATGGAGCAAAGCTATGTGAGCTTGGCTTCCTAACATTAGCTATCCAGATGCTCTGAAATTAAAGTTCTATCCAGCCATCTATTCCTATGATCACCTCTCAAACCATAATACTGGAGTAGTAAAATAGCTTCTGTTTTAACATACTGCAGTCATACAAACATTTTACTGAAATATTCTCCTCTGAGGCTGAAATTCTTCATGTATATGCATCAGCCCAGGACTGTTCACAAGAGTATTTTAGGAAATGGTTCCTTGTGTGCAGACCAAACTGGTAGATGAGAGAGGATAAGTGTAGGTGAATAATACCTGACATTTGTTTTCATTACTTGATATTTGTTTATTATTCATTCACTCATTTAAAAAGTTGCAGCCACTCACTCAGAAACAGGTAACATTCCAGGTAATTTAGACGGTAAAATCCACTGCAAACACTGGGCAGTGATTTCTTGCAGGGCATAGCTCTTGGGCTGTAGTTTGTTTTATGGACCCTTTGCTGAATAGTCAGTATTAGTAGAGACATTCACAGATATTATGTGCTTGCTTTGAAACAGGCATGAGCAAAGCACAGGAAGAACACATTGACTTATTCGCTATGAACACACTCCCAAATCAGCTTTGCTGGGGAAACATGCTGCAGTTTTAGAGTATGCTTTTTAGTGAGAATCTAGTGAAGCAACATCACCCTACACAGGTTCAGCTGCACACACTCCAGCAGAGTGAGGGCCAGACTCACAAGCTGCTGGGACACTTTCCCTTAAAGAGAAATATTTCTGCACTGTGAAGAAGAGTAAATTAGGTCGGGGTTTTTTGTTCATTTATGTTCTTTTTTTTTTTCTCTTTTTTTCTGTTACCACATTACAAATTATTTAAATTTAGGATCTTTCTATGATAATTTGTCCCAGTTTATAGGCTCCATATTTTCTTCAGGACTTCCCCTGGTTAAAATACAGCTTTTGAAAAAAAAAATTCTTTCTCTAAATAGGTGGGAACAAGTGTGGGGGTCTTAATGAAACAGGACTAGTGAGTGATGGAAAGCAAACACTGAGTTAGACACAACAAGGCCCAGATTCTGTGCTATAACCTCATTTCAACTTGGTTCAGGTGCAAGGACTAGCAGGAATGAAGCAGAGAAGGTGTAAACCTTTTGCAGGCCCCTATTTGGATCAGATAGATATCACCTCTAAGGGAGAAGATTTGTGCATTGTCAGGGTCCAGTTCAACATGAAGCCTTGTTTGTTTCTCCTCAAGGGGCTTAGAGCTGCTGGGAATAATCCAAATGCAGAGTATCCCCATGAGTTAGCTTAGCTTTTGGGGAGTCTTTGGGTTGCTCTAGCTCAGGTCTGATTGCTCATAGTTCAATTAGTAACCAGAGAGAGGAATTTCTGGCAAGGCCCTTATACCAGCTTTTAACCACTAGCAAAAGAAAAAGCTTAAATTTGCTCTTAGGAGTCTTGGAACTGACCTCAGCTTGAATTTAGCTTACCTATCTCTTTCCTGATATGTATATATTGGTAAAGATTTTTGAAGGCGCTGGTAGGCAGGTGGGGGGCGAAGGCCTATTCGCCTGTTCCTCAAGTCTTCTGCCAAGCAGGCGATATCACGGTGAAAGGATTAGTAGCGAGGTGGAGGTCAGTCTCTTCTCCAAAGTAACAAGTGACAGGACCAGAGGAAGCAGCCTCAAGTTGAGCCAGGCGAGGTTTAGGTTGGATATTAGGAAAAATTTCTTCACTGAAAGGGTAGTCAGGCACTGGAACAGGCTGCCCAGGGAAGTGGTTGAGTCCCCATCCCTGGAGGTATTTAAAAGACAGGTAGATGCGGTGCTTAGGCCTATGGTTTAGTGGTGGACTTGGCATTGTTAGGTTAACAGTTGGACTTGATGATCTTAAAGGTCTTTTCCAACCTAAACGATTCTATGATTCTATGAAGTGGCAGACAGAGAAACACCTGGTGCAGAAAATTAAATAGGATTAGAAAGCAATAGAATAAACTCATGGAAGAAAAATCCATCAAGGACCATTGAAAACAAAGACGCCATCCCTAACTCAGAAAGTTTCTGAGCTGCAAACTCCTTGATACTGCCACCATCTCTGGTATACGTTACATTGCAATTGCCCTGCTCTTATATTCTGCCCTAGGCATCTATCTAGGCCGCTGTTGGAGATAAGATACTGGGCTGGCTGGACTTTTGTTCTGACTTATTATGGACATTGTTATTTTTGTGTGACAAAATCTCAAATTTCAATGACATTGCTGTCGACATCATTGCTATGGAAACCAACTCTACTGCAATTTACTGACTACACTTTTAAAATACATTAGTGATCATGCATTTGCATCGAATCTCATGGAAATCAACCAACACCTTTTGTATTTTTTTTTACACCTCTGTGGAATGATCCAGCAATGAGGAGCTGTCAAGCTTGACTAGTGACTGGCATAACATGCAGAAACATAGTGATGAAGCTCTGATATCTGCATAGGGCCATCAGAAGAAACAATTTGGTTTTTACAGTGCAAGACACAAGAGATGAAGATTCAGGGGCTGTTCAGCCCAGAGCCTGTTTCTTCTTCTCAGGAGCAGCTAGGAACAGGCAGAACATAAGTTCTCCAGAAGTAGCTGCTAATACGACACAGCAACTATTAGATTGCTGTGGCTGTGGTTTTGTGTTGGGAATCTCACTACTTGGAAGAACTTCACATCTAACAATATCATCTGCCTCCACAGTCCCTTTGGTCCCACTGCTTCTAATGGGATTACAGCAGGGATCGATTTGTTCCATAGAGTTTATGCTGAAGGTATCACTAACTCAAATATTTATTTCAGACATTCCTTCAAAACCTGTGCCTGCTGGCAGCTGTCTCAGTGCTCAGGGTCAATGCCTTTGTGCCTTGTAAGTCCTGAAGGAGACACTTCAAGGTACTGACCTTCTTTTTCCAATGAGATTGCTGTGGTGCACATACATCCTCCTATGCACGTGAAAAACCAGGCATCGTCTCTTCTCTCCCTAGCTGATTAATGGTGAGGATACATTATCAGAGCTAATAGGAGTCAAATGAAGAAACCTAGTCAAGTGAAACCCTGTAAATTGGTTCCTGTGCTTTCTCCATCTCTTCTAATACCTAATGCCAGGGATTTTCATTCTTGTCCAGCCAGGGCTAAAAGGCAAAGGATTAGAAAGTAAATAACTCCCACATCTGCAATAGGGAAGCAGTCAGCCGTTTCATTGGCCCATTTATTAGCAGGACAGAAATGTGAATCTACATCACAGAAACGTTTTTTTCCTCCTGTACAACCTGTCATTCTTCTTGGAAAAGTAGATGTGCATACTAGCTTTCCACCTATACATCTGTATCTGTGTGCCTCTGCATCTTTATTATTCTCTGCCCCGAGCTATATGACCTTTACTGAGGTGAAATTATCAGTTTTCAATAGGAATTTTGCTACTGGAAAGCAGGCGAGATTTGACCTGTTCCTCTTGGATGTCCTATTTCACCTTTTTTTTTTTAGTTTAAAATTCCTACCAGTACTCTCTCTGCTGTACTGCCAGGTGGCAAAAGAGTCCTGCTTCAGGTGGCAAAAGAGTCCTGCTAGCATAGGCTAGGTGGTGTTGTTCTGAAGGCCTAGTTTTCAGACCGAGAGAACACTGGGAGGCAATGCTTTTTCTATCCTAGCTTTCCATCAGTAGTTGCCAGTGACTACCAGTGGTGTGAAATCTTATAGGGGAAAGCTGGGTAGACAAGAGCAGTGCTCCTGTCTCTATGGATACGCAGATAATATGTCACTGCCACGACCTGCTTTCCTTGTTGCCTTCCCCTTCTGTCTCGTTCTCCATTCATCTACCACACAAATGAATTTGAAAATTCTGTAATTGCTATTAAATTTCCACCACGAAAATGCACTAGAGACCAAGTGGAAGATGAGAACTATCAGTCTCCTGTAACAAAACAGATAATGATAGTGAGCTTTCCAGCTGTACTGTTTCCAAAGATAATGGCGAGAAGTTGGGGAGATCCACTGTACTAGTGAGCAGTTCCCCCATTCAGAGTGGCCTGATGTGTGTGTGACTCTGAGACTCCTTCCGCACACTGGGCTGCTTCCCATACTGTGTTATCATAACACTTTCTGTAAGACATACTGCAGGGACACCTAGGGAATGCAGGATTGCTCCTCTGGACAAGAGAGAGAAATGCTCTGGGAGAGAAAGTGCAAACTCATTTCCCATACACAGAAAGATGAAATTCCTCTACATGCACATAGCTTATTATCCTTGCAGTTGCTCTCTTTCTCTCTTTGCTTCTGTCACACTGGTGATGGTTATCTCCCAACATCAGTAGTCAAGGTAATCTCTCCACCTTGACATAGAGTTTGATTTGGTAAGCCTATCTCTATAATAGCTATAGTGACACAGCACACAGAGTCTCAGGCTTTTCTTACTGAATATTTCACTTGAAAGCCAAAGAAATTGTCTGTTTTCTTTCTCTTCTCTTTCTAGTTTAGAAACAGTACATTAACAAAACAAAAAAATGTAAAAACCCTTGACCGTCTTCTCTCCTTCTCCCTTCTTGTCTCAGTAGTAATTATTTGAAAGTAATGCAAACCCACTTTCCATGCATAATATTGTCATGCACATCTTTCCTTTTCCCTAGTTAAAGAATATTAAATTAGATGTGTCAAGCTGTAGGACTTTGTAATAAAATATTGTAAACACAATTGGTTTTGTCTTCTTGTTTGACTAGCATGCTTCTTGTTATTTTTCAGTTTGGATCCCTGGAAAACTGTAAAACTAGTTTCATTCTTTGTGTTCTTTTTTAAAAACTTTACTTACCATCCTTCTAAACAAAAAAGCCAGTGACCACATTCAAGCCACCAACAGCATGCTCTTCAACTAGCAAATAATTAATTAGCAATGAATTAATTAGCAATAGGAAAACATGAAATCACTGGATAATTCTGTATCTAACAAGCAAATATACCTCTTACCGGATTGTAAACCTGACTTGGTATGAATAACAAAAACCACAGCAGAACCTGACCCAGACTTATACCTCTTATTATTACAGCAAGAATGATATGGTAATAATAATATTATCAATGCACTCTCTTTTGCAGCAGTTCTGAGTATCCCAGATACACACTTGCATGCAAATGCCTAAAAGCAGCATCATAATAACAAACTATTGTATGTTCCACAGCATTCCTGACTGTGTCTACTGTGATTTTATCTATATATGTCTACTATTCACAAATGACAGTGGGAACGAATTGTTTTTATCTTGGGAGCTGCTCACGAACTTCATTGTCTTCTAATAAGTAATCAAGGCACATGATTGTCACCTAAACGTCTTTCTTTTTTTCTTGCCTGTGGCACATCACTGCAAGAATAACATATATCAGAGAAAAAACAATGGCCAGTGATTACTGATGCTCAATGTGAATATAGATATTATAAAGAACAACCACTTCCCAAATTTTTGTGAATACAAGAAGTTTTTCCACATGAGATTTTGTGGCAATCATACAGATGATTCAGTTTAACAAACTGACTATTTTTAGAAAACAAAAGACTGTCTCAGTATGGCTCAGCTAGAATTGCTACATAGCTTCGTCTACAGAGCTAGTGGGAATGCTGTCCATTTACTGCTAACTACTACCCAGGTGATCCATTAAATACAGAAAATTCCTGCAGCTGAAATAGCCAGTATTTCCATGCCAGTATAATCCTGTTCTGCCCTGTTCTATAATACCATACCTCTCAGAATTATTTTTTGTCTCCTCCAATGAAAGGTATAAAACAAGAAAGTGACAAAGGGAAAAAAAATTGCTGAAAATAAGTCTGAAAGCAACAATTGGGAAGCTATAAAGCCAACTGATCTCCCACAGGATGCTAGCTTTACTTTTTTGTTTGGGTTAGTACTGGACAGTCCTGACTGTTAAACACTGACTCATTCACCCTTCACAGGACTAACCCAATGTTTCACACCATACTTGCTAATTTCCATAGCTATTAAAAAGCTGCCGCTTTATGATCTAGCTGCTTTTTTCTACAGTGAAGCTGTAATGCTGGTATGAATACCAATATGTAATGTTGATTCGAACAACATTGTCTTTTCAGACATTAACTAATACTGGTCTAGATATCCATCACTCATACAATCTTGTTTATAGCTGAGGAAAGTGCACCATAACAAATGGTGGTGAGTAGATCAAAACCACAAAAGGGAATAAATGGGGCTAGATTGCAAGAGATCCACCCTTACTTACTTACATCCACCTATGCTTACTTTTAAATATAATGTTGCCTCAGGCCTGGGACATGTATAGGAATACACTGATCTCTGTGACTGAAGGCTGCGATGTAGTGTGTATTACATGCAGAGTAATATCTTCATTTCTGTGTCAAAGGGGAAGTCAAGCTTTAAAATGTTTAACAAAAAGATGTATCTCTGGCCACAGTATGAAATATTCTTCTAGCAGTCATCTCACTTTAGTTAAATTCTCCTTTTATTTTCAAAATTGCTCAGGTATGAAAGCCCTTCTTTGTTCTTTTGAGGATTATTTCTTAATGGCAATTCATCACAGCAGCCATGAAATCTTGAAGACAAATCCATAAACCTTGAAAAAGATTGTAGGGGAATTCATCTCCTAATTTAAGCACGAGCTAGTCTGCTGCTTAATATAATAAAAAAACAAAAAGCAATTCGCTGAGTAATGTGCGTGGAGATTTAATGTGGCTTAGAGTGTACGTATCTAAAACAAACCCCAAACCCTCAGCAGTTTGCTTCCCCTGTGAGCAATCTGCAGAGAAGGTGACTGCTGGCCCAGCCCTGTCTCTCAGCTGCTCCTGTGCCAGCTCACCCACTGGCCTGAATAGTCCTGCACACGCTATTGAGCTTAGAAGCAGCAACATTTGTCATATCATGACCTTGTTGCGATAATATAAAACAAAGGGGCCACCTTGCAAGAACAAAATATGCTTCTTCCAATGTTTTTTTTATGCTCATATTCCTACTACCTGCTTTTCTACTGTATCTGGACTTTTTTTTTCAACAGCTAACAGAATCAGTATATTTTAATTTTCCCCTGAAAATATTTTGCTTTTCAATGGCAGTTCCTGTTTCTAGACATTTCAGTTTTAGATGTCCTGACTTCAGACAGTCACATAACAAACATTCCAGTATAGTGACTATTTTTGCAATTTCTTTTTACACAGAGAAACAAGGTACAAATATTTTAAACTAGCTCTTCAATATAAGAAGTCACACTATGAGTAAACCAAGGTTAGAGGTCAGGAGCCCTGACTTCTTACTGAGTTACTTCAGCCTCTGATCTGGCAAAACACATCAACAAAAACATTGCAAATACAAATAATTTCTGGAATGTCCCTCTATCTCTATCTAAATCAGATTTTCTGAATTTCTATAGAGAGACATCTGTATGCTCTAACAGATTGTTGTGGCTTGGAAGCTCCAGATTTGAAAGCCAGACTTTCACACAGCCTCCCATAAGGCTACCCTGAGTATTATCAGCTGAGGATTGATCACTGCACATTGAATTAACAAGTATATTTCTGTGAAATCTAATGTATGTCATCAATATTTAAAAATTAAAATTATTTTTTCAAGATGAATATATTCAATCTGTTACCAGATATTTCAACAGCCCCAACAGCCCAGGAGGAAGGCAGCACTCATAAATTTGGGACTAATATACAAATTTTCTCCTTTTGGTGAGGCCTGATTATGCTTTTTTTTAAAAAAAAACCCACACGCTTTTTTATGCACATCAAGTATAAAGTTCATTCACAGGAAGCTCAGTCCCCGTGTTTTCTACACTCACATCACTTCTATTCTCCAGTGCTTGTGCTAGTTTGTTAGACTGGTGAGGTGCTGTTTCTAGCTGTCTGGCAAGTCCTGCAGCAGATGAGCTGGGTGCCTGTAGCCCCACAGTTGGGCTGCCAGGCAGCCACGGTGAGTAACAGCCTCCCCAGCAAGAGAAAACAAAAGTTTCCAGACAAAAACTGTCCACAAATGATGACGGACCCGAATTGTCAGATGTCTTTCTAATGCCTTAGCCAGCTTAAGTAGAGAAAAATGACTTTTTCTACTAAATCAACCATCACAACCATCTTCTGTCCACTTTTATGTCCCTGCTGAGTAACGCCCATACGACTAAAAGGAAGTTGCTTTAACATATAAATTAGGATTTGTAAAGTGCCTTTCCACAACATCCTTCTTTCAATTCCCTCCTATTTATCATTGTAACTTCTATATATCTATGCACGAGAGAACAAGCAAGGACATGACTGATATGTATAACACTTTTACAGAAACTAGAGGTAGCTGTGAAGTTTTCCATAAAACATAAATTTGGCAGAATGTGCTAGTTTTCTGAAATTGAAACATTCAAGAGAGGTGATTTGATTTTGACAGAGTTGTGATGTGACGGTGATGCTGTCAGATCCCCAGTCTGGTGCCCTGGGACCTGAACACCTGGCTCCTCAGTATCTCATCGGGTGGGGCTGATTGGAGTTGAGAGCATAAGCAGCCTGGCATCCAAGCACCCTCAGCTGCTTATCAGCCTGAGCTCCCAGGGCTTCCAGCTTCTGCGAGCACTTCCACGGGATGCACATCCCGGGAAATCTGTGCCGTGAAGACCATGGGGGTCAGAGCTCTAGCCCCTTTCCCAGAGAATTTAAACAACTTGGAGTTTTGTCCTGAATCAACCCAAAATCATATTTCAAAGCATTATCTGTGAAATGGAATTTTCCATCTCTGCCAATCTCATAAATTAGATAACTAACAACAAAGAAACATAATATGTATAATTTTTAGTAGTCCATCACCCAAAACCAGACGTTAGAAAGCTTTTATTTCATGATATATTAAAAGAGAGAGATATATAATGTTCCCACAACATAAATGGATAAAAGAAAATCAATACTTTATAAATGTAAAGAACCTTCCATGTAAGAATTATAGGCACTCCTGGATTTAGCCTACATACCGTACTTGACAAATTTAACGTGGCTGTAGGAATGAGGTGTACAGAACTAAAAATGATGTATCCAATATGACACAGGAAATCTTGAGAAGAGCCAGGCTAAGAATCCAGATCTTCAGAATTCCAGTCCTATGACTTATCCATTCATTTGCTGTCACACTGCATTTCTTTACATGGGCTGTAAGGCTTGGTATTTATGCAAAGTGAGTGGCGACATGCTAGGTTGTGTTCCTTTAGTGTCACAGAAGACAGTGTTGGAAATACTCTGGTAGGGAATGATGAGTAATGGGTTGCTCTCTGATAATCCAGATGCCAGCTAACAGGGCACCTTTTCATCCACTGCAGTTCCGATATTAATTTACAAAGGAATAGTTTATACTAGGAATTGTGTAAGTCATTAAAAAGAAGGTTTTCATTGTCTGACCCATGACACAGGCTCTTTGAGTAGTAACTGTGATGTCTGAAGTGAGTAACACACACTGGTGTATTTTATCCTTCTCTGTAACTTAGCCAAGTCAAGTCAAACAAGTATTTGAGGTCTGTGGTAAGATCTCCTGAGATGTAGGAATTACATAGCTTCCAAAGGTGAAAAAAGTGCTTATTCTATAAGATCTGGATGTGTTTGCAACACTAGTAGTTCAACAATAAACCAGCAGAATATAGGTTTGGTATACTGGTACAAGGCTGAAGAAGTTGCTATTGAATACATTGCTGATCACGCTACACAATAAAGACACATCATCATTCTTTTTCGCTTTTGAATTCAGAAGTATATTTATCAAGAGCCAAAAGGAACCAGCCTGGCAGCCCTCAATATTGAACTCCTTTGCAAAAAAGCTTCATTCACACAATCCTGCCAAATGTGCCTTCAATGCCAGCCAGTGAATGGCCATGGAGACCAGAGTTCTTTCTGCCTGGAGGTAGTCTCTCCACATCAGAGGTGATGAAGGGCTACAGGGAGAAATGTTTGCAGTAGTGCAGGTGCTCAGCCTTTTCTGAGCATAAACAAGGGACATCAGTCTCCAGGGCTGTCAGTCTACCACTCAAGCTGGCATTAAACTCACTTTTACAAAGATCATACGTCTGATTGATAGAAAAGAGTTTAACAAGGGCAAAACTTCTGGATTCTGGATGACCTAAACAGGTATGAAGAGAGGAGAGGACACTTTGTTCTTTCTCAAGAGTTTACTTCAGAGTCTGAGAACGTAGTAGCAAATAGATGAAAGCAAGGAGTACACAAAAGGCTATTTTCAATGCTTTTTGACGCCACAGAGTTTCAGCAATATGTGATCACAGAGATGGCTAAGCATGCACGGAAACAAAAAAGGGAGAACTATTCAAAATTGTAAGGAGAGATGTTGGTGTTAAGTTAGAGTATCTACTTCTATCCTTTCTCAAAGCCTACAGTGCTTTCCCCAAGGAACAGTTATTGCTAGTCTAAGTACTTAAGATTTCTGTTGCTATAAGAAAGAGGATATCAGGATCAGGTTCTCAATAAAATCATAATCTATAAAGGGCCCAGTGGCTTGGTTCAGGAAAGCATGTTTTTATTGCTCAGTCAAAAGAAATTTCTTGAGCTGTGGTCTAGACAACTTGCTAAAGCCTTACAGATGGAAAAGATGGATTTCTAAATTTCTAAAATATCTAGGACTGATGGAACGGAAGGAGTGATTGTGAAATTATCTGAAGAATGGCTGGAAAATTGAAAAGTATGAGAAGCTAGAAAAGTAGAAACAGTTGCAGCACAGGTGCGGAATGGGAAGAGCAAAGAATGAGGGTTTTTTGGGGAATAGCATCTGGATTTTCTTTGTGCCTGAAAAATCTGGACATGAGAAAAATGATTGTCTTTTAGGGATCTGTACATCTAATAAAGAAGCTATGAGATTGGCTGACATCACTGATGAAATCTTGCTCACTTTTTGATAAAATTTTAAATGAAAAACCAAACCAAAACAAAGTATCAGTTTCTGTTAAACCAGATTAAATATCTCTCCTAAGATGTCTTCTTGTTAAGATCATTAAGCTCATTACTGAGCTTCCTCAGAGTGTCTGAAAGTGCTGAATCCCCTTTTCACTGGTAATCATAAATGAGAAGACTAGGAACAGGAGCAGAGTTGATATCAAATTAAAACTATATGGCCGCTCCAGAAGATTGACAAGGAGAGTCCTTTTCAAGTTCAAGTACACCATGTTTCCACATTTCTTCTCTTCTTACCACTCTCTTCTTACCACTGTTTGTATAATAATAGCACTTACTGGATGTAGCAAAACTGGGAGCTACATGATCCTAGATGTGTTTATGAATAGAAAGACAGAGCTGGTATCCCAGAGAACTTATCCATTAAGTAGAGAAGTATGAGAAGAAAAATGTCAACAGATTAAAGTTTGGGCTGCTTGATCCTCCTTTTTTCCTAACATGTGACTCCAGGATAGTTTATGTACACCTGGAAGCTGCTGAGACCCAGAGTTGTAAATGGCTAAGAGTATGGCACTTTGTTTCTGATTAATTGAAAAATTCAGTTCACATAATGTTATTTTCTTCTGAAAGGTATGAAATACATTAAAGCCTCAATGAGAAAATCACTTTTAATAAAATAGATGATGCCATTCATGCGCAACTCTAATTTTGTGGCTGTCCTGGTTTTGGCTGGAATAGAGTTAATCTTCCTAGTAGCTAGTATAGTGCTGTGTTTTGGATTTAGTATGAGAATAATGTTGATAACACACTGATGTTTTAGTTGTTGCTAAGTAGTGCTTACACTAGCCAAGGACTTTTCAGCTTCCCACGCTCTGCCAGTTGCACCAGAAGCTGGGAGGGGGCACAGCCAGGACAGCTGACCCAAACTGGTCAAAGGGCTATTCCATACCATATAACGTCATGCTCAGTATGTAAACTGGGGTGAGTTGGCCAGTGGGCAGTGATCGCTGCTTGGGGACGGGCTGGGCATCAGTCAGCGTGTAGTGAGTAATTGCATTGTGCATCACCTGTTTTGTATATTCTTTTATCATTATTATATTATATATAATAATAATAATAATAATTTTCTCTTCCTCTGCTGTCCTATTAAACTGTCTTTATCTCAACCCACGGGTTTTACTTTTTTTTCCAGTTCTCTCCCCCATCCCACTGGGGCAGGGGGCAGGGTGAGAGAGTGGCTGTGTGATGCTTAGTTGCCGACTGGGGTTAAACCACAACAACGCAATCTCCATGGCTGTACATGCTTAACCTGATCATCTTCTACACAATCTGTACCCATGGGACATTTCAAAGTGCTCTCAGCCTATACATCACTAAACAGGTAATGTCAAAAGAAGAGACTCAAGAAAGGGATCAGCAAAGTTTACCAGTGCGCAGTTAGCTACTTCCTGTGTGCAACACTAGGTTAGGTTTTAACAAGGGAAGACACAGTAAGGTTTTTGACTAAAGGCTAGTTTCTAGAGATCAAAGCTAACAGGAGATCTCCACTTTTTTTTCCTATTGAGAGAACTAAACACTTTGGAGGTTCTTCAGTCAATGGAGGATGACAGATATAAATCTTTAAATAGCATTATCTTTGTGCTGAAGGAGGCAGCAGAGACACAAATATACTGGTATTTCCCTGTTACGTGAAAGTAGGACCAAAAGCTTTGCTTGAAAGATTCTCTCCTGTTGTCCCAAAGGGATTTTGGTCAAAGTCAAAGCAAGGATATTTTGTTTAAATATCCATGTGATACTGAAATTTGATCCTGAAAAATAAAAGATCATTCTAATACAAATGTATGTCAAATTAGACCTATTTATACTAATGTAGCATGAAATTGGATCATCCTGTCAAATATATACCTCTTGAGCTTCTAATGTATTTAAATATTCTTTTTCTTTTTTTTTTCTTTTTACCTTGCTTTTAACTTGAACTCATTTGTTGAGTGCTCCAAGTTTTATGGATGATGTGCTCAGTCTTGAAGTCCCTAGGTGTGTGCGTGCACATGGACGTTTACAGAGAACTTCAGCACTGTCATGCTGATTGCAGAGAGAAAAATACTTTGTTACAGAAGTGTGAGTTATGCATCATGCCGACATCTTAATCTCTGGGATGACAGGTTTCAGTGTTTGATGCAAGGCTAGAAATATGAAATGGAGGGATAAAGCAGAAAAGGAACCGAGAAGAGGCAGTGACAAGACAAAAACTGCTTTATTCTCTTAGTTCAGTGTATGAATGTTTGCCTTTGGGTTCTAACGGTTACTGAAATATAACAATTTGAACAATTTGAAGCCATGAGTTCTTTGCTGCATCTAAGCTGTCTGACAGGCCCTGGCATGAGTTGAACTCACTGATACCTGGAAATCTCTAAAGAAGATTTAACTACAGGAAGCAATAACTGTAAAAGAAATTTTTTCTTGGCTGAAATGGTAAAGCCCTGCTTTGTGATCTGGTGATAGATAGTACACTTAAGTGGCCAACTAATAATGTTTTGGACAGGTGCCTACTGAATGATTCAGCTGTAAAGTAATCTGAACAGACCTGATCTGGAAGTACCTGAATGTACAGAGCTGATACCGTCCGAGTGTACCGGGGCTGCATATACAGTAAAAGCACGGTAAGAATTTGTCTCTGTGTTGCACATGAATGCCTGGGAAAGACAAACTTCAACAATACATTTTTGAACCGTTCCAAGTGATAGGAATGCACTTTTTAATGCCAAGTTCCTTAACTCAAGTCCCAGTATATCCAGCAGTTTCAATGTGTACATCACCTGTCCTCTTGTGAGAACCACCTTGCATTTTGTAGGACCTCCCTGCAAAGACCTTTCACCAGTCCTTTCTCTGCTTCCTGAGAGACACCTGGAGGAATTCAGGGGTATTCCAGGGATCTTTAAGGGATGATTGATAGGGAAAGTGTTTGACCTGCAGCACCAAAGTGCTCCTTATACCTCTGGAATGTCAATGCATATTTACTGGCATTTAAAAATGAGCCTTTTTATCATGGGGGGATCATTTTGAAACTATGACGAAATAAGCATGGTTTAGAAACATGGGGATACTGGAAGAATCCAGAAAGGATCATCTGCATTACCAATGACAGAACACACTGCAGTCATTCTGATGCAAATTCTCTTGCTTTACATTTTCTTCTCCCTCTCTCTGTGCCACAAAGGCAGAGACAACAATAAATCTGAATGCTCTGCATTAGGTTGTTTCATTGCTTTCCCCAGCAATTTTGCTCTACAGTATAAATCCAGCATAATGTGCTCAGATTAGCGAAGTTACTTAACAAAACAGACTGTCCTAGTGGCACATTTATTAATACCATATATAATGAGGATTTAACTGTACAGTAACTTTAGTATCCTTCTATTTAGCATGAGAAAAAAAGGACTCCCCTCCCCAAAACCACACAAAATCACTAGTGAAGTTTAGAGGGCTGGCCCACTGCCTTCAAAGGTGAATAATGTATCCAAATGGCTTTTAAACATCATAAGCTGGAAACTTATAAACAACAGTTAACTGTGCTCTGATTCCTGGAATGGAAAGAGCACATCTATTATTTGTTTCAAATGCAAGAGAATAATAAAGAGAATTATAAAAATCTGCCTGCTACCTTGCAGGCAGGCAGAAGGATTCCTGCACTGATGCTAGGCAACACTGGAGGATGAAAGCACTGACTTGGAACAGAGCCCTTGCAGAAACGGTGTTATAGCAGAATCCCACCAGTACTTTCAAATCTGTCACGGCTTTCTAAAGCCACTGCGTGACTTGTCTATGACAGCACAAGAATAGGCAGTGACAGATATGAACTCTTCATTTAAGAACACCAGGATACAATGATATTCTGAATGCTAGCAAAGATGCAGTCAGTATGGAGAAGTTACTGTACCTTTGCTTATGAAGTTGTTCAGTAGGAATGCATTGGTTCAGTCTAGAGGAGGTTTATGGAAAAACAAAACAGGAAGTCAGTGTAGTTGACATAAGAATACGTACAAAACTGGTACAAAAAGGTACAGAAAACTGGTACAAAAATGTACACAAAACTGGACAAGCTGAGAGCTTCAACAGTCTTATATTAAGTCTCAAGCAACTTGCAAGGAATTAAAAGTCTTTATTGGAAGAATCAGAAGAGTTATTTGGCACCTGCTGTCAGGGAGAAATGGGACTGACCCACAGAGAGACTTCTCAGATCTAGGAGATGATAAATTTTAGGGCAGATATGCAAACCTTCAGGTTGGTTTAGCATTTTAAATGCAAGTTTTCACAGAAGTCTCAGAAGTAAGTAATACCTAGCTTTCAGTGGGTTGTCTGCTCCCTACCATCAACTGTGCTAGCTGAAAGGAGAATTGCATTCTCCAAACTTAAGTGAGAAGTGTTGAAATACTTGGCATATGGGAAACTGTGGGTTGGGCCTTCTCCAGGAGTGGGAGAATCACTTTACTAAAGGGGAAAATGCTCAAAGAGCATCTTTCACAGACATTACAGTCACCTGGGATACACTATATTCTCTCAGTTCTGGTTTCTGTCCTGTTTGGGGTAGTCCTTTGTTCTGAGGTGGAGAGTATACATTCACACACAGAATATACTTGCAGTCTATGCTTACAGTCTTTGCCACAATATCTGTTAAGTTACAGGCCTCCACAAAAATATTTGCTGCTAGCTAACAGCTTATATGTTTAGGGACATCATAGTAATATCCAGTTTACTCCAGTATATATGCTAACAATATACTAGTTGCGTAAGGAAGATCAAAGTAAGATCTCCTTCCCTA
The DNA here is from genome assembly GCA_020745775.1 of Theristicus caerulescens. Taxonomy (NCBI): domain Eukaryota; kingdom Metazoa; phylum Chordata; class Aves; order Pelecaniformes; family Threskiornithidae; genus Theristicus; species Theristicus caerulescens. The sequence goes on along the minus strand of CM036564.1, from coordinate 25,169,780 downwards.
GCATTAATGAAGATAGCTCACATTTTTCAGACTTTTAGTCTTTCAATATTTAAAATAGTTCAGAAAAAAAAGACATAGTTTGTGACTCATCTGGAGTGCTTACAGGTCCAGAAAGGTTATTATGAAAGATTAGGCTATATGGCAAAACATGTTAGTTACTAGATGTAGTATCTCATATGACAGCCATAACTACTGAGAGGCTCTTCAGTGCCTCCGTACACTGAAGGAAGGTGATACAGTAGTTTTATTAAACATTTTCCTTAGAGAATGCTCTACCTAATCTGGTAAGCTTTATGCTCCTTTTCTGTTTTACACAGTAATTGTCATGGTATCTGACCACTCTGCATTTCACTTAACATAGGTTATAACTCTTTTTGTTTAATATAAAAGAAAAAATCACTAACCACATCTTGAATGTTGTGTGATACTCTAAATGGGTTGTAGAATACAACCATACATTTTAACAAGAGGTAGGGAGTTTTCTGAACATTTCACTTTGTCTTGAAAATTTAATTATAATTTTTTTTTTTTTTTAAAAAGCTCCTATGCAGATGGGTCATGGCTGTGAAGGGAAATGCTTCATAAAATCAATGAGTCACTTCTGATATGTTGCCTACTTCTTTGCTAAGGTCACCCCTGCTGTGCTGCTGGAGATCATCTGCTGCAGATAACACAATGTCAGTGGATATCTCTTAAGGGGAAAACACAAAAACCTGTAACAGCTCATCTTTTCATCTGTTGTTCACAAAAAGTATGATTTTTTCCCTGGAAACTGAGGTAATTTTAGCCATATCCTTGGTACAACAGGTACAATCCTGGTGGTCATTAGGCTGAATTTAGGTAAACAGCTACAGGGATTGTAAGTGAGATTGAACTCCTTGTCATTGGTCTTTCTGGCATAGAGCTCTGCTATGAAAAAAAGAAAACCCTGTAATGACACTGCAGGGCGTGTACACATTTGTTTGCTAAGAACTGATCCTAGACTGTTAATCCTGCGTGTTCTTGACAAATTTGCCCTTTGGTGGCCATGCTATAACCAACATAGGTCAGATTGGACATGGAAGCTGCAGACTGAAAGCCCCATATCCTACTAACAGTATCTCCTGCTGGTCTTTCTCCCACTGTCCAAAAAAAAAAACCCAAACCCCTCAAGACAACAAAAGCACAATTGTGTCATAAGGGAACACTTATATGCAGAGTCCTGCTGGTGCCATGAAATCTTCCATTATGTTTCAGACCTAATGTCTCAGGGAGGGGTGCTTGAAAAAGAAATAGGAGGCTGGAGGTACAATGTCAGGTAAAATAGCAAGAGTAAGAAAGAGAGAGGGAGAGAAAGAAAACACATGAAGAAGGGAGAGGGAAGGGAAGGGAAGGGAAGGGAAGGGAAGGGAAGGGAAGGGAAGGGAAGGGAAGGGAAGGGAAGGGAAGGGAAGGGAAGGGAAGGGAAGGGAAGGGAAGGGAAGGGAAGGGAAGGAAGGAAAGGAAAGGAAAGGAAAGGAAAGGAAAGGAAAGGAAAGGAAAGGAAAGGAAAGGAAAGGAAAGGAAAGGAAAGGAAAGGAAAGGAAAGGAAAGGAAAGGAAAGGAAAGGAAAGGAAAGGAAAGGAAAGGAAAGGAAAGGAAAGGAAAGGAAAGGGAAGGAAAGGGAAGGAAAGGAAAGGAAAGGAAAGGAAAGGAAAGGGAAGGAAAGGAAAGGGAAGGGAAGGGAAGGGAAGGAAAGGAAAGGAAAGGAAAGGAAAGGAAAGGAAAGGAAAGGAAAGGAAAGGAAAGGAAAGGAAAGGAAAGGAAAGGAAAGGAAAGGAAAGGAAAGGAAAGGAAAGGAAAGGAAAGGAAAGGAAAGGAAAGGAAAGGAAAGGAAAGGGAAGGAAAGGGAAGGGAAGGGAAGGGAAGGGAAGGGAAGGGAAGGGAAGGGAAGGGAAGGGAAGGGAAGGGAAGGGAAGGGAAGGGAAGGGAAGGGAAGGGAAGGGAAGGGAAGGAAAGGGAAGGAAAGGGAAGGAAAGGGAAGGAAAGGGAAGGAAAGGGAAGGAAAGGAAAGGAAAGGAAAGGAAAGGAAAGGAAAGGAAAGGAAAGGAAAGGAAAGGAAAGGAAAGGAAAGGAAAGGAAAGGAAAGGAAAGGAAAGGAAAGGAAAGGAAAGGAAAGGAAAGGAAAGGAAAGGAAAGGAAAGGAAAGGAAAGGAAAGGAAAGGAAAGGAAAGGAAAGGGAAAGGGAAAGGAAAAGGAGCCTCTTTTTGATCAAGGGAAATAGCATCCTCTTCCCAAGCAAAGCCCGTTCCCAAGGTGGTCATTCATTCATCATTGACCCATCCAAGCACACACAGCTTAATTAATTCCCGGAAAGACAGAAGTTACTTTTTAAACCTTTTGAGCTTGGGCTAATTTTAAACCTACTCCAGCTGAAATATTTACTGCATGTCTTCCTCATAAATTATGTCATATTCAAAAAGTGAAAATCTTCATTTCAGCATCATCAACTGAAGTGGAAAACTGCAAATCCTCCAACAGAAAATTAGGGAACATTTGTTCTGTCTGTCACAGCTCAAGTGTGCAGTATTTTTTCCCTGGCACAGATGTATTTAGGTTTGCTAGCTGGTGAAACTACTATAGCTATTCTGCAGTGTCGCTGGAGACAGGCATCCTATGGCTACAAATGAGTGTATTACTTAATCATGAAAAGACAAGACTTTGAATAAGAGAAAGCATTTCTAAGAGAAAAGTTACCAAGGACTCTGGGATCTGACTGCATAATTCAATCGCATTCCAATTTTTGAATGAAAATGGAATGCTGCTGAAATGATGTACTTGTGCCTTGGGAGTGCACTTCATGTACACTGAGGTACAATGATGTACTTTATTCAGTCTTGGGAACAAATCAGCTTTGTAGATAGGAGGACGGGAGAATATGCTCTCTGAGCATTTAACAAACATTAATTGCTTAATGCCACATTGGAAAGATACATAGTTTGTCCTGCATTTGCAAAGTAGGTAGGTACTAGCATTGTTTCAGGCTTTGGGGTGCATCTGAAATTCTATCAAGGGGCTTGATTTTTAGAAAGTATTTGGTATTCTCTCCTGCAAAATAAAGTTTTTTTGAAAGTACCTCTACAAAAACACTCAGTTTTGAAATCTAAAGAACACCAAATCATTATGCATGTGTGAACTTTCATACTGAATACTACCATCTTACTCATGTAAATGCAAGACACAGCTTTCGCAATTTATCCAGAAGTGACTTGGCAATAAAAGTCCTGGTAAAACTGTGTGGAAGTCTAAGCATCAAGTACATATTGTAACTAACTACTAGATGGCACTTTGAGTGTACTCCATTTTGTCTTGCCCTTTGCATTTCCTTTTATCTGTAACCGATTTTTTTTACTCCGGTTTTTACCAGTGCAGTCACTGAGACTAAAACCAGCTAAAAGTAGATACACTCTGTAATAGTCTAAAAGAAGCAGCAGATTTAAGAAACTTGTCGAGCATGTGGAAGCAATTTAGAAGTATATCAGCAATGCAAAAATGGGAACTTTCTCAGAAATAAAGTGAAACTAAGTCTTATATCTTTAAAAACTGTAGAAAATGCTGCCTTTTTGCTGTCCCTGAAAGGTGGCAACATTCTCTTAAGTTGGAAGAAGAAGAGAAGCTTCACTTCTAGATTAATTTTTGAGATGTGAAGCATGATGTGAAAATATGGCTCTGCTGGGTTCTTAAGGCTTGTATGCCTGCTGAAGTTCAAACAAATGACTGGTTCTCTGCTGGGGGAGAATAAAGAACCTAAGATTAGTATCTATAATTCAGTTACACCTTTCAGTTAACATCCCTCTACTGCTAGCCAGTACCCTTGACAGTGGCCACCATGGTTCATAGCTCAGCCAAATTTTGGCAAAGAGGCTAAATGTTGTCCAAGAATATAGAAAGTAACAATTCCTACACCAGGGCCCAAGCAGATCACATTCAGTTTGGCACCCTACTTCAGGAGCTGATTCTGGAGCAAGTTGTGTGTTGGTCTCTGTAGGTGTCACCAGCATTTTAGAGAAAAACATGCAGTGTATTTAAGGGAACATGTCCTCCAGGGGCGATGGACTCTCAGTGTTAAATTGAACAGTTTACAAGCAGAGAGTTAAAATTTGCTGGCCCTCATTTTTCACAGCATCCCATATACAAAAATAGCGCAAATGTTTAGCTGTTAATTTTGTTTCTGGCTTTTGAGACCAATAACTCAAGTATAATATATCTATGAATGAAAAGGATACAAGATACTTTTAGTAGTGTATTGTCACATTTTGAGTGCTATCACACTGATTTCTATATGATCACAGAGAATTAAAAATCCAGTTAGACCTGTGGCAAACAGGCTGCACAGTCATACAGTCTCATTTACCAATACCTGAAAAAAATTCGAGTGTCAGCTTCTTTGAAGTTTTACTTTGATCTCACTGAGACCTATAACCTGGCATGTAGCCAAAGAAAGGGAGACTCGACGAATAAAAAATTGAGCGCAAGAATTTTAGAGTAGTATCAAGAACACAGGCAGAGAGAAGCAAAGATTGCTAGGAAGTAAGATTTTGTTTTATAATTACTAAACATTGGGTGGTACATCACAAGACAGATAAATAAATGGACCCCTTTGTGGTGCTGAATCCCCTGTTATGCTTTAAACCTGCTATTAAGATTAGCCAATAATTATAAATAGTCTCCTGAGGTCACACCATTCACTGCACATTTCAGGTCCCAAAACAAAAGATATGCAGATAGCCAGACTAGTCAGGAATTAACTCAGACAAGCTGCAGCTTTAAATTGTGATTGAAAGGACATTTTTCACTCTCTCTTCAATTACACATTTCGATGATGTTTAAAAAATAATCCTTAATTCACTATCACAATTATCACTCTGATTTTCTTCCCAAGGTCTTGGCTTTTTTAGCTCCCCTTCTTCCCCTCCCTCTTTGAAGCCACTAGTATCTTATTTTGTCAGACTACTTTAAAATAAAATCAATAGGTCCTCATGCACATATGTTTGCAGTTTCACAAACTTGCTGATACAAAATCCTCATCTCTTAATAGAAGAAAAATATTCTTATTTTTCTCATCGCATGCACACTACACAAAAATAATTTTATGTACTTTTAAAAGTACTTTACTGATTCTTTATCCTAAATTGAATCCCTATTATAACACTCCTTTTTGTCCCAATATAGGCTGGAAGATCTTAGTACAGAGTTTCTACCCACTCTTCCTTCCCTTCCTCCCTCTTGCAAGAGCTTCTTTCCCTGCTCTTGGCATAATTTATCCACATGGACTGTCTGACTGTCTGATTGCGATCATTACCTCCAACAGGGAAGGAGACTTGATTAACAGGTGGGCTGGACCCTTTATTCCTCAAAGTACGTTACACTCTCTTCCAGATGATTCCTCATTTTATGGGTGCCTAATTTAATATTTGGTGACTGATTTGCTGAAGTGTGGATTACTAGCAAATATAGCAAGTGTCAGTGGCAGACAAATTGGTATCAAACATTAAATACTCTGGAATACCACTTTGTTTCTCGGATTGGACACCCAAGGCGAATTCAGAAGAGCACACCTGTGCCTTTTCTTCCCATGTGCAAAATGGAGCAGTAATACAACTCTCTTCACACAGCCAATTGATATAAATATTAATGTATTCGCTAAGAACTAAGACACAGCATTATGAATACAGTAGATTGGCCTTTAATTCTATATTCAGTGAAGGTATTGGATGGCATATAGTAAATAAAGCATGGGACACTGTGCAATAAATGGTGAAGATGAAAAGCACTATTGAATAGCTACCATTCAGTAAGTACTATCCAATCAGTGCATTAAATGAGGCAGAGCACCTATGGGAAACATTTGAGCTTGTAATTAAAGACTATCATAAAGGCATATGCAGAGGGAATCTGAATAAAGATTGCACTGGAAACCTTAATTCTGGCATTTCCTAACTTAGGAATGTTAGGCTTTGCAAACTTGATGTTTTTTTTTAATGTCATTTTCAGGAGATATGTAATATATACTATACTTGCATTCCTTTATACTAAACTGCTGCTGCACTCACAGCTTCTAAGGGAACGATTTTTATTGTCAAGGGCATCAGTGAATGGTAAAATATCTCTGAAATCACAAAGGAGAGTGACATCCCCTTAGCAGACATACTGAACATTGTCAGAATAACAATAAGATGTAAGAGGGCCACAGCCCATTGTATAAACATATCTGTTAAAAGAAAAGTTTCTTTCTGGTGAAAAGCCCCATTACTTAAGAAATTTTAGGAGTAGGCACTGGGAAATGTATGAACGAGAATGACCTTGTTTTGGCAGAGAAGAAGAAAAGGCCTAATAGAATCTGAAAGGTCTATTTCTAGCTCAAATCTCAGCACTGTTTCAATCCATTTCTGCCCTAGGGTAGTTCACTGTTATATACTTTACTGTTCTCTCTAGTATGGGGTTGAACTTTACCTTAAGTAAATGTGGAAAGGGCTCTGATTCCTAGCCAGGTAAGATTTTGCTTAGGATCACTGACATGGTTCCTCACATGGTCCTCGCAGAAGTTCTCTGAAGATGATAGTTATTTGGTATCACAGCTCTTGTGCCACAGCATTGCACTGCCTGAGGGAAACCTATAACTGGTTCTGCTTTACCCGAAGGTTCTAACATACAGCTGCAGGGCTGACCTGACAGGCTTCTGCTATGTAAAACCTGGAAGTGTATTCCTACTGTGAATAGTCATGTCTGTATTACTACTGAATCATGGCACAAAAGCATTATTTGGGATTGGGTCCTATTGGTTTTACAGCTATGCTTTTCCATGTCCAGAAGTCAGCCCTCACCAGCAAGAACTCATCTCAAAGCAAAACTCAAAGTCAGACTGATGAAACTATATGCAGATGAAGCTATACAATGCTATATATTTAGGACGTGCCTACAAGGGGAAGTAAGTGTGCGGTGCAATCCACATCTCATCCACATCTACGGGGACATTCACCTGTAGTGAAGGCAAGTCAACATCAGGCAACACAGCACCATCCAAACATGCTAGAGATGATAGCCCTGAACCGCAGTATGCCTGTGTTGTTTCAGCACTGGAATCATACTAGTTATACAAACTAAGAAGAGAAAGGCTAATTAGTGTCAGTGTCGTACTGTGCTGATATACTAATTGTACTTCAGAGCCAGTATCTTAGCTCAGGATTGTGTTGTATTTTGTGGGCAAACCAGTATATTTAGCAGGTGTTTGTCTCCAGAATGCTTCCTAGCTTCATGCAGGCACTTCATAAAAGTGCTTTTGTCTGCAGTCAGATGCACCTTCTGTCACAAAAAGTCTCCTAGCCAGCTGAAAATGTGCCTTTAAGTAGTTGTGATTAATTAAAAAAAATTATTCATAGTACATAAGCCTCACAGCTGTTACTATTAAATTCCAGACCAAATTCTAGAAACCTGTATATTATGATGTGCAAAATTTAGGTGTTCACCACATTCTTCACACCCCAGACATTTAGGACACTATGATATATATCTACAAGGTACAACTGGCACAGCATATTGCAGAGCTGATCATTATGTAAATGAACAAATTTTTAGGTCAGCAAATTGACAGACAGACTACGGTTGTTCTAGTCTTCATTTGAATGATACTATTTATTTCTTCAAACTCCTAAGTTTAGAAATGGAAAGAAATACCCTAAACATTACAAATTCACAGGTATTCTAAAAACTTTACCATTTCTGTTCTGTGCACAGCATAGTTTGTGACTGTCAGTTTGCTTCCCTTAAAGCCAGCTAAAATGGCAAGAAAACTTGTCTGATCTTTCTAGTAAACACAGCTTCAGACATAGGGATAGTTTTATAGTGTAAATAACAGCCAGGTTAAATTACCACTATAAAAGCTTTCTACTCATGAACAGTGATTTCTATGTTTCTTAGAATGTATTTACATTATTACATTGCAAAAACAGAATATTTTTTTTTTGCTCTCGTTGCTCTTGAATATATAAAAGAACCCAGCCCAGTAACTAAATCAAGATAAAAGGGATCAGTATTTTCTTTTCCCTGTGATGTATCAACCATCATTAGGTATGCAGACAGTAAAAAGGCAATTTGGGACTCTGAGAGCAGGTTGCAAAAATAATTTACAGTTGTGTTCACTGTTGGCATTATACTAAATCACATCAAGACTCTTCATTTGTTCAGGCTACGTTCAGTATGGTATTAAAAACAAGTCTTTCCATTGGTATTTTTATTGTTGTTTGCAAATAAGATATTTTCTTCTAGATGTCTAATGTGCCAATAGAGAGATCTCTGCTCAGATACCAATTAGTTACTTACATTGTAACGACAGGCATTACAAAGCAGACACAGTGTGGAATGAAATCATGACTTATTAAGGCATTTGTCAGGCAAAGTTGCTTCTTCTTTCTTTTTAATTATACGCTGGAGCAGTTCTATCAATGCTTATATAGTAAATATACTGCCAATTTTAATTACTGAAAATCTAGGACAAACACACTGAAGTCTTACGTATTTTACACCCTTTTCTTTCTAAAACATTTTTCAACTGAGTGCCATCTCAAAGTGCTTTATGAGCTGTGAGTTAATCAGGAGAGTCCAGTGTAGCAGCTAAGTACAATACTATTGCCCCTTTCTATGAACAATCTGTACTTAAATAAATAATTTGTCCAGCATTTCAGACTGAATCAGTGGAGGAACTAGAAAAAAAAAATGCTCAGATTTTCGTAATTACTCAGTTTGGTGTGTACCAAGCAAAGCCTACCTTCTGTTCTCTTCAACTATGATCTGACATAGAAGTTGGGATATAACTTTGAAGTATGATTACATTTGTTTTATGTTGTGGTTCTGCTCCATTTAGACAAACACTTTCCCTTTTTTCTGGATTCCCTAGTTTCTCCTTCCATGTGCCACGGACTGCTGCCACTGAGATTTTTTTCACTACTGCTGCACTGTTATGCCAACACTCTCCTATCCCTTGAAAAGCAAAGGTTCTGCCTGAGGCCTTGTCCCGTCCTTGGCACAAATCTGATCTTTACATTGTGAAATATGTAGGTGAACTTTCTTTCCTATACTGCTTGTTTTCAAGGTAGCTCTGTAACTCTGGGTTCCAGTCAAGAAGAAACACCCAATTACTGCAGGCATGAGCCATTTCACCAAGATTTCAAGCTTATCTTTTCAGACTTCAAAGTAATTTGGATCAGTAAATAACTCTCCCCTCTGAAAACGCTGAAAGAATTTCTTGCTTAGCAAATTTTAATCTTCGTCCTTATGTCTTTGAAAGGCTAACACTCTTGAAAAGAGAAAAAAGGTTTAGCAAAAAGAGAAGTGTTTTAACCCAGACTCCAAAGCTCCAAAGAATCTCTAATCCTCTGAATTTTCAGACCCTTCTCTGAACTGCCCTCAGATGCTGCCCGGGTCACAGGCTGCCCTCTCAGCTCTGAGACCCCCATTTCTTTTCTGAAGTGCAAGGGTTTGCAGAATATTTCCACAGTACTCATGCACTGTTGTGACATGCTTTTGTCATTCAAAGCAAGGCTTTTACAGCTTGGTAACAGTGGTAAGAACTCATTTCCTCTGAATTGCAAATCTAAAAAGAGGCCAAGATGGCTTGTGGCACCCTGTCAAATACTGTAAATTGTTCTCACAGCACCATATTTCAAAACTGATGGCAGTGTAAACTTACGGGTGGGTATGGTTGGAAGGTAACACTCAAAGTGAGATTGTGGGGTACCAAATCTGCTCTCTGTCAAGGAGGTCAGAACAAATTGGCTCACTTCAGGAGACAGAATATTTTTTCTGTCAGATCTTCGTAGCCAGGCTAGATTCCAAATCCCATGTATGCTACTTTCATCTCGTATGTTACTGACTGGTGATATGTGAGAATGGGAGAAACATGAAAGAAGAAACATTTGCTGTCCTATGTTTGTATTGTCTTTACAAGGAAAGTAAAAGGAGACTTTTGTCTCTATTAAACCTGATAAATGGCTCTGTGATATCAAACCAGTGTCATTCTTTGTATGAATTATTCCCAGAGCTCTGTGGATTTTACTGCCAAAAAAAAAAAAGTAGCACTTCAAGACAGACCGAATAAAAGGTAATTATTAAAAACCTCTTAGATCTAAAAAATATATCAAAATCATTTCTATTTAATCATGGTTATGAAAACTTATATAAAGACTTCTTATTTTTTGCTGTACTAAAAGCATTCATTTTAAATACTAATATAAAATTTAGTATGTTTGCTATCATAGTGTTAATGAATATGAAACCACTAAGCTAGTAGAAATAAATTGTCAAATTCCACTTTATTGACTTGCTAACTCAGTCAAAATGGCTGTAGGCTTTTCCCCTGGTACAGAAAAGAAGTCATTATTCAAAAAGTTTATTTCAATTACTGATTCCATTTATGGGGAGAAATTTGGAAAGACTTGATAAAAAGGTAAAAATTATTTTTCCTCTTCCAGCCCATGAATAAAGTCTGGGTATAAAAAGAAGAAGATCAACTAGTTTTAGAATGATAAAGAATCTGGTGATTAGAAACAATCTCTTCAATTCATTAATAATAGATGCTGTTTTCTTCCTCTACTGAGAGACCTTTCTTGATGGTTTGGAAAGACTTGCATAAAGTCAGGCCTAAAGCAACTTCACTTAGATTTAGAACAAAATGAAAAATAAAACCAGGATTTTGATGGCATTTAAATTTCCTTTCAAATGCAGCTTGGTATAAATGGTAAGGTAATCATTACATAATAAATAAAAATGTAGGATTAATCATTTTCTAACAAATTAAACATGTGATAATTAAGGAATTGAATGGCTATAGATTAAGCTTTCTAAATGATTTACGTCAATGCCTGTACATTTAGCATGTCCTCCTGAGTCAGTAAAAACAAATGCCATATACAAGAAATGTTCTTCCTTTAGAAAATCAGCTGGAATGCACCAATAATAACAAAATTTTAAAAGTTTAAACAAATTTTCTGCTCACTGATTTGAATAACGATCAAAATCCTGTAGTTTCAATCTCTTTGAATTAAATCAGTCAAAGAGCAGTAAAAATCAGTTAAAGTAAATCAGTTAAAGAGCACAATAAAACAAAGAAAAGCATTGTTGTACAGATCACCTCAAGAGCTAGTAACAGCTTATATCTTATTTGTTTTGTGAGAAACTTAGCAAGTGAATTTTGGGGAAGTCCCAAGTACCCAAGAGATTATTGGCCTGAGGCGATGCACTGATTATAAGAACACAAGGGATAGCAGCATTTCTTTTTCTTCTCTGGCTCCGTGGATCCCAAAAGCTAGTTTATGATAATTCTCCATTGTGCCTTTTACTTTTCCTCTTCCCATAAAATGCAGGCCCAGTAGCAAACATGAAAAGGTTCTTTGACAGCAAACATGGCAAAATTAAACATGCCCAGCAGAGACATAAGGTTGGGCACATGAGGAAATTAAATCTGTCAGTCTCAAGCTATGATTATTCATTTTCTAAGGTAAGTGCAGAGAATGCTTCAATGAATTAAAGAGAAAGACGTGAGCCTGAACCATGTTTCAAGAGTGCAGCTTAATCAATAGCATCAGGGAATACTGTGTTTAAATTATGAATATATTTATATTTACTGAAGCTAAGGCTTGTGAAAGATACCCTGGATGAGAGGCCTAAAAATTAATTTCTATCATTCCATTTGATCTCAAGCCTGGCAACGCTAGAGAGGGTATAGGCAATTTCATTTACCTAGATAGTACAACTCAAGTGTGTCCTATAACACTCTGAATACAGTCAGCATTATTTATAAAACCAGTCTATGCCCTTATTTAATGATTTGGCAGTCATGCTAAACAACTGAACCTTTTAGGGAATAGTGTTAGCTGAATGTCAATACATACGTATGATTGCCTTTCATCTGCACACAGAAATGGTAATTAGGATTTCCATTGAGTTTTCTGACAGAGGTGGAGCTGAATTAAAGCCTATTTATAAATATTTTAATATCATAAAACAGCCGTAGGGCAATCAATTTGAGCAGCACTGTAAATATGCCCTTCATTATGTAAAGGTTGGCTGTTTAATAACAATATGCAAATATCTTTGCAAGAGTACTTGCTTTTGTCTCTTCTCTTTGTTTTTCAGGCACAATGTTTCTCCCACTGGGGACAGTGTGTAGACAAACCTACTATCACTTTCATTGTTTATCTGTATGTATAGGACTTATTTATGTTCTTCAGCCCAATCAAAACCTTATACCCCTGGCAGCTTTTTTCATTAAAACTTCTATTAAAACTTGACTTAGTGTCATGAGAATGTTCATTATTTACAAGTCAATGTTTAGTGGCAGAACCAGAAATTCAGGCACTTTTCAGCCTGTATGAATTGTGACAACTCCACTGACTGCAGCTGAGGATCTGTCCCATAAATCCCATTTCTAGCTCACTCATCCATTTCATCTGGTTCTGGATAAAGCTGATCATCTAACTCCAAGGCTGACTTGCTGCAACCATAAGTAAATGACTTTATTTTGGACTCAGATTTTCTGCCTAAAAAGTAAGTCTGAAAATACCTAGCTTATCCATGTGTTGCTTTTTAAATTCAGGAATTCCACTAAAGTTAGAATGGCACAGAGCCAATAAAAATGAAATCAGAATTAGGATGAGTTTTAACACAGAGATGTAGCTGAGGTCACTAGTAAACCAATAATGCTTTAGATGCAAGATCTAAAGCTGCAATGACAAGCAAGGGAGACAGACACCAACAAGCTAATATTCCTGTTCACCTGCACAACCCCAACAGGGTTAAAGCCTATGCTCTGCAACTGAAATCAAGAACATTCTGACAATTTTACAGCTAGTAATTTATTCAGCATCATGGTTTTGCATGGAATTGTCTTTCTACTCCACTTAAAAGTGAGCAATATTATGCATTCTGCATCTTTTCTCTCTTCCTTTAACAAGGCAATTTCATCCTTCATCATCAACTTGTGGTGGCATCTCAGACTTTAAATAAATTAAATTCCTGTTTTAGCCATTATCATTACAATCCCTTTAACTCATCTTTCTGAATTTATACACCACTGACACCAATTTATTATTTTTCTTCTTATTCTGAAGCTTGTTGGATTGGCTGAAATCATACAAAACAACTCATAGATCAATAAGTAATTCGTTTAGAATGCCAGGGATCATTTGTGATCTAATTTTTGTGTGTGGGTCAAAGTAAAACAAGCACAAAGCATATGTGTATGCTCTCAAAAATAAGCACAGACAATTCAGTTTTCAAAAGTTCTTGAGCAAGAATCACCTCAAGGAATCAGAGAGGAGAAATGGAAATGACAGTCCAAAGTGAAGACAATACAGAAACGTTTCTGTTATCAGATTTCTCAAAGCGTCCATCACTGAAGACAATTGCAAGTACAAAATGATAGCTTGAAAATATTTGGAACTGTTGAACTATGAGTACACCACAGGGTATCACTTCAACATGAACTAGTGTAGCAGCAAAGCAGTTTTGCACCTAAATTTTTAGTTACAGATCACATAGTACCATGCCATTCTGGGTTACAGGGGAAATCCTAGGTAGTCCAATCCCCCTGTGGCAAGTGCACAGCTGTTTACTAGGTTTTGTCTTGAGAGACATTGAAAACCTAGTACTTGATAGAGTCAAGGTTTACATTTTCTTTTCATCTAATCTTTCTACGTATCAGTGCTGTTAGGATGCAGTGCATGTTCTCTTCTCAGTTACTTCTATTTCAGCTAGGCAGCTCTAGAAAACAAGGAAAGCTCCCCTGCTTTATGAAAAACTTGAAGGTCACAAAAGTTGTGATAATGGGCTTTAGCTGGCACGACTTCAGCAAAGAAAACCAAATGTTAAGCACTACTTAACTTATGTCAGCAGTTTTCTGTGTGTGAACAAGATCTGGGATTGTATAAACATCTGCAAAAGAGCTGGAGTCAACTCTGGTGCATATTGAGACAAACCCTCAAAATCCAAATACAGAAATCACGCTTTGAGGTAGCTATCCATATTCTTCACCAAATGCTCATCTTTATTATGAAGCTAACTTTACTAGGCTGTTTACAATTGGTCAGCCATTCAAGGAAAAATGAAAAATACTCTTGGGTGAAATACTATAAGATTCCACTTATGGCTTCCAGCCATTTGCTTTCTGTCACATTTGAATAGTATTTCCCTTGGAAGGAACATCTGTTTTGTATTAAATCTGAAGGAATGGCACTGCTTACTGAATGGACAAGCCTTCTAAGACTGCTTTGTCCTACCTGTGCTAACTTTACGAGAACTGACAACACTGTGAATTTCCAATAAGCCCACTTACTTGGAAGAGATTGTTGTTTATCCAGAATGCAATTTTTCCAGAAGCCAAGAAGGGGGAGAACATTTAGAGTTAAGCAGTTGCCATGCTATTAGAAGGACATAATTTTAATTGTTCTTAGGAAATTAATATAATTGTTAAAAGCACAAACTGTGATAGTGTTAATTGAAGAACCAGTCGTGTGTCAAAGCTATTTCTTTGGTTCTGGTCAGTATAAGGCTTTGATGTAGATTTCCTGGGTGTCCCCACTTACTGCATATTTATTTATATCTTAGAGCTCATTAAATGGCTTCCTTTCAGACTGAGGTAAACCAGACAATGCACTCTAGAAGAGTACCTACTGTGCTCCAGCTACTAATGGGTACTCATGCTATCGGACAAGACTAGATAGAGCTTGTCTGAAATGGAACCACCAGTAAGTGAATAGTGTGGATTCCAGGTCTTTAGCAGCAACTGTTTCAATATCCACTCATATTGTACCACACTATTTGCCAACAGAGCTGTATCTAATTCTCCCAACTGGCAGTTTTGCCAAATGCTTGCTTCATCTTGATCAAGTATACACAAGACAAATTGAGAAACAGTCTATGCTCTTGTCCATAGGAATAGTCCTTTCAGGGACTTTATTGAGGAATATGAAGATTTGGAAAAATCTTCAAAACTGTTGGCACACTGTAAGCTATTACAGTGAGTTACTTTTTATTTTAGTTCTCACAAGCAGAAGCAATATAGAAGAGAGAAAAATGCCAGTCATGTACCACTTTCTTTCCATGGCCATCTTTTACCAGGTAGAAAGAAGAGTTCTGAGCACTATTGTCAATGGTATATATTAATTTGATGCTTGTGTGTACTCTTATTATTATCTGTCATGAAAACAGATGCATATATAAAAGGCTAGGTTTTGACAGATCAGTAGATTTGTCAAAGAACAGTGGCTGTGCTCTGAGAAGACAGAAAGTACCTATCTTTCACTGAAATTCTGTAATAAAAATTTTCATGTCAAAGACTCCAACAAGGGTCCAAAGGCAAGACGTTAGTCTGTTCTTAAAATGATCACAAGATTGCAATGAGAGATGAGAACATTAGATCATTCCTATGTGGATTTTTTATTTTCTCTTACCGACGTTACAATAGACACATGAGATTATTAGATGTGGATCATTAAAGTGAGCTAATGTTCTGTTGCACACCTGTGGCAAAGGCCATTTTGTGATGGGATACCACATCTCAACACCAGACTAAGTGTAATGTAAAACTGAACAACTCAACCTTGTCTCTTCCTACTCCACTACCACAATGTACGTAATTACTAATGTACCATCACAACTGTTTCAGCCAGTTCCAAATAACGCTTAATTGTCTTTCTGAGACTACATAACACAATTTCTGCAACCTTAGCTGAGTACTGTACAGGTATAGTTCAGGTAACCTATGACCTCAGAATTTATGAACAAGTCATAGTGCATATATACAGATCAGCTTTTCCTTTTCAACACCGAGGTTTTATTGCCATTTTTAAAATTAATTCAGGAGTTAGTTTTCTTTTATTGCATTATTATAACTCCTTTCCCTTCACAAGATAAATTTGTAATTTGAAGCTGGAATCTTCATACCATTTAATAAGACCAGGAGGAGAGAATACAATGTTAAGAATACTATTCTCTATTGATTGCATTAAAATACTGTTAACAATAGTATGTAAAGAACATGCTAGATATTGTACAGATCAGGATCCCAGTATGGTAATTGCCTTCACATAGTAATAAAGACATGAGAAACTTACAAAATATACCAAACAAGTAGGATAAATGAGTGTATCGGACAGAGGATTTGAGGAGGTATGGTTAAAACCCAATAGGATGCATCCAGTTCTTAGATATCCAGCAGTAGCTGTAGCAACACTTAGTCCATGAGTTCCTGAACTCCCTTCAGCACAGGAGCCTGCAATTCCCTGAACTGCAGCATAAGAAGCCAACCCAAATTCTCCCATGAGAATAATTTTACACATTGCCGTAGCACAGTACAGGGAAGGTAATGGACTAAATGACCAGAGAATTGTTTACCGTTTCTGATCCTTAGAAAATATCTGATCTCCCTTTTCATTCAGGGGGGATTTCAATTCCAAAAATAAAAGTACATGGGAGTGTTGATTAGTGGCTGATTCAGAAAGTAGAAAAGGTGCAGATGAAATAGAGTGATTCAGACAAGGGAAGAAGGCCTCAATCTGACTTGTCTAGAGACAAGTTTCCTGAAGTGATAAATAAATAATAATAAAAAAATTACCCATGACCAATCTATCTTGCCTACCTTTCTGGGGATAAACAGGGAGAAAGCAGTGTAACCACAGCAAAATCTGACAAGTTTGGTCTTCTCTGAAAAAAATCCCACCTGACAACATCATGCTTTCTTTTCCTGGGTGCTAGATTTACATCAGAGAACTTAATTATTGTCTGTATGAGATTGTGAGACCCAGAAGAAAAACCCTCCAAGATATGCATGACCTGTAAATATTGGTTTGTGTTTGTGCCAAAGGAGAAGGGAGAGGGGGAGTGATTTTTTTTTTTTTAATCAGAAGATGTAATAGCTTATGACAAGGTCTATTATCCCCTGGAAGGAAAAGGGAAAAAGGGAATGTCTTTATGCTGTAACAAAAGCTAAGTAATTTCAACTGTCAGCCTCCATCAGGACACAACAAGCAGGGACAGCGATTGCTAAGCCAATTTGTCCATCAGTTTTTGAAAGGTGCTAGCAAATATAAATAAGGAAATGGGGATGAATGTGACTCTATAGGCACTATTATCGTTGATTTTTGTAGACATAATCCACCCCTTCTGATAATTTTCATGTCATTTAGGAGAGCAATGCTAGGAGCAGAATGCAGCTCTGCTCCAGGATGCTGAGAAACATAAAGTAGTATTTTTGTTTATGCTAATACAATTTGAAAAGAGTGCCCCTTCATCCCTGGAGGTTTACCTATCAAAGGACAACATAGGTCACTTTTGTGAATCAATGTTTAGGTTACATTTATGCATTGTCTATCATCTGTACATTAGGTAACCTATATTAATACAATTTCAAATGTTGGTCACCTTTCTTGTTGCGGTTTAACCCCAGCCAGCAACTAAGCACCACACAGCTGCTCGCTCACTCCCCCCCAGTGGGATGGGGGAGAGAATCAGAGGGTAAAAGGGAGAAAACTTGTGGGTTGAGATAAAGACAGTTTAATAGGTAAAGCAAAAGTTGCGCACGCAAGCAAAGAAAAACAAGGAATTCATTCACTACTTCCCATGGCAGGCAGGTGTGCAGCCATCTCCAGGAAAGCAGGGCTCCATCACACGTAACGGTTACTTGGGAAGACAAATGCCATCACTCCAAACTCCCTTCCTTCTTCTTCCCACAGCTTTATATACTGAGCATGATGTCATATGGTATGGGATATCCCTTTGGTCACTTGGGGTCAGCTGTCCCAGCTGTGTTCCCTCCCAACTTCTTGTGCACCCCCAGCCCACTCACTGGTGGGGTGATGTGAGAAGCAGAAAAGGCCTTGACTCTGTGTAAGCACTGCTCAGCAATAACAAAAACATCCCTGTATTATTAACACTGTTTTCAGCACAAATCCAAAACATAGCCCCATCCTAGCTACTATGAAGAAAATTAACTCTATCCAAGCCAAACCCAGCACATTTCTGTATCTCAAAAGTTCTAAAAGCAATTCAAAGCCTGTTTCCATATATTACTGAAGCATTTTGTCTGCTTCTGGAAGAAGGTGGAAGCCAGCTAGTAGGCAGTATCACTTGGGCTGATGATTTGACAGCAGGTTCTCAGCAAGCCCCTCCAGTTGTGACATGCAGCCACTAGAATATCTTCAATGTCCCTGCTTTGCAGATTGGGTGTTAGTCAGCCTAGGAATTCATAAGGCTATATGGCATAGAAAACTTATCTGTCCAAAAGGAGGGAGGACTGCATTATTTTGTTGGCCAAGACAAAAGTGTATGCTTCTTTGAAGAAGTAGAGGGGGGAATCTGTGGATTTGCAGCTTGCATTTACATGTCTAGTCATTTGAGCTCTTATTAGAACAGTTAGCATAGTTTGTTACCTCTTTGCCTGAGGTAGTTACTGATCACAGTATCTATCTAGTCACTGTTTTTTACCTATTCCATCAAGGTGGGTCAAAATAGTTGCTTGAAACTGTCACGATAATTTGACTCTTTTTGAATTCTTGTCTTGGAAGTGTAGAGATGTACGGAGATGAAGAAACACAGAACAAAATATGACAAGTATGTTTTCTCAAATCCTGAAAAGAGCGGTGGATGAGTGTAAGGGCTTGGCCAAGACAAAGAACAGGAAACTTTTAGACAAGGGTAATGATACATTAGCTTGCTTAGTTCTACGGGTAACAACTGGGCCTGGTTTTTGCACAGGATAGCAAATACACAATATGAAAACCAGGAAGTCCAAGCTCTCTTCAAAGAACTGACTGATGGATGTCAGTCAGGTCCCAATCTATTTGTCTTTTAGTGTCATTTGTACGATGGAGGTAGTAACAAGTACAATAATAAACCCATATTTGACACTCCTATGTGGGAGTTGGTAACTCCTTATGTTAGTCACATTTGAGCATAGCCCTTTAATCAGAAATCGTATAATTGCTTTTTTTTAAGTTCTGTGTTTGTTTTCAGTTTTATTAAAAGGGATTTTTTTCTTTAAATTATTTGAAAGTGAATGTTAACAAGCAATAATAGCAGGAAAAAGAACCCATGTTCTAGATACAGGACACATCTTTCAGTAATATTAATTAGCAGCACTAGGTTCACTTAAATCAATGGGAATTTAGTTATTGACTTTAAGAGTGCTATAAGGCCACTGAGGATGTTTTAGATGGAGAAATGTTAGGTCTTGAAAGGAAACCTGGAGAGATTTTCAGGCAAGGGTTTTCTTTTGTCTGTAGCAATCTCACTGCTTTCCATAGGGATTTCTAACGAGGAGAAAGAAGAAGAAACTGCTCAAGCTAGGTCACCTACAGGATAAGAGTGTATAATCCATTTTGAACAAATTAAAAATCAGATATCAGCTATAACTGTGCTCCTTCATTTTGATATGTAAAAGAAGATTTGGAGTCCTAAGAAAACTCAAAATATTGTTAAAATTTACAAACACCAGTTTTTAACATCA
Source organism: Theristicus caerulescens (assembly GCA_020745775.1). Lineage (NCBI taxonomy): Eukaryota > Metazoa > Chordata > Aves > Pelecaniformes > Threskiornithidae > Theristicus > Theristicus caerulescens. The sequence continues at coordinate 25,150,267 of CM036564.1, read as the reverse complement.
CAATAGCATTCATCACCTTTCTGAAGTGTTTCAAGATCTAAAATGTGCTCTGTATTACTATTCACTTTGTATTTTTAGTTTCAGAGACTCATCTCCTGAGTTTCAAACAAATATGTTTTCAGCTGTTTCTACATCTCTGTAGCTCCACAGAGCCACCATGACTGACAGCTACATGACTCTCAATAGTAAGAATCCAGGCTGATATTTGTATAATCAGTTGAGAGGGCAAAAAACTCTTGATTATGGCATTTTCTACCAATTCAGATCAGCATGTATATAAGTTTTGCTGCATAAGGGATTTAATGAAAAAAAGATCCTAACATAAGCTTCCCTTCCTGGAAACTGGTGTTTTGAAGAGTCACCTGCTTTATCAAGAGCCCAAGTTGTGACTGATTATCATCTCTAAGGTCAGCTCTTAAACTATATGGTAACTGGCTCCTGCAAGAGCCTTTATGTGTAGATCTCCCCATCTTCCTTCTTCAGCCAAACTTAACAAAAGCACGTGACATGGAATGTCAGGCATATAGTTAAACCTTCTAAAATACAATATATAATTAGGCTCAGATATGTCTAGGAAGTGTCCCCCAAAACAGTAAGTATTATGGTGTCAGATGTGTGGTTGTGCCATGTCCTGGGGCTTGGTGTTCTCAATCGTTACTGACTGTGATCCACTTCAGCTTTTCACTACTTGGGATTTTGGACCTAGTGCTTCTAGTTTTGCCATTTATATATAGCCATCCAAGATGGCAATCTCATTTGATCACAGTGTGGATTCTTGTGACACCTGCACTATTTGTGACTACTATTTCCCACCAGTGAGGTGCACAACAGCATGTCCCTGATGTGATTGCAGCTTTCAAGACCCCGAATAATACTGAAGCTTTTTTCCTTGCCTTCAGTGTCTCTCTATACTTCCGTAAGTCTCCTGTGGTGGTGCATCCCCCCGCCTCCTCTGGACCACCTTATGATCACGGGGACTCCTGTCAAGGCTTGGCCTTTGAGCAATGAGTCTGGTGATTAGGCGCCCCTTCGTCATACCAGGCACTCTTGCGTGGCTGAGCTAGGGAACAAGACTGCCTTGATCTCACCTGACATAATCAGTCACCCCTTGACAGCTTGGGGACACATCATTGTGGATTGTTACTTGGGCGGATCGGTACGGGAGGATTGTACCTCCCTTCCTGAGGTTAATGAGAACTTGGCAATTACCGACTGGAGCTGTGGCCAAAATGTAAATTTACTGATGCCTAAAGTCAATCATCTCACAAACCTATAAACAGCGGTACCACAGGAGACCCTTTGAGCTCTCCTGGACCACAGCGGGCTGCGCCAGTATCTACCTCTGAGTGGGACTCTTAAGTTTGCATACAGAGGCCTAGCAACAGGACCCGGACTGATCTCCAGTGCCCTTCACTCCTTGAGGCTCAGTCTTCGCCTGTTGAGACAATCATTTGAAGTGAGTATTTCACTGAAATTGAGGGGAATCTTTGATGGATACCTTTATCTGCGCATACCAAATTCGCGAGGGATTTTAAGAGGTACCTTTATTAGGCCTATTGTGTGATTATGTGAGTGTGTGAGAATCGATTCAAATATTGTAATAGACTTTATTTAATCATTTTGTAGATGCTAGAGTAACCAATGATCAGTTACTGCTAAATTCTTGCGATTCTCTCCTTACTGTGAACAAATCTTAAGTTGCTGCTAAATACATATAACAGCCATACACCGTTGACCAAGTCTGAGACTAGGATTGGATCCAGCCACACCTAGACTCCTCACTGAGAAGGAGTTTAGAAAGCAAGGGGGTCCATTCTGAACCTTGTGACTCAATGGGAGGGCCTCCTTTATCCCTGCCTTGTATTTGCTTCTATCTCAAACTTCCCTTCTCTCTCTCTCTCTCTCCCCCCCCCCCCCATATATTCCATCCATTTAATAAGTGATAGAGTGAACCTTGCCATCAAACTTTGTTAAATCACCCTTTTATGAATTTCTATTAAAATCACTATTTGCAAATATCTTTTACGGTGATTATTTAAGTGACCTAACCGCTCATTCGTGACATCTCCAAAGACTCTGGCATGTATTTATACCAGTAAGGGAAGTCTTGTTTTCAGTTTTCTGTTCAATAAAATGTCAGCAAGTCACAGATCATGCTTTCATCTATAGGATCAGCATTGTTTCAACCACCTTCACATTTTGCAGACTGTAATTCTAGAAATGTTTTTGTTGTTCTTGTCTTCCACCCAGCATATTTTCTTAATTCACTTGTATTCACTTCCATTCTTAGATCACTTTCCTCCTAGGAATGTGATATTTGGAACTTACTGCCCATAATTTAAAATTACCCCACATATGCCTTTATGATGAAATGTCTGGAGAATGCCTAAATTAATCCTTTAAAATACTTAGTTACTCCAAGTTAACTGGCAAGATTTAACATGAAATAAAAAATTCTGGTGAAGATCAGTCCCAGAGTTTATAAAAGTCTTGCAAAAAAATCATGTGGGAAGCTCAGGGGCTTATGATTTGCGCGAGCCATTCTCAGTCCATGCTTTGGCTGCAAATTTTTCTTCCACACATCCACAAGGTGCTGAGAACTTGTCTCTTGATTGCTGTGACAGCACAGCATCTTGCAAACAGCATTTGACACTTCAGAGGCTCGGGATCAAGTGTTCCTCCCTGTATATTTAGAACTGGTTAGATTCACTGTGGAGAGGAGTCTTCACCTTCCTCCAGAGTATGACCCAGGTGGCTGACAGAGGAGCACACAGCAGTCTGCATAAGTCTGTCAAATTCTGAGTTATCAGATACTGTAAGGAAAGTGAGAGGAAGGAGGATATTTCTGAGATACTGAAGCACTTCTATGGACTAAGTCTACTAAGAACCTCTAGGCACTGCTGTTATAATAATTACATGTTGATAATGGAGAAAAAGCCACATGTAAAGTAAAAATAATAGTATCATAACACCAGATACAGGAACCTGACAAGCTCCATTACTATAAGATAGCAGAAAAACATTTGTATTGAGAGCTGATGGAATGCTTGACTTATATAATCACCTTGTTCACATCTTCCTCTCCATCCAAACTAAGAAGATGATCTTCTGGATATAAAAAGTACATATAGAGACATGAAATTCCTTACCCAACCTTTTAAGATAAGCAAGTACATAGCTGTACTTAGAGAAAGACTGTAGACAAACAAACAACAGATATATAGAGAGTTTCTATAGATGGCTGGACAGAATGAAAGGTAAAAATTATTACAGAAATGTTTGGACATCTTAAAACAACAAACAGTTCAATACGATTTATTTAGTCAGGGTACACTAAAATTCACTAGTATAATAACAGAACCATTTGTCTTAGCAAGTATCTTGTTATTGGTGATCAATAATGTAGCTGAAATGACTGATGGCTTTGTTTTCCTGTGGTGCCTCAGCCAGTCTAAATTATTTATTTGACATGCTGCCTCTTGGCAAATGCAAGGAAACAGTGATAAGAAATTTGCATCCCTCTGATATATACCTCCGAATGAACAGAAGATATTCCTCAAGCTTTTGGTGAATGACATATGGCTGTAGTTTGAGGGACAGTTTTGCTGACCGGACATGTTTTTGTCTTCTGGCATGAATAACAATGTAGACATCAGAACGAAAACCAAGAAAGAGTTACTTTTTTTTTGTTGCACGTGGCAGAGGAGAACATGATGGCATTTGCAGAAATATCCAGAATTTGGATGCCTCTGAATACTCAAGAATCTGCCCCAGTTTGCCAGGAGCTTTAAGTTGCTATAGCCAATTTTAATTAGTCTTGAGATAGGGAAAAGGGTAAAATAATAAAAGACCATAAGAACTCAAGCGCAGGACAGGACAAAAGTCTCCCAAGCTCACTAAACTCCCTATACTGCCCCTGACAATGGCCAACAGTGGAAGTTGAGGTGAAGAATGAATATAAGAGTATAGCCACTACAGAACAATATTTCCCCTTCTGTATCTTGCCATTTCTGTGTCATCTGTTCTCCAAGCTGAGGAGTTCTATTATTAAATACATGCAAGCCTTTCAATAACTCCAGGTATCCTTGCTCTTCTCTGTACTGTTTTAGCTGTGTTACAGCCTATTCAAGATATGGTGATCAAAAGTGCACTCAAGGTGTGGGTGCACATGGATTTACACAGTGGTGTAACAATATTCATTTTTTCTCTCTATGCTTTCTTAATATATAAGTCATAATATTCTATTCATTTTTTTATATTTAATTCTATTTCATAACACTATGTAAAACTGTTGCTGGGCATTTCAGCTGATATCCACAATAACTCCAGTGTCTCTTTTTTAAGTGTTAAGAAAAAGAGTAATTTAGAGATGGTCGTTGTGCATTGGTTTTATCCTTATGCATTACTTTGCATTTTTTTTACATTTAATTTAATTTTCTGTTTTATAACCCAGTTGCTTAGTATCACAAGACCCTTCTACAAAACTTCATTGTCTGGTCTCCTCTTGAATAATTTTGTATTGTCTGCAGACTTTGTCTCCTCACTACTTACCTTCTTTATGAGATGATTTAGGAATACTTTCAGCAGCACAGGTCTCAGTACAGATTCCTGTGTGGGACAAAAAAGAAACTCCAACCTTGTGTAAAGGCAGGATGAAAATACATTGGTAAAGTCAAAGATTAACCATGACAAGGCTGGAGAAACATGCCTATTTTGGATTACTGTTCTGTAGCTTTCCTTCTTAACATTGTAGAAATTTCAAAGTTCTGCTGTCTAACTGTCCTACTAAAATGAATGTAATCTTCACCTCCACTATGTGCTTCTGTGTGGTATTCTCACGGAGGCACCGCAAAGCACAAAATCTCTTCTATACATGGAGCAGCTCCAGAAAGTATTTTAGCTCACACTGGCAGGTTGTCGGCAGCTCACTCACACAGATTATGTTTCTTCATACCACTTTCAGTGCAGAGCTGCACATGTAAAGAGCTCACATCCCCTCCAAAAAGTGGCAGTTGTGGAAGTGAGCTTCTATAACACCAAAAATACCACTTGGCTAACCTGGTAACAGCATTTTGAGAAATTTTGTTTCTGGGATGTATGATCATTAGAAATGATGTGAAGTCTTTATATGAACATGAGTGTTAACGCTGATGTTAGCAGTGAAACCCAAGCCAGGTGATTTCCTAGTCAAAGGCCAACTTGTACACAACCCCCATGCCTGAAGCTGGTCACTGTAACTGGACAGAGTTGATGGAATTACAGGACTGCCTCTGGAAAATGTAGACAGGAACCTCATCAATCACCCATTTCAGGCTCAGCTATATTAAAAATTCCCATTCTTGGTGCCGCTATGGTACTCTGCCTGATGGTTTTTTTTTCTTCAGTGAGGGAGTGCCAATGCTATCCCAATGCACTGGTACCAGCCTGGAGAATGTGCTCCCGGCACTATGGCACTGCATGGTAGCCTTCAGGTCCTCCAGCACCCACAGCTGTGGCAAGGCTTGGCATTTGCCCAGCTCTGCCAGGATACCTAGGGCTCAGTGCTGGAGGGTGGCAGAGGGGTTTTGTTCTTTTGTAGTTCACAGCTGGAGACTATCACATTGACTTTCCACCGCAACTTTTTCAGTATTAAAAACCAAAGTTGGCAGATGTGCTCACGTGTGGCTCATGACTAGTTTTGTGATACACGTCTTCCACTATCTTTGGTCTTGAGATCTTCAGTGTAGCAACATGAATCTCTGAGTGCTGGAAATACTGTATTGTGTCTTGCTGTGAATCCCAGACAGCAGCTAACAGCACTTTGAAACTTTTGTTTATTGTTCTTATTCAGAGAAAATTAATGCACTTTGAAGAGGTAAGGCAGAATGGACAATTACTAATGCCGCTGAAAACAATTAGTTCTCATTTGCTTAACACCATTTCCTAATGTGCAGCTGTAAAACTTTTCACAGGACCTTTAAAATACAATCAATTTTCTGTGGCTATTTCCTAATAATTCAAACTGAGTGCAGAACCTGACGTACAATCAAGCTAATACAGGTCGATATCCATTTTCTTTCAGTTAAATAGGAATTTTAACACAGTGACACAAGCTGTGGAATCACAAACAGCTACTGTATATCTATATGTCTGTTTGGTGAACATGCACACAGAGTGAGGACATGACTCTGCTACCTTTAGTCATACTGAATGAAAATCACCAGTATAGCTCATTAAGTAAAACAAAGAATATCACCAGTCATTAAGACAAAACTAGTCTGAGAATCATTCAACCTCAGACAAACACATCATTTACACTTACATTTCATTTACAAAGATAAGAGTTAAACACTTTACAAATTTGGTGTCTGATCTCGCTTGGGAAAGTGGATATGAGAAGATATTCTTCTCTAGCCAGAAGAGATGAAGCTGGAACATGTGAGATACAAAACAAACCATACATAAAATACCCACAAAAAAGCCCCACAAAAAAAATACCCACTTATCTGCAAAAGGACCTTCTGCTCGGTTTTTAGCACCACACAGTAATGGAAGGTGATGGCTGGAATCTGCAGAACAATTCTGCACCCAGCTGAAATTGCCAAAAAGGCTTAGGAAACCATGAGGGAAGGAACTGTCAGAAGCTTGCCTAAAGACCACATCTAACTATTTGTGAGTAGAACTGTGAGATGTCCACAACTTAATTTTACATGTCATCCAAAAAATGCCACATTCCCCCGATGACATAACAAATTATTCATGCATAAACTTAATTACCCATATGACATTTATCACAAACTTCTATCTGCATTGGGTGGTTATGATAGTCTGAAGTCTGAGCTTTTAATGTGGCTCTGATACAGTCATTAAAACAAATTAGGGACAGATAGAATTAATAATTGCTTCATCTTTTTGCAATTAAAATAGCTTTTGCTTTGGTAACTGTTTTCAAGGCTGATTGACCGAGATTTTGCTGATGCATCACTCCACAGAGGTATAATTTTCTACCTGAAAATGACTGACTTAATTTTGCTGGATCATGGTTTACAGGACACAGCTAAAATGATTAAGTTCACTTTGTTGCTAGGTCTCAATATATCATTCGCTTGTGTTTGGAAAGAAGATGAGTGCTGGTGAGTGAAAAGGAGGAAAAGATGCATAGCAGAACAAAATTATTGGGATGAATGATGGACTACATATGAAGCCCATACAAACAATTGCACAGACAACAAGGAATCCTGAAAAATGGAACTGGGCAAGTATTTCCACTAGGTCAGGGTGTGCTTTATTTTCATACACTCACCTGACTCCTTTTCTTCCTATTTCACTGAAAATCAATACAGGATTATCACCACAATGAGATGGCTTTCACCAAATGTTTCTTTCAAGTGGTCCATGAGCGTGTTTTCCTCTAAGTTCTTGTTTGATATTTTATTTTTGTGTCTTGTTGCCAGACTTATTTTTCTGAGGTTTGAGATACAAACTGGTAAAGGTGAAAGGGAAAGAGATGTAGTAATAAAATAACATTTTCCCAATGTTAATGAGCTTAGAACTGAAAAAAAATGAAAACTCTCTTTATTTTACATAGAGGAAAACTTAAGGTGCAAAGACAGGTGAAAAGACTTACTCTTTATTAATAGAAGATCTTTGGTGAAACTGCACAGATTCCTGTGGCTTGGTGACCTGTGCTGGCTACAAGATCTTACTGATGAACTGGTCTCAGTGAACATCAACATTACAAAACGACTCCATGCATCTGCCTTGTTGGCAGCCTCAGTAGAAGAGTTAAGGACTTCAAATTGATAGCAGGAGAGTATTTCAGTGAAGTAGCTACGGCAAATTTGCATATAAAATAATTGCCTGTGAACACACAGACAAATTTAGGCTCTGGGGATATTAAGCCAACACCTATGCAAATCCCATGAGACTGCTCAAGCCATAGTCATCCAGAAGACAGTGATGTCTAACCCATGAACTATGAGCCCTAGTATAATTTAACAGTTGTGAAAGATTAAGTCCATATTTGCTCATCATCCATGCTCATTCTATCCTTCCAAAAAGTCATGATCCATTTCTTCATCTAGTAGGAACGAAGGCAAGGTTTTGACTTACATATCTACTGCTAGCTTAATGATTTTAATTTAACCTACCTGGCAAATAGCTACCTAAGCATTCACAGAACAATCCCAGACTGAGACCAGGGCTGATTTGTGAGAACAGAGTAAGCCTGTAGTAGTTACAGTATACGTTAGATTCTTCTCATTTTCTTCAATAGAAATATTGACATGCATGTGCATTTACAATGCTTGGAAGAAAGATTTATATTCCTCTCAAATGGTCTTCCGTGTGTGTTTAAAAGCATTTATTAATTAAAAACATTAAAAATGTTTACCTACCACTGGCTGCCTCATGGCAGAAGAACTATGCTGGGAATGTAAAACATTAGCGTTTAAAAAACGGTGCTCACTCCTGAGATGTGCAGGTTGGGGAGAGAGATGGGCATGGATGAACGAAAGCCCCTGACCCTTCCAGTATAGGAGAAACTGTCTGCACCTCTCCCCTTTCCAGCAGACTCATGACAATATCCCTAATGTGTTCAAACAAACTGTTTTGAAGCATGATGGATTCACACCTTGTGCGCAAGAACTACTTCCGCAGCAAAACAGAATGAAGGAAGAAGGAACAGAATCATAGAACCATGGAACCATAGAACATAGAACAGCCCAGGATGGAATGGACCTTGAAAGATCATCTGGTCCAACCTTTCATGGGAAAGGGAGCACAGAACCATAGAACAGCAAGACTGTACATTCTTTCCTGTTAATGCTCTCACAGCACTTACATGCAATTATGGGCCAGGATTGGCCACCCTTACTTGCCATGATTTCCAAAGCACACCTGTGAGAAAAACATTATTTACCATGACTAAGAATACTAGGATTTGACCCTTAACCATATACAGTATATAGTCACAGTATATTAAGCAACACAGTATATTAAGCAAAGTCACAGTATACTAAGCACGATTCTACATTTTTTTATCATCTCCTATTTAATAATGTTTATTGTTTGAAAACAAACTTCAAAAGGTCTTGCTTAGAGAAATTTTTCTTTCTTCTTTACTGTTTTTCTCTCTCTTGCTTTCATTGCTCTTATAATCCAAACCCCTCTTCTGCCAGTCCCTGTATGAAATCTGAGCTTTTGTACTAGGCTTAATACAATTTGCAGAGAGAGAACGAGACTGACTGTCACCCATGGTTCGGGTTATCTGAAGGATAACATCTATTGAAAGAACTGTGTGAATTTTATCCATGGAAATAGTGTGTGTGTGTGAAGTTTAAAAGAGTTTAATTAATTTGCATACCTAAAGGTGACTTGTTAGCATTGTTGAGAATTAGAGTGTTAATGTGACTGTGAAGGCTACATAGGTTGATTTGGTCTCATATTGAATTATGGCAGCCTGCATCCATGTCAAATAATGTCTCTCTGAGGGGAGGATGCAGAAAGTCGAGGATAATTTCTAGAGTACCATCAATATCTCTAAAGTTCTTACCTCAGTGTTTGTTACATACTCCAAGCAGATTTGCAGCTGAGAAGGAATAAATTAGAGTCAAAATATTCAGGGTCCCTGAAACCACAGAAAGCTTTTGCAAATTGTTGGGAGAGTGATAGTGGAGAAACGCCCACCACATTTTTTTAATGATTTAAAAACCATTAAAATGGTATTATTACTTCTTTTTACATTGCATATCACATGGAAGATCAATGCATCAGCTTCAGTAACTGAGACAAATCTCTACAGCCAGGCACAGCTTCTTGCAAAGAATTAGTATTGACATTGAATATCCTGGAAATTATATATGGAGGGTGAGTGCTTGGCCTCCCAGAGATTATTGTGGAGTCAACAGGCTCCTTTAAAAGGACAATTTCCTGAGGACAGGCACAACTAATGTCTCATTCCAGTTGAACAATAAACTTAAAAAAATAACTACCCAAAATTCAGTGTGCAGGAAAGAGCAGCAGATTATTCTTGCCATAATGAGGTGCATCTGATAGAACACTAAGGATCTAATAACTGTCCTGTTGATCCTGATAAATGTCTAATCAGCACTCCTCCTTCTTGCCACCTGAGAACAGCCTGATTTTTGTGTTACTACCATATTCAGAAAGACCAATTATCCACCTGCTTGCATACCATGTCTGCTGACAAGGTAGAACATTTCAGTAATACTTCTAGTCTTGCATCTGAATTGTGCATGGATAGCCTGAGAACCCAGTGTTTTGCGAGAGATCAGTAGGCAATCTGGACTGGGCTGCGGTATGCTAAAGGACACGTGTTCTGCCTGCATCAGGAGAAACAGTAATCATCCTGTCCATTAACAGTGCAGATAATTGTGCAGTCTCACTCTCAAATCTCAAATACAAAGTGGGGGGAAGGAACTCTCCTTGATTTTAGCAAGTCCATACAATATATCCTTAAAAGGATTTGATAGGACACACTGGTAGACATGTGAGCTTCATCAAAGTTTACTTTGGCATGAAAGATTAACTCAAGGGATAAAATGATTCAGTGATAAGGGTACTAAAAAAGGTGCTCATTATCTTAATTTTCTTCCTCAGTTCAAGCAAGTGTTTATTGGTAGCTGTTTTGCAACCTCTACTATGATTTATTCTGCTCCAAAAGGGCAGAGAGGGTATAGACCACCATCCTTTCACTCTGCTCTAAACTCAGCAGCTTAAATTTAGTGGATCTGCAGTAATCTGCAGTAATGCAGTAGTGAAAGCATTAGTATTCCTCATAATATCATATCTAATCTAATGTAAGAAGTGATGACTTTATTATTTGCCTAAATACCTGATTCTTTTTGAATACTACACAACTGGAATAATATTCAGTGCCTGTGACTTCCCCTTGTGTTCTGGGGGATTAAATAGGAATAAATTCTTATTACCTCTTTTAAAAGTGCTATCTGAATTTTCACTAAGTTTATTTCTTTTTGTGGAGCTGTGACAAAAAATAACTAGAAGCACTGGATTGGCTTCCTTTGCACAACTCATTGCATCAGAACTTTCTCTCTTAATCTTTGCCTCTCCACTACAGTTTTGTTTGGCATCTTATGCATGAAATGTGCACTTTGCATGAAATGTATACTTGCTGTTTCTATTATTTTACTTTAGTCCTTTGTGTTATTTTGGTGTTCACTGTGCCTTTGGCCTGGTTACACAGATGGCAAAATCCCCAGTTTCTATACTTTTAATAATTTTATTAAAGTTGCAGATAGGATTAACCTGTCTGGGTTTGGACTAGGGATCAAGATATTCTGAATTCAGTGATATATGTCTGGAAATTGGTTATGCAGAAACATAGTTCAGATACTGATTTGTTTGCACCTGTACAGCTCCATTTGCTTTGGTGGGGTAGCACTGGGGAGACCTGAGCTCTTAAAGTGGTCCAAGGTCCTGCTGCCATGCACACTATGCAGCCCTGGAAATGGGGAGTCAAACAGCAGAACGTGGATGTAAGCATGGTAAATTTATCAGAACTACAGTTCTTTAGTTCCCATTTTTTATAGAACATCTGTGACAATTATACTGTTTACAAAAGTAAAGGGTTATTAAAATCTGGTTGAGGGGAGCCATCAGGAGCGTCACCATCTCCCTGACACTTCTCCCATGAGCTGTATTCCTGCCCTGAACTACCAAGTTCTACTGCTCTGGTATTGTTGGGTCCATGAGATCAGCCAGTGCATTTCATTTTTGCCAGCGAACTCTGCCTCTGTCATTTCACTCTGAGTCACTGAGAGGCTACATTTGTGTGAGATCATGCTGAGGTTTTAAAAGAGAAGGTGCTAGATGAAGTGGCTAAAAGGGATCTCAGAAAGAGGATTCATTTGGGTCATTACACTGTGACAGGCACTGTGGGCCAAACCAATGCCCTCAAAGGTGAAAAACAAATGGGTTAGTCTAGTGCCCTTAGTCTGTATGTCCATAACCATCATACCACATGTCGGCACTCCTGCTTTTAAGGTGAAGCATCCTGGATACAGTTTCTTCCAGTTCCTGGAATGACATCCAGTGTCTCATCTAGATGCTGATACTTCCATCCAGCAGTGTTTAATAAAACCTTTTGGGACTCAGAGCATCTTTTTTTTCTTTTCAGATGCTTTCCTTAGAAAGCAGTGTCCTGGTTGCAGGTGGGATGGAGTTAATTTTCTTCTTAGTAGTTGTTATAGTGCTGTGTTTCGGGTTTAGGATGAGAATAATATTGAGAACACACGGATGTTTTGGTTCTTGCTGAGTAGAGTTTACACTAGTCAAGGACTTTTCAGCTTCCCATGCTCTGCCAGGTGCACAAGAAGCTGCAAGAGAGCACAGCCAGGACAGCTGACCCAGACTGGCCAAAGGGCTATTCCATACCATATGACATCATGCTCAGTATATAAGCTGGGGGAAGAAGAAGGAAGGGGGGGACGTTCGGCGTGATGGCGTTTGGCTTCCCAAGTAACTGTTATGTGTGATGGAGCCCTGCTTTCCTGGAGACAGCTGAACACCTGCCTGCCGATGGGAAGTAGTGAATGAATTCCTTGCTTTGCTTTGCTTGTGCGCGCAGTTTTTGCTTTCCCTATTAAACTGTCTTTATCTCAACCCACAAGTTTTCTCCCTTTTACCCTTCCAATTCTCTCCCCCATCCCACTGGTGGGGGGCGGAGTGAGCGAGCGGTGGTGTGGTGCTCAGTTGCTGGCTGGGGTTAAACCACGACAAGCAGGGAACATTCATCCTGCATCTTTCAAATCAATACCAAGGCAGCAGGGTGATCTGCATACAAATCGACTTGCAAATTTACACCCTGTCTGACTCTGCCAAAATGATTAAAAATCATTCATGAAACAACAGCTCCCTGTAATCACATCCAGCCAGATTTCAATAATAACTCAGGCATATAAAAGCCTCTTGGTTTCATATGTATTAAAAATAGTTTCTTCTCATTTTCTACCTCTTCCTTGGATAGTGACTTCCCATTTTCTTGAAAGCTTTCTGCTCTGTATGTGCTTTATCATCCATCCTCCAAAAACCCCATCTACTTACTGACTGGAAATATTTTTCTTACTAACCAAAAGAAAAGGTGATTGTTTATACCCCAATCTGATAGCAGGCAGGATTTGACAAAACCCCTGAGTCATCACCACTTCACCACAGATCCCAGTCACTGCCTTCAATAAAAGTCATTGCCCCCAAATTGTCGGTACATTTTGATGTACAATGAGCCTGGTAGTTATAATTCTGCTCTCTATGGGCAGTTTTCTACTTCAGAAAAGCCATCAGGATCCTATTTAACATCTTATGGACATTATTCAATCTTTAGTAAGCAAAGCGGTTAGACTTCTTCACTGGGCAGCTTTGATTTTTGCTTCAGATTATGATGTGTCTATGTAATTAAATGTAGTGCTCGCTGTCTAGTATTACACTGTGTTTTTTCTGCTTGACAGATCTATCTTGATATAGTGTCATTTTCAGTTATTGTGGAAATGGCCAGAGCAGTGAAAAGGGTCTTTTCTTGTAAATTGAAACAATACATGAACGCAGAAAAGCATACTTCATCCTGCAGTTTTGTCCAGGAGAGCTGAGACAGGACTTGGGAGATGTGAACAATTTTTGCCTCTCAGTGACAGTGCTGTGAAAGACCTATACCAATCGGAGTTCTTGATCGCCTCGTGGGGATGATCTGTCACCATTTGTCAGGGGCAATTCCTACATTCCCAGCTTTAGAAAGAAAAGTTACAGGCTGCAGGTATAATGGGATGCATGAGTTTGGAGGGCAAAGCAAGGTTTTTGGCAAGCGTACTTAATAATCACTGCAGACTGAATTCAGTCTGAAGAACCTGAAACCGACTTGTATCTTTTTAGTCACTTAACCGTTTCAGCGCCCAGGACATAGATCTGAAACTCCGCCTAAACTACCCCCGAAGTGATATGATATAAAAAGCTACAGTGTCTCTGTAGTATTTTTGTCACAGCGCTTTCTTTTGTACAAACACAGTTATTAATTCAACACTCTGGAAAAGCATCACTGTTAATTTTTTTTTACTCTCTTCATATTAGGACGGCAACAAATTGGCAATCACAGGAGGAAGTATGCAAGAAGAGAGGAATAAACTGAGATGCTGAGAATGAGACTCAGTAGCTCCATCTAGCCACCTTCATCACAGCAAGGTGGAACAGCACAGTCGTTTTGTTTCCCTTGTGTTAATAATAAAACTGGCCTCAGCACTCATCATATATAATGTACAAAAGGAGCAATCCCTGTGTTTCTTGAGTGGTTTATGAAGAATATGTCTTGTAAACGCCCAAATACAAGGCAGTTTGAAACAGTGAAATGGATATAAAAGCAACTACCAAGTGGTTGCTTCTCCATTACATGGCAAAGAGCATGCATGTATTGCTGCCTGCTGGCAGGGAAGAAGACTTTCTCAGCAATGCCATTACTTTCATTGTCATTACTTAATAATGCCATTGTTTATTTTTGCTGCCTCAACAGTGAGCAGTTGGGCTGCTGCAGGCATGGGAAGGGGAGATAGCAGGCTGTGCAGAGTTAGGCCTGAGAGCTGTAGTGAATGAGTTGCTCTTACAGCTGCTGGAGGGATGGGCTCTAGAGAGGGAGTACAGTAATTACTGGTGCTGCTGGGAAGGAGTACTCCATGCAGCATTACTACCTCTAACTACCTTTGCTCCTGGCATCAGGAAACAATCTGACTTTTTGGGGCTGGCAGAAGTCATTGCAAAGTAAATGGCTGGAATGTGACTATTTGCTGCTCTCAATGGTCTGCTGCCCTCACTCACAGCCTACTTTGCTTATGTCTATGGCCTTGGGCTCATCAGTCCCTGTATGATAGATCCACAGCTACCCAGTGAATTAGCAGTGGTCAGGAACAGCATGTGATTGGCTTGACAGACAGTACCTTGCTTTAGCCACTTAAAACTGCTGAAGAATGCTTTTATGCTAAAATGAATCTGAGCCAAAAGCCTATGTTAGGAAATGAGACCTTAGATTTGCAGGTCTTAGACCCACTGGGATCTGGGGTGCAGAAGTGATAAAAGAGTTTCAATGCAGTTTGGCAGGAACATGAAAGAGATAAATCAGACAATATTAACTGAAGTGCTTGCTTCCTGTATTTGAAGGAATAATAAAATGGTTTCTAGGTTAAAATGCCCTGCAACCCCTTTAATTCTCTTGCTTTATACAATGGCCTCTTAAACCATACCTATGCTGACAGAATCAAAATAGAAAGCAGGTAGGGCTGCTCAATACATGGGCCTAGAACTCACCTGTTCAGAAAATATCCTCAGCAAAGGCAATCAAAAACATCCTGTTAATCAAGCCATAATACATCATTTTGATTTTATGACTCTAGCTATTCATTCAAAGGGACTCCTTATGCACAGAGCTAACTTAAAATGAAGACTGAAAAGCTCCTTTAAGGGAAATGAATCCATTTATTTGCACCAAAGCAACTACTTTTTATGTTTGCAACACATGCTCTTTACATACTTGTATGTTCAAAATACACAAACCAGACTGACTCTTGTGACCAAGCTATATTTGCTTAATATAAGTTTTTCTCATGGAAAAGGACTGTGACTATGAGTATGTTAAGGCAAACTGAAACTCGATGTGGATAATTCTATCACTCACGCACTAACACTTATCCATTGTGTCATGTAGGACAAACCACAAGCAGGGACTTTCTGTTTCTACATTGATATTGTTTGGAGATGCTGAAGAAGAGAGATATAATTAATACAGAAATGCAAAGTGCTTTATGCAGTGCAGGTCTATGGATTTACATGGCCACAGCCCTGGCCTTTAACTGAGATCAGCTTTTACTGGTAGAGCTGGAGGCAGCACTGTTGGGATGGTGAAGACGAGCTGTGAAATGTCGCAAGCTCTTCCCTGAAAACTTTGTCTCTACTAATAATTCCCAACACACTTGGTAAATTCCACGGGCACTGAAACTCGATTGCTAGAATGGCACCTGGCATTTGTCCCATGCCAAGTAGCACTTTCCCAAATTATTGCTGGGCTTTGCTTATTCTCAATAAGCAGTTTGCATGCAGCACCCTGTTTTGGAAGCTAACAGAATAAACCAGCATAGGCATGAGACATTCTTTGCCAGCTGGCATCAGTATCTGGGAACGTTCCTGCACACATTACATTTACTACCATAGATGTAGCTAAAGTGTCTGATGCATTGGGTGTGTTAACAAGGGATTGCAGCCCTCTTGGTCCCTTGGCAGTTCTGCACCTGTTTAAAGCAAGCACTGTTTGTCATAAAAGAGAAACTGTAGAGAAAATAAGGCATGGAAATGAAATTATTTCTAAAGTATTTGGCTTGCATTGCTTAATAAACTCAGGTTTGGAATATCTGCTTTGGTGCTCATTTTCTAGCCAGAGAGATGTAAACATAAAATCCAGTCTCTTCTGGAACACATGTCATAAGACATTAAGGAGGCAGCTGGACAAATGCCAAGAAATATCTATAGGACTTTGACAGATATGCCAAATAGCAAACATCACACTCGCTAGTCATATTCCCTTGAGTCATCATGTAATTGGGCTGTGAAATTGTGTGCCAGTGCTAAAGACTGTGCTCACTTCCTCAGCTAAAGCCAGACAGAGACAGGAGGGAAATGTGGCCTTTATGGTCTCCCGATACTGGACTACTGCTGAGCTCTAAAACATCACCTACTGACAAGGCACGCCAAGCATGGCAGCCACAGGGGCTGGACCTTAACATTGGAAGCTCCCTCTCAATTCACAGTGATACAGAAATGGTGGTTACCACAGGAGGCAATATTCATGTTAGACATACAGCTCTTCCCTGCTTCCTCTGAAGAAAAGGCAGGAGGCTGGATAGAGTATGCCAGAGGTGAGATTTGGCCTGCAGGCCACCAGCTTGACTGTGCCAGTTTAGAACATCCTGAGGGCTACTCCAAATACCACTCCCAAAAAGCCAAGTTCAGTCACGTGTTGTTTAGGGCTAACTCCCACCAGCATTGTGGCACAAAGATCCCGAATCCCCACCACTTCAGCTTTATCAGACTACAGTCAAGACCATTTTCCTGAACATGACAATGAGGCACCAATTTGGTCATACCATAACTTCATGCCCTCCCCTATTACAATAGAAACTCTGGGATATGAATCTGAGAATGAACAGGAAATGCTGTCATCTATGCATTACTAAGAATGCAAGCAAATGAAGTGAATGGAATATAATGTCTCTATTTCATTTCAGAGTTTCATTTACTTATGATGATACCTGTAGTGTACATAAATGAACTGTAGAAGAATACTTTACAAATATAATTAAGACTTGGTAATATGAGGCCATGTGATGATAACCACTGGGAGAGACGTGCTTAGACCTGGGGTGAGTCTGTGATGTATTTCCAGGGGATTAGAAAGCACAGATGTCTTTGACTTGAGCATTAGAATCTACATGGTTCTATTAATTCCTAAGAGAAAAAAATGGATAAAATGCTGTGATTGGGATGCTTTTCCCTAAGTGGTATGCAAGACCACCATTTAGATGAGATAGTAAAATTAAGAGACATGGATTTATATGGAGGCTTTATCACTTTGAGCTAGTTTTGCACAAACCACCATGGCTCTCATATAAAATGTCACAGGCTAATACTATCTCTGGTGTAAAAGCTATCCTAATGTCATGTAAGAAACAGGGATAAATTTAGATTTCTGATTAAAACAGCAACTGGTATTAAGCATATAGGGCAATTTGTAAAGCATGTTTCTGATTAAGTGTTAGACATACTAATTTATATGAAGACTATTCATCACTAATTTATATGAAAACTATGCATATGTCTCTTTTCCTTCTTTCTTTCTTTCTTGTGAGGCTAAAGCAAAACTGATTGTTGAAAAGATGCTTTCAGGAGAGGAAGGCAATGTTCGAGATAAGGAAATCCCTCAAACTTTGCCTGGTCAGGTGTACTCTAGCCTTGAAAAATGGGCTCTTTAACCTCTGTTTACTTTTTTTCATGGCACTAAGAATCTGAGATCTGATACTGTACCATGCCTGTGTTACAGAGGGGGTGGAGGAATCTCTGCTGGTTCCCCGACAGATCAGGCTGACAGAGCAGAAGGGGCAGGAGGGAGAACTGGGTAAGGAAGGTACAGGCATGCCACAGTTGAAGTTTCAGGTTTAGACCCCCTGGATGTGGGAAGACAGTACACCTACTGGTCTTCCTGACTGTTTGAAATCTATGCCTTTAAATGCCGCGTGCATTTACGCGACATAAATTTGCCTGCGACTGCATCAGTGAATCCTACTGCTGTCTACAGAATCCTGAGAGAGAACTCCAGTGGGTATGGAGCTCATTGGCACTTCTAGAAAAAAACACTGGTAATCTGTAGGTTTTAAACTGGTGCAGCCTGGCCAGATCACACAGGCAGGACAGATTGCTTCAGTACCATGACAGTATCCATAACAGTATCCTGGATACATACTGTGCTATCATAAGTGCAAAGTGACTCCCATGCAAGACAGCAACCAAAGGGAGTGGAATAAGGGTACCTGAATTATGTTTGTCTCTGATGCTATGTTACAGAGTGGCAAATGGCAAGTCATTTAATCTTATAACGTCCCAGCTTCCCCATATGTGACTGTGCTAAATTTTCCCTTGCAAAGCACTACAAGTCTTTGAATATAAAGGACTACATAATGGTACTTTCCCCCACGTAATGGCATACTCATGTCCAAGATAACCTGAGATTAGTGAGTAAGTTTGTTGGGCTTTTCTCTGTACAATGAATGAATTGCAGGTAAATTTATATTAATGTTTGGTTATACACAGAAAAGCATGATAATATATGTATTTAGTCATCATACTATCGTAGTCAGAATGGAATGTAAATTGAAATATTGGGCACTTTTGTTTATGAGAAACATAGATATTGCCACATGCATCCCTGAGCACAGTTATGTTTCTTGTACAGGTCTGGGAAGAAGCAGAAACTGGGAAATGTCATAACGTCTGTAGTTAGAAAAGCTGGGCTGGAAAATGCAAAATTATTCCAAAGTTTAATTCTTTGGCTTAGTCCATAACACAACTGTAGTGGCTAGATTAAGAGGGTTGTATCTCCAAGATCTCTCTACAACCAGTAAAGAAAAATCAAGTCCTGTATAGAGTGATATATTAAAGTGATTTAGGCTACTTTTCCCTTTTCGCTGACCATAGAAGAAATCTCCAGCTATCAAGACTTTTACCAGGGGCTTTAATTCCATGACAATTTAAATTGAGATAAGTTGAAATCCCTGGTTAATCATTTCCTCCTCCTCCCTTTTTCCAGCTGTGATGCTCACCCGACCCTGTGGTGAACCTGTTCAAGGAGTGAAACTGTCAGAAAACTATCCTTACAGGGAAAAAAAAAAAAAAAAAGAGTAGCTTTCCATCAGTTTAGTTCCGTGAATTGGCTCATTTTGCAATATGAGCTGAGCACTTGGGCTGGTCCAAGAGATGGAGTAAGAGTGCTTGTTTGGAGACAGAAACACAGAGCTGGGACTAAGGGCAGGATCATGGCAATGCTAACTTACATCTGCTTTTTGTTAGAAGCATCTGGATTTAGCTAGAAAACAAAGATGATACACTGGAATTGAGAACAAAAGATGCAAGGGAGACTCAGGAGCTGCAGATTTCTACAGAATTTCAGGCCTGGTTTTGGGCTTGGCTGACTTCTCTTTACCTGTTTATAGACAAAGGCAGGCTTTATTCTATGATGTTTGGTAACCTGTGTACCCAGTTACATCCGTGCAAAGCAAGTGGAGAAGGAGTTCAAAATATTGTCGTATCACGATGGGAGCTGTGTCTAATTAATTCCCTTGGTACTGTAGGATAACTTTCTATTGCATACTCAGCAGTATTATGTTCAATTGTGAATTTTAAATAATATTTTTGGGTGTCTGGTTTTTGTAAAAGGAAAGCATTCCACAGCTCCAAACCACTACTGATGGAAATTATCCTTTGAGTGATCCTTGATTTCCCTTAATTTATTCTTAATTTCACTATTCACTACTTTATCAAAAGTGACAGGCATATTGATGGGAGAGAATGAACTTTTGTCTTATCTAGAGGGAATGATAGCATGCAAATCTAGCTAATTAATAAATCAAAGCAAACTACAGATCTAGGTTTGCCAACACAGTGTTTCTTGGTAACCAGTTCTCAAGAGCAAAGAAACTCTGCAGTTGGAAAGGTGTGTAAACCTCTCATAGCATAGCTGCACTGACTTAGCAATGTGAGCTGTGCCTCAAGACCAGATTCCCTAGGGCTTCCATGCCAGCTCAAGCCTGGAGGAAGCCAGATGGGCTGGCAGGCTGGAGATGAAGCAAAGCTTGAACTCCAACCTGGAGGCTTGAACTCCAACACACACAAGCAAGTTGAGACACCTGGCACAGTGAAGTGAAGCCACAATCAGGCAGACATAAAAAAGAAATTCTACACGTGACTTCTGGATGAGGGGAAGAGGCTGAAAATGTGTTACCTGCAAACTATCCTCAAGGCTAAGGAGAACTGATAGACACTTGTAAGCTGCAACTACGTCAATAAAGTATTTCCCTGGATACTTCATCAGCTTCAAATAACTCAGCAGATATTAATTTAAAACTTCCTCTACTTGCAAGAATAAGAAGCAGCACAGCCATTATCTCACTAAATTATGTTTTTACTGGATCATTTTCAATTAAGCCTATTTTCAATAAATGCATTCCATTTTGCAAGATAGCGCATATGTTATGGAATGTGTGAGAAGAAAGAGAACCAACAGTTTCAAACCTCACCTTATCAAAGCTTTGAGTAATTTATAGTAATGGCTTACACTGATACAGTGCCTTTCATTGCGAAGGGCATCAAAGCCATTTAAGAAGGCAGGGAGAGAGAGAAATGGATATAAAATGACATCACCTTTCACCAAAATGCAGGCACTTCTGTGGAAGACTGCTGAAGTTGTCAAGCGGCAAACAGAAGAATGATGGCAAAAGCAATGAAGAATGCCTTCTGCCGTGAAAGGCAGGAATTAATGGAAACCAAATACAGCATCCCATCATGAAACTTATTTAAAACACCATTAATAGCCTCTGTATATCTATGGGAAAAGTTCCATTAGTATTTAATAACCACAGAATATTAGGGGCTCTTCTTGATTTTGCTTTCAAATTGAAAAATGACATACCTGGCAGCATAATGCCTCATATCAAATGCTGAAGACTTTTTTATTATTAACTTGGAGTGAAAATTATTATTATTTAATACTGCAGAACTACATCATGCAAACCCCTTAAATTTCACTGGAAGTCTGCATCCAACTACTGACCCACATTATTTGTGACATCTGACAAAATTATAGACTGAGGCAGCATAATCATAATACTACTTGGCACTTTACATCTTTAAAGAACTATGGAAATGTTAATTAATTTCCACAACAGCCTAGGGAGTAAATATTTTCATACTGATTTTACAGATTAAGGGGATGAAACATAATGTGTGGACATGACTTCTCCAAGGCAATCTATCAAATAAGTGTCAGATGTGGGACTAGAATGTAAAGATTCATCAGGCCTTTAAACAACGATGCCTGGGGCAGCCACTTATTTATTTATAAAAAGTAGCTTAAAACATTTTCAGATTCTCTTTAATATGTTATTTTACTGTGTATTGATTATTTACAGTAGTAGCTGATCAGGAGGACTCACATTGTCCCATCTTTACAATTAAATTATTTATATTTCAGCCTTAACTTCAAGATTTGTTTCCATAAAATTAAGTGCATTCTGATCCAGAGATCAAGTAGGTTAAAAGGTGCCCAGAACAGATCAGGACAGCATCTTGGAGCAGAATGCATGTGTCAGAATGGGTGTGTCAAATTTGTCTTTCTTTCCACTGTTTGGCTGCGTCTTTTCTTAATGATATTTCATTTTTGTTAAAGCAGATCATATGCTTTCAGCCTGTTGTTTTGCTTTTATTTTATTTTTGCTTTGTAACAACACAGAGAATAGTTCCAGATGCATTATTCTTTTTTTAATATTCTCTGAAATCTCCTGTTTCCAAAAGCTTCAGAGCTCCAGGACCTTTTGCAAAGCTTTTTAGTACACAAAAACAAAGGCTCAGAAATTCAGATAGCGATACCTTGTTCAACAGACCAACTCAATGGCCAAAATGCAAAGTATCTCATCAGATAACAACCCTTCTTATTCATCAAACCAGTACTCCTGAAGATTCATCTTAAATAAAAGGACTATAAAACAGATGAGACAGACATGATAGCTTCCTGCACAGCATATTTAGGTTCTTTTGGACTAAAAGGTATTTGCCTAGGAGAGTCAAAGAGCAAATCCCAAAGCTGAGGAGACCTCTTCTTCCTCTGCTTGACCTTCTCCCTTCCTAAGCATCTGAGGTCTGGTCTAACAGAACTAACAGGTGATGTTTCCCTCATGCTACCCTGCAGCACCACACTGCGCATCTGTGATTATCTAGGAAAGTACACTTTATAATACAAAAAGCAAATGAAAATAGAGCCATTTCCAAAATAAACAATATCCTTCCTCAGTCAGTGTCCCAGTTTTGTCAGTCTTAAGTCCCTGAATACACTTGACAGCCAAGAGAGCAGAATACTCCAGACAGCATAGTCCCATACAAAATCAACCTGTCCTATTTTCTCTTATTTAGAAAAGAAGTTCTTCAGCAATGTCCTGCAGAGCATTTACCCAAGTCTGTGCCTGAACAATGCATTTCACTTCCAGCTCACAAGAATTCATTTTAATCACTATTTGAAGATAGAGCCGACTGAATTGAAAGCTATAAAACACTGTATTTTCCTACGTAAGAGAAAAAGAATTTCTATAAAATCCTTTGGAATGAATTCTGGTAGGAATCTGATTAGGAGTTCCACTCCACATTTTCCAGGACTCTGGGTACATTTTAATTCTGTTATAGCTACAAACATATAATAGTGAGTTCTTTGCACCAACTTGTGGCAAAGATCAGTGCCAGGTCATTTGGCTTGTTGTCATGGTGTTTGTGATGCTAATATGCTAATATGCAACTAGGCTTCAAAGGGTGCTCCAGTGCAAAAAGGAGAAATAAATGAAGACAAACTAAAAGGAGGGCAGCAAGAAGAGCTTTTGCCATTGTTTGGGTTTACTGTTTTAAAGGCTGGTGAGTTCTTGAGCCCAAATGTAGTTGAGCAAGAGGGCAGAAATCATCTTCCAAATCTGACATAACCCAGAAGAGAAACATTCGTAACTGATATAATTGATTTCAGCAACTGGTCTCTTTGGGTGCTTGTCGTGGTTTAACCCCAGCTAGCAACTAAGCACCACGCAGCCGCTCGCTCACTCCCCCCTGGTGGGATGGGGGAGAGAATCAGAAGGGTAAAAGGGAGAGAACTCGTGGGTTGAGATAAGAACAGTTTAATAATTGAAGTAAAATAAAATAGAACAGTTAAATAGGTAAAGCAAAAGCTGCGCACGCAAACAAGGCAAAACAAGGAATTAATTCGCTACTTCCCATGGGCAGGCGGGTGTTCGGCCATCCCCAGGAAAGCAGAGCTCCATCACGCGTAACGGTTACTTGGGGAGACAAGCGCCATCACACCAGATGTCCCCCCCTTCCTTCTTCTTCCCCCAGTTTATATACTGAGCATGACGTCATGTGGTATGGAATAACCCTTTGGCCAGTCTGGGTCAGCGCCCCTGGCTGTGCTCCCTCCCAGCCCCCAGTGCACTGGGCAGAGCATGGGAAGCTGAAAAGTCCCTGACCAATGTAAGCGCTACTTAGCGACTATTTAGCGGTACTTAGCATCGACATTGTTCTCATCCTAAACCCAAAACACAGCCCCATACCGGCTACCAAGAAGAAAATTAACTCTATCCCAGCTGAAACCAGGACAGTGCTATGTGACTCACTCTTCCTTTTCCCCCAGGAATGGGGAGTAACCGTTGGCTTAGAGGACTGGACCCTTTGCATCTGAGACCAATCTACAAATCCCCTGCTCTTCAGGCTAGTGTTACTACATAGTCCAGCTAACAAACTGAGAGAGAACATCCAAGCACTCCTCTTGGATAACATCTTGCTGGCCCACCAAAACACTAAGCTGCTGCTAAGCCTGTGACAGTTAGCTAAGCCTACCTTCATATTATTAAGATAATGGGCTCTACTGAGTCTTTAATTAACATCCAGATAAAAGCTGTTTATAAGAACAAACCCAAAGTCTGAATGCTTCTCTACTGTCCTCAAACACTGCTAAGGTTTATTATAACAACCACCCGCTGTGTGCTGAGCATGTGAAATCCTATCTGCGCAACCTGGATGATTTGGTAGCCACAGCAATTCCAGAAGAATGGCTATAGCAACAACATATGTCTGCTAAAGAGGCTTTCTGTTCCTTTAGCAGTCATTAAGTTTCAGTGGAGGGAGCTTTGCACTGACCTGTTTCTGCTTCCTCCTAGGAGGGTTCCTGCTTTTTTAGCAGTCTTTATATAAAGCACTTGTCTTCTCCCCACTGCTACTTACCCATATAAGAATACTGTCTCTTTGCTGCACCTGTTCCTGGTGCACAGGTATATAACTAGAAAGCTTATGTAACTCCCTGTAGTTCAGAAAACACAATTCCATCCATCCACTTGAAGTAATGCAAGGAATTAATCACGGTCATTTTTATGCTTAGAGGAACCTTTATAATGCAATGATGGCTAAATCCTAGGCGTTGTAAAGCCTTCTTCAGTACTCTTGTACATGAAGGTAAAGCAATACTGATTTAACATGAGCTGTTGAGGGTCTGTTCAGTTTTGTGAAAACTGAGTGTCATGGAACTGGTAGACCTAGGGCTGGGGGAGGTGGCACAGCCTGCGTTTGCCTGGACTACTGATCTTGTTAAAAATGGCCATCTAGAAATTACTCCAGCTGGTCACTAACTCTGTAGCACATTATCCAAACCAATCCTGGTTGTTGAGATATCTGCAGGAAACTCCACGTCCTAAGTAGGCCAATTCTTGTCTCCCTCTCAAAGAACAGCTGTCCATTTTTCCTCTACCCTCATTGGAAGTGAGGACTACAAAGGTAGCATTATTTTTTTTTTCTTTCTTTTCTCATCTGATAAGTACAGTGTCTCAAAGTCTGTAATATAAGCCTGCTGAAAGAAGGAATGCAAGGTCTTAATCAGTTATGGCTCCTCTGTTAACAAACACAAAGCCGATAATGTTCCGATGTCCTCTACAAGTGCTCTCTTGAAAAGATCTCCCCCTTGCAGTGTCTGTTCAATACAGTACTCTGTTTCCCAGGTGTGGTGGGTTGACCTTGGCTTGATGCCAGGTGCCACCAAGCTGCTCTATCACTCTCCTCCTCAGTAGAAGGGGAGGGAGAAAATAGATGGGAAAAAAAACCCTCATGGGTCAAGATAAAGGCAGTTTAATAAAAGCAAAAGCAAAGGCCGTGTGTGGATGCAAAAGGAAAATGAAAGATTTATTCTCCACTTCCCATCAGCAGGCAATGTCCAGCTACTTCCTGGGAAGCAGGGCTTCAGTATGCGTAGTGATTGCTCCGGAAGACAAACATCGTAAATAACGAATGCCGCCCACTTCCTACTCCTTTCTCTTAGCTTTTATTGCTGAGTGGATGTCATATGGTATGGATTATCCCTTTGGTCAGGTTGGGTCAGCTGTCCTGGCTATGTCCCTTCCCAAGATCTTGGCCACCCTCAGCCTACTGGTGAGGGAAGGAAATGTTGGAGAGATGGTCTTGATGCTGTTTGAGCACTGCTCAGCAGTAGTCAAAACACTGGTGTGTTATCAACACCTTTCTAGGTACCAATACAAAGCACAGCACTATGAGGGCTGCTATGGGGAAAATTAACTCCATCTTAGCCAGACCCAATACATGTAGTTATGTACTCTCTGCTGTAATAAAAAGCTGTCATTTCTCACCTTTGAGGTGGCTACTCTTCATATCAAGATCCTGTAATGAACTCTGGGAATCCACAGGATGAAAGACTGTACAAATATACATCAGCCTCACTATAGAGAACTGTCTCATAAAGCAATAAGTTTTGGATGTCTGAGATTTTTACATTTAATTAAATGAATCATTCAGGACTTGACACTTTTTTTTTCATTGTTGTTTTGGTTTTTTTTTTTCCTAAAGGATTGTTTCAAAGAAAGTTAGCTCAGAGCACTAGTCACTGCTGTCAGCTTCTGTCAGGTTTGTTCCCCTGTGACAGGATCTGAAGGCCTGTGTGCAGTGTTGTACCTATCTCTGCCCTAAATATGCATCAGTGGTTACCTGAAAGGCTGTGGATGAGAAACTGCCGTCACCCCTTGAGTAACTGGAACAAGGAAGGAGGACACTGTGTGCACTGATTTGACAAAGGATTAACTTGTTTCCTCTACTGTAAAGTTGTAATGGGCTCATTCATTACTCATAGAGCTCCATGACACTTCACATGTTAGGGAACGATGCCTCTGGTTCATTACAGGAGGTGGCCTGCCAAATGGTTAGGAAAGAAGGGACGGGAGCCAGAGAGGAGTGGTGGAGGAGGAGGGCTAATTAGATAATGATAATTAATACTGATATTTACTGGGCTAACAATTCACTGCCTTTACACAGTGTTTTAGAGCTTTCAGAGTGCTATAAAAACATTAATTAACCCTCACAATGACCATTCTGAGATAGGGAAATGTCCACCAGCACATTGTGATTGGCCCAAGGCATCTGCATGTTTTGAGACAGCAAGAAAGAAAAAGTAAAAAAGAAAATCTCCCTGGCTGTGGTGTGTATGTATATCGGAAAAATAATGCTGTGCAAAAGTCATTCAACTCCATCCCATATGTCTTCACCATGCTGTAAAAGGCTGATGTTTTGGGGGCTGGCAGTCAGCACAGAATGGAGCCCAGGACCCACCTCTGCAGGGAAGTAGTGGTGAGCCGATGCTGGCTCAGATAGTCAGTGCCTGGACGCATTGTCTCCCCTCTAGCACAGGCATGCAGCACACATAATTGCCCACACTGCACTCCATCAGCCTCCCCATATCAGGAGGCTGGCCCATTTCCCTCTGCTTAAAATTTAATCAGAGATTTTACTGCTCATCAACAGCTTAACGGGAGCAGTTAGAACTCTGAAACTTTGCATATTTCGGCTTAATTACCGCTAACAGACAGATGCCACTTTCAAACACTCTCCTTCCCAGCCCTTACATCCTGCAGCTGCAAAACCTGGAACATAAATTCATTGGTTAAATAACCGGTAAGTGGCAAAATGATTAGGGATTAATGGAAAGACAGAAATCTCCTTATTTTTGCTTGATGTTTTATTTTTGGTTCTCTCTGCTAAATTGCGGTCTGTACCTCCCACTTGGCAAGATAATAACTCCTCTTATCCCTGCTCTAAAGCAACAAGTAAAGGGAGACAGAACTAGAACTGTATAGATCTTGAAGTGTCAGAGCATACTGCTCCTGTGTGTGATTCACACACAGAGGCAGCGACCTATAACAAGCTAATTCAAATGTAGTAAGGGATCAACTCCTGATGTCCTTTCTCTAGATAGACTGGTTTCCATTAGTTTCTTTTTCAGGTGCCAAGCTTCTCCTTTGACTGGGAGTTGGAACAGCAAATAGTTGTTTAAAATACAGGAGAAAATGTCACAGTGATCCAGGACCAGGAATTAAAACGTACATGAATGATGGTGGCCGTTCCTGGGACAAAGGAGCTGTATTCATTTGGGCCAGACCTATTACCAATCTCCTTCTCCGCTCACTTTCCATTGCCTCCAGAAAACCACCTTTTAAGAGCACTTCAGTGGACTGAAGAGGTAATGAAACCAGTACACTGAAAGAGGAGTCCAATGCTCCACTTTTTAAGTTGTCCCTGAAGAATGGAATCCTGCCTGCACTTCTTTTCATTTGATGGAGTTATCCCTTGAAATGGAGGGAGAAGAAATGATCTTCCTGCAGACCTCAATATTCTGACTAAGGATTAAACATTTTGGAAGGCAGCACCCAGGATACTGTGTTGTCACTTATTTATAAGGTAACTTGTGAGGTTAAACTAGATCTTAGACTGGATGTCTGCACTGATATCTGCTTTTTCCAAAACAGTAATCAATTTCAGATAGGGAATATTTGTACTGAGCTCATAAGAAAAATATTAAGTAAAAAGCCATTTATGTATTAGCACATGGCTGGATGCATGACCAAACTGCAGACTCAGGATTTCTCAGTGTCTACTGAAAATTTGTCGTTGTTTCCTAGAAACCAAGGGTCATACTTTCAATGATTTAAAAAAAAATAATACCAGTTAGGTGAACAGATTATTTTATATCTGTAAACTACCTTGGTGAGAAAAAAAAAAAAAAAACCAACAAAAAAAACCCAACCACAAAAACCAGCAGGACTTTCAACCAAATCACAGCCAAAACCTGAATTTACAGGAAATCCCAATCCATGTGAGTTTACAATCTTGCAAAAAAATCTTGTCCTGCAATAGTTCTTTTGCCTTGACAGAAACTCTGAGAGGACAGAGAATGCAGTTTGTTCTGCCTGTTCTGCCTGACATTTTACGGACACTAAAGAGAATAGAAGTTCAGAATTAAGAGCCCATGAAGAGCTCATTACTACATTGCAGGACAGACCTGGATTCCACCACACTACTTTGTTTCACCTCACTGACTCAAGAGAGAAGATACTGCTTGCATCTTGCCAGTGCAGCAAAAGTAGCTCTTCAGCATGCACTTGTTCACCTGCCTGATTTAAGGGACACCTTGACGGCAGGGCAAAGTCTCAAACAGAAATAGTTCTGATACTGTCCTCTGTTGGCATATAAGCAATAATGAATCAGCAAATAAAGGTCCGGTAGATGGTGCTCAAGACTGTGCAGCAAAATCCTAGGTTTTGTAAGGTTAATAAACTCGTACACTTCAAACGGTTTTCGTTGCACAGCTCTTTAACCCACCTCTTATCCAGCAACCTCCCATTTACACAGGGCTTTGAACAGGGCTGCTAACAGCTCCCAGACTTTAGAGACACCCCAAGACTGTTTCTAACTTTGACAAGGTCAGCATAAATCTGACTAAAATTAAAAAACAAAACTGGCTTTCAGATGCTGTATTCCCAATAAAGTCTGAATATAGACTTGGAGCTTAGTATTTTTAACTTCTAATAGCTTGAGATTTCTGAGGAGGCCCTCAGGTTTACACCAATAACAGTTAACAGCCATTTTCTTTGTCTCTGCTTTTCTACGCTTCTGGATTTCTCCCAGCCCACTGCAAACATATTTTTAGAAGCAGTAAGACAACCTTTTTTCCTTACTCACCATGGCAACTGGTGGCTGCAGAACATGTGCCTTTACAGCTTTCTTTTCAAAACATGGTAAGGCTGCCTAGAAGTGTAGTAGAAGTCTGTGGATTTCAGAGCACAATGATCTTTGCATTGCATACTTATGGCTTCAGGCTTGGCCAAGTTCATAAATTTGTCTCATTTTATGGAGAAAAGATTATTTTTGTTCTTTGAGAGATCAAGAAATCAGGGTTCATCTGTTTTTGCCGCAAACTTGCTGTGTGACCTTGACCAAGTTGTTTAATCTACCACCCCTTCATCCTATTTGTAATGGGAGACACTTCCCCACCTTTCAGGTTGCTGGAAAGCTAGACTTGTTAATATATGTGAAGCTTTCTACCACTACAATGATAAAAGCACTTAAAAATGTCACAATATATTTATATACCTATCTAACTGACATCAGGTAAAGACATCCATTGAAAGAAAGGACATATATAAGCCTTAGAATTTCAACAGACCTGTAACATCACAGTTATTCAGTTCCAAATATTTCATCTCCAGAATATTCTCCCTTCAATGAACAACAGAGCTTGTGAATTCTGCAGCAATTACTTGTTCTTTTGCAAAGCGTTCTTGGTGGTTTTATTTTTAGATATGGGAATAAAATGACTCAATTTTTCCCCTTGTTGTCTCCTATCTCAGCAAGCAATAAAATGTCAGTGCTGTGGTAGGTAATGGGAAGGAAAAACACCTCTATTGACTGAATAGAGTTATAGCTGAACATTTTCGTGAACATTCCGCTTGTGCCTTAAGCACAACAAACACTGCAGGGAAAAGATATCTGAGATAACAAAGAATGAACTGAATACAAACAACATCATTCATCAGATGGGAAAATACCACCATTCAGAAGGGAGAGCTCTGTAGACTTCAGCCAGTTACTGCACTTAATTTTTTCATACTACTTTTGACAGGGTCAGGTAAAAGATGAATTCCACGTCCAACAAACAAGAAGATATGCTACAGTAATCTACCCCTGTCACGGAACTTAAATTGTGAAGCAAAGTGCTTGAAATAATGTTATACTATAGGTTCCCTAATTTAGGTACAGAATATAATTAGAATTAAAGAGATGAATTGCAGCTCATGATTCTGAGTGTTCAGCTTGGAACACTGGGAAGATCATCAGAATATTCATCACTGCTTTAAATAAAGCCACAGTTCCCAAAACTCAGTCAGACCAACTGTGCCTCTAAGTAGTGCAGCCAGGCTGAAAAGATAGGTTCACCTTGCAATTGCAATAAGGGTTCATCTAGGAACTAACTCATGCGTCTAGATACAAATGCAAGGGCAAGAAGTGTTGGCACCCACTACTCCTATTGTCTTCATAAGCCTCTGACCCCAACCAACTTCTCCCTAACCTATAGCTTCTGCTCTTTTATATATCAAAAAGGCTGGCCTTTTGATATTTATGAAATTATCCCGACACCCTGCTTTTGTTGAGTCTGGCCTTTCCTTACGACCTTCTCATCTAGTCTTTCTGATTCTGTGGAGTCAGCAGCAGAGAAAGCAGTGGAGCTCCCTCAGGCCTTTCCCCAAAGTTATGTATGACATATCCTTTCCGTTCCTAATTCTCAGCTCTCAAACTGTTTCAATGAATCCGCAGCATCTTGTAGAAACTCCCAGCTAGTCACCTATATCTTTCATCATATCTGCAAGCCCTTTGGGTTGACCATACAGGTCACAGGTGTGGTCTCTCTTTAAAAATTACCTAGATGGAAAGCAGACACTGTCCTTTGAGTCTGAGGGTTGATGAGGTCTGTCAACAGCTTTGAAATTTCTTGTCTAAATGCCTGACCTAACCTTTTCAATTTCTTTCATGTAGCAGCTGAGAGCTACACTTTAGAGATCAGAATAGAGCTTGCCATCAGGTCCTCTGATGAAGATGTAGCTACCATCCATAGCTACCATCAGGTCCTCTGATTTATACAGAAAATATAAAATGCAGGAATTTCCTATGAGGGATATATAATGGCACTAGTAAAAAAAGTTTCCCCAAAGGCTACATGCATTCAGGCTGCTGGATGGCTCCACTGAACTGAGCCAGGCTCTATGTTCATGATCGAAAGAGTAAGAAAAAATAGCTAGCAGGAATCACAAAGATTGCCTGGCATGTTAATAAGGATCCTGATCACACAGCAGGGATGGTGTGTGGGGGGCTGTGCAAGTCTGCACAGCTTCTGCCTTCCTACTGAGTTGTACTCATGGAGTGTGTAATTAATTGTTACTGTTCATTTATTTGTACAAATCAATGACTTTGCAAGTGAGTGCCACCCAGTGACAATTTAACAACTGACAAGAGACAATGAAGGCAAAGTTTCCTTCTGAATAGCAAAAGGAACTCCATCTCATTTTTTCTTCTTTCAGCTCTGCCCAGGGTCACTTGGTCCAGTCTTCCTAGACTGCACCATCCTTAACTATATGCCTGGCTACTCAGGGAGATGCTTATTCAATGAACTTTAATTAAGCCTTCGTTACGTTTTTTTTGGTGGTTTTTTTTTTGTCTATTTGTTTTTTTAAATAAACAAAAGGACTTCCTTAGTTTATTGGGGAGATGAGGGGAAGAGCTGCTGGACACAAAAAAATCTGTTCTTCATTTTCATCAAAGGTCACTGAATCTTTTTGCCATTGGCTTCTTGCTGAGGCCCTGTTTCTACACTCAGGAGAGGAAAGCAAGCACATGCTTAACTTGTGTTTAGATCCTTGAAGTTAAAAGTCAATCACATGATTAAATGCTCCTCTGAATCAAAGTACTCTCCCACATACAAA
Source organism: Theristicus caerulescens (assembly GCA_020745775.1). Taxonomy (NCBI): domain Eukaryota; kingdom Metazoa; phylum Chordata; class Aves; order Pelecaniformes; family Threskiornithidae; genus Theristicus; species Theristicus caerulescens. The sequence goes on along the minus strand of CM036564.1, from coordinate 25,118,117 downwards.
TTTTCTGACATATTGAAGTGTGTACTGCCATTTCTATGAACAAGCATAATTGGTGCAAAAACTGTTATTAATATTTTGTTTATATTTTTAAAACTCTGATAAATGGGGAAATATGGAATGAAGATAGACTTGCAAAAGGCTGATTTGGGAACTCTCTGTAGGTAGCTGGGACTCCCTGTGTTGATCCAATTTCAATATTATCAATACTGCAGAAAAGTTTTCTAGTGAGTTAGGAAACATAACAAAATATTAAGAAAAATGGAAACTTGTAAATTGCAAAAAAATCAATATAGTTAAAGCAATAGTTGAGTATAGTTGAAAGCCTTGCTCCTGAATCACTACAATCCATTCTTATTGAAAATGCTATATATCTCCATTTAGAAGCCATAACTCCTATTAAGTTTAATTACTTTTCCCTACAGCTAAGGGACCTACAGTTTCTGCACCTGATTCACCAATGTACTAATCCAGTTTCATGCCAGCATATCTGCATTGAAATTAATGATATTATAGCAGCAATGAAGCAACATAGTATTGTCTCATAATCTGCCAATTAAAAAAACTGCAGCAGCAATGATTCCTTATGCTCTTATTTCTGGTGAGCTAGGTGGTAGAAGTATGAACCCCCTCAAACTTAGCGTGAGTCTCTGAAATAGTCATAAAAAGCTGTAAAAACTTGAAAAGACCCTGGGAACTACCAACCTGTCAGCCTCACCTCTGTGCCTGGGAAGATCATGGAACAGATCCTCCTAGAAGCTATGCTAAGGCACATGGAGGGCAGGGAGGTGATTCAAGACAGCCAGCATGGCTTCACCAAGGACAAGTCCTGCCTGACCAGCCTAGTGGCCCTCTATGATGGAGTGACTACATCAGTGGACAAGGGAAGAGCCATGGATGTCATCTATCTGGACTTCTGTAAGGCCTTTGACACGGTCCCCCACAATATCCTTCTCTCTAAATTGGAAGGATACAGATTTGATGGGTGGACTGTTCGGTGGATAGCAACCTGGCTGGATGGTCACATCCAGAGGGTAGTGGTCAATGGCTCGATGTCCAGATGGAGAACAGTGACAAGTGGTGTGCTCAGGGGTCCGTACTGGGGCCACTGCTAATATCTTCATCAATGGCAGAGACAGCGGGATCGAGTGCACCCTCAGCAAGTTTGCAGATGACACCAAGCTGAGTGGTGCAGTTGACAGGCCTGAGGGATGGGATGCCATCCAGAGGGACCTGGACAGGCTGGAGAGGTGGGCCTGTGTGAACCTCATGAGGTTCAACAAGGACAAGTGCAAGGTCCTGCACCTGGGTCGGGGCAATCCCTGATATCAATACAGGCTGGGGGATGAAGGGATTGAGAGCAGCTCTGCCAAGAAGGACTTGGGGGTATTGACAGATGAAGAGCTGGACATGAGCCAGCAATGTGCGCCCACCGCCCAGAAAGCCAACCGTATCCTGGGCTGCATCAAAAGAAGCGTGGCCAGCAGGCTGAGGGGGGTGATTCTGCCCCTCTACTCTGCTCTGGTGAGACCCCACCTGGAGTACTGCATCCAGCTCTGGAGCCCTCAGCACAGGAAAGACATGGACCTGTTGGATCGGGTCCAGAGGAGGGCCACAAAAATGATCAGAGGGATGGAATACCTCTCTTATGAGGAAATGCTGAAAGAGCTGGGGTTGTTCAGCCTGGAGAAGAGAAGGCTGTGGAGAGACCTTATTGCGGCCTTTCAATACTTAAAGGGGGCCTACAAGAAAGCTGGGGATAGTCTTTTTAGCAAGGTCTGCTGCGACAGGACAAGGGGTGATGGTTTTAAACTAAAGGAGGGTAGATTTAGACTAAACGCAAGGAAAAAATTTTTTATGATGAGGGTGGTGAAACCCTGGAATGGGTTGCCCAGAGAGGTGGTAGATGCCCCATCCTTGGAAACATTCAAGGTCAGGCTGGATGGGGCTCTGAGCAACCTGATCTAGTTGTAGATGTCCCTGCCAGTTGCAGGGGGGGTTGGACTAGATGGCCTTTAAAGGTCCCTTCCATCCCAAAGCATTCTGTGATTCTATGAAAGCTGAGCAGGGAAGACAGTGATCATCTTATATAGATAAAATGCCTTTCATCCAAAAATTCTTAAATATACTAAGCAACTTTTGCACACTATATAAAAGGAATAATGTTACCTGTCACTGAAGTGGCAGGTAACAATAAGAGTGTACAAAAACATTACTTTACAGCTTTGGACAGGGAGGTGAAATTCAGCCTCGTGTTTGCATAAAGCCTATGCACACCTGACATTCCCAGAGTGGGGTCCCAGCCCTTCTTCTGGCCTCCTGCAAAGGGCTGCATTTCTCTTGAAGTAACCCAGAACGTGCATGAACTGAAGGTGGGTAGGATTTCGGTAAACTGAATAAATACCTGAAATAACGCTTGCTCAGGATGCTCGGCTTACCAGTTCCGTTCACGTGGAGGGGAATCCGCGCACCCCGCCCACGGCTCGGGCTGGGCCTGGGGCCCGGGCTCCAGCCCCGATCCCGGCCGCTTCTCCCGGCCCCCGGCGGCTGCCCTGGCTCCGGGCCCGGCTCCCCCATTCCCCGGCAGTGCCCGAGGCGGCCGCGGGGCTCCAGCTCTGTCCCCGCGGGAGGCCGGCCCCGGGGAGAGCACGGCTGCCGGGACCCGCCGGGACCCGAGCCTGCCGCCGCCCTCGCTGCTCCCGGACCGTCCGCGTCTGGAGCTTTTCTAAGCCGAGCCAGACAGAAACTAACACCGACTCAGATGATGCACCCTGATATTTTTCAGCCAGGTTGATGGACACCTAAAGGGACCAGTTCGTTAGACAGAGAAACAAGAGACAAACCCACATTCTAATGCTTTTTTCAAACATGGTAAGGTGGTATTTGTTTTCTTTGGAAAGGATGTCTCATTGTCCTTAAAAAACTATCAAGTTTACTGTCTAAACCATGAGTGAGGTCCTTGCAATTATATATCCTTCTTTGAAAATTTCAGCCTCCGTTACTGAAGAGAGTCACTTCCCCCAGTTGATACAGATTTTAGCAGCTATAGGAAAACCCAACAAATGTCTTTGGAGTACCTGGGCAACCAGTTAATAAGAAGGAAATACTGCATGAAGCTATGTGGTAGGAAAATAATGCTTTTATTAACATATAAATACTTCTGGTTGTATGATGCAAAGTATTTTTACCCCTTACTACATCCACAAATGCTCTCCTGGGAATTTAGTATTTCCTCAATAGTTCCTTTAATAGTTCCTCAATACAGCAAGTATAAAGTCCGCTCTGACCTTTTCCAACTTCACATGCATGCTGATATGAAACTATTCACTCTCACAGTTCCTCTCTCAGTTCCTGTTTTCTGGAGCCTCTTCTTGCCTTTCCCTGTTTCGTAAACACTTTGTTTCTTACTGGATTCACCACTGTCAATAACCTTACTTGGTCCTGTACAATTAATCCTGAATGATGAACTAAAAATCACACAGCTTAGAATATTTGTAGAAGGAAAAATTAAGACATTATAATTAAAATAGAAAGGATGCCCTTTTAACTGAGATTTGAAAATGCATATGTATTAGAGGTAATAAAGATACAAGCAAGGCTTCTGTGCATTACTTCAGCTGCAAAGAGGCTGTTTTACCAATTTTTGAAGTGATAACAGGACACTGGTCCTGTGACAATTTCAGTCACAGTGCATTGGCATAAAGACAATTGGTTCCTCTCTTGCTCTTTATCCACCGCTAAGCAGCTCTGGGGGTTATTTGTAAAAGGTCACAGTCCAAAAAACACATTGCAGTTCAGTCAGGTCAACATTTGTGATCACTGATCTTTTCTGAGAGTGAACCTCATAGTTCAGTCACTGAAAAACTACTTTGCTATGCCTGAGGAGGTAACTTCCTTGTGAGAGCAATCTGTCAGGGCAGAGGTTTGCAGGGGAAGACTTTGCTTCATGTGCCCAGTGAAAACAGTGAGGAAGATTTTATGTCCTGTTTTGATAACTGGGTAAGTGGCACTGGTAAACTGTGATTTCAAACCCATGTACAGGGAGGGATCTACAGCAGTTAACCCAGGGTTGGGGGAAGGAATGAACACTCAGCTGAAGGTAATTAAATCTGAATCCAGGGACAAGGGTGTGCATTTCTCAGACATGAGACCAATGAAAAGTGTGTGTAAATACAAAGCCATATTGTTGATAGATCCTTTTTTCTGATTTGGACCTTAGGCTCTTCATCCTTTACAAACCCTTTTCCTTCCTTACATTGCTATCCTATCTTAATGAAGCATAGCCTTGGGTTTCCCTAGATAGAGACTTCTGGCCGTTTCTGTTTCTGCTTCCCTAGGGATTTTTTCAAATGACCTTGAATGAACTTCAAGATTAAATGAGCCAGAATTCTCTCCCCCATCCCTAACATTTTAGTTATTAATCTTATCAGCATGGCTTGATAACCTCAGGATAACTCTTTACAGCTGCTTTAAATATAGACCATGATTCAACTTGGAGGTCATCGTATAAATAAGGGGTGTTGTGGGTGTCCCTGTGTGTATGTATGCATGCATACATTTAGGAAGCTGTGAAATCTATGTGACCTTCAGTGCAGCTTTCACATGCTGAAGCAGTACTCTTCAGCAAAAGACATAGCTAGTTTAAAACAAAATCCCATTTCAGTCTTCCTTAACTTAGGCTTAGGATATTCATTTGGCCTTTTGAATTACTTGCTGATGAGGTCTGATGGTATTTAATTTCTCTGGGCCTCTGCCTCCTCATCTGTAAAAGGCAAGAATGAAGAGCCTTGCTTTTCTGCATCAGGTACTTGAGCATTTGTGGACTGAATCAGTTATCTAGCAGTTGGGACTTATTACTGAGATTCGATCGGCTACTGAATAAGAGGGAGGATTATTTCATGAGGCTGCTGGAAATGAAGGTCAAGATTTCTTTCCAAAGATGCACAATTAAACCCAGCAATTTCTATGAAGAGAAAAACTGTAAGGGAAGCTCCTTTGATGTATGCACAGAGAACACCACTTCCTAGGGTATTGTATGAATCATGAGTCACTGTTGCAAGAAGCTTTTCCCCCCTGCAGACCAATGAGTTTGTTATCAGCTTGCACATCTCCTGAAATATATTATACTATGTGAAATTAATACATGCTGCCTTTTTTATGACGACGTACAATTGATCCTGGCTTATTTATAGCACATGAAAGTAAAATGCTGTGGACTGTGTCCTATGTGTAATTACTTCCAAAGGCTATTATCAGTGCAAAGAACCTAGCTGTTAGAGAAGCTGTGGGTACATTTCCTTCAGGGAAAATACAATCACTTTTTATTCCATTCTAAACCTAATTCTTGCACTATATCCTCACTGTAAATTGAAGTGACAGACATGAGCTGAAAGACTGTCAGAGCAGCTGCCATAATTTGCTGGCTTCCAGCAATAAATGTTCACCTGAAACATGGTCCACAGACTTAAACTGAAAGGACCACATGAAGAAAAAAAAGGAGGAAACCTGCAGTGATGGTAGAGAGGGGTAATAAATCTCACATGACACAGAAGCAAGAAAACAAAGCAATGATTTTTTCTGTAGTGTCCACTTTTTGCTTTTCAAATCAATTATTAGGTCTCAACCTCTTATGTAAATTCCTGTAGTTTTACTATGCTTAACATCCTGCTCGTGCATTCACTAAATTGGTTTTCTGGTTCACTTTCACCTTGCACAACCTGTAACTGAAAAATACCTAAACATTTGCAAAGCTAATCCTACTGTCGCATTATTGGATTGCCACTAATCTGCATTTTTTCCATATATCAGATGTGATACTCATTAAAGTCCACACTCCAATAAAGTTCTATAGAGATTACACCCATAGGAAGACAGCTTCTCCAAGGATAGTGTTTAGATTCAATCTTGGGATGGGGCTACTGTTCTGAACTGGAAGGAAGGTGGGCTGGATATTATTTGGAGAAATCAATGCTTTTTTCTTACCGTTTTCTGGGGAGAGAGGCATCAACTAATTAGGAGATTTACAGCAAATTTTGCGCTGTTGGTGTGCTATTTATTTTAACTTGCACATCTGCTGAAATTTACTGGGCAATCCTGATAAAGAAAAACAAGCCCTGATCCAGGAGCCAGGAATTACTGAAAGATAATTACATTTTGGTATCAGCATTCTTTATAGTCTGCAGCACAGCACCATCCTTTTTCGGTGGATTCCCCACCAAAGTGAGGATTACAGTCCTGAAGATGCTGGAAATACGGGTACTGGTGGTTCTCAGAGCAGATCATAGTTTCGATCTGATATTTACTTAAGATTAAAAACTACAAGTGTGAAATTCTCAGCTAAGAATTAACAGAAGTGAATGATCTACCCTGCATTAAGCAGCTTTGTCCAATGAATAAGTTCCATGTCATGGTGAATTAAGTTTTGCAGACATGACTGGAAAAATGATGTGGCATCAGATTATGCTTTTGGTGCTGTCTAGAGAAACACAAGGAAATGGTCAGAAGGCCCTTTAACAGGCAACAGTAGAGAAAGGTACTCCAGTAAATGCAGTCAGCACTGCTTTCAAAGTCATATACTACAAAAGCAAAGCAAGCCAAAATACACTTGTTTCCCACATGGCCACTGACTAGAGGCTCTAATAACTAAACTAGCTTGCTTTCCTTATCTCCAGCAAGAAGAATGGCACAATGAAAACCTTTTTCCCTTCTCTCCCTCACTACAGTTCTATTGCTTTTGGATACTTAACTCTACTCACATTTGTTATCAGCTGCAACTTTTAGACAATGGTATTAATGACATGTAGGCCAGGAATTTAATGAATTAAGAGGCCCAAAGGTATATCGTTTCTGTATTATCAAATGCCTACAGAAATGGCAAACCCGTTTTATAAATAGACATGTTCTGTGTTGTACTTTACAGAAAAGAAACAGGAAGAGATGCAGGTACAGGGCAAAGTCTACTAACTTTTCTCAAAAAGGCAGTCCCTCTGAACTCATGCTTTGAACTATAGTAAGACTACCCAACTCGTTTCATTTGACAACTAATACTAATCTGTTTCTTCAAAGATAAAGCCTACATCTTCATTTTATGGTGTGTTGCTACTAAGCGGTTTATAAAGCACTTGACATTCTCAAACAATTGGAAGAAGTCTATTTCTTTTATATTGGTCGTTCCTTCAGAATTCCCTTCAAACAATTTAATGGGCAAAATTCTGCTATGTTTCCTGCTCAATCTTTCTCTGCCCTTTGATTCCTAACACTGTTAGGAAATGGATTCTTATTTATGATGAACTTAGTCTAAGAAGTAAAAGGACCTACTTAATGCCATAAAATAGATCTGCATGTTATGTTACTGTTAGCTTCCTTTTATATCAGGCTCTTCGACAATGCAAATAAATCCATTTCATTTCTACCTTTGACAGTTGGCAAGTTGTTTCTTCAATGGCTGAAGAATCCCTAGAGTGAATTATGTTTACAGTCATTGTTCCATTCTTACAGAGAAAGAACAACCCCAAACTTAAATCCTTGGGGGGCAACATGATTGGAGGGAAGAAAAAGAACCTTTTGTTTTCATCATGCAGGAAAAATACATCAGCTAGGAGTAGTCTACCTTTTTAAATGAAAAAACAGAAGAAATGGAATGAAGCTTTGCATTTAGCAAGGTTTATACATCTTTCACCACCATGAATATAAATTTTCTCTATTGCATACCTCAGTGTGGTTCATGATGATTTTGATGTATGTGAAAAATTGTCTCTGTAGTTCTATCTAACATGAAGGCTGCTTCCTGATTTCCTTACATAACACCTTTGGGATACCATTATCCTACTCTTCTTCAAAAGGACAGTAAATCAGACCTATTAAGCAGAAACCCTTTGAGAAGTAAAGGACTATGCATTCAGATGAAGGAAAGCTAGCTAAGTTTAAAACAGTAAGGGACCAAACTCTTTCCATACAGTGCATATATATGTATACATATTTAAAAAAACATAAAATGTCTTTAGTCCTATTTGAATAAAAAGAATTGCCTCACCTTACATCTTTTCATTAAAGGAAGATCTGTATTTAGAAAGAGGTTATATTTCAAGAGGTCTAGGCTATATTGTCAGCACCACCAGCTTTCCCTTCCATATTTGATGTCCTGTTTACTGGCATCATTATGAAGCTAGCATATTGAAACCAATGTAGTATTTTATGCAGTGCATCTGTGGGTGCAAATCAAATCTATTTATTTCAACATCTATTCACAATTTACCACCATCACAATTTAGAATCGAAATATGCCCCTATAGGGTTTCATTAGTACTCAACTGCTGTAACCAAAATTAAAGCCAGATCCCAGTGAAACCTGGAGTAAATAATCCTTTGTTTCTCAGGATGTAAATGGCATTAAATAGATACCTTCCCCATAGACATGTTTTAAATCTAAATTCCATTTAGATTTAAAAATTCATTCAATTTCATATAGAGAAAAATTTGAAATAGGCATACTGAATCTGGATCAAAAAAAGAATTGTTGATCAACTAAAAAGGACTCTAAAGTAATATGGGAAAAGGTTTGTGACAGATGCCCACAGACGACCTTGACAGAAATTTAAAGTCTATGTTTGGGGGAGACTGAGAAAGAGGGATGCAGTTGCAGATAATAGATCATAAAACAGCAGGAGAAATTATGACTCAGCCAAAGATGTCTTCAAAAGATATAACAGGGACAAAGAAGAACTTGTATTCTTAAGATATGACCAATGTTACCACTTTCTTTAGAAAGAAGGTATTTGACAGAATAATTGCCAGGCTGCAATATTAATGCAAAGATAATGACTGATTAGTAAGGGGTGGATACAGAAAAGGAAAGAGTTTTGCCTTGTACATCAAGGATGCTTACTTGAGACATGATAAAAGCCTTTAGGAGATAAAAAACAAAAGGTCTTTGCCACAGTGGGATCCTGTAGATCAATAAACCAAGATAGTATTATATATAAGATCTTTTGTGAGTACCTAACAGGTCATCTATAGCACAAGACTATATGATAATAAGGAATTTCAAATACACAGATATATGCTGGGAAAGAAAAATGGCAGGACAGAAGATGGAGGTAGATGTTTACCCCAAGTTAATAACAGACTTCTCCCCAGGACTATTCAGAGCACCTCAGTTAGCTGGAGAAAGCAATAAGAATATCCCTTTCTCCCATACAAGTGGTTCAACAAGTTCTTAAACTGTTCTAATCACTGTTTATAAAGGAAGGGATGTGTGAGGTGGGAATAAGCCTGAGGGAAAAAGATAAAGTGATAGCATTTGCCAGCCACAAGGGAAGGATGGAAAACAAAATAGAACAGTGGACTTCAAGAGACTTAATGTGGGTCTACACCACCTCAGAGTGAGAGCTAAATGAAAGGTAATATATAGGCAATAGAATTTTATGTTTGGTGTTTTTCTTTTTTCTCTTCAGAAGCTTAAGTTGGCTAATCCTGTTGAATTTTACACTAACTTGGCATAGGCTGAAACAATCTCAGATTTTTAACCATTATCTTTGATAATTCATGCAAGACAGATTAGGCATCAGAAGCCTAGAAAGGACACATCTTTAAGCAAGGCAAAGGAAAGCCTTGGGATATAGCCAGCAGCTTACTCTCAAGTTCCTAAAGTACTTGAATGGATAATCAAAAAACAGTATTTATGAACATTGGAATTTTAGTCAGGAGGTGAATGGCCACTAATAAGCATGTCATGAATACATTAAACCTCATCTACTTATGTACATTCTCTGACAAGATAATAGGCTTTAAGGGTAGGAGAGAAGTACCAGAGTTTACACAGCTAGACTTGAGTGGTAGCTCTGACCATCCTATAGGGCTCCTAGATAGTCTACAGAAACATTTTCCATAGTGAACTGTTGTATGAGTGTACAGCTGATTAGAAAAACATAGCTGGAGAGTTATCACTAGAATCAGCTGCTCCCCCAAGGGAAAGCACGATACCACAGCCAAGCACGTCAAGAACCTCACCAGCCATGACCCAGCGCCACAGCATCGAAGCAAGAGAGAGCCAGGGGCAGCAGCCAGGTTCAACCAGGAGTCCAAGCAGGCACATCCACAGTGTGGAGACAGGTCCAAGGCCAAACCAGGAAGCCAACCCACAGGTCGGGTCCAATGAGGGTGACCAGGATCAGACTCAGTTTGGTGATCACCATGCAGGTCCAGAGTGATAAAGCAGGGCTAAAAAGTCAGGCCACAGGTCAGAAACAGCAGGATGCTTTGACAGGCACAGCTGTACCTTAGCTAGAGACCAACAACCCTCCACTATAGCTCAAACAAGGCCTGAAGGTCCCAGGCTGAGGCTTAAATAGAGCCCCGGGCATGTGGGCTTTTAGGCCTATTAGTGCCCTCAGTGCCCTGACAGTCATTATTGATGTTTTCTGTCAAAATGGTAGGAAGTAGTGTGTCAATGTAGTCTGTCTTGTCTAGTATGTTATATTTGAATGACTGAGTAGAGAAAATCCTTAATTAAATTTGTACATAATACTGCATGATGATGATAGGATGAGAATTCAAAACTTTCCTGACATACTGGGGGAATGGTTTGAAATAACGGAATGCAATTTAACAAAGCTAAGTGCAAATTTCTACATTGCAGTGTCTAATCTAAAACAGTAATCCTAGGCTCTTGCTGAAGTCAATGCAGAAATTGTCAGTATAGGACAATGCGTAGAACAACAGAGCACACAGCCACTCAGTGTAATGAAGAGATATCTCCTTGAGGTGCGTCTTTTAGGAATGCTAACTCCTCGGATTAGTTAATGGAATGGCTATTTAATGTAACTATGTGTCCAGAAAAGCTCTAACCTCAGATACCTCTTGTGACTTTTAGGAAAGTGTGTTAAAAATAAATTGAATAATAAATAGAAAAATCTGAATTTGAAAAGTCTAATGGCTGGTGACTTGCAAGTAACAGAAATATAGAAAGTGTATAATTCTAGTCTGCCATAATTTCAGTTTCTTTTCTGTTGGCTGAAGTATCGCTGAAATATTCTCCTGAACAAAACCACTGTGAGGCCAGCACTGCTCCCTCCTTCCCTCTACCTCCTCATCAGTACTCTGCTTAAAAGGAGTGCAGACATTTAAATTCCAGTTCATTGGTCTTTTACCTGCCACTGTTCTATGTATATGACAGTGCCAGAATTTTCCATAGTGCTGGCATGTCCCAGACACAGGCATGTATAGGTAGTATTTTTCTACGCCAATGTTCTGGCTATGTGAAATGGCTGGAATCTCTAGTAGGCATTCTTTATACATGGGACAGCCTTGCAGGAATTGCATGCAGAATGCTAGCAGCTATAGACACAAATTGCTAGGGTTGGTTACATGGAAAATGCACATTTTTATTTTTGACTCTGCTCCTGTTTTAGAAGATGCCAAGACATCGTGATACAAGGAGAACACACCTGCTGAGCTACAAGAACTAGTTTTGAAAAGCTATCAGTAGAGGAAGGACTCTTGTATCCTACAATGAACAGCTTGTACCATTATGTATGCTATCAGATTAACTTGCTGCTATAACTATTATCCAATATTTTGCTACCCACTATTATGCTATCAGATTATCTAAGCTGCTGTAACTATTTTTTAGTACCCAGAAAATTTTATGTCTTTCTTAAAAAACAAACAAACCCTGAAAACAAACCCTGTCTGATCTTAAAATACGTCTGCAGTCACTAACCAGTGCATTTTGGATTCTCTTGCAGAGGCAAATCTGAAAACTCTTGACATTCTATTTCAGACACCCTTATACACAGCATATTAATCACAACTATGTCATTCCATTTGCAATGTTTTGCTCTGAGGACATATAAAACTACATTCAAACAAAGCTCAGAAGATGAGCTCTAGGGATTCTTATCATAAAAACAAGCCTTTAGCAGAATTAAAAGTGATGCATCTTGCATTGCAGCAGTTGAATACACTCTCAGACTACTTTTCAGAAAAGGCATGAAACAGAGAATAAAACAGACCATGAGCCAAGTAAAATTCTGTTAAAAAATTGCCACACCGTTTAAAACTAAATGACATTTATTCCTATTTTTGCTACTGTACTGTACTATAAACAGTGTTGTTTCTAGATCCATGCCTTCAGTTTCAGTGAGCGCAGTTGGGGAACACAGTAAGGCTAAATGTCACACCATCTGGAACCTGCAAGGGACTTTGGCTCCAAATTCAGATTTTTGTGTAGTGTGTTCAAAAACAAAATCTCAGCAATGAATGCTTGGGAATCTTTTTGCCATTCTATTACTTTCATTTTATCAATTCCCGAAAGTCAATCCAATTCAGGCACTAAAACACGCAAGATAAGTGAAAACTGAGACTTCCACTTTGCATAAATATATATTACATAGATAATATATATTATAAGCAGTATTTGATTTGCTAATCATCTAAGGAAAGCAAAGCCTTTTTTTAATATAGGGGGCAACTACTGATTTTGTTCTTTGGGTGTAAATTCATCGACTGTCATAGATTTAATGCTGATTTATAGTAATTTATTGACCTGGGCATTTTATGTTAACACTGACAGGCTTCCAATACAAATCAAAGAACAGTCAGATGTCATGCATTTCATTACAAAATGATTCATCACATCACCCTACTCCGAAGTCTAGTAATAGATTAAAATATTGGGGGAAGATGCTAATGAAAAATTCTTCTAGAAATGGAAGACTGCTCTTTTATGCTCAAGGCCTTAGGCTTCTTAGATTTGTAATTTACCCAACAAAAACAGAGTCCTCATACTAAAGGCTAAACCTAACTCAGGGGCTTTTTCTTTGTTTATGTCCTTCAGGACAAAATAACTCTACTGAAATGCTATGTTATGAATGCTGCACAATGTCACTGCCCTACAGTCTGTAAAAATAGCATGAAAAAATGAGATCATTAGCTCATTTTATTCCTTTCCAAGTTGATTTGGTGCTGTATACAAAGTACTTTATGCTAAGTAAAGCAGTGCATTCAATGAGTCTCAAACACACCAGTGTAAATCTATCACAAGTAAAACTTGCACCAGGTCCTAAAGGATAGGCAAGTAAATACATCTCTTTGCAGCTGAGGAAACTACTGCCAAGAACTCAATTTTCATCATTTCAAAGTTTACTCCTACTTTTTGATTTCTTAGTTTCAGAAATCACTTCAAGGCATTCTGATCACTGAGACGCACAAAGCTGCTGAGCACTCAGAGCTCCCCCTGGAGTCAATGGGAGATGGATCTACTCAGGAAACCATCGATTTGTCTCTCAAATTCTGCACCCGAAGTTAAAAGCTTACTCAGTAAGATAGGCCCATTTTCTATTTTATGCTCTCCAGTAAAAACATTCTTTCCAGTTTCTAAATTTCTGTATTTCATATGAAGTAAACTATTCTTCTATTGTATGCAGATATAAACTTTCTTTATAAGCCATCTTGGAGAAGAACCTGTATAAGTCAAATTCTAATCTAAGATTTTTTAAAATTCCATATCTAATTATTTTTGCTACCTTTTGGGGGAAAAAAAACCCTAACATGAAAATATGATATTTGAGGAGAAAAATAGTTAAATGCTATGGGAAGTTATGCACCATCTGTACGCATCTTCATCAAACTGCCAGTTTATATTTTGAATGCCCCATCCTATTCCTCCAGTGTCTTTTCACTTATTGTTAGAATGAAGACAGAGATATTAAAAGGCCAAAACCACACAGTTGCACCCCTTTCCTCTTGCCACCTGTCTTAGAGTTAATATTGCTTATTCCTAGATTTTTCTTCCACTAATTTCATTTATTTAGAAGAGGTTTAATGTAAAGGACAATGTGGTACCCAAGCATTTGATGGAGGAGGACAGAGGGCAGGCTTGGTGTGTTGCTGCATGTTGAATGAAAAAGCAGGAGTAATATTTTCCAAGTCCCAGATAGAACTGAATTTAAACAAAGCTCTAACAGTAAACCAATTTGAGAGCAAATGAGTCGTTTTACATTGTGGCTGTTGATGATGGTGCATTGTTTGTCATTGTATCTCCCTCAGCACTTCTGATTGCTATAATGCAATCATGGAAACATTTTCAAGAATTGCTTTATATGGCCTCTGAAAGGGAAAGGGAAAAAGAAAGGGAAAGGGGAAAGAGACAGGGAAAGTCTGCAAAACAGCAGAACAGATCCTACTGGAATTGAGTTAACTCTGAAATTTAGCTACCACACTGTGCAGAGCAGAAAGCTCAAGTGCTTTTTACTCTATGCAGATTATTCTTATAATTTCTTTCAGTTAATAAAATAAACTGAGAAAAAATGGTGAGACTGCAGCACAGGCTGTAATGCTGTTGATAAGCTCTGTGAAGGAGATAGACTCTTCCCTTTTTTATCTGAATGAGAGCTAAGAGATGTTTCTGTGTTTCAAGCCAAACAGGAGGATCTATACAATTGTTCATAAAACATGCTTCACCTCTTGTCTACCTCTAAAACATCTGCTCTTCTGCAGCTATTCCCATGGTCTCTCAGTGACTCCAGGAGGTGTTTTTCTATTTAGCATTAGCCAGGGCTGTAGGAGGAAATGCGTTTCCAAAACCCCTTTCCTGTTCTGCCATCAACTCCCTTAATGCTTGTGGGTGAATCACTTGGAGCATGCCTGCAACATGCAGTCAAGTACAGCATGGGCGTTCCAAGCTGATGCACTCGCGTGGCATTGCATAGTGAGGAGCAGAGAATCATGAGATCTGAAAGCAGCCTGGCCACATTTGACATTGCTATGCCAGACCTTCTAAGTTCAGTCTTTCATCATTACGGCTTATTTGTTCAGAGGCTGTGCTGAAACTGTACTGTTTCTGGTTCTGAAGCAGCCATGAACATTGCTATCTCAAGGAGGGATGTTTCACACTCCATTGCACCGTGCAGACATGCCAGCAGTCTGCCTGAACCTTGAAATTCTACCTGTAAAACAGAGACAATGGTTTGACCTATAAAATGTACAGATACAGTAAGTAATACATTTTGACAGTATTGTAAAGTTGCCCTAGAGCTTAATATCGTGATGAGAGCCAGGTGAATAATGGAGATGTTTGAGCACTCATGCAAAACTGCACAATCCTTAAATTTGTTTCCTCAGAGTCAGTGAATACTTTCGAAAGCATCAGTGATTTTCCCGAGTTCTAAGGTGAGGTAAGGGCAACACTGGTGTCAGGTCCCCAAGGGCACTCACAGGCCTTAACATCCCTGAACAGCCTCACCCCCCCTCACCTACTGCCCACAGGGCCAGGAGCTCTATTTCAGGTCATGCCTGGACCTTCAGCCCTTCTCCGGGTTGTGCTATGGAGGTGCCTGTTTCCAGTTCTGTCTGGGCCCCTCAGCCTCACACTGCAGCTCTGTCCCCTGTAGCCTTTGTCGGGACTGCCCAGAGGAAGCAAGGCCTCGTCCCCTTGCCATGCCTGGGGCTGTCGCAGGGCCCCATCTCTGCCTGACTCAGCCCCTGCAGGACAACACCGCCTGGTGAGTGCACAACCTGTGCGGGGCTCACCTTGGCTCCTGCCTTGATCCCCTTTCCGTAAGCAGCTAGCCCTTGCTGCTCCCTGGCAAGTAGTGCTAGACTCAAGAAAACCTAGCCCTCCTGCTGTCTGTTCTGATGAGGACAGGCCATACCCTCATCAGCTGCCAAGCACAGCTACTCCAGAATTGTTCACAATTGTTCATATTCTCAATTTTATGAAAAGCCAGGGTTTTTCCTTTGTGTAGTTAGAAATGTGGGGAATTTGAGAAGCTGACCACGTGGTGAAGAAGACAACAGGCTCCTGACTTTGGAGACAAGTAGGGATTTCACCAAAAGTAGTAGATGTTCAATTAAGACGATTCTGGAGAACAGAAACTTGGCATTAACCTGCTTGGAGCATATGGTGATAAGGCACTTGCAACCTCCATTTCAGCAGCATACTTGCAGTGATACTGTTGAATGCTTAACTGGACTGACTCTGCTGTGCTCCAAATACTTAGTACTTATACTGGGTTTTACATCTTCAAGGTGCTTTTTGGACATAAATTAATTGGTATCATTTTGATAGCAAGAAAGAGGAAGAGAGAAAGATTAGAAAGATCAGAATTATATCAGCAGCAGTGGATAAATGTGCCACGTTTTTCTGATTTAGTCTTAAAGATGGCAAAGAACCAGGTAAAACATAACACTGATGAGAAAAGTCTGTCAATCTTTCAGGTTAGTTCTGGGTGATAGGATCTGGAGGAAGAAGGGTGAGAAGGAAAACTAACATAATTTCTACCATAGTCTCATAGAGTACTTTTTGAAAAAGGAGCCGAAGGACTTTTAACATGGATAAAAGTGCTAGGAATTTTACTCTTGGCAACTGAAGACCTCTAATTATCCACAGGAGAATATGGCATAAAATTGCACTGTACATTACTAACGATTAACTTTCCCTTATATGTTTTTATTAGAAGCGATATATATTGCTTATTCTTTTTCTGTTTGTTATGCAACTACCAATGACAGTGGCTTGAGATTAGACTGAGACTGTCTAAACACTTTGCATAGTTCACCAGAAATATTTAGGATGGTGTCTGCTGTCCTTTTGACTTAATCTGGTCTGAATTCCAAATCAATAATCAGAAGGTAAAATTTTGTGTCCATCTATTTATGCTATTTTGTACTATTACAGGTGGGAGAAGATAACAGTGTTAGTAGGGAAGATTTGCTTGCTAGTTTTTTAAACCACACCATGGATATGAATTCTCTTAGTGACTATTCCTTCTGTTTTAAGACTATTACCTGTATTTGCATGCACACATAAACTTTGCAATAAGTAAAATATAATGTCAAAAGCAGAGATTTGCACTTATCCACTTGTGCACAAAGAAACTGTTCCTTGACAGGTTCTACAAACTATCAGTCTTATGGGTCAAGTTAATCCATACTAATTGCACCAGTGATTTTAAGTGGAGCACACCTTGATGATGCTGCTACTCTAACAAACTGATGGAGACCCATTGCCATAAACTCCTAGGATTCCTATGGTCATATCTTTCTCTGCCTGGGCTCTCATCTGCTTTGTCACTAAAAACAGAGTATTGCATACAGCTACTGCAAAGCTAACTCTTCCCATCAGACTGCTCAGTTTCTCCATCTGGTATTTTATGTCAATTAACAAATTAGAACATGAGTGACAGACATGGAAATAATAATTACATCCTATTTTCCCTCTCTCTGGAAGGGTTCAGTTAGTTTGTAATGGAAGTGCATACACTTTAAAAGTGCTTTGATCATGTTAGCTAGATGGTCCTTCCAGTATCTCTACAAGGTAGCAATTTCACTTTGTTTACTCATTTTGCACGTCAATAGACTGCCAAAATTGGGTGTCTTTCTCATGGCCTCACACAAGGTGAGGGTAAGTGATGTCTAGTCTGTAGCGGCATGCTTATGCATTGAGGGCTTTATGCTACCCATGCTAAACTTAACAGTCAAATTTCCAGGATAAAGCCAGTGGCATTACAATGTAAGGTTGACTCAAAAATATATAATCCTTGCCCTTTCAAGAAAGTTTTGCAGAGTTTCTGTGCACAGTTGTTTGCTCTTGTGTGTAGTTTCTCCTTTGCTAGTCCTCTACTTTGGTTACCTCTGCCTTTCTTCAGTTAAAGCTCCTGGATTGTTTTGAAAGGGAAAGGTCCAAAGTATGGTAAATTCAGCAATATTCTATATCGTGTCTTCTCTGCTGGAACAGTCACTTTGTCTAACTTAACTCTCATTCAAAGGCAGCAATCTTATCTACTAAATGAGGAAGACATTCATCTGAAGATCTTCAGGCTATATGCATCTTCTCGGAACAAAGGTAAAGATCAGGATGGTATTGGCAAGATTATCCAGGAGGACTAGATGTGTACTCACTGAAACTCTCTGTTTCAGAGGAGAACTTCAAACTTGGTTTCTAGCTTTCCCTTAAACAATCCACTCTAAGATCCCAACTTCAGACACCAAAAAAAAGTTTTCCTTAGTTCCTTTAAGAAGCTATGCGCAGGGAACTGAAATATGGCCAGGGACTCACCATAAGAAAGAGCTCCTTTCAGCCCTCTCTGTAATGCCCCCAGTCCTTGTCACTGTCTGGTTTCTCTGTCAGACAGATTTAGTGCAACGAACTTATAACTCTCAGTGAAGAGACTAGGCATAAACCTTCCAGTTTGTTGCATGATGGAATTACTCTGTTGTAAACAAGCAATGAATAAATGTACTAAAGGAAAGCATCACTTTTTGTGAGTTGGTATAGTATACAATAAAAATATATAGTTCCCCAGTTATAAAATCTATCAAAGTTTTTCAACAGTCCCGTATTTTTCACATGTGTTCACAACTGCGAGCAGCTGCCTCTACATATGTTCCTTGATTTTATGCCCACATGACAATGGCATCAGAGCACTCCTAGCTGTGCAGACACATTTTTTATCCACCTCCAGCCTTCTGTTGCTGGGACGGTAAATGCATTTGATGGAAGAGGAATGGGGGCATAGGGGTAATACAGAGTATGTGGCACAAAGCCTCTGATGGAGGTTGGGAGGATTAAATTATAGATGTTTCCTACCCAAACTGTGGCACAGTATCCTTATGAAGCATTCAGTCAAATATATTCAATCTGGCAGGCCTGGTTTATAAGAAGGCTCATTTATCTTTCATGATAGGGCCACAATTTTATATAGTGGCTTTGATCTGAAGTTCCCAAAATAATTAAATGGATTTGCTATAAATGAGGGCCACTTCTGTCATAGCTGAAGCATAGTCACACCCATAAAAGAGCTCTGCAGATGCTTTGTAGTGGAGTATGTGGGTATACAGGGGGTATCCTCTTTCAACAGTGAGGAATTTGGGGACCCCTCAGTGGTGTTTAGTATGCTCCTTACTGTAAGAGCCATCAGAGCCAGTTAGAGTGAAAACAGTGCTTTTCAGGTCTCATTCACACGTTTTTAGTAAGTAGACTTGGTACTGACTAGAGTGGTTCCTTCAGATTGTTGTGTAAAGAACAAAAGTCGCAGCAGTTAAGGACTAGAAATGAAGGCATACTGTCAACTGCAGCAGAAAGTAGTGGGCAGAATGCAAATAGTTATTGGAATTTAATTTGCACAGTTTGGTAACATCCTCTTCTTTCCTTTTTAAGGAAAAGTATTAAGTAGCCTGCATAGTTTCATAGGCAGGGTTGACATAATACAAAAATGCAACTATAAATTATTCTGCCTCAATCTTCCTAATGTTTTCAAGTTTCCTATTAACTGATCCTACTTCATTTGTACACTTTGATCTTTTAAGAGAACAGAGTTAGCATGCCATGCTGTGTCTAAGACATCTGAAAAAAGGAGGCCTTCATTTAGGAAAATAAATCAGAGTAATTATTTAAAGTGTTATACAAAAGCTGGCTACAATTCCAATCCAATTTCAATTACTTCTTCCCATGTTTCCAAATCACTGCCATTTCTAGGCTCTAGAGAAAATTTGCTGATTAATACTTCTTGACCACTGTAAACATTAAATGCAACTGGCCCCTCATGACTCAACAATATGAACTCAGTAGGAGCTGAAGGACTTGTCCTGCTGGTGTCCTCCATGGTGGCAAATTCAGGGCTTTGTCTAGTCTAGTTTTAAACAACTGAAGTAATGAGTTTCCACACATTTCTTCTTGAAGATAATCAGAACCTAATAGATATCTCCAGTAGGAAGTATCTCCTGAAGTCCAGCCAAAACTGTATAGCTCCAATCTGTTGACAAGGCCAGAAAAAGAGAAGTGGAGTGTTTTTGTCTGTCTCTCTTTGAGCATCAGATAAGTAGACATGCTTCCTTGCACTCTTAAAATTATTTTAATCCCTGCACAGAGAGGCAGGAGAAAGCAGCATTACTCTAGCAACAGAATAGGCTCAGCCCCTAACAGTTCTTATGGTGGGCATACAACCATTCTCTTTTAGTCAGACAGCTTTTGGTAAGCTTAATCAGAAGCAGGGACAGATGAATTAGGGCAGATATGTCTATCACTATATCCTGTATGATAGAGTGGGTTAGAACTGTTGGGGAGTTTATATTTCCCAGTGTCAGGAGAGCACATACCCTGACATTTTGTATTGCTCCACTGAGTTGGGTTCCCATGAGAATTCTGCATCAACAAAAGGCTGAGTTGGGAGCGAGTAACATCAGCACTTCTCTCCTGTGCTGTCTTCCTTGGCTTAACCTTGCCTTTGCTTAGCCTTGTCTATGGATGAAACACAGCAAAAGCTCATCTGAATTTCATATTGGTGACATCTACTAGACTGAAATTACATCTTGTCATTGAGTTTGGATGGATAGAGACACAAAGGGTGGTGCAAAGCATATACAGCAGTAGGAGTTGCTGTAAGCCAAGGAAATTTTCTGCTAGTGTTCTGTGGCTGAACGCTTGTCTTTTTAGGCTAGTGGAATAATAGAAAAAGGCTGCATCCCAGCACATGTCCATTATGGCAGTCCCCTGAACGAGTGTATTTTTTGCCTAACAACTAAGTTCATCCCCCCTTAGAGAAGCCCTACTTAAGGTTTTAATCATGAAAACACATCCAGATGTCTTTGCCAATCTTTGTTGTGTGTTTATCTTAAAAGGAGTTAAGAATAAAATGAATTAAGGGAAGAAAAAACTTGGTAGCACAAGAATCCCATTTAAGTTACTGCAATTGAATCTCATCTCCTGAGCTAAATAGTGCAGTAATTAAAGCAGTATTTACAATGCAATAAAGACAAAGCTAATTACTGGCAAATGTGAGCTAGATGATGCTTTTTCTCAGGGAAACTAGTGAAGGATCAGGCCAGAACAATAAATCCTTCAACAACCTCATTTGTTAATTGTCTTCATAATCCTCTTGCTTGTAATAATTATCTAATTTATTACCACCAAACAGAAAAGCAGTGTGAGGTGAAATGACTGAGACAATCAAGTGAGCTAGAGTTTGTAGGCCTAACTCTGCAAGCTGCATGCAGGATCCAGGTCTGTAGGAAAGTGACTTTGTATATTGACTAGTGCCATGACAGTTGAGACTGGGGCAGAATGTGTCAGAAGGCAGAGGCTGGTTATTATAGGGCTGCATATTGGACAGGGCTGTGAGTTGCTGCTACACAGCAGACATTCATGGAGATCTTCTTCTTAGAAGGCCTTCCTACCACAATTAAAATCATGGATTTCTTAGATACACTGAGTTTAAAGGCTTTCAGGGAAAACTGATAAACCAGATGACTACCAAGCAAACTGATAGAAACTATTTTAAGTATATAACTAGCCCCTAATTACATATGGTACATTGCTTTTCAAAAACCACACCAAATAAAGTCAGATCTTACAGATCTATTTGCATTCTCTGAAGGAGTCAGTGGCTGTGGGCATGGAAGAATCATTTGATATAGTGGTTTTTCTGGTATACTGGTTTCTCAAAAGTAATGGAACAAGTTCCTTTGTCATGGGTTCTTAAATTAACCATCCATAGGTAAAAGCAAAAGTCATCACACAATGACTTAATTTACTAATTAACTGGTTCAAAGATAGAAAATGATGGGAAGGAATGGTCAGTGTTGGTAGTTGAAGGAGGTCACCCAATGGAGTCTTTGCAATGCCTTGTACTCTTTGGCAATTGCAACATGAGAGAAGGTGAAGGCAGCTTTTCCCTCAGACAGCTTGCAAGTCTGATGTTGAACCTATATTGTGCAAGACAGAGTTTCCTGAAGTAACTCTTAAGTGAACTAAACTGTACATGGAGAATATTACAGTCCCATACAGGTGTTGTCTTCAATCCTGAAAGTAGCTTGGGTGCATTAATGTGGCATTGCATTTAGGCTAACCAGTTCTGCCTATCAGCTGAATTTTATTTGCGAAGGTGCAATGCCACAGTGACATGGTTATATAGCATTAGATGGTGGTCTGTGCTAGCCACAGGACCCTTATACCAATTTCCACTACATGTAAATCAGACAGGACTTGGGAGAATGGAAGGCAGAGATCCCCATCTCTGGAAATCAGTGTGACCACTTAAGACCCACAAGAATGTATTTAAATCTCAGTAAAAATCTAAAATGAAAAAGGAAACACAGGGCAAATTAGGAAGAGAATTACGAAGCAACCAAGAAATGTCCCCAGCAAGATGGTTTTGAGTCACGCTTTTGAAGATCCTGAGCAAAGCATGGAGTTGGTTTGTTATCAGTCACTGCCCCTCAGCCCCAATCACCCCAGGCACATGCTGTAGCTGTCAGTCACACTCCTGAGGAAACCTGAGGAAAGCTTGCAGCTGGTGAGAGATGTCTGCAAATGTGAGGCTGAGTGAGACCTGGTGGTCACAGATGGTATCTGGTACAGTGCTTAGGGAAGGAGTAAGAGTGGGAACAAATAGAAATGGAATTAAAATAATTTTTACAGGTCTGAGAGCTGAATGACTGATTCTTTCCCTGAGCTGTGCAGACATACCGGGGCAATAAAATACATTTTCTAGAGATGACATGCCAGCAGTGAATCACCGATGGTGGCGGCTGTTTTATTCTTTTCTAGTTTCTTAGCCCCACAACATTATTACCCTTTTGCATTGTCAGATATTAAAATCATGTTAATGATCAGGAACTGTATTAAACTGTCTGAAAATGAAATAATATGGTAGCACATTTGAAGATTAGAGACAGCCCTTGGGCGTAATTCACTAAACCATAATCTACCTGCCTGGTACTCTGCAGACAAAGCAGGAAGTATTGTTTCTGTGAAGCTAAATATCGCTAAGATATACTCTCCCTCACCTCCAAACATGGACACAAACAATATTCTGTACACCTCAAGCTGCTGTTGAAGCTAGACAGCTGGAAAAGGGTAGTCATCCAACCACAAACCGGCTTAACAGACGGTTTTCTTCATTGCGCCATCACAGTCTTCCTTAGCACAGCCATAAGGAGAAATGTGTTGCTCCTATTACAAGCGAAGGTATATGAAAGGGGGGAAAAAAGTTGTCTAATGATCAGAGAAAGAATTAGAGATACAGCCCATTCCCACAGCAAAAGAGACAGTTACCAGGAGTAGTTTAGGAGCTATTTGAGAAGTGACTGAAACCCCCTAGAAGGAAATATTTTACTGGAGGTAACAAGACTTGCAGCCAGTTCTGACTGTTTGTGTTCCATAAAAAGAGATTTCTGTGCCCCTGCTCTTATATTAATGAAACAAGTATAATTACTATTTATACTTGCTCCTCTCTGTAACACAGGTGAGCTGTTAATCTAGAGTCTAAAGAAAATATCACTCAATCAGGCCCTCATGGAAGGGTTGTACTGTGACAGATGTGTCGTAAATCATGTAGCAAGGTGGTGCCCAAATCCTTCCTGAAATTTTATTATCTAATTTTGTCATCTCTGAAAGGAAAAATGTCTTATCTGGCAGACAATAAAATGAAGCCAACTTTATTAATTATGTTTATAACACAAATGAAATGAAAACATTTCCCCAGAATTTAAGTTTATGCTAAAAGGGCCAATTCATTTTGTATTTGATTGGGAGAGCACAGTAGAAGGAGAAGGCAAGAAAGGAAGAAAATCATTGGAATATTTGCCCCCCTGTCTTGAGGGTTTTTTTAAGCTCCTGCTCCTTCATGGGTCTGTAAAACTGAGTGACAAAACCTGTAAGAATGAAATATTTTACAAATGAGGATATTTTACAAAAAGCTTGATGCTACCTACAGACCCTTATTAGGTCTAATTGTTGTACAAGATCACAAGTTCCACAGATGCTACCTATAGATAAGCTTGCCACTACATTACTGATCTAGAAATAATTACATGATACTTTCTAAGTGACACTTAAAATGACAGGAATATTCATTATCATCTTTTTTTTGTAATGTGGAGGTATAAATGTGTGAAATGCTTTGCTCTGCAATGAAGTCAACTGCAGAAAAAGGACAGGACATATGAGGTTCACTGTAGAATTCAGAGACAAAAGAGACAAACTTGTAAGTAAGAAGTCAGGACCCTCCCTATACTGAAGATATACAAACTTTGACAGGAATGACTTCTATGCATGTTACGCTACATTTAGCATTAGATATTTGATGTAAATAATCTAGACAAAGAACATCATCAACTGTCAGGACTACTTCCAGTTGCTAAGTCAATGAAAGTAACGTATGAGCATTTAGGATCAAAACTGAGAGCAAAGTACTTCAGTAAAAAGATTTGCTAGTTAATTGTGACAATTTTTGTGTGGCAAAACAGCATTTTAATTTCACTTTTCTCTGTTCATGAGAGTGCCAGCAAGAGATGTATTTCTTCAACTAAGGCACTCAGCTATTCATGGATAAATACTACAATGGATAGTACGCAGGCCTCTCTGCACTTGCATTAATCTTTTTGGCAGTATTGGTACTACACCTTACTGAGACGATGTATATTTTTCTGAGTGAAAGATGTCGAGAAATAGCTTTTTCAGGCTGAGTTGCTACCATCCTGTGCTGTTTCCTACGCCTGTCAAATCTATCAAATTGGCCAACACTCGTATCTGCCTGGGTACTCGTATCAACCTGATACTCGTGTCATCCCTGGGTCTCCAGTACAATTGGCTCACACTGGCTAGCAAAAAATGTAGAAAATTCCAGTAGCGCTCTTTTTGTTCATCAATAAAGTCCTTGATTATTGTGTAGCTGCTATGGTGAACCCCATGACCCACTCATCTAGTCTTCTTTATTTCCTGGAAAAAAGCATTTATCTACTATTTCCACCTCTTGTACCATGAGCAGCTTCTGTAAATCTGGATTTATTAAAAGACACATCCCCTGCTAATAGAAGATTGTGGTATTATGGTCATGCTAAACAGAGCTAGAGTTAAACATCTTAAAAAACTGAAGTGTATCACTTTTTAATGAGGAAGCATACACGTCATTATATACTGCAAGTGAGAGTCAACCACAGGTTATGAGGTGGAAGGTTTATGTGCACTAAGGCAAGGATCTCCGTTGTTCTGTCCTCTCCAGGAAACTTTATTTTGTGAAATCTCTGAGATGGCATATACTGCTTAGTAGATGTCAAATACATTTGCTTTCAGTATTCTCCAAATACATTTAAATACTTAAAAAAAATAATTGTCCTTATGGGTAAACTTTGCATTTCCTAGTTGAAAATGACAATTTTAATTCCAGCTTCAATGGAATACTTAGAATGAGAAAAAAATTACGGTGCTTTTCTGTGTCATGCAGATAATTGGACTAAATACTGAAGTACTACTACAGATATTGTTTGGGTCTTAATTGGGCTAAGCCTTCACTGAGTTCAGTGGGAGATTAAAGCCTCAGTTCTGAAAATGTCATCTAATAGCATGTATACAGCAAATGGATGGTCTCATAAGTATTTGTAAGATAGGTGCCAGAGATATCAGCCTATGTGTTTGATTTCTGCTTCATTTCTTGCTGTTGAATGTCATGCTTCAGTTAAATATGCAAATATTTTTGATATATGAAACAGTTCATAGTTAGAGGGATATTAATAAGTCATTCCAATTCATGAAGGATCATTTGTGATATAACAGCATTTGCAGATTAGGTTCAGGGACAATTTACCCATCTGTGAGGAGTGAAAACCCTTCACCTAGTCTTTAGAACTGCAGGAGGATCCTGGCAAATCAGTTCACCTTTTGGCAAAAACCTGACATAGAGTGCATGCTTCCCAGTCAGGATTAGGGTCCTGGGAGAGACTCGCTTACACCATGTGAGAGAGCATTTCTGGCTGGTGAGGTCTTAGGCAGCAATGAACAGATCTCGGGGACATTTAGTCTCCCACTCTGCCACCAATAAATTCAACAGCCAGGAGGCTGGTGGAATAACAGTGGGATGTATGTAGAGAAGAAAGCACCATATATTAGATCAAACACCCATTCTAACTGATAGTGCCTGCAATATTTTTGAATGAGACATACCTCTTCTGCCTTTGAGATCATGGTGTAACACTGTTTTCTGTAGTCACCAGAGTAATTAACACTGGTTGATGTAAACTTTCTCAATGTTTCTGCTGTATTCGGAATTCTGTTTTTCCCCCCTTTTTGGAATGGTTAATTGGCAGACGCTGCTCGATAGCTGCTGCATTGCACCCTGCAGTAGGTGCTTTTCAACAGTGTTTGTTCAGTAGTTAGTTCAAACCCCTACATACATCATTTACTTTACAGTGAGCAATTGGTATCTTTTGGGATGACAGTAACAATATAAATCTGAGCTTTCACTACTGTGATATTTGAGTCAGAACTGTCCTGTCTTTTGAACATTTCATTTTATGCTGCTTCTCTTATCATTATCAACTAATACTTTTCTAATTATGTTTTGCTTTTAATAAAAATGACTATAAAATAGATAGAAGTTATAAGTGCCAAATGACTGTTTTTCCTATGTGCTAAAACTCTCCATAGCTGTTTCCTCTATGGGAACATAATCTGGAGGATTTTTATGTTGCTTTGAAATTCTAGGTCTTCCTGATTTGAAATTAAAAAATGTAAAGATCTCATTCCTGTTTATTTCAATTTAGAGACAGGTTCAAGGCTCTGTTGAGCAATTCAGCATTCAACCTCAGCATTCAGAAGGTTAGGGCTTTGGTGTAAAGGCTATTCCAAACATAAATGTCCTTTCATCTCCCTGAAATATACTTGCAAGCCATGAGTTCTGTCAAATATATAGTGCTGTGTCTCTCTCATGAGTCAGTGTTAACAGAACATGATATATATAAAAAAGAAAGGTATAATTCTTTGCCTGTCACATGCTTAGGAGAGAAAGCAACACTGCATGAAGAGAGGCCTAAATAGAGTACTGTTTGCCTGCACTGTCCTGAATCTGTTGTATTTACCAGCTGTCAAAGAAATGATAACAAAAAATATAATTACTGGCTCTTCCTCCCAGTCAGTATGTTTGCCTTTTGTCAGCAGCAAGAAGCTGTAGTTGAGACACAAACCATGATCTTGATACAAAGAGGTGCTATCAGCTCTGCTCTTTGAGCCTTTTTTTGCTTAGGAGCCACATGGAATTCATCCCAGTAGGAGACTGTGCTTCACAGATTTTGCAGGTAACATCTGCAAAATTGCTAAAAAACCAAATGAAACCAGACACGTTGCGGACTCCCCTCTCTCTCTTTGAAAAGGATTGCAGAAGGCATTCACAGCCCAGTTGGCTATTTTGCACAAGCACAGTCATCCCGGTGCCATGTGACCTGCAACATCTGTTCCTTCACCAATGAGACCATTTCTTAAGGATAAATTAAAAACAACTCTAATTAAACACTATAATGGAACTATCAATCTGTGTTACTGAGGCAGAACAAGGATGTAATTAGTTATTGATACAAAAAGATTTGTTTAAACTAGTTTGGTTTGCTGTCAGCCACCACACGCTTTAAGCGAGCTTATACAGAACTTGAAAATAACCACCACTGTATCTTTCTTTTAGGCTGAAGATAAACATGGGAGCAGATTCTTGTAAACTGCCCAGTCAGTTGTTCCATGTTCCTCACTGTTTTAGATAAGAAATTTGCACATTTACTTGTAACATTATTTCTTTTGACTGGCAATGCATTGCCTCCACTATTCAGATGATCTATTTAACATATATTGTATTCACCACTTCACTGTATAAGCAGCCTTTTCTTTAATTATTTTAAAAGCCAGAGAAGAACTCTTTATAATTCAGTGTTTACCAATCATTGCTACCTCTGTTACCAGAGAAAATGCAATTTTAAACCCAGATGAAATCCTGCACAACCAGGCTTAAAAGGAGAGTGTGAGGGGAACGTGATGACAGGGGAGGCGGGAAGATATATCTGAATGGGAAATTAATACGAATGTCTCTTCCTTGTAACACAGAAGTCTAGTGGTTTTTTGGGGGGGGGTGAACTGTGGCGAATGCACACTTTGCAAGCTTATTACAAGATTGCAATGATCAAAATCAGAGTTCTTACCAAAAAAGAGCTATGGAAATAGTTTGAAATGAGCTAGCTTTAGTAAATTAGTGGTGCATTTTATTCCATTTTCATTTAATGATCTTAATTAGTTTTCCTTCAGTATTTGTCCTATAGCTTTCCATGATCTTATGGTAAGACTAGTCCCTATAGTTACCCACATTATGCTGTTTGAACTCTCTTAAACAAAAAGAATTATGCCTACTCCTCAGATATTGTACCAGTTCTGAAATGATAAATTTTTATAAAACTGCCAAACTTGCACCATTGTTAAATGTGTGCCTTCTGCATGCATCTACAGCACTCACAAGGGCTGGACTGTTCATCAAGGAAAGAGAGAGATTCTTCCAAGACTAGACTGGAAATAGTTTGTAATCTCTGCTGTAATTTGTGTCTTCTCACCCACTTCTGCTTCCCAGGCAGGAGAAGTGAGTTCTAATGGAAGACATAGATATTGCAGTAGTGTAGCAACTTCATCTGAGTTGATCTAACCTGTGAACACTATTTTTGCCCCAAATTAATTTTATCAGAGGATTAAACAAAATGAGAGCGTAACCTGGTAGTATTTTGTTCCTCAGTAAATAACAAAGCTAGTCAAAAAAGTTATTTTTTTAAAAAAATTAAAATAATTTTGTGTTTTGAGGTTTTTACCTGACTATTGTCATGTGGATTTGATGCAACGTTCAATTTGCCAGGTTGTCCATAAGGAGTTTAATAAAAATTTGGACATTTAGAAAATATACAAATATAAAATTCTTTTGGAATAGTTGGGGGAAATGGTTTGTAAAATGTAGACAGATGGGATTATTTTGTGCCAAAGTACAGTATACCTCTGCTGAGATGAACACTGTTTACTCCTCAGTCGTCCTTAATGGAAAGCAAAACCAGCACCAGACCACTGTTGCGTGGAGTTGTTTCATCTGCTACCAGAGAACAATTCACTTCTCTTTGTACAACATGGAGGGCTATTAAAAAACATCCTTCCATCAACATGGATTTATTCAGTTAAATCAAGACCAAACTGTTTTCCTCATATTTCTCTCTGTCAGTCTGAAGGAGAATTGCGGCTAATGTGAGAAACCATTTCATTCCCAACCCCAATTTTGGCACAGAGTCTTACCTGTAATCCACATATAGGAAGCCAGAGAATGACAGATGCATCATACTAGATTTGTGGCATGGTCAAATCACCAGCCTGTTCACTGGTGTTCATCTATAAAGCTGTCAGATGGTGACCACTCTGGCCACAGACAGCATAGGCCTGATTAAAAAAAAAAACTCATCTACAAAGCAAAAGGCTCTTGTTACCTTTTTTAAAAATCAATTCCACTGCTCAGTATCTTGTTTAACACACAAGTGTTCCAGTCTGTGGGAACAGTAGCAATTGTTAACACATTAAAAGAAGAGCATGTCTCTGATGCAAGGCCAACAAAGGCCCTACTTTACTGTATTTTTCATTTTGTTTTGCATTCCTCTTCCTTCAGTGAGGCTTAACTCAACCTATGTAGAAAAAATGACATGAAAAAAGGTCTATATATGGCTTAGATCGAGACAAAGATTTATGGCCTTATCATTACTTTTTATAATTTAATTCTCTGAAGTTCTCACTTCTTTCAGGTCTCCATCTTCAAGAGTAAAAGGAAAATTTCCTGCTGGTAATTTTACTCTGTCGCAGTTTAATCCTTAGGCTGTGATGAGAAGTACTAAAGAATAACCAACCAGCTAATGTGTCTCAGATATCATTTGTTTTATTCATATGAATACATTTATGCAATAAAACCTGTGTTTTTTCCTGCCTATTAGAGGATAGTTGGAGGAGCATAATAATCTCTCATATTAACTGTGAAGACAGAATCTAAGATCCTTTGTTTTTATTCAGTTTCTAGGTATAGTTTGCTATACGATTACTTTCAAATTTATAATTGTACTTGGAGACAAGAAAATAAGGGATTATCTCACAAATCACTGCAGAGGGGGTGCTTGAAAATCTCTGAACAATGTTAAATAGGTCAGAGTACAAGAGTTACATGCTGACACAAATGTAACATTTTTTTTGGGGGAAATAGTCTGTATCAAAATGATATTGGACCACTTGACATCTTTTAGAGTCAAGCCCTCCAGGAACAGCCAACCGGTTAACGCTAGAGGTCCAGTTTTTTAGAAGCTGATGAGATTCTTTTGTACTCATTCCTAGTTATCTAACCTAGTTACACTTTCATGTACTTTCTTCTGTTTTTAAGGAATGTTGATTTTGCCTTTTTAGACTCTTACTGCACCTACTATCATTATTTTGTGTGGAGGTAGATTGTGTTTGCTGTCCAGAATTGACTGGAAGAGCAGCAGAGGAATTCATTCACACATGCTAACTAGCTGTACAGGTATGCCTGTGTGACTTACATGACTAACATGCTTCTACTAACATGTTTTGTGCTGGCTTCCTTGCATATTGTGACAAATGTGGTGTGCTATTGTCCCAAGGCCTACAAAATGGTCTCCATTCAGGTATTCATAAGGCAGTGCTTGCTCCTTACCAGAACTGCTGGATGGAGATTTCAGGGCCTTAAAATGCAATGCGAATGGCACAAAGAAGCTACAAGTGTTATTTCCATCAAGCAGCTATAAGTATTAGTTTAAATTCTCCTGCCTCCACCTCCTGCATATTCATCTGTATTTGGGGGCTCATTTGTATTTTATTCTATAGAAGATGAAAAGAGAAAGCAACTGCAATGGAAGGTTTTGAGCAATTCTCTGCCCACACACACTGATAAATACACTTTTCTTCATTAAACAAATTTCCTATATTTATATTGTTTAAATCCTTGTAATCTAGACTTCTTGGATGACAACTGCCTGATCAAATTCCAGAGGTAGAATCATAGAATCGTAGAATATCTCAAGTTGGAAGGGACTGATAAGGATCATCAAGTCCAACTGCCTGCTCATCACAGGACTACCTAAAACTAAACCATATGACTAAGAGCATCATCCGGATGCTTCTTGAACTCTGACAGGCTTGGTGCCATGACCACTTCCCTGGGGAGCCTGTTCCAGTGACTGACCACTCTTTCAGTGAAGAATCTTTTCCTAATGTTTAATCTGAACTTCCCCTGGCGCAGCTTCATTCCATTTCCTCATGTCCTGTTGCTGGTCACCAGAGGAGATCAGCACATCCCCCTCTGCTGCCCTCCTTGAGTAAGTTGTAGACTGTGATGAGGTCACCCCTCAGCCTCCTCTTCTCCAAGCTGAACAAGCCAAATGACCTCAGCCCCCCATCATAAGTCTTACCCTCGAAACCTTTCACCATCTTGGTTGCTCTCCTCTGGACACACTCTAATAGTTTGATGTCCTTCTTATATCGAAGTGCCCGAAACTGCACAGTCCTTGAGATGGAGCCGCACCAGTGCAGTGTAGAGTGGGACAATCACCTCCCTCAACCGGCTAGCTATGCTGTGCTTGATGCACTCCAGGACACAGTTGGCCCTTTTGGCTGCCAGGGCACACTGTTGACTCATATTCAACTTGCCATTAACCCAGACCCCCAGATCTCTTTCCTCAGGGCTGCTCTCCAGCCTCTCATCCCCCAGTTTGTATGTATAACCAGGATTACCCTGTCCCAGGTGGAGAATCCGGCACTTGCTCTTGTTAAATTTCATACGGTTGGTGATTGCCCAGCTCTCTAGTCTATCCAGATCTCCCTGTAAGGCCTCTCTACACTCAAGGTAGTAATCTCCTCCTAGTTTAGTATCATTGGCAAACTTAATGTACATTTGACTCCTGCATCCAGATAATTTATAAAAACATTAAAGAGCGCTGGCCCTAAAATTGAGCCCTGGGGAACCCCACTGGTGACTGGCTGCCACCCTGATGTGACCCCATTTACTATAACTCTTTGAGCCCCACCTGTCAGCCGATTGTTCACCCAGCACATTATGGACTTGTCTAGCTGTATGCTGGACATTTTGTCCAGAAGGATACTGTGAGAGACCGTATCAAAAGCTTTGCTAAAATCAAAACAACCCACATCTACTTGCTACCCTTCGTGACCTGGGTGACCTTGTCATAAAAGGAAATTAAGTTAGTGTCCTGGTTTTGGCTGGGATGGAGTTGGTTTTCTTCCTGGTAGCCGGTATGGGGCTGTGTTTTGGGTCTAGGTTGAGAACAATGTCGATGATACACTGATGTTTTGGTTCTTGTTAAGTAGTGCTAAGTACTTGCTAAGTGGTGCTCACACTGGTCAAGGACTTTTCAGCTTCCCATGCTCTGCCAGGGGCATGGGAGGCTGGGAGGGGCACAGCTGGGGCAGCTGACTCAGACTGGGCGGGGGCTATTCCATACCACGTGACATCATGCTCAGTATATAAGCAGGGGAGTTGGCTGGGGAGGGGTTCGATTGCTGCTTGGGGGACGTGCTGTGCATTGGTTGGCGGGTGGTGAGCAATTGTACAGTGTACCGCTTGCTTTGTATTACTACTGTTCTATTTTTTTTTATTTTACTTTAGTTATTAAACTGTTTTTATCTCAACCCATGAGTTTTCCCCTTTTGCCCTTCCGATCCTCTCCCCCATCCCACCGGTGGGGGAGTGAGCGAGCGGCTGCGTGGTGCTTAGTTGCTGGCTGGGGTTAAACCACGACAGTTAGGTAGGTAGGACTTTTCCCTCATGAACCTGTGTTGGCTATGACCAATAACTGCATTATCTCTCAAGTGTTTTTCAATAACTCCCAGAATATTCTTCTCCGTGGTTTTACCAGGCACTGAAGTGAGACTGACAGGCCTGTAATTATCAGGGTCTTCCTTCTTACCCTTCTTGAAAATTGGGACAATGTAAGTAAATCTCAAGAGAGTAAAGAACTAATGTGTTGTTTCCTTGACATGTACGAGTCAGAGCCCCACCGCTGTATCAACACAAAAGCAAGAAGGAACAATAATTCCAGCCATGCCTTCCAGTTCATCCATCTGGGTCAAACACTTTTCATCTTGCAAGAGCTGTGGGAAGTTTTCACCACCTCTGGGGCAAAATTTGCATTGTCCAAATAGAAAGAAAAGAAGTTATTTTATTCAGTGTCTTCATAGTGCCTAGACAGGCAGGATGAATCACAAACATTGTCCAAGATAAATGTGACAAGTTTTCTCAGCTGCTATTCATTGGGTCAGATTATATGTTATACCCTTCACCATTCAGACAAATTGCTTTTCACTAGCAAAAAATTTTCGTGCATCCCAAAAGCATTATTATAAGCAAATTAGCATCGAAATATTTCTCCCAGGTCTTGTGCCATTGCCTGCCATTCGTCATGACTTTCACCAAAACCTACAAAAAGTGAATATTCAGAAGGTAAAGGTTTTTGAACAGGTATGGGAGCTGGAATTAGTGATTTGTTGAATGTGTGGATATAGCAAAAGCAGCAACAGAAATCATGAATAAATTAGAAATAGAACTTCCCCCCACCCAAAAAAAAAAAAGTTCTGATTCAATAGCTAGTATAGCACAAAAATTATTAGATCAATTCAGTTATTAGACCAGAAATGGTATCTACACGGAGTTTTCTAACTTCATATACAAGCACCTTAGAAAAGGGCTCATTTTCTCTACAGTAAATATCCCTTTGTGTCAATGGGTGCTATGGTGGCCTTTGGAGGAAGAAAATTACCCTAATTTATGTGCTGGGCCCAAGTATAGGGTTTCTGTGTTTAGAAACGTAGAGGATACCCAGCCCTAGAAAAACAATACTGCCCTTGTTGGAACAGGGGATAGGTTTCATATTTGAGTTCTGTTCCTTTACTAACTTGTAGAACTGTAGGTTGTAGCAGATGGAGCAAAACATCAGACCCACTGGGGACTTTGTTAGTGTTTACAGTCAACTGCCATTATCACATTCCCTGCTTGTTTTGCCACTACTACAGCCTAAACTAAGAAAGACTGGTATTTTAGAAGGTACCAATTCAGGTAAAAAGCTAAGTACAAGAAAAGAAAGATAGAAAATCACAGATCTGAGGTACTACTATACTGGAGCTATTGCTGAAGGTCCTGGGCCCTCTGTAGATGAGAACAGTTTTCCTTGGAGGGATGAATAAATAGAAATAAAAATATGTCTATTGCTCAGTGGCATTTTTTCAGTGGATATTTTCTCTTTTTTTCAGTGCTGGACTATCTTCATTACTTGCAATGTGACTGACAGATAATTTCAAAGGATGATCTATGAAATGCACTGTTGATGCTGGGAATTCTGTGATGACCCACACAAGCCATAGAAAATGTCACCATGCAGGCCTGGTAAAAAGTGTGCTATGAATTAGGGTCTGTAGAAGTACCATGAAGTGTGCTCTTGCTACTATTATTTATTGCAAATCAATAGCGTGGTTGGAACATTACAGAACATAGATGAAGTGATAACACTTGCTACAGTGAGGTTAGAGTTGAAAAGACAAGTGATTATGTTGCAGACCCACAGTCTAGTGGGTAGCCAGAAGATAAACTTACCGCAGTTTGGTACCATTCTTTTTCCTGAGATACTGTCACATTAGAAATAGCTAGCTAGATTAGCTAGATAGCTAGAACTTAATTATTTGGCTGATAATTATAAGGGGACTATACAGAACAGTATGTTAAGCAGGAGGTCAAATTCTGTATTAGAGGCCCATTTTTGCATAATTCCTTAACAATTAATAAATTATTAATAGATACCAAAAGCATGTTATAGAGAGGAGTAGCAGGATTGTAGACAGTTAAGTCCTCCAGCTGGAAATACAACAGATTATTTTAAGCCATAGTTCTAAATAGTGAGTTGGCCTGTTTGGCTTCGTATCAATTGAATAAACATCCTGTCCTCTTGTTTGCTAAAGTACTGGAGTTTTGCTTTGGTAATTTTTTGTATACTTTCTGTT
Source organism: Theristicus caerulescens (assembly GCA_020745775.1). Lineage (NCBI taxonomy): Eukaryota > Metazoa > Chordata > Aves > Pelecaniformes > Threskiornithidae > Theristicus > Theristicus caerulescens. The sequence continues at coordinate 25,083,283 of CM036564.1, read as the reverse complement.
GACTTTGTAATGGCTTACAAGGGAACGATAATAAATTTTGGCCCGTAAACTCTAGTGAGAATAGGGTAAACTGGTGATTCAGACAGTTCAGAGACCTTTTGTATTAAGGATCATCTACAAAGAACTGCAAGTGCAGCCTCTATTCTATTGTCTCCCCTGGAAAGAACACCCGAAGATCCTAGAGCAAAGCTTGGCTGCAAAGCTGCCAGGAGTATAATGTATGTTGAGTTATGATTCCCTTATGAGACTTCCTCTGTGATGCCTTCCTGTAGAATATATGGGAATTTACGTGAAAAATCCATGGCAATTTGGCATTTGATGTTCATTTGTGGTTTAGAAGTCTATTCTGAGAAGGTAATTTGCTGTCATAAAGCAAATTCTACACTTGAGATAAGTACAACCTACTCCCACTTACTTTAGACATTATCTAAGCCTCAGTGAAATGAGTGGATATATGTATACCATATTGTAAAAAATTTGGATGAGGTCCTCCTGTTCCTACAAAATTCAGAATATGAACAGACTGAAAGGATTCTGATTTAATTTCTCTTTAATTACTGAATTCCTTGTGATAGCACACCCTTTATCCCTTGACAAAACAACCAGGAAGACATGCAATATGTACTTGAATTCTCTGCAAATAAGGATCAGGCCTGTTAGTGCTTAGATTGGAAATGACCTGGAAGATCATGTTTCCAAGTACTTTGGTGCTTCATTAACATTTTGGCTTATAGTCAGGAATGTTTAAAGATCATCAGCCTGCTTCTATTACGTAGTACCTTTACTATGTACTCTGATATGTGATTAAAAAGGGAATTCTTGTAAAATCTATCATATAATTTCATGAAGAGAAAGTTCTTATATATTTTTAAACTCTTCCTACAATTCTGAAAGAGGATGTTTTAACATTGTTGCTATTTATTATAACTGTAAGAGTGCCTTAGGGGCCTCACCTCAGATCTAGACCCCATTGTTTTATGCAGTGTAAAAGTACTTAGTATTATTTTGCACTTCTTGTCTTAACTTGGTATCTAGTACTGTCTTCACCATTTAATATAGTACATATACCACACCTGAAATGACTGTTTTCTAGTAGTTGTTAAAGTAATTTCCGGACATATGGTTTGAAAGTGCTTTGGAAATCCATATGAAGGCATTGTATAAATCTGACATCATTATAATTTATTTATTTTGGAGATACTTTTCAGATAATTTATAAAATAAAGGTGTAAAGTGGGTTGAATTGCAATACTGGGTTTTGGCCTGACATACCTACCCATTCACTATATGGAAGTAAGTTAATTTTGTGCTAGTAGATAGCTTTAAAAATCCCCAAAGACAAGTCACACTGAAGCACTCACCACTTCTTCCAAGACAGAAAAATAAATCTCTGCTTCATTCAGTCTGATTGCTTCTGATGTCTCTACAGTAAATATGGATCAGATCAGCTAGTTGCAGAGAACAGGGCACAAAATTTCCTTTAATTCTTGTTTTAAAAAGAAATCTGCTTCTGTGGAAAAATTACGTGCCCTGGAATGCATGGAAAGTAAAAGGCTGAATTTCTTTTTGAAAAATGCTTCACTTTCTTTGCCATCACATTTCTGATATGTAAAATATATCCCTGCAGAGCACAGAACAGAAAAGCCTGCAAAGTACTCTGGAGGAGACTCTGCTCCACGGTTTTTTTTTGGTGCAGACTCTGGTAGAAACTGTCTGGGGCAGTTAAATGTAAGTGGGAGCTATGGCACAGAACTGAGCTACCAAGCATCTAGGCTCAACAAAGAAAAACAAGTTTCTTAATTACATGGGATGGAATGCATAAGGGTTCTCACAGAGGAAATGTTTTTTGTCAAAGCTTTATTGCTTGAATTGTGTAACTGGTTTAGATTAACACTTGATAACGCACTGGAAATGAACTGTGTATCTCCTCAAATTTCTGAGAGGCCTAATTCTCACCTCAGCTAGATTCCCACTGAGGTGAGAGGAAGATTTGTTGTTACGTGTATGTTGCCAAAAGAAAGGCCCTGTCATCATCTTATTTATTTAAACACTTAAGCTCAGAATAACAGAAGAAATGTATTAAATATAAAAACTCTAGTTCAGTGTAAACACTTCCGTATTATCTGGAAATAAGAGGAAAAGCTAATTATTTTTAATGTGAAATTTTGAAGCAGAGCACTCTATCTCATTTCTTTTAAATGATGTTAATACCTAAATCCCACATAAAACAAGAAAATAAATCTAAGCAATATTGTGATATAGTAAAATCGATATTGATTATTAGGAGTAAAAGTGCTTTATGAGAAACGGTAACAACCTTTTAGGATCCCTTAGGAAAAAACTAGAATAAATTACTACAATCTAATCACCCTTATAAATAACTAAAATTCTTTAACGGAATTTATGTTGTCAGAAAAGCTGTTGCTTTTAAGCACAGAGCAAGCAGCTGCTGCTGCTGCATGCAGTTACAGAGCATGCGGGAGTGCTATGTTAACAATCTACCTTTCTGATTAACTGAAGCATTTTTTCACACGTGCACTTTGTCTTGAGCCTTCTACCTCTTTCTGTCTAACCCAAGAGTGCACCCAAGGGGCCTGAGAGGGTGGGGAAGTTCATGCAGATCAGCTCCCCTAGAAGTGGCCTTTGATATCACTTGCACTAATAAATTAGGAGTATTCGGCAATAAATTGCTGTTTGTAATATGTAGCTTGTCCCTTTGCCTTCCTTCTGTAGAACGAAGCCTGGAATGTCTTATTTTGAGTGGTGCATTACTTTTCTTTAATATATCTGTTAGAGAAGATAAATACATTAGAGAAGACATATCAAAGAATTAAACCTTCCATTTGGGCTGGAAACAGTGAGAGTTGTGATGGCCATTTGTTCCTGGGAGAGCTCAATAGTGGCTTTACACTGATTTCTAAGACAGTTCCATCTGCACATATGAACTTTCCCATCACTGAAAAGCGTTCAAGGTCCAAGCTGTCATCCCTGCTCAAACTTCAGATACGCCAGGCCCAGACAATTGAATGCTTTTAGGGGAAGCCGTAACCTTGAACTCAATTCAGTATTTTATACTAAGCAATTTTACTGAGCAGAGGACAAATTTGATGTACTTTCAGTAGCCTGTGTTGCTAGGGAGATGTGTTACAATACTCTACAGTATTAGGAATGTAAGTGCACAAAGGCATTGTGCCTTGGTCATCCTATAACTGTCATTCAACGAAGAGGCGAGGAAGGTATGAACATGCAGTCCCATTTCTCACTGATTCTAATGTGACTATTTGGAATCTGTTTGGTGGACATGAGCCCTTTTGCTCCAGAGACCTGTGATTAGTTACTAATTAAAAGTTGCTCCAAAATAACTTTTTCAAAATCAAGTATGAATTATTTTGTTCTGTCCGGTACTCACAACAGCCAGAGATGAGGGCTGGCTACTATGCAATGTTATGTCATAGAGAGAGATTCAGGCTGTCCCTGAACCAGCTCATCCAGAATGAGAGCTGGCAGTAAAGCACTCGAGCTAGTTAGTGCCACTTCGCCCATCTTCACTCTAACCACTGAAGCCTAAAGAAAAAGCTGTGGAGGGTGTCAATGTGACATATGAAATACTGATATTACAGGGCATTTTGCCTTACATACTTCTGACAGCATTGCTGAAGTTATGAAATTCTGAAAGAGTAATCTGTATTATTTATAGCAAAAAAGATCTTTGTTATTTTTACTGAAATGTTGTAGGATAAATTGAATATTCTGTAGAACTGTTGTTTACCTTCAGTTACAGTCTCTGCTGACAGGACCAAATACTTATCTGTGGTTGAAAAAATGATACATTTCTTCTAGTTTGTTATCTGCCTATACTGTTTGTATATATGCATGCTTAGAGATGTGCACAAGTATGCATGCAGCTGCAGGTACATCAGTGAAAGCTGAGAGGCCTGAACAGGTGTGCCATATTGCACATTAGTATCAGGTACCTTCTGACTGGCTCTTGAAGTCTCATATAAGGATATCCTAACCTCGTGATCTGCTGTAAGGAAATATGGCCACAGTATGTAACCAACCCTGGGGCATCATCTGGTGTATACGCCAAAGGCTCACTAATTACTACTGAGACTATACCAATCCTTGTGTTGTATATCTACACTTTGGCTCATTACAGTCATGGGCCAAGAAGATGAACATCTTAAATAGTAGAGGAACATTTCCAGATTTTGAAGGGTCTTGCTTTTTCAGGAGTATAATTGAGTCAAATTACATAAGAACTGATTAAAAAAAGGAAGCTAGTTTTCTCTGAAAATGCCATCTTATTAAATTCAAAAACTTTTTAGAAACAAATAGATTTTTTAATATTTTTGAATGAGAAAGTAGAAGATAATTTCTTCAGATTTCATTCTGGTTTTACACTACTAAAATAGTTTTAAAAAATTTACGTAATGTGCAGAGCTTAGTTTTAACTTCATAGTTTACATATTATTCCTCTAGACTATTAAATTATAATAAAATATTTATCTTAATTTTATAATATGTATAATACATTATGTTAAATTGCGTATTGTACTTATGTTCTCTTAAAATGTTTCAACAAAGTAATGAAGTGGTATGATTGAACGATTTCAATTTTACTACAAACATTTTTGAACTGTTGGCTTTTAGTCCTGACACTGAATTAGAAAAAAATGGAACTGTTGGAATTTCCTATGAAATGGAAATGCTGTCTTCCAACCTGCTGTATAAATGACAGATTTACATATGAATAGTCTACTGGTAACAAATGAGAGAAGGAACCGAGTCAATTAATATAAAGCTGCTTCAGTAAACACCTTAAAAAATCAAAAAGAATGTTGAAATCCACACTGAATTTAAGGGGGATCCTGCATTAAAATTTTCAGTGTGGGTAATATTTATAGAATCATAGAATCATAGAACAGTTTGGGTTGGAAGGGACCTTTAAAGGTCATCTAGTCCAACCCCCCTGCAATTGGCAGGGACATCTACAACTAGATCAGGTTGCTCAGAGCCCTATCCATCCTGTCCTTGAATGTTTCCAAGGATGGGGCATCTACCACCTCTCTGGGCAACCTGTTCCAGTGATTCACCACCTTCATCATAAAAAATTTTTTCCTTGCATTTAGTCTAAATCTACCCTCCTTTAGTTTAAAACCATCACCCCTTGTCCTGTCACAACAGTCCCTACTAAAAACTCTGTCCCCATCTTTCTTATAAGCCCCTTTTATGTACTGAAAGGCTGCAATAAGGTCTCCCTGGAGCCTTCTCTTCTCCAGGCTGAACAAGCCCAACTGTCTCAGCCTTTCCTCATAAGAGAGGTGTTCCATCCCTCTGATCATTTTTGTGGCCCTCCTCTGGACCCGATCCAACAGGTCCATGTCTTTCCTGTGCTGAGGGCTCCAGAGCTGGACGCAGTACTCCAGGTGGGGTCTCACCAGAGCAGAGCAGAGGGGCAGAATCACCCCCCTCAGCCTGCTGGCCATGCTTCTTTTGATGCAGCCCAGGATACGGTTGGCTTTCTGGGTGGTGGGTGCACATTGCTGGCTCATGTCCAGCTTTTCATCTATCAGTACCCCCAAGTCCTTCTTGGCAGAGCTGCTCTCAATCCCTTCATCCCCCAGCCTGTATTGATATCAGGGATTGCCCCGACCCAGGTGCAGGACCTTGCGCTTGTCCTTGTTGAACCTCATGAGGTTCACACAGGCCCATTTCTCCAGCCTGTCCAGGTCCCTCTGGATGGCATCCCATCCCTCAGGCCTGTCAGCTGCACCACTCATCTTGGTGTCATCTGCAAACTTGCTGAGGGTGCACTCGATCCCACTGTCTATGTCATTGATGAAGATATTAAATTGATAAAGATATTAAATTGATTAAGATATTAAATTGATGAAGATACTATGTTCTACATATACTTGTCTCAGGTTTGGTACTGTTTTGTTTTGTTCCTCAACAAGCTGAATCAGAACAGGCTGCATCCCACAGTCCCAATTTGTAATTCCCAGGTAATAATCCAGCCTTGAAAGGAATAGGGAATATTCTTCACCATCAGCTTCAATCCATTTAACTGAGCAGGGGGTCACAGACAGTAAGTACCTCTCAGATGCTATGATGCAAACTCAGTGATGGAATTTGGTCATAGGTCCAGAGATAGATCACTGGTAACACTACATGCAGACTCTTAATGTTTCAAGCTGTAGCCAAAATGGCACTGCTGAATAGTATTACCAAGGTTGGATCCATGCCCAACAAATACTTTAAGCATGTTAGTAAAATCTTGAGTTGGTTCAGATGTAGTTCTGCAGTAAATACGTGTGATTTCATGCTTACACATTTTGGACAGACATTATTGCTTTTATGAGCCAATTATTTCAATGGCAAGTAATAATCAACACCAGATCTGAAAGAGGTGCACCAAGTGTACGTGTGTGCACATATTTCTTAGACAAAGCAGTTTATCCCTTGTGGCATAATAAATATATCAGTGAACTCCATTGGAAAATGTGGGGAACAGGCCCATCTGGGCACCTGATATAACAAGCTTCTCCTTGTGGACTTTTTTCCACCTTCCCTGAGAGGATGCTGTACATAGTCATCATGCCTGAAAACCTGCCCTCATCCACAGCATCATGATGCTGTGCGTTTCTGAACTACCTGTTCATTGTGATGTATATGATAGATTCAGAGCCTTCTGTGTTTTCTGAAAAGCAGAGACTAAAAAGAATTAAAGAAAAAAAGATAGGTAAATGCATCTGTAATTTTCTAAATTCCAAACTATATTTGCTGTTTTCTAGAGTAAGCAGACATTTGCAGAACATGCAATGGAATCTTTTACCCATTTTAACAGTGTCATCACTGTCTGGATGCATACAACAAATCTCAAATCAAGGGATTTGACTTAGATGAAAGTGTAGTTTGGCATAAATGAGATTACATGAGTATCATGTTTTACAATGCCATAAATATCCTGTTTCTGGGGAATTGATTTGCTCTTGGAAGATCCCCGGGTCTATTTTTGAGTAAAAGCTGAGTCTCTTTTTACTTACTTTTCTTCTCATGGCAAAGATGGCAAAAAAGAAAATCAGTACCTTGAAGCTACAGTGACCTTCACACAAAAAATTACTTATAACACAATTTAAATTGTTGATGACTTTCATAATTGTCTTTTTGATTTTATATAATTTTGCAATTACTTTATTATAAAACATTAATCCTTTCTTCACTTTTAGATGGTTCATTATGCATAATATTGCACAGGAGTAAGACTTCAGTGGCTCTCAAATACTACATTATTTCTGTGTCATTTTGATATTCAAGTTGGGTTCACTGAATTCGTAATTGGGAATCTCCCATATGTTTTCAACATTAGTCTCAGTTGAAGACAGAATATCATATTCTGGAAGACTATTGAGCTTATTATTTTCATTTGATTTCTCTGTAACTATGAAGTCTTTAACTTAGGTCAACAGTTTTATCAGCAGAATTGCCTCCTTACTACCCTTTTTTTTCTCTCTCTAGCCCTGCTAAGTGAAAGACAAAGCTGTACTCTTGATAGGTCAGTGCATTAAATATATTGACATATTTGTAGGATTTCTTCAGCATTCCTAAATGTGCATGAGCTCAAGGACAATTGCATCTGTGTCTTCCACATAACATACTGGTTTGCTCATGATTGCAGCCAGAGAGAAGCACTAGTGTCTACAAGAGGAAGAGAGCAGTGGAAGTTCCACCTCCAAGTCCTAGGATGAAAAAGAGACCACAGCTTGTTTCTCAGATTCCTGCAAAGGAGAAAGCCTATGTCTGTTATATCCCTGTCTCCTGAGGATGACAGTGAGAAAAGGATTTCATTGCATCAAGCAGAGGACAAGTCCCCCTGAAACTGGTATTATCATCAGATGGGAACTGCTGTGCAAAAATTAAACATGTTCCGTGAAAAAGGGTAATTCACACAGCTGAAGTTTATACCCTGAGGCAAAAGGTGAATATATGTGTATTTCACATAACCACTATGTTAATGCTATCCACTGAAATATCTAGGTCTCTTACTTCTAGCTGAACTTCACAGAGCTGTGAATAGACAATACACAACAGTAGTGACTGGAAAATTCAAATTATGTTCCGAAGTACCTGATGTGCTGTAAGTCAGTTCAGTCTGGCATCTTAAAGCAGTTTGTGAATTCTGTACCAGTTTATTAAAACTATGTTTATAACATCACTTTATGTTTTCAACATGACAAATTCATCTCCAATTACTTGGAAAAATAAGGTGAGTATTTATAACATGTTCTGCTTTTTGTAAAAGAAAATCCCACTGGCCAGTCATTGCTGTGACTTCTTTATTATGGCCTCATCCGCAACGTGACATGCGCAATGTTCACCAGGGGACAGTGCAATGCTGTCTGCCTCTCAGAATTAATGCTTAATTTTACAACCCGGGTGTTCAAATTAAACTGCATTGATTCCTTCTTTGACTTCTGCATTAAAAATTACCTTGAGTGGTTTTAGCATAGTGACCCAGGAAGGTTTAAATTTAAAATGAATGACCAAGAGTTCAGCTTTAGTCCCTGTCATATTAGGAATTACACTGAAAAAGCTCTAAGAGCCCCCCTGTGTGTTCGGAAAAATCTTTCTAAGGACACCTTGTCAAAATCCTCACTTTATTCTTACTAGTTTTACATTAAGTTGCTGTCTGCTGGAAACAAGTTTGATCACAGCAGGGGCGCAAATCAAGCTTTATTTCAGAAACCCCAAGCAAACATTCAGAGCTGTCACAATTCTAGTAATAGGTGCCCTTCTGCCTCTGCCCCACATCTTCTGTGGGTGGATCTAAGCCTGCATCTGGAGGGCAGGGGACAAATTTCAGGCACTGTTGGTGGCGGGGGTTAGTAAGAAAAACTTTGAACTACAACACAGTCTGCATCAGTCTGCGTGGGCTATGAGAGAGTCAGAGCCACTTCAGTGTCACAGCCTGACTTGGCAACAGTATCATGTGACTGACAGTCAAGTCAGCCGGTCTGCAGAGACTCTGTGTTGCCTGAGTGAGTGCAGAATGCCCTTCTGCAATGCTGGCACCAACAGTCTGAGCATGAACAATGTTGTGGTCAGGGAGATCCCAGCCTGCTCCTTAGGCTGGGCACCCGGAAGACACTGGGGATGCAGTGGCTGTAAGGGCTGAAAAGGGGATGCCTCTTAGTGAATTACCCCTTTAATGCAAATAGTCACTGCTTCACTTCTGTGGTATAGCCTAACCACATTCTCCCTTTTCAGTCAAAACTTCATATTTAATAGAAATAATTTATGTTACAAGTATTTATGTAAATTATTGATTAAACTAGGTGGTGGCATCCAATTAGCCGTCAGCTGCTGCTTAGATTTGTGCAGCTCCTTTGAAATATTTGTATTATTGTTTCAAGAATCAGTAAAACAAATTCTTCATATATATGAAGAATATGCTCATATGTTTGTATGTTTTGAACCTGGGCTGCCATTGCTTTTTGTGGCTCTTGCCTCATTAAGGAATTATCAACAAAACAGCCAACTTTGTATCTGTTTCCTCCCTGCCCTCCAGAGACTGGATAACCTGTCTCTTTTTCCTTTTCATTATGGGTCTATCCAGAGAGAGGATCTTCAAAGACAATGGGGAAACATCATACAACACCAGCACTTTATGTTATATCTTGGGCGTCCACTGCATAGGAAATTCCATATCAGGATAGAACAAAGAATATATAGCGAAGAACTGTATAGCCACTGTCCTTTCTCTGAAAGCAGCCAGTGGGAAATTGCCAAGAAAGTGCACAAGAACAAGGCAAAAATACAGTAATTCTGCCTTCCAACCTGCAGTAGCCTGTGGTTTACTGAACTAGATCTTTGTATCTAGTGTGTATGTTGTTGATTAGTGGCTTCCATATTAAATTCATACTGAATTTTTTGTCTTGTCCCTCCTGAGTTGTCTACTTCCAAAAATCCTGAGATTTTAGTGATAAGTTTCTAGAATTACAAATTTCCAGTAGTGTGGATGATAAACCAGGTTTCATTGGTTCTGTTCTGTAGGTTCCTAAAGGAATCTGACTTCTGTCTTTTTATTGCTATTTATATTACTCCCAGTCCATTGGTGAAAACTTCACTGAAAACTTCCTGAATTATATATACCTCTAAATAGCTCCCAATATCAGGTGCATAACATCTAGCAAAAAAACGAGATTTGAACAAATGCCTGTATATAATATTACCTAGTTGCAGTCTCTTGGGGAAGTAAGAAAAATGATCTAGAATGAGTACCAAGTTTTGTAGCTGACACAAACAAATCTATGCCTACTTTGCTTCAGGGAGCAATTTTTTCATCTGGGACCAGTGTAGCTTTCTGCTGTATTTTTGGCATTTGTATCATGCCAAGCCAGTATCTTTAGTGTTACTATTCATAAAAAGTTCCTGTACCTTTTTTTAGATTTTTAGTCCCTCAATGACCTTCAAGATCGTTTTTCATTAGTTTCCTCCAATAAGTAATGTATCACGACCAAAATAACATATCACCTAGGACTGGAGCTTTGATTTGGGAAATGACCAGCCAATCTGTGCTAACAGCCTAAATTATTTCCTGAAGGTTTTTAACCTGACCTGTTGTTGTGCAAGTCACAGTGCAAACTGGCATCTTTTCACATGGTTATTTTTATCATAGAATCATAGAATCGTTAAGGTTGGAAAAGATCATCGAGTCCCACCGTTAACCTGTCACTGCCAAGTCCACCACTAAACCATGTCCTCAAGCACCATGTCTATCCATCTTTTAAATACCTCCAGGGATGGAGACTCAACCACTTCCCTGGGAAGCCTGTTCCCATGCCTGACTACCCTTTCAGTGAAGAAGTTTTTCCTAATATCCAACCTAAACTTCCCCTGGTGCAGCTTGAGGCCGTTTCCTCTCGTCCTATCGCTTGTTACTTGGGAGAAGTTAAGTATGAATTTCTCACCTCTATTCCTTTTTCTTGTTTGTAAGGACGGTATTGATGATGATCTCAAAATTATCAGGATTTGTCTGTGCAGCGCTCTGTATTAACTCCAAGGTATACTTTTTCCTAGACTTTTCTCTGTTTTGGGGTTGTTTGGTTTTTTTATCTTTAATGCAACAGCCCTCCCTCTCCCCCAAGACCTGCCAGGTGTGTCTAGATGTCGGCTTTCTCCTGGAAAAAAATGTCACTAATTCTTTTTAATCTCAATACCATAAAAATGTTTTATTTTTATTCCATGTTTATTCCAAAGAAACGGCTCATGGACCGAAACAAATCCAAACAACAGTTTTCAGGAAGTCCCTAAAGGAGTGTTAAATATTCTGAACATGTACACTGATGGTATAAGGGCACAGGCTAATGCATCTATTTTAGATAGTTGTTTGGCATCAGCCATATGGCCCAAATTTTCATCCTTGTTTGGTTATTGAAACACGTTTTCTTTTTTATGTCTTTATTCAATGCTTTTGGGTCTCTGTACTAGCAAAGCATTCTGTTAGTTTCTTCCTTTGCATTAATCAAATGGGTCTTCTGTGCTGGTTCCTCTATTTACAAGTCAAGAAACCTATTTAGTTTCTGTTGACCCTCAACTTTCAAGCAAAGGAAATTCAGGACACAAACTGTAGATTGGTTGTGCTCTTCTAGCTTTATTCTTTATTCTGTTGAAAACTTCTTTATTCTCTGGAAGCCGACCTATAAGTCCTCTTCAACTGTACACAAGTGAACTCTATGCTGTGTGTTTATTGCTTAACAGGGGTAAGCTGACCCTTATGACCTAAGTTTTAATTTTATTTTCCTATTGCTGGGTTCTTTCAGCACCATCTTGTTTCTGGCTACATATTGGGTGTGTCTTTAAGTTCAAAACCTCTTACAGGCTTAATTTTTGTGAAATCAAAACTCCTTAAATAAAGGAGTAAATAAATACTGAAATAAATACTCCTTAAATACTCCTCATGATCACTCTGGAGCAACAGGAAAAAAATCCACATACTAAGTGTACTTGTTAGTGTCAGAAATCATACAACCTGCTAATGGTCTTCCAAAAACTCATTGCTTGTTGATACAGGTTTGACTCTCTTGCCACTATATTCCAGACAGATTCAGCTCTAAAAATTTCAACAGCTCTGTTTTTCCATTCAGTATAATTCTCTTTACAATTTATTTGCTTCAGACACAATGCAGTGCTTGGTATAAAATGCCTGAAAGATATCAGCTTTAACTGCTTTTGGATATTAGTACTTGGGTTCCTACAGCCATTCTTCAAACTTTCGTGTTTGGGGCTACACGACTTAAAGGTATAATTCCCAATATTATGCAAAATATGTTGTGCTGTGAGAAAGCGGTAGACGCAAGGTGTTCCTCTAAACAAAAATAAAGGGTGAGAGACCATCATGCTGCAGAGTCCTCCTGCTCCTTGAAGCTCTCAAAGCTCTCAAAATTAAATTAGAATTTAGAAGAAAAATATTAGAAGCTATTTCACATTGCTCAAATATTTAATGATATTCTTTTCCTTTTCACATCTTGGATTCTTAATCTTCTCCTATGGTAGCTAAATGCCTTCCTGACCTCTAACTTTGACCCTTCTCTGAAGTCTGTGCTCCTAATGCTGTGCTACAATACCTGGATGATTAATTGGCTTGTCAAATAAATCACTATGTGCACTCAGCTACCATTATTAATCAATTAATCACTTCAGCAAAGAAGATGTTAATGCTATTCTATCACCTTCAGACAATTCTAGAACTGAAACAGGGAGTGGACTTGAGCTTGCCTTCCAACCTGACCCTGCACATGCATACCAACAGCAATATAAAACACTGATTATTGATAATTTGGTATTTTTGTAGAGATCTGGATTGGAATCAGGCCACCAATAGTAGATGACATTAAGACCTCTTAAAAAAAAAAAAAGCACTATTGCATACTTCTCTTCCTGGAGTTGACCAATGACATCATCACTCATGGTGAGAAATGAGGGTCACAGTGACATTAAGGAGATGAGCAAAGTCTTTGAGCAATAGCCATCGTCATTCCCACAATATCATTACATCAGAGGGATGCCCCTGAAAGGGGCTTGTTTGACCTGTTGGAGGTGGACCCTCTTGACTTTTATCTTGCAGCTCTGGGTGCAGCAGGATGCCTGCTCGAGGATCCTTCCTGTTTTTTGCTTTTTCTGAACTTTCTTCCTTGCTCTAGTCACTAATTAAGCCCTGCTTTTGCCTTGATGCCTTATTTCAGCTCTGCATCAGCTCTTGGCTCTTCTACTGTATTCACACTCCTAATCCACCCGCATTCAGGCTAATCAACAGTTAGAATGTTACAAAGATTTACTTACCGGGAACCAATTCGTCTATTTTACCTTAAAATGAAATAAAATACTCAGAAATAGATTCCCCTCCTCCCCCTGAAAAGTAATTTGGCTTATTCTTATGTTACATGTATTCAGAGATGAGGAAGTGAAATTTATGGGTTATGCTATGTTCACAGTAAATCCACTGACTTCAGTTGCACCAGCTGAGTTTTACACTGTAGAGAGAGAGAGTTTTAAACTATGGGCTTTGTTTCCATTCAAAATCAGAGGGAGGCACAGGAACTGTTTAATCTATCTTTTGAGTGAAGTAACTCCTCTCAATTAGACCAGTATAGATCTGACGCAGAGGATTTGGGATGACAAAATGGTTACTTCAGATTTAGATGGGCTTAACTGGCAGCAGCTTTTGGCTCTTTGTCTTCTTTTGTGTATCTAACAAATTACATTTTTACTAGGAAGATGCCTACTGCATTTTGGTGTATTTGCTGGAGGAACAAGAGGCATATTGCTTTGATTCATTTTTATAACCCTTCCTAAGAATGTTACATATTTCTGTATTTATATTTAGCCTGACTTTTTACAATTCTCAAGAGAGTGTGTGGAGTTTCAGAAGAGGGATTGTTGAGAAAGACGTTTCTGAAAGGCTGAGTCTTTTCCACTGAGCAACATTAACTTTGATATTGCAAAAGAAAAAGTAGTTCTATTGATTTTCAGTAACTTTTTCACCCTCTAAGAATAAAAAGTGCGTAAGAGTTCCTGAGGTAGCCAGATACTTTTATTAATAGCAAACATTGAACTATAGAGTTGGTGCAAAAATATGTATTGCCTATTTCTTTTCCATAAAGTAGAGCTGGAGGGATGGATATGTGTGCACGGTAGATTGGGGGTGGTTGGGGGACACTGGTTTGGATGCAAGAAATAGTAAAACTAAAACAAAGAACGTATTTTATGGCTACTACTGAATGAAGAGTCTGTACTTGACTCCACTCTTTAGTAAATAGAGTACCAGGAAGCACTCTTCTTGACCTGAACTGACAAATCGCAATGGAGTTAATAGTATGATCATACCCACATTATAAAACAGATGCTTTTGGATTCTTCAGTGCCTGGTTTGGGACTCTTAAGGTAGGAATAGGACAAGTGCAAGAAATTGATTGTAACATCCCTTTTATTTAAAAGCTGAGACACACAACTTTTCTATTATTTAAGGCTGAGACAGACCACGTTGTATTTGACTTGCCTTTTTTGTTTATTTGTTTCTACCCTAAACTTGTGCCCAACCCAAGGCACCACATGCACAGCACTGCATTAGAAATTCATAGGATCTGCTGAGGCAATTGTATTAGCAGGCATAGAAAGAACAGAACTGACTGGCAGTTCTTGGAGTCAGCACCAGGCCTCAGAAGACCATCTCTAAGAATTCTTCTAACCATTTCTTGGGTTGTGGTAGATGGTTTCTTCTGACTACAGAGCACACAACACGAAGTCTAGGAATCCCTCAACTTTTGAGATGCAGAAAGATAAGATGGTTTCACCGTGCTCCCTCAGGCATGCTAGACCAACTGCAAATAACTTTCTGCCAATTAAGAAATAATAATAATAAATACATAAATAGAAAGACTCCTCCCAATTAAATAAATAATAAATAAGCTCCAAGGGCAAGGGTCTATTTTGAAGACTGATAGTAAAATCCTGTTGGCAATGTTGGGGGATGACGTTGAGTTGTGCATATTTTTCTTTTCTTGAAAAAGCCTTCAGAGTAATATTATTTAAGCTATAACATGAAGTGTGGAAAAGCTAAATAATACTTGAATGACTTGGAAAGACTTTAATTCAACTTTTCTTTGTGATACAGGTATGCGTTATAGCAGAATCTTTGGTATATATTTTTTTCTATATAGGACCTTTGCCTCATTTGATATCCAGAATGAGTGCAGAATGGTACAGATTCAGTGTTATGCAAGGAACCATGCTACCGACATTTTCATCCGTATAAATTCTTGATTTATTAGCTGGAACAAAATGCTTCTCATGTAGCTTTTCTGCATATCATATTAGATACATGAGAGAGAAATAGATACTGGGATGTCTACTGGAGTGAGTATCTGCTGCATTCCAAGGCTTTCAGCTGTATGCTCTGATCTTAGGCTGCGGGGCAGGAAACAATATCCTGACTCCTCTAGACCTTTCTGTTCTCTCTTACAGTGCTAGTTATTTCTGAGGATTTCTTATATCAAGGGCACATATTATACATGCTATGCACTGAATTCATTCTTTGCTAACAGCTAAGAGAGTCCACACATGGCAAATTAGCTCAAAAGACATTGCCAAAGTATTTATTGACCTGATTTTTCCAGTTGCTAACAAGGTAACCTTGTCTTATTTTCACAAAAGAAAGCTGCCACCTTAAATGTCAGCTGGGCCACTGTGCAAGAGAACTTGTAAATGATACAAGAAAATTTAAAAAATATGAGCATGCTGGAAATACAATCACAGTAAGATAAGAAGAAAATAAGAAATTTACAAGATAATAGAAAAACGAAGTGAAAAACTGTCCATTGGGATTACTTGGGGCTGATAAAATATAGTTTAAGAGTCTTTAGAGATATAACCTGAATAGAGATCCCACAGAAAGGACTTTGGGGAAAAAAGCCAGCTTTTAAAAATGGATCCATTCTTTTTTTCCTACTAACATTTAATTTTATAAAGATTTTTCTAAGCTATATTGATAAAAAATTCATTACAATCAGTGATTGCCTGTGGTTTAGATGAAGCAATTTTGCATTTATCATTGTTAACCCAACGTGTTCAAAATGGTACACCAGGCTATAGAAATCATTACTCTTGAAAATGGGGCAAAAGATGACCTCACTACCTGACCTCATATTACTACTCTACCTCTTAAGGCAGAATCAATGAGAGCTTAAACATTCCTGGATAGAAACCTGTCCAGTTTGCTCTTAAAAATCTCCACTGGTGGAGAATCCATAAGCTTTCTAGACAAACTGTCCTACTACTTAACTGTCCTTACAGCAGAAGGTTTTCTTAATGTTTAACCTCAATCTCCCCTGCTGCAATTTAATCCCATAAAACTGGTTTAAAAATCATGAGATTTTAAAAGTAATATCCCTTGGGATCTTTATATTATTTGACTTCTAGTGTTTGATCCTTTCAGATTAACCTTTCCAAATGTCTCTTAGCAGCCCTCAGAACTTGAAGCTTACTTTCTGAAAAAAAAAACCCCAAAAAACAACCCAAACCCTGAAAGTTGAATTTCTTGTAAAATAATATAACTCTGTAAACTGGGATTTCAAGAAAAAAGCACCCAAAATTGCAGGGCTTGTAATAAAAATGCAAGAGCAAGAAACTGTCTGTGAGAAATATATGATGGTTGGTGTGCAAGATTCTGTTAGTCTATGTCAGAATTAGCTATGCATTTATATAAATGAATACAAATTTAAGGCCTGGTTCAGGGCTCCCTTAGACTGATGAAACTAAGGTGAAGCATTGTTAAAGTCAGTGAAGTGTAAACTGATGTGAAGTAAGAATGGATCTCATCTTTAAGAATGCAAAGTTGTTTTTCTTGTAAAAGAATAACTTTTTAAGATGTTTTCTATGAACTGTTTCCAAGAAAAAATGCAATGCAAAAATAAGCATACTGTGCATATTTCACTATTATTAAACCCGATCAGCTGGAACAAGCAAATTTGGGGCTAGATTAATTTTGAAAGCATTTCTAATGTTAACTAATGTGTGTTCCTGAAACCTATTTATTAGACAGCATTAGTGGAAAGAGGTAATCTAACTCTGTTACATCTCTGGGAAGTTATACATCTCTTAAGTTTGTTCTCAGTGCAATTAATTACAACTTTAATTGTTTTAGGTAAGGGAGAAACAATTTTTAAAAATCAAGTTTCAATAGCACTTGAAATATGCAATTGTTAACCTGATTAAAGGGCTGAGTCTCCCAGCCACGCATTCATTGTATTGTTAGGGAAGTAAATTATCAGTGTAGTGCATTCCTCTGATTTTAGCAATCCCTCAGCTCATCAGTGTTGTGTGCAATATTTTCTTTATCTGACATAGGACTGAAGATGAAGGGCTGTAAAATCCTTAGCTGCACTTAGATCTTCTTATGCCAAAATTACTTTCTTGTGTATTTGCTCCTGGCTGGTAGACTGCAAGCAGTTCTTTCAGATGCTAGGACACTGCTGCTACCATCCATGCCTGAGTTACTTGGGAATTGGATTACTGCAATACATTGTACATGGAAATAAAGCATAAATCAGATAAGAGGCAGAGCTGGTGCAGGAGGAACTGAGCTGAAACAAGGGTACTGTTTTCCAAGTGCAATACAAATGATTGGTTTTGACCTATAAAGACTCCTGTGGCTTCAAATCTGAAGACCAGAAGGACTTTGCAATAATGTCACAGCTGCAATCAGCAAACATGCTAAAGCACCCTTGTTTTAAAGGATCTTCCATCAGTCCGCAGGGAGGCATCCTGACTATTAGCTACCAATCCATGGATCTTCAGGACAAACAGCAACCCATCTTTTCTGCCATGCAGTAGATGCCAGTAAGGTACAGCAAAAGGAGAAGGTAAAGGGAGGTAACAGACTAGGAAATGGAAAAAAACCCCAATTGTTTGTCTAGTTCTGCCACTGACATAAAGGCTGGAGAAGTCATTTTCCTTCCTTGTGCCTCTATTTCCCTCCTTATCATTTGCCTATGCAACTAAGGCCAATTATTTGACCACCTACAACTGTTATTTTTACTTTTAGAGTGGCTACAACAAAAACAGTGATAGGAGAACATATGCAGACACTCCTTAGAGAAGTTTATCCTTCGTTGACTGAACCTTGATGCACTTTTGCCCCAGTACCTTTTCCTTGAAATATATGCTCCTCCAAATGTAAATCTGACACAGCAAGGGGTGTCTGGAATACAGACTGATTTTATAAGATTTGATATGCATGTTGGACTACTCCAGTAAACAGCTGGTCTGATGCACTTTCCATGGTACATCCTTCCAGCTTCTGACAGTCAATAATGCAAAGACTCTGAGTGCCAGAGTCTGTATCCAGACCTTTGTGGTTTTTTGCCATTTGACTTACCCGCAACACAGTTCTGTGACCCCTTTTTGGAAACATTCCTGCTTTTGGCTTCCACTATGGCCTGAGAAAGAAAAACACAGTATATGTTAGTACATGTTATTAGAAACAATACTGCCTTTTATTTGTTTTAAACTTCCTGCCTGATAATTTCATTGGGTCCCCTCTAGTTTTTTTCTTTATATGAAAGATAAATAATTCTTATATTTTAACTTCTGCCTTTCATGATTTAATAGACTTACATTATATTTCCCTATTACTCATCTCTCTCTAGCTGAATAGTCTTGTCTAACCTTTTTTTGTATGAAAGCTGTACTTTTTTTCTCTGTCTTCTCAGATTCTAACAGAACTCAATTACTTACAATGAATTTATACAATAGCATAGTCGCTTCCCTCTGGGAGCATTATACAAATGGAGTAAAGCCTTGATTTTGGATCAGGTCTATGCACATTACAGTAACAAAAACAATTATGATACAACCCAGTGTTCGTATGTATGCCAGTTGATAACACTGGAGTCGATTAGACTGATTTCATTCAGGCCATTTTTGGAAGACGATGTATTGAGTTTTGTTTACATTAGTGCACACATTTCTAATAGATGACAACATTGCTTTGAGCTCTAGATCTTTGCTTTAAAACTAGTGTTGACATAAATCCAAATAAATAATTGAAATAAGAAATACATTATTTTCCTTTCTCAGTCCTCAGCAAAGTGCTCTGTTGTGCAAATTACTAAAATGCACTGACGTCAAGGTTTAGTTATTCTATGGAAGGGTATTTATTCTACGGAATCCAAACTCTTAAGAGGTGTTCTTTAGAGCCTATACTGTGAGCACCACGCACAGGGGGATATTTTTGAAAGGAAGTTAGTGACCTGAAATTCATGCCAAAGAGTCATTCAGCTGAAATATGACTTCACTGTAAGTTTTTGCACACTTTTGACCCCGTTGAAGCTTCCCCAATACCAGACTTTCAGAACTGCAGAATTAGAGAAAAGCAGGAGTTGTCTTTGTGCTTCATGTTTACCAGAATTAAAGAAATCAGTCTGAATGAAAGGCATAACTGGTCAAGATAAATCCTACCAGGTAATCCCACTGTGTGAAGATTCTAAACACACTGCAACACATGCACACAAGTGCGTGCGCACACGCACACACACAGAGGCACGTGCATGGACACATGCACACATATAACATGGGACTACATGGAGAAGGGGATGGGATTACAAAGTGCAACAGTCTCATTTTGTGTTATAATAAACACTCATTTTTCATGAAGACATACACCTAAGCTGAAGGTCCAACACAGACAGTATGTAAAATGAATATCTTTGTTCCTTACCAGATGCCTAGCATAGGAATATGCTGGAAAGCAGATTTGATTGCTACTACCCTGCTGTGTCTCTCGTCTCTACCCAGTAGCTTATTTGAGAGTAAAGGCGTAAAGGCATAAAGAAATAAATACAGTGCCTGATGTTCTCCCTGTGTGTTTGGCTCTTCCTTAGCAGTGATTCAAAGAGTCACCAGCAAAACATAACACAAACAAAAGCAGATGTTCAAAAAGGAAGAGTCTGATTGATTTTCATGAAATGTTCTAAATGTTTCTTTTCTGCTGGAGCATGCCTGTGACCTATAGCACATAATAAGCAAAGAAAAAACTCAGGCATCACGGGTCAGGTAACCATTTCATTGATAATACTAAACCAGTAGTCTTGCTATACTGAATTTATTCATAGACCATGATGCATTAATTCCCTTTTTGCCGGAGATGTCCACTTTAAATCAGGCATTAATAGATTGCAGGACTGCCAATAAAGGACTGCCAGGCTGGAATGCCTTCCAAGCATTACATTCCCATTTTGTGTTACAATAAAATAAACCCTGCTATTCTCGCAAGCAACTCACTGGTCTGGGCCACTAGTGTCTCGTTAGTATAGAAAATTCAAATACTTGTAGTGATAGTTCTTTCTGGACTTTGTTTGTTCACCTTGTTTCAAAATAAGCAGAGCAGAAATGACCAGGACTTACACTTTATCACTCACAACAATGTGACAGAGACCAACTTCTGTGACATTAAACAAACAGGGAAACATCAGTCTGGAAAGACCCCAGCAGAGAAGTGAAACCCCTTCTCTGCTGGAGCTATTAAAATAGTGAGGCAAAACCTGATGTAGGCCGACCTCCTTCTGTACAGGCACACTCCATTTGTTATGAAAAATAGCCCAATTATGCTCCATTTCAGCATGCAGAAAAATGATCCAACCACATAACCATAGATAATAAATCCAACATGTATAAATGGTCCCAGTGCAATTAGTTGCTAGACTGAGGTAATTTAGCCCAAAAGAAAACTAATAGTTCTAGCACTCACTGAAGAGAGATCTAAGACATTGGTGTAGCATGACTATATCCCAGTTCAAACCCCATTACTGAGAGGAGCAAAAGAAAAAGAAATGGATTTCTTGGTAAATGTGTGACACAAGCAGAAAAGCTCCTAGGTAGCATAGGTAGACGGGAGAAAAACCCCTAGCCTATTTGCTTGACATATTCTTCAGAGTTCAGAATCACAGCTGGGCAAAGTGGATAAAGTAAAGGCTTCCTGAAAGGACCATTGTTTTAACTCTTAAGCTTCCAGTCCTCCTCCTCACTTTTCCCAGGTACCTATGGCCTTTAACTAGCAGAAAGCTAGGCTGGTAATCTGAGGTTATAAAGCAGTTCACATCCTAAAGCACACATGGCAGTTGCATTCCTATAAGTAGAAGCTACTCTTTCAGTTCTGGATCTCAGCAACCATCCAGCTCCCTACGATCAGCTAGGAGCTGAAGTGTGAGCTGGCTTCTCTTCAAGGATAAAAGTTTCCTAAACTGAATAGCAAAATGAAGGATGCCAGAGTTTTTATGATGTGGAAGAAGAAAGGCTATTAAGGTTTATTTTCATCTTTCTTACACAGTTTGTCAGTCACTGATGTGAGGTGTTCTCTTACCATTTTAAAGATGCTTTCCTGCCTAAAGATTCTTTTCTGAAAAGGAAAATAATATGAAGTTTGAATCTGAAAATGCTCCATAGTCATATGCCTTACGAGTTAAGATTACCTCCACTTAACAGACAAGAAAGGAAAAGCCTGAAAAAATAATGGGTGCTGTACTGCACAGCAGAGTTGAATTAGACCCTATGTTACATGGTTGCCAGTTCTTCCGCAAACCATGCTCAGCAGAGGTGCATTGTTGACAGCATAACAAACACTGCAGAGTTTAGAGTCTTGTTAAAGGAGCAGAGACATAATTCTCTATAAAAAAACCAGATCTGACATCTGGATTATAAAGGAAATGTGACCAAGTGATAGATTCTGCAAAGCATAGAAGAAGTAAGAAAACTCTCAAGGCCTCTTCTGTCTGATACGGCTCTTGCTGCTGAGTGACAGGAGATGACCTAAGGTATTGATGGCTGTGGACCTTTTGCCATATATCTGAGAGAGCCAGAAATAGAATGAGACAGAAAAAAGCCCATCTGCTGCATGCTGATCAGGTAGACAGAGGAGGTCTGATGCTTCTGTTTAAGTCTAGTGATTCTGAAGGCACACATTTAATGGTTCTGATCTGCTATGACCCCCTGGAGAAACATTGGCATTTCTGGGCAAGCACTTATAGCCATGCTTTTTATGTTCTGTCCCAGTGTAGCAGTTACAGTAGCATATCAAATGCTACCGAGAACTTGGATTATCAGTGTTTGAAAAATGCATAAACTTTGCCATTTATGACAGTAGCACAAGCGGTGGACATGTAGCTGTGCAGAGAACTGGAATGTCATGGAACCAAGTGTGCTGAGGTGCTTGAGTTAGCCATAATTTTGCCCCTGAATACTTAGTAAGAAGTTCTAATTCCCTTTTGTTGTAAAGTAAAACAGACTACAATCCAGGCTATTGTATACACCTTTGAAATGTGCCATATGTAATAGACTAGCTGCATTGCTGATGACCTCTCTCTGTAGTATTTCCACAGAAGGCAGGAGAAAGTGCAGTCTCCTTTTCTTTCAACTTCATTTAAAACCAACATTAGAGATAGATTTTTTTTTGTACACTGCATTGAAAATGCCTCTTGATTGTCCCATCATGATGTAGTTCCCATGGATGCAGTAGAAAGTAATATCTTCTAAATTAGTAAGTGTCTTAGCTCATAAAATTTCACTCTATAAACATTCTGTATTCCTTGTTACTCCTGTTGGGAACTATATAGATTATCCTGGTAAACTAGGTGGATGTACTTTAGCACTATTGTAACATATTGCAGTACTTTCACACAATGGCCATTGTGCTTCTCTTCCTATTTGAAATTTCAGTATCCTAAAGGGAACTGGAGCTTGGTTTCTTTTCCTTCAGGAGTGGAAAAGTGCATTAGGCAAAGGAAAAACAGCAACAGTTAAGACAGTGCAGGCCATATGACAGGTGTAGATCCCATTGGGAGAGTACCTGTCTGGTAAAAAAGGAATATTCTCCATGCAGATCAGTACTCTTGCAGAAGCCCAGATAAACACCTTCTTTCACCTTAACATTTCACATTCAGGGATCCACTTCAAGGCTATGAATTAAGTGTGTGTAATATAGCACTTAGGAGCTTGACATAAAAAGCTGTCTTGACAGATACTTCCACCCTATATATGACAGCTCCTGTTTTGGTCAGTTCATTGAGACTGAAACAGTAGTCAGTCTTCATAGACATCTGAGCCTCTGCAGATTGAACTACAGACACAGTTTAGTAGCAGAAACTGGAACAGGCTTGAGTCTCTGCAGATGGGGTTCAAAGGACCGATAGGCTACATATGTATATACCAATGTGTTTTTCCTAGCATAAGTGCTGCAACTTTTTGTACCTAACAGTGGCTTAATTGTGTTGTTTATTGAAGTTGGATGCTAGCTTCAGTGTGATGTTACTTACACGAAACAGTTTCAGACAGACTCCACACACAGCATCTCTTTAATGCTCCTTTTTTGTCATTTGTTTTTTGCTATGCTGCTGCCTTGGCCCTTATCACATTAGTTATATCACACTTTCCACTGTATTTATGTGGAGCTACTCAGTGAGAAAAACCAAACACATCACAAAATGTATTTAATTCTCTAAGATTAGCTGGATTTACTATGAGTTACATAGCCTAGTCATTTTTTTGTTGCCTCCATTTACACAATGATCTCCTGTGTTACAGAGTTCACAATTTAATCCTAATGTTAAAGGAGAAGCCACTGCCCGAACATTCACACACCATTCAGGGAGTCCCACACACACCACCTGAGACTTCAACTGCTAGGACTGGAGTCTCGTTGCAGCAGGCAGCTCCGTTGAGCTGACGGGTGCCCCTTTTGGCTTCTTCATTCACACACATGCTCACCCTTGGGCGCTTTCTCTCCCCTCGGGCTCGACCCTAGGTTTCCCTGAAGCAGTCTCTCCAACATGACGTATGCCAGGTGAATTTATTGAGTGGTACAGCGGTGAAGAATAGCTCGAGCTAGGTGCCTCCAGAGAAGGACCCCAAACAAAGAAAGCCCTGGGCAATTATACCCTTACAATTTAAGTTCCCCTCCCCTCACATGATGGTTTGGCCCAATATTAATATTTGGGTCTAAGGTCTTCTTGTTCCTCATTGGATCCTTTCTCTGTCTCCAGACAGGACATTCCTTTTCTTGTCTTAATAGATGCAGCTTCTGCTGATGGTTGTGGCTACCTTATCTTTCTGGCTTGCACTGGTTTCAGGGCCTTCCTTCATGTAGCTATGTAGAAGTTCAGCATATGGTCAGCATATCTAGGTGAAAGTTCACAGCTTGCAGTCTAAGGTTTCAACAGGCCTTGCTCCTAATGCTATATATTGGATTCTATTTGAGCTAGAAAGTGACTTCTAGAACACTAGAAATCAATGGATAATGTTTTGTTGTTTTGCTGTTCTACATATTGAAAAATGATGGTAATGAGAAATATTCTCAAGATTTCCAGAATTATTATTATTTCAAGCAGAATTTTAAAAGTATATAATTAAAGGGGACATACTGTTTTGCAGATAGTTATCCTCTGGGTGCAGATCTTTTCTCACTAGTTTCTGATGAACTTTGAAGTCCTTATCTTTGCAAAATGAGCTTTCCTATTTCACAGAACATGTATTTTTACTGGAATAGAGCTTTGTTCCACATGTATTTTAAAAAAAAATCCTTCTTTTCTGTTTGAATTTACAACAAAAAGTCTACAGTTTTTCTGTTGACTGACAGCTAGAATATTTAAGGAGAATAAGAAGCATAAATTGATACCTTACCAGGCTGAACATCTTTAAAAATTAAATTTGTTATGTTTTTTAGTCATCTGTTGTGATTTTTGGGAGACTTTCAAATACCACACTCTGATGGCACTGTGTGCCTCTCTCTCTCTCTCAGTGGCACAGTTTGACTCAAATATCCTTATTCTAAAATCTTTTGATGTGAACTGTGATAAATGAAGTTGTTTGTGCTGTATTAATCTAGGAGGCTACAGATCAAAACTGCCAGGATGTGAGATCAAGCTGACTTGGAAGAAATGAATGCTACATGACCAGCTGCCAGAATTGCCATAGAGGCATTAGGAGTAGAGGCTATGAATATGCCCCATCTGATATTTTTTCTCGTGAGACAGAAACTGTCATAGAGTTAGTCATGCCGATTCATGTCTAACCACTTTAGTGTTCTTTTTCTCATAGTATTTTGTTTACAGACAGACTGACATCCTTACAGTATGAACTAGGACTACAGCCTCTTAAAGGCACTGTTGTGGAGTTTGGCAGAACTTCTTCCATGCTGTTGATGTAAAAAACCTCTGACATCCTCCCTAAAGTCCAGTTAACACTTGGGGCCAAGGGATATTATTGTCACCTGGGCTACAAAGTTCAGTTTTCCTCTCTGGGAAACCAATAGTGTTTAGCATCACAATGTTAAAGGGAAGGAGTATCCATCTTCATTTCAGTGCTTATTGCACCTAATGATAAGCAATTGCCTGAAGATGCAGACAGCTTTTAGGCAAGTTCTGAGCTTGCAAAGGTTGCAGCTGCAGTTAACCAGATTCCCAGTTTCCTACAGAAATACAAGAAGTGTTGCAAATAGCTGAATCTCTGTAACTAAATTACTCCTTTTGGCTATCTGAAAGTTTTAAAAATTAGGAAATGATACCTCTGGTCAAAATGCTAAGCACATTTTCTAGAATTTCATGAAAACTGAAATGTTTAAATATATTTGATTTTGAGCTTCCAAAGCATTAGGAAAAAAAAGCTCTTTTGGAATAGAAACAAATTTGAATGAAAAATATCAACTTAAAATTGAAAAATTAATGTTTAATACTGAAACCTGAACATCAATGCTCTGATTATTTTTTCTTGTAGCAACTTGATAAAAATCAACCTGAATTCTCATTTTTTTCAGAGATGAAAGAGCCAAGGTTAGGTTTTTCAGTCTAGTTTTACAAATTGAAGATGATAGTATGATTTGGGCCCATCTAAGCTTGCAATGTATCAAAAAGCAACTGGACAACTCTATGGAAGAAAAATTCCCTAGGGACTATTAAAAATAAAGTCTCCTGCATTGGCTCAAAAAGTATTCAAGCCAACCATCAGGGCCCTGAGGGCATTAATAGGCCTTAATGAGAGAAATCAGTCTCACCTGGGGCTTCTCCCATACCCCCTCCAGCGCTTAGACCAAGGGGCTCTACTTAAGCTCAGCCTGGGGCCTTCAGACCTTGCCTGAACTATGATGGAGGAGTGTTGGTCTCCAGTTTAGCCCTAGATGTGCCTGGCTTAGTATCCTGTTGCTTGTGATTTGTCCTTGTCAGCCTGGCCTTGTCACTGTGGACCTGCATGGTGATCACCGGACTGAGTCTGATCCTGGTTACCCTCATTGGACCCAACCTGTGGGTTGACTTCCTGGCTTGGCCTTGGACCTGTCTCCACACTGTGGATGTGCCTTCTGGACTCCTGGTTGAATCTGGCTGCTGTCCCTGGCTCTCTCTTGCTTTGATGCTGTGGGGCTGAGTCCTGGCTGGTGAGGTCCTTGACCTGCTGGCTGTGGTATCATGTTCCCAGCTTCCTACCCCTTGTGCAGCAGCTGATCCTGACATCAATGTGTCCCGACATCAATGAACACTAGATGTTGAGAATACATTAATGGCATAAATAATTTTTTGTCCTCATACTCTTTCCCTGCTATCTTCCATTTTCTATGGTCAAGAACAGGCTATTGCACCAGCTGCACCATTAGTCTAGCTTTTAGTATTCCTGTGGTGTAACCAAACAAAAGTTAAGGAGCAGTTAAGTGGCAGGTAGTGTTGTCCTGCTTTCAGTTAATGCTGAAGTCAAACATGACTCCACTTCAAAGCCAATTCAGGCTGAAGAAAATCAGTCAGGCTCACAGACAGACACCTGGAACAAGAGGCAAAACATTCTTATGTTTCGTGTAACATCTATGGCTTGACGCTAATCAAAATTTCTTTTGGTGGGTGGTGGAAGACAACAGGAAGGGAATTATCCTCTTGGATGACTTGGGAAGCAGCATTTGGATGAGATACGTGTCCCCTTCACAAAATCAACAACCATTGGAAGCCTTTGGAACCTCCCCTTTATTCCCCATATGATTTAATCATGTAAGCATTCTAACTTTTAAAAACGTTACAAGAGGTCTTTCTTTGTGCTTTACATTACCTAAATTTTTCAGTCCCTTTTTTGTTTCCTTCCTTCACCTTCAGATAGGATGAAGCTGTTGGAGTGAATACCTGGAAATAGTAAGACATACCAAGGCAAAACTGAAAAGGCTTTTCTTACAAGGCAAGTCAATGAGTAATTTTATGGTTGAAGTGTTTAAATATAAACCTCTATATCTGGGGAAATATTGATTGGGTTAGACTGTAAAATCTTATTTTACTTGAATGCACTCTTATTTTTCACAACAGCTCCTTTAGAGATGACATAGTCCATGTATGTTGGTTAGTGAAAGCTCTGTTAGAACCCTTCCTTTCTGGGAGGGCATGTGGGAGAGTAGTGACATTGTCTTAAAAACCACAGCTCAACTGCAGAGTCAGTTGAGTCCTGCACACCAAACATCAGTTGGGGTCACAAGAGTTCTGGATGAATACTAAAGATCAAAGCTTAATAAATCCAAACAAAGGCATTATGGTATCATTGATGAAGGAAATCCCCATATATAATAGAATACAGAAGTTTCAATCACAAACATTTATTAATAATATATAAATCCTCATTGCATTAGTAATAATGGAGCCTATAGAGACTGACTGCTAGTATCCTGGGCCTTGCTGAAAGAAGTTGAAATGCACATTAAATTTTGTTGATCTAGGATACAAAAAAGTCTATCTGCCACCAAGATTGCAGCTACTTTAAACATTTCATCAAAGTATTCTGAGTTTTGTTTTTAATTATTTAGTGTTATTACCAAATGCCTGTTTCCATCAATTCTTTTCACTTTTTCTTTGTTTTTTTTTCCTTTTATTGGTCCTCTACCCTCCTCCTCCTTTTTTTTTTAAACAATAAAATTAAAAGACAAAAATGGTAGGCGTGCAATATAAATCAGGAAAGGCCCTTGTAACAGAATTACAATCAAGGAAACAAAATGTTTTTTGGGGAGGAAGATGAATCATAAAAGACTTCTCACATACAAAATCTAGGGGAAAAATTCAAATATATTCCTTTCTTTTTTTAGAAATCACACCAAGTTGTTAACTTCCCATTCAAACAACATGGCAGCTGTGAAATGTGACAGAATGGCCAAGGTGAGCTGGAGGAGCCTACAGGAGATGTGGAGTTGGCTGTCTTTGTGATCAGAGTTACTTCATCATGAGAACATTGGTGTGACATTTTTTGCAAATTATCCTACTGACAATTCTCTAGTGTATTTCCAGAATTCCCAGAGAGCTTAAATATGACTTCATGTGGCCTAGAATATCTTCTGTATCAATCGTCTGTAACCCTAGGACCTTTGCCCCAGAGTTCATGTGTTTTCTCATAGGACTGAGCTCATGTGGGTAGCTAGTGCAGTTCACAAGAGAGATTTAAACAAGCCCATTTCAAAAGACAAAACCTTCCAAAATAGTGAAGTCTAATGTAGTAGTTTTAGTCACTTTGGTAGGACAGCACTGCCTGTAGTTTAAGAAAGGAGGAAAATGGGGAGATTTCAATTGAATTTTTTACACTTTCTGGAGCTGGCCTTTTTGTACCCATTTTTGTGTCCTGGTCTACTCCTTGCTAATACAGCAAGTCTAATTCTCTATATTCTCTCTCTCATACAGACCTAATTCAATTTGTTTCCCTGGGAGAGCTAAGCACACAACTTATTCTATTGCAAAACAAACTTAAAGGAATCATCAAACTGCATCTGGGTCTGTTTCTTGACCATCCCCAGGATCCTTTTCTCTCTCCAGGAGAAACACAGTGAGAGTTACAGATCCAAAAATGATGGCCTAAACTCTGAGTTTTATTTCTACATATCTATGTTTATCTATCTGTATAATGGTGTGCAATAATGAATTAAGAAATGTGCATTCCAGGCTGAATATCAAGCAGTGGGTGAACTTTGCAATCAGCCTATTTTAGAAGGAGGAAACCCATTTGCCTGCATTTACACTCACCTAAAGTATTGCTTTAGAGTGATTTAATGTTCTATTAATAAGACAGTAATTTGTACAAGAAATCCTCTCCCTCCTTTGACCTTTAGATTATTTAGTATTGCTCTAATATAGTAACCATTTGAAGTCAGCTTTTCGGGTTCCACCATTGTACATTTTCTGAATAAATCTCCAGTTCAGTGTGGTATTCAAAAGGCTAATGCAGGCTAATTCAGAAGGGTTTAATCAGAACAGAACAGTTAGAGAACCTCTCCTCTTTCATATTGCCTTATCTGCAAATGTCCAGCCTGGTCAGCTTATCTTTCATTACACAGCCTTGAGCCGGCAACCTGTCCTGATAACATGCTTGGGCTGGAAGGTCAAAGGATAGGTCTAGGATGTAACTTCTGCAGCGTTTGGCTAGTGGGGTGCTGCATATGGTTTCAGTTGTAGGGCTATCTTACAAGGCAGACTACTTTGTAATATCCATCCTCCTTCAAACCTGGAACTTTAGGCAACAGATGGCAGTGTTGTACTAAAAACTTTGACTGGCAAGGGCAGGTGACGTCAGGGTCCTGCTGATGGTACCCTGTATCACTGCCGCAAGAAAAGTGCACCTCTTCCATCCTCAGTGCACTCACCCCCCGCGATCCCCACTCTGCCAGAGCTGGGAGGCTGCTTTGCGCCCCTCCCTGGGTTCACTGCCCTCTTCAGTAGCTGCATCAAGGGAGAAACAGGCTCATCCCTTCTCCTCTCTCCTTTTGATCTTTTGTTTGTTGTCTGATGATTAATAGTTCCGTGTGAGTAATAACAAAAGAGAAAAGTTACTTGTGTATGCTGCTGTTATTGAATAGCAGACATTAAATGCTGCGTGGTGCTGAGTTTCCTAATGAGAGTATTTACTCGAATTTGTTTCCCTCTGTTGTGTGTGTATTTTTTTTATGCCCGTAGAGAGACTCCATTAATCAATATATTTTGCAAGGGACTATGCATTTTAGCAGCAAATTGTCAGTTACAATTCTTCACTACTCGGTTTGTCCTCCAGCACTGTTTATTTCATTGTTCCCTATTAATCAAAGCAGCGGAGGTGAGGACAGCTAGGAAAACTTGTGCTGGATGTTTCTGTTCATTCATTTATGCTGTGATTTGTTAGTCTTCCGATCCCTCAGAGCCTTCTTGCACTTACTCAAGTGGATCTACGTCATCATCCCTAGGGCCACAAGAAGAAAGTGCTGTTTTTTAATTTTTACTGAGATGAAGTCTCAGTTTTTTAGTTACAACAATGAAAGCCTCTATTTTGCAGTTTTGAGTGGTTCTGTACTGAGATGTTAAAAAATTGAAGCTCACAGCCCCCTCAAAGGCAGGTCAGCCTTGTCTAATTTGGCAATGGAAGCAATAAGGCGTGGATGTTAAGTGTCTTGTCCAAGGTCACACAACAGGGACTAGGACACAGACTCCTCACCTCTCCATTTTGTTTCTTCTCATCTTCTCTCCCCAGATTTAGTCACAGACTGCACTAGAAAACCTGATTTTCCAGTAGAATTAAATCTTAAAAGCTGCAGGCAGAATGCTGGTTCAAGTCCCAGTGATAAAAACAGTCATTGAGCAATGCTGATCAACTACATTTCCCAGATGGAAAGACTACATTTCCCTGATCAAAATTTCTCCCTTTATAAAAAGACTTCAATGGTTTCTTTACATTCTTACTGGCTTTCCAGATGCTTTATTCCTTAC
Organism: Theristicus caerulescens; assembly: GCA_020745775.1. NCBI lineage: Eukaryota > Metazoa > Chordata > Aves > Pelecaniformes > Threskiornithidae > Theristicus > Theristicus caerulescens. Next base: position 25,052,501 of record CM036564.1, on the reverse strand, counting down.
ACTCTCACGTAGCAAGTGCTGTAAATGAAGAAACTTCATTAGTGAAATATGGACAAAGTTCAGATTCTTGAAACAGAATAGTGATACCAAAACATCTTAGACTTTGGCCTTTAAGCATTTTTGCAAGGTGATTAAATGCCAGGGTTCTTTATTCAAAAAGAGAGCTGACAGATATTTTTGGATTAATCAAGAACTCAATAATTGTGCAGTGGTACTTTGCTACCATTATTATTTCTCTCTTGACTTTGTGCACTGGCCTCAGTCCTTGAGAACAGAGGAAATATAACAGCTCACTGTAACTGTCCGTTTGGAAATTGCTTTGATGTAGCCCGTGAAAAATGTTGTCTGGGCTCCTGCAATGTTATTGCTCTCCAAATCCATCAGAAACAGATTGAACAAGGATGACTCGTACAAAGATTCAGATGCATAGCTGTGGAGAGAGACTTATGGTATCAAAAGAAAGTATTGTGCCAAAAGCTACCATAGGCTAAAGTTCCAACAAACAAGAGTGTGGAAAGATTAGAGTGACTGAGAGAAACGTATACCTGTGAATATGTTGAAGTTTGCAAATTAGTATTTTCACTCATACTTTAGTCCACTTTTTCCACATCTGTGACCTCCAGTTTTGACATATAAAATCATGTGAAGCAACCAATGCTACATGACTCAATCTGTCACAAAGTAGGCAGCGTAAGTATTTGCGATCAACCAGAGATTAAGAAAATTTAAAAGATATCAAAAGTGTTTAAGTATCTAATACAATTCAGATCAAGATCTTCTTGCAGGTAATCCCCAAGCGGAAAAAAGCTTTGAGTGTATTAATCATTCCAAATTATTTGCTCGGCTCTAAATGCCGGGGTGAAAAGCTACCAACATGACTTGGTAAAGGAATCATTAGAAATGTTTGGAAAAGGGGAAAAAAGAGGGGAAAGGAAAACACTGTGGAGTTGTTACTGCCTGTAGGGAAATAACCAAAATGTTGTGTCTATGTGTAGGAGTTAAAATGGCTTTTGACAAGTGTGTTGGGAAGGAAAAGAAGAAGAGGACAGAAATGAAAAATATTCATAAAAAGAATGAGATTAGTAAGGCTCTTCTAATGTCTGATCTATGGAGCTGTCTTTAAAAATTATATTTAATGAGGTACCAAAGAAAATGGAAGAAGAAACCAGAATCTGAAATGAAATGACTTTTATAGCTCTTTAGGAAAACCAAGAAATAGTATTTTTTGGTCATTGTCCTAAAAAGCCTGTCCAGCTAAGTCCTGCAGGGCAGTGGGTCTCTCTGAAACTATTTTTACCTTTCTTCATGGCCAGAGTGATCGTTTAGAATTGAACCATAAAACCTACTGAAAATATCCTTTGCCACCGAAGTCAGTAGCAGCATAGGAGCTGCAATGCTGGTTTAGACAAGATTCCAGTTTTTCTGCCTCCTTTTCAGCAGCAATCAGTAACAGATGCATCAGAGAAAGACACAGGATACTTGTTCAAGCACTGTACGCTGTAGTACATGCATAGTGCAAAGTTCTTTTCTAATCCAGGGCTAGCTAAAGGTAGGCTTATGTCCTGAGGAGTGCAGCTTGAAATTTATAATATCTAGTAGCACTAAGGATATTAATGCATTTTTATCCTACCAGGTTCTTTGAAATGTAATGTTAAACATGCCCTGATTCTCCATACCTGCAGTGGGGCCATTCATTAAAAATTAAACAAATGTGTATGTTTGTAGGCTGGGCCTGAGGTCTTTGAGAGGTCAGAGCTTTGGAAAGTCATTCTGCCATAACTGAGTTAGAGGCTAAGAATAATAAAATAGATATAAAGTTGCAGAGTGGCATAGCAGCCAAGGAGAAAAATGGGATTTTGCACAGTATATGTTCTGGCAAGACCTGGCAGTCTGAGCATGACTGTAACAGTATATTAAATTTCTCAGCAATATTCCAGAAGTTACTTTCCATGTTATCTTGTATCAGGAACTATCTCAGTTTCCCCACCTCTGAAATAAATAACCACCTGTTCAATTAGTGAATTCCTTTTTGTGAAGAGTTCTGATAAACAGGAAGTGCTTCATATTGGCAGTAAAGGCTACAGAATAATCATCTAGGAGATTTTTTCTGAAGGTCACATTGATTTGGTCATTTACAGCCAAACTGGACAAAGCAGAGGAAATTGTTTTGTCAGGAGTAGTCCTGCACTGGGATGAAATACATGGAGGATCAGAACAAAACTGAAACAATCAAATGTTGTTTGGAGATACTAAATGGAATCGAGTTGAGGCATAGGGATTGTGTGGCATTTTTCTGAAATTCACAAAGATTGTAGGGAAACATAGCCAACAACTAACCTAGAATTACTGAACTTTTTATTTCTTCATCTCCATTAATGATCATGGTAATATTAGAGGGTCTAGTGATTGGACAACAGTTACTGTAGAAAGAAGAAAGAAACTTGAAATCACTATTGAGCAGGAAAGAAACCTTTACATTCATCTTAAAATGCAATCAGTTGATGTCTCCACTGAAAAAATGCCTCTTCCTATTGTGTGTCCAGAGATCTAGTCTTACATTCCACATTTCTGTCTCTTTAACATTTGATTCAACAAATCCAAAGGAAAACTGAATGGTACTAGCTGTGTAGTGGCAGTAACTATTGACAGCCAAAAAGTTAAACCCAGCTATTCAGGTGAAACATGAAATAATAACTATCAAAATCTCTTTATTCTAATGTTGAATCGGGGCCTTAGGCCTTCTTATTGTAGGCATATATCTCACTTGGCTATACAGCACTAACAAAAGACTTTGTGTACCCTACAAGTTCCTTGCTACTTTGCAAAGCATCCAGGTACCCTGCCACCTCTTCTTCTCACCACTGAAATTCTTCAGAGGTACACACTGCACCCTACCCCTCTCCAATATAATTTCATGGAATATAAAGAAACACTGCTAATGTGAAATACCTTTCTTCAGGACAAACTGTATTGCAGTGTTCCACACAGGTCACTGTGTTTTGGTCCCTGCCTGTTACACATAGTGAGTGCCCATTTCTGCAAAAGACAGGTTCTATAGGTGTAAGGATGTGGAGTAAAAAACAAGGATAGAGACATCAGTTATATAGCTAAATCCATGAGGCTGCCTTTTTCCTTGATTAATGCTTTTGAGGTCTGCCAGTTCTTGACACTTACTTACCCTTGGAAAAGAAAGGTGGCTTGATTCTTTCACAACAAAAATGCATACATGCAGAGATAAAAGAAGTGTGATGGATGGTAGCACAATGCCAGCCATTTTCACCCATGCCAGAGATATGAATCTTTACCTCAAGATAAGACAAAACTGTAAGTTTTCTGGGATCAGTCCTTCTTGTGTAGCCTGGAAAATGTGTACCATAATGGAGGATGCCTTCATGGCCTGAACACAGACTACAGTTCTGCTATTCAGTTTCAGCTATGATTGTTCAATTACATTTCATATAACATTCATTTACATATATGCAGGAGGTGGGGACTGTATTGCAGGCAGAAAACCCAAACATGCTGTGTCAATAGCATTTAGTAAGTCAGTCAATGGCCTCATTCATCACAGACCGATTACCAACAGTGTGCTTTTTAGGTTCAAATGTCTGACTTAACACAAAGTAAAGGGCAAGAAAACTGTCAGATCTCTTGCACAGCTTACAAATGCTCTGGTTGCTCTTTTGAAATTCACTAGTTTACAAAACTGATGGACAAGTGTTATGATGTGAAAGGTGAGAACAGATGTACTCATGGAACTATGGTTCAGGTTTGCAAGTGTAATTTCTGGCTTGATCCCAAACTTCAAGGACAAATATCTGATTTGTGCTTCTACCTTACACCCCCTGAATGAGATGTGCCTTTTCCAAAGTTTATTTGTTTCTAATCAGTACTCAAATATACTAAAGCAGGCTTTGTTTATCACTGGCCTGTACATGTTCTAGTACCTTGAAGTCCCAATGTGAATGCTGAGTGATTCAAATCATAAGGCAGCTAGAAACTTCCAGATGACATTGTTATATAAAATAAGGGCAATTTTTGGCCTGACATAGGTAATCATAAGAACTGTATCAGAAAGCATTGCATATTACCAATGGTAATGTATTTTCCCACTAATAACTAAGAGAATGATGGGATTGTCTCTTTTAAAAACAATGCTAATTCTGTTGCAGATCCAGCATTTTATCCAAGAACAGAGACAGAAGTTGCAATTATCACAAATTGCGTTAAAGCAGAAATCATCATCTGTGAAATCAGCAATTTTAAAAATAATGATACTTTTTCCCTTTTTTGAAAAATATCACTTTGAAAATGTTAATGGTCAATAGAATCCTATTTGATTAATAAGTATGATTATCTCTGATTTTACAACTGGAGAAAAAAAAGCTTGAGTTTCATGCAAATCACTGAACAATGCTACTTCTTCTTATGCAAAGAAGAGCCCATCACTCTGCTTCTTGACTGTGAAAAAGACCAGTGGCACAGAGATTCCTATGTGAGAAAATAAATCTGTGGAATTTATATTTCATCATGAAATTAGCCTAACTATAATTTCTGACTTCTGGGTAAATCAGCTTCTGGCAGCATATTTCATATTTCCACTGCCCCTCTGTTTGTAGGGCTCACCCTTGAAAGCAGTTTTGGTAACTGAAATACCAAGAGAGACAAAAACTTGGCCTGAAGCACCCCAGAAGACACGCATCTGCTTCCCCAGTGAGTTTAGAGGTTTCTGTGTCATAATCTGAGCCAGCAGGGTTTTGATGATTGAGTAATCCTTCTTAGCCTTATATCCTGCAGAGAAAGGGGCTTGGAACAACATCTAACAGCTCACAGAAACCAAAACACTCACTCAAAGGCAGACAAAGCTGTTCACTCAAATACTTCTCTTTACTGAAGTTCTACCTTGGCTCTTAGTACTTTACTATTAGAAGAAGAGAAATAGTATATTAGGGCATCTAAATCACATTACCTCATGTTGGTCCTCTTTCAGTTGTACAGAAATTCTTGAAAGAGGAAAAACTCGTAATAAAAGATATAGTGATTAGAATGCACTATAATCCAAGACAATAAAACCAATACATTGCAAACATGAGTGGAGAGGAACAAGTGATAAACTGAGCTAGTAATATAATGTTTTACAGCTCAGATTCAAAATCTATAGATTTCCCCAGATGAACAGTCCCATGTGTCCTTGAGAAGCTATACATTGGGGTTGTATGTGCTTCTTTTTCTCTCTTCTTCTCCCTGACTTTTGGTCTTAATTACATACATTGTTTTCCTTTCAGCATTATTAAGGATGGAATAAGTTCTGGCTCAGGAGCTCCTAGTGTTTATTGGTGTTGCACTTCAGATTCTGGCATGGTCCCGAGAAGAGGTAAGAACAAGTCATGAACTTCCTGCTTGAATCTGGAGGCAGTTTAAGAGTTTCAGAGGTGAGATGCAACTTTAGTTTCTTTCTGTTTTCATCCAATCTCCCTAAAATGCTAGAGGAATTCTTCTTCAGGAGATTTATTACTGGTTATTAAATTAAATTTGGTTATTAAAACAAATTTGGTTATTAAAACAAAAGGATGCAATGAAGGAAATCTTCCTTCAGGGCTTGCTTGCAGCCTTTTGACCTTTTTGAATGAACATATTCATGTTTTGCTCTCAAAAACAGTGTTTATCAACAGTGTAACCGTTAAACTTATACTTGGTGAAAGACTTGCTGGTAAAACTTTTACATTAAATATTGTATTGTTGACTGATGCCTGCCTCAGATTTGCATTCAAAAAGAAAAACAAACCAAAACATCCAACAACTCCAGAACCTGTTGATTTATTGCCTAATCTATTTTTGGTTTACAGCAGTTTTCAACTGAAAATTAGTTTTGCTATTGTATTTTGCAGCTTGAAAGTTAGCAAAAAAACTTTCAGAATACATAAGAGGAAATAGTTTCAGACCAACTCTCCTTAAATAAGAAGAAATAGCTTCATATCAACTCTCCTTATAAAGGGCTGTCTATCCATTTTAAATATAATATTTTATCTACTTTTTTGTTTTTCTAGAAAATATTTATACTAACATGGCTAATTATTAATGGAAATTAGTGGTCATAAGACAGACTTTTATTTCTTCTAAAATGAGGAAAATTTTAAATTTTCAGGAATTGCTGAAAACAGCAAAACTAACATCCTAACTTTTAGCCTAATGTAACAAATGTGACTATGGTAAGTATAGAGGTATCCAAAAGTATCTCGGTATGCTAGAAATGCAAGAGGAAACACCAATAAAGAGAGAGCAGTAAAAGCAGCAGTTTGGAAAATACTGAGTGTGTGTTTCTTAGTATTAAAAGAGGTAAGAACAATTCTTTTATTCATGTTGTATTTAGGTATGTAGGACTTTTTATCACATATTAAGAATTTACATAGTTTGCATCACAGAAATGCTTAACTGTCTCTTCTGTACTAAAACACAGTACAACACTGACTAGTTTTTGTGATTGTGAAGAAAAGTTTGAGAACAGAATCCAAGGGCAGCTGAAACCGAAATGCAAGTGCTGTGATTTTTTTTTGTCTCAGATATGTTAAAAAGCAGCTCGAGGTGAAATGATACTGTGGAGGTATGGTACTTTGTCCTTGGAGCATCAGCTTTGGCTGTGTTCTTACAGGGCTCTTCCAAACACAGGAAGAGAATACTGCAGTGGCCAGCCAATAATAGCACTTCATGCAAGAGACAAATTGAAAATCTCAGAAAGATATTCACTTCATGTTGAATCCAAAGAAAAGTGTAGAGAATGGAAATATTTGGGGACACACACCACTCCCCCACCCCCCCCTGCCCCGTAAAGCAGAAAAATCTCTTCGGGTCAACTTCCTGATATTTCCCTTATAGAAAACAAAATAATTTGTGTGTTTGTATTTTAAATAATTTTTAAAATTCTTTTTGCAACAAAAGAATTGTTGAAAAGGTTTATTGTCAAATGCCCATCGAAGCATTTCAACAGTCCTAAAAATAAATGAGTATTTCTACATTCTTAACGTATTTTCCCCATTTATTTGAGCAGAAAATATTCACAAAAGTTAACCTGAATTTTGCAGTTTCTAGGGGATTGGGACTTCATTTTACTGCTTGTGCAAAAATGTCATCAAATCCTAGTCTTTAGCCTTGTATTCTAAAAAGTGGTTGCAGCCTGTCCTCTGCCAGCAGAGCCTGACATGTCTCATATCAAAGTAAAGGAATGCCAAAAATGGCTGAATTTACTACTTACAACTTTCTAAGATTAAACAAAGTCTATTTACTGAAAAGCAGAACAAATCATATTCAGGAATAATATAAATGAGCAGTGGTTTTCTTCATTTGTAAGATGCAACTAAAAGTGACTGAACTGTGCCTAAAACTACTCCAGTGTGTGTGTCCGAGGAAAATGCCATTGATTCTATTAGAGTTTTCTTAGCACTTTCTTCCCAGTTTGATGTGTTTAACTGTAATATAAATCTAATTACCTGTAGAGGTTGACAGTCACTGTGAATCAACCAGTGCAATACCATTGGCTGATTTTTTTCCACATTGAAAATGCATCAATATTTCAATGAAATCTAGTGGGAAAAAACTATCAGGTCAATTTTTGCAAATATGTTCTCCTTTTTTTATACACACAATTCTACTAAATAAATGGTATGAAATCCTGTCCCCTAAACCTCAGCCCTTCTCCTTATAACCACAAGGTCACATTTCTCCCTGAACTTCAGGCCTTTCTTAAGCCTCACAAAAGTGGACATCTTAAGCAAGTAGCCTGTACTTGCAGGTGTAAGATCAAACTTCTATCAAAACTTGTAGAAAATGTTGGTAAAAATGCTGTTCCTTTAATAGAAAAATTGGCAATTCTGCTAGCTGCTAAGTTTCATTGGCAAGAATTAACTGAAATAAAGGTTGAACACATGGCACATATCAACAACAATGTAGTGTAATTGGAAATATAAGCTAAGGAAGGAATGTCCAGATTAAGTTGTTAAAAAACCCCCATATTTCTGCACAGGCTTTGTAATAGCAGTTCTCCTGTTATCCTGAACATATCTGACTGACTGATTCATTTTCATTAAATCAAGCATTAAAAATTTCTCACTTAGTAGCAGAAACACATCTTGAAATTTAAATACAAATACCTTGATGCTCATTAGCAGGTAAGCTTTGTTAGATAAATTGTTAGCAACTCCACAGAAAGTTTGTAGATGAGAATTACCTAACTACATTTGTTTGCGCATTCTACAAGGAACTAGATATTCATATTTAAATTCAAAAATGTGTTAATTAGTAATCAGATCTAGTACTTCACAGTTTCTTCAAATTTAGAAGTTTACAACATCCCATAAGGTCAATAAGTATTAATATTTTCATTTTATAGAATAAACAAACAAGGCAAATAAAAAAAAATCAGCTATAAACATAACTTCTGATGAACTCAGCTCTCACGCTGGTATCTTCTCTTTCTCTATTTGACCCCACTTACTATATTTTGATTGGCAAGCTGAGTTTTTTTGAGTGAAATGACTTATCACTCAAGTTACAGCTGGTATGTGTGGGGCAGTGGCTGAAGTTCAGATCTCCTAATGATTCATTCCAAGGAAAAAATTAGGACCCTGTCATTTGCCATAGTAGGTTTGAATTCTCCATGTGTTTCTATAATAAAGAACACACAGTTTTAACTAAGCAGCAGAAAATAATTTATGAACATCTGAGGAAGAAGATACAGTCAGACCCTCAGTATCCTCAGAAACACACCTTTCTGCCCAAGGGAACCACAGAAAAAGCGCACCTCAGTAAAACTCCTGATTAAGTGCTGTGAATAAAAAGAAATATGCATGCAGTTTCTCTTTCTTAAGCTGCTTTTGGAAATCCCCAAGATATCCTACCAATGGCCAGAGGAAGTTTACAGTATGCATGTTTTGGATAAAGAAGCTCTGATTTAAGATGTATGTACAGGATTGTTTATGTCTGGTCTGAAACAAAACATATTTGGGAAGAAGGCTGAATAGATAGGCACAATAGATGAGTAATTACTGTTGGTCTTACACTGCCTTTTACAAATGGCATCACCTTTATCCACTATGCCTGGAGAAAGCATCATTCTCCTTTCATTGTGAAAATGACAGGGAAAGTAAGTGGTGACTCAGATGCCAGAGAAATCTATTCTAAATATATCTTGTCGGAACAGTGCATATTAGTCTGAGATGTGGGTGCATATGTCTCTTTTCCTCTCAACATTCTTTATAGTCTACAGGTTTTCTACAAAATTAATGGAGAAGCTCCCACTAAGTATTTACATCATCTTTCTTTTATGGCAATATTTTTTAACTGGGATATTGCTCCACCTAATTAATGATTAAGCAAAGAAACATTCCACAGGCCAATGACTAAGAAGTAGTCTGGATAGTTCTACAAGTAAAAAGTAAGTAGATCTACTCCTGATATACATTTGTAGCACAGTAGTCGCTGATCCAAGCACTGTGCAAATCCCATACGAAATTTTAAAACCAATACCTTCTAAGAAGAGCTTAAATTTCAAGTAAAGAAGATGTTTCTGTCTCAGTGTCTTCTACAAAAAAGCTTAATGATTTGACCAAGTTCATCTAAGAGCTCTCTGACAGCAAACTGATTTTTCCATTTCAAGTTTGGCTTCTTAAAGGACAAGATAATACTCCATCTACAAGTAGCACAAGTGCAAATTTTACCAGAAATTAACAATTTAAGATGACTTTTCTCCCTAATGAACACTTTCCCGGGGGCCAAAGGGGGAAATCAAACTGCTAATTAGATTAACATTCTTACATATAGCTAGAACCTAGAAGCAAACAACAGTCTTAAGTGTGACTACTTTGAAGTAATTTTCTTGTCTTTAGCATGTTTGTTAAAAGTTACAGGAATCTCCAGGGTACAGCTCTTCTCTTTTTTGTAACAATGATTTAGGGAATTAGCTAACAGTGGAGAACTTGTTCTGCTCCTCTTTTTCATACACTGGGTACCACTGCATTCTCTGAGCAGTGTCAGTGATGCATGATGCTTGAATTAAATGTCACCTTGGCTGAGGCCATATGTCTCAGACTAGACACTTAGAGATATAACCATCCTATTCACTTGTGCAATAAAAAAAAAAGAAGATATTTAGATAGAATTAAATGAAAGATTAATGTTAGAAGTGAGTGCTGATTATCCTGGACTTTATTGTCAAATTCCTAACTTTACTCTTCTGGTGAGCTTACTTATGAGAGGAGCGATGCTGGGCCCAATTCCAACCATTTTTATACCAGTAAAGTCGGTTTGTGGATTTCCAGCTGTCTAAATCTAGTGAGAGATTTATCTCTTCATACATGTCAGTTATTTAGTATTTACTTCTATCAAGACTATATTGTCAAGCACATCACTGTTATTAATTATATTGCAATAGCCAGGCTTCCTTCAATGTGATATAGCACACACTGATTTGTCACGAAGTTAAGGGTTTCCTCTTCACTAGAGTGCTTGAAGGAGTGAAGAGGTTAATTTATAACTTCTTGACAAAGAACACCCTGCAGGATTTAAGATCAAGATCCCTAGGGGATGTTTTCCCTTAGATTCAGAGGCTTATCTTTCTTCCTTTGGTCAGGAGGGGGCTCAGACATGCTCATGTAGCTCTGCAGTATTTTCCTATCCAAAGTTGCTTTCTGCATACTGTGAGAGTCTGTGCAGAAAGAAGAGGTGGAGTTCCCTGAAGCCTGAGGAAAAGAAGAGGTTCAAACTTCCCACCCTCCAGATATGCAGGATGTGACAGATATGGGCTGGGCAGCCCAAGCTTCCATGGCCTTTCAGTCGTGACTTCTGTGGCTGGGGACTTAAAAGCATCTTTAAATCATCCTGGAATCCAGATTATGGTCATGGAGATGAACAGAACCCAAAGGAGGCCTTTGAAAACTCTGCACCTTCTTTTTTATCCCCTTTAATCAGGTAAAATGTGAAGATATGAATTTATCCTTGATTTGCAGGTAGCCCTTGGGTATTCCTTTGGCAAGTAAGACAATTTTAAAGCTGTATTGGTGACTACACTCAGTAGAAAGGCTAGATACTGCACTGACATAAGAAAGAAAGCCTTTCACACCTCCTCGCTGGAAATGAAGACCTACCTGGAATGACAGACTAAAGGTAATTTGCCCTAGTTTGCCTCAGTCTACCACTAAATTTGTACGAAACAGATTTCCTGAAAATCCCTGTATTCACTGGGTTGTTCACTTTTACTTTTCTTATTTACTACACCATTTCAGTGAGAGACAGAATTATTTCCAAGTGATACACTGACATGGGTACTCTACGTAAATATAGAGCCCTAACCTGAGCCTGCACAAACATGTCACCTGCAGTTTCAGTAAATGCCTGTGAGGAGCTGTCACCCTGCAGCTCTGTTAAACTTTGCGTGTGGGTAAGTGTGTACAGACACTTACTGACCACTGCGTCCTGATTTGTGGAGATGCTTAGAGTCAGAGGGTAGTATCTTATTCTGACAATGAATGATAGAAAGACCAGTGAAAAAGAGGTGGAGACATTTCTGCACACACGCGAAGGCTGACATACTATCCATAAGTCCTATCGCCTTTGTTCCTTATGATACCTGCCTACCACCATCAATATTAACCTAGTCCTCATTTTAGATTGTCTTTAATATATCTCAGGTATTATAGGGATGCTCAGCTACAGCTGTACAGCTTGAGAGATATATTGAACTGCTATTTTTTATTTTTCAGTCATTTAAGACAAATAGAACAGCATTGTTTTGGTGGGTTTTATTTTAACAGCCATAGGAGGTGATAGAATGAAAGAGTGATCCCTGATTTGAAAAGGTTTGGAAAGCTTTTAATCATCAGTCAGGTCACTGCTGCACTTGCACTGCTTCTTGTAAGGCTTCTCCTCCATTGGTTCAGGTAGTTCCTGCTATGGTAATTCCTATAACATGCAACTCAATCATGGGTTACAACAATTTAAAGGTATGTCCATTACAATCTCCACCCCTGGCCCCTTGGGGCCAGGTTATAGGGTTTAACATTGCAATGAACTCCTCCCATTGCTGCTAGCCTGGCTAGCAACAAGGGGTTCCTGCTATAGTAATTCCCACAGCTGCAACTCAAATCCCGGCTCACAACAACTTAAAGGTATATCCACTACAATCTCCACCCCTGGCCCCTTTGGGCCAGGTTATAGGATTTAACACTGCAATGGACTCCTCCCCTTGCCCCTGCTCTGGCGTGGGGTTCCTCCCATGGCAGACAGTCCTCCATGAACTTCTCTAACATGAGTCCTTCCCACGGGCTGCAGTTCTTCACAAACTGCTCCAGCATGGGTCCCCTGTGGGATCACAAGTCCGGCCAGCAAACCTGCTCCAGCATGGGCTCCTCTCTCCATGGGTCCACAGGTCCTGCCAGCAGCCTGCTCCAGCGCGGGCTTCCCACAGGGTCACAGCCTCCTTCGGGCATCCACCTGCTCCAGCATGGGGTCCTCCATGGGCTGCAGGTGGATCTCTGCTCTTCCACAGGCTGCTCTGGCATGGGATTATCCAAGTCCACAGACACTTTCGGGTGTCGTGCTCCCGCAGGGACTCATCCACAGGTCACAGTCTCTTCGAGTCGAGTTCACACTGGAGTTCCATCCTGTCCAGTACAGCAGTACAGAAAAACAGCAGAGATGCCCTAGCCATCTGCCAGCCCAGGCACGTGGCCATTGCTGTTATCAAAATGTTCCCAGGCACAGCACAGTAAGATGATGAGCAGTATAGCAAGCAGCAAAAGCAAAAAGAAGCCACTAACGAGCACTAGACTCTAATATACAGTAAGGCAAGCAAGCCCCATGGCAAGCACAGAAGCCTGCCGATTAACAGCTAAACAGCACTAACAGCTATAAATTCGATCTAGCACATTCCAATTAAAGCTGTTGTTATCTCGAACCCTTCGAGCCCTATGTTGGGCGCCAAAAAGGACTGTCGTGGTTTAACCCCAGCTAGCAACTAAGCACTATGCAGCCGCTCGCTCACTCCCCCCTTGGTGGGATGGGGGAGAGAATCAGAAGGGTAAAAGGGAGAGAACTCGTGAGTTGAGATAAGAACAATTTAATAGTTGAAGTAAAATAAAATAGAACAGTTAAATAGGTAAAACAAAAGCTGCGCACGCAAACAAAGCAAAACAAGGAATTAATTTGCTGCTTCCCATGGGCAGGCAGGCGTTCAGCCATCCCCAGGAAAGCAGGGCTCCATCACGCGTAACGGTTACTTGGGAAGACAAACGCCATTGCGCCGAATGCCCCCCCCTTCCTTCTTCTTCCCCCAGCTTATATACTGAGCACGATGTCATATGGTATGGAATAGCCCTTTGTCCAGTCTGGGTCAGCACCCCTGGCTGTGCTCCCTCCCAGCCCCCCGTGCACCAGGCAGAGCATGGGAAGCTGAAAAGTCCTTGACCAGTGTAAGCACTACTTAGCGACTATTTAGCAATATTTAGCACTACTTAGCAAGAACCAAAGCATCGGTGTATCATCGACATTGTTCTCATCCTAAACCCAAAACACAGCCCCATACCGGCTACCAAGAAGAAAATTAACTCTATCCCAGCTGAAACCAGGACACTTGTTTTGTCAGAATGGATTGCAAAATATTCTTCAAGGCTCAACTATTATCTAGGCTAGAAAACAGAATACAAAATATTTGTGTCTTTTTAGAAATCAACACTGGCACCCACTGAGGGACAGAACTAAAATGAAGGTTTGAATGCAACATCTGAGTCTCCCTCTCCTTCTGAAACTACACTGTCTGATAAGATATGACACTGATGTCTCCTAATATTGACTGAGGAGCAATTTCCAGTAACAGTAATAGGTTAGTCTTGACAACATGTTATTCAATGTCAAAACCAAGCCCTTGGCTCTATCTGGAGGGATCTTTCTGCTGTTTTGGGAAATCAGCACCAGAGAGAGAGTCAGGGTTAAAGTGGGTATAAATGTGTTTAGCAGACTGATCTGGATATTCTGCCTTATTAATTCTCCCATTGCTTCAACAGGCTGGAACAGTTAGTCTCATGTGATATGGAAAATCCCTGTGCACATAGCATCCACTAAATATGGAGAAAAACTGGACATGGCACTGGAAGTGTGGTCTCACATGTGCTAGAAGGGAATAATCACTTTCCTCAAACTACAATCTTGCTAACACTGCTTGGTATGTGGCTGGCCTTCTTTGTCTAGGTCACTCCTAACTCATGCTCAACTTGTTATTCATGAGGACCCCCCTGCCCATTTCTGCACAGCTGCTTTCTAGCAACTTGGCATGTAGCCTGTCTTGTTGCTTGGGGTTATTACATCTGAGGTACAGGACTCTGGGTTTGCCTTTTTTGAACTTCATACAGCTCCTGTCAGCCCATGTCTCCAGTCTGTTGAGGTCTCTGAATAGCAGCCATACACTCCAGTGTATCAACAGCTGTCCACAATTCATGGACTTGCTCAAGGTACACCCACCTCAGCATCAAGATGAGTAAAAAAGATGATAAACACTATCAGCTCCAGTACTGACCTCTGAGCAATGTGAATAGTAATGAGCTACCAGCTGGTATGGGAAGTAGCTGACATAACAAGCAGAGAATCAATCCATAATTCATTGTAAAACTTGTGGATTGTGCCAATAGAAATCTCTTGAAGTTCAGCAAGGAAAAGTGCAAAATTCTGTATTCAGGGTAATCCCCTGTATCACTGTGGGCTGGGAACCACCTGGCTGAATATCAGCCCTGCTGAGAAGAACCTGGGGCTGATGGTGGACGTAAGGCTAAATATCAACCAACACAGCAGTCTCACTGTGAGTAAAGGAAACATTAGACTATGGGGGATGAGGCGACTACAGGGGATGAGGAGACTGTAGAGGACTATTAGGGACTATATGCCCATAATATATAGGAAAAGCAGGGCAGGCAGACCAGGGGGAAGTATTAGTCGCCTCCATTCAAGATTGGTGATGCCACACCTGAAATACTGTGGCTAGTTTTGGCCCTCCACTTCAGGAGGGGTGTGGAGATACTGGAGAGGTTCCAGTGGAAGGCTGAGAAGATGACCAGGGGCCTAGAGCATATAGCTTATGAGGAAAGATTGAGAAAAACTGGGTTTATTTAGTTTCATGAAGAGGAAGCTAAGCTACAATCTAATAGCAACATGTAACTATTTGTACAGTAGTTACAAAGATAATGAAGCCCAGCTTTCCTCATTAAAGCCAGTATAAAAAGGGCAAAAGCCACCAATTGTGTCTTGGTATGTTCAGGCTGGACATTGGGAGAAAAAAATCACCAGGAAGCTGGATTGCACTGGGAGAAATTACCCAGAGAGGTTGTGGAGTCTCCATCTTTGAGATTTTCAAGACCCTGCCAGACAAAGCCATGGCTAGCCTGATCTAGTGTTAAAAATAGTCCTGCTTTACATGGGTAGTTGGACTATATAACCTCTCAGAGGTCAATTCCAAACAGAATTTCTACAAGTCTTTAATTTTCATCACACTGTAATTATGAAAGTGTATTTTCCTTCTTAGTGTTCATTACTATGAAATTGGCAAAATGAAGGGTTCTAATGGGACTTTCTAGGTCACATACTAGTCTTGGAAATTTGCAAGGGCAGGCTGACCTTCAGTGAATTCTCTGGAAGAGGCAATATCTGCTATTTAGGAACATAAGAAAAAGACAGACTTCTTCACTCATCACATCTAATCCTTGTTATCATAGACAACCATGTAATGACTATATTTGACAGATTTGCTGTCTTTATTAACTGAAGATACTGTCTATACTGAAATTCTCACAGGTACAGTATTGAGGTCTTCAGGATCACTGAGACGGGAGCACAGTTCATAGAAAGTAATACTCTGTTCTTAAGACTCTGCATGCCTCCTAAATCTGATGGATTTGCTTTCTGTTCCTGTTCCTGCATAGATAGAAAGTATTTGGGATAATTGCATTTTGTTAATTCATAGTGAGTTTGATTTCACAAAGGTTTCCCCTGTTTTTTCTAGGGAAACAGGTTCCTTTTGCAGATATTCAGTGGTTACTTGCTCCTTCTTTGCTTTCCAAAGGGACGTTTCAGTATCTCATAAAGCCATTAATTCTTCCAAAGTCTCCAGGCATTTCTAAAAAACAAAGTCTTATAGGTGAATGTCTTACACTGGAGCTCGACATAAGCACTATACTATACCCAGATTCAAAACAAACTCACAATTTAGAAGAATACAGATCTTAGTCCTGATTTGACCTTCACAAATGACTTTTTAACTTTAATATTCAATAGCAACAGAACCCCTGTGCTGAATACCATTTACTTGGAGAACATTTAAATTCTACATTTTTCATCTGACGTTCAGTGTTGTGATATCTCATTTTATACAAAAAATCTAGTGACTTAGTTAAATGACTTAGTGCCATGAAGTATGTCAACATAAAAAGTTCAGCTATATACAAATATAACAGGCTTTTTATTGCAGGGACCAGAGTCTATGTTATTTACCACACAGCAATCGAAGAATTCCAGTTCTTTATTTAAATGAAAACAGAAATACAACTTAAAAATCGAATTTTGTATGACACTTAGGTTTTCCAGTGACACATACAGTGGGAAAATAGAAAGACAAAAAAGATTATTTTGCTAATAGTTACACAGCCAAGTAGTATTGCCTGTCATAGGAACACACCAGGTTTACATACTTGGTTTAAGCTTAAAATAAAACAGGAAGAGAAAGAAGCATTTTTGCAAAATAAAATTAAAAAAAAAATTACGCAGTTCTCCCTCTAATCCCTTGATGTGCATTTACCCCCCAAAATTGTGAAAATACATGAGAAAAAAAATCTAACAGAACAATTTCGGCAAAGAATCTCAAGAGTGTGACTAGTCACCTCTGTTGCTGTACTTGTGTCCTTCAAGTATTTGCTACAGATAGGTGATAAGTAACTAGAATACAAGGCTAATAAAACCTTTGTTATTTACTCTGTAATGCAATTGTTCTTTCTGGGGCATGTTTTCTTAGAAGATTGATTAGTCTATTTATTGTGCAAGCTTGAAAAATGCAAAATGATTAGACACAGCAATTTTTTAAATCCCCTTCTTTACATCAACAGTGGCATAGTCCTCTTGGTATTGCCTATACTAGTATGAAAGGTAAAGTTCAGCCACCAGCATGGAAAAAAATCTTGAAGGGCAATTTGACTCCATTATAATGAGGACTGGGAAAAAATAAAGCTTTCTGCCTTCACAGCAACTTACAAAGTTTAAAGAAAGTTCTACATGAGATATAAAGGCTGCTTAATGCACAGAATATCGCTAGGTATACAACTACAACTCCCTTTGGGTCCCAGCCTGCTTAAACTGAAGAGAGTGGCAAAACTCTGATTAACTTCACAGTATTTCAGCATGAGCTCACACAGATCCAGAAAACTGCTGACAGTGTATCTGTGTGAATGCTGTGTGGTGAGCACCATTGGGAGTCTGCAGGAATTGTGTAAACTGTATATCTGAGATTGGAATTTCTCTGAAGTATCTACTTAAAATACTGGGGACTACCTTCTTAAATTTTGCCCAATTTGGTTTTCACAGGTGCAGGAGTACTTATGCTAACTTAATCTGGAGTTGTGTTTTCCCCTCACACCTAAGGATCAGCTAGCTATACTGGTTTTTGACTCTCAGTATCTTTTTTACAAAGTAGGAATCCTGCATGACTATGTTTTTGAAGGCAGCTAGCTAAGCTGTATCTGGAATAATAAGGCAAACAAATGCACTCCTATCTGGAAAACAGATTCAAATTCTCATCATTTGCCTTGGAAATCCTACCAACTCTGGTGATTTAGGACTTTATTCAACAGTTGGTAAACAAAGAGATAACTAAAGTGCTTTTCATCCTTTCATATTCCTCTTTGGGAATGCTTAAAGATGCCGTAAGGGCAATCTGCTTTCCAGACTTGTCACTCCTCTCAAGCCAGAACTTTGAACTAGTAAACTTCTTGCAACAGTATTAGCAATACCTATGCAAGCAGAGTCTAGAAGCAAATCATCAGGTGATACTTAAAATGCAACTACTGAATTAATGACATGTAATTCAGTTTCTGTTTGGAGAAAATACTACTTGCATTTTCACTGATATGTTTTCTACCTAAAACGTAAGTATGGAGTGAACAAAAAATTAATCCTTTGCTCATTCCTGGAAGACAGAGTTACAGGAGTTGTGATCTGTACTGTGCCTTAAAAATTATGACTGTTGCTTATCTCTAAGTGTCTATTCCAAGCAGCAGAATACTATGGCTGGGCTATGGAAAGAGAAAGGGCTTAATGACAGCAAAGTGGGCTAGGTCCTGGAGTATTAATTTTGCTTTAAAAGCATGAAGATATCTTACAGTAGGCAATAGCATACTCTGGCACTCGCCAGTGCCTCTTTCCAGCTCCATTCAGTTTAATAGGCTTTGCTGATCAAGATATTCCCCTAATGAGAATCAAAAATCAAAATATTCCCCTAATGAGAGAGAAACAAGAGGAAGTGCCGTGACATGGCTGAGCCTGATCCCACCAGGGATTTTGAAGAGAGAGACCAATGACTTAAGTGAGCTGACACAGGACACAAATGGAGCTTTAATAATTTCTGATGGCTCAAGGTTCGGAGTTGATCTCAGTTAACAATGGTGAAGATAGCAGCACTGAAGTCCTGTGTCCTGTCCCTGTTCATTTATATAACACCAGAAATACATTGGCATTGTAATGCATATCCTGCTTAAAGGAGCCAAGCATTTGACATCCACTTCTGTGAGCCTTTTAGAGGGCAGGAGCACAGAATACTACTTAGTGCACAAGTAGGATAAGGAGCTCAATGCATGATTTCAGCTCTGCCACTCCCTTTTTACATTCTCTGACCTTGGACACATCATATTAACTTTCTCTGCTGATATTTAACTTTTCACAGGTACAGTGAGAACCTTGTAACAGCACAGCTGCTGTTGAGTGTACAGCATTCTTTTCCTTCGTGAAAAAAACCTCAAAACTTCCTTTCAGATATGGATAATAAAGACAATTTCTGACAGTAAAACAAGAAAAAATCCCTTGAAAGTACAGTTTGATAGGAATTTACAACTCGCCTGATGATTCATTTGAGAGATGAAAGCTTTTTTTATTATAGGAAAAAGTGAACTTAAAAGACAGAACTACTGAAAAATAAACCCAAAAAGCCTTAGTCCATGGCTTCCTCTTCTTGAGTTCTAGAAAATAAAATATTCTGAACACTCCTTTTATCAGGGCCTCTTAAATGGAATAATTTAAGGGAAAAACAAACAACAATTGTATGATTGTAAAGAGAAATTAGCATTTTGCTGAAAAGGAATGGCAATTAGCAATGATGACATTGTGATTTATACTAATTGAGATTAAGTCAGACAAAATGGCAACATTAGTAATCATTTGAAGTACTGTATTACTCATTATACTGTGCTTTGTAAACATCTCTCTTGAAATTAAAAAGTAATTAGTAGCATTTTAGTCATTTAATTCACTATAATTAGGATTTTAGGGAAACTACAGCCCTGCTGTTGGAAGCCTTTAAGGTTTTGAATTGAGGGAATGTTTTTTTTTTTCTTAAATCAGCTTTTAGTGAAGGCTCATTTTCTGTGGTCCACAGAGGCAAATGGTATCGCTGGAAGTAATAGGAAGGTATTCATTAGAGATGGCTTGGAACGGACATATGCATCCATCTTAATGCAGCGATGTGAACTGACTGGCTTAGAGAAATGCTAATAGGATTGCAGGGCCAAATCTAGATCTCAATTCAAAGTCAGTCTGGACAATGAATAAGCAAAGTTGTTACTTCCAAGGGGAACTAAGTATGTCCAGTGTGAAACAGGTTGTTATCTGAGCAGCACATGGGACACAAAATTATCCTTCTTACATAACATCCAGTAAAAGGAGACACCCAAGTCATATATCCACCAAGTGCTTTAAACAACCGAGCACTCATCTCTGAGGGCAGTGTCTGTGTCTGCAGAACTAGCTTTTGTAATAATAAAAAGACACACTGGCAGAGTATGTGGTGTATATGACACCCACTAGTGTGGGTAGTGAACTGGTTCAAGGAAGGTGTGAAGCCCATGCCCTAATGTATCCCATTAACCTTCACAGAACTTTCTCTTGGTTGTGCTTAATGACAGTGCATTAACAGGCTGTGAAAAGACAAAAATGTTCCTAGTTTATCTTTGATTTATCCATGCTATCCATCTACTCAAATAGGTACCTGGAACAATTCTGAGCTTCCACCAAAATCTATGTCAATGTCTATATAGCATTTTGATTATACACATTCATAACTTAAGTTCCTTTGTATTCACACTGCTAAGTTACAAGCTCAGAAAGAGGCCTGAGGAAAAATTTTAGAGAATTTCGCAGGACAAAAGTCTGTACTACTCACTTATTTGTCCTGCCTTTTTTAGAATACCTTTCTGTCCTGGTTTCAGCTGGGATAGAGTTAATTTTCTTCTTGGTAGCCGGTATGGGGCTGTGTTTTGGGTTTAGGATGAGAACAATGTCGATGCTAAGTACCGCTAAATAGTCGCTAAGTAGCGCTTACATTGGTCAAGGACTTTTCAGCTTCCCATGCTCTGCCTGGTGCACGGGGGGCTGGGAGGGAGCACAGCCAGGGGCGCTGACCCAGACTGGCCAAAGAGTTATTCCATACCATATGACATCGTGCTCAGTATATAAGCTGGGGGAAGAAGAAGGAAGGGGGGGACATCTGGCGTGATGGTGTTTGTCTTCCCAAGTAACCGTTACGTGTGATGGAGCCCTGCTTTCCTGGGGATGGCTGAACGCCTGCCTGCCGATGGGAAGTAGTGAATGAATTCCTTGCTTTGCTTTGTTTGCGTGCGCAGCTTTTGTTTTACCTATTTAACTGTTCTCTTTTATTTTACTTCAACTATTAAATTGTTCTTATCTCAACCCACGAGTTCTCTCCCTTTTACCCTTCTGATTCTCTCCCCCATCCCACCAAGGGGGGAGTGAGTGAGCGGCTGCGTGGTGCTTAGTTGCTAGCTGGGGTTAAACCATGACACTTTCATTTGCCATTGACACAGAACATGACAGGGACTATCTTGGAAAGATCCTTGGTCCTCTGATATCACATCAATGGTGAATGAGATCCCAGTATTTTACGCATAGATATCCAGATGGAAGCTACCAAAATAAATTTAGGGGCATTAGCTGGCACCAGAGCTGAAGCATCTGGCACCAACTGCTTCAGTCTCTTACTGGATGATAGCTTCAGCCCCTAACCACTCTTGTCCCAAACTGCTAGAAGACATACCTTTGTGCATCCCAGTCTGATGGCTGGTTGGTTTCTTCAAGGATGTCTATGATCAAGACATATTCAGTCACTTCAGGTGACAAGTTAGTCACATTTTGGGAAGGACAGATTTACAAAAGATTGATAAAGGTATACTTTATACCAGACTCTATTCCCACTGCAAGTTCCCAACAGGCTCCTAAAGCCACAACAATACAGCCTATGCTGGCTTTATGTTTCTCCTTTCTGTTGTCTTATATCAGCCTTGAGAATGTAATGGTCTCTGTTAGCCATAACAATCTGGAAGATAGGGCTGGCCAGAGCAGGAGAATTATGTTTTGTGAAAACATTTTGGAAATTTGAAATCTGTTTAATTCTAATGCACAAACCCAACCTCATCTGTGTACAAAAGAGAGTGGGAAAATACAGAAAGACTAGCCTACTAACAGCCCAGTGGCTGCAGCACTGCAGGAATACCGTTTAAAGAATTCAAAGCAGGACCTTGAAACCCAAGTGCTGCACATCTGAGTCAGACCTTTTGGTTTAAGGAGACAAATGCTTTATTTTTCTCAGTCTCTCCTGTTGGGGCTGTTTCAGTGGTGCTCAATAATTTAGCGCTTACTGGGGCAAGAAACTGGCTCACTACTCTGACTCATACACATGGGAGGGGAGCAGAGTTCAGGATTTGCAAACTGGGACTTTAACAGGCCTCACTATTGTGACTGAATGCCTGAACAACAAAACTGTTGTTTAACAGGGCTGGCCCTCTTTCTGTCCCACTGAAAATTATGTAAGAAGCTCTAGATCAGTAACTTCTGTTTCTAGCAAAATAAATAAATAAATCTTCTGAGTCAAAACTGCAACCAGCTATACTGAAAACACAGTGATCTCAATGTATATTAAATTATATTAGGAAAAGAAAAACTAATTGTAGGATTGTAGAAAGACAAAGGAGCTGAAAATCTAGTTCTGTCTGTCCCCACAGGAGTGTTAAAGATGGCTCCAAAATGAAGATTCAGCCCCACTGTATTCATTATAAAATAATCACAATAATGGAACAGCAGTGGTTACTATTTTCTCTTTTTAATTTCTAAAATGAAAATAGTGCTTGAGACATTGGTGTAAAGTATATTTGCCACATCTATATATATGTTTACTTAGTGAAGTGTTATAATTTCTTAAAAATATACCCAAAAAGCATCATGGTAAGTGCCTCTGACATAAGTAAAATACAAATTAGAAAAAAACAGCTTTTTTTTTTTTTTTTTCACAGATGGGTTGCAGAAAAGGAATGGCAGAACAGGGTAAGACTGGAGGGGGGAAAGTGCCTGTCAAGCTGGAAGGTGTCTATTTTGACATGACTTCTAAATGTAGAAACTGGATTTTAGCAGCAGAGTCTTATATTTGGAGCTGTACAACTGAAGTTGTGGCAAGCAGAGAAAATAATTTATTCTAAGAATCCATATTCCTCCTCTTTACCAACTGGATTGTTGTCACATTTGCTACTCTTCATTTTCAAAAAGTCATCTGCAAGGGTTACTACTACTGATCTACTTTTCACTACCCTTTTATAGGTCTTTAGTTCATTCTCTTTGGTCAAATCTCAATGGCTTTGTTCTGTCTCTCAGTCTCCATGCCTCCTTTATGCAATCCTTGCCCAATTTTCCTCCTTCTTAGCTGTTTCTTCAGTGTATTTTTAGCTATGGGACAGAGTGGAAGGACAAGGGTCTATCTATGGGGCTCCCTAGTGCTGTGATCACAACCTTGCACTACTCTCATTTTAGATGTGATCCCTTTTTACACTGCTATTATACCTTTATTGTCTCTTCACAAGTATTTTTTTTTAATCTACCTAATCCTGCAGTTTCACTCCTCATTCTGAAATCTGCTCTCAGATGTCTTGTCATCAGTTTAAAATGTCACTTGTGCAGAATCAGACTCTTAATTAATAGTTGGTCAGAAATTTTACAGTGAGCTATTATGCCAAAAAGGAAAGTGGGGAAGAAAACAGTACTATAACATCTATTTTTTATGCCTGAATTGATTCTGATACCTATAGAAGCCAAATGACGTGGCATATGTTAAAAATGACAGGTTACTCTGCCTTCTTCTGGGATTATTTTGGTTATTGTGGCTTTAAGACATGAAAGAATGTCCCTCTGCCAAGGGACTCTTCCATGTACAGCAGATGTCTACCTGATTTTGCAGCAGTCACTTGAAGTGGGATAAGAAGTTGACCCAGAGTATTTTATACAATCTGCAGCATTTTGTAGGAAGACTGGGTAGCAGCCCAGGGCACTGCAAGCACACATATTTAAACAGATTTCTAAAAGAATTCAGTGTTAGAGGTTCCTTCTATTGCTGCATTCTTCTGGTTAAAGGGATATTAGGACATGTTTAATCCCCACAGAGAAGGTAGAGCTTGCGTGGGTTGACTATGTATTAGTTACATAAGCAGTTTTGTCCTGATTTTGATATTGTTTTGTTACACTTAAAAGTATAGACTGACTTATGCGTACCATCCACTCTATGTATTATTTAGGTTTCTTTTCAGCATTATCTCCTACTTCAAATTAATTTTCCACCTTTTATTTCTTTAGATGCTTGGTTTTTACCTCTTCATCTTCTCCTTTATGTTCATTTCCCGTCCAATCACTTAATTCTACTAGGTGGAACACAAGCTTTACAATTTGAAATCAAGCTACCCCATCCACCATGTTCAAGTAGCTTCAGAATTAGAGAAAATGAATCAATCTATCTGTTTTCTTAGTGTGAAAGAACTATTGAAATTCTTCCTGATTCTTCCAAAAGATTGCCTTTCCAAAAAAGAGCTACAAAACCTGTAAAAGTTTGCTGCTTTTATGTATAGTAAATAAACAACCACACCATACAGTTGCAAACAGCTTTGGATAGAAGATTCATCTAGTAATGGATGAAATCTGTCTCTCTGTTAATGTGCGCCTTATGCATCTGTGAGAATGTGCCTGTCTTTAGCTGGAGGGCTTTGTATAGAAAAATAATGCCAGGAAGACAAAGGCTTTATGATCCATCAGGGTCATTCCTCAGGATAAAGTATTTGGTAGTTAGCATATTGATACTGCATTGGAATTAATGAAGGTTGACATGCCACTTTAATTGACACCATTTGTTTCTGTAATCACTAGTGATTCTACTGTCCAGATTGGTCTACTACTTCCTCAAACTCCATTAAAACACTTCCTTTCTGCAGCACAGGTCGTTTCTTTTCTACTTTTCCTTCTTCTGCTAAAGGCAATAGTCATTGGCAACTTACTATCTAAATAATGAATAGAGAGGAGGATGGGCCCCAGCTCACTCAAGGCTTTAATGGTCTTTAAGTCAAACTATCTGTTTCCTTCACAAAAGCAGCACTCTTGTAATTGTCATTATGCCAATTAACCAAAGGTTCAACTTTCCTCCAGTGCTTGTGGGTAAAAGTGCCAAACCCATTTAGCAGCTGCCAAATGTGCACAAACACAGAGAGAACAAATAAATACACAGCTGAATGATACTGGAGTACTGGGAACTCACCTGAGAAGCTTCAGATCAATGGCATAATATGAGGTTAGGGGGACTGGGAATCTCTCTTTAATGAAATGCTACTTGTGTTAATTTTAAAAAGGAAATTAATAGCTGGTATGTGATGATAGTTTTGTGAGGGATCCTAATGTCCCCCTTATATGCCCCTCCTTTTATGCCTAATTCCTCTTCCTTAAGAAATCATAGAATCATAGAATACCAGGTTGGAAAGGACCTCAAGGATCTTCTGGTCCAACCTTTCTAGCACAATCTAGATGAAATGGCCCAGCACCCTGTCCAGCTGAATCTTAAAAGTGTCCAGTCTAGCAGAGTCAACCACTTCCCTGGGGAGATTATTCCAATGATTGACTGTTCTCATTGTGAAAAATTTTCCTGTCATGTCCAATCAGAATCTCCCTGGGAGTAACTTGCACCCGTTACCCCTTGTCCTCACCATGTAACTCCTAGTAAAAAGCAAGTCTCCATCTTCTTTGTAGCTCCCCTTTAAGTACTGGTACATGGTGATGAGATCACCTCTAAGCCTCCTTTTCTCAAGGCTGAACAAGCCCAGCTCTCTCAGCCTAGAAAGTTCTTTATATTACATCTGCCTTCCTTTATGTAAGAAGAGCTGGATACAATTCCTAAGTCAGGAACATTTCTAGGTCAGCTTTGCTTTACTTCTGTCAAGGAATAAATTGTGTCATCTGTATTCCAGTCAGTATGCTAGTCTCTTTTGGTTTGAAGTGAACAAGGCTCCCCAGGCAACAGTTATTAGAAAGAGACTGGGTGGTACTCTTTCCATGTAACTTTAGAACAGATGCCCCCAGAAAAGCCAACTTGATCTTGAAAAAGAGTTCTAAATATGACTTGAGGATGATATATGTATGACAAGATTTGGGTCTTTAAGAAAATAAGGGAGTGGGCTGGATTTGAAAAATACTCCATCTCAAGTCCTAAATTACTATTCTAAGATTGTAGTTATTTCTTTAGAACAGCCAATTTTATGAGACTTCCATTATACTAAACTTCTGTTTTTGTTACCTATAAAATTTATTGTTAGTCTACTGAACACAGTGTAATTATTCTGCAATTACAGTGATGTTAAAAACTGTAAACCAGACAATTAACCTTATGACTACAGGAATGTGTAGTCAGTACAAGTAGCAAAACATGTTAGTTCAGAATAATGACACTGCCATGTACTGAGTATGAAACTCATGGAATAATGATGAAGAATTCATTTCTGTAGTTAACCTCCCTGTTAGAGGAATTAGCTGCAATTACTGATATAAAAAAAAGTATCCATTATATAATTACATAGCAGTTGAAGAAAAAAGATCTCATAAATTTAAGATTCAGGGACATACTCTTGCAACCTGATTTACCTAGTAAAGCCAATTAATCTCCTTCTATAGACAACAGAAGGAGAATCCCCTTCCTGAGAGCCTTTTTAGGACCTTGCCACAGTTTAGAAGATTGGGGCGCTATGTTTCTGTCTTAAAATTTCAGAGCAGACAGATAGGTGGACATGATGTTTACTATTTGCATATGTGCTGGTTTTGGCCGGGACAGGGTTAGCTTTCTTCATAGTAGCTGGTATGGGGCTATGTTTTTGATTTGTGGTAAAAACAGTGTTGATAATACAGAGGTGTTTTTGTTATTGCTGAGCAGTGCTTACACAGAGTCAAGGCCTTTTCTGCCTCTCACACCTCCCCACCAGCAAGTAGGCTGGGTGTGCACAAGAAGTTGGGAGGGGACACAGCTGGGACAGCTGACCCCAACTGACCAAAGGGATATTCCGTACCATATGACATCATGCTCAGCATATAAAGCTGGGGGAAGAAGAAGGGGGGGGGAGATGTTTGGAGTGATGGCGTTTGTCTTTCCAAGTAACCATTATGTGTGATGGAGCCCTGCTTTCCTGGAGATGGCTGCACACCTGCCTGCCGATGGGAAGTAGTGAATGAATTCCTTGCTTTGCTTTGCTTGCGTGCACAGCTTTTATTTTACCTATTAAACTGTCTTTATCTCAACCCACGAGTTTTCTCACTTCTGCTCTTCCAATTCTCTCCCCCTTCCCACTGTGGAGGAGTGAGCGAGCGGCTGTGTGGTGCTTAGTTGCTGGCTGGGGTTAAACCACAACAGCATAATAAGACCAATAGCCCAGATCACAATGTGCTGACTGTTGGTTCAGTGCATTCACAGTAGATTTGTGCTTTGATTTCCGAAGGACAAGTAACTTAGTCCAAGCTCTGCCTTGGATTATCTGCCTGGCATGGAGACATCTCAGAGAAATGATGAATCTTTTCTTCTTCCTTTCACAAAAATGCAAAGCAGAATGAAAGGATGTGTCTGGAAATTCCAGATGCATAGTAGTAGTAAAAGAGTCAGCTACTGACCCCTAGCTAAGTTATACGCTTCAGGAGATAAAAATTTTATTCATTCAGTATTAATTCCTTCTAGTATTCCATGCAAAAAAAAAAAAAAAAAGCAAGACAGAAAAGCTGAAAGAATTTCTCCCATGGCAGAGAAGTCAGATCTTGGAGCTTACAATTGGATATGAGCCCTCTTGCAATGTGCATGGGTTCATGCCAGATCTAAGAAGTAACAGTACAAAGCTGTCAAGGGGTTCTTCAGGAAGCCTGGCCCGCCCATTGCAGAGTAATGTTCTGTTATTATCAGTAAACTCTATATGGTTCTTTGCTTAAAAAATCTCTCTCCACTGTTTGAATAGAACTACTGATACCAGTACAGTACAACTGCAGCTGCTAGCATTTCTCCCCGTTCCCAAGTCAAAATCTTCTCATAGATGAGGAAGTCAGGTTTGCTTTGTTAACCATAATTAGAAAGGTAAACTACAAATTAAAATTGAGTTTTAATTTCTCAATTGCTAGTTCGAAGTATTCATGGCGTTACTATGTACTGTTACACAGTTATCATCCTTCACTTAATTAGCAGCTGCTTTCTAGTCATGAGTAAAGCTTTACCTTGTATGATATAAGTAATAAATAATATGTTCTTTTAAAATAAAACACAAATAACACCAAGTACTCTTAATCAGTAGAATGCAAACTATTTTCCAAAAGAACTGCCCTATTTTTCTCCTGAGGAAACTGAGGCACAGACTTGTGAAATGAATTCCCAAGATTTTCAAGAATGGCAATAATAGCAAGTGGCAGATCCAAGAAGAGAAGCCCTCTCTCTTGAGTTCAGGGGCAATGCTTTGTTCACCAGTGTTCATTATAAAGGTATAATATAAAATACTCTGTTCAAAAGCAGGAGTAAGTGTATAAATCTTTGACAAGAAAAAATATTTAAGAAAAATAGAACTTTGCCAAATCCTGAATCCTCCTTCTCTTGCCCATAGTCAATGATGGTAGCAACATGCAAAGACAGTCATTCATTTTACATTAAGTACCCTGTGCTTTTGACAGCAAAATTTATTTGAAAGAGGTCTAATCCCTTAATAATCTAGGAACCTGGAGGAAATGAATAATTAATATGGTCTCTTTCTAATCACAGTTGAGATCAGAGCAGGAAGAAGCTTTCCTGTTTTTCACAGAAAAGAAACTCCTCAATCTTAAAATTCCTTTAAACTTTTTCTACTAATCCCTATCAATCACAAAACAGATCATTGAAAACAACCTTTAACAAAGATATTTAGTCTCTTCATGTTATGGACTTCCACTGGGTCTCTTTAAAATATGTAAGTAAAAAAGAAAGGAGCCCATTATAGACTAATTTAATAACTGATAATGGCAGAAAGCCCATGAGGGTTAATTAGTTAGGTGGATATGTAGGATTAAGCACAGATAGAATAAAAGAGTGGTAAATTTGAAAATATAACCAAAGGTGTCATGAGGTGTACATAGTCCCCTGGAGATAAAAGTTAATAGGAAAAAAAGTAGGAAATTGGACTTGGGAATTATAAGAGAGAAGATAAAAGGGAAAGGCAGGCCACAAACTCTTAAGCTACATAGGTGATTAAAATAATATTGTGGGAAGTATGTCAGAGGAAGCGCAGTCCCAGAAACACACTAGTAAGAAGTAGTAAGAAATTACTGCATTGAAAGCCAAAGATTTAGGAGAATAAATGCAAAGAAGAAAGTTTGCCAGGATGGATTCTGTGGAACAAACAATTTCAGTTGAATGCAAAGTCAGAAACTATATATAAAAATGGCTACAGAAAACTCAAAGATAACTGTGTTAATATTCTAAAGGACATAACTTGGGTTTGGACTTACTAGAATTGTATTCTTGGTAAAATGGGTAAAATAAGCACTGCTTCCTGGAAGAACTGAAGAGAATGGGAAATAATTAAGTTAAAGTTCAGAAGTAAAAAAATGTAGATGAGAAGTACTTTGAAATTTTACTTACTCTGGGACACTTGGAAGGAAGTACACAAGCTGACTAACAGTCACTGAAGTTCTTTAATGAATGACTTAAAATAACATCCTTGACTTGGAAGATGTTTGAAAACTGATAGGCCAAAGATTATGCCCCAAAAATACAGGTCCTTGGAGAAGGCCTAAAGTATTTTAGCTTTGGCAAGGTCCCTGTGTAGAAGGGTTAAGGTAAGCAGATGGGGACTTTTCTCTAAAACACCTTTATTCTAGATAAGCACTGCTTCGCTTTATGAAACTTGTTCAGCTATGAAGTAGTCTTTTCATTATCTTGAAAAGCACACATTAGCTCTTTGCACAGGTTGAAATGAGCTCAAGTCTTCTGGGGGTCTGCAACTGAAAATTCCATCTAGAGAAAGATAAGTGGAAGTTTCTTCCATAGAAAGCTAAAGACCTGAATCTTATGCATGGAACCTTCAAAAAGGAAGAAGACACTCAAAGACATGTGGTTAATTGTGACACTGAACTATGGGGATGTTGGCGAAAAGACATAAACCAGTGAGAACAGAAGATGAAAGGTTGGAGGAAAGCAAATGGTTGGTTTTGGACGTAGGATATTAGGAAGGTTTGTGACACAGCACAGATGGCCTGGAGAAGAAGACGTATGAGACAAATGAGAAAGAAAAACTGAAGAAGTTCTTGAGATAGCAGTGGCAATTGAGCCACTTCAAAATCAGAATAAGAAAGGAGAAAGGTAAAGAAAGGACAAAAAGGGCACAAGTATTAGATTCTACCTGCTTGGCATAGGCCATGCCTTCTCCTTAAGAAGCCATCTCCCACTGTGAGTATGCAGTCTCTTTTCCCAGTCTACTCTCACAGAATTGTTTCAGTGGCAAAGGGAATACCTCTTTTCAAACTTACCATGCCTTGGAGCTCAGCAGCTGGGAGGCAATACAGAATTTCTTACATTGCCCTCTTGTAAAGTCACAGCAGTTCACAGAGTCTGATTGACTTTATTTTAGTTAGCAGGACCTAAGATAAACAGAGCATCAGCTGTTCAAGGATGTGCTGGGCTTCTTGCTTGTTTTCATGTTATATTGATAAAAACAGCAGGAGCAGCCTCCCAGCACAGCCCCTTCAGTCAGCTGCTCAACCTAGTAATGACTTAAAATATATGAATTACTGCCCAAGAAAATACATACCATGGATGGCAGATGATGAGAAATTGTATTTAATAATTTTCAAATATATTTTCTCTCCCTTTCCTACTGCCTTTTCTGTTCTGTTCTAGGCCATTGCGCTATCCAGCGCATGTGATTATCCGATTAACTAGCACAAGCAAACTTGGTGCTTGCCTTTTATTTCTTTTAATTCTCAGACCAAATACAAGTGTTTTTGAAATAAATAAATCATTGCTTTTATTCTTCAAAGTAAGCTAAGGCTTGCAGCCACTTATTTACCTCTTGTCCTGTTTGCCCAGGGATAAAAAGGCAACTTGGGACAGTCCTCTGATGGACAAGTCCTTAGAAGGCCAGTAGGAGACAGAGGAAAAAGTTAGTCTAAGTTAAGAAGTAATTTCTATATCTTTATTACTGCACTGTGATAAAAAGGTGTAGATACTGAAAAGAAGCTGTTCAAAGAGCCAATGGAAAGACTAACAAACAGAAATAAGTAAATCATGGAAAAGAACACTCACACTTTTCATAAACAAACTCTTTTCTTAAGGAGATATGACAACTGAAAAACATCAACCTTGTAAACTTCTTCTGAACACTGAATAACTTTCTTAAGTCTAAGATTTAGTTGTTTGGAAGCTGTTTTTTCCAGCCAGCTGGAAGGGACTACCTTACCCCTCTCCCTAGAGTCCCACTTCTTGTTCACTTTTGCTGTGTCACTTTTGATTTATCACCTGCTAAAATGGTGGAAGAATAGAATGCAGTTCCTGAGGCCAGAATCAATACATGTTTCATGCTGAGTGGCAATAGAATAAAACTTTGGGGAACAAATGTCTCCAAAAATGTTTGTGTTGGCATGGTTTGCTTATTGTGAAGTACATTTTCATCTTTAAAATGGGGTTTTACTAAATGCATTGAAAAACTGTAGTAAAAATTTGTATAAGATAGCAAAACAATTTTTAAAATCAGGGAGATTTTAAGAAACCTATAATATAGAAGGAAAATATTGTGTAGGTGTTTTTAGGGAACATTTTCAGCTATTTTATTTGTATCTGTAGTTAAGCTATGAGAACCATAGATGTGTTTTTTGATGAAAGCTTTATAGGCATTGCTGTGATAAAAGTACAGCAAAAGTACAAAGTGCAAAATCCCTCTTCACTGATTTTCTTCCCATGACTTGCAATACCATACCTTTTCTGGGCCAACACCTCCAGGGACTCTCCATTAGCAGCAATGTCAAGATTCAGTGTCCCTACCTCTATTATGCATTCTGCTCCAATTAAGCCTTCTCCTATCTTTGCACTTCAAAATGGAAGCCACTACATCATTTAATGT
Organism: Theristicus caerulescens; assembly: GCA_020745775.1. NCBI lineage: Eukaryota > Metazoa > Chordata > Aves > Pelecaniformes > Threskiornithidae > Theristicus > Theristicus caerulescens. The sequence goes on along the minus strand of CM036564.1, from coordinate 25,020,792 downwards.
TTTTTGCCTCAGTGACATTTCTTCTGTGTAATGCCATCTACAGAGTTCCTACATGTTTCCCTTGTCTTTCCCTCATCTTTTACATATGCAATACAGTCTGAAAACTCTTTGTAAGAACTATTCTCCTTGGATCATATCTGAGTCAAACTGGAGAATGGTTTCAGTTCAGCTTTCAGCTACATGAACTCTTTATCTATATTGGTTAACTTGCTTTCCCAACCAATTCTTTACATATGAAATGAAATAAAACCATTCCAGTTTTGTTCCCTTTCTTTTCCTCTTCTTCTGTGGGTTACTTTAATTGTGTGTTTCGAGATCACGAGAATTTTAGAAGAGTGGTCTTTATATTTTTGTAAGTAGTACTGGGCATACTAGAAGCTCTTATAAATTAATAAAAAGGAAATAGAAGTTCAATCTTCTTACACAACTGAGAATATATAACCATATGTTTTAATTCCTTCTCCAGAGAGATAGGGAGAAACTAGGATTGAACTAAATGTCATTAAAGTCTCAGTGGATTCATTTATCAGAATGTATCCTTGTATGTGTACATATATACATATATGTATTTTTCCCATACATTTCTACCCAGATGTAGTATTTGAAGTGAAATAGAAATCCATATGCTAGTTTCTAAATCACAGGAGATTTCACAGACAAATTGATATCTAAAGCCCTGATAGAGGTGAACCATTATGTTGTACACTCATAGAAGGATCCAGTTTGAGCAAGAACTCAAGAGGAGCTACAGTTGTATTAGCTTTTCTATGTACTATCCTGTAGCACTTGACAAGCACAGAGAGAGCTCAAGACATTCCAAGTTTAGAGGACATACTGAAGCAGAGAACGAAATCAAGTTGCAGTTTCTTTTTAGTCCTGAAACTTCACTTCTTCTAGTTTTAAATAAACTCCTTGAATAGAAAAGCTTCTTAGTGGGCTGAATATCATCCCTGTCAGAAAATCTGTGAAGCCTGCACTCTCTAAAATGCACTGCACGGATGATAAAAATGAATCATGGGAAAAAAAAAAAAAGTCTTTACATGCAAGCAGCAGAAAGCATGACTATTTTAATTTCTAAAGCAGAACTTACAAAGTATCTTAACAAAAAAAGGCATAAAATGTACTATCTATATAATTCAAAAGCTCTATACTAAGAAACTTATTTAAGAATAAAGACTTTTCATAAGCAAGGTCTTTGTTTTGAAGTGTGCAGACTAACCATCCTAAAGCTCAATGTATTACATGAATTCTCATGTAATTCTCATATTACATTCTCATCTGCTGATGTTGTCATGTTTCAAAGGCCATGCCAGAGTATTACTTCTCAATCAGCTGAGTACAGCATGTCTGTTGTAGACCAAAGGACAATTTTAAGGTCAACAATAGACTAAGGGAGGACAGAAACCTAATCTTAAATCATAACCTGCTTTGTATGGCTAATGGTGAAAGGATCCTTTAAAATTCTTGCAAATAAAATCAGGTTCTTCAGTAGTATTTACTTATCAATCCAAACCCCCAAAATGGGCTCAATTTTTGGTTCTGTTTTTTCAGGTATGACAAAAACCTCATTCATTTCAAGAAAGATGATAGTCCAGGATGTTAAAAATGTGATTTCACTCTTTGAAGTTCAACATGATGGATGTCTTAAAAGACTCATTGGACTTTTGGAAGGATGCTTCAGTTTGGGGCAGGAAAGCTCAGGACTCCATCATAAAATAGTCTTATAATTTGGATAAATGTTTGCATCATAGCTGTCATAGAACATGCAACTGGTTCTACTTCCTTGGTCATATATTACTGCAAAGAAAGATGGATAGATGCAATTTTGAAAATTAATATTATGCCATGTGTTCAGCTACCTATGGCAGAATACAGAGGAAAAAAACCCTCCCAAATATATAGAACTTGTAAATTAGTCCTCCAAAAAACTGTTACTGTATTTGGAACAGAATATGGTAATAGATGGCATAATATATGTTTTGTTGCTAGTTTAATGCTTCAGAGTCTGATTCTAAGTGATATTAGTCACCACATACTCATGACACCAAAGAGAACCAGAAATTCATTCCCACAGTTTGATTTTATTACAGTCAAAAGAACATGTACCCATGAAAAATAGCTGAGTTCCTTTTGAAATTATAGTCTGTTAAAGAAAATCTAGAGCCAGAAATCTGTCAAATTTAATACAATAGCACATGATTATTACTTTAGCTAATGCATTTCAGGTTGCCACAGCCAGTTCATACATATATTCCCAGTGCCAAGACTACCATGTTTTACATAGTCAATGTTTCATTTACCTGCAAGGGGGGAAGAGGAAGAAAGAATAAAAAGCATAGAACAGAACTCATATTTTTTCACATAGAGAAAAAATCTTATTAAGATATTAAAATATAAAGAATTAATTAGTAAAAATGAACACCATGTATAAATACTCAAAATCTTAAAAAGCTAACAAGGTAAAGACTTTGAGATAAAGTGTGTGTGGCATAATGCAGATGGCAGCAATATGGAGACCAGGAGTGCTGGGGTGCATCTGTTGCTACAGTTCGCCTAGGAAAATTGAACTAAGTTGTTCAATGTTATTTTCTGTATTCTATCCTTTTTGACAATGTCAACTAGTTCTCGTCTTACGTATATAATATACAAGTTTTTATGCATTAATTTTATTCTCTGACTGAATTAATTAAAATTGACGAGGGCTACGACGACTCTTTATACTGAAATTTTATGATTCATTGTCCTGAAAATACATAGTCTTCCCAGTCTTTAAGTCAAAATACCTTCATTGTATGTAATTTAGTCTTGCTTTATTCACATGATTCTGCAATCTGGTTGAATGCAGTATGTTTTCCAGCTAACGTAAGACATTGCTGACAACACTGAGTAGTATTTGACCAGTTTGATTTATATACCCTCTTATTTTTCAAGACATAGGAAAAAAGTGAGTATGTATTAAGTCAATATTCTGATGCACACTTACAAAGCTAAATAAAAATAGAACTGTAAAGTTCCCTGATCATCCAAAGATCCCAAAGAATGCTCTAAAATAGAATTATTCTTCATTCTCAGATAAATCTACACTGGTTATTTATCCAGAGTGACAAAGCTAGTCTGAAGAACCAATTCTGGGTGACCTTTGGCTCATTTGTATCTCTTAATTCTGATGCTTTACTTCAGTGATTAGATTCTGAAAAATAATTGTTTATAAAGATTTCTTGTATCTGACATGCAGCATTTGGAGTTTAAATTAGGCTAACAATCTTTAAAGATAATCAAGGTTTCCAGTAGTGGCTTCCAATTGGTAGTTTCAACATCTAGCCAATTATCTTCTGTTCTCTTCCTCAAAATGGAAAAAGCACAGAGTTTGTTAATTTATATGACAATATCTGGTTTTTCATATTCTATGAAACCTGGAAATCTGAAAAAAATAATATATTTATAATTTTCTGGAAATCAAAAATAATTTTTTTACTCACACAGTTGCAAATTAAAAATCTTTTTTCCCCCACAGCTTTTGGCTTTTTTAATGTTTTCTCAGTAAAAATAAAAAGAAAAAAAATCTTTTTTTTTGAAACCAGTTCCTTAGTAGAAATTTTTCAAACTAAGGACATGACATTCTCCAGGTCTCTTACCCCACACTTACCAGATGCACTGAATTGATTAAAATAATTCCATAGAACATTCTAATAGAACAATGGTATTGATAATCAGCATCTTTTTTCTTCAACTGCAACTACCTAACCAGGAACTGCTGCATTGATCTCTAAAGCCCAGGCAATTAGGAGAAAATTTTTCACTAAAAAAACCTATTCAGTGAGAGTCTGTCTCTCTTGAGCTATTTCCCCAAGGCCAAAAAGGCATTTTATCTAAATGAATACAAATAATTACACTACATATTGCAAAAAATCATTCAGGGTTCCTTTTACTAAATTTGAACTGGTCACTTATGACTGCTCTGATGGTGCTTTCTTAAGAGAATAATCTCAAGATATTATCATTGGTCAGGGAAACCTCCAATTCTACCTTTCCTTTCCCTTCTTAGCATTGGCAGTCTCTTTTGTGCATTTACTAAATATTGAGACGAGTATTAAATATGTTAATTCTTCTCAGTGAATAAAATTATGGATTATATAGATTATGTTTCTTGCTTCTTCACGTGACATTTAGGGACATGAAATGAAGCCCCCAAATAAAATTGATTTATTTCTGAAAATGATAGTATGTAATCCAAACTTAATTTGAATTTCAATCATCTGGATTAAACATATCACTGAAATTTAATGTGAGGTTATTAAAAGGTTTGATCATCATTTTGACAGTAACCGCTGATATACTGGGAGAGGAGAAATTCAAGTCAAGCTGACTTTTTTTAACATTAACTCTAATATATTTTTACCCAAAATGGAAAAAAGGATGAAAAATGTTTAGACCCAATCTGGAGTTTGGATCAAAGTATGCTCTTCCAAAAAATCTAAAGACATTTTTATAAGAGTTAAACAAGCAATGAAAAAAAAATTAAAATAACCATATACGCATAGTATAACATCATTATAACAACATAGAAAAATAATGTGAAATTTCAAAATGGTCATTTTAATTTCTATGTGACACAAATGAATAATCAATCTCAGCCTGGGCCATAGCTAAATGAAACACTTTTGCATCCTTTAGGCTATATCTATACTCTTGTGATCTACTTCAGGGAATTAATTGGCTCCAGCCAATTAATCTGGAGCAGCGGGCATCCACTCCAATCATGGCTAGCCCCTTCTGAAACCAATTTGCTACATCTACACTGCATAGCACTTGGAGTATTGCTAATTGAGAACATATTCTGGAAGTTACTGTGCTTACCTCGAGGGAGGTGATTCTGCCCCTTTACTCTGCTCTGGTGAGACCCCACCTGGAGTACTGCATCCAGCTCTGGGGTCCTCAGTACAAGGACATAGACCTGTTGGAGAGGGTCCAGAGGAGGGCCACAAAAATGATCAGAGGGATGGAATACCTCTCCTGTGAGGAAAGGCTGAAAGAGCTGGGGTTGTTCAGCCTGGAGAAGAGAAGGCTGCGGGGAGACCTTATTGCAGCCTTTCAATACTTAAAGGGGGCCTACAAGAAAGCTGGGGATAGTCTTTTTAGCAAGGTCTACTGCGACAGGACAAAGGGTGATGGTTTTAAACTAATAGGGGGTAGATTTAGACTAAACGCAAGGAAAAAATTTTTTATGATGAGGGTGGTGAAACCCTGGAATGGGTTGCCCAGAGAGGTGGTAGATGCCCCATCCCTGGAAACATTCAAGGTCAGGCTGGATGGGGCTCTGAGCAACCTGATCTAGTTGTAGATGTCCCTGCCAATTGCAGGGGGCTTGGACTAGATGGCCTTTAAAGGTCCCTTCCATCCCAAAGCATTCTATGATTCTACTTAATGGAAACACCCTTCAGCATGCCACACTAACCATCTGTCTGCCCTCATGTGCCACATGCCTGCACCATCAAGCTTCGAAAACAGCCGTATGGAGCCAAACTCTGCTCAGAGGTCCTGGAGGCAGACTGCACCTCCAGCTGCCACTGCTGCATTCCCTGTGTAACAAGTATTACCATCTTGTCAGGTCTGCCAGTGGGTCAGCCTTGTCCTCCTACAACCAAGGTCAGTCTTAGATATAGGACATCAATGATTCAGCTTTCTCTTTCAAAAATACCTTTGAAGAGGAAATGAAGAATGCAGTTGTTGGTTATGTGTGGAGACACACTATGTTGCATTGTGGCTCAAGGAGCCCAAACTTGGACACAGAACTCCAGGCATGGTCTTCTCAATTGCTGAGTGGAAGGATCACTTCCGTGGACTTCCTGGTTTTCTTTGCTGCCAGGATGCACTGCTGGCTCTCATTCAGTTTGCTGTCTACTGGAACACTTATGTCCTTTTCTTCAGAGCTGTTTCAGACAGTCAGTCCCAGACTGCACAGTTTCTGTGCAGGGTTATTTCTCCCCAGCAGCAGGACTTTGAATTTGCTTTTGATAAACTTTTTGAAGTTCCTGTCTGTCCATTTTTCCAGCTTGCCGATGTCACTCTGAATAGCAGCTGCTCCCTCCAACTTGCTGTAACCTGCAAACTTGCTGAAAATACGGTCCATCCCATCATCCAGATCATTAATGATGACAGTTGCAGTATTGATTCCTGAGGGTAATCCCAGTGAGGTCACAAGTCAGCAGCTGTGCCAGACTTCCAGTTCCTTGTTTGTTCCATATGCTATGAACATTAGTGTACAGCTGTTTGAAATCAGTCCTGAATCATGCTGCTTTTACAAGGGATATGTGAAAGCCTGCCTGTTCTGCTGTCCCGCAAGACAGAGCTGCTCTGTCGCTTGTTCCCTTACTCCTCTTCAGGTTATGGTAACCATTCCCTGGTTTATCTAGTTTGAAGTCCTCCTCACTAGGTTAGTAAGCCGGTTTCCTCACTTAATTGGCTACTGAGTAGTCCTTGCTCCTCGAAGAGTCTGCCTGAGACACCAGCTGTGCAGCCTGCTGTTGACCCACTGGATATGCCTACTTCCATTTGAACTTTTCCCCTCACCAACAAGATTCGTAAGAGCACCACCAGGCCACCTGCTCTTCACCTCGTTCTTAGAGCTCTGCAGTCACTCTAGATGGACTCCAAGTTAACCTTGGCAGCATTGTTGGTACCCATACAAAAGAGCAGCAAAAGTAACAAGATTTGCCAAGCCTCACTAGTATTTCTGCAACTTCCCTGATCCTGGTCCCCGGCAAAGAGCAAACCTGCTGAGACACGAGGTGGAGCCTGCGGGTGCATGGTTCCCTGCAGCAGGGAATCTCCAAAAACCATCACTTGCTTTTTCTCCTTTGTGCAGGAACCAAAAACCAGCCCCTAGCGCTGCAGCACCCAGAACCCCCAGGTGCCCTAAGCATCTCCCAGCCAGGCTAGAAGTAGAGCCCAGAGCTGCCATGTGCACTGTGAACACCAATCCTGTAATGGCGCCCTGTATGGACCTTGCCCTGCCACGTGAACCCCAAGAGCTGTGCCACCTGACTCCCTCATGCACCACATTTTCTGCCTAGCCCCAAGAGCCACACAACTGGCACCCCTGCCAGCAGCGTCCAGGTGGCAGCTCTTTTCTTCCGAGCCTACCCCTCGCTGCTAGCAGCTGCCCCCACCTTTCCTCCCCTGTGGGTGGCAGCCCACCAGAGCTGTTCCTGAGTGGCCATAGCCTCTGGGCAACATGGAGGAGCCTCACAAGGGAGCTTCTAACAGCTGCTGAGGTGTGCTCCCCCAAATACCGGACATGCAAAGTCCTTAGGAGCCAATCTTATACCAGGTGGAGACTGTGGCAAGAGAGGGCTGGAGAAGACAGGCTACTGTAAATGGGCTTGTGAGGGGCAGCTGGTACTGGTTCCTGCCCCTCGTGTGCCACACACCTGCCAGGTACGAGCAGGCTGTGGGGTGGTCCATCTGGGGCTGCTCCTAGCTATCTTGCAAGCCTGTCACACCGCTTCTGTGCCAGGCAGGAGCTCCTGACTTGCTGAGGAAACAATGCTTCTGTGGAGCAGCAGTGTTGGATAAAGCTCCTGGCTTTTTCCTACCTGAATCCTTGGCCCACCTTAGTGTATGGGTATAGATTGGCTCCTATCTGCCCTATGGCCCCACTAGGGGCACAGACTCCTGGCACCCTCTCTCTGCTGGGGTGCCATCGTGGCCAGCTGGGTCCCCCCAGTCATGACTGGGCAGCCTGCAGGCTGCTGGGAAGAGCCACCCTGCGTTGCATCTTCCTAGATTTTCTGGGGAAAGGGAAATCACAGAGATGCCAGAACAAGGGAACTGCAAGGGTGAAAGAAGGAAAAACATGAGAAGATTTCTTGGGAGTGGGTGTGTTATTCCTACTTTACTAAGGAATGTGTAAGACCAGAAGGCTTGTTTTCTGGTGCTTCTGCATGTTGATTCTGAGATTGCAAGAGGGAGTAGGGGGGAACAAAGTCTGTTTTGTCACTCCATGCAATGACATTTTGAAAAGTCATTTATTTTCTTCACTAGTAGCTGCCCTTATGAAATGATGATTGTTCTGTTGTTGGATCTGCCAGTTTAAATTTTATATATCCAGTCCAGCAAAGGATTTTGTTTTTAGACAGAAGTGTCTAGGCACTCACTGGTCTTACCTGTCAGTGTCTGTTGTTCAGTATCTTACAGAGACAGGGACAGCAGCTTTTTTTTTTTTTTTTTTTTTTTTTTCCTAAACATGGCACACTTTCATTTTGCTGGCAGAATTCTGATCTTCTGGGCCCAATTAGGTTCTCTCCTCTGGAGATGCTTGCTTGAATCCTCAATCATCACCATCTCAAGAACAAAGTGAAAGGACTATTGAAGTGACCTGACTTAATCTGAGGATTTGTCAGCAGCTGAAAGGGACACCTGTTCTCTCAGGTCTTGGTCACTAACAGTGTCAAAGGCCAAAAACCTGTTTGTAACAACTATCTTGTTTTCATATACAGTATATTGCATTTTGGATATAACTTTGTCATTTAACCTTACAAATTATGTTCTGCATTTCAGTCTCTCACAGAGTTTTCAAAGTAGTTTCTGTGACATTAATGATCATATGCTATGAGTGACAGTGCTATTACAAACTTTACTATATTCAGGGTGTATATGCATATATATTGACTTAGTATAATATCATTCCCTTAATTTGCAAAACCTCACGTAGCCCTCCCCCTCTGCATTTCAAAAGTCTATTGATTCTATACTGGAAAATACAGTTGGTTTAGTTTATAAAAGCTTGCTTGGATTAAAAAAAAATATTTGTTTGGCATATGTTCTTGTCCCAAAACTATTGAAGCATTATGTTAGCAGTGCAGTTCTTATTATCTATTCTTATATCCATTTTATTTATCTTACTTATCCATTTTTTTCTGATTCATTCATTTTTATAATTATCCTTTTCTTATTAATGCTGATGCTTTGATGTTTGTCTTGGTATGATGATGTTTGTCTTGGTAATACAAAAGAGCATCTCCAGAATGGACAGATAGAAAGGAAGAGGAACGAAGATGCTTTAAAAGGAGCACAGAAGTTTAACACCTCAGTAGAGTGGGGACCTGTACTGGTTTGGGCTGGGATGGAGTTAATTTTCTTCATAGTAGCTTGTATGTGTCTATGTTTGAATTTGTGATGACAACAGTGTTCATAACACACCAGTGTTTTAGCTATTGCTGAGCAGTGCTTACACAGAGTCAAGGCCTTTTCTGCTTCGAATATCACCCCACCAGTGAGTAGGCTAGGGGTGCACAAGAAGCTGGGAGGGGTGACAGCCAGGACAGCTCACCCCAGCAGACCAAAGGGTTATCCCATACCATATGATGTCATTCTCAGCAATAAAAGCCAGGGGAAAGAAGGAGGAAGGGACATTCAGAATTAAGGCATTTGTCTTCCCAAGTAACTGTTACACATTGATGAAGCCCTCCTTTCTTGGAAATGGCTAAACATCTGCCTGCTGGTGGGAAGTAATGAATGAATCCCTTATTTTACTTTGCTTGCTTGTGCAGCTTTTCCTTTACCTGTTAAACTGTCCTTATCTCAACCCACCGGTTTTCTCACTTTTACCCTTCTGATTCTCTTCCCCATCCCACTGTGGGGAGTGAGCAAGTGGCTGTGTGGTGCTTAGCTGCCTACTGGGGTTAACCCAAAACAGGAATTGTTTTAAAAGGAGCACAGGAGTTTAACACCTCAGTAAACTGTGGAATCAGTACAAGATTGGACCTGAGAATACTAAAGCAAGTTCTTCCTAAAAATGATCAGTAATGAAATACCTAATACTGACATATAAATGGTCATTTTTATGTTTCAAAGTTAACAAGCAATAAAATGAATGAGGCAGTTTAACTCTGTCTTGCAGAGACTGCAGTAGATTATCAGCAGAATTTGAATTAAAAAAAATCTATGCATTAAAATATGTAATATATCTATTATGCATTCTGCAGGTGTTCTTCAAAACAGGAAAACTATCAACATACTTGCTATGTTCTGAACTATTATTCTTAGTGTGAATCGTGAATACTGTGATTAAGTGTCTTGCCAACAACTTGAAAAATATGCAGGCCTGTTTACATCTTACAAATAGAGATCTTTTTCCCTTTCAGTGCCTCTCTTCATCAGTTCAGATAAATTGCAAGATCGGATTTTATGGATCTATAGTTTACCAGTATCTAAAGTATTATGTAAGAATTTTGTTCCATTTTTGCCAATGTCTCTGGCTAAAGATCCAGGTTATCTTCATTGGAATTCCTGGCAGGATTTTTTTCATAAAATACTCCATAACAAGAAAATTTCAAAATGAAGTGTTCTTTGGAGACCTCATAGTCTCCAAGCCCTCATTAAATTGCCATTTATACAATATGCTTCCCAGCCACCAGGGTCACTTTGCTGTGAAGGTACAGCACAAAGGGAAAGCAGTAAATCTCAGTGAATATTTCACAACCCTCTCTGGCAATTAAAGTTTTAAATGGCATCTTCTCTGCCTATCCAATAAAATGAGACTCAGAAGGCAACTGCAGGACAGCCCAGATAAAATGAGCCAACTGCTGTCCCATATTATTTCACACTGAAAGAAAAAGCACATACTAAACTGAAAGACAATATACATTGTTATGGCACCCCACTGTGTAGCAACAAAAAGTTCTATGGAGTTCTATTGGCTAATAGGGCAAAATACTTTTAGGAACTAATTTCAAATATACTGAATTTCTTTATCATCTAAGCATTCACAGAGTGACAATCCATTTTCTTTCTGTCTTTTTGAGAAATGCAGTCTGTTGCTGAGGATCCCCTCTCTTACTATGAAAGACCATCATTGAATTCAGTCTGGACAATCTCGTCAGTGCTTCCATTTTCCATTAAACTGGGAACAGGATTATATGATATTTCCAGCCAATTTTAGAAGTTTTCAATCCACTGATCATGCTAACAGTTTTTGCAGGAACATCATAAGTGGCGTTAGAGTCTCAGAAGCTAGAGGGCTGAGTTTTTTTTGGAAAAGCACTTTTGCTCCTTGCATTTCTGATTCTTAAAAAATCTACAGAGAACTGTGTCAATGCATCTCTGTGTTTCAGCACAGAAGCAAGATAGCCCAACATTTTATCCAAGAATTTTGTATCCAGATATTTTTCAAATACTAGCTAATTCTCATATCTTCTGTGAAACCTAGAGACATTTTAAAGTACCTTTTGAAAAATAGGGAAACTAGGGTGGAAATTCTGGAAGTGGTTCAGCAGCTGTAGAAAAAGGAGTCACTGTCACATATATGTGGATGAATATATGAAAGATGCAAAAATATTAACTTTATTACACAAAAATGGTAAAGCCACAGTTGAACTTTTAAGGTGCTAGTGATGACAATCCACCTGTTATTTATTCCAGATATGGTATTAGTTATTTCTTATTTAGGGACCATTTATTAACTCCTGTCACTGAATATTATCTTGCTACAACAGTAGTCCATATGAATTAGTAAAACCAGTTATTTAGCAAGTGAGAACTTGAGGAAGTCAAAAAGTTCAAAATTTGTCTATTTAGAAAAATAAGTGATCGAGTAAGGCAGTCCCAAAATTAGCTACATGCGTCTTGACAGTCTTAACAGACCTTAAAAATAATGATCACTGATATATGAATGGAAGAAATGTTAAGAGTTATTAAATATTCTATAGGGATTGTTCCTGTGATGGCCCACTTGCAAATTGTGTATCTCCCATCATAAACTTGTCTATTTAAGCAAACCCATTGAATCCTCAAAACATGTTAAGTTTAAAAGGTTAAATGAAAAATCAGTTTTCATCAATTATTTTTGATAGTAATATTGTATTCCAGAGTTTCCTAGCTTTCTTTAATGTGTTGCTTGATTGTGTAATAAGGTATCACTCTTTGGAATGGCAAAACCCAATTATTTTCCTAACACTACCAAGATTATGAAATAGTCAATAAAGCACTACCACATATTGCATGCTATTAGCTTCACATACATGATTCATTTCATATATATGTGCTCCTAACAGTGATGATTGTAGCCATATTTTTGGAAAAGCAATCAAGCACTTACTTACATTAAAAATCAAGAAACAATATCACGAAGTATTTTTCATGCAATCTTTATGACCACAAGCACCTAGGACTCTTTAAATCCTTTGAAGATCCATTTTAGAGTCAACATACTCTTTCCCTCTCCCTGCCACAAGCTTTGAAAAAACCCTGAAGAAGCAAAAGGGGACAGGCGGAAGAAAAGGAAGCACAAATTCCCATAAAAGATATTGTAGTTTTTACCATCTTGTCTCAAAGGATTAATGACGCATACTGATAAGTGTAATACATATCTATGTATCTTTGAAACACCAGAGATAACATATTCCCTTGAATTTACTCTGTGTTTCAAACTGCATGACAAAGACATGCTGTAGAGAACAGATGTGTGCTGGGTCCCAGCTGCAGTGGACCCCAGTGAGTGATAGAGGCTTAAGTGTAATGAAAAATGAGTCTTTTTCTTCATCTAGTAAATCTGCAGAGAATGTTGAAAAACACCATTCCAAAAATCTTGAAACAAACAAAAAAAGTGCTGAAACAGACAGGATATTTCTCAGTAGAGATAACGAAGGATTTCTTTTAAAATTATGCTTCAAATGGTGAAGTTTCACTCGTCTGCATACCATGACTCAGAAAGTCCAGTAGACTCTGAACTGCCAACACTTGCTGTACTACCAGACAGAGGAATTCAGAAGACAAATTTAAATGTGGAAGTCAAACCACAGTAGTTTAGCATTCTTTACTTGCAAGATTATTTAAACTGGTTTGACCCTTAATTGTTGAAAAACTTATTACTGTTTCTAGTTGTGAAAAAATTGGAGAAATTTGGTAAAATTAGGAAATATTATTTTACTTCATTTTAACCCAAAAAGGCATAGGCTTCAAGGGCATCTGCAAGCCAAATGGCAGGCTGACACATGTGCAGGGACTATTCCTTAGTTGTGTTTCTTTGTGCTCACTCTTTATGCAATGTCACTGACTACATGGATGCTCCAGAGCAAAGTAGGAGCTAATTAAGCGCTCATCAAATGTTTCTAGGGCAGACCTTTCTCTACCTCATTCCAGCAGCATGCTGGTGTGATGTATTAGAGGATAATAAATATGCTAGGATACAGCGTTATTTGGAAAGAATGCAGCTCTGTTCTGGTGATGTCTCATTAACCATTTATTGACACTTATATATTAACTTTCATTTACTTAATCCGGGTTTTTTTTCTTGTGCACTGGACTTTTACAATAACCTCTTCATGTACTCAGTTCAGCAGCTTTGGGTTCTTAGAGCTCAGGGAAATATGTCAGAAAAGAATCCTAAGGAGTATTTTTGTTCTTTAGTTTTCTTTGTGTAGAATATGGAAAAAACTTTCTGGCAAAAACCATCTCCTCTTCAAAGTGGAAAAATACATTTAGTCTGGCACTATAGGGTCCTGTGCTCTTGCAACATCTCAAGTTAATTTAACAGTTACACCAGGAAATTTTTTTCAACTTTTTTTCAACTTCTTTTTTCCCACTCCTCTGCACCTTTGAAAAGCAAGACTCTAGAATTTGCTTTACTTTTCCATTCCCCAGTGATAGTTCCTATGATAAATTAACTGATCTAAATTTCCTTACCATAGAGGCTATGACTGTGTTAAGCACAGTGTCCAGTCTCACAGCCTGACACTTGGGGATCACTAAATCTGCCATCTCTAAGCAGAAAGTAAAGGCTATCAATCATTGTCATTTAGTGTGACATTAAGTCAGCTGAAGTTGCTCCTGTGTGAAAATGTTATCTTTTGGGAATACCCAGGAACAGTTGGAGAGACAGAAGAATTTCTTTGCAAAATGGTTAATCATTATTGCATTTGCTTGCCTTTGAGCATTTGCACAAATAATTTGGTAATTAGCAGATTTAATTGCTTTCTGACACTGAGGATTAAGTAGCCTGCCCTGCTCTTTACTCTCAGAGCTATTAGTGTGCATGTCACCAAAGTCAATTTAGCCCATTTCAGTACTATTTCTCATCGATTTCCCTTTTACTAAGTGAATACTCTGGGATGCCTAAGAACTAAGCACATCTAAAGGGTTCCTAAGGCCCCTTTTTGTCTCTACTGTCTACAGTAGATAATTTCAGGATAATCACACCCAGTTCTTTTACTTTGGAAGATATTATTCATAGTAAAATGTAATCAACCAACAAAGTTCACAAATTTATCAGTGCTCAATATTTTTTTTCTGACACAGTGGCAATAAATAATAATTACAGAAAGCATGACAGAATCACTTGAGCATAGAATCAGAAATCAAATCATGCAGAATTCAGCTACAGTGTTAAAGCCTGTGAACTCATGTGTGTTTTTTAACTTTTCTTTAATTTCTCAAGTCAGGTGTGACTATTTTTACCTTCTATATACCCTAGTATTTACAGCCATTTGCATGTTATTTTGATCAGTCTTGAAGCCACTAGAAGCTGAAAGAAAAATGCTGGGTTTTAGTCTGCTTTTTCTGAATTCCTGTGGTTTTCTTATTAATCTGAAATTCCTTATTACAGTGGTTATACCCACATATATATGCCTAAGATGTACCATGCTCTTTCATATTACCTAATACATGTACTGGAGTTGAATATTGACTAGCCAAGTTTCTTACAATCAGTTATTGTCTATGTGGTGTCAAATTATACTATAACAAAGGCTATTTTCCTCATTCTGAAACATATGGAGATACTATCAAAAAAAGTATTGAAACAAATACTTTCCACTGGAACAAGACACCATAGATAGTGGTTTAATTTAACTCTCCAAAAACCAGTTTAGATTTGCACTAGGGAAAACTATGAAGGGTTTATTATTTCAGTGCATCATTTAAAGTGGCAAGGGCAAAACCACCAACAACAAAGATATTCTTTGCTCACAGACAGAAGGGCAAAATTTGATCAATTTTTAAATTTTTTTTTTTCCCCTTTCGTCTCCAAGGTGGATAAGTGATTGCACCCTGGGCTTGTTAAGGAGGGCTGTGGATGGTGAAAATTACATGGATTTGGAAAGCAAACAAATTAATGGAAGAAAAATCCATCTGGAACTTTTAAATACAAAATCTCCATCTCTAGTTGCAAAAGTCCCCAAATGGTAAACTGCTGGATTCTGGAAGAATATTCAAAGCATTCCTTCTCTTCTTGCTCTGATGTTATGCTCTTGCCAGAATACTGTGGATTGTTTTGTTCAAAGAATGCTGGTTTAAAGAGGACCAACTGTATTTTCCACATACTTGCAAATGACCTGGAAAAGGAGAATGAATAGTAAGGTGACTAAGTTTGCTCATGACACTAGATTTTTAGAATAGTATAAATGAGGACCACCTTCACAGAATGATAGACTTTATAAAACTCAGTGGGTAATAAAATAAAAAATGAAGTTTAATGTGGATATATATCAAATAACATCAAACAAAAAAAAGACTTATCTTCATATGTAAAATGATGGGTTCAGAGCCGACCGTTACCACTCAGGAGTGAGATCATGGGATTATGACTCACAGCTCCATAAAAGCATCAGTTTAGTATTTAACAACTGTGAAAAAGCAATCAAATGTCAGAAATTATTAGAAAAGAAATAGAGAACAAAACATGGTTTAACTACTTCTTGAATACTGTGTGCATAATATAGGAAATAAAACTCTGATTGTCCTGTTCTTACACTTCTCTCTAAGCATCTTTGTTGGCCTCATGGAAGACAGGACACATAATTAGATGATGTTTTGATTTTTCCCAGTAGTTCCCCATATTTATGATATTACGTTTGGATATGTAGATTCATTCACATAGAGAATTACTTAAATTAACCTCAATGAGCAATCAAGCAAAGTATTGGCACAAGTCACTACAGTAGTTAGTAATGTAATGAAGAAATACTGAAACTCATTTTTAAATAAGCAGGAGAAATTTTGGCCCTGTACATGCTGTCTGATTAATGTGCTTTGACTTTAAGTTCATAAATCCTCTGTCTTCAAACTAGGCACACTTACAGTGTAATGCAACTGTTTTCTCTTTTGCACTTTTGAACTTTTTTGGGTTCAGGTGTATTAACTATCTGACTGATCCTTGTGACTGTCCACTTTGACTCATCTGTTGGAAAACTTTCATATTAGAACTTTCAGCTCTGCCAAATGTTGCCCTCACTATAAGAGCAGCAGCGTGTGGCCACTGTCCTACCAGTCAAGATGGAGGTTGTTGGCTAGAGTTTGCCTAGTATGTTCCAGGAGTTTGGATTTTGACAGTTCTTTATCAATGTCTGGGCTCTCCTAAGCCAGTTTTCAAGCTAATATTGCCGTGTACATAATTGGATAATACAAACTTCTGTGCAAGCTTGACTATGAGTTAACATGATAGCAAGGGCACTTTCTTTATAACCAGGAAGAAAGATTGCTTTTACATTGCTGAACTCATGCTTTAAACTATAAATATAAAACTGGAGTTGGTCCCAAAGAAGTACTCCATTGTTAATAGATGTATTATAAATATGGAAGCTTTTACCTTTCATTTTAGACAGTGTCAAAGGCAGGTCATAGGCATGACAGATATATGGTCTGATTCAGGATATTCTTCTCTGTGAAATATTAAGACACATTGCTTCCCTATCCCACCCACCCACCTGCAATCGTCTCTAAGAAGGAGGAATAGCAACACTGTAAGAAAAATACCATGCAGAGCATTAGGAGATTCAGCTGATGTTAGTAAACAATAGTTTGCTTTGTTCCTACTTATTTCATACACTAACATGTTTAAAGGTGTTGATTTTGTCAATAAACAGATGATTTGATATTATGTCTTTGATGTTAACCATTTTTGTTTTGCTCACAAAGTTATAATATCACAAGAACTCAAAGATAAAATTTCAACCTCTTATGTGCAATTGGGTGTATAATCCCTCCATTATTATTCTGATTATTATTCTTATCCTGTCAGCTTCTTCACCTTGAGCTAATATGACATTTCAGTGCTATGGGAAATCAATGGGGCAAAAATTTCTCATACTACCACAATTACTGTTGATTTAGGTACAAAGGCTAAATATCAGATAGATAGTATGGACCAAGAGATTAAAGGAAAGAAAACTCAACTGTTATTGGATATTTGCTAAGTTGTTTGTAAAAATGGGTGTGATCTGTAGGGAAGAAAAAAACTTGTTTATTGATCGCATGTAACCTGAATAAAACTTACTTTCAGCATAATTAGCTGTAGCCCTGCATCTGAGACTGGCTGCATACTTCAGACTTGACCAAAGCTTTATATTGTCTTGCACTTCAGTATTGACTGCCTGATTGTACATGTACATGTAAGTATATGTTTCTGTACCTCAAATCCTTCCATTAATTTGATTTTGTAACTCTTGTCATCTACTGACAGGAGGCATCGTATGCTACAAATAATATCCACATTCTGATCAAGAAGATAACCAGCCCTTTTGTCTGAGGAGGGAAGAAGATACAAGGGAAGGAAACTCCTTGATCAGACTGTTTTTCCATTGCCCCTCAAAGAAATTATGTAATTATAGTAAAAAACATAAGAGCTAAGGAGGGTGAGGGTTGTAAGGTGGATGAAATTGCATTTAGGAATTATTTTTGGAGAAGCCTCTGCTGTTTTTATTTATTTTAGCAGAATACATTCTCTGAGGACCTTACATCTTCTGAGACTTCTGGTTTATATTTAGTTTAGAAAAATAAGACTAAACAGCATTCTAAATGTCATTTTCAGACTCGAAAAGTGTCAGAATAGCTGGAATAAATTTGGGTGAGTTTCAAGAATAAAAAAATTTCTGACTAAAGGTTTTTGTGACCCCTTAGTTAAACATAAGGGGCTGACAAGGGAAACAGGATGCCAAATGAATAACCCCTGGAGAACTTTTTCCTCCAGGCTGTGGCCGGGGGGCCTTGATTTCATTCAGCCAAATGTTATATCTACATTTAGGGTTGGCAGCGAGACAAAGTGTAGAGCTGCAGTTGTAGTCAGGTTGTAAATCGACTTCAATGGGAATTCACAAGCTGCCAAAAAATTGTCCCCTGAGGCCTTTTTCCATGGCTGTGGGTCCTTGAGATAGATTCAGTCAAAGCCAGGCCCTAGTTTTATGGTAATTATCAGGATGGCGACAAGCCCATGGCCCAGAGGAACAAATTCTCATCTGTCATTTCATTGTCAATGTACACTTTCCCTTGAGAGCCTTCTTGCAACCTTACTGCAACTGCAGCACCAGACTTTGTCTCCTTCCCAACCCTTGTCTTAATCCTAACCCATTACCCATTGGCTGAGCCTAACCCCAATAACTCCCAACTACTGCTCAGAGGCAAAACATCTCGAGGGACAATTCTTTTTCAAACCTACCTGTCCTTTAGGGAGTATGGTTAAGGCTGGCATTTATAGTTAGGGTTCTGAAGACACAAAGTCTGGTACATAAAGACAGGAAGTGTACTATATGGCTTAGTAGTATCCTTGAAGAGGTGACCTAAACTCTGTAAGGTCATGTGGTTACTTCTGTATCTGTCCGGATTATCCCTTTCATTCTTTTACCCTGTGTTTCCTGTCTTCATTTGTGCTTGTGGTTTTTCTGGACACTGTTTAGCAACATTGTCTATGTGTTTGTCTGTGTATTTGAAAGAGAGAGAATATGAGAAACAGTAAATACGGAAAAACTTGGAGATTGTCTCTGACATTAGATTTATTTGCACGTAACTGCATCCTAAATGAAAAATATAATACCCCTTTTCTCTTACCAGCAGCTAAGAATGAAATTTTCTTCTCCATTTTGCCATACAAAAATTTTTTTCAAGGTCAGAAATAAGATTTGTCCAAACTTGACTTGGAGTTTCCATAGTTCCTTTTTCATTCTTGCTGAATGTGAGCTTCTATGGCTATTATTTGTTAAATATTATTTTGGAGATGATCACAGTAGAACTGGCAGGGAAAATTGTCTCTCCTATTGCTCTACAGCATTTAGATAACATTTAATAAGGTACAACTGATTTTTATACACAAAAGTAATTTTCTGTTGGAGGTCCATGGAGATACCCTTTATATGGATCAGTATAGCTGGATATGATAGAACTCTATGCTAACACAAACTTTTACTATATGTCTAATAAACATTCAGCACTTTAAATTTGAATATTTAATCATAGCAAGAAATTACTTTTTAGAGAACTGCAGATAGTACAAATGACAGAAGTTCATATTTCTGAGGACTGATTTATGTTATACAAACATATTAAAGGTAGCATGTTCCCTATGTACCTAGCAAAAGGAGTGCTTCCTTTCCTGAAGTGCAACTTTCTGTGATTTTTTTAGAAAAGACATCAGTCTTCTAAAATGCTGCTGACATGTTTGTTGTTAGTCACTGATTTGGCGAATTGCCATTCCCTTCTTCTCCCTTCCTTCATCCGTATATAGAAGGCTACTTATCTGTTTGTTTATTTTTCCTGTTGGAATGTAAAGAGGATGAATTTACACAGTTCATCTCCAAGTGCCATAGCAGTCCTCTTCATGACTACAAAAGAAATTGTGTCAGCAAATGGCTATCACAAATATATTGCCTACCTGAAAACTCCAAGTGGGATCAATTAATGAAACAAGTCAAATAAACATGATGGTTAATAACATTTAATTCAGGCTAGCAACGAAGGACAGGAGCCTCCTTTCAAAAAGAACTTATTTTGGCTTTCATGCCAACTGCTGTCCATAATCCATTATTGCCAGTGTTCCATTCTGAGTCTGCTAATCCTAAACCTATGAATTGTTATAGACAGGTGAGCTATTTAGACAACATTACACACAAAAAAGCAGCTAAGCACTTAATAGGTGTTCAAGATTAGGCCAGAATCTCAGCAGATCAGAGGTGTGGTATGAAAAGTGATCAGAGTATCAGTAAATCCAGGAATTAGTGTATGAATGGAATACTTGAAATCTTTGCTTTTATTATAAATGCTGCTCAAACTCATATTTTGAAGTAATCATGTATATGAGAGCAGACAAAGTTAAAGGTGCTGTTTGTTCTGCTTTCTGTGAATGAGGCAGAGATAAATAGGATTATAGGAAAACAAGAATCTGTACCAGCTTAGGTGTAGAAACATTATTTATTCATATCTTATTTATTGGTCTCTACTGTCTGCAAATTTGGGTTGGCTACCTAATGGAATAGAATCTTCTCAAATCTGACCAGTGTACTCCATTTGGGTAGATATCCTGATTTATTTCAATCTCTTGTTCTGTAAAAAAAAAAAGACATGAAGAAAAGGTAAGAAAGAAAATCTAGTTGATGGGTTGTCATCTTTCTTAGCTTGCCAGTATTCCGTGATATTCCTATGGTACTGTAACATTGCAATTTTTTTTTCTTCCTCTAATTTAACATCTCTTTTTATTATGCAGTTTATTCCCCAATTAGGATAAGATTGTTCTCTACATATTATAATCCATTTCAAAAAAACACAAAAGAAAGTGATTCAACTGGTGGAGACACATCAGAAAAAAATAAGCCTCCCAAGATGCACTTCATCCTGCTTCAGATAAGCTACTTAGTTGTCACTCTTTCTTTCAAGTTCCCCAGCTTGATTTCAACACCCAGTATAAATAGATAACCTTAGCATATTCTCAGTAATTAAGGAATGGGAGATATTTTCCTTTTATCATTTTAGCAGCATATGCTACCTTTAGGCCATCAGAAACTGAAGGGGCAGATGAGGGTGTTAGAGATTTCCTTACTACAGGAGAATTCAAGCACCCCAGAGTGGTGCATACGGAGAGGCAAGACTGAGACTGGGCTCAGAGATGACACAGGTAGGAGGCAATATTTTCATAGTATGTGTTCTATAGAAATCTTACCTTCCAGACAGCCTCTAGGTGACTATAAAACTACCATAAAAGTATAGCAAACCTCTGATCTATTCTAATGTACAGAAGTGGCTCCTGCAGGTCTAAGCCTGTCAGAATTTGAACAACATAAATATAATTCGATGTTTCTTGTCATTCTGGGTTCTAACATCATTCAGGTGGCAAGGATAAAAAGAATACAGGAACTTCAGGGTCTGTGTCTATCCAATTATTTGTTTCTGCTCATCATTTTGCTACTGTGAAGGTGACAACTGTGAATTTTCTTTACTGACATTAAACATTCTCTTTTTGTCACAAATATTTGGAAAGCACAAATAAGTTCCTTCTTTTGCATTCTTATATTTTGATACTTGGGCTGGCCACATTATTAAATAACTGCTCATGTGTTTTGAGAACAGTGTGGATTCCTTCTTGCAAATCACAGGGACAATTAAAGTTTTAAGCTGCCACCTTAGAAGCTCTCAAATGGGTTTTTAATCAGGGTAATTGCCAGCACACAGAACCAGTCAGAAGAACTACGGCACCAAAGTGCTTTAAAATGGAGAGAGTGGAAAATTGTCAGTCAGGAATTTGTCTGTAAAGATTTCTTAACGAATGTGCTTGTTCAAATATGCAGGACTTGATCCACCAAATGCAAACTTGCACCAAACGTAATCATTAAACATTTCCTGGGGGGGGGGGGGGGAAGAATATGTGATAGCTCCTCGGAGTGTTTAATCTCAGCTACTTGCATTTTCACTCCCATTAAAAGATTAGTTGTAATATTTCCCGTTACATGATAAATTGGGAAACGGAAAAATCAACAGATTACTGATATTTTTCTTATGCTAATCCATTTGTCTGACCTTCCTAGTACACAGATAGCAGCATTTTCCCCCAGCAGCCCTGATTCAAAAGTGGATTAGAGACAAAGCACCAGAGTTAAGAACCCAAAGCATCAAAACAGAACATTTATCAACTAAACATCCCTGTGACCTTGCCCCTCACAGAATGCAGGTCAGTTCATTACATGTCTCAGATATGAACACAGAGCGTATACTTTACTCAAGATCAACAGTGTGACCTGTGAAAAACAATGACATTTATAATGGAGCCAAAGGCAGAGGTTTTTATATTTTCCAGTGAAATAACAAGCTAAAATTCAGATATCAGGATTAATACAGGGGTATGATCCTCTATCTCAGCAGCCACAAAATCTCTTGGGAAGTTTTCTCTGATAAGTAGCTGTCTGTCTCAAGATATGAACAAAGCTGGAACAGCAGAGCATTTGCAGATGTGTTTCTATCAGATATTTGATATGCAGCTAGAAATCAGGATAAAGGGGTAGTATTAATATCAATGACAATTTGATTTTTCTCATTGTCTGCATACCTGCACTGCAGATGGGAGTAAGGACAAGATGTTTTTTCTGCAGCACAAGAAATCAAACCATTGCAATTATTTAAAGGGTACACTAATTCCTGTTGGATATTTGAATGTTACTTCTCAGGCAGGTAACTACATATTTTTGGGACTACATCTGCTATTCAGAAGAACAGCTTTTTTGACGCTGACAGTGGTGATCTCTTACCTTTCCACCTATTGCCAAATCCAAAGGCAATGACATGTAACATCTATCTGTTTTAAATGTGAGGTATTTTATGAAAAGCAGAGAAGGACATTTAGCAGCTAGGTTAGGACTCTTGTCAAATCATTTTACTACATCTCTGAAGCTAAGTATTTCTCTCTGTCACTGGGTCTTAGTTTACTGAGAGTAGGAGAATCAGGGAGAGAAACAGATACAAGAAAGTAAAGGAAGAGTCTCTCTATTCCTTGGGCTTCCACTCAGTGGGTGATGACAATTTTGTAATGATATCTAGTATCATATTTAAGTTGTAAGCTGTCTATGTAAAGGGCGTCTTTTTTCAGTGTTTGCAGTATCAATGTAAATTTATCAATGAAAACAACAAGTGTTGAAGAGCTAAGACATTCAAAAGGAGTAGAGAAGCTAGTCCTGCTGATTTTCTAGTGTCTGAGCTAAAATCTAATGTACATCTCTTATTTTTAGAAAGTTTCTTTGAAAAGAAGATTTTTTTTGAGAAGATATCAGTGTGGGTACTTGATCTTACTTAATTTCTTTCATATTGTACAAACATGCACAGATACCCCCTAGCATCATCAGCCTTTCTTTACATTCTGCATTGCTTGAGGATACACACAAAGACCTCACAAAATCGCCTGATGAAAATGCTACTGAACTGTCCTGATACTTGCATGGCTAGAGGCAGAGTTTGACAGTAATAGACTGGGTGATAAACATTAATGTTTTCACTCTAAACCATGCTGCTGAAGGTGTTAAGATCTTCTGGCATCTGTATTATATCATAACACTCTATAATGGCCATGTCAGAGGCATACATGTTCTCTGATGTCATACCAGATGATTCTGGCTTTAGCAGCTTGCCAGTAATAAGAATATGAACAGAAATACAAAACAGATGAGTGGAGGTCAGCAGACTAGACCTATAGATGCAGAGTATCACCACTGGTCTTCATATTATGCCTGAGGGAGCTGTTCAAGTGATTTAATTAGAAGCATGGGTATATGCAGAATCATAGAATCATACCTCTGAGATCATCGAGTCCAAACTGTTAACCTAACTGCCTGGTCCACCTCTAAACCATGTCCCTAAGTACCACATCCACAAGTTTTTTGAATACTTCCAGGGACTGTGATTGTACCACTTCCCTGAGCAGTCTGTTCCAATGCCTAACCACTCTCTCCATGAAGAAATTTTTCCTAATATCTAATCTAAATCTCCCCTGGCACAACTTGAGCCCATTTCCTCTTCTCCTGTCACTTGTTACTTGGGAAAAGAGACCGCCCCCCACCTCGCTACAACCTCCTTTCAGGTAGCTGTAGAGGGCAATAAGGTCTCCCCTCAGCCTCCTCTTTTCCAAACTAAACAACCCCAGCTCCCTCAGCTGCTCCTCATAAGGCTTGCTCTCCAGACCCTTCATCAGCTTCATTGCCCTTCTTTGGACACACGCTAGCACCTCAATGTCTTTCTTGAAGTGAGGGGCCTAAATCTGAACACGGTATTCAAGGTGCAGCCTCACCAGTGCCAGGAAGAATTAGAGAAATCCATTCCATGTCTCCATTGTACTCAAAAGTTATGCAGTCATTTTAAGTAACATTTTTCTCTGCAATCATTTATGAGGTGAGGTCAATGAACAAGAGATGGGTCAAAAGCATTTGTACCACCAGTAAAACAGCAAAAGCCTCCTTTTTCTCCTGCATTTGGGCACTGTGTAGAAATATGAAATTTTCCCAATTTCCAATGTTTGAGCTAAACAGCACAATTTAGAGATAAGATTGCTGCAGCGGAATCTGGGATCTTTTGAAATAGAAAATGCCATATCCCAAGGGTAATCAAATACATTCTTCAAAAACACCCAAGCTAAAATAGCACCCCTGCCACAGATAATCTCCAAAAAAGTGAGCAAACTGATAGAGGCAAGTATTGCTTTTTAACTCTTATCTGTGGCTAGAACTAGCTCGTGGTTTAGGTAAGAGGGAAAGTATCTGTGAAAGTATGAAGTTATACATTCAGTGTGATTAGCCCTGCTTGATAAGCAGGGCAAAAAAAAGGCTTCCTCTCTCCTCATGCCTCCCAACAGAGGGTGCATTTCAGCATCTCAGCTGCAGAAGAATTGGTTTTTTGGCAGACTTGTTCCATTTTCTTGTCTGTGCCAGCTGGCTCTAGCACCCATGTGGACTGGACAGTATGAGCAGCCAGTACTTCCATATCTTATTTTCCCAGAAGATTTTCTGTCCCTGGAGAGTCTCCAGGATGGATTTATTCTGCTAGAAGTCTATCTTATACTGCAAAACAATGTAGAATGAAAATAGCCATATGATGACGGAGCTGCATAACTCAGGTTTTGAATGCTTGTTGAAGCAAGCTATGGTTCTTGGTCTAATTCATGTAGTCTACAGAATGCTGACTTAACACCTGGTGATGAGAAAATATTCTCTATAACTGGTAGTTCTCCAGCTACCTCTATAGGAGGTTAATGACAGAACAATAACCCTTCTCCTGGCACTATGGGGACAGTACTTTTGTTGATTATCCCAGACATGAAGAGGTTTCTGTCCCACTGCATGGAACAGATTGATTAGTGTAGTTTTTTATTAGCTGATATTTGTAGAAGGGTGATGACAGAGAAATTCAACATACCTTCTCCCCTGACTATATGTATTCTGTCTTTGGCTATAAACATTCAATAGTTTCCCTGTCTAGGAATCCATTTGCCCTTACCTTTTTCCTCTCTCTGTATTACAAATCTCTCAGTATACAACACTGTACTACTCTGTGTAGACGATGGTGGGCGTTTATCAACCTCCTGGCAATTTTGCAAGTAAACCATTGGCTCAAAGACACTTAATGCATATTAAAGAAAAACACAAAATTTGCCATTTTATTGTCTTTGTGAGGCTGAAATTCTAAGTCCACATAACCAGTCTCACAACAGCCTCAGCACACAGCAAGACTCAATGATGCTAAAAAAGTCAATACACACTATAATTTGCCTAGGGCATCCCAAAATAAACATGTAATTGTTGAAGCTGGTAATAGCTGAGCTCTAAAATCAGAAACTTCCTCTTCCATCAGAGGGGAAGCCTGGATATCTCAACATTCACTCAACCTTTTCACTAAGATTCATCACTTAGCTGGTAGAAGGCTGACACTGTATGTTTACATCTGAATTAAGCATCGTAGCAGGGAAATACATGTACATGAAGGAAAGACTTTATTTTGGGGCCGGAAACCTCTATTTTAGTCATGTATTGTATGTCTGATCGATCTGATCAAAGTCCTCACAGTAGCAGACTCTTTGACTATGTTTGACTTAGTGTGACAACCATACACCTGTGCTTCTCATGTCAAGCTTCTCCTGTGGACTGGAATGCAAGAAGGTAGATCAGGACCTCTTTAGTAAAAAGGAATAACTCCTTGGTATACAGGGATTGAAAATACCATCTGTCTCACTTCTACATATTCAAGTGGCTCTATAAATGCAGGATATTGTAGGTATTCTAGTGACATTGTAACATTTGGTATTCCATAGCTAACCTTCCTGATATTAAGGTAAATCTCTCAGTCATTGTTGCTCTCCTTAATGCTTAGTTCCTGAAGTATTTACCCTATTAGGAAGAGATTGGAAATACAGAACAAGACCCATGGGCAAGCAGAGAAACTAAAGAATAAAATGTCATTATTTTTAGGTTTTGTTTTTTTTTTTTTTTAATGTGGTTCTAAAGTCTTTGTAGTATCATAGAGCATCTGCCATTAATGTAATTGTACAGTGTACCCAAACAGGAAGCTCCTTATCCTGGTCTCTTGAAACCATCAGCTTTTCTCTTTCTTTTTGCTACCTCACCTTTACTTTCTCCCCTCTCACACTTCTATTCAATGGGGGAGCAAATAACCACTGTTGCTTTTCCAAAGTGATTGGCCACCTCTGTATCATCTCAGGTAAGTTACTAGAAGCAGGTGAAAAGAAAAGTATTGTAAAACAACTTGCATGTGCTTGGTAAAATAAAACTTGTTAGTGGAGTATACACTTAAGAGACTACTCTGGACAATTTTCACCACCTGTTCTGTCTCCACTCGCACGCTCTCAGACACTTGTAGTAAACAAGTACTTATCAAGGTGCTTACAGGACTCTTTCTCTTCTCTCCCACAATGTTAGAAGAAAGACAGAATATTCTTGGGCAAGGGCCTTGCTGTGTGTTTTTCCCCTCTGTGTCCCTGACAGCTGGACATAAAACCAGATCAAAACAAAAGGGCTGACTAAATGCTTTTCTGTGGCTCAGTCCTATCAGGAGGAGTTTTCTCAGCATCTCCAGTAATAGCAAAATCAACTCTTTGACATGGCATTTTGGAGACTGTCCCTTCTTCTTCATTGCCTTATGAATTTTGGATTACTGAGCGAAGTAAACACTTCTAAGATAGCCAGATTATCTGTTTTGTGTGCTCCAACAATTAATAAAACAGTCAACTAAATCTCCTAGTCTGAATTAGTTCAGAACTTCTTTCTTAAATGAAGCAGATAAAATGAGTTGAGTAGACCTGACATTCTCTTCTCCCATTAAAAATTAATGTTTAATAATGTCAAAGATTTCTACCCTTACTTTAGCAACACATAGACATGATAGAAGAGGAGCTAGAATAATTTGAATGAGCATGGGTTAAGCAAGACAAAGTCAGGATTAGCTGTCATGAAGCGCAGTGCTTCCTCTATTTTAGATTTATAAGAAAGAAACAGAAAAAAGAAAACTGAACTTTGTAGGAAGCTTGTTAGAAACTTTAGCTTCAATATAGAGAGGAGATGTAATGGGTATTTGAGAAGTTGGCATTTTTTAAGCCTGATTTGGTTTTGCTAATCTATTATTTTAATAATCTAATTTTCTTCTTAGTTCTCAACCATAACTTTAGTAGAGATGATTTTACCCCAATTGCGATTTCTTCTTACTTTCTTTTTTTTTTACTAAAATAGCAGTAAACCTGGTAAGACATGAAGAAATATAAATTGAGACTAACTTCAATTTTCAAATGAAATGAAAAAGTAATTTCTTTGAGGTATTAACTTTCATTGCATTTCTTCATGATTCTTATTAATTCACAGTATTTATGTCATTTACAATGGCATCCTTCAGTAGTTACTATCAATTATTGAAATTTGTATTCCATAAATGAGCATGCTTGTATTTCTCTGTACTGCAGCTTACATCCCCTAGACTTCTGATTTTTGTAGCTGTACCTTTAAGCACTTCGTGTGCTTGGAAACATGGCAGTTCTTTCCCAGTGTACACAATAATGTTCCAGAGCTATTCAAAGTGCCATTTTGACGGAAAAAAGAGAAGAAGTGAAAAAGAAGAGGAAAATTAATATGCTTGTCATTGGAGTAGTTTCCAACATATTTTTCAACAAAAAATCCACAGCATTATGTTTTATCAAAAAGATACCTTAAATAGAATTGTATTATCTTAACATCACCTTAAAACATTATATAAATACACAGCCTGTATTAGATCTCCTGTACCATTATCTGTGGTCTTGTGTCCAAATGGTATTTGACCTGTTGGAATAGAATCAGTACTGAGAATGAGAATGAGAATACCTGCTGTTTAATTACAGAGGAAGAGGCTAACATCAAGACTAGCCGAATGGAACATAGGCTGGGGTGAATGATGGCCTGAGTGGACCTTTACTTTCTTTACCTTACCAGTTTATTGATTTTATCTGTCATCTTACCTACTACTGACCTGAACACTAATTTTTCATCTTGAAGACAGAGGCTTGGATATGAACTTACTTACAAATAGCACAGAGAGTTCTGAAATCTTTTTTTCTTGATGTCACCTTGGAGACAGTTT
The DNA here is from genome assembly GCA_020745775.1 of Theristicus caerulescens. NCBI lineage: Eukaryota > Metazoa > Chordata > Aves > Pelecaniformes > Threskiornithidae > Theristicus > Theristicus caerulescens. Next base: position 24,992,442 of record CM036564.1, on the reverse strand, counting down.
GTGCCTAATGAAAATGTATTGTAGGCCTTAACGTAGTAATCACGATCAGAGAGTTGCACATTTTTAATAATTTAAAGATGTCATTTAAATATTATCTATCCTCTGTGAATATTTGATGCTCATTAAATATTCCTTGGAAAAGTGAAAATAACACATTTGTTAAAGGATTTTGGCAGCAGTAATATCACCAGAATGTTTTTCATTTCTCCTAGAATTAGTAATACATTCTCTTTCTGCAGGCCCATCTCACCCCTAAGTACTAGAAATAGGACAAACTATCTGGAAAAGGTCAGAGGAGGCAGAATCAGAAGTAAAGCTACAAGGGAGAACTAAGGGAAATATTTCTGTCCTATTTCTTCTGTAAGACAAGTCTGTTGCAAAATTCTACATTAAGAAAATGTGTTCTGTATTCCAAAGAGCTATAATGCCTAAACAAAACAACGCCCCACTTCAGACCGCAGAATATTTGAAAAATGAGATAAAGGAACAGAATGCAGTGGTCAAAATCACGATGAGTATTCCATTAATACCATTCTCTTCTCCTTCCCTCATCCCACTGTTGGAGATACGTGAGAAATAAGACAAAGGGTGTTAAGGCAGAGGACCTTAATCAACCTCTGTAAACTGTTAACAAGACCTGGCCTGAGAGAAGAAAGAGGAGTACACCACAAAACAGTTTAGCAAGGAAATACCAAGATAAGCACGATAAAGCCGAAGTGAGAATCACTTGAACCATGACTGAACTATCCTAATTAACATAGTAAAAAACACACCTCCAGCAATGAAGACCTCAACCCAAGCAAAGACCCCTACCCACTGAGCATGCTCTGCAAATTTAAAACACACTGTACCTTTATATGGAGATAAGGCTTGTGAGAACCAATAGAAGCAAGGATGAATAAGTGGAATTGTGAAAATACTGATAACAGCTACTCAGCATGCATAAAATGTCACTGTATGTTAACCAAGGTGTGCTAGCTTTGTGGAGTTACCACCTAGCACCCATCTCTGTGCAGACATGAAATAAACAAATATCTCAACTCTGTGTGGTGTTCGGCTTTTTGCACACTGGGTAAAAGAACCCTGCTTTTTTGGGACAACACCACTATATATATGCATGTAGATCTGCAAGCGTGCATGTGCACACACACACTTAACTTATCCTGGGTAGTTTCATTTACTTATATAAAGTGAAGTTATCCTAACATAATCCTCTATTTAACAATTGCTGTGTAAATCTGATTTATATATATTTTTAGGCCTGTTAACCTTTTGTCTCAGCAATTTTTGGAGCTCAAATCTCCACAGGATAACTGTCATAAAGAAAAGATTTTTATTTTGTCATTACAAAATATATTGCCCTTGTTGTATTCTGATGCTATGTCAAAAGGACTCCCATTTTAATTTATCTAAAATTGTTTATTATTTTGTGTAAGGCTGATGTGACGTCTGTTCATTCCTCTCTAATGATAACAAAAAAAACAGTAGTTCTTCCATTGCCTGTTCAGTTACTGACATCTTTTCTACTGAATTATTCATCTGCCCTCTGCTTTTAAAATTGCTTTCTTATGATAGATTTCCAACCCAAGCAGAGTAGTAGTGTTAAGAATTTTTTAGGTATTCTATCAGTTAAGGATTTTTCCTGTTCAGAGTCTTGAAGAAGCTGTAACAAGCTTTAATACTTGCAGTCATTAGCTGTGTGTCTTGGGTATGCAAACACAGCAAAGCTGCTATTACTCTCATAACCTTTCCTGCAGGATCTATAATGTGAGTTAACAGTTATATTAGTGAAGTCAGGGAAATGGTATGTTTACCACTGCAACTCAGGAAATTTATGTTTAAATGTCAGTTATTAACATGGTTATAAACCTTCTTTGCAACGTCAAAAGATGGCATGTATCACCTCAGAAGAAGGCTAATTAAGCTAGAGGACTTTGTTTGAATTCTCAGATAGCTTGTACTGTGTGAAGATCCCTTATGCATAATCCATTCTGATTCAAAATGCTACAGGAAACAAGAGCAAGGTAGAGACAGGACTGGAGGAGCAATGGGGCCATGGATTAAAGGCACATACATTATTCAGATTTTTATCTGATACTGGCTTCAGTGGAGAATTGAATTAAAAGTTTTTGAGGTTTCATTGTTAAGATATGAAATAGAGTTCTTCCTGCCTGGAGAGGTAAGAGTGTCCTGTCAGAATGGTAACCAGCCTGTATGAGTGAGGTATATAAGTACTAGAATTAAGTGAATACCAGCATGACCTTGTTCTCCTTATTACTTGATACATAACAGGCTGAGACCACAGAAGGCCTTTTTTTTTTTTTTTTTTTTGAAGGAACCTTTTATCACTCATGTTTCTGAAAATCATGGCTCTGTTTGTTCTGCATGTATGAATGTATGAGTAGTTGTGGCTCATAACTTTCACCAGTGAGTGCAGCAATTCTGATGTGATGCTGGAATTGTAGCTGCAGTGTGCTGTACAAGGGCTTACTTATGGATCTGGAAAAGAGAGGGGCAGTCCCAGGGTGAACACAGCAGTCCTATAGCAGTAAGAAGAATCAGAACCCGTGCTGGGCCCAGTACTCAGAAAGGCCAAGAGGTACCACAGTTTTTAGAGCAAGAAACTGCAGATAGAGAAGAAGTCAGACATTAAAAATCTTCTTGATAACATCGTATGATACAATAGCTTTAGTAGAAAAGGCAAACTAACAATTTTACATGAAGTAGACCACCAAAATTTTAAAGGAGCTGTAGAAATGTCTGGGTTTCTGACAAGATCTGGGCATAAATTGACCTACCACCTATACGAAGGGTTTTGAAGCAATACCCTACCTAGAACCAAGAGTTGAGAATATGCAGATTTATTTATAATAGCAAGAAGCAAATAATCCATGGGATCCTATTCTGATTAACAAATAATTGTTCCCATTGGGAAGTATATATATACACACAGATGTGTACATACAAGTGTATGTATATGATATATATGCTTAGTTTGGGTGGAATACTTACCTAATTCAGATTTTCCTGCCTGGGAGCTACTTTATTAATTAATAGCTAATACACTAAACCTAGTGCATTGTGCCCATCTTGTAGCTGAATCAGTCAGTTTTCTGCATGAGTGTTGATGTATATGAATTTTGATCTTTTGTCAGTTAATCTCTTGAGGAGAATCCCAGCTTTGTATGTTCTCACATCTTTGTTCTTTATACATGGAGTTATACGTACTTTCATTTTTCTTCCTGTAGATTTTAATTTAGCTTAGTATCACACAGTAATCTCTATTGCTTTGTTTCGTCATGTTTTGATTGTGCTGAAACAACTGTCTTCTCTGCCTGACTGCTACTTTCATGGAAACTTAGCTACTAATTAGTTTTCATGTATTGCCTTCCATTGTTCTCAATAGTGATTGAGAACAAAATCTGTCTTCCTTAAAAAATGCATATCTACTTAGTTGGCTTTAGTTAGGGGTCAAATTGATGAAAGTGCACTGATTTGTTAAAAAAAAATTCCTGTTGGCTTTAAGGTGATTTAAAGATATTCTTGCTGACTTTAGGGTCTCACGATTGTAAATGAGCCCACTGGAATAGTGGCTAGGATCATTTTATTGTTGTGCTCTAAATTTAGCAGATAAATAGTTAATTACACAGGAATGCACATCCAGCATTTTCACTAGAACTAAAACACTCTAAACCAGTTTCACCAGAACTAAAAATCACTCATCTACCAAGAACTGGTCTCCAGCACCTAACAAATATCTCCTATAGAGCACATCCAGTTGCAATGACTTTCAGTGTTGATGTAATGTGAAATCAGACCAATTCTGTTACAAGAAAAGAAGCTGAATAATGTTAATGCACATTTGGGAATGTACTGTCTCTTGGACTAGGTTAGGGGCAAAAATTGTTAGATCATTGATGCTTCAAGGCAGTGTGTAAATATTTCAGTTAATGCATTCATTGAACTATAACGAGAGTTCTGTAGGATCACACTTAGGGTGAGGGGGAAAAGGAGGGCTTTACCCACCAAGAAGAAACAGGCAGGAGGGTCCTGCCATTTGAGAAAATAATGCAATCTGGGGATAACTAAGAGAAATGAGAGGGAAAAAGTAAAGAAAAAGGATATAAATTAATTCTAAAGCTCAGTAAGGCAGTGAAGTTTCCCGTGTTTTGAAATAAGCTTTCAAATGGTTGCAAATATGAGTCTAGGCTGGGAATTCTTTCATTACTGTTATCTTTGCCCTCCTCATAGAGATACCCTTCTTCTGCGGGAGAAAGATAACTTTCCTTAAGAGCAGCTGGAACTGTGGATGAAAATGAGTGCTTTTCTGAACATCTTCTGAGATGACAGCAGCTGTTCACTGTACTTTATTATGAGTTACAAATAAGTAACTCTCAGTGATAAGATCTATACTAGCTAGTAATTTGGTTCAGTAGCAGAAAATCAGTAGACGAAAAAAGGTGTTGAGGCCCCTACACCAACGTTACAGACAGTTTGGGGATCTTACTCAGGACTAGATCTCTTCTTTTCTGCTGGATCAATCGTCCTCAACATGCATATGGATTGAAACTATCCAAAAGACCTGTGCTTGGTTGTGACCCTGCTGTCCCTGGGAAGGGCTGGAGAATGTTTGGTGCCTACTCAAACCAGAGATTCTGGTTTAGTTCCCTCCCAAAAGAATCTATTTAACATGTATCAGAATTTCTCTGCAAAGTGAACCAATGCAAGATAAACTGGGTTAAGTGAGGGATTTACTTCAAAAGCACACTATCATTGCACACTAAGGCAACTGATGTAGCCTAGTCATGCACTATGCGACATGGGCAAATGCTATGACTTTCACATTCAAGTTGAAAGCGTCAAAATCTCTCTTCTGTCTCTGAATATAAAACTTGTGAGTTAGTTGAAGGAATGACTGAAAGAAAGGGCTGATAATGGCAAACAAATCTTACACAATCATTTTCTCATTTTGACAATGTTTTTCCAGCTTTTGTGCTGTTGCTGACATAAGGGAAAATGATTTGCAAGCTAACTGAAGGAATCCTCTTCATAACCCTTCTGTGAATAACATGTTAAAGAAATCCACTCCAACTTTTAGTCTTCTGGAGAAGACTAAGAACATTACTTGGTGCTGTTTGGATGCCCATACCACATAGGCAAGATCAATAATGTGGATAATTATTTTAATACTGAGCCATAAAATATTAACTCAAAGAGCAATTCTGCTGGGATAGATTTCCAAATCCTTTCACTGCTGCCTTTTTCAAAGAATTATTTTCTATTTTAGTTCATCCGCAATTTAACACATAACTGCCTTAAGTAAATGAGCTGTAACATGCCTTCTTTTCCATTACGTGTCTCCAGAGACATTTCTGTTATCAAAAAGTTTCTCACTACTGGGTATTACCCCTATTGTAAGGAAAAAAAAGTGAATTTCATTTGGTCACAGTGGCTTCTTCTGAGAAAACTGATTTTTCCATTTGGATTAGAAATAAAGCATGTGTCTTCAATTATTAGTAATAGTTCATAGTATAGAATATATATATCTGTATATAAATAGCACCAAAGACATACTAATGCTCTTCCAACACGAAAAGGTCTTTATCCCAAATTGCCTTTAGAGGCTTTTTGGGGAAAAAAATATAGCCAGCTGGAGCTACATATTAGGCATTCAATTTTGTCCTTCAGCTACTTCATGGTGGTAATACTTAGAATCTCTGACTGAAAAAAAATGCATTAGCAAATAGAGCTAAAGTCTTTTTACTAGCTCATGTTGTTCTATCATGGTTCTAGTATAGAAGAAGGAATCAGATGAGTATTGTGTTTATTAATCAGAATGCTATAGATTTCCTAAATACTTCTGAAAGATCCTTTTTTAGAAGTTTATTTCACTTCTTGCAAAGCTTAGAACTTCTCTGCTGAAAGAAATAAGTACTCTTCAGAATACCACATAAGGAAATAGATGAATACAGAGTGAGATGCAGCAAAGCTGGATGGCACCACTGCACTCCTGGTGATATTACACTGCTGGTGCTCTCTTCTCTCACCACAGGACAGGGGAGGGGAAGGCACAAGTGTATTATCTCAGCTGTTGTGATAGATTAAGCCTGACATGCTGCCAAATCTTATGTGTATTAATAAGTTTCTCTCACTGATCCCCAATGGCAGTCAGATGGGTTCATTGGTAGATTGTGGTGGACATTTAAATGTTTGAGCTGGGCAATTTGAGATGAACTGCCATGATTCATTAGCCCTGGTGAGGGAACAGTGCCAGGAAGTATCTGGCTGATGACTTAAGAGACACCTAGTAAGCAGAATAAAACCCCAACTCACTCAGCAAATCTTGCAGCAGTGCTAAGGGGTCTATTACTGCCACTTGTAATAAGCCAAGAATTAAAAGCTGTTGTTATTAGGGACTGTCCTGGTTTCAGCTGGGATAGAGTTAATTTTCTTCTTAGTAGCTAGTAGAGTGCTGTGTTTTGGATTTAGGATGAGAATAATGTTGATAACACACTGATGTTTTGGTTCTTGCTGAGTAGAGTTTACACTAGTCAAGGACTTTTTCAGCTTCCCATGCTCTGCCAGGTGCACAAGAAGCTGGGAGGGGGCACAGCCAGGACAGCTGACCCAGACCAGCCAAAGGGCTATTCCATACCATATGACATCATGCTCAGTATATAAACTGGGGGAGTTGGCCGGGGGGAGCAGCGATCGCTGCTCGGGGACGTGCTAGGCATCGGTCGGCGGGTGGTGAGCCAATTGTATAGTGTATCCCTTGCTCTGTATATTATTATTGTATTATTATTATATTATTATTATTACTATTCTATTTCATTTTACTTCAATTATTAAACTGTTCTTATCTCAATCCACGAGTTTTCTGACTGTAACCCTCCCAATTCTCTTCCCCATTCCACTGGGGTGGGGGGAGTGAGCGAGCGGCTGCATGGTGCTTAGCTGCTGGCTGGAGTTAAACCACGACAGTCCTTTTTGGCGCCCAATGTGGGGCTCGAAGGATTTGAGATAATAACAGATTAACCCGAGCGTGGTAAGGAATTTGTATGTGTTAACAGTTGCTCATCATAATATTGATTCATCTGTTCTCGGTATTAGTCTACCTGATTTGCATCATGCTCTTGTTTTTGCAGTACGTGTTAAAAATTGGTGTTGGGTTTTGCAGTTTGCTGTGCTCTGCAGTGATCAGTGATGTTTTGCCTGGGAGATTTGTTATTAAAACACTGACCTTGAGCGCTATCTGGTATTTGGGTTCTGTAGTGAAGCCATTACTGTACTTTGGGTACCACCTCATGGAGACACTTGGCAATTATACCTCTTCCTCTGAGAGCTTCTTTATGGAGGAAATACAGAATGGCACCTTTGTTGTTTTCTTCTATGATGTTTCGTCCTTCATTGCAACAACTTTTCAGTATCTTGAGCATCCTTGGGTAGTTAAGAGATATCTATTGATAGTTCTTGGGAATATTGTTTCAGTTTTGTCTAAGGTTAATAAGCACCTTAAGAATATCATCCAGAGATCTGCTCCAAGGCTGGATAGTTATGAGTGGCAGGGTGTGTGGGAGAGCATGGGCAAGTACCTGGGACAGTGGGCACCTCCAATGTTTTGGAACTTCACTCCTGAACAAGTGCAGAATCCTGAAAATCTAGTAAAGTATTTGGAAAAAGTATGTTGTCACCCTGGCAACTCCAGAGAGACACAAATCACTGCAACGTGCTGGGGCCTGGCCCATGCTTACCGAGCCCTATTCAACACTGTTCAGAACCCACAAGGGGAAGCGAAGGTCTCTGGATCTGACGACAAAATGATAGATGCTGTGGCTGCGCCAGCCCCTGTGCCAGCCCCTCAGCCCCCCACGACAGTCACTGTGGTTGCGCCAGCCCCCACGACAGGCACTGCGGCTGATCCAGAGAACCAACCCGTGCCAGTATCAGTTGCCCCTATACAGAAGAAAAAATACACAAGAAAATCAACTCGTTTAGTAAAAGCTGATGATGAGCCAGTGTCATCAAGAGAACAGGAGGAGGAAGAGGCAGAACCCATAAATGAGACAGTAACCACCCGATCCCTATCCCTGAGTGAGCTGCGAGATATGCGAAAAGATTTCAGTCGTCGTCCAGGCGAGCCCATCATCACCTGGCTGCTCCGATGCTGGGATAATGGGGCCAGTAGCCTGGAATTAGAGGGTAGGGAAGCCAAGCAGCTGGGATCTCTTTCTAGGGAAGGAGGCATTGACAAAGTGATTGGAAAAGGGGTTAAAAGCCCTCAGCCTTTGGAGGCGACTCCTGTCAGGCGTGAAGGAAAGGTATCCCTTCAAGGAAGATCTTCTATGTCACCCAGGCAAGTGGACCGCCATGGAGAGAGGTATCCAGTACCTGAGGGAATTAGCCGTGCTGGAGGTGATTCATAATGACCTGAACAGTGAGCAGTTATCCAAAGATCCAGATGAAGTCCAGTGCACACGACCCATGTGGTGGAAGTTTGTACGGAGCGCACCATCATCATATGCAAACTCATTGGCAATAATGACGTGGAAAGATGAAGAGGGACCAACGGTGGATGAATTGGCTGGCAAACTCCGACAATACGAAGAAAGTCTCTCTTCCTCCCTACGGGCCTGCATCTCGGCTGTGGAGAAGTTATCCCAGGATTTCCAGCAGTTCAAAGAAGACATGTCCTACTCCTCACCTCTACAGACCAGTATCTCAGCCATTAGGAGTAAGCGCCCCTCTCTTCAAGAGAGAAGATATAGTGGATACACACCACGGGGCACCCTGTGGTTTTATCTGCGTGACCACGGAGAGGACATGAGGAAGTGGGATGGAAAATCTACCTCGACCCTAGAGGCACGAGTACATGAGTTGCAAGGAAAAAAAGGTGGTTCTTCCAGGAAAGCTGCTGCTCCGGTTTCCAATGAGCAGTTCCCCAGACAAAGTAGAAGGGCTGATTTTGCTTCCGATCTTAGTAAAGGGATTTTTGATTCGCATGTACAAGAAGTGAATAACGAATGCTATAACCAGGACTAGAGGGGCCCTGCCTCCAGCCAGGTGGAGGAGAGGGACAACCGGGTGTACTGGACTGTGTGGATTCGATGGCCTGGCACATCACTCCCACAGGAATATAAGGCTTTAGTAGACACCGGTGCACAGTGTACCTTAATGCCATCAAGCTATGAAGGAGCAGAACCCATCTGTATTTCTGGAGTGACAGGGGGATCCCAAGAGCTGACTGTATTGGAGGCCGAAGTAAGCTTAACCGGGAAGGAGTGGCAGAAACACCCCATTGTGACTGGCCCGGAGGGTCCGTGCATCCTTGGCATAGACTACCTCAGGAGAGGGTATTTCAAGGACCCAAAAGGATACCGGTGGGCTTTTGGCATAGCTGCCTTGGAGACGGAGGAAATTAAACAGCTGTCTACCCTGCCTGGTCTCTCGAAGGACCCTTCTATTGTGGGGTTGCTGAGGGTCAAAGAACAACAGGTACCAATCGCTACCACAACAGTGCACCGGCGGCAATATCGCACCAACAGAGACTCCCTGATTCCCATCCATAAGCTGATTCGTCGACTGGAGAGCCAAGGAGTGATCAGCAAGACTCGCTCACCTTTTAACAGTCCCATATGGCCAGTGCGGAAGTCTAATGGAGAGTGGAGACTAACAGTAGACTATCGGGGCCTGAATGAAGTCACACCGCCGCTGAGTGCTGCCGTGCCGGACATGCTAGAACTTCAATACGAATTGGAGTCAAAGGCAGCCAAGTGGTATGCCACAACTGATATCGCTAATGCATTTTTCTCTATCCCTTTGGCGGCAGAGTGCAGGCCACAGTTTGCTTTCACTTGGAGGGGTGTGCAGTACACCTGGAACCGACTGCCCCAGGGGTGGAAACACAGCCCCACCATTTGCCATGGACTGATCCAGACTACATTGGAACAGGGTGGGGCTCCGGAACACCTGCAATACATTGATGACATCATCATGTGGGGCAACACAGCAGAAGACGTTTTTGAGAAAGGGAAGAAAATAGTACAAATCCTTCTGGAAGCCGGCTTTGCTATAAAACAAAGTAAGGTCAAGGGACCTGCACAGGAGATCCAGTTTTTAGGAATAAAATGGCAAGATGGACGTCGTCAGATCCCAATGGATGTGATCAACAAAATAACAGCCATGTCTCCACCAACTAGCAAAAAGGAAGCACAGGCTTTCTTGGGCGTTGTGGGTTTTTGGAGAATGCATATTCCAAATTACAGTCTCATCGTAAGCCCTCTCTATCAAGTGACCCGGAAGAAGAACGATTTCAAATGGGGCCCTGAGCAACGACAAGCCTTTCAACAAATTAAACAGGAGATAGTTCATGCAGTAGCCCTTGGGCCAGTTTGGGCAGGGCAAGATGTAAGGAATGTGCTCTACACTGCAGCCGGGGAGAATGGCCCTACCTGGAGCCTCTGGCAGAAAGCACCGGGGGAGACTAGAGGTCGACCCCTAGGGTTTTGGAGTCGAGGATACAGAGGATCTGAGGCTGACTATACTCCAACGGAGAAAGAGATATTGGCAGCATATGAAGGGGTTCGAGCTGCTTCGGAAGTGGTTGGTACTGAAGCACAGCTCCTCCTGGCACCCCGACTGCCAGTGCTGGGCTGGATGTTCAAAGGGAGGGTCCCCTCTACACATCATGCAACTGACGCTACATGGAGTAAGTGGGTCGCACTGATCACACAACGGGCCCGAATAGGAAACCCCAGTCGCCCAGGAATCTTGGAAGTGATCATGGACTGGCCAGAAGGCAAAGATTTTGGAATATCACCAGAGGAGGAGGTGACACGTGCTGAGGAGGCCCCACTGTATAATAAACTGCCAGAAAATGAGAAGCAATATGCCCTGTTCACTGATGGGTCCTGTCGTCTTGTGGGGAAGCATCGGAGGTGGAAAGCTGCTGTATGGAATCCTGTACGACAAGTTGCAGAAACTGCTGAAGGAGAAGGTGAATCGAGTCAGTTTGCGGAGGTGAAAGCCATCCAGCTGGCTTTAGATATTGCTGAATGAGAAAAGTGGCCAATGCTATATCTCTATACTGACTCATGGATGGTGGCAAATGCCCTGTGGGGGTGGTTACGGCAATGGAAGCAGAGCAACTGGCAGCACAGAGGCAAACCCATCTGGGCTGCCGCATTGTGGCAAGATATTGCTGCCCGGATAGAGAACCTTGTTGTAAAAGTACGTCACGTAGACGCTCATGTACCCAAGAGTCGGGCCACTGAAGAACATCAAAACAACCAGCAGGTGGATCAGGCTGCTAAGATTGAAGTGGCTCAAGTGGATCTGGACTGGCAACATAAGGGTGAATTATTTCTAGCTCGGTGGGCCCATGACACCTCAGGCCATCAAGGAAGAGATGCAACGTATAGATGGGCTCGTGATCGAGGGGTGGACTTAGCCATGGACACTATTGCACAGGTTATCCATGAATGTGAAACATGCGCTGCAATCAAGCAAGCCAAGCGGTTCAAGCCTCTCTGGTATGGAGGACGATGGCTGAAATATAAATATGGGGAGGCCTGGCAGATTGATTATATCACACTCCCACAAACCCGACAAGGCAAGCGCCATGTGCTTACAATGGTGGAAGCAACCACTGGATGGCTGGAAACATATCCCGTGCCCCACGCCACTGCCCGGAACACTATCCTGGGCCTTGAAAAGCAAGTCCTATGGCGACATGGTACTCCAGAAAGAATTGAGTCAGACAATGGGACTCACTTCCGAAACAGCCTCATAGACACCTGGGCCAAAGAGCATGGCATTGAGTGGGTATATCACATCCCCTATCACGCACCAGCCTCCGGAAAAATTGAACGATACAATGGACTGTTGAAGACTACACTAAAAGCAATGGGTGGTGGGACATTCAAACACTGGGACACACATTTAGCAAAGGCCACCTGGTTAGTCAACACTAGGGGATCTGCCAATCAAGCTGGCCCTGCCCAATCAAGACTTTTACATACTGTAGAGGGAGATAAAGTCCCTGTAGTGCACGTAAAAAATATGCTGGGGAAGACAGTCTGGGTTACTCCTGCCTCAGGCAGAGGTAAACCCATCCGTGGGATTGCTTTTGCTCAAGGACCTGGGTGCACTTGGTGGGTGATGCGAGAGGATGGGGAAGTCCGATGTGTACCTCAAGGGGATTTGATTTTGGGTGAAAATAGCCAATGAACTGAATTATATAATGTTAGTTGCTATATAATACTGGATGTCATCACTTCAATGAATACTATGTGCCATATCAACAGTATACAGTAAGAATTGCCCAAATTAATGAAGAATGAACTTTGAGAAAACCGAGCAAAGTGCAGCAGTGATGGAACCAGAACTGGCTTCAGCATGCAACAATCCAACACCACACACCATCTTTCCTGCCCTGAAGAACTATTAGGACAGATGAAACCCAAAGTCATGGACTAAATAAACTCAACATTTTAGAGGGATAGCCTATAGACTAAAGAAATTATATCCATGTGTGTATGTGTGTGTGTGTATATATATATATCTATATCAAAAGACTGGAAAAGTGGTAGTGGTTAATTGGAATGTATTGGAAAGTGTAAGACCTGGGCATGATGTATATGGTATGGAATAAGGGGTGGATACTGTCCTGGTTTCAGCTGGGATAGAGTTAATTTTCTTCTTAGTAGCTAGTAGAGTGCTGTGTTTTGGATTTAGGATGAGAATAATGTTGATAACACACTGATGTTTTGGTTCTTGCTGAGTAGAGTTTACACTAGTCAAGGACTTTTTCAGCTTCCCATGCTCTGCCAGGTGCACAAGAAGCTGGGAGGGGGCACAGCCAGGACAGCTGACCCAGACCAGCCAAAGGGCTATTCCATACCATATGACATCATGCTCAGTATATAAACTGGGGGAGTTGGCCGGGGGGAGCAGCGATCGCTGCTCGGGGACATGCTAGGCATCGGTCGGCGGGTGGTGAGCCAATTGTATAGTGTATCCCTTGCTCTGTATATTATTATTGTATTATTATTATATTATTATTATTACTATTCTATTTCATTTTACTTCAATTATTAAACTGTTCTTATCTCAATCCACGAGTTTTCTGACTGTAACCCTCCCAATTCTCTTCCTCATTCCACTGGGGTGGGGGGAGTGAGCGAGCGGCTGCGTGGTGCTTAGCTGCTGGCTGGGGTTAAACCACGACAGGGACTTAAACTTAAAGGCTGACAAACAATATGCTTCCAAATCACAATCTATCACCAACTGACAATGACTGCCTCCCCCTTGCCTGCAGGGTGTATCTGTGTGTGGAAACAGAGACTGAATGCTGATAAATTACTGGTTATAGGAATAAGCTGTTCCTAATTTTTTAAAAATGTGTTTCTTCAATCTCCCTGCCTCCCTTTAAGGAGCTCATTGTTGACAGCAATGTGGAGCTGAACTAGTTTGCAGGTCTTAGTAAAAACAATAGATGGAAGGGTCAAGGTGACAATGGGACGACTGACTGATTGATTTTGAATCCAGCTTGTCTTCTTTCACCTTATGTATTGCAAGCAAAGGGAGTTCAATTGTTTTACCTTCTTTAGTTTCTCAGGTAATACTCAGAATCTTCAGTATGGAGACAATAAATCCTTATACAAATTCCTAGAGGTTTTGCTGTCCAGTAGGTTGACTATCATGGAATGTTGTGTTTCTATATTAAAAAAACCCCAAACCACACATTGTCTGATAGAACAAGAATGCTAAAACTCTAGAGGAGAGGAGATGGGAGATTCTTGCATGTATCATATTTGATTTATAACCTAACATAAGGAGAAGCAGACACAAAATAAGGCTATTCAGAAAGACAGCTATTAAGAACTTTGCCATTCATAGGCAAGAACTGAGAATCAGCTTCTGTATTGTGGTATCTACTGTTCCACACATGTTAGTCCTGCTGAAATATGATCTGTTCTTTATGAAGGCATGCTTTTTAAGAGAGTTTTTTTTTGTTTCTTTTCTGGATAATCAAAGCTCTCAAGTTTCTTCACCTGTCATTGTAATTACAAATGTATTTACATACTTCTGTGAAGAAATGTATGAACCATTTTTACCCAGTTCCTTCTAAAGATCTGTAATTAACTCTTCTTTACCACCAGGACTGAATCTACTGGCTAAAGGTAAACCTTCATAAGTTTACAGTTGTTCTTTTCCGTTATATTTTCAGGATGTCCTGGTTTCGGCTGGGATAGAGTTAATTTTCTTCTTGGTAGCCGGTATGGGGCTGTGTTTTGGGTTTAGGATGAGAACAATGTCGATGCTAAGTACCGCTAAATAGTCGCTAAGTAGCGCTTACATTGGTCAAGGACTTTTCAGCTTCCCGTGCTCTGCCCGGTGCACGGGGGGCTGGGAGGGAGCACAGCCAGGGGTGCTGACCCAGACTGGCCAAAGAGTTATTCCATACCACATGACGTCATGCTCAGTATATAAACTGGGGGAAGAAGAGGAAAGGGGGGGGACATCTGGCGTGATGGCGTTTGTCTTCCCAAGTAACCGTTACGCGTGATGGAGCCCTGCTTTCCTGGGGATGGCTGAACACCTGCCTGCCGATGGGAAGTAGCGAATTAATTCCTTGTTTTGCCTTGTTTGCGTGCGCAGCTTTTGCTTTACCTATTTAACTGTTCTATTTTATTTTACTTCAATTATTAAACTGTTCTTATCTCAACCCATGAGTTCTCTCCCTTTTACCCTTCCGATCCTCTCCCCCATCCCACCGGGGGGGAGTGAGCGAGTGGCTGCGTGGTGCTTAGTTGCTAGCTGGGGTTAAACCACGACACAGGACCACTTTGTTCTCTTCATTCTGCTTCTAGTAAGGCTTGCCATGCATTGTGGATTGCTGTCAGATTATCTTCAAAGACTATAAAATAAATAGTATTCCTTCAAAAATATTTTCTTAAATCTCTTATCTGTCATTTGTTCCCTCATCTGTATGCATTTATTAAAGACCTGTCAGAATGAATGGTTAGAGATGTGAGTAGCCCTTTTGGTGGAAGAAAAAAGCAACTAAAAATACCTGAGGAGCAAATAAAATGCAGTAGTCTTTCATATTTGGTTACATACTTAGGTCACTAGAGGAAATGAATTTTGTGACCTTTCCTACTGCTATCCTTTGCTGGGCAGAGTTCAGTATGAATGACATTTTTTGCTTTGAAAGTAAATTGACTAAGTTAACATTAGGGTACACAGCTGCCTGGGAACCATGGTGCAGAATAACAGAGGGCAATGACAGTCAGGAATGAAAGGTATTTGCAAAGCTACTATGGACAAAGGTATAATTATGTTGCATTATGATTCTTCCGTGCATCTCCTAGTCTGTAAGTGCAAATACACCCATTTGTCTTGTCTGGCTAACACTTTAGTTTGAAAAGTCTCTTAAGGAGTCCTGTCATCTATCATCTAGTGTTGTAGCACAATGATTTTATATGTTTATAGACAGTACAATTTGGCTAAATTAAAATCTATAGCCAAAAGAGAGCCCAGTGGGATCTGAATTTGTATTTAATACCTTTCAGTGTTACGAAAATGGAGGATCTAATTAAGCCTCTATGATAATGGATATGTTAAAAAATGTAGTATAGAACAATTTTAAATCTTTATATTGTAAAAAATATACTACATGACAAAATGCAAATCACTGTAAATATTTGGAGAAATACTGGTTATCTGCTTTTTAGTATCTACTCTAGGGGAAGAGAACCTTACATATATTATCAATTGGTGATATAAACAGTAGGATAATAGAAAAGAAAGACAGACTTTCCTTTAACTTATTCTATGCAATCATGGGAAATTCTAGATTGAGTGGGCATATATCTAGGTGCCACCATACCTGTGATTAGATACAACATTAATTTATCACATGTGTGTGAAAATCTGACATACTCCAGAAATAAAAAATCAATAAAATAAAGTTAATCCTGTTCCCTTATATCTGCAGTCAGGAGTGTGAAGCAGGTTTCTGCTTGATCATCAATTTAATTCAGCTCAGATCAGAAAGAATCAGAAAGATTACCCCAGATGGTTGCTTTAGGACAGAATTCCATACTTTTGAAACCAGTTTCTAAGGAAATAATGTTTGACTTTCAGACCACGCCAGGGTAACTAAAACTGATTGTTACCCACTTTAGCATTGTCAGGCAAAAGACTGGGGATGGAAATAGCTTATAAAATCAACTAATTCTATACCCTGCAGAGGTGGTATTTTTAGACCATGACACTTCATAAGTAACTGCTTAGGAGAAAAGCTTGTAGTGATTCTGGGTTTTGTACAGAGGATCCAATGTTCAGGACTATTAGTTCAGAAGAACAAGAAACCGTGGTAAGCATCTACAATTTTGAGCTGTAGGCAGAAGTGGAAACACTCCCTTTTGGGACAATGACACTCAGAAAATCATAGAATCATAGAATCGTTTAGGTTGAAAAAGACCTTTAAGATCATTGAGTCCAACCATAAACCTAGCACTGCCAAGTCCACCACTAAACCATGTCCCTAAGTGCCATGTCTATACATCTTTTAAATACCTCCAGGGATGCAGACTCAACCACTTCCCTGGGCAGCCTGTTTCAGTGCCCGACTACCCTTTCAGTGAAGAAATTTTTCCTAATATCCAATCTAAACTTTCCCTGATGCAACTTGAGGCCATTTCCTCTAGTCCTATAGCTTGTTACTTGAGAAAAGAGATCTCCCCCCACCTTGCTACAACCTCCTTTCAGGTAGTTGTAGAGGGCGATAAAGTCTCCCCTGAGCTTCCTTTTCTCCAGGCTAAACAGCCCCAGTTCCCTCAGCTGCTCCTTGTAAGATCTGTTCGCTAGACCCTTCACCAACTTCATTGCCCTTCTTTGGACATGCTTCAGCACCTCAGTGTCTTTCTTGTAGTGAGGGGCCCAAAACTGAACACAGTATTCAAAGTGCAACCTCACCAGTGCTGAGTACAGGGGGATGATCACTTCCCTAGTCCTGCTGGCCACACTATTTCTGACAGAAGCCAGGATGTTACTGGCCCTCTTGGCCACCTGGGCACACTGCTGGCTCATATTCAGCTGGCTGTCGACCAGCACCCCCAGATCCTTTTCTGCCAGGCAGGTTTCCAGCCACTCTTCCCCAAGCCTGTAGCGTTGCATGTGGTTGTTGTGACCCAAGTGCGGGGAAAAATAAATAAATAAATAAATAAATAAAATATGTAGAATCCATTCCTCATCTACAAGGTGTGTTAGTGAATGTGATAGCATTCATTTAGACTCTGATTTTAGATACACTGTGACTAGGTCAAGTTGTACAACCTGTATTGCACAGAAAATAAACAGGACTGTTCAGGATCAGAACAGATAAAACTGTTCAAGAAAAATAAATGAATGGGTCTTATTCTTCCCTAAATAAATGGACTACAAATTGGAGAATAGTTCTGACAAGCCAAAGGACTTTCTGTTTTATTCTCTTTCTCCTACATATAGGAAATATGAATTCATGCATAGGCACAAAGAGGCTAGTTGTGGGGTTTTTTCACGTAAACTCACAACATCCATCCATCCAAAATCTGCCATCTCCTCTATTCATCAGTTTTGCCTTTTCATGCCTGTTTCGTACACACACTTACTCAGAGTGGGCACCACTCCTCCATTCTGAGGGTTTTGTTAAGTTATGTAGAAGTGGGCATAAGTGTGGCTTGTACAGAAAATATATAGTAAATGGTAAAAGAAGGTAGGACTTTTCATCTCTTCCAAGGTGTTTGTTACTTTGAAAGCATGTATAATGTCTTACATCTTTTTCTCATTCTTTTTTCTTTCTCACTTTCTGATCACCTTTTTTGTGAATAGAGAAGAGAATTATTTATGAACATCCAACTAACTTAGTTTTGAATTGTGTGTAAACTTTTCTGCTTTAATTTAAATCAATAATTGTTTACCACAGGTCTGACTGAACATTCCAAAACTGTTTTACAAAACAAATCTGTATTTGATAGTTTGAAGTTTTCTGGCCATCAGTAATTATTTGGGGGTGTCTTGCCCAGCCACATAACAGTAGATCAAGATTCTTTGCCATGGTTGATTCCCTCTGTCAGAGGATTTAAATCACATGTCCTGACTATGCAATAGTATAGATTTGGGCTGAAAGATGTAAACGCGTTTACTAAAATCCATTTGAATCCTTTTTGTAGGCCTTAGGATTACTTAAAGCAAGACAAATCCTCCTCTTAAATGACATCTTAAGATCTCAAACTCTGCCTGTTACAATATTATCCTTCGTATATACAATTCTATTTCATTCAATAATGAGTCCAGCTAGTGCAGGTACTCACTAGCCATGATTAGATGCAGTCAGAACTCCTCAGATTTGTCATTGGTTTTTTGCTTCTATACTTGTAACAGTAATAATATTGTTTCTTTATATTCAGTGACAAGTATTTGTGATTTTAGACCACAGAGGTCTGCTTCCTATTCTCGTTAATGAAGTTCCAGGTGACCATGAAACGCTGCAGAGTGACAGCTATGAAATCCTAGGTGGCCACAGATTTGTTAGAATGCAAAATGGTCACTAATAGGGCACCTAGTGAGAACAGTCTTTTTTTTGTCTTAAAAGGTACTAGATCTAGACACAACTCTTTCATCTACAGTGTCAAGAAATAAAAAAGAAAGTTTTTTTTTAAAGGAGAATACTGTAATATTTAAGACCCACTGGCAGCTGCTTCGGTTATGTTTCAATGTAAATATTTTTAAAAAATCAGAAGTGTTAAACTGAAGTAAAAAATTACCTTACATGCCCTATGTATGAAAAGTGCTCAAGTTCTAACTGTACACTGGGGTGAAATAAACAAGTCATAATGTTTATCCTTTGGCAATCTTTACCTATCAATATAATGATTAAGGCTGTAAATCACTAGGAATTGTGTAAGTACGTATTTTGCCCATATAGCAAGTTATATACTAATACAAAATCGTTGGAACTAATTGCTGATTTCCCTCACTCAAAAGCCATAATCATAAAGAAGGTACCCTCAAATTTTCCATGTCATATTGCACAAATTTAAAAATATATCTGTAATTACTGTTTTCCAAATAGAGAAAATCAGAAAGAGATGTCAAAACATTTACTAGGCTTTAATTAAAAAAAAATAAGCTGTTGCTTTATATTTTTTAAAAATCCTGTCTAGCTTTTAGGGTTTTCTTTAATTTTCACAGCGCAATGACAGGATAGGGACTTCTCATGATGTAACGTAATGTCAGGGCCTTGAGGGCAATAACAGCCCATACTGGCCCTGCCCAGACTCCCCTGGAGCCTCCCCCAACCCCTGATCATGGGACCAGGAGTCCCATTTCAACTCAGCTCAGGGCCATCAGTCCCTGCCCGAGTGATGCCATAGGAGTGAGGATCTCCAGCTCCACCACAGCCCTGCCCTGCCTAGCCATGGGCCCTGCTGAGATGGGCCTGACCTGTAGGCTGACATCCTAGCCTGGTCTCAGCCCATCCTCACCCTCATGGCCCTGCCTGGCCATGCTGGGGCTGTGTCTGACATGGCTTTCCCTCACCAGGCCTGATCCTGACCCCACCTGTGGGCTGACATCCTGGTCTGGCTTTGGCCTGTCCTCATCACTGTGAACTTTCCTGACTCCTGGTTGAACCTGGCCGCAGTCTCTGGGTCTGCCTTGCTCACCTTGCACAAGTACTGTGGGGCTGGGCCCTGGCTGGTGAGGCCCTTGCCCTGCCAGCCCAGGGATCCTCTGTAGTCCCTGGCTCACTGTCTGTCAGGGAGCAGCTGGCCTTTGCTATACCCTGACACCAAAAGCCAATTGTTTTTTATTCATTAGCTTTGCAGTACAGGTGATGTTTCAGTGCTTTGCTAAAAAATTGATAGGCTTAAGTGTATGCTTTAGGTGAAGCATGTGTTTGAGTATGTAATTAAAATAAGGACGTGTTTATGTTGTTTCCTGAATCAGGACAGTAAAGAGAAGTCAGTCATGGCTAACCAAAGAAAAGTCATTCCTAAGAAAGCAGCTGACCACATTAAATATACAAGAAGATACAACACGTCTTAGAGACTGTCTTCAAGCTGTACTTACCTAATATACTGTTATTCATTTATTCCGATTTAGGTAAAGGAGGGCCCACTGCTCGTTATTTTGTCAATCTTAACAAGTGTATCCTTGGAGTATTGCTGGAGTGGTAACTCCAGCACAAAGGAGAACAGAATTGTTATTCTTACATTTGAGACAGAGAAATAGGGACAGGGAAATGAGCTGTTGGAAGGCTGAACTAGTGGATCCTAAACTAGTGGATTTGGGAATGTATCAGAGTCCCTGGTCCAGTTAAGTGTTCATCCTACTGACCACCACTTGGATCTACCTGCTGTCATGGGAGCTGTGGGTTTCCACTGGAAGGAAATACAAGTGTGCAAGGGACTTCAAGAGTAATTTGGTGACTAGGACAGTGTACCAACTATGACATATAATCACTGCTAGATACGACCACAAAGTCTTTGGTAAAGTCTCAAGTAGATGTCTTCAAAGTCAGAAGACATCTGCTCCAGTTACCAGACCATTCCTTTTGCTATTTTGTTAACATTATGCTCCATCGCTTATGACAAAAAATTAAATGGTCAGCTGGATTGTTTAAATGCCACTAAATGACGTTGTTTCTATGTTACAGTATAAACACTGATGCCATTATTCATGTTAAATAGTACCTTGTGTCAATGGCAGTTATTGAAGACCTACACTGTGAAACTGAAAAAGCAGTATAAAATCCTGTACCACCTTGCCATTTCCAAGTTGTCCTAAACTCTCATTCAATCTTCCTTTTCTGTCTCAATGAAAAATACATGACACCTTCATGCTCAGAAATTAATCTGCCCACCTCACAGTGGCTACCACCTCTGAGAGAAGCTATGCAGTTTTTGAGGTTTGACAATTTCAACAAATTTCAAATCAGGGAAGAGCAGGGTGTAGGTAGGATGGTAATTTTTGTATTCTTATCTTTGTGTTTGAATTTACAGTCACACTGAGTGAACTTCCCTCTTTCTCTCTCACTCAGCATCTACATATTGTGAATTATGTCTAAATACCAAAGTGTTATTTAATGTAGCCAGAAAAGAAAGGAATGAATGATAGCCCATTATTGCTTTACATCCAGACATCATTCTCAGAGTTCAGGGCTATTCTTTTAGTCATGCCACAAGAATTACACAGGCACGACTAGTTTTTATAATCCCCTTAGGCAATGCTGAAACTATAAACATGATGGGAATGAAGTCTCACCGTGTGTATCTAATAGCACCAAAGAGAGTAACTAGAATTGATGCTGACACAGCATTTGGCTTGTATTAAAGGTTTAACATACTACACAAATCCCCTTGGCTGCTTGGTTTTAGGCTTTTAGATCATTAGGAGAGGCTGTGTGGAGGGACTGTCCCAAAATACATGCCAGTGAGATGTCTACTGGTGCCATAAAAACTATACGTACTGAGGCACTTTATTCAGTTCTGGACAGGGATCTGGGCAAATAACACTGGGAAAATTCAGGTGTATGCATATGCCTAACTCTTGTTTATGTGGTAAAGGGACAGCATGGAACAGTGAAATGTATACAGAAGTAATGCAAAACTATATGAGATAGGTATATATACACACACATATGCATGTATCTGTGTGGATATTACTTAAGTTTTATGAAACCTGTGTACATTGACACACAGTTTCAGTCCCATACAGAACTTTGCTTTCCTCCCAGTTAACAGATGTAAGACAGGAAAAACACCACTGCAGTCAGAACTTATAGAGGGATTTAACGAAATCAAGAGTATGAAAATTAGGCCCTGAAAAATAGATGTAGTCATACATCAGAACTTCTCTCTCTTATTAATTACATTTAAAAATTTTGTTACAAGAAACATTTTGTTGCAAGTGAAAGAAATTCTAAGAATTCTACTTTAGAAATTTAAAATAGTTTTCAGAAAATATAGATTAAAAAAATTATTAAACTTATTCTAAATGTTACCTTCAAACAGATAATTTCTCCTTGCAAATATTTCCACTGAACAGTTTTCACTGGATTTCCTTTCTTGTTTGGATGTACGCTACATGAGGAATAGCTTCTTTTCTTCAGTGAAATTTGTCTACCTGCTAGGAAGTCTAATTCGTTTGATAAACGTTCAGCAAAATTCGTCACTCAAACATTGAAATTACAGGGAAAGCAATTTATACATTCACAGGCATAGGACTTACAGAAAGTTTACCAATAACTTTTGTGGGTATTTGTTCAGATTTAGTGCTAGCATTTCTTACTCTTCTGCTTTCCTAAATGAAGATTTCTTGATTTCACCCTCTTTCCTGTGGAAAATTTCTCCTATTTCTGACATTCCTCATTACTTTCAGTTTCTTTGTTTAGTTGCTATTTTATCTTTACTATCAATTTTTGTTACTGGAGTTACTTGAGCATTCAAGTAATAAGCCTCCCACTGTTTTTTTTTAAATTACTTCTATAATTCATGTTTTTAAGCAATGTTAGCCATGTCTCAGCTAACCTGCAAAAGTGAGTTCTTACTCCTCCCTACTCCCTTTGTTTGATAATATAAAACCGAAATTCAATACAGTCCTGAATCAGGAGTTCAGGTTTTGTCCCTAAAATAAATCACTGTCACCTTGCCAGCCATACCAGAATATTCCTGTCAGATTGAATTATCAGTAAACTGAAGGTCAGACAGGTTTATTACTTAATATTTGTATTATAGTGCATACTGCTTAATGATACTTTAGCCTCCAACAGTTCCCCAGGCTTCAGTATATCCCACTTTCCTCAGTTTGTATGTTTCCTGCTAGCCATCAAATGTACTTAAGGATTAGCATTTAAAGCTTGTTTCTATATTACTGATAATATTTTATATAAAAGAAAGATATGATAATTCAGAGAATGCGTGCACAGCTGTGTACCTAATTAAAATGCTCTAAGATGTAGATAAGAGGAATTCAGTAGAAGTGGATTCAAACAGCGCTTCTGGTGAATGATAGAAATATAGTTTTTTATGATTATTATAAGTATCCCCACCGTGACAAAGCATCCAATTTAAGACTAGTAACCAAATAGGTATAACATCTGAGTATTAAAAGAATCACAGCCAAGAAAATTGAAGTACTTTCCCTCTTTCCCATGAAAGTTTCCCTATATTCTGTATGAGATCAGTGTCTCCGGTGGTAAAAAGTGTCTAGAAAGGCAATCAGCCAATTGTGAATTTCCTGGAAATGGAGGAATCCACAGGGAGCATAAAGAGACTGCAGCTCCCAGCAGAGGACATATCAGCTCATATTGTAGCTCTCATGAACCAGAATGGCTACATTTTGGGTCCAGGCAAGGGAGAGAATTTCAGACAAGAATCTCTTATGTCACAGTGTTGAAAGTATCTAGAGTGTCATAGCTTTCACCTGAGACAGGCCATATTTGAGAATCAGCCTTCTCTGTAAGGGTTGTAACATATTTATTAAGCATCTTATCCATTCTGAAGATTGAATTGGGCCTGTTTAAAATCTTATTTCTGTGTAATTGCTGCCAGTGTTTATTAAGCCTCATTGCAAAGACAGAGCAGGGCAGGGAAATCAGCCTCACTAGTGACAGTCTGCATTAAATAAAAAGAGCTAGTAGCTAGCCTTATACTGTATTTGTTGTTTAGGACTAGTTTTTAATCTAAATGCTGCTAAACAATTTTGGAGGATCTCTAAAACAATGACATCATACCTGCTGGAAATTGAAATCCAGTACACAATTGCATCTTTTTTATTATGTTGTCCTAATTTGAACTTCATATTTCCAGGCCAACTGCTACTTCTTCCTTCTGAGAGCCTGTGGAATCAGTCCACATTGACAGAAAGACCCAAACATCAGTTAAAAGAAGAATGAGAAATTTTTCTGGAAAACAGTCATCATCTACTGCAATCACAGACTTGGGCTCTGGGGAACACAGCAGTGCTCTGCCTCCAGGGCTTTCATCTCAGGAGAACCATAAGAACCAGAATTGATCTATGTGATTTTTTTTTTTTTCCTTTTTTTCTTTTTCTTTTTTGGCCTCTATACACCAACACTGAAGGGTTCTTCTCTTCCTCCTTTCTAAGACGACCCCTTTGAGCAAGTCTTGGTCAGTTTTATCCATCAGTGGGTAACTCTTAGATGATGGTCCTATAAAAATGCCATGGTGTAGCAGTAATGGAATAGTTATTATGTCCTTAATTTCTTACAGCTCAAGCTGCTTCATCCCACCTCAATGGACTCACAAGTGCAGATGTAGAGAGACAGCCATAGTCTTTAAATATTCCTTCTTTTGAGTCCAATATTGCCTACATTTTCCTGTTCAAAATTTATTCCATTTTTATAATTTTAAATTTCCAATGGCATTCAAACATTTCCTCTTGAAATTTGTATCAATCCTGGCCATTTTGTTCTAAAGTTCTAGATGTCTTATGGTAGCTATACTTTGGGAAAGCTCCAAGTTCCTTAAACTTTTCATGTGTCTTAAATTGACAAACTGATGCTAGAATTCTGGTAAGAACAAATCCTCTGTGAGAGCTCAGATACTCCTGAAAAATTTCTGTTCTTTCTGTCAACAGTGTGCTCTCTTATGTCCATGAAATAGCATCACAGAATCATTGAATCGTTTAGGTTGGAAAAGACCTTTAAGATCATCAAGTCCAACCGTTAACCTAGCACTGCTAAGCCCACTAACCCATGTCCCTAAAGAAACAGTCAGTTATATTTTCTGGGGTAACTGAGGAACTGAGAAAGCTTAAGTGACCTTCTCAAGGACACAATGTGAGTCTGTCCTAGTTTTAGGACTAGAAATAGACATGCAGATCTTAGCCCTATGTATTAAACCTTAGTTATAACCCAGCTGTTCTGAGTAGAGGGCCTTAGAAAGACATGTTGGTGAGAACTTTTGAATTCAAACAGTAAATAAACGATCATCAAGTCTCAGCTAAGATCCAAATTCAGAGGTGTTATTGCCAGTGTTAGTGTCCAGGAATAAAGGAAAATGCCTGCATTTTATATCATAAGGGAAGTTTATAAATCTGACAGTTAAAAAAGAACAGCTTTTGATTTTCATACATTTTGAATGCACACTGGGATCATAGTGAGAGAACTAAAGTAGAGTTGGATTAGGTGATTACAGAAAGCTATTTATTTATTAAAGATAAATTGTTCAAAGATATGGCTGGAAGGGACTTCAGGATGTCATTCAGTTCAGCCATCTTGAACAATGTAGAGTAGATAAATCTGCACTATCCCATGGCGGGTTATAAACAACAGTCAAATTTATTCTTAAAGGAAGCTAACAAAGGAAATTTCACATCCTGTCTAGTCCTTCTGGTAAGCTCTTCATTCTAGCACTTCACTACTGTTATAGTTAGAAAGGTTTCCTAAATATTACTACAAGTTGAAGCTATTTGTAATCACAATCACACTGTCAGGTTTCTAAGGGCCTTTAGCTGGAATCAAGGATAAGGAAGTAAAGGGCTTTTCAGAATGGAGGAGAGGGAGTCTTAATATCTATATGTCAGTTAAATTTCATGCAGAATCACTAAGCAAAACTATCCTTCTTATGCCTTAATAACCCTTGAGGATGAAATACCATGAGGGACAAGGTCATGGTGAAAACTGTAATTATTTCCTAGAGCTATTGATTTTATGCTAATGATTTTAAATTATGCATACAGCTTGCATCTAATAATCTTACCTAGAATGGGAGGTGCTGTTTTGAGCTTTCTATGTCACTTGGGAGAAGGTTTCTTTGGACAGATATCAGTGTGTCTACATTGCTTATTGCAAAGTTTGGTGTGTGTGGGAGAGGGAGCTTGATACCAGGTCAAAGGAAAAAAGGTTTTTCAAATCAAGATTCCAGTGGATGAGGCAGTTTCTCCTAGGAATCTCCCAATACAGGGTCATCCCTGAGGTATCATACATCAGGATTCCTTTCTTGTTTGCATATCTTCTAAAGGCCTAGCCATGAAAAAATATATTTCTCTAGATCTTCTAGTATATATTATCTTCTTGATGTTTATCTTCATGACTTCAAAACTATCAGCTATTGATACCTTCTCAAAAGATTGTGTATTTCGCAGTCTTTAAGGTGCAAGAAGAAGGCAAGAACAGATCTATTCTATGTGTTGTGAATGTGTTGATTTTGTGACTCACAAAGTCTTCCCAGCTATCTGTAATTTAGATGAGCACCATGTTTATACTCTGAATGATTTTACAGTGTTATTTTTTATTGATAAAAGCTATAAATCTGGGTATTCTGCTTTAGAGAAGCAACTCTTTTCCCAGAAGAGCTCCAAGAAATTCTCTGGAAGTGTTCATGCTATTATAGTTTGTATATGTCACAGACGACGGCTAGAGTTTCATACAGTCACATAAACTGCTATTGTAGTCCTGTCTTTTAATGTGTTCAGGTAATAGCCACGAATGTGTAAGTGAAAAAAAAAAAATCAAAAAAGAAAAGGATCCTAATTTATATATAGTTCACCTTCACCAACCTGCAACAAAACATTACAGGATGAGCAGTCTACCAATATTAATAAGGATTGCTCATCATAGAATATCTTGCCATGCTCCAAAGGCACACAGCGTGTTTTGCACTACATTCATGACAAGGCTGAAGATCACTTTTTAATTTAGAGGGATGGCAGTTGCCTGCATACATTTAGTCTCATTCTGCATTGACCACATCTATCACCTTGATATCTCTCTTGATATATAGTTTTTATTCTAACTGAATCCAGAAAATATCATATTTACAGTAAATACTCTGCCTTCCTTAGCTGTGGTTGAAAGGATTAGCTTGACCAATGAAGTGAAACTTTCTCACTTTCTAAGAGATTTGATTTGTCTGCAACACAGATGGAACAGACTGGCAGGCAGTAGCAAGGAGAAATTTTCTTCAGTTGCTGCCTATGCTGCGCCTATTGGAAAGACTAATATGGACTTCAGTCATTGTATCTGTCAATCTCACACTTCCCACCAGTTCACAAGTCAAAAGAAAGGAAGTAAGTAAATGAAGCAAGTAAAAAGAAAACATTTTGGAAAATAATGGGGATGGGAGAAGAAAGCACTTGAAATTATGAGGAGAATTCCAATGTACTGATTACTTACCTGCCACATTTTTATTCACTGGGTGGTCTTCACATACAGATGCTATAGCTGAAAATATTTTTAGTATCACTTGGGCTTTGCTTGGTTTTTTTTCCCACATCGCCCACATTTCAGTGTCTGTATGTCTCTCCTTAATGACTTAGTACAGTTTAATGTCTCCTCTGCCATTCTCACTAATCATCACCTCTGATTACTAATGGCACCAGGTCTCCCTGTGATTTGCCCTTTGTGGCCAGCTACTTTTAATTTGGTCTGCAGCAACTGCAAAAATGGCAGAGAGCAATTACAGAGCAGACTGATGCTTGGCAATGGACTTAGAGGTGCATTATTTTTGGTGGTTTTAATCTTTTTTTCAATTTTTTTTTTTAATAATTTGGGAATAATTTAAAGAGATTATAACTCCACTCTGATTTAGTCTGCCACTAGAATGAGAAAACCCCCAAGTTTTATATGAAGATTTTTAAACTGATGATCAGAAATCCAACAGCCTGAATTGCTATTCTAGACACATATTACGAACCTTTTATGATACTTTATTTACATGACTAATACTGCTGCAGTGTTTATGTGAATAAGTGTTAATCAAGGAGTAAAAAAAGTTTTGAAAAAAACTGCTTGTAAACAATCATGAGGCTTTCTTTGTAACATTGTTACTAGATTAGACTGCTACTAACCTTTGGATGTATAGTGTCTGCTAAAACCCCAGAAGATAATATTAGGAAACCACATGGTGTGAATAACTGATATTAGTTCTCGTGGAAATTTAACCATTTCTAGTATGTACTATGACTGTTATTTAGTGGCTTAAATAGCACAGCAATGTTGCGTCATAATTTCAGACAAGGAGAGAAAGAAACTTGTGTAAAATTCAAATGGCAGAGAAAATTTACTGTAGTTTTACTCCTGTTTTTTTCTAATAGCCTTACATTAGTAAATATATGTGTAGTAACATGCACATAGTAATGAAAAGGGCACATGATCTTTACTAAGCAGAAGTGGCTAGGTAGGTCAGTGATTCTTTGCATCCCAGGCAGAACAGCATCAACCACATAAGTATTAATGTAGTACTCAAAGAAGGAGTAGACAAATATCACTCTAAATGATAGATCCTTCTTTGCTCGTGCCTCCAACAGATTTGCTTGGAAGCAAACAACACTACTCTTCTTCTACTTTATAATAGTTGGCTTTCCTTTTTGCTCCACAAGTGTAAGTCCTACCAGTTTACTCCCTCACGTGCATGCACACACAGTCTTCCTTTTATACTTTAGTGTGACAATGGAGATGCGTAGATAATTTCTGCTCACTGTGTCATAGATATTTCTATGGTCTGATATTTTCTAAGGCCAAGCCTGGAGGTCTTATAACCACCACCTCCAAAGCTAGTCAGTGAAATGCTGGCAGTAGTTTCCTTTCTTTTACTGAAAATTATCTTTAATCTATCCTTTCAGTGCCCTGTTATCTGTTCAAGGGGATGACCAGCCTGCTCTCAGAAACGGCTGTGATATGTCAAGGCATGCTGAAAATTAAGTCTGAAGAGCTGTAGTCAAGCTGTGGAGGGAATGCAGAACCAGAAATAACAGATAAGGCTGCAGGTTGTAGTTTAGATGCAGTAAGATGACTTTTGCAACATGTTTACAGGCAAGGAGTTCTAATGGACCACATGAGAATTCATTGCTAGTGTTCTTGAGAGAAAAATGTGCCTAACTCTTTGCCTACACAATGCCTGCCTGAAGCCATAATTCTGATTCCTTTTAAATAAAATAAAATAAAATAAAATAAGATAAAATAAAATAAAAAAGTAATGGACATTATTTCTTGGAAAGCAGTGAATAACATCATGTGGCACTTCTGTTAAATTTTTATCAGTCTCTTGCAAAAAACACTGCAAATGAGATCAAATAATTATCTGCTTTGAAAGCACAGTCTGTAATGCCTAGCACTTTTTATTATTGCAAAAGCTCTTACCAGGGAAACAAAGTCTCTGCCAGATAAGAACCAAACATAATTCTACAGCTATTAAGTCCTAAAGTAAGATGATGCTTTCAATAAGAGGATATTAAAGTGCATCATGTGATGGTAGTAGATCATATATATATATATGTGTGTGTTCTTGGGCACCTAATAAGCCTCAAAGACACTGAGATGCTACCAAATAACTTTGTGTATATGTCAGGTGATATTGATCTCCTCCTTACTTGAAATAATGCAAGTGAAATTTTTAATATATATTTTATAAAGATTTTAAAACTCTGAAGGGTACTGAGAACATTTATCATACCTACAGGACATTACAGTTGTGTCTTCTTATGTATATAAGATGACTTTTTTGCTTCTGCCTTGAAGGTGCCAAACTGACAACCTTAAAGACTCTGAGCTCTAAGCTCTCCTTTGCTGAACAGCACAGAACAGGCAGAATTACTGAAGGCTTCATTTGAACTGCATCACCATTCCTCTCCACTTTCAGCCTCCAGGGATCTGCTTTAAGTAGTAATAGTGGTGTACATTCATAAGGATGTCACTTTTGGTAGCAATTTTTATGACAATGCCTTTTATGAGAACTAGTTTATTTCATGTAAACTATTGAAAATATCTCTGACAGCAGCGGCCTTGGCTACTTGTATGGATTTGAATATATTAGCAGTGGCATGTTACCTAGAAGGACATCACATAGCACAGAAATACAGATTACTGTACCAGCTCCTCTCTAAAAGTTACCAATACATTCTTGTAACATATAACCCATTTACTAATTTTTGAGTATTCAAGGCAGGACACTGATTTAGCTGCAGAATTCTCAGTGCACTAAAATACATGAATCTTTAAAAGAACTCTGTCAAGAAATGTAACAACTAAAATTCTGAATAATGTTAAAAAATAAATGAAGATGTGGGCCATTGCTCACAAAATCCATTATAAATTGAAATGCTTCCCATTTTACTTGAACCAGGATTAAATTTAAAGTAGGGAGATTTTTAATGTGTTTAAACTTCCTGCTTCACTTTGAATCAAATTTCAGTAGTCTTACAAACTTGTCCAAAAATGAAACAGAGTATAGACAGTGTATTTGGCCAGTTTTGTCTCACTGAACATCTGCTTTACTCATCCTGGCATGATATAAACAATGAAATATGAATCAGCTTTTTAAAACTATTTTTGTTTCAAGAAATATTTTTGGAGCTTGCAGAGAAAAATACATGAGTTTCTGCTAAGGTGCGATAAGGTGCTTAATGAACAGAGAATATTCCTTGAAATTTGATGCTTTATGTGCAAAAGATCTGTCGAGATAAACAACATCCACTACTCTCCCCTCATCCAGCAACCTAGTCACCTTATTGTAGAAGGCTATCATGTTGGTTAAACATGATTTCC
This sequence comes from Theristicus caerulescens, assembly GCA_020745775.1. NCBI lineage: Eukaryota > Metazoa > Chordata > Aves > Pelecaniformes > Threskiornithidae > Theristicus > Theristicus caerulescens. Next base: position 24,961,886 of record CM036564.1, on the reverse strand, counting down.
CCTTCATATACGCATGCTGAGTGCTTAAAAATTAAATTGACTAAACTTAATTTTTGATTCAGCTGGCCTACTGACCACATCTCCAGTGGGAACTGCCAGGAGAAACAGTCAATATTTTGATGACTCACAAAAAAATCCTGAGCTGGAGAACTTTTTAAAAGACATTTATCTTTTTTTTGTTCATTTTTCCTGATTAGGAGGTCTATAGCAGATACCCACTACAACTGCACCCACATCAGTCTGCCCACTAATCTTGACCTGTAAAATCTCTATGAAGTACCAAAACATTGAGCTATCCAGATTCATAGAAAATCCAGTTTTGGATTTCTTTCCTTATTTGGATTTCTTTCCTCATTATTCCAACAATTTTGTTCATGAATGTGATAACTGACAGAACATTAATATCTCACAGTAATAGAAAGGCTTGCTGATATTGAAAGGATCAATGGCCTGAGGATGCAGACTGGGTTGAGGTGGTCAAACCATTTTAGTACTACTGATATTCTCCTGAAACCCTGAACTATTTGGTCAAAAGTACAGAGAGATATATCAAAGAATTTTAATTGCAGTCAGTCTATTGGTAATAGATTTATCGTCTCCTGGGCATTCTTAGAATCTGACTAAATTTTTTTCAAAGTCCACAGCTGCTCTTCAGTTGGTTCACCAAATCATTTGGGAAGTTCAGCAGAGTGTGGCTTAACATCTATCAGAAGAAGAGTATTAATATACCAACAATTGTCTGGCATGAGAAGCCACTTCAGCTGAAGAAATGGTAGCACATTTAGGCACTGAATCCCCAAGATGTGCAAATGAAGAAGGGAGAATTAGTGCAGATGAGTAGAGACTAAAGAAGTCTAATTCTCAGCTAAAAGAGGAGGCTTGTTAACACATCACTCACTGATTTTACAAGTTAGAGGCAGAGCTTGAAGTAGAACTGGACCAGCTCTTCTTCAAGACTGAATTTATATGTCTAAGAGAGCGAAATACTAGTGTGCATTTCCAGCCATTGGGAACAAAGTAAACAGTGCTGCAGTGACCGAATATATTCTTTAGAATACAGAGGAAACAAGTGTAGTAAAGAAGTTAATAACTGAATGCGTTAATATATTGTAAACTCATTCTATGAAAATTAGAAAAAACATAGAAAAGAGATGGCAAGCACCTTGGAAGTCATTGTCTCTCCTCATTGTCAGAAGGCAGGGCCTGTATCACTCTTGACAGACATTCTTTGACTTGTTCTTTAAAACCTCTCATGGTCTCCGAGCAGACTAAACTAGTGCTCACTATCCTTACCATTAGAACATCTAGCACTGACATAGTCTCCCTTGATGTTTTACAGTTAGTTTATGTACAGCCTCCTTACAATCTGTAATATAGGCTCATATTCTATTTCTCTCATCACAGAATTCAGCTACTGTATCTCTGATTATTTTCACTGACCTTTGTTTTCTCCACATGTCTGCTTCCTTCTTAAAATCTGCAAAACTAGACAGCATTCTTGGAGAGGGCAGCTTTACAAGGGTAGAGAGGGTTCAAATCATTACTTCATACATGTAACATAATATTTCTGTATATACTTCCTAGTATGATTATTGTTCTTTGCAGCAGCGTGATCTTGTTGGCCCATATCCCACTTCTGAACCAGTGTAATCCTTAGATTGTTTTCTATAGAATTGCTGCTCACCTAATCATTCTGCAATAGCAGTAATTGAAATACTCTATAGTATGTGTCATATACTTCTGTTTTCAGAATAGCATTGGCAGGCTGCAAAAAGAGCCTTATCTATTTGCCCTTCACTGAGGACCTTGGTAATGTTTATACTAGGAAGAAACCTTAAATTGTTCCCCTTATGATAACTAGTCAAGATTTAACTTCTAAATCCTTGTTGCTGATCCATCTCTAAAGGATTTATTTGGCTTTCAAAAAACATTTAGCTTTGGGAATTAACTAGTTTCTTCAAATTGTACTTTGTTTTTCTTGTACAAAAATGGTGGGAATATAAAGAAAACCTTCTGCACTATCTGTACAGAAGCACTGTAAAATTTGGAGAAAAATGGAACTAGTAAGGCTGTACTTTAAAACCAATTTTACATAAAGGCATTGAGTTTTCAAGTTGCTAGAGTAAGAGCTGAAATTATAGGTATCTGCTCTATACAGAAATGACAGGAGGGCATCAGTGATGAGCTATCCTCATCACTCCCTACTTATGTTTAGTGTTCTTCCTAGCAGAGAAAAGTATAATTGTAGAAAAGACTTTTTTCAGTGTTGCATCAGTCTGTGTGAGAGGTCAGATTTCTTACATGCTGTGTCCCACTTAGCAGTTTGGGACTCCTTCCCCTTGCTGGCTTGACTCAGTGATTGTCAATCACTTTTTCTTATAGTTAGTAACAATAAACATGATTGTGGTTACAATTAGCTGCCAAAGCCTGGAATGGTAAATACATGGGACTAGAAGGAATGCAAGTACTCAGAAGAGATTAATTGAAACATAAATTAAGGAGGTAGGACAAAAGCAATTACTATATTGAGGAAAAAACTAAGAGCTCATTCAAAAGTAGCTGATTTTAAGGATGCATTGTACAAAACACAGAAGTAAAGAAATGAGAAACAGGATGGTTATCCAGTGACCAGATGGGGTATGAAGCATGGGGGGAAAAAACCTATCAAGTTAAATTTGTGCCAGGAAATCAGCTCTCCACTTGTGTTAGAACCTCACAGATACCACTGTTGTTTTTTTTCCTTAAGATATTTGGACTAGGTGTTATTGACTGTATCCAGCTTATGAGCTACTCTTTTCTTATAACAACGGGCTTCAAGTTATATGCTGATTTAAATTTCCTTTAGTGTCTTGTCAAATCAAAGAACTCATTTTTTCACCATTTCCTCATCCAAGATCCAGTACTTTCTATAACAATATTCAAAAATTACAGCATCAATTTAAAATTATCTTGATTTTGAAAAATAAAATAGCATTTTTTTCTTTTCTTTTTTGAACTAGATAATTACTCTGGATCTTAAAAAGAAAACGAGGATACTTATTTCATCACTTTATTGCAGAGTCTGTCTTAAAGACCATTGCAAGTCTCCTGATAGGAATGTAAGATTTGTCAACACTTGTGTCAGTCTTTGCAGCAGTTTATCATCGCTGCTGCTCATCTTGGGATCTTTTTAATGTTATCATCTTACAAACATTCCTGAGCTAAACAGTAAAGGTGATTTCCTAAATACACAGGTTTTGTAATTCCTTCCTTGATTTTCTGCAGCAGCCTAATGAGGATTACAACTCATTGACGGAGAAGAATCTTGTTAAGCAGAAACTGTTCCTCTCAGGCATGCTGTTGAATCTTTCCCATGGCTGAGTCTAGACATCATTTTTTAGAACTTTTTCATGAGCAGTGTGGATAAAATGGGGATTGAGTCAAAGGGAACAGCAATGCAAAGGCTGTTGCTAGCTATGCACTGTTACAATGACAAGTATTTATTTGGCTGTCAGTGTAATATGCTGCTTTAATAGTCATTCTCTGTCTTCTCTGAGGCTACAGCAGAAAAGGCATGGGATGGATGGAATAAGCCCATGGTCTGGGCATAGTCTATTTAGACTAAATACACGTAAGCAGTGGTAATAAATGGGAAACAGATGAGGGATGGATTCTAAACAAAAATGGAGGTAGGACCATTTTTTACAGCACCAAATTCTAATTTGGGAAAACTAAGTTAAATTTTCTGTCTTTGTGGTGGGTTAACCTTGGTTGGATGCCAGACACCCACCAAGCCACTCTCTCACTCCCCTTCAATAGGACGGGGAGAAAATAAGATGAAAAAGCTCATGGGTCACAATAAAGACAGATCAATTACCAGTTACCATCACAAGCAAAACAGACTCGACTTGGGGAAAATTAATTTAATTTATTGGCATTTAAAAGTATAGTAGGATAGTGAGAAACAAAGACAAAACTAAAACCAAACACTTTCCCCCATCCTTCTTCCTAGGCTCAACTTCACTCCTTCATTCCTGACTCTTCTACCTCCTCCCACCCTGAACAGCAGAGGGGGATGGGGAGTGGGGGCTGCAGTCAGTTCATAACACTTTGTCTCTACCTCTCCTTCCTTCTCATCTCCTGGTCCAGCGTGGGGTTCCTCCCACAGGACACAGTCCTTCATGAACTGCTTCAATGTGGATACTTCTTCAAGAACTGTTCCAGCATGGGTCCTTTCCATAGGCTTCAGTCCATCAGGAATGGACTGCTCCAGCATGGGTCCCCCATGGACCACAGTTACTGCCAGAAAACCTCCTCCTGTGTGGGCTCCTCTCCATGGGCTGCAGTTCATGCCAGAAGCCTGCTATGGCATGGGCTCTCCACAGTCTGCAGCTTCATTCAGGGCACGTCCACCTGCTGCAGTGTGGCATCCTCCATGGGCTGCAGGTGGATATCTGCTCCATCATCAACCACCATGGGCTGCAGGGGGACAACCTGTGTCACCATGGTCTTCCCCATAGGTTGCAGGGGAATCTCTGCTCCAGCACCTGGTGCACCTCCTCCTCCTTCTTCACCTTGGTGTCTGCAGGGCTGTTTCTCTCACATTTTTCTCACTCCTCTCTCTCACAGCTGCTGTGCAGCATTTTTTACCCTTTCTTAAATATGTTATCACAGAGGTGCCACTAGCATCTCTGATGGGCTCAGCTTTGGGGACCCAAATGGGGGAACTGGCTCTGTCCAACACAGGGGCAGCTCCTGGTGTCTTCTCACAGAAGCCACCCCTGCAGCCCCCCTGCACCCCTGCTACCAAAATCTTGCCACATAAACCATACAATCTTGAAAGAGATCTTATACCTCAGTTCTTACTGAATTGAAGTTAAAAGTAGTTCTCTGCTTTTTAAGATATTTATGGAACTAGGAAGTAGGAGATGCCCATATACTAACTAGGAAGAAGCAAGCTTCTTTTACAGCAATGGCACATGACTTATTTTCCTGAGGATGGTGGATATACTGTTATGGTATTTAAACCTTTTTGCTTAAAATACCTCTCAAACTTTATTGTTATCTATATTCTAAGAACCATTTCAAGTAAAAAATTGCAAAAATCAGTTGCTACAGGCAAAAATCCTACACATGTAAGATTTTTTCTACTTCAGATGTGAACAACACAAGGATTAAAAGCAGGCCTTCAAATTAATATTATTGCTTAGGTTTTTTTGTTTTCCACAAAGTGTATAATTGAACCTTTTTTGATCTCTTTTTCCTTTTATTTACTTCAAAATGATAAAAAAATCAAATGCTACTGGATTCTTCATTTCTTCCACCTGAATGATATAATCACTGTGTGCTACCACAAGGTTTAAGGAAGCAGATGCAGCAGTTTCCATATGATGGTTGTATAGCACTGAAACAGTAGGCAATAAATGGTGTTGACAGGTAGGTCAAGTCTATGAAACTTGTAAAACTTGCCCTTGAGCATTGTAACCAAATATAGAAAGAACTCACATATTTGACAGTTATTTTTAAAGATTCTTACAAATTCCTGTAATGTGAGTCTTGTTACCTTTGAAAGCAGATAAAAAGTGGAGAAAGACAGACGTGCACACAAAAAGCTTCTTCCTCTGCTGGACTTCTAAAACTGACACCATGTTTTGCAAAAGATTGATGAAAGATTCTTCCACTTCACTATAAACGGTCTTGCCCTGTTTAAAATATGCTTTTATGCCAAACGATTCACTGAAACTGTAAGAACTGTGTGGTCAATTAGGAAAGGTAAGACACTACATCCTACCTATAGAGAACAGGGAGGGGTTTCTGGTTTGTATGTGGTGCTTGGAAAATAGAAGTCAGCTGGCACTTATTAAGGGACTTTCTCTTGTTCTTTCCTGTTGTATATTGTCTAAAGTTTACTATCATATTTTTAAAAAGGTGGCTTGTGTTAAGGGTTTACAAATCACCAGGGTCTCTGTTAACAAGTTAGCACTTTTCAGCTGTTTTTCTCTTACTGAAGGACAGGAAGTAATAGCTATGATGTAGCTATGATAGCTTTGTGATACCTGTTTTCCACTTGTGGCCACTATAAAAGAAAAAATTCTATTGCCTCCTGTAGGAACTGAATTGGGCAGTTAATATTTCCAATAGCTACAGCTGTAGAAATTGCATTACCTATCATTCCCTGCTTGATGCTTTATCATCTATATCTATACACATCCCAGTGCAGCTCAAAGAAGCAAAAGCAATTTAAATTCAGTGATAGAGAAATTGAGTGATTTATGCAAGCTAAGCACCAACAAGTTTTGGATGCTTTTCCAATTCTTTTTGTCTTTGTGATCTTGGACTGTACATGTTACACACGAAAAGGTTTCCTTAAGATTGTTGAGTCCCCTTTTTTTGTGGACAAGCAGAAATAACAGCTGTTCGTGTGAGTAAAATTGATACAGAAAAAGTCAACCAAGGTTGTTGAAGAAGGTTATGTCAGAGTTAGGAGATGAATCATTCCAGTTCCAGAAGACAAGTGATTCTTAAGAAATTCACCATGTTCCACATTATATGAGTTCCACAAGTTTATGCAAGATTGCTGTCAAGAGAAACTGTGAACATCATTTGTTTCTTATGCAAATTGAGGACAACACATCCCAGCAGTACATGCAAAAGTAGATTTTGCTGCTCTAAGGACTCAGACAGAGAAGGAGTTTTGCAGTTTTGCAGACCTTGCCCAGGATTGACTGAGTGTGGTTTTCGGTCACAATTGCCTAAGGCAGGCTCCTGCTACACAGCAATGCTCCCTGTCAGCATCCCGTAGGACCTGGAACTTATTTTACAGTCTTGTTATTTGCCATCCTAAGCATGTGTTTTCAGTTGCTTGATGCCTAAAGCTGTTTCGGCTTTAATGTTGTATGGTTGTCTAACCATACTGGGAAAAGTGAGGCTTCTGAAAATTCAAGGTACTTTTTTTTGCATAGGTTCAAGTGCCTCTCTATCCCAGGCTCTCACTGCAGTTGTGTGCGTCTGTTTCTTTGCTACATGAATTACTGAAAATGTCCAAGAACAATACAATTAAATAGTTTTTAAATGTCAATATAAGCACAATGAAGGAAATGCTTGAGAAGAAGTGTAGCTTGGAAATTTTTTTTTAAGTTCCTCCTGTACTAAGCATTTTACAGAATAAACAGAGACATGGTTCTTGCCCCAAGGAACCCTGTATGTTTTACAGTCTTAACATGAAATGAGGAAAGGATAGAATCAGGACATTTAGTTCATATTTTGGCTTCAACCCTGCTGTTCACTTGGTTAATGATGTCGGTTTTCTTTGAAGAAAAGAAAAACATTATACCCGTTATTTTTCTATCCTTAGCTAAGCAACAAACTCTCAAGTATTTTAGGAACATGTATATGACAATAGCCTCCAGATATGAAGGCTGTTAACAAGCTGACATGGAACATTTCTGGTTCTACACAATACAAATGGAAGTATTGCAATGAGACTGCAAGAATATGAATACATTTGGGAAAAATAAGTTACAGAAGATGCAAGTATGACCAAAAGGAAAAGCACTAATACGACAGTTAAATCAACTGAGACACCCTCTGAATTCATTAAGGATTTTATTATGGTGAAACCAGAAGCCCTATATGATACTATCCTAGTTTAAGCATCATGTCAAAAAGAACATGTTAAACAGAGCTAGTATGCTCACTAACTTTTCAAGATGACGATAACAGGTTAATTTTAAATACAGACATATTGTAAATGAGCATTTTCAAAAGCCCTTCTGGTCAGAAGAATAACCATGTGAAAATGCCTTTCTCCAGCAAAACAGGTCTACACCCTGTATTTAATCTGACCTATTTTCTTTTGCATCTGAAGTATATTTTAATAATAATTACACTGTTTAACAATTAGACATTTATTTATAGATCTTATTTTATTTTCAGCTAGGAAATACTCAGCAAAACTCTTGACTGAAATATACATGAAGACATAAAGGTTCTAATTATATGACAGTTAGAAAAAACCCTATATGAACTTATTGTTTGAAAATCACGAAGAGGTGATGAAGTTGATGAATTTCCAAGTACTCAGTAGAGTAAATATGAACTACTAGCAAGCCACCAGGTTTACATGACAAAATGGGCAATATTCTCACTTCATGTGCCCTGGAACCAAAGAAATGCCATACTGATTAGGCTGACACTGTGGCTATGGAAATGCTTTGAAAGGTGCATTAGATCAGGACCTATGTGAAGAGATCATTTCCCTTGTACACCTGGACAGCTTCCAGGGGTTAATTGTTATGGAATTGTTATGAGGCTTTTTAGCAGAAGTTGAATCTGCACTATAATGTCTAAGAGCTACTGAGGGAGCTATCCTCAGTAAAATTCTCTAATCCCATTTTTAGCTCACATATATTTCTGTGAACATAGGAACCTAGTGCAATGAGTTCCACGGATTAGTATGTACCACACAAGAAAGTACTTGTCTGTCTTGTCAGTAGTACTGTTTCCTGACAATGTCCCTGTGAGCCCTCTAGTTCCTATGCTGCTGCCTTCTTTTTCTGCTTTCCTTTTATGATTTGTAGACATCTAGGACATAGCCCATCCCAGCTGTCTCTTTTCCAAATTGAAAGGTTTTATTTAGTCATTCCGCATATGGTAGCTCTTTCCTACCTGAATTATTATTCTTATCCTCCCCTATATCATCTTTGGTTTTACAATAACATTTTTAGGATGAGATACCAGAACTGTATGAATATTCACAATGTGGAAACATCTGGCACAAAATGATCTAGGTAAATGTTCTGCTTTGTTAGAATTTCCTCCCTAAAAATACTATGATTTGAAAAATCAAAGCACTGCACTTCTTCAGAATACAAGGAACATGTCCAGTGATGTTACATTTGGTCACTTATTTTAAAAATAGTCACTTTGTTAGCTACATGGGAATTTAAAAACCAAAGACTTACCATTGCCAAAATTCATTCTTTATTTAATTTCATTGCCCTTCTGAGCTTCTGCAAATAGCTTAAGGATTTTGTGACTTTGTGAATGGCTGCTGTGATAAAATTGAGATGTTAATTCTGAAGCCTAATGACAAGGTAAGCAAAACTGTTATACTACTCACAGTATGTCATTGTAGCAGAAATACTGAGATGCTTTGTAAATATGAAAGAAGACAGTACACAAATCAATATTCTCAATTCTCCAAGATCCATTGTAAACATAAGATTCTACAAGACATCTACTCCAGTGTTTTATATTCCATTTAAGATGTATTTTTAAGACATTGTGTGATTTATTTTCGACAGGTTATACACGTGTCCTGCTTCAGCTGATCTTTTGCTATTAGTTAGCATTTTGTTAGCTGTTTCTCTAAGTTTGTATTTTAATACCTGTATAGAAAACTCTGCTTTGTCATTGAAAATGTTCATTCTTAAAGTGCTTCTGACAAAACAAGGCAAAGTATAAAAACTGTTTCAGCATCAGTGGCATTACTTCACACATGCCATGGACATTAGTGATACAACAACAATATCATGTATGAAGTGTGCTGAGGTTTGATTTATTCTGTAATGATGTTTTGGGTAACAATTTCTTCTGCCACCTAGGAGTTCAGCTGTTAACTCATACAATTAAAGTACAACATTTGTGTTGGAGAGGAATAGAAGGGAAAAAACCTATGTGTTGCTCACAACACTTGTGAGCACTGAGAATGTGGTTTGTAGATTTTTCCTGTCAATTCCTGGATTGTGGTTTACATTCACTGTCTCTCTGATGAAAACATACTGAAAAGCCATTTCACAGAGACAGCAACACTGGGTTCTGTATGCCACCATTGCTGCCAAAGTACACTGCAACCCATCAACTCATTTCGTATTGAGTTGCCTATAGAACCAGCGTGGTCTAGCAGATATGACTCAGCTGACTTTGTGATCATGTAACGTTAAATACCTGTTTTTCAGCAGAATAAAGTAAAATATCAAGCTGATGTTTCAAACATAAACTTTTGACTTTTCAGTAGAAACCAATTTGCCAATTGATTTCAGTCATTGGGCTACTGAAAAACTTTTGTGAGCTGCAATTTATTTATAATTGTTGCTCATGAACATTCAGTATTTGACATATATGTTGTAGCAAGTAAATTGAACAGCTTCTGAGATAATTTTGGAGGGCAGCTGTATTATCTGTATTGAAAGGCAATCAAGTAGCTTACAGAAAAAACAGTCCTTGATTATATATGTTACTTTGATATAAAAAAATCCTATAGCTTGAAGTTTCCTTCCATTTATTAAGATCAAAGGTGAGCTGTACAGCTGTGTTAAATTGTATGCAGTAATGCCACTGTCACTGATGGCTCATTGAGTAAATGAAAACATGCACTGACAGAAGACTCAAGCTTGGACAAATAAGAATTCTTAAGCTGCATTAGCTCATCTTCATCCGTCAGTCCAAGGTCTGGCCATCCTTGTCTCTACTGTCAGTCTAAGCCAACATATTTGTCTAACCTTAGCAGATTGCCTGCTATCTGACTGTCAAAGTATTCCTAATATTGAGCATTTCCTCCACTTCTATTACTCATATGCTTGTAGTCCCCAGCAGTGATCCTTCCCCACGTATGTTTTTCCTCTTTAAGTTTCTTCTCCTTATATTTTGCATAACAGAAGTACTGTGCATTCCTTAATGGACATTTATAATGAAGTCCAGTGAATTTCAGTTATGAAGTAGTCTTTAACTAATCTTAGGCTGAGATAGTTATCATGGGATGTTCTTGATCTTTCCACTTCAGAGAATAATTCAGAGCTGGGTATCTTGGGTTCAACTGCTATTTAGCAGAAGAGGAACCAAAAAGTCATGAATAGTTCCCTTGGCTTACAGCATCAAAATATCAGTCAGCATGTTGACCTAAAATCCATATACATGGTCCAGGCTGTAATGAAATATTCTTTGTTTCTATGTGCTCCTTCCCCTTCTCATCCAGAGATAATGTTTCAGTCACACTCAGCTTTTACCCACTGTTCAAGCCAAGTCCTTCTGTCTGGACTTTCATATTCTTGAATATGTTTGCATAAGGATATGGACAGAAGTGTGTCTATTTTAAAAGAAGAGACATCTAAATTTACCAGTCTCCACAAGGTTTAAGCCCCTTCATTACCTAATGGGTAATTAGAATCCTGAACAAAACAATCCAAGTAAGGAACCAGCCTAATTCTGGAGAATCTCTTAAAACCACAGGAATTGCATTAACATATGCTTAAATCACCCACTACCTGTCGGAGTGGGAGAGTTCGGACCCGGAGTAACGATGTAACCTCGATGCGAGTATGATCGTTCTCCTTTATTTCAGACAATTACAAGGCTTATATAGACAATCAGCAGAGCACGCAGTAGCAATACCTATATGATTGGCTCATTACATGTGTTCACGCGCTTAAGACAGTTATATGATTGGTACAGGGTTGCTGTTCACGCGAAGAGGTTCGTTAGCACATTCCGGACTTAGTTGTTGTCTCTTATGTTGTTTGCCAAGTAGTCCGTTGCTGTTCAAGGTCAGTTTATAGTATCCTCTGTGCTTCTTGATACACTAAAAGCAGGATTGCTCACACTGAAAAGATCATGTCCCTTCTCACTTAGCCATTCTCCCGCAATTCCCCCTTTTTGTTTTTGAGCAATCCAGGCGTGATTTACCACTTTTAACAAAGCTCGTTTAACACAGCTAAATGCTACACAAAAACATAATCCTAAAATAGAAAGAGTGATTAAAATTCGAATTCCTTCGGTAAGCAAACTTATCAGGTAACATTCAAGCTATTAATAAGTGTGGCACTATAATTACTAACAGAAATGGACAAACTACGATTTTGCGTGGCAAAGCTATGAAATTCCCCTACGTTGCATTTTCGAAAAGGTGTCAATTGTTACATGTACATACTTTAACCTACCAAATTCTGGAACATGGGTAATATCCATTTGCCATAATTCTAATGCTTTTACTCCTTTTGTATTTACTCCTACTCCTATACCTGGCCCGTGATTTCCGCATTTTGGGCAGGCCTGAATGATGCTTCGGGCTTCATTTTCTGTTAAATTAAGTTGCCTTTTTAAACCTTTTGCGTTTTGGTGAAAATTTTCGTGACTTTGTGTGGCCTGTTGAAATTTATCCATAGGAGGCGCATGGCATGCAGGACTAAGTAGGCTGTCAGCTAGTTGATTACCATGGCCAAGTCCAAGATCTAACTGATGACTGCGAATATGGATATACAACAGGTTGCTGTTCGTTGACTTAATACGGATCGTAACTTGATAAATAAACTTCCTAATCTAGGGTTGGTCGTTTCCCTTAGTAAGGCATCCTCTAACCGTGGCATTATTCCAGCCACATACATTGAATCTGTTACTACATTTAAAGGAGTGTTTAGCTAATTAGTCAAAGCCCAAACTACTGCAGTTAATTCTAAAGTTTGAAGGGAATCTTGAGGTTGTCCCTCTATAATATGTTGTTTCCATTGATCACCTTCTTTCCAGACGCAAGCTGCGCGCCGTAGGCGCTTGCCTGCATCAGTGTAGATGGTTACCCCATCTGGTAATGGTTTTTCACTTACTTTGGATTTTTCTATCCATTGATTCCGTTTTAATACTTGCCATAATTTTCCTTGAGGCTGCTGCGAGTGTATTCTGCCATTATAGCCTAATAAGGTGTTCTGTATGGCAACAGCATTACGGAGCCACCATTCTATATCTATGGCGTTAACAGGTATACTGATATTCTCTGGCTCCTGACCACTGATTTCTATAATTCGCGACCTTCCTTTACGTATTAATTCTCCTATTGCCTCAATTCGCGTTTGAATACTCGTTTTTGGCTGCACGCTTAAAAACACCCATTCTAGTACATTAAACATATCTTCTGGACTTTTGTCCTTGACAGTGGATTTGGCAGTGGCATCCAATGAGAGAGGAGAGGTAGACTCCCCTTTCTTGTTTTGCCACTGACAAATGACAGCATATGGTGAGTCTTTCCCATTACATATGATTAAGGAGATTGGCAATAGCAAAATTTGGTGGAAAGACCACGATGAAAATTTTCCAATTGTGAGGTTCCCATTTTCCTTGATTGTTCTCTTGTATGACCGGGAATGCCAATGTTGCAGGACTCCCCGTTTTTTTTTTTTCTTTCTTTTTTTTTCTTTTTTCTTTTTTTCTTTTTTTTTTCTTTTTTTTCTTTTTTCTTCTTTTTTCTTTTTTCTTTTTTCCTCTTTTTTCTTTTTTTTTCTTTTTCTCTTTTTTTTTTAATTTTTTTTTTTTTCCCCCAACGGGTTTCCATTGTCCTTCTAAAATCGCATCCCTAATAATACCACTCCAGCGCGTGATTCTAGGATGTGTCTACCACTCCAGCGCGTGATTCTAGGATGTGCTGATGGTTTCATTAAACATGAAGGTACGCTTTCTTCTTTCGTAGTTGTTTGTGTTTCCAATTTCTCAAGTCATTTTAGAACTGTTTGTAACATCTCTGTAGTAACATCTGGGGGTTGCTGCAGTTCTTTCTTGGAAGTTGTAGTTCCCGATGATTCCCCAGAGGAAGGCAGCGGTGGGTACAGCGGAGATGAAGGCGCTGAGGGTGCTGACGGCGCCTCCCTTCTTCCCGTTACAGGGGAAGGTCGGCAGGGTGCTCCACCTAAGTCAATGAGGTCAGCAACTGACGTTGCTCCCCGCCCCTTTTGGAGTTTCTGGTGGAGACACTTCCGCCTCTGCCTCAGATCCTATTCTGGCTCTGCTAAGAGAAACTTCCGCTCCCCCGGGTGCCTGCACCGGGGTCGGCGGCACACCCTCCACTTCGCCCGGCGAGTTAAGACTTTCCTTTTCCCGCAGTTCACCTACGTTTTTACAAACAGTCCCAGACATTCCTCTTACGGCAGGCAGTCCGAAGAAGCGCGCGATAGGTCTTGGTTTACTTTGAGGTTTATCAATAGCTTTTCCTGGACCCAGCATTTGAGCAGCAGCGCATGCCACTTCTCTTTCTGCTTTCATCGCTTTTAAAGTCTCTAACACGGTGTTCCAAGGTATACGAACCGCCTTTATCTCCTTTTCATCTTTTTCATCTCCCTCAATTGTTTTTTGCCACATTGTCCCTCCAAAGTCCCGCCATTCCGATACGGAAAATAACAGATGGGTGTCAGTAAAATGACCCCAACGCTGTCCAAGTGTAATTAATTTACACAATTGCTTCGCTGGTTCTTCTATCCCTCTCTTAGAGAGTATTCCAGCTAGCAGTGTGGCCGCAGCTTCTGTTTCCATTACTGCGCCTAACACCAGCGTCTGCTCTGCCCTCTTGACCCGAGCAGCGCCTAACACCAGCATCTGCTCTGCCCTCTTGACCCGAGCAGCGCCTGTATCCGAGAGGTGAGGAGCGACCTCACACCGGCGTCTACTCTGCCTTCTTGACCCGAGCAGCGCTTCTCTCAGCCAAAACTTCCCACTCCCCTCCTCTAGCTGCTTACCGCAGTCACGGAGAATGCGAGTGATGTCACCCTCCTCTGCTGCTCACCGCAGTCTCAGAGATCGCGAGCGACATTACCCTCCTCTGCTGCTCACCGCAGTCTCGGAAATTGCAGGCGAAGTAACCATCCTCTGCTACCAGATGTCGGAGTGGGAGAGTTCGGACCCGGAGTAACGATGTAACCTCGATGCGAGTATGATCGTTCTCCTTTATTTCAGACAATTACAAGGCTTATATAGACAATCAGCAGAGCACGCAGTAGCAATACCTATATGATTGGCTCATTACATGTGTTCACGCGCTTAAGACAGTTATATGATTGGTACAGGGTTGCTGTTCACGCGAAGAGGTTCGTTAGCACATTCCGGACTTAGTTGTTGTCTCTTATGTTGTTTGCCAAGTAGTCCGTTGCTGTTCAAGGTCAGTTTATAGTATCCTCTGTGCTTCTTGATACACTAAAAGCAGGATTGCTCACACTGAAAAGATCATGTCCCTTCTCACTTAGCCATTCTCCCGCAACTACCTATCTGCTAAGATAACATTCAAAGACCACAATTGTATAGAATTCTTTGCAGAATCTCACAGTTAAGAGATGATGTAGATGAAATAAACTAATTACTTGTTGTGAACACTCATCATGTTACAGAAACAGACTCAAAATCTTATTTCTGTCTATTCTATTTGGAGCAACTTTGGTCCAAATACTCCAGCCATGCAGTTCCATGTTGCAACAACCATGAAATTGCAGTGCACAAGGTTGCTCTTTCTCAGCTTCTGTTAGTAGGACTCCTATTTCAAGATTTTCATATTCACAAACCAAGCTGTGACATGCAAAACTGTTTACCCAGTGGTTTCAGGGAGGTGAGAGATGATGCCTTTTGTTTTCTTGGACCAACATCCACCACAAATCAGAAATAAACTTTTCTATTTCACGGCTACATACTGAGGAGTAACTTTGAAAGTTATTGCAAAATGCATGCAGAGGTAGAGGAAGATCTAAGTATTGCATCTGAAACCATTTTCTGTATAAACCAATATTTATACATAGCCCTATACAATTATAGAGTCTGCTATCCATGCAGTTGTAAGTATGGGATATAAATATTCGGAAAATTAGGGATTCCAATCTGCAAATTGGTGGAGCATGGGTAACAAGTAAATTGACAAGAATTTGTCTTCCATTTAGTTGAAGGGTGGATAGTATCTTGTGACTTTCCTTTCATTGTCTCAAAGAAATGTGCAAGACATCTCTAATTATAATAGATAATTATGTCTATCTAGTATCTGCTTCATGCTATGACAATCAGATCATGTCTTATTTTGATAAATTTTGCATACTAACATAAGCTAATGCTAAGCATTCTACAAATTATTTTAGACTGCAGCAGTTAAAAATAATCCCTTTATGCAAATGGTCCACGGTGTTTGCCTTTTCTGTTCACTGAAGATGCTTGAAGCTCATAGCTGCAAAATCACTTGTGAAAAAGTCCTATACAAAATAAGTGCTACTCTAATATTAGGAGATACTGGGGCTAAATCAGTAATGAAGTGGTTCAGCTAAAAGACTGAAATGTTATGTTCTATCCTTAATATTATTTAGCAATGTAAGGTGCTGAATTTCTTCATTAACTTGTTCTGTCATCTGGGAGTACCTTCCTTCTCTCCTCATTGTATATAGCACCAGAGGAGTGCCAGATGTTTTACAGACAGCAAGGAAAAAGAGCTAGTTTAAGGAGTTATTATATATATAAAAAAACCATATATATAAAATATAATGATGCAGAGTATTATGTGAAATCAGAAACAGTTTCTTAGGAAAGATAGATAGGAGATAGTTCTGCATAAAATGATTTATCTCTATGCCATGTCTAATAGGGGCCAAGCAAAAATTAATGAAAAAGCAAATTGGAATCTGAAAGCCTCATCATCTAGTTGCTATTAGATAATATTGATGTAGCAAATTTGAGGTTTTGCTCAAGTTGATTTTTAGAAAAGGTTTTAAGGAAAGTGAGGGCATTTGTCAAACACTGTTAAGGAACTAGTTCTAAGTTTATTATCACACAATTCTATTTTCCTGTCTATGTTCTGTCTTAGTCCACCTTTTTTCTACTATCTTGTTCACCTTTCTTATCCCCTAATCTTCATTTTCCAGAACAATTATCTTTTAGTAGTATTTGTAGTCTAATTAGAGCCTCTAAGTGTTGACTTGCTCTGAAAGAAACGTATTTTCATTTCGTATATACCATATTAAGGCAGTAGTTATCAGTGTTTACTTTTAAAATAGAAGAACACATTGAGTGGAATTGTTTGGCAGGCTTTCCTGGATTTGCTAGTCTTTAATTATTTCATAAAGATGCTATCATAGGTTGCTTAATGAACTTTTAAGTGACACCAAATCCTGGGAAGAACTACAGGTAAATTGGGAAAGGGAGTACAGTGCAAATGATTTGCATAAATTAGAGACTGTGAGAAAGTTAATGAATATAGACAGGTACACCTGTACTCCTGTCAAGGAGACAGCAATAAGAATGATCAAAGATCTAGAAAATAAGACCTCATGTAAAGTGCAAGTCCTGAGATAGTCTAGAAGAAAAAAGAAAGAGTGAAGATATTACTGTTAGGAATTGCTACAGAGGAAAAGAATAACCTGTTGTCCACGATAAGAAGTAATGAGCTTAAACTGTAGCAAGTATTTCAAGGTAGATGATAATTTTTTTCTAAGTCCAAGGAAAGCAATAACTGCAATAAATGGTCTGGAGAGACCATGGAGTCTTCCTCATCAGGTGCTATCAAGAACAGGTTAGAAAGGCACTTAAGAAGAATGATATAGGCACTCTGATTATTCCATCAGTGAATGAATTAGAGGACCTGTGAAGGTTGTTTTCTGCTTTGCAATTTTATTATCAGACATTAGCAGAAGCAATATCTCTCACTTTTCCCACTTCTTGTGCAGTCCTCCACATCTTGCTTGGTAACAACTGTAGAGTCCTGCAGATAGTGCTGGGAAAATGGAGGCAGATTTCAAACAATTTTGGTTGGAGAATTTGGGACAGGTTTTGGGGATAAATCTTGGCCTTTGCAAATGAAGAACTAAATGTAGAATGATGTCAACTAGATATTAATATTGTGATATGAATCATATCCTCTCCTAGCAGTGCCATTCATCAGCGCTCATGCAACAGAATGAAATATTGCAATACATTGGCTTTGACAGCCGGTCTTTGTGGCCTAACGGGTGCCAAAAATCTGTATTATTTTTTCCTCTTAAGTTTGACGTATTTACAAAATACTTTGAAAAGCTAAATAACAAAAGGCTTTTGACTGCTTAGCGATTTGTTCCTCTAAGAAGAGAGAGCAGGTTTAATGTTTCTTATTTGCAGTGATATAGCACCAACAAATAGGAAGCAGAAACAATGTCAGCTTAATGTCTATTACAAAGAGAAATGCAAATGGAAAACTCCTTTCCACTGCTGCCACCCCTACAGGCAAATGCCAGTGAAACAGATGTCAGGTCAGGCAATCAGTGATGATATTGATCACATTTTGTGTTGTTTAAAGACAATAAAAAAGCAAGGTTTCACCTTTTGAAACATTTGTGCTAAGTTAGGTAATCTTTAAAGCACTGCAGAATTATGAATTGTACACCTCCAACCTTTCTTTCCTATCCTCTAATATTGTTTAATTCCAAACAGATCTGTTTTGACTTTGGATAGGGTTCTTAATTATACCTAAAAATAAACATTGTAGGAGTGAGTGAGTGTTATTGTGGGAATTCAGCAGAGACTAAGAAAGGAGCAAGAGGATAGCACAATAGAGATCTTGATAGAGTTTCTATTATCAACCCAAAAAGAAGCATAACTGCAGCTGGACATTCTTGCATTTTAAATTGCACAGGCTGCTTTGTTATAGGTACGATTATTTTCAAAGAGTGTAAGGTTTCAATCAATCTTTAAACAGTCTGCTTAGCATTTTACATGGGACTATTTGACTGTATTCAAAGTAGAAAAAATAGTTATAGACCTGAAGAACAGAGTGTAGTCAACAGCTGATAGAAAAATCCAGAGAAGTTTATTCTGGTAAATATAGTGATCCTCTTTCTCACTGAGCATTAAACTAGATAAACAACATGTGGTCAATAACAATACCACCTAATGAACAACCAGAAGCCCAACCCCTGTGATCATAAAGATGCTTTGGCTGCATTTTCATGAATAGTACAGACCAGACTTATGTCTTGGGAAAAGAGGAAAGTTAATTCTAAGTAGCATTTCCTCTTCTCTCTAATTTCACTTGAAACTACTTCTGTCGTCATATTTGATACTAAATTTCAACATATATTGTGATGTAATAAACAGCTGCACCACAGATGTACTGCAATTTACAGAAGGATGAATTGAAGTGATTTTCGCACTTGATAGAAAGGAAGAGTTTTACATTCATTAAGCAACCTCATGCTACATCAGCCTCAAGGGAAACTACATCAGAGCACCCATTAGGATGTCACTATAATAAAGTATCATTTACAAATCTTGGGAAGTAATAAAGGATTCCTTTTTCAAGAGATTATTCTATTCCTGTTTGTCTATAAGTAATATTCAGCGAGGACCTTTGCATGACTGTACAAAACAAAACTGAGTTGCTTCAACAAATGTTGGTCAATCATTTCTCACCAAGAATACGCCTCCTTTCCTTTAGCAAATTTATGAAGTTATAGCATCATGAAAATGCTGAACAATGATATTCACGGGGACTAAGCAGGAAAACAAAACATACATCAGTAGTATGTTCTGCTAGTATCAGATAGTGGAAGATCTTCAGTTAAATTGTTTTGTTTTTTTTTTTAGCTTAATCACAACAAGGTATGACAGTCTGCTTCAACAGTAACTACTTTTTGACAACTACTGAGGGATTGCACACTAAAGCCTCTATATTTTCCAGGTACCAGCTGAAATAAAGATGATTTGTGAATAGCCTTGAAGCCAGAGGTATCCATATTACTAATTTAAAGATTAATCTTATTTTTAAAAGTTGAATAATAAGATAAAACTTTCATATATGTAATTTTATGCTTATGCATATACCTATAATTTTTGTTAGAGATAGACTTTGCACCAACATGTATATAAAGGATATAAAAATTATGAATTCCACAGTATTGGTTCGCAGGGATGATTTTGTAAAGATGACAGTGATATTGGTTTGGATTTATATGCAGCCCTTAATTGCTGCCCAGTTTCTAATAAAAACAGTGGTTCCATACACTGAAAAAAAAGATAGAAAGAATTCACCATGAGTCTTATTCATTGGGGATGGCTCAGGGTGTGAATCAAATTCCCACAAGACAGTTTGAGATTTCATAATTAAAGCTGATACCTGGGTGCATATATTTATGAATATTGAATTTAAGATTCTATAGGAAACTTTAGATGAGTTATTTCAGAAGTTCTGGGTGCTGTGCTTAGTAAATAATATTTCTGTAAGGCTGACTTTAGAGTTTTGTTTGTCTTTTTTCTTGTTCTGACTTTTAATATATAGTATGCACTTCAAATTCTTTACAATAGTGGACACTTGTAAATACACATTTACTGCCTTAAATATTTTGCTCTTTTAACAAGTAATAACTTCAAAAGAAGTTATTAGATTATTAGAAGTTATTCAAAAGAAGTTATTAGATTTCCTAGAGA
Source organism: Theristicus caerulescens (assembly GCA_020745775.1). NCBI lineage: Eukaryota > Metazoa > Chordata > Aves > Pelecaniformes > Threskiornithidae > Theristicus > Theristicus caerulescens. The sequence goes on along the minus strand of CM036564.1, from coordinate 24,941,732 downwards.
TCTACCCCAGTTTGACTTGAGTATAATTTATTTTTATATCATTGTCTGATGATGTCATTTCATCTGAAGTTATTCTCAGCTACTCTTTCTCTTTCCTTGCCACAAATGTTTCCTAACTAGAGTAACATTACAAAGCAGAGATTTGAATAAAGAAATAGATTCCAAAGCATCTATTCACAAGTGAATATCTGATATAAAATGAAAAAGCAACAGGGTAATGAAAGATGGAAAAATGCCTAGAGAAAGAAACGTATTTTTCTTCCCAGGCTGTGAACTACTAGGAACACATGTAACATTTCAGGTAGACAATTATGTAAGAGAGTTTAAGGAAAGACTCCATTCCAGTAGCTTTTGCCATCTAAGACTTAATATGGTCTATTAAGACACCAGTGGAAACCTTAAAGTCATCAGGAAACCATTGCTGAAAAAAAATTATTTTCATGCTTTTGCAAGCATCCCTCATGAAAGGCTTCTTCTGTGATATTTTTATGTGAGGTTAAGAAATTTCCCTTATTCCTTGTAACTTTTCCTTTTTCCTTCACACATACTTAAAACAAAAAAAAATCCTTACTCCCCATCTCTTCCTATCAGGGTTCATCATTCACATGAGAGGACAGGAGGGCCTTAGTCTCTTGTCGGAATAAAAAAAGTTGACTCTTTTTTTTTCTCTCATCCTTTCTACATGTAGACAATGGCTTTCAACATCTCTATGCTATGCACAGGTAACTGATGGCCTTTTGTATTCTATGGTCAACACAATTCTAAGACATTCACAGCACTCCAGAACCTATCCATGCTGTAACTCTGTCAAAGTGCTCTAAATCTAAACTGACTTGCACACTAAAGGATAGATTCATTGATACTTGCAAAAACCTACAGCTTATACCTGTCTGATTTATTGGAGGCCACTCATAGTGAAGGAATGATTTAATGAAAAAGGTGTAACTATAGTAAAGCAATGAGTTATGTTCTAGTTGATAACACTGGAAACACAAGTTACAAAAGAGGAAGCTCCAAACAATACGATTATTTCTTTGCTCCCAGTCTCTTCCCAGCCTGTGAACTTCAGAATTTTTTGAGACTTCTCTCCACTGAAAATGCCATACTCTACTGCATGGATGTTCTCCTAGAAATGGCCTTCTGTATGCATTAGTATTGTCACAGGTCTGTTGGAGTGTGTATATGACTGTGTGCCAGTCAAGGGGGGGTGGCGGGAAGGACGGATATTTTAATTGGTATTTGCTGCAGATGAAGCTTCAAAACTTGTTGCAGCTAGTTCCGTCCTAATTTAGAATCTTTTGTTGCACTGTGGCTTTGTTCATTTGCTCAGTGCCTGCAAGAAAGTAGCATTCTTATGCTTATCTGAAAATGTCTTTCCAGTGATGTGGATATGATTAATGATTTTGACTAATACTCAGGTTTACCTTTTTTTTTGTCTTAAGGTGTCAGCTGACTTGCAGTTTGAAATTCCAATGTAGCATTTCATATATATGATACATATGACTGTCTTGCTGCATGACAGTTTCAATTGCATTTCAGCTTGGTGACTTTTTAGAAAGACCACATATTGGTCTTGAAGCGAGTGCAATCCCCCACACACAAACATGCTGTTTGTTTTAGAGGTCAGTGAGTCTGCCCATTGAGTTTAAAGCATGGTTACTGCTTTGCAAAATTAGAATTACTGTAGTTTGGGTAATACTTGGTTTAGACTATTCCTCTGTTCTGAGGTTTTGAGTATAGTTATCTATGGTCCATAGTATCATTTGTGGATTCAGCACCACTATTTTCCTTAGTCTTCCTACTGTCTTATCAGGCTTTGTGATAGGTATCTCTGGCACAGAGGGAGGGACATAACAGTCAGTAATTGCCAGTTGGAAGTCTATGTGATTCACAGGTCTATGTAAATCTACTGCTTGTCAAATATGAATTTCATGTACCTCAGATGCTGCCATTTATTATGTTGTATGTTCCTGGGGGCATTGTTGTTCCTGATCATGTATAATGCTGTCCTGGTTTCAGCTGGGATAGAGTTAATTTTCTTCTTAGTAGCTGGTATAGTGCTGTGTTTTGGATTTAGTATAAGAATAATGTTGATAACACACTGATATTTTAGTTGGTGCTAAGTAGTGCTTACAGTAGTGAAGGACTTTTTAGCTTCCCATGCTCTGCCCAGTGCACAAGAAGCTGGGATGGAGCACAGCCAGGACAGCTGACCCAAAGTGGCCAAAGGGCTATTCCATACCATATGACATCATGCTCAGTATATAAACTGGGGCGAGTTGGCTGGGGGGCAGCAATCGCTGCTCGGGGATGGGCTGGGCATCGATCAGCGGGTGGTGAGCAATTGTATAGTGTATCACTTGCTTTGTATATTATTATTGTATTATTTATTATTATTATTATTATTACTATTCTATTTTATTTTACTTCAATTATTAAACTGTTCTTATCTCAACCCACGAGTTTTCTCATTTTCACTCTTCCAATTCTCTCCCCCATCCCACTGGGGTGGGGGGAGTGAGCAAGCAGCTGTGTGGTGCTTAGTTGCTGGCTGGGGTTAAACCACAACAAATGTTTGTTACTTTTAGCTTCCTTGGAGCGCAATATAAGATGCTTCTCTGGGTCAAACTCATGAGATGATAGTGTCTCTGTAAATGCCCTTTTCACCTGTTATAACACCTTACATACAGTATGTGCTGAATCTAATGTCCTATGCTGAATGAGTGGTGGAGTGGTATCATAAAAGATTGGTCAGAATTGATATAAGCTGTATATTTTATTCTTTCACATATAACAGGTATAACAGATGCTAACAGATATACACTAACATACTTTTACCTTTTCCTCACCAGTGATGAGTGGTCCATGTCATGAGAATGGGATAGTATGCTGTGTTTAGGAGCTCTCAGGAAAATATTATTCCATCATTCATGAATCTTAGATTCAGGGACTGTAAATTTTTATGTCTAGACCATATAAGAGCCAGAGCTAAAACAGACCACCATGCTGTTTATTTTCTTTAATATTTAACTTTGTTTCACTCTCTGAAACTAAACAGCCATCACACCCCCCAAACATTTACAGAGCTGATAAGCTAAGCCCAGACCTGTTCCCACTGACTTCTGTTGAGAAGTTTCAAATAATGCAAAATACCGAGTTTGAGCAGAGAAAAATTACTGTCTCATGCAGGCAGATCATTGCCATGAGATGTTTATTTCTTAAACTAGCTTTAAGATTAAAATCCCATTGACACTGTTTGAAAGTTCATCAAGCAAAGAGTTTGAAAAAATTTATAATGCAGTATTAATCCTTATTTCTTATAGCTGGAAGGTTGTTATGGTACAATAAATAACAATAATTATTTTGTACTGTCTTGTCAGAATGTGTTTTGCAAATACATTACTTTTAGTTATGTTTTAACAACAAAGGCAATGTTGTTGACATCAACTACCGCTTTATGAAATGGAATTAATATTAGACAAAATAATTTCCTAATGGGTTCTGATACAGCAAAATTCTGTTTATGCCAGAATATGAGTTGTCTTAACTTCCAGTTACTTAGAACTTGGTTCTCTGCAGTTCTTATGGTGCTCCCTGTCAGGAAACACATTTCTCTGGGGAAAAAATGTAGATCTGTCTCTTGGCCATTCCCATTAGCAATATATGTGACGTAGAGAAGAACAGATAAGGATTTAGGAATGGTGGTGAAAAATCAGCTCTCTTATTGCTTTTACTGAGTTGAAATTAGCCCATGAGCTGTGACGTGGCACAAGATTTGTTTGGGTACTTAAGTCTGTATTTAGCCTATGCTTCACTCTATATTTCAGGATTTAAAATTTCAGCTTTGTTGTAGATTTTAATTGTATCCTGGATTTGTCTTTCATTAAATCAGTTTCCATTTTGTAAAACAGGACAATAATAATGGATGAAGTGGTCCAAAATTAATCACAAGTTTAAATAAAATCTCTATCTCTAGTCTAAAATAAAAAATTCTCGCTTTTATTTTAAGATATAAACCCTAAAAATGCTTTTTGTTCTGTTAATATAAACTGCTTATTAAAAAATTAATATGTGAAATACTATCTTCCTATCACTGCCTGTATAGGTCTGTTTAATACATATATATGTCAGAATGGATGAACCTTTATTTTTGAACTACCTAGGTATTACAGTAACATAAGCCATTCAAGCCCTAGATAGATTAAGATCTTAAACATTGAGAGTTGTTGTTGTCCTTTTAAGTTCAAAAACGGTGTAGATCAACAGTTTTTGGTGAAATATTGTATTTTAATCAGTTTGGTGGAAGGGCTAGGAAAGTAGAATGAAGCCAGTAGATTTATTCTGCTGAGGATGTGGGTAACGGGAGTCTTCTGGCTGCTCTCACTACTGTCTTAAAAGTGCTGTAGTTCTACGATTCTCTGAAAAAGAAAAGGTGATAGAAAATGTATACAAATGCCATCTAGCTAATTAAAAGTTAAACTGCAGGCTGTTTTGTAGGGCAAAGGCAGAAAACTGATTTACCATCATACTTTTCTTTTTTTCACTTTGAGCCCACTTTTCTAGGAGAAAATAGATTTTGTGAGGACAAAGCAGATGTGTTGTGAGCTGCCTCCTTGTGAACTAATAAAGCTTCTTGAGACTGTGTTGAGATGTAAATTGTCACTTTTTCTAACGGAAAATGGGTTTTAACTTCTGATTTATGTGAGCATTTACATCAACAAGTCTGCTGGGCTTGTTTACACAGGCAATGTGCACTTAGAATGTGGCCTTTTACGAATCCATGCAGAATGTAATAACTGATAAAGACATTGAATCTACATAACAAGTCTTACTTCTGCAATGTAATAAACTAAGAAAATTGGTGCTTAACGTATTGTTCTGGTTGTCACTTTGCGCATAACACCTCAACATTTTGCTGCAGTAACTAAAGGAAACTCTCATGTTTTTTTTTCCAAAAGCACAAATATATGTATTATTAGCTGGTAGCCATGGGAAGCCCGTAAAACATAGTTAAGCAGTCTTCCATCCTGAGGATGGCAGTAGTACACACAGTTAACATATGAAAATGGTAAGGCCCATTTCTTTTGCAAGAAATGTTCTGGGATGCATGGTGACACTGTGAGCATAATTGTCTTATTTGACTGCATGATATGTCTAAAAGAAATCAAATTAAGGTAACGGGAACTCTGGTGGTTGCTAGAACCGGGGAAAGGAATCATTGCATGTCTATTTGCCATAGACCTCAGCCTTCTGATTCCTTTTATATGTATGTTAATTTACATCTGAAATGAGAAATTGGAAAGCTTGATGCTTTCTGCCTAGAGAGTAGACACTTTTACATTCTGACTACCCTGAAACATCAGTTTCTTGCTTGTTGCCCTCATTTTGAGCCTTCCCTGGAACATTTGTGACTTTACAGCTTGAACAGTTTGGCCTGCCCATGGAATCCCAAATCTTGATGATGGAACGTGACAAGAGTTTTTTCCCTAAATAATCCTGTCATACTTAAGGGAAGTTCTTGGCAGTGGCTTATCTCTAAGTAATTCCATCACACAGAAATTCTTGGCAGTCAGTCCTTAAAAAAAAAACCAACAGAAAAACTTAGTTTAAAATATTAAACCAAATAAATAATATGATCACATTAAAAAATAAAACAAGGAAGGATTAAGTGAAGAGAGGGAAAAGACAGATCTGATTGGATTTTTTCCATTGTAAATTAAAGTACAGCTGCTTGGGGTGGAGGCATGATGCTGGGTTCTTCTTGCAGTAATTATAAAGGCAGTGCTGCCAAAAACTGTTTTCCCATCTGCCACTCAGTTTGCGGGATGTTCCTAAAGCCCCTCTCAGAAGGCTGGTGTTCACTGATCCCACTCAGCCATGAAACTGAACCTGCAGCACACATTATATCAAGAAAACAACCCCAGAAAAAGAAACTGGGAGAGCAGTTTACTCTGTAGTCACTTCACAAACTATTTGAAAATCTCAGAGAAAGCCAAGCCTTGATCCTGAAAAGAACAAAAGCTTTGTCAATGTTAGTGGTTCCCATGGAGAGGGAGGAATGGTTGCCCTTGCAGCCAACCTTTAAAGTGTTACATAGCATTTTTTGATCTTTTTCTCTGTTTTGAGTTGCTTTAGAAACAGGTTTAGGATGTTTTGAAATCAGCCAGATTTTGGTTTTGGAAAGCTGTACCTTGTTTTTATTTTCAAAAGGTCAAGATTCAAGATTATGAAGAAAAGATACTGATTAATTTCCATTTTTGTGATGGGAAAATGATGGGGAATGAACTGAGTTTGGTATTGGTTGCAGAGGAGTAATAAGGGAGAAAATCTGTCCTGTTGGCACATATAATCTTAGAAATGTCTAAAGCCTCTTTTTCTGCAAGTGCAGTGTCTTATTCTGTAATACAACTCTTATTAGCTATTCTGATTTTATACATGTTAGAAGATGAAATTTCCATTGGATCACTCAGTTGTCATACTGATTTCTACATTTCCCACATGGATTAGAACCACTTAATGAATATTCAGTATGTGGAAGTTAAACTAATCACTTTTAACATTAATATGCTATAATGAAGCAAGGGAATATTCAATCAATGTTATGCATAATACTTCCATGGGTTTTTTTGTTACACATGAGCTTAAGTTTTCTTAAATGTAGGGTATTGATTTTTTGAGATACTGATATGGAGGGCTATTATTTTTTTAAATCTCTGATAAGCAGACATTTCAGATATTTCAGACTCATTAAGGAAAATGCCATATAGTTCCTTAGTAAAACTAAAACTGAACTCCGTAAACATTTAACACTATGAATAGTGTAAGGCCTTCTAATTTGAAATGTAGATTGTTATTGATAGATTTTAAGCCAGATGTAGTAGGTATGAATCTAATGGTGTTACTTAAACACATTTTCACCTGGTTGCCATTACAGTTTTTCACATACAAACTTACAACAAAATATTTAACTGTGTTCTCTAGCATGGACAAGTAAACCTGTCGTGTACTCATGCCAAGGTGGTCTCTCAGCCTACGTGGGGCATTCAGATTTTGCGGTGTGACAGTTACACTCTTCAGAGCTTTAAAGGAGTGATATATCCTCACAGTAATCTCCAAATGTTTCAGCACTCTGTAAGTAAATAGCTAGCAGCATGTCATCCTTCAAGTGAATAGCTGATTGAACTCTTTAGTTCTGGCAAGACACACTTTGATCCTGAACCACCCATTGAATGAGCTGGCAGAGCTTCCCACGACAGGCACAGCTCTTGGTAGAGCAGTGGGAAGGGGTCGTTGAACAGCATGCTCATAGTCATGGCTTGCTAGCTGCTTTTGGAAACATTTCCTTAACATCTCTGCTACCCAGCAGCACTATTTTTGTCTGTTTCTGAGCCTTTTTGGATGAGCAGATGAGTCCAGCAACTCAAGAGTAGAAGCAATCCTGTGCTGCATCACATAAGCACTACCACACGCATAGCGCTCAGTATTATGAATACAGAGAGAGAGAATAAACTTCTTTCAAATGGTGGCTGAAATCAACTATGCAGAATGACAAAAGTAAATGTGTTCCTTTGGCATTTCTTACTTCCTTTTTGCTCACATCAGTGCTACAGTATAAATCACATGGGTAGGCAGAGCACATTAACTATTGCTATACCTTCTGGTAAATCGTAGCCTCCATAGGTAAATACTAAGAACTTTTTGTTACTGAGTAAGTGAGTATAGTAACTGCACAAAAGAAATACTTGTAAAATCAAAAACATCTAATCATAATGAATAATTAGAACATATTAGTACAACATGCTTAAATGTGTCATATACAGACAAGAGTTTTAGTTGGATGAATATTAATAACTGGAGTAACAGACTAAACATCTAAGAGATTTCATGATCTGAAGATACAGCGTGTATCTGGGAGGATTTCTGAATTATTTTAACAGATTTACTACCAACTCCCTACAGGATTCTTGGCACATCAGCTAATATCTTTGAGCTTCAGTTTACTCCCATGCCAATGATGAAAATCAAGCATATTTAATTGTTCTGAGAATCACACAGAGCTCTGACATAAACTGAAGGTGCAACATTAAATGCACGGAAAATAATCTTTGCCTGTCTATATGGCTATTAGACTGGCTGTTACAGAACTTACTGGATACTTGAAAGTGGTACAGTGTTAGAGAGCATGCTACATGTAATAAAATTGAAATAAAATGTAGTTGAAAAAAAATGAGATACACTTAATAGCAAAAAGTGTTTTATCATTTGTCGTAATGGATATGTCATGAAAGAAAATGTTTACAGTACACTGCAAAAAATACAATTTTGCCAAACCAGCAGTAAAGTCAACCCAAAATTAATCTCCACTCATGATATGGAGGCAATGCAACATGAATATATGTTGCAGAAAAGTAAGAACACAAGAATGCAGGGTGGCTTGATTTATGACATAAATAAATGTAAAGCATATTAGTAAGATTAGTTTATAGGAGTGTTAGCACAAATCAAAATATGCATTACCAAATTGGATTGCTTGCTGCACAACAGAAGAACAGCAGTCTAATAGAGAAGATATAGTATGTTATAAAAAAGCAGAGTAGTTTCCAAGTATTAAATAAATATATTAATATTATTAATAATAGGGTAGTGCAGGATCTTATGCCTGTTCTTATTAAACATCCTCATTAATAATCTGAACCAAAGGGGTAACATTGTTATTAATGAAATTTGCTGCTGCTGCTGACTTCATGAAGTTGCAAACACTCTAAAAGGTTATTAAGGCACCTGAAAAGACTAGGAATAGGAACAGAAACTTAATTTAGAATCAATCTGGGAAAATGTGTGTACTACAATTTTGCTGTCTTCACTGCATAATTAACTGAAGTTTAAGAATTCCTGAGACATACATAAATACAAACATGTATATGAAAGGCATCCAAAAATGTGGCCTCAATTGGAGAGAAAAGCCTGTGAAGCAGGAACCTTAAACTGCAGAGTGTGATAGAAGAGCCTGTTGAAAATTATTTTACAATGCAATACGGATAGATTTCTGACGTATTTTGGGCTGCACATACATGTGTACCATATAACATGGCAGGAATGTATTTATCTACAAGTCTATGGTGCCGTAAGACACCTTCAATATGTGTACCATCAGAGTCATGTTGAAGTAAATGATTTGGAAAAGAGGATATGATTTTTGGATATTAAGTCATAACTTAAATACAGAGTTATAAGTTAAGTAAATTGTTCTAGGGAATATGCAGAAGCACAAAACCAAGCAAGCAAGCAAAAAGTTCATAGAGCCAGGAATTATCTGTGACAGAAGTCTAAAAAATATAGGCAAATTTCCATACTGCTTTTAAATGACAAAGGGCAAATCTCTATTTCAGTCACAGAAGTGTTAAATGTGATGGTTAACTTGGGTGTTCTGTATGGATATATAGTCTAAGACCTTGACAATAGAGATTTCTTTACGTTGAAAAAAATCTCTCATGAGAAAACAGGGAAGTTATGTCATCTGGCATAGTGAAAACCAAACTTGACAAAATAATAAAGAGTTTGAAAGCAACAATCCTTCAAGTTGTAAAGATAGCTCAGTAGGTTAAGATGGACTTGGACAACTTTCCCAGCTTCCATAAATATCATCAATATTTATATCCATCAATACCGACTATTTATCAATATCTGATATGTTAAACATATTACTGAAAAAGTATGGGTTTTTTAAAACTTCACTGGAATAAGCCATGCATACATTTGTATTTTCAGTTTTTCATAAAATTGAAATAAATTATGATATCTTAAAATACTGTATGATAAGTATCAAAGCAGTTTAAATGATTTGTCAAGAGTTCAACAGGAAATAATCACATATTTCATAGGAAATATTCAACTGATATTTTCCTTTGGCTTAGATCTGTGCTGTCATTACAGTACAATGCATGATATGAAGAATACTGATTCTCATGTTGCACCGAAAAGTCAGTATGGAAACCCTCAGGATATATAAACAATTTCTTCACAAGTACTCTGGTTCATTTTAAGAGAAAGGATATATCTACGTCCCTTGCAATGCTATGAATATCTCAGCCCTAACTCATATCAGTTTGAGAAGCTAGTTAAGTCTTCAAGTACAGAAATTATAAAGGTGAGCATTCAAAACCAGCCATTTCTTAGAAATCATAAATATCTGGTGCTGAGCTGCTGACAAAATAGTTTAACTGCTGTTAATGCTATAGGGCCAAGAGAAAGGAAGGCATCCACTGGATTTTATTCTTCTGTGTTATCAAAAATAATCAACTGTAAGAGCCTTTTTAACAGTAAATAATTTATTTGCTGAATTAGGCACCCTTCTCATGAATCACATCAGGCAAAATGTGTTGAATATTCTCTACAAATATGTTAAATCCATAGGCTGCCAGTTATGCTGACTTTGATGCAGTTCTGTTGCTGGTTGCCTATGTCATACTGACTTTTTTTCAGTTCTTTAGTGCTGGACAAGTGAAATTTTCCTCGGGCAGGGTGGACATTTCTGGTATTAAAATAAATTGTATGTTGTAAACTGACATTACTTGCACGTGAATAAACATTGTAATGCCAAGTTTACTATTCAAGTACAACAGCCATATACACCAGTGTTTCCAAAAAAGAGATGAAAAAGTAAACTGAGTTTGTGAAATGGTCTTAAAACGTTTTCAAGTCTCTCAATTGTGTTGCAGTAATTATGACTGCTACATAAATGAACACACCTTACTCAGCAGATCAGAGACACATTTGTGGATCAGGTATTAGCAGGTTGAACCTGGAAGTTCCAAGAAAAGGAAAAGTATAAAATTCTACAATGTCATATTCAGTCTCCCACTGCACATAAAGGACAATATACTGGCATTCATGCTAACAGTAACTACTGTACTATTTCAGGTAAAAGAGTATATGTTTCTAAGGGATTATACACTCAGTTAATTAGGGATCAGAATCAGGAATAGGTTCTCAAATAATTTCTGCTTTTCCCCGCAAGATAATTTCAGAACTGTCAGTAATATAGATGAATAACAGTAGCAACATTATCTGGCACTAATTATAGCACTTATCCATACTGTGATAGTAAAGATTGCCTTCTGCAATGGTAATAGCTAACATTTGAATGGTGCCTTTCATCTCCAAAAATCCCCAAATACTCTACAAATTAGAAATCTGGTCTTTCTGGGTATACGTGAATCCTTGATGAAGAAGGTCCAGGACAGAAGGACTATAGCTTTTTTATCATCTAAATGTCTGATGATCCTGTAGTCTTTATCTAGAAGCCCACATCAATTTCTGAAGGTTAAATTACTCAAACAGAAAAAAATCACTGGGACATCAGGAATAAAACCAAGTGTGCAAACCACATCTCCAAACCCTCAAATATTTATTTATTGATAAAAAATGTTCAAAACATTGTACTTTGTAACAGTATTTCTTTTTACTTCCTCCATCTTTGCATTTCTTTCATAAATGTCATTTTCCTTTACCCAGTTACTCATATGTAAATATACAAAACTCCTTGTAGGAGAGGCATGGCTTGCTACACATATTTGTTATACTTTTTACCAGTATTAATTGTACCATTACCACTCAGAGATAACTCCCATCAATTATCTGACACATTTAGAACTGGGAATTTGGTAAACAGAAGTTCTTCATTTGTCATAGAAATATGGTAACTCTGAGCCAGCACAGAGGATAGGAAAATATATAAATAAGCTATTTTTCTAGATTGAAATGACTGAAAAGAAATGGGCTATTTTGTCAGGCTGAATGTGGTTACTAACAGTGACATCTGGGCAGGGTGCTGTGACTCAGACACATGCTCTTATGAAAAGGCTGAGGGGCCTTTACTGGTCCCAAGAAGGGAGAACATCTATTTTCAGGCTCAGCTGTGACTCAGTGGTGCTGCGAGTGCCTGTGTGAATGGTACATTTCTGCACAACTGGTCTTCATTACAAGCATGGTTATTCACCTTGCTAGAGGAATGAAAGCTCATTTTTGACTTAGCATTTTTTAATATGGAAGAGATAAGACTTTACTTCCAATTTATCTTTTTAAATGTTAAACTATTTTCTTCATCACCAGTGAGATTTCATATCGAGGAAGAAAATGTACTCATTCATTGCAGATATGTTAACACATAAATAGGGGCTCTGAAATTCTCAAAGATCTTGAAAGAAAAGCCAGAAGTAAAGTGTTTCCGAATTTAGACTTTAATTGGGGGGCTAACCCAGTTTTATCACAGCACTGAGGTACATTTTTGAGACCAGTTTACTTTGATGGAATATAAGCACCTGCTTAAATTGAAACACATATTTAAATAAGCATCTGCTTAAGTGATTTGCTGAAATTGAGTTTCCACTACTTTCTCTGGGAGAACCTTTCTGCCCTTCTCAGCAGCAAGCATCAATAAAGAGGCCTGATTACATTATACAATGTGTAACAAATACTGTTTAATGCTGACTTTTTAGGTCATCACTGCTGGGAATAGCAAATAGTTTTTACTTTGCCAGGTGAGATTAATTTCTAAATAAATGAGGCTGCAAAATACCCTACACAGCACCTGTGGGCTGTTCTGCTCCTATGACTGGAGAGAAAAAAAGATAATGATGCTTTTTTAAAAGCTTCCAGTTTGAAATATGTTGCAATATCTCTTGTTTATTTTCTCTCATTAAAAAAAAAAAGAAAAATCCCAAGTAGAAAGATTATAGGTAAAATAACATGCAATAATTTCTTCTTGTAACTCCACTTTAAAACAAAATGCTGATTTTTTTTGTCTGTAGTTTTAAAATGTGCCAGCATGGATGTAAACAAAATTTACAAATAGAGGAAGACTGACCAGCTCTCTTGAGAGCAAGCTGCTAGTTTCCACTAAATACCTTCACTGTTAGGAGCTTTGTAAAAAGAAAAAGAAAACAAGAGTAAAGCTTCTGAGATGTATTTCAAATGGGAAGAAAAGAAGTAGGCTTTATTAGCAAAACCTGACTGCTGCCAATACAAGTAAACTAGAGCTAACTTACTGTATTCAAATTGAATGGTGCCTAGTATGAGTCTGCTTTGATAATCAGTGAATGTTATTAAATTATAATTATACAATAAATACTATGTAAAATGTTTTGCTCTGGCAGTTTTTATGCATTTCTTCAGCGTTTCTACCACCTACTAGTATGAGTTTTTTAGAAGATCTTGCTTTGAAATGAACGGGGCATTGTGAAAGAGGCTGACAGTGGTCTGGTTGCTGGTTTGGGATCTTCAGATGGAGTTCAGATCCTCTTTCTTTCATAGATTGCCCACGCAGATAGGACTGTTACTAGATTATGCTGAAGTTCCCTTTCCACTAAGAGGAAGTTACTGTGCTTCCTTGAGTTATTGGGCTATTATAAATCTATAAACACAAAGCTGCTGTTCCAAAAACAGGGAAAGAGAAGCCTGATGGAGATAAAGAGGATACAGAGAACTGACTGTCTTTCTATGGGCTGAATACACACTAGAACCAAAATGGTCTACTTAGGACAGATTAATCTCTTACCATTTGTAATCCATCCCTAGAAGAATCTGTTCTACTGGTGAAAACAACAGCTGCATTACTATTGTTAGCCCATTCAGACAGCCTTACCAAAGGTCAATGTTAGAGTTAGGATTTAATCAGGGTTTCTGTGCTAAAATGCATTTAGCTCTGTCATATGAAATTTTAGTTCATTGCAAAGGAATGTTTAGCACCTCCCTAAAAACTTCAGTGATGTATACAAATATAAAGAAGTTGTAATCCTTGTAGTCTGAAAAATTCAAGTATGATTCAAATACATCCAAGTGGGGCAGGAACAAGAAAAGAGAGAAAAATACTTACAAATATATATTTCTGAATCTCAATTTGAAATTAAAAAATTTGGGGGTAACTCACCTGAAAATTTTGCTTGGAAATAGTATAAATCTTCTGTTTAACACAATGCTCAGTCCTGTACCAGAATATCCATTCTAAAATTAATCATGTGGAATAAAACTAAACTAGAATCCCAGGAAGTGTAGTTCTCCAGTTGTAAAATATTGGGGTTTGTAAAATATCAATTCTGGTACACCAGAAGGTATTAAAGTTTCTGCAGAAAATCAGTGTCCATTTGCTGACCTGTTGGAAAAAAAGTGGGTTAATTATTTTTATTCTGTTCAGTAGATGTTTTGATGGATTCTGCTATATGCTTTGTTGAGCCACTCTATCCCTTTAATGATAGGGAAGAGTAGAATTAGTAGAGAGCTACTTCTGCTCCTCTCCAGTTCCAAACTAGGGGACTAATCTCTTTCACAAGTACCTGATTTTCCAGAGGTGGTTTGTGCAACAAGTACTTATGTAAGTTGAATATCTTCTTTGACCTTTTTTATCATGCTGTATGACCAGAAAAAAAGTAGAATTAGGAGAGAGTTCTGTGAGCAGGGCACATAAGTGCTTGAACTCATAATCGAGATCGAGAAGGTAGATGTCTGCATTTTCAATTGTATGACTAGAACACAAAATTGCAGGTTTTGTGGATATAAAAAAAGATTATTATTTTCACCTTCTTGATTCTTGCTACATTTTAGCATGATTTAGAAATGGGATCAAAATATGTAAGTCAAAAAAAGAGAAATAAAGAGATACTAATCTGTTTCTTTGAATCCCTTATTAAAACATGTGAATGTGAAGAAAGATGGCCTCCTGATCATCTGAGTGTTTCCTCATTGGTGCTAGCACTTTCTAACTCTACAGTCATATTTATAGCTTTGCAAGATTTTTGAAGAACCACATTAATCACTTTTCAAGCACAACAGTGCATGACTTTGCCTTCTGGAGAATGTGGTAAGAAAATTATCATTTGCAATAGGAGAAATCTGGGGACTTCTGCAGTCAAATATTTCAGCAGCCATGTTCATCTGTGGCATAGATTTATCCTGCTCAGAGCATTACTAATTAACATGGTGCTGTGAATAGCTGCAGGTCTGGACAACTGCAGAAGTTTTCAGCATTTCCAAAGGTTTTGCTGAAGTCTTCTATAGTATGCATTTCAGATTGTATATGTAATGCGGTTACCATAAAGACATTTTAATGTATTACATGTTTTCCAGTCAGGTATTAAGTCTCTGACACTGAACAATACTTGGTGTTTCAGCAAAGGGAAAATAAATTATAATGTATTAATTTGTGATCTAAATCATGAGATCTGGCAACTTGTATTACTGTCATATCAGTGCTGATACCTCTCAAAAATCCCCAAATCCCATCTGTAAATATTTGTGTTGAGTACACTTTGATTTCTCTACTGCCTTACATCCTGAAAGATCAAAGCAGCTTCGTTTTTTTCTTTTTTTTTTAATCTGTCTGTATTCATCAAAATAGGCTGGTGAAAGGCAGTCTGATGAACTGGTTGGTTTTGGAGGCTGTCTTATGGTGTAGAATATAATATTCAGGGTTGCTTTTGGTTGTTTGATTACAATAATGAAATCTCAAGGCCACAGACTGCAAAAGAAAAACTTCTTTTTGTAAGCCAGTTATAACCTGCTGCAGCAATGTCTTTCTCTCTGTGCGAGTGCCCAGAAAAATATAAATGCCTCAGCAGGGTGCTAACTTTGAAGCCTAATAAATAATTATTAAATTGTCCAATCACAGTACTGTTACTTTCCCTGCTGTCTTTTATCTGATACTTGGCTTGTAAAGTGTCTTGGGCAAGGATCGTTACATGGCTGTCCTATATGCAGTAACCCTTGATCATAGGATATACTGCAGTAAAAGTGTGAATAAAAGTGTGAACACTGCAATAATAAAGAGAAAGGCAGACAAGGGGTTAAGGGTAGTATTTTTTTTTCACTTAGTTGTTATGAGGTATCTAGTCATCCACTCTCCCTCTGTAACCTAAAAGAGAGTACTTCTTGGCTTGCTACAGACTATAGATGAAACCAAGATAATTAACACAGATTGGAGCCTATTGTTAATAAGGCTAGAGGTAAATGAGGTGAAGTGTACCCAAATGTAAGTTTCAAAGCTTCTGTTTGTAGGTTTTGTTTAAAAAGGATCACTGCACTAGGAATGCTAGTGTAGTTTATCAGTGGTAGCTCATCACAGTGCCTGAAGAGTGAAGAGCTGAAACTGCTAAAGCTTGAGGGACCCATTTTTTGTTTCTGTATGATACTCTACTCAGAAGTGACAGGCAATTACCTCTGTGTTAGGACTTTGGAAAGTGCAAATTCAAAGTAAGAGGATGAGGTTAAAATGCGGAAGGATCTTATGTTCAACTAAAGGAATAATTTAATCCTCATAAGTTCAGTGATAACAGAAAACATCAGAGGAGTCTTATTTCCTTTTACATTTTATAAATAGCTGTTATAGGAAAATGAACTCTAGAAGACCATTTGTTTATGTATTTCTATAGTCTGCCTCTTCTCATTTTCATTTAAGAAAATACAAGCCTAGCACCTCACATATCTTCAAAATGAACTTCTAACTCAGAATCAGATTGCTCTATGCAGAAAAGCTATCAGCAATAGAGAAAAAACCCTACTCATCTATCCAGTATTTACACAGCTGTATTTATAATTTCATGGGTTGTATTGTGTGTATGATACCATTGCTTTCTTATCCAGAATATATTATAAATCACTGTGGTGAAGGCTGCAACTCTCAATTTGTCATGGAAATTAATAAACTATTTAATTCAGAGCACTGATAGTTCATTCAGATAAGCGCCCCATTCGTTACATCACTTTCCATTGCCATTAGTATGTATAGCATCTGTTTCCTTCCTGCCTTCCTGCCTTTCTCTCTCTCTGTCTCTCTTCCATTCACTTTTGTTATAGGGATAGGTAAGCAGTTTAAAGTATTCATGGTATATGAGAACACAATGGCACTTCAGATACAAGAGCACTCCATATTTGTAGATCTTGTCTCACAGTTCTGTCTCCTGAATTACCAAAAGTTCTTACCTCAACGAGTTCAGGAGAAAATCCAAACTCTGCTTCTTCTCTTCTGCCCAGTAAATATATATACTTTTCATATAAGGATAAAACTCTTAACAGATTTACTTCCTTGTGGAGGTAAATATCAAAACTCCACAATTACTGGAGGAAATAACAGGAAATTGAGATTTCAGACTGCTTTCTCAGTCACAAATGCTCAATTCAAATATTCATGAGTCTATGAGGCAGATAAATTGTTCTGCTATGTTATAAAATATGTCTCTGATCTTTCCTTTATGTATGCATGCAGCAAACATTTACTGTCACTTTGTGACCTAGGCAAAATTATTCATTTCCACTTGAACTGGCTATTTCAAAATATTTTTGAACATTGCATTTACGAAAGGAAATAAAACATTTTCTTTTTTACATTTTTAAAAAAAAATGTGTCATGGAGTGATTTTTACACTGCTAACTTTTGCTGTGATTGCTTGGATTTTCTTCGCTTGAATGAAAGACAAGTGTTTTGAGAAGCATAAAAGTCCTTGACTCTATCTTTGTAAGCCCTGGGAGGCATGAGTGCTGCTTGCCTTTTTCCAATTGTTTGTTCTTTCTTTGCTATTTCTTTCTGAGTGTTTTGACTGGAACTTCTGTGCTTTTGCTGGATCTCCATCCCTCTTGGGACTCAAGATGACATGAAATTGCAGTTGCAATGCTTTCAGGTAAGAGCATGAATCAGTGTCTGAAACTCTCATGTTCAACTGAGGAATCCAACATGAATACTGCGATTCATGTTACAGCACATGCCAAATAAAAATCAGATGCCTGTCATGATGCTGCATTAAAACATTTTGTGACATTGTGCTGCTCTGAAATAAAGCAAGTCAGCTGTGTCCCTGTCCAGTGCTCATGAGAACAGGTATTCTAATGAACTTATCACTGCCGCACTGTGAAAAGTGGCTATCTCCCCTTGTGGCTTTCAAAAATAACTCCATCTTTCTTACAGGAAGATCATTTTGAGAAAAAATGAAGGTAGCTCCTTTTTTTCCTTCACACAACCAATTCAGCAGAATTTCACCTCTAAACTGAAGCACAATTTTATCTGTATGTCCCATCAGGCTTCCCTTCTCCTGTTTTTGGAACAGCAACTTGGTAGTTTTTTATATAGTTCAGTCCCATGTTTTACCAGAATATGCTTCATTTGTTAATAAAGGTCAAGGCCAGTGTGCGTCTGGATTGCATGCTAAAGCCTCAGAAAGTAAGCCTGACAATGCAGTGTGCCTGAGTCTGATAAATCTGACCTGTGCAATGGCATGTACTTACTCCCTTCATCCCTGAGAACTGGTAACTCTGATGCCCTAAAGATAGCCATTTGAGTGTTGTCATTGTTTATTTTTATCATTTTGTCAACCTGCTTCTCTTTTGTGCTTGAGTTTACAAACAAGTCCCAAAATGTCAGAAGAAAATCCCTTGTAGAGGAAGTAGAGTATTTTCACATCTGGGAGATATTATTAGCATAAAATCATGTAAAGATGGAAAACTAATGAAAGATTGAAATATAGTTAAAAACAAAGCATTCTTCACTTTCTTTGATGATAAATATTTTAAGAGTAGTTTTAAACTGGAGGAGTTTTAAGTGGATCGTTGCTTTCTGCAAATCAGCTTCCCTACACAAGTAGAACATTTTCTCGAAAAATCTTTCTTCTTGGTAGAGCACATCAGTTCTTTCACTCTCTACTAATGAAAAAGAAATCAAAATAAAGTCTATGCACACTTGGGGAGTTGATCTACTATGGAAGTCTTGAAAGAAATTTTATTCATAAAAGCAAGAAGCAGCTTCTATTTGTTCTGTTACTATTATAAAATGGTTTATGGCCAATGTAATTGAAGGCCCATACCAATCATTAAGAGCCTATCTCTCAAACTAAACAGTTCTGCATACGTGAGATTTGTGTGGGAAGACCAAATAACAGCTTGAAATTAATGATTTAGCTTCTAGTGGTGAACTTACTGTACCTTTAATAACATCTAAGCAAGACTGCATGCAAAAAAGTGGAAAGGTGTATCTCATCACTTCCTTTTTCCAAGTTTTTTGTCAGGAAGACCACTGCTGGAATATGAGGGAAGTATTCCCATGTCCCCAGCCCTAAGTGACGTCTGATACCAGATGACATTTTGCTACAACATCTGATGACTTCTTGCTTGAAAAGGTTTGCACTCCTGGATTCAGGGATGTATCTGATGGCAAGGTGCCATCTGCAAGACACACACCTTTTACCCACACCGTGTTTGTAATGCAGTTGATTGGACTTTTAATTTCTTGTAAAAATGAACAGAATTAGAAACTCATAAACAGCTTCCCTTTTGGCTTCAGTGATCTGGAAATAGATTTATTTGCTGAAAAATACTATATAGTTCCATTAATGAAGCCTTAACATTCCCACGTTCTGCTACTCATTTTAACTGCACAAAGCCTCATGCAATATGTGCAGTAAATTTTTCAAGTTAAATCTCTTGAGTGCTCAGTTTGACCAAAATATTAAGCTTAAGAGGCTAAGGCTGGAGCACAAATAGCCATGTTGCTGCCCTAGGAAAAAAGATGACTGGTGTCTTCCTCCAACAGGGGTGGTTTGCACTTCCAGCTGTTCTCTGACCCACAGGCAATTTGGAGCAAAGGCAGAAGCTTCTTATGGATTCATGGTTCTAGCAGTGACAAGTGTCCTGTTCTTGGCCACCATTTTTTCCCAGAGACTTATCTGAGCACTTGAAAGTGTGTAGCACATGAGCAATGCAGCTCAGAATGATGGAAAAGGCAGCCAGGAGCAGGCTGTCACCATCAGAATAATTTAACTAGCTTAAAGTCTGCTGCCAGATGCCACCTCAAGAAAAATGGCATTCAAGAGCAAGTGGAGGGACAGATAAGTAGACCTAGTTGACCTCCTATAACCTCATATAACTCATATAACCTATGAGTTACAGGCTGAGTGTGCCCAGTGTTAGAGTAGGTGCTCATTTTCCAGCTAGCACAGAACTTATTTCTAAATCACTTTTCCAAGTGTTCCCTTCAGTTCATGTTTAAGTCTTTAAGGAGAGCTAAGAAATAAAATGAAAAATTATCTCTCTCTCCCATGGGAAATTTTGCTATTTCCACATTTGTTTTCATCAAAAATCAAGCTGAAATACTGAAATACCAGAATTTCTTGTGAAACAAAATGTTTTGTACATATTTTGAAATGATAATGTTGATATCTCTTCTTTTTCCATAACATTAAGCTATCTGACTTGCTGTGTTTATCTAACTGAAAGTCCTCCTTCAGCAGGGTGTGGACATGGGATCAGAAATAGAGACATTCCCCAGAGGCATTGTGACTACTTAGGCCAAGAAAGAGTCTGAAGGTAGGCTGACCCCAAAATAAACATTATTGTTTGCTTTTCTTGATAGAGAAGTGAGCAGTTTGCAAATTTTGCTGGAAATGTTATGCTGTGGAGACCTACATTTTCCATGAAGTCATCATTGTTATGGAAAACTGGCCATTACTTATATTTTTAACAAATATCAGTTCTGACCTGAAGAAGTAATCATTTATATATGATCACCTTACTAGCTTGTTCATAAGTCGACAGGTGTATATCCATGTAGTGTGCTATGTGCTGATTTAGGAGTACCCAAATAGACTTCAGACATGTTTGAAAATGAGGTGCAAAGTTGGATGTCGATGAGAGATGATGCACAGGGACAAATTAACTAAAACAACTGCAAGTTCAAAAGAAGTTTTCAATAGGTCCCAGTGCATAATAGGTGTGGTAATAAGAAACAAGACAGTCTCTACATTCATTCACCTCATCACCATAAATGATAGTTGGACTTTTTTTTTGACAGACAATTTTCCAGGTGTCCTCACATTATTCTTACAGCCTTATAAGAGGGAAAAATGTGGTAGTCATCACTAACTAGCCACTATCTAATACTAATGTAAAACTAGGTTAGTTCTAGACCAGTCCCACTGAATACATAACTGCTTGATGTTAAGCAGCTGTGTAAGTGCTTTGCGACTTAGGGCTCATAAATGGATTTTTACTAGTAATTCAGCAGTAAAAAGAGTCTTAAAGTCATTATCATGACAACTAATCATACATTCTCTGCAATACTTGGTGATTGTCCCTTATGCCATTGCCTTAAATAACAATTATATGTATACGTAAGTACATACACACACACACACAACCAATGGGTTAATCTTCCAGGTTGGGAAAGTGTTTAAATTCCCTGGCTGCAAAATGTCATTTTTAGTAGGGTATGTAGAAACTATCTTTAAATGAATGAGCCTGTTTCTGGATATCAGAATCCAAATGGGAAATGCTATTTAGCAGTTAGAATAAAAAGGTCTGTATGGTGAGGAATAGATTAGGCTGCCTCACAGTGACTGAGCAGAGATAATAGAAGATTATATGAATGTGGAAATAATAATTTGCAATGGGCCTTGTTACACTTGTAGCATGTGTCTGAACAGTCAGAACATGGTAGAATGGTTCTACCTTTCCTTGTTTAATAGAAGATGTGCTCCAGGCATTTGCCTGACTGAGCCTTGTGCAACTATAAGTTTGCTGACTCTTCTGCTCTACTGTTCTATTTAGGTCAGGTTATTTCAACAGTTGCATTAAACAGTGTCAGATTTCTTGTGAACAGAGAACATGCATCTTTAGCCAAATTTCTGAAAATAGCAATTCTGGCTTCTCAGTTTTGTGACATCCTCTGCACTGTTTCATTTGACTCTCAGAAATAAAATTCTTTGAAATCAGTGACTTTAAAAAAAAAAAAAAAATTCACCAGTATATTTGAAGGCATGTTTCATAGAGTTGGAAGATGGAGATCTAAGTTAGTTGCCAAAAATAGAAGTGAATAAAAAAGGTTTATCTGTCTTTGTCAATGCTACAATATTAACAAACTCAGCAGCTTCCCTGGGGATAGTCTGTTTGGGACTGAGAAGCTGAGTGAAGCTGTGAATTTTTCAGTGTTGTTAAACACATAACAAAGAAAGCCATTCTGACAGCCAAGCTTCTGTCTCCAGACATTTTTTCTCAACAGATGATGGCCTGAGCAGCCAGCTGGACTTAAAGCTAGATCCAGATTTTCAAAATTCAAGAGTTGTGAATCTGAAGATTAGTTACGGCATGTTATTGAAATAGTTTTATTGATGAAGTGATGCTCCAGATGCATCGGAGACTGATTCCATCTTGTCTTTTGTCCAAAGAAAAAGAATCATTGAAGAAATTGAACACATGGAATTATGACAATAATTCCATCAGTACCAAGGTGGTGCCAGAAATTTTCTCACAAAAAAGAGAAAAAAACAAGACAGAGGGCTCTCTGCCAACTGTGGCAGCCTGCATACTTCTCTGACCTGCCTATGGAGAGGGACACTTGAGTTGTGGTGCTTAATTGTCAGTGATTCTTTCATGAATTTTGGACTTTTTTTTTTAAAAAAAAAAAGTTGCTTACATGCTCTTCTTGAGTTTGAGTTATCTTTAGAAAACAACAGGGAAATGAGGTACAAAATACTTTTCCTGATACGGACTCATCCTGTTTTCTGGGTGTTAAGCAATAGAAGGATATTCAGCTCAGTTTTATCTCTCTTAAAAATAATGTTTTCACTCACCATATATGTCAGAGTGTTGTCTTTAATAACCTGGATTCAGTATTGTCTAATTCTGTGCTACTTCACACCAATGCAAAGGGAGAGCATAATGCCACCAGATAAGAACAATAGTATTTCTCATATACATTTACACTCATGTTGTAGGAGAGTAAGTGTTAACATATTGAGGGCCTTAGTGCAAATTTCTTTCTAATCTTCTTATACTTTCTTAAGAATGAGCTATATTTAAAGCTGCATTAAATCTTAATTTTGTGTGGCCTTTTCCTTCTGTCATTATTTTCCATCTGTTTTTAGTTAATCTTTGCACAGTTCTTTGGAAGAGCAAGCACCAAGTCTTGTTTTTTCTTTCCTTCTATGGGAGGGGAAAAAAACCTTACAGCCCTGTACATAAAGATGAATGAATGACTTATAAATAATTTGAGCAATGACTGCTGCTATTTTATCATTCAGTTATATCCTTTTCATTGACTCATATGGAATTGCAGGGAGCCCTGTATATAAAAAGAGCCATGTACCTTCATCTTCTTTAAGCAGCAGAGGATCTAACTGCTAAGTATATGTGCATGCAGATACAAAGAATTACGTAAAGACATAGAATATGACCTAGGTGACTTGCCTAGCCTTATTGGCTTGTCATTTCTTTCAGGTAGGCTAGATGCCAGTGAACGGTGCTGTGGAACAACAAACAAAACAGGAGAACATTTCTTGGAAGAGAAATGGAGAGGAAAACAAAATATGGTTCTTCTGGTTTGTGAGGAAAAGCTGATACCAGTGTAGAAGGCTTTCTCCAAGGAGATGACATGATGCTGGTGGAAACTGGTGTTAACTGGGGTGTGAAGCAAAAGGGGAATAGAAAGAAGAGGAGGTAAATTAAGCATGACCAGGCTGGTGTAAAATTGTTTCCTGAGCAGCATGTGACAGGGGCTGCTCACCACCATGGGTTTGCTGCCAGGGGGTGCTGAGATTGCTGTGACTTTATTGCTTATGCAGCAATAAAAATCAGTTTTTTGGGGAAAAAACACATGTTCACCCAAGACAGCTTCCTCTCTCAACTGGCCTCTTGAGTGTGATGGGTGATGGTGTGTTTTGGGGGCTCTTGGATGTGGTGCAGGAGATGGATGCTAGCAAACTGAGAAAGAGCAAGGTAAGTAATATAACGGTTGGAGTTGATGATCTTAAAGGTCTTTTCCAACCTAAACAATTCTATGATTCTATGATTCAGATGGCTCATCAATCCCCACTGACCACAGTACCCCTGGCAGCTTGTTATGTCTGTTCTACAGGTGAGAAAACAGGTATCAGGATCACATTAGTAGGGAAAAACATTTCGCATCTCTGAGTGTTGACCACTTCTGTTCATTTGGCTCGAGGTTTTTAATGATAGACAAGCAAGAATGAGAGGCTACTTTTGAAAATTGGATTAGCACTTGCCCTAAGATTTTCTGTACTATTGTCTCTTCCTTTCTCCTTAAATAGGCAGACTATGTCTGAGATGCATTTTGGGGGAAACCTTAAAAAATCCACATTGTGTTATTAGTAGTGTCACCAAGCTTTCTCTCATAGGTGTAAATATTAGTTACTGAACATGAACAATGCCAAAAGAATTTTCATTGTGATTAATTGTGTGACAGTAAATAACAGAAGAAGCATTAATAGTTTGCTGCTTGTTATCAGGGATTGCTGTTTTCTTTGTACAGAATGGCAATTTGTCAGGCAGCACTTAACAACAAAGCTCCAGAAAACATGTTCACATGATAAGCAAGATGCAAGTATGATGGGCTCTTCTAGTGGGTCAGATTGTAGCACTTTGCTGGGCAGCATGCATAGGAAGGAGGTTTCTTATGAGTCTCTGATGAAGCAATATGTCACAGGCTGCCTCAAAATCAGATTTGGGAGTCAGTCACACCATAGTCATCATCACTACTGATTTGGAAAGATCCAACCAGCAAATCTCAAACAAAAGTGGAAGTTCATGAGCTGCCATGCATCTGCAGATAACACTTCCTGAAGATAGGCTCTGCAAGCTATTTTAGCTATAGCTTGTCAACTGGAGACAGAGAAGAGGAAGAGATATTTTATGCTTCAACTTTGAAGAAGGGTAAACATGGCTTTTTTTCCTTTTCTGGTGTCCATGTCCTGATAAAATCTTGTAACATCCTGTCTATTCTTTTCTTTTTCTTTTTCAATAAATTCAGTTACTGTTTTTATTTTCATCTGGCATGAGAAAAGGATCATTTCAGGTTCCATGGCTGAAATCAAGTCACTCCTCTCTGCAGATGTCATTGTTCACTGGAACGTTAGTAGACTGTCATCCTATTACATTTCCCCGGAGTACCCAAAGAAGAGCAAAATGCAGCTCAACTAAACGGCATAGGCTCTTTTAGGTACTATACAGTACTGGCCTGTAGAGATAGCATTACTCAGCATTACCCAGGAAATTTCCCGGACCTGTCACAAGAGAGGCTGTGAACCGCAAAGGTCACAAATTACTTTGTAACACCAGATAATCCTGGAAAATACAGGTGAGAGAGGTTGCAGTTCCCTTAGTTTCCTCCACTGTCTGCAAGTCAACTGTACTGCAGGAAGAGAGTGAAGTATGAGAGACTCCCGTTTCTTCCTTTACTCCAATTTGTTTTAACAGGTATAACATTCAGCTGTTCAGGCTTCTTCAGTGCCAGTGGCCAGCACTTGCAGAAGGCACAACCAAGACAACAGGGAATAGAAATTGTTGCCTGGTCAAAACGGTGTAAATTAATATACTGAGATCATATTCCTCTTGTCAGTACAGCTGCATAGAGGCATAAGAAATTTTTGTCCCAACTAGTGGGAAATAAATATTGGAACAATAATCCATTTCCTGCACTGATACAGAGATATATTACCAATACTTCGTTTTCACTGGGAGGTATTGAGTTTTCACAGAAGTTTGTTATTGCTTGATAGAGTTCAGATTTATCTTGATACTAATAAGTTTTGATTGCATCTGTTGCAGAAACTAGCTTTCCAGTGCTTTGGGATTTTAAAAGAAAACATTTTAGGAATATACTTGCCTCCCAAATTCTACTTTGCCTCCTTTTTTGTTGCAGCAAGTATAATCTCTGTGGCAGACACAGTACTTAGTTCTTCCACAGGGGGTTTCATGGCGTAGCTAGGAAAATTTTGAAGAAATGCAAGGTCTTGACAGCTATGTCATGCATAGAATCACATAGGTCATTGGCTTCTTCAGTCTCATTTAATAATGCCGTGTCCCTTACACATTTGCAACAGTCTGCTTTGATAGCTATTACAAGCCTTTAGGTGCCAGATGAATCTTTCTTAGGAGGGCTGTACTTGCCAATTTTTTATGGAAAACACTTCATTTCAGCAAGCTGGAAAAGTCCACTCCCTCTCTCCCAAAAGTATTATTAATTGGCCATGCTTTGGCATGACAACATGTGCACAGAGAAGAGAGCAGAAGCTGCTGAGAAGCAAGCACACTGTACAAGTAATTCCAACCTTTATTCCTTCACATGCCATGAAGGAAAGAAAAAAGGGGGGTTTTGTACACACAAATTACACAGACTCCTGGAGTAGCTTAGTAAGATGGTTATAGATATTCCACCATAATTTTTTTTTCTTTCTGTAAGTTAAAACCTATACGGAATATCTGTCCTCTCTGCTCTGCTCAGGTGTCTTCTGTCAGAAAGCAGTTGTACAGAGCCATGTGATAGGGAATCCTTCTGGAGGATAGTATGGCAGGACATAATGGCACACATAATGCTCAGTTTTCCACACCTGTGGCTTGGAAACAGTTTTTACCATTAGATTGAGAAAAAGTGAGCTCTCTCACCATGCCTTAGAGACTCTCGTGTTAGGAAGGTTCCTAAGAAGGTCTGAACTTGTCTGCAGACCTTACTAGGGGAACATGATAACAGGATTATGTCTCGGTTTGCTTACCTGGTAGGGGGTTTTATGGAAGTGGTTTGGTCTATTTCTTTGAACAGTCTCTAAGAAGTTATGCTTACAGTACACTGATTGCATTTGTCTGATCTTTCTACTTCTGAAGATCACTGTTCTACTGGAAGTCACCTTCCAGGAATCAAGCAGTACAATTTTTATTCCTGTGAGATAAATTACAATAGTGTGAATATTAAGCACATCCTCATGGACCCAGAGCTCTGTCAGTACAGATATTGCAGCAGTTGTCAGAGCATAATTATATTAAGTATGTATTCCAGCATTTATTCCAAGTCTAACCACTCTATGTCTTTTACTTTTATAGGACTGTTATATGTACTCTATGATACTGAAACAGACTTAATAAAAACTTCCTCTTCTCACTTTGGGGCAGCCAAACAACATGTTCTAAAACTGCAGATACTTGCATGCAAATCTTCCTCAGCCTCTCTGATTTAAAAATCTGACATGAGAAATCTCCTCTGATAAGAGTTTATGAAACTTTAGTTCTAAAACATTTCTTTCTCATTCTGTTTACATCCTCCTGTTTGTAGTAATGGACAATACTAAAACTATAGCATATGAAAAATTAAATTAAATTTTTAAATATACATAAGAATACCTATGCCTCGGGAAGTCATCAGTGCCCACATTTATGAAACTAGTTAGTGACTGTCACAGCTCAGCTGCCAGAGAGGTGACCTTTTGTCTCATTTTCACAGATCCTATTAATTATTTGGAATCGATGTGAAATGAAGATGCTCAGACGTATGTTAAATCTGGACATGCATTGCTTAGACTATGTGTTCTCGAATGGAGACAAAGTCTGTGTCCTAATTTTTGTCTATTAATGATGGCATTTTTATTCCGCTAACTGTAGTCAAGAATTTGGAATTTGGATCCTCTGTTCTCTTGTATAAAATATGTGATATTTTCCATCTTGTTTATAAAATAGAGCTGATGAGCTTTGTCAAAACTGAGTCATACAGATTAGCAAAGCATAAAGTGTCATGCTCTGGTAAATGACAGTGGTAAAATAGCTTTGCTTTTTATTGGTATTCCACTGCTCTGAAGCAAAATCGCTATTAAGCAGGAAAATGAGAAAGGTTGTTTTCCCCTCCCATAACTTACTCCACTAGGCAGACATCAACCAAGACCAATAGAGAGGCTTGGTTCATAAACTGAAGTTTATGCTGTTTTATTCACTGGCAAAAATTGCATGGTGCCTTGAGATCTCTTGATGACGTATGTGCAGTGAGTGTCACTCTGCTTCTTAGAACTGATATCATACACAACATAATACTGTGCAGAGCAGGTGAGGTCCAGAAGCACAGTGCTTCTAGGCTTGTGGCAAAATAGAGAAGGGAGAGGGATAGTTAGCATGTAGAGAACAAAAGGAGAATTGAAAAAGTAACAAAGTAAATAGGAACTGACTCATTTTTCCCATCTCACATTTTCAGCTATCTAGTCTTATGGGTGTGACCTTATAGAAATAAATGTTCATTTCACTGTCCTGAATACTCTTTTTCTTTCCTCATCTGTCAGATGGGTACCAAATGGAGATATAGACAATAGATAATGATCCATGCAAACTCAAAGTTACTGTCACACTGAG
The DNA here is from genome assembly GCA_020745775.1 of Theristicus caerulescens. NCBI lineage: Eukaryota > Metazoa > Chordata > Aves > Pelecaniformes > Threskiornithidae > Theristicus > Theristicus caerulescens. Next base: position 24,913,580 of record CM036564.1, on the reverse strand, counting down.
CATTTTAAATAGAGAGGCTCAGATATTTCAGTTATGTATGCAGAATTTGATGACATGTAACACAAAACAGAAGCTTAGCTGAAGATGCAGAGTGGAAACTTCCAGACAAATAAAGTCCTATTAAACAACACTCACAGATTCAGCCTGATGATGTCTTAGTACAGCTCAGGTTAATTTTCTCGACTTGTGGGTAGCAACTACTATGGGAACCGTGAAATGCAATCAGGACTGGGGAAAGTGAGTTGCTGAAAATTTTGCTAGAACCTAATATCTATTCTTTTGCTCTCCCCTTCAGGATTAAATGTTCTCTGATAATCCATTGTAAAGCACACACACGAATTGTGCATTCTTGTCAATGACATTTCATTCTTATTTAACAATTCAAGGGGGTTGCCAATCTGAGAATGATGAAAAAAAGCTTTCTTAAGTCACTAGTACCTCTACCTACTGATGACAAAAGACAAAGTAAGCAGCAGGTAAAAGACAGGGTGCGTCATTTAATACACAGTTAGCCTTGAAAGTCTTCTCTATCCTTGCTAAAAGACCATCATTCTATAGCTTGCAGTTCTTGTGAAAACAAACAAAAAAAATTTGCTTTCTTTTCCTGAAAGACTCTGCATAACATGTTTGGCCTGTCAGCTAACACTCTTTGGAACTGAAATATGGCCTTAAGCACAAGTATATAGAGATTCAGTAAGACACACCTTCCCTTGATTATACTTTGTCATAACAAAGCAAGAAGATTTTTACTGTTGAATTTAGAAATAAAGTAGGGTTTGGGGGAGCTGGGTTAGTATATTTTGACAAATCTCTTCTTTCTTATGCCAACTAAAGCATCACAATATAAATTAGTTGCTCCAAACTGCTTGCTACCGTAATTAATTCTGCTATGCTCTAGCGTCAGAAATAGCTGGTTTATAACTGTTGCACATCAAACTGTTCTGCCATAGAAGTAGTCACTTGCCAAGAGACCATGACACCTCATCCTTTAGATGGATATTGCTTCAAAACACCCCCTTTTATTTGTCCCTGTGAGGCTGAATGGACATCCACTATAAAATTGTACTGAGGGAAATGGGAGTTGAATCAGCAACACTTTTAACAATGCATAACCTTTATTATTCTGCTCCCAGGAGCACTGAAATTTGCATGGCTTAGCAAGTTGCAAGCTGTAATGACAGCACTTAGGACGAACATCGGTGGCAGCAATAGAGATCCAGTGAGAAGAGCAGACATAACCCAGCTTCAGAACTCACAGAGATATTGCAGAGCCGTTCGGCACCTGGCTAACAGCCCTTAATTCCTTAGTTATTCTTTGTAAGACACCATTCTCCATGTTAAGGCTATTTGCTTTTAATATGGATGTAATGTAACACTACCAGGAAATCTAAGTGATCCAGCCATTACATTTTCAATACCTTCTATTTTCACTCCTATGCTTTATCCAGTTGAAAGGTAAGAGGAAAAACATGCTGTGTGATAATGTAACTACATCTGCAATAAAAAAAAAATCCCTAGCTCTGAAATAGTGGTACAATGTCTCAGTTAGTAGGTATATCTTTATATGAGAAAGATAGTCTAGCTACAGTTAAATATCTTTAAATCAACCTAAAATACATAAGTATTTTCTCTAGCTAAAATACTTAAGTATTACTAATATGTATAAAGTAAATTTATTTCATAGCGGTGTTCATTAGATGGTGAAATAGTATTTAGCATATGGAAAATATATAGCATATAAAGTAAATAGTGAAATAAGTTTTTTTGTGGCTCTATTAAATAGATTTTAAATTTTTTTACAGCAATATATTCCGTGAGAATATTTTGCGCTTACCTATTAGCTGAGCCTTTTTGGATTTCTCAGGGTGAATAGGGGAGGCAGATACGTGTATGTGCACGGTATTATTTTCATTTGATCGCTGGGCAGGATTGGTGGCATTGTACACTATTTTAAACATTGGAATAGTTTTCACCAATATTCTTTTCTGACACTGAAAAGTCATAGGAACTGATAGGAAAAATCCTAGTGCTTTGCTTGGGGATAATAAAATATGACATGTGCGACCAGTGATGGTACATTCAAATACTGCATTCTTTCAGAAAGAGATGATCATGACCAGTGGTATATCAGTTTCCCATGTCTAAACGTTATTGGGACATGGTAATCAGGTAAAAGATCACTGATTGCATCTGATGACAGAAAGGAACTGGCGATTATAAAGGCGAGAGGAGGATGGGTAGAGGAGAAAGAAAAGATGGCTGCAGAGTGATGTCATTGGCAGAAAAGCAGTGGGGTGAGCACATCCTGCCAAATAAAGCTGTATTCCAAAATCTAAAGATAAACCCAAGTTATGAGGTAAATAAAATAGTGAGATTTTGTTTAGTATTCTTGTAGTCACCCGGGGTTTGTACTGTCTCAAATGAAGAACAGTGTACGTTTGAAACCAATGAAAATGAAAACACACTCACTGTCAGGGAGCAGCAAGGGCAGGACCCCTTGTGGGAAAGCAAGGAGTGAACAGAGAGTGGCAGTGTGGTGGCACAGGGTGCCCTCCCTCCCTGCCAGAGCACCAAGAGCAGAGCAACTGCTGATGGTAGCCAGGGCCAGCTGGGAGCCCTGATCACCTGGCAAGCCTGCAGTGATGAGGCAGTTCTTATCTTAGGCCAGGAAGTCTGGCCCCCAAATGGGGGGCACGGACCAAGCAGAAGCCCTGCTGCCCAGAGGCCAAGGTGAGAGCTTCAGCTTAAGCATCTCCCAGGGGAATGGGGGGTCAGCCTTGGCCGAGGCATCTTCTAGCTCTTTCTTTCAAGGCCACTAGCTGCCCAGTCTCTGTGTTGGCCCTGAGTCCTCAAAGCTAAACCCTGAGGAGAAGAGGGATGTGTTCAGGGTCCTGAGACTTTGAGGTCTCTGAAGTGTTAACCCCAACCCAAATTCCTCATGGATGGTGCTCCAGGAAGAGGCATGTTTTCAATATGGAAGCTTTTAGGGCCTCAGCTGTGTTAGCAGAAACAACAGCACAAGGCAGCAGTATTTGACTTCCTGACAGGGTATCACACAAAACATCTGTGCCAAAGAGCTAGTGTGGGGAGAGGTGAACTAGAGATTGGCAACGACTGGGATCAAAGTTTCCCAGGTAAGAGAATCAAACACAGAGGCCTACTGACCATCCCGTTTCAGGAGCTCCACATGGGCTGCAGCAGCTCATTACAGATTTTAAATAGTTTTCATGAATTATTCTGAGTCACTCAAATGCACATGATTCTTGTTTTGCTGACATCTAATAATTTCTAATATGAGTGGCTGCATGAATGAATGAATGAAAGGACTAGTCACTTGAATAAGAACTTACAATATTAGACCTTAAAGGTCTTGTTCAAAGTCAAACACTAAGTCAGTGAGAAACTGAAGAAACATAATCTAATTCAGGTGGTGCCATGGAAACTAAATGCCAGTTCATAGAAAGACTGTATGGTTATATATGGACATAGCAGGTCCCACATGAACCCTCTAGAGTCTATATAGAGGAAATCCAGACTGATAGGGGCCGGTGGAGGGATCAGTGAACTTTGCTTCTCACAGTGACTGAGCTCATGCAAGTGCCATAGTAATCTGCTGTTTGCATAGACCAATTACACAAGTCACAGGAGAAGGATGGAATAAGGAAAGTATTGTCTGACAGAAGCTGTGTCATTATGTCCTTCCTTGTAATAAAGGCAATGTGACACAGCCAAAATTAGCTTCAAAGGAGGAAAAGAGTAAGGCATAGTAGCAGTATGTGTCAAAATGGAGGCAGATGAAACAAGGCCTTATGATTGACCTTTGAATTTTGATACAAGTGATTTTAATGGAGCAGTGAGAGCAGAAGGTGGACTGGTGATTTTATCAGGATTTCTTTTATGAATCTACTAAGTAATAAGAAGGCATAAGAAAATATACTTATCTTGTAACTAGTAACTTAGCTCCTTTCAATCTGCTAAAATGTCATGTGATGGATTCAGATTCTTTTACTTGGAACTATAGAGAAAAAAGGTCAATGAATTAGGAGTTAGATGGTATGCACTGTCCAGTAACAATAAGCCAGTACCTAAGTTAATAGAATGAAATACTGTTTTGCTATTATAAATTGCATTCACTAGCAGAAGAAAGTAAATAACTTCAGTGTATCAGCCTCTGGAATACACCCAAATGTTATTCTTTAGCGAAGGCATTTATCACACTGAAAGGATAATTCAAAGCAAGGTCCCTAAACATGTACAGGTTAGGTTTTCATTGACCTTATTGTCATTTATTATTAGGAATTATAATGAATTATTATATTTAGAGTAGGTATACAATGAGAAACTATATATAGACTAGGAATCCCATTTGGGTTACTGGAAAATATTATAATAAATAAAAGTTATTAATAAAAAGCAATGTGTAATAAATTATGGTAGGTTGAAATATAATTATAGAGCTTTGTGGATATTGTGCTGAATTTAAAGTTACGTGTACTGGAAATTTAATGACTCCTGACGTTTGAACAGGGCTGCGCTAATTAATCAATTGGTAATTACAGCTGTGATCATGATTGGTAACAAGTATTGATTAATTCCCCAATAATCCTGGCACAATTTAGAATAAGAAGCACTTTGCAGGATGCAGGAAGCATGATTAACCAAAGTAATAATAAAAACACTTCACTCTCATTACAGAGCTGTCTTGGAGGAACAAGATTTGTGAAGGTGGGAAACCTAGGTAGATTTGCCAAGGTAAAACAGCATTATGCCAAAGATTGTCTTAATGAAAGAGAATTATTGGGAAAAATGGGTACATTTTTTCATAATGATAAATTTGCTCCAGACTTACTTACAGTCATTATGTCCCCACTACTGAAGTCTTTTTTCATTACAATAGCATGTTCATTTTCAACTGGACTCAGAAACTCTTTTTATTCCCGTAAAAGATAACATTTATACACTTTCCAAAGTGCCATATGAATAGTGGCTCATTATGTACTCCTACAAAGAACTACTAATGAAGGGAATAAGGAGATGAAATATACATCTGCTAACCAAAGCTGACAATTCCATTTTGTGACAATGTCTTCAATTTTTATTTTCTTTGTTCCACAGCAGAACTGAAAAGAAAGCTTTCGAGAATGTTTGCAAAAAGCAGGATTATGCTAACATTTCTATTCAGAACCAAAGTCTTAGTTTTATATTGTCAAAAAGAGGTAGATCTGTATGTCATCTACTAGCTAAGGCATTGACATATACAGCAGGAAGCCACGGCTCCTATTCCTTTACAGTCAGTACAAAGATTTTCATCTAAGGCCACCGTGGGCCAGGTGCAGAATGGACTTGAATCTGGATATGTGCATTCTGAATCCGTTTCCTAACCATCATAGCACAGAAAGTCTTCTGGTTAGCCAAAGAAAAAAAAAATCAAATACTACTACAGTACTATTGTTAATGTTGAAAAAGATGCAGATGAAGAGAAAAATATTTTTGAGTATGTCATTTACTGCATATCAACTTTAGGCACCATTCCTTTCTACTATGAATTAAAAGTAAGTATGAACTGTTATATTTCCTATCTGGAAAACTATCAGTGACAGGATTTTTTTTCAGTGCGCTTCTATCACTAGGGAAAAAAAAAAATTAAAATCAAGGACTTCTCTCCCAGCTCCATAATCTTCCAATCCAAATCAGAACAGAGACTTCTGAGTCAAAATGATTTCAATACTCTCAACTCTCACCATTTTATTGTGATCTTTGCTGTTTATTATGATATTAATGTTTCAGCTCTGGGAAGTTCAGTCAACTGAATATATGGGAATTTAATAATTTAAAAGGAAAACTTAGTATTTGCTAAAAGGAAAAAGAGCTTATTCACTCTCTTGATTTTAAAGAATAGTGTGAATGGCATGGGTGGATGGCAAGGCATGGTTGACTTCTAAACATTTGAAATCAAGAGACAGCACATCAAAAAAAGTTTTAGTTCTAACTTTTAAGCCTATCCAATGATTTCTGAATATGCCTTACCATTTCAATCATGTGCTGATACTCCATTTCAGGTAATTTTCACAAAGAAAGTCTCTGCTCCTGGAGCTCTCTTGTGCCTCTGTGAACCCCTTTGTCTCTATACAGTGCTCCTTCCATTTTAGTAGACTTATAGTGTGCTGCTTGTACTACCCTTTAAGATGGCCAAGGCCTTGCCAATGCTATCCTCTACCCCAGACTGTTTTTCTGCCATACTTATTATGATGCCAAAGTGGTGTTAGGTGAAGGAAGGAAAGGAGGTAGGTGGGGAGACAGAGAGAAAGAGATAAGCCTCAAAGTTTAGCTGTGGATTTGAATCTCCCTGAAGTTCTGTGTGTTTGGGTTTGAGCAGAGTTCTCTTTCAAAATACACAGGAAACTAACAGAAGCATAAAGTCCTTTTTAAATGAAATTACAAACAAAGCAGGAAAAAACCTGATAGCAATAAAGAAAGAATGTGATCTGATAAATGTATCAAAAAGTTTAGCAAAAAATGCAGCACAATGAACAACACTTCCAAAGCTCACAGCTGTCTCATATAATATTTGTGATACCAAGAGGTAAGAATTAAGACACTTAAAGATCCATTTGAGAGAGTATCTGTATCTGAAAGTCATTTTGAGACCAGTACCAAATTCAGAAAAACATATGACTGATTTTGCCAATAGGACAAAGGACTGAATTTTCTTTCTCTTAAAATTTATTAATTAAGGTTGTTAAACAAGGTATGAACGTAAGAAGTGAACAGATGCTTTTATTCCACAGAGTCCAGTTCCATAACTCTACCCTTCCATCCCAGTAACTTTTCAAAGGTCTGTCTTCCTGGTCTTTGCTTCTCACTGTTTCCCACCCTTGATGGGTGAATATTTTTTAAAAGACTATAGGGACTCATCAAGTCTAAATGGCATGATGCACACATTTTATGCCATTCTTTAGCTGCAGCTAGAGACTGCAGACAATAATAATAGTAATCTAAAAAGCTTCATGTTGTAAATGTAAATAGCTTTCCCTAATGTTCTTTAGAGCATAAAAATGCTAAGAAGCACTTTTGAATTGTGTAATCCTGCAAAGAACATCTGAAATAGCAGCTGAGAGGAAGTCGTCATTCTTTTCCAGAGTTTTACACATGCATGAAGCCACCATACTGCTGCAGGTGATATCAGATGTTAAAAGCCTTGTCAAGGATACATTGTTTGTGTGATCTGGTTACTGATAACTAGAAAGTACTTTTTTTTCTATATATATTTAATAGAAAAGGGACTCCAAGATGCTATACAAAATGCTGAGTTAAGTATCAACAACAGAGCAAGCAAATATGCCATTAGTCTGTTAAAGATCACAAGGGACCTGAGCATGTTTACTTCTGTCCTCCACTCTCTCGCTTATTTTCAGGACAGGCTTAACTGCAGTTATAAATCATATGACTCCTTCTCTTTAGCTGATACCATCCTCACTTCATGTAGTTTGAATACAATTTTGCAACATGTTCTCTCAAACTTTAGGCTGCCTACCTCAAGAATCTCTGAAAACAGCACAACTCCTTGGTAAAAATTGAGGGCAGCATCTATGTAGTCATTATTTCAGTAGTAAAAATCAAAATAGTTTTTGATAATTGTTTTTATCTCACTCTGAAGTATAGTTCCTGGTACCACAGATTACCACACTGTCGTGGTTTAACCCCAGCTAGCAACTAAGCACCACGCAGCCGCTCACTCACTCCCCCCTTGGGATGGGGGAGAGAATCGGAAGGGTAAAAGGGAGAGAACTCATGGGTTGAGATAAGAACAGTTTAATAATTGAAGTAAAATAAAATAGAACAGTTAAATAGGTAAAGCAAAAACTGCGCACGCAAACAAGGCAAAACAAGGAATTAATTCGCTACTTCCCATGGGCAGGCGGGTGTTCGGCCATCCCCAGGAAAGCAGGGCTCCATCACGCGTAACGGTTACTTGGGAAGACAAACGCCATCACGCCAGATGTCCCCCCCTTCCTTCTTCTTCCCCCAGCTTATATACTGAGCATGACGTCATGTGGTATGGGATAACTCTTTGGCCAGTCTGGGTCAGCGCCCCTGGCTGTGCTCCCTCCCAGCCCCCCGTGCACCGGGCAGAGCACGGGAAGCTGAAAAGTCCTTGACCAATGTAAGCGCTACTTAGCGACTATTTAGCGGTACTTAGCATCGACATTGTTCTCAATCTAAACCCAAAACACAGCCCCATACCGGCTACCAAGAAGAAAATTAACTCTATCCCAGCTGAAACCAGGACACACACTGAGAACTTTCTATAGTAATATGTAGTTAGAGTTGACTGCTGACACGAGAGTAAAAAATTGCACCTTTTTTTTTAAGATTAAAAGTTGACTCTCAGCAATCCTCAAGTGTTACTGAAATAAATAGAACAAAACTTTGACTGACATAGTTATATACCAATGACATTCCAAAAATTCCTACAGAAATATGGAAGGTCAAGAAATCCTATTGGGGTAATGTCTAGGGATATCTACTATACAATAAATTTCTCTCAGGTGATTAACACTTTTTCTGCCTGAAAATTCTTAATTTTAATCAAGACTTTTTCATATGTAGCAGATATTTTGCCACCAAGGCAGTTTTAATGATACTATGCAAGTACAAGTTAGTATATTTAGACCCTCCTTAACGGAGTCTATATTCAAAAACTACTAAACACTGTTAGTCTTCATATCTGAGATCATGTAAGTGATGGTAAGGTATCTAAAGAACTAAGAATCAAGAGTAAAGATAGTTAGTTCCTTTATGACAAATACATTTTAATCAGAAATTTTGATTTGTCAAAAAGAGAAAGGTTCACTGAAAAAGCACTGCTTAGTTTCCTGCAAGTTTGCATGGGAGTCTGGTTTCTACTGCAGCTGGGATTCTGTTGTCTCTGTTCATCTGCAAAACTTAAGCTCTAGGTATGGGTCAGGGGTCCAGGGTCTTTGGCAAAGCACCTGAAAGTGTTTAGAGGTCTGCCTGAGATGAGGCTCTGCAGGTTATCAGGTTGTTATCAGGCTTTCTGCCTTTGGGATCTGAGCTGTATCTTGGGATGGGCAGCTAGGATGTGCGTCACTCTGGATCTGATGACCTCAAGATTTTGAAATATTCTAGCTCATTTGTAACCCAGCTACTATCTCAGGACTTGTTGCAGGGCTTCTACTCCTTCTTCTCCCCATTAGCTATGGGGAGTAGCTTGGAAATTAGAAGCACTGGAAACTATAGTTGAGATTGAAGGCCTTGGACTTTGGGTTCCCACACTGCTTTTTTGTTTAAGTGAAGTTTCTAGTGCAATATTTCTATAATTTTGTTTTGAATTTTATTTCTCTGTGGTTGGAAATTTTAACAATTCCTTCTATTCCTTCAAAACATAGACAGCTTTCTTTCATAGGAGGTAGAATTTTCTTGCAGGGCAGGCAACCATTCAACTGGCTCTGCTCAGGAAACCTGAGTTCTACTTTCACCACGTGGATAGGTGATCACACCTCTTTTTGTTTCAGTTTTTTTATTTCTAAAACTATATCTATAATAATCCTGCTTTTATTTAATTTTTTTGAATCTGATATCCTAGAGCTGAGCTAACTACTGCTTGTACAACATCATGAGTGAGTCCATTGCAATACATATATGAATATTTGAGGATGAATTCAGGTTCAGATTCAGTCTGACAACATGGCGATCAGATTACCTCCATACAGATAATTTTCAGTGTTTTGGTCCTCTAAGGAAAGAAACAAACTAAAACCCCTCCTTAAGTTAAGCATAATGTTTGCTTAACGTCCATCAGAAAGGTTCAAATCAAAAAGTACAGAGGATTCAGAGGTCATATAGCTTCTATAAAAGGTATGAAACTATCTGTATATTCTAGTAAGCATAATTGATGATTTGCTGCATGGCAAGGTTTCTTACTATAAAAACTAAGTCTCATTGAATGACTTCTAGCACTATTGCAAGGAACAAGTAGCAGAGTGAATCTTTGTATGTTCAAATTTCATTTTTCAGTGGTCCCCTGGAATCTTTTTCCTTTCATCTGAGGGGTTATCACATCCTTTTCTATATCATTTCCATCCATCTTGCACTGAAGGAAAGGAAGGAAGAGGAGGGTGAGGGTGATCACGTCTGTGTCAGATACATGCAGCAAAGCAGCTAAACTTGGCCAAATCCATAAATCCCTCCCCTTAATAAAGCAATTTAATTTCCCTGCAACAGGTAGAATCAATCAGAGTGTGCTTTCATATGCTAATATCTAGAGACTCACTCTTCTAGAAAAGACATGGTAACAGGATCCTTACACACAGCAGATGGGAGAGGACAACAGATCAGGAGGAATTATTAGATCTGAAAACATTACAATTTAATGAATCATTATACAGTTACCCTGTGACCACCAATAAGAATTCCAGGCTATGCTATGATTTACCAGGCTTGAGAGACCTTGTTATCTAGTTAGTGCTACACCCAGAAAACCTGGATCAACGTGTTTTCTAGTAGGTCTGTTTCCTTTGCCATTATCAGATTTTATTGTTATTAGTCAAATGGGTTACATCGTACTGTTTGGGATTTATTTACCCACATGATGTATTGTGTACCATGTAGGAGGCACATCAGGTTCAAATGCCTTCTACCTTTGCTCCAAGGGAGCTTCAGAGGACAAATCTGACTCTTCCTCAGCAAGTGACTGTAGGAAAGCAGGTAGTATGTTCATGCATCTGAGGATGTACTTTCTCTATGGAACAACTCTAACTAAAACTCTGTCCAGAAACAGAACAGACAATTTCATATAACATTTTCTTAATTTGTCTTTCCCTGGTATCACAAAAGTCTGCACATTTGCATTTGCTATCTTAATTGTAATTAAAACCACAAAATATATTTTGCTCTTTAGCAAGTGTGTAACTTTACTTATGAGTAGCATATGAATACCATTTATCTAGCCCACAGGTGCCAAGAAACTGTAGTTGTGCTATGTTGTCTGCATTATAATGATATGTAGGCAAGACATCACAGGAGAACTTTTCTTTCAAATGTTGATTTGAAACAAAATGGACCACCACATGTTCTGCACTTCACCCAGCTCTTGCAGTCATTTGCAATGTAAGAAGAATCAATGTGAAAAGATATCTAGAACAGACCAAATGCTTCAAAGGCAGCAAACATAAGCAGCTGTGGAAACAGAGAACATACATAGAAAGGCAAGAGACTTGTACACATATTGACAGGATCTACCTGTAAGGAACTGCAAGATGTGTGGTGGATCAATCTCATAGCTATTTCCTTGGGAGAAAGCAAACTTTGTCTTGCTGACAGGATGGCAGGAAGAAACACCAACAGAGAAATTGTGTGAAGATTTTCTTCCTGGAAGATAGTCTATCTCAAAGGAAAAATTATTTACTGTTCTTAACCAAAGCCCCTCTTTTGTATGTCAGAACATAAAATTGGAAGTTTCTCATATTTGGGAAGTATTTCTAAGCACTGAAATATATCTGTGTGTTTCATGCATTAAACTTTTACTTAGAGAAGTGTCAGAAAAAAATCATATACCTATAAAGGTGTTTTTTTTTTTCTTAACGCTTTTAAACTATATAGGGATGATGATCATCAAACTCAGTTCCTGATTCTGCCTACAGTATGCCTCTTGTGACTTATTTTACAGAAAAAAAAACCCTTATGATAATTAAACTCGAGAACTGATTAGTGAGAGAGAAACACCATGAGTGATGTTCTTAATATATGGCATGAAAGAGATGATACAACAAAGTATTGTTATTTTCTAAAGCTGGTGGTTTATTCAGGTGAATGTGATAACCACAATAATATCTACTGCCAAACAGTGGAAGTTTGCAGGCATCTTTTAACTGAGGAAATAGCACTGTGATTCATTGTCAACTGGAAACCTACAGGGACATTCATGAAAATACCCCATCAAGCTTTCAGTAGGCAGCACTAGAGGTAACAGTTTTATAAGAATGCATTTAATTTTTATGGTGCTGTTCAACAAAACCTTCTAATTACCTCACAACCATGCAGTTAAAATACATCAAAAACCATAAAACTGCTCAGAGTAATACATAATTGAAATAGTCAATCAAATTAAGAAGGAATGACTTCGGGTTTCCTGGAAAAGTAGATGAATCTGTGAACCTTCTACATAGTTCTTTAATGGCTGTGATGATGACATACATTCAACTTATATGATTCCTTTGTGATTCTATGGACATTAAAGTTCTGTACTTACTTTCCATGAACAAGAGTTAATTTAGCCCCTGACTAGAACTTCTGAAAACATAAAACACCATTTGTTTAGCTAGTAAGAATATAGGCTATTAGTCTAGAACAGGAATAGAAAGAGCAATCTCCCTTCTTTTGAAATTATTGGCCAAAAACTTGGAATTGAAGCACCCGACTTTGGACAACATTGACATTAACTGTAATGAAACTTAACTGTTACAGAAATGCACGTTTTTAACAGACAGGTGTCGAAATCCTAGATTACTTTTGCGTTTTCTGCTTTCAACACAGAACTACCAAGGGAGCAGCAAGGGTGCTGCCCCACAAGGGAAGGCTGGCTGACAGCAAGGCAGTGCAGGGACTTCCCTGACAAGGGGACCGTCCCATTGGGGTCCAAGGTCAAGCCAGGGAGTCAGGTCAACAAAGCAAGGCCAAGACTGGCAAGGTGCATGGCCAGGCATGGCATACGTACAGCGTAGCTCAGGCAAGGACCGGGGTCAGGGCACAGATGCTGCTCTGGAGCCAAAGGGTGTAGGGTGTACAGATGGAGGCTCAAGGTGGGGCTTCTCTCAGTTTTTTCTCATAGCTTAGCTGTTTTTGCAGAAGCCTGGTTCAAGGTGCACTATAACAGAGCAGACCCCAAAGATTGTGATGGGAGAGGGGAGAAGTTGCACAGGAATACTGAAGAAGAAGGCAGGTACAGTCTGGTCAGGGCAATTAGACCCTGTTGATGCACTCAGGGCTTTGACAAAGACCATCTTAAATGTCGTACCAAAACATAGCTTGAGTACTTACAAAGATGGGCCATAACCCTAAATCAGGATCTTCCTATGTTTCATCCGTATATTTACTCCTAGAAATGAGGGAGAATAAAGTGAGCTACCGTGACTTTAACTTCCGTAATAAATTTAAGTATTGCTTAAGATTAACCTAAGTTCCCATTTTAATTCATTGGTGACTGTTTATAGTCTTCTTTCATGCATGAGCAGTTAGATAGAGATATATGTCAGTGTTTAATTCTCCATGTGACTAAATGATCATAATATAACTTATTCTCCATGATACAATGGTGTGTCCTACTGAATCTCTGAAGTGAAATACATGTCCACAGAGAAGGATTAAAGTCACAGAATCACAGAATCGTTTAGGTTGGAAGGAACCTCTTGAGATCATCTGCTTATGTCCATTCAGGAATCAAATACCTTACATTCACTTTCAGACAGCATAAATCTAAACAATGATGTTTTTCCTTAGGAATACTTGTTTCTTGGTTATTTTTTGTCTGTGCAAGGTTCTTAGTTTTCTCTACTTTTATTTCTGTTCTTAGTTTTATTCTATTCCCCATCCCTTTAAGAGAATTCCAATGTTGTTTTCATCTATGCTAGGCACCCAAATGATGAACCATCCCTCCTTCCTCTGGGAGACTCTTCTTTCCACATCCTCACACAGTTATGACGATTTTCTCAATACTGTTCCTAAAGTTCTCTTCACTCAATTTCATCCCATGAATTGTAATATTTTTGGGGGGAACACTTTGAAGTTATATTCCCTTCTGTCAAATGCTTCTGACATGTCATTCCCAGCATCCCAATGTATCCAGGAAGACATTCAGCATAACAGCCAGCTGAAGGGCTTCATACAAATTCATTTAGAAATACTTTCAGCTGACCACTTCAGATAATATTCTCTCTGTTTAACTAGGATGTCTAACATCAAGCAGCACTAGAGCTCAGAATTTGGCTCTGTTGTTGTAATAAACTTTCTTCAGAAAAATCACCTCTCCTATCTCCCCTAAATTACAGTTGTTCTTAGAATTCTCTCTAGTTTGCCTCATATTTATTACCTAAATAAATGCAAAAGAAAGTGTAAACTAGGTCAGGATATCAAGCAGGGTATTATTTTAGTAAGAAAAATAATTCTCTTCACAAAACAGTGATTAAAAGTATTCAAGAATGACTTCTGTGCTGAACAGAGCCAAGCCAATAATGTATATAAATTTCCCGTGAATTTTCATTCATATTTTCAAATGGATTCATAAATTCATGTGCCTTCTCCTCTTGAGCTCACTTCCACATACATTTGTGGAATTAAACCAAAGTAATGTTAATTTCCAAGTTGTGCATATGACAACGTACAGAAGCAGAAGATTGCATTGACTGTGGGAGTACTGCTTGTACAAATGCTTGTGTAATCTCTGAGCAGTAAAAGCCACCACAAAGAGCAATGAACATATCTTTGTTTTACATGGGAGTGGGTGTATATATACACCCTATTGAATTCTTATTTGTTTGTGTTCTGTTGCTTTCATATCATGTTTGCAGAAAAATGAATTTGTATGAATAATGTTAATAAGGAATTCTTGCTCTATGGTGCTGTTTTTGGACAAATGTAAAAAGGCAAATGAGAAAAGAGCAATAGAAAAAAATGGATACTGGCAGCAACTGAAGCCAGGTTTTGTATTTATGAGGTATTAAACTGGCATAATTGCAGCTAGGAAATTAAACAATGCCTTGACTGGTTTTTGTCTGCTGGACTCAGAACTGTGTGTGGGGAGCTCCATCCAACCCCAGTGCAAGGCAGCTTTGCAATGCCTCCTTCTCCATCCTCCGGCTCAGGTCCTTCATCAAACCATTACCCTCTTCAAATCCACCAACTGTTTTCTGGACAGGGAGAGAAGCACTGCTAGAGTAGAGGTATTAGGCAGATGATAGCTCGGGACAGAAACACAGGTAAGGGAAAGATGTGCAGGCACAATGCAGACCAATGAAGAAAAACAGGAACTGGCAAAATCATAAAAGTTTTATGAAACCATAGCACGTGACTTCTATTAGAGCTACAATCTTGCATATGTGATGCAGTGACTGGTGTGATGACATCAGCAAGTATTAACTTTAGTGTAATTTCATATTGTACACACTCAGAATCATGACTCCACTGTAGTATCGGTAAGTCATTCATAGCTAGTTTTATCCTCTGTATAGGTACTTTGGTTTAGTTTAGGGTGCTCCCAAAGTAATGCAGCTAAACTGGAAAAAAAAGACATACTAGAAGAAGTGAGAGTTTTATCTTGATAACTCAAGGGCTCTATTACCCCTGTACCTTAGATTGTTGTAACTTTTTATATAGGCAATACTATCCTGAAAATGCCAAAAGTTCTCCACTGGGTATGTTTATTTGCATGCAGAACACCATTGTTCATCATTGACATCATAGAAGGATCTCAGTAAACACACCAAGTTTCCTATAGGGCTTTTTGCATTTTTACATGAACGATTTACTTAATGATGTCACACAGCAATGCTAACTAATTACATTTTTAATTAGTTTCTGGAATTAAAGTGGGTTATATTTAGAACTTATTTAATTAAAATGGGCAAACTATATTTCATGTGCATAATGTAGATATTCTCAAAACTTTCCACTCTTTCCTCCACCACAGATATAATTAATAGGAAGGTTTCCAGTGCATTTCCAAGAAGAAAGGGCAAAATATCTTTTTCCTTTCTAATGATAACCAGCAGCCTCAGCTCCTTGCACTTTTAAAGTGGGTAGGTAAGGAATGTTTATTATTCAGCACAATATGCCACAGTGCATGTTTCTTATCATTACAGCATTATAGGACCAAAGAGTCCCTAAATAGTATTTGCTTCCTGACAACTTTATTCCATGATAATATCCTTTTGATGTTGGGGCTGTGCACAGCTGAAAGAACCCCCAGGCTATCTCTGTACTTCCAAAAGTTAGTAAACTGTTTCCTGGAGAAAATAAATAAATAAATAAATAAACCAAATAAACAAAAAATGCAATGGAATTAAAGGTAAAATTAAATAATTAATGTGTTCATTTGACTGTAACAAAAGCAAAAAATACAGCTTAAAGGTTACAAAAGAATCACAAATGAAGAATACTGTCCCACAGATTCTTTTCTAACTGTGTATAATTATACTAAACCCCTGAAGATATCCATGAAAAGCACTTTAAAACTTGGGACTTATCCGTCAAATAATATAAAGCCCGCTTTCCTGAAATTCTGAATACATCCAGCTCTTTCTGAAGGAAGTTTTTTGTTTGCTTGACATCTTTGGAAATCAAAAATATTTTGTATAAAACCCCTTTTTGTACTGCAAAGACAGAGACCTTTTAAAATCTGTCATTTGTCTTGACTTCAAGACCAATATTATTTATCACCATTTTCAGAAATGTTCAAACACCTGTTAAAGGAAAAAGGACAAGATTCATGTCCAAAGGTGTTCTCAAAGAAAGGACCTGATTCAAGGCACTTTAAAATTACTAAGGGCTGCAATTATCTTGTGCTAAAGGGCATTCTGTGCAAGGCTTTGGAGTCTGTGACCTCTGTCTCCCACTTGTCTGTGCAGTCTCTGGCCCTGGAATTCCTTTCACAGAAATCAGGGCACAATGAAAGAGGAGAGTAAGTGGCGTATTTCTAGGTCCCCTTCTAATAAAAATTTGGGAAGTGTGTGAGGCATGATCCCAGAGTGCCTTGCCATGAAGCACCCACAGAAAATGTGCAGCTAGAAAGACTGTCATGTGCTCGGAGTGACTCAGAGTATGAAATCCCAACTCCCAAAAGCCACAATGCTATAACACTGCATTGGCCTAAATGGGGCCAATTTTTATATCCGTTGTAGAAGGTATCTGCCAAGGCAAAACAGTGTGAGGTTATGTGCAGTTTAACAGTTGCTGCACTCCAGGAAAGAAGTGTGTGTGACTCCCTAACTGGTTGTATGATTCTTGGATATAGAAGGAAGTCTGTGTAACAAGAAAGGTTGTTACGATGTGAGACTTAAACATTGTGAAAGTTGATTTACCTTACCTCCTTGGAAGGCCCCTTAAACTGTGAGGTATGGTGATCATCCCAAATGGATGGAAATTAACACTATAAAGGCAAATACTTCTGTTGTACTGCTGCTGATTTCAAAACCAAGCATTTACAGCATTTAAAAAATAATTTACACATAACTTATTGGCTTCTGGTTTAGCTCTTTTGCATCACTTTGTGTGAACATCCCTAGGAATTTTTCCCCACATGAAAGCTAGCAAGCAGCTGCTATTCATGCAAATACACATATTCACAGGCAAGACAGGCTGCTTCAGCTGATAATTTAAACTAAAACCCTGCATTTCCTGAAAATATTCTCTCTTATTCCATTAAGTATAGAAAAGGCAGCTTTTCCTTTCCTTTCCTTTCTTTCCTTTCCTTTCCTTTCCTTTCCTTTCCTTTCCTTTCCTTTCCTTTCCTTTCCTTTCCTTTCCTTTCCTTTCCTTTCCTTTCCTTTCCTTTCCTTTCCTTTCCTTTCCTTTCCTTTCCTTTCCTTTCCTTTCCTTTCCTTTCCTTTCCTTTCCTTTCCTTTCCTTTCCTTTCCTTTCCTTTCCTTTCCTTTCCTTTCCTTTCCTTTCCTTTCCTTTCCTTTCCTTTCCTTTCCTTTCCTTTCCTTTCCTTTCCTTTCCTTTCCTTTCCTTTCCTTTCCTTTCCTTTCCTTTCCTTTCCTTTCCTTTCCTTTCCTTTCCTTTCCTTTCCTTTCCTTTCCTTTCCTTTCCTTTCCTTTCCTTTCCTTTCCTTTCCTTTCCTTTCCTTTCCTTTCCTTTCCTTTCCTTTCCTTTCCTTTCCTTTCCTTTCCTTTCCTTTCCTTTCCTTTCCTTTCCTTTCTTTCCTCTCCTCTCCTCTCCTCTCCTCTCCTCTCCTCTCCTCTCCTCTCCTCTCCTCTCCTCTCCTCTCCTCTCCTCTCCTTTTTTCTTTCCTTTTCTTTTCTCTCTTCTCTTCTCTTCTCTTCTCTTCTCTTCTCTTCTCTTCTCTTCTCTTCTCTTCTCTTCTCTTCTCTTCTCTTCTCTTTTCTTTTTTCTTTTTCTTTTTCTTTTTCTTTTTCTTTTTCTTTTTCTTTTTCTTTTTCTTTTTCTTTTTCTTTTTCTTTTTCTTTTTCTTTTTCTTTTTCTTTTTCTTTTTCTTTTTCTTTTTCTTTTTCTTTTTCTTTTTCTTTCTTGTCAGTGCTTTGTCCCCAGTGAATACTAAGGTGCCTTCTCTCATAAAATAGACGAGCAGATCAATGCAATGTCTTCATTTGTTGTCTTTGCATTTGTGGTTATAGCAAACCTAAAAGTGTCTTGGGGCAGCCTCAGAGCTTGTTTTCTACTCAAAGAAAAATTGCACAAGACAAAAAAAAGCCTTTGAGGTTTAATTATCCTTCTCCATTACCTCTCACTAGAAAGAAATGTACTGTAGCTGTGAGTTCTTCCATAGCCAAACTACCTGTACTTGTTGCTTTTTTGCTGCCAATGGTAAATAGGTCTTTAAAAATTAATTGTTCCTGCTTCCTTCTTTTGCCCGTACTCTCAAGAGTTTCTTTCTTGTGCACAGACATGCCAATTTGGTGACGTAGCCTGGGAAAAAATTCATCTGATACTCCCTACCTATGTTTGTCAGTTGATGTGTTCATGTCTGATGCCTGATTTTTCTCTTACAGGGATGGAAGCCTCAGTTATGAAATGGTTTTCTGACCCATCAGCTGTTTCTTTCATCGGGCATCAAATTCTTCTTTCCTGCTTGTCTGCCTTATTTCCTCTTCACATTCTGTTAAAATAAAAAAAACCCAAACACCTGATACATTTTTCTTGAATTTTAAAGTGGCAGCCTTTTGCCTGACAAAATAAGCATATTAGAAAAAAGCTTCCATCCTCTCATTTCCTGTGGAGTTGCCTGAGTCACCTTAGGAATAAAACTGGTAGAGGGGCAGTTTAGAACAAGCTATGTCCTCATTCTGTGATACTGTTGAGTGACTGATACCTTCTGGTCCTTCTCCATCTGGTACTTTAAAAATTTTTACTGAACGTACCTTATTTAACTACACAGTTCCCACAGGGCAACATTTGCTTCACCTCCATAAGTGAAAAATGAAAATCGACCCTGTCACGTTGTGAGGGTCTGATGTAGCATCTTTCACTCCCGCTACATTTGCTATTCCAGGTGACTGAAATCTTTCCAATTTTCTGCACAATTTGAGGCTCTTGAAATTGCTACATATACAATTATATTTCCAGCCACATTATATAAGGCCAGGACAGAGGCCTCATTACTGGCCTGGAAATGGGGTGTTGATCTTTGACCAGTTTTCCAGCTGTTATCATAGCTTGTGATACAGAGATGCAGACTGTTGCACAGTGTGTGCATTGTCAAATTGTGAAAGGACTGACCTCACCCCCAGGATTTACCAAACATAATTACCACATTTCTACAAAATAAATTCTGTGTAGCTTTATGAGGCATAAATAATGGATATATGTTCTCCCACAGGTTTACTGAGAGAGCAGCTGACTATATCCTATGTGGTCTTTCTAGAAGTGTCTTTCTGTTATTATACACTAGCACTAGCAACCTTAAGAAATGTATCATATAGTCACAGGCAACAGAAGTCATATGAAGTAACTTTCTGCCATAATTTTCATTCACACATAGTTTTAATGATAGATGACTTCATAATCTACAAATGTTTTAAGACATGCAGAGCAATCAAAGAAGAGACATTAATTAACTTTGTTCAGTCATTTTTTGCTTGTACACTTGATTTTCTTCACCTGTAATGTTAAATGTAGAGCTAAGAAGACATTTAAGGTCCTCAGTCCACCAGAAAGATGATGAAAAGCTGAAGCAAGTCACAGCTCAGGCAGATTATAGGAGGAAAATTAAGGTCTGGGTTTTGAACCCTTTTCTTACCTTTTTTTTTTTTTTTTTCTTTTTGGCCAAGAGCTAGTGGGATCCTCTCCAACTGCTTTTGACCTAATTGGTCTTTCCCTACTTGTGGAATAATTTTCCTCTTTGCTGGATGATTTCCAGCCTCTTCCACCAGAAGTAGCTGAATTATATGTGCTTGGAGGGAGAAATGAAATGAAAATGTCTAGTACTATAAGAAACAGCAGCATGAAGAAAGGAATTTTACCTTAGTGTTTATTAGTGTACAACATAGTAGTGATAATTTTTGTTTCGCTAATTAATGACAGCAACTTTTTGAAGTGGAATGGAATAATGAAAGTTATTGAGCTGTTTTTGTCCATGGTTCTGAGGCTGTTTAAGTATAATTATCTACTGAACAGGAGAGCTGGCTGGGGTAGAAACAAACTAAGGAAGGTGTTGGGGCCCTGGGGACACTAATGGCCCTGAGTGGCCCCACCTGGGACCTGCACCCCACCTACGGCCCTGCAGCCCCTTTCAACCTTGGCCCAGGGCACTACCATCTCTCTTAGGGCAGAGGCCGGTGAGCAGTGAGGGCTGTGGTGCTGCCAGGAGGGGCCGGGTCCAGTCCCAGGTCCCGGTCCCAGTCCCAGGGTGGCCCTGTGCCCATCAGGCAGGAGCAGGTAAGGGTTTGCGCTGGTAGGGAGCCTGGTGAGTGGCTTGCAGAGGGCAATGCACAATGGCTGAGGGAGGAGCAGAAGCACGAACCAATGGTTTAGACAGCTATTTTCATTTGGTAGCTCTTTTTAGTTTCCTTAACCGATTGGTTTGGTTATGTTGATTTTACAGTACTCCTCTCAGTGAGAAACAAATGTGTTCCAACAACACTTGATATTTTAATGTTTCAGAGACAATACATATTTTCTAGAGGGGAAGGGATAAACTGTAATGACTTCCAAGGTTTAATATGGCATTCTGCTACTTAGTGATTACTTTCTCTATTTATATAGTGCATGGATATACAAACTCCATTTGCAGCTCAAGTACATGTATCTAGTTGTATTGTTTTCGATCTTGCCTCAGGAGAATTGTGGTTGACAGTGAGTGTCAATTTGCAAAAATATGTTGTCTGTCTGTTTTCTTTTTGAAGAGCAAAGCAAAATGCTGGTTTTTATTTATTTATTTATTTATTTATTTATTAAGCCAAGCATAAAGTTTTCATATTTGTTTGGGACATCAGTTTCAATGAAGGATGGGAGCCCTGTGGAATTAATTATGAGGCAAAGGAGAAGCATTGCATAAAGAACTTCTTTTCTTGATACCCTTTACCATGTGTTCTTCAGTAAAGAACAATAATTTCAGAAGTCTTGGCTGGAAAATGGGTTATAGTGACAGAAGAGAGTAGTTCTTTTATATTTGCTAGGGAAGATCTTGCACCTGAACCACATACCAACTCCATCAATGGAAATACTTTTATTTTTAGGCCTCTTCTGTCAGTGTTGTATAGAAAATGTGGAATGGTAGCATAAGATTGAGGAAGAAAGATAAAAGGATACTGTAAAAAATGGACTGGTTAAAAGATAAGCTATGTACAAACACTTTGTCCACCAAAGTAGATGAAGAATAATCTATTGTGGTTTAATGAGGTTTGGCTAGCAGTAATAGAGATTTGGGATAAAGATCTAGCCTGTATATCAAGGAACCTTCCCAATCATAGAAATTTTTTGGCTGTGGAAAACTTTAAGGTCTGTGGTCTTTTAAAATCAGATAACAATAGAAACTGTAACTTTTGGAACAATTTCTTCCTATGTTTAGGAAAAGTGATATGTTCTTCAATAACACTTTTCGTGTTTAGCTTCTAGGTTATTTCTAAGGACTTGGTAATTTTCAAGGGTGCTGTTAATGAGTGTACTGGGCTAGGGGGTCTGACTGTAGTGAGTCTGTAGCTATTTCATTCAGCTGCACTGTGTTCTAAGATTTTGTGTGTGCTGACACCTCTAATGACTTAAGAACAAGATCATACTGTGAAAGCATGATTACACATTTTTACTGGCTTTGCAATAACTAGAAAGAAAGAAAGGGTTTGTGCTTAGGTGGCACAGGTTAAGACATAAAAGGTGCAGTGGAAGACTTGCAGATGCCAGGGATCCAATGAACAGTCAAGGTTGCTTGTCAAATTCTGTCAAATACCAGGTGCAATATGGATCTAGTCTTTACTGTTATGGTGGAGAATCTGGTCAAACAGAATGCCTTGTATGATAACTGCTCTCAAAAGCACTTGTAACTCTTGTTTCACTTAGGCATAGGGAGGAAATTATTCTCTTGATTGCTGGTAGTGACCATTTATCTTCAGTGCCTGTTGATAATCACCTGTTGCTAGTAAACACAGGCTAAGGGGTAAGTGGTGAGTTGAATGCAGGATATAAGTACCTATATGAGACCCATTTCTGACAGAAGTGCTTTTAATCTAACCAATATGAGAATAAAGGACCTAAGGCTTTAGGCTTTTAGTCATATGTGGTATGGTGTTAAAGTTTTACTAGGGAAGTAACCATGCAGGAAATATTCCTCATTTTTTCTTTAGACTAAAACTGGATAGCATCCTAGAAAGACTCATTATCACACAATCAGAAGATATGGGAACGATGTAGCAAACGCTTACTAAAACTCTATTGTCTGTGTTATGCAGTTAGATTAAAGGAATACAACGGATTATTTTCATTTGGTCCTGTGAAACTGTGTGCAGATTTATATTGACAAACACACTTGCATTGGTTTGTTCTGCTCAAAAGTCAAAGTGGGTAGGTGTAACCTAACTTTCATCCAGGAGTCATACGTAGTACAGCATCTGAACAAATATATCTTATTTACAATTTTGAAGTACCCTGTTAGAATAGAGCAGAGGAAATGCATATTCTGGCCACAGTGTTCTGATAATATGGCTGTATATGGCTTCTGAACTAGAGCTAGCTTACACTAGCCAACTGGAAATGCAATGAGAAAGAATTCATATCTGTATGCATACCTTACAAGCCCTCTGTCTTTAGCTGTCCTTAAAAATCCCATCAGGTTACTGAACAGAGCAACAATTAATGTATCAAATATTGATATCAAAGACACTGAATCTTAATTCCAGGTTACAGACTCAGCTGTTTCACCTCCCGTTTCATGAGTTATCAGCAAAATAGGGTTCCATTTTGCTGTTACTTTGCTGAAGGGGGAAGGGACGATAGAAGAAGAAAGAACCAAGTGATTATAGAGAATTTGCAGCACAGGTAGTTATAGTGTCTGTGTATGTGTACGTGTCTGTGTGCATTTTCTGGCTTGTAAATTCATCCAAACTGTACACAGAATCACTGGGGAAATAGAGCTTCATCATGTTATTTTTATGGACTGGGTTTTATAACTGGGCTTGCACTTAAAAGTGCATAGAGTATATAATGTATACAGGATGCCTGAAAAGTGTTAACTTTTGCAAAAACTTCCTAGCCCACATTAATCCTAGTGTAAACAATTTTGGCTTTCGCATCATCATTTTAAATGGATATAATTAAGTATTTTTCAAAGGAAAATACATGCTGATCTCTGCATAGTATTAAATAATTAAAATGCACAACATCATTGCTGCAAATTTTGTGATGGAAAATAATTTTACCAAAGCAGATCAAATGAGCACACCATGTCTCCCTTGTAGTAAGTGTATCCTGCTCTTTGAATTATTCACCACTATATATCTATATATACATAAATATACATGCAGTAACTGTACAAAGCAGAGCCTGGGTGAGTCTGTTCAAAGCATGCCTGGAATATGTTCTATATTATCCCAAATCTCAGATCAAGCATAAAGCATACTTAGCTCTGTGTACTCCATGGTAAGGATTTTCCTGAAAATGACTGAGTGCTCCAAGCTGTGGTGAGAGGTATAATGACATGCTGTATGTGACTGTCTCTTGGGGAGAACTCAATTGAGCTAGTATGAAGGGAGCAAAGAAATACTGTGTACTGCTCATCTTAGCCCTATTATCATGTCAAAATTTTGTTATGTAAAGCATTGAAAGAAAAAATGGTGAAACACAAGTTTAGCTCGACTCGCAAACACCCACCCATCATTGTTGGCAGGCAGGTAATGTTAGTCACTGAGACAAGCAAACTGATTTAAGAAAATTACATATGTATTGCATTTTTACCCTATTTTACCTCTTTTTTTTTTTTTTTTTTATTTGTCCTGTGTTTGGAGTTTGCACTGTGAGCACTCTCATTCCCTTTACTCCCTCTTGCCTTCCTTACTGCATCTTCCTTTCATCATCAAAATCCTAGCTCTCCAGACTTCCATATGTACAGAATGCTATTGCTAGCTTCATTCAGGATCTCCTTTTCCACTCTAGTGCAACAAGTATGTTGACGCCATTAATTTCTATGAGAATGTACTTAGAAAGCTGGAAGGAGTGGAAACAAGAGAGGCCACATCCAAAGAATACAATGTGGATGTCAGTTATGGGAGGTTAGTGTGCTGTGGAAACCTGTTTTGTGATCCCTGATTTGTATTTCTAAAACTCCTCTCTAAGCATAGCACAGTCTTTAGGTGAGCCATTACTTGATCTGCCTCAAATGTCCTGGGTAAACATATGCAAGTATCTAATCTTTCTGGTGTGGAATCATGTCTGTAAAATAGGGATGATAATATTTCTTTATCTTGTAATGAAATTGCAGAGTTCATTAACATCTTTGAAGTGGTTGTGTACTTCATTAGTAGGAGCTATCTAAGCATGATGTGAACAATTACATTGCTTTGCAGATTGTTTCTTTTTAACATCTGTTTCATCTGATTATTTTAACACTCTGTCTATACCATTTAAAATTGTCTGAAATACAGCTTATATGAAACAAATCATACAAAATAGTGATCATGAAAGTACTCTCAATGCCCTTTTCTGCTAGCATTCAGAAAGAGTTAGGACAGACTTGTAGCTGGTATGAATACCAGGCATTGCAGAAGGAAGTCTGTTATTCTTGGGAAGTAACACAATTTTTCCTGAAACCACAAGGTTTGTCCATGTTTTAGATAACTGCCCTGATGTTCATATTCTGATATTCTTTGAACTTTGAAGCCTGAGGTTAGCCAACCAATGTACATTGAGTACTGGAAAAGTAATGCTGAATAGCTATGGTAGTTCACTGGGTGATAATCTATTCTTGTTTGTATCAATAATCCTACTAAAGATGACCTTTCTGTGCCTCAGTTTCAACACTGTAGAGAGGAACAAGGGGAGTGACTTTACAAATTACTTTGAACAGTACTAAACAGAACTAGGAGGTCTTACTATTATCACAGTCTACTATGATAAGTAGAAATACAAAGCTGCTTTTACTTTGATACTGTATCTTCTAGATGAGCACTCTGCATTGCACATAGATAGTAGTTAGCTGGTTTGTTTTCAGCAGCCTTATACACCCATAGCTTAAGCAGACAGTGCTGTCAGAAAATAACTTTATGTTGAGTTGTTGAAACAAGTGGCAGCCTTTCCCAATGCATAGGATACATTTATTCTTGGCTTTGCCTAGCAAATCTAATCTCTGAAAGAAAGATGGGTAAACTCTCCTGGCTTGTGTAATCTCTTGTAAATATGCTTTAAATTGAACAGATGTTAAATTGTCATGCTTGTAATGCCATATGTGTATGAAACTTTATGGCATGCATGACAGTATGCTCCAGCAGCAGAGCTAATGGCATTAGTAACACGGTAGTCAAACAGCCCTAACGTGGAAATAACAAAATTGCTAACAGGGATGTGTGAGAGGACGATCATTTTAAATCAATCCTATCTCACGTGACACAACAAGGCTACACAGTTTTAGCCCTCCTTTAATTTCCTGCTTTTCTAGGTCTCACCAGTAAAAGGGTGCATCATAAGAAGCAAGGCATGTCTTGAGGCTTTTTCTTAAGCAAGGAAGAGAAAGTCTTATTCCTCCCAGACCTACAAAATAACAGGAAGATGCTGACCTTGGTAGCTGTGAAAAGGAGTTTGGGTAATACCACAGTTACTCAGTTTGAGTCATTCTAAACTAAGTAATTCTAACAGGACACTTGAGACCACAAATAGAACTACGATGGTCTGTCAGATGTGGATATAGAGGCAAAAGTATCTTCTGTGCCATCAGAGACACTGGTTAGTGACAGGTAATGGTCAGAAACTTGTTAATGGTGAAATGTGCTCTTTGTACTTAATTCTTGTTGGTTTTTTTGGTCTGCATCAGTTTTGCAGTCAGCTGGGAATGATGGCATCAGACTTCAGGAATACTAAAGGAAAGCAGAAAAAGTCCAAACCATCTAAATGCAGCCTATTAATTCTGACTCAGCAGGCTTAAAACCAGCAGTATTTGTGTTCCTGCTAACTTGCCCAATCTAGCCATAACACTCATTACGTTAGTAGCTGGATGCCTTCCTGATGTCCCTAGTATAGATAAATCATCCTAACTTACACTTTCTGACACATACTCATTGACAGCATAACAATTGGTGGGAGGCAGTGTTGTGGCTTGGCAGCTGTTAGATCTGCCACTGCAAGGCAAATTGAATAGAGCTAGTTTGTAAGATTTTGTCAGCAACATTTACAGATTTGATAAAGATCAAAGAGAAGGAGAATGAGTTTTATGCTTTGATTTTTTTTTTTCAGTCCAAGCCCTTTGTTTTAGTATGAATCTGCAAAGAATAGTCCCATAGGCTTCCTACAAGCATGTGGATAATGAGAAGTAAAACTTGTCTCTGAGAAGGTGGCAATTTCATTCTCTTCAGTCCATGCTTGGATTCTGGCTGTCTGCTATGAGAGCTGTCAGACAGCTGAGCATCAGAAACATCTCATGCTAGGTCATACTCATGATAGGTAGGTACTGCATGTCACCTTCACTTTCCCTAGTACAAGGACACAATGTCATGAGGAGTGTCAGTGAAGATTTACAGCCCATTGAGATCCCTTTTTCTCTTTCCCAGGAGCTAATGTAAGCAATAAAGTACACAAGCTCATGGAACTACATAACTCTTTTTGTCAGCTGTGTCACTTGGATTCAGTATATCCCTTACTAGGTGACAGGATTGTCTGCTATTGTGTGGTGACTGTTCAAAAAAAAAACAAGCATAGCTCTCACCTCCTCGCTTACCACAACCCAGTAAACAGAATCAAACCTTTGCACACTAGCAAGACAAGTCTTGCAGATACATTAATCTATTTGTCTTACCTCCTGATTTCAGAGTTTTGCTAGCAAGTTCTGCTTCTTTTGCTTTCATGCATACTTTCTATTTTTCCCTTCTTTCTCTTTTCCACTCTCCAGGTACAGAAGAGGCAAAGTGCTGTCAAGTCATCTGTAATTCTTGACAGCATAATTTCCTTAGGTCAAAAGCAAAGCAGTGTAACTCTGAGGAAAGGTGTATTCCCCTCATTTCCATAATGGTGAAGTGAAAGTCCCAAAGAGATTTGTCACCTTCGTGAAATAAAAGCTTGTGATGAGTGTTTATAAAACATTTTATTTAACTTATTTCAGTGGTTTTTAATATTTTTCAGCACTATTGCTAGCATAAACACCTTTTTAACCTTCATGTAGATTGCAAGATCACACATGTGAGATTAATGGGCATGTGAGAAAAGTAATTCAGTTATCCACTATTGAAAGCTGGGGCAAATTGGCAAGTGTGTATGTATTTCCTTTTTGCTGAAATGGAGTGTGGTGCTGCCTGTCATAAATCAGCTTCACTGAAAATTAGGAGAGGGTCTCTTTACTTGTGGGGAGTTGTGAAAGAGGACAATTATGCTGGGGAAAAAATAGTTATGATGTGGGAGGTGTTAGCATTGCTATGGGTAAACTAGTTTCGGAAAGTTAATTTCTGTCCTAGTTGTTACTGCAGAGATTTGAATAGCTACTACTTAAGTGACCAGAGTTTTGTCACAATATTGTGCAGGCTGACAGATGACTTTGGGCAAGAAAGGTTTACTGCTTCCTTGGTGATATCTCAGGTGACATTTATTCGTTAAGTAATAACACAATGCATTTATACAGGAAATATCATCTGTGGGAAATTATTCATAGAGCTGCACAGCAGAATCAGTGATCTTTTCCAACAGAATCCATGCTTACTACATTGTCCAGAAGTCAGACATCCTTGTTTATATCTAAAGGGGAAGAAGCAGAGAAAAAAGTTTGCTGTTGACCACAGACAATGGGTGGGTGGAGGAGGAAGTATACTATGACATCTGGACAGATGTCATCTTAATACAAGATACTGATGTAACTGGTCACACCTGTTGTCTGGAAAAAGTGCCTATTTTTGATCTTTGTTAACAATCTGGGCTTGAGAAATTCAACAAGAATAAGATGCTTCAAGGCTATTTTCTCTAGATCCGGAAGACACATGAGAATATTCAATTAGCCAAGTCTATTCTCTGGCCTTTTAGACTGTACCAAACTTATAAACACTTCTAAAATATTTTCATCCTATAATATCTCCTCTTCAATTTCTCTGTATGTATACAGGCCCTTTGCATCTCATTACTTTGTTTGCCTTGAAGCAAGACTGAAATTTTCAGCAAGGGCTGAAAGGTGCAATTTTTTTGAGATAATGAAGTCTGTGTCCAAAAAAAACCCAAAGCAACTAGAAAAGGTTTAAATTAGAAAAATTAATGTCCTGTATGCTTAACTAATTATGTCAGGATTTTTGTATGGTTTCTTTTTAATCAGGCACCAGCTAGAAAGCTGTGAGCTACTGCCTTATTTTTCCTTCTCCATTTAGCACTTGAAGGAATGGAAATTAGAGTTCTAATTTTGCTTTAATTTTATTGGGTTTGTTCTTGTACTCATAATTAATATGTTCTGTACTGCAGGATGGTGAAATTATATGTTCATTATAGAATTAATTAAAGTCAGATTAAGTTAATTGATTCCCCCCACCATCCCTGCTGTGATAACACTTTTTGGGGCCTTTTGCCACTAAAGCATCATTGCATTCTCTTATTTACTCTGGAACTAGGTAGGAACTTCTTCCTCATCCTAAAAGAAGAAATGCAATTGCACTTATTCGTTTACAGTTCCAGTAGATCTACTCAGTTTTTCAGTCTTGATTAAGACTTGGAAAATTGCATGAGTCAACCTGAAAGCCAACTTTTTTCTTGGGTGGTTTTTTGTTTTTTTTTTTTTTTTTTAGTTTTTCCTGACAGAGTCATCCCAGCTGCTATCTCAAAGCTCTCTGATCCTACTGACAGGGATACCTATGTGTAGTATAAGTAAATCATGTAACTCAGTAAAGAGCTTCCCCAGTGACTCCATGGACTGCTCCCCTCAACCTCTCTGCTCATCTCTCCCCCTTTGTAATTTCTGGATGAAGTTCAAAAGCCTATGTCAAAAAAACTATAGCCATCTCATTGCAATTTGAACATTTGGACTACTCACTGTAGAGAGATAACGGTCCTGATTTCACTGTTTTACTCCAAGCACAAACAGAATCTACTGCGGTGTCGTGGTTTAAGCCCAGCTAGCAACTAAGCACCACACAGCTGCTCGTTCACTCACCCCTTGGTGGGATGGGGGAGAGAATCGGAAGGGTAAAAGGGAGAGAACTCATGGGTTGAGATAAGAACAGTTTAATAATTGAAGTAAAATAAAATAGAACAGTTAAATAGGTAAAGCAAAAGCTGCGCACGCAAACAAAGCAAAGCAAGGTATTAATTCGCTGCTTCCCATGGGCAGGCAGGTGTTCAGCCATCCCCAGGAAAGCAGGGCTCCATCACGCGTAACGGTTACTTGGGAAGACAAATGCCATCATGCTGAATGTCCCCCCCCTCCTTCCTTCTTCTTCCCCCACTTATATACTGAGCATGATGTCATATGGTATGGAATAGCCCTTTGGCTAGTTTGGGTCAGCCACCCCCACCCCTGCACCCGGCAGAGCATGGGAAGCTGAAAAGTCTTTGACCAGTGTAAGTACTACTTAGTGACTATTTAGCATCAGCTTAGCACTACTTAGCAAGAACCAAAACATCAGTGTATCAACATTATTCTCGTCCTAAATCCAAAACACAGCACTATACCAGCTACTGAGAAGAAAATTAACTCTATCCCAGCTGAAACGAGGACATGCGGATAACAAGGGAAGTAATTAGTATTGTTGTAAATGTTTATGGGTTAAAAGATATCCAAATAAGAAAAAAGAGAAAAGAATATTAACATTCCCTACAGAAATGTAAATTGAAACACTGGAGTTCTTACTTGACTCCAAGACTGGGAGGAGCAAAGACTAAAAACAGAATGTGCAAGTAATGCATCTACTTTTACAGTGTGAAGTTCAAAAAGCAAGTGAGTAAGCACTTCTCATGATATGATGGTGTAGGCAGAAAAGGCAAGGCCAAAGTCTTAGAACTGGTGTGCCTTACATTGACAGGCAAGTTCCATACTGAAATGAAGTCAGTGAGCTGTGGCTACTCTCTGCCTTCTGGAACTGGAGTTGTTTAGTACATACGTGTAGCTGTACTTTCCCAAGCAGTATGTGTTTCCAGTTTGACAATATCATAAGGAAAGATACTGAGAATAAAGATAATAAACTTAGAATTCTTAGAGTATTAAATTACATCCCCAGTACAATTACCCGAAGTTCTTAACAAGTAAAACACTTTTTCTTTTAACAGAGTTCTTTTCTGTTTAAAAAATTAAAAACCAGCTTAAAAATATTTAATGAAAGGGATGTCACCTGCTGCAACATTATCAAGCACTTCCCAGCTATGATTCTTCTGGAGCTGTTGATGTGGGGAAAGTCTGTATTCTCAAATTATTATATTTGTACAGTATCCACCTTGTAGTGTACTTGAACATTTTGTTGACGGTGCATTTCTTAGGCTTTTTGTCTTTGCCTTCTTTGTGCTGATCTTTATATCCTTTTTAATAAGAAAGTTATTTTGCTCTGCATTTGCCAAGGGAGTCATGCAGGTTCATTCTATTTTGTTGAAGTGTCTTTTCTGTTAGAACAGCAGATAGCTACCTACTAATTAAAGTAAATGGCACACATTAATGGCTCCATGGTGCTTTGTTTATTTCAGATTGATATTTCTTGTGCGGCTATTTCTCCCTTTTGATAAGGAAGATATTTGTGCGCTTCATTTACTTGTGTAGCATGTAATGTTTACTCTGTTATATGGAATATCACTGGACTGTGGTGAGATTAGTGATCTTTGACCTGTTTTCTCATTTCTGACACTGGTTTCCAATGTGACCTGTGCAAGTCAGTGACAAGTAATTGCCACTTGAATTGGTAGTTGTGGATATTCAATACTGCTAAAAAAGGCTACAGAGATAGAATTTTAAGGTGTTTACATATTGTAGTACAAATCATGCTAAAATCACTGGGATAGTTAAGCATCCTAATTTAAACTTGCCTAGCTACCTTATAAAATAAATACTATTAGAAACAATGCTTTGGTGCTGCTTTCCATCTACTGAGTTGTAAAAATAATCCTCCTTACTAAAATGGTTTTCCTAGTGAGGTTACTAGGGTGATGAGCTACTTTGGAATAGCCAGTTTCATCCTCATAATTTTAATACTTACTACACTGCTGTTTCAGAGGCAAATGTGATGGAAGGTGTCATGAGTTTAATAGGCTTTTCATGGTAACTATTAGTCAGAGTTAACAAGGTAGATGTATTATTAGTCTGTTAGTAAGTACTACGGACCTATTAATAAGTAAGTTTACTTCAAAGGTAAATTTAGTATTTGTTTCAGGACATTAAAGAACTGTGATGAATCTGACATATTTGGGAAAAATAACTTAAGCCTACCATTCTAAAACTTATTCTGGATGACCATAGGAGTGTTTTACTGACATGATCGTAACTAGAATACTGGGTTTTCTCATTTCTCACCAGCCTTCAATGTCGTCACTTTGCAGACAGGCAACTGAAGTTCAAAGTGATTTGCTCAGTCTTACAAGTCTTTGATGAACAAGAGTTTCAACATAGATTGCCTAATACTTCCTTACCTCAGTGTCTCACATCAGTATGTGCAGGTGCTCTTAAAAAAATTGCCACTACCATTAAGTGTATTTCCATTTATTAGTCTACCTTTAATTGGGTGTGATGCAAGAGTGATTAAGTTTTTAATTGCTACAGGGTGAGCTATAGCTTAGAAATACTGACACTGATTTTCTATTCCTAACCATTGTGTTTCAGAAAGGGATGAAAATCTGGAGACTCGCAAGATTCATAAATAACAGAATTTCTTAACTGATCCCAGCTCTGTCAGGTCCAGATTGCAACTGTTTATCTTCAGTGTACTTGTGTTTCTTCCCCATTGCTAGATCACTACCTTATTGTAGTGAATCTCTTTTCTGCTATTATTAGGCTGGGAGGCACCTGACTGCAAACAAACCTGGCTAGATTCCAGAACTGGAAGAAATAACTTCATGCCAGCAACTCGCCACATTGTAGAATAAAAGGAAAATATAACACTGTCAAGGCATGAAAGTCTAACAAGTCTTCTAAACTTACATATTGAGATTTATATTCTCTTTTGATGTGGATACAAATGTGTCTGACATGCTGTTCCTTGTTCAGGTGATCTTGATGAATGTAGCTAATTGTTCTACTGCTATCTGTTGCCAGTTGCCTAATAAGTCTTCATAAAATAAATACCTGTGCCATTACCCTTTTGGTCTTTGAAAGGATGCTGTAAAGTGAAACTATTAGACTCACCCTTTGAGGTGCCACACTGAAGACTGATAACTAACAATACAGTATTAGATGAAAGAAGAATTAGAGCTGCTAGCAGGAATGACACCAAGAATTGGGGAGCTTTTATTTTTTGTACTTTAAAAATGATCAAACTCTTTGGGCCAAGAGGAAGGTAACAAAGCTTTTCTCCTTTCTTCCTTTTCTTCTAGCAGTATTCCTAGCTGATTTTGCAAGGCCTGGAAGGTTTAAGGTGGAAGGAAAGGAAAATTGGCTAAACAGGCTGAGGACTAATATAGGATTTGGGTTTTCTTTGTACTTCGATGATGCCACGGTACAGCTGAGCCTTAAGTTTTGATTTAGCCCTTTGGACACAGTCAGAAAGTTCTCTGAATTAAAGTGTACTAAGGAGATTACTACTAGATCAATCCTGGAAGAGTTAAAAATAGTTCTCTAAGTGGGTGCTGGTACAGAAAATAAAAAAGTAGATCTCCGAAGAACGTAGTTCTGCTCTTAAGAAGATTGATGATATTCTCTTCATATAAAAAAGGCCCTTTTATTCAGGGGTTACAAGGCAGGTGTGAATCAAGTCAACAGAAGACTGCAGAGGCAAATTAATGGTCAATAGATTAGGAAACTAAAATATGTATAATAGTTGAATGAATTCTCCAAGGCCTTTTGGTCTATGAGGATTTCAGGAGACTTGCATGTAGTTAATGAATTACCTGAAAGGAAAGTAGGGACTACACAGATTCTATCAGTATATTTCAATAACAAGCCAGGACTTACAAATGCCCTAAAATTTTTCAAGGAAAAAAGCATATGTAAGTAAAGGACCTCATTTGACAGGTATGTGAAGACTACTCAAACCTGTCAATATTTCCTCAGATTTAACGATAACAACAGTAATTAGCTCAAAGTAAGTCTTTTTTTCTCAAGTTGCTTTCTATTACAACTAAGTTGATCTCCAGCTATAAAAAGGATTGTTTTAAATACTAATCATTGCATTTGGCCTTTCTGGATTTTCTGTAGCTAAAATGAGCTTGATTTTTAAATAGATATTTTGTATGCACCCATGACTTCTGGGCATTAGCCTCTGGATGTGCATAGCTGAACAGTTAGTCAACAGCTCTAAATAATACAAGTATTGACTCTTCAAGGTCATGATGAAGGTATTTTCAATGGCACTACTCCCCAGTGTAAAATTTTGTCAAATAAGAGGCTTAGAGCTTATCTTTTCTGTTAATATAGATATATACTTTTTTGGTCCTATCTAAGGATTGACCTTGGTGATTTTACTTTCTGGGAAAACTGAAGTGTATTGTCTTTACTGTGTTTTTACCTCACATATGTCAGTTCCAGAGGTTTAAAAAGAAAAAGCTACTTTTTAAAGTAACAAAGCCTTGCATTTGCTAAAGAAAATCTTCAAGAATATCTCATTAACTTCTGAAGGGGCTCACTGGCTTTGTAGAAGTTATATGTCAACAGATTTTTGGTTTCAGATGCTGGAATCTCAGAAACTTTCAGATAAAGAAACATAAGAGTTAGCCTGCAGGTATATATAACTAACAGGGTGGCTTTATCTAGATTGCAGCATCCCAAATAATATTTGACATTTCTGTAACAAATTCTTGATTTATAAATCCTGAGAACACCTCAGGAAGGTAGGAGGATATTAATCTCCCCATTTTTATACACTTAGAAACTAGGTCATGTTATTCATTCATTTCATGAAAAGATTTTCCTTCTCTTGTTCCACAATGATGTACATTTTTTTTGAACTGTCAGTCAAACAAGGTGTAAAGACCACATTGCAGGACAAATGGTGTATAAATGGATTTTGTAAATTGTTATATCTATGCAAACATGACAAAAAAAAGGCTTGCAAGTGTGGATGGTTTAGACACAGCATGGTTCACAAACTGATAGAAGATCAGCTTTGTAAATGTCTCTCAGTTGCAGCCTTCTTCAATATATTGCTTTTGGAAGTTAAAACACATGAGAACTTTTCTCACACTGGAAGTTAACCCCATTTCACTACAGAATGGGCCAAAACTTGGGACTGTGGTAAGTCAAGACATACAAATAGGTGCTTTTAGCACTGTTTCACAGCTCTAATTCCAGTGCTGCTGTGTGCCAGAGTCTGTTAGAGAAGCCCAAGGGCTGCCATGGTCACAGGAATGAATATGCATAAGCTAAGTATGAAATAGCTGGCAAGTTCTTAGGTCCATATATGCAAAGTTAGGTCCTTCAATGGAATGATCTTCTTTGAACTGATTAAGATGACATGTGCAGCTATTCTAGGCACTTAAACATTTCTTTCCATTGTAACCTATATTCTATTTTCATCAATGAGAGACTTATGTGGGCATGCAACTTTTTCTACTGGCTTTACAAGAAGCTAAAAGAAGTGTAGCAGAGTAATTCTGGATTATCTGGTCTTATGTCAGGTTGTCCTTAATAAATGCCGTTCTACTTTAACAAAATACAGGCCATGGATATAGCATCTTTCTACCATTAAAAGGACTGCCTTGACAAAACAGTTACTGTCACTGTTTTGTCACGCTTAATCACTGATTTAACATCAGTGTGGCCAACTGACCATGTTAATAGGATTTATGCATAAGTTGAAGAAATTGTGTTCTTTTCTATGTTCTCACTAAAGAGGATTCGAGCACAGCTGCCAATACAACAGCTTGTGACCTCCCTGTTGCACAGACCCTGATCCAGGATATTGGCATCTTGAAAGAATCCTAATATGTACAGTAAAATATAATGATACAATGAGTACAAACAACTGTCCTCTTTGTTCTTGCCTTTTCCATGGAGCATAAGTGAATAGGTCTGGAGTGCTGGAGCATCTATCTATAAAGGAAACCCTTGACCAGAAATGTCAAGGAGACAAAAAGACAGAATATTTTTTTTTAAATATTTAACTTTGAGAAATCCTATCATTTCAAAGTAAAAGATGAGCAAGGATATAAGCCATCTACTAATCGAGTTGATAAGAAGCCTAGTGGATATCAGAGATAAACAGCTTTATAGTGCATTTATCTTGTAGCGAGCCTAAATTTTATCCTTGCTGTCTTCTCTTTCTACATTTATCTTGGAATTTCTTTACAGAACAAAAGTTTATTGAAAGCTCTGTAAGGTTGCACAGTTCCATATCCTGCTGGGAACTTCTTGGCATATCATTTAAACATGTGGACGTACAAAGAGCAGAGCCAGGAACTGAACAAAATCAATGAATTTCAGTCCAAGAGGAGTCAGATAAGAACAGTGCAGATCTAATGTTTGAAAGAGGGATGACTCTGAGTGCCAGCAGCTGGTGGATGGGTTCAGAAAGCCTTTCTTATTGGTGCTCCAGGAAAGGTATTCTGAGCCCTGGAACAGTGCTGCTTATGGTATAATGGACTGTAATTTAAATCATCTTTCTAGTGAGAGAAATGGAGCCATCAAGGGACGAAAAAGCTTGTCTTTTTATACCTACCCCCAAGGTTTTGAGCAAGCTGAAAACTGCATAACTAGCGTTTAGATTCTGTCATATGACACTGTCATTAAAAGTTGAGGCAGGTTAATTAGAATGGTAAGCCAGCATCTGGGGAAATCTAAAGGCAACAATTAATGTGCCCTAAAGCTGCTGAATGTCAGAGAAACAAAACTCTTTGGTAGTTGTTAGTTTATTGCCTTTTCAGTCTCCTTTTGACAGAGCAGGGACAGCTACCTTAGGCATCTCAATATATGACTGCGTGTTCTAACATGGCTTTTATCACCGTCATTTGGAGCCCCATGAGGGCATGGAACCATTTCTCATGATGTATTGTGGAGTAGTCATAACCACCTTGAGGTTCTGAGGGCTGAAGCAGAGGTAATGAGACAAGGCAGGCTCATTTTCACCAGAGTTCAGGGAGTGGAAGACTAATTAGTTGGAATAGTCTCCCCTTGGACACTACTTTAAAAGGCAAAATATGTTGAAATAAAGTCTCTCAACTTTACCATTCAATCTCAGTGGCCCTATGTATTAGGCAAATAAGTGTTACTTTCCTCATTAATCAAATAGGTAAAACCAAAGTATACACATTATTCAGGGTTAGATTATGTGTTTTGGAGGGATCGGGGTTTAGACTTACCATTGTGACTCATAATCACCTATATTTCTCATGTTGTTTCTGCTATAGAAAAATGACAGCACCATGGTGGCCTTCATGCCATGCTGACCATGCTATTCAAGCAGGATGGATCTTGCTTGTTTTCCCAGTGGATGCAAAATTTTTCCAGCTCCTGTCCCATGAAGACTTGGTCAGCAGCTACACTTCAGATCCAAGCTTAGTAGTGAACTTCTTGCAGGGTATGCAGAAAAACTCAGAGCTGGTGTTGTGCTATTAATATTTATACTTTGGGTTTTATATCTCTTACTACCTTTTTCCTCTCAGTTGAAGACCTGTCTTTTCACTATGCCAAGTGCAGCTTTGCTTCTCAGTTTGCAGAGCCTTCACAGACCCTGGGGCCAGCACACAGTGCTAACTCACAGTGGCCAAGTAAGCTGAACACAGTAACTGCTAAAGGAACTGAGATGCAGAGGCATCCTTTGTTCAGTTAAACATTTCCTCCTATTGGAGGTCTGTTGAATTCCTGAAAACTTATTTGCTTTCTCATTAATTTCTTAATTCAATTGCATGGCCTGAAATTTTCTTTCTGGGACAAGAAAGCTCTTCCTTACATGCCGCTTTGAGCTTTGGGGACTCTACCAGTTTCTTTACTGCTGGTAGCAGCAGCCAGCTTCACTCCTGTTCTTCCCAACTAAAATACACAATGCTTTCTATGCTTTTTCATTTCTTTCACTGCTCTGTACAATGGATTTCTCTTCTGATTCTAATGCTTCACATTTTTATTCTTAAATTTGCATTAATCTTATGTTTTTCTTAAAAAAATTATCCAGCAATTCATGGAATCGTTTAGGTTGGAATAGACCTTTAAGATCATTGAGTCTAACCATAAACCTAACACTGCCAAGTCCACCACTAGACCATGTCCCTAAGTGCCACATCTACACGTCTTTTAAATACCTCCAGGGATGGAAACTCAACCACTTCCCTGGGCAGCCTCTTCCAGTGCCTGGCTACCCTTTCGGTGAAGAAGATTTTCCTAATATCCAACCTAAACCTGTCCTGGCACAACTTGAGGTCATTTCCTCTTGTTCTATTACTTGTTACTTGGGGAAAGAGACCGACCCCCACCTCACTACAACCTCCTTTCAGGTAGTTGTAGAGGGCAATAAGGTCTCCCCTCAGCCTCCTTTTCTCCAAACTAAACAGCCCCAGTTCCCTCAGCCGCTCCTCTTAAGACTTGGTCTCTAGACCCTTCACCAGCTTTGTTGCTCTTCTTTGGATATGCTCCAACACTTCAATGTCTTTCTTGTAGTGAGGGGCCCAAAACTGAACGCAATATTTGAGATGCAGCCTCACTAGTGCTGAGTACAGGGGGGTTGATCACTTCCCTAGTCCTGCTGGCCACACTATTTCTGATACAAGCCAGGTTGTATATGTTTGAGGTTCTGTGAATTCCATTTACTGCATGTATGGTTGGTTTTCCTGGTATAGATGAAATTTTGACAGGAGATAAAATGAGAATATTTATCACTTCCTCCTTCTGAACTACTAAATGATATGTACACTTAAATAAGCTGTTAAACTCCTTTGGGAGCGCCACATTATAATTTATCTCTGCAAGTTTCTACTCTGAACACAAAGTTTCTATATTACTAGCCAAAAATTAAGTAGTTTTAGTTACTAAAAGACAAGCTAACTGGTACTGGGTAATAATGCTTTTGTGCTACCACAACTTTTATAATTTTGTATTAACTTATTTGTTGGGGGAATATTTAGGATTAGAAGCGTGATCCACATTAGCACTCCTAAAACCAAAAGATTCCTGGATATGTTTAAAACCTTTGGTGCTGTTTTGAGTTGTGCCTCTAAGATATTAAAAGCCTAGTGCACCAAATGAAGTGTTCCAAATTTTCAAAACTAAGTCAAGTCAGCATTTTTTTCCCTGTAGATCTCCTGTTGCATGTGTTGTATGCACAGGTTCCTTCACAAATAACACTTACCATTGAGGTTGAGCTTCTTCATTGCAGTGTTTGGCAATGCATACAGTTGCCCTGCACAGCGCTTCAGAATAAGCTGAAGAACAGTCTGTATAGCTGTAACATATAGGTAGTTCTTCTAGGAGCTGTAACACCTGACTTTAACAAGCTGATGATGGCAACAAAAGCAATGGGTAAGGGCACCAGATGGTGTTTGGTTTTAAGAATGTCTAGGGAATCTATATTAGCTTTTTCTGTTATCTGAGCTAACTGGAGACCACATGGCCTCCACATATCCTTTGCAATCTAAACTTTTCTGTGTTTCAAAACTAGTCTATTTCAACTGTTGGTCTGATGTAAGCATTCATGTAAAATACCTTGAATGCATTCTTATATGCAATTAGAACTTCAACTGTAAATTCTTGGTGTTTTCTTGTTTTTCGGAGCTTAATGTGGTACTTTTCAGTGTTAAATGCTAATAACCACAACTATAAACTATAGGCTTCCACTACTGTTACTACACCCACAACAAACAGAATAGCCGCTTGCATCCTGACTCTTATGTAGCATTGTCCAAACAGTCCTGAAAGCAATCACAAGTGCCAGAGCTGCACGGCTGCATGTCATCAATATTCACGTTCCATAGCATGTGATAAGCTTCAGAGGTTTTTTGTTTTTTTTTTTTTTTTTTGTTATTTGGTAGCTTCCCTTAAGTCTTTACATTAAGATAAATCATTCTTGTATCTAGGAACAATTCACAATAAGTTTTTAAAGTATTGGTGATGAGAATACTCATTTTGTTTCTCTGGTAACTACTGCTCTGAGGTATTAAAATAACTTTCTAGGCAAAATTGAGTCTTTAGTAAGCTGCAGCTTTTCAGTAGTCAAAGTCATCATGTGTGGAATGTTCAAAACAAAATCCACACAGTGGCTTAGCACCTTTTTTGAGATATTTTGCTCTTTCCTTGACTTTTAGTCCTTGATAGGGACTGATGGATTTATGTGCTGAGCAGAAAGTGTAAGAAGCAAATGTAGAGGATCCCTTGAGCTCTTGCCATGACAAATTAGTGACTGTGAGCTCTCAATATGATCTCCTGCAGTAATTAGCTGTTTCTAACTTTATCCACCACATCACAGACTCTGCACTATGGAATTTAACATCTCAGCCCATTAGCTGATATCCCTGAGCAATTCAAGATGCCAAAAGACTATTATGTGTAATTCTTGATTTCCTATCAGCTATATCCCAAGATTATTGAATCAGCAAGCAGACAAACTTTAGTTTGTGATCCTTTGGCATGATTCCAGGTACTGTAACATCTGAGATGATTTGCGAGGCATTTGTATGTTTTAAATATGGGGAAAAATTCTCCAAACAACTCCAAATTAGCTGAAGAACAGAAGGAAAAAAAAAAATCCATTAATTATTTACAAGAGAGCATATGCTCCCTCCTATTCTTTTTTGCACACATGACTTGTCAAACACCTTTTTTTAGACATTTGGAAGCCCTGAGAAAAATAGTATTGCTGCAAATGTATGTACATCTAGATGTATCTAGGCAAAGCCAATTGCAGTACAGTAAAACCTCCAATAAGATGCATCACAGAGAGAATGTGCACATTGTGATTACATGCTTAAGATTGATGGTTTTCTAATGCTACTTAATCATGTGTCTGAATCTATGAGTGTATACTGAGGGAGCTGTGCATAAGGATAAAGGTTTTCACATAAGGGTTTGGTCAGAGAACTACTAACTATCATTATTTGTGAATATTAAAGAAGTTTTTCCACTTTCCATTCCATTTTGTGAGGGAATAACATTATGTGGTTTCTTTTCTCATTTGGGTAATAGTTTTTTATAAGTGTTAAATAATCTGAAGTTACTTAAGGACGTAGGCCTGAAATTCAGTGCATTTCAAATAACATTTAAAGGGACACTGTAAAAACCACCAAAAAGTCACAAGTTTTCCTGGAGAACTGAAAGCCTCACTTCCTCTCTCACAGAAGTTTCTGACTTAATTTTTTCTGTTGTTGATCATAGAATCATAGAATAGAATTGTTTAGGTTGGAAAAGACCTTTAAGACCATCAAGTCCAACCGTTAACTTAGCAATGCCAAGTCCGCCACTAAACCATGTCCCTAAGCACCACATCTACACGTCTTTTAAATACCTCCAGGGATGGGGACTCAACCACTTCCCTGGGCAGCCTGTTCCAGTGCCTGACTACCCTTTCAGTGAAGAAATTTTTCCTAATATCCAACCTAAACCTGTCCTGGCACAACTTGAGACCACTTCCTCTTGTCCTATCACTTGTTACTTGGGAAAAGAGACCAACCCCCACCTCTCTATAACCTCCTTTCAGGTAGTTGTAGACAGCAATAAGGTCTCCCCTCAGCCTCCTCTTCTCCAAACTAAACTCCAGCTCCCTCAGCCGCTCCTCATAAGACTTATTCTCTAGATCCTTCACCAGCTTCACTGCCCTTCTCTGGACACGCTCCAGCATCTCAATGTCCTTCTTGAAGTGAGGGGCCCAAAACTGAACGCAGTATTTGAGGTGCAGCCTCACCAGTGCCGAGTACAGGGGCGCTATCACCTCCCTGGTCCTGCTGGCCACACTATTCCTTATACAAGCCAGGATGCCATTGGCCCTCTTGGCCATCTGGGCACACTGCTGGCTCATGTTTAGGCGGCTGTCAACCATCACCCCCAGGTCCTTTTCAGCCAGGCAGCTTTCCAGCCACTCCTCCCCAAGCCTGTAGCGTTGCCTGGGGTTGTTGTGACCCAAGTGCAGGACCTGGCACTTGGCCCTGTTAAACCTCATACAGTTGGCCCCAGCCCAACAATCCAGCCTGTCCAGATCGCTCTGCAGGGCCTTCCTACCCTCCAGCAGATCAACACTTCCACCCAACTTGGTGTCATCTGCAAACTTACTGAGGGTGCACTCAATCCCCTCATCCAGATTGTTGATAAAGATATTGAACAGGACCGGTCCCAACACTGAGCCCTGGGGAACACCACTCGTGACCGGTTGCCAACTGGATTTGGCTCCATTCACCACCACTCTCTGGGCTCGGCCATCCAGCCAGTTTTTAACCCAGCACAGAGTGCACTTGTCCAAGCCGTGAGCAGCCAGCTTCTGCAGGAGAATGCTGTGGGAGACGGTGTCAAAGGCCTTACTGAAGTCCAGGTAGACAACATCCACAGCCTTCCCCTCATCCACTAAGAGGGTCACCTTGTCACAGAAGGAGACCAGGTGAGTGAAGCAGGACCTGCCTTTCATAAACCCACGCTGACTAGGCCTGATCCCCTGGTCGTCCCGCACATGCCGCATAATGGCACTTATCAACCTAGCCTCAAATGATTTATCCTGATATATGTCCACATAACACAATGCAGTGCTGTACTAGGGTCACCTGAATTATCTGTGGGACAGGCAACATACAACAAGCCACAACATGGGATCAGAGAAACTGTCCTGCATCCGTGAAGCAATATAGCTCTATGTTAATTAGCTGTGCCTCCTAGCAGA
Organism: Theristicus caerulescens; assembly: GCA_020745775.1. Classification (NCBI taxonomy): domain Eukaryota; kingdom Metazoa; phylum Chordata; class Aves; order Pelecaniformes; family Threskiornithidae; genus Theristicus; species Theristicus caerulescens. The sequence continues at coordinate 24,871,317 of CM036564.1, read as the reverse complement.
GTGTTTTTGAGCCAGCTCATTTGGCACCAATGTAGTGTCTCTGATCCTCAGCTCGTGCTGTAGACATGCCAGTTAGGTATCTTTGAGAATTTCACTTTTAGTCCCTTGTGCTTCACGTTCGCAGTCTGTAAAACAGAGAAGGTAAAAATGGAATACTACATTTTATCTTTTGGTTAACTGCTCTTTCATCTATTAATGAAGAATTTATGTAAATAAAAAGCATTGTTATAAACACACACACACACACAAAAAAAAGCCCCCAAACAGATAAACGCACTGTAGCCATATCCATCTGTAGCAAGTTTCTCCACAGCTGCCCAAGACCTGTCATCATCTTTCAGTAGATTTGCCTTCAGCAAAACACTTAGATTTTTCTGCTTCTTTTCTGAAGGCTTTGTTGTGTGTGCCAGTAATTACAATTATTCTAGTAATGACAGCCCTTTAAGAGACATCCTAGAGTTCTCAAAGCCTGCTATTGTAGCCAACAGCTATCATAGCGCAAGTGCCACATGTTAGCTTTCCCGAGTGAAATGTCAGTCAAGTTCCCTTCTTGCAGTTTACCATTCCGTCTTAGGTATGTGCCTGCACATGTGCACACAAAACTTCTGGGAACTGACAAAACAGACCCTTTCTGTTAGGTGTCCCAGAAGAATTTCACAGCAGCTTTCTAGGACACATACCAAAACAAGTCCCCAGTTTCCCTCTCTCTGGTGGCCACCCACTCCACCTGTTTGTTGTTGCCTGCATCTGGCCTGGGGAAATGTAGGGACCTGGTTATCAGTCAGAACCACACACGCTGCACCTGGCAGCTGGTTTCCTAAAACTTGGAGAGCTGTCTCCAATCTATTGGTAAACATTTGTTATGATAAAAGTGCTGACATAATTGCAACATGAAGCATGTTAAAGGTGTCAAATTCCATCAAGACTGTGAGTCAAATGCTTTTGTAAAAAAAGAACAAAAAATCTTTGTGATGCTTTGATTCTTCCTATCCAGTATTAAACAGAAACAGTAAGTGATCCTTGGGTAAAGCTGATTTCAGATTCTGTTGCAGAGCAAAAGTATCTTGTAATTTTTGCAATGACATTGCAATTTCATAGAGTTTTTCAAAGTAAATATCAGAATATAAAATCATTAATTTTCATGTTTCCGTGGATCACTATAGATAAAAAGCAATTATTAATCTTGTTCTACCGAGGAGTTGGCAGAAATAACGATGTATCTTTTTTGCAAGTAAGATTGTGTGTATGAAGTAATTGTTATGTAGCAACCTAACTTCTGCATGAAAATAATTGCCATCTTATTAAAGTGTGAATAATTTCTATATAAAGTAAATAACTCATTGCTAAGAAAATTTATCAAAACCATTCCATGGAGTACTGCCTTACCATATTTGTGTAAAAAATTAGCATGCTTTATTGTTTATCTGCAGCTTAGATGAATGTTAATATTTTATGATCACCCCTTTCACTAGCCACTGAAGAAAACAGGTATGTATTTGTACAGTACTAAATTTTTATAGAACACCTCAAACATAAAGGTTTTATGGAAGTTTAGTCATTTATTCATAACTCTTACAACTGTGCAAATCCAGGACAAAATCATAGAATCATAGAATTGTTTAGGTTGGAAAAGACCTTTAAGACCATCAAGTCCAACCGTTAACTTAGCAATGCCAAGTCCGCCACTAAACCATGTCCCTAAGCACCACATCTACACGTCTTTTAAATACCTCCAGGGATGGGGACTCAACCACTTCCCTGGGCAGCCTGTTCCAGTGCCTGACTACCCTTTCAGTGAAGAAATTTTTCCTAATATCCAACCTAAACCTGTCCTGGCACAACTTGAGACCACTTCCTCTTGTCCTATCACTTGTTACTTGGGAAAAGAGACTGCCCCGCCCCGCTACAACCTCCTTTCAGGTAGTTGTAGACAGCAATAAGGTCTCCCCTCAGCCTCCTCTTCTCCAGACTAAACAACTCCAGCTCCCTCAGCCGTTCCTCATAAGACTTGTTCTCTAGATCCTTCACCAACCTCGTTGCCCTTCTCTGAACACGCTCCAGCACCTCGATGTCCTTCTTGAAGTGAGGGGCCCAAAACTGAACGCAGTATTTGAGATGCAGCCTCACCAGTGCCGAGTACAGGGGCGCTATCACCTCCCTGGTCCTGCTGGCCACACTATTCCTTATACAAGCCAGGATGCCATTGGCCCTCTTGGCCATCTGGGCACACTGCTGGCTCATGTTTAGGCGGCTGTCAACCATCACCCCCAGGTCCTTTTCAGCCAGGCAGCTTTCCAGCCACTCTTTCCCAAGCCTGTAGCATTGCCTGGGGTTGTTGTGACCCAAGTGCAGGACCCGGCACTTAGCCTTGTTGAACCTCATACAGTTGGCATCAGCCCATCAATCCAGCCTGTCCAGGTCCCTCTGCAGGGCCTTCCTACCCTCCAGCAGATCAACACTTCCACCCAACTTGGTGTCATCTGCAAACTTACTGAGGGTGCACTCGATCCCCTCATCCAGATCATTGATAAAGATATTAAACAGAAGTGGCCCCAGTACTGAGCCCTGGGGAACACCACTCATGACCGGCCTCCAACTGGGTTTAACTCCATTCACCACAACTCTTTGGGCCCGGCCATCCAGCCAGTTTTTTACTCAGCAAAGAGTATGCTCATCCAAGCCATGAGCAGCCAGCTTCTGCAGGAGAATGCTGTGGGAAATAGTGTCAAAGACCTTACTAAAATCTAGGTAGACAGCATCCACAGCCTTTCCCTCATCCACTAAGCGGGTCACCTTGTCATAGAAGGAGATCAGGTTAGTCAAGCAGGACCTTACCTTCATGAACCCATGCTGGCTGGGCCTGATCCCCTGGTTGTCCTGTACGTGCCACGTGATGGCACTCAGGATGATCTGCTCCATAACCTTCCTTGGCACTGAGGTCAGACTGACAGGCCTGTAGTTCCCCGGATCCTCCTTCTGGCCCTTCTTGTAAATGAGCGTCACATTTGCTAAGCTCCAGTCAACTGGGACCTCCCTCGTTAGCCAGGACTGCTGACAGATGATGGAAAGTGGCTTGGTGAGCACCTCTGCCAGCTCCCTCAGTACCCTTGGGTGGATCCCATCTGGCCTCATGTGCATGTCTAAGTGGTGTAGCAGGTCATTAACCATTTCCCCTTGGACTATGGGGGTTTCATTGTGCTCCCCATCCCTGTCTTCTAGCTCAGGGGGCTGGGTACCTGTAGAACAACTGTTCTGACTATTAAAGACTGAGGCAAAGAAGGCATTAACTACCTCAGCCTTTTCCTTGTCTTCTGTCAGTATGTTTCCCCCCACATCCAATAAAGGATGGAGACTCTCCTTAGCTCTCCTTTTGTTGCTAATGTATTTGTAGAAACATTTTTTTTATGTTTTCCATATTTAAATGGTTAGAGAAAACCTATACAGAGATTATGTGACTGTTCATTTGGAAGGAACTCTTTTGGACTCTACAGACCTTCATGATTTTCAGAAATGTAAAACATTGGCAACTGCAAGAGAATTTAGGCAAGTTCCAAAAAATTCACTTCAAGATGTCTCAGGTTAAATATAAAAAAGTAGAGACTTCCATATACTAGAAATGGCATAAGTGACTTGTCCAAAAATATACAATACAATTGATTTAAACCGAGAATAGTTCCTAAGTGTTCTGACTCCTTTTTGTATACCTGGAATAGAACCAGTTAGAGTTTTCCTTCCTCTGTCTTCCTGAATGACTCAGTAAAGTAGGAGAAAGAGAAGTACGTTAACTGAGAAAAGAAGTAAGACCAAGATTTACCAATGAAGTCCACCTGCAATCATGACACAAAGAGTGCAAACTTAATCAGTGCGCATCAATGAATAATACCTACTGCTCCTAGCCCCCTTTTATTATGTCTTATCCTAATCTACATTGGTAGATTGCTGTGCTTTCCACCAGTGCTTTCAAACAGATCAAATTTATTTCAGACTAAGGATTACTAGTGAAACAATGGTGAAAGTAAATCTCTGTGAGAGAATGTGGAGTCCTGTGTTGCTCCTGGAGAAGTGTACAGCATTCCCAAAAACAAAATAGCATCCAGCTTTGGAGGAAGGCAAACAGTTTCATATAGGCACTCACCATAAGATCAAAACCATACTGGTATGCAGAAGCTGTATATGCTTACCTTGGACATGTGATGAGAATCAATCTAAAAATAAAATTGAGCAGAGGTATTGGGCCTAAATGTTTTGGGGAGTTTTAACAATACTGAATTAGCTTGCAAATTCATCTTGATTTTTGTCAAGCTCTTCATGTCAATTTTACAGAAACCTACCTATAGAGATTTTATCCATTTTATTTAAGGAGTAACAGGAAATAACTGAGTGAAGGATCTAAATGTAACTAAATGGTCCAAAATAGTTTTTCACTTTCCAGATTTGGCAGAATTCCCTGGTAAAGGGAGATTTTATGCTGTATGAAGAAAAACAATCAGAATTGACAGAAGGTTAGAAAAATTTAATTGCATAGTTCTAGATAAAGTCTAAGATGCAATACATGCAGTTTTGTCACAAGTTGTAAGATAGCTGTAAGATTTGGTCACAACTGCAACGCTGCACAGAAAGGAAAAAAGAGATGACTTCAGACTGTACAATAGGAAGTAATTTAAGGCCTTTTGGTCATCAGAGGATGCTTTGGATGGTTCCAGTGTAACTGCTGTGATTTTCTGCATTTCCTTAAGGCATAACTTCCAAGGTTAGATAATTAAGTTTGCAAATGTCGCAGAAGACAGCTTAATGTCAGTCAGCACATCCAGTTGGAACTGGATTTGTCTTTCTAAGCAAGCAGCTTAAACTCAAAGTGGTAGTCAGGCACCTTTTGATTATATATATCTCTAGTGTTTGTTTATTCAGCAATGATAGGTAGGCAGCTGGTATGAGTAAAAAAGTGCAGAGCCATCGATCTTGTCCAAGGATGTCCTGGAAAGCTTGCCTCTTTTCTTTCTTCTCATTTAAAATCATGTAAGACTGGAAGGTAGTGAAACTAAGCAAAAGAAGATAAAAACATCTCTTCTGAAAGCTAAAGGTATCTGAGGAAGTGAGTTAAAATAAAAGTAACTTTGTTCACTGTGGAGCAGCTATGAGCTAACACAAAAAGGACTGGATCTTCCTGTAAGGAGGATCTGAGATGATCAGAAACAGAGAAGGCTGGGTTCTAACTCAGTCTTTTTGGTTATATCTGCATTGCTGTCTCAGAACATGCTCAAAGTCAATTTATCAGCCAACTTGTATTAATATTTGCAAAAGTGTCCTCCTGGCTGGTCCTGGGGCATCACATTTCAAATTCCCTGGAGGAAACTCAAGCTGTATGCTGTACAGCCTCCACTGTCTTGTGATGATGCCAGACAGAAAACATAAGCTGGGATCCCTCCTTAGAGTATACTACGTTCTTCACAGAAGGTAGTTGGCATGATTTATTGTACTCTTGGGCGGTCTGAGTGGAGGGTGTCTACAACAGCAGTTTTGATGCCCGGGGTGGAATTTTTTCTGAGAGTTCTTTTATATTGCCAGAAAGGTTATTATTTCTATTATTGTTATCTAAAGTGATGCTATTACTGCTTCTTTCCATCAACCAGGATCTGACGGAGGAGGAAGAGGAAATCTGTGGCAGAACTTCTAATGCAAGTCCATCTTCACCTAAGAGTAAGCTTAGAAAGTTCTAATCTTCAATATTTTAGAGATCACTGTAAAGGTTCTTTAGCAAAGGAGCAATTATCTTATAACAATGAATTTTCAATTTATGCAGTGCCAGTGCAGTATTCCCATCGGAAGATCCTAGCATAACACAAATAATTAGTGTTATGCAATTGCTTCCATTCTTGGATCCTTCTGTTTGGGTTTTTCAGCATTCTGACCCATTGGCTTTCCATTCTGTTCCTGCTTTGCTTCTTGGACTTGATATACCTTTATTGCTTGGCTTGCAGGGCCTTAGTCTTGCTTCTAATACCACTTATGCTGTGCGTCTAAGAATGGTGTCTTGCTGCTTCCTTCCAATCCTGACCAAGACTGTGACTCTTGGTTCCTGCTTCTTTCTCCAACCCATATGAGACCAGTAGGGATTACAGTCACAATGCCAGAGACAGTAAATACTTAATTCCTACACTCTGTCATGCTTTTTAAATAATGCCTGTTGCATTAATAATTCCACTAAGAGCTTTCACATCATAGGCAAGTAAGTCTTGGGGTTTTATCAGTTGCTTTCTTTCCCATGCTCTTTTAATTAACATCTACCATCCAGTCAGGTACATATTCTACCATTTTTGTCAATTTATTCTGAGATGAGCATGTAAGCTTGCTAAAGACTTTAATCAATAATTGTGAAGTCTGTTACTTTCTCATGCTTTCCAGTTAGGTATTTTTCTCAGTCTTGTTCATGTATCTCCATGTACATTTCCAGTTGCTTCACTGAGCTTCATACTAGACTCAAACTTCACTTTTGTCAATCCATGGTGCCTTTTTATCACAGTTCTCTCCAAAAAATCAATCAAACTTTATTCATTTGTCACTATATTTTTCTCATCCTTATGCTCCAACTCTCTGAAAAAAAATCTTCTTATTTTCTAACTACTTTGCTTGTAGTATTGTTGCATCTCTATGTATGTCTTAAGATTTTTTGACAGAACCAAAAGTTTCTGCTTAATTTCCTTTTAAGGTGCTGGAATAAAAGCTTAAACTAAGATTTTATTTTTTTTTTTACTTCCTGCAACTCTTATTACTTGTCTGCTTCATAGTTTCCCATTCTTCTCCGACAATTAGGCTTCGTTATATTTTGCCTTTAGTGTTTCCCACTGATGCCTTATGTCACAGCAGTTTCATTCCTTTTTTCCATGTTTTCCCAGTTTTGTCATCTTCAAGTTTGTACACCAGTACAGATTTCACTCACCTGTGAAGTATTTAATTATCCCAGAAATATTCAGTAATATTTCTGTGAATTAATATTCTTTTTATTCATATGACTCCAGGTAGCCTTACCAATTTAATCAGTATCTTATGTGTCTTACACTGTCTATATAATTCTGTTCACTTCCTGTAGGTTGGTATTTTCCAGTTTGTTTGCATCAATAATGTATTTTAAAGTAAAATACATCATAGAATCATAGAACCATAGAATGTCCTGAGTTGGAAGGGACCCACAAGGATCATCGAGTCCAACTTCTGTCCCTGCATAAGACAACCCCAAAATTCACACCATATGTCTGAGGGCATTGTCCAATTGCTTATTGAATATTGTCAGGCTTGGCGCCATGACTGCCTCCCTGAGGAGCCTGTTCCAGTGCTCCACTACCCTCTGGGTGAAGAACCTTTTCCTAATATCCAACCTAAACCTCCACTGGCATATCTTCCTGCCGTTCCCTTGGGTTCTATCATTGGTCGCCAGGGAGAAGAGATCAGTGCCTGCCCCTCCTCTTCCCCTTGTGAGGAAGTTGTAGACCGCGATGAAGTCTCCCCTCAGTCTCCTCTTCTCCAGGCTGAACAGACCAAGTGACTTCAGCCACTCCTCATACGGCTTCCCCTCTAAACCCTCCACCATCTTCATGGCTCTCCTCTGGACACTCTCCAGTAGCTTTGTATCCTTTTTGTACTGTGGTGCCCAAAACTGCACACAGTACTCAAGATGAGGCTGCACCAGTGCAGAGTAGAGTGGGCCAATCACCTCCCTTGACTGGCTAGCAATACAGTGCTTGATGTGCCCCAGGACATGGTTGTCCCTCTTGGCTGCCAGGGCACACTGTTGACTCATGTTCAACTTGCCGTTGACCAGAACCCCCAGATCCCTCTCCTCGGGTCTGCTCTCCAGCCTCTCGTTCCCCAGTCTGTATGTACATCCAGGGTTGCCATGTCCCAGGTGCAAAATCTGGCACTTGCCCATGTTTTGGCATTGCTGACACTGTACTTGCACAATTACTCCTCAGTTATCGCTTTTATTGCTGTGTTTTGAAGCTGTATATGTTAAAAATGTCATCTTTTATAAAGCCAAATTGGATCAATTAACTGTACTTCAAAAAAGTTATCGCATTTCTTTAGGCAATCTCTTCCTCTAGCTACCACCTTTTTTGGGATATGACATATTCCACACTTTATTATGTTGGATTCCTCTGCCTCATTTCATTGTCACCTGCATGTACGTGTACAAAGCAGTATCAGTCTAGTATGGAGTCCAGCTGTAGAGATGCACTTCTGAATTGAAGTGCAACACTGCTCTTAATTTCAGGATCTTTTGTTTGTGAATCAACTGTAGTTAGGCTGGTTCTTGTCAGAATACCAGGTTTAGGTTTTGTTATTTATATACTAGATAAAGAAGACTTTGATTCTTTTTTCATGGAACGCTTCCACTCACACCTTTCCTGCTGATTCTGATAACTGAGGCAAAGTGCACCAGATACCAGAGAGAACATAGCTGGACTTCAGGATAAAGAAACCAACAAGTATTATCGAGGGTAATGAAGAAGAAGAAAACATTAGCATCAGTAAATATCAACACTAATGCTTTGAAACCCACTCACATATCTTAGGGAAGAGACTGAAAAGACACTGAGGAGGCTGCTGTGACAGATACGGGTGTTTCAGGAGATTGACTGACAGGTTGTTATGAAGGATTCTAATTGAGCTTGATGGCCTAGTAAATGGGAACCAAATGTTGCAAACCATGGGGAAAGCACTGAAATAGTTGGTTTATCCAATTTCTTCTTGTTTGTCAGGGTAGCTAGCAAATTGCTGTCTAATATGAACTCACTCCATGCGTTACTAATCAGAATTAATACCAAAGCCAAATAGTTACCTCCTATAAGGAGATGAACTCATCCTTCTCTAATATACTTTGTCTCTCTAAGGCAAAAAAGCAAAAACTTATATATTTGTATGTATACAAGGCAACTAAGTGAACAATGATTTCTTCTAGTGAATTAAGTTTACTATGTCACCAACAGAAAAATGTATAGTTCTGAACTTTAAAAAAACCCCTAACCAGCCAGAAGGAACAACACATGTTAAAATAACATACCTTGGATGCAGCACTCATGAGATAAAAACTGTGAGGGGATGAAATTCCATTCCACAACAGACATATCCCTTTGCATCATACTTCATCATGTGTGAAAGTTAAATCTGTACATTTTACATTTTTCTGTTAAAAAAAAAAAAATCCATTCCTCTTGAGCAAAATATTTTAGGATCTTTGCACCATTGTATGACATAACAGAATATCAAACTATTTGAAATAAGTGATTTCAAAATACAACATGACCTGTCAGGATGGCTTTTCTCCAGAGCAAAAGATTTACATCATTGATTCTGTTTTGCAGAATAGGTAGTTGCTTTAAGTAGAAGTATACATTCTAATGCCATGTGGTTTCCTCAAAGTGTTAACACTCAGCTCTATCAAACATTATAGAAACTCAAATACAGTGAGAGACACCATACAACTGTCAAGAAAGGAAGAAGCAATAAAGAATAGGCAACAGAGGTATTTCAGCATTTTCCTATTAGATGAACCTGTTAGGAAAGACTGTGGGATAAACATAGTTTGAGTGTAAGCAGAGGAAGAATCAGGTTATAAAAACTGTTCTTAAAACTCTCATGGTGTTCAGAATCTAGGCTTTATCTTTTTTTTCATGTAAATCACATATCAAGGGCAAATTTCTCCTAGTTTTTTTTTTCCATATGGGATCATTGAATATGAACACAGAATTCTGCCTTTGTGTTTTTTTTGAAGTTTCTGTAAGTCTGAATCCTCGTTCCAACTTAAAATAAATAAATAAATGAGTTCTGGAAATATCAAAGTAATACATTTGAAATAGTTTTTGAGGGTAATTGATCTAGGAAGAGATAGATGATCAGATGAAAGAAATGTGTTATGATTTCTCATCTCATAAACTTTTAAAAAATCAGTATTGGAAAACTAGTGTAACAGACATCAGTATTAGACCCTACACTTCTAAACCTTATCTCTTTCTTCTTACATTTGTTTATGTATGATATTTTAGTTTTGATGTTTAATTGAATGTTACATGAGCTGTAAAAACTTTTTAGTTGTAGGAAAAATGCAGGAGACAAACACTTGTCATTTAACAGTGTTAACACTGAATTTTAATCGTGGCTTCCCCCAGATAAGCCCACATGCTGCTTGTTTAACTGCGACTTTCAAAATACTAGAAATGTACCATGAACTGAGGTTTTATCTTCTATACTTGTTTATTAAATTAGTTCATAGCATCTGGTTCATCTTTGAGGTTTTAAATACAGCCAGCTGAAGCTACCAGTTCAGCAAGTTTCTCCAGAAATAAATCTTAACTGGAATGAACTGGGAATGAGATGGGATGGGAAGGACACATGTACCGGTGCTTTTTTGTTTGTTTATCCCAGCCGAAACTGGGACAGGAGACTGGCAACCTTAATATTCTTGTTTATTTAAAAATCTGTGACTTTTCTAATCTAATGACTATGAGAGAAAGCTTTTGGATCCTATGGTTATATCTGTGCTGTGTTACCTGATATGTTCTTTAAGTTGCAGGAATCTTCCACTGTCTGTGTCAGCCACATTGAAGTCTGCACTGTGCATATAAAGTTGCCTAAATTAGTTGTCTTTGTGGGGATGATGTACTTAGTCATTGGAAAAAGTAAGGGAGAACCATTTATATGAGAATATTTTTGTAAGAACAAGCATATACAAATCATTTACATTACAACATACACCTAAAAAATTGAACATATTTCCAAAGTCATACTCTCTCAGGTAAATATTCCCATCCAAGCAATTGCTTAGTGAATTTTGAGGTGAGTCAAGGTTTCTTTAAAAAGATTTGGTTTCCCCTGAAACAAAAGCACAAATATCAACTGTATGCAAAACCCTGCCTTTGTTTCAGAAGTCATTAGTGCCTGAAAATGAACATGCAGACTGGTACACAACAGTAAATATAGATTTACAGGGGAGAAAGGGAGGGTGGGTTGCAGTTGTACTTCCCCTCCGTTAATTCTGTAACAGCTTTTCAGCCTAATATAGTACAACATCAGGTGTTGATGACAGGTAGTGATTCACTTTTCAGAGTACTAGAGTAGCCTGAGTTATAAAACATTGACCAAATAGTTGATGCTAAGAAATCTTGTTTCTTTTACATGCAAAGCTTCTCAAATGCTTGTGTAGTCTTCTTTTGCTGTATCCCTACCTAGCAAAATCTAATCCGAAACCAAGTAGAAGTGTTATAGCTCTGTAAAGCATATACAATAGCATCATGCTCATATATGTTTACAACTCTTGTCAAAGACATTGCTATAGTTAAACATCGCCCAAATTTGTGAGTGGTATCACATAGCTCATGCAGGTATTTTCAGGTATTAATGAACAACTAGCAACTTCAGGTATTTTCAGGTATTAATGAACAACTAGCAACTTCATTTGTGAAGCTGCTAACTAGCTAATATTGTCTATCTGTCTTCTGATGGAAGAAACTAAATAAGGTAGTATGAGGTGTGCCTGCTCTCTTCTTTGCTTTATCTTTCTCTCGTAGTTGTTTAAAAGAAAACAAGTTGGTCTTTTTTTTTTTTTCCTTGTCACTTTTCACAAAAATGCAAAAATGCTGATATTTTTGTCTTTTTGGAAATACATTGTATACTCAGCTCTTTCCCAGCTGATTTCACGTCTACTCTCTTGAAATGTTCTGTATGGTAATACAGACTACTGCTTGTGCATTTACCATGGCATTCTTCAGTGCAGTGTATGTCAACTAGATTTTTTCTGTAGTCTGCAAAAACCAGTATTTTGATAGTGTCTGAAATCAAGCTCTGTGTGTAGTTTGTGGTTTTTTTTTTTTTTTTTTTTTACATTTGGAAATGGAGCAGTGTAAAGCACTGGCTCTTCCATTCATTCCAGAGCTTTTGCACTTTTAGATGAAGCACTTGGTTGATCACTTGTTTGCTTATTTGCTGATGATGATTATCTAATGGGGTTAACAGCTTCCTAACAACTGGATATTGTGCTTTCCCATTTGGTGTATTACTATTCTATATCACTTACTATTTGTCAGGTTAACTTTTAATTACACTGTTTAAAGCAAAGGGCAACGTTGATTGAAATACAACCTGGCAGACAGAACACACAATGGAGATACGGAAGTGGGCTTTTCTCATCTGCGTTTGTTTTTGCAGCAGTGTGGGGCAATCATCAAGCACCCGGATACTCTAGTCATAACAAAACATGCTCTTGGGATTTTTAATTTACTTAATTTTAAAAATCATTTAGCTTCAAGCAGCATTACAAAAATGATAGATCTGAAACCAAAGTACTCTGTTTAACAACAACTCTGTTAAATCATAAATGGGAGCTCTATGAATTTCCCCTTCTTTCCCATCATAGCTTCAACCTGCCTGGGAGAAAATGCCTCCACTGGTGAAGGTAATTTCTTCTCTGATTCTGTCTTTCAGTCCTCAGCTAACCTGCTGAAATTGCTAAAGGACAGTACCACATGTTATTCAGAAAAGGATTTTCTTTTGATACAAATGCTTTTTCCTTGGAAGCTGGTCCAAATCGATCAGCTTTTTTCAACACAGTGAACAATAATATTATTGTAATATTACCGTAATATTGTAATATTATTGTAATATTCAGATTAATTCTAATCTGAACCAACCCAAATTTCCAAAGCATTTTTCATTATCAAAACTAAAACTTTCTGATTTGTAAAAAATACAAGCAAACAATATATATTACTGGGAGTTTTTTGGTAGAAAATTCCAACCAAAAAAACTTAGACAAACATCTAAGTCTTTTTAATGTTCCAAACACTAGATATTAATCATCATTTTGGTCCAACAAAAACTGGTTTTGTTGTTTTTTCACTGCTTTGTTAGCTCTATTAATTTGATATAAAATTTAAAAATACCTTCGTATAATACTTAATACATCGTTTTCTGCTTGAAGACATGGTAAGCTAGAAGACAGATCATCCCCATGGAATCAAAAAGTAAGCAAAGCCTGGAGGTAGTTAAAAAAAAGCCTCACACCATACTCCTTGTGTAAGTGGAAATTGTATCTCTGGTCTCAAGCCAGATAAACAGGAATTTCACTAAAGATCTAAACAGAGAAAATAATTTCAGAAAAGTGAGCAATCCAAAATGGACCAATTACAGGGTTGTGATTACCACTGTTACTTATGTCTGGCAACAAACCGGTAGCTGAAAGATATACAATTATTTATAAGTCCAATGTTGAAAAATGCTTACAGGTCAAAACTGGAAAAACTTGCCTCTGTTTTTTCTGAAACCTGATGACAATAGCAAAAAATCCCATTACAGACCTGTCAGTCATAATAAGATACATTATGCTGAAGTGATGTAAAAAAACCAAATAAAAACATTCAAGAATAGCTACAGAAAATGAAAGTGTCTTCTGCCCACATAGAAGCCCTTTCTGCCTCACCCATGTCTGTGCTAATAAAAACATATTTAAGAGGTGGGATATTTATTATGGAAGCAAGTTAAAGAAAAGGACTTGTCAGTTTGATGGAAGATGTTATTTGTGAAACAAAACCAAAGACTAACTCAGGAAGGGTCAGCCCTGCATGGGTAATAGGTATACTGTATATGGGTAATAGGTATATTTCTTCTGGCTGATGTACATAACTTGTTATCATTCTGGACTAAAAGGTAACAGAAGATTGAACCAGAGGAAATGGCTGTGTGGAACATATGTCTTTTATAATACTTATCAAATAAAGTTTGCTGTGGGTGAGAAATTACATTATTCAGTATGGCTTAGCGGACATCATCTTGGAAGAAAAAGATTTTTTCTTATGTCAAAAATATTGTGGAGTTTATCCTAGCTTTACCACAGAAGAGCAAGTCATTCAGTCATTTGCTGGAGTGTTTGAACATTAGTCATCTATTCCCTCTCTGATGTGTGAAAGTCAGGTCAGGCTGGTCCTGAGCCTTGACTTTTATGGTCACTAGTAGTACTTAGATGGATTCCCAGACTTCTCCCAAAACAATGCAAAACTCTACAAGACAAGTGATTATATTTTAGAACCAATTCCCAGTTTGTATGCAAGACTGATGTACTGATTTTTCACTTGTTTACAAGTTTATAGAGAACCTGCTTCCTGATTAAAAATCTGAAGTCTTGCTGCGTAAATCTATTGATTTTATCACATGGCTATGCTCTATGAATGTTCTTGATTTAATGGTTTATCAAAATCAATCATAAAGTCTTTGTCAGTATGAAAGAACTATGTACAGAGTATAAAAGAAAGGAGGGGAACTATTTGTTAACAGAAGTCAGTTTAGAATGGATTTCAACCTAGCTAGGGAGAGTATTCACATACTAATAAAAAACTTACGAAGACAGAGCATGCAGATAACTAACTGATATGAAGATGCATCTCTGCTATATTTTTGCTGTAAGTTAATCAGGAGAAATATAAGTAGGACTCAAATTTTTACTGCCATCATAAAAATTTAATACGTAATTTTCTAGACACTTACAATCATATGAGAAAAACAAACAAACAAACAAAAACCCCAGCTTTCTTCAAACTTAAATAAGAAAAGGCACCCGAACTGTTAGAGTAAATAACTAGAAATAAACTTCAGTCAGGCATATTTGCAACTTGCAACTGCAGGTTTAGTTTTATATACCCTATCATTGCCATGTTTCAAAAGGCAATAAAATCTTTACTGTGAAGAAAAAAAATCTGTTTTTAAAATACATGCATTCTGTGTGTGCATAATTATTTTAATTACAACTGATCTTTCAGTAACTAGGCTAAAAAAACACCATGAAATACAGGTAAACCTAATAAAAGACAGTAATACTGTATCCCCACAACTGTCCTTCTCAAAGTCAATAAAAATTCAAGGTAGCTGGCACAAATGTTTGAATTAAAAGGAATACCATTGGAAGACAGGAAGTTTTGCTCTGATAAATTCTGTTGTTTGTCTTGGCAAAAAAAAATCATAATATTACTTTCCAAAGTTATTATTTATCTCATCAAAAGTAACATTAATTTTATGTTTGCAGTGGGAATCTGGAGAACTCATGGGACGTGATCCACCAGCCTTAAAAATCAGAATAGTCATACCTTAACTTTCAGCTTTAAAATAGGGAGTTTTCTGTTTGCCTTGCACAGTCACATAATGTTAACTGAAAATTTTAGGACCTGCTTTTATTTTATATTTGTATATTTAGTATTGATTAACTCTGGCAGAGAGCCTTAGCAGGTGTCATTAAAATTCCTTTCTGTACAGGAAATGAAGAGGAGTTGTGTGCAAATCTTGTTCTACTGGCAATATACAAGTATATTATATACTTTGGGTCTTTCTAAAAAAAATGTTGTATTCATGATTAACCCAGCAACTTCATCAGGAAATAACATGAGCAGATGGCTATTAGAAAATGAAAGACACCAAGACTAAAAAACTTATCTGAATATAGAAAAAACACCTGGTTTAATTTTTTTAAAAAATACCAGGAGCCAGTTCCACGTGTGGTGAGGAGAGTGTCAGTTAAAGCTAAGCAAACACAAATGCTGTGCTAAGTAGAGAGATACAGATCTTGACTGTCAGAACATACAACAAAAATAGTTTACTAAAATATCTACAATGTTTTCCTGCTGAATTAAGTCCTGAGCACAATCCTGCAAAATTAATTGTATTTCTAATTTATACTTCTTTTTAAATGAACAGAGGCATCACAAACATAAGAACATTTTACCTAAACCCTTTCCCAATGCTACGGATTCATATCATCACACAGCTTACCTCTGAACAGCTGTGTGCTGAAGAGCAAAACTACTTTGAATTTTGTCTGTCATTAACTGTGTGAGGCAACCTCAGCTGAAATCAAAGTAGTGAGAGTACAAATATGCCTCTGACTAGTCTGGCATGAGCTGAAGTGAGAGGGGGGACACTATTTCATGACATCATAACCAATCAAAGGTGTCAGCAGGCCCTCTCTACAGCAAGTCTCCACTCTGGTACTTTCCCTATGCAAAACTCTCTGTGGTCAGGGAGATATGAAGGCGTGAGCAACTAGAAATCCAGCAACCAAATAAATATCTAGATAAATCAGGGAAAATTTTATAAAGATAAACTAAAAATTTTTGTAGGATAGGACTAGGAAGTTTGCTGGAGGAAGAACAGGTAGGTGATTTATGGGTAAATCATATGGGAGAAGGAATGGTCTTTCTGACAAATATTTCATATAATGAATGTCTAGCAAGAAAGGGTGGTTATATAAATATGTCCACGTTTCTGTATTTTAAAATATCCTACTGAGTAGGATTGGTGTGTTCTGTGAGTTATACCTAAAGATACTTAAAAACCTTTCCTGCTGGATGTTAAAGAGTAATGAATAACCTGAGGCAAAGTTTTAACCTTTAGAAAAAGGTTCTCTGTGCTTCATTTTTCTGTTTATTGGATTAGATGAATACTTAGCACAAAAATAAAACAACAACAATAATAAAAAAATGCCTGTGATATTGGTGACTTTTAACTCAGTAAACAGTAGAAACGTAGCAGCTAAATTCAAAGACAATACTAGTAAAAGGGAAAGCTGTGTCCATTCCCCACAAAAGCAACAAGTTTGACCTCCCAAGAATGCTTTGTAACTGAGGTCAACTTTGGGTGCAGATTTTGTGTGGGAAAAGCAAGTACCACATGAAGTGTTGGTGGATCTGGATTGAGTTTCATGAAATGTGTCATTTCTTTGAATGAATATCAGTGAGGGATCAACGCATAAGGTGCATCGGGCTGATGAATATGCCAACTTTAAATTGAAATGGAAGGCCGAAGCCTGGATTGTGCTGTCACCTTAATATTTTTCACAAGATGAGGAAGGAAATAAGCCTCATGTCTCAGGTTAAATCTCTTCTTGGGAAACCTGCATCCTATTGTCATAAGTAGGATATACCAATACTAGTAGCTATTCCACTTGCTAAAGCTCAAAATCCTCAGCTCACCTTTTTGTTTTAAATACATGAACTTGCCCATTTTAACAAAGAATTTGTAAAGAAAAGAAAATGGCATGCTGGCAATGAAAAGTATTTCTATCTTGCAAGCACTGAAAGTTCTCATTCTCGTTTTTATTCTGCCCGACAATTTGACATGAATAAGATGGAGATGCTACAATGGATTGTCTCCTACCTCTGGGTAGAAATCAATCATCATCACTAAATATTATAGATCAATTCATTTCAGGCACACATTCTGCATGTTATGAATGGGTTCCCCTTTAAAAGGATTTGATGGCCTGTGTTTATATCACAAAAGTGGATATTTTACACTGTTTGAGTTCCATCAGTGCTAGCTTGGTGGAGCAGAATCACTGTTCTCATTGATAAATCAGTGTCAGGTCAGCATTAATCTAAAGCAAAGCAAGGATGAGCCAAACTAGGAAGCAAGGAGCCAAACATGCCTCATTCATCCTTGAACCGTTCAAATAAAAACTTGGATGCAACTCTTTAGCATCCTCCTTGCTGGAGGAAGGACTCAACAAAGAATTCGAATCAACACATTCTTTACTTGTTTACCTTTAAAAATAAGGGTTAAATTATATAGGACTGGCTTTTGCCAGAAATGCACCTGGAGGGGCAGGGCACCAAGCACATCCTTCCTCTCCTGGGGGTCTGGCTGCAGGGCTCAGGGCCAGTGCAGCCCAGAGCTGCTCCCTTCCCCCTGGTGGTCTTGGGGTGAGGCACCCCCGGCAGCACTGCGGGGAGGCCTGGGCCACAGGAGGCTCGTCCCGCAGGAGCTGCTTTAGGCCGAGGCTCTAGTGCTGGGTCCCACTGGAGCTCCCATTCCCGGTGCCTTGCAACTGGGCCACTGCTTGGCCCTGGACTCCTAGTCTGGACCCCAAAACTGATCTGAGATTATCATAATCTTTAAACATTAAGACCAACAGAACTGTTCCCAAATTATATGAGGATTCGTATTTGGCAGAGGAAAGAAATTGAGAAAGACCCTTTGCTCTCTGTCTCAAATACATATTTTGGTTATAGGTTTAAATGGCTCTAAACATTTCAAAACTCCTAGGTTTACTAAGACATATAGGTACATTGCAAAAGGGGCTTTAAAGCATTCACTTCAGACTCCTGATGAAAATCTAGTATGCATCAAGTTTTTTCATTTTGTCATGTCAGTTTTAATCCCAGTACAGCAATGAAAGTGGTATGGGGCATCACTTTAGGATCTGGGAACAGTTCTGAAAAGAAACTTAACCAAAACTAGTTGTTTTTTTTCTACTGAAACTTGTCAGGGCTAGTCTGACACAGCAACTCTATGACTATGAATCCCATGTATGTGTCTGGAAATCCCAGATCAACAGCTAAGAGAGGACCTGATTTCCAGCCATAAACTGGGGCTGAAAATTCCAAAGATCAGAAATGTAAAGAGACTTTTAGCTCCAGACCTGTGCATTGGATTTGATCCCAAGCAGTGGGAAGGGAGCAGCAGTTATCTGAAGTCATTCTACAGTTATTCCCTACATGCATTGTGCAGCACTATAAGCCATTATGTAAGTACAATTATTAATATTAGGTGTATCAGACCACTCAAAATTAGATTTGTCATGATACATAAAGGGGAAGTGAGAACTGGGATCTAACCTAGCTGCAGTTTAGAAAGCAGATATGTCCCAGGAGATTTTCGCCATACGAATGTTCGGCTGATTTCTGTTTCCAAAAATGCCCCATGTTTCATTACTGACAAAGTCTGTCTGTGCTAGCTTAGTTGTTGCTGACTTATATATGCAAAGAAGCCAAGCACTGCAATGTTATGAATTCAGAGATGATTTACCCACACTGCCATCTACAGAATGTTACACAGATCAGCAAATTATGAGAGATGTTATGTTAACAGATGCTCTCTTCTTCTTTTTTCTTTTTTTTTTTTTAAGTGACTGTAGCTCACTCACATAACTTTTTACATGAATTTACAATCAGAAGCTACAATGCTGTACTGTGAACACCTTTCCAAGTGTTACTGCCTAGCAGTCCTACAGCTCATTTCATTTTATTAAAGTCTGTTTTTTGGCTGGTGTGCATTTTACTGCAACTTTCCTAGTTTCCTTGTGTTACATCAGGTCATAATGTGTTACCTTAACGCGTAGTCTGTTAGGTCTATTGCACAGTACTGTAGTTCAACGCACAACTTCAAGGTCCACTGGAGCTCACACATTGCTGCCTATCTATCTAATTAGTTATTCCGTGAAGATCCCAATGAACCCCACCTTAGTCTAATTGTGGTAATAGTACTGACATATGTGGCCCACTTACTGAGCAGATGAGAAACTCCAGTTAAGTGCCTTTTTAGTGTTTGGTCACTGGCTGGTAGATGCAGCTCTGCTGCTGCTCCATTCAGGACCCAGGCAACATTTAGAGTAGAAGAAAAAGCTTCAAGCTGTTTCCTTTTCATTCAAAGTACTGCACTAGGGAAGGAATAGCAAAGCATGCAATCTCATCAGCAAGACTTGGCAGTTATATGGGGGATAAAGAAGGCTGAAAAGTATTGTGTATGTTCAAGAATTCTCTAAATATACTATAAAAATACTCCACTTGTCATTCTTAATGATTCTTTGCTGCCACTTATGGTGATTGGAGCTCCATTTACAGTTTTTTTCATTTGAAAGCATTTCAGTCTTGGAATAAATTGAATTGAATAGATCACAGAGAGTTCACATTTCAAAGTGCTGAACAGAAACTTCCTCGTTTTGGATGCTTTTTGTAATGCTTCACTTCTGCCAAGATTTTTCCCAGGCACATAATATGCTGTGTTGCTGGTATACAAAACTTAGACTTCTGTAAATAAATAGGCCACAGGAGTAACTGCTATACTCTCCTGTTTGAATGATTCATGTACATCCAGCAGCAGGAAATAACATACTATACAGAATCTTGCAGAAGCAGCCTGTGTTGCTGGAACAACAATGGGATGGGATACCTATCATTGAAAGATAATGAGATTTCCTGTGAGCTGAATATATATGGTAAGCCCTCAGGATTCAGTAAAAGTGTGAAAAGTAGACAGAAGATTATAAGAAGAAAGGAAGATGAAGATAAACTTTTAAGATCATTCTTCAAAAAAGTGCTTAATTTTGAGAATTTACAATACATCCTCCAGAGAACTGTTCAGACATTGTTTTTCAAATGCAGGAAGTATTACCTCAATCTTGATCCATCACTCTCCCCTGATCTTTTCAAAGGCTGCAGGATTTCCTTCTGTCCCCTCAAGAATAAATAAAAGGAATGAAAACAAAATCTTCTCTGACTTTATGCCCATTCTTAGATGCCTTACTAGCAGTCATCTTTTGAAGCATATATTGTCAGTCTCTCATTTTAGAAATGAGGGAGGTTGTTCTTGTGGTGATGTTCATATTTTGCCTTGCAAAGAATAGCAGCCTTCAAAGATTCTAACACACCAGCTTCCTACAAGGATATATAAGAAAACCCACTGCAGTCAACAGAGAGCCTGACACTGACTTTAGAGGGCCCCATGTGGACCAAGGCCAGTGGTTAATGTGCTGTGAACGGGTGAGTGGGTTTGGGAAACAGGAACTTGTCTGAACAGTCAACCAAAAGTCAAATCACATTGTTTTTAATTAAATGTGAAATAGTTAAACAAATTTTTGTGTTCCCTTTTTCCCCACTCTCTCTACAAGAAGTAGTCCAGGAGTACACTTTGAGAAGAAACTGTTTTTCTCATGCTTTGAGTAGCCGAAGCGCCTGTATTTCCTTCCTGATGTAAGCATCACAGGCATGCTTGTAGCTACATTTAACAGGACTGTGGAAAGATCCGTGGGCTAAATTGTTTAGAGACAAGAGTAACACCCTCTGCAAGTATAAGCTGACCTTACTCTAATGAGATAATTTTTTACCAGCTGAAGATTGGGAAAGGAAAAAGAATAATTTATTTATCCAAATACTAATTCATCATTAAAAGACGTTTCAAGTGGAAAAATATTAGGAAAAGTCTATATGATTTCTATAAGTGTTTTTATAAAAATATTCAAAAGCAACTTTTTAAAACTTATGTTGTGGCAGTTTTAAAACAGAATGGAAGCGAAACATTTTATCAACTATACTGAAACAAAATTCATTTGGGGTCTTTCCAGGAGGAATTTATTTTACTAATTTTTATTTGGGTTTGGAACTAAAAGATGAAAATTTCCATATTTTGCAAGCAGACAGAGGAGTCATAATAAAAAGGCATCTTAGAGTGTTCCTAGAAGGTTACTTGGCAAAGTTCAGATCCCTGGAAAGGCAGTGAAACCCAGGAATCAGATGTACAAAAAAAAAAAATGGGATCAGATCTCTCACCTCTGTCATGTCTTTTAATTTTTATGTCTTTAATTTTAATCCCTCAATTTTTGAAGCTTCTTTAAAAACCTCTTGTAAAAGTTGTTTCCTTGATTTGAAGAATGGTAATGGCAATGTTGTTGGAAACTTTTAGTGGGCTTTTTAATGCTTACTAGTAGTAACGCCTACATATGGTAATCCTCTTATAACCAAAAATAGTTATTTTTAGTCATACACTGGGAAATGAAGCAGCAGGCAAGTGATTTAAATGATTTGCCTTTGGATCCATGTATAGCTGAATTACAGACTCATTCTCTAATTTCTGTGTTACATTATGTTGGATCACCATGTTTGCTGGACAGTGGTTTTTCCATGCTGTGTGCTACAGAATGTTTCTGGGTTTGACAATGAATGTTCCCTATGTCATTCTCCTAATAAATGCACAATCAATAAAACAATTCAGCTGTTTATTCTGAAGAATATTAGTTATTTGCTTGAATAAGCAGTTCTTCCTAGAAGATATTTATAACCTCCCAGAGTCCAGCCACTCACTTCGTTTCTAAGGAACCTTAAAAAAAGAACAGAAATCTCTTATGGAAAATGAAGAAACAACCTTTTTTCCCAAATTCTGCTTCTTCACCTATCATCTGTGTGTTACTCAGTTAGGACAGCTGTTTTCAGGGCATGTGGAAAGAGCTTGATTACCAGAAGTAATTTTATTTTTTTCATGATAACAGACTAATTAATGAGTTATGTGGTGACTTAGCAATAAAAAGATATTTTGAAATAAAGGGTGCTAATCAACAGAGTAATTTTCATATTCTGGAAAGCTCCTCTTTCTCAAGGAGAAAAGATTCTGAAGAATCCATCACACGGATTTGCCAGGCTTACTGTTCCAGCTTTCCAAAATAAAAATTTTCACCACAGGCAATATTGGTGAAAAGGATAAAAAGATGTGTATTTTTCTCAAAGGGCATCTTAAAATTTGTCATATAATGGAAATACACTTTTTTCACAGAAAAAAAAATCAGTTGAGAAAACTGTTGACTTTTTTCTTTACATAAATTCAGAAGGGCTGGCTGATTTTCTTTCATAAGTAATCTGTCATAAGACTATCAATATATTATAACTGAGAAAGACTGTAGTACTTATGAAAGTGTTAGTGGTATTATACACTCATCAGTTTAAATTATTTTAATAGGGTAATTTAAGGCAAAAGCAGAATTAGACCCTTGGTATTCAGTCATGGTACTAGATCACAGCTCATCATTGCTTCTGATCTTCATTGTACACTCTGATCCCACAGCAAGTACAATGACACTTGGTCCACTCCATTCCCCAAACATCACTGACAAGAGCCTCGTGTCAGAGTATTCTCCATAAGTGACAGGCAGAAAACACTGACTATTGCAGCTGGAAGAGCAGAGCCACTTCCAAGAACTGGGAAGAGAAAGCAGGACATTCCTGTCAGTGCCTTTTCCATTCCTTCATTCTGAACAAGCTAAAAGAAGCATGATACATTAGACTGCTGGAGCCAATTTTCATCGCTGGTTTTGCTTTGCCTAGTTCCTTGAAAACAAGCTAGTTGCTGGGGAAAACTTTATTAAAAGCACTGTGAGATTTTTCTTCCGACTTTTCTTCTGACCTAAAAATGCTACTGAGATGAGATAGAGAAAACTTTAAAAAGCTCGTTTATTCCCCCTCCCTCTTTCCCATCACGCATATACTTTTCCCTGATTATTCAGATCTATTCTGTGTCTTCAGAACTTGCTTTCTTCTGAAGGAAAAGGATGCATATCTGGAGCATACAATGGGTATTTTGATAAGGGCACACAGGGTAGACAAATAGGCTCATCCCTGATGCTTCTTTGCAGCTTCTTTCTTTTTCTCCACTGTATAGCAGAGGCATTTCACAGAATCTACTCTAAAAAGAGCTAAGTGATTTGGGGGTTTGTTTTATTTTCTTTTTTTCTTTGGCTAATAGTAAACTTGCTGGAATCAGCATCCCCAGACTATTTGCAATGTCAAAATAAGTCCCTCATGTCATTTCATCTGATTGATTACCAAATAATGCTAATGAAGGATAAAGTCATGAAATAGGAAGCGTTCGGATTTTTGGTTGTTTTGCCAATGCTAAAGATAAAACTTTTTTTTTTTTTTAAATTGGGTGGGTTTCCTAACAGCAGGGAGGGCAGAAGCTGTCTAAGTGAAAATAAGAAAAGAAAACAAGCTACATTGTGTTCAGATCAAAAGGTGTGAGTTTTTTTTAAGTTTGGCTGCTGAACTAAAAAAATCAATTATTTTCACAGCTCTTCCTGAAAAGCAGTACCAAACAGTACTTTTCTGACTGAACTTTTCCCACCATGGAAAAGCCTTAATAAATCCTAAAAAAAGTGGTGGTTCAGTGTCGCGGTGAGGGAACACTTGGACACTCAATGTGAGCAAATCAGCAAGCTTCGTTTATTGCGCAGCATGTTAAGTCTTTTATACAGCTCATAATTAGCTAATGCATATTACAAAAACTAAGCCCATTATTGGATAGCTCCTTAAAGTTAGCTCTGCCCATACTTCAACATTCCTTTCTTATTACACCCTCTTTTCTCACGCTTAATTAACCACAAAGGTCCTTGACGGTGAGCAGTCCGCAACTCATATCAGCTGAGTCCGATGTTTATTCAGCTCCTGCTCAAGCAGCTGTGCCATGTCTACGTGACCCTTGTCAGCCAGCTATCCTTCCACAGTTCAGTATAACACCAAGACCATCCCTGGAGGTTTTTTGACAAGGCTGTGAAACTCAATTCCCTGCCTGCTCTCTCAGTGCCCAAAGGTGGACTGTGGACGTTACCATTTTTCAGCTGCAATTGCAAGGATTTCCTGGCACAGCTCAGCTAAGATGGCCATGTGCCCAAGAGGGTGCCTGTGGCGGTGGTCACACCAGGTGTGGGGAGTGAATGGCGAGAGCAGCCCTATGCTCAGGATGGGCAGGCAGCCTTCAGATGTGTAGAAGGAAGCTAATTGCTGTCTCTTGGACTCCTATCATCTAAGTAACACTTTAGGACCAAAGAACAAACTCTGTCTTTTCCAACCTGTGCTTTGGCTGTGGCTATTGGCTGTTTTATCTACATGTTGAGCTACAAGCCATGCATAAGCTGATGCTGCTTATAGATCTACATTTCAGGCACTGGTGTGACAAGACATGGGCACCCGGTCACATAACAGCTAGTTATAATTGTGCGGAGACTGAGGAGGAGAGAAAAAAGAGAAGTGATTCAATTTGTGCAGAGTGAGCTTTATTTTTTTTCAATAACCAGTGGCTACCAATAATCAGCACTTTGTATCAAATGTGCTTCACTATGCACTTCATTTAGATGGTGGTTGAATGTTAAGTAAATAGTGAACAACTATGAAGAGTATCAATTTATTAGAGCACCCCAATTATGTAGAACAGAATTTAGAATCATATTTTAATAATTTGGAAACTGTCACAAAATTCATTTAGAAACTCCTTACTTTTTTCAAGTGTGCAATGCATGCCTGGGAGCTACTTTCCTCTGGCTCCTTCAGCACCACAGGCATAAAGAGTAGTCTGTAGAGATCAACAAAACCACTACAGCACTTATCGTGGAAAGCGTGGTCCAGATTTACATTGATGCTGTCCACTGGCTATGTGCAGTGCAGGCCTGGTAAGGATCTCAGCAAGTCACAGCAGTACGAGTCCCCCATCTGGCAAAAGATTAAGCCTGTTTTGAATAACATCAACTTCTTCCCAGAGAAATATTTCCACAGCTTTAAAAGGAAGAAGTTCAGAGACAGCTGAATTTAAAAAAATGGGAGTACTGTATCAAGTACTGAAGACACATCAAAAATCTTATTCATCCTCCATCCACGCCAGTGGTTACACTTGAACTGGTTCATCAGCTGCTAAACACTTGCTGGCTAATTGCTGGTCTTCACATATACTGCTGCTGTTCACCTTCCTGTCTTTTGCTTGAAAAAGACTCCCAGTTGCATCTCAGTTTGTGAATCTGCTGATTTAATGCTAAGTTTATATTAAAACTACAAAGTATATTTTGAACTGGTCCTTGTTTTAGTGTTAAGCAGCTAGCTTTAGGTGAATTATCCATGTAGCAGTTAAGGCTGTTCTAAGGTCTGCCCTAAGCTGGATAGGCATGTTGATCTCACGCAGTAGTTAAGGCATGTGAGTGTTTCTAGGCAACAGCCCACCTTGAAGTAATGTCTCCAGCATCACAGAAAGCTGCTCTGACCTTTCTTGCCCAACAACTGGGTGCTGACAGGCTGGCCAAAGCCTCGTCCTCAGTGTGCGTCTGGAGTGAGGCTGAATCCAACCACAGTCACTACTGTCCCATATAACAACTGCATACAGCATGTGTAGTAATGCAGTTTCTCACAAGATATCTATTAAATTGAGTTGTTATCTTCTTATTTTAATCATTAGGAAATTGGAACATAGAAATTATTTGCCTCAGGTAATCCAGGAATTTTGTAGTGGAAACAGAAATAAAATCCAGGTGTCCAGACTGAGAGTACTGTGCTTTACCTACAAGATCACACATACTTTTTTCAACCTCTTATAAACAGAGCAGACTTTGTAAGAATATAAGTCTGGTTGGCATATGGATCTCAAAGGACAGCAAAGTTGGGATCTCAGATTTGAACTCAGGGCTGCCTAGGGTTATTAAAGTCCTTTAGAAATATCAGGGGTTCCAAACATAACACAGAGCACTGCTGTGGCCATTAATCACAGCACATGTTTTCTATTCAGAATTCAGCATACATTTAATGTATCAGTTCAGAGACATGCTGACAACAAAGAGTTATTTTCATCTGGCAGATTAATTTCTCTTTTATTACCTCTTCAGAAAATCCTACACTGGTATCTCATCTTCTCTCTGAATCATCGAGAGAGTACAGGGAATTGGATATATCTATGGCAAACGGTTGCAGAAATCAAGTTTAGAGCTAATAGCCATCCGAAAAATGTAACTGAAGATGTTTTTATAAAACATATTGAGAAAAAAAGGCACTGGGATGAATAGAGTTGTAGGAAAACCTTTTCAGGTCTGTGTTCCCCTCAGTGCTATTAGATGACACGTTAAAAGACAATCCTAAATTTTCATAGACATTAGGTAATATTAATGTTGTTTATGGAGGTTTATGAGGGCAGGACAGCAAGCACATAATGTTAAATTTCACCAGAAAGTAGGAAGTTCTTCTTCAGAGTAGTTTATGTTTCTGTCCCTGAGGAATGGGCTACCTCTGAACTGAGGAAGATGCAACATTCAAGAGTGTGCCTTCAATGGGTGCTGTTTAGTTTTATGAACAGAAATAAAGAAACTATAGTATTAGTAGTACAGTCATCAATACAGTAGTACAGACAATTAAAGCCATCAACACAGCATACAGATCTAGAGATAGCAACGCTATAGTATGCGAAACAGCCCAGTCAGGCCTCTTTTCTCACACAGAATGCTATATGTCTGTGAGATTTGCTAATGTACATACTGCATTATGTCCTTCAATTCCTCTTACAGTGCACTGTGGTGCTGTGAGTTGTTAACTCTTGCCTCCAGCTCCAAAGAAAAACAATTTAAGTAGCAGATGATGTAATACTTTTACATAGCTTTGTCAGCAGTCTAGGAACCATCAGGAAAAAAATATGCAAGTTAGGAGACAAAGTACTTTAAGAGCTTCTAAGTCTCTGGCTTCTACTAAAACTTATTGACAAATTTGGCCAAATATCCATGACCATGGCCTTAGGCTGCACCTCAAGATTGCTAAAGCTTTTCACACACAGTACTGGAGGCATCAGTTCACATAAAAAGTTTCTAATGGAGCTGTGAGTGTACTGCTTCAGGGTTGAGAAGTGCTGAAACAAAGCAAAATCAGTGCCTAGGCAGCACTACTGATTCCCGGTGGCATAGCATGCACTAATAGACCAGAATGGTGTTGTAGCATAGAGAGAGAGAGAGATGGAGAGAGGAGAACAACTTTATTAAAGATGACTGCTCCTGTGAGACAAGAAGAGACAAGAAGAGATTGGAAGGGAAGGGAAGGGAAGGGAAGGGAAGGGAAGGGAAGGGAAGGGAAGGGAAGGGAAGGGAAGGGAAGGGAAGGGAAGGGAAGAGAAAAGAGAAGAGAAGAGAAGAGAAGAGAAGAGAAGAGAAGAGAAGAGAAGAGAAGAGAAGAGAAGAGAAGAGAAGAGAAGAGAAGAGAGGGGAGGGGAGGGGAGGGGAGGGGAGGGGAGGGGAGGGGAGGGGAGGGGAGGGGAGGGAGGAGAGGAGAGGAGAGGAGAGGAGAGGAGAGGAGAGGAGAGGAGAGGAGAGGAGAGGAGAGGAGAGGAGAGGAGAGGAGAGGAGAGGAGAGGAGAGGAGAGGAGAGGAGAGGAGAAGAGAGATTAGTGGAGCTGCTGACTGTGCACAGAGAGAACAGATGTTGGAGGTTAATGGAGCATTAGTAAAAGAAAGAAAATCAAAGTCTCCTCATACCTGGTATGGTTATTTTAGTCAGAGGATTCTTTACAGAAATGCACAAGGTTTAATCATAGTTGAAATTTGAAGTAAGACACTGCATGGCCTTGTTTAGCATAAAGGGTTTCAGCGGAGCCATACTTGGCTCCAGGATTGCCTGCTATGAATTTCTCACTTAAGAAGTATTACCTGCTGCCATTGCTATCAACCTTATTTAACTGTAATCATTGTCTCTCCAAGTATGGATAAAGTTTGGAACCCTCCTAATGAATTATTTTGTGTAATGAGGATAACAGATTAAAGAAAGAAAAAGGATACTCACTTTAAGGAAAAAAATATTTATGTAATACATAAATATATCCTGTATTTATGTGGTACAGTTACAAGGCATATAAATTAACAGCTTGTTTGCTGTTTTACCAGCAGTAAAGGACAGAGATAAGTGCTTTCAAACTGGTTTGTATAAATGACTTTTTCTGGTACTAATAAAGACCCCACCTGACACTGTAAAGATATAACTTATAATGTCAGGATTCTGTTTTCATTTGATAAAGAGACACTTAGGCCTGTGAGCTCCCAGACTCTTTCCAAGAATAGTTTAAAAATCACCATGTGCACTTCATTGCTAGCGAAAGGAACTATGTGCTGACAGACTTAAAAACTGAAATCAGTTGCTTATTGAAAGAAGCCTCAAGGTAGTGGAAAAAGATAGCAAAGTACCCTCAGGCTGCCCAATGGAAGTGTCTCAGACTCCAGCCTAGCTAAGTGGCCATATATCCTGGCTTTTCAGCTGATACTTATTTCTCCCAGGAACTGTTTTGCGTACTCTGGAGGTGTTCAGGATTCCAGTTCATTAGTGGAAGGTTTTTGTTTTGTAACCACAAACTGTTGTCTTTTTGCTCCACTGAACATTAATGATTCTTCTTCAGTGTCTCATGACAAATTCATTCAGATACCAGGTTAGGAGGAAAATTCTGTATCCTGAGAAACAGTAACAGTTGAGTTACAAGCTGGCCATAGTGATCTTAAGACATTTGTTTTAAAGACACTTGTGCATGACTATTGCATTCATTTGAAAATATCACCCAAAGTGAAGTGGGGTTTTTTGTTTGTTTGCTTTAAAAAAACCTTTCCTGAGTAGTAGAAAAATAGAAAACAGATCAGGCTTATTTTAGTACGCATGTGCAATGGTCTGTCTGCCTGTGAACCATGAGGCTACAAACTGAATGAATGAAGCTGCAAGCTGTTTTAGGCAATGGGGTGTTGGTGTTTAGCTTGCTTTAGAATTAATGTTTAACTCAGATGGTACAGTGATGAGCCCAGTGTAAAATAGAAAGAGCGTGTTTGTGCTGTCAAAGTATTTCTCCTCCCTTCTCAGTCCAGAGCCTTGGTGCCCATATTGTCTCTTCTGCACATATACCAGACTGCTCCCAGGTTCCTTCTGGAGGGACCCAGCTTGGCTCCTGCTCGAGAAAAGTATGCATCCCTCACAGGACTGTTTTCTGCAGCATCAAGTCCAGATAGATTGTACAAACATGGACTATAGTGACTTTACCTGCCTCTACGTAGGACAGTCTTCTGATGTCATCCCAGAACACTTGCACACAACACACAGCCTCAGCATGTTTTAAAAATACCACTCTGATGGCTGCAACTAAGCCTTCTTTTTACTTCTGGCACTTGGCAATGGAAGCACACACAAACACACAGATGGTAATGATTCTGCCTCAGGGCCATCAGGATGCCTTATGGGGCCCAGAGTCTCCAGGGCCAAGTGTAACGCTGTACGGATGTGAGCAATCTACTTGCACTGTGAGAACAAGCAAGGCTGTGCCAACCGGCCTCAGTCCAAGAACTCACTTTCTGGTGAGATCAGCAAAGACAGTTTGGATGTAATATAAACCACTCTGTGCTTCTCATGTTTCCTACACTAGCTAAGCCATCAGGTGTGAGCATGTTTGCATATGATGTATATATATAAAGGTACTGAGGAGATGTGTACTCAACAGCTGTGGACAAACTGATGATAATTTGACATTTCAATTTTATTTCTTGCTGAATTGGCTCATCTAATAATATCTTCATTCAGAAGGAGCTTGTAAAAAGAAAAAGAAAATATTCGTATGATATTTCTATTTCTCTTTTCAGTTGTATTTGGGTTCATCTAGGATCTTCCATATGACACTGTTGTGCATCATACAAGAATCTTTTCAGTTCTGCCTGTTCTGCCTTGCTCATTAATAAGGTACATAATCACTTTTTATTCTTACTTTTCAACAATTTTCCAGCAACTTTCATTTTTTCTAATCACAGCTGAAAATAAATAAGGATAAGTTCCCAGTGACTTCAGTTGAAGGATGCCAACTGATGACAGCTGAGGGTCTGGCCATTTTATTCTCCATGGCTTGCCTTTAAACTCACAGTTCCTCTGCCATTATTTTTTGTTTAACTCCCTCACTGTTTCTTTTAACTCTGTAAATATTTGGGGGATACAGATTGCAAAAGAAAAGATACAAAAAAAGATGTTGATGTTGTATTGATGTGAATTACCTGATATGCTGTGCATGACAAATATTTTTTTAAACCTAGGTTTAAAACATGAATACCAAGCTAAACATCTTATGTTGCTGGTGAACTTCTCTTGTCTGTAAAAAAGCCCCCAGATGTTTTTCCTTTTTTGCTTCTGATGTTCCTTTCTGAGTCTTGAAGTGTTCTTCTGTCAGGTATGCCTGTTTAAACACTTTAGCTAATTATGATTCTAAGATTTTCAAAATGAATTGAGAAATGAATTCTTTTGTTCTTTTTATATGAGTCTTTGAACTGTAGTTATTCCCCCTCCCATGGAGAGAGAAATGTTTATAATTTGTTGACATCTCAGTCCCAATATGAAAGAGGAAAGGAGATAGCTGCTCAGAATATATATAAACTCCCAACTAAATTGTGATATGTTGTAAGACAACAGTCTGCAAGTATTTCAAGAGTATAAAAAACAACAAAGAAAATGAGTTACAAATATCTGGGTGTCTCAGTGCAGATAACAGATTGAGAAAAGAAAAATCTAAGCTGAATAGTTGCAGAATTTTCCTAAAAGGGAAGCATTCTAGACTGTGAAGGGAAGAAGCAGAAGCCTCATCCCTTGGGGTTTTAAAAGCAAACCAAAGCAGAAAAAATGTTCAGAAATACATTTTTGTGAAAGGCAGATGTATCTTATAAGGTTATTTCAATGAGGAAACACTTTGGAGAAAAACACTATTAGTAGAATAACAAATAGGATTATTTAATAGTGCTTTCCACATGTAATTTCAGTCTGTCTTTTACTAACAGACAGTGCTGTAAACTGAATGTTATAGTGTCCTTTATACAAAAACAATTTCTTTTGTTTTGCTCTCACACCCTCCACGGTAATAATCTAGGTATTGTCAGATAAACTAATGGTCCCTGCTATTTCCATGTCTGCACTAACTAATGTCAAATCCTTCAGAAGAGTATAGACTGCCACACTGGGCTAGACCAGCATCCTGTCTCAGAGAATGATCAGCAGAATATTTGTTTCAGAATATTTAGGGACGATAACAAGAAACCACACAGCACAACAGTATGAACAGTCCCTTGAGACACAGTTCCGTGTCCTGTTACCTGAGCTAGCAGCTGCCTCTAGACCAGAAGAATGAGCAGGTGAAAATAATCTTTTCATGTCCCTGATCTGATATCAAGTCTCACAGTTGATAAATATGAAAATTTTAATTCTGTTAATTCTAACTGCAAATATGAATTCTATTCATATTAAACAGGAATGATCCTTGTTCAAAGCTTTAAGGTAATTTAGCTCTAATTGTGTATTTTTTGTATTCTTCCTACTTTTAGTGCTCAGTCTCAGGATAAATCTTAATTATCAACTACAGCACAAAAATATTTTGCATTTATGTTTTTCTTAGTGCCAGCAATAGCTTTCAAAAGAAGGTATTATATATAAAAATATATATAGTGTATGTGTGTGAACATATGGTCAATAAATGAAGCAGAGCCTGCAAAGAGGCAGGTAGACAGCATGTGAAAGCTTGGTAAATTGAAGACTCTTTCATACGTCAGACTTCAATTATTTTTTTTTTTCAGATAATAGTAGCCATTAGCAAGGAGAGGAGATAAGAAACTAAGTGGGAAATTACACGAATGATGGAGACAGTTTAATTTTTGCAACTGTCATTTCAATTCAGACTTTGGAGTCCCATATTTGTCTAGTTACTGGTGCTCACAGCTCTATATCAAAAATTGCACTGAATGATCAAACGAACAATCCTAGGTGTACAAAATTCCCCAAGAAAAGACTCAAACTTTTTCTCATGCCATTTCTTTTACAGGGAAGTAAAACTGTTCAAAATAAACTGTGCTACCTAATATTATGCTAACCATTACAAATGCTAGTAGTTACCTGTAGCATATATGACTTATGAAATTCTTTCCTTTACTTGTAAATTAAACAGTGACCTAGTTATTTTTGCATGCATATCGTGGTTGAAATATCAATGTGTCAAGCTGGTAACATCTGTGTAATGCAGATGACTTTTCGGTAAATTCCTCCAATTGCCTTAGCCGTTGCTGTTTCCCATTTTTAGCAATGATCAATTTTTCACTGAAAGCAGAACCTCAAGCATCAGCATATAAGCTATCACTTACATTTTACAGGATTGTCAATGAAAAGCAACACCAACATTCTTGCTATACAAAAGCTTTAAAAACAACAAGGGATTTTGTACACAAGTAGCAGTGTTAGAACCTCATCTGGGCAAACTGTTGGGTAATTATATTCTTTTTACATAAATCTTCTTGCATTTGGCCAGATACACTAGTCTTAGTCACTTCCTGTCCTAATCAGTTGTTCAGAGTGGTTGCAAGAAATTAAACAGCTGCTGTTTTCTGCCTGCCATATTAAATGGCTGCATTGCATTAGTGGATGCAGTCATATGTTTCACCCACTCAGTCTCTCCAGCTCTGTTTTTCATTGTCTGCTACAGGGAGATTTTCTCTGAGAACATGAGGGAGAGGTGCATGTTTAATTTTCTGAAGTGCCAGGCTCCCACAAGTCCAAAATGAAGTCCCCATGTTTTTTTTCAGT
The DNA here is from genome assembly GCA_020745775.1 of Theristicus caerulescens. NCBI lineage: Eukaryota > Metazoa > Chordata > Aves > Pelecaniformes > Threskiornithidae > Theristicus > Theristicus caerulescens. The sequence continues at coordinate 24,838,384 of CM036564.1, read as the reverse complement.
GTACTTTGGCTTCCTATCAAGATGGAAGATTGTGTATAAATGGGAAAGATCAATTTATTATCACATTTCTTTCAGCAAGAAATCAAATAGTTTTTAGATGGTCTGTGACATAGTCCTGGCAGCTGAAAGGAGGCAGTGTAAGATAAAGATGAGTTCTCCATCTCTTTTAGTTTAAAATTACTTTTTAGAAAGAAAACTGTAGAGTCAGGAAAAAAGTTTAAACTGACTGTTAGTTTTCTCATATGAGCTCATACATCAACTGTGACGGAATGGAGCTGGCTTGGTGGAGTGTATCATTGGAAGAGTCTCTCACATATACTTCACTGCTCCAAAATGCTCAGCTGACTTTCCACCTGGCACTGGAAAATCACCACATAGGGAGTGATTACTGAGAAAGAGTGGGAGAAAAGAAGACATAGTACTGTGCCACTCTTAGGTTTTCGACAGAGTGGTAGAAATGACAACAGAAGACAGTTAAGTAGAATAAAAAAATTAAGAAATGAGAAGGGGCTGTAAGGAACAGTTTGGATTAAGGAATATCTGAAAGCTGATATCTTTATTGTCATCCCATCCATTTCACACAAAAGGGCTTCACAAAAGCTATGGAGTACAGACACATTTGTTCTACATGTGACTGTCTCTAATGAAGATTATAGCTCAAAGTATATTCCATTACAATTCCTCCAAAGTCAAGAGATTGCCATAAACTTCCTTACAGGGAACGGTAGCCAAATTCCTATTCTACTGTTCACATACAGCCTCTTGATATGAGTGTAATTAAATGTAAAGAACAAACAACACAAATGTGGCTCATGTCAAGATCGGTGAACTTGACCAGTCATGGTGCCCTCACCACAACCATCAATTATGTTTTGCCTGTTCTGTGGTCATATCTAGGACAGCTTTGTGCTGTGTGGAAATGAATGTTCCTCCTTGAAGATCGTTCTGGTAAATTGTGCTACAAATGACATAGTCTGGTACAGCTACTGTGGTTCTTCAGGGGAAAAACAAAACCATGTTCACAATAGGGAAATCTTGCTGGAAGTATCTGTTACAATATGTGACTACACATCTGTGTCTGTACAATGGATAGCATAACAAAGAAGAAAAGGAGGGTACTTCTCAATTTAAATTGACACAGTGAATCCCAGAAAGACTATTTTAAGAAGATTCAGTGACTCCAGGACAGAACTGTTATGACTACATTTCTAACTTTCTCTCACTTTCCGCACAGTCATCAATACTTGCAGTATTTATATGCCTTTGCTGTGGGTAGGAGCTGATAACTTGGGAACTCCATGTGGGCTTCAGTCTAAGTCAGGCCTGTTGAAAGTCTGCATCTGTGACCTGAAAGCAGTGCTCATATAAGTTGGCCTGTTTGGGCACATGTTGCCCACAGCAAGCTCTGCTTCCACGTCAGAAATTCAAGTTTCTGCTGAAGTTTGCATGTATTTTAGATTCAACAGTTACAGCTGGCTGATGAAGCATCACTAAGTGAAAAGGTATAGAAAAGCAAAAAGCTGAGAGCAGTAGGAGGAATTTAGGAGCAGAGTCTCAGGAGGAGATGAGGGGCCTGTCAGCAAAATTAAAGCTGAATTTTTATTTAAGAAAACCAATAATATTGCAGAAGTGAGTAGTTTACTCTCTCTTTCTGCTTTGCTTCCCCTCCTTCTTTTACCTGCCCTTTATAAATCCCTTCTTGCAGACTCCAGTGAACAGGAACAGGAACTCCAGGAACAGACTCACTTTTGCTCTAGCCATTTAGCAATAAGGCTAGCAATATGAATTGCCAGTCACATTAGGCTATTGTAGTAATCCTTTGTAAGAAGAAATTGGACCAGTTTTGTAGGTCACATCACTTTTTAAAAAATGTAACCCAAGTAACACACTGTTTTATGCTAGCATGAAAACACAGACTAAAGCCATTAAACTAAAATGACAATTTGGTGGATGGAACAGAGTCAGACAGGGGTTGGAGACAAAAGATGATTTCTCCTGTTCTGTCTTTAATTATGAAGCATCAGTATAAAATCCTTTGTAGCAAGTTCAATTAGAAAATCTAGTGGGATTAGCAATTAGCACCATCAGGGTCATTTTAAACACTACATCATCCACACAGTGCCTTTGGGGTTCAGAGAAGGAAATCTGAGTTCTTGTTCACTGTTGGAGTCCCAAGTGGGGAAATTAGCAAGTAACACATACTCATACGCAGTACCACCACTTCACAATGAGCCAGCCTAATAGCCCACTCACTGAGATGACATAATATGCCAGCAAGAGTCTGCTCCTGAAAGAGACATTGCTGTGGCTGCTGCTGTTGCTGCTATCCTGTTAAAATAACATGCAAGGATAAGAAAGAGCAAAATAATCCAACATGCCAAGCAGTAAAGTGGGATACAAGTTTATACCTTTAACAAAAGTTTTCTGGAACTTCTTCACTGGTAAAGGCTTTATCCAGATAGACAAATATATCTTCTCCTGTGCAATAACTTATCATGTGAAAATGTGATATCTTAAAATTAGAAAACAGAAACTTTGTCTTGGCCAGGCCATGCTGGTGGAAACACGAAATTTTTGATAATTATATAACAAAAGATGCTATATAGGACTGGCAAAGATCTAATATTTTTCTGCTTTTCTAAGTGGAATTTATCAGAAGCTGAATCCTGCTTAGTCCCTTATTTGGATAGAAGAATTTTTAAAACAGTGGAGGTATTTCACAACTCTCGGTTTCTTGAGTGTAAAACTACCATGTAGCTTTTAGGAGTCCAGGATTGCTGCGTTTCAAGGATTGAATACAGGGAGAATCAAGGGGATACTCTAGTGTAGAGACCAGAGAAAGAAACAGATATAGTCTTGATTCCCTCTAATTCTAGGGCTGCCAAGGGTCAGTTTGACAGCTGTGATAACGTCTAAATTGGCAGGAGATTTTTGTAGTGCTGAATTGTAGAACTTCCTGCATGAAGACTGTTCTCACTGTAAAGGGTCTTGACTTGCCCATTTTACCCCCTTTATACCCCACCTACAAAAGCAGTTCCTGGACCTCCTGGTTGGTCTTGGTAGGGAGGGGAGACACTGCATGTTTCACATTATCTCAGCCACAAACCATAGGAAATTAGTGTTCTGAATACAGCTGTCATCTGTAGTTACACTTAGCCATCTTTGACATTAGTTTCTAGATATAGATTATCCTAAACATTATGGATGCTGGAAATTGTTCCAGTGCAAGTGTTAGTTCTTTGAAATGCCATTTTCAGCCATGACATTTGAGTTTGCTTTTGCTCTAGGATCATGACACATGCTATAAAAACTTTTTCTGAAGAAGGAGTTATGGAAAGAGGGTGGGAAAGTGACAGTTCTTCTGAGTCTATCTGTCTCCCAGGCATGCATATTAGAGGCATTTTTACTTTTGTATTTCATTGGCAATGTCATCTTTTTCATAATTATCCGGTTTTGTTTCCCAACTAAAAACACTATGGTTCTAGCTACCAGGCAGTGGGATATGAGGAATTAATTAGTGTGGAAAGTAGCTGGTGGAGAATAAATGCAGTGACACTGAAATTCAATAAATGGATGCAGGAAAGAGAAAATAAAATGAGAGTTTAAAAAACAGTAAATCTTGCACAGGAAGGGAGCAGGGCTATTGTGAATGGGTCCAAATACTCCCTTGTAACTTCTGTGATAACTGCAGATGGTAACAAGGTATCATTCTATGGTTGCCCTCCTGACCTAGACATAAGCCAAATATTAAGGAGCTATTTGCAGAAATTGACTTTCTCTTGAGGCTCTCAGCTGTCTCTCTGAATGCTTTGTCCCTTTCTCCTTCCTTCACTTTCTGTTCCTATAGGCAAAGATGATGAGTTTTATACCCTCCGATGCTCCTCTGTAGAATGTCAGCCTCAAAAATTCATCTTGAAAGTTTCTCTTCCCCCATCTGTCTTCTCTCTTCTGTCTCTGGGTGACATCTGGCATATTGGGTGAGGTCTCCAGGCAGCTTCATGGCAGCTCCAGACTCGCCTAGGGCAGCTGGCTAGAGGGATCAAAGGGGACGACTGGGTTGTTTTGTCCTCATTGAATGTCGGTTTCTTTAAGTCACCTTGGGTTCTGGGAATTTTCAGAGCAGCTTTTTATTTGTGACTCACTTGCACACAATCTTAACGTTGGGTAAATGAAAGCAGATTTCAAAGAAACGTACAGTTTTCTCTAGTTCTTGAAATGTGCACTCCCTCCCCATCCCCCAGTAAGCAAATAACTAAATGGAAGAGACTTTCATCTTGGAAACAATGGTGGTTCTTTTTAGTGACATGTTCTGTTCTGTACTGGAGAGTCAATAAATATTCTCCACATTTGGAAAGGGGAAATATAAAACTGCCTTTGTTGACAGCAAAGAGCATTTTCATCAGAAGTGAAGCAAATTTAGTATACTTCTTATGTGGAAGACCTAAGAAAGAAGAATGTGTGTAGATTAAATTTTTGTGATGATGGAGAAGTTGCCAGATTGTCTACATCTTTTATCCCAGCTTACTATCATCTACTCACTTGCTTGTTTCCTTGACACAAACACCAGTGACACCAGTCTTTCCAATACACAGTTTCTAACATAAAATTTTTTAGTCTCTTTGTATTCTTCCCTTAACTCCTTTTCCCCTGCGTCAAACTCTTCTTTTTTTTTTCTGATTAAGAGTTGTTGTTGCTTTGCCTTCACTCACAAGATCTTTTCCTATTCATCTACTCTGTCTCTTTGGGCTACCACAGCTGCTCTGTCCATGATGTTCAAACAGCTGCTCCTTATACCTACTGTTTTATCCTGCACCTAATGCCCCTTAGCCTGTTCCGTCTGAAATGACCTCTGAAGCTAAAGCTCCTTGATCCTTTGCTCTAACTAGATAGGAGGCAGGATGGTGACTGTTGTGAGATAATCCTAGCTCCAAATACCCTGAAGACCAGGCAGCCAGCATTTGTCTTTTGCCAAGAGCCTAAATTCCAGAAAAAGACATTTTCATGCAGAAAATCAAAGTACAGAAGCATTCTGCTGACCATCTCTTCTAATCTCGGGGGTAACTGGAATAAGAGACAGTTTTGTCACCTCTGCCGGTTTTCCAGGAGCAAAGCATTTCTGTGACCAGGGAAATTCTTTGGATGAATATGTGTCTATGTGACTATTTCAGGGTGTCTTTGTCTTCAAAGTTATGTACTGTTTCAAGGCAGACACTCAGTTTATGACTGTCTTATAAACTCAGAGGATGAACTCTGGATTTTGCCATGGGCTTTAAGTAGACTTGCATAGTACAGTCTACCTCTGCTGAGATGTCCTCAGGTTCTGTAGGAATTTGGCCTTTAATCAGAGCTACAGTTACTTTATTGAACTCCAAAACATGCACAATAAACCTTTTCAGTATTTATGGAGTGCAGTCTTACAACCTACCTTAAGGTTTGTAGCATTTTGAGGACTGGTTAGAAACAGCAAATCCACCAACCATTGTGCTCATACCTATTTAAAAAGTATTTGTACTTTAAAGAGATCCTGATCTCACACAGTGGATTGATTGTAAAGTTTCAGGTTTCTAGCCATTAACCGTGTCTTGAACCGATATTTGTTCTCCATGGCAACAGCCTTCTTCATGTAATAACTGGAGTCATTCACCTTCATCTCAGAGGGTGCATGCTGAACTGCACCCTGAATATGTCACCCAGCTACCTCACCTTCCAGTCTGGCAGCCCCCAGCATTCCTCAGGACACTTCAGACATCCAATATACACCAGAAAGTAATCAGTTATGGGTACATGAGCCTCTAAGCTCTACTGAATATCACAACCTGAAATGCAAGACATGCCTGCTAGTTGTATTTTTGTAATTGCTTAAGAGCCCAGTACAGTGTTACTGTGTGTTGAGAGTGTGCATAATCATTAGATGAGACATGACAAACTGCTCAGTCGTTCAGCCAGAGGTATTAAGGGAGATGACGATAGTGTACTTCAAAAGAAGGATTTTCCTTAAGTGTCTAAGGTTATCTGTCTGTTAACAATGAAAACTCTCCCAAGAAGAGACTGGAGCCTTTGCAGGGTCCAAAGGTGAAGGAAAAGAACATTGGTAAAGGCAGTAAAAATATTAACTGGGAACAGAAGTGGAGATTTAAATCAAACAAAAAGAAGTTCCAGTAACAAGTTTACCGGTAACTTCCCTGGTAGTTGAGTTCATCAATAGAAACTAAGATCTGCACTCCTATTGTCCTATTTCAGTCTAGTGAAAAGCCAGGCCTCTTGCTTCAACAGAGAGAAAATAATATTGCTGTTTAGGAAGCCCTGTTTTTATTCACTCTTACATACATGCTCTATTTTTAGAGCAAATTATATACCTTTAGTCAACAGAACAGCACCCAAACCCCATGTTTGCAAGTGCAGCTGGAAGGATGTTTTTTGTTCAGAAGGGTGATGAAATCTCAGTGAATCCCAAGGAGCTGGTTGTGCTTCCAAGAACAGGCTGTAGCCTGTTTTCACACATCATGGAACAAAAATAAAAGAAGTCAATAAAGCAGCCAGTTGGAGAAGGAAGAGCAAGGCTTACAAACATGAAATAATGTGGTTTATCAAAGGAGACGTGCAAAATAGAGTCATCTTTAAGAATTAAAAAAAAACAGATCAGAATAACTGAATGTCTGACACATTGTCTTTATAAACAGTATACCTCAGATAAAAATGGGGTTTTTTTAGTGTTTTTTTTTTAGATACATTAGTCAGTTATCTCCTGAGAGGCAAAATTTAAGTTACCTTTCATTTCAGGTACTTCCCACATTTACATTGCCATAGAAATTATGATTATTGGTTTTCCCCTGGCAAAAGCTTATTTATGAATATTTCTAAAGGAACTAAACATTTTTCTTGCCTCGGCAAAAATGTTGATTGTTCCAATTTCAGATTGTTGTTTGCAAATGATTCACAAAGACTAGTTTTTCTGCCTGTTCTAGTTACAATTAGTTGAATTGAAAAAGTGCTTATTCAACAATTTAAAGCTCTTTTTCAGCTTTTAGCAAGTCTACAAACATTTTGTCCAAATACCTTGCTTAAATGTGTTCTGTGGGTTTTCCTTATGTTACTTCCACCATACTTCAGGTAGGTAATTCTTATGATTAGGAAATGGTCTTTAATGAACCCACTTTCAGCTGCCTAGGCAGTAGGGAAATGGGAGGGGGTTGGAGAGCATTGTAGAATTACCTGAGTGTGTATTGCTCCATGTATCACTTTCAGTAAAACTAAGGGACTCCTACAGTTGTTTGGCATCATGTGCAGTTTCAGTTTTGACCTCCAAGATGCTATCCATTCAAAGTAATTGGCTGGACAGGAAAGTTCCCAGCTGAAATGTTTGCAGTCAAATCCCTCTTTAGCTAATTTAATGTTTCCTGGCCCAACCCAAGTGAGGTGTGTTTTTTTGTTGTTGTTTGGGTTTTTTTTAATCAGAAAAAAAATCACTCTTACAGTTTTGCATAAATTGCTTCGTACTTTAATGTTTGTGATTCTGTTTGGATTCTGATTTCAAATGCGCTTTTTCTGAAAATCAGTTTCTCAGCTGTGCATAGACAGTGCTGACAAAAGAAATTTCATTACTTAAGGGAAATAATTTGTTCTGTGACATTTATGTGGCCTTTTCTCATAAAGCATGATTTCTCACAAGAAGTGTGACATATTTCAACCACCAGTTGATTAAATACATATGAGACAAGAAACAGAGTGTCGATTTTCTTGCTGCAGGTTTTTGACCAAATGGGAAAAAGGAGATTTTTCATCAGCTCTCAGTACTGGTAAGAGTTCACATCATTTTTGCAAGAGTCAAGCTGCTCTAAGAAAAAAATCACAAATACCTGAGTAGAGCTATTTTCATGCTGAAGGTGGCAGTATTGAATACAGGCACCATCCAGCTCACTGCAAACTAGCTCTAGGTCAGCAATCTTACCGAAGCTCAAGGTTTTTGATGGAAAAAGCAGTGGTGCATATTAGAGAAAAATGTCCAGATTTGCTTTAAAATGCTGCTAAACTGAGGATCTGACATGGGCTACAGTCTGGCTGTGCTGAACTGTAACTACTTCAGGAGTATTAATAAGGTCAAAGCAAACAGCATGAGAGACTAAAGCATGAGCTTCTCCAAAATGCCTTGCTTTGTGGAGATAGAAACTACTTCTCAAGACATGAAAGGAATTTAATGCATTATTAATCCTAGATCATACTGGCGAATGATGTTAGAAGAACCAAGTAATGCCAATTGACACAAAGGGGTTTCTGGTGTGGGTATTTGGATCCAACACACTTTTGTCTAGATGTATGAGATGGAGTAAAGATTGAGTGGTAAGAGTGATCACTAGTGTCAGTGACTATTAAGCACTCTCTTGTGACAAAAATATGCTCTGTATTGTGGATCCAGTTCAAATATGTGAGATTAGATACAGTTTTGCTTCTGACTACAGTTCCGATCAGGCGTCAGAAGAGAACTCTATGGTAAAGGCAGAAATCAAGCCACCTGTAAAGGAATTTGGCAGAGAAATAAAGAAAAGTCTGAATTTTCCTGGTGGCACGTTTTGCAGTGCACCAGTGTACATCTGTAACTAAGTCTTGTACATGTGTAAATAGGAAACTTGGTTATTTGACACTTAAATTGTCAGTCTGCTTTCCCAAGATTCTGCACAATGAACAGAGACATAAATTAATCCCTCTGTTCTTGTATGTCAAAGGCACTGGAGAGGCACTGGAGTTTTATGATACATTTCATTAGAGCCCAGATAATGCCAGCCACTGACATTCAAAAAATAGATAGAGCACTTTCATCTTGGCAAGAACAGCATTTTGGGAAAGTCATTTTCTTTGCAAAAGAGAAGCAATCAGGTGAACCAATTGACTCTCATGTCACAGACCTCAAAAACAAAAATCAGCTTTGTCAATAGGAACACTTGTTGGGATGAAATAGTTTGTGGTATATTTGAAAACATGATCAAACAAGGGTTAAGGAATAGATGTGACAGTGTAAAGTAGGGATATTTGCCAGACTTGTAGAAAATATGCCTCCATAAATTCAAGTTTTAGTGTGCTTTGGAGAGAACTCCTAAACATCTGTGCAAAAATCTGCATCTAAACCTATAAAATGAATCAACATCAGTGGCCAGATTTGCCTACAACAAATATGGAGTCATAACATGTTACGAAGTTTCCAGTCAAAAGGATGCACTGCCATATATACCCTAACCGCAACCATTTTACTAGAGCATGATTCTCAATACCAGTTACAAGAGATGTAAAAGCAAGATATGTCTATAAACACAGAAAATCCAAGATGTGATTTTGGAAAGAATTGCCAGACTTGATCACTGAAGGTCTGAATTTATCTCAGAGATTTGAGGATATATACATTACTAAAGCCAAAGGAGAAACCTACCTTCTTTCCACAAAAGTTTGCCTTTTCTTCAGAAGCTCTACCAAGTCCTTGATGAGACATTGCTGTAAAATTTAACTTTACTGTTTGCGGATGAGGATATTTATGTTTAGGAAATACAGAGGATTTTTGCCGCTCAACTGTACGTCAACACCAGGTACAGTAGGAAAGATTCTTCATCAATAGGAAAATTGCATATAAAGCACGTTTATCAGTCAGTCAATTTTAAATTAAAAATAAAACAATAAAACATCTCCAGCTTTAAAAATTTCTTGCATTAATCAGCAGCAAGTGGAGCAGCAAGTAATGAGCCAGAAGCACTTACGGCAAATGAAGACATTTAGAAGATCTCATTTAAAAAAAACTAAGTCTCAAAAAATCACCACTGTTTAACCAGATAACTGTGAGGGATAAGAATTACTATCCTCAATACTGTCTTATCTGTCTCAGAAGCAACAGATGCTTCAAAAGTTATTACCTGCTAAGTGGAAAATTACAGACCAGATGGAGCTAATTAATTTGCAATTAAAAAATTGCCACAAACCAAATAATATAATTAATTTTCTGCAAGATATGGTTATGCAAAGGATTGGTCTGCCACTTTTAAGACATCCAAAACATTCATAACGGTTACATAAGCTGATGGATGCTATGGAGCTGAATAAGCACCTACAAATTCTGATGTGTAGCAAACTTGGATGGGAAATTGCAAATCTGGACAACAAACTTTCAAAAAGCTCTGAAACTTGGTGTTAATCTGGCAGCTTTTTGATCTCAGCTGAAATCTCTGCTTGGAAAGAAAAAAGAAAAAAAGTAAAAGTTTGTCTTTGCAAAGCTACAAACCAAGTTACAGAATTATATTTCCAACTTGGAATGTGCATCGAAGTTTTTCCAACTTCGAATGTGGATTTCTACAACTTATGTGAAGCTCTGAACCGTGCAGGAGTCTGTGCTTCCCTGTGAGATTCCTGTTGCTCTTGTTTTGACTCCTCAATATATCAAAAAAGCTTTCTTGCTGTAGACCAGCATGGCAAATATTCAAGTAATTAGAGAAGGGGACTCAACCTCCCAAACTTCATTAATAAACCTAGAACTATTTTGAGCTTTTTTTCATGTGTGTACAAGTGTGCATATATATATAGATATGTATGCATGCATACATATAAATTAAAGTTTCAGGATCAAACCTTGCTGCATAGCTCTAAAAAAGATATTTTTATCCCCTTGATTTTTGCTTAGTTTGAATATTTTTCATACAGAAATAAATTCAGTCATGTTTGTAAAGCCATGTAAAACCCTGCTAGCTAAACCCTGTGGGATAGAGACGAAAGACTTACTTAAGCTACTTCTCCTAAGAACAATGTGCTCGGGACTTTCATCTTACCTTTTATTCAACAGCACCATCACTTCCTTAACATGAAACAAATAAAGAAACATTCCCAGCCAGCTAACGCACTTCGAACTTGCAGAGACCTCTCGAAGGCAGACAGAAGTACAGAATTGCTACTGCTTCTCTCACCGCTTTTTTGCACAGCTGTGGCAGCTGCTTCATCACAGTGCACCCTGCTATTGGGCACTGGTGAGTCACGCTGTCACACCAGGGCTCTCTTGGCACTCCTGGGAGCTGGGGAAATCAAAATCTCTCCAGAGACTGATCACAAGGCATCACACACAATAAGTACATCTAACAGAATAGAGATGTGAAAGGCTAACATGGAAACTCTTCAACTTAACTAGGCTCTTTTTTTGATGTAAACATTTTTGTAGATATCAGTGGGACCTGGGAAAACCTCTGGATATCATGCAAAGTGGGAGATAATCTGAATAGCAAAAAACCAAGCCAAACCAAAAACCCCTAAAGTAGCAGAAATTCCTGAATTAGGGGTCCTATGTTAGCAAAATTTGCAAAATGGCTGTCACACATATTCTTAAAGCTGTAAGAACCATTAGCAAAACATGGAATGATGAAGGTATAGCCACACTGTTATCTGTTGTTATTTCTTGTATAAATTTAAATAACTTCACAGATAATTCAGTTGCTTTTCACTTCTGTGTTCTGGATAGTAGTATGATGAGAGCCTTGTAAGTGCATAAACGCAAGAAACCCTTTGAAACTGCAGCATGTAACACTTCGTGTTCCTGTATTTGCAATTTATTTTGTGCTTTCTTTTCATGGCACCACATAGTAGCCAAGAATTCCATGTTCTGCTGCTTCAGGGATGTTACAGACCGACTTTACTGAAGGGAAAGATGTATAGGTCACTGTACCGTACTGCATCCTTTGTAATGTTGTTCTTAAAAAAACAGTGTAGTTAACCTTCACCTTAATCTTCATTTTCTTTAGCATCTTTGAGAATAAGTGGGTGTGAGAGTCTATCACTAAATCCTGACCACAGGCTGTGGTCTAAGGACAATCCAAGTCTTCTTGGGAAATACCAAAGGGCATTTTGCAGGGATGGAAAAGACCTGACCCAGAGATTCATATGCAAAATCTTTATTTTGTAGAAGTCTTCCCCCAGAAGAGGTACTTGGGGAACTTTTCAAGCACTTCAGTTCACATAACCTTACTTAAAGGGAAACGGCAAGAAATAGCTAAGAGAAGATTTAAAGTATAAAGGATCACAGGATCTTAGGATCACGGTAAAACTAGGCATAAAGATGTCTCAAATAAAATTTCCCAAATCTGAAATGTTTACACTTTCTGACTGCTTTTGAAAGTGTTGCTATGTCTGAAGTTCTCTCCCTCTGCCTTATCCTTTAATAGAATAATAGAATATCTGCCTCACAGTGTTATGTTCATACACTCAAATGCAGTTTAAATAGATGGGAATTAGTTACAAGAAAAACCTCTGCAAATTTGCTGAGTGCTTTTTATGGCTATTCAGAAGTATTTTTTTTACCTGATGTTTTCAAGAACACTTACAATGTATTAATAATTATTTTAGTCTTATTAATCATGTACTGTAACTATTAATTTTCTTATTTAAGAAAAAAGAAAAAAGACAACACCATAAAGCTTATTTCCAGGTGTTATCCAGTGAATCCAAGGAATAATCTCAGACAGAAGCTGATGATTAAGTATCAAAATAAATAGAAATATTGTCATTAATTTTAATCATGTATGCTCCTTCTCCAATGTTAAGGTTTTGGTTTGTTTTTTGTTTTGTTTTTTTTTTTCCCATTTAACCCCCTGAATTAGTGTATTAAAAGTGGAATGAAAGATGATATACTCAGTAACCAAATATGAGTAGGACATTTCATCTTACTCTGCTCTCTTGCATTCCTCTAGCTCAACAACAATACAACATCTCGGAAACTTTGAATGGACTTACGTACCCAGAACAGACTACAGTGATTAGTTTCCCCCAGGTACCATTTAATAGGACATATGTAATGATATATACAGGAATCACCTGTAATAATTCTGAGGATAAACATGGGCCATACTCATGACAGCTAAACTTCATAAACGGGCCTATCAGATTTTAAACTCAGAACCATTGATGCCAAAAAATGAAGGATACACTTGAGTGATCAAAGAAAGAAATTGTTTTGTTTGAGGACTAAAGCTGTTCTAAATGTAGCTTGGTCAGACACGTCAAGAGCTAAAACAACAACTTGTGACAAAATCAGACCTGTTCTAACACACCCATCTCTGACCTTCAAGAACTCCATTCTGCAAGAAAAAGGAATATTCTTATCCCAGTCATTTTAGACGATTTAAATGAGGATTTATCCTCTAACACATCCTCAGCTAACAGATCCATCAAGGATGGCCTCTGAGTGAGCCCATCATTAGGGAGCTCAATGGTAAAGCAAACTAAATAGACATCTGTACCCACCCTGGTGTTTCTGGACTCCAGAACAAACACTTAACCCCAGCTTTCTAAAAGCTTATAGGAAATATTTGGACTATGTATATCCTTTTAAAAACATTTAGAGAAGCCTTGCTACAACTAAGCCTTAATCAGTTTTTCAAGATAACCACTGATGAGATTCTGCATCTCAGCTGAAGTTCCCTTATTTCCTCTTTTCATCTTATAAGTGGCCACTTGCCAGCACTCTTTTGCTGTTGGCCAGTCATGTGGTGATGATTAGCTGACACTGATGAGCTATTTCTTTCAGTCCTTTTGCCCAGGACTTCCCAGCTGAGACAACTTTAAACAGAACAGAAAGAAATAGGTGAATTATTTCAAGAATTGGGAAAAGAAAATACATTCCTGAGTTTTTTGTTTATGATCTTCCTTTTGCAACAATTGTAGTAATTTAGTTCCATTAAATGCATATACTGGAGGCCATGCCTGCTTACTCATAATTTTGGTAAGAAAAAATATCCTGTAAAGTCAATGACAGAAATAGAATTGCAGCACAGGATCAGGGAATACTTGTCAAAAGGAGCCTCTAGAGGTCAGTTAAACCAACAACCCACTCAGAGCCAGAGTACTGTCAACATAAGATCAGCTCATCTTTCACAGGATCTCAGGATCTGTGTTCCCACATTAACAATACATCAAAAATGGAAGAAAGGCAAGGGCTAAAGAGATGGAAAATCCTTCAGCCAGTCTTATTCTTTCCCATTTGGTACTGTGTGCATATCTGTTCCTTACAGATGTAACTAAAATTTGTAGACAGAGAGGTGTCGTGTTAATATTCCTGACAGAGGTGGAAGAATAACTGGGATGCTCATTTTGGTGGCTGTCCACCCTTAAATCCATGTTATAAATCATAGATACCTACACTGAAATTATCAGTCTGCATTGTTTTTCCTACCACCAGGGGAGTGCATTGTGTTTTTTAAATTAATACAGATTCAGGCTCCATGAATTCCAAATTTTCAGCGTGTGATGAGAAATAAATCTTACATCTTAAACTGCTAACGGGAACTGATAACTGAAACACAGGAACAGAACTGTGGCTAAGTAGTAATACATTTTTTTCCTGACTGGCACTGATTTCCCTTATGACTCTCCTTGCTATGCCATAATGATGAAATTAATGTCCACCTTCACTCTGTAAAAGGTCAGTGTGTCCAGACAAAGAACGCTCTGAGGTGAAGCTGTTCTAAATTTATTATCAGGCTTCCTGAGAAGCTCACCTGTAGGATCCAAGAATGATCCTGAAGTCAAAGGCAAACCTGAGCTAAATATATTCTCCTGCATATTGCAGACTGTCACATATTTGCACCTCTGAGTGTTTTGTTCTATTCACAAACTGTTCATCATCTCCACGAGTTACCCCAGTTCAGCTATAACTTTTTATTGCCCCTGTGTAAGGACATGCCACCCCAAATTCTTTGACTCTATGGGTAGACCTGAGCTCCTTAATTTGGTGATCCCTCCAGGCTCTCCAAAGAGAACCAAAGCCTTCACAGACATTTGGATATCATCTGGGCATAATATATTTTTACATAAAGCAGCATTTATTTGTCATCTGGACAGAGAAGAAACAGTCCTGAGCAAAAATGCCTTTTTGTCAGAGTCCTGGCAGTTCCACAGCACTTTCAGTACTTCCAGCACTACAGTACTTTCCTAAATCTATTTGTCAACGTGCCTGTGTCTGCATTCCCCTCCCTCTCTCACTCTTCTGCAGTTTCTTTCAAGAGCTGTCTTTCACATGATTTATCTGATCAGCGGCACAAGGCCAGCGGATGTTTGGTTATTTCTGGAAAGGTGTTTACTTCAGGTTATTGCCTCATTCAGTCTGTGAACGGCCATTTGGCTCTAGGTTAAACCTTTAAATGAAGAACCCAAAGCAGTATTTTAACCCATTCCTCTTCTTAGAAGTCATCCTCTAGCGGAATTAGCTGTGGCAATTATTGTGTGGCAACTGCTCTACTCTACATTCAAACATCGCAAAGGATTCTTAAAGTCAACAACATTCTCAAGTGTCAAGAATTACTAAACAGACAGTGCTTCTACAATTGGTTTGATTATTTTATGTATATAAACCCAAGAAGTTTTCAGATATTACAATTTCTGGAGAAGCTGAGGTTGTTTTTTTAGGGAGCATATATAGGGAAAATTTTAGATAAAATGGTAAATCAAAAATTTATATCTCACCTGGTGATTAACAAGAACTACACATTTGAGTTGAGGACAGCATCACTTGCCTTGGCTTTGGGTAGTTCAAAGAGAGATAATGCTTTAAGTGAGCTGCACATGCTGTATAAAATTTCCATGCAAAATTAAATATTTTTTTGTAAATAAGTACTCTTGTAATGCTTAAAAGTAGAAACTTTCAAAATTTCACTTATACTCACTATTATGTTTTGCAGTATCCTATAACTTCTTACAGAAGCATAAGAGGAAACCTGGTTAGGGAATGGCACATTGTTAGAGCAGAGACTCTTCAGTCTCTCCAGCTATAAAAATGATTGTAATAAGGATAATTCTTTACTTGTGGGAGAGTGCAGAGTGGACTTCGATGGCATTGCAAAGCTTAATTGACTTTTTTTGGCATGTTGGCTTGTTGAATTGGGAGAAAGAAGAAGAGGCATTGATGTTGTACAAAGTATTCCTATGATTTTTGTTGTAATTTATTATTTATCACCTGCTATGTACATAAAGGCTTTTTCCTACTCCACCTGGTTTTGCCCTGTAATAGTCATCAGCCTCCAAGTCTACAATTGTTCATGCAATATTAACATTCATGATCTTGCCAAGATGCTTAGAACAAGAAGCCAGAATACACTTGCACACTTGTATACATCAGGGATGGCATACTTTCAGATCACAGAGGCATTATCCCAAGCATATGAATGCACTATGTAAGCAGAACTTGAGGGATTAGCAAAACTGGAGAACTTGGCTGCAATTGACTGTATGAATAAAAGGTTAAGTAAAGCCTTTCCAGTAATTTTTCTCAGCATAATTACTCAATGCACTGCATTTCACAGGGTGGGATGCTTTGAGCAAGACTGCTTCTGAATTGGACCTGTAGTTGCAGTTCAAGGTGATTTTTCTTTCAACAGAAGCCAGTATATTTACAGAAGCCACAGAGATGCTATATAAAGTTATGGTTAAAATCTTGTCTTGTATTTGGAGGAAGAAGTATGAGCCAGATATTTTAGAGAAGGGAGAAACACATCTACTGTTTGCCTGAGAGCAAGCTACATGAGTATTATCGTAATTATAGCAAATATTATTTTTCTCATGTTTTACATCCAATGGAATCATTGGATGAACAGCCTCACTTCAAGCAATATCTGCTAACTGATGAGAAATGTCATCACATATAACCTAGAGAACTGTGAACCACATAAAAAAGAGGTATCCCCATTAAAGTACAATGAAGTTGGATCTAATCCTGCAAGTGTCTGGTGAGGTTACATCCATAACACTGAGCATTTCAAATTCATAGAAAGCCAAAAAATACAAAAGGCTTGGCATGAGAAAGGGTGTTTTATTTTCACTTTAAAAGTCATTGAAAGTTCTAATTATACTTTTCACTTTTATAAAGTTATAAATCAGATGATCTCAAAAGGCATTACAATCCCTGATGAACTTAATCTCATAATGCCCAAGAAATAGAAAGCTTCTTTAAATTATATTTTCCAGGGCTTACAGGAAACTGTTAGCTCAGCCAAGCATAAAACCAGATCTCCTTACCCTTTTATCTGTGCTTCAGTCATCGAAAAAACTGTCTAACTAATGGCTCTCATCTTCTCATTTTATTTTCTTAATTTTCTCTTCAATGAGATAACTGGTCTTCTTAACAGGCATCAAAAAACCTGTGACCAAACAAAGCCAGCAATTAATTTGCTGGAAAACCAGACTAGTTCTCAGCTAGATCTCACTTTTTCAAGTATCTTTATAACAGGCTTATGCTCTAATTAAAATAAGTAACAATAAATTACAGGAAAATGTTGACTTCTTTTATTTGTTTAAGAAGTCAAACATAATGAATTTCATCTTTATTCAGCGAAAATTTTCATTCAAGTAAATCTTGGGTGACTTCACTGAATTTAATTGCTGGGGATCCTATATAAATTGTTAACTAAGTTTCTCCTTACTTTTCTTTTTTCCCCCTTTTCTCCCCCCACACCCCCCCATCAGTCCCTTAAGGAGAATGTTCTTTCTTACCCTTCCTTTCTGTTTCACAGAGAGAAACAGAAGAGATTACATCTTTTTTATTGTAAGAATGGATCTTCTTTAATACATCTGGAATTTCTCCTTTGTGTCTCAAATCAGCAGAATTTGAGAGCCATAATGAGAAATAACAAGCTGAAGTTTAAAGAGAAATGCTTCAGACATAGAAACACACGTCCCACTGTCAAAAGCTGTCCATTCCCTAGCAGCAGAATGGAAGCTGAACCCTGCCAAGTTCTGAGTTGCAGTGTAGATCCTTTGTGGAAAATGGGAGAGATCCAAGTAAAGAAAATATATAGACAGATCAGGGAGATTTAAAGGAAGAAGGAAGCTGACTGTGCCTAAATATAAATGTTGAGAAATAAAATCAGAAGAAAACAAATGTCTGAAGGAGGAACAAACAATATTTTTTCTTTCAAGTAAATTAATAAAATAATAGGAATAAGTTAATGAGTCTTTTTTCCATTTACAGGTGAGATATGAATACTGTTGATAATAGAGATACAGTCAAGCTGTTATCTAAATTACCTGAGTAATTGTTATTACTTTATTGATGGGCTGTGGTGTAGGTGGCAGATGTGATTGCATGATGTATTGAGTTATTTTCATTACATCTTTCATTCTCAAGGGATGATAAAATTTGAAAATGCATTTAACCAACATATTTTTAAATCTCTTTGAACCTCAGTTGTTTGGGAGCAATGATTGCAATTTAGGTTAGGTGTCTGCATTCTGTAACTTGTGCAAAAATTCCAGGAAGGACAAAAGAGGTTTAAAAGGGACACCTATTGTAACTGCCAGTCCTAATGTCAAGAAAGTACACATTTTTCCAGTGTGTTTGTCTCATGACTTTCTGTAAGTCATTCATCCATATCACATTGAATAGGAATTAAATGCTGTAGATACAAAATCTGTGGTGTTTATCTGAAAACTGAAGGTAAAATTAAAGGCTGGTATTGTTTTGGTAAGCTAGAAAGGGTAGCACGTACTATGCTGAAAAGAATGTGCACCCTCAAGGAGTGCAAATCTTTTTGCTGTTAAATACGGGCCATTACTATTGCTATGTGTTACAAAGGTGTTTAATTTCTGACAGATGCTAACTGGTAGGTTGCAGCTTTTGGTGTCTCTATCTTCATAACACCAGAAACAGTCTGCTGCCTGAAAAATTTTCAATGCAAAAGAACAAAAATGAATATATAATTTGGATAAAGGTAAATGTAAACACTGAGTATCAATAGGGATCAACACAGGAATATTAGCTTGAACTACTAGGTTGAACATAAAAGGAAGAAAAATTAGTGTGTATTTCATCAAAAAATACACTCTAATAGTGAAGTTTTATTAGACTGTGGAATAGTCCCATGTGGCAGTAGTGGACCTATATCAGACATTCACAAGTAGCCAGGATAAGGTAGCAGAAGTAAAACTATAGGATAGGAAGCAATTCTTTATTTATAAGGTGATGTAATCTATTTGTTGATTTCTCATTTCTACTAGTGCTTTCAAGATTTCCCGGAGCTTGAGCTTACAAAAAGTCTTGTCCTATCCACAGTATACTGCACATGTAGCATCCTGGTTGACTTCAATAATTAATATTAATTCCATCTCTAGCAGCTCCTTTGCTTCCTATTGTTCCTGAATTGTTGGCTCATTGTTTTCAACTGCTGCCCATTTGCTATTGCAATTGTTCTCCTACCCTTGTGACCTTGGCAGGTAGTGAACACTTTTGAGGAGCCCATCAGGCTTTTACAGATTTCCACTGAAGAGGCACTGGAGTAGCACCTTGTCAGAGAATGCTAGGTGGACAAACCTTACTATTTTATTATGCTTTTTCTATACTTGTTTTGACACACAGAGATCTTTGTTCATACAGCTGATAAAAATACATACAAGAAAAAGTGATTTATGTTTAATTAAAATGCTTTCTACAGCTCGACTGAGCATAAAAGTCTTTCAAAAATACAGCCCCCAAATAAGGACTCTAGGGAAATATTTACAAAATGAGATAAAAACAAAAAAAGCACAACACGATTACTTAGTAAACCAAGTTACAATTTAATAATTCATGCCATTCCTCTGTGCCATTAGTTGAGATGAGGAAGTGGAGTTGATGACAAAGTGTTTTGCAAAAGCCTTCTAAATGTACACTTTGAGCTTTGCTGATATTTCAGCTTTCTGTGTGGGTCAACAGAATCACTGCTTTGAGGATGAGTGCATCCTTATCCTAGAAATTATCTTTTGATTTATTAACCATTCAAGCTAACTCCCAACTCTAACTTCTGTAATTCATTAGAGCTGTAATTTTCCCCATGATTTGTCCCAGTATATACTTCAGAGTTTCACTCTTTCCCCCTTGGTTCACACTCAGCTGAAGAACATGACCTTTTTTTTCCTTAAGCCTTTATCTATATTTGTATGCTCCTATAAACAAACACAAAGAGAGAGTGTGAAACCACCTGTCATCTGAGTCTAATCATCACCAAAATGCAAAATATATACACTGCTTTATCCACATTTTCCCATAATAAAAACTAAAAGATCTACTCTCTCTATTTCATAGCTGCAGAAGAAATTTGTCAGGTAACAAATCTTTCTAAACCCAGTCCCAGTTTCCCGATTTTGACTCCTGAACAACACTACTTGTCTTTTAGTATTAAATACACAATGTCATGCTGTTCCCAACTGACATTACAGATATGTCATCATTTGTTTTGAACAAGGGAAGCATGGTAGCTGGTTAAAGGTCTGAGATTACTAGTCTACCATGTATAATATCCTAGTACTGGAAATAGAGCTGATTGATGTGTCCTGGCTGACGCTTTCTCATTATATAGTGGGTTAATCATGTGATGTCAAACATGATGGAGGAGCAGAGGAAGAGTAGATTTATTTTTGCTCCTCATGGTATATTTTGACACTTCAAACAGAAAAGATAACTGGAAACTATATTTTTATGTCATTTGCAACAACTATGAATTCAGTAGGGATTTATAGGACAGGAAAACAGTGAATGCTTGTCGTATTTGTGTGTGGAATAAGGCTTCATATAGAGGAACAACGTAAGGGGAAGGCAACTATTTGTTGAAAATCCAACTCCTTTTTGCCCATTAAGTAAATCTGAAAAGAAATGGGAAGTCTTTTTAGGGTACTATTTTAAACTGCATTCATATAAAACTACAGAGGGCTTATGGTAAAGGGACTATACACTGAAACTGTACGAACAAACACATTTGTTTTAAAAAAACATTTTTTATACCATTTCACTGTAGTTACCTATACCTATTGTATGAGTGGTAAGAGCACAATCAACTCCCATCTTGAGACTGTAAGAGGTCGCACTCTTGAGATTGCAAGAGGTTGCACCAAGCCTAGTAACTCTGCCACAATATGCCTCACTGTGTCCTAGTTTTCTGATTCATCTAAATAAAACAGTTATTCTCAATGACGTTTAGGGTGAATTGATGTCCGTTAAGAAGAATTTTCCATCAGCCTTAACACCGTAGTGTGTTATTGCTGTTCTTTGTCACTGTTTTCTTTCACCCTCCTGGTAGTTGGCTGTTCCCTGTGTTCTGTGGACAGTTGTAATACAAGCGTTAGGATAAACATGAATGGAGAATGGAAAAATCTGGTTGTGGAAAGCTCTGAAGAAAATGGTGGCAGGGAGAAGCTAATGAGAATAGCAGGTGTTGATGATACCAACATTAGCAGGTCATCAAGATCCCAACAGATGGGAGAGAAAAGACAAGGAGTAAACACTGATGACTCACACCAGTGGACGGGATGGAGAGACTAATCACTCCCTAATTAGGGAGCAATCAACCTAAAAAAAGCAGGAGAGATTGTAAAGTCTTACTAGCTGACATCCCTTGTTGTCTTTCTATCACAAAAAATGCTGTACAGATTGCTTGGATACAATCTTCTTAGTTTCATGATTGATGGACAGGCTTTTTGGATGCACGTGTGTAGTGCTGGAAGTATGTGGGTATAAATGTGTGAATGGTAGTTAGTGAAATTAGTTTTGTTTCAAAATGAAATTATCCTCTCCTGCTACAATATTGCTTAATGAGCTTTGCTACCCTGTTGCTACAATGCTGCATCACAGTTTCCTACAAGTCAATAGCTGTCAAAATACAGTAACATAGCAGGGCAGTGCATGTCATTAAGATGGAGGGCTGAGCAAAGAAATCCATCCCATAGAATTAAAGAAAATACCAGTAGCAAAGGTGTGAGTTCATCACTTATGCTGCAACAGCATCACTAAACTGTTTTCTTTCTCGCCATGTTGAGCTTGCTTCTACGTTCCGTTTTCTAACAAGCAGACACTGTGTCACACACAATCAAGTTATGTTTTGTGGCTGAATGGCAAACATGCTTGTTCTCCTAGAACTAGTGAGGAATAAGTTAAGAGTCTTAAACATCATTATATTATTATAAAAGCTTTTCATTCCCATTAAGGTCTGCTCCTCATTTTTAAAATGTCATTTACAACAATTGATTTGTATCTTGTTCATTTGAAATAATTCATCTGAGATTGAAAATAATAATAAAAAATAGTGGCATAAATGACACTTATTCTTTAACAGGTTTACTACTACAAGACATTGGTCTAAATGGGCTTCAATGTATTATTGATTTTCTATCATTGCATTTTCTAAAAATAGAATGATGATTTATTTTATTTTTCTCATCATCTTATCTTGTGTTATAGCTCTCTGAAATCAAAAGTGCCTTATACTATGGATCTCTGTATTTTCTTATATTGCTGTGGTAGCATAGAGCTTTCCTTTGCAGCTCAGACTTCTAACTTATTATCTCTTACTGAGCTGTATAGAATTGTTACATGGGTTGGCAGAGCCAAGTAGCAGATACAAATCAGCTAGATGGAGGCTGACAGAAACAAAGATGGAACAAGGAAAAATAGGGGGCAGGAGAGGACAAATATAAGGACTGAAGAAACATAACATCACCATGTAGCAGTGATAGCTGGGGATTCAGAGTCCTGCAATTTCTTATTCTACCATCAATTTACTGTGTGAATGTCTTAAACTCCAATGGGGTGTTGGTGGAAAAGGATCCCAGATTTTCATTTTACACATCTCCCTTACAATTCAGACTGGGGGTGGGGAGGGATGACCAAAATCCATGTCCCAGATGATAGGTATATTAGCCAGTTAGATATAGCTTTGTCTGCCTGTTAACCTAGTATGAAGAAACAGACAAGTTAAACCTGATATCCAAGAAGGCTGTAAACATGAATTCCTAAAATGCTGTTGAATATATTGGTCCTACCCTAATAATTAAACAAGGTTCATCGCTGGATCATCTGTATTTAATAGACAGTTTTTAATATTAAAAATATAGAAAACATTTACATCTAATGACACTTATTAAAGTTTTCGCAGATACCATAAGCCAAGCTGCACATAATTTTTTCTTATTTTTTTCATTGCATGCATGTAAGTCTTCTCTAACTTTTCATCATCTTCTTGGTTTTTCAGATTTATCTCAAAATGAGATCTTATTGTCATTCAAACTCAGTCAATAAGCTGGGAAAAACCTTAACTGAGATTTGTAATTGTCACCATCAACCTTCTAAATAAACATCTGATAGGAAAAATGTTAGCAAGAAGACTGGAAAGTGAGGAATGAAAAAGTTCCTGTTCAGACAGCAGAGGAACACATTAATCAGTCCCTTTGTGTACTTTTCCTCAGGTCTAGTGCATATCACCATCTAGTAGCTCTGAATATAATACAGAAAATGACACCTAACTTTAATATAATTTGTTTTGATGTTTGAAACTGAAAATCCTCAAATAAACTTTTACAGGAACCATTATTACAACCAGGTAATGTAACATTATTACATTATTACAACCAGGTAATGTAACATTTCCTGCAGTGTTACAGTCCATCAGAATATCAGAATTACGTGTGAGATTGCAGACTGTCTTGGCCTTGACTAACACAGAAGTGCCCTGCCAGAATACAAGGCAATGGAGGCAGGAGATAAATATTCTCTGATCCTGTTCTTCTCTCTTCTTGGCACAGAGAGCCACTGAAACAGAATATATAACACCAATCTACAGAGGGAGAGAACTTCTGCCTTTAATAAACAGGGTTGCAAACACATCTGAAATTATCTCTAATATTGTGTAAGTTGTGTAGTCAATTAGAAAAAATTACTTTGTGTCTACCTCAGAAGAATTCTTTGTCAGAACTGTTTCTGTGGTATTTAATGGTAGAACTTTCTGCTGTAGTATAAGGCAGTAGGTAAAAGCAGTGTTGTAATGTGGGGTCTACAATTATGGACTTCAAGACCCGAGGTAAATCGCAAGTCTTTGGAATCAGGTTAACCAAAACTGCATACCTGAGCATAATTTAAAGTGTATGAGCTGTGTAGATCCTGAAATTCTTTCATGATCAGTAAGGTTTTACATAACAGCAATAGATGTTTCCCTATGTAAAGGTTGTTCATCGAAGTCTGATCTTGAATTCAATAATGCAAAAGTAATCCTGTTAGACCAGATGCTGAACTGTACATATGGAAGTCATGGGATAGAACTCTGAACAATAACTAGGGAGCAGAAAATAAAGTAAAAGGAAGAGATGAGGAAGACATACAAAAATAAAATGAAGGTCAGATGGCCTCTGTCCTGTCTATGTGCATATCTGTCAACCAGTTAAAGATTACTAAGTTGTTCATAACACTTCCAACAAGCTCAGGCCCTCTTCCATAATACAGTGAAGTCACACAAGCTTATTCTGAGACATATTCATTAATGAGTTTGCTCAAACAAATGAACAAAACATTACAATAAAAACCATAAGCCCCTCTCCTAGCTGTATGTATATATTTTATTTTGTGGATGCTATTAACAACTCCTACCTACAACTATTTGCCTGTGGGAATCATAGGCTGCATCTGGACATATGCATTTCCATTTACAAATACTCCCTGTGGTGATAATGGAATAATAATTAAAAAAAAAGAAGTCAGATGCTCTTCTATGCTTTATCAGTTAGCTTTTCAGAAAGCAATTTTGGAGAGAATTTTCCTATCAGGATCACATGTAGATTTGTGAAATAAGTGTATTTTCCAGCAAAACCCCTGTTCTGCATTACATTTATCCCATTTTTTTGCAGTTTCCACAGTAGAAATCTTCAAAGATGCTTTGACCAGTGGCAGATATCCTGCTGGTTACTCATAAAAAACACAGTTTAGGAGAAGTGTTGTTAGAGCATTTTAGCCAAATTATTTTTGGTCCTTTTCAACACACTCAAAAGAGTTTAATATTAGATGGAGGTTGTGACAATGTGTTTAATACCTAAAACTGTTCATATTAATAGTGGCCAAAATAGCAATTCAAACTTGTTTGAACTCTTGGAAGTTTCTTGCTGTAAGGTTATTGCACAAAAGGAAAACATAAACTTTGGATATGTAAGAAAGAGTAGTTACTAGAAGAAAGTAAATTATTTTACTACTGTGCTTATCACTCATGAAAGTAATATTAAACATACCTTTTTTAAAAGAGAGGCAGTTGGAAAGAGTGAAGAAAATATAGAACTAGAAGAATGAAAGGAATAGAGTAAAAGAGCTCATTTGTTTATATTATTAGGGAAAAAAATGAGAGGTGATCAATAATTGTAAAGCATCTTCACTGACAGGAAAATACTAGATATTGAAGAAGGTCTACAGTATAGTCTAGACACGTGCAACAAGAAATTATGTCTATAATTTTAAGAATTAAAATTGGAGATATGACCTCCATCTTTAGCTGTGAGAGCAATGAACCATTGCAAAATATTACTTAGGAAAATTGTCCATTCTTCACCTCTTCAATGAAGACCCGAATTACTGGGCTGCAATCAGGAGTGACTGGATGGAATTCAGTGGTCTGTTAGACAGCAGGTCTGATTCAAATGATAAAATTGTATTTTATTGACCTTAAAAATCAATAAAAGGTTTGTAATTTTAAGCCCTAAGAATCATAAAGAAACCTAATCATGAAAATCTGATTTGTCTGTGTTATAGTGAATCTTCATACTGAGAAAAAGCATCAGAATAATGTAGTGCAAAAGGAACATTCCCTTTTGCTGCTTCTTCTGCCTGTCTCCATATGGTCACAACTCTGGGGCTTGTCATCATATCCATTTCTTCATGACATATAAGAGTTCTGGATTTGACCTGGAAATAGTTGTTTACAGCCAGACCTAATGCACTGGAATTAAGTGCAGTGTTTCCAGTCACTAGATCCACAATTTGTGGGCATTCGTTATTAGCTCACAGCAATACTCTGGCAAAATGGAGTGGAGGGGCAAGGGGTGGGGGGGTAAAGTGGTGAGTACTTACTTAACTTCATGTGTGCAACTGTAGTATTTGCTTCTGATATTGCTTCAATCTGCATCATCCCACAAAGCACATCCCATGCCAGCAGCAAAGCAATTGCTGTCCTCTATTAACCCGTCGATAGAGTACTGATCCATTAGATAACTCTATTTACAATACAAAAGCACTTGGTATTATAAGTGGATAGAGACTATCTCCTCCCCCTCCTTTTTATATGACTGCTTCAGCAACAGTAGAAGAAGTTACATATAACACAAATTTGGGGTGGGGGGTGCTGCATATGGCTGCAAATGTATGATTGCTTCTGTTTAAGCCCTGCAGAAATCTATCTGTGCTGCTCATAAATAGTTATAGGGGGAGAAAAAGGCATTCCTAATTTCATTCCTCAGGAGACAGGGAGAGAGATGACTTATAAAGATAATCAAATAGAGAAGGATCAGCCAATATTAGCATCCTGAATAATAACACAGAGATTGACCAGAGAGATTTAAACACTTCAACACACCCTGGAAAAGAAAATCCATTTTTCTGATAACAGTTATTGAAGTTGAGCTATTGCAAAATATAGTTTACAGAATGAATGAGTGACTACAGCACAGGAATGAAAAATAACTTAGTATGCAATCTGGAATGGTCAGATGCCTTTTTGGGGCAGATCTTGTTACCCAGCAGTTCAGTGGGTATCTGTAATACTAGTCTTAATCACGAAAGTCAAGATCTGTTTCCAACCTATTTGCCCTGATAGCCAATTAGTTATTCTTCAGTGACTTCTTTTGTAAACTGTTTTGCTCTATTCGAGGCATGAAAAATGTTTGGTAAGATCACATTATTCACATTCTGTTGTGCAGGTGCTTCATACAAAGCTATATCTAGTGTCTTTTATTCACATGAAGTAAATTCTTCTTGTTTAGACTTAGTATACCACACCAAAGTCAAATGAACTAGGTCAATTCAGGGCACTTTTTATATATTTCATGTTTTTTTTTTTTGGTCTCTGATAATTGCACTAACTCTGCGGCATAGATAAATGTGTCAAACATTGATCATCCTTAAAAAAACTCCACAGAAATGTTAGACATGAAATAACTTGAACCTCCCATTGACAGTTGCACTCATCTCTTAAACATTCATCCACTTTAAAAGCAAGATATATGGCTAGTTCTGAATTTGAACAGTGCCTTCTTTGGTTTTGGGCCCAGCTACATGACACAAAGTGAGTCAACCAACAAATTTAAATAAAGAAGATTTTGCACTGGCTGCAAAAAATTTTTCATGCAAATATGGTAGCAGTAAAAATGCTTTATCTTTAGTCAGGGCAATGGGACCATAATTATTGAGCAGCCACCAAAGACTAAATGTACTTTGAGTCTAACAGCTGATTTCTAGTTGCCAAACCTGTAAGAATCTTGCCAATTTATATTTGATTTTAACTCATAATGAATATCACAAAATATCCCTAAAAATCCTAGCTTTTGGTAAGCTAAAACTCACCTCATCAATAGCCTATATGATATAATGCACTAGAATGATATGAATCATCCAGATACAGACTGGGTTTTTAACTGCACAAAACCCCTGGCTAATCACAAATGATTCATAGAATCACAGAATCATAGAATACCAGGTTGGAAGGGACCTCAAGGATCATCTGGTCCAACCTTTCTAGGCAAGAGCACAGTCTAGACAAGATGGCCCAGCACCATGTCCAGCTGAGTCTTAAAAGTGTCCAGTCTAGCGGAGTCAACCACTTCCTGGGGAGATGATTCCAATGGCTGACTGTTCTCATTGTGAAAAATTATCCTCTCATGTCCAATCAGAATCTCCCTAGGAGTAACTTGTACCCATTACCCCTTGTCCTCACCATGGGACTCCTTGTATAAAGGGAGTCTCCATCTTCTTTGTAACTACCCTTTAAGTACTGGTACATGGTGATGAGATCACCTCTAAGCCTGCTTTTCTCAAGGCTGAACAAGCCCAGCTCTCTCAGCCTGTCCTCATATGGCAGGCTTCCCAGACCTTTGATCATCTTGGTGGCCCTTCTCTGGACTTCCTCCAGCCTGTCCACATCTTTTTTGTATAATGGGGACCAGGCCTGTACACAGTATTCCAGGTGTGGCCTGACAGGCGCTGAGTAGAGTGGGATAATGACTTCTTTATCTCTGCTGGTGATGCCCTTTTTGATGCAACCCAGCATCCTATTGGCCTTCTTGGCCGCACCAGCACACTGTTCACTCATATTGAGCTTCCTGTCCACCAGGACCCCCGGGTCCTTTTCCACAGAGCTGCTCTCCAGCCAAGTGGACCCCAGTCTGTGCTGCACTCCTGCATTACGTTTTCCCAGGTGCAAGACCTTACACTTGTCTTTGTTAAACTTCATAAGGTTCTTGTTAGCCCACTCTTCCAGCCTATCCAGATCTTCCTGCAGGGTGGCTCTGCCTTCCAGAGTGTCTACTTCCCCATTCAGTTTGGTATCGTCTGCAAACTTCATCAGGCTACACTTGATCCCGTTATCCAGATCACTTATGAAGACACTGAATAGCATTGGGCCCAATATCGATCCCTGGGGGACCCCACTTGTGACGGGTTGCCAGTTTGAAAAAGAGCTATTTGCAACCACCCTTTGCGTGCGGCCTGTCAGCCAATTCTTCACCCACCGCACAGACCACTTGTCTAGGCCGTAACGCATCAGTTTCTCCAGGAGGAGGCCGTGGGGAACCGTATCAAAAGCCTTGGAGAAGTCCAGGTAGACAATGTCCACCGCTCGCCCCATGTCAACTGAACAGTTCACTTTATCATAGAACGCCACCAGATTTGTCAGGAATGATCTGCCCTTAGTGAAGCCATGTTGGCTTTTCCCAATCACGTGCTTCATTTGACTCGTGATGGCCCCCAGGAGGATTTGTTCCATAACTTTCCCAGGGACTGAAGACTGATGGGCCTAAAATTACCCAGATCCTCCCTTGAGCCCTTCTTGTAGACGGGGGTAACATTTGCCTTCCTCCAGTCCTCTGGGACATCCCCCGATCTCCACGACTTCTCGAAGATTATGGAGAGTGGCCCCGCAATGACATCAGCCAGCTCTCTCAACACCCTCGGGTGGATGGCATCAGGGCCCATTGATTTGTAGGGGTCAAGCTCCTGTAACAGTTCACATACTAACTCCTCCTTCACTGATGGTGGGTCTCTGTTTGGATCATCCTGGATTTTCCTTCCCAACGCCTGGGATCCAACAGTGTTGGTAAAGACAGAGGTGAAGAAAGTGTTGAGAACCTCTGCCTTTTCAGCATTGTTGGTGACTGATTCACCTCTACTGTTTAACAGTGAGCCTATGTTTTCCTTCTGTTTCTGCTTGCAACTTACATACCTGAAGAAAACTTTCTTGTGATTTTTGACATCTCTGGCCAGTTCCAATTCAAGCTGAGCTTTTGTTTTTCTAACTGCATCTCTGCACACTCTGGCAATGCCCTTGTAGTTCTCAACAGATAATCTTCCACTTCTCCATCTCTGGTACGCATCTCTTTTGGTTTTGAGCAGACCCAGGAGTTTGTGGTTGAGCCAAGGGGGCCTCTTGCTCCACTTACTTCCCTTTCTTTTATAGGGGATAAACTGGTTTTGTGCTTCTAAGAGAGCATTCTTGAAGAACTCCCAGCACTCACTAGCTCCTTTATCCTCCATGGAAGCTTCCCACGGAATCCCTCCCAGCTGAGCTCTGAGCAAGCTGAAGTTTGCTCTTCTAAATTGGTATGTTTGGATTAAATGTTTTTGCCACATTTATCAGTGGGTTTAGTCAATCCCCACAAAAAAATGCCATCACAAGGACCCTCATTTAGGGAATACTTTTGCATAAGTTATTGATGTTTAATTTGGGGAAAAGGAGTAATCTCATGTTTCTTCAGTTTCTATAACAAGGACAATTTTGGCCATTCATAATCAGCTTAGGACTGAAGAGCAGTGTGGAGGTCCATCACCCCACTGTTTCTTTGTGTTGCACCAGACACAATGACATGGGGCAAATTTTACTGTGTTTTTCTGCTGCCTACCTCTCTTTTCTCCAACTCATTATCGTTGGTCTTGGCTCTAATTTTGCAATGTCATTTTCAGTTAGTGGCAGTTAAGATTTTTTCAGCTTTCTAGAGCTCTATTGCCATATTAATATAACCTTACAATGTCTTAGTACATTTTGGAATTTTACCACAAGTATTTAAAGAGACCTCCCGTTAGTTTTATATAAAATGTTGTCATGGTTTAACCCCAGCCAGCAACTAAGCACCACGCAGCCGCTCGCTCAGCCCCCCACCGGTGGGATGGGGGAGAGGATCAGAAGGGCAAAAGGGGAAAACTCGTGGGTTGAGATAAGAACAGTTTAATAACTAAAGTAAAATAAAAAAAAAATAGAACAGTAGTAATACAAAGCAAGCGGTACACTGTACAATTGCTCACCACCCGCCGACCGATGCCCAGCACGTCCCCCAAGCAGCGATCGAACCCCTCCCCAGCCAACTCCCCTGCTTATATACTGAGCATGATGTCACATGGTATGGCATAGCCCCCTGCCCAGTCTGAGTCAGCTGCCCCGGCTGTGCCCCCTCCCAGCCTCCCGTGCCCCTGGCAGAGCATGGGAAGCTGAAAAGTCCTTGACCAGTGTGAGCACCACTTAGCAAGTACTTAGCACTACTTAGCAAGAACCAAAACGTCAGTGTATCATCGACATTGTTCTCAACCTAGACCCAAAACACAGCCCCATACCGGCTACCAGGAAGAAAACCAACTCCATCCCAGCTGAAACCAGGACAAATGTAATGATTCATACAGAGTATGCATCTGTGTATATAAAGCTATGTGTATAAAAATAGCTGATTGACTGACTAACAGAACTTTTGGAACAATATGATTTTGTTAGTTTTAGCATGATGTTTTGTTGTTCTGGTTATTGTCTGTCTGGTTGCACACACAAGAACAGGGATAACCCTACCTTGTCAGGAGTTCAATTATTTTCTCATCCATACTTGGTTTTGAAGCTTACTGGAGCAAAGTACTGTGGGCAGCGCAGCTGTCACCATTATCACTGTAGCTCTGAATACAGTAGTCCTGATTCCCATTGTAATGCAATTAATCTTCTGCTTTGCACTAATGGATGAACAAGCATATTTACGGCAGCATAAAATCCTAATTATTTCCTGAACAGATGCATAAAGGGAATTTAAATTAATGGCAAGCGACAAATGTGATAAATGTAGATAACATCTTTAAATACTAACGTTCTGAATTGCAGACATTTTTTCAATACTCACAGTTTCTAAACCTCCACAGGTTGTTTTTTCCCTGTAATGAAGCTGTCTCACAGACAAATGTTTCAGGCACCCAGTAACTCCCTCTGAGGACACCCCTACCCAGCCCTGGGTTGTGTTGCATTCACCAAGGTTGCAGTCCCTGTTTCTCCAGTAAAGTGTTCGGAGTCCTCCTTTCATTCCAACTCCATTGCTTTATAGTCATGCAGTATTTCCTGTGAAAAACTCATAAGTGAGGTCTTTGTCCTCCTCTCATTCAACTGGCTTAAAAAATAGTGTGTTACATAGAAATAAAACAGATTTGGGTTTGTTTACAAAATTCTTTACAAAGTAAGATTCCTAGAAGACTGTATGCAGTAGTCATACTAGCAATGTGAACTTTAACAATGTAGTACTTAATATTTGCCGTGTCTCCAGAGAAGACTAACCTAAAATTTAATCTTCAAGGCTTCCAAGGACCATCACTACATGATGTACAATTCTGTCTCGTTCACAGAGCACAGACATATTCTAGGATCTGAACACAGAGAAAATGTCTTCTGCTTCTCCAGATCCATCAAGATCTGACTTGACTTGACAAAGCACCTCTTATTTGTATGTCACATAGGTTCTGAATTCTTTTCAGGGCAAACAAATGTATTTATTCACTACTTTATTTTAGCAAAACAGCTAAAAGCCCGTTAATGAATTCATCTTGCAAGCTATATCCCTTGACAAAACAAGGGTAGTGTCTGATCTATGCAGCTGTACTAATGCTCTCATAAAAATCATAATTTTCTGTGGGACTAACAGCTTTCAAATTTTTCATATTGTCCCTGTTCCAATTTTTCTCTGCAGTTATTCCCATCTTCTTTCATTCAGTCTAAGGTAGCCTTTGAGATATCCATGACCCCAGAGCTTCACACAGGTTTCCTTTTTTCCCCAGTATCCATTAATTTTTTCCTCACTCTCTTAGCTCCCCTTGTCCTCTTGATACTGCATTTCCATGTCATCTTTGTTGCTTCCCAATTCTTCTGTCTTCTGTGTCTAGTCACATTACTGCTCCATCTTGCCCACTGCTGTTATCAGCTCCTGACAACTCCTTTCTCAAGTGTGCATTAGATTTAGATATCAGTATAATGATACAGCAGGGACTCCAAAAGTGCCTCAAATTAGATTTGAATGAATATATTAAAATGAGCTCTCTCTTTCTCTCCATACCAAGGGGGATATTAGGAGAAACTAGGACAACTAAACGTTTACCACTCCCTGGAAATAAACAGTACAGGAAGCAGAACAAAAGTGCAGACGAATACAAAGGGAAATCAGTGTAGTGTACCAGTAGAATGAATAAGATAAAAACATAGGTTTAAATCAGAATATATTTAATTGTCATAGAACTTTGTTAGAAGCATTCAGGCTGCTACCTGTTAGCAGTTAACTTCTGCCCTTAAGTACAAAGGTTTATATACTAGTAAATTTTTATCATGTTTAAGTTCTCATTATCCATGTAAATGTATAATTATTTATTAATTTCATTTAAGCTCTTAAACGCAATTATATCCTGTGGCAGCAAGTTCCACAGGTTAATTATGCATCATGTTTAAAAAATTTCTCCTTTCATCAGCTTTATATTTATCTCTTAACAATCCTTTATCACCCTATTACAATTTATGTAATTTCCTAGAAATTGCCTTTCTTGTACTCCAGCTCTGTTTTTTTATTTTTTCTTTTCTCAAGAGCAGAAGGATTTGACAGCTTATCTTTTTTATTATTTTAAACAAAGCAGCTCTAAAATAATTAAAATATGTTAGACCAATGTCAACATTTTTTCTTTGACCTCAGGGTCACCTGACAGAACACCTTCCAACATTTTATTTGAGAAATAGAACTAATCCAGAATGTTATCATGCAATAAAATGTAATTTCTGAAACAGACACTTTGTGTAGAGGAAATAACTCTTCACTTAAACTATTGTGCTTGTTAGCAAACTTGAAATTGTGCTAATTTATTTTTTTCAAGCTGAAACTGCAAACCACAAGTAAAATAGCAATAAAATCACCTTGTTTCTCAAAAGCCTAACCAAACCAAAAGACCATGAATGCTATTAGGAGAGAACTGGATCACTACAAACATTTAATCAGGCTGTGGAAATGTATTTCTCAGGCTATATTTTCCAAATTTAGAAACACCTAATGTGCAAAGATAAAATCTGGGGAGAGAAACTTCATGGAAGCAGTGTCTTTTCTAGCTTTTTAAGTATTAGGTATAACCATATACATAACCTGCTGTCTTTTGCAGAATCATTGACTGATACACTTAGTGTAGTGGAAATGTATGTTCTAGATATGAGAAATCAATGTTGCCAAAATATTATTATCTTTCTAGTCCTCTGTTTCCTAATTCCCATCTTCAGAAAAGATTATCAAACGACACATTCTGACATATTTAATGATTTAACTCACTTTTGCCTGATCATTGCATTCAAACTTTTTTCTTCCAGTCTTTCCATATTATTTCTGCTATGTTATAGCTGCTGAAAGATTGTGATGGAGCAAGAACAAGACTGGCCACAAAAACATCACCTACATCAGAATTGTTCCTTTTGCTTTTTCAGGCCCATATGTAGTTCCAGTAGACACAACAGGAAAGTTTGTAATATTTATTAGACATGCAGATCCAATACAGTTCTGCAAGAGATGTTAAGCTCTTCTTTACTTTGTTTGCCCTGAGCAGAAAATGGAAGTTCCCTTTTGTTTGACTGAGTTCCTTCCTAGCACAAAACTCTGTAAAAAGGCTGGTGGAATTTCACTTTGCCAAGGAAAACAACCAGATTTGCTGAATCATTTGTCATCAGGATGACACTTCCCTCCATCAAGCCCACCCCAATGTCTGTAGGGTACTCTATAAACTTGGAGAGGTAAAGAGAGACAAGTAAGGAGAGGTAGCTCTTGTGGCCTTCATCTTCTACATACATAAAGGAGTAAGTCCTCCCGACTTTTGATCTGGTCCCATTTGATCTGGAACTGTGGGAAGAATCAGTCTGGAAGCTCACTGGCCCACCACTTCTGTGACTGACACATCAAAGAAGAGTTTCAGGTCAGTTCTTCAGCCTTGTCAGTTCTACAGTTACACAAATATAGAAAAATAAATCCTTAAAAATGAGCTGAGACTCAAGTTTCATGAATCCATTTTTCTGGTAAAAGTTCAATGGACTGAGTTTTATGAAAAATGCAAGAAGAATGAAAATGGATGGGAAGGTTCATTTTTAATACATCTTTCTGTGTAGCTTTTCCCAGTCTCTGTAGCCTTTGCTACACAAAATTCCCAAACAATTACTAGGTTTCTGAGATGTGATGACCTTCTTCCTTTTACCTCTGTTCTGTATAGTTACAAGTAAATTCTGGAATGTCATCAGTGCCATAGCTCATAGTTTTTTCAGCACAAATCCTCAAAGAATAAGTATCATGCCTTTTGGTACAGTGCTTAATTGTAGATGTTTCACTAAATCTCACTTGGTAAAATAACAGGAAGTTTAATGCATCTAATTTGGTAAAATTTACAGTAGACTTACTAGAATTTAAGCCTGGCCTCTGTATAAAGTAAAAATATTTCTTAAAAGTAGAGTAATATCAGTAATTCTATGTTGGATTTGTTGAACTGTAGGCACAAGGAAGTCATCTGTCCTCCCTATAGTCAGGCTCAGAGACTATGACAGACCTGGGAACAGAACCAAGTTTTCTGATGTGTGATCCCTGTGACAATATTGCCTGCTTTCCTTGTGTGTTTTGTAGTGCTCTCAGGTTTTTGGTGTTCAAGGAATGGTGGGTGAGACCTTTCAGACTTCAATTATACCTAGAACAGAGTGCTGAAAATATGTGATACAGTTATTTTCTCTCGGTAATCTGTCTCCAATTACTAATTGCAAGAAACAGTGCTGTAAATAAAATATTTCAATTTGAAAGAAATTTGTCGTGATAAAGTTTGTTTTCTTTCTACTTCTATTAATATAAACTTTAAAATGAAAGTTCATGTCAATATTAAAAAAAGAGAAATATCCTGTTCCAAAAAGATTAGAATGAAGCAATTTCCTTTATGAAGAAGGCTTTTTCACTTTTCCTTAAGAAAATGCCAGTCAAATTGACATATTCATGTTAATAATAATTCGTGTTCTCTTTTTAAACAAAAAACTATTTTCTAGAAGAAAAAGAAAACAGTTTCACTAGTTCTAATAAAGATTTTGTGTTTGAGACTTGGATAGAAAATTCAATAATTCACGAGGTATAATAAGATCCAGTTAATTCTAGCTTAGTGGTTGTGTCCTTCAAAGCTAACGGGAGGAAACTTGTTCAGTCACAATGTCAGAAGACAGTTCGAAGGTACTCTAGCAAGTATGTGCATAGAAGAGCAGCTGCTTTGTACAGGTTTGTTTTCTGACCATAAATATACTTTAAGACTACTCTCCAGTACACTGGGCAGTTATCAGTTACAGCTGAACACAAAAGTTTGCTGTAGACTGGGGGTGTCAGAATAATCTCATTTTAGATGGTGATTTTTACACTGGTCAAGGACTTTTCAGCTTCCCATGCTCTGCCAGGTGCACAAGAAACTGGGAGGGAGCACAGCCAGGACAGCTGACCCAGACTGGCCAAAGGGCTATTCCATACCACATGACGTCATGCTCAGTATATAAGCTGGGGGAAGAAGAAGGAAGGGGGGGACATTCGGCGCAATGGTGTTTGTCTTCCCAAGTAACCGTTACGCGTGATGGAGCCCTGCTTTCCTGGGGATGGCCGAACACCCGCCTGCCGATGGGAAGTAGCGAATTAATTCCTTGTTTTGCCTTGTTTGCGTGCGCAGCTTTTGCTTTACCTATTTAACTGTTCTATTTTATTTTACTTCAATTATTAAACTGTCCTTATCTCAACCCACAAGTTCTCTCCCTTTTACCCTTCCGATTCTCTCCCCCATCCCACCAAGGGCTGAGTGAACGAGCAGCTGCGTGGTGCTTAGTTGCTAGCTGGGGTTAAACCACAACACCTTGCTTCAGGCAATTTCAGGACTTGTTGTGAAATCTTGCTGTGAAAAACTCTCTAGGGAACCAGAACTGCAGCCAGTGCAAAAGCTGCAGAAGAAACCTAGCAGCTCAAATTTTCTCTCAGGCTGGCCAGCTGACCATCAGTTTTCATGGCTCCCAGTGTCTGTCTTTTTCTGACAAA
This sequence comes from Theristicus caerulescens, assembly GCA_020745775.1. Classification (NCBI taxonomy): domain Eukaryota; kingdom Metazoa; phylum Chordata; class Aves; order Pelecaniformes; family Threskiornithidae; genus Theristicus; species Theristicus caerulescens. The sequence continues at coordinate 24,802,048 of CM036564.1, read as the reverse complement.
TATAAATATGTATTAGAGCACAATTTCAGAACTGAAGACCCCACTGAAAGAGAGAGGCTGTAAGTCCCCTAGTATCTTGTGAAACAACTCTTCTTTCTCAGAGACAGATGGTAGAACCTTTCTGTACCGTGTCCAATATTAGCCTTAACTGTCTTTTTTATTCATCTGCCCTATGATGACAGCTAAGAAAAGAAGTTATTAATGCAAAAAGATGCCAGCACTTGACAAGCAAAATGTGCAGCTTATTAATAATTAAAAACTATTTCCATGTTCTGTTACTGATGGAATATTTAATCATTTGTTCAGTCAATACCAATGTCTCATTTATTATTCGTTAAAGATAAATACTGTGTAGTGCTTCTGGATTTAAATGTGTTACACCAAGATTATTAAGAGAACCCAGAGCTGATTTATTATTTAGAAATTGATTAAACTTTTGTACAGAATTTAATGACTTAAATAACCCTCTAGATGTTTAAAGTTAACAATAAGTTTTATTTAAAGATTGGTTATGTGAACAGACACAGTTATGGAGAAAAAAAGAAGCTCTCAGACCTGAGTTTAACAATTAAACTGAGATTGTTTTGGAGAGAAACACATCACTAATACCAGGCCTGCCTCACACATCCACAATGACTTTCTTCTATTTCTAATGTGAAAGTACATATGTACATGCTGTACTGTGTCACCATAACCTTGTCACTGCTTAGCACAGTCCCCTGAGGAATCAGCAGCACCCCCTCTCCATCCCCCCAGTTTTTACCCCCTTCACATTGGGTTACTTGACTTTTTTGAAGGGACTTGTGTATGATTTATGGAGGTTGTACTGTACCTCTTCTTCTTAGTCTGTATCCTGAATAAAGCCAAAGATCAGGGAAGGAGAGATTCATCTCTTCACATCCTGTCAGTGGTAACTTACCACCTGAGGAGTATAAGGAGTTGAGATACTTCTTTCTTCTCTGCAAGTGGACAGTCAGCCTAGCAGCAAAAGGTCTGCTGGCTCTCTCTCTAAAAGGATTTCTAACTTGACTGGTAATGACTAACTACTAAGAGAAACCAGTTTTGAAAATGAAAAGTCTTTGATTGTTATAGCTCCCTAATTGCTGGGCAAACCTGGAGGCTGCAGCCCAGGTCAGGGAATTGAATTTACTTGAGGAGACTAAGAAGAGAATAAGTCGTTACCTGAGTGGATCAGGAAACAACTGTGGTATCTATTGCTTATAATTTAAGATTATAGATCTCTGGCTAGAGTATGTTATGCAAAAATTTTGGAAAATATAAAAAGTTCAGTTTATTAATTTTTAATAAAAAAACCCCAAAAATAACTTGAGCTAATAAGAGAAAAGTGAAGATTTTTCTGTACTACTTCCCTTTCAAGCTTATTATTCAAGGTTTGGAACTCTTTTCCCTCCCTTCAAATAATGCAGGACTTCCCAACCTCACTAAAAGAAATTTTTCGGGTCATTCTTTTCTCAAATATGGGGAACAGTTTGAAACAGTTCAACTACCCAAAAATACACATTGTAAGAACTTACAGGCTGTAAGGGGCATTCATGTGGGTACCATATGCTTTCATTCAGCCTCCAGTAAACCATAATTCCTGAAGTACCTTTATTTCCCCATGCTTCTCAGTTAAACACATGCAGATATTGATGTTGGACAAGGCACCAGAGGAGGGAACCTTGATAGATCATAGGTGTCCCCTTCGTCCCGTTCAGAGGAGGTATAACAGTGCAGAGAAGAAAGTATTTATTGAAATTCAGAGATATCCTCTCCCCTTCTGGCTCATCCACACTCAAGGGGAATAGGGAGCACCTATGCATCTCCTGGGTAGATTTCCTCCTCTCAAAAGCAGATCTTCCTTTTTCCCTTGTATACACATTGCTGAGATTACTGACACACGCATTTTCCATGGATGTATTTTTGGGAGAAGGAGGATATTTCTCTTCACATTTAAACCATGCTTTATTCTATGATAGTGCCTGTAAATTTCAAACAGGACAGGCAGCAAGGTTTTGGATTAATCATTGAAAAAGCAGTCCCCAAGTTGTTTGTGCAACAAAGCAAGGGGTGCCCTGTGTCCTGTAGCAGAGTACCAGGGCTGGCAGGAGTGATGGAGGGTGCTTCATTATGGAAAGACTTGGTGGAAAAGGGAGGCTTGAGGAGAAGGAAGTTTTCTTTTAGAAAAGAATGTAGCCTTTGGCTGCATCCTAACAAACTAGACAATTAACAGTGGGTGCCCTGCCGTGGGAAGGAGTAACACCTTCTCATCTGTCATACGAGACAAGTGAAAATAACTCTTACTCTGTAGGTGTCCACAAAGGCTTGTCACAGGCTTTACCCTGGGAACATTTCCTCATTAAAAGTGAAGGGTAGAGACAGAGTGTAAATATCACCACTTTTCTGTAGTTCTGCCTGATGTTGGCTTTATTGAATCAGAGCCCTGCTTTTCTTTAAATTCAGATCCCTGGAAAGGGAGGGTTTCTGGGCTGAGAAATGCTGCTTGGCTGTTGTAGCTTATCCTGGCAGGCAGCGAAACACCGTTCACTCACTCCCTCCCAGTGGGATGGGGGAGAGAATCAGAAAAAAAAAAAACCTCTTGGGTTGAGATAAAGAAAATTTAATAGGACAGAAAAGGAAGGGAAAATAATAATAATAATTATAAAAGAATATACAAAACAAGTGATGCACAATGCAGTTGCTCACCACCCACTGACTTATGCCCAGCCAGTTCCTGAGCAGCGACCACGCCCCCCTGGCCAACTACCCCCAGGTTTTTTGTTCAGCATGACATCACATGGCATGGAATATCCCTTTGGTCAGTTCAGGTCAGCTGTCCTGTTTGTGTCCCCTCCCAGCTTCTTGTGCACCTCCAGAGTCCTCACTGGCAGGGCAGTATGAGAAGCTGAAAAGTCCTTGAGTCTGTGTAAGCACTGCTCAGCAACAACTAAACCATCAGTGTGTTATCAACATTATTCTCATCCTAAATCCAAAACACAGCACTATACCAGCTGCTAGGAAGAAAATTAACTCTATCCCAGCTGAAACCAGGACATTGGCGTTGCTGAGAGACAATGTGGGACTGGATAGAGCAGAGTGAAATTCAGGAAGAAATGTGTATCCGTGGTAAGCAGACAATGAAAGTGCTAGGTCTGGGGAGGTCTTCAATGAAGATAAATTTGCTAATTGTTATAAATGCAAAATATCTATCAGCATGTTTCTAAACACATTTTAATTAAGATTACATTACCTATGCCAATCTCTATAATTTCTTTATGTTAGAATTATAGAAACCAGAAGAAAATTGTGTGACTACAATATAATTAACATAAGCAGTCACATTAGAAAGACACTCTTGAATTCTTCAGGACCAAATCTTGGGTTTAGGTAAAGATTTTTTTTACTCTTTTTAAATTTCTAATAAAACCTAGAAAGGTGTTAAGTCCTTAGTGACAAAATGATTTCTGTGTTCCAAAACAATCTGAATTGTTCCCAATGTGTTGTTGATATGGTATATCAGAAAGAAAAAGAGTCACTAAAAAGACAGAACTTTGACACTTTTAAGTTTGACTTTTAAGTAGCTTTTAGTGAAGAAGACATAACCAGCTAGGCAGAAGGAAAAAAGTATTTAAAATAAAGAAATCTTTGGAAATGTAGAGTGGATGGTGTGCTGTAGAAAATTCTGTTAACTTGAAGGCTTTGTACTTACAGAGACCCATCTTAAAGATTAATCACATCAAGAGAAACACTTTCATCTGAAAATGACTTTACTGGGCCTATTTATGACAGACATCATGGATCAAAATAATTGAAAATATAGTTAAGGAGATTTTCAGTGGAACCCAGAGCCAGTACAGGACCTGAAAATTATTTGAAATCTTTTACATGTTATAGCTGGAATAATTTTTTTTTTCATGTTGTTTTAAAGAGAGCCATGCTTTCTATCAGTTTATAACTGATAACTGCTTCTTCACTAGCAAGAAGACAGAGCTTTAGGGCTTTGTACTCTTTGGCATTTATTTTGCCTTTACATATATTGTGAGAAGTGTAGTTCCATTAATAGCAAAAAAGGACTTAAAAAATGTATTTTTTGCATTCTTAGAAACAAGAAAATAAAGTAATGAAGACATCCTTCTCTTAATATGATGAACTGTTCAAAAGCTTTGATTTCAGTTTGTGGCTACAGCAGAACCTAACATATCATGATTTATATATGTATCTCAAAGATGCTCAGAACATGTGATGTGACTAATTTAGTACTGATGTCAAACATCTGTTGTGACTTCACCCAGATCTCTAAACTGCTAGTTCTGGGCACAGTGCTTACACTCCTTACTGGTCCTACTGTCTCTGGGAAATATTTTTGCTGGGTAGGAATCTTTATTTTATTTATCAGTCTGCAAAGTTAACAGTTTGTTAAATATGTTTTTTAATAATTTTCATTATCTCATTGAATGGTAATGATAAGGTCGAGTGCTTATGGGTAAAGATCAGGGGGAAGGCCAACAAGGCAGATATCCTGGTGGGAGTCTGCTATAGACCACCCAACCAAGATGAAGAAACAGATGAAGCATTCTACAAGCTGCTGGCTGAAGCTCACGGTAAGACTTCAACTTACCAGATCTCTGCTGGAAATACAATACAGCAGAGAAGAAACAGTATAGGAGGTTCCTGGAGTGCATGGAAGATAAGATAACTTCCTGACGCAGCTGGTAAGCAAGCGAATGAGGGGAGGTGCCCTGCTGGACCTGCTGTTTACAAACAGAGAAGGCCTGGTGGGTGATGTGGTGGTCAGAGGCCGTCTTGGGCACGGTGACCATGAAATGACAGAGTTTTCGATTCTTGGAGAAGTAAGGAGGGGGGTCAGCAAAACCGCTAGCCTGGACTTTAGAAAGGCAGACTTTGGCCTGTTTGGGAGTCTGGTTGAGAGAGTCCCTTGGGAGGCAGTCCTGAAGGGCAAAGGAGTCCAGGAAGGCTGGATATTCTTCAAGAAGGAAATCTTACAGGCGCAGGAGCAGGCCATCCCCATGTGCCGAAAGATGAGCCGGGAAGACTGGCCTGGCAGAACAGAGAGCTTCGGCCGGAACTCAGGAGAAAAAACATCTACCATCTTTGGAAGAAGGGGCAGGCAACTCAGGAAGACTACAAGGATATCATTAGGTTATGCAGGGAGAAAATTAGAAGGGCAAAAGCCCAGTTAGAAGTTAAACTGGCCACTGCAGTTAAAGATAACAAAAAATGAAAAAATGTTTTTACAAATATATCGGCAACAAAAGGAGGGCCAAGGAGAATCTCCATCCTTTATTGGATGTGGAGGGAAACATTGCCACAAAGGATAAGGAGAAGGCTGAGGTACTTAATGCCTTCTTTGCCTCAGTCTTTAATAGTCAGACTATTCAGCCCCCTGAGCTGGGAGATGGAGATGGGAAGCAGAACGAAGCCCCAGTAATCAAAGAGGTAACAGTTAGCAACCTGCTACTCCACCTAGATGCCCACAAGTCTATGGGGCCAGATGGGATCCATCTGAGAATACTGAGGGAGCTGGCAGAGGAGCTCGCCAAGCCACTTTCCATCATTTACCACCAGTCCCGGTCAACCGGGGAGGTCCCAGATGACTGGAAGTTAGCTAATGTGACACCCATCTACAAGAAGGGTCGGAAGGAGGATCCGGGGAACTACAGGCCTGTCAGCCTGACCTCGGTGCTGGGGAAGGTCATGGAGCAGATCATCTTGAGTGCCATCACACGGCACGTGTGGGACAACCAGGGGATCAGGCCCAGCCAGCATGGGTTCATGAAGGTAAGGTCCTGCTTGACCAACCTGGTCTCCTTCTATGACAAGGTGACCTGCTTGGTGGATGTGGGGAAGGCTGTGGATGTTGTCTACTTGGACATTAGTAAGGCCTTTGATACTGGCTCCCACAGCATTCTCCTGGAGAAACTGACTGCTCACGGCTTGGATAAGTGCACTCTCTGCTGGGTAAAAAACTGCCTGAATGGCTGAGCCCAGAGAGTGGTGGTGAATGGAGCCAAATCCAGTTGGCCTGTCATGAGTGGTGTTCCCCAGAGCTCAGTATTGGGGCCACTTCTGTTTAATATCTTTATGATTGATCTGGATGAGGGGATTGAGTGCACCCTCAGTAAGTTTGCAGATGACACCAAGTTGGGTGGGAGTGTTGATCTGCTGGAGGGTAGAAAGGCTTTACAGAGGGATCTGGGCAGGCTGGATCAATGGGCTGGGGCCAACTGTATGAGGTTCAACAAGGCTAAGTGCTGGGTCCTGCACTTGGGTCACAACAACCCCAGGCAACGCTACAGGCTTGGGGAGGAGTGGCTGGAGAGCAGCCTGGCAGAAAAGGACCTGGGGGTGATGGTTGACAGCCAGCTGAATATGAGCCAGCAGTGTGCCCAGATGGCCAAGAGGGCCAACAGCATCCTGGCTTGTATCAGAAATAGTGTGGCCAGCAGGATTAGGGAGGCGATAGTGCCCCTGTACTCGGCACTGGTGAGACAGCACTTTGAATACTGTGTTCAGTTTTGGGCCCCTCACTTCAAGAAAGAAATTGAGATGCTGGAGCATATCCAAAGAAGGGCAATGAAGCTGGTGAAGGGTCTAGAGAACAAGTCTTGTAAGGAGTGGATGAGGGAGCTGGGATTGTTTAGTTTGGAGAAGAGGAGGCTGAGGGGAGACCTTATTGCCCTCTACAGCTACTTGAAAGGAGGTTGTAGAGAGGTGGGGGTTGGTCTCTTCTCCCAAGTAACAAGTGATAGGACAAGAGGAAACAGCCTCAAGTTGTGCCAGGGGAGATTTAGAATAGATATTAGGAAAAATTTCTTCATGGAGAGAGTGGTTAGGCACTGGAACAGACTGCCCAGGGAAGTGGTACAATCACAGTCCCTGGAAGTATTCAAAAAACATGTGGATGGTTTAGAGGTGGACTGGGCAGTTAGGTTAACGGTTGGACTCGATGATCTCAGAGGTCCTTTCCAACCTTAATGATTCTATGATTCTATGATTTTATGAATCTTGCACTTTGTTACAGAATGTGGAAAATTATTATAATAGTTTAAATATGCGTAAATATTCCAATGTAACACAATTAAATTAAATTAGAAGGTGGCATTGAAATAATGCAGTCTTTTTTCCCCCACAATTTCTATATTACATCTTACTCAAAACCATAGTATGGGAATGTGTGTGATATAAATGGGTTTCCTCCCTGTCTTTATTTTAGTTGTAAAAAGCATCTTCCATTAACTGTGTGGGATTTCCAGTTTGGGGACTGAACATTTTTCTTGCCTATAACTTTATTGATCCCTGTGCAGTTCAAAGTCTTAGAAATGATACTTATAAATTCCGTGAGGAAAACACTAGAGGCTGCCAGCACTTCCCTCCTATGGAAGAAAGATAAATGATCAGCAGCAAGTGCAAGGTTTGAGGTCTTGATATTTGGTGGGTTTCTTTTTCTTGACTCTTTTCCTGGCAAGGAAACTCCTATAGACAGGACTGTACAATGAAGAAAGACTAAAGGAAACAGAGATTGTTGCTGGCTTAAGCCATTAGGAGATCTTTTTCAGCTCTGAGGCAGGGATTTTACTCTCCTAAAGGATGGGGAGACAATGATTTAAATGACCAGTTTATTCAAACATATCAAATGGTTTATACCTACAAAAATTTTATAGCGTTACCATCATGTAAGTTATCATTTAGCTTGCCTGTGTAACAGACCTGTGAAAAATAGTCTGCAGGGAGTCTTCCTTCTGACTGAAAATGGACACAGTGGACCACAGTTCTGGATCTTCTTCCAGCTTTATTTGTTGGGAATCTGTAAGAAGCCAAAAGACAATAGAGCATGCAGAATTTCACAATTCTGCCTAAGGCAAGCTTCTTCTTTATTTAAGTGCCATAATCCATCAGAAATTATTGACCACAGTATGAAAGGGTCAGACAGTAATCTTTTGGAGGCAGGTGAATGAAGACCTTTCACAAATGCATTTAAAAAAATATATAAGTTGTTTTTTTTCCTTTTCTAAATTTGATCACTGTTATGCTGTAACCAAATTACTGGGAGGCTATTCTTCACTGGGGAATAATAAGCTTACAGACCTTTCTGTCTCTAAGATCAGGGAAAGTCTTAACTAGGAAAGAGATCATCATATATATATATATATATATAATTTCTGGCATCTGAACTGAATTTGCATTTCAACCTCTGAAGGCCTTATGGTTGTGTCACCCACAGCTGGATCATTGTCAAGTGGAGTGAACAAGCAATGAGAAACAAGAGTTTTGCCTGCCTGCCTTTGCTATTGACTTGCTGTGTGACCTTATATTTAATATGTGGGCCAGTATTTTCAAAATTATTCCCTTTTTGTTTTTTCTTTATGTAAGTCTCTGCATGCCCTACTGGAGGTATGTTTTAAAATTAAATATGCATTGGCTTGTGGGCTTGATTCTTCCCTTTACTATATGATTGCCTGATACATAGGATATCATTAAAGCAATCTCTGACTCTTCTGTGTCAGTGGACCAGTCCTAGTAGAAAACATGCCTAATGAACAAGTCCAAATGAAATCTTCTCCAAAAGCTTGCTACTGAAAGCATTCAGGTGTATAGAGGTGTGACTCAGGGTTAAATGTCAAAATTCTCAGTTTTCAGTTAATGCCAAAGACTTTCCAGGGAATATCATGCCTCATCCAGCTCCAGACAGTGCTGGCAAAGGGAAAACTGACTTTCAGTATTTCAGTTGTGCCCACCTTCACACATGGGATCCATGGGATGAAAGCTCCCATTAAAGGGATAGCTATCAATTTTCCAAAGTTTGTGAATAAACACTGTGGTGAGAGTGATAATTACATTTCAAGGATATCAGAAGTGCAACAGTTGGATGGAGAAACAGGTGATATTACAACAGAAGTTTATCTTAACAGAAACTCTATTTCAACAACAAACCTTAATGCCCTGTTGCAGGCTTAAGGGCCAGTTCTGTGTATGTCCATGTCAGTTATTCACCAGCGTTCAGGTGATCGTAAGCAATCCGACATTTCTCTTCTCTGCCTGAATGCTTTTCATGTGAGATTTTGTGGTAAGTAGCCAGTAGCCAGCCTTCCCAAAACCCCGCAACAGCTTCAGACTGTGGTAACCTCTGTGGAGCTGTGGAAAGCCCATCTGTTCATTCATTCAGTCTTTTGACTGTGGCAGATTAGCTGTGATGAGCTTTTGTTTATAGTCTTCATAAGGTAATAGGCTGGATGTTACCCTTGCGTTTATGTTGTTATAGCAGGGGGTTGCAGGTATACATTTAGGTTTGCTTCCTTTGCAGGCAGTTGTTGGCAGTATGATGTTAAATGGAGTCTAATTGCAAAATAAATTCACCTAGAAGGACCTTTTTTTTTAACAAATTGAAATATACATTTAGAAAGAAGTCTTCGTAAAATGGCATTAGTTCACAGAACATCTGTTTACGGAATGTTACACATCACTGAAAAAGTTATTTAACAGAAGTACTTTGTAGAACTGTATTGATTTAGTTCTAGATCAGCAATGAACATTCCAATGTTGCCAGATACTTACTCTTTGATCGTGTATTTTATTTTATTTCCTGGTGTCCAATCTGTTCTCCTGCAAGTCTGACATCAGTAAAACTTGGGCAGACTCAAGAAGGTTACTTGTCACTTGCAACAGTATGAAGTAAGAATTGGATCTTTGCTGTCCAAAACATGTACAAGAGTCCTATCAAAATTATCTCTGAAGGGCTGCTGTGAATACTAGAGTAGACAAATACACACCTCTTAGGAGAAATCCTGCAGTTATGAGAATCCCATGCCAATTTAACCAAGCTGCTGAGACATTCAAGCAAAGTTTGGGATACTTATCTAAATCAAGCTGTTGTGGATTATCTCATATCTCTCTATTCATTGCTGATCCACCCTTAAATTTAAATGGAGCTTGTTCCAACCAGCTACTTCAACTTTTGTTAAGAGTGATCTGAATAACTGTTATTTTGCTGTGCCCATTTTTCGCTAATAAAAGAATGGTGGTCAATTATTGCAGCTGAAATGTCTCTTTTTATATCAGGGTTTTTTTTGCTCCCTTCACATTTTTGGCTTATCACCACTGATATCATTTCAGATGACAGCCTCCCTTTATAATTTTGCTAATGCTGCCAAAGTCCAGTGAATGCATTGGCTAAGTACCAACAGCCATATTTCTTCCACTAGGTGCTACCTTTAACAGTGAAATCCTGAACTGGTGCTTCACACAACCCCTCTGCCTCAAGCACGTAAGCACTTGTTAGGTGGATGAAGTAATGTAAAGGAGTATGGTACAAATTACAGGGAGCTTGAAGGCTTTTCTCTTTTTTTTTTCAAATATTTTTGTTCTTTAGGAGGTGAAGCTCTGGGTTATCTGTGTGAAGAAAATTCATTCCTCCCTTGCAAGATCTTTCAGTCAAGTCATAAATTACCTCTGCCTGGCATCGTTGGGTCTCACCCAGCTCCTATTTAAAATATCTCTAAAAGGTGCTTATCACATCATGGCCTAGATTATGCTGAGGTGATTTCACTACCAGCTTGGGAGCTACTTTCTTATTACTGCCCATCTGTACCCAGTCTTGTACTAAGGATCTTATTGAAAGCTTATGTTTTGTGGATTGCAGTTTGCTGAATGAAATCAGAATGCAACGGGCATGTTCTGCATTTGTTTTTAAAAGGCTGCAGTCTGCTGCTCTGATCTTCCATATGATCATTTTTCTTCCTGTATTGAAAAAATGAGAAGTTCCAAAATTACAGAACTAGAGGTATAGAATAAAAAGTTGTTGACAAGCTCTACATTTTTGTAATGATTTGGGACATAAGCCAATATGAATGAACAGAAATTCTGTAACTGCTTCTTCCAAGGTCTCTTGAACATTACTCTGAAACATGGTGTCCCTTTGCACTGGGGTCAGAGCTCTTGGCTATGTGGGAAACTGATGCAATCCACTCCCTTTGTTTCTGTTTCACCAAATGAATAGAAATGTTGCTGCTTACTGCAATGAGAGCACAGGCAAGCCAGATACTAAAATGTCACAACTGTTCCGTTCTTTGAAACAGTCAGCTACACAAGTTTTCACTGCAGAAGTACATCTTGGGGCAGTACTGGAGGAAACACTGAGGTACACAAATTCCAGTAGGATTCCTAGTTAGGCCACATATAGTTTATTTCTCTACTACTTTACACCTTGAACAATTAAACTCATTTGCAAAGAGCAAATGGAAAGTAAATATAAAATACAGCTGTTCTACCCCCGGCAAAATCTTATACATTCTGTGCAGAGGCATATTACAAATGGCAAAACAGCAGATAATTTAGCCTACACACTTTACAAAACTATGTTTCAAACTGAATATGAGACAGATGGTGTTTTCAAAAATCTAGACATAGCTCTAAAATCTCCTAAGCAAACCCCTCAGATTTATAGGCAGGATTCAGAGAAATGATAGTGAAGTATAGAATAAAATATCTGTTTGTCTAGCAAGTCTTGACTGAATATTAATTCTACCATAGTTTTTTAGTTATGTATCAGCAACTCAAAAAAACCACAAAGAAGGCCTCAAAAAAAGCTTCCACATTTCAGTATCAGCTTAGAACTGCTGAGTAACTATACAGGTATTAGCACCAGCATGAATGCAGACTATTAGGCTTGTGCAGTTATAAATTTAAATTGATCTGAAACAGAATAGTTTACAGTAGTTCTGAAATGACTGCTTGTGACGATGAGAAACTGGTATTTTTAGTTGTTTGCCGTAAGTGATTTTAAATCTTGATCACTGTGTTGCTATTAATTAAACAGTTTCTCGAGACATTCTAATGGACAATTTTAAAAATAAAAATACAAATTAGTTTTATCCATATGCCATTAATTCCTTACCCTTTCCAGGTTGTCACTGAAACTATCCCTGCCTACCTCAACTGTCAGTCTGTGTACTTTTTCTGAGGCCAAGGAACAGAAGCATTAACAGTCTAGTGATAAAGGAATACCCAAACAAGAAACTTTTCTCTTCTTGATTCTTCAAAAATTTTTTATATCTGACCTGTAGATTATCAGCAGGGGTGATTGTCGAGGCTGTGCAAGTGACTGCAAATGTGGAGGATGTGTACTTTTTCTGAGGCCAAGGAACAGAAGCATTAACAGTCTAGTGATAAAGGAATACCCAAACGAGAAACTTTTCTCTTCTTGATTCTTCAAAAATTTTTTATATCTGACCTGTAGATTATCAGCAGGGGTGATTGTCGAGGCTGTGCAAGTGACTGCAAATGTGGAGGATGTACTACCTATTAGTGACTGAATGAAAAAAAGATGGGTAAAAAGGTGCTTTAATTCTGTCACTAATCAAAAAGTACTTCTACACTATCATCAAGTCATCTCTTCAGCTTTGTTTCGATAAGATAAACATTGATTTTTTTAAATTTCTCACTGTAAACCATTTCTCTAATCCTTATGTAATTTGTGAGGTTCTTTTCTCCACCCTTTTAACTTTTTTAGAGATCTTCTAAATATGTGAGAGTCTGAATACATATAATTTTCTGGTTTTCATCCTGTCAATCACATACAATCATGCTTTACTTGTGCCCACTACAACCTATTCTTCTATCCAGGGACCGTAATAGCCCATTGGACAAAACTGCATACTAGAAGCTCACCTTGAGTTGCTAGTCTGCTATGACCTTTTTATGTTTATCTGATTCTTAAGATGAGGTTCTCATTCTATGCATTTGGCTGCCTTTGCTGGTTTGTTTGGTTTTTTTTATTTTGTTTTGTTTTTTTTTCTTTTTCTGAAATAATACATAACTTTAGTTTTGACTGCATTAGAACAATCTCTTTAGAATGTTTAACTCAGTAATTCAAGCAAATTAGTCAGTCCTTACTATTACTTAGCATTTGCTGCGTTTTTTTTTTCCAACTTGCAATTTTCATTAGCGATTTCATGCTTTCCCTCATGTCATTGATAGAAACGTTGAAAGCAAGAGCATAGTAGATGCATAGTGTCAATCCGTGACTGAGTCAAGGAGAAACTCCCTTCTTGAATATGAGCATCATACTGAGAACTGTTTTTCAAGATCTTTTAGGTAGTCTTTATTCTAGTTAACATATGTTTGTTGATAGATTATAGCAGTATTTTTTAATCAAGTAGCCATGGCAAACATTTTTAGTATTTATTAGATGACTATAGATCTTTTACTGAGTACTTACTGAGATCTCAATCCCAAGATACTGTAGGTTATGATCATGTGATGCAAATTCCTCCCTCCTCTCCACAAAAAGCATGGTCCTTCTTTGACTTTAGTCGTGCTTTTATGGTAATTTTCTTAAGAAAATACAGAGAATGACATGAAAAATCCTTCTGAATAGACAACATCCTTTTCTCTTCAACCTCTCCTAGCTACAAATACTTTCTTTCCATTGTTGTCATTCACCATTTCCTCCATATCAGTTATCTGTCCATAAAAATGAGGAAAAAGTCTTTTATCATTGCTTCTAAGTGGTTATCATGTAGAAGGAATGCTCTATGACTAAGCTATGTATTGAGTAGTTTTCAGGATTTTTTTTGGCAGTAATATTAAATAACCAAGTTGGGTAGTTACTGAGACAACTTGAAAAATCAAAGAGTAAACATCTCTAAATAAAGTATCAGTGTACTCTACTCAATTTTGTGATCATCTTCAATAGATTGCAGTTAATTCTTCAAAAAGATACTCAGAACTTTCTATCATAACTCCTGCATGGATTATTGTATTCACAGTGGGTAAAAAGAAAAAGTGAAAGTGAAATATATGAATATGGAATGAAGCACAACTTTTTAATCTCCCCTTTTACTTGGGATAAAGTTTGGATAAAGCTTTTTTTCTTAAAAAAAAAAAAGTCAAGATTTCTTTTTACAGATTACAATTCCTTTAAAATGTTTGTGCCGATTAGCAACAATACCTCCAACCTTCACTTGTGTTTCCACAGCAACATGCTCCGAGCCAAGCTGGTACGGCAGTGCTGTCCTCCTGTGTCTCCCATGGTCAGCCACTCCTGTTTTCTCTTTGCAGAGTTCATTTTCTGCCAGTCTATCTCTGTGAAATGACTCGTTCATGATTAGACAGGCAGCATTGCTGAAACAAGAGAGGACACATAACTGAATCCATGGGCTAGAGAAAGAGGGCATGATACTTTCATTTGATTTAGAATGGGCTTGAACTATGATGGTACCTAAAAGTTAGGAGAAAGGGAAGAAAATTTAGGAAAGAGAAGTAAATGATTGGAAAAAAAATCAAACTAAAAGTCATTAATTCGGTCTATAACTGTGTTATTTTTACAAACAAGGAATAAATTGTCCTACTAAGCATTGAAGGCCAAATTATTCATTACTCTTCTGAGGCAAACATGCCTTCTAATTATCACAAAAGGCCTGAATTCCACCAAATAGCACATTTTCTTACCAAATATGGATTTTGGACAGGAATGGAGCCTGGAATCATTGTTACCTTGTCTCTTTGGTGTAACCTGGAGGTGAAAGTGGCAGGAAAAGTGCCTTCACAGGAAATTCACAGGAAAACCCATAGATTCTCAGAAACTCTCTTCAGCTGTTGTTGGACCCTAAGTTTCGGTATTTTGTGCAAGGCTGCCATAACTAGAGAAACAACTTCTTTGCAGTCCCTTTTTTTATATATGGTGCATAACTTGGGATCAAAAATTGCCTACACTCAAATAGTGAACAATTATTAGTCTAAGACTATGGAATGCCAAAATCCATAGGGTACATGAGCAAACCACTAAAACAACTGATGTAGTTTCAGAAATCAAGTTCTGTTAGGAGATTATTTTCAAATCTAAAAAGCAGCAAATGAATTATTTTACTGAATTTATTACTTTCTTCTATTTTTTAATAATATTCCTGTCATTGCCAATAAGACACAGTGTAAACACTTTCAAGGAAGAGAGACTTGACAGCTGATGTGCAGTACTCTGGTGGCAAAAATAGGAATGGAATACATAAAAAAATGATTAGAGGTCTGAGGGGTTCCATTAAAAAAGTGAAGAGGAAAGAAATATGTTTACAAGATCTTGGTGAGGTAAAACTAGAAATGCTGGTGCAAAATGAAAAAAAAAAAAAGGTTTGAGATACTTTTCTCTTGGAATATGTAGTTAAAAGATTTTTCAAGGAAATTCTGACCATATTACTTATGCTGCATTACAGTCCTTCAAAATATTTGTTACTACCAAAAATATTGAACATGATACTACTTTATTTCCAAGTATCTATGTGTATGTGTATATATATACACACACAAGAATATATATTTATTTCCATATAAATGTATATATACATGCACATTCAGCAGGCAGAAAGAACTACTTCATTTTTACACTTAATTTTGTTTTGAACTAGCTCCACTATAATGTCTATCCACCAGGATATCACGTACATTTTCAAAACTTTTTCTCTAGAAGCAAAAGTTTCTTCTATATTTGCATTATCATGTTATGATCTTACTTACTTCTGCACATCATCTATATAAACATTTTTTTCTGTCTGAAAGTCAGGGATATCAATTCCTTTTCTTTCACATTTTTATTCTTATATTTTCAGGAATATGTCATTAGACAAAAAGTATGTGTCTGAGAGGGTAACATAGTTCTGTCTTTAATAGTAGGTATATTTGTCATTATTCAGTATTGTAAATTTATGCTTACTTTTTCACAAATACATTAGTAATACCTCTAAAGTGTCAATTATTTGTAATATGTTCATCATATCAAAATAAATAAATACATTTTTTGGCAATGAAGTAGTCATAACAGACATTTCTTTTTCCCTTCCCCACAAATCTCCAAAAACATTCTAAAACACCTGTGACAGTTCTTTGTCTTAATAATGTTTTATTGTTTAGCTCTTTATTCTTGAAGTTTCATTAACAGACTGCGTCCATGCTATTCCGGTCATTAGTCCATAGAGCCAACAAACAGCTATTTGTATGCTCTTTGTTATTTCAAATACATGGCATAAAACCATTTAACCCTAATGTTGACACTTTCCCTGTTCATGAAACTAGAGAGCCCATGGAACTTAGAGAAGAGTCAATGGTTAGGAAAGACAAGAAGGAAAGGAGTTTTGGAAAAATTATGACACACATAATATATATGGCAAAGAATCATATATATTAATTTAGTCTGGAAAAAAAGACATTTCATTTCAGTCTGAAATAACTGAATTCAAATGAGAGATTTTCTCATTCATATCTCACTTGAGTTCCACTTTGTTAGCAGGAATTTTAAATGTAGGTTCTTGATCTTTTCTAACAAAATCTTCTAATACATCCTAAAATAGTTTCTTGCAAGTGGGTAGCGAAGTATTTATGAGAGGTATTATTGGAACTCTTTCCTTTGAACAAAGGGAATAGTCTTGCATTTGCCAAACAGGTCACAACCTTATCAGTGTTACATACCAGCTGTGTATCTGATTTTCAAGACCAAGGTAACCGGAGATAATCATACTAACAGTTTTTTTCTCTTTTTTTTTCTCAAAAGATCATCTGACTTTGCCATCTTAGTTTACATGAGCATGTTACTGGCTTGATTTTCATTAAGGCTCTCATCTTTATCTGTATGTTGGAAGACTTCCTTTTGTCCCAAAAAATCATTCCTTCAGCATTGAAGATACTGAGGAAATCAGTCATGTAAAACTATTTGTGCATGCAGTGGAGAAGATGATGTATAGACACTTGCCCAGACTCATGGTTTCTCCTGATTTGGAGGTATTTACTGTCAGCTGAAGGGATTTTTACTCATATGGAGCCACTGACCATTTCCTGGTCATGAGAGCATGGAAGGATGAGTAGAAAAAAAATTAGCATCTTGAACTGTTGTGAACACTAGGTTTCATTGCTAGCTTTGGTAGGAAAACAGAAATTGTACTTGTCTGGAGGGTCTCACATTTTGAAAATAATTTTCATCGTCAACCAAGTGGAAAAGCTGACATTTCAAAATGTTTCATAGACATGTATTTTTAAAAAAAAGATAAAACATCAAATATTGAAGTATTTTGTTTCAGTAGTGTAGACATAACACAACAAATAATATAAACAAATGAGAAGTCAGCATAAAATGAAAGAATACTGAATTCAGTACTGAATTTTTAAAGAAAGCATTATTGAATTTTTTTAAGAAAATGTTCTGTAATGTTGCCAGAATTTGCACATTCTTGTGAAATAGTTTTTTACATGAAACAGCGTTGTCCAAACAGAATACTATTTTTTGTAGCCTCTTCATATAATTTTCCTTATAACAGCTGTATAATAAAATTAATTTAATAACTAAATAAAGAATGATTGCCCTCTTCCTTTTCATGGATTTTTTAAAGAGATAATGAAATGCCTAAATATGTTTATCTGAAGAAATTTTTACATGTCTTTCATGTTGGAAAATAATTTGCTCATTGATGTTCTCATAATTGCAAATAATATTCACCAGACAATTTTGAAAAACAGGTAAATAATAATAGAAAATGTCAATGAAACTTATAAACTGAATTGGTAATGACAGATGGCTTATCTCTTGTTAAATGTACCCAATTCAAAAATTCATATAGTTGTTTAATTATAACTACTTGTATAAGACATGTTATTCCTCTTCTTTCTTGAATGAGTCAGACTGCCATCCAGCATAATGTATGCGAACTGTTGCTTTTAAAATGAGTTTATGAAAATCTCATTTACATGTTCTTTCATACAAAATGTAATTATTCAGGCTTCAAATGTCTTTTTCATAATATTTGTTATAGCAAAGTATGAGGACCTGATGCACACAGAATATATATCTGAAGGAATTTCAAATGCAATCAAACTGAAATTTATACTGAGATAACCACAAATGTAATTGCAGAAAATTTCCTAGTTTTCAGCTTGAAACATTTGCAGGTCAGTTTCTATTTGGATGACAAGTTACTGACATACAGTATAAAAAATTTCTAAATGTATTTTATTTTAAAGGAGGTGGCCATCAAAAAGCAGATAATTATTTTGTAGTTTCAGACTGAATTCCCATATTCAGTTTTCTGGAAAAAAACCTTATTCCTATAGTACTCTAATAGGAGAGGTTAGGAAAAGGTCAGTCCTTCTCTCTCTCTTTTCAGCATCTTCCTTATCAAGAAATTGCACTCTAAACGCACATATACAATGGGAAGAGTAGCAATACTGTCAAGGTGAGAGTCTTATAATGTAGCATAATATCACTGTCCGACAACTCCTTCTATAGCCTTCATAATATGCTTATTTTGCAGATTCATAAATTGAATCTCAGGATAGGACAAACATTTCCAAACTGAGGTATCTAAAGTTTTAGTGACTAAACAGAGTTCTTTCTTTGTTTTCCCCATAGCTCCAAAATCAGTGCTATGGATGAGTACATATTTCCTTTAAAGTTTGGTAGCTTAGTTTTTGCACTCTTTTGATGCCTAATGGTGTTTAGTATTTGGATATGAACAGCTTGCACTTCTATGGTGAGTGCTTATCAAAGTAACAGATGAAATTAAATCCTAACTCCAACATTACTCATAGGAATTTATGCCATTGATTTCAAGAGAGCCAATCTCGACACTCTTTTCTTGATCCATTGACAAGAAAAATTTCTCTTCTGAGTACAAATCAGCTACTGTTACATATATTTCTATCATGTTCTTATAGTATTTAAAAAGAGAAAGTGAAGTAAATCCTTTTTTTCCCCTGTATTTAAAATGATGAGCATCAAACGTGTTCACAGAATCTGGCACTTCTTTGGGTTGGAAGGGACCTCCTGAGGTCTCTAGTCGAGCCTGCTGCTCAGTGCAGGATCAATACTGGGTGTAAACCAGGTTGCTTAAGGTTTTGTCCATTCAGGTCTTGGAGACCTCCAAGATGGAGATTGCATTATATCCTGACAGTGATTTCTTTTTTTCCCTTACATCTGGTTGGAATTTCCCCTGTTTCAATTTACGACTCTTGTCTCTTATTCTCCCACCATGCACGAAACATGGGACAGTCACAAAATCAAGAAGTATTGAATATTCTGCTGAGGTGTAAAAGAAACTTAACACTGTGCTGCTCCTATCCATTCACTGGATAGACTTTGGCTTGCTGATCTCAACTTGTATCAGTGATGGTGACATAAGAAGATGAACTTTCAGAAAAATGTGAATGCTTAGGACTCTGTTTATTTGTTAAAATTCCTCTACATTTTCATCAGCTATAAATTTATTCCTCATGTAGGGAGAATAACACTGGGAATCGGATACTGTAGGTTGAAACCCATAGTTTCATTATCATAGCATGATACACCTAATCCTGCAACTTTAAGAAAAAACCTGTATGACAAGTCTTACATGTGGCAAAGGTCTGGATGTATATTGTAAATGGGAAAGGCCTACCTCAAGTAAAAGCAAAAAGGTGTTTATTTTTTACATTGCTTTTGCACTGTTCCATGAAGTATCAATAATATTAGGACATGTTACATTATGACATAATTAAAAGGAATTGTGCTATGAAAAGAGCTGTCTAAAAATGCATAAATTCCCTAGCACCAAGTAATATGTTGGCTGAATGTTTAAGACAACATTCGTATTTTGAGTTTGAGTAACAAATTTTGAAACAGTTATAGAGGGGAGCATCTATTCTACTTGTTTGGCTGATGTGTTAAAGCTTTCCCTTCTCCTATGCCCATAGTATGATGCTATGGTAAGCCAAAATATCCCAGTATAAAGTTGGTTTCAGGAGGAGCGGGATTTAGAACAGGAAATACCACACATTGAAGCTGAACTAGAACTGTCAGACTTTGGCAGTTTTATTGGAGACTTGAAGTCTTTTGGTTCCACTTACTGACAGAGGAAATGAGATGAGGAAAACTAAAAAATTCTTAGGCTTCAAGTCTTCATAAAACTTCTTGCAGGACTTCTTAGGATTTCTAAAACTCTACCTGCTGAAGTTTAGATAGTATTTGTTAAACAAGGATGGTTGTTTCTTATTTTCAGTCACTACATGAAAATATTTGTAATTTTCATATCCTGTCAGATCAAAAAATGGACACAATTTATTTGTCAAAATGAACACTGAGTATTTGGACCACTTGCTTCTGGACCACTCACTTTCCATGCATGGTCAATGAATGAAGCTGATCCTGTTATCAGTCTAGCTCAATAGCTTACCTGTCTTCAGGTAAGACTGCATGGACGGTTGATTGGTTGTAGCAAGAGAACCCAACCCTTCTCATCTCTTAGAGTATAAAGTAAATATTATCTCAGAACTTCTCTTGCTCTGTGTCAGATTCAGTATGAGAGGTAAGTTATATTTCTGAAATAACATATAACAATGCCAGCGTAGGAGGTTCTTTGACATCTTTATCTGGTACCGAAATAATACTGCCTACAACATGTTGCAATTTATGATACAGAAAGTGTCATAAATCAACATACAAGATGCTGGTTAAAATGGAACTTTTTTGTCAGAAGATGTCAGGTTGTACCATATTGATTTTTTTGTGTGCCGTGTAAGACAATTTTTGGTTTGTTTTACATTGTATGGATGTGAATTAGAACACATGAATGCATATTCAGTGAAGGTTATTTCTTTGTATTTCACCTTCACAATTACTGATGCTTCACCATTTAAACTGCTCAGAAGATCATTGAAATAATCTTTTTATAATGGCTAAGTTGCATTCATTTTTTCTCATTCTCCTATTCAAAGGAAATGGCTGAAATGTTCCTGCTTAGATATTTCTAGTATCATGTTGGACATGCTAAAATTAGGAATATTTCAATCACTAGAGTGAGTATTTGAGGTTTTTGAGTGGTTGAAGCATGGAGTTACAAAGAAACCCTTTACAATTATAATTTCGGTTGTCACTGCCCTCCTGTCTTTCTTGTAACATATTTATGCATCACTCAGCCTGAAATTCTTCAGATTCAAATATTGACTATGAGCTTGGGATGTGTTAATATATGCACCTGTCACTGTCTCAGCATGACTAGCCTTTATATATATACTAGTGATCTAATGGTGGCTCACAGTTTTGTCTGTGTGGAAATCCAGTCATCTTCACAATGTGTTTGAATCACAGTGGAATTATATTTTTATCTGAGGAGAGGTTCCCATCTCATTTCCTGTAACTCAAGTGAAAAAAATGTTTGGGGCTGAATGCAGAAATCAGCTTCTTTAATGCCACCAACACAAAACAGGGGTCACATTTGTTTACAGAGTGAAGGCTCAGTTAAATAAGGGAGAAGGATTTCAATTTCATCCTTGTTTGATATGGGTTTTTTCTTTCTTTTTCTTAAGAGACAACCAATCTTCAAGTAAAAAATAAAAGGCTCTGTCTATACTTGCATGTATATTCATAAGCAGAACTAAATAATTTAGCAAGTGCTTAATCCTTTTCATTTTAAAATTTATTACATTAATCCATTTATATGAGATCATTATTTCTAGCTCTTCTGTGAGGCAGAGCCTCAGTATCTAACATAGTCTTTTCAGTTAAAAAAAAAAAAAAAAGAAAAAAGTGACAAACTTCCATGAATAACAGCAAATATATTTGTTCCCATTATAGTTTGCATGCTGGTAGCTTTTACCCCAGCTCACAGATGATAAATACCAGTCCAGAATCTGAGCCAAGCTCGGTTTCAGTTTTCACACATAACACTGCCAGCTCTGGTTCTGCTTCTCATGCTTTGCCCTCCATTCAGTTCCAGGCATCCCCTGCTCTTTGTGGCTCTCCCCTTCACCCAGAGTGTCTGTCAAGGAGGCACCTAATTCCAATGCAGGAGCGTATCTACATCCTATAGCTCTCATTTCAGGAACTTCTTTACAGATATCTAGTCCCAGATAATGTACAAAATGGCATTTCTAATCATAAAGAGCCCATCACAGTAAATTCATCCTAAATCCTTTCCAAAGGCCAGGCTAACTGTGAAGTCTCTTAGGAGCTAAGTTTGCCCTTTTGCAGATCAGACTTTCTGTGTTCACACAATGCATAATTAAGCTGAAGCATTCCTTGCAACCGGGCACCGTGGATGCTTAAACATTTACAGTGTCCAAAAGCAATTAGACAAATTAGAATGGAAAATAGATCCATGAGGGCATTATTAACTACAAGGATAACATTTTTGGTTCAGGATATCTCTATGCCACAAACCCCTGGAGCTGGGAAAGTATATCAGAGAGTTACCACTGTGTGACCTCTAGGCAGGCACTCACTTATGGTCATCTCTCGTGGCAGGATACCAGGCTAGATGAACCTTTATACTGATCTGCGACAGCCGCTTCTCCAAACTGTGAGTACTGCAACATTTTATAATGGATGCCACAGACGCAAGCCTATAAAGCTTTCCCTGACAGAAGGTTAGATCTGTTTTTTGTAGTTGGTGACAGTTTTGCTGAAGTCAATGAGCCACTGGGGACATTCAGTCTAAGGTAATTCCAGATCTGACAGTGGTGAAGATACTTTTTGTCTGAGTGTGACTAATCTATGAGGAAAGGCGTGAGTGTATAGTGGTGCTGATTTCTACAATTTTGAATGTATAAATGAAGACATATTGAAAATGAATTAAATCTAATTAATAACAAAAGGGCCATAGTTGGCTGATGCTCATATAGCTGAATAAAACTGCTGGAAGGCTGCAGACCAGTCTTAAGAGCTTTACAAGAACAATTGATTCTCAATCATTTTTATTTTCTTCTTGTTCACATGAAGAGAAAAGAAAGTTTGGTAACTGATAAAGTTTCTGGGATTTATCTTGTCTCTTCTAACAATGGCAAAATGTGAAAGGAGGCTGAGTGGGATATCGGCAAACACCCACCTGTTAAGATATCTGTCTCATGATAAATGAATTAATTTGTACTTAGATTCACTGCGTCAGCTCAATTTCTGTATCTCCTTTCATCCAAATATGTATTCCCCAAGTGCAATTCAGATTTACTTAATGGATATATAAATCACATACAGAAAATACTGGCATTTCTTTAACAGTTCGAAACAACTCGACCTAAATCTGCACAGCAGGAAGTGACTTGTTAATATTCATTGTTCACACGTAGAAAACATCTCCACTGAACCAAATGCTGTATGCGCACATGTTCTTTGCAGTGAAGTTTGGAGTTACATCAGCAGTTAGTTCTGCCCACAGTCCCAAAAGCAGCACAAAAGTGTGAGCTGATGAGAGTACAGGTGTTACTGATGCAAAATTTAAGGAATGATTAGAAGACTCCCAAATGACTGGTAAAACAATTACCAAGACCATCAGTCTGCATGCTTAAGGGCATTTAAATTGCCATCAAATAGCTCAGAAAAGATTTACATATGTTATGTTACAAGGCTACTCCAGTTGCATTTTCTTCTGCTTTCCACTGAAGCATTGGATAAAGGACAAGCTGTCTGCCAAAACGGTGGAATAATTTATTTCACAGAGGCGTTTGCTTACAGAATTCATTTATTATATTTACATAGGGTATTCTCAGGGACTCATAGTGTCTAAGTTAATTGGTCTTTCTATATGTATATAAACCTGATAAACAATTGGAAAAGCACACAAAAATACCATATGAAATTCTCCCCAGTAGATAGTTATGCTGCATATGTTACTAAATCTCTTTGCAGGTTGTTTCCAGCACTGGTGTAGCTACAAGTGTCATAAAAGGACACCATAGGGCTCGTTATCCATGAAACAAATGTCATGGCAGTATCCATTATTAAAAAAAAGAAAAGAAGAAAAAAAAAAAAGATTTTATCCACTTAACAATGTAACTGCAACAGGGAAATTGAAGAACGAGAGGTAGACCCATGAATTAAAATTATGTATTCTATTTCATCAATTCCATTGCTGTTAGCATGATCACAGTTGGTGGTCCTAAAAATAAGATTTATTTTTGTGCACTTCATTTTAAAGGATGAAAACATTCTACTTAATTCCACAAAAAAACCCCATATTTCAAAAATCTTAACATTCTGTTATTAAAATCTTTCATTTAAAAAATCCTATTTCTTTAAAGATTATTGTGAAGGATAATGTGTTTTATTACAGTTCTAAGCTAATACTATTTGGAAGCGTTGTATGAACACTGGCATAAGAACATTTGTTTCGCTTGCAGGGTTTAGCTAGAGAAAAATGTTACATTTGCTAGATGCTTTATAGCAAGAAATAGGTATTACCAATATTTGCATACTGTATTCTACTAATTGCTCTTGGTTGGTAGCTGGTCCCATTTACAGTAGAGATTATGTGCTGAAAGACAGCGAGCAATGATCCATTGTAAAGACACTGCTTACGCTCCAGACTGTTACAGTCTGTCTCATTATGTTTCAGTTAAACTGTTTTTCTTATTTTTCTGAGCACTGAGATGAAAAGCTCTAAAGAGACCAGAGATTATTTGGTTTTGGTGAACATGAGTTGTCCTCCAGACTGGTGAACTTTAGATCCCTAGAGAGCCATGTTGGGTTACTAAGAACATCTTTGAACTCGATGCAGCATGGTACTGCCTTGTCTCAAAAGGTGAAAGCCATCCTCAGCCTTGAAGGCCAGAGGTGGTGATCCTCTCGGAAAAGAACCTTTCTTTCACAGTACAGTATTGGGTGCTTTTTTTTGAAGGGTTGAAATAATGTTACTTAATTGTAATAAACAAAAATACATTCCAAAATCTTAACTTTCATGCAATTAAAAATGGTGAAATAGCCTATTTCTTTAAAGATTATGTGAAGAGTAATGAGTTTTAGTGCAATTCTAGATGCATGGTTTAAGTTAAAACTATTGAGAGGGAAGAAACTAGGTCTTTTCAGTATTATTTCATCACCTCTTCCCAATTGGAATCAGACAGGCCAGATGTCAATGAAAGTGAAAGCTGTTTGAATTTTTAAATCCTCAGAGGCTAAGTTTGCTTATTATCTCCATCAGATCCGTTCAGTATATCTACTGGGTCAAATCCTGCCACTCTATTTTTCTTCAATTCTAGTCACATCTAAGTATTACTAAAGTGTAATAATGTTGAAAATACTCAGACATGGGAGGCTTAAGCTAAGGAGCTAAATTTAGGCAATACAGCTGCATGTATACTGTGTCTGGAAATTCTTTTCAAATTCAATTTACAGGTGTGTCCACCATAGCTTTTAGTTCACCTTTGGCATGTCTGCACTGCACCTGAGGAGAAACAAATTTGGACAAACTGTATGACTTGCCTTTTGGTCCCCATTAAAAGGAGTTTTCTAGCACATGTACACTGCCCATCAGTCTCCCAAGACCCCTCTGCATTACAAGGAGAAATAGCTACTTGAGCACCCATGTGGGTGTTTATAGACATGCTGCTTGATGATGCTCCTGCTATCATGCTGCACAATATCTGCAACACAATCACAAAGGCCCTTCACAGCTTTCTGTGGTGAAGCCACAGATACTGGGAGGTGGAAAGCTACAGCCCTGAGGAGGGGAGGTGCTATAACTCCCGACTATACTGTTTATTCTAAAAGACCCACGTGAAGGTGAACAGAGCCGCTAGTGTGTTATTTTTATAGGACAGAGACAAAAGCCGCTGACGGGATCATATTAATTCTGTACACCTGGTATTACTAATAATGGATACAGGCTTTAGGGAGGTAAAGTATAACTTTCACTACATTGCTGGGGCTTACCTTTCTCCATTTACCTGTGATGGATTATGCATTCAGACCTGCTCTATACCCTTGTGAGTGAGAACTTAGATTTCTCTTTTCACAACTAAGCCAGCCTGATGACAGAGAAGTTATCCAGGAAAAAGTTGGGATGCTTTCATATGCCAAATGATCAGCGAGTAGATTGGCAAAGGATATCTTAGCACTTAAGGATATGAGAATGTGGAGAGGGATGCAAATCTACAGAGATTTCCGGTGTGATACTGTGGGATGCTAGGCTTATCCTGCTATATCCATACCGTGGAAATGAATGGTAAAATGAGTTACTTAGAAAGGACAGTGTCAGGATAACTTACTATTTGGATGCAAGCAGATTGGTACAATCAGAAGCTTTTCTGTTTGCTTGTTTTAGATATTACTAGAGGATATGTTTGTTCCTTATGATCTCTGCTCTACTGAGAGATCCAAATTAACTGAAGCTAACAGAGCCACCTGATGCACACCAAAGGCTCCGCCTAGAGGCAATGGAATATGCATATATACTTGTGGTTTTGTGTATTTGTGTTTTTATCAGCCACTCTGGGTAATATCTCATATCTCATACCTAATAAACAGAATTCCATGTGCTGTGGTTATCTCCATCCCTCTTATAGTTAGCCCCTGTATGACAGAAGCAGAGCTATATGTACTCATGTTAAGAACACTGAGAAGCAGCAATTTTTATGAACATTGTTGGCTTTGTGTGACTGCATCAGAGATGGAAGGTACTGTACATTTGATCTTCTATGACTGTTTATTGACCTGGCATTTTGAGAGGCTATGGGAAGTCAGAATGGCCACAGCTACCTTCCAATCTCCAATGAAAATGCCACTGCTGGTTTGCTTTCCAAGTCTGGGAACATCTCTCAGTTGAATGCTAAAGAGCCAAAAGCCTTATGGAATGAGTTGAGGTATTACATACTGTCTGAAAAACATGCTGACACAGAGAAATTCTGCAGAGAAAGTCTAAAGAATTTGGGACTACTCATATCCAAAGGATGGTACTCTTCACAGTCTAGACAGTCTGTTGTAGAGTTTTTTATCTCTTTTTCCCCAGAAATGCTTTTGTTCTAAGCAAAAAATATTTTACTTAGGGCAGGGACAATTTAGCCATTGATTACTATTGCAGGGTCCTGAAGGGAACAGGTTTGTAGGGCACAGACATAATCGACCTGCTGAGCTAGCTAAGAAATGGTGTCACAAGACTATATGCCAGCTACTTGCCTAAGAAAGGAAGAATCTTGTGATTAAATCCTCAGATACAAATACTAATTATAAACTGAAGAAACAGACTCCATCAAAAAATTAGATGAGGTTTTGTTAGACTAGGAGGCAGACAAAGATGTGTTTTGCCTGCTAACTGATCAGTATTTTTAAGAATAAACTGCTTCTGCCCCATACATTTTCTTTTTTTTTTTTTTCAACTTAGAAGAGGGTAGATGTTATTCTCTCTTCCTCTTGTTCTGTTTTAGGCACTTAATTCACCATGTAAAAGTTAGTACCCTCATCTGGATGTTGGTAAGATAATAGGTGTTACCATATGTGACAATTGCCTTTTATCAGTATGAGGTCTTGAACTTGCTTGAAGAATAGAAGGAGTGCTGGAAAGGAATGGGGAGCCAATTTACCTTTCAGGGCCCCTGGAGTGAACCCTGCTGAAAACATTAAGAACGGCTGACTTTTCAGGCTGTGCAGTGTCCTGTGCATGTATGTGTTTAAGGTTTTCCAGGAGACCACATACAGAAACAAGAATTTCTTTAGATGTTCAGATGGATATTACCTGGTTATCAAAAATGAAACATTTTCTTTAGTTTAGAGGATACAGGATGTCTTGTTACCTAAGAAGCATGATACATTTTCTATTGAAGCCATCTGATTTCAAGCCTTCAGGTCACACTGAATGTGAATATGATGTTTTTAATCTTGTCACAGGTCAGGATTTGAATGCATTAACCCATATGTGTTTAGGAGAGCTTATGTGAGAGCACATAGTTCATGGCTTTTTAAAGACAGTCTTATCAGGTTCTGATTTCTGAAACACAAATATTGCATCATGTATCAGTTCAATTGTGTTTGGAATAATCTTTCGTGCCTATTCAGGGAGTGGGAAAGGAACAGTGGAAATTTTGCCACAATATTTCATATTCTGAGTTAAATCATGGCATAGAGAAAACACAGAATGTAACCATGATTGAGCAAAAAGAAAAGATGAAAATAGTAAATATATTTACCTAAAAATTTAAGAACATTTTATTTCTCTTGAACATTAAAGGAATGCAGCTATTACAGACGTGGAATCAGGGACATACTTTTCTTCTTCTGATCAAAACCATTAAATATCTAAGGGAACCGCCCTGAATAATTCTTCTGGAAGTTTTTGGCACAGGTCCCACTATTTGCTGAGGAAAGACTTTGGGAATTTAAAACCTAAACAACAATGATTGGGAAAGGGATTAGAAGAGTAATTCCTCGAGGTATACTGGGCCTGGGAGGAAATAAAGGAGGACTATTGAAGGACTAATGGATTTCAAAGGAAGAAAATATGAAAACAATGGATATTATGATTCGATTGGGGTAAAGAAAGACTGTAGTCTAAGGCAAAGAAGTTCATATACGTCATGCAAGAGAATTTTAATTTAAAAAGGGACAAAGAAAAAATTTGGAAGCATACTGTCAGGGTAAAATGCATACATGGGTAAAGTACTTGTGCATAACTCAGTAGAGCTAGGTGCCTGTTCAGTACTCACAAGCAATTAATTTCTGCCAGTGGCTTTAAAATGCTGATTTCATGTTCATATCATACATACATGCCAGGTCCTCAGTTCTGTGTATACTTGACCAATGTTATAATATTTTCCTCTCAGCTAAGCCCAATTATATATGGAAAAATGCAAATGCAGTAATTTTATGCCTCTGGCCTGAATTTTTATTCTAACCAATACTTTCCTCCCCTATTCACAGCACACCGCACTAGATTTTGTATGCAAATATCTTGCCATGGTGTAGCTTCTTTCCCCCTCTGGTGGGAATCTGCAGAACTGCAGACGCTACAAAACTATTTTGTAGCAGATACTTGTCAGCTCAACTGTCCTGGAAGCATAGGTTTTCTTCCTCTTGTGAGCCCCTGTCTCATGTATTTTGTTTTGTGTTAGCTGTGCTTATTCCTTATGTCCAGTGTTATAAAATTTCTTTGAAAACGAATGATTCCAAATCAAAAAAGGCCTATGGCGTGTAACAAGATGTGCTGGTTTTGACTGGGATAGAATTAATTTTCTTCATAGTAGCTAGTATGGGGCTATGTTTTGCATTTGTGCTGAAAACAGTGTTGATAATACAGGGATGTTTTCGTTATTGCTGAGCAGTGCTTACACAGAGTCAAGGCCTTTTCTGCTTCTCACACCACCCCACCAGTGAGTAGGCTGGAGGTGCACAAGAAGCTGGGAAGGAACACAGCTGGGACAGCTGACCGCAACTGACCAAAGGGATATCCCATACCATATGACATCATGCTCAGCATATAAAGCTGGGGGAAGAAGAAGGAAGGGGGGGATGTTCAGAGTGATGGCATTTTGTCTGCCCAAGTAACGGTTACACATGATGGAGCCCTGTTTTCCTGGTGATGACTGAATACCTGCCTGCCCATAGGAAGCAGTGAATTAATTCCTTGTTTTGCTTTGCTTGCATGCACGGCTTTTGCTTTACCTATTAAACTGTCTTTATCTCAACACATGAGTTTTCTCACTTTTACCCTTCTGATTCTCTCCCCCATCCCAACAGGTGGGAGTGAGCGAGTGGCTGTGTGGTGCTTAGTTGCTGGCTGGGGTTAAACCAAGACACAAGGACAGAACATTTCTATTTCTGTTAAGTTATTCCAATGACCTATAGAAGAGAGTAAAGAACTCTTTCTCTTCTAATTCAGAAATTCAATGGAAAGTGTTACTGACATCTTTATTGTAACAAAACAAGTCAGCAGCAAGGTCAGGCCCAAAACATGGCGGGGGAGGAGGTAGAGGGATGCTGCCCTCCTATCTATTTCTTTCACTATTCATCAGCAGTTTCCTTTTGAGAACAGTCTACAGGGTATTCATCTTATCTTAAGACAAAGTGAAGATATCATTGACCTGAGGTTAAGCAACAATCATTTACTAAGCTAACTGGCTTCTAACAACTGTCCTAACTGAGGAAGAACCTCAGAGGAGGCTCTTACCATACTCACAGTCTCCAAATCCTTGTGTTGAGCCCCAAGTCCTTGCATTGAACCACAGGGACAGCTCCTTCTCAATCTTGTGGCTGTTCTGTAACACTCAGGCACCTGTCATTCTTGGCAAAACAAGACAGGAAGTCAAACAAAGCAGTATCTCTGCAATAAGAAGGTATACAAGTTATGGTAGCCACCTCAGGTGGCTGTAGATACTTCAGACATACATGAAGTAGACATCTTATGGTCTCATGAGTCATAGTAACATGAAAGAATGAACACTCCTAGGTTGTTTTAATATGAGTCCTCTTTATCATCTCCAATTATAAGATGATATCCCTGACCTTCACCTTTAAAAAGACTCTGGTAGAAATTTATGTACTTGGCTGTAGTAAGTGCACATACAGATCCATTTTGAAAATACAGCATTTTTTTTCCTGTTATGAATTTTCACAAAGAGTTACAATAAGAGAAATGTGATAAGACCCAATTAAAGGTTGGAAATAATTAAAGAGTTTCCAGAAAAGAGCAGATAAGGATCTGTTCTTACTTAGTGTCAACCAAGATTTTAAAGAGTTAGGATGTAGACTGAACATCAGAAATACTTGTTCAGCTGGAGATTATATAAAATAATACTACAATAATAGCATTTGGTTCTGTATATCATCTTTTACAGGACCCATATTCCTTAATAGCTTAAAATGATAAGTAATACAAGAGAAATCTTTACATGCAAAGTGAATTTCCAATTACTGTATTATGTAGAGGTTATGCTGAAATTAATGTCTACCTCCTTCTTGAATTTTCAAAGTATTTTAGCTTGCCTGTGTCTAGAAGTAAACATTTTAATCTCATGCAAACCTAAAGTTAAAATTTAATCTTTTTTTTTTTTTTTTGAAAATTGGACCAGAGTTCTAATCCAGAGTCTTGATAATGAATAATATTCCACGGATGCCCTAATCACATTGTAGACTTGTGAAAATCAGTGACAGAGCCAAACTTTGGAAAAAACAAATTCCCCCCCCCAAATTCAAACTTAACATCTTTTCTACTAATTTACTTTTTTAATGTTCCAAACTCACAACATTACTTTGAGAAAATTTTCAGTTATATCCCAAAAATGTTTCTGTCTGCCTTTTCCTATCTTTGTAGTGCTCTGCAATCTTATCTGCTCCTATAGTTATTTAGAACTAGTCTAAAAAGATGTAGGTGGTAGTTTAAAAAAAAAGAAAAAAACTTTTTTTAAAGGAGAATGGACTACTGGTAAAAACTTAAAATGGGATCTGCTCCATGCCTAGAGGAACATTGTAAGGTTTGTATTAACACTGTATTTCCAGGGAACTGGCAGCAGAATATAATTTTGGTGGGAAGGCAAAGAACAGACATACTTCAGAGAAAATTATCATGCAGCAATAGGTGCTAGGCATAAAAAAATGGTAAGTGATGTTAAGAGAAAGTAAAAAAGAAACACAATTATTATAAGGTTAAGGATTGAATAATATGTCAGGAAACATTTTGCAAAAGTAATCTAATGTTAGAGACACTGCATAATAGGAAAGCTACTTAAGGCAAGTAAATTATAAACTGTGAGTAGAAATTCTAGTAGATAGAATTAAGTAACAGTGAAAACTTAATTCTTCCTTCAACATCTAGGTTTTTGGAATAGACCTACAGTTGTCACCCAGTCAAGAGCCTACCCAAGAACTGGAAAATTTTAAGAGCTAGGAAAACACCTGCCTTCCAGAAAGATTTAATGAACAATAAATTGAGTTGGACACAGGTTTAGCGCTCTTGAAAACTGAAAACCCGAGAGCTTTGTGGCATCTTCGTGTGTGCACAGACAAAAAGCTTATATAAGAATATCAAGAATAGCTGTACTTATTATCTGTATAACAAACTGCACATAAAAGGAGAGTTTTGATGCCCTTTGGTGATTCTGTGAGTACCAGTCATTGGGTGAAGCAAACAGAAAACGGAGCAGAGAGTCATGGAGAGAGTAAGAGAAAGGATAGTAATCTGGCCCAGAAAAGGTCAAGTAGGAAAGTAAAAGAACTCCTGAATGCTCCTGCTTTGAAAGAGGGAGCAAATACGTTGCCTCTTGTTGTTTGTTTCTTTCTATGGTCAGGTTCATGGTCTCTGCAAATAAATGGGACTGCATCAATGAAATATACACTGCTAAATAGATTTCTTCTCCAAAGGAAAAAGATCACAACATCTGAATTTTTACTGTTTTGTCTATCAAACAGTAATGATATTTTTCTCAGTGTGGAAGAGAATTAATGTAGTTTCTTTTTTTCTAATGAAAGGTTCTGCTCTTAGAAGAAATATTCACCACTGAGAATACATGGAGCTTTGGTGTTTATAAAACCTATAGTAGTAGTTTCTCCAGGAAAAAAAGAAAGAATATTTCCCAACTACAAAAATCTCACAGCTAGAGAGAAAAGTTTGAGGGCAGTTATGAGCCCTAAGAGTGTTCAGCACTTGCCCACCACTGGTCATGGACTTCATTTTTTAGAATACACAAGGAGAAGATGGCCTGGAAACGGCCAAGAAACCCCAAAACATTAGGGAGTGAGGGATAACCTGAGCCAACAAAATAAACAGTAAGAAAAACTTCCTAGTCCTGGATTAAGAAAGAATCACAAACGATTGCGTACTCCTGTGAATGTCAGTCAGCACTGATAGCCCTGTGTTAGCACTGAGCATGCTTGCTTTGGTACTGATGGCCACTTTGGCTGTGGAAGCTGAGAAATCAGTGCTTGCTGTAAAATTATCCAAGCTGAGTTAATGCCTGGGCTCTTAGCCCAAGCTAAGCTGCACGCTGC
Source organism: Theristicus caerulescens (assembly GCA_020745775.1). Classification (NCBI taxonomy): domain Eukaryota; kingdom Metazoa; phylum Chordata; class Aves; order Pelecaniformes; family Threskiornithidae; genus Theristicus; species Theristicus caerulescens. The sequence continues at coordinate 24,769,338 of CM036564.1, read as the reverse complement.
TATGCGTGTTCTGCTTACAGAAGCCAGTTGACATGAATTATTTACGATCATCAGCAGATTTTATCACCTCACTCCCTTTTCATAACTAGCTTTAGAGTAGCTCAGATATGCCTATACAAGCTAGAAACACAGTTGAGCATATGTGGAAAATATATCCCAGGTCAAAAGCTATTTCTTTTCCTGTTGTTGGAACAATTCCACCATCTCTTTCATATGGGATGGATTGAAGACTGATTCTTGCCTCTCCAATGAGAGTGCTGAGCACCAGGGCTCTGAGGGCATCCATAGGCTTTGATTGCCCTGACCACTTCACCTGTGACTCCCACTTTCTACCAATGGGCTTGGAACCTCTCAGGTCCCTGACACTAGGTTGTGTGTGATTATATTATGAAAATATTGATTTTAAATAACTCATATATATAAATTATTCCTGGCTATATATATATCAGTGTGTCAGTTTCACCATTGCAAATGCCATATTATGAAGTCCTAAGAAGAATGACTGTTTGGGGAATTATGCATCGCAGACTACATCTTACCATGTAAGACAGTATGCTTTTCCCCCAATATTTTCCCAGTATTTTCTAATTATGATATAAGAAAAATTATTCTGACCTAGCTAAGAATAGCTAGAATAGTTCATGGATAATGCAAAGCAAACTGTCAAGCAATCAAAATGTTTGGTGTGTAAAAAACCAGGATCTATCCTTCGCTAACATAATTGCTATATTTCCTCTGTGATTTAATGTTGACATATATAGAGAAAACAATAGATTCTAGTTTTGTGCTTGCTTTTTTTTAAAATTTATTTTCCTTTGGTTTTGAGTTCATTCTTTGATATATAGCATGAAACATCAATAACAAAGTAAGGGAAAACAAATAAATTTATAACATTTTTTGTTTAAATGTCACCTGTCAACTAAAGGATCACAAAGTACTTTAAAAATGTATTAAGTGTCTACTGAATACACACTGAAGTTGATGGGAGTCTTTCCACAGACTTCCCTGTGCTGTGGATCAAGGCTTAAAGAATTAACACTATTAGCAACCCAGTGGAGTAAAATATGGTTGGGAAAAGTTAAAAGTGGAAGAGATACCTTAAGAAGTTATACATGCTGAATTAATAATACTGGGAATAGAACTGAAAAATATTTTCAGTCCTAAGGCGTGTACCTCAGACAAATTTTGCCTGTCATTAATAGCAATCGTTTTAAGACTTATAAGTACTATGCAGAAATCAGCAAATAATTCTGGTATTGGAAGAGTACTGAGAGTATTCCGTACTATAGCTGCTAAATGCAGCAGGATAGAACAAAGTTAACCTGTCAGTCTTCTGGTTGTATGTATTCGTGTATGTATTCATACATGTGTAAAAGTGAGCAAGAAAGCAAAATAAAAAGAGGAATACAAAAGAAATAGCAAAGACTCCACCTCTTCCACTAAATGAAACTCATAATTTTTTATTGACTAGCTTGAAGAAGAAAAATCACTGTTCCTCTTGGAGGAACTATGTTTGATAATTTAAAACAATATACTTGGAAATATCTGTGGAACATTAACGACAGCCTGAAAAAGAAAGCTTTCTACTCAGCATCCTGTCAGAGTTATCTGATTCAGTGGTCAAATAAGTTTAAAATAATGGTCTTCAGAAACATTTTATTTGATTTACAGTCATTTCCTTCTCTTTTCAACTCTTTAAAAAACAATAATGTATTGATATAGGTTAACATCCCATGGCTCAAAACGGTTCCAGGCATTCTATGAAATGGTCCTAATCTATAAAATATGGTCTTCTTTCTAAAAATCATTACATCCATGAGTAACTTTATGTACATGAGTTATTCCAGGGATTTGCTGGGACATGTCCTCCCTTAATTGTTTGCAGAGTGTGTACATTACAGGCACACAGGCAGCTTTACCTGTCACTGTAAGGCAAATGCTTAAGTCTGAATAATGCATCAAATTAACAGGCTAGTGGTAGCAGAGGAGTGGAAACAGGGTGTTTCAAATCCACCTGTAGTTTTCATAACGGTACCATGACTTTTTAAAATCAAACCCACAATACTGGTTACAAGGCACAACAGAATTTGTGCAGCAAGTAGAAATCCACACTGAAAAGGAAGAACAGAGAAACATATCTTGAAATTATCAAGATTTGTAAAATGGTATGTGCAGTATTTGATACCAATTGTATGAGGGGTGTATCACCTTTAGAAATCAATTGTGTAGTACCAGGACTATGAGGAGTGAGGAGGACAGCTGGAAGTGGCATGCAGGAGTTGCTTAGAAAGAGAAGAGAGAGGGTTATTGAGTAATGCACTTGACTGTGAGAGGTGGTTCCCCAAGGAAGTGCTGTAAGCTGTTTGGAGGGTAGATAGCTGATGCAGCAATGCTGAACTATGGCAGTGACTGGGAGTGATAGATGCGGGAGCTCTTAGCACCACTGAAAGATAATTAGGGGAATTGGCAGGGCTTGAGGGAAGAAAGCTGAAATCTATTGTGAGCATAAAGAAGATGAAAACCTGTTTTTGGGAGAAATATAAGCACTTCTTTCTCCTGTAAGTAAGGAGGGAATTGAAAGCTCTCTGATGAAGGTAAGATCTTAGTGTCAGAAGGTGGGGGATAAGCTGAAGGATGACAATTTGCCAAACTTGAGCCTGCTGCCTTGTAGAGAGCTTGCCATTTGCAAATGAGGAGCTTTTGACATGGGAGCAATAGAGAGACAAAAATATCATTTGGTGTCTGGAAAGGTGGATGTTACAGAGATTCATGGAAAAGATTGGCAAAAAATGCAGTGTAAGGCTGAATGCTGTGGTCTTTTTTAAGATGACTTGGAACTTAATCTAAGTTAACCACAACAGTTCAGTGTTAGCTGTGATAATAAGGAAAAACAAGGCAATATACCTTAGAGTAACTCAGTCAAGTTCTTCTGGACATCTCATGCCCTAGGTGTCTGTCACTGCTGAAGTCTGCAATTAAGCAAACTCTCCTTTGGATCCTAGGTCTTTTCACACTAATGTATAGAGACTCAAGTGGATAGGAATCCCCATGCAGATTGGAGTATCAAATACTGAAAGAAAATACCAAGGCTGAACACTGAAAGAACTCAAAATTAGCTGTCCTTGGTCAGACCAAAGGATCCTTCTAATCTAGTATCATGCCTCTTATAAGTGGAGAGAGGGACAGGGTTTCTGGTAGGCATAGGAGAGCCTAGAGATAACTGGTTGCTATTGCAATGTTAAATTGAGTTGCTTTCAACCCTAGATTAAAGAGGAAAGTCTTTATAACTGTGGCCAGGCTTTACTGCTACATATGTGCATTTTCTTCACTCACATGAAGAAAGTATACTTGAAGGACTTCACTTACATTTCACACCACCACATATTTATTACCTGGGCATTCATCATCTGACTGATAATTATAACGACTGTTCTTTGTACTTGGATTCTTTAGGGAGTGGGCTGTAGGTAAAGTACCTTATACTCCTTAGGTGTTTATATCCTATTAATTTCATTGAGAGTTAGGCAACTGATTAGAAGGTACATGCCTGAAAACCTTTGATAAGGTAGGTCTGTCTCTGCAAACAGATGATATGCTGCTGATAGCATTGCAACAGAGTGAAACTACAATGTGGGTGGTTTTGTACATAAGCAAGGAATTGGACCTTAGAAAATTCAAGCTTTTTTCTTGAATGCCCTACAAAGTACTCTGCAACTTAGTTAAGTTATTCAAGCTCACCAGGTCCCAGTTCTTCACTAGCCATTTTCAGTTACCAACATCTGTCTCCTTTCAAGACACAATAAGGATAATATTTTCAAGATGTTTACAGAACAGCACTGTATTTTATATATTTTCAGTTGATTTCTGTACAGTGTACATACACATTCTTCTTGACTAGGTAGGGAAACAAAATACTTTCTTGGGGTAATGTACATTAAAGATACATTTTCATGACTATGTATGTATCCTTGTCTCTTTCAGTAATACAAATCCCTCTATACTGTATTCTAGTATTCCATAAGTCCAGACTGAAAATAAATCTCTCTGGAATTTTCTTTTTGTCTGTTATTTCTGGCTCCAGATAGCAGGGAGAAGTGTATTTTAAGGGAGAGTTTGGTTCTTTGGGGGTGATTAAATGTGTAAGTCTGCCAAAACACAATTGATCTAAACAGTAATCCCCCAGGAAGCCTGTGAGAGTTTGAATTTTATTACTGAAGTAAGTCTACAGCTAAAATGGTTTCCTTGCCTCTTAGGTGTTATCTTCTCACAGTTACACTGGAGAGCAGAACCTGATTTTATAATAAAATTTACTTAGTATGCAAAATTCTGGATGTGGAATCAATGAAGATACTTAAACAGAATTTAATGGTGATGATGAGTGACAGGTGAGAAATCAGCTCCCTCTTCTAAACCTGGAATAGCTCAATGAGGCTATTGAATTGTAGGTGTTCACTAATTTCAGAAATGCCAGGAACTGTGAATTAAACAGGGATCAAAGATGAGTTTGTTTAGGGAAAATATGCCTTTCTAAATAGCACTAAGAAAAATAGTCTTTTAAAAAGTAATTTAAATAGCAGGTTTAAAATATGCAATACATGAGCTTTTTGGGAAAGAACTACCTCAGTGTTTCTTTTTCAGAGAATATATTGTCTGTATGATTGATGTAGTCAATACACTGTGTGAGCTGTGATCCGGGTGGCCGATCCACAGACAGGTGTGTTGGAGATATGTGAGAAATAAGACAAAGGATGTTAAGGCAGAGGACCTTAATCAACCTCTGTAAACAGTTAACAAGACCTGGCCTGAGAGAAGAAACAGGAAGACACCACAAAACAGTCTAGCAAGGAAATACCAAGGTAAGCACGAGAAAACAAGGCTGCTGATAAAGCCGAAATGAGAATCACTTGAACCATGAGTGAACTGTCCTAATTAATGTAGTTGTCCTGGTTTCAGCTGGGATAGAGTTAATTTTCTTCCTAGTAGCTGTTATAGTGCTGTGTTTTGGATTTAGTATGAGAATGATGTTGATAACACACTGATGTTTTACTTGTCGTTAAGTAGGGCTTACACTAGCCAAGGACTTTTCAGCTTCCCATGCTCTGCCAGGTACACAAGAAGCTGGGAGGGGGCACAGCCAGGACAGTTGACCAGACTGGCCAAAGGGCTATTCCATACCATGTGATGTCATGCTCAGTATATAAATGGGGGGAGTCGGCTGGGGGGCAGTGATTGCTGCTCAGGGATGTGTTGGGCATCAGTCAGTGGATGGTGAGCAGTTGTACAGTGTATCACTTGCTTTGTATATTATTATTGTATTATTATTATTACTACTACTACTATTATTCTATATTATTTTACTTCAATTATTAAACTGTTCTTATCTCAACCCACAAGTTTTCTCCCTTTTACCCTTCTAATTCTCTGCCTCATCCTACTGGTGGGGTGGAGTGAGCGAGTGGCTGTGTGGTGCTTAGTTGCTGGCTAGGGTTAAACCACGACAATAGTAAAAACCACATGTCCAGCAATGAAGCCCCCAGCCCAAGCAAAGACCCCTACCCACTGAGCATGGTCTGTAAATTTAAAACACACTGTACCTTTAAGTGGAGGCGAGGCTTGTGAGAACCAGTAAAAGGATGAATAAGTGGAATTGTGAAAACACTGATAACAGCTACTCAGAATGTATAAAATATCACTGTATTTCAACCAAGGTGTGCTAACTTTGTGGAGTTACCACCTAGCACCCATCTCTGTGCAGACATGAAATAGCAAATACCTCAACTCTGTGTGGTGTTCGGCTTTTTTGCACACTGGGTAAAAGAACCCTGCTTTTGGGGACAACAGGTGCAGACAGGTTAGTATGGATTGGTAGTGAGGTACGTACAGTGTTATGGGTTCTGTCACAAGCAAAACAGAATCGACTTGAAGAATTTTTACTGTATCTTATTGCCAACTAACACAAACTTCTAAACACTGATTTGAGTATTCAGAAAGATGGAAAACATCCACAACAAAAAAAAACCCTGAGGAAAAGACTTTTCCCTCACCTTCCCCAGGCTCAGCTTAAGTCAATTGCCTCTCCTCCCCACTTCCTAGGCTCAGCTTCCCTCAGTTTTTGCCACCTGTTACATCCAGTCCACCCCAATTCCTTTGGGGAAGCGATGGGTGGTGCAGGGGGGTGGGGTCAGCACAGAACTGTTTCCCTCTGCGGCTCCCCAGGTCACCCACAGCTGCAATCCCTTGGCAGTGTCCCTGCCCCAGCATCGGTGACACACTGCTGAGGTTTTGGAGCTTGATGAATTGCTTACACCAGTATTGGAGCCATCTGGAATTGGTCATGACCCGGGCCGAGGCAGTTCATGCCCTCCTCCCACACCAGGCACCACTGCAGCTCCTGCTACTTAAGCCAGTTCAGGCCCAATACACTCTTCTAAACTTTAACAGGAACTGACAACTTTTTCATAGCTTTTTTTTTTTTTTTTTACAGCCATCTGGTAGAATTTCAGAAAATTTAATTAGGAAATTAAATCCCCACTACAAAATGTCATAGGGTAGCTAAACAACAGCATACAAAAACATTAAAAAGGGATAATGTTGTGTCCTAAAAGCTGACTCTTGTACCTGAGACAGGAAGTTTGGTGGCTTTGAATTGGTGTGAGAGCTCTTCACACAATGCGTAGATACAGCAGCAAAAAGTTTCAGCGACTTGCTAATAGTAAGATTCTTTTTGCATCAGTGTTTGGAAAGGCATTTAGGACAGGTGTGCAGTGGGAGGTCCCACCTCTTGGGTGGATACAGGTCGTGACAGTAAGATAATCTGCTGTTAGAGATCTCATTTCATTTTTTTTGAGAGTGAGAATGGTGGAAGTCATAGCTGTGGCTCAGATGGCAATGTTTACTCTGAAGATTTGGATCGCTTTAGTTCTTCCTCATTTCATCTCCAAAACTTCTACTTGGGCTGCATTGCCCATTGCAAAAGTAAATTTAGACATAAAACTGAAATCCTAATGAAGACAAAGTGATATAAGATATTTATAATACTGTAGTCAGTTTAGGTAGATGAGAGGATATGTGGGGACAAAACTGATTTTGATTAGTTAACTTCGGAGTAAAGTCTGCGCCATGTACAATTCCAACAAGTTCGCTGCATCTGGGAATACATGGGAGATTTTTTTTTTCCAATTAAGATATAGTCATTATTGTGCTTGGTTGAACAATAGCAACTGTTCTATTTGAGGGCTCGTTTTTTTTTTATACTGGAGAAAATAATCTGTCACCTAACTCTCATTTAGAGTTCAGCCTGTTGATTACCCATAAAGAGCTTGGAGGCGTTAGGCTCAAGGTCAGTATGTGTGAGGCAACAGCTTGCTAAAATAGCTCTTTTAAATGCCTGAGGTTAAACATATATAACCAGTATTTTTCTTCTATGAAATGGCAAGCGTATTTTTTCTATTAATGAGAAGCACAATCTTTCTGAACTTGAATTTTATCAACTGAGCGTATAGGGCTTTTTTTTTCCCTTCCCCCCCCCCCCCCCCCCCCCCCCAGTTGTCATCCCACTTTTAGGGAGTTGTGCAAAGATTTTGTCTTCATTTTGCAACATGTGACAATGAACAAACATTCTTACTTGGGTTACAGACCACCAAAAGAAATGCTAATACCTTTGCATTCAGGGTTAGTCTTCATTGAAGTAATTTCATCTTTAAAATTAAACATGTTCCTTCCCTCATTATCTGTATAAAACCTGCTAACAGCCCTAAGTTTTACTAAATTACACTGATTTCTACAGTGATATTTTGATTATGAAACTTTTTTTGAGAGAATTCTTGAACTAATACCATGTCTTTTCAAAGACAATTTGCCCTCGATGTTCTGCAGGCAGCTGAGATACAGGACTCAGGTATATGCAGCTGTATTGTGGCTTAGCAGATGACAACAGATGAAAAATTATTTTAGCTTAACTCTCAGTAGAAGAGAGGTAGGCTGAGGTATTTTACCTTTTATTTGCAATGGGTTAAAATATTTCTGCTCAGCTGCACTCAGTAACTCATTAAAACATGGTAAAACCCCCACAAGTCTAAGCCCTCCATAACTTGCTGCTCTGAGCACCTCAGTCCAGGTGCTCATATTTACAGAATAATGATCAAACCAATGCAGTCACAGACTTAATCTTATGTGGCAATGAAGGTGCTCATATATAGCTTCACAGGAGTAGCTGATAAATATAATTTTATATCAGTAAGTGTTAGAGGCCAAAAGAAAAGCTTATACCAGCTTAGCATTACAGCTTGCTTAACAGCAGCAAACACCACTTACAGAAAACCAGTGCAGGTTTCTGTGTAAACAGATAGCAGAAAGATGGAAGTTTCACAGGAAATTCCTTAAGGTCAGTAGTAAGAAGATGATCATTCAAACATTGATTTCCTAAAAGAACAGAAATACAAATAAGTCCTAAGAATGCCTCATTAGGACCAGGTAACATTAGCCATTAACACATATTAATGCATAACTGAAGCACAAGAAAGTTTGGATGACTTCCTAAGGCCATATAATAGGCAGAAGCAGTGGACATAGAAAGCATGCCCATTAGGCCACAAGCGACATAACTTTGAGTAGCTCTAACACCCCAGAGATACCCAGGTTTCTGTGTGGCCTAGCTGGAGTTGTAGGAACAACCTTTGCTTGTTTTTATGCTGGTGACTGCATGATTTATGCTTATTCAATATGCTGTTAAACTTCTGTTTTTGCTGTGCCTGACCTTGTGCCTTATTTACTGCAAGTGTTTCAAGCGCTTTCCTGGGAACAGAATTATTATGCAATAGGCTTTTCCATGGGGTCTATCCTTAGACCATCTGAGAGCTTAATGAATATTAATATTCCACTGTTATTTTCCTCTGTTCTTCTTTAATAAAGTGGTAATATAATCTCCATTTTACATATGGAACAGAAGTTCAGAACATTTCAGATTAAAAAATTAGAGCCACGATGCAAAGGGCCCAGGATTTTGGATTTCACGCTCTTTGGCACAAACTCTGATCCTCTCCTCTCCTCCCCTCCCCTCCCCTCCCCGTATCTTATTTAGGCCTAGTAGTAGGGTTACATGCTTCCTGGAGCTTGAGGGAAAGGCTTCTGGTTCTGGGGAAGGTACTTTTTGATAAAACTGCTGAGAAGTACACATGGAGCCAAATGCAGAGCTGGTAACAAATGCATATGTGATGTTGTATTTAAGTTGCTTTTAGCCAGCTAATGGGAAATACTGATTATGGGATGATGTATGGAAATGAGGAAAAAAAAAAAGAGTGTATAAAATCCTTCCTTTTCTTTAAGAGCCTTAAATTTCTAAACTCAGGGAACCTTTATGCTGTTTGGAGCCCTCTTCTGAGGATAAATATTCTATGTTCAAAGTTTGTTTAAGACTATTATATTTGCTGTAATGTAGTATCCAAAAATAACTGTGAAGAAATATCAAGTGGGAAAATGTGTGTCCTTTCTGTATGTGGGTACTGGCTGGGTTAAGCATGCAGGCAGTAGGGGACCTGGGCTCTTTCTCACTGTGAGGAGCTTTTGTCTGCTGCTTCTAATTCTTAAAGGAGTACCCTAGTCCCTTGAACTTCTGTGACATTCACTGTCTCTTTCCCTCTTGGCACTTAGTGCAAATTCAGTTTTATTTTCCTGCAAATTTTGGTTCTCTCACCCCCGCCCCCTTATTTCAGCCTGTGGATTTCTCCTAGCTAGTCTGACCTATAGTCTTTGGTAGCCCAGCTGCCAACTCATAGTAACTCTGTTGAATGGGTGTGAACTCAGTGCATTTAGGCTTTGCATGTTTCACAAGTTCACAAGGCTTTCAAGATATGGATGACAGAAATTTTCTGACGTTGGGGAGAGCTGCCTGCTAAATTAAGAATCTTATTCCAAAGTCCAAGTATGCTGGAAAAATGTAGTGGATTAGCTGTAACTCTGTCCTTAGCAAATCAAAGTGTTTTTACTGTAAGTTTTGCTTTCTGAAGTTTCTGAATTAATTTTTCTTGAAACATTTAGCCTGAAGGAGCTACTTGACAGGAGATGTGTAATCCAAAAGTGCTACAGTTTTGTAAAATTCTAAACTGCCAATGAGAAAGTATTTTTAGGGTTCTTTGGTTGTGCTTAGAGTGAATAGTGTAATCAAGTAACCCTGATTATGCGTAGTATAACCAACACCTTCTTAATAGTTTGGCATGTAGTCCTTCTGAAAAGTCAAATAGAAATGAACAACGCTTTCTTGTCAGTCTTTCTAATACCCCATGTGGCAACAAAATCCTTGTTTTCCTTCTATATTCATGTCTTTATGAAGAATGCCATTAGCTGTTTGGGTTTTCTCTGTTGGATCATGGAAGCTACCAATGGAAAAATATCTCCTTCATTAGGCTACCTAATGCCTCTCACTCTCAGTTCAAGATTATTCACTACTGTACTATTACTTTGTCCAGTCTCATTTAAAGTGAGACCTGTGCTAGAGCTTACACTATTTCTTCTGAATGACATTTCCAAAGCTGAAAATTATCGAATTATCATACATGTTTTGTGCTTTACAATCTAAACTTTTATCTACCTTAATTTCATCTAACAATTCTTAGTGGAAACTTCTTTATGATGTAAAATAACTTTCAGCTCCTGATTAGAAGTTAGTCTACGGTTATTTTGTTTCCATGGTACATATGCCTCCAAGACCTGTTTTCTGCCAGTCTTCTGTTTCCATCTAATGGACCTAAATCAAGTTTAAATTTAAGAAGGTTTTCTCTTCTTGCTCCTGAATTAGTCAAGACAACTTAACAAATATTTTCTCCCACACAAATTATTTGCAGTTCCAGTTAAATTGTGAGTAGCTTGTATTTATTTGTTCCTGAGTCAAAGTCCCGTAACAAACTCTCAGTGGTAGCAACTGGGCAACGAGTGAACACCAGTGAGCATTAGAATGGATGTGACTTGTTTTTGGTGAACATTATTATATGGAGTGGTGTGCTATGGAAGTAGGCAAGTTTTGATTGGATTGTTTTGAGTTATTCTAAACAAGGATGTATTCCTAAAAGCTTTCTCTAAGATGTTTGCTTCCTCTCTTGTACTGTAACTTTCAAAATCATTAATTGTGCTTTGTTTCTTGCTTAATCCTTCAGCCTTCTGTTCATGTGAAACCTGGATTTGGTCTTTTTTTGGGTTTTACTTTTAATCACAAGTTTTCAAACTTGCTGATTTGCTATGTGTTTCCCCATCTCCCCCTCCCCCCCGTTTTCCCCTTTGATTTTTCTGTCCTACCCTACAACTACGATCAATACTCTCTGGTGTATTTTGTGTTCATTCAAAGATGTCATTACTCTTTTTTCCCAGAATCTGTAGAGAAGTTTTTCTGTAACAGCTTCTTCCTTCCCACCTCCACTCTCTTTTCTTTCTTTCTCTCACCCATGGCAGAAAGAACAAGCTCACCACAATGGAGCTAATAGAGGTAGCTCATATTCAATTTCGTCAGTTTTCATTACATCTCCAAAATATATTCGGTGAACCTCTTGAGGTTCTCTCAACTGTGCTTTCAGTAATTGCAGCAGACTCCAGGGCACACAGGTGAGTGAGGCGGAAATGGGATGTGAGTCTATGTATTGATTGCAGTACGGGGAAACCTTTATCTCTGGATCATCCAGGCCAAGTAGGTATAGACCAAAAATTGTCATGTTCCTGCTCTAGGACTGACAACACGGAGGTATCATTAACGAGAACAGGTAATTAACTTTTTTAAACACTATTCTCCAGGGTTAAACTTTCAAGAAATATTCTTTTCTCATGGTTGGCACCAACAGTCATTGAACTTCTCAGTCTTTAGAGGGAGTTTATCTATTTGCAATGAAATGTATATGGCAGGATACTTCCTGTACAATGATTGCAGGTTAACCCTTGTTAACACTCTGCTAACACCAAATGTAAGCACCTGTAGAAAGGTATCTATGTCTGAGCTGTTCACTCAAACACTCCTGAGCCTTGGAGGGTCTGGTCTCCTTCTCCCAAATGTAGGATGCCTAAAATAGAACAAATGAATAGTGCCCTGAGGTATCAACTCTTTTTAACGGTGACTATAAAGCAAACCTGAAAGGACAAGCTTGCATGTAGATATATGACTACAAGTGAAAGGCTGCTGTCTTTAAGGATAGTTAAATGCTATTTTTTCTGAGACCAATAAGAAAGATACATCTGTTTGTATCATAATGTTATTAAAATTATTATTGCTAAAGCATGTACTTGGAAGTGCTGCACTGGTTTGAGTGCACCAGCCTTAGCTTGAAATCTGAAACAATCTACTCTTTTCTATCATCTGTAAGCTTAAAATTTAGCACAAGTAAAGCTAATCTTTTGTTGTCTGTTGCCTGTGGTGATATGTAGGTGCTAGTAAGAAGAGTAAAGGAAATTCTTGCATAGAAAATGTTTCATTGCATGTGAGGTACATGGATGTAATGGCTGACAAAAAATGTTTAACAGGAAAATAAGTTGTCTAAGCCTGTAACAGCCTCTGTCAGCATATGCATTTTCAAAATAATAGAACTCAGTGTTCATGCATTGGCTTGTTACAGCATTAACTTTGAGATCTATTAGGCTCTGTAACAGTCTCATGTGAAAAGTAATGGAGACCCTATTGCTCGGGCTTTTAAAATTAGACTGCAACTGGTGAGCATACACTAGAGACCAGTAACTGAGAGGTGAACTTGGTTGATATGGGCATAATAGATCTCTTCTATTTATGAATTTCATGAGGTAACTGCCAAGGTAACAATCAAATCTAATTTCTTGATCAGGCTAAATTTGTAACTAGATTTTCTTCTTTAGGTTTTCCCCATTAATGTGTCAACTTCCTTCTTCATGAAGCACACTAACAGAGTCTTGCAGGTGCAGTTGTGTACAAGGTTTGATTAACTTCTCTCCCAATAGATGTATTAGCATAACCACCTCTCTGTTTTGAGGCTAAAGTAGCTTTTATTTTGCAACTTCTGCAGTAGCTGCAGATCTCATAGTCTCTCACAAACCTTTGTCCCCATTGTGAAGTTAAATATCTTATTTCAGGCCTAGCTTGGGTTAAGCCAGAAAGTATTAAAATACCATATTTCAGCATGACTTTGATATGTGATGGAGCAGGCTCACTGTCACAGAACTCTTCTGAATATAGGCAAAACTCGGACTCAGGTCTTTTTGTCTTTCTTGTCAATCTTGAAATTAGGTTTTTTTAATTGTTCCCCTTGTTTTGATTCGCTATAGGTTGTTTTTGCATGCAAGAAAATCTTAATGATTGGTGTGTCTGCTTGCAACTTTGTAAATATTCTAAAACAACTTTCCAAAATACTGCACAGTCATAAACATATGAGAAGACATTTTGACCTCTCCTGACGATCTTGGTAGTCAGCTAGAGTCAACCTGCAGAGTGTTCAGATAAACATAAAAAGCACACCTTTTTGTTAAAATAAAGATAATTTTACCCTCATCCTGATATTCTTCCACCTTTAGCAATGCATATCCCACTACTGAGTATCAAGCTGGTTTGGTGAATTCCTCTGTACAGAAGTGAGGCTTGAAAGGAAACCTGAAGTTGGGGTTGGAAGGAAAATGGCAGTCTTTCAAGAGCAGGAATATTGATGAAACTATCCCTCAGGCATTCTTAATTGCAGTCAGTAAAACTTGAGTCAGTGTAAATAATAAACTGCTGATGGGCACAAGGGGTACAGAGAGGATAGTCAAAGCTCCTGGAGAATTAAAGTATCTGAGACTCAAAATATTGGTTTAAGATATATGTAGTAATCACAGCTTCTGATTTTTCTTTGTTTTCTTAATTTATTTTACCTGAATGTATGTTAAGTTAAAGGTCATGAAGAGATTTACGACCAACTTAAAAAAAACCCAACCAAACAAACAATGACAACAAAAAAAACCCCAAACAAATTAAAATCTCCTCACTGCTTAGAAAAGAAAAATTTTCTAGGGAACTGAAATGTAATAGTGTAATACCCCAATTTTTTTGCTATCAGTGCTTCTTCAGTATAGGATAAATCAATCCAAGGTATTTAGTTTTAGTTTAGTAACTTTCATCTTGTTTCTTAAACAGTGATGTAGTGTTTAATGCTGCCTGTATACTTCAACAATCCAGCTGTTTTTAGTAAGTGCTCAGTGGTGTGAGAGTTCTGAGATGTACCTCACCCTTTAATTTTTGCAACCCATGTCTCTGCAGAGGGGAAGAGAGATAATAACTATCACAGATAAATGCAAGCAAATGTAAGAAGAATGGTCATATTAGCTCAGGCTGAGGATCTGTATATTGGAGTATTCTGCTTGCAGCAGTAGCTGTGAGTGGGTGCCTTGGTAAGAGGAAAGGCAGGGCAAACACAGGCAATGTCCCTGTCCTTCAAGTATTTTCTCCTGTCTCTTGACCACAGAGGAAAAAAAATATAATTTCTTTTGGGGGGGGTGGTGGCAAGGGAACAGGTATATATTAGAATATAACATTAATGTAGGATTTTGTGGTTTGGAGTCTGTGGGCATGGTTTTCTGATTGTTTTGGGGTTTTTTTGTTGTTTTTTGACGATGAGCTGTAAGCTTTCTTTTTGACATTTTCAAAATAAGGTTTTAAACCCTCCCCCCCCCCCCCCTTTCCCAAAGAAAAAGGTAAGGAAACATACTTTTTTTTTTTTAACTTCTGACTTTTGATCAAATTGGGTTTTCTGCCTAAGTCGGGTATAAGGTTTGAAAAGTCTATCTTCAAATAATACCAGCCAAACAGCACAAAATCAAGGTAATTACAATTTGTATTTCAGCATTGCAGGATTAATTTGAAATCACAGGCTTGAGGCACTGAATTAGAATAAATTTTTAGGCAGAAGGCTGGAATCTGATGGTAAGTCTCTGTTGTAACTAAAAATATCTGCAATGAAAGCTGCTCAATTTGCCAAAGAAGTTGGTTTAAAAAAAGGCACGTCATACAGTGGCAGTCTATCTTTAGTGTGTTTCTCGAACTCTGAGGAACTTGCTTGTGTTGCTCACTAGATGATGGCTGTGAGTTTTAAGATGTAAAGAACATGAAGAATCTGTTTGCTGTAGTTATGCTTTTGTACTCTCTCCCTAGAGAAGAGAGGTTCAGGATGAAATAATTATTGTTATTATTCATATGCCTATTGCAACTGGAATGGATAGATCTTGACCCTATACTTTCTACAAAATACTCAGCACAGGTAGAAATCTGTTTACCATTTGCCTTGAATGTGAACTTTGCAAACATTTCAGGATTTTGCCAATATTAATTTTCCCCCCTCCAGATAATGTTCTCTTGCTTGTCTGCTTTTCCACTTTCTTTCACTGTTTGTCTCCTGGAAATCTTTGTGGTTACGAGTAGGCTTCACAGCTCCTGGAAGAAAGCACTGTGATTGCTCTTCAATAAACCTCTTAGTATTGTACAGGTCAGCTCTGAAGGTGCCTCAGTCAAACAGTGGCAGTGGTGCTAGGCTTCTATAGGAAGAGCTGCCACTCCCCTCTAACAGAGACAGCAGAAGCCAATGTGTGCTGCTTCACAGTCCCTGCAGTTTGTAGGCCAGCATATAAATTTATACCACCTGTTGATCCTGGCTTTAAGTTAGGACTGGGCTGAGGAAAGTGGTGGCTGAGAAACTGGTGTGTATTTGCTTCTGATGATTGCTACTAGGGTGTTCATCTGGGTAGTGTAGACAGCTGGCAGTAGTAACTCCTCAAACTTCATCAGCCAGAGGTGCCTGGTTATACCCAGTGACAGTCTTAGACTGTTTATATGAGCCTCTTGGATCATCTTTCACCCCTGCTGTGGTCTCACTAATAGCTTTCTCAGTGTGGAAATTGTAGTCTTAAATATGACTTTCCTTAAAAAAGCCCCTGAAAATTAAGAAGCAGCAAGGAGGCTGGGCTGACAAATAGCATTTGGACTTGGGGTTCATGAAATCAAAAGAGGTTAACATAATATAAACCAAGTGAAACACTGCAAAAAACTTTGAGGGACTTTGAAGGTTTTGTGTGTGTGCATGCATGCTGGGTCAGTAGTTTCTCTACTGAGGGCTTTACTGAGAAATGAGCTCACATGCTTAACTTGTCCTGAATTTCAGAAGTTGTTTTCAGAGGTGTGATATTAACTGACAGGTCATCAAGTTCAGCTAAGTTAGGTGAGGGCCAGAGTGAGAGGGAGTCGAAGTAGGGTTTAGGGTTGGGTTTTTTTTTTTTTGGAGGACAGGGAGTGGTATATCTTTTATCATCATAAAATCATGATTTTAAGCATCATGTGGGAATATGAACAAAGATGCTTGTAAGTACTCAGGGGAGCGATATTTTGTCCAAAGTGCTACATGTGCTGCCCCCAGGGGAGGGAAACCAAAACCAAACAACCCTTGGAAGTACAAAGGATGATTTTTCCTTTTGATTAACATTAAAGTAATTAGCAGGTAGTATGGTTTTAACACAGAGGTAAGGACAGATGAGGTAGGACAGAGGTCCTTGCCTCCACCTTTGGGATTATGGTGAGCAATACTTGGAAGATACTATTAACAATAACTTATTCTTGCACAACTCAATTTTTTTTTTTCTTCCCTATTCTTTAACATGTAATCTGTCATGGAAATGGATATGAGAATGCAAGTCAGTTTAATTCTTTTTGCTGCTGTTCCAGTCCCATGGATTGTAAACATTAGATGTGTGAATTGGTTGAACTATCTTTGGTTGAACTATCTTTGGTGTAACTTTTTTTTATGTGCTTGAGATTCTGAACGCACCTAGAAAAACAACTTTAGATTGGTGGAAAAGACTGTCCATGGTGAACTTTGGGCTAAACGTGAGGTCTGTCTTATGAAAGCTTAGCTGACTAGTTAAAGCTATAAATGTTATGTCACTGATAAAATCAATATTCTGAGAGTAGCCAAATTACTCATGCCACAGTCTTAGAAAGTAGAATATGAACTGTTAGCTTCCTTAGCACGTGTTCTGGGATGACGTTCTCAAAACGGAAAGTATCAGCATCATGCTATAAGCTCATGGCATGCCTGTGGCATTTTGGACATTGCATGAGGTGGAAATGGTTTGTGACAAGAGTGTTCCAGTGAATAGAGCAAAGTCAATATGAAGGACAGTTAAATACATCAGGGCTTCTTGGCGTGAAGAAATTAGTCCAGGCAGGGTATGACGGAAGACTATGAAGCTGTGAGCGGCGTACTGAAGTGCGCAGAGCATTCCTCTCTCTGACCTTGCAAGTCTTTATGGCACAGATAATTAAAAGCTGGGACAGTGTACTTGGGAAATTTACTTCCCTAGATCCTATCATTGTCTGTGACAGTGACCAACAGAGGCAAGATTTTGGCTAGATGGACCTTCAGTCCAAGCTACTATGGCTGCTTATGTTCCGATGTGGATAGGCTCAGCTATGTTCATGGATGAATGAGAATGCCGTTTTCTTGACTTATGGAGCTTAAACAGAAACACAAGGTGTCATGCAGTGTTGGGAATAGGATGGGTTGTGGAGAAGAGAAATAATTGCAGCAAAGAAGAAAAAAATCAGTTACTAGTTACAATGTCTTCTGTTAGTTCTGTGGACTTTCATATAAATCATTTTAGATTTAAATTATAATGCAAGTTAAGCTGAAAAAGTGAACAAAAGCCCAAGTGACTACATGTGATTAGTGAAAGAGGGCTGGTCTTCCATCTTCTGAAACTGTTTCCTATGGCGCCCTATATTTCTCTTTCCAGATACCATGGACATCCAGGCTTTTTGTGCTGTGTGGTTTTGTAAGTTCACTGGCTGTCAAAACTGCAGGGCTTACTTACCAGTAGAAGGCTTTTACTCAGTGTTAGTATTAAATATTGTGGCAACAGTGCTAATGGACAGTGCCATATTAGATTGCAGTCCTCTGTGCTTAAGTAACAGTAATACTGCCATGGTCAGTGGATCCAGGCTTCCTTGTCAGCTAGCCTATGGATTGGCTATCTGAAACTATGCAGGCATTTCCATCTCTGTGATTGTTCAATCACAGTTTAGTTGCTAGCTCTTTTTGTGATACAAAGCACCAAACTCATTTCACGTAGCTCATTCAATAGGGAGCTCTGTCAAGTATATTTGGTTACGCAGACCTATGAACTAGTTCCTTACCAGTCCCACATAGTTATAACTTGCTGTAGTAATCCCCAAGGTGCTTCTGAAGAATGGTTTATTTTTGCTTTTAGGTTCCTGAAGGAGTCTCAAAGTGTCATCTGCTGCAAAGGGTTGGAATTATGGATGCCAAGAAAGAAAGCATTGCATCCTGAACCTGATGCAGAGGGTCTGAATTACCTATGGGAAAGCAAAGGCAATATGACTGCTTTCATATTTCCTGGGAGTGAATTACAACTAGGACTTATACTTGCCACAACAGAATACCCGAGTTCACACACCAATGCAAGTCAGCTACTTAGACAATACATGGAAAATCTGTTTTGGCTGTTGGATTGAGAACTCTAAACTCATTTCACAAGTGAAAGGTTTCAGCAGAACAATTCTCAGTACAGGAGGGAATTTAAAGCACCTTCATAAATGCAGTGCTGGATGTCTGCCTCAGCTGACTTTCTAAATTTCTCTTTTCCTGCCAGAAATCCTTTCTTTTCTAAAAATATTTACTTGACTCTCCATATTGCTGTCTAATCTAGAAATGGATAACACAGTGCTGATTTTAAAATCCTGACTGGTACAGGATATGAGAATGACTTCTAAAATAGTGCTAAAATGAGTCGCTTTGGAACAAATTTCTAACCTAACATGCTCTTCTGGGTGTAGTGGTTTCTACACTACCCTCCACTCCCTCCTCCCATAACCACTACTGCTGTACTAATCTTCTAGACTATTTAGTACCCTTCTCTTATCCTAAGTAAAATACAATTGCTGGCTCTGATATTCATTAAGTGATAATCCAGATTAATTCAGACTTTGATGTAGAAACAGGTCCTATTTCAGCTGCAAAGAAATCCAGATCTCCCCATGGAAAATACACACACACACGCATATGCATGTACGTACACTTGCACACAGTATGTAGAATGCCTTAAAGAAACTGTAGCTAACCACCTTATTAGTATTCCTCCCTCCTCTGTGTTTCACTTGCAGCAACAGAGGGCTGAGCAAAATGCAGTAGAACAGGGACAGAGACAGAGCTGGCAATCATCTCAGTGCAGGCTGCTGAATGTAGGGGGTGGGGGGGGATGCAGCAAAGCAAGATTAATAACCTTGCCATAATCCTGTGCACCCTGGAAGGAGATACCTCTGGTGACTGAGCTGTTCTTGTCTTGATTAATTGGACTGAGTGAATGAGTGGCTGGCAATCCACCTGGTTTGGAGGCGACCCCCTGGTTTTGCTGTTCTCTGAATCCTCTACCCATCTGGGAAGGTAACAGTGAGACGTACCATCTGCAGCACACGCAGCAGCTATTGGAGGCTACTACTGACAGTTTGCACTACATTTTTTGGTAAGCAAGAAGCCAGGTATATTGTACAGTAGGATATTTCTGTGCTCAAGCTACTGAATTTCACAATCTGGTCCTTCAGCAACCCCCTACGCTCCCTTTTCCAATTGTCTTTGAGTTCTGGGCTTACTTTTGGCATAGTCTCCTGGAAGCATTTTGCTGGGGATAGAAAAGCAGTAAATGGAACCTCTGAAAACTAATTGTTTTGCATCTGTGTGACTCAAGGAAGAGAAAAGCAAAAAGAATCGAATCCAGCTGGGGGAATTTAAATTTCTTTCTGAGAAGTTTACAGAGGGACCGTACAAAAGGCAAGTCCAGGGGTTTGTCTACCCCTTCTGTTTCCTTGTTTGTTTCCTGCTTGCTTGTTCAAGCTGGGGAAAAAAGCTGAAACATGAGTGCTGGGTGCATATGGAGTGTGGTGTTTGTAAAGTCTGTGCTTGTAATTTGTATCCTCTTTTTACTTCCTTTTCTGTGTGTGGGTTTTTTTTCCCTTCTCCCCCTGCCAATTGCACAGTAAAAATGCTTGCATAATAATGATCTGTAGTGCTGGAAAATGTTAGTTAAATAGCACTAGAAAGCTCTTTTCATTTCAAAGGTATTAGAATTTCTAGGGAGAGAATTCTTTTTATTAAACCAGCTAAAATATTTGGAAAGTATCTAGAATGGCAAGAAATATAGCTCATACAATATCTTCAGTAGAAGTCTCCATATTTTCATAAATCTTGTCTAGTTTTTTTCTCTGCATTTCAGTCAGCTCTGGAATGATGAATATGTAGGTAAAAAGCTGCTTCTGCTGTTAGCGGAAGTAGACGGTAGCAGAATGGAAATTGAAGATTTGTGCATCACTTACGTGAAGTTCATCTGTTTGCTTCTCATTAACCTTTTGAATGCTGCTTTCTTTTTATTTTGGCTACAGAATTTATGAATATGTAGGGCCAAACAGTAATAATTCATATGGAACAAAGTGCCAATCACAAATGAGTTCTTGTAGGCCCTTAATTTTGGGGATGGAGGTGCTACCAAAGTAGCACCTTTGGGTGACCAAAGTAAATGTCTTATGCAGCATGGTTCATGGCACTCCAGTATTTCTGGAGATCTGTCAGTCATATGGCTGTGGTGCTACTCAGTATTTAAACCTGGCACTTATCCTTCCCCCCTCCCCCCCCAATGCAGTTTCTGCAGGAACAGTATGACTGTTGTAGCCTTTCCCATCTTTCTATTAAATAATAGAAATAAAATTCCATTGCATTGCAATAGAATCGGAGCTCTTGTAGTTGAGCTTTTTTTTTTTATTGCTGCACTGATAGTACTTAGCATTCCCAAGGAGGTGAGAAAACCATCTGTAAATACATTTCAAAGATGCTTGATTCTCCAAATGGAATTGCTAGGTACTCACTCCTTCTCAATTATATGAATATGAATGACTAATATTGAAGGATATGGTATCTGTTTGAAAGACTGCATAGGTGGTTATTTAGTGTAAAAAGACATGGATCAAAATACAGCTCTACTGAATAATCAGATGTTGAGGGGCTTGTATTTGCATGTATACATATGTAATGTATGTAAAGAAAAGGGGACTTACGTAAGATTTATAAATACAGGGACACATCAAATAGGATGGACCTTTGATCCATTTGGTACAAAGAAGTGTAATGACCCTTCTTGTAATAGATCCTGTGTTGTAAAGCTAAAAACTTAATGAAAAGGCTCTGCTTCAGAGTAATCAAATCACTTTGTGTTACTGCATCCTGTCAGTCAGTCCCTCTATTTCCCACTGGTTTTGCATAATAGCTTTAAAGAGGGATTAAGGAAGAAAGGAGAACTGGTTATAGGTGTGTTTCCCCTCGTTTTCTGGAAGTGATGCTCTGTGTTGCATATGCCTTTACTCTATATGATTATGACAAATCTCTTTCTGGGCAGGATGCAGTTTGCCGTAGTTTTCCCTCATTGTACTTTCCTCAAGCCCCATCGCATGTAGCACATGCATCTATTTCATCAGGCACTGAGCTATGCTCTCTTTAACTATGGGGAACAGTCTGTGTGTAATGAGGGCTCAAAAAAAAAAAAAAAGGGTGTGCGTGGAGAAATGACAACTTAAAATTTTTAGAGCCTTGCCCTGGTTTTAGAATTGAAGTATGTAATGAGTCCATCAAAGCAGAGACGTTGACTGGATGAAAGCAGGGGGGAAATGTTTTGCCTGGAGATGAAACAACTTTCATGTTCTGGGGAAAAAGATGATACATTTGCTCCACTAGTATTTCTATGTATTCTGATGTGTAGGATATAATTTAGTAGTGTTGTGTGCCCTAAACTGAGTGGGAGGGTAGTCACCTGTATGCTGGAAAAGAAAAAATGTTACTGATCTCTTGATATGGTGTCCAGATGTTATTAATCATCCATCTCTGATCATCAACCGTACAGAAGTGAGACTAGTGTGGATTTTTTTGCATGTAGTATTATCTCCGTATGTACTGCAGACTAAAGCAAATGGTGGTTATTTTACATTTTAACAGATTCACCGAAGGGGAAAACTCATGCTTCCCCCACCCCTACCTAAGTATTTTTGTTGGTTTAGTAGATTTTGATTAGAACTTTGCCTGGATTTAAATTCTGACTTCCTAATTATACTGTCATATCTGCTATTTTTTGGTTTTGTTTGTATGTCTTATAATATACACAATATTGTATATAACATAACATGTTATATCGTGGGATCGGTGTTGATTTCTAATACCATTGTTATTCTTATGACAAGAATGGAAATGGATAATACTCAGTGCTAGCAGGTTTTTTGTGGGAACAAGCTTTAGCCTCAGTTGGACCATGTGTGTTTTTTTTAAATGTTCAGTTAAAAAGAACTGTGAAAAGAATGTCAAGTGTTTCATTTTAGTGGCCCTTCCATTTTAATTGCATTTCATGGTGTAACGCCCCATATGCCTTCAGTCTCACCTAATGTGGAAAATGCTTTCTTCTCTGTACTGTTTGGATGCTTGTATGAGCTCAATCCACTATGCATTTTACATCTTGCTGAAATATGAAGGCCTGCAAGGGTCTTACAGTGAGTGTATCATAGGTGGTGTCTTTCAGCAGGACTATGTGTACAATGAGATTCTTGTGAGCTGAATTGTGTTAAGAATAAATGGAAGATAAAGAAAACTGAAATTTCTTTTTCACTTAGTTCCAGTTAATTGAGCAGCTTCCTTTTCTCATTGCTGAAGTCAGCCAACCAGGTATTAAGCTTCTCCAGCACATGTTTCCGTGTTTCTAAGACCCAGGGTACTTTACACATGAATTCCTCCTTCCTTCTGAAACAAGTTGGGCAGACAACTGGTAAGTCCATCTTGGAGCTCTGCAGTGGTATGCAAGCAAGGGGACGATGGGAGAGAGGAGATGTACCAGCAACTCCAGGACTTGAACCAAAAGAACAAGCTCTGTGGGATGGCAGAACACATCGTTTTGGTTGCTGACTCATTGTCTTGGTCTGCAATATTATCTTACGCTAATGTGATGACACTGGGCCTGGCTTTGAAATAAGGAACCGGAAAAGAGCAGTTTATCAGTAAACACACACTGCTTATGAATGTGTACTTCTCTAATGGTACAATGGGCCAATGGTCTAATGGCCAAATGGTATGATCACTGGAAATTCCTGTGGGTAGAGTTAGTGTTCTTAAGTTTCTTACTTTAAGAGAATTAATAGTAAGTAAAATTTACTGCTTTTAGCCACTTAAGAAGGAAAAATGAAGTTACAAATATATCCTTTCAGTTGACAAGTTAGTTGATTGCAGTAAATTACACACACCCACACCCACCCCACCCCCAACATCCCCCCCCATTGCTCTCCTTCCTGTTTCTTTTCATTCTGTGTCAAAGGATAAGGTTGAGGCATGAAGGAGACTCAGAACCCAAAATTCCAGTTCCTGGGCTGGCAAATAAACATGTTAGATAAACTCAAAACTCTTAAGCAGCAGATTAAAAACAATTAATTTTCTGCTTTCAGTACTCCTAGTTGGAAGTGTGCAAATTAAGTTTGTTTGGGAGATTGTTTAATTTCTTGGCTTTTCAAAAGGACAGTTACTCCGGGTGTTTGGGGAAGACAGCCTTTGTGGTGCTACCTGTTATTTGGCCTTCCACACATTGAGGGACCCAAGAAGGCATCCTTTAGTAGTAAGAGTTCCTTATGTTTTCATGAAATTAATGCAAAAGATCATGTATTTTTGTTACATTTTATAACAAAAAAACCATGAGAAAATATTGACTTAGACACTGTAGTTTTCAGGAGTGGTTGAGAGGACGGTATACATATACAGGTATTTGCTTCAGTAAATAAATAAATAAATTTGCTTCAGTAAATAAATAAAACAGTAACAGGCTGTTACTGTTCAGGTTGGTAAGGTAGTGATGGTGACGTTCTCAAAGTTAAGATTCAAATGCCCGAGTGGTATGCTGAGTTTTCTACAGCTATTTCATACTGCTGAGGAGGAAATTTACCATATCTGTGTTCTTAAAATCTGCAAGATGCTGCCGTGTAACAGCTCTTGCTGCCAAAGTTAGAGTCGTTATGTAAGGCAGAATCCTATTGATCCTGGAGGAGGGTGGTGGGCAGAGATTTCTTCAGAAACTAGAGACTTTTTCTCAGAACATATACTGCAGAGGCAGAATGGTAGCAAGGAATCTAGGTGTCTTCCCAGTGTGTATTGAAGAAACTTTTTGTATGGACAACAACTATTTTGTAACTTGCCAAAGTTTCTTTACTCAACTTGCCATCAATGGTAGGTATTCTGTGTGTACTTTGTGCATTGCAAAGACTAGCAGAAACATTGGTGTAAAACAAAAGCATGTTTAAATGAGGCTCATAACTGAAAATATAGAGGGCTTCTGTTGCTGCATTTTTGACATAGCTTTGAGCTTGCAACTCATGTCAAGGGGATTTTCCATGAGGCCCGTTATTTTAACCTCTTCAATAATTTAAGATGTTGTTTTGGTAGGTTAAATTTATGTCAAGTGCTCATGAAGTCCAGCACGTACGAGTAATTAGAGACCGTCAGTTCCAGTCCTGTTCATTCTGTTTACAAGAGTAAGAACAGGGCTATATCCTTCTCTGTTTAGCTCCTCTGAAATAATTGAATTGGTATGAGGTAAAGATACAGACAAGTGAGGTGGGAGGCCAGTAACTTTTTTTTTTTGCAAATGTTTGCTTAATTTGATTTAGCTCCCTGTGGGAGCAAAAGAGTCCTCCCCTTTCTATTGTTTAGTCGTAGGAGAAAAATCTTACCAGTGTAACATGGGGCTATCGAGCAGTGGGCATATTTTTCATATAATCTTCACTTTTTTTTTTAATTTGTCTACTAGTATATAATCTTTACTGTCTTTTCTGCTGTCCCAGAAAGAAACTGGCAAATGACAAAAGCAATGCTTCTGCACTACGTACGTGGTGGATCACCAGCTTATTAAACCAATAGGACATTTTGGTATTATTAGGTAAAGCTAGGGATGGCACTTCTTTGCCTGTGTGATTTTCCCCCCCCTCCCCCCTTTACTATTCATCAGTTAAACATTGTTGAAAGCATCATGCAGCTTCTAATTGAAGGGACAAAGAGAAGGTGAATGTTCTGAGATTAGGCCTTTCTACAGAGGCTCTCACATTGAGGCTGCAATTGTTTCAACCTGTTTTTATTTATAGGCTTTTCTCTGGAGCTACACACTATAATAACTGTGCATTTCATGTAAACCTATAAATCTTCTCTATATCCTCAGTTATTTCAGGAAGAAAATTAGGCACTTCGAAGATAAATGATCTACCTACAATTTACTTAAAACCTGCAAGAGTAGCCGCCTTCTGGAAAGCAGAATATTCACTAGTAAAAACTCGAGAAAATAGTGGAATGGGTGAACTCAAAGTAGGAAGGAAAAATAGTGCAGAGATTACCCCAAACACAAAAGTAGTTTCATATTCTTGTAAGGATACAAGCAGGGATTGCATTGTACAGACTGCACATGGAAGAAAATTTTACTTTTGCATGCAGTAAAAGTGTATTTTAGCAGTTTGGGTGGGGAAAAAGGGGTTGTAGAATGTTCTTTTAAGCATCTCAAGCATATGCTTCAGAAATACGACTTACTCAAGTCCCAAGTCTGCATTTTTATTTTGAACAAGGGTAGATACAGCAAGGCTAGTAACAGGAGGGGCGTTATCAAAACTCCATAAGAGATCTGGATCTCTCTTGAAAAAGCTTTGAAAACTTAAGCCTTGGACTTTGATAGGCAATTTGAACTACAGTTGCTTAAGCAAAGGAATACATATTGAGTAAAAATAAATATCAAGTAAGAACGTATGTTCCTGGGAATACTGCCTCACCGCAGACTCTTCAATTATTGTATTGCAATGGGGCTGTAAATATTAAAGTCATGTTGTTTATCTGTTCAACTATGCAATCATTCCTCTCAGGTGGAAGTGCAATCTAGTTCTGAAAACAAATAGATGAGAGACATAGTTTAGACCATGTTTGGGTGAATGGAGTGTGTGAACTGGAGAAGGGTGCAGGCCTGGGAAAATGATGCTTTGTATGGTTGAAGTTCATATGGGTATGTGCTAAACTTGAGTTTAGATGGGATTGTTGGGAGAATTACGGGAGTGATGGGTTCACAATAGTTAACATTTAGATCAACTGAATTTAGGAAGTCTGAAGCAAACTGAGGCATGCAGAAGAGGTAACTTAATATGTAGGTATGCAAGAGCCTAAGTATCCAGAGATAACATTCGAATAAAATGACTGATGCATTGAAAATTTGTATCATAAAGGAAGTATGAAGTAATTTAACTGAATGGGTAGGTATTTTAATTCATTTCTGAAAAAACAAGTATTATGATTTCTGGAGTTCGTGAGCTAGACTTTAGAATATTTGACTATGTGGCAATTTTTATGTAATCAACCACATGTCTTCCAGTGAAAAATGTAAGTCAAAACTGTGTAAGTTTTGAAGATTTTTAGTGACTAAAAAAAATCGTGAATGGCTTTATATTATCAGCTCTAGAATATGCAAAGGAATTTGGCTGAGTTAATATACGGCTGGATTAAAGTAACCTGGTTGTCAGGCAGTAAATACTACGCATTTTCTTTCTCCGCTTCATGTTTCATATCACGCTTGATCCACATGGGTGTTTTGCCTCTGAAATTTCAGTGGATGCTTGCAGTGGAGGGGGCTGCGCGTAGCAGCGCTGCTCAGAGGCACCTCTTGTTTTCCTGTGACCTGCATCAATGTATCTGTGCTATTTACTGGAGAACAAAGTGACCTCAGGGGAGCAAGGATTGCCATAGTCTTTCTCGTCTCTGTCCTGGCCTGCAACTACCATGCGATATAGCTGAGTTGTAAGGGAGAGACAGTATAGTCTGACTTGTTAGCTTTCCTTTTCCTCCTTTGTCATTGATATTCAGGGCTTGCTGCAGTAACCTGATGCCCTCCTTTTACAGAAGTCACAACCCTTTCGAACTACAAAAGATCCCTTCAAACTGGGATTCCCTTGACAATCAGCTTTATAGTTTAAGCAGCTTTATGCAATACCCAAAACAGTGACAGTTGAGAGAGGTAACTAGGAGACTTCTTATATTATAAATACTTGGCTTGGGAATGTGTGCTTAAGGGTCTTAAGCTGCCTAAGAGAGTCTCTTAATCTGCCTTAATTCTTCTTATTATATTCTTTTTTTCTGAAGTAGGCGGAGATGCAAGATCTTTCTTTTCATTTAGATGAATAGAGAAGTTCCACACCTGTCTTCAGATATATCAACTCCATTCTGTAGTATGCAGGCTTGGGATAACATTTTCTAATACGTGAATCGTCAAAAGTCAGGGATTAGTGCTTTAGATTTGTCCTATTTTTAGAGAGATGCATCTCTGCGTTTCTACCTACATCTGAACTTTTTTCCTCTCAAGGGGAATATTTGCCACAGGCAAGTGGTGTTAATTACGCCGTTTTCCCTGTATGGGACGTGTTAGATTAGAAGTTTCCTTCTTGTGAAGAAATGTGTGAGACTTTCCAAGCGTATTAGCTTCAAGTCTATGTATGGAACACCTCATTTAACATATGGAACGTGTATGTTCTACTGGACACGTTTACAGAATGTAGAAAGACAGGGGAAACTTAGTAAAAGGTCTGTCCAAAATACTTATTTTTACGTAATGTAATTTCCCATTTGAAATCAAAGCTTTGCTGTGAATCATGAACTCTTCAGTGATTATTCCGTCTGGAACTTCATGGAAGCTTTTGAGGTCTAGCAGTGGAGTAGCCTAAGTTATTTCATCATCTCTTATCTGTCTGATAAACCTACCTCCTTGTCTCTGGTTAGGGATGAGCCAGTTTGAAGTCTTTCTGGTGTGGTCAGCACAAAATATGCTTCCCCACCTCCACCTTTCTCTTTACACTTTTGGATATGGGGAGGGAAACTTCAGGAGCAAGATGTTAAAGTGGTGGTCTTGAGGATGCAGAGGAAGTAGAAATGGATAAAGCTACTACTCTGATATTCATAAACATTTACTTTGCCAGTGGAAGCGAGTTTTGTGTTAAATATAGCAGGAGGGAGGTGAAAGTGCATTTTGGAAAATCATGATTTTTCTAAATCTATGAATATTTGAGGAAAATACCACGTATTTCTAAATGTAACATAAGTAACTATTTCCTAAGGTTATTTTGTCCACATTAAATGTCTATTGTACAATGAGAGTGCTCTCCTTTTTTTGTCAGAAACCATGCCTGAGCTTTTAACACTTAAATTCTTATACTTCTGAATGTTGCTGATAGTTGTCTCTTTCTTTCCCTGTTGTTTAACTGTAATTGGTGTACTAGAAGGCCGCTTTCCTGATCTTGTCCAGGCCCTCAGGCAATGGAAATGAGTAGGTAGTTCCAATAAGGATGTCAGTTTATGAGAATAAGCATTTGGCCTCCAGTTGTTGTTCTACAAATTATTGTCTAAATAGTACTTTTCAAATGTAGGTGCATTTCTGCAATCACTTCAGGCTTAGGCATGTTTAATTATTTAAGCCTAGTGGTAAGCACTACAAGAAGCAGTGGAGGAAAGGTCACTGAAGGAAGAAGAGCATGTCTTCCACAAAAGGCCCTGATGTTGCATTTGATTTTAGTAGGATAACGCAGACACTAGAAAACATTAAGAATTTAAGGTTACACAGGCTTTATAACATTGTTAGTAATGTGACTGGAAATTGCCCTCTGTTAGTGTAATACTCTGTTTGAATTTTTAATATTGCAAAGGAAGGGAAACGCTTTAATTGTTTCAGTTTCTAAAACAAATGATGAGTATGCTCCTATTGTTACCGGAAAGTGGCAAAATAATTCACTCTCTAAAACTTATTTTGGAGTTTTAGAAAGCAGGCATTCTTTATTGCGGCGCCTGGCAGCACTGGGGATAGTTCCACCATAAGTGCTCCGAAGGCTTGATGGACTTTCAGTTATTATATACTATGAAAATATACATATTCATAGGATTTCTACATAAACATGAGTTTTCCTGGAACTTATTAACATATGTAAATGTCCGATCCGCATGCACAGTCATCCTCTGTGGTGGTCCTCAGGTGGTCTTTGGGGGTCTTCAGATGAAGGCTCCTAGTCTTCCTCACTATGTTTGCTGATTGACCTTTGCTTCTGCACAAACTCAGTTCTTGGGTCGCCTAGCTGTCTAGAGGGGAGTGTTCAGGAGCCTAGAACTTAACTATCCACAAAGATTCGCTTTTGTGATGTAAAGGGAGCATTCAAGAGCTTTGTTTGGTAAAGGGGAACATCCAGGAGCCTCTATCCACATTCTCAGGTATCACTACTTTTTATGGAAAATATCTTGTTAGGAGGTAATACCTCTTAAACAGCTAATACCGTTGGAAAAAGCAAAAAGCTATCATAGCTCCACTAAAAATGTTTTGGGCAGGTCTACTAGTGTAAAACTATGGTGTTTTTTTTTTTTTAACATCACATCTTAAGGTCTGCTGCTTGAGCTCTAGTGTTTTCCTTTCCCTGCCCCCCTCTCCTCT
This sequence comes from Theristicus caerulescens, assembly GCA_020745775.1. Taxonomy (NCBI): domain Eukaryota; kingdom Metazoa; phylum Chordata; class Aves; order Pelecaniformes; family Threskiornithidae; genus Theristicus; species Theristicus caerulescens. The sequence continues at coordinate 24,739,806 of CM036564.1, read as the reverse complement.
GAGATTTCTCAATTTTATTTTTATGACTTCAGGTTAGTATTGAAAAGGAGTTGATGTGTGGGTGATATGAAATGAAACTAATGTTTTTTGCCCTTGCTTTTGCCCCAGATGGGAAGTCTTTGCTGAATTCCATTGTTTATATATGACGTGCGGAAAACAGACTCCACAACCGAGAAGGTTGTAAAGTAGGTATGTTTATTCAGCGGTGGGCAGCACGGGGGGCAGTCCCACCAAAGTCGTGCGCGCTTTTTGTGGAAACTCGCCAGGTATTTATGCATCAAAGCATTAATATTCCGGAAACGCTTATACATATTCATAATTTCCCCCCGAAGTCCCCGCCTTTAACTCCTCCTAGCTGCGCACGCATGGTGCTTCCTGGTGGTCGTGGGCCAGGGTCTTCAGGGATGAAGGCCGTGTGTCTTCCTCGCCATGCACTCTTCACCTGGACTGCAAATCCTGCTTAAAACCATCCTGCTGGCAGTAATTAAGTTGTGTCCTTGGTTTGTTTGGTCAATCTCTTCCTTGCATACATTCAGTCCTGATTTATCTCATGCTTAACAGGTAGTTAAGCAAAGCATTCCACTGGTATCAGTTCCTGCTTAAGACCATAGATACATAGCCTGAGCTAAGTGATGGTTTTGTTATTAACCCTGACGTGTTAGTTCCCCCTGTCATATAGACATCTCCCAAAAAAAGAAAATAATACACCTAATCAATATTCTTGTTGCCCTACTCATTAGACATACTAAGCCACAGTAGAATAGGCAATATGCACTGCCTTTAAATCAAGGGTAGTGCTCTGGCCCTTTTGGAGCGAGCGAGTGCTTTTTCTGTTGCAGTTGACATTACGAAATTTCAGGTAGCAGTGGTTAGAAAAACAGTCTTATATTTGATCTACTATGACCATATGCAGATACTCTGTGATCTGTCTTGCTTTTGCTTTCTCTATGACCTGTTTTCCTGTAGGGTAAAGAATGTATAGATTTATATACTATATAGTCCACTAAAATTGTTATTGAGCTATTGCATTAAGCTGGTAAATTGCTCCTCTAGTGCATGGCTGCTACCCCTCAGGACAGAAATGAGAAGCTTCCCTGCCACCACCTTGTGTACTCCTGACACTTGTGCTATTTCTGATTAACTTGCTTTCTCTGTATTACAGTAACAAATATCTTTAATGGCATTTCATTATACATACAATGCCCTGAGTTTCATAAGATGAAGAAATGCTTTTACTTGCTTGGGCTTTCAATCTCTACATGCAGGCACTCGCCAAGCAGTAATCATTTTTTTGAATTTATTGTTGAAGGGCTGTTAAAATTTAGTCATTTCATGAGATAGTACCTCCCTTCTGATATACTATTTAACTTGGCGGAACTGGAACAAAACAGGATGCACAATCAATGCAACACAGTAGAGGGTCAAGGCTGTGGTTCAGATACATGATCTTTTGATACTTGTGACCTTTAAAGCCCAAATTATTCTATTAAGCTGCTCCTCCACAGGCAGGAGTGAGAATTGGAACACTGGTGTTGCCTTGCTGCTGCCTTCTATGTTACCTTCAGTGGCCCACTAGGTTTAAAATTATACCTCAGTAGTGCAGGACAGAGATGACAGAGAAATAGGTCACTTTGGAGATGCCTACCTCTGAACTACCTGCACCGAGCCCTGACTAGAACTGATGCAACTGCCATTCATGTTGGATGAGAGGGCAGTAAAGGTGGGTCACCATGTTGAGATAGCGGACAGCCTTTGTGTCATTTTAGGGTATAAGGAAGAACTAGACTATTAGCAAGGTTAGTTTTGGTTTTGTTTCTAAACATTGCCGCAGTTAATTTAATTGTTTTTCTTTGCTTGCTTGCCCTATGCTGGTAAGGATGGAGATGAAATATGCAAGCAACTTCTGACTCATTCTCTTCCACACCAGCTAGTCCAAGAATAATTTGAGAAGTATTAAGCAAGAGTTGAGTCACTAAATCAACCATGAAGTTCTGACTTGCTGTATTGGAGGCGATGTCTCGCTTTCCATTGTTTTACATAGCCCCTGGTTCGCAGTGGGTGTGAAGCTCCAGCCATAGTCTGTACTGCAGCTTATGCTGATACATCATGTTAGAAATCACGCTTGGAATTGCAAGGTTGATTGTGTTTTCCTCGAGGGTAGAAACAAAAGCAGAACTGTGGGATCAGTTTGAATAATAGAGATGAATGTTACAAAACCCATGCAGGTGGTGTGCTGCTTTAATTGCTCTGTGGCTGCGTAGGGAAACTGGAGTACTGACACCGATCTCTGAGGACACTGACAGGTAAAACTCAGAATAGTCGGACCTTGCAGCAGCACTGGGGCTTAGAGACCCTACAGCAGTCCAGCCAGCAGATCCCAGCAAAGGATCTACTTGCAGTGTTTGGTAAAACAACCCCTGTAGCAAGAGTTTTAAAGAAGGTAAGGCTATGATGCATGAATCTACAGTCACAGACTTAGAGGAACCTCTGCCCCCTGAAGAAGATCCATATGGCATTTAATGGATATGAAGATTATAGGCTTTCATTGAAAAGTAATAAGACTACATGGTGATTACTCTTAAATTTATGGAATATAATAAAACATTAATATAGCACTTTCCTGTAGGACTTGTTGAAATATCCCATAGCATTTAATGTTTGGGATGTAGTTTTCTATTGAACTTGATGGGCGGATCCAAAAATAGAAAACTACGATTAAAAAGTAGATTCCCCCCACCCCCGTGCATATTCCTTACAGAGCAAATACATTTACATTTAGGATTTTATCTAGAGTTGAAGCACAGAAGAACAGTATAACCTTTTACCCCATCACTTCTGTTGTGGTACAGAGGATACATTTAAAACGTTAAGTAAACTTGCTCTTAACATTATTTCTATATTTAAGGCTTCATCTACATTTGGTAAAATGAATATCCAACAGTGTAATCAGGAGAGGTTGGTTGTGAGTGTGTGAAATGGGGAAGGAAGGTTCATAAAGATGGTGGCTTTGACTTTTTTTTTTTGAAATTAATGCATTAAGAACTTAGAATGTGGAGGTGAGAAAACTATGGGGAGGGGTTAAAGTTTTCAATTTTCAGACATGATAGAGGCAAAACTGAAACAGAGTATATACATTCAGTAGTATGTATATATATTCTTCCTCTACAAAGTTTTAAAATAAAAATTTTTTTCTAAATCAGAATAAGATGAGGAAGCACTGAATCCTTCAAGATAGCCCCTACCATCCTCTGCATAAATGTAACTACAGTTTAAATAATACAATTAATAACACTTTAGTCTTGTTATGATGTTCTATCACTGTCAGAAGAAGGTTGTGTTTGTAACAAAATACTTTGGGCTACTTTGCTTTATGAAATGACTTGAGTTGACTTCATGTTTTGATCTCAAATCTTCATAAATGCAGATATCACTCTTGTCTCTGGTTTCTTCATTGTTCTCTTAACACTGCACAACACTAGCTTTTCCAGACTTTGATCAGGGAGTAGTACACTTTATTTAGAAATGCATTCCTGTTCTTGTGTCTCATGTCTACAGCTAGAAATAATGTGGGCATGTGTGTGTGCATACTTATAGACACACTTGTCTATTTTTTCAGAAGGTTCAAGTGCTTCTGTCATACTCACTTCTGCTACAACAGAAGCAGATTTTCTGTTCAAAACATTAAAGCTTCTTGTACTTCTGAGGTGAACAACTAATCAGAAATTTTTTTAGGTGACCTTTTCTTTTTTCCTTCTCCTGTGGTCTGTGGAAAGAAGGTCAAGTTTCAAGCAAAGCATTGGAACCAGTGTTTCCCCTTCCCCCTGCCTTGTCTCCAAAAATTAGTTGCAGGTTTTGCTTACTATAACCCTTTGCCTCTTCTATAGGAGCAGATTTGAGTGGTGTTTCCTCTGGCCAGTCTTTTTGAAAGATTGTATCTGGAGCCACGCATTAAAAGACAGCATTTCAGTGCTTTAAATCTTTCAAGCTTTTCCCTTTTCTGTTTTTTCTGGACTCCTTACTGAGTTTTATCATGATTGAAAGTAGACAGTTTAAAAATCAGTTTGTTTTCCTGGTGACCTGGAACTGCTTTATGCATAGCTCTTAAAGAAGCGTGATTTCTAAATTCAATTTATCACGGTGCATCATAAGCCTTGAGAACACTAAGTCCCCAGCAGGACTCGTGAAGCACCGGTTCAGCATGATTTCTCTCACCTAATTGCAACTTTAAAGGGAATGGAGTGGGTAAGAAGGCCCGAGGGGGATGCAGAGGTGGGTGCCGGCGCAGGTGCCGTGCTCGCCGCTGGGCACTAGGGGCTGCTGTGGGGCTGCGCGCCCCGGCGGGCAGGCGCTTCCTGCAGCCGGGCAGGACTCGGCCCCTACTGAGATCCTCCTAACTCTGCCTTGCTTACCTCATTAAAGCTGAGTTCCTCTAAGCAAACATAAGCTGGTGGTTCTAACAACTAATTATTTCATTAGCTGCGTGTATTGATGTGGCTTAATATGCTTACAGGCAAGTACATCAATCCAATAAAAATCGGGTAAAATATGTTCATTACCTCTCCCAATCCCCCCCTCCCTTTTTCTCATAAAAATAACTTCTCTAATAAAGAAATTTTAATTTCGTTGTTACCCACTTTTGACCTAAAAAGCTAGCTAAAGTTCAGGGCATTAAATACTCCGTTAGGAAGAGATGTTGATGAAAGTAACTTGACTTTGCTGAATCAGTTCACTGAATAGGGAAGAAATTGAGCAGCAGAACAATAAGCTTATTTCAGACACTGAGTCAAAAAAGAAGGCCTTAATCTTTAGAGGAAGAGTCAGGAGTCTTTTGTTTGTGGTGTATTAGTTTTGATCACTCCCTCTGATCTTTTGTGTGTGTGTGTGTGTTACTGGGCTGAGGAATGTGAACAGTCAGTAAGCCATCTCTGCCCCCATCTGTGTTAGGGGTGCGGAGGTCACTGTTTAAGGTACTTGGTTCCATGAAGGAGACTAAAACAGTCTTGCAACTATAATGAATAATGGTTATTCGCACCTCAGAACAATGAAAACGTTTTAAAATTATGAAAATTTTTCTTTCCTAGATGGAAGAACACAGATGCTCCCCACCCTACCTCCCTTTTTAAATTTTTTTTCCTTTAATTTTTTCTGCACTGTTTGTTCTACCATAGGGTTCTTTTGCCAGGATGATTTGGCTAGTGTGGAGTGTCAGAAAGTAAATGACAGTATATTGGATCTACAAAATACTTTTCAAAACAGTGTCTTGTCTGGTTTTTAGATGCACAATGAATATTTCCCCTTGAGAGAGAGAAACTAGCTGGCTGCTTATGCTAGAATAGCTAGTAGCGTTAGTTATCCTTAGGAATCAGAGTAAAATCCCATTGAGACAAATATCACATGTTCAGAACTCTTGTTTCATGATTCATGTAGATTTTGGTGTGTATAAACACATTACTTTTACCTGGGTCATGTTTTTAAGGTGGTTCTTCAGTCTTAAGGTCTTAAAGTTGGAAGACCTGAAATCTTCAGTTCTATCCTAAATGAAAGCTCTTCACCGAAGTGTTATGGCAAAGGGCTAAACTTTGTGCAGGTTCCACAGCTGTAAAATATTGAAGTTGTCTTTACCTCAATTTTGAAGTTTTGACTATAAAAACAAAACATAAGTCTCTATCAAGAATCCGATCATGTCCAGTCTCTAATGATTTGGAGAATGATGACATATCTATAGTGTACCTCACTAGCAGTATAACAGAGTATGTGACTGAATTTGAATAATTATCTTCATTTTTCTCTTAATCAACCTGACTCGTGAAGTATGATATCTTTATTATTCTTGCCTGCCATATAGAACTACTCTTGCAGTAGGAAATTAAGTGGCTTGATTTACAGATGGACTAAATGATTTCCTAAGTCATTAATACTTATGAATCTAGCAGTATGAAAAAAAAAAACCCACTATTCTACTTATTTTAGTGTAAGCATGATTAATTTTTGAATCAACCTGGAAATACAATGTGTTCTTTTTCTTGTCCCCCATTTAAAAAAAAAAAAAAAGTACCTGTACAATGGAAGTGTCCATGAAGTTTTGTAAGCTTAGAGAGAGAGAGAATAGTCCTTGAAGTCTTTCAGGACTGTCTTGAAAAGCCTTATAGAAACAGGACTATTTTTCTTCTGGATTTCTTTCAACTATCAAAATTTCTTTGAGAACCACCAGCCTTTGCTTTTCTGAAAACACATTACTCCTTGTGGCAGCTGCCTAAATAGCAGCTGATGCCAGGACTTTATATGTATATGAAAGGCCATGGTGCAAATCAAAACCTTACGCATTGAGGACCGTAATACATCTGTTACTGGTAATGAGATGCATTAACACAATGGAAATGAGCCTAATTCTAATAAACACATGGGAAAGGGGGAAGATGTGTGCTCATAGTAAGGCATGCTAGAGATTTATCTCTTTAAAGCACTTTGTAACCATTTAAAAATGTTTCTTTCAGCATCCTCATAATAAAAACCAGTAAATGTTCACTTTCCAGACAAAAAATAGTATTGAGATATTGGCAATTCTGGTATGTTTGTTTTGGGGTAACGCTGTAAGAGCTGCTTGTTACTAAGCTAATGCTCACCCATTCATTATGTTTTCATAAGGGTAAACATCTCGAACATATGGGGTATTCTGTGAACTAGAAGTCCAGTGCAACACTGAGTGTTTCAATTAACAGGATATTATAAATGCCCCTTCAGAAAAAACTTTCTTCATATTTCAATTGTGTATATAAAAGAAACTTATAATGAATTGTGCCATGGTTTACCTCTGTGCCACAAGTTAAGATATTTATCTTTCTTTTTGTTTAGGATGTTTAAGAATGAAGAAATAGGTCATCACATGGCAAGCTACTTCCATATAACTCTAGGACTGGAACAATATCTTCTCAGTTTTTTCTTTAGCTGTAAAGAGGATAATATCAGTGTCCGAAAGATGCAGTTTGCAGCACTGTAAATTATCCTTTCTCCTGCTTAGAACTGGGACCTTACTAATAGTTTATGTAGTTGTCAGTAATTTTAGAGTTTTTTTGAAAAGTTACTTGCTTCTACTTCTGCCTCACTTTCTTTTCTTATTGGCATAAACTTTGTACTTTTCTGGGAAGGCACTTTTCTTCCCCTCACTTGACATTTAGCAAGGGACGTTTGTAAGAATGTCAGATTGATGAGAGCTGTTTGCTGAAGTCTCACCATGTTCATTCAGCTGAACAATATCTGTTGTTAACAGCCATAATTATTATGAACGGGTTTAAAAGGACAAGCTTATTGCTGTACTTTGGCAACATGATTTTGAGCTGCTGGTTACACAGTGTAATACTTGGCACGTTATGTTACTTGTTATCTTCAAAGTGCTTAGAGATATTGACTAATTAAATGCATTAGAGGCTATCTGTAGGTCCCTTGGTTGGGGGGCAGTAAAGAACTGCTTCTTCATTTTTATTGTACAATTTGTGAGTGTTTAGGTTCATAATGACAAGCAACAGATAGAGACATGAACCTTGCGGTCGAAGCATGACTCTTAAGTTTTGCTGAAGACTTTCAGACTTGGTTTCACTTTACCATATACCCTATGGGAATTCAGTAACTATAAAGCCTTTCTTCTTTGGTAAGAAAAGAGAGCACAGGTGTGGCTATGCAAACAAGCTGAGGCAGCAGGATCACCTTACTGAAGGTGCTGGAAGCTGCTAAGAGTGAGTGAGAAGTTCCAGGAGCCTTGGGAAAATAAAATAAATTCAGTTTTGGAGTTACAAATGTGCAGTATTTGTAATACAAATGACCTGACTCACAAGTTGCATTACTGAGTCTTACAGTCTTTTAGTTTTTACCTAGGATCTGTTTCATCAGTTGAGTTCCTATTCTGCAAAGGAAAATGGAAGCAAAGGCAGCTTACTAGACATAACAGAATTGTCATGTGTTTTCTAATGTTTTAGTTAGCCAAGCATGGGATGTTTAAGAAACAAGAGATTCCTGTGGTAGATTATCTTTTACTTTATTATGCAGAGAGCTCTGGGCAGATATGTAATCAAATAAGTACTTGAGCCCAGGCTCTAGTGACTATTTGTGTTAATTGATAAAAGATTGCTGCATAGTAGTGGAAGTGGTAATTGGGCCATATGTTAGGAAAAGAAAGCACACATTTGGCCAGCTGACTCTCAGTATTGAATGTACCAGACAGAGAATGGGACAATATGTATTACCTATGTATTTTATGTGTATGATGGCACTAAAGCTAGAAGTCATGATATAGCTAAATAGATACTGCAAATGCAAAGCTCTCTTCCCTATGTTTTTGAGAGAGCATTACATTTGTAGAAGTATCTTTGCATCCTTTTAGTTTGTGGCAGAGGGAGAAATATCTACTTTCCTTAAAATTCTCTTTAAGTTTGGATGAAGGTGATTGCAAATGAGTTTCAATACATGAATTTAGAAGCACTATAAACTGTGTAATTTGCTGTTTGGGCATTTATATACATCATTGCCAAGAATTATGAAATTATGTTTAGCTGATTAATATTCCTAGTTAACTGAAGTGTGCTCAGAACAGCTGTACTGAGCTTGAAACTGTGTGACACATTTGAGTCTTTTAGACTTGAAAGCAATTATCAAGAGATCTCAAAGCTGGATTTTCTTAGACCTTGTGTGCCCTTTTTGCATAAGCAAGCAGAAGTCACTTTTCAAAGTTCTCCACACTTACTAATTCTTATTGTGGCATTAATAGCTATATTTGTTTCAAAAGGCTTGCATGCATAGTAGTTGATTTTTCATGATCTGACCTTTATTTGGACACATGAATCAGAATTGAGCTTTTAAAAATTCAGGCCTTTGTTCCCTCTGGCATTGTTTAGATTCAGTTATCATATTTTAGCTTTACACCCTTCCCTTCCCTGCTTTATCTATCTATAGTTTTGGACAAAGTATTGCTTGTGATCATGAGACACACTGGTTGTTCACTGACATAGCTGGGAAATCATAGTCCCTGTCTCTCTGGGTTGAGTTTTTAGCCAGCCAGGTGTTGCTTTTCTTTCAAGCCCTGAGGTGCTGATAGATAAATAATCATAGAATCATAGAATGTCCTGAGTTGGAAGGGACCCACAAGGATCATCAAGTCCAACTCCTGTCCCTGCATAGGACAACCCCAAAGATCACACCATATGTCTGATAATGATAAGATCATCCACCGTTCTGTTAGCTTGCTAGCTTCCAGTGAGCCTTAGTTCCCACTTTACAGCTCCTCTTTTGAAGAAATTGTCTGAACTGACCCTGAATACCATTGTTGGCTTTCTGTCTCTGAATTAAAGATATCCAATTTGGGGGAGGGGGATGATTCACAAACCTGAAATACACAAAGCTTTGGGATGTGCTTTTAATCATTCTTGTCTACTTACCTATTTAGCGATGTCCCATATTATCAGGGATTATATTCATTTTGGGAATGATTTCTGGTGACATGGAGCTTATGGAGGGAGAGACCAACTTGGTTTGAGGCTAAAAAGGAGGCAGATCAAAGGACAGCCTCATATAGCTGTGGGTTTGGAAGGATGTCAGAATGGTGTCTGTCCATATGTCTGTCCACAGAAGGATCAGCTATACTCATGTCATTTTTGGCAGATGTCTAATTTCTTTTTAAAGACCTCCAATGATGAAGACTACACAGACTCCCTAAGCAAATTTGTCCTTTACATGAAGCTAGTGAGCTGTCATTGAGAAGCTGCCTGTAGAGCTTGAATGTTGTAAATACAACTGATAATATTAATGCTGTCAGGGCCCTCATCCATGCACCAACACACTCATCCTTTTTCCCATCAGCATGTGCCTGATGATTTCACAGATTATGGTCCTTTAATTAGAGCATGGCAAATTCTGCCAGAGATTGATGCTCCCAGGTCCAGTGCAGTTTTGTGTATTCTGCCAGACTATTGCTGGGAAACCTGGGGGTTTGGTTTCACTTGGGGCTGTTTCTGGAGAGATTGCAGGCTTCTGGAACTTGATTGAGGAAAGAGGCAGCTGCTAAGGACAGTCATGTGAAGAACTTAGGGTTCTTCATGTGAAGAATTTAGGGTTTAATTTCTTCCTAGTATCTTGTGGTTTGCTATCTGAAGTAATTTTCCTCATAATCATGTGATCTTCCCTCCAGCCACCAAGTATGTTTTCATAAATAGCGCATAATGGATTTGATGATACTTTATGTCAGTAGGGATAAGTTTCCATACCCAAAAGGTAGGGATACCAGATAAGTGATAAGAGCAGATGGCACTGTCATTACCAGAAGAAAACAGCTAAAGAAGTTGCTTGAGAGGGGGAAATGAATCCAAGAATACTGTGCATAAGCATGCTCTCAGCTATCTTTACATACTTACCATTTTAGATTCAGCTCATACCTTCTTATGCTGCTTTGCTCTGTTTTCGCCTACAGGTGTGTCCTCCCACCGTGCTCCTTACTTCTTTGCTCTGTAGACAGGAACCACGGTAGAGCTGTTGACCTAGGAAGTGACTGGGCAGGAGGATGTAGGACAGAAATGTTCTCCTGTGGCTGGAGTCAGAGTCTGAGTCCCGAGTGACCAAGTTGGGGAACAGATATGGGACGAGGTGGGAATCATGTCAGTTCTTGAAAACCTTAAGCCTTGCACAAGCATCTGGAGCTAAGCAATATCCTCGACTATTTCTCCAAGCACTCTCTCTGGTTTCATTTGTCATATGTGTTTAGCTTCTTGCAGCGCTTACTTGCTAAGATTTATGAAGTTTCCATAATGTAGCTGCATCTTGATCATCTTCCCTTCCTAGGCAGTTACACCAGCTAGATGATCTCTCTATAAGATGAATCACGTCAGTGTTGAAACTTTGAGCCTTTTATGTAGGCTGTGGGGAGAAATGCTGTCCAATGGTCTTGGCTAGGGGCTAGAAACTGAAATTTCTGCGTGTTACTCCCTGACTTGTAAGTAGGTTTTTGTCAGAACCCCTCCCCCTAACAGAAAAAACAACAAAACCAAACAACAACAAAAAAACCCTCACCAAACTTATTTCTGTAAAGCTGGGTCTGGGAATGTAGTGTTCACCAGTCTTTGTCTGTCTAGAGAAACGTTTGCTGGTTGTAAAGTGCTTAGAGACCTTGGTACACAACTATAGTACAAAATATTTTGTCATAGTGTCTACTTTGCATGTCCCACTTCTCATTTTTTTTAAACTTTATTTCTGATTATCATCCAGCTGTGGATTTTTTTCTGATGTGAATCCTAGCTTATAGAAATGTTTCCCCCAGACTTTTTGGCTTGGATTTTAAAAATATAATTGAAAATGTTCCTTTTTCCTCTCCTGAATCCTTATTTTTGTTCTGTTGCTGTTCAGTTGTCTGTTTCATATATCATGTGTTACTGGTTTTCTATTTGTTATTTTGTTACATTAGTTCTTAGGCTCTCAAGAATGTAATCCTATTGCGCTATGTGCTGTGCAAATGTAGGAGAAAGATGATTTCTCCCTGCAAGATCCTGTGCTTTCATGTCTGAGATGGGGGCCAAAGATTGTTCAGACACACTGATAAAAAAATACAGCGTGTGAAGGGTGCTTAGTATATTAAACATGATGTAGGCAAAATATCTATTTTAGGAGTCGGATTCTCTATTTATAGTCCTTTGCACACCTTTCCAAGAGACACATTAAAACTACATCACCTGACGTGATCTAGCAATCAGTTCCCTGGGAAAGTGCTCTTTGACTGCAAAGGGATGGAGAGTCTATGAAAGATGAACGAGCAAGTTCCGGAGTGGCTCCTTATTGTGCTAATTAACCGAGACAAAGCCCTTTTCCGCCTTGCTATTCTGCTTGCAAAAGCAGAACGGTGCTGTCTGCATTTCGGATGCTGCTCGCAGCTCCCGCCGAAGCGGGTGCCCCGCGGCAGCGCTCCTCCGGCTGCGCTGCGGCACTCCTCCGCAACAGGGCCCTTTCCAGGGCTGTCAAGTGTCAAGATGCTGTTGGGAGCCTGAGAAGAGCTCTGGAGTCCCTAGTGGTGACGCGGGGGGAAACAAACAGCTCTTTCTTCCCTCTTTATCCCCAGCAAAGAACGAGACAGACACAGCAGCTCCAGCAGCTGCACCGCGGTGAATGCTAACTGGCGGCTGGTAGGGCATCGCGAGCTTTTCTTGATGCTGTTTGCTGACTTTTTTTTTTTTTTGGCATGCTGCCTTTACCACTTTAGACTTGTGGCTGCTGTTTTGCGTCACACTTGCAGTAGGTCCTCAGCAGGGCTTCTCCCTTGCCCCCCTCAATTTTCTTGTGTAACTGTAAAGAAATGTCTTCATCTTGAGGGAACTTGTACAACTGAAGAACAATGGGAGTAAATAAGTTGCTTCCCATGGCTTCTTTTCCTTTTGCCTTCAGTTCAAGTTCGTAATAGTGCAAAATTGGAAAGTTTTGCTCTATACTCTGACAGTCTGTGAACACTCACTTTTTATGCTAATTTTTGTAATCTTAGTGAGACTCATGGTAAAACTTCTGAGTTGGTTACTCTCAAAGTGGGTATCTTCTGGGGAAAATGCTTATGAAATGTTGTTGTGGCCATGCTGGAATATTCATGGTAACGATGATGTGAATCACGAATGCCAGCAGTACCGTGGGATGTTGCCAGCTACCACATCTCCTCTGTGGTTTTCCCCCCTCTTCAGCTGCAGTACCTTGTTTTTTCCTTACTTCATGCTTTATGCTGATGCTTTTACGGAATCTCTTGTGGTTCTGAGGTGTTTGACCATTGCTTTGGTCTGAAATACATACTGCTATTTCAATACCCACCACCCCCTGCCCCTTGCTGGTGACTTTACACTATGCAGAGCAAAGAACAGTTTTGCAATCTGGTATAGGCCAGTGGTGCAAAGCCCTTGTAGAAATAAACAGCTCCAGTGACAATTAGGGACTTGATTTATGTTGGGTATTGAACAGGCAGGATACAAGTGTGTTGTGTTTTACCAAGCCTGAAGTAGGACATAGCAGATTGGCAGAGTCTGCAGCAAAGGACAAATGTAACCTTAAGTGGGATTTGTATCCATGTATCCAGGTTGCTTTCTGTCATCCTGTAACCAAGGGCTCAGAAGTCACATGTTCCTTTCTGCGGTGTTGATGCTGTAAGTAGAGTTGATTAAGGCTCTATATAAAACCTCACTGCAGGTATAATTTAACTATTCTCTCTTCAACTGTGGAAGAGTGAAGAGCACTGTCTCTGTACTTTGTCATCCCGTATATGGTGCAAGAGATTTTTCTGTTGTATCCGTACCCACATGTATTTCCTTCCTCTTGCATAATTCATCGTTGAAGAATTTGCATTTCCATGAAGTTGAAAGTTCCAAGAGTGTATTGTAATGATGAGAGAAATGGGGGCAGAAGGAGCTGACTGGATTTGGTTTTTTTTGACTTAGCACTTTTGCAAATTTATTTATTGTACAAAAACCTCTTAACTAAGAGGCAGTTGAACTGGTGCCAGTGGAATATTTCAGACTTTAAAAGTGACACGACCCATTTATATTTTTACTTGAAAAAGCATTTTCTGAGCTGCCTCAGCACAAGGTGACCATCTGTCTGTGTCCCCTGCTGAACTGACAGTGCAGGGAAGCTAAGCCTTTGACTGTCCCTATATACAGACAACCCCGTGCCCTTTTTTCCAAAGTCAGTAGTTTACTATGTCTTTGATATGGGGAAATGTCATGGGCAAATGGGCAATTGTCGTGGGCAAATATACAACAGGGAGATTTTTGGTGTGGCACTGGGTACAGAGCTGTTGTCACAGGTTATAATGTATGAGTAGCATATATTGAGAACCAGTCTCTAGTAGATGTGGATGTGATAAAATGCATAGAGCATACATTGGGATAGCTACAGTCATTTGAAAGTAGATTTCACTGTTCTTGCATAGCACTGTAAGAGGCAAGCATGTATGCTAAAGCATGCATGTTACTTTCTTCACAAATCAGCATGTGAATATCTTTCATGTGGGAATCTCTCCTTTTGAAGCAGATGAGCAAAGGACACTTCCAAGAAACTCTTTTGACCACCTCTTTGTAGTAACTCAGTTTATTTTAATGGATGTAACACAGCATACAGCAACAAGGCTATAAAGCACTTAATAAAAGGAACTTAGAGAGCAGTTGGCCCTCATTGAGGGGCACTCTTTATGTTACACCACATCATTGGGTCATGGGAATACTAACTACTGTGCCAGTTCTCCCCAGTACCATTTCTTTTTTTTCTAGGGTGTCACTCTAAAGGCTTCAACCTCTGTTGCGATTTAGCGCCACAGAATGTGGGATGGAGGCTGCACCAGGTTGGGATGCGGCTTATCACAATATCAATAATGTTATTGATGCCACATGCGCTGCTGCTTGACTGAATCATGCAAACCTAAAAGACAAGGTAATCAATTGTAGCTGAAAAGTACTTAGCTGGGAGAGAGAGCATGCTGAAAGGCTGGTATGACCTTTCCAGATCATCACACTATTTAATATAATTAATGAAAAGCTCCCTGCTGGACTGAAATGTCTAAGTGCTTTCCTTTGGGGGAGGGGAGCTTAGGGAAAGATGAACATACAGCTTTTGAAGAGCCCAAAGGACAAAATCTTGTTGTGAAAGCAGGAAGATCATAAAAAATTAGACAGCTCAGGTATGCACCATTTCACTGTCGGATTATTGAAATTAATGTCTGTGTCACTGTTTACGTCACGGCAACATGTCTTCTGACACCTCTGGCAATTTCCCTCTTGACTGAGAATCATTTTTCATCTTCATGATGCATCAGGAATCTTTTATCACTGCTGCAGAAGTGCTGTATGTGTATTCATAGCTTGGCTTCGAAGGAGAGGTTTTTACAATAGGTTAAGAGCTCAGACAGTCGTAGTTTCCATTTTGGCAATGCTCTGTTTGATCCTCTTTTACAGGTCAAATAAATACACTGGAGGTCAAGGGAAGTGGTGAGTGTAGCAAACCCAAATACTGACTGAAACATCCTAAAAGCCTCCCATGCTAGTTAAATCTTGTATTCACACAATGCTGCCACTGATTCCCTGTTTAAAAACAAAAATGCCTAAAAGTTTCTGCCAACAACCAAAGCTGTCCAATTTGTATTTAATTAATTATTTGCCACTGGCATATTTTGCCTGAATGGTTATTATACATTTATTTGTCTTTGTTTCCTTCCCATGTTTTGCTGACGCAGCAATAGCATGGAGACATTTGCCTTGCAGGAAAAGAATCTTTGTGAAATTTGCCTTGCAGAAAAAGAATCTCTGTGAATCATTCAAACCTGTTTCCTTGGCTTTGTCATAGTAATCTGTTTGTCTGTGTGGGAAGTAAAAATAGACCGGTCACTTGCTGTATCTTCCTCTTCTGCTGCTTCCCAATGGGTAGTTACAGTCTCCAATTTCTTTCTCTGAGAAACGCAAACAGTTGTATGATATTTAGTCCTTTAACAACCAGAAACGGTGTGAATGTAAAATTGATGTAAAATAGCCTCTCTTTAAAACTATTCAGCCACTGTTGCGTTGTGAATAAATTGTTCTTTTTAAGGCCTAACTGATTTTAAATTTTAGGAATAAGTGTATGGGTTTTTTTGGGGGGTTTGGTATTTTTTTTTTTTTTTGGGACTGCAAAGCTTGTAGAACTTTATTTTTATATATATATATATATATATGTTTATTTTTAAAAACTCTATTTAGTACACTGGGCACTGAAGAGTTACTATAAGGCCAGATGCTCAGTAGAGCACAATGATTATGGAGTGAATTTTTCATCTCAGCAAAGAAAACTGTTTTCCAGTCATCCAGGGCTGTAGTCAACACATCCATTTCTCCTCACTTTAAGAATATGGTTTGCATAGTTAAACACTCAGAAAAAAATGTCAGCAGGTCTTCCTCTACATGTGGTAGAGAGAGGTTGTTCTGGCCGTAGCTGCTTTTAAATCTTGAGTTACCTTTATTACGAATTGTGCTGTTAGTGCAGTGCTTCCTATGCACTTACTGCAGTGTGACTTTCCAGAAGATTGGAAAGTATTCAAAAATGGCTCACTTGGTTGTTTCTAAAATTTGCAGCCACCTTCACATCTTATGATGGAGACAGATCTGGATTCAAACTGCTGAAGAACAGTTTCCCATGGCCTGTGTCATATCAGTGTCCTAGTAGAAAGGCCTCACAGCATTTAGAGTTTGGAAGGCAGCAGACAAGGAGCTCAAAGTGTTTTGTTTTAAGAAAATGCTGGTCTACTTTCAGCAAAATAAGCCATTTGTGAATACTGGCTTTTTCCGAACACTTCAAAAAACAATAAACAGAGATCAATATAGAGACAAGATTTTATGGGTCTCTTTTTTTTGTTTTTTTTGATAACTATAGATATGAAAGCTGATGACATTTTGTGCAGAAGAAGAATCTTGTTTTGCTCTGTTTATTCTTCTACACAAAGGGGCAGGACTGATGCCACTGTGAAGTCTTCACGAAGTTTTGGAGAAAGACATGGTGATAATTTTTGGAGGAGGAAAATTAACATCTCCGTCATCTTGCACAATATTTTTAGTCTTAAGCTCCAATACTTAAGTGGTTTCTCACAACTCACGAAGGCTGATGCAAATACAACACTAACTTCTGTGGCTAATGTGAATTCCATAGCATTCTGCAGACCTTTTACTTGTGAAGGACTGGAGCAAAAATATCATTACTTAATTTGAGAATAGAGACTTGCCTTGTTTTGCGCAAGATGTGTGGCCTCCTTTAGCTTTTCCACCTGTAAGGATATCAATACATCTAAACAAGTGGGTTTTTCAAGGAAGAGGAGATATTGTGCTCTGTTTCCACCAGTTACTGCTTGCCTGTGTTATTCTGTTTGACCCAACTTGGAGATGGAAATCTGCCTTTTGTATTTGGTGATAGACACTTTCAAGCTCAGCCATTATGGCTAGTGGTGGAGTAGACATAACAATTTTTTGGATGCCAATAGAGAGATCATTTGTTTAATTGTCTCTCATCCTTCACAATTATCTGCCCTGTGGGATGCTTTAAAAGGAGCATCATTCTGCATAGTTTGTATCAAACAGTGAAGGTTTGCTTGATGTAAAAATTATTCACTATATGTCAGCCATCTGTTCTTCCAGTCTTTAAATGCTGTATCTGATCAGTAGAGTCCCTCAAATTTTTGAGTAAAAAAACATTGACTGAGAAAATGGCACTGAAGTTTTATGTCACCTTTTTTTTGGCTCAATAAACAATAGTGAAGAACACAAAGGATTAACAGATCCTTCCTGCAGGGCCTCAGCTATACTATCTAGAGGAATTTTGTCTGCTAAAATATGAGCCTTACAGTACCTCTGCAGGCATAAATTATTTGGCTTGCTTTCTTGAAGGATAGCCTGTCACCCTAAAGGCAATTTTTCTTTTTCATTTACAATGTATTATTATTTTCATGTGCTTGTTCCAGTACACACCCCCATATGCAGCATGCTATTTTCCTACATACATTAACATTTGTACCTTAACAAAGAATCAAATCTGTGCTTTTGTGTAGATAACTGAATGCTGGTATTGCATAGAGCTGACCAACAGAAAATCTAAGACACAGCAATTTGGAACAAAAGCCAAACTTACCATGAAACGTTTGTGTCTTTCTCTTGCTCTCCATGTGGGATTAGGGTATTGCTGTAGAGTATGGGAGCTTCAGATTCAGGTCCCTGTTTTGCCCGCTGCAGAGTGATTTGGCAGATGAAAGCTGCTGGCCTCAATTAGGCAAAACAATGACCCTAACCTGAACCTTGTGCCACAAATCTCATGGGTGGCCTCTTGCTGAGATGGCTGTACCTTTGTGTTTTCCTTTCTCCAGCAATCAGAATTGCTTACCAGAGTTTATCTAACATCTCTCAAATGTAATTGTGTCAGAAATTGCAGGAGGTCAGAGTGCATATTGAATTTTTCTTTTCCTGCTTCTAGGCATCACAAGATTAATATAAAAAGCTCCACTTCTGCTGTTTCCCTTCTGAGACTTTGAGAATGAAATTTACTTTTGTATATGGTCAATTTAATTCCACTTGAGTATGGAGTGTGTGTATGTATGAGCACATGTTTGCAGGGCTGTCTTCTGATCAAGACCTAAGTGAGCCTAAGGTATACTTGATGCTGGCTCACTACATACAATTCTGTTTCATTGCACATAAAGTGCAGAAGTGCACAGAAGTTTCAATCAAGTTAGATAAAGCTAGATGGACTTCAAAACAGCATCTGTTTTTATGGTATTGTATATCCTAACCAGATGTTGCAAAGGCATTGCTTTATCAGACTGCTGTCTATTCCTTCAGCATGCTGAAGAATTTGTAGCTTGCTGGTCAAATCAAATCTTGGAGCAAGAACTGCTGTGGCATCAGTCTTGTCCATCATACACCAGCTCATTGGTTTTTGTCAGGTCTTCATATGGTCTGTGTTAGCACCTTTAGGTTGTTTTAGTCTATGGGTTTATAAAGCCTCTGAGGTGTTAGTGTTGAAAGTAGTGGTTAAAGTTTCTATAGACAATTTCAGACTATTTTCTCTTCTTACCTCTGTAAAGATTTCACAGTTCTTACTGTTTTCTGCCCCTTAATTTTTTTTTTTTTGGTCAGTATGATTCCTTATCTCTAAATGTTAAAAGATGACTTCTGTGTACAGCTGCTTTTGTGTGCTTCAGGTCAGCAAAGTTTGTAGAAGTTTCCTTTAGTAAAATGGAAAAACAAAGCATGATTTCTTTGTTGCTCAGAGAGCACTGTAACATTTGCTTACCACTATCAATTTTTGTAAACCTTTGGGGAATGTAAAGAGGCTGTTGCATTAATTCAATGTGATCTAAATCAACCAACGTGGTTTGTGTCAAGAAAAATATTTTAGTAAGCCCATTATCAGAATCAATACACTAAAGAAAACAGCATTCAGGGTTATACTTTGGACTAAACTTCTTTACAATATGCTTTCTATAAAGGCTTATTAGGGGAAGTGAATTACTTGCATATTGAAGGATAAGATTGCTGATTAGAAGCTGGTTGAGAGGCAGAATAATGTTTGGAATTGATCAGTTTTCCATAAACAAAAAAAAAAAGCTGATGGCAGCATCTTGTCTCAGAGTTGTATAATATAGTGAGGCATGCTGTTGAATATGCTTAATAAGAATTGTTATTTCTAATTATTTTTCTCACTTCTAAATCTTTAAAAATAGGAAAAAAATTGATAACTGAAACTTTTGTTTTCAGTAAAAAACCCACAAAAACCAAGAAAGCAAAACCAAACTCTCCCTGTTTATTTTAAGATCATTCTGAATGAGGAAAATGGAAGAAAGAACATAAGTGACAAAAGGCATCTGAAGTGGCAAAGATTTGAAGAATAACAAAAAAAGCCTCAAACCTAACAGTTTTAAGTTCAAAGTGGCTTTTAAAGAGCTTTGTGAATTTGTTACAAAGCTTATCCAATACAGAGAAGTGCAAGGTAATGAACTTTAGAAAGAGCAGTTTGAAATGCTCAAACCCATTGATGGGTTCTAAATTAAATGCTGCTATTCTCACACACAGAGTCTTGGGCTTTGTTGTTATTGGCTTACTGAAAATATTTGCTTAGTGCTCAGCTGTGGTCAAAATTATTTAAAAAAAATGCCACTTGACAATAGCCTTTTAATAAGAAGGAACTGAGAATATACTAGATTATGCTGTTGCTGTTTCAGCTGAGGATATATACAATATTTGCTTGTGTTTTTGCTTGTTCTTTTTCTTCATTTCAGAGATAAAAGAACAGAGAAGAGATCTAGGGAGAAAAGGTTGGAACACAATAAAAAAAAGCTGTATTTTTCTCTGGTCTTAGTGGAAAAGCTTCCATTGACTTTGGGGATACAGCATCAAGGCTGTTATGGGGGAATTTTGATGAGCCTCTTGAATTGGGAAGAATAAAGGTAACGAGAACACTGAGCTCATAGGGGATCATAAGATACTACAAGATAAAGAAAAGTAAAACAAATAATATAGACTATCATCTGGATGTACTGATTTCTGCTTTTGGACAAGTAGGGGTAGCATGCTTATTTAATGAGGACAGTGGAAAAAATAGCATTTTAAAGCAACTGTTATGGAGAAATTAATTTTATTTCCTGTTGAAACATAAAAAGTTTGAGGATGTCATGTTTTCTTCTCTCTGAACCTTTTCCTAACAACAACAAAAAGAAAATAAAGAAAATGGGTAGGAAAGAAGTATGTTGTTTCTTTTTCCCTCACCCTTCCTCCCAAATGGAATAAATGAGACTAAGCCAATTCATCTTGAAATTGGAGAACTAGAGAAAATCAAGAGATTTATACTTTTTTTTTCATTCTCTGTGTTGTGACTGTTTTTGTGGGCTTTTAAGACAATCTCTAAAAGCAGTACAAGAGGATGAAATAGCTTTGATATTAAGACACAAGAAACTGCAACAGGATTTGATTGGAGAAAGTACATTTCATTAAAGAATAACTTTATCCCCAAGTCCACGGATTTTATAATGATGATAGGACTATGAGCAAGCTGTGGTATACCAATTTTTTTGCTTTCAAATATGTACTAACTGCTGATCACTTGATTTAGGAAGATATTTTCCTCACAGAGCCAGTATTACTTAGTTATCATTAAAATTCCTCAGGGAGGCAATGTATATGAAGGAAGCAATGTTATAGTTTCCTTACAAAGACATGGAAGTGTGGCATTAACCTTTTACCTGAAATGCCTTTTGGGCAGGGTGCTATTTTTGGTAAGAAATGTGAGACCACTGGCTTATTTTCCTTGTTTAGTCATGGGACACCTTCAGCTCTGCAGCCCGCCTCTGCTTTAATCTAAAGGCCCGGTTGCTCTCAGATCAGGTGAAGCCTGGGTCAACAGCCACGTCTTGCACATCAGTAGTTTTGGTGGTGATTGCCTGTATTACATATAAGATTTTTGTCTAATGTTATTTGGCTGATCTGTATCTCTTTAACTGTTGTGTCATGACCTGACAAAAAGGACCATCTTGAACATAAAAATACTGAAGAGAACATACTGGGATATCTTAGAACTGCAGTGTTCTCTGACAGATCATAAAGTGAAAAGAAAGGCTCCTGAAATGTGTTACTTTTGCAGTCTTAAAATATGCATAAATTATGGATTCAATTCCATTTCCGGCATTGGTGACACAACTCCTATGGTTTATGATATGAGTGGCCTAAGGCAACAGAATTAAAGCAATATTGTGCTCCATTATTCCCTATAATGAATTTAGCACACAACAGGAGTGTGTACTGGCTGTTTGCTTGGACTGCAGTCTCCAGGGTACTGGGTAAGTATGCAATGAGGAATTCTATGAATTTCAGCTGTGTGCATTATAGGTGTTGAAATGACTGAAAATGGACTGTATCAGCAGTATAAATCTGTGATAACATTTTCTAGAATATGAAATGTATGAATACTTATTTATTTGCTTTCCAGTGTTAGCAGTATGCTTTCAGCCAGTTATTAAATATAGTGGGGTTTTTTTCTGCCAGTGGCAGAGTTGGTTTCGCTTATGGGTAGGTTGGCTGGTACATCTGTTTGCATGCATCTGTATCCTTGGGATTTTTTTAGAGAAAGTATTCTCATTTGTCTCTTGGGACTTTTTCCTCCTTTCTCTTTGGAGAAAAGTTAGTTGTGCTGGAAATGTTGAAAATTCTGAATCTTGAATTCTTTGCTCTTCTTGCAGAACCTGATCTGCAAAAGCAATAGTTGCTCAAGCTTCTGAATTCACCTGCTTTATCTACAAATTGTTCTGAAAAGGCTCTCTGGGACTGAATTAATTAGTTCAGTGTTGGGATGGAAAAATATGGTAGAGTTCTCTGTTAAGACTGCTGATTGTGATAGTAGATCTCTGAGCAGGAACAGGTTTTATTTAGTCTTACTTGGTTTTTAGCACTGGGCACAAATTACATAGAGGGAAGAAACCAGGCAGTTGTAAGGAAGTCATCAGAATGGCTTATATTTGCAAGAAGACTATCACTTTCATTAGAATAACTGATATCTTTGATTATCCCTTCTCGTCCAATTATTTTTCTCTGCTTATGGGAGAATATTTCTTGCCCAAAGAAATGTTGTAAAGATGATGTAGTAATCTTAGTAGAGATGTGCTAATTGTTAGATTCCTCTGAAATATTTTGGTAACTTACACCTTGCTTTTTTTAGAATGTGTTGATATTTGCATGCCAAATGTTATAATGGCAGATTACACTTTGTTCTCAAGTGTCACATTTTGATACCCATGGGTGCCGTATTTTCAACTTTCTTTTCTTTTTTTTTTTTCTTTTTTGTCCAATGATTAACAATACATCCAAGACAAATAAAG
Organism: Theristicus caerulescens; assembly: GCA_020745775.1. Classification (NCBI taxonomy): domain Eukaryota; kingdom Metazoa; phylum Chordata; class Aves; order Pelecaniformes; family Threskiornithidae; genus Theristicus; species Theristicus caerulescens. The sequence goes on along the minus strand of CM036564.1, from coordinate 24,717,431 downwards.
GATGGCAGTGTGTCTTTGGTGCTTTTTTACATGGATATTGCTAGTCTCAGTACTTCAGTACTGTGGAAATAGGTTTAAACTACACATGTATGTGCCAACCAAAGAAAAAACCCTAAACTGGGAAAGAACATGAATATACAGCGCAAAACAAAACTGTCTTAGATAGAAAGGAATTCTATGCAGGATTACTATAACCTTTTCTCATTCTTTCCCACTATATTACTTTTTCTGCCATAATTGTCAAGTGTTTTCTATTACCTCTGACTATTTAGAAGAGATTTTCACTATTTTACTCACAGCTGGGCAGGACTGGGAAATTCAGAGAGAACACAAAAGATCAGAGTACTAAATGAGGTCTGATAGAATAGGAAGGTGAGATTTTTCTACATGTTACTCTGTGAAGAAAATCATTATTAGGCAACTTAGGTGTACAGCCCTGAGGAATCTAAAAATGGAAATTCTGTATAGCTCCCTAATAACATGTTTAGAAAATGCAGTTTCAAAATGCTTCTGTTCTTGGGCACACAGAAAAGCAAGCAAGTTTCACTGCTTATTATTGCTGCACATTTGTGTAACTCAGTAGTATGTGGGCCTACACTGAAGTGTTTCTGGTTATGAACATAATGTATGACACATGCTAATTTTTAAAATATATTTTAGCTGACTAAAGTATTCATGTCAGTGGTTAGCACAATTAGAGATGTTCACAATAACATTCAGTGTTAACTGTTGTACTGTAGCAAATTAGAGTTTCCAATTAATTGTCCCTCTGCATACATGATTACAGCACGTCTGATCAGGGTTCGACATCCTGAACAGTATTACTTCAACATGGGTAATTGTTAGGGAAAAGTAAGTAAGTAAACTTTCCAGTGTGTGTTTGCGTGCTAATTGTTTCACTGTTGTTCCCCTGATCCAGTTATCTGTCATTACATTTTTATTGATTTTTATTTTTCCTACTAAGGTAGTAATTCTTTGTACTTTTACTTTGTAAAAGTCTCAGTGAAGTTAGATGGGTAACATCATTCATAAAAGCATCTGTCCAAAGGCAGTTTATCCACCCAATATTTATGTTTACTGTACCTAAACATGCCAGAAAAACACATATTCTTTCTACTGAATGCTTTATTAAAGAGAACTGTCTGTAAATCCTATCAGCTTTTAACATCTTTTTACCTATATCTAGATCTCTTCTGTAGAATCACAATTACAGGATTGTGTTCTGAAACTTGTTTGCTGTGTCTGTCAATAAGCAAATGCTGTGTATTGATCATTGTGAAAGATGCAGTAATATATACAGTCCATTGAGATTTTAGAATATTTTATTTGCTCATTGTAGTGAGTAGTCGAATATATTCTGCATATGATTGTATGACTAAAAAGTTAGCATAGATATTAACACAGATGAAGGCAAATGCTATTTACATTTAATAAATTATTTAAACTTACAGTCCATAAATGAGTTGTGAAGGCAATGCTAGAGCTTAAGAAGCAAAGATCACATAGGACTGTAGTTATCTGGGGTTTTTTAAATGTTTCTTTAACCTTCCTGGAGCTGGGACATGAAACTTAAGATTCGCTAGCCCATAGTGACGGCATGTTCTCTGTATGTGCTTTTCCTTAATCATACTTGGTTTAACTCTGAACCAAACTGTAAGATGAACTCTAAAAAGGTATTTATTTTTAACTTATAGAACAACCGTTTATCTGGCACGCGGTGATTTTTCTGTATCAACTTTGATGAAAGCCAGTGTGAATCTATTTAGTTGTGATCATTTAGCTGAGAGATTAGTGTTAGACAATAGCCATTATTGAATTGGAATTCTTGTGGACTTATTCTGTTACCCTGCATTATCCTGGTATCTAACCAGAAAGAAAAGTGCAAGTATGTATGCAAGTATGTACACAAGAGTAGGATGAAATTACAATTTCTCCATGACCCTAGCCAGAAAAATTCTTAGTGGAATCTGTTTACAATGTTTCTGTCAGGATGATGATGTTGTACTTGTAACAAGTACTGAGAAGTAGCTTTCCTGCCCAGTCAGACTTCAAAAACCCCAATCACACTCTTTGCTTGGGGAAACCATGAGGTAGTATGCGATGGGAAGTGTCTGCAGCTAACCAGTGTGGGGGGACCCTTTGCAGCAGCCGCAATTTGAACGTCATGGTACTTATTTAGTGTCAGTAATACTAACGTGGTGTTCCAGATGATATTCATAGATATTAGTGCTGGATGTGTAAGTGGCATCTCTCCCACAGTCAACCTCTGCTCCAGCTGTTGTTTGGGGAAGATGGGTTCAGCCCAAGAAGTGGCATCAGTAATCCTTCCTTGTTCAATTTGTTTGCTTAAAATAATAGGCTTATATTAAGTTCAGGTGCTAACATTGTATCTTTAACAGTGTGTGGTTTGATAGCTATTTTTTGTGTGCTGCTAAGACATCCTGTCTGAAATACTTTCCCTAATGTACTAATCCTGATCTGAACCTGATCAATGTACAAAACAGTGGACCAGACTGGATTTGTAGACTACCAAATGGATTTATGGTGACCTTGGTACCTCAGGTTTTTTTTTTTCTCTCTTTAGAGTAATGCTTGGAGTTAGTTTGTAAGAAAGAGCTCCATGGACAACCAACTGGGAGCAACTTGTGCCAGGGGAGCTGCAATTACTTACTAAATGTATTCTGCTTATATGAAGAGGATACATTTACTATCTTGCCTCTTGAAATGCCATCACTGCTTTGTAGGAATTAAAAACTGCCTGCTTTTTTTGAAGATGTCTGTTGTGGTTTAACCCCAGCCGGCAACTAAGCACCACACAGCCGCTCACTCACTCCCCCGCCCCTTGGTGGGATGGGGGAGAGAATTGGAAGGGTAAAAGGGAGAGAACTCATGGGTTGAGATAAAGACAGTTTAATAATTGAAGTAAAATGAAATAGAACAGTTAAATAGGTAAAGCAAAAGCTGCGCACGCAAACAAGGCAAAGCAAGGAATTAATTTGCTACTTCCCATCGGCAGGCGGGCGTTCGGCCATCCCCAGGAAAGCAGGGCTCCATCACACGTAACGGTTACTTGGGAAGACAAACGCCATTATGCCGAATGTCCCCCCCTTCCTTCTTCTTCCCCCAGTTTATATACTGAGCATGACGTCATGTGGTATGGAATAACTCTTTGGCCAGTCTGGGTCAGCGCCCCTGGCTGTGCTCTCTTGCAGCTTCTTGTGCACCGGGCAGAGCATGGGAAGCTGAAAAGTCCTTGACCAATGTAAGCACTACTTAGCGACTATTTAGTGATACTTAGCATCGACATTGTTCTCATCCTAAACGCAAAACACAGCCCTGGCTACCAAGAAGAAAATTAACTATCCCAGCTGAAACCAGGACAATGTCTAAGAGGATAAGCCCATGTGTGGGCCTCTGCAGTAGCCTGGAAGCTGAAGGCAATACCTTCAAAAATACTTAGGCTGCTTAAATAATTGTATCAAATTGAAATAGAAATGGATCCATACTGCTATAACAGTTGTTATTGTCTTGAACAAACTATTATATTGGGCAAGCATGGGAGGCTGTATGGATATGCTTTCTAGTTCAGGGAGAGGATATAGCCCCAAATATTCTTTTGGCAGAACCAAGTGAAATTGTAGAGTTAAGTGATAAACCAGGGATTTATTGGTAGTAGATGTAGGGAATATATGTTGAATTAAATTTAAAAAAGAATGCATTTCACTGCAAATATTTGTATTAATGGAGAAGCTAACTTCAGAAAATAAAATTACTGGAAGTTGGAGAGCATGCAAGTCCAGCTGAGGTGCTCAGCTCAGGAGCTCTAGCCCCTTCTATTTTTAAAGTTTCTACACATTTTATTTTATTTCTTTGGAGGGAAGAGGACAAGTAATGCAAACTAATGTATGAATTGGAAAGTCTTGTGTACGTTTTTAGAGGAAAGTTGTAATGGTAAAATAAATGCAGCCTTCATATGGGCTTGGGGGTGGTGGTTTACACTGTAATATATGCAAGCCATTTTTTGAAGTAAGGATTTCTCTTTATGGACCTTTACACTTAACATTTTCACCAAATCCCTTTCTATTCATTATATAGCTAACTAACTTTGTTAAAATCGGATGTATCTTGCACCATCAACAACATGCTAAGCACAGCATTGACTTGTGTGCCAACAATGGTCATCAGAAGCTCTTTTTTCCATCACCTTCCCCTGAATTTTTTTCCTCCGTGTATCTTTTTCTGAGTTCCATTCCTGCCAAAAAATCACTGAAAGAATTACAGTTCCTCAAACATTTTTCTTTCTTGTTTGTGGGTTTTGGTGGTTCCCCTCCCTCAAGTTGTTTTTCTTTATGAGAAAAGTGGAGCAAGGAATGGATTGCTCTGTTTTCTCCTCGTGTTTTCATGGACCTTTGCTGCCACTAGGCTGTAGTCAGATTTGGATTGCTAAAACATAATGTGGTTCAACTTTGTTTTAATGAACTCTTTAAAATAAGATCCATTATAATTTTTCTTAAGCCTGATTTCCTAGGGTAGGCACACAAATTTCCTTCCCCTGTCTGCATGTCTCTACTTCTCAGTCTTTCAGTTGGTCATCACTGGTATTAATTGAATTTAGAAGATTAGAGAGATCAAAGGGTACTAGTTAATAGAGTTTTTATGAAAATGAGTGGGATGGATGTATAAGTAAATCTGGACTGAAGAAAAACTTGAGTATTGATGGAAGTATAATATATTAGGTAGAAGACAATCCATCACAAAATGTATAACCATTTTTATATTTCTGGGAGGGGAAGCTTTGGTCAAAGCTTGGGAGTTACTAGAGACAGGCATCCGGATATAATATTTTTTGTTTTCTGTGTATTGAACTGATTTGAACCCGTAAGAGTGCTCTGTCACAGATTATTTTGTTAAATCCATTAATGCATCAGTTTTCTTGCCTTGGTGACTTCAGTCTTCTCTGTTCACTAGTCAAGCTGTCTTATTTCCTTGCTAAGCTTTTGCTGCGTATCGTTGCTGTGTTCATTGTGACACAATGCTGCAGGTAATGCTTCAAAAGAATTTTTTTAGACTCTCAGGAGGTGAGAGTCCTTGCTTTGTGACTTCTTTCCTCCCTTTGTACCCAAAGGTATCCTCCTGTTCAGTGACCCAGTGAATGAGAAAGAGAAATGAAAGGTGACTTCTGTCTTCATGCTCTACTCTGCTGGAATGAAGGAAGCCCAGCTGCTTTTAGACAGCAAGACTGAGGAGAGAACCAGATTACACACTGAGAATAATTAGAACAACACGGATTTAATATCATTATTGCCAGGCATTATTCTAGTCATTGCATTGCAACTGCTGTGTTCCTGGTTTCCCTAAATAACGCTGGGTTCAGGGCAACCACAGAAAACAAATTCAGATTCAGTTACCTAAGTTATTGCTCATGTTCTTCTCTGCCTTTTCTATTGCCTCTTCAATATAACCTTTTTCTTTGACCTCGATAATTTCTCATTTGCCTCTTTGAACATTAATAATCAACAACAGAAATGTTGAGAATTTTCTCCCTTCTTTTTGGAAGGCTTTGGAGATCCTTTCATTGATCCTCTTTCCTTATGCTTTTCATTTGAATTTCAACAGCTTTGTATAGCATGTGTGATACTGCCTTCTGAATGAGGAAAAATAAGAAGCAATGAAGGAAACATGGGGGGAAGAGGAGAGGAAGAAAAGACTGTATGCTTATAAAATCAGAGATTATGTTAGTGGCCCCAGTAATTCTGAAGGTCAGCTCTGTGTAAATGTAAAATTACAGCTTTTGTGAGACATGACAATGAGTGAAAAATTTGGAAGACTGTAATCTGTGGCATTCACTGATAAGCCACGGGGCTGTGTGCACTGAGTAGTGCAGTACCTTCTGGAAAATGGAATAATGGACTTTAAGGTGTGTAATGAAGAACAGAAAATTGGGACATAGCTTTCTAGAAAAAAATACTTAGATGGTAAAAAGTTTCCTGGTCATATTGTTGACTTGATGAAATTTTTCCATGGGGGGAAAAAAAAAAAAAACAACCATGGAAAACTAATCTTATAAAGGCAGTTTCACGGTGGAGATGGTCTCTACATGCATCGGCACTGCCCAGTCGCTTTATTTATTCATTTATTCCTAAAGTAGACCATACCTGTGTAATTTGATATTCCACAGTGGATGAGGAATGTGAGATACTTCCAAAAACTTGCATATGCAAGCCAGTGGCTCTGGAAAGCGTCCGTTTCATGATGCTCTGACTTTTAGCCCTGCATAAACTGGCTATGTGTCAGTCAGAATCTGCGTACATGCCTTCTGCAAGGGATTTGTTTACACTAGTGAGCTGATGTACATCAGGAGTGTGCTTTTGATATTGATGCCCCAATCATTATCACCTGCCTTGCTTTGGCTTATCTCATAGATTGGTCATGGAGCACAAAACCTGACTTTTAGATGAGCCTATGCAAGGTGAGCATGTCTCCTGTGTTCTAGCCCTGAATGAGTGCTCAGTTCATAGGATCAGACTGGGGCTAGTCAGAAGTACATCTTTAGCACATGTACCATCTGAATGTTGAGTTGCTCTTACTGGGCTGTAGCTCCTACTTGGCAGCAGTACTTGCCAGTGCAGGCGCAGCTTTTGGCACCAAAGCTGTAGGTTACTGACTCCTGTAGCAACAAATACAATGATCACTAGGAGCGAGTCAGATTTGAACAGACAACCTTAGCAGTGTCTCTGTCTGACTTGGAGTGCTTGATCTAATGATCACTTCACATCTGCTTTTGTAATGTGTGGATGGAAGGTGTTTTTCTCCATGCTGTGTAATGTGTTGGATTTTTCTTTAAGTGGCAATAATCTGATTTTTCACTTCTGTTTTCTTTTTACTGTAAATTCCTAATTGCTGAATTGCAGTGTATGTTTCCTTTTGTCCCACAACACTTTTCCTGCTGTTTTTAGTGTTTCTTTTGTGCAATTTTAATTGACTACTTCCTTCTTAATTAGATATATGGCTGTAACTTTGAGGGAAAAATCCTGGCAATTATTTTCCCTCCCTATGTGTTTTGAATCTTTTTAACATTGATACAGTGCTATTAAACCGTAGTGGAGAACCTTAATATCAGCCTAGCTTACATAGGTGAATTTAAGATAGTAATTGTTTGCTGGTATACTCTCTAATACTCTGGTCAATGGGTAGAATAATCCCCCAAGACCATCTGCTTCTAATCTTTGAGTAAAAGTAGAGCTGGATTTACATATAATTTGCAGGTGGATAATCCCTGGTGGTTGCTGTATTCTGTTAGGGTATCAGCACCAGAAAAACTCATAAAACCAGCTGAGCTAGCAAAGTTAAGGACACAGCTACTCTGCATCTATGTAGTAATCCCATGGAACTGAGACTGCTTGGGAATCAAAAACATTTAGGGGGAGGGAATCAAATAGAATAATCTTTTTTGAAAGAATACTTTGACTTCAGCAGCCACAGTACTGTGTACTATTTCCATGAATTCTTGCAAGCTAAGCAGGAACTGGTAAAGTTAGTGTAAAATATGGTGTAAGGTATCTTTCATACAAGACTTGTTCCCCAGAATGCTTCAGAGGGTTGAACAATGTGGTGTTACTCTGGCACTAAACTTTATTAAACTGATGGGGTCGAGGGAAGCAGAAGTTGTTATGCAGCAGGGAGGGGGCTTGCAGATGGAGATTTTTTTCTTTTTCTTCTAATGGGAAGGAGAATTGATGAATTGAAGAGATACTCAGAAATTAATATGGACAGGAGGTGGCAAGATGCTAAGATTACTCTTCTGTACGTGTGAGAGGCTGGTAATAGGTAAAAAGGGAAAATGGGGAAGTAAAGAGGATATTGTGCCTGTGGACAAGGCTGGAGGCAGTGCAAGCAGAGTCTGCAAAAGCACGTTCTAACTTTAAGTAGAACATTAAATGAATTACTTTATTTACAGGGAACCTCTGTTATGAGGTTAATGGTACTAAAGCATTTCTTCTTCTGAGCTAATACTGGACCAACATCTTTAAAGTAGTATTAAGTGCATGTGGTTTCTACTTCAGAAAGTAGAGCAAACATGACAAAAAGATGTGCTGCTGTTGAACATCCCATTTTAGTACATAAAGGTTTCTGCTGGTTTTGTTAAATAGTTACTTTAAAACAAAAAAGAAGAACTTTTCACAACATCTTATTTCAGTGTTCTTTTTTTATATGAAACATCCTGATTTTTTTAACCCTCCTTAGAAACACTGGAAGATCTTAAACTTTTTAAAGATTAAACTATGTTTCATTTCATATTGAGAAAAAATTAATTTGATCTGAAACTATTTTCTTTCTTTTTTTGGAATTACTAAAGAGAGTTCTTTATTGTACATGATACCCCTTTTTATTTTAGAAAGTCAATGATTGAATTTTGATCTTGAATAACTTCATTCTTTCACCTTGAATTTTTCCATGTAGTACCTATATATGACTTTTTTTTTAAACTTCCTTTTAATCTTGAGTACTTGTGCGCCATAAATGTTTTAAAGTTTTCTTCTTAGAAGTGATCATATTTAGTGTATGGGTGAAACCTGTTTGTGTTCCAGTTTAAATATTTTGCCAAGTTTGGGGAATTTCTGGCTGAAAACCACTATGCTATTAGTGTCTTCCTTAGAAAGATATTCAGGATACCATGAAATAACAAAATCCCCCCCTAAACACAGTTGCTCTTATATTCGGGCTGCTTTTGTATAGTTTTCAAGCACCAGCTGGTGGACCTTTATATAAAGAACACAAAGATAACTGCAGCACAATTTTCAGTCCTACTGAAACAAATGACTTATGCCTTGGGGCAACAGTCTCTAGTTACTTGTATTTTAAACCTTCCAGTAAGGATGTGCATGCTTATGTAAGTAATATTAACTTTCTCGGAAACTTTTGTTGCACAAAAGTGAAATCATACCAGTTCTTGTATCTTTCTGTACCTCCTGAGTTGAGAAACATAGCACAACCTATGTTAATGTATTGTAAACAGTATGGTTTAAGCTTGTCTCATAGGATATCTGAAAGGCCATACGTACGTAAATATTTACACCCATCCATGCTTCAGCAGCTGAGAAAAGTCTTTCCAAACAAGCCTTTTGGCCTTATCAATGCAACCTAATAGAAATCGAGGTGCTGGAGCATATCCAAAGAAGGGCAATGAAGCTGGTGAAGGGTCTAGAGCACAAGTCTTATGAGGAGCAGCTGAGGGAACTGGGGTTGTTTAGTTTGGAGAAGAGGAGGCTGAGGGGAGACCTTATTGCTCTCTAAAAGGAGGTTGTAGTGAGGTGGGTGTTGGTCTCTTCTCCCAAGTAACAAGTGATAGGACAAGAGGAAACAGCCTCAAGTTGTGCCAGGGGAGATTTAGATTAGATATTAGCAAAAATTTCTTTATGGAGACAGTGGTTAGGCACTGGAACAGACTGCCCAGGGAAGTGGTACAATCACAGTCTCTGGAAGTATTCAAAAAACATGTGGATGTGGTGCTTAGGGACATGGTTTAGAGGTGGACTGGGCAGTTAGGTTAACGGTTGGACTCGATGACCTCAGAGGTCCTTTCAACCTTAACGATTCTATGATTCTATTAAATTCTTTTCTGTAGGGTTAAAGGCAGAGAAAACTCCCAGAGTGCTAGCTGCAGAGGTCTGAGTCTTAGCTGCCTGCATCAGCAGCACTGGCTCTCCTGTGTGACATGGTGTTGTGGTTTAACCCCAGCTGGCAACTAAGCACCCCACAGCTGCTCACTCACTCTGCCATGGTGGGATGGGGGAGAACATCAGAAGGGGAAAAGTGAGAAAACTCGTAGGTTGAGATACAGACAGTTTAATACGTAAAGCAAAAGCTGCGCACGCAAGCAAAGCAAGGAATTAATTCACTACTTCCCATCGGCAGGCAGGTTCATGTCGCAGTGAGGGAACACTTGAACACTCAATGTGAGCAAATCAGCAAGCTTTGTTTATTGCGCAGCATGTTAAGTCTTTTATACAGCTCATAATTAGCTAATGCATATTACAAAAACTAAGCCCATTATTGGATAGCTCCTTAAAGTTAGCTCTGCCCATACTACAACATTCCTTTCTTATTACACTCTCTTTTCTCACGCTTAATTAACCACAAAGGTCCTTGACGGTGAGCAGTCCGCAACTCATATCAGCTGAGTCCGATGTTTATTCAGCTCCTGCTCAAGCAGCTGTGCCATGTCTACGTGACCCTTGTCAGCTAGCCATCCTTCCACAATTCCCCCGTTTTTATTTTGTGCTAATAACACGCGATCTACTGTTTTCTGAAACATTTTTCTAACACACGATATCATGCAGCTAAAGCATATTAAGCCAATGACTATAATAATTAGAGCAAATAACAAGCTTTGAATAAGACTTTTTAACCATCCTTCTAATCCAAACCAGTTTGTCAGACCATCCAGTCCAAAAAATCCAACATCCTTTTTTATTTTCTGAGAGTGGTCCATCAGTTGTTGAATTATCTAGGTGTATGGATCTTGACTTATCTTCTAGGTCCATGCAACACATGCCATCAAATTCTTCACACCCGTGTCCAGTAGTGCCGTAAGGTGGATGACATGGTCCTGGAAGCAGATGGTGATCTGCTTTCTTGGTCGATGTTTTAAGTCCACCGTTAACAACGCTAATCCCCCTGTAGAGCCAAAATTTCCCTCACCACGGTAGGGGCCAGTCAGTGCAGTCAGTGCGGTTCCTTCCGTTAACTGTGGTAGTGGTACCAGCTGCACAATTCTTGACCCAGACGGAATATGTATAGGTGGAAAAAATGTTTGCACCATTGTTTGTATGTCCCCTGTATAGTCAGCATCGATCAAGCCAACAAGAATAGTCAGTCCGTTCATGCTAGCAGAGGAGCGCCCAAGGAGCAGAGCTCCTACCGCTTGCCCGTTCACCATTACAGGTCCTCTGACTCCTGTAGAAAGACGTTGAGGCTTATTATCTATAAGGGTGCAGTCTATTGCTGTTGCCAAGTAGTCCGTTGCTGTTCAAGGTCAGTTTATAGTATCCTCTGTGCTTCTTGATACACTAAAAGCAGGATTGCTCACACTGAAAAGATCATGTCCCTTCTCACTTAGCCATTCTCCCACAATTCCCCCTTTTTGTTTTTGAGCAATCCAGGCGTGATTTACCACTTTTAACAAAGCTCGTTTAACACAGCTAAATGCTACACAAAAACATAATCCTAAAATAGAAAGAGTGATTAAAATTCGAATTCCTTTGGTAAGCAAACTTATCAGGTAACATTCAGGCTATTAATAAGCGTGGCACTATAATTACTAACAGAAATAGACAAACTACAATTTTGCATGGCAAAGCTATGAAATTCCCCTACGTTGAAGCCAGGTATCCCTATTAAACATGTTCGAAAAGGCTCTGTTGTAGAAGCAAGCGATAGACAAAAGGCTTGTTGTCCTGTCTTGTTTGCCCATGTAACCCACATGTTTTCTCTGGGCTCAATCTTGTGGAGAGTCATTACCATTGGGAATAGCATCTCTAGAATCAGGAGCTTGACCATTTTGCTCGTGGGGTGAGTCATGATGAGCTAAAACAGGCTTTACGCTCTTGCTCGGCACCTACACTGGACCACGATCTGTGGAAACACATATATATCCTCGACCGTTAAATATAACCGGGACAGGTCCTAACCACATTCCTGAGAAAGAATACCTTTTTCTGAAGATGGTCTTTGTCTGCTCCCGCAGTGATCCAATTGAGGCAAGGAGTCCCTCCGGAAATTTTCCGGGGGTACCCTAGGGAGTCCTGTTCTCAACGGGTCCTGCAGCCGAACAGAGAGAGTCCCATCTGGGGTGCCAAAACTGATACAAAAATTCACGGATGCTTCTCCTCACAGTCCGAATCTCCCCAAGGGAGAAACGGAATATTCAGAGAGTCCCTGAAATGAAACTCAATAGCAACGAAGTTACTATTAAGCAGGTATTCTTTATTGCAGCGCTGGGCAGCACTGGGGATTCTCCACCATAAGTGCTCCAACGAATTACTGAACTTTTAGAAAATATATACTATACAATCATGCATATTCATAGGATTTGCAAGAATTGCTATGCATAAACATGAGATTTCCAGGAACTTATTAACACATATAAATATCTGATTCGCATGCGCAGTCATCTCTTGTGGTGGTCTTTGGGGGTCTTCAGATGAAGGCTCGTAGTCTTCCTCACTGTGTTCGCTGATTGACCTTTGCTTCTGTGCAAACTCAGTCCTAGGATCATGTAGATGTTGTCCTTCAAGACTGTCATTGCCATTCTTCTGTTTCTTCCTATCTTCCTGGTTCCGTGCATCTGTTCTCCCAGGGCCGAGTTGTCTGTAAAGAAATTATCCCAGAGCCCCCCTTATTTTATAACTGTTCTTCTAGCTACCCCCTAAATCACATCAGACCACCCATCGCGATAAGAATGCTCTCACCTTTTGACTAACATAGGCAGGACCATTATCAGTCTTAATGCGCTCTGGTACGCCTAATACAGCGAAGCAAGCAAGCAAATGTTTACATACATGATGTGCCTTTTCTCCAGGCAACGCAGTTGCCCATATCATTTTCGAAAAGGTGTCAACTGTTACATGTACATACTTTAACTTATCAAATTCTGGAACATGGGTAACATCCATTTGCCATAATTCTAATGCTTTTAGTCCTTTTGGATTTACTCCTACTCCTATACCTGGCCCGTGATTTCCGCATTTTGGGCAGGCCTGAATAATGCTTCGGGCTTCATTTTCTGTTAAATTAAATTGCCTTTTTCTTTTTTTTTTCTCTTTTTTCTTTTCTTTTTTTCTTTTTTTTTTTTCCTAACGGGTTTTCATTGTCCTTCTAAAATCGCATCCTTAATAATGCCACTCCAGTGCATGATTCTAGGATGTGTCGAGGGTTTCATTAAACATGGAGATACGCTTTCTTCTTTCGCAGTTGTTTGTGTTTCCAATTTCTCAAATCATTTTAGAACCGTTTGTAACATCTCTGTAGTAACATCTGGGGGTTGCTGCAGTTCTTTTTTAGAAGTTGTAGTCCCCGATGATTCCCCAGAGGAAGGCAGCGGTGGGCACAGTGGAGATGAAGGCGCTGAGGGTGCTGACAGCGCCTCCCTTCTTCCCGTTACAGGGGAAGGTCGGCAGGGCACTCCGCCTAAGTCAATGAGGTCAGCAACTGACGTTGCTCCCGCCCCTTTTGGAGTTTCTGATGGAGGCACTTCCGCCTCTGCCTCAGATCCTATTCCGGCTCTGCTAAGAGAAACTTCCGCCTTTTCGGGTGTTTGCACCGGGGTCGGCGGCACACCTTTTATTTCGCCCGGTGAGTTAAGACTTTCCTTTTCCCGCAGTTCACCCACGTTTTTACAAATAGTCCCAGACATTCCTCTTACGGCAGGCAGTCCGAAAAAATGCACAATAGGTCTTGGTTTACTTTAAGGTTTATCAATAACTTTTCCTGGACCCAGCATTTGAGCAGCAGCGCATGCCATTTCTCTTTCTGCTTTCATCGCTTTTAAAGTCTCTAACACGGTGTTCCAAAGTATACGAACCGCCTTTATCTCCTTTTCATCTTTTTCATCTCCCTCAATTGTTTTTTGCCACATTGTCCCTCCAAAGTCCCGTCATTCCGAGACGGAAAATAACAGATGAGTGTCAGTAAAATGACCCCAGTGCTGCCCAAGTGTAATAAATTTACACAATTGCTTTGCTGGTGCCTCTATCCCTCTCTTAGAGAGTATTCCAGCTAGCAGTGTGGCCGCAGCTTCTGTTTCCATTACTGCGCCTAACACCAGCGTCTGCTCTGCCCTCTTGACCCGAGCAGCGCCTATATCCTTAAGGGTTCCGAGCCTTGCCGAGGCTGCCTGTGCAGCCTTTTGCTCAGCTCGGTGTTGTTTTAGGGCATTAGTTACCACCCGCCAAGGTCTACCTAACTTTCTTGCCGTCTTTTCTTCCTCTATTGATGCTTCCCACAACTCGTCCCCCAATTTACGCCACTCCTCCTCCTCAAAAATCGCATTGGGGTCCCCGAAACATCCCTTAGCCACCCCATACGCAAGCAACCTTGGTAACTCTTTCCCTAAATCTATATCTTAACTCCTCGCTTTTCTAAAAAGCATTTGAGTAAATCATACGCCGCTTGTCTTTCCATACCTAAATCGTCAGTGCACACTGTTGCAGCCCTTTGCAAGACGTCGGCGGCGTTTTGTCGGCTGAAACCCTTCTGTAAGGTCGTTCAGGACGCGGAGACCAACTCTTCCGTCGACGCGGAGACCAGCTCTTCCGTCTACCCGTGCTGCGGTCGGGACCGACTCTCCTACTGCACCGGACCGTGGCTCGCAGGCTCAAACCCCTTAAAACTTTTCTAAGGTCGTTCAGGGGGGAGCCCCACGTTGGGCGCCATTTGTCGCAGTGAGGGAACACTTGGACACTCAATGTGAGCAAATCAGCAAGCTTCGTTTATTGCGCAGCATGTTAAGTCTTTTATACAGCTCATAATTAGCTAATGCATATTACAAAAACTAAGCCCATTATTGGATAGCTCCTTAAAGTTAGCTCTGCCCATACTACAACATTCCTTTCTTATTACTCTCTCTTTTCTCACGCTTAATTAACCACAAAGGTCCTTGACGGTGAGCAGTCTGCAACTCATATCAGCTGAGTCTGATGTTTATTCAGCTCCTGCTCAAGCAGCTGTGCCATGTCTACGTGACCCTTGTCAGCTAGCCATCCTTCCACAGGTTCAGCTGCCTCCAGGAAAGCAAGGCTCCATCACACATAATGGTTACTTCGGAAGACAAATGCCATCACTCCATATGTCCCCCCCTCCCTTCTTCTTCCCCCAGCTTTATATGCTGGGCGTGATGTCATATGGTATGGGATATCCCTTTGGTCAGCTGGGGTCAGCTGTCCCAGCTGTGTCCCCTCCCAACTTCTTGTGCACCCCCAGCCTATTTGTTAGCAGGGTGATGCGAGAAGCAGAAAAGGCCTTGACTCTGTGTAAGCACTGCTCAGCAATAACAAAAACATCCCTGTATTATCAACACTGTTTTCAGCACAAATGCAACACATAGCCCCATACTAGCTACTATGAAGAAAATTAACTCTCTCCCAGCCAAACCAGTACACATGGGAAGTGAAAGTGGGTCAACATTCATAATGGTCTGAATGAACTAAATGCTCACAGTACAAAAATCTTCTCTGATCTGTGTCCTGCCATTTATTTGTTGAATCTTTAAGGATTTAAAACTGTAAAGATGTACCAATATCACGAATTGGAATAGCACATCTTTATGGTGCTCACTCCTCTTCATCTGTGGAACAGTATCTCCTACTTCTTTCCTATGTTATACTGCTGGTGAGAAAATATGGGGGTGCTTATGGAAACTGTAATGAGGGGGAAGAACATTGCTTCCTGTTCTGGGAAACATAGTGAATGGCTGTGAAATCCAGAACTGTAACAGTGAGAAAGGAGTAGAAGTTCCCTTATAATAAATTAAGGGAAACTAAGGAGAGGAGCTTAGTTTTGGACAACATACAGTACTTGCATGATTTTGTTTGAAGGATATTTAGCCTTTTTTAGGGTTTTAAGGATATCTGATTATTGTAGGCTCTAAAAATAATGGTAAAGGTGGTATAAGTTCCCAAGGGTGCTCGCTCCGAGGATGAGACTGTGTGGAAATATGGGTAGAGGACTCCTGTAACTCCTAGCTCTTTTTCCTTTTCATAATGAGGACCCAATATCTGTTGGAAGTCAATGAGTTTTGGATGCCTTTCTGTTTGCAGTAATTTGAACTGAGTTTTCTCTGATTAAATGTGTTGTTCAGATGTGGTAGATGCCCTCTGGGAGCCCAAGAGCTGGTGAGAGGAGTAGAGGTATGAGCAGCCAGAGATGTTAGGCTAGCTGCAGGTTTTGCAGATGCAGGAAAAGAGACTGCATGTAAGTGAGCATGTAAGCACCCTCCCCTCTGGCAAGCTGTCAGGATCCATTTGGCAAACTGACGCTCAGCCTGAGCGAGGGCTGAGCCTGCCCTGGAGAGCCCGGCTGAGGCAGGTGCTTGTGTACTTGCAGCAGTTTGGGCGCTGGGGTTTGCTGTTCTGGGAAGGAGGGGTCTGCCAACTCCTGCTAGAAGCTGATAAATTGCTGTGACAAAGAGGTTCTTGTTCTTGGTGATGATGTTATATAGCAACTACACTGTAAAGGACTGATTTAAGTGTGTATTTGGCACAGCTGGTACCGCATCACAGTGGTTTTTCTAAAGTACTTATGGGAGAGAATGTGTTAATGCCTCTCACCGTTTTTCTTAAATGCGGTTAGGAATAAATCTTTTTGAAACAAGTGCCAGTTGCTTAAGCTGTTTACTCCAGTTAGGTTCACTTCAAACCTGCTGCTGGTTTGAAGTGAGCCTTGGTTATATGACTTAACTATAACCCTGCAAAGAGGTAAAATATTACACATATATAACTTGGTGGTTGTGATACAGAAGACCTGAAGATGGAAACTGCCAATCAGTACTGAAATCATTACTGTATGGGGCATGATTAATGTCATCTAAATGTGTCTAGCTCAAAGTTTAGCATTTGGCCTAAGCTGTAGTGCCATCCCTCTTCCTATTCCTATAGAGTCAAAGTAGGGAAAAGATTACTTCTGTCAAATGATTCATACTATCTAGATTTTTTACACACCTAATTTTAGGGTATGGTGAATCATATTTTTGGCAGTAGATATTTCCAGAAATTGATTACTTAAAGTACCTTTGAAAATTTGTCTAGCCTAATGAAGTTGGATTCTAAATTGATTTTTATATGCAGGCCAACTAGTGTCTTGCAACTGGTTTCTTAAACATGTAAACACAAATGTCTAGTATGGCACCCACTAATGGTTAACACCCCCCCCCCCATTTTCTTTCTAAAATACATCACAAAAGTAATTTTAAAATTACTTTGGTGATTTTCACGGGGTGTTTTCAAAAGCCAAAACAAATCAGAAGTCGAAAAAAGATAAGAATTCCAGTCTCTAAGTCTATTTACTCTTAATTGTGGCCTAGGCAACTAAATAAAAACAAGGAAAAAATTGTGATCTTAGTAAATGCTGCTTCTGTAGTATACTTTATTACTGAAAGGGTAATCTTATGGTTAAAAACAAAACAAAAGAGAAAAAAAATACAGGTAAAACAAGTGTCTGTGAGCTATGGATGTTTTGCATTTGGAAACTGGGTAAATTTTATTCAAGTTCTCATTAGATAATATTAGCTACAGAACATTTTTCATATTCTTTACAAATATCTTGCAGCATCTTTTGGCATATGATTAGCCCAAACAATAAAACTTCCATTTGGAGTAAAATCTCTCTTGGACAACACTTGTTTGCATAAATTCTGCTTTGGATTTAGCCAATTGAGTGATGTGGCTGTAATCAGTTTGCTTGCTTAAGCATGTGTGGTGTAAAAATAGCAATTATAATGTAGATTGTCATGTTGATGCAAAAGGATGTGCTAGCTCAGGGTGTTCGTTGCTGCCATCTGTGGAGAAGACTGTGTGGTTTCTCAGCTGCATGTGTTGGGGGATATACTGTTAGTTAAGATTTTTCCAACAGAGTTAATGTTTAGGACGTTTAGCAATGTTCAGGAAAGTCTGAACACTGTCCCTATTGTTTTGATGTTCTAAAGGGCCAGGAGCCATCAGCTTTGTACATTTAAATGGCATGTGATAATAGAAAGCTTATGAGTCTACTAATATAATAGCATGCCAATGGGATTAGTGTTGATCACTCTGTTTGGGAGAGAGGCTTGATTGAGGGAGATGCCTGGTAATATTACGTTATGTTTCTGTGTAATCCACTCTGTAATAGTTGCTGTCAGGTCTGACTTTGGATGTTAATCACAGTTTGTCCTCCACATGTACTCAGCTGGGGTTGAACACCATTAGCCTTCCCTGTGTAGCTATCTGTGATTCAATATCAAATCCTAGTTACAGTTTGTTCCCCCATATATCAGCAGTCGGGCTACATAGGACTGTTTTCAGTCACAGCTAAGTGTGGAGCTGGAAAGAACCTCTATTCCATACCCATTTTCAAACACTTTTCCAACTCTTAACCTTCACCTAGATTTGTCTAGCTCTCCCAAGAATATGTTGTTCATCCAGGAACAACATCTTATACACAAACATTCCTTGTGTGCACTAAACCTATCTCAAGTGAATGTAAAATGAGGCCCTCACTCTGAAGGGTTATTTTTCTGTATATTAACTGTCTGCTGATCAATTATTATCTGAGAATTTGACATATTGATAATTTTTAAAATGGGAAACTAATTTATTTCTAAAAGTGGTCATGTTCTGTGTAACTTGCTCTAATAATCAATTCTAATCATATCCAATAACTACATCTGACACCTCTTCTACCAAGTCCAACATATCTTCATTACAACTTTGCATTCACACAAAGATCGTTTCCCAGGATTTAAGTGAGTTACTTTGTGTCTCAGTATGTGAGGCTGTCTGAGGAGCTGGGTGTACTTATTCACCGTCTCTTTCCACTTCCCAAAAATTATTTGTCAGAAGGACAGATAATTACAAGATGAATGGTCTAATCTGCTGTCTTGAATTTTCTCATTTTCCTGCATTATTTATATTTTTTTGGTTGGGTGTGGGAAGCACAAGCTGAATGCTGATGCCTATGCTGCCTGTTGTCTGTCTGCTGCCACCTGTTTCTTTCCAGGAGAATATCTCCAGTGAGCACCTGTTCTCCAGCTCGTGATTTAGGGGAGTCACAGGTTTGAGTCTCTGGTATCTTTTAATTGTCTCCATACTACATGCCTTTTAAAGTTTGTAAAGTTTTCTGACTCAGAATGAGCACATGTAGTGCTATTGCCTGGGGTCTGTAAACCCCAGGGAACCTGGGGAGTTTAGTTTCCTCTGTCTGGGAAGGAACTATTTTTGTCTGTCACTTCTTGCCTGTTTGTGCTAATGCATTCCTGCTTGGCAAAATCATGCCTTTTTTTTTTTTTTTTTCAGCTCTTCTGGAGAGAAACTCCTTTCTTAGCATTTGAAACTGGTATTTTTCTTGTCTTGCCACTTCTGAGTTAGAGCAGCCCTTCAGACTTTGGTCTGTATCGGTTCCTCTGGTTAAAGAATCACTTTGACTTCTGGGACTTGGGTGAAAAATGACAGGTTGAATTGAGAGACAGTATCGTATTAACAACAGCCACAGTAAAGGGTCCTTATGGCCCCTAAGTTGATAATAAAGACTGGGGTTCAGTGCAAGGCCACATTAATATGAAAATCTAAAGCCAGCAATTTGGGGACCTGATAAAGTTGTCTCTGTTAGTACCTCAGTGATGAGAGTTGATAGGACTTTTATTCCTGACTCCACCAAGTGTTTTTTGTAAATCTAAAACAGAATTCATGTGATGTTACATTTGTTTTGCTATTTGTTGTTTTCTTTCAAAAGTAATTCTTTTCAAAAGCAAAACACACATCTGTCATGTGAATAAACAACTCCAACATATTGTTTTGGGATTTATTTTGTTATTTTTACTGAATAGAGGTCAGACTTTAAATACATTTGGGAGATGAAATTCCTTCTGGAAGAATACTTCAAGCACAAAATAAAGTAATGATGCTTTGGGACATTCAATACAGAGGTTAATGGAACAATTGTTTTAATGGTTAACACTCTTTCATACAACTTAGGATTTTATTGTATGATCAGGAAAATATATGACAAAATAAGACAGGGACTTACATTGCTTAATTTGTAGTGACCTGTGTGTATTTATTTTGTGGCTATCTTTGTTAGCTCCACTGGCAGCTGTACCAGCTGTGAAAGCTTCCTAACAGTTTGGAAAACTACATCCTAGAGAAGATATTAAAAAAATAAGACAAACATGATGTGAATTCTGATCTGTGCCATGCTAGAAGATATTTTTGCTTAAGAAACAAATTAATTGCCATTTAGACTGTCTCAATTTAAAATGTCTTCTGTTCCCAGTCTTTAACTCTGAGATCTGTGCGATCCCCTGAGAAACAGGACTGGGTTTGTGAAGGCTTTCAAACAGAGGAAGTTTCTGAGATAGACTAAAATAGGTGATATTCATTGCAGGATGAAGACTCAGTTTTTCTATCCATATACCTTCTCTACTACGGAGAATCTTCCCCCTGTACAAGGTGTCGGAGTGGGAGAGAAGTATGTCCAGCAGGCAGATAAGGACCTACAGCTCCAATCTCATTCTTTCCACAGAGAGGTACAAGGCAGATAGGAAGAAATAAGAAACTGTGGATGAAAACTGGCAATGGTATCTCAAAAGTCACTTGAATTAACTATGGAAACATTGATTGGAAGATTGAATTAAGCAAGGTATCAAACCAACGTGCCTGAGTCTGTCTGCCCAGGGTCAGGCAGTCAGAATGATCAAGTTGTTTAAAATGCCAGTACGGGAGTAATGGAATAGGGGCAAAGGCACAGAGTTTTTCTACAGAAAGGGAGGTTGTCCAGGAGGTGATTGTCACTAGTCCTTCGTCAGTGCTCAGAGGTTACACTGGAGCTGTAGTTGCAATCTGAAAGTGCAACTGTATTTGCATGACTATCACTTTAGCAAGTGTTGGAGGAATAGTAGTTGGGGATTTCCTCACTGCTGCGATAAGCAGGAAGGGTACAAAATGCTGATTTAAGCAAGTGACCTACTGTATGTGCTTTCAGTTCTGAAAATGAATCTAGACCAGTGTGAGTATCCTTGTCATCCCCTTAGCACTGACTGTGCTGCTTTTGCCATCCTACTTGAATCACTAAAAAAAAAGTTACAAGTTTATGCAATTTGTGTTAGAGCTGTAAAAGTTCTGCCTGCTGCTGGATGCTTGTTTTTCCCTGTGTTTTAATTCCACCACCTTGTAGTGGCAGTTTGAAGCTTTTCCTGTGCTAGGAAATGGAAATTTCAGAGTTGTCGTGTTCACTGACTTGTCTACGCTCACCAACCACTGATTATTTTGGGTTTTCTCCCTATACTTTTCTGTATGCATGAGCAGTTTCAAATTCTGCTCTGCTTCTGTAGTAAGTTAATTTCTTCTTTGTGCTGTCTGTTATCTCCTGGGACCAATTTTAGCTGCTTATTTCTACTTGATATTGGGTGGTTGTTCTTTTGTTCTTTGTGGTGCGTGGGTTTTGGGGTTTTTTTTGGTTGTTGTGTTTTTTGTGGGGTGGGGTTTTTTGTGGTTTGGTTTTGTTTTGTTTTAGAAAACTACCTGAAATATTTGACTGTTTGGATTCAGTTTGCTTAATGAAAAGGATTTTGTGGAGCAAAGTTCTGAATGATCCTTCCCATCTCTCCCCTGTCCTGCCTCTTTGTTGTGAGGAGCACTGCTGTTAGTAGTCCATTAAATATTAATGACTCTCATTGCAATTTCTCTCTAATGTGCTTTATTTTGGTACCAGTCCAAGCTGTGGAAATGAAAACCCCATCGGGACCTTATGTAGAATGTAATTTGCTCTGCAGTTTTGGCTGTAAACATGATAATAAATTAGAGGATGTAATGAATATTCATTGAAGCGCACAAGGTTTCTTTCTTCACCCATGTCTGACTATTGGTTTCCCTCCAAATTGTATTTGGTAAGAGATGCGCATTGACGTTGACAGTCCCAGTGGCTTGATGAGTTCACTGTGTTAGTGATGCTTTTGACTTGGAAAAATATTTACTAAAAAGGGACCAAAAGTGTCTTGTCCTTGCAAAATTCACAAAAGAAAGAAAAAAAAAAAAATCCCTTGGTCTTCCAGTCTGTTTAATGTGGGTTAATAAGTTTAGGGTCATAAGTTGTCTTTGTGTGTGGATGCAGCTCCACTGTCTTTAGTTATCCTTGTATTGGGATTCAGGTCAGCTCCTTCATGCAGTGAGAGGTGGTTTGGCAATCTGCTCGGGCTGTTCTGTCACGTCTTACTGCTCAGCTGGATTAGGCCATGACAGTTCATAAAATGCAGTTCATAGCAAAAAACGTTTTTAATAGCAACAGTACATTTCCATGCAGTTTCATCCTTTCCAAGGAAGCTTGCTCTATTTTCAGCAGTAATTATCACTTTATTCCTTTTCAATACTAGTTCTCTTTTGGACAATTATTTGGAAACTCGTTATTGTATGTGGGAAGGATAAGAAAGGATTTGTAACATTTGAGTTACTTAATTTCTGGAATTGTCATAAGAGATTCTTAAATTCTAACTCCTAAATTAAAAAAAGTTGAGTAAACTGGCCACCTAATTATCTCTTTTTCAGTATATAACTACTTATAGAATATACACTAAGTATCAAGCATGCTAAATGTACTACATGGGTTTCAGATGAGGAAAGCTTCAGTTTAGGAAAACATCCTGTAATTGGTCTGAAACTTTTTCTCTCTATCCAACAGCACTGAGAAACCATTATGAATCAGTTCCCACTTTCTTTTGTGGTCAGTACCTAACGCTTCTGCTTTCATTTAGAAATTGTATGAACTTTACTTAACCAAAAAGGTTTATAGATAAAAAGTTTTAATGGAGACCTATTGTTTTTACTTTCATCTTTGTCAGCAGCTTTGAGAGGAATGCAAAGTGCATTTTCATAGTCTATTGGG
Source organism: Theristicus caerulescens (assembly GCA_020745775.1). NCBI lineage: Eukaryota > Metazoa > Chordata > Aves > Pelecaniformes > Threskiornithidae > Theristicus > Theristicus caerulescens. The sequence goes on along the minus strand of CM036564.1, from coordinate 24,694,808 downwards.
TAGTTTATTGTCTTGGATTTCTGAGAGAATCCAAGCAATCTGTGGTCTGATTGAGACAAAGCAACACTTTCAATCTGGATCTGTCACAGCCTGACCGTGGATTTTAACATCTGTCAGGCAATAGAGTGTGTATTTTTCCCTTCTGCTGGAGCATTTTTGGAGAACAAATAAAGATGAATGTTTTTTCCATGCAGAATAAGTTATTTCTTAACTCTTTTTGCTCACTTGATTATTTGTCGTTCAGTTTGATGCTTTTTTGTTGCTGTTTGTGTTTCTTTATCAAGAAGTTCAAACTTTATTAAGAACTAATATTTCTGCTTTAAAACAGTTTTCGTGTGGAGAATATACATGTCTCATGGAGTCATAGTGCTTCAGTGGGAATGGTTAGGAAAACCAATAGATCAGTTTCAACCTTGGAAACAACACTTCCTTTAATTGATGTTCATTAACAATACACATTACCACTGGCTACCTCTTAATCGTTATCACTACATATTCATACAGTTAGTCCATAACAATCTATCCTAATTCAGCTGCGAGCATACAGTCCAGTAGAGGTGATGCCACTTTGTTGGCACTGATAGCTGCAAGTCCTTGATGGTCTTATTTGAAGGTGGAGATGATCTTGCTTAGGTGCTCTTTTGAAGGAGGGAGGGTTGAATGGAAGCCAGTGTTGTGTTGTCTTTCATCCCATCCTTTCGTGTTTGTTATTGGTATCTTATCTTCCTCTTCCCAAAGTAAGACTATGGTCTCGTTTGCTAGTTTCACCAAGCATCTTTCCTGTTTGTATGATGAATCCAAAATAGTCTAGCAGAACGTCTTTCCTATCTGACATCCTTTGTTACCATGCAGATTTTACTACTTACACATCTTACTCTGTCCCATTTGTGCAACTCCATCATAATTCTCTATTTGCCCATTTGCAATTCAGATTATTTATATTTAGCTGGGTTAGAAATGCTTGTTGCTGGCTATGTGATTAGTGGTGTAACAATGTCACACAGTACTTACCTGCTTTTGCTGGTTGTGCTATTTTAGTTTGCTTGTGCCTGTGCTTAAGGCATGTGAATATTAATTATGTCTTGCTGACTATGATTTTACTTGGAGTGCAACAGGTCTCTGCTTCAGAAGCACCAATGGTTCTCTGCTGGTGAAAAGTCTTCTGAAGCGCTTATGTTTCTTTGTCACACAGATGTCAAAGTTGCTCATTTATTCTTCTGTCTCACTTGGTGGTGTAAACAGATCTGACAGAGCATTGTGGGATTCCTCATTTGGTATGTTGACTCATATTTAGGACTTGATTGTCAGAAATACTCAAGATGCCTTCATTAGGGGAATACTGCTGCCTTCTTAAAAAAAGTTTATCAAAATAGAATCATAGAATGGCTTGGGCTGGAAGGGACCTTAAAGATCATCTACCTCCAGCCCCCCTGCCATGGACAGGGATGCCACCCACTAAACTAGGTTACTCAGGGCCCCGTCCAACCTGGCCTTGAACACTGCCAGGGACAGGGCGTCCACAGTCTCTCTGGGCAACAATTTCCAGTGCCTTACCACCCTCTGAGTAAAGAATTTTTTCCTAATATCTAATCTAAATTTCTCTTCTTTCAGTTTGAAACCGTTCCCCCTTGTCCTATCACTATCTGCCCTTGTAAAGAGTCTCTCCCCCTCTTATATAAGCCCCCTTTAAGTATTGGAAGGCCACTATAAGGTTTCCCCAGAACCTTCTCTCCTCCAGGCTGAACAACCCCAACTCCTTCAGCCTGTCTTCATAGGAGAGGTGCTCCAGCCCTCTGATCATCGTAGTGGCCCTCCTCTGGATCTGTTCTAAAAGGTCCACATATTTCTTGTGTTGGGGGCTCCAGAGCTGGATGCAGAGTACTCCAGGTGGGGTCTCACAAGAGCAGAGTAGAGGGGGAGAATCACCTCCCTTGACCTGCTGGCCATGCCTCTTCTGATGCAGCCCAGGGTACAATTGGCTTTCTGGGCGGCAAGTGCACATTGCTGGCTCATATCCAGCTTTTTGTCCACCAGGACCCCCAAGTCCTTCTCCTCCTTCTCCTCCAAATTCCCAAACCCTCCTCCAGAGGGCTGCTCTCAATGAGTTCTTGTCCCAGTCTGTACTCATGTCTGGGATTGCCTTGACCCAGGTGCAGGACCTTTCACTTGGCCTTGTTGAACCTCATTTGGTTCATATGGGCCGACTTCTCAAGCTTGTCCAAGTCCCCCTGGATGGCATCCCTTCCTTCAGGTGTGTCAGCTGCACCACTCAACTTGGTGTCATCCGCAAACTTGCTGAGAGTGCACTTGATCCCACTGTCTATGTCGTTGATAAAGATATTGAACAGCACTGGTCCCAAGACATAGCCCTGAGGGACCCTGCTTGTCACTGGTCTCCACCTGGATATAGAGCCATTGACTGCAACTCTCTGGATGCGTCCATCCAGCCAATTTCTTATCCATCGAATAGTTTACCCTTCAAATCCATATCTCTCTAATTTAGAAATAAGGATGACAACATATGAAGACATAGTCAAGTAACTAATCTTACCCCCCCTTCTCTCACCACTAGCTTATGTAAGTAGTCACTGCTGCTATCATATCACTGAGCTGTTAACATCCAAAATGATGTGAAATATGAACAATATCATCCTATGGTTTCTGAAATGGAGATTCCCCAACAGCAATGGCTAATGCAGCATGTCTGCGTAAAACTTGACTTTCAATCCCACAGGACTGCAACTTCAATAGATCCTCCCTTCTTGAAATACACCCACTATTGGTAATTCTGTGTATCGGCCTGTAACAGCTTTGGAGAAATTGCTTCAGCCTCACCTTGTCAGCTACTTTGTTCACTTGGTTAAGTAGGAATAAATTTTGTTATACTGGATTAAAACTGAGTGTCAGTGTTTTCTGGCTGTTATAATGTCACTAGCTGGTAAGGAATCTGACCTCACCCTGAGGACATCATGGCTGGAGGATCTCATGGCTGGTGCTTCTGATGGGACCCTGTTCTGGTAGTGTGAGTAATGCTTCCCACCTTCTCAGCGCATGTGTCTTGAAACACGTACACGCAGTAGCCTCGTGTCCTCTGCCCTTGACAATGCCCAGGTCTCCTTCCAAATGCAGAATCATCCTGTACTTCTAGCTTCTGATCTAGCTACACCAATTTCCCAAGCTCCAACTGTTGGACACTTCAACCTGTTTGGTTCCTGGATGCTTAGAAGGAGCCTGTGCAGCTCTTGGAGCAGGCTGGGCTGTACACAGTGCTCTCCCGAGAGCCCTGTGTGCCTAGAGTATTTCTGGACTAGTCTTGATGCCAGTGACTCTATCGTAGAAGTGATTTCTCAAAGTTTAAACTGTATCAGTACATGGCTAAATTATCTTCAAAGCAGCTACATCATTAAATACAGATCTTTGTAGTCACTATCATCTAGTTAGATCATCTTCCTTCATTTCTGTAGCTAATCTGTTATTAATATTTCCCCATATACACATCTCTCTCCCTAATACCTGTACTGTGGTATGCTTTTTAATATTTGCTGTCATAGTATATGATTTTTTTTTAAATAAGTAGGTTTGTTCAACATTGTATTTAATTTAAAAAATAAATTGCCACTAGTATTCATCGTTTAAATAAACATACAAAAAAGATATTTTTCTAATATCCTGCCTTGTAGAGAATGAAGACTCTGGAGTAAAACTAAAACAGAAAAATAGTGAAACAAATAAGAGTGGCTTCTGCAGAAACGTGAGGGAAGCAAGGTAAATTGGCCCTCGTACAAACAGCTCTGTTGTAAGAAAATTTCTGGTGCCTCTGGCTATTTCTTATCAACTTAAACCATAAGATGTAGCTTCTTATTTGAAGTATTAAAGTGGGTACTGTGTCTCATTAGTCTGCATCAAACAGTAGGAATTTATTAAGACCAAAGAGGGACATCTTACATTCAGAAAAAATCATGTATAATGGCAATAATAATAATAAACCCCCAAATCCATAAAACACGGAATATGAATTGCTGTTTCTTGATTCAGTTCATGCTCCTTGCATGAAGATATATCATGTCGTGATAATCTAAAACTTTTCAAAAATAAATTTATAAATACATTTGGATGTAGTATTTTCACTTGTATGTATGTCAGTTTTATAAGATGTACCTTTTACATTGAACTTTTCTGTATCTTAGAGTCTGTGTCACTTGGAACTGACTGCAAAAAGGTGATAAGGAGTGTGTGACTATATTGGCTGGTCTTTCAGCTCAGTCAGATTTGTGTGTTGCCATTAATCTGTGGTTAATTAGCAGATGACTTAATGTCTATGTATAGCCTGGGATCTAAAAGGATTATGCTGTTAATATGTTAAGTATATGATTTTGAGATATTAAGTCCTTTTATTACCACAAATTATATTTGATGTTCAGCTAATATTCTGGAGGGAATTAAAAAAAAAATAAAGCAACCTATCCCTTATCAAAATGATTTTTAATATCCATAGATTTTTTTTTTGATTTGACATTTATTTATATTTAGGAAAGGATGATAAGATTAATCTAGCAAGACGCGTCAAGAGCTATGCGAACATAAGATCTCTGAAGCTCTTTGTAGATTAATTTGTCTTCACAACAGTTCTGCTTTAGTGTAGGCACCTTCGTTTTGAAGATGGTGAAACTCAAAGAAGTGAAATGTTTTGTGTAAAGCTTCGTCAGCAAGGGTGTTGGAAGGATCAAAATTTAGGAATTACTCTTCCCAGTTTTTTTACACTGTTGCAACTGATTATTAAAAATCAAATTCTTTAATAGTTGACTTTAGTTAACAATCTTCTTGAAGACAAATAGGTTTTAGAACTGGCTTTGAGTTAAATGCTGTGGTGAGCCTCTTTTTTTTTTTTTTAAATATTGATAATTCTAGAAACTTGAGAACTCTGGAGTTTTTCATAATTTGCTTTTCCCATGCAGTACTGAAAATAACAGCACACCAGGGATTGTGGATATCTTGAGAAAATTTATTAAAAAAATATAAGATCTATTTGGCTCTTTACCATTTTGTGTCATCTCCCCCTTTTCTTTCTCCTTCTATGGTACGATATACTTGGACTAACTTCTTTTTACATAAAATAATGTGCACATTTAGCCACCAGTTATTTTTGTATTACTTTCTGGTTAAGAAATTCAGGAATGAGGATTAAAAAGTTAGCAAAGGTCATGATATTATGGGTAGTGTTAACATTATCACTCACTTATTTGAAAAAAAAGTAATATACTTTTTTCACCAGAAATATATTTATAGCTTGCTTGTGGTCACAAATGGACAATGAAAATTTCCAGTTAGAATTTAAAACTAGTTTTCTAATACTGGCTCCAGGAATGTAAGTGAACGCTGAGTTGTAAAAACAAATTATGGTGCAAACATACATAAATTGTTGCCTTTTTGTTTCTGGTGAATTGAGAACTAGGACCTTCTCACAGCGTTTAAGAAAACGAGAGCACTTCTACCTCCTTCATTAATAGCTTGCGTTAACTCTTCAATTATCAGCATAACAGCTGATGAATATATAAAGCACAGGCCAACTAAGCTGCCAAAAGAAATGTCTGGGAAAGAGAATGGAAGCTATATAGTGATATTAAAGAATAATTCCATATCGCAGAATGACTGTCTTGAATGACCTAGCAGAGCACATTTGCTTTGAAAAGTGACAGTAAAAGTAGGTATTTCTTTTTATCACACATACCAGTAAAAAGTTTTTTACAAGTCAATGACCCTCTGTCTTCTGCAAGGTTATAACCACTGGAAGAGTTTGATTCTATAAATGAAACTTAATTAGATATGAAGCTGCATGAGTCAGAACAGAGTTCAGCTGGCTCCCTTGACTACAGAACTAATAGCAGTGAAACCAGTAGAGGTTTTAGTCAACAAATTCATTAGTGGAGACTGTGACGGCTAAGAACATTCCTTTTTTATATTTTTTTAGATTATTTTTTTATTCAATCCTTATATTGGCCTTTGAATTAATGGGAAGAATGAATTGTAATGATAATGTAATGATAATGCTTGATTTACTGTTTAAAGCATATTATGAAACCTTGAGAGTTGCTCGTTGACTTCTCATCACTTGTGTTCCTCTAGTGAGGACAGAAAAATACTCTTATTGCTACTATCTGTTCTTTTCATAAATAGCACAGGACAAAAGGTAGCTGTTGACACTGCTTCCAGGTCATCACTTGACTAACTTTTCTCATTTATCTCAGCAGTTAGATAAATAGGATGCAAGGTCTGGTTTCCCTATTTTGCATAAGTACAAAAAAGATACTCAGTGAAAGTTTGGGTAGGAGAAGGATAGCTCCTGTATGTGGCAGTCAAATCAGGAGAGGACTTGTGTTTGCTATTCAGATCTGTATGTTTAAGCCAACTCCCTAAGGTAGATATTAGCATTTTAGCGCTACTTCATACTACAGAGCAGTTAATCTTCCTGAGAGTGTTCAATTTTATCAAAGTATTTTTTCTTTCTCTCTTCTTCCCTGTTTCTCACATATATTTTTTTCTATTGCTGGCCTATTTGGAAGGCTGTTAATTACTATGGCAGTTCTTAGGGTGATAAGTGATTGGAACAGTCATTTTAAAATCTTACTGTTCTCTTTTTCTAGATGGTTAATATAAAATAGAAACCCACTGCTGTATCAGTCTCTACTAGAGACCTTAAAACAGAAGAGACCGAATCAATGGCATGAATGTTTAGGAGAGGGAGAGAAGGGCAGGGGACTGTCCTGTAGAGACGTTTGGGTGAGGGAAGGTTTGCAGAATGAATTTTTTCTGCTTGTATTTATTGGGATGGGGAACAGTGTTGGGGGAAAGGCAAAAAAGATAATTTCAAAGAAGGCAGAAAACCTACAGTCCAGAAATAAAATCTTCTGCTTTGATGAAAAAGAGTATGACCTTATTCCTGTCACACATTGCTTGCTTGCTGCAAGTTTATGTTCAGCATCGTCCTCGCTTTTTCTTAGAATCAATGAGAAATCTGCATGTTTGTGGTGATGGTACCAAGTGTTATACAGGAGCCGTGTTTTAATTTAATAGGCTGTTATTGTAACCTCCCATCTCTCCCTCCCTATTTCTTTTTCCTTGGGAAAATGGGAAATAATTTGTGAATAGGGGGAGGGGAAATGGTACACATCACTCTTCATCTGGATCCATTTGCTTGCAACTGCTACTAAAAATGGAGCACAGATAACTAAATGGGGATGAGGTGTATGCTGCATTTTACATTTAATAAAATTTGTTTGTATGCTAGATTTGGGATGGACAGGACTTGCTGGGTCTGCTGTTAAGGAGGACCAAAAATTAGGACAGAGATTCTCTGAATTTCAATGTGGAAGTTGAGATGGATCCTGCTGCTGTTGTCACAATCTAGACAATGAATTTGCAATAACAGGAGATTATCTTCTCTAATCTGCACATGATATAGTAATGGAGTGCATCTACCCATCACTTCCGAGTATACCCAGGTGCCATTCTTCCAGCAAGTGGTGGATAGGAACGTATGTTGGGTGTAGGGTGTGATTTGGTGGGGTTTTGTTTTAAGACATGCAGGGGACAAGCATCTTCTGTAATGCAACTGCTGTTTTGTTGGAAAAATTTGTAAAGATTAGCTCAACTTTTAAGAAATAAAATGATTGGTGCATATACAATGAAGTGAACAAACTGTATTCACCCATAACACACTTTCATGAAAAAGAATAAGCAAGGAGTTGGGGGAGGAAAAGGTTGTCATGTGTGTGGAATTTAATGAGGTCTGTTGCTTTTGACCTGATTAAATGCTCAGTCTACTGTATCTCCTTCTGCTCTTGGCCTCTGCAGTCATAAATAGTCCTTGGGATCTGCACGCTGACAAGGCTGCTGTATGCAATGGATTTCTTGCCCTTCCTAACTATTATGATTGACAGTGTAATCTGTGAGTATGTTGTGATGTCATACTGTGTGTGTATGTAGATATCTATGAAATTTGAGTATAGGCTTCTGACTATTGATATGCAAAATATAAGCAGACTAGTCAGATTTTCGGTTTACCCTTTGCAAGTCTTGAATGTTATCTGTATAAGAGCTTAAGCAAGATTTAGTAAATAACTTGAACAGCACATACAAAAGGAAAGTCTTTGTTTTTTAGGAGCATTTAAACCCCATATTTACAAATCCTTGTGCAGTTACAGTCATAATACACAAGCGACGCTAATGAAATCTGGTCTTCTGCCATTAAGAAATGAAAGCCTCTGCTCTGGGAAGTAAAGAAGAGTTTGCTTTTACCAGAACTGGAAAAAAAAAATCCGAATGGCAAATTATGTTCCTCTCCCAGGTGTCAAGCACTTAAAGATGGCAAATGTTCCAAACCTAGATTAATATCCTCTTTCAAAGTCTTTGCTATAATATGCCTTCCACCTTGATAACCTGCTTAATCTCTCCTGCACAGAGTGCAGTGCTCTTCTGTAGTCCAGTGCCTGTCCCATCCGGCTTCAACAGATGGCCAACTCACCAGCTGGTTATGTAATGAAAGCTTTTAAGGAATTTTTCTGTGTCAGGCTGTGTTCTGTGTTTAGGCCATGTCTCTGTGATACAGTAACTGGTTAGATATGGGAAGCTTTTTTGGTAGATACATGGGGGGGATTAATCAAAAAGCTAATAAAGTGCTTGCAGATCAACAATTGGTTTCTAAAAGGCAGCAGGAACTTCAGCCTCTACCAAGTCAGTTACCCTGTAGCTCACCTGACCACCCCATGTCTATGTTCTCATAGATCTGCAAATCCTGACCCACTACTTTTTCATTTTGGTTCATCTTTCTTTCTCAGGCATGCTGGTGGATCTGAAATTTTGCCAATGCCAGTGTAGCTTTATTGTTTAATCCTGTGATCTGTTTCTCCATTGATAAAAAATTAGAAAAATACTCCTTTAAGTGCGCTTTGGATACTTTTTTTTTTTTTGAAGTACTGGTCATATTAACAGCTGGAGTAAGCTTTTGTTGCTGCATTGGGCAAATAATTGCTTTGGCTTAGTCGGACTCACTGTAGTTTGCATCAGTTGAGAATCTCGCTGGGGCTGGAAGTAGCAGTCCCAGTCATTGCTTTGCTTTCCTACTTGTTTCTGTATGTAAAGAAGTGCAAGCTTGTGTGTATTCTTTTTTTGAAATCTATTCTGCTTAGGTTTCACAAGTTAGGTCTTCCTGAATGCTGATGGGAGCCACACCTGTTTGCTAAATTAAGAACAAAGAATGTAGTTTATTTACTGTTCATTAAAATTGGTGTTTCCCTCAGATGAAAGCTTGTGTCTACTGGTGCCAATGAGAGCCACCTGCATATGTCTAACAACATAAAGTAGTCATTGGTAATATGCTGCAGAATAGGAAACGAACAGGAATTACTGTACTCCAGATGGAATAAAACCAGAAAAACAGTAGTGCTAATGAGACAGATGACCCTGCATGATGAAATTACCTTCTCTTCCACTCGGTGAAATGGTGTAATGTAGTAATTTCCCAGGTCCTTCTGTACATTGTCTCTTCTGCTTAGTCAACAGTAAGTGCTGCACAGAATCATAGCAAAGTGTTAAAAGTATTCTAATGCACATCTCTTCTTACAACAGGGACTTGCTCTTTTAAATATAGTAATTTAAGCAGAAAAGGAATAGTTTGAGAATAATGTTGATGTTTTGATATTTCAGAATGAGTCACAAATGGCTCAACTTAAGCTCCATGTTTAAGAAACTTGAAAAAACTAAACAGGTCAAAAACTGTTGGCTGCTTTGCCATCTTTTAGTACACGCAAATAAGTCTCAGCATTACTGTTGTTTGTAAGTGCTAGTAAAGTGGCCATTTCCATTAGCAAGAAACTTACCACTTCTAGCACAACAGTTTAATGTTGCAGATAACTTCATTCTCAACAAAATTGCTATGACTGAATTTGCAATTGATTGGTTCCAGTGATATCAAGTGGTGTACTTGTGGCAGTGAAGTTAAATGCTGTGTTGAAGAACTTAGAGGATCAGCTACATTGAATCACTGGCAAATAAGAATCAAAGCAAAGTTCAGAGCAAATAGCTCATTAAAAAGGGGTTATTTTTTTTCAATTATTAGTTTGGCTATTAAAATGTTTTGAAGTTTGTCAGTCAGGTATAAAGAGATATGTTGTATCTGCTTATGAATGTGGATCTTTGGTTCAAAATAGAAAAAAAAATACAAAATAAAGGGCTGGATAATTTTTTCTGAAGTCTAACTCAATAATGATGATAAAAAGTATTTAGGAGAACTCAGCTTACTCTGTGCTTTCATGCACAATACTGGTGTCTGGCTCTATTTTCGTCCTCTGAAGTGGCTTGTTATTTTGGCTGGAATGATCCTTGTCTCACTTTGTATACTGACAAAGGCGAATTCTGAAAGAAAACAAATGAAAAAAAATGTGATGGAAAAATTTTATACATAGTGACTGCTGTTTTTCAGTTATTAAAGTAGCCTTCTATTATCCTGAGTAACAATAGGCTTTACTACCAAAAGCAGTGATAGATCCTGTATAGTGTAAGTGTAACCAAGGTTAACTATAGGGGGGTCATGGGAGCTATAATGAACCACAGTGTTTGTAACACTAACATCATCCCTTTCAAAAGACAAATATAATCCTTGAATGTTTTATAAATGTTTAGGAAGGAAGGTCATAAAAGAAGGGTTGTTTTTTTGTTGGTTTGTTTTTGGTGTTTTTTTTTTTTTTTAAATTATTATAGTGTATTTATCTTTTGCAACCATAAATATGGCACAACCAATGTAGCAGCTCCCCATAGGAATCACCAGGATGGCTTGATGCTGGAGTTTTTCAGTGCTGTCTTGTCTGTATTCTTCAAGGACAGTAAGTCTTCAGCAAGGTCCAACTTCAGAGTTAATACTTAACACTTTGTAAATCAGACGTAGTATTTTAATATCCAAATCAATATCTGATAAAAATTCACTGGAAAAATCATAAAGCTAAGTTTCATGAAAACAAATCAAAACTTTAAAGCTCTTCAATTCTAAGCTTATAAATAGCCCTGTTTTGCTTGCTATTGAAATAGTATGTATTTCAGACAGACATGACTCATGGATTTTATTATGCTCCTCTAGCTCATGTACATACACACACCCCCCATTTGACTATCACCTAACAAAGCTTGCATCTCAAGATAAATACAGGAGTGGGATGCAAGTTGTCTTTAAAATAGATTCATAATTACCTTAGGCCAACTAAACAGTAGGTTTAGTAGGTTAGTACTCAGCTGCAGACTAAACACTTACAATGCAGAGACATGCAAATTCAGTTTGCTGCAAATGGTTCAAATGCTGCTACTGGATTAGCAAATTAGTCTGATTATTTGTGCAGCCACATAAACTAAAAGTAAAAAAACCCACACACACCCCCCAAAATTTACACAACAGCAGCAGTAGAAACAGCTAGAAGGAAAAAGGACAGCCCATCCTTCAGGTGTATGTCAGTCTTAAGTGTGCAACCACTGTAGTTTGTTGCTTTAAGCTGACATAAAACCTATCAAGTAGCAATCAACCTATCTCCATGTGCTTCTGCCCTACCAATCCCTGTGCATGTTTCAGACTCTGGATCAAATCCATCTGAGAGTTAACCAAGCAAAACAAACTGTTTTACCTGCCACATCAGAATCTCTTTAAACTCATGACTGAAGTGTTGAGGAGGTATGGAATGGGGCAGATACATGTTTTATTTAGCACAGAGTCAAAATGGAGAAAAGCAATGATTTGGCTGCCAGAATATGAAAAGAAATCATGTAATAGCCAAACTCAGTGTTAGGAGCTTAATTATTCTTCTTATTATTTTTAAGATTAATTGAAATTGCTTGTTTCCAAATTTAAACTTGACGAAGCGGTAACTAAAATAAGGCTCTTTCAGTCTCTGGAATTGAAATGTTACAATAAATATTTATGACCTTATTAAGAATGACTAAGTGGGTGAAAAAGAAATTAAGTTGCACTCATGTAAAATGATGTTATTTATTTCCAAATTCGTGGTAACTAGGAGCAAATGATCTAGAATAGTTGCATGTTCATTATATAAAATGTAAATGTAGTATTTATTATTCTCCTGTGAATTGCCAAATCACACAAGAAAATGGAATATTCAGTTCTTTGCCATCTATAAAATGATGGGAGAAAAATGCTTTAGCATAGATGGTTTCAGCTTGAATTGCATATGCTGGAGATGTAATGCTGCCAGTGGTGTGTGGTGTCCCCTGCCCGCCCAGCCCAAACAACTTTAGCACTTCTATGGAGTACAAATTCCATGTTCAGAAACCTTACATACAGTGTAGGGAGTTTTATATTGGGCATAAATATGACAGAATAAAACATGACAGAACTAAAAAGTATATGATATAATAGGATTATGACTTAGGTGCAAAAAGAAAACTCCAATAGAAACCATGTTGGGTTTTCAGTGCAGCCAGGTACAGTTGAAAACCGATGAGATTCCTGAACTAGGAGACGGTATTTGGAGAGAAGACTAACTGATGCTTGGGAACTCTTTTCAGAATGTTTTATAATTATGATCTTAAAAAGCATGCTCCATGGGTCAAAACAAATAGTTTGAAGAGAAAATGAAACTTTCAAAAAAAAAAATCATCTTAAAGTACTTGTACTTTTTTTTTTAGGAACTACAGATGATGATATAAAATGACACAAAGAGGTATCTCAGGGTAATAAACAGAAGGATCATGTATAGAAATTGTGTTTAAATTACATGTATTATAAAATATATTACATATTTTTGTAAATAGGTTTGTATGTCTTAGGGACAAAAGGGAATACAAGAAGATATAAATCTAACAACATGGAACCAGTGGTATTACCAATAATCCAGGAAGATGAATATGTCTTATATTTTTGTTTTGGAAAAGTACCGACTTATATAGTTAACTGACAATGAATTATTTTCCAGTTTCCTAGTAGGTAGTGTATTTGTTGAAGCAAAATATTTTTAACTTTGAGTTCCATCAAGATATTTGGACTGAACTTCTTGCAGCTATTTTAAAACTTATCTGGGTGAATCATCATTGGTATATCACAAATCTTGGGGTATTAGGGAAATTCCAGAAGAAGGTTGATAGTGTTGTATCAATATTTAAAAAGAACAAAGAGTGGATGAATGTCCAACCTAATACTTGTCTTAAGTGTAAAAAGTAATATTATTTCTAATTAGTAAAATTAAAAAAAAAACCCAACACATTGTCAAGTTAGCTTTTTATTTTTAACTAAATTCCAAGTGTATCTGATAGTGCTTTAACTTTGAACATTTTTAGGTTCAAAAATCTCATATTCACTCATTAGTCCCAGATGAGACTTGCATAATCTCTCTGGAATGCATGATGATCAGCAGCAAATGAGATTCATAATTAACACGAAGTTAAAAGGTGCGCAAGGTATGGAGAGGTATGTCCGAATCCTGGCTCTTTGGACACCCTAGGTGAGTGAGTCTTGGATTCACAGCCTATGCTCCCTTCCTGACTTCAGTTTTGGGTTAGACCTTTGATTTCAAGGACTACTTTGTTTGTCCTTAGGCTTTTGTAAGGCATTTTAGGGTGTTGCCTTTATTACTTTTTAAATAGAATAATAAAAAACCCAACACTGTGCATGTTGACTCCATTAGAAAGGCACAATCATCTCAAAAGGTTATTGCAGATGTATTTCTACTACAGCTCATTGGGGATCAGTTCCTGATCCCACACTGTTTAATGTTATTAACCTGGAGGAAAACTATACAGTAGTTAAGATCTCTGGTGACTTGGAGATTAAGGAGTAAAATAAAGTTTTTAAGAATCAAGTGAAGGTAATGATATTCTTAGGAAAGAGAGATACAGTTTGTCAGTTGAAAATTAGTAGAATTAAGCATTTTCATTGTAAATAGTAACACAGAGGCTTGCAAAATTAAATGGTGAGAGACTGTAATAGTAGATGATACGGAAACTACAGTGCAAAAATACTGCTTAAGTGTGTTCCGCTGCAAAACAAAAGCAGGAGGAAGACAACAGAATGGCAAAGAAATGTTTTCAAATGAGACTTGAAGTGCATTTTCAGTGAGGAAAATGTGGATAAAAGCTGCCACCAGACAACAGAAGAGAAAACCGATGAAGCAGCTGTGAAGAATAAGGCAGAAGAATATCTAAGACTATTTACAGAGAAAAAGACTGTGACAGGGAGATAATATTTTCCGTGTAGTGTCATTGAAGCATCTAGTTGCTTCTGGTTTTGTTCTTGTTTAAACTTTTGGCATCAGAGCACGGTGTTGCATCCTACTTTAGAGAAGATAAAATGAAGACTAATGTGTAATTCTTTAGTTAAAGGACTGAAGTTAAATACTAGGTTTTAAGTCATTCTTCTTGAATGCTATTGGTAACTTATGCCTCGGTTTCCTCGTCTGAATGAAAGGCCATGAGGGTATTTCTGTAAGATATTGAGTTGAGTTGTGAAATACTTGAATGTTTTGAGATACTTGAAGAAAGAGTCTTTCTAGATCTTAATTAGTAGTATAATGACGGAAGAGAAGCATATATAATCTTTTGAGATGTTTCACCATTGTCTATTTTCCAATGTAATTTTTAAAGAGGAGGATCAGGGGAAAATCCATCTTTTATTGGGTAAACTTCATTAAAGACATGAATATAGTCCATCAATAACGAGATTCTCCGTCTCCGTGAGCTTCCTTGTCTATTCATTTTTCTTTCCCACCTGCACTCACAATGGTGGCTGTTTGCTCCCACATACATTCAACAATGCATCATTTGTAAGCTGGCCCTCATTCATTTTATTCCTGTTTGAAAGGCCTGCCAGAAAGCCCTGTGAAAAGCCTTTCAATGCAAATGCCAGTTTAATGACTTGGTTCATTCAGTAGAGGGGAATCTGAGATAACTTGACTTCTCCCTGCAAATACAAGAAAATGTTTTCATAAAGCCTTGGACGTGTCATGCTTTTTAACAAGACACTTTCAGTTTGCAAACAGACTCTGATGGCTTTAATTTTTAGTTAAATAAAATCTCAGGATTTTTCTGCAATGTCAACCTCCCACACCTCTCCCTGTGCATGAGAAGGTGGGAGGGTGTGAACTGCCCTTGCTCTGCAGACTCAAAAATGCATCTGCCTTTGAAAGCTTTGATTTGCTTCATTCCTTCAGCAGAGCAGCAGTTCTCCTTGAGGATAAACCCTTGTTTGATTGGCTCTTTCTGAACATGTTTAAATATCAAATTATTGGGAAATTACGATTGTAGTTACTCTTGTTAAAGCCAAAGGACAAACACATTTAGTCTGTTTCAACAGCCTGCATTGCAGTTTGTTCTTGGTACATGTATTCTTAAATTAATTTTCTTTCATTTCTAAATCATTTGTTTGCTGGGTTTTCTCACAGAAAGATGAAATCAAAGTTATGATAATAAAATAATGGAACTCTCTAGGCAGCTTTTGGTATTTGGTACAGAATTTGAAGACAGTGGTTGTAGCACTGATGTTGTAAAAGAAATGAATGAGTTTATTTTCTGTTTAAGTTCACAAACCCACTGATCAGGGATAGAACCAACAGGGTTTGCACAGACTATGATAAAGTTTTATCAAAATTTTATCAAAATTAGTCCCAATAGAGAAATAGAGTGACTTCCTTTTCTGTGGGTTTTCTGGCCAGGATTTTGAATGTAGCAGTGGGATGACTTTTATGTGACGGTCTTCTATGAAGCAAGAACATAAATTTCTCGTCTTAAGTTTGACCACCATTCTTAGTGTTGCACAAATGATTCCACTATAATATTCACTTAAGGTGCCACATCCATTTGCACATTAGCCTTCTACAAACAGTATTAAAATACTTTGAATGGTATTCTGTTTTAATATTATTTTTAAAAGAGATATTTAACTGATGCTTTGGATTTGATGGATGCTCTCAAATCAGTAATGGAATATGCCACAAAAGTAAAATTCTTTCTCATTTTTCCAAATAAAAATAAATTAAGTTCTTACTATTTCTAGTGTATAAATCTAGAAGTAAGCTAGCTTTCTATGAAAAGCTAGTGAGTGTACAAACATTTACTAGTGTACAAGAGCTGAAACACAATTTCTTTGTGGTCTTGCAACAGCTGCGAGACTTAAAATTTTTTTTGTCTGTGCTGACCAACGTTAGACACAAGCCACTCATCCTGGCAGTAGCTCCTCTGGCTAAGTGCTTAGAAACCAGACTGGAAAAGTAGAATGTAAGACTGTATATTCTAGAAAGGAGGAGGAGAAGAGGGAAGAAAAAGAAGCTACTCTTGTGTTATCAAGTTCCATGTAACTGTTTGAAAACTCATTCCCTATTGATAGTTCTTAAAATCCCAAAAGCCATGATATTGTAGGTGGCATTCAACTAGGAATATTTCTTAGCATCATAATACATAGTAATTACATAATTATGCTTTTCATATTCACAGTGCTTCGCAAATATACACTGGTTACAGAATACTCATAAGAAGCTGATGTTCAGTTTCATCTCTGGTTTACAGATAGGAAGACTGAATCAAAGAGGTTAAGCCAAAGAGTTGGTTTTGGAACCAGTAGTAGTTTGTGCTTCTGTGACCAGAAAACTAAACCTATCTGATGATACTGCCTGTTTTTCAAAAGGGAGGGAGACCCCTATCTCTCTCAAGTGCAACAATTTCAAAACAAACCCCTTGAAGATGTTATTTGTCTCTTTTCTAGAAGATTCAAATATGAACCTTTTGAACAAGCTATTCACTGTTTTAAAAACTGTTTTGAAATGAGTATACAATGACATATCAGCTCAATTACCCTCAACCTTGTTAATTCTATTCTGTGCTGTAATAATTTTATTAGGATAAATTACAGAGAATGTACCACCATGAATACCGATGAATCATGTTGTTCTTTCTTGTGTTTTATTTGTGTGCCTTTGACACACACACAAGCAAATGAAAAATGGAACACTGTATAGCTTCTAGTATTAAAAAAGGTGGAGGAGAGGTACCTTAGATAATAACATTCATGTGGTTAATAGCAGAAGCATTTTACAAAATGTATTACATATAACAGAAAAAAGTACTGATATTAAAAGTGACAGAGTATGTTTGTTAATTGTTCTTTGAGTCTAAACTTAACCATTTCAATATGAATATATCTTCTGTTTGTGGGTGGTTTGGGTTTTTTTGTGGTGTGATTTTTTTTTTTTTTTTAAATCATGCACAGTTTCATTGTTTTTCCATTGGACCAAAGGAGGCCTCATGTGACTTTCATTTACAAGTGATCTGATTGTGGAATGTGGTTTTTGTGTAGTCTAATTTGTGTTACTAGACTATCTTGAGTAATACACAAAAATGAGGGGCTTTTTGCAACAGGAATTATACTACTATGTGTGGGAGGAGAAATAGCTGCCTCAAATATTTAATTGACTGAACAGATAAATTTGTGCTGACTTGGCCAAAGTGGGAAAGCAGGCTACAGTGATAGGGCCATAAATACTCAGTCTTAGGCTTATAACTTTAACTTGGTATTGGAATTCAATGTGTTTCTCTGCACAGACCACTGAGATTATTCTAAGGGAAGGGAAAGATGACCCCTCTGACTGAGCTGTTGCTGATGTGAAATGTAATGAATCTACATACCTGAAGTAGATCTGACCTTCCCTAAAGCACATCTCATGTGCTTTGGATGGGCAACAGGCTGCTACCAGAGCAAGTATAACTTTGTCATTTTACTGCTTCCTCCTTGCTGACTTTAAGGCAAGGCAGGTTTGAATTGGGCAGCTAGCAGTTTATCCAAGACTATGTGGCTGTAGGTATCTCTGCATCCATAAGAGGAGAGTATGTGTTAAAAACTGAGCAGGAAGGCTGTGGATTTTTCCTTGTTTTGCACAAATGAGAAATGCCTGGGGTAGGTGTCACTGCCCTTGTTTTTTTTGTTCTCAGAATAACATCTGCTATGAAGAATAAAACAAACTCAGATATTAATCTAAATAAAATTATGATAAAGCTAAGAGATTCACTAGGTTTTAAACTCCCTAGGAATGAGAGGATAACTCATAAAGATTTAAAGAGCTTTTTATTCTGTGGCTATTATCCATTGATTTTACTTGAAAAGTATATTTGATTCGGATAATATCTAGTTCTGAGACACTTTGCATTTTCAGTTGTTTTTGCTTTACTGAGAGGATGGTATGATACTGTATTTCAGAAATATAAACTCACTGAGCACTCATTGCAGGATTATTCAAATGTTGGACTTCAGTGTGGACCACAAGTAAGCTTGTTGTTAGACCTCACCGATTTCTCAGATGTTCTGTTCCTGTGTTACAGCCCATATTATTGTTTTCCTGTTGCCTTAGGGTACAGGTAGACTTCATGCAGGCTTTAAACTGAAGGACTCGGGGGGTGCAGTCCAAAATGGAAATGTTCATGCCATCACATCCAACTGGGGAGTAAGTCACGCCAGCCAGAACGGCGACAAATGTTCCTTAGCTGTCTCCCAAGATGTGTACCAGATGAGCAACCACCTCAAGTATATGTATAAAAATGCACACAGTCTGGGAAACAAACAGGAGGAACTGGAGTTCCGTGACCAGTCAGAGGGTTATGATATCATAGGAGTAACTGAGACATGGTGGGACAGCTCACATGACTGGGGAATCACAATGGATGGTTATAGGCTGTTTAGCAAAGATAGGCAGGGAAAAAGAGGTGGAGGAGTCGCACTCTATATTAAGGAAAACCTCCAATGTATCAAAGTCAACTACTGTGATTGTGAGTGCTCTATTGAATGCCTCTGGGTTAAAATCAGAGGGGTTCTCTCCAAACAGGACCTTACATTGGGCATCTGCTACCGACCTCCAAAACATGACAATAAAGCTGATGAAGTAATATTTGGGATACTAAGGCAAGCTTCTGGTCAACAGAACCTGGTTCACATGGGTGACTTCAACTACCCAGGCATTTGCTGGAAGAACAGTACAGCGGCTCGCATGTCATCCATCAAGTTCCTGGAATGCGTAGAGGACTGTTTCCTCTCACAAATGTTAGATGTGCCAACCAGAAAGGAGGCACTGTTGGACCTGCTATTCGCAAACCAAGAAAACCTGCTTTGTAATATCTTGGTCAGTAACAACCTTGGCTGCAGTGATCACAATATTGTGGAGTTTGGGATCCGGCTGAGCATGCTGAAGGTTAGCACCAAGACAAGGGTTCTAGATTTTAGAAGAGCAAACTTCAGCTTGCTCAGAGCTCAGCTGGGAGGGATTCCGTGGGAAGCTTCCATGGAGGATAAAGGAGCTAGTGAGTGCTGGGAGTTCTTCAAGAATGCTCTCTTAGAAGCACAAAACCAGTTTATCCCCTATAAAAGAAAGGGAAGTAAGTGGAGCAAGAGGCCCCCTTGGCTCAACCACAAACTCCTGGGTCTGCTCAAAACCAAAAGAGATGCGTACCAGAGATGGAGAAGTGGAAGATTATCTGTTGAGAACTACAAGGGCATTGCCAGAGTGTGCAGAGATGCAGTTAGAAAAACAAAAGCTCAGCTTGAATTGGAACTGGCCAGAGATGTCAAAAATCACAAGAAAGTTTTCTTCAGGTATGTAAGTTGCAAGCAGAAACAGAAGGAAAACATAGGCTCACTGTTAAACAGTAGAGGTGAATCAGTCACCAACAATGCTGAAAAGGCAGAGGTTCTCAACACTTTCTTCACCTCTGTCTTTACCAACACTGTTGGATCCCAGGCGTTGGGAAGGAAAATCCAGGATGATCCAAACAGAGACCCACCATCAGTGAAGGAGGAGTTAGTATGTGAACTGTTACAGGAGCTTGACCCCTACAAATCAATGGGCCCTGATGCCATCCACCCGAGGGTGTTGAGAGAGCTGGCTGATGTCATTGCGGGGCCACTCTCCATAATCTTCGAGAAGTCGTGGAGATCGGGGGATGTCCCAGAGGACTGGAGGAAGGCAAATGTTACCCCCGTCTACAAGAAGGGCTCAAGGGAGGATCTGGGTAATTTTAGGCCCATCAGTCTTCAGTCCCTGGGAAAGTTATGGAACAAATCCTCCTGGGGGCCATCACGAGTCAAATGAAGCACGTGATTGGGAAAAGCCAACATGGCTTCACTAAGGGCAGATCATTCCTGACAAATCTGGTGGCGTTCTATGATAAAGTGAACTGTTCAGTTGACATGGGGCGAGCGGTGGACATTGTCTACCTGGACTTCTCCAAGGCTTTTGATACGGTTCCCCACGGCCTCCTCCTGGAGAAACTGATGCGTTACGGCCTAGACAAGTGGTCTGTGCGGTGGGTGAAGAATTGGCTGACAGGCCGCACGCAAAGGGTGGTTGCAAATAGCTCTTTTTCAAACTGGCAACCCGTCACAAGTGGGGTCCCCCAGGGATCGATATTGGGCCCAATGCTATTCAGTGTCTTCATAAGTGATCTGGATAACGGGATCAAGTGTAGCCTGATGAAGTTTGCAGACGATACCAAACTGAATGGGGAAGTAGACACTCTGGAAGGCAGAGCCACCCTGCAGGAAGATCTGGATAGGCTGGAAGAGTGGGCTAACAAGAACCTTATGAAGTTTAACAAAGACAAGTGTAAGGTCTTGCACCTGGGAAAACGTAATGCAGGAGTGCAGCACAGACTGGGGTCCACTTGGCTGGAGAGCAGCTCTGTGGAAAAGGACCCGGGGGTCCTGGTGGACAGGAAGCTCAATATGAGTGAACAGTGTGCTGGTGCGGCCAAGAAGGCCAATAGGATGCTGGGTTGCATCAAAAAGGGCATCACCAGCAGAGATAAAGAAGTCATTATCCCACTCTACTCAGCGCCTGTCAGGCCACACCTGGAATACTGTGTACAGGCCTGGTCCCCATTATACAAAAAAGATGTGGACAGGCTGGAGGAAGTCCAGAGAAGGGCCACCAAGATGATCAAAGGTCTGGGAAGCCTGCCATATGAGGACAGGCTGAGAGAGCTGGGCTTGTTCAGCCTTGAGAAAAGCAGGCTTAGAGGTGATCTCATCACCATGTACCAGTACTTAAAGGGTAGTTACAAAGAAGATGGAGACTCCCTTTATACAAGGAGTCCCATGGTGAGGACAAGGGGTAATGGGTACAAGTTACTCCTAGGGAGATTCTGATTGGACATGAGAGGATAATTTTTCACAATGAGAACAGTCAGCCATTGGAATCATCTCCCCAGGAAGTGGTTGACTCCGCTAGACTGGACACTTTTAAGACTCAGCTGGACATGGTGCTGGGCCATCTTGTCTAGACTGTGCTCTTGCCTAGAAAGGTTGGACCAGATGATCCTTGAGGTCCCTTCCAACCTGGTATTCTATGATTCTATGATACCTCAGATTACTGGCAGTAAAGATGGTATACCAACACCAGGATGCATAGAGATGGTTTGTTGTTCCTTCCTAGGGGTCCTTAGCAAAACTGCTTTGCAAGCCTTAGAAAAGTTATTAAATAGCTATTGTACAGTGAATAAAACGTTTGCATATATTTTATCTTGGGAAAATAAAATAAAAGGCTTGTACACACCTAGTGGTGTCAGGCTAGATGAAAACCCGGAAAAAAATATAATTAATGCATAAAGGAAATAACATAACTGAGGAGTAACAGAGCATGCAGGTTGACTACTGCATGTTGAAACACTTGAGTCTCAGTACACAATGTAAGCAATTTAACTTATTTGTCCCTGCTAACAGTAGTGCATGCTCATAGCTTAGAAACAGACAAGTGAGTCTGTATGACAGAGCAAAGGGATTCAAAGTCTGCTCAGTTATAAATAGGCACGTTTTATATATATATATATATATATACACACACACACTTATTTTTTATATTAAACTAGGAAAAGAAATGCAAGATATTCTGATACAAACCCTGAGAAAAACACTTTTGCAGAGGGGACTGTCATACCAAACTCTGATTCTGTATATTTCACGACGTGAAAGGAGGCACACTTGTACACACTTAGCTCTGAAAAACCTAATGGAAAGTCTAATGGAAAACCACAGATTTCACTTGTTTTTGTAATACAGGCTAAAATATACTAGTATAAGAGACCCCGCTTTTAATAAATTTATCATCCATTGTACTTCTGGGTTTAATTCTAAAAAGCTTTCTTGCTATAGAGTTTTTTCAGTTACAAGACATGTTGCTCTCGTAAGCCACCAGCTAAAGACTTGGAACAGTAATTGCAAGAAGGAAGCAGTCTGAAAATCATGTAAATTGAATGAAGAACAATTTGTTGACCAATGAAACTGAGTGGAGGGGAACAAGAATGCTAAATATCTCAATAGATCTGACAGGGAAGGGGAGGAATTTTTTTATCTAATAAAGAAACAAAAGTAAATCATTAACAAAAACATAATCCTGCCATTTGTTGTATGCACTTATTTTTGCAATGTCAAACTACAGAAAGAAAACAAATATTTGAGTGTAAATTTATTTCTGAAAGATTTCTGAGTGGCTATTACCTGCTGCCTTAGTGATGGGAGGTAGCATAAGGAAGCCAGAAAATTTCTTCCGAGTTTTTGTTTCCAAAAACTTGATTTCTGTCAAACACTACTGGGAGTTAGTTTAATGTGTAGTGCCTCATTAGGCACAATGCTTCTAAGTGTAGAAGGCTTTAAGAAATCATTTGTTCTGCAATAGAGAGATTTGAGTTTTTATATATGTTTCTCAATGAAAGTGATTATGTTTGATAAGATGCCAAGAATGATTTAGGGTATTTGGATAAGCCAGGCACAAGGCTGCTTCTCACATGATTTGGTTTCCAGATGTTAGTGTGGTTGACTCTCAAGATTGTACATTGAGTCTGAGTGCATTTAATCAAGTCTTCCCACCTAGAACTGGTTCTTTGATTTGGTGTAGGTGATACAATGTTCTTGGGTGAGTATTTGGGTTTGATTCCTGCTCCAACAGGCTTGATGGTAAATTTGCCAGAGCTGTGTAATAACTTCATGGAAAATATCTACAATGTTTTCTTTAGTCAAGTTTTAAAATTGTTTCTTGCTATATTTAAAAAACAAACAAACAAACCCCCACAACCAACCAACCAAAAAAACCCACAAACAAAATATTTTTTTTTAAAACTAGTCAGTGAAACTGACTGCACCAGTCGTGAATTTGAGTACTGTGTGTGAATGCTGGTCACTAGTATGAGGTAGAGAACCAAAGAGGATCTTGAAAATCTGAAGTTCTGGAGTCCAGACAAAAGAGAATTTTTAGGAAAAGTTAAGTTTAGGCAACTCAATCTAATTTTGTTTAGAGTTGGCAATAACTGTAGTTATGATTTGAATTTATGATTTCCAGTTGTCAGGCCAGGCTAGAGGAAAGACTTTGTATTTGAAATTTTAATACTATCAAATCCAGATTAGTGTGAAAATGCTGAATTCTGATCATTATATTTTCCCTATATTTGCATTTCAAGTATCTGCATAAATGGGACCTCCATTGAAAAGCTCAAAATGTATCTGTAAGATTTTTGATGACATCTTCCCCTCTAACATTAGATGCCTTCTAACAGCATTTTCTAAAGTCAGATATTTATTAGCTATCCAGTTTATCAAAGCTTAATGGTAGTTGTTAAGATACATAACCAGACTTCTTGACATTGTCTTCTGTAGAATAATGATGAACAATATATATATCTCCAACTGTCTTACCACCTACAACTTTGTAACTTCCTAGGATCTGATCCTGTGAAGGGTTTAGCAGCCGTTAAGATTAGTAATAGCATTTACCTTTCCTGCGGGAGAAGAGACCACTAAGCGTAAGATTTTTAAGGGTATATATTGAAGTGGTTTTCTCCTCTTGTGTTTCTGTAGAAGTCATGCAGTTCATTTCCAGTATTTAAATGCACCGTTCTTTATTTTAGTCTTCTCTGACATGTCAAGTGTATAATTTTCAAAACTTGACTGTGGCAGTATTTCACATTTGATCTTTTCCTAACTAAGAAGGAAAGCCGCATGGTCTGTTTCCAGATCTGATGTGAATATTTATACTTTGTCTGCATCTTTATAAATTAGAGACGAGTGAGATGAATGAAAGTAGTGAATCAGAGAGGACAGTGTGTGTAATGCTAGCAGAAGTTTACTATCCAGTTTCTACTTAAGACCTGATGACTTAAAGGAGGGGGCAGTCCACATGCACTTCAGTCAGTCCGTTAATGCTCTACAACATTGGAGGTTTAAGTTTTACCACTTTGTGGGGGCCTTTTGGTTTATTCCCAGACTGGTGTATTAAAACCATGAGAATACTTATAAATACAACTGTCTAATTCTGATCTTTAACTGCTTTTGTTCCAATAGTGCCCCTCTGGCAGTAAATTGCACTGTTTCCAGAAGTTGTATTTTTCTTTTAGATATGTCCGGTACAGTTCAGCTTTGTAAAGAAATTTCTAGACTATAGTGCAATAAAGACCAAGTTATGTGTCTAGCTCAGTAATTATATCATTAGAATGAATTCAAACTCTTATCCTTATTCTCCTTTCCCTAAGTCTGGCTCTGATTCCATTTTACAATGTTTTGTCTGCTTTTGCTCTACTGCTGTGACTCATTGTGTCCTGCCTAGTGCACCCTGAAGCTTAAAACTTGGTGCCAAATTTATTTATCACAATCATGCATTTCTAAAAACTTGGTTCTGATGGTTTGTCAATAGAAGGAAGGCTAAAGAAAAAAAGTTAACAGTTGAAAACAGGTTTGCATGAGCATTGCTGTCTTTGGGAATCATCTTGCTATTGTCACTTTGATCTTTCTATTCCTATCTTGTTCTCTTTTCTTAATGATGCTCTGTTGTGTAATGTCAGATCAAGTTATGTGATAATGTATCTTCTTTGCTCTTATTAGCTTCTTGGAACGTTTTGCCTAATTATAAAAGTGCTGATGAATAGCTTATATTAAAAATGTAGAGAGATCCCATAGCTGTAGGAAAGCTACTCTGATAATGTTGAAATTGAACTTTAAATCATAGGTACTGAAATTTAAAATATAACAAAGAAAATATTTTGAATATTAAGTTACATGTAAAAAGCAAACAGGGTCAACATTCAGCATTTCTGCATGCTGTGAAAAGACAACGTGAAGATATACAACTAAAGTACTGAATGAGAAAAACCTTGATTTAGGTCAGCTCTGTGTCATTTATGTTGATCTCATGAATGAAAAACACTGAACCTTAGAAGTAAAGTCAACCATGACCTAACCATTAATGGATCAGAAACAAGGGCATTGAATAGATTTCTTCCTCTCCATCCCTGTGACTGAATTTTTTTTTTAACTGTTTAATTCACTCAACTAGAGCATTACATGTACCTTGGATATTACTTTATTGAGCAGTATATGCTATGCTCATCTAGTATATTCAGGAACAGTGTTTTTACATGTCTTTGGTCTTAATGTAATCCTTTATTATTTGCAGAGACTGAAGAACAACTATGGTATTTTCAAATCACTGTATCAAATTGAAGAATTATTTTTTTTCCCCCCAGAAAGCACATTTACAAATTTCTTGTACCTTTTCTGATTTCTCCTTAAGGCAAACAAACTGAATTATGGTGAGGAGAAGGCACAGGTCTTCAGCAGTGGGGTTGGGACTTGTATACATTATTGCCACTAGCCACTTAGTATGAACTAGACTAGTGGATTCTGCAGTTGGTCAGTAGTGCTTCCTTTTACACTGGATCCTTCTTTTGAGGTTGAATAAATTATCTTAAATCTATGTAATGAATTTGCTTTTCTACTTTACGGAGAGGGAGCAGAAAGCAGAGGAAGGACTGCAGAATCCAGGTAAACCAGGAATAAAGTGTACAGTTACAGAATATGTTCTTTACTCCATGTGAAAGATAAGGCTTGTGTGCTGTCTCCTAGGGGAGTCCTTATTTTTCTGAGAAGAATGTAATTATTTAAAAAGATTTCTCCCAAAAACTGTTTTCAGACTGTGTTCAAATGTTATTGAAAGGTTTAATTTTTCTCCTTGTTTTGTATTGTCCCCCTTTGTAGCTTTCAAATATTGTGGATTTAGCAGGGTGCATTTATTAGTATGCAGGCAAAAAGTCTGAAAAATGTTAATAACTTATCTGGCAAATAAGTTATACTGACTCTTACTACCCAGATCTGCAGAGAGTTGTGTCAGGTTTTGTTTATCTGTGGACATTTCTTGTGTGTTTTCTACTATCACATCTGATAACCAATGATGAGTAATGGGGAAACAATACTGTTGCTGTTTTCACTCTGGAAGACAGAGGCCCAAGGACAGTTCAAAAAAGCTCTTCTGACTTCCATGAAAAGATGCATCTTTAAAAAGCTGAAAAATGAGTAGGATTAAATCAGTTGTCAACATCTGCATTTCTGTTCCAAGACAAACACTCTGCATGGTCGCTGTAAGATTAGCTCATTGGACTCCTTTGTCTCTAGTCAGTCTCATCTGGTTTATGAGCTCATAATAATATAATCAAATTTAGTAGTAGATTGGGTGAGTTCATGAAAGATACTTAAATGAAGGCTACTTAATATATTGGCATCCCATTCATTTCAGGAACTCTCTCAGGTGAAAATAGTTGGAAGTTGGGAGAGTATTGGCTGGAAATATGATCTATGCATTCACTGAATTTGTTTTTTCTTTGGGCAAGTGTGCAGCCACTGCTGGAGATTGCTGTGTTCGGTAGAGTAAAGCCCTGTTGACTTAGTATGCTATCACTGTAGTCAATTTTCCAGGGTGAGGAAGAGTAGTTTCTCAAGATAGTCAAGTAAACAAAAATCTCTGAACCTATGAAATCTTGGATCTGTGAAATTATGACTGTTAAGACTGAGTGAATAAATTTAATGAGATCTTACAGTTATTGTCTTGATACTTTTCACTGTTTAAATTCGTTAACTGGAATATCCATGTTGCACTTGAGATAAGTATGACTAAGCCCCTACAAACTAAGTAAACATTCAGAGCAGACGTTTTTGCATGTCTTGAAATTTTAAACTCCTGGGCTGACAAATCTGTTAAAGTTATTTAAGAATGACAAATACTGTGGAGTTAGCTCCAGCACAGCTCAGACAGTGGGACAGTATTGGAAATCCCTGCAATATCAAATGTTAGAGAAAATATTTATTCTGAGAATAACTAGAAGAATTAACTTACTAATGAGTGGTGTTGTAGGGCCTTTTGTCTTGCTTAAGACTTTTTGTTATTTATTTTTATGTTCTTATGTATATATTAGTAGGGAAAGGAGAAAGGGAGACTTAATGGCAAATTCAATTCTGATCAAACAAAGGTAGGCAATCCTACCATTGTGAATTCAGGAAGACCAAACTTGGTTTTCATGTAACAGTCAAGAAATGTGTGTGTTAGACACACAAAAGTTTAAGGTTGAAAATAGAACTGAATTTATGGCATTTGGTGGTTTCTTCAATGGGCTTTGGTCTTTGGCCCAATTTGTTACACTTACTTTATAAATACACATATGTATATAGGTGTGGGTGTGTGCATGTATACAAAACAAACAAACAAAACCACAAACAACCCTACTGTTTATTATTATACTGTTATTTATACTGTTTATTCAACCCTACTGTTTATTTTACTTATTTATTCATGATAAAATATAAACAAAGATCCATATCCCGTTAGAGGGATGTCTTATGATGATGTGCTCCTCTGTGTTCCTTGCAATAGCCAATTGATCATTCCTGTTAAAGCCTTTTTCTGGCTAAAGTCCTGTAGAGCTTTTCCCCCTCACTTAAAAAGCTTCTATTCCTTCACTGGCCAAGGATTCATCAGTAGGATTGGGGGCAGTAGGCCCACTTTCTACTTAGTTTATTTTTTTATATAATGTAGGAGATGCACATGAATGCAGCTATTGTTCAAGCTTTATAGAATTATCTTTTCCCTTAAAAGATACTGTAGCTTTTCTGAGAATGTTTGAATTGCACATTCATATGGCACAATCTGAGAGGAGTGTGAGTATACCTCTAGGTCAGCTTTTATGTACAAGCCAGCAGAAGGCACATGCAGTGGCTTTTGAGAGCAAGTTTAAGCCCATGTTACATCCAGTTAAAAAACTCCAGACTTGTTCTGGCTGAAATTTCAGAGAAACAGAACTCTCTTTCCTTGTGGCCTATGATAGAGAACTAAGTTTTGTATCTATAATTAGAATCACTAACAATGTAAAGCAGATAGGGAAGTTCTGTATGAAATCCTTTCATGACAGGAATAAAAGGTGCCACACAGAGTGTCAATATAAGTGTAAGCAGTACGTACTGTAGACGGATTTTTTTTACCTTTGTTGATAGAATATGCTTGGTTAATGCTTCTTCAGTGAACGTAGCTGCTTAGAGAAAAGCAAAGAAAAAACAATGACTTTTCATGCTGATATAAAATGCAAAGCATTGTGCTAAAAAAGGCTATTTTTATTTTTCTATAAATGCTCTCAACTTTCAGAAACTCTTTAAATTTAAAGAAGTAACAAGCAGCATAACATTCCCAAGATGTCTGATGGGTACTAGAGTTGGCTCCAGACTTTGTGTAGGTTACAACTACATAGGTTGACTTTACTTATACTCTATGGTTTTACCCATTTTTTAGAATGAGCACCTCAGACTGTATGCCTGTGTTTTCTGAATAGAAATGTAGAACACTGTTTAAAGGATATGGTTTGTATTGCAGTTGGGTAATTTTTACAAAGGATGAAGGCAGAGAGTAATGGACCTCTGCCACCCACAGCACCAATTAAATTTATCCATGTGAAACACAAACATCGTCACAAGCTACTTAAGGCTAATGGACTGCTATTTTTTTCTATTTATTTTGTTTTCAGCAGAGTGATAGGTGATGAATGCACCTAACGTTTTTAGGGTGCTTGTTCAGAATAAGCTGAGAAAAATCTTACTAAAAGACCTTTCTCCACCTGAGGAAACTTTCTCCAAAAAGCCTATTTTTGAATTGAAGGTTGGGGGAACTTGTTTAATATCCTTGATGCTAGAATTAGCTGTGAGATTCCTAGTGCTTTGAGTGTATGTGAATATCAGTTAGATCATCTGAGTTGATCTTAGGAGGAAATTGCTTACTGGAAAATGTTTTATCAGATACTTTTTTTTTTCCTTTTTTTTTCTTTGAAACTTACTGCCAGGGCACAGTGAGGCTGGGGGCTCCCTGGGGGTGGGGGTCTGTGGGGTCTTGCCAGCCAGGGCCTGTCTAGTGAGTAGGGTCCCTGCCAGGCAGCAGGTCTGGGGGGCTGGCTGGGGGCAGCCCCAGTCCTGGGGCATCAGGCACCTCCATGGGACGGGCCATGGTCAGGCTGGGATGTTGGCCCATAGATGGGGGTCAAGATCAGGCTTGGTGAGGGGAACTGGAGTCAGATATAGCCACAGAATGGCTGGGCAGCGCCGTGGGGTTGGGGTGAAACATCAGCCCTCTTTTGCTGTTTCTCTTTGTGTAGTTTGAACACGACAGTTGGTGTCATCTCCCACCCCGGTCCTGCATCAGACAGAAATGACTGTTTTGTCTCTTTCATTTCACAGAAATAAATGCTCATTTCTCCTTTCAAATTCCCATTGTCAGTGGTCTTTGCAATTTAATGTTCAGCACTGATTCTTTGCTCTGTCGGCCAGGTAATTGAGTATACATCATTACTGTTACTGACAAAAGTGATTGGTTTGAATGAGCTGACTATGACAGTTGTTTTCAGTCAATGTATTTCTTATGTCTCAAGGAAAAAAAGGCTCCCTGATGTCAACCATGTGTAAATTCTCAATTTCAGTGAGAAAGGTAAATATCCCTGTTCTCACAAATAAGCAGAACTTTTCATAAATTGATAGATCATTGGTATACTCCTGCTGTGCCAGGTATCAGCTTTTTTGTACTTCGTGTTTATGTTTCTAACTTCAGCCATTAAATATGTTCTTAATGTTATTGCTGAATTTTAAAGATAAGCTCCAGTTTCAGGGATTGATATTGTAATTGGATATAAAAGCAAACAACTTTTCTCTTAACATTGCATTTTGTAATATATAGATAACTTTGCACAGAAGAATTGTATAGGCTGAACCTATAAATCTGTAAATAAGGAAAGCGTCTCTCTGTAGAATAGGAATGAAAATTAAAGGGAGTCTGAAGTTGAGAGCCCTGATAGCAGAACTGCAAGACTGGAATGATTTCGCAGGATGTCCTGCCTTTTCAAAATGCCTTTCAGAATGTCCATTCCTCCTTTCCAGCATTTTATTTTTTCATCTCCCGTGGTTGTTTTTACAGGTTTAATATTCTGGGATAAATACATGCTTAGGTTTATAGATGATTGATTAACCCAATGGATGGTACTTAATGAAATGATCATTTTGAGTTTAGGGGATGTATTTGAGCAGGTTTCATATTTGGTAGGCAAGAATTTGCCTATTTCTAACAGACAAATATGGAGGATTTTTCTCTCTTCTGTTCCTAATTCACCAAATATACAATATAGTACATTAAGAAGTACTTTTTGGGAATTTAGCTTCTCCTATTTTCTAGATATAACTATTATCTCTAGCCTTTAATTTCCACAGATGAATGGTTTGCTACGTGTAATTTCAAGGACACAGTACCTGGACATTAGTGGTAAATGGCTCAATGTCCAGATGGAGAACAGTGACGAGTAGTGTCCCTCAGGGGTCCGTACTGGGGCCAGTGCTGTTCAATATCTTCATCAATGACATAGACAGCGGGATTGAGTGCACCCTCAGCAAGTTTGCAGATGACACCAAGCTGAGTGGTGCAGTTGACACACCTGAGAGATGGGATGTCATCCAGAGGGATGGACAAGCTTGAGAAGTGGTCCTGTGTGAACCTCATGAGGTGCAACAAGGACAAGTGCAAGGTCCTGGTATCAGTACAGGCTGGGGGATGAAGGGATTGAGAGCAGCCCTGAAGAGAAGGACTTGGGGGTACTGATAGATGAAAAGCTGGACGTGAGCTGGCAATATGCTCTTGCGGCCCAGAGAGCCAACCATATCCTGGGCTGCATCAAAAGAAGCGTGGCCAGCAGGTCAAGGGAGGTGATTCTCCCCCTCTACTCTGCTCTGGTGAGACCCCACCTGGAGAACTGTGTCCAGCTCTGGGGTCTTCAGCACAGGAAGGACATGGACCTGTTGGAGTGGGTCCGGAGGAGGGCCACAAAAATGATCAGAGGGATGGAACACCTCTGCTATGAGGAAAGGCTGAGAGCGCTGGTGTTGTTCAGCCTGGAGAAGAGAAGGCTGCACAGAGACCTTATTACAGCCTTTCAGTACTTAAAGGGGGCTTATAAGAAAGATGGGGACAGAGTTTTTAGTAGGGCCTGTTGTGATAGGACAAAGGGTAATGGTTTTAAACTAAAAGAGGGTAGATTCAGACTAGATATAAGGAAGAAATTTTTTACAGTGAGGGTAGTGAAACCCTGGAATGGGTTTCCCAGAGAGGCGGTAAATGCCCCATCCTTGGAAACATTCAAGCATACAGGCTGGATGGGGCTCTGAGCAACTTGATCTAGTTGTAGATGTCCCTGCCAATTGCAGGGGGGTTGGACTAGATGACCTTTAAAGGTCCCTTCCATCCCAAAGCATTCTATGATTCTATGACTCCTGCTTAGCACTTGGTCTAAGGCTATCTAAAGTATAAGTCAGCTTACATGCAAAACTGTTTCATTACCAGCAGCCAGACACTTTTTAGTTTTCTCCCTCCTGTCTAAGGCATACTTTTGCTGAGGGAAGTCAAAGACAAAATTAGCATCTGTAAATTGAGAATGCTGGCATTAAATTAAACAAGCAGAATACAAAGAAAGTTTTTGGTTTTGAAAAGCTTACAAAAAGCAGTTGCCTATGATTACCACAGCTGAGAAGCAGCAGCTGTACTGACTTACTGTATGAATTTAAAGAGCTATACTTAACTGCTCTCAGCATGTTCTCAAAAAAACATATGCATTCAGTGAATGTTGACTTTGTCATATGCTTATAAAGTGCTTAGTTACTTCTGGTAGATCTGTATTTGTTGCATCATGAACTGACTTGTGGAATGGAGTAATGACTTGGAGCAATTGCATTGTATTCATATTTTAAGATCTAATCGATATTCCTAAATTATTCTTAGATTTGTGAATTAGAGAGTCTATGGTAATGAATTTTTATTATACGGAAGAACTGTTGAAGTACTAGAGGTAAATAAGACTACCAACGAAATGGCCAGATGTCATTGTATGAACAGATTGTGATTACAGTTCTTTTGTTTCTGTAACTCAGCTCAACTCCGTGAAGAGTAAGCCTGAACTCTGTCTATTCAGGAGTTTTCAAGAACATTAAACTAATATTAATGTATATGCAGTCTTGATAGAAAGGTAATGATATTTACTAACAATCAGCATTAAAGACTAGTATGGGGTACCTGTGAACTGGCATCTAGGATTAGGTGAAAAGAGTACAAAAAGGAAGATTTTACCATTTTGTGGGACAAATAATTAAAACATAATTGTCTCTGATCTGTTGGATGCTGACTTTTTCTGAGTGGCCTAGTTTGAAGAGGGTAGGAAGATGTGACCTGCAAAGCAGTTTGCTTGTGATAAGGTTTAAGCTCCTGGAGCTTCTGAAACCCTTCTGAAAAAGTTGTTTTCAGCTGTTCCCAGCAAACGTGCAGAGACCTGGAGCACTCAAGCAGAACTCCAGCCTGCTTACCCATGGCCTCTTTCTTTTCTCTTTGAACTGAATCCTTCTAAATACTGCTGCATGAAATGTGAATTAATTAGATATTAAGAATTCCAAGTATAAAGCTATTCATATTAAAACCTTACTTGCTTTTATGCCTGAATTGTATTTGAATTTCACTCTACACATGGTAGTTTTTTGATTTTGTGTACATGCACCTGGTATCATAGCCTTTATTCATTGCATGAATACTGAGAGTGAGGAAATGTCAACGGTCTTCCAGAGGTCAAATGCTCAAATCTTGTTAATCACACTTTAAATGAGAAAATGCACAATGAGAAATGTCATGCTTTAAACTTAAGGACTTCAGTATTTAGCTGTTGAAGAGTTTAAATAATTCAGTTTAAATAATTTTCTTACTATAATATTTATCTTTCATATTTTCTCACTACAATCTTTTGTTTGGATGCCTAACAGAATAGTTTTGTAAAGCTATTTTGTACTGAGGATGGTATTCATGTATGTCATGTGGAGGCCAACCAGCGATTGCAGGTCATATGGGTGCATCCATGTGGCCTTTAAAATGTCTGTGTATTCTGGTGTAACCTCCTCCCTGTTCATATCAGTCTTGTTAAGGTACTTTTTACCACTGGGAAAGGGATAGGATATATAAAATGTCAGCAAGTACGTATTGGCTAATATGAACAATAAATAGGTAGCATTATTAGATTTGCTGACCCTGATGGGACCAGCAGCCCTCCTAGAGGTGAGGAAATCAGCCTTTATTTTTCCTTGAAACAGGCCAATCTTTTATCATCTTTCAATTATCTTTTTTTTTGTTGTTGTTGTTCTTAGCTTTTTATGTCAATATTTTTACTATCAAATCTTTAAGCTGATAAGGATCCCTGTATCAAAAATTACACTTCTTTGCTTTGACTTTTTCAGTCTTTGATGGTCTTAGCTCATGCACTTCCTCAAATCTTGAAATAACTTTTTCAGCAAAACCGAGCCCAGGTCACACATTTGTTATACACTAAATAGGCTTTGCATCACACAGTTGGGCCAGGGCTGAAGGTTACAGTCAGGCACAGAACAGAGCTCCAGGTATGACTGGGGTGCTAGTGAGACAGCAGCATGTGTTGAACCAACTGCTCTGTGGCTCTGTGGCTACTTCAGTCACTAGTACTGAAACTAACCACACTAAAACAGCTTTGGTATTTCTACGTGGGCTACAAATGCATACTTTGTAGGTTAGAAACCATTGTTTAAATGTGAATTTCATTCTGAAAGAACCAGTTTAAATATTGAATACCTTAACAAGGGATAAACAGTTTGAGTAAAAAAAAAAGAAATTTAAATTATATTTCATAAAAATCAGATGTGTTTCTAGTATTAAAAATATCATTTGCAAATTGCAAAGTACTAAAATGAGGGTTCATTGATGTAGTTTATAGTATTTAAGTTTGCAGTCTTTAAGGCTGTTTTTAATTCTTCTGAAAACTGCATCTAGGAATTAACATTTGACTTAAGCTAGTCACTGATAGCAAAACACACTAATTTTAAATTATTTTTTGTATACCTCATACTGGTTGCTAAAATAAAGCTAGTCTCTTTGAATAGTTTTGAAGTGTTTCTGCAAAATAAGTTACTTGGGCTTAGTGGTCTTCCAGAGTCCTGTTCAGTTGGCATTTATTTTGGTATTGGGGTGTCTCATGAAGGATACTTAGCAAGTAAAGCTGAATTTTAAGAATAAACTTCAGAAAGTCAGCAGCAAATAAGCTCTGAACACTGACAGGTAGAATGCTTCTGTCTATTAGATCTGATTGCTTAGAGAAAAGCTCTGGGCCATTAACTATGCATAATGAGTCATTAAACCCAATGAAACTGACTATCTTAGGTCAATACTGATGTTAGGTCATTCTTACTATTATCACAACAAATATTTCATGGTGTCCTTCAAAATTAGAACACTTTCACTGTAATTTTTCCCCTTTCGTTTCTTTATTGATGAGCAGGAGCATGTTTGTCATAATACTATTCCATAGCTTGCTTTCAGTTCATGCTTTAGATTTTCTTTGCAAGTTCTGCTTGTGGACTGACATCTTAGTGTCAGGAGAAAGAAAATGATATTTATGAAAATAGGATCGGAGAGTTATTTAGTTTCATATATGTGGTGAAGCAGAAAATCAAAGAAGGGTTTTGGTTTTTTAAACTAATTTTTATTTCTGGTATCAGTAAATCAAGTACTAAAACTGGAGACTAGTTCAAGAACACTCAATTTATTAATTTTAAGAATGTCTAACTAGATTTTGCTGAAAACAGCACGTATATACTAAATAAACTTATCCTAAACCTTTCTACAGTTTGTCATATCAAGTCACTGGTATACCTTACCTACATCTGCAGATAATGTCTTTATAATTTTATATTTATATCTTAATACCATTACACATATATATTAGCTATATTATTTGCTTTCTGCCATTCCAACTCTTCCTGCTTTTTGTAGCATCTTAGAACTTTTGGTTAAAAGGGATCTCACAATCTAGTCTAAGCCAGTGCTATTGCCATGCTGAATCCTGAAAATTTCAGAGGATGGAGGTTTCAGCAGCTGTCCCTGGGCTACCCCACCCTCCTGATTAGCTTTTCACTAATGTCTAATCAGAACCTTCTGAGCTGTGAGTGGTGATGACAGGTTATTGTTGTAGCATCATGCAGTATGGAGAGAAGCATCTGATATCAGTTCTAACTCCCATTCAAATAGTTGTAGACTGGTATTAAATTTCCTCTCAGCTTCCCTTTAGCCTGGCTAAACAAGTTCAGCTCAGGTTTATGCCCAAGGCGTTTTAACTATTTTAGCTGGCCTACTGCCAAGATGCTTATGTCTCTTGCAAGTGAATATTCTTGTTCTTTTCCTGTGCCTTGTTTTCTCTATTTTTACAGACTCCTAAGTCCCTTCCTTCCTCCTTTATCAACGTCTTCACAGACATGTCTGAACCATCATGCTGTAGTTGCATCATGCTATCTGGCATGTCTTTGGAAATTGGTTGTAATCTTTAGGGCAGATAACTCTTATGGTAGTCTTTATCAACCATAAACCATCCTTTTGATAGAATAGGTATTTTGTCTGTAATGTTACCTTCATGGGTTGATACTAATGCAGAATATTTAGTGGATTGTGGGAGTTATTTTTAAGTGAGCTATTTTGAATGTTTTAAATTATTGCTTGCTACTAATGAGCACGTCTAATAAATTTGCCAATAAACAGCAGCTAGATGTTTTTGGTGTGTATTTAAAAACCTTCCTTATAAATGTCATAAAGATTTTCACAGTAGTGTCTCAAGTGCACTGGTATGTTTGTTATGCAGACTCAGTGGCTGTCAGATTGCTTTCTTCCAATGCTCCCCTTTCACTGGTTGGGCATGAGCTTTCTTGGGAGATAAAATCTTCTTTAAGAAATATCTCTGTTGTCCCTTTTATGTTTGCTATGACATAATGCAGTGAAACATTGCCACATATAATTCTCTAGCCTATGCTTCAGATATTGATGGTGGAACTATATTTCAGTTGACCTCTAGCTCTGTGGCATATATATAAATATAACACTTTGTTTATGAAAGATGCTATTGAAGGAAAGAAATGGTATATCAGGAGGAGCTGGGAATATACAGCAAATGAGCTCACAAGAGGTTAGATTTTGTCTGTAACAAATATGTTTACAAACTCAATAGCGGTGATTAGCAATTTTCTGTTCCAGCCAAACTCCGTTTAGTACACATTAGGTAGTGGCATAACAAGAACTGGCTCACCTCGGTGACTCCCAGTTCCTGTGCTGTGGGAAGCCAGTATATATCATCAGATGCTGCACAGGTTTCCTGTTAGAATATCTATGGCTTCCCAAATATTGAATGAAAATGTTAAATTATTGAATGAAGGTGTTGAATTGCTTACTAGCTTTTCTAGCTGAAAGCTTCAGTAGATGATTTGATATGTTCTCTTTCCATATATGTTAGAAATAGCATAGTAAACTTCCTTTCCTCCTCTTTCTCCCCTCCATTGAGAAAAAGTGAAAGCAATTATGGGTACAGTAAACCTGAATCATAACATTCAAATTTAATTGAATTGAATGAGCTGGGTTGGTTCACTGATTTGTTTGCTCTAAACTGCTATGATGCCTTAAAGGAATATGCGCATGGACTAGACTCTGACTGGACTACATCCAGAACTGTGTGTGCCAGTTTAACCTTTGGATGAACCACTTTGTCATATTATAGGAGATACAGCTCAAAGGCAGGATGGCCAGCAGAGGGGAATAAGTCATGGCGCACTACAGCGACTCAAGCAGACTCCATACAGTCTTAAATCAGGCTAACACAGGTCGTGCTGCTTGGGAAGGCTAAACTCTTCATTTATGATCCAAAGATCTTTGTCTTGGCATTTCTGGCATTCTTCTTAAATGTTCTATCTGTAAGTAAATGGTAATCCTGATGGAAAATGAAAATGTAATTTGAAATGCTGGATTTTCTCAAAGGATAGGAATTATGACTTTTTACCTACTTGTTTGTCAATTGTTAGGCTTTCTGGATAATTTAGAGCATTAATATCCTGAGAAAGTAAAAACCAATAACAAGTAATCCTGGCACCATGCTGATTATACATCACTTTTGTGGGCTTTTTAAGGTACCTTCAAAAGTAATAAATATGCTTTACAGTTATTTGGAAATCTTAGCTGATGTTTTGAGGTGAGAAACTTTCAGATTAAATGTAGCACTTCAGTTGCATTTCTTTTTATGGTTGGATGGCTGTAAGTTAGAAAAAGAAAGAATGGGTTTGGAGCAATTGTTTAGGTGTGGAAATGTGGCCACATTATGTGTTTGAAATGTAAAGGCTTGGTAAAACTAGGGTTAATTTCACCCAGGTGAAGAATTTTGTTAACAGGTTTGAGTCTGCACCCTTATGGAAATCGGATATAATTGGCAGTGGCAGCTGTAATGCGGTTTTGCTGGTGGGGATCCCCTGTGTGAGGGCTGCTGCACAGATGCAGTGTATGTCCAGCTCCTACCTGTGCCGCCTCCTCTGATATCACTGCAGGGCTGTGCTTGGTGCTAATGTCTGTATTGTCCATGCTCAGTGCAGGTGGGAAATAAAAGATAGAAAGAGTTGAAGGAGTAAAAGCTTTGATGGAAGTAGACCCACCTGTCCTTACTGTAACAACCATCCCTGGTTATTAATAGTTTGTAGTGAATTGTCTCATGACAGGTGTTGATGATAACTGTGCTCTCTGCATACAAGAAAAGGTCATTCAAATGGGAAGACACAGTGGAAAATTGTGCTCTCTTGGTAGTCATATAATTTTTATTTTCTCGCAATACTCACGTTTAAAATACTTGTAAGGTTTTAAAAAATGCTATTATAGAATTTATTTAATATTTATTCTCCATCATAATAAAATTATTGCCCATCTGCACTCCATCTTTAGTTGCATGTAATGACAGATAGCTCCACCCCACAGGGTACTGGTGAAGGTGATTGTTATGGATAATTTTCGAAACCTGCAAACTCAGAATGAATAAATAGAGGAGGAGGGAACTGCAACTTGAAAGTTTTACGTCCAAAACAGTCCCTGAATTCTACCAAAACAATTCCTTGCACGTTTCCCTTCATTTTCTAGTGGAAAAGCTGTGCACATGTGGCAGTCACATACAGTTTAGTCTAATCTGTAATGTATCCTGATTATTTTTGTATGTTAGCAGTACTTTATAATTTACACAGTCTTTCTGAGGGGACTCAGGCAAGACAAAGTAGACTTGTGGCCACTTAAAGTGGGAAAGGAAAAAGGGAATCTTTCCCCAGCAGTGCAACACTGGGAACTTCTTTTCTCTCCTATTGCTTATGCACATCTATTTTGAAAATGTTTTTCCATTTCAGAACTGCACTTATCAGTATGAGCCATTTACCTTACACTTCAATGCTTAGCTTGAACACAAGAAAGATGTTACTTTTTGCTTCATATGTGGCTGATAATTAATTATACTTGACAGCTATCCAAGATGGACATCAAACACTTCTAGTTTTCATAAACTGCCTCTTTAAAGAAATTGTTTATTTGTGTGGTGTGGTTTAAAATAATCTATCCACTGCTTACTTATGCTGGGTTATGGCATAGCTAAGGCATTAAGTCCTGCTTCATGCTAACCTTATTTAGTATAGTCTCCTCTTTTATTACTTGTGTTATAGCAAAGTTAAATCCTTCTGCTTGTCTTTCAAGCAAAAGAAAAAGGAATTAAATTAATTTAACTTCTGTTACTGAACAATGTATCTCTGTATGTTGCAAGGGTTAAAGTGCTCTTGTGTGGCTGAAACTGAAAGCACCTCTTAATTAGGAGTTGCTTTAAATACATTCTCACAGCAATTATCCACAGTTCAATGGGGAAGATTTTTTCATTTCCCTTACCAATACCTGGAGTTGTATGCCTGCCCAAAGTATTTGTGACTCTTAGTTCCTGTGATAGTGTCGCTGAAAAGCAGTATGTGGTTTATATGACTCACTACCTTCAAATAATTCATTTCTTCTTTGTTTATATATATTCTCCTAGTAATTTAAAAAGATTTTTTTTTTTCCTTAACATTGACTAATTCATTAGCTTGCTTGTTTTGAGCCAGTGAAAATTCAGACAAGTTAATCTATAGCTGAAGGAAAAAAACCTCATACAATGAAGAGAAGGGGGAAGAAGGTGATGTAATTCATGGTGCCTTAGTTCCCAGATGGGAAACAAATACATGGAGCAGTTGACATATAATGACTTAAAGTGTAGGTACTTGGTTGTACCTGGTATGTATGCATGTATCTCTGATGTTTGTGGAGTAAAATGTTCTCCATGAGGGCTGTGCAGGATGTCTCCTGGTTACCGGTGTCAACCTGCAGAGTAGGAGCTTCTTGTGAAGCAAATGTGCATAACTTCAGATAATGTTTCGATCAGCATGGTTGTGGGTGGTAGAAGCAGAGACCCTGATACATACCAAAAAAAGAACTATAAAAAAACCTGCCAGCTGAGGTAATGTAGACAAGTCGTATAACATTTAAAACAACTTACTGAACTGTGAAGATTGACATTTGCATCATAAAATCAGGCTTTAACTAAGTTAAAGCATTTTAAGCTTGTTCTGTCTTTTGGTTTAATAAAATAGGAGCAATGAATGATTTCAGAATTGAAAACAGATTGGCTCCCATTTTAAACCATGTCAGGTTTAATTTAGTAGATATATTAATTCTGACTTTTTTTTTATAGTTGAAAGCAATGGAAAGTTTTAATGAACAATCTGAGTTTCCCTGTGCTTATGGATGGCACCAAGTTTGACCTTCAAATGCAAGTAATTTGAATTGTGCATTTCCTACAAAGCAATTCTGGGATCCTGAATGAAGGGAGTGTCCCTTCCCACCTCCTTTCCTTCTACAAAACTAAGGGACCTTTCC
Source organism: Theristicus caerulescens (assembly GCA_020745775.1). Taxonomy (NCBI): domain Eukaryota; kingdom Metazoa; phylum Chordata; class Aves; order Pelecaniformes; family Threskiornithidae; genus Theristicus; species Theristicus caerulescens. The sequence continues at coordinate 24,654,657 of CM036564.1, read as the reverse complement.
TCCCACCATTTCAAAGTACTGGTTTACACTGTTGCTATGAAATTACAAGATTGCTTGGGAGATGAGAACAATACCAAATTCCACTTCTGCTTTCTCTTCTCCCACTAGTTCATCCACCTCAGCAGCAACCACTTCACTACTGTATTTATACTCCCTAATCTTTTGCTATGATATAGCCCCTTTTCTCATGAAAAGCCATGTAGATTTTTTTTTTTTTACTTGGGCAAAAGTTTTTTCTAAACTAGATTATGCTAATGATCCATTAGGTGATTTTTCTATGGTGACCCTGTTTCACTGATATAATGTGTCTCACATGATGAGAAAATGAATGCTCAAAGTAGCTAATACTTTGGTTGATTGATTGCTGCATACTCAGTCAACAGTTATGTGCAACTTACTTGATGACACCGTCTGCTTCCATGACCCCTTTCCTAGGCCCCATCCCCTGTTTTTCTCTCTTCTTTACTGTCCTTTTATGCTAGTGCAATTGCTTGTTTTGACTACATAGTGAATTAGATCAGGGAACTAACGTGTTACAAAAAAATAACTTGGCAAAAAAAAAAAAAATTTCCAAGTGGATAAAGCATATAGGTAGGGCTGCACCTGCACAGGGTACAGCAGTCTCAGTTTCTTAAATGGAGAGAAGAATTTTTAAAATTTTAGAATCAGTTATGCCAGAATTAATTAGAGCAAACTTCAGTCAAGTTTCCTGAAAATCAAAATGTGTACATACAATTGTCCATTTCTGCAAATGTAAATCTAAATATACTCCTAATTTCATTTTTTTTTAACATGATGATCAGGAAGTTATGGATAGGATGATTTTACTTATGTAGTTCTAGAGCTCATTGAGTAAGCTATTTGAAAAGAAGCCCAACTTAGCTGTTTAAAAAGTGATTAAACTAAAACTATTACGCAATTTTTCCATAAAAGATAATTCAATTAAAAACATAGTTTGTTTGAAACTATAGCCTTCCAAATACATGTATTAATTTCCATTAAATTTTCCCATAAGTGATCTCAGCTACAGGAAAAAATTTTGGAGAGAGAAACTTCAGAACCTTGGAGGACAAGATAGTCTTGTGGGTGGTGGGAAACAGTCACCTTGTTTATAACAACAGATTAGAAACGGGTCACTTAAGTGAATGGTCTGAGAGTAATAAAAGCCACGTTTCAGTTATTAATTTGTATCAAATTTTTTGCACATGAGCTACAGCAGGAGCATCAACTACCAAACATTTTAATTAAAGTAAGCTAACAGATCAATTTAAGTAAATTGGTATTTACTCAATAGTATTTACTCAATATAGTCTTATATAATTTTAAGTTATTTTCTCATATTTAATATTATCATTGTCTTTCTTATTCCCCTAAACTTTCTATGTTATTTCTTCACATTCCTTAACAGCTGTTATCTTCAAACCAGGCATAGCTGCATATTAGTTCTTTTTTAAATGTATTTTTTGAGGTTTTAAAAATTTAGTCTGAGGTTATATTGCCATCTTCTGCCAATAAAACCTATACACAAAATTTTTGCTATTTCTGAAGTTATAATTAGTGATACCGCCAGAGCTTGTATAATGCAAACCTTATCTAAATCTTTCTCCTTTTTGCTGTTTGTTATCACATGTACTGTCCAAGAATGTCTGCAGAACATAGGCTTAACAGGGTGTAATCAATTTAATGATGCAAAGCTCTGACTCCAACTAGAAGGACAGACCAATACATTCCAGTGCAAGACTAGAAATTAAGTGCTTTTAATGCTGGGGAAAATGTATCAAATTTGTTGAAAAATACCTCTATGAGCAAAGCAGTGAATTTGGATCAAATTCAGCAAAGAGTTTAAATGCTGACCTTTTGCTTTCTTCTTTTGAGGTGACTTTTTTATCAGAGAAGTTTACTTGATTGGAAAAAAAACCATAAGGCTACTCATGTCTCCCCCAATATTTTGTTTTGGGATGAACAAAATACATTTTTCCATTATGGAAAATTTAATCTCTGTTTTGTTAATTTTATTTAAAAAAAAAAAAAAGCTTGACATGAGTGTCCCTCATCTTCCTGTCCCCAGTATTGTCATCAAATGAAAAAAATAAAGGAGTTTTATGAAGACACCTACTACTGTAGATCAAATTAGCAAAATCTTCAAATGATCATGCTGGCTAAATGATAGTGATGGCCAAATGCTTAGAATACAGCTTCAAATGTTCCTAAATTTTCTTTGTCAGTGGTTGCCAAAGTTTTTAGAGGCATACCTTGACACCAGGATTTTCTGCTGACCCCATTAGTATACTCTTTTTTCCTATTCTGTCCTGGAGTTGGTTCATTACAGGTGGTTAACTTTGATAATTGTGGTTTGGTTTTTACATGATTTAGGAAATGTGTAGCATCTGCACTCTGCGCTGGGTTAAAAACTGGCTGGATGGCCGAGCCTAGAGAGTGGTGGTGACTGGAGCCAAATCCAGTTGGTGGCCGGTCACGAGTGGTGTTCCCCAGGGCTCAGTGTTGGGACCGGTCCTGTTTAATATCTTTATCGATGATCTGGATGAGGGGATTGAGTGCACCCTCAGTAAGTTTGCAGATGACACCAAGTTGGGTGGGAGTGTCGATATGCTGGAGGGTAGGAAGGCCCTGCAGAGGGACCTGGACAGGCTGGATTGTTGGGCCGGGGCCAACTGTATGAGGTTCAACAAGGCCAAGTGCCGGGTCCTGCACTTCGATCACAACAACCCCATGCAATGCTACCGGCTTGGGGAGGAGTGGCTGGAAAGCAGCCTGGCGGAAAAGGACCTGGGGGTGATGGTTGACAGCCGCCTAAACATGAGCCAGCAGTGTGCTCAGGTGGCCAAGAGAGCCAATGGCATCCTGGCTTGTATCAGGAATAGTGTGGCCAGCAGGACCAGGGAGGTGATAGTGCCCCTGTATTCGGCACTGGTGAGGCTGCACCTCGAATATTGTGTCCAGTTTTGGGCCCCTCACTTCAAGAAGGACACTGAGGTGCTGGAGCGTGTCCAGAGAAGGGCAACGAAGGTGGTGAAGGGTCTAGAAAGTAAGTCTTGTAAGGAGCGGCTGAGGGAGCTGGGGTTGTTTAGTTTGGAGAAGAGGAGGCTGAGGGGAGACCTTATCTCTCTCTACAACTACCTGAAAGGAGGTTGTAGAGAGGTGGGGGTCAGTCTCTTCACCCCAGTAACAAGCGATAGGACGAGAGGAAATGGCCTCAAGCGGTGCCAGGGTAAGTTTAGGTTAGATATTAGGAGAAACTTCTTTACTGAGAGTGGTCAGGCACTGGAACAGGCTGCCCAGGGAAGTGGTTGAGTCCCCATCCCTGGAGGTATTTAAAAGACGGGTAGATGTGGTGCTTAGGGACATGGTTTAGTGGCGGACTTGGCAGTGGTAGGTTAACGGTTGGACCTGATGATCTTAAGGGTCTTTTCCAACCTTAACAATTCTATGATTCTATGATTTAATTAGCTCAAGTAATTTTTGAAAAAATAGTTGTTAAAGCACCTTTTTTTAATATGTGTATGTGGAGGTATGTGAGTGCTGTAATGCTCATACACATTTAATTTTAATGGTTATAAATATAAAGCTTTTGGCTACCAGGGTAAAAACTGTTGTGATAGGGTTCTCATAATATGAGCTACCTCAGAGACTGCAGGAGCAGTAGTAGTCTACACCTATGTAATCATTGGTGAATTTTTGGTAGGCAAATTGCAATTACAGTACTTGAATTTGTTTAAGGCACTAGGGAAGACATCTTAAACTCAGTGAACTTTTTAATAAATAGGAAAAGTTTTAATTCTGTTGTATACCTATAACCAAAAGATAAATCTGCCAGTGAAATTATTTTCTTTTATGTGGTGAAGAACACCATGTTCTGCATCTTTGGCATGGCTTCCTGTAATTTAATTTAACCTTCCATCTGCCTTGCATAGCAGTCCACCAAGTTGTGTTTTGCCCAGCTTGTATACTTTAGCAAGACCAATACCTGAGACAGCATTGGCTGTGTTTGTCTCAGGTATTTTAACCTAGGTTTTCCTGCCAAACTGTAGTCTTAGGGCAAAACCATCACTTAATGTCCATTTTCTGTACTTATTTTAAATATTGAATTTCTTTCTAGTGACTCTTCTCCACTCTTTTTTTCTTTCTAGTTTTTTTCTCCAGCAGCTTCCTTTCCTCCCAAGCAGGTGCCAACTTGGCACCGTGCAGGCTTCCTCTGAACTTGGTGCTGTGGCTGTTTCCAAGGCTGTTGAACAGGGAGCTCTTATGTGAGCAAGTGCAGCTGGAATTTTGCTCTTCGTCCTCTCCCCCCTGCTTTCCCCCAGCTCACTCTGCAGCAGTGGTGCCCTCACAGCCTGCTGAGCTGGGGAGTGAGAGCACTTTGTCTCCTGCCAGGAGCAAGCCTTGCACACGGCTAGGCAGTGTGCCACAGCTAGCTTGGATAGATGCTTGGTTCAATTAGGATAATATGCACTGCAAAGATTTGTAGCTGCGCATAGCAGCCATGCATCTCTTCTAGCTGAAATGACACGCAGAACTGCCACCAGTCTCCCCTCTTACTTGGATTTCCTTCTGCAGGAGCTTTAAATAAAATCCATCTCTCTCATGAACTGCATAAGAACATTTTTTCTAACTTTCTTCCTTTAAAAAAAAAAAACCAAAACAAAGCAATAAACTTCTGCCATAGCTGATGGGAGAGCTGAGATAATCTATTCAAGAAGTAATAACAACAGTGATCTTGGAACTGTTTACTGCTTTAGTGTTAAAATGTAATAAAATGGCACTACTGCCTGTTGGAATTTTACTGTCCTCTTACTGTATCTGAACTATAAAAAAATAGCACTGTGAAGTTTGTCTTACTAAGGAAACAAGCTGTTCAAGCAGAATAAAGATACAAAAGGGGTATATTGTCACTTGTTGCAAATTGGCTTTACATTAGAGCGAAGTTTTGTTGTGCCTTAATCATTATTAACTGAAATATCTTCAAAGTAGACCTGCAAATGCTTATTAGGAACGTGTTAATATTAGCTTTAAGATAAGCACTAATGTTAGCATGAATTTAGCATCAGCATTTAATATTAACATTAAAGTAAACTTTAGTATTGAGTTTTGGAGATGATAGAACAGAAGTTGCAGGGATGTAAATGACTTACCCAAGGTTTTGTAACAAATCGGTGGTAGAGAAAGAACAGATGAGCATCCAGACACTGCTGGTGCTCTTGTACCAAGAGACTGGAGGATGTCTGGAAAGTCAATCCTTAAACAACCTGTTTCTTGTCATCTCTGACCCTTGTTCTTTTCTTGCCCACACAGTAATTAGGGGAGAGAGACTGGGGAGAAAAAGAAAAGATCAGTAACTTAAAAACTTTCTCAGACTGCACAGATGCCAGTATTAAGCTTGCATAGATGTAACATGGGGAACCAGTGCAGTCTCAGTGAGATAAAATCTGCAACATCAGGAGAAGCCCCAATACCAACAAAAGCATATGTTAAAGTGCAGCTCATATATACGGTGTGTCTCTGTGTGTAAATATCTGTATACATTGTTGTTAGGGATAGAGAAAGAATAGGACATGCAGAACCTCAGCACAGTATCTACTGCTCTGTGAAAGTGCTTGTGCTGGAGATGTCACCTAGACTTAGCCTCCTGGGGTGGCATTCACCAAGTGTCAGAAACTGATAGTTGCATCCTGTTGAAACAAAATGCAACTGTGTCCTAAAAGTAAGCAACACACTGATGCAGTCAGTCTGCTATCTGAAGCATTCTGCTTTAGACATGCTCACACTTTCCTAAGGAACAGGATCACTGTAGTGCTCGTTTATTGTTGCTTCCTTGGCTGCATGTGCAAATTTGATCCTTTGAATATTTAAAGGGGCATAGCATGCAGGGGATCACATAGAGGGGTGCTGTTCTGGGCTTGCCAGATTACCTGCACCTCTCTCACTGCCACACTTCACCGCTGCTCTCTTTGATTTTCTAGTTTGCTTCTCTGCCCCTGATTAAGAAGCAAGGCTTTCTTTGCAGAGAATTTACAATGCTATATTTTAGCCTTAGTGTTGTCTGAGCTGTGTGTTTAGAAATGCATGGAAAGTTAGTAGTTAAGGATTTGCATCACACACGCTGTACTATTTTAACTGTACGGTATCTCAAAGAAGTTGTATAGTTTAAAGCAGGAAGGGATTAGTTGGCCTTTTAATTTTACTTTGTTATAGGCTATTAAATTTTGTCCAGATAATCCTATGGAGAAGTCAATAGCTTTAGTTTTCTGAGGACTATCATGTTACAGTATAACTAACCTGTTTTGTGGAGACAAGCAAAGAACAGGAGAGAACGTGGTATCACAGTTATGCAAGGCTTTGCCATGACAGCATGTTGATTAACTGACAATTCATATTCCAAAATGAGACAAAGGGAAAAAAACCAAGAACAAAAAAAATCATTTTTCCTGCCGGTGTCATCTTACAAAATCCGATGATAAACTTAATATTGGGATACGTAACTGAATGATTCCATTCAGTTCAGAGCTGGGTCGCACTCAAAGATACAAGTCTTGAATTGTGGAAAAGTTAATGATACTTACCAGAACACAAAGCTGGTGTCATGAGCATGGCCAGGGCAATGCACATAATTGTAAAGACAAATAAACAAGGAAATGAATAGATTCACTGATCACAGGCATGGAAGATACTACTCTGCCTAGGCATTTTTATATCTTAAAAACAAATGTGAAGTGTTCCCAGAAAGCATATTCACAGCATGACTGTTAAGTCCTTAGATTCTGGGGACAGGACATGGTGGAAGTATCTTCCTTCACGTCTTAGACTATTTCAGTGTTAGTTCCCTTATTCCTAGGAAATCGTGTTTTGTTTCAAGACAATTTTTCAGTTGTGCTTTGCTAGTAAGAACAGAAAACCTCCATATGACTGTTTTTCATGCATAGGTCTGTCTACAGTGACCTGAAAACACTTCTCAGCTTGCTTTTGGATCAAATGTTCTCTATCATTGCATTATAAGACTTGTTTTTCAGTCCCCAAGTCATTTTTTGGTGGTTGTTTTACATTCAGAACTTATTCATTTTTCTGGAAGGTTGAATACCAGCACTGCTGGTCAAAACACCAGTACAGTGTATTACTAAGATCACTTAATAGTCTCCTTTTACACACTCCAGAATCTTAGTAACTTTTCTTGACTTAATTTGTAGTATGTGAAGGTATGTGTTGACCTTAAATGTCTCTGAGTCTGCAACTTCAAGGCAAACTATACTTCTTATCAAATATTTGAACCCATTGTATTATGCTAGGTTGTATTAAAAAGTGTATGTGCATTGGGGAGTTTGCTGAATTTTGATATTCAAAACTCTGTGTAAAAGTACATATTCTCATTATTACTATCCTGTTGGTGTGTGTGCTGTCCTGAGACTGTACCTGAAAATATTTTTTTTTTTGTCTTTGGTTCAATAATCAATTTTCAATTATTAATTAAATACAACTGCACTGAATAATTCCATCTCGGACTCTATTTGGAATAACTCAAGAATATCTGCTCACTAATAGGTACATTATAAGACATCTGTTAATGTGTGTTTAATCCATCTACTGTGAGAGAAGACTTGCATAGGCTTTCAGCAGTTTTACAGTCATCATGAAGCATATATGGGTCATGCATAATCCATGAGGGAACAGAGAGAGGTTATATGAGTATAAGGTACTATTATGGTATCATACAGTGGTGTTTCAGCTAGGCTTTATAACAGATGTACTACTTGGTTAAAATCTTATGCTCTGTTGAAGCAGTTGTAGCAAAGAATCTGTTTTTACAACTCTCCTGGAATTTTCTGAGAGCCAGAAAATACTGCACTCCTTTATCACTGCTGCCAAAGAAAGAATAGATGTCACTGATCTTGATAGTGGGCATCACTTACTTGAAAAGTTAATAGGTTTTCCCAGTTCTTTCAACACCTGTCAGGAGGACTGCCTAAATCAATTCCTAATGGACAGAACCTGACCAACAAGTGAAAATTATAGCTTATTTGATTGTTCTTGCTGTGTTTCTTTTTTCTCTTTTATATGTTTCTCTGCTTTCCTTCCTGCAATTCATTACTGCCATGGCAGCAAATGGTTTGAATGAAAGGACAGTTCACTCTGATTTAATTTTCTAGAGGATTGTGTACTTGTGTTTTCCATCTCACAAAACAAAATAAATAATAAAAAATACATTATAATGCGTTTGCAATAGATTGAATCCCCACTGTAAGAATCAACCTTGTTTCCCAGCAGAAATCTAACCTACTCTCCTGATAGACACTGTGAAAGTAGACAGTATTGTTGTTGTTATTGTTGCTATTATTATTATTTTATTAGATGTTTTGTGCCTTAGGGACAGGAGTATGAGGTGGCAGTTGCTACGGAAACTAGTTTGAAAAATGTTATTGAGAATCAGTAAATCTGCTTGTAAGACAGCTGTCACTGTGGACATAAATTAGATCTGTTCTCATTAGTTAGGTGCTCTCTTTGGGGGAGTGGTGGTGTTAATCTGACATTTTCTGTATTTGAGAGGGAGATTTTCTTGTGCAATTCTCTTATTTACGAGAACAGTATGGTGGTTAATGGAGTCAATGCTTTCATTAATTTCTTCTTGTTATATATCCTGATGCTGAGTAAAGTTTGTTTTCCCAAGATGCTACTGTAGAAAATAAGCTTTTTGTTTGTTTTTAATTCCACAAATACTGGTGGTATATATTCCACAAATACAAGGTGGTAAACTTATCTGACAGAACACAGACTTTTTTGTGTGTGACAGAACTCCGCATCCTTATGGGTTGGTCCTTGGGGTGATAATTCAGCCTTACAGTTGTTTCATAGCCATACCTGTTCTGCCCCATTAGTCTTATACCCCAATCTACTCTTCGTGTAGCACGTCTATGCATAAAATAGAGAATCCATTTTAATCAGCCAGTGTCATCTTAGCCAATTGCTGCCTTTGGGGAACTGAATGTAGGCTCTTAATTCTGTGTTTTTCAGCAGTTCCTCGCAAGACATTTCAACAAGTATACAGTTTTCTTCCTAGAGAAGGGGTGGTTGCTCTGTCTTCATGTCCTCGTGTGGTCTGAAACTACTTACTCATATGCTGCTTATTTTTTCCTTTCTAAATACTCTCTTAAAGGGGCATTTTTTAAGACTGAGCTTATCTCATGTAACCTATAGATGATAAGTTTCCCCTACATCTGCTCATTCCAAGAAGAGTTATTTTGGTTAGTAATTTTTCATCTTGGCCAGCTGGAGAAGTAAGTATTTCCTATGTGATTTTTTGGTGTATTTTCAGTCTTTTATCATTCTTCATTGTTTTCATCATTTCATTCATTTTTCATCATTTGTATATTTTTTTCTGGTTATCAGAATCAGTATGTTGATTGTCAGAGATTTTCATCGGAGGGGAGAAACTATTCCTGAACTACCCGCTAGTTAGAAGTGTCTTGTTACAAAATAGTGTAGGGCTTTCTAATCAAGCTGGGAAAGGGAGCAACTGCTTTCTCCTTTTATAAGGAGATAAAAGGAGATAATTATCCTAGAAAGCTGAGGCCCAGCCAAATTTAAATTAGAAATGGGTACTTTTAACATGATTAACTGCTGGAATAAACTGTCATGGAAGGTGTATTTTCTCATCTTTTGATGTCATTTATATCACTTTTAGAAAATATGCCTTAGCCAAATACAAGTTAAACTTTCATTAAATGCAAATTAATGATCTTAGTGTAAAGGCAAATTGGTGACAGACAGGAAGTTGGACTAGACTGAATGCTCACTTCATCCTCAACCTCAATAAATCAATCACAGTGCAGTTTTCCCTCATTTCCCTCTCAGTTATTTTATAATTCACAAGATGGAACTGACCATAAATAGTATTTTGGTATAATAGTTTTTGTTGCTAGCTTGAGTGTTTGTAAAAATTCATGAGAACTGAGAGAAAAGTACTTGAGTTGAATGCAGAATGACACTATCTCTACATTTCTACAGCAACTCCTTAAATGCAGATCTGTAGGCTGTGAACAAATGGCACTGTAGCTTTACTGCCGTCCTTCCACTTTGTTAGACCTGTGTATGTCTTGTTGTTACTGTATCTTGTCATCCCAGTTGAGGTTTCATTCCTGTAAGCAGGATGTGGTGTCGCGTATCATGATTTTTTTTCAGGATGTGGATAGCTGCTTACTTGAAGCAACCAGATTTGGCAAAGTAATTTCATTATAAATGAGCCAATAGTAAGGAGATTCTTAAAATGTTTTGTTGCTTGGTAAAGGACTGGACTAGGTTAACTGAACCTGAACAGCTCTCTCTGTATTTCTGATTCTTTCTACTAATGCAGTCATCTTGTTGTGGTTTTACTTGCCTGAATAAATAAATGTACAAGTCTTCCTACCCTATTAAATTTTTTTCTGTGCTGATAAGGTTGCGGGAGGAAAACATTCTAATTAGTAAAGGGTGGAAATTAAATAATAGGATTAACCAATTTGTGACATTTGCATTTTAAACCTTGTGTTTAATGACTATATAAGCAGATTCAATTTCATTTTGATTCAAAATGAAACTTACCTGTTATGATTGTTCAAATGCCATTTCTCTACGCCTGTGTATGCATGATGTTAGCTGATATAGTTGTTGACTGAATTTTGATCACAAGACACTCATTTAATTCATGCTATTTTTCATTTTAAAATAGATTTGAATGATTCAGACTTGGGGAGTTTGTTTCCTAAACATAGTGTTGGTCATTCAGTTCTTGGACCATGTTATGTCAAATGTTCTTAGAGCTGCATACCGCAGTTAGAAATCTGCATCTGACTGCAGCATGCTTCTGATACCTGCTTCAGTGCAATGTACGTCATTAGGAAGATTAGCAAGCAAGCGAAGCGAGAGATCTGTTCATTATATTGTATATTGCACAATAATTTTATTGGATTTTTACATCCATAGTTGTTTGAAGAATGATAGAATCCAAATAAGGAACACTGTTGATTTGAGGAATAAATACAAACACTAAATAAAATTTTTCTGTTGTAATTTTAAGACAAACTTAGGCAATTGCTTTCAGTTGATCTTTGCAGAACAGCCTGAGACCTTTGTGAATCTTTTATTATAAATTTACACTCATACAGACACACACACGTACACACACACACATATGCACATAGAAGTATGTTCTTTCAGTTAATACCTTTTCTTGAATACTATTTTCAATGGCTTAGTTATGTATATGTTTTGAGGACCATGATATTTAGGAATATTTTTGTGAGGGGAAAAAAAGCAAAAATCTACTGTTTTGCTTAAAATGTTTTCTCAAAATAATTACAAAGGACAGGCAATGTTTGTCTCTGGCTTTTATTCAACTTGTTGGTCTCGGGCTTTTTATAGTCTGTTTAACCAGTGATCCATGGTCCTTGATATGTTTTGTGACTTACCTCAAAATCATCCACATTTTCATCTGGAACATGAGGCTAGAAAACCCCTGAGTACAAGCCTTCATCTACTCTGTGCTTCCTATTAATAAAATTATTAGGAACAGCATTTACTGCTATTGTAGTCATGGGCTTAAAGCACTGTAGAGACTTCCTGTATGATTCTATTTACACAGGGATTTCTGATGGATTCTGGAGGGCTTATAAACCCAAATGTCACTGGGATTCTGTGGAAGCTTCTAAGAATCTCAACCATCTCTCTATGTCCCACTTCACTGTCAGTTTAAAAGGAAAAAAAAAGAAAAAAAGGGAAACAGAAAACCCCTCACACTTGATGATTTGTGCTCAGTTACTATAGCGATGAATCCTGTATGAAAACACACACAGTTCTGACTGGAATCCGGACTTGCAGATACTTGTCAGAAAAGAAAACAGAGAAAGAGAATAAATTCACCAGTATAATATTGAATGGTGGTGTGAACCAAATCTATTTGGATGAAATTATCATCTGAATTTTAATCTGGATCTTATTGGTTTAGAGACTGATGTTAAGTAGTTCTTTCAGACTGATTTTAAGCACAGAAAGCATGGGCACTCAGTGCGGCATGGTGCAGGAAGGCTGAAATTAAACTCAAAGTACAGTCCTGGCTGACATTTTCAGGTAGTGTGACACTTTTAATATTTAGTCTTCCCTCTTGTATTTCCCCTTATCCAAGTGCAGGGACCATAGCAATTAAATATTTTCACAGTAGACTTCCTTTGTGTCTTCAAAACTCCAAGACATTTCTTTTCTTGAATTCTCAGTTTCCTTTTCTTTCTAGTAAAATTAGTTCACCTTCTCTCAAAGTAGCTTCTGTACAGGCCGTGAGGTTGGGTTTTGCTTTTAGACTCGACCCTATAGCTTCCAGGTCCCCCTGTGTCAGGCCTGGGGTACTTTCAGTCCCTCTGCCAGCTCTGAGGTTTGCTGCAACTTGGCCCCAGAGCATTTTGTTCCTGAGGCAGTGACAGGAACTGGATGAGTCCTTTTGCTTCTCCTGCAAGGGTATCCTGTCCAAATTCTTTTTGTTCCTATTCAGTTGAATTGGGAATTTCTCTCCAATTTTCATTGTCATTCTGTTCATCTTTTCTGAATGCTGGTTTTTAATAGGGTTATCTATTGAGTTGTTTATGAATTTTCCACTGTTAAGGTTTTTAGCAATAATTAAAGATTCTTGTATTCATGTTTCATAGAAATACAATAATTTTTTTGAATTTTTGATGAAAAATATGCCATGAGAGTTGTATTGGTTTGCTTCCCACCTGGTAAATGGTGGGTTCAGAAGGTGCAGACAGCCTTGCTGCCTGGACTGATTCGGACTCTGGAATGTGCCAGACTTCAGTGTTTCTGGGTCAAAGGGGAGCACTCAACCCCAAACAAAGAAATTCTTCATTCTGTTGGGGAGCCAGGACTCTATTTAACCTGGAAATCCAAGTATGGTCTTTGAAGGCTTTTAAGCTCCCTGATTGACACTAGGGTATCAATAAGTGGTGAGAAAACCATAAAGGAGATCCCTTGATGTAATCTGATGTGTTTTTTCTCATTCCTTGTTATCAAGGTTTTTGTGATCTGAGACCTGTCCCTCTGACCCACAGGTGGGCGCTCTCAGAGACCTCAGAATTAGGCCATGAGCAGGCATCCTGGCTCCTGTCTCTGCGGCAGGTCCCCTGGCAGGCCTGGCAGCCTTGGCTCTGTGCCCTCAGGGTCTAGGTGTCCAGCAGCACTAGAAGCATGGAGAGACTCACCATAGCCCAGGATCTCAGGTCTGGGCAGTCAGCTCCTCAGTGAGGAGTGCTAAGGGTGTGATATGCCAGTGATTTCAACATATTGTCCATGAACTCTTGAGTTTATAATCTCTACAGCTCTGAGGTCATCCCAGTTCTGGGTTTAAAATATATAATATTATCTATTTCAAATAGATAATAAAACCAAAGAGATAATGTACCTTGAGATTTCAGATTAAAGTTCACAACTAGCCAAAGTGTCTCATTCACACTCACTCTAATTCTCTGCTTTGTCATTGTCATACCTGAACTTTGTAACAAAGGTTTTACACTAACATATCTTCACTGCATATGCTATACAAACTTACTAAACCTCCTGCTCTGGGCAGATGACCATAGTAACAGAGACCATTCACATTTTGAGTGTTTTAATTTATATCTGTTATCTCAAGTCAGAAAAATAATCTCATTAAAGATGATAATAAATTAAGATAACTATTTCAACCCTATCTATTAATGACTACTATATTACATGGATCAGAAGGCTGCCTTTAAAGTTTTTATATCTCATTATTAATAATTACTTCTATTAAGCTTTTGTCTTTAATGTTGTCTCAGTGCCTTACCTGAGTAATGAAAATGCTTGAGAAAAAATGGTAAAGTAATTTCACTGTTATTGTCTATAAATACAGAAAATACCAGTCTGGCTTTTAACAGTATTTGCAAAGCTTGGTTATTACTGGTAACAGCTAGACAGTGTAGATCATGCAGAACTTGAATAGATGGCTTATACAATGTCACATCCAAATGATCCAGACCTTCATTTACTGTGTGGTAGCATGTACTTGTACAAAGTTACCTCAGTGGGATTCGGTGATGACCCCTTTATCTTGAAGCTGGTGTTACTGTGGCTGTAACAATTCAATCTTCTTTTGTCACTGCACTGACAGCATCCTCCTCTGTGGTCTGGAAAAGTCACTCATAAATGAGATCGGCAGTTTCCATCTACTTGAAGCTCTAAGGTAGCAACAGTGGTTACAGTGAAATTTGATTGAAACAACAAGCTTCCCTCAACAAACCCTCATCAATAACAGCTTCCTCCCTGCCCCAGGCAGGGCATATTAAAAAAGATGGCAAGTCCCCTCCTTTTTACGGTCACTCAGCTAGATTTAAACTAGGAGCATATCTAGGAGCTGCCATATCTTGTCAGACTAGTAGCACATCTACCTATTTTGTCTGGGGACAACTATAATAACTGGTATTTTTCAAAATGTACAAACTACCCCAAACTAGGTAGTTAATGATCTTGGGAAAATTTCTTTCTGAACTCCATGTTTAGTTTCTGCTGTGAGGCATGAAAATTCAACTGCATTATACCCTTATATTTATTCTGCATACTGAAATCATCCATTCACTTTTCTCTTAAACCATTTTTTACTCTTGCCCTTAGATGGTATCTGTAAAGTATGTAACTATAAATAAAATTAATTTTCTTCTTACTCAGTTTTTAGGTTGGAAATGAAAGATAATATACTTTGCCACCTAGAATACATTTTGATATGTTACTTAGTTGAAGAAGTTTTGCCAGTGCTGGGGGAAGCCAGTTGTTTAGGTGTAGGTTCACTTTGCCACAGCTGGAGCAGGTGATATTACAGCCCCATACTGTCTCTTCTGAAATTCTGGTAGATGCTGCACCCCAAAATCACAGTCAGCAGGACATCACTTAGGAGGGTTCTTTATCCACTGAACTGAAAGTCATTCATTTTAGCTTAAATAAGCCAGTAATATGGTGTGTTAGGTATCTGAAGCAGTTAAAATATTTTCCTGTTGTATTTAACTGTCTGAGTTGTGAAGCTGGTAAGTTCTGGTTACTGGCTGGCTGATGGGTGAGGGAGACTAATGGAGTCTTCAAAAAGTCTATTATGAGTCCAGATAGGTTGGAGAGAAATCTGTTGGTCTGTTTTAAGAACATGAGTTTTACTAGTTAATGTGGCACAGCTCAAAGGTGGTAGTTCATTAAGCTACTATACTTAAGCTAAGTGCCTATACTTTTAAGCTTCACTTAAAGTAAATGAGATGAACAGTGCCTTCTGGAAATGGGACTTAACAGCTCATATCTTCCTTAGGGACTTGTGAAAAATTGACTTTTTTTTCTTATTTATTTTTTTTTATTCAAGCAACTCTTCATGTGATACTAATTAAGTATTTTGGTGATGGTGAGTCATTTGATGGAGAGGTAAATGTCCAGATGGTAAAATCACTTGGCAGTAACTTCAAGTAAAAGGAATTGATCTGAATAGATCTCTCTTTGCCAACTAAGCAGTTTGCTAAAATTATAATTTAAAAATAGCCAATTAAGGAAATTAAGTGAGTTTATTAGAGAGTTAACAAGCTCAAATAATGAACTAAAAATAGTCTTAAATGATGGGAATAACCAATTTCTTGAAGATTATTGTTTCATTAATTATCCCATTTCAGCATTTCTGTCTTACCAGAATTAAAATGTTCTATATGAGACTGTTGCTACAGATATGTACTTGTTCTGTGAAAAAATATTGTGCACTGTGCAGATCTTGTTTTTGAAGCATTGGATCAAAAATTAGAAGGTTTGTGTTCTGTTTCTAACTTCCCTTTTCTGTATTGGCAAAGAGTATTCAGGGGAAGATCACTCAAGTTTGTGTGTTTTTTTTTTTTTTTTTTTTTTTCTTCAGACATCAGTCTGTGGCCACTGTTCAGAGATAGGGCACAGGGTACATAAACCTGTTTATATTCACATATTTATATTATTTATAAATTATTATAAATATCATTATATATATTATTTATAGTCACATATTCTTAATATGTGACCTGAAGCAAAAGATTTTCATTGCTACTCTTGACTTATGTTTCTGTCTTCCCTTATTTCCTGCTAAATTTTTTTTTTTAGATAGTCTGTATGCTTTCAAAGCAGATGCTGCTTGGGCAAAGTATTTCACACTGGGGGTTTTGATACTTGTTTGAGCCTCGAGGAATTTTTTCAATATCCATAACAACAGCAAAATTATTCCTTTGTAATAATTACTGTTTTGTAATATCTCAAGAAATGGAGATGAGTAAATTTAAAAACAATGGTATATGATAAGAAGGGGACCTCTGGAGTCACAAAGATCAATTCTTGCTCTTATATAATAAGCTTGCTTGAAAATAGTTTTCATATATGTATCAAATTTTTTTTAAAAAAGGACACCTTAGTAATCCTGCTGGAAGTCTGTTCTAGAATCTCATTTCTCTCATGATTAAAAAGCCTTTATAATATCTATCCTCTTACCAGTTTATAGAATTTCTTCATGATTGTATCTTGTAAGCCTAACACTTGCAGCATCTTATTTAGAAAGACAGCCAACCTTGCTTTAAAGACTTGATGCTGTGAAGGATTTGCTATTTCCCCAGTAATCTATCTCAATGTAGTTTCACTTACCACTACCATCAATTTGCATTGTTCCTTTATTTTTTTTTTAAGGTTTGAATTTTACTGACTACTACTTCCAGCTATTGAGGGTTTTTTATGCCTTTCTTTGTCAGACTGAAAAGGCTTTGTAATATGAAATGTTTTCTGGTTTTGTACATCACTAGACTATTAGCAAATTGACTGTGTTCCTGCTTTTCTTTTTCTTAAGCCTTTCTCGAAGATTGTAGAAGAGTGTGGATCATTGGAGGAGGAGCCCAGAAAGGGGACTCTCTCCTTCGATTCTTAGGCAATGAAGCCGTATTAACACCAGAATGCAACCAGTCTGGGGAGGCACAGGGTTCCTCTTAACCTATTGCTACTGCACAGGAAAGCCACACATTAGGATAAATAAAGCTGTTGTACACAATCGTGAAGCCTAGCAGATATTTCTAAGGGATCTGCAATTCTAGTGTTCTAAGAAAACAAAAAACCCCTTCAAAACAAAAAAACCAGATCACTTGATCTATTTTGTTGATTTAGTGTTTGGGGGGCTGGTATAGACTAATGAAGAAGAAAATAGCAAAGTGCTGTTTTTAAGGAATATTTCTAGGTTTTTTTTTTTTTTCTTTCTACTCTGTAAGCATATTTGCATATACTAATAAGGAACCTTGAGCCTCAGGGACATAACTGCAATCTAAGAATGTGTTTCCCCAAATTTGAGAATGTGTAGTTTGAAATTGTTTTTTTTATATTAAGTCCTGACCTGCTGTAGAGAGAATGATATTATAAGATCCTTTTCTCACCTGGAAATTTAATGAAATTAATGAGTCTTGCTTTAGTGCTGCTGTGGTTTTTGTTGTTGTTGCTTTTTTAATTTTATTTGAAGGAAACAGAAATGATGTGTTTGCAATAGCCTTTTGCTCATCCGTATAGCTGATAGGAACAATAATGCTTCTATTACAGGCAACACAATTGTTACTGCATGTCAAATAATAATGGCCTGCAGTTTTGGGGTAAGAAGTTTCTTTGCCTTCTTATCATTAGTGGACATACTGAATTTATACTAATCTTAGAGATGAACACCACCATATTAACTCTGTAAGTTATTTTTCTATGAGAGGATTAAAAATGGATATCAAAGTACCAGTTGGGAAACAAAGCAGATATTGGGCCATAAAAGGTAATATTATTAGTGTTGTTTAGAAGGTTACAGTCTTGAATGTGTGTGTGTGTGTGTGTGTATAATCTGGCTCTTATCAGTACTCTCTCTAACACCTATTATGCTAGAGGTAACACCTGTAACACCTGTCTATATAAATTATAGTTTATATACATATACTAGTGTGCTATATTTCAGGCTGCATGTCAGGATCTTCTGACTCAGTGAAACAGTGGGAATTTGATGTCTAAATATTTTTGTAGATCTCATTTCAAGTTATGGAAACAAAGCAGTATTTAGAAACTCTGTGCGTACTATTAATCCTCAACATGAAGAGAGATTTACAGCCTCATTAAGATCTTTTAGTTGAGTAATTACTGTTCCTGAGAGTGTGATCAGAAACGGAATTAAAAAAAAGTTATGAAGAAATAAATAGTAATGGGATATTTGATTGTCACTCAGATATTAGTATTCTAGATAGGCTCCTGATATGTCTCAGTTAATTCTGGCTGAAAGTGGAGAAAATAAAGCAATTCCCTGGTTTTGAGAATACTCATGCTTTTACTACTTTAGTGCATCCAAGATGTTGCAGGTAAGCTAGAACAAACTTACCAATAGGTGTGAATCTCTTGGAAACAGTAATCTGCCTAAAAGGCACTGACGGGGTTAAATACGCTGCTGCCACTAGGTGTCATGCTGGGATCATCTCTTGAAGCACGAGCTCTTAACAAAGGTGCTGAATGAAGGAACGGGATCTCCTTTATGTGTTTTAGTAGCTAATTTTGCAGGCTGTAATTGCCATGTGCCCGCCCAGTGTATCAGGAACCTTCGCAAGAAGCCAGATGTGGACATTGCTGGGTGAGAAGGGATCGGTGGCACACAACCTAAAACAGCACAGTTGCCAAACATTTCCTCTTTCATTTCAGATGATAGAGACCTAATTCAGAGATCCTCAAGTCACACGGACCTGCTTAGGAAAACGTGTTTAAATTGCTTCATGTGGGCGTGCTTGGTAATATAGGGAAAAAACATATGATGGTTTTTTATCCTCTTCCAATGTTTCTTTCGTATAAAGCTCAAATGAGGCAAATTATAAAAAAAAAAAAAAACAAACCCAAACATAATGCAGCTTTTTATACAGAAAGACCCTTGCAAGAAGAATTTGGTTTCATAAGCACTGGACACAATGTCAAATAATAAACTTTCTATTTATTGCAATTAGTTTTGTAATATGGAAATCATTATGGGAATTGAGAATACAAAATCAGTATGAGGGCAACTATTTTTTTTTATTAAGCCTGCTGCACTGTGTTCTTCCTGCACTTCACTCCTGCACTCACTCACAAAATTGTCACATTTCTTAACAGTTCCTTAATAGGGGGATCTTACCAATATGTATAAATACTTGATGGGAGGGAACAAAGAAGATGAATCAGACTCTTGTAGGTGGTGCCCAGTGAAAGGGCAAGAGGAAATGGGCACAAATTTCAAATGCTGGAATTTCTCATTTTGCACAAGAAAAATCTTCAAATTGCGAGGTGATTGATCCTTGAATGCTTTGCCCAGAGAGGCTGTAGAGTCTCCTTGGAGTTCCTGGAAACCACCTGGATGTGGTTCTGGACATCCTGCTCTAAGCGGCCCTGCTTGAGCAGGGGGTTGAATTCAGTTGATCTCCAGAGGTGACTTTCAACCTCAACCATTCTGTTGTTCTGGGTGTTTCCATTCTTCACATTGATCCAGCGTTGGGAATACTAAAACAAAAACAAAACAAAAAACCAAGAAACAAAACCCCAATACATGATGCTAAGCATTGTGACCATAGGTTTTAAATTGTCAAGTAGCAATGAACTTCTGATAGGATTTTTTTTGTTTTTACAAAAGGAAAAAAGCTTTCTTTGCACCATATACTATATGCCTCAGAGGTGATGAAGTAGATTCTATCTTTTGAATCTATTAAACCCAATTTTGTCCCAGGCTTGTACATAGCTGAACTAACTTGGGTACTGTGAATCCTTTCTCACTGTTCTGAAGTTGATTTATGCTAGTTTTCCATACACTGTGCTGGAAATGGAAGTATTACTTGGGTGTATATATAAATATCATCATCATGATGTGTGCAAATTTTTGTCAGATGTTTCAGGTATCATAAACAACAACCTTACTATGGCAAGTTTGAATTGACCAGAGATGAAACAGTATATAGCCCACTTACAGGATAGCACATTATGTGGTATTTGTCAGTGTGATGTTTGTGCCTCAAAAAACTCAACTGTATCCATGTTAGCAGAGTTGTGCCCTCTATCACACAAAATATGCTTTTATGCTATCTATCTGTTACATAACTGCTGGTCTCAGTCTCTCACCTAAATTCTCCATTTACAAATATGAGGCAGATTTCCTTAGAAGTTTTTCACAAAAAAATGAGCACATGTAGGCCAATGCAGTGTGGTAACAGATATGCTGCAAGTTCACACAATAGCTTCTCTTGATTTTGTTCTGTACGTGTGAATTTTGTTATCTCAGACCAGTGATGTGCTGAGATACAAAAAATTTAAAATACACTTTCAAAGAGATTTATTTTTTTTTTTTGGCTGTTAGTGTGTATCAATTTGTTGTCGTGGTGTATACCTATACTAAATGCTTTATTCCAGGTGCTGTCTGTTTGTTCCATAGTGTTTAGCACAGTGAGACCCTAATCTATGTTTTTTGTGCCTAGTCAACATGGTGGTGAAAAATATATTATGGGTAATTAAAGAAGCAGAAAAGTTTCTCATTCCTTTGTTTTGGTAATTTCATTAATAATGTGTGTGAAATAATAATGAATATACTTGTACATGAGATCATCTTGGGAGGAATATTGGATGCTTGGGAAAGACAGGATTAGAATGTAACATTTTTGTAACATTTATGGGGAGAAATGACCTAGAAAGAAAAAATACAAAATTGTGTGAAGATAAGTGGTAAGTGCTACATGTAAAGGAAACATATCCATAGGTACAAAATATGTAAGAAGTGATTAGGCAGTGCAGCATTTAGAAGAAGTACCTTAGGAGTTACAGGAGACAAGATACTGTAGATAATTGAGAAATATTTTGCTGTCGCAGGATAGTCAAATCTGTTTGTGTTTAAGGAAGAATTATGAGGTGGTTTGACTTCATCTTACAGTGGTGAGGATGGGGCCTCATGGAATAGTATATCCCCTTGTTGGCAGCGCAGTAGATGCAGGCAGCTTGGAGAGGATCATGCTTGGAATATGCTAAACACATAGCAATGCATGTTGATGGTATCTTGGAGATAAGGAAAGAAGGGTTAGATCTGGATGGAAAAGAAAATATGGGAGAGGCCAAGGCTTTAAAATATTTTCATTCCAATAATGCTAATGACTTAAAACCAAGATCTGCACAGTACTTTTTTGATACAGAACAAGTATGTAGCTGCAGAAACAGCCTCATATAGTACATTTTCATTCTGGTAGGATGGAAATGCTGAGATCTAATAACGAAAGAAAAATCCTCAAGAAATTGGCCATTACCACCATTTAAGGCTACTTTTAGTTCCAACAATATCTCAAAATATTGAGACAAAAGAACAGCCCCTTAAGTAGCTTGGTGACTGGGCGCCTGTCTGGATCACTGGGTGTCTGCCAGCCTGGGCTTTGGTTTCTGTCAGTCTTGCCTGTTGTTGGAGCATTCTCATTAATAAAAATAAATATCCCTTAGACATTATGATTCTGTAACTTGAAATTTAGGGTGGTAATGTGAATAGTGTTTGCTTCACCTAGGCTATTTTTACACCATCTGATTAATAGTTGATAAGGGCTGTTCCCTTTTTGAAATTTCACCTTAGAGCAAAACATTTATTCCCCCTCCCCCACTCCTGAGGGTGCATGTGGAGGGTATGGGATTGCAGCTGGTAACATCTTAAACTGTTATTTATTTGTTCCTTCTCATATAAAGAGAGCATCTTTTTAAAAAAGATGTGTATTGACAGTTGACCATACATCCATATAGTTTGTGTTCTCCATTAAGATGATAACATGGGATTTGTGTTCATCTTCCTTTGAACAGGTGGCTAATGTTGGGCAAGAATGGTTAATCCATTTTCTAGTGTAATGAAGAATATCGGCACATGTGGGTGGTAATTAATGGTATTGCAATGTGACAAAGATTTCAAAAAAGAATTTTTAAAAATAATAACATCCGTTTTTGGACAGGTAAATACTTGGCCTAGCATTTTAAACTTCTTGGCAGCTGCTACTATAGTAGATTTAATACTCCCCATTATTACGAATCTCAAATGTTTTCTAGATACCTTAAGCTCTGAAATCCACAATTAATTTTAGCTTAATTTTTTTTCTAGTATTAAGTCTGCTGTCTAGAATCTTTCCACCACAGAATTTAACTTGCTTTAAAAAAAACCCCACAAACATTTAGAGTGGAAAATTTGGTTTATACTGTAGATTCTATGACAAAAATAGAGTAGTGGGCTAATGAAGAGTTAAATATTATACCACTCTCCTGTGAGTTAATAGGAAGAAAGAAAGCTGCTTACCAGTATGTTTTATCTTAGCTTAATGAATGAACAGATAGACTGAGCAATGGTTCACTTAACTAATATTCTATTAACTGCTTTTTAGCTGTCAGTCATTGGAAAGTCCCCATTATTTCATATTCTGGCTGCTTGTGGTTTATCCTAACAAGCTGGAAGCAAGTTTTACAGAGCAAGATAAATGATGTATATAAATCCAGTTTCAACCATCTAAAAAAAAGCAAACAACTCAGGAAATGGAAAAATGTAATAAATAATTTATATTTTCCTGAGTTTGTTTTACACAATGCTGATTAAAGTCGTCGAGTTGACCACGGTGTTCTCTCTTTAGACAGAGGCAGTACCAGACTTTTCTTGCTGCTGGGTTTCAGGGGGGTTGGACTAGATGATCTTTAAAGGTCCCTTCCAACCCAAACCATTCTATGATTCTGTAATATTTCTAAAATGGACAAAAAACAAGCATTGCATTTGTAGTAAAGAAATCCTAATATATTCAGTTCAGGCCCAGTGAGTGTCAGTGTCTTGTTACATTTTTTTCAGAGATGCTGGATGATGGTTGATGTTCACATGGACCCTCCTTAACCAATCAAACCTTCACTCAATGCCGCTTTCTCCAACCAGCTACTCCCAGCTCATTCCTAGCTACTCCCCTCTGCCAGTAATTTGCCCTTCAACTTCAGAATACTGGCACGATCCTTTATTAAAAAAAATTAAAATAAATAAACAAAAATATAGATTATTTTGCAGCTGGGATTTGGGCGGCTCTCCAGCTGTGGGCAGAAATGAGTTAGGCAGAATTTATTGCTAACAGAGTCTATCTTCAGTTAGAAAAGTTATTTTTAGCTAACCCTAGTTTACTGGTACTTATGCATAATACGGGATGGGCAGTATCCTGACATGCCTCAAGCTGTTAATTCTCTTTACCAACTACTACAGGTTGTTATACTCAGCTGAGCAATGCAACTGCCTTTAGGCCTGTGCTCTAAACTAGATATCAGTTTGGAAAAAAAACACCTCATAAATCTTTTAAGAGAGAGGATTTCCTTTTTCTTTCATCTCTGACTTTCAGGACTCGATGATCAGTAGAAGTCCTCTGAATTTTGAAAGTGCTCACTGTAATTTACTTGCTTCTAAAATCTAATGAATAGTAGACAAAGAAAATGAAAGGTCTTGTTTGCTTTAGTAAAGCATAAACTTTTTGCTAGTCACCTTGTCTGTGGTGCAGTTCACTCTGGAGCAAACCATTTAAATACAAGGGGTTTGCATAGTCTGAATGAATTTTGAGAAGACATTCACATTTCTCTGAGCCACAGTGTTCATCCCTCCAGAGATTTATGTTTTGCTAGTTATTTACTTAGAAAAGAGTGTTAGAAGCTGCATTTTAACAGTCTCTTTCTTGGGGATTTTCTGACATTGGTGTGGTTAATGAATTTTATCATAGGCTATGCATTGCAAACATCTAAGGATGATTGCATGTAAAGCCAATTATTAGGAGTTTGCTTCTCTCTTTGTGTTTGGTTGATCTGGAATAGGTTGAATGATCATAATATTGTTTGTAGTGTGATGTGACCACTGGTGTCACATATAGATCACGCTGCCTATAGGACACGCTTTTGTGTATCACATAATATTTAGAACCAGGGGTCTTGTGTTGTCCCTGCTAAAACCATTGTCCTTTGTGTGGTCCATGGACTTGCCCTGTAGACATGTGGCCCTCATTGAGAGTGTTGGGAATTTAGTGATTTACTGAATTATTTCACCAAGTTTAGAAAAACAACAATAACATGCTCCTTATTAAGGTCTTAGTACATACTAGAAAATTTGCTGGTTTTTTCTCAGTTTTGGTTTAGAAGTCAATCTTTCAAACAGAGTTAGTATATCTGATTTTCATATGGAATTTGGCAAGGAAAATAGTAGGAGTAAAAGATCTCAGCCTGGAAACTGACAGTCTCATTTGCTTTTACTAAAATAAGAGCTGCTGGACTAGGACAAGAACAACTGAGTAGCAGGAGGAAAAGTGGAGAAATAGTGTTTTCTGTAACTTAAAATTTAGGACGCCTGGGAGTGGTAAGGTATGAAAACTGAATGCAAGCAGAGAAAGCATACATTAATTTTTGATTCTGGCGTGTAGGAAGTATGGCTTATTTATGTTTCCCTCTCTCTTAGTTTCAAAGACTTTCTTATACAATACCTCTTAGTTTTTCATTAGAAGTGTACCATAGAATACATTAGACTGTTTTGAAAAATTCTAATTACAAATGAGTTTTGAGGATGACTTTACTTGAACTGTATTTATGTGAACTTATTGTATGCTTTAATATGTTGAGTTCTATTTTTTAACATGCCTAGACTGATTGATAGAAATTTATGACTTCTATTATTTCAATTTTCCTTAGTCACATATTCAGAAACTAAAGCAACACAGTAGAACATAATACTTGTTCCAGGCTATTGCAATAAAAGTGGCAGTGGGGGCTGAGGGGAGGGATTGTCATCTCTAATCTTACCTCTCTTCAACTCATGACCTTGCAACGCTTTTGGAGGATACTGTTTGTTTTAATGCTTTGATAGTGGCATAAAAAGCCTGATGGAAAAAGCACAGTCAATTTTTAATTTTTATTTAAAAAAAAAAAAAGCTACAGCTCAAAAAAACACAGACTAGTAGAATTTTTTTAAAACAATGTTTTTATATAAACAAATTTTAAGCAAAAATGCTTCACTTTGAGATCTACATCTCATGGAGTGAAGTAGAGAAGGCATTTGTGCAGAGCTACAGAAAAGGGATTTTTCATGTCCGGAAAGCATTCAGTGATGTGTTGTACCCTTGCTAGGGGTGGGGAGCTCTTCCCATCTGTATCCCATCCTCCCAGCCCCCAGGTTTTAGGGCACCTTTCTGTCCGACATATGCACAATATGGTTGGGATATTTTTCTTAAAAACATGGTTAGTTACTCAAGTGGAAGTTTCCATGTTTCCAAGCTGTAGCACAGTATTTTTCAAATTGTGAATTTTTGCCTGCTCTGTCAAGTTGATTGGTTTTCATGACTTCAGTCAATGTTTTTGAGCATACACTGGAGCTGAGGTCTCACTTCTGAAATAGGTCTCACTGTAGTTATAAAATGGGGTTGTTATAAAAATGATGGGTATGATAATGACCTATTACAAAATAGATCTTGGTTGCATAGTTTTAACCTTAAACACAATAAACAGTAAATTTTTCACTTGTGCATTTGGCTGATAGGCTATTGGTTCTTGTGCAATTACAACTACCAAGGTAAACATGACATGAGAAATTCCCTGTTTGTGGGGAATTGTGTTAGTAGAAATGACTGGAAAAGATGCAATTCAACAGAAAATTAAACACAGCATATTTACCATAAAATGATTGAGAGTGATGAAGTAGATAAGGTATGTTTTTGTGTATGACTGTTGACAACACTGAGATAGAGATGGGAGAACAGATTTAGAGGAGGAGGTAGATATTTCTTGGAAGATCAATGAAAAGAGGGTTGATGACACATGCTGGCTTAGGGCTCTTATGTCTAAGTGATGGGGGTGAGAATAATATTTGTAAAGAACAACGTGAGTGGGTTGCCTGCACAGTACAGAAAAGCATTGTTTTTGTTGGCATTGTCACAGCGTGTGTAGTTCCATGTGCTGTTTGCGTGGACTTTGACTTCTGGGCTTTGTCACAAATTTTCTGTCTAGGTCTTTTTCTTGCATCATTTTGAATTCTGTGTCATGACAGACCGTAGTCTATCCCATGTAAGTTACAGTTGGGATTGGGTGACTTTCTCTCTTTAGCAGATTCCTGTTGCTTTGTTGATAGCTTATTCTGGATTTTTCAGCAGTTTCTTTCTGAGTTTTTACTTTCAGATTGCAGTTACAACCGAGTATATTATGTTTATCTCAGCCTTTGAAAATAGCAAGATTGGTCTTTAGATCATTTACAAACTTTTCATTTTTTTGTTCTGTCATATAAAACCCATGTTCCCTTTGCTCCTTTTTACATGAAAAACTGAGAATTTGGTTTCACAGTCCCTTTTACCTGGCTTTAGCACTGCTTATTGTGAAACAGTAGCCATGTGTTTCTTGCAGCCACACAGTGCCTGCAGATACAGTGAGCAGTAATGTTTCGTGTTCTGCCCTGATCATATAGAAGCTTTATTGTATGGCGGGACCACTAACCACTCCAGCCCTTCTTTCAGGCAGTCCTTTAACTTATTTTGCTCTTGGTATGATGGCTCAGTAATGAGAACAACCAAAGAGTATGACTTTGGTTCTAATTAACTGGTGTTGTAGAACATGTCTACCACAGTCATTCTGAATGATTCTTAACAAATCCTTCTAAAGGTGTGATTCCTTATAGGCAGCACTACCAGATGCCCAGGTTTCATTTATAACAGTCTGCTACTCTTTCTGAAAATAATTTCTGAATGTGTATGTATGCAAATCAGCTCTACCATGTGTGCACAGTGATTTCAGTGCATTGGAGATATACCCAGCCTGTTAAAACTTTTCTGTACAGGAGATCTGCACAGGAAATGTGGTGGAACCACTCGCTTCCTGACCAGGAAATCCGAAACTGAAATAAAGGGCATCTTCGCCCACGTTTAGTTACAACATAGGCAGATTTTAAAACTTGTTTAGGTGTAGAATTCCCATCTATATCTGAGAGAGATAATTACTACCTTTAAAAAATACTGATCTGGAATGTTAAGTATCAGAAATCCCTGGGCAGGGATAACAGGAAGTAATTCTGTTGTGTCTGAGCCATTATTTCATTTTGGGGACCACAGGTGTCAGGAGAGTGATTGCTTATTTGCTTTTTGCTGCTTTCCTCTCTTTGCCTAACAGCTTGCTCAAATAAATATTCTCTTGGTAGTTCCCCCTGCTGCAGTTTGGAAAAGATCAGCACAATATCATAGAAGGGGAAGAAAGAAATATGTTCAGTTTGATGGCAGAACTGAAAAGTAATGGAAGGAAAAAGATAGTTTCAGGATCAGCCGAAACAGTTCCACCCTCACACCTGAATTGAGATCTGTAGCATCAACTCATTTTTTAAAAATATTTTTAACTACTAAATTTAACTATTTTTCCTTTTGATTTAGGTAATTTTCAAAAAAGTTCTGTTATGAATGAAATACATGACTTAAAAAAAATCTCCTAATGCAAAATATTATGGTGTCTCAAACCCTCTTTTATAAACAAGACAATAATCAGTATTTGAAATCTTCCCTTTTTATCTCAAAATCTTAATTTCATTGAATTTTGAATTGAATATTTATAAATTTAATTCAGATTAACTTTTTCTCCAAACATTGCTTTTAATAGATATGCTGTTTATCAGCAAATATCTAGTATGCAGGGTGATAATGGGAACCAAAAAAGGAGGATGGGGAGGAAATCCATGTTTCTGCTGTGGAGAGGATTAAAAAAAATTTCAAATTTTCATGTCAGAATTTCTTTACAAATCAAACTGAAGACAGAGGAATTGCATCTATTTATGGAAATCAGTTGTAACTGTATTGAACATTTCAGATTGTTATGCCATCATCCAGGCTGTGCCTGCCATGCGTTAACAAACTTCTTAATGCTGCCAACCTAGTACCTATAATTATCATGCAACAAATAGGAAATCTCTTATATAAAAAAATGAAAGCAAGGCATATTTTTTTACAGTTGGCATTTACAATTGCTTCAGCTTTTGCTGAACAGGCTTAACTTTTCTATACTGCACCGTTTGTGTATAAATGACAGAAGTTCTAATCTATTCAACTTCTGTAATTAGCTTACTTCCAAAAGTCGTCCTCTTCCTTCTTATTTTCTCTCCTCTGTTTCTCTTTTCTGCTTCATCATTGTTCATGACTAACTTTATTCCCATTGACTCTGAATATACACTTTGATGTCAGAGAATTGTCTCCTAAAAAGCCGGTATTTTTACCCTTCTTCTTTCCTTCTTCTGGATACTGATAGCAACATTAAATAAGCAGCATGTGCTTTTCTGATGCTGAGTTCAGAATTCAGTTGAATGCAGTTACTGTCAGTGCTCCTCCTTACCCTTATGCCAGCAATACAGTTTAAGTGTAGCCAGATCTATGTTTGTTATTCTTGGAAGAAGGCAATGTGGTGGAATGAAAGTGGGTAAACAATATTTTTCCAAGATGCTCTTAGAGTATCCAAGTAGTGTATAAGCACAGACACTGAAGCACAATGATTAGTTTAATACTTTCATTCCTTTCTTCCGCCTGCAATAGTTCTGAGATGATGCTTATTTCACTTGCTGAGGTAATTTGTTTTGGGATTAAATTAGTAGTAATATAACATCACCTGGCTTTGTATATTTCTTTGCAATTTAGAATTTATTTACTTTAAAGTCTCCTATAACATTTATTGCTGGGCTGTGTCAGATGTTTCTAATGTTCGCTTTTTCGAAGGCTGAAGCTAGAAGCAAAAGAATACTAAATGAACATGAGAGAAAATAGATACTGAAATGATGGTGCTGAGCCAGAATGGTTAAGTGCTTCGCAACAACTCTGCAAGCACTGATAAGTAGAAAAAAAAAAAAAAGTCAGAATTTCTGTGCACTTTGTAATGCACAGTTAATGATAAAGTAAGACATGGTTTTGAAAATTATGTTCTGGAGTCTTTCATCATTGTGTTAGTCACAGGAGGGACTTTCACAGGACAGTTTTTGGACCTGCCATCAGAGCTGAGAAGGCATGTGGAACATGTGGGGGCTGCAGTCAAGCAGACTGGTCTCATTGACTGAATTGCTGCTTTCACTCAGGGAAAGGTGAGCAGAGTCCCTCAGGGCTGAAAGACCTGGGCAGGATTATAATGGGTCTAAACCTCCTTGTATACGGGATGACATATTTTAAGTGTCTTTCCTGAGCCTTTGTTCATGTGCTGTTTGCTTTCACCTAGAGTCTTGTGATTTTTGCATTGCTTTTGCCTTATTCTTCAAGAATTTCACAAATAAATTGCAAATAAGAAAATGTTACTCACAAATAATAATGCTGCTGTTCTTGATTAATTAATGAAACTACTTGAGGAAAAAACCTACCACTCAACACAAGTAACAGTCTAGATGTGATCCTTGAATTTCACCCATTTTGGCAGGAAAGCAAAGGCAGTTTAATGTTTTGAGATGGGAAGAACACTAAGCCACTAATTTAAGTGTGTTGTGGGCTCTCTAGAGTGTAAAACATGAGGAAGATGAGCAAAACATCTGCTGTGGGAAGGAGACAGAAAATACAGATTTCAGATGATAGCAAATGTTATTGATATTTCATAAACTGATAAAACCCCACTTACAATTGGATTTTTAAACTACCTATAAATGTAGTTTAGCAAAAAATTTCTTTGGTTCTGGATCAGAGCTTCATTTTCTAAACTTATCATGAAGCTTATATGTCCTTAAGAATAAAGGAAATGCCAGAATGAAAAGACTATAGCAGAGTTTCAGCTACTTGACCATTAGGGTCAAAAGCTGAAGCTACATTTGATATGTAGCTTACATGGCTAGGTTAGTGTATTTATGAAGGCCAGTAAGCATGCAGAAATAAATAATTTAACAGTGCCACCTCTTACAGCTCAGTGCTTACTTGAGTAAAGTGAGGGGCAATGTAATCTGCAAAGGGTTTAAAGAAAAATAAAATTAATAAATTAAAACTGATTATATAAAGCCCAATGTCTTGTTATATTAGAGACAAAATAATGGCATACAATTATTTTTATCATGTACAGGAAATCTTTTAATAACTATAATACCTTTAAAATAGTAAACTCAAATATATTATTCCATGAAATATCTAATCTGTCTTATATGTCTTAAGGGGCCAATTACATAGATAGAAATTAACTTTTAGAAACTAAGGATTTGAGAATTCAGTGAATACAGGAATTCTCAAATACAGAGGCTCAAACTCTGATTCAAATCTAATGAAAGGATATAATTATTTTATTATATCAGAGCTTTAAATTTATTTTTCTGATTTGGGTATATCTATCTTGCACAGACTCAGAGTTATCAAATGCAATCACCTAAAAAATGGCAGATCTTCATTCTGGGACTATATTTTATTAGAATCATTTTTGCCAACAAATTCAGGAATCTCATGAATCATGACCTTTACTCTAGACTCTGTGAAATTACAGACAAAATCAGTTTATTCTTAGTATCAAGATTTTATAGTACAAATATATATGCTTGTGATGAAATGCAAAGTAAGTATGGATTGCTGTTGTTCTGTCCATTAGGTATGATATAAGCACACAGTGGCCTGCTATCAATGCATTTCCTTTACACAAAACAAACTGCTAGATGTCAGAGTGTATTTTTAAACAGGAATGTTAAGCTCACTAATGAAGCGGTGTTGGGAATATTTCTGACGAGTACTCACCAAAAAGGGGAAGGATAGCATAGGAAAAATGATCAATAGGCACAGTTGGAAATGTCATAAAATTGGTCAAATAAAGTAGGGAAACAAACCTCTTCATAGCACGTGAAACATGAGGCAGTAAGAGGAAAGATGACGAAGGATATTAAGCATGTGGTAGCATGTGCTACTGGTTATGGGACAGATAGCTGGCCTCGTATCTGCGTAGTAGTCATGTCTTCATAGTGTCTGCTTCTAGCTTTGGAGATAGGTCTGGTAATATGAAGGACTGGGAGTAGAGACTTAGGATAATGGTTGGGAAAGAAAATAAATTAGAAACACTGCTTCAGTTGTGTTGAGCTTCACGTGTGGGTCATACTTCCACACATTGAACAGACAGGCCAAGACTTCATTTTGGAGAGAAGTCAAATTTGAAATAAAGAGGTAGATAATGATTGTTGTTCTTTACGGTTAAAGCATCTACAAAAATCCCAGTTAACACTGGAGAGGTGAGTGACAGCTTGCTGAAGGAAGGAATAGAAGAATACAAAAGGAGAACAGGAATTCAGAATCACAAGAGCTAAAAGAATAGAAGGATGCAAAACTTTGGACAAAAAAGTTTTAAGTGGCTGGCAGACTAAGCAGGATGAGGGTGGAAACCTTATTCTAAGCTTTGAGCAGGAAAAGATTGTTCAGAAGCATAGCTGGAAAATGCCCTCTATCTATGCCACATGGAGATGTTTTGTGCTGATCTGGGAAGGAACTGGTGCCCCAGGTCAATAGTAAATGGAGTCCTTGGGTTCACTGATAAATCACCAGTGGGGAATGTATTTGCATGTTATGAACTGGTCTAAAGCCCCTCATTCATCTCTTAGAAGTCATCAGATAGTCTTTAGTAATTGCAGTGTCTTTAATAATTAAGATAAATCTTGAATAGGTCCTGCTAGAAGGCAGCCTTGAGTTCAAATCTATTTCAAAAACATATATTAGGGGGAAAAAATGTAAGCTATCCTCCAGCCTGAAGCAAAATACCTTTATCTCTTTTCTTCTGACATATCTAAATATCTGCTGTGGATCTTTGGCACAGAAAAAAAACCCTGCCAATTTAGATAAAAGCTTTACGATTTTTTTCCTTCAGATGCTTTTAAGAAAATTAACTACTTGTTAGGGTAGTGGAACTTTTTATAATTGAGGCTTTCAGAACATATCTACCACTGAAAAAATAACAATAAAAATGATTGTTTGATAGCTTTTGTAGAGCATTTAAAGATGTTTAGTTCTGTTCCTGCACAGACAACTAGAACTTTCTCAATATTCATCAGGAAAGAACATTTGAGGAAAAGAGTTTGAATATTTCTCCACAATTTGACTCCAACAGGTAGAGCTCCGAGGAAAACATTAAGGCACACTGGCAGAGCTCAAGGGGAAGAGCTTCACCCTGTCATGGCCTCAGCTACATTTTCTCATGAAAAATTCATTCTTCATTCCTAGCACTTTTTCACTGACAGAGAATGTATTTAAAGAAAAAAAGTATAAACTTTTCTATACATACAGAAAGTAGGATAAATATAGTATAAAGCGTAGTAGAAATACTTTATCCTATAAAAACTGTGCATGTGAAACAGTTTTGATTTTCTAATGCTTACAATCCTTAAAGTTATTTTTTTTTTCTTAAATGTAAAATGTATGCAGAACCACCTCCAAGAATAATTACCGCATTTTGCCTGGAATATTCATAACAAAGTTGTTTTTCTATTGAAATGTAGGGTATTGAAACCATATTGGTTTCAATGTATTGGTATTGAAACCATACCTACTAGCCTGGTTTTTGAAGAATTTTGATTTAAGTACTATCCAGTTTTTTTCAAAACTATTTTGTTCTTCACACAGGAAGGCCTCAGGACAATTTTTCAACCTGATGAGGAATTCCTATTTTTTTGGGGGGATGGATGGGATAATAGACTGTTTAAAGAATTGGATTAGACCTGCAGAAAGCTTACAGATATTGATGTGCTGATAAGCAAGACCATCTAAATTCTGCCTGGCAGCTAATGAATTACTCTTAATTCATTCTGGTTTTCATCCATCAGGGTTAATACTTTAGTTTGGCAAATATTTTGGTCATTTGCTAAAACTGTCACCTGTACCTGTTAAGAAGAATCTGCTTTCTGTTTGCAAATATTGCTATAGAGATGCATAGCTGCATAAGATCTCAATATACAAGTCATATTACAGACTTATTCCAATGCAAAATTGGGTGAAACTTATCCATGGGAATAAGGAGGCTCAGACACTCAAGAGGAAGTCCCTATAGACACTTTCCAAAATTAGGTTTAAATAGGACGAGGGAACCTAGACCTGTAAATGGGGAAGACATAAATATCACATACAGAAGCTTCCCCAGAAATGAGGAAGACATAAATATCACATACAAAAGCTTAAATGAAACAAGTTGGTCTTTTTATTTTCAAGTTGCCTCAATAACTTGAGTTTGAAAATTATTTTGGAGTTCTTTCAGTCAAGCAAATTATATTCCCGTTTCATGTGCGTTAGTATATTATCATAACATCCTACCTTAGAAGCTAGAAGATGGCTAAATATTTGCTAGTTCAGGAAGATCTTTTGCCAATGCCTTCATAATATGGCCTGAAGAGCATCCATGACTTGACAGAAAATTCATATTAGGTGGAATGTCCATAAGGTTCCTTGACAGAGAACATGGTTATTAAAATGTGGGGGGTTTTTGAGGTGAGGGGAAGGGGACAATGTGAAAACCGTCTTTAACTTAGAAATAACTTAAAAATCAAGCAAGCAAATGCTACAGTCTTCTCATCTTGGTATCTGAGTAGGTGGAATAAGCATTTTCTGAAGTGATTTTATGTCAATGCTATCTTCCAGTTTGATGTCTTTCTCATACCTTGGTTTTACAAGTTAAGACTAGTGAAAACTTACTGTATGATGCCCTTGACCTCATAAGAGTACTGTATCCAGAGAGAAAACTGATTTCACCAGTTTATTCAATCCCTTATTTCAGAAAGGTGCCCTTTAGCCTACCCCAGTTGCGGTCCCCTCTCAGAGACCAATGAATCGTATGGTGATTTCTTGTACCAAGAATACTGTCTACACTGACCATGTGGTAATCCCTAGTCAAGATAGGCAGTTCTGTTTGAATTGCCTGATAGTTTTATGAGCCTCGTTCTGGGAAGCAGTTCATATCATTAACCTGATGGAACATGCTATCAACTGATATGGAACATAATGGCTGAGCTTTGTGAAAAGAAAGGATGAGTTGTGGTGTGTCCTTGACAAAAAAACCCCCACCCTTCCCTGGTGTATTGCCTGTTACTAAAACCACAAAAGTATATACATACCTCTCTAGGAATTACAGATATTAACGTTTCTCATTTTGCTAGCACAATTACCAGTGGTGGCCTTCCTGCAGGATGGTACCCTGAGAAAGGTATTTTGGATAGATGCCAGTGTAAGGCTTCCTGAATGTGCTTTTGAAGTTTCTCTGTTCATTCTTTACAACAGCAGCTGGATTTCAATAGAGCTTCATGCTCTAAGGAAACACATCGCAGGTGGTAATGGGTGCAGTGTGGACTTAAAAGAAAAACGGAGAGGAAAAACCTCCAGTATACTGAAGTCAAAAGATATTTCCATAAGTGGAAACTATTTGGATATTGAGAAAAGAATGTGTAGCAGCAAAAGTGCTGTTGAATTGCCAGAAATCCTGTTTACTTGGCAATAGTTTTGTATTAATTGCAAATTGATGTAGATGCTACTGCTCCATAGCTTTAAATGAAAGGAAGATAAAAGATGCAAATGACAGAAATATGATGGTCTATGCCTTCATGTAGCTTTATACATTTAGAATCCAGTATTTGTCATGTTTAAAAAAAAAAAAACAACGGGGAGTAGGGCAACAAAAAGACAAGTAAACATTGACTTTCTGTGAAAGGAAGAGTCTTACTATTCTTTTGGATTTGGGAGGGCATTTGCAAATGGCAGGCGTTAGCTGCAAGGCTCATTTTAAAAAGAAATCCAAACAAAAAAAAACTTCATTCAAGCCTGAGACAGATCATAGAATAGAATCACAGAATAGTTTGGGTTGGAAGGGACCTTTAAAGGTCATCTAGTCCAATCCCCCTACAATAAGCAGAGGCATCTTCAACTAGATCAGGTTTCTCAGAGGCCCATCCAGCCTGACCTTGAATGTTTCTAGGGATGGGGCATCTACCACCTCTCTGGACAACTGTCACAGATGAGTGGTTAGGCCACTCAAAGAATTACTGCCAAAGATATTTTCAAATAGTGATTTTAATAGAAACCTATAAAGGTGTGATTAATAAAGTTCGATGGCAAGATTCACTCTATTACTTATTAAATGAATGGGATATATATATATATATATATAAAGAGAAAGAAAGAGGAAATTGAGTTTGAGGAAAATATAGGGAGGAAAAGGGGCCCCCTCCTGTTGAGTCATGAGGTTCAGAATGGACCCCTTTGCTTTCTAAACTCCTTCTCAGAGAGGATCCTAGGTGCGGCTGGATCCAATCCTAGTCTCAGACTTGGTCAATGGTTTATGGCTAAGGATTATATATGTTTAGCAGTAGTTTATGGTTTGTTTGCAGCAAGGAGAGAGTCACAAGAATTTAGCAGTAACTAGTCATTAATTAATCTAGCATCTACAAAGTGATTAAATGAGGTTTACTACAATATTTGTATCGATACACTCAATCACACAATAGGCCTAAATACTCATTATATGCACAGATGAAGGTACCTATTGAAATATGCACAGTTAAAGGCACCAATAAAATTCCCCCTGGGTTTAGTGAAATACTTACTTTAAATGACTGTCTCAATGGGTGAAAGTCAAACCTTGAGGAGCAAAGAGCACCGGAGATCTGGCGAAAGTCAAACTTCAAGGAGAAAAGAGCACTGGAGATGAGCTCAGGTCCTGTTGCTAGGCCTCTGTATGCAAACTTAAGAGTTCACAGCTCTGAGAGGCGTCCCACTCAGAGGGAGATTCTGGTGCAGCCTGCTGTGGTCCAGGAGAGCTCAAAGTGTTTCACTTGGTACTGCTGTTTATAGGGTCACGAGATGATTGACTTTCGGCATCAGGAAATTTCCATTATACTTTCACAACTTGTGTTGGAAATTACTAAAGTTCTCAAAAATTCCAGTGATGCTGGTACAGATCCTCCCAAGTTACAACCCAAATAAAATAGGCCCAAGGCTATGAGGAGGCGATTAATACAGACGGAAAATATGTTCCAAGGTTGTCAGGGCTGCCTCCCTGGTACAGATAGTGCTGCTCCCATCTTAGTCATGTAAGAGTCAAGGGATGTTTAACCGCCAAACTCATCACACAAAGGCCAAGTTTTGGTGGGAGTTACTGAGATTGTAAAGCAGCTTTGCTTCCCGTGCTCTGCCAGGTGCACAAGAAGAAGCAGGGTGGGGGAGTGCACCACCACAGCAACCTGTTCCAATGTCTCACCACCCTCATTGTAAAAAATTTTTTCCTTCTATGTAGTCTAATCTATCCTCTTTCCATTGAAAACTATTACTCCTTGTCCAATCACATCAAGCCCTGCTAAAAAGTCTGTCCCCATCTTTCTTATAAGCCCCCTTTAAGTACTGAAAGGCTGTAATAAGGTCTCCCCAGAGCCTTCTTTTTTCCAGGCTCAGCAACCCCAACTCTCTCAGCCTTTCCTCATATGAGAGGTGTTCCAGCCCTCTGATCATTTTTGTGGCCCTCCTCTGGACCTGCTCCAACAGGTCTATGTCTTTCCTGCGCTGAGGGCTCCAGAGCTGGATGCAGTACTCCAGGTGGGGTCTCACCAGAGCAGAGTAGAGGGGCAGAATCACCTCCCTTGACCTGCTGGCCACGCTTCTTTTGATGCAGCCCTGGATATGGTTGGCTTTCTGGGCTGCAAGCGCACATTGCTGGCTCATGTCCAGCTTTTTGTCTATCAGTACGCCCAAGTCCTTCTCCTCAGGGCTGTTCTCAATCCCTTCATTCCCCCAGCCTGCACTGATACTGGGGATTGCTGGGGCCCAGGTGCAGGACCTTGCACTTGTCCTTGTTGAACCTCATGAGGTTCACACAGGCCCACTTCTTGACCTTGTCCAGGTCTCTCTGGATGGCCTCCCATCCCTCAAGCGTGTCAGCCGCACCACTCAGCTTGGTGTCATCTGCAAACTTGCTGAGGGTGCACTCGATCCCGCTGTTTCTATCATTGATGAAGATATTAAACAGTACTGGTCCCAATACGGAGCCCTGAGGGACATGACTTGTCACCGAACTCCATCTGGACATTGAGCTATTGACCACTACCCTCTGGATGTGACCATCCAACCAATTCCTCATCCATTGAGCGGTCCACCCATCAAATCCATATCTCTCCAATTTAGAGAGAAGGATGTTGTGGAGGACCATGTCAAGGGCCTTACAGAATTCCAGATAGTTGACATCCATAGCTCTTCTCTTGTTCAATGATGTAGTCACTCCATCATAGAAGGCCACTAGGTTGGCCAGGCAGGACTTGCCCTTGGTGAAGCTGCGCTGGCTGTCTCGAATCACCTCCCTGCCCTTCATGTATCTTAGCATAGCTTCTAGGAGGATCAGATGGGTATCACTTGAATGAACTGTTCTGCTTAGAAAGCTTGGACAGAAAAAGAACTATTAGGAAGCAGTGATTCTGACAAGGCTTAATTAGACTCAGAACAAGTATAGGGAGAATAACCTACACTTGTGTACATACATACATAAGAAGTACAAAAAGTGCATGCTTATCCCACAGTTTGTCCTCGTTGTCCATTATGATATACCCAGGGTGTTTAATTTTTTTAAAAAAACTTTAATTAAAATGAAGATAGTTATATAACAATATAACAATTCATTTATTTGATTTATAAATGGATCTGGTTGCTGATTTGACAGAGTGAAAGAAGGAAGCGGAAATAGGTGAGGATGAGGGAAAGCTCATAACCTGCATGTCACCCTTAGGAGTAAAGGACATTTACAGTATCATAGTAAAAAGAAATACTGTATGTGAAGGAATGAGCAGTTTCTCCACAGTACTTTCAATTCAAGGAGGTGTGTCAGAATTTGAATGTATATTTCAACACGTTTCTTTCTCTGAATAAAGAAACTTACTCTGCTTTTCTCCATTTGGATGTATGAACTCTGACAACCATGTTTCAATTTTATGAATAAATTTAAGTAACGAAACACTGAAAAAATGTACATGTGCTTTTTTTCTGTTTCTCAAAGAAAAGCAGGGAGGTAACAGAAGCTTGTTATGAACCAGTGGAGTTAAGTAGCCGCTTCATAGTTTTGCTGCTTTACATTTTATAACTGAATCAAAAATGCTCTTGGGTGTTCATCCCTAACTACCCAAAGAGAAGGCTGGGTAGCCCAGTTAAAGGGAATAACACACTCCTTTGATCATTAGAGACTCATAGGCATTTGAACAGCAGTCTGACCATCATTATTTCTTCCAGCCATTCTGGTTATCAAGTTGGTAATGGATCATTGCTTCATTTTGCATCACTTCATTTTGCATCACTTCACAATTTATAGTGATAAATGCTTTTTAATGGTCAAAGGTGTTAGGCTATAATAATACCATGGAAATAAATTGAGGCAGCGAGCTTCTAGGCTCGGACTCCTAAGGTAAAGGGAAAACAGAAACACTATTAAGCAAGATGTCCCTTTATTCTCTCAGTGAAATAAAGCTGCCTGCATGCCCTTTCCATTTTACCTTGATTGCCAATTGATTTCCAAATTTTTTTTCTATATAATCTCTGATTCTGTGTTCTGAATTAAACCACCAAATCTAGGCATGTCTGAATTTAATCCTCTGGGCAGCATGATTGAACTCTGTGCCTGGGCTATTTCCAAAAGCGATATGAGAGAGAGGTTGTTTACTCTGTGACATGCTTCAGTGTTACTGTACTAAAATACCAACTATGGAACCAGTTTCCATGGTGTTGCTTAGGTGGTTACCCTCCTCAAAATAGCTAAGCTTAGCTCAGTATCTAAAGTCACTAAGCAGGGTCCTGATATTCAGATACTAAAAGTACAGCTTCACACAGGTGAGTCTGAAAAAGATCTAAATCCAGCATTCCCTGGGCCATCCAGCCCAACTGTAAAAACTGATTGTCAAACCTATTAAAAGTATAAATTCCCACCCTTTTACCCCTACCCCATTCCTGGAAGTTCCACTGAATTCCTTGACCAATTATAATTCCATATACTTTTACTTAACATCTTCCTCCAACACAATAATTAGATTTCTCTGGCTGCACTGAGTTCTTGACTGCCATTTAATTTCTGGAGCTAAATTTTGAAACAGAACAAAATGAAGCATCTTAACTGGTGCTGTGTTGATCAGTTCAAGATTGAATCCTTGGTTTATGACTCCTGTATTTCAATTTTCTATAGGTAAATAAAAATATTAGTGCCAGAATTACTCTTATGGTGTTACTATCTTTTTTCCAGACCTTTTAATCTAAAGAATACTTGATTCTAGAGAAATAGAACTGAATGCCACAAAAACTTTCTCCCAAGATTAGGCTGTGTCTAAATTTCCCTTTGTCAGTAACTCCTTTTCAAATTGTAGTTGTTACTGAATAAGTACCACTCCTGCATCTATTATTCAAAAGTGGATTGATAAGCCAAAATGTATCAGTAAATGTGCAATACTGTTGCCTACTAGTGATGGCAGGTTCCAGGAGAATGGTAACATCCTACTGCTCTCTAACCATTCCAATTATGTTTCAGAGCTCCATTAAGCATAAAGTAAGAATCTGTAATATTTGAATACTCACAAGCAGTGTCCTTTTCCAGAAAACTTTTTCAAAGAGTTAGCCTTTTATTTCTTACCTTCAAAAAAGTTACTTCTGTTAACTCATGGAGCAAGAGTAGAAGAACAGAATACCAAAGAGTAGAGCAAGTAAAATATATTTATAGTTTGTTTTCTTGTTTTTAAACCTCTCTTAATAGTGCCTATAGCAAAAAGACAATGTGCCAGAATCAGGTAATAAAAGGAAAAAATAAGTGGGCAGGTAAAATTCTGAAAAATATATAGTAGAGACTTCATTATGATTTGATGAGCAGATCACTGGCTTACCAAACTGTTACTTGATTTGAGGCTGTTATCTTTATCTTTCTAAAAAGTCAAAAGATGTTGCCCACTCACTACTCCTGTGAAATCAGTGGGAGCTGCAGATATTTAGCATCTAGAAAAGTCCTTGTGGTTCTCAGGACTTGAAACTCTATAGAAAACAAATTTTCCTTGTACTGTGCATTTGATAATAAAAATGTCGTGGTTACTATAGCCAAATTAATCTAAATCTTCAATTTAGATCTTGAATCTTAAATTATTCATTTAGCTTTGTGGATGATTTTCCCTTTGAAATTATACATGAATGAACAGATGGCAAGCAATCCAAACCCCTGACTGTTAGTGGACTACTTTCATTTCAGATCAAGATTGCAGTTCATTAGCACAGAAGAAATAACTTTTTCTCTCTGTAATGGGACATCTTAGTATCAGGCTTGATCAGAAAGATTCATTAAACAGGAAAAGTTGCAAAAGGAGTTCCTGTTGATACTAACTGTTGATATTGAAGCATATAGCCTAATAGATATAGTAGGGGACTTGGGTTCTATTCTTGAATTGGCCACTAAATTACTTTGGACAAGTGACTCGATCATTCATTCTTGATTCCTCCATCTGTGAAATGTGAAATTCTTCTCCAGGGTAGCATAAAATCTAATGAATACTTTTAAAGCACTATTAGTTTCTGAGGCACAAAATACTTGCACGTTGATATGTGTTGTGTGCTATGTACTAATCTGATAAAA
This sequence comes from Theristicus caerulescens, assembly GCA_020745775.1. Taxonomy (NCBI): domain Eukaryota; kingdom Metazoa; phylum Chordata; class Aves; order Pelecaniformes; family Threskiornithidae; genus Theristicus; species Theristicus caerulescens. Next base: position 24,614,049 of record CM036564.1, on the reverse strand, counting down.
ACAGACAGAGCAGGAGCCTTATAGCCAGAATGTAGTATTTCTTTTTCAACAGTGGACAAAGACAACACAATGATATCTGACAACAACAAATCTTTTAAAACACATTTTGCTTTGTGTGTGCAGGGAAAGGAGTAGGGTAGAAAGAGCAGCAACTCTGCATGGATAGAGGCAAGAGATGGACTGCTTTTTTCAAACCTACTTATAGGTTCAGATTCTACTTGTTTGAGCAATCCCAATTTTGTGAAAGACAAAACATTTAAGTAAATAGTAGGCAGCAGAAAACAGGACCTCTGTGAAGTGCACTGTTTCTCAGTACAGCTCGGTTCCCATAGATGTTGAAATAATCACAAGACAGTTATGAATCATGTAGAATAACTGTATTATGAGATGGAGGAAATGACAGAGGCTGGATTGGAGATGAGAAGGGATATTTTTCAGACTGAATTTAGAAGAGGTTTTGTAATGGGTAGGTTACTGTTATTGGAAGTTGAATGTGAGAGAAAGGTAAAGCAAGGATTATTGCTACTTCCTTCACACTGACTTTTTTTTTTCGTCTTCACTGTGATGTGTGGAGGCCTCATGAAAAGTCTAGTAGCTGTGGGGTGGTATATTTTTTATGCAAGCTTATTTATATTAAGAACTTGAAGAGAGGTTAAATTGAGGGGATGTTTTGATAAAGATTTTCAGTCCTTATGTGTTTTAGCTTTGATTATTCATATTCTCAGGAAGAGAACTATGAACGAATTTTTCATTGGTGCCAAGAAGCACAGGAAAAAGATGCTTAGTCTTTTATATATTTCAGCTGAACTTATTTGCAGCCACTGCAGTATTCAGGGCCAAGGTTGCTGTTCTTCAGCAAGTTAAGTGTTACTTCAGAGATGAAGTTTTAGAGTTGTTACAAGTAAGACCTTTTGGTGAAACAGAGGACAAAGTAAAAGACAGATGTTCCGTAGGACACATCCTTGGTGGATATAATTGGGTCCAGAGTCTCTGAAACTAGCAGAAATATGATGGGTTTACAAATTAGCAGAAAAATGCTGGGTTTACAAATTGAGTCTTAAGAGCCTCCTGGGCTAGCACACATAAATTGTCAGGAGTTTTCAATCCTTGTACTCAGAAGATTAAAAAAAAAAAAAATCTATATTTTATGCCATGCTATTATGTGATTTGATGTGCTTTTGGTGTTTACAGCTTCCTCTCAGCATCTGTTGCAGGTCTCACCTGTTGTCAAGGAAATTGTGTTAAGTAGGATGGATATCTTTTGGAATGGATACTACCTTGTATCTTGGTTGAACTGTTGGAGTTACCCTTTTAAGGCCTGCTTCTCTAAAGCTTTCCAACTGGTCTCTTTTATTGGCAGGTAGGGACTTTGACAACTTATGCTTGGTCCTGGACTTGACAATGTATTTGTTCCTATTAATGATATCTTGTATTTGTTGATGTCTGTGTACTTCTCTCACATATCCCAGTGTCTCACGTGGAGTGAAATTATTTGGTGACTTTTAAAAATATATATTTTTTAATCTCTCTGTGTATTTGTGATTTGAGAGTTAGTAGGCCTATGTCGTGGTTTAACCCCAGCCAGCAACTAAGCACCACGCAGCTGCTTGCTCACTCCCCCCCGGTGGGATGGGGGAGAGAATTGGAAAGGCAAAAGGGAAAAACTCGTGGGTTGAGATAAGAACAGTTTAATAACTAAAGTAAAATAAAAATAGAACAGTAGTAATAGTAATAATAACAATAATATTAAAAACAAATAATAATAGTACAATAGTAATACAAAGCAAGCGATACACTGTACAATTGCTCACCGCCTGCCGACCAATGCCCAGCACATCCCCCAAGCAGCAATCATTGCCTCCCCCGGCCAACTGCCCCCGCTTATATACTGAGCATGACGTCAGGTGGTATGGAATAGCCCTTTGGCCGGCTTGGGTCAGCTGTCCTCGCTGTGCCCCTTCCCAGCTTCTTGTGCACCTGGCAGGGCATGGGAAGCTGAAAAGTCCTTGACCAGTGTAAGCACCACTTAGCAACTATTTAACACTACTTAACAAGAACCAAAACATCAGTGTATCATCGACATTGTTCTCATTCTAAACCCAAAACACATCCCCATACATACCGGCTACCAAGAAGAAAATTAACTCTATCCCAGCTGAAACCAGGACAGCCTATTAGCAGTACAGAGATTTTCACCTTTTTCTCCGTAGTATACTGGAAAGTTGTTAGAATCAGCTTAAAAGCTGCATTGATTTGAAACAAATAATTAAAGTTCATTTCCTAACAAATTGATTTGAGCTGAACAGCCCCTGAACTACTACAAATTCACTAAACAAAGTGAAGACACAGTGAGTTCAGCTATCAAGCTTTTGTCATTTATCAACAAGCTAATCTGAGTCATCAAAGCTTTTCTTACAATGCATTTCTTCTTCTTTGAGGTGCAAGAGTAAGAGAACCATAGGACTGCCTTACTTCTCCCACATGAATAGTAACTTTTGCCCTGAGGAAAGATGGATGCATATTCACATTACATTTTTTTATCCTGATTTTTATTACTATTACTTGTTCAATGCTCACAATTTAAAAAAAGTGTTACTACAAAATGCTAATGAGTTCTATGGTTTAATATGACTTGTATCATCTTTCTGTACTAAGAAAGAAAATTATACTATCTGTTGAACCTATAGCATGTGTGTGCGCACACTCATATTGCTATACACATAAAGGAGTAGAAGTAGTACCCATTTACATGCTTCCCTACCCCCTTCCTCTGCTGATTTATTTACCAAAATTGCCACTGTTGGCACAACTACCCTCAGGATGGCAGGACTGTTCAGGGTAGTATCTGTCCTATTTAAAGGATCTCCTAATCAACTTGGTATAGATCTATTGCCAGTGCAAGGGTGATTTGTTTAGGGGGAGAAGGGAAGGATGAAGGATGCTAGTGCAACTCCCCATTATTAATCTACTTGGAAGAAAGAATCTCTCTTTCAGTCATACTTTTAAATTGTATTTTTGTATCTTTAATAATTTTTTCTACCTGTATCTTGATTTCTATTGATTTTATATTGATTTTCCCTTGAAATTTAGAAGTTACAGGACATTATGATAATGTGAGTAATCTTTAGTAACATGTTTTAACATAACTACTTTTTTTTTTTTTGATATTTTTTCTTGTACCCTTTGTCATACATAGGTCAAACAAGATGTTTACTTTCTTACAGGTCTCTCAGAGGTGATAGAGGTTTTATATCAAACATTGCTGGCATTTTACAATAACAAACTTTGATAGACTGTAATATAATTGAAGTCAACAGAGTCAAAATTAGCCTGTTATGGAATCTGGAAAAATGTAGGTAGCTTTGCATGTTCCAGCTGATGTGGCCTTTATTATGGTTGCTTACTGTCAATCATTGCGGCAATTAAGTGTGAAATATTGTTAGGTTTTAATCCTATGTTTTCTTTTCCTCCTTGTGAGGAGAACTGAAGGATTGTTTTGGATGGTACTAGGCTACATTATGCTAAAAGAAGTATAATTTCTCTGATGCATTGAGTCACTAGAGGAGGTTATGACTATACTGAAGAATCCCATTTTATTTTTGACCAGTCTTTCCAAAAAGAAGTGTGTTACTTTTGGGGCTAGAGACATCTGTGCTTTAATCAGAGAAATATTACTGTTTCTACTTTTCTGGTCAGGAGCAGACACAGAGCAAGTGCTGAAGATGGTGGTGGCGGGTGGGGAGGGGAAATCCTGTGGCATATGTATGAAGTAAGCTTTCTGAGACTCAGTCCAGCATCTTAATTGGAAGACTTTCTTCTTGCTGGTGATGGGTCTTCTTACCTTGCTCCTCCAGCTTTCCATTTCAAATTGTAGTATCCTTGCTACGGTTGCATTATGAATACTGCTATACTAGAAATGTAGTTTTGGGCAAGAAGTGCAGTTTATCATTCAGATTTGATGAGGAAGCTGCAGCAGTACTCTAGATACTATCATCAATAAATCATGGATTTGACATCAACTTCAGGGTTAGAAGTGTAATTTTTAAGTGATACAATTGTTTAAATCATTAAAACCATCAAGTAATTTTTATTATGACTTTTCTCTGAAAGAAAGATTGGGGGGGGGCAGGCAGAAATCCTTGCATGTAGCTGTATAGACTTTGTATTTGTTCACTTCAGAATTAAGCAGGCTCATTCTTAATGTCTTCTCAATTAGCACAGAAAAATAATTCTGGCACTTAGCCACAAGATTTCCCAAACCCTTGAGGTCATTGAAATCATATCAGTGAAGAATATAGCATTACTATTTTAAAAACGTAGCTTGAATTGTAACTTTTCAGTGAAACCAAACATCTTTCTTCCTCTCTACCTGCTTTAATCCAGTGATGCCAAAGTGATAGCAAGCACCTTGTTATGGACATGCCCTCCCTCCTCAATTAAATTTTTAGAAAAATAAGGGGGTTTTGTACACTGTCTTCCTGTTATTTCTTTTGGTTCAATGTATCTCATGCAAATGTGAATATACAGCTGGTTCTTCCACCCCACAAATCCTTGTTTATAGCTTTTGAATTTTTTTGTTAATTGTCAGAATATAGGCAACCTACGCATACATGCATATATGCAGTACCCATACTGTCATGATTACCTTTTGACAGATGTGTGTATGTTCTCACTTTAGGAAGACATTTGAGTTCATTTCATGAAGACAGGGTTCATTCAGATCATTAAATTCTACGCAGTTCTAGTTAATAAAACAGAAAATCTGCCTGCACAATGTTGAATTCTCTCTGTGACTCAGACAACTCTTCACCTTCCCCCAGTTTGTTGAGTCATTCAGCAGAGGATTGTTTTTTAATACCAAATTTATTTGGATAGCCTTGATTATATTCAATACAGGTTGTATATGTGAGGTAGATGGTACATTCCTGTAGAGCATTTTATTTCAAAGGCAATGTCAGGATACTGTATTCCTAGGACGTAGGTAAAGTTGCATAGTAATTGGGTAATTATTTGTGCAAATAATAAAGCAAAACCTTACTGGTGATCAGTTTTGGGGACTTCAGAGTGCCTGCTTATGTGAGAAAACACAGTTAATAGGAGAAAGCCTGTATCTTTTCTATACTTGGTTTTGCCCTACACAATTTTTTCTGCCTGTATCTGATGTCTGATTTAAAGGAAACTTCTGTTTATGTTTGCTTCCAGCTTTTCTTCCTCCTTGCCTGGGTGCTATCATGTTGTTATACAAAGTCCTGAATTCTGAGACATTCTAAAAAAATAATTGAATGCACTGATCAATTAATTTGAAATTTCTTTCTTATAAACCTTTTAGGAAGTCTCTATCACTGATTTCAAAGGCTCCCATTTCAGCTATTTCAATTGTTAATAATGTGATAAGCCTTGCTTGGTGGTCTGTCTCTAGTTGTAAGCAACACTCTGAGGAAAAAGGATAGGTATTCTTTTAAATATTAAGAAGTATTAAAATAATGGAAAACATAGTACAGCTTTTCTGACCCTTGTTTAATTCCAACTGGTTCCTCAGCACCGTTTGAACTGATTTCACTTGCTGCTATGGCCCACAGTAATGCTTACAGAAGTAGTATTTTGAGCTACACATTATGAATTGAACTTTGTTTTGCTCCGGTTTTCCATGGATTTTCTCTTAATGAGAAAGGAAGTAAAAAAAATAGAGAGCGTTTCTGGTGTGTTTGCTCCTTTTTCTACTGCTGCAGTTTTGTTTTATCTGGCCTCCCTTTTCCTGTTTTGCATGTGATATAGAACAGTAAACTAAGAAAGCAGAAACTTAAGAAGGAAGAGTAAAATAAAATAAGCAAAATTGTAGGTTTTGCAATGAAAAACAGTCAGTGTAGTTTTGGGATAAAAGTTTATTTTTTATGCTAAAAAGCATTGATTTAAAATGCTCAGTATCATAGATACTGGATTTTTAATAGCACTGTTAGATTCCTTTCAGAACAGAACTGTGTTCCCACAAATACTTTATCCTTTGAAAAGGTGTTTGAGGATGTAATGGAGTAAGTAAACTTTTAACCTCACAAGAGATACAAATAAAAATGGACATGTTGGTTTTATTACATTTCACTGAATGATCTCCTGGTAAATACTGTATGCGAGCAAATCCAGGTCTACGTATGTTGCTCTTTGAAAAGCTTTTTATTATTCTACCTTTTCCCTTGTTATAAGTATAGAAGCGTAACATTGTCAACCTGCAAGCATTTCTTGCTTTTAGACATAATGTGCTCCAGAATCACTAGATGGCACCATAACAGGCTGGGATAGAGCTGTTGCTTAAATGTAGCTGCCTTGCCAAGTGAAACCTGGTAAAGGGGTAGGTCTATTCTGTAGATGACATTGTGAAAATGGAAAGTGATATATAAATATCTAGTTTCCTTTCCAAGTGAATTGGAATCATTACAAATTACATGAATGAGCTGAAATCCCAAATCAATAGAGATATATTAAAAGATGACTAATTAAAATTGATTGAGACCAATATAAGATTTCCTATTTTTCTTTACTAGATTATTTTCTTATCCCTTGTGTGATCTGGAGCTGCCTGTGTTTATCTCATATCATTTGCTCCTAACTGTTTTTCCTTGTGAAGTTATTCTTGCCAAAGTAGCCACAGAAAATGCATCACTGATAAAGTATCCCAAATTTTTCTAAAATGATCAGTGAATCTACAATTTTTCCTTCATCTTCTGCTGAAAGCATGCTAAAAATGCACTTTTTCAAGCAATTGCACAATTGGTTCCTAGTTTTTTGGTGGAAATTCTCTTGCTAATTATATAGCTGTCTGGGGAAGGCCATAGCTCCCTGCACTAAGGCTTTAAGGCAGTGGCCCAAGGCTTTGCCATCTGTTGTACAGGTGTATGATATAACCTAAGGCTATAGGGATAAAAAAAAGCTCAGAAGTTGGAGCAGCACTGACAAATTAACCTGTTGGACTGTTGTGAGATTGTAGATACCTACATTTTAATCCTGGCTTTTGCTTATATGCCTACCGAGTGAGTTTACTTCTTATTTTTGCATTTCTTCTCCCATATGTGGAAAAGATGCTATTTTTTTTTCTTCTATGCAAGAAATGCTGTTCTGAAGAACAGAATGATTCTCAATATGTGTTTGAATGCATATATGTGTGCATGCCTGTGTGTGCCCATTTGGTTATATGTATGTTGGTATATCGATTCAAAAAAATATTTTCACTTAAACAGCCATTCATGCATTCTGATTAACAGGCTTCAGATGTCAGTGTAAGAAAATGCTACTGGAAAGAGATTCACATCTTGGTAAGAAAACTGGCACATACATCTGTGTTCCACTGCTTAGGACTATAACTAGAGCAGAGTTAGCTTTTCTCTTGTTTTTCTGTAACTTATATAAGTTGCATCAGTATTGAATTGCATTAGCAAAAATGAAGCTAAGTACTGAAATTAAAATTGGAAACTTAAAAAGAAAAGTCCCTGAAAGGAATAAATTCCGATGTAGTCTGACATGGTGAGATGCATGTAGCCAGTAATGCCTCTCAGGCACTTGCTTCAAGCTTCTGTCATATATTTCTGGATCAGTCAAGAATGGCTTAAAATGTAAAGCTATTTTCTGCGTTATGAGGTTTAGAATCTATGTTGACAAAAATCACGTGAACTGAAGAGAGTTGTGTGTTTATGGGGACTAATTAAGTCAAAGGTCTGCCGTGCTTTGCAGTAAATCAAAGCGATTCATTTTAAATGCTAACTCTGGAACTTTTTTTGGTTGGGGGAAAATAATGCAAATTTTAGATTAAACATTTGTTACTTAAATCAGGTTTTGAGCTTTGATGTCAGGATGTGTTTTTATGTCTTGTGTTCCTTCATCACAACAAAAGTTTGCCATTGTTTTCAGAGCAGTTTCTTCACTTGTGCTACTCCTTTTTGCAGCTAGAGAAACAGTAAGGAGGATGCACAGAAACTGCCCATTTTTCTGAGTGCTTCTGCGATCTGTGTGGAAAATTTTGTCTTTCTTTAGTTTCTTCTGCTGAAATGGTTAGAGCGTTCTTTCTGTGTGTGGCTGGGAGGAGAGGGGAATAAGAAAAGAAAGGCTCCCGTACGTCTTTAAACTCCTTATTCTTCCTTTCTTGATTTTCTATTCTCTGTTGTTTCTTCAGATTCAGAAGAATTTTCTCTCCTAACAGGCTTGTTCATTTATTTTAGCTGCAAGCAATTTCAAGTCAAATCCCAAAGTACTCTCTAGTCTCTCTTCATTTGCATGCTGTCCCTTTTTACAGTGAACTTCATTTCCCTCAGTATTTTTCCTGTGTGAGGTAATTTTTCTTCTTAAGAAAGTCTTACACTTACGTTAAGTTGCACTGGAAACTGATAATAAAATGCTTTTGCTTACAGTAATCATATTCCCTATCTGGGAGTAGCTGGTGATTTACAAGGAAAGGTTTGCTCTTTAGCTTCAGTAACTTAAAGTTTTTTAAGGATGTAGATTAGGTCTTGGCTCCTATAGGAACTCTTCTAGATTCTATATGGTCAATTCTAAGTGTTTGAATTACACATTCAAATGTAGATTTCAGTGAATATTTTTTTCTAATTTTTTACTTTGAAAAGTTTCTTTTCACTTGTTGTTGTGGTAGTGATAGTAGAAATTACCTTTACCTATTATTTGTCTGCCTGCTTTATTTTACATGAGTTGTTGAATTTCAGAGTCTCTCACAAGAGTATGTAAAGTGCCTTGGATATTTGTGTGGTTTATGGGGAGCATTGGTTGGGATGGCAGCTGGGTAGTTCTAGCCTATGATTTTCCATGTGCATATCTGTGGGATACTTATGTGCATGTACATATTGCACAGATGGAATTAATGTATTCTCTCTCAGCAGGGAATGGGAGGTTTTAGGGTGAAAATTTCAAATGTGCCAGGTGAATCCAGAATGGTCTTGGAATAGTGGGTTTGCTGAGTGTCAGATTTTTTTTTTTCTTTTTTTTTTTTTCATATCATGACTAGACTGTGAATCTAATCCTTGTTATCTATCCAGCTAGGTCTCCTGACTACTATTCGTATGCCATCTTGGAATGTAGTTTCCCAATTGATGTTTCTGTTCCAAGTTTTGTGCTTGCATTGAGTCTGTTTGCACCCAAAATATTTGTTTTTAAGCAATTTCTCTTTTCGCCTTGAGAATATTGATATATGATTAACTGTCTTGCTTTGTAATGTTAATTTTGTTTAATTGAGGTTTCATCTGCTAATGAGAAATTATTTTATCTCTCACTGCTTTTCCTTTGTTTCTCGGATAACTTTTTTTCTGCTGACTTTATAGTGTGAATAAAAAAAAATTCTTTCACTTTGGCTAGACCTTAACAGAAGATTAGAAAACAAAAGTCCTTGGTATCACATTTTTCATATTTCTTCTTAACTAGGTCATCATATTACAACAGGCAGAAGGATTCACAAATCATTCTCCATCTGATCATTTCTCCTTTAAACCACTTGTAATTCTCTGATGTGGTCTTCAGAAGTGAAATGGTAACTATAGCTAGTTCTTTCTTTTTGCTGTCTTTTGGCAGTTTACTCTCTCACATCTGGCTCAAGTTCAAGTACTGAGACTTAAATGATGTTTGCTTCCTCTCCTTTAGATTAATCTTTCTACTTTTTCACATTTTCTCCTTAAGTTTGAGAAAAGTCCCTCTATCTCTTTCCCGTTGGGTCAGAGCTTTCTTCTTTTCATCTCTTTCATCTGATTGTTCCTCCTCTGTCAGTTTTACCTTGTGCAGCGTTATTCCAGTCATGAAAATAATTTTTAAGTCTTGCTTTGGAACAAGTTTTCAAATATTTGGGGATTGAAAATCATTGAAAAAATATCAGAAATTCTAGAAATACTTTTCACCCCTCAAAAACAAGTGCAGAGGGAGGTATGATACATTTGGGGAAAAGAATTTGGAAAGTCAGGATTCTTTGAGAATTTTCTGAATTTCCATGTTGCACATGAATAATTATGAGTTTATGGAAACAGTATTCTTAGAAAGAATATCTTCTGAGAACAAGTTCATGAAAACTGCTGTGTAAAATAAAGAGAAGTTTGTCGTATTATATCACTGTTACTTTGCTATAGCAGCCTCATATTGATAATACCCAAAGAAGAAATTTGACCTTTGCTTTAAGAACTTCTTGCAGGCAGCTGAATGGAGGAAAGATGGTAGTATGGTAGTTCATGTGAGTGAGAGCAAAAGCCCACACAATTTCTAACATGGAGAGTGGTTTTCGCTTTTGTTTGTCCTATTACACTGAAAAAAAAGTGTAATTTCTTCCTTTTTTCTGGAAAGGAAGAACCAAGCTAGTTCTCTACTTTTGAGCAAAGTCAAATGTTATAAATGTTTGCTAAATCTTGTGTGACTATTAGGAGAGCTTTAGAAGTCTCTCTTTTAGGAAGTCTTTTGTTTCGGTTTCAAATAAAGTTTAATTACAAAGGAAAGCTTGACTTCTCCCTTGAGTATTTTCTTGTAATAATCTTCCTAATGTAGTGGTCTTCTTACAAATAAGAAATGTTCTTGGTTTTGGAGCGTGTGGATATTTATTGAAATGTGCACACTGCCACTGGGCTGTTCAAAATATCTGTTCAGGAGTGAAAATTTATATATTCATGAGGCCTGGCATCTGTTACAACTGGATATTTGCAGTTCACGTTCCCTTGATAGCCCTCAATGGAGAAGACTGCTTTTCCCTTTTTCTTTGTGTGCATCTGTAGATGGGTAGTACATTACAAATATAATGTTGCTAGTAGTCATTGTTTTGCTGTCTTCAGAATTGTTGCATCCATTAAAATGTAACAAATGGTAGATTAGTAGTTACACTAATATTGATATTAGTGTATTTCTTAGTGTATTAGTGCAATATTTCTTGCACTCGGTAGCACCTGCAGTAACTGGTATATATTCTGTACTGAATAGTATCTGTTATTCCTCTGGAAAGGCAGAGATTCAGTGGGTATGCTGTGTACATGACTGTGAACTTTAGGACATAAAATAGTGCTATTTTCAGAACCAGTTGGAGAGGTCAGTTATCCTCATGGTTAAATCTTACAGGTATTCACCACTGGAAGCAGTTCAGTCAGTAACTGTTCATCTTGTGCTCAATAGCTTTTAGTCCCTATGTTTGGCCAAGTTGCCGTGCTCTATGTACCCTTCTCAGCCTTGGCTCAACAATGCTAACAAAGACTGAATCTGAAACATTTAACAAAGCAGCCAATACTCTAGTGCTTCCCTAATCATCTGTGCTCTGGAAAGCAATGTACAGATCAAAAATCTGAATGGTAAATGTGTAGATCATCACTTGATACTTAGCCTCAACCTTCAGTAGAATCTGGTCTGTGAAGACCAGGTAAATATTAAAGTAGTTCAGAGTGAATCCCATGGCAGTTTTCATTGAATTAAAGAGGAAACCACAGCTCTTTTGTCAGAATGTGGACAAGATCTTTGAAGAACGCAATACACTTCCCTGATGTTATTGGGTATTTTCCTTTTCTTGTCTGTCCTGGAAGATAGGTGAGAGGGTAATCACAACAGACATTCAAGTTTTCAGGAGATACTGGCTATGATCATGAGATGGGCCTTCCTTTCTTTTCTAGGAATTAACTTCCCTTTTCTCCCTTTTCCTGGTCTTATTCTCAAAGGTGAGGTCATGCTGTTCCCCTGTCAACAAAGAAGTAGTAATTAAAAAAATGAAAGGACACTTTTATTTTTGGATCAGAGACAGAAATTCAGTTCTTGGCTATGTGCCTTGTTCTTCTCTGTACTTCTGTAAAGTTACACCTTTATTAAATCTTATGAATGGAGTCCATATCATTATGCCAAGTGCCAGAGATGCTTCAAAAATGTATAACACTTTTATCAGTTTCTTGACATTGAAATGTGTGTTCAAAGGAGTCTACTAAGCTATGTTCCCAATGCAATTTACATATTAAAAAGAATATGTTCTCACATTAGTATGTGCAAACGGATACTTAAGGGCACAGATGACCTCCTGCATCCCAATTCAGCACTATCCTAAGAACTGTGTATCTTGTGGTCTGCCCAGTAGATTATGCTTATACTTGAGGATTTTCTGTGGAGATTTGATTTATGAGTACTATATATACCAAGTGAAAAATCATTGTGGATCATTAAGTGGATAAGTGAATATGTAATTATGGTTTTCTTCAGAGGAAAATACTTTGCAAGATACTAAAAAAAAAAGTTGAAGTCTTTTGTATGTTTTCATTTGAGTGGTTAAGATGAACATTCTTTGACATAATAAATCATGGAATTGCTGAAGGTGGTACAAAAAGATTGAAAATCTTGATTGGGATGTCAGTGCAAGATTAGAAATTGTGTGTTATATGTTACGTGGAGAAATGAAATTTTGTTGAAATACCCTGTTTCTGAAATGTTTTGAGTTTACCCCACATTTCTGGAATAAGCTTTCCTCACTTTTTTTTTTTTTTTTTTGTTGTGGTGGCCAAGTTACTAATCTAGTAAGTAATCTACTAATCTAGTCATGTTGGTGAACCCATTTTGTCTGTTTAATGCCACAGTCTGCATAGTAATGGTTTTACCTTCGTAAAGACAGAATATGAACATGTCTCTGTATCCCAGCAAATGTACTCTTCATATTTCTTCACTTAATAAAACAAACAAACAAAATGCCACCACCATGCAATTTTCTATTTGTGCAATTTCCAATTAAAAAAGTAATTCACTATGTTTTATTTTCTTTTCAGTGAAGAATTACATTGGATTTTTTTTAATTCAAACCTTTCCCACACACAGGATATAGTTATTCTCTGATCCAGGTGTATACATGTGATCTCAGTTCCCAGAGACTTTAGGATTTGCATTGTAAGGTAATATTCTGTGTTGAGTCTTATAATAAAATGTCCAATTATAATCACTTAAGAAGGTAAACCTTTCTGATAAAGGGTCTTGCCCACTCAACCTCCAATGATTTCACACCTCCCTGGTGACTGTTTAAGAGCACAAAACAAATGAACAAATTTATTTAGATTTAGATGTAAGAAACATTACCTATGTGGTGGGGGATTAAATCATTTGGTATGAAGGCAAATAGCATCAATAATGTTGCTTTCTGTGTACAATATGGGTTTTAAACCACCTTTTAATTTCAGATCTAAATAATTACGTTTCACAGAATCACAGAATGGTTGAAGTTGGAAGGGACCTCTGGAGATCATCTTGCCCAACTCCCCTGATCAAGCAGGGCCAGCTATAGCCAGTTGCCCAGGACCATGTCCAGACAACTTTTGAATATCTCCAAGGAGTGAGACTCCCACCACCTCCCTGGGAAACCTGTGCCAGTGCTTGGTCACCCTCACAGTGAAAAAGTGTTTCCTGATGTTCAGACAGAAGCTCCTGTATTTCAATTTGTGCCCATTGCCTCTGGTCCTGTTACTGGGCACCACTATAAAAAGCCTGGCTCTGTCCTCTTTGCACTCTCCCTTCAGCTATTTATGTACCTTTGATAAGATCCTGCCCAAGCCTTCTCTTCTCCAGGCTAAACAGTCCCAGTTCTCTCAGCCTTTTCTCATAGGAGAGATGGTCCAGTCCCTTCATCATCTTCATGGCCATTTGTTGGACTCTCTCCAGTGTGTCCATGTCTCTCTTATACTGAAGACACAGTAATCCAGGCGCGGCCTCACCAGTGCTGAGAAGAGGGGAATGATCACCTCTCTTGACCTGCTGACAATACTTTGCCTGATGCAGCCCAGGATAGCATTAGCCTTCTTCATGGAAAGGAGCACACTGCTGGCTCATGTTCAACTTGGTGTCCACCCAGTCACCTAGGTCCATTTCTGCCAAGCTGTTTTCCAGCTGGTGCATGGGTTCTTTTCCTCCCCAGGTGCAGGACTTTGCACTTACCTTCATTGAACTGCGTGACATCCCTGTCAGCTGTTTTCTCCAGGCTGTTGAGGTCCCTCTGGATGGCAGCACAACCCTCTGGTGTATCAATCACTCCTCCCAGCTTTGTGTCATCAGCAGACTTGCTGGGGTTATATGTTGTCCCATCATCCAGATCATTAATGAAGATGTTGAACTGTACTGGACCCAGTGTTGACCCCTGGGGTACACTGATAGTTACTTGCCTTGAACTAGACTCCGTGTCACTGATTACCACCCTCATTTGTATCTATATTATCTTCTGATACCTAGTAGGAGCCCATGCAGTGTGCAGGGGAGGGGCAGCACACTAAGTGCATATGTTTATAAAGCAGATTCTCTGAACTACCACAGTGAAAGAGAACGGAAATTCTGTAGCTGAATATACATTTTACATATACCCAGGACTGAAGGACAGAACGTTATTTTAATGTACACAGAGGAGAGGTAGTAATGCATTTACAAGACATTGAGTACCTTTCATGTTTGTCAAAATTTCGTGTTGAATTAGTGCAAGTGGTTTAAAAATCTCTAAATGTTCATAAACTTTTAAAGCTTATAGCAGTGTAGCTCTATTTTATAGTCAGTCCCTCTCTTCTTTTTCTTGTATATAGTATTTGGCAATTTTTTTACCTCATTGTTGAAAAACTATTTCAAAAGACAGTTTTTATAGTCACCAAGACAGTTAATAATATATATAGTCCTGCATGAAATGTGAAGGTAAGCAAATCAAGTACAGAAATGGGATGGTATTAAAGGCAATACAGAGGTAGAGTTCATAAAGTATTAAATGGGAGGACGAATGACTAGGAAACATATGAGAAGGAAATGAAAATTTTATGTGCAGTCACAGATGGAGGGCTTGGGGGAAGGGATGGGACATGATGACAGTTTGATAATTAAGGCTGAACAACAAAGGCAGCAGGTTTAAAATAGGAGGTCAGGGAAGCCATGTATGAGGCAGAAATTCAGGGTAAAAGTACAGATGTCTTTTGAGGATTCTTGCCAGGAGGTATAAACACAGCTATCTGAAAGGCTCCTTGCCCCCTGAGAAATGAGGAAAGAAAAAATAATACCTTCTTAATTCATAAGCAGATTATGTTCTTCAAATACCATGAAGTTCAAATCAAAATGAACAGTGGGAGGATCAGTCCCAGCACATGGCTTCTTTCGTACTTAACAATTTACTAGCATTTGAGATTTGTAATTCCAGAGAAGTGAGTCCAGCCAGTTTAAGAGTGTAAATTGCACGCTCTTTTTTTGACTGTAGTTCTCTCTATTAGCCCTTGATGCTGTCAATTTAGGCCATGTCACATTTTCTACGTGCATTTAGAAAGGCCCACTGAACTCTAAATTATAACAATGTATTTCAGAAAAAGAAGCCATCTCTGCAATGATTTTCCAATAATTCTAACTTTGGCAGGGGCATTCTTTGGGAATTCATTATCGTCCTGAATTCTTTCTGTGAAAGGAAGTAAGAAAATCAGTTATCTCTGTTAAGATAACAGAAAAAGCCTTAAGCTTGGATGAAGTATTAATACTTCAAAGATGAACTTTGACTTGCGTATGAAAATATCAGAGATCTTTAAATCCATGTACAAAAGGAGACATTCCGCAGCTGACACTGTAATTCAACTAGTGGTAGATATATAGTGTAGTAGTATTTACTTCAGCATGTGACTTCTAAGCAAAATATAACACTTGTGGGAAATTAGACCTTATTCAAAGCCCATTGAAATCAATGAGAGAAATCTCATTCAGTTGATGAATAGGTAAGTTCTTATTTTTGCAGACCTGAGACAATACTTTACCTCCATAGCATCTCTCTGCTTATAGATCTTAGAGCACTTTACAAACTTTAATTAAATGAGTTCAGACATAATTTTGGCAAATGTTTTCAGGAATAAACTCATTCAGCAGAATACCCAACTGGAAAGAAATGTAGGGAATGTGAACAGAGGGTTGATGTTTTAAATTAGAATGAAGGCTTGTTTGTAATTAACATTATTTGTTCATCCTGCTGGCAGAGAGTTCTACTATAGTGACCATTTTTCTAGTTTATTTTTATTAGAAAAGTGGTAGCACACCAGAATCCCAGAAATTATTTGTTTCTCTGTTGCCAAATTCAGTAAAATTCTGCTCTCATGCAGCTTCTCATTCCCCCAACTTTTTGCACTTTTTTACTATCAGATGATTTCAGAAATTCTTTTAAAGTACATTCCTATGAATATTTGCTTGAGAGGTTGCTAATCTATATTAAGAAGTATCAGTGAGTGGCTGGAATTCAGTTGAACTCTCCTAAACTGCATTTGTCAATGGTGAGATTGCAGTAGTTGCAAACCAGCTCTACTATGTGTTGAGTGAACAGGACAAAACTGGTTTCTTCTCCTGTTGCTTCTAATCTAAATAGCAGATCAATAGCACTGAGTGTGGGAACACCACATTATGCTGAAATAATACTAGTTTATTTGATGGCAGGACTAGTTCCAATCCAGTGACAGCACATTGACTATTAACAGAAATTAGTGATTCTGGAAGCCCTGAAACTAGCAGGATCAAAAGAAAGGGAGATAGTAACATAATGTGCATTATCTCTTTCTAGGAGCTTAGTGTTATGCTATACTCACACTACCCACCCACTTTTCTTAGACAAGAGAAGCTTGTTTGTGTTCATTTGATAAGTTATGGGAAACTTTCCAGTTATTGGTTAATGCTCTAAATCCCAAAGTCTTGAACCACATACGCTGAGTTCTCAGTTATTAGTAATTCACTGGCATGCATTAGCATATCCATATCGTTTTTTATTGGATGGTTGGCTGAAGTTGGAGGCTTTTTGTATTAGATAAGCTTGAACTCCTTATAAGCTTAACCCTTCATTTGTAGGGTTCAACCCTTCATTGAGCCCCATACAGCCACTTTTTTGCATGTTTTTTTCTAATGAAACTTCAAATACTTCCTTTTGGCTTTACTACCTATGAAAAGGAAAAGGCAGACAGCTCAGGAAAGCAGGCAAAAGATTAAGTAGGGAGGGTTACAGCAGTGTTGCGTTTTGCATTCTGTGATACATTCCTAATATAGTTAGCTCTTACCTTGAAAATTGTAGTATTAATTCACAGTAATTCATCATACCTTGCACACACCATATTCTATGTAGTATTAAAAGCACTACACTTCTCGACATGCTTGCTTGTTTTGAAGGGATCTAAATTCCGGAGCCAGTAGACCCTGAATGTTTCCATCTTCAGCACAATATTTCTAGCTGTTTCTTCCCTTCCAGAAGTTTTAGGCATTTTTTCTCCTGAATGATTAATGCTTTCTATTATTCTGATATTACACGGATCAAAATGCAGAACCAAGCCTGGTGCAGAACAACGATGACATCTTTGGTTTTATCAAAACATTAACTTGATTTTAGTCAGCCGTAATCAACTACATGTAATTTCCAGTATGTGCCCTTTAAACCATATGATGTCTAGAACCAAGCTGGATATTACAAATGAAATGAGAGCTGCTGTCTGGGGTTTGCTAATAGTGATAATTTCAGAAAACAGAATACCAAAGAATGTTCTTAGTGGCAGAGCCCTGTATAATAATGAATACTATAATTTTGCTAGTCATCTTTATTTTATGTTTTCCTGAAAGTAAGCTATTCAAATGAAGTGGATTTTTTTAATGACATTAAGCTAAGAAATTTATGAAAAGTGCTATCAAATACAGTATTGAAAACTCATACTGTAGTTAAATGTTAGGAAGATATGTAATCATATTTTGGTGATGTTTTTCAAGATTTGACTGGAATTTGATACAAATCTTATACTAGACTTTATGATGATCCACTGTAGAGAGGTGAATGCCATCATCTTCCTTGGTGACCAAGTAGTTTCCAGATGCACAGAATGGTCACATCTTGGGATTTCAAACAGATTGAGTGGGTAGGCAGTTGAAAGTAAATTTACAGCACACATGAGGAAGGCTAAATGAGGAATCACTTCTCCCTTCTCTCTTCTGTAAGCACCAGTGTTTCTGATGGGGAAGTACATGGGGGAAGTACAGTACCTACAGAAGGCACCTTATTAGCTCAAAGCCAGGAACAGGTCAGACAAGACAAGTTCCATTGCATCACAGAAACCAGGCAACTTTTTCTTAAAGGTACTGTTGTGGTTTAACCCAGCAGTCAGCTAAACACCATACAGCCATTCTCTCACTACGCCCCCAGTCAATTGTGGGAGGGAATCGGGGGGGGGGGGAAGGTAAAACTTATGGGTTGAGATAAAGACAATTTAATAGGACAGACAATAAAGGGAAAGTAATAATAATGATAAAAGAATATACGAAACAGGTGATG
The DNA here is from genome assembly GCA_020745775.1 of Theristicus caerulescens. Lineage (NCBI taxonomy): Eukaryota > Metazoa > Chordata > Aves > Pelecaniformes > Threskiornithidae > Theristicus > Theristicus caerulescens. The sequence goes on along the minus strand of CM036564.1, from coordinate 24,595,781 downwards.
TACAATGCAATTCTCACCACCTGCTGACTGATGCCCAGCCAGTTCCTGAGCAACAGACCCCTGGCCAGCTTTTCCTCTAGTTTATGTACTGAGCATGACATCATATGGTGTGGAATATCCCTTTGGTCAGTTGGGGTCAGCTGTCCCAGCCGTGTCCCCTCCCAGGTCCTTGTGTACTCCCAACCTATTTGCTGGTGGGATGGTGTGAGAAGCAGAAAAAGGCCTTGACTCTGTGTAAGCACTGCTCAGCAGTAACTAAACCATCGGTGTGTGTTATCAGCGTTATTCTCATCCTAAATCCGAACCACAGTACTATACCAGCTACTAGAAAGAAAATTAACTCTATCCCAGCCCAAACCAGAACAGTTATATATTGTCTCCATCCTGTGGCTGCAATATTTTTCTGCAATTGCCTAGCAAGAAGGTAAAAGTTAGTTACAGGATAATGATAGCAAATGCTCCTCTGGGCCAGAAGAGCAATGAGAAAACTGGCCTAATATTCTGTGTCTGAAAGGGTTCATGAGAGCCCAGGGGATGGGTAGAACTGCATGAAAAGCGTGCCGAAACCTGGATGCTTTCAGTGGTCCTCTCTCTTGTACTTGCCCCCTCATTTAGAATGTGGGGTGTTAAAATGTATATTTCTCCTATTCCTAGGCATATTAATGGCTAGTAATTGTTGGACTTGCCTAAATTTATAATCATGTTGCAACTATGGCATCGATATGCTTTCTGAATTGACAAAGATGTTCTTTCCTTATAAGTAATCAATACTTAAACTAGATGTGTGTTTCATCATTCGGTTCTGCAGTGCTCAGTACGGCTTTTGGTTAGAGAATAGATGATAAATAATAATTTTGTAGGAATGCATTCCATATTTTCTTCCTTCCTCAATACTATGTTTTTTCATTAGGAGAAATCAGATATTAAATCAGAATTTTCAGTAGTGTCTCACATATTCTAAAGGTTTGGCACTGTAATGGCAAATTTTCTTACTAAAAAAAAATGAGTCTTTTTCTCCCTACTTCAGGTACGTTTTTTTAATCCTTCACATGTGTCCTGGTTTTATTCACTCTATTCTAGTCTTCGTGTTGGAATTTATTTCACACAGTTTTCTCATCATAACTGAAAATGGCTTCACTTTGAGATGTGAGGAGTAATATGTGACCCAATGCTAGATAATGGATATGAGCTTCGACTTGTATTTATTTCCCTTAACTTTAATGCCTTCTGAAGGCACTGATATGCTGTACTTTTGAAGCAGGCAGCTTGTTGCACTGATCCATTACCAAATGTTCCCGGATCAGGATGCTGCTAGAGAGGCATGGCAGGGAAATAGGGAAACATGCAAGTTGTAGATTCTCTTATTGAATAATAATAATTTTGAATTTGTATCCTGGTAAGTAATAATAGTAAAAAAAAAAAAATCATATTATCTTCTGCAATGTTGATTCCTAAGTGATTTTCAGAAGCATCTTCTGCTTTTGGCACTGTGTAGTAAAACCATTATACTACCATACAGTGCAATAATGACAGAACACATGCTGTGTAATGTAAACTTACAATCCAGTTCTAGGCAGATGTTATTAGGCTGTCATGTCTTTGAGCAGTGGTAGCAGATTTAAAAAAAAAAAAAAAGGAAAAAAGAAATACCCTTCTCTCCCTTCCACCCCCCTCAATAGCAATAAAACCTGTATTCACATCTGCCAAGTGATTTTGCATTGATCAAGGCTTTTCTTCCTTTAACAGATTCTTTTTTATTTAGTTTTGTTTCCTTTGCCTCACCAAGGAAAGCCAGTTCAATCTAGATCATATGTAATTTAGTGAATAATGTGACATCACTTTTTTTTTTCCTTTTAGGGGATTATTCGTTTGCTTTCAAAACTGTCCATCTTGAGTAGAGGAGAGCCTCTGGAAAATATATGTTAGGAATGAAATGTATGCCATAATCATTTTGTGCACCTATATCTGATTTTATAAAAAGGAGTGAACCTGCCTTCCATTTGGTCTGTTTTAGATTATAAACTAGGACTCCATTCAAAGACTTAGTGAATAAATATTTCTCAGCCTCTAATGCTTTTTTGTTCTATGGATGTCTGTGAGTTAGGGAAGCATTGTCATAGCAGCCATGCAGATAATGAAGTTCCTTGGAAAAAGTCATTCGAGGCTGTGGGGAAGTGTATTCAGCATTTTTGAGCACTAGCTTGATCCTCATCTGTAGTTTCAAAGTTTCCACAGTTTTCACTGATGCAACCTTGTGGTGAGAGAGGAGGGCACTCTAAGGAGGGGCTTCTTGCAAACCCTCAACATTCGGATGAATTTATTTTTCCTTTGAGGTTCAGATTCCCTTTACTTTAAAACTCAATTATGCGGTCCTATTGACAGAAAATGGTCTATTTCTTGGCGGTTTTGTGTAATATTGTGCTCTTGCTTCACGTTAAGTGAACAGTTACAGAAACTGAAGGTCTTTTTCTGAGCTGATTCTGTGATTATCACAACACTGAGTTTTCTCTCAGCTTTGCCCTGCAGGCAAGATAAATGTGGGGCACCAGAAAGGGGCATTCTTCCTGCTTTCATGCATGTCCATCAGCTGACAGCCAGGCCATATCTAGGGTGCTGCTTGTTATGATTGCCCCTTGAGGTCCTTATTAACAGTCTATATGACCAAGTGGTAGACAGGGACAAGCATTTCAGTCTCTTCTTACTACAAGACAGTGATGTGACCCTCTGGTTACAGCAGCATCACATTTTATTTCTTCATTTTGCACAAAACCTTATGGATTTTTCAGCCTGCCTAAAATATCACCCCATTCATCAAGAAATGGAGGGGAAAAAAGTCTGTTTTCAAATTTCTTTTTACGCAGCTTGTTTTTGATCATAATTTGCTACAGCATTAATATTTGGTACTTTTTTGGACATAAAGAGAGAGAGAAAAGAAAAAGTAAACAAGAAATAAGGAATAAAACATCACTCATAATGATAAGCTTTCTCTTTGTCATGGTTTAACCCCAGCTAGCAACTAAGCACCACGCAGCCGCTCGCTCACTCCCCCCCGGTGGGATGGGGGAGAGAATCGGAAGGGTAAAAGGGAGAGAACTCGTGGGTTGAGATAAGAACAGTTTAATAATTGAAGTAAAATAAAATAGAACAGTTAAATAGGTAAAGCAAAAGTTGCGCACACAAACAAAACAAGGAATTAATTCGCTGCTTCCCATGGGCAGGCAGGTGTTCGGCCATCCCCAGGAAAGCAGGGCTCCATCACACGTAACGGTTACTTGGGAAGACAAACACCATTGCGCCGAATGCCCCCCTTTCCTTCTTCTTCCCCCACTTATATACTGAGCATGATGTCATATGGTATGGAATAACCCTTTGTCCAGTCTGGGTCAGCGCCCCTGGCTGTGCTCCCTCCCAGCCCCCAGTGCACCAGGTAGAGCATGGGAAGCTGAAAAGTCCTTGACTACTGTAAGCGCTACTTAGCGACTGTTTAGCAATACTTAGCACTACTTAGCAAGAACCAAAACGTACATTGTTCTCATCCTAAACCCAAAACACAGCCCCATACCGGCTACCAAGAAGAAAATTAACTCTATCCCAGCTGAAACCAGGACACTCTTATACTACAGTAACTTTTTTTTTCCCATAGGGAATGACCTGTGGATCTTACCATCTTGAATGTTTGATAGGTACCTTGCACTACAGAAATAAATAAATCCATCAGTTTGGTTTAATGTGTACCCTTCAGTTGAGGCACAAAGGAACGTGCTGGATATGTAAATAGTTGCATAGCAATTTTATACTATTCCTTAAATAGCCATTGTGTATACATCAGCATTTTGGATTTGGAAGGAAATTTTCTGCTGCAATTTATATATGCATAATAATATGAATAATATGAAGGTCACTTCATTGTTCAAAGGAAATCCTCCATCTGTCATGTGAATGGTGCGTATCTTGAATGTTTCCATTGAATTCTCTTTCCTGTAGCATGCTGAGTGCTTTTCCTACTCTCATAAAGATGAATTCTCAGACCCACAAGAATCATTGGCTAAAAAATCATATCCACATTTCTTGAGAATGCATACACCTGAAGGGTTTGATTTGCTCTTTCTGTGACTAATTGCTGGAGGACGAAGTCTGGATTTGGAATCTTCCCCGCCGCACTCTAGTTTACAGTAACATTTACCTGCGTGTTTCTACAATGGGCAAGGTTACATGTGGCTTCCCTAACTGGCACATAAAAGGGCGTGATGTGCAGCAAGTGCACTGCTTGAGGCTGAGCTCTTTAATGGGACACGTGTCCAACTGAGAGGCCTGATGGGCCAGCAATTGTAGGTACTTTACACTGAATGCTAATCAGGACTTAAATCTGTGAAATCAAAGATAAACATACAGGGAATGAAACAAGCAAATTAGTGCTGCCAAGGGAAGATTTGGTAGCCTGTGGGATTTGTCAATGACTTTCGATAATTTGCCCAGTAGCAGGGAAGAAACAGACCTTTTAAAATGAGGAAATCCTCTATTTGGTAGGGAGACAGGAAGAAGATCCAGTATTCTGCCCTGAAACAGTCCGACTTCAACAGTGCTAGAGTGAGGGCAAAATGTTTATTATAAGTTTTTTACTGCCACGTTCTTAAATGTTCTTAATGTTCTAAATTACCTGAAGAAATAGGCCAGGATATAAAGCCCTATGATAAAATATTTACAGTTGTTGGGCCAACTGAGGTGTATGGGGGGTGGATGGAGTGTTGTATGTGACCTAGATACTTTTGAAGTCTTGCTAGATGGTGGAATATGATTTGAGAGGGACGATCCCTGAAGATTTCTATCACATGTCAAAACCAGGGTGGCTGTGAGATGTTTCTCTTACTGAGATGATCATACCTGAAAAAACACTTCTCAAGCCCTTCCCAAATTATTCCCTAAATCTAAATGACTTTGTAGGCATTTATGCTGCTGGTGCATATTGATAATATTCTATGGACTGCAATAATATGATCTTCTTTAGTTTGTCTTTAAGAGAATAGTGTTTTCTGTGTGCTGTGCAAGGAAAGAGAGCACAAGGAAGTGGAGAGCCTCTGAGACATAATACAATTGAGGCTCTTAAAAAATTACTGATATTTTCTTTCTTCTTGGGAGATGTGACTCTTCAGATTTTCTTAATCTGAAAAAGGTTGTCTTTGTGCAAGATGATTGCTCAGTGGCTAATTTTGAATGGGCTGTTAAATGGTAGGGGGCTTGTGAACTGCCAGTTTTACCAAATATAGCTGGTTTACCTTTCATTATAATTTAAAGTAGCCCTATAGCTCCCCTGCTCCTTTTTCAGCTACTGTTTTGTATCCTGATGCAGGTGAGGATTCCACCACATGGTTTTCTATGTCCTAATAGGTTGTAATCCTGTAAACTGATCACTTGGCACACCTGAAGAAACGGAAAGCTTTGCAGAGGGAGAATAGGAATGAGCAACTGGATGGTGGGGGAAGGAGGAGCTTCCTAAAGTGATCAGTTGCTGATGGACCAGAAAGTTTTGGTTAAAAAAAATCTGTAATAGTGATCTTTCTTTCTGCTTCCGGTCTTATTCTTCAGTGGTGCTGAGAAGCTTATACCTCGACTGGGAATGAGGTACATACCCCCTTCATTCCTCCAAAAGCCACTCCAAGCCACTCTCCATCATTTATCAGCAGTCCTGGTCAACCGGGGAGGTCCAGATGACTGGAAGTTAGCAAATGTGACACCCATCTACAAGAAGGGTCGGAAGGAGGATCCGGGGAACTACAGGCCTGTCAGCCTGACCTCGGTGCCGGGGAAGGTCATGGAACAGATCATCCTGAGTGCCATTATGCAGCACGTGTGGGACAACCAGGGGATCAGGCCCAGCCAGCATGGGTTTATGAAAGGGAGGTCCTGCTTCACTAACCTGGTCTCCTTCTATGACAAGGTGACCCACTTAGTGGATGAGGGGAAGGCTGTGGATGTTGTCTACTTGGACTTCAGTAAGACCTTTGACACTGTCTCCCACGGCATTCTCCTGCAGAAGCTGGCTGCTCATGGCTTGGACAAGTGCACTCTGCGGTGGGTTAAAAACTGGCTGGCTGGCCGAGCCCAGAGAGTGGTGGTGAATGGAGCCAAATCCAGTTGGTGGCCGGTCATGAGTGGTGTTCCCCAGGGCTCAGTATTGGGACCGGTCCTGTTTAATATCTTTATCGATGATCTGGATGAGGGGATTGAGTGCACCCTCAGTAAGTTTGCAGGTGACACCAAGTTGGGTGGAAATGTTGATCTGCTGGAGGGTAGGAAGGCCCTGCAGAGGGACCTGGACAGGCTGGATTGTTGGGCCGGGGCCAACTGTATGAGGTTCAACAAGGCCAAGTGCCGGGTCCTGCACTTGGGTCACAACAACCCCATGCAATGCTACCGGCTTGGGGAGGAGTGGCTGGAAAGCTGCCTGGCGGAAAAGGACCTGGGGGTGATGGTTGACAACCGCCTAAACATGAGCCAGCAGTGTGCTCAGGTGGCCAAGAGAGCCAATGGCATCCTGGCTTGTATCAGGAATAGTGTGGCCAGCAGGACCAGGGAGGTGATAGTGCCCCTGTATTCGGCACTGGTGAGGCTGCACCTCGAGTACTGTGTCCAGTTTTGGGCCCCTCACTTCAAGAAGGACACTGAGGTGCTGGAGCGTGTCCAGAGAAGGGCAACGAAGGTGGTGAAGGGTCTAGAGAGTAAGTCTTGTAAGGAGCGGCTGAGGGAGCTGGGGTTGTTTAGTTTGGAGAAGAGGAGGCTGAGGGGAGACCTTATCTCTCTCTACAACTACCTGAAAGGAGGTTGTAGTGAGGTGGGTGTCAGTCTATTTTCCCAAGTAAGAAGTGATAGGATAAGAGGAAATGGCCTCAAGTTGCACCAGGGCAAGTTTAGGTTGGATATTAGGAGAAACTTTGTACTGAAAGAGAACAGGCTGCCCAGGGAAGTGGTTGAGTCCCCATCCCTGGAGGTATTTAAAAGACGGGTAGATGTGGTGCTTGAGGACCACAAGTTTAGTGGCGTACTTGGTGGTGGTAGGTTAACGGTTGGACCTGATGATCTTAAGGGTCTTTTCCAACTTTAACGATTCTAGATTCTGTGATTCTAAAGTAACTGCTAACTGTGTTTATAGCAGTAAATGAACACTTCCTATTATTCCAAACAATATTTTTAGAAGACATAGGATTATAATCAGCTCTCATGAAGAATTTTTTTAATCAATATTTATTTTACTGAAAAAATTAATACTGAAATGATTTGTTATGCAAGCATCGCTTTTTCACTATTTTGTACTTTTAAAAATGCATGATCTTATATTCCATAGTTCAATTAAATTTACACTAGAAGAAAGTTAAAAACTGGGGAAAAGAAATCAAAACCAAATATTGAAGTTGAACCAGTCTGTTTCCATTTTCCAACTGACTTTTTGGTTCATTAGTAATATCTAATTTCCTCCCCCCCCCAAAATAAGATGGACTGCTTTTTTCTTTAAGAATTTCAGTATATAGAAAAATTTTACCTAATTCTTTCCTTATGGATGAAAGTGACCTAATCAGAATCAGAATATGGTTCCTAAGGGGAAAAATATAAATAGTTTTTTCTTTAATTATTTTGGGATGAAATGGAAGATACAATAATAGATTCCACATTTTTCCCAATGACAGCTGGATTGTTTTGATGAAATTTGAGAGACAGTAGTTTCTACAATTATTTTAGTTCCTTAAAGATGCTGAGTACCAACTCCATTCGTGTCCTAACTCACCGAAGTGTGGAAAAATAACTTAACCTGGAATCTGATGTAAGTGTGCACTTTCCAACAACTTCACACAACAGTAGTAAGCCAAGATGGTTGAAAAATTATAGATATTCATAGGCTATTTTATACTAAGCAGGGATGCCTACTCAGGTATCTATTTTAATGTACATGCTTATGAATGTTTTTTCTTTATTAATGTTTGAATCACTCGTCATGTTTGAGTTCTTCTGTCAAAAGAGTAATTTAAACTTATACTGGCCTTTGACTTTGCAATTTACTTAAAACACAAAAAGGAGTTTTATCTTCAGCCAGCAAGAGTTTATCAGGTATTGATTTTTTTTGAGTAAGAATTTCACAGAAATATAATAATATTATTTCATGTTTTATGCTTTGCATTTCATGTTTCTAGGATAAGTAGGTTAATACAGAATATTACAGAATATTACAGAATATACAGAAATACAGCTACAGCGTAACCATAGGCTGTACGCTGTATACTGATCTTTTCAATTGCCATTAAACTGTAACACACGAAGTGTTGGTAATACACACTTTCAGATTGTTGATCAATTCTGGTCTTTTATGTTTATAATCAATAAATGGATAGAGTTTAAATGAATTGAGTTGTATTGAATTGGTCTTCTAGACATTAATACAAATTATAAATGAAAACTAATAGTCAACAAAGTTAAATGAAAAATTTAGTCTCTTGGTTTACGAAAACTCTACTAACATTTGTGGTTCTGATCATTTTGCTAAAGATGCAGATTTTATAATATCATATGCTGTTTGACTTTTGCATAAGTTAGAGAATAAATACAAAGGTATTTATTATCCAAAAGCTGGCAGGGAAAAGAAAGAGGAAACCTAATAGCACTCAGTTATTTCAGATAAAATTGTCATTACAGTCCCCAGTGAAAAGTACATCTCCAGATTATCTTTTTAAACTGTTTTGATCCACACACTACTACATAAAGAATGATAAGATTTTAGAAGCTGGGGCAAAACTGATCCATGTGACAGATCTTACGTGTCTGTCACATCTCCCTAGTCTTCTGGGATGGGGTGCATTTAAGCCAAAAAGACAGCATGAAGCATCAGCTCAAGGCTCAAGAGACAATGGGATTGTTGGGGATAATGTGAATAATGGGATTATGTGTCTCAGTACTCAGAAACACATGCTAGGATATCCAAAGTATGCTGTGTATCCTGGACTAAGAACAGAGCCTGGATTTCAGCCAGATGCTAGATGTTCAAGGGACCAAGTGTTGGAACTCAGCCTGAGAGCCTGCCCCCAAAAAGGGCACATAACCAGATCTGTGAAAGCAACATTATTTGTCTCAAAGCATTTCTGGTATTTTTCTTTCTACTTCACTGGAGGAAGATGGGTATAATATCCCTTACTCTCCCTCTGGTCTAACAGCAAAAGCTAAAGATAAACAAGGTTGAGAAATGGCTCAATTGTTTGTAATGAAAAAAATGCGCTCAGTGGACACTTTCATTTTACAGCTATTACCCTTAGGACCCTCCTTATTCTCTCAACTAGCTTTTGCTGATGATTAAAGTCTTGACTGGTCGTAATTCTCTGAGGTACTTTGGTAGGATTTATGGCTTTGAAGTGGTTGTCACATATGCCACTAAAGTACTTCACTCCTTTTTTTTCCCATCCTGACACCTCTCACAACCAAAAAGGTTGACTGGGCTAGAGTTTTAATGAAACTGAAATCATAGCAGTATTGCCAGTGTGAAAGGATTTGAGAGCAATTTAATACAAAGGCAAGCTATTAAAAGCAGAATCACAGTGTTTCAGATAATTATTCCTGGGTGAAGTTTAATATTGCTGTTTGTGAAAGTATTTTCTGTTTTTTGCATTACTGTTCAAGTGATTAGATCTTGATGAAATCTGTAATGGAAGTTATGTTTGTGCTTTGTGCACATAGCATAAGAAGGTACAGATTCTTTGGAAAACTAGCTTTAAGAAAAAAAGTAAACCCAAGTATTAAGCTGTGCATTTATAGAGTTGTTATGTGCAGAGAAAAATATTAGAAGTGCTACCTCAGGTCAGTGGAAGATACTCCTGCCCAGTAGGGTTAAACCAGAAGAACTCAGATGTGAAGACAATAAACTGAGTCACAAGAGTGCGTAGGGCTGAGGCAAATCCTTAGTGGGAGAACTAAGCAGGTCCACCATGATCAAAACAATTACTCCTGCAATGTAGAGCAATGAGCATAACATGATTGTTGAGTCAATACCCACTGTACGAACTGAAATGGGTAAAATGCTAAAAGTACTGCCAAACTTTTGATGTCTTCAACTAAGTGAGAAAAGCTCAGGCAGTATGAAATGACTGATTTGGAAAAGCAGTTATAATGAAGAACAGAAATTTTACTGTAGTCTAGTTTCAAGTTCTTCACATGAAAAACAGTTGAAACACAGGCTGTGTCTTTTCAGCAAGTGAAAAAGAAAAGATATCCAGGCTGCAGGACAAATATGAGTCTGCTGAAGTCAGGGCAGAAACTGGCATTTTCAAACCCATTATTGTCAGGGTACTGTGTTTATATCTGTGTAATAGTTTAGCTAGATCTCAACTCCAAAAAGTGCCTGACATTACCATTTGAGGGTCAAAAGAGAGTACTATATGTTCTTGATCTTACGTTGCTCTTGTGATAGTCATTCAAGCAAGCAAATGCCAGTGTTATTTCTCAGTGTAGTTTTGTGATGTTTTCTCTAGTGGTTGCTCAGTAGTTTCTCAGCTGAGTTGACAGAAGTGTTTTTCCATGGGGCTGTGTTGTATGGCATTGAATGATCTATGTTAAAACAGAAGGCTTCTTTCAGAGGCAGTAGGGCTGACTTTCCTCACAGAAGATAGTTGTCTACCACAGGTGTGTATTATTAGCTCAAGTGGTAGAGGTGATGATCTGTGTTGGCTTACCCTCATGGGAGACCAGTAAGCAGTGTTACCAGTTTGCTTTTACTGTGTGCATGGGAAATAGGGTAGCTTTTTTAAGATAAGAAATAATTCTTATAATAATACTTAATAATAATACTTAATCACAAATACTAAAAATGAACGTAAAGTATATTTTGAGGATTTCATGATAAAATGTTCAAAAAGTGAATGCCATGGCTACGGTTGCTTGTGATATTAGAGAGATGAAACAGTAGACAGGGTAAGATTTCCCTACCCAGTATCTATTTCTCATATTTTTTCTCACAAACCATCAGAGTACGTTTTGTACCAGTCACAGTGCCTTAAGTTAGTCTCCAAGATCATCTAGTCATTTGATTCCCCACTGAGACTACAACTGTTTGAACTGGAAAAAAAAATGGGTTTGTGTCCTGATCTGATACTGGGAAACCTTTTAAAAATCTTTTTTTTCTGACTGCTTAGGAATGACAGCTTTAGTTCTGGCAGTTTCAGGGAAAGAACAGGAGAGAGAATTACCTGTTCCCTGTCAAGTGTCCTCATACTTTAAATGTACTTGGTGCAGCCATTAAGAGCTGTAACATCAATATAGCTTCTTTTGTTGTCAAAGATTCCAACTCAAATGCAGAGGTGAGCTGTTAAATACTCTAGCTGATCTAGGTTGCAGGCTTTACCTTTCTCCTGTAGCAGATCCCTCTCTCCATCCTTCTTATCTTGTTCCCTGTGTCCGGTGTCTCCCTGGACTCCCATTTCTTTTTCCTTTTCCCTCAACATGCTGTCTGCCATTGATGCCTCCCTAAAAATGGCAAGGCTCAAAGATGGAATAGTGCAACTAACTTGCAGGCCAACATAACAACTGCAGGGACAGAAGCATCATGGGGTGGCCAGCTAAGAGGCAGCCAGCCGCTTGGACTAGATGGATGCCATCTGGCTTGCCTGTCAGCACCTATCTATTTGCTGGCCAAGACACATGAGCTGTCTGACTGCTTAGCTGTTCACCCAGAAGGTATGTACTGCTTTTTCAACTCTCACGGAGAGCTAAATGTCTCGTGCAGCCTATCTGCTTTTGGGTTGTATTTTGTCTGTAGTATGTATCCTATTGTTTTCATTTTGTTTATTTGGATTACATTTAGGGATTGTTCTTCAGAATAAGCTCTGTCTTGTCGTTATTATCTGAAAAATTTTCAGCACTTTGGTTTCTTCATTGTTGCAAGTCAGACTTTGATGCAAGATCTTATAGGGTCTCTCTGTCTCTTTCCCTCGCCCCCTTCCCAGTAAGTTTTTTAATAAAAACAAACAAACAAACAAAAAACCAACCACAAAACACTCATTAATTCCTTTGAGGGGGTGGGAAGAGACAGCATAGAAAACTGAACATTACACCTTCTCCTGACCATCCAAAACTATTGGATTCTTTGACCCAGCCAGCTTGATGAAAACTGTGGCTCAGTATCCTGTCCTGTCACAAAGGACCTGTAAGTACTTTTGATTGCTCTTGTAATGAGTCTTCCTCTAGAAACAGTGCCTGTGGTTAACATTTTTACTATTAAGTAGCAAAGTTCAAGGACAGAAAAACTGCAGTGAATGTGGTGTGTGAATTTCAGTCTCTGCGGTTTACCTTGTGCCCTTGGAGAGATTAATTTTCTACTATTTGACACACACTGAGCCCAGAAACATTCCTGAACATTCTTGTTCTCCCTCTGTTAACAACCTAAGATAGCTTATTTTATTATTAAAAAATAATAAAGAAAAAAGAGGAAATCGGTGGTTTTCCCTTGTTTTTCAGATACCTAAGCATAAATGCTTACATGCGTCAGCTGAAATTTGTTGTTGTCCCAAGATGATGAATCTATGTACGTGCATGGTATGAAAAAGGCAGCATGTGTGTGAGGAGATGCTAATGGCATCGTATCTCACGGGGTCTATGTTCTTTCCCTGTACAAGGTTTGGTAAAAGGGAGGTGTTATTAGTGTCATGGTATAAACATCTTTTCATATCAAAAGTGTGGAGATATGGCTAACTGCTACATATATTTTATGACAGAAGATTCCTGCAGCAATCATCCTCAAAAACATGGTCGTTACCAGGAATTAATGACTAGATTGTTAGTTAATGCCCTAGGTAGGACAAAGCAGAATCATTTGTGTCCTACCTAGCCAGTCATTAAATATGGTAATGACTGTGTTTAGGAAAAAGTCTGTTCCTGTTATAATCATAACCACCATTGTTATGATAGAAATTCAGTCTATTCTTGCCTGTTTGTGTTTCTGAAGTCCATCTAACCTGTGCATCTGCTTTGGAAAACTGGTTCTTTGTCAAGAGATAATTACCAACTTTGTACTTTAAAAAGAAAAAAAAATAGAAAGACTGTCAGGAGGACTTCAGAGAATACAAATTATCCTGCTATAGACAAATATCATTGTTTAGACAAGTACGGCAATTTGGGAGGAAAAAAAATTAAGGATGGGCCTGGCTAGCTGAGTGGCCTAATACACTCTTGTCTCACTGTCCCTATAGAAATTTAATTCAAATGAGGCTTTCTTTTGGCATTGCCTTGCTAAGTTCATCATTTTACCTGAATTTAAAGGACACTAATGAGCAAACCAAACCTTCATACTTTGACATAATTCACAGCATTTCAAGGCCAGTACTAGAATCTAGTTTTGTAGGACAGATTTGGTGGAGATGCTGTCTGTGAGTACCAGGGTCTAGGGCTCAAGGGGTCTGGGATGGGGCCTGGAAAGGTTCTGCAGCATTGAAGTCAGCATTTTGCAAGCTAACATTTGAGTTTTGTAGAGAAACTATATGTTGCAATAAGGAACAGAATCACAGTATGAATGAGAGGGCTACTGTGTGTTGAAATGGGTTTAAGGTGAGTCATACATTAGAAAAAGAATTAAGAATAGTTTATATTTCTGTATTGCTGTTTTTGCTATTAATTTAATAACTTTGAATAAATTTAATAAGATACCGGGGAAGACAGCTGACAGTGAGACACTGGGAGAGAATATTAAGCAAGCCAGCTCTATAAAGCTTTTCTACCTCTGTTAACATTAAAATACTGTGTGGGTTAATATGTTTCTGAATTACAACAGAAAAAATAGTTGATGTAATCCCTGTGCTGTAAACCGTATTGTTCTGCTATTAAGATATTCCCTTTTCCTCCTGTTGCTACTCTCTTGACTAACTTTCCTTTACAGAGAATGTGTTTACAAACAGTTGGTTTCCTTCTGTGGAGGAAAAGGAAATATACCTTTTATCAGTGGACTGTATCTTTACCCTGTATTTCTGAGGGTCTTGTTTATATTGGAAATATTCTTTATTATATGCTATGTTAACAGAGTTTTAATCAATTTAAGGCCCCCAGCCATGACTCTTTCTTAACCCTTGAGAAACTTTTCAGGCTCCTTCAGCATCTTGATGTTCATTTTTATCATGTCTTTTGGAGATAATTGTAAACCTTTGTCTCTTTGACAGAAAGTTACTTTACCCAGTCTTCCTCTGTTACAGTCCTCGAATATTCTAGATTGATTTCTAGACCGTATATCAGGTATTTTCATATTCTTTTAACCATTGAATATATTTCCTCATGTCAGAAAGCTAAAAATTTCATGTGTTTCTTCATATCCAAAAATTAAAAATAACTACAAACCCAGAAAATCAAGTCAGAGAAAATAGGAGAGAAATGACATTCCTGTTATCATAGCAGTTATCTGCTAAAGCACCTTAGCAATTGCTTGCAGTTGGAACTACTCAGTTCTGGCTGACCGTTACAACATTCCCCTTAATTGTTTCTGCTTATTCTCTAAAACTTGTTTGACAGCTGAATGTTTTAGTTTCCTGACAACTAATAATAAGAATTAGAAAAGAGAGGACTGGTATTGTGCTCAGAAAGCCCTGCAGAATAGTGGTGAAGTCTGCCACGGGGAATACAGACTGCTGTTGAGATACTTAAGAGACCCTAATAGTAGTGAAGGGAAAAGGAAACCACAGGGGACCCTGTTAGGGACTTGGAGTCAGTTAATGGGAAAACAAAGATGAAGACTGAAATGATTTAGAGATGAACAGGATGAAAATTGTGTGGTGGGGAATAAATACAGGAAGTGAGAAGTATAGCAGAGGAAGAACTGAGAAACTGATACATGTTTGCATTTAGGGGATATGGGGTATTCCTGTTTTGGGGAAAAGGCAAAGGGACATAAATGGGATCTGCAGTACTGTGATTGATAAGAATAAAAATAAGTAGGTTATGGAGGGAGTGGAGGATAGGATGTCTGCAGAGAATTACAGGGCTTGTAGAAGTTAGGGGCTCCCTCCATCATGGGCAAAAGGCTAGCAAGGTACTATAGCTATTAGGTATACAGGTGGTATAAGCACGCACATAGAACAGAAAAAAAGAAAGCCAATAATTGTACGGACAGAGTCAGAGCCCTTTCATTTCTTTCATCTGGGCCCATGTTGCTTGTCCTCTATCACTTGGGAAGGGAGGTTCTGGGACTTCTACATGGAAAAGGCCAGGACAGATGTGTCCAGAGAGCTGAAGTGCTGGGGTAGCAGGAAGCATGACATGGGACCACTGTGTGTTCAATGAACTTGGCTTTCAGAAATTTTGAATGTTTGATTTCTCTGAAAATCTTTGTCAACTGTATGATCTGTATGATTTTTGAGCATCTCTCAAAGGGTAATGGGTTTGTTCTGATACACAATTGGTACGTTTCACTAATATTTTGATGCAAAGATAGCATTTCTCTTACCAGTGTGTGTGTGTGTTGTCCTATTCGTTAAACCAAAAAATCATTATTGATGTCCAACCTTTGAAAAATTCAAGGAGACATCTGGAAAGATAGGTCAGAACAGTCATTTCCACTTTAGTAAGGCCTTTGATATGGTTTCCCACAGCATTCTTCTGGAGAAACTGGCTGCTCATGGCTTGGATGAGTGTACTCTGGATAAAAAGCTGGCTGGATGGCTGGGCCCAAAGACTTGTGGTGAATGCGGTTAAATTCAGTTGGCAGCCGGTCACGAGTGGTGTTCCCCAGGGCTCAGTATTGGGGCTAGTTCTGTTTAATATCTTTATCAATGATCTGGATGAGGGGATCAAGTGCACCCTCAGTAAGTTTGCAGATGGTGCCAAGCTGTCTGGGAGTATTGATCTGCTGGAGGGTAGGAAGGCTCTACAGAGGGATCTGGACAGGCTGGATTGATGGGCCGAGGCCAGCAGTATGAGGTTCAACAAGGCTCAGTGCCGGGTCCTGCATTTGGGTCACAACAACTCCATGCAATGCCACAGGCTTGGGGAGGAGTGGCTGGAGAGCTGCCTGGCTGAAAAGGACCTGGGAGTCCTGGTTGACAGATGGCTGAATATGAGCCGGCAATGTGCCCAGGTGGCCCAGAAGGCTAATGGCATCCTGGCTTGTATCAGGAATAGTGTGGCCAGCAGGACTAGGAAGGTGATAGTGCCCCTGTATTCGGCACTGGTGAGGCCACACCTCGAGTACTGTGTTCAGTTTTGGGCCCCTCACTTCAAGAAGGACACTGAGGTGCTGGAGCGTGTCCAGAGAAGGGCAACGAAGCTGGTGAAGGGTCTGGAGAACAAGTCTTGTAAGGAGCAGCTGAGGGAGCTGGGGTTGTTTAGTTTGGAGAAGAGGAGGCTGAGGGGAGACCTTATGTCTCTCTACAACTACCTGAAAGGAGGCTGTTGCAAGGTGGGTGTCGGTCTCTTCTCCCAAGTAACAAGTGATAGGACAAGAGGAAATGGCCTCAAGTTGCATCAGGGGAGGTTTAGGTTGGATACCAGGAAAAATTTCTTCACTGAAAGGGTAGTCAGGCTGCCCAGGGAAGTGGTTGAGTCTCCATCCCTGGAGTTATTTAAAAGGCGTGTAGGTGTAGTGCTTAGGGACATGGTTTAGTGGTGGCCTTGGCAGTGCTAGGTTAACAGTTGAATGTGATGATCTTAAAGATCTTTTCCAACCTAAACGATCTATGATTCTATGATTAGCTAAGGGACAGGATTACATTCACCTATGTTTGTGAATTAGAATTTGAACGTCTGGTGAAGCAGAGTTGTAAATTGCATGGATCTGTGGTCATATTAATGTAGTGATTTTTATATTATGGCTACCATAAAAGTGTTATAGGGCTAGTGGCAGGGTAATGTTTTGTCCCTTTTGCCAACATTTGGGGAAACATAATCCAAGTGCAGAAGTATTTTAATGCTTTGCATGTTTTACATCTTCCAAAGTGGAAAAATAATTCAGTTCCTCATGATACATGCTTTGGGTTTGAAAGCCTACTTTAAAAAGGCTTAATTTTGAAGGCTTTTTGAATGACATTTTTATTCATACATTACCTGATGTCAATGATGCATGTGGTACTGACTGTTACCCAGCTCTGTCAAGATCAGCAACTTGGATATCACATTTCTATTGACATTTTAGTGACCTTTCTTTTAAACATCTTCGAGTTTGGCTGATGAGGCTGAACATTCAAAGTTCCAGCCACATCTAATGAGAATTGCTTTTGCAGCACCTTTTCAAAACTGGGCTCTTAACTGGATATGCAGGTTGCATTTATCATACCAGCTCATATTCAGAGTCAAATTGTTTATTTCCTTATCTTTTGTAGATTCACAATATCTCATTTGGAGATGGTATGTAGTATAGAAATGACATTGAAATCTTTCCTATGAATCTGTGCATGGAGTGATTGAAAAAAAAACCAAGTAAATGGAGTTTTTAATCTAAACATGAAAAAGAGGACATATATGCAGTAAACGCGGGTTGAAGTGTCATAGGCTGTGATTCTGCAGGGAGGTTTAAACTGTTATTAGCAAAAAGCTGCTAATCTTCATGAGAGGAAAATTATTACAGGTAGAGGTTTTGGAGACTGCAAGGATGGCAGTTTCATTTGATCTGCCTCTCAAATCCTGTGGGCAATGAGATAGCCAGCAAGGATTTCAAGTTAGTTTATACTCCAGCATTTCTAATCTTCCTACTTTATGATGGGGTTTGATGCAATAATATACTTTCCCTCAGTATTGCAAGCTGCTCAGTTTGAGTCCTTACAATTTATACTTTGGCATGAGGAAACAGAAGAATGCTGTCTCAGCTGTCCCATCACGGTCATTCTGCCTCTCTTTGTAAAAAAGAGAGGTTAGAGAGGTCTGCTGAGAAGGTTTCACAATAAGATAGTGGCAAGGGTTATATTACTCACGCAAGCAGCAGCATGAGGGGGGGAAAAAAAAAAGAAAAATAATAAATTTCTCCCTGTCCTTTCAGAATAACCGTAGCAAACCCAGATCTGTGTACTCTTTCAGTAAAGCCTGGAGTACTAGAACAGTGGAGTGCATTGCCCTTTGACAGGTCATTAACCCATCCTGACTGTGAAAGGCAGCCAGAGGTAGAGGCGTGATGTGAGAACAGATTTTAGGAGAGTTAAAGTGCAAAGTCTTGTGTTAAAGAAAAGGGAAGGAGGTATGTGCTGTCCTTCTCTCTACTAATTTTGTATCAGGAACTTCACAAATAGCAGTAGCTATTCCTTCAAATGTATATGTCCTGTAGGAGTAGACATATGCAAAAAGATAAGCACGATTGAATAGTGGAGAAGTGACCAGGAGCGCTTGTAACTGAGAAATGGTTGAAAATCAGGACTCTCTCTCTCAGTTCTAAGTTGGATGGGTTTATGGCAAAAAAGAAACAGGGGTTTGTTGTTATCTTTTGTCAGACTATTTATTGGTTTTGCTAAGTTCAAAAGTAGTGGCCTGCATAAGTCTGAAACCATTTGAATTGTGGTTTAAACCTGTGCCCTTCATATGCAGAACAAATCTAAAGGGCTATTTCTGGTATAATTTGTATTTATTCTAAGTATCTTATGAGCTATCTTGTCTTGAATGGATGTATAGTAATTTAGTTATGTGTACAATTCTTGTCAGTTTACAATTGTATTATAACTAATTCCTGCCCACATACTTCCTGTGCCAAACTTGTCTGCTTCTGGATTACTATGCATTAACAGTTTTGATGCAGTGCCCTTGAATATGGCATTGAACATATATGCTCTCAAATGTTCACATCTGTTAGTCTTTGCAATCTTTAAATTCTCCCCTTCTCTGCTGTCTCCCCCAAAGAGCCCCCTGGAATGCTATTGTATTAAATATAATTTCAACAATAGCCAATAGACCTTACCTCGTGTTATGCCATTATGCTTCTTTCTGACCTTACTACACAAGAACAAGCATTATATAGCATTCATGCTAGTTAATTGGTATTGCTGTCTGCTACTGTGTCACAGTGTGCTGGAAAGTAGGTCTTTGCAGAATGAACTTTACAGGTGGCCACTGTGGCAAAACTTATGGTTTTGCATTCAAGGGAGTTTCCCAGATCCAGGATAAAGAAATTTATCTACTGGTTAGTTATGGCTCACAGTGATCTGGAATAAATTCTTGGTAAAAAAAATCAAACTTAGCAGTTCTGTTTTTGTTAAAGCCCTGTCTTTTTGTGAAATCACCTTGCGAAAAGATGTGTTGACTGATGGCTGCATGAATTCATTGCTGAGCTTCATGTAACTTTCTGTGAAATTCAGTGAGGGGGAAGGTGTTGGAGGTATTTCATGTGTACTGTTTTCTTAGGAGTGTTCAAAGTTGGTGTCAATTGCGTAGCAGATTTACATGTCAACTTGCTCTTTTAATTGGAGGTTGATCATCTTTTAGATCCAAAACCGAGTTTAAGTGACTGCTTATATTTACCATACAGGAAGAAGTTAGTGCTATACATATAAAATTAAATCTGGGGACCTCTTTCCTACCCCTGAGTCATGGAGCATGTATAAGGCAGCCTTCTGTCAGAAAGCCTGAGTACACATTATAAATAAATATTGCCCTGAAGAGTCATAAATAACAGTCTTATCTTTAAATGCATAATTAACATTGAGTAGTAGCTAGTAACACAGCCAAATAATTATGCCACATTTTTAACTCTATTTCTATCTGCTTCAGCCACACAGTCAAGCAGTTAAAATGTGGCCAGTTCTTTGGAGTTTGGCACAGTAATTTTTAGCTACAAATTCCCAGTGAGCTCTTTAAAAATCTAATTAGTAACAACCATTAATGTTGGCTTATTCCTCTTCTTTAGACACTAAATAAGCAGCATGTTTTTTTAGGGTAAAGTCCTACAGTGTAGTCAGAATACTAGCTACAGTGATTCATTTTCCTCCTCCTCCTGAACCAGAGCACCTTAAATTACCCAGTGGTAGTAAGTGGCTGAATCCAGTTATGAGTAACTTCCAGTGTAGGTACCGGACTACTTTCATGTTCTGATCTCCTGTATGTGACCAGGAAACATCATCCTGCTGATGAGGAAAACCCTTACTAGGCTCACATATTTGGTGGGGACTGCCATCCCTGTGCTAAGTGGTCTGCTTAGAATAAATATGCAGGAGAGAATGATTAGTGCAGGCTGCCCATATAAAATCTGAATGAGGTTAGGTGAGAAAACTGATCTGGGAGGTTAGACAATACAGGTACTCTCATGAGTTTCTCCTCAGTCCTCTACTTGAGCACTTCATTAGGTCACAACATGCAACCTGGCCTGATTGAAAGGAACAGACTACGAGTCGTGGTATGACATAATGTACGTAAGTGTACAAACATAGAGCTGATTTTTAAATAAAAACATACAGCTGCATTTCTGGTGATTTAGCCTGTAAGATGCCTAAATGTTTAATGTGGTGTGTAAATTCATAAGTCTAAATTTAAAAGTCTTTGTGTGCCTTTGCTTCCTCATTTACAGCAAGTGTCACCTCGTGTGAATGTAGTGGGGTTGACCTGATTTAATATTACAGTGTTCTTAGAGATACTTTCCAGAGAAGGTTTCAGTAAAAGCAGAACTGAGAGTTGTAGCAAGATGCATATCTTTACGATTGTTAGATTCAAGAACTATGCAACAAAAAAATGCTGCATGCACTGGAGAATGATAGTTGCACAGCAAATTGTATGTAAAGCTGATTTTATGCTCAATACCTGCATTTTTTCAATACTTTATAAGTAGCTGTTATGATTTGTATTATATATGTATATTAGTAGTGTATTTCATATTGAGTTTGCAAATTGTGCACACAATACGCAGCATAAGGCCATGGATACCAGTGCAGGTCTAGAAAACAGAAACCATTTCAAATGCTAATTATTTTATTTTTAAAGTATTTTTTCTGGTGCAGTCAAAAACTACATAGAAAGGAACATTCAATACTAAATAAAACTAGAATACTTTCAAGGCTATTTAGGACTTCTTCCCACCTGCCTTTTCTAGATAGAGTAAGTGTTATTAGAAACAGTTCTCTTCTATCTTCTAGGGTTTTATCCTTTAGTGATGGAAAATCTCTTTTATTTGTGAGTTTTTAGATTTGAATCAAATAGTAATTGTCTATTTTGATTATCTCTGGTTCTCAATTGAAAAGTTGATTTCCAAAATAATTAGATCTTATTCTGATTTGAGTATAGGTAGGATTTTGTGGCTATTGAGTTACCCTTCCTCTATGTATACATTTCTTTGAGATTTTATTCTGCTCAAATCACTACCTAATGCCTATATGCTTCCAATGTTGTCAATTTAGAGTCTGTATACATCTTTGTTATATGTAACAAGTGTTATTGGGTCCTTAAAAATGGTAATGATAAATCATTTTTCTCAATGTAGTATTATCAGGGGATTTATTCAATATATATTCCCACTATGTACTTGAACTTCATATACTCATAGAAGTGTTGTAATAACTGTTGGACATACTGGGACATTGCAGTGAAGAGCTACTTAACACACACTTAGTTTTTGTGGGTTTTTTTTAAGTATATTTTTTAAGTATAACACAGCAGAGAGAAAGCAATCTAGGAGGTTCCTGGAGTGCGTGGAGGATAACTTCCTGATGCAGCTGGTAAGCGAGCCAACCGTGGGAGGTGCCCTGCTGGACCTGCTGTTCATGAACAGAGAAGGCCTGGTGGGTGATGTGGTGGTCGGAGTCTGTCTTGGGCACAGCGACCATGAAATGGTAGAGTTTTTGATTCTTGGAGAAGTAAGGAGGGGGGCCAGCAAAACCACAACCCTAAATTTCAGAAGGGCAGACTTTGGCCTGTTTAGGAGTTTGGTTAACAGAGTCCCTTGGGAGGCAGTCCTGAAGGGCAAGGGAGTCCAGGAAGGCTGGATGTTATTCAAGAGGGAAGTCTTAAAGGCACAGGAGCAGGCTGTCCCCATGTGCTGCAAGTCGAGCAGGTGGGGGAGAAGACCGGCCTGGCTGAACAGAGAGTTCTGTCTGGAACTCAGGAAGAAAAGGAGAACCTACCACCTTTGGAAGTAGGGGCAGGTGACTCAGGGGGACTATAAGGATGTGGTGAGGTTATGCAGGGAAAGGATTAGAAAGGCGAAGGCCCAGCTAGAACTTAAACTGGCCACTGCTGTCAAGGATAACAAAAAATGCTTCTACAAATACATCAGTGACAAAAGGAGGGCTAAGGAGAATCTCCCTCCTTTGTTGGATGCGGAGGGAAACTTGGCCACGAAGGATGAGGAGAAGGCTGAGGTACTTAATGCCTTCTTTGCCTCAGTCTTTAATAGTCGGACTGGTCATCCTCAAGGTTTTCATGCCCCTGAGCTGGGAGATGGAGATAGGACACAGAATGTAGTCCCAGTTGTCGAAGAGGTGGCAGTCACCGTCTGTTCCTCCACCTAGATGCCCACAAGTCTATGGGGCCAGACGGGATCCACCCGAGGATACTGAGGGAGCTGGCGGAGGAGCTTGCCAAGCCACTCTCCATCATTTATCAGCAGTCCTGGTCAACCGGGGAGGTCCCAGATGACTGGAAGTTAGCAAATGTGACACCCATCTACAAGAAGGGTCGGAAGGAGGATCCGGGGAACTACAGGCCTGTCAGCCTGACCTCGGTGCCGGGGAAGGTCATGGAACAGATCATCCTGAGTGCCATTATGCAGCACGTGTGGGACAACCAGGGGATCAGGCCCAGCCAGCATGGGTTTATGAAAGGGAGGTCCTGCTTCACTAACCTGGTCTCCTTCTATGACAAGGTGACCCACTTAGTGGATGAGGGGAAGGCTGTGGATGTTGTCTACTTGGACTTCAGTAAGACCTTTGACACTGTCTCCCACGGCATTCTCCTGCAGAAGCTGGCTGCTCATGGCTTGGACAAGTGCACTCTGCGGTGGGTTAAAAACTGGCTGGCTGGCCGAGCCCAGAGAGTGGTGGTGAATGGAGCCAAATCCAGTTGGTGGCCGGTCATGAGTGGTGTTCCCCAGGGCTCAGTATTGGGACCGGTCCTGTTTAATATCTTTATCGATGATCTGGATGAGGGGATTGAGTGCACCCTCAGTAAGTTTGCAGGTGACACCAAGTTGGGTGGAAATGTTGATCTGCTGGAGGGTAGGAAGGCCCTGCAGAGGGACCTGGACAGGCTGGATTGTTGGGCCGGGGCCAACTGTATGAGGTTCAACAAGGCCAAGTGCCGGGTCCTGCACTTGGGTCACAACAACCCCATGCAATGCTACCGGCTTGGGGAGGAGTGGCTGGAAAGCTGCCTGGCGGAAAAGGACCTGGGGGTGATGGTTGACAACCGCCTAAACATGAGCCAGCAGTGTGCTCAGGTGGCCAAGAGAGCCAATGGCATCCTGGCTTGTATCAGGAATAGTGTGGCCAGCAGGACCAGGGAGGTGATAGTGCCCCTGTATTCGGCACTGGTGAGGCTGCACCTCGAGTACTGTGTCCAGTTTTGGGCCCCTCACTTCAAGAAGGACACTGAGGTGCTGGAGCGTGTCCAGAGAAGGGCAACGAAGGTGGTGAAGGGTCTAGAGAGTAAGTCTTGTAAGGAGAGGCTGAGGGAGCTGGGGTTGTTTAGTTTGGAGAAGAGGAGGCTGAGGGGAGACCTTATTGCTCTCTACAACTACCTGAAAGGAGGTTGTAGTGAGGTGGGTGTCGGTCTCTTCTTCCAAGTAAGAAGTGATAGGATAAGAGGAAATGGCCTCAAGTTGCACCAGGGCAAGTTTAGGTTGGATATTAGGAGAAACTTCTTTACTGAAAGAGTGGTCAGGCATTGGAACAGGCTGCCCAGGGAAGTGGTTGAGTCCCCATCCCTGGAGGTATTTAAAAGACGGGTAGATGTGGTGCTTGAGGACATGGTTTAGTGGCGTACTTGGTGGTGGTAGGTTAACGGTTGGACCTGATGATCTTAAGGGTCTTTTCCAACCTTAACAATTCTATGATTCTATGATTCTTTTCTGGGTAGCTTTGAAGCCATGTTTTTACATGAACATATATTATTCTTATTTTTAGAGATCCTTGATGACAAGCTTTCTCATGCTCCTTGAAAAGTTTTGAATTGTCTTCCTTATATACTGAGAAGTTGAGTCAGCAGGCTGAGTTGCCATTTCCTCACAAGGCAAAACTTCAACAGTAAACACTTAGCCTGATGATCAGTTCATAAATGAACCCACACCTTAGTTCTCTCTCCAAATATAGTTCTGTGTAGCTTATTTTAAGGATTTATCTTCTCCCCTACAGATAAAAAGAGGAGGATAACTTATTTGAATGTTCCTTTGTCTTGTCACTTATACTATACAAAATTTCCAGACAGGGATCATGCCTTACATTTTATTTCATCATATTTTTCCGCAGTCTTTAATGCTGTTTAGTCTGTAACCATATTATTTTGTATTTTAGGAAGAGGAAATTGGGAGCCTTGGCAGTACCAGGGTGAATCCTGAACACAAGAACATATCGCCCCTTTTTTCTAATTGAGTGATACTTTCTGAAGACAAATAAACAAAATCTCCCCAATTGTCAATGTTTATAAACCTAACAGCAGCAGAAAGTATTCTGAGAGCAGCAGCATTCCAGCACTTGCTGGCACTGGTAGTGCCTGCAATTTTACAGCTGCTGACTCCCCCCCTTTCTGGTGCAGAATACAAAGTTCCCTTGAGGAGACTTCTTGTGACAGAGTTAGTAAGTCAAGCTCAGGACCATTTTTAAAAGCAGTGATTTTCCCTACGTTTTGGTTTTAGCATGGAAAAGGTGTTTGAACAGTTTCCCTATTCTTCCTCGAATGTTGCAACTCATCTGTTTCTCACCACATCCTTGTGTAACTGGAGAGAAAGGCAATGTGTTTGCCTGAGTTATTATCTGATCTGCTGGCTCTCAGATTGTCTAGCTAGGAGTTCTCAATTTTTCCCTGCTGTCTCTCTTAATTCCACCACTTAATCTCTTTATAGTACACTTAGTCCTTTCCCTGTCTTTGTTTATCCAGACAGGTGATGGGAGTCACTCCAGCAGGGACAATCCAGACATAATATGTCCCAAGTTCATCACAGAAGGCTGAGGCAATGTCCTTGAAAGACATCTTCATTTCTGTTTACTGCTATGGATCCAAGCAATTTTCCCTGCTGTAAAGGTCTGTTTGCTAATGCAATCCAATAACTGATATTTCTGGCCTGAATTAATCCTTGCTGGAAATAGACCCTTTGCTTTCAGTAGAGCTATTTTAGGGATGGATTTAGTCATCTAGCTTGTTAAATTATGCTCCTTTCTGTTCCTTGCTTTTCTCCTTTCCCACAATGTGAAATCTATGGTCTCCTCTCTTGGGTCAGCATTTTATTTTCAATATGTGAAAAACAAGTCCTGGCTCCAAGGCTTAAAAAAAAAAAAGGTAGGAAGAGATTCTATTATATTAAGGATTAATATTAAGTATTCTGCTACTGAGTAGGAGGAGTTGTATTCTGGAAAGTCTACTGTTTTTGCCAAAATGTGTTTTTTACAAGAAGGCGCCAGTCTAATAATGTATAAGATTGCATTTATTCAGTGCTGTACTTTGAATGTCAAGAGACAACAGAAAATAAGGAGGGTAAGGAGGGGAGAAGATGCATGTGGATTATGCAGCTGACATCCAATGGACTTAAAGGAATCTGAGTAGTAAGAAGGAACTGGCTTACCATGAGTTATTTTGTCCATGTAAATTCTTGACTTTTCATGTCTGCAAAGCTATTTTGCCAGTTCTACTAATGATTTAGATTAGCTTCCTTATTGGTAAGGTCTGTTCTATTGCTGCTATGGAAATGTGCTCTAAAAAAGGATGGGTATAATTATGAATCTGCACATTTATCAGTCCTTTGAAGAATAACAGGCTATTCAGTGCATGTTGGAATACCATTTCTGCATCCAACTCAAAGGAATTTAAATTCAAGAAGATCAGTTTTTATATTCCGTGCCCAAAATTCCCATAGAATAGAGTTACAACACCTATTCAGAAAACTATCCAGACTGCTGAGACACCTTCTCAGGTGTCTGAGACCTCTCTTGTGATTAGTTTTTTTTTCCAGTTCTGAACAATGCATATGTGTACCTGTGTCGGACATTTGCAAATATATTAAATGTTAAATCTAAAGTACATTAAAACTAAATTATTATATTCAATAGTAAAATATTTTATTTAAAATTAAAATAAATAGCTTAAAGTATTATGAAGTGATACAGACCAAAACATTTTTGTTTTTTTTTTAATGGTCCCATCCATAAAAGTTAACTGAGACTGATGGTCCGTAGGATCTGTTTCTGGCTTCATTAGCAACAGCGGTAGTCTATACAAAATATAATCGAAGAACTTTGGCACGTGAAGCTGAAAAGAGAAACACCAATTACTGATAATACTATCCTTGTGGATAAGCTTTTGTCCGTGTTTCAGAGCATGAAGTGATCAGTACAAAATGCTTATGATAAAGCAATCTAAAAATGGGGATACTGTGGGACATGCTTTATTTCCTTGCTTGGTCTTCCTGTGCTAATGACAGCTTTTGAGGGGTTAAACTGGATGAATGCTCTGAAATGTTATTTCAGAGACTAAACATTGCCACCAGTAGAGGTTGTGCAACCAAGAGATGAAATGAACAGGACAGGGCCAGAAAAGAACTCAGAAGGAAAGCAAGGATGAAATAGCCAAACTACACTACACATACATAGCCAATAAATGTGGTTTGTGTGCTCTTGCTTCCTGCTGCCTAGGTACTTGAAGGCTATCAGATGCAAAATATAAGTTCCTAAAGAGGGGTCCAGGAAGATCTGGAGAACTGTACACAGCAAGTTATTAGAGTCTGTGTCAAAAATAAAAGGCCTTGTGGAATAAACTGAGGAGTGGTCAGCATGACTTCTATAAAGTGAATCATGCTGTACAGACCTATTGGAATCATCTGAAGGAAGAGCAGTGTGGTTGATAATTAAATTTAGCTCCACCTCCTAAAGGCTTGTGAGAAAGCCGTTAAGGAAGCAAGGAGCAGGAGAATAAGAAGGGAAGTCCTTGAATGGGGAAATCAGTGATTTAAACATGGGAAACACGGGGCACGAACAAATGATCAGTTCCCTAAGTCACCAGTGGAGTTCCAAAGACATTTGTGCTGGGACCTGGGCTATCCAGCATATGTAACAATGTGCAAGTAGTGGGGTAAGAAAGCTTGCTGATGTCTGTAAATGGAAATACTAAAGTTAATTTGAAGAATTGGAGGAGGATCTTATGCAACTTGGTTAGCTGCATAATAAAATAGGTAAAGGTAAAATTTTTCACATGGGAAAAGTACATTTTAAAGTTGTATATGAAATGATGAATGCTGAGATGATTTTTAGTAGGCAGAGGCAAGACTTGTGGAGTGATACTTTTTTGGGACTTTCTATAGTATAAGTTCAGTACCTGGTAGCAAATCAAAAGAAATAGAAAAACAAACTAACTGTTAGGAATTATTAGAAAACAGACAACTCATTGTGTCACTGTATAAATCCAGAGTTTGCCCGTATCTTGGATATTTTATATTCCCCTAGTCAACTAAATCTTTAATATCTACAAATGTGTCTGAGCTATGAACGGCTAGAGGTGGGGAGACAGTAGGGGAAGTATGACGTGATTGCTCACGACTTGTATTCATTCTGATGAGACCAACTTTTGGCTGCTGTCTGAACTGGGCTGGAGCATTTGGGCTGAACCAGTATGACAAATCTTACATTCTTTTCTTATGGTGCAGTAGAAAATATAAATAAAATGTCAGCTGACTTCTGTTTATGCAATGTTACATTTTATTCTTAAAATGAGAAAATTAGTTTCTCTTCAGCATATGTGCTGAGGCCATTCTTTAGCACTTCTGTTCACACACAATAGCCTTTAGTATCTTGGATTTGGGAGCTCCTCTAACAAATTGCCATGTCTAACAAAGTACCATGTTTTACTCATAGTTTTTTGCCTCAGACCTAGAAGTATTTGATTCTAGTTTGTGAAAATACACGTGCAGATTGTTTAAAAAGCTATTTTTCTTCCTTATTTTCCTCTTTCTATTTGTCTCTTGTTTAGCATCATGCTTTTGGTATCTTCATCACACTGTGAGAAAACTTTCTTTGAAGTGCCCAGCACTTTGAAAGCAGGACAGGAGAGAAGAACGTCAGAAGTTTCATCAGGTATATGCTGAGATCTGCCTGTTTAGAAACTGACAACTACTGACCAAAAATTGAGGCTTTTCCAGAAGGAGTTTTTTGATCCAATGTGCAGTTGGTTTGCTTTTAAAGGTCAAGAAAACAACACGCAGCACTAACATCAGGTTTAGAGCAACTACACTTTTCTTTAGCTATACTTCCTGTGTGAACTAAGGAATGGAAAAGTCACTTTGCACAAAATAAAGTGTAACATGGACCATGACAGGACTGAGACCCATCTGTCACCTCTGCACACCTTTCATATTAGATGGTTGAAAACACTAGAACTTTCTGCATGCTGTGTAAAAGCTGTTGTTGCTTCCTGATCTATTTTCCTTTTGTACTGCAAGGCATGGAGTCATCATTTCAGATAATTTCAGACTCAGCAAGTCTGGTCACTTGCAATAAACTGCACGACAGGTCAGACTAGTTAAACTATTCATTACCAGTGCTATTAATTACAAATGCAGCCTCTTCTTTTCCTTACCTTTTAATACATCCCTATTTCTGGGATTCTCATAGTCATTCATAAATATCTGCTATTTTTAGCAAACAATTTTCAACCAATGACATTAAATGAACAATTGAAAATGAGCAATTTATTTGCTTCAGTTATTTGTTATTTGCTGCTTGGGGTATGGATGATCTGTACATCATTTGTTACTATTTTTGAATAGATGACTGAAAACTTTTTAATCTCATGAATGATGAATGTGGTGATGTAGAGTTAACTCTTGTTCTGATTTCCAGCTGTTATATTTTTCACTTATTTAAGTTCTTATCATATGAAATTCTTTAAGTATTCCAGTTTACATGTAAATGTAAAAAAGCTGAAGGTGCACAGTTCTTTTACCAGTGGTGGATAAGTAGATAAGTGGTAGGGAAGATCACTCCTGAGGAGGAGAGGAGGAAGTCGATGGAGTTACGAATGGCAGAAGTGTGTATAAGACAGCCCCTCCACTGAGGGGGTCCTACACAGTGACAAGATGCAAGAACTCATGTTTTGGACTGAGACTTACTTTAACAGCTGAGTTTGTATTTATTGTGTGGTGGATTTACACAAGTCCTTGTAGTGCTAAGTTATATCAAGAATAAACATACAGAATGCTGCCTTTGATCTCCTTTTACCTTACCTTCCCTCTTTTACCTTTTCTTCTCCCTGCTGCTCTCATTTAATGTACATCTGTTAAGAGAATGAGAGTTATATTTACTTATCAGTTCATTGTTTACTAAATCTGTTAATTTACTTCATCTGACATATGATAAATGCAAGATTTGGTAGAATATCTGATGGATTGAAAAATAAGACGAGATTTCCACCCCCCTGCCACCTTCTTCTGATGGCGCTAAGATGTATAACACAGAGCACTGCTTCCATAGGCCTCTTGGAAAACTAACTTAAGGTATAATGGCTTATTATACTTATTATATGTCAGTTTTCAGAGACATGATGTTAAAGGTAGAATGATAAATTATTCCTCCTCTGCTATGGAGTAAAGATAGGAAATAGAGATCAGTATGGCATCATCAGATGCCTTTTGAGAAAAATCAGTAATTGTACAAAAAATGGAAACAAAAGCACATGACTTTCAGAGGCAAACTAGGGAAATGAGATCTAAACAAACTCACCACTATGCAAGTAGTAACTATGTGTATTTTATAGACAGCCTGGAAAAGCATAAAAAATGATGTCCTGTAGTAGCCATGTTAATTGACACTTTTGAAAGGTTGCTCTGATCTGCATCTTCTATCCATATTCCTATTATTTTGATAGATAGTAATGTTAAAGGTGAATGTCTTAGTGAGATTGCACTTGCATTTGAAGCAGTCTTGCACTTTTGTCTCCTGACTCTCAGACTAGCATCCTGGTAGTCTAAAATTAAGTGAAATTGGTTTTTTAAAAAACATTAAATTTATGTGTGCAAAAGCTAATGGGATATTAGACCATTTTAAAGGCGAGGAATGTGAATAGAGAAGATTTTCAGATGTTAACTGAAACTGGCAAATGTGATCGAGTAGCAGAAGTCTATTGTTAAAATTAAAATAGGTTTAATTTAGAAAGAATACTTCTGATAACAAGATGAGATTGTGCATAGTGGCCCTCTGTGGAGAGCTGTACAGACCGTTGGCTTGTGGAGAGGAAACCGTATGCAGAGATGTGACATGATCTTCTGTTACTTCTGTTGAGATGTTCCATGTTGAAACTGTGAATCTGGGATTAGTCAAGAAGTGAGCTTCTACCTTGCTACCAAAATGCAGAGTGAGGAGTTCCTTCCCCTTCTGTTAGACCTAGACCCATCTGCTAACTCACAAAAATGACTATGAACTCTCAGTCATGTCTTTAGCTGGATGTTTGCTTCCCACCCAAAATAGGAGGGAAGAAAAGTACTGGATCAAACAGAAAACTTGGTGCTAATCCTCTCCGTTTATTCCCTTGGTATGCCTTTTTTTTTTTTTCCCCCTTCTGTTTTCATTGAAGCTGCTGGCTTCCAATGTGCTCTGTAGAGAAGAGTCTGAAACAGGTGGCAGAAGCTCATTGCAATGCAAAGGTTCAAACCCAGCTACGTGCAGTTTATAAGTAATAGTGTCATGGCTCACAGAAAATTACCAATCCATGCCAATTAGCACAAGATTGATTTTTTTTTTTCTTTTGTTTCTTTTTAAAGCTTGGGAAGTTCTAAAAGAGGCAGCAGGAAAGTTTACTATTTGTTATGTGCAGATTCACATTAAATTATGAAATATGGGTCAGCATGCAATTTTTGGTACAATTGTATTCTCCATTAGCAAACTGGAGGCTTCATTTATACACTAAAAAACACAAAACCAAATTAAGTGGGTGACTGCACAGAAATATTAGAGTGAAAAGATGGAAGGGTGCATCTGGGAGGTGCAATGAGGAAATACACATTATAAAATAAATGTCTCCATTTTAATATTTCCACCTACTCTTCTTATGGTGCTACCATGTGGTTCTTTTTCTCATTTTTGTCTGCCTTCATAGTTTCAAACTTTTGAGAAAAGGAATATTTAAGAGAATAAAAATACGAAGAAAAGCAATTTGTCAGGCTTTCCTGTACAAGCTGTTGTTCCTGCAAACACTTTGGGGAGAAGGTTAACTTTCAAATCTTTCTGCCCTTGAGCTTTGTATGTTTTTATTTATGTCCTGAAAAACACAGCTAGTCTTTCATTCCTTCCTTGTCCACTTGATCAGAAAATGGTAATAAAGAAGTAAAAACCTGTGGGAATGGCCTACAAGCTGTAAACAAAGAGCAGATTTTACCAGAACATTCTCTTATGGAAAAGGAACAGTGGATTCTGGGATTATTGACAACAACTCTAATGGAGACAGGTCTTAACTTATTGCCTTCCTTTCATGCACACACAACTTCAAGTACTCTATCTGCATCTTTGAATGTTTCTACAAGGGAGTTTCCTAATGCCTTCTGGGATTTCCTAGTGTTTCTACATACTTCCAAAAGTTTGTGGGAGATGGTTTTGGCAACCTTTTGCTTCCTCCATGTACTGACTGCTAGTAAAAGACCATCACTACTAGAACAATTCAAACACTGCCATCTGTCTTTTATACTATTAACCAAAATATTTTGGCTGTAAAACTGCAGTCTGACTCACAGAATCCAATATAAAAATATTGGCAAAAGGAACAGAACAATATTGAAGAGAATGTTAGGAGGGAATGGAAGAGAAAATGCTGGGGGGGGGGGGGGAGAGAAAAATAGAGGAACATAATGAAGAAAAAAGGCACATGAAGAAAAGGAGTCACAAATTATATGTTCCTTGAGTGAAGCAATTTTGAGTAAGAACAGCAATCAGCTGATAGAGGTGCCTGTGTTTTATTTGCTGGAGTTCTCTTTCTCTAGTAAAAAGAGAGCAGGAAAGGTGACTTACTGAAACCATGCTGTCATGGTTCCTTCTTTTTTGCTTTCCACTTCCAACTAGTTTATTCTCTTTTTCTGCCTCTGGAGGTGAATGGGTCATGACTCCTCTGCAGTGACTCCTCTCCTACTTTTTTTTTAAAAAAACCCACACAAACCCTCATTTTGTATTGATGATATCTCAGCAGAACTTTTGGGATGTTGATAATCATAGGAAAAAAAAAAGGAAAGGAAAGGAAAGAAAAGAAAAAAGAAAACCCAAAATGTAGCAGTAATCCAAATAACAACTGTAGACTTCAAACCTGAGCGTCAGACCTCTGGAGTTCATCAATATAGACCATATAGATATGGCCTGGAGTATGGATAGTGGTCTATGTCTAAACTCAAGACTATCAACTATATCAGAAATGCGTTCTTTATTGTAACACAAAGCAAGTAAAAAAATATTAGTAGCAGACTGCAGAAAAGTCAATTTGAGCCCACCTCTACGAGAAAGCAGTTACTCAGTTAAACATGTTGAAAGGGGGAAAACCTCTGTCTGTTCCTCTTCTCCGATATTATCTGCTTTTTGTATAGCCTGTTTTGAAAACCTTTCAGTCCTTTCACATTTATGGATTCCATAACTACTCTTTCTATTTGTGGCTTTTTTTCCCTGGCATATCTTCCTGCTGTTCCCTCAAGTCCTATCATTGGTCACAAGGGAGAAGAGATCAGTGCCTGCCCCTCCTCCTTCCCTCGTGAGGAAGCTGTAGACTGCGATGAGGTCCCCCCTCAGTCTCCTCTTCTCCAGGCTGAACAGACCGAGTGACTTCAGCCGCTCCTCATACAGCTTCCCCTCTAAACCCTCCACCATCTTCGTGGCTCTCCTCTGAACACTCTCCAGTAGCTTTGTATCCTTTTTGAACTGTGGCGCCCAAAACTGCACACAATACTCAAGATGAGGCCACACCAGTGCAGAACAGAGCGAGACAATCACTTCCCTTGACCGGCTAGCAATACAGTGCTTGATGCACCCCAGGGCACGGTTGTCCCTCTTGGCTGCCAGGGCACACTGTTGGCTCATGTTCAACTTGCCATTGACCAGAACCCCCAGATCCCTCTCCTCGGGGCTGCTCTCCAGCCTCTCGTTCCCCAGTCTGTACGTACATCCAGGGTTGCCATGTCCCAGGTGCAAAATCTGGCACTTGCCCTTGTTAAACTTCATACGGTTGGTGATTGCCCAGCTCTCTAATTTGTCTAGATCTCTCTGCAGGGCCTCTCTGCCCTTGAGAGTGTCAACGGCTCCTCCCAGTTTTGTGTCATTGTCAAACTTTGATAATAAACCTTCAAGTCCTGCATCCAAGTCATTTATGAAGATATTGAGGAGCACTGGCCCCAAGATGGATCCCTGCGGAACCCCGCTAGTGACTGGTCATCAGCCCGATGTAACCCTATTTACTATAACCCTTTGAGCCTGACCCGTCAGCCAATTGCCCACCCATTGCATTATGTGTTTATCCAGCTGTATGCGGGACATTTTGTCCAGGAGGATACTGTGAGAGACAGTATCGAAGGCTTTACTGAAGTCCAAAAAGATTACATCGACTGGCTTCCCTTGGTCAACGAGGTGGGTAATCTTGTCATAGAAGGAAATCAAGTTTGTCAAGCAGGACTTTCCCCTCGTGAATCTGTGCTGGCTGGGACCAATGACTGCATTGTCTTTCAGGTGTTTTTCAATAAGTCATAGAACAATCTTCTCCATGACTTTGCCAGGCACAGAGGTGAGACTGACAGGCCTGTAGTTACCAGGGTCATCCCTGTTACCCTTCTTGAAGACTGGGACAACATTTGCCAGCTTCCAGTCAACTGGGACCTCCCCAGATTCCCAGGAGCATTGAAAAATCATTGAGAGAGGTCTCGCTATGACATCAGCCAGCTCTTTAAGTACCCTGGCATGAATCCCATCGGGCCCCATTGACTTACAGGGATCCAGCTGGAGCAGCAAATCCCGCACAAGTTTGGGGTTGGTTGGGAGTTTGTCATTCTCGCAGTCACGGTTCTCTAGCTGTGTTGAAGACCAAGGAGAAGAAAGCATTAAACGTCTCTGTTTTGTCTATATCCCTGTTTGTGAGGTGACCATGCTTGTCAAGTAATGGGCCAATGTTATTTCTTGCCTGCCTTTTGCTATTTATATTTTTAAAAAAGCCCTTTTTACTGTCCTTCACAGTACTGGCCAGCTTCAGCTCTAGTTGAGCTTTGGCCACGCGTATTTCCTCCCTACAGTGGCGAACGGCATCCCTGCAGTCCTCCCATGTCACCTGACCTTGCTTCCACTGGTCATACATTTTCTTTTTTTGTCTTAGTTCTAGCATAAGATCCCTACTCAGCCAAGCCAGCCTTCTACCTCACCTGCTTGACTTCGGATGTTTTGGAATTGCCTGCTCCTGTGCTCTTAGGAGGTGGTCTCTTAAAAAGTGACCAGCACTGATGGACCCCAGCACCTTCAAAAGTTTTTTCCCACGGGACCTTACTAAGAAGCTTCCTGAGCAGCCTGAAGTCAGCTCTCCTCATATCCAGAGTTGAGGTCCTGCTGGCAGTTTTCCTCCTGTTACCATAGATTTTAAACTTGACTGCTTCATGGTCGCTGTGGCCAAGGCAGCCACCAATCGCCACTTTACCCACAAGACCCTCTCTGTTAGTAAGCAGCAAGTCGAGGAAGGCACCTTTCCTGGTCGGTTCTCTTAATACTTGTACCAAGAAGGTATCATCCAGACGCTTTAAGAATCTTCTGGATCTGCTTGTACTAGCTGTGTGGTATTCCTAGTTGACATCTGGCAAGTTGAAGTCCCCCATAAGGACAAGGGCAGATGACTTGGAAGCATCCCTTAGTTCCTTAAAGAATAACTCATCCATGTCATCATCCTGGCTGGGTGGCCTACAGTAGACTCCCACAACGACATCCGCTTTATTTGTCTGTCCCTTAATCCTTACCCAGAGGCTCTCAACTGTGACATCACCAACTGCTACCTCCATGCATTCCAGCCCCTCCACTACATACAATGCCACCCCTCCACCTCACCTGCCCTGCCTACCCCTCCTGAAGAGCCTGTAACCATCCATCATGGCACACCAGTCACAGGACTCATCCCACCAGGTTTTGCTTATGCCTATGATGTCATATCCCTGGGACTGGGCCAAGGCTTCTAGCTCCTCTTGCTTGTTCCTACAAATTACTACAAAGAAAAGCTAGAGAAAACTAGAGAAAGGAGGAAAGCATTTTCAGTACCCTTAAACCAACTGTTGATCACAGGAGAAGTAGCTTAATATTTTTATCATATTTAATAGAAACCTGAATAAACTGTAGTGAACCACCTGTGCATTCAGGCAGAAACTGCCATTGACCATATAGAAACACAAACTGCTCATTGCTGGTTTTTAGGTTTTATACCACTGAAAGCTATTGATAGAGTTCCTTGTTTAACTCAGGTTATATGAAATTTAGCTTGTGTAGGAGTTGGATCAATTCAATTCTTAGTACTGTTAAACAGTTTATATTCAGTATTCTCGCCAATGTCACAAATGATTGTTGTCTTGTAAAATGTTGTAGAATCATAGAAGGGTTTGGGTTGAAAGGGACCTTAAAGATCATCCAGTTCCAAGCCCCCTGCCATGGGCAGGGATACCTTCCACTAGATCCGGTTGCTCAAAGCCTCATCCAACCTGGCCTTGAATACTTCTAGGGAGGGGACATCCACAACTTCTCTGGGCAACCTGTTCCAGTGTCTTACCACCCTCACAGTAAACAATTTCTTCCTAATATCTAATCTAAATCTACCCTCTTTCAGTTTAAAACTGTTACCCCTCATCCTACCACTACACACCCTGATAAGGAGCCCCTTCCCATCTTTCTTGTAGGCCCCCTTTAAGTACTGGAAGGCCGCTGTAAGTTCTTCCCGGAGCCTTTTCTTCTCTAGGCTGAACAACCCCAACTCTCTCAGCCTGTCCTCATAGGGGAGGTGCTCCAGTGCCTTGATCATCTTTGTGGCCCTCATTCCTTAATATATGTAATGAAAACATAAATTAAAAATTTGAATGCTGGTCAGCTCCTTCAGTGACTTTGTTCCATGCTCTTTATTGACTAATGGCATTAGTATTAGGAAGTCACACTGTCAAAGCTGGTGAAACCACCAACTTTCCTTAAATATGCCAATAATATAACCTTTTCTGTTTGATTGTCTTGCATTAGGGTAAGAGTACTTCTACTTTGTCAGCTAAGAAGTGTGATCTAACTTACTAGCAGGTACCACAACACTATTTAGGTGGCATTACAGGGATTTGTGGCATAGAAAGAAAGTGAGAATCCTCTGACACTCTGCTAAGGCAAATACCTGGAACAGCCAGAACCTGCTGGGAAATTAGCATACAAAATGTAAATGATGCTGGAGACATGAAGCTGGATTAGCAGACTTAAGGGGATTTATAATGAAATAAAGAAGAAAGCTAACACTGTAGGGACTTTTTTTTCCTAAAACTGAGTGCAGCCACATTTCTTTTTTGCTGATACTACTCATTTGAACATTTCAGTGCTAAATAAAATATTTTTAATAATATTACAAAGTATCTTTTTTTCAGAAGATGTATCCAAATAAATTTAACGGCATGGTTATAGTAATGTTTCTTTGAAATGTTAATTTGATCTATATCATAATTTGAAGTGTTAATGTTCATAATGTTTTGGCCAAAATCCAATCATGGTAATTATAGATAGTGGATCAAATTTCACCTGGCAGTTTCCAGTGGAGAGTATAGGTTTATTTCTTTCCTGCAGCATTAACAGGTCCTCTTAACAGCTGTCATGTATAGCCCTGGAGATCTATTAATCAGAAAAAGTCTTAGTAATATACTGAAGTGGAAAACATAATTCAAGGATTTGAATTTTAATTTTCAGATTTTTTTTTTATTAATGTTATTAATAGAAAAAATAGACTGTTCAGTAATAACTTATTCTGGTGTTCAGTCTGCATAACAAAATTTCTGTATTTTTTTACTAACATACTCTAGACAGTGAAGTTAGATTAGACACTGATTTTGTAAGCTAATATATGGCTTGCTTCAGTGAGACTACTTATGAACTCATCTTTCTGGCCTTGTATCTGGGTCTGCGTAGCTGTACAGCCCAGTGCAGTTTCAGTATATATTGCTAGAATAAGGATTTAACTTCTGAGATAAGATCTGAGTTATGTTCTGTGGCATGAAGTTTTTTCTTCTGTCTTCTGCTGTTTGGTTCCTCTGATAGTAACTTTGCTACTCTCTTTTTTCTTTTTTTTTTTTTTTTTACAGATGGATAAACTGAGATGTCACACATGGGCAGTTTATTCTGAGTGATTCCATATGTATGATATTATAAGATA
Source organism: Theristicus caerulescens (assembly GCA_020745775.1). NCBI lineage: Eukaryota > Metazoa > Chordata > Aves > Pelecaniformes > Threskiornithidae > Theristicus > Theristicus caerulescens. The sequence goes on along the minus strand of CM036564.1, from coordinate 24,558,305 downwards.
GAAAAGCAAATTAGTATTGTTTCATAGGAGAACCCATGCAGTTCTTTCCAACAATACAAAAGATCTCCATCTTTACCCTCAGAAATATAGATGCCAATCACATAAATCAAGACCTCCTACAGAATGCAGGACAGCTATTGAGTAGCTGACAAGAATCTGTGTTTTTTAAGAAACACTTTTGTTTGTTTTTAGTTAATCACAGCAGTTTTTTGGAGGTACTAAAAACTACTGCTTTGTTTTTCTTTTAATGATAATGCATTTTATGAGTATCACCGAGATTGTTTAAGGGCAAATTACTTTGTTGTAGCATCCATGATAGAGTCAGTGCATTGCAACAAGGATTTTAGTCTCCTGTGCTGCATTAAATGCAACTTGACAGCTTTTTTTTTTTAAAATTCGGTAGTAAATATTTATACCTATGATGGAAAACATGACTTGGTAAATGCAGAAGTTCTCAATAATTAGCTTCGGTGGAAAAGGTTGAATCCTATTCATATGAGAATGAGTTACATAAGAGCAGGAATTGGCCTCTCTCTCACCACTGGCTGTACAGTACATGGGAATTCTAGGGTGACGCTGGGGCCTTCCCAGGTAGGAGGGCAAGGAGTGATTCTTTTGTACAGCTGGATGTACTCTAGCCTGTAGAGAATTTAATTCAAAGCACTGGTTATTGTTCTTTTGAGCATGAATAACAGGAAAAGAATTTTTGTGAATTTTGTTTAGTGCTTTTCTTTCCTTTTACATCAGTACTATGTGCCACTTCATCTTCCAGAACAGAACTTAATTGGCACGTAGTGATGGAGGCAGTGCTACTAGGTATCATAACTTTTTTTGTGACTCACAATATTTAGGACTTTTCTTCAGATGTCAAGTTCTAAATTTCTACAGTTGCAGGAGAATCACAACAGGAATTTGAAATAAAAGCAAGTTTCTAATTCTCTTGGTTACAGACATGAGCTTGATAGCTGAAAGCAAGTAAGCCCAAACTTTAGACATTTAAAAAAATCTCCTGGTTACTAAACCAACTTCATGATTATTTTAGAACTTACCTGATGAACTCTGAACTTCTCAAGTTGATATCAGAGTACATGTGGTTATTTTCCTGTCCTATGTAAGTTATGAATTCTGCCTGAAGCCAATATCTGCGAAGGTACTGTTTATATAAACTTTTGGTCTAACCCAGCACTTAGAAAACACATTGTCAGATGTATTTAAAGTATCTTTTTCTCTTTAATAAATAATCAAGCAACCCCAAGCATCATACAGTCCCTCTCTTTTACACCTTTCTGCTCCAGCTGCATTGTGACCTTCTTCTTAATGCTTCTAATGCAGTGAGTGTACAAGAGCTTATTATTTCATAACCTTCTGAGTACTGAGTTTTGGATTGTTTTTTTAATTAGCATCTTAATTACTCATCAAACTAATTGAAAACCATGTTGGAGAAATGATGCATTTACTAATGCCTTTGGTATCAGTCAACACTAAGCTTTTCCCAAGGGCAAATATGTGCTTGTGATAGTGGGAACTTTGCTGATGTGATGCGAAAGACTTGGTGGGTAGAGGTGTTACTATGCCTTGCAATCTGCCTCTGCCTGTGGTGGGGGAACAAAGAGGTATTATTCTGTGCATAGCTACTTATGCAAAATTTGCTCTGGGAAGATGTATTACCTTATCTCTTATCAAAGCTAGACTTCACTTGTAAGCATACAAGATGAGTCTTAACTGGTGAATGCTAGTAGGGAAGCTTTGATTTATGTCAGTGCTCTTGGATAGTGTGTGCACTTAGTGACGCTCATCCCACTGCTAACATATGATCACTGGAATCTAAGCTAAGTCTCAGTTCCTGGAACTGTCTAGAGAAGACATTGAACAGGCAAGGATTCAAGTAGGCTGGGTCATATTAAGCTGGAAGCTGTACTAGAAGACTATGAAATAATTGTTTAGATATTGTTTAAATGAGGTGTCTGAGCCCTCACTAATTATTACAGGAAGTAATGAAATGACCTTATTAATCAGTTTGTCTTACCTTCGTTTGAACGTGCTGTGGAAAATCCTGCTCATTGTCTTCTCTGCTCAAGTTTTATGTTTTACCTTGCAATGAATTTACCTTTCTTCAGCTACAAGATCCCTGCTGGGAGGATTCCAGCAGTCTCTCAACAGGGAGCTCAGTCAGAATATTGAAATGTTAGGTTTATCTATTTTCACTTTAAATTTATAGTTTCAAATAATTCATGTACTGTCTTGGGACTTATTTTTCCATCCCACTTGTGTAAAGGCAAATATGCTTATTGTTCTATGGTCTAAAACTTGGTGCCTGAAAAGTAAGAAATGTGAGATGAGCCCATCCTCTTCTGTGAATGTCTCTTTTCCATTTAATCTCCCCAAATTTTAATAGTAAGTACTTGACAGTGCTGTATTGAAGCTGGTGGAAAAGTTCCCTTTTGTTCATTCCTTGTGAGGAGGATTTGGGCATTGCAGTCTTTATAAACTCTATTATATGTCTTCATGCAGTATGAAGCAATGCAATTCCTAAGTCTTCTCAATGGTTTTGTAGGATTTTTTTTCTAATTTTTTACTAAAAATGCTTTGTTTTGAAATGTGTTAATACCCATAAAATTTCTCTGAGGGATTAAAATGGAATAACAAAAGCTTTTTGTTTCAGAAATGGATTTTTGTTCAAATTTATATTGTATTCTAAGTTTATTTTTTATACTACATTTTTGTTTTTGCAGTATTTGTGGTTTGTTGCATAGCAGAGTTGCATAATAATATTAGAAATCACCTGTGGAAGAAATTCCAGGTCTTGGCAAACTCGGGTTGCTTTCCTCCAATCCAGCCCCTCTGTGTGAGCTGAAGATGGACTATTTGTTCGTTAACCTGTAGAGTTTTTAATGTATGAAAAATTGCTTGGATAAATTGTGTATTTGAAAATATTGTGCTTTCAGTGACAATTTATTCTGATTTTCAGAGCTACTAACCAGTCACAATGCTTGCTAAAGTTAGTGGATGTTGTTTTACACCCATGTATCTCATGTTAAGAATCTGTTTTTACATTCATTTTAAGAGATAGGCCTTAATCTTTTCAGTCAACCAGTTTCTGAAGTGGAGATATACTGCAGATTGAGCAAGAGAAAAAAAAAGATTGTTGCGCTAACTTTGATGAACCTTTAAAGCTCTTCTGGGTATAATAATGGTCACAGAACATCTGAAGTCTTAGGAAAAGAATATTTTACTTTGTGCTCATTGGTAAATTAGGATTAATGGCTAGCTGAGCTTGCAGTTGATATGTAATTGTCTCATTGTCACTGAACAGGCTTAAGAGAGGTAACTACACTGATTATTGCTTTGGAAGTTTAAAAAGGAAGTCCCTGTTATGTTTGAAATGAAAATAAAACAGCTAGAGATTGACCCATTGAAACACTTCATACTTTTCATTGCTAGCAGGAGATCCTCAGTGAGGCAGATCAAATGTAATTATCGAGAGAACATAAAGAAAACATCTTTTTTTTCCCCTGTTGTAATGAGGACAGCTCAGCAGGATTGGTCCTGAGTGTGCAGGATTCTGACTGGTATACAGGCTTGTATGCTGCAGAGTTAGCAGGGGTCTTAGTCGTTTAATTACATAGAGTTATTTTTGCTTTTGCAAACACTAGTAACTTTCTTTTAAAAAGAGGTAAGAGCTTGCAATACTTAATGTGTACTTCATATCGTGAAGGTGCTTTACAATTATTAAGCAATTAGTGTGAATGCCACCTGGGTGTACTTCTATCCCTTCATATGTATGTTGCAGTGATGGATATAACCTTAACCCAAAGATATCCATTTACAGATGGAGAAACAAACCAAAATAAGTTCTTTTGGCATGTCTGAAATCAGGTTCAGAGAGTTTAACGAGTTGTTTCCAAGTGATAGCTAATCAATGACGAATTTGGAAATATGACTTGGTAGTGAACTCCTGATCTTTTTAGACTAGATGAGGGTTTCTTAGCTCTGTTACTAATGTCTGTCTCCTGAGTCTTGGCTTCCAGTTCTTGTACCCATCTTTTTCTTTTATGAGTAGGAATTTGAACATCGTTTAAACTGGGAGAAAGGAAAGGGTATTTGCACTTCTTTGGTTTAGGTGAGAATGTTCTGTTCTCAAAGGTATGTTAGTTTAGTCTCTGAGAAGTCTCCTATACCTAAAGAGGACAAAGAGAATCTTTCAGCAGGTGACTGTGAACAGAAGCCTGGTGGAAGAGGTTCGAGTTATTCTCTGAAAAATTATCTTTCTCACTGTGGACTACACAGGGACCCAAGGGAGACTAGTCTCCTAACTTCACTATCTAATGTTAGGCAATGTAAATATGCTCTCCTGTCTTCCTGAAAATCCAATTATGAGTTTCATATAAGAAAGAACTTCAGCAATGAACACCTGCATACATAAAAGACTATGACTTTTAAAAATGAAAATAGTGAGCAATATGTGCTAAGAATATATAAATAACATATGTAAAACCAAAGCCATCTTGTAGTACAGTTGATAACATTTCTTAGTGATCACATCTCGATATTGCTTCTTTTCGATACAGACCACCACTGAAGCTGCAAAAGGTTTATTAGTGGCTACAGAAGTACTGAGACATCCATATTTTACATTTGTATATGCTCAAAATCATATTTTTCTTAGGTTTCTCAATGTGTAATATATTTATCTACAAATGGCCCTTTAAAATTACAAACCACTTTGAATTATCTTTCCAATGGGAATCCCAACAAATTGGCATTGCTTTGTTTCATTTCCAAGTTGAGATGAAAAGCTGAATTTTTTGTTTTTTAAAGAATTTTTTTTGGTAGTACCAAAAGATGTTACTTAGTGCATACAGTTCAAATAATATCTATAACATTGTAGTTCAAAACAAAGGAGATATTAAGGATTAATATTGAAATTAAATGGGAATGTGTAGTAATTAATGTTGACATTGCTCTGTATGAAATTCTGCCCACAGCAATGCATTCCTGCAAAATGCTGACTTTTCTGATGGAAAACTGTCTTGTTAGTTTTCACCAGTTCTTACAGGAGAGTGCTGTTCTCAGACATGCACATAATTTGTACTAAATAACTTTTCCCTGAACACATCAGGCATTGCATATTAAAATGTATCACTGATTGCAATCTTAATTTTTCTCCCTTTGCATAAAAACAATCTTGGATCAAATGTGGCTGAGGTTAGGGAAAAAAAATGAAGTAGGGAAAATTGGATGACTTCCTCTTATTTCCTCAGATTAATCTGAAATATTAAAATATTGCTCCACTCATTAAGTAAGATTACTTTTCATGGTAATAAGAATGATTGTGAGTGGGTCATTTATTGAACTGCAACACACTTCTAAAACTTGTGGCTTGTGTCTTAACCTGATTTATGTGTAGGCATGTATGCCACAGGTTCACTGGTGTGTTCTTCCCAGTCCTTTCAGCCTCCCTCCAAAAAAATGACAGATGGCTGAGTCCTTGTGTCCCACATGGTCAGTACTAGCTTATAGGTCTCTAGTACTTGATCTTCCTAATTTATTCTTCCTCTTCTAGGTCGTCTTCTTGTGATTACAAGTATCAGTCAGGATCCTTAATCCCTTCAGAATGGTTGTGTGCTCTGCATTTTCAGTTTTACTGAGCATGGGATCAAGTCCTTGCGGAAGAAGATTTTGTGAAACTGTCTTTCTGCATGCAAATAATGCCGTTTCTTCCTTTGGTTTACGTTCTTCAGAGACGTAGTTTTCTCACTTGATTGATACTGTGTGTGTGTGTGCCTAGAAAAAAAAAAAATACAGCAATCTCTTTTCTTTCCAGTTGTATTGCTATTGTCTTCCTCTGATCCATTCACCTGGAATAGGAAGGAAAATCTTACAAGATCTTAGCGATAACAACTCTTGTATCTAAGAAATGAACATATCAATGTTAAGATAAAAATAATAAAGTTATATATTTTTTTCTTTAAGCAAAGAATGAAGAAAGATGATAGTTCTGTGTTATGACATATAAAATCATTGTGTCTTGATTCACCATGGGTACAGAAGCTTGTGAGAAAGGGCATGATCACTAGGGTCTAGCTGTTTAAAAAAAACTTAATGTAAAATTCCAAAGCATGCAGAAACATTTCCTTTGTTTCCTAAGACATCTTTGTGTTCAATTGTATTTTCACTGTTTCTGAATTTAATTTGAGAGTTTGGGGTTTTGCTGATCAATTCAGAAACTTGACCTTATCCTTCTGATATAGAATATTCTCTCCTAATCTGCATAGTCTTCCACTATGTATGTCACTGCAATATCCATGTGCCTTTAGCAGTAGTGACTAGCATCTGTCACACACTTCCTCAGGCAGAAAAGTATGAAAAATCCTTTCTTTTTTGTACAGTGTTTCCCCACTGTCTTCTCTGGTTTTGCTTCTAAGCAGAAGGCAGGACACAGCTATGAGTTGGGATGTTTCATAGCATGTGAACTTTGCACTAATTTTTGGGGAAATAGGTTGGTAGAGACTCATGGTTTATTTTGGGGATTTTATTTTTTTTTTTTTTAACATGAGTAATACATGGAGAGGAAAGTTTAAGAAAAGGATACCATTGTGGTGGTACTCATACTTTAATTAGTACTCTAATCACTGGACTGTTGCCTATTCTGGAGTAAATATTCTCTCTTTTTTCCCCTCAAAAAACCCAAAAATATGGCATTATCAGCAGAGACTGATTTTTGGTGTTTTGTTTTTGTTTTTTAAATCTTTTATTTCTTAGGATGGGAAAACAGGTAGATCTGCTTACCCAGACCTCAAGTGCTCCAGTATTCAGCTATTAAAAGGATTGGTTTTATTGTTAAGTCAACCTGACTGTACTTTAAACCAACTAGACACGCTTTGCTTTCATATATACTCCCTTCCTTTAGGTATGGGAGGGATAGGGAAGGGCTGGGTGCAGACACCCTCCTGACAGGTAGTAGAAATTAGCGTTTGGCTGTTAGAGTTAAGGTTGTTTAATGCATTGGAACAAAAATGTTTGTATTGATGGGGAGATCTAATTATTTTATGTGCCTTAAAACCAAGGATGACCCTAAAGACCCTAAAGAAAGTATGTGGAGCATTATAGTTTGTATGCGTAAAATATGGCAATAGAATTAAATAGATAACAAAACTGTTGAGTTGGGAATATTTTTTAAAAATTAAATTTCTTTTTATACCCTTTATTAGTGGATCACTTATGTGGTCATTTGATCTGCTCTGTTGATACATATAGCAGTAGGGGTATTCCTGGTGATGTTATATAAGTAATTACAGTAGGTGCTTCCGAGGCAGGGTCACTTACTGGGAGCAACAATGTTAGAGGAAGTATGAGCTGCTGCTGTCTGTGATGTAGTTGTATTGTATAGAGAGTTTTACTCTTCAACTTTCTTGCATTCTCTCATCACTTTCAAAACAGTTAATTTCCTGATTTTGTGTATTTTTCTGTTTTTTTTTATTTGTGCTATTTATTAAATACTTCATAGCTATTAAATACTTGATGCTTTGTTTTTCCCGTGTAACATCTTTGTTTGATAGTCCTTTTATTGAAGCAGAAGATTGAGTGATAAAGTAAGGACAAAATAAATGCATCAAGATTTCTTCAGGTTCATTTTATCATCTGATGACTGCGGAACATGTTTTCAGCAATGGGGACATGACTGAATTTGTCTCCATCCTGGCCACATCTGGATTGCAAAAGGAAACTAGTGTGCTGTTGATTGTCCATCAGAAGGAGGTAGTAGTGTGTGGGCAGGAAAAGAGCAGCAGGATATTTCAGTGGCATTCAAACCTTAACAGCTAGTACTCCAGATGTAGCCTAACCAGGGCAGAGTAGAGGGGGATAATAACCTCCCTCAACCTGCTGGCCACACTCTTCCTAATGCACTCCAGGATACCAGGATATTTGAGTGCATTTAGCAGGCAGTGTAGACACAGCCTTTATGTGCCTCAGCCTCTAGACAGAATAAAGGATGACCTGCACTAAATATAAAATAAATATAAGTAAATAAATATAAGTAAATATATTAAAATATAAAAAATAAAAAATATAAATATAAATATAAATATAAATATAAATATAAATATAAATATAAATATAAATATAAATATAAATATAATAAATATAAGTAAATATATTAAACAGTGTTAAGACTGGATTTGTTAAATGGGAACATCTTCCTCTATGTCTCATCCTCAATGTCTTTGGTGTAAGTAAACCATAATAATCCTAGAGAAAATGAAAGTCAAGGAAGGAAAAAAAGAAAAGATATGTTCTAGAACATAGTCATTTTGTCTGTATCTCTAGCCTTCTCTTGGACAACTAATAGGGAGGGACAGACTTAGAAAAATTATTTTACTTTTCAATGATAATCAGAAAATAAGAAATTTTATATTGTACTTTTTTGTTGACTTGGTTTTCTGCAGAATGAGGAATTTTCCTTTTCCAGAGACTGGGAGAAACAAACACTTCACCAGTTTTACATGATTTTGCATTTCCTCCTGGCTGATCTTTTATGGTTTTTCCTCTCTGACTCGCGCAAAGAGCTATTTCAGCTTGACATATTGTAAATACATTTTCTGTCTATAATGAAATGGAAAAAGGTGAATGATGGATGTGCAGTGGGCTTGCTCACTCCTGTGTGCCTTGCTATCAATAAGTAAGCTTAGATAGCCAGAAATGAACTTGTATTTACTTCAAAGCCATCTGGGCTCCCTTCATTCAAGTTGTCCGTAGCACCGTGGGTGTCCTCTTGTCCTTGCAGTGTTTCATACCTCTTGCTACAGAAGATTTCCTCTTTCCTCTTTACCTTGCTCCTTGTAAATAAGTCAAATAAAATAGGTCACTTCTTTACATGGCATCTTTTAAATGTATGAACTTTCCTCTTCCACAGACAGCTAGAACTCTTCTCTGTAGCTTTATTAATTTCAAGTTTAAGAGCATGTATTAATGATTTAATTTGATTTCTATAGAACTGTTGTGGTTTAACCCCAGTTGGCAACTAAGTACCACACAGCCACTCCCTCAGCCTCCCCACCGCCCCGGTGGGATGGGGGAGAGAATCAGAAAAAAAAAGTAAAATCCATGGGTTGAGAAAAAGACAGTTTAATAGGACAGCAAAGGAAGAGAAAAAAAAATGATAAAAGAATATACAAAACAGGTGATACACAATGCAATTGCTTACCACCCACTGACCGATGCCCAGCCCATCCCCGAGCAGTGATCATTGCGCCCTGGCCAGCTCCTCCCAGTTTATATACTGAGTATGATGTCATATGGTATGGAAGAGCCCTTTGGCCAGTTTGGGTCAGTTGTCCTGGCTGTGCTCCCTCCCAGCTTCTGGTGCAACTGGCAGAGCACGGGAACCTGAAAAGTCCTTGACTTAGTATAAACACTACTTAGCAACAACTAAAATATCAGTGTGTTATCAACGTTATTCTCATACTAAATCCCAAACACAGCACTATACCAGCTACTAAGAAAATTAACTCTATCCCAGCAGAAACCAGGACAAGTACATACATACTGATATTCCTATAGCCAGATTCTAACCTGTTGTGCCTCAGTTTTCCAACTGTAAAGTGAGAATGGTATTTCCTTATACCATAAAGATTGTTTTGTAGCCTTGCTAATTAGTATCAGTACCATTTCACATAACGAAGGTCAGTTACTGACAGAGCATGAGTTGAAGCTCAAGCTTGTCTGCTTCTCCATGGATAATGTCTTTATGATTTTATAGTGCATTTCACATATCCTCATTGATTCATTGGGTTTTTTCTTCACAGTTAAGTGTCCTCTGCCACTGTTACACGTCATTTTAACTTTGAGTTCATTATCTGTTGGGGGGGGCTGGCAAGAAGGTTATGAGCACTATCATCTCACTCCTAACTAATGGCAGTTCAGTTTGGGTGGTAGATTTGTTATTTCATACCAGTAGGATCATATCTCTCATTCAAGTTTCATATGTGTGTGAGATTCTTATTTCACAAGATGAAGGTGAAGCTGACTGAAGAGTTACTATACCTTACCTCTCCCTTTGCTTCAGCTACTTAATTTCAAGGTGTTTTAAGGTCTGACTCAACTTCTAAATGCCTGAATTAGACAAGCCTGTAATATTTTTTCCCTCTATTTGAGATAAATTATGCATTTTTGAAATCAATCAGGACAAGTAAATATCAGTCATGTCAAGGAAATAGAAATATTCCCATGGGTAGGGTTAGCAGGTCTAAATTCTGACCTAGTCTTTCTCTGGATACAGGCTTATTTCCCACTTGCTTATCAGTGTAAGGAGATAAGAGGTGTGCTGGGCATCAAATGGGACATTGGGAAATCACAGACTGACTTGTGAGATCCATGGATTCTGTGGCATGCAGAAGGACGAAAGGAAAGGGCCTCAAGCTGCGCCAGGGGAGATTTAGGTTGGATATTAGGAAAAACTTCTTTACTGAAAGAGTAGTCAGGCACTGGAACAGGCTGCCCAGGGAAGTGGTTGAGTCTCCATCCCTGGAGGTATTGAAAAGACGGGTAGATGTGGTGCTTGAGGACATGGTTTAGTGGTGGACTTGGCAGTGCTAGGTTAATGGTTGGACTCAATGATCTCAAGGGTCTTTTCCAACCTTGTCGATTCTATGATTCTCTGATTCTATGCAAGTGGGAATCCACAGTCACATTTCCATGCATTCAGCAGAAAGCTTTTTTTTTAAAAAAAAAAAAAAGAGAGAGAGAGAAAAGAAAAGAAAAAAAAAGAGTATTAAAAAGGCTTATTATCCACTGTTTTATTTTGGGAGTCAACATGCTAGTATCCTTAACAGTGACATTCAGACCTGACAGAGTTATTTTTCTGGCCACCTGGAGATGTTACTACTTGAACCTTCGTTCATGAATTAATGTTCATTTTAGCCATCAGATCTCAAAAAATACATTGAGCAAGGTAGCCAGAAGTTCTCCATACCTCCAGTTGGACGGAATCTTCAAACTGAGAATGTTAGGTGCTAGTTATTTTATATAGCTGCTGGATTTTTAAGAGAAATTAGCAATCTACAGTCCCCAGTAAGAGTAATGAAGACTCTTGGTTTATAGTCTTTTCTTACATTCCTCTACTCCTTCTGCAGTAGCTACAGGAATTTGAAATCTTTTAAAGGGTCTAATTGCTTTGCGCTTTTACTTTCTATTACAGGTAATAATTTAAAAATGATGGCTAGTAAATTAACCTTCAGAAGCTGAATAGTGGAAATTGAATGGGCACACAGATACAGGCTACCTGGTACTCAGTAAACTCTCAGTTTCTTATTTCTGCCCTTGATAGTGTTTTCAGCCAACAGCTGTGGAAAGAACACAGTAGGTCTAAAGCTGTATAATCCATTGTTACAGTATTAGGTTTTGTTACAGTATTTATTATTTTTTTAAACCTACAAGCCTCTTGAATCTTGAGCACCACGATTATCTTTTCTCTCTACAGTAATTAGCAGTATCTTGTCAATTTAGCTGTGAGATACTAACTGCTTAGGAATGATCTTATCACCTTGAAAAATTCAAATATTTAAAATCAAACGTGAGAATGTCCATAATGTGGTTCTAAGAGGGGAAACAGTTTTGAAATAAGACCTGGTTTAAATTGAAGATGCTGCTTATTCATAGGTTTAAAACAGAATTAATAAGTTATTAATGTAAAAGTTCAGGTCATTAAATGTGCATTTTCCCTCACTCTTCTCTGGCCTTTAAAGTAGATCATTGCCTGCCTTCTTTCTTGCTGAGAATCTTAGAATTCAACACCAAAGACGCTATCAAGACTCTCAAAATTTTAAAAATCTGACTGTCTTTACAGTTTTCTGTAGGATTCTCTAATAACATTTACACAGAATCGTCACCTGCTATTAGATGATAGTGATGTCTTTATTTACCTGAATCTTGAAGAACTCCTTGTTGTCCTGTCAAGTGAATTTTAAGGTTATAAAAATTTAATAGCTTGTACAGATGCTTCAGTAAACGTCTTAGCTTGAATATTAGGCATTCACATTTTGATGGAGAAGTGATGAGATGAAGAAAAGCATTTCAAAAAGAATAGTCCACACTCCATCATAAGAAACTATTTCAGTTCTGCCTTGGATCTCTACAGGTCAAAACCTGGAAATGCAAGTTTCTTTTGCCTCAGTCTCCTTCTTTTTGGGTCACATATTCTTTGCTACCTTCCTTTGGAGATGTAGTATGAATATTGTTTGTTTGTTTGTTTGTTTTTTTGTTTAATTTTAATAGCTGATTGTTGTAAAAAGTATGTCAGATGCTTTTAAAAAGTAGAACGCAGCTTGGTCTGAAGTGCAGGCAAAAGTGAAGTTTAGCAGCAGTTTAAAAGCACGCTTCATCAAGGCCCTGTTGCCTCAAATGCATTACACATAAACAGCCACACGGTGTTTTCAATTACTTTCAGAACTGCTGATAAACAGAGGAAGGTCTCCCCAAAGAGCGTTTTAAGACAGGAATGTAATTAGAGTTAATAATTGAATATATACAGAAGGGGAATTCACAGTGGTTTCAAGGAAGTTTAGTCTTTTTAACATGTTTATGTGTCTAAGGTCTAGCGTTGAATGAATACTCATTAATAGAGTGTGCCAAAATACAAGTTATCTTTTCTTTGCTAGAAGATTTGTACTGATTTCCAGGGCTTTAGACTAGATTGTTAGAGGTTAATAAAAGGAATTATGTGGTAGGTGTGAAGATTTAGATTCTCAGTGTGAGGAACTGCTACATGGGTAGAAGTACATCAAGTTTTTCTTTATTGATCCAGTCTTAAGGATGTAATACTGACAGAGATTTTTCCTTGCCACTCCACAGGTTCAATGGCTTATTTATTTTTACAAGAAGTAATCATGGCATATGTTATTAAATTTTAACATGCAATTAGAATATTTTTATTCCATTCCATACGTTTTTGTAACCCATATTGTACACTTAGTATAATTCTGAGCTTTGAGAGGATAATTTCAGAATTGGCTATCTTCACTGGGAAACTAACTGTATTGAGGACAAAAGAGATAAAGGATTTATGTTCAGATTTACTTGGTGGCTTTACAGAATATCTTTCTATCAATCTTATTTTTAGACCTGCATAAGGATGTTTACTTCGTTTCAATAATTCTATGAGAAAATATGAAACAAAGGAAAGCAAAATAGTTCACTCACTTCATAAATAATTAATAAGCTATTAGGAAGCTTTCACATACCACGTGTAAAGTAAATAACATCTAATCTAATAGTGTCTTAGTATATTTCTACTTGTGTAACAAAATGCAGTTATTCTACCCATAATGAGGAGGTGACACTTAATTTATATTTTGAGCCAAGTCTACTAATTCCAGGGAAGTTGAAAGATTCCAATAGCTACAGTCCTATGTAGGAGTCAGTTTTCTCACATAGTGAGTGAAAACATGTTAGCACATCTGCACGTATATTCCTGTCTTTCAGGATGCTCCACAGGAAGAGAAACATGCCTTTATAACAGTCTGAAGGTTCACTGTATTAATGATTCACAAGAAGACAAAGGATGTTTAAGTGCAGTTGCAAAATGTTTCCGGTATTCACCCTTTGCTGTCTGGTTCATTCAAAAAAACATGATGTTTCTGCTGTCATGAAGAGAGTTTCTCCAGGGGTTAGGATGCTAGCCAGGGTATTACTGATACCCAAGTAAATTTTCTGCTCTGTCTCAGACAGATAACAGCCTGTTTGTGTGAAATCCGCAGACCTTTTGACAGCTGCTCTGTGGGCCTGAAAGAGGTCACTTCTACATGACAGCACTCTGGAAGAGACTTGGAAGGACCAAGAACAGTAGATCACTGATAGCAGGTGAATTGCTCTGTAACACTTACATGACAACAATACTGAGGTCCTTGCCTCTACTGCCTATCCTGCAAGTTGAAGAGTGCAATAGTAGAAATAAAATGAAATTCATAGTGTTCCTCTGCTGTCCATATTTCAGAGAAAAAAAAAATTCTCCAGATGATACTAAGCAAATACATTTAAACAACGTTGTATAGTACTTAGATTATGTTTTAATGCATTAGTGTCTTGTGGTTCAAAGTTGTTGGAGTAATTTATTTAGTGTTTTCCAAAGCTCTGTACTTCAGTGCTGAAAGCCTTACATTTCAATACTGCTGATGATTAATGAAAAAATACCACAATGGGTTGAAAACACTATTTTTTGGTTACTGATTTGGTTTTGGGTTACAGGAGAGATGCCTAGGGGTAGATCTTACTGGAGAAGTTGTGTGTCTGGGAGCAAGGGAAATGAATTCCATCTCCATGCCACATTTCTTTGGCTAGAGTTTTTCATGTCCTGGACAGTGTCATTCAAAATTAGCATAGTTGCTCTACTTCATTAGTGTAGACTTGAGTATGATTGCACATTGGTAGGCATAACTTAGAAAAAGTGTCTGGATTAGAATCACAAGATAAATCTCTTTTATGTTTATAAGAGCATGTATGTATCATCTAGATTTTTCAGTGAGGTCCTAATTTTGAGCTACTTTTTGCAGTGTGCATTGTGTCTGCAAGTAATTTTCTGCTCATGTTTTCTGTGGAAGAGCAATGAATGGCGTAAAGAATAGGCCATTTGCTCAAGCCTTCCTTCCTTGATTTTATGAATCGATTGGTACTTCAGCTGCCCCACTGGCAGAATACCTCTAGGTTAATTTTTTGCTTATTGCATTGCCATTTACAGTGTGCTTATAGAACAACTCAAAAAGAGGTGGTTATTGATGCCTGAATGTGATAACATACCTTATAAAAGAAATGGGAACTGTTCATTTTGCTGATTGATTAAATACTTATTATTAAATGTCTTTTAAACTAAAATGTTCTGAAGAGTTATTAAATGATGTAGCTAAATACCGAATTTTGAAAGCACAAGCCTCTCTTCAGCTTAATCATAGGATTTCTGATCTTTTCATTATATTTTAAGGCCTCTCAAAGTGACAAGGTTGATATGAAAAAATAACATGCAATTACAAAATAACTGCATGTTATGTTTTCCAAATCATGGAGGTAGCTACATAATAATTACTTTTGGAGCTATTAAATGAAAATGCACATCAGTATTCAGGAATATGTGATTACTCAGAGGATTTCTTTATTCAATCTCTAACTTGTATTAAACAATAGGTGCTCCCCTCCATCCCTTTATGCAACACCTTGTGCTTGATGATAGTAAAGTCTTTTCCAAATTTGGTTAAATTAATCCCTGTGGCAAATCTGCTCAAGTCAAAGGGATGATATCAGTGACTAAACATGGACATTAGTCGAGACTGAGTGATACTATACAATAGGAGGAGGATGGACGAAAGACAGTATTACACTCCTTTTTGAGATGGAGATTTTCAGTGCAAAGAGAGGTGCACTTCAACAATGGCATTGTCAGATTCGAATCCCACTGTTGAAGCTTGTGGTCTAAACATTAAGCAAGCTCTTTTTCTCTATTTTGCAAATATTAAGTAGTTTTGCAAATATTAAGTAGGTTATTAATACATTGAAAAAATGTACTCTACAGTGTTTTCCTGAACAGTTTATAAGAACAGACATTGAAGAGTTTAATGTTTCATTTTAATTTATAATCCTGATTATTTTAAGTTTCTGATTTGTCTTTTTGTAGTGCAGCAGTTCATGAAGAGTTAATAATGCATTCCTTCCCTCCTTCCCTCCTCTACTCCTCTCCCCACAAAGGGTAATCGGAACTCAAAGTAGGACCCTTCCTTGCTGAAGGGCAAATACATCTGTGGAAACTTCAGATGCCAAGCAGCATGTCTGCAAGAAGGATATCTGTATCCAGACAGGTTCAACATGTGTGTAGCGATGATCTGTAGTAAAGTCTATAGCAAACCAAGGAAGAGATATGTTTGCATCTAAAAACTCAGCTTTAATATCAACACTTCCTCCTCTTTATTCTTATTTGTATTATTATGTCTTCTAACATCTGTTTTACAGAACAGTTGAGTCACCTGTAGGAACTGCAAAGACAATAATGGATTGAATGTATCTGGATGTGCATAATAATATGTAGTGGAAATGGAACGCATGCAAAATTGGCACAAAAAGACACAGAAAGCTAACACAATTGTGCTTTACATGTGGTATAAGAGTGAGTCAGAAGAGATGTTTAAT
This sequence comes from Theristicus caerulescens, assembly GCA_020745775.1. Classification (NCBI taxonomy): domain Eukaryota; kingdom Metazoa; phylum Chordata; class Aves; order Pelecaniformes; family Threskiornithidae; genus Theristicus; species Theristicus caerulescens. The sequence continues at coordinate 24,542,138 of CM036564.1, read as the reverse complement.
AATGGATATTATCAGAAACAGAAAGAGGAAAATTTGCAACACGGGTCAAGAAGATTTTTAAAAGGCAAACTGTGAAGCAATTTGTGTGGTTGGGGTTACTGAGAGGACCATTTGTACCTAAGGTGCTTTAAGTTTAGAAAGGAACCTAAATCAGTGTACCAGACATACCAGGTGGAAGTAATAGTTGATGGCAAACATGACACAGGATTGCATTTGCTCTGGGTGATGCTTTTGGCACTGCAAAGTACTCTGGCAAGCATAGTTAAATGGTCTTGCTCAGTATTGAAAGAAATGCACTGAAACTTGTTTGTATAAGCAGCTTTTCAGCATGGAGCTCTGAGAAATTCTTTCTGTGACTGAATTGTCCATTTTCATCAAAACTTTCAGGTATAGAAGGCCTCAGTTTTTGAATAGAGTATATAGGAAAAATGATGGGATTTGAAAATGAGAGCTTGGTTGCCTGTCTTCACCAAAAGTACAGAGGAAGTTATTTATCTTGAGGAAACTAAAGAGCTAGAAAATGTTTAAGAAACCAGATATTCTGGAGATCGCAGCTAACAAAGAAAATATAATGTATTACCATAGTGGTTGAGAGTCTCAAAGTGAATGATAATTAAAAATGGTTCTTGAATTACAGGTTTTGTTATAAATGGCAGAGTTAGCAGGAAGATTAATCACTTTTGGCAGCAGCCAAATTTTTGTCTATTTTTGAAGGAAGCACAAATGTATTTCCATTCTTATACATTACCATGACTATTGAGAAGGTTTTTACCATTCTCTGAGCCTGAGAAGACAGACACATAGTGTATACATGATTTCCCAAATGCAACAGTAGGTCATAGATGCAAGTTTCTAAGGTATACATCTTTGGTATGAACATTAGAAGCTTCATGCTGATTTGAGAAAAAATACTCTGATTAATAACTGAAGTCTTTAAAAAAAAAGAAAAAAGAGTTCATAGAAAAACAATTCATTCTTTTCTATCAGTTCTTTTAAATCACTACGTTAGTAAGTGAAAATAAAACAAGACATGAGATGTATGTTGCATTATAGGGTTTTTTTTCAGCTTGAAATAATTTCTTCTCCAAATTTTCCTTAGGTTAGAGTCATAAAAAAAGATTACCCCCCTATCCCCAGTATTCTCCTTGCACGTTACTGTTTACCAATCAGCAATATTGTGGTTTGTGGCATACAATACACAGATGAAGGCAGTCACTGCCTGTATCTGTTAGGTCAGCAGAATTCAATCCACTAAGCTGATAACAAGGTTTCCTTTATATTTTCCAGCACACAGAATGATAGTGTGTGGTCTATATACTTAAATTAAGGAAAAGCTTAATCTCTAATAAGTGATGTGTTAATGGAATTGAAGATTTGAATTTTCTCCACCCCACTCAGTGATCTTTTTATTTTCTTCCTTTTTCATTTTGAATGTTTAATAAGACTATCTGGTTGTTTCACCACTTACAGAGGATGTACCATCTCTCAGGTATTTTTAAGAATGTTTAGTTCTCCATTCATTGGCATAGAAAAGAAGTAACAATGAGACTGTTCTCGCTGGACATATACTAATCTTTTCTACAGGATTTTTTTAGGACCGTGCATGAGTTTTCATCATATTGCTTTTGTTGTTCTGCACTGTGGCAAATTGGTGCTTTGTGGCAGCAGCAGTGGACCAAAACATCCATAAAACTGAGTGGCATTGGCTGGTCTGACAGTATAATTAGTCTACTAAAACACAAGTGTTTAACAGAGTATGTAATTGTTCATTCTAGATTCAGACAGAATATTATTCTAACACTTCTAGCTTTTAAAAAAGCTCCTTAATCACCAATACTTCCATTGCTACATTCTATTCTGCACACAAAATAAAAAAGGTAAGGCATCAGCAACCTTTTCCTTAGTATGCAGACATAGGTGCAATTCTTGCAGCTTACTGTGAAGTGACAGGTGCTTGATAGTGCAAGCAGCACAAAGGTATCTGGAGCTTTTACTGCATATGGAGCTGCCTGCTAACTGTCCAGAATCACAGTCTTCTGTTTATGAGACTCGGCTCCCTTGAGGTTTTTTCTAATTTTAACAGGAGCTGCTCAGTTGAGGCTGACAAAATTCAGCCAGAGATACAATAGCAAGATGGATAACATGTAATCAGAGAGTAACACTTAGGGAGAACCTGTGGTGTCCTCATGCCAGCATAATGACCTTGTGTTTATTAAAATAAATATCCCCAAGCAAGACAGTGCCAAGGAGTTCAATAACAGAAACATTTTCCTGTCCTCCTGCTGCTGAGTGAACAGGGTCTGAAGGTGCCACCTCTAATTGAAAGCAGTCTGCGTACTTTTAACAGTTAAGGCTAATTTATTTGTTTATGACAAATAACTGCATGCAGAATACATGGGAAAGGGGTGGTATAAGGCAAAATTGAGATAAATTTTCCAGCTGTGCTGAGGAAAGATAGCAAATTCCCTGCATTATTATTGTAAGTAATGATGATGATGGTAAAAATAAGAAAATAAAAATGAGTCAAGGCAGTTGCAAGTGTTTTCCTGGTTTATAGGTGGGCTCATCGTTCCAGTGACACTTTTATATGGCATCTTCAAATATCTGTGGATCTGGTAGGAATGTGTGCCGTGAAAACTTGACTTACCATGTGAGACCTAAACTTGCAAAACAGGAAGCTAAACTGGTTACCAGCAGTCTTCTGTTCTTGATATTATCTGCATCCTTGGACATATTCCAGATACTAAGGACTCAGATACACATGGTCCTGAGTAAACTGCTCTAGTTGACTGTGTTTTGAGACAGGGACTGGACTTGGATGATCTTCAGAGGTCCCTTCCAGCTTCAACTATTCTGTCATTCTGTGAAATTGTCTGCTGATATATCTTCTGTTGTCAATGGATATATCCTCAAAATACCCCTACAAGGTGGAAAATTCTAGAATTATAGAGCTGAGAGGATTGCTCAAGGTAACGTAGTCATCCTTGTGACGTAGGATACAATCAAGTATGCTTATAAATCCTCTTTCAGGAGGACTTGAATCCATGGAATAACCTGGCAGGAACCTGTGGAGGTCATTTACTCAGTGTACAGCTGGCTTACATCAGGTTGTTGAGGGCTTTGTTCAACCAAGTTTTTAATAACTCCAGAGATGGTGATACCAAAATGTCTCTGGGCAACCAGCTGCAATATTTGACAGCCCTCATGGTGAATTTTTTTCTCCCTTGCATCTAAGCAGATTACTCTTGTTGCAGGTTGTGTTAATTTCTTTCATCTATCACCTGCACTGCTGAGGAGGGTCTGGTGTTCTCTCTGTTCTTGACATCTTCCTGTTAGGCAGTTCAGGTAAGACGGCACATGAGCTTTCTCTTCTGAAGACTGAACAACCCTAGTTTTCAGCCTCTCCTTGCACATCATGTGCTCCAGGCTTTAAATCATATTGGACTCACTTCAGTACATCAATGTCTGTCTTGAACTTTGTGTCTTATACAAGAAGTACACATGGACAACAGTTGAGTCTCACAACTGCTGTAGAGGGAAAAAATCACTTTACTCAATCTGCTGGCTGTCACTTTGCTAATGCAGCCTCGTGTTCAGTTGACATGGGTTACTCCATCCCAGCAGCAGGACTTTGCATTTACCCTTGTCAAACTTCATTAGGTCTCTGTCAGCCCATGCCAGTGGCATGCCAAAGTCCCTCTGAAGGGACTAATTCCAAGGGTAGAGGCATCACAATTTCCATATTATATTTTCCACATGGTTAGATTTTTTTTTTTCCTTAGGACTAACTTGGTTCTTCCTTTTGATGCAGTTTAAATCTGTTATTATTGGTCGTGTAATCCCTAGGCATGGAAAATCAATTCATGCTATCCCCTTTGCAGCAGCTCTTTAGGTATTTGGAAACTTATCATAACCTTCTCTTACTCTTTTCTGGTTTTCTCTCCTCCTCCCCTTTTCACAACTCATATTCTGTTTGTATTTTTTCTTGTCTCCTCTGGACTATCTGCAGCTGACCTTCATCTTTATTGAAATGCCTGAAATTTGACACAATATTTTGTGTGAGTCTTTATCCTTGGTAAGTACAGTAGAGGATAATTTCCTACCTTTTATGGGCTGTGTATTAACAGATACATCCCAAATACAATTTACTGCTTTCATAACAGCATAAAATTATGTTTCACTCCTGAACGATAAAAACTTCCAAATCCTTTTCTGCGAAACCATTTTTCCACACTGTATTTGTGTAGCATGTTACTGATCCTAGATTCAGCATATTATCAATGCTTAAGGTTAATTTGGTTTGGTTCAGTTTGGTTTTTCAAAACATGGTTCCACATTGTCAAGATAACTTCCAGTTCTAGGCTTGTCCTTCCAACTGGCTGTCACGTTGTATCTTTCAGCTTCCTCATCATTAATGAAAACACTGAGTAGGCCTGAATCAATAGGGAACTTCAGTAGATGTATTGTTTCATTTTGATGAAATGGCATTGGTAATAACTTTCTGAGAATTGTTCTCTAAGCAGCTTTGCCTCTGTGCTAATCTATTTTCATCTAGACTGTGTTTTCTCCCCTGTTTATGAGCATATCAGATGAGGCAGTGTCAAAACCCTGAACTCAAATGGTAGTATATGAAACCTCGATAAAACCTTTTATCTTGTCATAGAAAGAAATCATTAGCTGTTACTCATTTAATTGTTTGTTTTGGTTTTTTTTCCCAGTATTTTTCTGAGATCTGAAATTCAGTTAAAAATCTGAAACTCCTCAATCTGATTGCTTTTCTACCCCAGATTTCTATATGGCTCCATATTGACTGTGGATACCTGCCAAGATAGCATTTGGTTAGGTCATCTCAACAATAAACACTGTCCTTCCAGGAAACCACTTTATTTCAGTTAATGTGGCAAGTCAAGCTAGGTCAGAATTGAAATTCAGTAGATATTTGTATTGCAGAGACATTTGTTAATTACATACAGTTTTACGTAAGGGACCTCATCAGAGAAAGGCTTTAAAGGGAGAAACAAAAGTGTCCAATTGTAATCAAGCCATCAACACACATTCTGTGAAGGCAGAGGTAATTAACAGTACATGTGTCTGATATTCTGTATGAAATTCAAAAAATTTAACCTGGGGGGGGAGCGGTCCAGTGAATGGTATTTAAGTGGAACTTCATTGCTGAATACAAACCCCAAATAGCAAAGGTAATTGAAGAAAAGAAACACTCATACCTTCAGTGAAATAGGGTCGAGATAAAACTCTGTGTATGAGTACATGCAGTAATTTCTGAGGAAATACTAGAATTTAATGCAAGCCACTTAACAACAGTATTTGAGAGATTATCTCTACATTCCTTCCACTCTTCATATTTAATATATGAAAAACAGGCAGGCAACAGCATTGTACTTGTGTAAAATACAAGTGAAATTTGAATAGCAAATGTCTGACATGACATTTTAAAGTCTGCCAAATTTAAACAAAAGGATAACTTAATAGAGAAGAAAATCATGTACATCATGTACTTTTGTTAATTGACAGTGTAAGTAAAATTAGACAATCCTTGGTAGAGAGAATCACAAATTGTTGGAGGAGTGAATGGTTAAATGAGTTTTGTATGTTCCAATGTTAGATGAAGCAGGAAATATAAAACATTTTGATGTCTGAATTCTTGATTTTTGCAAGAAATATTTAAATAGCTAAAGGTGTTTTGCTTCATGTTTTACCTCGTGATCTTGTGCTGGTTTCTCATGAGCTTTTTATTGCATTGAAAATTTTTGGGTTAGAAGGCAAACATCAAATAAGATCCTGAAGGTGATATTACTTTTCTGTACAAAATCAGTGTAATTGTTATATGTATTAATGTCCAGACTAGATATGCTTTTATGAGGCTGTAAAACATTTTGAGATGAATTCAGAGAATAGTTTCAAGAATGGCCTGTAATCTGGGAACCATTACCAGTGAAAGACTTCAGAAGTTCAGTCTGCTGAATTTATCAAAGTGATGATTAAGACATGATCTCATAATAGTTTTCAAGTATGTTTGTAAGGAAGAGATTGCACATAGATTGTTCTTTATCAAAAAGTTGCAAATGTGGCCTCACAATCCAAATATGAAATGAATTGAGGCTAGAAATAAGACACACGCAATATATCATGGCACAGTAGAGTTTCTTCTTTCTTTACTAGTGGTGTACACTCGAAGTTCTCAAGGGTTCGCATGAGAGACAGTAAGATCCACTGATTCCAGCCTCCCAGTTGTGGTAATTAGTATATTTTGAGGATATCAGTAACCTAACTGAGTGGAACGTAGCACTTTCAAGCACACTGAGAACTGTCTCTAGTCCTTTTCAGCACCTTGATTTGTTAGCCTTGCTGTTTCCATACATCTTCAACTGAAGATGCAACTCTTTGAAACATAGAGCATTTAATCAGTAACAGACCTTTGCTAAAATGAAGTTGGAGTGGTTGGTAATACTGTGAGATTTATAGCCCATAACAAGAGGCAGGTGCTCAGACAGTTTTATTGATGTGTTATAATGATGTGAAGTGAAGAAACCTCAGTGGGACAGTAGAGACCTGCTTCTTCTGTTTACTGTAATGCAGTCTCCTAAGGAAAATACCACAGTTCTGAATTTGGGTGGTTTTATTGACACAGTTGCTATCTGAATGAGGTCTGAATTGCAGCCACCAAACTGATTTGTTTTGTTAGGTTTTGAAACTCCAGTCTCCTTTAACAAATAAAACATAAAATAAGATGGGGAGGTGCTGGCAATATCTTACTGCTCTGTTCAACTATTACTGCTGTGAGGAGATGAAAAAAGCCAATATCCAGGTAGGTGGCTGGTTTACCTTGATTACACTTAGAAACACGGCACATACAGCCACCAATAAAAGATATGGTTATGTTGTATTTTATGAATCCTACATGGTAGTAGAAAAAATAGTTGTTTGTCATCATTACATGTCCACCCTACCAATGGCAGAACTGTCATCCAGAGTGATTACCACAATGCAACAGAAACTGCAACAGAAGGGCCAAAGTAATTTCAATAGCTAGAACAGAAGAGTAACTTTGTTTAGGCAGTTTAATGACTGATTTAGGCAAGCTAGCATTAAGTGTAGGGCAATAACGATTTTCCTCCTGGGATTTTTTTTTGAAGTTTTTTGCTTTATAGTAATAATGTGTGCTGATGCCAATTTTTATCTAAATATATTCTTGATATTTTCAGAATGGTATTTAATAAAAGCTGTTATCATAATCAAATTTAAGCACATTTTAAAAAAAAAGTATTCTTAATTCAAAACCAGGATTTTTTTTGCATAGCATCTGATTCAAACGAGCTGTCACAGTTTTTCAGTCTTGAAAGAGAAACAATCGAGATGATCTATGAAGTAACCAGTGTGGTTTCCGGGCTATTATAACACTTGGTCCCATGTTTCTGCATGTGAATTCTAACAGCTCCTTCATACATAGGCCCATTTTCTCACTGAAATATTCCTTAACCTATCACTAGTAGTTTGCAGTTGTAAAGTGCAACGGACACAGTTTCAAACATGAAAAGACTTGGACGTTGAAATACGTTCCTTTAATGTCATATAATATTCAGTAAGCCTGTGAAAGTAATGAGAACATTAATGTGGAACAAAGCTGTGCCTAGGGCTCAGGTTCATGGATTTTATGGAAGAATAACCTCATCCTGAAACTTGTGAGACTTCTGTACCTCTGCTGCATTATTTCCAAGTAGCCATGTGTTCTTAGCTGCTAATTTGCAATGCAGATGAAAGAGTGCTTCTGCAGCAAGATTTCAGTCTTTTGCCAACAGCTTAAATTTTAATTTAAAACAATGTTTAAGAAGTGTTCAGAACAATATAGCAGAACTCATTAAGACTGCTGTGTAATACACAGGGTATTCTAATTATTACCAATAACTACAAAGAAAAGTAAATACGAAAAAAATGTGTTTTCCAAACTGTCTTAAATCAACTGAAGTAGGACTAATGCAAAGTGGGAAGATTCCAACTTCTCAGAAATAAGATAGGCTTGAAAGAATTGGTAGAATCTACTAGAAAGGATCTGCATGTTGTTATAAAAAAAAATAATTTTTTTAAGAAAAGAAATCGTGTTTGCTTGTAGCTGTCAGTTGAAGGTATGGCGCTTGCATTTAGAGAAAACTAACAGTTCTTTAAGTCTGAAATAGAATGTGATCTCACACACACTAAGCATGTGTAATGACATTTTTACAGAACAAATTCGTAGCACAGAACTCACTCTTTAAGGAGATAAGAACAATAACCTAGAAGTAATGAACCTCCCTCTAAAACATAAAGAATTTTTCTCCAAAAAGAATCCTTCATCTCAGCTTAAGATCTGCCCACTTCTGATCACAGAAAGGGACAATGAAAGCTCTCAGACTGTTTCAGATAAACTATTAAGGGGATGGATCTTGCATAACATATACATATACACACATATTAATATAATGTATGTAATATAAAAATAATTCCAGGTATATAAAGCATTATAGGGTAGTTGAGGTTGGAAGGGACTGGTGGAAGTCAAGCCTCCTGCTCAAAGCCAGGACAGCTATAGGGTTGTTCTTGACTTTACCCAGCTGAGTCTTGAAAACCTCAAGGACACCAAGACTGCAGTTTCTGTGAGCAACCTGATCTGATGCTTGATTGTTCTCATGGTGGAGAAGTCAGAACCTCTCTTGTTTCGGCTTATGTCTGTTGTTTCTTGACTTCCTTCCTTGCACCACTGTGAAGATATCCTGTAGGAACTGCCCCTGCCATCCCCCATCCCCCCAAGTCATTTATTCTCTAGGCTGAACAAGCCCAGCTCCCTCAGTTTCTCCTCACAGGGCAAGTGACCTCAACTGTGACCATCTCAATGGCCCCTCGCTGGACTTGCTCCAGTTTATTCTTGTCTTTTTTGTATTGGGAAAGAAAAGAATGTGTTGTTTTCAGTAAGGAAAAACTAACAAATCCTGCTTTTGTGTAAAAATCCTCTTATAACTATATTTGGAGATATTTTGAATCAGACCCCAGTTCTTTGGGGACACACTGCTTCTCACTAAAGTCATATGACTTCCTGGGGGAAAGAGCAGACTTGGCAGTTTGCCTCTTCTCTTCAAATTTCATAGGAGATTTCATAATGGAATATAAAAAGGGACAACACAGAAAAGACCTCTCTCTCCTCTCTACTGGAAATCCTACTATATGGTATAATTTTTTTTTCCTTAGGTTAAAGAAATTTTTCTTTAGGGGTTATTTGGATCACAATTTTTATTTACTCAAGACTGCAGAAACACGTCCTACTGTGATCCAATCAGCTACTGTGGTTTGCCTTGTAAAAGTGTAAAATCTACTTAGTTTCAAGCAAATTTATTTTGATTTGATTGCAGTCCCTTTTTTTCCTCTTCTTTATGGCAAGTTGTTGATGCGCAGGAGAGGAAGCTTGATTGTCCAGTCCGAAAGCTTAAAGCCTGCCAACTGTAGGATATGACAAAAGAAAGCAAAAAAACCCCAACCTTTGTTACCATAGCAACAATAAAACTCTTCCCCCAGCCCCGGTGAAAAACACCAACTTTCTCTCCTCTCCTCCTATACCGTTAAGAAATTAGATCTGAAGCATTAGCTGTGGGATAATCTACATTGAACAGAAAAGCACTTTTGCTTATGAAACTGAGACCTCCACCCCCAAGAAATCTGCATGTTCATGCAGGGATATCACAAAACTCTTTTTGGTTTCCACTGGAACTTTCTTGAAATTGAACTTAATTAGCAATGTTTTATACAGAAAAACACTATGCAAATCCTTACTGTGCATTGTATTCCACTGTATTTTTTGTCTGTTCTGTTCCAGAAAGCATAGCATGGCGAGGGAGAAATTTTTGCAAAACTGAACAAAAGTCAATGCTGGTAGTGTGTTAGGACTAGAAAATGGACTAATTTAGTTTCCTACTGAAGAATGTCAATTGTCAAAGTGACTAATACTTTATTATTATTATTATTATTATTATTATTATTATTATTATTATTATTATTACAGTCATTGCTTTTAAATAAGCCACACTTTTTTTTTCGATATCTTGAAATTATCAATCTGTTCTGATGGGAGGGACAGTTCAAGTATTGACTGTTTTGGAAATTTAACTTCATCACAAGACTAGCCCTCCCACTCCCTCTTGACTTTCATACTATTAAAACTTCGTGTGCATCTTTAGAATTGTCTGTGGTTACTGATTATGTTTCCAATGTCATGTTGAGTAGTAATTTAAGAGAATTGTAGTTCGAAAAAGAAAAAGAGGGAAACTCTGATCTGCAAAAACAGTGAAATTAATGCCTATACATACATATACCAGGACATCTGTGCCTAAGTCATCAAAGGCCTTCTATGGTACAATCAACAACAAATTTACAAAATTTTTTTTTTTATTTAGTCACTACAGGTATCATACAACACATGTGTATTCTGCTTGCTGATTAACATGATGGTTTATACCTGTACACAAATATAAATGTATTATGCTAGATTTTTAGTAATGCATGTATGTCTGTATCTATGACTAGACCATTTGATACTCATAAAAAACCCTTTTTAACCTCTCTAGCTACCCCAGATGTTAAGACTGTTGCTGTATTTTTTCATGTATAAAAATATCAATATATGCAACATTTTGGAAAAAGTTGATATGATGTTGCCTCCTTGTATTTTTGAGGCATAAATGAATCCCACAGTCCGTATTGTCATTTTTTTTCCCTTTTGCTTCTCTTGTAAATCTAGTGTCCTAAGTGTGAAAGATCTTACTAGCCTTACAGATATCTAGCCAGTATCTAGATATCTGGCTGTGTTCTTTTGGCTTTAGATATTATCACTAGTCATCATCACCAATGAAGTTATAGATTTGGAGCTGAGATGTCCAAATGAAATCAGGCTTTACTTTGCCTTTGTTATACTGTCTTCTAACATATTAAAAAAGAAAAAAAAAGAAAAAAAAAGGTTTTATCAGTAATCATCTCTGACTCAAAAGGTCAAAAGAGGTGTTGTTTTTTTTCTACTTAGATTTATGCACATTTGAGCTGGAATTGTCCTGTGCTCATGTGTAAATGTCTCTAGCAAGTTTAAAACTTCAAGTACTTGAATGTTAAATTTCAGTGAATCTTGTATCAATACTTAAGAACAATGTGTCCTTTAATTCCACATTGGGCTATATGTCTGTCCACAGTAATTGGGGCTACCAGTCTTCAATCAGAAACATTTCCCTGTGTTGTATTCACGTGAAAGCTAGATCTTCATAAAAGGGTTTATAAATCTGCCATATCTGCCTTATACACCTCACAAGTGACTCAGATTCTCACTTTTGCTAGCTGAAGTTTCCTATAAGCATTGTGACTGCTCTGGCATCCAAGAAATTTTCTCCTTCTGCTTTTTTAGATAAAGCAGAATCTGAAAATACCATTTTCTAAAATCTTATCTCCATGGATGGACACTTAAGGTATCTGAAGATAAATAGTGACTGAGTGATCACTCTTGTTATACTCACATGTAAATCTGGAAAACTGTGAGCTTACTGCCCATGTAAGCTTCCCTGAGCAGATGGTGGGAGCATGGCATGCATTCTTGAAGGTTGTATGTCAGCAATAATTCCAGACATGCAACATTAAAATAATGAACCATAGAGGTAGGGATAAAAAGGAAGAATTTATTTTATGGTAACATGTAGTTAAAATAAAAAACCAAAAACAAAACCAAAAAAACACCAAAAAGTGTTGCAGAACTAATTGCTGAAAGTTGTTTGAGCTTAATAGCTGTGTAGACTTGTTTCTCACCAGAAACTGCATTGTTTGGTTCTGCCTCACACCTGTCAGCTCTGTAGAAAATTGTTGCTTAGGCCCACCAAAAAATCTCCTGCTGTATGTATTGGCTTAATGTGTGATAAATTCTGTTGCACAGAGGCAAATTATGAAGAGTTGTGTGATGTGTCTTGCAAACATAACCAGGTGTTTGCACCCTTATTCAGAAAGAAGGATCAGTCTTTCCATTAAGATTTTGGATTGGTTATTAGAATTATGGCATTCATTTTATCAATCATGGCGATCTTGGACAGATGTCTCCGACTGATATTTTCTTTATTTAGTCTATAGAAGCACCTCAGCGTAGTAACTGTCGTATACGTAGTATCATGTGTATTATGTGCTTCAGTGGGATTCTGTAGGATGTTGATACCACACAAGTAACACCCTTATGAATGGACTGGGTGGTCCACTGAGACAGTGAGTGAATGTGGTGCTCAGTGGGACTCGGGCTGCAGTGGCAGCTTCAACTAACAAACAGCTGTGTGGGCGCATAACCAGACTCTGCTGATGGGAGAGAAAGCACATGCTACCTCTACACAAACTCCCCTCTCCCCTCTGACATGACATTTTTAGTTTAGGAAGAGGAGAGACAGAAAATCACTCAGTAAATCTGGATTCCTGTTGCAATGGTACAGTGGAGACCACCCTCTCTCCTACTCCCTTCCTTCCTCTCTTTTGCCCTAGATTTTTCTAAACAATCCTTAATGAACAATAAATTTGCTTTAATTTCATTCTCAGAATTGTCTTAGTATTTGTGATCTTGCAATGTAAGGATGGAGGCATTTTCACCTTTGTTGCAAACATACTTTCAGTTATATTTCATTTGAGTTATGTTTATTGACATCAAAGTGGACACTGAAGTTTTAGGAACTTTATATGGCTTCATACTGCCATTGAGTACAATATGGATTTCAGAGCTCTAATGAGATAACAGCATAGAATTATTATACAGAAAATAATTTAGCAAAGCTTTAGAGCAGATATGTTTATGTTATGCATACATATATACATTTGTATGCCCCTAAACTTTTTGTTGCAATTTCTTTCATAATTTAAATGAGCAAAAAGTTTTAAAATGATATATTGACCCTTTATTACAATACTATTACAGTTCTTTTTTTGGGGGGGTTGTTTACTTTCAAGTAGGCAGTAAAACACCCTAAATCTAATTTTCACTTGCAGGTTTTCTGTTACTTAAAATCACTCTGTTAACTTAAAATCATAACATAAGACTTGAGTAAGATGCCATTCAGTATGCCTTGTATTTCATATCAATTTCTCGTTCTCGATGTCATGACCTAGTTCAATTGTGTTGTTTTGATGTGTAGTTTTTGAATAACTTGTAATATAGGAAAGAAAATCAAGGTAAAACACAGAAAATTAAAAAAATCTTGTCTGCTTACAATAGATATGATTAATACTACACTCTGAGCATGGCTTTTTTTTTCTTTAATCTTTTTTGTAAAAGTGTTTTTATATTGCCAGTTCTTCATGCTATAGGCAAGTTCATGTCTCTGGAAAATGTCAACTTTAGTCAGTCAACTATTACACATAAAGAAAACATTTGTACTATTAAATTGGAATGGATAGACACAAAAATATCTTCAATAGTCTTTGTCATTTCTTCTACTCACCCTTTGTTTCCCATTGAAGAACATAAGAACATGAAACCTAAATTAGCTTAAAATAAACATACAGTGGCTTCAGGACATAACTTGATTTCCTCTTTGGTTTTAACCACCAACTGCTCATCTATATGAGGAATACTGAGAAATGTATGATGGATGGATATTTTTGCATAAACTTTAAAAGAAGAAAAATTATTTAACTGAGATGAATGATAACTAGCCAAGGACTTACACCTTTGACTTTCAGACTAACTTGTTTGACAGCTGCATATAATTCTAGTGTGTCCAGTCTTTTGGATCTTCTAATTCAATTTACTCAGATATGATTTATTAATTTTAGGTTTACCTAAATTAATGAAGGGTACTTATTTTTCCCCCATGTGAGTAATTTTGATATTACAGACAGTACTGCTTTTTCATGAATTTGATCTCTTATGATCTTGTCATGCTTATTGAGTTTTTTGCCTGTTTATACTATGTGTTTCAAGTTCGCTACAAAATATTGTGCAATATATTGTGGTTTGTGTAATGATAAAGTGGTGCATCCGTTTAGATGAAATGCTTTTAGCTGCTGTGATTTCAGGGACCAAGCTTGATGGACCAGTCCTTACAGATGATCACTTCCAGCCACCTTCTTCAATACTTCCAGCACATCTGATGATAGTCTTAGCAAAAGGTATTTTGAGTTCAGCAGGCTGCTGCTTCATTTTATATAGTCTTCAGTAGAAGTATTTAATTTCATTCTTGTCTTGCATGTAATTCATGTATTACAAAGAGCTTCATAGTCAAACTGAGGTAATATGAATTGAGCAACTTGTGAAGGAAGTTTTTTTCTGTTTGTTTTTTTTCTTCTTTTTTTTTTTCCTTCTCTAGATCAAACCTTTATCTTTATTCATAGATTTCTTTGACAGAACAATTTCCTGTTGGAATACTAAGTGACATTCAAATAAAACTGAGTCAATTTTGTTAAATTTTGCTAGAAAAAGAGTTTTGTAAGCATCAAAATGAAGTTTCTGAGAATTGTTACAATTTTCTATTTATTTTTTTCCTCTTTTAAATTTCATAGTGTGCTTATATGACTTCATATTCTTGTATTCAAAAAACATTGAAGTTCCTAATTGACTTGAGTGATTTAAAAAAATAAACCTTTCTTTTATTCCCTTTAACTTTAGAGGACAGAGAATTACTGTGCACAGTGAATACACAGTAGAGTTGAGAATAAAGCTTTTTGAAATCTCAGACTTGCTTTTTAATTATTATGCACTGTGACATGCCACAGTATTTCACCTTTAAACAGTGTCCGTCGTTAAAAAAACAGTCTTTAAACAGAATTTAGTCATAATTTTCTGGTCCTGGTATTTAATTGCTACTGCTGTGCTTTCAGATACTGTTTGGTTCCATTTTCAGTAGGTTGACATTGTGAAGTCAACCTCAAATCTACACGTTTTGGTGAGATCATTCTGCTTTATAAAATAGTTGTCTACACTTATTTAAGGAAATTGGCTGGCACTCCTGTGCTGGAGTGACACCCTCTGCTAAAGTGTACTTCCCTCCTCCATATCCATGGTAGTACTAACTTAAAGTTGTATAGTATGTTCGTGTTAGTGAAATGACTCACCGTCTCAAAGCTGCACAGAAAAATGGCTGATACAGGAAACAGAAATGTACATTTTTTTCTTCCCATAAGTGCACTGTTGTAATTATCTAGAAGACAGGTACGATGCAGAGTGGAGCTGCTGAGCGGCTTTCATCAAGTGAGTGAGAAAGCAGTTCAGTGCCACAACTATAATTTTTTAATAAATTTACCTACTTGCTGAAAAGTGACTGTGTTACTGAGTTCCACAGATGCAGGATATACAGGGTGTTGTTTTCTTCCACTACTTCTTTCTTGAACTGCTTTTTCTCCCCTATTCAGAAACTGTCATGCATTTTTATTAGGAAAAAATCTCTTGCTTCTGCTTTGTAATTTTATGAGCAATTCTTACTTAACCTGTAAGGTTTTAAGAAAAAAATATTATTTATCTATGTTAATTATAGGAAAATAAGTAGAAACTTTCCCTATACATATTTGTTGCCTTGAATTGTGTAGTTTGGACCTGTGCTGTGGAATGAAAAATATGGGTTCAGACAGTACAGATTAAACGTTTAATGTGCATCCTGGAGGTGACACAATTGTTCTTTAGTATACAACAAATAGAACTACTTTCAGCAGCTACTGCTCTCTTCGTTGCATTAAGCTTCTTTTGCATCGTCTTTGACAAAATCCAGATTCCAGATTACTTAGAGTTTTTCTCTTTTTTTTTTGTTTTTGTTGTCAGCAATGATTGTCTGCTCTTCTTTGCTGGCCCAACAGCAAGCTCTGGCCCTCAACCAGATAATCCCCTCTGTGGCTCTCTGGATGCCAGGACTACTGTGTCTTTGTTATTCAAGACATCTTCAAAGCATCAGAATTTACCAGCATCCTGGAAAGACTTCTTCTCCTGCTTCTCATACTGTGGGTTTTTCCCCCTTTACACTTTCAGAGAAGTCCTCATCTTTTTTCTGATTGAAATCCTTTTTATTCCCTTAAAGACATAGCATGTTCTGAAGCATTCTTAATAATATATACTGTTC
Organism: Theristicus caerulescens; assembly: GCA_020745775.1. Lineage (NCBI taxonomy): Eukaryota > Metazoa > Chordata > Aves > Pelecaniformes > Threskiornithidae > Theristicus > Theristicus caerulescens. The sequence continues at coordinate 24,526,044 of CM036564.1, read as the reverse complement.
CCATAACACTCTGTTCATTTGAAATCATATGCATTTTTGGGGGATTCTTTCAAACTCTGACAAAATAGTCAGAGCTATTTCTGCTCCAGTTAATCATTACATTATAAGGTGTTTCACAGAGAGCTACAGAAGTGAAAATTCATCTCTGTGGGAATTGTCAGTTACCATCAGAATTGTAGCTGGCTAAGAAACTATTACTAAGGCATATAAAATTAAACTGAAAGAATCTCTTTCCTGACCTTCAAACAAGCTAGTGTTACTTGCTTCCAGTAAAAACACAGTTAATGTATTTTTATAGAAACAAATTAAAAAATGATAAATTTAGGCAGACTCAAGAAAAATCTTAGCAATGGTGAGAGTTATTAGGTTGCAGGACACTGAAATTTCTCATAACTTTTATATTTATCCTATCACTGCACTGGTCAACAGACAAGAAAATATATTCTTAGAGACAGCATTGACCAGAAAAATAGTAGCACAGGAGCTGAATTAGTCTGTTGACCTTGTGTATATATGTTCTAATCTTCTGTAATGAATTACTTGTTGCTGCTCTGCTGAGGCCAGCAGTGTGTCGTCATCTGATATGTGGGGTCTCTGAATACTGGAAAAGTTTGGTCAATTTGCAGGAGTAATAACCTCCACACTGTGCCATACAGCCCATCCATTTTGCCACATGCTGTACTGCCTTGATTTCTTCATAAATAGTCCCTCCCAAAATGAAACACCTCCATTTGCTGCTTCTCTAACCAGTTGTGTTGTCTAAAGAGAATGTAGTGTTTGTGCTCCAAAGTTGTTTCTGCTTAAGGAGTTTATTATGATGAATGAACTTAAAATCCTGGTAAATAAAGTATTCTGATATAAAGATGCAGTTATTTTTAAGATTTATGTAGAAAATCACAGAAATATTTTGACTGATGCATACTTACGATGCACAAACCTGATTCTTCAGAATACTTCCTGGTTGTTTATTCAGTAGAGCATCCATCAGAGCTTTGAAAGTGTCCAGGTAAAGGTTCTTGAAAATAACATGCAAGAAATGCTGTTAGTGATGTGCACTCTCACAGAGATCTTGGCTGTCTCCCTTGCTCTTAAAAATTAAAGATTAGATCCAGTCTTGAAACATGAGGGTTTAGGTCTCTTATTAAACTCTCTGATACTTGCCACAAGCTCCTATTACAACTTTGTAAAGAGTTATTTCTATAAATAAGAAAAATAAAAAGTTTCTCTTGTACTCTCATTCTTACTGTGAGAAGATAAACGCATTTCTCTTGAAAGTGTGGGCACATTCTTTGGCTCTTATCTCCTTCCAAAGCATCTAGTGACCATATTCCACTGGCTGTTGTGGAGAGTTCTTCTTTCCCAATGTTTTATGCTCTCTGTTGCTGAAATAAGTAATGTATCCGGTAGGAGGAGGCAAGGGTGTTCTGCTCTCCTGATCACTTCTATATTTAAATGCCTGCTCAATATGCAGTCTTTACAAGTTTGAATTTGAGTAAGCATTCATCAATTTTCTGTGTGCTTGTCTGAAATTTCAAATTATATGTCTTTAGGAAGGACCTGTTTTCAGGTCTGAGTATGTAAGTATAAGCGTTATGGTTTGTGTCTTTGCAGTAATAAATGAGATCCTGAACTTTTGAGTTTTTCCTTTGAAAGAAATACATTCTGTTACAAAGTATTCTTAGTAAAAGTGTGATGACCATGGAGGAACCCTGTGATGTAATCATAGAATAATTTGGGTTGGAAGGGACCTTTAAAGGTCATCTAGTCTAACCCCCCCTGCAATGAGCAGAGACATCTTCCAACTAGATCAAGTTGCTCAGAGCCACGTCCAACCTGACCTTGAATGTTTCCAGGGATGGGGCATCTACCACCTCTCTGGGCAACCTGTTCCAGTGTTTCACCAACCTCATTGTAAAAAATTTCTTCCTTAAATTCTAGTCTAAATCTACCCTCTTTTAGTTTAAAACCATTACCCCTTGTCCTATTGCAACAGGCCCTGCTAAAAACTCTATCCCCATCTTTCTTATAAGCCCCCTTTAAGTACTGAAAGGCTGCAATGTCTCCACAGAGCCTTCTCTTCTCCAAGCTGAACAACCGCAACCCTCTCAGCTTTTCTTCATAGGGGAGGTCCATCCCTCTGATCATTTTTGTGGTCAGTCAGATCAGTTGACTACAATGCTGTCTTCTGGCCTAAAATTTAGAGTAACATGGGAAATCAGAAACTGAAAAATGCTGGAAACTTGAGGTAGTTGTTATATAATGTGTTTGCTATGTGTGAGTCATATTCTCTATATAATCAAGAAATAGATATAAATGTGGATACAAGAGACCAACAGTATGGGATGGCAGTAAGTATCAGTAAGGTTGGTGTCAAACATAAATAGAGATAAAGTAGCAAAATACCAGCCTTCCCAAACTAGACATTCAGGAGCTGATGGTTTGATCTTGGTTAGGTTTGCAGCTATGCCCCAACAAAAGTTGTAAGAGTAATTGAGGCAGGGCTATCAGCACTGTCCTGTAAGTGCAAGAGTGCAGCCCTCTTCCTTGGGACCAAACAGCACCTAAGTCACCCATGCACATATTTCTGGTTCTTCTCAGTATCTAAATCAGTATCATTCAGTTTTCATATAGGAGGAAATGGTACTTTTGTAATGAGCAGGAGATAGACAAGAGTGGAGCGTTGGTCTTCTGGATAAGCTTTTAAAAGTTTATCTTGAAGGATGAGGTAGGAAATGAAAGTGTTGGGATTGGCTGTGTTGTATTTACCAACTGGTTGCTGCACATTTGGAGCTCTGGTGTTCATGGGAAGTTAGTCACATATGAGTTTAAAGCCTTTGTGCCGTGGTACCTGAGCTTTGAATCAGGAAACTGCAGGTCCAGGTCTTGTCACTGGTTACTTCTACTCAAGGAGTTTGACTGAGCATGTCTTAGGAAATCACAGTTTTCTGTTGTGGGTTGCTACTGCAAGGAATACAGATTAGTCACTGTAAAAATGTTCTTAAGAATAGATAATACATACCCTTGCAGTGTTGGTACTGAGAATTACTGGCATACTGTAACCTTAAAACTGTACAGAGTTTAGAACATTTGTCTGTTTGACTACTTGTGCTTCAATTATTGCACTGTAAGTGGATTCATGGCCTGACATTTGCTGCTCTCATCATAACAACCATTGTCATAAGAAACTAATATTCAAAATTGCACTGGTTCAATGCCTGTCTTCAGAGAAAACAGAACTGCCACTAATTCTACAGTCTCTACTGGCAGTTCCCATTATTTTTAGTAGTATTTCTCCTGTCTGTCCCCTTGAGGCAGGAAGAAGGGAAAGAAACAGGGCAGAGAAACTGATATCTGTTGTGGAGATACAATTAATTCCTAAAAGTATTCTTAAGGCCTTTCTCATCTTTCGGATATTCTGGATTGAATGCAGTAGGTATAAGGGGACCAGAGCTCTGTTTCACTAATTTACTTTTTTCCTTTAATTGTCAGTATGTCAAACTGATCTGATTTCCAGGGTTCCCCTCTTCACCCACCATAAGAAATTAATCAACACTAATAATTGTAAACAGTTCTGATTTCAATGTTTCTTTAATTTTGAAACAATTATGAAATAATTCCTGTTCATTTCTACTTTCCTGCTTTAATCTAGCAGCATTATTTGAGTCCTTAATTTCAGTTGTTCTTCCTTTTAGTCATCATCATTATAATCCTGGAATCTACATCTCATTTTCCCCTTTTTAAATATGCTTATTATATGTATTTTAAAAGTACCTTCTTTGTCTGAAAGTTTTTCTCAGCTCCCTCAAAGGACAGAGGAAAATTTAATATAAGTAAACACTGAAGTCCTAGAGATTGATGTGAAATAGTTATCTGGGTCTGCATCATTTCTATCACTTCAGGGTCTCAGCTTGAGATGGATGTTGCCTTGGAAGTGAGAACCAGGAGAAAGATTCTCCCTTACTAATGACATAAACTTTCTATCTCCCACCCCTACCTTGCTCAGTTGCATACATTATTCATAAAACTTCAGGTGTTTTCTATGTCTGGAGAAGCTGGTCTGACAATTCATAATCCTGGTTGTGAGACCAGAGTTCAATATTTTCATGAGCATGTTTAAACAGAAAAGATAAAGCTGGCCAGGATTTGTCAATATTAGTCATGGAGAAAAAATAGATAAAGTGATGGTCATTAAATTATTTTGACGTGATTATTAACTTTTTAGAAAGTATAAATGCAGAAAAAATGAGTATATCTGTAACTAGATGTTGCAATAAAGTCCTACATTTCTCTTTCTCCTGTAAAGTTAACTGAAACCAGAGCAACCTGCTCCAAATAGAATGAGATTTCAAACGTGATTGAATATTGCATTTTCATAGTAAATCAACTACACAAAATTTCCATTCCCAAGTGTTTTCAAATATTTTAACACTCCTGAAAACTCACATTGTTCAGTTTGTTTGGATTCAAAGGTCTTTCAATTTTTCTATTCACATATACTGTAGTAAACTTGTCAAAATACGACACTGAAACTGAAGATCAACAGATTTGAAAAATACAGAAGTTTTTGCTCTGTGTTCTGTCCTCAGAGTATGTTTGTAAATACAGAAATGAATCATGAAGGTAAAAAAGACAGATGTTACAAGTTCTGGACATGATTTTCTTCTCAGATATTGAGAGACTGTATGCGGGTTGATGAAAGTATATTATTAGTGCCACATTTAGTTTTGCATCTGATGTCAGTCTCAGCTACGAAATCATGTTTTTTGGTATTGTGGATTTTTTAAAAGTTTTTACATTTTTTCAAAGAAAGCCAAGGAGGAAAATGCAGAAAAGTCAATAGCTTATTAGCAGGCTACTGATTTCTAATGTGGAAGTTTCAGGTTCAAGGCCCTGCTTTACTTGTTCCCGGTTCCCAGGTAAAAATGTTTAAATTAATTGGGATGTTGAATATTTGTCTGTCTGGTTTTGACCAGAAAATGTATCTTTAACATGAGCAATTTTTCAAAATAAAAGTTTTCCTTGAAAATGTTTTTTTCTTCTCAAAAATTCAAAAGAATGGAACGTACAAATAACGATAATTATATTATTATTATTAGCCTAGATTCTTCACTGAAATGGCTTTGAATTTGCTAACACAAGATCCTTATCTGTGGCCATTTTATTCTTTCTACTGTTAGGAAAGAAACTGAGAGAGAAGTCGGTGCTATTTCATCCTGTAAATGAAAATCAGGTGGAAAAAACATGTGAAGTTCTTTATCCCTATTTGATGGTGACGTTGGATTGGTCCCTAACAGTAAAATCTGTATGGAAGAGGTTATTTCTAGTTTCTATTACACTAATCTACAGCAAATCTCTACTGAAAACCATGCTTTCATTATTATCTTTAATGCTATCCAAACTAATTTTGATTCATTTTGAGATAAAGATTTTATTGGTTAATGATTTTCTAAAATCTAGCTATCTTAGAACCTTGCTTTCTTTCCATCCACTGATTTTAAAATGCCATTAAAACCAGTCAGGATCATCTTTTAGAATCTGTTTATAATAAGTATACACATTGTTTGTAGTTTTGCTGATCACTAAAGTTGTGGGGCTTTTTTCTTAAGTCTTATTGTTTGCTCCATTATTTTTCTAGGAATAGAGTGGATTTACACGTTTGTAATTGCTGTTAATGTATTCTTATGTTCTATGTGTACAAAAGTTATTTCCCTTGTACTAGAGCACCTGAGAAAATGTAGTTTTATATAAAAATCTGTATATTTTTATATATATGTATATTCCTAAGGCCATTTTGACAGCTTGTAATGAGGATGGGGGAATGGACTATGTTTATTCAGGATAAAATCATAACTCAGATAAAATAATCTAAAAACTGAGTGACTGTAGTGCCGTAGTAGTGGGGCAGGAGGGAAGAGTGGGAGCACTTATAAGTGAATCTGAATTGCAGAAAGACTATTTGATGTGCAAGAAGTATGGACAGAAATTCAGAACAAACAGCAAGTTGTCTTCTCCACGGGTTAGCTGCATCCTGTAAAAATAATAATCTCAATTGATATTCTGCTGGTGTAATGCTAGCTAATTCCCTTTATGACCAGTAGGTCTCTCAGGGATTATATGCTGAAATCACTTACCTTATTGTTTGACTAAATTCACCTCACATCTTCTATCTCAAATCCCATCTGGTCTCTAGCCTTATACAACCTGAAGTTCACCTTCAGCTCACCTTCCGAGCTCTTTGCAATTCTTAACTTCCTTTTTGTTTCAGTGCTCAGGTCTTTTGGTTCTTACCCTCTGAAGTCCATTGTACTGGTTTCGGATGGGATTGCATTAATTTTCTTCATAGTAGCTTGTGTGGGTTTGTGCTGAAAACAGTGTTGATAACACAGGAATGTTTTCATTATTGCCAAGCAGTGCTTACACAGAGTCAAGGCCTTTTCTGCTTCTTGCACCACCCCACCAGCGATTAGGCTGGGGGTGCACAAGACATTGGGAGGGGACACAGCTGGGACAGCTGACCCCAACTGACTAAACAGATATCCCATACCATATGACAATCATGCTCAGCAATAAAAACTGGGAGGGGGAGAAAGTTTGCAGGGACTGCTGTTGCTCAGGGACTGGCTGGGCATTGGTTGGCTGGTGGTGAGCAATTGGGTTTGGTTGGGTGTTTTTGATCACTTTTTTTTCTCTCCACTTTTTTTCTTATTAAGCTATCTTTATCTCAACCCATGAGTTTTCAGTTTTACCTTTGCAATTCTCTCCCCCATATCACTGCAGGAGGAGAAGTACGAGCAGCTGTGTGTGCTTAGCTGCCCACTGGGGTTAAACCACAACATCCATTCAATTCTACATATAATTTCCCTCCTTTGTTTCTTTCAGTTTTAGCTCTATGCCTTCTCTCCTGTTTCTTTTAGTACTTGGGATGGCCTCTTGCTTGTGTTAAGTTTCCTTTCTTCTGATCATCTTTCAAAGTTTCCTTGCATATTCTTTTGCAGAGGCTTCCAGTATGGGTTTTCCTCCAGCTGTTGTGACTAAAAATCAGTTAGCAATAAAATGATTCCTGTTTAAACTCTAAATTAAAAGAAGATGACACAAAAATATAATGATAAATATTATTCCATTTTGACAAATTGTTTTATTTGTTTGACTGTCGGTCTGAATTAGTCAAGATTCTGCTTACATGCTGCTACAAGGTTTCATGCAGTGCTTTATGATGAATGTGCTGATAGTACAGTGTGGTTTTGTGAACCTACAGATGAATAATTAGTTCTTTTTGAATATATAAGTCAACAAATGTGAACTAATTTTTGATTAACAAGTTGATAATTTCTTAATAATAATATTCTAGTAAGGATTTCTTTATTTAATCTTCATAACAGTTCATCTGTAGATAATTCACAAATACTTTCAAGCTCATAGCTAACACTTGTTAAATTTTGATTAGTTTCAATTATCTCCATAGTTTTATTTCTGTATTGAAAGGTTATATAACTAATCAATGCAATTAAAATTTTTGAAGTGTTTATTGGAGAGGGGTGGTAGGTGTCATTTAAATTCTTGATATTTTCCATGTGATTTTTAATTTACTTCAGTATATATTCTAATATTTGTTTTTTGATTTATTCATGATGGATAGTTTCTTTCCTGATAATACTGATATAAAACACCCTCCAAAGTGTGGTAGAATTTGGCCAATACCTCTAAAATACAAATATTTAAATAAAAATTTAAATAAAGGTAAATAAACATCTAAAAATAACTATGACAGTTTGCAGAAAACATTTATTCTCAAATGTAGCCCCTTTCTGCTTTGACTGATATCAAGCCACCTAGGATTTCAGTACAACACTGGATTTCAGTACGACACTGTATTTCAGTACAACACTGTGCCTTTCCTCTGGCTCTTTTTTCCATAACTGTTATAGGAAGCTCTTATGCCTATTCATAAGACCATTTCTAGTCTGAACATTAAGATTTTAATTCAGTTTAAAAGCAGTAATTAAAAGCCAAATTTCAATTATATTTAAGGATAAATTTTAACAAACAAATGTTTAAGATCTGAATATAATCATCATGTGCAGGCACTTATATGCAGGGGTATGAGTATAATTAAGTTAAATGGTTGCAAACATTGTACAACAGAACTATAATTGATATTTGATAATTGATTTTATGAATGTTACAGCCTTTTAGATACTATTATGAACAACATCTGCCTCAGCAACTGGCAGGAACTTTTGAAAATAATCTGTTCTTTTTATCTTTTGGTTTAACAAAAGTCACATGGTAACCATAAGTCTATGAGATCTGAAGAACAAATCAATGTATGGCTTGCTGCCTCAGATTTGTCTGCTGGTTTTATTATAACTGACAGTACATTGTTACTTTATTGCAGTTCCTACAGTCATGTTTCTTATTTTTTAAATACTCCATCCAACAAATGTACGTGAATGACATTGAGCCATGAACTGCTTTAAAGTTGTCTACTGCTTTAACACTGTTTGTAACTTCATGGAAGTATTTTGATATTAAGGAGGTAATCAATGTTTGAAGACCTGCTGGAAAAGAAGCACTTTGCAGCATTCACAAAATTCTAAGAAATTGCCAATGAATGGATTACATGTTACAAACACAACAAAGAGAAATTAAGTAACATCTTACATTTTAATTATGAGACAGTCTCAGAATTGAAATGTAACATTTATGTATTGTTTTCTCAATTCTGTTTTAACTGATACAGTGCACCTCTCCTTTCTACATGCTTTTGAGAGTGTAGAAATATTGCAACCAAACTGGCTTTAGTTTCTTTACATGCAGAGCTGCAATTTCAGGCCTGAAAGCATATAAAGCCTGTTTAAACTTATGCTCTGACCTTATTCTTTCTGAGCTGTGTACCTATTTACCATCTGTAATCCCCAGAAACTTTTATTTCTCCTTCACTAAATTGGAAGATTTAGTAACATGGCAAAGTTCATGAGGGAGATATGGAAAATGCAGTGAATCTTGGATGTATTAACTTGTAAATTTTGAGTGTTTCTTGTCAAGGCACCTTAAAGTCCATTGATTTTAAATAGCTCACAGTTCTGTGTGTGACCAGGATTCACAAATACCTGGCCTATTTTTCTGTGATTTTTTTTTTTCCCCAGTAGCACACACAGACTGCCAGAAATAAAGCAGAATTTTCTGTTTTGCCTTTTTTTTCTCTCCAGAGCTTTGATCCTTCACTTTTGAAATATGGGAAATACTGGAATAATGTTCAAAAGAGAATTGTAAAGCATTTGGCTAAAATGGGGAAAACATTAGCTAATGCCTACATTATTTGCAGTATTCCCTCAACAGACTGCGCCAGCTTGAAATGTCTCTTACTGTGAGTCTGCAGCACTGTTCTGGGCTCTGAAAAAATTCTGCAGTCTTTCATGATGTTGATAAATTCTGAAAATAGGTTGATTGAACTAAAAATAATGTCTTTCCTGGGCAGTACTTGGCATCATTCAGTGCATTTATTTTATGAAGAAAAGAGAGGGTGAGGTTCTACTAGGAAAGACTAAGTCTATTCAGTGGTGTTGCAAGAGGAAAATACCTAAGCCTTCATAATTTAGTTGTGAGATATAGCGCAACCGTTAAAGCCCCAAGCAACACCACCTAACACTGTAACTGTCCCTGCAGCTGGAGCACTTTTTGCAATAATTTGAGTCATTTCTCACAAGCTCTATAACACACCTGGAAGCTTAAAGTGCTACTCAATTCACTTCCTATGAGCAGCCTTCAGTAACTGTTCCTCATGCTGCAGTTGTAAAACAAACAAACAAAATGTTAAGGAGATAAGCTTGTGAATTGTAGGCACTACTCTTCCCTAATGACTCTATATTGAACCAGTGCCTTAGAAAAAGAGTTTGAAGCTGTCACCTTCTCTTCTTGATGAAACATAAAACTAAAGCTGAGATTTCCTGTAGTAATTACGTTATCTATTGTTTGGCTTTTTAGCAGTAGAAATATTGACCAAAATCTGAGCTCTTACAGTTAATTCTGCGTAGATGTATAACTTCTGAAATTTCTATTTGAATAAAGCCAATGTTGAATTGTTTTGTACTGCTGTTGTGTTCGCTCTTAGACAGTTGCTGTGTTCTGAATTCCCAGAGGGATTTTGATTGAGTAGTTGTCCATGCCACTGCTGTATTGGCATTCTAATATGTTTTTAAGGTAAAGAATTAATTCTAAATGTAAGAGCAATGTTATATAAGATCCAGGTACACTAATCCATTTTCAAGATGAAAATTGAACCTGAAGCCGAGTCCTTAATTGGCCCTTCAGTTTCCTCAGCACTGCTGAAATTAGGCACAATTCAGTTGTTTTTTTCAGCAGAGAAAGCTCTGTTGTTGCATCTTCTTCCTGTTTTGCTCATTATAAGCATTGTTTTAGTCCTCTCTACACTATTACTTTATGCTCCTCTAAGTTAATTTAAAGGAACTGACTAGCACTGAACACTGTAAATCCAGATGACGTTTTAGGCCTTGTTGTGGGCTAATTCATTGGCCTTGCATCAACTCAGTTGCTCTTTCTGTCATCCAGAAAAGTTTATTTACTTTGCATGGTAGTGCTATGGGTTGTCTTTGTGGCAAAAAAGAAAAAATAGTGTGTGGTAAAACAACAACATGGTAGCCTCTGTTCTTAAGAATCTAAACATCAAAACAGAGATTCTATTAAGAGCAGAAAGAAGTTGTAGCTACCTATAGAAACAATGTCTATATAAAGATGAAATTGGAAAGGCTGGGGCAAAATGTGAATTATAACTATCAAAAGAGTTATAAAACTTTGTAAGGGAGGGCTTTAGAAAAATGTTAGATGTAAGAAAATATGAAAGATATTGTATGATATTGTTGGGGTAAGTGGGCATATAACAAATGTCTGAAGAGAAGATGAAGTATTTAATGACCTTATTCTATTAATCTTCACCAAAAAAGTGAATTACAAGCCTATTTTTAATAGTTAATAACAAAGAAAATAAATACAGGCAAGAATAATGGAAAATGAGTTAACACAGATGTCTGTAAGTTTTATATTTATTGTATCCTGATATCCTGGAAGTAGCTAAGTAACTAGGAAATGTTAATGTTGGAGAACTTGCAGGGCCGAGGGCTCAAAAAGGGTCAACATTGCACCTAGCTGGGCCTTATAGTGGACTGTAAAGTAAATGCATTTGATACGTTATACTGCTGGTGAAGAGGCAAGTAAAAATAAAAAAAGGAACAAATATAACAGAAAGGTATGTATGACATACTAATGTTTCCACTCCACTTAACAGTGGATGGGGCATTTTGTTTACATCTGGGTACTGGAGAAGTTTTGACAAATATGAAAGTTCTGATAGCAGAAAAAAAATGAAGGTGAAATCTCTGAAGGATTTTAGTGTCGGTCGTTGCACTGACGGCTATGATCAGTGGTTTGCATTCTCACTGTAGGTGAGACAAGAAGTTAGTGTTTTTATTTGCTGCTTAAAGATATTGGGAAAATTATATTAAGAATAACAGAATATTGGAAAAATAATGTCATGGATGCTTTTTGCTGATAGTTTCTAGGAGTAACTAGAGGGCAAGTGGGCAGAAGGCTGTCTAAAGATCCTTGATTCTGTTTTAGAAAATTAGTGTGTGTGCTAGATGATTAGTTGAATTCTCCTGAAATCCTCTATTTGTAGGTTATTAATAAAGAAAAGTAAGTGGCATTACTCTGGGGGTATGGTTATTGGATAAATCTTACATATTTTGCTAAGTCTCTAGACTTGCCACATATAATCATTATTGTTCTCTTAGCTACAGTTTTTCAAGTGGAAGTCCCTCAGTGGTGTAGACATCACTAATTATAACAGCCTTCACTGTTTGTGTAAAATATATTGGTCCAATAACAGCACAAAAATTTAATAATGACAGCAATAATGCATCATGCTGATTAAATGTGTTTTAATCTTTAGATTATTTCACCTTCATTTACACACTTCTCTTACTACTTTTTCTACTATTGCTATTATGAATGCCACTGTTAAACCTTTAACTCATAGTACCAAACTTGCAGAAATGTTTATTAAGGCTTAAAATGTTTTTACATAAGAAGATCATCAGTTCCAGCTCTTTATAGTGATGATTTTGGTCACTATTTGAGAATGAGCCATGAGACAAAGTGTTTTGAAGGACTTAATCTTTCTAGTGCAGATTTGTTTCCTAAACCCATTATACTCTTCCTCTTCTCAGAGCTGTATTCTATGATGCTCCATACTGATGACTTCTTAAATGTCAGTAAATGGATTTTTTTTCCAAAATTTTATATTTCTCTGGTTTCATCTCATTTTTTTCTGTCTCATATTTGTAATATTTTTATTCTAGTTATCTTTGTTTCCATATACTGTATATGCTTCCATATACTCTAAATTCACAATATGTAGATGATACCAGCAGCTAGATATTTCATCTGCAGGCCTTAACCACACCTCTATTCTTAGGTGGCAGTCCTAGTACTATATGGCCACATACATGTCTGTGAAACAAAGCCTAGCTATTTCATCCAGGGCTGCATCAAACTGCTGGATTCTTAGACAAGAATAAGTTATCTTTTACCTGATCCTGTGGAGACATGTCTATGACAGTCAGAGGAGGTGAGCTGCATATGAACTAATCTTTGAATTTTTTTTTTTATAGGAGACATAATTTGGTGAGGGAAAGGCTACAGTTATCTAGCTTAGAAATTTAAGAATTATTTTACTGTGTTTCATATGATGCTTTTCTCTACTCCCTGTGAACCCATATATGACTTTTGAACAACTGGGAGTCATCAAACCAGGCAAGGGGTTATTGAGAATGTTCTAAACAGAAGAATTAAGAGAATTAAGAGGTATTTCTCCCCCCCCCCCCCCCCCCCGCATATTAAGAAGTTTTACCTACTGCCTCACTACCTGGCTTTTTTCCACTCATTTAAAGGAATACATATTTCTGTAGGACTAAGGTAGTGAAGAAAAGACAATTTTCTGTAGCAGATTCTGGAAGAACAGTCTTCATTCCTGTGGTTTGAAGATGACTTCTGTCAAGACTGCACCTTTTAGGCAAGCCCTCTGATTGCTTTCTGCCAGCACAGACTGGCCAGCCTTACTTTTCACATATGAGATACATTAAAGAGTTCCACTACAGCACATTGGCTTTATAATTTGCTTCTCAAATATGGGCCTTTGCTTCCAAATTTTTGCTTTGTCATCACACTGATTTCTAGTCTTCAGTGCACAATTGTCAAGGAACTGAGCACAAATTAGCCCCTTTTAATCAGCTAAGTAATAAGAATCACTGAGCACCTTCTGAGTAGAGCAAATAGTTCTCCAGGTATCTGGCAGGACTGAACTACCGATGACAAATAATTTGCATACCCTGTTATCAGCCTGTAGATGTAAATCTGTATTTTGTACGTTTTTAAGCTTCTAACATTTGTTCTCATTTGCTTAACTCCAAAATTCTTGAAATGTGAGATTTGTTAAAAGTCCAGATTACTGATGTGTGCCTGAAAATTACCAGAAGAAGGTTATTCTTTTCAGATGATTCTAATAATTTACATTGTACTATTGCGTTTCTATATCTGTATTTGTAATATTGTAAGCCAAGCTAAACTTGGCCACGTGTGCTTACAGCCAGTCTGCATTTCTTTATGGCTAGATAAATGCAATATGTCAGAATCACTGTTCCATGAAGGGCTGACAAAACTGAAGAGCTGTATCATGTTACCTGCACTCATTCCATGAGCACCTGTGTGCCATCACTTGTTTCTTTGTAAGTATTTGATGAGGCTTTAGATATTAAACAGATGTATTAGAAAACCTAACAGATTCTCTCACTGCAGCTCACCCCCAGCAGTATTTTTCTCTCAGTCTTGACAGGTTTAAAATTATTAAAAGCTTCTAAGTAATTTTTTCTCAGTATTTAGCATCCCCCATCTGTAGGATGGCTTGAGGACTGGTTCACAGCGGGTCACAAAGAGTGAGTATAAAACCCAAGCCTACTGTCACCAGGTTTAAATTCATAATTCAGGAGTCTGCAATACAGTCACTTATCAAAAATGTTTGAAATTCCCTGTTGACAGCAAGGAACATTCCACAACACTGACTGGAAATCTTACCATGTTTTGATATTTTAGAATAAGAAAGAAATAAAACTCACTGACCACACTAACTAGAAGATATTTGTTTACAGGTGCAAGAGGCAAAAATCTTTAAAATCAGTCTTACTTCCTACTAGAGGAAATATTAAGCTCTCTTAAGCTTCTGTCAGAGCAGTAGGAATGAACTGGATCTCATAAATTGTACTATATCTACCTATAGAGACTCTTCATTTTCTTGGGAGTCTGCTCCACTGTTAAATTGATTTCACTATAAGTCTATTATTCAGCCTACCTGTTTCTTTTCTTCATGTATTCTCATTAATAAATATTGAAAAGGGATAAAGGGAGGTACTCTGGGATATAATCTACAGGATTTCCTTCAAATCCTTCTACCATTAATATTCAAGGAAAATGTGATTTATTTTTTTTTTTAATAAGAACAATTTTTTTTTGGCCAAGATTCCCTTTTCTTTTAGAGTATTTGTGAAAGGTGTTTTTGGTTGAAACTGGGAATGCATGCTTCCTGAAAAGCAAAAACTTTGTTCCTGGTAGAGCAAAATAAAACAGAAATAATAAAGGAACTCCCTGCAGCTCAAGTAACTTTTTACTTATATATGAAATATATTCTTGACTCTTATAAAATGTTAATAGCGTGTTCACACTTACACATAAAGATTTAATTATGCAGGATTTTTAATGAATTTGTAGCATGTTCCTGTAAATTTCCCAGCTGAGATTTTACGTTTTCATATACTACCACAGCATGACTACTGAAAAAAAACTGCCTATCATTTAACCTCATGTTTTGTTTTGTTTGTTTGGTTTTTTTGTCTTTTCAGAAATGAATTTCTTTATTGCAAGAAATCATGATTATTTATTGATGCTGAAGGCAAAAGGGCTGATGTTCTACTGGGTGTTCTGAACAACGTGTAAGTGTAATACATTTACTGTAACACTGATTACATGTTCAAATAGCTAGTGATTATGACTTGATTTTAACAAAGAAACCACTTTTTAGAGATGTTTCTTAATTTATTTTTATTGCAGCAGCAGGTAAGATACTATGACAGATTGTGTCTGAGGTCATACCTTTCTGAAGGTATTTTTGTCCTCTTGTTTTATTCTGCACATTAATCACCATCAGACTCTGCTACACATTCATAACCTTTGCTCAGGAAAATCCATAGCAACACAAGTCAAGATTAATGGTAATTGATAAGAAAAGCTCTAAAGAAAAATTATACAGGGCCTACCTGGTCAGCAAAATGACCTGATACTAGATAAACTTCTTTATTTGTTAACCTCCCCAAAAATAGCAGTATTGTGACCTTTTATAGTAGGAACTGCAAAAGCAAGACTACGCAATGGCTGACAGAAATGTAAATTCTGATTAAAATCTTTGGTTTTGAGAAGACACCAAGTAATATTAATGACCTTCTCAGACTTAATGCACTAGTACACAAGGGAAGGTGAAAAAGGTCATTTTTTCTTTCTCACAGCAATATGTACTGAGCATTGCTGCTGTTCAGTAACAATACTGTTTCTGATATTGCTAGTGGGATGACAAATTTTCTTCTGTCTCTGATTTCATTGCCATAAGCATTTCTTGCTTGATAAAGGTCCAGTTCTTTAGATTGATGTTGCATCTCTGAATATTCATCTGACTTTTGAAAGGCTAATTGATTCAACTTTATTCATGATGTTGTTTCAGTCTTTTCTGTGCACAAACATTTGTGGGGATGATTTTATTGGCTCCAGTATTTGGGGATTGAAGAGCTGTCATTCAAATAGTAATGCACTTGCACAGAAGCAGAATTTTGAGCATCCTATTATTCAGTATTTTCAGCATGATTCCTGTCACTGTTGTTAGAAAGTCTCCAATCCAAGAGTAGAAATGGTATCAGCTGACTGAGGTGATGTGTCATATATAGTGACTAGTGAGAGCCTAAATGTGAGGTTTGCCACACAGCCATTCAGCTCGTCTTTGTTCATGTGAACTTTCCTAACAACTCTAAATAATAAATTACTTAATAAAAGATGGTCTTTTTGCAAATAACTTATCAATTGAAGGAAAGAGTTGTTTGAATCTGCCTGTTCAACTGCAGAGCAGGGCAGAGGTTCCCAAACTGGGATCTAAAAGCTATGCAATGTGAACTGCAGCATGTCTGTGTTCTCTGCTGAAAAACTAACAAGAAGAAGATGGAAAGTGGTCCTCTGGTCAAAAAATTGGAGGTGTGGTGTACCTGTGTAGCTACCTGTGTAGCTATTGGCTGTAGCTGAGCAGGAAGCTTCAGCTTTCCGTATATGTCATCCCATCATTTACATTTCCTGCTATTACAGCCCTTGTAATTTTATGATGCCCAGTTCTCCTCCCTGCTTTCTGGAAAGTACTGACTCCTAGTCCCTGGTTCCATAAAAGGGTAGCAAAAGATGCCCTATGCACAGTACTAGTATAGTTATACGTGCCTCAGTACAGCACTTAACAAGAACTAAACACATGTGCAGCAGGTGTTTGATTTTGAGCCCATTCAGCAATCAAAGGTATTCTGGCAGCAACAGGGTGATGCTGCTACTGATGAGAACTGATCTTCATTTTTCAAGAATTTATTTTTCACATCTGAAAATGCAAATTGACAGAAACGAAAATAGGTGTCCTCAGTCTTTCATCACAACAGCCCACCTGATAACTTTTAGTAATACCAGTGCTTTTGCAATATGTGAGAAGCCAATTAAACACAGTTCTGTAATGAAAGCTGTCTGCCACAAAACCTGGAGGGTAGAAATTGGGCTGTGCTCCTAGCCGTGCTTTTTTGGTGTTAGGCTCTTCCGGTATGAAGAGATACCAAGCCCTAGTAGTCCCTGTTCAAACTGATGGTTCCCTATTACCAATACCCTGTAGTTTAATGTGAGTGTTTGGCAGCCCTGGAAACCCAGGTCTAAGGGGGACTAGCGGGCCCTGGAGTAGCTCTGCAACAGGGACCCCAGAGGCCTGGGAGATGGGGTTGGAGCTGGAGTTCTGAGTGCTTTGAGAAGGCTGGTCCTGTACAGGGAGCTTCATTTCTGGGGGTAGATTAACCCCAACCCTCTGGATCAGCATATGAGATTTTTGAGTACTAACACTGCATTGAGGGTCCGTGAACCCGAGGCAGCTCCTGATATTTTTTCGTTTGTTTCCTTATTGTCTTTAATGTCTTTCATTTTCTAGACTTCCTCCTGATTCAGAGAATTCAGTATTTTTACAAAATATCATTATTTCATGGAATAGAAATTCTGTGTTAGGAGTTTTATTGCTGTGTAATTTGGGGGGAAAAAAAATTAATGATCTGAGTAGTGCTGATAAAAATCCACGTATATATTAAAGGGGTTTTATGTGATAGTATTCTTCAGCTGAAAACAGTGTTTGGGAATGATTAATTTATTTCTTTCTCTTAGAGAATTGGCTGCTAACTGGAAGCATTTTATACTGCGTAGATACTTGAGGCACTGTTATTTTCAATTCAACAGAAAATGGCTTTAACTAAGAGCAGAGAAATGACTGACAATATGTTAGGGGACTGTGTATCACAAAATACACAGCTTCAACTTGCATGCAAAAATATCATTTAGCTGTGATAATAGAAATTAGATTTCAATCAGTATGCTCTTTGTTATTAATCCATTTTCCTCCTTTCATCTAAAGAGGTCCTAATAACATGTTAGACAAATCATACTCTTTAAAAACTGATTTGAAATAAAAATCCTTTTCAATCCTTGCAATTTCAGGCATGCATTTTGTAATAATAATAATAATATGTTGCCTTGCTGCTATGTATCGATGCATACTTGTAAGTGTACACAATGTTGTACTTCTATTTTTGGTCCAAGTTTATTGTTATGAATGAAATTATTCTTCCTATTTAAGCAAATTTGTGAGGAAACTGTACGGTAAGGAGGTACAGTAAGAACAGTGAGTTTGAAGACCTAATAAAGATTTTAAATTATAAGGGCTGATTATTAATACGTAGGGTTGAAGTACTAAGGTAAACTTTTTCCTTTTGGGCAAAAGGGGTGGTGTCTTAAGTAATTTTAGATCTTTGATGTTTCATCAGTTTCAATTACTCTCTGAAGCTCAGGAATTTGTAGTGTGTGTACCCAGGCAAACACTTCTGTGTGCATTCTGCATAGCAGAACTTCTGTATAGGCGAGTACTATTAGAGTCTAAATTGAACATCTTTATGAAGCTTCTTTCTAGTAGCCACTTTTTGTGATACACAGAAAGACACTGATCTTACATATGAGGGCTTTTGGTCGGCTACTGTGGTTATCTTTGTGGTCTCTATGGCCAGCTTAAAGAATAAAAGACTTTATTGTCAATGATGTTGAGAAATTACTGCTAATTTAGTAGCATTTCTTAGTTTCCGCTGCTGCTTTCGGTCTGGCTGTGACAACTTTTAGCTACGTAATATCACCTTTTAATATCACCCTTTCAGAGGGGAGGAAAGAGAAAACAACCCTATTGCTTTTGTATATTTTGTTGAATTATAGTCAGACATCCATTACTTTGTAGTCTGGAAACTTCAGCACTGTTCTTGTTTCATAAAGGAGCACAGGCTGTGTTTGGTGGCAGTGGCTCCTCCATATTTAGTGTCTACAAGGTATGGCCCTAACATGCTCATGATCTAAGACACAAGATGCTTGTGCATGATGCGTGTTGACAGAGCATTAGTACAATGTTATGCAGGCTTCCTGAGACCAATAGAAAACATGCATGGTTTCTGACAGCCCTTTTTATACAGTGATCAAAACTTATCAGACTGCACTTGCATACTTTTTGTATATTCTATCTCTATCACAAACTATTAAGTCACCTTATTTTCAATAAATGTCTGCTTTATGTCCTTTTCTCTCTGTTATTTTGCAGATTTTTTTGTTGTTTTGATACTGATTATCTTGCATCATATTTTTGTGTAGACACTTCATCTATTGTTCACAGCTTCTGTGGGGCTTACTTTGATTAACGCTTTTATCAACTGTATCTGCATAATACTAAATTCTAATCAATTCTCCAGCAAAACCTACAACCACTAAAATGTCACTCAAGGATGAAATAAAAGTGTTCACAGAATACTGGCAACATCTATTGCTGTCAGTGGATTCTAGGAAGTTCATAAAAACATCAAAAAGAATAGCATCATATTTTGAGATTGAAGAGGGGCCTCAGATTTGGGTTTTTTTCTCATCAAAGATAATCAAGGCAACATTCTCTATTTTCATCACAAAATAAATTCTACAGATTGCAATCATTTACGTGGTGATGATCTTTGTGGAGTATTGAGAGAGAAAACATTCATTTTTCAAGAAGTGTTACCATTTCTTTTTCAAATACATTTCTAAAGGAAGCTGTCTGAAGAAGGGGAGCTTTTCCACCTGATCAGCACTATTAATAGCTTGGTTTTGTTGCACTACTGTAACTGCTTACGTTGGGCTCCTCAGCAGAGGAGACCACAGCAGAAGCTGCAAGGTCTTTGCTGTCTGCTGACCCTGTAGTCTTTTCTGATAAAAGTTTATTAATGTATTTTGTGATTTCAAACAAAAACTTTTCTATTTCATGCAAAGACAGCCTGGCTTCTTCCTACATGTTTATAAGTGTGTTACATAAACCACTTTTAATTTCTTTTTTCTTCCCCAAAACTAGAAATGTTTCTCTCCAATTGGCTTATTAGCATGCATTACCAAGGAGGGTGCCAAAATGAACAGCTTCACTTGCTCCCGTAGTCACAGCAGTAGTTTGCTTCTGAGCTTGGTCAGGACTTACTGAAGATAACATGAGATTTATGTCGTTAGTTGCAAATATCCCATTGAAGAAACCTTCATCACTTTCTTGATTCATTGCATGAGAGTTTACTAGTTAGACCCTTGAGACAGCCGTTGTGGGCTAATTATTATGACATGAAAGAATCAACAGGACTAATAATTTCCAAGGCATTTAGGGTTAAATTCATCTTAATTAATTTAGGTATCTGAAACTGTCTAAGATTTAACTACGTAGTATCCTTCTGTGTGAGAAGACAGAAGCTGACTTCTCTAGAAGGTATTTCCTACCTGAGTTTTTAAGACAGGTATGATGAATTTTCCAATAGAAGCAGGTATTTTTTTCCCATTAATTTTAAGGAGAGTCTACAGTGACTATTTCAGATTTAAGCAACATACTTTAGATATTTAAGTTTAAACAGGAAACCCCATCCTTTGTGGAAAGCAAACTTTGCTTGACAGATTGATAACACAAGTCAGAATAAGAAACCTCTTCTACCTTGTGATCTACCAGGACACTTAGTTTTCCAAGTTTTGCCCATGATGTAACTTATTGTGGCATCTTGTGTACAGTATGTGAATGAATGTTGAAAGATGCTTTTTCTTTTGTGCTTCAAGGTATAAACTGTGAAAAAAATCATCACATTTTATTATGGCATGATAATTATTCCCAGAGAGTGGCACTACTAGTTATGCAGAGCTAGTTTAAAATTGAACCAGTCTTGCCTCTTCAAATGTGTGCTGTCAGTTAAGCACCTGTAATGCCATGTGACATCATCTCTGTGTTGCTTCAGTCAAGGAGTTTTTCTGCTTTTTTTTTTTTCCCCCCAAATCTTTCACTTTATTGCAGAGTGATACCAAAAATCTTCCTGATACTTCGCCTCTTGGTCCACTAATTCTCACACTCTGAGTTTGCAAGCAAATTCTGGTCTGGGAGCACGCAATTATCAGTGGCACAATGTAAAGCTTTTGGAGGTATTCTACCGGTATTGTTTTGGAAAGAGAATATACTCCACTTTATCAAGCTTTTACGTAGGTCACCTAAAATATATATTTTTCAGCAGCATGTCAGCGGAACTTACAAATTTTTCAGGTTGTTTTTCCTCATCCACCATTTAAAGTAGATCCTTTTAAATTTAACACAGCAAAACTAATGGCCGCAAGAGTTTGTTGGTCTTGTACCCTCACCATGATCTAATCTAGTTATGTGTATTGGTATAGGAAAAACATTCAGGTGATGGAAAAATGTGATATTTTAAGTATGTTCTCTGTATGATTCAGTTAAATTAGTCAGTGGTAGATCTGTAATTTCCTGATAAAAAAAACGTGCTTGCCAGATTACAAGAGGACCTGGATGTGTCTGTTGATGTACTGGGCTCATAAAAAATCAGTTTGAAATGTTTCAAGCACTAATGTTGTTTCCAACAAAATATAGCTAATAATATTTGATATCTGATCCCCTTCCACACATCCAGGGCAGGAAGTGAAAGAATAAAAAGAAGTCTTTGATTAAATTACATCAAGACCACATTCAGTTCAGTCTGGCTATCATAAATGTACGTGTATATTAAACACAGTTGAAGATGCAGCAATATTTATTTATGTGTTTAAATTACATTCTTTAATATTATTAATTAAAAATATTTACATTTCTTAGATGCTGTCATCCTCAGCAACCTAGTACACTATTATGTATACTATGTATTATATATTAAACACAACCCCATTCACAAAAATGAAAGGTCTGTTGACTCATTTGTATGCTTTCAGTTATCAGACTGCAGATCTGTCTGACAGTGAAGTTACTATGGAAGTTGTCTTGTCACCAAATTGAAGGTCCCTTTGGAGCAGAAATAAGAACATATCCTGTGCATCACTGGTTATAAATTTAAAATGTTGTGTCTGGTAGATATGGCATGATTGATACTGATCAATTAACTGAAGCTTCTTAAGTTACACCCTAAATGTTGGCAAATGCCACGCTTTTTTCATAATGTCCTTAAAGCCTTGATATATTTATACAAATCTTATAACCACCTTCTGAAGATGAAAAATAAAAACATCCAATCCACTTTTACTCTCCATGACTGTTCGTTAAAATACCAGAACAATAATTCTAGGTTTGAATTTGCCCCAGTCGGAGTGTCCTTGGTTTTGCAGAGAAGCTTGAAGGAATATTTAGCTGTGGACTCTTTTTCTTATATTGTCCTGTGATCTCTTGGACCAAAGAATTAAAAGCTCTCATGGGTGACTGAAAACTACGAAAATACTATGTTTTTGTATATACTTGTTATGGGTTGTTTTATCTGTTAAACAGAGAGAAGTTTCCTTGGTTGCAGACTAGAGAACTCGCTGCTGTTCACTCATTTTCAGAGTTGCTGTCGCCCTGGCTGGGGCAGAGGTGCGGGGCTGCTGCCACACAGTTGCCGGCTTGGCTCTCAGCACAGGTAGCAGCTGGCCGGGCACAGTGTGCTACCCTGAAAGACTGCAGTTTGTTTTGGAGGTGAGGTGTATGCCAAGACCATATACGTGATGAAATGATCTTGCTTTGAAGGAAAATTTTGCTAGAAAGTATAACAATACTTTGAACGTTGTACAACAAAGAGGCATAAGAGAGTTGCACTTTTTACCAGTACCAAAAGTGGTGTTTGAAATTCCCCAGTTTTGAAGTATTGATATCAAAACAACTGTTGTCTTGGTGCTTTGTTGTTGTTGCTGCTGTTTTACTGACATCCTGCCAGTCCTTGTGTTTGTTGAAGTTTCAATCTGTTACAATTCTGCTTGGTAAATGTTCCAAAATGCTTTATTAAAACAAAAGCCAGATACTCTTGTGATTCTTATGAGGTATATCCTGCATTTGTTGTTAGTTGAGCAAAGGGGCAGAATTGATATGGTAAAGTTGTATCTATGGTGTGAGGAATGAATACCAAGATTTTTAGCCATGGTTTTCTTCTCTACGAAACTGCATTATGCCTAAGAATGATTTCCAACCTACTTTCTGCATTTATGTTGTGACTATCGTAACTATTCCTAATGTTTTTCTCATAAACATTATGACAAATATATGAGCTTCATATGATAGTATAGTTTGACATTTGCTGTGCACAGTTATTATTCTAGCAAATCTGCTTCCCTCAAAGATAAGATGTTGGGCTGTGATTTATCTATATGTCTGTCTTACATAATCTAAATATCGATGTCATAGAGAAGATGTATCACTTCAATTCCAGAACTCATTGCAAGTTTTGTTAGAGAACTGTCAGTTCTGTAAATGGAAATACTTAAAATGTAAGGAAAGAGTAATTAAGCATGGGTAATGCTGTTTGGTTAAAATAAAACTAAGCTTATGTCTTTCTTCAGTAAACTGAATTCCAAATTTATTCAGAGTTCTGAAATATTAATTTACCAATATCCTCACCATCACACACATACTCACTCACTCCTGTTCTCCACTCAATTCTATTTTGTGCTTTTGTATAACTCTGGATAGATACTGTCTGCAGTCAAAAGTATCTGTTTCTCTTCATTTATTCTCAGTTGTGGTGGTCTGTGTCCAGATGTGTGT
Organism: Theristicus caerulescens; assembly: GCA_020745775.1. Taxonomy (NCBI): domain Eukaryota; kingdom Metazoa; phylum Chordata; class Aves; order Pelecaniformes; family Threskiornithidae; genus Theristicus; species Theristicus caerulescens. The sequence goes on along the minus strand of CM036564.1, from coordinate 24,502,562 downwards.
ATATATTTGTTCTTATTTTTTAAGGCAACATGTCTTGTAACTTGAGGAAACAATACTTTTAACCATGTTATGGCCATGACCACATATTTCTACCTGAAGAAGCCATACACTTCCCTTACACTGACTCCCACTGTAATGAAGATAGTATAGAGGAAAATAAGAGCTAGTAAAAATGCATGTTATGAGAAATAGAAGCTGCTTAAAACTTCATTTAGAATATTAAAATAAATTCCAGTGAAGTAGGTTCGTTACTAGGTGATGTAGTTAAAAATACATGGTAAATCACAAACAGTTGGCTAATGAATAAGGCATATGATTGATAAAGCATATATTTCTCTAGCTTATCTTCTTGCATTTATCTCTATAAATATGCTGTGTAAATATACAAAGAAAGGCAAATTTGTATTAAAATAGGAAATATCTGAAATTTCACGAGATGTTCAGTTCAGCACAAAGGAATTAAGTGCTATAAACAGGCATTTTATCAAACAGTCAGTCCAGTTCTGTTGCCAGCTCTACATAAGCTTAGATCGCATAAAACTCCTCATTGGTATCTACTTCATACACTATGGCTCTGAAGTCATGGTGGGACTTGTGACTAGAGTAAGCTGTGAATGCTATCAAACAATGTGAGGAATACAAGTATTGTCATCCTAAAGACATCTGAGATGAATCAGAGCAGTAGTGTAGCTTTAGATATCTGTGCTATTGCACACTACAAACCTGACAATGGATCACTTCCGCTCCCCAAAACACGATCAAAATGGTCTCAACAAGACAATTAAAAAGCTGCCACAAGCTGTCTCGAGGCACTAAAGGTGTCATTCTTGGAAACCTCCTTGACTGATCCGGGAGCAGAAAACCTCAGTAGCACTTTCTGTATGGATGTGCAGCAGCCCTTTGCAATCAGCCTGCAAGTTTTGAGTGAGCAGATACTAACGCAGGGACAGAAGGCATTTTTATATCATAGGACACAGTTGGTAGGGGCATCCTTTTGTGCATATAGGGCTGAATTAAGTAAAAGCAATAACAGAGCTGACCAAACCCAGAATTAAAACACTGCCAGAGATACAGAATAGAAATAGAAATAGAAATAATAGAAATAGAAATAGAAATAGAAATAGAAATAGAATAGAATAGAATAGAATAGAATAGAATAGAATAGAATAGAATAGAATAGAATAGAATAGAATAGAATAGGAATTCCACCACCCTGATCTGAATTGTGGGAGCTGGATATCTGAATGCAGGTGTAATGCTAGCCAATAGGTATTAGATATTCTTAGATCCATGTCTTGGTTTTTCTCACCTTCAGTTCCATTTTAGATCTTAAAGAATGTCTCAGAAAAATTACTATGTTTCTGTGAGTTTTGGTCTGTTTGATTTGGAAAAAAAAAGGTCAAAAATTTTAACTAACCTCAGAAAAATGGGTGTTGAAGAAATCTTTTCGAGGATCCTGTGATTCCTCCTAAGGGAACAGTCCTGTTTCACAGTCCTAGAAGACAGAAGCTATCACTTATCAAAAGACTGGATTTTACACAAGCTTCATATTCTATGCATCTCCATTAGAAAGTACTTGGATGTTTTTTCTATTTCAGATACTAGCTGTTAACTTGGATAAAGCCCATGTTTTATCCATGTTTATCCAATTACTGTACATATCTTTTAATGCTAATATTCTAGTAAAACACTTGGTAAAAATAATGGTATAAAAATGGTGAATGATACTTAATTTATATTCCCTAGATAAAAAAATAGAAAATGTAAAAGAAAAGCATTTTGTTTCCCATTCATTGTATTAGTACCATTTGGAGCCACTTTTCAAACTTTCATAGAAGCATTCAGCCAGAGAAGTTGAAAAGGGATCAGAAATATGAGCAGCAAGCCCCGACTTCCTGCACTCTCTATGCACCTTCTGCCAAGCCAGAGCAAATGTTTATTTGTTACTCCTCAATGCATGTTATGAATCAGCAGCAAAAAGGAGAACAGATATAGAAAGATGTCATTCTGGGTGATTTTTGTAATCCTTGTGTTGCGTTATGCTTTCTATTTTCCTGTCATTAGTGTCCTTGTAAGTCCTAAAGCACTTTAAGGAACAATACAAAATAGCTTTGGTACCATACTGACTCAATTTCTGTGTCATTAACTCCTCCTTCATCTCATAGAAATTCTCTCATGGTATTCTGAACATGACTTTTTCAATTCTATTTCATTTTCATAAACAGATATCTGAATGGCCAACAAAGTGCAAAAGTCTCTCTTTCTAATACATACAGCCAGAAGGTACATAGACATGTAAAATGGACAGAAAAATTCTATCCAGTGACATTAAGTGGCAGTCGACCAGACAGAAAGATAAAATTCTGGTTGATACAGTGATGATGGAGATGTATTACACAACACAGCCAGAATGAAATCTGTTTATCCTCACCTCCTTTACTCCTCATTCACAGTATATGTTGTGATTTCAGTACTGGAAAGGCCTTGGTAATCTTTTGCTCTGTTTAAACAGAGTATTTGATGTTTAGAACTGTGATATTTTTACTCTCTTTAGAAAAAACACATTCCTGAAAAATATTTAAGATTTACAGAACAAATAAGACGTGCTTTACAGAGTGTTAGCTTGTTATTTTTACTGACATTTTGTCTATGTTGCTGGTTTGTGTAATACTTCCCAGATGATAATTATTTATCAAAGACTAGCAGTTTGCTTCATATTATCCAAAGAAGACTTTATGCTTCTTGCCACAATATCATTATATGATTTATCTTTAGCTATGTTTGGTTCTGTGCATGCTTTCATATGCCTATTATCACTGCTGAAACACAGAAGGTGATTCTTTCACATGGAATAAAAAAACCCAAAACACCTTTAAAAATAGTCACATGTTCTTTTTGAACATGTGATTGACTATATGTGTGTTTCCCCATAATATCCAGCATTTGTTGAGGTTAAATGTGGCTTGTTCAGCTTACTGTAGGCAATTCTGTTACAGAGTCAGGTGGTGGTTTAAGGCCAGGAAGGACTGCAGATGGGAATCTCTGATTTTGAATCGAGGATACCCTCCCACCAATGTCTTGACTTCTGCTGGCAGCATAGCGGTATTAACTCTCCCAAACATTTGCTTGTATACAGCATAGGAAGAGAGATGCATCATCAATGATATGTGTAATATTCTTTAACGTGTGAACAGATGCTGAAAACCCTTTGTTAAAGAGAGTCTTCATATCTGTTTAAATATCCTGCATCAAGGTAACTTCATGGACTGTGAGACATGGAGGTTCTTTCCTAGATTTAAAAAAAAAAAGCAGCACTATATGCAGAAAGTCAAAGTTAAGGAATCGGTGTCTAAAATTGTATTTTGAAACTGTAAGAGACTGAGAATCCAGGAGAACTTTAACTGTTGTAGGTATAGAAGGGTTCAAAGAAGCCTGATAAATAGGATGGTAGAAGCAATTGAATATGCTTAAGGGAAAGAATTGGTGTCTGTCAATATATTGACAAACTGGCACACTAATTCATCCATAAAATGCTACAAGAATAGTAGGATCATTATATGTACTAATAGATTAGATTGTCCCATCTTGGATTTTTGGATCTGGATATGTGCAGAGGACCTTCACCAAAAAATAAGCTTACAGAAATAAATCTTAGAGGAAATAAAACTCCAAATGAAAGCTTGATTAACAGAGCAACAGAAGAAAGAGTAGCAAAAAATTTTTGTAGAACATAGTATCTGGCTCTGAAGAAATAGTGTATGACAAGTGCTTTGCAGTTTTTCCTTATGTTTTGTTTTTACCAAGAGGGATAACGTTACCTTTGAAATGAAAAATTGAAGGAACAGCTGAGTGTTTCTTTCCGGGTAAGGCTTGCTGGGCTCCAGAGCCCTCCCCATAGGAGAACTTTTGTTTTTCAGGCAGAGGCTATTGAACGGGAGCTTGATTTTCGCAGGACAGATGCAAAGCTTGTCTGCTACTGTAGGGAAAAAGCTCTAAAACTTGATTTGTCCCTCCTGAGGAGTTTTCTTCTGTGCTGCCTTGTGTGTAGCTTCTGAGCAAATCAAAACAACTATTTTTAGTGAATACAAACATTCCAGTAAACTTTGTTGATGTTACTTTTTAGGTCAAGGAGAATAAAATGAAAAGGGGTAATACCAGTAAAAGTCTCACTGAAAGATCACAGAGAATTAGAGAACACAATCTGCAAACTAGAAAAGTAAAAGCTAGATACCATTTACAAATCAGAGTAGTTTCATTACAAAAATAAGCAAAATAAAAAAAAAAAATCCAAGGAGAACAGTTTTAACTTTGTCTGGTTTTTGAGTGGTTTCCAGATTTTGTGGGAAAAGACTTTTCCCAGTCTTCCTGGCAAACTGTGTATGTGCAAAGCTTTGCACTCCCAGGTTTTCCCAAGGAAATATGTGTAATATTTTAAAATATATTCTCACTTGTTATTACTTTGCCTTTCTGAAAACTTACAGTACTAGGCCTGATTACTTTTTAAACTGGAATGTGAAACACACAGAAAGTATAACATCAGCAATAATAGCCTAAGATTCAGGACATTTTCTAATAAATTGTAATTCCTGAGAAGACACAGCTAGATTTTCTGAGATCATTTGTCATTTTGGGGCTTTCTGAGTCCAGGTGATTTATCCTGACGCATTTGCTTGATGCATTACTTATTTTAACATTGATTAGGCTACCAACACTAATCTGATAGAGAAGACAGTATTTAATGATTAGAACAGTATTGATAGTTGCTGTTTGTTGGTTGTGTCATTGACAGACTGCCTGAACATTAAATATTTTTTTTCCTTGTTTGGTACTTGTAAGCAAGTGTTAATCTGTTGCAGATCAATTGTAAGAGAACCTTTGAAATTACACCACAAACTGCTGTTGAAAGTAAGTGAAAACAATACTGCTTTTTTACTTATAGGATAAACTGTTCAATATTTATATATAAAAATCTGTTAAACAGAAACAAATTGCTTAAGTGTATCTTATAGGCTGCATATTGTTAATAATTGAGGGAAGGTGGTTGAATGTTCAGGGCAGGAGTGCAAGAATATTTGTGCTTTTAAAAATAATTCCTGGAGGAACCAAAAAAACTGGTCGTTACAGACTTATTGCAATGAAACCTTGAAAGCTCAGAATGGTTCTGGTAATAACAAGCTGTCGCGGTTTAACCCCAGCTAGCAACCAAGCACCACACAGCCGCTCGCTCACTTCCCCCTTGGGAGGGGGGAGAGAATCGGAAGGGTAAAAGGGAGAGAACTCATGGGTTGAGATAAGAACAGTTTAATTACTGAAGTAAAATAAAAGAGAATAGTCAAATAGGCAAAGCAAAAGCTGCGCACACAAACAAGGCAAAACAAGGAACCAACTCGCCACTTCCCATCGGCAGGCGGGCGCTCGGCCACCTCCAGGAAAGCAGGGCTCCACCATGCGCAACGGTCACCTGGGAAGACAAACACCATCACGCCAGATGTCCCCCCCCTTCCTTCTTCTTCCCCCAGCTTATATACTGAGCATGACGTCATGTGGTATGGGATAACTCTTTGGCCAGTCTGGGTCAGCGTCCCTGGCTGTGCTCCCTCCCAGCCCCCCCCGTGCACCGGGCAGAGCACGGGAAGCTGAAAAGTCCTTGACCAATGCAAGCGCTACTTAGCGACTATTTAGCGGTACTTAGCATCGACATTGTTCTCGTCCTAAACCCAAAACACAGCCCCATACCGGCTACCAAGAAGAAAATTAACTCTATCCCAGCTGAAACCAGGACACAAGCTATACTTACTATATGCAACAGCAGTTTGGTAACAAATTATGTGAATAATCAGCCTATTATCTTTGCATGTACTCAGTAACTTTTGCAGTGTATCAACAAAGCTACACCACCTTTACATCAAGCATTCATAAAGGTGAAAAATTTTCTGACATTCTGGTAATATACTCCGCATAAAATGTTCTGAGACAAGAAAAAGAGAGAGAGACGTGTACTCCTTTCTAGAGAGAGGGGTAGATGCAGCAAAAAGTAACTATTAGAATACTGGTAGGTGGTAAGACACAGGAACAAGTAAATAATTATGTACATTTTTATAATTTCTTTTTTTTATTTCTTAATTTAGCTTTTTATGTAAAGCTATGAGGTATTGACAGTTAATTTCAGAAGTCTTTTTCATTCCATCTTTGAAATGTTCACATTTTGCTAATATAATGAAAAAAGAAATTGTGATATTTGAAAATGAATAATTCTTCTTTACTTAAATTTCTTCAGTGGTACAGGAAGTTGTCAAATACAAACCCTTCAAGATTATTGTGCTGAAAACCAAGAGAATGTTCAGCAGTTATATCATGGCTTCAAAGATTTTATCTTTTGAAAAGCCTGCATATATTTTGTGTGTATGCAAATAACACATTCCTGATATGCCAGGTTTATTTTAGGAGTACAAAATTCTTGGTCTGTGCATTATTTGAATTAGCCATCAGTTTAAAATCCTAGATCATAGAATCATAGAATCATAGAATTGTTAAGGTTGGAAAAGACCCTTAAGATCATCAGGTCCAACCGTTAACCTACCACTGCCAAGTCTGCCACTAAACCATATCCTCAAGCACTGCATCTACCCGTCTTTTAAATACCTCCAGGGATGGGGACTCAACCACTTCCCTGGGCAGCCTGTTCCAGTGCCTGACCACTCTTTCGGTGAAGAAGTTTTTCCTAATATCTAACCTAAACTTACCCTGGCGCAGCTTGAGGCCATTTCCTCTCATCCTATCACTTGTTACTGGGGTGAAGAGACTGACCCCCACCTCACTACAACCTCCTTTCAGGTAGCTGTAGAGAACAATAAGGTCTCCCCTCAGCCTCCTCTTCTCCAAACTAAACAACCCCAGCTCCCTCAGACTTGTTCTCTAGACCCTTCACCAACTTCAATGCCCTTCTTTGGACACGCTCCAGCACCTCAATGTCCTTCTTGAAGTGAGGGGCCCAAAACTGGACACAGTATTCGAGGTGCGACCTCACCAGTGCCGAATACAGGGGCACTATCACCTCCCTGGTCTTGCTGGCCACGCTATTCCTGATACAAGCCAGGATGCCACTCCTCCCCAAGCCTGTAGCATTGCCTGGGGTTGTTGTGACCCAAATGCAGGACACGGCTCTTGGCCTTGTGGAGCCTCATACAGTTGGCCCCAGCCCATCAATCCAGCCTGTCCAGGTCCCTCTGCAGGGCCTTCCTACCCTCCAGCAGATCAACATTTCCACCCAACTTGGTGTCACCTGCAAACTCACTGAGGGTGCACTCAATCCCCTCATCCAGATCATCGATAAAGATATTAAACAGGACCGGTCCGAACACTGAGCCCTGGGGAACACTACTCGTGACCGGCCACCAACTGGATTTGGCTCCATTCACCACCACTCTCTGGGCTCGGCCAGCCAGCCAGTTTTTAACCCAGCACAGAGTGCACTTGTCCAAGCCGTGAGCAGCCAGCTTCTGCAGGAGAATGCTGTGGGAGATGGTGTCAAAGGTCTTACTGAAGTCCAAGTAGACAACATCCACAGCCTTCCCCTCATCCACTAAGAGGGTCACCTTGTCATAGAAGGAGACCAGGTTAGTGAAGCAGGACCTCCCTTTCATAAACCCATGCTGGCTGAGCCTGATCCCCTGCTTGTCCCACACGTGCCGCATAATGGCACTCAGGATGATCTGTTCCATGACCTTCCCCGGCACCGAGGTCAGGCTGACAGGCCTGTAGTTCCCCGGATCCTCCTTCCGACCCTTCTTGTAGATGGGTGTCACATTTGCTAACTTCCAGTCATCTGGGACCTCCCCGGTTGACCAGGACTGCTGATGAATGATGGAGAGTGTCTTGGCAAGCTCCTCTGCCAGTTCCCTCAGTATCCTCGGGTGGATCCCGTCTGGCCCCATAGACTTGTGGGCATCCAGGTGGAGGAGCAGTTCGGTGACTGCCACCTCTTCGACAACTTTGGCCTGAGCCAAAAAAACATGCAAGAGCACTTGATCAGCTTTAGACAGCAGAAATCAAATAAGTTGATAGACTGAATTCAGCTCCACTTTAAAGGAGGAGATACATCATTAATTGATCAGCTTAGGCACAAACAATTTCTGAATAAAAGGCATGGTCCACTCTAAGACTGTGAAGTAGAAAAGCATAATGCATTCTCAACTCACCAGTGGATTTCATGAGTGGTTTTGTGATATTTATTATCCTCATCGTTCCTCACTTCCTTGAGCTTTAAAAATGAAGATTATAATTACTGATACTTTTTTTATTAGATACTTTGAGATGAAGAATTGTAGGGAAGCACAAAGACTTGATATGTACGTTTCAAGTAATTCTCCAGCTTCTTTCCTCTTTGGCGCCACTATAAACTCATTAGGAATAGAAATGTTTTTCTTATAGTTTGTTACATAGTTTAAGAGACCTAAGATTCAACAAATCATTATTCTCCAGTGAGGCTTCATCACAGTGGAACATTCCTGAGCAACTATAAATTAGATTATTATTTTATACTATTGCTAATATTTTAACTGAGAGAGCACAACTACTTCTTTTTTGCTTTGCCTGCTTGTTATGCTTATCTAATTGCATGGTACAGGTTATGATCAGTCATGATTCAAATAGGAATTTAGGTTGTTTTCCCCTTCCTGTTGCCTTCAGTCTGACAGCTGCTCCCTTGACATATCCCCAAACTAGTCAGACCTTAGAAGTAAATAATGACAGGCAAACTAAGAACAGCAAGGGATTTATCTCTTCACCCACTGTCTCTCATGCTGACAATCATTTTTCATTCCCAAAAAAGACTGTCAGTTTCTTGGATGACTGCTTATGCTTCTTGGACTGCAGCTGCATTTGTTTTTATTTTTGAGAAGTTCAAGAGATGGCAATGTGAAATGAGTGACCCTTTTCATCCTTCATCTTGAAAAAAGAATGAAAATGACAAACTTGTTCCATTTCAGCATAAATTTAGCATTTTCTTTTCCTTTCTTCAGATGAACAAAGTGAAAGGGTTATTCCATTAAAAATGTTTTGAGTAACTTAATCCACTGATTTTTTGCAGTCCTAAGAATGGGCAAACATGGCACCAAAAGTATTCATTCTTGCAAATGCAGCTTGCTAATTTGTTTCACTGGTATTTCTGACCCCTTCAAGTAAGTACTGTTATGAAAATTAGAAACAAAGGAGAAACAAGTCTGTTTTAACAAAGTAATTATGGGATGTCAATGAATAATTCCTGAAGTGAAATCAGAAATCTTTCTGCTCTTACTATTTCAACGAGTGCAGTGCCACGAGACCCATGGAGCCAGTGACATTTACGTAGAAACTCACAAATACTAGGAATAGAAAATACTGACTGACCCATTAGTTGAAAATTGTTCAACAAACCTTTAAACAAAATAGATAAATCACTAAATAGTGTCCTTTTTCAGTCATAGAGAGAAAAACAGGCAGTGTGCACTTTTCCAGCGAAAGTGGAATGAATGACATGAAATGCCCAGTAGCATTGTCCACAGAGGGGCTGGAAATTAAAATATAAATAAAGCACTTCCATGATGACAGTGCATCCAAAAAATCCTTTGAATTTAGGCCAAACAGCTCTAGAGAAGATGAGAAATTCCTAATGCTTTCTGCCAAAATAAAACAAATGTTTCCAAATTAAAACCTGTGAGGACAGTTGCATATTTCTGGTTATGTTATACAGTGAAAGTATTGTTTATTGTTTGATTACATGAATACCGATTGTAGGTCATGGTTTTTAACCTCCAATACAAACAGAAGATATCGTAGAATCATAGAATTGTTAAGGTTGGAAAAGACCCTTAAGATCATCGAGTCCAACCGTTATGATATGATATATGATATGATATATGATAACTATTGATCTTGTAGCCTCAATTCATGACATTCCATTTTTATGTTTCAACTTAAGGTACATGAAATCCACATTTTAGAGTTATTGAAAAAAAATTGAACTACAAATTTCATTGCGTTTCATTCAGCAAACATACATAGGAATTAGTGTGGCAATACAATTTAAGTGTGCTTGCATCTTTTGTTGCTTTCTGAAATCTCTCCCTTGCAATTCTTTTGATCCCTTGGGCTATATATTTTATCTCTTTACATATGTAAAGTATATTTTACTTAATTTAATTTCTTTCCACAGGTATTTAGAGTTTTTAGTTCTTCCTTATTAAATAGTAAGCTGATTTGGAAGTGTCCTTCTCATTATATGAGAAGCCTTGATAGGATGTCTGTTTTTTTCCTCAAAGCAAGGTATCCAAAACATCCTTCTCCAAAAGCTCATGTATCAGAAGAAGTAAATGCGCCGTGTTAGTAATGGATGTTAAACAGAATGGAGAAAATAGAATTAAGAAGGAAATACCATTATATTTTGTGCATAGCCTGAATAATCTATATAATTATAGAAATTACAGAAGTCAGGTGTTCAGAAAGGGATTAGACATGTAAAGTTAATACTGAGAATATCTACAATGGCATTAGTTAAGAGCCGATCTATAAGGATTACAGCATTTAGTATTTCAGGACATAAATCAAACACATCCTAGGAATTAGGGATAAATGTGCTTCTTTGGTTAGAGTATAATTGTAAAATATTCTCATTTCACTGTAATATTAAGGATAAAATAATGGATCAGCTCAGATTTAACATGCCACTTTCAAACTCTTGGATTTTTTAGTATTTTGGAGTTATAGAAATACTGTAATGCCGAAGGCAGCAGAAATAGAATGACGGAAAATCCTAAATAGGAGATGGAGAAACTTCAGTGCTGGATGTCTTTGTCTTGGCAGCACGGAGCATTGTCTTGTTTTTTGGTTAATCGCTGTACAAATTTTATGGTCTCTAATTATATTTAATTATAGGGATATGTGACCATTATTATGCTAAAAGGAAGATGATAGGTATGCACAGTTGAACAACCTGTAAGCTCTTATATATCTTTTTATTTTCTGGAAAACAGTATAGGATTATAATGCTTGTAGGTGTTTCTTCTGTCAGTTTTGGAGCAGTGTACATAACAATTATTTCTATTATCGACTTTCATCACTCATTAAACAGCTTTGCAGAGCTGGGAGAAATATCTTGCCTTGGAACTATCTGTCAGTAACTGGCAAGAGCAAAGTCGTAGAACAGCAGCAGGAAAAAGATGAGGCTAGAACTGTATTAGTATCTGCAGAGTCGTCATCACTCTCCAAATGATCTGAGGCACTGGTCTATGACTGCTGGGGAGGGTGTTCCTCTGTCACCCCAAATTTACCATCATGACCTCTCAATCAAGAGTGACTGAGTGGTTTCAAGGTCAGGGAGGAAATACTGTTAACCCTTCAGAGCCCCAAAACAGGCTTGGATGCAAGCAGTCTGGAAATGTGTCTGCACACTGCTCTAATGTAGATTTGCAGCTCCCCGAGGGAAACAAACTTCTCTGTGCCTGTTGGACCATACTGAGACCATTCTTAGTGCTGTGAAGGTACTTGATTACACAACTGGAAATTAGTTGCGAAAGGAAAAGCAGTACACCTCATTTTCAAGATCTAAATGAGATATTGCTTCTGACAAGCAGGAGTGTATCATGGAGTATATTTCTCTCTGTTGAAGCTGGTAATGTAGTTCCAGATCATTCTCCTGAGTGTTATTTCTCAGAATAGGCTTCTTTCTGGAGTCAGCACTCCTTAATTTATCAAACATCAGGTCAAAGGAACATATCAGTGATATATAATCTGATGATGATTTGCAGTTTAAATAATTGTTTGTTTTGTTGATATTTCTTTTTACTGGAGGAGGAGACTAAGTAAAGGGAAAGTGAGAAATTATATAGTAGTATGATTAATTGTATATTCTTTGAAATATCTTTATTATATAACTTAGGTATAAGTCCTTTAAGATTGAGGTCTGCATGTCTTATAAGAGCTTTAAAATGAAAAGGAAAGAGAGGACAGAAGTTTAGAGAGATTTGTGCTTTCGTATGTCTTGCTTTAATATACATGATGAGTGTATAAATATAGGCCTAACAGAATGTTAGTGAAGAGAAGGTAATCTCAAAACAGCAATTGTCAGTGAAGTTAATTGTTGGTTACCTTGCATATGTAGAAAGTTATTAGAAAGCTAAGTATGAGTGGGAACTGTGTTCTTATAGAAGACTTTAACTTCACAAAGAGGCTGGTGAAAAAAATGTTACTAATAATGGTAAGCCCAAGGTCTGAAAATCAACAGATATGTTCTCCAAAAGTCACTAAATCAGAAATTATGCAGTTCTGTCATTCATTTTGGTGTTTTGCAAACATATTTTTTAAAGAGGTGGGCATAGTATATAACCCCTCAGCTGAATAGCAATTATTTGCTTCACCTTATATTGAACAGAACAAATATAAGGAGGGCAAGGACTGGAATTTGTTAAATGGAAGCATAAATCTGGAGAAAAGTCATTATTTGGGTTCCTCAAAATTGGTCTTTGAGTGTAATTATATTTAACATTATTAGTAGCTTTGTCATAAAAATGCTAGTGTGCTAATGATGTGTGATGATGACACAAAATTAGAAAAAAAATGTCATCTATTCAGCGAAAGACTGATTTAATATACAGAAATAATTCAGTGATTTTACAAATTAGAGAGACAGAAATGGGATGGAATTCATTGGCATAAAATGCAAGTCCTGCACTAAGGTCACAGCAAATATTTTTTGCTAAAGCTTTTAGTCAGTTGTGACAGAGAAAGATCTGGCTCAGTGTGAATCATCTAGTATGAGGAAGACTTTTATGGGACATTGGTGAGATCATATTTAGAATATTGTACAGTTGTGCCTATCATGAGCAATAAAAACTAACTATAGTTGTCAAATTCCTGATGTTAAGTCACGACAGTAAATAGAGGAAAGGAGAGCTCATTTGTGGTAGGAATCTAAAAGAACTTGGCTTTTTTTTCTAGCAAAGACCGAGGAGGACTAAGCCATAATGGGAGGTAAATTACTAGATGAGAGCTAAGAAATAATGCTGGCACAATTACAAATAAGTATATACTGGCTTTAAATAAGTTTAGGCTGTCAAAGCGAAGAACATGTCTAACTGTCAGACCAAAGGGAATAGCTTTTCAAAAAGACTGACATGACAAAATCCAAACCCAAAAGACACGTAAATATTTTACCTCTTGCCATGCAGTTTTGGTAAGGGATTACACAACGTGTTTGCTGTGGTAGGGTAGAACAGGACCATATGTCACAGGAGATCCCTTCCAGTCTCATGTTCTATTGAACTACCCTGTTCATTCTTTGCTAATTAAGTTCATATCAGTAAAGAACATTTTTTTTCATGGTTTTAATTTGTCTGCATAAGAAAAATAAATGATTTTCCTCCTTATTTTTAAATACAAATAATTGAAAAATAAGGCTCCGAAGAAATACACATGCCATTCTACTGAAAATAAAAGTCTTCAATCTGGAGACAAACTGTCAGAGGTCTTGAATCTCTTTGAGAATTCTCAAAGCTATTTACAGTTGTCTCAGTTAATTCACATACTGCTCAGTACAGCTCTAGATGTTCAGTTAGTCTTGGAAAACCTTAAATTTCCAATTTGCATAAACTGCACTATTCAAAGCTGTTGTGTTTTGTTTGTTATGTTGTAAAGACTTTGCTGTATGACGCAACTGAGAATGAAGTCTAAAAGGAGCAGGGTCCAAAACCTTGAATACTGATTAAAACTCCATAGGAAGACCAATACTATTCTCAGAAAACTCTTAGAAATGAAGTAGTTTTCTGTAGTGTCAATGAAAAGTAATAGCCAAGTTCAAAACATAATAATGCTGAATTTTTAAAGGAAAAAGTCCCACAATGACTCTTTAGATTAAATTATTGCTACTCAGTTGTATCTTCTTTGAATATAGGTAAAGCAATACCCATTGGTGTTACTGGAGGATTAGGTCCACAACCATCCTCAAAAATGGAAACTGCCTTCTGCAGAGTTTTTGACTAAAGAAGTATGTGACACTTATTTATGTGCATCTTCTTTTGCATCTGAAGGTAGGTTAACACTAACTGCTTTTGAAACTGTCAGCAAATATTTGTCCCATCTGGTTGTGAGAAACTGTAAATAAATGCTAAAAAGAGTGAGGAAAACAAGATAGAATAGAAAACAAAGAATACTAAATAAAATCAGATAATGCAAAACTACTTGGTAATTATTTGGGAGGAGGGGCTCCTTCTAGTTTCTATTCATATTAATCATAGTAATTCTAAGAGTTAAGAATGAAGAAAATAAGACTTAAGTCCTGATGATGAAAACTGTTTTGATGCCATCAAACTAATATCCCTAGGAAAGATGAAATATAATGGGACTGCTGCTCTTTTAAAATGGAACTGAACAAAACCTTTCAGAATATACCACGGCAAATACTGTTTTTAAAATTGACTAGTGATTTTCCAATGTCTAATGTCTAGGCAGAATTAACAGTTTCAGAAAGTGAGAGCTTGGTGTAAGAGAACAGAAACTTGATTTGTTGGCAAATTATGCCCCTTTTTCAGACCTGTTAGCCCCAAGTAGCTTGAAGAAGTGTCTATTTCTTGAAGCACTATCTCAATGTAACAGCTGGAAAAAACACATCTGTAAAATGAACAGATCTTGTGTTTAAATTATTAAAAGTAATAGAGAAATCTTCAGTGCAACCAAGATCACGAGACTTGGGGGTACCCAATGCATTTGTTTTATAAGTTGCCATCACTTAAATAATAATCTTCAAACAGAAAAGAGGGAAGAGAGTAGATTTTGTAGAAGCTGTAGCATTCATAAGAAAATATACTAAAAACTTACTTGTCAACAGCTTCATGTAATGGAGGCCTACCGTCTTTGAATCATTCAGTTTCTCAGGAAATTTATTCTTAAGGTTGATTTTCAGAATAGTAGATAGGTTACTCGCCCATCCAGCATTTTAATTTCTTTTTAAGTAGGTGCTTGTTTATATTTTGTAAAATATAAACAAACAGTAACACTTGTAGAGATATAGGACTTGCTAAATGATAGAGGTTTATGTAACAAATTACTTTTTCCATTTTTAGAGTTGAACTAATCATTAATGATGTTTCTTACATGGAATAAAACAGTATAAAAAATCCCCCAAAATCTTTTGCAGCAGTTGCTGTGTTTAGTGGTTAAGGTTTGTAATGTCTGAAATATTATGTTTCACATATTTTTTGTGGCTCTGAAAACAAATACTAGAGTTGGAAGACCATGTGGGTGGATAAGATGGCAATATGGAGCCACTGACAGTTCAGCTCCATTTGTTTTAACAGGAGCACACAAAAAGGCAGTTTTGTGTTGTTTTACAGGTCAAAGAAGTGTATTCTCCCTGCTTTCAGTTTCAGATCACCAGCACCCTTCTTTAATCACCCCACTTTGTCTTTCATTTGAAAGACCTGATCAGAGAAATACTCATGCCATGTTCCCTTTTCCAAGCAAAACTGGAACATATTAAAAACCTTCTGTTGATTCAGAGGAAAATTACTGATATAATGGCAGAGATCTGGCAGCTTCCCAGTCATTTCCTACACCTTGTTTCTTGCTGCCTCCCATGCGGAGTACAGGGGAGTGACTGCTCTGTCATGGCAATATGTGTGTAAAGACCAGATACACATCAGGCACTTGAATGTTGGCAGGCCTCTACATGATTAGATTTAGGTTCTATCTAAATGCTTGTCAGGTTGGATTTAAATCTGTTTTCAGTTTCATCTGTTGATGCTACTTACATGGTTCTGTATAAAACTTGACTTAATGCTGTTAACAAAAGAGTAAAACTATGAACTAGAGGGATCAAAAAAGCCTACACTATTAATAAATTTGACAAAGGAATTTCTGTGACAACTGATAAGTATTCTTTGCTTTCATCATGGTTGCATTATTCGCCTGAGAATAGATGTGTTTTTGTCCTTTAAAGGGGCTACTTTTTTTTTTTTTTAAAAAAAGGTGTGGCATTAGGAGATCTGGAGACATGCATAGCATGGCTTCATGCTTTCCCAACCACTTTGTGTCAGAGGCACTCAACTGTGGTTGAGGTTTTGTAATTAGAGGAAATTTTACATAAATGTATTTCCAGTTTTTGGCTTTTGTTGTCTCCACAGACCACAAAATGAACTTTGTGCTATTTGTGATATGCTGCTTTGGTAGTCTTCTTACTCAAATGTCTGCTCATTATGGAAGTGCTTACTACCTTAAAATGCATTTCACAGAAACAGTTAAAAACCCTTAAAAATACTTTCCGTTAGCCAAAACAGACCCAAGGAGCAGCAGCCTCATGATTCCCATTGCTCTTCCTAACACCTGAATCACTCACTTTTTCTCTTGCAACCTGAATTGCCTGTAGATTACAGTAGCTGACCAACTTTTGTATCTTTGCTGAATAAAACTTTTACTTCATAGTACTGTTCAATTTTTATAGGGAAATTTAAAAGAATCCTGGTTTAGGGATTCGTTTCCACCATTCTTACAGAGTCATCTTTTGAATATTAGCTATACCAGGTAATTGTTATCCAATATTTCTTTTTCATTTATAAGATTGTTATTCACTTATTGTTGAGGTAGGTAAAGATAACATTACAATCTGAAGCATGAATACATTGCTTGATATACAGCAAAGTCCAGCCATCCTTGTCAAGAAATCAGTGTTAAGGTTATATACTTACTTATGGCCATGTATTGTTCATAAGGGTATAAATGTTTAGAAATTCTACTGCTTTGTTTACTTAATATTTGATGGAGAGTTAATACATTTTTTTTTTGCTTTTCTTTTTTACTCCTTTTTTCTCAGCTAATCTCAGGATGTATATATAGGGCAGCAATTTTGAAAATTCTCACTTCATTGAGTGGCACTTAGGTGATTACTGGATCACCAAAGGCAAACTGAATTTTAAAATGTTGTGGGCAGTGAAGGAGGAATTTCCAGTGGAGGCAGGAAAATACAAATTCAGTAGTATGTCTATACTGTTAAGGTCTCTTCTATCTGTTTCATATTCACATGATGATTTCAAATTACAGTAAACAGTAACATCAACGATACTCAGAGGAATACTGGCTTCCTTTACAAGGGAGATCTGGAAGAGGATGACATACTTAATGTAGAAAAATGAGAAGTGAGAGGGGAATGTGCTTGTTTTCTCTAAATGCATGAAGACACAAGTGCCAAAGCAGGAAGAAAACTATTAAAGCACGGTGCTGGCAGATAAATAAATGGAGAAGTTAAGCATGAATACATTTAGGTGGAATATTTTAAAAAGGAATTCTATATTCTAGCTAGCAAAGAGCTAACTTTCTGAAAAAAAGGAGAAATCTAATAATTCTTAACACAGTGCTTGACAGCTTCTGATAATTATGACTGTGGTTGCTTGGCAGCAAAAAGCTGGATCCACCAACCTGCATTCTCAGGTATATTTCTGTTGTCTAGTTGCCTCTCTTCCACTAACCGCTGGCATCTTGATATGCAAAATCTTGTCTTCTGGCTGTCTGTCTACTTTCCTGAGAAAAAGAGAATTTTTCTTCATTTTTCCCTTCAGTCAACTGGTCTTAGCTAGGATAACTGCAAAAGGAAGATTACAAATATGAGAAAAACCAGCTATTCTGCTGAGTGCTGTCATTGAAAATATCAGAACAGTTGGGACCAACTTTATCTGTTGATGATTTTAAAAGTTCAGGAGAAGTTCTTGGTAGACAGACTGTAGGCAAACATAAATGGTCTTACAGTCCTCTATGCGTTCAGCCAACAGGGCGTGATTTGAAAAGAGAATGTGGTGAATCCTGTGGAGCAATCTCTATTCCATATAGGAAGCATCCTGGGAGCATTAATTAACTTTCTTTTATTCTTGATGTCCAAGTCACTTACATTAAATAAAATTACTAAACTAAAGAGATTAATAGCAGAAATGGTTGTAACAAGCTGATACCATGTAAATGTCTTGTATTTCAGAAGAGGTCAGTCTTTAAGGACTTTGCTGTAAATAACTAAAATAATTCTAAAAAATTGTAAATAACTAACTCTCTATATAACTATGTATATATAACTATGTATATCTAAAAAAGTTAACTGTATGTATATAACTATGTATATGTATATAACTGTAAATCAGTGTAAAAAATTATTGTGCTACAGCAAGTCCATTATCCAAAACTGAAGCATAGCTATTCCTCTGGGGTGATGTATGGCAGCTCTTCAATAACACATACAAACACTGGAGAGTAAAAAGTGGTTAAAAGGACAGGATTGTAACCATATGGTCAGCACTGAGGTAGGTATATAAAAGGGAAAAACTGTTTCAGATCAGTGCTAAAAATTTTTTTCTTTACTTCTACTTGCAGAAGTTAATAAGCAGAACTGAAGGAATCCTCAGAGAACCTGTAACACAGGGCTGAATTGTTTTACAAATGTTGAAATTCAAATTTCATCTGTTAATAATTCACTTCAGAATGCACTTGAAAAGGCCTCAGATGGGGTGAACTTTTACAGCTAATTTTGTTCTTCATTGATAATTCTTTTGAGGGCTATTGTATTGTTGGAATTTTCAAAGAGGAAAAATACATTTTTAAGTGCCAACACTGTGTATTATGGCTATCTTCCTTGGTATTTCCATTGGAATATTGGAGGCTTTGCAGGAGAGCAGGATCCTATATGGTCAAGATTTCATATTCTGCCTTTCTCATGTTTAGCATACTTCAGCTAATCTGAAATCTGCTGAAAAGGTGCTTGAATTCAGCAGTACCTGAGAATTAATATTTTTACTGGTTTTTAGCTAATTTGGGAAGGCAGAATCAAAGATAGACCTACTAGATGTCATATATCAAACAAAGGTCTTTCCATAGTAGTTCTTCTGAGTTTGAAAAAGAAGAAAGCCCACTGTTTAGGTTCTTTAAATGCTGGAGCGTGCAGAACAGGCCGCTTGGTGCAGAGAAAGGAGATGGCCTATGCTTGTGCTCCCAACATGAACGAGTAATGTTTCATTCAGCCACAGCCACAGATGCGTATGCTTTACAATTTTCTCTCTTTCATTATGTTCAGCATTTCTGTAATTGTTCGTTCTTTTATGATGACTTTTGTGCTGGTGAAAGCTATCAGTCAACAACCCTGAAGACTATAATCCTTTCTCTATCTGCAGATCAGGTACAGAGTATACAAATGCAATGCAAGTTTTTTTAAACTGTCAGCACACCTCAAACTTAACCCATTGAAACCTTGTTTATAAACTGAATAAGCTCCTTCTCCACAACCAATTTACTGCAGAGTTTATAGGCATTTTAAGAGGAAGTATTCTTCATCCCTCTGTTTTTCCTATTTAAGCAGCACTGCAATCACCAGATGGTTATAGTAGCTCATTCCATACAAATGAGGAAACCAAGAGGTAAACAGTTGATTGATAGCCTAGAGCTCTTCAGTGTCTTGATTGTATTCTTCTAATACTACTGTACTGTGTTGGACAATTTGCACTGTTTTTCTGAAGGTTGAATTTGAACTAAGTTTCACATTTGGGCTTTCACTGAATCTGATTTTGTTGTGGACTTTATCTATTGGTTTAAACAACACACATGTCCTTGCCTCTAGCAAATTTGTGCTATGCACAACCATTCCAAATTTTGAAACCAATTCAAATTAAAAACATGTCTCTTGTTTGTATACAATATTTATATATCCGTTGTAGTGGTTTGCATTGGTATTTGAATTCGTAGCTTACGTTATCTGAGTTCAAACAGGAAAATCACAGTTTCTGGCATTGTAAGTGTTGCCAGTTATTTACAGATACCAAAAGATCACTGCTAAAGTGCTGTTATGATGTAACTCATAGCTGCTGGCTGATGCATTTCAATTAATTTTTTAGTTAATTTGATTGCTCATCAAATAAACAAGATTAATGATTACAAAGCCAGTCATGGTCCAGTGTAGAAAGAAGAACTATGCTAGAAGATGTTTTAGCCAGCTTTTTTTTAGCCTTTGCTAAAAGAGCTGAGTTTGGACTTAAATTCTTTATATAAATTCTGGCATAATTTATTAAGTTACTGTGGCTTTAAGATGTTCAAATTGAAAAAAGAAGTAAAAAAATCAAGTTTATTGTTCTAATTCTGGAATCCACTTTTACACCTTGAAAACAGTTTATACATGGAGTAGTGCTTTCTTTCCTGCATTAATTCTGTAGAGAAAGAGGGAAAGGCCTTGCTGATTAATAATAATAAACCCACAACATTCAATTCCTTTATAAAAAAGAGCAACAGTACAGCATAAATAGTCTGCAGAGCAAATAATCTAATAGGCCATACAATATTTCTAGGGGAAAAGAATAAGTTTCTAAAGGAAAAATATTTTCAGTGGAATTCATGTTAACCTGAATACAAACTGCAATAAGCAATTAAAAAAGCAACACAGTTTTAATTAGAAACTGTTTAATCCACAAGGAAAGTCCTTCTAGAATTGGGTCAGAATATTGGAACAGTTACTGTGTGTGTGCCTGTGTTCCTGCAGAAGATAAAAGCACAAACACAGATGCAGTTCCTAGTGGGACAGAAAGGCTTTGCGGCCCCACTGAACACTGCATACTGCACTGAAGGGTACCAATGGACGGATGAATCATCTCTCCTGCTGCTTTCCACTAGCAGGTCTTCATTGGAAAACTTTTCAGGGTATCGGGGACCTTTTACGGGGCTCTGTGTTGTTCACTCTGCTGGTTTCCTTCTTCAGCACTGAGATCTCACTGAGATATCTCCTAATTAAAAATTTCCCCAAACCAGGAAACTTGTCTTTGATGGTAGGTTTTTGTTTTGGTTTGCTTGCTTAGCTGTTGTTCATTCTCTGCACCACATCAAAGTTGGCCTGAATTTCTGTGTTCAGTATTAAAGGAGATGATACAACATCCATTTCTCAAAGGGAAAATCACTGCTCTGAGTTTTTGAGTTGGTGATGCATTGCTTCCTAAAGACAGCCTTCTACAACAAGCAGTCCAAGTACTCAGGTTACTTGGTTATACGTGTTTTTGCTGGAATCAAGGATAGGATATATTGAACAATATAATAGGTAATGCACTCAGCAGTACACAGTTACTACATTGCCTCTGTGATCAATTTGCAACATTTTGCATTTAAAGTATTATCTAAAGATAATAAGGTAGCTAAACATCATTGCTCTGTGATGCTGAGGTGCCTGATAAAAATTTACACAGGGAACTACTCTAGCACAATAAAGAAGTATGAAAGTATCTCATACCCACTCTATAGAATACATATGATGCACAGTATAGTGGGTCTGTGGGAACAACTTCTTATTGTGTCATCTGGTCTTTCTGTTACACTATTTTCTTATAGAGGCAGAAATAGGAGAAAAAAGGTGTTGAATGACTCAGACAAACTAGCTCTTCTAAGGTTTTTTCATATTGAAAAGCAAGCCAAAAAAAAAAAAAAGATTCTTATGTAGCAAACTAAATTAAACCTAAACTACTTTGTCTTTCATTCTTCACACCATATTTAACCTAAGAACATAGGTTGCATGGCTGAACAATGGACTGCTAATACTTTTCCAGTATCTATTGTCTTCAGATTAGCAACGTTTAACTCTTAAACCTCTTAAAATGTCACAAAATAGGAGAATATTGATTGTGTTTCTTGTATTAGTTATAATCCATCTTCAACTGTCTTTGTAGCATGATTAAATTGAAATATTAGTCCTTGTGGCTACAGTCAAATACATCTTAAGTTTGGCTGTACTCAGTTTTGAACAGTGGTACTTACCAGATTAGTTTACCAGCTAATACTTGTAACATCTGCCACATGACAAATATTGGTACAATATTAATCTCTTCCTACTAATTATAAAACTATGTCTGGCTAATTATAATGCAAACTAATATTCTGATGACTTAATTTGTCAAGTACATGGTTTTTAACCAGAACTTTGCTAGTGACATCTGTAACTTTTAACAGATACACTTGTAGGAAGTCCTTCCAGTCTCTAAAAACAAAAGAAATTTTTATGTTGGTACTTTCATAATAATCCCTATTTATTTGTATCACTAGATAAGATGGGCAGAAATTGTAGAAAAGAAATGGTGTATGTAGCACCAGCTTGCTGCTTTTTAAGAGTTTGCAGTGGAAGCTTGATTTGGTTGCCTAAATCTAGCCTCCAGCTGCCTTTCCAGATGGGCATGAGTCTCCCATAGATCCTGTTATATCTTCCAGACTCCTGACAATGTCTCACATAATCCTGGAGTATGTCAAACAGCATTAGATGTTTATATTTAAGCAACAGATTGAGCTGTGTATGTTTAAATACCAAGAGTATATATCACTTAAGCTTCACTGAGGGACATTAAGCAGCTCTGTGGAAAAGTAAAATATTTCTGAGCTGGAATCAGAACAAATTCACTAGGTTTGTCCAATATGGATCAGGATTTCACTGAAAGTCTTCAAAGGAGAACCTAGTATGAGTTCAGTAGCTGGAATTCGTTTTGCCTGAACTCAGATCAAATTCAGTATTCATTTGGAATAAAGATACATCTGCTTTTATGTATCCCTAGTAATGTTTCCTAGTGATTCTACATTAAAAAAACCAACCAAACACACAAACAAAACAAAAAGGAATACACCTCCAAAGAACAGGGATATTATTTCTGGTTTCTCTGCTATTTAGAAGTTTGGCTAATTTTACTCTGTCTGTCTCAAAGCACCCTATGGTTTTTAAATGGATAAGATATTTACATCTACCTACTATTCTAAAGGGCTGACAGTGTTCATCTATGCAGTTAAGCCACTGCTGTGTTCTGTCTCAGAGTTGGCTGCAGTTCAGTAGTAAATGGAATGATTCTATTATTATAGAGTTGTGAAGTGCTTTGAGGTCTGTCAGGATGTAAAATACTTTGTGATTGCTTACCATATAGGTAAATATCTCAACCATTTTACCCTCTAAAAAAAGAGAAAAAAGTTAAAATGTGTGTTGGCATTTTTATTAACATTATTACTTCCTTTTAGCTCTTTACAGGAAACAGAAATCCTGAGGAAGAAGTGGTACACTGAGAATTATCTTGCCGCTTTTTTTAGAAATACACAGTAGGTGTTTGAACAACAAGAAAATGAAATGTATTCATTTGGATTTGGGGGGGGGGGGTTGGCTCCTATTTTTGTTTCTTTTCTAAGTTTTGGGCAGATGAGGAATTAATGTGGCATTGTATGACTGCATAGGAACTTCAGGAAATTTGGAATTTTGAGGGTCTTTTTCACTGTTTTGTGGGAAGGAAGTTCAGCACTTTTCATGAAACTACAAAGCAGAACCAATAAAGTCTTTCTGTCTGACATGTTTTAGTGACCTCAGTAGTGATATCATACACTAGCATCCAATAATAATTTAGTTTGGAAGGGGCCTCTGGAGGTTGTCTTGTCTGGCTGCCCACTTGAAGCAGGACCAGCTTCATTATAAGAAGCTGCTCTTGATTCTTGTTCAGTTAAATTCTGAACATCTCCAAATATGGAAAGTCTTGAGCCTCTCTGGGTACCTGTCCCAGTGTTTGATCAATGTCATTGTGAAATGTTTTTTTTTTTTTTCTTATGTGTAATTTGAATTTCCCTTGTAGCAGCTTGTGTCTGTTGCCTCTCACCCTGGCACCATGTACATCCAAGATAATTCTGGATCCGTCTTCTCTACCCTTTCGCTAAGTAGTTGATGATGACAATAAGATTCCACATTAGCTTTTTTTTTGGGAGGGGGGGGAGGATTGAGCAAATCCAGTTCTCTCAGCATCTTCTAGTACATTGGGTGCTCCAGCCCCCGAGTCATCTTGGTGACCCTTTGCTGCATTTACTGGAATGGTGACCCATTCCAGTATGGCAATATCTTTCTCATATTAGGAATCTCAAAATAAAACACAGTATTGAAGATGTCGTCTCAGAAATATTGAACGGAGGGAAATAATCACTTCTGTTAACTTGATGACTGCAAGCACTATTATAGCACTATTATTGTACATAGCCCAGTATGGGTTTGGTCATCTTTATCAAAAAGACATACTATTATTGTTCTTCTTTCTATCCAGATAGTGTCTAGCCTGTCCTGTTGCATAGGTTATTTCATCCTAAATGCAAGGACTTTGCATTTCCCTTTCTTAAGCTTCATTTATGTTGTGCATGAATGCCTGCAGCATGGGAATCTCACAGGAGAAATGAGAAGTTGATGCACAGTTGCAAAGCTATGATCTCGCTGGAATCACAAAGTGGTGATAGGATAGATTACATAATTAGTGTGCTGTTTTGGATGGATACATGCTCTTTAGAAAGGAACATGAAGATAAGGAAGAGGAGGTGTCTTTTGTTCAATGAGGAATCTGGAGCTATGTTTCAGAATAGATGGTGAGCCATTTGGGAACTTAAGAGTGGGGACCAGAACATCATGTGTCACATTTTGGTAGGCATCTTCTATAGACAATCTGATCAAGAAAAAAAGTAGGTGAAGCCTCTTTTTGGAGAACTGGAGAAAGTGTCATGATTACAAGCACTGATCCTTACTGTGGACTTGACTGGAAAGACACCGTTACAGCCCAGGTCTCTGGTGAGCATCAAGGACAACTCTTGATAGAGGCGATAAGGAAGCTGACCAGGGAGGACATTCTAGTAGACCTGCTAGTGCTGGATAAGGAAGAAGTGGTCAGGCTTGTGAAGTCTGATAGGAGCAGCAACCATGAAATTGTGGGTGTTAAGTTACGATAACTTTCAACATGCTTGAATTGTGTGACAGTCAGGTGTGGTGACACACTAAGAAAATGGATGTAGAAATGTTGTAGGTTACTACTAAGACTTTGCATTGGGAGTTTGATGATATTGTAGGTCAGTGTTGGAGATCTGTGTAGGTAGTGTGTGTTCTGCCAGAATCTAGATTGCCACTAACATTTTTTTTGTTTACTAAAAGATATAAAAATAGAGGATAAATGAGAACAGAGGTATTTTAGGAAGGCTAGCCCCAAATAACTAACCTTGGAATGTTCTCACAAATTGCTTTTGGAAACCCCCTTAGGTATTCAGAGGGGAGAAACCCCCCCCACCCAAACCATTAAGGTAATATTCCAGGCAAAAAATCCTGTACTTGCTGCAAGATGGATGATTAAGATGCACCTGTTACATTTTGTTAATTCTTCATGAACAAACAGAGGACAGAATTGTCAGGTTTTTAAATTTTTTTTTCAGATAAACCAATAGCAGAGTGTTGTGGTTTAATCCCAGCCAGCAACTTCCACACAGCCATTCGCTAACTCCCCCCTGGTGGGATGGGGAAGAGAAAAAAAAAGAGTAAAAGTGAAAAAACTCGTTGATTGAGATAAAGATAGTTTAATAGGTAAAGCAAAAGCCCCGCACGCAAGTAAAGCAAAACAAGGAATTAATTCACTGCTTCCCATGGCAGGCAGGTGTTCAGCCATCTCCAGGAAAGTAGGGCTGCATTATGCATAATGGTTACTTGGGAAGACAAATGCCATCACTATGAATGTCCCCCCCCTTCCTTCTTCTTCCCACAGCTTTATATGCTGAGCATGACATCATGTGATATGGAATATCCCTTTGGCCAGTCTGGGTCAGCTGTCCTGGCTGTGCTCCCTCCCAGCTTCTTGTGCCCCTGGCAGAGCATAGGAAGCTGAAAAGTCCTTGACTAGTGTAAGCACTACTTAGCAACAACTAAAACATCAGTGTGTTATCAACATTATTCTCATACTAAATCGAAAACACAGCACTATACCAGCTAATACGAAGAAAATTTACACTGTCCCAGCTGAAACCAGAACATAGAGAGACAGCATAACAAATAGAAACAAATTACAGAGAGAATGGTTCAAAAAATAGCATGTAAAAGATTTATTTTTGAGCAGTAGCAGTGAGAGGGTATTTTCATTCCTTGGACTCTTACTTTATACTGAATATTTGGCAATTTTGAAATAAAACTTACTTCTTTACTCAATGATCTGAAAAACAATTGGCTAGGTAAAAGTGGAGTGTTAAAATATTGTAGCATGGACTTTACAATGCCAGAGTACTGGAAAAGGATCACAGATTATTATCTATTGTAATGAAATGAAGGGCAAAGATGAGTCACCAGATGATAAATGGATTAGTATTGCTTCTAATGATGTACATTATATTCAGCTTTATGTGGTTTGCAATTTTTCTGGTATTTGGCTTTCAAACAATGATTTCATTCATGTGAAGAATCTACCATGAGCCCATTTAAAATATTTCTTTTGATGTTCAGGTTCTAGCAGAGGGAATTTTTATGAGCTGCCAAAGTAAGACTTGCATTAAGTTGCCCAGGGTTTTAAGTACCTTCTGTCATGTAGCTGTAGAAAAATCCCTTCGTATTTCAGGGCTTGTGGTTTCTTCTGGAAGTGCACTGATGAGGAAGTGTTTAGAGAAGAGTAAAACTAAACAGTAAGCAAAACAATAAAGATGCTCAGTGGTAACGAGAGTTTGGCTTCTGATACTGAAAGTCCCTTGTCCTTTTCACCATTGCTGTCATTTATGAAACAAACAAAAAAAAATACAAGATAAAAACAAAAGTCCTCTTTAAATTTGTATAGAAACTCCAGTAGAATGGCACTGGGAGTTCATGGTATCCACGGATTTTCAGCAATTTTCCACAATATTTGGTATGTAACATATTGGAAAAGAAGTAAACAGGCTTCTCTACAGCCCAGAAACCATGATTCATGGTAGTGGCAAGGCTAAGTTGTATTACAGGCTATAAAGAGAGACAGCACCAGGTGTGTTTGAATAAATAGATTCTAGGTGGTATAATCTCCAAATATTGGATGCAACACAGAGGATAAATTTTTCATGATCTGCATCCCAGTATACAAGATAATCTAAGAGATGAAACATTTGCACCAAGGTTACAAATACTGAAGAAGAAGTGAAATGTCAAGTACATTTTGAGCTGTTGTTTCGATTAGCAAAAGCCATTTCAAAATCTCTTGACAAACATAAAGGAAAACATGTGTGCATGAATTCCAAACAGGTCCCCTCTTCTCTGATTCCATTTTTAAATCCTGAGAACTGTTGATTATGAATGGATTTGAATAGCACATAGAGTGTGGGTCACAGTTCAGCTGGAACCCTGAGATTAATGCAAGAAAACAAAGACATTGCTAGCTATAAAGCCCACAAGCATCTTCACTCATTTGTGATTACATATGCACATTTTTGATTACGAAATGCACATATCAGCACTCAATATGCATTTTTATTGATTTTTTTCCCCCGATCTCCTGGAAATGTCTAGGTACACAGCATCTTTTCAAGGGAACAACTTGCAATAAATGAATAATTTTGAATGTCTGAAAGGTCTTTTTTTTCTGTAAATTTGGAGTTAGATTCTGTTCTAAATTGGCAGTAACTCTACTGAGTGGAAACTAGTATGGGATCATATTCCATTCTCTCAATCTTCTTGCTAAACCATATGGACTTTGGGTTCCCTATAGCACTGAAACGTGTCTTTCTGTCACCACTCTGGTTTTGCTTGTAGAAATCTATTTTGTACTTATTTCAGTAAATCCCACAACAATATGTTGAGATCTTTTTTTGTGGTTCTTCAGTGCAAAGCATCACAAGAAACTTGGACACAGTAATTCTACCAGTCTCATTGGAAGGAGGCATCATGCTGGGCAGGAACAGCCTCGAGGGACTGCATCCCATGGGTGACCCATGCTGCAGCAGGGATGCTAGGAAGCAGAACTGCAGGAAAACCTGAAAGAACAAAGAGCATCTGAGAAAAGGGGAAAGAACAAAAGTGTGGGAGAGGAAACCAGGAAAAAGCAAAGAGCATTTGAGAGAAAACATTGTGCACGTGACCTTGACATCCTGTGTTGCCTATCACCTCCCTGTGGAACTGGGATGGATTTATTAACCTGCAGTGAAAACAAGGCAAGCTTAGACTAGGAAGTGGGGAGGAGATGTGTTTGAGTTAAGGTGAACCTAAGGAAGGGGGAGGAAGGGTGTTTACTTCAGTGCTTGATTTATTGGGGGTTTTTTACCCTTGTATATGACTTGGTGATCAGAAGTTGGTGTTACTTAGCAGTAAATTAAATCAAGTAAAAATTCTCCAAGTTGAGATTGTTGTTTGTCACATATACACATAATGGTGAAAAAGCAGATTACATGCATAGCACTAAAAAAATCAACAGTGACTGAAAGACACTTGCAGACCAGACCCACTTCTTAGGGAAGTCTGCTGCCTCCCTGGGGCCTGGGTTAAAGATGTGAAGAGAAAGCTTCCTACCCTGGTATGGCCCTCAGATTACTACCCATTATTGGTTTTTCAGGTAGACAGTGAGGAAGTTGCAACTAGAAGTCCAAGGGCAATCAAGAGAGACTTCAGGGCCTTGGGACGCCTGGTTAAGGGATCAGGAGCACACATAGTGTTCTCCTCTACCCTTCCAGTTGCAGGAAGCAATGAGGAAAGAAACACAAAGAGCCAGCAGATCAATATCTGGCTTCAAGCCTGGTGTCTCCAGCAAGATTTCGGGTTTTTTGATCACAGGTCTGCTTACATGACACCAGGCCTGCTGGCAACAAATGGAGTACACCTGTCTCAAAGGGGGAAAGGATCCTAGCACAGGAGTTAGCAGGGCACATTGAAAGAGCTTTAAACTAGATTGGAAGGGGGAAAGGGATAAAACCAGGCTTGCTAGAGATAAGCCTGAGGGTGGCACACCAACATTTGAGGGATGGTGTGCTAGCGAGGTCCTTTGGTCTGACATCTCAGTGGAGGTAGGGGATGGAGATCCATGCAGCAACAAAGATGCAAGGGCTATGAATGTGTTAGAAACCATGGAAGTGCCTGAGAATGGTCACGTAGGAACTAGAGCTTCTCCCCGCAAAAAGGTGGCAGGAGCAATAGCCCAACTAAATGCATCTACACCAATGCACACAGCATGGGCAACAAACAGAAGGAGCTGGAAGCTGTTGTGCAGCAGGAAAGCTATGATATAGCTGCCATCACAGAAACATGGTGGGATGACTCGCACAACTGGAGTGCTGCAATGGACGGCTGTAAACTCTTCAGAAGGGATAGGCAAGGAAGGAGAAACTGTACATTAGGGAATGTTTCGATTGTCTAGAACTTAACGATGGTGAGGATAGGGTTGAGTGTTTATGGGTAAGAATCAGGGGGAAGGTCCACAAGGCAGATATGGTGGGAGTCTGTTATAGACCACCCAACCAAGATGAAGAGGTGAACAAAGTATTCTATAAGCACCTGGGAGAAGTCTCACTATTGCTAACCCTCGTTCTCATGGGGGACTTCGACTTACCAGATGCCTGCTGGAAGTACAATACAGCGGAGAGGAAACAGTCCAGGAGGTTACTGGAGTGTGTGGAAGATAACTTTCTGACACAGCTGGTGAGTGAGCCAACTAGGGAAGGCATAACGCTGGACCTCTTATTTGTGAACAGAGAAGGCCTGGTGGGTAACGTGAAGGTTGGAGTCCATCTTGGGCACAGTGATCATGAAATGATAGAGTTTTTGATTCTTGGCGAAGTAAGGAGGGGGTCAGCAGGACTGCTACCTCGGACTTTAGAAAGGCAAACTTTGGCCTGTTTGGGAGCTTGGTTGAGAGAGTCCCTTGGGAGACAGTCTTGAAGGGCAAAGATGTCCAGGAAGGCTGGACATTCTTCAAGAAGAAAATCTTACAAGCGCAAGAGCAGACCATCCCCATGTGCCAAAAGATGAGCAGGCAGGGGAGAAGACCGGTCTGGCTGAACAGAGAGCTTCAGCTGGAACTCAGAAAAGAAAAGGAGATTTTATGACTTTTGGAAGAGGGGACAGGCAACTCAGGAGGACTACAAGGATGTTGTGAGGTTATGCAGGAAGAGTATTAGAAGAGCCAACGCCCAGCTGGAACTTAAACTGGCTACTGCTGTGAAAGACAACTAAAAAAGTTTCTACAAATACATTAGCAACAAAAGGAGAGCTAAGGAGAGTCTCCATCCTTTATTGGATGTGGGGGGAAACATACTGACAGAAGACAAGGAAAAGGCTGAGGTAGTTAATGCCTTCTTTGCCTCAGTCTTTAATAGTCAGAACAGTTGTTCTACAGGTACCCAGCCCCCTGAGCTAGAAGACAGGGATGGGGAGCAGAATGAAACCCCCATAGTCCAAGGGGAAATGGTCAGCGATCTGCTACAACACTTAGACATGCACAAATCTATGGGGACAGATGGGTTCTACGCAAGTGTACTGAAGGAGCTGGCAGAGGTGCTCACCAAGCCACTTTCCATCATCTCTCAGCAGTCCTGGCTAACTGGGGAGGTCCCAGTTGACTGGAGCTTAGTAAATGTGATGTTCATCTACAAGAAGGGCCAGAAGGAGGATCCGGGGAACTACAGGCCTGTCAATCTGACCTCGGTGCAGGGGAAGGTTATGGAGCAGATCATCCTGAGTGCCATCACACGGCATGTACAGGACAGCCAGGTGACTGGGCCCAGTCAGCGTGGGTTTATGAAAGGCAGGTCCTGCTTGTCTAACCTGATCTCCTTCTGTGACAAGGTGACCTGCTTAGTGGATGAGGGAAAGGCTGTGGATGTTGTCTACCTGGACTTTACTAAAGCCTTTGACACCATTTCCCACAGCATTCTCCTGGAGAGACTGACTGCTTATGGCTTGGATGTGTATATTCTATGCTGAGTAAAAAACTGGCTGGATGGCTGGGCCCGAAGAGTTGTGGTGAGTGGAGTTAAACCCAGTTGGTGGCCAGTCACAAGTGGTGTTCCCCAGGGCTCAGTATTGGGGCCAGTTCTGTTTAATATCTTTATCAATGATCTGGATGAGGGGATCAAGTGCACCCTCAGTAAGTTTGCAGATGGTGCCAAGCTGTCTGGGAGTATTGATCTGCTGGAGGGTAGGAAGGCTCTACAGAGGGATCTGGACAGGCTGGATTGATGGACTGAGGCCAACTGTATGAGGTTCAACAAGACTACGTGCCGGGTCCTGCACTTGGGTCGCAACAACCCCATGCAATGCCACAGGCTTGGGGAGGAGTGGCTGGAAAGCTGCCCGGTGGAAAAGGACCTGGGAGTGCTGATTGACAGCTGGCTGAACATGAGCTGGCAGTATGCCCAGGTGGCCAAGAAGGTCAATAGCATCCTGGCTTGTATCAGAAATAATATGGCCGGCAGGACCAGGGAGGTGATAGTGCCCCTGTATTCGGCACTGGTGAGGCCGCACCTCGAGTACTGTGTCCAGTTTTGGGCCCCTCACTTCAAGAAGGACATTGAGGTGCTGGAGCGTGTCCAGAGAAGGGCAACGAAGCTGGTGAAGGGTCTAGAGAACAGGTCATATGAGGAGTGGCTGAGGGAGCTGGGGTTGTTTAGTTTGGAGAAGAGGAGGCTGAGGGGAGACCTTATTGCTCTCTACAACTACCTGAAAGGAGGTTGCAGACAGGTGGGGGTCGGTCTCTTCTCCCAAGTAACAAGGGATAGGACGAGAAGAAATGGCCTCAAGCTGTGCCAGGGAAAGTTTAGGTTGGATATTAGGAAAATCTTCTTCAGTGAAAGGGTAGTCAGGCATGGGAAGAGGCTACCCAGGGAAGTGGTTGAGTCTCCATCCCTGAAGGTATTTCAAAGACGTGTAGATGTAGTGGACATGGTTTAGTGGTGGCCTTGGCAGTGCTAGGTTAACGGTTGTACTTGATCTTAAAGGTCTTTTCCAACCTAAATGATTCTGTGATTCTATGATTCTATGACAGCCTGTACAACTTAATTTCTAAAACTAAGCCTGATATTAGGCACCAATTCTTTTCTTAGAACATCTGTATTTTAGCTTGTCAGCCTGGGAAAGCAAATATTTGCAAACAGCCAAATAAAGTGTTAGATTGTTTTCTCTACCTACCTCATACAGGGATACTTTCTCATGTAATAGGTT
The DNA here is from genome assembly GCA_020745775.1 of Theristicus caerulescens. Taxonomy (NCBI): domain Eukaryota; kingdom Metazoa; phylum Chordata; class Aves; order Pelecaniformes; family Threskiornithidae; genus Theristicus; species Theristicus caerulescens. The sequence continues at coordinate 24,470,620 of CM036564.1, read as the reverse complement.
TTTCTTGTGAAGGATCACCAGAAGGTAGCATTTACACTACTGTGTTGTGATTTAATTTAGTCCTTAGCATTTTTTCATTTGAAAATAATTAGAAATTATGAAAATAATTTCTAAAAGCATATAGAAATGTTTTTGCTACATTTTCATTGTCAGTATACATTTAAATAAAACACACTTCCACCATATACACCCACAAACAGAAACTATAGGAACATCCTTATGTGTTCTCACCGTCTGCACTGCAAACATCTCTTCATCCTTAACTTTTATATAGAGAGGTAGGACCACTAGTTTTAATAGTGCCACTCAAATTAATAGCTATGTACATATGTATTTTGAGGCTTGTGGCACTAGTGGTTTTTTCTTTGTTGAGTTGAGTGATCATACATGACTTAAGTAAATCCATTTTCTGTAGAGTTTTGAGGACAGTAGTCTGTTTCAATGTCTCCAAATGTCAGAGGAAAGACCTCCATTCTGCAAACAGGTTTGAAGATTCACATTCTTCCTTCAATGTGATTTAAGATCTGTAAGATCAGCCACCAGGAATGATAAAAATTGGTGATGACATTTTCTTTTTCCAGGTGAGCATATTCTGTAGAAATGACCTGTGAATGAAGTTATGGAATCAAAAAATGATTGTATCCATCTCAAAAAAGAAAATAACACCTTAAGAAGGTAAAGAGGAGCACATACATAGAATCAGGCAGTTTAGAGTCACCAAGCTAAAATATTATTATGCCTTCCCTCTGTGTATTCTATGGTAGTTTTAATTTTCCTAAGAGGTAGCTTGACAGAATAAAAATACTAAAAATGGCAATTCTTTCCTCTCTCTTAGCCTATTTTCTATGGCTTTTAATGAAAATTATAAGAAATATCCTGTATTTCAGACTCGAACCCTGTCTTTTCTATGAAAAGTGCATACAACCTTGCATTTTCTAGTGTTGCCTTTAAATTTTTATTTCCTCTATGTAATTGCACACAAACTGTCACTTTATCTCATATTTTCTTCATGCTTTTAGTATAGGACATAGAATATGAGGTTGAAGCAGTGAAAATCTTGCCGCATCCTATGCTGTTGCTACTCTAATCAGTACTGTTTCTTCTAATGTTCAGATTGGAGCTCTAAGCCACTAGAGAAGACTGAAAAACAGGGTTGGGAGTAAAGAAAAAGCATGCAATATATATTGGAAAAGGTGTAAAATATAGGTCATGAGATTTCAAGCTGAAATGTAGGAAATGCTGTACAAGGAGAGGTCTGGCCAACCTGCCAAGAGGCATGCTGAATGTGAATGCATTATAGAATATGGCTTAAAGATGCAAGCTGCGTTTTAAACTTAGCAGGTAGTGGAAAGAAAATCTAGAAATAGGCTACTTGTTTTTGTTAAAGGTCTTTTCTCTACCTGATATGATTCTGTTATAATTGTTTACAAAAAATTCAGTTTCTGTCATAGATCTTGCAGTATGTATGAAAGAACATTGTTAAGACAGTATTTCAATTATTTTTTCCCCTAGATTTGCAGACTTATCATAACTTGGTACTGATTATTTGTCTCCCTTCATTATACTCAATTCTAGTTCTCTCTGGAGCTCTTCTAATTTGTTATCTGAAAGTTATTTTTCTAAAAAACATAAATACAGCTTTGCAGAGAGTTAAATTAGTATTTTAGCTATAAGTTAACTACTGTGCAAAACATAGCAACAATATGAGTGTTTTCTTACTGTTTTCTTTTGAATAAAGTGGTATATATGTCATAAATTTATCAAGCTAAGTTGGCACTGCTTAGCTGCATCTTGTAAGTCTTATACTGCTAGTAACTAGGGGGGATTTACCTTGGAGATAATTTTTTAGAGACAAGGGATCTGAGCTCTATTTGCACATTCCGCCTGAAAGTCCTACATAAGTGTGTATCTGGTATTCCTTATTTTGCTAAAGATTTTTTTTTCTTTTATGGGGGGAAAAAAAACCCCAACATCGTAGCATATCAGGTAAAATACAAACTCTAGCAGTGATTCTTTGGACATTACATATGTTGCAGATGTACGATTCTGGAGGGGTTCAGCAACCCAGCTGAAATGGGCAGCAGGTGTTTGAAATTTGGCTGCTGTGTCATTTCCTACTGTTTAATCTGTTGGGTTTAGTGTCAAAAGGAATTACAAGATAGACCAATCACCTGAGTGACATTAAGAAAATCTGTTCTTTTTTTTGCTCTGCCTGACGGTTTAGCAAGTGAATTGTGGCAAACATTATTGGATTGACTGGAGTAAGCATTAGGGTCATTGCAGGGTCAAGTTTTCCTTCTTTGACTGAACATGCTATATTGCTTTCTGAACCCTCCAAATGGCCTAACACCTCCCTCACTTATCTCTTCCAATAAAGCATCTTTGACAGAAAATGCAATCTCAGATTCTCTCTCAAAGGACACACTAGAGATGCAATGGAGTACATGCCTGCCATTCTGTTGAATTATCCTGTTTGTAAGAAGCTGGTGATGTCCTTAAGTGGCTTCAATAATCTACCTGTCCTCACTCTCCCTGGGAAAACAATTTGGGATTATTCTGCTCTGGAAGAGAGCAGAAACAGCTAGAGCTTGAAACAGCTCTAAAGTGTTGGGTTTTATTTGCATAAATCCTACAGAAACAAAATGCATACCGATCCCTTTAGCTTTACTGAATCTGCAAAACTGGATGTGGAGACAGCAGCTGAAGTACATTGTGACTTTAGGACTTGGTTTACATTTGAAGCAAATGTAAACAAAGAATACTATGAAGCAGATTGTGATGTGAGAGAATGATGTTGATGAGAAAATTCAAGATAGGGCTTTACTTGGTCTAAGTATTTCATTTTAGATGATTTATAGTAGTATAATATAATACAGTATATAGTAGTATAGTATTTTTTTCTGATCTTATTATTTCCAGATTACCCAACAAATAAAAGATTAGGAAAAAGATAAATGAAGATACTGAACTTCCACCAGAGCCTTGATGAATAGCAAGTTTAGGCTAGTTGGCAACTTGCAGAAATGGGAATTGAAAAGTCAAAGCTTCCATTTTTGACTCTGCCATAAATCAAACTCACTTCACTGCTTCATCATACCTGGCCTTGGTCAAATCACTTAACCTTCTACTTCCTCCATTTTTCCATTTATCTCACTGCTTAAGGATCTCAGTTTTCATACATTAATACAATCACTGACAGTGATAGCTTCTGGGGCCACCTATTATTACACAAGCATGTGAGGAATTATGTAGTTACAGTTTGTGTATATTGACACACAGTTAAGCAGAAAATTTAAAGGTGACTAGTCAGCACAGATTTAATATATTTATGAAAATATAGCCAAAGCATGTTGAGAAGCCCAAGCAGGACACAGCCTGCCTCAGAATTCAGATGTGGGAGAGGTTTATGGAGAAACTGATATGGTTCCACTTCTTGGAGTAGGAGGAGATTTTAGAGAGATAACAGGTTTTAAGCCATGAATTTCAAGCAAGAGTACAGCACTCTTGATGAGTTCATCACAAGAAGATTTTGATTTTTGATATCCATGAGCATTTGAAACAGGTAATTTGCAGTAAAAAGTCCCTTCTATACGAGATGTATAAAATATACAGCATACATGCCATAGATCTTTTGTTGAACCGTTAAGAATCCTCTAGTTATGAGCTGTATCTTCAACCCCTTTATATTTACTAAATCATATATTGAAATAAAAAAAATAGATTGACATATTTACTAATTCTCACTTTCCTTTGAAAAAAATGCATATGTTCAATAAATGTTCAATGGTCATAATTTTTTTTTTAATGGTATGGAATGTGACAATAAAATGCTGAGAATCCTGGTTTTGGTTACATTACTGTTCTTTTTCTCTATAATAATTTCTAATCTGATAAACTTTTCTAACATTGCTGGTAATACCCTTTCAGATATCTCTCATCTTTTTGTGTCTTTGTAATAGTTTCTGATCTCCCTTTCATCAGAGTGCCTGCCATCCTTAGCAGTAGAATTTTGACACCTCTGTCCAATGTAGTATCTCATCTTTCTTGCATTTATCAGAAGGGAAAATTGTTAAGAAATGCTAGTAGTTTTCACAGTCTCTTTTAGAGGCATTATGTGCTCTGTGGAGACTAGCTCAGATATGGAACAGAAATGTTCAAGGTTTTGCTGCTATTCTTAGAAAGTTTTCTTCTTAGAAGCATGACAGCAGGAAGTTATGCAACTGATATTTTGAAATGCATTAAGATGTTGCCAGTAATGGCACCATGATATATATGTGTTATTATCCACCAAAAATCAGTAAATAATACCGTTCAAAGTTAAAAATGAAAGATATACATAGATAAAAAATGCAGAGCCATGGAAAAGCTGTGGTAAAAAAACAATGCATGGAAAAGGTAGTAAAATGTGCTTTACTTGTTTTATGAAATGCCTATTTTCAAGTGTATTAAGTTTCAAAGACAAAACAGTGAATAATAATAACATACAGAATCAACACTTTCTTCTTTTTGTGTGCTAAAAATAGGTGTGGTAAAATTTACTGAGTCTTCATTTAACTACAGTGAAATAAAAGCAACTTGTACTCCCCTGAGAATATCTTCATAGGAAACAGCCCATCAGCATGAACATGACTGTACTGGACACAGACACATGCACTTTTCATGGCAGCTAAAGAGGCCCTCTTTGCAATGCATGACTTTCAGTTATGAATGAAAGTGTGTTGGCATGGATACTAAAAGACACGGTCTGACATGCTACATTTGTCACACTTGTTCTAATGTTTCTCTGTGGTAATGTGAGTGTTAAGGAAAGAGTGGTTTCTAAGTATAATGAAAATATTCTATGGTTAGACATTTTCAAGGATTCTGTGACAGAAGTCAATAGTTTCCAATCAATTGTATCTCATAAATGAAAGTAACCCATTACTTCAAATAGTATATATATCTGCTTAGAAAATACAAATAATCATAAAAGAATCATATGAATACAGTACCTTTTGTGCCCTCTAGCTGGAACTGTATTCACTGTAGGAAAGTTTTAAGGTTGCTCAACACTGAACAATGTTAGTAATGATACACTACTAGGCCTAAGGCCTATTTTCGGAACTAATAATAGTACAAAGAAAGCTTGTGGTTCACCTGAAAGTTTTGCAAGTTAAACTATTTGCTACTCTTCTTTCTTTCAGTGAACATGCTAAATGACAGAGTGTACACTAGGGAAAATGAATGCTACCTCCGTCAAGATCTCAATGACTAATCTGGTAGAGATTAAAGATGAACATCATTATATTGGGTTTGTGTGGCAAGGTTTTGGTAGCAGGGGGGCTACAGGGGTGGCTTCTGTAAGAAGCTGCTAGAAGCTTCCCCTATGTCTGATAGAGCTGCTGGCCAAAGCTGAGCCAATCAGCAATGGTGGTAGCGCCTCTAGGATAACATATTTAAGAAGGGCAAAACAAACCCAACCTGCTGCAGAACAGCAGCCAGAGAGAGAGGAGTGACAATATGTGGGAGAAACAACTCTGCAGACACCAAGGTCAGTGAAGAAGGAGGGGGAGATGCTCCAGGCACTGGAGCAGAAATTCCCCTGCAGCCCGCGGTAAAGACCATGGTGAGGCAGGCTGACCTCTGCAGCCCACGGAGTTTAACGGTGGAGCAGATATCCACCTGCAGCCTGTGGAAGACCCCATGCCGGAGTAGGTGGATGCACCTTAAGGAGACTGTGACCCAGTGGGAAGCCCGTGCTGGAGTAGGCTCCTGGCAGGACCTGTGAACCTGTGGAGAGAGGAGCCCATGCTGGTGCAGATTTGCTGGCAGGACTTGTGACCCTGTGGGGGGACCCACGCTGGAGCAGTCTGTTCCTGAAGGACTGCACCCTGTGGAAAGGACCCATGCTGGAGCAGTTCGTGAAGAACTGCAGCCCGTGGGAAGGACCCATGTTGGATAAGTTTGTGGAGAACTGTCTTCCATGGGAGGGACCACACGCTGGAGCAGGGGAAGAGCGTGAGGAGTCCTCCCCCTGAGGAAGAAGGTGCAGCAGAGACAACATGTGATGAACTGACCGCAAGCCCCATTCCCTGTCCCCCCTGCACCTCCCCAACGGGAGGAGGTAGAGAAAATTGGGAGTGAAGTTGAGCCCGGGAAGAAGGGAGGGATGGGTGGAACGTGTTTTAAGATTTGGTTTTTTGTTTCTCATTATCCTACTCTGATTTGTTTGGCAATAAATTAAACTAATTTCCCTAAGTCAAGTCCGTTTTGCCCATGATGGTAATTGGTGAATGATGTCTCCCTGTCCTTATCTCAACCCACAAATCTTTTGTTGTATTTTCTCTCTCCTGTCCAGTTGAGGAGGGAAGGTGATAGAGCGGCTTGGTGGGTAGCTAGCATCCAGCCAGGGTCAACGCACCACAATCATTTAGAGTTTACAAACAGGTAAAGAAGATGAGACCACCTTTCCACCCATGTTTTCCTGTTACGGTACACAGGTGTGTGAATTCTCAAGGTTTCTCTAAATAGTGACTGTTTTGTTATTATTCCAGTAGTGCATCCTAATTCATCACACTATAGGAAACCTTGATGATGAAGGATGGCCCCTCGCAACAAATCATAGCTAGGAGGCTAGACCAAACACTAAGATGTGAGTTTCCACAAGTCACAACAGCAATTGATATTCTTCAGGAGCATGTACCTGACAACCTAATGTTCAAAAAAGATGATGAATGAAAAGACAGATAATTGCAAGTAAGACATTTGGTATTTTGATTTACTTAGAATCCTAACTGCAGTTATTTGGAAAGATCACAGCTTTTTTTCTTTTCAAGGGGTCACTTCTAGTGCAGGAGGCACCTCAGTAAAAAAATGAAATTCCCAGCTGCTCTGTAGGTAACATTATCTGTGCCTGCTTTGCGCTGCGATATTGGTAACACCATACATTTTGCCAAGAAAAAGGGCTATACTAGCTCTGTATCACAACATTTTTTAGCTTTGCTGAAGGTTGACTTTAGATTCAGATTTGATTTTCATTTTTTACAGCCAATCCAATTCTCTGTTGTCTTCTGGATATATTTGGAGGTCTGGAGTTCCCTAGAATAACCCAAAATGCAAATATGAATTGACATTACCCTTCCCCTCCCTGTTCTAAAACTGATTGAATCATTCAGAGTCTGAACTGGTGTCTTTGTTTAACACAGCAGATTTTGCAATCCCTTGAGGGATTGACTGTGGACTTTCCTATTGTGTGTTTTGCTGTAGACAGGTCAGTGTTATGTTGCTCTCAGAGTGGGAACCCCTTTGGAATGGTGCTAGTTTTGCTGTATGTTACATTTTATCCTGTGTAAAGCATTATTGTGAGACAGAAGAATGTGAACATCCAGCTGTTGCCCAGCACCTGAACTGTCTCAGGGACAGTTCAGTCATAGGGATGGGTGTTCACCCTGACTACTTTTGAAAGGTAGGATTACTGCTTTTCATTACTATGCAGGTATTAGTGTATTCATTACTTGTAGAAGAAACTATGTTTCTTTCCTCTTGTTGTAATGCAATCAAATACTTAGCAGGGATCTTACTGAATATAAATCAATAGCACTAGTGCAATAATGTAAGTGCATCTTTTTCCTGAGAAATGGAGAATGGCAAGGTTAGAAGGGAAGGATACAAGCAGTCACATCTCCTGCATGTCTCATTGGATGTTGTACGCAAGAGCTGCATTTAATGCTTCTGCTCATTTGTCATAAATGTGGATTGTTACATGGTACTACGTAAATACAGAGATGAAATAAAGCTGGGAAATGCAGTACGAAACCCTGAATTTCTTACACTGTTTTCAGAGAGTGAAGAAGTGAAGACATTTCTTAAAAGCCCTATTTTTTTGAAGGGAATAGGTTGTTAAAAGAAATGTATACATTTCAGAATTAGTAGTATGATTGCATTAAAATGAGGGGCCTTGTTTAACAAAGTAGAGGAACAGAGAATGAGAAGAGAAAATCTGCACTGCTGAACTTTCCAAATTTCACTTTCCTTCTGAGACTGATTGCTGAAAATGAGATATAGTCAAACAAAAATTACCATTTAAATAACATTTTAAACATCAGAAAAAATTGCTGTCTCACTCATAAAAAAGTACAAAAGGATACCAGAAGATCCTCCAGCCCATCTCTGGACATCTCTCTATCCTTCTCCTCTAGAGGAGAACACCTGCACTATATAACTCTTGAAACATGATCATCTAACTGGATTTTAGAAAATTAGTGATACAGACTAGGCTATGTGTTCCAGTGCTTGCAGAAATTCTCCCAAAGTCTTTGTGGCAAATACATAATATTTCTTCTTGAGCTATCCAGAATGCTTACTGAGAATAGTTTAATCTCTAATGGTCTTTACATTCCTCAGTCATCTTTTCTCTAAACTGAACAATGGCTATTCCTTTCATTTACTGTCTCAGAGTATGGATTCTGGATCAGTGCTCACTTTTTTTCTCTTGACTCTCTCAAACTGATCGACATCTTTCCAGTAGCATGGCTTCCCATTACAGAGATAATTCTGAGCTGAAGCCTTACCAGAGCACAGTAGAGCAAAAATACATTTTCCTTTGTCTCACAGACAATTTCTAGTCTATACATTGAGGTTTCATAATTACTTTTCTCATTAAGGCTACTGATTTTGACTTGGGTTCAGTTTCTGATCCATAATATTCCCTTTGTTGCTGATCTTTATGGGTCAGTCCTTTCTGAGAAGACTTATGTTTAGTCTGAATTATTTAACCGCAATGAATATTCTACATTATCTGTTGGTTGATAAGATTAGGCTTTATGCTCAGAAATGTGATGAAAGACTTAACAATTATTCTTCATGTAAGAGTTGAAGCTTACTATTCATTAAGTCTTTGAGTTACCAGGAACTGTTTTACTTAAAGTGGCACATTGACTGCTGCTATGAATGCTGGTTTTGTGCTTAGCCTTTTAGAGGCAGCCTGCTAAGGCACACTCTCTTCCATCACTTTATTTGAAATAACTTCACTCACTGACTTATGTATATGTTTCCTGGAATGGGCTGAGAGTATCTGGTAGTGTACCAACCTGCCTGTGGGCTTTTTGTAACACGTCTTTTGTGGTTGGCTTCATCTCATCATTGTCATTCATGCAGTATGTCAGTAAATGGATATGAAGAAGTTCAAACCCTTTTTCTTTGAAACCCACTGACTTTTAGTCTCCTCGAGTAACACTGCTGTAAGAATAAAACTAAGGCCTGTTTGGAATGAGAGCTTCAAGTTATTGGCCATCTATACTAGAGACATCAGTTTTTTGTTTTAGCTCTGTCAGCTAATCTGTGGAGAAGGCAAGAAACACAAAGTGTAATCACTATATATATACACAATTGGAATTCACTAGCTTATGTTTGTGATTGCATTTTTTTATCATTATATTCCTGTTCTTTAGGGAAAGAGCTGCTTTTCCTCTGTTTGGAAGCTATCATATACATAATTGAGGTCCCCTGCATATCAACAATAAATAACAGCAGAGATTCTCAATTTTGGGATAAGGTTGCTTATTCACTTTGCTTTGTGTGTGTTTGTGAATAGATTATTCTTCTAACATGGCATTTTAGGGATTTATCAAACCTGTGTTGAATTTGGTAAACTAAATCAATTTTGAGAAGTTATATTTCTTTTATCATTTTCAAAATTGGAACATCTTTATTTTTGCAACTTTTCACGTCTTTTTTCTTTCTTATTTTTATTCATTGGTATTTATTTTCAGGAATAGAAACACTCCACAATGAAAAAGTGGGGTTTTCCTCCATTTCAGTGAAATTCATATTCACTTAGAGGGGGCGGTTTTCATGTTAGTTGTTTTGTCAGTTCTACATCAAACCAAACAAATCAATATACACAGATTCATTCCTAAAAACATCGCTGAATCATGTGTGTAATTGTTTTTTTCACATATGTATTGACATAAGTAAGAAGCATTAGGTATTTAGAACTTGTGAAAGTCCAAATAGTTTTTATGCTAAGAACCTTGAGTACCCATATGTGGGTAAATAAACAAAAGTGTGTTGATTTTCAGTGTTTCTACACAACAAATGTTCCTACTGACTAGAGTAAAAAGACCAAGGTGCCACCCTGAACTTCTAGAATAGTTGCTACCTTTGTTTGCTTGTTTGGTTGTTTACTGATTTAAATGCTTAACTGTGCATTGACAAGAAAAATACAGATTTTTCATAGTAAATATTAAGGTTGACATATTTTCATATTTTATGTCTCAAGTTCCTGCAGAATTCTATTCAATTTTTAGTGAGAGAACAAAACCAGCTTACTGTTCTGATAGAGAAACTTTAATTATAGTGCTTGGAGGTGGGAAGAGAGAGAGTAGGTCATGTCATTATTAAAACATATCTAATTAAGTAGTGTAGATAACGCTTTCCCTTCTTACGATGTGCCTCCTTTTTGATAGAAATCTGGCAGCTGATTGGTCTGGAGTTAAAGAGTAAGTTTCAGGTCAACCAGTGCACTCAGATGTTGCTTTCCCATTGAAGACATGCTCAGCCAAGGCAACAGGAGTCAGTTTTAATGAGCCTCGTGCTGCCTAAGAAGGAGATAGATCATAAATTAGTCAAACAAGAAAAAGGAGACATAAAGGGATATGCAGAGGGGATAAAACAGTTTTAGCAGACAAAGAAAGGTGATTTCCTGCTGAGGGCACTCACAGGTCCTTCGAAATGAAAGTAGCAGATGGCAGGGGTATTGTCACCAAGTTGGGACAATTCTTTAGAAACTGATTGTTGTCAAGGATATTTCTCTGATGAAGAATCAGAGATGGGATTTTCTGAACTTTGGTTGACTGTCTCCCATTTGTTCTCATGGAAGACAGACCACTTTCGACTGTGTCATGGCTTGACTCACTGTGATGTTCATGTTGTGTTTAAAACCATATGCACAAATGATATGTCACAGTTGTGAATTTTGATGAAAAATCTGAAGCTTAGATTTATGGTAATTAAAATTAAACCCTGAAAGCAAATCTATTTAGAGAAGTTGGCTTTTTATCTGTGAAGGGGCTGACACTTCTGTGGCTGTCTTTCCTACTTTGTATTGGAGCACAGCGTATGACCCAAATATTAGTAAATTTATCCTCACAATGAAAAGATAATTTAAGAAAATGTTGTAAAGTAGGTTTTCCCAAAAATAGCTGAGACAAAACTTGCGTAGACAGGGCTTAGTGCCTGTAAATTTCTTTTATTATAGTATTTATAATTATTTATTATTTATTATGTTTTAAGTACCAGCTTCTTAGACCTCTTAAAAACCTAATTGCATATTTAGAGCGAATTGAGCAGCTGTGTTACGTTGCTGTTGCTGTGTTATGTTCAAGCCATACAAACCCAGTAAAATTATTGCAGAAGCCAATTGTATTTTCACATGGACAGGATTTCAGGAAACTGAGACCCGATGTAATCAAGCCACTTGCCTAAGGTTGCATGAGTAGTCTGAAACAGAGTACAGATGTGAAGGAGTTCCATGACAGTACCGCAAGCATAAGACCATCCTCCTTCCTTGTGAGTAGTGGCTCTGAGTAGAAATGTATCTGTTTAGTGGCTGTATTTTTTAGATAAGGCAATGGAAGTGTTACCAATACACTTTCTTTAGCAAAGCTCAGAAAATATAAATCTTGGTATTCTTTATGTGTATAGACTGTCATTATAAAAGCTATGCTGATTATATCTTTTCAGCTAATTTATTGGATTGATGCACCATAAATCAAATAGCTCACTAGGTTTATTCACTATAGGCAGAAATAGTTGTGGTGTTCTCAACTCTTTCAGCACAGCTAATTCTTGCAACGCTGCAAACATTAACTACTGTGAGCAGTTCCAGCTAAGACAATTAATTTAATGAAGCTTACTCAGAGTAATAGGAATTAAATCACTGCTAAAAACTAAGCTATGATAAACTATATTCTTTGGGAGAATTTATGCAAAAACCACTGCTGATTCTAGGGATATAGTGGAAAAATATTTCAGTAATTAAACATGTCAGAAAAAGTCATATTAAACTGTTTCAATGAAGAACTTGTTCCTGAGATAAGATAACATTTTAATTTTTAGGTTTTATTTGAATATACAAAAGCTGGTGACAATCTGTCTTCAATTGGATTAACAAAATTGAAAATTCCCACCCTTTCAAGCATTTAAAACCCTTAATCAGATCTTAAAATCCTCTCTTCCCTTGGTTTCTGAATCTTTAAGTAGTTGGATAGTATTTTCAAGTTAGACAGTTTTTTTGTTTGTTTGTTTTTTCTCCCTTCTATAAATTCGAATCTGGTTACTAAGAAAAATGTGAAAATTAAGATTTTGCAAAATAAATTCATTCTTGAAGTAGTGCTTTAAAGATAAACCCAGCATAACAAAATATGTGCTGAAACAATAGGAGCTTTTAGCATTACTAATGATGTAAGACTCATGCTTTCTTTAAACAGTCTGCTTTCTACAAAATGATTAGTAAATTTGGTCATTATATGTAATTAGTAATCATTTGAATGAAAGAAATGATATATTAGATAGCATGTGTGAGTCTTCCTGTGCCAGTATGAATTTTAAGAAAGCAGTCTCAAAGCACTTTTCTAATAAAACTTGTATAGAGTGACAGCACATCAGTAATGGCATGAATCAGTTTCTTAAGGTGGCAGAGCTCAGAGGCTGCAGACCTCCCAAAGACAACTGAATGTTTCCTTTCTGTACTGCTGTTCTGTTTTACTTTACAACTTAACAATATATCAGAGTGTCTTGACTTTTCTTCTGGCTAGTAACACAGAAGTCCACAGAGATAAAAACCCCTGTTGTTAAGAGAAATATGCACCATCAAGAAAACCCAGGATATATTATTGTATTTATTTGTTCAGTCTTTGATCTCTTACTCTTTCTGTTGATGGTGTTTCAGAGATGATAACTTCAGCATCAGTGAGCTATGAAGCTGTATATTTCCAAGCTTTCCTCTGACAAGCGAAAAGCCTAGAGGATGATATTTTTTTTCTTTACTGTCCTTTTAAGTTGAGTTTTACTGTCCTCAACTAAGTTGAGTTTTAATTCTTTGGCAAGAAACCAACATGTTTACTGGAAGAAAGTAAACTTCTGTAAACTTTGCAGACCTTTTCCCCTATGTTTTCTTCGAATGCCTGATTATTTTATACTACTTAGTAAATGTACTAATTTAACATTGAAATCTCAATTTCAAGAGAAGAGCATGAAACAGGAAAAGTAAAATATCTGTATTGCCTAGCTGTAGCGGTAAGCTACGGTTAATGGCTCATTGCAGCATATTCTGCGCCATCTGCACACGCTGCTCTGATTGTGTCAGCCAGGACAGCTGACTACCTCCCTGGTTTGGCAGATCTCAATAGGCCTCCTGCTCAGAGATGTATGGGGTCATCAAAATTAAGGAAGACTCCAGTATCCCCATAGGTAAATTCAGAATCCTAAATCCAAGAGAATGATTCTTGAAACCCCTGCCCTGGATGGCTTTGGTTTTGATCATGACACTTCCCTAAACAACTGAAGTTTTGCATGCTCAAACTTCTAGTCTGTTGATAGAACTAAGCAGTGTCACTTCTGTCTTATGTGCTAGCAGTAAGAAAATATTTTGGGGTGGGGGGGAATGTGAAAAAAGATTATTTTTCCTACAGGAAGGCCTGCATTTATTAGAGAAGTATTTTAATTCTCATATTCTCTTCCTAACATCAGAATTTCAAACACACTGGTACATTTTAAATATTTTAAACAAAGTAAGAGGTAACGGTCTAAAACCTAGGTTGATCTGAAAAGCTTGTTGAACTAAGGTTCCTCACTTCCTGGAGGTTATTAAGGGCATATTAAACAATACCAATCAGGAATGTTTTAAGAATAAACATATCTTGTGAAGATAGAGTAGATGATATTTTGAGTTTTTTCCCTGCTTTATTTTCTGTGTGTAATCAAGTATTTCACTTCCAAAAAGAACAGTCACAGTCTTTTAGAAATCTTAGAAATCTTCAGGTATGCTCCCCAATTATGCTGTCAGAGAGCTTTCCTTGTTTAGCTGTTTCTTGAGAAGATATTTCTTCTTTTTCTTCTTAGATTTTCAAACAGGCCTGAATAGCTTATATGGAAACATACCCACTATATCTTTTAAATGCTCAGAAATTTAAAGAGTATGTAGGAGTTAGGGTCCTGCTTGATTGCCATAATAAATCACTTCTTAAAATCCCCTTGATCAGCTGTTAGTTAACTTTAAAAAAACACAGGAATTCAAGCTGAGTTACGGTGAAAATTAACAAACAAAGTGGTGAGTTTTGCTTTGTTTTTGCCAAGTATGAAACGGGGAACACAATTTCTGCAGTTTGGTAAAGTCACAGATTTACATAATTGTAAAGAAGCAAGGCTGTCTTTGTGTAGCATTTAGATTAGCTTCAGAAGTTCCTATTTGGTTCAGCTGACTCCTTATTTCTTCTGCTCTGTGCAGCTCTGGTTCTGTGGAGGATCGTATTCTGAATATTCCTCAACTACTTCTTCACAGTCCTGTTCACAAAAAAACACTGCACAAAACTTGGTTAACTCAATCAATTGAGAGACTTTTATATACTTTTGAAGTTTCCTGTCGATTTAATCTTATTTTTTACTTGATTATCAAATGTACAAATCAACAATCATTCCAAACAGAAAAATAAAACTTTTCCATTTGACATATTGAACATCCACTAGTAAAGAAGACCTATGTACTCAATTGAAAAGAGCTAAAATATATGCATTCGCCTGAGTTGACAACAAGTTTATAAACTATAATGCTGCTTGTATTTCATTTTTTGCTGATATTCAATTGAATGTTTTAGGGGCTCTGAGTGGGCAAAAACAATTAAGAGAAATTCACATTGGAAAGGCTGACATTTCAATGCCAACAAATATCACATCAGAAAAATACAGAAGTTTAGACAGTATGCCAGATTCTGTGTGGAAGTAGTGTCTTTTTGTAAGCTAGACAAGGCAAGTCTCTTAAGATAGTTAATCTTCAGCAACATTGCTCTCAGAAGTACTCTGAGGCAGTTACGAAATAGAGCTGAACTCAGTTATGTTCCCTCAGTACTTTCCTATAGAAAATTTTTTTAACTCAAGTAGAGCTGCCTTTGCAACCTTCACCATTTGAAGTTGCAGATAATGCAATACTTTAAGTGCAAACGAGCTTCTGTGAAATTCTGCGAAGTTCTTGTTCTTAGTATCAGTGAAGTGTGAAGATAGACTTGTGACTTTCACATCATATTTCTCAAGTAACTTATTAAAACTGACTGTTATGTTCTAGAGATGATCGTTGATGTGAACAGCTCCATTGAGATGAACAGAGAAAACATCTTTTCTCTGAGGTATCTTCGCAGACTTTTTTAGGCCGTCTATTTGCAGCACTACCTTATATCAAGTTTGCATATGGAAAGTTATTTTCACAACCATGAGGTCTAGCAATAGTTTGTTGACTTCTTCCTTTGCCTGAGTTACAGATTCAATACTTCAAAGACTGATAAGCTAAACCAGAATCAACCAAAAATGTCTTTTTATTTTTTCAGTTCTTGTTCTTATGTTCAGTTCTTGTTCTCTTGTTCACTTTCAAAAGGCAGCAAGTGCAACTAACTTTAAACTTGTTAGTCTATTAGTTTATTAGTCAAAATCTGAAGGGGAGTGGCTTTTCTACCAAATACTTAAAACACTTGTAAGCTTTTGAGATGCTAAAGAGGAAGCCATAACAGAATAGAAACCTGCTTTGTTTGCTGTCTAGCAGCAAGCGGTCTGTTTGTTCATTCTGCTTACTTACTATAAAATTTGAGTATTTATTATCAAGTAGCTATCTCCTTCACTTGAAAAATAAACTCCTGGTGAAGCATACTCAAGTAGAAGGACCCCAAATAGTATTTTATGGTATGGTATTCAACTGTTGGCATGTATTCATTGCACCCAATTGAAAAATGCTTTACATTTGGTCACATTTTGACTTAGTAACATGTCGAGCTATGTAGATAATTTATTCACATAATTTAATTCTTTGTTCAGTAGTCAAGCTGAAAAATAACATAATTAAATGATTTTAGGTTTTCCCAACATGAAAATTTTTCATTTGTCATGTCAGGTTGAATTAACTCATCAAAATGCTTACTTTCAGACTTCATTTTCTGCAGAAGCAGTGGATTTTTTGACATGAATGCCTCAATTGCATGAAGACTTGAAACAGAGCAAGAAGTAATGGTTGTGCTGATGACATATCTATCACCCTCCCAGAAAATGGTATTTAGAGAGCTCAGCTGACAGGTGAAATAATATGATTTAGTCTTTGTTGTGGTTTAACCCCAGTCGGCAACTGAACATCACACAGCTGCTCACTCACCCTCCCCACCCCAGTAGGATGCGGGAGAAAATCAGGAAAAAAAAGTAAAACCTGTGGGTTGAGATAAAGATAGTTTAATAGGATAGCAGAGGAAGAGAAAATAATAATAATAATAATGATAGAAGAATATACAAAACAAGTGAAGAACAATGCAATTGCTCACCACCTGCCAACCGACACCCAACCCATCCCCAACCAGTGATTACTGCTCACCGTCCGACTTCCCCCAATTTATATACTGAGCATGATGTCATATGGTGTGGAATAACCCTTTGGCCAGTTTGGGTCAGCTGTCCTGGCTATGCCCCCTCCCAGCTTCTTGTGCACCTGGTGGAGTATAGGAAGCTGAAAATCCTTGACTAGTATAAACACTACTGAGGAACAACTAAAACAGCAGTGTGTTACCAACATTATTCTCATACTAAATCCAAAACACAGCACTATACTAGCTACTAGGAAGAAAATTAACTCTATCCCAGCCAAAACCAGGACATCCTTCTACCTCTTAAAGTGTTTTTAGATTGGTATCTTACTTCTGCAAACAACACACTTTCCCTTGCATGATGTGCTGTATTTCCCCAAGTTGATGGATAGTTTGAGTTGCTCTAAAACGTAATTACTCTAAATATAATGTTTTACACAACATTAATTTTACACATTAATTTGGAATAATAAACTTAATAAGTTATTAACAATTATTAAATATACTTTAAAATAGTTTCACGTCAAAGATAAGAAATTAGTTTTGTTTTAAAAGTTATATGACTGGATATTTTTGTATTATTTTTAACAATATTTTAAACATTAAAAACTTCTCCCAAAACCAAGACTATTTTTTAAGTGAAACTTTTGGCTATCACTGAACAGAGATTTATATGAATATTTTTACCTAGAGCCAATTACTCATTTATGTTCATATATACAGCATACTTATCTAAATGTTTGAAATAAAGTATTCATGTCATAAAATGGTGATGGATGTATCTGGGAGGCTGGAAGAACTAGTGCAGAGGATGAAGTGAAAGCTTGACTCTTGGTTACACATTAAGGTCTCATAATTTTACTTATAACTTAATTGTACGCTGTGGAATGATAGAAACATATACACATCCTGTATACATTTTGAAGTAGGAAAATTAAGGAGACTTCTAAACAGCTTCCTGAATTTGAAACAAATTAATTTGCAGATATATGTGTTAAAGAAAGTAGACAAAGCCTAGTCCCTTGGTTTAGTTAAAAATGCTTTCGATGTAGCTATAGAAAATACATTTTTAAAGACAATATGGACCAAGCAAGGAGCAGTAATTAGATATACAACAGAGATTTCTGATCCTAAAATACATTCCAGCTTCTTTTATGTGCAAATCACTTAAGAGCAGGCCCTAATAGCTGCTAAGAATCCTTCTCATTGACATTGCTGCATTTTAAAAGAACTCTTTTCTTTATCAGATCAGTACCTAAGGAACAAAATTGTATTGTACTGAGGTAATTGAAAACAGATGTGAGAAAATAAGCTGAACATATTAAACCAGTACCCCTCTTATATCTAACATGCACTGTCTTTCCTAGAGTGGTCAGTTCAGATTGAACTAGTATTTTTTGGTAAAGCAGGCATGCAAGCTGTAAATTTGACTTAAAGCCAGTGATTGCTACTTTCTTTGTGTTTGTCAGCACAAGTGTTACAGTGGCATGTAGAGAAATTTCCTTTCCCATGCTAGAATTATCACCAGAAAGGGAAGGCAAAGGAAATGTAAGCTGCTTGGTTTTTTGCTAATGCTGAAATTCTTCAAGACAAGAAAACATAAGCAATTGTCAAAATGGTTGTCTTGTATGTCTTGTCTGTGTTAGTTCTGTGTTATTCCTCTCTGCAGAAAACAATATGCTTGTAGTGGACATTTCCTGAATGATGAAAAGAATATTTTTCAGTGGTGTCTAGAATTCACTGTCTACATATACCCATTAAACATATTTTACTTTTTACACCTTTTTCCCCCACAAACAAGCTTTTTTTTATAATTAGAATGAGCTATTCAAGCAAATTCAAATAGATTGCATGGATGAATGTTAATGTAATTTGGGAGGACAAATAATTGCAGCTGTGGAAATTAGATTCATGATGATCAAATACACTCCATGAAGGCACACTTCTGCACATAGACAGATCATGTACCAAAAGGGAATATAGTGTAGTTGACTATAGCTGTATTATAAAAGCTGTTTAGGTACCCAAGGCAGCACTTAGGAAGCTGTAAAATTTTCATGGAAAGCACACATGTCAACTGTTGACATATTTTTTAAAAATCTGTTCCGTACGTATCTTCTTGAGCACCTGATGTCAACTTCTTCACAGGATGAAGCCTAAATGAAGTGAAATGCACAGTAGCCTGGGCATTAACAGCAAGTAATAAGTTAAATACAAGTTGAAAACAAGTGGTTTAAGTTTAACTTGATTTTAGACTATCTGCTAGGGAAATGTGGGTTTTTTTTCTGTGTAGTAGAAAAGTCTGGGGGACATAAAGTGGTTAGCTAAGGGGCAGAAACTATATTGTGCCATAAAATTAATCGCTCTAATGAGTCCATGATCTTCATAGTTTGTGGAGGTATGAGTCTCTCTTATTTTGGGGGGAAGGATAAATTTATGTGGGGTGTTATTTTTGTACTGAAGAAGGAGTAATAATGTTTTAAAAGACAGTGCAAAAATTCTGTCCTCAATCCATGCTGAACTTATTGTTGTGTAAGCCCAAGACTACCTGAGTATTTAAGGTTTTTGGAAAGAATATTTTTAATTTACTAGAGTATGTTGGAAGGCAGTCAATAGATTTGCTGAATACCATTTAGTAACTGGCAGAGAGTGTATGTCTGGGAAATGCGTTTGCAATATTAAGGGCAGACAGTGTGAGGAGATTCAGAAGAAACTGTGTGCACTGGAAACCATTACAGAGAATCAACAGGGATATGTTTGATAAGCAGTTAATGCAAATGAATTGCCAAGCTGTACCATTTTACATAAACATGTAACTTCTTAAAACTAGGTCTTATGCTCTGGAATGTGCATGAAAATATCTTTGCCATACCAAAGAAAAAAGTACCTTAGCATCCTCAATATGCAGAAGCATATTAAAATTACTCAGTTAATATTTGCTTATTTTTTTAAACTCTGTTGGATTAGAACTGAAGTATTGAGGCCTGAGATTTTTACCACCTTTGTCATTTGATATGTCTTCAGTTTGCTGATAAAGTGACATCCCAAACATGTCCTGTGTCTGGGGTTTTAAACTGATACTTGAGAGAGAAAAAAGTTAATTCAGGAGGATTTGAGGCATCCTGCTTGTTTTATTGTACCTTTATCTTGTCATTTTTGATGTGGATGAATTTAATTTCCAACTTTGAAGAAAACCAGGAAATACTTTGAGACAGGATTTTTTATTTTATTGTTCACTTGCTTTTTAGGAAATCAGAGGGTAATATGCATATTTTGTAAACTAGTTCTTTGTATAATGCATTTCACCTCATTGGCTCAGTTGTTTATAAAATGTGCATTGCTAATGATTGTTTTTAATCTAGGATTCCTTTTGTTTGCGGTTTAGATATGTTTAAAGGAAATGCTGAAAATGAAAGACAAAAAAAATAATTTAGTAAATGAATCATACGAGAAAACTCTGTTGGAAAATTCAATAGTCCTCATTTAACTCCTAATTGGAACATTTTCTTGAAAGATCGTCTGCCTCAATTATTCTAGTTTACTATAGAACAAATAAATAGAAAACTTATATGGCTGAATGTATTTGATCTGCTGTCATTAAACTATCTATACCCAAATGTAATTCCTCATGTAATAATACAGATTACAATGAAGTGAGAGAGCACAGAGAAAGAAAACACGAAGGGATAGTTTGGAATGGTCTGAAGATCTAAAATTGGCTAGAGTTTATACAGAGTTATTTTTCATGGCTGCTAAAGAAATTGGAATAATGCAGTCATCCCAAGCCCTAAAAATCATTCAAAGTTGGTTACCACTAGAAAGTAAAAAGTACACTGTAGAATCATGAGTTATATTACAGCAGAGAAATGTTACTCATGTAGTCTTTAGAAGAATAACTATTACCTTTTTTGAGGGAAACATTTAATGATATATTTCTTTGGGAGAATTAATTTTATAAAATCACATTTTGAGATGTTCTGGTGGAGTATCTCTCTTCTGTTGATTATAAAGTGAACCTGAACTTTCATGTCGCAGTTAAGTGTCTAAGGTGAAGGATAAGACTATAGTGAAGTATTTAAAGTCTGAAGGTGATATTGCAATGAGTTTCGTAGAATCATATAATCATAGAATGGTTTGTGTTCGAAGGGACCTTTAAAGGTCATCTAGTCCAACCCCATGCAATGAGCAGGGACATCTTCAACTAGATCAGGTTGCTCAAAGCCCCGTCCAACCTGACCTTGCACACTTCCAGAGATGAGGAAGTTTATTGAGGTATTGTTCAGGGCCAGGAATCCAGAAATTCTGTGTATGTGGGTAGTGCTCTTTTGTGGCCAGCTCCAGCTTTAAGGTCATTTTTAGGTCTCAGGTTGCATCTGTGTTATCAACATAGTTATGTCTTGGAAGTACATGGACTTCAGAATTTGGAGATCAACTGAGTTACCTGAAGATAAAGTATTTTGCATCTTCTATGGCAGGAATTTCTGTAGCCAAGTAATTTCAGCTATGGAAACCCAGTACAAGAGGACTTAGGAAGCAAACCCAGACTGTTGTGGTTAACTATGGATGTTTGGCAATGATGAATTAAAAGCTGGTGCTGCAGGCATATTCTGATGATACTTCACAGAAAGAGCTACAATATTGCAAAATACTTCTGGGTTTTGGTCTGTTAGTTTAGCTTTAAGGGAAATAGATGCATGTATCACTGTATTTTAAAATATATTTAAAAGTCAAGTAAATATAGTTTAATATTATATTAATAACATGCTAATATTATTAACACTAGCAAATGGTCATTCTTCATCTAAGATGGCAGTATGTCCTGCTAGTGCTTTAAAAGATGGAATAATTTCATATATTGCAAAAATGCAAGAACCTTAAGACAGAATCATGGTATCTGTTTAAAATGATGGGTCATAGGTCAGTGAAGGTGTATAAACTTCAGTATAAACTTCTACCATGTTTAATACCAGTGAGATTGATTCACAAGTACAGTTCTTATGTACAATAGAAAGTGTTTGTCAGATTGAATTTTGAAAAGGAGTAATATCTGTTTGCAACAGGCAATGTTAGAAAAGAAGAATGTAATTACTTAAACTTGATTTGACCAAGCTGTGAAAAGCAACACATGTTGCCTCATAAAATCATGCAATTTTTACTTTAAAATGGTGTCTATTGTGTCAGTAAGTAACCATCTAATTCTCTAGTCCATGTCATGAGAGAGCAGAAGAGTAACTCAAATTAATGAAGCTGCAAAAGCCAAAGAAAGAATGTGGGGACAGGAGGGAAAGGATGCAAAAGCAATACTAGTTGAAAAATGCGAGGTCGTTTTTTGGTGTGCATATATATATACATACAAATAAATATTTATATAGATTTGTATACAAATGTGCTTTTGTCATGGTCAGGGCTTGTATTTGGGAAACCTAAAATTTCCATTCAGAAGCAGAGATGAAACTTTACATAGTCCTTATCTCCAGCATTGCTAAATTGATTTCTCAGATTCAGGTTTAGAATCATAGAATCATTTAGGTTGGAAAAGACCCTTAAGATCATCAAGTACAACCGTTAACCTAGCACTGCCAAGGCCACCACTAAACCATGTCCCTAAGCACTACATATACATGTCTTTGAAATACCTCCAGGGATGGAAACTCAACCACTTCCCTGGGCAGCCTCTTCCAGTGCCTGGCTACCCTTTCACTGAAGAAGATTTTCCTAATATCCAACCTAAACTTTCCCTGGCACAGCTTGAGGCCATTTCTTCTCGTCCTATCCCTTGTTACTTGGGAGAAGAGACCGACCCCCACCTGTCTGCAACTTCCTTTCAGGTAGTTGTAGAGAGCAATAAGGTCTCCCCTCAGCCTCCTCTTCTCCAGACTAAATAACCCCAGCTCCCTCAGCCACTCCTCATATGACCTGTTCTCTAGACCCTTCACCAGCTTCGTTGCCCTTCTCTGGACACGCTCCAGCACCTCAATGTCCTTCTTGAAGTGAGGGGCCCAAAACTGGACACAGTACTCGAGGTGCGGCCTCACCAGTGCCGAGTACAGGGGGACGATCACTTCCCTGGTCCTGCCGGCCATATTATTTCTGATACAAGCCAGGATGCTATTGACCTTCTTGGCCACCTGGGCACACTGCCAGCTCCTATTCAGCTGGCTATTGACCAACACCCCCAGGTCCTTTTCCGCCAGGCAGCTTTCCAGCCACTCGTGGTTGTTGTGACCCAAGTGCAGGACCCGGCGCTTAGCCTTGTTGAACCAATGTTTAGTGACATTGGCTTTGGTCTTGCAGGGAACTCTGATCCTGATCCAGTGAAGTGTGTAAGGATATATTTAATTTCTACAAATAACCTCCTTATATTAGTTTTATACTGAAATTTAGGTGTATATATGAGTGCATCACTGGAGTGGAATAAAAATACTCATTGCTTTTCTGAACTGAGTGCACTGAGGCAAGAAATAACCATTCAAAGGTGTGAAGCAAAAATTGGTGTTACAGCTTTATGGTAAGGTCCTGTGTAAATATAATTCAGTCTGATATTTGGCTCAGATTATTGGTATAGTTTTGATACTTGGGGCTTGCAGCTCTGGAATTCCTCTGCCACTTTTAGTTGTATTGTTTTGAGTAATTCCTCCGTTAGCAGACAAGGGGAAAAGAAGCTGATTTCCTTGCAACTTACTTAAGTTAGATAAAAGAATGGCAGGGTTTTTTTATTTTGTTTTGTTTTGGTTTTTTTTAATTATGTATGAATAAATGTGTCCATGCACTTTAGCCCCCTACCCCCCCCCCCCCCCACTGCTTCAGGAAAAGAAGTAATTGTTCAGGGACACACTGACTTAACCATGGGATGTGACAAAATGTTCGTGTGGTAAGGTGAGATGTAGCTAAAAGCAAATCTGCCAAAAACATAATTAAGGTAAATGGAAGCCTATATTAATGAAACTCATTGAGAAGCTGATGCAGGAAGAAAATGTGGTTTGAGAATAATTATTTGAAAGCAAAATCGTCAAGGCTTATTCTGTGAAGTAAAAAACACTTAAGCATTCAATGACAGTTTGAAATTAAAAGAAAGTAAAGGATTGCAAATCAATAACAATAAAAAGTGCACTAAGCTAATGAATCCCTTGTTTCAAATTGTAAGTGACAGTTTTGAATTCCAGAGTAAACCCTTAGTGATGGCTCTTTTCATTACCATGCAGCAGCACTGCCATTTTAGCTTCCACAGCTGTACTCACTCAGCTACGTGCTGCTTTGATCTATGACTCTATTTGCCATGCCTTTCAGGGGTAGGGAAGTGGGAACTCATTACTGAAAAATACCCAAGTGATTTGGAAGATAGATTTTCATGTCACCAGCTGATCCCTGAGGCTCAGCATCCACCCTTTGAACAGAAACTTAAGTAAAACCTGAGACAATGTTTTCCATGTTGCTCTTTCAAAAGGGACCTTGCTGACTAACTGATTTAATGGGCGTATCTGTTTACAGGCAGTTCTGTGTATTCCAGTAGAGTAAATGCCTTTCCTTGTACAGAAGAAATAGCTTGGTGGTTTTCTTAGTCCTGTCTTTTGCTTTTAGCTGTGTGCTGTTCCCGTAATACTCTGGACCATTGATGCTTGACGTGTAGGAGTTGAAATAATCAGAACTGATTTGAATAATCAAGATAAAATAGTGCAACATTATACTATAGGAGAAAATCCTGTAGACAGAGGTGCTTTAGTGTCCCCCTGCCCCCCCAATTTCCTTAAATGCTACAATAATCGTTTCCTGTAAGACAGTTCTGATTGATAGTTTTTCCTCTTAATTACTTTAAAAATAACTTATTTAGGGAAACAATCAGGAGTACCCTATGTATACTGGTATATTCATGCATATGTTTTGAGACAGCAGCTGGGTTGTATGAATAATTAGTTTTGTTTCTCAAGATAAATAAAAGATGACTCAACCAAAAATTATGCAAGGGTTCCTGTTTTTATTAAAAAAAAAAAAGAGAAAAAGATTTGATTATGAATCAAATCATATGGCCAAGGCAGCTATTTAATGTAAAAATAGACAAACAGATAAACTCAATTTAAGCCACTTAACATTAGAGACAGTGGCCTCACTTGTATCTGCAATGACTGAGACATTCCCTCATATTTTGAGATCTAGGTTCTATTTACCTTTTTTTTTTTTTTCATTATCACTTACTTTTCAGAATGATCCCCTAAATTATATGCTTTAAAGTGGTTTAGATATGTTACCTCCCTTTTAATGTTTGCCTTCATATGAACTATATTCGTTTTCGGAATTTCCCTCTAAGTAGAAAGAGTGATTCTTTATATTGCTTTTTGTTACATTCACTGGAGAGAGGAACACCTAAATTCTTCTCCAAATGAGTATATTAAAGAGAAAAGTATCAAAAAAGAATATTGAGAAACTATTCCTGAACAGGCACTGGGCATTCACTTACTTTAGCTCAGGAAGAAGTGGATTTAAAGTATATCATTTGAAGAAGTTAATCAAATCTGGAACTAAGTGAAGGTTAATGTGAATTCATTAAAATTTGGGTTTGGTTTTTTTTTGGTAAACAAATTAGCTGAAAAATAAAATGTAAAGATATCCAACCTGCTATCAGTTTTTCAGAACATTTCTGTGTCTTCAGAGAAAAAAAATGACAGCTGTTAGAAGAGTAGGTAGGTGGAAAATGTATGTGGTGGCAACCTTTGAAGCCCTGCTTTTAAAAGCAGCTCACAAGAAAACTTAAATGTAGTTTGTTACACTCTGAAGTATGAAGCCAAGATTTTTAGATTTGTTAATGTCCGTCTTTTAGGCTTTCTTCTGTGAAAGAATTTGGGAAGTAAATGAGAACATTTTTCCTTAGCTATTTGCAGTTTAAGACCTTAACTCTTTCACCTGTTCCATTGCTCTCCCTCCAATGTACTTCAATATTCTGTGGGAAGACACTGTAAGTCTCTGTGAGTGACCTTAGTTCACATTACCACAGACTAAAATCCTTGTAGTTCTTTATGCTAAAGATTTTCTTTGCACTGAAACAGAACAGAGAGAGTCACCTTGCCCGTTATAGCATTTCAGATATGAGATGGTAACTGTGAGAATATTTCTCCTGACTAGTTTGTGCACTAGAAGCTTTATTGACAAAGTGATAAATTTTGCATCTTGGAAAATGATTGATGTATTTTAACATTATTGAAAATAGTGTTATTTTATTTATGTTTTTAACAAGAAGGTCTAACATTTTTTGCAGTGAAAACATGGGGAGAAAAAATGGTTGTGAAAAGACAAAAACAAGTTTGTATTATAAAAACATTAGAAGCTTTTGAAATACATATTTCTATAAGCATTCTTCCAAAGTGGCTATAAAATAATGATAACCCACTCTGTACTCCAAGCAGAATAAATCTTCTGTTTAAAATGTGGTAAACAGCTGTTTTGTTATCATGTAAAATACTGAAGGAAGGAATAATCTAACGATTGGTGGAAATAATGGGAGTCATCTTGATATTTTCTAAATAGCTTACATTCAGATCATTGGAATTATTTGGACAGTTAATTATCACTAAAATTGCTAGGTATAATATACCTAATTCCTTCATCCTTGGATATGGGGCCTAATCCTCTGGCTTTGTAAGTAATGGAAAAATTTTTAGCTGTAGTTTTGAATTTTAGATTCTTCATGCATCCATTTGTCTCTTAAGAAAAAATTGACACCATAGCAAGTCTCTTGATCCGCTCAGAAGAAATATGAGGCACATGTAATGCATCAGTAGATGCTGGGGGCCAACCAGTTGGAAAACAGCTTTGCATAAATGAACCTGAGGGTGCTGGTGGACACCAAGTTGAACATGAGCAAGCAATGTGCCCTTGGCACAAAGAAGGCTACTGGTATTCTGGGCTGCCATTAAACAATATTGCCAGCAGGTCGAACGAGGTGATCCTTGCCCTGTAATTAGCACTGGTGAGGCCACACCTGGAGTACTGTGTCCTGTTCTGGGCTCCCCAGTATGAGAGACATGGACAGACTGGAGAGAGTCCAACAAAGGGCCATGAAGATGATGAAAGGACTGGACCGTCTCTCCTATGGGGAAAGGCTGAGAGAACTGGGACTGTTTAGCTTAGAGAAGAGAAGGCTCAGGGGGGATCTTATTAATGTCTACAAATACATGAAGGGAGGGTGCAAAGAGCATGGAGCCAGGCCCTTCTCAGTGGTGCCCAGTGACAGGACCAGAGGCAGTGGGCACAAACTGAAACACAGGAGGTTCTCTCTGAACATCAGGAAACACTTTTTCCCTGTGAGGGTCATTGAGCACTGGAATAGGTTGCCCAGGGAGGTTGTGGAGTCTCCCTCCTTGGAGATATTCAGAAGCCATCTGGAGATTGTCCTGTGCAACCTGCTCTAGGTGGCCCTGCTTGAGCAGGGGGGTGGACCAGGTGACCTCCAGACCTCCTTTCCAACCTCAGCCATTCTGAGATTCTGTGATTCTGTAATTTTATATTGTTCTCTTGATGTAGAGATCATCAAACATCTGATGATGAGTCCCCAGAGAAGTAATTTGCCCAAATTTGAGATAGACATACACACACATGCGGCAATGCATGTACACATACATGCACGTGCTGGCCATCTTATGTGTTAAAATGTTAGCATAGTTTTGGAATTGTATAGCGATACAGTTGAACTTTCACCAATGAATTGAGCAGTATTGCTATTGATTTCAATGAGAGAAGTACTGTGTTCTGTTAGGAGTTTTAATTAGTATTACTGTTATGCATATAGGATTAAAGGAGGAGAATTAAAACTGGGCACTCAAAGACAAAGTTGAAAGTTGTATTTCTGGTTTAACTGGTGGCTTGCTCTGTGACCCGGGGCAAGCTGTTTTAATTATTTGTGCCTTCATTTTCCAATTTGTAGAACCCAGATAATAAAATGAACCTACCTTGCAGGGATGTTGTGAGTTTCAATTAGTGCTTGTAAAGTGCTCTGAACTCCACAGATAAAAGACACTATAGCAGCAGGAACTGTTATTATTGTTATATCATTATAATACATGTTAGCATAGCTCTGTGACATTAATCTTCATTTATCAAGAGACGTATAACTCACTCCTGGCTATCTCTCTTGTGCATTATAATTTTCTCTATATACTGAAGATATATGCCACATTGGTATATAACCATACTGCATTTTATATCTATATGCACTGTGTATTCATGAGAGAATAGATATTTTTTAAAGCTGTTGGAAATAATTCTTGTTCATTGATTGTAGTGATTTTAGTCTTGGCTGATGTTATATTTTACCTGTTTTTAAAAAGTATTATAATTAATTAATAAATAACTGTTTTTCTTGATTTTTAAGTGGGGCTCAAACACAGTGTTGTGTCATGTGGCATTATTGCAGTTTGTTGAAATGTATCAGTATGAAAATCATAATGTGGATGTGCTTTGGTAACTGCATTATTGCATATTAAACATTAGGACAAGTACAATGCTTCACCTTGAAGGATGAAACCTATTTACTGCTCACAATGTCTAATATGTTACCATTATTGTATTTGAAGTAGAGAAATTATACTAGCAGTGCTTGTTGCATAGCATTTGCTTGTATGGCTATATCCCTCAGCTGGTAATCAAACATATTGTGTAATGCCAAAAGAGTTTTGAAGGGAAAAAGATAGATAAAGTAGCATTAACAGTAGGGGATGTGGTATCAACTGATTGATGTTCTTGCCTTATGTATCAGAGATCATCTTTAATGGCTGGTAACACAGATGTCTCCATCATATGTAAATCATTAAGTTTCAATAAGCATTATCTGCAAAATTATTTTCACTTTGTTTTGTTCCTATTTCCTCTAAATGCTTTATGGGCCATTTTTTTGCTAATGCTCTCCTATTGTTTGCAGAGTTGCTTGACATTTTGAGAAAGGTGACGAGTCTTATTTTGATCTTTTGGTATTGTTTCAGAGACTTGACTTTACTGATATAAGTGAATGTGAATATAGAAATATAATTTCTATAAATATTACCTTAATATTAATTAGATTATTAACTAATATTAATTATATTAATTCTTTTAAATTCTATCATGTAAAATTATATGATTAATGATTATATATTGTTATTTAGATAATTTAAATAATAATGAATGTGAATATATAAATAATACATTTGATTGATTGTAAAATCAAATAAAATTTTTAACTGGCTTACTGTGTATATGGTTGTCATATAGTGTATCATGGTGAACCAAAATTATTAGATTATAAAGACAAGTGGATGATGGTCAAGTAATTGCTGCAGAAACTGACAGGGATGTTTAAGATGTTCCTGCTTTAAGCTGTATTAACAACTCTCTGTCCTCCCATCTCTTGGACCATGGGACAGATTGTTCAGTTAATCTCAGAAGCAGTTTGATGTAGTTTGTGTGGTTTTACATTAAAGCACATGATAGTGCATTCATGCAGTGTGTCTAGTTTACATTGAAGCAGATGAGGAATTTTATCTACACGTTACTTCTGCTGTGAGGCAGAAATATGTAATAAGGAGGTTGTTAGGGTAGAAAATAGAAACATAAACAACCATAGAGACTTTTTGCAATTGTTTGACCAAAGCCGCAGTTCAAACTCTTTTGATTTAAAATTAAAAGTCTGAGTTCATACCTATGTCAAGATAATTGTATCTGTAAGTTTAGGTATCTAGAAAACTATTTGCATGGTGAAGATTGGATCCTGAGGTGGATATTTGCAGACTGAAGTGTCATGAAGTTTGATATCCACCGAACAGTCCACCCATCAAATCCATATCCTTCCAATTTAGAGAGGAGGATATTATTGGGGAGGATGTTGCCAATTTTATTTAGAATGTATGTTTTGCAACCATTTTAACTTGAAGCAAAGAAGTTGTTGCACCAACCAGCCTTATTTAATTGATGTCACAACTGAACAGAAGTGATTCATCCCAAATAACTCTAATGTTTTCATGAACTTAGGTACATAATGAGATAAAGGGTACATTCATGTTGTGCAGAATATTTAACCTGGAAGTTAAAGTTTCTACTCACAAAATAAGACTTTTAATGATTGACAAATTTTGATCTTGAGCAGGCTTCCGTTCTACTTACAAAAACATTGAAACATTTTAATGCTCTGTAGCTATATTGTATTTTTCAAGTGAGATTTTAGAAGAGAATTTTTAGTATATAAGTAAAAAACAGATTGCGAATGCTCTGAGGCAGAGGAAAGTTTTATTAAGGTCCTCCAGAATGCTTAAAACTTGACAGAAATTTTCTTCTCAGAAGTTTTGCCTTGGATTGAAATGGAGCCAGGGTTCAATTTCTTAAGTCTCAATATTTCTTTGCATTTTATCAGAACTGGGAAACTCAGAGGTTAACTGGAAAAAAATCAATAATTATTTTTTAAGTTAGACATTGGATTTGTGGTTTTGTTTTTTTCTTCTAGCATGGCAAACAGTCTTTAGTAACCAAATTTCTCCATTGGCTTTTCTGGTATAGTTTTAAAATCCATCACTAGTCATCATTGTATGTCTTTTTATTAAAATACTCAGTCTTCCTAAAAACGAGTTAGTCTCCTCTCCTCTCCTCTCCTCTCCTCTCCTCTCCTCTCCTCTCCTCTCCTCTCCTCTCCTCTCCTCTCCTCTCCTCTCCTCTCCTCTCCTCTCCTCTCCTCTCCTCTCCTCTCCTCTCCTCTCCTCTCCTCTCCTCTCCTCTCCTCTCCTCTCCTCTCCTCTCCTCTCCTCTCCTCTCCTCTCCTCTCCTCTCCTCTCCTTCTTTCCTTCTTTCCTTCTTTCCTTCTTTCCTTCTTTCTTTTTCTTTTTTTTTCTTTTTCCTTCTTATTGCCAATCTTATGTCAAACTGGTGAGTTTCTTTTCAAATACTATGTATGAATAGTTCGGCATAGTTGGCTTCCTGCAGTCTTTTATCAGCGCTTGCTTCGAAGTGAGTATTTTTAATAGGATGACAACAATAAGAATCCTATTCACTGCTGACTTGCATGTGTCGTGTATGTGGCTTGCTTTTTTTTTTTTTTCCTGCTCTCCCCCCCTACCTATACTCAACAAAAAAAGATTTGTTAGCGAGGTATTTGATTGATTTTAAAGCAAATAATATAAAAGACAACTTATCAAGCTTAGCAGGTTTCTGAAAGTATTTTGTGGTGAGTTGCATGTGATAAAATACAACTATTGAGACAGTCACAAAGTCACTTTCATTCAATAATAATGAAATGATGTATTTTAGTTACACATTGTCCAATAAGGAAAAGTCACTTTGCTGCTGCTAAAGCTTTTGTTGATGCACACTGATTTTATTATTTCTTCACAAGAATGTTTTTTTTTGAGACATTATTAAGCAAGAAATGAAGTTTTGATAAGAGGCAATAGCCTTTGTACAGAGTAAGGATGCCAATTTCCCCAAGATGTGAGACATACTGAACTCATGCTCAAGTGTTACTCGATTTGAGCTCTGCTAAAGAAGGCTAGAAAAGTCACTCCATTCAAATTGAAAAAGAGCTATGGCAAATATGAAAGCAAGAAAAAGAGGAGAACATGAAGAGAGGATACAATGTATGCAAAGTTATTTCATAGAAAGGACAGGAGAAAGTTCAAATGAAAAACTAAAGCTTGTAAGATCTTTACATCTGCTAAAGTTAGTGAATTACCATCTGGCAGTATAAATGGACAAGTCACATGCAGGATGATGAAATAGAGTTTAAAATAATGAGTAAAATTGTTAGTATAGCTAACTGCTAGTTTATCTTGCTGTTGGCACATGAATTTACACAGAGAGCTGGTGATTATTAAAATGATAATCAAAATCATGAATCATATATACTTAATGAGAAATTTCATGTGACATACAAGTTTGCGTTGAAATGAATCTCCACATTTCAAAGAGTGAAGGGAGTAGCCTGCCATCACCACATTTGCTTAAGAATAATAGTTAATGAAAGACATGGCACAATTCTGCACACGTGGTACAGTCTCGCTTATTGCAATTAAATTCCTTGTTACCTTAGAAGGAAGTTCCTGTTTAGAGCTATAAAAGAACAGCAAAGAAGTAAAATCTTTCAGTGTATTCCTTCCTTCCATTTAGGAAAACTTTGCCTCTCCACCCCATCCTTGTGTAATATGCTATCTATGTTTTTCTCCTCTTACATTGCTGCTAATTATGCCAGCTAGAACTTAAATACTTTTTCCTGCTTGTTTATTCTTTTGACTGCTTCTTTTGTGTAAAACTCCTTGTTCTCATTAAATTAATTTTACATATGTTTCCTCTCCTCTGAATTCCTGATTACTATTAGAGTCCATTTTGGAGGCCCACCCCAAGAAGTGAAAGATAGAACTTCTCTCTTGGAGAGTAGACAACAAAGCTGTATAGGCGCTCATTTTCTTGAACTGTTTATGTGGCCAACAGAAAGTACTGCAACTTTCAAGTTAAAAACATTGAATTAAAATTAATCCTGGTTTAATTAAATGATTGTGTTATTGGAAAAGCATCAGGTTGCTTTAGCTCACAGAAACATGGTCATGGTCTTTAAAGAATGCTTTTATTCACATTCGTGAATAAGGTTCTAATCTTCTCTAACAGGATATTTTATCCTGATCTTGAAAAGTGCTGATCTGCCAAAAAGTCCCAACTATTTTATTGGATTTTGAAAATCTAAATTCATGTCAAGATTAAGCTTTTTTGGTGGTGAAATGGCCTTTCCATAGAGTATGTACATCTGAATCCCTCAAGATAAAAAAATTAATAAATTCCTATGGAGTACAGAAATTTCCTTATGGAGCATTTCTGTCCAGTATTACATGAGAGGGACAAGTAAATATGTGTGAGTAAGAGACTACCTCTTCCGTTGACTGATGGAGTATTTTGGTTTCCATGTTAAAGAGAGGTTATCTGTTAGAATACAGTCTGGGACACCCATTATATATAGATATGGTAATATAATTATTGTTCCTAGAGCAGAATTACAGGGAATAGTTGGATCCTGACAGAAAGGAAGTAGATTTGTAGTTTCCAAATTATGCATGCCAAATGATTTATATAGGCTAAGAAAATGAATCACTGATTTCAGTAAAAATTGCTTTAGGGAATTTTCAGATCATCCTGCAGTGTGTGGGTCTGTGAAAGTACTAAATACTTTAGAATATTTATTTTACTTGTGATTTCTGTGACATTCCATCATATAATCAGGGATGCTTCTGATTTTTCTGTTATGTTTAATAAAACCTGAAGCCTCCAGCACAAAAAGCATGCATTCCTTAAACAGGAGATTCATTTAGAAGTGAGTAAGAAGGCTGGTAGTTGTGGTTGATAGTCATTAGCAGCAGACAATGGCAATTCATTAGTGCTTCTTTGGCTTTTTGTTGTTTTGGGTTTTTTGTTTGTTTGTTTTTTCTGTGTGTTGGTTTTAAATGGTTACCAACAGCCACATAGATGAATCAGGTTCATTTCTGTAATTTGTAGAATTGGTCAAACTCCTGTGAAGATTCCTATATATTGTTAATTTAAGTTATAAATCCAAGCTGGGAAAAAAAATGAAAATACTTACTTAAGAGTTAGCTGGAATCTCTGTGAATCTATTGTTAGATCTTTTCATATATTTTGAATGAAATTTTAAATGAGTGTTCAAAATTCAGGAATTGTTATCTAGTTCTTATTTTCTGTTCTAGATATTGTAAAAATATTCCTGTTTCACCAGTTGCACTCAGGAGGAGTTATCAGGTTATGTTTTCCTAATGTTCACTGCTTTCTGCCACCCCCCCCATCCCAAGATTCTGCTTTCAGAACTGCTTTCACAACTTAGCTGATAATAATGTGGATGATTTCAGGAGAGGAAGTTTGGTACAACATACTTTACTCTTCAGTAGTGGTATTTGCTATGCAAAGTTCAAAGGAGCAGAAAATTATTGTTAAAAATGGTTGAGATATTTCACTGAAGATAGGAAGGGAGCAATTGCATTAAATGTCATATTTTCTGTTATCGCTTTTCTGAATATGACAGCACTATAAAATACTGACAACATTTGTATGGTACTGTATAATGTATCTAACAACTGGCCTTCATCTTTTCTTATAACAAGACATGAATTAAGTATGTTTACAGTTGGCAGCAATCCATTTCAGTACTAGGATATAGCACTGGAATTATGTGCTTCTTCCCAGCCCTCTCTTCTGCCTTTTAAAGAGCATGATGACATTCTCACAATTTAAAACGTATTATATGGGAGAAAATTGTAAACCTTTGTCTTCTGACAGCTGAAGGGAATTACTGACCATTTAAATAGCCTATGTGTTTTGTCCAAATAAGTGATTCATATTTGAGTTTTCGTAATGTCTTTTGTTAGTTTTTGTGAAAGTGAAGAACAGCATGCAAAATATGGAGACTCACACTTTTAAAAATTGCTGTTAAATTTTATGTTTTAGAGTAAGAGCAACCATCCATCTTTGTTCTTCCTTCTCTACAGTGTTTCTCTGGTAATTCAAGCCCAAAAGAAAATAAACAAAAGAATAGTAGGTAATTGTCTTAGTTTTTACATTGTTATTCATGTACATTTAGTGTTACAACATTGTGTTGGTGTTGGCTCAAATCATGAAATGCATACTTTATTTAGGTATTTATACTACAACAACTCAATCTGCAAAAATTCCAGTAAAATTTTCATCAAATATCGTCCAGTTACTGTAAAAAATTGGGATCGAATTATGATGTGATGACTGATTAAAATGTTTACCACTTGAGGTGTGCCACGGAGAGACTGGTATAATCTGTGTCAAGCAAACAGGAAAAGGTCCACTGGAAAGTGTTACACTCTGAATCAGTCTGGATGACTTTTGCTACATACAAAGAGACTGCAAGCAGGATATGCTCCAATTAAAACTACAAAGCAATAATTTATTGGCTGAGACACAGAAGAAGTAGCTAGAACTAGCAATCTACTGGGCTAACCACTAATATGCGTCATCACCCTTGATGAGGCACTTGGTGAGTCCTTGCTGACCAGGTGGGGAAGGGTCAGCTGCTGCTGCTGTTTGGAATGGGATGATCTGTGATGTTGCTGAATTGCCTTGTTCCAGTTCTGGTTTTCCCCTTAGTTTTTTATACTTGGTTTTTCTCTTGAATCCTTGAGCTGCTGACAATCCTTTTCTCCTCTATTTTATCTCTGTCTGCAGTTTTACCTTCCATGGTTTTTTTACCTTTCATGGTCTTGCATGGTTTTAGGCTATGTACTTTGTCACAGCTCTTTCCTGTAACATAGCAGGTTTCCAAAAAGTCCTAGCCAATGTTATGCACCTGTGCTGTGTCAAAACTAGTGCAGGGTCACAGAAAACTAAACCCCTCTGGAGAGAGATAGAGGATTTTTTTGCTGAAGCATTTAGGGGCTCATCCACAGCTTGAACCTGAAGTAGTCTTGGTTCCATTACATCAGTACTAGTGTTACTGTTGAACTAAGGAGGCCTAAAATTTCCTCTTAAGTCTTTAGATGCTCATTCCTGAGACCTTTCAGCAATTATTCACCTTAACTGCATTTTAACTAATAATGGTGATTTTATTTTGATATGTATTTCATATGTAATGCTGCTTCTTCAAAGAAGATGTGATGCGTATCTTTTTAACAAGTATGTACATTTTGTTACTTATTTGACGAAGAAAAAGGGTGACCTTTTTGTTCCAAGTACTAACCTAATTTATAGATGCAGGATTCCATGAACATTTTAGGTTCTTGAAGAGTCAGAGGAAAGTAGCATAGACATAAACTTAGGTTATAATAAAAATGGATTGATATATTCATAAACAGAGATTTGCAGTAGCTTTTGACTAGGATGAAGCATGAGGATTCTGTTTTGCATCTTTCCTTTCTGATATTCAGAACTCTATAACAGGTGCAGTGGTAGGGTTACCAAATGGATCAGTCTTTTCCTTGTCTTTCATTTTCAACTCTACACATCTCATCCATTGAGTGTTTCTTCAAAATTTCTTATGATACCCTTCCTATCTTTCTCAACTTTGAAATGGTACCAGGAACTGAAAGAAGAGGTTGAAGAAGACAGGGGATTTGGAGATTAACAACAGAGTTTTTAGGAGCATGCAAAACTTTTTCAGTCTCTCATCCAGCCATGACCTGCTTGTCACAGTGTAATGCCCTTTCTTCTTAACGTGCTGACTCCAGTATATCTGTATGAAAAAAAAAGGAAAAAAGTGCTTTAAGCTCTGCTTTTGGAGTCCATCCAGAAATATTTTCCCCTAAGTTTGTAACAAACAGCTGCCAGAACTCCATGAGTCCCTTAATGTACAGCAATGAGTACTCGTCATGAACATTGCACCGATAATGTGCTTGGTCAACAGTTTCATAGAAGTCTGATCCAAAGATATACAGAGAAGAAACAAGGTCTTCAGGGACATTGCTGTACTTTCTACCAAAGAAAGAGTGAAAACAAAAACGTCTTTGTTTTAGGCTTAATTTCCATTGCTCATTCAACTGAACTTTTGTGGAAGTGGAGTATGCTGTAGCTATTTCCAGTTTCACTTTTCTTTCCTTTTAACACATTGAGAACTCTGTTTGCAAGTTCTGAACTTTACTCCTCTGTTATAAACACATGGCTGGACAAGTGCAACCCCAAAACTTGAGCCTCAGATGCATATTTCTATGAAGTTTAAAGTCGTCAAATCTGCTTTTAAAACGGAAAATAAAAATTATACTGGTATCCATGGTATCTGAATTTTCATCCACGCAAAAATAGTTAACAGGAAGAATTGGGGCACAAACAGGAAGCAAAAGGGTTATTAAAAAATGCTGTAGACTTAATTGCCTGACCTGAACAAGATCAGCTTTCATGTATGTACTGGAAAGAAATAAATGGTGTATTGCCTTGTTTTCTAACATTAGTGGCTTGTACAAAAAACACCCAGGGTTAGACATTGGATGATGAAACTTTAAAGAGAACTAAAATGTCCTTGTTAGTGGCATATGTGATTCAGCAGGTGGTGCTCTTCCCTCTGCTTATCATTTATGAATCAAACATTGGGGCTGTGATAGAAGACTGCCTCGTACAACTTAAGATCCTAGACATCTGTGGTTATTCGGTTATTCAGTAGAAAATGTCACAACAGTAATGACAGTAAAAATTAAGAGCATGTTTCAGATGAAGCCAAAGCTTACTTTTTCCTATGTGCACACCCTCTCCCTGCCTCTTTCTCCTTCCCCTGAAGTGTAAGCATAAGCTGGAGCCTGAATATTCTTTTTGCCCTGTGGCCAAAAGCAGTATTCAGCATCTCTGACTTGAGTAACTACGTTGACAAGTTTCTGTCTCATTTGCCCAGCAAATATTCTTAATATTCTTATAGTTTCTTCACCTGAGGATCAGCCCTTCTGTTCCTAACAGTTAATAAACACCACTCCCCCCCCCCCCAAAAAAAATGGGGGGTGTGTGGAAAACCAGAAACTGTCACAACTGTCACAGCTATGGATCATGAATGGTGCCAATGAAACAGTCTTCTGGATATTTTCAAGTGGTCACCCTTCTCTTCAGCTCTACCTTCCTTGAAATGCTTTCCCAGTAATAGCCCCTCCAACACACTCTTCAGAACCCAGGGTGCAGGAAGGCAGGACACTGCTGGAGTCTCAGTTCTTCCTATACCATTAATGCATTTCTTTTTAATTCCAGATACTGGTCTATTCTATTAAATATTCTTTCCATCAGTCCTTTCTCAGACACCTCAACTTTTTCTTGATCTAATGCAGAGGACACTATGGGCTATTTCATGTAGCTGGGGAAGAGAGAGCAACAATGTCAGAAGACAAGCCACAGTGCAAAACTACCTGGGAGTCTGTACATTCCTGTTGACCCTCTTTTGAGCGCAATCACAGAACACCCAGTCAGCTGTGCTTGGCATCTGGAGTCCCAAGAAGAATGATGGTGTACCACCAACTTACAATCTGGAGGTGCCAAACAGGTGCCATTGAGTAAACTGTCTACAAGAATCTTGAGCGTTGTCAGATCTCTTTTGACCTTACCAAACTATGCATCAACATATAATATTAACTCAAGTTTTTCTGTGGCAAAGTGTCACTTTAAATACAAACACATGGCAGAATTAGGTAAGTTAATATTCGTTCTCATGTCTTTTTCACTTCTGCTTCAGAGTCTCTGCCATTGTGAAGAGAGAAACTGCTTCTGTTCAGCAGCTAGAAGTGAACAAGACATCACAGGATTGTCTGTCAGTGTAATGCAAACTTTTACATGTAAAACCATATTGCCTGTAGGCATATGAGCATTGTAACAATAGGGTTATATGGACATCATTGTTACAGGAAGACTGAAAGGGGTTTGGTATGAGGTATACGAGTCTCATTTAAAGTTTGATTTAAATAATGCACAGTGAATATACATTGCTAAAATGCTTTAACATCAAATGAAACCTGTTGGTGTACAGTGGTTATCATAAAAACGTGAGCTCTTGCCAGCAAATCATTATACATTCAATTTTTGTTGTGTAGGGACATTCTGCTGTAATGTTGGCATTCATATATCTGTTGATAGTTTTTGATTTTTACTAATTATTGCATGTTTCTACTTTTTATCATAAGGTACTTTTGTTTCGAATCTAATTAAGGCATTATCGTGTTTCCATTAATGTTTCTTTTATTTGAGACAGAATGTCTAAAACCAGGGGAAAAGGTAAGTAGTACTTTAAGATTATTCTAAGCTTTTCTTCTGTATGGTATGTGGTATTAATAATGCCCTACAGGGAAATAATTGAAGAACTTTGTTCTAATACTGTGGTTCAGAAAGGAAGCATGACATCTGTACATTACTGCTAATTGAATTTAATGAGCTTCTTAGCACCATGCAAGTGAGCCTTTGAAATAGAATTTATTCAATTTATATCATTTGGATTATAATTAAATAATTTCACATTTACCACAGGAGCAACTTTAATCTTAATTAGACCTTTTTGCAGAAAGGTGATGCCATATATCTTTGCATCTATATAGATGTGTGCTTTTGAAATACTTATATTAATCAAAGTTAAATCTTGAAATAGATAAATATGTCAGCAGTTTCTTTAGGGAAATTTTAGTAGTGATGCACTTCCTGGTTTTGAGATAATGAAAAGATATTTTCTTCAAAATATCATTATGTCCACAATTTTAACAGAGTGATAACAGATAATTTGCCTAACTGAATGATATTTTGACTTTAGAACAGTTGCAAAAGAGAGGTATCATAGAATAGAATCATAGAATCGTTTAGGTTGGAAAAAACCTTTAAGATAAGCTTCAGTCTGTATTGTTAAAATTACAAGAAAACTTGTGAGACTTTGTTACATTAGCTGATTGAAGTGAAGTTGGGCTTGAACTTGCTTTCACTGTTATTATTTTCTTATGCTCCTTTAGATCTTCCTGAAATCCTCAGTAATGCTTTGAACCACAGTGTCATATTCACTTAACAATGAGTAAGAAATTGCCCACATGTTAAATAATCAATATAGGTGATTGGTTAGTTGAACTAACACTGGTAAAATATATATGCTGGTATTCAAGTCTTGTTCCCCTTGGTTACAAAATTAATATAATAATTTTCTTTTTCTTGCAGTATGCTTTCCAAAATCTTGCAATATGTTTTCCCCTGTTCTTGGAGTATTAAGTACCTAATTAGCACTTACTTGACTGACTTTGTTTTGTGATCTCAGTTGAGAAACAAAGGATATATTTTTTTTTACAAGATGATTGCTAATTTAGGTTCCTAGAATCGGAGGTGCCTCACTTCAGTAAAACAAGGAATTGCCTCTCCTCTTTCCATAGGTTCAAATGGCCCTTAATTTCTTTGAAAGTCAGTTTGAAATGCAGGTGCTTATCAACCCTACAAAAGAGGCCATAGATGACTCAGGGCTGTAGGCATCGTTCTGTAAAATTGAGAAGTCTTCTACCTTTAACAATAGTCTCTCCAAGTGGGTGGTGGTGAGAAAGAGCTTGTAGGACAGCTACTTATACTGTTTCTGCTCTGTGGATGAAGAGAAAACTTAAGTCTCCAGGGCTGTCAATCCAGCATGAAATTCAGATATTTTTACAATTATTATTTTAACTCTGTGAGTCATTCTGTGATATGTAAGGATATGTGCAAGAAATAGATAGTGGGTTAGATGTAGCCAAAGTGTTTCAGTGTGATGCTGGAGATACACTTGTTATGTTTTTTTTATCTCTGTGTCATTCTGTAGTGATATTTCTAGGTATGTAAAAGCAATGATTCAAGCTTAGGTAATAACACTTTAAATTCTGATCATTACTTTCGTATTTTAAAAAAAAAAACAAAAAAAAATATAGCAAGAGTGTGTGATTGTAATTTCAGACACATGCACTCATGTCTCAGTCTGTTGATTCAGTTCCACAAGCCATATCTGATCCGATACCTCAAAACCAGCCCTGCAACAGAACTGATAATGCATAATGCTGTATGGAAACAGAACTTATGAAGACCTAAAAGTCTCCATAATTCTAGTAGCATTTTGTTTGCTGCACTGACAGGAATGTTGATTATCCTTGATTTAGCCTTAATGAACACAGATGTATTTAGGCATGCAGTTATTCAGCATTTAGATATCTAGCCATAATATTTGACTCAGTGATATGGTCAGCATTGAAAATGCTAAAAACAGATGAGTGTACTCAGTAGTGTGTGGAAAAGTTCATTATTGGTTGGTTGGGGTTTTTTTTCCCCCCATTGGAATGTGTTAAACGGCAATAAGGGAGAATAAAATATATTCAGTGCATCTCTCTTACTGTTTAGTACCTTGTGTGTATGTCTTAACATCTGAAAATTGTACCTCTCAAACCTTCTTCATGTGCAAATCTTGAAATCACATACACATCTTCCATATCCTTTATAACAGTTTCAAAGGTGATTCTCCATTGCATATCAGTATACAGGAATATATGATAACTACAGATGAATTAAAATCTGAGCACATACAAACAGCAATCAGAGGTACTTAGATTTTAGATTTGGATTCCTCTACAAATTTAGGAGATTAAACTGAATTTAGGAACATGACTGTATGCCAGCATCACTCCATTGATCTTAAAAATTGTTTCAACAAAGTGCAAGAAGAAGCAAAATCAAGCATTTTTACAATAAGAATTTGAACATACATTTACCATGTTCATCAGATTAGTATTTCTCTTCCTTTACTATATTGAAAAAAATCAAAGTTCTTCCTAGTGACATTTTTCTTCATTGCTCCCTTTCTTTTTTGGAAGTTTTCATAATGGGCCTAGGACAATTAGTTATTAATTGAAAGTTGAAGCCATATAGACCTGGCATGCCCTGTGCCACTCTGTGTGGCAGGCATCAATATGACAAAACTAATATTCCAAACTGATACTATCATATCTCTGAGCTAGCTCAGTGAGCAGAGTAAGTTTTGGATATGGAATTTGTTTGACTTCCACTTCATGCTGTAGAGAAGTCTTGTTAAAGGCAGGTGCATGGTCATTTCATATATTGTTCTGAGACCAAGAGGAGAAGACTTACTTCTGATTTAGGGTTAACACAGTAAAAGCCCATCAAAAGAATGAGTATATTACTGCTAGTGAAGAGGACTAAGAGTTACCTATCAAGGAATGGTATCTGATTTTAATATCGTGTCATGAATATGTACTTTAGAAAGTAAGTAAAAGTATGTAATATGAATGAATGTTTCAAACAGTACTAAGGAAATGGAACAATTTAATGGTTAAGCTATGCCACAGGTGTTCATAACATCCTCTTTCTTTATGATGGCATCTCTACTTGAGTTTATCCTATTTCAGGTAACAAAGTTTCTGCCAAATGGGTAAAAAGAGTATACTTGACAGCTGACATCTTTTCTTTTCCCCAATTTTTGCAATATTTTTCTTTAGGAGGAAAAACAAACATGCAGTTATATTTTGTCATTTAAATATCAAGAATTCTTATCTACAAGTTATGTTAGTTTTACCCAGACAAGGTTGTGATATATAAACAAAACATCTGATCCTGGTTATTTTTACCCTTAATCTCTGTACTTGCAAAGAGAGATTTTTGTTATTGCTGTTGTTTTTTCTTTCTGTTGTAAAATAACTTGAAATGGTGGCCTTATAATACAACTGTTGCCAGAGACTGTCATCCCAGTTTATGTTGGGGCAGTGGCAAAACTGTAATTCAGCTAGCCTTGACACAGCAGGTCTTTTTGACACCTCAGCCTGTCTTATTCCTTGGAGGAGTGCGGACTCTGCCATCCTATCATTCTAGTTCACATTCTTATTTTCCTGTATTCTTCCATGATATGAAGAGTCTTGAGACACTTTATCACCTCTCTTCTTTTGCCCATGGCACTTAATATAAAGATTCAAAAACTTAATATACTGTATTTTTGGGTAATCTGCTTCATACAACTCTTTCCAATGTGGTATTTAACCAAGATACAGGTGCCACATAGGTGAAGAGATCAAGGTCTGAGGTGTGGAGGGGTTTGACAGTGTTGCTATGCTTTTGTGTTAAATCTCATTAATGCTTAAAAGTGAGTTATTTTTCATTGAGTTGAATAGGTGTGTTTTCATTTGACCTGCAGAATTTGTTCACCAAAGAACGTTATATTCTCTTTCCATCACCAGCCCCATCTATTTAGGAAAAAAGCACTGGAGTAAGACAATCTAAGATCCTTAGCATAAAATAGTGAAGGACTCCAAAGCTACATTCCACCTTTTCCTTCCCATCTCAAGAAATATAAACTAGAGCAGCAGAATGGAGTATTTTCTCAATGCCATAAGCTGTAAGATTTTCACAGTACTTTAAAAGCTAGTTGTTTTTATAGCAGTACGTAGTTACAGATGGACATGGCCCCTTGTCTTCAGCATCCCCTTGGTTAACTGCTCATCCAGAGTCCAGAGACATTTCCAAAAAACTTGGATAACTTTTTGAAACTATAGTAAAACTGTCACTATTTTATATATATATATATATATATACACATTAACAAAAAGTAATAGAAAAAAACATTGAAAGTTACATTTTATATTTCTTGTCTCTGTCACATACATGATTCTCAAATCCAAGTTTTTTGGAAAGTCTTTTGCAGGTGAGTGGATTGGATGCTTAATAGTATCTGATAATGGGATAACTGGTGGAAGGTCTGTACATACTCCTCAGATCTACTGTTTCTGTTTATTTGGAGAACTGACCAATCTTTGCTGCTTTGTTTACATGTTCATCCTGCCATGTATCCTGTACAGTAGCTGAACAGATAAGAAAACATAAGCTGAAAATAATTTAGTAAACAGTTCATCAATACACTTGGTAATGTGTTGGTTAAACTGTTCAAATTATCAGCCTGGAGAGTTCAACTGTGTCTATAAATTCTCCAGACTCTTTGTTATGGATGGTAGGCATTCATCCATCCAGCTCTTTTAAACTTGATTTTTGGCTAGCTAGGTGTTGGTCTGAATGAAAGGCCAATAAAGTGTTACATATATTAATTACATATTACTAAAATGTTAATTTCCATTAATTAAAATTATCACTCATATCATTGATCATGAAAGGGAGCAGAATATGCTGATACACATTGTCAGATTCCAAGTTAACTGGAACCAGTCAAGAGAAAGACACTTAGGTATTGTGGTAGACAGATAAGGAAAATATGGAAAAGCTTGATGTGCAGCAGAGAAATGAAAGCAAATAGAGCACTAGTACACATAAGAATAAGGAAATATATTGAAAATGTTATGCAATTATATAAATCAACAGTGCTGTTTCCTTTGGGTACTGGATTCAGACAGGGGTAGATATTTACTTTTGCAAAGTCAATAAAGTGAAGCCCTGAGAAGGAACATAAAATAATGCTATTGCAAGAAAAAGGAAATGACACCCATGTTTCTATCTGCATGTTGTCTCTGAGAAATTACTAATACGACCTTCATAATCTTATTTCAGCAAAAATATTTAGCTGGGTAGATCATTAAGTGCTGTCTTTGAATGTTGACACTGTGGCATGTCTGTATTTAGTGTTCACTGAACTTTGAGTGCAGATCTAAATAATATGTTTCCAAACCCTGTTCTGTTATCCTCCTCAGCCAAGTTTTTGTTCTGGAGAACATTAATATTCGTGTCCTTTTTACTATGTGTTGGAATTGCTAATGTAGTTCAGCTGCACCGCTATTTTGAAACATTCAGAAGAAAATAAAGAGAAAACAAAGACTCAATGAATAAAATCTAGTAAGAATATGTTTCCATGTTCAACTTTCACTGTTTGTCAGGTCATCAGTAAAAGAAAATGCCTGGAGTATTGCAACACCCACTCAGCGTGCATGCATATCATTGTATCCATCCATAACAACTCCATCAGTAAAGCTGGGGGTGATGAGGAATGACTAGCAGTAGGAGCCACTGAAATAAATAACCATACAAGTAGGAAAAATTGTAGAACTCCATTTTTGCATGTATTTCAGGCTGTTTTGAGACCATTTATATTTTAATGTGCCTACAGTACCACTATCTCTAAACATTGTTTTTCTTCTGAAGGGGAAATGAGTGTCAGAAAGATTCTTGATTTCCAAAGTGAATACTGTGCTTTAAGGGTAATCCTGTGAGCATCACAATGGAACATGAAGAGAATTTTGTGAAGTGGCTTATGTCACTGACTGATTCTCAAACTGAAGAAATGTATATTTCTGGAAATTAATCATGGAGAATAAGTGTCTGAACATGACCTGTCAAGATAAGTCCTATCTTGTGTGAGAATACAGCCGACCAGAGATTAAAACCAAGTAAAACTATGATTTTGTTGTTGTTGTAATACTCTCTATTGACACTGTTTCCCCCTTCTATAAGACCGCCACATC
The DNA here is from genome assembly GCA_020745775.1 of Theristicus caerulescens. Taxonomy (NCBI): domain Eukaryota; kingdom Metazoa; phylum Chordata; class Aves; order Pelecaniformes; family Threskiornithidae; genus Theristicus; species Theristicus caerulescens. The sequence continues at coordinate 24,426,153 of CM036564.1, read as the reverse complement.
ATGTATTCCCTTTCTTAAAATCAATTTAGCCTGTCTTAAGAAACAAAACTCTCTGAATTTAGTTGACTATAGATTAGAAAGGATGGTTGACCTCACTTCTCTGAGTGTAGGGCTATTACAGAAAATTCACTATTTTAATGTTCAGCAGTCTTCTTCTGGTTTTATGATTAAATGTGTTAGGGTATGCACATTTGATTTTATGACGCTGTCCTTTATATTAAAAATTCCCCATATCTTTCTACTTTTAACCAGCCGATATATTTATAGGCTCTAATGATATCTTCTCTTAACCTTCATTTTGCTAGTGTAAATGAGCTAAGCACTTTCCAATTCCTCTTATAAGATTGGATTCTGTTCTTTTGATGATGATCCTGTTATCTTCTACAGCTTGAATTAATATTCCTTGCACATGGATGACCATCTGCTGAAGTCCAATGAGGTTTTGTACAGTTGCATTAAAAGTGGAATAATACTACCTGATACATTATGGCTAGGTTGTCTTGGTTATGCAGTAACTGTCTACAGCATTAAACTTTTCACATTAGTCCTTCCATATGCAGTTTATAAGATTGAACTATGTAACTTTATATAACCTTTTCAGTCAGTGAGTGCAAGACCTCGGATGTACCATTAAATGTCATCCTGGTTTTTTTCTCCCTTTTCAGGTGCTTAACCCAGGTGTTTTCTTATTAAAAATATCTGTCAGGTTAGGGATGGATAATGTATCTTCAATCAAACTACATTGCATTGTGTTACATTTTTCAGGTATCTGCGTTTTGGATTATTTTTTTCTTCAGGATTTTCTCTGAAAGTTCCCAGATCTGCAGCTCTTGGGAGCATTGCTCCCACTTCTTTTGAGTAACTTTCATAGTTATTCATCGATAATCAGATCTATATATGCGCCTGTGGTATCAGATTATATAAAGATCTTTGGTCTTTCTTCCTTTTTTTTTCCTTTTTTTTTTTTTTTTCCCAGAGAGCTTGGCTATTGCTGTATCAAAGTCAGTAATCATAATAATTATCACAAAAGAAAGTTCATGTTTTCCAGCTGAATCTACTTAAATTCCTGTAACGACTGAAATAAGAGGGTAGAATGATCTCCTGCACTCCTGATTAATGGACTCTATGCAAAGCAGCAATGTATAGTTGAAATTTTTATACCTCTACAGGGCTGTCTTACTTTCCACTGTTGTGAACACCTCTCCACACAAGTTTTTTCATTGGCGCAGTGATATAAAGACCATGTCACTGTAGTATTGATTATTATGACTGAAAAAAAAAAAAAAGAGGCTCCTTTTATTTTCTTTCAGAGTTGCTATGTTTTAACACAATTGATATAATTTCTAATGCCCTACCAAGGTTAACTTTAAGGCTACTCTAAGTTTACTGAAACAGAAAAAAAGTAATATTTGTCTTTTATTCCATATAGTCTCTGGATATATTTGTAATACTTTCTCTCTTTGTTGCTTTGCATCTATCTCAGACTGCGATTTATTCTTCTTTTGTTTTTCTTCTTATGCAATGTATTTATTTAGAAGAGTCACGTGAAACTGGCATATTGGTGGTTATATAATACTCATGGGACCTTACAATATTTACAACGATAAATTGGGACTGTAACTCCACTGTGGATTTGCTGACTTCATCTGAAATTAATTAAGAGGTGACGATGAGTGTAATAATATTAATTATTACAATAAGCTATAGTACCATTTGACAAGGTAGAAACATTTTTATGATGAACAAAGTGTTTTCATATCAGCTGTTGCCAGAAGCGCAAAGTGATCACAAGTGACATACATTCCTTGATCTGTGGCTATCTGGCCATGTATATGACTGAAGGGGGATGACTGTGTAAAGCAGAGAACAGAGGTGATAGGGAGATGATTTTCATCATATCTCCATCTTTTTATGTCTCTGTCCACTTAGTTGCAGAGGCTGAACTTCACTGAGATTGTCAACAAAGCCATTATTCCACTCATTGGTCAATGTGTGTTCATTTTCTGCTGACGGCTTCAGGGATCGATGCACTGTATGCTGATCTTTTTCTCAGGTTCGTTTTTCCAAGGGCAGTTACGTGTAATCCTCAGTTCGTCTGTGTCATGAAAACATCGTGATTAAGAGGTGACAAATCATTGAAATAATAATTCACCTGTGGGGAAACTCAAGGACAAAGGAGTGATAAAATCTTACACCTCTCCTATATGAAACTACTGTAGTAGTTGTTACAGTTCTTATGGTTTGTGTGCTAATTTTTGCTTTATTTTTATTTGTCTGGTAACTTCACTTTTTGGTTATTTTAAAATTTATTAAAGGAACTCATATTTGTGTTTTGACCCTCTTAAGGGGGTTGCTGTTCATAGATGGATCTGGGTAGAGGAAATGGAAGGAAAAGTAAACCAGTAGGTTCTCAGGAAAAAACCCAAGCTTTTCTCTTCCATTTAACCTAATCTGTAGCCTGCAGGGATGCTCTATTGCTGAAATAAAGAAATACTGATAAAAAAAAATATCTTGGGTTTTTCACCAAAATTGTTCAATGGTATTTTATGATACAAGAAAGGTCTTTTAATTGAAATGAATCTCTGGAGGGTGGGAAATGACCTAAGGTAGTATTTGAAAAAAGTGTCTTGATATTGCACTCTGAACTGCATATTATGAAATAAATACAACCATACTGAGCATAAGCAGAACCACCTGGCAACTTTGTGTTTAATTCTGTCTGTGAAAGGCTCATATAGAGGATAAGATATACTGACTCTATCCAGTTAGAGATTTCTTTTTGGATCAAAAGCTTTTGAGAAAACAGGTTTAGACTGATGTTTGCTTGATGTATGCTATTTCTAGTACACATGGATTGATTTTACTAGGAAATATAAAGAACTAAATCTGTAAACCTTAAAATGACAATAAGGAAAATATATTTCTGTAAAGGTTTAGGTTAGAGGTTTTCACGGGGGTTTTTTGTTTGTTTTTTGCTTGCTTGCTTGATTTTTTTTTTTAATTTCAATCATTTCTAAGTAATAATGATAACATGATTTCTTTTGACTTTCTTAGGGATAGGAACTTCTCTTATATTCAGAAATTGCAGAATATGTTTCAGCTTGTCTTTAATTCTGAGCACACACTGCTCTAAGGGAGGGATAATACAACACTTTTTATAATATCATCCTACTATGAGGCTCAAATTCTGTTTCCAAGACATTTGTAAAATATAATAGCAATTCCTATAAACTCAGGATAATCTGATTGTAGGATGTTACTTATTTAAATAGTGTTTATCCATATCCATCTGTATATGATTGATAATAGGATAATTCTTTTTTACATGAATTAGGTATGGACTACGATTTTAGATGTTTGTGAATTCTGTGTGTATGCAAATAAATTCTGTGACTTAGATTGTTCAATTGTTAAAGAATAAATATAAAGCTTATTTTTTCAGCAACATAAATATAAAATCTTTGTGGTTTAGCCACCTTTACTTTCATGAATTCTGATTAAAACTAAATATTGTCCTGTCTTGATAAATTAAATCATTTAAATTTGTCAGTCACAGTGTGGAAAATAGTGTCTGTTGCTGCGTATATGAAGAGTAGTTATGATGTGTCTTTTCACTGTGTCCAGAAGTTGCTTTCCTTCTTTGTGGTAAGGGAATTCATCTATATTGCCTTTCCTAAGTGAATAGCATCTGTCACAGAGTATATGAAGATGACTTAGGTCCAGGTATAAACCTGTACTGAAACCCAGTAATGACTCATATCTTCAGTTCTTTAAGTGTAAGCCCCACTGTAGACTTTCATATTTCAGAATAAGTGTCATATTTTGATTTAGTTTAAGCCAGCTAAAAATGACTTAAAACGATGACTTAAAAATGACTTAAATCAATATAATGCAGTGTTAAAGTTAGGAATGTTCACACAGAGACTTAAAATTGGTTAGTCTATACATTGCAATTTCATGCAAACTGTATATGTAAAACATCATTTAAAAGCTTTACAACCAGAAAAAGCTCCACTGCACACTCCTGTTTCCCAGTGTATCTCAAAGCCATAGCATCTCAAGCTGTTTGTGTGACATTTAGGAGCTGAAGGGACAGATTTGAACATGATGTGAGAAGAATTTCCTCTAAGGAAACCGTTTCTGCCTGGGAGAGGGCACTCTGAATCAGCTGGTGGTGCTCCTTCCCATTTGTCTGGACCATGTGGCTTCCCCTGCAAGGATGAGGGGGTGGCTCTCCTGCTGCTGTTGTCCTTTGGAAGTAAATGCATCCCGGGCTGTAATTGGATACCCCCATAGTTAAATATAGCAATTTTCACTCTGCCTTGCAACATAGGTAATCTTTTACATCTGTGTAAGACAGGTATGAAATGATCCTATTCTGATATGCCTGCAGTGTACACTTGTATAGTATTCATTCTGCACAGGTGTTAATGACTCCACCAAATGCCAGACAGTAGAGAATGAATTGAAAGAGGGTGGTTCATAGCAGTGAAAGTTAACTACCATTGTGTTGACATTACTTTTTATTGTGTTAGGAATGGAGTAGTAGCCAAGATTTTATACAGGAGGGAAATGAAATTATCATTGAGATTGGAAAACTACACCCTCACCCCCTCAACAGAAATCAAGTCGTTTAAAGCAATGGGATAATAAGAAAACGTCTTTGAAAAAAGTGCCTAAAGTTTGGCCTATACCCTGTGCCATGGTAAAGAAATGGTTTATCCATCTGTTTTTAATTAATCAGTTTTACATGTCTGGAAACTATATCTCTAAAAACTATATAGTGGTTCATGGATGCAAGGCATTTTTTTGTGTGAATACATGAATGTTGTTTAAGGAAGAAAAAAGTAATCTTAATTTAAAACATTTTAAAAAATCTTATAGTTGAGTGCTGAGTGAATTTACTTCAATGAGTGTACTAGATGTCCATGTCAGAATTACAGTATAGGAAACATTTTAATCGTTTTTTCCCCCAGGAGATAAGCAAGAGAAATGTGTGCACATTTTATGCCACACTCTGCAACTCTGACTATGTCAACAAGTTGCATGATTTATTGTCTTAGTAGGAACAATGGAGTGATTTCCATAAAAATCCCAAGTATAAATCCAGCCAAGACTCCTACAATGTGATACTTTGACCCAATCTCTCTAGGAGTCCAATTCTTTTCAGCATAGAACCATCATAAAACAAACAAATTGCCCTGCACAAGGTGCTGAAAATTTATGTCATTTAAGAAATTCTGGATTTGAGCTTGCAGAATACATTTTGTTTCACAAATACACAGACATGCATATGCAAGGAGAAGGAAAATCCAGATAATTCAGTCTCAGTCACCACTCATCAGGGAACAATAATACCATGGATTTTTTCTAATTTGTCTGTAAAAATTTGTAATGTGAAATAATTTGACCTTGTTATTTCTGTGAGGGATGATCAGGACTTTGAAAATAAAGTTTTATTTAAATACAGCATGGAGATGGATGAGAGCATTTGTCCTTACTCACTCATGCAGTCTTTGCTGTAGAAACAGTGGAAAGATGAGCTCATCAGATTGAGACATAACATTTATAAAGCAGAAAATAGAATGTAGTGATACATCCTGTCAAACTACCAGAAAGCAGAGCCCAACCAGAATTCAAAATTAAAGGGTCAAAAAATGAATTTGAAGTTTTGAGACACCAACAGGTTGTTGAAATACAGTAGAATGTGGTAGGTGTTTTAACACGAAAACACTGTGCTGCTGGTGGATGAAAGACCAGTCTTCTTCAGTGGCTGTTGTATTGTAGGAACATTATCAGGAAATAGGATTCTGTGATGTTAGGGGAAGTACAAGAAACAAGCAAAAGAAATGTTCACTTTAATAGCACTTCCACAAAATATTATAGATGTCTTTTAAACCTAGCTTCAGGGGAGACAAGAGGCAATGTGCACAAATTGAAATATAGAAAATTCCATTTAACTCTAAGGAGAAAACTTTTACTGTTTGGGTAGTCAAACAAGGGAGGTTGGATTAGATGGTCTTCACAGGTCCCTTCCAACCTCAAAGATTCTGTCAGTGATTCCTAAATATAGAATGAAAATTGTTTAGTAATTAATCATATATGTAATTGTGTTTATACTCCAGGCAGTTCCTCAATTGCAATTACAATGTAATACTTGTTTAACTATAAAAAGATTACTGTTATTACTTTTATTATGAAAACATCAGTGTCAGGTTGCTATCACTGTTACATGCATTGTACAATAGTTCTCTCTATTGTTTACAAATAAAAAGATAAAGTAAATTATATGCTGAATTACTATTGCCATTTTACAGATGGAAAACATAGGCTGAAAGATAAAATACTTATGCTCAATGCCTTTCTATGCATAACGCCCATTACCAGCCTTGGTGACTCAGTTTAAATGTGTGGCTGACTTAGAAACTGAACCTCAGTTGTCAGTGTCCCAGTCTCATTGGTGATCATCCTTTTCCTGAACTGTGTTTGAAAGCAGAACAGGAATTGAACGATGATAGTAGTTACCAGTAGATACAGTGCATCTGTGAGCGTGAACTCTGTGTTGTTGTTGAAATACCTCAACTAACTTTCAGGAATTATTATACTGGTAAAGCTGGATTGTTATTAGGTGCTAATTAATTCTGTGATATATTCAAGAAGACAGGACAGATTAAGAAAGTTTTTCATTAAAGCAACACCTTAACACTTTTAATACCAAGTGGCAGTTATTTCTGTAATTATAGAATAATATTCACTATCTTTGTGCAAAGAGGGAAAGTACGTGATCTGGTTTGGAGACTGGAATGCCATCTGATCCATTCCTGTACTGCTGCCAGAGGTAGTTCATAACATCCTTGTGAAGGATAAAATACTGATGGCAGGTAGTAATTTGAGGTTCATTTCAAATTTAGTAAGGCATTATTGTAAATGTACCTCTGGTTCTCCTTTGGCAGAGTGGCTCTCATAATTTTAATGGTAACATTAGGCCAAATTCTGATCTTCGTGCAGCACATGAGTAAAATCACTTTCTACAGGGGAGTTCTTGGAATGATCCTGGTGATTAAGTTTTAGAAGAGCAGTAGTCTCTGTAGCTTTCCCTTATAAAATAGTAACTTAAACTGTGGTATAATCTGTGACTGTGAATGTGTCTGATGCATTTTTATCTGTTGTGTCTATTTTTGTCCCCTGATTATTCTCATTTGTTACGGAAGATGAATAATATATGGATGGTGTAGGTGTATGTATAAAGGTTTCTTTCCCACTTTAAAGAATAACACTTTTTTACTTTTATATTCTATTCCCTATATATTATATTAATATATTTTTCTATAAGATTAAATATTTTTCTATTTCTATTTTTATATTCTATAAATTTGATGAAGAATATGTATTTTTTTAATATCTGTGCCCAAATGGAGGTTATTTCTGATGGTAAGAAATTATTAGATCCCTCCAGTTGTGTTAAATATCAGTTTATTGCTTTTCTAGATCCTGAAGCTATTTTTTTCTTCTATACATAGAAAGCAGTCAGCAGAGACAAGAAGCTGACAATAGAATAATTTAATTGCAGTTAATTAATAAAGCCACTGGATTACAATAAATTAATAAAAGCAAGTGATAATATATCTTCGGGATAGACAATCACTGTTTGGAGAAAACATGACTGATGTGATTGAAATATTCCTTGTATTTCCATACTGCATATTAACTAGATACATAATTTTCTGTTGTTCAGAAGTATGATCTGATGATATATGCTACACAATGGCTAGTGATGTGCACTGTTGTAATTTCTGAAATTCACAGAGAAACTGCAAATATTACAATATCTCAAATTAAGCTCAGTATTAGTTATAAAGGAATGTTACCACATTTTTCTCCCTGAGTTTTCCTTCACACATTGCCTTCAAGCATAGAAGAAATGAGCCTTCTAGAATTTAAGTGACATATGCTAACCATATTTTCTATGGAAGTATGTGGGTTTTGGCATAAACTTGTCAGATACCATACATCTGTGATCTGTTGATTAATTAGGGTTCACCATTATATTTACTACCAGATGTTTTTTACTTCAAAAGAGAAATTGCATTTCCAGGTATTTGAACAGCTGCATCATGTGCAAAATCAATGCAGGTTAACATAGTACACACCTGCCTTAGAATTTCAGTGTTCTTCAGTGGAATAACATGAAGTAGTTTCAGATTAATAAAATATATAAATAGCTATTAACGACTGCAACACATATATAAAACCACAATGGAAGCAGACTGATGAAAATGTTGTCCGAGGGAATAAGAAAAGAAAATATTGTTCAGATCTGCAGTTAGTAGGGAAGATTTATGTATGTCATGGGGATACCTGGCTTTTAATTCATGTCAGGAAGTAGGTCTACTGTGTCAGAGACGGTTTCTGCACAAAGAATACCCAAGTTCACAGGTGCTCCCTAGCATTGTATATTTGGTATTGTTGAATGTGTAGTTCCTGCCAAATGCTATAAAATGCTATAAACACTGAAAAAAAACCCTAATGCACAACAAAATAACCAGCTGCATTTCAACGTACGCAGCTCAGAAAAGGATGATGATTTTTCTGTGTCATTGAGTCATGGTGTGAATTGGCACTGCAGAATGTGGATATTTTGTCTGGTAAATGGGATAATGGGTGTAGTATAGATTACCCACTCTGTGGTGTCTCAAGAACAAGTTCCACATTATTATTAATATTATTGTTGATGAAGATAAGCAGAACAGAATATAACCTCTAGTTAAAACCAGACTAATTCTGTTTTATTTTCTATGTTTATAAATTGTATGTTTTAGATGGCCTGCCTAAGAAATTTTAAGTACTTGTACTTCAGAGGTATTTCTATTTCACAATTAATCATGAGATTTCTAAATATGTTCATTATAAAGCATTTCATAATCTGGTGCTCTGTCAGCATGAGACACATCACATCATAAAATGTTATCTTTTTTCCCCCCAACACACACAGGTTGCCAGAAAAAAGGAATGTGTAATGGAGATTGTTAATATGGAAATATCCTAGGATATGGCGTACCATTTGAGAAAATAAATACACTACACTTTGGCATGAAGAATAATTAATTTTACCATGAATTACTGAAGACAGGTAAACTGAAAATCACTTTCCTTCCATTCTTTCATTGATTAATATTGTGTGTATACTAAGGTCTGCTGTTCTCTGCTTTCCAAATTTTATTTTTGGCTGTTCGTCTGTACCTTTTCATATAATCACATATGGTTGTATAAGAAAAAAGTGTTTAAAGGGGTGATTGGTGATCAATTTTTAGGACAGATCTCAAACTGACTTTTAAATTGGTAACTGTAGGCTCTCCATTGGTAGTAGAAGTAAATTATAGGGAATGGATTTCTTAGGACTCATCTATGTCAGTCTTGTAGTCATGGTTGTTTGTACTTAAAGCATATTATGGATCTGGATGCCAGTTGCATCTATAATGAAGAAAGCATTTGGAAAACTCTTGTGTGCTCTCTTCTTCTTTCTGACTTTTGCAGCTTCATAAAGCAATTGAGCTCTAAGCTAAAGAGAGAAAACATTAAACAATATAGAATATAGAATGAATTTTAAAAAGGCACAGCCTCCTTTCTTTTTATCATGTTAATAGTAGAAATATACTCCTAAATGTAGTATGTCAAGAGAGTAGTAGCTCAGGCATTCCTGTAGCAGACAGGGCACTCTACCAGAGTTTGTAAATTATGTGAGGTAACAGAATCACAGCAACCAACATTAAACATAGTCAAAGCAATAGATGACATTTTATTCTTAAGTTGATTGTAGTATCTAGGAAGTGTAAGTATTAGCCATTAGTACTCAGAAAAGTCTGCATGCAGTCCGAGGGATGTGGGGGGCAGCAAGCATGGAGCCTTTTTATTAGAATATCAAAGTATGTTGATGTGAGCACAGTCTTTTATTTTGTGTACAGAGGAATACTGAATCATGAGAGAAATTTAGGGTACAGAAGATCTTTCAGTACTGTGGGTCTGATTTTTCACTTCTTTGCATCTGTGTAAAGTCATGGTTGTGAAAAGTGAATTCTGATGGCTACCAGCACTGGAATGGGCATTTTACATTTTCATTTTTCAAATAATTAAGTGGATTTGGAAACCTTTTGGTGGTGAAGAATCAGTTCTAATTATGTTTTTCCTTGTACTAGAGTTTTCTGAGATTTTTTCCGATATGAGTATGCTATTAAGTGAGAATTATTTTGAGTTGTGAATTCCACAACCATCCAGGTCTTAACAAAAGCTTTCCAGACAAAAAACTGACAAAAATAGAAATAATGGTACTATAAGAACATCAGGTGGTTTTTTTTTTTTCAATTATCTTTTTCCCCCCAAAGAAAAGCAATCTGTATAAATCAAGAAAGCATTATTTTCTTCTAAAGAATAATTTGTTTTCTTTTTGGTACTTTTCAAATGTATAGAAAATCATTTTACTGAAGAGCAGTTTTTAGTATGCCTTATAGTAGAATGTTACTATATTCTGTGATAACACTATTAGAAATTAATGGGCAGTGATGAATGTCGTGTTTTGGAGAATGCTGAGAGGAGTTTTATGAAAGTTTTTGGTGTGTTGATGCAATACAATTGGAGAACTTTCAAAGACAGTGATGAGCTAAATTTGAATAAATTTGCATTGGTTAGTATTAATTTAGAGGCAAATTGAAGAAAGATAGAAATTCTAAATGAATTTCTAAATCTAATAAAGGTGAAAACATGATGGATGTAGACTTGTCTGACTTGATATTTAGTCTTTCTTTCTCTTCCCCTTAGGAAAAAAACATTAAAACTAACTTTGTACTATAGATATTTATTCTATTACTGCCACTTGTCTTTGAGAATTCCTATCTCCAACCTGTGTATCACCTGCTGGTGGAATTCTTGTTTATTTCTATATGTCTTACAGCTTTGGGGGTTTTTGTGCATACTATTTACTGACAGGTCGTATCAGGAATTTTTTTGGCTAATATATAAAATTCCTCAAATTGTATGTCTGGGTACAGATGGTACCATTGTCAGTCTTAGACTTACAGAAATATTTTTAAAAATACATTTTAGGATTGCTTTCTTATACTGCAGAACAGAATTGTTCTGTATGAATTAACATTAACATTCCATAAATGTCTGCTTGAAATATATGTTTTTTACATTGCTTGAGGAAGCACAAATGGCATATATGGTGTTTATTGCATCTAACTACCCATACTATTATCTTTTGAATAAAATGAGAAATTCCCGGGCTTATGTATTGGGTTTGCATGGCCAGGTTTCGGTAGTGGGTGGGGCTAAAGGGGTAGCTTCTGTGAGAAGCTGCTAGAAGCTTCCCCTATGTCCGATAGAGACAATGCCAGCCATCTCCAAGACAGACCTGCCACTGGCCAAGGCTGAGCCAATCAGCGATGGTGGTAGTGCCTCTAGGATAAGATATTTAAGAAGGTGGGGAAAAAAGCCTCTGCGCAACACTGGCAGCAGTGAGAAGAGAGGAGTGAAAAGATGTGAGAGAAACAACTCTGCAGACACCAAGGTCAGTGAAGAAGGAGGGGGAAGAGGTGCTGCAGGCAGTGGAGCAGAGATTCCCCTACAGCCCATGGTGAAGACCATGGTGAGGCAGGCTGTCCCCCTGCAGCCCATGGAGGTTAACAGTGAAGCAGATATCCACCTGCAGCCCATGGAAGACCCCATGCTGGAGCAGGTCGATGGTCCTGAAGGAGGCTGTGATCCCATGGAGAGAGGAGCCCACGCTGGAGCAGAAGAGTGTAAGGAGTCTTCCCACTGAGGAGGAAGGTGCAGCAGAGACAACATGTGATGAACTGACCACCACCCCTATTTCCCGTCCCCCTGCACTGCTCAGAGTGGACGAGGCAGAGAAAATCATGAGCAAAGTTGAGCCTGGGAAGAAGGGGGGGGGGAGGGTGTTTTAATATTTAGTTTTTATTTCTCATTATCCTACTCTGATTTGATTCGTAATAAATTAAATTAATTTTCCCCAAGTCAAGTCTGGTTTACCCATGATGGTAAATGGTGAATGATCTCTCACTGTCTTTACCTTGGCCTATGAGCCTTTCATTATATTTTCTCTCCCCTGTCCATTAAGGTGAGGGAGTGGAAGAGCAGCTTTGGCGGGCACCTGGCGTCCAGCCAGGGTCATCCCACCACAGCTTGTCGTGATGATGCAGGGATGTATTACAACAGTTAACCTTTTTTTTTTTTCCTCTTCAGCTCAAATGGTAGGTTTGCAGGTTTTTCAGGATTAACAAAACCATGTTATCTAATATTGGACATAAATTGGACAAAATGATAGCATTTAAAGTAGAGTGCAATAAATACACTTATTATGGTGTTGCCATGTTTTTCATGAGTGGCTTAACTTTAAATAATACCGTAGTGTTCAAACAAGTTTTGTTGTAATGGAAACAAAAATTGGAGTTTATGACAGTTTTTAATGCAAAAAATGTTCAGGTGCATTACCAGTACTTTAGCAGTAAGGATTTTTAACCACATCCCTTCATAAAAGCCTTAACGACAAAGAGTAACTTTATCTTCTTCAGCTGGTGTAACTTGAGGAAATGGAAGGTTTAAAACTTGAAAATTTTCATATCTTTTGAACAGGAAAGGACTTATGTAAAATGCAGCTCCCTTCTGAAAGAGTTGGCCCATCTAAAATTTGTTTTCACTGGAGCAAATCTTTTCAAACATGTATCAGAAGGCTCTTAGGCTGAGCTATATCTTTCTCTTCCATCACCTAAGAAGATAAATCGATGTGCCTTAGGCATTTTGCTCTTATGGGTCAAATTTCGCATTGCATCTCAAAGTCTGGATGACTAACCTTTTTTGAGAGAAGTCAAACATTCCAACTAATGCTTGTTATGAACCACCAACAGGTTATATGTCAATAGCATTTATTTTCAAAATTTCATACCCTGTTTGGATAATGAATTGGACCTGCTGAACCTGTGTCCTCTCAGACTTTGTCATCTGTATCAGCAAAATTTCCTTGGCGCTTTTCCCAAGGAGCAGGATGAGAACCAATGCACTGTGAGAAAAGCAGGTATGCTTGCAACTTCTGCAGGCTTTAAGTACAAAATATCAATTGAAAATAATGCCTCAGTGCTTAATGACTTTGTAATCAAGGTAGTATAGTCCTCAAAATCCACTGCAATATAATAATGAAAAAATATGGTAGATAAGCTTTCACATGCCCCAGAAGGATCAGACTGATCACAAATGTACTATGCTTTAAAGACTGATGTTTGAAAAATCTTTGAAATGGTGGCCTTGCAATCATAAATCCATATATCCTGCCCTTCTTGGAAAACTGTCCTTCCTGCAAAAGGTTTTCTAACTGACCAATGAAATTTAAAAGACTGTTTTAGCAACAACTTCTATTCTTAGGTGAGAAATGTTAAAAACTTCAATGTTAGACTATTGGTACTCTTCACAGGCTTAGAAGCTGGAAGAGACTAATTACTGTGAGACTAATGGGGGAGGGCAAAAAAGCAAAGGACAGAAGTCCAAATGTCAAAAGCAAAAAGCTAGAGCAAATATATTTAAAAATATTTGAAACCCTTTTGGATTAAGGAGTTTTTATGTGACCTTATGTGACATTCAAGAGGAAGTTGTTATTCCAGAATGATGAAGAACTGGCTGGAAGTGCTCAGAGTTAGTCCTCAAGGAACTGACCTGCTGTCAACAGGTAAAGGTAGTCTGGTAGATAATAGAAACTCTTGTAGCCAGTAGCTGATGACAACTGCTTCTTACTCTTCAGCCGCAGAAAGATGGAGCTGCTTTCTAACTGGGGGCTAGCTCACTGCTTTTACTTGCACATTTCACTGAAATGTTTGTAGGATTATGTTCTCTTGAACTTGCACTTTCTTAGTTACACTTTGAAGTGCTTGATCCAAGCAAGTAGAAGTGTTTCCAGGACTGTAATATTTTAGCCTGGTCCACAAGACATCATATGTTTATGGTTTAAACTTTTCCCTATGGGTTTTCTTCCTTTTCAGAGATGTCATTTGCTACTGAATCCATGTTTCTCAATATGGTTTGAAAATCTCTAGAAACTTGCCCTGCATTTGAATTGTAATGAAACCTGAAAGCAGAGGAATTCTGATAGTGTTCCAGGGTATTTGAATTTTGAACTTCATATCACTTTTAAATTAAAAATGTGGTTATAAGAATTGTGTCTAGAAGATGACAGAAATGTTTCTCCATATGTAAAAATATGTTGGATAAAAGGGTGTTTTATAAATATTAAAATTAATTCTTTTGGAAGAAAATAATTAGAGGGACAGACATTTTGTAAGCATCAGTATTTTTCATCCATCTTATTTTCTATATAACCCTGATTCTATTTTTAATGTATGCTCGAAGAGGAAATTTTCACAAATGAAAATTTGAGCACAAATCTAGTTGAAATACATGAGAACCATTGGTCTCATTTCCCACAGTGTCTTTGAAGTATTTAGCATAAATCTGTGAGTATAAATCTCTTAGCATAAATCTCTTCCCTGAGGCACAGGGAGTTTATGGACAGTTCTACTTCCAGTTCAGGGTGTGGACTATATTACCTTGCTGTCTAAGCAAACAACTCTGTGACTCAAATGACTGTTTCTCATCACCCTTCCTGATGCCAGTACAGGTAGTTTCCACTTGAAGCTACATCATTATGTTGATGACCAAACATTGCACTGAAAATCTCCTACAGTTTAAATTCCCTGTGGAAGGATACGACACTGTTGTTACAGAAGAATGCTTTCAAGTTTGCATTTGCTCAGAAACAAATAACATTGCTTGGGAAAATGATCAGTACTGCTAAAGCTATTGAATATACTGATATAAGTTAAGAACTTTTACAATTCTTAGTAATACCCCATTTCTTTCATTTACTTGAAACAGATAACTTCTTTTTTCTCTTTTGTCTGTTTATCTTTTTTATTTCTTCTCTCTTTTTTCCCCATAAAGCTTCATATTTCCAACTCTGCAAAATTATAGGATATCAAAACTTAGAGATTCCAGAGTGAATATTTCCCACATCATGGGACAGAGGGTGAGGATTACTGAAATAAAATAAAGAATACGCGGCTCTGTAGTGGCTTACGAGACAGAAGTATAGACTGTGAAGATGAATTACTGACAAAGTGCAGGGGAGGAGTGGAGATCAAAGGTTCATGGTTAAGTGCATTATCATAGGAACATCACACAAAATGGTAGCTGCAAGGCTAGAAAGGTCTTTAAAAATATTGTCTTTTACTGTCTTGATTCACATATCTGGCTTAATATGTATGATTTAATGAAAATTAAGCACTCTTAAATTACTGATAGCAGCAAGTCTCTGTATTTTATATAAGTTAGTGTGTGCTTAACTGCATGTTAGAACTCTACATTTAATTGAAAAAACCTAGGAATAACTACAGAAATAAATGGTGCATAATTTTCAGTGAACACTAGATGTACGTGAAGAATTGTTCGAGCTGCATATGAGAACCCCCTGAGCAAGGCTGACATATGGCTGGTGATATCCTGTAGGGAAATGTACAGTGCAAGGAGGTAATAATAATCCTTCTCAGAAAATAAAGGTCACAAGTGATAGCAAATGCCAAGAAATCATCAGGGATTTTTTTAGAGCCTATTGGGTCAGTAAAACCTCAGAAGGCTCATGTATTTCTCTAACTGTAAAAAAGGATTCAGTTTGGATCAGGGAATATAAGGGCTTGTGAGTGAAGTAGAGAAAGAACTTCTTCCTAGCTTGAGCCAATGGTTGCTTCTTTTAGGAGCATATATTGGTTTTAGGAGGTTATGCTTTTGAGCCATTGACATGATTTCCGGCATTGTTGACTTCATGCAAATTCAAAGTCAATAGAAGCTAAGGCAGTAAGAATTTCAGAAGTTCAGTTCCTATATTTTCATATATTGATAGTGATATAGATAAATAAAATATATTTCTGGAAATGTATATTTTAAATGATCATATGTTTAAGAATGTTCTGTGTTAACAAATGATTGATTGAACTATCCAGTAACCAGAAGCTTACCTTTTTCTGTCTAGATTATCCTTTTCATTTCGTATAAAGAATTATGAAAAGTAATTCTGTTTTTTTTTTAAAATGGTAGTGGTGATCACTCCAGGTTCTGAATGATGGATGTTCATATGGCAAAAGTTATTTTTATGAACAAGTTATCTCTGACTACAACTGGTATGCACTTAGCTTTTAGGAGTATGTTCAGAAGGTAGGAATGGAAATAAAGTCATGTTGTTGATGCAACCGGATAAGTGTTAAGACACGTAGGCAGAAGAAAGTATAGCAGAAGTTAGCATGACCATTAACTATTCGGTACATGGATAAATACAGATTTTTAATTACCATCTTTGCCAATCTAATACTTATTAACCCGTCAACTTATTTACTTCTCTATTGTAATTGATTTTGGAAATATATATATTAATTGATGTGTAGCTCATGCATTTACATAGAGAAATATGAGAATGGTCCTGTTCATGTTTGTGGTATGCAGAGATTTCCAGAAAAAAAATTATTTTGAAGAATGCATGTGATAATAATGCTGGCAAATTGTTTGTTTTGCCATACTCTATTTGGAATTCAGTTACTGTATTCTGTCTCTCTGTTAAACATCAGCTTGTCCGTGCTTGAAAATATTTACCCCTGCCTTACCGATTATAATTCACTACTTCTGAAAATATACCTTTTTTGTTAGCATGAGATTGCTTCTTGGGATTTTTTTCTCCCAGACCAAACTTTATGCTTGCAATGAGTTCCTCACAAATGTCTTCAGAGCTGACTTCTTTAAAAGCCCTCTTTACAGCTTTTTCTTTTCATGGTACCTGTAATAGTTTTCTATTGTGTGCAAACTGCTGTTCTACCAAGATCAACACTGCTCTAGATCAGTAGCCTCTTGCTCTTTGTCTGC
Organism: Theristicus caerulescens; assembly: GCA_020745775.1. Classification (NCBI taxonomy): domain Eukaryota; kingdom Metazoa; phylum Chordata; class Aves; order Pelecaniformes; family Threskiornithidae; genus Theristicus; species Theristicus caerulescens. The sequence continues at coordinate 24,409,188 of CM036564.1, read as the reverse complement.
CATATTGCTGTGTTCTTGTTCCTCAGCATTTACCATCCAGTTAATCTGTATTTGTAAAAAGCTAGCATGATGCAGCTCTCATCTGCACCTGCACTATGGGAACAACTTGTTACCATGGCTGTCATCAGAATTAGTATGAGTATTATTATTCATTGTTGCTGATGGAGGTTTTCATATTTCTAATTTTTACGTAAACTGTGCAGACTATCTTAATTTGAGGAATTTGATGACTCCATGATAGATAAGCTTATCAATACTTTCCTTTCAAAATAGAATCTGTCTATATAGTTTGCTGATATTCCAGTATAACACCCATCCATTCAGACCAGGCTTTATGATGAATTTCAGCATTATGGGAATCAGTATACATGAAAATTACAGGTTCTTTTAGTAGACAGATACATAACAACCACAAATTGAATAACAAAATAACAAATTACTGAATTAACTTCAGTGAGTTCTGTATGTCTGTAAAAATACTGAACTCTAACTTTATAGAAATATTTTATTGTCCACTGATCTATTTGTCCTGTGTCCAGATGTAAGATTTTAATCCACTGCACTTTTTATGTCTAAACAATCTGTCACCAGATTACTTGAGAAACCCTAAGAATATAATTTTATATTTCCCGCTACTATCAAAATAGAGTGCTGTATTATACTTTATTATTACTATTAATCTGGTTCCTTCTATTTCTTGGCATATGAGAGTTACTTCTAACTCAGTATTATTAGGATACTGTAGTAGCAATAGTTGATAGCATTAGAGAAGTCTATGATTCTTTAGCAATTGCATTAACAGGAAATTCTCAGATGTTTGTAGCCTTACAGATTTGGGCCATAAGAAGTTTAGCTTTGTAAACAGGTTTGTAAAAATAAATAGGGAAGCTAAAACCATAATGTTTACTATAGTGATTTTTCTGGAATACTGTCAATATGACTGGGAAGATCAGTCATGAGATTATTCCAACAATTATACAAGGCTATAGATCTAGTAAAGTGTATACTTTATATAACTAAACAATAGAAAAACAAAATACCAAGGGGGAGAGAAGAATGAGGGAAAGTCATTTAACTGTGGTTTTGTCAAACACAGAACTATACTCACGCACATCCAGGTCCTTGTTCTCGATGTCATCTGTCCTTCACATCAGAGGTATGTGCTTTATGAAGAGAGTGTGTGAACTTAGTTCAACTCCTGATGTGCAGGCACTTCCCCAGGTCAGGTGGAGTCTGCAGTTTGTGAAACTCCTCTTTTCCATGAAGAAAGTATTTCCTCTTTTGGTATTGATTCTAAATGCATATTTAGAAGAAATAACTCTGGCTTGTTAACCTTTTCTCCATTTTCTTATTTACTTGTGATTGGGATGGGGTGTTTTTTGTTTATTAGTTCTTCTGCTCTTTAAAATATTATTTTAAATAATATATGCACTAAGAGACATTTAAATAATAAAATAAAGCTATTTTGGGGGAATGTCTGTACCTAGAGCTTACTAACTTGTAACAGCTAAAACTTGAATTCAGTTTGTAAGGAGAAGAATGATTGTTAGGCTCAGAGTAAATGCTCTGATGTTTTTGAAAATGTGATTTGATACCAAGTGGTATGTAACACTAAATGACATATTTGTTGGCAGATTCACAGTGAGCTCAAAGAATCAGTAGACTTGTATTTTTTGTTTGTTTGTTTTTAGGGGGAAGTACCTTACAAGCAGTGCTATCTTCAGGTTGTGCCTAATCAAACCAGGCCTGCTGATTTACAAGGAACGCCCTTGCAGCGTTCTTTGTCCTCTGTTGCTTAGCCTCATTAATCCATGAAATGCTTGAGACTGAGGTAGGGCAGGGAGGTAATCCTTGACTACTCATAGCTTGTTTCACTGAATTCTTTGAAGTTTTTGAGACTGGTTAAAGCACAGTAAGCTTGAGCTAAACTGGGAAAAGTAGGAAAAATGAAGAATAAGATTTGACCAGAGGCATGTTAGTTCATAGTTGAAAGAGATTTTGTTGAATTAGCAGCATACTTCCTTCCAGCAGAGTTTTACTTCAGGAATTACTCAGGCAGATTAGACAAGCAAGCATCTTATGGCAATTCTCCAGGAGGAGCCAAGTCAGTATTCTTTATTTATTATCTTTTTAATGCTTTGAGGAACTGCCCTCTCATTGAAATAGAATGCCTTCAGGCCACTAGCCTCCAGTGATACAAGGAAATAAAGACTGACTGTGAAACTGAGTGTCATTACTGGGGGGCTGTGTGCACTTGAACCAGTTTTTTAATGTTAGCGCTCCTTTCAGAGTAGGTATGATCACGAGGAAGAAAGGAATGGTTTCTGTCAGCTTTTGTATTTGCATGCTCTTTTACATTAGATATGTAAACATTGTGTAGATGTAAATTAAGGATTGGCTTTATGGAACCCATACATTTAGCTTAATAAACAATCTGTATTTCCTAAATGCTTTCACATCTTTGCAAGTCACATGAATGCAAGATTTAAGACCATTACACTTCCCTAAAACCGTGGGGTTTGCCTCCCCCCCCCCCCCCCCCCCATAAATGCAGGTCAGATCTCCTGTCAAGGAAGGCCAAGTTTAGTCAAGTTTCACTGAATTTTTATGCAATTCTTTGACAGAGAAAGGATCCTATATTTAGAATATTGGGGTGTTCTAAAGGAAAAGCCAAAGCATGAGAGGAAGAGAACAAAACTACATGTTTTGTCATGGTGCAGACTGTGGTCATGGCTTTTAGATGTCATGCTGTCAAAGTGAATCCAAATGTAAGGAAGGGGGAGACAAGTGTAGTAGCATCTTGTCTGGGGCTGATCAGTCTGTCTGTTTAATTTGCCCAAGGTGTCTTCAGTCATATTCCCATTTCTGTCATTTCAGAGAGAGCTTAGGTTTCTTCCTCCCAGCTTCATGCTGCTGATGTAAAGTATTTTTGACTTATTGTTCCTGTGTACAAATAAAGAAAAATGAATGATGATTTTAGAAACTCCTAGATTCTGCACACAAGAAAAAAGTAGTTTCTCCCCTTTCTTCGATGCTGCTCTGTAGAAAGATGGAAGGGTGATCAGCTTTGAGAAGGAAAATTGCTTTAATGTTACTACAAAAGGTTTGCATCACATTAAAATGTCCATGTTGTTACTGGTTTTTTTTGAAGAGTGTGGAGAATAAAACTGTGTAACACTTTTTTCTACCTTTAGCTTCCTTTGCCTTTAGATATAAGGAGGAGCTTCCATGCAGCAGTAGTGCTGCTGTGTTATTTTGGGGTGGAAGATAGTGGTAACATACGTTTTGAAAAACTCACTTATTCTATAGCAGGGATCACAAGTTTTCTGATCCTTTGACCTACAGTGCCAAAACCTTCATATGGCTGAGAGCTGCAAGATGTATACTGCATACCTCAGAAAACTAGCATTAGCGGAGTACTTCATAGGTGGAAGATGATAACAGCTTCTTAGGGGTTCTCAGTTTCCTGTTAAGTGATGGGGTTCAGCCTGGAGATGCAAGTGGACTCCTGAGCAACCCTATGACTTTAGCTTCACAGCTCCTTCCACAGATATGTGTATTGCTCAGCAGCACCCACACCATAATAGCTGGGCACTCTTTGTGAACAGGAGAGAAATAGTGGCTTTGATGGATTCAATAGCCCTCTGGAGAGGTATCTGTGCTTGCCAAATAAGTGCAAAGGCTGCCTAGGTAAGTAGTTTAGACCAGTTGTCTGATTTTTAGATAGCTAAAGTCAGATGAAATACATCCCACTGCAGGTGACCCAAGCAAAACTCAGTACCCAATTCCATCTCAGTTTGCTCAGTGGAATCCTTCCTATTGCCTGCTCTGAGGGAAAAACACCATACAATTGGCATAGCTATACAGGAACAAAGAAAAAGTTAAGGTAGTAGGTAACTACAAATATTTTTTAAGGAATGTCATGAGAAGTTTTGAAAAACTAGAGGTGAATTTTCAGCTTCTGAAAATTGGTGTAGCTTTCCTGAAGTCAATAGAGCAGCACAGATTTAAGCCATCTGAAAATTTACTCCATATATTTTAAAAACTAAAATTATTTGTCATTAAAAAAAAATGGCTTGACCATGGTTTCATTGCACAGATGGGATTCACATCAAGTTTCCCAGGACACTTTCCCTTCAGCAAATGCATTGTAGGCCTCTTCTGATCTTACTGTACCCATTTAATCATTGATTTTTGCTACTATTGCCAAAAATGGTGCCAGTTTTAGTTTGACTGTTGACAGTGATTTTTCTGAACATCAGTCTGCTATGCACTGTGCTGAGATCCACCAAACTAATTTCAAATAACAAGTGAGAACATCCCCCCCTTTACTCCTCCACACACTGATCTTAATATAGGGATTGTATTCACATCAAAGCTGTCAGAAGGTTTCTGTGATCTCATTAGCTATACTTATTTCTACCTACAGAATAAATGAATCATCAACCAAAACAGCAGTAAAGACCAACTGGTAAGACTCACATGGCTATATGTATACCCATGCTGAGAATAGATACCCTCTCAAGTCTGTAGATTCAAGTTGTCAAAATTGCTAGCTTTGCAGACCTAAAAAGGGTTAAGTCATTTCTGAGATGAATTTAGTTCTAAAATCTTTAACATGGAAACAAGATTGTTAAACCCCTTAACAAGTAGTTTTATAGTTTTATATAGCATATGAAAAAAACCCTAACCCTTTCTATTTATAGAACACTGAAGCAACTGAACTGAAAATATATTTTACTGAATGGAAAATATATTTTAATGCTTGTGGATTTTTTTGCTTTGTTTTTGTTTATGTAGTTAAAATACAGAATCATTTCATTTTATGGCTGTGTGAGGTAAATTAGATAGGTGGTACCCAATAGAAATTAGCCGAGTTGATTCAGCCAATTTAAATGCTTATGAATATAAGCATGCACTGTAGGGGAGTGAAATCAGATTAAATGGGAAAATGAAGAGAGACTGGACATGGCTAGAAGCTAGGTGTTAAATAAGTGATGTAGGGATATTAGTGGTGGGTGATAGCAAGTATAGGACCTGCATAGTGAAAAAGTAAAAGGATTCTGATGTCTAGCTACTGGTTACTGGTACTATTATTTGAAGATAATTTTAGAAGCTAGTGGGAAGAGTGGTCACTAGAAACTAAAATCTGTAACAACCAGCAGCCATTTGTAGAGGAGCTGGGCAATACAGAGTGTGTCTGTCAGCAAGTTGAGGCAGGTACCTCTCTGAAAGCTGAAGACTCATTCACTCTTCATGATGAGAGAGAGAAATAGGTCTAGCAGAGGAAAGATGGAGAATTCAGAGTTGGTTAGTCGGACATGGAATACTTCTAATTCTGTATCATCTTTCTTTACAGTTAAGGGGAAAGAGTTCTACAGACTTGACAAAGTGAGATTTATTCTGCTGATAAGGAATATAAAGTGAGGGAAAACATAGAACTCTACATCGCCTCTTTCTTGTTCAGTGAAACATAGATACCCAGTCTAAAAGCATTCTTTGTACAGAGGAGCTCCATGTGTCATTGCCAGACGCAGCTCCTCTGTGCCCGTGAAGAACCAATCTAGTGGAATAAGTGAATGTCTGACCTATGAAAACAAATCTTACACCAATACACAAGCACACTCATATTCTGAGGTGCAGGAGAAACAGCTTTTCCTGACATAGCTTTGACAGGAGTTTGTGTCTGCATCTATCTCATTTCCAGAAGCAAGAACAATAAATCTGAACTGGGATTAGGAATTCCAACATACACAACTGAAACTTTGTATTTCCAGAATTCAATGCCCTATTTTTTTCCAGAATTCAATGCCTTATTTTTGGGGGGTTATAAAATTCTTACAAATGGAGGAATGACTTTTGTAGATGGTCATGTGTACAGAATAGTGTCCCTTGTGATACTGTGGGGAATTTCCCAAACTATCAGTTTAAGATCAAAGTACACTGTATCAAAATTGCATGTCCTAATAGTCTCTTGCAATCATTTAATCATGTCACCTTGTTATCGAATGCTGGAAAACCTCTGTAGATATCAAAGGGGCAATTTTCATTGTTTCCACATCACGCTATATTGTTCTGAGACAAATGTTCATAGTCCAAAAAGTGAAGCTACTAAGTACTGAGTAAAGTATCTTAGTAAAGATACTAAGTAACTCAAAAGACAAAAATTGCTATGTGTAATCAAGCCTTGTGAGACAGGAAAACATTCTTCTCGGTTACATTGGCCTAATATTACAAAGATTTACATGAACAGTAACCTTCAAAAATCTGGTATTTCAGTATCATGAACTTGAGTAGTAAATTATGTGACACAGTATGGCTGATTTAGCTGATTCTGTTCACTGTCAATCTGCATGTCTGTGTGTCTAGATCAAGGAACAGAGGAGTTCAGTGCAAAAGCTTTGAATGTCATGCAGTCAGCTTGTGTCTGGTCAGGTAGGCTGCATTTGGAAACCAGGAAGTAAGAACGAGTTGGCAGTGGCAGCCTGCCAAAGGCAAATGAAGAAGGCAGCAGCACTAGCTTCAGGAGAGGATGGAAAGGAGTCTATGGGAGCAGCCCTCTGATGGAGAGCAGCAAATACCAGCACTGAACTTTCCAGCAGTTCATTTACAGTGGTGGCCAGCCCTCGTGATCTTGACACGACATATGCCATGCACATCAGAGTACTGAGTGGCAAGGGTTGGAATGGAACAAGGCAGAGGCTCCCAATCTCACTCCTCTGCAGATAGGCAGCCTGAGTCCCACGTGACCTCAAAGTGTCATTCTCAACAGCACCTCCCCTCTCTTCGCAAACATATACATAATAGCAAATAATATTGCCTAAAAGTGCTCCTAGGTGTCTACCAAACAATCCCTTCCCAAGTCTCACATTGTGTGGTGCAGACAGTGGCATCAGCCAGTTGATTATATCTGAGTTAACGGGGAAGCTGTGAGCAAAAGCAATGCTTTTTCTATTCCCTTTCCTTGGAAAGGGAGGTGCTTCCAGTCCCATCCACTCCTTACATATGGGAGCAGGGAAAGGAGCTACCTCTGATCTCTTCAGGGCTATTCATACTTATAGGAACAAGGGTTCAAGTGCTTGGATGGCACTTAGATAGATAGGCATACCAAACTGAAGTCAGTAATATGCCGCTAGTCCCAGGTATCACAGGGACACTCTGACAGGTAAAAGAATTTAGAGATAAATAATTTATTTATCAAACATTGTGGTTTGTTTTTTTTTTTTTTCTTTTTGCCCCAATGATAAGTATAGTCATCTTTCAGGAAAACTGATTTTATATGTTATGTTCCATTATAAACAAATGACTTAATGGTTGTGTCATAGTCATAGGTCCTGAAATCCGTCAGAAGGCAGCCCTTTTATGTTAGTTCTTGTCTATAAAATGAAACAATGATTTACACATGCTGCACATTTACAGTTTGAGCTTTGCTAAGAAATCCTTGCCAGAACAAGATACTTTATAATATAGTAATACCTTGGGTTTGCTTTACTTTATTTTTCACCAACTTTATAAAGTCTTGCATCAAGACAGAGCTTGGAAATAACATATTTTTTTTCTTGTTGTCTAATTTATCTCATTTATCTATCTTATCTCTTTCTTTCTTATTTATCTTACTTCTAACTGTTTTAGTGTAAGCAGAGAGGCTGTAGTACTCAGAAACACAGCATGAGAGACATAGTCTCAGCCAATATAAATCACTGTAGCTCCTTTGAAGGCTGAGAATCTGGCCATTAATATAATGTAAAGTTACTGGGTTTTGATTTCCAGGAGAGTTGACAGAGCACACACATCTCCAGGTAAAGTAAATGGAAGAAACAGGCTCAGTATCTCTGAAAATCAGGCCCGTGATTTCTAATAGGTCATAGGAATTTATAAACAAAGGATTAAATTCTGCTATATCTTACAGTCTGCAAGCCCAGCAACCTAGCCCCAGTTACACAGTTGTGTGTGGTACACAGGTGTAATTCAGCACATGAAGAATCCTGTTTTTGTTTTTTTTTCTTTCTAGTTTCATTCTGAAAGCATGTTTGCTTCCAGATATATTTTCTGTGTTATGATCCACCATGTTGTTTACAATTTCCAGGCTTTTTTAAATATGTTGATGTGTCTCGTAAAGAAACACAGTGCATTAGGGCAGATGGGAGGGGCTTGGTAATGCCTATGAAACGTTTGGGGAAACTGAGTAAGATCTTTGCTGCAGGGATCCACTGAAGCTTTAAATACCAATTCCCTTCCAGTAGGGAGTAGGCAAAGGCTAAAAAACTATTTTGGAACTTACCCCCTTTCCAGTTCAGGCAAGTAACATTAACAACTGTCAGGTCCAATTGAATTTTGCCTGTGCTATGATCTGTCCATCCTCGAGGCACACACTGCCCATGAAGGTGACAGAATAACAATTATTTTCTCCAACTTCAAGGAGTTTTCACACACATTGGGGATCCCGCTGATTCACTGTACAGATTATAACTAAAAGTGAAGTGCTATGCTAAAACCAGATTGTTAATTGTGTTACTGTGTATGTTTGTATGGATAGAAAAAAACGAAGCATGGGGCAAAAGTCAAAAACCTGAAGTAATGTAAACTTCTGTAACACTTGACATTTGAGTTTTTCCAGTGAGTTCTTTGTGTAAAAGTCCATTCCTGGGCATTACTGTCACTTCTGCTTTCACTATGGAACATTAACTCTGTTTTCATTGCTCACATCTGGCAATGATCAGATGAAGCGTGGCATATCCAAGCTGATAACCTATCATTTTCTTTTTTTTTAAATACAGACATATACAAATATTTCAGTACCATCCTTTTCATGCTGGCTTCTTTTGTTAAAATGCTGGTTCTTCCATGTAGAAGAAAAAAAACCCCTAAACAACAACAAAATTTTTTTTCCTTTGCTGATGAAATATTTAAAGATGTGCTTGTGAAATGATAAGACTGTTCCATCAGGCTGGATCTTAACAAGCCATAAGGCAGCTCAAGCATCACTCCCATTATCTGCTATGCAAGTTGATTCGTCTTTCAGGAGTAAGTTTAGTTTAAGATGAAAAGAATTACAGAAGGGATGTACCTCTGCTATGCATGTAGTTGTGTTTTTGGGGGTGGCTAGTCAAAATCCTTGCCCTGGGAACTAAGAGTGATGAAACAAGCTACTCCGCTGATCCTCCATTTCTGGAGATATAACTGTACTCTGAAATACCAGTGATACTTTCATGTAGCCTACTGTCAAGATGGGTTTCCTAAATGCTGCAGCCCATTGAAAACTGTTCAGATGAACTGTTTTGCAAAACTGCTGGTGTGGCAGCTTGAAAGGAATGTGCATATCAGAACTATCTGGTGTAGGCAGAGGGGCTGTGTTGGCAGAGCAACTGGAGACTGAAACAATAGGAAAGTTGTTGATCTGGGATGCAGTGTAGTCATTTAATTACAGAAGCCTACAAGATTTAGTTTTACATAACTTTCTGGTTTTGCAAATTATCTTTTATTACATCAACTGCCCTGTTAATAACTCTTATTAACTTTAGGGTGATCTGAGCTAGGGTGCTAGGATAGAAAGTTTGGTCCTGTATGCATTTTAAGTGTTATGGTATTTTCTGCCTCATAGGGCTATCATATATCTTGTGACATAGATGATAACGTAACTATGATAGAGAGGAGTGAGACTGGTAGGCAAAGTAAGGAAGAATGTGATGGGGGTAGAGGGATAGAAAGAAAAATACGGAGATTGTAAAATGAGAGTGATTACAACCATGTAATTGTATTACAACTTTTGAAGTGCTGATTTTCCCTTACCCCTGCAGGCCCTCCTGGTCTCCATAAGAAGAGAGGGCAAAGCTAAAACAGGTCATACAGAGACTCACAGAGGCATGGGGGAGTTAAGCCATTGGCCACAAGATTTGATATTCCAGTGATTAGTATGTTGAAATATAGTGAATTAAGTAAGGGAAGGTGGAAAAATTTTGTATTTGTATTTATTTATGCTGTATTTCTTCTCTTGAGCTTTGGGTGTTAGGTGACTTAGAAAAGAAAAGCTGCAGGTTTGCTGCAGGTTCAAACATCTATACCTGAAGTCACTAACATACTAGGAATGTCTTATGCCCACTTGTGATGATCATTCATTTTCAGAATTGCTCAAATCTTCATGTAGATCTGTGGCATTTTCAGATTGAGAGGCAGCCAAGTGCATGAATTTCACTAATTTCCATATACTGTGTGGAAAATTATGCAGAGTGTTTTACATTAAAATTCAAGGTTCGTACAGCACACCTTCCGTATAGCACTGCTGCAAATTTAACTAACTTATACATTAGGAAAGGTGCCAATGCAATCATAATAGAAGGCTGAAGTGCTGAAATGATAAAGTAGTTCTTTTGCTGCCTGCCTTGGCACATGTTCAGCAACCCACTTTGATTCAAACATCATACCCCATTTGGTAAAACTCTTGAGAGTAATAAAAAATTATGTATTATGAACCTGATTTGTAATGAGAGGATGTGAGGCATACTGGAAGTCTGGTACAAAATAACTGTAGGTTTTTCAATCATGCATATAACGGTTGTGGAAATTTGGTTCTTATGCATGTGTACTTCTGAATGAAGAACTCCCAAACAGTGACCCTTCAATAAATGTTATAGGAATATAGTCCTTGTTTGGACATTTGCCAGACTGAAGAGCAGCCAGTACCCCATTCTCATCTGCTGGATTAAGCACATTGAGTTACTTTGTTCATGAAGCGACGTCATCTGTGTCAAAATCACATAGCATGTAATTTTTCTGTGCACTCAGACTGATTGATTAGTTCACAGTTGTTCTAAATGTATTTCTGTTAAACAGTTTGTAGAGCTGATTGCTTTTGAAAGGATTTTTTTCATTGAAAAAGGTCATTAATCTCAATAACACTTTTGAAAGGAACTTGCTTTTGGCATTTTATTTTTGTTTCAGCATTTTCCGTAGATACACTGTTTGCATTAATTTTATTGGAAATGTTACGACAACATTTATTGGCATTTCTAATTTGTGGCTGATATAATATTCACTAAATGATACAGAATATTTTGATGACTTCCTAAAAATCCCCCAAATACTTAAAAAGACAAAAAAGACATTGCTCACACAGTAACATGAAAACTATACTTTATAATGTTTAGAAAATGTTTTATTCATTTTATTTTTGATTGCTTAAATTTCTAACGTATTTTAATGCTAGAAAGCATGTTTTCCTCATCAGTAATTTCAATTGTAAAATAACATTTAGAGGCACTCTGTTTCAGTTTCATGGGAAGTTGTTCAACAGATACTGTGTTCCACCTTTAAGTTGTAAGGATTGTGTTTGTTGATGTGGTGGGCCTTTTTAAGTATATAAGTATATGTAAATACATGTATATGGGTGCACAAGTAGTCCTAATAAGAATGAGATCATGACTTGCTATTAAAGCACAGATAAATAATGGTAAAAACATAAACGTTGCACTTCTTTTTTTCTGATTCAGAGCTGGAGGCAAAAATATGACTTAATATATTTTTAAATAAGATAAATGATTTCTTAGACAAGGCTGTATTCAGAAGTGTGAGAGCTGTCATTAGGCACAGATTGACTGTATCATTCAACAGTGAAAACCAGGGGGTGATCTTATTCTGAATAATTGCTCTAGATTGAAATCCAGTAGTAAAGTCTGGCATGAAGGGACCTCTACTAGGAACTTAGGTATAACCTGGGGACTTTCCAGTAGGAGGTGGTAGGAGAAGGAAGGAATCTGAACGTATTGGTCAGTTAGAGGATGACTATCTGCTGGCAGTGTTAGGTAGCAGGGAAATACCAAAGGAGGTTCTAGAAGGCATTAACTGAGTATTATTAGCAACTTTAGAGGAATATTAGTGCCATTGTTTAATAAACAATATGCAGTATGATGTTTTGGATACCATTCTAAGAAGAAATAATGTGATTTGGAACATGCTCAGGGTAGGGAGAGCTATAGTGCAGTTCAGAGAACATGAGAAGACATGGCCTATGTAGTGCAGTCCAGCTGAAATTGAGAGGAGATGAAGGGATTTTTTATAAACATATTGGAGGGGAAAAATACTTTTGTTAGAGGATAAGATTAAACCCATATAAGTTATTATTAACTAGTCATAAATAAATTGAGAGTAGATTTGAAGGAGGTCTGCAATGAGATGTGAAGTGAGGTTCTAAAATGATTTCTCAGTAGAGTGGAGTCAAAGAATCGAAACAGTTCTAAGGTGAAGCTTGAAATAAGCCATTGAAAGGGGTTGTATAAATATACCCAAGAATTCTTGGCATAAGAAGTATGAACTTATTGATATCTGATGTTCCAGTATATCTAAGGGGTATTGAAAGAAGTCTTGGCAGCCTCTGATTTCCACTTTTATTTGTGTCAATCTTAAACTTCAAAGCTTTCCTGGTCATTTGCTGAGGCCAGGGAGGTGTTTTCCTCCTCTTCTTTGTCTTCTGCAGTTGCAGAATTCAGTTTTTAAATGACTAGAACTAAAACCCAAGGAGAGACAATATGGTAGCAAGGTGCACTGGAATTAAATTCTCCTGACTAGTTCATTTGTGTACCCTACTCATATTTCTAGATTTAAATTTCTCTCTATATTTAAGATCAGGAGGAAATTTAATCTCCTCAGTTCAAGTTAGTATGGCTGCCAAGTTAGTATGTTAGTATGGCTGTCTTTTTTTGTTTTGTCCTTTTTAAAACTGTGGCGGGATTTTTTTGCTTCTCTTCATTCCCTGTACTGGGGGGTATAGGTCCATTTTCTAGGGTGATATGGAAATTGTATTTAAGGAATTCCTTTGTTTTATTCTTATGTAGAATATGTATGGTATTACAGTAATCTTTGATCTCTTCTGTTCTCCGTCTGTGGCACATCATAATTGTGGAATTTTGTCTCTTGCTGTGTGTCACAGGGATGGCCCAACCACCTTAGCAAAGATTTAGAGAAATCACTGAGAAACAGTTTTGTCAAAAAAAACCTTCTTTTTCCAGTGTAGGATTGGTTTCTCAGTATATGTGAATTTACAAGCTGCTGAAGGAAGTTTCTACAATATTAATTCTTCACTGGGAGAAAGGCAGTTGGATAAAGAAAAATACATTCTCTCCATTTTGATTGTACAAATTAAAATGGTAATTGTGTGAGCCTGGTATAAAGGGCCAACTTGAAAGGAAGAAATTTATTTTCAAGCACCATAAACAAAGACAGGTGAAACCCAATAAAGCTTCAGAGGAGATATTGCACTTTCACAACATCTGTGTCTCTTCACGTGTGTTCCCAGGACCCACTCATCCCAGTAGACAAAGCAGATAATAATTGTGCTTGTGGGGCTCTTATTTAGAATTTGCATATGCAAACAGTAACAGCTGCTTCTACATGCAAAATCTTGTGCTTCTATAATTGCATAGTCTAGATGTTCATAGTTTTCAATCTGATTTGTGTATCAGACTTGAGTTTCCCTTTCCCCTGAGAATTCTTCCTGCTCAAAGGGAAAAGACCCATATAATAGGCAGGTACAAAATTATGAAGCTCTTAATAAAGCCATGCCTGGCAACTCAGAAATGCCGGTAATAACATAACAGCAGATTATTGTTATTTCACAAAAGAAATACAATGTACGTTGTCTGGATCCACCTTAGGCTGTGATTTCTCAGGGTTCTGTAATCTGGGAGGCAGCAGTTGGTTTAACTTAGATGTGTCTCCAAGAGGCTCTGGTAGGGTCATGTAAGGAGTAAGAATGGCCTGGGATAAAAGCTGTGTATGAGATCCTTACACTGTACCCCAACTGGAAGATGTCCTAGCTTTTCATAGGGTTGCAGTAGCCTTAAGTGGACAACAGCCCTAACGTTTGTACTCAGAGAAGCTTCAAATGAGAAGTTGGTCTTGAAACTAAAAGTGGTAATGTAATCAGGAAGGGATGGGTAGGTGAGTGAAGGACCTGAGTGTTGACTGGATGTTCCAATCAAAATTAAATCTGTGGGTTACTTAAGCAGAGAAAGCAATTTGTCAAGCTGAGTAGATGTAGTGGGAGTGGAGGGCTTCAGTCTGAATGGACAGTGATCATTTTGGCTGCAGTGCTTTTGGATTTTACCATCAATTTATTAATTTCATTGCTCGCTTAAAATGTGGAGATCGTTTATCTCCATCCCATTTAATGTGAAAAAGGAGTTTACTGTAGGTTTGTAAAGGATGTCAAGAGCAGCAGATGTGTAGGTACTGAAGTGTACAGACGGCGATGGGCCAGTAGGTGGCAGCGCGGGGTAACACCGGCATACCGAGCGGAGCGGGGCGGGGCGGGGCGGGGCGGGGTGGGGTGGGGGGTGACAGCGCGGTAGCGTCTGCTGTACAGGTTTTTTTGACCTCGTATTGTTTTTGCTTGCTTTTCACTACTTCAGGGATATAAGGCTGCACAAAATCTAGTCTAGTCAGGGTAGTGATTTGCTTTGTGGCAGTCATACTGTATCTTGTGAAATCTCCCAGTCTTGAAAATCTTGGGGTATTTATTGGTTTTCCTTAGTGTCGCAGTCATAGGGGTGAATGTAAGTCTCCCATCTGCTAACAACACCTAGTAACTAGGACTGTAGAGTAAAAATATGCAGATGTACACTAAGTGCAACCTAAAGTTCAGAAAACAGCAGAGAAATAAAAAAGACAATCCTCTAATCACACAACAAATCAAATATATCGATATTTTCTAGAATTTCTCTATTTCATATGTCTGACATTTATTATATAGAACTGGTCTAGAAATTTTTATAGGTAAAATAATTTTTGGGTTTTAGCTTGAACTCTCCATTGGATCCTCCTCAAAATTTAGAAGCAATCAAATAATATATTCCTGTTTTAGTTTTTATCTTCAAAATATAATGGGAGAACATTTTGAAATATAACAAAGATAAGGTGGATATCTGTGTATTAAAATAGTGATTGGTTGGCTCACCATAATCTCTACATTTGATATATCAGATTATTTGAATTTTCCTGGGATACAAAAGTTTTATAGTGATGGCAACAGATCTATCCAATGTATTTAAAACATAGCATGTATGTGTGTATGCATAGAAGAGTAAAAATTATATATGCAAATGTGTGTATATGAATGTGTCCTCCCATTCTGTTTTATTGTGGTCTTAAATTGCTAATGCTGTGCAGCAGGCATTATGATTTCCTAGGTGTTTGTATTTTTGTAACATCTACTATTAAAGGTAATTAGGTATTACAGTAGTTGGACAAATAAATACCGATTTCAGTTATTTATTATTGATGAATATTTTCATTCACGGTTTTGAAGTGACAACTTGTTTGGGTTAGGTTTAGAATGTGAGCACATTTACTTCAGTCAACTGTAAAATTCATATGTGTTTTCAGTCTTTAGAGGCATTTTGGATGAGGTACAACACAGGATACATATAAAATAAGTGTTGGTAAAAAAGGAGATAAAATTCTATTTAATGCATTAAATAAACAAGTGGCCACTAAGAGAATGAAAGTTAATTATAATTAAGAATCTGTGTAGGAATTTAATCAGGTGCTCATAAGAATACCAGGCAAACAAGATGCATTTAAAGAATGCTTTTCTTCCTTTTTATAACAATTTTCAAAATTTTGACATAGTTTCTTATTTTAAATTGGGACAAAAAATAAAATTCCCTAAATTTTTTCTAACCTGTAAATCCAAACAAAATTCAGAATAGGTTTTCTGAAACATGTTTTAACTATTTATTTCAATTTTGAATTTTAAAATAATCTTGTGTTTATTCTTACAATTAAACCTAATAGCAAATTTTTTTGGTGAACAGAGGCTTTAGAAACCTTTCATAATAAAAATTTTAAATAAATAAGAGCTTGCTCAGGACCAACCCTCCCAATCAATAGTTTCAGTGAGTCAACACTGAACAATCATTAAGAAAATTCCACAACTGTTTTTCAGTTAAGTACCGACAGGTGTTTCTTCACATCAGCTATTTGGTTCCTAATGGAGAGATGGAGAAGTTTACAGAAGTATACAAAAGGCTTTTAAAGCTTCAGCTCAAGCAGTACTGTTTGCATTCACATGCGTCTTTCCTCTCATACAGACACCATTTTTATTCTTCCCTGAGCACAATTTCAAAATCTTCTTTATAATGTCTGCTATTTTTCAGCAAAGCAGTTGCACAATAATGAACAGAAACCATATGTAATCCTATGTTTTTCCTGTCTAAAAGACATTCGGAAAAGCACCTTTGCCTCAAACAAGCAGCATGGTGCTAATGTGAATGACAGTGAATTGAGTGAAGGGAAGGTAATTTAAGTATGTAATCTATCAAAGTGTCCCTTTGGAGAAGACCAAAGTAATTTGACTTTTTAGTAATCAGTAGCAGATGGTCATGCAAAGAGAAGAAGAGAAGGGAAAGAAACTCCAATAGAATCCTACTGATATCCTCTTGTGGTATTCTGCACACATGGGGCTGTAATCAGCTGGGTTTTCAGGGCCTATAGAAGAGCTGCTGATCAAAATATCAGGTTCTGGAGAGGAAGTCTTAGTCTGCGGTAGTTGTCATGAATATTAGTGTATGAAATATCCTACTGCATAAGGCTTGAAATGGGAGTTATTGCGGAGATGGCATTGGCAAAAGAAAGATCCGGTGACAAAGTCTCTGATAACTTTTTTACATCCTTTTGTTTCACAAGAACTGTGTTTCATAATAATTCTCCAGTTTAGCTGAGTTTTCAGAGGTTTACCAGTTGTGCACATCTGTGTGAGGATCACATTTAGATCCATCTTCTACAGATAATTTCATAATTCAGACTATTTGCATATTTCTTTAGTATTTTCTTTTTTTGGTGGGTTTGGGTTTTTTTTGGCTGTGGTGGTTTTGGTGTTGTTGTGGTTTTGGTTTGTTGGTTTTTGTTTTTTTTTTTGTCTGAGAGCAGGGACAATGGATTTTAATGTTAATACATCACCTTTAGCTGTACAGCAGGCTGAGACAGCCAATGTTTGGAATGCAGGAGTAACTAAAATTTGCCATAATGTAAATTAACTGGGCACAAACAGAGAGATATTTTCCTGGTGTTTCTTTGTCTCACAGTCAGTCAAATAAACAACCACTAAATATTACGTTATTTTAGATTCTTTAGTGTTAGTTATTCTACTTTCTGTGTCCTAATTAATATTAATCAGGATAGCTTTTGAAAGTTAAAAATGTTCATTTAACTCACTAGGTCTCCTGCTTCATTAGTGCCTTCAGTGGTGTCATTTAGAAGAAAATGCTTCATCAGACAGTAGCGCTTCAATCATAAAAGGATGTAATAGCACAAGCATTAGAACTTACATGATCCAAAGCCTCTCTCAATTGTTCACATCTCATTTTCTAAATGGGACCAGTCATTATCTTTCTTAGCTCATTTCAGACAAGCAAAATAATCCCTTACTTTCATATAGAACCTTTTATTCCTTGAGGGTACCTAAGGGCTGTGTGTACAACATTTATTATTTTACTTTCAAATATGCATTCACCTCTGGGCTGGAACAAAGTGAAATGTTTAAAGGCTCAAAATTTCCTGTTCTTTCTAGATGACAGTGGTTCTTTAGATTGCCTTTGTAATGAGAAAGCAAATGGTGCAATCTGTTCTAAAAGCCACCCCCAAGTTATGACAATACTGGAATCTGCAGGCTCAGCATCTCTTGGGGAATTTGATAGAAAATAACTATTTGTTTTCTTGTTGCAGCTTTCAGCAGAGGACTTTATAATATTTTCTAGTTGATAATAAAGTTTGCTTCAAAATCCTGTTAGCAACATATGCTCTTATTTTTCGACTTTACCTGTGTTTGTCTAACAAATATATCAGAGATATCAGACATAATCCTTAAACTGTATGTGGCTACAGGATAATTCTAGATAGTCTCAAATTATGTATTGTGTCCTCTTTTATAAATTTACATATGTGATTGTCCAGCACTTGTGATAAATGGTGAAACGTGATCCAAGAGTCCTCATTCCATGCTGTCTTGTCAAATGATGAGCTCACAGCTCATCATTAACAGCTTCTCTGTTAATCATATAGTGAGCAATCTGAATGAAGGCTTAAAATAAGCACCCAGATTCAATTGTTATAAAGGGTATAACACTACTGTTAAACAAAGTTTTCTTCTAAGTTTATTATCAGGGAACATAGAAGGAAAAGCAGCTCCCCTCTGTGTGGTTTGGATTAACCCCCAATTCCAATGTTTTGGGGTTAAATTCTGTAACACTCTGTCTTGATTTTATTTTCATTCTTAATCTTTTTTTATTTCCCTTCTCTCCTCTTCCCCCATGCTACTCATGCAGATTAATACAGCTCAGAGCAGCCTACACTGTTCTGTTCTCTGAACTGTTCCAGCTCAATTTCAAATCCCAGCCTCACTGGGCATCCTGTGATTTATACTCACAGGTGCTACAGCTGCTAGGGGATCAATTTGGCTGTAGTGTCTTCTAAGGCATATGCAAAACCTTCTTTTATGTGTGATTTATCCTATTTGAGACAGAGAAACACTCGATAATCTTCCTGATACTAGGTCAGCTGCATTTGTACTCCAGTGAATGGATGGCAATTTGGAATTTATTCCTTTCTCTAACACTTTTGCTTTACCACCTCCACTCTTCTCTCTAGTTTTTCTGCTCACTATGTAAAATCTCTGTCTTCTCTATATTATTAGAAGAAACAGTTCACATGAAAACCTGACTCTGCTAGTGCTCCTGGAGTGAGTGATATTTGATTCCATTATAACACCAAATGGCTCATCTGGGGAGGGCACATAACTCAGTTATTATCTTCTGAGGGGCTTGAAATTTAATAAAATATAAATGAGCCCTGCCATGTAACCTTTATAGTAAGTACAACAGCTTTCAAAAGTCTGAAATTAATTGTCTTGGCTTTTTTTCTGTATATAAAGCAAAAGTACAAAAAATACAGTAATGTTTTTGTCCACATCATCCTTTCTCTGTATTGAGATATAGGATCAATCTGTGAACAGTCTGTGAATTCTCTCTGAGACTATGTATTCAATCCACTATTATTATTTTGCCATATTCTTGCACCTTATGTCTTGTATTCAGAAGACAGAAAACAGGCTACATAGTCTGGAGACTGGAGGACCGTTGAAGACTGTTGAAACCCAGAGAGCTGTTGCCTAAATGGAACAATGGCATGCTGTATGCCAACTATTTTTATCCAGCCTAAGTTCAGACAATTACTGTTTTAAGGGTTAATAAAGTCTTCCAAAAAATGGACAGATGGAGTTGTTGATGTAGGAATCTAAAAGTCCAACAGAGAAAGTTTTCTGAGCTAGGCAAAAGAAAAAACTGAAGAAACAAAAGGGAGGGAAGGAGATGTGTTGAGAACAGGATTAAATACAGCTAAAAACAAAGACTACAAAGGTTAGAGAAGATTTCTCGGTCTGAGGATGTGTGAATGAAGTAAGGATGGCTACCACAATATGGTAGATAGCTGAAGGGCAGTAGCAAATCTAAGGTAAGAGATAGTATGTAAGAAGTTAGTATTTTATCTGGATGAGTAAAAGTCCTATGTATTTTAAAGGTTAAAGATGCTTAGTGTTAGAAAATGTTTACAAAATCTATTCCTCTTTCCTTAAACTATCATTTCTATCTGAAATTTTATACTGTAAACCAGCATCCATGGGCCTAGAACTCAGGAAAAGCTGGGTGTTTAAACTAGTGGCATTTGTTGGTTCATCATTTAGACTTCAGTCATCATTTTGTGGTTGGGAACCTCTGTAGACTAAAATTGAAACTGTTTCATGAAATCACCTTCAGATCAATGAACTTGCAAGAAATCACATCCAAACCTTTTTGTGAGTTTTCTCAGGGACCGTGTTTCCTGGGTGCACAGTTCTGGGTAGCATGTTCTCTCAGGTGTGTCAGGAAGAGATGCTGTTGCACTAGAATGGGAAGCCATGCAGTTGTCTAGGAGCTCTGCCTTATCTGCTCATTGACTAAAATGGTGGATGAAGCTTTATAAAGTTTCCACTTCAGTAAAGACTTTCCTGAGATTTAGGGAAATCTATTGTACTTCAACGGTAGAATTGATGTCTAAATTATTTTTTCCTCTTTTATTTTTTTCCTAGTTAAAACTTTTATTTCTCTATACATTCTTGCAAGATAAAACAATTCCCTATTTTTTTTCAGGGAGGTTACAATTTTAGTGTAATGAAAAAGTGATAGTTATAATGAAAAGGAAAGGAAGAAAGTTAATTAAGAAGATATTTCTAAATACCTTCTAAATACCTTCTAAATTTGCCCAGCAATTTTTTGTTAAGAGCAGAAATCATGACATATAGATAGAATTCCAATTTTTTAAATGGTTAATGCACCTTCAAAAAAGTTCTATCAATTTCCCTGAGGTTAAGGATCTACCTAACTAAAATATTATTGTGTAAGCTTTTCTTCTCCTCCTCCCCCTCCTCCTCCTCCTCCTCCTCCTCCTTCTCCTCCTCCTTCTCCTTCTCCTCCTCCTCCTCCTTCTCCTTCTCCTCCTCCTTCTCCTTCTCCTCCTCCTTCTCCTTCTCCTTCTCCTTCTCCTTCTCCTTCTCCTTCTCCTTCTCCTTCTCCTTCTCCTTCTCCTTCTTTCTCCTTCTTTCTCTCCTTTTTCCTTTTTTCCTTTTTTTACCTTTTTTTACTTTTTTTTTTAAGGCTTGATCCTACCTTTATTAAAAGCAATGACAGGTCTGCTCAGTGGAAGTGGTGTGGCCCCTTAATGATCTTGTGTGTTTTGTCCAAGTTGAGGCTGCCTTTCTTCTGTTTATGAACTGATTCGTATATACTTTGGGATCTTTCTACAAGAAATATGCTACATTAGTGTATGCTAATTAACAGAAAACATTTCTGTTCATATTTGAAAAACTATAATTGAAAAATTATCGGCAAATATTTCTACAGATGTTAATATATTTTTCTCAACTTTTCAGAGTTATTACCAGGCACACTGTGAATGAATTCACAGCAAAATTAATAGGAATTTAGACTTTACTCATCTACATGTGAATACGTCCCTTGAGTTGCTACTGCATATGAATAAAATAGCATCCTATTGCATATCAGTGACATAACTTTTTTTATCCAGTTATACAGTTTTAGGTCCTATTCTTCCTACCTAAAAGGAAATGGAGCCTGAAAATAGTGAAAAAAATGTTCTCATTTCAAGGCTGTTCTTTCATCTGACTTATACTGCCATCATCTTCAAATCACGCAAAAGCTGCTCTTTTCATACTGAAGTGTGGTAAGTATGTATTTAATGAAGGCTTACAAAAAAATTGTACCAGAATGCAGTAATAACAGCAAAATATTAGTGTGCCAATATCTAGTGCATATACTAGCACAGTAGATGCTGTATATAGACATAATTAATGTAATCATTCAGCACATGTACTGACTTGGTAGAGAAAATGCAGTCACATTCCTGGCACTATATATTCAATAACATGCTAGCGATTTTCAGAGCGGACATACTCCGGTTTTCAGAACTAAAGTAGTTATAACGTTTGGTTGTACCTGATCTTGAAGCAGCTGTGTTCTGAGGTAATGCATGGAGTACATTCAGCATCACAGCTGCTGTGCTGTGCTTAATCTGGCAGTGAGAAAGAGCTTTGCGGTAATAGTAACTGTTTGCCGTAAAAATAGTATACGATATGTGGTTTGCATTTCAGAAACCATGGACAATAAGACTTTTCATTAACATCCTAGCCTTTAGTATTCATAGCTGCATTTGTGGTATCTGATCAGGAATCAAATCTGATTTTCAGTAATAGCATTACAGTTCTATTTTTTGGTGAGTTTTGGTTGGGATCTCCACCTAATAGCAAGACTAAATAACATAGTTTTCTGATTATAATCGGTTTCTATTGTGTAAGAAATTACTTTTGCCCTCTGCCAATGTCTGGAGGAGCTGAACTGGAATAGTCTTAGCTGTGCATCTCTCTGTGCTTATCTTTCAAGAAATACTTAATGTAAAGCTTGTAGGTCCTTATGCATTTAGTACATTCTGTCTGCTAGCATTACATGATAATGTAAATGAGACAAGGTTGTTTGGGAAGTGGGGTTTAGAAATTTCAAATTACTTTTTTTCCCCAGCCTTATAAACATTAATTAATACTCACCCATCTGTCTCCTTGCACTTCCTGCTTCTCTACTTACGCAAAAAAGACTGTCAGTTTAGTGTGGAGGCTGGCAGGCCATTAAGGGGTACTTTGTGCAAATGCGTTGCAAAAACATAGACTTCTTGTTTCTTATAGTTAAGAGGCCAGCTCTGAGAAAGCTTCACTCCAAGTACGGAAACATAAATAAAATCTAATGCCAGTTCTTCAGAACTATCTGTTTCAACAGTTTATGGGAGATGTGCCAGGAAAGTATGAAGTATTTCTGCAAGGGTCTGGATTGTGAAATGAGTCAAGGAGTTGATTAAAAGTCTGACCATATAGTCTGTTGCTGAAGTCAACATAGGATCAAGATCATTTTGTTATGGCATTTTGCGGCCCAATCCAAGCACCAGGTAGCTTCCTAAGGTTGAGCATTCCATGATTGCCTGATCTTAACCCCCTTGTTGAAAATTATAAACTTTTCTGTTTTGTAGGTGGAAAGAGGAGAGTAAGATAATGGTTGAAACTTGATCATTGGGAGTCTGCATGTGCTTTGCTGAATCCTAATCAAACCCTGATTTATTGTATGCCCTAATTTCTCTAACATCTGCATCCCTCACAATCTTTAACATATTCATTATACTGTGAACTAGAAAGGTGTTACTAATGCTATTGCACAAATGAGAAAATAAAGCTGAATGCTAGATGTACAAAGGGAAATTCCTGACTCTCAGACTAGCAACCAAGTTAGGCATCTGAACTGTAGGGTTTATATATATGCACTATCATCTGGAGAGTATCTATAGTTATGATGACAGCAAGTATGAGAGGAGAACTATAAAAGCCATCCAGTATGAGAACAATTTATATTGGAAATAAGTTGTTCCTTTTACAAACTGAAGAGGGCTCTTTGGTTTCTCTGAAAAGACAAGAGGAAGAAGAGGCACCAACCCAAATCTTCTACATGCCAAGTAAAGGTTAATAAGGAGGCAAAGCTCCTCATCTGGACAAACTTTAACATGAAACAGGTGAATACAACTGTATTTTCTTTTGACCTTAATTCTGTAGGTATTTCTTAGGTAAGCATTTGCTTACTATTTTGGGCCTCATAGATGGTACACTGAAGAAAATACCTCATCTGTGCATTTCAGGTTTAGGCAAGAAAAAAATGTGAGTGGTCTCAGTTCTGACATAATAGAAACAATACTTAGTATTTTCAGGAACAACAGCAGTGCCCACAGGGCTTAATTGGTTAAAAGTCTAGTGCCTGGCACACATGTGATGGCAACTCAAGGCTCTACAGAGGGATCTGGACAGGCTGGATTGATGGGCTGGGGCCAACTGTATGAGGTTCAACAAGACTACGTGCCGGGTCCTGCACTTGGGTCACAACAACCCCATGCAATGCCACAGGCTTGGGGAAGAGTGGCTGGAAAGCTGCCTGGAAGAAAAGGACCTGGGGGTGTTGGTCAACAGCTGACTGAATATGAGCCTGCAGTATGCTCAGGTGGCCAAGAAGGTCAATAGCATCCTGGCTTGTATCAGAAATAATACGGCCAGCAGGACTAGGGAAGTGATTGTCCCCCTGTACTCGGCACTGGTGAGGCCGCACCTTGAACACTGTGTCCAGTTTTGGGCCCCTCACTTCAAGAAGGACATTGAGGTGCTGGAGCGTGTCCAGAGAAGGGCAATGAAGTTGGTGAAGGGTCTAGAGAACAGGTCATATGAGGAGTGGCTGAGGGAGCTGGAGTTGTTTAGTTTGGAGAAAAGGAGGCTGAGGGGAGACCTTATTGCTCTCTACAACTACCTGAAAGGAAGTTGCAGTGAGATGGGGGTTGGTCTGTTCTGCCAAGTAGCAAGTGATAGGACAAGAGGAAATGGCCTCAAGTTGTGCCAGGGCAGGTTTAGGTTGGATATTAGGAAAATCTTCTTCAGTGAAAGGGTAGTAGTCAGGCATGGGAAGAGGCTGCCCAGGGCAGTGGTTGAGTCCCTGTCCCTGAAGGTATTTCAAAGACATGTAGATGTAGTGCTTAGGGACATGGTTTAGTGGTGGCCTTGGCAATGCTAGATTAATGGTTGGACTTGATGATCTTAAAAGTCTTTTCCAACCTAAACGATTCTATGAACTTTGACTGACCTTTCACTTTTTTACTTAAGTAACTATATTGAGGACAAATTTGGATCCAGGTGTGCTAAATCCAAGGCAAAATCTTACCACTGTGCAACTTTTCCAGCCAATTGTCTTTCACAAGCAAGTGCCTTCACAGTGCTTCGGTTTACCCATCAGGTGAGGATGAGTATGTCTTTTTTATTTCAGAGGAAGTGCTGTGAGGCTTCATTAGGTTCACAAAATGTTTTGAGAAATCCTGGGATAATCAATAAGGACCAGTAAGGTTCTGTAATGAATCTTCCTCTACAGGCTATGAACTACAAGTTTCTCTTCCAACAAGAAACCAAGAATTCTTATTTCTATTTCCAACGCTCAGGCTTCATCTTTAATTGCATTAATGTTTTGTGTATGCACAGAATTGTCTGTGCCCTGTTATACTTTTTGGTTTCTAAACTTAGGCAGAAACTTTTCTGCACTCTTGTATTTTCTATAAAATATTTCCTTTTAATACACACAAATGCAGGGAAGTACATAGGTGCATAAGATGAACTAATTTCTGGTTAAGGTTGAAAATCAAAAGCGCCGTACATACATTTTTAGGTCAGAATTTGTTCTGATAGCTTATATGTAAGTAAAGCCATAATAAAAGTAAATAAATAAAGGCAAGACTTCACACTGGATCAAATCTGTGATCAAGTGCTCATTTCTGATCATGCCCCTTCTGAAAAGTAGATCATAATGGAATGAACTTTTTAGCTTCTCACATTTCCTGGTTGATGTATGCCTTGGAGCTTGAGGATTTGTATCTCTCAAAAATTATTCTATTTCACATGTTCTCATTAAGCCTATTAAGTCTAATGCTTATCTGAATTCTACTAAGCTCCTGTTTTCTGTACTATAGTAGCACAGCTAGCACTATAGATTAAAGGTGCTTTATGTTTTAAATTAAAAAAAAAAGCTTTTCTAAAAAAAACCTACTTAATTTATATTTAATTGAATATTGCCCTGATTGCGTTCTTATGCGAGTGGTAAAGATAAGTAAAAGTGTATCTATAGCTTCACTGCAGTTTCAAAAAACTCCAGGGAAGCTCTCCCAGTGAGGGTTACCTAGACTGGAGTATCTCTTTTGCATTAGCAGAATATCTGTGTAATTATGGCAAATCGTTAGGTTATCTCCAAATCATGAACAGGTGGCCAAGAACATCCAGATCAGGGCCTTGAGTGCACTAATAGCTCTAATGGCCCTGACCAGCCTCACCTGGGGCCTCCATCCACATCCCTGCCCATAGGCCCAGGGGCTCCATTTAAGCTCAGCCCTGAGTATTCAGTCTCTGTCTGAGCTATGCTGTAGGAGTGTTGGTTGCTAGCTAGCTCAGCTATGCCTAGGCCCTATTGATCTGGGCCCTAACCCATGGACTGACTTCCTGGCTTGACCTGTCTTGTTCCTCTGAATCTGCTCAGTGATCCCTGGACAGTATCTCACCCCGACTACCCTTAACTGCTCCTGACCTGCAGATCGTTTTCCTGACTTCATCTTGGCCCTTCCTTATTGCTATGAACTTTCCTGCTGATCTGCACTCTTGGTTGAACCTGGTCATGGTCCCTGGACTTGTTGTCTCTGTGGAGGGCCCTTGCCCCACTGACCTTTTTATTGCACTTTGTTCCTGTCTCCTCATCACTTAAGGAGCAGCTAACCCTTGCTGGGCCCTGATAATTACTCTGGATGCAGGCATGTGATGAGGAATGATAGGAGAACTACTATCTCTGAAAGCTAGCTCATCAAGCTTTGTGACTTGATGGTCAAATGGAGAGCAAGGAAACAGAGTTTAGAATACAGACATCTTTCTGGGGCCTCCTTAGAATATTATGAAGCCATTCTTCACATTTAAATGATGTCCTCTCTTGCATGATGTGTAAGCAGAAAAGAAAGAGTGGGAGAAACCTCTCAAGTTTCAGATCTTAAAGCAGCCACAGAAATTAAGTGGGGCTCTATCAGCAAGCTTGGAATTTGAAAACAAAACAGGACTCAGATGTTCTACCTTTTGAAACTGGGCTGCAAATCAAAACTGATAGCTGACTTGTAAGTAGTGTTTTAAAATATCAGTTTTGTTAAAAATAGTGACCTCTTCTTGTGGAACAGAATTTTCACATAGCTTTTTGTGACCACTGGGTCACCAGCAGGAGACAAATTGCAGATACTAGACAAAGGGAGAAGTATGGACTAAAGGCAGATCATTGCTTACTGTCATGCTGTTGGCTGCTTTCTGTGTTGAATCTGTTCTCTGTGTGTTGAGTCTGACTACCTTAAGGAATGCTTTACTATGGAGCTAGGATTTGACTTACCATGCCAGACATGAGAATAACCAGGACCAAATATCATTTGCACACGTTGCTGTCTTGCACAAGTATATCCAAGCTGTTTAGTCAATTCTTATTCAGGACTGGAGAATGTCATCAGGAAGTAGTTCCTGAATCTAGTTATTGGAAAGACCACCATCATCATCACTACTATGTATAAGGCCTGTGTTAGCTAGTGCCAAATCCTGATCTGGAAGGTGGACAAGGGAAATCTTGTGGGTAATAGAAATGCTAACATTTTGCTTACTTGTCCTCCTGGCAGAAGCATTATGAATTTTTGGGGAAGAGTTCTTGAAAGTGTAGTCCCTGGTTGGTGGAAGGATTTGATATGATTTTGCTGCTCTTGTCAGAGTGGTTCTTGTGGTAAGGCCCTTGGGTATTCTACAGACAGGACTTATCTTGTTCTTCCTTTCTATTGGAAGTGCAGTATATGACTATCCTCTTAGCTGAGACATCTTTGCTCCCGGTACAGGGTTTCTAATAGACAGTATAGTATAGTCTTAAAGAATAAAGGGCACTGCTCTTGCTAATGGCTGTTGTATTTATTGACCTTTACAATGACTGTCAACCACAAATTTTCTGGTGCTAGAAAAACAGGCTTTGATTAAAAATGTATCTGTGGTATAAATTTATGGTATAGTATCCGTGGTAAGATATATGTTAAAGATATATACCTTCCTAAAATGACAGAAGAGCATAAAATTCCTCAGTTGTCCAGTAGCTGTTCTGACTGGTGCACAGCTGCTGTCTCCACTTGGTCAGACAAGTACATCTCAAAACTGTTTATAATGCTTTCATATTCTGAGTTTTTTGAAGAGTCTTATCTTTACAAAAGAGATAAGACTCTCACTGGTGAGATTGTCATTGAGGATCCTTTCTAATTTGGCACAATGAAGATAGTTGTACTTTCTGTTACGTTCAATACTAAGTTTGGAAGGATGGCTTGGAGGTTTTCAATATCACTAAATGCTAGGGTATGACGTCTCCTGAAGTTGAAAGCATTGTAGAGGAGGCAATAATGGTGTTCTTCAGACTGCATGATGTGTGAGTTCAGTATGTTTTGGCTTTAAAAATGTTTTTAGAGGGAGGAGGACAATGATTCTTGTCCCTCCTTTTTCTCTTTCAAATAATTTGTCCTAAAATTCTTCTGAAGCTCCTCTGATACAGCCAATACTTAAGTGAGACAATCTTTAAATGCTCAATGACACAACCAGGAAAACATTTTGTTGCAAATTAAAGGCTAAGTAGCGCAGATACTGATCTTCATTAGATAGTTAAATATTTAAATAATTAAAATAAACTACACATCTGAAAGTAGCTTGGAGATGCAAACCAAAATGGGTTATTTGTTTGTTCATCACTCAAGTATTGGGTTTGCTCATCAGGATGGTATCATGCCTATGCTATGTTTGAGATAGCAAGTACTGTAAGCTGATCAAAACATATTGCACAACATATTAGCTGAAATTGTTGACTGCATGGTTCTAGAGTATAAAATTCCAAAGCTCAAGGGTGCAATTTTCTCAGTTTATTACACTTTAGTTTATTACATTTATTTTTAGTAGCTGGAATGTTCTCTTAGGCAATATCATCAGAAGACAAATGAGAATGTTAAGATTAGAACGAGTTGTAAAATGATGCAGCACATTTTGGGACTTGCAGCTCTAGTTTCTGATCTGCAGAGCCACTTACCTTCATGGCTTGTAGTACATGCTGTTGGATGTTGTGAATCCTTTTTTTTTTCCTCCTTTGCCAAATAAAGGAGATTAGAGAATGCATCCAATGTCTGTTCTTCACAGATTTAAAAAAAAAAAAAAAAATCAGCATCAGCTTTTCATTGTCTCTCACATCCAAAATGAAACCTCTACAAGTCTCAAGTGAAAAAAACAGTAATGGATTTTCAGTTAGCACAAAAAGCTACTTCAAATGAGCATTGGAGGAAAAGGGGTCTTAACAAAATGTTTTGGTAAGAATAAAAATTCTTTTAAAGTGAGTTGCCAGAATGAAGGACAGATCTAGACTAGGCTTTTGAAATTTATTTGAAACAGAAGAAAGTTTTGTAAAGTAGAGTTTATTCATTGCTTAGCTGAAAAGCATATTGTATCCAGAAATGCCTCCAAAGGAAGTTTCTGGTTGTAAATAAGCATCCTTACTCCTGAAGTACTTATTTCCAAAGATAGATTAGATATTTTAACACAGGTTTTAGACCCACCTGACAGCTGCACTAAAGGGCACTGAACTTTTTTGTCTACGGAGCAAAGAATTGTGTTGCTAGTAGAGGGCTAGCAGCTACTTCTTGTTTCACTTCATTTTTGGTCTCTGCTTTTGTGTAAGAATACTTTGGGGCTATGTACAAGAAAAGGAGACAGTTGGAATATTAATGCAATCTAGCATTTTACAAATAAAACCAATGTAAAATGTGCTAAGCGGTAGTGCCCTTAGTGAAAAACAATGCCTGCGTTAGAAGTTCGGGCATCATTCAGGAAAGCTGGCATGCTGTATTGTATGAAGTACTCTGAGTACATTGAGTACACAGAGTAATATTCAGTCAAGTTGAGCCTCTAGCTCAGCGTCTGAGGCCAAATCTGACAAAAAATTAGTTTTGTGGTTTTCCTGTTCTTTTGTGATCTGCTGCCTGGTATAGTTTCAGAACAACCTGTTAACCTGAAAATCTTTACTCTTCTTTTTGTGTTCAGGTTATATTCTATACAGCTTAGCATTTTGGCTTACCTGTCACTGAGGATTTGGAAGAATTTCTTCCATATTTCTGACAGCAGAAAGTCCAGTCAGTATTTAAACTCACTTGGCCGTAACAATGTGAAATTCCACTATTTAAAATAATATGCCTATAAGGAACTATCCTCTCGTGGTCTGGAAAGTATCTTGAGCAGGTAACTCTGAGTCACAGTTACTGTGTTGCTCTGGTTCCTGCCCTGGAAGCAGCCTTCAAGGAGTTATAGATCAAGTCCATGAGTGCTAATGGGCTCATTCACTGTAGCAGACACTACACCTAACATGAATCCTGGCTTGCACAAAATTTGTGAAAAAATAAGCTTTCATGTGTTGGGATAAAAAGTGGAAACAAATACCAATAGCTTATATGACAAAGTGAAAGAAAACAGCTTGCGTTAAAATATCAAAGGAAGATCACTGTTTGAAAACTGCATTTTTTATTACTATAAATTTCATTACTCTGATATGCCAAGTGACATGTATGGCAGCTGTGCCTTGGCCAAGAGCTGAGACCAAGGCAAACGGTGTGGTAAGCCATTGCAAACAGGGCAATGCAAACAAGACCTGAGGGTAATGAACTGTGATCTGAGCTATGGACCAAAAACTGAGAGAATGATACCTGAAACTGCTGGAAAGATGTAGCACAAGATCACTGTGGGTGGCTCATACTGCCAGCCTGACCTAACCCTGGCTATATCCCTTGCTTATTCCACTTAATTCATTGAATGTAGTGTCTTTTGCTTGGTATTACTTTTGCCACTGTTAAAGGGTCAAGTAAACTACATAACAGTGCACGGTATGACTGTTCATGCTTTTGTATATGCAAGAGAAAAGAATTATATTTAGACAGTAATTGAAATCATTTTCTAATGCTGACAAAATCCATGACTGCCTAGTTGGTATCCATGTTGATAGTGTCAAACTGAAAAGGAAGAAGGTGAATCTAACAGGCTGTGGGAGAGTAAAAATTCAGGGGCATGAGAACCCTCCAAGTTTAGGTTGCTTAATTTCCTAGACGGATTCTTCAGTTATTCTTTGGAAAGTAAGAACTGTCAGGGATATAGCAGTATGCTGAAATCTAATAAGTCTAATGCTGGGAGAAATAATAATAAAAAAACCTTTTAGTTCTTGTCCTTTTAATTTTGCATATGTTTGGTAATTTATTTTCATAAGTTATTAGATTGCAGTGCAAAAATTGCAGCATATGAGGACATGCACTCACATGGTTATTGAACACGTAGTGAAGAGGAAAACTTTCAGCTATAATGTTTGGCTACAGTAAACAGCATGTTCCTAAGATGATTTCATATATAAAAGACCGTGTGACAAATTACAGCTGTCATGTTTCTGAAACAAAGGCATAAATCTGAAAAATTTATCTCAGGGAGTTTGGGGTGGAGAAGAAGAATAGAGGCGTTGGGACCAAAAGAGAAGAAGGAGAGATTATCTAAACTCTGTGTGTGAATGCATAAAAGGATAAGTGATGGGCTTTCTCTGATCAAACAGAACTGATAGGGGATCTGTACCTTTTTTTATTAATTCATTATGTGAACTGAGTTTCAGAACTCAGTTTCAGGGGCTGAATTTCCCCAGTAGAAGTAACTTTCCTATCTGAAGGATTTTAAATATTCTTAAAAGAATAAAACATTATTTGTAAATTGGACCCAAGGATTGCAGGTTGACTCCTGAGGTTGCCTTATGCATCCACATCTGTATATTAATTCATGTATGGTGTTACTACCAGGTGCAAAGTTATTGATGGCTAGAGGTGTCCTGGTCTTCAGTGGTAGATTTTCCACTATCTATGATGGCTAGTTTCTCCCTGTGATCAGGGTAGATGGCAGCGTTGTTGCCTGATCTGTGTGTTTACCCAGTTCTGAGTAAGTAATTAGCTTAATATCCCAAAGCACTTTTTGTAAGTTTGAATTTTCTTTCTCTTCAGGGCTTTTCAAAATATGTATGCAGGGAATGAGATGGGCATGTGGAGAAAGGAAATCTCTATCCCCGAGTAGTCTAATCGGCACAGTACTTGTATAGGTGTAAGATGTCCAGACGAAGTAGTGCCAGGGCCCTGAGCATGTCCCCCCTCCTGAGGGTCTGGCTGCAGGGCCCAGGCCAGAGCAGCCAAGAGCTGCTCCCCTCCCACTGGTGGCCTTGGGGTGAGACTCCCTAGCAGCGCTTGGGGAGGCCTTGGCCAGGGCCAACCCCCATCCTGTGGGAGCTGCCCTAGGCTGAAGATCTAGTGCTGGGCCCCACTGGAGCTCACGTTCCCATTGCCTCACAGCTGGGCCACTTCCTGGCCTGACCCAGCCTGGCCTGACCATCCCTGGCCTGTGGCTGACCCTGGCTGCTCTCACTGGACCTGCCTCATCACCATGGGCTTGTCTGGAAATCTAGACTCTCATCTGAAACTAATGACCCCCTGTCCTGGACTGCCCCGCTATTTGCGGGATGGGCACTGGGGAGCCAGGACACCTCATGGCTCCTGGGGCTGGGCTGCCTCTTGCGGTACCCCAGGCAACATAACACAGCCTTTCACATCTGAGGTAAACACCCTTAACGGTTTTTTTTGGTCAAAGATTTTTCTCAGTGATTCCTTCTGGAGATGTTTTACTCTGTTTCTGCTTTGCTGTATAGTTATTTTTAGTGAGTCTCAGAATCCTGTGTCTGATACGGATAGTATCCATGTTAATCTCTTTGTTCTAGAAAGCATTTACATAACTTGATGATTAAATCACAAGCATATTCTAGAAAACTCGTAGAATATATATTGAAGTGAGATACTTGGATCAACCAAGGTAGGAGAAAACACTGAATGAACTATTTCACATGTACGTTATATGGATCTAATACTTTTAGACATTAGGTGTATAAATCAGGAAGAAATCATTGGTGGTACTCTAGTGCTTTTTGTAAGCACTCAGGACTTTCCACCAAATGGCAAAAATTATTATTATTTTGTGTGTATATTTGTTATTGAATTTGCAACAAAAATCTTGTGTGACTGCAGTTGAACGCAGTCTGGGAAGTCCGGAGCTGAATGAGATGTTTCTTCTAATGAAGTAACTGAAACTCTTTTCAAGGTAGTATAGTTTACTCAAACTACACTTTCCCTCCAAAGATCAACTCAAAAGGCTGTGAAGACTGACTTCATTAGTCTGGCTTTAACTCTGAATCCAAAGGACCTTTTACTTAGCACTTTAAGAAATACCAAAGGGACCTTTATATTTACAGTTTTTGACAATGCAGTAAGCCTCACAGGCCTTTCTTCCTAAATTAAATAAAATCTGCAGTGCAAACTATGCAAATGTGTTTTGTCATTCTCCTCCCTAAGTTGCCTCTTAGCATTTTATCACAGTGAGCATGATTAGGTTAGAATAGTGGTTTTCCCACAAGCACCTGTTGTACATCTAAAATGAAAAGAAAGAGGAGGGGAAAGAACTCCAACCCATGGCCTTGTGCCAGGTAAAATTGTGTCTATTTTCTCCTCAGAGGATGACGTTAGCACTGACAACTATAAATGTGAAATCACTTAAGATATCCACCATTAAAAGAGTGTTTCTGATAACTTCATGTGTGTGGTTTCTGTAGCATATCCTAAATTTTCTTTTTCCAGTTAGATATAAAAGTTAAGATGATCAGCACTTGAATTGACTAGAACAGTAATTCATGTAGCTCAGATGGCACTTTTTCCAAATGGAATCTAGGGCTGAGGGGCAGAAATTTCAGAAATATCTTTCTTTGGATTTCATCATTCACTAGCATAGAAATTAGTTGTGGAAAAGGTAATGCCAGCTCCCATCAGCAGGATTTGAATCTAATTAGCAAAGGAGTAGATGTTACAATCTATGGATTTTTGATGAATAGATGAAGTGCAATAAGCAGGAAGAATGGGTTACATCCTTTACTGACAGCAGATTTGTACAGAGTGATTAGTGCCCTTGTCAAGTACCCAGGTAATGGTGTATCTCACTGCCACAGATGCGTGGTTTTCATCATGAAGAAATCATCTAATTTAAGTGCTTCCCATTCTCCACATTTAAGAAAAAAATTGCTTTGTTTTAACTTTAATCTGTCATCTATGAAGGTGTCAAATCTTTCCATCTCAGGACTTATGTTGCATTTTAAGTTTATATATAGTTTAACACCTTGAAATTTTGGGGGGATCTAAATCTAACTCAGCTAGACAAAATGAAGGCAATAATGAAGTTACTGACACTACTGAAGCCTTTTTTCACATATCATTTTTTTTAATGAGGCCTCATCAGTCTGGCTTCTCCTCAACCAAGAACACTCACCATTCCATCAGAATCATTACAATTAAGGCTTACCCCTTACCTAGCAGAAGCAATAATCTTTCATTTAGAGACTGTATCATACCATAGTCAAACAACTATTGCAGAAATAGAAAGTAGAATAATATAGCCATGGATTAGATTCAGCTCTGAAAATAATGAGAAATACCACCTTAGATGATGTACAGACTTTCTGAAAAGATAAGCAATGTAAATGAGTATCAGGAGAGTTTGCTTAATATATAATGAAGTATTATTGAGAATGAAATTGTGTAAATTGAAATGCAGGGAAGGGAAGAAAAGGATAAACTTTAAAGCTGTTGCGGTGGAAGAAGTGGCTGGCGCGTGTAAAATACGTGAGATTAGGGCAGGAGACCAAAGATGGAATGGTGATACTATGGTCTAGAGAATAGCGGAGATGAAAAAGCAATTATCTGTGAAAGAAGAGAAGGAAAAGCACTGGAAGCAAAGGCAGAGCTTATTTACTCTAGATAGCTTTTGGAAATACCTACAAAACAGCTACTGAGAGAATAGCATCTGAAAAAAAAAAACCAAAAACCAAACCAAACCCAAATACCAAAAACCCAAAACCCAAATCAAAACCCAAATCAGGCTCCTTCACTCAGCTAGAGAGCAGACAATTACTGTCCTCCAGGGTCCTAGCTCAGCTATTCGTTGAAGAAAATGTGCAATCTGTATGTGTAGACTGTGACCTCAAGGTGGATGCAGGCTGACTGCTTGCAAATATGGCTGTGCTTACTTTTCTGTTGGTAGGCAACACAGTAGGTGTTTTGCTTATTCATGGCCTACAAATATTTTTTTCCTACATTTTCTTTTAATTTCCATAGGTAGTTGCCCAAACAAGTCAACCATGAAAGGTGTACCAGTTCAGTGAACAAGAAAAAAGCTTGAGCTAGTAAATGCACAGCCTCAAGCAATGCTCCTGATGCCTTTTTCTTTAGTCATCTTAGTAGCTTTATGTATTATGGTGGATGGTGTGATACAGGATACTGACAAAACTGTGGGTGTGAGATGTTCAGGCATCTCCAAGACTGCAAAAGAAGCTGTATGTGTTTGTGAGTACACTTGCACTAAAATTCATATTGCCTGGGGAGCATTTTAATGCTTTCATAAGGTGGAGATGAAACAGTATGGGTCTAACTTTAATTATGATAAAGAGATTATACCTATATACATGGGTAAGATATGGGTCTCTGGTTGTTTTAATGCCTACAGTTCCACTCTTGCATAGTGTTTTCTAAAAATCCTGGGGAAAACCTGCATCTATAACAAAAAATATCTGTCAAGATTACCGAGAAACCTAAACTGAGAGGTAAAAGAAGGAAAGATCATAAAAATAAAGATCTGTAGGTATCCATTCCTGCTTATCCTAGAGCTAATCCATACTTTAAAAAACAAGACAAAACACAACAGAATATCACCTATTAAGAAATCGAGATGTTGAGTAAGCAATTACAATTAAAGAAATAATTGAACTATTTATGAAGGTTAATGGTTTGTCACCTCACCATTTCAAATATTCCACAAGAATTAGTCTGTTATGAACCAGTTAGGGCAGAGCAATACGGATTTCTAGTGCAATGCCTTGTAAAAGAGGATGAGAAGCTGAGGAAGGATTTCAGAGGTATATGCTCAGTAATTTAGGGGCAATTGCACAGATTTGCTGAGACTTTCTTGAAAAAAAGGTGTTGTGATTGTGTGCCCACCTTCCCCACGTCATCTTAAGAGAAAAGGAGTTTTGGAGCTTTTTCTTTACAACCAGATAACAAGTGACACTTTCTCTGAGGTACCCAACTAGGAACTGTGGAAACCTTTATATGTATATATATACACACGTATACAAACCTTCATGTGTGTATGTGTGGTTTTATATGTGCATATATATGTGTGTGTATATATAGAGAGTCAAACACAGGTGTGTTTGGACATCTCTAGAGTCCCTTCCACTCTCAACAATTCTTTGACAGATACAACTTGAAGATGTGAGAACATTTACTGAATGTAGATAACACATTGGAGTGTAGTGCTTCAGAAGATGGTGTAACATTTAGATAATTCTGGAATTGTTGGCTTTTTTTGTAAGCTCAGTTCATTACTTGGAATCCAACAGTCTCTCCATAGAAAAAAGGCTTTGTCTCCATGCAAAATATTACTGTACTTCTCCTTAAGCATTGGGACCTTATTCTGCTCTCACATGAAAGAAGTTAGAGTAGCTTCATTAAAATGCTTTGAGTTCCTCTATTGTACACTATGGGACCTCACTGAGATGTGCTGTTTCTAGAAAACTTAGTTACTTTGAGGCACTGAGTACTCAGTTGACAGTGGTTGAGCATCCCTGAAAGTGATGTCAGTACAATTTTATATTCAAATAAATTCCTAAAAGATCTGCATATATGTGTTCTTACACTATGCACTATTTAGTTTTCTTGTGTTCTCTAATTTTATACTAGCCAGTGGAAAATTTTTCATAGGGATACTACAGGGAATCAGTGCCCAATTAGTTTTATGGGTGTGGGGGTTTTTTTTAACTGTCACCTTTCATTGATAAGAATAAATAAAACATAAGAGGAAGTATTTTTTTTTTTTAAGTGAGGGGAAAACAAGTAAACTAAAACTTTGTTGTGTCATATTAATTCAGCCTTAGAAGACAGGCCTGTGCACTGCAGAATTCAGATAAAAACCAAGTACCACATGGAAATTAATGGTAGCTTTGCTTTCAAAATACAAAATAATAATATACTAAGAAGTATATTCAAAAGTGTGGTGGACTCAATAAAAATTATCAACAGATTCATCTGAAGTACTGGCTACCTTGGGAGACTTATTTGCATGTGGTGGCCAGTGTTTTTGTTTTAGCTTCAATATTATTTGTTTACAAGAATAAAACCAGGTTTTCCAGGATATCATTATTATCCTAGCAAGAAATTTATTTTGTAACTGTTAATTTTTTTCTCATCCAAAGGAAAACTAATATTTCTTGTTCATTGTTTTTCTGAAGCACTTTTCTTATGTTTTCTTCTTCCTCATGTTTCTGACTTAGTTGAAATTAATATAGCTAGTTCTGTGTGACCCTACCTTTCAATACAAGGTTCATG
This sequence comes from Theristicus caerulescens, assembly GCA_020745775.1. Taxonomy (NCBI): domain Eukaryota; kingdom Metazoa; phylum Chordata; class Aves; order Pelecaniformes; family Threskiornithidae; genus Theristicus; species Theristicus caerulescens. Next base: position 24,372,459 of record CM036564.1, on the reverse strand, counting down.
CACCCAGAATCTTCTCTTATATCAAAAAGATTTAGCTTGTGCACCTGTTACTGATTTCATCAGTACTGAGGAAAAATATTGTGGTCTGATGCACTTGGAGTTTTTCAGAATTGCTATCAAAATTATCTTTATTGACTGGCTTTATTCCCCAAATATTCTCTTAAGCCTAACACAAAGATCAGTGTGGCACTCAGATTGCAGTAGTTTACAAAGAAAGCATGTATCACCTAAAGAAAGTATAAAACACCTGTCATCATGCACTTCTGATGTGTCATCTAAACAATCTAAGTATCCAAACAGTACTTGTATGGTTCATGCTGTCATGAAAGCTTTGTGCAAGTTGGCTCAGTTCAACAGTGGCTTGTCTGTGTGTTTCTGATCTATATGAATAGTAGTGTAAGTAGAAAATTCTTGCCATGGTTTTAGAATTAAAATATTCTTATATATTCAGGTTGTATATGTTACACTTGAAGGCATACTTGCTAAAATGGATAAATGATTTCTGAAGAAGTTTACAAGGAAATTATGACTAAATCAATGAAAAGGCTGATTGCAAAGACATGTGGGGATGGCAAAGCTGCTGTTTTTCCCTGAATCTGTCTTGTGCCTCTGGCACAGAGAAAATGAAATGTAAATAGTAAACACTTTCCAAATGGACCCAGAAGATCTCTGGTATTTTTGTAATCCAGTCTCTGGATTTGGAAAGTTACTGCTCCCAATATAGACCATAATTTCAAACTTTTTACTGAGATTATGTAAGGACAGTTATTTGTATATGCCTGTTCTTTCGCTAATGAAATCTGAGTGCTCTGCTGAGACAATGGCCTTTTGTATCTGAGCTTTCCCCAAATAAAGCAGGGTAAACTGTCTGAGAACATTTCTGTGCCAGATTAGTGTTGGTTCATAAATATACTGAGTTGAGGGGAAAAAACCCAACAGAAATTAAACTGTTTCAATCTAGTTCAAGCAAATAAATATAGATGTGTTAGTTCCTTCTTTAATTGTCTTAAATGAGCTATCCTATTGGCTGCTCAAAGCCAACAGAGTAAGCTAAAACCAAAACAATAAGACAGTTGATGTAACAGAAAAAATTGAGAAGAGTGTGTAAAGGGTTGATTTATAGTTCTGAGACCTTTGGTTTTTTTCCCCTTCATTTCTTTCATGGATTCAGCAGCCACGTAGTGAATTGATTTATCATGCAGAATTGTTTCAGTTGTTCTTGGGGTTGCTAAGTTCATAAAGTGCATGCAGCCTTGGAATAGATATTGTCATTATACTAGGTACTGTGAGGTTAAATAGTTTAGAGATAGAATGGCTTAAAATTAGTTTCAATAGATAATCTGGTTAGATTTTTGAATCCCTGACTTTGAAAATAGGATACGTCTGCCATATAAACCTCATACTACTTTATTCAGAAAGTACAGTATTCTCTTGTCACTGTTCTTCACTGTCACTCGTATGTCATTCAGTCTAGCCATATCTATTTCAGTGACATTTCCATGTTAAGCTAATAAAATTGTTCCTAAATACATCCAGGTAGGCTTTGAATTGAAGAGGTGAAGAACATGATGAAGAACACAGAGGTCTCTTAAGTCTGTGGAGCTGAAGTCAGGAACCTGTGTACCTCTGTGAGCTATGTGCTGAAATCCTGTTGGGCTCACTGCTCTGCTAACATATGTACTCAGTTTCAAGTCCACAAGTGGCTTTTTTGTCTGTTTCAGAGAGGGAGTTTAGATAAAGCTGATAGTCATGGTCCAGATGTGACTTTGTTCTAGTTTCCTGTATTTATGAAGTGGAACACAGGTCATAGTCTCTAAGTTATACGTAAAAGGAGCTTAGTACTTCAGTAAGGACCTTGATATTATTGGGTGAAAACTATGTGAGAGAATCAGCTTTTACACAGTGGAAGGTTCTACACAGAAATAACCAGTTTAGAGCTTCTTCTTGCCTAGCAAGATCCTTTTCTTGTTTGCATGAACTACTGTACTGCCGTGGTTAAGATGTGAGACTTGCAAGATGCAAGTGATGAACTCTTTTCTATCATTGCCCTATTTTGTCTTCATCAGGTATAATGGATTCTGCATTTCAGACGGGATTTGAAACTCAAGCTCAGACTATGTGTTATACATGTTATAACGCCGTTTTTCCCCTCAGCTTTACTTGGTTGGTGAGACATTTATCAACTCTCTATTGTATGATGTTGTTACATAGTCCCTATGTTTTCATTCAGTGGTAGAAGAAATTATTCTGACATACATCAAGTGTGAAAAGTATGCTGGATCTCTTTAAAGTGAGAAGAGATATTGTTTTAATGTCAAGAGATTATCATAGTCACATTTGTTAACTCTCTTGTAGAACTATGAAAGTTGATTTTAGACATTACTTGTAGCAGTTATGGTTTTTTCTGCCTTCCTAGAGAATAAAAATACTTATTCAACACTGATATTTTTATCATGCTGGCATGGCAGGGGGAAGGTAAGCATTGTTTATTTTCTAAAGTCATGGAGAGACTCAACTAGGTGTCCAGCCTAACCAGTGAGATATCGGGACTGCACCTAAATGTTGTCATTACTGGTTTAATTACATCTGCATGTCCTCAGGTTCACTTACTCTCAAGTTTAGCACCCTGATGATGTCCACTGTGTGTGGTGGAAACAGTTCATAGTTCAGCTTAGATCATTCAGCAGGTCTGATTTGGGTCCAGGCTCTACAATTCCCTTGCCCCTTGAATTATGACCATGATAGTCTATAATCAAATAATTTCATCAAGACAAAGCTATATTTGTTTACTGCTAAAGTATTTTGAAAAGAGCGTATCTTAAACAATTACCTCTTTTCCAAGTCCTTATTTGCCTATAGGTATCTGACCATTTATGTGAGAACCTTAGACTAACCTTCCATAGAGACACTTCCAGGCTTCCCTCTCTCTCTGCTTGTCTTCCTGTCAGAGCTCACTGATATCATACCTTTCAGACCCTGGGAAATCTCACTTACTGGGAACAAAGTCACTTTTTAAGTATTTTCATGCTTTGCTCTGCTCTGGTAAAAGACAGCTTTTCCATTCTGTGGATTAATGATTTTAAAACTTAATAGCTTTCTCATTTTTTAAACAACTTTGAAGGTTGGGTGTTCTTGTATAGGAAGTCATTCTGTGCCTCTTTTTTCCTCCAAACCCTAGTAAAACTAAGGTGCAAAGACATAAAAGAAGCAAATGTATATAATTTTATGATATCTTCTGCTCCCTGGTCCAACCATGTCTGGTGTTTATAAATTTATTGTATCATTGTATTTAGTATTACATATATATTATCCACGTAAGATACAGGTTCCACACTACTAACACATAGCATCTCTACTGCTCTGTTGCTATATAACAACCTATCATAGTTTGTAACTGTATATAGTAGGAAGTCATTATTGTAAGAAAAGACATGGCATTTGTGAAAGATTTTTCCTCTTAGGATGAAGGAGTAAAACAGTAGTTAATGTTCCCATTGGCCATGTTGCCACTGACTGCTGAAGCAGACAGTCTAGACTCAGGCAACTTGTTGCTCTAATTACTTATAGTTGTATTCATTAGTGAGTGTTTCAGCAATCACTGGGAATTTACATGGAGTGAAATGGGCTAATTCAGTAACATAAACCTTAGAGAAAATTCTTTAGCCTACCCCCTCCTCTCTTATGTTTTAAGGCAAAACTCAGATGAAAAGCAAACTGATAGACAAAACCTTCATGCTTCCAGCACCTTGATACTTCATGAAAAAATGAATCTGGTAAGGGATCCTACTCTATTTAGGTAGAATTCTGCTGTGAGATAGCATTCAGAATAGCATAATAATAGGGATCGGTGTCTCAGGGAATTGCAAAAGGAATATGGAGATGCTAATTTTTTTTTTTGTTTTAGTCACTAGCACAAATCCATTGTAGTTGAATAACTAACAGAAGTTAGCAGGTCGTAGAAGGTTGTCTCAGTCCATTTACTCAGTAGACATAAACATCATGGATGCAGTCAGTCATCAGGCACTAGGTGGCCACATCACCTGGAAGTCATAAAAGGGTAAAAGAAACAACTTAGTGTTTCATAAAGACTAAGCTATGGTTTAATTTCTAAAAACAGGTTCTGTTCTTCTCAAAATGTAGGTGGTGGTATGGAGCGATTTTACAGATGCAGCACTACTTCTATGGTTAAGCATAGTGTCTGTACTCTCAAATGCTAAAAACTTCAAAATCTTGTGTCTATGCACGCTAAGTTTCAAATTCACTTAAATCTTTAGAACAGTTCTGGGTTGTGACTATCTGCAATATGGGCTAGTGTGAGAGGTTGATCTTGGTACTTCATACAGTGCATGGAGATTTCTAAAGCAGTATTTAAGTCCTAAGAAACAACCCCTGATCTTGCTGTTTTCGTATGGGCAAGTAGGTTTTACAATTTCATTTCTCAGAGGTGAAGAGTTTATTCTTAAAAACAGAAAATTACTCTCATTTTGCATCTTTGCCGAAGCTGTTTATTTGCTGAAATTAAACTGCTCACACAAGAAATAGTTTTGATGAACCAAACAACTTGAAATAATATATGTAATGGAAAGGAGAAGATTTCTAAAAGTGTTGAAATGTCCTGTTTCAAAATATTTGTTTTAAATAGCAGGTTTTAGTTTGAAATACTGGCAAATTCATCTTAAGCGAAACAAAAAATAAGATCAAGATTGCAAAATGAAATATTTTAGCTGTCCTCAGCTGAGCCTGTTGAGAAGTTCTTCATTGTGTGCTTAAAATATTTTTGAGGCAAGAAAAGTAATATATTAGTAGAGGAAGAAAAAAAATTCTTGTCCAGTTCTTGCAGTTCCTCTGTAACAAGATGTTTCAGTACTGTTGAAGGAGGTGGACTGAAATCCATGGGAAGGAAATGACACCTTGGATCTGGTAAGTGAAGCAGTTACCTATTACAGGGTTGGCAAACATTAATGCATTCATTTAATTATTGATTATATTAAAATTGCATGAAATAATTTAGGCTTAGTGATATCCTGGACTATACATTTAAGGCAACTTTCAAATGTTAAGTGTAAAATATTCTGATCCAGTATTCCAAGTGCACCACACAATGTTCTTGTGGGAGATTCTGGTGCTAAAAGGGTCTGTACTTTCTAGCCATATGGCACCTTAGGAAACACAGAAGCATACTATATTATCAGGATTATTTTTCTAGTGTATTTTCAATAGACAAAAGGCAAGCAAATATTCCCAATATTCACAATGTCAAAAAAGGCTAACATGAGAACAGAATTCCTCTACCCAAAATATTCTATTTCGGCCCAGTGGAGAAAGAAAAAGCAAGATTCCTCATTAAAGTGGTAAGAAGAATTGGTTTGTTTCTACAGGTTTTTTTTTTTAATTAAAATAAGTAAAATTGCAGATCAGAGCTACTTAGTACTCCTGCTTTTGGTCCTCTTGACAAACTGAAAATCAAAATAAAAATGGCCTTCACAGACCTTTTTCACTTTACTTTCTGGAAGTTCCTTATCTTTTCAGAACTTAAATCTAGACAAATTTCTACAGAAAATAATTTCAAAATAAGAACTATTTATAATCTGAATGTGAAAAATACCTATGGTTTTCAAACATATTTATTTTTTTAAAATAAAAATTAACAGCTGGCTTCTATATGAATTCACCTCTTCTCCCAAATTAATACAGTGTCCAACTAAAAAAAAAATACCCAGGTCTTCTCATGTACATCCTCTTTCCTTCTCTTATCATGAATGTACTGCAATATTTTAAGTCACCTATCACAGAGGAATTACTTAACATAACTCACCATGCAAAAAAACCCAAAACCCAACCAACTAGTTTATTCATTAAGCTGGTAACATGCTTATTGAGCTTTTTGCTATCTACTAGGAGAATCTTAATTTTTTGAGAAAGAGGCAGTGTTCACTTCCTATATTTAATATAATGGAGACATTTATGTGTTGATTGACTCCGTAGCAATATACTTCTGCTTCCTGGCTAAAAACATTGATATGGTGTTTGAGGTAAGTAGAAATAATTCTCTAATAAGTTGGACATCTAATTATGGCATTTAAGTGAAAGGCTTTGAAGTAAGTGGAAATATTTTCCTTGTCTGTTCATCTTTTGATGTTGGCTTAAACTATCTTTCATGAAATACAAACTTATCAGGGTAGAACTTTTTTTAGGAGGCTAGAAATATAATGTTTAATGCTCAGTGAAACACAATGGGATCAAACCTCCTTAAATGCCTTATGATCAGCTGTTCTGAAATTTTAATAGAACATCATATGTCCAATTGGCTCAAAGAAGTTGCAGCAACTAATCTTTGCTCTGACTTAAGTTTGGATCATAGATTCCTCAAGAATTGAATTCACCGATAAACAAGAAAGCTTAACTCTACATTTTCTGTAGTATGAATTTTTATCAGGAGATTCTTATCTGAAGATGAGACAACCATAGAGAGATGTGCCAGTTGCATGAGGAGCTTTGACAGCATATTTCTTTGGACAATAGGATGAGAAAGTGCTATTAACATAAATGCTATCAGATGAGGCATCAAATCTGTATTGGCTCTGTTGATTGCTGACATCTCATTTTCTCCATCTCTCAGGGGGTGGAGGGGAAGTGGTGTTGTCTTGAGTGTTGAGCCTGCTTAAAAATAGCTTCTGGAATGATCATTTTGCAGCCTAACTTTTCTGGCAGGTGTCATGATTTCTTTTTGCCAAGTTCCAGTGCCACAACTTATTCTAATACTGGATGTTTCGTATGCTAACATACAGAAATCACATATACAACAGTTATGCACTGCTGCTTTACTTATTTACTGCCTAAACCAACCTAGTAATATTTCTCTTTCACTATTTAATGCAAATGCTCCTCACTTCTCATATACTTGAAAGTATTCATTTGAAGGAACCGTAACTAATCTCATAATCCTAAAAAGTAGGCAATCCATTACTTCCTACACTAGAAAGGTTTTTCACAGCAGCAGCATAGGTTTTAAATATTCTTCTGGTGTAGTTTGGGTTTTTTTTGGGGGGTGGTGTGTTTTTTTTTTGTTTTTGTGGAAAAACTAAGAACAGACTTTTTTTTTTTTTTCTGTATATACCTTTGTAGTGCCTTAGCACTTATGTTCTCCTCAAGGTTTATCTGGGAAAAAAAGTCATATTTGTTTGCAAAACATTTCATGAAATAAAATTTGAAGAAACATAAATTCATTACCCTTAGTGGAACCATGTCAGTGCTATTGACTTAAATGAAACTATAGTAGTTTAGGTTAGATGAGAATCTGACTATAGTTTTGTATACACATAGAAAATTTATACTTTTGAAGGTAGATGCCCTGCTTAGGTGGAGAGAGTGGGGTCCAGGGGCGGTGGCTAAAAGATGTTGTCTAGTGAAGATAATGCTAGGTGGTGGCTCGTTGAAAGAATAAATATTTACTTTCTTCCGTTCTCCCACTTACCCTGGTATTAAAAAGAATGTGGTGACTCCTGGCCTTTACCAGGAAATATGCAGAAACCCATGGTACGGTGACATCGCTTGTACATTTGCTTTGATTTTTTGACTGAATGCAGTGCTGACTATAATTGACTGAGGGGAAAAAAATCTAGTCTAACTGCAGAGTCTCTTGCTAGAGTTACCATTGTTGATAGTCTTTCCCTATTTTCATTATAAGCTCCTCCACCCTGCCATTTTCAAGGTTTATATTTTCAAGAGTCTAATGTACAATAACTTCACTTAGGGAGAATTTTTTTAATAGTTCATTTCACTATTTTAGCTTTATTAAAAAAAAAAATGATGTGTATTGTGCTATAAAACAGCTCTGCCTGTTCAAAATAATCTCTCCTTGCCACAATTAAATGGATACCTGGATTTTAACATAATTTTCTTCATCAGATCATTTGTTTTGTTTGCTCAGCATAGTTTTTAATTAGCTTACAAAAAACACGCTATGACTTTTAAGTTGTATGTAACAATTTATTCAATGACTACTACATACATTACTGTAATTATGTAGTAATTCTCCGCTTAAACAGTTCTATCATGTCATATATCGTACAGAAAGATTTCATTGTTTTGTGTGTGCATGTACACGCACACACACAAATTATTATTGAACTTGTAAAGAAAATAATGTTATAAAGCACTTTGAGGCCATTGTAAGAAAACTCAACTTTAGAATTCATGCAATTACTGGTAGTATGTTTAGCAATGATGTTAGAAGGATTGTAGCCAAGAGATTTAAGAAAAGGGGAAGTTCTTTTAAAAACAGACTGATTTGAGAAAAAGTTTGTGAGACACTGACTAAACAAAGAATTGGGAAAAGTGGGAAAAGAACTACTTCAAACCAGTGGCCTTCAGGAATATGCTCTAGTTCACTGAACTGGACCAAATTATCCAATGAATATATTCAATAACCTGTCGTGACTAAGGGCAAAACAGAATGTTTACAAGAAGTGAGCTTCTTGAAGAATAACAGTTGGCTTAAATTGAGGAAACAAGGAAGATGCTGGTAAAAACAGAAAACACAAATAAGAGGACAAGTTGTTGTCCCTAGCTTTCACGAAAGTCAGAGTCCTCATTAATCAAAGTATTGAATTTCGAGCTTCCCACTTGATTCCCTGCTAAGCTTTGATGTAAGCTTTGGTGCACCATCAATTATGATAACTTTTATGCTTTATTTCAGACTTTTAAGAAGTTTTAACCTTTCCTCCAGGGTAAGATCCAGACTCCAGTAAGCCATATCCATTATTTCTAAAAGGAATTCATCTTCATTTCATCAAAGACCACATTTGGCCCTGTAGGTTTCTCTGTGGTCCCCCTGTGAACCACTATGCAAAAGGCATTCTCAGTCAGAGATTTGGCTTCCAGTGGAGTCCAGGCAAATTCAGTATGCTATTATAATTAGGAAAAGGTGTTTCTCCTTCTTTCTATTCTAAGTTATCCACCCAGCATTGCTGACAGTGACAAGGGAAAAAAAAAACCAAACCAAAACCCACCCATTTTTGTCTCAACCTCATTGCATTATCCCTCCAAACTGAGGATACAACAGGATAAACAACATCATAGCCATGCTGGAATTTTGCTGTAGCTATTGATTTTTTTGTCTAAAGCCCTTGGTGGTGAATGGTGACAATATAAAACACCAAAATAGTTGCAGAAGAGTAAGGTTTTGTCCTTAGTGGAATTAATGTATTATACTGAATGAACAAATTTCTTTATGTTTTCTCATGGGACATCAGAAACTGAGAGAATAGGGTGAAATCTGTTTAATTCCAAAGGCAAACACAGTGCTAAATCAGAGATTAGTCCCCAAATGGTGTTTAAATAGGGTTAAAATCATCCCCTTGTAAAGGTCTAAGTTATTATAGAAAGTTCTGGCTACTCGTTTCCTGCCATCTGTAAGTGAGAATTGTTTCATTAGGTTTCTGAGCGTATGTTGCTATTGGCCAAAGCACATGGATATTTTTAGCAATTCATTTTCTGTATCTCATGTCTGTGTACTATGTTTACCAAGACATCCATCCCTAGAATAACAGAAAATTATACAAAGGACTATTTACAATGACTACCTAAATTTCTTGAGGTTTTTGTACTCATTTCAACAGAACCATCTGAAGTATTCCTTACATGAAGAAATAGCAACCAGACATCCCAGCTATTATCATGTCCCCATTACAGGTACAATTAAGATGAACACTGTCCTTGTCACAACAAGCCAGCCTGGTGTGTCTACAGAGATTTTCACCTTTTATTGAACTATGAAACAACAGCATTACTGACAGGTATCTTACCTGCCCGGACTCTACCTCATCCTTCTTTGGACAGTTTGTAAAAAATTTCAGGCTGTCTTTCCTGTTTTCTGTCTTGCAATTCTTTCTTGGAAATGGGAATAATAGGATCCTACTCTTTCTCCTCAGAGGCAGTCTCATTTTTAGTGAACTCTAAGGGGTTTCTTTGAACTCCATCATTACTGCAGATCTATAAATAGTAAAAAATTGTTCCAGGACACTGATATTCAAGGATGGTGAACTATGAGTAAACCAGGTAACCCAAAAACAGCTTTTCTGTGACAGTCTTTCTACAGTGTGCTTTGCACTTTCCCCTTGTTACCACCTGCAGTGCAGTAGATTATAAGATCATAATTTGATACAAATATATCTTACTCTGTCACAAAACGCATTTTCAGAAAGGTTTATTTGTGTGTCCTTGTGAAACAGAAATTGTAGAGCTGTTGCAATTCAGTGAAGTCTTCTACTTGCTCTTCTCTGCATTGATGTAACTAATCTACTGGTTGGATCCTGTCTGCTATTGCCAGAAAAAAGTGTGTTCATAATTTTTGAAGCATTCATGGGGATGTTACGACCCGGCCTGATAGTCAGGCTCGGGGAAAGTTCATAATGATCCCAAGGGCGAAATTAAGACACAAACGAGGTCATATGCCGCCAATCAGATGTTTTATTAGGTAAATATAAAAGAGTAAAGCGATAGGAAAGGCAGGAAATATTAGGAGGAAAATAAGCAAGCGATCAGAGAGGTAAGCAAAGGATAGTCACCACCCTGGATCCAGCGGCATCCCGTTGGTCCTCGGTCTTCAGTTCTCCGGTGGTGGAAAGGCTTCTTCTACTTTTAGTTCTTCAGGGGTGGAAAAGCTTCTTCTTTCCGCCTTCTTTCTGCTTTCGTTGTGCTTTCTTCTTTCAGCCTCCTTTTTGCCTACTTCAGGTTTCGTTGTACCGTCCCTTATCCCACGTTGGAGAGGGAGTTTGCCCTCTCATTTCCATTTGGTTACCCAGAGCAACATCACGTATGCCACACCTGCACATCCAGTCACACAATATGTATTGCTGGTGGGCAAGTGGCCTGGCCCAGATATCAATTGGTGTCCCATTCTTGGTGGTGCCTGACAAGCCAAAGAATGCCCGGCTGCCCCAGCAAGCCTGCATGTTCCCCTGCAAGTTAACGGTACCTGATAAGCCAAAGAATGATCCACCCTTGGGCCTTATCAGACAGAAGAGTGGTCTGCTGTCCAGTCTTATCAGATAAACACACCCAAGCAAGCTTTGAGACAATTGTTCTCAACACTTCGGACTCTTACAGGGGAAGAGCATAAATATTCGTTATTTCTCCTCATAAATTAAAAACCAACCAAAAAAAAAACCAAACCCACTCATTGACCACAGGAACAAATTCACTGACTGTTGCATTCTCATGTGAGACTAAAGATGTGGGTCTATTTCTGTCAAGCACTAGAGGAAGAGAAAGTAGTGTTGAGGAAATGGCACTAACAGCTTGCTTTGGAGATGAAATGGAGAAAACAAAGATATTCAGTAGTAGCCATGTAGAATGTCTGGGCCAGGAATATTGAATAGGATGGAAAGGTGGTTATACAGCTCACATACACAGAAAGGGAGTCATGCTACAGGTTGTTCTAGAGACAATCACAATTGCATTAGCACTGCTGAGCTTGACATTAAATGTCATGTTCAATTGCAGCTTATTTAAGGTGATGCCTGTGGCTGTAAGAGTGGTGAAAAGGCAGATGAATATTTTATCTAATAATAACTGGGAGATCAATGGGAGTTTGACCAAACACTGCTGAAAGCAACAGAGAAAAATTTATCTACAACTTTGTGTTATTAAGCTGTGCTTTTCCACGTGAATCTTTAATTTAGTTTCTCTCTCTTTGCCTTTATCTTATTATAACAGAAATATGTAAGTTTACAACTGAACAAAACACTTGAAAATAGCCTATAAGGAACTGTATTTCGTGGGGGGTTGGAGGCGGGAATGGATTGAATGGCATAATCATTCATTTCTGTGTCTAATGGTTATATGGAAAGAACTTCCGATTTGTTGTTTCCATTCAAAAGATGCTTTCTGATTCTGTTTCAGCAGAATTTATGTGTGGTCTGCATCACTGAACACTACAAAACCACTGCACTAACATGTAATTTGACACCTGTTATCTTTGTTCATTGGCTTATGGCTTTTAGCCACTCCAGATTGTTAAAAAAAGTATTCTTTTTTTGAATAGGTCCAGGACAGAAATAAGTATAGTACTCTATATTTCCAATTAATATTGGATTCCTTATGAATGACTTGTGGATTAGATAGCTACATGTACAGCAGATGTCTCCAGGATGTCCAGAAGTCTCTTAGGAGTCTCTGCTACAAAATTGGACATGTAGAAATCCTGGGCATACACAAAAAAAAATCCTTGAATTATTCTTGCAGAAATTTTGCAATGGAAATAGAAAAATATTTCTGTAAACAAGAGATGTAGGAAGGACATGTAGGACCTCCTAAAGGAAGGTCTGCAATATGGTCCTAGGTTTGATGTTAGTGATCACTGTGCCAGGGCTCAGCTACTTTCATGACAAGCTAAGGCAAGATAACTCATTGTTTCTCTCCAGTTCACACTGAAATAGTGAATAAGTGGCAGCATAAGGTGTGAATGTATTCTAAAACTTCTTCCAAGATCAGCCGTGAGCAGTCATTTTCAAGATTGTGGTGCTGGGGGTCAGGCAGAATTGTTGCATGTTATGTCATCCCTCCTGAGACTATGTTATTGACTTGTGTGCTCATGATTGTAATTGCTATGCAGGCACCTTCATGCGTGCCTGAGTATGATTTGGAAATAGGCAATTATCCATCACCAGCATGGAATTAGGAGCATCATTATTACTATTTCTGCTGAAGTATTGATTGAAGAGTCAAATTCAAAAAAAGGCATCATTATACTAGGTACCGGATAGGCAGAGAATAAAGATGTTCCCTCCCCAAAAGGACTCCCAGTCAGAGCTTTAGATAAAACATGAGAAGACTAAATAGGCAAACAGGAAAGAGGCAAAAGGTTGAGGTTACAGTAGTAACGTGGGGAATCCATAATTATTGATAGCAGTGGTCTCTATGGCAACAGGTGCTACTAACTTAACTGATGCCAGATGTTAGTGGTCTGTCAGGACTATGGATAAGGCAGGTTATAAAAGGTTTTTAAACAGATAAGATGACACTATATATATGTGTGTGTGTGTGTATATAAATGGGAAACATGAATGTACAAAGCATCTTTAGGGGAGAGAAATCAGGGTAGTATAGCAAGAAAACTTCAGATGCTGAAAGATCTTAGGTGCTCTAATGTGAGAAAGAAATTTGTTTGATGCTGTGTAAATGATGAGAATAAAGGTAAAATGGAAAGGTGAGCATGACTAAAAGCTATGAAAGTAAGATTTGAAAGAATGTCCATATTTAACTGCCATAAGATCCAGGGATCAGGATGGAAGAATTCAGTGATCAAGAGATGAAATGAAAAAGCTTCAATAAGAACATTACTGCTCTATACAGGTACAAACAGCCACATCTTCAGTAAACTTCAAAGGAAAAAGTAGACTGACTCCTGATTGAGTGCTTTGGCCCATCAGCACATTTTTGTCCAATAGAATTTGTGTTTAAATACTCTTTCACTGCAGCTGAACTCTACAGTGGAACGGAAGTGGTTTCAATGAAACTTCCATCAAGAAAGGATGAATATATGGTACAAAATTAAAGATTTCAGGTGGGGATGAGATAGAGATGCTGTCCTGCCTGATTTGAGATACCTTAGGGTGAAAATTTATGCCCTAATTCAGATGGAGCAGGACTTGACCATAGTCATGCCTGACATGTCATGCCTGTGTCGTCATCAGGAGGCCATAAAATCTTGATAATCTACTTTCTTCATTTCTGTGGAAACGTTTTAAAAGCTCTTCCATTCCTCAGAAATGTATTAGAGCATTCTACAGTTTGCTGCTATGAAGCGTGAGTTAGAGAGAACATCCAGATTACGAGTCTAGATGATGGATAATTTCCTATATCCTTTATTCACATCTGATTGCTCCCAAAATTCTCCATGTGAGGTTCATGATCTAAATTAGAGGCAGGCAATGAAATAACTCATTTTTAGGGAATCAAACCAAGAAAATTCTTCAGTTCAAGTTCAGCTGTGACTGAAGCCATTGTGGTTCAGTTCTAGTCCTGGCTAATAACAGTTCATTAATATATATTTGATTAAATTAGATTTGAACTGGATCACTGTAGAAAATACATCATTAACTAAAGAGTTGTGTAATGAGCATGGAATTAAAAATGTGACTTTATCTAGAGAAAGATTATGGCTCCCTACCTAACTTGCTGGAGCCTGGTTACCATTTGCCTTTCCAATGCTGCACCAATCACATCTCTCCAAGTTTCTCAGACTTTCTAAGGGCTGGACAGAAGACATTGTGCCATGTTGCACTAGAGATAAGAGTGATTCCCCCATGGTAACTGGAAACTGAGGGAGAGTGGATGGAAAAACTAGCACCCACTAAGACCCTGTCTTCCTCTTCTTCTGATAAGTCCTGTACAGACATGCATAAAACAGAAGTATGGCAATGCATACATACAGACATGGTCATGACATGTCTGCAAGTGACCTCCATCAGTGGAATTTCTGGAAGGTCTCTCAGAGATGAGCCCTTGCAGGCACTTATGGGATGTTGTTAGTTACACAGCTCTTCACTCTCTGATACAGGAATGAAGAGTACGGTTGTCACATCTACAGCAACAGTTCAGTAGAGTTCACTTTAACAATGAAGAGTCTTCAAAGTGCAGATGACCTTGAAATAATTTGCAAAATAGCATGATATGGTATAGAATGGTGAGCTTCTGCTGCACATGATGGTGTCTACTGGGGAACAAAACTTGTTTCGTGATGTTGTTCTGGTTTTGTACAGGTTTTCCCAGGGAACAGAGCTTTTTGTTCAAACTATTATTCTCATCCAGAACTGAAAACATTAATTTTTTACCTTAGAGTTCTAATCAGAGTTTAACAAAGTCTTCAAAAGAATAGCTCAGATTCAGTAGTGATTTAAGCCAGGTGGGAGAGGCTTGAAACAGGTACTGTCGTTCTTCAGTTTGTCAAAACCAATCAGTTAAAAATCTTTGTTCCCTTGCCAAACTGTAGCTCTGGGATTTATTGCTTACCTTGTTGTCACAAGAACACTAGTCTCCTGTAAAGGATATGGCTCCTGGCCCTGTTGGAAGGAAAGTACAACTGTTGGAATAACAGTAAACTCAAATTACAGTAAATAGAATATCTGTAATTTCACTTCTAAGGCCTGATTAAAGGATCCAATTTTGTGACATAGCTTTGAGCAAAGAATGAATCTGTTTAAATCAAAGATGCTTATGAGCACACTTCTAATACAAAATAGTATGTTTGATGTCATTAAACAAACAGAATCCTGAGTCCTACTCAGAAAGCCATAAGTTGTGAGTTACAGGATATAGTCCTACATCAGCAAGTTCTTTGATTTTTATTTGTAAATATTAGAAATTTCTGTCTCTGTTCTGTACCTTCCCTGCCTGGTTCCCATTCTTAAAGAGTGAGGTTTTCGGTTTTAAATTATTAACTTGTAAATGTAAAAAAAGATTTAAGGACAAATCAGATTTAAGGACCAGAATAACTGCACCTGGTTAAAATGGAAAATGGCAAAAACAACAACAACAAAAAATGACGAATTTCTACATTGATTAAAAAATGTATTTTCTCTTTACATCCTTAGCTGTCAAATTCCATCTCTCATTGCTAGGACTTCCATGCAGAACGTGTCTTTAGTTCAGCAGAAATTAAGTTTAACCTTTAATAATTTTAACTTGCTGAGGCCCAATATTACTATATGCTTTTGTAAATTCTTTGTGATTAAGTTATTAATGACAACTGACTTCATTTTATGAAATTCTTAGCATAGAAGGAAGATCTAGAATGAAGAACTTGTATACAAAACAAAAATCCGTTCCCAGATATGACTTGTCCTTTATTTTAAAGTCACGTAATAAAGAAAGAAAAAAATACAACATGCAAAAATTTCTGTGGGATTTCCAGGTAAATTGTATTCCATATTGCTTTGTGTTTGTGGTCTAACAGCATCTTGTTTGGAAGCTTTTTCATTTTTACTCTGAATGAGACTGTATCCGTGCTCCTTAGGGACCTCACTGCCTGGGCCACATTTTCAGTGTTCATGCTCAACCCCACTCTTGGACAGGTGGCTGTGAAGTAGCTGAAGAGTCAGAATCTTTGGTTTCCTTCCCCTCAATCCATTTGTGATTCCTTTCTGTTGGTCTAACAAAATCTCTCAGCACTTTCCTTCTTTCTGAAGAAAAAGAGAAAAATTCACGGAAGTAGTTGGAGTAAATGAAAAGGATAGTATTCAAAATGTCATTTCCCTCTCCTCCCACATGCCAAAAGCAATTTAGTCAGGGAGAAGCATGCATGCAGCCAGAGAGAAACTACATGTGTAATTTTCCCCATGTCTAAAGAACATTGTCTGTAAAAAAAGTAATCCCAGGAAAAAATTGACAAAACCTCTTGTTTGAGGACTAAATTCATCTTGCTTAAGGCAGACTTTCTCCATATTATTCTACCATGCTTTTCCTTGCATAATTTTAATGGATCTGTATAATAAACTTGATGGAGTATTCAGCATTCTAATTCAATCTACCCAACACCTATTCTTGCCCTTACACTAATCACATCCTAGTGTTATTCCACCAATAGTAGATGAATTAGCTGTGAATTTCATTAAGATTTATATTTACTTGTGGGAGGTTTTGTCTGATATTGAATTTGTATTGAATATCAGAATGCTTTTCTGAAATGGAGTTTGAGTGATTTTTTTGGCCTTAGTGAGGTAGAGAAGTAGTAATACTGACTTCACTGGGGAAAAATATGAGCCAGGTAAGCATGTTTTGTGTCCCTAAATGCTGAATACCTTTACCTACAAAATTACTATTTTTTTTTGTCTTGAGAGTTAGTTTTAAGCTTGGCTAAATATGGTATTGCTTCCTTTTGTTAATGTAATGTCCTTGTTTCATTAATACGCATTTTTTCTTAATGCCTATGTAATGCACTGCTAATTGCTTTTCATAGAATCATAGAATTGTTAAGGTTGGAAAAGACCCTTAAGATCACCAAGTCCAACTGTTAACCAAGTTGGCCACTAAACCATGTCCCTAAGCACCACATCTACCCATCTTTTAAATACCTCCAGGGATGGAGACTCAACCACTTCCCTGGGCACTTCCCTGTGTGGGAAAGTAATTTTTCAGACTTTTTTTTTTAAAGTTTTAAAGTGTTAACTTTTTTTCCTTTTATTCAGTAAATTTTCAAAAAAAAAGGTAATTAAAAAATTATTTCCATTTCTTCAGTATTGAGAGAAATTGAAATTCAGGGGGATATCCTTGCCATCAATTTTAGGTTACTCAGGCATCTAATTAGTAGACTCTAATGTGAGTCAAAGCATCAAAATTTAAGTTCTAATCTAGTCCGTGGAATCAGTTAATTGCATCCAGAAGTTGATTTGGAGCATATAAGTTATGTCGGAAGGCAAAATACCTTATCTGACTTGCACAAGACCAAGTCATTTTATGTAAAGATCCTTACACTTTAAAACTAGGTAGTTTTTTTACTTAATTTCTTATGCCAATCTTTAAATTATGATTCTATGAAATTAAAAGTAACCAAACACAAATTATGAAGAAGTGATTCTGTACTTTGAGTCTGAGGAGACAATAACTAGCAGTTTCTACAGCAATGTAAATTATTTAAATTTAATTAGCTTTTTGTGTTTTGAAGGCAGTACATGATCTTGATTTTACTTTCTGATTTTCCATCTGTGGTAAGAGTTTCATAATATATGATGCATTAGCAAGTTTTTTAAAAAGCAAAACCACTGCACTAATCAAAGTACGTTATTAAGAATTCAATAGAAAAGTATCTAGTAAATACAACTACATTTTAAAAAACAGAAACTTTTTATCTTGATTTAAGAGTTATGTTATTGAGAGGAAAAAGAATTTAGGTAGTCTCCAATATGTTTTGCAGAACATTTAATAATGATCAATATTTTATTGAAATATAAAGGCCTGAAAGAGCTTAAACAAAAATATTTTCCACATGAAAATCTTTTGCACTTCTGACTGTGTTTAAACTGGAGACAGGTAAAAAATAAAAGCTTAGTTTATAATATTCTTTGATTCATAACACCATTTTTGTACTTAATGCTTTCAAATTATATTATAAAAGAGAATAAGTGGACAAGTGAAAGCATGATAAAAATTATAAAAATCTGCATTTTTTAAGATTCTGCATTTAAAAAAAAAAAAGATATTCTAGCCAACAGTCTTTTTTTTGACACTTCATATTTCCCAGTAGGTGACAGAAAAGAAAACCCTCTTGTGATCTCCTAAATAAAACTGATTATCTCAGGAATAGAAGTAAACAAACAAAGAAAACCACTTCCCGCCAAGAAAACATTTCAAAATTGCATAATCAATGGTATGCTATTCAAGGATTGTGAAAATAGTTTGGTGAGCTAATGTAACAGGAATAAAGCCATAATTATTTGAATAATAAATACATTAACGAAATCCAGGTTTTCCTTCTAAGTAGTGTTTTATTTTGTTTGTGTTTCTCCATTTCATCTCACCTCTACTTGGAAATTATAAATGATGTATCTATACCAGGGAATGACATCTGAATTGGACCCTCTGACATGAAGCATTGAATTAGTACTGAGAATGAAAATATTACTATTACTGCTGCTTTGAACCTAAGCTAAAATAATCTAAAATACTTTGAAAATGTTGACAGAAAGTAGTGGCAACAAACTTCTGCTTTCTGAATCCATTGCAACACTTTTAAAATCAAATACGTATATGTGGCATATTGTGGGCAGACAAAAGTAAGCTTATTGCTTTTCTATTAATTGGAAATCACATGAACTTAGTATGATGTTGAGCCCAAACTGACACAAGGTACCTTGCCTCTCAGGAGGGCTTACTCTATTAGAATCAGTATCACATTAGTTGCATTTTCATAGCTTCCGTGTGGGAAGAATGAGACACATTTTTGTAATCGTTGATGTTTCTAGAAAGTTTTATAATGCTGCTGACATTCATGTGTGAAAAACAATGCCTACAACAGGGCTGTAAGTGGGAGGAAGGGGGTTGAAGTGAAAGACAGAAGTGTGAACAGAGTGTTATGCTCTTGGGTCTGATATCTCATAGATGATATTGCCTCTGTATGAAGGCAAGATACTCCAGGTCAGACAGCAGCACCTGATCAAACCTACTCCAGAGTTCCCTCAGGAACAAAGAAGGAATGTCTTGCCATTTAATGAGTTCACATGCTCATACTCAGAACAGCAATTTTTGTTTCTTTTTTGGTTTTGTTTGTTTGGTTTGGTTTTTTGTTTTGTTTTGTTTTTAAAATGAAAGACTTACTTATGATCAATTGCTGCCCACTGATCCAATTCATGTTCTGGATAGATAGGGGAAAAAAACCTCTTTAGCCCACAGCTATGTCTGTAAATCATTTATATCTGAGGGTACAACCTTTGTCTTTAATTGCAGTTCTTCCTAAAATAGTGATTGTAAGACTCGGCAATGTTCTTTCACTGTAACACCCTGGAAAATGAGAATCCCTCTGACTCTTCTAGCATGTTTTATATAGTCTGAGATGCTTACCTGCCACCATGTCGGCCTCCAGCTGAGTCACTAAACAGAATGGTCTAAGATTCCATGACTTCACAAGCTTCCAGTCACTTATATTTACATCACGTTTTATAGTGAGACCAAGAATCCCCAGATGTCTTGATTTAGATTTTAAGTTCTCCATACTGAACTGTCATCATTTCAATAAATAACAAGGCTTAACAGCTCTGGAAATCAGACTATATTCATGTAGGTACCAGAACATTTAGTTAAAGTCTGAATTCCAGCTATAGGTGGGACAGGTTTTTTATCTGCTTTGGTAAACAACGCTGGGAGATACCTACAGATGTGGTGAGTCTCAATCACTTCTTTAAATGAAGATATTTTATTACAATATAAACTGCAGCTGAAATAGGACTGTGATGCAAAAACACTGAGTGGGATATGCTAAGATACTACATCTAAGATCCCATGGTAAATAATGATAACACTAACACCTGCTCATAAAGTCCTTGCTCACATGGCCATCACTTTCACATGTGCATGTTTAATCTTTGTCATAAGTAGATCTTATCAGTGAAGGGCTCACAAGATCTCAAGTAAGACTTTCTTTTTTTATTTTTTTTCCCCTGTTGATGGCTAAATTAATTAATGAACTAATTGTGTAGATTGAGGGGGATTCTTAATTCCTGCTCTAGAGGGTTTTTTTCTTTGTTTTTTTTTTCTCTGATTTCAACAGTACCTTGTTCTGCAAAATTTATGTGTTTGGGAGGAGGTCATTTGGAAGAAAACAGACTGGATAAGAAATGTGCAGGTGAAATAGTCTTTCTGTTTTAAGTAAAGCTGTGCAAAAATGTTGAAAGGCAGACGAGGCTGGGACAGAAATTGAGGGTTGTTTAGTGGAAAGTTACTACAATGCTTACAGAAAAAAAAGGCAGAAGAGTCCTATCTCCAGCTGAAATGGTAGGAATTATTTAGGGTAGACTGAATGTTTTACCAATGTGCAAATTTGTCAAAGACATGAATAGTTAATTGGAAGTCTATCTGAATCTGTGAGAGGTTTGAGGAAATGTCTGTCTTTGGTAATATTTTGTCAACCTTTCTGCAGCGCTGATGTCATTCACACAATATGTTTGCTCCCGGTGCACACAAGAAACAGTTACATGACTAAGAACCACTACGCTGATTCTACTCAGTTCAGTGTGTTCTGGAGGGGGAAAAAAAAACCCAAACCAAAAACCAACAGCATACTTCCTATAGTACCTCGGCAGCATGACTGGAACACACATTTTATACAATACAATTTGTGAACATAAATAATATTGTATACAGGAATAACATTACTAAAATCAACATCGCTGCACAATCTGAACTCCAGACAGTTCCTAGCACCAAAATCTGTCCTTTCAAGCAGGCTGCGCTTAAGACTGAAATTAGATTACTGCAAACCTGATCATTACTTTTATTTGGGGACATAGGTCTTCCTTTAGAAATCAGTATAAGGAAGACCTTTGATGAGAAGAACCAGTCATTTTCTTCAGCCTGAACTTAGAACTAGAGGATACACAGAGTTGGCTCTGAGGTGAGCATTGGGAATACCCATGGTTTTTTCTTTTAAATATGAACAGGTATATGCCAGATGAGCTCTGTGGATTTTCCTTGAGTGAGCAATGCTGGCAGGTGACTGCTTGGCCCTTCAGGCTGCACTGTGGGCTGCCCTACACAATGCATTCATGCATTCTGTGATATCTCTGGTATTTAAAGTGAAGTACATGTTTAAGCATGATGTTGGATCAGAGCTGCAGTGCAGTGCCACTCTGTGAAGCACAGCACTCTGAAATGCTTTGCTGCAGACCATGTTGAGAGGAAGAGAGGTGTGGTGAGCACAGTAACAAGGATATTACTCCTTGATTCTGTTTACCAGGTGAAACCTCACTTGTGCAGAATGACTTGCAGAAACACACCGGTGTGCCTTGCTGGAATGCATGCATGAGCAAAACTGTTGTGAAGTGTCCAAATCGTGGTTAGAGCATATTCAGACGTGTGTTGTAATTGCAAAAATGTTACTTTTAGAGTTCAGGAATTTTGCCTTTTTAAAATTTGCATTGTGTATTTCTTCTGTGCCTTATGATTGTCTTCCATTCCTTTCTCATTCATATTCCTGATTCCATCTAAAGTGTGCGTATGAGGCAGGGAAAGGAACAGAATTTTAAAAGTACTCAAGTGGGGGTGGGTTGGGAGGAGTAAAATGTAAACAGTGTTTGTTGTTGTTGTTTTGTGTTGGTTTTTTTTTTTTTTTCCACAAGCAGAACAAAACTGAGAGGTAATCTCTCTGCATTTGGCACCCAGATAATTCAGCTATCTGTAATTAACTCATACCACTTGTTGCCTTCAGATGCAAAGACATCATGATTCTGATGAAGACTGCATGCCTTTTGTTGTGGTATTTGTTTGGCACAAGCTAAGCCTCAGTAGGGGAGTTCTAAAGATTGCTTTGTGCCTAGGATGAAATAAATATTTATAGCAGGTGATGCAAAAAGGGTTGTGTTCGTGTAATAGCCAGATGAAAACTGAGAGGAATGTGAGGGTGATTTAGAAGCAGCTGTACTAGATAAAAACACCTTCTGGGTAGCTTCTATTCTCTAGGGAATGCAGTAAGAAGTATGGCATGGGGAGAGTGTCTGAGAAAGCAATGTTTCCCCAAATACTTTGAGAGTGCTCATCTCTTCTGTGCTGGATGCTTCTTCATATATTTATTTCTTGCCTATTAAAAGTCCTATAAGCAATGTGATGTTGGAAGCCAGCTATGTTATATCCCACTGTCTGAATCTTCTGAGCTTCAATTTTGACAGCAATAAATTTAGAAAAAATGTATTAAGTATTTTTTAATTACTGGTTGTTTTTCTCTGGTTTTTAACTTTAAATTGTTAACTTGTGACATCTAGTATTCCACTTGTGTTGGCCGGGTTTGGTTTTTTTTTTTGGTTTGGATTTGTTTTTAAGGAAAAGGAAAAGACAGAGCTTTGCAGGTACACAGAATCATAAAATCAGAGGTGAAAGCCTGTGATGCTCTGGGAGTAGGACTTAAAGGTTGTAGGGAATAAAGGTACTAAGGCAAGTTTCAGAAACCTTCTCCAGCTCTGGACTAGCTTTGTGGTTCGCAAAGCACCTGTGTCTTCTGTGGTGCTGCATTTGTATTTTGCTTAAGCTCCATATATCAGAGCTTGTGGGGAAGTTAAAAAAAAAAAAAAAAAAAAAATTGTTCCTTTCATTCCTGTAGAGCCACTAACTAATTTCCACTTAATGTGTGAATGTTAGAGGTCAGATGTGTGTAAAGAGACGTGAGTATCAATGAATACTCAACACAGATATATCCATTGGCTGAAATCCCAGCCAGCTCAGAGCCAGGTTTTAATCCTTCAAGTAAAACACATGAGATTTTATGTTTTGTATGTAAGTAATATGTCTGTGCTTTGTGTATGGTAAACATTCCAGGGTAAGGTCCTTTTTCAAAGTGAAAAGCCTTGCTTGAGTACTTCTGAATAATATTTTTCCCATTTATCTTATGCTGTGTATCCATTGCAGGTTACTTTTAAAGTTATGCTTAGAAAGATATCAAGAAGTTAAAGGCTATTCAAAACCAAAATTGATAAATTCTGCAGCCACACACTGTGGGAGATAACTAGCTTGATAAGAAATTAACTGCTTCTTTTGTCTGAATGAATAGTGCTAGGTTGATAGCCTGCATTGTGTAGCGCGTACCATTTACTTTTTCAGTTGCTTCAGTGTGTTACTTACAAATGGAGAGTCTTCATAAATTACAAATAATGTGCATGCTATGTGCTCTATTCTGTAGCAAAAAAGTATGTTTTTGTCTTCTGGCTGTCCAAAGGGATATTTGGTAATGTCAGCTTTAGCATATGTGGTTGATACATAATGATGGCCCAAATGCTGCAGGGTTAAAGGATTACTCATTTTTCACAAAATATAATTAGCTATGACACAAAAGTGTTTAGCTTGGAAAGACAAGCTATTGACAGGAAAATGCATGGATAAAACTAGCAGTAATGTTTATCTGGCAAATTTTGTTTTTATAATTAAACCATCTGGTGTATCTAGTAAGATTATATAAATATCAGTGTATAGCTGTCCTAGAAATACATGTTTACAAAATACCTGTGGTACTTATTAATAGAAAGTTCTCAGGAAATAAAGATCTAGCAGGAAAAATCTTGCAGAAATGATTTCCAGAGTAGATATAGCTCTTTGAAATTAATAGGTAACAAAAAGTATCTATGCAGTGGGGTATCTACAGGTAATCTGACTATTAGTCACCTCATCAAAAAACAGTCACAGGAGTAAACCAAGGTAGGCGTTGAATGACAACACCTCCTCTGTGAATGACCTATAAGTGTCACCTGTAACAGTTACACATACGTGGCTAAAACACCAAACTTCTCCCCTTTATGTATTTGAGTCTGTGGCAATTTTTTTGAATTAAAAAAGAATTATATCAGTGTAGTATTGAGCCCTAACACAAGGGTGAAACTAGCAAGCAACAAATCACAAGTCATATAGAGAAGTCTAGGGTGCCAGTTACATGATCTGATGAGAACAGAACAGTAATAAGTTATACACAGTTGGTGTTTTTAATCTGTTTCAGAATGATTACTGAAACCTTGTAATATTGAAGCAAAGTAGATATTATTACTCATTTCATTCTTGCCTACAAGAAAACTTTCTGATCTTAAAACTCAGAAGTTCTGGTACCTTTGGGAGCTGGACTCTGCATTTCTCACTCAGCAGTAAGTTTTAGATCACACTTAATCCAACTTTGCTTTCCACTGAATCTTGTGTTGTAATGCATACCAAGAAAACAAATGTGAATTGAGTATATAATGCTGCCAAAATCAAATTCTTTACTACCTTGTGTTTGTAACTTGGCTTGCACATACATTTCATTCATTCTGACTCTGGTGATTATAACAGGTTAAAAAAAAAAGGCATAAAATTGCTATGAAGGTGAAGAATCAGACCTTATTTATACATTGATATAAATAGCTAGTTTGAAAATGAGCTTCAAGACTCAAAGGCTATCGTGAGGTATAAACAAAACTCTTCTATCTGTGATGTTTAATTAGGTACGATAATTCTGTCTACATTCTATGAAATAACATATAATCTTGGGGAATTTACGTGGGTGTTCTTAGATTACTGACATTCTACAAACGCTCATTACTTGAATGCACTTTCTGAATAGGAGATTTGAACAATGCCTGCTGTGCTCCCACAATATACATTGTACCTAATATTGAACTTAGATGCTGTTGTAATGAGAAATAATAAGGAGCAGTTGAAGATGAATTGCTTTCGTTATAATCTGACACTTAAGAAACATAACTTTGTACTTTTCATCTTAGAAATGTGATACTATCAATCAGAAGCAGAAAAGAGCTCACTTGAATAAAATAATTTTGATGTTCAGGTCCCTCCTTTTTAAAATAAATAAATAAACAAACAAATAAATAACTAGAAAACTCCACCAAAAAAAATCCTTGTTATAAGAACAGTGTTATAATGTGTCCTGTCATATGAGAGGGACAGTTCTTTTTTATCATTAAAGATATTTCAAAAGGAACTTTGATTTCAGATACTGCAAGAAGCTTAGACTCAATAGCTGTTGCTTGTCTTTCTGAGGATCTACCACCTGACAAAGTAATGACTGTTTATGGTCATGACGGATTGAATTTGACCAGCAGATTTTTCACAAAATCTAGTATCAAGTTCAGATTTCAGCCTACCTCTGAATCCTGATGATTGTATTCTACATCCTTAAATTTGTCTGGTACCTTTCTGTTGTTGTACTGAAATGGTAAAAAATAAAACAAAAACCCCAATTCCCTTTATGCCCTCCCCCCCTAAAAAAAAAAAACCCAAACAACACAAACAGCCCCCCAAAACATCAAACCCTGCATTGTTCATCTTTGAAAGAGTTATACTTTGGCTTTCCATAAAAAGACTTCTACACAACATAACTGAGGGACCTTTATGATGAAGCGCTCTGATTCTTCAAGGTGAAAACAACTATATAAATATAGTTTTAGGCCTTCACCACCTTAAACTTCTGAAACCATCCAAGTCTTTTATTCTGTACTTCATTTGTTGACCTTTGGCTTCTGTTTTTCCCACTTGAGGAATCTGTTCATTATGGTCCACTTGTCATCACTTTGGAGAGAGAAGATGTCTTGACCCACAAGAATCATTTGTGCATTGTGTTCCTGATTGCTGTGTGTCCAGCATGCCTGTTTATCATGGGACCTATCACTATGATTGGGAATACACTTTTCTTTTTGCTTCCTGACTTACCTTTTTGGGGATATGTGTTTGAAAAGGTATCAGCTTTTCAATATGCTGATGTAGTAATACTACAGATTTACTTTCTCCGAGTAGTGATGTTGAAGAACTTTGCAAAGAAAATTATACCTTATGCAGTTCTTTGTCATTTACAATACATTTAGAGACAAGTAAACAAGTCTGGATAAAAAATTAAAATCTTCCCCACAGCACTTTACGTTGATTTTTAATTATGAAGTATGGCTTGTAAAACTGGGATTAGAACCAGCTTTCTCCAGTATTAGCAGGACAACTATTTGCATCAGGAATTCCCAACCTGCAGTTTGTTTGCCACTTACGGCCAGTGAAGTATCTTGTGTATGCCACAAAAGACCGTTTGCACAGCAGCCATCCTCAGCAGAGCATGATGATTGTCAGGGCTGTAACAGCTGCGATATTTCTTCCAGCTGCTCAGAGAACTGGAGCTTTCTGCAAATGAGATGCCAGAAAACCCTTCAGCTGTACACTCTCAATCCTGAATTCTTCCCAGACCAAGCCACAGTGTTAGTATTAGTTATGTGTTCATTTTTGCCACTGGTCCACTAGTGCCGTTTAAGTGACCAAAGTGAATGTAACAAGCGAGAAGCAAAGAAGGGACCGTATGGTGAAATGCAGCTAAATAAAATAAGGCATTGCACACCACCTCTACGAAAATAATTTTTGCCAGTGAGATGAGTTTTGTAGTCCTGGACTTGATGTCTCATCTTTCAGTGACTTCCTGCTTTCGGAAGGATACTTCAGAAAAAGTCTACCATCTTTGACTGTTGCTGGAACACACCTTTTATCAGAGATTTTGAAAGTCTTGCTTTTACTCTTTAGTTAAAGGTAGGGAGTGAAGGAGATGATGTAGGGTATTTGTCACCAAGGAGGCAGAAAGATTTGTTCCACATACTAAGGTTCTTATCGGTGTAACTGAAGGTAGGACTTCCCTTTTTTAAAACCAAACAAACAAACCACCACAGAAAACCAAACCAAACAACCCCAAACACTTTAGAATCAGAAATCATTTATTTTCACACTTTGAGCTCCCGAGTAAGCTCCAGTCAATTTGCTTCCTCAGACAATTGTGCAGAGAGAACACGAACCATATACTGACAGAAGTTATGATAATGCATATAATAGTCGAGAGTAAGGCAAAGGAATGAAGAGAAAACAACAGCAAAAGCAAACAGCTTAAGGAGTAGGCAGAGAAACAGGAGAAAATAAGGATAGTCCTAAATGGGAGCACCACACTTACTGTGAAGATTAAGGTCTTTGATAAAAATTTTGTCTGTTTCTATGATAGTAACTTAAAAAAAAAATGCTCTGAAAGGTCTCACTTACATGTTTCCCTTCAATATTTTTTATTATATTGTTTTGTGGTTTTTGGTTACTGGAGCAGGAGACTAGAAGTAACAAATCATCAGGATAGGATGTTTTCATGGGATTGTTGGAATGTTCATAAGAAGTACCTTAACGTTTCTGTGGGCAAGAATTTTTGTGCAACTTCAGGTTCATACTACTTGACTCAAGCACTTCAGCTAAACATCTGCACTTTTTTGACCTTATCTGGAATAACTGTCTATGGTCAATCAAAATAATTACATTAATGACTGTATCTAATACATACACATAAAGGAATAAAGTAAAATGTCCATAATACAGATCACACTGGGTATGCCTTCTCTATCACCAAGTACAGAAATTTAAAATGGTTACTATTTGCAGAATTTCTTAGAAATTGAAAGATGCAGTGCACAAAACAATTAAGAAAAATCAGTCTTGTGTTAAATATGAGGGGTTTTTTTTATCATTGTCCTGTGAAATACTACAAACAACCTCCCCCCTTCAAAAATACTAAAATGCAACAAATGATTTAGCAGTTACAAGAGAGAATATTTTGTTATTATGAAGCTATTTATTCATGTAAACTAGAGAATTAGGTCACAAAGCAGAAGCCATATGTCTCCATCCTTCAAAGTGCTATCGTTTACGTCAACATCTGCAAGTTTAGGGTATCTTTTCCTTGAAAGCCAATTGAAGATGATGAATCTAGCTGAACATTTATGCACCATCAGGCAATAGGACAGCCATAAATTATCATATATTCATTAAGTAAATTAAACATGACACCTTCAGGGCTGCGACTTGAAAGTGCTATAATGCAAATGAGATAGATACAAAGAAAGTTAGTGGGAGAAGAGTAACAAATGTTCTATGCAGAAATAAATTAACCCTGTCATATGGCGTAGAAGGTAGGTGACTTCCAAAATTCCATTAGAAGCCTGTCTGCCTCATCAGACATAAAAATAGTTTTAAAATCATGCTCCACCTTACTGGAGAGTAAGCATGAAGACTAGTCCAAACTTTTGTTTAGAAAAACTTTTTGGTTTCAGATCTACAGTTTGTTTTCTGAACTGTTACACAAGAAGTGCCTGTTACCAGGAAAGTGTTGGCCAAAGCACTTTTAGCAAAAATGTAAATGCAATAACAATTTCACAAACTCTGGAGGGTTTTGTCTCTGGGATGTAATTAAAAAAACCCAACCCACAACCCTTGCCAAAGAGAATAAATTAAAAAGCTTGGAGAGGGGGCAAATCAACTTCTTCCCTTCTTTTAAAATAATCGTATACATTTATATTAAAGAGTTTTGCCAGCTGCTCCAATTATATTGCCAGTCTAGTTTTTTCTGTAAGATATGTTTCCTGAAATCAGTTTAAAATTTTACTTTCCTTAACAAACAAAAAACAACAACTGACTCTAAAAGGTAAGTTTCTGGATTTATCCTCGCAAAGACAAGTGTCAGATTGCCATCTGGTAGAGAAAAGGAATGCTGTATTTATTGCTTTCAACTTGTGATGTACCTGTACTTCTCGGAGGAGACTAATGTGATTTGGTTTTTTGCTTTTTAATGTATAGGGCAATATATACAAAATGGACAAGAATAAAATGGAAAGGAAGTTCCTTCTGCTAAAACGTATTGGTACCTTAGGACATAGTTTCAATGAGCATGAAAGTGCCCCAGAAAAATCTGAGTTAATGCTGACTTAGTTCAAGAACCTAAGTATGTGTAGCTGCATAGGCATGGTTCCGCATCTAAATTTACCTTCCTAGCTGAGATTTTACTCACTTGATTGGCACGACAGTAGTGTCTATATACTTTTGATATGTAAGATAGGGAGGGTCCCAAGGATTTACTAGTCAATCCCATTTTACCAGCTGTTTAAAGCTTGCTCAAAAGTTTTTGCATTTAGATTATGCACTTAAAAGCACAACTCTCCATTGGAGTGCATGGGTCATAAAATCCAGCACCTGCAATTGTAAGCAGTCAAATCATATAATCCCTTTCATAAATATTGTGCATGTGGGAAAGGGCAGATTTATGAAGAGTCAATGCATGAGTGGATTAACTGTATCTGCAGTCAATTGTTCTATGGAGCTGGCAAGAAAATTGGGTATCAAAACTTGGATATTTTCCTTTAGTAGTCATGTTAATGTGTCAGAATTTTCTAGCAAGGTCATTGCTGTCGGGGAGACAATTATTATCATGTGTTTTGTAACGGGAATCTAGATATGCTTCCTGAGATATTTTTATGAGTTTCTGCTCCCTTTTATAAATTTCTGTCTTGGTATGCTATCAATTACTTGAAATATTTGCTCACTTAAAGCCCAATTACAAAACAAACACTCAAGTCCACCGTTGTATCTGGCAGGAATCTGACTGATTTAATTAGGATACACATAAGCAGAGATGTCATCCTGTATGGAGTCACTTTTACACCAACAGCCTTTTAGACCATACTCCTGTGCCTGAGAATTAAGAAATGTAGTTACTTTCTCCCTGAGTGCCTGTAAAAATAATTAAATTTATATTCCGTAAAATAGAAAGGATTTTGAAAAGCCACAGGAGGTTATCAGCCAGTTTTGGTTTGGGATGAAGGTTCTATTTGTAATGTTGTTTAATAAGGCATAATGTTTTCTTTTTGACACATGGTGACAGAGTATGGGAAGTTGAACAAGGCTGACAGGTCCCTGAGAAATGACAATGGGGATTTGTGTAAATGAAGATGATTATGCTGCAAACTTGTGTCAATGAAAGCAAGATATATTTAAAATAAATTTCCAAGGGACATAATTAGTTCTTTAATCTGAAAAAGATCTCATTTTTGGATGGAAGATTAGCTTGCAATAAAAATATATATTAAATTGCAGGCTAAAGAATTTGGTCAAATTATTGTTTTTTTCTTTTAAAGATAAATATAGAGTAGCCATTTCTGGCTTCACATGCTAAGTGTTTCTAATATTCAGATCCTGGATATCACTTTGAACTTAATGAATGCATCAGAACTGAAACTTTGCATTCTCTATTATGTGTGCATGGGAAGACTGAGTTATTAGAAATTATAGGCATCTTTCAAGATTGGTATGGATTTGAT
The DNA here is from genome assembly GCA_020745775.1 of Theristicus caerulescens. NCBI lineage: Eukaryota > Metazoa > Chordata > Aves > Pelecaniformes > Threskiornithidae > Theristicus > Theristicus caerulescens. The sequence goes on along the minus strand of CM036564.1, from coordinate 24,342,127 downwards.
CTCCACCTGTAAAGTGTGGACGTTGATGACCATAAAAATTCACTGTTGTCTTTGGGTCTTTTATATCAATTTCATATATTGCAGATGAGTCACACTTGCTTTGCCTGTGCCTCAGTAAAAAGGAAACTTTGTAACTAGTATGGTCAAGCTAAAGCCAGGTTAATAAAACTTTCTGAATATATTAATCTATAGGATGGGGATGCACAGTGGATCAGATACAGCTGCCTTTATTTCAAAATGTGACTATGGAAGAAGGTAATGCAGCCATTACCTTTAACGTACAGATGGATAGCTAAAATAGTTCAGATAAGGGACACCAGGGTCTGTACCTGTTGGATTTTAGGTCCATTTCCACGTTTCCCAGGAGAGAGGCTACATGGTAGCTGAAAGAGTCATAATACCTATGACAGTTTAGGATGATGTCTATCTGTGCTTGCTATTCATTTCTCACGTTCATTTTGTTCATTTACCCTATGACTAATAACAAACCAGATTCAGTTAGTGATTCTTTGGAGATGTTGAAATACAAAGTTATCATCTGCATCTGCTTGAAATTATTCCAGAGCACATCTTCAGGGGTTATATGGATTAAAGAAGACCCTGGAATGCCTAGAACCATAAGAACTTGATGTGTTTATCTTTTTCTCTGCTTCTGAGGGAACAACTTGTGATGCAGAGTACTATAGAACAAAACAAGGTATAGTTTCCTAGATAGATGGGGGATGGCAGGTGATCATGCATTTTTATTTAAATTTATTGTTTACAGGAGTTTTGATGATTATATAAAATCACGATCATCAGGATAGATATAGAACATGGCTTCTTTTAAGGTAAAAGTTAAAGTGCTTCTTACCAAAATGTACCTAACCTGTCCTGTTAGGAAGTTCATTGAATAATACAGTATAATGTATCTGTAATCATTACTTCATAACAGACTCTTATGTAATGCATGAAATCTGCTACAGAAAACAACACACAATCCTAATTGCTCATCTTCCTCCTTAAATTCTACATGCAGTGTGAAAGAAGACAGAATATGGGCATAAACATAAGGAAAATTACTACTGGAAAATTTTATAAAGACTTAGTAAGTACCTACCTCTTGAGAAATTTATAAAAATAGTCACACATTATGAAAGGCAGTGTGAGGGAAGGGGATTGGGGAGTGGGAAAATGACATTAACTGAAGAAAAGGAATATCCCTCCTCTTTATTCTGTGCTTTTAGCCATCCATCAATATCAGTACTGCCTTTACATAGTAACAGTGCTATTAATATTCATCACTGCATTGCTTTAAATTTGCAGATAAAATTAATTGGCCAGCAGAGACCAAAAACACCCCCCAAGTACAGTTGTGCACTTCTTATTTCAGTTACAGATCTGAAGAAAGCACTGGTGTTGCATAGAGAAGAGCTTTTGAAAGCAAGTTGTATGTATAGCTTGTTGTGGTTTAACCCAGCATGCAGCTAAACACCACACAGCTGTTCACTGTGGGGGAGAGAATTGGGGGAAAAAAAAGTAAAATTTGTGAGTTGAGATAAAGACAGTTTAATAGGACAGAAAAGGAAAGGAAAATGATAATGATAAAAGAATATACAAAATAAGTGATGCACAATGCAATTTTTCACCACCCACTGACTGATGTCCAGCCAGTTCCTGAGCAGTGGTTGCCGCCCCCGGCCAACTCCCCTCACTTTATATACTGAGCATGATGTCATATGGTATGGAATATCCCCTTGGCCAGCTTGGGTCAGCTGTCCTGGCTGCGCTCCCTCCCAGCTTCTTGTGCACCTGGCAGAGCATGGGAAGCTGAAAAGTCCTTGACTAGTGTAAGCACTACTTAGCACCAACTAAAACATCAGTGTGTTGTCAACATTATTCTCATCCTAAATCCAAAACACAGCACTATAGCAGCTACTAGGAAGAAAATTAACTCTATCCCAGCCAAAACCAGCAAATTTTTGGTGAATTTTTAAACACAGAATTTACTGCCTGAATGAATGGTGGGGAAATAGTGCTTAGACAACAGTTTACCCTCCCATTTACCAGTGACATCAGACTGGGACCAAAAGATTTCCTGTGAAATTTTTGAAGACCAAAGACACTTATTACACAGGAATAATCCACTTATGGGTTCCTGAGTGAGAATCAGCTTTTGAGCAATTTCAGCTACAAAAAAAAAAGAACCAACAAAACAGCTAGAGGAGGCTGATGATTAATATTACCTTGTTGCCTTGTTATCCCAATATATGTTCAACCCGACAACATCTTGTAACAGAGCAGGAGGACCATTGTTATATCCCGCTTATCAACTGCTCCCAAAGCTCCCCAGCTAGTTGGTAAATCTTTGGAGTCATGATCAGACTTTGAACACCTTCTAAGAAGTGAGATCCTCACCAGAAGACACTTACCAACTTTGGCTCTTCTGAAGTCTAGTGAGCCCAAAACCAGAGCCTCCAGATACTGTGGCTCTTTAAGAAGGTACTCCACCCTTCTCCTTTCCCTTCCCCTTCCATTCCTGCACCAGAGGATGGATCATATTAAGAATTAAATTAAATTGATTGTTTCTAGGATTGGAATTTGGTTTGTCGGATATTGTTTTTGTAGGCAATGCTTCAGTTTTAACTTAGCTGTCCCCCTGCTTGAGGTACACAGTATGTCAACAGCTCATTCTGCCGGTGCTGCCATTTTCAAGAAAATAGTGATGACCTTTGAAAGCATTTGTTCCTGGAGGAGTATGGGAAAATGCATCTGATACAGCTAGCATGTGAGTGCAAAATCGAACTGCCTGTTTGACATCAAATCCCCAACTGGATATCCTTATTCCATACCTGGAGACTTTATGTCAATTAAAAATTGGATCAATCCACTGTAATGGATGTAGGGTGTGGAGAGATACCGTGAAGGAGCTGTTCAGCAAGAATTATGGCACTCTTGCTGTTTTGTTCTTTTTGCATGGGTGATTAGCCAGGAGGTTTCTGTTCATTTACATTTCCACTGAAAATCTATACTTCAAAATCTGAAAATGCAGACTTCCCATAATATCTTTCCATTTTAATCTGGTGACATATAAGACAAAGCTACTGCTAAACTTGTTATTGATTCTGTGTTGTCTTTGAATCAGATGTTTTCACAGTGCCAGAGAAGCAGAAACTGGATTATTTGGCCAGCAAAATACATTTCTGTATAAATAACAGTGTTCAGAAAATTTGAGGTTAGTTAATAATGATGTAAGTTGACTGTAAAGCCAGTTTCCTAAGTACTATGATTCGTCTTATCACAAGACAATCTATTTAAGGAAAAGAACTTTCTTTTCATAAAGGCAAGGTGTCTTATACACTCCTTTATATACTGAGGGTTAAAGAGTAAATTAAGGGTTAGGATTTTCATCCCTTTCTCCTCTTCTTCCTCATAAAAGATGGAAAAAGGTAGCAAAAAATGTTTAGTTTCAGTTTCTGAAAAACTGATTAACTTGTTGCTTAGGATATCCTGTGGCTTTAATCAGAGGATCACTTGATGCCCACATTGATCATTAGATCAGACACAGCTTGCATGTGTGTATGCATGCTGCTTTCTATAATGGAGTGAAGGTGGTAGCAGTTGGGTAGCACATGCTGCTAGTCTGCTGCATGGTTACAGTGGATTTGCCCATTAAAGCTGTGCATAAATAAAGCTCCATGGTGACTGATGAGGCTGGACAGTTTCTTAGAACATATGGCTATGGATTTCCAGGTATTTTGATGATTTTTTTTTTTTTTGGACAGTTGAGAAAAGTAATCTAGTTCTGATTCAATTCAACCTGTCGCCCTAGAAGAATCTATGAAAGGTTCATAACCTTATTGAGGGTTAAACCGTATTGATACCTGAGATACCATATGACTGAGAAAATACCTATCTGGTATTTTTCTGAAATTGCTTTTAAAAATAATAGGAAATATTACATGAATTCTAAATGAGATTTAAAGCCAAGGCTTTGTAAGGAGTAGGAGTCGCTTGTGTTCATTAATGTTTTTACACAATTTTTGTAGTGTTTCAGTTGTTATAAATTATGGTATGAATTCTGTCTAAATTCCAATTTGGCTAATAACTATATTCTCATTTCCTACGTACTTCTCCCTATATTTTTCCAAATGAGAGAGATTCTTCTTCATTTTTGACTTGTAATTGTCCTGCAATATTGCTATGAGTACTTTTCAAAACTTCTGTCTTTATTTCAGGATCAGTACAACAATTTTTGAAGTCTTGCTCTGCACTTTGTGAAGTCCTTTGCAACGAGTTGAAATGAAAACATTATTTAAAAAAAAATCTCAGTGATCTATAGTAATATAATTTGATAGTATTTTATATCTACTTTGATTAATTTAACTTTCATTATGTCATGAATAATTGTTGAATGATAGTACTGTCTCATTTTGAAGTACTCAGTTATCTAGCTGACTCTGAGTGCAGACTTAAATTGTGGGGGTCCCAGAGAAGGGAGGACACTATATGCACCTTGACAGGTTCTGGCTGTGACAGTGCAAATGGATTTCCAGATCTTCTTCTTCACTAGTCTACAGAACTCTACAAATCATGGGGGGCCAGTACACAATAATCAAGAAAGGTGTGGGACAGGAGGAGCATAAGGGTCAAGTATGCAGTCAGCTGTGACAAAAGTTGTTTAGTTAAATTTTACAATGTTATCTGAATGGGTGAAAATTCATGTCTTGGCTATAACTAAAGTTGGTCCTACTACCTGGAGCTTATGCTGATGAGAAACTCTTATGGTCAATTCTTTTAAATGAATGATCATCTGGAAGACTGGTGGTTCAGTCTCTGGTAGGGATAAAACTAGCCTGCCCAGCAATGCTTAGCCCTTTTAATAGAATATGGATTATTTTTATGGATGCTACAGTTTCAAACTGGTATCCATAAGGCATAGCTAGAAGCCAGATTCCATTACTTTAGCTCTTTTTATTGCCTGTGTGATCTGTCTGCATTCTCTGTTACTGGCTGTGGGACTATGTCAGAGCAGTCCTTTATTTTGCTTCTAAAATCTGAATTTGTTCCAAAATACTTCAGAGCTCTATGGTTTAGTACTTGTGTCCATGCTGGAGGGTGGGGAAGAAAGGACGAAAAAAAAAAAAAAAGAAGAAAAGGCTAGTAGAAAATCTTAGTCATGATAAATAAGCAGCTACATTCATCAACTTCTCTTATCATGACAACAAACAGGGCTTCCTGCTTTAAGTGTTTACCTTTGCCTTTTATAAGAAAAATGGAAAGAGGATCAGACTCTGATAATGCTGCACTGAGCTCTCAGGCTCATCTCACTGTAAATTTTTAAAAGGCCATAAAAGGCCACAGTGATATTAACATTCAGTGACCCTTAGTCAAGCAATAATAACATGAACTAATAACCCAATGCCAGCCTATCGTAAAAAGAATGGACTCCTGCTAGCTTCAAAGCTTAAAGGGTTCAAAGTGGTTGTTTTCATCATGTAGGGTTTTCTTTCACAAAATAGAAAACATGCAATTACTGCACAATGATAGAAGGATGGGTGTTTATTGAAAATAATAAAACAATGAAGAAATCGGCAACAGTTTGTGGCTCAACTCTGCTTGCTTCATTCTTTACCCAGCCATCCCCCTACATACACATAGACTTGCTCTGTTCCTCTGCTTTGCCCACTTAGACCATCAGTAACTGTGTAATGGAGACCATGATAATTATCAGTCACTACGAACACCCCTTGTTACCTTACCACACAGCTGTATGTTTTAGGATACAGCTTTGGAAATGTAGGCTTTTCTGCTCAGATGGAGTGAGGTTTGCTCCCAATTCAGGAGCAAAGGGAAGAGGTTTTTTTGTGACTCCAGATCACAGTCTCTTTCCTGGTGGGACAGTGTACCCAAACTCAAGGCTTGTGGGACACCTATAGCTAAGTCTTCATTTTAAAGGGTTATACTTGGCATTTAGACAGATACTACTGTATATGAATCTCAAGGTCATTCAGACTTAACAAAGTACATTTCACAGTAGTCCCTGAGAGCAATTATTATACCTACTTTTTTGATAAAATGAGGTACAAAAATGGACAGTCATTCTTTAACAGAGCATTAGTACAAAGTCAGTGCAACAACTAAGAAATCAGTCAGGATTTAAGTGGGTAGTAGTTCTGTGCCTACTCTCAAATAGGGGTGAATTTCTCCCCAGGGAGACTAAGGTTTAAAGTTTCAGAAGTATTTACTGACTGTATGTGTCTGTACTTAACTAATTCTGGCTTTATTTTCAGAATTGCTGAGGATCCACAGATTTATCTGCAGATAGTAAAAGCAGCATGTATTTTGTACTTGGTGCAAGATATATCAAATTGAAACATTGTTATGCCACGAAATTGTTATTTTGAAATTATCTATAAAGATAACTTTAGGAACATCCTTTTCTTGTCTCCTTTAAAGCAGTGATTAAATGAGGAAAAACTTGTTCATGGTTAAAATGAGAGCACTTTTTCCCTCCAATGAAAAGGTATCACTACTCCTTCTACTACCTACAGGACAACACACCTCCATTTGGTAATGAGAAAGCTTTTGTTATACTTAGTATGTTCAATAAAAGGGAGATGTCTACCTCATGCAATTGATTCCTTGCATTTATTTCAGAGTGAAATTGTGGGGAGAGACTACTACTGAGACAGCCAGTCTCATTTCAGCTGTTTTAAATAGAAATTTGTCTTTAACAGAAGGAAAAAAATTAATACATGTATTACAATACAGTAGTACAGTTGCCTGTTGTTTTCATAGTACCTTGGAAAACAAGAGAACTGAAATGGCATGTTCAGTATGTTGAGCAATAGGCAAGGCCAGAGAACAATGAGCCAACTTTGTTTCTGAGTGGATATAGTACAGAACACAAATAGCAACAATACCAGGTTTACCCATTACACAGCAGAGTGCTTACTAGTGCTGTATATGCATGGTAATTTACATTCATGCAGCACCATTGACCTAAGGTGATCAGTGTGAATGTCCATGCTGTGGCCAAGGATGCTTACTGAGTTCAGGAACCATAGGACACTATGGAAGTAAGAACCAGCAGCTTTGTGAGGTTTGGATGGCTTGAGTTCAGTTCCTGTCTGTGCAACAAGTTCTCTGTAGTTTGAGACAGGTCATTTTGGCTTGTTTGGCTCATTTGGGGCGGGGGGGGGGGGGGGGGGGCAAGGGGCAGGGGGAAGCATCCATATTGTCTACTCCAAATGAATAACCAAATATATCCAGGGTAGAATATATTGTCATAATAGCATAATCATAGAATCATTTAGGTTGGAAAATACCTTTAAGATCATCTAGTCCCACCATAAATATAACACTGATAGAAGAAAATCTGCTAACCCAGGAGGTAGGGTTTATCACAATGAATACAATATTGCTTGAAGTATTTTGATAAAAGAATATTTTTTTATATATATACACACCATTGACATGATTTAAAAAATGCTACTGTTATCTAAAAGTGATTTTATCCTAACTACCCTCATCTGACCTTGAAAGAAGCCCAACATAAACTTTCAGTGGCAGTATAAAAGCAGACACCACTTTCCTTTGTATCAATCATTTAAGAAGAAATCAAATATTTACTGTTTGTCATCAGGCTGAATACCTGATCTAGTAGTTGAGAAGCCCAGAGAAGGTGAAAAGGATGGCTGTTCTCTAGGTTTGCATGACTTAGTGCAGGCATTATCCCTCTACTGTGAACTTGAAATGAAGGGTGTATACACCTCTACTATGTTATGCAAGCAGACTCTCCCACTTGTGTAGCTGCTGCTTTGGAGGTGACAAATTAACTATTATTTCAATTGTCAAAGGCTTCCAATTTTCAGAAGCAACAGGGCAGATATACAAAGGTATTTAGGCCTCCAAGAAAATAATATTAGTAAATGACTAATCCTATTGATTTTGTCAAGGTCTTAGAGGTGTTAGTTGTTTTGGATCTTTTATAAGCCTCACTGGCTTCCTCTCTGGTTTTAGCTGACTAAATACATTTGATAGTATGATCCTTATGTACTGAAGATCTGAAATTTTTACTGATCCCCTGCCATGAAGTTAAACTAGAATGAGCTTAAGGAAACAAATAGCTTTAAGGAAACAAGCAGCTTTTATTATTACATTCAGATTACAAAGAATATATTGAACATGGAAAATATACGGAACATATAATGTATATTGTTTTAGCTGTTCCAGTAGTGTGTAATATATGATCCTGGAACATTGTTCATTGTTCTCTCTTTTTATACTTATTTTTCATGTGCCAGAAAATATTGTTTAAATTTTTATGGTGGTTACTACATTTCAAACACAATTTACTTATTTTTCGAAGTCAGAATTTTATGTTGAAGATTTTCTTAATATAGAAAAAGTTAATTTCTTCCCTCTGTTAAATTGCAAAAAGAAACTCTAAAAGACTAAAAAAAAGAAACAAAACAAAAAAGCCTGGCAAAACTGATAAAGGAGAAAGGACAAGAATATGTTGTTAGTAAAGTGGTAACTACATTTTATTTAAGACTGATTGTATTAGTACTTGCTAAATAATACATTTTTCCAGATGTGATTTAAAAAAAAAAAGAAATTGTGTTACAATTGATTGGAAAACTTCCAAACTTTCAAAATGGAAGAAAATAAAAAGTTAATCAAATGTCATTATATGCAGATATTTTACCATCATGATGCTTGATTCTGTGATATGCTCCATGCTTCCAATACATTTCCACATTTTTATGCCTCAGTTTAAACCTGTCAGATTTTTTGTAAGTGTCAAGCGAAAATGAAAACATAGTTGTCTAGAAAAATATGTGTACCTCTGCTAGATACCTTCTAAATCTCCCTGTAGTCAATAGGTTCAGTGGAGCATATAAGCTCTTTGGATATTCTGGAAAATCTTACCTTTCTCATCAAAGACAGGGTGCCTGGTCAAAGGTGAAGAGTAATGGTGGGTGCAGCAACAATTAGTCCATTTGCATGAACTGACATCTGGGCAACTCTGGGGGAGTTCTCTCTTCCTTTCTTCCTTCTAACATTTTCATCTAATAATTTGACACTTTAAGACAATTATCATTTCTGCCCTTTTTTTCCCCAATAAAGCTCTTTTGACACAGATCAATGCATCTGAATTTCCCTTTATTTTTAATGGTGTGGCAATGTTAGGTACCGACAGCTGGAAATCTTAATTGGGCTGATGACAAGAAAGTAATGGCCGTTTGCAATCACTTAATCTGTCTGACCTTGTATTTTATATCAAAGGGTAAATGTTCATTTTGATTGGAAACCTTGAAGAAATTGAGAGAATGCAAAGGTAGGTGGGAATGTGATCTTTCTTAGAGATACCATAATATTGTTACAGGAAATATGCATGTCTCACATTTCACCTTGCCTTTTAAAAAAAATAAGGATGACTATGTTTTGCTCTGTGTGTGGTGATTATCCATAACATTGTGTTACGGATGCCTACCCATAATTCTTTTAACCCTATAGAACACTGTAACAAAAATGAAGACAAAATAAGATAAGATCATGAAATTTTCCTGAATGGAAATTGATGGTGTGACTATTAAACCTGCAATATTCCATCATTAGATTTCTGTCCAATCAAATAGCCAATATCACATCTTAAAAACTAAAGTTTCAGATTCTGAGAGCATTTTGGTATTTTCTTGGTTTTGGGGTATTGTTTTGGGTTTTTTTTTGTTTCTGTTTTTGGGTTTTTTTTTTGTTTCAGATGAAGGTAAGATTCAAACATTCCAGCATGTAAATAATTCACTGTGAGCTGTGTACTTCTAATCCCCACTGCTGCTCTCAAGAAGAGGCTTCTTTATGACCAGCAGAGATTACCAGTTTATATTCCTGAAGCATGAGAGAGCACTACTGTAACTTGCATGGCTACAGCATCCCTGCTTTGTAGATCAGCTTCAGTAATTAGGTTCTATAGATTGACTACACATTGCATATTTAAGTATTTTCTTCTTTCTTATAGTATCTGTAGTGCAGTGTAGGCAGTAAAACTAATAAAACCAAACTTGCATTTTCAAATCTTAAACAGGTCTTTAAGATTCTGGTGCTTCTATGATGGTAGTTTCATACTTTGTTTATATTTTCATAGTCTAAATAAGGATTTATTCTAATGATACATAGAGCCAGTTCTCATTATATATTAATGCTAATGATGTGTCCGATGTCTGTTCATTCATGCGTGAATGTTTAATTTAGGACAAGCTTTCATTTTCTTTTCTTTGAGTGAAAGCATTTGTCTTTCAGTCCAGTATTCAAATACTGATTGTACCTGCAAATATTATCTCCTTTATTTCAGTGAGAGTATGGTTAGGAACTTGTTCCATGCTGGAGTTTTCTAAATGACTTATTTGCCAAAAGAAAGCATGGGAACTGGGTAAGGAAATTAATGCGTTACCATTTGGTATGATCTTGACAAATGTTCTCATTGGGAGCTCAGGAATTGTCTTGCTTGAAATCAGAGATATTGCCTAGAATCTCAGTTATATGGGCAAACAAAAGATGACATAGGCCTACGTGACTTGGGATAGAGGCCAGTCTATAAAATAGTAAAAGCTGTCTTAGTTGATATGACTTTTCCTGTGTCAGCCACAATAATTTCTCTGCCAACAAGAAGGGCCTAATGAGAATGTGAAGCTGAGCAGGCAAAACCTGGAGAATAGTTGAAAGAGATACAGGACAGGGAAACAGCCTTCTGGAAGTGGTAAGGATATTTCTAGGAATATTTCTAAGGATATTCCTGGAATATTTCCAGGATGTTTTATTTTGTGCTTCTAGAGATACAGATAGAGAAGATCTTGACCATGCTCAGCGTTAAAGCTCTAAAATAAGACTCTGACACTGTATATGTCAGGTTGGTAACCTTTGTGTCATGGTCAACTTGGGTAATTATATTTTGCCCCTGTAATTTTATTCTGCTCTTTCCATTGGTTACAATGAGTGGCCTCTTTCTTCCTTATGCAGTCTGCTTGGCCAACGCAAAGTGAGTATAAAAGACTTCCAGATCAGAGCAGTAGAGTTTTTCCCTCATTTTGCTCTGGTAGAAATGTCTATGTAGTTTAGAAGCTAATGAAGAACTACTGTAGCCAGGAATAGCTGGAGCAGTCCTGAAAATTAAAGGGATTTACATGCCTTTCCCGTGTCTAGAGCCTTAGTTGGAAAAAAGGTACTTTTTGATAGCTTGTTCTCTTCAATGCCTATTACTACAATTGAGGCACATGCTGTGTTGTCTCATGCCACCTCTAGGATGTAGGCCACACCTTACTGTAGAGAAAGAGAGTTTTGTATCTTCCTAAAGCATTGATGGGAACAAAGTACCCTTCCAGTTGCATTTTTACCTTTTTCTGTAGGAACTGAAAGATGTGTGGTTCTATGAGCTCTAATAATCCTGTGTTCAGGTCCACAGCTGCATGGCTGTGCAGCTTCACTGCCAGCCCCTGCCTCACTGAGCCCTTAGAAAATTAAGTACCATCTCCAGAGTTTCCTAAATATTCTTCTTATATAGGAAGTGTGTCTCAAGCAGGTACTTCCTACATCTCAATTCCTATTGTTTCATGCACCTGCAACTGTGGAGAAGAATTTGGCCAATGGTCTGACAAGTTTTGGGAAATTTGTGGGAGTCAGGTAGCTATACAGTTGTGAGATGTCATTATTGTTACATTAGGTCAACTCATCTTCCCTGTGCAAAAGTGTGTGTTTGTTTTACACTTGTATCTACAAAGGTTGAACAGAACCCATTTGTTAAAATCTAAAGAAGTAGCTAATGCTCTGGGGAAGCAGGGAGAAGAACCTTCCATCACACTTTTCTTCTGAAATGCATCACTGGCATGCAGTGGAGGGAATAAGCAGTAAATTTAATTAATAATAGATTTTTTTCACCTTTCAGCTTCCAAAAGAGAATGTTTCTCCCATTCTGTAGAGTTTTATTCTATTAGCCACACAAAGAGAGATAATGCTTCATTTAACTATGTCAAAACCCATCTAAACTCTCTGCTATTTACTTTCCTTTCTATAAATTTTAATGCATTTTTAATACCACCCCACTGGTTGGCAAACCAACCATTGAAGTTATTGCTGCCCTGTAATGTATTTCAGTCATTTCTAATAAACTCGGACTTTAAGATGATTTATTATTATCTCTGTGCACTATGAAAATGGATTCGCTGCCTGTGCTGGGTTTCAGCCCTTTCATTACTAGGGGTAGATATGTATAAAATTGAAAAAACAAACAAAAGTAACTAACTGGAATACAGGCAGTTTCTAATCTTGCATTCTTTTATGAGGAAGAACCATGTTTGAGGGAGAAAATACAGACGATGGATGAGTATTTTATGAATTGAACGGAACATTGTCCTGAAATTAGAGCAGCTAAGAAATTAAAAGTTATTTTAACAGGATTTTTTATTATAAAAGCAACTTTTTTTCCTGTTTGAAATTAACCCTGAAGTTTTCTGTGGCTTCTTTCTTAAGATATTGTGGAAATGTATAAATTTATTATGTAAAAGTCTGTACCTTAAAAATTAATTTAAGATTTCAGCAAGAAAGTTGGAAAAGATTCAAAAGTAAAATTACTCAAATATAATTAAAATATCCCATCAAAATGCTGTGTCATGAAACATCCTCTTCCTTTTGTTTGTTCAAATACAATAAGAATTCACAGTTCTCATTTTCTGGAAGCCACATCATAATTACCTTGTTCATCACATTTATTACAGAAAAATAATTACTATCAAATAAAAGCATGCTCATTTATATTGTTTTGTACAAATCAGAGTGATAGACAATTGAATCCATGTTATTCTCATCCTTGATTTCTTAAGAGTTTCTTTGTGTCCTTAACAGTTTGTCTGTTTTTAGAATTGTTCTATTCCTTTGTGTGACTGTTCCTTGTAACCCAATATCTTCATACCGAATATTTTTCATGGGCAGGAAAAAAGATTTTCAGCTAGAGTTATGACTGGCAGCTGAGTGGTTTTTTCAATCTCTCTCCTTCAAGCTGAGTTTACTTTATTCAGAAATTGTCCAGGGAATGTCAGGTCAAAGTGAACAAATTTATCTATTCTTTCTTTATTCTTGCTTGTGGCTAGAGGCTCTCAGTTTCTAGAGCAGATAGTATTTCAAATTCCTGCAAAGTCTTTTATAAAGAGTAACCTTTCTTAAAAGAGCTAACAAAGTCTTCAAAATAACTTTCAGCATATTTTGAAGGGAGGAGATATTCCAGAAAATTATGTCTTGCAAAATTTCCTTGAAATGTTCGCTTTCTGTCTGTACTATGCTAAATTAACCATGTTTGTCTTTAATAACTACACTGTATGGCCTGTTTACTGGAATTTGGCTTACTTCAAAGATGTCATTAGGCAAGCTTGTATTGCTTCTTAATAGCTCACATATTTTAAAAAATTAGTTATTTTGTCTTTACAATGTTGGTTTACTTTACAAGAAGTCACAGCCTGCACACAGCCAGCTCATGCTGAGGACAGTTTTTGTAGGGACTGTCATATCTTCATGCATCTTTATCTATGTAGTAAGCCTCATTTGTGTAGGATTTGGGTGTAAAGTACCAGCATGGTACATTGGAACAAATCTGTTTCATTTTGGGCTTGTAAAAATACACTTGGCACTTTATGACTCAGCTTATCTATTTTTAAAAATTAGATGATGAGAAGGTATGCTAATCATTATTTTTTGCTTCTAATGTGAACATTATTTCAACTACTAACAATAATTGTACTAGATAGGTATTTAAATATATTACCTCTTGTGAGAAGTTCACAATCTAATAGATGTTAATTTGCTATGGTTTTTAAAGCATCTCAAAAGGTCATGTATTGTGATTAAGTCAGTCCCTCTTCATGATATTCTGCAACTTCCACTCAGTAGGAGATACAAATACAAGCTAGATTGCAAATGGAATACAAGTATAAGCTAGATCACAGAGGAGAGGAATCTCATGCAGATTTTATTGATATGTGTCAGGTGGCTCTTTCATAGCAACCATAAAAATCAAATGACAATCCATATTTTCTACAACAGATTAAAGACTTCATAAAGAGGTAATGGCTAATTTGTTCATTTTTTATTCTACCTTCTTATTGTTCTTTTAGGTTTTCTTTGTCTTTATTACTAGGTGTAATTTCAAAGCAGATGGCAGTAGTGGTGAGAGGGAACCTCCCCCTACATTTCTGCAAATCTTTTTAGAGTCCTTCTTCACATTGGTGACGTATTTCCCCATACGTTGAACTTGATCAGTATCTGACCTTAAAATCCCAGAGGTGGTAGGAGCAGATAATAACAACTTTTAAGATGTGGATAAGAGCAACAAGAATGATTAGAGGCCAGAGGATTAATTTACCAGTAAAGATTAAATGAGCTAAATATATTGTGTATAGCTTAGTGGAATGAATTGAGTTGGGGAAAAAGGATCAAAGGGAGAGGCATATAACCATCTTAATATCTCTAAAGGATATAAACTGCAATGCCTGAAATGGGCTAGTTAGTCACAGACTCAATGGGGACAGCACAGAGAATTATTTTCAGATCTCAGGGCATAGAAAGAAAAAAGTTATGCTGTCTTTTAGGAAATATATATATATTTAGGAAATATATATATATACGATATACAAGGTCTGTTCACCTTGACATCAAAAGATGATACAGAAGATAGCAATTTTTTTTTTTTTTTTTTTTTTTTTTTTTTTTTTTTTTTTTTTTTTTTTTTTTTTTTTTTATGTCAGACCTTTCACACTGGCTAACTTGAATACAGACAACTATTCTGCTGTTCTCTATTATGAGGCAGGCACAATCAGGCCTGAATATCAAAAGAGTTTAACAGTGACACTCGTAGGTAAGTAGCACTGCCAAATAGCCTGACAGTGGAACATGATTGTGATGAACTGTTTCATTGGATCCTTTGGAACTGGATGTAAATGAGTTAAGGCCCAAATCTGGATTCAACACTCCAGACTTTTTGTGCAGAAGCTTTATGTCAACTTTCAGGTTCAAAACCCTTCCCATACCTGCTATAAGACTATTTGAACACCATTCCTCTAAATGTCCCCCCAATAACGTCAGCTTTCCATCCCAAATTTGATTACTATTTGAGCTCAACAATTAACATTCCTTCTTCACATTTTCTGAAGAATTTTGAAGCCATCAAAGCCACTTTTCTTCCTCTTTCTGCCCTACAGCATCTTTCTAGCTCTGCAAAATACCATTTAAACATAAGAAAGAAAAATGTACTGACAGGGTGGTCAAACAGTGGAACAGGTTGCCCAGAGAGGTTTGGAGTGTCTATCCTGGGCAACCTGCTCTGGTTGACCCTGCTTTGAGCAGGGAGGTTAGATGAGATGATCTCCAGAGGTCCCTTGCATCTTCAAGTATTTTGTGATTGTTTGGACTTTGGCTCCCTTAACTGAATAATGATTATAAACTTATGTCATATTTTGCAATATAATTTTTTCTCTGAACAACACTGTTTGCAATAAATCCATTGCAACCTTTGCTTAAAATGATTTTTTTTTAATTTTTAGTTTTTAATTCTAAGGGCTGGTTAAACTTCAGCATATCTACCTAAACATTAATTGAACAGTCCTGTCTTTTAATACCCTGTTGAACTGTAACACAACCATCATTCTTATTTTGTCTGGCTAATTAACTGGTCTATTTTATTACTGGATTCTCTATATTAATTGAGTTTGCACATTGGCATTGTTTTCTTATGTCAAAGTAAAGTTATAAAAGTAGTGCTCCCTAATAGTTCTGTTTTAATTTTATTCTTAAAGTAAATAATGCATGTACTTTTAGCTGATAACAAGAGATTGAATTAATTTCTCCCACTCTTCTAGCCCTCCACCCATTTTCTTCTCCTATCTCCCTCCAGACTAGTGCAAGTGTGCAGAAATACTTTTTGCAATGAATCTCTAGTACTGATATTTATTTTGGTAGAAAGAGAAGAAATCTAATAAAAATGAATGACCAGTTTTCATTAAATTGATGAGTTGTACAGGCTTCCTTTGATCCAGCACATTGAAATGGTTCATTCCTGAAGAATGAATTTAGCTGTAAGAAATCCAGAAATGAATGCTGCACACCTCAATCAATCAAAGGAATTTAAATACCTCAAGGGTAAGTTGAAATGAAAATAGATAGGCTGTTTCCAAATGCCGACAAACAGTAAAATCAATATGACAGGCTTGGGGTTTGCCTCCACTAAAGTTGCAGTGTCTTTAGCAATCACACTAATTATCTAATTGTGCAGATTGTGTGGAGATTGTAGTTTGGTTTTGGTTTTGTTTACTCTGGATTGAAGTACATGGTTGGTCTCAGCACCTTCATAGCATCAGGTAAATCTGCGAAGGTGTCTGTCTTTGTATCTATAGTAGATGTTTCTGTTTTGAAAGTCTCTGTATCAAAGACGTACACAAATCATTAAGTCATACGCTAACTCAGATGGCTGGTGGTCTAAATAACCCTTTGCAAACAAGCAGCAAAAGGATAAATCTATCCAACATCCATCATCTTCAGTGTGTCTCTTATTCCACATGCATACTTTGCCAGGAGTAAGGAAGAACCAACTAATATTGATCCCTTCATCTATCTAGGGACAGGACTCTAAAATTTGTCATTTGCAATATTTTATGTCTCAATGTTGCCAGTATAAGGACAATATCAGGATTAACTAATACAACATAGTTATCTTCTAGGTAATAGTGATGGTTCCCATCCAAATAGGAGGAAAAAATGGAATTTATTAAGCCCTTTAAACTACTGTCTGGACAAAGATTTTTTTTTTTTTTTATTTTCCATGTGATTTGTGAAATATTTTGGGTTTGAAAGTCTTACACACAGAGCTTCCCTAATATCTGATAAACCACACGAGCCTGCATGTTGTAATCCTCTCGGAGTCTTGTATGCATTTAAACTATTTTTCAGTATTATAGGTGTTATAGGAAGCTGGTTTAAGACATCAGTTTGAAGACTGTGTCTTATCTTGTCTCATAATCTCCTTTCCTGTTACCACTGGAAAAGTGGAGACATTCTTCCCAAATGTCTGAAGTCTAGGGATGCTGATGACAGAAAACTTGCATCGTTCTACAGTCACCTTGTGTACGCATTTCCCACAAGAGCATGTGCTCCAAGAACATGAGTAATTCCTGTTTATTTAGAAAGTAGTTGTTTTTAGACTGCATAACTTCTACAGTAAAAAGCTTCCTTTCCCCTATTCTTCTTTACTCAGGATTTTAAAAAAAAATATTGATTAGTTGACTTAATTTGTCCATGATATTTGTTTGAATGAATAGGCTGAACTAATAGTTTTATAGTTATTGAATACTTTAACTGGGATTGTATGAACTGGTTGAGAACTCCAGGTGGTAGCTTATACATATGACCCATAAAAAGCCTTGAGTTTCTGTCGTTCTGCAGCTCTAGTCTCAAGTATTAACCAGAATACTTATGATATTGGCTTTGATCCAGCAAATCATTTGGGCCAACTTTAAGAACATGAGCAGTCTTTTTCATGTAATGATACTGCACATCTACCTAAATGCTTTGCTGGATTTGGACCACTATTACAGTAGAATAGAATGAAAATTGATTTAGATGCCATTACTGTTAATCCCAAGGAATAAACATTGACTTCACTTATATTTTCCTAACAATCTTTAAAAATCATACAATTGACTCACGAGACTTGAAAAAAAACTTCCTTTTGTCTATGTATTTTTGTTCTCTTGGAAATGTAGTTAGTGACAGGGTACTAGATCCACGTAGGAAAATAAAACGTAAAAAAAAATTAGCAGGAATCATCTAGTTCAAAAATATGATTTCTTCTAGTACTGTATAAAACTGGACTGAGTTTCATCTTAAATATTTACTGAAGTTTTGGAAGAAAAGGGTTGAATTTTACATTTATGGAAATTAAGAATTAGTCAGGTTATGTATCACTGCATAACTCATATTTTCCTCCAAATTAATTCATGATTGGAAGACCCAGACCAATCTGCTGGAATAAACATTGATATTTTTTTCACAGTGATTTTCTCTGCACACTTATAATAGACAGGTAGATTGTGATTACTCTGAGTGGGTGAATAACAGTTTATTTTCAACAAGTTTTCACTTGTGGTCTGAAACCAGATTAGTGTCTTATTCAATATATTGGTTATTTGCAATTATTTGATTTTTAAATTACAGTAATAATTCTTCTGTAGTTCAATAAGCAGCAACTTACTGTGAGTCTTTGAATGTTAAAATATTAAAAGAGATTGGTCTTTTCTGATATAGCAGAGGTGAACTACTCCTACCTTATAAGTCTCTGACTTCAGTTTCTGCTCTTAATAAATACAGAGGATGAATTGAAATTTCCTAGTGCAAATATTTACGATCTACTAGTTATTTTTGAGAAAGACATCTCTTAGTAAACCAATTTGCTAGACTATTTCCAGAGAGAAAAACAGAAATGAGCCTACAGGTAAAAAAAAAAAAAAAAAAAAAAAAAAAATATTTGGGGGTGAACACTGATAAATCCTAAGGCACTAGTATTTGCCTAACATTAGTAATAGTATTATGTTGTATTATCTGCCAAGTGAACACACAGATATAATTTTTTCCCCTGAAATACCTTTGTCTGTACTAAAGCACAGTATAAACCTACAGAGTTTGTCGTGCTCACTGTGCTACAAAAATGTTCACAGTCTCCTATACAGTGGATACAACTATTTCAAAGACCAAGGTTCAAGTCCTCCCTTGTGTTTAGATCATGGAGAGCTACCTTCATCTATTCCTGTCTTATGCAGAAGAAATAGAGATAAGTGTTTCTCAAAAAGCCTGCCCTTCTTGAAGGGAGGGAGCCATCTGTCAAAGAGCTGGCTTTGCTGAGCGTAGTTTCCATGATTGCTATCCTACTGAGCAACAGGATTGAATCTGAGAATGATAATGACCAAGATGAATGGCCTTTGCCCTGCTTTAAAACTGCTTTTTCTAAGACCAAGATCTCTGAGGGTGTAGGCACTCTTAGTGGTTTAAGTAACGTCCAGTCAAGCAACATGGTAAAAGATTTCATTCCGTTCAGACTGAATTAAGCAAATGGAAAATATATACAAAACACTGAGAAGGCACGTTCATCTTGGTCTTTTTGCTGGAAGGACAATATTTTATATAAATAATTGGATCAATTGATTACCCTGCTTTTAGAGAGCCTATTATTCAATTTATGAGAGAGGGAAGTAAAGAAGCTGACCATTGTAAATTCCTGAGGTGGAAGGAAAAGTAGGTAACTGTGGGAATATTTAAGTTGTCTTTTGGCTCAGTTCACACTTTCCAACATGTGATACTATTTATTTCATTTTGTATTTCTTCCCAAGAGAGTGTATAGATATCTTTCTTCATATAGAATGTGTTTACAGGAAATAAAATAATGTTTTTAAGGAATTTGGGGAAACAGTTTTTGAGGTAGGGGGTTCCAGGTGGAGTTTTCAGGGTTGAAAGTAATTTTTTTTTTTTTTTCCAGGGCTGTACATTTTTGGCTTGTATCCCTCAGCTAGTAACTACTGCAAGATCTGTGGCTGTGTAGTGGCTTACAAAGGAAATGTCAAAATCTACAATTGTTCCTGTTGCCTTAAATAACTAAAATCAAGAAGCAGGGCCATGGTTTTTGCCAAGAGATAAAAACAATTAAAAAGGTGTAGCAACTGGCATTTGTATTTCAGTAGACAAACTCGTCTCTCCAAGTCATTATGAAACCAAGGCATTTGTACTAGAGAAGATGCCATGCTTCTTGTGCCATCTTTCACATCAAGTGTAAATCTGAACCTCAGTGTGCTGTCCAAATTCCAACTCTGGTAAGTATATTCTGCCCATTTACATTTGCTCTGCAGTTTCAGTAGATTTATTTTTTTTTCACCTTCTGTCCAGAAGTCTTCTAGTGTGATCAGTGCCATTATTCTAGTGCCTCTGTGTTTTCCAAATTAATTTCAGTTTGAGGTAGAATATTCTTTCTTTTCATCCCTGAACTAGAACCTTAAAACATCATTGGTCTTCATAAAAGGAATGCTTTGTTATAGGAGCTCAACATTACTTAGGGGAACTTGTTCTGCATGGGAAGGATGAACAGCTGTCTGTCTACTGCTAATTTTGCACCACTAGTTGTTGCAAAAATGCAACCATACCTGTCAACAATTAACACATCCTAGGATTTTTGGTGGTGTTAATAATTATATTTCCGAAAAACAGGATGGTTATGAAAGGGCCACTCATTATTTTGTCACATTAGGAGGTTTTGAACTGGTTCCATCACAGTTGAGTACTGTCAGGTCAGTGGTTGGAATAGGCTGTCCATCTTCCTTCTGATTTTGTGAGCTGAATATTTGTGATAGTTTCATTTCTATACTATTACTGTGCAAACATGATGAATTGACAGAGAAAGCAATCAGCACATAATGCACCCACTGGAACTTCTAATGTAAAACGTTAGCTGCTTCTCTAAATGTTGCCAATTATCAAAGGTGCTCAAAAGGGGAGCAATACTCTTTTGCAAAATAAACAGCTGGCATTATGGACCATACTCTACATATCTATTACTGTGTGTGGAAGAAGTATAACATGTTGAAATACCTTATAAATTATTGTAGGCATAAATTACATTCACCTGCACAGTATCAGAAACAATACATGCTGATGAACACACTTCATCAGAGTTTACAGCACTTACTTACACTAGAGATAGACACAATCACATTTCTTTTTATGGCTTGGTCCCTTCACTTCATTCTCCTCCACCCTTCTTTCATCCTCTTTTCTGGGCAGTTGCTAGTGCTTATTAGTGCCTTGTCTTGCTGATGAGTGTAGAATAAAATTAAGAAAAAAGCTAGTGATGGACAAAGAATATAAAAACTGACTGAATTAAGAAGTTACATAAATTGATCTTGGTTAAAATGTCTTAACATTAAACAGTTTTTTTTAAAAATATCAACAAATTAATCTCTGTGGTCTCAACAACTTCATCCCATTAGGACATACATCTTCAAAACAAGTTGCTAGTTGCAGGTGGCATACAAGAGTGTGATGGATGTAACTTGAGAGTGTACTTCTTACAAGAGTCTCTTCCATGTATGAGAATTATTTGTGTAGACTCTCTATATACACACACAGATTAATTTTTTTATATATAATACTCTAACAATTTTGGAATAGGAGTTTTGAACTAAAAAAAGCTACAAGTTCTCACCTAATGGCCCTGACATTTATTTTTTATACTGTAGATATGCAGTTAATCAAGATACACAATAAGTCCCTGATAAAAACATTTCTTCTCAAAATGTTGAGATTGCATATCAATTATTATCAATCTTCCTAAGGAGAAAAAAGCCCTGAGTTTTCTGTTGCTAAGGAAGGTTGCAATACATATGTTTAGTTTCTTATGTGGTCTTCATTATTGTAGTATCTTAGCATTCTCAAAACAGATGGGGAGATGAAATACGCTGAAATTAAATTCAAAATTACACAGGAAGTCTATAGCAGACTTAGAAACTTAAATGAGTCTCCCAGTTCCTTTAATATAAAATTGTCCATTCATTATAAGAAAGATACACTATCTGAAGTAAGGAGCTTCTGCATAACCTTTTCAGAAATCATAACAAGCTGTTGATACATGGAAAAATGAAGTATGGTCTCATATAATTATCACGGTTTCTTGCTTGAGGATCTGGTCATTGAAGTTGTCTTGAAGATACCTCAAGCTACCTCTTCAATTTCTTTTAATAGTACTCTATTAACTAAGAAAAACTTGGTTAGCCGATTTCTTTATTCACAAATACAGAGATTTTTTTCAATCATGTTGAGAAACGACCCTGAAATTTGCCATCCCCTAAGTCCCCTATTTCTTAATGTTGGTTCTGCTAGCCATACTAGGTATTTAAATCCATGAAGTAGCTTGCATCTGGTATTTTGCTGTTACTGGAAGGTTCTTGTGCTTTTCAGCATTGTTATATTTTTCCCCTATGGTCAGGGTTAATGCAGATCTTGATTTGTAATAACAGATGAAAAATTACAATTTTAATAACCCATCTGTATCCTCATTGTGATCTCCATTTCTCTTTTACCTTTATGTCATGCTGTTTGATACACTGTGGATATGTTTTTTTATGGAGCCTTTTACCTTCAGAGGCTCCCACAAAGCTTTGCACACATATGGACTGGAGATATACTGGGGATCCCTCTGGATCATAGAGAAATATGGAAGCATATCCCAAGAATTGGATTTTATGGATCAAATCTAGTACAAGAAGATAGTTACATTCTGCAGCCAAAATGCTACTAGGGTCAATACTTTTGAATTTAGGGTACCAAATCATAAAACATTGCCCCCCTGTCCTGGTTTTGGCTGGGATGGAGTTGGTTTTCTTCCTGGTAGCCGGTATGGGGCTGTGTTCTGGGTTTAGGTTGAGAACAATGTCGATGATACACTGATGTTTTGGTTCTTGCTAAGTACTTGCTAAGTGGTGCTCACACTGGTCAAGGACTTTTCAGCTTCCCATGCTCTGCCAGGGGCATGGGAGGCTGGGAGGGGCACAGCTGGGGCAGCTGACTCAGACTGGGCGGGGGCTATTCCATACCATGTGACATCATGCTCAGTATATAAGCAGGGGAGTTGGCCGGGGAGGGGTTCGGTCGCTGCTTGGGGGATGTGCTGGGCATCGGTCGGCGGGTGGTGAGCAATTGTACAGTGTACCGCTTGCTTTGTGTTACTACTGTTCTATTTTTATTTTACTTTAGTTATTAAACTGTTTTTATCTCAACCCACGAGTTTTCCCCTTTTGCCCTTCCGATCCTCTTCCCTATCCCGCCGGTGGGGGGGGGTGAGCGAGCGGCTGCGTGGTGCTTAGTTGCTGGCTGGGGTTAAACCACGACAGTCCTTTTTTGGCGCCCAACGTGGGGCGTTGTATCTGTTAACAGTTATCGGTTGTAATATTGATTCATCTGTTCGCGGTACTAGTCTACCTGATCTGCATCATGTTATTGTTTTTACTGTGCATGTTGAAAATTGGTGTGGGTTTTTTCAGTTTGTTGTGCTTTGCCGTAATGAGTGATGTTTTGCCTGGAAGATTGGTTATTAAAACACTGACCTTGAGTGCTATCTGGTATTTGGGTTTTGTAGTGAAGCCATTACTGTACTTCGGATACCACCTCATAGACACCTGGGCCAAAGAGCATGGCATTGAGTGGGTATATCACATCCCCTATCATGCACCAGCCTCCGGGAAAATAGAACGATACAATGGACTGTTGAAGACTACACTAAAAGCAATGGGTGGTGGGACATTCAAACACTGGGACACACATTTAGCAAAGGCCACCTGGTTAGTCAACACGAGGGGATCAGCCAGTCGAGCTGGCCCTGCCCAATCAAGAATTTTACGTACTGTAGAAGGGGATAAAGTCCCTGTAGTGCACGTAAAAAATATGCTGGGGAAGACAGTCTGGGTTACTCCCGCCTTAGGCAAAGGTAAACGCGTTCGTGGGATTGCTTTTGCTCAAGGACCTGGGTGCACTTGGTGGGTGATGCGGGAGGATGGGGAAGTCCGATGTGTACCTCAAGGAGACTTGATTCTGGGTGAAAATAGCCAATGAACTGAATTGTATAATGTTTGTTGCTATATTATACTGTATGTCATCACTTCTGTGATTACTATGTGACATATCAACAGTATACAGTAAGAATCACCCAAATTAATGAAGAATGAACTCTGAGGAAACCAAAGTGCAGAGGTGATAGAACTAGAACTGTATTCAGCATGCTACGATCCAACACCACACACTACCTCTCCTGCCCAGAAAGACTGTTACGACGGATGAATCCCAAAGTCAAAACTAAACGAACTCAACAAACATTCTAGAGGGATAGCATATAGACTAAGGGAATGATACCTGTCATCAATATCAAAGGAAAGGAAGGGGGTGGTGGTTAATGAGGATGTGTTGGATAATGTGGGACCTGTGCATGACGTAAATGGTATGGAATAAGGGGTGGATACTGTCCTGGTTTTGGCTGGGATGGAGTTGGTTTTCTTCCTGGTAGCCGGTATGGGGCTGTGTTCTGGGTTTAGGTTGAGAACAATGTCGATGATACACTGATGTTTTGGTTCTTGCTAAGTACTTGCTAAGTGGTGCTCACACTGGTCAAGGACTTTTCAGCTTCCCATGCTCTGCCAGGGGCATGGGAGGCTGGGAGGGGCACAGCTGGGGCAGCTGACTCAGACTGGGCGGGGGCTATTCCATACCATGTGACATCATGCTCAGTATATAAGCAGGGGAGTTGGCCGGGGAGGGGTTCGGTCGCTGCTTGGGGGATGTGCTGGGCATCGGTCGGCGGGTGGTGAGCAATTGTACAGTGTACCGCTTGCTTTGTGTTACTACTGTTCTATTTTTATTTTACTTTAGTTATTAAACTGTTTTTATCTCAACCCACGAGTTTTCCCCTTTTGCCCTTCCGATCCTCTTCCCTATCCCGCCGGTGGGGGGGGTGAGCGAGCGGCTGCGTGGTGCTTAGTTGCTGGCTGGGGTTAAACCACGACAGTCCTTTTTTGGCGCCCAACGTGGGGCGTTGTATCTGTTAACAGTTATCGGTTGTAATATTGATTCATCTGTTCGCGGTACTAGTCTACCTGATCTGCATCATGTTATTGTTTTTACTGTGCATGTTGAAAATTGGTGTGGGTTTTTTCAGTTTGTTGTGCTTTGCCGTAATGAGTGATGTTTTGCCTGGAAGATTGGTTATTAAAACACTGACCTTGAGTGCTATCTGGTATTTGGGTTTTGTAGTGAAGCCATTACTGTACTTCGGATACCACCTCATAGACACCTGGGCCAAAGAGCATGGCATTGAGTGGGTATATCACATCCCCTATCATGCACCAGCCTCCGGGAAAATAGAACGATACAATGGACTGTTGAAGACTACACTAAAAGCAATGGGTGGTGGGACATTCAAACACTGGGACACACATTTAGCAAAGGCCACCTGGTTAGTCAACACGAGGGGATCAGCCAGTCGAGCTGGCCCTGCCCAATCAAGAATTTTACGTACTGTAGAAGGGGATAAAGTCCCTGTAGTGCACGTAAAAAATATGCTGGGGAAGACAGTCTGGGTTACTCCCGCCTTAGGCAAAGGTAAACGCGTTCGTGGGATTGCTTTTGCTCAAGGACCTGGGTGCACTTGGTGGGTGATGCGGGAGGATGGGGAAGTCCGATGTGTACCTCAAGGAGACTTGATTCTGGGTGAAAATAGCCAATGAACTGAATTGTATAATGTTTGTTGCTATATTATACTGTATGTCATCACTTCTGTGATTACTATGTGACATATCAACAGTATACAGTAAGAATCACCCAAATTAATGAAGAATGAACTCTGAGGAAACCAAAGTGCAGAGGTGATAGAACTAGAACTGTATTCAGCATGCTACGATCCAACACCACACACTACCTCTCCTGCCCAGAAAGACTGTTACGACGGATGAATCCCAAAGTCAAAACTAAACGAACTCAACAAACATTCTAGAGGGATAGCATATAGACTAAGGGAATGATACCTGTCATCAATATCAAAGGAAAGGAAGGGGGTGGTGGTTAATGAGGATGTGTTGGATAATGTGGGACCTGTGCATGACGTAAATGGTATGGAATAAGGGGTGGATACTGTCCTGGTTTTGGCTGGGATGGAGTTGGTTTTCTTCCTGGTAGCCGGTATGGGGCTGTGTTCTGGGTTTAGGTTGAGAACAATGTCGATGATACACTGATGTTTTGGTTCTTGCTAAGTACTTGCTAAGTGGTGCTCACACTGGTCAAGGACTTTTCAGCTTCCCATGCTCTGCCAGGGGCATGGGAGGCTGGGAGGGGCACAGCTGGGGCAGCTGACTCAGACTGGGCGGGGGCTATTCCATACCATGTGACATCATGCTCAGTATATAAGCAGGGGAGTTGGCCGGGGAGGGGTTCGGTCGCTGCTTGGGGGATGTGCTGGGCATCGGTCGGCGGGTGGTGAGCAATTGTACAGTGTACCGCTTGCTTTGTGTTACTACTGTTCTATTTTTATTTTACTTTAGTTATTAAACTGTTTTTATCTCAACCCACGAGTTTTCCCCTTTTGCCCTTCCGATCCTCTTCCCTATCCCGCCGGTGGGGGGGGTGAGCGAGCGGCTGCGTGGTGCTTAGTTGCTGGCTGGGGTTAAACCACGACACCCCCTCAGGCTGCAACTAATTGTAGCTATTTATCATTTGCTTAGCAGTTAAATGAACTATTTCTGTGTTGAATTTCTGTTTCATAGCACTGAAAATTTAAAAATAGTTTAAGTGAGGACATAGAGAAGAACCTGCTGAAAATGTAGTTAGTTTCCTCAGACTATAATGTTCTGAAGACTCTAGAGCTACTAATAGACATTTTCTCAAAAGGCATGCCATTTCAATAACTACACGTGGCTAGTGATGAACCTGAGATGAGAGGGTTGTGTACATCAGAGGTCTTAAGTGCCAAGCTTAGACACTGGCTTAGACAGTTTCTTTGAAAAAAAGACTCCAACCTGGCTAGTATGTTGCTGATAGTGCATTCAGAAATACCCAATGTTTTTTGTGAAGTTTCTATCCAAGTACAGCTAAGCCTCCTCTAGCATTGTTTTACAATTGGAGCCTGAGACTGTATCGCAATGTGATAACAGCAGTCTGCAGAAAAGGTAGTATATTTTTTTTACAAAATTACTTAGATTTTAAGTCATAGTGCAAGCTAAAATTCTATTACAGCATATCTAATTTTTTTTCCTCTTCCTGTTTATGACATTGATTTAATTTAGTTAATCTGCATGCCAGTTATATTTTCAGTGGCTTAATTCTTTGTTTCGTAGATCTTTAGCCTAGTAGATATGCTTGAATAGCAGTGTTTCCTGGATTCATTTTTGGCACCAAGGTTTTATCCTGTCTCCAGTTGTGATGTTTAATCAAACATGGTAGTGTATTTTTACAAAGCATGGAGACTTATGTGTGTTACTGGGCAGCATCAGGCACTTCAGAATTTGGAAGCTGTTTCTAGAATCTCCACCTTATGTTGTCTAAAATGGAAATTACTTTATTAAAAATAACTTTTTTCGCCTCAGTGCACCTGTTTCTATGCAACAGCAAAGGCACCTGTGTCCTATTAATACTTACATTATGCAGCACGTTTGAAAATGTTATAACTCAGGTGGATTATCCTCCTGGGAGCCACATGCATTGCTCTTGCTTCATCTCTTTCTCTCTGTATATGTCAAATTGTCAAATGATCTTCAGGTTACTTCAACATGTTTGCAGCTTGAATCCTTAAAAATACATTACTCAGGCAAGTAAGAAGAAACTGATTTCAGCTGGATGGCAGCAGGTCTCCATGTTTTTTCTATATTCTAGTTGCCCAATATCTATTTTGAACTGATCCATTCTTTTGCACTGCTACTTAAAAGAAAAGAGATACATAGCTGGTAGGTTGCCTACATTTGCTTGTCACTAGATTTGTCTGTTGTTCAGCTAGAAATAATAGTGTCTCTCATGCCACTTCTTGTCTAGGTCAATTATTTTTAGTATAATATCAAAGATTGTGGAAATATTTTTAAGAGGATTAGATATTTTGTGATTATAGCAATGTTAATTTAATATTCACATTAACATATGGCAATTGGATCTCAAGTTGACTCCCATGTAAAAGACAAAGAAGAAATTGTGCTTCTTTTGCCCAGAATCTTATTCAATTTACCCTAAAACCAATGGTGTAAATTGACATCAAGGCTATGGAGCAGGGTTGCATATTACTTAGTTAGCTAAATACACTGCGAAACTTTTTATTTTCTGCTGTGCCATCACTATGCGTCACTACAAGTGGTATACTAGGAAATGGCCAATCTTATGTTACATTTCATGTGTAGTAGCCAAATACTGACTGAATATAATGTGAATCTTGTCTAAAATATGGAACTCAATGGTGATTATCCAAAATTTTTCTTTCCATTAATTTAGAATAACATCTTCCCTTAGCTACTTCATCATTTTTCTTAAATTAATATTTTAAAAGACAGTGATGCTCACTAAATAGGTTTTTGCTGTGTTATACAGCAAGGAAACCCACTAAGAGTGGTATAACAATCATCCAGGATGAGTAGAGCTCTGTTGAAAGAGACCTAAAGAGGTCAGCTAGGCTATCTCTGTCTTCAAAAGTAAGATGAAATATAACTAATTCCTGACATGTATTTATCTAACCCATTCTTAAAAAAACCCTTCTAGACTTCACAGGATGCATTGGCCAACAAGCAGGTCGTATGAAACCTCACAGAGCCTGATTCTGATAACCTCTTTTTTTAACACGTTTGGGCCTTTTTCCAATTGTAGCCTTTTCATTTGTTCCTGTGTTCTAATGACATACTAAGTTGATGAAAGTTTGATCTGCTGATACCCTCAAGAAGACTTGATCATTGTCTGTTCACAGTGTTTTCATGATATATATTTGGTTCTAAGCATAAATTAAATATATTATATCCCTACAGACATGCTTTTTAACCTGATGTCTTGGGTGGGAGGAACAGAGGGGCTAGTGTGTTTTCCTTCCTTTGAAATTTAAAAGAGTATTGCTTGTGATAGTTAAAAATCTGAGATCGATGTTGTCAGGGATATAGATATATATTATAAAATATATTATATTTTTATGTATATATAGTTGTGTCAGGACTAATAAGTGGTGTTCCTCAGGGGTCGATATTGGGAACGGCGCTGTTTAACATCTTTGTCAGTGACATGGACAGTAAGACTGAGTGCACCCTCAGCAAGTTTGCCAATGACACCAAGCTGTGTGGTGCGGTTGACATGCTGGAGGGAAGGGATGCCATCCAGAGGGACCTTGACAGGCATGAGAGGTGGGCCTGTGCAAACCTCATGAAGTTCAACAAGGCCAAGTGCAAGGTCCTGCACATGGGTCAAGGTAATCCCAAGCACAAATACAGGCTGGGCGGAAAATGAATTGAGAGCAGCCCTGAGGAGAAGGACTTGGGGGTGTTGTTTGATGAGAAGCTCAAAATGACCTGGCAATGTGCTTTTACAGCCCAGAAAGCCAACTGTATCTTGGGCTGCATCAAAAGAAGCGTGACCAGCAGGTTGAGGGAGGTACTTCTGCCCCTCTACTCTGCTCTTGTGAGACCCAACCTGGAGTACTGCATTCAGCTCTGGGGCCCCCAACATAAGAAGTACATGGACCTGTTTGAATGAGTCCAGAGGAGAGCCACAAAGATGATCAGAGGGCTGGAGCACCTCTCCTATGAAGAAAGGCTGAGAGGGTTGGAGTTGATCAGCCTGGAGAAGAGAAGGCTCCAGGGAGACCTTATAGCAGGCTTCTAGTATCTGAAGGGGGCCTGCAAGAAAGCTGGAGAGGGACTTTTTACAAGGTCATGTAGTGATAGGACAAGGTGTAAGGGCTATAAACTGAAAGAGGGTAGATTTAGATTAGATATAAGGAAGAAATTCTTCACTATGAGGGTGGTGAGGCACGGGAACAGATTGCCCAGAGAAGTTGTGGCTGCCCCATTCCCTGGAAGTGTTCAAGGCCAGGTTGGATGCGGCTTTGAGAAACCAGATCTAGTGGAAGGTGTCCCTGCCCATGGCAGGGGCATTGGAACTAGATGATCTTTGAGGTCCCGTCCAACCCAAACCATTCTATGATTCTATAGCAATCACTAGTTAGTGGTTGAGGTTAGAAAGGAATTTTTACCCACTGTTAGAGTGATAAGGACCTTGTTGGTTGGTTGGTTAGTTGGTTGGTTTTGTGTCCCATTCTGTAGTATAGAGCCTAGACCACTCTCTGGGGTCACGCAGTGAAATGATTGCAAACGATTGTTGGGAGAACTGTGTAAATAGGAGAACTAATGTAAAAGATCTGTTACAGCTTATACAATCCAAATTCTGTTAATATAGTGTTCTTCCTAACAGGTTTTTTAGGGCCTTTTGAATTAATTAATTAATGTCTGTGGTCTCTGTAAATGGTTCATTGGAAAGCTTGTGAGACACTCTGCTTGAATTCTGGCTAAAGAAATTTATATCAGTCTCCAGTGCTGCCAATTTAGATAGCCTTAAATACACTAACCACCACTGTTTTGCTTTAGAAGTCAAGCTTATAAAATATTTTATTTTTATTTCTTTTTACACATGCATTTTCACCTACTCACTCTTTGCTCTGTGTGAAATGGACACTGATATTATCTCTGTAATGCAGATTCCTTCATTTTTCAGGGTCATGTTTCAATTGAGATCCAGATGTCAAGTGCTTACATGGAGCAAATAATTCATTTTTGTTTGGTGATGCGTTCCTAGATCATCCCCTTGTCAAATCCTGACAACTTGTGAAGATTGTAGATTTTGGGACAGAAGGTATAGCCTTGATCTGATGAAAGTGAAAATGTGTATGACAACTACAGCATATGATTTATTAAAAGGTTGTGTTACTCTATTAAGTTAACCATTACATCTACAACCATTATGTCTACTTCTACTGTGTTTCTGATGATACTTATTCTTCTGCTAGAAGTAGAGAAATTATAGATATAACTCAAAAGTATGAAGTCAGTTTTGACTAAATATCTGTTTTGAGATGAAAAATATTTAAGAAAGATTTATGATTTGTTTATAGAAAAAATCTCTTTAAAGGATAATTGTTCATATACAAACATCCAGTGTTTTAGAAAATAGGATTTATAAATTGACCAAGACAGTACTTATGGGTACAGGATTTTAAAATCTCCATAATATGTTCTTATTACTATACAGTATCCAAAGCAGAAAACTTCTCTTACTGTTTATATGTATATTCATACATGAGATTGCATGATGACTGGTCTTCCTGCCTGAATCAATGACATTGATCTTAATTGCAGAAATTAACAATTTAAATGTCAGTTACTAGTCTTCCTTTTGAAATTTGTCCCAAGCCCCATTCCTAGCAAGTGTTCAATTATTTAAATTGAGAAGTATTTTTTATTGGTATAAGGATAAAGAAGAAGGATAGTAATAAGATTTACTGGGATGTGCATTTGTTTTCGTGTTGTTTTTTTTTTTCCTGTAGCCTTATATTTGGCTAAACTAGAACTAAAAGCTGAAAGTTTTCACTACTAGAGACCACTCTTCCAGATTTTTATTTTGTTATTTAGGATTCCTGTCATATCACTAGGCTGATTTGAGTCTGTAGCACATTACAGCATTCTAAATGACATTTGGTTCTGCCATATGTCATTCTGTGTTGTGGCACACCAGAGTAATATCATGACTTATCAAGTTTATCAATACTTAATTTATCCTTTATACAGTTTTATCTAATCCATCTATTCATTTGACTTACATTCTTAGTCACTAATTGCCAAAGCACAGACACATAGTTTATCCTGGAAGATGGAAGATGGTATTTTTTTAAGTTCCTCCTTATGCTGTAGTTAGAAGTTTAGTACCAGTTTAGCCAAAAGGCAGTTGTGTTGCATTATGGCATTTTTCAGATGAAATTTCAAAAGGGTTGATTTGGAGATTGTACCAACCAGCTCTGAGGATTTACCTAGAAGATTAAAAGACTAGGGCTCAAATGTGTGAATTAAAAGAGTGAGTTTCTTGGGCCAAGTTAGTTGTTTGCTATCAGTGCTGCTTTTATTTAGCCGATAATACTTTATTATGCCATTAAGGCTATTTGTGTGCATTTGGAGTCTAATAAAGACAGGGCAGGGAATCAGAGTATAATTCCTCAAGAAAAATGAGGAGGCAGGACTGGTTAATAGTGTCTGTGGCCCCATTATTTTACAGAAGACAGCAAAACAGTTTTCAAAAAAATGCATTACTGAATAAAGGTTAAGGGAGCTGATAGACAACTACAACATATAGAACGATGTTCTGGAGAGATTCTGTTTTTACGCATATAAAGACCTTTTACTTTCATATTGAAAAAAAATAAATACAGGTTAAGGGGTCTAGTTAGGAACTGGGTATGTGAAAGAACATTTCTGGGCTGCAATGATTTGCCCATTCAATCACGCTGTACAAAACACTAGGCATAAGAGCTCAAATAAGGTGGAAAATTTCTAAGAGAAAAAGAATTGACTCCATGGAAATGAGGTTGATTTTGCACATATTTGTCTGGAGGTTGGTTGTTCACTTTGTTTTACTGCTGCATTGCCCACAATAAGTCATAACAACAACAAAAATGAAAACTTGCAAATACCAAAACAAAAGTATTTGGCTAGAAAATAAGATGTAAATGCATAGAAGGGGGAATACATAAAAGGGGAAGAATTTTGACTTTTGTGATTATTATTGTCACCTCTAGTAAAGTCATGAATAAATTGCTTCTGCTGTGCTTTTCATTTGCTCTTTGCATACAACAATATTCCGATTGAATGCTGCGGACTGTGGAGGGAGTTTGGTGTTTCCTTAGAACAATACAGTCAAGAAATTTTTCTTTCTATGTCTCTGGTTTTGAGTTAATACAACCCTTTAAACTGTACATATGTACATGTACTGTGAAGTGAACTATAAGGAAGGAAGTTTTGCAAATACCATGTGAATATGTTTTCATACGGAGTAATTGTTGCAGGAGCCTGAGTTCTTAACATAATACATTATATTCTTTCTCTTACCCATTGGTCACTAAAAACTTAATCTAAAGCCCAGTGGAGTCAGTTGAAATGATCTACTACTGCAGAATTTAATTTAGTAATGTCTGTTAACAAAAAAAGGAAAGCTGCAAAGCTGCAGGAGTCTTTTCCCTTTCATCTTCCCTCCCAGGTTACATATACAGTCACCTGAGTAATGGAAGGGAGTGAGATTTTTTATGTATGTTGTATAAATCTAGTGACTAAAAGATTTCACCTGTTGATAGCTGTGCTGTCTGTATATTTTGATCTGTATGGATCGTAGCAGATGTTAAATATCTAGTTTCCTTCATCAAAACCTGGAACTTCCTTTCACTTCATTGAAATCATCATGATAACTGCCATCACTGTATCATCTTTCTCTCCTCCAAAAAAAGCCCTATCAATAAGATCAATAGTAGATAGTCTTAAATTCCATTGATATGATAAAATCATATTTATTCCTAGAAAGTTTAATACTTGGGAATGTTTTTTATGGAAGTGATAGTCCAGAGACCAGAATAGAGGTGCATCAGCAGACAACTACAAGCAGTCCTTGCTAATAACTTTTCATCCCTTGGTGTATCTGTCACGTAATTGTTCATTTAATCTTTGTTAATTTAATTATTCATGAATCTTTAGTAGAAACTTGCTAATAGTTCTTATGTGACTTAGGAGCCTAAGTCTCATAATCATAAATTAATTACGTAAGTAGAAAACAGAGCCCCATTGACAATCAATTAGTTTTAAGTCTAAGTGCCACTGTCACTTTGGAAAATAGAACTTAGGCTTATAAATCATTTATGTACCTGAATATTTTTATGCTACATTTTTGCTACAAAACAGGCATAAAATTTTCTGCTATCAGCTATTGAATCTAAGATAAAGATATAGGTGTAACTATTTAAAAAAAAAAAAACAACTTTACATGAATAAAAACAACAGTCATTGTACTCAGTAAATTTTAGGTCCAACAGGAATAAACAGGTGAGTAAATACCTGTGCTCTAGTTGAAGACACTTCATCACAAGAACCCTCTGATTATGTAGAGACATCCCAGCCCCAAAAGCCTTACACAGCATCAGGTGTTTAGCTTTCCTAAAATGAGCCTGACCAATAGGTCAGTTCTGAGTTCTGCTTCAAAGTAAGGGAAGGGAATGTACCAAAGAGGAGTAAACTACTGAAGAAGCTCTTAGAATTGCCTGCACATAAATTCCTAACAGTTTCTTTTAATAATGATCTGATTAGTAACATGCTTGCAGGAAGTTTGCATGCTGCTCTTGTGACTTCTTCTATTCTTGGATTTCTAAGTGATAAAGTTTCAGATGTCACTAACATCAAACAGCAGGAATGAACATCTGCTGCCCTCATAAACTTCCATTACATATCTTCCCTGATGTCTCTGAGTGCAAGCCTGAGTATGGCCTTGGAAATATATTATACTGAGGTATTTTCTAGGGCAGATGGCCAAATTAAAATTATTTACTTATATAGCACAGACACACTATTAAATCTACATTAATTAGTCCAATAAAGTACATACTACAGAGGAGGGGGAAGAGAACTATGGATTAGTTTATAAAAACATGACATTGAAATAGCTTGCTTAAAAAAAAAATCTGCTTAAGAGGGAAAATCTGAGAATAATAAACTCTAATATTACTGTACTAACATCAGTAGTTATATCTGCTACTTTTTGCATAAATGGAAGACTGATGTATTATGCTGGTAACTATATGCATCACAACATGTAGTGAATATATATACATACACATACACAGAGTCTGTGTGTGAATTACAACATATGGGCTATATGTAATGATGGAGGAATTAAAAAAAGCAACTGTATATGTTTGAATGTTTTGTTCTGGAGGGCTTTCACTTTCAGAAATGAATCTGCTTCCCTCAGTCACGAATATAACTTAAGTGTTGTTATACAATTTTAAATCTTAGAGTATCAAGCTGACATAGAGCACATTATGAAAAATAGAAATGAAAATACCTTATAAGTAATAGTCTTGACTAATTCTTGATACAAAAAAGATACAGGTGGAGATGAAATAAATAGTTATGTATTTCTTTAATTATTTGCACCTTGTCTTCATCCAATAACAAAAATTACTATAAATTTAACCAAAATAATGTTCTCAAAGAAGGTTTTACACAAACAATCTGAATAGTTGTTTGTTTTTTTTCCCTAAGAAGATAAATATGAGATTTTAATCTTTTTCTGCATCTCAGAATCTGAGATATCAACAGATAGGCAGGGGGGATTGCCATTGATTTTTAAGTTTAAACCAATTTCATGTGAAATGGGATAAATATCAAAGCATCTGATGTAGTATTTATCATCCTTATTCTTTACTATGTAGCTTCTTATTGTCTTATTTGGAAAGGTTAGAGAGTTGCAGTGCATTTAATAAAAAGATTATTGGCAATACTTGGCTTAGTGTATCTTCTTTCTAAGCCTCTTGTGTAGTAAGGAGAAAGGGCAGGGCAGCCCTCAGTGAAAGGCTGCTGAAGGATCCTATTGGATCTGCCTTGAGTATGACAGCATCTCAAATGACAGTATCTCAAATTAATAAATTCAGGTAGCTCAGCAATTTGAACCTATTAGAAATTAATTAAGCTGTGACCTGCAAATGTCACAGATTTCAGGGTTTATCCAACTTGATCTGAACAAAAGTATGCTTGGAACAAGATAGAGCATAGCATACAGATATTCCAGGACTTCTTAGTCCATGCTTCTCTAGCTAATTAATCAAATGCTGTCTTTTGGAGAGAGTATAAATCAGCTCTTCAGAGAAATGTCTTCTTTTCTGGTTTACAAAGTGCTTCCCCTGACTAAAGCTCCACATTAAACTGTTTAACGTTCATAGTCACCAGTCACTCTCCTTAAAGAGAAAAGTCTCTAGTTCTTATGCAAAAAATCCTCCCACTCCAGAGTGTTTTACTGTGTCATTTCAGAAATCTGTCTCTAGTCTATGTATTTTAATGTCAATAGAATATGCTTCTGGTTTTTATCCCAAAAATTTTGGCAAACATGAAAGTGATCAGTTGACCATCTGATAGACTCAGTCAAGTTGCCTGTCAGACTTCTCAAGTTGCTGACTCCATCTGGTATGAAGTCAGGAAAACTGACTGAAAACAAGTTCTAATTTGACTTTTTGACTCCTTAACCTTTTTAGTGAGTTCCACCCGTGAATTCAAACCGGCCTGAAGAAAGGCCAGGTTAATTACTTTGTGATAAGAAGAGCAGCACTGAAGGATTTGCCTGGGGCTCAAAACACTGATGGTCGGATAAAATTCAACAAAGTCCATGGCCCCAAAAGGCTGCTGAGGCTGGATCTGCTGTAGGCTAATATGCTTAGAGGAAAGGTCAGGCAGTTGTGGAAGCCTGAGCAGCAGACTGCCTCTCAGCTCTGTGGCTGGCCGTGTTCAGAAGCTGAGTGGGTAGCAGAAAGGCATTGATATAAATGAGTTAACTGATTCTTCTTTAGGCCCATATTCCCCAGCATGAGAGCAGGTGTCTGTGCGAGCAGGTGTCTGTGCTGTCACGACAAACAACTGGAGCTCTAATGTGAGCCTCCTGCATAATTGCAGGAAGACCTGGAGGTCTCAGGCCCCAGGTCTAAAAGTTTGCCCCCACCCTTCTTTTAAATAAAGTTGTGCATTTACATTAGAATGAGTGTTCAGAGCAGAAAGTAATTCTTTCTTTCTTCTCCTCTTGATGGCAGCATATTTCTAGGAAAAAGTGTGTTCTTGGTAGAATCCTATTACATCTCAGCCACCCACCCTGATAGGAGTGGATAATTGTTTCTTTTGGCAACCACTGGAAAATCAGAGAAGCTTTTAGCTTTGATTTATGACAGAAACCAGAATAACACCTAGGAAGAACATAGTAGTGGTTTCATTTTCAGTAATTCACATCTCTGCCTTGTTTCATCTGAGTGCAGTTAGGAACATAGCCAGGTACCTTCAGTATAGCCACAGCCTTCAATAGTTGTTTCCACAAGTAGTGATTACACACTAAATGATGGAGGACTGCTGGGATTCTTCTTGAACTTGTAAATACAGTAGCTTTCGTTTACTTGAACATCTTACTTCTACGATTGTGTACCTAAAGAAGGACAGACTAATTGGAAAGACAGCCAAGTCAGTTATCTTTTAAGACTTGTCTCTACTTAATAACTTTACTTTGTTACCAATGAGGTTTTTTTCTGAGATATAATGGAACTGACTTAAAACTACTGCAAGAAGTAAACGCCTTTCACCTGGGGAAAAATTTGTCTTCTAGGCAAAATTAATCTATTGACTAGGATGCTCTCATAGTCTGAAATTACATTTATCTTCTTAATCCTCTTAATCATACTTTTAAATATGAATCATGCAGTTACCCGTTACAGAAAAATAGTTGGAAGATATTTGTTTGATTGTCAGGGAAATTCTGTAAGATTTTTCAGTATGCTATTTGAATATGGCAGTTGGTCAGAATTTTCTATTAGAACTGTATTAAATTCCACTCTGACCATAAATGCATTTTTCTTGAAAGAAAGAAGGAAAAAAAAGGGGTTTATGTACTACTATTTTCCCTTTCAATAATCTCAGTGTTTTCAAGCAATTCTGCATCTTTTGTTGTCCTTCTTTTCTGTGTCCTCTTTCTTTATATGAATCATAGGAGATATTTTAAAACCTATTGGACTGGCAAACTAGAAACTGAAAAAAGCTTCCTTCTCTACTGAAATAACTGAGTCAGAAGGAATCACTTTCAGTGAGCGAGTTGCGATCCAACCTGTCACTGGCTTCTTTACTGAATCAGCTAAATAGCACATACCTCTTAAAAATGTTTGGAAATCATGAAGTTGAGATCACCACCTGTTTTCATGGGAGCTACTAAACGGCCACAAGCAGATCATATTTTACCTTCCATAATTTCCTGACTGATGGTTATGAATGTAACTGGGAAAGCACCTTCAAATGGGTTAACTAAATGAGTGTTTGTATATTTCACATCTACTGTCTAGTCCTGCTCTGGCTTTACTTCTTTATTAGGTGTTGAGGGGTGAAGTGTTTACGATAGTTTTTATTTCTTTATCTTTAAGTAAAGACTGAGTTATTGCTTCTGTTGCCAATTAAAATAATTTCAGGATGAGAAATATGAAGAAAATTAAGTTCCTATGAAGTTCTCTGAGTGCAAATGAAGGTAAAATTTGGATAAATCTTGTATGCCTTCCATTTATATATCAGAATTGCAGTTTTACTACTATGATCTCAACATGGAGCTCTGAGAAAAACTGAACCTACTATAAAGATATTGTTTGTGCTGGACTTCGGAATTGAAGTCACTGTTTTCACATAAGAATAATATGGGGCAATGACAACAATATTCAGCAAAAGAAAATTTTCACTTCCTTGGAATCATATTATTTATGTTTGAAAAATGTACTAATTATTCACGCAAGGTAAAGATTTGAGCTTCAACTAAATTTCAAACTGTTGTTCTCACTGCCTTGCTCTGACTCAGAAAGCTGTTGTAATTAACTTGTATGAGGAATCTGTAGATTACCTAAAATGCTGTTTTTCTTCTGGGTAAATGAGGCATAGCAGATATGTGGGCAAGGAGAATGGCCCTGTTATGCTCCAGTGATTGGAGGTCTTTACAGTATCACAAAAAATATAGGTTGATGTGACCATGGATTTGCTTATATGTCAGTAGATGAAGTGACAAGGTGGGTCTTGAAATTGAAATGGCATATCAGATAGGTTTTAGTTGTATGTTCATGGGAGATCTCACTGGCCAGAGTGGAACATATGGCTGCACTGTTCTCTTTTGCACTGCTATAGTATATATAGGGAAAAAACAAAACTTAGGAGGAAAAGCATATCTTATGTAAAATGTGAACATGGCCAGAGGTGCTGTCAAAATAACAGAATTGTAATTAAAAGCAGCCATGGGCATTGTTTTGTTTCTGTTTTCTCCTCTAGGTCAGTGTACGGAGGCCATTAGTAACTTTTTTTGATAGTGACTGTGTGCAGGTACTTGTGGTCTCTGGCGTTCATGCATACACAGCAAAGGCTTTAAAAAGCGCTCTGGTGCCTTGAAATGACTTCTTCTCGGAATGAGCATCTTTGGCAGTGCTAAATGTTTCCTAGCAGAGAAGTGCCATAGGCACTTTTAATTGAATTTAGGAGCTGATAGAAAGAGGCAAACTGTATGCTGAAATCCTGCTGTCTATCTGCAGCACAAGTCTAGCAGACAGGAACAGCAAAATCTGACATTCAGTAAACCCTGTCAGAGGTCTCCAGAGGCACTGCTTCTAGGAGTTGAACCATAACCTTTTTCTCTGTGGGCGTCACAGTCTTTGTCTCACTGCAAAAAATGCTAGCCAGTGCACTAAGCTTGATGTTGCCTATGACACTGGCATCTTTCCCTTGAGAGGTAAGATAAACATGCTAATCTATTTCATATAGGTGATAAAGAATGCTGTCTTCTTGCTGGCATAGATGGAGCATTTCCTCCCACTGGCTGACTAGTAAAGGGTTTTCTATACTGTTACCACTGCAGCAATGCATATAACATACTTCCATCTATCAAAACATAATTGTTGGCCTGCCAGTCCATATTGTAAATTGCTTGGGAGAAAAGCACTAGTGTTGTTGCAATTGTAAGGGGAAGAATGAGTGCCATCCTAATTGCTGCAGGTGACTTTAAGAAAATAATAGAATAACGTATAGGTCTTTGCCTGCAGATAGTTTTGCCTGAAAATTTTGTTAAAGGGATTGGGAATGTTCTCCCAGGAATATTTTTTGTGGATTTGTTTTTAATTAAATTGTGCACAGCTGAACAAAATAGTCAGAAGTGTTTACCAGAAACTATCTGTGAAATTTTTCAAAAGCAGACTTTGGAAATTTTCAAAATATAGCTGGCATTGTTTTGCTGAAATTTTCAGCTCCTGAAAATGAGGAAGGATGTATTTTTACAGGCTGCACTATTGAGTACAAAATGTGGTATTTTGATGAAGGAGATTAGGACATTATTCATGTCACTTATCCATAGCAAAGATACATGCAGGGAGCTACTTTGCAATGAAAATGAAAAGGAAAATATTCTTATGTTATCTGCAAAATTAATGTAACAGTGTCTGAGAAGTAATTTGCCTGTTCATGACCTGCAACCACTGACCCTGGAAATCTGGGGGGATCCTTATCTCTGAGGCACTATATCAGGCAGATCTTATTAGAATTCATAAAAATTGAATGTTTTCCCTTAAATGTTATAATTTTGCCAAATTTATTAACACCAGTAACAATTTGGGCCATCTTTTTGGCCCTGTTTGAATCAAGCCAATCTATGAGAATAGAAGAATTAACTTCCTATACTTATAATACTTTTCAGTAAAATTGGAAAGCTTTGTTATTGGCCCATCTAGAGAGCTCTCAAGATTTTCGGAACAAGAAGTAATAACAAATCTTCCTAAGTGGACTGCAGAAGTCTATTTTCCTGACTACGCTGGCATAATTTTGAATAACTGAAAGTAGAATAGCTGGATATCAGAATAACCCATATAGTCTAAATGTTCATGTACCAATTGGTATTTACTTTTGCTTTAAGCCACACACTACTCAACTAAAATTTTTTACCTATACATTCTGCTGTTTTGATTGTAATGATTGGGAACATTTGCAGTCTCTTCTGTTCAATTCAAAGTCGGTAACTTTATCAGCTCTACATATGCCAGATACTGCTCTACAGCATCTGGCTGTTAAGCTGTTTAATCTCCCTGGGAGAATCTTGGTTTAAATCCATGACTAACAGTCATATAAAAATATGTCCAAGACAGATGCCTTTCAACTTGTGTAGCTTTTGATATTGGGGTATATAATGTAGTCAGTCTACTTCTCGGAACTCCCCAAGTAAAGTTTTAATTTTTTTTTTCCCTTGAAACTTAACCGGAAACAAGCTTGTGGTTTAAATATATAAAATATTTAGTTGGCTTTTTGACCTCCAGGAGAGTTTGAAGATATTACTTATTTCTGTGGTTTCATCTTGAGATCTTCAAGACACAAGATTTATGGCATTGGTTCTTTCACATTTGAGAGTCTTGCTGCTTCAACACTTGTGGTTGTGGAGACCAAAACTATACATGTGTCTTGAAAGGACAGTTAAAAACAACTATAAAAAGCTAGTGTATATATACATGTATTTGGCTAAATCAGTAATACTTTAACTTGCTGAGAAATTATATGAACATAGGAAAAAAATAGTCAATACCTTTCTAATGGTAGTTTTTAAAAAGTCATTAAAGCTGAAACATTTACTTTATTTCTAGATTCTAAAATTTCACTTTGTTTTTTAAGAATAATCTGTATTGTTTTCTTAACTGTGTTGCAAAGGGGGTCATTGGAAATATCATAACTATTTGTTTGGGAGTGCCAGGAAAATTGATCTCTTCTACCCTTAAAACAACTATAGAACTTAGTTGGGGGGAAAATTAGTACTTTTTATATACAAAAAAGCTTTTTATTTAAAAATGTTTGAATTTTAATTATCTCATTTAATTTTAAAATTTCAATTTCAGTTTCATTTTTTGAAGTAACTAAATGAATTTTTTTAATATGTTGATCTCCATTTCTAAAATTACGTAGCTTTTAAATTTTTACCTCTTAGTTGTTCTCTGCCTTGTTTTTCCTTTACCCAAAATAAATGAAAAGTTTTGCTAAAACATTTATTTTGCAAAATTGCTTTTCATTTTTTGCAAAAAAATAAGATTTTTTTTTTGAAATTCTTATAATTCTTATAATTCCCCTTATAGAGGAAACCTCTTCCCTGCAAAAATGAACAAATATCCATTGAATAAACAAATAATTTAGACACTATTAGTTATATGATCCAAAAAGGAAAGAGAAGTTCAGAAACATAATTAATTATATCTGGAATCCCACAGTAAATTCTTTGTAACAGCACTGAACCTCTAGCTCAAGACTACCATGTCTGTCCTTAATGTATTTTTGACCATTGCTTGACAGTGCTCCTGTGTACACAATCAATAGCAAGTAAATACTGATGGGTGCAAAAATAAAGCAAAACAAAACAATGGGACATTTGAAATATGTGTGGCTTTAGATTAGATTAGACAGCGCTGTATGATCCCAGCCAGTTCTATTGCTTGTATGCTAAAGATTTGAGTCCTATGGTAATTCTCTACTCACCTATTACACATAAGGTGCACAGATAGCTCTGACTTATGTCTCTTGAAGATGTAATAAACAAAGCCAAATTTTAGTGAATGCAAATATTCACCATTACATTCTATCTGGAGGTTGGGGTAAAAAAAAAAAAAAAAAAGAGAAAACTAAGAAAGGTGGGCTAGCCTTTGCTAATACAGGTTTTTGGTGGACTGTAACTACCCAAAACGGCAATGTGACCATACAATGAACCTTAACAACTTTTCTTGTAAAAGGTACTGCAGTTTCAGAAACTACCTTTTAATAGTAAGCGCTCCTAATATTGGGACACAGATCAAACAAGCACTAAAAAGGCAACATGCTAATTACTGCAATAATGTCTTCTCATTGCAACACACTACATAATATTCATGACTTTGAAAATTATTTGGTTGTCACAGCATTCCATTGCGGGGTGGGCGATATGGACAACGACACACAGAAAAAGACAGTTTCTGTGGTACCAAAAAATTTCAAAGAGAAACTTCACCTGAGAACTGGTCAGACCACATATTATATAGGTATTGAATGATAATCACAACATACAGCTGTTTATTTTGTGTAAACATTGATTTGAGAACATTCCTGTATTGGAAAATGTTTTTAAACAACACAAATATTTTTCATGTTTCAGCATTTTATATTAGGCATTTCATATTTCAGTTGTTTGTCTTCATCATGTCATTGCTGCTTCCCATGTCCACTCACCATTACATTAGCATCTTTTTCAAAAGACCAAAGAAAAGAGTGAAGATGAAAGGAAAGAATGGACAAGGACCTCTTACTCCTTTAAACCAACAGCTTTTTGGTGGGTTGTTTATTGCTTTTTTTAAGTTGTGTGCTCTACGAAGAGCTTTAAAGAAAATAAGCCTTTTGAATACTCTTGTAAAATATTGTTACTCTGTTCTCACTGTGATGCAATATTTTTTACTGTTTTGTATATGCTGACAGAGAGCGATATCCTTTTTGTTACAGTCACCAGCATTTGAAGTGAAAGGTATGACCTCAAAATGATTGTTAAACCAGTTATTTTTTATATATTAAAAATCATATTATTTACTGGGTATGCTGTAAACGTTTTTAATTCACTGAATGCTACCTAAAGCTAAAGTATTTTTCCTTTTTTCTCATTTTACATATTTCTATGATCTTTTTATGTTGTTTTTTCTATTCTTATATTTATTATCAGTTATAATAGATGTTGCAGATTTGTGTTGTGGTTTTAGTATAAGACTTACGAGGCTCATGCTAATGCTGTCTAGACTGTTTCTATTTAAATTGTGTGAATGTGACCTACTTTCATCTCTGCCACTGCATCTGCAGATTCTCCTATTCATCTCATATTAATTCAGCCAAGTTTAATGATTGTCCTGCCTTATTAGCTGGACTTGCAGGACACAAATGGGAAACCTCAACCAGGCCAAAACTCATTTCTCAGTCATGCCAAGAACGTGTCACCATATTTATTCAGCCCTTTGTGACCCGACGATCTCAAGTAAATATTTCTTCTAATTATTATTAATGGTTGCTGAGATATATTTCGCGAAGTTTAACAAAACTACTTAATGATGGTCTGTCCATTTATACTTTTAATGATGCATGACTAATATCCATTCTTATGCATGCAGCTGCAGAAACAAGAATTGAATCTTAATGCTGACTCATTTTTTCTTTGAGTATTGAATAGAAGAAAATCTTTCACTTTCAATTTGTGTCTTGATGCTGCATTTGATTACAACTCTTGCCAGAGTTTGATGCCTTTTGTTCCTTTGTAAATGCAGAAATTTCTTGAATCTTGTTCATTGCTATTTGCTGTTTTTCTTACCATCTATTAGCTAGTTAGTAAAACAGAAAGCATGTCAACATATTTCACTAAAGAAAACTGGAGTGAACATAAGATGTTTCATATAGCTGTCCACGAAAGCAACTGGGTTTGTCAATTCAGTATTTAGATCCTCTGGAATATCTCAGCAATTTCATAGTGAAATTCCTTCAAACTCTTCTTAAAATAATGCAGCATTATTGTCTTCAATTCTCCTATTACTTTCATAAGCAATACTGCTTTAAATATTAATGTGTGCATGGTATGGAACATAATATTTCTTAATTATGACTAGGAAAGAAGATAAAAATGCCTCCAGTTACACAGTTAATAGGTTAACAATAATAAAGTTTTATGGGTAACTCTTTATTTGATCTTTCTGACCCCAAACTTATCTGTTCTTATTTTATATACTTAGGGGTGGTTTTCTAGTGGTTGAAGAGTGAAATTATTGCATCTTAAGACAGTAAATTTGGCTTTCTGACTTAGTTGTTGAAATGTTGCATGCTATGTGGAGATTATTGTTTCATAGCAAGATTCAGTTGCAGTTTATTGCTGGTTATTCTTGCCACACTACACTTCAGTGAAGTTGAAACAGAATACTTCTGGTAAGGAGCAGCGTACATGCGATATCAGAAAAATGTCCTGAAAGTTAGGTGCTTAGGCATTTACCTAGTCTTGCTAAACCTGCATACATGGATTGGAAAAAATTTGAGAATAACACTTTTTGTGACTTTAGTTGTACAGAAAGCTGAAAATATAAAACTGATGTGGAGCTTCAGAAAGCTGATTGTGAAAGACATAAATACTCCTTGCCTAATCAGATGTTCTGGGTGTGGTCACTAATTACTAGAATACTAATTTAATTTACATGCACATCATTTGGATATAGGAGTTATTCAACATATAGGCTGCTACTAATTTATCAATAG
Source organism: Theristicus caerulescens (assembly GCA_020745775.1). Lineage (NCBI taxonomy): Eukaryota > Metazoa > Chordata > Aves > Pelecaniformes > Threskiornithidae > Theristicus > Theristicus caerulescens. The sequence continues at coordinate 24,297,449 of CM036564.1, read as the reverse complement.
GAAGTTTTCTTTATCTCAGCAGATGAAATAATTCTCTGTACAAAAGATTAATACAAGAACTATAGACTATTTAAATCCTCAGGTAGAACTTAAGTGGCTTGTGGTTGCTAGGCCTTCTGTTGGGTTTCTACACCACTGTGTATTATACTGAAGGGATAAATTAGGAACTTTGAAAGTAGGAGTCCATGTTCAGATTGAATTTATTATATAGTTACTGAAATACATACTGTATTCAGCACACAGTTGTCTTCATTGCTTTTGTGTTCAAATAAAAGAAAAAGCAGAGGATCCTAAAATTAGAGAATTAGCAAATTCTCATACAAACGTTTTCAGTGCTTTGGAAACTCAGTGATTTTCAATGAGATTATTAATTCTCCTGCTTAGATTTGTTTGTTTGTTTTGGTGTGAGGAAGTGCATCTAATGTGAACATTTTCCACAGAAATCTTTTTGAATATGAAACAGAGCTGCTATGAACATAAGTAAGTGTCTCATTGTGTGAGGGTTGTATTTGGACTAGATCTTCCAAAAGTGAATGTACATTTGCAATTAGCTATGACTCACAGAGCATTAAAACTCTGCAGCAAATTAGTTTAATTATATATAAAACCCAAGAAAATATAAAACTTAGAATAACTTTTCTAATAGCAGAAGAAAAGCTTTCCTCCTTCTTAGTTAAAAAGCGTCTGTCATGTTAACATTACTACATTAACGAAACAAACAAAAATCTTTAAAGCATATATTTACAAAACTGCACTTGAAGTTGAAAGTCTCCCATTGACAGGAGATGGGACTGAACCCTAACAAATCTAAATGATTCATTCAAGTAGTTCAAGAAATCTGGGATTTAGTAGGTAACTGAAGGATTTCCAAATGCAAGCCTAGGATGCTAAGTTATGTTTTTTAAATACCACAGCTTTCAATACCCTGACTGACCTTTGATTTATGAGTTGTCTTTTGCAAAGTTTTAAATTCTATTTTGAAAATGTTATTCCAAAAGAGTCATTGGGATGAACTTGATGATTTTGCAGTTAATTTATTGTTTAGGATTACAGGTACTGAAAGTAATAATTTAAATACTAGTGCTTTTGAAAATTGCATAGAACATAACATATTCAAAATTCTTTTCCTCTGTGCTTTTTTGGGAAACAGTCCTTGCTTCCTTTTTGTGTCAGGCACTCAGCTGGTACCAATATCAGAAGCTTTTCGTAACTGCCCAGAGCAGCCTAGAATGGCTGAGTTTACAAGGATATATTTGTTTTCATTTTTAAAAGAAATCTACAAAAAGGCACCCCGCTGGACCTTTTGTTTGTGAACAGAGAAGGACTGGTGGGTGATGTGAAGGTTGGAGGCCATCTTGGGCATAGCAATCATGAAATGATAGAGTTTACAATTCTTGGAGAAGTAAGGAGAGGGGGTCAGCAGAACTGCTACCTTGGATTTCAAGAGCAAACTTTGGCCTGTTTAGGAGCCTGGTTGACAGAGTCCCCTGGGAGGCAGTCCTGAAGTGCAAAGGAGTCCAGGAAGGCTGGACATTCTTCAAGAAGGAAATCTTGCAGGCACGAGAGCAAGCTGTCCCCATGTGTCGAAAGATGAGCCGTCAGGGAAGACCGGCCTGGCTGAATAGAGAGCTTTGGCTGGAACTCAGGAAAAAAGAGGAGAGTTTATGACCTTTGGAAGAAGGGGCAGGAAACTCAGGAGGACTACAAGAAGGTCGTGAGGTTATGCAGGGAGAAAATTAGAAGGGCCAAAGCCCAACTGGAACTTAAACTGTCTACTGCCATAAAAGACAATAAAAAACATTTCTACAAATACATTAGCAACAAAAGGAGAGCTAAGGAGAATCTCCATCCTTTATTGGATGTGGGGGGAAACATAGTGACAAAGGACAAGGAAAAGGCTGAGGTACTTAGTGCTTTCTTTCCCTCAGTCTTTAATAGTCAGACCAGTTGTTCTTGGGGTACCCAGCCCCCTGAGCTAGAAGACAGGGATGGGGAGCAGAACGAAGCCCCCATGATCCAAGGGGAAACGGTTAGTGACCTGCTACACCACGTAGACACACCATCTATGGGGCCGGATGGGATCCACCCAACGGTACTGAGGGAGCTGGCAGAAGTGCTCACCAAGCCACTTTCCATCATCTGTCAGCAGCCCTGGCTAACCAGGGAGGTCCCAGTTGACTGGAGCTTAGCAAATGTGATGTTCATCTACAAGAAGGGTCAGAAGGAGGATCTGGGGAACTACAGGCCTGTCAGTCTGACCTCAGTGCTGGGGAAGGTTATGGAGCAGATCATCCTGAGTGCCATCACGTGGCACGTACAGGACAGCCAGGTGATTGGGCCCAGTCAGCATGGGTTTATGAAAGGCAGGTCCTGCTTGACTAACCTGATCTCCTTCTGTGACAAGGTGACCCACTTAGTGGATGAGGGAAAGGCTGTGGATGTTGTCTACCTGGACTTCAGTAAGGCCTTTGACACCATTCCCCACAGCATTCTCCTGGAGAGACTGACTGATCATGGCTTGGATGTGTATATTCTATGCTGAGTAAAAAAACTGGCTGGATGGCTGGGCCTGAAGAGTTGTGGTGAGTGGAGTTAAACCCAGTTGGCGACTGGTCATGAGTGGTGTTCCCCAGGGCTCAGTATTGGGGCCAGTTCTGTATAATATCTTTGTCAACGATCTGGATGAGGGGATCGAGTGCACCCTCAGTAAGTTTGCAGATGACACCAAGTTGGGTGGAAGTGTTGATCTGCTGGAGGGTAGGAAGGCTCTACAGAGGGATCGGGACACGCTGGATCGTTGGGCCGAGGCCAACTATATGAGATACAACAAGGCTTATTGCCTGGTCCTGCACTTGGGTCACAACAACCCCATGCAATGCCACAGGCTTGTGGAAGAGTGGCTGGAGAGCTGCCTGACAGAAAAGGACCTGGGAGTGTTGGTCAACAGCTGACTGAATATGAGCCGGCAGTGTGCCCAGGTGGCCCAGAAGGCCAACAGCATCCTGACTTGCATCAGAAATAGTGTGGCCAGCAGGACTAGGGAAGTGATAGTGCCCCTGTACTCGGCACTGGTGAGGCCGCACGTCGAATACTGTGTTCGGTTTAGGGCTGCTCACTACAAGAAAGGCACTGAGGTGCTGGAGTGTGTCCAGAGAAGGGCAACGAATCTGGTGAAGGGTCTAGAGCACAAGTCTTATGAGGAGTGGCTGAGGGAGCTGGAGTTGTTTAGCCTGGAGAAGAGGAGGCTGAGGGGAGACCTTGTTGCTCTCTATAACTACCTGAAAGGAGGTTATAGCGAGGTGGGGGTCGGTCTGTTCTGCCAAGTGGCAAGTGATAGGACAAGAGGACATGGCCTCAAGTTGTGCCAGAGGAGGTTTAGATTGGATATTAAGAAAATCTTCAGTGAAAGGGTAGTAGTCGGGCACTGGAACAGGCTGCCCAGGGCAGTGGTTGAGTCCCCTTCCCTGGAGGTATTTCAAAGACATATAGATGTGGTACTCAGGGATGTGGTTTAGTGGTGGACTTGGCAGTGCTAAGTTAACAGTTGTACTTGATGATCTTAAAGGTCTTTTCCAACCTAAACGATTCTATGATTCTACGAAAACAGAAAACACTTTAGACTTCAGTCCTGTACAGGTAGAGGTGCAGCTTCCTCAACTGATACCATCATAATATAAATGTGATGCCAATTGAATGTGATATATCATTTTTCTATACATGTCCGTTCAGGTAGTATGACCTAAACAGTATGCTCATGTTTTCTAGATATTTTATGATCGATGATGATGTAATGAGTTGGGTTAAGGCCATTTGTATTTTCCACTTTCTCTCCACAGACATTTTAGTTTTTAAAATTCAGTTTTAGAGAGTATGTGCTCTCCATTCTATTTAGGATTAAAAGATTCATGTATTGTAAGTGCTGAAAAAGCTTGCACTGTAGGATGATACTCAGCACTAATGCTTTTATTAAACCTAGCAATATACTTTAAGAGATTTTCAAACAGTTCTTTTTTTCTCCTAATAAAACCCACACAGGCATTTTTATGGGAATGACAAAGACATCGTTGCAAATAATGGTTATTTGTACCTTGTCATGCATCAACATTGTCACTTTTCAAACGTAGCATGAAGAGTTGAAAATCATCAGTCTGAGTCATATACAGTGGCATTTTTCTCTCCCATCTTCACTTTTTGCTATAATATATATTATGTTTGTTTCTCTCTTTCCTAAATTGCTGATTCAAATTACAAATATTAAGAGATCTGGAATACATTGTTCAGAAGATTAACACGAGCAAAGATATGAATTTAAGCAAGTATGATTAAAGGGGTGGTATGTGGTCTTTCGTCCTTGTAAGACCCAGTACTGTGTTTAATACAGTTGCTTCAAATAAGAAAAAGGAATGGAAACCAAACAAAGAAAAGTTAGATGGAAAATCATAATGTTAAGTACAGACAGAACCATCTGAATAATAAACTAATAGCTGTGTTGCTAGAATCATTTGACAGTTACTTAACACTGAATCTGACAAATCATTGCAGAATATGATGTAGGAAATAACCATGAAGTACTTGAGGATGTGGACAAAACATTTATAAATTGATTGACATTTTCAAAAGTAGTTTTAAATGTGTACATGGCAATCTTGGCAAACCAATTTTTTGTGAATAAGTTATTTTATAAGTTCAGATTTGTATCTGTTAATAATTAAGATATTGAGGTTGTTGAAAGGGTTTACATTTTCACCTTTGAGTTTGTCCAAAGTTTCCTCATTTTGAAAGACACAAAACATGAGTTCATGCATTTTTTATGCAGAGATACAAAAATAATTATCTTCCAACTTATCCCTTTGACTACAAAATCAAAAAGGAAAAGTATACTGTGGTCAAATTAAAATAAATTTTTCTCTCTTCTCTTCCTATTAAAACCAAACTTGAAAAAATAATTTCAGAACAAAAGGCACATTTTGTTTGATCTGAAATATATGTTATATTTTGTTCAGGATTTCTGAGTTTTTTAATGAAATTTTAAATTCAGTGACCTATTACATATGATCACAATGAGGAGAAAGAAGGTCTAGAAAACTGGCATCTCAGAAAGAACTGAAACAACTGACATTGAAAAGAAACAAAGAATGAGGGATGTAAATGGAGGAACAATAAAAGTTTTCAGCACATGAAAAGTTGTTGGAAACGCATAATCCACGCTGACTGTGGGCAGGGTATGTAGTGGGTTTACACTGTAGCAAATTTTTCTATGTTTAGTATTGGGAATCACTTTCTAATAAAGACACTGAAATATTGGACTGTAAGACAGTGGAATATCTATTACTGAATTCTTTCTGAACAAGTTACAGTGCCTATCAAAAAGGATGACAGTTTACCTTGTGAGAGAGGTAGAGTAGTGAAAAAAATTACCTGCTGAAGGGCCTAATTTTCTAAATACAAAATGAGGTAGGTGGGTTCTAGAGCCAAGGTGTCGTGGTTTAACCCCAGCTAGCAACTAAGCACCACACAGCCGCTTGCTCACTCCCCCCCGGTGGGATGGGGGAGAGAATCGGAAGGGTAAAAGGGAGAGAACTCGTGGGTTGAGATAAGAACAGTTTAATAATTGAAGTAAAATAAAATAGAGGAGTTAAATAGGTAAAGCAAAAGCTGCGCACGCAAACAAGGCAAAACAAGGAATTAATTCGCTGCTTCCCATCGGCAGGTGGGTGTTCGGCCATCCCCAGGAAAGCAGGGCTCCATCACGCGTAACGGTTACTTGGGAAGACAAACGCCATCACGCCAGATGTCCCCCCCCTTCCTTCTTCTTCCCCCAGCCTATATACTGAGCATGATGTCATGATGTCATATTTCATATGCCCCTGGCTGTGCTCCCTCCCAGCCCCCAGTGCACCAGGTAGAGCACGGGAAGCTGAAAAGTCCTTGACCAGTCTAAGCGCTACTTAGCGACTATTTAGTGATACTTAGCATTGACATTGTTCTCATCCTAAACCCAAAACACAGCCCCATACCGGCTACCAAGAAGAAAATTAACTCTATCCCAGCTGAAACCAGGACACAAGGTAAAGTCTATTTTTACACTCAAAACTCATAAACTTACTTTATTTCTAAATTTTAGTGTTTCTTTTTGTATTGGTATTCCAAGTACAAACCTTTTCTTAGTTTTGAAATTGTGTACAGACTGGTTTGTACTACCTCTCTCACTTGAAAATAATGATAATATATTTTTGCTTTTTACAGCCTCTCTTCACACTCTCACAATATAGAACAGCAGTGATTTTCCCATAGATTGCAATAATGACTTGTTTTCCTTAAACAGCAACTATAATAAGATAAATTAATTAAACTGGTGGCTTAAACTAATGATGATCACTTTCAAGAGGCAAATAAACTGTTTATGGTCATGTGGGAGCCAGTCCATGAGAACGAAGTGCAAGAATGTCACAAAATCACTCTGAGCTAAATATTCTGAAATTTTTGCCAAGGGAAATGAATTGATTTTTCCCCTGGGACTTACTTCATGCAGATCATTAGAACATGGCCAGTCCAACAAGTAGATGTGTGCAAATCAGAGATTTTTCTCCAATTCTAGTGGCAAGGTGGCTAGTTCTAAATTCAGAGGAAGGTTATTGTTTTGCACAGAGGGAAACAATTGCACATTTATGAGATATTCTTAAATGTGTTTTCCCCCCAACACCACATCTTTTTCATTTGAGTGGCAGCTGAAGTGCAGAGTAATACACTGAATTAAGTGAAGGGCTAAATGAAGCAATTAACTGTTCTTTCCAAGACAATGAAGGCACCAAGTGTGATTTAGAGCTGCTGGATGTTGACACTTCTTTTGTATGTGAGTCAAAGCAGGAGAGGCAAGTGTGATCACTGAAGGTTTATCTCTGTTCCTTTTTACAGCCCCTTGAGCTCATGTTATGCAAATTCATGTAACTTTCACGTGTGTGAAACATTTGAGTTTCCCATTGGGAAATTCTGGGGAACCTAGGAAGGAAGGAAATATTCCTCCCTGCCTAGCCATCTTGTTACGAAGATAGCTACCACAGCTTTATGACTGTTATAGGCCATCCTTCCTATTTTGACATTTCAGACTTTCCCTTATAGTAAATTGCAAGAGAACCTGATGTAGACTAGAGATTTTTGGTATCATGCAGAGCACAAATTGCCTGGTCTTGATTCCACAAGTAAAATTGTGCTGGCTTTACAACTGTAAAGAAGCCATTAGGACTTCACCTACATGTTTCAGGGGAAGTATATACATCCCAGGGATGGCAACAGTTCAGCTCATAAAGTTTTACAGGGCAGCTTTCATTTGTATTATTGTGGTAAAGATTGCAGATTCTCATATCTGGTAGACATGCTAGTCTGTGTGCAAGGTTACTAAACATAGACCTGTAGGCTTCAAAAGGTTTGATTCGATACTGATAAAGAGAATGACTGAAGTTTATTTTCCTCTAATACAATGTGGCTCTAAGACCCTGTTGAAGAGTAATTGCTCTTAACAGTGTCATTGATAAAATGGTTTTGTTTTCAGTCTCTGAATTTGTGGCAAATTCATGTGGCATTAGTATTTTTTCATTTTGTCTTATACTTTTCTAGTAACTTGAGAATTATTCAAGGATAAATTGATTTGCATGTATCAGAATTTAAGATAAGGCTGGAAAATGTAGGAAATGCATGCATAAAATGTGTACTTTCCAATTTGAGGTCATACAAATACAAATGTTTGGAAAAGTCTGTTTACAACCTTTCTTCTCCTGCAAAGTGCCATTACATAGCAACAGATTCTAGTGTCATTAGAGTGGTTATTGAGGGCATGGAGAAAATCAAGGGTTGACTCATATTTTTGCTGAGTTTACCTGGAATGGGGGATGTGGAAGTTCATTTATTTCTGTTAGGTGATTTGAACATTTTGGAACTTGAATTACAATCAGGGTTACTGTGCAGTTTGTAGAAGTTTGTGGGTACATATTCTTAAAGCTTGAAAGTTTTCTCCCCAACCTCCCTCCCCCCACCCCAGTTTTCTTCTGTTGCTGTGAATTAAGCCGATTTTTTGCTTTAAGTCATGCAGGTGCCAAGAACAATTAACAGAGGTCAGTTTATAATGATATGCATGCAAGTTAGTCTTCCTTGTTTTCTCCTACCAGCTATATTCTGGAGGAGGTACAGGACTGTGTTTTAGAGTTATGATTTTTTTTTTTTCTGTTGAGAATAATTAGTAATCAGTCTTGCTTTTTTAAGACCTCATGTGAAAATTGTGATTCTATTAAGGGTTTTTATTAACTGTTAATTTGAGAGCTGAAGACAACACATCCTAACACTTTAAATAAGCCATTTAGTATAAATCATGTACAGTCCAGCAGGCATAAATCAAAACACTGCTCTGCAATCTCACAGCTAGTCTTCCATGGGTCTATGGTCATGTGTTACATACATGAAAAAAAGGCGTACATGGCCAAAGTATATTCTGCTGCATTTTCTGTTAGTGTCACCTTTATTGAATCCTGTACAGATAAAGTTCCTTTATAAAGCAACATTAAATAAAAGATCCTTTTGGAGGTCTTCACAATAAACAAGTTGTTCTTGTAAACAGGTAATAAGAAATGAAACAATTGGGTATCCTTTTGTTCTAGTTTTCTAATCAGTTGGTTCTGTTTCAGGTTCCTTAATGTTATCATAGTGCTGGCAGGCAACATAGAAAGAGTTTGACAGAGTGAGACATCTCTATTTCTTGCCTGAACTGGCACAAGAATGACAGTTGTCGGGAAATACCTCAATTTATATGCTGATCCCTAATAGAGTTTTCATGTCTTCTGATAATTTCATTTTCCTTTCCTTATACAAAACCTGTTAAGTTCTATCAGTATCTCCAAGTTGTTTTCTCTAGGTTAATATTTAGAGCCATATTTGCACAGAAAATTATTCTTATTCTGCAGACAAAGGAGCAGACAAAGTAAGTGTGTGTGTATACACATATATGAATGTATGTATAAAACAAGTGGGTAGAAGTATAGCTGACAGGCATCTTATATAGGTGAACAAATAATTCAGCTTTTCTAATGAAGGTAATCTGACAAAGTAACTGTGTATACTTGCTTGAGCAAATGAAGTAGGAACTGGCCAGTAATAGCTAGAAATATTTGAGAATTAATTTTTAGGACACATTTGGCCTCTCATTTCAATAGACATGCACCATGTTTGACCACAGACTATCTTACAGTTTTTCCATTTTTTCAAGTATCATTTGAAAGCAGAATATTTTGATAACCTCAGTAAATCTATTTCTTTGTATATTCATATTCTAAAATTACCTATGACTAAATCTCATAGTTTCTGTCATTTTATTTGGATTAAATCTTTTGCTTTCTCAAGAAAAAGAAAGCTATTCTAGCTTACATATCAGTATATTAGAGAAAATTTTACATATTTTTATTAAGATTAAAACAAACCCCAGAGTTGCTACATCTTTATCTTTCATGAAACTTCTTTTTAGCCTGCCTTCAGTTCAGAAACATGTATCATATCTAATAGCAATGTGAATTTATGTAGGTCAGATTAGGCCAGTTTCATCTGGAATGATCCAATGTAATTTGAAACAGAAAATGCAGATGCTTCTGGCAGATTTAAATAATAGTTACACTGTAGCAGTTATACTTTATGTGTACTTTAAAGACTGGAATTTGAGATGAACTTTTCTATGTTGGATAATTTCATTCCTTCTAACTTGATTTTCGATATTGAATATGTCCTGGACACCAAAGAATCACAAGGAACAGCAGAATATCAATAAAACTCACAGAAAGTAACTAGATGTCCCACAATGCCTAGTTGATAATTTTGCATAATGACCACCACTCCTCTTAGCTAATGTTGCTGGGGCACTGGAGATACAGATGTTCTCTGTTCATTCTTAATTTCTTGATCCCTCCTTTTCTGTTTTTAGAGTTACCTTTTCAGTATTTTCATTCTACATTTAAAAGTATAATATTTCGTTCCTCATGAAACATTTCTAGTGCATAGATTAGCACACCTGATGCTGGTTTTTCCACTGACATCCTGTAGTAGGTTCCCACTCATAGACGTTGTATACCACCTTCGCGATGACGAATTCAGCACCAAGGACAGCAAGGACGGCGTTCCTAAGCCGCTCCTCTCTCACCGTCAGCTCCCAGCCTTCGCATTAATAATAGGGGGAAAAAAAAAAGGGGTGGTTAAATACCAGAACAGATTGGCCAGAGATTGTGGGCTCTTGTAGGTGTTCAAGCCTCCACTGGACGTGCCCTGAGCTACCTGCTCTAATTAGACCTGTTTTGAGCAGGAGACTGGACTGGATGACCTGTGGAGTTACATTCCAAACAAAATTTTGACTCTGTGATTTAATTTGTCCCCTGTAAAGATTAATGACAAAAAAAAAAACCAAACCAAAACCAGAATGCTGTAGACAGAGCATCACATACTGAAATAATATGTTTTCTCTCTCCTTTATTTGTCTTTATCTTGCTTGTTTGTTCCATAAAAAGTGTAAAGATGGGGTTTTTAAAATACCAAATTTTGCTTTAAGTCGTTGGATAAAAATTCTGAATGTTATGAAAAATTAATCATAGATGGTAGAGGGCTTGTTGGAAGAAATGGATTTGTTAATGAAGATATGAATATATAAATGCTTTCTAGTTTTCAGTTTGATATTCATCCTGACCTTCCCATACCACCTTTGCCAGCAGCCACGTTGTCCTAAATTGCTAGCTTACTGTTGTTCTCAAAGTATTCAGTGAGGTAAGAAAAAGTCACACTGTGAGGAACATGCTTTGTGCTGCTTAGACCATTAAATTCCTGATCAAATTAGAAAGTTTAGTTCAGGTCCTTTGATATCACTGTCTTTTGTATAATGATAAAAAAATGACAGTGCAGTGGTCAAATTCTACTTACATGATTGTATTTTGCCTACTAAAATTTTAAAAGAAATTGAACAGGAATGCCAAATCTTGTTTTTGGTGTGAAAATTCTGTGTGGTACTATTGTGAATCATTTACCAGAAGTTATGAGGTGGGTACATTTTGGTGGTCTGTGAAATGGTTCCTATGTGATGATTGTAGACACGCTGTGATGAAAAGACTTGCATGAATACATCTTGTTTTTTTTTTTTTTTGAATTTAAATGTAATAAGCTTATAGGGTTTTTTATATTATAATATTACTAACAAACTGATATTATTCATAGCGGGGCATGATCATTAGCTTGTCTGTTAGCAGTTTCCCAGGAAATGCTATACACCTCAATTGTCATTGCTCAAACTATTGCTCTAAGAAGGAATGTTATAGTGTGATTTGTATCCTGTTATCCACTATATTCTAAAAGAAGCATATTAGCATGAGTGAAGTTTAGATAAGGTTTGGAAGTGCTGATACCAGCTGCTAGAAGGTCTCACACAGGGCTTGTTGCAATGGCACTATAATAATGCTTCCTGACCTGATAATTACGTTTAAGAATTATTTCTCTGAATTTCTGCTAAAATCTGACTTCGAGCTTTTTTATTTTTGACTTTCAGTCAGAAGTTTATTTAAAAAAAAAAAATAATAAAAAAACCCAAACCAAAACCCCTAAACAGAGAATGCTGTTGTATATGGGGAAAGAAGACAGAGAAAAAATGCAGAAAAATTGAAGAAGTTATCTCAAATTGCAATCATTTTAAAGACGGGGACTGGGTGGAAAATGAATTTGCTTGTTGTAATTTCATTTTCTGCAAATACTTGAGGAAATAAATGTTAGTGTAAATAACACATGGATGGTTTTTTTCATATAAGGTAATTTTCAAAGATCTAAAAACTGATTTTAATTATTTATAGCCATAACTTGAGATTTTCTTATTCAAGAAATTCAGACTGCCTTCTTTGTCTAATTGACTCCTCTTCTGTTTTGTGTGTGTGTTTAAACCTATTTCTTTATGTTCTTCCTGGGTGTTTTAAAATTTTTATATTTATGCCTTCTCTGACCCTGCAGATTCTATCTTCTCTTATTAACCTTCTTTCTCAGTGCAAAGTGTTGTGCTAACACCCATAACCATGCAACTGTTAGCGCAGTTGACCTGTTCTTTGTTCCAATCACTTTCTCCAAGACTAATAGATGTGGTTGAATAATATTTAGTGAGTACTTTACATACAGAATTTTGACTCCTTCTCAGGAAGCATTTACAAATATTGCTTGATTTGTAATGAATGAATTTTGTTGGTTGTTAGTAACCAGTTGATGATCCCCTAGCTTGTGCTGCCAGATCCATTCCACAAAGAGCAGCAAACCTGTGCCTGGATTGTGACAGAGGTATTTCCCCAAAATGACCTGTGCCTCTGCAATCCCTCTCAGTGTTGCTCAGCACTGATAATGTGCATGCTCTCTGCTGTGCATTATGACAGTCTGAGTGACACACCACACAATGAATAATAATGTGTCATAGCTGCAAGTAGTTAGAGCTTCCCTCTCACTTCTAGCACCTTGCCTAACAAACTCCTCTACTCCCACACAGTTTTGTGTCAAAGGGCTGGGATATATTTATATACTTGCTCTCATTTAACCAAAGCAGAAATCCTTGCCATTCTAGAGCTTAGCATACAAGGTCTTCATCAGCATGGTTGCCCTATAGATATCCCACTTAAATACCTTACAGAATCAAAGGTGGGCATGGATATAATACAGAACTAGCCCAGAATAAACATTAATTAGTTTTCTAAAGAAGGAATGTATAAGATGCAGGTGTTTGAAGCTTTCTGCAGCAAGTTTTCTCTGTCTTAATATTAGCATATTCTGGAAATCTATTTGAATCTACGTGTATATTGTCTAATGCATTTTCTCTCTGCATAGAATCACCCCAGTTGTTATGACAAGTTTTTGTTTGTTTTGGCATTTGGGTTTTTTTTACTGACCAGCAGTCTTAATGACTGACTCATAATCCTGCCATACACTGCCTCCCACCTAATACCATAGTGACAAGCTGTTGGTTTTCTTCTGTTCAAAGGAAGTAAGAAATAGAAATTGTCTTTTGAAAAATGGGATAGCCACCAATATCTTGGTATGATTAAGCTGACATGAATTGTGCTGACTACCTGTGAGAAATACTCCTTTACCCCTGCAAGGTTGCACATGGACCTTAAATATTTAGCACATGTTATTTTATGTTATATTAGTAACCAAACAGTGTTCTTGGTTGAAAGGCTTTTAAAGATGGAGACATATGGGAGTTAGGTGATTAATACACTTAGACAAAATCTGTAAATCACAGAATGTTCCAATCCACATGTTTAAGCACCTGAATACCTTTTAAAATCTATCCTAGAGGCTTTGTTTGTAGAATAAATTCAGGTTTAGTGATGTTTTGATGTTCAGAAAAGTTTATATTGAAGAATTTCAGCAAGCTCAAGTTCTTCTGTGAACAATAAGAACTTCTTATCTTAAACACATTAATTTAATGGGAACAATGTCAATGCCACTCTGCCTACAAACAAGCAGAAAATCCTAGACTGTCGAGTTCAAGGACCAGTATGCATCTACCTCTCATTCCAGTGTATTCTTTTGTAGATTCAACAGGCATATAGTTTGTGATAGCTACAAGCTAAGCTATTTTAGAATAAATATATGAGAAATTTTCTCTACATTTTGAGTCACAGATGTTGGAAAAGTTCTTTTATGAAAATATCCATTCCTACAGTGTTTTTGACCATAAAAATGTGCCAGTGACAACATTTAAGCATTACCATATGTCATGATAAACATGTATGTACAAAGATACATATATGTGTCTGTATAAAAGGCAGAAACAAACCAATTCTTGATCCTTATATCTGTGGTAGTCATGCAGGAATGAAACAGCTATTTCAATGTAATTCTGTGATTTTAATGATTATTTGAATTCTTAAGAGAATGTTAAGGGAAAATACTTGTGTAAAAAAATAATCACTTTGGAACCATTTATTTATTCATTTTTTATATCAATAATTATCAATTGATATATTGATATTTTCTTCGGGTTTATTTTCCTAAGAAAATAATACTGCCCCCTAAGAAGGGCAGTAATTAAAACCAACCAACCAAACAAACAAACCAAACCCAACAAATTATCAAAATAAGAGTAGTTTGATATTATCAGTATTTTTGTTTTACAACTAATTTGTCTTTAATTATCATATTTCAGGGGAAAGTTTTAATATGAAGTTGAAACAGCTTTATAACCCTGCTCTTGGGAGAGATTGCATTAAATTTGTACTTTGAATTTAAATATTTCTTCTCTTTTAAATTTCTCTTCCAGAAAAGGAATTCTAGTAAAATGTACTGTATGTACTTTAGGACCACAAATGGTTAATTCCTGCTTCCGTATCTATGTCTTCATATATGGAGTTATTAAATGTGTTTTCCAAAACTGATGATTCATTTTAGTTGGCTCATCTTTAGAGAATGCATTTTAAATGGGGCTGGATTTAACAAACATCAGTGTGCCTGCTTTTGAAAATAAGGCCCAGTTGAAACATTTCAAATGAAAGTCCATATCCCTTGACCTCCTGATTTTCACCAAATGTATTTGTGAGCAATTTTTGGAAAATTTGAAAACTTCAGCTTAATATTCAAGTTTTCTTAATATTACTCCTACTTACTGTCCAAATCCTATCAGTACTGTAAACTTTGATGCTAATACTACTTCTTATCTCTTAAATGTATCATTTAGATATGTGTTTTTATCAGTATGTTGAAGATAATTTCCACCTACATGCACAAAGGAGTGTAAAGCAAATACAGTTGTAAGGAAATGCAGTTTCAACCTAAGCTAGCAGAAAAGTGCAAGGAGAGAAAACAAAAGGTCTGAAAAACCCAAAAAAGCAATTGGTACAAGTGTTGACCAAATCCAGACTCCTGTGTATCACCTCTTGGGTTTTGTTTGTTTTTTTTTTTCCCTGCTACCAAACAATCCTATAGTCATGATGTGCAGCTTCTTAAAACAATGTTTTCTTCCTTGCAGGTTTTGTATCCTCATCATCACCAGAAACAGTCCCCTAACAAGAAACTCTTCGCTAGATCTTGAAGATCAGATCTGATTCAGTAAGGTGAGTTTTGATTTTAAACTGTACCATACCCATTGGGAATGAAGTTTGGAGAGATGTTAGGAAAACTGAGTCTAAAGTATCATTGATTAAAAAAAAAAAAAAATACACTTTAAATAATTATTGTTCTTGCCATCATTTTCACCAGTTGTGACTGGCAGGATTTCTTAACTTCTTATCAGGATTTCTAACGTGCTGTCAAGAAAGAATAAGAAATGTTCTCAACCACAAGTTCCTTTTAGAACTTCTCAAAGGATCCTATCCTAATGGGGACAAAGATGTTTATTTGTATTAAATCTGTTTCCTCTTATTGTCTCCAAAAGACATTTTCCCCCTGTAACCTTTCTAGGGCGTAAGTGCAAATCCAATGTAAATGGACCTGGCTTATTCTTCCACTTTTACTGCCTTATGAAATGAAAGTTGTGGAACTACCTATTATGGAGTAATCCTGTATTCTCTTTAGTGACACCATAGTGGACTAGACAGACTATTGGTCTGTTCTGGAGTGGCAGTAGCCAAGTAAATTCCAAAAGAATATCAAGAGGCTCATTATTGTCTTAAAGTTTTTCATCTACCTCTTTAAGATGATACTGAAAGAGGATTAGACATCTCACATTTCATATGCTCTTTACACAATGTACAATTTTAATGGGAATGTGGAGATAGAAGGGAGAGCTGAACAAGGTGAGAAAATCCAGAGAACTCAAGGTGAAGACTGGTCTTTTAACCAACTTATACCATATTTCAGAGCACTTGCGAGTATAAATACGGTGCCTCCTGCCTTCATTCATTGCTAGGTCCTAAATTGTTCCTTGACTTTTTCATTCATCTAGTTTGAGTCAAGGTCTGTCAAAGTACGTTTATATCACAACGCATTCAGACATCTTAAATTATTTAATATCAGGTATTGACTGCTAGGGTACAAAAAAGAATGATAATTATTTAGAGGGGTGGAGTTTTAGCCTCTCTGCTACCTTATGTTTTTCCTATTTGCCTTGCCTTGTGTAGTGCACATCATATGGTGGTTATGGTGTCACATGGTGCACTGACACAGCTGTGAAACTTTACTGTCCCTAGTCCAATTAATGGTGAGTCCATCCTGTTTAACACATTCAGTAAGTATTATATCCATTTTACAGGTAGGGTGACAGGCATGCAGAGAAATCAAATAATCTATCTTGAGATCATGCAAAGACTTGAAATAAATCCCAGTGAGTCCTGGCTATAACGCTTTTGATGTCCTCACTGCTGGCCACAGTCCTGCAAGCACTGACGGTAAGAAAATAGGTTCTTATGTATTTTCTGTGCATTATAGTATTTGAATCCATTTGAATTTGGGTAAATCTAAAAAAAAAAAAAAAAAATCTGTTGTTTTCCAGTGGCCAATGATAAGCCATTAGTGATTTATGAAGAAAAAAAACCAAAAACAAAACCAAAAAGAGTTGATAAAATTCACTATAAAAAGTACATGAGTTTTCTTCATATTGACCAATAGAGGCTGAGTGGAAATTTGTCTGATGTAAAAATGATGTCCAGATTTTGTGTACAGAAGATGCTGAAGATATTTAGTTGAAGTAATTTATTTATAAAGTTATAAGTACCTGAAAATAGATCTTGAAAATGAAAGTTATTGCCTTGACTAATGTTATTTGTCATGAATTTTTTTTTTTTCCATTTTGGCAATTATCTCTGTCAATGATTGCTTTGCACACATTTCTTTTCCTCCCCAATTTATTGAAAGCTATAACTTTCTTTGGGATCTTGCATGGTTAAAGAAAGCCATTATCCATTTTGCTATGAAAATTTAGAAATCTGTTATGTTACTTTTTCCTTGGCTCAGAGGTTAAACTGAAGGTCTTTGCCCCATACCAGAATTTCACTTTAAAGGTATGCTAAACATGAAGACAAGGTAGAACAATATGGCTGCTAGGTTGTTTCTCAGTAATGTTTTGAAGCATATGTAGTTAAGATTTTATTCTCAATAAATGCA
This sequence comes from Theristicus caerulescens, assembly GCA_020745775.1. Lineage (NCBI taxonomy): Eukaryota > Metazoa > Chordata > Aves > Pelecaniformes > Threskiornithidae > Theristicus > Theristicus caerulescens. The sequence continues at coordinate 24,280,364 of CM036564.1, read as the reverse complement.
AATTGTAATTTCCAGTCACAATAACTCCACAGGAGAAGAAATTAAGATGTCTGATACATTCATCTCTATGTCAGAGTATCATACTCTTGCTATTTAAAATTCACTGAAGAAAAAAAAAAATGCTGTCCTAGTGTAAAGATATTATTTCCAAAGTGATGCATCATTCATGTCCAAGTCTAGTTGTCTATATTCTTAAATTTTACGTTCTTAAAAATTCAATTCAAAAGAAACAGTCCTTCCTTTTCACTCTGCTGACATTTTCCAACCTAAATGATTCTATGATTCTATGATTTACAAAATCAAATACATATTAGATGGGGCATGAATATAAAATGAAGGACCGTGCTCTATTCTCATCTACACCTGCATTGATCTGGAGACACTCCATTGTAATCAAAGGAGTTATTCCTCCCTATGGAGTGAATTACAACAAGTTAATGTCAGTGGCACTCAGTCCTGGAAAGGAGAGAATTTGTCTAAATTCGAATTCTAAGCCTGAAATTAGTGCCACAGGAAAATGGCAGGATTTGGGCCATTTGTCTCAGGACTCTTTTAGAGTGAAAACACTTGAAATTTTGTTCTAAGCCATTTTGTAAGTCAGATTTTTTAATGTTCAATACAGTAGCTAATTTCAGTCAAAAATGTTCACATTTTATAGGAAGTTGAAAAACATGACCATTGCTAAGAACTGGAAATTGGAACAGAAAAAATACAAAATCTTGTTTATTATTATTATTATTATTATTATTATTATTATTATTATTATTAAGAGTAGTATTGCACAGCTTTTGGTCTTTGCTAGGGTTACTACTCATGAAAATCACACTTTGCAATTTTATTTTGTCAGATGATAGGGGTTTTAACATGCACTTCTTCCTAATCTGGGCTAATTAGTTTAAGCAAAAATTGGAATAGGATGTGAAAAAATAGTACTGAAGGGCTACATGGCTGCTGTTACAGTAGAGATTAAATGTGCCTTGTATTTCAGGGAACATATCTACAGTCTATTTATAACCAAACGAACGTGAGTTAATGGTATTTTTGAACAAATGCCTTTGTGTGTGTGCATGTTGTGAGGAGCTGTTTGTGACTCAGAAACAGAAAAAGCTTGTCCTTCATTGTTTTGGGAATAACTGTAGCAAACAAAGTTAGAGTGAAGATTAATGTTGGTCTTCAAGATGCTGAGCTCACAGACAGAGTTAGGAAAGGAACTTAAAATTTAAAATCACAAGCAAAAAGATGCTCTGTAAAATTCTGCTCTTATTTAAGTCAGCAAAAATTTTGTCATAGACCTCAGTGGAACCAGAATTATTCTGCTGGCTGCAAAGAAAGCTTTTGCTTTCTTTAATATGTAGTTACTTTTGTGAATATGTGTATACTCTTAAGGTTTAACACTCTAACTCTATTAAATGTTAGGTACCCTAAAGTCATGCTGCAATAAACTTAAAAGTGATTACCAACCCTAAAGAGTAAACTCTTGATAGGGACGTAATTTCATAAATGTTCTAACACTGTGTATATATATAGAGGCCCTAGTCAGAATTGTAACACAACTGTCCCAAGAGCAAAGTCAGGAAAAGTTTGACTTTTTTTGTTAGTGGTTTGTCTTTTTCATATTTTTTTTTCCTCAAAACAGCATTTGTTTTAGAAAAAAATCTCCTCTGCTAGTTCTGAGTTGAATGCTAGGCACATAATTCTCCTAGGCACACAGGTGAATATGAGAATCTGAGAGCAGATTAGAAAAAATATTTTTACCAAATAAGTGTAAGGCTTCTTACTTTCCTTCTATGTAAATACTTTTACGAACTATTAAATTACAGAATCATAGAATGGCTGAGGGTGGAAGGGACTTTTGAAGGTCATCTGGTCCAACCCCACTGCTCAAACAGGGTCACCTAGAGACAATTGCCCAGGACTGTGTCCAGACGGCTTCTGAATATCTCCCGGGGGAGAGACTCCACAGCCTCCCTGGGCAACCTGTGCCAGTGCTTGGTCACTCTCACACTAAAAAAGTGTTTCATGATATTCAGAGGGAAATTCCTGTGTTTCAGTTTATGCCCATTGCCTCTGGTCCTGTTACTGGGCACCACTGAGAAGAACCTGGCTCCATCCTCTTTGCACCCTTCCTACATGTATGTGTAGACATTAAGATTCCCCCTGAGCCTTCTCTTCTCCAGGCTAAACAGTCCCAGTTTTCTCAGCCTTTCCCCATAGGAGAGATGGTCCAGTCCATCATCTTCATGGCCCTTTGTTGGACTCTCTCCAGTCTGTCCATGTCTCTCTTGTACTGTGGAGCCCAGAACTGGACACAGTACTCCAGGTGTGGCCTCACCAGTGCTGAGTAGAGGGGAAGAATCGTCACCCTCGACCTCCTGGCAATGCTTTGCCTAGTGCAATCCAGGATACCATTAGCCTTCTTTGCAGAAAGGGCATGTTATGGGCTCATGTTCAGCTTGGTGAATTGGTTGTCTCTGTTGTAATGGAAACACTGACAATATGGGATTCAGTTCCATAAGCAGAAGTTCTAGAAAGTCTTTCTAGACAGCAGGTTGTTTTTCAGTTCAGTTCAGGGCAACGAAGCTGGTAAAGGGTCTGGAGAACAAGTCTTATGAGGAGCGGCTGAGGGAGCGGGGGTTGTTTAGCCTGGAGAAGAGGAGGCTGAGGGGAGACCTTATCTCTCTCTACAACTACCTGAAAGGAAGTTGTAGCGAGGTGGGGGTTGGTCTCTTCTCCTAGGTAGAAGGAAAAGGCCATTCCCTCTCAACAGGACGAGAGGAAATGGCCTCAAGTTGTGCCAGGGGAGATTTAGATTAGATATTAGGAAAAATTTCTTCATAGAGAGAGTGGTCAGGCATTGGAACAGACTGCCCAGGGAAGTGGTACAATCACAGTCCCTGGAAGTATTCAAAAAACATGTGGATGTGGTGCTTAGGGACATGGTTTAGAGGTGGACCAGGCAGTCAGGTTAACAGGTTGGACTTGATGATCTCAGAGGTCCTTTCCAACCTTAATGATTCTATGATTGTTAACACTGAAGATGAAAATCTGTAGAACAACTGTAGAACAATTCTAAACTTGTCCTGTTAACCCAACTGGACAATGAACATACAGAAGTTCTGAGAATATGGTTCCTTTCGAATGTAAACAACTTAATGAAAACACCATTCAGTTCCACCTTTACCAAAACCAATAGATATTATGATATTATGGAGAGATGAGTTTATTGAACAGTCACTTAAACTTCCCTGTGCCAAAATCACATGTGCCGTGGTTTTACGCAGATTTTCCTGAAAGGAGAATATATTTTCTTTTACTTCTTCCAAGCCTCTGTGACCCAATAGAAATTATCTACAAAATAAAATTTCTCACTAGAACTTTAAAAATCAGAACAAAAATATGTGAATATTAATAAATGAGGCAGTATTATAGTCAGCTTCTAATTTTGACCGTTAGGCACCTGATTTTAGTGGTTTTTTGTATTAAAAGAATTGAACAATAATCAGTGAAATCACATTTACAGGAATCATAGAATTGTTAAGGTTGGAAAAGACCCTTAAGATCATCAGGTCCAACCGTTAACCTACCACTGCCAAGTCCACCACTAAACCATGTCCTCAAGCACTGCATCTACCCGTCTTTTAAATACCTCCAGGGATGGGGACTCAACCACTTCCCTGGGCAGCCTGTTCCAGTGCCTGACTACTCTTTCAGTAAAGAAGTTTTTCCTAATATCTAACCTAAACTTACCCTGGTGCAGCTTGAGGCCATTTCCTCTCGTCCTATCGCTTGTTACTGGGGTGAAGAGACCGACCCCCACCTCTCTACAACCTCCTTTCAGCTAGTTGTAGAGAGCAATAAGGTCTCCCCTCAGCCTCCTCTTCTCCAAACTAAACAACCCCAGCTCCCTCAGCTGCTCCTCATAAGACTTGTGCTCTAGACCTTTCACCAACCTAGTTGCCCTTCTCTGGACACGCTCCAGCACCTCGATGTCCTTCTTGAAGTGAGGGACCCAAAACTGGACACAGTACTCGAGGTGCGGCCTCACCAGTGCCGAATACAGGGGCACTATCACCTCCCTGGTCCTGCTGGCCACGCTATTCCTGATACAAGCCAGGATGCCATTGGCCCTCTTGGCCACCTGGGCACACTGCTGGCTCATGTTTAGGCGGCTGTCAACCATCACCCCCGGGTCCTTTTCAGCCAGGCTGCTTTCCAGCCACTCCTCCCCAAGCCGGTAGCGTTGCCTGGGGTTGTTATGACCGAAGTTCAGGACCCGGCACTTGGCCTTGTTGAACCTCATACAGTTGGCCCCGGCCCAACAATCCAGCCTGTCCAGGTCCCTCTGCAGGGCCTTCCTACCCTCCAGCAGATCGACACTCCCACCCAACTTGGTGTCATCTGCAAAATATGTAGATGGAGGAAAATATGTACCATCAGCTTCGATTACATTGCAAAAATCACAGTCTCCCTGTGAGATTATGTATGACACATTTTATATAGTCTGAGATTTTCAGGATCTCTCTTGAATCCCTAAATTGATTAGTGAGCTTGATCCTAGATCCAGGCAGTCAAAAGTATGTTTGTCAGCATTTCTTGTTCCCTTTTGAAAGCAGTAAGCTATAAGAAGATTCAAGTACTGTCCCCATATGCAAGCAGCTTCTTGTCAGCAATGCTTAATAAAATAGAAAGAATAATATTTTCCACAACTTCCTTTATGATTTCTTCATGTGTATTTAAAAGGAAGGCCAGGCTGTCACTCACTTAGAACAACTTGAAACTGCTTTTCACTTTACTTTGTATAAGCAAAATGGTCTGGTTTCACTCTTTTCCTTAAACTTTGATTATGCTTATTCAATTTTAAAGTTCCTCTACTTGTTTATCTACAGGTCAGAATTCTCTTTTTAGGCTTTAGTCATGTTTCTCTTCCACCAAATGACTGACAATTGTAAATATCTAGTCTTTTCCACTAGTCTCTTCCAGTGCTAATCACACACAGAACTTCAGTCCTTTAACTCACGTCATCTGTTAAGAAGGAAAAGGTGTGTTATAATAATCTGTTGTTGTCCATGTTTGTTATGTGAAGGTTCACCGGTACATACATTTGAGTTTTGTTATCCTCCCATACCGAGGATCAGGCAAGCTTGTCCTGTTATATGAAAAACTAAGTTCCCTTGCCAGTCTGTGTTTAGTTTTCTTCACAGTTCACCCTTTTGACTAATGATGATCTTGGTCCATAAGAGGAACCAAGACCCAGTGACCTCCGCTGTGTGTTTGGGATTTTGTACCATAGCAGCAAGCTGCAAGCTGTATGGTAGCACTGCCAGGGCAGCTCTCAGGCAGGGAGAAGATCAGGTAACAGCTGCTCTTAACAGTTGCTGTCCACCTGAGTGTGCCCAGTGGTGAGGAATGGGCATGAAGGATAACAATTCCCTAGTTTAGGAACTGAACAGAAGGCCCCAGGTTATTTCCTCTGTCTCGGCTTGTCATTGCTTGTAAAACATTGCATCATGTGTATCATCCAATATTTTCCATGGTGCTTTCATTTTGAATATCAGCTCACCATGTTGGATGGCTTTTGTGAACTGATATGTAGGGAATTGTTTTTCTTGCCCAGAAAACCTGCAAAATAAAAGATTGATGGCAATATACAAACAATATTGTTTGGAAGCAACAACATATAATGTACTACAGGAAAAAAGTCAAACAAGCAATTCTGTTCATTGCTAATGATACCCTTTTAACATTTGATTAGTGAATGACATTGTGATAATACTAAAATATTTGTTTTAAATAGGTTTCACATGTAGGTGGCATGCACGCTTGTAAAACAGATAATACAATTATAATTTTTATTTTGTTTAGTAAAAAGACATTTACCTTTTCATATAGCATGCAGTGTCATCTCATAAATATAGGAAATCAGATTGCTTTAAAGTTATGTTCTAACAAGCTAATCACCCTATCTTCTATGTTTATTAGGTGATAAAGCATAATTGGTATATTAAAAATAACAAACTTTAAGAGAGAAGATTATATCATACCCTACAGCATATTACAGTCTTGATACTAATTTTGTGTTTATTCACATCTATGCCAGCAAATATATTTTCTTGTATATATGTACATTTAAGTGCTGGAATCTGTTAGAAATGTGTATTTTCATGTAATTTGAATGACATAAAAAAAATACAAAATGTGCAAATTTCCATCAAAAGCAAAATATTAGTTTGTATCCACAGAGATACTGTAGCTATTACAGATGCTTGTGTCTTCAATTCTGATTAGATCCCCAGAAGCTGTGTGTCTTCTGTTTTTGATGCCCATATATTTCTTTAATTCAGTTATAGAAACCTTCACTTTTGCTCACAGACTCTTTAATATTAGCAGGAAATTGTTAAAGCATTTTTTAAAGAAACGGTGGAGCAAACATATATTAGGCTGTGATGTTTTTATCCTTCTGGAAAAAGGAACAACTTTGTGCTTTTTCAGATTTTAAGTAGTAAAAAGAAAGACTCTCATAAGACATTTGTAGGCCCAAAATACACCAGCAGCATCAATGAATCAGATGGTAACAAAATAAGCTCACCAACTGAGAAAAAGATTGTTACTTGTCAGCAACTTCATCTCCTACCTTGCAGCCTTCTCCAAAAGTCCCCAAAGTATTTCTTAGCATTCTTGAAAGACCATTATGTTTGGGTTATTCATTATTACAACGCACTGTCTTTCACCCATTGTAGGTAATTTCTGTTTGCCATTGATTTCAGCGATAGTAAGATCAGATGCTAAATGATCTAACACTGATTAAGGACCTGGTTGCAGTTGCTTAACTTATATCTGGTAGAACTTTCTCACCAGAAAGCCCACTGAGTCAGTAGAATAAATCTGAAAGTTAATGTTAATGATTCAGTAAGTGTTATTTGACTGAACTCAGCTAGCTTATGGATTTTGTAATTCTAGAAAAATGTAAAATATGACATGTAACTTAAAAATCTATTTTCTTTTATTTTCAAGTATGCCGCTTTCACACCGAAGTTGAAAGCTAAGTAAGGATACCAAGCCTAACTTGGCTATTTGAGAGAGGACTGAGCAAAGACCTAGCTATATTATTGCATGCATGGAATAACTCAGAGTTACTGCTTAATATAAGAAGTTTGCTATAATTACCATGAAAGTGCCTGACATTCTTTTTTTAGGGGTTGTGTGGAGGAGTTAGATCTATAAATAATTTCTGTCTGATTTTGAGAGAGACAAATGCTGGCACATACACCATCCGTATTCTGTTTCCCTTGATCCTGGAGAGGGTAGTGTATCTAACTTTATATATGCAATTTTTTCCGTAAAATTTCTATTGAATTTAGGTTCCTGAAAAAAACAAGACATAAGGCCAATTTTGAGCATTTTAGGTAACATACATAAGTACATCTAACATACCTTGATAAGTAGGTAAGTACGTAACAAACATGTCAGTACTTTACTAGGCCAAATTAGGGACTCAGTTTAGAAACCTCAAAAATCCTGGTCAAAAGTCATTCTAATCAAACTACGGCATATTTGATAGGTGAGCCTAGACATTGTGCTGTTGTATTGCTGTCACTTAACAGCTCACTGGAGCCATCACTTAAACCCTCTGAAAACTCGAAGCACTTCATAGGGCTTTTGGCCTGGAACATCTGCCAAAATGGAGTTTTAGGTAACTTTTATGTGTATACAAGTTTTAAAAAATATTTATTTTTGTAATTAGAAAACAAATTGTCTTTCCATGCAAATTATTTCTGCTGTTATATTTTTTGCAAAGATAACTTTATACCTTGTTTCATTTTATTGTCATTCCTCTGCATCTGTGGGTAGAGATGGTACCTGTGAATACTAGTTGTTCTGTACTTCTTTTGCAAAGACAACTTTATACCTCATTTCATTTTACTGTCATTCCCTCTGCTTCAACGGCTAGGCCGGTACCTGTGAATACTGGTTGAACTGTCAGAATCAGGCAGGCTTTTAAGAAAATGAATTTTGACATTCCTTTCCTTAAGATGATCCCTTGTTTTTCAATTACTGCTTTCTGACTTGGAGATTTCTTAAGGTAGCCCTGAGTTTGTTCCCAGACTGTCAACCAGGTGGCAGCAGTGCCACGTTGGAGCAGCTCCCATACCCTTCCCCTGACATCAAGTGTTAATGCAATTGACCAATCAGTGCTAAGATGATGGGAGGTAATTGGGTAATTGTATTTTACTGATCACAAGCAGAGAAAAAAAAAGGGGGGGGGGGGAGAAGGAAAGAAAAAAAAGAGAAAGAGGGGAGAGAACGGAAGGGGAGAAGGAGGAGTGTAGCCAGTAAGATTGGCCCTGGGACATTTGTAAATTCTAGGGTGCCACTGAAAGGTGGGGAGTTAAAGACAAAGCGACAGAAAAGCGGAGCTACTCCCAGCAGCAGCAACAACAGCAGCAGCTGTCAGGAACTGGATATATACATAGATGCGTACGTACATGCACACACAGGGAAAATTCAAGCTGAAGCTAATGGGAGGGAGGAAGGGGTTTGGCTGTGGAAAGGGCTATGCATTTCAGGGATGAAACTAAAAACTGAAAGAAGCCGCTGCACTCCTGGGAATGTGTCATCTTGGAAGGGAGGGAGGCAGGAAGGAAGGAAGAAAAGGGGGAAGCTATCAGGCATGTGGAAGAAGATGGGAGCCTAACTCACTGCTGTGCAGAAGGGAAATCCAACTTGTAGATCTGAAATACACCAGGCTGAGCTTGGAAATGAGATCAGACCTGCATTGAAACAGAGAAAGGGAGGAAAAGGGAGGCAGAGACTGGAGAGCTTTTATCCTTCTTCCTCTCTCTCTCTTTCCCACTCTCTCCTCAAAGAAGAAATAGAAGTTTATCCATCTCGGTGCTGCTGGATCAGTATAGCTGCTGGACAAAAGGAGGGGAAGCTGAAATGAAAAGCAAAGGGTGCTTGTGAAATTTACAGCTAAGAGGACAAATCACGCCTCCCTGGGCTTCTTTTGTGCCCCAATGGGGGAGTTTTAACATCAGAAAGATTTTGAGAAGTGGGGGGGGCAAAGGGGAGAGTGGGCGTTAAAAACGCCCGTCCCAAGTGTTTAAAAAATAACAAGGGGATGGATTTATTCTTGACAGCTGGTGGGAACCTTGAATTTTTCTCTGCTTCCTCCCTCCTTCATTCCATTTAATGTGAGATTATGAAAATGCAGAGGAGTTGGAGGGAAGGCAAAAGGATATAATGTGGAATTTGAAGCAAGGAGAGAGTGCTGATGCTGTGGATTGCTGGCTTCTTGCTGAAATCAAAAATCCAATTGCGCACTGGGTTGTGATTGGAAATCTAATCAGATCTTTGGCGAGGGGGGAGAGAGACTAAAAGTTTATTGTTTTGACAGACACAAATAAAAATTTAAATGCAAAAGGCGATTCTTTTCTAAAGGAGTGTGGGGGATAGAGAAAAAGAAGAATGGGAATCCCCGTTCTAATGTGGAGACACAGGGATTGGATAATTGATAGTGCAGCAAAGAAGGGGAAAGAAGAAAATTGCCTGGCAAGACCTGGATCTTAACAGTCACAACAAAATTACATTAAAAGAATACAGATGGAGGGTTGCTTAAAAAGAAATACAGCCCTTTCTGCTCTCCAGAGAAAAAACAAATAGTGAGCAATGGAGAGCAGTGGAGCCAGAGAGGCAGAAAACCTCAGAAAAAGGAAACTAGGCAAAGGATCCACGGTGGAATGAAAAGTTTCAGAAAGGAGAAGAACCATTCATCCTCTGCAAGGATTTTTGTTTTTTTCCTGTTATTTTAAACCACTCTTCTCCAGTGAAGGCAAGCATCAATGTTACCACTACAGCAATTTTAAGCAGAAAAGTTGAAAGCCACAGAGAAAATAAAGGACAGAGAAGAAGAAAGCAAAATTGCCGGAGGGGGAGAGTTCAGCATTGTTTGGTTGGATTCGCATCTGTATGGACTGAAATTGCTGGGAAATTGCAATTGGATATCCTTTATTTTTATTTTCTTTCTTGTTTTTAATTTTGGTTTGGTTGCTGAAATGAAATAGTTTTCTAACCCCTCCCCCACCCTGGTTTTTCATAACCACTTGGATTTCCAGCTGGATAGTCTTTGAGGATACAGTAAGTACACTTTCCATTTTATTAATTTTTGGAAAAGGAAATATGCCCCATTGCCTCTCTTCTTTCTTCCTTATTCCTCTTTTTTTGATCTTTTCCCCCACCTGAATGAAGAATCTGACTGGATATTGATAATGGCTGGAGGGGGGGCGGTTGGGAAGGGAGAAGGGAAGGAATGAGGACAGAACTGAATTCTCACAGTACCTCAAATGTTCCTGTTAGTAAAACTCCAGCCTTGGTAGGATGTTGCAGACACCTGCCTGCATGGCTCTATAACATTTGTAAATGTTCGCTAGCAAAGAAATATTTTGAGAAAGCCCCTGCAGTGAGTGGGGGGTGCTGCCTGATTGCCCAGTCTGTGCAAACGGATGCAAGTTACATAGAATTGAACGCACAGAGGAGGTTTATTTATTTATTTATTTATTTATTATGTGTTTAAAATAGAGAAATGCTCTGATTTCAGTGCTGGCATCCAGTCTGACATTGCAGATCAATATGGTGTATTAACAGTAAAATTTTATACTCAAGCAGGGAGGTGAAGGATGGCTTTTGGCAGGAGTCGGGGGGGTGTAGAACAAGGGGTTTTAATGGATTTTGAGGAGGCAGCTCTGAGAGAAATGGCACATTTTACACTCCATTGCTAAGAAAAAGCAGTAATAGGCAGAGAGAGGACATTCTATTGAAGGGGAGTTTAGGAAACTGCTGTACTAGCCACCCATGTCCTCCACATCTCCTAGGAAATTCTTTGTGATTTTTGTAGTGAATCCTTCAGGCTCCCTTAGGATTTTCGTGGCAGTTGAAGGAGATTTACTTTGATTGACAAGCAGTGCAAGGATACTGTGGTGTTAGGAGGTTTTTGTTATTATGCTGATAATGAAAATAATTAAAAAGTGGCTTGTAGATGGTGGGGTTCACAGATTAGTAATGATGTGTAACAGATGAGTAAATGTCTCTCCCTTCCTGAAGAAATGTGGTGTGGGGGTGAGGCATAAAGGGAGGATAACATGGTGTTTAAAATAGAAGTCCTTGTTTTCCTGTGGGGAAGAGTGCCACTTCGGTCCCCTCTCCTGTCATGACTGCTTAGCTCGTAGATAGGGAGTTTTATTTCTCTTTCTTCCCCTTCTCCCCTTCCTCTTCCCTCACCTCTGCCCTCCTCAACCTTGGCCTTCACATGTAGAGGCTTCAGCTGAAAGTATTAGGCCAAAACTAGTGGAGAAGGAGAGAGAGAAACAGTTAATTAAATGAGCTATTGAACAGATATGGATATTTTTTGGCAGGCAAGGTGCAGAACTAGCTTTGCCACTCATTTTACTTTTCTCTAGCTGCGATATTCTGGAGGAGGAGAGAGAAGGCAAGGATGGGAGAGGTGTTGGTAGAGCCGGATTTTAACGTTTTTTCCTGGCAACGTTTCCCTCTTCACAAGCTTCCTGCGTGAAATAACACAAACCAGAGCTCTAACTTCCCTGGATAAATACATAAATAAATATTAGCATCTTCCTTTTTTCCCCCTTTCTCCATTCAGTCATATCACCACTGTTACTTCATGTAAACAACCTGAATCTTTTGGCATAACAGAAATGAGACCTTCTGCCTCTCGAATGTGTCCCATGTGATTCTGTTTGGAGGTCATGCCTCTTAAACATTGGCTACTTGTAAAGGATTAAGATTTAGGGTGCAATTCTGCTCCTAAGGAAATCTCTGGGAGTTTTTGTTTGGCCACATGAACAAATCAGACCTGTTTTACTGTTGTGTTTAGAAAAAAGAAGGAAGCAGGCTCCAATTACTCTCATCTTTCTCAGTATAGCTAAATCGGTTTAGTATGAAGTGCTTTAGCCTCATTTATTTCTCTGGGCACATGTTTCCTGCTGGGACACTAAATGGGTAATAAGTTTGTTGGCATCTGAAAATAACTGCAAAACTCTATTCTCCATTCCTTCATGTATCATTATAAGTCTGTGCCCTATTGTGGGCTACACTTAGATCAGCAGTTGCGGTAATAGAGCAGCTAAATTTATGTTAAGCTGCTGCTCAGTAATTACTGAAGTAAAAAGAAGCTGGCTAAGGAAAAGTCATCTCCAAGCTTTTCCCTGGATTGCTGTCAAGTGAACACATAAACAGAAAATTTGATAGAACAACTCCGTTTTTTGACAACAGAAAGCTATGTTAAGTGCCTCATTCATTTTGTACAATAACTAGCAGGAGGATTTTCTTGATGCAATAAGGAAGCACTGGGAAAATTTAGCCACCAGTTTGGGCTGAAATAGGAAAACCTTGTCAACATTAAAAAGCTAGGGATGAGTGTCTGCTTCTAAAGAGGCAACAGTTTCACACTTCAGTGAATCATTCACTTAATACAGTAGCCAAAAGACACATGGAACAACCCAGAGTTTAACTCATTCAATCTCAAAGTGGGAACAAGTATAGCATTTCTCAGCATTTGTGTTGGGGCTTATCCAGAGCCCAAAGGGCTGATCATAAAATAAATGGCCAAAATGTCAATCCAAATGTCCAGCTAAATGAGGAGCAACAAATCTCCTCAAGCAGAAGCAAGAGCTGTCTCTGCTACTTCCCTCTCATGGGTCTGAGTACAGGTGTATCATTCAGCAGCATATGCTGGTCCTACAGGCTGTCACCTCTTCAAACCATGGACAATCCTTTTGGTAATGACCCCAGGCAGCTGGGATTTTGGCACTGTACAGGAAACCATTGTGTTTATATTTAGGCACCAAATGCTTGTACAGAAGGAAAGAGAAAGCTACATTGGAGGGTCCTGCTCCATTTGTTCTAGTTGTTCTTGAGAAGGTCAGAGATCATGCATCTCAGACTTCAGGTATTCTTGGCAAACTGTAGGTTAGTAATGCAAGGGGGTAGCTAGGCCATGTCTTTTCACGTCAGGAATTATTTGCACTGATCTAGAATAGGAGCAGGTTCAGTTTGCTGGAGCAGCAAATTTTGTGTCACAGTATCTCCCAGCCTGATAGCACTGATGAGTGAAAAATGGACTTTCAGATCAGGTGAGACCCAAGAAAAAATGCTCTAGATGTGAGCCAATACAAGCAATTGTATGGGACTGGAAGAAAAGAAAGGGATTCCTGAGGTGCTGCCATAGCTTCCTACATATAGGCTTTAAAATCATTTGCCTGTGACCTAAAAAACTGTCTCCCATTTGACATGAAGATTCTTGCTGTAGCAATATGAGACAGGAAGGTTTTGAATGGGGCTCAGAACAGGATTTTAACACATTTTGAGAGAGCTTGGTGCTAGTGAAAACTCACAAGCCAAGCTGTCCAAGAGTGAAGTTGCAATATATTCACTGAGGGAGTGCACTGTACACAGCAGCAGCGTGCGAGAGCCTCCATCTCGGTCTTGCCAGTGTGCCTTCGCTTTTGCTTGGAGATATCTCTTTGTTTCTGATTGCTAGCAAGGGAACGAGGAGAGAGAGAAGGGTGCTGGAATTAGTTCCACTTGCGGTCTGGGAGGAAAATTACTCTGAAGAAATGCAATTAGCACCCACCAAGTCATTTCTAGAGTAGTCAAGCTGACTGGACTTCAGGCTACTATTAGCAGGGGCCCTCATTCTGCATCCCTATCCATGCCCTTGCTAGCTCTTCTATGAAATCATAATGAAACCCAAACCTCTCTCAGTTATAAAGTGCTGCCCCTGCAGGACAACCCAGATGAGAAGGATTTAGTAATATCAGGAGCCACAGTGGTCTGGAAGGCAGCCTTGCAGCATGCTCAAGTCTAGCAGCATGGGCAAGGATTGCCCTTAGAAAGGATCCTGCCTCCACTTCCTGTAGTGGCAGAAGACATTGGGGCTTGGCTTGTGACATTTTGAAGTGGTTTATTTAATGATGTTATTCAGAAAAGAAGGGTACCTGTTATTTAGCTGTACTATCACAGTCATTTTTTCTCTTGGGAGATAGAAATGGGGACACAAGAAGGGAGATGAGTGCGCTAGTGGTGTGTTTTAATTGCATATTCACAAGCTGCAAAGCATGGAAGTGAATTAACGTGTAGTTCCTGGTAGGGGGCCTGGATACTTTGCTATCTGTTAGAGGAAAAGGCAAAAATCAGATGCTTGTGCATGCACACAATAAAAGAGAATCGGGATTTACATTTGGTATCCAAGGAAGCGAGAGCAGAATCCTGCAGGGCTTTCTGTTCATTGTTTAAATGTTGCCATAGCAATATCTCAGGGCACAAGTTACATGTTTTCCACTTCTGGAGTTGAGCTTTTCTTCCCTCTCTCTCTCTCTGTTTTTCTCTCTCTCGATACACACAACAACCAGGAGTATCTCCACAGAACTTTGCACAGCAATAGGAAAAGGTGTTTGAAGGGTGTGTTATCTGTTTGGATATGTCAGTTTACATGTTCTTCCCTGTCTTTTGTTAATGTGTTGGAAACCCAATTAGGAGGAAATTGTTATATAGAAGTGGAGTGCGAGGCTCTTGTTGTTAGGACATCAAGCATATTACAATATTTTGTGTAGTGGTGATATGTTAATTGGATAGCTGCAGGCAAGCAAAGTGTAGCAGTCGCTGACAATTAGAAACAACAATGAACTTCCCAGGACTGAATCTATTCCTTGGGCAGATTAAAATGCATTTCAGATATATACCAGAGCTTCTGTAAATTTGAATACTAACACCACTGTAAGAACTTTTGAAATTTTGTTTTCAGAGTGCTGAGACAAGATTTACGCTTGCTGCTTGTGAAAGGGAGAGAGGCAGCATCAGACCACTGAATAAAATCTCCCATAGTATTTGCTGCAGAGCTTGTACTTGTGCTCTCAGGACTGTGGTAGAGCAATAGAACCAGGAAACCAGGAGGATGAAAAAGGAAACCAACCAACCCCAAAACAAAGCGAAAAACTCCAGCAACAATGCTTTTACATGCAGCTAAAGCTTACTCAGAAGTATCATAGCAAGATAAGTTCAGTGAATGACTTTTTGTCTGCAAACCAGAAGCAATTCAGAGCATTTAGTAATGCTCTTTGTGTTTGAGGGATCTCTTTTCAGTTATTTGACAGCTATGGGATTCATACAGTCCTGTACATTAAAATAATCCTCAGAAATATGGATGTGGTTTCCTTTCATGTTTGTATGGACAGTATAGTATGAACTGGCTTCTAGAAGGCCCGGGAGTTGGTGCTTTTCCTTCACTATACATATAAGAATGATTGCTCTAAGGGTCAGACCTGATCCTGAAAGTCAATGGTAGTAATTTTCAAAAAGTATTAGTGTAGTTCAGATCTCTAGCAAGTTTTATTTTTTTCTTACAAATGTTTCTTCACTTTCATGTCAATAATCTCTTCACTTATGTGCCATGTTACATGGGAAATAAAGCCAAACATATAAAGAGACGGCTGATCGATAAGGGGAGTGCAGCATGAGTAATAACAGTGCAGGTTTCCTCACACTGCTTATCATTGTACCTCAGTCATGATCTTAAGCAAAAGACTGCCTTAAGACCTTAAACATGCACTAATTCTGTTCATGTATCTTGAACTTTCCCCAGCATCTTTGAGATGGCAAAAAAGGTGGCCAGCAGTGATGGAGATGGGAGGTACTCGCCTCACTTCTCGTGCACTGTGCTACTGCCCACTCATCAAATTACTGAAGCCAATGAAATTCCATTGTCGTGACTGGAATTTGAAGTAGGGAGCTAGGGATGAAAGTTTCATCATTATTGGGTCTTCATCAGCTGTAGACCAGCATTTTACTTTCTTTTTAATCTCTAAAACCAACTATTAGTGGACTGGTGGAAGAGGCTGAGATGACAGTCTCTCTGTAAACTGGTATAAGTGAGAATTGTGTCTTGCAGAGAATTAATTAAAAGGATTGTTTTGATTTGTATTTACTAAACCCCATTTTTCTGTTCTAATGCAGCACTGCAACATGTATGAGCTAGTTGGTTCTGTAGTAACTCTTCCATGCAATTATTTTCATTCCTTTTACATTTCTTTCTCTTCTCTTCTGTCATTGTGCAAAGATAAACCCAGTTCTGCTCCAACTAATCTCAATTGGAGCTTTAGTAATTACTTCAGCAGGATTGATCCTGATCTGCATTTTTTTTGTTTTGTTTTTTTTTCATTCTCGTAAATGAAGTACAAAACCTGTTTTAGTTCCAGAAATAAACAATAGGGTAAATATTTATATTTACAGACATAAAAAGGTGATCCACATACCATTTTGAATTAATATGCCATAAACTTCTAAATTTCTAAATGTTCCATATTCCCTTTGCAGTCCCTGATGATATTCCAGGTATTGATGCTTCTTTTTCATCATTGTATAATGTAATAATTGATGGATTAATTAAGTAATCTGGCCCTTGTAACTGCCACAGCAAAACCTCGATCTATATTAACAAAACCAGATATTTTGTAAAATGTCATATTACAGGGCTGAATTCTTAGTCATGGCTAGGAGAATTTAGTGATGATGTAATCTCTGTGCATTGACTATTTACATCAATAACTGAATATTGTGACATGTTATGATTAGTTTAACAAAAAATGTTGTAGTTAAAGGCTACAGAAGAGGATCTACAAGGACAGAAAAGGGTTAAGTTAAGGAACCATAGTTTTCCCTCCCTCAATGCATGCAAGTTTCAAATGAAGTGCACAAAAATGTATTAAATTCCATGAGCTTCTTTGCCAAAGGGCATACATGCTGTGTTAAGGTTTTTTTACTGAGCTGTTTGGTTTTACAAGAATTTTCTCTGCCAGTTCTCTGTTTATGACCCCTTATTGGACAGGCAGGTTCTTCTACAAGTGGTTATATATTGTTTTTCCAGAGGCGAGCTTTTATATTTGTTACATCATTTAAATAACTAAGGTTCATTTTTGTTAGGGTTGTTGATGACACAGCTACTAAAAGGGAAAGATGGTGACCCCATTAGCCTTTCAGGTTGTTCATATGCAGTGCACAGTCTACTACTTCAATAAGAGTTTTATTGCATTTAACGCTCATGTGAATTTTGACTGTGTATGGTTCAGGGAATTAAAACCATAATGGATTTCTCTTTTGAACTGGAAAGAGGTCAAAAAAACCTCACCTTCAGTGAATGTTCATGTTGATATCCCTCTCTCTGTAATGTACATTTCACTGGGTAGTCTGGCCCTGAAGATTGAGTTATATACCTTAAGTAAAGACCTGGAGGTATCTGTTAAAGACTACTGAATCGAACCATAGCAGAGGATGACTTAGTTCTTAAGTAACTTTCCATAACATGTGGAAAAAAATAATTGTATTTTTTATGGGAAATTTCAGTTTTGGGGATATGTATTAAAATCTCATGCAGCAGTAGTAGAATGTCATTAAGAGTTGCAGAGAAATATAGGCAATAATTTCCTATCACAAAAGGTATTGCATCTGAATTAAAGTATCATCTAGATAAGATTTTTTTGTGGCAAAGAAAGATGAAGTTGATGATTGCCTATAGCAAATGAAAGATAAAACGCAGCCAATGATGCTGTTTCAGAAAGACCTATCTTCTAAACCTGAGGAAAATTATGAGAAAAATTGATTGAGAGAACATATAAACAGAAGGCTGTGAATATAAACTCGACAGTTTCTAGGAATATATTGTTTTTCCAGAGAAAAACCCAAATCATAAAAGAGTTCACATTTGATTATGAGTCTGTCTTTGATATAAGGGAAAATGAAGCCAAAATTTAACAATTAAAACAAAATCAAAACAAACTAGTATATTATAGGTAAAAAAAAGAGGAAAACAGATAAAAAACCCTATTAAAAATAAGGTATAAAATGAATACAATTGATCTGATAGGAGAGAAATGTTGAGGTTGGGTGGTGGGCTTAGAACCTACTAGAAATGAGGGACTATTGCTGTTCTTATTGCTGCTTTTATTGGAGACATCCTATGAAGGGTTGTTTGCAGTAGTGATGCAGAACTGACAGAATTATACAATTAATATTTCTATACTGTATCTAGAAAAATAATGATTAAAAATTCTTATCATGAAAAAAAAGAAAAATCATGTGAAAGGATATTGGAAAACATCTATTAGGGATAAATATTTTTAAATCAACAGTCATGTTATACTTTTCCAAAGAGTACTCCAGAGCATATATCTAGAAAACATTCCAATGGTACAAGTGCAGTGAACTTGTAATCATTGACCATTTAATCTGACATAAATTTTAGACAAAAAAACAGAAAATTCAACACAGGATTCAGCTGATAAAGAATTAGGGCAGGGGAAATGTTTAATGGCAATAGTATAGTATTATGGGAAGTATTTTCTATCGAGCAAACAATTTGACTGATGATACTGCAAGGTTGGTAGATAGAAGTTACCATTAAAATATAGTGCACTTAAACTTTGAACTACATAGGATAATTAAGTAGCTTAGAAGTACTGGTCAGATATTCAAAACTAAGTATTGTGGGGAAATATGTTTGAATGGATTATACAGATATTGTAACTCTTTTTATGATATTTGTATCGATGATCTAGACAGATCATTGACAGAAAACTACACTTAACGTAAGTGTAGGGCCCACAGCTGGCAAAATGATTTGGATAAGAATGGTTGTTAGCATGGGAATGTGAGGGTGAACTGTGTGACTAAGATAACTGAGCTAACTGAGAGGGCATTTCCTCAAACTGATAATGCTAAAGAGGAGAGTTTAAACAGAAAAAAAAACCCAAAACTAAACCAAAACCAAAAACCTTCTGAAACAAAACTTGAAAAAAAGGATAAAAGAAGCATGAAACTTTTTAAGTGTAAGTGGCTGGGCAGGTGAGAGAAACAGAGGGAAAAAACTTGCTTGACACTGCCAAACATTGACCCATTTCATTGCAACCTTTGGCTTGGTCTGACCAAGCTGCCTCTGCACTGGATACTGTGAGGAGCCTGGATCCAGCTAGTCGAGTGACCGCACAGGGTGCAACAAGCACGGACCCACACTTTGTGAGCTCATGCATGAACTGTGAGTGCTTTCTTCCCAGCCTGTGCGTTAGTGGATAGCATGGGACCACACAGACCTGGACCGCCCATGTCTTGAGGAGTGAGCAAGCAGGGGAGCCTGCACTCCCAGAAGTGGGGATGTGCTTGTAACCCACATAGCCTGTGAGGATATCCGAGTGATATTACTTTGAGGGATAAATTACATAGGGGTGTTTAGAAGTTTTTAGGTGTTTAGTGTCATTTTGTAAGTATGTAGTATTGTGGTTTATCTGTTGAAGTGCTGATCCTGTGCTGACAGTGAGTGCCGGTTAATTAAATGTTGTTGATTATAGTGATGTGATTTAAATCACATTAACTGAGAAGTTTTTCCTTGCAACAGTTAAGTATTGGCAGCATGGTAAATAAGACAGGCATGCAGAGTGATACTGGATGCAAAATGTTACATATAAGAAGGACAGATACAGGATATACCTTCAGAATGAGGGACATTCATCTGTGAAAGCAAGTCTGAAAAGGATTTAAGATCATAACAGGCAAGAAATTCCACATGAGCTCCCACAGTGATAGTGTTAAAAAAGACCATGTCGAACCACTGGATAAATAAGCAGAGAAATAGAATACTGATTTTAACAATGTCAATGGGAAAACTGGAATGCTGTTTACATTTCAATTTGTCCACTTTTTGAAAATTATGTTGAAAGGAAAGAAAAGAGACACAAAAATACTCGGTGCTGAAAAAAGGAAAAAATCAGTGCTCAGATTTTAGTCTATTGATTAAGAACCTTGAGAACTGATATGATTAGGATATGGGGGAAAAGTAGGTGTTTAATTGTTTCTAATACAGCAAATAAAATTCTAAGAAGAAGCAACAGCTGGAACATGAGTCTCATAAATTCAGATTAGAAATTAAGGGTAGATTTTTTGGTGAAAATAATTCACCATTTTAAAAAGTGCTCGGAGCAGTTGTATTTTCTCTGTGTCTTGGAGTCCATGTACACAGGTGGGATGTCTGTGAGGAAGACTGTTGTAGTGAAGTATGCATTATTGTGTTTTGTATATTTTGATGTTCAGAAGGGCAGAGTAGATGGGTCTGAGGTCCTTGTACCCTCAGCCTGTGATTCTGCAGGTAGAAGAAATGTAGCCTGGGCATTCATAACCAAGCTTCCAATCCCGTCATCAACAAACATGTCTAGCTTGCAATGCACAGAACACCCCAAACGATTTCACTACACAGTCCATCATTCCCTCAATGTGGAGATTGCTAGCAGAAGGCCCGAGAATTTTTTGGGTTATCTGCTTCTGTGTGGCAGTACTCTGACTCAATCTCAGTACTTCAGACTTCTATCTGGTTAGTTGGAAAAATGTCTGTTGAAATCTGTTCATTTGTCAAGTCTGAAATGTTTTATAGAGATTAATTTTGAAGACTGTGCTGAGGGTGAACAAATATTCACCGTGCATATTAACCCATCCACTCAGTAGCCTATCCACTAACTTATTTGTCTGATCAAGCTTCTACCTCCTTCATAGTTCTCTTCATAGTGGAGAGATTTGCAGAGTGCAAATCCAGGGTGTGTTCTCCATCTGTGCTTCCCGAGTGTGTTCTCCATCTGTGATGCTTCAGCAGCACTGGTGTGCAAGAGGCATATTTTGAAGTGACAGGTTGTAACAATCATACTTTCTTTTTCATCTTTAACCTTCCTTCCGTTACTTACTGCTCTGCATCCATGCTGTATATATCAACTGCAGCTAATGAAAATGTAAAACAATGGTATATTCTTTGGTACTCAATTTAATTATCTCCTCATTACTGTTTAGGCTGTCACTGAATAAGATAGTAGGACATCTTCTTCTAGTAATGTGGCTTCATGAGATGCTGTTCAGAGTTACTGTGTCAGTGTATCCAAAGGGAAACTAAGACTCACTAGGTCTGATTGTCCTTGTGGCTTGTATTGTCATTTATGATGTGATGTTGGAATTCAGACAGTACAAAATTGAAAGTGTAGTATTTTATGCTCTCCTAACATAGGTGGAAATGGCTGTATAAAGGATAGTAGGAACTTGAATCCTTTACAGAGGGATTCACCCCTTTTCAATATTGCAGGCACCACAGGCCTGTTGACTTTTCAAATATTCCTAATTTTAGGATGCTTAGGATGAGGTTAGAGACAAGGTTATACTTCTGACCTTGCTATTCTATTCTATATTGTGCTCCTTTTTGCACCCTTTACTGTACCCTGGCTTTGGATAGATAATCTTACTTTTACAGGGATTGTAAAAATGAATTAAGTGATCTCACGTGCTTGCTTATGGGAGAAAACTATGTGGATGGCACGAGTATAACACGCTAACCTGCACTGAGCTCACACTAAAAGTGCTGGTGTAGCTACTGAATGTTAGGTTACGTTATATAAAAGCACTGTTAATACTGACTAAGAATGTCTGTCTGGGTATCAGTGTAGTAATCAACATTTTGAAAATTCGTACCCTACCTTAATCCTCACTCGTTATTCCATATGTATGTTCCATATAGTGTGGTCATGGATTTTCAAGGAAGGAGGTTACATGTCCCTTACTGCTCCCTTACAGCTCCCACAGAAGCCAGTAACTTCCCCTACTGTTGAAATCCTACCAAATTGATCATCTATGATAATTTTTTATAATGTTTTTATTTGTACTCTCAACTCCTCCAGTGTTTTGTAATTTAATGAGGCACCCTTGTCTTACATATCCCTCATTTTCTTGTGCACACTTTATGAAATGTTTCATTCCTTACATTTTAAATCAAATAAGAAATAAATTAAGTGTAACTAAAATTTTGCATCATCATTCCATTAAGTTATTACAATACCTGACCATTTGGGAGTTGGAAAAACAAGACCTAAGTCTAGCAGACACTGTCTGGGATGGCCCCTTTCTCTTTTCTCTCTCCCAGGCCCTACCCCAAATTCCCTTGTCAGAGATTCATGTAACCACTTCTCAAACTATTGACCTACCATGGGACCAGCCAAATGACTACAGAGGCCAACATGGATTCAGTTTTCTTACTAGGAAAACTAACTTTGGCTTTACTGCTCCTCTCTCCTTGACCAGAGTTCCTTATGGATGTTGTCTGTCAATAGCTCATCCCTTCCCAGTGGCAGCAGAATTCAGAAGCTCCTTTTCTCATGCAGAGCTTCCAAAGAGACCATTGGTGCCAGAGGTCTCTTGAAGACTAGGACTATCATTGAATGATCATGGCAATTGGGAGAGGTGTCTGAGGACTGCAGGGAAGATAAGTTGCCTGTTTCTGAGCATTTCTCTAGCTCTTTTTAGTGAAAAGTTAAAAAACTTGCAAGATACGATGATGTTCTTGCCAGCTTTTCTATGCAGATGGAGCTATGGACCAGAATGAAGCCTCACTGAAACTAAAGCAAATTCTATATTGAGGAAAAAATGTACTAGAGGAGCTGTCAGATTAATTTCACTGGTATGAGTTGAACTACTTCTACTAATAGAAGTGTAATGAACTACACTGCTAAAGCTATGTATTCATATAAGTGCATGCATGTGTGTTTAAGAGGGTAGATTGCCTTTGAAAGTTTTGGAGTGCATTTGGCCTTATGACGTATTAAAGAGATGATTCTTTGCACAGGTAGTTGCATTATAGAAAAATAGCAGGGAAATAGTATTTTTATATATTTAGCAAAACATCTGCTTCCATATATCTCTCTGTGTAGGAGGGGGATAGAAATCTCCACACATTAGTCATGTAGATCTCAGAAGAATTATAACATTGACTATATGGCAGCTAGGTAAAGAAGTAACTGCTTTAAGAAAGGTTTGAGAATGAATAAGTTTTTTTCAAAACAGGTAAGGAAAATATCCCCCACCTCCCAAAAGCAAGAAAAAATATCAGATCTTGTATCACATCTTTCCCCCTCTACCATTTCAAATGGTACCTTTTAAAGGGAAAACGCAATTAGGAGAGACATTTCAATATAATAGAATGGACAGTCTTGTGTACTGTAGTGGTCACCACTAGAGATTCCTTGATCCTGATCTTTGTGTGGCCTCTGACTGATTGTCTGATTGACTGTGATTGTCTGAAACAAATCACACAGACTTTATGTGCTCCATTTTACCTCTCTGTAACTTAAGAGAAATTACTTTTGCATATTGCAAGATAGATCCTTCCACAATTTATGCAGCCAGGACTCTCTATTTGTAAGAGTTCAGACATCAAAACCAGTTTAATATAATTTAAGAAGTGGGAGTGGGATTTAAGAAGAGGTTTTGTGTATGTAAGCTTTCAGTTGCATGAAAGGTCCTTGAATAAAAGGCATTATGTAAGCACAATTTTTATTGCAATCAGTATCACCATACATAAAACACATACATAAAACTGTTTCAGTGCAGAGTAAGAGAGGAAAACAAAAGAATATGTACACCTTTTATCCTTAAATATTCCTTTAGTGAAACAATTCTGGAAACATACGTCAAAAATGTTTTTCTTATCCTTCCATTCTTAAGAAAGGTTTTTCCTGATTTGCCAGCAATTTCATGATACTGCTAACTATTTTGGATTCAGACTCTTAGTGACTTTTTTCCTCCTGACTTATTTTACCTCGGGCATAAATTGAATTGAACAAACAAACAAACAAACAATTCCTTTCTTAAGGTTAAGCAAGATCACAAGCCTGCCAATTCTTACTCTTAAGAGTAAATACCTGCAAACATGAGCTTATTCAAATATTGCTTTGATATTCTAGCTCTAACCAAGTGAATAAGGAGTATTCAAGTAAAACCTGTTCAGGCTTTCTACATATTTTACACTGTAATTATTATTCATTTATTTTCAATTTATACACTGGAATGGTTGAAAAGCATAGTGCCCAAACTCTCTTTTCCCTGGGCACTGTGAAATTTTACCTGCTCTGTCAATGTTGCAGTAGTTCACAAGCTTTAAATCTATAAAGTTCTTTTTGTCATAATTCACAACTTTGGTTGCTTCCATTTGACTTCTTGATGTGTCAATTTGTTGTGCATTTAGTAGATGGACCACTTCCCACTGCTGGATGAAAGGTTTCTATAGTGCTCCTTGAATATATCTTTTTTTCCTTGAACCCAGGGAACTGATTTCTTTACTTTGTCTTAGTGGAAGGTTAAGACCAATTCAGTGTCAAAGATCTAGACAGCTAATTGCCAAGTATAATATATATCTGCAAGTGGCTGTAAGAATTTTGGCTATGTTAAGGGCTAGGACCTGATGCAGCTAACCTTAACTTTTGTGTGAGGTATTTAGTCGTGACAATACTTGCTTTGCTTCCCTTATGTTGAATTTTCTTATTTAGTCATAGCAAACATATATGGGAAGGTATAAAGTCAGCAACTGGTGTTATGTATAGTTTTTGAAACAGTAATGAATTCTTTGATATCCAGTCATCTCCTTTCAACCTACCCTCTACTTATGCAGACACTCATCTGCTCCTTCCTCTGCAAATAAGCAGACAGAGACCCTAGGAGAGTATGTGGACTTTGAAATGTGACTCAGAGGTCAAGAGATTCAGAGTCTCAGGAGGAAAGTGAAATTCACAGCTAAGGACAATTTACTGTGAGCAACCTGCCCCTAGGAACCTCCCAGCACAACCAAAGGGCTTGGTGATGTCTCAATTTCCCACATTGTCAGTTGCAATGAGTTTGCATAGAAAGGCATGTCTCCTACTGAATTAGAAATACTCTGATGAGTAAAAACTGTTTATTTGAGAAAGGCTTATCAAGAGCAGATCTTTGGCTGAATTTAAGGTTCCTACCACAGTTTCTAGTTCCTATACATGGATCACTGCTTATAAATCGCAAATTCAGTAAAATGAAATTCAGTCGGACGTCTGGAGGGGGAAAAACATAGTGCTAGGTTCCATCCTCTTTTTTTTTTTTTCTCTTTTTTTCCCTTAAAGCTGTCTGTGGAGGTAACAACACAATTAAGACACCTAAATCGATATCACCAGTGTGCTTGCCTTTGCTTGGCACATTAAGTATCTTTTAAGAATTGTGTTTAACATAGAGTCTTTGTCTTTTTGTTTTGAAAGGTGCTTTGAATAGCTTTGGTGGATTGCTTAATTGTTTATTGATCTCATAATTATTCAGTTTGTTATTCCTTTTGTTTTTTTCCCCTTAGCATTACTTCACCCTCTTTTAAAAGTCCTGGAAAAAGTTTACATTAATTCAGAGTTTCTTATCAAAGTTTTGTGCGTTGCTTAAATTCCATGTTACCAGAGTGATAAGGGTAGAAGTTTTACAGAGATACCTCAACAGTTAATGAACCAAATAAAGGAGAAATTGTCCACATGTTCAGAATTCATTTCTCACATTGCAGTCAGAAGATAGTTACGGTGAATTTTGCAACAGGCTACTCCCACGGGGTCATATTTTATTAAACTGAGTAAGTTGGATGAATCAGAGCCATGACTATCTAGGAATTTAAAGAAAATAATTGACACTCTGTCTCCCAAACATACTGTATTTTTCTTTATTTTTATGGTGGATGTTAGGTTAAGAGATGTCTGCGTAAACTCCAGTTGATGAAGAGAACAAGACGGTACTCTTTTTTGCATTTTGCTTTGGTTTGCATTCCACAAAGCAGATCTGCTTCAGACATGACTCTCCTACACCCTATACTCCCTTCTTTTACTCTTCATCCAAAAATCACTGACATTGTTCATCAATTTTTCAAATCCACCTGATTTGCCTCTTCTGTAATAAGAGTTGTTCCACTATTATGGTACTAGTCTATGTGCAACAGTGGACTGAAAGTAGAAAGCTAAGAGACTGCTTCGAATTTTAGCATGGCAGGTTTCCCTCCACCCTCTAAGTCCATAAATGAAAATAATTGTGCTGCAATGCCAAGAAATTAGTATCCTACCACAATTCCAGAATGCTGTGAAAACATAGCATAGCATAACTGTGATTCCACTGAATGGTATCATTATGACTAAAATTATCTAACATTGTGTTGCTTTTTTGTTCATATCTGGCAGGAATCTGACTATCTCACCATGGTACACAATACGTTTTCTAAATATGGGTGAAAAACTAGAACATTCTTCAGAACAAATATTGCCTAAATACAACAGAAGTGAATGGAAAATGCTGGCCCTAATTATTGATATATTCTTGTGTTGAAATGTGATCAGCACATCAGTCTTTAGAAGGAAGCAAGCTCCTGTTACCAGATGGAAAGTAAATTAAATTGAACATTTCTCATCCCCCAAAAAGCTGGTGCCAGAAATATAAGTAGAAATATATCCATATTTTACAAATCCTAATCTGCAATGTTTTGAAAGAGCTGAATTTAAAAAATTGCTGTTTTTTAAAATGTAAATTTCCTTTTCAAGATCATTGTATTTTGCCTCATGCTACCAATAAACTTACCCAAACAGCGTAAGTTGCTATTCTTAATTAGTTTCATTCTTCTTGAATAAATGTGAATGAGATGTGAGTAAATGAGAGACAGTTGTTATGCACCATGACTAAAAGCAAAAAGTGATGGTCTGGGTTCAATTCTCTTCAAAGAACAAGGATACACAGTATTAATGCCTTAGGACAAAGAATCATCAATTTAAATTTTACAGACTTTATTTTTTGAGTTTCTTTATTGCCAGTATTCCAGAAGGCATGGGAATTGGCTACCACCATTATCTGTGATACTAGAGGGTATAAACCTCAGTTCTTTGGGTAAGACAACTAAACCTATATCTGAACACATTTGCATACATAGTCTGCCTTTATCAAAGAATCTCCATAGCTGCAGTTCTCACAGACTTCAGCTCCTGGAACACCATTAAAACTGTTGACTCCTAACATAAAGTAAATCATATATTTCATCAGACCTGTCTTTCAAATAAAAAAGAATTAGTGTAGTTTGGTTTTACATTTGCCTTTTCAAAGATTATGTTGCTAGATTATATGCAATGTGCTTGAATAGACTAGATGATGAATGATCACTTTGCAGTCCTGTGGTACAGGCTATGCAAACACATATTAAATAGAACTGATAAATGTAGTTTAGTTTAACTGTGCAATTGCATTTATTGCTAGATCCAATCTATATATAAACAACACGTACCCTAAGTCCAGTCCTGCTGTATATGAATATAGTAGAGTGACATGCACAGCATTTCCATGGTGTGCTTTATCTTTATTCCTTGCCTGATTCTTTTATAAAATCTACTTTCATTTTCCTAAGATCAGAGTATTACAGAGAACATACATAGTAACTGACTTGCTGTGTTAGTAACTCCCTGCTTTGCACTGAGCAAAATATAACACTGTTTAATATCAAATATGCAATCAAGAAACAGCTGGGTTTCTTTTGCTGTGTCCCAGAGCTGGCCAAGAAAGTTAAATCAAAAGTCATTAAATAATTGTTCTCATTGTTCATACGTTAAAGAACCATTTCCCCCTTTCCTCCCTCATCCTCCAAAAGCATTAAATACAGTGTTAATTATTAGAAAAAGTTGTCATTTTCTGTAATTTTTTCCTTAGCTTCTACTACTGCTCTGAGTGGTTGTACAGATAAAGTGGACTGAAGGAGTTCCAAAGTCATCAAGATGCAGTAACCCAGAGATACTAATGTTAAATGGTGCCCTTTTCCTAAAAGGAAAACATTTCATGCTTGCTTCTGTGTAGGGCAGTATAACAGCAGCAAAATCTAGTACTGCTGTTACATGTATTGTCAATATTATATATCATTATTTGGCTAGAAACCTATTGTTAATAACAAATGGAGTAACAAACAAAAAATACACTTAAGATAACGGTAACTTAAATGTATTTCTATAAAGGAAAAAGTGTATTAAAAAGCATAATTAGTTCATGACCATAAAACTCATACCCATGTGAACAACCTAGCTTGAAAATTCAAATTATTTTCTTGTGCATGACTTGACAATACAGATGGGAGTAAATTAAAAGCTAGACTGAACAGTGGTTCAACTCCTTCAGTAGAGGAAGGAATATCCAAGAAAAATCCCAGGAAGGGAATTGTTATTTAGTTACAGTTCCAACTCAGACAATGCCTTGATCCGTAAGGAAAACAATTTATTGCAATCTGTTCATCTTACTACCTTCTTTACATAAGACTTTTTCAGCTTACTTTTGTGTTAGGAAGCAGTGTTCATACTCTTTTTTCTACTCACTTCTTTTATCATCCTTACTGAAAAGGAAATATCTAGAGACTCCATGATCTGGATGCGACCTGCAGGAGTCAGGATACTTTACTGAATCAGGACTAGATCTCTCTACCATGCAGGATTGAGCTATAGAAGAGAAATGCAAGTTGCTATAATAAGCCAAGTGCAAAATTGGATTACAAAGTCATTAGAGGCTGTGGTTATTCAGCACCTTTTAGGCCCCTGGGAAAGATTATTAAACAAATGAAAATGGTTTTAGAACTAAGCATTCTGTTCTTTCCAAATAGTGGTTATTATTTTTTAACTTCTAATTATTGTGCATAATACTGGATTATATCACATATAAAATTTAGTTTATGACACCTATAAAAGTAGATCCGTGCCTATGTAAAAGCATTAAACCATTATTTTTTCCCCTGTCTCTGTATCTCTAAGTTGGAAGTTCAGATAACAAAAAGCTTATTTTTTCTCCTTTTTTTTTTTTTTAAGATTACTGGACCTTTTTTTCAAACCAAAGTGACTAAAAAGACCCTTCAAACTACCTAAAATTGTTACATTTCTACTTATTTAATTTTTTTTCATATTTTAAGTTATTAGTTGAATTTATTGTGTATTTAAGAGAAAACATTTGTGAATAAGTCTGTGCAAGTGTTTCTACTGTTATAACTTCATAGAATCAGGAAAATATTTTTTGGAAAGGACCACTGTAATTCATTAAGACCATTTGTCCACCTGGAGTGGGTCTATCACCAGCACTGCATCAAATTAGGCCTTGCTTTGTCTAGTTTAGTTGTAAAATCTTTCAAGAACAGATGTTCCACAGCCCCTCTTGCTCCTGTGCTGCATCACCCTTCTAATGTCCAGTCTTAAATACTATCCTGAGATTTTTGGCTGTTGCCCCTTTTTTGATCTGTCACTCCTGAAAAGAGTTTGCTGTGGACATCTTTGTAAATCCCCTTAAATGACTGTAGTCTGCCAGCAGATGAGCATCCTTTAACCTCCTCTCTGCCAGACAAAACCAGCCCTACTCCATCAACCTTTCCCCCTAGAAATGTGCTTTAGACCCTGACACTCTTGGAAGCCTTCCTCTGAGCCCTCTTCAGTTTCGCCACATCCTTCTTGAAACATGGGGCCCAAAACTTGATCCAGTATTTTAGGTGCAGCCTCACTGGTGCCAGGTAGAGAAGGACAATGAATAACTTTCCTTGATGTGCTGGCCATTGTGCTCCTTGTGATCCAGTACGTGGTTTGGCAAACTTGCAGTAACAGTGGGCAGTGCTCAGTGAAAGTGCTTGTATTCAACCTGGCATCCAGTATGACCTCCAGGTTCTTTCCCTCAGGGCTGCTACTTAACCTGTCAGATCTCAGCCCGTGTTGAGCCATGATGGTTGCAGACATTTGCATTTTTTGAACTTTCAGATATTTCTGTTGTCTCACTCTTTAAGTTTCTCAGAATCCTCTTCTTCCAGGAGATTAAATAAGTAGTAACATTTGAAGATATGGTTCTGGGTTTAGAGTGCTTCTTTCTAGATTCAATAATTTAGAGTTTACTTTCACTTTTTCACTAAAGAAAAAAATCTGTGATTTTTTAAATATATTATTTTCTCTATGTTCCTTAGTAGAATCACATAATTTCTCTGTTTTGTGGATGTATGATAAAGATAAATATATTCAGTATTTTGATATGACTGACCATTCTAACAGTAAACATACCATCAATGGCAATTATTATTGATACCCTTCAACTCTTGGCAGGAGTTGAGTGCCTAGGTCCAGGACATGACAGCAGAAGGATCCAAGTGCAGGGTGCTTTGCTGCTGTGGTTCTTTTTTGCCTCCTTATGTCTACTAGAGTAGGGCTAGGTTTGAATTGTGACTCCAGTTTTACCAACCACGTGTTTTGCTCTGAGGACTGGCTTTTGGCTGCCTGAACATGCTGAGATCACCTGATCAAAAAAAAAAAAAATTGACTACCAACTTGGCATTTATTGTAAAACAGCTTTTTGAAGTGTTCTCCATGTTCTGTAAGGAGAGCAAAAAACTTCTTTCCTAGAATAAAATATGTCATTTTCAGAAAAATTTCTCCTTGAACCATACAAAATAGGCATATAACTGTGCATTATGCTCCCTATAATTACCCTAACATGAGCCTGGGTGGAGGGAATAATTTCTTATTTAACTGTCCCTGACAAAAGACTGAGCCTTTGAGATAAGTTAGGCTAAATCATTTGTTTTTCTGAGGCAATCATTCACTTATCTCACAATACCTATCCCAAGAGGTGGTAAAGGTTATATGAATTGCCAGGACAAGAAAACCACCAAATTCTACTTGACTACAGTAGACTGCCTTATCTTATCCATTCTTTGCATCTTCAGGTAAAGTATGGTTTCTATCCCTCAGTATGAACTCTCACATTAGTTCTGTCTTGGTGTACTTTCCACAAAATTCTGTCTTGTAGATGCATCAGGTTTTGTTGTTGTATTAGATGTGGAAAGTATTAGGAAAGATAACTGGCATCTCTAAAGATGACTGTATTTTCTTCAAGCTTTTGACTTACAGTTTTTCAGAAATGTGCTGAGCTGCACTGGAAGAAACAGCAGCAAAGTTTATCACATGAGAGAATAGCTCATCTAGCCTAGTATGTCAGAATGCATTTTTGAAATAGTAAGTGAATGCTTCTGCTTTGGTTGCAATGTCATTATCAGGTGCGTGCTACAGCTAGACAATATTATTTGACTGTTTCTTCCTCCCCAAACAGAAAAAATGTACAGATCAGAGCAGAATAAAACATTTACTAATTTCATGTCAAATTCTGTGATTAGTTTAAATTTTTAAGAAACATTTCTTCACATTTATCAAAATGAAATACAAATATTGTGGTTGGTTTTTTTCTGCTTGAAACGACTTTTAATTTCAAAGTTTCCTTTCATTATATTACAAATAAGCAAACCTAAACTCTAAAATCTCCTTAGAATTCAAACAAGATTGGTGTTTAGTGGGGACTAGCAATACTTTGGTAGTATTCTGTGTGATTTTTTTTTTCAAAACTTAGTTCAGTACAGATAGCTTTTCAGGGATACACAGATAGATGTGATACCAAGTACTTTTTGTAAGTTCTTCCCTCCAGAGTTCCTGCTCCGTGCAGGTTCCTATCATACAAAGTGTCTGTTGGCTACGAGTTTGTAGCATGACACATTTATTTTTTACTTTCTTATTACCATAAACCCTTTCTGTCACATCTTCTTTCCCATATATACACTATGCAGCTCAGTCCCAAATATGCAAAAACCCTGCTATTCCATTCTCAAGTGTGTCTTGAGTGCAGTCTGCCAATTGTTGATTTTCACCAGATTATGCAGCAATTAAGATGAATTTAGTAAAGTGTGTGTGTGAGAGAGAGTGAAATAGATAAGTTTAAGTCATACTTTCAGGCTATCAATCAAAAAATATTTTCCGGGAATTGAAATGGGAGGGAGGATAAGAGCTCCTGAGAATTTAAAAAAAAAAAAAGCTTAAAATATGCCTCACATTTTACTGTGTGTGCAGAAACAAATGTGGACAGATTTACGTCCTTTAAAAGATCCTGCTTTTACACACCAAACACCATCAAGTCAGTTAAACAACTGACTATGTATATATAAATATTTCTGTTGCATGAACCCCACCAAAAGGCAGGAGGGGCTCTTGGATAATCCCCCAATTAATTATTTTATTACAGACCACAAGTAAAATGGAAGTTAGGCAAACTGAATAAAATGTGAAAATAATTTTTAAGATTATTTGATTTTTCATTTATTTCCTTGGGACCAAAATCTTCGGCATTTTGCTGAATGATGCGAAATTTCCATTTGCTAAGACTGAGTGTAATGATAAGATTCTTGAGGGGACTGAGATACAAAAATCTTATATTTCAGACACTTGTTGCAAGAGGCTCTGAAAGTAGATAATGATTTTTGTATTGAAAAAAATGATAACATAAAAATTTCATAAGAGTTCAAGAGGGAGAATTTAAATATTAACAGCTATTGACAGAAAATACAGTATTAGGATACTAGTGACTATCTTTGTATTTTCCTCTTTTTGCTTTTGACATTTGAAAATGTTTGAAAAAAAAGTATTAAAAAATATGAATATGACTAAAAAAATCCTAGAAATTCACCACATTTCCCCTTTAGAAGATACAGAGCATTTCAACAAAGATTTACAGACAACATATATTTCTGGTATTTAAAATACAGTTTCCCAGTAAAGGCAGAACTGTTTTGATTTTTTTTTTTAAATTAGGAGAGATAATTATTTATTTTCTTCTGGCATCAAAAGCTTCTGAATCTTACTTTTTAGACTTGTGTTAGCATTAAATCTTTTCTATAAAATGTTTGCAGGCTTGTAGGCTTTTCAGTCACTTTGGAAGAGACTTGGTCTACTCTTTGTGAATGAACTCTGTATGTGAATGTAGGGATGTGGTAAACAGTCATGATACTTAGCATTTTCTCCAGCCCAAATCTTTCTTCATCCATTCATCTGTTTTTTAATAAGGTCACTGAGATACTATTGTGATAGGTGACCTTATAAAAATCATGTGGCTACAGAAAGCTACATTATAAGAGAGGAATGTTGAACACTGTGTCCAGATGTTGCTTAAAATAGGTTTTCAGATATACAGAATCAAATATGAAAACATTAGGGTAAACATAGTGTTTATACAAATTCTTCCTTTAAAGCAGAAGGAAAAGGAAGGGAAATGAGGTCACATCTATTTTGATAGCTCTTTTAAAAGGGAGAGGAAGGGAGAAAGAAGACAAAAGAAAGAGGTGTTAAAATGTAGTGGTGCTCCAGAATGATTGACTAGAAGTAATCTCAAAGACAAAAAAGGCAAATATAGATGATTTAGCCTTCCATGTGATCATTATACAATTGTTTCTTGCTGTCTCATGCTTTGTCTACTGTATTTCCAAATGTTCTTGCCTTACAGAATTATGTCTCTGTTGGACAGATTTCAGTCTCATGAAATGTTTTGCTACTCTTCAGTTTATTACCTTCATTTTATACTATTGTTATTTTCTTGGAGTTTCATTCTCCCTGTACCATGCTAAATAAAGAGTTTCTTCCTCAAGATCTGTAATCTTCAGGTATTCATAAAATCCCTTCTTTTCATTTTGCCATGTTGGACTAATCTGTCCGCCTAAAATAAGTTTTTCTTATCGCTCTTCCATCTCTGAATATCCTGTTTGTCATCATCATTTTGGTTACAAGATTGCTAGACTTCGGGTGATTTTGCACTCATGATTGCATCAGACTCATGTAGTGTACATGGGGGGGACCAGGTTAGTGTGAAGTATACTGGTAAAATTTCTTGGTCATCCAATATTGCTTTGAATCCAATATTCCTTAAGGTGCAAAAAATATACATGATCAAGGCTGTGGTGACTGACAGTGTCTCCTCCTCAGAGACAATCATTTCTTGTCAGAGGAAAAGAACAGGGGCAAGGGACAGTTATTTGGTTCCCCTTTGCCCCGAAGGCAAAAAGTTGCTGAACTTGAGAGAAATTTGTATTTTTGTGAATTAGCTTTAAAACATTCTTCTACACATTTTCTTCTCAGTGAGACTGCCATTAATGCAACATGAGATTCAGTGTATCTGTATTAGGAATGCATATTTGTTTTAAAGTTAAAAGCTTTGAAGTTATTTAAAGTTTCATACCTGCTTTATTTAATTTTGATTAATTGAAGTAAAAAATAATGGGGTAACAGCATAATAAAACTTAGCAGTTCTGTAGTATTCCATTTATGAAATATTTTATAGATGTTCACTAATTATGATCATGCAAATTCTTAGAAGTTGATTAAAAATATATAATCTTTTTTTAAAGGAATGGATTGCCCTACATTTTTTTAATGGTCTGTGTTGGATGTGTTGGTATAGGAGTAAACAAGTTTAAATTCCTGCAAAGTCTGAATTTGCAAAATGCTGATAATATATAACTTTGAACTCACTAGGAGTTCAGTAACCCTGAAGTTCAGGCCATAAAGTTTCCAGCACTGCGTACCCAAAATCAGAAGTTAAAAAAAGCACCTTAGTTAATTTCTGTTTAAAGTAATCCCAAACAACCAACACAAACAAACAAAAAAACCCTTTGATTATAATTCAGCCCTTTAGACCCCTGGACTTGCAGTATAGCACCAAGTTAAGATTACAGATATTTCATTTATTAGATCACATTTTTTATATAATCATGATTTTATGTGTTCAGATGTATTAATTGTGAGACTAATTGGCATAAGCTGCAGTGTTTTTTCTTGTAGCAGTATCTGTAATGTGATAGATACTTTCCAGAAAGAAAAAACAAATTCAGCCTCTGCTAAAAAAAATCACATAATGTATATATTATCTATCCAGTAAATTGCAAAAGAAGAACAAACTGTTAATATTTTTCGTCTATCACAGAAAAATAAGAGAAGAAACAAAATTAGCAGTGTATTAAACAAGTGACCCAAGAATATGTTATGTATGCATATTCAGAGTGTTATGCTGCCATCCAGAGGGACCTTGAAAGGCTGGAGAAATGGGCTGACAGGAACTTCATGAAGGTCAACGTGGAGAAGTGTAAAGTCCTGCGTCAGTGCAGGGCCAGAGGCCACTCAAGCTGGGGGCTTGAGCAGGGGATTTGAACCAGATGACTTCCAGAGGTCCCTTCCAGCCTCAGCGATTCTGTGATTCTGATTCCAGCAGACCAATAACCAGTAGGTGAGAACAGTTCTCACATGTCATTGTGCACACCACACTGTTTATTGTGAATGACATCCTTATTATTGCAGAAAAAGTAAATGCTTGCTGGTTTTGGCTAGCAGATTACTTTTGTTCTTAACTTTAACAAATTGTTTTTTCAACTGGAATCAGGAGGCTTTGCACATCACTGTGTTTCTCTGAGCCTTACTTGCTTTGTCTTTGTCTTGCTTTATATCACAGGATCAAGAAATGCAAGAGGATATTTTTCACCCCAATTTATTCTTGTATTTGTGTGTCCTTAAGATGATGGATGAGATTACTTACCGCATTTCTAAGTGGACTGTTGCTTTTGTCATACCCTTCTGAGGCAGGGAACAGACACTTGTAAATTCTCAAAAGCTGCCTTTGGGGTGGGAGAGAGATCTCTTCCTAGATTTCTCTATTCTGCTACTGATCAAACTAGTAGTTACCTTCACATATCCAATTGCTTAGTTCTTATTGGCTCCTTGGTTGTATTTGAGTGTCATTTGAGTTTTGCTTCTTTTTTTGATTGGCGTATTTCTTTGTCATGCAGACCTAGTTTTATGTGATACATAGATCCCAGTATGTTCTAATGGGAGTAGCTGGGAGTGCTTGTATTTAATTTTTGCATCCAACTTCCTGTGACTTGATACTCCTGGTGGGAGTAACCCAGATGTCATTAACTTGCTGAAACTTGGTTTTCAATTTTTGTATTGTTTCAAACTCCATTAATTATGTTTGCCTGTTACACTAATAGTTGCTTATATGGTATATATGTTGAAAATGTATCTGAATTGGATGTATATGTATAGAATTGGCTAGGTATTTGTATATGGATATAATATAGTTAAAATAAAATATCGGAAAGGCATGATGAAATTCAGAACTTTGATCTTCTGATTCCCAGTTTGGTGACCAGTCCAGTGGAACTTCTATAAAACTGACATTATTTTTAATACAGAGTTTCCTTTTTAAATTAAATTAGTTTTGACACTGTGATTGCAGTAAGTAGCTAAGGACTTGCTCTTCTTTTGTGCTAAGTATGCTTTGGTCTACCTGATTTTAGGGAGCATTGAGGGCTGCTAGGATTGATCCTGAGTAAACAGTTTAATTAGGAATTTAATTTTGTAGAGTGCTGAAAACTTCTCTTCCCACTGAATGTTACTGAAGGTTGCTAGGCACCTCAAAGGGTTAGTGACTATCACAGCTTGCTTAGCACATGGTACTACATATGTCACTTGCAATCTCTGTGTAGAACAGACTTCTGCTGTCACTATAGATTATTCTGTGTGGTTTTGGCGTTGTTTTGCTGTGCTTAGAATGTGAGTCCATCCCTTATAAAATGGTAACATTCTGTGGATGGGGACTGCTGGATCCAGCAAAAACAAGTCACTGAAGATGTGGGAAGAGGAAAGACTTGAGATTTTTGTATAATAGCAATAAAAATAATTAGTCCCCTGAACATTTAATAGAAAACCTCTCCAGCACATCAAACCAGTCAATGACGGAGGAAGTGTGACAGTAATAATAAATCTTAATTTTATTACTAGCTTTGTTAGGTCCTTGTTTTTAATATTGTTTGTTGTGACATGTCCATTCACACATACTCTGTGTAATGCCAGCAGTATACAGGATGCACTTACCACAAAATAAGCCTATTCCCAAAGCCTCAGGGCATTGAACTGCTCTTTTGTTCAATGTAACCTATTGCAGAACTACTCACAGAATGACAGGCTTTACTGCGTGTCACCTTAGTGCTTTATTATTAGCCTTCATAAAGGTCAGATGGGCCTGACTCAAATTCATGATGAAACAATACTGTACAAAGTTGGTTTTCCTCATTTTTTCTCTACTGGAGGACCTGCATATTTTCTGAGGACTGCAACAGTATTTTTGGTATCATGTGGAAAGCAGAGAACTGTTTTCAATTCCCATTGTGGTAATCAATGAGATGTAAAATTGCAGCAGTTCCATGCTGCCTAGAGCCTCGCCTGACAAACCTTGTTTGGTTTGTCAGAATACATAAAGTACTCCTAAGACCGTAGCATTAACTCTATTTCTCTCTGATACGAATGAACACAGAAAGAAACCAGCTCTTAAGGAGACTTTTTCATTTGCTTAAATAACCCTGCCATGTCTGCAGTACAGCAAAATCTTTCTGTGCTATGAATATTTCTTAGGATAGGAATAGGAACCGTTACCTGTATGTGTGATACAAAAAAGCAATAAGCCTGTGGACTAGCTGAATAATTATTTCATTTCTGAAAATGTCATTCACACGTAGAAAAAGTCAGTCAAGGTAACAGTCCAGGTATGCTGTATTTTTTAGCATATTTGTGACTACTAAGGAAAGTTACATTTGTCACTGTGCTGCTGTCTGCGATCATCTGAAACTTAAGGAAGATACAATGTAGAACTTGCATTCCCCTTTTACAAAAACAGAGAACTCTTTTGCCTAAAGTAAAATAAATTTTCTAGATACTAGCAACTCTAAGCTTTTGAAAGAAGTAAGCAGTCAGGAATCAATTGAATTAGAAATATATGAATTTATTTAGTAGTTCCTTAGAAACTATTTTACAGCACATATTTAGGAGGAAGAAACTCTCAATGTTGTATGTTTTGGAAGTATGTGGAGTATGGCATATGTCCAAAAAAAAAAAAAAGAAAAAGTTTTAACCACAAAATATTTTCCTATGGGTGTCATTAGAGATGGAGTGATTGGGTAGCTTATGGCATTAGCAAAAAGCAAGAAGCTTCTTGTCTATAGCTCTGATGCAGATAACTACAGTCATCCCTTATCGATTCCTTGGAGGTGTTTATAAAATGTTCTGTTCTCATTCCCTTTGCTACTGGAGCAAACATCAGTTTTGTATAATGGCATTTCTCTTGACTACCTTAGCTGATAAGTGAAGAGTTGAATAAATGTTTGTAAATGAGGTATTCTTTCTCTACACTGGTTATTCTTTCAGCATAGAAATTAAGCGGATTGCAAGTTTCTGTCTCATTCTAGAATTGGTTTCCCGAATTATGTGTCCATTTTCTTTACTTTGCTTAACGTTGATTTTCTAATGAATAAAAAGGCAATAGCATTGACATTTCCAAGCTTTCACAAATTGTGTTAAACTTCTTGGCAGTGACAAAAAATAATAATCCTGAATGTCATTTAAAATTGGGATTGTGTCATAGGTTAGGGATATGTGTTTCAAGTATTCCAGCTACTCTCTCAACTAGCAAGTCCTCAGAATATGAGTTTTCACCTCATGACTGCATTGCATGATATAGATTTAGGAAAACGCAGACTTTGGAGATAATAACATGTAATATCTGCCAAGAGAACAGATGAAGAGCTGGATATGTTGGAATCACTCTCTCCATGTGATTGTGTCAGGAGCTCAGTTGCTGTAACTCAACAGTTGTGAGTTCTGGGCCACAGGTTGGGGGAAATGTATCAGAGAAAATGTGGAGAATGATCTGAAAAGAAGAGGTCTGAAATTCTTTCTGAGAGAATTTAAATGTTCTCTTAACCACTGAAAACAATCTTAGACAAAGATGTGTCACAAATGATTTTCTCTGAACTTCTATTTCTGAAGTCTGATAGCAGCATAATTAGTTGGGTTTGTGTTTTTTAGGGGTTTTTAATTGCTTGGGTACAAAAATCTGCTTCCCAAGTTGAAACTTGGCCTCATTATACTGGATCTCAGCCAAGGAATAAATTTTATTTCTGGAGAGCATTTAAAGAAAGGGGGAAAATAATGGGGTTTTTTGTTTTTAAGTTTCACATTTATAGAGATATTTTTATAGCAAAAATCAGGTTCCTTCTTTAATACTTTCATAACTTCCTGAAATTTTGCTGCATGTAAATAGTCGTTTGAATTAGTGGTTTGAATGGTTTGGAAAGTTCCATACCTTTTTGTTCCTAGATGCATTCTTTTATTCTTGTTCTTTGCACTCAGGACTTCAGTATAGCTATTGTGGATTTCTTTATGTTACTGAATACAAGAGTAAAATATGGTCCAGATTTTATTTTTTACCGTGTGTTCTAAACTCTGTCCACTGGTCCTGTGTTCATCACTGCCAGACAAGTTAAGCAGGTCTACAGCACAATTACCTGTTCAATGGAGAGATTGCCCCATGAGTTCACGTACAGTACAGTCCTGTACAATCGCAGTCACACAACGTGTAATTATTTTTTCTTCCTTATTTACTTTCCCTAATCTTGGATAAAAATAGCCTTTCATAGGAAATGTTATGAAAGTTCAGACAGGAATTGAAAAAGTGATAAAGCTTATAGCCTATAATCATTTATGTAATATTTATAAATTATAGAATTTACAAATTCTTTTTAGGAGGTTAAAAACACTGAAGATATGGTAGAGCTCAGTGAGGTCTTCTCTTCATCCTTCTCGAGGTCTGACTAGGCAACCAAGAATAAAAAGCAAGGTTTTTGTCTACTGAAGGTTTAATTGAGCTTGAATGTCTTCTTGAACTCTGTTCAAAAGTATTCATGCTTTGAGTATGCTTTTAAGTAGAACATAAGTGTTGTTTTCTGGGGTGTATTCCAGGATACTAATCAATACCTTATATCTAGTATCCATAGATACTTTCAGGTCTTTGAAATACTCTTGTGAACAATGTCTAACATAGACTGTAAAGACTAGAATTGATTTCCAGACCAGCTTCGGATTACTGATCTTGAAGGGCTTGTACCTTTTGCATGGTCTGGTTACAAAAGTATTAATCCCAAATAAAGGAACCAGAACCCAGTACTACCTTTTCAAAGCTGGATATCCAACTTGTGTGCTCCTTTTTTTCCTTCTAGCCCGGGAAGTTTACATGGCTAGAAAACGTGGCTCTGCTTCAGGCCCATGAAGTCAAATAGACTTCTTTTCTGGAAGAGCTGAAGTTCAGCCCATCAAGCTGAAGCAGGAATTGAACTGAGTTTCCCTATTTCCTTGCAAATACTTTACCCACTAGATTATATGGAAAAGAAGAATGCTTGCACTCCTGGTCCTTTAAATAACCAGCTTAGTTCCCTAGGATGTGTGAGTACCGCAGACTTTTAATTATCTCAAGCAGAATTTTCATGGATTATTGCACATGCATTGCACTGGATCTAAAATGGTAGACTAAATATAAGTGTAGAATAAAAATAGGAAGAAAAAAACGAGGACATTCCTGCAATTATTGCAGTTCATTTGCAATCAAAAAAGTGGGCATTAATGTATAGAAAATTCAGGTACAGCTGTCATTCACAGAAAATATAAATTAATACTCTGGATGGTAAAATTCTGCTTGCAAAAATTTCTAAAAGGCTGAACCAGATAACCTGCTTGCAAAGTCTTAAGTCTACTATGAGACTTTATAAGGCCTACTAGATGCTAACTTTACTTGATTCCAAATTTACAATCTGAAAATGTCTATATATTAGGGCACTGCATTTTCTGGAGAGAAAAATTTACAAGTTGAGTCTGTATATCTTAATGAGGACTCATAAACCTAGGCAGACAGTGAAGATAGTATTTTCGAAAATGTCAGCTCTGCCTTTCGTTATGTTTGTGCCATTTTCTATCAGTTTGTTTCATTACGCTTGTGTGCATACTTCTTTTGCATGAATCTGGTTTTGGCAATTTTGGAAAACTGTGGTGTTGAGCTGGAAATGATAACATTTTTCGCATCATGGTAATCAGTATAACAGGAAGAAAGCAAACATCCTTGGTAGAGATGTGGTAACTATTCCCTTCTTACCCTTCTGAGGGAATAGAACTAATTTTAAATGGGAGGTCATTTCCAGATCATGTCTTTTTTAGAGGAGAGAAAGGATTTTGATGTCCTTTCCAGGTCTAAAGCCCCAGTTTCTTTTCTCAAAGATGTTCAGAGACTTTTCTGTCCTGTTTCCATCTGTTAAAGCTGGATCATCCATTCTGAACCACCAACATTGTACTATGTCACCTATATGACCAAACACACATAATCAATTTGTCAATGTACAGTTTTTCATTATTTTTAGTTATATTTAATTTTGGAAAATTGTTGAAAACATCATTATTGGCAGAGATATAGGTCATTCTTTTATGAACAATTTACAGACAGGAAAGCAACTGATATTTTTAACTGCTTTGCTGTATACTAGACTACACTGTTGCAATAGCACTCAATGAAAATCTTTTAATCTTTAATCTCTAATGGCTCTACACTGCTTGTTTTGTGTTTTTTTTTTCTTTTCAGTTTTCAATAACAATTTCAGGATTGTTCCCTGTTCTTTTGCAGGTAACAGTGCATTGCACCTCCCAGCAACACAAGCTTCAGTGATTTCTACTCAATACGTTGCAGGGAATATCAGTTATACATCAGTCCCTGCTTGTCAGTCTCCACCTTATATTCACGTCTTTTCATATAAACTTAGAAATTAGTTTAGATGTAATACATGCAACTAGCTAGTGACACACTGTTGATGTTCTTATCAGTGCTTTTACTTATCACACTTGTATTTTCTTACTTGCTTGTTTATTAAAGGCAACAAGCTCTCGTTTAACAAATAGTATATAGAACTCCCTTTGAAATCCAAGTTGCATATACATTTATATGATCTATGAATTCAACAATGTGAACATTTCATAAGGAGAGAACATTTTTGTATCATATATGATGATGTGTTGATAATATGGTAAATTACTATAGGTTGAAAATGAGATTTTAGTTCTACTAGACCCAATACAAATCTTATTAAAAACCAATATCTGAGTATTTTGCTATCTGAGATTGATATTACTAAATACAGTTTAACAATTCATTAATATTCTTCTTAAAATGTGTATTTTGCCACAAATTTACAAATTCAGAAAATAATATGCTTCATGCATGACTGCTGGACAATATGTGTAATGTCTTAAAGGTAAACTATTTTGTGTGTTGCTCTATGGCAATCATTCGATCAATTTAGCAAGAATTCATATCATCATAATGACTGCATAGATGTGTTTCATAATGAGATGTACAGTTGTGGTATGAGCATCTCTCCCTCTGTTGGGTGGAACTGGAATTACTCAATAGATGTTCCACACAGTAGTTCCATCAGATAAGTGAAGTCATATTTACTTCCAGAGTATAACTATCTGAGTTCTAGTTCTCCTCTCCTG
The DNA here is from genome assembly GCA_020745775.1 of Theristicus caerulescens. Lineage (NCBI taxonomy): Eukaryota > Metazoa > Chordata > Aves > Pelecaniformes > Threskiornithidae > Theristicus > Theristicus caerulescens. The sequence continues at coordinate 24,238,239 of CM036564.1, read as the reverse complement.
TTAATTTCATAATGAGTCTTTTGTCCAGAAAAATTATTATCATATAATCCCTGGATGTCCAAATGATTCATTAAGTTAAACAGTAAGCTATCAACTGAAGTTGTATTATTCATGATAAATAGGGCTCCACTGTTTATTCTGAGTTGGCAAAAGCATGAATATTTAGTTATTTCTCTGCAGTACCTACTGAATGCAGTTCATCGCTATCCCCTTGCTATGCAATCTTGTGAATTTCTGAGAAGACTTCCCTTTCCTGGAATTATTCTCTCAGGTATAACAATGATGTGTAGGTATGCACATATAGTATAAGACAAATAATTTTCTTCATTAATATGAGACAAATAATATCCTTCTGGAGGAAATCCATCAGCTAAAAAGCAGGCGTCTTTAAAAATCTTTCTTTTTGATACATCAGGGAAGAATTTTTTCTCCATGTGTAACACCAGCAAGTGATGTTATCTTCTTTTGCAATACCTTCAGGGTACAAAGGGCAGAAAACAGATTAAATAATGGTGTAAGTCTTTTGCATTATTAATATATTTGAAACTCTCTGTATTTGGAAACTCTCTGACTTGGGAAATGCATTATGACCAGGAATTGACCACATGAACTAGTGAGTAGGGTCATCCTGTAGCTCCTGTCAAGCTGTTGGCTTCCGTGCTTTGTTTTTGATTTTCATAAATTCACTTTGAATTAATGATTGAAAACTCTGGGAACTGGGCATTAAGTAGGTAAAAGATTCCTAAAATTTATATAACATATAAACCAGCAGAGGAATAGTATTTCATAGAAAGTAGGAATAATTCACTTATTTTATGATAATTAATAATTATTATTATTAATATAATTATTAATAGAAAATTAGTTTTACTTTTCAAAAGAAAACCCAACATTTTTAGATTCTTTTCAAAAAAATGAACTTGTGTCTTTCTATGATTAAAATAGGGCTCTGGAACTCAAAATTGCTTTCTGAATTTTTCTGTGGCTCTCAGTCTTTTAAGACTGTCATCTTCCTTTTTTGTAGAGATAATGATCCTTGCCTACTCCTTTGATGATCCTACATTATGGTATGGCAAAACTCCTTATAATTATTGCTAAGCTGAAACTATATCAGATACCTTAGTAGGGAGGGAAAATCTAAGTCTAAACCTGAGAGTTTGGTAGAATTCAGTAGCACTTGTCCAATTGCTTTGTAGACAACATGAGTTGGTTTTTCACCTAAGATTCACTTTTTTCTCTCTGGCCCACTCTCTGTTTCACTTCAGTCACAGTAAATTTAGCTGTTGATGAAGTTGACAATTTATTTATTTTGCTCTATTTAAAATTCTAGGTGACACTATCAAATGTTCTTCACTTCAATCTCTTTTCTTTCTGTTTGTGAATGTCACACTATGTTGTACAAACACAGCAGGGATGAAAGCTAACGCAAATGCATATTTGTGTCTACAGCACAAAAATGCGTATTAATGTTTCATAGTAAAAAATAAATTAAACAACCATTTGTCAGATGAGTATCTGGAGACTATTATTAGTAGTCAATATAACTGATCATAAAATGGGGGGAATATTGTCAGGGGGACATATTTTTAATGACATTTTGTGTTTATAAATGCAGACACAGACACTTACATTAAAAAGACACTAGACCTGTTTTTCACACTGTACTGCTGCTCTGAAATGAATTACTCACAGCTTTGTATTAGTTAGGCTGAATAAGACAAATACTCTAGAAGATTGGTTCAACACAGATTAACTTGTTTATTGATTAGATGTACAAAAACATTTCCAATCAATAATATATGAGTAAATTTCTTTGCTGTAGCAGATCACACAGAAAAGCTGAGAATGATTTTAGAAACATCTCATTTTGTTGTAGTCCATATCCAGAAAACTAAAATCAGTCTTTTTGGTATGCCTCTTCTTTTATAAGCATAAATGCATGGCAGGTGAGATTTTCCAGTGTAAATGTAGTAGATTTAGTACCTAATTATAGTCTTTGAAATTTAGGATGAGACTGCTTGCAACTTATTTTTCCATATATCTCAAGAGACTTCATTTTCTCTAGTTTTTGCTTGTTGCCAAAGGATTTCCTTTGGTAGCTGCTTTGGCACAATTCCCATTTTATTCATTCTGTAGGAAAGCCTATTATAACAGTTTTTTATAAAAATGCATGAAAAAAATTCTTTCTCTTCTGTTGTCTATTTACATGTTCTTGAACCTATTAAAAACAGACTTCTCACAAAAGTGAGAAACAGACATGTAAGTCTATGCTTCTGGCACTCTTCATTAGGTTTATTTTCAGAAACTTTGGCTTAACACTGAAGAGCATATGAAATCATGATCATACTTTGCAAGGGAGAGAAACACGACGCATTCAATTTTTGCTTTAATAATGATACTCTGTGAAAAATGAACATATGTATGGGGAAACTGCTTCTCAATAAGCAACTACTTACTTTTGGATTACACTTGGAATTTTTTTGTATTACAATAACTCTCAGGAGTACAAATTGAAAGATTCACTGGGAACTACAAACTTATGTTATTGTGTAGAATGACAGAGGTAAAGCATCTTAGAAAATTGTTTATAGTGAGTCCATGAATAGAAAAAGAAATCCCAGATCTCCGTTTATTCCCAGTAACTTTCTTTCTCTTGTTTAATGAATCATTTTGCACGTTTCAGTTTCCATGCATGTTTTCACTGCTCATAAGTACCTCTGAAAAATGAAGATCTTTTAACAAGTAGGCTATTTTTGAATAATTTTCTATCATTCATGTTGTTGTTTATATTGTATTTCATTGGACACTGATATACCATCTAATATGTTTTTTGTTTCCTGTTACAATATTAAGGAGATTTTTTAAAAGATATATTTATTTCATACTATTAAATTTGGGATAAGTTAATATTGATGCCTAAGTACATGTAAACACTAAGATTTACAAATGCTTCCATAATCCTACAATTGTTGTCATGTTTAAAACAACCTTATCTTTATGTATATAGCTGTGTCGGTAAGAAACAGAAACTGGAAGTTAGGAGATCTGGTTTCAGGTTCATGTTCTGTCACAGATTCCCTGCGTGTTCTTTAATGACAAAACACAGCTACAGATCAACTTAATCAGAAAGAAATGTAGGGAAGTGATGAAGGCATATTGCTATGTCTCAAGACACATTCATTTGTTATGTTTCAGGCTTCAGTTTGATACAGAAGTAAATGGAAACTTTTCCATGTAAGTTCAGGAGTCAGAAGTAGTGAGACACAAAAACCACATCACCACCATGTGACTGCAAGCTATGAACACTTGGCATGCCTTTACCACATCATTGAGAAGAGTCTGTTAGGATCTTCAGGACACATCTTTGATCATCTCTTTCTCTCTCTTTTTTTTTTTTCTTTTTTTTTCTTTTTCTTTCTGATTGGAGGAGAAGGCTGTGTTGATCAGGGCATAAAGTATTTGCAAAGTGCTGTTTGAATAGAATTGGCAAGAAAACAAGTATTTTTTTATGTAGCATAGGGATATTTTCCGTGACATCCTCAATTTTGCACTAATAGTAAAGGAAAAAAAACTCTGAGGAAATAGACTCTTCCACGACAAGGTGATATCTGGTTCAGGGAGAGACAGTCCATATCCAGTTTCAAACTACTCATTATAATAAGTTATCCTATCCATAACTTCCAAGCTGTCCTGCTTTGAGCCACAGACACAGCAGGAGATCAGTTTTAATCTCCATTTCCCTCCAGTGCTTGGATGATCCAGGAACTGCTGGTGACTCAGTACAGTAGCACAAACACTGTCTTCATGGATGGGTGGGGGGGAAATGGATTGGGGGGGGGGGTGCAGGGGGAAACATAGTGACAAAGGATGAGGAAAAGGCTGAGGTACTTAATGCCTTCTTTCCCTCAGTTTTTAATAGTCAGACCAGTTGTTCTTGGGGTACCCAGCCCCCTGAGCTGGAAGACAGGGACAGGGAGCAGAACAAAGCCCCCACGATCCAAGGGGAAATGGTTAGTGGCCTGCTGCACCACGTAGACACACCATCTATGGGGCCGGATGGGATCCACCCAACGGTACTGAGGGAGCTGGCAGAAGTGCTCACCAAGCCACTTTCCATCATCTGTCAGCAGCCCTGGCTAACCAGGGAGGTCCCAGTTGACTGGAGCTTAGCAAATGTGATGTTCATCTACAAGAAGGGTCAGAAGGAGGATCTGGGGAACTACAGGCCTGTCAGTCTGACCTCAGTGCTGGGGAAGGTTATGGAGCAGATCATCCTGAGTGCCATCACGTGGCACGTACAGGACAGCCAGGTGATTGGGCCCAGTCAGCATGGGTTTATGGCATGGGTTTATGAAAGGCAGGTCCTGTTTGACTAACCTGATCTCCTTCTGTGACAAGGTGACCCACTTAGTGGATGAGGGAAAGGCTGTGGATGTTGTCTACCTGGACTTCAGTAAGGCCTTTGACACTATTCCCCACAGCATTCTCCTGGAGAAACTGGCTGCTCACGGCTTGGATGGGCATACTCTTTGCTGAGTAAAAAACTGGCTGGATGGCCGGGCCTGAAGAGTTGTGGTGAGTGGAGTTAAACCCAGTTGGTGGCTGGTCATGAGTGGTGTTCCCCAGGGCTCAGTATTGGGGCCAGTTCTGTATAATATCTTTGTCAACGATCTGGATGAGGGGATCGAGTGCACCCTCAGTAAGTTTGCAGATGACACCAAGTTGGGTGGAAGTGTTGATCTGCTGGAGGGTAGGAAGGCTCTACAGAGGGATCGGGACACGCTGGATCGTTGGGCCGAGGCCAACTGTATGAGATACAACAAGGCTTATTGCCGGGTCCTGCACTTGGGTCACAACAACCCCATGCAATACTACAGGCTTGTGGAAGAGTGGCTGGAGAGCTGCCTGACAGAAAAGGACCTGGGAGTGTTGGTCAACAGCTGACTGAATATGAGCCGGCAGTGTGCCCAGGTGGCCCAGAAGGCCAACAGCATCCTGACTTGCATCAGAAATAGTGTGGCCAGCAGGACTAGGGAAGTGATCATCCCCCTGTACTCGGCACTGGTGAGGCCGCACCTCAAATAGTGTGTTCAGTTTTGGGCCCCTCAATTCAAGAAAGGCACTAAGGTGCTGGAGTGTGTCCAGAGAAGGGCAACGAATCTGGTGAAGGGTCTAGAGCACAAGTCTTATGAGGAGTGGCTGAGGGAGCTGGAGTTGTTTAGCCTGGAGAGGAGGAGGCTGAGGGGAGACCTTATTCCTCTCTACAACTACCTGAAAGGAGGTTGTAGCGAGGTGGGGGTCGGTCTGTTCTGCCAAGTGGCAAGTGATAGGACAAGAGGACATGGCCTCAAGTTGTGCCAGGGGAGGTTTAGATTGGATGCTAGGAAAAATTTCTTCACTGAAAGGGTAGTCAGGCACTGGAAGAGGCTGCTCAGGGAAGTGGTTGAGTCCCCATCCCCTGGAGCTGTTGAAAAGAGGTGTAGATGTAGTGCTTAGGGACATGGTTTAGTGGTGGCCTTGGCAATGCTAGGTTAATGGTTGGACTTGATGATCTTAAAGGTCTTTTCCAACCCAAATGATTCTATGATTCATGTTAAGTAAAAGCTCCAGGCTGCATGAAAACAGGAGACTTACATAAACACCTGGTATTTCAGGGTGAAAAAGCTTATCAAAGAATCAAATCAACTGGGAGGGCAAGAAATATCTTATGCCTATTACATCAGGAGCTTCCTACAGAGACTCAGGTTTTGTCTCATGGAAAGTGGGATTTGCTTAGTTCCCAAGCCATTTCAAGGAGGAAGGTACCTCTCTCTGCAAAACGAAGGACTGTGTCCTTCCCTGAGAGACTGAGGTGATGTTTGGAGTCCAGTGTTAGAAGGAAGGAACAAACAGCTCTTTGTTTCTGTATCCTCCTTATAGACATTCTCATAAATAAATATATAAATGAAAACTCTCCAGAATTAGTATAGACTAAGTAAGCTCTGTGGAGGTTGCTAGGCAGCCAAGGCCAAAGGAATAGAGAGCAGGCAGGTTTTTGAAAAACAGAATCAGTGACTTATGGGTTATCTAGTGTCATCATTTACTCAGTTGGTTTTTGTCATAAACAAGAGACAGTAGAATTTATTTTTCTTTAGTAAATGAGCAATGTTTTTAAAAGATTTGAAATAAAAGGCCTGTTTTATATCTCATTCCTATCAGTGTTTTCAAGCTGCGGAATTATATGTATGATTATTATTTCTAATGTTTATTTATTCATTGACTGAAACAGGAATTTGGTGCATTATATCCAGGCTGTAACTTGAAAACGATTTAGCAGTGTAATTAATTTTTAAACTTCTGTCTAATTTTCATTTTTACCACAATGTGCATGTAAGGCTCTAAATGAAGGAAGTTTCCAATGCTGGAAGGTATACCTTGCCCTCAAGAGGTGTCCATGTTTCACTGTTGCTAATGACTGGGAAAGACCTAATTTCTACCACAATACCCTGTATGATGTATGATGAAGCTACTCATTACAGAAATATAGCAGTAACACATACCACCTTCCTCTTGCTGCTAAGCATGCAAAAATACAGGCATTTCCAATAGGCAAGGTTTTCATATGCAAGATTAGGTGATCACATTATTGATTAATTGCTGCCTTTGAAATCTCTGCTTATATTTGTGTCTTAAAGTCTTCTTGAAATTAACTGTACCTTCAGCAGCTGTATTATACATACAAGTACACTGAGGGGATACTATAATCCTACAACTCCCCTCCCTTCTCAGATAATGTAATGACATCTCTATAGCATGTTTTAGTCTACTTTAGTTATTCTCTCCCAATGTCTTCAAATTATGGCTCTAGAAGATTTAATTGCTGCATCACAGTTTCTCAATATTTGTTTCTTCCACAGGGTGGATTCTGTGGGGGGGTCCAGGCAGCTCTGTGGAACAATCTTCAATGGGCTAGTAGGATGAGAAGGTCCAGGGCTAGTTTGGGAAACGAGGAGAAGCATCACCTCCCAAGACGGTAAACCTACCGAAAAGGTAATTCATGCTAGGGTATTGTTATGCAGTCAGCTTTTCAGGCTCCAGGGATATCATGGCTGGAATGCATGGCAGAAAACTGGTAAGGAATGGGAGCACATACCTTTGATGCTGTCTGAGTGTTCATACAGAGTCTCCTGAAAATCTTTCAAGAGCTTCTTAAACCTCACTGGGTTTCAATTCCCTTTCCTGTGTGAGGGAGAATTTGGAGGGTATATCTTACAGGGGTTTTCTTGTCTTCCTGTGGACCTGTTAGAGAACACAAATCACAAGTTTACAGTAACTTTCTGTGAAATTCCTTATAGGACTTAAAACTCATGCAATTGCCAGCTTATCAGCCATATAACAATTTAGCATAATAAAATGTTATTTCACAGGGAGAGTTAATGGCTTTATTTTTAACTGTACATAAACTTGTTTGGTTGGCTTATTTCGATCTCACCTTCCAGGCTTAACTATTGTGTTTGTGGAGACTCTCTTTCTTCCCTGAAGCCTTAACTATGGATATTTTTGTTGGTAGCATTTTAGAAGACCAAGAGAATGTGCAAACTAAAGATCTGTCATCCCTTAGCGTTACTGTAATGAGGCAGAGTTGAGCCATGAAGTACCAGAGCATTAAGTTTCTCTGCTGTCCCAAAAGCTCAGCTATCTGGTGTATTTCTGAGCCCAGTTAACTTTCAGTATGTCCATGCTATGCACACATTTATTGGTCCTAAGCTAAAATTAAGTTTGCTGAGCAAACAGATTTTGTCCACTCATCCTAAACCAATCATTTCACATGGTACTTTATGAAATATCTGACAGGCTGACTTGCTGCTTTCATTTATTAATATGCCTTAATATATGCAGAGTGTGAGAATATAAACAATGGAAAATCACACTGATGGAAAGCAAAATGGGATTTTTGATGCAAAATTTTTCATGAGGATCTTTTCCCATATCTCATGAGACACCAAAAAAAGCACAAACCATCATTTAATTAGGAAAGCTTTTTTCTTTGCTCAGGAGTATAAATGTTTTGGCTGGTTGAGTACTAGGTTAGGCTTTCAAATGTCTCTGGGAAATACTTTCCTTTTTGTTGCTGGTGACCTCCCTCCAGCTCCCTGGCATTCATTAATTAAAACCATTCAGAGATTCCATTGCCATAAATTGCTTCCATGCTTCACCAGGCTTGGCAGCTGCCAGAAAACAGGCTAATTTGCACTCATAACATTACTGAGAGTTATGTCTTTGTATAACCTGTAGCTGTGGTAGAGAGTCTAAAGCCTTCCCGTCTGGAAAGAACAGAAACTACTTTATTACCTGGGAGAAGTTATAAAGACATTTGTGACAGAAGAAAGGTTTGATATAGGAGAGTAAGCATAGGTCTTACCTCCTGCATTTATACAAATGGTGATAGTTTTCAGTTTATAATCTGCTTTTCAACACTCTTCCACTCAAAACTGTTGCTAATCAGTTCAACCAAGGTTCTCCAGACCTAATTTGGTTTTCTGTTATGTAGAAGAAATGAGTTAGCATGGCTTTTTGTTAATGAGGGTCCAGTAGTCTTTACAAAATATTGCACCAATTGGTTTTGGGTAATTTACTGTAAACAAGAGACAAGAATAGCTTGTTTATGGTTGGAACTGGTCTGAGATCCAGAGGATCTGGCATCAGTCCCTAGCTGTGTTTCAGGTGTCTTCTTGGGTGCATTTTTCTACATATAAAATGGGTAGACTCTCATGGAAGTTTTGTAATGTTCCTTTGTTGATGCTTTTGTAATAATCCTTTCTCAGAGGGGGAAAAGGATGTTTGCACAAGAGTTAGCAGGGCTCATTGAAAGAGCTTTAAACTAGATTTGAAGGGGGAAAGGGATAAAACCAGGCTTGCTAGAGATAAACCTGGGGGTGGCATGCCAATGTTTGAGGGACAGTGTGCTACCACATTTGAAATGTCTTTATACTAATGCATACAGCATGAGGAATAAACAAGAGGAGCTAGAAGCTTTGGCCCAGTCCCAGAGCTACAACATCATTGGCATAAGCAAAACCTGGTGGGATGAATCCTGTGACTGGTGTGCTGTGATGGACGGTTATAGGCTCTTCAGGAGGGATAGGCAGGGCAGGCGAGGTGGGGGAATGGCACTGTATGTAAAGGGAGGAGTTGGATTGTATGGTCCTTACAGTTGGCAACAAATGGTTGAGGGCCTCTGGGTAAGGATGAATGGGAAAGCAAATAAAGTGAATGTTGTGGGAGTCTACTATCGACCACCCAGCCATGGCGATGACACCAATGAATTATTCTACAAGGAATTAAGGGATATCTCTAGATCAACTGCCCTTGTCCTTATGGTTGATTTTAACTTCCCAGACAACAACTGGGAATATCATACAGTGGACACAAACAGGTCCAGGAAATTTCTGAAGCACATTGAAGATAATTTCTTGGTGCAGGTACTAAGGGAGCCAACTAGGAAAGGTGCTCTCTTAGATTTGTTGTTTGTAAACAGAGAGGGACTCATGGGCAAAGTGGTGATTGGTGCCTGTCTTGATCACAGTGACCATGAAGTAGCGGAGTTTCAAATCATTGGCGATAGGAGAAAAACTACCAGCAAAACTTCGACCCTGGATACGGGGAGAGCAGACTTTGGGCTGCTGAAGGAGCTAGTTAGTAAGGTCCCCTGGGAATCTGCTTTTGAAGGTATTGGGGCCCATGAACGCTGGTCACTTTTTAAGAGCCATCTCTTAAGAGTGCAGGAGCAGGCAATTCCAAGGTGTCAGAAGTCAAGCAAGTGGGGCAGAAGGCCAGCTTGGCTGAGCAGGGATCTTCTTCTAGAACTTAGGTGGAAAAAGAAAGTGTATAGACATTGGAAGCAAGGACAAGCGACACAGGAGGACTACAGAGATGCTGTTTGCCACTGTAGGGAGAAAATTCATGCAGCCAAAGCTTGAATAGAGTTTAAGCTGGCCAGCGCTGTGAAGGGCAACAAAAATATGTTAACAGCAAAATGAGCATCAGAGATAACACTGCTCCGTTACTTGATGAGGTTGGTCACCTCACAATCAGGCGCGTAGACAAAGCAGAGACATTTATGCCTTCTTTGCCTCTGTCTTTAACAACGATCATGGGACCTGGGACCCCTGGAGCCCTGTGCCGGAAGACCATGACTGGAGGGACTATAAACTCCCAGCTGACCCTAAACTTGCTCCTCCAGCTGGATGCGTATAAATCTATGAGGCCCAATGGGATTCATCCCAGGGCACTGAAAGATCTGGCCAATGTTATCGCAGGACCTCTCTCTATTATTTCTCAATGGTCTTGGGAGTCTGGAGAGGTCCCAGTCAAATGGAAGCTGCCAAATGTTGTCCAAATTTCCAGGAAGGATAAGAAGGAAGAACCTGGTAATTACAGGCCTGTTAGTCTCACTTCAGTGCCTGGTAAAATTATGGAGAAGTTCATTCTGGGAGTTATTGAAAAACACTTGAGAGACAATGCAGTCATTAGTCATAGCCAGCACAGGTTCATTAGGGGAAAGTCCTGTTTAACTAACTTAATTTCCTTTTATGACAAGGTCACCCATCTAGCTGACCAAGGGAAGCCAGTAGATGTGGTGGTTTTGGATTTTAGCAAAGCTTTTGATACTGTCTCTCACAGTATCCTTCTGGATAAAATGTCCAGCATACAGCTAGACAAGTCCATAATAAATTGAGTGAATGACTGGCTGATGGGTTGGGCTCAAAGAGTTATAGTAAATTAGGTTACATCAGGCTAGCAGCCAGTCACCAGTGGGATTCCCCAGGGCTCAGTTTTAGGGCCAGTGCTCTTTAATGGTTTTATAAATGATCTGGATGCAGGAATTGAATGTACGTTAAGTAAGTTTGCTGATGGTACTCAACTAGGAGGAGCTGTGGACTCCCTCAAGTGTACAGGGGCCTTACAGCAAGATCTGGATAGACTAGAGAGCTTGGCAAGTGCCGTATTCTCCACCTGGGATGAGGTAATCCTGGTTGTACGCACAAATTGGGGGATGAGAGGCTGGAGAGCAGCCCCGTGGAAAGAGATCTGGGGGTTTGGGTTTATGGTAAGTTGAATATGAGTCAACAGTGTGCCCTGGCAGCCAAAAGGGCCAGCCGTGCCCTGGGGTGCATCAAGCACAGCATAGCAAGCTGGTCAAGGGAGGTGATTGTCCCACTCTACACTGCACTGGTGTGGCCCCACCTTGAGTACTGTGTGTAGTTTTGGGCACCTCCATATAAGGAGGACATCAAACTATTAGAGCATGTCCACAGGAGGGCAACCAAGATGATGAAAGGTCTCAAGGGTAACACTTGTGAGGACCGGCTGAGGTCACTTGGTTTGTTCAGTTTGGAGAAGAGAAGGCTGAGGGGTGACCTCATCACAGTCTACAACTTCCTGAAAGGGGCAAGCAGAGGGGGAGGTGCTGATCTTCTTTCCATGGTGATCAGCGACAGGACAGGAGCAAAAGGAATGAAGCTGCATCAGGGGAAGTTCAGACTGGACATTAGGAAAAGTTTCTTCACTGAGAGGGTGGTCGGTCACTGGATCAAACTCCCCAGGTGGTTATGGCAGCAAGCCTGTTAGAGTTCAAGGAGCATCTGGATGACGCTCTTAGTCATATGGTCTAGTTTTAGGTAGTCCTGTGAGAATCGGGGAGTTAGACTCGATGATCCTTATCGGTCCCTTCCAACTTGAGATATTCTATGATTCTATCATTCTATGAATCTTACTTCAGTGCCATAGAGAACGGTTTGGATTCCAGGCTTTATACTGGGAAAAGAAGTTACAACCCTTCAGGGAAAATATGGAAAGAAACTGAAATTAGATGAGATGACATTGTGATATCTTAATCTGCAACATACTAAATAATGTTTGAACTTCCCCAGCCCTACACTTAATGAGAAGCAGGAAGCTTAATAGATTGATGTTTCAGTCTCTGATTCATGGCTTAAATTGTGTTTCATGTGAACTGTGGGAAATGCCATTTTGACTGAAAGAAGGGGAAGATAAGAATGCTGCTTTAATATAACTTGAAATCTTGATGGTAAAAGATAATTTATATATTCAGTAAGAGGCTTTCATCTTCATTGGAGTCTAATGATATTGATCTGATATCAGTACTAAGTCTATATTCTTGAATTCTGATCAGATTCTGCTTCTGGTAGGAACCACAAATGTTTCACGTTGTTCCAGCAAATGGAGCTCTTTTTGTACATTTCTTTGGCTGGTTAGTTTACAAGTGGCTACATTTTGCTGTTATATGTGATAAATACTTTTTTTGGTCTATTTTAAGGTGAACAGTTCTAAATTTTATATTTGTGGCAATCACTGTGTCCCTTCAAGGGTATTTATAGTAAATTCATAGTAGTCAATGCTGGGTTTGGGTTGTTTTTTTTTTTCCTTTTCTAACAGCTAAGAAACCAGTTGTGTTCCATGATTTATGAAAAAGTTCAAACCTTTCAAATTAAGTGAAGGGTATACAGCTTCAGAACAAATTATGTTCTTAAACATAATGAAAATCTCCATTTGAGAATGAAACATGTCCCAGAGCTTGGAATGGAACAGAAGAAATGAGATATTCATATCAAACCAGAAGTTCTTTTCACCTAATAACAATTCACATAGCTATGTTTAGAACAAAGCTTGTATTTTGAGTGGCTGTAGATACTGACCTGTGTGCGCACAACTAGCTCTACACAGCTGATGATTGACAAGACTAAAGTCACAAAGCATGTGCATGCGTAATTGTGTAGGCAGTGCCCATTGCTAGCAGGCAAAGGGAATGCTCAACTAAGTTATTTTTTATATTCTTTATAAATGAAAACTGGGAAGCTTCTGTTCAGTCTTTTTTTTTTTTTCTTTTTTTTTTGTTTTTCCTTTTCACCAAGAGACCTCTAGGGTTTTATCTTAGATGAAAGAACCCTTAGACAGAACCAGAGTCAATAACCCTCAAGAGACAAATGGAGACAGGAGAACTTAGCAGTGATTCCTTCAATATTTCACAAAAGACTAAAGACTGTGACATGACAAGAAGAGATCATTGAATCTCTGAAATGATCTGAGAAATCAAATACGAAAGAGATGAGTTACCAGGTAGCCTTCACCTGCATTACTCAATGCCATATACATTGCTCTCTCCACAGATGATAACACTATATATGATGTTTGGTATGTTTTCTGGGGAAAAGTGCTGTATTCTTTTTGTTTAAACTTACTGTGTGAAATTCCTCCTTCATTAAAAACTGGTAGAAAAGCTGGCCCCTTTAGCGTGTCCGGATGCCAGTGATTCAGTGTCTCAATTTACTTCTTTGTTTTCTTTCTCTCTCTAGGGTTAGTTTTTGTTCATCTGCCACTTTTGTTTTCTATTGTTATTTCTCCATTATTACTTATTTTCTTACGAATTATGCTTCTCTTCCTGATTTTCCATTTAATTCCTCAAGTTCTATTATGATAGGTGACAGAAAACTGGTCATCTGATACTGAAGAAGTTTGGGGTATTTACTCTTTGTAAGACTGAATGTTTAGGCACCTTCCTCTGAATGTTCTGGTTCCTGTACTGTTCCATGATCCTGTCCTGAAATTTTTAACACTTACTTTAGTGGAAATTTTGCTTTGACTACAGTAGAATAAAACTGGTGGTAGAAAAGTTGATCTGAATACCAAACAGTAACATTTCTTTCCTTAATTCCCTTGACGTCTTGGGGAATTGCAAAGGATTAGCTGTTGATTTGGCAACATATAATTGATAGATAACAAAAATTCAGCTCTAAACTACTTTAAACCTCTTCTGACAAAAGAAACCGTGTTAAAGGAGGGTAAAGGGAAGGGAAAGAATTTACTCTCAAATGCATCAAGCAGATCACTTTTTATTGATGTGACATTTATACGTGTTGTAGTAGGTGAGGTCTCTCATAGCATAGCAGCTTTTGTTTATATCCAATGTCTGATATAATATTTATCATGAAGATATTGAAATCTGTAACAAGAACTGAAGATTACCAAATGCACAGCCTGGATTAGGCAATATGATTATTAAAAAATCAGAGTGAAAACAGCTTACATACGCAAGGTGTCTGACTGCAGCTAGAACTCCCCAGGGCATTTAAACCTATATCAAAGTATCTGGAGATGGAAGTTATTCTTGTGGAGCTTCATGAAGTGGGGGGGAAGGGGCGGAATTCATGACTATGTGGCCTTTGAGCAAAACCACACTGAAAGAAATTTGCATGAGGGATGTGAATGAAACATAGTTGTAAGCACGGATTAGAACGATATTTTATGGGGTTTGTTTGTTTTTTATTTTTTGCATGCAATGCTCTGTTTGCTTGCACTATGTAAAATCTTAATCTCAATTTTTGATAAGTATAGCTTTCTTTTTTATTTTTAAGCCTGTCGTGTGTTGGGGAGCAAGATGCATCACAGTGAAACAGTAGGGCTCTCTACATTGCTAGAGGTAAAAAGTCAGAAGACTATGTATGCAGGTAGTGGAAAAGGAGCTGCACCTTGAGACACAGGTGCTGAGAGTGCTTCCTACTGCTCTATTAAGCATCAGTGCAGGGACTGTGGCTGCCAAATGTCAGCCTTTGGGAGGGAATTCCCTCTGGCAGAGCAGTCCTCTGTTTTTCCTGCTTAGAAGCAGATGGCAAAGAGGCAGCCCACATCACCAGGCAGACCTGGATATGCTATGCCTCTTCAGGATGAAGATTACTTTAATCCAGTAAGTCATTGTTCATTTCAGTCATACAGATATTTGAACTGACTTAAAGTAAAATAAAAATTATTTTGGGGGTAATCCCTGCATTTTTTTCTATAAAGCAAGTGAGCAGTACAAACAAAGCTGATTTTATAAAACATAAAACATAGTATCTAACATAGGTGAACTAAAGTTGAACTGTGAATATATTTCTAATATATTAAAGCATTGTTTTATATTGGCCAAGTAGGCTATTATATACTGTCATAATATTATTTCCAATAGTTTTCTAACATTCTTATATTATGGCAGTGCCTATGATAATTTATAAAAAGAGCTATAGGAGCACCGAATAGAAGAGAGCTCTGCATCATTCAGATGCTGCAATGAGGGAAGCAATATCTTTATTTAATCCTCTTGATTTATAGCTATGATTCTTTTTTTTTTTTTTTTCCACTGGGCTGGTTACAAGAGTATTTGACCACTTCACAGTCATTAAGTCCTTTAGATGCATAAAGTAACAAGAGATGCCTCTCTGAACACAGTGAGCTGCTGATCAATACTTAAAAATACAGTACATCATAACGAAAATGGCAGCACACTGGCTAATGTGTTAAATAACCAAGCAGCAGAAAAGTGCTCAGCTTCTCTGAATATTGCACTCAGAAATGGATTTCACGTTTAGAAGCAGTAGATACTGAAGGTGAGTAGGTCATTTGTTTATCTTTGCAACTGCTGTTGTTTGATCATTGCTCCAATTTTACAAAGAAGCTGAGGCACAGAGATGAAGCATTAAGAAAGTTAGGAGTTAGAACCTCTTTCCTACTGTCTTTGATCTGGAAATCTGAGCCTTTTTCCCCACAGAAAGCACCACTTTATTTAAATTCATTAACACATATCTTTATAGCTCTTTGAGGATTTGAGACACTACAGTTGAAATTCATCCTAACATGTCTAAACAGAGAAAAGCTGCTTTAGTCATGGGAGTTAAATATAGAGAGGTAGTGATGGTCCTGCCTTCAGTCCTGTACACTTTCCTAAAGATAAAGTATCACTTTTTATAGAAAGGGGTTAATAGACTAGACAATATCGTCCAGTTGCACAAGTATCCCTATTTCGTTTTGCTAGGAATACTAAAGTTTCGGCACTGCACAGTCTGTATGTTTTGAGCTGTAAATAACAGGTCTTCCTATT
Organism: Theristicus caerulescens; assembly: GCA_020745775.1. Classification (NCBI taxonomy): domain Eukaryota; kingdom Metazoa; phylum Chordata; class Aves; order Pelecaniformes; family Threskiornithidae; genus Theristicus; species Theristicus caerulescens. The sequence continues at coordinate 24,222,326 of CM036564.1, read as the reverse complement.
TTTCCTGTCTTGGGCTCTTCTAAGTATATATTAACCGTTGCAACTAGTTGCTGAGTTCCACAATAAGGGGTGATGTTGGCAAATATCCACTAGTGACAGATCCGAGAGCCACCGTAATCCATTCCTTTACTGCAGCTAAAAGTTGAATTTAAAATTACCAGCATGAAGAAGAAATGTTCTTTTAGTAGCAATTGTAATTTGATACTGAGTAGGTGGTTGTTTAAAAATGGAGTTTCAAAAAGAAACGTGTGTCATGGTCCGAACAGAAAAAAGTGAAAAATGAGGCTTGCACACCAAATTGGATTGATCTGTGTTACCAGCATGAAGATATACCAGGGGAGCTTCAGGTTGGACATTGGGAAAAGGTTCTTCACCCAAAGGGTGGTGGAGCAGTGGAACAAGCTCCCCCGGGAGGTAGTCATGGCACCAAGCCTAACAACATTCACAAAGCATTTGGACAACGCCCTCAGACATATGGTATGATTTTTGGGGTTGTCCTATGCAGGGACAGGAGCTGGACTCGATGATTCTTGTGGGTCCCTTCCGACTCAGGACATTCTATGATTCTATGTTTCTATGATTCTACCAATAACAAATTCAAGCTGCATATAAACTTTATGCATCCTGCATGGCTGCAGAGTGAAATCAATGATTATTCACTTGCTTAAATCAAAATTCTAATCAACATGATTAGCAGCAAAAATGTAGAAAGTGTTTGCCACGTTTAGGAATTTATGTCAAAGTAATGACATCATTGCTGTAACTGCCATACAGTCTTATGTCACAGTCAGGTGATCAGGCAGTGCTAGCTATAGACCCTCTTAAATATTAATCCAAGATCAAATGACAGCTTGCTCCTTTCCTTAACTTCATGTTTGGGAAATCAGTCTTTCTCCCTATTTTGTTCTGTAATATTCCCAGGCTTTTTTTCTTCTAGTGGTTCTGTTTCAGACAGAATGCCACCAGAAATGTTTTTCTAATGACCTTTCCACTGGCCCAGTTAACAGACTAATGAGATTCAAATAACAGCTGAAGATTGCTAGAAAAATCTGAATAAACCAAATGTACAGCCATTTACAATAGTTATATTTTTTCTCTTTTTATTTCCATTTCTCTCTGATTAAAAACACAGTATGAATAATGTTTTAGAAGCTGAAGTGAAACCTGATTTTCATGGGATTTAATCTCATGTGTGGGAAATGTAAACGTAATCTCCTATTTAGGAGTGCTTTGCTTGAACTTACTGGCATGCATTTTCAATTCCAGTTTACTGAATGTGTTCTTCAGTTTCCTTAATTTATGGATGTGGTGAAGGAGGAATATTAGACATTACGTATTTTACTTGCCAAAGTTTCAGATTTTCCTGAGCCAAGTGTGAACAAAGAATTTCCTGTAGGAGAGCCTAATATGGAATTCGGTGAGAATTTCAGAATTAAAACTGTAAGCTATGCTGTCTGCAGAAAGAAATAACAGGGAGTTTTTATTCCATCGTGCTTAGAAATTACTTCCTGAAAAAAGATACAGTATTCTAGTTTCTCATAGGGTATCACATTATTCATTCCTCTATTTTCAAGTTAGGCACACAAAAAAAAATGTTGACACAAGTAGCTATAATCAAGAAACATGTAAAAACCAAATTAGGGATCATCCAGATCAGAAAATTTTATTACCTTCTTCATAATGAAGGATATAGCCTCCATTTTTAGTCTCAGAAGCAAATGTTGGTGTTTTTTTCAGTCATTTGTTACTCCTGGTCTCTGGAGTCATCATAGAACAAACTAAATAAATAGGGAAAAAAATGAACATTTTCTGAAAAGAAAGCACTTTTGTAAATATAGCCTGATCTGAAACCTCTTAATTCTGATGGAAAGGTGCTCTCCGACTTTCAAAAGGTGTGTTGGAGATTTGCCTTATTACTAAGCTGCCTGTCTCTTCAGCTACATGAAGATATATATACTCAAATTTTTTTTTCTGTTATTTTCATACTAGCTTGGACAGAACCTTTTTTAGTGTTGATTAAATTGTATGTATGTATTTTGATGATTTACACATTACTACAGATAAAATATAAACTTCAGAAGTGTTGGAAACAACTGAAATGAAAGAGAGGAAGGACTGATTTAGAATGCAGAAGAGCTATTTGTTGTCTATAATAGTTAAGATTTATTTGGAAAATAAGAGTTAAGTTACTTCAATTCAGAGGGAGGTTACAAACCATTGACGTATGGTGCTCAGAATCATGCCTGCCACAACTGTCATACCAAGAATGCCACAGTTAATCTCTAATGCCTTGCAGATGAAAAGGACAAATTCAGTCTCATTATTATACATTATGTTCACCACTTGAAGAGGCTGCGTATTCCCTAGTCATGCCTATGAATTTAGTGCATGTAAGAAACTACATTGAACAGGATATGTAGACAACTGTTTTGACCCTTATACTTCTCTATACATACCTATATTGATTATAATGAGTATTAAAATGAAACTAAATTTGTGAGGGCTGTAAAACTTACCAATGGTAAATTAATTTGGAACTTCTTAGCTTTATGATTTTATTCATATTTTAATATTTTTATTATTTTACTGTTACTGCTATGACAATTGTAATAAAAGTGTGCGTGCACAATCCATTAACACCTCTACTTTTTACTTTCTTCATTTTCTTAGACAAGCCTCACTGAAAGAGGAATTTGCCTTACTTCTTCACCTCCTTCTTTTTCCCTCTTCAAAATGAGTGTAGTTCATATGTAAGAATGGCTATGGTAGATAATCTTTTTTATTTCCAGTAAAATGTGGGAGGGATGGAATGGTTGTACTGTGTACATCTACATAAATATTATGATGCTATCTTCAAGTGCATGATCATGTTTTAGTCATTCCTTCCCTTATATTCACTGTCCATTGAGACCTTGCCTCATTCATTGCACAGGATGGCTTAAAAAAGGAACTGCAGACAAAGGAAGTCTGGGATATTTTTTGAATGCTTGCCTTTGCAACTGAAAGAACTTACATTTTTTTGAGAGTAATGTGTTTAAGATGTAATACATATACATTTTTTTTCCTGCTATTATTAGGAAGTTTAAACTCTGTCAGTGAGTACTCAGAATCCCAGTAAAAACAGATGGAGATCTGTACATGAGGGGGAAGCAGACTATCAAGTTGAGCTCAGCAGTGCACCTGAGAAGGGAGAGTGCTTCCCTAGACCTGTTTTTCCCTGGCAGTAAGTAGTGTAAAGAGGAGGGATGTTAAGGACTAAATACTCCAAATGCCCTGACTTGTGCTGCCATTTGTATATTTTACACTCCTTCAGTTTCTCTCCAAAACGAACAGGTATGCATTTACAATATGACTTTTGTTTTGGTTTGTATTAATGTGGTATTTTTAATGTAAGTTAAAAGGAGAATTGATTAACTTTCCAATTTCTTCCTCCCCCAACTCTGAAGAGATGTTTTTGGTCTCCTTTGATGTACTGTTACTCTCTTCCCTCTGCATTTAATCAATGCTTCTGTATTCGCTTGGTCTTGTAGTTCTGTCCTTGCAAGCTTCAATAGCCTCATCATATTTGGTTCTGCTAAAGACCTCATGGAAAACACTGAAAAACATTCTTCTTGGGAACAATTCTGCCAATGTCTCATTGATTTCATTTGCATCAAATCATGATTTTTTGTTTCTCTTCTTGCTGACTCACCCTGTCCTTCTCTACCCCAGATACGTACAGTGGTTTCCTGACACCCTCTGTCATTCTGTTTTCCAGATTAGTGTTCTAGTTAGTAATTAGTCCTTGTCCTTGTGTCCCCTAGCTCTATTCCCACTCTGTCCTGAGGCAGTGATTCAGTAGCTCATTCTGCTTAAGTTGATTCTCTCCCTGTTTTTTGCCCCTACGACTGATTTATGGGGTTGCATGATGAAACAGATAGATTACTGAACTATTTTAAAAATATTCTGCCTTTACAGAGAGGCTTGTTATTAACCTGGGAGTTATAACCTGATTCCCTGGAGATCTGTGCAGTGAGTGGAATTATACCAGCACAACCAAACATGTGTTCAGGGCTTGGAAGCACGTGGCTGGGGACACAGGAGGCAAGGGCTTCCCGAGAGAGACACAGTTGCCAAGAGAAATGACTGTGGAACAATGGTCTATTTTCCTTGTCATCTCTCCCTAGATCTTTTACTTTAATGATTACATTTAGCCAGCTTTCTGAAAGTTAAAGACCCTTTCTGCTCATCTGTTTTTGAGTGATCTTCGCTAGTCAGTATTAACCGGTCCCTCCAGGACAGGGGAGTAAAAAACAACTATGCTTATTGACTTCTTCATTTTGAAGGATCTGAACTGTTTCCAGCAATTAAAGGTAATATAAAGTTTTCTGGGAAGTATAAAAAATGGAGTAAGTAATAGTAGTCCCTCTTGTTTCCCAGCCCCGCAGGGACTGAGCTGTTGCTCACTGACAGCTCTCTTTTTTAACCTTTCTATGATCTCCAAGGGATTTATGACCCTCAGTTAGAGAAAACAGTACTAATCTAGTGCCCTTCCTGGTCTCAGATGCCACCTTTCTGTGAATAAAATGTGTCATATGCTCTTCTCTTATGACTCTTCTCTTTTGGAACACCATCATTCTTAGGAGAAATGCAACATGCAGTATTGATATTACTAGATTTATGGCAGGAATGTGGAGCCATGTATAAAGCTTGTTAAGCAGTTCAAGTTAACTAGGCACAAGAAAACAGTAGATGGAAGCCCAGGATGTAAGATCAGATTGGACAGAACCTCAGGGAGAAGGGATGACAAGGGATGACATAAAGATGGCACTTTCTTACCTCGTATTTGCTCTTAGTTGATCTTTACAGTCTGTTTTACTGACAGAGATATGTGTGTTATAAAATTATGCCAAACCAGTGTTGCTATAGGAGGAGCTGGCTCCTGTTCCATTGTAAGCATTGTGACTTGTCAGGGATTTTATTTTTGATGAGGATGATGTGAGGTGCAGAAAGTAAGTTGTTGGGCTGGCTTTCTAATGTAGAGTTTGTGATCCTGTTACTTAAAAGGCATGGTGTCGTGGTTTAACTCCATTTGGCAATTAAGCACCATACAGCCACTCGCTCAACCTCCCCTCCACCCCGCAGTGGGATGGGGGAGAGAATAAGAGAAAAAGTAAAATCCGCAGGTTGAGATAAAGACAGTTTAACAGGACAGCACAAGAAGAGAAAATAATAATAACAATAATAATAATAATAATGATAAAAGAATATACAAAACAAGTGATACACAATGCAATTACTCACCACCCGCTGACCGATGCCCAGCCCATCCCCAAGCAGTGATCACTGCCCCCTGGCCAGCTCCCACCCGTTTATATATTAAGCATGATGTCATATGGTATGGAATATCCCCTTGGCCAGCTTGGGTCAGCTGCCCTGGCTATGCTCCCTCCCAGCTTCTTGTGCACCTGGCAGAGCATGGGAAGCTGAAAAGTCCTTGACTAGTTTAAGCACTGCTTAGCACCAACTAAAACATCAGTGTGTTGTCAACATTATTCTCATCTTAAATCCAAAACACAGCACTATAGCAGCTACTAGGAAGAAAATTAACTCTATCTCAGCCAAAACCAGGACACACAGGTATTCTTCCCCATCAGTGGACAAACAAGACCATAGTTTCTCCTCTTCTCATTTTTTTTTTTTACTTTTATTACTTACACTGGCCAGCAACAGGAAAGTTTCCTTCCCTTCTCTTGCCTTGCAGTCATACATAGACAGACAAATTTTCTATCTTTATTTTAATAATTCTGCATGTCATCAACAGAATATCCCTGGTCCTCACTTTGGGCCTGTGTTCACTTCTAATACATTGCTAATCTACCTCAGTGCAATAGCAACATACCAGTAATGACCATTAGATCCAGTGCTGTAGTTTTTCTTGCTAGCACAGTACATCTGCTGCTGTAGAGGATTTTTGCCTTTTGTCTTTCACCCTTGCTGGTGCCATGCTTTTGGCTTTTTAATGGTTACTTTACTATTGAACTCCACAGGGGAATATATCCCCAAACATTTCTCTAACCTCATCCAGAGAAATCTGAGAGCTCTTCTCCCTGTATTCCCAGCGGGAGCTTCCTGCTTGCTTTTTATGTTTCAGCTACTACACACACATATTTAGATTTAACTCCTTTGGTAAAACTAACCTAATGAGCTATCACAGAGAGCAGCTAATGGCGCTGCAGCCTCATCCCCTTTCCCTGTATAATTTTTATTATCTACTTATGAATTCTTTCTGCACTGTGTGATTAATTTTGCTAATCTCAGACTTTTAAATTAATCATTAATTATTACATTTGGCTGGAGTATTTGAGATCTGCATGGCCTTGTGCTGTCCATACATTTGTACATCAGTGTACTTAAACATAGTGCTATAAGTTATTAATTGGTAAACAACCACTGAAAATTTACTTCACACACAGGTTATTCTTAGACTACTATTGTCCTGGGGAATAGTTGTTCCTTCTCATTAAAATCATCTTGTTTCCTGAGACATCACATATTTGGGGAACAGTGGGTCAAAACCACTGAGGGATATAGACCAAAAATGCATGCTTAAATTCTTTCTCAGCATCTCTCTGGAGCTGATCCCAAACTGGCTCCATCTCAAATGTTCTTGCTGTTATTGCTTATTGCAGTAAATGATTCCCACCAGAAATTCTAAGCTGTTTCCAGTGCTTCAATATCAGAGTGTGGGCTTGGTATGACGACATAAAATGAGGTATATTCACTGACTTTTTTTCATGTTTGTAGCAATGTAAAATTTGATACTTATGTGATATGACAATGATTTGAGTATTTGGCTTCACCTTTCTAGAGAATTAGAGGGATTTTTCTTCTCCTGTGTTTTACTTCCTGATTTCTTTTCTGTCAGTGTGTTCAGTCACATAATATGTTCAAATAACGAATTTGACAATTGATTTCTGCTATTATAATCCATATGATGTAAAAGGTGTTCAGATATAACTTTGAGGGAACAGGAGAAAACCCTAAGAAAATCAGACAGAAAGATTAAACCTTAGACCAAAGTCAACTCCTGCAGGGCATTGTACCTCTCCAACACATCCCTCATCTTTGGACAACAGTTCATAGAATCATAGAATCATTTAGGTTGGAAAAGACCTTTAAGATCATCAAGTCCAACTGTTAACCTAGCACTGCCAAGACCACTGCTAAACCATGTCCCTGAGCACCACATCTACACATCTTTTAGATACTTCCAGGGATGGCAACTCAACTACTTCTCTGGGAGGCCTGTTCCAAAGCTTCACAACCCTTTCAGTGAAGAAATTTTTCCTAATATCCAATCTAAATCTCCCCTGGCACAACTTGAGGCCATTTCCTCTTGTCCTATCACTTGTTACTTGGCAGAAGAGACTGACCCCCACCTTGCTACAGCCTCCTTTCAGGTAGTTGTAGAGAGCGATAAGGTCTCCCCTCAACCTCCTCTTCTCCAGGCTAAACACCCCAAGTTCCCTCAGCCGCTCCTCGTGTGGTCTGTGCTCTAGACCCTTCACCAGCTTTGTTGCCCTTCTCTGGACACACTCCAGCACCTCAATGTCCTTCTTGAAGTGAGGGGCCCAAAACTGAACACAGTATTTGAGGTGCTGTTCCATTAACTAGCTAATTTTTATGAGCCCCAGAGCATTGACAGAAGTTTCATTGTACCACTTCAAATAATAAGAACATCTGATACTGTGAGGGTCGAAGTATTCTTATGTTCAGTTTCAAGTTATGAGGCTTTTGGGTGATCAGTGCTTTCCAAAATTCAGACCTCTATCTCAGTGCTGCATTCCATAACTTTTTGTGTCTGAAAGCTCAGATATTTGGCATAATATGTATGTAAGAGGAAAAATTGGCTGCATTTTGAAACCAAGATTGTAGAAAATTATTTTGAAATAATCCTACCATATGCATTTCATTCTCTCTTGTCATAATGCCTATTATACTCTGAGCTCATAAAGCACCTGGATGTGTACTTAAGTGACAAGTTTATCTGTAGTGCTGCTTTATTCATGATTCTCACATGCAAAGAGCTGACCATGAGGGAGTTAGAGCCTCTAAGAAAAATGATGAAAAAATAAGAGGTAATATTAAAAAGAATGTGTTTTACCTTTTTTCTTTTGGATGAAAGAAAAAAACCTGTTATGGAGACTGCTTGATTTGGTATTAGTGGATTAATGGTAGTCTACTTTAATGTATGTCTTCAGAAAGCGTAGGGTTCTGAAGAGGAACTATGCAGATGGTGACCAGGCTTATATGGACAGTAAGCAGCAAGTGATCAATGATGAATATTCAGAATTGAATAGAATGGGAAAGATTGCAAGTACAAGAAAATAAGCATCTATACTGTTTCTTAAAGAGCTCTATGATAATCTAGGTTTAGACATCTAGAATTTTAAAATTTTAACTCCTTGCTTAAGTGATATGTGCAGTGTGGGAGATGCAATTACATTGCTGCAAGCATAGCTACAGCAAAAATATATGCTGTAGACAAGTATTTAATTTGACAGTGGTGCATACAAGAAACCTGACAAGTTGTGAAAAATTGGAACTATTATCACCACTTGCATGATATTCCAGGAACTATGTTAAAAGGAAACAGGACTAATCCTAATGAAACATGACCTCTCCACTGTGCCAAACTACTATAAACTGAATCTGACTGGCTGCTGCACTGGTGACATTTTCCAATCCAATTTAATGGACTCCAGCACTTGCCCGGGTAGTTGAAACCTCCCATTGATTGTAACCTATGTCATCTTTTCATCTGCCTGTTCTGCATTTCAATTATCATCTCCACCTCATTTTGCCTCTTCTGATCAGGTGGATATCTAGCAAATGTCTACTGTCAAAATAATCCCAATATTGTGTGTAATTTCCTGTAATGATTCTATGCCACCTCCAGTTCACATTAGGCTCTTGTCTCGGTTAATAACTAAATCACACTTCACAGATAAAACTCGTTATTTACTCTCTATGTTTTCCAGGTTCAGCCTGCTCATTGCTCCTCACTGAGTTTTGATTCTTTACTGTACTTTCATTTAAATCTGTGATGGTCAAAATCCCTCCTCCATGCATAGAACATACATTTTTCCTTACTGTATTCTTCATAAAAGAAAGTTGAAGTCTCAGCTCTTAGTTTTCAAGAGAATTAAGATGCCCAAGTTTTTCTTTTGCCACCATTTTATATTATATACTCTTGGGTATATCACTTACGCTGTCCATGCCTAAGTTTAATGGTCTTTAAAATGAATACCATAATACTTAATTCATTGGATTATTGTGATCTAATTAATGAATCCTTTGAAAAATCCTTTGAAGTTCTCATTTGTAAGGTGCTTTATAAATATGTAACAGTCATAACAATAAATTCATTTAATTTCTTGGATTTCAGCCCAATATCATACAGATTTGGGACTTCTCTTTTGTTTTATTCTCCCCACACATAGTGCTTCATTTTGTGGGTCATAGCAAAGTTATTTCACATCTCAGTTCTGCCTCTAAGTAACGATTGTTTCTTGTGCATACCTGTATCAAAGAGAACTTTAAAGATTCATTATTGTCGTGGTTTAACCCCAGCCAGCAGCTAAGCACCACGCAGCCGCTCGCTCAGCCCCCCACCGGCGGGATGGGGAAGAGGATCGGAAGGGCAAAAGGGGAAAAACTCGTGGGTTGAGATAAAAACAGTTTAATAACTAAAGTAAAATAAAAAAAAAAAACAGTAGTAATACAAAGCAAGCAGTACACTGTACAATTGCTCACCACCCGCCAACCAATGCCCAGCACGTCCCCCAAGCAGCGATCAAACCCCTCCCCAGCCAACTCCCCTGCTTATATACTGAGCATGATGTCACATGGTATGGAATAGCCCCCCGCCCAGTCTGAGTCAGCTGCCCCAGCTGTGCCCCCTCCCAGCCTCCCGTGCCCCTGGCAGAGCATGGGAAGCTGAAAGGTCCTTGACCAGTGTGAGCACCACTTAGCAAGTACTTAGCACTACTTAACAAGAACCAAAACATCAGTGTATCATCAACATTGTTCTCAACCTAAACCCAAAACACAGCCCCATACCGGCTACCAGGAAGAAAACCAACTCCATCCCAGCCGAAACCAGGACAATTATTCATATTCCATATGAACCACTGGAGTCCTTAATTATAAAATAAGCCTCTTGAAAAATGTGGATTATTTTCCTTTCAACCTTGTCTGCAGTTTTGAAGCATGCAGTGCAAATATGCTGTTTACATGTGAGGCATCCTTCCTGGAGTAAGAGTCTTAAATGGGGCAAAACATGTAGAGTATTATTAATACTTTTTGGTACTGTGAAATATTTCAAAGAGGGTACCAAAATCCCAACTTACTTTTTGACCTTAGCTTCATGCTTTTTGGTGGGGAGAAAAAAACCCATACCATACAAGTGCTGTATGTGTGCCATTGCCTCTGAAACAACTAAATCTAGGGAAACCATATAACAGTGCAGAACACAAAATTGAACTACTGAAGAACATTTAAATCCAATTGTAATTGTAGTTTTAGACTGATGTAATCTGATTTTCAACAGATTCCTGAATTTAAAGGCATCATTCCTGTTCTGCTGAAAGTTACAGGTTACTTAAATGTCATAAGTGAAGAATTCATAGAATCATAGAATAGTTTGGGTTGGAAGGGATCTTTAAAGGTCATCTAGTCCAACCCTCCTGAAATGATCAAGGACATCTTCAACTAGATCAGGTTGCTCAGAGCTCTGTCCAACCTGACCTAAAATGTTGCCAGGGATGGGGCATCTACCACCTCTCTGGGCAACCTGTTCCAGTGATTCACCACCTTCATCGTAAAAAATTTATTCCTTAAATCTAGTCTACAGATTCAGTCTAGTCAAACAGGCCCTGCTAAAAAATCTGTCCCCATCTTTCTTATAAGCCCCTTTAAGTACTGAAAGGCTGCAATAAGGTCTCCCCAGAGCCTTCTCTTCTCCAGGCTGAACAACCCCAACTCTCTCAGCCTTTCTTCATAGCAGAGGTGTTCCATCCCTCTCATCATTTTTGTGGCCCTCCTCTGGACTCACTCCAACAGGTGCATGTCTTTCCTGTGCTGAGGACTCCAGAGCTGGATGCAGTACTCCAGGTGGGGTCTCACCAGAGTGGAGTAGAGGGGCAGAATTGCCTCCCTCAACCTGCTGGCCACGCTTCTTTTGATGCAGCCCAGGATACAGTTGACCTTCTGGGCTGCAAGTGCAAATTGCTGGCTCATGTCCAGCTTTTCATCTGTCAATACCCCAAAGTCCTTCTCCTCAGGGCTGCTCTCAATCCCTTCACCCCCAGCCTGTATTGATACTGGGGGCTGCCCCGACCCAGGTGCAGGACCTTACACTTGGTCTTGTTCTTCATGAGGTTCATGTTCACTTCATGAGGTTCACTTCTCGAGCAAATTATCCACATTATCCAAAATTTCCTTCCTATACTAAAATGTACTCCAGTTTTGTATGTAACAAGAATCTAGCCTTACAATGTAAGTAAATCTCATATATAAGTAAAAACACGGCTGTATTAAGTACTTCTCAGATCAGAACTCAGGAACAGCATCCTCCTCCTGTGTTATAACAAAACACTCCATTTTATTTATATCTTATTTATACTTTTAGCTTGCCTTAATTTCAAATTATTCCATTAGCAAGATCACGAGAATAAAGAAGTAGGACAATTTAACTGCTGAAGTGGCTTTTCAGAAAATTGCACAAGTTATTGGCATGATTCACAATTTGCTTGGCACCATTATATCTAATGTAAGATGACTAACTTCATTAAGGCTGAAATATTAGATGTAGGAGGGGCAGCCAACTGAGACTATAGTTCTCTACACAACTGTTGCTTAATCGTTTTTATTTATCAGTCAAGAAAGGATTGCTCCAGAATTAAAGAACATTTACTTATCTATACAAGTATAAACATCACCAATAGTTGTGAGTTTATGAAACTCAAAGAACAGAAGAGGCAGAAAGTTTGTAATATGTCTGAGAAAAATATTAGAATTATTTGAGTTTAGAGAATAAAATGGGGAAAATATTAATTGACTGTCACATAATAACACTTGTAAGATGATAGTAAGAATTACTCTGCATATTTTTCACATTCCTTTACAAATATTGGAAACACAGCATTTGCAAACTTTAATTAAATCCTCACTCATCCAGTGAGATTTAACATTTTTAACCCTGCTGTAATGAGAAGCTGTGTAGTAGTATATCTTTTATAAAATTAGAAATTGTCTCCTAATCTTGAAAGAGGAAAAAAAAAAATATGAACACAGCTTTTTTTCTATATTTATATTTAACTTATAGTAGTACCTCAAGCATTTAAATATTTACTTATTTAATCATATTAATCACTGAGATAAGTTTATATCATGATCAAAATAATTATGAAGTCATGAAGTCTAAAATTTAAGAAATGTTTTATAAAAGATGGGAATAAGTTTTCAAATCTAACTTTTTATCCTTTAGCTATATAGTTTGCACTCACAAATGGCTGCTTGCAGGTGTAATGCAGGTTTATAGCAGGAATATAATTATCTGGTTTTGACATGAGGTTCACACAATAGTTTCACATGCTGCTGTTACCTTTGTTGTTGAAAGAATATATGTGATATTACAGTTTTGAATATTTTTCTCAATTTCCTGTAATTTGGGAAGCAAATAAGGAAAGAATAAATAACGGATTGATTTTATTTTTTTTAAGATCTGTCAAGGCTCTGATTTCTGAAAGGGCTGATATAGCAACATCTGTCATGGGTGCCAATGACTGGGCCTAGGCACAGGCATCTGTTTTGAAAATCTGGGCCCTGGTTAATTCTGTGAAAGCCCATGGGGATCAAGAGACATTAGATTTACTGTATCCTGAACCTTGATCTTTTACATTTCTTTCTTCTAATAGCTCTACATTAAACACAATTACTGTACAAAGGATTTTTTTAAATGGAAAAAAGCTATTGAAGATATAATAGATATTTAAAAAATAGAGAGCATGAAGAAATGCCATGCAAGTGGTAGTCTGATTCCTAAGCCTTTTTGCTCTGTTTTTGTTATTCTCTGTAGTTAAATATTAATAGAGTCAGTGCCACTTAAGCAAAGTCATTCATATCATCTCACTAGCCTACGTGGAATTAAGGAAAAATGAACTTCAGCTCTTTAAGTGAGCAGGAGATAACAATGCAGCATAGCACAGAAATGATTGAATTTGCCAGCAGTGTTTGTGCAATACTTGCTAATTTACAAGGGCATTTTCAAGCGATTCATTGGCTGGGATTCCTTGGGGGCAGATCACTTGGGCACTGAAACTGAATCAACATTTAAATGGTTTTACTTTTAGAGTGGTTTAGGAAAATCATAAGTAAATAGATGTTTTCATAATACTGTAACTGCAAATCATGCAAGGGTCATTTGCTTTTTGAAATGAGAGAAAACAGTGTTCTCATTTGGCTGGGCATCTTGCACTGCTTGTTAGAACTGTGAAGAAATGTAAAGTGCAGGTTGCTGGCTTAAGACAAGACCAATTACTCACTGATCTGGATGAATCCACTCCCTCTTTAGCAGATAATTCATCTGCTGTGGAGGAAATAAAGTGAGCTGGGAGTCAGAGACCTGAATTCTTCTCTCTGCTCTGCCACTGATGTGCCTGTGCCAAGGCATCCCGCCTTTCCCTGCTTCAGTTCCCTTTTGGCTAGAAACAGGAGAAGCAATGACTCCTTTCAAAAGAACATCCAAGTACTTGATTTTCAAGACACGATGTATTATGTCCACCCTATAAGTTATATTTCCACCCTACAGGAACTCCTCTTGGTTTTTTCCTTCCTAACATCCCCGATATGTTTTAAAATATGACTGTTAATATTTTGCTGCAGTGCCAGCATTTCAGTAGAAGAGTATAAGGGAGATCGCTTTGCTCCTGTATTTGTACTCTTTCTGTGTATTTACAAAGAGGGACAGGCTGCTAGGCATTTGCCATGTTGATGCAATAAATACCTGCAATAAATACCTGCGCTCACTTGATTGCTGTAAAATCTAAGAAAGCAGGAATTTGGGGGCTGGATGTCTTTTTCTGTGACAGGAAGGAAGGTGGCATTCTGGCAAAGGCATAGAGTGGGAGCAAGAGATAAGTCTTCTGTTCCTGCCTCCTTGATTTTCTGCATGGTTTTGAAAGTCTAGACAAAGTCAAATCAAAAATCCTTTTTAGTTTTTGTGAGCAATGATTTTTTTTGGTAAACTGTTGGCTTCAGTAAAACTGCTCAGGCTTCATCATTGTTAGTTGCCACCCTTGTGTCTATACTAACTTTTTTTTAAACTTTCTCACCTACATAAGATAATATGTAAATAGCATATTAACAGAGTACTCAAGGATTTAAATGTCTTTCTCTTGCAAAACCTCTGGAGAGAAAGATATAAAATGTAATTCCAAAAACCTCTATGGAGATGGAAACCCCAAAATGGCAATATCATTAAAATGAGGACAAAATATTTTTTGTCTCAGGCTTCTTTCTATTGAGCTCTTGAGATTTCCAACATTGCAAAAGGGGATCTTGGAACAAAGTTGGCAGTTGCCTAAAGGAGCACACTGGTGAAGACAGAAAAACAGCAATGCTTCCTCTGTCTTGTTTATATATAGCAAAACAGTAGAAAGTGAAGCCATTGTTCTTGCTAAAGAAGTAGTTCAGGCTCTATGGGAAGAAGACTACTGCTTGACTCTTAATGTTGTTGCTGTTGCCTATTTTACCTGCCCTTCCAATTCCTTGAGTTTGCCTTAGTTGCCTAGTTGTGCAGTAAAGAAAAATTCTCACAGTGTCTTTTGGCTGAATCTGGGTAAGGCCCCTCAGCTTCTCCCAGTCTTAATAAATTAGAGCTTTATAGATTTACCAGATGAAGCTCCTTCCCCAGATCTGTCCTTGACTCCATCCAGTAGACCCTGAAATTGCTAGCTGTGCTAAACTTTTGGAACAACAGGCAACTTCTGTCTCTGAACTAATGCTTCTTTTTGCTAAATTTATATTACCTAGAGAAAGGCTGAAAGAATTTTTTTTGAAGTTTTTTTACACATACTTGTTAAAGATATATTTTCTTTTTATTCTTTAACTTTAGACAAGGTCATTCAGTTCATTTCCTTGTAAAAATAACTCAAAAGTAAAACTAAAGAACTGAAAGGACTGTTGGGAAATGAGTAGCACTGATGATTAATGGCCTGCTGCCTCTAGAAACTGCAAGTCAGATATGAAATTTCTTTGATAACATAACTGAAATTTCACATTTTAGTTCATATACATATGCACGCATATATGCATACTTTCTTCCTGACATACACATGAACTTTCCATGGATATTTTTGTTGAACGCTGAAATGTTTTCAAAAAAAGGAGTTATGTTGTAATTTCTGTTTCTGTAACAGTCTTTGGAGCATATGAAATGCCACTGAATTTGACAGGAGACTCAGATCCAGTGGCTAGATATTCCCACAATGGTTGAGATTCAAATCAGAGTATGCTGGTCATGTTTGGGGAGCTAGTAGTAAAGATATCGGACTAATCTCAGAAGGAAGTTGTTTTAAAACCAGCTGATGCTTCCCATAAGGAACAATTACCATGTTTGAGAACATAATTAAAGGTAGAGTCTCTGAGGTCTGGCTTGACTGCAATATCTGTGTAAAAACATAGGCTTTTACTTTTTCTTCCTTCCTCTTCTTACCTCCTATTCTATTCACATTGAAGTGAATTTCATTAGATCTTTACTTTGGAACCTACTTTTATTTAGTTCAAATTTATAAACTCATATTATCTATTTCAGTTTTCTGTTTAAGAGGCACAGTGCGAGATCCATCCTACTTTGATTTATGGAAATACTTCCATATGAATTATTACTGGAGATCTCTACTGTACCCAGACAAATGGTTGCAAATCACCTCTCTGACAGAAGATATTTCCCTCTATAGGAGATTATTGCTACATATCTTTCATAGTAATTAGAAGTTTGAAAACACTCAACCAAGTAGTGGATATGTGGCAAACTGTGTGTGAACAGCATTAGTAGCCAATTTCTTCCATTTTGGAGATGCCACTCTATAAAATAAAGGGGAAATCGTGCTGGGCTCCAGGGCAATCTATGCTGCAGCAATGTACAATTGGTCACTAACCAGGAATGACACCAGGCAGAGCCATGCCTTAGAGTTTTTATCCACATCATTAAACAACTGGAGTTTTGCCCACAAGTTAGAGCAGAAGACTGATGGCAGTGACTGTGTCATAGTTGTGCTCCTGATTTATTGCATGGCATTAAGCAAATCATCTTGCATCTGTCCTCACATTTAAGGTCAATTTTGGGGTAGGATTATTTCAGCCTTACCATCATGGTTTGGACTTCCAGATGTTACTGCAATATATGTAATAACTGTAATGAAAAATAATGTAGTTCACCTTTGAATAAGAAATATTTGAGTGCAAAGTATATATTATCCTTGATTGAATAGATTGAATTGGTAATACCAGCCTGTTCAGATAGACCTAAGCATATATTACCTCTGGCTCCAACTCATGTTATCAATCATAGACTGTTAAATCTGTTCTCAAATGATACAGTCATTGTCTTTGCCTTCCCATTTGAGTATGGAAAAACTTCTATTCATGTGGGGAATACAGTAGCTTCACCCCTATCTTCTTTTCTTTTTAGATGAGTCATAGATATTAGCAGATGCACACAGATTAGTCAGCTGCTTGTTTGTATTTTCAGAATGGGGATAGGCCTTAATGAAAAAGAAAATGCTACTGGCTGTAGAGTTAGGAGAGAGCATAAGGTAGCTTTGCATATACCGTGTTGCAGCTCATTGCTTTTAAACAAGAGAATCAAGGGGGTTTTATTGAACACTAGAGATATACCAGATTTATATGTCTGACTGACCATGGAACCATGAAGAAGACCATTCACTTAGATAATTCAGCCCAGATTTTACACTAGCCTCATATGTGCTGAGTCAAAACTGTAGGATCTGAGCAAGCTTGGCAAGAGCAGTCATGTGAAACAGAGCTTATTGCTAAGTGCAGGCACTCCCAAACCATGGTCTTACATATCCAGGGCAACATAAGATACACGGCCAATTCTCTCTGCTTAGGCTCCTTTGAAAATCTTAGCTTTAATGTAATTAAACAACATAGTGAACTCCAGTCACCTTGATGGTTTGAATCTCATGCACTTAGCTGACAGTTTCACTGCATTTATGCATTATATCTCTACTTTGATTAGGCCCAGATACATTTAATTAGCAGGTTGTTTGATCAATTAGATAATGAACCCTAAAGTCACCTTCTTGCTTAGATGTGCTTTGAACAACAATTTTAATCTTTGTGACAGCTCCTCTAGAAAGAAAAGGGGAGAAAGCAATGTAATTAAGATTGTGCACAAATTAAGTACACAAAAATGCCTATGTGACTCTGTGGCATATAGCTAAAAATACTTTGAATGCTAAAACATAAAGACACAGAGTTCAGTGGATGTAAACTGTGAGGTTTTCAATTGAGTTATCATTTGTTTATATGTAGGTCTATGATGAAGAGGAGAGAGATATTTGAAAGCATCTGATGTTGAATCATCTTTGCTCCCACTTAATTGATTTCTCTAGCACTGGAGTTAGGCTAATGCTGAGTGGAAATTTAATGTTGTTTAGTGCCTATGTGGTACTGTCATAAAATGCTCCTAAGTCTCTAATGAATAGGGAAAAAAAACAAAAACAAGAAAAAAAAAAACCATGACCACTTACTAGAAAGCACTTACTAGAAAAATTCTGAAACACTGGGATGGAAATAAGTGGAAGTTCCCCTTCAGACAATCAGAAACTGCCCCAGCCTTGTTGGATTAGTGGAATTGGGAACAAGGATGGGTCAAGGTTCATCTTGGCTGGTGAGATTATAAGAAGGCCACATTATGCCAGAAAAATAAATACTAGAAAAATGAAAATGTAAGCTATTTTGAGAGGCTGGCTTATCTCCCTACCTTTAAGTTTTACTCTGCTTCTGTATATGTGCTCTGCAATTTGAACTGTTAGGCAATCTAGAGGATGTTTGCCTATGTTGAATCTTGGGATATAGGTAAAGAATTAGTATCTAATGCAAAATAAGTTGCAGTGGCAATTAACATGTCCATTTTTTAATAATGACAGTCACTAAATCAAGGATTCAAACACAGATAATTCCCCTGTGGCACCTAAACTTTGGCCAAATACATAAACAAGGATCAAAAGAAACATTTTTACATCTGTTTAAAGTGATTTAAGAGGTGGAAACTTAGTCCAGAAGGGGTGGGATTGAGAAACAAGGATTTGTATGTGTATACACCATGCACAGGTGCATATGTGTGCACATGTTCGAATATATTTGTCTATAGCACTCTCATGTCAAATATTTCTGTTCATTGTGTTTTCTTGTCATGAAGGTTAACTTTGAAACACATTTTGTGGACAAAGAAATCCACTGTTTTCTATTTGTCTTCTTATTTTACTGTGTAGCATTGATAGGATGTAAGCTGTTCAACAACAGAAAAATAAATTATTTCTGTCTGCACTAGTGGTGAATAATCTGGAATCCTATTATTACTTAGATATTTTGTTTGTACTACAGTAGTGAATGGTGTATTGTCTGGTAGAGTTCCACTGGAGATACTTGATAGAGTTTTTCTTTCAGGCTCCTAGACAACCTGTAGAATTGTATATATTTTGCTCTGTTATTGGAAAACATCTCCAATGACTCAACAAATCTTTCTACACTGCTTGAATTAAGAGAGTTTTCTTGAGGTGTGGGTTTATTGAAAAAAAAAAAAAGATACTGGATTTGTTAAAAGAAAATTATTCATTTAACTAGCTGGTACCAGCAACATTAAAACATCCCACTCATTATGCAGATACCAATCCAGTTAGGACAGGGTTAATTATGTTCTCTTGACTCCACCACCATTAACATTAAGTATTTAAGAGTTTTGTCTTGAACATTATTCACACTCTGTGGGATGTGTTCTCCATTTTCTTTCTGTGCTTTAGTCATGCACTTGTTTTCAGATTTAAGTCCCAAATTCATGCAGAAATGCAAAATCAAAGAGGTAATTCTCATATCTATCAAAGCCAGTTTTGTATTTGCTCTTTCCATTTTCTTCTCATATCACTATGCTATCTCCTTTTTCATTTCACTAAGAGGTTTTTTCTTAGGAAGATTAGTCCTTTGGAAGATCTGATCAACATGATCTGATCAATCTGATCTAATCAACATTTTCACTTCTGACATCCTTTCTTAACAACAGGAACATAAGAATGGTCTTTCCAAGTCAGACCATAGATCCATGTAGTTCAGTATCTTTTTCCTGTAGTAGCACAGAGTAGATATGTAGGAAAGAATATAGGAAAAGAACAAAAACATAATGATAATTTATTGATTTACTCTCTCGTATTTTCAACTTGGGGCTTCTTTGGGATGTTATTTTTGTGGTACTCTTGATAGTTTTTCATTCTATTAGCTTGTCTCCTCAGTTTTTGATGCAAGATCACCCAGGTAACTGCTTTTATCATGATGAATGCCTCTTAACATAAGGATGGTGATACTGGTTCAGTATCACCACAGGATTGTATGTGCTGGTATTCTGTTTCCAGAAGGAATTATATGAACACACCAAACTGTTCATGCTTCTTCCCTAGCTAGGTACTCTTCAGTTTCTGACTGTTTCCAGCTCAGATGAATTTCTGAGCCTGAAGTAGATTTATATTTAATAACTCTTATTGGATTGCTCTTCCAAATACTTGTCCAGTATCCATTTGTTTAACTACATGCTTTCTGAAAAAGTATTTCCTTTTGTGTCCTGATACATTCACTTTATACTTTCTAATGCTTGTATAGAGAGAAGCAGCAAAAACTGGTCAATTCCTATATCGTGTTGTTTTATAGACTTCCATTATTTTGCCCTTCTTTATTTCTTTTACAGAATTCTAGTCCATTTTGTCATGTCCCATGTAGAATCTGTTCCATGTCTTTCATCACCTCAGCTACTGTTCTGTAAACTTTCTTCAGTTCCACTATATCCTTTCTAAAATGTGGCACAGTGTTCAAGAAGTGTCAAGCATTTAAAGAGGGAATGGCAATGTTTTTGCTTTCTATTCTTTCCCTAATAATTCCTGATGTTAATGTGCTTTTTTGACTGCTATAAAAATGTTTCTGTAGTTATCCATTATAACTTCACAATCCTTCTCTGCACAGCTTTTCCCCTGCACTACGGAATGCATTTATCCGCATTATCCTCAACCTCCTGCAGACTGTTCCATTCTTCCTACATGTGCCCATCCCTTTATGCAGTAAACTAGCTGGCTGATGAAACTCAGTACTGCACAAATAAAAAATAAGAGCAATAACATAATAATTGCAGCATGAACTTTACAAATTCCATGTGACCTAGGAAGTCTGAGATACTGTTTCAAGCAAACTGAAATGAGAAAAAAAAAATATTAAGATTCCTGAGCTGCTGAGGAAACCAACATTCCTTCTTATATAAGCCTTGGTGCAAAGATGGGCCATAAGAAACTCTTGAAGAACCAGCTTAAGCCAGACTTCTAGAGCTTCAAAGGAACATGCTCCAGGGCCACCAGGTCCCTCACTGAGAAAGATGGGCAGAAAGATGGTCTCAGATATTGTCTCCAAATAGGGCTGACATGCATTCTGGGCTTCCCATTCCACTGGAAGCCCTGACAAATTTGTCTTATTGCCAAGGATTTTATGAAAAAAAAAAATGTCCTGTAAAATTCCTGACCAGTCTTATTATTCAGCCTACTAAGCACAAAATCAAATCTAGGAGGTGGCCATTAACTCTCAGTGAAGCCTGGCTTTATTTTATTAAAAAGAGCAAAAAGCAGTGGATATTTACACATGGACTGTAGCTGCTTCTGCAGCAAATCCCAGTACAGAAGTGTGGCCAGTAGTCATTTCAAAGAACAGAAAGCATCATGACTGACTGCAGGACGGTAATATAATTTGACACTTAAAAATAATATCTCATTATAAAATCATAAGAATTGTCAATAGCAGCACAATGACTCACTGAGGCAGGTAACTCATTATTGTGACCTACATATAAAGGAAGTAGGAATGGCTCTGTTGAAGAGGAAAGATTAAGGCATCCTGAGGGAGGAAAATTACCAGCAGCTAAGTTTGAGGAAGTCTATATAGAAACAGTCATAATTTTAAATGTTAAGTTATTTTGTTATTTTTCATGCAATAATAAAGCTTAACCACAGGAAAGACTTGAATTTTGGACTCTGCCTTGTGCATAGAGAATCCTGGGAAACATGCCTGCTCACACAGTGTTACTAATAATAACATAAATTATTAAATCTGACAGAATTTTTACCGCTAATGCATGTGCTCTTTGCACTCTGCACTTTCTTCAGCTTGGACAATGAATAAACACCAATCATGTTTTGTTTCTGCAATTCGTGTGCCAACACAATGCTGCTATTTGTGCATTGCAGGAAAATGTTAAAATATAAAGAAGAAAACGTGAAAAACAGGCAAATAATCTCTTGGGTTTAAATTAAATTTTCTGTTGACAGTATATTCTTGTAATATTCCTTTCTGTATGAAACTGTAAATATCTAAACAATGCAAAATTTAAATATGTGTCCAATGGCTTTGATAATCTCATTATTAAAGTTGACATAACTCTTCATGATCTTTCTAATAAACAAAAATAAATTTTTGTTTCTATGTAGGAAAAAGCCATATTTTTAAACTGAGATCTTAAGCTCTGGAGAGAGTTATGAAAACAAGTGATTAAAAAAAGTGGTTTGCCTTTGTCTGAGCTCAAAAGAAAGGGAATTAGCAGATACAAATATAATTTTGTCAGTCATTTCTATATGTTACTAAATTTTTGAATGCTTAAATCCTATTGATATGCACGATCAATAAAACACAACTTTAAAATAAATTTTGAGCATGCTGTGTTCAGGCACTTGAGCTTGCATTCTAAGGGTTGACTTTCTTTAGAACAATTAATAGAATAGCATTTGGGAGCTGGGCATTGATTTTAATGAAATCAGCTGACTAGGGTAAGTATAAATTTGTAGAAATGCTAGGTAACTTAGAAAATATAGAGCCGGACTTTGACAGCTGTGGTCTAGAGAATTTTGTTATAGTTTTCTACAATTCTTGTGTATCATGTTTTGCTGAATATTTCTGGTTCTATTTAAAGAATATTGCCGATGCAAATAAAGTTGCCGTGTATTCACTGTGTATGTGCATATACATACTTATTTTTAAGTTTGGTGCAGAAGGAAATGCCATAGATTTATTTTTGGACTACAGTCACAGGAGTTGAAATTGCTTCTGTAAGCCAAAAGGTTTTCCTCAACAACTTTAGAACACGTCTTGTCCTCTAATTACTCTTTTTGCAAAAGATGGCCATGCTCAGAGTTTCTCTGACTGCTTTATTTCTCGTACTCTCTGCCCGCTTTTGGGGTATGAATAGCTATCAGTACATGATTTTTCTCTTATATCCTGCCAAGGGAGGTCTCTACTGTGCACAGCAATGTGTTAGAGATTTAAAAGAATCCTTCCCTGCAGGAAGCAATAACACTAGAAATGATTAAAACAAAACCTAAAATGTCACCTTAGACTAATGAAATTCCATCATCAAGCAATACAGACTTGACACTTCTGTGAGACCCTTTAAAACTCAGATTAAGAAGAGAAAATTAAACTTGAAATGAGAGGAAACAAAACCAGCTTTCCTTTCCCTGGCAAGAATTGAGTACAATATGTTGATTATTCTCAGACAAGCTGATCTCACAGACAGTGACCCTAACTCAGCATAAAGAACAGTTAACAACATGGCATTAGATGACTAGCAATGTTATCTATTGTTCATAATCTTAAAAAATTAAATATCCATATGTCTGGGAGCTAGCTGATCTGTAGCTTCACTCCTATATCCCCTCATATGTAGGGAGACAGTTGGGGAACTGCCTTACTAGCTCAACCTAGGGATTATTCTCATCCATTTTCCCATCCCTGAGAGTGGGCAGTACAGAGTGCTTCAGTGGAAAGTATATGATTCCTGCACAGATGGCAGTTATAAAATAACCTGTGAGTAAGGGAGTTTTCTTTTATATTCATCTAATTATATATATCAATGCCTGCTTGGAAACGCGGGGGTTTGTAGCTTTTAATTCATTTCAGTAAAGTTGTGGTTTTAAGCCACTTCAGGTGTTCACAATAGCAACAAACACCCCCTGACCCCCACATTTAAATCTAGGTAAGCCTCTACCCCTGGTGGTACCTCTTAGTGGTGAGTAGCAGAGACCAGCTGCTTTTTTGGGGAGGGCATGAGTGCTTATGTAGGTTCCTTGGTTTTAGTGGAGCACAGATGTGCAAGCACAGCACTGGGGAACTGTTTCTGTGAGCCGCAGCTTTCCTGAATAAGGAGTTTTAAGTCTCCTATAGGGGCACTCCTGCATCACTTAACAACACTACATTTGGCTGCACAAGACTGCAAAAAATATACGTTTATAACGTTTAGGCTGAATCCTGAGGTTGGAATCTTCAGCTGCTTTTAGGATCAAGTAGCAATGGGAACTTAACTCAGTCCCTGCACACTCCAGCATTTCTCTCTCAGCTGCTCAGCTGCGTGTGAGAGTTTAGATGTAATTTTGCCTTGGGCATGGAGCCAGTCCCTGCAACACTGAGAGAAGTGATAGTTCAGGGCTGCTCTTTTACTTCTTTTCATCACTGCTGAGTGTTGTTTCACTTTTCTCATTTCAGAAAGAAACTGATCATCCAGTGTGTGGGCTGTCAGCAGCTTCCTCGCTCTCTCATTTTTTTCTGCAGTACAGCCCAGCGGGGACTGCCATCCATCCACAATGTTTCCGCACCCTGGCTGCTCTGCCCCCAGCTGCCCAGCCTCCTTTGCCTGCAGTGCATACCCATAAATTTCCTCCGGCAGACACGCTATTGTGTGCAGCATGATCACTAAGGCAGCAGCTGAAGTTAAGATAGAGAGATCCAGCAGTCTGCTGCCTACAAGGAGAAGTTTTACCATATTGGATCAGGTCACATGACCATGAAGTCCAGTATTTTGCTTTAAGCAATGAGCAATACCTGATGTTTCAAATGAAGCTGAAAGCATCTAAATATGTAACTGGAGAATTGTGTGTGTCAGAAGAAAAGAGTTTGTTTTACTGGCTCTGCATGCCTATGAAATGAAAGCACAGCTCCTTCTATCATAGACCATAGAGCCATGAGTCCCTTCTGTGTCCAGTGTTGGACTTAGGAACACTTCAGTAATAATGACAGACTGTCTTTAATTGGTCTGGGGAAAAACCATGGTGAGAGCCAGAGAGGACACGTGCGACTTAGACTTAGTGAAAGATGTCTTTTCTATCTTTCCATCTGAATTTACAGGCAGGTTGGAATTGTCTTGGCCAAACTAACAAAACTCATTGAATTACATGCTGCTCAAGCTAGCACACTGCAGTTAATGTTGTTTCATTATATTTTATTGCTGATTGCAGGGCCACTGGTATGGAACACTGTGTGTTCAGATAAAGCTCCTCTGAAGCACTAATTTGTTGAAATAGTGGAACCCTGATAAGCATGTACATATTAAGATATCTTTAAAGGGTTATAAAAGCACTGTCCATCTACAACTGTTCTTAGAAACTGATAGTGATTTCTATGTTTTAGTGATCATGTAATTTTAAAAACAGTGATCTTTTTGCTGATTTTTATTGGCTGTGATAATTTTAATTCAATTGTATATACTGGTGGTGATAATAAGACTAAAATGTTCTGTGTTTAATGTAATTTGATTTTCAAGGTTTCAGAAGGACCAAAACCATGGGTGCCAGATTTTTAGATGAAATCTTTGATGATGTGGAGTTTCAGGAGGTCGTCTTAGTTCATGCTGAATCCCAGCCACAGTAAGCTGTACATCTTTGTTACGCTGCTGGATATCTTTTCAAATGAAACACTAAATCCAGAACCTATAGTATTTTGTGGACATAAGGATATCAATTATGTCATAAGAACTCTTTTTTTAAAAAGAAACAGGTCTTCAACAAAGAAAGACTTTCCAAGTGATTGAATCTTAGAAAAGTCAGGGTGAATTTTAGATAGACTATACAGATCTTTGTTCCTTTGTTGGTAGACTTCTTTCCCAATGCTGTTTAGTCCAAAGGATGAACTAGAACTCAAAAATTTCTTCAGCTACTGTAATTAAAAAATTGAGCTAGGAACTTATTTTTTTAAAATGTGAACTTTTTAGTCATATAAGAAGATATATTTGCCAATTCCACAAGTCACATTTGAAGGAGATTTTGATTGATACTGGGGACTGGAATGGAATTCTCTCATGTTTGTGTCTGGCCCCATACAGACACCACTAATTAGGAGAATGCTCTTTTGGTTCACTGTGCAGAGATTAGCTTCATTTCAGTGAAAGCAAAATCTTAGGTCCTGATTTAAAAATAGGTATTGCAGATGTTCCACAGAGCAAAAATCTTTGAAATGCCTCCTTAGGTACATGCAGTTCCCTGCATTTGTGCTTGGTAGTAGAGCATAATTAGAATTCAAATTACTGGATCATATGACTACCCTCAAACAAGGCTAGGTTAGGGTGAGTCAGTAGGCAAATGAGTTAATTTCCTCTTTTGAAACCTTAATTCCAGTGCCTACCTCTTTTTTAAACATGTGTGTCTGTGAAATATGTATGTTTTGTATGTTTATACATACATGTATTCATCTTTCAATTAACAACAGAATATATAGTCATTTGGGCTAACGTCCTTGGCAGATGAAATAGCATTTGTAAATGTCATTATTTGTCTGGAACCCCACACTGCAAACAAGTATCTGAGGAACTGGTCTTAGCAGCTTTAAGGCATGATTATTCTATGAAACAGAAAATGGTAACAAAGACACTCATCTTCCCATTTCATTACTTCTCCCCAGAAGCAATTCTGTTTCATTTGCATGGCACAATATTCAAGTAGTTGAATCCTAGTCTCTCAGGACTGTCTCAAAGGACTGGTAATGGTTTCAAACCCTCTGTGTAAACATCCATCGCACACTATAATTCTGTACTTTCTCAGCTCCATCAGTTTTCTTATTTCTATCTATCTGGAGTGCAGCACTAGTAAGAACTTAAAAAGGGATGAGACTAAATTAGGGATAGAGAACATCACAATGTGGTTCTCTTTCTAACTTAGAAATAGGTGATCGGTATATTACTCAACTGAACCCAATACAAAAAGACTTTAAAAACTCCAGGAAAATTACAATAAACAATGCAATAACAAGCCACAAAGAGTAGCTCTGGCTCAGATCCTCAAAGCTAGGTAGATACCTTACTCCTACTTCAGGAATTAAAGATCTGATTATCGTGAAGTATGCTGGCTTCAGTCCTTTAAGTCTCCAAGTATCTATGCTTATCTGTAACTGACCCACAAGAAAATACATATGAGTGAGAGAGGATCAGGATGTAGCTTTTAACAGGGAAGAAAAGAATAGAAATCTTTTAAAAATTGAACAGGACTACATTTCTTTTCTTCTAAAAACATATGCAGTATAATGAACCTCTTGTGGAAAGAAAGTGTTTTTCTAATGATTTTACTGGGGCCAGCATTTCTTCCTCAGAACCTAATTAAAAATGATTTCTTTTAGATAGTGGTTTGGGGTTATCTTGTAGGATGGATTAAACTCTCTTGTAAGGTCTGTGGAAATTAAATTCTTTAGATTTTTATCCCTAGGCTCTGCAAAAAGTATTTTCAGGCTTCTGAATAGTTTATTATCATCAAAACCACTGTGTATATTACAGTGTATTGCATAACAGGCTATTGTTCAGTAAATTCTATTGGAAGTGGTTTTGGAAGGGGGGAGAAGATGAAGAAAAAGTAATTAAAAAAGAAGAATAAAAAGAAGGCAACTTAAAAAGTAAATATGGCTTAAAATTATTTTTTTCTGGCAAGCCCTATGTTTTTTGCATTGTGTACCTATTTACCCCTTAAGTTATAGACGTATCAGATGGTCAAAGAAATAATTAACAATAAATCAATAATTCTATTTCATTCATAATTACAAAAGAACATTTTTCATGTTTAGTTTGCTAGGGTGCAACCTTTTCAGTTGTTTGTTCACACCACATGAATCAATGGCACTAATGAGCCAGATATGGCTGTAGTAATCAACTGAGATGAGCTCTCTCTTTTTTTTTTTTTAAAAAAAATCTTACCCTTTATTGAAACAGACTGTATAACTCTATGATCTTGAGTCAGGAAGCTACTCTGCTGAGTTTCAAGATCAAATCAGCTTTGGCTCAGACTAAGTAATGACCCCTCCCAGCATTTTTCAGCAGAAGGGTGTAAATTTATAATCTTCAGTATTGCAGCACAAAAGTTCTGCTACATGTATTACAGGAATAACTCCATTAGCTGTGTCACGGGAGTATTTTCTTCACCTAAGAGTTGTAACTGATGGCAAATGTCACACACACCACTCAGCTTTGCTGTGAGTGAACAAGTGATAGGGTAAATAATCCCTAAATTGCTTACAAAAGCCAAGTTTTAATTCTGTTTTTCCATAACATGTTTAAGTTTAACTTGTGAAGATAGATCATTAGCATTGCTTGGGTACAACAGGTATCTGATACTAATGTAGGCAAGTATAGGAAAAAAAAAAGTCCCTGAAAGAGTGGCTTGTTTGGGCAAATACCATTTTATTAAGTAAGTATGAATAATTTTCTTCCTACTCCAACATTTTGAGTTATACTGTAAACTATATCAAAGTTGCATTTTTAAACTTCAGGTCTTCAACCAGCTATAAAATAATTTTTGAAGTGCAATCTCTTGGCAAAGCCTTTTTGCAGTTTCCAGATTTTGCAACCACCTGCTTTGAGTAACAAGAAAAATTCTATTAGTTCATACTTGTCTTTGCGTGACTAAGAAAGGAATCAAACATCAAAGATTATGGGTACTGTTTTCTAATACAGTCCTGATAGTTTTATACACTTTGTTCTAACTCAGTTGAAGTGCTATCAGGCCTCATTAAGATCAAATATTCAAGATAATGGAAGGCTGTGATCTTCTCCAATATATGTTGTTAACTTGAGTTTAAGATAGATCTGAAACTTTAAACAAAAAGGCCAGATTTCTGCATATTGCATAAGAGAATGTGATACTGGTAAGAGGTATGGCATTTGCCTGAAGGGGCAAGTGACAAACAGCAATGTAATAGAAACGTGTAGAAGCAACCATCCTGATTTCCCTTTTGAAATCCTCTTAATCACTTCCTTGGTCAATGGCACATGAGTTATCCTTGAGTGAGCTGGCTGGGCAAACAAGGGAGATGAGATAAAGTCAAGATTCATTTGATTTCTGCAGTTCAAAACAATGGATCATTTAGTACCCGATCATGAAAATAAACCTAAGGTGGATTTAATACTATCGAGAAGACAACATTGGTTAGACAAAAAAAAAAGAAAGAAAGCTTGAACTTTGGACCTTTGAGTACTGATCCTGAATTTGTTTGTCAATTATGGTACGGTTTTGGCAAGTCATAATTCATCAGGAGTACAAAATGGAATTTAAATACTTATACTCTGCACCCTTTAATGTCTTCATTCCAGAGAGAAGACTGTCATGTGTATCAAACATTTAACTCCTCATAACCATCATCCACACCTCCTAGAAACCTCCCTTTGCTTATTTCTTGTGATAGAAATCAATTAGTCATTGTAAAGAACAGAGACACAAAAAGTTGTAGGGGACTGTTTTGACCCTGCTGTTGATTAAGTTCAAACATTTTTGAGAAAATTGCATTAAATATAATTTTCATAAGAATATAATGAACTAATTACCAGACAGATATTAAAAAACTAATCTTCATTCTTGTTCATTAACAATGAACACAGAGATGTGGTATCTTTATTTGTTGTTGTTGGTTTTTTTCTTAAGTATAAGTCCATTTGCCCTCAGTTGTCTGTCACCAGCACTTAGATAAAACTGTAGGATCAGGAGTTTGAGAAACT
Organism: Theristicus caerulescens; assembly: GCA_020745775.1. NCBI lineage: Eukaryota > Metazoa > Chordata > Aves > Pelecaniformes > Threskiornithidae > Theristicus > Theristicus caerulescens. The sequence goes on along the minus strand of CM036564.1, from coordinate 24,193,216 downwards.
ATCTAAATGGATGTAGTGAGCCAGATCCTGTGCTAGTGAAGCTACACTGATTTATACATGCTGTGGATCTGGCCTGTGAATTTTATTTTTGACAGTAAACACTATTACAGCAGAGTCAGGACTTTCTACAGGCATTCTTCATGCTATAGAGCACTGGCTCAGCATCCATAACTGTAATTTTGTGTTGAATGACCTGATCTTCATGCACTGAATTGAAATGGAAACTTCCCATTGAAAGAACATTCCAAGATAGCAAAATTCAGCGTGCGTTCAGAAAAAAAACCCTTTTTTCTCAGGGGGATGAAGACTCAGGTCACTTTAGTTGAAGTACGAAGTCTGGATCTTTGAATTTTATTCATATTATTGATGATTGCACCACCATGTAATGGGCTGAGTGGCATGGCCAACGACCTTCATAAGGCACAAGGTCTTCACAAGGCCACTCCCTGGGATAGATATGCTGGTTCATATTAATGTATGAGAGAAAGGAAAGACAGAATGCCCAAACTAGTCAATAGTGATCCCTCTGGAGTTTGTGTCCAGCTATAGACCTTGCATGCACAATATATATAGAGAAATTAAGTGAAAGTGGTTTTGTTGCAAATGGAATCAGCAATTAATCCTTGCAGTCTGCAAAGAAGGTGCAGCAAACCCATGTTCAAAATCCTTGAATCGATAGTCTGAGAATCAGAATTTCAAAAAGAGGACAGCAGTAGCCCTATACCAACTTTCAGGTGTACTCTCTTCTGTGTCTGCATTGTCTGTTCAGCAATCACTAATGAAATTATTCCTCTCACTCCGTAGTATGTTCTTACTTTGCCTTTCAGTAAAAACTGGGAGATAAAGAATAGCAGTGAAAAGCAATTGAATATGGTCTAGTAAGTGCCTTTCTTACTCTTAAGTACTGCTTGTTAAATTTCATTTTGAAAAAATGAAGCTGTATTTAATATAAATGTGAGGGATCCTAGTGAGAAGAAAAGCACCCCAAACCATTAAAAGAAAGATCTGTTCTTTCTGCTGCTGTATAATTTTGAAATGACTTAGCAATTTGTACTATACTTAAGGAAAAAAAAATTGCTGACAACTTGGACACTAGACTCCAGGTAAATGAAATTTTAAAAGAAGGATTTAGCACTCTTTAAGAAGAAAAAATGAAGTTTTTAAGTTCCTGGCAGACCCTTAATTAAATTGAAAGGTGTCTTGCTATGCTACTTTTATACATTAAGGAGAAACTATTAAGGCTGTTTTGCTGACTGCAGTATACTGCAGTCTTGCAGGTCATATTGCTGGGCTGCTTTGTGGAGCAGCAGCAAACTCTCCCGCCTTAAACAGTTGTAAAGAATTATGGTAAGGTTTTAATACAGCTTTGCTCTCTTGTTCTTGTGGTTACCTAGAGGGGACTTTAAATCCCAGTATTTGCCACTGAGTATTAATTTGTTACCTGTTTTAAGTAAGAAAAGAAGCAGCAGTTGCTGAAAGCAGTCTAAACAGCAGATACTGAATGTTTATAGATCCCACCAAATGATGCCTACTTTCTTGCAGTATTTGTATTCACTTTTAAGAAGAGGTAAGATAATTCATGGCTCTCTTTCCCAAGTAATCTCTCATGCCCTAGCTCACTCAAGACAAATGTCAGGCATAAGAGAGGCTAGCACATGCTTCTGCAAATACTGATAGATAATCAGTATGCATGTGTTACTGTTGACTAAAGGATGTGGAGTACTAGTCTGCTCATATTGGATACCTAGCTTTTTGTCTGTCCTGAAAAAGATCTGTTGTATCTGCTGAACAAGAAGCTATTTCAGCAATTCCATAAAAGCAGATTGTTCTTCCAAGTTAACCCTTCAGCAGTGTTCTAGTGCTATTCTGACAGAAATACTATTCTCTAACATGATACAAGTGAATAAGAAATTCACTCCACTTGGAGTCAAGCCTTCTTTCGAAAATGCACTTTCTGAACCAGTAGGGAAGTATACCCTAATTATTGTTGTACATCAAATTTGAGCATAGATATATACCCCACATTTCTAAAGTTTGCCTTTGAGTTCAGCTGAAGATAGCAGTCTTCAGTATTTCTTGATAAAACATGGTAAACTATAAAAAACCTGCTATGTTTCTCTCCAGAAATAGCTAGATTTCAGTGGAGAACAAGGTAATTCTGATATATATATATATATATATATATATATATATGTTGTTTGTCAATGTAGGATTTAAAGCTCACAGGGAAACTTCTAGATAAAAGTCAGTATATAACTGTAAGCTATTACCATCTATTAGTCGATGTAAAACCTCCTAAATCCCATGTATACCAGACATAACACGTAATAAAGGTTGGAGATAAAGACCTCTCTTGATTCATCGTGGGGTACGTCTGCTGTTTTTATTTCATAGCTACCATTGCAATCCTATATTTCATGGTACTAAGGAAGAAAAAAAAGAAAAAGAAAGGAGATAACTTATTATTTAGATAAAAGAAAGTTTATTTTTTAAGAACTAAAACTAAATCCATTCTTAAAGTACGATTACCATTCTTTCAGCATTTCAGCAATCAGAAGAGAGATCTTTATTACACAGCTGAAACAAAAGCATTTGTCTTATCTTTACCATTTGAAGCCTATTTTATAAAAGCTGCATTTTCATAGCAATTGGCTATCTGAACCTTCTGATATTTCTCAAGAATGGGTCAGTCTAGTTTAGAGGGTTACAAGGATCACAAAATTCAGCTGCAATAAAAATCATTCTGGTTTCATTGACTTGAATACAGCAATGCCAGCTTATCCCATCTGAGAACTAGACTAAAATCAGACAATTTCTGTAGAATTACAGAGAAAAAGATTGCCTTCACACTTCTGTAATGGAAATAATTATAAAGAAAAGAAGCCACAGGAGTGTGCTATGTATATCACTTTTTTTTTCCCCTCCTCAGAGCCATAGAGGAGCTCACATATAAAAAAATTATTTTTTCCATCATCCCCTCCCTGATAGTGATAGCTTGGGTTTAAATCTATGGCTGCAGTATTAGAGGGAGTTCTTAAATCTGTGCATGTTCCTTATCTCTGATACCCAGCAGCTCTCCTGTCTTCTATTAAATCCTTCTGAGATTTAGATCCCTGTCCAGAAATCAAGTCTAGTAAAGGAGATCTCTGTGCTTCTGTGTGAAGAATGTGAACCACAACTCCCTGTAGTCTTTGCTAGTTCTAGCTGTTGTTATTACATCTTGTCACTTCCTGAGCTTTCTCAAGTGTTGAACATATGGACAGCAATATGAGTAAAGAAATGAAGGCGTTTTTCCCAAGATGCTTGAACCCAGGTTTTAAAATCATTCTTGCAGATCAAGGGCAGAAGTTGACAGCCAATTACTTGGTAATAGCTACTATTAGGCATGCTTGCACAAGTGGATATAGCTAGAAATATGAGGCAAATAGCGAAATCTACTCTAATTATGTAATCTTCCAGACTAAATGGTCCACTGTGTAACATAGGTCTGTAAGGCAGAGCAATGCTGAGGATATATACGCTATACAGTGTCAGTATTTGAATGTAACATTAGCACTTACGTTTATCATTTTTCTTAGCAGCCACATGGAAATGGTGTGAAATATTCTGGTAAGAGAGTGCCTGATGATGCCAAAAGTCTTCAGAGGCATGCTTCATGGGAGGGCTGCATTATCGATGTATTTGTGCACTTGAAGTGCTTACATGGCTCCCTGCTAATGGCTGCCTGAAAATATTTAATGTACTTATCCTCATGCATCATTCTGAAGTAGAGAGTATAAATAAGAATCCAGGAAGTAGTTCTCAGCCAGAGAGATCTGGACACATTAACACTTTTGTCATTCAACTATATTGTTGATGTACTCAGGTTGGAGCAATAGTTAGAATTTAAAAATTCAGAAAATATTTTTGTGATAGGAAACAAATACTTTTGTTAGAAATAGCATTGGACTATATTTTACAAAGTGTATTAAGTATACCTATGCATGCATAAACACATGTATTTGAATGCAAGCTTCATTGGCTGCTTTGTGTTTCGATATGACCAGATCGTATTTTTCCCATAGTAACTCTGTGTCTTTCAATGTACAGAATGAAAAAAACAACCTGAATTCAGTACTTTGGCTTTTATCAGTAATGTTCTCCTTTTTTTGTAACTATTTGTTACCATAATGTATGACAGTTGCTTTAAAGCTGTGTTGAGTGTCTCTGTACAACTTTCAGTGACTATACTATAGGTTTATCCCTGGCATGGAACATTTCATCTGTAAATCGTTAAAATTTTACAAAGTTGTAAGAAAATGAAAACAGCCTTTACAGTGGCAGATGTTGGACATCCTTAATAATAGGTGGTATCACTGCTGTCTGTGATAAATATATTTGTATTGCTCTACAAGTCACCATAGCAATGGAAAGCTTTACTGCAAAAAGGCATATTTATATCCTTGATATTTGATGATATTTATATCATCAGCTATCAAACTTATTTTAATTTGGACAGATAATTTTCAAATTTGTTTTGAACCTCACTCTCTTGCTATACATTTTTAAAGTAGCAGAGTCATTTCTTGGAATCTTTTAAGAATCCAATATGTTAATAACTTGACATTTTAACATATTACATTACTTTTGTTTCATAGCACACTTTCATATACATGAACTCTGTCTTTTTAGCAGTCTCAGTTACTACTTTTCCTTTTATGTTATGCGACAATTTTAATTAAATGAAAATTAAATTTCCATCTCCCTGAAAACTATCCTAAAAGAATGGCATCAAACCCCTAGTGCTTACATCAGCAATAAATCTGTGGTTGGCTCTGTGTAGCAAATTCTTATTGATGTGTGAGATGGAGTCCCAACTCCACTGAAATCAAAGACAAAACTCCATTGGTTTCTGTAGGAGTCAATTTTTATCTATGATTTTCTCTCATGGATCTAGTTAAAAATGAAAGTCTGTGGTGGGCTCATGAACATAGAGTACTGTATCAGCACCTCAGAGTCTGAACAGCTGAACAAGCAGGCAGCACTGATACTGAACATTGTATCCTGTTGGTTAACTTGAAGCAGATAAACAACACTTCAGTGAAAATGATCATTTGCTAAAGAAGTATATGCCAGCTTTCCTGGATCTGATATGAATTTCATATTGATGTAATAATACTTTGAATTTGGCCAGTGATTTCAATAACCAGGCTGTAAGCAGCCTACGTAGAGAAGATATTCCATTGCATAAGTGTATATTCATTAATTTAAAAACCATGCCTGCATGAAAATATGAAGTAATCTATTGTTTTTCTCTATAAGACTTATCACAATGTAAAGTTTCAGAGAGGTAACAACTTTTCTATCTTATCATTTATGATTCTTGGATTTATAGATGGTCTGAACAGAAAAAGAATGACTCACATAATTTACCACTGTTTCTCGCAAACTCCTTTGGAGTCTTTGATTTTCACCAAGCTTCTTTCAAACCTTTGTTAATGATAACTTTTTCAGACAGATCTAAATTATCAATTCTTGAATCAGTCCATATATTCTGTGAAGATATGCACTATGTTTTGGATACATCAGGAAAACACATTGGGGTGGGTGATACGGGATTGTGCTAGTGCCTCATTTCAGCACATATAGAAACAGAATGCTCCAGTATTAACAAGTTACTTCAGAATTAATTTAACATTTGAATAAAATTAAAACAGTTTAAAATAAAAATACATAATTATTTTTGTTTACAGTGTTCAAAGTAGATGACACAGTTATAAAATTAGACTTAGTTAGGTCTTTTTGGTTTTGCTTCCGATGCTTGACTAAGCTGTCAAGGGAAAGGATGTTTTTTACCTGTTAAGGTAAAATTCAAATGTAGTCTTATAAATACGTGTATGACCCTAGGACTATACTTTATACAAACATATTCAGGGGTTAATGCACTTATTATTGGATTTCAGTAATTAAAACATTAGTAATTAGTCACTTTAGAGTGAAACTGGTTTTGGAGCATACTATCTTTCAAAAGTACTGTGATCCATGAAACATTATCAGTCCCTTACTAGATCAGAAACAGATGTTTGTGGCAGAAGGACCACCACTTGAGAGGATATGGTTATTGCAAATGGGAAAGGTGAAGTTCATGTTATCCTGGACTGGTGCAGTGGTGCCAGAAGATACTTCGCCTAGTTGCATGTGAAACAGTTATGAACCTCTTAATTATTATCCTCTTCCCTTTCCTTCTTCAGCTAGTGAGGATAGTTTGCTGAATGTGAACTGTTGTTATTTTTCAAGTAATTTACATCTTCCTAGTTGGATAGCTCCAAATGATAATGAATTGGAAACATCACATTTTGCCACTTGTACAGTTCTATGGCAGGAATTTTCTTTCAGGTTGTTTTAAAAATTTATATTTAAAAATCAGTTCAGTGCTTGCCAAGACCCTGTCTGACATGAGGCTTAAATGAAAGCTTTCCTGTGGCCAAGGATCAGAAGATCATAGCACATATATTGGAGATCCTTGCCAAGAGGAAGCTTTGAGAACAGTTCACAGGGAAAAGGTGACAGTAGGTCCCCAGGAGTCCCTGCCCATTCCCATTGTAAGAAGGATTGGGCTGTGTCCCAGGTGATCCATACTGGTGTTTGTGGCCTGTTCTCTGGGTAGAAAAGAGGAACACTTCTCATGAGATGTCCAATGAGTTTCAAGAAGGAATAACATAGCAAATATCATAAATTGTAATTTCAAACTCACAATGTATTTCTTCAAACTTGCCATCTATAGTATCAACAGCTTGCAGCAATATGTACCAAACCAGAACAGCATCTGAATACAGTCCTGTAGGAGAAGGAATGAGAGAAAGAATATGCAGATGAAATGACAAATTTAGGATATTTAATGCATTTCTGGAAGGTGTACAAATGCTGTGATAAGAAGAGTAGTACAGGAATCTGTAGAATAGGACAGAACATTTTCTAATATTTAACCAAATATAGTTTTAAATGCTATGGCATGTTGGTCTTCTGAAACTTGATGATCACAAACTTTAGTACATACATAAAGTCCACATTCTGGTGGAAATGTGATTCAGGAGTTCTGGGTCCCTGTCCTGCCTCTGCTGCAGACACCTTTCATTATAGCATATCCACTTGGACTCTTGTGGACTGCTGTGAGCAAGATTCATCCATGCTCCACTCAGATGCAGACTCTCAATTTGTGCTCTTAGGGCCAGGCTGGAGCAGCGCTGTGAGGCACGTTAGCTTGGGGTCAGCAACAAGCTAATGGTTACAACATGGCTATCATTTGGAGCAACGTGCATTGCATCTAGTCAGCATGGAGTATGAAGCTCATGTTTGCAAGGTATCATATAGACACATGCTAAATTTTGCCAACTGATTTAATCCATTATTGCCTTAGTTTCTTCAGCCATAAACTAGAATAATATTACCTATCTCCTCTCCAGAGGCCTTGCAAGGATGTTTATGTTTCAAGTCTTATTAAGGCAATCCAATCAAGGATGGATTGTTGCCAAAACTCCCATTGTATGGAAAGGGCCCTGGGATCCCTACATTCATGCAACTCCCAACAACAGAAGTATCAGGTCAAAGTTTGTTGTTCAGATCCAGGAAAATACTTGTAAGTAGTTGTTATAGTCCCCCTGAGTCATCACATAGTTTCACTCTTGATTTTATTTCACTAACTGCATCCTAAATTGAATCAAAACATTTTCCCACTTGTAATATTTAAAGATGTACAAATACTGTATGCAAGTGCACCTGTGACCTATTCATAGCCCAGCAGTGATAGATCTGGTAATAATGTGCTTGCTGTTCTGGCTGTGCTGCACTTTGGTAACACCTAGGGTTTAATTGAAATACACCCTGACCTTGGTTTTGTTCATGAGGCATAGAATGGACATAATTACTACGAATCTACTGAGGCAAAATGCCATATTACTAATTTTGGCTCCTTACACCCTTCTGGAAAAAAAAAATCACAAATCTCAGTAAAAAACAATGTGCTGCAGTTTCATAGAAGTCCTAAAACAAGTAATTTTCCAAAAAATTAACTTATATTTCTCTGTACCTATTTTTTCTCTCAAAACACGATCACAGTATGATAATTGCATTGCCCCTAACAGTTTCATATTCCTTCATAATTAAATAAACAGCTTGTAAATTGCAGACCACAAAATGCCTGTGTTCCACTCTTACCTTAAGGGGTTTCCATAGTTACCAAGGACAAGAAGTTTAACCATCATTTGCCAGACTCAAGGCTATTTGCAGCCTTAACTTTTTATCTCATGTCTCTTTTTGTCTCTTTGTTTATTAACAGAATGAGGGAGTAATTTGGACTCAGTTAGCCACTACAAATGCAATGATGCAAAATGGACTCTGGTGCTTTAGTGTGTTATTAGCTGGGTATGTTTCTCCCAGAAGGTATTTTAGAATAATGCATACTAGCAATACAGCCTATAGTTACCAAGGTTATGAAATACCTATCAAGCACTTCTCCAACTCAACATCAAATAATTCAGACTTTAAAAAGGGAAAATACCTTTCTTGACACAGTGTTATGGCATAGAAGTATTTAGGCAGATACCTATTTTAATTCATACCCCAAAAAACATTGGTGCAGATTTTGCATGGCTGCTTTGATATAATTCCCTTTCATCCCTCAGTCTGCTCTGTTTTACATATTGCAAAATTAATTTGGAAAAATTGCGCTTGTTATGGCACAAACTCGATTTTTTATGCCACTGAAATGGACAATCCTCTGATTTGCTAATCTCCGAATAATCTTAAAATCTCTCTAAATTACTTCAAATTTTATCAGAGTGTCTCTATCGCCAAAGTATAGAAACTACTACTGATCCACAGTTGCACTATATGTTCATCAAACTAAGACATTTCTGTCTTCTAGTTTATATTATCTGAGGTCAAGAGCTCAGCAAGGCTCAGAGGATGATTTGTATGGGTAACAAGAATATTCAGCATTAGCACATTCAGTAGACAAATGCACATATTGTAATTTAGGAAAGGATGTTTTGGGCTTTAAAAACTAGAATCCAACTTTCTAAGATTAGGATGAAACTTTCTTAAGGGCAAATATATACTGTAATTGCCAATTTTTTTGTTGCTTTTCATTGTACTGGCTACATTTGTATATGCATTCTTAGACTATGTGGTGTTCTGATCTGACATTTCCTACATCTGTTTTTATAGTTTGTTAGTAAGGAGAAAATTTTGGAAGGAATTGGGGCTAACATCTTGGATTCCATCAGCCTTGTACTTTTTTGCCTTTGCAACTTTTAACAGACACATTTTAATATTTCATATACTTAGCCTGAAGATTTTTGCATGCTAGTTTGAAATCCTGTAGAATGTTGTTGAAAAGGATGTTAATTTATACAATTTAATGCTTCCATGTAAAAAAATTGCTAATATTCTACCAGACCAAAACTAGTTTGTTTGAAATGAAGTATCATTCTAGTACCTTTAAATAGATGTTGTCTTAAATCACTATTAGTCTGCTAAAAACAAAGAAATACTATAGTGTCTCAAAATAATGACCCCAGCGTGACAGGAGTGAAAATTGCATTGTTTTGGTGCAGTGCTTTAGAACATCATATAATTTCTTATTAAGGGTTGTTTTTATATTAATTTTGTTGTGGTTCACAGATGCCTTCCAAATGGGGATCTGTGATTTTGCTTTGATAATAAACCAAATAGGGATTAAGAAAGCATCCTTTCAGTAGTTATGGATATACCTTGGTTTAATTGTTGCTCACTGAGGTATTTCTGGCATAAGATACTGAAATCCTGACGGTGCTTGTATGACTTCCCCTTATATCATGGTTGGCACATGAGATGTAGTGACATGTTGTAATGAAGAGAATTTTGTTATCATCAGGGCTATTGTAAAATTTCTTCTGTACAGTTACCTGTTTCCCCTTACATAAATATCTGTCCAGAAAAATATAGCAGATGAAACAAACAAAAAAGGTTCAGAGAAATTCTGTTTTATCAACTGAATTAGTGAAGTGAGAAGATCAAAATGGGACTTGAATAACCCAAGGGATAAGTGATGAGGTAGAAAACCTTTTTACCTTTATGTAATTGGTTTGAATCGAGCCCAAGTCAATACAGAACAAAAGTTCCTAATGTCTACATGGGGTCTCAAGAAAATTAATCCAAATTAACTTTGAAAAGGACTAGCTAAACTACATTACATTCTTTTATGGACACTCTTAATTGAAATTACAGTGGCCTTGATTCAATTTAGCTTAAATTAAATTCTAAATAAGAGTGTCCACACAAAGATTTAATGCAATATAATTAACCCACTTTAAAAGTTAATTCCAATTAAATTTCTAGAATGTTTCTGGGTGGACTACTACCAAGCTGTATTGTGGTGGCTTTTATGAAAGAATTTAAGTTAGTTCATCATGAATAGTTCATAGATTGCTCCTATTCATACCACTGTGAGCAGTCTGAACAGAATGATTAGGACTGTTTTGTTCTCTTCACCCTTTGGGTGACATCCAGGGAAAGGTCAATAAAGAAGCCAAATAATTCCTCTTAATAAAAATAAGTATGTCCTAAAGAAATATCCATTACATATTGTCTGATGTTTCCTACGATTTTCCTATAAAATTAACAAATATTATGAGTTGTACTGAGGATACAAAGTACAAATGACTCTTGAGAGTAAAAGAATATTTATTTCTCAAGAAATAAATAAAGGGATATACCAGACTGATATAGTTTAAAACACTCTGAAATGTCTTAATTTGCAGCTAAAATGTAAATATTTTTGCCTGGTCCAATGCACACTAAAATTCTCATTTTTAAAATGTCTATTTCATGTTCATTTCTGTTACCTGAAGTTAAGGAGAATATTTTAAACCTTAGGAAGACATGACAGAGGAAACATGAAATCATGCTGCAGAATGAGGGGTGTGGAAGAAAGCTGTTTTCTGTGTAACAAAATGAAAGAAAAGAAGAAAAAGGCAGACTGGATCAAACTCATCCTTGATTGAACTCCCCTGAAATCAATGGTGATTCAGAGGATTGAATGTGTCCAATCACATTCAGGTCTTTCAGGTCAGTGTCTTAGTGATTCAGCTGAGTCTTAAAAGGCTTGCAGAAGAGAATCAGGAAGTATCTGTGGTACAGCAATATCCACTCTGCCTCCTACACTTACTTATATGCTTCAGGGGACCATAGAAAATCCCGACTATGTCTCAGAGTGAAACAGTGAAACATGCAAAGAGAATAATTTGCATTGTGAGTGTTTTGATTTATCTGGTTTCATGAGTAATCAGTTTGCATTGCAGGGCTGCCTATCTAGCCCTCTTTGGCCTCCACTGTATTTAACTAAAAATAAAATAAAAGCCAAACAGATAAAAGCTGCTGGGCTTTGAAACCTCCCAGGTTTTTAGTCATTATTGCAATGGCTCCCTAAACTGTTATTGAGACTTTTAAAGTCCTACAGCAGTGAAAAGGGAAAACTGATTTTTAAGAATGGAGGAAAAGATACACTGCTACATAGTTGCAGTGATGGGTTTTCACTGTAAAACAATCTGTTTAAAAAAACCCAAACACCTCAGACAGGAGCTAATCCATGAGAAAGATAAAAAATAAGATTAGGAAAAGAAAGATATGAGATCTACTGTAACCCAGTTTACTGATTTTGCATGATGATTATTGTAATGCTCTATTAAGAACATAACATGTTCCTTTGTTGGTGGCAAAGATATTCAATAGAGAAAAAGAATGGTGTCATTGTACGGCATGCAAAGTGTTTGTACTTCTCTTGAACTGAAAGCTCTAGTCCTCGGGGGTTCAGCCAGGCAGAAAGGAATTTCAGGTCAGAAAAGGCAGGGAGGGGAGCAGGAGGATATGGTGAGTGAATCTCTAGCAATGTGGTTCCATCAGCCCAACCCTTCACAGCCATATGGGGACATGCATCTGAGGCTGCAGGAGCATTTGCAGAGCAGATGTTGGTAGAGGATTTCTGACCCCGGTGGAGCTCCCTGCCCACAGTTCAGTCTCTGTTCTGGGACGAGGGTTTACCCTCATGTGTCAGTATTTTGTGGAGCTAAAACAGATTGTGTGTTTTTCTCCTGATATCTACACTGAAATTCCCTTGGCTTCCTCTGCTGGCCTTGCTGCCAAAAGAGGATCAGTCTTAGGCCCTGAGAGCATTCAGAGTTCCTGAAAAGAGAGTCAAAAGACTCACTTCTGCATAAGGTCATCCTGGGATTTAGACCTATTTTTATTGCTGTACTCCATGCTCTGTTCCATACAGAAACTATTTTCAATTCTCTGGTGCTGATACTACTGGAAGAGACTTCCCAGCATAATTAGCTGCTTGATGCACCTAGCTCCTCTTCATATGTTTGGAAATCTGCCATTTAATTTGCAACTGTAGAGTGGCTTGTTTACTAAAAATGCAGATATCTTTGCAAAGGGTTTTTCTCTCAAAAACCTCTTTAAAAGGGTGTGATGTACAGCATACATAACTGTTCTATATAATGTGAAGCAAAGGTGCATTTTCTGAATGCATCCACATATTTGTCAACTTGAAAAAAGTTGTAAAAAGTGATCTGAATGCTCCTCATCCCGAGATTTTTGGCACATGGCTGAGGGAGAGTTGTGATGATTTTACTGTGCTTTAGTTGAGATTTAACTGTGATGTACTTGTGATGATTTAATTTTACTGTGGTGATTTAATTTTACTGTGATAGTTTAATCACCTGATATCTGATAGATTCTGTCTGTATGTTCAGTGCAGCGACAGATAGCATCACATCTCATTTTTTAATGGCAGATGTACAGCATCAGCCAAAGTGTGTTAGATCATACTGTATCATAAACCATATATTGGGATAAAGTCATGGCCTTTGCGCTGCACCGCTCCACTGCTGAGACAGTTATTCATAGACCCACAGACTAGACAGAAAGCTAAGCATGAGTTGCCAACAGCACGTAAACTGCCAGTGATCCATCTAGGGGTCACTGGAGCTTGGGAAAATGTCTTTGCCACCTGCCATACCTCATTAGGCAGATCTTTGGGAATGGTGTAGAAGTTCTCTTTTGTAATCAAAGCCCACCATTACAGGAAAATCCTTCAGAGATCAGAGTGACTATAGTCACTTTCTCCTGGTAAAATAACAAAGAGAGATCAAAGCACATCAGGCCTAAGATCTAATTACAAAAAAATAGAATAATGAATTGCAGGTTCCATTACAATGCCCATAAGGAAGACATCTCTGCATACATGTTTGGCAAAGTTACCTTTCAATAACATAACTACTGCATCCTTCAAGCTGTACCTAAGGAAAGCTGCACTGTGCATATCTGCAGAGGTAGATTAGCTTTGTCATTCCTTGCTTTGTCTTCTGCATTAGATCTTAAGAGGGCAATGCTATTTGCTCAAAGAGAAATGTGTAGTACATCGAGACTAAGTATCAGATAAGCTATAGAGAGGAGAACATGCTTATCAAATGTCAATTTGAGAAAAGATTTTTTATCTTCTGTGGAAATAGAAAACAAAACAAATAACTCTCCATATATGTATATGTATGTTTCCATGGCCATAAAGAGAATATACATTACTGTACTAAAATGACAGATGATATATGCTTTGGTAATGAGAGCAATGCCACAGACAGACTTAAGGTCATGTTTGGAAACACATTTAATAATTGTCTGGGGAACTGACTGTGCAGTAAGGAAATTCTTAGCATTTTAAACTAAATTTTAAATCTATGCAGCAGAGGGCACTAGTGTTATTGAATTGACCATAGAGTTGATATTTTGGTACTAGAAAAATGAAGGGAAAAAAAATCGCTTAGAAGACAAAGAGTTGTCAACAAAGACTAAAGAAGCTGTTTGATGGTCTGTGTTCCATGTGTGGATTTATAAAGCTAAACCTTCATGTGTCTCTAGCATAATAGACAGATATTGAATAGCAAATTATTCTAGTACAGAGTTCCAGATGGGTCTTTATGTAAAGCCCGTTAAAATATTTCCATAATGTTCTTCAAGGTTTTAAATGAATTTTCCACTGTGTTTTTGTCCCAGCTAATTTTTTTCCAGGGTATTTATGATTTAAAATTACCCTGATGTGAAACGACTGCACCAAGACTTCCCAAATACTTAAGCTCTGAGCTGTGGAAAACCATCAATATAAAAGAAAGGACCTCTTTAATACATTCCTACTGCCACTAGGAAACTCACTGCAGTATGTTAGGCTCACACAAAGCTCATCAGTTGGAAGTGAGGACTTGCAAGGCATTGCCTAGCATATTTTCTGCTGGTCATGGTGGCTTTTTTGAATCATCAGCTCCCTTGTACTTTAGCAGCACCAAGTCCAGTTAGTGTGGTCTTATGCTAAATGCTGCATATTGCTTCCCGTATTACCAAAGAAGAGGGAAAAATGTTCAGTAATGTAAATAAAGGCAAAGTTAAATCAAATGGTGGCTACAAAAGCTAAGATTTGCTCTCACTGCCTCCCAGAAACTGTTCCAGAGGAATGGCAATATAGGTTTATATATTAAACAAGATACAGCTTAGACACAGAAAAATCAAACACACAAACACATGAAAATGTATCTAGAACTTTCCATCCACATCTCACAAAATGGTGATCCTATCTTCAAAATTATATGCTCATAGCAACTAATAAGTGACCAAGCTGGTATTTGAAGTATACACAGATTTTAATTTTGCAGAAACCTAAGAGTTGCAGAATTCCCTGAGGGTCTTTGGTAGATAGTAGTTCAGAGGCATATGTTTGATTGAGACATCCCTAGCACAAGACTTGGGGAAAAAGGTAAATGTAAAAGCCACAGGCAATTTTGGCCTTCAGCACAATGAAAGAGCTGTTCTATGTGACTGATTCATTGTTTGAGTCAATAACCAAAAATGGGAGGAATATAGGGAATTTATTTTAAGAATATAAAACAAAAGCATTTCTTTTAAAAATATTTTTGCAACTGAGACATGGAAACATTTTGTTTTATGTTGAACAATTTTTGCTAATCAGTTTCAAAACTGGATAATTTATTTGTTGTAATGAAGTACCGTATCCAAGTAAAAAGTTTTTATCTTTTTTTTTTACCCATGGAGCATATGTGTAGTGATGGAAAGGGAAGATTTGCTGGATAAAGCAGTAGGTGAAGAGAATGGTGGGAGATACCATCAGATGCAAGAAGTTGAAACAGGAGGGAAGTGCCTTGGAGAGCTTGTAGCATGGTTTGGCATCATCAGCTTTATGGAGGCTGGCAAAGGATCAACTGAAGGGAGTTTATGCATACACTGGCTGATGTTGAGGGCACTTGCTTTCTCATGACCTTTCTTCTTTTTCCTATACTTGTTCTACAAATCCGATAGTTTTCCTGGTGCTTCAGGGTATCCAGAATACAGGAATGAGAGCGGAAAGCAGCAAAAAGATAGGTAGAGAAACCATATGGCATCTTGCAAAGCTGGCCTTTAATAGTGAATGGGTCTGAGATAGAACAGAGAAGATTCCTGTATCTCTACAAGCCACATGTACTCCCAGTGCCACATCAGCTATACAATGATAACTGGCAGCTCTGAAGCTGGACGTAGTGGACTGAGTTCTCATCTCGGTTCCAGTGAAGACAATAACATTGCACCAGTGCAATGGTAAAATAATTGGTTTGGTGTGTTTCTGTACCTGTTTTATTACTTGTTAATGGAATTCATTGTTCAGTCCAAGTCCTTAGGGGATAAGTTTTAGAAGAATTTTAAAAATGAGTAAGGAAAGAAAAGACAAATCTACTGAATAAAAAAAAAAAAACCAACAACTAGTGACAAACAAAAATGCTAATACAATCACATTAACTATCACAGAAGATGGTTAATTACTATTCAACAGAAAAATTCATGGATCACAAATCTTAACTAGGGAGCCTGAAATTGATATTAGACTCATTGATATAATTCTTTTGACCACAATGGGCAGATTCTTCTTCATGACAGTGTAAGAAAGATGGGAACCAGGTCCTTTTCACCCCCTTTTTTCAGATAGTTTTCCTACGGTTGGATTTTTGATGTAAGGGATCTTGAGTCTTAGTGATTAGTTTGAAAGTGTTTCTCCATATATTGTGCTCAGCACCTCTGAAGAGATAAGTGACCTTGTAAGCCTGCAGTAAGGAAGATGTGTACAGCAGCCACCTCTTATCTAATCTAGCACATTATCCTAAACCCATGAAGCTGATGTTCAGAAGCACAGTTGTTGGCAGATGGAAGGGATGGAGAAGTGGGAGCAGTAACATCTAACACTACAGCCACAGGGTTCTCCAGAGTCATATGACAGAAGTGTAAGACACAGAGAGGTTGAGTGCCTTGCTCAAGGTTGCAAAACACATTAGTTTCATGAATCTTTCACAACAAGAAATGAGGTTTTATAAACAGCACTTACAGAGATGATCAAATAGATACAGACCAGACTTTCCAATTCCCATTCACAGGTTTTTAACCATTATATTGGCTTTCTCTGCAGTAAATTATTAAAAGTGAGATGAGAGCACTTGCTAGCTCTGAACCATTATAACAAGTTTTTTAAAAAAGCAGAAATGAATTTTCAAAAACACATTTTCTGAATATATAATTAGAAAAAAAGTATTTCATTAAATGAATTGCTGTGATATGCAAGTTAATATATTTTTTCCTGTTTTTTTTTTTTTTTTTTAAAGAAAGATAGCTTTTTTACACAAAATGAAACAATTCAGAGCCTGGAGTGGAAAACTGTTGCCTTACAGTATTTTGTTTTACTGAATATATGTATTATGCATCTCGGTGCTCTAGGTTATAAATATGCTTTAAGCTTGCTGTAATTTATAAGACTTCACTTTTGGCTGATTTATAGGTAATTTCATTAATCTCTACAGCAGAGGGACCTTGCACTGAGCAGCAGATTGAAAATGAACTGAGGGCTGGGGGCTTTAAGAACTACCACAAATGAATCAGTACCGAAATCCTTACAATGGTAATGATAATTTGTAGTGTACAGGTCCTTTTTTCCCTTACAGTAAGATCTGTAAGATTTTTTTAGAGGTGCCAATGAAACTGCCAACCCTGAAGCTACAGAGATATTTTTCAGCATTTAAATGGGTATTCTTATTTCTGTGTTCAGCACACATTTACTAATGAGTGTTTCTCTGCTGCTGGTGCCAAACAAAAGAATTGAGGAGGAAATATCATGAAATTGGATGATGCTCTTTAACGGTAGGGAAGAATTGATGCTCAGCATGTTTCTTTTGTATTTTATTTTTTTAATTTGAAATAAGCAAGATCTTGCCTTGACAATTGCATGACCTGCTACATTCAGTATTAAAGGCTTTACTTCTAGTTAAACTCTGATGCAGGAATCATGTTTTCATAGACAAAGATTTTCACCCATACAAAACAGGAGTCTCCACTTGCTCTTCATATTATCTGTTGTCTTGTCTTATAATGTGTCAAGAAGGTTAACACCTTGAATATTCTGATGATTCCTATCTTACTCATTTTTGCCTTTTGAGGCCTTTGTCACTTCTTTCAACTCTCCCCTTTAAGTTAGAACATTTTTTTTAGGTGTCAACTGTGGTTGAACTTTTTATCTGCCATCCAGCTACGTGCATTATACATTGGAATGAGCAGAAAAAGTTGGTGTCTGTCTTTTTCTTATCTCATTGCCAATTACGTCTCACATGCATAGCTGTACAGGAAACAAAATATTAGAATTTCTATAGCTATTCTCACTACAGAGTTTCATGAAATTGGTAGAGTTGACTGAAAGGACTTGAGAAGTCTTTGTTTAGAGAGCACAGTTAAATATTTGAGATTAATTTAATATTCTCCTTCTCCCTTCTTTCTTTCTTTCAGGCCATTCAAACTCCAGAAGGACCAACACCAAATAAATTATGAATGTTGAACAAGATGACCTTACATCCACAGCAGATAATGATAGGTCCTAGGTTTAACAGGGCCCTATTTGACCCCCTGCTTGTGGTGCTGTTGGCTCTTCAGCTTCTTGTGGTGGCTGGTCTAGTGAGGGCTCAAACTTGCCCTTCTGTCTGCTCCTGCAGCAACCAGTTCAGTAAAGTCATTTGTGTACGGAAAAATCTGAGAGACGTGCCAGACGGCATCTCCACCAACACCCGGTTACTCAATCTCCATGAGAATCAGATCCAAATCATTAAAGTTAATAGCTTCAAGCATCTGAGGCACCTAGAAATCCTGCAGCTCAGCAGGAATCACATCAGAACAATTGAAATAGGGGCTTTCAATGGTCTGGCCAATCTCAACACTCTGGAACTCTTTGACAATCGTTTGACCACTATCCCAAATGGGGCTTTTGTATACCTGTCAAAACTGAAGGAACTGTGGTTGAGAAACAACCCCATTGAGAGCATCCCTTCTTATGCTTTTAACAGAATCCCTTCTCTCCGGAGGTTGGATTTGGGGGAATTGAAAAGGCTTTCATACATCTCAGAAGGTGCCTTTGAAGGTCTGTCCAACTTGAGGTATTTGAACCTTGCCATGTGCAATCTTCGAGAGATTCCTAACCTCACCCCACTTGTAAAACTGGATGAGTTAGATCTTTCTGGGAATCACCTGACTGCCATCCGGCCAGGTTCTTTCCAAGGGTTAATGCATCTTCAGAAATTGTGGATGATACAGTCCCAGATTCAAGTGATAGAAAGGAATGCTTTCGATAACCTTCAGTCACTTGTAGAGATCAATCTGGCACACAACAATCTGACACTACTGCCTCATGACCTGTTCACACCGCTCCGCCTAGAAAGGATCCACTTGCATCACAATCCTTGGAACTGCAACTGTGATATCCTTTGGCTCAGCTGGTGGATTAAAGACAAGGCACCCTCCAATACTGCATGCTGCGCCCGTTGCCACACACCTCCCAGTTTAAAAGGAAGGTACATTGGTGAGCTGGACCTGAATTACTTCACATGTTATGCTCCAGTCATAGTGGAGCCACCAGCAGACCTCAACGTCACAGAAGGCATGGCTGCAGAGATGAAATGCCGGGCATCAACCTCCCTGACCTCTGTATCTTGGATTACTCCAAATGGATCTGTTATGACGCATGGGGCATACAGAGTTCGGATTGCTGTGCTCAGTGATGGCACATTAAATTTTACAAAGGTAACTGTGCAAGACACGGGTTTGTATACGTGCATGGTGAGTAACTCTGTTGGGAATACCACAGCTTCTGCCACACTGAATGTGACTGCCCTGGATAACCCTGGTTACACGTACTTTTCAACTGTCACAGTAGAGACTGTGGAACCTTCTCAGGATGAGGCACAGACCACAGAGCAGGTTGGGCCCACACCGGTTACCAACTGGGAGACCACTAACATGACAACCTCACTCACTCCACAGAGCACAAGATCAACAGAAAAAATGTTCACCATTCCTGTGACGGACGCAAACAACGGTATCCCGGGAATAGATGAGGTTATGAAGACTACCAAAATCATAATTGGTTGTTTTGTGGCTATCACTCTCATGGCTGCTGTGATGCTGGTAATCTTCTACAAAATGAGGAAACAGCATCACCGGCAGAACCATCATGCTCCAACACGGACTGTAGAGATCATTAATGTGGATGATGAGCTTACAGGTGACACACCCATAGAGAGTCACTTGCCCATGCCAGCAATAGAGCATGAGCACCTAAATCACTTTAACTCTTATAAGTCTCCTTTCAACCACACAACAACAGTTAACACAATAAATTCAATACACAGTTCAGTGCATGAACCGTTATTGATCCGAATGAACTCAAAAGACAATGTACAAGAGACTCAAATCTAAAACATTTATGACATTATGGGGTGGGGGTGGGGACAACAAAAGATGGTTTATAAAACAAATGACACAAATGACTGGGCTAAATCTACTGTTTCAAAAAAGTGTCTTTACAAAGAAAAAGAAATTTATTTATTAAAAATTCTATTGTGATCTAAAGCAGACAAAATTATGTGTATTCCTCAGAACCTGTTTTTGCTGCACTTATTTACCCTCCTCCTTCCCTTTTTCCTCCCCAACCTACCCTGATTCCCATTTGCCATATTTTTCATAGGAGATCTTGATTCCCTAAAAGAACTGGTCTAGGAAATTTTGTAAGAATTCTGTTACACTTTGGGAATTTTTATGGTGAATTCTAGTGGTGAGATTCAGTCTATTTTGTCACTTTTTCTCTTTTTTTCTTTTGTTTTCTCATGCCATTTTTGAAATTATTCAATAGAGAATGAAATAATAACAGCAACTTTACAAGTGAGAAAAACAAACAAGCAAAACTTTTTTTTCCATGTAATGATTTGCTCTGTGTTTACCAAAAGCACCATTCTGTGAAAAAATGGAAGAAAAAGTAAAAAAATCCACCAAACCCCAAGAAATTAATTTACTTGTGAAAACCTATAAAGCCCATTATCTTTTAAACAATTCTAGAATGAGAATTTGTAGTTCAAATGCTAAACTAAGATTATAAATAAAATATTGGGTTTTTTTCTGTATTTGGATATAGCTCATTTATAGTGTGGCTTTAAACATCAACAATTTGTTAAAATTCTTAAATTCTTACAATATTCTGCTGTGACGGTCCAAAACACAATCACTTTAAAGAGAATAATTAAATAATTTTGTATCGTTACTGAAGAACAGCAGTTTTCATTTTAGTTTATGTAAGCAGCATACTGGCAAACAAGGGTGTTTGACTTTTAATGCAAGATCAAGATCATGCCTTCTAATGATGTTTTTAATTGTCTCTATTATATTGAAAGATGTATTTCATAATGCCAGGAGAAGTTTTGCAAGGAGTTTCAGCTATCACTGAATTTATTAGACAAAGCTGAAAAGTTTGTTCTGTTTTTTGTTATTTATAACTGTCAATGAGAAAATTAATCTTTATATCAAAGCTAGTGGTTTCCAGTTCAGTTATTCTGATACTCCTAGACATAACTATGAAATATGCTTAGCTATCTATAGTATCTAAAATCAGAGCTGTATCCCTGTGTGCAAAAGGAAATCAAAATGCTGTTAACAGAGTAACTCGCAGGAAGAAGTCCAAGAATTTTGGTTTAAAAAAGTAGAAAGAACAAAGTCAGCCAAATCAGAGGAGAGTATAGGTTACTGTAACTTGCGTGACAATTAGACTCCCTGTAGAGTAACCAGTTTACATTAATTTAAACTCAGACTCATTTACCAATAGGAAATGTACACCCTTTTCCTTTATATACGTTCTCTGGATTTAGCTTATTGGTGTAGGAATGGTGTATACCTTGCATGTCGAAAGCTAAAAGGAAGGCTTTGCATAAGAAAACCAGCTTCAGGACACTGTGTTCTTCCAAGTAGGAGTTCTGCCAAATTAAACTTCTTTATGCATTGGCAACTGAATAGAAGCATTTTAAGATGATTTAGATTAGGAAAAAGATATATATCATCTCTGAATGTCTTTTCACCTGTTTTCTTCCTTAACCACCCTTACTGTGAGTTTTTAGGGTCCTGTGCCAGGTAAATAAATGTTCTTAGTTGTTTACAAAATCTCTTTGGAACTTTCTAGTATGCAATAGCATACAGGATGAAGGCCCTACTGAACAGTATAATTGTATTCTGTAAATTTAAGAAGAAATTTCTGCCAGGTTGAGGGGGTGAATCTCTCTTGTTGGATGCACAGTTCTCAAGATTGCAAATGAATATTGTAGTAAGAAGGCCTGATTTAAAGAGGACAGAGTGGAGATAGGTGATGATGAATCACACCATGCAAGGAGTCTGATAAGTATAATACAGAATGAAACTCAAAGTTCTATAATAATCTCAAAGAAACATTTGGAAAGACATTATCCTTTGATGTGCTACATGAAAAATAATATCTACTCTAAGGGAATTTTAACAGAGGACAAAGATGGACCTGAATATAAAATGTTGTAGTTGTGATTCCTAGCTTTGCCTATTTCTTCAAAGTGCATTAGAGCATTTCCTTGGTGATTTCTTTTCAGCATTGTGATAGAATCTGTACAGAAACACTGTAATTACGCATTGCTATTTGTACTTTGCCCATCTGGCTAGTACCATTATGTCCATGACCAATGCGTATCTGAAAATTGAAAAAATTCTTTCCAGGAAACCTAAATCTAGGCCATCTGTAATCAACAGGTTTATGTTAAAAAATTATGGCTATTCTCTAACCAGTATTTGTGAAAGCACTTATGGTCACCATGGTTTTATAAACAGGTAGTTTTTACTAAATGCATAGAAGGCCTTTAAGAAAAAAAGTTATACCTATTGCCAAGTGGGACACTGGGTCAGTGAC
Source organism: Theristicus caerulescens (assembly GCA_020745775.1). Classification (NCBI taxonomy): domain Eukaryota; kingdom Metazoa; phylum Chordata; class Aves; order Pelecaniformes; family Threskiornithidae; genus Theristicus; species Theristicus caerulescens. The sequence goes on along the minus strand of CM036564.1, from coordinate 24,170,880 downwards.
AATCTTTATTCCTCTTTGGAGTAATACAAAATAACATCAGTGACTGTTTTAAACAATATATACATTCTTACTGAGTGTTAAACCAGTTTTATTGGCTAATAAAAAAAAATCAGATATTCCTGCTTGCTCATAATAAGCATAAGGAAAAAGCATTTTGGTGTGTTTGGTTGAGTGAGTATATATGTGTTACGTTGAAACCACATTAGTTATGATTTTCCCAACATCTTCCTTATCCTTCTTGGAACCACAGAGATTATTTCTTACTCCTTCCTACTTGTATAAAACACCCAGTACTTTTGCAGATTAATTAAATACCAGTGTTAAAGAACACCACAGTTTAAATTATGAACTGAGCTCTGCAATAAAGTGAGAGGAGTGCTGTGCTCTCTTGTTTTGGTGCTCAAATCACAGGCCAATGCAGCCTGTTACTGCTCCAGAGACTACAATGTTAAGAATGAAGCCTGGGTCTCCTATATGTCAGAGCACAACTGAGAGAAAGCTCTAATGAAATTTCTCTTGCAGGTGACCATATTGTAGATGGTGTGTGATGTAAAAAAATTGTGCAAAAAATTGTGATCTTGATTATGAGATATCACTTTCTAGTGGGCTCATGAGAAAGATAAATTATTCTTCAATTCATTTGATAGAGTTTGAAGATATTTGCCTGCTGTTCTGTACAAATACAAAGTGCAAAACATTTTCTTTCTGGAATTGTCATCAAGTTTTACAAATCTTGCCATATGCAGAAATAACATGTGAAAAGCAAAGCAAGTGAGTTCCATTCAATTCAGCATACAAAAATAGACATTTTATTTTACTTTGAAAAGGGCTAAATGTATGAAAATTATTACAGTATTTGGATTCTTTGCTAAAATATTCTAATGCATTAAATATTACCTATAATGATTTCAAGCTTCCCTGTCCACACTGATGACATTATAGATTGACCACAGCATTAGAGAAAAGATAACTAAATTAGTATTGTACTTAGTTGTACTAGCTTCATAGTCTTAGGAAAATATTTCATAACAGCTGTTTTAAGCTTTTATATGTCAGATATGATCATTATTGTAGCCTTTTCAATAAGGAGAATGGAAAGTCTTTTCAACCTTTTCACCTTTCTCTAAAGTTTATATTCCATTTTTTACATGAGCTAAGTACAGCATTTTTGAAATTTTCACTTTTTTTCTAAGTCCAGGTGGTGAAGGTCTAGGAAATGTTAGCAGCTACCTTGCAATTTTGTACCAAAAGAAGTAAATGAAGAAATAATTTATCCTTATCTTCAAGATATAATAAGAAGAGTTAGGCTTTGGTATCTGGGTTTCTGTTTTTCTTAGTAAAAATATTTAATGCATCTTCTTCTCATTTGTGCAGGTGTTGCCAAAAAAAATCTCATTTCAAACTTGCATCTAAAATTCAATCTACAGGTAGTCTGAAGGTAGTGGTGGACATTTTATTATGGAGGTGGTACTATATATTAGTATTGTAGTAGACTAACACCCAGAGCCATCACTACCAAAATAGCAAGGGTTCATGAGCAGGGGATGGACTTGGGGAGATTCTGGGAAACCTACCCAGTAAATCTGCAATTTCTGTTGGCCCTGCAGCCTCACTCTGTAGTGGTGCCCCATGGAAGCATTGTGGTTGTGTGTAGTTTGTGGCTGGAAGAGCACAGCAGGGCAGAAGAGCTTTGTGTTGGGAACAACTTCATTGGCTGCTCCCCACTTAAAAGCATAGATGCAGAAGTAATTAGGCTGTAATAGCTCAGCTTCAGACATGCAGTGTATGACTAGAAATGAGGGAATTATTTTTTTTTGTTTAACACATTTAAACACAAGTAGGTTTTAAGGCTTAGTGCACACTAAACAATTGAGAACTTGAATAAAAAAAGATCTACAGATCTACAGTGTAAGTTTTACACAAATGGCAAAGTCATATTTTGACAAAATGCTCATGTTTGTTTGAAGGAGTCTGGGAAAGTTTTTTCAGTATTAAGAACTCTATTAAGACAAATGAGATCTGTACTTCAATAGCTACATGCTATTTACTTCAATAAGTCATGATTGTCTTAGGCGAGAGATGTTAAACAAAATATTGTGTTTAATTTGTCTTGGTTTTAGTCCTTGCTTTCATATGTTTATAACTTACACTTAGACGTTCTGTTAATAGGAGTGCTCTCTAAAGGGATGAATCAGAGAACCCTGACTGACTTTCATAAGAGAGAAATCTTTCCTATACTGTAACTCCAGTGAAGTATGGAATTTTGGAATGAGGAGGACACTGAAATGATGCATCATCAGCTGATTTTATGTCTATCTTTTGTAAAATAAGAAAGAGGAAAATAAAGTCTGTCATTTTTGAGAATTTTGAAAACCAAATGTTATGTGAAAATAGGAAAAATTAGTAAAAAAAATAGAAGAAATTAGAACATTATTGGAATTGAAAGTAACAGTAAGATGTAATGATTAAAGTAAAAAGTGGGAGTGATATATCCCAGCTAACCTTTACATCTTTTCTAACACCACAATTTGCAAACTCAAAAATTAGAGTTACTTTTCTATGTATCATTTGGCTTGTGCAAGGATTCTGGCTGCCCTATCCATAGTTTTCTGTTTTCTTCTTAAATTTTGCAGTACATGTGTGATGTAATCTGGGCTTTCAGCTCTGGAATTTTCCCAGACAGAGCATGCAAGGGAATTCTCTGCTAAGTTATCCAAACTCCACCCATTGGAGGTTCATGTTTAATACTCTCTGAGTCTTTTTTCAATCTACTTGAAATGGCTTGTGCAGTGAAAGATTCCTTAATTTGTTTGATTCTCTATGACAATAGCAATATATGATTCATATCCTAGTTTGGAGAAGATGGTTTTGCATGGATTATATTTTCATCAAATTTAAAATATAAATTCCAATTGTATTTTATTTTAGTAAAAAATTTTTATTTCTGTTGACTTGAAAAGTACTTCTGTTCCTTTCACAATAGCTCAGTTAAACACAAGTAAATTACAAAAAACAAAAAAGAGAAACTGCATCTTGGAATGGTATGCATACACACATGTGTCTGTATATGTGTGTTATTTACAAAGTGATTCTGCAAGTGAGATTAAAGGAATAAAAGAAGAAATGTATAAAAAAGAGAAACATGGAATAAATGAGCTGAGAGAGAATCTAGTAAAACAGAACCAGAGTTAGTGCACCACAGAATTAATCCAACCCATATGACTAATTTAATTCTGTAACCTGTAATTCAATTTGATTTAATTTGCTCATTTAATTCCTCAAAACGACAGTTAGTTGTCTGAGCAAGGATGTGGAAATCTGAGTTTTTGACAGTATCCACATGATATCAAACAGATCTTCATTTTCCCTGTCCTCCTTGGCTTGCCGTTTCTGTCTAGCTATTCAACTATCATTTTCTGAAACCATCTTCCTGAGGCACCCATCTCTCCAGCCTGTCTTGGGACTGAATTCCAGTCGTCAATGGGGCAGAAGACAGGTCAGTGTTGTGTTACTAAGTAGAGCCTCTGCAGATCTGGGTACTGGGTATTTAAGTCCATTACCTCCTAAACAGCTAGTTCCTATTTGATACTGCAAGGCAGTTTCATAAATCATTTATATGTTTTTAAATATTGTATATTAGATTAGGGTTGATGATCACCTGCCATGTGTTAATTAACTACCTTTCAGGTTGAAATAGTCTTTTTTTTTTTACTCCTGTTGGAACATACCTTTCTTTGTGATGAAGTATTCAATCAAATTCTAAAGAGTTGAAGAAAAAATGTCAATGTCTTTGGATATACAGACTATAAAAGGATTCCAAATTGTATAAAACTACACTTAAAAAAAAAAACCAAACTAATAAATAACAATGTTTTCAGATTCCTAGAAAGCAAATAAGCAAATGCCTAAACAGTGTTTCCCACTTTTTTTTTTTTTTAATTTGGTTAAGAACAGTTTCTGTATTTGACTCAGCAAAGTCATCAAGGCCTTATCAGGCTGAATAAACCAGAGGCACTGACAAGTTCCATGGCTTTTGCTAAGACTTCCATGACAGAGATTATTTTGTTCTGCTAATTTTTTTCTTATAAATTCTATTGTCTATGTGTTTCTATCAGGATGGATATGAGTAATTATTGTTGGAAATATTGTCACCTCTTGTTTCTACCTGGAGAAACATTGGCTCTGCATGTTTATCTTTTCAACTCCCTGCTGATTTCTGATACTCCTGTGGGGAAGCAATCAATTCTGTACTGAAAGGAAAGCTTTGGCCCACCTAATACAACAATGAAATAATAAAGGACTGAACCAGGCAAGGAAGAATAAAATAAAATGTAGTGATAAAGGAGAGAGAAGAGTCCTGAGAAGATAACTAAGCATTACAGGGAGAGAAAAGAAAAAAATATCACAAAAAACAAGGGAGTTAAAAAGGAGTGAGAAGCTATTATCTCCTTTCTTCCTCTCCTTTTCTTCTCATTTCATGCATTTTGTTTCCAAGTATAGCTGGATAATAGTTGAACACACTGATGAATGTGTTCTAAATAAATCACATACATTGGAAACTGTCTGAGGGATTATTTTAAAAGTTACAAAAGCAACAGTCTTTAGACTTGTATGGGTCAAACCAGTCTCAGAGGACTATTTAGGATGTTATGATATTGTACTAAGACACTAAGAGATTACTGTAGCAAGAGATTTAAGTTGGAATTCTGAAAAAAACCTATTCATACTTTATGAGTAGAAAATAATTTCCCAAGACAAAAAGTAGAAATTTGCATTCTGGGACCACCCAATTGGCAATTTCTGCATGTAAATATCATTTAAACATTAACCTCTGCTGATTTTAGAATTGGTCCCTTAAAATGAACCTGGAAGAAGCATTAAAATGGACAAGGGTGGTAGTAGCCAAATGTTTAATTTAGTAGAACTTTCCATTTCTGTCCTCTGGGATTATTTTCAGTAAAACAGTATTTTTAATTAGGAACTAAGAGGAGACTTATTTGTACATGTTCTCCCCCTTTGTCCCCTCAAGTGAGGATAACATTTTGGCTGGCTAATACAACTGGTATTAGAATTTTGGGAAAAAAGAAAGATACCTTGTGAAACACCTGATAATTTGGTTGTATGCTTTTGCTTTTTGTTTTAAGTTGCTTTTTCTTGCCTTTGGAAACAAGTATAAGTTAAGGAAATGAAACAGTAAGATAGAAAACTTGACTCTATGATGAAGTTTTTGAAGGTGCAAGATTTATATGTCCTTACTGTTTTCTTAATTTCATTCTATTTGCTGTCACAAAAGGGTAGGAAGCCCAAGTAAGTCCTCCTTATAATTTTTTTCATGATTCTTTAGTTTTTGGATATGCTTTTACCCTCCACTGGTCAAATAAATTTTCTATGGATTTTATTATGTTTCAGATCAAAAGCCTTTTTTCTTGTCTCTATTTACAATTTCAGCTTTTTTCTGTATCTTCAGTTTTCACTCAACATATTTTCTCAAATGCTGAGACTTTTTTAGTTATATATTTTCTTCATGATAAGATTTGTAGGATTGTTGTAAGATTTAAATCCGCATGGCACCACTATGCATCCTGCCTAGTTTCATGGCAGTATCTGCTCTCATTCTATACCTTCATAGCATTATTTGGTTGTATCACTCTTTGTGTCTAATTGAGAGTCAGTCCATAAAGCCATTAGGAATCTTTCCTCCACACAAACATGAAGTGTTGCTATTAAGTGGAAGTGTGGAAGAGTATGACTGTCCAGCACTTGTTTCAAGACTTAATGGGAAAACACTGTAAACTCAAACTTTTCAGGCTTCTGTGGCAATTGGGGTTTGGCTGCAGAAAATCAGCAGAACAGCCTGACTGGTGTGAGGTAATTAATCTCTTGTGTATATCTTAACATGGGAAGATGTTATCTCTGAATAGGATAAGAGTAGTCTGTCTCCTCTGAAGTTTGTTTGACAACCTTAGTAAAAAGGAAGCTGATTTTTTAGTAAGCTGTTATTTAAAATTTCTGAAACCTATTGTTTTAGATTTCTGCAGTTGTATTTCATGCATGGTTGATGGAGGTGCCACAAGACTGGCGTTCAGTCATCATCACTGAAGGATTGGATCAACCTGTTTTTAAATGAATTTTCCTTCTGCTGACCATAGTTAATTATGGGTCTTTTGGGGGGACTGTTAATTACTGATAGCATGGTTATGGAAGCACATTACTAGGAATGATGCCAAAATTTTACAGTTGTGCAAATTCGTGGCATCTAATCCACTGGTAGTGGTCTGTTGCTCTAGTTTAATTTTAAAGTTGTGATATGACATGTGCTGCTATAATGGTTCAGTAGGGGAAATTATTTTGTTCTGTTAAAACGTTAAGTTCTAAGAGAATTGAGAGAGAGAACCAAGTCCTACACATTACTTCACTGCGATAGTGTTGCAGCTTTGACTTTAAGGGTGCACCAGAAGTGTATGAGAAGTGTTCAGTTTCCCTATCTGCTCTCTTGTCATCAGTCTTCCATGACAAATGAAGTTCTCTATAAGAACATTTCATCTAAGATACAAACTCTATCAGCTGCATTGCAAATAGACCACAGTATATTCACCACGGGGTAATAAATATGATCTCTTCCTCCTGAGTTTAGCTTTCTATACCACCACCTCCTTGTGGTTAGCTTTCTATATCTTCATTCAAGTTTCCATAAAGTGCTCTATCTTAGTGCAGCTGCAAAGTGTTTGATGGCTAAGAGTGTGTCTTTAGAGGGTAACTTATGCTAAAGTAAACGAGTCGCCACTATGTCTGTTGTTCAGATACAAACTGCTCACTGTCCATCCCTTACAGAAACTTCCCATAGTCATGTTTCTCTGCAATCCTAATAACTGATAAAATTAATTCTCTTTATTCCATTTCATTTCTCAGGGTGTTTGCAAGGAATGGCACAAGTAATGACAAGAAGAAAGAAGCTGGTGATTTTGCTTCCAGGACATATATGAATACAGATAATGTTTGTGTAAAGAGCCCATGAAAAAAACTATTAGAAGAAATAGATGAATCAAGACACAACAGATTAAAAACAAATATAAATTCCATTCTTTTCTCTGTTGTACACACACACACACAGGTAGATAGATATATATATACATACAATGTCTTGTGGCTCTGATGCTTTTCAGCAGGTCTGCTCTGGAAAGCAGTGCAGATGCAGTGGAGATGCAGTGCGCTTCTCGTTGGGTGGCTAGCTGCCCACTGACATGCATGGCAGAGGAAAGTAAGACACAAAAAGCTTTCACCGAAGGTCATCAAAAGTAAAAGTTCTGGTGTGGACAGGGCCGTGATATCCCCGAGGTAGGAGTCGACCTCATGCATGCAATGCAGTGAGTATGGAGGATCTGCTATACAACAGGAAACTATGTTTCCTTATTTATAAACAGGGGAAAAAGGTAAGGCTCTCCACCAGGCAATTCAAAGTACTCTAGTTTAGGTCTCTCAAAGTGGGAGAAAGTGAATGTCTCTCTCTGTAGTAATTCTGGTTTTGCCACTGGTCTATGTAATCACCATGTAAAAAACTCTTTATATGACTTTTTGAAACAGTTTCCCCATTTGCAGAATGTGTTGGGAAACACAAACACAAAAAGAATGAATGCTGGTTGTTACTGCTGTTGCTCTTTTTGCTGAGGTTGGACTTTTTTTTTTCATTTGTGTTTCTCAAGCATTCGGCACTTCTCTGAGAATTTCAAATGGAAGGATCAACAAGTCATGATCTCCATGTAAAACAAATACATGATTTAATGGTCTTACTTGATAGATACATCACATTTTGTGCCTGTGGCGCATCTGTGACAGCACTGTCAAGGGCTGTGGCCATGACAGCACATTCATACGGTGTGAGATGTGACCAGATAATACAACACACCCCTTGTTTCTCTTGTAGCTTTCTCAAACTTTAGCTTTGGGAGAAAGGGCAAAACAAACAGCATTTTCCATCCTTTAGGAAGAAAGTGAAGGGATGCAGGAAAGGTACAGTCACAGATGCATGAAACAATCAGAAGAGACACAGAGTTGGGGGGATACAATTCACCTGGGGAAAACTGTAGGAAATGGCTTCCCATCTTCCTCCCAGAGAAAGGCTTCTCTTGAGTAAGTAAGCTTTCACAGATTGTTGTGGGTTTTTTCCTTTTAGGAGCACATTCAACGTATCTGTTTCAACCTTATCTTAAATATGGACTGTAAAGTGTCGTCCGTCCGTCCGTCCGTCCCCGTCCCCCCCCCCTGTCCCGTCCCCCGTCCCGTCCCCCGTCCCGTCGTCCGTCCCGTCCCGTCCGTCCCCCCCCCCCCGCCCCCCCCCCGTCTTCAGGAAGATTGATTCAACTAAAGGGCAGAAAGCCCTTATGGAAATGAAACACATTAAAGAACCAGGACTTAACTGTGTAAACAGACAGAGTGGATATTCATGCTGATAGGGGTAAGGAGGAATTGCTGTCATTTAGGGCTTCACCAAATCTTTCCCTTAGGGTCTTTCAGACAGTTTACAAACGCTTATTCACAATCCCTCTCCTCATCATCTGTTAGAGGAGGGAAGGTGCAATAAAAGGTGTCTGAGTTGTTTCTTTCCAATGTGTGAGTGCAGTGAGCACCTGGGGCAGGGGGAGCTTTTGCGACCAGGGGAAGAGCTTTTCCCCAGAACGCAGCTGGGCACGTTCGGGGAGGGGAGGCTCTTGCAGACCATGGATGGAAAGAGAAGCAATCTTATTGAGACTCTGCAGGGACGTAGCACTGAGCTTTGGACTTCTGTGACGGAAAAATAAATTTGCTAGGAACTCAGAGGTGCCCCAGAGTTTGCAGCTGGCAGTGAGTTAAGTGCAGAGTGAACAACGGGAGGGAAATTGATTTATAAACAATTCCAGTTTCAATTCTGTTTGGTTTCATCTATTTAGAAAACTAATTATTTTAGTGTATATACATATATTTAAAAGTCTCTGGCTTTTGTGTTTAAAATAATTTTTTATCATCTTTGGTCTCAGTGTGGGGAGTGGTCTTGTTATATTCATCTCAAAGTTCAGACTGCCTTTGGTTCCCATTAGTGAAACATGATATGTATTTTATAATGGAGCAATCTGGGACAAAGATTGGTTAAATTACATTGTGTCACAGGTAGAAAGTAATCTTTCTTCTTTTCCCTTTCACTGTGTGAATGCTGCATTTACTTCCTTCTGGGCCCTAGTATATGTGATATAAGTGTCCTACAATGTATGACTATTGTTTCATTAACAATAATGTTTTTTCTAAGAAATAGTTGGAAGGCTTAATATCCAAGCCTGTGTCTTTATTCTTGACACTAAATCTCTAAGCTCTCATAATTGATAAATCTTGTGATCAAAAAGTTGTTTTTATTGTTTATTTATTATTCTATTTTACTCTTCAAGGCTGAACATAATTCTTTGAATGCCTAGTGTCCAACTCCTTTAATCGAGGTTGAATACATTTCTATAATAAATTTATTCAAGCACCCTGCTTCCTCAACAGTGTGTTGTAACATAGCACATAACAGCAGCATGCTGTAGAATCAATATTCATTGCTATTCTGTCAGTTAATAAAGAACACAGAAGCAAAACAAATATTTCCTAACTCTAGCATTCAAATGCAAAGATGTACTCTTTTGCCAATGTTAACAACCCAAACATTCCTGCATTCTTCCAGTTTATGAGAACTGAAGAGCAAAGCTAACAAGAAATTGTGTTTTCTTTTTTTCCAAAATAGAAAGGCTAAAGATAAAAGAGCAGTATAAACACTGACGAGTATATGTGATTATGAAGAGTGTATGTATTTAAAATCTTAAAAAATGTTTAATTTAATAATAAATAATTTTAGGAGGTAGACTCACTGAGTAAATCTCACATAACCAGCATAGCTTAAGCATTCAAATATATTTTTTTACCTGATGTTTAACCTTGTCACATTGCTACTACTAGCAAATAGTTCCAATGTCACGAAGTATAATGAGGCAAACTTATGTATGAAAACAGTATAATACATTATTCTTGCTGACCAACTTATGATAAAAATCTGATGTGGATACCAGTGGAAAATGTGACTTTTTGTCTTCTAATATTGACACAGTTGTTCATTTCCTGGGAGTGGGGGCGGGAAACTTATATTCTGTAGCTCCTTGTTTCACTTAAAAAAACCCAAAAACAAAATCAACAAATCCAGGGAAAAATCTGGGGGATAGTGATGTTCTGAGGTGCCACAAGTTAGTCTGACTCTCAAAATTATTTTCCTAAGGTAAAGTATAAAAGTTTCAGAACAATCTCATCATAGAAAAATAATTTTGGAATAGATTAAAAGTCACTATAAAGTATTTGCATCAGTGTTCTAACTCTTAAGTTAGGAGAAATGGATTGTATGGTTAAAAAATAATTTTTTTTTTCCACCAATAATAGTCTAGAAAAATAACATATAAGCAAGTATGGTTTAGTTGTTGTCATTGACCACATAAGTTAAGACAGAAATTACAATGTCAAAGTTCTGCAGGGAAAAGGACTTACTTTCGCAGTATTTCTTTTTAAGGAGAAATGAAAAATTCCATGCAGTTTTATGAAATATCTGAGGGAACCTTATTTTCATTATAGTTATTCATTCTGGGGATTTTGGGGGGTTGCTGACTTAGAATATTCTGGTATAATTATTTTTTTAATGAACAAAGCCTTTTAATGAAAAAACATCCCAGTCCCTGAAGGAGGCTGAGCAGTTTTCAGAGTTCCGTGGTTACTGAACTGTGAGAAAAGGGGCCTTCATTACAACTGTAAAATATGAGGAGAAAGCCTTAGCTTGGAGCCAGCTGCAGAGAATAGATTACAAAGGCTTGAGAGCAAGTCATGCGGTTGGTATGATGCAAAGGAGAGAGCTGTCACTGTGCTGCAGGCAGTGGGCATACTGGGATAGGTGATCTCATTAAGCACCAATCTGAGGTAATCATGCTGTTCATGCTGGTTTATTGTTTGGTGCTGGACAATGTATTTGTACTTTAATAGCATCACAGTTTTGAGGTACATGGTATCTAACAATACTAAAGCTGTTCAGTGCCTGTTTGAGATCCTGATTTTTTTGTTTCATTGGTTGTTGCCCAGTCTGGTGATGCTAGGTCACATTGGTTTTGCCTTCTGCCCCATTTCTCTCATCAGAACTGGGGTCCCTTGACCAAGGCTGCTAGCTCTGGCAATGATGACTCTGTGGATGTGAAGATGGACAGACAGATGAACAGACAGATAGATGGTGTTCTGATTTTCCTTTTCTTTCCACTTAGAGCCACAGGTGCTGTTCATGAGGTCAAATGAAGCTCTACATGTCCTGAGGCAGAGACAGTGCCAGGTGGAGAATACTGAGATGGCAGATCCTCTGGCTAAGGGAGGAAGGAGAGGAAGAGCAGGTCCTGGAGTGGAGTGGGGCACACATCTTGGAAAGCTGGAAAATATGGTTCTCCATAGAGTGAAGACCTAGAGTAAATCAGATTTGATGGTCAAAAGGAAATTAGTGAAGGAGAAGGAAGAGATCTACACCTTCCTCCTTTCTCTTATGGGTCCTATGTTCTAAAAAACTCAGTAGAATTGTGCTACCTGATATGATAGTAATACTTCATTTAAAATAGTTCAGATTCAAGTGTTATCACTGTTACTGCTACAGCTGGCTCTGGCTTAAACACTTTTAAGAAGACTAAGTTAAGTCTGAACCAAAGAGCCTTAAATACTAAGTAGATGAAGTTGCAGATTCTAACCTGATGGCTGGTATATGTGACATCAATCAATTTCATTTGGATTCAGTGCCTCAGGCCTGGCTGCGAAGTCTATATAAATAAGTTTTATGCTATGAAGAACATGCTCTTCTTGATATAACTATCATCTGTCTTCCAGCCTTCTCCAACTGCTTTCTTGTCTGTAGGATTTATTAACTGCTTCGCATACTTCTCACAGTATCATAGTAAATTAACAAGAGTCCACAGCTTGAGGTCTTAGATTTAAAAAAAAAACCACACCAAAAAAACAACTTGTATATATATGTGGAAAGGAGATAGAAAAGTGTGTGGGTGGGAAGCAAAACTCTGAAGTTTCCTAAAATTCCTAGAATTTCCTTTATGAATTTCTCATGCTATTATATGCAGAGAGCAGAAAAAATGCTCGCAAAAACTTGCTCGCTGTGTACCTTCCCCCCTCACCCCCCGCCCCCAAGTGATATTTGTTTTGCAAGATGATTTTTCCTTAAAAAGCAATATTTACTCAGGATTATATAGTTAGGTCTTTTGAAATCAGAATCTGGCTGCTCAGGGAACCATGACCACATTTTAAATTGCTTGATTATTTTTCTGTGGGGGATGACCATTTTATTGCCTGAATTAACACAATTATGTTGCATTCCTCAATGTAATGGCTGTCACAAAGAGTAGATAAAGAAATAGATTGAGCTTGTTTTAAGGACATTTTGGATTATAATTATTTGAGGATACAAACAGGAATTGTGAGGCAGTACCCAAGAGACTTGAAATCTCACTTCTGAATAAATAGTTAGCACTTAGAATGCATTCAAGCTTCTAAGATTATTGACCCTCTTTTGTGCTGTAGGCCATATAGAAGCAATTAAATTGCACATATTTGCCAATGAATCAATCTAGTTGCAATATAGAAGAAAGAGTGTAGCTCACCCATCAGAGAATGTCTGTAACCAAAAAGAGTTGAATTATGCTGTAACTGAATTGTGCTGTAAAGAGCCACATTCACCTCTGATTGAAATCCAGTAAATTAACTCTGTACATTTATTTGAATACATAAATATGTAATGGATATACAATGACTTCCAGTAATAAAGCCAGGGTGACTTTGTAGTCTAGAGAGCAAGATATAAGAACTGTATTAGTTATGCATGCCTTGCATATTGGAAAGGGTTCTCCCTAATCTTTGTAAGAGAGTTCAATTTACTTTTCCTCCCAGTGCTGCAAGGAGTTTGCAACTGGAGTTTGAAGAGGAGTAGTGCCAGACCAGGTCTGTGATGAGGGCTGTTGTGCAATTCCACAGGTGTTGCTTAGTCTACAGGAGGGTTACAAATGTTCAACTTGGCATGGCAATGCTTCCTCCAAAGAATTAAAAAAATTGATCTTAAGGGCATATAATAAATTTTATTGGGGGGTGTGGGGGTGGATTTTTCAAAGCTAAAAATTAAAGTTCCCACCCTTTGCAGAAAATAGGCTACAGCTTGGTCTCCAATACTTTGATTTGTTCATTTTAAAATACTCCCTACTAATAAGGAATTACAGAAGAGGGAGAGAGTGGCTCTATGCAGCATACACCTTTGATCTGCAACTAAGCTTTTGGTTTCCTTACAGTTATCAACTTTTTTTTCCTGCATCCCACCCTCAAATCCCTGTTTGGCTGTTTATACATATATATATATATATGTGTATATATATATATGTATGTATATGTATATGTATATGTGTATATATGTGTGTGTGTATATATATATATTCTTATATATTTATTTTTGCCTCACGCATCTTTCGTTTCCTGAAGCTAATACAGCTTGAAGTGTTTACAATTAGAGTTGCCCAAATTAGAAAGTTCACTGCAGAGTACAGTTTCTGATATGTACATGAGAACAAATAAGGATATGATACATTAAACAGGTAAACAACATAACATTGGGAAGTAACAACCAAATGGAACAAAGCCCTGTGAGGACTGCTGCATTTGGATGGTTAGTATGGGCAGATTGTTAACCTAGCTTTGAAAAGAAGCTAGGGTGAAAAAGTACTCAAGCAAAAACTGAATTCCTAAATGGTATGAAATTTGCTAACTAACTCCATTCTCTGAAGTATGAAGTTAGGATATGGGAGAGGATAGGCAGAATCATAGAGAAGGTGATGAGATCCAACAGAGTTCCAATCGTGTCTGTGGTCCCACTTCTTCCAAGAAACAAGCAACCAAAACATGGAGAGGCATAAAGGCACACGAAAGTCAAGGATCTCGAGAGGAGAAAGGTACCTTGTATATAGCTCATTAAAACTGGAACAGCGGGTCTAAAAATATTACTTTCTGGTTTAATATAAGGTATTAGGTAACTTATTAGGAAGTTTGGCTTCATAAGGCAGGTAAATTATGGGGTGATTTTCATTGCCAACATAGATTTGCCGCTCAGAATACTGGGCTTTAGAAACCTATCTCAAAATATAAGGTGTTTGTTTGTCAGTCTGTGAGTAAAATTATTAATATTAGAGACTTTTAATGAAGAGCACTACCATGAAGTGCACTCACACAGATTAAGTTTATTGTCATATATGTTTATTTGAGTTGAGGTTGATGATTTAGCCTCTTTGGGAGAAGGCTGAGTGTGAGTATGTATATGTGTCTGAAAAATTACATTCATAAATGTCTTCAATGAAACCAAATACAGTCTTATCAACATCCTTCTCTTGTGTATGCAGTGTGTGCACTGGACAACAGTTTCCATTTAATAAGCTTCTAAAGCTCTTGGGGCAAATCTGTAGGCCTTTCTCACTAAGTGAGCTCAAGCTTTTAAGTGTAAATGAAAAAAATCAGCTTGGGCTTATTTATTTATTTGTTCTTTTTAAAAGCATACTCTTGGGAGATAGCAAGTACCTTCAAATATCCTTAGAGAAGCAATGAAATAGATATAATATTTATATGTCTTAATGGCTTGATGAGAGACCTGACTCATGCTGAGTGATGTGCTAACACTTTCATATATCATAAAAGAAGACATTAAGCCCCATGTAAAATTCATCCCATGTTGACTCTTTTAAAGCTTATCAGGAATTTTTAGTGGTATGCTTGTTTTACTTATTTTTTATTTGTTTTGGTTTAATTTCTTTCTTGTCAATGGAATTTAATTTTTCTTAGAGTTTTTCAGTGGAGCCAACATCAGAAAAGAGTAAAAGGCATATGAAATTGTATTCCCAGGGTATTTACTTTTGATGGCAAATTCTGCTACTATTTAAAGTCACTTCCAGTGAGCTCCAAATAAGTATCCAACTTTGAACAATCCACGGAACTGTTTTCAAGATTTTCCTATCAGAAGTTGTTAAATCGAATACTATTATTTTCTTCTGCACAATTCTAGTAGTAAATGGCTTCAGTTTAAAGGAACGTATTATTCAGACTTAACCCTTAATGTGAAATGCAAAATATTGTATCTCATATAAATGCATTTTCAGAAAATGTAATTGAGTATGCAGTATTTTTCAGTCTCGACTCCTAGCTATGGCAGGTACCATGGGTGGTTTACTGGAATTTGCTGGAAGTTTTTTGTTGACTATAGTAGGGTTTGACCATTTTGTAGGTTTTACAATTTTTACCATGAAAATAAAATGCTGCTCTCTTTTGATTTAGTAAACTTACTCTTGGAGGCGGTTTCTGTTCTTTACGAATTATGTTATCATTTAAGACCAGTGACTTTTGAGGGTATTTTATGTGAAATTTACCCCTTAGCTATCTTAGAGTATATAATGGTGAATTCCACCTCCAGAATATATTCATCTAAGTATACGGATGTAGCGATGTTCATACATCACGCATGATGTATGGTTTAAATACAATGATTAGTACTTTCATTCCAGAAATCTGTTAAGGGGAGTAACATAGGGATTGTGCTCAAAGAGATGCAGGCTTTTTTTCAGCTGATCCGAATGAGAAGCTGTGTAATATTTGGTGTCTTTCTCGTCATATGTTTTGGAAGAACCTGGGCTGGGGCTTACATTCATTCACATTACTTCATGGGTTTTCTGGAAACAATAATTAGTGACACATTGTTTGGATCAGTTTTGCTTCGATTAAAGGAAAAGTTTAAATGGAAACTCAAATTACCATGAAGTGAAATCACCCTGTTGACACAGTGCTTCTCAAAACCTCTTGACAGGTTTATGCACTTTCTGCACTGCAGCTAGAAACACCTGTGCTGGTATGAGTCCCAAACACCAGAGCACTGTGTTGCATAAATAAATCATACTTGCATTGCTCTTCACACCATATTTACATTGTTCTTCATATTGCCAATTCGGCAAAACCTTCCCCTGGGGATCGCTGAAGTTTTGTTCATACTTGGTGGTTTGTCTGTGCTGAAGCCAGACAGGTAATACCAGATGATCAGTGAATCATAGAATTGTTTACGTTGGAAAAGTCCTTTAAGATCATCAAGTCCAACTGTTAACCTAGCATTGCCAAGGCCACCACTAAACCATGTCCCTAAGCACTACATCTACACCTCTTTTCAACAGCTCCAGGGGATGGGGACTCAACCACTTCCCTGGGCAGCCTCTTCCAGTGCCTGACTACCCTTTCAGTGAAGAAATTCTTCCTAATATCCAATCTAAACCTCCCCTGGTGCAACTGGAGGCCATTTCCTCTTGTCCTATCCCTTGTTACTTGGCAGAAGAGACCGACCCCCACCTCACTACAACCTCCTTTCAGGTAGTTGTAGAGAGCAATAAGGTCTCCCCTCAGCCGCCTTTTCTCCAGACCAAACAACCCCAGTTCCCTCAAGACTTGTGCTCTAGACCCTTCACCAGATTTGTTGCCCTTCTTTAGACATGCTCCAGCATCTCAATGTCCTTCTTGAAGTGAGGGACCCAAAACTGAACACAGTATTCAAGGTGCAGCCTCACCAGTGCCGAGTACAGGGGCACTATCACCTCCCTGGTCCTGCTGGCCACACTATTTCTGATGCAAGCCAGGATGCTGTTCTGCACACAAAGAAGCAACAGGCACTTACATTTTGGCACAATAACTTTCTAAATGTTATGCTGTTGCTCTCTATTTGATATTTTGATGGTGATGCAGGTTTCTGTGCAGATTCTCAGAATGTCTGAGTTGAGTATGTCTACTGACCTCACAAGAGCTACACTACTTGAGGATCTAATCCAAATATCTCATATGTGACATTAGATAAATCATCCACTCTTTCTCCATTGTACATTTTCATTTCAAATTTTGCTCTGTTCCTCCTTTTCTATGAAATAATAAACAGATCATGGAGCATCATCAAAAGCTGGATAGGCATTTATGTCTATTCTGAGTACCTGCAATTATACACCTCCAGGGTAAGAGAACTCTGCATCACGATCCCCTTGGCAACTGCATCTAGGCAGTGCATAGTTTACATCATTCCCAGACTAGAATTGGCTACTCAGGGTCATATCTGAAGCACAGAGAAACGATTCAAATGGCAGTCAAGGATGGGAAATACCAGAAAATATAGAGGGTTTTTTTCTTTGTTTGTTTGTTTTCTTAGGTAAATGGAGAATTCTGTTCCTGATTTTAATTTAAAGACATTGAAGACTGCAAGATGGTAGGGTCAATAAAATCATACATGCCATGCCATTTTTAAAACACAATATGTTGAATGTTAGATTCTTCTGCTAAATTATGTGTGATCAGATTGCTGGGGTTTGAAAATGTTTGCTGTTGTCAGTTGTGCAGGGATGTTATTTTAGCTGCTTATAGTATCTTCAACAGCCAGGAGGCAAACGTAATCCTGAGCACGGGACTTAGCTAGCACTTACGTATTGTTTATTATCACTACTATTTGCATGGTAGAAACAATATAGAGGACTCAGGAGGAGCATCATATTCTTTTTTTTTTTTGCCAGGTTCCTGATTGTGCCATGTGTTGAGTGCAGGTTTGTGGATTGGAAGAATTCTGTCACTGCTGGTCTTCTCAGTGAGCAGAGAAAAAACGTCTAATGGAGTCAAAGGGAATATCTTATAAAGAAATGTAATGTTTTAGTGATGAAGTAATGGGATGTAATGAAAGTCAGGTGACTAAGTGAACAGTGTTACGTTAGCACACCTCTTAGAAATTCTGTGATTTGCAGGCAGCTATCTAATTTGCACCGTCATGTGATTTCCTAATGTTTCTCTGGGAGAGAGCAAGGGGGTAACCTTGGGCTATAAGTCTTTTGGAAAATGTATCTTTTTAAGGAAATGCCTGAAATAGAGCATGAAAGACTGGGACAGGGACAACAGTCTCCAGGCTCTCAGGTGTTGTGAATTAGAAAGCTCAATGGCAAGTGCTGTAGCAGGAAAGTCAGAAATTATTTTTGAAGAGAGTAATTATGTGGAAAGGAAAGAGAAGATGATGAACATGATGCATGTATACCTTCTCCAATTGAATAAGATATGCCTTTCTATAACTATAGAAAGAGTGGTAGAGAGATTAATAAACTTTGATGTTGCCATTGTAATTCTTTGTGGCTGTATCATGAAGGCAACAATATGCTGTGACCAAATTTGTTGTAGGAGGTTGATGTCCTTAAACACGTGTACATATTTTCTGGTTTTCTTTTCTCAAAGGTGCTGCTGAATCCTGCTAGAAGTGAAAAATTACATACACATGCATTAATTCTGTATTTTCACATTACTTTGAGTTATTCTTAAATGAAGTATGATGAACATATATACACAAACGTACTTATCTGTGTTCTGTTACTACATCTGAAGCTTTAAAGCATGTTTGACATATCAGCTATTGAATAGCACATTGTTCATAGTGGCCTCTTGAAATTCTGAGAAGGTACATAATGTTCAGATAGGAGATAATGCAATTTTTTAGCAGATGGCTGCATTTGATAACCCAGTGGAATATATGGAAAAGGCACGATGGCTTTGTTCTGACAAAAAGACTCTGCTTCCATAGACAGCAACACATGTGTACACACATACAAACACACTCAAGATGTAATTTTTCCATCAGCTAATGAATTCTGATTTCTGTATTTGCTAGTTACCAAATTACAGAAGTTCATGCCCAAACCCAAAAGCCAGTTTTGGACTAGCTTACAAAATCCTTCCGGTTACCTAGCAAGGAGCAGGAAGGATGTAGGGGAGCAGGAGGACTCTGAGTCAATACATGGCAGCAGCAGTGTCAGTTCAGCAAAGTAGACATTATAGGTCGCTGTATTTATCTAGGTAGCTCTGTAAATTTAATATAATTACTGAAATGCAATAACTGTGGGTGTTTCATGGTCTGACACTAGCATCCCCTTACATGAACTCTCCAGAGTGGCAGCTCCTATGCCCAATATATTCTCAAATCTTTAGAAGAAGAATAAAATATCAGCAGAAAGGGACAGTGTCAAAGCAGAAGAACAGAGCAGAGCATTTGACTGGAGATTAATTGGGTCTTATTAAATATGCAAGGATCTATTTTTTTTCATGCCTTTTAAAGGTAGCATATTGTACAGAGGAAGAAAATTCCTTTTACAGTTTATGTCTGTGCTAGAAATATTAAATGTATTTCCCAAGGACTTCAGTATGCTTTCACCCATTCAAACATTTCTGACTTCTGCATCTGAAAGGGAAAAAACCCCAAACTAGTAAATCAGCAGTTGCTTATAAAATAAAATCTGATGTTAATATGTCCAATAAAATTATTTTCCTATGAGTGTTTTAGCATACACGTTAGAAAGGGGAAAGGGAAACAGTTATGGCACTGTTTGAAAAAAAATTATATTAAATTTTCCAGTTCATAAACTCATTCTGTAAATGTAGGATAATAATGTTTCTTTTTAACATCTGCTTTTCTGATGTCCCTTGCAAAGGCCTCAGGACAGGGGTTCTTCCTTCTTGTTGTAGAGATCCCTAGCACAGGAGGACCCTATTCTCAGTTAAAAAGTAAGTAAATAAGTAAAAATTTGAAAGAATTGATTTGAGCTCTAGGAAGAATGTAATTATTTTGATTTGAAAATAAAATCCTGATTTTATTTTTAAATATATACTTGTTAATTTAAATGAAAAATATAACATACTTGAAGTTTTAATTCTGAAAAACTTATTAATTCACTGACATTGGTCAGAGATTTTCTTTGAGAGAATTAGAGTTAAATGCAAAGAAGAAACTGAGCCAGTATAGTCATTATTCATAGTCAGAAAAAACATAATTTCTCCATCGAACTCAGAATGCTGTAAAGGCAGGGTGGGATGTTTTTATGTTTGTTTGTTTGTTTGTTTTCTATAAAAAAGGAAACAAAGGTAGATTTCAGTATGAACTCCTTTGATTACAAGTGTAGCTTTCTAGGGAAATTCTTTAGTCTGATGTCTACGTAGTTGTATCAGGATGACTTATTCTCTTATTCATAAGAGTAGCTGTATTATAAGCATCTTTATCATAGGACAGTTTGACCCAGCCTCTGGTGACTGGAATTGCTTCCAAGCAAAATGCAGACACTTTTATGTCAGCTACTTGAAAACTATTTGAAAACACAACCTATCGATTTAAAAGAAAAAAATGCTAGATGCTTATATACTATAGACTTACATGCAAGAGCACACAAAGAAATAAAATTAACTGTTGTTTCTTTTTATACTGAGAAACTAAAAAGTCCAGGGAAAGTAAGTACAGAAGCAATACATAATGTGTATTACATGGCTGGTTCCACAGAAGCAGAAAATGGCAACTTTCTCTATAAAAAATATGGGAAAGAACTCTCATTTTGAAAATGTAGTGTAAAAAAAAAAAGCTGTAATACACAATTCCAATTTACACCAAGAACAGGACAATCTCAGTGTGAATAGAACTTCAGATCCATCTCTAAATTACAGTATACTGGATGCTACAGGAGATAATTTGAAATAAACCCTTACATTCTTTAGGATTCTATAAAATACCAGCATTCAGAAAATTAAATTTGAAGCAAATCATTTTTATATAAAGTACAAAGATGCTGAAGATTATTTTCCTATTTTTCTTAAGTATTAAACAGATTTTTCCCCTGAATTTGATGTTATTATTCTAATAAATTCACCAAATATTTCTCAGTGTGCATATTCAGAGATCCAATTGTTATAATACTTTTGAATTAATGATAAAAAAGCAGCTGCATTTAGTGTCCACCCCTCAACCAACAAAAAAACTCTCTAAGAGGTATTTTGCCCTTGGAGAATAATTTGCTTCCTGTGCTCATTTTGATCACATGCTGGATACTGATTAAATACATTTGCCACAATAAACAATTGTTTGTTTGCTTTGAATATATTCATAAAAACAATAAGCAAGTAGGACCTTTTAGACCATTGTAGAAATGGTCATACTATGTAACCTAGTAGCCTCTCTTGGCAGAGCTAATAGTAGATGCCTGGGAGAAAAATATTGTTGGAAAACAGAAAAATAGTGGTAGCATAGAAAAATGCTTCTCCCAAGCCTATATTCCAAGCTACTTGTAATCAGCAGCTTGGGCATTCCAGAACCAGAGGCTGCAACTGCATTGTGTTAATTATCCTTGACGGGCCTTACTTCCATGAACCTCTCTAACCACTTTCTAAACACATTTGGATTTTGTAACATCCTGTGGCAATGTATTCCATAATTTAATTATGTATAGCATGAAAAAGTACATCTGTTTATTTTATACCTGCTGCCTAATAATTTCATTTAATGCCTCCTAGTTTTTCTCTTATGTGGTAAAAATGAATAAACAAGCCAATTCTCCCTCTTCGTGCCATTCATGATTTTACTACCATTTTTCATATATCTTCTTTATTGACCCTCCTCCAAACTGAAGAATTGTCTAATTAATCATCTTTCACAGTTTTCAATCAGTGCCATACTTCAGATCATCATTGCTCCCTTGTCTTTTCTAGGAACTTTTCTAGGAACTGTTCTAGATCTCCAGTATTAAGGTGAGGCAATGAAAAAGGAAAATAATATTCCAGGTGTGGATCTAACATGGATTCATACGGTGAAACAACGGTGCTTCCTGTTTTCTCTGTGTATTTCCTAGTGACTTTGAACATCTGTTTGCCTTTCTGATTGCTGTTTAGCTGCATGCTTTGAGCTGATGATTTCAAAGAACTACCAACACTGACATCAAGATTTTTCTCCTGAATAACAGCAGGTCCTTTGGAGTCTGTTACTGTGTATTAGAGTAGTTCCTTCCCGATGTGGATTAGTTTTCACACTAGTGTAGTTTGTCTGTGCATATTCAAAATTCAGGCTGACTACTGATTAATGTTGATTTCGATAAAGTGGCTGGGTGACGCCAAGGAGATGCATGTATTAAACCCCAACAACTCATTTTGTGTAGGCTGCTGAACAGACATTAGATGAAAATGACTCCTGCTCTCTGTTCACCTGGGCTAATTTCAAATCAATGTCATAGGAGTGAAATGCTCTGTATCTTGTTACAACTCCTTGGAGTTTACCCAGTCAAATCCATTTGTGATTCAAAATTTATTTATCTTGAAAGATGTGCTCTGCTTCTTATAGAGCTGAAAACAAATAAGAGATTTATATATTTTTTTCCACCTGAGTTCTAAAGGAAGATAAATTAAAAAAGAAAAGTCACCAATCCTGCTGTCAAGAAACAAACCCATTTGTTATTTACAGATACCAAAGCGTCAAATGAAACTACTCATTTCTTACCATAACTTCATGTACACGTGTAAATTAGCATTAAAATAAAGCTTAATTTGATGTTCTATTGATGAAACCCTGTTGGCAACTGAGTGCCCTGGGTGTTATTTAAGCCTCTGAGCACAGCACAGGAGATGTAAGTCTTTGAAATGATTTTTACTCTCTGGATGAGGCAAAGAAGCACTATCTGACCTGAATTTATGATGAGTGTTGCTTATCAATGTTAGCATTAATTTTCTGAGACTAAACAAAACTGCAAGAATTAGCACACAATCATGTTCCCAAAGGTGTGTTGGCATGTTCTGCCACTTTCTATTACTTGCATTTAGGCTGCATTGCTTTAATTATAAAAAGTAAGATCAAAAGGCTTTAAAAATATATAAATCCAAAGAATTTATAAATTCAAAGCTCTGTCTCAGAATAATATACTGTCACTGTTTAACATGTAAGTACCTCTTAAAATGCATTATGCATTTGCTCCTTCTTTATCTGCCTTTAAAGCACTCATGTCAGAATTTTGAAGTCCCTCTGCACTAGACACCATTCTCCAGAGTACTGAGTTCACCCTGTAACAAAAATAACTCTACCACCTGCTCCTTGGTGTCAAATTATCTACCTTCCTGGTGTTAATCATTATAGTAACCAAACATATCACAACATTTAAATAGTGTCTGTGTCAGAGAAGTATTATCTTCTTCCACTTCACAAATGTTAATCTGAAGCAGTGTAAAATATCAAGAAACATAGCCATGGCCCCAGACTGCTGCTGTAACTAAGCCCAAAGCTTCTGAAATCACCACCCTGGGACAACTGTCCTCCAGCCCAGGCTTGAAGCTGGGAGGGACCAAGCATACATCTCAGTAAAGCACAAAATGTATCAACTAACTTGGTCTTATTGGCCAGTCATCCTTAAGTCCGCAGAGCTGAAATTTTAAGCAGATGGTAAACATTCTCGCTGAAGTTGATGCAAGTTCCACTGGTAACTTAGATAGGAACTGAGAATGAGATCAGGACTGGTAACTGATACTATAGATAAATGGTAAAGATCAGATCAAGCAATAAGTTCAGTCTTGCAAACACTTATGTAAGTGATCAGTCATCTTTTTGTTATGAATGGTTTCTGTAAAGCCCAAAGGCTCCTTCGGGTGAATTCAGAGATCCTGCTGTATAGGGACTGGACTTGTCCTTTAATCTTCAGCATCTTTGATTGATAAAAATTCTCTTTCCCTCTATTTTCTCTCACAACTTTTCTATTTCAATAGATTTCATATTATCTACACTCAACATGACCACTTAGGTTAATAGGGTTTATTATACCAAATATAGTGTACACTTGTAAATTGCTTAAGGAAATTCGTACTCAGGAAGGGAGGAAATAATTAGGAAACAGGTATATAGGAATGTGAAAAGGTAAAATGTGTGTTTAAAATAAAGCCACAGTATTTTCTTTTATAGCTTCAAAATTATCTATTTTTTATCAACCACTCCCAAAGTAAATGTGTCACACTGAGGTAAACGGGAAGTAGGGTGAGTTAGTTCATTCCAAACCTTTTATATAATGACTGCTTCATAATTCATGGGAAAAAGTACAATAAAATGGGCACAGTCTAATACCTTTGAGAAGTGGCACCAGAACTTTTTTTCTTGTTAATGTTTTCATCAGATTTGTGATGAATGAACTGGCCCCTTTTTACATGTGCAGGTTTCACTGTGGTGGTAAGAGTTAGGAGGCAGTGGCACAGTGTAGCATGGAAGGACCCGTATTGCAGTGGCCACCACTGGAGACAAGTGATGGAGAGCTACATTCTGAACAAACCCTGCCAGCTTATTCTGCTTACATGCTCCAAGTAAGAGTCTGTGAAGTTAATTGAGCTCCAAGGTTTTACCATAATTTCCTTGTCTATCTGGGAGGGAAAGAAGCCCTGGACAAAATGCTGGAATACCTTTTATAGCTGGCTTCTTTTGGTCAGTCCTGAGAGTTATCAAAGAGTTACCAACAGTGAAAATTTGCAGTATAATTGGAAGTCTGTGAATTCATTCTGTATTAACACGGTGGCTAAAAGTACTTGGTTTTGCCAACACTATCAAAAATATCCTTGCCTTTAGCTGCTTGAGCCTGGCAATAATCACTGTCCCTGTACTCAGGCTTCACGTGGCAGGAGACTGCTTAATATTTTGCACTGTGTTTTCTGGCATTCATCAGTTGTTCTTAATAGGTGTTAAAAATAGGAGGCTGTAAAAATCTGGTATTTTACTACTCCGTTATGTTTTTATTACAGTAGATGCATCAGTCTAATTTTGTAAATCTTTTCTGCCCCAAAAGCATGTCCCCAAATGTATATGCTGAGTTTTATAAGTAGTAATACATAGATTCTAAAATAGATTTCAAGTGCTCCATAAGTTGTTATGGACAGGCAATGTCTATTTGCAATGCAGTTTTACAGACAGACAAACTGAGGTTTGGGAGGTGAAATGAACTGGAGAGTAAATCAGTCAGTGACTAGTCAGCATATGTTCTTAGTTCAAGCTGAAATAAGGTGAAAAAAGATTATGGTGAGTTCCTCTACATTGTGAATACAGACACACAAATATGTATGTATGAAATAAGGCAGTCTCTTCTGAGATAAGAACAATTCTATGAAAATTTAGAAAACTCCCATGTTCCTCTATTATATAATCTTTTAATAAATTAGGTATAGTGCAATTAAACACCACAATCTGTTTGTGTAGCTCCACATAAACAAAATGCTGGTATAGTGATAATTAACCTTACTGTCACCCCAGATTTAAATTAAGTAAATGCTTTGTAAGGGGAAGCCTGTCTCGTGGCTTGCCTGTTTTACAGCTCCCTAGGAAGGTCTGTTTTCTTCTGCAAATGTAAGTCAACAGGATATAGATCCTGGGCTGTTTGAGTCAGTAGCATCTTTAATCAATTCAAAGAAGGTCATACAAGTGTTTCTGCAGTACATATGGCAGATGCTTTAACTAATAGTTATTAGAGCCAATCACTATTCATCATCAAGGTTTCACTGGGGCTTGTGCTGTGGAGAAGAAACAGCAGGTTTTCCTACGCAGCTCATTGAGGTCATTCTTGTTTGCCCATTAACCCCTATGACAGCACAATATTAAAGCTGTCGCAAAAGTAGAATGTATTTTGCAGCATGTCGTGCTCTTTTGGAGTATGTGCTTGTCTTTCTAAGGTATCCTAATATATTACATTTTGAAACTACAGGTAAGGTGGGAAGAATTCTTATTGGAAACCAAAGGATTTATATCACTAAAAACCAATAGCATGCTTGACATTGTTGTTACGACCTGGTCTGATTGTCAGGCTCGGGGAAGGTTCGTAATGATCCCAAGGGCAAAATTAAGACACAAACGAGGTCATATGCTGCCAATCAGATGTTTTATTGGGTAAATATAAAAGAGTAAAGCGATAGGAAAGGCAGGAAATATTAGGAGGAAATTAAGCAAGCGATCAGAGAGGTAAGCAAAGGATAGTTACCACCCTGGATCCAGTGGCGTCCCGTTGGTCCTCAGTCTTCAGTTCTTCGGTGCTGGAAAGGCTTCTTCTTTTTTTAGTTCTTCAGAAGTGGAAAGGCTTCTTCTTCTTTTAGTTCTTCAGGGGTGGAAAAGCTTCTTCTTCCATTTCTTTCTTCAACTTCTTTCTTCTTTCTGCCTTCTTTTTGCCCTCCTCTTTTCTTCTTTCTGCCTCTGGTTTCGTTGTACCGTCTTTTATCCCATGTTGGAGAGGGAGTTTGCCCTCTCATTTCCATTTGGTTACCCAGAGCAACATCACGTATGCCACACATGCACATCCAGTCACACAATATGTATTGCTGGTGGGCAAGTGGCCTGGCCCAGATATCAATTGGTGTCCCATTCTTGGTGGTGCCTGATAAGCCAAAGAATGCCCGGCTGCTTCAGCAAGCTTGCATGTTCCCTTGCAAGTTAATGGTACCTGATAAGCAAAAGAATGGCCTGCTGCTCCAGCAAGTTTGCACATTTCCTTGCAAGTTAATGGTACCTGATAAGCCAAAGAATGGCCTGCAGCTTCAGCAAGTTTGTGCATCTCTTTGCAAGATAGTGGCACTTGATAAGCCAAAGAATGGTCCACCCTTGGGCCTTATCAGACAGAAGAGTGTTCTGCTGTCCAGTCTTATCAGATAAACACACCCAAGCAAGCTTTGAGACAATTGTTCTTAACACTTCAGACTCTTACATCACCCTGTGGCTCAAAGATTGCTGTCTTGACTCGCAGATCTCTGTCTTCACGGTCCAGGGTGGTGATAGAAGGAGAGGATAGTAAGGTAAGAAAAGAGAGCATTTGTTTACACAATTTTTACAACTGAAGGTTTTGGCTGATACACTGCATGGATATATTTAACATTGTCTGGTGATGGGATGGCAACAAACTGCATGTTAGTCACAACACATTGAATTAATTGAACAAAACATGGAATGACACATGGTAAAAATAACAACATTGCTAAACCACACAACATATAAAATAAGATATGCTTAACCCAGGGGTTACCCGGAAGCCATGAAAAGGGATCAAATTTCCAACGTCTCCAGGTCTGCGTGCGTGCAGTCCGTGTTTCTGCTTTTCGCGCCCTGGTCTCTGCACAGGCGCCCTGTGGTCTGCGTGCATGCAGTCTGTCGGAGGCTGGATGTCCAAGATGGTGGTATAACGGCAATGTTGGGACAATTCCAGTTCCATAAGAGTCCTTGACAATTGTAAAGAAGATACATACAATTCCTGCTCAGGAAGGATTTGGATTTAGTTATCTAAGTCCTGAGCCACTACAGGTATGATTGACTCAGATGTTAGGACCAACTCCTTAGCTGTTACAACTTCATTTACCTTCGGAAGGTAGGCAAAATTCCAGCTGAAATTTCGGCCTCAGATGTATTGTGAATAAACTGTGTGCTCGTTCTTTGGCTTTTGATATATATTTTATCATTCTGTACTGAAGATAACTGATAATAATATGTTCTTAGAGGGCAGAATATCATGGCTGCAAGGTGTCAATTTCTCTTGTTTTACACTTCCTCTATAGCAACTTATCCATCACTTCATTGCACAATGCAATCTGGACATTGCTGTATATCTAACCCTGTTACTAAAAGTAGTGTCTTTGTTACATGGAGATCTCCGATACAGACTTAGCTTAAGTATGTGTCTACCCTGCCATTTCAATTTGGATCATGAATGTGATTTTGAAGACAGTCTCTCAGTCAGTCCCAATTTCAGAGTAAATTCAATCAAAATATGTTCTCCAGGAGGAAACTAGTAACTCCAGCTACTCATGGATGCTCAATCCCTGGGACAAGCCTAGAGTCAGACCAAAGTAAACCCATTTGTAATGTCACTGTGGATGCCGAGTCCTCAGCACCAACTGTTTTGCTCTACAGAGTCTGCTCCTCTTGCCAGCATAGCCTGAGAGCCCTAACGAGATCACACACAGTGGGACATTAACACAAGGTTTTAAATAGAATTTTGAGTGATAAAAAAACTTCTGACGTGAACAATACTTGAGGCAATGAAAATCAACATGAATTTCCCAAGCTTCCTTTAAAGATAAGTTCATTATTAAAAAGTGTTGCAGTACTTTGATTCAAAGAACTCTAGGTAGCAGAAGTGCTAAAACCATACTGACAAAAGCAATATAATAAAATATTTTTTTAAAAAATCATAAAGCAAATCCACTCTAAGTTTTGTCTGAGAGTGGACATTGCATGCTGTGCCAAATTTGCTAAGCATGCATTGATTTTCTCAGTGATAATTTAACAACTTGATTCAGGTATATTATTGTTCTACTGAAAAGAAGCTGCTTAACTGTAAGTCGTTTAAACACATGCTAATACAGCTTCAGACCTATTACTTTTCAATCATTGTCAGATTAGATTGTTCCATAAAGTGTATTCCAACATGGGGGAATGCAGTTAGAAAAGACCGTAACCTGTTGAGGTGAAGGGTCTATCGAAAAATCACATACAATTTCAGACTGTAGGAGGCAAAGTAGTTTCAGAACCAGCAGAGAAGTATTGATACAACTGTACAAATCACTAAGAATGCATCCAGAGCAAGTGTCCATGACTGCTAAATTCAAAGAAGAGCAGGTAAAGACAAGAATGAATAAAATGATCAAGAGAACAGAGAGCTTGTTTTATGGACTAGAAGAGCATGATGTTTAACCTAATAAAACTAAGGCTGAGAGGGGAGATGATTGGTCACTATGAATGTCTCAGAAGATAAACGTCAGAGGTTAAGAAAGAAGCTTAAGCTTAAGGACAATTTCAGCATAAGAATAAATGGAGATAAACTGGCTAGGAGTGAATTTAGCCCATAAGGAGGCAGGAATGAGGATTCCACATGTTTGGAAAGGAGAAGCAGAGAAAACAATGATGTAGCTGATTTAAAGATAGAGCTTAAATTATTTATGAATAAGAAGCCACAAGGAAGTCATCTGTCAAAGGAGGAGCCAAAGTTTAAATGACCCCACACAGATCTTAAATTTTCCATCTTCATACCTTAGAGGATAAGGACAGTCTTGAGTTACGCAGAACTTTATAGAACTTTCCTTGTGAATATGTTTTTTCCATAAACATTTGTACCAGATTGCTTGCAGCCTCACAAAGCAGTAAAGGATTTGTTCAGAATTCACAAAGATTCTGAAAGCTGTGTATAAACTGGAAAATGATATGATTGAACTTAAATGTGTCATGTATTTTGACAATAAATGATAGATGACATTAAATGTTTTAGGGGCTTAACCATTTCCATCTCATTATAAAGAATTTTAGTTCAACTATGTACTGTCCATAGTACTCATCTGGCACTCTCAGAAAAAGTAATTAAGTATGTAAGAATAAAAAAAGGGTGATTAATATCTTCCTAGTATCTCAGCTTTGCATGTAAATGACATCAAAACATTAAATGGAGAACGGTGGCAGCAAATGTAAAGGATTCTGCTCTCAATAACAACTTCATAAATTTGATGCTGACTCCTCTAAAGTTGGTCTTGATTTGCACCAGCAGAGTCAAGAGCAAAATGTTTTTCAGAGTCACTTACTCAATTTCAATACATCTTAGATCAGTGAAAAATTAATTATGTAAAAGTTCATTGAATTAAATGGCATTAAGTAATCAGGATTGTACTAGTATAGATTTACTCAGGTCTAGATTGGAGTTCAGCTCAACTGATTTTTTACTACTGATTTCAAAAAGTTCTAGTTTTCATAAATTTTCATTATCATTGTTAGTCAAAAGCACTTTTTTTCGATGTGCATTTCCTTTTTTTTTTTCTTCTGGAAAATCTGCACCGTAAGATCAAATTCCTGAGAAACAAGCTGTGTAATAGCCCTGGAGAGATCCTTCCTCACCTTTACCTTATTTTTTTACCATGGATAGTTAAAGTAGATTCACTGTTTCTTTCTCCTTTCATTACCATTCTATTAAGATGACTTGAAAATTTCATTATTTTGCTTCTAGTGGGGCAGAACACACATGGGAATGACAACTTCAGTTAACTAAAAATTGGAAAAATATCAATTAGCCAAAGGATTAGATATGATTTGCCCTGAAATGCTAATGGAGTCTTGTACAATGATTGAATTACTTCCCATTAGAAAGTTGTTTTTTTAGTAATTTTAAAAAATCAAATAATTGCCTTTGACATATAGTGAATATTGAAGTTAGTTTACTCTTATAAATGGATATATATCTTAAAAGAGTTGAGCAATCTCCAATAATTTGTTGTTGATTGTCAAGGACTTTATGCCTGCAAAATAAAGAGTAGACTGTGAACCTGTGTTCTCACATTCAGTGATAAACTACAAAAAAAAATCCAGCTTTATAGTTCATTGATTTTTATACTAGTTATGCCCTTCTGAAGGAAATTTTTTTCCATACACATAAAGTGGGTGTGGAATAAAAAAGAATTATTCTTTTCACAGAATTATTGGCACTATTCATTGCAAGTATTAATTTTTGCCTTGAGGAAAAGGTTTCTGGTTTGAAGGTACCAAGGCAGAACCAAGGAAATCTGTTTCTGTATTTCAGGTATTACTACTAGAGTATACTCATAATTTCCATTTGTATTAATCCTTGTAGTCCCAAGCACTTTCTAAGGCCAAGCACTGAACTCACTGAATTTCTGTGAGAAGCAAGATAAACAATTTCCACAGTTCAATGAAAGGAAATAAAATCCTTGAAGCACATGATGCAACAGCATTACCCTTTAGGATGTTTCTGAGTAAGGAAGTACCTACTGACTGTGTTTTACTAATCTTTGTTTGCTTTGCTTATAAGTAGTGCCTTAGAAGTAAGAAAATCAAAATGTCTTATATTTTGCTGCCACTCTGGGGACCAAAAAAATTTTTTTCTGATTATTTTCTAGAGCAATGACTTTACAATGAGTGAGGTAACGCATAGTAGATTGCTTCAAGCATGATTTTCTATTCATTGCTATCTATTAATTTGGTATTGCAGGTAGTGTGATTCTAACAGTTATCATATATTACCTACATTTAGAATTTATTTATTTTGAGTGAGTTTTGGAGATGTTTGTTTATTCATTATTTCTGTCCCCTTTGGTGTCCACTACACAGTGCTATTCTATGTGTCATTTTAAAGGCACCTTCTGAGGCTCTCCTTGCCCAGCAGAAGTTATCTGATGTTTACAACTTAACTTGTAAAGGGAGAAAACTGCAATTTGTTCCTTTAGCCTCCTAAAACTATCTAAACAATGTTTTCCCCTGTCTCAGCATGTGTGTGTGTATGTGCATGTATGTGCATGTTTCTAACTCATTGCAAACGTGCTTAATGTTCACAGACATTAGTTGATGGCTAATATTATTCATAGAGGGAAATCTGAAGTGAAAGCTGCTGATTGCCATTGTTAGATATCAGTGTGAATGTAAATTCCAATGACTCTTTCACATGCAGGGATGTGAGTTAAATCAATTTGTAGGCTGATATATGACAAGTTAGACCACTGCTTTTTGTCTGACACTAAAAAAGGAAAATATATCTCTAGTAGAAAATGAAAAAAGTTACTTTAATCTTTCCAGAAATAAAGTAATAAAGAATATCAAACCATTAATGAATTATTTGATACCTTTAATACCTTAATACGAGTCAAGAGTTTAACACTGTTTTGCTTTTAATCATATGTGATTTGAAAAAAAAATGTAGGAGAGTAAAATTAATGGTTTCAAGAGACCTAATATCATCTGGTTTTAATATTAAAATAATCATGACAACAGACAACAGAAATTTGGAGGAAAATGTGGTTTTGAAATTACTCTTCCTAAAATTGTAGATCATATATTTTATCAAGAACCACCATCCCTCATTCATAGATAGGAGCTCAGCTGGCCACACAGGAATGACTCAGTCTGTCCACTGCCTGCTTCTTGCAGTTTTTTCCAGTTCCTCACAGTGACATCAGCAACTCTAGAACTAAATAGGAAACACCTACATATTAAAAAAAAAAAAAAAAATCATAAGACATGAAAAGGCTAAATGATCCCCTTGTTTTCTTTATCAACTTCTCTCTCCAGATTTCAAGATGTTTAAAAAACCCACCAAAATCAATTTATTTTAGCAGCATCCTTCTATTCTCATGTTCTGCTTAAAAAAAGTCAGAGAAACTACTAGGTTTCTAAGAAAAATGTCTAAAGTTTCACTTTCAATTTTGCACATGTGCTTCTGTATCTATAAATCATATTTTTTTGCATTTTACGTAAGTTAAGAGTTATGAATTTATTTTATTATTACCTGATGATAAACGACTTGTTTAATGTAATTAATTTAATTTAGAAATCTTCAAGCTTTACAATGGAGTACTGATGTGGATGTCTCTATTCAGGGCAGACACTTTTCTAAAGTAAATAACATTTTTCAGTTTCCAGTTTCAGAAGTTATAGAAGAGATAAACAGGCATTTCACTACTCTAAATTCAGGTGCTTTCAAAAGATTAGGCATCCAGAAATCAACCTACCAATAATCACTATTTATTATAGACAGCTAAGCCAGAAGTTTGATAACAAAGTGTACTTCTCATCAGAAGACTTATTTGTAAGCAAGTCTATAACAAGATACATCTTTAGTCACAACTTTGAAAAGAATCCAAGTAGATTGCACTGAATTAGAAAGAAACTAATTAAGAAGAGTCAAGCCTGAATCCGTCTCTCTTGCTTTAGTAAACTGGTATCACTTTTTTATATCTTTTTCTCTTCCATAAACTATTTTAAGTCCCTATTACTTTAAATATACCTAATTTCAATTTCCTTGTTTGCAACAATCATATGTGTCTCACAACATATAAAAAAAATTGAACTACAGAAAATAAAAAAATATATTTTATAGAATAGCCCTAGTCATTCTGTTCCTATTTTGCTTGTATATAGTCTCAAATTCTCTTCCACTACTATTTAAAGTGAATGTAAAAAAATTTTTTAATTTCAGGTAAAAAGAAACAAGGTGGGTTTTTTTTTCCCTGTGCTGAACCAGACCCAAGGTCTATTTGTGTGAGTGCATGTGTGTGTGTGTGTAATGTCAAAAAAATTCAATAATGTCCAATATCTAATGTTTCAGAAAAAGCTGCAAGATATCCACATCCATTCTTCTCTTTGTTTTTAGTAGCTGGAGATTTGCTAAATCAGAGATTATCCGGAAGTTTAATATTCCTTCCAAATTTTTAAGAGTTGATTCTTATAATTCAAGATAACTCTGACTTTCTTAAAAACCTTCAGCCTGTCTTATATTCTTGACCTCAGAGCTTCCCATTGACAATGTGTACCACAGCTTAATCCTGTAATATTGAAATAAGAAAAAACCTTTTTTTTACATTTTGAAATGTTCATATTTTCTGCAGCCAAACTTCATTATAGTAAATGGTGGAAAGAACTACTTTCCAGTTTGCTCAGGTAAATATGCATATGTGAACAAAAATATTCTCTTTAATACTACAGTAAAGTAAAAAGCAAATTAAGTATGATCTTAGACCACTTACTTAAGTATTCTTTCATTGTGCTAACTTTACCAATGAATACTGATTTCAATGGGTGACAAAGGGATCCTTCAAATTACTGGATTTAGTAGAAACACATTGTAGGACCAAGCTGCTTGTTTGTTTTTCTATCTAGAAATATTATTATCGCTGTGTATAATTTCTGAACATTTTTAACACCTCCTAATTCTCAAATGCCTTTTTTAAAAATCTATCACTTTCAGTGTGAAGAAAATGTATTTATGGTATTAACAATTATAGTATGAGATAAAAATGTAAACTGTAGCAGAAACAAACAGGCAGAATCACCTCATTTTTTATATATTTTTCAGTCTGTGATCACTTTCGTGACATGAATCTATGGATTTGGGTCAACAGAGAATAATATTATAAACTGCCTCAAAGTAATTTCAGCTATTTAATGGATGAAAAAATGAAAATTTTTAATTTTTAATTTTATCTGAGTCATATTTTATTTTCTGTTCTAGTGAAAATAGCAATGTTGCAACATTACCGCTATTTGCTATGGGAGAAAGATGTCTTTACTGCTGCATAGAGATAATACCTGCAGATTACTTTCTGAAAGAGACAAACTGCAGAGTGCTAGACACTCAGCTGAAGATAGGCAACCTTCAACAGAGACATAAGGCAATATGAAAAAAATCTGTTTAGTTGTTAACAATAGGGAAGTAATATTAGTGTTTGTATGCTTCCAAGACCCACAGAATAGACACGGCACTTGTGAATCTGTGTTTTGGTATTGCTGTTTTCCCTGGCCTGTTAGTTAGCGTATTGGTCCCAAAAGCAGACAAATTCCAGCCCTTTCTCAAAGAGCTATCAAACTATTCTATAATAAATATTGATCAAAGTAAGAAGTTCAGAGCTTTGCACTCCTGTGAGAGTTCCTTGTTCCTCAGGTGTAGGCCCACACATTCATCAGCTCTCACTTGTTCATTCTTAGTTGGACAGTGAAATTCTAATTACCCCATTCATCCTTGGAACAGCTTCAGTAGGAGGGACCAAATGAGTGTGACGACCACTTGTTGTTTAGGAGCGTGCTAGCCGGGTTAAAAAGTGCATGAGAAAACATTCTCAGAAAATATTTTGCCAGATGATCATGTTCCAGTGTGCTGGCTCTGGTGACTGTTCCAGCATGGGTATAGGTCTCAGTGTCTGGGGACCTCAGTGATGGGAAGTTAAAGGCCGAAGGATTGTGGGTGCTTCTAGACAACAGCTGAACATGGGCCTTTAAGATAAGTGTTGTGGTGGAAAGGCATCCATTTATTTACAGAACTGTATATAAAACTATGAACTGCTTTTGTGCTCCTATAATTGTCTTTGACTTAAACAATATCTCCTGACTACATGACTAAGGTGGAATAAATATTACTACTAATAAATTAATACTAATGATAAATAATAAAACTACTGAATGTCACAAAATTATGTAAAGCCTGGCACAAAATTTGCCACAAGCACTGGTGACTTATTAGAACCACAGTTTAGCAACTGCTGATTATGTCATATATGAACTAGAATAGGCTAAGAACAGTAAATTAGAGAATTCACAGTAGATTGATGAGAGGTCAGAGAGTTTTTACATCTTCCATTAGGGATGCTTTGTTCATCATGGTTTATCAGGTGTTGACACTTTGGCAGAACTGGCCTTCGAAAGAGCAAATGTGACTAGCTCTTGGTTTTGGGCAGTACTGTCAAATGTCTTCATGTTTTGATATAATGTATATGTTATGAAGTCTTGTTCTTATAATGAGTGTTAGCTACAGGTTTGAATGCATAGAATGGTGGATGACCACTCACTACAGATTTTGGGCTAGACTCACATTTACATGAAACCCAGCTTTGCATTTACATTTCGTGTCATGCATCCTCATATCTTTCAGGTGCAAACCAGAAATATATGTATGCTTCTGAAAAATAGTCTGTGAAAATGGTGGCATTTGTATCATGCAAAGGACTCAGGAGTTGTAATACCACCTTTGATGAGTGCAAAGCAATGTGATAAATTTAAAACATCAGTGCCTCTTTCCAATTTCCAATTAAAAAAAGCATTGCTTGAGGTAAATTGAACCCTTAATGGCCCTGTAAATGAGGCTACGAAAATCCTTAGGACTTCTTAGATTCTTCCTTAGCCTCTTCAAACAGGGTAAGATAAAATTCAAATGTAGCTTGCTTTCTGATTTCCCCAAATCTGTTTTCTTTCTACACTCTATAGCATTTTGCCTTTTCTCTTCCTACCCTGGAGTCCTTGAATTGTTCCAGCAGTGCAACAATTCTCGCACAGGCTGGCATCAATATACCATGAATTCTACAACTGCTGTTTGTTTCAACAAAGCTTGCTACTCATTTCTCATGTGTGGTTATAAGTCACTCAGTTTTTCACTTTGTATTCCAAGAGCAATTTTTGGTGATAAAAATCTAAAGAACGATGGAAGTAGAGTTTAATTACCTTTGGTAAGGTACTCAATAAAAACCAAAATATGTTAGATTAATAGAAGTTGAGAGGGTAAATATGTTTCACATTCAACCCAAGGGTAGCAGACTTACTACAATAAGAAAATTACTTTGGTAATTATTTGAAATCTTTCTGTTGAGCACAGTAATATATCATGCTATAAAACTACATAGAAAAAAAGTCCATTTGGGGAAAATATTCTCCAGAAACAATGGAACAATTATGGGGCAATATATGATTTTTCACTTAAGTCTACAGTGTACAGCAAAGATGACAGACTGAAATTTTCATATTAGAATTGTAAGAATTTTCCACTTGAAAACCTTTTAGATGAGAAGTATTCCCAGAGGGCTCTATGCCTGGACATCCAGCTACATATTAAGTTGTCCCAGCTTCCACTCACCTCCCTTGCTTCTGCATTCTACATGTTTTCCCATCAAAGATGGTGTTACACCTCCTGAGTCATCCTTTCCTGTTTTCTGAAAGTCTGGTCAGGTGCCTGGGGAGGCTTGCACCTGCTTATCAGACAAAGTAGAGCAATGGGAAGGTGTCAGAGCTGTTTGTAAGTGCTCACTCTCTTGGAAAGAGTGAGGAGTCATTTAGGGGTAGAAGCAGGGCTGACAGGAATGAAACTGTATGCTACTGGGGGAGACTATATAACCAAAAGACAGAAAGTTGATGATACCCAAGTACTGTGCATAGTAAAATTCTTTCTTTTCTCATATAAGCAATGATATTGTACAACATTTTATTGCCTTGATTGTACAGATCTCTGAGTAGTTC
The DNA here is from genome assembly GCA_020745775.1 of Theristicus caerulescens. Taxonomy (NCBI): domain Eukaryota; kingdom Metazoa; phylum Chordata; class Aves; order Pelecaniformes; family Threskiornithidae; genus Theristicus; species Theristicus caerulescens. Next base: position 24,134,204 of record CM036564.1, on the reverse strand, counting down.
AGGGAATTAGGGAGACTGCAGTTTACAAATTTTCTTTTCCCTTCATATAAGCTGAAAAAAGCTCCTAGTAAGCTATAACCATCTAAGCAATAGAAAGCCTAAAACCAATTATTTAAATGACAATAAAGACAATACAGTATGCTTACATAAAAACAAATTGTTATTAATTCTGTAGGCACCATTAAAACCTCTGCATTGGTCCTGCACAGTAATGTGGTACTGCAGCAACTTTATACTTTGAGTATGCCAGTATGCCACAGTTATTAGGTACCTGGAATGGAAAATGCACGGATTTTTTGATCTTCACTCCTGTACCTGACTTCAGTCTGTGTTCATATCACAGCACATATGAAGTGACCTACTTAACTTCAATCCTATAGCAAGCTTTTCTTTTTCAGATCCATTACACCCAATTTTTGTTTATCTTATTGTAAGGTTTGGTACTTAGAAAGTATCTAGCATGCTGGTAACCACTAGGAAGTTTGCATGGTTAGTATGTTATACTTACTTCCTCCTCCTTGATTTGCAGGGCTAGATTTCTATTAGGATCTTCAAAATTCAGTAGCTTTCACATTTTTTCTAGATACAGATTAAACCAATCTTTAGTCTCATCTATTTGTGATGTTTCCAGCAGCAGTTCATCCTAGCTTTGGGGTTCCCATACCCATGTTAATTAGCTATGTTGGCAAATGTATAGTTCCTTTAAATCCAGGTTTATAAGTAATTTATTAAAATTATTCATAATTAATTGAGTTTCTAAGTTGCCTTTTGATGAAACACCCCTGGATGCACAGCATTAAAGGTTCTATTGAAGTGTGGCCTGATTAACTGATTAATAGATTTTGCTTTTTACAGGAGCCTCTTACATATGTGAGCATGATTATATTCTATCACATTCAGGGGAAAATGGAGTAATTCAGGCAGAGAAATGCTTTGGTCTTGTTATTTAATTAATTTAATGTTGTGTGAAAAGGTCAGATTGACAATTCTGCAGAATCAAGTTCTCTTTATTCATAGCACTATCCAGCATTGAACTGCCCCCCTCCTGATTCCCATAACTCCCTTCTGCTTACCAGTGTGCTCCAACCTCAAGCAGAATTATTTTAGAATGATCTATTTACTGTAGAATGCTGAATTGTCTTGAATTTAATTATTCAAATTCATGCAACTAACATTCTTGTTATTTTCTAGCTCTTTTTCTTCCTTCCAAAGTCCTTTGATTTCTACAGTCTTGGGTATCTCTTTATGAACCATATTTTGTTTCCCTATCCCATTTATTTTTTCTCTAGAACAGGTCTTTCCTGTGGTATTTGTATAGGATGTCCCTTTCCACAGTATCTCTGAACATTTCAAGTCTCAACTCCTTTGTAAGAATAATGATGGTCTTGGAGTGCAGGAAGATACTATTCAACCCTTGAAGTGTATATAAGATAAAAAGACCATGATGGCTCTACTTTCCTTGTAGGAAAGGAGGCTAAAAAATCTCTAAGAAGCATTTGCTAAAAAGGTGGGCATATTTTTACAAAATATCTGAAAGTGCATTCACTTGCATATCTGGTGCAGGGTTCCCTGGAATCTTCCAAAATCTGTACACAAATAATCCGAGGACTGATATGGGTATTTTATATATCACTGGTGATAAATATTTGTAGGTGTGACAGACTTGTGTGTCAATATTCCTTTTACCTGTAAATAGATTTCTATTTGTAGAGCACCTGCAAGAGAAAAATTAAGATTAATTTCATCAATTTTAGATGAACAAGAAAAAATATTTCAAGCTGGGCTGAAAATTACAGTTGCTTTACAGAAAGAAGCATATCAGTTCCTATACAGTAGCATTTGAAATGAAGAAGAGACAAGCAAAAGAACGAAGTCACTCATTACCATAAGTAATGAAGGCTGACTGGGCTTGATAGGAAAAGCCTCATTGCCAGTATAGCAACAAGCTGATGTATAGCAAGCAACTAGTTCCACAAAGCCTGTAAGAAAAAGACAGTGCAGTTCCTTCTAATGAAAATCGCTTATGTGCACTTGTATCTTATTTCCCGACACGAGCTGTGGTGTTGTGCATGTTGCTTTATGCTGGCTTATGAAAGTATTTAAAGCTAGACATTTCTACATCTTGTGGCATACCTTAGCTTTTACTGTATTCAACTCATCTTCTAACACTGGATTTTGTTATTGCCTTGAAACACTTTCTGAAATTTTATTTTTGTGCTTTGAGACATGTTGCTGATGCACATTGGTCCTCCACCTTCTTTCTGTCTTTGCTAGGAGTTCAGCAGAAATGCATATACGTAAAGCTGGTATTGGTATTAAGGTTTCACAGTTTTACTGCTGCCAGAGATCTACATATCCCATCCCAGTTTACAATGACTTTCTGTTCTTCAGTGGTTATTTTTACTTTGGTTAGTCTCAGATCCTGAAGGCTGTGCTTGTTTATGCTGGCTGCAGTTTGAAGGGGCTACAGGTAGAGTCAAGCGTCAGTATAGTAACATTTCCTTGCTCTGTGCTCCTTGCCTGGTACTTTCCTGAAACACTCTAGACAGTTAAGATATTTTTCATTACAATAAACAGAGAAACTCATAGGCTAGTGGATATTCACATTCTAAAACATTCACTTTGGAAAATGACCTTTGGGACTTCTTCCTTCTCTGCTGATTGAAGTTCTTGCTGACTAACTGCTTCATAAGGAAGCTTGCCAAGTGACTACAATATCGATGCCAACTTTTAGAGTTTACAGGTACACCGTTAGAAAATAAAATAAGTTCAACTACCTGTATGCAACAGTGATGATGTTTTTTTTCTAGTGACAAAAATAAATATGTTTACTAGCTTTAAAAACTTTGATGAGCTGCATTGCTGCATTGTAGAGCTGAAAGTGCCTCTGGCATTTGCGGCCAGTATGAATAAATCTCTACTATATGGTGCAAAATAACTCTTACCAAGAAAACAAGCCTGTGCCCTCTGTTTCCTTGAGTGAAAGATTTGGAGCTAATTGAACAAGCAGCAAAGTTTTAACCCTAAATAGTGTTTACTTCTAAAATGATATATTTAAACCATGACATTTCAGTCCTGGAAATGCCTTTGTAGCAGAAGATTGTGAGAGAGGATCCTTCAGCTGTTACTGTGATTCACTGCAGTCCTAACCTTTGATGTATTTGCAATGTCAGGACTCACACTCTTTCCCCTCTCCTGTATTTCACAAGCAGTAGTAATTCTTGTTTGTAGTTCTCTACTATTTCAACTTAGCATTTTGATCTTGGCTTGGAGCAGTTTCTAAAATAATTTTCCTATACTCCTGAGGCAGCTTTGTCAGAACACCTCACTCGTGATCTTCCGTATTCCTTGGATCTGGGTCTCTCTTGCACAGAAATACAGAGACACTGGAAAATTTCTATGCTACTTTTGAAATGTGCAAAAGTATGAAATGAAATATGACTATTCTAAGGAATTTTAACAAACTTTAGACCTGAGCTGAGATTTAAAAGGGCACTGCCTTTACATTCTTTTTGTTGTTGTTGTTGATTAGTGCTACATCAAATCAACTCTTTCTCTTTGTAATATCTATCTCAATGCTGTACAGTTCTGGATGGAGAGTTAACATTTTTTGGAATCAGAGTAGTCAAACTGGTACGTCAGCCTCATCATTTTAAGCAGTTTTGAAATAAAATGGGAGATGGTAAATAATGCAAAAAGAAAAGCCCAAGTACTTTGAATCTAAAATGTTCTCTCACACTCTTTTTTTTTGTCCCCAAGAAGATTAAATTAGTTCAGTACAGCTCTGGTTATAATGATCTGATTCCTGGTGCTACTATGATTAAACTGGGTGCATTAAAGTAAACAACGATATATTAAAAGCACAGTAGAAATCTTTGTGGGTGTGAACAGATGAGTAATCTTAATTGGAAATAAAATATGCCCATTATTCTGTGCTATAAATGGACTTCTATATTATGAATTGAAGAGATAAAAACTTGATATGTGGTGCAGTGCCACATTAGAGAGAAGTTCAGTACAAGTGTATGGAGTAAAGCCTTTTCTTAGATTATTAAGGACAAACACAAGCTTTCACGATGCCTCAGTAGCATTTCTTTGCATGTGCAAACCAGATGCAAGCAGTAACCTTTCTGTTGAACATTCAGACTTTCATGATTCTTTTAGAAAATTCCCTGTAAGTACTTTTCTTTAAAGTGATAACACAGTATAATCCCATTTATTTTACTTCCCAGTATTTCCCAGACTAAATAACATAATTGGTACTGTTTTGAAATCCATAAAAAATAGCAGAGATCTGAAGCTGCAAAGTAATTACGTAAAGCTCAAAGAATCTAAGAAAAAGCTGTGTCTTTCAGTTTAATGGTTCCACGTGATCAACATGTATGACAGGACTCTCCATACAAAGTATATGGATACAATTGGCTTTTGTGAGAATTTGTTTTTTATTCAGAAGTAGCACTTGCTATTTTCTTGCTTCATTGGTAGAGCGTCTCATGAAATTTCTGTTGCTTCTCAGTAGGAACAGAAGAACGAGCTGTGTGGGTTGGGTTGCCTATTGATAACACAAAAACACATTTGAGCCTATTGAGTCAAAATTTTCTGATCCCTATCAAATTTCAAGAGCCTGTTACATATGATGCCAGTTGTGAACAAACTCTTAGACAAGGGTTTTGAGGCTCTCCCTTTTGTGATTGCTGTGTGTGCAGCTAAATAGATCCTTCACTCAGAAATTAAAAAATCTCTCTCTTCCCAGAACCTAAGTATTTCAGAGCATTCAGAGCTCTAAGAGGCAGTCTAAGGTGTAATTTGCACTTCTACCACATGTAATATTGTTTACCTGAAACTAAGTGATAGTCTTAAGAGTGAAAAAAAAAAAACTTCTGCCATTAGAATTATGAATGAAAATGAGATTAGTCCCAGTGCTCATCTCTATAACATAAAGTTCCAAATTTATACAAATGAGAGCATTTTGCTTTTCAAAGTAAGATTTGATCCATAGAGCCAAATGATCAGTGAAAGAAGTGATCATATAACTTCTGCTACAATTAGACTGCAATATAACAATGAACCAAACTAGATAATTAACTGAACAAAGAATAACCATGTCAGCTCTGAGTGCTGACAGCTGGTGCTCTGTGTTTGCCAACATGCCCTGTTGTGTTAAATTTAGTTACGCTGAAATAACCTGCATGTATTGTATTTGTATTAAAAAGTTTTGTTTTGCCTTATAGAAGCACTGCTCGTCATGCAGTTCAGCAATCTGAGGGCTGAAGGTTACAGGGACAGAGAACTCACTAAGTTGGAGACTATGATATAATAACTTTGTTCTACTTTACACCTCTGAACCTCATTTTAAAAATTATTCACATGCTGGTGACTGCTGAATTCTTGCTATGTCTGCTTTATGTAACATTTCCACTGATCCTAAACTGCACAGGATCTGAGACAGTCACCTTATAAGCTCATATATCACATTTATAAGCATCTCTAGAGACAGCTAATGCAGAGATACAGATAATGCAGAAAGATATTCCATGGACTGCAAAGTTTGAGGCCCTGTAGTCTTGAATTACAAGTGGAAAACAAGGACTGTTCTGGCTCTAGCTCATGTTTTGCTTATGCCAGCCCAATTTCACTGAAGCATAATTTATTTGCTTCTTTCCTACATAGTGACAGAATAAATCTATGAGTTAATCCCGAGAAAGTATGTGGAAATTGATAAGTATCCTGCTTTAGAGTCACTAATGCTGGAATTAGATATTGTAGTTGGTCCAAGGAAGCCCGAGTATGTTAATCCTCACATTCAATACATGGTGTAAATCTTATATATCATTTCCATCTTCTTCCTGTACCAGAGGTAACATAGTGAGAGGATAAAGCTTGGGGTGGTCTTTATGATAAGTTTGTTTTTCAGTTAAGTAAATTATGTCACTGTGTCCAGAATGTGCCTTTTATGAATCTAAAATGAATACATATCTCCTACTCTCCAAGACTAGACTAATATTAATTAAAACCTCAAAGTATGTTATTCTTTTTCCCCTGTTACATCTATAGATCATAGAATCATAGACTCATTAAGGTTGGAAAGGACCTCTGAGATCATCGAGTCCAACCTGTTAACCTGCCTGGTCCACCTCTAAACCATGTCCCTAAGCACCACATCCACACATTTTTTGAATACTTCCAGGGACTGTGATTGTACCACTTCCCTGAGCAGTCTGTTCGAATGCCTAACCACTCTCTCCATGAAGAAATTATTCCTAATATCTAATCTAAATCTCCCCTGGCACAACTTCAGCCCACTTCCTCTCATCCTATCACTTGTTACTGGGGAGAAGAGACCTCACTACAATCTCCTTTCAGGTAGTTGTAGAGGGCAATAACATCTCCCTTCAGCCTCCTCTTCTCCAAACTAAACAACCCCAGCTCCCTCAGCTGCTCCTCATAAGACTTGTGCTCTAGACCCTTCACCAGCTTCCTTGCCTTTCTTTGGACATGCTGTAGCACCTCAATGTCCTTCTTGTAGTGAGGGGCCCAAAACTGAACACAATATTCAAGGTGCGGCCTCACCAGTGCTGAGTACAGGGGCACTATCACCTCCCTAGTCCTGCTGGCCACGCTATTCCTGATACAAGCCAGGATGCCATTGGCCCTCTTGGCCACCTGAGCACACTGCTGGCTCATATTCAGACAGCTGTCAACCATCACCCCCAGGTCCTTTTCAGCCAGGCAGCTTTCCAGCCACTCTTCCCCAAGCATTGCATGGGGTTGTTGTGACCAAAGTGCAGGACCTGGCACTTGGCCTTGTTGAATCTCATACAACTTGGCCCATCGATTCGGCCTGTCCAGATCCCTCTGTAGAGCCTTCCTACCTTCAGGCAGATCAACACTTCCACCCAGCTTGGTGTCGTCTGCAAACTTACTGAGGGTGCACTCAGTGCCCTCATCCATATCATCAACAAAGATATTAAACAGAACCGGATATTACACCTTTTTTTACAAAATAATTATACTGGCTGCAAAATGAATGAATTTGAATGAGTGAATTCCTACACAATCAAATTCAAAGCTAACCCAGTATTTAGTAAAGATTCAATGCATTTGCAATACTTTGGACTAGACTCTCGGTAAAGCGGCACTCAGGCCTACTCTCTACTAGGGATTTTTTGGAGTCCAAGGGTAGAAATATGTCTCTACTCTCAGCACAGTACATGGAGAGAATTGATTGCCTCTGTATATACTGATAATAACTCAACTTTGAGCAAGATGCCTCATAACCCTTTGAACCTATTCAAAGGTGGATGTGTCTAGGATCATACCTCTCCTTTTCCTTGCACTCCAGAGCTGAGGAATTTGCAATTGTAGGGAAATGCTACTCCACTTCTGGTGTAGAGTCAGGAACCATTTATAGCCAGAAACAAATTATTCTCGCCAATTGTAGGATAGTTATTGCAACAATTGTCAAACAAAAAGAGGTCAAAATTCAGTTACTCTCTTAGCCTAATGGGGCTAAAATCTGTCTTCTAGAAGAAAATCTTAATCACTAGGCTCTAGATTTGAAGACTCTTGAACTTAGTCCAGAAAGTGTTTGCTGCCCCTGGGTCGAGTAGCATGGCTCATCTTGTCTACATTCTTAAACTTTCTTGTTGTTCCCAAAACGATGTTTCTGCATGCAAAGTGCTAACTGGGAACAGGCTTTAACATGTTCTGTGAGGGAGGTTCGACCTGTGCTGGCGAGGTCAAACATTTCTTGGACATGATCAGGGTAGAGCATTTGCTAACTATTAAGTAGAAGTGACCTTTCTAGGCTTAGGTGTGAACTCCTTAGCTTGCAGCCTTTCTCTGCATGCTCAGAAGTGGAACTTGAAGGACCACGAACCTTTGAAACTGAGCACAGGCAGATGTTACTGATCTAACCTATATTAGGAACAAACATATGAATGATTTTCACTGATATGGGCCTAGCAGTTTATGAAATGCCTAGCCAATATGCCATTTCCCTATAAGTTTACAAGTTATAATGATAAAAGCAGAGTCCTTTTGTCTTTTGTAATATTTACTAGTAGATATGTGCATGCCTTTGGTGCTGTGCTCTTAGTAATAAATTGACAAGGATAATATGGTCTGGCAGGGATTTAACACTGAACATTCAGCTTTTGATTGATTCCCAGAGATACTTTTTAACACAAAGTTGAGGAACTCCTAATTCTTTATTCAGATTTTTTTACTTAGCTTTTTTTTTTTTTCATTTGTGCTGTCTTTAGTGGATAGCTTCAGTCCAGTAACTTGGTATGCAGCTCTCAGGCTTCCTCACTGGATTTATCAAAGACAACAACACAAATGAAGAAAGTTCAAACTGACATTCTTTGAGGTTATAAAGTTTAAACAAATTCACATTGGCCTTTTATTGACAGTAACTCTCCTTGCATACCTTGCGTTGCCCTCTTTTTTTATGCTCACCTTAGAGCTAATTGCCACCCTTTAACCCACAGTGACTTTGATATTAGAACTCTGTTCTGCAGCTATTAGCCGTGCACATTGAAGTGGATGGTTCACAGAATTTGGGAGTGTGGAGGAATTGGAAGAGGATAAATAGGATTTTCTTCCTATGTTTTATTGGCTGACACAGCCACTCTGTGAATTCATGTCCTTCTTCCTAAATAGATATACACATGTCCGTTTGGAAATGACACCTTCTGTGTTTTGGTCTCTTGGCACTGAAGATAATGAGCTGAAACTTTAGTGAGCCTTTTATTTCACATACATTGCTTTATTTCATTTCATGTTCCCTAGCATGACTTAGAAAAAAAGTAAAAATAATACAAAGCATTTAGCATCAGATTTTGCATATGAAAATGATTACCCAACTAATGGCTCACTAATTATAGTCTTCCAAGAAGGCTGACTAATATATCTTGAAATAGATTTGACTTGATCAGCTATTGGAAATTACATCCTTTTCAAGGAGCTAAGTTTAGAAGATTGTTCTCATATCAATATAATGCATTCGCCCCACTAAACATTTTTCCATCTTAGTATTAGCAGTTCCTCAATATTAAGGAAGTATTTCTTACACATAAAGAGTTTAATTTTTAAACTAAGCCATCTAACTACAAGAGTTTATTCTGTATAGCTCACACTAACAGTTCGTAGCTGCCTGTTATGCAACCAAAGCTGTAAGATACCCTTGGTGTGTTACAGGTTTTTCATAAACACTGGAATAAGATCCATTATCATATCTGTCAAACCACAGTGTGAGTGAAAAATGTAAGCTGTGTCTTCTAACTTACTGTAGCAAGAGAGTCCTAGAGAGGCATCTTTGTGGCTGTCAATGCAGTGTGAATGTATCTCTAGGGTAGTTAAATTCTTTTTATAACTCTCCAGCATTTTATGTGACATTGTTGCAGGAAAGGATGAGTCTGTATTTGGTTGGATGTTTTCTCAGGTTCTAGTGGAAATCAGTGTCAGAGGTAATCAGTAGATTTGCGCACTAAAAGGGATTAATTCTGTGAAGATGTAAAAACAGCTACTGGAAGCATATGGGGTTTTTAAATACATTCCAAAGGCTGCAGATCAAATGTCTTCTTCAGCTTGTCAGTAGAAGAATATTTGGGAAAGAAGGTGTCTGTTGTTCTTTTAGTTTAGTTCTTTAGTAATTATAGTTGTTTTTTTTTCCTTGAGACTTCAGGCTACAAATGCAATTTGCGGTCTGCTAGTCATACTGAATGTTTTGTCTTCCACACTCATTGGTCATAAAGATTTGGTGGCCAAATTCTCTTCCCATGATGTCTGTGCAAATCTGGTTATTCTCCTGGAAGTGGGGGAAGTCACAATTGTTGTCCTGTGTTGGCTACAGTAATACTGACAAGGAGTATTAAGAACGGGGTGTTTCAACTGCTGTTACTCATATCGTTCTTCTTGTCTATTGGAAAAAAGGCTATAATCTCCAAACAGTCAAACAAATACTTTTCTCGATAGTTAAATTCACATGAAAACAGGGGGGAAAATATCATTCCTCTAGTAGAATGAATATTTGACGAATCTGAGGTACCAATTCTAAAACCTTCAATAGTGATCTTGGAAAAGTCAGGCAATGTAGTACTGAATACATAGCTGGAAACCTTCTTCTAAATGTCTTTTTGTTAATAAAGTAAAAATTCACACTTAAATGCTTCTCTTCTGAGCTCATGAAAGCAGTAAAAGTTCAGTGAGTTTCCACATCTTTTAACCTATTAAAACAATCTAGCAATCTATTAAAACAATTTGTAAACAGGGCCTTACGTAAAAGTTCGCACCAAAGTACAGAGGGCATTGTGGAGCCACTTACCTGGTGTCAGTTAAGATAAAGCAGGCAAACTGGCAAAAAAGAGAAATTCCACATTTCTGCAGTGTCCTAAAAGCAAAACTTGTCTTAGTCATTTTGGCTTCATTTAACCTGTAACACACTGTGATATGTTTTAGTAAGATACAGAGCATGGCCATTCAGCTTTCTTTATTTCAAATACAGCCTAGAGTAGGTGAAATAAGTTAGCTAAAAAAAAAAATCCAAGCATCTCTGGAATATCAGGGTCAGGGCTTTTAAAGGCTTTGATGTAACAGAATTATTCAGTACTGAAGAAGTCTATTTTGCCTACACCATTGTTTTCTAAGTTACTTTGTTAGAAAATGTCAGTATTACTATTGTTCTTAGTATCTAACTGTGGAGTAGGTTATATTGCCTACACAATTCCAGGTGTATAAATGATAGAGTATATGAAGATGTTAATTATTAAAATGTACAGAGATATTGTCATGATTGCATAGTAGTTTGTGAATAAAGTTTCTCCATGTCTATGTGGCAGAAGTTTTTCTGGCTTCCGTGAGAAGCTAAGATATTACAGGGATTTTAATGAGTTTACCTTCTCAAATGAGTGTCTTCAGAAAAAGCAGATGAAGAAGAAGCAGTTGATACCCAACTTTTCATGCAGTATTCATCCAAGTGGTTAGAATAGTCATGTGGGTTGTGAACAAATGAATTTCAGATCTGTCTTTCTGTACTGAGAGAAATTTGGTTATAACATCACACTTCTCAGAAAACCATGCCAACAACTGGGTGATGAGGGGTTCTCTTCAGTGCTTGGATGTTTAAGATGAACGATTTTGAGTTAGTATACATTCTCTGGTGACAAGTTTCCACACATAATTCAGAGCATTTAGTAACTAGAGCCACCTTGAAGAATATGCTTCAGAAATTCAGAAATAAAATAAAATGCATATATGATATACACATATATACTACATATATATAGCTATATAAATACCCTGATTTTCCTCATCCCTGATGACTGTGTTAAACATTAAACAAAGGAAGGACATGTGTTTCTGTCTCTCTAACCAAAGTCAGAAGGACAAATTTTGTTTCAGGTCTTGTGAATCCCAAGTAGAGATAGCGTCTTCTTCTAGTCTCAGTTGAGGATTCTCAGTACCTTTGACACGACAGACCTGGGCATCTCCCAGACCTTAATATTTCCTACAAATCTGATCAGTTTGCTATCTTGGGGGAATGAATTTTTTATTTCTTTTATGCCTAACTGTTGCTCCTAATTGTTGTGTTGTATTAAAGACCCTGCTGTTCCTCTGGACATCAGGATGGCTAAATTTTACATTGTGTTTAAGTCTTAATGATGATTGTAGCCTTAGGAGTCCATTTTTCATCCTAAGTGTCTGTTGGAATGCCTCCACTCAAATCTAAACTTTTAAAAAGTTATGTGGATATGTATTCTCAAAAAATGTTTATTGTGAAAACTGAACTGTTCTCAATATGTATGGAACCATGATGAGGGGCCAATGTAATAAAAACAAAAAGCTCTGATTGTATGTGGATACTAGATTTGATTTTTTCAGATATTTAGGTAGACAGGCTTCAAACTGCTGCTAATCTCCAGCTGATATTAGAAATCATAAAAATACATAAATGATCTTTTAAATAGTGATAAAATGTTAAAAACATGGTGGATCAGTTATTGTATTCCAACTTACTTGACTACAACATAAAATACATTAATATATCCAAGGACATAACCCTACCTTTGAGGTCTGAAAGCTTGATGATGCTGTACTTATTTGGACACAAAAGATGTTAAATAGTTTCAGAGACCTGAATGGACCTTTTATGAATCTCAGTAATGGAGAAGTGACTCAGAATGAATGGAGATAATTAACAGACTGAAGTTCTGAAAGCAACAAGTAATTGGATTATTGGTGGATAATTTGTTTCCACAGACATTTTTACTATCTGGCCATATGCATTCTTATCTTTTTATTCAAGAGAAAATTGTCTTCAAACTTTGGATTATCCCCAGTATGATCTTGGCTATTAAGTTACTGGAAGAGAAAGGTACCATTTAAAAATATTCTTTTTAGGATTGTCCATGTCTCTCATTTTAATTGTAAATAGCAGTTGTTTCTAATTCCTTATGATGGCTGTACCATCAGGATTACATAAGGGTTGACATAAGGATATTCTCTATTTTTCTGACACTAAACATACTACTAGTAGTGATGCTCTTAAGTAAGTGACTATGGTAAATTCATCAGCAAAGACAATAGGAAATAGTATAAACCTTCACAGGATCAAACAATATATGTGGGCAAATGATAGATTTGAAATCTAAAATGATTTCTTGAACCTGTATTTGTGCATGTTGCTGGGCTTTTGTATAAAGATAACTCTGTAAGATAGGATCACGGACAGTCTGATACAAACCTCTCCGGTATTTCCTTCCTTCATACACAGTAGAATTGTTTTCTCCTTCAGTCCTATAAAATGTCTTTAACTTTTGTCCCCCTCTGCAGAAGAGTTGAAATTGCCATTCTTTCCCTTCCCTCTGTATTTGGCCCCCATTACTGTTCCATAGTAGATTCAGTTTCTACCAGATACAGTGTGTCTTCTGCATTCCATCATTCACATATACATTTTCTTTTCTTGTCTTCTTTCTTATCTGGCTGATTTTTAAATAGTCCAAGAACTAGTCCTAATGATTTTTAAAAATACAGGTAGTCAGTGCCTCTTGCTAAATTAATTTGATGGGGTTTTTTCAAGATTAATGTTAATGTCAATTGTATTTTTTCTCCTTAGGAATTGTTTTAATGACTCTGTCGCTTCGTAATCCATGGTCCTTGAAAGCCAACCAAAGAACATTGCTTTTCTGTGCACTAACTCAACAATCCAGTCAGCTGGAACAGACAAAAAGGAGCACAGGCCTAATAATATTTTCATTGATTGGATGTGAATTTCAGTTCTTACAATCCAGATATCTAGATGGATTGGAAATTTGATGGTTATTTGTGTGTGTTTTTGTTTAAGAGAGAGAGCAAGTGAAAATAATGTGGTTCTTTATTGACGATGGGTACTTATAGTAAGCTTCTCTGATTTCTTCTCCAGGGTTGCTTTAAAATTCCCCTACCTTGGCAGAATAAGTACAATTCCATTAGGAATGGGACGATAGAAATTTCCTACTAATTTGATGAAGATGGACAATTCTCTATTTTTATGTTATGAAGAATTGTGGGATCCTGTTATCTCTGACAGCCTGTCACTTAACCTGACTGTCATTTACTGATGGGAAGAGCTTGTTCTCTTTCACCTTTTATCCTCTCCAAATGAGAGCAGTTGACAGACCTGATATGAAATAGTAAACTATTTTTCACCTTTATATGAAATTTCTTTTTAGCCACAGAAATCCAATTAAGCTCACACAATCATGTCCTGCAACACAAAAAAAAAAAATGTAGTCAGAGATGACACCAGTTAAACAAAGGCATATTTAAACTAATCAAAATTTTAAAGGATCTTGTCGGATCAAGGCCTGGCTTGTTAAAGTTTGACTGTTGGTGCTATGTTTGGCAGTAAGAAAAGCAATGATTTCTGTTTGTTTGGTTTTTGATTAATTTATTATGGGTTATTCCAAATCCATGTTTCTTTTTGCAGGTATGAAAAGTACATATCTCCTCTGGCAATGATGGCTAGCAGTGTTCTGTGCTCCTGGAAACCGTTTTCTATTCTGATCCGTGTTACTACAATGTTGGGCTCTAACGTACGTGTTGTCTATATCTTAATACCTATTCAGTAAGTTTTCTTCCTTTACAGCTTTGGAGGCTTTTTTTTCCTCCACAAACTGTCTCCATAATTTGGTAAAGAATGTTTAAGAGGCAGCATTTTTTATTTAGAGCAGACATTGATTGCTAAATTCTGATAAAAGAAAAGTAAAAGTTGGTGACTTAGTAATCTAGACCCCACTTTTCCCAGCAGGTCATGATGTCAAGTCATCCCTTTTACGGATCACTGCTGCTACAGGGGACAGAATGTTAGAACTATATTATCGCCAAAGACATTTGTAGCTGACATTTTAAATGGTGATATTGCATCAGGAGTATTTTCCATGCCTTGAGCATGAACAAATCCCTTGTAATATTACTTAGCTAAAAGAAGTGATAGAATTCAGCATTGAGCAAGTAGGCAATCAGTAGAGGTTCCACCATCATCCTGTGGAAAATGACTAGTTAAAAATTTAATAGGGTTGGCAAATAGGTATTTGGCTTAATTGTCATATAAGTACATTAATAGTTATTATACCGTATATAAATGGATAGATAAAAAGAAGAGGACATACTGTGTCATTATTTGAGGCTTTAGTATTAAGTTCATAAGCTAGCCTTGCAAGGTACATAAAAATGATCATTGTGCCTACTTATTGTCATAGTCAACAGCTTATTAAATGAATATCTGTGCTCAGGATGATTTAATTGGTTCATTGAATTCTCTTCTGCTCTGGTTGAAAACTGTCATTCTGATTTCACAAACTTTACAGGATAGAGTGCAACTGCTAAGCAAGTGTCTGTTTGGTTGAATCAATCCAGAATGGTAAAAATAGGTTGCTAACAGACAGATTTGGCCTGTATGAATGTATAGAATACAGTGTGAAAAGGTTAAACTTTAGGCTTCAAAATAAGCATGAAAGCAAGGAAAGATACTTTTGGACAAAATGGACTGAAGAAAATATGGTTTTAAGAGTCTACTTACATCCCCTTAACACTGTTTCTGATGCTGGTGTGATAGAAGTTGGAAGTAATGCTTTTTATGCTTTTAGTATTGAGTTGTGTAGGCAGCATAGCAAAAAAAAAAAAAAAAAAGATTAATATAACTGGCAGTCTTGAAATGACATATGGCTTCAGGGCAACAGAGAGAAAGGGGGACTCCTGGGCTCAGAGTACTGGGCAAGCCAATGAGAAGTCCATTATCACATGGGAAGACTGCAAAATGTTGTCTAAACTGTGTCAAAAAGGAGTGGCACAATATTACTGCCCAGGGCCTTCTTTTTAACCAGCTATGGTTTCATATTGAAGTGCTTTATTGAGACAGAAGACACTGAAACAAAATGCAAAAGTGAAAGATGAAAGATTTAGTTCAAAATTTCTGTACAGAGAGATTATATGAACTGGAACCATAATTCATCAGTGGAATTCTTGGTGATCCAAAGCCTGAGAAGTTACTCATTTATGAGTACGTATTTGACAAATCTGACATTAATGAAGCTTGATGGTGTGATTCATATGACCAGAATACTAGCATCAGTGGTAATGGTCTATGTAAAAGTGGATGAGAGCAAAGTCAGGTGACATTTTATGAAAAAGGCCTCTTTCTGAGTGAGGATGAAAGAAGAGGATTGTCTCCCTAAAGACATACTTGTTATGTTTAGAAAAAACAAAACACCTATGTTATCATAGGGGACTTCAGTGTGAGAGGCTTGCTAGAAAGTTTACCAATAGTTACATATTGCTAGAATTTCTAAAAATTATAGATTACATCTTCATCAGTCAAAAGATGCTGCCCAAGGCATAGCAAAATTTTATATTAGGTACGATTTCATTATGAAAAAGAACTATGAGCTAAACAATATAGAGAAAAGGTACTGAAGAGGAAAATGTAAATGACTTTTGGGAATCACATTAAGACCATTTTACTATATAAAAGGAAAAAGTTGACAACACTCATATTTTTTAAACTGTATATTGGTTAACAGTAGAAATGGAAGACAATACATAACAAACCAAGAGAAAAAAGGAAATTTATAGCATTGAATATAATAGAAAAGAACTAGATCATAGAAAATGGATAAAGGAAGGGAAAAAAACCTCAGAGAGATCTTTGAGAAATGCGTTAAGACTAAATAATTTTCACTAGTACAGTATAATACTACCATAATATAGCACTGTGGAAATAGAAAAATGTCAGTAATAACATACAGAAAGCTAAAATATTAAATAACTATACCTATTTTGTATTTGGGAGGAAGGTATGTCAGAACCAACCCTAGGAGAAACTAGATGCCTGCTTCTGGACATAGTAACTGAAAAGTTAAAGGAAGGTAGTGTATAAAATCCATAAGGATTAATAGAAAAGAGCTGTGGTTGAAAAATTTGTGATTGCGATATATACTAACCGCTACTGAGAAGACAGATATCCTGTTTTGGAAGATTATGGGTTTGCTTGAAGAAGACAGCAGGATCAATGTTACATTTCCATAAGGTATTATCTTTTAGCCTCACAACATTTTGATTTAGAGAGAAGAGTAAAACAAAATCAATGTAGCACACATTAAATAGCAAAGAAATAGGTCTGAAAAAAATACCACAGAGTTGCTGTATTTCTAGAGAGGACACAAAGTAATTACTCCTTGGCCTATATGCTATTTAATACCCATGGCTTGGAAGAGGCACGTCAAATCACAGCTGATGAAGTTTGAAAGTGATACAGAAGTTTGTGAAGTAATAATAAGACAGGTCACTGCTATGAAACCATCTGGATCCTTGGTTAGCTGGCATAACTAAATGAAACATTTTATTATTACCAAATAGAAAGGAATTCATAAAGAACAGGAATGTGAGCAGTGTTTTCCAGGCAGGAGACACTAAACTGAGACTCCTAGGTTTTCCTCCAAAACAGCGCTCAGAAGGACTAATGTGATAACAGTATGTTTAGATAAAGTAAGTACAAGAAGTTTATATTTGTGTGTGTTGCTGCCATGACTGCTATTGGAATACTTTATCCAGTTCTCATGTTCACAGCTGAGAATAATAATGAAAAATGGCAAAGGTTCAGATAAAACCTATATGTTATACCACTGCTGATTAGGAAACATTATTTTAGGGACTAATGGCTAGAAGTGTGCTCATTCTAGCTTAAGATTTGCTATTGATTTCCTTCTTACTTAACTTAGTCTGTTTTTTCAGTCATTATGTTCCTGCATCGGAGACCGGAGATGACTACAACTAGTCACAGGAACACAGATCGTATGGTTAAAAAGTGGTAGAGGGAATAGGTTGGCATTTGTATAAATAATTTGTTGTGATTGCTAATTTTACTCTTTTTTATTGTAGTTTGCTCCCTACCCCTGAGCACAAGACTTGTCTAAGTAATACAAGTGTGTTTGAAGGATATGCATTTCTCCCTGATTACCATGTTAACCAGGAAATTTGTCATTTTTTAAAATTCTAGTGAGAAGAAAATAAGAACATGATAAATGCTTGATTAGATGAGACTAAAGGTGAATCTAGCCCAATGTTCTTCCTCCAGCAGTGACAACAACAGATTTTACTTAGGGATAAATAAAAATCAATATAGTATATGCACTGGTAAGCCGAAAGTACCATTCAAATGCAAAGAATAATCCACTATTATTTGAAATTGATAGAGTTCCTTCATCCCTTGCAGAGCATGAACATGTGGAAGAAATGTCACTTCTTACCAGTGTGGTATAACTGTAAGGTGAGGTGAGGTAAGGAAATAGAATAGCAGTGTGGATGCTTAGTCCCCTGACTGCCTCCAAACTTGGGGCTGTGCTGCTCTTGCCTCAGGAGAGGAAGCAGAAGTAGGGAGGAAAGGTGGAGCCATCCCTGACATCAGCTGCAATTTCTGTCCCCGCTTCTTCCTGCCCCAGCAGAGGTAAGGAGCTGTGCTCCAGAGCTGGCAGCTGGGCACCACCTCTTGCCTCTATGGCCCTGTCCTGTCTCTTCCCCTCAGGTGGAGCAAATTTGACTGAGTTTTTTCATGCCTGCCTTCCATCAGTGCTGTGCAGAGTGGTACAAGGAGGGAAAGGGCTGCCAGAAAAAGAGGAGGTGGGCTGCTTGGCCAAGAGGAAAGCACAACCAAGGAAGGGAAGAAAAGAAAGATATGAAAAGAGAGAAAAGACCTTCCCATATACTTTTCCTATAGCATCCCTGTTCCCTCACACTTTGCCCACACCCCCCCCCCCAGCTCTCCTCCTACTCTCTCTTCACCACAAAAAAATTTCACAACTTCCCCAAAACTTTCAACTTGTTAGAAAATTAAATTTTGCTCTTAGTCCTGTTGACATTTTTGAGCTATCTTTGTTTCATTATGAATATATGCAGAAACTGACTGATGTTTAAAACAGTAAACTGTATATTAAAATAACAAGATACTTTGGTAAATAAAAATAAATCCCAAAAGTGAGCCTGATATAGGTTGTTTTGATGGCTCATTCCACTGCAATGACACATATAAAAGGGAGATAAGCTTTTTCCAAATGAAGCATTGTTGACTAAAAGGTAGAAGTGGGGAGCAAAACAAAACATAACACAAATCCACCTGGGACATCTGCAACAGTGTAATTGAGGAGTTACTATACATTCTTCTCCAATATTTAAAATAAAACAAAGCATTTCTTTATTTGGGTTATATGACACAATCAAATACTTCTTTGTAACAAAGCAAAGAAGGAAAACTGCATAACTAAAGTTTGAGTTGAACAGGATAATAGTGCATTAAGGTGGAATCTACTGCTGAATCAAAATTGGGCAGTAACGACTAGTGCTGGACAAACATAGCAGAGAAGTATTTGAAAGCATTCATCCTCACTTAAACAATGAATTCACTTTGCAAACATCTCTTTAATTCCATGGTCATTTCTGTAAGCCAAATTTAACATTCTACAAATATGCATGTGAGTTTGTATTTACATTTGAATGACTTGAAGATTTGGTTTTTATAAATCTTTCCAGATCACAGTACAATTTATCACAGGAGAGAAAAACACATTTTGAGATATCATGGGCCTCATTTATTAGTTCAATACTTCTTTAAAAACCTTTCAGGCATGTACTAAAATGCTTATTTGTATGGAGTCCTACTTCTGTGATTCCATCATGAACTGCTGTATCTGTGACTAAAATGTAGCATCAGTTTTGGTGTGCACATGATGAGCAATTACAGAAAGTTTTGAATTCTGGAAAGTGTTAAGAAGTTCTCTTCTATTTATCTCACATAAAAGTCAAAGTGATCAGAAAGAATTATTTAATAATCCATGGCTTTCTAACATACCAAGAAACGGCACCTCTAGAGGGTGAAGTCTAAGTGATGTAAGTTTAGACTGGAAGTATGGTCTATATTTTCTAACTGTTGCAGTAAAAGGATGTAAACCTGTATTCTTCACTCAAGGCCTGATATTTCATGCCTCATGCAGGAATTATTGGGTGAGCCTCTTTGGCTTTGTGGTATGTGATATGTCAGAAGATCTAAGCCTTCTGATTATAGAAGCAGTGTAACTGGGAACAATTACCCAATCCACCAAAACCTCACAAGTCATTTAGACTACTCATATGTGTAAAGCCAAGGCTTCAGTGTTCTGCATTTTTCTTCCTCAGGCTCAAGTGTTCTATAATTTCAAGACAGCACTCTCAGTCTTTGCTCAAGAGCCATAAGCACACTTTCTTGAGCTGCCAACAGGACTTGTTCATTTTTCTGTATGAATGATAGTACAAACCACATATAACACAGGAGAAGTTGTGAGCCAAGTGACCATGATGTTATTTTTAACTGGGGGAATAATGTTCACACAGTAGGCGAAAAAAAGTGAAACACACAGAAGTTGCAGGAAACGCTTATCAAATAGGTAGTAAAAAGAAAAATTTCCTTTGTCAAAGCTTGCTTGTGCTTCTAGGCTGCTTCATTTCTGATGTTGAAGACAATCTCTCTTTAAAGATACTTAAGACAGGAATAAATTTTCCAACATCTAAGGAATGGAAAGAACAGTGAATAATGAGGAAATATTTGTGTTGCTCCTCAAATCAAAGGGAAAATTGAAAGCATTAATAAAAAAGGCACCCTGGGTAGCTAAACCTGTATTAATACTACAGGGATGACAGGATGATTTAAAACATGGTTCCAATTCATTTGAAAGTGTTGAAAAGGATAATCTCTATAACTGGAGGTGATCCTGACTAAACTTTTACATCCTTTTTATTTGCCTTTTTCAGGGTCATAAGAATGTGATTTTTCTCTCTCAAATTGCAATGGGTGTATGCAAATACAATACTTCTTATACAGAGGGCAGACCTAAAAGACTTGCTTACAGAGAACGTGTTTTTCATGACAACACATAATATTTTTAATTACCAGGAAGCAACTGAAATGGTGTTAGGGGGTCAGAGTAAGATATTGAAATTGATCATTTTTCAGCTGAACTTTATGATCCAGCAAGGAACTTAAGCCTGTATTTTATTTATGTTATATATAGTTACATTAATTGCAGTGGAATGTACTTACTCACTGTACTTAAACATTATTGTGTGCCTAACTGTGTTACTGGTTAAATGCCCATTTCCACCAGGTCACTAGTACTGAACACTTCTTCTTCAGACCTCTTGAAAATGTCACTGATGATCCTCATATAGGCTCTAACCCTCTAAGTGGGTCAATGGTGAATTTTCATATATTCACAATGGCTACAAATGCAGGATGAAGGTCACAAATCCTGATAAACAAATATAAAAACCACATATACATTGAGCAACGTGAAAATTAGCATCAATTTGCCTTCTTTTTGTGATGTTAGAAAACATCTGAAAAATTCTAATCACAAGGCTTGTTTCTCTGAAACAAAGAATAAATTTGGGAAAGAGAATAGGAAAGTATTCCTATTTTTATACTGGATTTGTCAATCATGGTAAAGAGCTTCAAGCTGTTGGATACCAATTCACTGATGCTAACTTCACTACAAAAAAACCAAAACAAGTAATGGTACCTGTTCTGCAAAAATGATGTTGGAATGACTTGTTAACAAAATTTCCTAGAAAAGTATTCCTGCATGTTAGTATTTACCTCATGATTCTTCTCTACAGGCCTAATTTTTCTATACAACATAAAGGTCCAGGTATAAACCTGTCGGTAATTTTCAATCTTAGATCAAATATGACCACAAGGATTTTCATTTCTTCCTAGTCTTCAACTTCATTATTGAGTACTTAGAATCATAGAATCATAGAATCATAGAATTGTTAAGGTTGGAAAAGACCCTTAGGATCATCAGGTCCAACCGTTAACCTACCACTGCCAAGTCTGCCACTAAACCATGTCCTCAAGTACTGCATCTACCCGTCTTTTAAATACCTCCAGGGATGGGGACTCAACCACTTCCCTGGGCAGCCTGTTCCAGTGCCTGACTACTCTTTCAGTAAAGAAGTTTTTCCTAATATCCAACCTAAACTTACCCTGGCGCAGCTTGAGGCCATTTCCTCTCGTCCTATTGCTTGTTACTTGGGAGAAGAGACCGACCCCCACCTCTCTACAACCTCTTTTCAGGTAATTGTAGAGAGCAATAAGGTCTCCCCTCAGCCTCCTCTTCTCCAAACTAAACAACCCCAGCTCCCTCAGCTGCTCCTCATAAGACTTGTGCTCTAGACCCTTCATCAACCTCGTTGCCCTTCTCTGAACACACTCCAGCACCTCGATGTCCTTCTTGAAGTGAGGGGCCCAAAACTGGACACAGTATTTGAGGTGCGGCCTCACCAGTGCCGAGTACAGGGGCACTATCACCTCCCTAGTCCTGCTGGCCACGTTATTCCTGATACAAGCCAGGATGCCATTGGCCCTCTTGGCCACCTGGGCACACTGCTGGCTCATGTTTAGGCGGCTGTCAACCATCACCCCCAGGTCCTTTTCAGCCAGGCTGCTTTCCAGCCACTCCTCCCCAAGCCGGTAGCGTTGCCTGGGGTTGTTATGACCGAAGTGCAGGACCCGGCACTTGGCCTTGTTGAACCTCATACAGTTGGCCCCGGCCCAACAATCCAGCCTGTCCAGGTCCCTCTGCAGGGCCTTCCTACCCTCCAGCAGATCGACACTTCCACCCAGCTTGGTGTCATCTGCAAACTTACTGAGGGTGCACTCGATCCCCTCATCCAGATCATCGATAAAGATATTAAACAGGACCGGCCCCAACACTGAACCGTGGGGAACACCACTCGTGACCGGTCACCAACTGGATTTGGCTCCATTCACCACAACTCTCTGGGCTCAACCGTCCAGCCAGTTTTTAACTCACCGCAGAGTGCACTTGTCCAAGCCGTGAGCAGCCAGCTTCTGCAGGAGAATGCTGTGGGAGACGGTGTCAAAGGCCTTACTGAAGTCCAAGTAGACAACGTCCACAGCCTTCCCCTCATCCACTAAGCTGGTCACCTTGTCATAGAAGGAGACCAGGTTAGTGAAGCAGGACCTGCCTTTCATAAACCCATGCTGGCTGAGCCTGATCCCCTGGTAGTGCCGCACATGCCGCATAATGGCACTCAGGATGATCTGTTCCATGACCTTCCCCGGCACCGAGGTCAGGCTGACAGGCCTGTAGTTCCCCGGATCTTCCTTCCGACCCTTCTTGTAGATGGGTGTCACATTTGCTAGCTTCCAGTCATCTGGGACCTCCCCGGTTGACCAGGACTGCTGATAAATGATGGAGAGTGGCTTGGCAAGCTCCTCCACCAGCTCCCTCAGTATCCTCGGGTGGATCCCGTCTGGCCCCATAGACTTGTGGGCATCCAGGTGGAGGAGCAGGTCGGTGACTGCCACCTCTTCGACAGCTGGGACTACATTCTGTGTCCTATCTCCATCTCCCAGCTCAGGGGCATGAAAACCTTGAGGATGATCAGTCCGACTATTAAAGACTGAGGCAAAGAAGGCATTAAGTACCTCAGCCTTCTCCTCATCCTTTGTGGCCAAGTTTCCCTCCGCATCCAGCAAAGGAGGGAGATTCTCCTTAGCCCTCCTTTTGTCGCTGATATATTTGTAGAAACATTTTTTGTTGTCCTTGACAGCAGTGGCCAGTTTAAGTTCTAGCTGGGCCTTCGCCTTTCTAATCTTTTCCCTGCATATCCTCACCACATCCTTGTAGTCCCCCTGAGTCACCTGCCCCTTCTTCCAAAGGTGGTAGGTTCTCCTTTTCTTCCTGAGTTCCAGACAGAGCTCTCTGTTCAGCCAGGCCGGTCTTCTCCCCCACCTGCTCGACTTGCAGCACATGGGGACAGCCTGCTCCTGTGCCTTTAAGACTTCCCTCTTGAATAACATCCAGCCTTCCTGGACTCCCTTGCCCTTCAGGACTGCCTCCCAAGGGACTCTGTTAACCAAACTCCTAAACAGGCCAAAGTCTGCCCTTCTGAAGTTTAGGGTTGTGGTTTTGCTGGCCCCCCTCCTTACTTGTCCAAAAATCGAAAACTCTACCATTTCATGGTCGCTGTGCCCAAGACAGCCTCCGACCACCACATCACCCACCAGGCCTTCTCTGTTCGTGAACAGCAGGTCCAGCGGGGCACCTCCCCTGGTTGGCTCACTTACCAGCTGCATCAGGAAGTTATCCTCCACGCACTCCAGGAACCTCCTAGACTGCTTTCTCTCTGCCGTGTTGTATTTCCAGCAGATATCTGGTAAGTTGAAGCCTCCCACAAGAACAAGGGTTAGAGACTCTGAGACTTCAGCCAGCCGCTTGTAAAAAACTTCATCTGCTTCCTCATCCTGGTTGGGTGGTCTATAACAGACTCCCACCAGGATATCTCCCTTGTTGGCCTTTCCCCTGATCTTAACCCATAAGCACTCAACCTCGTCGTTACTTTTGTCGAGCTCAAGACAGTCAAAACACTCTCTGACGTACAAGGCTACCCCGCCACCTCGCTTTCCTTGCCTGTCCCATCTAAAGAGCTTGTAGCCATCCATTGCAGCACTCCAGTTGTGCGAGTCGTCCCACCATGTTTCCGTAATGGCAACCACTTAATTGTGATAACAAGAACAAAACTAGTTAAAGTCTACTTTTGGACCTGCCTTCTGTATGAAGCAATGATCTACACTAATTCTTTAGCTTCCATGTGTTTCAAAATAGCCTGTTCTCAGTTTACATTTATGTTTGTTTGTTTCTTTTTCTTTCAGATCCCTAGAATGTATAATTTTATACTGTTTTCCGACTTCTGCTCCATCTTCTTAAAATGCATTTGCATTTTGACCCAAACCACAGTCACTTAGGTGTAACAAACTTTCATTTCCAAGTGCAGCAGTACCACACAATTGCTCTTCATATTTCAAAGTGCCAAAAATTTCCCTTTAGTTTTGATTCCTGGGATTAACTTTTAACAGCTTTTAACCTTTTTCTCTGTCTGTTGAGATGATTTCTTATGAATTTTTGCTCTCCACAGAATACGAAGCTTATGTACATTCTTTCTGCATTCATAACTGTAATTCTTTGTGTTGACAACATCAGGAGTTATATCATTCAACAAAAGAAGATCAGAATAATTACAAAATCTGGGACTTATCTGCTGACTCTTAAAAAACGGTAAAGCAGAGCTATCAACTGGAGCTTTTTGTTTTAAAAAAAAAAAAGAAAAAAATACAGGAAGCCTCACCCCTCACCTTAGAGTGCTTCCCCCAGTCACAAAGTGGTCATCCAGCTATATTTCCCAGACTGCGTATGACTCTGTTTCCAGCCTGTCCCCTCCCTCCGTCTCTCCGTATCATATATCAATGGGTTCCATGTTTCAGATCTGAATGTTAATGAATTACTAAAAATGTAATTATGGATACATATTTATACTTCAAAGTTTAAATGTGAGCAGCTTACTGCTCACAAGTATGAGCAGTTTAGCAACAAATTCAAGTCCGTTTTTTCTGCCTAATCATAGGAATCTTTTTCCTAGCTAGGAATCTTTGTAAATCTTATCTACAAATGTCGAAATAGATGAAACTACCCTGTAGATCAACTCAAATTATTAATTGTGAATAGAGCTGATAAGAAATTAAAAAAGAAATAATGGAAATTATTTCACCCTAGTTGGTTTTGTTGGAGTTTCAGAGGTGGCAACTCCGATTCAGCTTCATTCTTTTTTCATACATGCTTGAAGTGGCCTTATGTTGTAGATTACTCATGCATTGTACACCATGCCAAAATGTCATTTGTTTTCAAGGGTGTTTAATTTCCAATTTTTGTAAGGGTTTTCATAGTTTTAATGTCTATCTGTATAAAATATATATAAACCTGGAGCTTGGATTTTAGTGGGAATTAAACACTTAATTTCTACATGTTCCCTTGAAAATCAATGTCTCACTCTCTTGTCCTCCCCCATTTCTTCTAACATTTTTATTACCAACTATATAAACCTTTAATCTTATCTTAAAGCCTGAATTTTGGTCTTACTGGTATCTTGTGGGAATGACTGCTGCAAGTTGACTAGACATTGTATATGATCTTTTTATGTGTTTTGTATTTATTGCTTCCAACACTCAAAGCAATTAAAGATCTTGAAAGCTGCCTGCTTTAATAATATTTTACATCATATTTATTCTTCAGAAACAGAGAAGCACTTTAATTCTTTTTGTTTGTTGTTATTCTACCAGCAATTTGTGTTTCAGAAACTGTGCATCTGTTAAGCAATAACATCAGTCATACACACTGTTGAATTAAATACATCTTCCTATCAGGGCTATTTTATATTTCCTCATCAGGAATATTATTTTATATTCCTGTCATCAAATTTTTGTTCCTGTAAAATCACTACTCTTGAATGACTTAGATGTCACAAAAAACCATCAATGACCCAAATAATTGAAATTTCATGCTTCAGTAATAATTAATTTCAATGTTTTTAGACTATTAGCATTTGAAACCTTAAGATGTTTGTCAAGTCATGCTGGATAAGTCTTTTGTAGAGAACATTTTCAGGTTTTTCTCAGCCAACAATAATCGCCTTTGGAATATTTTGCAGAGAAGAACATCTTCAAGCCTCATCTCAGCCAGCAATAATCCTCTTGGATCTGGAGCCCAGAATGTAGCAGGCTGTACCATTGCTGCTTCAGTCTGCAAAATCTCTCACAGGAAGTCAAACAATCATGAGTTTCTTCACACAGGACAAACTAGATTTTGAAGGCACTGAATTGCCAGGGCAGTACCCCTTTTCCCTTTTATCATACATGTCTACATAAGATGCACAAAAATTTCTGCTTCTTTCAGGAGTTTGTTGATGGTTACATGAAATGACAAACACAAGTATTTAATTTTATAGATGTAGGAAAACCTTTGAGAAAGAAAAGGATAATAAAAGAGACAAGAAAAATATCTAAACCTAAAATTAAAATATACGATCAGAGATTAACAGATACAAAACACAATCTTACATACTTCTTGCCTTAAGTAGGCAAAACTGCCACTTAGATCAAACTATTTTAACATCAAATCACTGTAGCATTGGTCACATAAGGCTCATTCCACTTTTACTTTTACTTTTTTCCAGAAAAAATGTATCTCTGCCTCAAGTTTTAGTGATGTGTTTTGGTTCTTTATCTGAAGCAAGACAAAATGAATTCCTGAATGTTTTCAAGGAAAAAATTCTCACTTCACACAAATTGCAGGGAGAGGATGGGAATTCTGACCTCACTGCAATGAATATTTTGTCACTTACTACTGTACTCGGGCAGAGCAGCATATCACTTTGGAAAAGTGATTGATGATATTTGTACTTTCTTTTTTTCCTCACATAAAATATGTACATGCTCATTCCAGATGATCAAATAAAGGGTAAATTATCTTTCAAAATAAAGTTTTGCTGCAAATAACCAAAGGAAAGGAAGTCAGTCTGTAACTCTAAAGAGCAAAGTATAATTCTGTGCACCCTGAGAAAGCACTAGAATCAATGTGATTCAGAAGTTTCACGGGAATAATAAGTAATGATGTCTGCCTGAAATCATCACTATTACCTGTGAGTGGAATTCAGTTCTTTGCTTTGTGCTAGCACTTTGTACAATGATGACCTTCCTCCTAATATAACAGAAAACCTTGTGCTTTTCAAATACAGCATGTCATGGTTGAAGTTCAGAGTAATTCATGCATGGATATTATTGAAAGAAAATTTTTCATCATGTGGACACAGTATGTATTCAGGAAGAGATAGGTAAGTTTTCAGGTTTGAAGCCGTCTCAGCAATCAAGAAGAGACCATTTCCCCTCTGTGCAGTTCTGAACAGCTAGCAAGTGGTTTATTTCAGACATCATCCATTTTTGAAAGGATGGCACTACTATTGATGGGTGCATTTATACTTTATGCTAAATGTCGTGCTGAAACTGTGATCATGAGCAGATTCACTAGCCATACAAGTTGCAAGCCTGAGGAAACAACCCTTGTTCTTTGTAAGCCATCTAGATCTTCTAGAGTAATGTAGAACCAACTAGTTCTGGATCACTCATCTGATTATCTGGTGTTATCTTACGTATTTAATATTGACATTAAAGATTAAACCTCCATTGCTCAATGCTAGACCTCTTTGCTATTACCAGCTGTCCTATTAAAAGATCCTGGGAAAAGCGACATCTAGCACTCTTGAGCTAGGAAGAGACTTATTCTGTTAAGGCTTTTAAGGAAGAAACTATCTGGTATGAAGTTAAAAGATTCACTAGATTCAGAAAGTATAGGTTACTTTCTTGTCTCAGCCACCGGAACAGTGTATAACCACACACAGATAACATTCTCCCATATATTGTTATTTGTTAATGTCTCTGTTTCTTATACAGTAGGTGAAAACATGCGGCCAAATTCCTGTCTTTTCCTCATTTCTGCTCACAAAAAACTATTTCTTAAGTAAAATGAGTGTTTGTATTGAGGAAGAATTATGTAAAAGTTGTTCAAGCATTTATTTTTAATTGCTAGTTCAGCTGACTTCCTGAAATTAAAATGTGGACTTTTTTGTCTCTCTATGTATTTACTCTTTCAGAATGTGAGATCCATGGTAGCTGCATGTGACCTGTATTAGCAGACACGATTTAGAAAACTAATGTACCTAATGTAACTATAAATGTCTGATTTGTGACTCAGAATGAACCTTTGGATGTTCTGCAATAGGTGTTTAGTCTAGGATTGTGGTCTTCATAACATCTGGAAAATTATTCTGTAAAAATAACTAATAAAAACTGGTTTTGTCTTAGAAATATCTTGTTCTATGTTTCTTATTCTGGAAAGCTGCTGAGTAGTGCAAGCAACCCTGATGAGTTTTGTAGTTACCAGGAATAAATGGAAAAGGCCTGGGAAAAAGAAAGTTGTTTAATTGTAATAAAAGTTCAGCTGTGAAAAAAAAAATGGCAAACAGCACAGGGATTACGTTATACTTAGATATTCACTGATGCAGGGAGCAGAATGACAGTCCTCCAAGAAAGTATGCTGCTTCATTGGCTACAGAGTCATTTCTACAGTCTCCTTGGCTGAATGAATTTTTTAGAAAGTGGAAGAGTTTCAATGGAAGTGACACATCTCAGTAAGTGTAAAGGCTTTTCTCTCAGTCTGCTAATATTCTGATTTACTTGAGCATTTAAGAAGCAGCAGTATCACTGTCTTTATATAGGCATAACTTAGATTTCTAGCTCCAGTAAAAAGACATGACCAGAAGGTACCTCAGTGGTTGAAAAACTGAGGCAAAGCACTGTCCTTCTCATTGGCATGTTGTGCTAGGGAACTGTTCCTGTGACTTCCTGGCTTCTAGATATCCTTTTTTTTTTTTTTTTCTCAATTAAGTCACTCCATGCATTATATGGGGATCCTGAGGACCCACCTCAGAAGTGTGAATACCCTGACAGGGCAGGGCAGGGCAGGGCAGGTGAGAAATAGGAAGTAGAAGTCCTCTATATTCTAGTTTAAAGAATACAGATGTGACAGAAGAGAATGTCCTTCTTAGCCTGAAATGTTCTTCCACAAGTGCATAATGCATACCTAAGCACACCATAAAATTGTCATCTGAAGAAAAAAATGTAAACACTGTGAGAAATGGTGCCACAGACTCTCATCAGAACCTAGTGCAATTAAAGATCTCCCCACAATATTGTATGCATTGTTAATGAATCAATTATAAACAGTAGGGGCCTATTCTTCTCTCAAGGCACAGATGCAATTCCTGCTAATTATAAATGATTTTTCAAATCTTAACCCATTTACATATCTAAAGAAAAGCAAAGATAATGTGAGACAATCAGATTAAGTAGGACTTTTACAGGTAATCCATTTCTTTCCCTTTTCTGTTCCTTTGATTCAGAAAAGTGCTGAGTATCTTCTGTGTTTACATTTTTACTGTATTTAACAGCAATGGAAATTCACTGTAGTCAGGAAAGATACCTAGTGTAGACTACATGTGTGATATTATATAGGAGCTTGCTTTTTCCATTATTGTTAGAGTTGTATCTCCATAATGGTTTGCAATAGACAAGACCAAGTGGTAGATACTGAAAAGGGGTTAGACTAATATCTTACAGATAGGAGCTAACTAAATAGTCATAGTGAATATTCAACATGAATTGAGAACTTTTCTTGCTCTTCTTCATGAACATATTTATTCACTAGTTTCAGATGATGTAGCAATTTACGCTTGTAAAAAAGGAGGACAAATTTAAAGTATAAGTTATTTCCATAGTAAGCTGTTTCATGGTTCTTCTACATGTCTGGAAGTATCGTCAAACTGTAAGTAGGTGGAGATTCAGATCATCTGTTACCTGGAACTTAGACATGTGACATATATTCTTCTCTAGAAATGCTATTTAAATGTCAAAGATTGTGCAGGCTCTTTCCTGCATCTTCTAGATGATTGTTATACTATAGTTGTACAGAAAACTGAGTATTTTTAATAAAGAGAAGAACTTTTCTTACACAGATGCTTTTGGTCACCTATGAATATAAGACCTGATATGCTGGACAACTATCATCAGGATTTATGAGAATTAAAGCTTCCCTGCACAAATGTACATGAATAGGACTTAAGAAGAAGGAATGTGGTTGAACCAAATAGCAATTCAGTGTTAAATAAATATTCATAGACACTGTTTTGCAGTGTTCAACCAGCTCTAGTAATCTTATGTAAACCAGCTTCCCTGTCAAAGTTATCTGCCACACTCCCATGTATTCATCACGCTGAATATGCTGCTTGATCTATCTCACCGCTTGTAACACGTAACTTAATGGGTCTAGAACTGTACTTGGTGCTGCCATACCACAATGAACCATGAAGAAGACGCAAGACATTTTTTAAAATCTTGCAATCTTTCAAAAAAGTCACAATAACTGATAATAGCTGTCTGATTCGTTAGTTATGAAAGTGTGCATTAAAGGCAGCTGAAGAAATGTCATGAAGATAGTCTCTCATTAGGCCCTGTTTATGCTTCAGTAGTTCATTAAATGTTATCTTGCCATCTGGTTAAGCATATGCTTAAATACCTTTCTGACTACATGTACTTTGCTGAATGAAGGTCTAAATGCGCGTCTATTATAGTTTTGATAATCTGTCTAATTATGTATTTTGGATAGATTAGACTGTAGTTGTTTAAACAGTGGTCACCAAATTTTCTTGGAAAATGGTCCTCGCATCAACATGGATACAACTAGGTCAAGACAGAATTTGTCTGGAGAAAGGATGTGATGGTAGCTGAAGTGTAACAATAACTTGGACTGATGTTATAATGGATAAAACGGGTTATGTTTTGTTACTCTTACAGAAAACAATTTTCAGGATTTTGGCATAGCTTATCCATGAAGCACTGCAGAGAGTCAAAGATGATGTTCTTTTTATGTACCTGAGGGACAGGCAGAATATCACAGGTACTCACAGTTATCGAGGAAGGTGGTAATAAGTAATGTTTCATGGAAGGGAGGAGTCAGAGAATTGTTTTAGCTGTATTCAAATAGACATCCATGAGGAAGAATTATTATTACAGTCTGGGGATTTCTTTGACAGAAAAGATGAGACTGGGACATTTGGGAGTAACTCATATAAAAAGAGAAGATAAATTTGTGTCAATAGATGACACAAATCCAGACTGGAAAAACAATAGACCATGTGGTGGGTTGACCCTGGCCAACAGCTAAACTCCCACCCTGCTTTTGCTCATTCCTCTATCCCGGGAGATGGAAAGAAATGAAAATTGAAGGAAAGCAAAAAGATTTGTGGGTTGAGACAATGACAGTTTAATAAGAAAAGCAAAAGCTGTGTGTGCAAGTGAAGAAGAATAAGGAATTCATTCACTACTTGCCATCAGCAGGCAGATGTCCAGCTGCTTCCTGGGAACCAGGGCCTCAGCATGCCTAATGGCTGCTTGGGAAGACAAATGCCATAACCATGAATGTCCCTCCCTTCTTCCTTCTTCCCCCCAGCTTTTACTGCTGAGCACATTGTCATATGGTATGGGATATCCCTTTGGTCAGTTGGAGTCAGCTTTCCCATCTGTGTCCTCTCCCAGCTTCTTGCCCATCCTCAGCCTACTTGCTTTGATGGGGCGGGGGTGGTGAAGAGAGAAACAGAAGGCACTGCTGCCGTACCAGCACTGCTCAGCAGTATAGTGGTGTGTTAACCATGTTTTAGCCATAAACGCAGAGCACGGTACCATACAGGCTGCTCTGAAGAAAGTGGACTTCATAACTTTGTCTCAGCAAGACCCAGGACAGGCAGAAAAGAGATGATGAACATTAGTGCCTTCCAGTAGAATCAGAGAGAAAGCCAGAGGAGAGTACACAGCAGCCAGGGCAGAATATCCAGCAGCTGTAAAGAGAAGGGAACAAGCAGAATTAGGAAAGGACAAAGAATGGGAACTAGACAGGGGTCAAGACTACCACAATGAGTATGCAGAGATTTAACTAGGAGGCTTTATGCAGGTAGTTTTAATTGAGTCCAATTTAAAGAAGCTAGAAAATCTAGGACAAAATTTACTTAAGTGGAAATTGTAAAGAATGTATTCAACTATTTTAATGGTAAGGAGAAGAGGTAAATAGGGCTACCTATGTGGATGTTTTTATTGTTTCTAAACATGAGAAAGACAAGAAGAGGCACAGAGAGGGAGAGACACAGGCAAACCTTAAAACATGCAGTCATTTTAACTATATTTGCATGCTAATTTTTTCTTCCAGCCTCAGAGGAGGCTATAGACCATAAACATTCAGTTCATAAGCTTATATTAGAACAAACATGCAAAAGAACTTTTTTTCTTACAATGAAATCAAACCTCAAATTCTCAATGTTTAATTTTCTTGTTCTGAACTATAATTGCCTTAACGTTGCCTACATGGTTCTTTTTTGTCTCATATACATTGTTACTGACTTTAGATAAAATCTGTTTATCCATTGCTTTAACCACTCAAAGAGCTGAAGTTTGATAGAACATGTTAATTACGTTCTCTTTCACAAGAATCTCCATTAGCTACTTTCTGTTTAATTTATAGAAAATTTTAACGAATTTAGGAAGAGAGTTTCCTTCAGTCTTTTATACTCAAATAGCCATCACAAGTACATTATAGGTGTAAAGACTGCATTGGCTTCACAGAATGTTGGATCAAAACCTTAATTCCGTTACAGTGATATGTAATTTCTGATAAAAGTTTATATGTATACTAAACTTTAAAGCATTTTGTAATAAAAGAGTTTTGTGATGTATGACTACTTGTTAAGGGAATACTGTCAATAAGAATGTAAAATACTGGGTTTCAAGCCTTTACATATTATGACAATAAATTTTTTGAAATATAATGTTCTTATTAATTTTGAAAAGATGTGCCTACAAACAAGTTTATGTTTTTCATGCTGCATTCAAACAAGAAACCCTTATCTATCTGAGCCCTTACATCTAAGATGCAAGTAGATACACATCCAACAGAAGTTGGAACTACCAAAATATTTCAGGATTGAATATGAGCTGTGTAAGATATTGTTATTTCTTCTAATGTTCTCTATATATTCGTAAAGCTTATATTAGAGTCTAAACTAATTGGATTTTTCCCCCTTTTCAATCATCTTTAAAAAGCCAGGTCAAATTCTCATTTCAGGCTACTCCAATTTACTAACTTTATAATCTAGTGGGGTAAATGAGAAAGTGGATTTGATTTCTGTGATTTCTGGTAGTATAGACCATACAACAGAAACTAGGTCTCTGGAATCATTAAACTAAAACTGATTTTAGCTGTTAGTAAAATCATTTTATATGCCCTTATGGGGTACAGCAGAAATGGGATCTTTCCTAATCAGGAGATACAAGTGTGTAGGTGCTTGCAGCATTTACAAACTAGAGCTTTCCAATGGATAGCTGTCTCTCAATAAAATCTGCTTGAAATATTGATTAATTATTCTTGAGTAAGCTAAGGTGGAATGGAGATTGGATAGTGGTGATAATAGGAAAATAATATAATAAACAATATTGCTTGGTAGATCTTCTGAACAAATGAGGACGTTTGAAATATAAGTATTTCCCAAGATGGAGGAATGAGTTTTATTGGTAGAAAATATAAATAGCAAATCAGAGTCAAATGTTTTCATTATTGGGGACTAGCATAGCGGGGATGTATGCCATAAATGCTCTCCACTGGCAGAGCCAGCTTGTACAGTCTTACTATCACAGTGATATATTTACAGTCTTACTATTACAGTGATATACTTATATGTACAAATGTGAAAATAAAATGCATTGAAAACATTGTACAGACTGAGCCAATTTTTATAATGGATAAGAATATAAAATCATGGCATGCTGATAAGAAACATTACAATCTGGAAACTGGAATATATTTATATGTGGATGAAATAGTCACTGGATGTAATTCAAATTTAGAATTTTTCTTTTAGTTTCCTGCCTAATGGTATTCTACTTCATATAATCTTTGTGAGATTTTTAAATATTGTAATATATACACATGTATGTGTTTATGAATGCAGTCTTCTTACCACATACATAGAAAAATACTGAATTGGTTCTGTAAAAGTTAACCTTACATAGTGACTTATGTTTGACTAGTCTACTTTGTTGAAGATATTCACCTTTTGTTTAAGGAGAATGGATACTGCATTTGCACTACATTGCTTTGAAAATCCTTTTCAATTTCATTCACATAAGCTGAATAAAATTCTGATCAAGGTTTTTAAGGATGGCTTCACATGGAGATAACGATTTCAATTCACTTAGATCCTAGCCCAGACTCCAAAAAGGATATATCCAAGTTTTTGCCTTGATCTGAAGTGTATTGTGTGCTTTAATACTTACAAATGTAGCATACAGCACATCAAACAGTGCAAAGAATTCCATAAACAGCACCAGAGGGTACAACAAGAGATAAACCATTAAAAACCAGAGAACTTCCAATACATAAAATTGATGATGTTGCACTGTATATATGCTTCATGTTTCTACATGAGCATGGGCCATGACTTCTTAGATACACTGTGTAGGCAAGGGAATCTAAAGCTCCATCGGAAACACTGAGTAACGCTGCGACATTTTAAAATACTAATTAGGACTTTTGTGTAGGTCTTTAACAGACAATATAGTCATAAGGTGTCTTGCATTTTCTGTAACTAGCCTGATCAGTCCTATATCCTTCATAGGAAAGTGTATTAACTAAAGCAGGAGGAGAGCATCTTGCATAAGCTTTTATGGTTAGAGCATCTGCAAACAAAATAAAATATGTGAGCTGGATACTGTTCAGTATAAGAAAAGAATTAAACCCATTCTCCCACTCTTTGGATGAGTATCATACCCATAAGGTAATGATTTCCAGCAGGATCTTCTCCATCAGCAGTATAATCAGCGATGTGCTGACTGCTATTGTGCATTTTGTGAATGTACACCAGTATTGCACAGAGCAGCAGACTTGCACATTCTCAGGGTGTCCTGATTTTCACAGGTGTTCAGCAGCTCTGAAATATAAGTCTCTACCTTTGTGTTTAGCTAAGATTGAGACCCTCAGCTTTGAGCAACTATTTATTCCTAAAACCTAACTAAGGACTTCTGACATGTATACAATTTTATGGAAATCCACATGCATTGTACGTTTAAATAGATGTTTGATCTTTACTAAGCTTCCAGAATGTAGCTTGTCAACAAGTTCATCCTCCCATACATCTTATGTGGTAGGTTTGTTAGTTAGCAAATATAATTTTTATCCTCTCTTATAAGTAGGAAAACTGACAGGAGAAAATGAAGTCATTGTTGTTTTTATTTTTGGGGATGCCCTGACAACAGAAAGCATCCCAGGTTTATGTAAGAATACTGGATGAACAGCTTATGAAAGAATAAGCCTACCTGAAAATTGTCAAGAGCTACCCACTTTCAATCATTCCTTCTTTCTTAACTATGTAACAAATGACAGAAAAAAAATCCTTCCTACGCAGTATTAAAGGGCAATATGATACTAAAAAAATATAAGACAAAATGTATTCAGTTTTGTCATTTTTGCCTTAACCAGTATAGTTCCTGAAGGACAGAATAATTATACCCATAAGACTCACAGAGAATAGCAGTGCTGGAAACGTGCTGTAGTGGAATCAAATCAATAACTCTGAGACTACTTTGAGCTCATTTTAAATATTAATCTCTGCTCTCCCTAGATTTGGGCTATTGATTATGAAAATTGCTGCCAAGTCTTCTTTTCTGTGCAATTATATCCTACACTTGTTTTTCTTGTTTTTTTTTTTTTTTTATAATGACACTGGAAAATATGACACTTGGATGAATGCATTATTGAATATGAAAGGGCTTAAGTCTGATACTGGGCCTTCCCACTTTTTCCATGTGATTCTTGTTTTCATAAGCATAAATGTATTTTGGAAAGCTATATGCGATATCATGAATTAACTGTGGTCTTTTCAAATAATTGCAGGTGAGATACAGATATCTTTGGATACCTGAAAAACTTAATACACATATATGTAAAAGAAGATCAACTCGATGTTTTCTTAAAGATTTTCTTTTTATTTTATCTAAAGAATTTCATTGAAATATAAGTGGAAGTGGCTGATCAATTGTACTAGCTTGAGACTTGATTCTTGGAGGTGCTGAGTATCCTTCATTTTCATGGAAGGAAGCTGAGACAGCTTAGCATTTCACAGATATTTGCACTGAGTAGTTAGATAAATACCTTTTTTAAGAAACAGATATATTTGTAAAATTTTATCTTTACCAGAGATGCTGCTCAACCATAGAGATAAAGCTTAAAATCCTGCAAAATGTAATTAAGATTAATGCATTAAGATGTGCATACAGGTTTGCATTCCCACCCCCCCACCTTTCCTTGGAATATGAAACAGCACAATTTTCTTCTATGATTAAATGTTCCTATTAATTGGCTAAAGTGCATGGAGTGGTGATAGGAAATTGTTTGGTTTGCATTTATTTAGAATAAACTCCAATCTACCAAATGTAGTTCTGCAAAAATTAAGAGAAACATAAATATTACATACTCATATGATGACCTTTACATGCTATATACTTTAATTACTAATTTTTACTGGACTAAAACATGGACAGTGCATGACCTATGAATGGAAAAATAAATGTTTTGCCCTTCTAGGGTTGTGTAACAGTGTTTGCAACCCAACACTGTCATTTGCTGTGGCTTCCATTGTTGCAGGATTTCACTGTTACAGTCCAAAACCTAGTGAAACCTATGGTAAGAAATGACCTTTTCAAGGTGCTTCTGTGTTTATGTGAATACAACATTAGTTTCTGGGTCTTGAAGTCCTACACAGTCACAGCATGGATTCTCTGATTGAAAGAGCAAATCATAGAATCATAGAATCATTTAGGTTAGAAAAGACCCTTAAGATCATCAAGTCCAACTGTAAACCTAACACTGTCAAGTCCACCACTAAAACATGTCCCTAAGCTTCATGTCTACACATTTTTTAAGTACCTCCAGGGATGGTGACTCAACCACTTCCCTAGGAAGCCTGTTCCAGTGCTTGACAGCCCTTTTGGTGAAGAAATTTTTCCTAATATCCAACCTAAAGGTCCCCTGGTGTAACTTGAGGTCATTTCCTCTTGTCTGATCACTTGTTACTTGGGCGAAGAGACCAACACCCACCTCGCTACAACCTCCACAACATCCACAGCTTTTCCCTCATCCACTAAGGAGGTCATCTTGTCATAGAAGGAGATCAGATTAGTCAAGCAGGACATGCCTTTCATAAATCCATGCCTGATCACCTGGTTGTCCTGTATGTGTCCTGTGATGGTACTCAGGATGATCTGCTCCGTAACATTGCCTGACACCAAGGTCAGACTAACAGGCCTGTAGTTCCTCAGATTCTCCTTCCAGCCCTTCTTGTAGGTGGGCATAAATGATGATAATGATCTTCCATTTTTATAGGCTCTTTTTAATCCTCTGAATCATAAAATGCTTTGCATACTTCACTGAATTACAAACTATGGACCTGATCTTTCTGTCCTTGCAAAAGAGTGGGCTTTTGTTTTCTGCCACAATAGATCTTCTGGTTTTATTCTTGATGAGTCATAATATATCAAATTTCCATACTTTAGACAGTCACTGGTAATGTATTTAATGTTTGTAATGAACCATGGTCATTTGGAGGCTAATGTATGTCAAAAGAGGCAAGAGATTTTAAAAAGCTTTAAAAAAATGGCAGACATATTTGAAGTCATATGGAGTATGCACTTAGGGCAGAAGATGTGAAGAAGGTGATGCATCACATCGTAATTGTGCAATTTGCTACATTAGTATTACCAACATGCAGGCAGTAGATATCTGTTCATATAATAAAAGCTGGTAAGTATGTTAGTTGTTAAATTTAGCTAGACAACTGAAGTCTAAAAGCTAATGTTCTAGTGCTATGTAAATTTAATTGGACTAAATTGGACCAAAGGGTCATAGATGTTTATGCAACCCTGTTACTGTACAATGCAGAAAATGAGGTCAAGGTTTCAAGCAAAATGAGCAGGAAAACAGAATTCCTCATCTTATGATATGCTAATAAATCCTAGATAGAAGCTCTGAACTGCAAAACCAATTAAATTTAGGCTCACCGCTTTTTTTCTAGAAATGACTTCTGCATGGCCTGTTTAGGTCCTTTTTATTCTGTGGTTATTCTCCCCTCAGGAAAGGAATTAACTTACAGAGAGAAGGAAATAGAGCAGGATGGAGACTGGGAAGGACAAGAAGAGGACTATCTCATGTATGTCAAATTGTATTCATAATAGGTCAGGATTGAACACGAGCTACCCTCACTATACTCCAAATAGGCTGATAACCTCCCCCTTATTTAAGATTTATTTAATTCATTTGTTCAATTCATTTGTTATATGAATAAAGGGAAGGCT
Source organism: Theristicus caerulescens (assembly GCA_020745775.1). NCBI lineage: Eukaryota > Metazoa > Chordata > Aves > Pelecaniformes > Threskiornithidae > Theristicus > Theristicus caerulescens. The sequence goes on along the minus strand of CM036564.1, from coordinate 24,095,779 downwards.
GAATCCACTGAGTACATCTTTGCAGAGCAGCAGTAGTATAACTGCTGAGAGTATAGTATAATTTCTGTAAGTGGTAAGCTTTGTTTTAGTGTCAAATTAAGCTTGAAGAAACACAGTGTTCAAACAAAGTTAATCTTGGAGCTTTGAAAGAGTTAAATCTACACTGACTTACTTGTTAAAAAAATTATACTGGAATTTAGAGTTTTATATTTTAATATTAAAAAAAAAGGAAGAAAACAGCAGAGGAAGAAAGCTTCTAGTGATGGTCATTAATAACCAAGGTAATTATCACTTCCTTCAACATACAGATAATATTTTTAGTTGGGGGGAAAAAAGAAAAGAAAAAAAAACAACAGGGAGTGCTTTATGCAATGAGTACTTTACAAACAATAATGGAAATCAGCTCCTTCTAATATAATCTCAGTAGTTTACCAGAAGCACCTAGAAACATTTACCTGTGGTGAGGAGTTTGTACTGAAGCAGCATTGCAGTTACTGGGGATTTGGCTATATTACACTGCTGGTCTGTTTTCAGCTGCCAGCAAGATTTCAGAGTGTAGCCTTGGAACTCGTAGTGGAGCTGCAAAAAGAGATGTGAGTTTCTTATGGCCTAGGTGAGGAATTTGGGGAAAGAAACAAACTTTTTAAAACTGTTCTTATAAAATATGAGTAGTATTTCCACTAGATCTTGCCACTGACACAATTCTGGAGAACCATAATAAGTCAAAGAACTGTGAACAGGTTAAAGAAGTTTTATGAGTTGTCGCTTGCCTGAACGCTGAAACTGCATTTGGTCTTAAGAATATTCTGGTGTAGATTGTAGGAACAGAATTCTTCAAAAATGTTATTAAAAATGAGACAATTTAGAAACCTAGAAAATGTGATGACCAATGCAGAAGCAACAATAAGTTACGATAGTTTTGTCAGACATCATCCATTTAGATCTCTTAATTTACATTTTTCCAGCATCTTGGTACTACTTGGTACTACAACAACTATGTGAATTTCCAATACAATAGAAATCTTTCTTTCAGTGAAGAAAACAATTAACAGTTTGCTAGGGGTGGGGAGGGATTGTGTGGTTTGTTTTTTTTTTTTTTAATTGTTTCTTATTTTAAAAAGAATGTATTTTGTGTGCAAGCACTCCTCCTTCAAGCCATGAAAATAGCAAAATGTTTTCAATAGCTGCTTGTTACCAGTCATGAAAGAGAAATAACCTATTGTCTGTTTGTGTATTTTCAAGTCAGAAATGAAACTGTATTAGAGACATGAATTACTGTCAAATGGTTTGAAAATTGACAGTGAATCACCATATGAAGCTGTTAATGGTACATCTAACTTTAGGCAATACCACTTTTTATATAGCAAGGAGAAAGGAAAATGAATGTTTTCACCTACCTAATTGTCCAGTTCACATGTAGTACAATAGAACAAAGCACAGTACATATAATTATGACTTGACTCTCATGGCCGCATAGCTAACATTCTCAATCACTTTTCATCTATCAAAAAGTTATTTCACAATGTCCTAAAAATGTCTTTTAATATAGTTTTAAACTAAAACAATCTAACTGTACATGAGTTACACTTAATGATACACTTAATCATAGAATGCATTCATTGAAGGTTATATTTCAAAAATCAGTATATGGCAAATTCTTTATTATTAAATTATTTTTTAAAATAGTAATGCTAAACAAAGTAAAACTATCTTTTTCAGTTACATGCCTGAATTGAATTTTGCAGTTCAATTTTTTTTTTCAGGGAAAAAAGAAAAAAAAAGTATTTTTTCAGGAACATTATGTTTTATTCAGAGATTAAATTTTTATAAAGATTGAGTAATGTGAGTTATTTGCATAAAGAACAGTTTAATGAGTCAATCTAATCTGTAAATCTTCTTCAAGAGTTCTGTGCTACATTAAGGTCCAATGTTTTATAATCCTATACAGGCTGTCTCAGTTTCTCAGAGGTCATGAAATATATTACATTACTTTCTATCTTAAAACCATGGCAACATTACAAATATGTATATTATTTGTATGTAATCAGATTTGGACAAGTTATAGAAAATTAGCAAGGTTTGTTTTTCAGTCACTTGAATTTCATATTAAGTTCATTTCAGTTATAAACATAAAAAACCTCATTTTTTAATAAAACACTTGGATTCACTTGTTATATAATCAGTCATATAAAATGAAATTGAATTCTATTTGAATGTTTGAGGATACTTGACAGAAACATCATTATATGGTGTCAAGAGGTGTTTCTTTACAACAAATCTAAAAGTAAACCATATCTTGGTTTTCATTAGGTCATTCCCTACCTGCATCCAAGAGAGGGAGTCTTAATTCTAATGATGGAGGACAGAAGCAGAACTGAATCTTTGGACTAAGGTAGCAGTTGTCTGCCTTTGTCAGATCATCTTTTAAAAGTATCATCTGCTCTTCTGGGTTTGACAGTCTTTTTAGTCTCAAAATAAAGACTGTGGATTAATAGATTCTGCCCTTTGATTTGACACTAAGTTTCAAAACCACTTTTCATACTATTCTTTTACTATATCTTCCTGGTTTCTACTGGTTATGATCCTCAATGCACTGCCTAAAGTGAAGTAAAACCCTACTAGTTTTGACTAATTCTATATTCATTTTCTTTTCTTATATCCCCATCTATTAGTGTTTGTATCTCCATGTTATTGTAACATTTTATGAACTACTGAGGTGTGACAAAATGTTTGCTCAAGATTAGGTGGATAAAGAATAATGATCTTATTAATTGTTCTTCCTAAAAAGAAGAACCTGCATGAGATTCTAAATGTGAGCTACATCTTTCTTGAGAGAAAAATACATAATGCTCATTGAAAGCTTCACAAGTTTGAATTTACAATTAAATAAGGCTTGATTCAAAATAAAAATAAAGACTGAATACTGTAAATACTGCAGCCACCTAATTGCAAAACTGCTCTGCCTCTTTAGTTCTTGGAAAAGGCTATGAATCAATGTCAGTATGAGTCAACGTACTTGTTGACAAGACAAGCAGGTCCCATTCATATTTCAGGTTTCTTGAACAGCCGCAGTATGGTCACTCGATAGGGCAGGGACAAGAAAGACTTGTGTCAGTGTAACATAAAGAGTCATGTCAGGTTTTATGTGTGATTTTGCTCTTTACAACTCAGAACTAGAATTCCTCTGGCTTAACCTAAAGCATAGTCTAGATAGAAGGCATCTTGATGGCATTTACTGATGGCATCTTGAGATACAGCAGTGGTTTTATTGACCATTCTCTGCTGGGTCTCTAGTCTGTCATCTGAGCTATTGTGCCCTAATGAAATGCCACTGAGGCTGCAGTGGAGCACAACTGACCCTTTGCTACCAGAATTGCATTTTTCTCAGCATACAGGGTCATGGCTGAAAAACGTGCAGTTTTGCTTTGTAACCTTTTAATGTTATTGAAGTATTCACAGTAAACTTACAATCATCTTCAGGACCCAGAATGTTCTCAGTGCTGCAGTAATATTAATGATTTACAAACACACATAAAGATTGTAACAATCTGCCTCTAAAGACAGTGGTTTGCAATGTACATCTGTACTCATTCTGCAAGTAAGAACATGCCAGCAATAAGCGTTAAAAAAAATTGTCATTTTGGACCATATCCTCAGCATCCTTCACAAGACACAGAGTGCCTCAGTCCTAAAGCCATCCTAATCGAAAGTACTGTACAGTGAAATACTCTAAGGATGGAGAAATCAAAAGTTGTCTTTTTAAGATTAAGATTTCAATCTAAACCCCAGGAGACTGAAATTCATTAAAAGAAAAGAGGAAGGAGAGAAGGAAAAGAAAAAAAATGTTGAAGAAGACATGTATTTTTTTCAGCCAGTGAAGCAAAGGAATATATTTCTGTAAGCCAATTGCAAAGAAAGAAAATCGCAAACAAGGAGAAAATCATACAGAAAAGAAATCACACAGCAGTGGTGCTAACTACAGCTATGGTTTCTTCAGGTTGGGTTCTCATTTAATTTGAATATTTGATGAATACCTATATTAAATCAGTGTTAATTTCATTGATCTGATGACAGCAAAATTGACATTTTCATTAGAGAACTAGAGTTTGAAAACCACTAAAAGACATATAGTAAAGACTTCTCAGTGGTCCTTTTATTTATCAAGAAAGAAAAGTGTATTGTCTGCCCACCAAACTGAAAAAATAATGGCAAACATGGCTGATTGGTTGATTTGTTCCTCTATATCCAAAGTTGTGAAAATTCCATCTATTTTCCACTACCTACAAAGTTTTCATGTCTTCTGTTTTGAGTCTCAACTGAGTGAGAAAATATGTCTATCCTGCTACTGAAAATGAAATGTTCCTGCGCAGTACAATTGTGTCTTTGAGAATTAATTTTCTATGAAAGCACTTAAACACTGTGGTCAAGCTGGTAGAGGTATAACACAGGACTTTAAAACAATGTCTTTCAGCCCACTTTCAGTGTATTCAATAAGGATAACTGTTAAAGATGTGTGTTGGAAAATACCATGTAAAGTAGTGCATCATTGCTTCATTACATTGCTTGGTACAGACTGAAAAACTATTTCATTCCTATTAAATATGATTACTAAAGAGTCCACTTTCCAAAATAGTCATCCTAGTTCAATTACTGGTTCACCCATTGCTGGCTGAATTCAAAACATTGACAGTTTTTGAAAGTAAGAAGGGGCTAGAAGAAAATCAACTGAATCTGAACCCATAAGACAGATCTAGCCATATACAGGAGTGACTACTATACAGCCTCAACTCTGGAACTTTATGAGGCACCTTTGGGGGTTTTTGTTTTGTATGTATAGATATCCACATAGTCATAGATTGTTGTTTATTAAAGGTTAGTTTAGTTGATTTCATTGCATCTTTTGAAACAAAGTATATAAAGTTCATGTAAATGACAGAGGGAAGGCAGTGCTTTTTCTGGGCTCCCAGAAGAGTCTGTCTATTTAGGTAGTCATATGACTTAGACCAGTGAGGAAGAACTGTATGTTGGGATTGAGCAGTGGAGTTCAGGACTGGATTGTCAGGAGTATTGCAGGGTATCATGAAGTATTTATTGTTAAAGAGTATTGTATGGAAAATTATTAATCTTCTCATTTTCAACCCAATCAAGATAGTCTGACCAGTTATTGTCTAGTAGGCACTAAATTCATTCTCACATACATGTACAAAAACATGGTTTGGCTTTAGAGAACCTGAACGAAGAGCCTTAAACACTGACATTCTAAGCATCTTGGCTGATGTGATGGATAATGTCTTGAACCAGCTCAAGACTTATTTTGCATTGTTATTATCATCCTTTTTAATCCTGAAAGATCAGCTGTCAGGAAGAGCCAAAGTTTATCACCCTCAGCTCTTTAGTTAGTAAAAAACAATGATGAATTTCAATAACATGTACTATTTCAAATCTTTCACAAGAATGAAAGCATGCATATAGTGTTCTCAGGTACATGTCTACAGTGGTCTTGCCAAGAGTAAGGAACAGGTTTAAATGAGGAATGTCAAACACAAGCCTACTCTAATATGTAATCTTGCAGAGGAATCATTGTACCAAAGAAATCAGACTAAAATTTTCACTTCTCACAGAATTGTAGTACAGACACTCAGTTTGAGTGGAGACTTAAATATCTAATCCTTTTCCCTGTAATTCAGGAGTTTCTATAGTCATATTCCAACACACAGGGACTTTGATACAAGTCAATTATCATTTAACATTCAAATTACTGGCAAGAGTAGGCAGCAGGAATTTATCCTACTTCTGTTGAAATCAATAGCAATCTCATTGAATGTAATGATTCTGGATCAAGATCCTGATTTGCTGTGACCAGAGATTGCTGTGCTGACCATTTTATTTGGTGGGCTCCTCTGTTTCTCATCTGTTGTTGCTTGTCTACATGAGAAAATGAGAGGTACTGTCAGAAGCTAAGACATTGAATTAAACTAATGCATTTTAAAGCAGTAATACATGAATGTTATTATATTTACTCTGTGATAAAAAAATAATTAAAATAATTAAAATACTTTTTCTGATTATTTTATGTTGCCTGGGAAGTAGTTTTAGCTAAACTTGAGTCATTTGCATTCCAAGAAGAGAGTAGTCACTGAGGGGGTATAATAAAGGAATGTAAGCGATGAACTTTTCCATGGTGATGAGGAATTAGATGGTAAGCCTTCAGACAGAGAGAGGCTATATCTCTGTTATGCTTGTACATTTGCTATCACAGATATGTCTCTAATCCTGAGAGACATCTTTGCCCACTACAGTACTGTATGTAATAAACAGCATAGCGGTTGCATTTGCCAATGTGTAAGTGATGATCACAGAAAGCAGTTCTGTTCTGCTCTCTTCTATTTCTGTTAATACAGCAGCTAAGAAAAACAGTAAGTGTATAAGGCAATTTATAAAACCTATTTTTTGTCTGCAATGAAATACAGAAAATATAATGAAAAACATTCAATCTTAGCTCATGCCTGTATCCTAATCTTTTTTATATGGTCTATTTTTATCTACGGGGCATACGCTATGAACCTGGGCTTCTATTCCTTAACAATTTCTACTGTCTTTTACTTCAATATAAGCAAGTGTTAAACTTTCTGAACAATCGAGCAGTATTTTGCACAGGTAGAAATGCTGCTACAAGCTACAAGCAACAAAAATATCAGACCTTAAATATCCATTTTGAGCCTTCTTTTTCTTTGTGCCCCTTAAACATGAGTCACTCTTGGCAGGAAGAGCCAGACCTTCACGTGCACACAAATGGTATTCTGTTTTGACTGGCTATGCTTCAGTAAATGATTTATATATTAACAAAGAGTCAATGACAGCCTGATTTGGGATCTGGAGCCCTGGACTGAATCCATTGCAGCCTCTGGCAGTGATGATTCTTGATTGCTAATGTTCACAATGGCAGCATTGGCAGGGTACTAAACAAAAACTTATTTCTGTCTTCTGAATTGCTGTCTTCAGCAGCTCGTGATCTTCTTTTTCTGTTGATCACTAAATGTAGCAGACGACAAGACAGAAATGGGGAACAACCTAAGTCAAATTACCTGAAAAATTTCCCTGTACACTTACTAAATAGTTAAGTGTGAGACTTACCATTGTTCTTGGAACCAGCAGACCAATACACTGTTTACATTCCAATTAAATCCTAATTTAGGGGTGTAAATGAGTTATAATAAGTAGTTCATAGGCCTTATGCTACCTATCTACACAGACATGAATTTCACTTTGAGACAGATAATTCACTGGAAAATAAGGACTATATATGCTGGGACCACATCAAAACGGTTGTGAAGGGACCTTTTGGATTATTGGTTATCTGTTGCATAAGATACTTCATGTTATATTATTGATAATTAGAACATTTACATAGCATCTTTGATAGCAGCTGTAGTTCATTATTAGTGTTTCACTGGGGTCTGATCTGAATCATGCATAATCAGTGCATAAATGTTCAGATATTCTGAGTTATATTGGTAATACATTGTATAAATTGATGTTCAAACAGTAAGAACAACAAGAAATATATATTTCTGAAGACAATAATAATCTCTGATACCTCAAAAATTAGATCTATTAAGGTATTTCACAACATTAAGTACTATATCACCTACTTTTCAGTACACGCTTATAATAATGAAGCCACATGTGTTGCAGTAGATAGATCTAAGCATAAGAATCATGAAAATTGTAGTCACTAAGAGATGGAAATACCAACAGGAACCTTATTTCTTAAATACTTGTCTCTCTCTGGGATATAGGATTTAATTCTGGTTTGCAAGTCAGTTGCTAATTCCACTAATGAACTTTTCTATTGAGATTACTTTATTTTATGGAAGACAGCAGAAACTGCATGCACGGAATAGCCATGTGTAGGCCAAGAAACCCATATTCTGCTCTCTCTCTGAAAGTATTTGATCTTCCAGCTTTCAATAGTCAGCTGTAACTATAAGTTGTAAGGAAATCTAAAGCAGAAGATGTTGTTGAAGATAATACACTCTGCATGTATTATTTATGTATTATTGTAACGGGAAGAACCCTTGGATAAGAGGTACAAATTCCCAAATAATTAAAATAAAAGAGCAAGCAATTATACTGAAACTTGGATTTCTCTTTTCAAGAGCTCTTGAATCTGGTGAAATATAGAATCAGACTCCTTTTCTTATGCTATTCATATTTAATGAGCTGATCAATAGTATGATGTCTTTAACTGGGAAAGCAGCGGACACATGCTCTGCCTCGGAGCACCTTGGAAGTTTACAAATTTGGAGCAACCACGTGAGCTGTGAATCGGTGACTTCAAGCAGCCAAAGCAACGGAACATAGATCTGTGTCCTGAGTAAATCCTTTTCCTGTGCTAGATTTAATAAATAAATTTTAAAAATACTTTTGGTGCAAAACCCAATCTAGTAGATGCTACACCTTAGTGCAGCTATACGTCATAGAGCTATGTTCCTTTGTTTTAGTATTCTAGTCCTTCAACTGTCCCCACTGTCTACATATTGGTATAAATGCTGAGTTTGTCCCTGATACATAGGTAGTTCCTTTGGTAAAAGAAGTAGAAGAGCTGATGTACACTTGAGTGCTTTCCCTACATGTAGAATAGGTGTTTAATCCAAAATTTAATCCAAATCCAGAGAAGTTATACAGTGTAGATACAACTTGTTTTCACCACTCAATTCCAAACTATGGTGTGCAGGTATATGCTTCTTCCACAGATAGTATTACTGGAGCCTCTGGAAAGGCCTGTAAGGACTAGCTCTGGAGAATAAGAGGAATCATGAAACAGGTTGCCTAAAAACAGGTCCAAAATTATTCTGCATCAGCCTAGAATGTCAGCTAAGGAATTTTAATGCTGGAAATGAAGGAACGGCTATACTGTGCAAAGGAATACTGTACACATATCCCAATGCCAATGAAGATTTAAGTCACTAAGTTCACATGACAGAGCTCTTTACCAGACCCAGCTTGCATATGGAGGAAATATAATATTCTAACTTAATAACCATTATATCTCCAAGAGGCATACATGAAGAGATCAACAATTCAGAAGTGTCCGACTGCTGGGGAAGAAAGAGGTGCTACTTAGCTTGCTTTGTTAAATAACAATTTACTGACGTCACTGAACAGTAAGGAAGGTAGTTCTGTTATTTAGATGTCCTACAATATGAGATAACATTGCAGAGAGATACATAGGCTGTCTCAATATTATCTCAGTTTCAGTAAGTAACTGTTGCATGAAAGCTCAGTGTCATGAGATTTTGCTTTTGAAATAGAATTTTCTGTTTCCCATGTCAACTGTTTATCATTTTTATAGGGACATTGAATTGCTCATTGGCAATGACCCAGAAGACTTGTGTCCAGAATTGTACAAGTATATCAAGATATTGTATTTTTTGCAAATGAAAAAATCATATCTACACATTTTTTCCCAAACATGGATTAAAAATTCTTCATGAGAACTCTCTGAAAATACAGATTTCAATTACAGCAGCATGAACTCAAACTAACATTTTTCAGAACACGATTGAGTCAGTTCACTTTGCAGCTCTAAAGTTGATTTCAAAACTTCAGCAGGCCCCCAGTTTTCTCAGCTGTAGTGTAGAACTGCCATGCATGCTGTCGTGGTTCAATCCCAGCCAGCAACTAAGCACCATACAGCCGCTCGCTCACTCCCCCCTGGTGGGATGGGGGAGAGAATCAGAAGGGGAAAAGTGAGAAAACTTGTGAGTTGAGATAAAAACAGTTTAATAGGTAAAGCAAAAGCTGCGCACGCAAGCAAAGCAGGACAAGGAATTCATGTATTACTTCCCATCGGCAGGCAGGTGTTCAGCCATCTCCAGGAAAGCAGGGTTCCATCATGTGTAACAGTTACTTGGGAAGACAAAATGCCATCACTCTGAATGTCTTCCCCTTCCTTCTTCCCCCAGCTTTATATGCTGAGCATGATGTCATATGATATGGAATATCCCTTTGGTCAGTTGGGGTCAGCTGTCCCAGCTGTGTCTCCTCCCAGCTTCTTGTGCACCTCCAGCCTACTTGCTGGTGGGGTGGTGTGAGAAGCAGAAAAGGCCTTGACTCTGTGTAAGCACTGCTTAGCAATAACGAAAACATCTCTGTATTATCAACACTGTTTTCAGCTCAAATCCAAAACATAGCCTCATACTAGCTACTATGAAGAAAATTAACTCTATCCCAGCCAAAACTAGCACACATGCCTGGCCTAGGGCTGGCCATTCTGGACTTTCCATATGTTCCAGCCCTGAGACGGGTCAGTATACAGCTTGCAGAAAACTGTAGCTTTAATGTACCAGGTGCTGGGACAGCTCAGCTAGATACTAAAGCAGGATTCCTTCAGTGGAGTTGGTAAAAAAATTAAAAAAAATATTTCCTTTAAAGTACTATCTGGGCATTTCAAGCCTGTTCTTTTAAGAGCATTATTCATATCTATTTTAAAGGGAGAAATGGTGCAGCTGAGACAAGTTTCTTGCCAAATGTCATTTTGTCAGCCAATGGCAGAGGCTTTAGTAGTATACTAATGAAGAAGTGTTTTGTTTTGTAAGGTGGATATCTTAATACTAGAAGCTATCTAAGATACAACTACTTCTACTCTTCACTAAGCATAAATGCTGCAAAATTTAGTCATCAAGCTCTAGATTAAATTATCAAATGGAAATGATCAAGATCTCAGAAAAATGTAAAATTATCCTTCTCATTATTATTCATATCTTCTCCTCACAGAGCTGGTGGAACCTTGAGGAAGTGTAGGTATCTGCAGCTACTGTAAAAATCTACGTTTTCTGTCTCCAGTTTGGACAGCTGTGAAGTTTTAGTACATAATATGGCTATGCTGATTGGCATAGGTTAGTTTTTAGGATCACATCATCAATATGTTACATAAGTTAAAACAGGATAAGTACAGTCCTTACCTGTTTGTGTCTTGGAAAACAGAGCATTTAACCTGCTTTTTTAATCTGTGATTCCCTCATTAGAGAAAAGGTTTTCTTTGCCACTGTTAGCTTTTTCACTTCATTCTGTTAGTATTTCCAGATTCACATATTGTTTTACCACTAGCTCAGAAGACTTAAAAACTGAAGCAAACTTTGAATTAGCCTAGTAAATGTAGGAGAAAAGGATGGAAAAGAGATGGCATTGCCTGGAACAGAAGTATTTTGTAGTAAATCATTTTTATAACTTTTTATTCCAGTCAGTTCAATATTATAGCTGAACCACGACTGAAATGACAAAAGCTCAATCATAAATTTGCAAAAGAAGTTCAATGTTTTCAGAGAGAAAACTACTGCAATGTACCAAGGTAAACAGATGTTTGTCTTGGTCTGAGACTGAAAAATGTAACAAAACTCTAAGCATAAATAACAAAAATTCTCAAGGTCTTAAATAATTTTTTTACTTCCTTTAGCAGGGATAATGGAAAGGACTACAGAAGTTCTGCAACTTTCACCCTTAGCAAAAATTTGAAAATTTAACCTGTATAAAGCAGGACTCTTCTGGTAGAATAATCAGTCAATTTACATAAGGCTAGTATTCACTCAGAACCTCAAAGGCTGGACTTTGTTGGTATCTGACTGCAACACCCACAAGAAAAATCAAGGTACTGCAGGAAGCAATATCAATGATTTAGTCGGTGGGTTTGTTGAATTAATGGCCTGACATAAAGTTCAAAATCTTCAGACTTTGTCTTCTACTCTAAATGCTACCAACCGAATCCTTTTAAAAACAGCGTGTTGACCAAGTTGTAGTACTGCTTATTGTGGTGTAGGAACAAAGCACAACCTCCACATCCTGCATCTCCTCTTAATGTTAAGCATTATATAAACAAGCAGCAGAGGATACAATCATTACTTCAGAAAGCTTGCAATCTATGTGTCAGACGGGTTGTGACAAGCAGAGGAACAAGACCAATTAAGTATGTTTTGTGAGCAGAAGTAACAATCTTCTGTTGTTTTTTTTTTTCCCTTCTTTTCAACTTAGTAGTGAAATGAAGGTCTGACAGCAGAGGAAACTTTTCAAAGAGTTAGTAATTTTTATGGGGAATTTTTCTTGTGCTTTAAAGGTAGCTAATGGAAGGAATTGTGGAGGTGTTTGAGTAAGCATCAGAATTGTCCCACAAGGTTATTTATATGTTTTTAAAAGGTAACAGAATTAGCCCCAATGTTATACATGGTTAAACTCTGTAGCTTTGGCTGGTTGTCATGAGTTTCTACATGTTTTGTCTTAAAATGTACTTTAAAGCAGTTAAAGGAAGTAAGGTTTTCCACCTTACATCAGCCTTTATTTCACTGAGGGCAAATTGAACGTTTAGGAATCTTTCAGGGTGAAATGTATTATGTCAATTTAAAATAGAATGAGACTCTGAAACTGCCTCATAAGGTCAAAACCCAGTGATTTATAAACTGAACAACAACAGAATTCTTCAGGAAATTTTACTGAGCACTGTCATGAGACATTCATGACATGAAACCAAAAACAGTTCATAAAATCAAGTACAGTAGTTCCTTATTGGTATTTACTTTCCCTCCTTTCTCAAAGGTTACCGATTCAATGCAAGTATCTCATGTAGTTCAATGGAAACACATTTACTGAGCTGACCCTGAATCAGCTTTGTAATTTTTTTTCTTTTTTTGTTTTCTGTTTTTAATTTTAAAAAGGAGCAGAGGGGAACTGAAATGGGTATCATTGAGGTGTCTTAATGTTACGGAAAAACAAATTCTGTGTTTGGTGTTTTGGGTTGAGAGGGTTTTTTTAAAGGTAATACAAACCTAGAGCCATGATGTCAGCCAAAACAAAGTACACAGCATTTTTTAGATCTCTCCTGTAAAATGTCTAGTCCTTAGTGAGTTGTGAGCAGTTTAATAGCCTCCTTCTACAAATTCTTATTCACACAATTTTTTTAACAAGATTTCAAATGTGTGCAACTGGAAAACTTATTTGTGCAAAGTATCTGTGTAGATATTTGTAGTAAATTTTTGCATGTAGCTGATATCAGAATTGGATCCATTTTTTCTTTCCCAACCAGAACATCAGAAGGATCACTATATCTGGAAAACAAAAGCCATCTTTCAAATCAGACAGGAAAAACCTACAGTTATTAATTGGTAAAGCAGCTCATGTGCCACACAGGAAAGTATGATGGCTTTTGTGATGCCTGTGCAATCCACCATGCAACTCTGCTCAGTTTTACACTGCTCTCTGTTTGGATTGGCTTTGTCTGACAGAGTGTATTCCTGAGGTTTGAGTGCAAAAGTAAGAGAAGTAGGATTATTGTGTGCTTTTTAAGCATAAGTGCATCCCCATAAAGAGTTGATTTTGCTATTTCCAAATATGAAAGGGCTGAGAAAATGCCTCCTGGCAACTACAGGTGTTTGCAGCTTTGATTGGAATAGGTCCAATCAATCCCTAGTTTTCTGCAGTTCTGCAAAGAAACAACTCCTTATGTGGATGCCTCTGAAAAACACCTAAAGATTCAGTAGTTCATCTCTTAAATAGAAGGTACTTCCCAAGAAGCCTGTTTCTCTTAAATTTGGTAACTTCCAGCTTGAATGTATGATAGATACAGCAAGCAGTCAATAAACTAAGATATCCAATAGAATGATTACCTTTTTATGCCTTGTCAGAGATTTTGCTTTTTGCTGCTATCTTCTAGGGGATTCTTGAATATTTTGTAAGACATGTCCATTTCTCTTCATTTTGTCTTTGTTATTCTTATATGAATGTTGCAAGCTTCAAGATATGATATGAGCCCTACTTCTCCAAATGTTTGAATGAAATTCAGTGAGGATGCAAAAGTAGTTTGCAGTGAATAAAAGTACTGAGAGCAATGGCTTCCTATCTTATGGTAAAGGGTATCACAAGCAATAAAATTTCCACTAACCTAAGTTAGCAGGAGTTACAGTTCCCATTTGCCCTTCCACAATTACAGTAAGTAGTATATGTAGCTTTGTTATAAGGCTCATCGAAGAAGGACAAATTTTGTTCCATTTCTGGGACACAGACTTTGAATTTGCTTTCTTACTCTTATTTCTCTTAGAAAAGTGAAGGTATGAATAGCTATAACATGAGAAACTTCATACACTGGAATTTCATTCTTGAGTTGCCATCTCTTAAATCCACAGTAAATTGTTAATTTCCATCTAAATTTTCCCAGATTTCCTAAGCAATTTCCTCACAAGTCTTGCCACTCTTCCATTCCAGTCCAGTGCTGTATGGACACAACTCTTAGACAAGAACTCTCTTATTCCTGGAAAGAACTGAATAAAGATTTGTATTAAACCAATATAATTTCAAAGTTTTATAGAATACTCACTGTAACCACAAGCTGATTTTCCAGCTTATGGTCATAGTGAGTATTCTATAAAACTTTTTTTTTTTTCAGTTATGACACACATTAATGAAACTTTGACAAGCATCTTCATTTGGCGGGGGGAGAGAGAGAGAGAGAGAGAGAGAACAATAAGTTGTAAAAGAAGAGTTCTCTGTAGGGCTGTGTGTTGTTGGGTTCAAGGCTGGCTGAATATTAGCTGCAGTCTACTTGAGTCATCTTGCTGTTGATTTAAGATTAAGGACTAGGCTCATAAAATGAGACTAAATGGTTTGCCCCCTGCTCTTGCATTGTTATATGAAAATTTTGTAAAAATGAATCAACTCCAGAGGAAACACTAGGCTTAACGGAAAGTCTCAACTCAAAAGCCTTATGGAAAAATGCACTGAAGAACTCATATTCAAAAAATTAAAAAGTAATTGTCTAATAGCTCTCAAAATGTACTTGCTAATGGGGAATCATCATTGATGGGTGTGTTTCTATTTAATCTCCTTGGGGGCCTCTTCTCAGCTTAATACTACTTAGTATTTTTTTTATAAATCATTTGAAGGAAAAAATAAATTTACTCCTCAAAGGGTCTTATACATTTGGATCAAATCCTGAGAGATTACAAGCACCAGCTTTACAGGCTAAATCTTCAGTTATTCTCTTTTTATTGAGACTAGACTCTTACTGAAAATGAATAGCATTTGTCCACATGTAAGGCCTAGTTCAATCCTAGTAGTTTCCCCACAGGAAAATGTGAGTAGAGGGAAAAAGGACTGACTACAGATAATGGAGCCTGATAATTCTTAAGTCTTAGCTTTTCTTCAAACTTTAGGCACTAAAATACCAGTAAAATCAATACAAGGATTTATCCAGTTCTAGAAAGGAACATAACACATCATGGAAGTGCCTGAACAATAATGACAAGACCACATAGGACTGTTATATGTTTCATTCTTTTCTTCAATTATTAATGGACTTCATTGATTCTTCATAATTTTTAATTAACATATCTGGATCTTATGGATTCTTGGAGTCCTAAACCCCTTTGAGTTCCAGAGAACACAGATAGGTTTGTTTCATTAAGACACTGTACTCCGATTCAGTAAAAACATTAAAGTCGAACATTTTAGAATGTATTCAGGATAGAATTTAGCATCTAGCTAATTGACTGTCTTAGTGGAGTCTCAAAACAATTTTTTGTTATTCTTTCTTACTAAATATCTCATGGATTATTAAACAAATAAATAAAAATGCACTACTTTACCTCAATTATCTCTGAAACAAAAGTAATATTTTATATTCAGATTTTAAATAATTTAATTTTACCCATTTTTTTAAAATGTCTATACAGAGGTTGTGCTGGAATACCTGCATTTTTCAAATTTACCTTTCTATCCAATCAAAATCAACGGTGCATTGCTAACATAATACTACAGGCAGTGGGAACCAACTGAGGAATTCCTATTGCATGGAGACATTTTTAAGAGAGCTACTGCAGAATTCTCTGGGTAAATATGTGCTGAAACACTGAGGTCAACAATAATCTTTGCCTTTTACAGTGTAGAAACTAAAGTTAAGGAATCACATAAGGAGTTCAACAGAGGTCAGATTTTTAGTCGTCTTTTTTCTTTTTTTGGTCAGGACATAGCCTTTTTGCAAACTTGGACTTCATATTATTTGAATAAAAGATGGAAATTTCAATCCTACTGGTGCATGGGGATAACAACAAATCTATTTTGTTCATTCCTGTGGACTTGCATCTTTACTTATTTCTTCCTCCACTAGTCAAAATATCAGGTCTTTGATCAGGAGCTGATACCCATTTTTCACAAAAAAGAAATGAATGTTGGAGGATGGGTTCAGATTGTTTTGGTCATGTCAAAAACATGAAGCAGCTTGTAAATCTAACATTGTCTAAGAAATAGAAAAGCTCTTTAATTCTTTTTTTCCTTTTGATTTATTTATTAAATAACGTGTATTTATTTGGAAGAATTTTGAAAAAAACAGGGGAAAGAGGTTGTACTTTTAGCTGGAATATTTCTTCGTCTGAGTGAACAGAAACAAGTGTCTGCCTTTGATAACTGTGCAGACATTAGACTCTGAATATTAAAGAGGGTTGGCAGCTACAGTATAAAGTGGGACATTTGCCATTTCTGGACAAACTGTGTCATTCTTACAGGAAAGTCAGCTAGTAAATGCTCTAGCATTTTGCCTGCTGTGTTTCTTCTTTGGCAAAACAGAAAATGAAGAATAAATGAACTAAATTGGGAATTCTTTAAGCTAGTTATTTTCAAGAGATGAGTTTCCAATTTAGCTTTAAATGTGCTATTATTTAGTGGAATACCAGTGCTCAGAGGGAGTCTGATTTGCCAGTGGTTTGCTGTACATATAATAAAATGCTGAATAAATCGCAGATAGTAGACAAAAAAAGTCTGCTCTGGTCATTACAAATCCTCCAAATATTTGGACAAGCAGAAAGGTAAATCAGTGTGCAGTACCTCCCTGACAATCCAGATGAAACCAGCCAGTAGTCTGTATACTAATATAATATGGTATAATACAATACACTGCTTGTGTGACTTCTGTTAGAATAGACACCATTGTATTCCTGAAGAAGCTGCATGCCTGTGACTGGTGAAATTACTGCCTACTTTTCATTTAGATAGTGCACATTTTAATCCTCAGAGGAGCTGTGGTTGTTTGAAGGCACTGTCTCTCTGCTGTGGATTAAAGTTGGCATGGAGATGGTAAACACTCAGTGCAGCTAAGGCCAAAGCTTGAGCCTTTTTTTACTGATGTCAGATACAAAAAGTCAATTGACTTTGGTACTTGGAGAACTAGGCTGCTAGTCTGGAAATGCTGGTAGTTCTTACTACCAGTCTGCCTCCACTAATGAAAGGGACCTGTGCGTAGTTTCTCATCTTAGTAGTGTTTTGCACACCTACAAAGCAGCAATTACAGCCTGCCTTAGGTGGATTCTAGCATCTATGTTTTTTTAAGTGCAACATCTTTGTGATGTAATTGTTTGTGTGTGAGGGAGAGTTTTACAGTTTTGGTATTATGCGTTCTGTCTGTAGTGGCTTAGTTTCATGCCTTTGGTATGAGGAAACCTTTACTCAGGTGCCTGGTACAAAGAATTTCTCTAGAGCAAAAAATGACTGGTATATATGAAGTAACTAGACATGTTCTAGTTTAATGAGAACTATGTGTGAAATCCACATATGCAATTAACTGTCCTTTGAGACATTCATTTATTTGAAATTGGAAACAATGTTTTTAATAACACTTGCTTGACTTTTTAAATTACAATGCATGTGTTTACCAGAGTTACTTGAAGAAGTACGATGGGTCAAAATTTTAATTTTGAGATTTGTAGTCATTCTGACCATGTTTTATTTTTGTCCTGCTGAGCACGACAGGTCAAAATTCTACCTCATGAACAAACCTATTTCAAGAATCTTGAGTAACTTAGAATAACTTCATCTTTACTGTCACCTCACTGCTTTTATTTAACTTTTGTTCCTGCCTCCTTGTTGTGCTGTGAGATTTTAATGATCATATTCAGAGCGATTTACACTTCTATAGCTAGGCTTTCTATGTGCTGATCAAACATTAATAAAGCTTCACAGTGGAGCCACTCAGAAATATTTTTATCACCTTTTTTATGTAACACACAGATTCATCAAAACCAGGAATCTTTTTTGATAAATTTTCTATTTTGAAAATATTCTGACAGAGTTCTGAAGCAGACAAATGCCACATATTTCAACAAGAGTTCCACATATTTTGGAAATACCTTTTTGTTTGGATGATAATTAATAATTTTTAAAAAGTGGAGTCAAATTAATCATTTTAAAAGCATAAAAATGAAAAATTTAGATTAATGAGATTTGAATTGATCAAATGTTTAGTTCCCAAATATTTGCAAAATTTCAGTTCATTGTCCCATTTGAGATCAAGGAAAGAAATGCAAAAGGAATGTACATACCAGGGAAATTGAAGCACATGAACAAATCACTGAACTGTGTTGCATTACATACCAAGTTTTGTCCTGACAAAAATGCCAAGAAAGAAGACAGTTCGAATAATCTAATGTATGCTAATGTATAATTAGTAAAATCTCAGGTCACTTACAGATGTTGTTGTTCTTCAGTCTATTCACAGGAGCACAGTCCTTTGGAGAATAAAATCAGACAGTCTCAAGAGCAGTGTTCACTTCTCTGTTTTCTTCCTGCTATACTAACCTATAGATGACATTGTTGTCTCCCACTAATTAATACCTTTAGTTAATTTTAGGCTAAGAATGTGAGAATCACCAATTTCCTTTGGCTAAATTCAGGTTTGGGGAGATTTAACTTTAATGAGTTGACTGGCTAACCCTGTAGATAATTTTTTCTGTTTTTAACTAATTCATATGTATTAACACCGTTAAGTGCTATTGTACAGTGTATTGTACAGTGTGATAACATACTATTTCAGAAGCAGCATATATGAGCACATAAACAAAGGCTGATTTAACCTGTATGTGTGTTTATATCACACTGTATATAAGCTATATTACGTACAGGTGGTATATACATGAGGAACTTAAGGTAACTGTCAAAAGAAAAAAAAAATCACTTTAAGGTATGGTTTGAAATTGATCTGATAAGGTTTATAGACAGCTGACATCAATGCTAAATGCTGAGGAAGGGGACAATACACAGTAATTAGTCCCAAAGCTGTTTTCTAAGCTCTGGATAGAAACCTCCATTCTGCAGGGTCCTGGGGGTCTATGAAAAGATGCTGGAGGCTCTCAGCTCTCCATTGGAAGATGCACACAATCTGTGCTTCATAGCAGCACTCAGCATCTTTCAGGATGAAGCCCATCAAGATCAGTAAGTACACTGATCTGAGAGCAGTCTGATCCAAGGTTTTAATTTCATTTCTGCTCCCCAGAATCAGGAAGTTCATCAGTAAGATCCGCTGTCATTTGGCACAATAGGATTATAGGGTCAGCAGTTAGATGCTGTCATGAGGACAATATGCTTATCACTGGCATTTCTTATTCCTTTCTCATTTAGAAATTACCTTCAGCATTTAGTTGATTTTTCTCAGCAATTGAATGCATAGGCTTTAAATAATTGGGCTTTCTTAGCTACCTCAGAGTTACAGTAATGAGCTTCATTCAGCTGATAACCCTGTGTGGGGCCAAATTTACAGTGAGGAACTTAAGGAAATACACCGTTGTGGTAAGTAGCCTGTGCCTGTAGCTTTGTTTGTTGGGTTTTTATTTGTTTGTTTGTTTTCTGAATATTATATTAAAGTAATGCAAGAGGCACATTAATAGGTTTTGCCTGTGCTGACAGTGATTTGGTCAGTTCTCTTAAACCCACAGATTTTTCCCAAAGATAGCAGTGTTAACTTGCTGCTATTCTTCTTTCTTGGGGGTTTGCCACTCTGCACTCCCTGTTGTGCTAACAAACCCAAGGTAATACTCAAAGACAGCTCAGTAATGGCAGGCTGTTATCTAAGGCATGCAAATGTCTCCTCTCTTGCTGAAGCAGTGTCACTGTTGGGCAAACAATTCAACAGAGAGGATGAACAAAATAAAGTTGTTGGACTCATGTGGTTGACAAATTTATCTAGAAATGTGGAAGACTTTGCTTCTAATAACTAGTCAGCAAAATTTTGCAAAAAATCAATTTTACATGAATGTGACATACAGAATCAATCCTAGGAATAAGGGCTAAAAATCAGTACTTGATTGTCTTTCCTCTGCTTTTCTTTCAGCCTATAGTGTATGCTCCAAATATCAAGGATCATTTTCATGTATCTTTGAAAGGTTTTAGCTTTAGGAGGCAATGGTTTGGGGAGGAATGTCAGATGGTTTTTGTTTTCCAAAGTGGCCATTTTTCAGTTTTGACTCAGCTAGCTCTAAATGTGTCTCCTTTCAGTATTCTATTGCTTTTCGATTTTGTTTTGAGATGTCTTGCATAATGTAGAGAGAAGTACATGCCTAACATAGCTTTCTGTGCTCCACTTCAGGGAAACAGGAGAGTGATGTGGGTGGGAGTGAGAAGTTATCAAAAGCTACCAGGATCTACCTTTACCTTTCTAAGTTTTTTATATCTTGCCTAAGGCCAAACAAAAAAGATCTGTGTCATGTTGAGAACTGAATTCTTTTCCAGGTCTTTTTTTTCCTGAAGCATATGTCTATTCTTCCTAACAAAGTACTGACCTAGCATAACTTAATTTATGAAATCTGATGAGACCACAACCCTTTATGAAATAAGTTCAAGCTAATTTACTTTTTATGTTATTGTAAAACTGATGAGCAATAGTTAACATGTGATTTTGAAATTTCAAATTTTGCATGGAAACATATAAAAGTACCTACTGGCAGAGGTGTTCCATATAGAAAAGCAAAATATTTAATGGCCCATCTGTATGCCTGGGACGTGTAGGCTTCACTGGGCTTTCCTAGCAACACCAGAATTCTAGCAGGGCTAACCTGTGCCCATTGTACATGTACAACTTTAGAAACATCTTTGAGTTTCCAGCTTCTGAATACATTGTATTTTATGACAAACTTGACCCCAGCAGTTTTCGAAGTTTGCAGAACTGGGACCAATAACACAGCACTCAAAAATCTGCTGCATAGAAATTGAAAGGTGAAAACGATGTACCAAAGTCTATCTACTTATAATTTTTTTTCATTCATTGAACATGCAAATGGTCTAGTACCACCCAAAGATATTATTGCTGCAAAAGAGATATTCTAGCATCTAGTTATTGGTATATAGAGAGGACACCTATACTTTTGAGGGTGTTTTTTTATAAAACATTGCAACTACTGTGTTTATGAGCCCTTAAGATTCTCCAGTGTTCAATATGTTTTATATTTACTGCGCTCTAAACTCAAGAGAATTCCAGACCAGTGAAAAAACAACAAAATGTTTGATTAAAAATAAACCACTTAAAGCCAAAACAATTTCTGGCTTTTCTTCCTCTGCAGTTTCCATGGAATTCTTATGGCAGTTTGCTAGAGAGTGTGATTTGGTTTTATGACTTTTTTAAAGTCATAGTTTAAAGTTTAAAATAACTCCACTTTAATACTGGGAGTAGTTTTATACTTGCAAGGGGAAGAAATGGTTGGGAGATTTTATGGTCTACAGCTGAAATGGAAACCTTGCTCCCAAGTTCTGTTCGCAAAGAAGCAGAAAATAACAATCTTTAATGACTGCAGACTCTTGAACATTCAAAGATTAAAAAGGGAAAGAATTCTACAATGACCCTCTGTGCCCCATAGTTCTGTAGTCCCAAAGGACAGATTTTCTTTTTTAGATCTGACTACAGATAGGCTAAATTACTAGCTGTGGTCTCACTTAGTTTCTCCTGAGACTTTCTCAAACTTTTAAAATAACCAGTTTATGTTACTTTTTACATAAATCTCCATAGAAGTAATAAACTGGACTAGCTCATCACTTATCAGTTTTTGAGAAGAAACAGTATCAATCTTATGAATCTGGCTTTTCCTGTGCTGCAAGCTGAAAGCGTCGTAAGCAGGAAAACATACACCTACCTGCCCATGCTTTAGCTATAAGTTAATAACACCTATCATACTTGTGGCACCAAACATTTCCTGTAAAAATGGATCCCAGTGAATAAGACTCTCTTGAGGCAGTTACGCTACAGTGCCTGGATCTGAAAAGTTATTTGTATACAACTTGCAATATAACCTGGCAGTAAGCTGTCTGCATCCCGAAAACTAGTTCTTCCTGTTGATTTGGGCTCTCATTTGTGTTCTTCCTGATGTTGTCTCGTCTACATGGAAAACAGTTCCAGTAAGAAGCCAAAGCTACAGGCTTAGATGTAGGAAAAATGCATAAAACCAGGAGAGTTTCATGTCAGACACAAATAAAAGTTCCTGAATTAAGTTTATCAATCACTAATAAGGCTTAAGTTGCTAAAAATAAAACAAAGAGATGAAGAGATTCAAATAAGAATAGTATCACTTCATGAAGTTAAGTGAAACTACTGAAAAAATGAAGTTTATCATTCTGTCTTGTTAATATCTGTGGGATGAAAACACTAGTATTTTTTAATAACCAAGGAGAGAGAACAGGCCAGTTATCAAACTGATACACAGAAGTTTGGGAAACACTGCACTGCCAGACAGATACTCCTTTGTAATATATCAGCTGCATATGAGGAATAAAACAGAGGAAGACTTGTTGAAAAGTTCTTCATAATTTTGAGACCATTAATCTGGAGGACTCCTAATTCAAGACTAGATCATGATTGAAAGTCTGCAACCAAGATAAGGGTTTATCGAATTTACTGTCTCAAAATAGCAATCAAAATTTTCCAAGCTGATGGAATTTTGGATGGAGTATTGAACAATCTTACAGTGCAATCATTTAGCAAATTAATAATTTTTCCTGTTTATGAAGATATTCCCTTAGAAACTTGGAAATGTTACAAAAGTTGAGAAAAGAAGAACAGTCAGTATAGCTGAGAAGGCGATTAATTGAATAAAATTTTGGTGTGTCCCTTAGGATGAGATGAGCAGCTTTTTAGACTACTTGACTGTATTAGGTCTGCATTGACTACACTGAGACACTGGGCAACTGCCTTGGATAGAAGGATTTACACTGTAAACATCAAGACTGGGTGAAATTAATCCCATCCTTTGAAATTCAACACATGAAGGAAGGTTGTAAGAGGAGAATATAGTACTCGAATACAGGTTGAACTTCCTAGAAGTGTGGGGAGCAAAGGAAAATGTTCAAACAAGACTTTTGTCTCTTCATGAAGCCTAAACAATGTTCTGCCTTTGTACAAAGCTGATATGCTTGTTAGAAGGAAAAACATTTTACAACATATAGAGAAGAAAAAATACAGAAGAGAAGAGTACACGAGGAGAAGAGCAAGAGAAATTATTGTCAGGAAAGTGTAACTACTAGGAATTGTTCAAGAAGCAGCTGGTGAGTGGAATCAGACCTCTGACTGAGCAGGACATATGAGCAGGACACTAGTGCATGAGACAGCATACTAAATACCTTAGTTAAAATAATGAGGAAAAATAAAAATAGAACATAGACAAAGAGAACTGATTATGTACTGGATAAATAATCTTTTACTATATTATGCAAACTAGGTGTTTAAGTAAAATAACCTTGAAAAAGTTTGTTATTGTTTTAGAAAATAGAGGATGTAAGCGAAAGTTGGCATGTCACATGATGTATCCTTTTTGAGAGAAAGATAATGATGAAGAGCTTGAGCCCATGAAAATATATTTTTTGAAGTAACTAGAGAAGTTAATAAAACAACAAAAGCAAACTCAAGAAGGTATGCTTGTTCTGTATTATTATCCCACTAGACAGAAAGAGCATTATTAAAGAATACAGTTGCAGGACATGTCTCATATATAAGAACTGTGGGAAGCCAACTATAGTAATGGTAGACAAGCTATCATAATTTGGGTTTGTGCATTTATATGTTTTTTAGAAGGTATCTATCTAAATACAAAACTCTAAGCACAGGGTATCCACAGTCTAATGGTCTCACAGAAAATAGTATCATAATTACTAAAAAAATTCATTAAGAATTTGGGGACTAATCAGCACAACAAATTTATGTAGCAATGCTCTTGAGCCTGGGATTGTCACTGGCAAACATACTGTTCAACAGGAAATTTAAAAGGAGACTACCTGACTGTAACCACCAGAAGATATAAACAAGGATACTCTAAATTCTTATGAATAGTAGAAAAAGGTCAAAGAGAAAATATAATGTGATAAACCACCATGCGTGACCTTTTGCAGCAGCAAGGTAATGTGTATGCAGGATGACTAACAGTGAAAGAAGTAAAAGATTCATGTGAAAGTATTCTATGCTCCGGGAAGATGACTGCTAAATGAGAACAGACCTAGAAAGGAGCTGAAATCTTCTTCTACAGTAAGAGGACAGGGAAAAAAAAGAAAAGGATCATGCCCTCAAATGCTTAAACTAAACAGGAGAAGTCAGTAGATTAAATAGCACAAAGTAAAAACAAACTAGCAAGCCAATGCAAAACCTAAGTAAAACAGAGTGCTGATCCCATGAGTTGAATCAGAGACCAGTTGAGAGACTGGTTGTGAATTATATATTACAAATACTTTTCCTTTAGAAAATAAAGGATGCAAAGTACTCACCATGACAAGGTTTTGGACAGAATGTTACATGCTCCAAACTGTTCTGAGTAACACTAATGGTATGAACATCTTGAGTGTCCCTAACACAAACTCTTGAAAACATTTGTTAGTGTACCTGTTATCATAAAGACTCATTGTAAATAGAAGCGCACACTGAACACACATTAATCACCACTTGAGAATACTGCCTGACATCTGCTTCTTGTCTGCTGCCCACTCTCTCCTCACTACTTATTCCTGTTTGTCTGGAATGTATTTAACAATTTCTCACATCTAGTTTCTGTTCTCGTTGTTGAAATTCTTTCCAAAGAATCACTTTTTCTTCAATTCCATCAAATATAGCCCTAATATCTTCTCTGCCATGTTGTTTTGACAGAGAAGAAAAAAGGTAAGCCAAAGAAGCATAAAACAATTTCAAATATTCACTCTCATTCCTGTTACATCCATCTTTTTATGTCTATTCTTTCTTGTAATATCTTATAAGCAGAAAGACTGTCTTTGCATACTACTTCCTTAGATAATTCTCATATTATTGTTGTCACCTGAAAAAAGAGGTAAAATTTCAGTTAATGACTTGGAGGCACAGTTTATAGTTTGTTACTGCAAAGGGCCTTATTCTCCACTCAGTTACCCACATAGAGCACCAGTGCAATGGTCCCACTGTCAACAAAATTAATTGCAGATTTAAATGGTGTAGATAAAGCAAGAATCAAATCTGAAGAAATTACAAGAATTAGGAGACTTGGTGAGAATCCTATCTGGCTGTTATCTGCTTAGCTGCTTTCAGGCATCATTAGTGTTTTGTGCTGGCATGTGCTCAAGGAGGGCAGGAGGAAACACAATTCACCATCAGGGAGGACCACAGACTATTTACCATCTCACTTTCCAAGTAAGGTATAGTTCTCGTCCCCATGTTTGGATACAAGACTCTTGCCCAAACACTGAGGAAGGCAAGCCACAAATATTTTTTTTGTTGCAGTTGTTGTTCTCTGTTCTTCCTAGTATCTTGTTTGCTTACAGATTATACATTGGTGAGCTTTGTGTAATTACTAGCAAATAAATAGTGACATACATATGTGAAAAAAATATAAATCACCCCATTTTTTGATAGTTACTGGCTTCACAAAACAAGCCAAACTAGCAAAAAGTTCCACTAGTAATAGGCAAATAATAGTTACTTTCATTCTATGCAGTTATATATAAAACCAAGAAATGAAAAGGAAAGTTTTTATGTATGACATGCTAAACCAAACTGGGTAGAGAACCAAAATGTGTGCTGTGAAGAAAAGTGAGCTGAAAATAAGCATGCTGAAAGCATGTGAAAAAGTATGCTCAAAATAAACTCCTAATCTTTTCTAACAGAAAAACTTTGAATCTGAAATTCATGTTTTTTTTTCTCCAGAAGCTGAGATTGGGTTTTCTGTACTGATCCCCTGTGTAAATGATCATTCATCTCAAAAACAGTAATAGGACAAAATCCAAACATGCAAACAATTGAGGGAGAATAAGCTGTAGAAAGAAAAATCCCACCTGCACTCTGGAAAGAAGATCTATATACAATTCTTGGACTAATTTCTCCTCTCCTTTTCTAAGTAAGAAGAAGCAACAGAAGAAAAAAAAATTGCAAGTTCACTATTTATTCCTGCTTTGTTCTGAAAGTGTTGATTTTTTTTAAAAAGGAATATGTGCTGATTCATATGGCATAGAGAGCAGAAATGTCCTCAATTTCTGCAGGGTGAAAACATCAGCAATTTTTCAGCATGAGGAGACAGAAAGCTTCACTAAAAATACATAAAAGCGCATTTGGAATAAGAGGAAGAACAACCTAAAAATATTACTTGGGTGAGCATAACTTATTTAGGTGTTGTAAAACTGCTGTCAGATCATGTGGTCCCATATTTCCAGGGCTCTTACAAGGTCATCCATTAACCCTGCTTTCTTTTCGAAATGGATCGTATCAACTGTATTTAGCAGAGTTGTTTAGATGCACACATCTACTTCTATCTATCTCCTCAGTTCATTTCGCCCCTTGATTATAATCCTCCTATCAAGCGAGTGAAGCATTTATGGTGATTGAAATTGCCAGTCTGGGAATAGAGTCAAACTCTGAGTAAACATTTGAGTTAACTTGAGAGAGAACATGCTGAATGGCATGGCCAGTTTTTTAATCCTTTCCTTACACAGTGAGGAAAGCACAGACTTACATGTGTTAGCACTGAGAGACTGGGATCAGTTTTCAGTATTGGGGATCCGTATTATGTGAATAGATGATTATAGTTATATGGATTTTCTCATATTCCTTCTTTCCTCCATCTCTAAAACCAATGGGCACCTACATTTACAACTATAGCTGATCAAATGTTGTAGCGGAAAACAACTATATTGTTTGTGTTTGATTCTTTCAATACAAAATAAGTCATTTGTCAAGCACCATCAGAGCTGATATCACTTCTAATCTCCCACTACTTTACAGTGAGCTACACAAGCCTCCTGTGCTGCACAAATCTTCAGAATACTTCTAGGATATCCAAAATTATGAAGGACAAGATAAGGTAAGGATTCTGGAAATCCAGATCAGGAAATACTAGAAAGCCAGGTGAATTTCTATGAGGGAGAGGAATTCTGGAAGCTCTGAGACTGTCTTTCTGAGTTGGAAGAGCACTAGGAGCCTTGAAAGCACCTGGTCAGACACTCACATGCAGAAAGATGCATGTACTGGAAGCTCCCATAAACTAAGACCAATGTTCCTCAGTTGTCTCCCAGCAGAAAGGCTACTACCCTGAACTAGCCCATGCTCAAGCAGATGTTACAGACCATCTAGGCCCTGGCAACCCTCTTGATGTTACTGTCCCAGACGATGGTATAATCCCATGCTTCCTAGAAGTCCATCATATGAGACCAGGCCTGAAAGCATGAAGATTTGAAGTAGTTTTCAGAGGCAGATCATCAAATATGAAATATTTGTTATCAAAAGTTGTTATGTATTAAAATAATTTCTGATTTTAAAAAGTAACATTGTCTTACAAAAATTGCAACAGCCAATGCTCCTGTCAGCCAATGCTTCCACTGAGTGCTGTGTACAAACACTCTAGGAAGGAGGATTGCCAATGGATTGTGATACACAGAGGCAAAACTAGATCATTTGTAGTAAATCTACCAGTTTTCTCCTCATTAATTAATCTGTTTATTAGGATGATACAGCATTTTGTTTGGAAAAGTTAAAAAGAAAAAGGAACAAACGAGATTGTCCTGTGTCCAAGGAGTGGATTCTAGAAAGACTTTTTATCATTAAGAATAGTGAAACTATATAATTGATTAACCCCACATTGTTGTAGTCTGGCACTAAACTGAGAGAAAACAAACACAGGCATAAAAAAGAGTGAAAGTTATTTCTTTCTCTCAAGGCATTTCTTTTTTTCAAGTATGAAAATGCAGAATTTTCTTACCTAGGAAGGAAAAATGAGGAAAGATGTCAAAATCATGATAGATACAGGCATTTCATCCCTTCTAGCACTTAATAGTTCCTGTCTTACAGTGATAGGACCAATCGTAGAGACACGCTTTCAATCTTCACACAGTGCCAAGTAACAGAGCTTGAGGTTTTTGCTGGGAGATTGCCAGCTCCTCAGGGGAAGGATTATTTTGCAGAATAGATGGGGCAAGCCACCTTCATGGCACTGAGGTGACATATTCAGAAAGTGAGAGAAACTTTGAGAACTTACAAAGGCTTGCAAGTGATATTGTGGAGCTTTTTTTATTTTTTTTTCCAAAATGTTCAGCCAGAAGGTACTGTACAAGTTTCATTGAGCCTATTTCACTGAGCCTCCCAAACCCCATCCCTCCAGCCTCTGTCTTGGGATTATGGGAAACAGGGAGTCCCTTCATAAAAGCTAGGGTCCTTATTCAATCTCAAGGCATAAGTTTTCCCACTACAAAGTCAGGATGGATTCCACTGTGCATAGAATATGGTCTGGAGAAAAAGGTCCTTCACAGAGCCTCAACTATATCAATCCAAAGCACTTCTGCTTTTTTCTGATTTATTGTGGAAGTAACAGTATCATAGAAAGTAGAGACCAGTCGTCTTCCTTTATCGCCCTCAGGCAAAATGTGAAGAAGAAGGAGAGCATAAAAAAAACCACAAAAAAACCCAAACCAAATTGCTTTAGGCATTTGCCACTAGCAAACTAGTGCTAAATGTAGTAGTGGCAATGATGATTAGCGATGGTGAATTTCAGAAAGTTAAACTTAAAAAAACCCAAAACAAAACCCTAAAAAACAAAACCACAAAACCTGAGCTATTCTCCAGAACAGGTCAATCCTAACAGAATGTTCTATTAGACAGCATACTGTAAGATTTAAATCTCTACATATTCTAGAGTAAAAAAAGAGAAAAAAGCTGAAGCAAGGTATGAAGTAGAACTAGTGCAAATTGACCCCTCCATGAGGTGTATACACTGTTACAAACACAGTAATACTTGGGCATAGAATTTTATATTCCCAGGGGCTTTTGAGACTGTGGGATCAAATAAAGTTCCCCTGACAGGTTTCTGGGTTGGCAGTATTTTTGCTAAAGATATGTGCTCAAAGTTTTATGCCTGAGTCTCCTGACACAAACAGAAACATGAAAGGAAGTAAATAGAACTGAAGCAAGGGACAACTGAGGTGATCAAGAAATTTTCAGTAGAAATGTTATCTTCATGGCGCAATCCTGGCTTATGGGAGCTGTACAGTAATGTTAAGTGGCAAACCATGATGGCTGAACCCACTTCTGATTGTCAATTGCCAGCAAATTTGCTGATGACAAGAGGAATTCAGTCTGATGCTTTCAGTAGCATGACTGCTGTTTTTGTGGGAAGTATGCTTTTCCCTCCTAATCCACAACTTTATCCCCAGACAGGCCAGTTTCAATAAAGGGTCGGGAGGATCTCCTTCACTGACCCAGTGCTATTCACTTGTAATCTCCAACAGGTTTTTCTGGTCTTGCTGGATATATATCTATAAACATCTAAGTATGTATAACATTTAAAAACAGATTGCACTTATATTTAGCTCTCTTATATTTATCTCTCTTATATTTAGCATTAGGAGTCTTGGAGTGGTTTGTAGAATATTCTCCTGCAACTATTAGGTAAAATCAGTAGAGCAGATCAAGATATTACTCTCTGTATCTGCAATTCTAAAGCTGAAGGGAGGTATTCCAAAGCACGTGTACAAATGAACAGTAATAAACGGCAAGGTAGCTATATTTTGGATTTTGATTGTTTAATAATTGATGTACACTTCTGGCACACACTTTTCCCCAAATCACATGTTGTCTTTAGGTCACTTACACCCTGCCTGTGGAAATCCTGAACGTGGAAGATGGATGGGTCAAAATACATCCACAGATATACTTTATGGAGCCTGCTTAGCTGATATTCAGCTTCCACTGACAAAAGAAATTCTAAACTGTATCATTTCATGCCAAACCATTTGCTTAAGGGATTCTTACCAGTGGCAAATTTCCTGATATCTCACTTTAAGTGTGGTATCTGTTAAGGATTTTCTTTTTAAAAAATCAGAACATTTCTGGATGCTGTTGGATAGATATTTTCAAGATGCAGCTGGCATGAATATTTACTGGAAATGTTAATAAGCCCCACAGAGGAGTAATGAAAACATATGAACATATCTTTCTTCATTTTTAACTCAAAATATCATGTTTTTACATATTCACAGATTGAAAATTATCAGATGATCCACACATTTTATTTGTCATTACTCTAAAACAATTTTAAATTCTTTCCCTTCTTTTGACTGTATCATATGTAAAGTAAATTTTATCTATATTTTTTAGCTGCTTAAATGTGTAGAATGAGTAGCACAAAGGAAAAAGCATATGAGCTTACCAAAAGCTATCAGGTCTTGATATTTTAAAACAATTATGTCTGCAAAAAATAACACATAGGACCATGTGTAGGTCTATTTGTGGGCAAAAGCTGAAAACTATCATGAGCCAAATTCTTTGATAGGGTTTTATGGGGATAGAGGGCTTGGAGGAAGATAAGAGAGAGAGGGTGGTGGAGAAAAATCTGTTATTTGAAAAGATGAAAGTATACCAGGTCTAAAATATTTAAAAGTATGACATAATTTTTTCCTGACTTGAACTTTAGACAGCATATTGACATTAAATCAATTTGGTAATATGAAAGGGCTTCACTTAAGAAAGGATTTCAGAAATCTAAACTGAGATTAAAGTCTCCCTAGGCCCAATCTTCCTTTATTCTCAAAAGCAACAATGTCAGAAAGACAACCAAGATCAAAATCACAGGAGGGAGTAATTTTTTTTCCTTTGAAAATTTCTATGCTTATGAAGACATAGTCTGGGTTTCTGCCTTTGGAATATTAACTAAACTTTCTTTAGGAGGAAGGCACAGAGTAAGTGTGCCAGGAAACAGGAATGAGTCTCTTTAGTCACGGAATTTGTTCAGTTGCAGTGATGTGTGAACTTGAAGCAACTTATCAGCTTTGGTCAAATTGAGAGAGAGGGGACGTACCACATTCTCAGCCTCACAGCAAACATCTGACAAATAGAAATAGTTTGTGAATAATAGCTAATACAATATGCTCAGGTCTCTTATTTCATCTCCCTCCTGGTGTTATAAATCCACACTGGCATGAATATCATATTTTATTTGCTAAGCCCACTGGGGAAGGGAAATAAATAAAAATTAGTATTTGAAGAAAAGGATTGATTTGAGATCTGCATTAAATGCTTTGTATTCACTATGTGATGGATATACTGCCTCTTTCTTGCTGCTTAGAAGTTATTTAATGGTCCAGCTGAAATGAGTTCCATAATGAAGGAATACATGAAAACAAATACTGTAAAGAGCCATTGTGCTGTGTATCTATCTGACTTTAGAAGTAAATGTATTAGAGGGAAATATGAGCAGGAGGATGCTACTGAAACATTGACAGTAGGAGTAAGAAGTAAAGCAAGACTATCAATAGATTCTTAAGAAAACAATGACAGCAGGATAGGCAGCAGTACAGGCCCTTCACATTGTCTTTTTTTTTTGCCAGCAGGAGTTTTACATACTTAGAGGAACATCCGAACAACCGATCATTCATGCCTTATAAAAACAAGCTCAAATATGAGCTCAGTTCATTGCATTAAAAACAAGGAAAGGTCTGTTAGAATTTTTCATATATTTTCCTAAAGAAACTGCAAGTTTATTTTTTCCAGGTCACTTTTTAACCTTCACAGGTAAGGTCCAGTTCTACATGATCTTCATCTATGTTACTGGAGTTACTGTAGCTGTACTAGCTGACAGATCTCAAAAAAAGAGAAAGAAATGAAAATCATGAAACATCTAGAGGGAAAAAAAATCTAATTGCAAGAAAGACAAATTAGGTCTTCAGTCATGTTTCCTATAGGAAAGATGTGAAAGTCCCTGGGAAGTATCCAGGAAAATGCAATTACCCAAAAAAGTATTTATCAAACAAAATACTCAGTCTCTTGCTCAGAAAAAATAATGGTAAAATACAAAGTGAAGAATGAAAATGTATGAAATAATCAAATAAATTAATAATTTTCATCTTTCTTTCCCTTCAGTAAGAGAAGCTTGAGGAAAGAAATAATGACAGAATGGTGACAAACTACCCTAAACTTCAGTGATAAAAATAAAGCTTAGTCAGAATGAAATGTTGTAAAATGATATTACAGATTAATATATAAATCTATTCCCAATCAAATATACTAAACCTACATGTGTGAAAGACAATGAATGGACTAGCAATAGAGAAAGATATAAGTTCTACAAGTAATGGCAGGAAAATCAGGAAGACTCACCAACCAGGCAAGTAGAGAAGGCAAGGATTTATTGGAGTTGGGAAGGCAGAAGGCAGACCTGGTGGGGAGCAGTGTGAGTTGTTCATTAACCCCAGCTCCACAGCTCTACATAGGATCATGCAGGGGCATCCAGGACTAAGTGATCCCAGGAGCACACAGCCACCCTGTACACAAGTGCTGCTGCATGTCTCTGTCAAGTCACATGGCAGGGAAGGAGGCTCAGTCCTGTCTTGTGTTCTAGTCTGTGGTGACAGGAAAAAGAACAGAAACTAGAATAAATACAGATTATAATTTCTGAGAGCTGAAAGTGATAATGGAACAGGAAATGGAACAGGAAACCCAGATACCATCTTCCACATCTATTTGTTTCATTTTGAAACAGCTGGACTGAAAAGGCTCTTTAAAGATTTCATAATGTGCCTTTAAGAAAGCAGTGGCAAGAGTTGGAAAGTATTTCCAGTCTGTTTCCTTTAGGGTGTTATTGATGTGATCAGCTTAGTCCCTTCCCCACCAGGCACCCAAGACAGAGGGCGAGGATCAAGATCACATTATTCCAAGGGCATCATTGTAATTCTTTCCAGCACATTAGTCACAAACATTATCTTTGCAGACAATTGCATAATTGCATAATATCACTGAGGGGTTCACTAATTAATGTAAAACCCAAACTGTACTTTATTAATACCATACGGACTGTAGAGTTTCTCTTTAAGCAAAAGTGGAAAAAGATTTGTAAGCTTTTTATATCTATGATAAAATTTTCAGTGTGAGGTTTTAGTAGCCTAAATAAGATGCGTAGGGATGGAAAAAAAAACAGAGAATGAAATACCTTTGCCATTCCCACTGGAGAATTTCCTGCCAGAGGTAAATATTGACACAGTGGTGGCCAGGGTTACTGAATATGAAAAAACTGTTGTCCTGATCAGTTTGCAGAGCATGCAGTAACCCACCCACCCCCA
This sequence comes from Theristicus caerulescens, assembly GCA_020745775.1. Classification (NCBI taxonomy): domain Eukaryota; kingdom Metazoa; phylum Chordata; class Aves; order Pelecaniformes; family Threskiornithidae; genus Theristicus; species Theristicus caerulescens. Next base: position 24,062,443 of record CM036564.1, on the reverse strand, counting down.
ATTCCATGAGAATCTTCATCTCCCATTTTAACTTCAGTGGCCAAGACCATGTTCAGACACTGACATGGTCTATCCTGTATAGTCTGCCTTAGCAAATCTGTGTTAGGCATAAACTGTGGATCAATTTTTTCCTAACACAAAACCTTGAAAGGCTGTACTAGGAATAATATTTTAGAATCACTATTATTTAGGTATAAAAATTATCTATTAGCTTGATAAATACTTGTAAGTCGTTTTCAAAATAAAGTACATAAAATTGCAGTTAATTTACAGACGTCAGTTTCCAATTGCTGTTACAAACCATTCACTTAAAAAATCACATTAAAGTACACCCTACCAGTGCAGAAGCCCTAGCAGACAGAAATATATATTAAATGGGGAAAAATAAAGCTTTATTTTAAAAAGAGAAGACACGGTGCTTAGTTGCTGTTATGGTATCAGGGTAGTCATGTTTATCAGTGAGTTATGATCTTCTCCTCATCTGTCAGGTCATATGCTATTTGGTATATGATACTTATGGAATTATGCATGACAGTTTTACCAGATCTAAAAACATTTGTTTGCACTTAACATGATTTCCATGTAATTAATAGTGATTTACCACTTATTGTAAGGATTGATGCCTTTAATAAAGCTGAAAAGAGACAACTTGAGTATGAAACACATGTATTTCTGATCTGCAACTTTCTGACGCTATTTTCATGAGTTTGACATTTTTTTCTTCAGTTCTTTCCCTGCTACTGGTTTCATTTGACTGATGTCAATTTATCTTTTGCCTGAGTACTGTATATCTGTACTGATATGATAACTTTGGGGTTTGTTTTCATAATTATTTTAAAGATGTACAAAACTGGGGGTTGGTAAATACTTCGATGAAGCTGATCAGACACTAAGATGTCCCATCCTTTCCTATAGCACCTTGACTGGAGGCTGTGATTTTTGTGTTTCTTTGACACTTTTATTATTTTTCTTTCCAAGCTGACAAGCTCTAAATTTATCACTGTGTACAACACATTCAAATCACTTTTTTGGGATCACTGGAAAGGATATTACTTTAGTTTTACAACTAAAAGAAAAGCACATTCCAACTATTCTGCAGGAAAATATGGCACTGAAAGTGGATGTGTAGCAACTGTCAGTCCCTTTGGAGTTCAAATAAAGTTAGAATCCTAAAGACAAAACTAAAAGTAGGTTAAAATATGCAAAGTTTTCTTTAGCAGGCAGCTTGCAACTGCTAGTGAACATGCCTTTGTGTATTTGAGGTATTCTGATTTATGGTGAGAGCTGTGAAGTCTCTCCAGGTAGAAGAACACATATTTAAAGGTTAAATCAGGTCTGTCCTTATTGTGTTGCACTACTCTTATGACTGTAGTATGGACATATTCCCTGAGTTATTCTTGGACAGACTTCAGTTTTTGAATGATATTTATGCTTGCATAACTTGCTGAACTGTGCCACAAAACCTTATATGGAGTTGTCCTAGAAATGGAGTTGTAGATAAACTATGTTACAGCTGTATCTTCAGCTGTTTACTTCTATGATGTTTCCCTTCAGTTCTCATCTAGGTGTTGGTATTCATCTTCTGTCTTTGAACTTACTTATGCTTTAATTTTAAGCTCCATGGAGCAGGAATAGCATTTATTATGTGTTTATATGAGTGAAATGGAATCAGTTCTTATGATGGGATCTTGTAGCCACCACTACATTTCAGAAATATTATAAAGAATTAGAAATAGTAGTAATCATAATAAATAACCAAAGTGATTAAATTGTAATTCTACTCTAAGATTGGATGATGAACATTTTGTAAGTTGATTGTGGCATTTCCTGAAGAAATAACAGATGCCACGTGTATATGCAGATGTGTCCATCTGAATGCTACAGACTGAAGTGAGAAAAAACTGTTCCCAAAAGTTCACCCAGAAAAACATCATTTGCATAAATGTTCATAGGTCAGTAAAGACATAAACAGTAAGCAAGCATGTTTCAGAGCATAAATTACTTAAATTTTTATATACCTTCAGTATTACTGCATGATATTTGAAAATCTGTCTATTTTATACCTGTCACATGGTGCTTGAATATCAAGAAGAATATTCTGCACAAAGAATATTTTTCTCAGACATTTTTAAATGCTTTACAGGCATTAAAGCACTGGATTTCTAAGAAGTTGTGTGAGGCAGAGAATCGTTGTTTTTTCAATTATCCCACATATTTATCTTATACTTGTACAGTTTTCACAGAAAATCTGTAACATATTAACATTGGAATCTAATGACCTAAACTGTTAGTCCTGAACTTCTTTTCAATAAAATGTAAGTTCTATATTATTATTAATAATAATATTGTTTCTATTTTTACTATACTTTTAATCATAATGTATGTAATGCAGAATGTGAAGCAAATTAATGCATGAACACTAACTTAATTTTGGACTGAGAGCTGTCCTTTAGTCACTGTCCTGTATTGATTTTTTATGAGTAATATAGCTGCATGGTTTTGTACAGCTTCAATTTTTTTGTTTGTTTGTTTTACTGTTAATGAATATCAAAGAGACTTTTTACATACAAATTCTGTCATACTACATTTTCATTTAAAGACAGTAGTAGAAAGCTTGGAGTGGTATTGAGAAAAAAAGAACTTGAGTTTGATTACTGTATTAAGAAAGCAATATGGTTATCTAGTCTTTTATGTCTAAGATAGAAAACAGAATAATTTTCAATCATTAAAATGGTGGCAGTGAAAGAATATGAAATAGCACCTGCTTATCATAGGACTTTTCTCCTGTCTTTTCATTTCTTTATGTTCTTTGCCTTTTCTACATTTAAAATTGTGTGCTTTGCTTATTCAGTTTAATCCTACCTGCAGAGCTGTGCGATGGTACCAGTAAGCAATGCATCTACTAAAGAACATAGTTCTGTACCTGAAGGTTTTCTTTCAGGACTGGGACCTGACATACTGTTATTTTGAAAAGAGTAGGATCTGCCATAAAGTGTGGTTCAGCCTTCTGACCCTAAACAATGGTGTAAACTTCCACTGAGGGCAGTTATATAGTCCCTTCTATTTCCTAAAACTGAAAGTCTTATATTTATCATTTGTTATCCCGTCTGAGAATTGTAAGTCTTTTCCCCATTCTGCTGAAGGAAACAGGAGTCTAAAAGGCTTCAAGTGGCCTCACCACATACTGTGAGAGTGAAGAGTCCTGATATTGGGTGAATGTAACATGTGCCTGTTAATGACAGCTAAATTTAAATACTCTCTCCCTGTTTCAATACCAGCCTTAACTCCCTTACTCAGCTTGAAATCAATTAATTTCATTAACTTCAGAACATTAATTTGTAATTTACTGCAGCCTTCCTGTGACATGAGTGAAGCCTGGATTCTTCCTCACTAGATGATAACATCCTCCTCGTCCCAGTGGTAACAGTCTTGGGCTTCTGGGTTATCTTGTGCCCTGACTGATTTGCTGTACTTTGGGGTTTATTGATGTTTCATTAATTTTCACTTTCAAACCCAAATGCTCAAAGGTCCTGATCCTGCAATACCTACAACCTTGATTTTTAAGGGGTTTAAAGGACTGGGGACTTAAGTAAGAGTTGAAAATCACTTCAGGTGGGACAAGCACCAGGTCACCAGCTGAAGCAAGGCTAGGTTGCATCAGGCAATGCACTTCGGCATGGTGGCTGATGTCTCTGCTTCACTCATCCTCACAGGTTGGATAACAAGTACAAAGTTTTGTCAAGGCAGCATGACCTTCCCTGGTTATTATAGTCCAAGTAGCAATATACGCAGGAGCTGGTAAAAGTATGGATACTGAGAACCTTTTTAATAAAAAAGTCATGTTGCATAATCACAAATGAGCATCTTGGTACTGTTTGCTAATAGTTACTTTTTCCAGTGTTGTTTTTCCTTCTTGCTATTAGTCATGACCTCTTTTTCTTTGTTTGCCTCCTGAGACAGGTAAAGACAGTGCAATCCGTGTCATGTTAAAAAAAAATATATATATATAGCCAGAGTAGGTGAATCCATTTATTTGTGTCTTATTTTTACATTGTCCTCGAACATCGTTTATATGTATGCAAAGAATACAGGAACACAAATTTGGAGATTACTGTAATAAAATTTCAGTCCATTCTGGAAAGTCTATAATTTTATTTCTCTGCTATAGGCAGATAGATGTGCACAGGACATCTGTCAAAAGGGTGTTGCAAAGCTTAAAGAGTTAATGTTTTTGTAGTGTGTAGATGAAGAGGTTTTTTTTAATAATCTTATGAGGAAATCTAGTGCTATCACTATTTTTAATGCTTTGATTTCAGAGAGATAAAATAGCTGTTTCCAAACTTGAGAATTTTTTTGAAAAATGTTTTATATTTGTTCTGTAACTATTACATTAGCAGCTGAAGGACTAGAGACTAGAATACGCACCGTGTCTTATCTTTTCATAGCTGTTGAGGAGATTTAGTCAGCATTGTTTGTGCCAGTGTACTATGACTGCTTAGTGATGACTGCTGAAGCATCAATAGGTGTTAGATATACTTCTCAAAAGGCAGCTACATGCATGATTTCTAATTTGTTAGGTCAACATGTAGTTACAGAGGCTTCTGGCTTTTGCATGTGGAGGATCATACAGACAGGTGTTTAAACATCCATTCTTGTTTTTATTGATGGGAGACATCAACTTCTGACTGTAATCAAAATATTCTTTGAGGTGAAAAATTGCACTGACTGGCTTTAAGCTTCTTCCAGTTGTCTCATCCTGAACTTTTACTGGTTCCCATCTAGCCTAGGTTCAGTTTCCATCTGGTTCCCAGGATACCTACAGTTTTGCACAGTACAGCCTAAGGTTTTATAGCTCCAAGGGACTTAAGGATCATCAGTATTGCAGGGTCTTCCTGTTCGTATCTTCTTATATCTGACAACTGACTACAATGCCATCTTGAAGGAGATGCCATCACACCCACTATTGTGATCCTGTGACATCTGTTGATTCCCCATTGTCAGTTAAGAGAGCCTTGAAATATCTCTGAGTACTACAGCTCTGCAACTCTGCATTATGCAACAAAGAATCTCACCTTCAGGTTATAGGCCAGATTGGGATCACAGCCATTGCATTTATAAATCCAAAAAAAGAAGTTCCAATATTATTTATGTTCTTGTAACTGTAAAAAAGCATAATTAAGATCCGAAGTGTACTTCTGGCTAATTTCCATAAAATATTCTAATGGTTTGAGATCTGTCTCCACTTCATATTCAAACATTGCACTACGATCTAGTTGCAGGCACATTAATTTGCTTTAGAGACATGGCAATTATTAACCAAAATCAACTGTTATTCATCTGAGCAATTATTTGCATGAAAATGATTTTGTAAAGATGGTAAATGATATTTGTTTGTATTTATATTGAGGAGACATCTCATGGAAAAAAGCTTGTAGCCATAAGACCAAATGTACAACTGGATGAAAAATACTTCCATAAAAATATTTGGGAGTTCGAATGCAGCTGTTTAGAGGAGCCATGTGAGACTTTGTGCAAATTCATGTATGTCCTTAAAATTCTTCAGAATAGTCATATTTTAAAAGGTCTTTATGGGAAATAGTTAATTTCAAATAATTACTGTATTTTTCCAGAAGTGTACCTATGTAGCCTAACAGGAAATATAGATATAGATATAGATATATAAAATTTAAGTAAGGCTAGGGCACAGTATTAGAAAGCTATTCTCCTCACTATTTATTAATATATTCCCTGTTTAGCTTTGCTGTCTATGAAATGGTGCTCTTCAAGGCAATACGTTTATATGGCTAAGAAGACAAAGCATTCTGAACACATAGTATGAACAGGACCACCGCAAGTTTTGCTCCCTTAATTATTAATTTGGTTACATTTTTATTAAATGTTATTGGAAATTTTTCTCCAGCTAACATTATAAACCTTCATACCACAACCAGTAGCAAGCAGCGCTTACCCTTAGGTTCTTGCTATTAAAAACATTCTAATGCACAGCAACAGTGCCCTTATATTGCTACACCTACTAGACTAGAAGAGTAAAATAGGACTAACAATAACTTAAAGCCACAGAAGACCCAAGACCAACTTCTGTCAAGCACAGATACAGTCTGTGCCACTTGGACTTAGGGTCAGATAATAGTGCCTGGCCCTGTTTTATTTGTCACTGTAGATGTATTGTCAGGTATACATACTACACTATTAATCCCATACTTAAAGGCAGTCACTTGTGGACTAAAGTTTTGCTGCTCTGCATAGCAGAGGAATAGGAAACAGACTCTTCAAATGAATCTACAGCTACTACCTCAGGAACAAAGCATGCATGCTCCATCTGGTTTCTGGTATGGTCTTTAAAAAAATCACTTGCTCTTTTATGAAAACCATAGAAAATTATGGTTTATTAAGGAAAATAAATATATACAGTCAATTTTACATCTCAGCCGAATATGGTACTTCCAGGATAACCATGAGGTATGTGTTGCATGGAGTCAGAGTCATTACGAAAACTACTTTAATTGATTTTTTTAAAAAACTTTAATTTTCTATATATATTTTTATGTCAAGAGAAAAAACATATAAATCCATGTATTTATGTAAATTTTTGTCTTTTTTTCTTCAAATTAAATAATGTTCTGTCATTTTTAATAAAGAAATGCCATTATTTATGTCCAAATATTCTACTGAAATTAAGTGCCATTTTCCAAGCAGACACGTAGTAACTGAAGAAAAACCTCAGCCTCTTAAATAACCATTTTTATCATTTGGGGTTTCATTCCACCTATGTGGTGACCCAATTCAACCCTACTTAATTTTTAATATCTCATGAAAACACTGCCCGGGGTGGTATGACTGAATACACAGTGAACAGCTGAGCTGGACCATGATTTGTGACTAGAATTATACTTAATGGAAACAAGCAAGTACGGATGAACTAGATCAGAAAAAGAAGAATGAATAGATCAGTCTTTAGTCACTCTGTGAAGTGAGAGAATGCTTCCAGCTGCTCATAATGATCTCTGGGCTTATAATTGATTTTCTGACTAATTTACCTCAGCTTTTAATTGCAGCATAAGGTAATATTCAAAAATCCTTATTTGTTGCCTTACTCTGAAAATAGTCCTAGTGATTTCCATGAGATTGTACCTATGGTAGAAAAACATATATCAGAAACAGTTATAACTACTGTGGTACATGTATCAGAAACTACTATGCTGCATAATTTTTGAGATAGCCTTCCTGTTGTTAAGTCATCAGAAATTTTACTATAACTCCCCTGTCTTCCCTTTTCATAGAAATATTTTTAATGTAATGTCTTAAAATTAGTACCAATGTCACAGTTAATGCTATGTGTTACTAGACAGAGTTGGGTATTATTGTCTGCCTGTATTTAAGATTCAGGTATTGTCCAGAATAGATAGCTATGATTTGGTCTATAACAACTTTATGATGCAGGCAGTGGTTTTGTTGGAAGGGGGTCAGGGGAGGCTTTGGGGAGGCGTTGCATGGAAATCCAGGGTTGGTTTGTACAGCTATTTTCATGGCCCAGTATGTGTCTCCTGTACATGATATAAGTGCAGGCAATGACCATTTTTTGCCCAATCAGTTAAAAAATTTATTTGTCTAAGGGACTTTGAAAGCAGAAAAGAGGAAAGCAAAAATAAAAAGGGACCTTATTTCTCATAAATAAATTGATTGGAAAGATGAACCATTTCTTATCAATGCTCTTCCAGCAATCCTGGCTTTACATGGTTCATCAAGGTCTTCCCTACCGACATCTTCCTTTCACATTACTGGGAGAGAGAAACGGTGAAAGAAAAGCAAACAAGCAAACAGGCTTCACACTAGTCTGAGGCTAAAGTAAATGTATTTTTAAACTGTGCCCAACCACTGTGACAAGAGCAGTGTGTTGTAAAGAAGTTGGCAGCATCCAGCTGGAGAAATTAAATCTTGTTTGTACGGCAAACACTTAATAACTTTTTGCTGTGTTGATGGAAATGATTAATGCAGATCCAGCTGTAGGATTTCTGTAACCAAGAAAGGTATATTTAGCAAATGTCTTTTTGTCTCCAAAGCAGTAGAATATGTCCTGACTGCAAAGAAGTAGAACTGCAGAGCACAGTGAGATAAAAGTTCTCCAGTTTTGTCGTAGAACTGGTGCCTGCGAACTCTGAGATACTACACAGTGCTAAAACTGGGTATCTTTCACTGAACAAAGCACTCGGATCACGGGTCAGAGTTCACATCATTGTATCCTGAGCATTTCCTTTGCAATCATGTAATTACACGAGAAAATGAAATTTTTTCTACAACTGTTAAAGTGTTATGTGATTTCTCTTCTTGTATGAATCTTAGATAATTCCAGCAGAAATGCTTACTTATGCATCGTAAACCGTGAAGGTGAAAAAAAAGGTTCCTCCAGCTTGTGTGGTTAAGACATTTCCTTTTAGAGCAGATTACTTTCCTAATATAGTATCATTGCAAAAGTCATATTCTAAACATTGAGGGGATGTAGCAAAGTGTAAAAACCCCCAAAATATCTGTGAAGTATTTGGCTAGCCAGGTTTCTGATACTTTTATCACAATGCTACTGTGCTGCAGGCACTTAAGTTTAAAATAGGTGCCTTTGATTTTCTTTCCATTAGAGCTGTAGGAGTTTGGAAAAACAAGCTTGGTGAGTTGGTTATCTTTGTTAATTTAATTAAATGAAGCTCATAAGACCTAGCAGCAGCTTAATTAGAATCAATGGAGAATTAAAAATTATTTAAAATGAGGTCAATGTGAAAATAAATCAGGAGGAAGACACTACGGAAAATAGAAACAAACATCCCTACGATAATGCAAATTTTAGGCTGAGTGTAGCTAATGCCAATCAGAACATGCAAATGGTAAGATCACATTTAAACTTGCCCCTGAGCTTGAAGTTTGGAGCTCATAACGGTGATGTGGGCCAACAATGCAATAATGAGCAATATTTGTGCTGAGCTTTGGGATACGTATTTAAACAAACATAAATATGGATTTTTCTTTCCTGATATATTCTTTAGAAGGGAAAATACTGTGACAAGGATTTATTACAGACTTTATTTAGTACAGAGTTCCACTGCAAGCTGTACCTAAATTCAGATCTAGATCCTCAGGGTAGAAAGGAGAGCTCTGTTGTCCATACTAATGCAAAGCCCTTTAGCAAAAATTTTGCAACATTTCTTTTCAGACATATTGTTTAGTTAAGTAGGGAAGTGGAATTTAGGACTCCAGAGTTTCATTGACAGATCTGCCAGTGGGAGGCAAACTTATCTTCTGTGAGTCTTAGTTCATGCAGAATTTAATTGCTTGTTTTAAAAAAGTGCTTTGGGAACCAAAGTTCTTATGCCTGGTTGATTATTTCTGGTCCTCCAGTATGATTTGCAGCTTATATGGTTGTGTCAGCATAACTGTTTGTGGGATTGTGTCGTAAAGCAGATTTAAGAAATGATCCAGGTTTAAAAAAAATCCTCCAGAAGTGTGTTTGTTTATTTAATTCTGATCACAATTTCAATCATTTGGTTTATACTAAGGCTCTGCAAACCTGTTGTATCAAAACAGCTGAAGGGGCATTAAAGTGCTACTGGGACAGAAGTGAACAGTTGGGGGTAAGATTACTGGGAATTTGTAAAATTGAATTACTTTACTACAAAAAATACATTGAGTAAATATACAGCAGCCTCTTTCAAAGTCACTGGAAAGGATATCACTGTCTTGCACTCATGTTCCATCAGGTGTCAGGCTGCCACTTGTAATGTTAATTTTTGTGTATTATCACTGAAAAGAATGCATCATGTTCTGAAAAAAAAAAACCAACACAAAAAAAACCCAAAAAACAAAAAAGCATGATGTTTCATTTTGCCTACCTGCAGATAAATTTTGAGCTGATTAATGCCATTTTTAAAAATCAAAGACTTGATTTGATTAGAGCTTTCAGTGTCTCTGAAATGCAAACAGTTCTATAATTGTTTGCTCTTTTAAATTAATAAATAAACTGATAAGTACATTGTTAGTCTTAAATATGTATTTTTGTAGCCATGTTTTTCCTCCAGCCAGAACCATGGGGAAATAGAACTGCCAAATTGTCACATTGCATCAGAACATCATCACATTCGGAAACAAAATTTCAAAATAATGCTATTTCAGAAGTCATGGAAATCCCTTAAGCTTTGCTATGAGGTTTGTGCTCATTTTTCTTAAAATAGGATTCCTGAAAGTACTAGGACTTAGGCAACAGGGGGATTAGCAGAGAACAACATTGCTGGATAGAGCTTCGGTTGTCTAGGGCAGGGGAGTGGAAAAAGCAGAATAAAGGAAGGAAGCACAGGCTAGATGTGGAATGGAGGGACAGCAGGCATACTGCTGAAGCTGGCAGAGAACAACCAATAAAAATGTCATCCCTTGGCACCAATGCCCCAAAGGTTTTTTATCAGTGCTCTGGAGGACCAAATTGCTGATCTGTGATCCATTATTTGTTCAATTAAAACTAATAATAAGATGCATCTGTGATAATATAAAAGAACATTGAGATCTGATGACATTAGTGCCAAAAGAGACATATGGATACTAATGGTAGAAGTTCCCTTTTCCCAAGTTACTCTTTTACATGGCCACCAAGAGATTCTTAAGCATGTTTCCCATTAAGGCAACATAGAAGACACTCCAGCTAATACTCTTGGTAGAAATGAGTTAGGCAGGGAAAATAATTCAAGGCAGTAGGTTTTTTTGTTTCTGTCTCTGTTAGTTCCTTCCTTGTACTGTTAACTTGAATTTCAGATCTGAATTAAAGCAAGATCATAAAGTAGAATTCATCTGAAACTGCTCTGTTGCAAAGCAGAAACCAAAAATTGTGTAGTTTTCATTCATTGTCCAAAGCTCAGGGCAAGATGAGTGATTTGGCACACGGTATCTGTATATATCTAGTCTGCTTGTTCAGACCAGGTTTGAGATTGGGTTTGTGCCTGAATTTGCTACCCGTTTGCACAGCCAAAGCACTAATCCTGTCCCATTGCGCTTCTTACCTCTGTAGTGTTTGGGTCAGTGAAAGGCTGGGACATGGGTGCAGGAGTAATAGCTCTGGTCTTTGCAGGAGTGAACTGAAGTGGTACTGTGTTGATGCATCCCTGTTAAGACTGTTGACAGACATTTGCTCTTCTTTTCTGTTCTCCAGAATAAAGTCAAATAGATCATGTTAAACTATGGATAAAGAGTAGTGGGAAAGTGTTTACATACAAACGTGTTGCCCTGGCTGGCAGATCATGATACCAAAGCCATCTGTATGAGAACTTTTTCTCCTCTGTTTCCCTTTGGAGTCAAGAATTTTAAACTAAGCCATCTGTGATTTACATTGATCTGGCAGATTATACTGGAACAGAAAGAAGAACAAGGCCTCTGGCTGGGAGGCTAATATAGTGCCTTTCACTTCTCCTCCAAGACACAATTTGTGCCCTAATCTCAACAGATTCTGGCTATGTTTTGAGGGTCCACATACATGGGATATTTATTAATCTAAACCCTAAACTATATAACTAATGTAGTATTACTGTAGTTAAAAATACAAATGAATTAAGTTTAAAAATAAATCTACACAGGGAATTATATTGGTGTAATGATACCAGCCTAATTATGATGGTAAATTTCCTCACATAAGCCCTTAGTATTACTTTTTTTATTTATGCATTGATACAAAAATCCACGGATGCTTCTCCTCACAGTCCAAATCTCCCCAAGGGAGAAACGGAGTATTCAGAGAGTCCCTGAAATGAAACTCAATAGCAACGAAGTTACTATTAAGTGGGTATTCTTTATTGCAGTGCTGGGCAGCACTGGGGATTCTCCACCATAAGTGCTCCAACGAGTCACTGAACTTTTAGAGAATATATATTATACAATCATACATATTCATAGGATTTCTGGGAATTCATTTACATAAACATGAGATTTCCAGGAACTTATTAACATATGTAAATATCTGATTCGCATGCTCTCATGGTGGTCTTTGGGGGTCTTCAGATGAAGGCTCGTAGTCTTCCTCACTGTGTTCGCTGATTGACCTTTGCTTCTGCACAAACTCAGTCCTAGGATCACATAGATGTTGTCCTTCAAGACTATTGTTGCCATTCTTCTGTTTCTTCCTGTCTTCATGGTTCCGTGCATCTGTTCTCCCAAGGCCGAGTTGTCTGTAACAAAATTATCCCGGAGCCCCCCTTATCTTATAACTGTTCTTCTAGCTACTCCCTAAATCACATCAGACCGCCCTCAAGTCTAACAAGGTATTCACAACATCCTTAAATCACAACCGGGTGTCTTCTGATCTAATTAAGTGACTAAGGTATTTACAACATCTTTCTTACTCTTGTGGCTTTTAACCCTTTCAGTATGTAAACAAGCCCTGGAACAAATGAACTTAAAAGCAAGACTTGAACAATATGCCTTTCCAGGAGTCTCAGACCACACACACAAATGCCCAGTTCCCCAGTGTAAGAGACTGAAGTGTTAAGAACAATTGTCTCAAAGCTTGCTTGGGTGTGTTTATCTGATAAGACCGGACAGCAGACCACTCTTCTGTCTGATAAGACCCAAAGGCAGACCATTCTTTGGCTTATCAAGTGCCACTAGCTTGCAAAGAAATGTGCAAACTTGCTGAAGCAGCAGGCCATTCTTTGGCTTATCAGGCACCACCAAGAACAGGACACCAATTGGTATCCGGGCCAGGCCACTTGCCCACCAACAATACATATTGTGTGATTAGATGTGCACGTGTGGCATATGTGATGTTGCCCTGGGTAACCAAACCGAAATGAGAGGTTGGTACCCCTCTCCAACACGGGATAAAAGATGACACAACGAAACCTGAGGTGGCCATCCATCACTGAAGAACTGAAGACTGTGGACCAACGGGACGCCGCTGGATCCATGGTGGTGACTATCCTTTGCTTATCTCTCTGAATGCTTGCTTAACTTCCTCCTAATATTTCCTGGACTATCCTTTGCTTATCTCTCTGAATGCTTGCTTAATTTCCTCCTAATATTTCCTGCCTTTCCTATCACTTTACTCTTTTATATTTACCCAATATCTGTCTGATTGGCAGCATATGACCTCGTTTGTGTCTTAATTTCACCCTTGGGATCATTACGGACCTTCCCTGAGCCTGACAATCAGACCGGGACTTAACACCAAGTAACTCCATTTTATGCACAAATTGCCTCTAAACATAAAGAATGAAAGCTGAATTTGGGTTCTGCCATATGGCATGGTTTCTTTCTCAGAGCTATTCCTAGTAAAACCCAACAACAATACAGTTTTTCTTCAAAGGTCTATGGCACAATCATCTCATATTAAAATCGATACAAATTTTAACATTGAATTGTGATGAGGAAAAGCCTCTTAAACCTCTAAATTCTAAGGTCTTCATCTGCTTCTAATAGTGCTCATAGTAATTATGTAAATAATGAAGGAGCAGGAAGGGTGAATCCTTAAGGTCTAAAGTGTGCTCTGAGAGCTACAGCAGTGCAAAAATTTTTTGGAAGTTGATATGTTCATGTTGTGAGCTAATAAGCTCTGAAATTGAATATTGCTGTATCTTCCTATACTTTTTGATGTTAAAATCACAATAAAGAATACCAGAAATGGTGGGAAAAAATGTAGACTGGCAAATCTAATTGACCATGAATTGTTTACCTAAAAAAATTGAAAGATAACTTTTAATAACATGCTGCTTACAGTACAGTCTAATCAGAACTTTGTTTTGTGAGACTTGGAAAATAAGAAATGGCTCATGATGAATCTCACGTTTCTTTATCTTTGTTTATAACCAACAAAGCGATGCTATCAACGTAATATCTTTGGACTTTAAATCTACTCAGCCACTATATAAATGGATTTGACATGTGCGTAATCTGCTGCTAAGATTTATAGTGAACATTTATTAAAGGATTAGGGAGCAATGAAGCTTTTCATGGCTGTGTTACTACATGTTTTACTGCATAGTTACCAAAAAGGAATGCATAAACATAGCAAGGATTTCAGCAACTTAAATTAAAAATACTTTTTTTCCTAATTCTTGCTTTGCTTTGGAAATTCTTACATGAGCTAATTTTGGGGGGAGGGGAAGAGGGAAGAGGCACATTCTACTCTCATAGAGCTTAAACTCAATATAAGTGGATTAAAATATTTACTTTGATATGGATACCTTCCATACTCAAGGTATCTAATGTCTTAAAATAATCTATGAATTCAATATTCTGAGCTATGCCCACAAAAAAATTTAGGCATCTAAGCCTGCGATAGTGATCAATTCTCAAGTTAGCTGCTATGTGGCCCTGGGAAGTGCCTATAAACCAACAGCACCCCATTTTCCTGTAAAATTCCATGAGCACCCAAAAATCTGCTTCTGAATGCTCCCAGAAACATTTCAGCCTGCACCATACTAAGCATTGAAGGATGAATCCATGCTTACACACTTTTTGAGGCAAGAAGTTAAACATTCACTCTTCTGCCTTATTTACAGGTCAACCACTCTGTCTGCAGCTGTGACTGCTCATGCCTAGGACAGCCTGTAAGCATTAGAGAAGTGGACGTTACCATCTGCTTTCCTGCAGTACTCACCAGTTCCTCAGTGATTTGAGGTTCGGAGACTTCCTGAATTTAATAATGTTTTATATTCAATAGTTCTTGATGGATATTTTTTACAATTTTTTTTTAAAACCTCTGAAGGGTTTCAGCACTCAAAACATTCACTGGTAAACTATTTCACCGATTAAATAGGTACTGTATTAAGGAGTATTTCTGTTCATTCTTTTTGAACTTTATGTTAGTTTTATTTGCTGCTTTCTACTTTTTCTTTTGGAAGAGACTCATATTTGCTTTTTCCATGCCACTTCCAATTTCACAGACCTTCATCATATTCCCTGCTCATCTTTCTCTTTTCCAGGTTGAAAAATATTAAATTACTTATCTTTTCATCATACAAAAGCCATACTATATCTTTGAACATCACTTCCAGCCTTCTCTGCATCTTTTCCATTTTTCATATTCCTTTTGAAATAGAAAGGCCAGAACTGAACAAGTATACAAGATTCAGATGTACCATGGATTTAAGTATGGCATAACAAGGCTTCCTCTTTTGATTTCTATTCCTTTTGAAATAGTTCCTGGCCTTCTATTTGCTTTCTCAATAACTATTGATAATTAACTTGACACTTCCTGGAATTCATTATTATAGATCCAAATCTCAATCATGAATAGTAATAATCAGTTTAGATCCCTTTTCTATATAAGTAATGTAAGAATATCTTCTTCTCTGTATGCGTCACTTAACTTTTATTCATATTTAATTTTGTCTGCCTTTTTATTATCAAGTTACTCAGTTTTGTGAACTCCTCCTTTGCTGCAGACCATCATCTTTCTTACCTGTAATAATTTGTTACTATTAATAACTTGGCTACCTCCCTCATTTCATCTCCTTTTCTGATTCATTTGTGATTATGTGAAGCAACACAGATACCAATGCAGAACCACATGTGAGACATACACTTTAAAGGCTGACTGTATGCTCTTGCCATATTTCCTTTATGTTACAGATTTCTTTATCCATGTGAAAATGTTCCTTCTTATTCTATGACAGCTTAATTTCTTTAAGAGGCTTTGGTGAAAGATTTTGCAAAATGTGTTTTGAAAATCAAAGCAGACTACACCAACTAGATGTCTCTTGCCAGTAGGCCTATCGACTCCTTCAATGAATTTCACTAGATTTGGGTGACGTGCCTGCCCTTTAACAAATCACGATGATTCTCACCAATATCTAATTTTTAAGCCATGTGGCTCTTAAATTTCATTTTTAGAAAACGTTCTACCAATTTACATGGTAACAATATCAGGTTTACTCATCTTTAGGTTAGTTAAGGAGCTTAGGAGGCCATGGAGGGACAGAGCTTAAAAGCATAGTGTCATAATGCTGTCCTGGTTTCAGCTGGGCTAGAGTTTTCTTCTTGGTAGCCAGTATGGTGCTGTGTTTTAGGTTTAGGATGAGAACAATGTCGATAACACACTGATGTTTTGGTTCTTGCTAAGTAGTGCTAAGTTGTTGCTAAATAGTTGCTAAGTAGTGCTTACATTGGTCAAGGACTTTTCAGCTTACCATGCTCTGCCAGGTGCACAGGGCAGGGCTGGGAGGAAGCACAGCTGGAGGGGCTGACCCAGACTGGCCAAAGGGTTATTCCATACTATATGACGTCATGCTCAGTATATAAGCTGGGGGAAGAAGGAAGGGGAGGAAATTCGGGGTGATGGCGTTTGTCTTCTCAAGTAACTGTTACATGTGATGGAGCCCTGCCTTCCTGGGGATGGCCGAACACCTGCCTGCCGATGGAAAGTAGTGAATGAATTCCTTGTTTTGCTTTGTTTGCATGCGCAGTTTTTGCTTTACCTATTTAACTCTTTTATTTTACTTCAATTATTAAACTGTTCTTATCTCAACCCACGAGTTTTCGGACTTTCACCCTTCCAATTCTCTCCCCCATCCCACTTGGGTGGCGGGAGTGAGTGAGCAGCTGTGTGGTGCTTAGTTGCTAGCTGGGGTTAAACCACGACAGTCTTTTTTGGCACCCAACGTTGGGCTCGAAGGATTCGAGATAACGACAGATTTAATTGGAATGTGCTAGATCGAATTTATAGCCGTTGTTGCTGTTTAGCTGTTAATCGGCAGGCTTCTGTGCTTGCCATGGGGCTTGCTTGCCTTACTGTATATTAGAGTCTAGTGCTTGCTCTTTGCTTTCGCTGCTTGCTGTACTGCTTATCATCTTACTCTGTTGTGCCTGGGAACATTCTGATAACAGCAACAGCCATGCGCCTGAGCTGGCAGATGGCAAGGGCATCTCTGCTGTTTCTCTGTATTACTGTACTGGACAGGCTGGAACTCCAGTGTGAACTCAAGTCGAAGGGACTATGACCTGTGGATGAGTCCACGCAGGAGCAGGACACCCCGAAGCATCTGGGGATGTGGATAATCCCATGCCAGAGCAGCCCATGGAAGTTAAGGGTGGAGGAGACATCCACATGCAGCCCATGAAGGACCCCATGTTGGAGCAGGTGGATGCCCAAAGGAGGCCATGACCCTGTGGGAAGCCTGCACTGGAGCAGGCTCCTGGCAGGACCTGTGGACCCGTGGAGAGAGGAGCCCATGCAGGAACAGGTTTGCTGGCAGGACTTGTGACCCCGTGGGGGACCCATGCTGGAGCAGTTCATGAAGAACTGCAGCCTGTGGGAAGGACTCATGGTAGAGAAGTTCATGGAGGACTGTCTGGCATGGGAGGGACCCCACGCCGGAGCAGGGGCTAGAGGAGGAGTCCATTGCAGTATTAAACCAAATGGTCTGGTCCAAAGGGACCAGGGGTGGAGATTGTAATGGAAATACCTTTTTAAGTTGTTGTGACCCAGGATTTGAGTTGCATGTTGCGGAATTACTATAGCAGGAACCCCTTGTTGCTAACCAGTCTAGGAGCAAGGGGAGGAGTTCATTGCAATGTTAAACCCTATAACCTGTCCCAAAGGGGCCAGGGGTGGAGAATGTGATGGAAATACCTTTAAATTGATCTGACTCGCATGTTATAGGAATTACTATAGCAGGAACCACTGGAACCAATGGAGGAGAAGCCTTACAAGAAGCAATGCAAGTGCAGCAGTGACCCGACCTGAGCTGGCTTTGGTGCCCCATAACACCATGCAACACACCACCTCTCCTGTCCTGAGTGACCACCATCACAGATGGAGTCCAAAGTCATGGACTAAATGAACTCAATGGACATTTTGTGGACATTTGTGGATGTTCATGGACATTTTACAAACATTTCCCAGGAGCGGTCCATAGACTAAGGGAATGATACCTGTGTATTGTATCAAAGGATGGGAAGGGGGGTGGGTGGTTAAAGAGGATGTATTGGATAACGTAGGACCTGAGCAATGCTAAAGCCCTTTGTGAAATTAAGGCATATTTGCAGGAAAAAAAAAATCATACAGGATATATAGATATTTCAAACCTGAAACTTGAAACCAATGTTTTGATGCTGATCTCTTGGGATAATTCATGATTCAGACTTTTCATACCAGGGTCTTAGCTGGTTATTAATATTCTAACTGCCTAACTTTGCTTTCTCTTTCATTCCTTGTATGAAACTTATGTATTATCTTGCCTTCTTGGCTGCTAAGCAACTGTAATAATGCCTATCACAGGCAGCCTAACAGATAGCCATGACTGCTGTTTACTTTGTCTATTGGTGGTAATAGTACATTAATATAAATAGGAGATGGCAGGCAATGGCAATAAAAGAACAAATTTCATTGAAACTTTTGAGAAATGCTAAGTTAAAGCTTAGGCTACATGGATAGTTGAGAGAGTTTTGTGGCAGGGTCTGAAATTGAAGAAAGAGAAGCAATCACTGTTGTGGGAGTGAGCTGGCAATTCATTAATTGTAAATTAATTTCTTTATTTAACAGCTTATGAGCAGTGTTTATCATATTAGTGTCTGAGTTCTTATAACCAGCAGCAGATTTATCCTCAGATTACCTGAGTTACATTAGAAGTATTATTTCCCTTGATTTACTGGGGCACAAAAAAGGCAAGTAGATCTTACTTAATTTAGCACCTATGTAAACCCCTATTAGTGAAGAATTAAGATCTTAATAACATCCATCCCCACCAAACAAATAATTTAAAAAGGTAAAAAAATTAGTATTGTGCATAAAGATGTTTCTTTGGTGAGACCAAATGGTAAGAAATTTTTTTTTCCATTGACCTTAGCCAGTCAACCTTCAATCTCATGACATCATGATTTTGGAGTATAATTCTAACACAGTAATTGCATTGTTTATTATCAATAATTTCCTTATTTTAATGAGCTAAGCTTTCCTACAATGTGAGGGAAAGTTGAAAAAACTTCAGTATTACCTTTTGCTTTTTTAAAACACAAAACCTCATACATACACAAAAATCCCAGTAAATTTCATTCTTATATAAATTATTTAGATCTTAGAGATGTAAACTATACTCTTTTTAAAGCGTGTCCACACTGAAACTGTGCAGGTCACCTGCAATCCACACCAGAAGATCAACACCAAAGAGCAAGAGACTACTCAAATGTGTAATGCTTGCTCAGCTGTTGACATCAATATCAGGACTGCAAATTACCATGAGAGTTCTTGTTATCTGACTCATTCCTTATCACTGAAATGAAGCCACCAGTTTATAAACAACTGAAACATTATTAGATGATAACAAATTTTGTCTAATAATATAGTACTTAGCGGTTATACATAGCACTTTTCATCTGAGTGCTTTACTAACTTTACCAGAAGAGGCCAGAATTGAACAAATGACCTAAAGGTCAAATTCTCTTTTCACTGAAAATAAATTCTCAAAAGGAAAATCAAGAAGTGCTAAAACAAATTAAGAAAGAGCAAGGTGCTAATGGAATGAAGGTAAGATTTCTTTCTACAGAATATAAACAAAATATGGCAGAGGAATCAAAAGCAAGAAGTGCCTGATGGTGAGAACACACTATTGAAATACCCTGTGTCTTACTTGCTGTTTATTTGCTACCTTATCATCTGATTTTAAACAAAACTTTTCTCACATTTGTGTCATATTTATACCTACCTTGTGACAGAAAGATCTTGCCATCTACACATTTTCAGAAGGGACATGGTCTGTCTGTCTCTTATATTTACGGTGGGGTAAGGACTGCCTTTTGAAACAGGTCATGTTAAAACAAAGTTTTATATCAGTGCTCCAAAACAGAATAACAGGGTAGCAAAAATCTTTATATTTCAAAAAGTTATTTCTGACTTAATAGTGATGAAATGCCAATAATGCTTTTTAAAACAACTGATGTTCTTCTTATATGTGGTAATTATCTGATAACGGGTACACAGAAACATGAAAAAATGAATTACAGTGCTAGTGTATACTTTTAAAATTTGGGACTTAGAACTACAGATGCAAAATCACTTTCAGTAAAACTCCTTGGCAGACCAGTTTGTTATTGTCTTCACATGTCATAATAGGTGACACACTATTTTGTGTGTGTTGGAAAGTGGGAGTTTCTAGAGGTGGATTATTGGAGAGCGATTTCATCTTTGGAAGGAATTAGGAAGTCCATGCAACATGATCGTTCCCTATGTGCAAGAATTGATAGAAGTATATAAAATCTTTTTAAAAGGTACCGCTAATGTTCAACAGAGTTGTTAAGGGAGTCTGTTAGAGACAATAAAGAAGAACGACTGGGAATACACAAGGAGGGAAATTTGGAACATTTTTCGTGTACAACATTGTTTTCAGCAGTGAAGGCTGGGATAGTTAATAGCTTCATGGAAACCTATGGGAAATGGACTATATGTAAGTGAATGAGATTTTAATAAGACAGATGATTGTAATTCTTATACAAATAATGGTCCTCTCATCACATAAATGACATCACTGGAAAAATTAGAGGGCATTCCGGCAAAATCAACTAGAATAAGTTGATAACTCGAGAATACAGCTTATGGAGAAAGTACGAGGGAGCTTACCTTAAACACTAAAAAAGACATAAAACTTTTTTTCTGTAAATTGCTGATTAGTCTGGAGCAATACTGAACACAGTAAAGTCAACAGAATCTGAGGTGTTGAGAAGCTGGAGAGATAAAATCTACCTGGCTTCATCTGACAGCAGTTGAGAGGCAGTGTATGCCAGATGGTGTATAGCCTGACTATGCATATCAATTCCTCTTATTCCAATTACAAATTAAAAATATGATTGTCAAGGACTCTTATGGAACTGGAATTGTCCCAACATTGCCGTTATACCACCATCTTCTGGCTTGGACATCCAGCCTCCGACAGACTGCATGCACGCAGACCACAGGGCGCCTGTGCAGAGACCAGGGCGCGAAAAGCAGAAACACGGACTGCACGCACGCAGACCTGGAGACGTTGGAAATTTGATCCCTTTTCATGGCTTCCGGGTAACCCCTGGGTTAAGCATATCTTATTTTATATGTTGTGTGGTTTAGCAATGTTGTTATTTTTACCATGTGTCATTCCATGTTTTGTTCAATTAATTCAATGTGTTTCGACTAACATGCAGTTTGTTGCTGTCCCATCACCTGACAATGTTAAATGTATCCGTGCAGTGTACCAGCCAAAACCTTCAGTTGTAAAAATTGTGTAAACAAATGCTCTCTTTTCTTACCTTACTATCCTCTCCTTCTATCACCACCCTGGACCGTGAAGACAGAGATCTGCGAGTCAAGACAGCAATCTTTGAGCCACAGGGTGATGTAAGAGTCTGAAGTGTTAAGAACAATTGTCTCAAAGCTTGCTTGGGTGTGTTTATCTGATAAGACTGGACAGCAGAACACTCTTCTGTCTGATAAGGCCCAAGGGTGGACCATTCTTTGGCTTATCAAGTGCCACTATCTTGCAAAGAGATGCACAAACTTGCTGAAGCTGCAGGCCATTCTTTGGCTTATCAGGTACCATTAACTTGCAAGGGAACACAATCAAGCACAAATCAAACTTCTGCCTCAACTTTTTGCTTGCTAATCACTAGATCCAAGTGAAGAAAGGTGCTTCTGGGTTTATTTAGCCTCCATGTCTTTCACCAGAAGTATGCATGACTGTGAGCGCTCATCTGCAACGTTTTCTTCTGTTGTTATATTTGTCTATAAAAGTGAGAGAAAACTTCAGAACTTGTTTAGGAGTGTTTATTTTTAGACAGCTATTGACAATGATGCTCACATAAAGTAGCAGAGTTCATACAAAATGGTGCAAAATAACAATTGGTACAACTAAATGACACAAACAAAAACCAAAGCTCTCACACTGTAGGAAAGAAAGGAAAACCAGAAATGGTTTATTTTGTCTATTTTTTTAAAACAGAGCTAATGCAACAGATCATGCTCTAAAGCACTTTGCTCAGTGCCAGAGCTACAAAAATAAAAATAGATTCATGTTAATTTTAAGCCTCCAGGTTCTCACTCCTGGGGTACTATGCTCACCAATGATTAATTCAGAAGCTTGGCAGAAAGTAGTGTTTTGCCTGCAACTGTGCCAATAGGAATTACTCAAGCACAGAGACTAATCTCAAATAAAGAAGCTGTGAGGAAAAGTCACAGACAGAAGGCAGTGTTCAATATTTGCCTTTTAGGGGCATACAGGCGAATTCTTAGTTCTTGTCACTTAGCTAACACATCACAACATGAGTAAAGAACATATATATCCACACCATCAATTTTCCTCACATCATGTTGTGGCATTTTTTTATGGTTAAAAAAAGAGTAAGTTATATTTCTATGCAAAGTACTGTCTCTGTACCGCGGAAGACTATTTTTTAGGTTATATCCTCAGTAGTGGAAATTGACATTTTCTATGGAGCTATGATGGTATCTTTTGTTCATAGCCTGGCCTCTTTTTTTCAAGGTTGTATTCAAATAGCCAAAACAATATAGGCATTACACGAGGTGTTTCCTAGCAGAAGGTAAACAGAGTTCAAGCTGATTGTGGTGCATTCATTCCACCTGGAAAATGTTTTCTCTGGCTGTTCCTACAAGAAAGAGATTGACAGAGTCAGAACTCAGCATGAGAGGGAAGTTTTTGAGTTCTCTTGCATTCTGGAGAGCATGTAGGTTAATCACCATCTTAAGATGTTGGGCAGGTAGCACAGCCAGACTGTGAAGCACGGAGATCAGAGGTGACTTCACCCCATGTGAGCTGAATGTAAAGAAAAGCAGCAATAACATCTGAAAATTTAGGTTAAAGTGTACAGTTATAGTATGCATTGCTACAATTTTAAGGAAGAAGGGAAGTTAGAGAAATGGATAGAGCTACTGTTTGTCTCTTCATATGTTTTCAGAGACCATATTCTCTTATGCAGTTAAAAAACAACTTATTAACAGTGTTGCTGTCAAGGTGACTTTGATTCTAGTTGTCCTCTGTGGTTGCTTTCTGCAGCACTTAAAACAGATTGGGGTGTGTGACTTTGCTTATTAGAGAAACTGCTGTTTTTTGGATTCATTTTGCCTTCTTTAGAACTTTGGGAAGATAGTTCAAAGCTGTCAGTCCCTTTAAGGAAGGAACTTAGAGAGGTAAAAGAAAAAAAGCAACAACCCACAGAGTGACTGGAAGGAAGTAGATGTCAGGACTCTTCCTTGAATTATACAAGGCATAGATAATTCAGTACGCCTGCTATTTACTGCAGGATAAGACAAGTAATCAGGTACCTATCCATGTGTAATTTTGAAATGTGTGAATTCAATCACTGCTTCTTCGTGACTTCTAAAAACATCATGAAAGCTCCTCATGCTTGTTGACATTACTCCTTCCCCCAGTTCAGAGGCCATTGCACTATCTGTGCCTATAGGTTATGTCATTCAATCAGTAAGGAAGCCTTTGCATATGAAATTGGACCAAAGCCTTAATAACTCCCATAATTCTCTGTGCTCACTTAGTCTATTTTCATGATCCTGTTAACTTTTAGCAAATCTCTTCTACAAGGCAAACTGTTTTCACAAAGGTCACAAGAACAAAGTCAGATATATTGAGAAAGTAATCAATAAATATGTCTTTCCTCTGCAGTAATATTTAACACTTCAGAGGATAGATGGAATGCTTTAGCATAAAAATAGAAATTAAGTTATTTTTCCAAGCATGATATTTTCAGTTTTACTTACTATCCAACTGCTTCTCACTGAAAAGTGGTAGTGGCCTAAGCACACTACTTCATAACTTTTTAAGACTTTCCTTAGTATCATACAACATTTAATGATTGAAAGTAATTTTTAAAGAATGGGTTTATAAACTGTTTTATTTTATGAAAGGAGAGAGGGATAACATTCCTTGTTTCTACCTAAAATGATTAAGATCAAAACTAATTTTCAGCATTCATAATGTTCATAATTCAATATATACAGACTATTTTTGGATTAATACAATTTTAAAATGCTAATAAGAGATCATTGTGGCTTTGCCAGAGATGATTATGTTAAAGACACTCCAGTTCTGATTCTCCATAACACATTGAGAACCTACTGACATGCTTTGCTCTTTTGCATAAGCAGAAAGACTAGCCTACAGCACTTTTATTTCCTTTTACCATTATCACAAGAGCGTAGCTATAAATATTAACTGTCATGACGTATAGTTTTTTCAGAAACACGACTGAAAAACATCCCTGTCATTTCATGTTAAATTATTACTTGCTTTCCACACCAGATGTTCTTACAGCCTGTGAGACTGTTCTTATTTGGGGAGAGAGACATTTAGGACCACAAGGAGTCTGATATAAAGGTGATCATAGATAGTGAAATAGTTGGGGGGAAATATTAAAAAGTTTCAAGATAGTCACAGACCAAGAACAAAAATATTTTCTCTCTTTATAGAAAGAGGCTTAGATATTTTATTCTACATACACAATGAAGCTACTGTGGTAAGTGCAGGGATGATTAATGTTAAATTACAGATAGTAGCTACTGGTTATCTTTTAAATATAACTCAGTTTGTGTAAACCTCTTCAAAAGTTTCAAAAGAACATATCTATAGGATCTTTAAATCATGTTGCCTGGGGAGACTTTCGCTCTCTTCCATACAAAGTGCCTGGTTAGGAATATTTAACGCAATAGTGACAAGTTAAATATCATATAACTTGTCACAGCTGTGTTGTCTTATATGAGATCATCAAGGAGTGAATGACCATAGTGTTTCTGCTTAAGATCAAGGTGTATCACCAGAGCAATGTGGGAGCCCAGGCCAAATATAATAGAGCAAAGACAGCAGTGTTTTGGCAGCACTTTCTGTAGGAAACTAGTTGGGTGCTTGCCAACTTGTGCACTTGCATGCAAAAGCCATCTTCTTCCTGTACCACCTTAGGAATAGCATAGCATAGCATAAAGTAGACTAGACTAGACTAGAATAGAATAGCCCAAGCTGAGGTGCTACCTTAAAAGCAGTGAAAAGTCCTGAAAGTACTGATTCTTAAATCTGAAGGCTTCAGCAAGAGAGGCCAGGGACCTGAATCCTCTTGAGTGCACAAGTTTGACAAAGGAAAGGGACACTTTTGACACAAGGGTTCCTAAGCCTAAAGCTTGGGTAATAGCCAGCCCTTCAGCCCCACTCCCCTCAGACCTGGCTCAGCAACTGGCCAAAACAGCTCCCAAGAAAATGGGTGAGTGTTTAGCAGTAAGGTACTGACAGGATTTTGGCAGGCAAGATTTCTTCGGAACCTTCCTGACCATCTGGCAGAACTTTGGTAATGTCGAAATGTCTCGTAAATATTTGATTTTGAGGAATCTACATTCTCCAACAGAAGATTTTTCAACTGAAAGATTTCTGTCAGGTTCTGTCAAACTTTTCTATACTTGGCACATTTGACCTTTCAGCAGCTCTCCTACTAGTTCTGACACATATGGCTCAACTCAGTGCCATGAAGTACTTCATTTTTACTGACATGAATTTTGTTCCTTTATAGTGAGAGATGGTAACATGGCATTTAAAATCACAGTCTTCTCTAACTCACAGTATACTTCTGTTCAGCTTAAGTGTACTTCATTCCATTTTACCATTACCCACTAGGAGTGGACTGGGGCATCAATCACAATTATTTCATTTTCTCAGGTGACAAAAAGCAGGCAGACATATTTTCTTGCAAAATATAAATATTATCTGCAAACATTCATATTGTTTGTTAATGTGGTTTGAAAGAACAGCGGCGGCAACCTGGCATTGAAAGAAATTTAATTTTGCTTCTAATTAAGCAGAAATGAGTACTGAAATTCAATTAAACCAAGCAGTAACTGGGGGATTGAGTGAATTATCTTTTTCTATTATACTATAATCATGTTATATAGAGAGGCTTTCATGACCTTTAGAGCCACTTGAGAATCTAATAAACAGCATCAGGCCCAATTCTGTCAGCAGCAAAGACTTTTATCAAGATAGTACTGTTACTGCCACTGTACTGGGCTTTTGTGCTTTTATATGTCATTTTTGTCTAATCTAGAATTTTAAAATGTTCTAACATTTATTTTTATACCATATATTAAGCTGTTGCTTAGTGAAGTAACTGCAACATTCAATATATATATAGTGCATGGACTTGTGCCACTAACCTCATCTTGTTTCCATGGTTTTCTGTTGTTCTCCATATATCTAGTCTGTTTTTTAAATTGTGTGTTATACATATCTTTGGGAGGAGGAATTATCAGGCAATCACAAACAGACACTGGGAGAGCTGGGACCTTAAGATTATATTGCTGGCTCTTTAACTGGGAACAGTCAGTTAAAACAAAGACTGAGAATCTGGATGCTAGGAGTCTACTTATGCTTCTGTCACCAATACATTATATGAACTGAGGCAAATCACCTTACCTCATTATAAAATGCCATAGAAAAATTTATTGCAAAAGGCTTCTGCAGAGACACAGGCCTGTTTCTGATGAAGATTTTTTTTTTTGGTAGAAACTTTTCTTGAAAAATAGCTGTTTTTCATTTGCTTGGTAAAACCAAAATCCAAATGGCTTTTAATGCCGAAAAGTTGCCTTGAAACTGAAAAAAAATATTGGTTTTCTCCCAGTAAAAAGGACACTTTTAGAAAAAAAAATTATTAAATGAACCATTTTATGCTGGGAAAAAAATGCTTTGAAGGAAATTTTTTATCATTTCTGGTATTGTATATCTGAGATATCTTCCCAAAATAGGCAGCCTAAAATAAAATGCGGGCAGGTGGGGTATGGGATAAACCATCCTTCTAAATGATGCCAGAGGTGAATTTGGCTGCTATTGTTACCTTCGTTCACTGCTTAGGGAAAGAAAAATGTAAATGGCCCAGCTGATCTCTAAGATTCTCTCTACTCACTTTCAAAATTGTTATATTTTAATAATAGTATTTATGTCCAGCTTACACAAGCGTGAAAAAAATCAACAAACATTTGTAGACATTGAGTAATAAGAATTCAGATACTTAATTTACTTTTGGGCAAAGTATTTTCAAATATTGGAAAAATGTAAGTCCACAATTAAATATCTCTTAAATAAGGCTCTCATTGAGAACATGACAAAAATATCTGCTAAAATAAGCAATCAAGTGTTCAGGAGATTTCATATTTCTCATCTTTTTTATTTAGGTTTTCCCACTACACTGGTGCATTTCTGTTTCATTACCTTTGCCTGATATTTCTGGATGTCTTGCATTCCAACAGTGATTGCTACCTGTAACGTCACTGACATAGCATTTCCTTTTCCAAAATTGAAATAATGCAACCATTGACATTTTAAATGACAAGAAAAAGTGAAAAAGGCTTAAAGGGAAGAATTTTCATATATTTCTATATCCGAGCCTGTAACTCTAGCCTACACCATTGGGACAGATATCAGTGCATGACATCTAGTGGTAGATGAAAGAGATCCATTGATTTCTGCTATCAAGGAAAGGTTCTTAAATTACTGCATCTGCATGTACCCAGCACAAGGGAAAATTATTCTTATCAAAAACCAGGTGATCATACAAAGCAAATTTATTCTTTATGCATCCCTGGACAATACATCCAGACAGACTCACAGTCTGTTTTGTATTTTAAGGGATAGGCTTTTTTTCAGTATAAAGTTGTGTTTCCATTGAAAAAATTCTGAGAGGCATTTGTTTAGATACATTAAAGGTTTTTCAAGCAATAATCATAGAAGGATTCATCAAGAATAACATATAGAAAATAAGGGTTATATAATAATTAGAAAGCCCTTTGTTTTTCTGTAAACAGTAAAATGTTCTGAGGTGTTATAGGTAACACAGCAGTCCTGTATTTTCCATAGAGGTATCCTGGACTTCCTTGACCTCCAAATACCTACATGATCTTCTCCCCTGTGAATTATAGTAGGAATTTCAACCAGATTGAGGAATAATAATAACTAAATAATATTAAAGTATTCCTCCAGCTTTAGACTGAAGTTTATTTGGAAAGATGGAGTGGCTGTGTACAAAGTATCTACTCTGGGGATATATAAAGCTTTTCACATATCTCGTTTATCAAACTACAGTTTTAAAAACTGGATAGTTCTTTCCAAGTTTAGAGCATTTTCGGGCACCATACTGGGTCAGAACCTACCTGTTTAACCATACTAGAGAGTTTATTTCAAGTTGTTGGTCAGTGTTCTCAGCAGAGGAAAATGTCTTAGCTTTCTGAATTCCCTTCCCTACCTTTTTTGTTTCTCCCTCCCTTTTTTGTTTCTCCCTCCCCTTCACTTTCCTTTTCCCTCCTGGCTAACATTGTTCCTAAAATGCTTTGATGTTTCTTTTCAAAACTACTTTTCCTGATAAACTGACACTTTATTAAGAACTTTTTTTCCAGATGTAGTTGTAATTTTTCTAAACGTAAAAAGACTTCCCTGATTAAAAAAAAAAAAAAAACCAAAAGCCAAACAACAAAATCAAACCGAAACTTCTTTCTCAAGCCTACAGCAAGACACTACAAGTTCAAAGTGGAGAAGGTGGAATAATGTTTTACCTGGACAAAACAAGATACATGCTCATAAGGCATCAGATTGTCTTATTTGAAATGAGTTTCCAGATGAGTTCACCTGATAACAGAATGTTTAATGGAAATTCTCAGCCCAAATTATTAAAATCAGCAAAAGTATCAGCAACTGAAAGCAGGATTTTTGTAAAAGAAATTCATAAGCCACTACGACTGGATAGTGCATAACTTCATTCACAGCCATGCCATGCTAAGTCAGCAAGTATACCTGTTTTCCATGTATTTCTCTAATATAAAATGCATTTAAGTTCTTTCAAAGTTAGCATATTTGGAAAACAGTATATCAACAGCTGGGGTGGGAATGATATTTTTTCCTTTGGATATTTGCATGCTTATCCTGGTTTAATCTGACATATTAAACAAACGTAAGAAGGAAAATGTTTGCGAGACAATGCCCAGCCATGAAGACATACTGGCTGCTTTCCATCAAGGACAATAAAGTCAAGAGCAAGGGAGGTTTAGCAGGTAAAAGAGGCATGTGGCATTGTGGCCCTGTGTATGAACAAGAGTGGAAAATCAGGACTGAGGTGGGTTGATAGAGGGAAGCAGTTGATACTCAGCTGATATTCAGACAAATGTCTACATAAATAGGTATGGGCATGAATCTGAATTATCATTCTGACATCTGCCTCCTGTACCATATAGCAGTAATAACCATTAACCTTTTATAAGGTCTGAATACAAAGATAGTCCATTTAACATAATGGCAAAGACGTCACAGGGACAGAGTACAGCACATAAAGAACAGAAATGATCTGTGAAAGGACAGTGCAGAAAGGAATTTCTATTGAGTCTCCATCAGTAACAATGACCTTTGCGGATTCCTTAGCTTAATTGAGAGCTCATACAGTTGCTAAAGAAATGTTATGGAAATATTTGTTATATAATGTGAAACAATAGGACAGAAAGTTACTTTTGGTAAAGAGTAATGTCTAATTCTGCTGCAATCAGCATGTCTTTTGACTCATGCTTTTTCAGGTGCCTCTACAAGACAAGGCATTAAAAACTCCTTATGATGTCCTGTTTAGAAAGGAGCAAATAATAATAGTCAAAAGATGCCTGACCTATTGTACAGAGCTACTGTTGGAACTGTTGCCATTACCCATTTGTATGATGGGGAATTGCAGCAAGACTCGGTAAAGGAGAATAAAGAAGTCACCCTGAATGTAAAATAGGCTAGAAAATGCTTGTTCCTGAAGTTCCTCCCAATTCCTTCCTTGATCTACCTCCACACACACACACTTGTGCGCATGGTCTCTCTCTGGCTGTCTCCATGGTAACAACAGCATCGGGATTTTGCTGCTGCTGCATGTTTTGGAAGCTGCCTTTGCTCAGGGAACCACTCACCCAGCCCTGCTTGTGCTTGGATGCAGCAGCATCACCTGCCGGAGACTGTCCCTGTGTGCGAGGGGCCACCAGCAGTTAGACACACTTGTCTGCAGTACCCTGTGTGCGCTGCTATTTCTTTTGGCCGTGGGTGGTTTATGCTGACAGGTGCTAAAGTGCTTTGTAACAGTTGTACATTAGGCAGAGGGATTAAGTGCATGCAGGTGTATTTGTGCAGGGAGCTGCCAACTCAGGACAAAAAGTGCATGGTATAATGAGTCCCTAGAAACAGGAGTGCCCTGTTTTTGAAACTTTGAGAAGAGGTAAATTCCTACTGAAGATGTTGCAGTCTTCAGTGTCTCCAGGCAGTAGTCATACTTCTTACTACACTAGCACAAATCACCAAAGACACAAAAGTCAACTCTGGGGCACCGTTAAAGTCAAACATACAGGGGGTAAGTCAGAATCTTGCCCACTTTATGCTTTTGACAGAAGAGGAAGGAGCTAAACACATGTGGAGGAGGTGTGGAATGGAAGCTGATGAGAACTCTTCTTACTATCTGCTAGTAAACACCTGTCTGAGTTGGGAAGTGGAAGCCTAGTGATAAGTCCCACGTTTATCAAAAGATCATGGTTAAAGTCCTTCATAGAAGATACATAGAGAAAGAACACCATTGTGTTCTATATTTTTTAATAACACTGAGCACAAATGTCTACCTGATGTAGGTCAAGAATTTTTGTACTAGATATTCCTCTTACACAGTGAATTTTTGCTCAGGGGTGGTATATTACCGATTATGTTGTGTTAGCTAAACAATGTTATATAATTAGCAATATATCAATGCTGTTCTATTAGCTTTAATTAATAATATCTTTTTTTTCTTTTTAATGTTATACCTTCTAAAGAAGAGAAAAATCAGAACTGTTGCACAAAGGAAAGTTGACCATGCACCTAGAAATAGAAAAGGTTTTAATCTCTTTCCCAGTTGGGTGGTTCAGGCTTGTAACTTTAGGAAGCAGAACAAGAACACTGAATTGCAAACACTGGATCTTAGAACTTGAGTGATGCTAGCTGGAATTCCAAATTCTGTGTTTATGACATAATAATAGCAATAATAATAACAACATTTTTCATTCATAACTTCTGTATAACATTTTTTCCTACAGCTGTGTATCCACAGTCATCACTGAAATTTACCTCTGTGATACATGTTGGCAAACAAACAGACCAGGGAAAATCAGCATGCAGCACAGCAAGAGAGAGGAAGACAAATTTTGGTCAAGGACTCAGGGACAAATCCTGCTGACAGTGAAATTGCCGTAGGCTCTTTAATGTCCATGCAGCACAGAAAGACCAATGCATAGTAAATGTCATGGCATTCCATTTATCTGCTCTTTATATACTGTTTAAATTCTTCTCATAAAACACAATCCTTCCAATAGTGCTCTTCTTCATTTATCATTCTGGTGCAGAGATTCTTTTTTTTTGTCTGCATGTTAATTGCCCACATCAGTCTTTTGCCTATTTCTTTCATATATACCTTTAGAATTTTTTTAATTCTTTTCTTATAAAAGATGCTCATGTCCAGTCAGTCAGCACAGGCCACTAAGTAGCCTGTTCACTACCTCTGTTCTTCTTTTTTTTTCCCTATTTCTACGATGATACCTATTATTGAAAGCAAGTTAGTAAACACTTGTCTAGTGCTTAAAGAGCTAGGTCAATATTTCATATTCATATGTTCAAAATAAGATTTGTCTCAAAATCTTCAAATCATAGCTGTTTATTTAATCATATGTTTCTATTAGCGTTAAATCTCTCTTGCATGTTTTGTCCACTTATTCACAATTACACTCTTTAGTTGCGTGTTATCATTAAAGTCAAGTAATATTCCCGAGCAAAGTGATGTCCTTTAATAAGGTTATAATTCTATTGACCCCCAACTTCAAGGAAGGCATTAAGGTGTAAACAGATTTAAAAAATCGTCATCATGGTTACTTCAATGTATGGGTTATGAGGGATTTCTTTTCATTGTTTTTCTTTAACTTTTTTTTTTAACTTATGGCTTTTTGTAAATGAAATCATTAGAGAAATATCTCTCAAGTTTAAATTCCATATTACAAAAACATCTGACTTTTGAGGAAATGAATTCAAACAAAAAACAGAACAAGAGAGGCAGACTTCACTGATGTGGGCCCACTGGGAAGTGGTGGGACTGTCAACAGGAATGCAGTGAGCCTGGATTGTGGCATGAAATAAAGTAAAATCTAAAAGGAAAAAAAAAAAGAAAGGAAAAAAAAGAAAGGAAAAAAAAAAAAGCAAGAACCCCTGCAGCCATTGCATTTGACTTTCTCATAATGTCAGTCTCAGAGGAGAGCAAAGATGGAAATGAGAAAGGGTGCACTTGTGATGCAGTCATTCTTGCTGTCATCGCCTTTATGGCTTTTCAGCAGGCCACAAAAGGCCAGTCCACTAGAATATGAATGAGATGATACAGTCATGGCCCCACAAAGTAAGTAGGAGGCATCAGACCTCCCTGTTTGGGTCCTAATAGCTTTTTCCAGCTCAATAATCTCTCACTGTAAAGGAAAAACAAGACAAGACAAACAAACAAAAAATGATCCTCCATCCCCATACCCTGTCTCTGCCCACTTCCCTTTGATTATTGTTCTGAAGGGCTTCAGAGAACTGGAAGATTTAATAGTTTACAGGGATTTGGTGAAGTAAACCCCTCTTGGGGTGAGTTTTATTCCCATCAACTAGATTTCTAGATTAAATATGCAATATTGTTTTTCAGTTATGTATGGAAAGATCCGACAGATAGGCATGGGGAAAAAAAGGGTTAAAGGGACAGAGAATTTAAACAATAGATGTTTTCTTCAGTAATTATGTATCTGAAATTCCTTAAGAGAAAGGTGAGATGCACTGGGTGGAGGTATTTTAGTTGATGCCACCAGTGCATAGAAACCATATCTACTCTCCCTTTCGTAACAATTATACTAAAGACTCCTTTCAATGATTTCAGCTGCGATCTAGACACATTTCCAGCCCTGTATTTAAGATTCTGATACATTGTTCTGGCTCTCTCAGGACTTGCATGGGTTTCAGCAACAGTACAGCATAAAACCAAGAAATTTCAGGTGACAGAGGGGAGTTTTGTGTTGTTCAGCAGAGCACTGTGCAGGGTACCTCAAGCAGACTCACCCTGGAACCAGTAGTGTAGCCACAGGCTGAAATAGTCTTATGAAGATTATGCTATTTTAATTGAGTTAGAGAAAGTTCTTTCTGTTTAATTGTATACTATACCATATAAATTTTCCTGTTCAGTTGAAGGTAGCTCAGGGATACATATAGGCTCCATTGGCCATGGTCTGGTGTGGTATGGGGGTATACAGAATTGACTCTGCAGACAACCAAGCATCCTCTGCTGACAGTACTAACTCAGGAAGCATGGAAGCAAGCTATGCTTTAGCCCACATGCTCCTGTTTACAGTAACATAATGGTATACTAATTGCAACATTAGCTAATTAATTCTGTCAGATAAGTACCCATATATTACTAGTCCCATTAAGACCAAGGGAAAATTTGGACAACAAGGTTAGGTTATTGGATCAAGGCCGTTTCAGAATGTCAGAGTAATGTTTATAACACAAAATACTTTGCTGGATCATGTTAGCTCTTAGTCTCTACTGCTGACGGCCTTATGAACTAATTGGAAGTAGAAGTGGCAGAGCTGCAGACTAGACTGAATTAAGTGTGTTTCCAAAAAGCAGCTCTTCATTCAGTGTTTGAGATACATGTAATTAAAATATTGCATATACTTCAATTATATTTATTTCATTACGCATAAACCTTGTGCCTGTGCAAGGCAGAAATATTCCTTGACATATGACTTCAGCTAATGTTATTGGCAGAAAATCAGTTAAGATTTTTTTTTAATACAGTTTATTTTGCATCCTTAAATTACTTGAAATCTGACACTTGAATAAAACATCTTTGTGGATTTGTTTTACTTGATTGATCAAGGTGATAGTGGTGTTGAAAAAAATGAATCTTTGGCAGCCTACACTACTCTCGGGTTTTTTGATAGTATATATTTTTTGGACAAGGAGGATTAATTTGTTTGACAAAATACTTTTTTTGGACATTGTGAATATTGATTAAGGTGATTCCTGCAGGATGAGAGTCAAATCAGTTTAACCTAGTTCTAGGGAAAATACACTGAAGAGACTGATCTATATTTTAATAAAAACCATTCTGCGGTGCTATTTTTTATGTTGACTAGCTGAAACTAAGAGGACTTACTGCTATCAACATGGCACAAGCACAGGCTAAAAAATATGGAGTTTGCATTTAAAATATAGGTCTTCTGTTCAGCCTAAGACCTTGCATAGGACCCATTCACTGTTTAAAATGTGCAAATAATTTCTTTATCACACTCTGTTTCTGATGGATCCAGTTTTTAGCAGGAGAAGTAGAAGCATATTGATCTTTCCTGGTGCACTCAGTACAAGGCA
This sequence comes from Theristicus caerulescens, assembly GCA_020745775.1. NCBI lineage: Eukaryota > Metazoa > Chordata > Aves > Pelecaniformes > Threskiornithidae > Theristicus > Theristicus caerulescens. The sequence continues at coordinate 24,028,016 of CM036564.1, read as the reverse complement.
GAAGTGGGAACATAAGATACTAATTCACTCTTTTAACAATAATTGTCTCCCCAACAACATTGAAAGCCATAATCTGATTCTGAAGTCATCTTTAATGAGGTTGTATATATGTATCACTGTGTTCTAGGAAAACATGCTTTGAACCACTGACTTTGCCTGTCTTTAATACTGTCTGTTTATACTTTCCATTCTTTCTGTTTTCCCTCTTCAGTTTCATCTCCTTATTTCTGATATAAATTAGATAACAATAATCTATCTTTCTTTCTCTCTTCTCCCTTCTCCTAGATAGTTAAAGCTATCCATATCCTAAGAAAGAATTACAAGAATATTTTCTTGTCCAGAGTTTAGATACGCCAATGCATCACTTCAATCTCTTATCACCTTTAATCTTATTTCAAGGAACTAAACTTGTAAAGGCTGAAAAAGAAGCAATAAAATTGTAAAGTGTCCTTATTCTTAGTTCATATCTCCCACCCACACCTGTTCTACTTTAACACCTGCCCTCCAGCACAGTCAGGGCAAGACTGAAGCATGGAAAAACAACTGTAGTAGTATGACAACTACTTGATAAAAAGTTACATGATTTAGCACCTAGCAATCTTTCTTACTGACTTTAAAAGAAGTGACTTCGTCTGTTGCATGATGCTATTGAGAAGTTTCACGTACAACTTCAATGGACAGGATGCCCATTTTGTAGCAGTAACATCTCATATCCAAACCTGTTTGATTTTCTGTCTTTGAGTTGCCATGGAGAACTTGTATATCCCCATCTTTTTGTCTTGCTGAATTGTGCAATTTGCAAGATAGCTGTAGTGTCCATTCATGCTCTCCCAATATATAGAAATTCAGGCAACCTACTAGTACATACATAACACAGTGTATCCTGACAACAAATTTTATCAATCCTCAGATCCATAAGAAGAAAACTTTGCTCCCTCAAATCAGATTCTTGACCTGTGAAGGCTTGGCCTTTTGAAGAGATTTGAAGAGAAGAGTTTGAAGAGAAATACAGAGTATTTCAGAGTGAGGATCAAAAAAAGAAAGAAATACTAAAATAAATCAAATGTTATAAGAAGCAACCTTCAGTATTGAAATCAGTTACTTTGGCACAGAGTAATCTGGATTTATAGCATGTTCATGTAGTTCAAATGTACCAGTAGTAATGTATGAGCATATACTTCCAGTACACTTTATGACGAGGTAAAGAAAAATGTTTAAAAGCCTGTGTCCATAAAAGACCCTGGGTAAGTTCCAACACTGAGAAATTAAACTCTTCAGTTTGATAGAAATGCTAAGTGTGGATAAGTTTGAGATAAACCTACACTTTATACTTAATCAGTTTTGTTTTAACATTAGAGGAACAAATCCTGAGTTGCAATGTAGGGAAAGAACTTCTGAGTGAATACTTGCGAGTAAAACTACCAAATTCAGTGATATTCTCTTTCATTTGATAATAATAATTGTTACTGACTAGTGTTTGGGTAAGGTCTAGAAAAATACATACAGTGAAACTATAAGCTTTGATTTTTTTGATGACTCCTTTCACCTGAGAATTTCTCCCTGAAATGTAATACTTGAGATTCATCATTCAGTATTTACCTGTTCCAAGTATCCAAAATAAGGATGCATAACCTAAGTAACCAAACAGATCTGAAACAGTGAATACTACATTACTTAATGTGTATTCAGGGAGGTATTTCAGAGTTTTTGATGAACAACTTTCAGTCAACTTATTGATTACTTACAGATATCTGAGAAATATAGGCAAAACAAGGCTGGTTTTCAAATAATTCATTCATCAAAACAGGGATGTTAAATTCATAACATTATTCATTAAGAGTAGTTTGAATAATTTGACCTGAAATGCATTATTTAACAGGAATAAATATTTAAAGCCAATATATCTAACCAAAGGTGATTTAACGACTGCTTGTCACCAAATAATCCATTGACAATTGTCCTTTCCTGTTGAATGAATCAACATAATGAGCAACTGCTGAAGCAAAAGGCACGATCATTTATCATTAGAACAATATACTGTATGTGTGAGAATGATAACTTGATCCTAGAGCCATCTCAGTTTTACAAGTGTATTAAAGAAAATGGAAAAATAATTGTAATAATAGAAAGAACAATCATTTAAATGTTATTAGAACAATGATTAATCATGGAAAAATTACTACATCATCAAGTCTCTACTCACATCAGGCATTTTTTACCTCCTGTTCCTTTTAGGTTATCAAAGACAGTGCAGAAACTAGAGAAATAAAACAGAGAAGATAGATGGAAATTGTTTGAAAAATTAGTAAGTAGCAAAAGAATACAAAGTTAAGATTTAAGTCTGTCTTTCAGTGCATTTCAGTTAGTCTCTGGCCAGTTTTGTATGCTTTAAGGAAGACAAAACAAATATCCAAAACCCACAAATGTATAGCTTTTGATTTTTATTAGTGATGCCTTCAAGTTTGGAGCCCTGAAAAAAAATTACTACGAAATTTATTTTAGCCATTTCCATTATATAACCTACATACATGTAAGGTACATGGATATGTATACAGGTCACATTGGACATATGTATACTCACTATAGATGTGTGTGTGTGTGTCTAGTGTGTGTGAAAGAGAAAAAGAAACTACAGTAAGCAACACTTTTTTTCTGAAATAAACAGAAAAATAGTTAAATCAATAGTGGTGGTGTGCACCAGCCTGTGTTAAACATTTCAAGAAATGATTGTTTTTAAGATTAAGTATTTCTCTTTCTGTTTGTCTCCTTGACTACATTCCCTTCTTGTCATCTTTAAAATGGCTGGCAAACTTGCAGTTGAAAACCCTGCCCTATGCTCAGTCTGTTAACTTTCTAAAATTTCACTTTAATTGGGAAAGTAAATGTGGCTGCCTTGTGACAGGTGTAGCAAACGTACAGAAACTGTGCGAGAGAAAGAGCCATACTAGCTAATTAGATATCTGGAAACTGATTTAAATATACACCACTTGGATGGTTATGTATACGATTTGTCTTTGCTATTTACCTCTTACTTTTTTTCCATTTCTGTGTGTGTGTGTGTAAAGATTCGCAAATGGCAAAGGAAAGGCATATAATTTAATGATGAGAAAGCCTCAGTGCAGTCTCAGTGCCAGTGGAATTAGAAACAATAAGGCTACATCTTTAAACATTTTAAGAAAAAAAAGGTCTGTAATAGCTACAGTGCCTTTGTTACTTGAGGCTAAAAAAACCCATGGACAGTAATTTGAGAAAATCAGAAATGTCAAATGCATCCCTGTTTTGTACCTGAAATGGATATTGGATACTATCCTACGGGAAGGAAGTGGGCATGGAAAATTATCTATAGCAAAAGAGCTGGCAACATATACTAAATTTAAAGATTTTCAAATCTGCAGACATGAATAACATGTAACTGAAGAGCTAGAATTAACTAGCTGAAAAGCTCTATGAAACTTTAATGTTAATACTTAGTAAGTATTGGAAAACTGGAGAAATTAAAAAGAACTAGAGGACTTCCATTTCCATTCCATTAACAGTTAAAAAAAATGGGCAGCTTCAGGCTGGTTAGCCAGGAAGAGTAGTTGGATAGGTAATTCATGACTCTATTGAGACGTTTGTGCACATTGTATTTTTTAGATTTTTTTTTCCAAAAAACTTTTAGGGCATAATGTCATTATTATCAAAACACAGTCCACCAGTGGTACAGGAATACAATGACATTTCTGTGGAGCTTAAAATTAGAGTACAAGATAAGGTGTTTATTTATGGTTTTTTTGCAGACTTTATCTTGTGCAAAGGAACAAGATGATAGGTTATGTCTTGATTTACCATAAAGACAGAATGGATTCAGAATAAAAATAAAAACTCTGCCATAAAGTTCTGTCATTCAACATTAACTTTTCTTTTTTGTCTTTTTTTTTTTTTTTTTTTTTTAGCAAACCTGAACAAGCAGAGCAAGTATATACTGAAATAGTGATTTGCATCAGAGAGCTGTGAGCGGTGGCTATGAGCCATGGAGCTATGAGCTATGAGATAGCAACTATTATGAAATAAATAAAGTTGTGTTTATGATATTGTTGTATCATGGTGTGAAGCATCAGACACTGGCTTCAGCAAATCAGAGAAGGAAATCAAATATTACGGTAGACAAGTTTTTGGATATGGTGTGAAAATCTCTCTAGAGTGTCTAGTTGATTTGTCTTGCTTATGTACTGAGGATTATACTGTTCACTTAGAGTCAGACAGGAATTTCCCCCTTGATTAGATTGATAAAGTTCTGATGCTGCTTTTGCTTTCAGTTTCTAACCTTTCTCTAAAATACAGAATATAGTAAACTTCTTATGATCATATGGATATCTCCTCTTGATAACATCTCAGGCTTCTTTCTGCTGATTTTTCCCTCAAAGTCTAGTAAGAATACAAAAGCACAAGCCTCTGAGTCATAAAAAAATACAGCCAACATTGTGGCAAATGGAAAAAATAGCATGTTGACGTGCCTTTTTGATGATAGCTATGTATGTTCCTTAACACCAACCAAACACAGACAGGAAATGATGTCACAGCTGTTCCAGGTGCTTACTTCAAATTTTGTCTAGTGAGATCTGGCTTAATTAAAAATTTTAGACTTAATAAATTGCATTATGTACAGTGAGTGATCACTAATGGTGAAACTAAGTGATATAATGGTTCCTCCCAGCCTTGAGCACATCTGAATGCAGGATTTAATATGCTGCTTGAATGAGGGAGGAACAGCTCATTTCCCTTTCCACACAGGAACAGGGTCTGGCTGATAAAGACATGTCAGATCTGAGACTTATTCTTTAAGCATCTAAGGTCTTTGTTTCTCTGCTATCTGAATTCAGAATACCTTGTCTAGTTATACCATCAAGAAGTTTATATCTTGATTTGTTTATCAAACTTTTCAGCTTCACTTTCTTCCTTTTTTCAATCCTTATTCCACTAAAATTGTGTCTCATTTCATGCAGGCAAATTTAAAAACCTGTCCTAAAGAGAAAGCTCTTCTTCTATATGAGCCAAGGCAGAATTATCTGCTTCTGGTACATTTTATTACCACTAAGCTGCCTTGAAGGATCATCAGGCAGGAACATTCACACAACCCAGCTTTACACACTTAACTCAGTGTGCTACAGTGGGTGCCTAAAGTCAGCACATATGCACACTTGCTTCCATTCCTCCTAGTTGAGTGACTGAAACATAAAGCAACACCTGACATTTAATGGGTTCAGTGAGTGGTGGACATTTCATTGTGGCAAAAAAGACGTATGTGGTATAGATGAACAAAATTACAAGAACATGTGAAAGAGGAAAGGAAACTGTTCATTTTTAATAATCTAGATGCTCAGATCTTCTCTGCTGAATTTCCTGGCAGAAATCAGCTCATTCCCCAACAACCTCTCTAGTCCCACTCTAAATTGTAACACAAAAAGGGCATTTTAAAAAAACAAGCCTGTACTTTGATTATGCCTTCATACATTCACATGTTAAATAGGCATCAAAACAGCTGTGATCCTTTTGTCCTTGGCAATTATGAGAGAGTTTGTCTGCAAATTTTGATTATTTTCATTATTTCTATACAAATCTGGCTATATGGCTGAATTCTGTGTGGGTGAGTACCTTATAGCATATGTGAAAGACACAGATCTATAACGGAGCATTTCAGTACTGTGGCAATATAGCACTTGCAGTAAATACTTGCAAACAAAGCGTAGAAGCCATCCTAGAGAATCATCAAGAGATCTCTGTAAAAGGTAATACAGATGCTTTTTACTCTCTTTCTGTTATGTACTTTTGTTCATTAAGCCAGGACTCAAAAAACCAGTAAAACTGGATATTACAGGCAAGGTTAGAGCAAGAGGGTTGCCATAACAAAATGACGAACATGTTAGAGTCCTTTTCTCTCTCTGATCTTTAACCTCTGATCACTAAGGTCCCTTTCAGGAATTCAGCTGCATGCAGAAGAAAGCCCTGTAACCCATTTCATCCATTTTAAAAAGGCATAAGAGATGATTTAGTGCTGTCATACATTAATTAAATAATCCATTTTCTCAAAGGTGATTCTTCATATGAAAATAACATTTCTGTAATATATAGGTACTAGATAATTTACACTGAAGAACATCATATAATTGTATCAATGACAAATTTTAATTACAGAGTGGCTGAGCTCAGTCTAATTCTTTCTGACTCCTGATCTCTCTGTCAATAACCTGAAATATAATTTCAATACAAATTTGAACTCCTGTTTTTGATTTGGAGATTAGTTAGGACCCCTGCCCACCCCTAAATCTACACTTCTATATTTTTAGTCCTATTTCTAATAGAGCTATCATCAACTAAAATGAATGAACAATTGACTTGTTCAAAATTGTATTCACAGTTCTACCTGTTTTTATCATTTTAAAGTATTTGAAAAATATCATTTAGGAAATATAGTTTTCCTTGATCTCCAGTCTATAGAACCTCAAAGATATTTGATTTCAGGTCAGATCATAATGTAAACCCCATTCTAATCCAGGTCTACAAACAGCAATTTAATTTTTCATTTGTGATGTTTCTATTCCATTGTGAGGATTCTATTGTGGTCATGGGTAGTTGGTCTTGAGGCAGCCTTAGAACAACTTCATCAATATAATTTCTTTTTTTAATAGAAAGGATTAAAAATAAATTTACTGATAAAAGAAAATAGATAATTAAGGATTTTAGATGCTTTCTCTTATTTATATGAGCATGTAATTATAATGAACGTTACCACTTTTTCAACTGAATAATTAGAGATTCCCCAGAGAAACTTAGTATTCTGGATGGCTTTCTTCTTCAAAGATAAGCCGCAAAGTAATGGAATAAAGTGTTGCCATCCCCTTCGTGTGAGGAACAGAGGGACTTGTAAAAAGCCAAGAGAACACGTGCTTTTTTCAAGCCATTAGGTGGAATTTCCTGTCTCTAGTTGAAAGAACAGTGTATATATTCATATAGCCTTTGGGAAACAAAATTTCAGCCAGAATATTCCTGGTCAGTAGTCTTTATAGTCAATATCTTCTAAATTAACACGCTGTACTTCCTTTTACCCAAACACTGAAATAACATTTTTTTTTTTACATGAAAATTAAAGCTATACTTAGGATAGAGAAGGTGTAAAGATTTTGTTTACAATCCTTATAAACTGAAAGAACCATTTATAAAGTGAAACTTTATTTTTAAACTTTTAAATTTATTTGTCATACATGAGAAAGAAAATTTGTCAAGAGGGTGCCTATTCTCAAAAACAATAACAATGCAAGTGCTCATTTTCTATTATTTGAAAGAGTAATTTTAAGACCTAATTTGGGAATCTGAAGTATATAATTTTTGCCTTTTTTATTATTAGTTATTCTATATCTGTTTGATGTATTGAGAAGTACCTCAAGAGGACCAAATTTCAGTGATGCAGAAGTATTTCACATGACTCTCAGTCATGGTTTGATGGGCCAATAAATTTAGACAGCAAACCTGTGAAGAAAGGATTCACCTGTTTATAGCTACATGATTACATGTAATTAGGCTTAATATAGACAGAATGAATTCTTACAGTGGATTTTTAAAATATAAAATACTTCAGTAAAACAATCTCAGCTCCGCTGAGGAGCAAAAGCACATTGGTTCTTGCAGAGGTGACAGATATTCTGTGACAGAAATGCCTGTCCACTGATGGTGCTTTGGACTGCAGTGAATTCTAAGATGAAAGATTTTATCTGAAATGGAGTACTGGTATGCCTGACACATCCCTGTTTTAAATATATATATATATATATAAGCATACAGGTTTTAAATTATGATGTTTTTCCCTTCAGTATTGAAAGCTTTAAATCATTACCATGGAAACTGTTTGCATCAGAATACTGCTTTTCTCTCCAGCTATTTCAGTATCATTAAATCCTTGCTAATACTTTATTATTCCCTATCTTTTAAGCCCATATGCATTTCAGTATCTAATTTACTTAACAAATTGTGTCTGACAAAAGAGAAAAACTTATAGTACAATAAACAACACTATTAATTACTCTGTGTAGCAGCGAGCCACTATGTTTGTCAGCAACATTACGCCTTTAAAATAATGGCACCCAGTAATTAAGTAAGAACATATTCTATTATTGGGGCATATATCCTTTTTCTTACATTTATTTATAATAAAAAAAAGTGAAATTGCATTTATTATAGCTGTGGCCTTTATCCTGCTAAAACAAAGCAAGAGGAAAAGAAAAAGGCATTCAGCCTGGGAACATATAAGAAAAAATATGTCACTATGGCAACCAAAATGTCATTTATTATACTTTACTCATTAGAGCATTGGAGATTACTTTATTAAAAGATAGAAAAACATCCTCTAAATTTAAGAAAGTCATTAATTACAAAATATGTATTTTTCTGGAAGGCCAGTTTGGGTGGCTACAGTTTGAGGGCTGTATCTTAAACCTCTTATTTACATGATGAAGTCCTTATTCATGTAGGAATTTTCATTCATCTTATGAAGTCTTTCTGTTTAAACAGTTCCTACACAGAACACATTAGGATCAAATTCTGATCTTGGAAATACCAATTTAAATAAAACATAACTTAACTGTAATTGTCTTCAACATCACACCAAAGTAACCAAGATGGGATGTTGACCTCTACTGGAGAGAAAGCTGAAATTGGCTTTAAGTTCATTGTATAGTGAATGTTACATATAATAGGAAGAGTGTCAGTTCCTTAACTAGTTTTCTGCAGGCTATGAAATCAACCTCTTTGAAAATACAACATTTACTTTGGAACCAAGTTGGATTGTGTGTTCTGCGATCTGGCTGTACAGCTAAAGAAATTGGAAGGAGAGATCCTTGGCAAGAAAAAGAGAAAATGCACCAAACTGTTCAGATTTGCTTTTGAGAGTCTTTGAAGACCTTGTGAGTTTAATTTGCCAGTTTTATTCTGCTCTAGCATGTACCTGAGCAATGACAGAGTCAAAATGCAGTGACATTGAACTGGTTTACATGATTCATAGCCACATGATTCAGGATGCTGCCTTTCCTTTAAATTACTGCTATGGCTCCCATACGGGTCAGCAGTGTATACTTCGGCTTATCCTTTCAAACTATGCAGGCAGATATAAAAATGGCTTTTTGTGCTTAAATTACAGCTCATAAGATTTTTCCTGTTTGCTTCCTTCAAACCACCCCAAACAGTGAAAATCAAAGAACAGTTGATGGCAATTTCCATACATAAGGAACCTCTCTTTTTCATTTTATTTTGCTTGTAACTATTTTTGTCTATTTAATTGTTTAAGGGCTACCTTGGAACTGTGAATGAAGCAAATATTTATGCTTTGGTAATTTAACTTGCCCTAACGCATAGCATGCATAAGGGGTTCTTTTAGCCAATGAGGCAGTAACCAGCTGGCCAAAATACTTTTGGTGATAACAAGACCAGTTTATCCTTATATCATTTGCCTGAATTTCTCTCTATCATGGTATAAAATGCTCAGCTGCTCACTTCTGCAATCTTTAGAGCCAACCTCTGTTATTAGGTGTAAATTTGTGAAGAAATCTGTATGCACTGCTGATCATCATGTGTTACAGAAACATCTGATCACACGTTTATGATTCAGTAACTATTTCTCCAAATGCCTTTGCTGTAGTGCATACACACTTATGTAATTATAGCTATCATTGTTTTTCTAGCTTCTCTATTCCTTATCACTACGATAATTTGTATCTTATGAGTTAGATACTTCATATGTTGTGATATTTTTGTTTCCTTTAGAAAAAGATTATTTTAGCATTTTTTTCATAGTTAACAAGAATAAAAATTAAATAAACATTTAGGTTTGTATCATGAGCCCTGGTACTGCTGAGAGCAATTCTGCTGGCAGTGTGATTCAGGCCTCATAAGAGAACCTTCCCCTTTTGACACCCTCCTACTTTTAGTGAGCCACCTTTAAGAAAGCCAGTTAAATTGACTCCAACGCAAATGTCTTTCCCTGGATTCTATTGACAGTGTCACTGTTCAGTGTATATCCCAAACCTTTAAGAAAATAAAAAATATCATTAGTGTGCTGTTTCTGTTGTGAACTAGGAATGCCACTGTTCACGAGGTATGAATCATTTAACACAGAATTTTCCCAAGACACTTGTCTGCTCTTTTTTTGTGCCTGTGTGGTAAAGTCCTCATGTTCCCCTGGCCACCAGTAACCTCAGGGAGCAGAGAGAGGATGATTACGTGTATTCATGCAGTTTACATTGTGCTCTGACAACACAGAAGGAAAAAAGTAATGAGCAGAAAGCTGTCACAAGCTAATTTGCTTAAGCTGTTATGTTCCTTAGTGCTTAGTCACCTCTCATGATAGACCTAACCACCTACCAAATACTAAAATGGAAGTAATTTTCTAGAAAGACTAGTGCCCAAAGCTCAGAAACTATGTTGATGCCTCCATGAGAGACTAGTCCAGAGCACTGTAATCTAATTATTGATTTGTTTCTCCTTCAAAGACTAATGTTAGATGTGTAAGCACATGTACTTAAGGGAAAATGCCTTCTTCCAGATCCTAAAGGTTTGCCTTAAGTACTGTCAGTTTTGTCATCTCTATTATTATAGTATTTTCTTACACAAAAGGAATCCTTAAAGTGCTCAGGCACTAGTTCATTCAGTACTTTAAAGAAAACCATCTGGTTCTTCTACTGTATTTCAATGCCAAAAGCACTAAGTTGGCCTTGAAGTTGCTGTCTCTGGTCTGGATGATTGTCCAAGCTGAACTCCAAATTATGGTAGCTGCTACTGGTTACAACTACAAAGTACAGAGAAAATTGCATAAGTACCATGTGGTCATCTGTTCACTATCATCTGCACTGCTTCTGATCTCTTCATGTTTTACTTCCAGACTTTATGCTACTATTTTGGGGGCAGAGGTAGATGTCACCAGAAAAGCAATGATGCCAACTCTTTCCATCATTCTTGGGTATGGCAGAGGATAGGGCTATGCACTTGAAAGCTGATTTTACTTTCTCCCTTTTACCCTGGGCATCCCTGTATCAGCAGTCTTGCAGAAGACTTTGTATTTGAGGTGTTAGTGATCTTGGGCAAGCCATGTGTCGTGGTTTAACCCCAGTCGGCAACTAAGCACCACGCAGCCGCTCGCTCACTCCCCCCCCGGTGGGATGGGGGAGAGAATCGGAGGAGTAAAAGTAAGAAAACTCATGGGTTGAGATAAAGACAGTTTAATAGGTAAAGCAAAAGCCGCACGCACAAGCAAAGCAAAGCAAGAAATTCATTCACTACTTCCCATCGGCAGGCAGGTGTTCAGCCATCTCCAGGAAAGCAGGGCTCCATCACGCGTAACGGTTACTTGGGAAGCCAAACGCCATCGTGCCAAATGTCCCCCTCTTCCTTCTTCTTCCCCCAGTTTATATACTGAGCATGATGTCATATGGTATGGAATAGCCCGTTGGCCAGTCTGGGTCAGCTGTCCTGACTGTGCCCCCTCCCAGCTTCTCATGCACCTTGCAGAGCACGGGAAGCTGAAAAGTCCTTGACCAGTGTAAGTACTACTCAGCAAGAAACAAAACATCATTGTGTTATCAACATTATTCTCATCCTACATCCAAAACACAGCACTCTACCAGCTACCAAGAAGAAACTTAACTCTATCCCAGCTGAAACCAGGACACCATGTCTGTTCTATTGGATCTTGTACTTAGAGCTTGAAAAGCCCTTACATTGGAAGTATTGCCATGCTAGCGATCTGTATGTAAATCCCCCTGGACCAACTACTGTTATAGGTAGAAATGGACTTTCAAATAAGAATGCAGTGCTTTGATAACTCAAAGTGCCCATAGATAGACACCAGCACTACTTTTCTCCAAATGCTTTTGAAGACATATAAGCTCTCTGTCCTCCCTGGTCAATAATGCTAGAAGACATAAATAAGAGCTTTGCTGTTCAGCAACACATAGCTGACATACTTGTGAGCAGTGCTGCATAAAATTGTCTTGAAAATTCAACACAATGCTAGACATACGCATTGTTCATTCCAAATACCATTCCTGTTTCTACAGTAGCCTGACACATATATATAAATACTTGGACTCAATTATGCAAATGTCATGAGGATAATGATATATGAGCAATAGAATTTTATTTTGAAAGAATCAATTAATCAGCTATAACAAAATGAAGACTTGCAATAACACAATAACTATAATAAACACTAGAGTTGGATCAAATTTTCATGTGAAATTTTTATCAGGTTCATATAAAATATGAATTCAGGTTTTTTATCAAATAGCTTGGCCAGAAAATAAAGCTGTTTTTCAACTTCAGTTTTTTAAATGAAACAGTATTTTATTTAGAAATTTACATTTTTAAACTATGACCACACCCTCTAAGGTAGGCATTTAAGGTGGGATTCATTGCATTTAACTTTGGCCAAATAAATAATATGGTTTAGATAAACAATAATATCTGGCCTATCTGCATCTCCAGGAACACTTCTTTTTAACACTAGCCCTGAAGCTACTGAAAAAGAAGCAAGAGTGAGAGACTTATTCTCTAAATATTTTTCATCTTTATATAGGTCTGCATAAAAGCTGGATGAATCACCTTCTTAATAAACCTGTTTACACTGATTATAGATGGAGCACATTTTGCTCAGTCTAAGAATTTCACTTTTTAGAAGGTTAAACAAGAAGCATTCAGTCTCATGTTGCATTGTTTGACCTGAAACCTCTCCCACCCCCTTTTTTTTTTGTTCGTTTGTCTTGTTCAGCCAGCAAGCCAGAAAAAAAATCAGCTTTTCCTACAGCTCTATAAATGTTAAATATACTAATATTCCTATCACAGTAATACTAAGGGTCACAATCAATTCTAGGCCAGTTGTATAGGGCTATGTACAAATTGGTTGAGAACAATAGTCCATTCCCCAAACTGTTTATTGACTGTTAGCTGGGACATAACTCATGGATAAAATAAAACAAGGAATAGGAAGGAGGCGACTTCAGTAATAACAACTGAGTCTTTTAGTATCAGCAGTAACAATAATCACAAAATAAATAAAAGCAAATTGACTGATCGGATCTTTGTCCAACAGAATGCAGGGGGAAAAGAGAGAAAAAAAAGCAAAGCAAATAATGTAATACCAATGTAAGATGAATGATGGCACCATTTATAATTAAAAAATATGAGATGCTCATACTACAGACATGTAAAATTTTTACAACATAAACCTAATCTGAATTCAGTGAATCTATTATTCCACCTAGCCTAATCTAATCTCATCTCTCACCAACACTCGTGATTGTAGTAGGCTAGCAATCCTGAAATCCGGAGCTTTGACTTAAAAAATTGCCAGATTTCTTAGCTCTAGAGTATTAGAACATTAAAGGTATATTTCCGATGAATCTGAAACTGAACTTTCGATAACATGAAGACTGAGAAACTGGAATAAAATGTCCTGTAAAAAGCCCTGTAAATTAAAACTCCTTAATTAGACACAGCTTTAGGCACAGGAGGACAATGCAAATAATGCCATGAGTTAATCCCACTGATGGCTATATGTATTTTATCAAATAAACCAAATGTCGACAGCAAAACAAACAAGGAAGTTCTCATCCACTTATCATAAATGTGTTGAATTTTCTCCTTCTGACAGTTTGAATGGATGATTGTGTCATCCAATTTAATCTCAGGGAATTATTAAAAACACCACAGCAACAGATGCCATCTGCAAGAAAAACATGAATGATACCATGTGAGATTGCCCTTGGGATATTAAGGGTATACTAGAATCCTCTGGTGGTACGTTTTTCCCCGGCCACCTTGAAACAGTGCAACATGTAATGAATGAAGCAGTCAAAACATGATTTCAACACAAAAATCTGTGTGGAAAGAGGATTTTTTTTCCACCCCACAGTGCTTTTCTATGCAGAGGCTATTTCACTGAGGTCATTCCTCTTTTTTGTATTCCATACCCAAGGGAGAGTTACGTACAACCACAAAAAGACCCTAATATCCTTGCAGAAAAGATCTTAATCCTTACTGAAGGAGGCTTCTGTATCAACTGTGTTTGTATGATCACACAATTGGCATAGGTTCTTCAGGCGATTTCTCTATTTTTTTCCTCAAAGTCAATAAAACTCTGAGAACAATTCTGTATGAACACAAATGTTGCCTCTTGCAACCATGTGCACAGCTAAGTACAGCCACAAAGTTTGGGCTTCCCTTTTTTTGTTGGTTCCCAGGACTGTGGGAAGATTGTGAAAGGTGAGATGTACTGAAAATGGTCTCCTCATGAAACAGATAGCTAAATTGGTTCATAAAAGAGAAGCAGAGAAGACATTAATTCTTTCCAATGTCTTTTTGCAGGGAGTAACTCCAGAGAGTTACCAGAGAGGCCGGTATGTATAAAAAACTATCAGTTTTGCATAGGGTTGGTACCTAGCGGTCCAGAAGTTTTCACCAGAAACAGATCCTATCATCATGCAGTGTGGTGGTGCATTCCCCCCCGCCTTTTCTCTTGTGCACCTGGCAGAACATGGGAAACGAAACTGCTTTACAATCTCAGTAACTCCCGTCAAAACTTGGCCTTTGTGTAACGAGTTTGGTGGTTAAGCATCCCTTGACCGTATCAGAAACTCTTACATGGCTAAGGTGGGAGCAGCACTGTCTGCACCAGGGATGCAGCCCTGACAACCTTGGAACATATGTTTCATCTGTATCAATCACCTCCTGAAAGTCTTGGGGCCTCTCTTATCTGGGCTGTAACTCGGGAGGATCTGTACCAGCATCACTGGAATTTTTGAGAACTTTAGTAATTTCCAACATGGGCTGTGAAAGTAGAATGGAAATTTACTGATGCCTAAAGTCAATCATCTCACAACCCTATTAAGAGCGGTATCAAGTGAGACCCTTTGAGTTTTCCTGGACTGCAGTGGGCTGCACCAGAATTTCCCTCTGAGCAGGACACTTCTCAGAGCTGCAAACTCTTGTTTGCATACAGAGGCCTGACAACAGGACCTGAGCTGATCTCCGGCACATTTCACCCCTCGAGACTTAACCTTCACCCACTGAGTTAATCATTTGATGTGAGTATTTCACTGAACTCAAGGGGAATTTTTACTAGGCACCTTTATATATGCATATTGTGAGTATTTCACTAAAGTCGCAAAAAATGACTCGGCTTATTGTGTCTGTGTGTATATCGATAGAAATATTGTAGTAAACCCTATTTAATCACCTTGTAGATGATAAATTAACCAATGATTAGTTATTGCTAAATTCTTGTGATTCTCTCTTAACTGCAAACAAACCTTAAACTGCTGCTAGACATATATAATCCTTAGACATAAACCGTTGACCAAGTCTGAGACTAGGATTGGATCCAGCCACACCCAGGCTCCTGTCTCAGAAGGAGTTTAGAAAGCAAGGGAGTCCATTCTGAATCTCGTGACTCAACCGGAAGGCTCTCGTTTTCTTCTTTGTATTTTCTTCTATTTCAATTTCCTCTTTCTTTCTTTTTATATTCCATTCATTTAATAAGTAATAGAGTGAACCTTGCCATCGAACTCTCTTGAATCACACTTTTATTTGCACTATTTGCAAATTATTGCACACTATTTGCAAATTATTGCACACTATGCGCAAATATCTTTGACGATGATTCTTTAAGCGACCCAACCACTCATCCATGACATGCAGACATCATCCTCATAACTTCCTCCTATGCCTGTGCCCTCCACTTTCTACTGGACTTAGAGAAGCAGGAACCAGCAGGCTGCAGCACTGCCCTTCTTTCACTTCTGATTTGATCTGATAGTCTAATGCTCTCTAGTATGATGCTAACTTGGTCAGGTATAAACTGGAGTCTAATACACCAATGGCTTGTCAAAGTAGGTAAACTTCCACAAGCTTTCCAAAGTATATAAACTTCCACAGGGTCACAGTAATTACTTGTAATTACTAAAATCAACCAACCTGCTATACTATAAAGGACTGGGTGCAGAATACATACAAAACTTGAGTTTAGTCTTGATTTCATTGTTACTAATGAGGTAATTTGTATTTGCAGATGAGCAGTATAAGTACTGCTACAGATCACTGAGCCCATTTCATGTTATTGAATTAGTGCTACAAAGCAAAAAGCCACCTGGTGATTCAGATGATGGATTCGTGCTTGAGATCTGCTGGAAAGGATGAGGAGTAAGGAAGTAAAGTGACTTAGCATTTGTTATATTATTTATTGGCATTTTGTATTGTGATGCATATTATCAAACATCAGTTATGGGGATGTAGAGGTTATTATCTCTGCAAACGAGGAGAAGGATAGTTCTTACTTGTGGCCAGCTAAACAGCACACAACTCAAATAAACTGGTCAACTTTATTCAGCTTATAAACAGAAACTGTTGGCAAACATAACTGATACCTCCTGTTGAGTCTTAACCAAATTTGATCCCAACTTTTCCACTCCCCTATAATCCTGAAACATTCATGAAGGACAGTTGTACCAATTTTATACAAGGTACTGCTCACAGTCTAGAGCTACCAATGTAAAGTCTTTCTGACACACGGTTATCAGACTGAATGGCCTTATATTCAATGGGATCTGGCTCTAAGGAAATATGAAAATAAATTAGGTATTAACTTTATTAATTAAAATAGTCATTCTGGTGTAAAATAGGAGGCTCTAATTTTAAGCTCTTAATTAGTGAACCTATATTAGCCTGTTAAGCTCTGTAGGTTCCCTCTGCAGCCAAGAGAAAGTCAGGTCCCTCCAGGAACTGATTTGGTTACTCTGAATTTTAGTTCAGAAGAGTTTCTCCCTTTGACTCACTACAGAGATTACCTGTGCAGGTTAATCTCCTAATTTCAGTACCTAAGTGATATGTTTAACATAAGAATACTCCACAGCATGTGATTTGTACCTGTAACCACACTACAAAACCAAGATCAGTTATGCAATCAGGACCGACCTGTAGATTCGGAGACAAAAATAGTATGTGTCTGCATCAAATATGTGTGTAAGGGGCACTGGAGTCCTAAACTGTATTTCAGTCCTGACTGAAGCACTGCATTGCTGATGAGAAAATTGTGATGCTTTCTGGGCTTTTCTTTTCAGCCTTGGTCTCTCTTCTGAGACTACAAATTGCAAGCTGTTGGTAAACTCAGTGGCAGTTTTTTTTGTGAAGTTAACATTGAGGTTGAAATGCAAATAGTTTTATACAGTCCATCAGGTGGTCATTTGGTAACACCTATGCTTAGTCACTAGTAGCTGCCTTACATTAGAACTGATGACCTAAGTGTGACCATTCTACACTTTGTTAGCCATCCAGTCTGACATAGTCATATTTTCCCACATTAAAATGCAATGTAAAGCTCTCTGCTTTTAAAACTATATTTCACAGTCAGTCACCTCAGAGAATGAGGCAATGATGTGTAATAACTGTTCTCCCTGGGGTGAAAACCCAAGCACACAAGATACTGTATTAATAAAACACAGAAAATGATTGGCTTTCACATTTTGCTGAAAACACCTTATTTTTCACCTGTGGAAATTTGACTTCTTATTGGTACATATGTGCTCTAAAGTATGTATTACTAGGCTTTGGCAAGAAAATTTTCAGCCCAAAAGACAAAAAGAAATAAACCATGAACATACTGAGACATTTGTCAACTTGGAGTTGAAAATTAAGAATTCTCTACCTTATTTCTCTTATAATATGTCCATATGTAAAAAACTTCTGTTTGACATAGAGTAGAGTTCTTCTCTGTGGGAAGACTGAATTTTATGAACTGTTTTCTGTACATGGGATTACATGGCAGAATTCCTGAAAATGAGAATAAGAGAATAAAATTAAGAAATAGTTACACCAGTAACTACAGCAGCACAAACAAATGAGGAGGGATGTAGTGAGGCCTGAGATATAAGGTCACATAATGTTCTACAGAGCTTTGGAGGTGAGAATGAGAACTTTAATATGATGGCAAAGAAGGAAATGAAGAAAGGAATTACAAGACTGAATTTATAGATTATGATTGATAGATGAAGAACATTATTACAAATGCCAAGAACAGAAGTTTTATTTTCAAATATTTGCCTCCTATTTTGAGCATACAGTTTTGTATTTCAAATGTGTGTACTTTCTTTTCAGTATTTTTCACATCCAAGTTGTTAGAATGATGCCCAGTATGGAAAAAGGTCATATGAAAAGTGATCAGATTTGTGTATTCAGTGTTATTTAAATTGCATGCGGATGTGACAGAAAACAATAGCTTTTAAACGCTTGTGAAGGGAGAGGTTTGAAATGAAAAAAAATACAAAAAACTACACTCCGTGAATGAAAGACTGTCTTATTTGTACTGTAGTAGTTTGTTTTGAGCCTCTTTAATGATGTGTAGCTTGATTAGCACAAATCACCTGTCATGTATGTGGTCTGGAATTGTGAACAGTCTTGTAGATGGTCTGACATGGTGTTTCTGCTCTTGTCCTGTTTTACCCCAGTAAAGTTAAGCTCCAAGACAAGAACAATTCTAAGTTCCGGACTATGGGTTCTGGTTTGAATCAAGTTAATTTCTGTCATGGGTGTCCTGCATGATTTTTAGTCATGAAAAAAACCCACCACATTTCTTGAATTGCACCAGATCTCTCTTAGCGTACCTGGGCAAGGTAAAACAGTCACAGTGTGTAAGTGAGTCTAATTTCTGTGATTTTGAAAAACTGTAGTTTTACTTCAGTTATATCTTTTAATATTTTGTCTATGCAATAGAACATAAGCAGCTAAAGTTCACTGAAAGGCTTAGTCATATTGTTGTGATTTCCATACGCACACACACACACATGCTCCTTAAAGTAGCAGTAGCATCTTTCCGCATATTAGCACATTATTTGCAACAGTGAATTCTCCAAATACCATTATTTAACCAAATGACTGTCATTTTTATCCCACCCAAGCCTACATGATCATTCTGACTCAAACACCTACATCTATTGTAATGGATATGATTTAAAAATGAGGACAATACAAAATACTGGTGTGAAAGGGTCAGCATGAAAACTTCATCAGCACTAGGGCTCAGTGGCTGAGAACTGCTGGTGACCTGATTCCAGTTAGAGGTTAGCAAAAATATTCTGCTTTGAAACAGAGAAAAAATCCGATTTGAAAACTTTGATGAAGCTGTCAGGCTCTGAAAGACAGAGACTACCCTGGGGACAAGATAATATTACTGAGTAGAACAAGCCCTCTTTGGTAAAGAAAGATTTATTCTCTTAGAGGTGTAGGTGGAGGATAAAAAGTCTTTTAAGTGATTTTCTGATGGAATTATGTTGGCAGAGGTTTTGTCTTTCTGGCTTTTAAAATATACACGGAACAAGGACACCATCAATATGACAAATTCATAATGAACTTTTGAACTGTGTCTTGTTTTCAGCTGAAGAAGGGCAAAATCCTGTTGCTTAGCTTAAGTTCAAATCCACTCTAACTTGAATGGATGGTAATTTTACTTGCTATTTGAATAGACTAATTTTTCTCCTTTAGAGTGTCTGAGGGAATAAAAAAAAAGATATGTAGAACAGTTACAGAGAGGTGTTATATAAACAGATCGGAAAGAAAATTTTAAAGTAGATCAGTCATTGAAAATAAGTTTGGAAGAAACTTTAGTAGATCGTCTAGTTCAGTTCATATTTCTACCTCTTGACAGATAGGCAGTCTAACATATGAAGGACAACATTACCTATGCTTTGATGGTGGAAGGCAGTATTTCCTTTCTTCTTTTCTGTTTTCCTCAAATGCATGAGCTGCCTGTCATTTCATGAATATTTCTAATCTTGGCACTTAGCATACATATCTGAAATTCATCTGTATTGTAACTATTTGTTGTAAGAAATAAACCAAATCATAATCTTCTTCTCAGTTTCCAAAACTGCAGTGGCTTGGATAAACTGAGGCAACATATCAAATTTTCCTAGACTGAATATATTTGTGTGATGTTTGAGTTGCTCAGCCTGATAGGACAGATATTTGTTACTATAGAAATACTGAAGAACAGGATTTGGCAAATTTCTTGCCAAAAGTTTCGGTAAAAACAAATGAAGTTTCAGGTTTACTAAAATATACTTTTTGATGGACTGACTATATTTTTTTCTTAAAAAATGAAAGGGAAAAAACAAAACACCTATTCTTGTGATTAGTACATGGTTAACACTGATTTTTCCATTACCTGATATCCCCTTTGTATTCCAGAAGAGACCTGAGACTATGAAAACCAAACATTTATTAAATATATTTGTCAATTATATTAAAAATTACTAACAGGATTATACCTAGTATCAAGATTTACAGATGAAAACTGAAAGAGTATCACAAACAAAACCACAGAACTTTCAAATTACAGTAACGGTTTTCTTGAAATAGGCTTCAAAAGATGGTATCTCAAGAGCAAGCTATCATTCATTTCTTAACACCCAGTGGTACTCACATTTCATTGCTCTGTGCCCAACTTATCAAAAACCTGGAACTAGAGCATGCAGTCTGTATCTGCATGCCAAATATCTATTCTTACCAGTGGGGCAGAGACTGTAATCCTTTCATTTTTTAAATAAAAATTTTTATGGGAGCCCCTCTGAAGTTCAAGTAGGCCTTCTGCCTGGTATATCGTGGATTATGCAGCTCCACAATTTAAATCATTATGAGAAGAAAAATTTGACCTAAATTCAGTAGAGACTCATACTGAAGCTCATATGCAGACCAAGTGCACTAAGATTGTTGTATGCTAAAGAGACACCACTATGTTAAGTGCTATACCATGGTACTGTATGGATTTTAGAAACATAAATGTTTCAGAAATGTAATATATGTCAGTGGTTTGGGGCCTGAATGAGGCCTAGATTTCCAACACCTGTCAAGCAGCATGCCAATTCTTATT
This sequence comes from Theristicus caerulescens, assembly GCA_020745775.1. Classification (NCBI taxonomy): domain Eukaryota; kingdom Metazoa; phylum Chordata; class Aves; order Pelecaniformes; family Threskiornithidae; genus Theristicus; species Theristicus caerulescens. The sequence continues at coordinate 24,007,078 of CM036564.1, read as the reverse complement.
TTTATAGAGAATAGCTGGGTTATTTTAGAACTGTTGATTAGGTAAGATAGCCAACAGTTGCTGTGAAGTTGTGATAAGGTAGCTTGTTTTCTTTATGTTTTTTTCTTTTTTTTAATTTGCATAGTATGCTCAGTTGTTCAATATACACTAATGGTAAATCTCAGTTTATTACTCTTTATATAGTACTGGAGACAGAATAATCTCTTTATATTACAATTGATATATAAAGAGACTTGGCTAGAATTAAAAATTATATATTTAAAAGATTCTACAACAGACTCCTGTGGTTTGAGCAACTTTTGTTGCCATGGTAACTGTATGTAATATTTTCATTAAGGTTTTTTTTCTTTTATTTGTTTTTCTTTTTTACATGAGAAAATGAAATCAGTAAGACTAAATAGCAGAGAACTTTTTATTTTATGTTTTGATTTGTACAGAAGTCAAAATTTAAATGTAAGCTGAAAGTCTTTACTTTGATTCAATATGTCATACAATTAAATTAGCAGAAAGCTTAATTAACTGTTTCAATCTGTCTGCTAATCAAGCAATTTGGTAACTACCTCCACAATTAAAATAAAGTAAACTGAACTAGTGATATAAGAATGTATACAACACTGGTTTTACCACTATTACATTAATTTGTTGCATTACTATTATATCAGACCTAGCATACTAGCCAAATTATGTAGGTACCAAAGAAATGTTTGTAAACCAATAGAACTTTTTATGTCTTGTATGGGTGAAGACCAAGGTCCTTTCCATGAACAAATCACAGCAAGAAAACTTAATTACCAGAATATGAAACTGAAAAAAGACTGTGACTTGTTTTCTCTCTGAAAGGTGACGTAAAGCACACTGTTCTAGTTGAGTCACTTAAAATCTGTTTAAGAACATGAGCTGTGTTTGGATTAGTCCAATATACACATATACATTTGATGATATATACTAGCTAAGAAGAGATTATGGGCTCTCGTCAGTTCAAGAAACATGAGATAGTTAGCTCCCATCAGATCTAACAAGAACTGTGAAGTTGATATATTTATGAGAAACTACATAGAACACAACAGACTCCTCATCTGAAATATCTGGAGAAAAGACAAAGGAAGAGCCACCAAATGGATCACACTGGTCAGAAACAACCAATTTATCATTTTTGCTTCTCATACTTCTACATGAGATCTGAGTATAAAAATCAGCTTAAAGACTTGACTCATACCTAATTATCTTTTATAACCTGAATTTGTCCATCTCTCCACTTCACTCTATTGCCTGTATATCAATATTTTATCAATCCCATCCACACCATCCTTTTTCATGGAATACTTCCTACTGAAATACAAGCCTAGAAACTCTGCATTAAACTTCCTGAGGTTTGAGGAAGAAGTTGACTTCTATTACAATGTCTATTAGGTATTCTCAGCACCTGAAAGGTGGCAGGGAGAGATATCCGATCTCTCCAGTTTAATTCAGACCCCTTTAACCGTGTACTTACTTGGTTATACTCTTCCAGTGCTGTCCAAGTATTTGTCATAGAGACTGTACCAAATTTATTTGCAGCCTGATTAAGGCAGGAACCTGGACTGGAATCAGCAGGTTCTACAACAGTAGGTTCACAACCTAATATGAAAGTAAACTACTTGACTTTTCATACATTGTCCACTTCTGTGACATAATCCCATTATTTCTCAACACTGGACCCTACCCTTGTTTTCTAAATAGAATGAATATTCATGTGACTGACAAGTAGACCATTAGTAATTTGGCATTTGGCACTTCAGACACTGAATTTAAATGAAACAAGATTTATATACTTTAACCCACCACATTCATTCCACCATACGCTTTTGCGTTGAACAAAAAGACAAGGTCAAATCTGTACTTGTCAGGTCTGTGTGCATAGTGTTCATGTTGCAATTTTTTTCAAAGGAGATAAAAAGACATATTTGAGAGCATGCATTGCAATGACAATAAGAAATTGTGAAAAATTCTAATGCAATTGTATTCTTTTAAAACTGCCTTCAGGACTTTCAACTTGGTTATGTATTTTAACCATACAATTTGAGGCAATGTTGGTAATTATACAGACCTAAGGCATGTGCTTTGGTTATTATTCATTCTTGAAAAGTCATAGGCAATATATTTAATAACACTGATAAGAAGTTGATAAGTTTTAATTGATGTTTAAATGTGATTTTAATTTTGTTTATCTGGAATTGGTGTGACCCTTGTCTGAGTTTAGACAATTTATACAGAAGCAAAAATAAACATGTGACCTGAAAAAAAAAGTACTTAGTGCTTATACTACAAATCTCTATGCCAATATGAGCTAAAAAGGTTAAAATTCATATCAAAGTCAAAAATGAACACCTTGCTATCCTAAAGAGGCTCTTATCACCCCAGAAGGTAGGGAAGAGTCACTAGACTTACTCATCAAATGCCTGCTATGTTCTGTACAATTCACAAACCAGATTCAGTGGAGATTCTCATGCACTAAGGATTTGCCATCAGAAAAAGTAAAACAAAACAGAAGCTCAAACATGTCAAACTGTTGTGAAGAAATGAAGAATTCTATCCTGTTTGAAACCACAAGCAGTGTAATAGGAAATGGCAGGTTGTACCTAAAAATCCCTCACTTGCTCTCACTTGAGGAAACATTCATGTTATAATCTGAAAGGCCTGTAGCCAGACAGAGAAAGAAAAGAGAAACTGTTTAAGTAACTAAAGTTTTACCATCACCCCAGGAGAGCAAAATTAGAAGATACTCACTTTTCTTTCTGATAAACCATGCTGATAGTTGAATGCAATATGAAATGTGCTATAATCTAGAATTCTTCAGGTTTCATAATGCAGTAGCTGAAATACAGAACTGCATTATAGGATAATAGAACCTACAGGTTTTTCTTATTCAAGTTTTAAAAGACAGTAATAGCATAAATACTTTCACCCTGATACATCCTGAATCATCTGTCCTAGGCTACATTGGATATTAATTAATATATTCTTTTTCTGTCATCCACTATGCAAAGTTAGTGACATTTCATGATATTCATTTAGTGAGAACCTGTTCTAAACGTTTTGGTTTATCAAAGATACCAGTAGCAGTAGTAACAGTGGTACTGGCAAGACAACAAATGAATCAAACTTTTTCAGTCTCTACATTAGTGTAAAATTCAAATCAGTTTGATAGTAATTTCCTCTTTACCGAACTAGTTGTCTGTACCTTCCATAAGGGTTAATTATGGATCCATTTTATAGGTCCTAAAAAAGCAGTATCATTCATCTTCTTCTTGCAATAGCATAGCACATGATTTATTCAGTGCAAAAATGAAAATTGAGCATTAACACACGTCAAATGATAGAGAATGATATAACACATAGTCTAATTTTATATATACTTTGGTTTCCTCTAGAAAGGGTAGAAAACTTTATAAATCCCCTTTTATGGATGATTCTGTCCTTTTTTATCAAATTTAGATTTTTTTTTTTCAGTTGAAGTGGTGTGATAAAGCCCACCTACTTGAGACATTTATTTTAGAAAGAGATGAATCACTTTTTGTTGTGCCTCTCTTTCTGTTGACTATGGATGAAGCATAAGGGAGTAGTCATCTAAAAATAAGACATCTAATCTAAGCTAAAGTCAGGCCAGAGGAATCCTAGGATAGCTAGCTAAATATGTAGCATCATTTAATGCTTAAAAAAAGAAATCATATTGGAAAATCTGAGCACAAGAGACATGTTTTTAAAATACATATGTCAGCAGATATTAGGAGAAAGAATAAATTGCCTGCCACTCTTCTAATTAGGTGGGGTTTTTTGTTTGTTTTTTTTTTCTTTTAACATTGGGAACTTGGAAAGCAACATTTCCAAAACATAGAGTACTGCATATTGCATAACAAACTTACTCAGCAGAGTCTAAGCTTAAAGTGCCGATAAACTGTAGTCATAAGTAAGCGTGTGGTAAAATATGTTTGACAGGATGGTCATTCTGTTCGGTAGCAGGTAATGAGATACACAAAGTCATACATATATTTTATATGAAGACAAAGAGGTACAAAACATAGTGCGGTCTAGTTTTATACAGCCTTCCAACAACTCTTCTAAAGCGATTGATGACTTAGTTAAGAAGCTGAACATACAACCTCCCACTATGCTCAGTGATTTGGACCTTTGCTGTTGAGTTGTGCCTTAAAATACTAATCAGTTTAAAAATGTGTGAGGCTTTATTAAACACATTTTTCAAACAGTTGCAGCTGTAGAGAGAGAGCATTCCACATCCCTAGTGTTTACAAGATAGCCACTTTCCTATTTATTGGCCTTCATGCTTTGTCATCATTCATGGCCGCTAACACAGAGAGGCAAGAAACAGTAATCTTCCTTACCATGTAGAGTTGTCACTAGCAAGAATAAAAGCTCTTCATTTCCTCAAAGGTAGCCTTTCTTAAAGAAATCTGGCAGCAATACTATCCTGACCTAGACAATCTGTGACTGAAGAGTTACTAGTTAACAATTTTTTCTCTCTTTCCTATTATCATCATCACACTGCAGGATAGAAAAGAGACTACAATTTTTTTTGCACTTTTCTGCCTGTGGTAGAATCTATTATTTTAGTTAACCGTGTTACTGAAAGGGAAGGAAATATCCATTTACCATTTACCATTATCCATTTACCATTACACATTACCATGAAGAGGAATGCCACAAATAATGAAATGGGAAGGCCAGTCCAGAAAGCACAACTCTAGGTTGTGTTCACATTAATGGCCCAGTGTGAAAATAAGGATAACTAATTAATGTAGTTAAGTGGCTCAAACAGGAAGCAGAGAACAAAATGTCCCTTGACATTTTTGTTGCAAGCAAATATAAGTTAGGTAATGTATGTATCAGAAAATTAGATAACACTGTGATGGAAGTATAGAGGACTGATACATCACATGAGTATTATATTTTAAAACAAAATTTACTAAATTAATTCATTACAAAACATTTATATGCTGAATTAATTGGGAGTATAGAATACTATATGACCTGATATGTGGTCCTTGATGATTCACACTTGACGGTGGCCACATTGTTCATACGCTTACTTAAAACATTTATCCATTGTGTCTGGCTATGTCATGACAGTCTTATGAAGTACTTATATACCGTTGTTAGTAACACTACTTTAGTATGCTTATATTTAGGTTCAAGGCACATTAATATTAATTATACCCTGCTTAGTGAACTTATAATTGATAGATGTCACAGGCCTCTGCTTTGGCTACACTGCAATTTAAACAGTGCAAATAAAACCCCAAAATTTTTGAGGTACAACAGCTGTTCAGTTAACTCCTCAAAACTGTATTTTCTGGTAGTAGCAAGGACTTGGTTTGCCAGTCATTATGGTAAATTCTGAAGATTTAATGGTGATGATATTTTTGCCCTGTAGCTAGCTGCCACCTGGATGTGGTAAACGTAAAAATGCAGTTTCATTGCCTTACACTAGCAGTCCTACATTCTTGATCAGTGCTATAATCACAAAAAAAAATACAATGGTAGCAATTTCAGTCATATATCACCAGAAACAATCTTCTGTTAATTTTTTATTCCAATAAGTATGTAGGAATTATGGTCTGCACGGTAAGCAAGGTTGCTCTGTAATTGATTTTTTGTACAGATACTGCTTCACTGTTCTGAGCTCAGCTCACTAAATCCTACAGAAAAGCAGTTTCCTGAACCACAGGTTGGAGACTACTGCAAATTCTTAGGTTATTGGCTCCTTTCTAGCAAATGATACTAACAGAAGTTTGGTCATGTGTTAAATCTTTCTATTTGGTATCACAACTCAGTCATTCCTTTTAGGGTTGTCCTTAGGATCTATGTAGGAATGGAGCAGATGATTGGCTGCAGAATACTGCTTAGAAATGTATGTCTCTAGGGCTGGGATAAACATCTTGTTTCATATCTGACAGCCTGCTTGTTAGAGAACACGTCTAGATCTGACTAAAGGGTAGTTCTCCAGCCTTTCTAAAAATCAATTGCCCACATGCAAGAAGCCAAGTAAGTCCTGAGTCAATAAATCAATAAACCTGCCTAAGAAAGTGGCCCATCCTGTCACATATAGACTCCCATCATTGACTATGTCTGAGTATTAGAGTTTTTCATTAGACATACACCAGTAAGCATTCGGAAGAAAAAGAGAAAATTGAGGAAGAGCAGTAAAAAAATTCTGTTCTGAGCTCTACAGGTCTGTTACTGTTGATTTTGATCTTCCAATTCTAGAGCTGCCTTTCCGTTTTTATTTTATTGTCAAGCTTTGTTGCCCTCAGGGTTCTCCTATAGGACTAGCATTTTGTGACATTATAATGTATAAAGGTATCTACATGCCTTGACAAGGTATTTGTAGCAGTAAGCTTGGGAAGCTAATGTGCTTGGAGCAATTCTACAGCTAGATAAGAGACACATATGGGGTGTTCCAGACTAGGAGTTTTAAGAACTTGCTAAGTGCCTCCACTCTGCATGAAGTATACTCTGTACTAATTCATGAGAGACTTGGCACCTAGACTACTTTCTCGTCTTTCTTATCACCACTCACTCTATGTCAAACACATACACTCCTCTACCCACTTTTCAAGACACTGGTATGGCTATGGATTGCAGTAAAAGCCAACTGTGCTTCTGAAAACTTACATTAATATTTTAATAAACAGTAATCATAAAATCAATCCTACAGCAGAAATAGGTCATGCCTCACTCAGAATTTGCTCAAGCTCAGTTTGGCTCTGCCAGGGTCTAAAATATACACTGATCCAGCAGCAGAACTGACATCAAAGTTTTTCCACAGCATTCAGCAGTAATGCTTACAGGACTCAATGTTTGAAGTATAAATTTGTTGGGGAACACCTCTCTGCCATAATACAGAAAAACAACTCCTCCAGCCCAAAATTTCATTCAAAACACATTCTAAAATTAAATTGATTTACATTCAAAGTACTGGAAAATATTATATTTTTCTTCCTATAATCAATAATTCTGCTTGTCCCAATAAATCAAACTGACTTGGAATGGGACACTTGATTACCCCAGTACAACATGACAACTTTAAAGAATGGGTGTGTCAAACAATTATTCATTTTTTTTGTGCAGTCCAGATAGGAAACACCTCTTCATCAAAGAAGAGAGAATGCCAGAGGCTCATAAGGTCAGTGCCTTTTTTTTTTTTTTTAAAGAATAGAAAAAATACATTCTCTTGTATATAAAGCTTGCTAGTTTGGCAGTGATACAACATATGCTCTTATGATATAGAGAGGAAAGCTGCTTGTTTGTCTCAGTGTTTATATTTATATAGTCACTGCTCAGCCCTAAAGCTGTTCTTTAGATCTCCAGCTAAAATAAATGTCACACACTGCTGAATTATTATAAAAATAATTCTGTTTATATACAAATATGACAACAAACTGGTAACTTACTGAGATTCTCCAAAGGATTTTCAGTCTTTACAGAGATACATTCCAGCCAGCATATTTCCACTCTCCCCGAATATCACATTCTAAATTCAGCTATTAACCACTCACTAATAGATGTGTCCAGTCTTAGTAGCTACATATTTGGTGGATATAAAGCACATATTACCAAATATTGGGAAAAGACCCTTTATGAAAGATAAAATTGCTCTCTCCGTTTTCACTTTTCATGACTGTATTTGGCAGCAACTTTTATCCCATCTTCCAGAGTGTAGTGGGATTTAAACAGGATGAGGAAATGAGAAAAAAAATTGAGAATGAGATTTAAAATTAAGTAGTATATGTTAATAATGTAATATGATGACAATGAAATGCAGAATAGTTTTGCTTGATGGCAGTATTTTTGTTATGCAGGATATATTTTTTGCACATGTAACAAAGAGAATCCCTCTCCCAACACACACACACACACACAGATTTTCTCTTTCAAAATCCACAAAACCAGCAAAATATTTTTCAGCTCTACTATCAATACACAAATAAATACAAAAGCATTCTGTTCTGTTGAAAACAAATCTATCTATTCTGTATTTCTCATGGTAATCTTTTCTTAATGATGTTAATTACCAAAAAGAGATCATGAGATTGGAAAAAATTTCTGAGTAAATTTTTGATTGCCTAAACATTTTGGAATATTCAGTATGGCTTTGACTACAGATGACCTGTTCTGAAATAATTTCAGCCAGTGAAATAATTTCATAAAATATTTCTTCATGGTGATCCCAACCAATACATGGATAAAGCCAGACTAAATCATTTTAACATAAATCTCTTCTGCAGTATTTGGAATATAATATATGTATTCACAAACAGGCAAAGTAAGGGGCTGAGAGAGTAAGGTAAGTGGAAAAGAAGGGGGGGAACATACTTCTGACAGCTTTCTTTCCTGTTTTTTGTAGCCAGAAAATACAGCTTTTGTAAATTATCAACACATTAACATTGTCTGAAAAATGTATGAACTGTTATTCAGTGTGAGGCTAATTAAACCTAAATAAAGGAGATGACAGTAATAAATCTACGTACATAATCTTTATGTTGAGTAAAAGCATATCTGCAAAAGCTTTGTCCAGTGTCAGTCTCTCCCTATATATATATTCAAATTCTTCAAAAGGTAGAACTTATCAAGGGATTAGAAAATCTATTCAGTATGAAAGCTCTTCGGGAGTTCAAAACATTTGGCCTTAAAGAAAGTATGGGTAGCTGATTATGGAGTATATGTATTCAAGAAGAGACATAAAATGCATTTAAGTTTTCTTTTCCTTTACAGCAAGATGACAAAAGGCATAACGTATGTTCTCAAACTTATAATGAAGGCATTTCAGTGGGTATCAAGGAGGGCCTTTTCCTCCAAAAGTGATATTAGCATGCAGAAGTCACAGAGGAACAATAACTACATTGCATTGGGTATTCTTATTTAGAACAAGTAAACAGCATCAATTTAAAAAGAGGAGGAATGCAGATGTAACATCAGCCACACTTTGAGCTTTTTATAGTGTTATGACTAAGGACTTTATATCACAGTGCCCAATAATATTAGTAAAGCTGTTTGATGAAAAGTAGATATTTTTATCTAATGTCAAGTGATTTTAGTAGAATGGATAATAGTTTCTCTTCTCCTTTTTTCTTTAATGAACTCATCATCATGATACCTGATAGCTGTGTTAAAAAACACAGAAGCCAGAAACGAAAAAAATGCTGAAGTCAGATCCCTTCAGTTTCTGCCTCCAGCACTGGTTGATGGCTTAAAGATTGCAGGGAACAAGAATGTAGTAGATATTGATTAAGATTTGCTACTTTTAATTAATGAATATTACCCTATCATTTAGTCTACTGAGGGGAAACTTAAGCAGACAGACCAGAGTCAAGTGTAAGAGAAGAGAAAGGTGTGGGATCACTGCCAGCAGGAGAGGAGGGATGGAGAACATCCATCTCTGTCTCCAGTCCCCTGGGAAGAAGACAGCCATAGAGCATGGCCCCACTTCTGGGGCAGCATTATAGAGTAGGGATGTGACCAAACAGGAGACACAAGGCCAGGGATAAGCCTAACAGTTTAGGTATTGGCACCCAATAGCTGTAGAAGTTTTGGTAACTTCTGCAGATAGAATTTTTGTATTCTGTTTTCCAGACTTAGTGGATGTAAGAGTCGGTCCTAAGAGGACAATATTGTCTCAACATTGCCAACGGAGACCTGGAGATGGAGTGTGGTCCCCATGGAAACCAAGACGCAAGTACCCTGGAAAGGAGGACTGCATGGTACGAGGAGTACTATGCTGCTCCCTGCTACCTGGGACTGAACGGAACAACCTAGATAAGGCTGCATAACTGCTGTCCAGAAGATGGATCACCACCACTGTCATAACAACGAACCGGAGAACTTGAACTTCGGGTGAACTTTCTTCATTGTAATATCATTATAATACAAAAACACACCTCCTGGTCTGAAGCTACCCGCCTCTAAGGTAAACCACACCTCAGGCACTCCTCTTTTGGCACGTGTGGTAACCTTGCGCGAGAAGGCGGAGACTGGTAACACGCCATGGACCAGAGGAGGAGCAAGGTGTGTTGCTTGGCATAAAAGATGATTCTTTAGCAACTGAACTTTGAAGATCTTCCCCACCAAGGATCACGACGATCGGAAGGACCGGCGGGACGCTGCCTGGACCTGGGGCCACAGGGACGCCTTGGACCCGCGGTGGTAGCTATAATCCTCTTTCTTTACTTTACCTTTTCTCCCTTTTCTGTCACTCTCATCTATCGCATGCCGCTTTACGGGCAAACAATAAAATTGTGCTGTTGATCAAAGCATAACCCCTTGGCGTGGTCGCCTTTGATTTTGCGCTTCGAGATCACGGTAAACGAACCATCACGAGTCCACTGAGTGGACTGTGACAGTGGATTGCTACAGATCTCAACTGTGTAAATTAACAAGCAGCTCTTTTCTCTTCATAATGCAACTGTACCAGTGCAAGTGTGGAATTGTTGAGACAGTGTGTTAATCTTCTAAGCATTGAAACACAATATAAGAAATAATTCCCTGCAGAATTCAGACAAGTATTGATGAATTTCTGTGAGATCTAGTTAGGAATAAACTAAAGAATAATGTTAGTTACTAAACTGAACTTTGGGCTGGAGGAGGCGAGGAAAGAGATACCATATGTATTTTTTTAATTAGATTCCATATTATCAAATATTTAAACAGTCCAAAAATACAATTACACTTCAGTCTGACTAAACAAACCAAAAGCTTCTTTCTAGGCAGGCAGAATTTTCTCTTTTAAGAGGAATTCAACACCCTAATTGAATATCTTTGACCTCATTTAGATTAACATTTTAACTGTCTTGCAAAGGAGCTTTAAGTGCTTTGTCCAGATTACAGTCTTCTAGTAAATTTATGTCTGAACTGTATGATGACCACTGATACTTGGTATTCCATTAAAAATGAAAGAAGACAATGTGTCTTAAATATATTTTTCTCTCCAGAAAGGGAAACCTGAAGGTGGTAGTAACTCAGAGTTGCTCTCTCTCCATATAAAAAGGCTATAGTTTTCTATAGCTTGGCAAATAATAGCATCTAAAATAAAATACTTAATATATGAGAAAGGACAGTGCATTTAATTTGCTTCAACATTTTTCATTTTTCAGAGAATGACTGAACAATTTAATTCTTCTGTGGTATAGGTTCTTGTGTGGAGAAAGGAGAAAGAAATAATCCTTTTAACTATACTAGAGTACAGAAAGTCCATATACACTTTAAAATCAAGAAGACAATATTTCATGAATGCCAGAGGTACCACTGGAAAGCAGATGTTCTGGGATCTGCCCACGCATCAGCAAAAACATCAGGCTTTCAGTCACATTAAATTACTAGTGTTAGAGTAGCTTGAAGGGGAAAAAAAACAAACTATATCACTTATCTGTGCTTGTAAGTTTCAAACTGGATTTTCTAAGGTGGCAGAAAAAGTCATCAGCAAAATGAGACAGAGTCAGAAAGTTCAAGGATAAGTGCTTGTCCCAAGGCCTCATTAAAAGAAGTTTGAAGACAACACACAACATTTTCTCCTAGGTAGGCCAGCTTTTCAGCTCTGTCGTTGAAATTTTTGACGCTATACAAGAGATCAGACTATCTAACTGTTTCTCTGTCTGTAAGTATATGAAATATAATCGCTAGAAGTGCTCAGACCTATATTAACAAGGAAGGCAAGATATATAAAACATGGTAAAGCATTTATTTTTATAATAACTGAAGTCAATTGCCATCTTGGTTGTATTAACTGAAAAAACAGAATCAAGTAGATGACATTTTAAGTTTTCTTATGATGTCATTATGAAATGTGAAACCATTTTAAACAATTGTGTAACATAGCAATTATGTGAAAGAGAGACATGGGGGAAGGTACTAGTTGATCTGGTGAACTGATACTAGTTCACCTGATGAAAGATACTAGTTAATTCAATGAGGGAAGACACAGGAAGAGCCAGCAGATCAATACCTGGCTCTGAGCCTGGTGTTAACCACAGGATTTTGGGTGTTGCAATCATGGGTCAGTTTACATCACACCAGGCCTGCTGGCGACAGATGGGGTACACCTGTCTCAAAGGGGGAAAGGATCTTTGCACAGGAGTTAGCAGGGCTCACTGAAAGAGCTTTAAATTAGATTTGAAGGAGGAAAGGGATAAAACCAGGCTCGCTAGAGATAAGCCTGTGGGTGGCACGAAAATATTTGAGGGCTAGTGTGCTAGCGAGGTCCTTTGGTCCTCAGTGGAGGTAGGGGATGGAGATCCATGCAGCAACAAAGGTGCAAGGGCTATGGATGTGTTAGAAACCATGGAAGTGCCTGAGAATGGTCACGTAGGAATTAGGGCTTCTCGTCCCAAAAAGGTGGCGGGATCAATAGCCCAACTGAAGTGCATCTACACCAATGCACACAGCATGGGCAACAAACAAGAAGACCTGGAAGCCATTGTGCAGCAGGAAATCTATGGCATAGTTGCTGTCATGGAAACATGGTGGGATGACTCGCACAACTGGAATGCTGCAATGGACGGCTATAAACTCTTCAGAAGGGATAAACAAGGAAGGAGAGGCAGTGGGGTAGCCCTCTATGTTAGAGAATGTTTTGATTGTCTAGAGCTTAACGATGATGACGATAGGGTTGAGTGTTTATGGGTAAGAATCAGGGGGAAGGCCCACAAGGCAGATATCATGGTGGGAGTCTGTTATAGACCACCCAACCAAGATGAAGAGGTGAACAAAGTATTCTATAAGCACCTGGGAGAAGTCTCACTATTGCTAACCCTTGTTATCATGGGGGACTTCGACTTACCGGATGCCTGCTGGAAGTACAATACAGCGGAGAGGAAACAGTCCAGGAGGTTCCTGGAGTGTGTGGAAGATAACTTTCTGACACAGCTGGTGAGTGAGCCAACTAGGGAAGGCACTCTGCTGGACCTGTTGTTTGTGAACAGAGAAGGCCTGGTGGGTGATGTGAAGGTGGGAGGCTGTCTTGGGCACAGCGATCACGGATAGAGTTTTTGATTCTTGGTGAAGTAAGGAGGGGAGTCAGCAGAACTGCTACCTTGGACTTCTGGAGAGCAGACTTTGGTCTGTTTAGGAGCCTGGTTGACAGAGTCCCTTGGGAGGAAGTCCTGAAGGGCAAAGGAGTCCAAGAAGGCTGGACATTCTTCAAGAAGGTGTTGTGGTTTAACCCTAGTCAGCAGCTAAGCACCACGCAGCCGCTCGCTCACCATCCCCACCCACCCCAAGTGGGATGGGGGAGAGAATCGGAAAAAAAAAGAAAAACTCATGGGTTGAGATAAAGACAGTTTAATAGGACAGCAGAGGAAGAGAAAATAATAACAACAACAATAATAATGATAAAAGAATATGCTAAACAAGTGATGCACAACACAATTGCTCACCACCCGCTGACTGATGCCCAGCCCCTCCCTGAGCAGCAATCACTGCCCCCTGGCCAACTCCCCCCATTTTATGTACTGAGCATGATGTCATATGGCAAGGAATAGCCAGACCTTTGGCCAGTTTCGGTCAGCTGTCCTGCCTATGCTCCCTCCCAGCTTCTTGTGCACCTGGCAGAGCATGGGAAGCTGAAAAGGCCTTGACTAGTGTAAGCACTACTCAGCAACAACTAAAACATCAGTGTATTATCAACATTATTCTCATCCTAAATCCAAAACACAGCACTATACCAGCTACTAAGAAGAGAATAAACTCTACCCCAGCCGAAAACAGGACAGAAGGAAATCTCAAAGGCACAGGAGCAGGTCGTCCCCATGTGCCAAAAGGCAAGCTGGCAGGGGAGAAGACTGGCCTGGCTGAACAGAGAGCTTTGGCTGGAACTCAGGAAAAAAGAGGAGAGTTTATGACCTTTGGAAGAAGGGGCAGGCAACTCAGGAGGACTACAAGGAGGTCATGAGGTTATGCAGGATGAAAATTAGAAGGGCCAAAGCCCAACTGGAACTTAATCTGGCTACTGCCATAAACAACAATAAAAAATGTTTCTATAAATACATTAATAACAAAAGGCAGGCTCAGGAGAATCTCCATCCTTTATTGGATGCCGAGGGAAACATAGTGACAAAGAATGAGGAAAAGGCTGAGGTACTTAATGCCTTCTTTCCCTCAGTGTTTAATAGTCAGACCAGTTGTTCTCGGGATACCCAGCCCCCTGCGCTGGAAGACAGGGACGGGGAGCAGAATGAAACCCCCATAATCCAAGGGGAAACGGTTAGTGACCTGCTACACCACTTAGACATACACAAGTCTATGGGGCCGGATGGGATCCACCCAACGGTACTGAGGGAGGTGGCAGAAGTGCCCACCAAGCCTCTTTCAATCATTATTAGCAGTCCTGGTCAACCGGGGAGGTCCCAGTTGACTGGACCTTAGCAAATGTGACGCCCATCTGCTAGAAGAGCCAGAAGGAGGATTCAGGGAACTACAGGCCTGTCAGTCTGACCTTGGTGCCAAGGAAGGTTATGGAGCACATCATCCTGAGTGCCATCACACGGCATGTACAGGACAACCAGGTGATTGGGCCCAGTCAGCATGGATTTATGAAAGGCAGGTCCTGCTTAACTAACCTGGTCTCCTTCTGTGACAAGATGACCCGCTTAGTGGATGAGGGAAAGGCTGTGGATGTTGTCTACCTGGACTTCAGTAAGGCCTTTGACACTGTCTCCCACAGCATTCTCCCGCAGAAGCTGGCTGCTCACGGCTTGGACAAGTGCACTCTGCGCTGGGTTAAAAACTGGCTGGATGGCCAAACCCAGAGAGTTGTGGTGAATGGAGCCAAATCCAGTCGGCGACCGGTCATGAGTGGTGTTCTCCAGGGCTCAGTACTGGGGCCACTTCTGTTTAATATCTTTATCGATGATCTGGATGAAGGGATTGAGTGCACCCTCAGTAAGTTTGCAGATGACACCAAGTTGGGTGGAAGTGTTGATCTGCTGGAGGGTAGGAAGGCCCTGCAGAGGGACCTGGACAGGCTGGATTGTTGGGCTGGGGCCAACTGTATGAGGTTCAACAAGGCCAAGTGCCAGGTCCTGCACTTGGGTCACAACAACCCCAGGCAATGCTACCGGCTTGGGGAGGAGTGGCTGGAAAGCAGCCTGGCTGAAAAGGACCTGGGGGTGATGGTTGACAGCCGCCTAAACATGAGCCAGCAGTGTGCCCAGGTGGCCAAGAGGGCCAATGGCATCCTGGCTTGTATCAGGAATAGCGTGGCCAGCAGGACTAGGGAGGTGATAGTGCCCCTGTACTCAGCACTGGTGAGGCCACACCTCGAATAGTGTGTTCAGTTTTGGGCCCCTCACTACAAGAAGGACATCGAGGTGCTGGAGCATGTCCAAAGAAGGGCAACTAGGTTGGTGAAGGGTCTGGAGCACAAGTCTTATGAGGAGCAGCTGAGGGAGCTGGGGTTGTTTAGTTTGGAGAAAAGGAGGCTGAGGGGAGACCTTCTTGCTCTCTACAACTACCTGAAAGGAGGTTATAGAGAGGTGGGGATCGGTCTCTTCTCCCAAGTAACAAGGGATAGGACAAAAGGAAATGGCCTCAAGCTGCGCCAGGGCAAGTTTAGGTTGGATATTAGGAAAAACTTCTTTACTGAAAGAGTAGTCAGGCACTGGAACAGGCTGCCCAGGGAAGTGGTTGAGTCCCCATCCCTGGAGGTATTTAAAAGACGGGTAGATGTGGTGCTTGAGGACATGGTTTAGTGGTGGCCTTGGCAGTGCTAGGTTAACAGTTGGACCTGATGATCTTAAGGGTCTTTTCCAACCTTAACAATTCTATGATTCTATGATTCTATGATTCTAATGAAACATATAAACTTTGCATGTACAAGCCCTTAGACATAAACTGTTTTCCAAGTCTGAGACTTAGATTGGACCTAGCCACACCTAAGCTCCATCAGGAGTTTAGAAAGCAAGGGGTATGCTCTGAACCTCGTGACTCAATAGGAGGGTCTTCCTTAGCTTTTTGCATCCCCAGTCTCTCTGTGAATCATTCTAACTTGAGTGTAACTCAATTTTCCTTTGTATGATTCTTCCATGCAGTAATTAATAAAGTGAACTTTGTCACTGACCTTTGTTAAGTTGCATTTTACAACATCATATTAAAACCACTTTTGCTAACACCTTTGCTGGTGGTTCCTTAAGCATTCTAAATCACCCATTTGTGACACAGATGACACCAAGTTGGGTGGCAGTGCTAATCTGCTGGAGGGTAGGAAGGCTCCCCAGAGGGATCTGGACAGGCTGAATTGATGGGCCGAGGCCAATTGTATGAGGTTCAACAAGACTAAGTGTGGAAGAATGGTTAAGTGAGAAGGGACATGATCTTTTCAGTATGAGCAATCCTGCTTTTAGTGTATCAAGAAGCACAGAGGATACTATAAACTGACCTTGAACAGCAAAGGACTACTTGGCAAACAACATAAGAAGCGGAACTAAGTCCGGAATGTGCTAACGAACCTCTTCGCGTGGGCAACAACCCTGTACCAATCATATAGCTATCTTAAGCGCGTGAACACATGTAATGAACCAATCATATAGATATTGCTACCGCGTGCTTTGCTGATTGTCTATATAAACCTGGTAATTGTCTGAAATAAAGGAGAACGATCATACTCGCATTGAGGTTACATCGTTACTCCGGGTCCGTCTCCCACTCCGACAACTAAGTGCCTTGGAAAGTGTAAGACCTGGGCATGATGTATATGGTATAGAATAAGGGGTGGATACTGTCCTGGTTTCAGCTGGGATAGAGGTAATTTTCTTCTTAGTAGCTGCTATAGTGCTGTGTTTTGGATTTAGGATGAGAATAAAGTTCATAACACGATGTTTTAGCTGTTGCTAAGCAGTGCTTACACTAGTCAAGGCCTTTTCAGCTTCCCATGCTCTGCCAGGTGCACAAGAAGCTGGGAGGGGGCACAGCCAGGACAGCTGACCCAAGCTGGCCAAAGGGTTATTCCATACCATATGACATCATGCTCAGTATATAAACTGGGAGGAGTTGGCCGGGGCGCAGTGATCACTGCTTGGGGACAAACTGGGCATCGGTTGGCGGTATAGTGTATTACTTGCTTTGTGTATTATTATTGTATGATATTATTATTATTGTTACTGTCCTGGTTTTGGCTGGGATGGAGTTGGTTTTCTTCCTGGTAGCCGGTATGGGGCTGTGTTTTGGGTTTAGGTTGAGAACAATGTCGATGATACACTGATGTTTTGGTTCTTGTTAAGTAGTGCTAAGTACTTGCTAAGTGGTGCTCACACTGGTCAAGGACTTTTCAGCTTCCCATGCTCTGCCAGGGGCATGGGAGGCTGGGAGGGGGCACAGCTGGGGCAGCTGACTCAGACTGGGTGGGGGGCTGTTCCATACCACGTGACATCATGCTCAGTATATAAGCAGGGGAGTTGGCCAGGGAGGGGTTTGGTCACTGCTTGGGGGACGTGCTGGGCATTGGTTGGTGGGTGGTGAGCAATTGTACAGTGTACCGCTTGCTTTGTATTACTACTGTTCTATTTTTTATTTTACTTTAGTTATTAAACTGTTTTTATCTCAACCCACGAGTTTTCCCCTTTTGCCCTTCCGATCCTCTTCCCCATCCCACCGGTGGGGGGGTGAGCGAGCAGCTGCGTGGTGCTTAGTTGCTGGCTGGGGTTAAACCATGACAGTTACTATTACTACTTCTTCTACTACTACTACTATTACTACTATTCTATTTTATTTTACATCAATTATTAAACTGTTCTTATCTCAACCCATGAGTTTTCTCACTTTCACCCTTCCAATTCTCTCCCCCATCCCACTTGGGGCGGGGATGGGGGTGGGCAGTGAGTGAGCAACTGTGTGGTGCTTAGTTGATGGCTGGGGTTAAACCATGACAGATTTCTATAAAGAAATCCTTGGATGGAATTCAGATACAGTCTATTGATAGAGGAATAGTAATTCATGCCAAAGCTGCAAAAAGTTTGTGCTTTTTTTTTTATTTGACTTTGTAAACCCCCAAACTTTTTACAACTCAGGACTTCTTCTACATATTTACAGATGACCCCAATTGGGATTTCCAAAGATGTATGAAAATTTCAAAACCAAAATTAAAAATTTCATTTCAGAGCTGGCAGAGCCCACATATACTGAAGTCCATAAGCTTGTCTGTACTCCCTGTACTTTTCTTGTATAATTCTAGGTAAAGAATCCAGTGCAGCAGATTTATAATGCTCTCAGCCTCAGAACAGGCTTTGGTCTTACAGTTAAGGAGTCAGAGTGATGCTCCTACAAGTTACTACAGTAGTTCCTTTTAATTGTATCAGACGCTGCTGAAAAGAGAAACACAAAACAGGTTGGAGTTGTGCAAGGTAATCAGAAGCTTGCAAAAACAGGCTTTTTGAAGAGATTCACTGTTATTGCCTCAACTACTTTAAAAATAAACAAGTGTACAAAGAATTAACAATGTAAAATCCTACATTAAAGCGAGATTGACTCATTTAGAAGCAGTAATACAGCAGGAAAGCAGCCTGCAGCCAAAAAAAGGGCTGCACAGTGGGAGGCTTATCCCAGCAAACAACAATTCACACCTGTTAAGTACTCTGAATAGGCTTGCACACAATGCTAGGCATGGCATTTATCCATTGTTTAGAAGCAATACTAATGTAATCTCTTACGTTATTGTTATAAGTGAAATGAAAGCTTAACATGAATCATTTCCTCGCAAATCATCAATTAACTCATCATAGCATTTGCCAGAGGACCCATAAAGTTCCAGTGTATCCTAAAGCTATGTAAATAATGACTATTTCAGCTTTGCTGACAATTATGGTAAAGTTGTTGATAGTGGGATTACACAAACTCAATATTTCAGGGAAATTTCTATTTAAAGCATAATTTGTTATTTAAAACCTAAAATACATGTTTGTATCAAGAATAAAAACCATAAAAACATCTCACAGAAGTTTCACTTACAATTCCAACACTTTCTAATTAGAAAGCATGTAAATCAAATTTGAAGGTTTTAAAACAATATTTAAGTAATTTGAACACCAGTCAAAACCATTTAACTTGACACGCTTGAAAGACTTAAGGCTTTCATAATTTCATTCTGCTTTTTCACATTAATGCTTGCATGAACACAAACTGAAGGCATGAAATATTTTGATATTTCTTTCTTTATCAGAATTATTTGACTAAAAATACTTTTCCTACCTGTACCCACCTGTGTACCTAAAACATTTATTTGGGCATAATCTCAAACTCTAGCACACTCAGTCTGCTAGCAGCTTCCAAGGGAGATTTCAGTACTGAAGGATTATAAAATATTGTCCCACTGCTATTTGTGTACTCAAAGAGTTCAGCCTTAATACACACACAGGCATTTTGCACATTAAAAATAGTAGACTATATAATCATATTGAGAAACTCATTAGGACAAAATAGAAGTCATAAAGGAGAAAACACTCTCATAGGGGTTTGATAGAAATTTGGTATTTATACAGATCCTGAATATGAACCATACTGTTGTGATTTTTTAATAGGGAAAGACAGTAAAAAACCAAACTAAACAACAACAAAACAGCAAAGTCCAGGAATTTCAGAGGGGGTAGGTAGGAAGAGAGTAGAGACATACCATCTGTCATCTAAAAGCATTAAAATTTTAAGATAATATAGTTTAAGCTGGTCTTTTAAGTTTCCACAGGAAGCAGAGATCAATGTCTCTGGAGGCTTATTTATGCTATCTCTATTTCCCTCCCCATCTATACTGGTATTAATTTGCCTTTAAAAACATTTCCCCACTGATTTTAGAGAGTCTCAATGACCCATTTAGACAAGGTCTTTAACTTTTAGACTGGTTGTGCTCGGGGAACAGGAAACCTTCCTGAAATGTTTGTACTTATTAATCTGTTTCAGATGCCCACATGAAAATCAAGGGATCCTAGGCAATATACTCACAAATATACCACCATTGGTTTGTTTTTGCCCTTCTCTTGGACAAGTAGTGCTAAGAGGTAAGCCTGGTAGTCAGAGTTCACAGCCAGTATGATTTCTTTTGCTGAATTATTATTCCTTTTCAGTTGTGTAACTAACAATGAAAAGGCCATGACTTGTTACTAATCACAGAATGGTTGAGGTTGGAAGGGACCTCTTGAGTTCACTTTCTCCAGTCCCCTGCTCAAGCAGTGTCAGCTACAGCAGGTTGCAAAAGACTGTGTTCAGTCGAGTTTTGAATATCTCCAGGGATGGAGACTCCAGAACCTCCCTGGACAGCCTTTTCCAGTGCTTAACCACCCTAACAGTAAAAATGTTTTTTCTTCCATTGAGATGTGTTTTCCTATGGTTTTATTTGTGCTAATGACAATTGTCAGCAACAGGTTGTAGTTCAACTCATGATCAAGTTTGTTCAAGGAAAAATTATATTCAGAAAACCATAGGTGACCCGTATTCCAAGTGGTTTTCTGCAATGATGATGCACTGGGCTTGTTCTTAACTGTATTTATAAAATGTTCAACTGTACTAATTGAAATTCCCAATGCTAATGACTTCTCATAGTGCAACCTACAAGTATTAAGTAGATTTTTCTGTACTAATATCTTATTGATAAACCACTGTATAAATAGATAAATTCTCCATACACATTTAAACAGGCCAGTGGTATGGCTAATGGTGTTTTTTGCCTGTGGCAGGTATATTTAATAAGAAGGTAAAATCTCTAGATACGTTGATAGGCATGTAGTCTGCATCAGATCACTTATGGGTCCAAGTAGAACCAGTACTTCATTTCTGACATAGAGGTTGTCAGTGATCTAAAACTTTTTTCCAGACTTTCGATTCTGGTTCTATATCTCAAGCAGGTTTCAATCCCCCTGCAGGGGAAAAAAAACAGAAGTTAGTTCGTGTGCCTTCTCCTTTGCCTGTTTTTCATCCACTCTTATTTTCACAAAAGTATACCACCAGACACACTCATCATGGGGACATGAAGGGCTACAAATCACAGTAAGCATACATCTGTCTCCAACTTTAAGGGATTTGTTACTTCATTTGATTTTTGAGAGACCTCATCAAGATCCTTCTTAAGGTACTGTAAGATTTGAGCTATCATACAGTCACCTAACATAAGGGGGTATAATTTGATACCCTTCAGGAAACCTTTTATTTTCTTCCATTCACCATGGCTGATGAAACAGTAAGGATTCAATTTTCATTAGAAGTTTCCAAAATTAGTTTCAGGCAAAGTTGGACAAATGAACACTCTCGTTTGTTCTGCACTACCCAGTCAAGATGACTTCTGCTCTTCCTAACAAAAAGGCAAAGGAAGTTTGAGAACGTGGTTCAAAGATACAGTGAATTAGGGGTACTAACTCCAGAATAGAATGTTCCTGTCACCAGTGCAGAACTCGTGTATGTTTTCTTTGCTAATTCAGATTTGTTAGAAAACCAGCATATTTTGTGTTACACGTAAACATAAAGTTAGTTTAAAAATATAATGTCAGTAGGAAATCCTTATTATGTGCCTTGGTTAATTAAACATAAATGCAGTCATATCTCTCCACCTGATATGGATCCTGCTGGGCAATACTGCATGTAGAAAACTAGTATTAATAACAGTGGAACCATAGCCTGAAAGGATACACATAGGAAAGAACTTGCTGAACACGTAAGATGCTTTGCCTCAACTCTCTTCTGTCTAATTTTGAAGAAAAGACTATTGGAAAAATTTGTAATGCAACAAAATAAGGAAAGAAGAATAATGGAAAAAACCTGATCTACTGCCAAGCATTTTCCAGAGCCACCTGCATCAGAACAAGGGTATAGCAAGATAATTGTTAGAATCTGTTTGTTAAATCATTCTGAGTTCAAATTTGATCCACCTAGCCTCACCAATATTGCTGGGTTTTCTTTCAGTCATCCCTTGGTCTTCCACTTCAATCTCTTCTACTCAGGTAGAACAAAGGACAAAGGCCCAAATAGCTTTCAGGGTTTGGTTTCATACACTGCCTGAGAAAGCATGATGCTTTCTCAAAAAGCTCTGCTTGGTGAAGAACTCTTGGATAGATGAATTCTCAAACAATACACAGCTCTCAGTATCACTTGCATGTCAATAACCAGAACGCCCTTGCAGCTTTTTCACAGGCAGTTCTGGTGTCTTTGTGCTTGGGGCATAAAGGATCGTCTGCACTTTTGTGAGAGCACCCAGATCTTTATGCCAAAGAGTGCTGCATGAAAAAGCACAAAATCTGCCTATATATCACCAAAGAAACCTAAGATACTCTTTGGTTTCCTGAGGTTAAACCAGTTTAAATTAGTTTTGAGTATTTTGCAGATTGTCACTTGTTCATCTCAATAGGGTGCAGATAGAGCTGGATGGCCATCTGTCCCTTGTTTCAGCTGCCAGCAATCAGCCACTTGGCAGCAAAGAACATCTCCATTATATTTAAAGACATACTGGACATTTTGCCATCAGATTCCTGCCAGCAGTTCTATATTTAGGAAGCATCTGAGTAGAAGGAAGATGCAAAATTAAAAGTGGATGGAGTGCTTTAGACTCAACTATCTGAAGAAGAAGTCAAAATAAACACTGAAGCCTTCCAAGGATTTTAAAAGGTTCCTAAATTTATTTACAATGTATTTTTGTCCTTACATTTTACAAGTCAAGCCAAACGTATAATTAGATTATTATTAAGTGAGTGGGTTCTCCCACCTCATCCTCAAAATAGATTGAACTGGACTGACGTATATCTTTAGAAATCTTTATCTTCTGACTCCGCAGACCTCCTTTCCAGAATGAAGTGAGGCTAAGTCTGAACTAGATCAAACACTAACCAAACAGTACAATTGATATTCAATTCTGAGTTTTGTTTCCAAACCCGCAAAAGAAAAAAACCAACCTCTTCCACCACAAAAAAATCCTCAAAATACTGCTGAATATTGCTGAAAATTCATGTGACTACTTGACCATCAAGACATAATCCCAATGTTTGCCTGTATCTCTTGTCGGAATTAGAGAGAAATGTATTCCTTATTACCCCTCTAAGTTTCAAAACTACAAACAAATTTGGATAACTATGCATTAATGAAAGATACAAAACTTTGTAGTAGCTGCGAATAAACACAAAGCAAACACATAGGAGACTCATCATCCAGTAAGGTTCTAAGGGACCTTGGATTTAGGCATTTCAGTCACCCTTGACGTGCGGAAAACAGACTCCACAACCGAGAAGGTTGTAAAGTAAGTATGTTTATTCAGCGCTGGGCAGCACGGGGGGCAGTCCCACCAAAGTCGTGCACACTTTTCATGGAAACTCACCAGGTATTTATGCATCAAAGCATTAATATTCCGGAAACGCTTATACATATTTATAATTTCCCCCCGAAGTCCCCGCCTTTAACTCCTCCTAGCTGCGCACGCGTGGTGCTTCCTGGTGGTCGTGGGCCGGGGTCTTCAGGGATGAAGGCCGTGTGTCTTCCTCACCATGCACTCTTCACCTGGACTGCAAATCCTGCTTAAAACCATCCTGCTGGCAGTAATTAAGTTGTGTCCTTGGTTTGTTTGGTGAATCTCTTCCTTGCATACATTCGGTCCTGATTTATCTCATGCTTATCAGGTAGTTAAGCAAAGCATTCCACTGGTATCAGTTCCTGCTTAAGACCATAGATACATAGCCTGAGCTAAGTGATGGTTTTGTTATTAACCCTGATGTGTTGGTTCCCCCTATCACCCTTGTCTTGAGTAAAATTCAACAGCATTTTCCATGGCTTATCCAAAGCATTTCTTAGACAAATGCTGCCTGTGACTCATTTAAAAAATGGCCCATTCAAGAGTTGCTCTTTCCACAATAGTCTAACTATTTAAATACATTTTCCATAAAGTTCAAATCTAGTTTAAAATTCTTTCCCCAGGCACAAAAAAAAAAATCCTGTTTTTTCCTCTCTAGTCTTAAAGGGATTGGGTAAATTATTCCTGCTTTTTTAAAGTTACAACAACCTATGTTAGAGACTTTCCCAGGCATGTAAAATCAAAGTGACCAAGGAAATGAACTGCTGCTCAGTCACTAAAAGTATTAACCAATGAAACCAAAATTCCTGTTCATTATTTCAGCTCCTTAACTCATGTACTATCCTTCTACTTTTAATTTGTGAACACAGATATGTACCAGCCACCAGTGGTTAAGATCCATTTATCCCATTCATTGTCTTACTTAATAATGAAAACAAAAATCCCTAAATGAAAAAAAAAAAAATTTATTTTTGAAAAACATAAATACTAAAACTGTTCAGCAGATGACACTTATAATTAACAGTATCAGAATGATATATGCTGGTTGATGGCCCAGAGAACGTAAGTTGAAGGTTTATGCAAGGCTGATAAACAGCAAGTTTAAAGCCAGTTTTGATAAAATGGTGCATCATTGCTGTATATTTGCTGACTATAATCCTATGAGAAGACTTAGAAAATTGATGACAAAATCTGAAATCTTCAGCCAATTTTAAACTCGTGGAAGATGAAATTAGCATTCGAAGGATGTTGATTTCAGATTCTTTTGAGTAATGACTTGTTGTGGTTTAACCCCAGTCGGCAACTAAGCGCCACACAGCTGCTTGTTCACCCTCCCCCACGGGTGGAATGGGGGAGAGACTCTGAAGAGCAAAAGTAAGAAAACTTGTGGCTTGAGATAAGAACAGTTTAATAATTGAAATAAAATAATAATAGTAAACTGCAATGAAAAGGAAAACAACAAGAGAGAGAGGAACAAAATCCAGCCAGTCCCTGACAGTGATCACTGCCCCCCAGCCAACTCCCCCCAGTTTACATACTGAGCATGATGTCATATGGTATGGAATAGCCTTTTGGCCAGTCTGGGTCAACTGTCCTGGTTGTGCTCCCTCCCAGCTTCTTGTGCACCTGGCAGAGCATGGGAAGCTGAAAAGTCCTTGACTAGTGTAAGCACTGCTTAGCAACAACTAAAACATCATTGTGTTATCAACATTATTCTCATCCTCAATCCAAAACACAGCATTATAACAACTACTAGGAAAAAAATTAACTCTACCCCAGTCGAAACTAGGACATTGTTGAAGACGTGGGAAAAAAACCAAAGGATGTCACTCAACCCCTGTAGATAGTTAATAAGACATGGCCCTGGGAGAAGGAACAGGATGGCACCATAGAACAGCCAGACTAGAAAATACCAAGATAAGTGCAAAGGGAAGAAAATCACTGATAAGACCAGGGAGAATCACTTGAACTATCCTAATTAACATAGTAAAAAAACCCGCCCTCAGGTAAGGAAAGCCCCCTACCAACAAAGCCCTTTCCTCACGGAACATGCACACTAAAAAGGGGGGACGCTGTGACTTTAAGTGGAGACGAGGCATCACAGGAACCAATGGGAACGAGGGTGACTAAGTGTAACTGTAGAAGTTCTGATAACTGTTGCTTGGATTGTATAAATGTTAACCGTGTATCAGCCAAGGTGTGCAAACTTTGTGGAGTTACCACCTAGCACCCATCTCTGTACAGATATGAAATAAATATCTCAACTCTGTGTGTTAATCGGCTCTTTGCACACCAGGTGAAGGGCCCTGCTTTGGGACAACAAAACTATTATCTTAATTTTATCTTCTTAGTCTGTAGAACACTAGTCAACATTGGTGTTTGTCATGTGACTCCTAATAGTGTTAAAAAACATTGTTCCCTTTGCACAAATACCACAGAATGAGCTAAGGAAAAAAAGTCAATCGCAAGGACCTTCAATTTTCAAATACGCTATGAACTAGATTGCATTTATATGTCCTGTGAGCCTGTTCTTTACACTAAGCTTTCTGGGACCTTTAATGTTTTCGCAACTGCTGTAAAAGATACTAAGTTAAAAATAGTACTTCTAGATCTGACAAAATGGTTAATCATAACTGGATAAATAGGATTGGATATATTAACAAAGTTTTGATAGACAATAAATTTTAGGAGCCTTTTCAAATCTCGGTAATGTTCTTGTGTCATTTTTTACATTGGTATCTCTGTCCTTTGGTAGGGAGACAACTGAAATTAATATTCTATGATATGTCTTGTTTTCATTAATTTCTCATCTTTCTCTGAAAAGAAAATAAGTCAAAATAAACTAAGTGAAGGTATCACAAGCTGAAGGGCTTATCTCAACTTCTACAATGTTTAACATTCACAATTATCAAGGTTATTGATTTTCATGCTAGTAAAAAGCATAGCACTTTGGTATAATGATGGGAAACCTGATGCATGCAGTATTAGATCAAAAATAGTGTTCTTGTACATGAAATGTACTCTTATTCCATACTTCAATTAATTGCATAGTAGTAATAGCACTCAGAATAGCTCATTTGTTAACAAGTTACTAAATAAGTTATCAACTATGATGGTTATTTAGCTGGATGTCTTAATGAAGCAGATATTGTTACTTTGATTTGGTTAATTACATAAAATCAAATTTGCAATACAAGTCTCAGTGGAGGCATTTATATTGTTTAGGTACTGAAGGATAGGACTTACTATTATATTTTTCTCAGAACCTTGCAGACATCAGTTTATATCAGGGCTGACCTTTAAGTTATGTGGGGAAATAGATTGGACCCATTGTAATTTCAAAAATTATACGAAGCAGCTAATATTCTCTGTTACACAACTGTAAAACAAAAAACAGGTCAGCATCTGCTTAAGTGCTTTAATAATTATAGTTAAATTGAAGCACTTGTATAAGTTGAAAAATACATATCAGTACAACACACTAAATCAACTTCTACAAGCTCTATTTTCACCAGAAGCATTTTAAATGAGGTGACTCATCTATAGTCCTACTGATGAAAAAATGTGACAATTCTCCATAACCCATGAAAGTTATAAAATACAGTCCAGAAGATCACTTTTTAAGCACTATTTTTGCATTTCTATCCTCTATATTGAGTATATTTGAATATGATCCTAGCAATTTACTTTAAATATCCCAGGGGAAAAAACATTCTGCAACCAAACTGAATAGATTTATTTTAAGCCTGTCATACTATGTTTGGGGTGTGGCCTGTCAAGTAGATGAAGGCAACATCCTGATCGATGTTAGATTGCTGTAATCTGGTGCAATATGTCATATGTTTGCACAGGAAGATTGTTGTTTTTATTTTTAAGTATTGTTTACATGGAGATAATAACAGAAATGCATGTATACATGCATATATGCATATAATATCACACATATATATATATAGTATCACACATCATATACCTGAGACATACTGTGATTCTGCATGTACTTACACATACATGTAGTGTACTTACATGTCTATTCACACAGTACTTAGGTGAATGTGTACCAACATTATTGCAGAATTGTGATAAAAGTCAGTGCACCAGCAAATGCTCTGCTTAAGATCCACCTTAGCCTTTCCGTACATCTTCACTCTGGAGAGCTTACCTCCATAGGGGTGGAAAGTGGACAAAGCTTTCACTTCCTTCACATGCAGCTGCGTGAGGAGACTGATCTAGTTCCCATCAGGAAACATCCCGATGCACCGGCAAGGTATGACACCTTGAAAAGCACGAATACAGCTGCTTGATATTTAAAATTGTGTCACAGGAGAAGGAAGAGATGGTGGTGCTTCACCACTGTGCTTTTTCTAGTGACAGTAGCCATCAGTCCAGTCTGAGACACTCCTGTTCATTTACCATATGTTAAGCCTCACTGATTAACAAGATGATAAAATCCTAAGACTGAGGGAACTTAACCCTGAAAAGGGGCCTATTGAACCCTCTCTTCCTAGTCAGTGTGATTTATGCACAGTGGAACACCTTCAAGAGCAGAATGTAAAGTTACCTTAGATGTGTATGTACACATCTAACATTTAAGCCTTTCTGTTGATCAAGCCCAACTAGCCAGACTCTGATCATGTTTCTAAGAATGAAACTCTGAAGTAGCATGAGTGAAGTACAAAATCAGAATAAGGTGTCTCAGATAACTGCATAAAAAGGAATTTCTGTGGAGTATTCTCCAGGCATAACTGAGGGGAGAAAAACTGACTAAAACTACTGTCTATAGAACCTCAATTTATTTATGGGTTTTAAGATTACTATGATGCAGATCCCTGTTATAACTGCGTATTTCATAAACATTAATGCATTCAGTCAATCAACACCCTCGTGAGGTAAGGGACTATAATTATCCTAACTTTATAGACAAGGAAATTTACACTCAGAGAGGACAAATGATTTGTCCATGATTACATGACCCAGACAGAGAAACACATCTCTTGAGTCTGGCTTGTTACCATCTTCTAATTTTTCCTGCTAAAGAAAGAATCACTAGTGAGACATTAGTTATTCTGAAGAGTGACAGTCAAAGCATTTTTCCTGATTATTCATTTCTCCTTACCGTCAGGGGCATGGAACAATCTCAGTTATGGTAATACTGTGATCCCTACATCTTCCAGAACAATTCTTTATTGTTCTGCTTGTTGTTCTGACATTTTTCCACTCACTAGCAAAACTATCAAATTTCCTGTGAAAATTAATTTGTATATTTCTTGTTGAAGGGCAAGAATGTTCTTCAGAATGACAGAAATTACCTTGGTTCAGTACTTAGAAAAAGGGAGAAGGTCCTCTCATACCTCTTGTCATTTCTGATAGATGATAACACAACGCGTAACTCACTCTGAAAGAGAGCACCATTGGCATTTATATCTCCTGCCATCATCTTAAATTCCTCTGAGACCACCACAAACCTGAGGTTTTGTATGGCTGACAATACAGGAACAAAAATATTCTGGAAAGTGGTAGTCAGATATTAAAGTCAGACTTCAATTTTGTTATGTGAATAATTTCAGATAAAGTTCATAGCAATTAAAATACATAATTACTTGTAGACATCTCTTTCATAATGAAATTGGTGTCTATCCATTTCTTAATAGAAAAATATTAATCTCATTTTTAAAAAAAAGTCACTACAATTGGTACTAAATAGCCCTTTTTCTTTAAATCTTTTCAAAGCGGAGATCACCATGATAGAAAGATACAGTACAAGACAAATACATTTGTTCCTGAAAACTCGAGAAGTTGAGAGGTTTGGACATGTCCTTAGGATACCTGGAGTTGGTAATGCACTTCTGCCAGAATGAAAGGAATAGAAAAAAAGAATACAAAGAGCCACCATGCCATCTCAACCACTGTACTTTTCATAGACACAGACTCAATTCTTCTCTTTCCTTTCTTCAAGCAGTCGGTTTCTTGTTAATAGCATACAAATACAGTAAATGCAGCTGCTAATGTGTTATTCTCTAGTCATTTGTTGCAGCTGATTAAGGAGAGAAATGTAAAAGGTTAATTTTCTAATTACATACTCCCCCGAGGTAAATTATGCATGTTATCACATCCATTGACACTCTATAATGGGCACTTTTTATTGCAGAGTGATTTTCTATGAGACTGTGTATCTTCATACAGTTTATTTTTAGTAAGCAAGAAGATGGAGGGAAGAAAAAAAGAATATCCATCCTATCAAAATTTCTTAACTCTTTCTGGAGAGCTTTCTAACAGGGTATTAAATCTTGCCAAAAGAACCCTCTTCTCCCTTTCTTCTCACATCTCGCTTGTAATTTCCATAAGACTGTAATAAATTGAAGAGAAAACAATTGAGACTGGGCTAAAAGACACACTAATGTTGGATGGCTCTCAGTAAAAGTTTTGAAAAGCAGCTACATCTGAAATTCATATTAAACAATAATTCCCTTTGGACACGAGTGCAGTGCTTTCCAGGAAAGAGCTACCTGAACTCACCAACTATAAGACCCTTTAATTGTCAGCCAGGTGCTGACCCCACCTAATCTGAAAGCTGCTTTTCAGGCTCCTTGTGCTTTCTGAATAAGGGTCAATGCATTCAGCTGAGTAGTCCTAAAAAAAATCAAGTGTGTTTTGCTAATTTACCTACTATAACTTTCTACTACAATCTCAAATGGTGGAACAGAAAAGCAGCATGGACACAGGTGGTGACCAATCATTTGTTAGCCTTGTTTCAGTCTAAAAACAGATGGTTTGCATTTGATAAATTTGTCATTTATTAAAGGTAATAAAATGAACAGTGGGAAAAACAAGCCAAGAAAGGGAAAAGATGAGATAAAAACTGATGAGGATGTTTTCCTTAGTATTTTTCCCTATCCCTAATATATATGTTAAAAGGGTAGAGCAGGGAATCTTATGCTATATGACTTTCACATAATTTGAGTCAAATTCAATCATGACTCCACTGTAATCAGGAGTACTACATCAAGGTACTGTCTCCCTTCTTGTTTAATGGGATATGCAGCTAAGGTTTATGGTTTACTTTGAGTCTTATTCAAGAAAAATCATTCTATGGAAATACTTCAACTAAATGCAATATTTCAATAGTTATAAGTGCAGCTAGCACACATCTGCATAACACACGTATCTACAAATGAAGCATCTAAAACATGGAAAAACAAAATAGACATCAAATTTTAATTTCTCAGAAATCTATTTCAAGATTTGTTATGCATTATATAGCACTGCTATAGATAGGAATGCATAGTTACAATTTTCGTAAAAAAATAATTTTCGTGCTGAAATTGTTTCAATAGAAATTTTCAACTATGTCTAATGAGCAATTAGCATAAGCTAGAAATTTGTTTAATGATCACATGATCTAAAGTTGTGTTGCACTAAAAACTTACTAAACAAGATCCAACAGACTGAGAGTAGTATAAAACTTTAAACTTACAGATTAGGTAGAGAAAAGCTGGGAAGGAACTTTGAATTAGTTGAGATCATGGCCTTGTTTCATTCCCACTGACAATAATCCATTTTTCATGCAGCACTGGCATGCTAGTAGTTCTTTTCCCCTTCCCAGCCTCTAATACAAAGAGGGCTTATGGCCCTTTACTCCTATGTAACCTTTGTATCTCTTCAAACTTTTTTATTGCTATTAACTTTGTCTGGTGTAGACTGTGACTACTTCATCTACTACATCTAGACTGTGTAGACTTCATCTACTCCCATGAATTTAAAGCAGAATAAACAAAGTATTTTTTGTGTCTGAAATGTAGCTACTATTAATGGATACACAAAGTTCTGCTGAAACTCAGTCAGGTTATGCCCAGTTAAACCAATAAAATATTTGGCCCTTCCATACTTTCAACATCAAGTTAAATCTCTGCTCTTTCTCTCCTTTTCTTCTCTCTCTCTCTTCAAAAAGGAATTCTGAAGAATAATCTCTGAAGTTTCATATACTTTGTTTCTCCCATGTCAATTTACCAAAACGGTTTCTGTACAAACAAAACAATTTCTTTCCAACTTTTGATGTTATAGCTTATGAAAATCAGCCTGTCTCCTTCTCTCTGTCATCCAGTACATCATCCATAGAACAGTCAACTAGTGGAAACAAGAAGGTGATGATTCTAATCTGGTAATAACTGATGGATGAGCTAAAAGATCTAAGCTCTTTAAGCTGCAGTAGATCAGCAGCTCAAGAGAGAAAGAAACCAAAGGGGTTTTGATTTGTTTGTCTTTAATTAAATTAAGGTTACATGAGATGCAAGTGTCAAAGCCTAAATTTAAGGTAAGAGGCTTAACAATAACTCTGTGGAGCCTATTTAAAGGGTTATGGAATGTTTCTGCTCTATGACACTGATCAGTTGTCTAATTTATTCTAGTCAGGTAACGAGTAATAGCTTTTCACAAGAGTTTTCTGATTCAGTCTTTCATTATATGAGATTTCTCTGTGATTCAAACACATTTTGGATCAAGCTAAATACAGAAGCAACCAGAGGTCAGACTACAGCTGCTAGGTAATAGAGGGCCATGGAGCACTATGAAGAATCTAGCACATATATCTGAAGTTTTACAAGACATCCAGATGTGGAAGCAAAGAACAATATGAACTGCTGATGTGTGATGAAGTTGAGACAGAACAGACACACTGATCACCTTCAGCTCCAAAATGGCACAAAAAGACGTATCCCAAACCTGCGCATAGTTACCAACCTAAGAAGTACCTAGGACATGTGAGGACAAAACAGCTGGTATCCTTTGTCCTCCTTGTCATTGTGACAGATCCTGGACCCCACATGACAAGCATCATGGTGCTTGACTGTGGCTGGACAGACTGAACACCCCTGCCATGGTGCCTGGCAGCAGGACAGACTTCTTGGACACCACGCAGACTTCTGGTGTTTGTGAGTATGGAACAGTGAGAGAGAGTGAGAGTGAGGGAAACCTGTTTTGTTCCAATTTTCATTTTGAATAAAATCACTGTGCCCTCCTCTGAAGTCTTGCATTGATATTTGCTACACTGTTGATAAAATGCTCCAACAGTATTTCCTATATACATATATTGAAAGCGTTAAAAGCCACAAGAGCAAGAAAGATGTTGTAAATACCTTAGTCACTTAATTAGATCAGAAGACACCCGGTTGTGATTTAAGGATGTTGTGAATACCTTGTTAGACTTGAGGAGGTCTCATGTGATTTAGGGAGTAGCTAGAAGAACAGTTATAAGATAAGGGGGGCTCCGGGATAATTTTGTTGCAGACAACTCAGCCTTGGGAGAACAGATGCACGGAACCATGAAGACAGGAAGAAACAGAAGAATGACGACAATAGCCTTGAAGGACAACGTTTACGTGATCCCAGGACTGAGTTTGTGCAGAAGTAAGGGTCAATCAGCGAGCACAGTGAAGAAGACTACAAGCCTTCATTTGAAGACCCCCAAAGACCACTTGAAGACCACCATGAGAGATGACTGCGCATGTGAATTGGATATTTACAACTTATTAGTTCCTGGAAATCTCATGTGTCACGTCCCACCTGGGGAGGAGGGGGGAGGAGTGACAAAGACTCGCAAATCCTCTCGGTGTGGATTAAGGTGGGCCAACAGTCAAGGTCCGTACACAAACACCAGCTTTAATAGGAAGCTTCTACAGAGACAAATATTGAGTACAAATATTCGATACCCACCAACCCTCTCATGGTTATATCCACTCCAGCTACACGGTTTTACAGAAAGTCAAGATAGGCCATACAATACTTGACTACAATTTAACAGCTTTTAACAACTTAATCACCTTAGGAAAAGTAAAAGAGAGAGAGAGAGAGAGAAGGAAAAGAGAATCATCAGTCCTGGATCCAGCATTGGTCCTGCCAACAAGGGTATTCAGTGAGGAAAGAAGGAGAAGAGTGAGGAGAAGTGAAGGTTCTTCTAAAGATGTTGATTCTGCGCAGGGTGCTAGGTGATGGTAATTCCACAAATCATGCGTGCACGAGCATGAACACGAACACACAAACACCAACAACATGAGCACGAGCACACGCACATTTATCAGGCTACATGATTAGTATAAACCCTCCTAAATTTACACTTATTGGTTAGTGATTAACATTTCATACACTATGGGTTTACTGTATTTAAATTAGCCTCGCTTGCTATGTAAATTAGCATGCATGCTCCTTTCAGGTGTGGGGGCGCAAGTCTTTTCGGTCCTGAATTGAGTTGGTGGTTGTGATCTCCCCTCGCCACATTTACCTTTCACCTACTTTCTGCAGTTTTATCTTCTCTGGCCACAGTCCAGTCTTTGGTGCCAAGATGTTCACTTTTATCGGCTTGTTAGCTCTTCTTCAAGGTTAGAGCCCTTAGTTTTCCACAGTTTGTTACCTTTTAGCTCCCTCCCAAATTCCTCTCCCAAGGCACAAGTGGTTAGTAGTTTTGCTAATTGGAGAATTACATCAGCGACCAGTCAAACCGAGAGGAGTGATACCAGGACTGTCCCCCAGGCAGTAGGTGTGTGTGGGGGAAATGAGACGCTTCACAGACCATGGGGAATGGGGCCGAGGCAAGGCTGCCCTGTCTCCACAGGACTCCCTCCCTCACCCTCACTCGAGGGTACCGTCCAGTCCTGGGTCCTAGTGACCGTCGCTCTGTATTGTGGTTTTAGCACCCAGGCTGTTTGAGACATCTTGTTGTTTTACACTAGCAGTTCTCTACATCATGTTTATGTAAACGAATTCCCAGAAATCCTATGAATATGTATGATTGTATAGTATATATTCTCTAAAAGTTCAGTAACTCATTGGAGCACTTACGGTGGAGAATTGCCTGTGCTGCCCAGCGCTGCAATAAAGGATACCTGCTTAATATTAACTTTGTTGCTATTGAGTTTCATTTCAGGGACTCTCTGAATATTCCGTTTCTCCCTTGGGGAGATTCGGACTGTGAGGAGAAGCATCCGTGGATTTTTGTATCAATATGCCAGAAAGTTCCTGGTATGGGAACTGCACATGGATGTGTAGAATTATTAACTGAGTTCATGAGACCTAAGTTTCAGGGAAAGTTGCTTGCTTTTTAACACTCTACTTTATATGTTATACTTTGACTAGGTTGTGTAAGTCTAATGCCAAAATTGGCTGATAACAGGTAAACCCGATGAAGAGCATATAAAGAAAACACTTTTATGATGGTGATAGTGTCTGTGATGGCAGATTTATTGCTTCTCTGTTGTTTAGAGAATGAAATTGATGTTGTACTTATGAAGAAAAAAGGCCAAAGAGAAATGTGAATACCTACATTTGTCCAAAACATTCCCAAAGTGAGCACCAGACCTTTTCAAGTACTGAATATCTAGTTAATTCTTTATAGATAAAACATCTTTTTTTTTGCTGGCCTTGGAATTTCTTTCTATTTCACATTTTACACCTTCAGGGAAGGAAGGTACCATGGTAATTTGCTGCTCTTGTGTAACTTATCCATCAGCAAACTACTTTGATCCCTGGTATAAGCATATCCATTCTAATGGAATTACACAAAGCATGAATTTAGCCCATGTTATTTAATCATGCAGTAAATGCTATGACTGTTCACCCATCAAATCAACCCAAGTATTCACCCGCAATCCATTCTCAGTGCAAAGATTGCTAAACAGCTGGGGCAAGAGGGTGACTGGAGGCCAAGCAGCTCTGGTATGCCACAGTTTATATACAGTCTTCTGTGACTTGTATAGGTTAGCTGAAAAATCCTAGAGAGCAATAATCAGCTTACTGACAATGACACAAGAATGGATATCAGCACAGAGGAGAATCTGATGTCTTTTTTTAATCTCTTGTCATTTTTTAACACAATAAAATAAACCTGATATAACACAAATGTGGATTGAATATATACACAACAAGGAGGCTCTTTCTTCTCCTTTATGTTGTTGAAAAATAAATTGCTAAAATTACAATTGTGGTCATATCATAAAATGTTCACATTTTCTGTCTTATTTCAAAGCTTTCAATTTTCTGTTCTCTTCTGTTGACTGACTCTAAGAATCCTTGTGCAAAATCCATTCAACTCTGCTATGATTTTTTCCTGTCCAAAAAATTCAATAAATGAAGTCTGTAACATGTTATTTGTTTCAGTAACATATGAAACAATATCATTTAAACTTTTCATGCCAGCTGCTGAACCTATTTACATCATGTCTGTACTTTTAACACTTTTGTTAAAACTTATTGTTGATGCTTGTAATGCACAAACCAAAGCTGTTTGGTACATGGAGGTTTAGATACTGATGGTGAATCTTAAGAGCTATAGGTTAGTGTCCTGGTTTCAGCTGGGATAGAGTTAATTTTCTTCTTGGTAGCCGGTATGGGGCTGTGTTTTGGGTTTAGGATGAGAACAATGTCGATGCTAAGTACCGCTAAATAGTCGCTAAGTAGCGCTTACATTGGTCAAGGACTTTTCAGCATCCCGTGCTCTGCCCCGTGCACGGGGGGGGGGGGCTGGGAGGGAGCACAGCCAGGGGCGCTGACCCAGACTGGCCAAAGAGTTATCCCATACCACATGACGTCATGCTCAGTATATAAGCTAGGGGAAGAAGAAGGAAGGGGGGAGGACGACATCTGGTGTGATGGCGTTTGTCTTCCCAAGTAACCGTTACGCGTGATGGAGCCCTGCTTTCCTGGGGATGGCCGAACACCCGCCTGCCGATGGGAAGTAGCGAATTAATTCCTTGTTTTGCCTTGTTTGCGTGCGCAGCTTTTGCTTTACCTATTTAACTGTTCTATTTTATTTTACTTCAATTATTAAACTGTTCTTATCTCAACCCACGAGTTCTCTCCCTTTTACCCTTCCGATTCTCTCCCCCATCCCACGGGGGGGGAGTGAGCGAGCGGCTGTGTGGTGCTTAGTTGCTAGCTGGGGTTAAACCACGACAGTTAGTTGCATTGTTTTATTAGATTTCACTATATAAAGTTTATTGCTTGTATTTACTATTAAAGGTGTTTTGAAAATCAGAATGTTTGTACCACCCTATTTTAAATGGACTTTAGTTATGATAAAGCCCATTTTATGCTGGTAGCAAAACACAGCTTATAATTTACTGTTTACAGGTTGTCCAGCTAATTTATAACAATGCAAAAAAGAAAGCTAGAAATAGAGATCTTTTAACTTAGCTAAAACTACGGGTCACATGAAACTAAGTTTCTAATGCTGTCTCTTAATTTAAGGTTCAGCATTTAGTTTTCATATCTGAAAAATGGTTGCTTTTTGTGATGAGATTACACCATTATTAACGGTGATGTTTTAATTGATACAGTCATGTTGTTGTCCCAAAGCAGGGCCCTTCACCTGGTGTGCAAAGAGCCGATTAACACACAGAGTTGAGATATTTATTTCATATCTGTACAGAGATGGGTGCTAGGTGGTAACTCCACAAAGTTTGCACACCTTGGCTGATACACGGTTAACATTTATACAATCCAAGCAACAGTTATCAGAACTTCTACAGTTACACTTAGTCACCCTCGTTCCCATTGGTTCCTGTGATGCCTCGTCTCCACTTAAAGTCACAGCGTCCCCCCTTTTTAGTGTGCATGTTCCGTGAGGAAAGGGCTTTGTTGGTAGGGGGCTTTCCTTACCTGAGGGCGGGTTTTTTTACTATGTTAATTAGGATAGTTCAAGTGATTCTCCCTGGTCTTATCAGTGATTTTCTTCCCTTTGCACTTATCTTGGTATTTTCTAGTCTGGCTGTTCTATGGTGCCATCCTGTTCCTTCTCCCAGGGCCATGTCTTATTAACTATCTACAGGGGTTGAGTGACATCCTTTGGTTTTTTTCCCACATGTCTCCAACAAATCCCCCCTTTGAGACTTAGATAATTGAGACTTAGATAAATAATTCATATTTTAAATAAGTCTCACGTCGTTTTAATCTGAATTCCCCATCCTTGGGAGGCTTGAAGACTTTCCAAAACCGCTTATAAGTTTCTTCACATTGCCATACATCCTGCTGGAATTTTTTTCCATCCTTAATAGGGAGGATTTCAGGGTTCTCTCTTCTTTTGATTTGTGGTTATCATTATGGATGAGGATTGTGACATTACAGCTCAGAGAATTATAGTCTTGATACATCCAAAAGTTATACAAACTACTACAATCAGTATTATGACCATAATCAAAGTTTGAAGTAAGCTCTGTAACCAACCTGTTAAAGAAAATCCTATCCCATGAAGCATTTTATTTAACCACCCTCTTTCCACACTGTTCCTCAGATCACAGCTAGTTTTTGCCACTTGCTTCATTTGATCCAATTGTTTGTCCAAATTTTCAGTGATGTTTGGGATATGGACATAACTATCATTTTTAAAGTCCATATAGCCACAGACTCCATGTTCATGTGGTAGAAGTAAATCTAAGGTCAAGCGGTTCTGTAAAGCCATTTCAGAAGTAGCCTGTAACTGGAAGTTTAGTTCTTCCATCCCCAGTCATGTGGCATTCACCAAGGCTTCCATCTGTAAACTTAAATTATGTAAAGAGAGTTTGTTTTTGAAAGAGGCTGCCTGGGTTGTAAACATGGATTCTAAAAGCCATCCAATTATAGTTCCAGTGCTAAGATGTTGCCACGGATCTATGTCCCATTTCATCTTTCCTCACAGGCTAGTTCCTAAAGGTGCCTTTCTCCATAGGGGACACAACCTTAGTAATCCTACTGTCCAGTATTGATTCTGACCCACAATAGAGAGATGAGTTGCCCATTTTCCTTTGCTACTAACCCATACCGTAGGTCGTAAGGCTGAATTCCCAACTGAGTGCCGTCTATATCCGCCCAAGTATTATTAACTATTACAGTTTTACTTTTATCAATATCTAAAATTACTAATATTATTAATACTTATTGATGCCTGTTACTGGACCACCAGATAAAACTGATTTGACCTGTGATCTGGACACATGAAGTAATTTCTGCCAAATTAGCTAATGCACGTTGTTTAGAGTTTATTCTCACTAGAAGGTGGCAGTTGATCCCTGAAAAGTTACAGTAATGTAAACATAGTATGGTCTAAATACTGTTAGAATAAAATTAACCAGTCAAGAGTTTGGGTTTTTTTTTGTTTTGTTTTGTTTGTATCTGTTTTTGTTTAGGGTTTGTGGGGGTTTTTTTTGTTTTGCTTGGGTTTTTTATTTTTTTTTCTAACAATATTTGAAATTCAAGTTCAGCAGCCCTTTGCAACAGCTCTATGAGTTCTGTCTTTCTCCAATATTTCCTGTATACCTTTTGAAGAGCATATTCTGTTGGGGGTACCTGTTAGCCTTCCCTGAAATTACCTCATGCAGGCAGTAGATGAGCAACACTACCCTAGTATTGCCCATGAGGATATTATCTCAATAAGAACTTGCAGGAGAAATATTTAAAACTTGTGACACTGGCAGAAGCAAATGAATTTTGGTTAATGGTTACTATGGGTGTATATTATATCCCAGCGCTTTCACAAAAAAGACGGTGTGTGAACTTTAAAAGCTGTATATAAAAAGGTGATGTGCAGGCAACTGAAAGCTAAGATTAAATGTGAGTTGGTGGCAAATAATAACCCAGAAAGACAGTTTTGATCTATTCAGTATTATCATAACCCTGAGCCAAAAGGGGATTAATCATCAAGAAAATATGACAGTATTCTTATAATCTTTGCATTTTATTTCCATTTACGTAATTTCATCCTCTACAATATGGCTTTAGAACACTGAATCCAAGCTTTCAGGCAAAATTCTCCTTTTGTACCAAGCTATTAATAATATTTTTAAATTCTAAACATTTCTAAATCAACTTTGAAAGATTGCAGGGGGAGGTAGGTCTGTCTCAGGGAATGTAGAATATTTTTGTTGGAAATCTGGTAATCAAAGCAGTAATGCTCCAGTGCCTCATAAACCAGAATGCTTCTGGGCACTTTGTGTAAGATCCATCTCAGTAAACATTAGACAACTAAAAGTTGTTATCTAAACTAGTCATCTAGTCTTCCTTTATAGTCAATGGAGAGAAATAAACATCTTCAGGGAGTGATTCATCTCATTGAAGGTAAGCGTCTAAGACAGCTGAGACGAATTGTCTGGCTACAAAGTCTAGTTCTCTTCATAAAGAGAGGTTATACAGCTAGCTTAGATTGAGACAATATTTCAGACATTTGAAATTAGACAAGACAAATCCCATGTTTCATGCCTGTTTGGAATCAAAGAACACAGAATAAGAGAAAAATAGCAGTAGGCTATAAGATTAAATTGTTTCAAGAATAAGTTAACCAAATACTTAACAAATATTTTCGAACTATCTCTTTCAGATTCTTATTTTTAAATATTTGATTAGTGAACAGATACGGTGTCCAGAAATACACTATTCAGCTGTTCCTAACTAATATTTGTTGAAAGATCTTGTGATGTCTAAAGTTCAAAGCATAAGTTCACTTTTGTTTATAGGAATTAAAATGATGTCTTTACATTTTTAAAGGAAGTAAGTATAGATTACAGTGTGCATTTTCACAAGCAGAACAGTTAGGGGAAAGGACTAAGAGTATTCTAGTAGAGCTGTTGAAACACAGATCACCAAATCATAAAACAAGAGGAAAAAAACATTCTATTATCTCCTTATGAATCCATATATTTTTACTATAGCAAAAAATAATATTAGCATAAGATTTGCAGGCGTAATAAAGATAGAATAAGTTTTAGAAGATATGCTAAGGAAGTACAATCCAATTACAATGCAGATTATCATGTCAGGAGGGCTGAATTAATCAAAAAAGAAATTTGGACTTGCTAAAGCCTAAGCAGCTAAATAGTGGAAAATGATTTGTAAAACATCATCATCAGTGGTATATCCAGTGGCATTTCATGTTAAGTTTTTATTTAAGTGTTCTCAGAGTAGTCTTTCACTCTACAGATGACAGAGTGAAAGTTATTAGCTATTTTACTCAGTTAAAATTCTTTGCATTCATATTATGTGATATTTAGGATCCCTTTTATTTAATATATAGATGATAATGATCTGTTCTGCAATGGTATCTAAATATTACTTGAACATTGAAGGCATAACTGATTTTTTTATTTCAAGTGGCTTTGGTTTTGCCAATTTAATCTCTGTTGTAACTAATCCAAAAAGTTAATAGTACCTAAAAGTCAGTGAGAAAATCCATCCAAATTTTAAATGACATTTGAAAAAATCTGTAGTGAAATGGAATGCTATATGATCAGTAAGTAAATTGTTTGCTTATGGAAAGGAGAACAAAACTACAGCTTAAGTTACAGAAGTATTTGGGACTTAATAAACATTTTCTACATGTGCCACAGGATGTACATATAACTTCTATCGTTAAGAGGTACCCAAGAATCTGTACACTTCAACTCCTCTTCCGTAACCTCCCCTATATCATTCAATGCCTGAGTAGCAGTAAATACTTCACAGCAGATATATTTAGAGTATTACTGCTAGAGGATATGTGGGAAAGCGTGGGAAAGCATAGCAAGTCTACCAGGACCATGTGCCCTGGGATGCTCATGTTTGGAGAAGACGTAAGGTTTAATGTAAAAGGAAAGAATATGCACAGACTCTGTCATCACTTACTACCACTATTGAATGGAAGGAGGTTGAATCTGTTCTGCAGTGTCCTAATTTGTAAAATATGACTATTGAGCACACCACAAGCTGACAACAAAAACTATTCTGCAACTTAGCATTCATACTATTTAAAAAAGTGGGAATGATAAGGAAAGAAAACACTTTTTTTTTTTTTTTTTTTGCTATTTGTAGCATTTGCATGTTTGACAAAGAACTTTTTTTTTAGTCCAATATACTGGTTAAATCTCTTCTGGGTTAATGAATTACAAAACTTGTTTATTTACATTCTTCTGTAGATTCAAACTGAGCAGTTGCTTTCATTTACTGTACCATATTGCACAACAAATAGTGGTGGGGAAGGCTGCATTTTAGAAATAGTTAAAATTATCTCTTTAAGACTGATTTATTCTGCCAAACAGTATAATGGAACAGCTATTCATGATCCATTCAGCCTAGTGTCTTGTTTCTGAAAACAGCCAGTTGAGAATGCTTAGGGAAAAGAAAGTATCAGAACAGAGAAATTTATACTGTAAGACTTCCCTAGGTACCTTCTCAGATTCCAGCAATTTGTAATTTAATATCTTATGTCAAATTCTCTCTTCAACTTTGTATTTAATAGCTCTTGATAGATATGGTTAAATGCAGAATGGAGTACTTTCCACAGAAGTTAAAGAAAACCAAAATGGCAAAAAGATGATCAGTGTAAATGATACTGTTCTTTAAAAAATTAGTATCAGCATAAATAATAGTATATATTACAGGACAAAATATAGTATGGAATCCAATCACACCAAATCAAATCAAATCAAATAGAATATTTCAGTTGGAAGGGACCTACAATGATTATCTAGTTTAACTGCCTGACCACTTCAGGGCTGACCAAAAGTTAAAGCACATTACTAAGGGCATTGTCCAAATGCCTCTTAAACACTGACAGGCAACTGCTTTTCACTTACGGATAGCATTTGTGAAAATATTGCAGCTGACAATTTATACCCCATTTTCCCATTATGTCTTTCTGTTTCTTTAATTATATGTTATTAACTTTCCTAGGAATCAATGTCTTCCTTAAATGATTTCTATTCTAGTTCTGCGAGATACTCCAAAATGCCAATAAGAACTAAAAGTTCCTGGTAAGTTGCAGAAAATATGCTCCAAGTATAGATGGTGACTTGGTTTCCCTAACTTCCCAAGACAAAACAGCCAATTCCTAGCTTCACAGTAGGGTATTTCACCTCTCGTATTGCACTGCAGTCTCTGTTATGCTGCTGGAATGAAATTACCTTGTCTATGTACTCTCATATACTGGCAATGTCCTCTGTTGTCATGTACAATACAGATTTACAGTAAACCTCAAGCAACAAAAACCTAGAATTGAGGTTGTGACTGTTAAGGATCTCAGTCTGGCTCTTTGAGACATCCTTAGGATGTTTTACTAAACTTTCCTCACAAACTCTAAGGACTAAGCCCAGGCAGCCTGATCCTCTTCCATCTTCTGTCATGAGAAGACTAACTTTAAAAAACATGTGGACATCCCAGTCTTCCACACTGGTCAGGTGGAAGAGGTGTGGACCATTTCCAGTTGCAGCCCAATGAGCTCTAAACTGGACACAATGGAATAGCCACAGACAGTTCACTTCCTTGAAAATGGCAGAATATTTACTAAGCACCTTGTCAACAGTTCTTATTTTTGTTGTTGCTTTTAATGTTATGATTATTTCAAGCTAGTATCTCATAATTGTGATGACTAACTTATTTGATCCTGAGATTTAAAAACACAAGAAAAACAATTTAGAAAACAACCTCTTATCATACTATCAATTTAAAACTGTTAGCTGAAGGAAATTTCAAATAGAAAAATCATTTTCAAAGTAGGACACTGGGATTTTTAAACAGGAATATCATGAAAAGCCTACCTTCTGTTATCAGCAAGCACACTGCCAGCTCTGTATCTATTTATAGGACAAAATTTGACCATGGCATCTCTATTCATGTGTATGAGGGGGGCTTCACAGCAGAAGCAGTGTAACAGCTTCATGCAAAGATGAGTATCAGAACATGGGAAA
Organism: Theristicus caerulescens; assembly: GCA_020745775.1. Classification (NCBI taxonomy): domain Eukaryota; kingdom Metazoa; phylum Chordata; class Aves; order Pelecaniformes; family Threskiornithidae; genus Theristicus; species Theristicus caerulescens. Next base: position 23,964,115 of record CM036564.1, on the reverse strand, counting down.
CTCAAACCTGAAACTATTTTATTAAAACAACCGTGCTTTACAGAATTAAAACCCAACAGGTTTCTATCCCCCATACTGCTGTATACTGCACTTAAGGGTGTCCCTGTGGCCCAGAGGGTTTGGTGTTGCTGTTCAGACTTAACTAGTCACCAGCAGGACTGTGACTGTACTGCCAGGGAGGCTTACACTCAGTGTTCCTTCCCTTCATCAATCCATAGGAAGAGATATCTGATCTCAAGGCAGGTACTTATCCTAAGTTTTGCATTAAAATGGCCTTTCTCAGTATTTTATATCATTAACACCTGAAGTGTTAGGAACATGCTGGAGAAGCTACAAGGAGACAAAAATCTTTTGAAACAGTTGATCTTCTAGGATTTACAATATTTTATCTTCTAAGCATTGCCTACACTGAAAAAAAAAGATTTCAGCAATGTTGTACCAGTGAATAGAAATGTATTCTTTTTTTTTTAATGCATACTGATTGCATCCTCTATACTTTATTACTGCTGGTGATCAACCAGGACAAAAGGATCAAAAGAACTGACTGTGTATTTATGCCTTGCAGATGTTATCAGAGGAGATAACTGGTCAAATTATTAAAATCATTTTAGAAACACCAAAAGTATAGCAAAAATTATTATCTCATCCACACACACAAAAAAACCCCCCACACACAAGAAAGAAAATAAACTACTCAAAATAACATAGATGAAAAAACTCTTCTCGTATTAAAACAGCCCACAGAGTTTAGATTTTGAACTCTGGGTAAGTTAATTTGTAAAATTCAGATACTTAGTTTCAGAATACCATAGCAATTGCAAAACTTTGCTTTGGATTTCCTACATGATATAACGTCCATCAATAAATAACATTTACCAAGGACTAAAAATTTTATTGGGAAATGAAGATCACTGTCAGCATATTCTATCTTTTAGCGAATATTCATTTCATTAAGAACAACTGCTAAAGAAAAAGCTTCTGTTTTTCTCCAGAAAACTTGTGAGTACAGAAAATATTTTTTTCCTTAACCACTGTGAACTGTACTTTGTTTTCAGGAAAAAAAGTATCAAATACTGTGTTAATGTATCAGGAAAAAAATGGGGAAAAATATTTGACCAAATGTTATCTGTAAAATTTCTGGCATAAAAAATTCCATTCACTCATCCATCATCCTTTTTTTAAAGTCTCTTTCCCAGTTTTTACATAGTCCTTTTACAAAAAGGTGTCTTTTGCTCTTACTTGTCCTTGAGATAAAATCTACAAATATTTTCTAAATCTCTGAATTTAAATGAAATGTTTGTAATTTCTGTCTATGAACATTCTGAATATTTAAAGAAGTAGTGAATAAACAGCTTTCAAGAGCAAAATAGGAGATTTCTGTCTCTTTAAGGAATTAATTGCATAATTAAATGTAAAATAGTCACAATATTTTTTTGCAGAATGTTTAAAGAAATCTTTCTTTCCTTCCTGTCTTCCCTTGTGTCTTCCTTTTAGCAAGTAGTAGCTTGGCAGAGCCATTCTATGATTGACATATGCATGAACTCAAGTTGACTGAGTCAACACTGATTCAATTACATGTTATTTTTGTAAAATATATCTTCATAACACCTCGTGTTATTTTAATGCTCTGTAAAAAGAGAGCTTTTTAAAATAAATGCATGCAAACAAGAGAAGGTATTATTAAGGAAAATACTATGATACAAATTTAAGGGCTGATTACTCATCTCATAACCCCTAATAATAGCTAGCACCATTGTTTTACTTATTTTAAACATTTTAGATTGCTTTTCCTCCTTCTGTAAAACATCTTTCTCAGAGACATTTTTATTGAGAAAGAGTAACTTGGTAATTTGCTTCCTCTTATTCGCACCAAGGGTTACAATGGTGATTCTGAGAAAGTTGTTCTGAATTACCCTTATATTTCTATTGCTTTCTCACTGTTTCTTCTAAACTTCCCATTAAAAAATGCAAATATTCTTTAATTAGAAATTCTAGTGCCTCATAATTTACTCCATATCTGACATAATGTGAAAACAGAATGTGTGGTCCTACATTTGACTCTAGATTAGGGGAATAAAATAGGTATCTATCCAAACATAAATAAAATAATAAAATAGGTATCTATCCAAACATAACAGGATTCATATTGTCTTTGTATTGTCCTTTACCCCATTATACAATGTGAATACAAAGGTTATGTAGAACAGAAGCTGAATGATAACCTTTTATATGTCCTTTGCACCATTATAAATGCTGACAGTAGGTGAATGCAAGAGTGGTAGTTTAAAAATTTGATTCTGTGAATTAGATTTTGTCTCAAAGTAAGCTTTAAAAACCATATCCAGGGGAGTTCTGAGCTCTATTGTATATTATTTCATTTTACATTCAAAAAATATATTTTATATATATACACAAGTACACAATTTAAGTAAAGTATTACTTTTGTCTTCTTTTCCAGTAGAGGAAGAGAAAAAAAAACCAGCTAACAATCCTTCCCTCATCAAAACATAAGTCACTTCTTCAAACAAGTACTTGAAAGAATAGGTAAATCTTTTGCTGTGTTGTAAAGGTCAAAATCCAGCTTCTGCCAGACCATACAGGAAAAATTAATTCCATTATTTCTGTTTATGGAGGTCTTGCTATACTTGCACAGTTTCTCGCTATTTAATTTCCATTATTTGTGTTTACATGTTGTTGTATGGTCTGGAGAAAGGTCATGTTTAATACAAATGTATTCAGTCATTCTTTTCATTATTTTTTGTTTCTTATTCCTTCTTGTTATACTTTCAAAATTTCAGGTTCAGATTAGCAGCTTTCTTCCATAGAAGGCCAGATGAATAACTTAAAACCCTACACAAGCTGTCTTGCTTCTTTAATCTTTAGATCCTGCTTTTTTTAAAACAAACTATAAATAACAATTTTTCTTAATACAGCAACCTTCTCATTTTAGACTATTTCCATATTTTACAAGAATGAAGAGCTTTCTTCCTTTCAAATTTTAGTTTTTTAAGGGACTGAAAATTCAGTTGATAGAAATCTATCCATCTGTGTCAATATTCCCACTACCACTTGCTTACTTTGTCAAAAAGGTTTGACATGAGATTAGACCAAGACTTTCATAGACTTTTATATGAAGACTCTTAGACTGAATCTGCTGATTCATTTACATGAATCACATATCATTAAAACATGGAAAGCATAGAAAATGTAGAGGAGAGAGTTGTGAGCCCCAGAATTCACAAAATTGAAAATTTGCAAGCTCAGATAAATTTTACTGGAAATTCTTCTCATGAGGAGAGCAAGGAGATGTTTTTGATAATACCAAAATGCTATATTTTGATACTTTTAAAAATAAACAGTTTAAATACTTGTTTTAAATTGAAGGTATTTTAAATTTAATATCTAAGTTAACTTTTTTTTGAGCTCATACTACAAATCAAAACAAAATAATTTTAATAGATCTGCTCTCTGAGTTTGCATTTTACTTTATGAAGCATTCAGAAATGTTTGTTTTTTTTCTCCAACTGGTAATAGTTTAACTACAAAGTCTTGAAGTACTACTTGAAAATACAGACTAAACACAAATATAGATCTCATCTATCTATAGATATAAATAGTACAAAAAACCTAATGAAATTTCTAAGGCTTTCTAAATAAATAAATCTAATAAAACAAACCCAGAACCAAAGAGGAAAACACAGCAGAAACTTGGGCAAACAAAAGAAACGCATGTTAAAACAAGGTGCTAAAACCAATCATTGACAGGATACTGTGAACTGTAAATTTACCTAAGTGCCCTTCATTGCAATACTAAATTGAATACCAAGGAAAGTTTGCTTCGTCATCTTTCCGTTTTAAAAAAATCAATTGAAATACATACAGAAATGGAAAGCTGTCGGATTAGGGTGTAGCATAGTTAGCTCACCTGCTCACGCTAGTCTAGGTCTTTAATACAATTGCTTATAGGCGGAAAGAGGCAAATGTCAGTTTTGAACTCCCCTTATTAGAGAATATATTGAGTGCTATTGGTTTCTTGAATCCATTTGTTCCCTGTTGAACTTTTTCATTTGTTTTGGGACATCAAATGAATATTTTAATACCTACAAAAAGATCATTGTGCACAAAGCCAGTCTCCAGAGATGTCAGCTAACTTCCATTGATCCTCTGGTTTAAACCACAGAGATCACAATCTTAAGGGACTGTGTGATGTTTCATGAAAACATGGTATGAAATAAACTGTATTGGCTGGGATGGAGTTACCTTTCCCATAGCAGTCCTCATAGTGCTGTGCTTTGTATTTGTAGCTAGAAAGGGGTTGATAACACACCAGTGTTTTGACTATTGCTGAGCAGTGCTCACACAGCATCAAGCTGTCTGCTGTCTCTCCAACTCCCACTCCACCCCCCCTCCAAAGGCCAGTAGGCTGGGGGTGGGCAAGAGGTTGAGAGGGGACATAGCCAGAACAGCTAACCCAAGCTGACCAAAGGGATAATCCATACCATATGACAATGTGCTCAGCAGTAAAAGCTGGGGGGAAGAAGGAGGGGAGGGGGGCATTTGTTATTAAGCTGTTTGTCTTCCGGAGCAACTGCTACATGTACTGAGGCCCTACTTCCCAGAAAGTGGCTGGACATTGCCTACTGTTGGGAAGTTGAGAATAAATCTTTTTGTTTTCCTTTGCTTCTGTGCATGGCCTTTGCTTTTTCTTTATTAAACTACCTTTATCTCGACCCACAAGTTCTTTTTCATCTTATTTTCTCCTCCCCGGTCCTGCTGAGGAGGGGGGAATAATAGAGTGGCTTAGTAAGCACCTGGCAGCCAGCCAAAGTCAACCCACCACATAAACACGTTTTGTAGGCAGTATCTATTCAACAAGAAGCTTCCTATTTAAACTTCATCCAGTTTAACAGTCTTTGAAGTTATAAGGAAAATTAATCTTTACTGTAAATCATTAACTTCGAATTACACCAGCAGTGGATTTAGTCCATCGAATATAATAGTTGTCTGAAGTAGATAATGAAGTTTATGTTTCCTATTTATCACTGACAAATGCATGGTTTTAACTTAGTGAAGAGGATCTAGTATTCACAATTTGGAAAAACTGGGTTTAGAAAGTCCAAGATACTAGTTTTCAGAAAACTAAAGTGATTTCCCCTGCCTTCCCCCTGCTTCTTTTGGATCTTTTTCATTAAATGACCTGCCTGCATCCAATACACAAGGTACAAAATAATATTGTTTAATATCCTTTGTACCTTATTGATTTCCTGTGCAGCACTAACTTAAATCCTGTGGTGTTTTTGTATTCACTCTAGTTGTACTGATCATCTTATAAGTTGTACACATCTGATACTTCTGTCAGGTACTTCAATTGTATTTGTAGGTTTATGAGTTGCTCTTGTATCTATGAGTTTCAAAAATAGTAAAAGTTTGACAATAAATATTTCAAAAGGAAATGTGTCCATTAATTCAAACAGAATATTTTCTGAAATATTTTAACTTAGATACATCTTGGTAATTTTGGAATGACCTTTTTGACATTAATTGCTTGAAACTGTCGAAGAACTGTGATTATGAGAATCATAGCAATACCTGAGCAGGTAGACTGCTGGTTACACATCTGTGTCTCAAATTCAGAAATGAATGGGTTTTGTCTTTACTGCCAGAAGTGTATTGCATATGTGTATATATACATCTGTATACACAAGCATACATTTGCACACACACATATATAATATTTATTTCAATGTGAATGTGTAATTCTGAGGAATAAAGCCAAACTTAAAGTGATACTTTTCAGTTTTATCACAAGCAAACTAGAAAAGTTTGGAGAACTCTATCTTTATTGAGGTTCTACCTGGTGGGGTGGTTCATACGTGTTAATTAGCCTGAGTTTAAAAGGTGATTTTTTTTTTTTAAAGCTCCCAAAACAAGACCATTGCTGCATATTATCAAGCATCAGTAAGATTATGAAGTTTCTACACCTAAGATAATAGTTTGAATTTTATAAATACTTTCTGAGAAATAATAGGGACATAGCAAGTTTAGGATTAGACTATCACATCTGTAGCTCTAGGTTGATTCTTTAAATGAGCAATTACTGTAAAATTTTAATGCACCTTCTTTTTAAGATTGATTTAGAAACAAACAGAAAAACCCTCTGTAACAAACAAGCAAATGAATAAGTAAAAGCAGAATTTAAAACAGGTGCAATACAGCTAGTTTTAGACAGAGACATCTTTTTATCTCCAGAAAACTTTTGTCAAGAACTTTCCAAATGCAACTTTGCAGAGCATTGCAAGAGGAATTCAAGCTTCTGATAAATATCTCTTCACTGATCTTTGATAACAATAATGGTGATATTTTTGTGGTGTACATAATTAGGTGTGCACTTCAGGATACTTTTCTTCATTCACAGAGATATTATTCTTCGGCACTCCTTTTGACATGGGCATCTATAAAGATGATTTTTGAGTTTTTTGCCAGAAGATTACATGAACCCAATTTAAAGCTAATTAAACACAAAACACTGAACAATTTTCATAGAATAATGCCTCTGTCATTAAAGGCTCTGGAAAGTTTTAAAATTTGGCCTTAAGATGGAGGTTTAGCTCATTACTGTCTTCAGAGCTAGATAGTCTTCCAACACCAAGGTTGACCAAGGTCTCCTTCAGCCTTTTAAAATAAATAATCCATGGCATTTTCATAGAAGGCTAGAAGTGCACAGTCTAGATCCTCAAAGCACCATGTGGTGTCAGCTATTAAAGGTTACTTCAAGCAGCAGCCAATTCAAGTACTCATGTCAGCTCCAGCTGTGACCCACAACATCTAGCTATTCTAATCTAAATCAGCAAATCCATGAGAATACTAACCAGAAGCAAAGCAAACCTACAGTTTGTGTTGTCAAGGGAATTGTCAAGACTGAGATCGTTCTGAGTGCCAGTTATCCCTACCAGTTCAAATGTGTGTAATATACGTTCAAAGTTAGTATTGTTTAATTTTCTCACAATGGCCTTGTGTCCTGGTTTCAGCTGCGATAGAGTTAATTTTCTTCTTAGTAGCTGGTATAGTACTGTGTTTTGGATTTAGGATGAGAATAATGTTCATAACACACTGATGTTTTGGTTTTTGCTGAGTAGAGTTTACACTAGTCAAGCACTTTTCAGCTTCCCATGCTCTGCCAGGTGCATAAGAAGTTGGGAGGGGACACAGCTGGGACAGCTGACCCAGACTGGCCAAAGGGTTATTCCATACCATATGACATCATGCTCAGTATATAAGCTGGGGGAAGAAGAAGAAAGGGGGGGACATTTGGCATGATAACATTTGTTTCCAAAGTAACCGTTAACGTGTGATGCAGCCCTGCTTTCCTGGGGAGGGCTGAACACCTGCCTGCCAATGGGAAGTAGTGAATGAATTCCTTGCTTTGCTTTGTTTGTGTGCACGGCTTTTGCCTTACCTATTAAACTGTCTTTATCTCAACCCATGAGTTTTCTTACTTTTACTCTTCCGATTCTCTCCCCCATCCCACTGTTGGGGGAGAGTGAGCAAGCGGCTGTGTGGTGCTTAGTTACTGGCTGGGGTTAAACCACACCACGTTGAAATAGCATCCCTCTCATTTTAGTAGTTTTCCATCACATTGCAAAAACAGAAATAAGAAAAAAAAACTTCACAGTCAGCCTCTCAGAAGCAGTCTCTGGTCACAATAAATCCCATTCTACTTATTTGTGCCACTGGATTTAGACAACTCCTTATCACTGAATGTGAAAAAAAATTGCCCTTATATTACCACTAGAGAAATAAAGAGAATAAGAATTATCCAATTGCAAGATGTCATTTATGCATAGTGATATATACTATCATTTATATTAGTGTGAACACAAAATATTTCTATTCCAGAACTGTATACAACTTCTGTGGGGAAAATAAATAAATAAATAAACTCCAAGCCTCCTAATAATATTCAAAACCTAGGGCCACAGATCCTGCAGTCAAGCACAGAGACATAGTTGTATCACAGTTAATCCCTAAGGATTTTGTCCCCCAAAGGGAATCCTTGCATATCTAGCATCACTATAGCCATTCATTTGACATCATGTCTGGCCTCAGCTATGGGGGGTGTTGCTGCAAGAAACAGCCACGCAGAAATATCTTTCCGGAGCAGTGTGGTTTGGTTCAGCCCTCAGATGGTCCCAGGGTCAGGGGAGGGTGATGGGGCTGCACAAGCGGATGTCTCGCCTGTGGAACCCAGGCTGGTGGCAAGCAGGGTGGGCAAGACCACAGCCTCACCAGCAAGGACACCAACCTGTAATATGCAAGCAAGCAGAGTGGGGAAGGTCCAGAGACAGTAACCAGGGCCAGATACTGGTTGCCAAAGTGATCAGTCAGGTCCAAGATCTATCTGGGGAACCAGGTCAGCAGGTATGGTCAGGACCAGCAAGAGACACAGACAGGTACAATAAACCTGCCATGAAGCTCAGGCAAGAACTAAATGTCGCTCTGGAGGGGAGGGAATGGGAAGCGGCCCCCAGCAATGCTCCTCACTGCTGTCCCTCAGTCAGCTCATCACAAAGGTCTGTCTGATGCTGGTCGCCCGGCTGTGATGTGTTAGAGCTGGGGGAGCACAGGAAGCTAAGCCCCTAGCGGGGGCAGGGGGAGAGGTTGCAGGGACTGCTGGTGTCCCTAGGGTCCTGATAAATGTATCCAGCCACCTGGGAAATCATAGAATCATAGAATGACTTGGGCTGGAAGGGACCTTAAAGATCATTTAACTCCAACCCCCCTGCCATGGGCAGGGATGCCACCCACTAAACCAGGTTGCTCAGGGCCCCGTCCACTTGAACACTGCCAGGGATGGGGTTGTCCACAACCTCAATCCACCTTAGTCTGCACCCAGCTCTGCAGCTTAAGCTTTTTGTGAGCAGTGTGATGTCAATGTCTTTGTGTTCCTTTCCCTTTCACTAACGCTTGAAGGGGAGAAAATCCAAAACGGATTGTTAAGGACTTATTTAAAATTAACAAAGGTGACTTCCATATATTAAAAACCAGTCACATATCTCTGATGATACAAATAATAGGCAGAAACAGCTACAATGAACAGAATAAATTTGATTGATAACATTTTAAGGAGATTAGCCCAAGAAGAACATATTGTGTACTTGCAAGAAGAAGGACAGGACAACTAGGTGATCAGGCCCAGCCAGCATGGATTTGTGAAAGGTAGGTCCTGCTTAACTAACCTGATCTCCTTCTACAACAAGGTGACCCACTTAGTGGATGAGGGAAAGGCTGTGGATGTTGTCTACCTGGACTTCAGTAAGGCCTCTGACACAGTCTCCCACAGCATTCTCCCACAGAAGCTGGCTGCTCACAGCTTGGACAAGTGCACTCTGCGCTGGGTTAAAAACTGGCTGGATGGCTGGGCCCAAAGAGTAGTGGTTAATGGAGTCAAATTCAGTTGGCAGCTGGTCACAAGTGGTGTTCCCCAGGGCTCAGTATTGGGGCCACTTCTGTTTAATATCTTTATCAATAATCTGGATGAGGGGATTGAGTGCACCCTCAGTAAATTTGCAGATGACACCAAGTTGGGTGGAAGTGTTGATCTGCTGGAGGGTAGGACAGCTCTACAGAGGGATCTGGACAGGCTGGATCAAAGGGCTGAGGCTAATTGTATGAGGTTCAACAAGGCTAAGTGCCGGGTCCTGCACTTTGGTCAAAACAACCCCATGCAATGCTGCAGGCTTGGGGAAGAATGGCTGGAAAGCTGCCTGGCGGAAAAGGACCTGGGGGTATTGGTCAATAGCCAGCTCAACATGAGCCAGCAGTGTGCCCAGGTGGCCAAGAGGGCCAACAGCATCCTGGCTTGTATCAGGAATAGTGTGGCCAGCAGGACTAGGGAGGTGATAGTGCCCCTGTATTTGGCACTGGTGAGGCCGCACCTCGAATAGTGTGTTCAGTTTTGGGCCCTTCACTACAAGAAAGACATTGAGGTGCTGAAGCATGTCCAAAGAAGGGCAACTAGGTTGGTGAAGGGTCTGGAGCACAAGTCTTATGAGGAGCAGCTGAGGGAGCTAGGGTTGTTTAGTTTGGAGAAAAGGAGGCTGAGGGGAGACCTTATTGCCCTCTACAACTAGCTGAAAGAAGGTTGTAGTGAGGTGGGGGTTGGTCTCTTCTGCCAAGTAACAAGCGATAGGACAAGAGGAAACATCCTCAAGTTGCACCAGGGGAGGTTTAGGTTGGATATTAGGAAAAATTTCTTCACCAAAAGGGTTGTTAAGCATTGGAACAGGCTGCTCAGGGAAGTGGTTGAGTCCCCATCCCTGAAGGTATTTAAAAGATGTGTAGATGCTGTGCTTAGGGACATGGTTTAGTGGTGGCCTTGGCAGTGCTAGGTTAACAGTTGGACTCGATGATCTTAAAGGTCTTTTCCAACCTAAACGATTCTATGAATTTATGATTCTAAGAAGGCAGAGAGAGAGAGGGAAGAGTCTCCAAAAGCAGTTTTATGCTCAGAGTGCCAGAAGCTGAACACTAGCACTTGGAAAACTCACATTTGTCTGTTCCCTTTTTCAGGTTTTTCTTAAGTTTTCAATGACATAATACATCATGAAATTTAAGCTGGAGGTTTTAATATTCAGTTAATGTCTGATGTTATAAGAAAAGAGAGAGAGAAGCGTAAAGTATTGTGAAAGAAAAATGCATTGCCCCAGTGTCCCTGGACAAGCAGGCAGCAGCATCCTGTCACTGATGTCTAACATCTAATGTATGAAAACTATTGGTAAAGGCATAGTAGGTGCTCTCTTTGTCTATATACTTATTGCAGTGCCAGAAGATGAAAAAATCTTCTTATTTATTCATTAAATGCTTTTTTTTTTTTAGATCGCCTCAATAAAAAAAGCTCTATGGGAAATGATAATTCTGTTCTTTTCTGTATATTTCTGGCATATGGATAAATAATTAAGAAAGTGTTTTCTTTTATCAATGTCAAGAAGTTAGGAATGTCTCAGGACTGCAGCTTTGTAAGAGATTTTTATATAACAGAGTTTGTGAAAGTGCCAGACTGAAAAGTTTCTCTCCACAGGGAAGGAGTAGAAAATGACAAGTAAGTTTCTACCATTTCTGTCCAAACTTCTTTAAAATAAACCTGAAAATAAACTCAACAAGTGAAAGGACAGCTCATCTGCCATTAATCATTCAGGTTTTGACCTCTTTACGGAGGCTGCCAGCCAGGTTGTTAGTAATTTAATATTGTGTTTTCCACTATTAGCTGAATTTGGAATACCAACTAATTTTATTCTACATCTGTCACCGGGAAGCAACATTTAGTACTTCTAGAATTTAGTCATTATATGAGTCATCAACCCTGTGCTCTTCCATTCTATAAATCTGAAATAATGGCCATTTATAGTGCAGGTATATGTCAACTTGTATAGCAAAGTTACCATACAGGTTCTTCCTCTCTGTAAATACCGTCACTGGTAGTTGAAGTAATTATCTGTTTCTGCTGGATGTTTTCTGACCTATGATGTCCCTTAACTTTGCATGCTGAAAATGTCATCTTAGCAAGGCTCCCAGAATTGTTAATACTGATACAGCTGTACCACCAACAGCAACAGTACTTTTAAATCAAAAAGTCACTACAGAGAAGATTTTAGTAGTCTCTTCCAGAAGATTTGCTCTTGACCGCTGTATTTGAAATATGTAGTTAAACCACTTCAGTATACCTAAAAGGAAATAGAAATTCATTCAAATTAACAGTTCAGTCTTACCCTTTTGCCCAGTGTTGGCAAAACCTTTCCATCTGTCAGACAGACGCTGTGAGCCTTGAACTCTATGGTGGGTAATGTTAACACAACGTGCTCCCTCCAGTATAGCTGAGCCAGTGATTGTACCACTGAAAAAGTTTGGTTATCTTACAGAGGCCAGAACATTAGACTTTCCCCTTAGTGTTTGAGAAGGGGAAATGAAGGATGATTCTTGTGCTGGACAAAGCAACAGACCCTTTCATGCTCACTTGCTATCAAAAATTGTAACCATTGTCTATATCAGTTGAAATTTGTCAAGAAAAATTGTGTTTCTATCTTCTTTCTGTCAGAAAGCTGCAGACCAATTTGAATGTTTACAACTGTTCACATTAGGAAAGACAACAGATAAAAAACCCAAACCCTTAAACACATTATTTTCTTTTTTTCTAAAACACTCATCTGCGGCTTGATCTTTCTGCCTAGTGTTAAGTGCATTCCCAGCTAGTTCAGCAAGATAGGTCATCCCTCTTAGCCTTTCTAAGCTGACACAGCACTTAAAATTAATGAAACTAAACAAAATGAAGAAGGTACTTCTGGTTTGCCTGTGTGTTTTTCTTTCCAAAAGGTGCTCTAGCTGTGAGACGCTAGCAGACACTTCTGCAGCACCAGTAACTTGTTCGTGTAGTGTTGCTTATGCTCATCAATCCCCACAGCTCCATTGGCCTTCAAGTTAAGTGGGTAGTGTTATGATTTTTACTGGTTTTAATTTCTAAAAGCTACTTTTTGTCTCCTTGTTTTCAGTTGGATTGCTTGCTCTCCTGATGAAAAGCTAATTTAACAAGCACAGCAAATGTCAGATAGTATTGAAGAACTGATTTGCAACAGATATATATATATATGTGTTGTTCAGAAATACCCTGGAAAACAGTTGCTTGCCCAAAAGGTTGCAAAGTTAGAGAAATATTTCCTTTTCCTTACTGTTTTGAGTGCCAAATCAAGGTGATAACCCTGCAGCAATTTATGAAAGAGTGGCATACATTCAGAAATGAGCCACCATTTAGTAAAGACTTTTGGTAAAATAAACCGTAGGATCCTCCAATTCCCAGGAACTCCCTTTGCTTGAAGAAAAAGATCAAGTTAGAAAATAGTCAGGACCAGGCTATTTTGTTTTCCTTTAAAAGGCTGTTATATCTTGGGACACAACTAATTAAACAAAATATTATTTGTCACTATATTACATGTCCACCAGTGTCACTCATTAAAAACTCCTTTCATGTGGAGGTTAGGATGAAATAGTTGGAAGGACACCCCTCCATACTGCCCCTCCCCCACAAAGAAATGTCATATAGTAATTGGTGATATTTTCCATCCTTTTCTAATAAATTAATGTTTGAATTTGAAGAGCCTTTTCTTTTCTAGGTGAGCCATTTCCTGTTTGTTTATTGTGCAGTGATAGTAGCTATTATTAATACAAAGAAGAGGATTATCAATAATATCAGATCTAACTTTTCTCAAGATAACTAAGGTTTCTAGTACATTCGAGTCAAACCCAGAATTGACACAGGATGTTTTGTTTTTAAATGTCAACAGATGATAGTGGCAACTTCATGACATTTCCCAAAGTTCATACAGAGAATCTCAAGTCTTAAAGGAATGGTCCACAAACTGTTAAGGCAACTGAACTAGTTGTGGTTTGGCTTTTATCAGATAGAAGTGGTGTCCCATTTGATTACCTTTATATGCATTTCCACAAATAATAAAATCCCATGGATTGCACAGCTTGTAGGAAAATACTAGAGGCACTTTTTCTGAGTATTATTTACCTATCTCCTTTCTGAAACCATTCTTACTTATTTTGTTCTTCATCCTTTCTTACTCTGCCCATACTTTGTGTCTCCTGAAAATCTGTTTCTTTCCCTATATTTATTAGTACCTTTGGCCTCTTATAATACTGTACATATTGCCTTGGAAGGTCTCTGCTTTTCCTGTACATACCTCTTGCTTGTTCTCTCTCACTGTCCCAGATCTGTGATTTCATCTGACCATACAGTTCTTTCTCTATATCTCATCTGAAAAAACTGAAAGTTTGGCTGAAAAAAACAAATTTGAATTTGGTTTATAGCTGGCAATAAATTAATGAGGGTTTGGTTTAGATTTTATTTAAGCTTCATCATTAGACAATGTTCATTCGAGACTTAGTAGGCTGTTTATACTTTACTGAAGATGATTTCATAGCTTGCTTTCCAACTTCCTCAGAAATCTAACCAAACATCAGAACTCCCCAGAAGATTTGCAACAGTATGGACCAGAAAAAATTTAGTGTTTGTAGGTCTTCCAAATTTACATTTCCATACCAGGGTGTGTGGAAGTCCTTTAAGGTCTGGATTTCCTAATTCTAGATCACACCATATGACTAGTGTCTTCAGGTCCACATGCTTAGAGACAGCCTGAAGCATGCTCTCAGAGCTGTCTGACCATTTATCTCTCTGGGGCTGCAGATTATGAGAGATCTGGGGATTATGTTGACCAGTTTTGTCAGGCTGACATAACAAAGAAGCCAGGGGAATTTCCAAAATAATCTCTCTTTATTCCTGTCAAAAAAAAAAAAAAATCTGCACATTCTCACAAGTATTTTGATTTTTGCAAATCAGCATTTTTCAGTACAAACTGTCTTCCATATGAAGATGGTATTAAGTCAACTAAACAACAAATAAGGGCTATAGACTCAGTTCCATCATCAAAACAGATTTTTTTGACAAATGTAATATAGTAGGACATTTTCAACTTCACTAGCATTTTGTTTTGTTGAGCATTCAATGTAATAAAATATTCAACCTTGTGACGAAAAGACAGATTACAACACTCAGAAAACACATGGACCAAACAAACTCTTGTGTTCCAGCAAGGCTTTATTCAAATGAATAGTCCCAATGACATCTATAGTAGTATGCACATAAAGATGTCTTTCACAGGCACATGTCCATATGAGAAGATTTGAGAATCTCAAATAGTATGAACTTGTCCATTTTCACTTCATGTTTTAAAAAGTTAATTCCACTTAGGATAGGTAAAGAAAGTGATCAGTAAAACATTTAATGACAAAGTGAAAAATATTTATAAAAAACATTTACAGATAGGGCATTTTTCTGTTAGTTTTAGCAAAACCTTCCTTTCTTTTTACTTTCCTTTTCCCTCCATCTTTTTATTTCTTTTTTTCATCAAAGAAAAAAAGTGAAAGGAAGAAAATAAAAATAAAAGAAAAGAAAAGAAAAGAAAATTTAAGCAATTACAAATATAGATTTTTTTCCACACTTTTTTATTTTCTGCTAAAAATGAGATAGTAGACAAGAGTTCATCTGGTCTGAGCAGTATGTAAGGTAATAGTTACATTTTTCTATGTTGTTTAGTAATTACTCTGAAAGAAGAGACACAGCTGATACTTACTTAATTCAGTAAGTGCACTGGAAGGATCAGCATTGCACGGATGGCACAAAGGTTCCCAGTGGCTCGTGCCCAAGCTTGTTAAATGTTTCCCATGTTTCTTTGAAACTTCAAATGGTATTTCTCAGACTTCAGGAAAACCATAAATGAAATAAAACTTTTATTGAAACAGAAGTGAAACTAAATTAGTGATGAAATGAAGTGTGTTGAAAATTTGGGTTGATGACAGGTATTGTTAAACTTTAGAGATCTGGTAGCTCATCCAAAATTTATCTAGACTATGTAAACAACCACATCTAAACCAGCAGAAATGATGTGTTGAAACTTTCATTAATTTTCAAAATATCAGAGGAGCTGAAGCTTAAATTCTTTCCCTTTCAGCTGGCACCATTAAGGTCATAGTTGCTTCTCTATTTAATAAAAAAATCCAAATATACAAGCAAACAAGCTAAAACTCAGCAAGACTTTTCCAAACCCCAACAAAATTCGTCTACATGATGACTGTTTCTTCCCCCTTTCACACTCTCAGGCTATGTAATTTCTGAGAAGGTTTACCTTGAGTTTCTACACAATTGCACTATTTTAAGTTAATAAGTTCCTGAACTTCAGAATTGTTTTCACAAGAAGGTCAAAAAATCATCGAAGACGACAGGAAAAACAGAGATAAAAGGACTTTGTATAGTGCTCCCGAAATGAGCATTTCATTATAGCGTTTCTAATCAAAAAGAAAAAAACCTTTCATATAGTGCCATTTAAACATTGGTTATAGTACATGAAAATAATTTCTGTGGAAATCGGTTTACTGTCACATATAAATTAAACTTATAATTTTCTGGATTGTCTTTCCCTGCAGCAATTTAAAGCTTCTTTGACAAATAAAACTGACATGGTGTAGTCTGACAGAGCTTCCTTATCAGGAGGGAAAGTCTTGCTATGGTTGCAGGAGGTCTAGTCTTTCCTTTCCAAATTAGCATGAGAGTAAGTTAGTTACCTGTAATTGATGTCTTTTCTTCTGAGAGACTAAAAGAAACCAAAATGAGTAAAGATGATCTTAAGGAAAATAAAAGAACATTTTAACTGAGCTTATCCAGCCTAAGGCTTGGTAACAGTATCTGCAGCTATCAGCTTTTTGTAAGTCTAAACTTGATACAAAGGACTCAGAATAAAACAACTTTTTTAGAAAGTTTTATTTTGTCACTGTATTATACTGTTGATGATTTCTCAAGTTTTTCTTTATATATCTGATAAACTGAAACAACTGCCATGCACATTTTAAATTTTTAATCAAGGAGAGACCAAATTAATGTATGAAATCAGGCAGAGATAACACTTTTTTTTTTTTTTTTCTTCTTATAAGCAGTTTTACTACCATTTATCACTCCATTGGTTAGTCAATCCTTTCAGGGAAAATTAAAATTGATTAATATTGGAAATCAGTCTGACCAATCATAGATTTAAGTGTTGGAACCATTTTTTTCTTAAGAGCATCAATGCAAGAAAAGTGAAGCATGTTGCAAACTTACAGTGTGGCAGCTACTTTGTTTTAACTTGCTTTACTTCTCAGTGAGCTTGCACAATATGCATCAGTGATAGAGCTAAAAGTTAAAGGAGAATCAGGCCTGAAATATTGAAACAATTAAGTCAGATACATTCAGGTTTAAAGTTCAGTAAATGTACACCAGGTGATTAGATCCAGGTCCTGCTGTATCATCTGAAATGAAGATCACGAAATTCAAGTGCAGTTTTTACTTACCATCTCTGCTGTCATCTTCTAATGAGAAAACTATTTTATCTTTCCAAAACCTTGTCTCCAAAACAGGAATGCTATTGGGAGGTTTTTTGTCCTTTGTTTTTCTGTACTATTTATACAGTGAGCTCCTTGAGGTAGAGACTGGTATTCCTTACAGGTTTACATGCTTTTAACAGAATTATGATGTTGCATTGTAACACTTGATGTAAGAAAATAGACATCTTACAAGACACTACATAGTCCTTACAACATTTGAAATCAGATATTTTTCTAAACCTGTGTTACTCTTTTTCTCTTGAAATGTGTTGAATCAAGAACAATCATTTTTTGTTTCTATAAAAGTATGAAAGTAAGGTAAAAATCCAATCTCAAAGGGTAAGCAGAAAAACATGTATGCATTCCCTTCAGTAATCTGTTGCCAAATTATTCATAGTGTCAAATGCATCATATACACCTATAAAAATAATTTAATTAAATTATGAAGAAGGAGATTAATCTTCCAAAATAAAATTATTAGTGTAGTACATTTGCTGCCTTGTTCAATTTTGAAGATCAGCAAAACCTTTGAATTTCACTTTGTGGAACAACTCTATATATCAAAATCTGTTTTCATTCCTATTTAAGATAAAAAATAATGATCTCACTTTAAGAGTGCAGGTAAAAAGGAAACTCCACAGACATCTACTTCCAGGGCTTTATTTCCCTAATATGGGCTGTCTGCCCTACAGAGACGATATAGATTTGGAAAGTAAAATGATAGTTCCATATCTATATAGTGATAAAGTTTATATTTTGTGGCTTTTATTTATAAAATGGTCAATGGCAGAGCCATTTAAAAATAGTCCTGTTTCCTAGGCTTTTTCATTCACAGTAGTACTGCTGCCTTAATGGTGCTTATACAAGTGGATCAGAGGTGGTGCTTTGAGGAAAGGACCGTCATAAACCAGCATTGATGCTGATGGTCAAGCTGTGCGTTGGGGAACACTGACCTGAAGTAGAGTCCAGCTGACAAATTGCTAACAAAGCAGCCATTAGACAACACAATACTTTAGACCTTGTGAAGATAACCTCTTCACAACTTTACTAGAAAAAATAAAACAAACAACTTCTTATTACTGGTCTCTTCCCCAAAGTTAGTCTCCTCCTTTGAATTTGTGTGAGTACTAGTTTCACAACCTGCAAAAATGACTAGAATAATTGAATCAAAAGGAGAGAACAAAAAAGCTGAAAGGTGTCTTTGGGAAAAGGCAGATAACATGGAGATTTGAGAATGATGAAAGACCCCCTATTTGGCAGGAAAGTGGTTATTATGTCGCCTGTTATAGTCTTCCTGGGTCACATAAAGTGTAAAAACTCATTCATAAGATTTTTGCATATCTCAGAAAAGAAGTCTGTGGTGAAGACTAAAAAGAAAACAATGAAGTGCTCTGCATCAGCCTTCTGATGAACTTATCTGACCATATATAGAGACATTAGTCTCATCAAGTAGCAGACAAGTGCCATAGGTTTTGCATATTAATTTGCTTTACCTAAAAGCAGAACTGAAGAGCAGACCAGATTTGATGTGCACTCAAGGAGAAAAGAAACAAGTGAAATTAGCCAGGGAAGATCAGCAGGTAAACAGATTTTCAGGTGTCCTATAAGGACTCCTTACACTTTCAAGCAATTATTCAAAAGGTAAGGAGAACAATTTTGTGAGTCTTTATTCTTGAAGGCTGAATTGTATTAATAAAGTTAATCTTAAACAAAATCAAGTTAAAGAGATACTGACAAAGCTCTTTCCTTTGGACAAGTTTTCTGAAAGACAAAAAATTCTCTGCTGAAGTTTTAGTCAAATATTTATTATTTTACTCTTGAAAAGCCTCCAATAAGACACAGTTTCACACAGATGAACTCCCTCACTGTCACATTTTTCATTTTTTGTTCCTTACAATAATGATATCTATCTTAATATTGTGATTTTTTTTTAATGAAGACAGAATTATTTTCTCTGATAACACAGCTGGCTAATGGATTCTTCAAGGAAAATGTGTATAAAATGTCAACAATAGATAAATACTGGAAATATTCAAAGAGACAGTCTCATCAGAGTCCTGATCTGTTAATACTTCACTCTGCATATGAAATGCCACTACTTTTAGAAAAGCAGGTTATATGTTCAGTTGAAAACAGTGACCTAGCGGCTTGGTTCTTGCTTTGAACAAGTTTTAATTTGACCCATTGGAAGGGTGAAATGTGAGTGTGAAGCAGACTGAATTAGACATTTTCACTGCAGTCTACAGTTCATCTTGCAGGAAAATCTTTGTGCTAATTGTGTGCACATCATCTGGGCCTCTGGGGTAGAGAGAGAAAAAAAAAGAAGCTGACAAATTGGTTTGATAGTAAATAGGAATTGCTTCTTCTCAGAACTATGACCCATGCCCGCAGAAGGATTTATCTATATACATTCATTGATCCATCTAGATTATATATAGCTGCTAAATAATTTTTATTTAAGTGGGTTGCCTGACCTAGAATAGAAAGAGGGGAGTAAAGCTTTAGTTGGAATAAATAAATAAATAAATAACCATTTCCACCTACATTTTCTAATTAATTTATGAGCTCCCCAGATCTGTCTTTTTATTTATTTACCTGTAATAACATTTACAACATATTAATTTTTATTTCTGAAAAGGCCAGTTGTTTTTCACTGATCAGTATGAAAAGCAGAAGTATGTTAGGGGTCAGTACTAAAGAGCTTTGTTGCAGTAGCACAAAGGTTGCCAAAACTGGAGTAACACAAGATTATCATCTTTATAAGGAAAAGACAAAAGAATAATTTTAAAGGTTGGGCTGAAAAGACATCAGCACCCCTGACTTGTAGCTTTATAAATATTTTGTGATGAGCTGTCAGTATGTGCTCAGCTTTAAAAGTTTCTATAGGTTAACTCAAGCATCTTTCCCTATTATATCATCAAATATCAATATAATTCTTGCATAAAAAAGCAGTGCCTACAAAGCTTTACAAAAGTACAACTTTGCTGTCTTATAGCAAATATACTTTCCACTGAAGTAGTTCAGTGGACTGAGTTGACAGTAACATGAGACAGCATAACATGAGAAAAAGGGGTGGGAATGTTGCATATGCTAACTGCATTATTATTCTTACTTTTTCTGTAACAATTACATCTGGATTATTAATTATTAGACTTAAGATTTCAGTTATATGAGTAATAAATTATTGGCTTTAATTATATATTAACTGTGCTTCCTCTTTGTCCATAAACAAGATTGAGTGTAACAAAGTCCAGAGTATTTGTTGAAGTATGATACAAATAATACGGGTATTTTTGAAATGGTGAGCTATGGTTTTATGACTTTAGTTAAGTATCCTTACTCTTACAATCTAATGATTGAGAAAATGGAATGCAATGCTTTATGCAAGTAGTCAGCTGGGGAAAAATATTGTGCTTTTTTTTTTTTTTTTAAAAAAAATCTACCTTGTTCCCTTGCTTGTTAAAATGTTTTCAATAGAGGCAATAAATTTTATTTCATGTTTCTGCAGTCAAACTGCAGTGTAGTAAATACTAACACCTTACTGCTTTGAATTAAATTCTTTTGGCTGAGCTGAGCCAAGGCCAGAGCAAAACGTTAATGTTCTGATTTCACAGAGAGCAGAAGAGGAGTATTCTGTGATTCACAGAGTAACGCTGACACTTATGTACCTTTTACTTCTGGGGGAGAGCTTTTCTTAAGACGACATCAGTTTGAAGGTGTCTGCCTGGCGTGTTTATTCTGCGTGCAGCGCTGTGAAGTTACTTCTTCTGTTCCCTTGCATATCACTACTGGAATGTTTGTGCAGCCACCGCCCACACCGCCTACATCTCTTGGAGGGGCTGTGACTGCACAGCCATGTTAGAAATCACAGTCTGGCTGGACTGCTCAATGTTAGAGCCAAATTTGCTGTCACCCAAACAAATGAGTTATTACAACTCCTGGCTCTGCCCCCCCCCCCCCCGCCCCAGATTGTTTGTTCTGTTTTGCAAGTGTTTGATTAAAACTAAAACTAGAAAACAGGTGGGTTTGGTGTTTTTCTTACCAGGTATTGTCTTTCAGAAAATTGAATACTCTTAAATGGTAGAAGTGAGATAAGGCTGAAGAAGGCAGAGAGAGAGAGAGAGAGAGAGAACAGAACATCATACAAGGGAAACTTAGAAATTTTTTTTCTTGATTTATACTCAGCTACCTCATATGTGTTGAAGAATTTTCACCAGAAAGTGGGTATCTCTAGGTTTGCTTTATTAACAACTCAGAGTTGGGCCATCACCTCAGTGAGTGTCCACTAGGCGTTACAATTATCACCTTATATATGTTATTACAACAATTACATACTCAACAAAGTCTGCCGTAATTTTCCACTGTTTTTCAATTCTCTATTCTTCTGGTCAACAAAAAAGCCATCGATTTCCACCAGCAAACTAGTTCTCATCGTTCTGTCTCAGTTCTTCTTTTGACCACAAAGTTCATTGGTCCATTTCGAGATCATAAAAGTAATTTATTTCCAGTCTACGTCTCTTCTTATATTCTTTTAACAAGGTTTCTTGGTGTTCTATTTAAAACATCTTATTTTCTAAGAACTTAACCTCTTAGCCTTTATATAGACACTACCGTACCTACATACTTCTTATCTATTGTCTGTATCAGTTAAAACATCTTAATCAAAACTATTTAATTATTTATTTTCTTTCTAATCTCATTTATCTTTATCTACTGATTAACTCGGCTGGGGATTATGCCAACCGTGAAAGGGACTATACAAAAGACAAATGAACAGTATTGCATAATCTGCAGATTGCTTGAACACCTGTAAATACACAGCTGCAAGTAATCCATTTTACCTTACTATTCATCATAATCCTATTTCTATGATCTCTATATAATAGCTATTGAATTCTAAATTCTATAGATTAACTTAGTTCTTAACATATGCATGTCTTTCCCAAGATGTTATGTTTCAAGAAAAAGAAACAGCTATATCAAGATTAGCTGGTTGGATTTGTTCTTTTCACACATTTTCATTTGTCTATAGTTTTAGCCATGGTATGTTGAGAGCAGAGCAAAGTTTACTTAAAAACCTACTTACTGGGGTTGAGCAAATTCTTCATTACCTCTCTCTAAACAGCAATATGCAGGAGTTAACTGGATTGTTTTTGTCCTACTGTCTGTTCAAAGAAAAACACCTGAACACTGACCAAAAAGTTAAAAAATTGATTACTTCAATTTTGGCATGTCACTGTAATCCTTGACAGAGTTGCGGTTTGTATATCTCAGACTCCTATTTGCCTCTGTAGTCCTGGCACCTTTGTCTATTTACACTGACAATAGTATACCAGATGATTCTCTTTTTGGAATGCTAATTTCAGAGTCAACTCCTCCTACATAGCTGTGCTGCATCATGGCAGATGAAATCTGGAAGGGGATCTTATCCCTTTAGACTGAATGGAAAGTCTTAATAAGAAGGAGTAAAAAGAAATAAATTTATTTGTATAGATGCACAGGGAATACATTTTTTCACCCTCCAAAGAGAAAACTCAGACAGTCATGGGGGTGGTGGGCTCTTTAATTTTTAGAAGAAAAATTGTATGAAAAGTGACATTTCAGGTGCACAAACACACATCGTTCAATTCAAAGCCAGCAGTTTTGTGTTTGTTTTTTTTGTTTTGTTTTGTTTTTAAAAGGACATTAAAATTATTTCCAGTTTATAATTATTTTTTTCTGTGATTTCTCTAAGAAATTACAACTATCTGAGTTGTAATGAAAAGCAAACAGCTGGGATTCAAGAATCGTTGTGTTCTATACTGTTTAAAATTTGAACTAGTACTTGCAGTAAATGTATTTGAGTATTAGCCTAGTTCTATCAAACATATATTATAGACAAATCTTAGCAGGAACACTTGGACACAGTCATCCAAGCTTTACTGGAGCAATAGCATCCTGTAGCAGCTAAATTTGGGGCCACACCTTAGCCACTCATTTCCAAAGGAAGCTCTAATACAAAATTTGTTTTACTTCTGCTCTGGTTCATTATTTATTTTATTTGAAAGACGTTACTAAAGCTTTGATTTCAGAAGCACATTCCAAATACAGAAGGCAATGGTGTACAACTTTTTTAAAAAACAATTCACATATCTTTTGAGGTTTGCCTGTGAGAGATTTTGTTCTTGATTAATAGAAGAAATATACAAATGAACATTTTAATCCAAGCCCTGAAACTGAGCAATTCTTCACAGCCCTGAGGACACTGTACCTTAACTACCAATTAAAAACAAAACAAAACAAAACAAAACAAAAAAAAACAAAACCAAAAAAAAACCCCACACAAATTCTGCCAAAAATGTAAAGACTACCCCCCCCGCCCCAATGAGACCCTGAGGGACGGGAGTTAAATTCTTGAAGTGGATGAATAGAAGGAGCAGAATAGCCAAATAACCACTTCTGTTCAATTTTTGATTACAAGGACAAAATTCAGTCCTGAATAAAATTTAACACCAAAAGATGGAAAGTCAAATAAACATCAAAATTAAGGGATATTACATATGAAGGATTTCAGTCTTACACAGAATATTTATGATAATAAATGAAGTTTGAAGATAAGCTGTTTTACTAGAGGAACTTGTCATATTTTTTAGAACACAAAGGGTGGCATCCAAAGAATATGTAAAACATTATTATATCTTAAAGTAGCAGATTGTCATTGATAAAAGACCTAAAAGTCTAGCAGAACCAGATGTCATGGCTAAAGTTTCCTTTGCTTTCAATTCTTTAGTTTTGCTTTTGTTTGAAATAAAAAAAATATGTCAATACCTTGCAGATCAGTAATATTATAAAGAGAAATTATTTCCAAATGAAATAATATTATTCACTAAGGTATGTAAAATATTTTGGGATTTGGGCGCTTATATATATATATATATATATATATATATAAGCATGCAATTTATTAGATTGGGAATTGAGAAGTAGCTATTAACCTAAGGGAAATTGTAGGAAGAACAATATTTCTAGACAACCAAACTCAATATTAAAAGACTTATTTTCTGGTTTATGCATGAAAGACAGAATAGGAGGAACAGAAAGAAATTAGATATCTAATTTCTTGCCCATTCTGTTAAGAACATCAAAATACATTATATTTTATGTAAAGAAGAACCTGAAAAAACTCCAAGAGTTGGTGCAAAGTTGAAGTAACATCCAGTGCAATTTTGTTGGCGTGAGTTAGAGAGTTGGGTTGGAATTTGCTAAGTGAATACCATATAGTTTGATGTGGCCTATTATTGAGATCACTTCTCTCCAAATATGGGGGTAATCACTGTCATCTATATGGATGGGGAAGGTCATCGTCTTCGCATACCTTCTCATCCATTCAGATGCTGAAAGCAACATGGACTTAGGACAGGGTTAACCATCCCAGAATCCCTACCCCTAAGTATATTTACTTCAAGCCTGCAGATAGCCTAGAAGTCTAATTCAGATGGATGCCAAACTCTTCCCCCATTCAGTAGGATGCCTTATTTTTCATATCCTGACACTGCGAATATTCTCTCTTTTCCAGATAGGCCTGTAGTAGGATAAGAGTTACTTGATGCATCATGGGTTAACTAACATAATCTTCAATTTCTCTACTGCAAACCTATGCAAACTCACTGCTCCTAACTGATTTATTGATTTATTCATAATGAGAAAACAGTGTGCATAAAGCAGATGCTAAACATAACGAGCCATAACTTTAAACCCAAACGGGATCAGTAGCATGGCTAACAGAAAATTATTGCTGTAATTTAATAAGTTTTTAAAGGTGCCATGGTGGTAGGAATTGGTTCTTTCATTAATAAACTCTGCAGTGCATGAACATAACAGGGCCATCTTCTTTCCCTAAAGTATTCTGCAGTGGCAGGAGGAAAAAGATTTTTTTTTTTTGGTAAAAGAATAAGAGTGATGAAACCCATACAGGGTTTACTGTCTGTTCAAAGGAAAACACTAAGCCTGTTGATAATACACACTGTGGCACTTCAGAAACTCAGTGCAGTGGGACTGCCCTGTTGAGCATATCCTATTTCAGAATCTCTACTGGTTGCACTTACAGCACGTGAAACTGGATTTCCTCAGTAGTCACATCAGCCTATTCTGTACCATGAGGAAAAAATGTCGGTCAAGCAAAAGTATCTTTTAATATGATATTGCTTCTCTATTCAAGGGGATTATATTCTTTTTCTTTTGTGTATAAAAAAAAAAAACAAAAACCAACTTATTTTATTAGAGATGGGGCTAACCTCCCAAGAGTGAAGTTCAGAAGGACTGACACACAGAGGTTCATTTGACCTTAATGTAGAGACTATACAGAGAGCTGGACACAGCTGATTTCCATTTCATAATAGGACCCAAAGCCTTGGGGTGTGTTCTGGCTCATCTTTAATTCTGCTGCCTTTTAATCAAAATAAATAAATAAATAAAACCAACTCCTTTTCAGCCATAGACAGTGCACAGAAGAGAATAAAAGCAGGCTACACTCTAGCAAAACTCAGCTGGAAAGTACCACATAGAGAGATGTGGGAAACTCAGGGACTGCTAGCAGATGGAAGCATTGAACTGAGCTGGGGCTGGCAGCCTGGGCACAGGCTGTAAAAGTCAAAGAGCTCCTACAGTGCTGAACCAAGGTTACACAGGGCAAAAGTGAATACTGAAGAGTACCAGCTTCACTCTTGAATAAGCTGCTCACTTTTATTTTTTCTTTCTGGCCATTGTGTTTTATCTCTTTTTAAAATTTATTTATTTTCTTTGAGCACAAACAATTAAAGTCCCTGGTGTGTTTCCCCCTCCTCCTTCTACAGGAAATTCTAGTAAATTACTGACACAGAGATCCTGGTTCTTTCTTTTCACTTTAAGCATTCATTGACTACAGTAGAAATACAGCTGTGCCTTGGAAGCTCAGAGCTAGTGTAATTTTAAGAAGAAATTTAAGCATATCTGGGTGTGATGAATCTCAATACTTTCAGAAGGATACAGATATAGCAAACAACTTTCTTGCCATATTTGGAATTCAAAGTAAATCTATTTTAATTTTAAAATTATGATTTGGAATATCTGTAGCATTTATCTTATAGTAAGTCCTTGACTAGTATATAGACTTTTGGCAATATTTGACTCATTTATTAAAACAATATGTATAGACAGCATTATGAACTGCAAGCATTTTGTATCAAACAGCAAAGAAAGAAGAAAGAGAAAACAGAGCAAAGAACAAAAGGGAGAGAAAGTGATAAGAAAAAAAATACTCTAAATAAAGGGAGTTACAGTGATTGTAGTTTATATATTATACATGTAATGTAATTCCATGTAGATCTGTATGGAATAAAGGTGTTCTAAATTTCTATCTGTAGAGATTTTTGCACCAATAAGAGCAACAATTTTTGAAAAAGAAAGAAGTTTTCATCTGTCTTTAAAAGAATAATTCTCATTTTCTCAGCCTAGAAATTTCTGAATTGTAGAAGCAAGAGGCATGTCTGTCCATGGCTGTGAAATGAACTATGTACTTTCAAAACAAGATTTTCAAATTGGCATTTAGCCATCAACTGGCTGTGGCTACCATCTTTCTTTAAATGTTTCTTCAGCAGAGACACTGTGATCCTGAGCAATTGTGCTAGAGCCTGTATATACCACTGTGGTTTTAAAGAAAACCTGTTCAACTATTGTTAAAAGACAAAAGAAAAGTACTTTCAAACTGAATATTTACATAGCACTGCCTTGTGAACTTTGTACTGTACTTATCATATATGTCCATAATAATACAGAAAAAAAAATCATCTTTTTCGTGCCCCCATGCATAAATTTGGTGTAGCTGCAGTGATATTTGAACTCCAATAGTGTCATATGTGAACTCCAATAGTGTCAACAGAACAAAAACTATCATTCACTATGTATTTTGGAAGGCATATGTTTGTGGTCAGATACACGAACGGTTAAGTTAGAGAGATAAAACAATGTAATAAATGCTTAATTCTGAAAACAGTTCAACATGCCCGGAAATTTTAAGAGGGTCTGGATTACAAAAAATGGGCAGTACTGATTTCAGTTTAGGCTTCCCCCTCAGGCTGCTTAATCTTCTCTACAACATATAAATGATAAACTTTTAATAGTTTCTTTTTAACAGATATGATGTCCTGTGGCTTTAACCACTGTTGTCTGAACAGCATGAGCACATGAAAGTTTGAATCCTCTGAGAATTAGTAATAGTAATCATTCTCTACTATATAAATGAAAAAAATAAGGCATGATCTGAGGACAAGGCTAGAAAGGTTGCTTTGCAAAGCTAGAAATGAACTCAAATTTCCTACATTTAAGTCCAGCACCTTAATTGCAACAGCATTGGAAGTCTTGGAGCACTGCCATCTAATTAGAGCAGTAAGATCTACAGAAACGGGAGCATTTAATTTTTTATTTTCAGTAGAAGAATTTTATAATACTATGAGAAAAGTCTAAAAATACTGTAGAATACTCTGACCACTCTGGTTTTGTCTTGTCAAAGGAGGATGCCACTGAAAGATCTCAGGGAATATTGTGTAGGAAGAAATGTAATTATAAGCATAGGAACACATCATATTTTCATGGTGTAACGAGGTAACAAATAATAACATTAAAATCAGTTTATCTGCAACTAACCCAAGAGTTTATATTACCTCAGCTGCCTGACATAATTGGGATCTTGCATTCTCTATATGAAAATACATTTCTTCACATCACTGAAGCTGCAAGAAGTGGGGGAGTAACATATAACACCTTTGGGCTTAAAGGAAGAAGCAACAGCCCGGGATTTGAGTTGGTACTTTTTAAGTCAGCTACTTCCTCCAACACTGCATTAATTTGAACAGAAAACCAAGATGAACTGAAAGACCAGCAAATCCTTTTTCACTGACACCATTCTACCGACTACTGTTAGAATATGAGGAGAAGGCATTTTCCTTACAATTATTGCAAAAGACAGACACTCATTTTTCCTATAAATAAAGGAAGTTATTATAGTTGTAAGGGAATATTTTAAGTAGTTAAAATGTTTAAAAGACAATCAAAAATCAGTAATCATGCTTTTATGTTTTATTTCTACTGTATGTCATTATGAAAGGCATAGAAATTTGGAGCTGAAAATCTACAGGTCTGGTAAGGACGTAAGGCCAGATGATCATAAAAATCTCTCATGGTCTTAAAGACGTATAAAGACTGATTCCTCCTGGGAAGGAATCTGTAAGTGTAGCACTCTGGTTAATAATGAGCAGGTGTCAGTTTGGTTTGGTTTTGAGAAAAATAATTCATGCTACGACATGAGCATCATACTCAAACTATTAAAGATGGGTAATTTTGCCTGGGCCAGTTTTGTTGTATGCCTTACTTTCAAGCTTGATCATTCACCTCTTTGTGTTGGCATTCTTACTTTGTCTAGCTGATCCTTATAAAAGTATCATTTTTAATCTGGTATTGCAGCATACTAATACATCTGCATGCCTCTAATGGCAGTACTGCAAGAACAGCCCCATAAGTTACATCAGCAATTATCACTTCACATCAAAGTTCAGGTGTGGATCACAGTTCAATTGTATGCAAGAGCTGCTGACTTGAACAATCTGATCCAGTGTGGTTGCCGATGTAATGAATACCTTGGATCAGATATTAATGGAAATAACAAGCTGACAATAATGGCTAAGACTATGATGCCTTGAAGAACAACTGTGTCAGGTTAAAGAATTGAGATTAACATCAGGATACAAGACAGTTATGATTTTGGTAATACCAGATATGAGCGAGACTCTGCAGTTCATTATTCTTGGAATTTTAGACAGGATGATTTACACTTGTGTAGGCCACATATTTGAAAAAGTGGAATATTTGAACAAGATTCAGAGGACAGAAATTACAAAATGAACAAAGTTAGAGTCTAATTTTATAGGGGAAAATGGACTAATAGAAACAAATAACAAAGTTTTTTTCTTCTTTTTAAATCTTAAAATGTAGAAGCTTTCAACTTCTGTAAAGCTCTGTATTTATTTTGTCAACATTCATACAAAAATAAAGAAACTCTGACTAGACAGGAATTTGAAAATTATGCTTTCACAAATAGTGATGAATACACACTATGTTATCGTCTGCATAAAATGTTGGTTTTGTGAATCTCTTAATCAAACTGTAGAACTATTTCCTTAAAAAAAAAAAAAAGGTGGAATGAAAATAAAGAGAATGAAGTTTTTTGCCTAATCAAACTTCTTGTTATTTTAGCTATACCTTGCTCCTTTTCTTTTTAGTGTGTTAACATAAATTATGCCATAATATCTTGACGACTAATTCAGTACCTGGAATCATTCTCTCATAATCCTAGGCCGATACATAATGCTGAAAGAAGGAAATATCCATCCCTCTGTCTTTCCCCTGCCCCAAATAATGTCAAAATAAAATGAAACAAGAGGACTATGTCTTGCAAGATATCTATCATGAGAGGAGAGAGAGTTACGTATATTTTTCAGCTCTTGCATTGGACTGCGTATACCCAGAAGCACAAAATATGATTATCTTGATCTAATCATGGCTAAAATACATTTTGTATTAGACCTGGAATTATCCAATCCTATTAAAATTATTTTGTGAAAAAATATGAGTGTCACTTACTGAATCCTTCTAGCAAAGAATTCTACAGGTTATGATTAGATGCATACTTTTCCCTTCTTCCTAACTATAAAAAAAATATGCCTACTGTTATTTACTGGTCTACTTGCATTGATACAAAATTTCTTTCTTAGCTCAGAAAACACAACCACAAGTACAAGAGGGCACACAAATCTGCAAACTGCATGCTGACAGACTCTAGATGGCATATTTGCTAAGGCACATGTCACTGACCTTTCTCAGTGTTACCAATGTAGAAGCCAATCATCAGGGTTTTTTTTTTCACCAGATAAAGTCTGCCATCGATTCAGTACTGTTAAGAATAAAGGGTTTAATTTGATTCTACAACACATACAGTGAAGTCTATACAACGGTATATTTATAAATAAAATAATTCTTAGGTGCTTGCCATAATTCTTTAGATGCACATATCTATAATAAGTTCTTAAAAACTAATTATAAAAATTCTGTCAGTACTTAAGGCAAAACAAACACAACCATCTCAAAGTTAATCACATACAAAAAAGGAAGATACTTTTGTTTATCTTTATAGAGACACTTCTGGTTAATTTTTTTTATTGTTTCAGTTCTGACTTCTATCAGAATATCTCATTTTAATAGAAGTACAACACCATCAAATACGAGAAAAACCATGACATATCAAACTATGACAATTTAAAATTCCACCAGGAAGACAAATGGGCTGTAGACAGCAGAACATATGTATTACTTTGAGATGTCCAAATAACTGGAAAATGACAAGTTACACTATGCAACATACATGATTAATTGGCAAATTCACTTCCTATTGAGTATACATCTGACTTGAACATGACCCTCTCTAATCTGGTTCAGCCTTTCTAATGTTTTTTTGCAGTATTCATGCCTTTGAGCATATTCTATTTACGCACATGGACCATGTGCCAATTGTAGATATTTCTCCTGTCATAACAAAAAAAACCCTCTGAAGCTAAAGTTTGCATTAACCATTCTACTCATTCCATTTCAAGCCAAAGCCTAGAGCCCATAGCAAAGCTAACCCAGCAAGCCATGCAGACCTTGTTTTCAGTTAGGAGACTCCTCTTGGTCTCTTCAGTTAAGCAAGTTTACTGTTTTAAAACTTTATTTAGCAAAGTTTACTAAAAAATTGTTTTAAAAGGAACAATTATGTGAGAAAGTCAGGTTTATTTATTAAATCAAATGCACTTTAGTACAGCAGAGCCCACATAACTATCAGGAACTTGAAAGAAATGAAACCCACTACTAGTCCAGATAACTCATTTATCTAGGAAGCAGGATTTTGTTTATTTGGGTTTTGGTTTTTTGTTTTTTAAATAGTGATTCATTCTTCTTGGATCAAACTAAACTTTGCAAGTACTGCTTACTTACACTGGTTTTTTTTCTTATAATTGAGTGAAAATTTCATGTTTAAAAGAATTTGAGGACAGAAGTTAGCCAAGCATATCTGATTTTTCTGCAAATTTACCCACAATTTAGCCAGAATTCACTCAATGCAAGTGGTAGATCAAGTCTCAGACTCAGTTTAGTTCTCACTTGCCTAGAGAAACATCAAAAGCATGATCTAGATATTAGGTCTCTTTACCAAGGCAAAACAGTTTTCATGAATATGCCTGCTGTTCCTCCTCTACCTCTTCAACCTATTAAACAGCAAAATCAGGAATGAGAATACCACTGCATGTGAATTAAGTGAAGCATAACTATTTAACATCTCTGTATAGTGCTGTTTATCTGGATTCAAATTCAAGAAGTATAAAGACAAATTTATGCTGCTAAATGTAGATTTTTCTATCAGATGGACTCGTGGGCTTTGACTTGATCAAGAAAATCAGAACTTGATCATTCACTTTAAGCTTTGTGTCAGGCTAGCTCTCCACAGGTCCCAATCTCTGTTTGTTTCCTTCTAGAGGATGGCTTTTATTGTCCTGTCTTTTAGCGTGAGTCCAGCTTTTAGTTTGAGACAGGAAACTTTGAGGAAAATTAACAATGGAGGGGACCATGCCTGGGACATACAAGGTCATTTATAGAACTAACTTGATTAATTTTTTTTTTTTTTGAAGTGTAATAACCTTTCCATATTATGTTGTACTGAATAAATAAATCAAGGTCTGGAGAATTAATAATGCTCAGAACGTACATCAGTAACTTGAGAGTACTTGAAAACTAGGACTCCTCAGCAAAGCAGAAAGTCACAGTATTGATGTAATCTTCACCATTCATGAGGAAATACCACTAAAAGGTGCTAGGAAATGCAACCAAGGATCCAAGAAATCATTCCCTTCAAAAACACAGTGGCAGATCACAAGACCCAGACTATTTTGCTCAGTACTATAAACAAACCATGTCTCAAAAAATTGGCAAGGAAAAAAAAGTTATGAAGATCTGTCTTTCATGAGCAAGTCTGTCTGCTTCAGGCTAACCAAAGACCATTAGCATGTAATCTATCTTCTTGGATCATCACATGTAATACATTGTTTTATAGAAATTTCTGCCTTTAACTGCATTCTCCTTTGGGTTCAGCAACAAAGTATCTTGGAGCTTTTACCAGGATTCTTTCAGAAACTGCATGAATTCATAAGTTATGTGTTCCCAAAAGGAACATACTTTCTCCAAAGGTGAATGCTATTACTGGCTTTTTCATGACACCAGAGGTTAATTGATTCCAGCTAAATAAATAATATGTACTCCAGTCTCTGGTGATTGTAGGCCATTTGAAAGGAACATGGAAACCAGTCCTGCAATGGTTATTAACCCTACTAACTCTACCAAGTATCAATTGGCACCTGATGCTATAAAGAATCCGGACAGTCAGCAGATAATTGATTCACCAAAAATAGTTGTAAAGCTTCTGCAGTGCAACTATTCAAACCAAATAGGAAATGCATCCTTAGGCAAACCCCAGTGTACAGATATACAAACTGTCATCCTGTACCAGCCAAACAACTGTTGATTGAAAGTAGAATGGTTTGCAAGAACATCTTACAGAAGACATGAAGAGAAGGAAATGTGTTTTTCAAAGGCGCCTTACAATACATCTAGTAGACCTTCAGGAAGGAAAAACATTATACTATCACAGCATGGTATATTCTTTTTAGTTCCATGTTTATGTAACTTTTGTTTCATATATAAATTTAACACTACAAATGGCATAAAAATATATTAATCACTGTATTGGAAGGTGTCAATGTTAAGAAAACAGTTTATTCCTACTGATCTACCACTTAGCAGAAGTTGCATCTAAACAGCATTCATAGATAAGACATCTTTAAAAAAAACCCGTCATTGAAGTTTACTGCCTTGGTGATATCACTAGGTGGATGTATTATTTTTGGATCACTGACTATAAGAAATATAATCAATTATGATGATTTTTTCCTTCAAAATGGCGATACTACCTGAGTTGGAAATTAAGCTGAAAATCCAATACTGCTTCTGACAAAAATTACTGGGAACAAATACACCAAGATGGAAAATGCTTAATTTTATCACATTTCTTTTTAGAAGCTGCTCACCTAAAAATCACATGTGGAAAAGAGGCAAAGACTTTAACAGCTGACATAATAAGATAGACAAGAATCTCATCTCTATTAGTGACCTGTAATAACTGTTTAGGAAAAGAGCCTAAGCAACAGGTTATAACCACCACATCAGCTCTTAGCATATCAGTGGTTTAATAAACTCTCAGTTAATACTTTTTTTTGCATATATTTGTCTAAACCTCTTCTGAGACCACTTGTAATGCATTCTGCAACATATTGTGCCTGTGAGTAATAACAATTTTTTCTTTTTATTATTTTTAAAGTTGAACTTGCTACCTTCTAATGGGGTATCCTTAAAAAAACCCAATAGTAATAGTCTTACATTTTTTTTTGTTATTCATAATTTTAAAGATTTTATTATATCTCCTCTCATGTGTTCTTGTGTACAGAGTTTCTCATTGTAAAAAAGCAACCTCATACTTCTAATTATTTGTGTTGTTTTCTATCTTTTTTTGTTCTATTATATCCTGTTTTGAGATGGGATTAGCAAAATTTTTAAAGACCATCATAATAATGTTTCTCTGCTTTGTTTGTTTGGTCTCTTCTGAATAGTTCCTAATATTCTATTTACCTTTTTTACTGTTCCCACAGACTGAGCCTACTGTTTGAAAGAACTAGTCACAGTGATTCCAAGATCTTTCTCTTAAATGGTAATACCTAATTTAGCTCATATCACTGTCAAAGTTATTTTTCTTATATGCATTACTTAACAAAGAATTAGGAAAGGATTATCAGATTATCTGTTATAGGACCGTTTTAGTCGGGACTTGCCTTGACATCAGGCTTTGCTTTCCCAGTCAAGAATGTCCTCCTTCTTTTCTTTTAAAAGAAAACCACAGCGGCAAGATGCCTGCCTGAATCCAGAGCAGTTTATAATGTCACAAGTCAGACGTATAGGCAGTGATCTTTAGAGACTGGGGTATTCGAAATTAGATGTTACAGAGGAGTAGGACATTCCAGGAAGAAAAGGAACAGAACAGAGAGAAGAACCCAGAAGCTGGAATGGAAAAAGGAAATAAAATCGAGAGGAAAGGAAAAAAAATCTTGGAAGGAAAAGAACCCAGAAGAAAACAGGAAAGTGAGAAGAAACCAAGCTTCTCTTTGTCTTTGTTTTTTCACAAGCCTCACAAGGCCTGGTGAGTCAGCAAAATGCTTCATGCACTGAGTACAGGTGTAGGTTATCTACAGGTTAAAGGTTATCTACAGAG
Organism: Theristicus caerulescens; assembly: GCA_020745775.1. Lineage (NCBI taxonomy): Eukaryota > Metazoa > Chordata > Aves > Pelecaniformes > Threskiornithidae > Theristicus > Theristicus caerulescens. The sequence goes on along the minus strand of CM036564.1, from coordinate 23,929,734 downwards.
TATGTTGTGAGCTGAGGAATAAGCAAAATGAATAAAGGGAGGATCACAGCATTTCTGGTGAAAGTGTATTTTTGAATTGCTTAATGGATTATATATATGGGCAATACTTTTCATCCCACTTTATTTACTTTCAATTTTTTTTCACATTCTCTTTTTGGTTTTCTGAAGGGGTTTTTGAGGGAAATTTAAAGAAGGTATATCTGTCAAGTTACCTGTATTGAATTTTTCAGGAAAAGTGAAAGAATAATCATTTGATCTTTCTTTACAAATAGTGTTCCACATACTTCCTGAAGCACCATTCCCACCTAGATATCATAAAATTTTATTTTAAGATTATTATTTCTGAATGTTCTTGGTACCCAAACAAGAATTTCTGGTTAAACAATATGTTGCCTTATATTTACAAAAAAACCCAAACACAGATATGTTATTAAAAATAAAAACCATGGCATCTATGCTAGTTGTATGTTCACATACTGAGAACAAGAAGTACTTGATAAAGAAATAATGGATTTTTAAAAATTAAATTAAAAGACCAAAATAAAAGCAAAATATATGACTTGTTTAGGGCTATTTTTAAAAAATAAAGCAAACACAAAATAAAATAAGGTTTCCATATAGTTTGAACTCTTTCATGATATAAAAGTTAGTTATTGAAGTTAGTTATCCACAGATGAAAGTGGATATACCCTTTGTCTGTCCACTGAGATTTCTGTATCAGACAGGAGGACTGCTAAATTGAAACAATCTTGTGAGTCACTTCACAGTTGAATAGTTAAAGTAGAAATAAGTATAATGTTGCTGAACAAATAATTTTCTGCCATGAGGTATGGGACAGTTTAGTGGTATTACAGGATACCCAGTCACTCTGGGGCAAGAAAGGAAAATTATGTAAGCTGCATTTATAAAATGATTTATCTACTGGACCAAAATTAATTTAATGGTACCCAACTTCATAAAATATAGCCAGGTTATTTCCAAAGATTGGAATAAGTGCTAAGTAAGAATTTTATTTGGTTGTACTTTAGCAATATTGCCACAAAACATAGATTATTCATAAATAAATAAAAACTATATCATAGAAATGCAAAAAATACCCATAAGCAAAAATTACTCTTAGTCATTGGCAGTCTCCATTATGCTTATCACTAGAATAAATTTTCAAAAGTGAAATTAGGTATAATATTTTCTCTCAGTTTATTGCATAGATTAGCTGGACAGTGTTTTGTGCACCATATTTTCCTGTCAATAAATGTACTTGCATTACGCTGTCAGAAAATTAATCCAATATTTTTTTTTTAATTTTCAGCTACATCCTTCCCATTTCACTAAATCCAAATCCATCGATTAGAAAGGTTGCATCTTAGCTGAGCTAGCTATTTCTGTGATAATGATTATTTAAACTGTTTTGTAGCGGCTTGTGGAAGCCATTGTAGATTATTGAAGCAATATAAGGAATCTGAGAAAATATTGCACTTTTACCACAAATGCTAAATAGACAATATATTTTGTAATACTAAAAGAAGAGTCTTGCAAACAGTATCTTCTTAGAACAACTGTTACATATAACATTGGTATAATACAATAGTCACATGGAACTATATAAACGTTTTATTACAAGACAAATAACTTATATGTATGTCCAAACAGTCCCATCTCATGAAGTGTTCCATCATCCATGGATCTTTTATGTATCAGTTCCCACATTTCAAAGCCTGATAAGCTGTGCAGTACTTTATGTTCCTATGAATAATTCACTGAAGTACTTCACATCTGTGCACAGGATACCTCTACCGACATATCACATCTCTCCATATGTCTCCCTAACTTTGTATCATGACATTCTTCTAGTCATTCTCCATGGTTCAGCTCTGCTGACTTCCCTTTCTGCCCTAGGAAATGTTTTTTATTTTATTTTAATTTTTTTCCCATCTTACTCCATAGCTTATCTGTCCGTAAGTGATTAAGTCGATACATAGCCTTTCAGAAAGCCATCCTTCCTTTTCCAGTCTCTGCCTGGATAGTGTAAGCAATTCCTCTCCGCCATCCTGACATTGTTTCATCAACTGTCTTCCCCAGCTTCTGATCTATCTGAATAATTTTTATAACTTTCAAATTTTTTTCAACCCTTATGGTGGGGTATATTTTAGTATGGTTCCGCTTAAGCTTAAGTGCTTCTATGCCCAGCTTTCTAAATCCCATTCAAAAGTTCAATCCAAGGTATAAACCTCTGATGGTGTTCTTATCTCTGAATCAAAACCTAGTTCTTGATTGAACCTGAACAACTGTATTGAAATATAACTGAATAACAGAAGGAAAATTTTCTTTTTGAAGCCTGATGAGCAATTCCATTTATCAAGTAAAAAGTATAAATCTGTGGTTAATACAGACTAAAAGTGCAGTTAGAAATGTGGTAAGAAAATGGTAAGAGGTTATTTGTCCTTCAGTACATGACCAAAATTTAGCCCGGTATACTAGAGTAGAAGGTATGTCTACACCATTATGTAATAGTAAGAAAAAAGAAATATTATGGAGTTACACTTTTCTATGAAGAATTCCAGATTTGCCACAATTGCAGATGAAATGTAGGATTGTAAATATATGGCTTCTTCTATGTTTCTATACAGGGTCCAAGATGTACACATGAAAATGAGAGCTATGAATGATGATTTTAGTGCCCAGACAATTCAACCGAAGATCCTAATTAAATTTTGAAAGTGTCTCTCTCCATAGATTTAAGTTGTCAACAATTTTTAATACAGGCACACAACTAAAATTTGGTGCTATGATGAATCTGTTTGTAGCATTTCCTTCTACAATGTGATCTGTCCATTTCTTAAGCGCCATCTCTTCTTCACTTTACCATAGCATAAATTTTACAGATTTCTTTTAATTTAGCCAGTTGTTAGGACTAGAAAGGATCAGACTTGTAGGACCAGTGTATCCATTTCTCTTTTATGTGGCAGAAAGATCTTACCTTATGGTCACGATCAGCCACATTGTAAAACATTCAAACTTTTATGTTCTGAATGTTACGTATTAGCTACTCTTATCGTGATTTGATACTGCCCTTCTGCAAATTTCTAGCTTCAAATAATGAACAAGATCTAGAATTTGTTTTAATTTCAGCTCTTGTATTTAGTTGATATTCCCAAACCATAACAACATTTGACTGATGCATTGGAATGAGGCACCACAATAGCAGGAAACACTCATTGCCAGAGAACATCAATGTCTTGCTAACTACAGGAACACTGTAAATAGAGTCTGCCTGGAACAACTGTTATGTATAAAATTAGCACAGTTAAAAATTCACACACAGATACAGAACCATAGGTCTATTTATTTGTTCTGGTTTACTTCTTGACAGGGTATGTTTCCTTCAAATCTAAGCAACAACTAACAGGCGATGGCCTGGCCACATTTTACTCGTCTTTGGACTTTACAAACAACTGTTTGATGTGCAAGAGAAATCAGAACCTTCAACATTTAAGACAGACAGGAGCATATGCAGGTCTCTCTGCTGTCATTCATAACTGCAGTACTAGTAGAAGAACTCTTCAGACTGAAGAATTTAAGAACTGTGGGATAAGACACACGTGTAAAATCCTTCATCTACAAAAGTGTTATATGCACATTCTCTTTCTCTCAAAAGGTGAAAGAGAGCACAAAATATCAGCTATAGCTTTTTCTAGCTGGTACATGCAATGAATAGCCTAGCTGTCTACAAAGAAAGGTTGAAATACAAGCAAACCCTAAAGCAAAGTCCTCTCTCATTTTTTTTTCTTACTCATTACTGGATGCCCTCAGTACTGAAGGACTTGCAGACAAGGACTGTCCTTCCCAGAAAAGGACTTTTCAAATTCTTTCTTCAGAAAATTATCTGACCACTTTTTTTCCATTAAGAAAAGTTCATGGTTTTCTTCACTTTCAATACGGGTTTACTTTATATCCCATAGATCTCTTAGAATCTCTACAAAGTGGTATCAGCATCTGCTATAAGAAAACTGGGACATAAGAAAACTTCCTCTCTAACGTGATGGCTACAAGGGATCTGCTGAATATACTGATTCCCAGCTAAGAGGCTGAGAACAGAATGAAAAGAAGCACTGCCTCCATGCTTAGGTACTGTCTGTACGTTACCCAGGCATTTTAATTCTCCTTGAATAAACAAATCCTTGGATATTTGAAGCACACACTACTAGATTAAAAGAAATGAGTTGAAAAATGCATGGAGATAGATAACTTTTTTCCCCACAAGCAGTGGAGTTATATTCATGGAATTTCCCACATACTTATGAGGCATGCTCACCTCTCCAGAAAATATAGTAGAAGGCACATGAAATTTATAGCTAATACTCTTTGACAGATAAAATCTCAGTATAGATCAGTGTCCTATTCTGGATTGTTTTACTAGTGAAGGCAAAATGGCTGAAAATTGCAACCAGACATGCACTGATTCTGAAATCACACAGTATATTACTTTCTTTCAAAAACATATTTTCAGAGTTATTTCTGTCTTTCAAGAAGCATGCAATCTCCTTCACTCAACAACTTCATTCTGAAAGTCTAGAATAGTTCCTGTTCCTGTTTGACCTAATGAAATGAACATTATCAGGCAGGTAAAATGCCAAGTCTCCCTCTCTGAGAAATGAATAGGATTTCAAGTAGTTTCTGTTTATGATAGAGCAAACTATTAAAGACATATAAATCTGTCGTGGTTTAACCCCAGCCAGCAACTAAGCACCACACAGCCGCTCACTCATTCCCCCCTTGGTGGGATGCAGGAGAGAATCGGAAGGGTAAAAGGGAGAAAACTTGTGGGTCGATATAAGAACAGTTTAATAACTCCTTCCCAGCTTCTCGTGCACCTGGCAGAGCATGGGAAGCTGAAAAGTCCTTGACCAGTGTAAGCACTACTTAGCAACAACTTAGCACTACTTAGCAAGAACCAAAGCATCAGTGTGTTATCGACATTGTTCTCATCCTAAACCCAAAACACAGCACCATACCGGCTACCAAGAAGAAAATTAACTCTATCCCAGCTGAAACCAGGGCAAAATCATATTCTAAAGAATTGGTGTTTCTAATCCATGACAAATCAAGTTGGGCTTCTTTCACTTTACATACTTTTCACTGAATTGTTCTTAGAATTACTTATGAAAAGCAAAATAATTCTATTTTAAAACTATTAAAACCCAGTTTCTGCAGTTTTATCAAACTTCATTCTTCTCTGGCCACCGTCCAGTCTTTGGTACCAAGCTGTTCCCTTTTATCGGTCTGTTAGCTCTACTTCAAGGCTAGAGCCATTAGTTTTCCACAGTTCGTTACTTATACAAACACTTTCCTATCTTTTAGCTCCCTCCCAAATTCCTTTCCCAAGGCACAAGTGGTTAGTAGTTTTGCTAATTGGAAAATTACTGTTTCTGCTTAGTTTTAGAAACTATTTACAACAGCATGTCGGTTTGTGTTGTACATTCTGCATAGGCATGCACCATGTGTGCACTATGTGTGGGTGCACGCAGTGTCTGTGAGCACTCTACATCTATGTACATGATACCCTAGTGTTAAGTCCCGGTCTGATTGTCAGGCTTGGGGAAGGTTCATAATGATCCCAAGGGTGAAATTAAGACACAAACGAGGTCATATGCCGCCAATCAGACGTTTTATTGGGTAAATATAAAAGAGTAAAGCGATAGGAAAGGCAGAAAATATTAGGAGGAAATTAAGCAAGCACTCAGAGAGATAAGCAAAGATAGTCACCACCATGGATCCAGCGGTGTCCCATCGGTCCTCAGTCTTCAGTCTTTCGGTGGTGGGTGGCCACACTCAGGCTTCGTTGTGCTGTCTTTTATCCGGTGTTGGAGAGGGAGTTTGCCCTCTCGTTTTGGTTTGGTTACCCAGGGCAACATCACGTACACACATCTAATCACACAATATGTATTGTTGGTGGGCAAGTGGCCTGGTCTGGATACCAGTTGGTGTCCTGTTTTTGGTGGTGCCTGATAAGCCAAAGAATGGCCTGCTGCTTCAGCAAGTTTGCACATTCCCTTGCAAGCTAGTGGTACCTGATAAGCCAAAGAATGGTCTGCCCTTGGGTCTTATCAGACAGAAGAGTGGTCCGGTCTTACCAGATAAACACAAGCAAGCTTTGAGACAATTGTTCTTAACACTTCAGTCTCTTACACCTAGCTAGGGTATCAAGGGCAAACAATAAATCACAGAATCATAGAATGTTTTGGGATGGAAGGGACCTTCAGAGGTCATCTAGTCCAGCCCCCCTGCAATGACCAGGAACATCTTCAACTAGATCAGGTTGGTCAGAGCCCCATCCAGCCTGGCCTTGAATGTTTCCAAGGATGGGGCATCTACCACCTCTCTGGGCAACCCCTTCCAGGGTTTCACCACCCTCATCGTGAAAAATTTTTTTCTTATATCTAGTCTAAATCTACCCTCGTTTAGTTTAAAATCATTATCCCCTGTCCTATCGCAGCAGGCCTTGCTGAAAAGACTATCCCCATCTTTCTTGTAGGCCCCCTTTAAATATTGGAAGGCTGCAATAAGGTCTTCCTGAAGCCTTCTCTTCTCCAGGCTGAACAACCCCAGCTCTTTCAGCCTTTCCTCATAGCAGAGATGTCCCATCCCTCTGATCATTTTTGTGGCCCTCCTCTGGACCCACTCCAACAGATCCATGGCCTTCCTGTGCTGAGGGCTTCAGAGCTGGATGCAGTACTGCAGGTGGGGTCTCACCAGAGCAGAGTAGAGGGGCAGAATCACCTCCCTCGACCTGCTGGCCACGCTTCTTTTGATGCAGCCCAGGATATGGTTGGCTTTCTGGGATGTGAGAGCACATTGCCAGCTCATGTCCAGCTTTTTGTCTATCAGTACGCCCAAGTCCTTCTCCTCAGGGCTGCTCTCAATCCCTTCATCCCCCAGCCTGTACTGATACCGGGGATTGCCCCGACCCAGCTGCAGGAACTTGCACTTGTCCTTGTTGAACCTCGTGAGGTTCACACAGGCCCACCTCTCCAGCCTGTCCAGGTCCCTCTGGATGGCATCCCATCCCTCAGGTGTGTCAACTGCACCACTCAGCTTGGTGTCATCTGCAAACTTGCTGAGGGTGCACTTGATCCCGCTGTCTATGTCGTTGATGAAGATATTGAACAGCACTGGCCCCAGTATGGACCCCTGAGGGACACCACTTGTCACTGTTCTCCATCTGGACATTGAGCCATTGACCACTACCCTCTGGATGCGACCATCCAGCCAATTCCTTATCCACCGAACAGTCCACCCATCAAATCCATATCCTTCCAATTTCGAGAGAAGGATATTGTGGGGGACCATGTTAAAGGCCTTACAGGAATCCAGATAGATGACATCTGTAGCTCTTCCCTCGTCCCACTGATGCAGTCACTCCATCATAGAAGGCCACTAGGCTGGTCAGACAGGACTTGTCCTTGATGAAGCCATGCTGGCTGTCTCAAATCACCTCCCTGTCCTCCATGTGCCTTAGCATAGCTTCTAGGAGGATCTGTTCCATGATCTTCCCAGGCACAGAGGTGAGGCTGACAGGTCGGTAGTTCCCAGCGTCCTCCTTTCTACCCTTTTTAAAAAGGGGTGCAATATTCCCCTTTTTCCAGTCCCCAGGGACTTCCCCTGACTGCCATGGCTTTTCAAATATCATGGAGAGTGGCTTAGCGACTGCATCAGCCAGTTCCCTCAGGACTCTGGGATGCATCTCATTGGGACCCATAGACTTATGTATGTTCAGGCTCCTCAGGTGGTTGTGAATCTGATCTTCACTTACAGTGGGAAGACTTCTGCCCCCCCAATCCCTGTCAAATGGCCCGTTGACTTGGGAGGTGTGAGGAGAGAGGTTGCCAGTGAAGACTGAGGCAAAAAAGTTGTTGAGTACCTCAGCCTTCTCCTCATCTGTTGTTACCAGCTCGCCACTTCTTCTCATCAGAGGGGGTACGCTTTCTTTAACCTTCCTTTTCTAGTTGACGTACCTGCAGAAGTCCTTCTTATTATTCTTTGTGTCCCTCACCAGGTTCAGCTCCAGCCAAGCCTTGGCCTTCCTGATCCCATCCTTACACAACCGAATACTAAGATTACCTTTAAAAAGTAGTTAGGTTGCCTCAGAAACCATTGTAAATATGGTTTCTCTATTCTTCTGGACAGTTCATAATATATCAGTTTGGAATAATTTAACTACTGCTCAAACAGCCAACAGGGAGGCAAGAAAATTACTTTATTCTATTGTTTATGTATATGGGACTATGTAAACATGTAAAATAGCATATGGTTTTATTACTATTATTGATTTTTCTTATTGTAGCATTACGAAGCACAAGAGATCTAAAAACAGGTACATCCTTATCACCAGCAGCTCATCATAAAGCACACAGCACTGTCTTACATTTCATTTCCTAAGCTAACTCAAAACAATCCATATTCCATGTTGTAACAGTTTATAATTTTATACCCAGCAGGAGTTCCCATGCTTTTTCATGATACAAAATCATAAACCATGGAAACAGTGATGGAATTCTCCAAGCAGTCTGGCCATGCCATTTCCTTCTTTGCTTACTCGCATTTCCAAGGTTTAGTCCTCAGCAAAAGTATTCAACCTTTGCCCATTTAAGAAATGTAATAGCAACTCAGCCTTATAGAGCCCGCACACAATTTGATCTTCAGTTGGGGCCTTCTATAAGGAATGCAATGCAAAAGCAGCTCCCTCCTCTCAAAAATATCAAAAATAAACTGAGGAATAGGAAGACAAATAGTAAATATAATAAGAAAAATATTTTCTGTTTTGTTTTGGTTTTTTGTGGTAGCGATACATATTCCTAGCTCATTCTGCAGTAGGTAAGAATATGAAGCCAGATTTACATCCACTTCTGGTAGCACCTCTTGTATTGGTGAGGCTAGAATGCAGCCAGGAGTGGTAGGAGAGCACCTCAAATACAGTGAGAGACATACGCCCTCCTGCAGCAGTTTTTAAGAGCACAACATCTGGGACTACTCGGACCTGGAAGAGTTCCAGTGAGCCAGCCTCCCGACAGTAATGAAGTGTTCAAGACAGGCAGGACTAGCCCTTTTCTTGCTTTACAAGCCTGATTATGCTTCCACACAAGAAGGCCTCCAGCAACACAGAGGAACTGCATATGAGATCCTGACTACAGAAAGGCTGTGCACACAATCTTGTCCAGAGCCATCTTATCCCAAACAAAGAGGATTAGAGAGCTGCCTGAGAGAATGGGCACTTACTCATATTGGGTCTCAAAGACAGCATGTGCTTTGCCTGGAGCCATGCATTGCTCTTGCCAGCAGTGAATAGAAACCCATGTGGCAACCAAGTAAGACTATGCTGGCCAAACACAGCATGCTCCAACTTATCCCAGCGTATGCCATCAGTCCTATCAGGAGGTGCTACACACAGCTAGAGCTCATGCCTGCCCATCCCTACTGCTTTTCCTCTGACCCCAGAACCGTCAGAGACTGCCCAGCAAGCCAAGCTGGTTTTGAATAGATTGCATATGGACAATGTGCAGGAAACTACAGCTAGATATGTACAGAATAGATTAGCAGAAGCAGTTTATGTTTTCATTGTGAAACATCCCCAGTATACTACAGTGGAGACTGCTTTTCTATCAGATTTTTTTAATGTTGTTTTTTTTTTCCTCCAGAACCAACTTTTTGTCTTCTCTACTGTCTCCCAGTCCCTAAATTGTGATGACATGAGTCTCCAAAAGGAGAACTGCCCCAAATTAACTTGTATAATCTGGCTTGTCCTGGAATAGCCACCATTCCTCAGGGATAGATAGCATAGGCTATATGAAAGCTTCCTACTCCATGCAAAGGCATGTGGGAACCTCAATATCAGTTTGAACCTAAGTCCCCAGTAAATCCATTTCCTCAGATGGACTGGGCATCTAGGCTACCAGTCTTTGTGACAATGAAAGGGAGTTTCTTAAATATGAGGACTTGGAGCTCAAAGTGAGTTTGTCCGTCATGAAAAGTCTACTATGAATATAACTGTTTCCTACTACTTATGTCCTATTTCAGGTCTTGCTTCCTCTTTAACATTCATAGGACCTCTTGTCTTCTTCCTTCATCAGTGACAGCTCTTTTTACAAATTAATGGCTACTTTTAAAAGTGAAAACAAGGATTCTTTGGAGGGAAAAGTGTAATCCTTTCCAGCTCATGAATAAAGCGCCGAGGGAAATCAATCACTCAGTCCCTAGATGAAGAGTATTGTGCTTCCCTAAAGTGAAAAGTTTTGTTTTGGGAATCTTAACAAATTTTACCATAAATTTGCAACAGTACTTTAGCAGTCGAAAGTTAAGTAAGAAAAAGAAAATGGCAAAGACTGATCTGAAATTTCACTTTAAATTGATAGAAAGGAGAAGAGTATTTTTAAATAGGGATGCTAGCATAAATAACTTGTTACAGTTTTGATTATGAACTTTTGCTTAATGGTTCATGACATTTAAAGGTTCCTAAAACAGTTTCTTTCTTCCTCTTCCTGAAGCATTTCTGTCTGTGAATATTATCCCTTCTTGTACAGCAATGCCAGTATGACTGCTAGGTTTTTTTCCTGTGGTCACAATTAAAAACATTTCAGCTGAACTCTAAGGAAGGAAATGATTAAAGGAATCCTGATGTTGTTAGTAATGTGATACTGGCACACAGCTGAATTTTCCAAGATGAAATCAAGAGGATAAGAATTATGTTAATAAGTGTTTCAAGAGGAAAATCAAACTCTTTATGGTAAAACGTTGTAGTAGTCTGAATCAAGGAAAAAGAAGCAGTCTCGTACAGAATTTGGATCTAAGACTAGCTCCCCACTGAACACCTGAGAAGGATTCCAGACTGAAGAGGAACTGCAGCAAGTGTGATGGAAGTTAATGCACAAAACAGAGCTGGCCATTTTCCTTCCTTGTCCAGGGGCAGAGCAGTCGTTAGAAAAGCATTGAGTTTTTCTCAGTGCATCAAATGCAGGATCAAAGATTGTTCCTTAGCAAAACATTGTTGAGATATCATGCTATAGTATGACACCTCTAATAAAAGTGGTAAATGCATCTCTGGCATGAGAATTGTGTAAATTAAAAAAAACAAAAACAAAACAACAAAACAAACTGATGCACTTGTCAATATTTATTTTACTTATTATAGTTCCACTGGTATTTGTACTACTTCTGTGCTGAGAAAGCCCAACTAAGTACACTTTCTCACAAATGGGATTCCAATATGTATGGGGATGAGATATAAATGAACAAAGTAGAAACAAAACTAAGGTAGGAGAAACTAGAAATTGCAAACCAACTTACACTATTTGTCTCATATGTTATTTAGTTTCTTCACTCCTCTCCAACTATAAGAAGTTTTATTCAGAAAACTCTAGAAAATGTATGATATTCTTTTCTTTTACATCATTTTAGTATTGATGTATTTTGTTTGAATTGAAGATTAAAAAGTTTCATTGATAACCTATAATGCAAGAGAAGTAGTAAATGAAGTCCAGATTGAGGCCAAACACTCTCATAGAGCTCATACTATGTTCAATATGCTATTTTCATTGCTTTGAACAACTGCAAATTAATTTGATATTCTATCAATACAATTTTTTGACAACTTTTATTAGCAATAACTTTATTTTTATATACATGTGTTTCTTGTGATTTGAAACCCAGCTTGATGCTTTTGTGCGTCTGATGCAAGTATGTCTCTCTTCTTTCTCCTAAACTTTTTTTTTTTTTAAAATTCTTTGGGAAAAAGTCTCTTTGAAGCATCCTCTGGCTGATTGTTAATTAACATGCATGCGTTTACATCTGTGTCTTTCAACATGAGAAATTAGTATGACAGAACGTTCAAACAAAAAGCATTAGAGTAACTGCATAGATTTTTTTTGTTTATTTAAACAGAACTCTTCACCATAGTAGAAAAAAGATATTGATTTTCTTGATCTTAGTGTCTTTATATTAATAAGCAAATGATTGCTAATATTAAAGTCATCTGATTTCCCTGATGTGTCAAGTCTATAAAATATGAGAAAACAGAGCAGAAAAGGTGAAACAAAATCCTTTAATTAGTTGCCTAAAAAATATAACTTCATTAATGTTCCTATTTGGTGGATTTAACATCTTTTGTCTACCTGTCCAGTGAAAGTTAATAATAGCATGTTAAATCTGTTTAGACCTTTTTGTCCTGAAGGAATCTAATGTGCTTTGCACTTTGTGTATACATTTTGATATATGTGCATGTGAGAATAAATCAATTATTAAACTAATGTTGGATTCCTGACTTACTCAGAGCACAAGATGGACAATGCATAGTGTGCAGAGCAGAGGAAATCCTTCACTAAAGCTTATATTTTGTTTACCACTAGAATAATAGAAACTTAATCCTGTTCTATGCAATAAAAGAGACAAAATACCTACATCTTTAACTTATATCACCACATCTGAAGTTGTGCTTCACTGTGGTCTTACTGTGACTCTCAGAAAAACTGTAAACTGTAAAACTGGCCAAGAGTTGTAGAGAGTAAACATCTACTGCCTGAGGCAACAGTCCTTCACAGTGTGCGGATTTAGTGGCTGTCATTCAACTGAACATTGGATAAGAAATTACTGTTTTATATTTCATTATTTATTTTCAGTATGACCTCATGAACTTCCAGGCATGAGGCATATGTTTCTCATGACAGGCTCTGTTTTGCACTACATCAGTCAGAAGAGCATCCATGCACACTTACATGAGAACAGCTTTTCTACTAAGTAATTTTTCTGTGCAGGTATTTGCACATGCATTTGTGGTTTATCTACATCTTTTATATATGGAAAACATATAAAGTTGTTTTTCAAGACCTAACCTCTCCTGGACAAAGCAAAGCTCTTTACAGTGTTCAGTTCTTACTCATTTACTTTGCTGGCCAGCCACAATATGTAAATTGGAACATTATTCTCTGTGACCTCTGATGAGCCCATATAACCTTCTGCTCTAAAGAAGGGAAAGAATAACAGAATTCACAGAAAGGCTAGAGAAATGAATTTAAAAAAAAAATTAATGAAAAAATAAATAAGAATGAACTCTATTTGTTCTACAGTAAATTGTGAATCTTACATATGTATACTTGTATAATCACTACACAAAACCATACAGATGCACTACTGTTCCCATTTTACAGTCTACTATTTCACCTCCTTCAAAACTCCAGATCTCCTCCTAACTTTCCCATGGCACACACCATGCTTTACAGAATTAATGCTGTCATTTTTCAACACACCGTTGCAGACTTACAGAAGGCTGAAATAAATATGTGTTGGAGGCATATGTTTATTTTTATATGACCCTTAATTATAATTAATTGTTAGCGCTCATAAATGCTAGCTATATGTTTCTAGATGCTTTTACAAGTTCGATTTTATTTGCTTTAAGTGAAAAAGTCACTGCTGCAGTTATCATCTCTGATTACTGTATTATGTGACACTAATAAAATGAAATTGCTTGAGGAATTTTTGCATTGTTGTGGTTTAACCCTAGCCAGCAACTAAGTACCACACAGCTGCTTGCTCACTCCCCCGCCCCCAGTGGGATGGGGGAGAGAATCGGAAGAGTAAAAGTGAGAAAACTTGTGGGTTGAGATAAGAACAGTTTTATAACTGAAATAAAACATAATAATAATAATAAAGAAGAATAAGAATATAAAAAACAAGTGATGCATGATGTAATTGCTCACCACCCACCGACTGATGCCAAGCACGTCCCAGAGCAGCAGTCACTGCCCCCCCCGGCCAACTCCTCCCAGTTTATATACTGAGCATGACGTCATATGGTATGGAATAACCCTTTGGCCAGTTTGGGTCAGCTGTCCTGGCTATGCTCCCTCCCAGCTTCTTGTGCACCTGGCAAAGCATGGGAAGCTGAAAAGTCCTTGACTAGTATAAACATTACTTAGCAACAACTAAAACATCATTATGTTCTCAACATTATTCTCATGCTAAATCCAAACCACAGCACTATACCAGCTACTAGGAAGATAATTAACTGTATCCCAGCTGAAACTAGAACACGCGTAAATCCTACTTTTATGCCATAATTACATAGGCCAAAAGAATCACCTAAATGATGTGTTGGATAACTCTGTAGAATTTGAATAAGATTTCAAATTGTGAAGCAAGATCACTAATAGGTTAATCATTTTTGTAAGTGTATTTCAGAATTTATGATACACAAATAAATGAATTGGTTTTTTGAGAATATGTACTCTTGGCTTGGAACTGAATAAAAATTGTTACTGTCTGATGGCTTTGGGATTTGCTTGGGGAAAAAAAGTCTTTGAATATCTGATTCATTACTGTAGTTTTGAAACTTTGTCGTACCACAACAGTGTGTTATGGTCAGAGCAATTGCTGGACAATTCTTTGGCATGTAAGTTCTAGAGCCTTAGGTTCTGCTCAATCCTACATTACTGCCAACTAAATTGTCCCACTGCAGATCACTGGTTTTAGAAGTACAGAAAGAGCAAAGGGTTATTAGCCAATGTTATGGTGTTGGGATATCTGCTTCCTAGAAACAACACTTAAACTCATAGCCAGTTGTCACAAATTAAAGTAATATATGGCCTGCTCTGATTTATACTGAAAAATAAACCAACAATTGGCTAGTTTGAATATCAATGGAACTCATATATAGTCAATACTATACTGACTGCCTCTGGAGTCTTAAAATATCCAGATGTTGGCATTTCTGCAAAATATATTAATGTAGGTAAACTGAGGAGAAAATAAACAATGTGGATGAAATAGTCTCCATATCAGCAGTGAAATATATTTAGGGGAAGGAATAATGGCCTATTAACATAGAAAAAATAATTTTAAATTAATTAATTTGTTTGACTTTGTGTCTTTCATTAAGCTATTTCATTACTTTGTGTGTATTTTCATAAATCTACAAATTTTAGCGTAAACAATTATGAAATCTAATAATTAAAGAAGAAAGTGTTCTTACTCATCTTTCCTTCTCCCCCTCCATCTCTACTTTCCTATTTCATGAAGCTTTAAGCTTCATAAACTTTCTCCCTGTATCATTTCCTAATTAAAGACCCAGTAAGGGGGCAGAACAAGTAATTCACCTGGTTCATTTTTAGAGAATTATGATGGAAGCTTGTACTTCTGCTAGTGATGTAGCCTCTGTACATAAAGACATAAGTCAGTTTCCAAGGCTGTCAACACTTTTTCCTGAGTGTTAAATTCATTTTAGTGTACTGTTAAATTATGAAATACTCATTTAAAGAGGAAATATGCTTCCTGTGTTTTGGATAATTATTGTAACTGTCTATTTCACATAGACTAGTGTGAATAACTGTGACTATAAGCAATTGATAGAGGCTGAAGTTCCAGGAGAGAGATTTATTGTTCATGAGTAATTAAGTAGTTTATCTAGTATTATTATCCACAATGTGAGGACACAGAGTCAGTACCAATGTCAATTACAAACCTAACTTTGTGGCTGTTGTTTCTTCTTTCATCGTAGAGGGAATAATTGTTCAGCTTGAGGGGAACAAGAAGGGGTGATGAAGGACTAGAGCTTTAAAATGAATGTAGTTTACAGATGTGGAAGACATGCTAAGAAGGGAGAGGTAGAACTCACCTACTCAGAGGAGGTTCTGGCTCTCTTCATACCTGGCTCTCAGCAAAAATAATCAGGTGCTATTTTCAAACATATCTAACACTGAGGAGATCCAGCTAAATTCAGTCAGTTTACAGTAACTGCCAGGGCCGTGAATACATCTTCACTCTCCTGAAGGTTTGGCTGCTGAGACTCAGAGTGGACAACTGAGAGAGTGCGCAGCTGGTGGTCCTGGGAAGGCAGATTTGCAGGAACCTCCGCCAGGGCTGGCCCTTCTTCCCCAGGAGCTGCTTTATACAGAGGTCCTCACCCTGACCTTTCCCTTGCCTGGTGATAGATCTCACTGGCACAGACCCTGACACATATCTGCAGACAAGTGCTTATTACATAAAGAAGGAAAAGAAGAATATTTTGTCAGAGAAAAAGACTTTTCTGAAACAAAGGCTCAGTTTTTCAAAAAGGTATTACAGAAAAGCAAGCAAGTTAATAGCATATGCATTTAATCAAAGCCTAGAGACAGTTCAGAGCAGAAGTTTAGGCACTGAACTCATAATTCTGAGCTGCAAGGCAGCACAACTATCTGTCTTGTTACTTCCATGTCTCTCTTTCTTTTCTTGAGCTCATCACTCTAGTGTTAATTAATGATCAACTTGGGATGAGGTAAATTAATATCTAGACCTTCTGGTAGAGGAAAAAGAAGAAAGAACATTGGTATGATTTTCTAAATTCTCTGGATAAGGCAAAGGAGAGAAAGAATGGAATATCCAAGGACATCCTCACAAAAAAAAAAAAAATAAAGAATTATTCTGCAGTTCTGCTAGCTATAAAAATCAGTCTGTTACAGTGAATTTAGGCAACACTTTTCATTTCCCAAAACAAGTTCTCAAAACATTTTACATATGTAAAGTCATAGAACCATAGAAAGGTTCAGATTGGAAGGGACCCTCAAAGATCACGTAGTCCAACCCCCCTACTGCGGGCAGGGACATCTTTCACAAGATCAGGTTGCTCATAGCCCTGTCCAACCTGACCTTGAACAGTTCCAGTAATGGGACATCCACAACTTCTCTGAACATCCTGTTCCAGCGTCTCACCATCCTCATCATAAAAAATTTCTTCCTTATATCCAATGTCAATCTACCCTTTTTCACTTTAATCTAAATTAATTTAAAAAGTCTGAAGGAGTTGCTGCAGCCGTTCTAGAAAGGGCACTTGCAGTTTGGAACACAAGTGGCCATGACACTGAAAAGTACTGAAAAGAATGCAATTAACTTTTCTGTAACACCAAGAAACAAACAAGCAAACCTTACAGAATATTTATCAGATAAAAAGCTATCAGAATTTCAGATGTAAGTCCCAAACAGCAGCACAATCTCACTCAGCAGCCTTCTGAGGCTATGTATTTTTAGTTCCTTAAGATTTTAAGCTTTTTGTTATAGGTATTTATTTATTCCTTTAGAATTTTTCAGTCAGCCCAGCTCTAGTTTCAAAATGCAGTTTGAAGGACTTTGGTATTTTTTTTTTCTCCTAAATACCGATATGCAAATCCTTTAGCCTTTATTTTGCTATTGTGATATGAATGTTAATATATTATTGAAAACAGAGGCAAGAAATTAATGAAAGCTTCCAGCAGTATTTAGAACTTACATAGCTGTAGAACTTCATCTTCTATTCCTGACTCTATTATGGCACATATCTATGAGAATACAGGGGCTCATGACTTCCTTAAATTGGAAATTTAAAATTTACTATATTGAAATGCCATTTAATCAAATAGAGGTTTTTGTATAGAGAAAAATTTACTTTTTTTTTTTCCCCAGAAATTTCTTCTACAGCAATGAAGTCTCACTACTAATTGCTGACCTTTCTATATGTCTGTTCTATGTGAAGTAATTCATCAATATCACAGTTACATTTAGGGATTGCATTTATACCACTAAATTAAATAATATTTTTTGCCATTGGTTTTACTGGTATTGGCTTAACATGATAGGCTTTTTTACTGCATAATTTTTTTCCCCATTGACTTTACGTGATAGGCATTTTCCCAGAAATGAAAGGAGAGACGAATAACTCCTGCAAATACTAGAATCAGACACTGCTTACA
This sequence comes from Theristicus caerulescens, assembly GCA_020745775.1. Taxonomy (NCBI): domain Eukaryota; kingdom Metazoa; phylum Chordata; class Aves; order Pelecaniformes; family Threskiornithidae; genus Theristicus; species Theristicus caerulescens. Next base: position 23,911,990 of record CM036564.1, on the reverse strand, counting down.
CACACTCTGCTTATGTGGAAGTCCATGGGGTGGATGCTTAGGGAAAGAGGTATAAATATAACACAAAATAAAAAAAGTAACGAGCTCTAATTGCATTGCTTTTAAGATGTAGATGTGCCAGAGTATTACAGATAGATTTGCTGGGATAATTTGCCAAAAGCAATAGAAAGAACATTCAGAAAATAGTTTGTTCTTACAAAGAAAAAATTGAATAATTGAACAGTTTCACAGTGATAATGAAAGTGATTTCTAAAACTTCTAAGCTATTGTTATATAGCAACTGAGAAGGTTAAAATCATGTAGCATGATTCATGTAATTGCTAATATTACAGCTGAGCTATTTAAGAACAGAAATGCCACATGAGAGAGAAAGGAAAAATAACCATACATTATGCATTGTTCTCTCCCCCACACACATACACATTTCCTTTGCCTCAGTTCCTACACAGCTACTATTTGTAAAAACTATACATGGGAGAGCACTTATTCATGAAAAAAGACCATTTTCTAATTCACTTAAGTGTCCAATATCTCGGCTATGCTGTGGCCATGATGGGTAATTTTAATGAAAGATGAGGTAGGGATTTCTCACTAATTCAGGTTTCACCAGTGCGAAGGTCAGTTCCTCTGGGTAGCAGTGCAAGGACATTAGTTATCCTTCATACTGAATAGTGGCCTTATTCTCATATGAGAGCCTGCAGTTCTGTGGACTCTACAACTTGAAGGCTAGCAGAAAGTCAAAAGACAGAAACAGCTGGCTTAATCCCAGTGCTTCATGCATTAATATATTTCCCAAAAGGCAGCAAGATGAAAAACAAACAGAAAAAGTGCACACAATGAGGGTTCTTATCATCAAAATTCAAGTGATACAAACATACCAGCTTTTCTCTATGAAACAGAGAAATTAGAACTGAACAACTCATTAATTAATAATAATGTTACTATCATCATGATGATCTAAGAACCATAAGAGAGGAAAGATTTGTAAAAAGCAGTAATATTTTTACTAATATTGTCTTTGAAATAGTCTTTCAAATTGTTTCCTCAAATTCTCTTCTTCATAGTGGAATACTATGCTTTCCTATTCTTTTCCTAAGCTGTTCTCAGGAACATTTATATGCATGTGATAATGTATTTTCAAATGAAGTCCAACATATGTGAATAATCAGGAAGACAAAGTGCCTCTGTCAGAAGAAAGTGCATATCTGCTTTGCCATGCCAAAAAGTGCATGATCATTGAAATAATAGGCAGTAGCAAAAACAGGTTCTGTGCTCTCTTAAATGTAATAATTACAATCAATAGACAGAATCTACTCAAAGGGAATATAGAAAAAAATTCTCCTTTTACTCTCCATATCATTTCTGTAGCATAACAATGTACATCTTCAGCTTGCCTCCATTAGCAGAATTTTTCAGTGTTATCAGTAGTCTGGATGATCATACACCTACAATTTCCTCCTACTGGTAAATCCAGGAGAGGATTTTGTCTGGTAACTAATGCAGAAAGAACCTCTAATGTATATTTACAGGCTCTATTACTCCCCAGCCCCCAAATTCCCCCAAAAGGCTTTACAGCACTAGAATGTGTTCTTCTTTGTAATTAGTCTTTATACATGTTATTAAAAATATTTAGTAACTCTTATTTATGAAAAAAATTTCAAAAATGGATTACCTCTGAACTCATTTAATTTTAAAATGTAGGGTAAAGATTCTTTGCTTTGGCCAGAGAGAAAAATGTAGAAATGTAGTTGTCCGTGACAAAGTCATTGCAGTTGTTCATGAAGAAGCCTCATGAAAAATTAATTGGTAAGTGCACCAACAAAATCAAACTTATGCGACTAGTACATTCATTGTAAACCTCAAACATAACCATCGTTAAACTATAAAATATGAATTGCATTGCTCACTTTGGCTTGTTTTCTTCCTGCACAAATGAAAAACTTAACATTGTATTCAATCATGAAATTGCATTGGGCTCCATGATTATAGTAGAAGCCCTGAAAGTAGAGGCACAGGATGATAGCAGAGGCCCCACAGATACAAACACAGATGGCTTTAGAGGTTTTAGAGCATAACAAAAGTAATTCTTGTAACAAGGGGATGTCCGTGGCTCAGCTGTGCTAATGAAGCCTTTAGTTACATTAGTTTCTAATGAAAGCTGTATCCTTACAGATGTTGAAAAGGACCTTGTATTGGTGGAAAGCATACTACTGTATAGGGGCCACATAACTTGATTTTGTTTAGAATTGTGTAACAACATGTAAGAGCTACCCATAACTAATAGCATAGGCCAAGTTGTCTTTAGACATATATAAATTTGCAATAAAATCTATTAGTTAGGCAAGCACCTTTATTCAAAATTGGATATGCACTGGTATCACATACACCTGTAATTATTAACTTATTAAAAAAAGGGAAACATACTTATATGGTTTGGATCCAGTCTAGCTTGTGTTTGGTACAGTATCTTGTTCCTGGTGTGCAGTTGTAATTTTGACACAAGGCAAAGAGAACAGCTGCACAAGTATGACAAGTCAAATTCCACTTATGCTGAGAAACAGGAGAGTTGAATCAAAATCACATTTATTCAGTGTGAGCACCTTATCACTGCATATTAGAGTCATTACTTTTCTTAGCTTACTTCTGAAATCTAATGAATATTTTAAGCACTATATATATATTTATATTGTGGAATGATACTTACTTTGGAGAAGGACGATTTTGCAAATCCCTCTAGGGATATCCAATAAATATCCCTTGCATCTTCAGCTATTTTTATTGAGCATTCAAAGTCTATTGAATCAAGTGCATTAGGTTCTATTCATCTTTAAAATTTGTGATATAACTGCTCATTTTTTTGACTTTTGAGAGAAATGACCTGAAACAGGGTAGCAAATAACAACTAATTTTGCAACATGCTAATTGTTTCAATGTTGTTTCTATAGTTATGTCATTTTTGTTTAGGCTGAAATTATTTGGCAAATTCAACTTAACTTTATGAATATTTTCACCTGTACTTCAAAATTCTATTGTTATGGTGAATAAAATGCTTCAAACTGTATTAACCCAACAGTTTACCTAAACTCAAATTCTGGATCACACCATTAGTGATATAGTCCAGAATGAAAACCATACAAAAAGACCATGGCATTCTATATCTAAGCGCCAGTTACCTATTCGGTACCCATTCTTTTTATTAGGCTTTGGTCTTTTTTCTAAAATATGTTTTTTAACGTGTCAAACATTAATGAGCAAACAAAATTTCAGGATTTCAGTGACATTTAGTTTCATGTGGAGAGCTTGCTTGGGGTACGCGTATTAGTTTGAATAATTAACAACTTTGTAAAGAGAGGCAAAACCAGTGATTTTAATGTGTCTAAACTGAAAATATTAACATCTGAGTTAAACAAGGAAAAGAAATAATAGCACCCAGACACCAAATAAATACAGTAGAGATATTAAAGTTGCCAGAGACATAACCAAAGAAAATTATTCACAAATAACTTCTCTGCAGTTAGTTCATTCAGCTCATAGGAACAGCTTTGTATAAAATATTTGTTAATAGCTGTGTATAATATGAGATAAATGAGATAATGAAGTCTTTCCCAAGTACTACAAGGGAAGCAAAAAACTGAAATGTACCAAATCATTTGTGTGCTGATTTGTGGTTTGCCCAGTTTTAACAGAAAGCAGGAGTCCTGTGTCTCAGATTTCCCTGGTCTAACCATTAGACTGTAATGCTTGAGCTAATCATAATGAAAATTTTTTATGTATTTATATGCTTCACCCAGGAAAGTCCATTGCAATATTATCCACACAACTTAAGTACTTGTATTGCCCAGGGATGTACTGTGATGTAATATGGATAATGATAAAAAAAATTATACATAATTATCTCATTTGTCTTTTTATTTCCAAGAAGAAAGAATACTAGATAAAAGAAAAAAAAACCTTATGTGAAACATAGTGGAAGTCATCAACACGACAAGAGAAAACTCTTGGCATGAGGAAGGCTAACGAGATTATACTGTGCCTCTAGTGAATTGTGTATGACCAGAACATATGAAACAAAATTAGTCTTTCCTATTACTAAGTTTCCTGTCACAGCTAAGAGTCATTTAAAAGACATAAACAAAAGCTATGTTACCGCTTATGATATGATTATTCATAAGCAGAAAACCAGATATATTTCAGATACTCACTATCTCTTATACTGCTTTATGGGGATGATTTTATATGCCATGGAAGAGAGAGATAAGCATTTCTAGGGTTGTTGATTTCATGGGTGATCCTATCATAGAATCATAGAATGCTTTGGGATGGAAGGGACCTTCAAAGGTCATCTAGTCCAGCCCCCCTGCAATGACCAGGAACATCTTCAACTAGATCAGGTTGGTCAGAGCCCCATCCAGCCTGGCCTTGAATGTTTCCAAGGATGGGGCATCTACCACCTCTCTGGGCAACCCCTTCCAGGGTTTCACCACCCTCATCGTGAAAAATTTTTTTCTTATATCTAGTCTAAATCTACCCTCGTTTAGTTTAAAATCATTATCCCCTGTCCTATCGCAGCAGGCCTTGCTGAAAAGACTATCCCCATCTTTCTTGTAGGCCCCCTTTAAATATTGGAAGGCTGCAATAAGGTCTTCCTGAAGCCTTCTCTTCTCCAGGCTGAACAACCCCAGCTCTTTCAGCCTTTCCTCATAGCAGAGATGTCCCATCCCTCTGATCATTTTTGTGGCCCTCCTCTGGACCCACTCCAACAGATCCATGGCCTTCCTGTGCTGAGGGCTTCAGAGCTGGATGCAGTACTGCAGGTGGGGTCTCACCAGAGCAGAGTAGAGGGGCAGAATCACCTCCCTCGACCTGCTGGCCACGCTTCTTTTGATGCAGCCCAGGATATGGTTGGCTTTCTGGGATGTGAGAGCACATTGCCAGCTCATGTCCAGCTTTTTGTCTATCAGTACGCCCAAGTCCTTCTCCTCAGGGCTGCTCTCAATCCCTTCATCCCCCAGCCTGTACTGATACCGGGGATTGCCCCGACCCAGCTGCAGGAACTTGCACTTGTCCTTGTTGAACCTCGTGAGGTTCACACAGGCCCACCTCTCCAGCCTGTCCAGGTCCCTCTGGATGGCATCCCATCCCTCAGGTGTGTCAACTGCACCACTCAGCTTGGTGTCATCTGCAAACTTGCTGAGGGTGCACTTGATCCCGCTGTCTATGTCGTTGATGAAGATATTGAACAGCACTGGCCCCAGTATGGACCCCTGAGGGACACCACTTGTCACTGTTCTCCATCTGGACATTGAGCCATTGACCACTACCCTCTGGATGCGACCATCCAGCCAATTCCTTATCCACCGAACAGTCCACCCATCAAATCCATATCCTTCCAATTTCGAGAGAAGGATATTGTGGGGGACCATGTTAAAGGCCTTACAGGAATCCAGATAGATGACATCTGTAGCTCTTCCCTCGTCCCACTGATGCAGTCACTCCATCATAGAAGGCCACTAGGCTGGTCAGACAGGACTTGTCCTTGATGAAGCCATGCTGGCTGTCTCAAATCACCTCCCTGTCCTCCATGTGCCTTAGCATAGCTTCTAGGAGGATCTGTTCCATGATCTTCCCAGGCACAGAGGTGAGGCTGACAGGTCGGTAGTTCCCAGCGTCCTCCTTTCTACCCTTTTTAAAAAGGGGTGCAATATTCCCCTTTTTCCAGTCCCCAGGGACTTCCCCTGACTGCCATGGCTTTTCAAATATCATGGAGAGTGGCTTAGCGACTACATCAGCCAGTTCCCTCAGGACTCTGGGATGCATCTCATTGGGACCCATAGACTTATGTATGTTCAGGCTCCTCAGGTGGTTGTGAATCTGATCTTCACTTACAGTGGGAAGACTTCTGCCCCCCCAATCCCTGTCAAATGGCCCGTTGACTTGGGAGGTGTGAGGAGAGAGGTTGCCAGTGAAGACTGAGGCAAAAAAGTTGTTGAGTACCTCAGCCTTCTCCTCATCTGTTGTTACCAGCTCGCCACTTCTTCTCATCAGAGGGGGTACGCTTTCTTTAACCTTCCTTTTCTAGTTGACGTACCTGCAGAAGTCCTTCTTATTATTCTTTGCGTCCCTCACCAGGTTCAGCTCCAGCCAAGCCTTGGCTTTCCTGATCCCATCCTTACACAACCAAGCAGTGTCCCTGTACTCTTCCCAAGACACCAGTCCCTTCTTCCACTCCCTGTGCATTCTCTTCTTGCCCTTTAGTTTGACCCACAGGTCATGGCTCAGCCATGCTGACCTCTTCCCTTCCTTGCCCGATTTCTTGCACCAGGGGATTGAGAGCTCTTGTGTTCTATGGAAAGCGTACTTGAAGATCTGCCAGCACTGTTCTGCTCCCCTGTCCCTGAGGGACATTTCCCAGGGAGTTCTGTTGATTAACTCCTTGAAGAGCTGGAATTTTACTTTCCTAAAGTTCAGGGTCCTGACTGTCTCTTCACCCGACTCTTATCTCTCTGGACAGTAAACTCTACCAGTGTGTGATCACTACAGCTGAGGCTGCCTCCAATCCTGACATCACCAATGAGCTCACTTACATTGGTGACCACCAGGTCGAGTACTGCATCCCCTCTGGTAGGGAAATCTATTACCTGGCTTAGGAAGTTGTCCTCCATGCACTCCAGGAATCCCCTAGATTGCCTACTGCCTGCCGTGTTACTTTCCCAGCAGATGTCAGGGTGGTTGAAATCCCCCATCAGGACAAGAGCCTGCGAGCACGAAGCTTCCTGTAGTTGAAGAAAAAAGGCTTCATCAATAGGCTCCCCTTGATCAGGCAGCCTGTAGTAGACCCCAACCACAAGGTTCCCTTTGTTGCCTTGGTCTCTAATTCTTACCCATAAGCTTTCAACCTGCTCATGGCTATTCTTCAGAGCCAGCTCTTGACACTCTATCCATTTCTTGGTGTAGACGGCAATGCCTCCACCCCTTTTACCTCTCCTGTCCCTTCTGAACAGCCTGTAGCCTTTGATAGATGCACTCCAGCCATGGGATTCGTCCCACCAAGTTTCAGTGATGGCAACTAGGTCATTACTTTCTAGCAGTATGGTAGCTTCCAGCTCCTCCTGTTTGTTGCCCATGCTGCGTGCATTGGTGTAGAGGCACTTCAGTTGGGCTGTCGTCCATGTCATCTTCTTGGAGGAACACCCCTTGGTTCCCTTAAGGAATTTCTCTGATATTTCCCTGTTGGCTCCTATTACCTCAAGAGCCCCCTGCTCATGCCCGTAAGACTTCGACTGTGCTGCAGTGTCTCCAGCACACCTCAGGTCAACAGGCTGAGGGCCCCTGCTAGCATCCCATCCCCCACTAGTACCCTGTCCCTCTAACCATGGCATGCCATCCCACCCCTTATTACAGGCAAATCAGATATCAACCCCCTCCACCCTCAAACGCAGTTTAAAGCCCTGTCAATGAGCCCCACAAGCTCCTGAGCAAAGACCCTCTTCCCCCTTTGAGAAAGGTGAATCCTGTCAGATGTCAGCAAGCCTGGTGCCGTGTAGGCCATCCTACTGTTGAAAAACCAAAAATTGTGACGTTGACACCAGCCATGGAGCCATGTGTTAACATGTCTCAGTGTTCCTGCCCGCAACTGGAAGGAGGGAGGAAAAAATAACCTGTGCTCCCAATACCCTCACCAACTGTCCCAAGGCCCTGAAGTCTCTCTTGATATCTTTTGGACTATGGGTTGCAGCTTCCTCTCCACTTACTTGGAAGATCAATAACGAGTAGTAGTCCGAGGGCTGTACCAGGCTGGGAAGGTTCCTGGTGATGTCCATAACCCGGGCCCAGGGGAGGTAGCAGACTTCCCTTTGAGAAGGGTTTGCCTGGCATATTGGACCCTCTGTCCCCTTCAGAAGGGAATCACCTACAACTATAACCCTCCTTTCCTTCCTTGTGGAGGTGGTTGTGATAGGATGGGTAGGTCTTTCTGACCTTGGTGACACCTCTGCTGTAGATGGACTGTCATCCACATCATCCATGGACTGGCTTTCCACATCCAGATCCTCATACCTGTTGTACAGAGGCACCTGGGAAGGCAAGCTAGGCAAGGAAAGGGTTCACCTGCTGCCCCAAGTGTGGACTTGCCTCCATTCACTCCTTTCTTTTAAGCTACTGCCTTCAGCCTGGTGGGGGAAAGATACAAGATCCCCTTGATCTTGTTTTTTTTTTCTGGTGGCTGTTCCTGTTTCTGTCTCAGGGAGGGCAGAGCGCAGTTCCACCAGTCTATCTCTTTCTCAGCCTCCCTGATGCTCCTTAACCTTTCTACTTCCTCTTGTAGCTCTGACACCAAGCTGAGCGGATCATCCACCTGTTGACACTTCACACAGCTGTTCTCACCACTGCCAACTGTTACCAGTGAGAGGCTCTGGCATATTAGCTTGGATAAATCACCACCCTGTAAGTGCCACCATCCATTAGCTCCTTGTTTGGCCCCTAGAATACACACTTAATCTGCCTGCCTCTTCTACTTCATTTGTTGTCTAGGAGCTGGTTTGAATGTTTCTGCGCTGCTAGGTAGATATCTATTTATTTCTCACTCCAGTAAGGACTACTATTTTTCATAAAACTTCCTTATGATATAATTCTGAAGTACTTACTCTGTTTTCAGTTTTTACTCAAGGACACCTCAAAAGAGAAAAAAAAAATGATAGAAGAGTTGCTTTAGGACAGAGAAAGACTGGACCAATCTTGAAAAGTGTAATTCTAATTATTTTTCTTATTCTGCTAATTATTATCATTTCTCATCTTATGAAACAAACTATATATTTTTCTGTCTTACTAGATAATTTCTGTAAGTAATTTCCACTGTAAGCAGCTTGCAGAAAATATTCAGTAATCACATTTTGAAAATTATTTTGTTTCAGTTGAGGTAATAGATAACAGTTTTTCACAGTGCATAGAAGTTTTCTTTTCATACCATGACTAGAATAATGCTATGTAATTTTTACCTTCCTGGCATTCCTTTGATAAATAGAAAGCAGCTGGTGTCCCAAGGATGGCTGTTAATCTCCTCACAAGATGGAAGTAAATGGTGGAGCTGAGCAATGCTTTGTAATTACTGATTCATGCACACCCTTCCTGAGGATAAAAGAAGTTTTAACTATTCCTGCCTCGAAGATGGATTAGTTTTAACTGATACATCATCACTCTGAAATTAATAAACCTGTTGTAGCAAAAGTTTAGTCAAACCTGCTTGTTTAGGAACACTTGGAAGAATGAATCTGACTGCTTTCTGCTACACTGTATTAGTAGATTGATAGACTGGATAGTGGGAAACAGTTTTGGGATGCTGGTTATACTAATTGTAGTGGTTTTTTCTTTTTCTCTTTTTTCTCCTGCCCTACGATGTTCATTTCAGGAAGTAGGAGAAATGAGTGTTTTGGTCCTAACATTTTCTATTCAACACTGATCATGCGCTGCTTACTTTTCTGATGATCTGCTGAAATGCATTTGAGGGATTAATATAAAATGTCTTTCACTAGGCTGAATTTATTGCTATAGAGAAGATTTGATATATAGTTTGGAAAAGCTCAGTGTTTCTATTTCAACTATCTAATTCTGCATTCTAGCTCAAAACACAAACACTTAAGTGCACACCATGCTTCAAGTATGGGTTTGAGCAATCTTTCTCTAGCGCACTGCTTTGAATCAGACATATATTGGTGGTAATACTAGAACAGGTTCATGAGCTAAAATCTGTGGAAAAGTATGCATTCAAAATAATTGTTCAGTGAAAAATATCCATATTAAAACCAAAAATGTTCATAAGAACTTTCATATTTTTTAATAGGTTTTCATTTTCATTAGATAAATACAAGGAGTATTAACAAAACTCAGAAATAAATTTTATTTGATACTCTTTATAATACTTCATTAATTGTAAAAATCATAGGTACAAGGACTACTTTACAAAATATATGAATGTATTGAGTGCAATAATAGTTTTATTACAAAAAATGAAAAAATTCTGATTGATTTCAAGGGATAAGTACTTCAACCATTAGTTTGATTTGCAACAAATGATAGTAAATTGCAAAAAATCAAATAAACCACTGAATTTCAGATTTGAATTTAATTACACAGATGTTACTTAAGTATTTTGCTAGCAGACAATTATACAGCTTTACTCCAACATATTGTCTATTATCTTCTGTCTTGTATTGGTAACTGAATATTTTTCTTTCCATTAAGATGTAGCTATCCCAAAATAATTTTGAGATGGCATGACTCAAGCAGTTGTCCAACAGATGTTCTCATAGAGAATGAGGATAAGAATAATACTAGTATAGCAAGAAAACTCCTTAAAAGCTCTGACAAAAATATGCCAGTTCAGTAAGGAATTTTTCTTAGGAGATGGCCAGGAGTCAGACAGACATAGAAACATTTAATAACCCAGCAGTTAGGACACCATCTTAAGTATTTAAAGCCAACTCCATTTACTTAACTTCAGAGTAAGGATTGAAATTAAGTTGTCATGAATGAAATTCAAGTATTCTACCTACCCAGCTACTGTCTTCATGTAAAATGGCAGAAATCTGAACTTTTATGATTTTGGAATATGGGTTGTATTTCCTGTGTTTGTACTGACTGTATTCACATAAGTCAATTAATATCATTTTGTATTTACTTTTTCTGGCATTCAGAAACTGTATAGGTTTATCACATTCTAAAAGCAGTAGGAACCATTTTAATCTAGCTGTGTTCTTAAAGCAGTCTTATTATTATTTTGTACTTTTAAGGATATGCTGAATGCATTATAATAAAAAATGTAAGATCATACCTGTAGTTGATACAGTTCACCATTTATGGACACTAGAAGAAAGAGAAGAATAATGAGATCCAACTGACTACAAGGTAACAGAAAAGACATTCATTTTACCTAACTGTATAGTAATATAGCCTATTTTTTACCACATACTTAATATTACAGTCTCTTTCTAAGAGATTCAAGTGGATCCTGAGAAGATAGATTGACAAATCACATTGGGGAAGAGGTATCTCATGAAAGTTGTTGCCACTTCCAAGATTTCTGTGTTTTGTGATGGGAATAAACTCAAAGCTTTCCAAATTTGGAAGAAAATAAAACTATCCCAGCTACAATCACATGTAACAACTGGATAATAAACCAGTGATTTAAGCACTAGAAAGTTGAACTTCTGTTTCTTATATCCCATGTGATTTTATACCAATTAAAAATTGTTTTCAAGTGTTTCAGTAACATAGATTAAATTGTGGGCCATAAGGTCTATTGTAGCAGTTGCCTGTTTGCAGTGATCACTTTTTCTCCAGGCCTATACATGACACGAAAGGAGAAGGGAGGGAGATATTGTTTGTACTTCTTCAGCTCAATTGCTCTGGTGTGGCAGAAATGGTTTTAAGTTCCAAATTACGCAGGGACACCCAATATTAGAAACCATATGGATATTGAAATGAAACATTTCAGGTGTGATTCAGTACAGAGAGGCCTTTATTCCTATATTCCTAATGAAATGAGAAGCAGCTGGTACCTTATTTGTCAGGGTTTAGAGCAAAGGAACTCTTGGACAAAGGTACTTGACACAACCTCATCTACCCTCTTCTGCAAGTTATAAAGGGCTTAGTCCATAAACTGTTCCTAGATTTAGTACCTGGTGTGTCTCATATACGGAAAGTAGTGCAGTGCTGACCTGTAGGTCTGTCTGGCAGATATTTCATGGGCAACGATCTTATCCTTAGCATATAAATATAGACTAGCAGTAGTAATAATATCAATAAGGAAAGCCTATCCCTATGATATCTAAACACTATGTGTGATTTAATAAAAGCACAACTACTTCAAGAAGGATTTTTAGCATCCTTTATATTTTACATCTCTTGTCCATTGTTTCTTGGAAGAGATTTTCTGCTTTCATAAAGTATCCTTCCTTCTTTCTCTGTTCCTCAATTTATCTCCCCAAGAAGTCTTTCTAAAAGCTTTTCCAGTGGGAGTTGTGTGAGACTCTTTATTACACTGTATGAGCTAAGTTATTTTCCTTTAGAAACATGTTAGTTTATTCTTTATTCCTTTATGACTCTTTCTTTCATTTTGTTATGCTCAAGGCAAACTATAGAACTTAAATATTTTAAGTGTTGCTAAATCAAGGCAAGCACCCACATCCAAGATCAATAATGTTACAAGGTGACAGTAAATGTAAAACACTCAAAGCCTTGTAAATATTTTAAATCTGTTTCTGAAGATTTGGAAGCAGTTGATGCAAATGCTGGAAGTACTGAAAGGCCATCAGAAAGCGAATTGGGGCTGTCATCATTAAATAACAAGACTTTGCAGTCTTTGTGAGAGTGCTGAAATAGTTCTGAGTGTCTCAGATATGAATTTCTTTGTGTTCTCTTTCTTTTGGAACTTCAGACTCTTGATATATGAGTAAAACAAAAAGGAACTGAACATCTTGTGCTTAGAGAAAACAAAAGAGTAAGGGAAAGCAATGATAGCACTGAAGGAAAACTTGAGAGATGGTAATATAGAAAGAAGAGCTCTTATTAAAGGCTGACTAAAGATGTCTTACAACTGATGAAACAACCCCTATGCTAAAAAAGAGCATGCTGAGATTAGATAAGAGAAGGAAAAAAACCTTCCTAAGCAGGAGAAATTCAGCAAGATTTCCAGGAAGAGACATCAGCAGTGGGGATGCTCACGAAGATAAAATGTTGAAAGGAACACCACAGAGAAAACTAGGTGAAATCCTACTGCTCCCAAACAGTAAAACAGTAGTAAAGAAATTCTCAAGAAGTAGGGGAAGACAATTTCTTTCCCAGGGATCAGCATGAAAGTACAGACCAGACTACTACTGGCTTTGCAAAAATGGAGACACTTTCCGGATTGACCCATATCGTCTTAGATCAAATAACCATGACCTTTATTGCTTTCATAAGATAACCCTCTGCATTCTTACAGAATGAAATACAGGACAAAACTGAACATCTCACAGCAAGTATAGAGCCCCTGAATTTTATTCCCCCCCTTGTTTGCCTTGCTTACTGTACCTAAAGATTGCATACTAATTTTGTCAACCTTGAGAAATTATTCACCTAAAATTGTAGCTCTAGATACGCCCCTAGGCATGTTTCTGTGCTAATTCCTTTCAGGCAAGTACTCTAATTTTGAGACTTTCACACTTGATATTGGTTTGGTACAGAAGGAACAGAAGAATTTTGTAACCATAGGAACTGAGTTAAAGACAAAACATCTGTCTTAACAAAAAACTTTTCTTTTTTAGTTCTGGTTATGTAGAAAGAAAAACTTTCATATATACTCATCTCTGCGTTTTGTCTTCAGATGAACTGGAAACAGAGGGGAGGGACAGAAACACAGGCAAAAATGCAGATACACTTTAAAGTTAATTTCAGCCTATCTAATAAACTGAAGTACCAGAATAGTCAATCCTGATCTACTATGATTTGTAAACTGAACATTTTAAGACACACTCAAGGACTTCTATGTGATCTGAATCCTTATTGTCTTTGCTATGTCACACTCCCAAAACTGTTGATTTTTTTTTCTTTATAATACATGATAAAGAACTCTATTTTTTTTTAAGTTCCTGTTTGAAGTAATGGTAAGATTCTGCGTTACTTCGCTTGAAACTCAATAGTCTACTGTGTACGTGCCAGTTGAATTACACAACAAAAGCAAAGGTACTCCTTTGCCTTGAAATCATATTTCCACTATTAAGCTGACCTTTAAATGTACCATTTTGTTAGGCAAACATCATTATATGAAATTAGTCACAGCTTTCTTATTTTGTGCAAGCAAATCTTGATTACTCACATTTCTGTAAAGCTGCAACTCAGTTTAATAATTCATGCTTCTCTGCTTATCAGCTTTAGAAACCAAAATGGTGCATTCTGCTATAAATCTTACCCACTGCTGCATTTCATTTTAATGCACAGCAGCAAAACACTAACATAATTGGTGCAATCTGTTATTTACAGATATGTTGCGAGACACAGGTGGCAACCTACATTTTGTGTTGTAAGAGAAAACAGGACCGCTTTCACAACTTGGTCAATCTTCTAGAAATTATAGTGATGGTTGGATAGAATTCGTTTATTCTCACTCACAGTAAACTTTGATTCCGTTATAATGACTCATATAGTTTTTTCTTATAAATTCTCGGATGGGACCTTACTCGATTTATATCTGAGCTAGAATGAAGGAATACTGCAATAAAACAGTAAGAGAAATAACTTTGTAAAAAGTATGTAATTCCATATTTTTCTCATTTGCTGACTTATACTATATAGCCAATTTCCTCTGCTTACAAATGAAATGATAAGGAATTTCTTTTTTATTAGTGGTACAAGTGCTGTAGAGTAATACAAGCACACACAGGAAATCAATGGCTGACTTTTATTCCCAATTTTATTAATAGTGAAAGAATCTGAAATACAATCAAAAACACTCATTCCTACTATACTGCTCAATCCCATTTGTCTGAATTGCATGGTGACCAGCAACATTTCCCATAGATCTGTGATGAATTATAGGTAGAAATGATTTGAGACTGAACTGGGAGACAATATATTGAAGGTATTTCAGCAATTCCTCACTTGGATCAAAGCTTTTTAAGTAATATGAAGGTATACTTATTATATGGAAGTAGAATTCTTGGAAACTGTTTTGAAGAATACTCCAGGTAAAATATCTAGAGTTGGTGAAAGAGCAAAGCTATCACTGTATGAATAATTCATAACATAACAATAATATGCAACAAGTTATTTGATTTTTTTAAAAATACTGTTTTAACCAAATTGATGGAATACTAGCTGTCTTAGCAGCCTTCATTATTTTTCTGAATCATATGATTTCATTGCAATAAGAATTTGATCCAACCTAGTACTCCATCGGAATTTTCCTGTAATAAAATAATTTTTCTAAAACGATTGAGACAAAGACTTTAATTTTTAAAATGGTTGCAGTCCACATAGGAACCTTATTAACTGCTAAAAGCAGTGCTTACAGTACAATCAAGGGTGAAAATATAAAGTGAATATCAAATAAACATTTCCTGAGTGAGAACTATTAAATAACAGAACAATCTCACTAGGGAAGTGCCATGGGTTGTTTCACTTGGCACATTTTAAGTGGTTTGGAAAAAATACTGTAATATTTTCTTGCATTAAAAGAAAGCACTAAGTATTTTATACTGTTATTTTCATCTCCTATTTCTGTTGTTGTACTGTTCTACTTTATTAATTTCGTTTATTGTGGTAGATCTGTATAGAGAACTGTGTGGGATCCATTTACAAAGTACTTCTGAAACAGAAACCTGCATAACAGCACTCAAACACATTTTGAAACAAGGCAGAAAAAATAGCTTTCATCCTCTTTCCCTTCTTTAAATAAGAACTTCCATGGAGAAAAACTGAAACAGAATTAATCAAACCAGAAGAACCTCCCTCGCACAAGAAAGCCAAGAGCATGTTGGCTTTGTGATGCAGTGAGAGGGTACTGCCACAAAAAGCGTTCTCTGCTCCTGCTGAGGATGCCTCTTCTGATGCCAAACCGGCTGCTATCACCACATCATCTGCTGTTGATGCTGTTTCATGCTTTTATATGAAGGGCCAAGGGAACACATTCTAGATTATCTTGTGCCAAGAGAAGGAATAAAGCAATTTGGGAAACCAAATGATGTAACTACTAGTGCAGAAGACAAATAAACCCTGCCAATTACTCTTTGGCACCAAGGTCAGAGAAGAGGAATCAAAAAAAAAAAAAAAGGCATAAGGGCATACATTTGGAACAAATTTGGAACTTGATGAGAGCCATGGGAAAATGTCAAATGTATCACACCAGAGACTTTGAGCAGGATTTTGGTACAAACAGAAAATAAGTATTTAGTTGCAATTGCCACCATTAAAATGACTAATAAAGGTAAAAGGAAAATAAATTATGAAGCAGAATATATTCAGTAGTATAATTTTTTAAATCCTTTAGACATTTAGAGCCAATGAAAGGCGTGGTGATTTGCTCAGACATTCAAGAGTTTGTTCACTAACTTAACACCTGTTAAATGACAGCACTGCAAACTGCAGCCCCAAACAAAACCATACAGACTACTCCAAGTCCTCCTTGGATCTGGAGGAATCTATTATGGATGTCAAGAAAATAGGTCAGTTGTTTACAAGCAAAGCCAAGCTGCCATCTGGGCCTGCCAAAAGTAGAGCCCAATTAGTGAAATCTGGTGTTCTACTGGGGTGTAAGCACTGAACTATGGAAACATCACATTCATTTCATGCAGGTCACAAAACAACAGTCTAGTAATAAAGTAGCTATATATTTGCATTAGAGTTAAACTCATTACCATCTTATGAAGTATTATTTATCCCATTATTTAATCTCTAAAGTGTCTTGTTCCTTAAGCGTCTTTCCATTGACACTTAGTTGTAAATATTAATGAATAAAAGTACCAGGCATTCTTAATATTTATTAATATATATAAAATTGAATCATACCAGGTATGATATTTGCCCAAAGCATTTTATGTACAGATCTATGTTATGTATAACTTCAACAATTACTGTTAAACAGCAACTTCAATTTGAAATGCAGCTTTTACAACAGAGAGTCAAGAATTAGTTAAGAGTTCAGAGCCACAAATGACATAGCATCTTTACTATACCACTTTACCAATACCACTGACAATACAGGTAGTGTTTCTAAAGGAAAGAAAAAAAATTAGTAAACATTTAGCCAGAAGAACAGGTTTCAAATCCCTACCCTGTAAGAAGAAGTGGTGTAGAATCTTTTAAAGAATCTTTTTATGTCTCATCCAAAAATTTGCACTTCCATGTATACATTGGCCTTTAGCACCATCCAGAAGCACGCACTCACTAACAAGCCAGAGGAAAGAATGTCATATTCTCAGTGATATTCAGATGTTGTAACAGGAAGGTGGCGGCTGGAGTTCTCCCATCCAGGTACAGACATGGCTCCGTCTCTTTCAGGTTATAGGATGCGGCAGGATTTCAACTGACTGTGATCAATGGTACTGATGTTAAAAATTCCAGCTTCTATAGAAAATACTGGTCAAAACATGCTTATAGAAATTCACCCTCTTAACTATATTCCTATGAAAAACATACTAGTGTGTGACAGAGGAAACAAAGACATCACTTTTGCATGTTCTGTTGAGACAATATGTTGATTAGTTCCTCAGTCTGTTTCATACAAGCCAATAGCTCCTCTATAGGAAATTGACGTTTCCAGTGATACAAATACCACACTTGCCTAGGGACTGAAATGACTTTGACACTTTGATTTCTAGAGGATTTCCTAAGTGTGCTGTCAGAAACTGGTACTTTTGTTTACCATCCACTTTAGATTTGTGATTCCTTCAGGCTACGTGCCAGATGTATATCCTGTCATGGTAACACTTTATGATGATGAAAACTGCTGACATGTGTTAGTTCAGACAACTCTGAATGTCTCTGACAGCACTGGGACAAGTTAACATTTGGGCTGGCAAAGCAGAAACAGAGAAGGCAATACACTAACAGTTGCAAATTTTTATGAAAAAAACCTATCCCCTGTAATGCATGCTTATGGCAGCCTCAGTTATCAAATTTTACACATGAAAATTAATTCATAAATAGTATTACTAGCAAATTCAGATAGTAATGCTTTTCTTCAGAGTGAAGGATAACTCTAATCTACATTAGTCTTACCACAAATGGCAGTCTTCAGTTAGGCTCAGGTCTGTCAGGTTCTTCTCTTTACAGCCACTAGGTTAATTAAAATTAAGATTAGCCTATTTAACTAACATGATGATGAAAAATGATGGAAGTTAATGATTCTATGCTGAATTTTTGAAAAAAATGCTACCACTGGTGTAGCAGTGTAAATAGGGGTTTCCTTCTTAAATTATGCCTACTCAAGGCAATCTTCTTATGCCTTACTCATGGGTTGATGTTCATAAAAAAATAGAGAATAAGGTAAGTGAGGTTTACTGTGTTGCTTACAACAGCCACTTATTTTTCTGAAGCTTAATATTAGTGTATAAAATATCAAGCTGTGGTATTGTAAAATCTAGTTTTACAATAGCACTGTGTTATATTTTATGCATTGAGAAGAAATAATTTTTATAGAGAGTAGCAAAACTGCTTTTGTCAGTAATGTCCAAACAGTGGGGACAAAAGAGAAATTGAAAAAAGAACACTTCCCAAAAATTCATTATCCTTTCACCATTAGAATTGGTCCAGGAATTTAAAAAAAAAAAAAAATTAAAAAAAATCAAAGAAAGTTCAGGAATATTTATTGAAATTAAGATCTGACTCATATCCTTAATTATTAACCTTTATAGAATATTCATTCAAGTAAGCTCTTTGCACAAAAAACTTGTCAAGTTTCTCCTTCATGCTAATATGAAACAATTCCAGATGCACCACTTCTTTATTACAAAATTCGTGTAGCCTGAAGTCTCAACAGTTTTTGAGATTTGAAATTTCAAAAATGTATTTTAAATCTGTTTAAAATTCTTTTTGACCAGGTGTCAATAAATACTTGGGACAATGCTAATTAAGATTTTTAAAAATTAAATATGAATTCAATGCAATTGAACATGATTTTGAAAATAATATTTATTCATGTTCATGAAAGAACTGGAAGAAGATTTTTATGTCTACATTTTGCAGTCCATAGTAGTACCACTCGAAAACCTAAGTCAAAGGGGTTTTCCTGCAGCATTTACTACAGTCAAAAATATTGATATAAAGCCAGAGTAAAGTGTGAATGTGGACTTAAGGATCATATCCCAACCTGCAAAGATAATGTACTTTCACAGAGATATACCAAAAGTCTATCAAACTTCACCTTTTGTTTACAGTTTTATCCAGATGAGACATAGCATACCTTTTGAGCATTTGAACCAAATGACAGAAACTATCTTTTTGACCCTCTACTATAGCTTTTGTAAGATCATACTTTGAATGTTCACTACACAGTTATGTGTGTTTGCTTCTCTTTGTGCTTTCAGCAAGTTTAGACATTTTTTGGTCAATGCCTTGGGAGTGCTGCCAGCACAAGAGCAGTGTAAATCTGAGATTTAATAAGATGCAAGTGCACGTGTGCATATATATACACACCTACATGAACCCATGATAGTATCAGTCATCAGAATGTAGGCTTGAGAGAAAAGGCCTTATCTTCTCAGCATTCCCTTCAAAATACAGTGTGTATTGCAGAGATCTAATGATAGATGCAACCCTGTTTCAAAGTGTTACTACCCTACTAAAAATCCAAGAAGATTTTTTTTCTTTGTTTGATGTTGATGATGATTATGATGGTAGACTCAGTAGTCTGTGAAATGTAATATCCTGGGGTTTTATCTCCTTCTTGTTTAGTCTATCATCTGAAACATTTTCTCCGATACTTTCACAAAGTCAAATGGAAGTCATCGCATTCCTTTAACTCCACACAAAATAAAACACACAGAAGCACAAACGGTAGCTAAAGACTCAGTTCATGGTAGCAAACATGTTACATACTGAAGCACCAGCTGCTGAGTTGGACATAAACTAGATTATTCAGATGTTAGGTTCAGGCCTTTCATGTATAGATGCAGTACACATGCAGTGTGGTGTTGGCATCTCAAAGTCTTGTTTGAACACAAGGAGAATCTTGGTATAATTGCAGGAAGAATTTCAAACTCAAACAGAAATAATGTCTATGCATGTCAAAATATGAATGCACACTTCATTCACTACTACCTTCTTCTTTCCTTTTCTGCTTTTTCTTTTTCCTGATAATTTGCCATGCTGCAAACTGAGTCAATTAATTGTTTTTTTTTACAGCAAGATATGTACAGATTTCTAATTTCATTTGAATTTCAATTCAAATAAAGTCCTTTAGATGAAACAAACACTGATAATCAAATCTTAAAGCTACTTTATAAGTAAAGCAAAACTTGATTTTAATTCAGAGCTCTGCTATCTTACCTTCCTTGTAAAGGAAGGTATCTTACCTTCCTTGTAAAGGAAGGTAACCTTTAACAGGATGTAACAAAAACATTAAAAAACCTTCTATAACATACAACTGTATACCATATACTGTGTGATACTGTTGCTACTGCTAGAAACCTATGCATTGCTTGAACTGTGTCTTTGAAGTATGCATAATCCTCATGATCCTCACCCTAAAACCATGATGGCTGGGACCAGCCATATTTACACCCAAATGTAAGTATCCCATTTCACTTTCTATAATCCACAAAATCACTGTGTCTCCAACAACCTGAATAGTTCCCCACCAACTTCTTGAAGAGCAGATTCACGTTCTCTTTCATATTTCAAATTCTTATGTGAATTTTAAATATTTTAATACTACATATGCTAGTTACTCTAGATATGAAAATGGAATCTCTGCACAGAGCATTAGCAGTTACTTTAGCTCAAATGCCACTTTTCACATAAAAGCATGATTGTATCGTTGTCACTCATGCAGAATATCTTTCTCAGTGGAATGTCAGAGTCAGGAATTGAAATAATTTTGTCCACATTCAATATAATATTTCTTGTTATAGAATTATAGCCTTCCAGCAAAATTAGTTTTGCAAATATCATTTCGTGTAAGTGTGCACACATGGTGTATGACTGTCTATATCGAACTGTGTCTGCATGCTGAGCTTATGGCTTTCTTGTCTTCTCCATCAGAATCTACTGAAATGCATTTAACCTCCAGCCACACCTGCTCTAACAACTCTGCTTCACAGCTCTTTTCTCCATACTAACAAAGCAATTAGAAGCAACTATTCTCTCATATAAGAGATTATCATCATCAGAATGTTTCTGAATAGTTATGCAAAAGACCTGATTAGAATTGGAGCAATTGTTATTCAGCATAGACCTGGTTTTTGCTTCCTCTGTTGTTGTGACTCCAACAACTTTAACACTTCACGGCTACCTGGGGAGTTGAAGACAATAAGCTGGGAACCAGTATTGTCACCTACAGTTTTCTGTTGTAAATTTTCTGGTACTTTGCTACTACTGGCATGGTGATCACCACTGTCATATTGATTAAACACTTTGTAAGAAGAACCACAAGAGTGTGCTAAGACTTGTATCCTATGTTCAGGAGCAGATATGCTGAATCTTCCCAGAGAGAGCATTTATATGTTATCCAGTAACTGTTGGTTTGTTTGTTGTTTTTTTTTTTTTTTCCAAAGAACTGCAGGTAGTCCATCAACAGAAAATGAAGATGGAGTTACTAAAGACTAATAGATTTAGTAAAAGTCTGTAATCAGGACCTATCACATGTAAAACTTCTCTAAGAACCTTCTATACTCATTTTCCTCAACTCCATAATAGGTGATAATACTTGAGCATAGTAATATTGTTTTACTAATTATATAGCAAATGATTGTCTTGTTGTTGTGGTTGCTCTGAGATCATTACTGACTGCCTGATGGCTATTGGCTTTGATTTAAAGATGTTAATTTTGACCTTGGCATGAGAATGTACTTAAAATGAGCACAATAGCACATGACCGTATTCACATTAACAAGACCATATGCTCCCTAATGAAAAACACTCTTGTTTAAATGAGAAAGCTATGGGAAAGCTGTTTCTCATGAAGACCAGATGTTAAACTTTGTTTCCCTTTACCTACAGCTGACAGTTTCAATCTCTAGATCTTTCCAGGCTTAATAACAAAGAAGAGTGTACAGAGGCCCAAAACACGTACAACTCCAAGAATAGCTCACATCTGTAGTAGTGTAAGATTTTATTTCCTTATTTTCTAGAGGCTTCTGTTTTTATTTCTGTGATAAATTCTACATTTAAAATATATGTTTTAGCCCTGGATGCACTATTCTAACCTTGCTTGTGTAGTTTAAAAACATTATTTACTCCAGACAAGCTTTTTATTTTCAAAATCTAAGCTGAAGCCATTGAACCTGATTGCTGTATAAGGAAGACAGTCCTTCCTAGGAATTTAATATGGGCTGAAAAATAGTTCTCCAATCACCCGTGATTTTTTTCCAATTTCAACACAAGCTTTCCTTCAGAGAGAAAAAAATCAAGTCGTTATAACACCTAACAAACACGCACATGTGCACGCTCACATTAAAATAAAAGTTAATCTCAGACTTCACTTTCTAATACTTCCTGAAATCCAATAGCTATTTGTTGAGGGCAGGTACTTCAAATTCAAATTGTCAGGTACTCATTGAAGAGATGCCACTAAGGGTTAGCAATCATTTGCAAATTGCAAGAAAGCAAGGCACAAAGTGTGCAGTCTGAACACCTGAGAATGACGTTTATACTGTTTCACAGTGGCTATTTAAAACTATTTTGTCTTTCAAAAGCAAAATATTTTTTGTCCTGTTATCTAGGCTTTTATCAGTTGTAGACAACCACTGTGGTGTCACTGCACAGTGGAGAGAAAGAGAAAAGCTTTGGTTAATTGCAACGTAATTACTACTTCTGAAGAACAGGAGATAGTTTCCATTCAAAAATCAGCTTTTGACAGGTAATTCAGATGTATATTACTAATAATCAGAGACCTAACATTCCTGTATACAGAGGAGTAACACTTCTGCATCATTTGTAGAATGGAAGATAATATCTATTGACATTATTGTCCTCTTCCCTACAACACCTCCTGTTTTGGTTTCAAGAAGGCAAACACCTACAGCTGATTTTTGTGAAGGACTGGTTTTGTCAAAGTATACTCTAAACATCTAATATTCTCATTCCAATACTGCACAGGAAACCTAGGGGTATCTTTGGCTATAACCTGGAACCTTAAAACTAAAAGCATGCACACAAGCAGAAGGGCAGCTGCACAGGGATCTTTCAGCCTTGAAAGGAGAAACTGAGCTGGCTTAAGCACTTTTATGTCTGAATAACGAGGCCTCTTTTTCTAAAGATTATGTAACCTGTAATTTAATGTCCTTTTTTGGCATGCTAAGTTCCACATAGGCTAAGATATGTTGATAATATTTTGATCTGAAATATGTGTATGCACTACACAGTCTTTACTATACTGTAAATCACTAACTGTGATTTACCAGATGTTTTAAAGATTTTTATGGTCCACACAATAAATATTGCAGCTTGAAAAAGGAAGTGAAGCAGTGAAGACAATTGCATTTTTGCCTACTTACAGTAACAGAATCATCTCTCGTTTGAGGGTTTCAAAGTGCTTTATATGCATTTATTGGATAACTACTTACACACCTTCTCTCTGAGGAGAAGGTAAGCATTATGATATTCATATGAGAACCGTGCAAACTGTTGAGATTCAACAGCTTGGGGCATGATCCTCAAATCCTTAATGACCTAGCCCTCAGAATTACCTAGCAGCTCACTTCCTCTGGAACCCCCCTGCCACAGACAAACATGCACACAAAACAAGTAACAATAATTTTCAAAACACAACTTATTCCAGTAGTTTGGCTGTTAAAAGTAATACATCCATCTCTCCTCAGCCTTCTTACATATTTAATCCCTGAGGAGCAAATCAGATGCAGAAGCCATACAGTCTTTTCATTGTCGCAAAGATCCAAATAGTTCAGCTAACATGAAGGATCCCGTTTATTTCTCAGCTGCACTCATGCCAGTTGCAATCCAGTTTGCAAAAGGTGCACTTCTAATTCAGCAAGTTTTCTGTTTTGAGTAAAAAATAGTCATGTGGTGAAAGGTTTCCAGGAACACATTTTAAATGCCACTCAAGATCAGTCAGCAAGTTGATAATATCAAATTTAACAGACCTGCACACCATTTCCTCTCTCTCAGTTATTAAGAAATTAATTTAGAAGGTTTGTGCTTCTCAAAATGTTATCACAAGAAAAAAATTACAGTCATAGTCTTATTCAAATAAATTAATGGCCATGTCTGAATTTGTTTTAATTATCAGGAAAAGCTCCTTGAATATTATTTTTTGATAATTCACTATATAAGTAAAGAGGAAAGAAATGCATACTGACATAAAGGAATAACTAAAGTGTTGGGAAGAGATTAGTCCTGTAAGAATTCATTAACTTAAAAAAATCACTGTGATTCAGTAATAAAAGCTGCCTGTACTTTTTATAGGTGGAAAGCTTTATAAAAATCAAGTTTTATTAAACAAAATGAAAAGGTGCTTTAAAAATTTTGTCAGGAGGATTGACTTTTATGAGCTTGTAGTCTGGCTAGTGAATTTATTTGAGTGACATGAAGTTTTTACTTCTCTTTTCACACAATTTTAATAAAAATGGATTGTCCCTAATAAAAAGACACGGCTGTGGTCTCCTTCCCAACCTTTTTTTTCAGGTATACAATGTATGTAGAGAAAGAATATGGAAGAGGAAATACACTTTGAAGTTAAAATTTACTATTCTGCTATCAGTCTATAACTCTCATTAGTGACTTTGCAAACTCTATTTCTGAGAAGTGATAGATGTAGTAGAACAAAATCCAAATTAAAATGGAAAATATCAAATTTGCATGTATGTCCCCAAATATTATGCTTAGCAACTTGAATCTTTTAAAAACACTATATGAATGATTTATATTCTTATGTTGTTTTTGAGTAGTGAATTCTACTCTGTTATTTTCTATATGATATACTATGAACTCCCCTTAAATATCTTGTATCTTGGCTGACTCAGAAATAACTACATGGTCACTGGCCTACATGGAAAAGCGCTACTACAATAAAGTATAAAAGGGCTATAATGAAATAGAAAAACAAGAAAGGAAAGTTCAGGAACCTGCCCGTCAAAATTTAAGGATGATTTGTAATAGAACTTGTAAAATCATTTGTCGGTTTTCAGATCAATCTTCAACATCTGTCCAGTAAAGAGTGGGTAGGAGGGCAGCTTCATGGCTTTTCTTCATAATGCTCATACTAAGAGAAAATCCCTTTGGATGCCTATGGCTTACTTTGTTTTTCTATGTGATCTAAAGGAGCTAGATTTTGGGGAAAGAAGAGGATTCTAGAAAAGCCTTGCAATGTCAGTTTTACAGCTTATTGTCAAGGAAAAAAAGAGGACTAATTAGACAATGATATAGTTTTTTTCAATGCCAGGATGGTAAAGATGTATAGGGAGGTGAAGGAAGGGAGTTTTTTGTTTCTCCTTGAAAATGAGAGAGCAGAATGAAAAAAGATATTTTAAGCATTTTTTATATGTTAAAAGGAATACTATCAATCTCTTTAAAAGCAGCATTGGATGGAAATAATACTAAAGCTAAAAGACAGCACTGGCACATGCACAAACGTATGTGAACAGTTTTAGAGTGGAATTACAAGAAAGTTTCTAATTATCAGCTCGGTGAGGCATTGAAACAACTTTTAATTGTACAGCAAGTTCTACAAACATCTTGCTAGATTAACTAATTAGTAAGGATTACTGTGCTACATAAAGGTTCTGTGCAGGGCATTGAATTATTTTTTTTTAATAAAAAAATAAAATAAGGCTAGACATACCACCTGTATATTTAAATCATTTGATGTATAATTTGGTAAGTCTTTACTGATGAAGTACTACTGATTTAGTTTAGCCTCACTGAAAGTATGGCCATACCAATTTATTTTATTTGTTGACATTTGAAGTGTTAAAAGGATATTTTGGAAATGTTTTACTCAGTTTAAATTTATTATTTCTTACAAGAAAATCTACATTTGAACTGATAGAACCATTTGAAAGAAATACAGAAATACTTCTAGTCTATAAAATTATAGCAGAGATGTTGCTACCCGAATAAACTATTTTGCATATCTTTCCAGGGGGAATCAATATGATCTTTAAAATTCTACAACACCAAAAGCTTGTATATCGGCCTTGAAACCTTATGGTGCAATGTAACTGGAAAAAACCTTTACACAACATACATGAGTGAGAACATCAAAATTGCACACATCTATTTCCATGACATGTCAATGTCAAAGTTTTATATAGTCTTTAGACAATGCAATGAGAAACACACTTGTACTTAGTCTTTGGTCCATGGCCCAGCTGCTTAGCACTGTCAGGCATAAAAAAGACAAAAGCTGCCCTGAGAGGTTATTTGAAAATTTGCATTTCTGAAGAAGAATCTTGGGGTGAGAAAAAGCTTATGTGATTAGCTCCAACATGTGTTATTTGGTGTTTAAACAGTAAAACAATAGGTTAACAAATGCTAGAGGAAATAGATTTTAACAGAAGAAATTTTTCTTTCTCTACCAAAATGTTCCAGGAAGCGGAACATTAGCTCTTAAAGGTGCAAGTACTCTACTTCCAACTTTTTCCAATACAAAGCGTGTCAAATTTGTGAAAGGAACTAGAGGGTGTCACAAAAAGGTTACAGTCTCCATCAGCGAGGAGGATGGAGGATACTGGTTCAGTAGCAACAGCTATTGTAACTCATCAGAACCCCAGTCCTTCAGAAAGCAATCTCAGGTACAGTACTGACTCAATCCAAGGAGTATCTCCTTAGTGGACAGTACAGTAGCAGGGAGAGACTTCTTTGTATTCTCCTTACCTTGAAATAAGCTACTTATCGGGATGACTTTTCCTCTGCCAAGTGCTGTGCTGCTATGAGTACATTGCTTTTGATGTGATACCTGGTTTCTTTGAAGCTAAATTGGCACTCCATGCACTGTGCTGCAATTTGCAGTATTGGGGGAGCAATAATGTGGCTTAAAAGTAAGCTACTTTTCCTCTTCAGGTCTTCCAAGTGTAAACTTGTCTCAGTTGATGACTGAGTCTGTTGTGGTCAAAGTAAGCTCTGAGTAGATGTAGAATTTTTTTGGCTTGCCAAGGATTTATCGTGTGAAATCCTGTTTGTGTTTTCTCCGGACTGAGAAAAGTGTCATATTGCTACCTGTCTTTATCTGTTTCGGTTGTTATGATTATGATGATATATGCATAATACACTCAAGACTGCTAGAACACTTCTGCAAAAGATAACTAGTACTCCTCAGTATATCTGTGTTGTGGTTTAACCCCAGCTGCCACCTAAGCACCACACAGCTGCTCACTCACCCTCCCCCAGTGGGATAAGGGAGAGAATCAGAAGGGGAAAAGTGAGAAAATTCGTGGGTTGAGATAAAGACAGTTTAATAGGTAAAGCAAAAGCTGCGCACGCAAGCAAAGCAAAATAAGGGATTCATTCACTACTTCCCATTGGCAGGCAGGTGTTCAGCCATCTCCAGGAAAGCAGGGCTGCATTATGCATAATGGTTACTTGGGAAGACAAATGTCATCACTCCAAATGTCGCCCCCTTCCTTCTTCTTCCCCCAGCTTTATAAGCTGAGCATGATGTCATATGGTATGGAATATCCCTTTGGTCAGTTGGGGTCAGCTGTCCCAGCTGTGTCCCCTCCCAGCTTCTTGTGCACCCCCAGCCTACTTGCTGGTGGGGTGGTGTGAGAGGCAGAAAAGGCCTTGACTCCACGTAAGCACTGCTCAGCAGTAACAAAAATATCTTTATATTATCAACACTGTTTCCAGCACAAATCCAAAACATAGCCCCATACTAAGCTACTATAACTCTGTCCCAGCCAAAACCAGCACATTCTCTGCGGTGGACAGTATTATTATTCTTTCAGTTTGGTAAACTGTGACATAAGCAGAAAAATTGTTAGTCCATGGTGATGACAAGAGACCTATCCTGTTTCTCTTGAAATCATTGGGATAATACCTCCAGCTAGTGTAAGTCAGGGTAGTTCCTTTACAATCAATACAATTGACATATACTATCTAAGGATTTGGTTCAACACCTGTAAACATTTGTAGACTTTAGTATGACTGAGGTACTTCTCACAGTAAATAGGTAATTTTTCTATTATATCAGTCAATGTTCAAATCTTGTAAAGACAGCAAACTGACACGTTATTTTTGCCATGTGTCTGAAACTGGATTTTTTCTCCTTTGTTTACATAGGAATTATTCCATCACTGCTGTGTTTCCAAGGCAAAAGCATGCAGTTTTATGGTAGCAAAAGTGTTGTTTTCAGTAAGAGGCACAGGATGCTTAAACATAAACAGAGACCGTAGAATCACTGAAATGCAATTCTGAGGAAGATAGGTTAATGTTCACCTCTTGCAAACAGTAACCTGATAAATTGGCTGTGATTCTCTTTAAGACACTGCTGAGGGAAATGGAGAATAGTAAGATCCATCTCATCTCTTGTGCATGACTACATTAGGCATGTCCCCTGTTTGGGGAGAGTATGATGCATTCTCTCTTATTAAAAGCTAGAAAAGAGTCAAACGGTCTGAAAAGATCAGAAAATATAGGAAGTGTGGGAATAATTTTTGTGTTTTTTTTTTTTTTTTATGCTTTTTTCCACCTTATTGTCTTTGCTAATTTGGCAACTGGTACTGAGCTAGCTCAAGGAAGAAAAAAGAAATAATACTTCTATTTTGCAATATAGAAAAAATTGTGATTTGGAATTGCTATATCATCGTATTCCTGATGCTCCTGATGATTCAGTCTAGGCTAAAAGATGGTAGAACTTCCATGTTTTATCTGAAAAATTGATTATCTTCTGAAAAATGCCAGGTTTCCTAAATAAAAGTACTGATGTACTCCATAGTGATCCCAGCAGGAAGAAGGAATAAGCATTGTTTGCTTCCAGTATTTGAAATTACAAATCAATTACATATCATCAATTTGATAAAAATGGAGGAAAGTGCATAAAATATTTTCAATTCCTTGTTCTTCTGCATGCTTTGAAAATAAATAAATATGATGCAGAGCTGATAAATTATTTAAACTACAATAAAGGAAGAAATAAGCACTGCTTTTATCCACCTGTGCTTTGAATATGATGCTTTTCATTTATGACTAAGCTGCACTTCTACCCATTTAAAACGATTCTTCTTTCTCTTTTATTACTGTCATTTTTTAATATAATTACATGTGTTAAAAATGAAAATAAAGTCATGGAAAATCTGTTCTATGAATGGAATTACTTCTATATAGTATTGCTCCCAGATGCACAAAGGGCATCTAGTCATGTCTTTTGCAGCCTTCATCAGGCTGAAATGGTAATAAACTGACAACGCACGGATAGCAGAGATGAGCTGTGCTACTGGTAAACATTTATAGAGCTCTTCTCTGGGGAACATGAGCTGCAAGAATAGGTGCCTAGTCATGGATAACCATGGGTCACCATTTCCTTATGTAATGGCAGCAGTGTCACCACTATACAGAATTCAGTTATTAACGCACTAACAACTTTCCAATTGCAAAACTAGATAGGGTTGAGGATCTTCCACTATTTGTGATACTGCAGAAGAAAAATTCTGCAGAAATAGTGATTTAAATAGACAGATTTATAAGGGTGTGACTACACAGATTTCTGTGTAGCATAACTCCAGAGCATAATATACCATCATTAGCATAAATACCATCTTTAGTCTGGCAGACCAGAGCTCAGTGAAGGCATATTTGCCCTAGGTTTTATGTTGCTCCAGGTTACACGATTGCCTTGCTGCCATCTGTGTCTTTTCTGAAATTTTGCAAAATTAGACCATCTGAAGCAGAAGTGGATCTTTCTAAATCTTGTTCTCATAAAGGCAGAGCATTTCAGCTCATTCCTGAGTCTAACAGGAGTGAGACTTTGGCCCACTTCTTGTAAAAATGCCATGTTATACATATATTTATGTCCTCTTTGAGAAATTCTATTTTCACAAGAGGCAAGAATTCAATTAAGCACACTGTTTTCTAGGTGTACTGTATGGAAAACTGTCTTGGAGGTTCTCAAGTTTTTTGTGACAATTCTGTCATGACAGTGAAGAAATTTTTTTCCAATAAAAGTTTAATAAAACTTAATTTTGCTCTATAAAGGTTTTATTTTATTTTTTTTTTAAACTCTAGTAAGAACAACATTAAACTATTTCTGGGAAACAGTATTGCATAAGAACAGCATGTTTTTTTCTCTCAGAATCAATTCTTTCAATTTTTTATTTCAAAACAACTTGTGTTTCTAAATTAAATTTTATATTATAACTTTAAAGGTCAAGTCTAGGCATATCAAACCAATGCATAAAAGAAATAATGAAATACATTTTTAAAATGCCTTTAATAAAAAATATTGATATTATGAATTTGTAGGTTTTTTGTGTTTAATTCTATAGAAATTTTGAATTACAGTTCTAAGTTTCCTTCAGCTTTGAATTTAATGGTGTTCCACACATGCAAATATTCCTACAAGGGATATTTTATTCTTTTGTTCATATGTTTGCTCTTATGTAAGATATTTTGATTTCTTTTCTTCATCCTTTTACAAGGCTATTGGCAAACCATGTATTAAAATGTAAGGAAAGACATTTCTAAAGATGCTTCTTATTAAATATTTGCATAACAGTGATTTTGAGATATCAGAGAACAAGTTGTTGTTTACTACCAAGGCAAGGTATCTAAGGTAACTCTTACCTGTAACTTTTATTTTTCCTCTAAATTGCACTGCTAAAAATATTAAAAAAAACATACAGGTACTAAACATGTCAATTTAAGTTTCAGATCCTAAACTTGTTAATATTTCATTACAGAATTAAAATCTGTATTGGGTTTGTTCACTTCCAATCACAAATATATAATTGGACTTAGTGCATTTAAGATTGCCGTTCACTAATTACCCAAATATCACTAGCATGACAGGCTCTCTGCACAGCCTGCAATTTGCATTAATTTCAAAAGCACTCAGAATGCTTTCCTACTATCCCAACACAAAGAAAAATAATAACAATGCTGAAGCAGTCAAGTAATTTAAAAAAATAGAATTCAGTAAAGATGAAGAAATTTGTTTCAGCTACTACCATAAATTTTTTAACACTGATGATTCTTTGGCTCGGGAGAAAATTCTACCACCTGCAGCTGTAAGTGAACAGAATCTGAATTTCTCTGTTGAAATTCTCTTGCACATTTAGACTGAATCTTCCACATAACATTGCCTGGCATACCCACGTGATGATATTCACATCATTAGCCAAGGACCAACAGAATAGGTCCAGGATGAAAGATAAAAGCTAACTTTTGCTTGCTTGTGGTGGATTTTTCTGTACAAACTCTCAATTTAATCTTTTCTCACCTTTTCTTTATATTCAATCTCTGTCTGACCTGAATTGCTTTCATTCTGCCACTTTTTCTCTACTGTATATTTCTAATTGTGTATGAGAAAGATACACTAGATTTTCTGGATCTTAGGATCTCTAGCTATTACTATGTGCACAGCGGGTAGCAGTGTTCCTTTTCAAACAGCAGAATTATTATTTAGATTTTAAATACAAATTCCATAACAGTTGCTTTATTCTAGTGGAGTCCTATTATACTCGCTGCTCTTACTGATAAAAATTTTGTTTGCAATACTACTAAGAAAAAGTTTAAGAAAAAGTTTTATTTCATAGCATAACAAAGGTTCTGCTTTCAAATAATTTCAACTAGGGAAAAAATCCACCTACTTCAGGTATACTGATAATTTCTTGTCTCAATTTTTAGACCTGTTAGTTGCCCAATTCAATTGAAAAAATTGAAATGAACAAGGAATACAGGAGTCAATATTCTACAAAATGCATTTTATCAGGAAAAAGAGACTGACCAATGAGTTGTTTATGAAGAAAGTTAAAAGAGATTTTTACCTTTGTTCATAAATTAGAGTGTCCTGTGATATCCTGGAAAAATACAGAAAGAAAAAAAAAAGAATGAACTACTGTTCTACCTTTTCAAGCGTTGACACTTGGAGACATTGTAGAATACTTTCTTGAGTAGAGATGAGCCTGTAAGTCTTTTTGGAAATTCTAGAAGGAGTTGCTTACCTGTGGATTTAGGAATATAGTCTGAAGTTTCTAAATATTTTGTTCAAAGGAGTGAGGGCAAGCCAGGAAGCGAGTATGTAGAAAAACAAGAATAGATGCAAGATACCATCCACAGATGGTGGTTCAGCCCACAATACACAAATGCTGAAAGGCAAGTTCTGTCTTTAACTAAAGTAGCCCAACACTAGCTGTATAGTTCCCAAACAATAATTGTTCAGTCTGAAATTTTCTACTGACACTTTCCATTTTGGAAATTCTGTTTCAGACTAGAGGGATTTTGGTTGGGCAGAAAGAGTTTGGTCATGTCTGAAAATGTTTTAAAAATAGGGAGGAGGAGAAAGAGGATGATAGATATCCATATTAAGACATGCCCTTTATCTTCTATGCATCATATGAAACAGACATGATGAAATATTAGTTTGATACAGACGTAGAGCAGGTTGTGGGTATGAAAGGTACAATAGCAGTAGAATATTATTAATACAAACACCTGCTAATGTGGTGCAGAACTAGAAATCCCTTTAATCAAAATTTCATTCATGGTCTTTTATTATTGATAGATCTTCATCTGGGGAAGGGCAAGGTTCAAGGCTTAACATAGAAGTAATACAAATCAATGTATTAGCCCTTCAGGAGAGGGACTAATTATTTTAATGAGAATATTCTAATTAGGCAGGTTTGAACTGATGATTAAAGAATCTTGTGCGATTGGATTTTTAATGGGGTTATTGTTGAGTAAACATGATAATGCATGAAGAATGTATGGTATCTCTGTTAAAGAGCTAAGAGGCTCTTTTTTGGAATCCCTGAAAAAATCACGGAGAAGACTTTGGTGACAGTTATCTCATATTCAGTGAAGCATTTGGGTGATCTAATTTCACTATATTTAGAGAGAAATTATATTTGCAGAGTACTTTCAGAAGTGAGATGCCAACAAACTTTACTCTTAGAGACAAGATTACATGGGAAGGGAAGGGGAAGTGAAAATGTAATTGAATATTTTTTCATTAAACATCTAAACTAATCCAATAATGACATAGTAATGCTCCAGTTTCTCATATTTTGCTCATTGACACCAGTGATCTAAGTAAATAATTGAAAAGGGTTTTTGTGAAAATTTAAATAATTAAAAAAACACTTCCTGACACCAGGGTAAAGGTTGATAAATTCACTGTATTCCTTTCCCCTCCAGGTGCTATGTATGTTATGGTTAGAGACACTACAAAGATGATGTCAATCCAGTAAATATCCTGAACTTTATAAGTCTGAATATTAGGCCTCATATTGCTTCTTCTGTTCTAGTACCCCCTGCACTGCAATCTGGCATTTTGCCCATCTGTTACAGTACCTATGCAATCACAAAGGCATGCCAAGTATGCGTAGACATAGTATGCATGCAAGTATGCATGAATTGTATGTTCTAAAGTAACATTCTTTTAAGGCATCTGTTAGAATAATAATAAGCACGATAAGAAAACATGTAGAAAATAGCTTTCTGATCACAAAATATTTTTAGGATATTCAGGGTTTCTTTATTTTTCCTGGGCTGCATCAATACATTTTACATGCTGAAGACATTTTTGACTGAAAAATGTGTGATGGGATATACTTAAGCCCAAATAGCCAATGGTGGCTAGGCTACTCACCTAAAATATAAGAGACCATGGTTCAAATCCATGGAATTTGCAAATCTCTTTATTTCAGTGGATATTTTAAGCACTAGAAGTCTCTCTTCACATACAGACATGTTTTGAAATAAAGCATCCAAATTTCTTTACATATAGCATCTATGGATATATATGGCACACATTTTTTGTCAGTATTTCCATCACTGAGGTTTTCAAACTGCAAAAACTGGATGCATGAAAGCTCATTTAAAAATGTAGCGCAGAGTTAGTGAAACACAAGATCAATGTAGTAATATGTTGATCCCTTGCTATTCTTATAATAGTATGAATTTTAATAGGAAATAACTTCGAATGAACCACTGCTTTTACAACTAATTTCAGAATACAAAGTAATTATGAAGTCCAACTATTCTCACCAAGTGATGTCTGACCATGGGTTAAAAAAGGGAGGAACCTCATCACAGTTTTTCAGTACTTAAAGGGCAGCTACAAGGAGGACAGAGGCTCTCTCTTCACAATAAACCACATAGAGAGAACAAGGGGCAATGAATACAGGTTGCACTAGGAGAGGTTTCATCTTTATATTAGAAAGAAATTTTTTACAATGAGAACAGTTAGTCACTGGAACAGCCTCCCCAGAGACGTGGTGGAGTCCCTATCACTAGAGGTTTTCAAAACGTAACTGGACAGAGTGCTAGATAATCTTGTCTAGGATCCCTTTTCCATGAAAGATTGGACCAGATGATTTTTTGAGGTCCCTTCCAACCTGACAAAAATAATTTTATTAGTTATTAGACTGATGTTTCCTTCTGTCACTAAAGTTGCATGTGAATTCAGAAGAGCAGATTAAACTCCTATTGAACTACAAGGCAGTATGGATGATATTAGACATTTTGTCCAGCATATTATCCATTTTCCTGATTTTGAGTTGAACAGGTAGCCATATGCTGGATTAATATTATAGTAATGTGCAGCAGGCTGGAAAAACAAAGCTTTCAGAACATTTGCCTACTTTGAGTATTACCAGCAATTAACACTAATATGCAGAACCTATTACCTATTTCACTTGTCCAGTTTCTGCCTGTAAAATTCACCTGGTTTTCATCCTAGCACAGTACTTCCCCATACTTCTTTTTTCATTCTGAACATCCATGCTTGCCCAGCTCTGAGATTTGTTTTTAACTTTAAGTGCCACAAGAGTTAACTGCTTTTTAAGAAGTCTAAAGTAACAAGATTTTGCTCTAAAAGGACATGCTTCAGACTGTTTAGTTTAATTTTGTTTCAAGAAAACCGATTGTGGTAAGAATTTTCAGGAAAACATGTTAGGTCCAGTCCATTATGAATATAAAAAACCTGTTCAATATTGTCCAGGTTTTGAAAAGGTAAAAAATGCTTTTTGAATTATATAAAGCCTCTGAATGAAGTACAAGTAATTAAGAGAAAGGAGTTTGAGTTCATCCAGTAAAGTTCTGGAGGAGTTTAGATTTACTTAATGGCTGCCTTTAAGATTCTTTATTAATTTTAGTTATTAATATTTCAAATGGAAGCTTTGCATCCAGTATCTGAATACTATTTTCAGATTTGATCTCCTGCCCATTTCTTTGTTACTCTCAGAGGTGATGTTGAATAATGAAACAATTTAGCAATTCTTTAAATTAAGCATGTTTCAAAGGTATTTTTCGTTAGGGGTCATCTTTCTATTTTGTGTCACACTTCCTTTTCCCCATTCTTCCCAACAATGAGTGAATGGAGCAAAAAAGCTCCGTATGTGAGTTGCCAGCCATTAACATACTTGCCTAGACTCAAAGTGATAGACACAGTTGTTATTGGAATTATTTTGAATTATCAGGGTCAGCAAAAATAGTTCTAAACAGGTTTTGCTACTCGTGAATTTTTATACTGAGGCAGTAATATGGATATTATCTATCAGCTCTTTAGTAAAGAAGTGGTTATAGTGTTATACTATACTTAATTTGTGGGATGGGGGAAGATTGGGATTGTAGATGAACCGAAAGGTAGGGGGAAATTTTATCATCAGAGACAGAATATAATAAGAGAATGCATAACATCCTGCTAATCCTTGGAGGTTTAGCCTGGAAACAGTATTTTATATAATTTCACTTACAGACTACAACACTAAGAATAGGATAGTGTTGATAAAATGTATTGGTGGCATCACCCATGTGAGAAGAACAGAATTTCATGGAGGAAGGAATGAGTAACCTGAAAGTAAAAGAGACGGAGTGGAATTCAGTTATACAGAAGCAAGGCAGCATACTTGGTAAATACAATGTCTGGTATTACTTAAGATCTCATCAGGTAGAAGAAAAGGGCTACCTAGTACTTTTCAATGTTTAGATAAAGTTGAGCTGCCAGTATAATATGGTGAAGAAGATTAAAACAAATTTGGGGTGTATTGGTGAAAGTATCTCAATCAATCAGAAGTTTTAATAGTATTGCAAAACTCACTGATAAGACTGCATTTTAGGCTCTGATCAGCTCTAGTAAAGAAAGGTGAATTCAAAATAAAACAGGTATGGGACATGACTACTGAAATGATCAGAAGAAAGTAGAAGCTCCTACAGAAGTGGTAACTGGAAGAATTTTGTTTGTTTAGCCTGGCAAAATAAAGGTTGATAGAATGAGAAGGAAACGATTACTGTCCATAAAGATGACATAGTAGGTAAACACCATGAAGTAATAATTCAGGTTTCAGAAGAGCGACGGTAATAGAGCAAATGAATATGAAGTACCCATGAATAAATTTAGCTAATGTTATACAAAGCGTCTTAATCCTAAGAGCTATGATTCCCTGGAATTACAGCCTTTTTTCATCATTATAAGGGCAAAATCCTAAGTTATACTTTCTGAGATGAAATATAATAAATGGTGATATAATTTATGTGCTGTGGCATATACAACAGCAGGGTAAAAGGTTAATGAACAGAAGAACATGTCCTGATTTCCAGTAATCCCTGCCAAACTAAATTTTCCTACAATTCTAAGGTAAATAATATAATCAATATAGGGACTAATTTTAGCTCTCATTCAAATCACAGGTTATTTCCACAAAATGGTAGTATTCTTGATAAAACATTCCTAGATTTTAAAATCAAATAGTAAAATTGTGAATTAATCTCATAAAAGAGAAGCGGCTTTTCTTTTTCATTGGGGTGTAAAACTGGACATAGTACTCCAGATTCATTCTCATAAGTATCTAGTATAGTGCAATAATCACTTCTTTCCCCTTACTGGCTACAAATCTGCCAGTGAACCCCTGGATGTTAGACTTCACCACCCCTTAGACTTCACCACTACAAGGGTGCACTCCTGACTCATGTTCAATTGCTTGTCTGCCACCAGATCGATTTTTCCACAGCCAATATTTATCCAATTTGTACTGTTGCATTGGATTATTCTGTTCTAAACACAGGATTTCACATTTTGCCTGAACCTCTAGCTGTTTGAGAGCCTTCTAAATGGCAGTCCTGCTCTCCAGCTACCACCCTCAACTGGGTGGACTTGCTGGCAGTGCATCCTATCCCACTGGTCAAGTCATTAATTAAGTTAAATCAAGTCCAGTATCATCCCCTGAGGAATGTCATTTGTAACTGGCTGCCAGTTAGATTTCCAGTCAAATCCAGTTTCTTTATGCCCTTCATGCTACTTAACAATTTCATTTCCAGCTGAGCTTTGAACTTCTTAATTCTGTCATTGTGTATCTGGAGGAGGCTTATAGTTTATTCTTGGTAGAGTGTCTCCATTGTTGCAAGTGAATATACATGTGCGTATATTGTATATATGTGTGTGTCTATATATGCGCATATACATGCATATACCTATCTCAGGGAAGCAGAGACTGCTGAGATAGAAGTGTTTAAAATACTGATAGATCAGGGCAGCTTCAAAAAGACTTTTTACTAGATTCAGGGGAACCTAATATTGAGTATCTCATGATTTGTGTAATTATAATTTCTGGTTGTCTCAGGCTTCTGCTTTGGCTATATCGCTGCCATAACAAATTCCTTTTGCATTGGAGCTCAGTGATGACTTCACCAGTCATCCAGACTGCCTCTGATTACACTTGCACATTTTCTTGTACAATGGAGCAAACTGCCTCTGTGTTATAAGGCGTTTGTCTTTGAAAATCAGTCATCTCTCCTTTGCCCTTCAAAGCAGCCTCGCACAGATCCTGCCCACTACTTCCCTGAACAAGCTGAAGTTTGCTTTCCTGAAGTCCTTTAATCTGCTACTCTTCTTCCTCACTTACCTTAGCTTCTTAAATTCTGTCACCTCGTGGTCTCTATGGCCAATGCAGCCATTGACTATAACAAAACCCTCAGCAGTCCTTTCCTAACTTATGAGTACCTGTCCAAAAGCTGCATGCCCATGTTAATGCAACAATACATCTAAGCCTCTCGGAAGGGTTTACAAGCCAGGCCTCTCACCATGATGGACAATGGGCTTCTGGATGAAACCTGGCTTGGAGCAATCTCTTAGTATATGGAATGTTAAACAGACCCTGATGTTTAAGAAGTCAGTTTGATGACAAGTTATAGGAATATCATTCTGTATTTGTTTATCCAAGGCAAGTTTGAATATGCTAGAACTATGATTATGTTAAATACTTGAAAGGAAATTCTGAAGATGCTGGGCCAGTTCTGGACCAATTTTTGCATCAGCATGTTTATATTGATTTAGATAAAGTAATGTGTAAAACAGCCAGCAGAATCAGGGTCTTCACTTAGTAAATGCGTCAAAATGGTTATGCATCTCAGAGACTATTTATATATACACAGACTTTTCCCAATATAGAGCAGAAGGTTTTAGTCAGCAGAAGAAACAGGTTATATTTCTACAATATAATTTGGGGTGAGATCAAGGGCATGCTATTATAAAAAATTGAAAGGAAATAGTATATTCTTTGCACAACAACAACCAAAAAATGAGCAGAGGAAAAAAAATCCACAGAAGTTCCCTAAACAAAAACAGAATTCTCATCATATGCATATAATCCATTTCTAAATTGGAGCATGGCATCACAAGGAGCATTTTTCTAGAAACAGAAGAATTCTATAGGTATAAAAATACTGGAAAATAAAACCCCATAGGAGATACAGTATCTCATCAGAAGATAAGAAGAATAACCACAAAATTTTGCATGTCATTATCCTGTACCACTGAGGACAGCTACTAATTTAACAAGACGATACTAATATAACTGCAGCACAAGTGTGCCTCGTGTTATGATTTTTCAGAGCTTAAAACTGAAGAGAATTCTATATCTACATCTTAAGTACATCTTAAAATATATTCCCATAAGAAAAAGTCGTATCTCTTCGTAGAGCTTAAGAGCTGTGTATCAGTTAAGACCACTGAAGTTTCAAGTTTAATGTCATGTAAAATATGTACCCAGATTCTCCTCTTTAGGAAGAAAATTGCATTCACAAACTGAAATCCTGAAGTATTTATTCCATTTATTCTCAGCATTCACTCAGCTAGTATTTCAGCTGAAGTAAAAGGATATGAAATTTTTCTGAATGTGCTCATGTACCGAAGGAAGAATTAGTGGAATTCTACATAAAATGCAAAATTAATGGGCCCTATACCTGAATGAAGACTGACTGAAAACAGAGGGGGGGAAAAACAGGGGGAGGAAAAAAGAGAAAGAATAAACTGAGCAATTTTTTTATGTTTTTTATTGCGATTAAAACAGTTATAGCTTGAATTTCTTAGTGCAAATATTTTAACTGTTATTTAATTACCCTAGAATTTTATGGATTTTGATCTGCAATTTTTCTCCATACATTTAATAATTACCATGGAATGGGAAGTTTTTATTTAAGCGAGGAATCCATTGAGAATTGGCCTAGTAAGTAGATATTTTGACCTCCATTTGTTTTATTTTTATCCAAATGAATGTGGCAAATCAAATTTAAATTCAATGCAGAAAAAATAAGTAATTTCATAGGATATCAGTTGTTATAAAGATGGAAGAAGAACTTGCATTGTCTTCATGCCCTTAAAGTATCAATCTGTCAGCAAGTATCTATTAGATAGTCATCTCAAGATTGTTTGCATTTTTAAAAATAATACAAACATCCACTTTTTTTTTAAAATATATGCATAGCAAGCAGGAGAGGAATGAGTCCAAGGGTAGAACAAATCAGTGCACTTTGTAGTAATGGAGCAATTATTTATTACTCATTAAAAAGCTATTAGTAAAACATTGTTATTTATGATAAGTAATAAGCAGCATGTTGCTAAACAGTTGGCAATAGAAATTAGAAAGTAATAATATTTATTAGTTGGAAAATGAATTCATCTAAAAATAGGTGTCTTCAAATGTTTAGCATAGTTTCTGTTTGTTTTTAGAGTGATGACAATTAAAATATTTTTATTAATCTGTTCTTTATGAAAATTAAAGCATTTGCATGCACTGTACTTCTGTTCATAATTCATGTCTTAGCTTGCCTGTATCTGTCACTTAGATATGCATCTTGTCTTAAACTCCTAAACAAGTGAACACTATCGATTATTGTCCCCCATCCATCTAATCTCAGCTGTAGATCTCCAGTTATTAATGCTAAGAGTTTTCCCTATTAGCAAATAAATCTTAATGTGTATTGTGTTGATAAATCATTTATACTTAGGGACCTTTTAGGAAGGGCAAAAGCTCCCAGATTTTGATTTACATGTAAATATTCAATATTTTCCTTTAGGACTGAGGAGGACACCTTTTTATTTTTTATTTTTCTTTTTTCTTTTTCCTTTTTCCTTTTTCTTTCTTTTTTCTTTTTTCTTTTTCCTTTTCCTTTTTTCTTTCTTTTTTCTTTTTTCTCTTTTCTCTTTTTCTTTTTTCGCTCATCTTTTTTCTTTTTTCTTGTTTTCTTTTTTCTTTTTTCTTTCTTTTTTCCTTACAGTATAGGAGCCTTACTGCATAGTTTTCTTAGAACCTCCACATCCATATGCATTATAGTGTACAGGTGAAGGAACATTTTCATAGAAATAGATACCTAAGCTATATGAAGATTAAAGTGGGATAAAGTGCACTGATTTAAAATCAGTGCAGTTAGTTAAATTATAATTTAATTTCATCATTTCATCATTTCACTTCATTAAAAGTAGATTTAAAATACACTGATTAGCCAAGAATAGGGCCTGTATGGAATTTTTAAAATAAAATAAAAATTCTGAAAAACCTTGTTAAACTAACTATTAAGGTTTACCAAGCACCTAGAATTATGCCTCTGCCGGCAGTAGCTGTGACTTGGCTAATTATCTTAGTCCTGCACTCATATGTAATCATGAGCAGGATCATGAAGCCAGGTAATTCCCGCATAAGTTCTTTAAGAAGTAAAGAGTTAATGATGGCCAGTTTTGGCCTTTTTATAGTTGCTTGGCAGTTCAAGTGTGTGTAGGAGGTAGCAGATTTTTAGTTTTAATTTTCTTTCCTGCCTAAGAGATTTGAACCTGCATCTCCAACCTCCCATGAGAGGACCATTACAAACAACCTATATGCACCTCTCTTGTTGGAGCTGTTCACTTGCAAAAAAGGAAGCCAAGATTAATTGTGCCCAGGGGAAGCACTACACTGTAGCTTGGTTTTATCACGGAGAGGTATAAAACTTACTGTAAAAAAATCAGTTGGTTACCCTAAATGATAGGGTGTGCTGGTTTTGGCTGGGACAGAGTTAATTTTCTTCATAGTAGCTTAGTATGGGGCTATGTTTTGGATTTGTGCTGGAAACAGTGTTGATTGATAGTACAAAGATGTTTTTGTTATTGCTGAGCAGTGCTTACATGGAGTCAAGGCCTTTTCTGCCTCTCACACCACCCCACCAGCAAGTAGGCTGGGGGTGCACAAGAAGCTGGGAGGGGACACAGCTGGGACAGCTGACCCCAACTGACCAAAGGGATATTCCATACCATATGACATCATGCTCAGCTTATAAAGCTGGGGGAAGAAGAAGGAAGGGGGCGACATTTGGAGTGATGACATTTGTCTTCCCAAGTAACCATTATGCATAATGCAGCCCTGCTTTCCTGGAGATGGCTGAACACCTGCCTGCCAA
Organism: Theristicus caerulescens; assembly: GCA_020745775.1. Classification (NCBI taxonomy): domain Eukaryota; kingdom Metazoa; phylum Chordata; class Aves; order Pelecaniformes; family Threskiornithidae; genus Theristicus; species Theristicus caerulescens. The sequence continues at coordinate 23,870,485 of CM036564.1, read as the reverse complement.
TGGGAAGTAGTGAATGAATCCCTTATTTTGCTTTGCTTGCGTGCGCAGCTTTTGCTTTACCTATTAAACTGTCTTTATCTCAACCCACGAGTTTTCTCACTTTTCCTCTTCTGATTCTCTCCCCCATCCCACCAGGAGGGAGTGAGCGAGTGGCTCTGTGGTGTTTAGTTGCTGGCTGGGGTTAAACCATGACATAGGGTCTCAATTATCTGTTTGCATTAAACAGTTATTAGGTAAAATAGATAAAACTGGGAACAGGAGAAGAACTCTCAAAGCAGAGTCTCAAATGCGCTACAAATTTCTGCTTCCACTAGCGCCCTCTAAGCCCCAGGAATCCTGTAGTCCTGACTGTCCAGTAGCACAGTTTAAACAGGAGGGATGGAAAACAGCCTCATCTAGCATCACTTAATTCACTGTGATCAAGACATTCTCATGGGAAGTACAAGCTTTGGTCTGAGCCATCTCAGATAAAAAAAGGAAGATGAACCTATGTTTTATACTTTCTGGGCAATTTCTGTAATAATTTGCTTCAAATTCAAAGTAGTGTACCAGTCATCTTCTCCTATTACACCTTTTTTTTTTTCAATATGGATCTGGTTTATTTGAATTTAAGTTGTCTTAGAATATAATAGATATACTCTGAACAGTGAATGATAAGTGATTTAAGAGTTTTGAGCTAACTTGCTGGATGTTTTCACGAAGGTAATTGGAAGCATTCACGCAGTTAGTATGTATCAGTTGGAATGTAGTAATTACAGCCAACTAGCAAAGAGACCATGAGTGCTTTTAATCCATTTTGATCTAGCAGGTTACCCTGAACCACACTGATTCATCGTCACACAGAATGAGAATTCAAGGAAAGCTCTTGGAGCTTGGAGAGCAACCTCGTCTGCTGGGCAGCAGTGAAAGGGGATTCTTGGCCTTTCTCAGCCTGCAACAGTGCTTCCCCATTCTGCTCCGATACAAAGCTGAACAGGCCATCTCAGTCTTTCTGTTGTTTCATGCACAGGGTACAGTACAAAAAAATTGAGTTGCTTTGTGGGAGCCACCTGATCCTACCTCCTTGCCCCAAAGTATTTCCTCTCTGTGTTACAAGGCCGAGGATTCGGTTCAAACAGAGAATTCTCATATTCAGCCAGTATTTGCACTACCACAAGAATATTTATGTTCTTTTAGCATTTAATTCAGATAGAAAAAAAGCAAGACTGCAAAAATGTTGATTTAGTTAAAAGATAATGAAGCATAATTATAACCAGAGAAAACAATTGTTCTGTGAACATGTCTTGTTAAATTAATTAATCCAAAGGAAGCAGTGGTTACATGTCAGACCTACAATTACAAAATAGATTTTCTAACACAAAAATTTTCAATTATGCCCAGAGATTTACTTCCTAAAATTAACTATTTTATGACTTTTCTGGATAAAATAATTTTAATAATTAATTTTCTTAAAAATTATTAGAGACAGAAAAAATATTAATTATATGGGAAGATGAGGTATTCTAAAAAAACCAAACCAAATCAAGAAAAACAAACCACCAAAAAGACCAAAACAACAATAAGTAGGAACCAATAAAAGAGGTGAGAGCTGTAAGTCCACCTTTATAGAAAGACCAAAAGAAAGACTAGTACAAATGTAGACTTCCCCAAAAGCTATAAATTGCAAGCCTGGATATCACAAAATCGAATGTGTCAGATATATCTTTTTTTTCTGTAAGATGAACTAACCTTTTCACTCTCTCCATTTTTTGGAGGGTTGGGAAGAGAACGAAGGTTAAATTTTGCTCAAAATGATCTCATATTAAGCAGTTTTACAAATGAGTAGATGAGAATTTTAGAAGTAAATCCTACCAAAATAATTAAATATGACAGGCATGTAAATTCATAATTATCAGCACTGAGCCAGGTATTTAAGCAATTTGGATTTGCAAGTGATCATACAATGATTTCAGTAGTATTTATATGTATATTATATCCAATTAATTGAACTTAAAAACAAAGATGAAGGCTGTAAAATGTGAGCTTTCAAAGTTAGAAAATAAAGTATGCATATACTTTTTAAACACATCCTTATCCTCATTCAGTCTATGTCTTCTGTTTTACTAGTCCCCAAAAATCCTTCTCTATTTCTCTTTATTTCTTTCAACACCTCTACCAAATTCTAGTAAAAGTATACCCCACTTTAAAACTCCTTGTTTCCTCAACTGACACCCTTTGTTTTCCTTCAGTCTCAACCCAGCTTTTCTTCATTGCTCATCTACATTTTCTCAATCACTCAGTCCTGGTGCCAAAGATATTTTTCAAGTGATACACTACATGAAAACATTTAGACTATTTATTTAATGTTTAAATAAAATAATATTCAGTCAGAAATAGGATTACATAATAGAAAATGGTAGCCCATAATGTGTATTATCTTCTGACAAACCTACCTGAGTTGCATGAGAATTTTTATGTACATCAAATAATAAAAAAAAAAAATCAAGACAGTTGAGGATATCAGTCTTCAAAATTAGGAATGTCTGATATCCCATTAAAACTCAAATTTTTGACTTACATAAAGCTTAATGACATTTAAACAGAAAACCCACTTCCTAGCTTTTCAGAAATCCCATTGTACCATGCAATTAGGGAAGTTCATCTCTCAAAAATTCAAATAATCAAGTGATTACACCGCAATGTCTTTGAAACCACTGATAATGCATAGTTAGCAAATTTCCAAAAAATGTTAAATATCATAATATTATTGTATTGGCACTTGTTTTTTCTTTTCATTTTCTCCCTCCCTGATTACAGTATTATGTATAACTAATAATGTACGTGTTTTCATTACGACTTTCTTTTCCCATTGTACAAAGAGTGGGTCAAACATGATGTTATATTAATTATTTCATTATAAAGTGATACGTATCAATATGCATATGTCTCATAACTTTACAAATTGATCTACATATTGAGGAAGAAAAAAACACAAAGCTGTGCTGTCACTGAGCAAGTATATTCCAGAGATGCTTGTCTTACTGCCAACACACAAAGCAAGTTTACTTGCATCTCAACCAGTGAAACCTGACATAAACCACAACACAGCTAAAAATACATGACAGTCCAAATTCACAATTATTTTCAGAAAATTATACAACACAGAAAAGTGAGAGATGAGCTTTGAACAATTATAGAGTCGTTATTGTATTCAGTGGATCTGAAACATGGAGGGTTTGGTTTTTTTCTGTAATTCTAACTTACTTAGGTCAAAAAAATAATGTACAATTTCATTTTAATTTTTGATTTCTTTAAAAAAATGAGTCACTTTTGAGCAGATAAACCATAGGAAATTAAGCTATGTTATAATTTGTGGAGTTATATCATTAGTGAAGATTTCAGTTATAAAGACAATGCTGATTTTTGAATCACCATTGAGGTGTATAGGCTCTGAGAGACAGAAGAGGCATTGAACAGCTATAAGTATACAAACAGAAAAAAACAGTCTTTAGAATTTTTATTAACAAAGTGTGTAAGACTGAACAAATCTAGCTTGTCTTTTTTGGATCTGAGTTTCAATGTCATATCAAATAAAAACCAAAACAATGGTTTTCCTGTTAGTTGACCTAATTCGATTACAAGTCACATAGGTTCTGTAGCCAGAAATCAAGCAACACAGTTAAAAAACCCCCAACACTTTCCAGACTAGAGAGACAATTTACCAGCTTTCTTGTCAGCAGTATTAAATAACATATATTTATTCTTCATCTCACACTTAGAAGACAGTTTTCCTAAGAAGAAACATATCTATAACAGGTATTTTATTATGACACAATATGGATTCTTGAGGACACCAGATACAGAACTCTTGATTTACAGACATCTGTGCAAATGTTTCTATGGATTTAGAAATATTGCTTTTTGCACGGTTGAATATTTTCAAACAATGCTTCATTCAAATTCAGAACTTCATCTCGTATTTTTACATTTAGGTAGCACATACCTTAGTCTACGCTGTGCTAATTAGATGAGAATATTTATCAACTTTGAAAAGTTGACATTTCAAAACTTTTAGTCCAATCTCTATGGTTTGCTGCGAGCCAAATAAAAAGAATTATTCCAGTATGTTCACATTGTGATTTGTTTGCCATCATGCTCATAACAATGAAATTTGTCTTCTGTTTACAAACCCTCAAATAATCAGAAATAAAAGTAAAATTAAATCTCATTGTCTTTTATAAATGCAGATACATAAACTGCCTCCTCTCTAGGTTCTAAATGTGCAACATGATACAATTTGGAAGGAAAGATCTGATCACCAGTTCTTGGCTTCTGTTCTCTCTGTTGCTGGCTGCTACAGAAAGGAGTGTTTTCAGCAGGCAAAAATTGACAGAAATACATAAGCTATGTTGGCAAGCAAGTTCACACTTGGCCTTTACCAGTTGGTGCATCAAGCTGATAGCTGGCCAAAAATAAATTACAACAAAATAAAAATGTACTGATCTTAAAATAGGAAAAAAGCCCCTCACACATGCCCCCCGTCACACACATGTATATATATGTAAGAGAGAAAGAGGTGCAAACTGAGAAGTGGAACTCAGACAGATAGGGAATAAAACAATACTAAAATCTTGAATATTCTTTCTCCCATCTTTGCACTCTCCATTGTTGCTTGTTCCACTCCAGTCAGACACAGCTTTCCTTAATCAATACTGAGCTTATTTGCTCCCCTCAAAGGACCTTGTTTTCTACATCACCTCAGTCATTAAGATTTTTTTTTTTCTTTTTTCCTGGAATGCTATATGAAGCTGTAGGGAGCTGCAGAAGATATATTAATCACAGCTGTTTCTTATAGCCTGGGGAATGGAAAGCTTTTTTGGTGGTTTTTTGTTTTTTTTTTTTTGAAACAAAGCCATTCACTCTGAAGGTTCAGAAAAAAATCTGAAAGATTTAGAAGATCATGTTCAGAAGCAGTAGTATTTTATTACACAATTATTTCAATAAGTTCTAATGATTTCATAATTAGAGAAATGGTCTCTTGACTTCTATTCCTACCTCTTATCAGAAATGCCTGAAATCTAGAATTTAACAAAAAAGCCTAATTCATTGACCTTCACAGTACCTAAAGTTTGCCAATTTATTAAAAAGTTAAAATAATTTTATCTACATTTTTAGTCAGTTTTAAGATTTGACTAATTGATGACTTCTGTTAAACAAATGTTTGAGGTACTTAGCTATACATTTCTTAAAACTTTAAGAAAATCAGTATATATTCAACAAGTGTGAAGACCAACGTCCTGGTTTCAGCTGGGCTAGAGTTAATTTTCTTCTTGGTAGCCGGTATGGGGCTGTGTTTTGGGTTTAGGATGAGAACAAGGTCGATGATACACTGATGCTTTGGTTCTTGCTAAGTAGTGGTAAGTATTGCTAAACAGTCGCTAAGTAGCGCTTACACTGGTCAAGGACTTTTCAGCTTCCCACGGTGTACGGGGGGCTGAGAGGGAGCACAGCCAGGGGCGCTGACCCAGACTGGCCAAAGGGCTATTCCATACCATATGACATCATGCTCAGTATATAAGCTGGGGGAAGAAGAAGGAAGGGGAGGACGTTCGGCGTGATGGCGTTTGTCTTCCCAAGTAACCTTTACACGTGAAGGAGCCCTGCTTTCCTGGGGATGGCCAAACACCTGCCTGCCCATGGGAAGTAGCGAATTAATTCCTTGTTTTACTTTGCTTGTGTGTGCAGCTTTTGCTTTACCTATTTAACTGTTCTATTTTATTTCACTTCAATTATTAAACTGTTCTTATCTCAACCCATGAATTTTCTCCCTTTTACCCTTCCGATTCTCTCCACCATCCCACCAAGTGGGGAGTGAGTGAGCGGCTGCATGATCCTTAGTTGCTAGCTGGGGTTAAACCATGACAGTCCTAATTGATGACTTTTGTTAAACAAATGTTTGAGGTACTTAGCTATACATTTCTTAAAACTTTAAGAAAATCAGTATATATTCAACAAGTGTGAAGACCAAACTTTCAAAATCATTTAAACGCTGCTGTCAACCAGTTCTAAATGTCCTTCAGCTCACCTATTTTATAATCTATTAATACACTATTATGCATTATCTATTAATGCACTATTATGATCTATTAATACACTATTATGCATGTCTGCCAAGCAATGCTAATGGACGCCAAAGTAGTGAAAGTATAACTAAACCAATGAACTGCAGAAATACAAACATAAGACATAGCTACCTTGCACCTTCAGTCGTTTATTCTTAAGGGGAACTCCACCAGGAAGTAGAAGGTCAAAACATCCAGAAACAGACGACCATTGTAAGGCAACAGATTTCATACTCATAAAAAGTACAATTTGATGAATATTGTTTGTTCTGAGAGGTTCTTCAGAGAATTTTAGTAGTTTAGATGTCACTTAATTCAGAACTGACCTGTTTTTACTATCTGATTGCTGTTCAGTGGCTTTTGAGAAATAAGGTCATTAGTTTCCTTTACTTAGAAGTTTTTCTAAGGTCTCTGTGACAATATTTTCTGAAATCATGGTAAAGAAAAATGGGTTTATCTTATTCCTTTAATCACCACAAAGGATGAGAAGAAGGCTGAGGTACTTAATGCCTTCTTTGCCTCAGTCTTTAATAGTCAGGCTACTTATCCTCAGGGTATTCAGTCCCCCTGAGCTGGGAGATGGAGATGGGAAGCAGAATGAAGTCCCAATAATCAAAGAGGTAATAGTTAGCAACCTGCTACTCCACCTAAATGCTCACAAGTCTATGGGGCCAGATGGGATCCACCCAAGGATAATGAGGGACCTGGCAGAGGAGCTTGCCAAACCACTTTCCATCATTTATCAGCAGTCCTGGTCAACCGGGGAGGTCCCAGATGACTGGAAGTTAGCTAATGTGACACCCATCTACAAGAAGGGTCGGAAGGAGGATCTGGGGAACTACAGGCCTGTCAGTCTGACCTCAGTGCTGGGGAAGGTCATGGAGCAGATCATCCTGAGTGCCATCATGCAGCACGTGTGGGACGACCAGGGTGTCAGGCCCAGCCAGCATGGTTTCATGAAGGTGAGGTCCTGCTTGACCAACGTGATCTCCTTCTATGACAAGGTGACCTGCTTGGTGGATGAGGGAAAGGCTGTGGACGTTGTCTACCTGGACTTCAGTAAGGCCTTTGACACTGTCTCCCACAGCATTCTCCTGCAGAAGCTGGCTGCTCACGGCTTGGACAAGTGCACTCTGCGCTGAGTTAAAAACTGGCTGGATGGCCGAGCCCAGAGAGTGGTGGTGAATGGAGTCAAATCCAGTTGGCAACCGGTCACGAGTCGTGTTCCCCAGGGCTCAGTGTTGGGACCGGTTGTCACGGTCCACTCAGTGGACTCGTGATGGTTCGTTTACCATGATCTCGAAGCGCAAAAATCAAAGGCGACCATGCCAAGGGGTTATGCTTTGATTAACAGCACAATTTTATTGTTTGCCCGTAAAGCGGCATGCGATAGATGAGAGTGACAGAAAAGGGAGAAAAGGTAAAGTAAAGAAAGAGGATTATAGCTACCACCGTGGGTCCAAGGCGTCCCTGTGGCCCCAGGTCCAGGCAGCGTCCCGCTGGTCCTTCCAATCATCGTGATCCTTGGTGGGGAAGATCTTCAAAGTTCAGTTGCTAAGGAATCATCTTTTATGCCAAGCAACACACCTTGCTCCTCCTCTGGTCCATGGCGTGTTACCAGTCTCCGCCTTCTCGCGCAAGGTTACCACACGTGCCAAAAGAGGAGTGCCTGAGGTGTGGTTTACCTTAGAGGCGGGTAGCTTCAGACCAGGAGGTGTGTTTTTGTATTATAATGATATTACAATGAAGAAAGTTCACCCGAAGTTCAAGTTCTCCGGTTCGTTGTTATGACAGTGGTGGTGATCCATCTTCTGGACAGCAGTTATGCAGCCTTATCTAGGTTGTTCCGTTCAGTCCCAGGTAGCAGGGAGTGGCATAGTACTCCTCGTACCATGCAGTTCTCCTTTCCAGGGTACTTGCGTCTTGGTTTCCATGGGGACCACATTCCATCTCCAGGTCTCCGTTGGCAATGTTGAGACAATATTGTCCTCTTAGGACCGACTCTTACACCGGTCCTGTTTAATATCTTTATCAATGATCTGGACGAGGGGATTGAGTGCACCCTCAGTAAGTTTGCAGATGACACCAAGCTGGGTGGGAGTGTTGGTTTGCTGGAGAGCTCTACAGAGGGATCCGGACAGGCTAGATCGATGGGCTGAGGCCAACTGTATGAGATTCAACAAGGCAAAGTGTTGGGTCCTGCACTTGAGTCACAACAACCCCAGGCAATGCTACAGGCTTGGGGAGGAGTGGCTGGAAAAGGACTTGGGGGTGATGGTTGGCAGCTGGCTGAACATGAGCCAGAAGTGTGCTCAAAGGGCCAAGAGGGCCAATGGCATCCTGGCTTGTATCAGGAATAGTGTGGCCAGCAGGACTAGGGAGGTGATAGTGCCCCTGTACTTGGCACTAGTGAGGCCACACCTCGAATACTGTGTTCAGTTTTGGGCCCCTCACTTCAAGAAAGACATTGAGGTGCTGGAGCATGTCCAGAGAAGGGCAACGAAGCTGGTGAAGGGTCTGGAGCACAAGTCTTATGAGGAGCGGCTGAGGGAGCTGGGGTTGTTTAGTTTGGAGAAGAGGCTGAGGAGATACCTTATCACTCTCTACAACTACCTGAAAGGAGGTTGTAGAGAGGTGGGGGTCCGTCTCTTCTCCCAAGTAACAAGGGATAGGATGAGAGGAAATGGGCTGAAGTTGTGCCAGGGGAGATTTAGATTAGATATTAGGAAAAATTTCTTCACGGAGAGAGTGGTTAGGCACTGGAACAGACTGTCCAGGGAAGTGGTACAATCACAGTCCCTGGAAGTATTCAAAAAACATGTGGATGTGGTGCTTAGGGACATGATTTAGAGGTGGACAAGGCAGTTAGTTATATTAACGATTGGACTCAATGATCTCATAGGTCCTTTCCAACCTTAATGAATCTATGATTCTTTGGTGCAGAAGTTTTATTAGTGCTACTTCACATAGAGGGAACTCAAGAAAAGATAATGTGTGAAGACTCTTCACCCATTTATGTCAGTTATTTTTGCAAGTGAGATGAGAAAGATCATTTTGACTAGCCCAGCTGACTTTGTGCAATAGCATTTTTTTTTGAGTACTTACATGCTTCTTTTTCTGTTTTTTCTATCATGATTTTTTTTTCCATCCAGTGTATAAAGAAAAGCAGCTGGATGCTTTAATGCTTTCTACAGCTGCTGGACTTTTGTCCATGCCACAAAACTAGTAGCCTATAGACAATTTTAGAATTTTAGAAGTAGAAAATAAGATGCTACTTTTAGAACATAAGAAGTGAGAAATTTGCAAAATTTTCCTCCAGACTTCTAGTCCTCTGCCTAAAGATAATTTATTTAAAAGTTCACTTTGCAACAAACAGGAATAGCTGATAGGGCTGCTTGTTCTGGAAATATATTTAGATTCTCTTGCAAAAAAACTTGTTGTTTTATGATAGCTACTGAAAACTTTGTCCTTCACTAAGATAGAAAAGATCACAGGCAGAAATAATAATATTAAAAACTGGAATAAGGTATTCCAATACTGTATAAGAAACATAAATAGACTTTGGTTTTAACACAGTAGAACAGTTTCATACTGTCATTTGTTTGCACCTACTTCTGTAAGTAGTTCTTACATTAAGTACATCCTTTGCATTCACGAGGCCTTAGGAAACAAGGTCTTGGCTACATTCCAAATATCATTTAGGTCTTCAAAAGAGCTTATTTAACATATTTTCCTGCATCATTTGAGGAGCTGCCAACCTCACCACATTCAATTTCTAATTAAAACTTTTCCTTTTTAAAAAATTGGATTTCTCATCTCACATTATCATACATCAAGCAGAGCTTCAGTAAAGATGTTGAAATTAAATGGTAAACAGCATCCAACATGAAACAACATCCCGATTTTGTCAGAAACTGGAATGTAATAAGTTTTTGTCCTATTGTATTTGAGCAAAAATTGCTGAATACTGAAATAAAAGTTTCAAGCTTTAATTGCTTTCAAAGTATTTTTACTTTAATCATTCTTCTGAAAACACAGTGGGACTAGTCACCATAAAGTAGTTCATTTTTACATGTGACCCCAAATGTTTGGCTAAGTCAATTCTTTATTATCTCATTTTATCTGAACAGTTTAAGAGGCAGTCACCAGCAGTTTATTATTCACATTGTGCCTTTGTGAATTCTGCACTGTTAATGAGAGGTAATAAATACGCTGACTATGGTAGACAGACACACTTAAATCACCAGCTTTACCAGAGGAGAATAAGGTTTCTTCCAGAGAGTCACTAGAATGACTTGGAGATTTTTAAAATGTTTTTTCTTCAGAGGGAAAAAAAAAAGCTATTAGGACAATAATTAAAGAAATTGCAATCATTTATAAACTTAATAGGAAAATCAGCATCTTTAACAGTGAAAAATATCATTACAATCCTCTGAGTTATGAAATGTATCTCCAAAATAGTTGATGAAGGTCATAATATATTTAGATTTTCAGAAGGAAAAAAAAAGCTAAAAACCTTTCACAGTAGAAAAGGTTGTTAGATATCTGAAAATTAGTTGTATAAGTGTTAGCTGTTTGCTTTGGCTCCCTTTATGATTAATGATGTGAAATAGGTAGTTCCAGAGGATAGCTCATCCCAACTATATTAAGATCATTAGATATCTCTCCACTCACCATGGAAGAAGTATAAACAATTAGCTTATTTTTGGACAACACATTTTAAATCTCCAAATATTCAATACATTAATTATGCTCTGTAATACTGCTGAATAGTAAAAGCTAATTCCTACCCTGAAATGTCAAAATTGGTTAGGACAGGAAGTAAAAAATATAATTGTATGGTTGAATTTCACCAATTTGCCCAATAGCCTATGATAGTTCTGGAGTGGTATAATTAAAAACAGTAAGAGATGATCTGAGGAAGACAACCACCAAATAGGCCCACAAGAAGCTATTAATTTGATCTGCTGCAGAGAATATTGAAAATCCTCAAACAGATTTAATAAAAATGATGGATGGATAGTATATACTCACATATAGGTCCCAATAAATGTAAAAGGTGAACTGAAAGAAATACAATTGCATTGTTCATATATACTGTTCGTTTCTAAACTTATGGTAAGCACTCAAAATTTGGACCAATGTATATAGAGAGCTCAAAATAGACTTCTATTCAGTGTCAACTGATAGTCAAAAGGTATGCAAATTGTTAGCTTGGAAATTCAGCTGGGAAGAAAAATACATAAATAGGTTACTAGCATGCAGCTGGAATGTCCTTGAGTTTCATTGTCACACTTTCACATTCATATTTATTTGCAGTTATCCACATCCAATATAGATCTATGTTTCATGTGTTAGGCCAACATTTGTTTGAGGTAAAGGTCCTTTGTGGAGCTGGTATTGTTTCTATTAGTCACCACTAAAGAAGCACAGCAAATAAAAGGTCCTTTTTACAAAACAATCTGAGGCTGGTCATTGACTAAGCCAGAGAATCTGGGATGCTTTATTATCCCTGAAGTCCGTGAAAAGTAGAGGGCTATTACCTATACCCCAAGAGTGGTGCTATGTGGCCAAGGTGAAAATGTGCAAATAAACTGTTACTTCTGATCCAAGGGTGATATGTTCTCAAAATAACTCTTACAGAAATTCATTTATCTTTTTCTAATAATCTCTCCGTCCCAAATTTCAGGTTAAATTATATATATTGGCTTTTAGACTAGCAGGAATATACTTTTTATTCTTGTTACATTACATTTAGATCCATTTGATCTTGACACCTTTTCAGAACAAAAATAAAAATGGGTCAAGAATCTCCCTTCATTTTGTAATCTAAAAATTTTGCCTGAATTTGACCAGTATTCAGAAATAATTTTAGCCACTACTCACTTCCTTCAATGAATAAATTGTTAGTCAAAAAAATGTTTTGCCCAGAAGTAAAACACAGTGAGCCCACAATCAATAATTGTAAGAATAGAACATTTTTCTTTCCTTTTTAGTTCTCAGTATGATAATTCAGTAAATAAGAACACAGTACAAAGGGGTTTTTTTGTGTCTTAGACTGGCACAATGCTGCCTTCCTTCTCTGTCCACCCACTCTGTTTCACATTGTTATTGATTTCTGTCATTTACGTCTTTTAAAAGTGGAAGAAATAGAAGAAATAAGATATGAAACCACAGCATCAAGCACTAGAGCTGTAAGAAGGTGGTGTACCTGTGCCGTGCATGGATGCAGTTAGAGAGACATTTTATTTTAGGTGTGTCTAGTAATTAGTGTGTCAGAAGAAGAATTTCTGAAGGAAAGATTAAGCTAAGGAAAGAAATAGCCATACACCATAAAAGACTATAGAAGAGCACATGCAAGGTGATGTAGGTTTTCCTTTAAATACTTGAAAGACAAGATAAAAGCAACTTGGAGTTGTTAGAAAATTTGCACCCACAGAGAAACTGAAAAAGCTGCAAATGAAAAACTGCCTTGGGCAGTGCCATATTGAGTCGGCGAGGCGCGCGGTGGCAGCAACAGTAAGTCCTACGACCGGGCACTAGATTGGGGTGGAAAAGGGGGGGTCCCTGTGCTGGGGAACCCGATAAAGATCCTGGTGGGGCCCTCAAGCCAAAGGAAAGCTGACCGCTCTCGTGAGCGAGGCAGGCGGGACTTGGGCATTGCTGGGGCAACCGCGGGAGATTTAAACGGGCTCCCAGGGAGTGCGAGCGACCAGGAGCGCAGCGAACAGGACGGGCAGAAAGGGCGTGGCGCGGCAGAAAGGGCGCGGCAGTTTGCGCGGCAGTTCGCGCAGGCAGCCGGTGAGCTTTCCTTGTGGTCCACGCCGTCTCGGAAGAGACTCAAGCCATGGTTTCCAGCCAGAAGGAACGTGGCGACGCAGACAGAGCTCCCACTAAAAGATGCAGCCACCCAGGTCTCTGGCTGCAGGGAGTGCCAGAGCCTTGCTCTGGTAACAGAGGGTAGCCTAGACAACACCTGCATGAGGTGGGAGCAGGTGGACGATCTGCTCAGCATGGTGGCTGAGCTGAAAGAGGAAGTTGCAAGGCTGAGGAGTATCAGGGAGTGCGAGAGGGAGATAGACTGGTGGAGCCACTTCCTACCATCCCTGAGACCAGCACACCAGATGGAACCATCAAGAGAAGGAAAGGCTCCCCTACCCTCTTGCCACCAGGCAGAAGGAGGGGACCTAAGACACAGAGGGGGATGGAAACAGATCCCTGCTTGGCACAGCAGGCGAGTCCCCTCCCAGCCTACCTCGCCCCCCCGGGTGCCCGTACACAATAGGTATGAGGCTCTGGACCTTGAGGGCCGGGAGGATGAAGAAGCTGATAGTAAAACATCCAGGGAGCTGACTAGGGGGAACCAGTCAGCCCCATGCATCACAACAACAACTAGTAAGAAAAAAAGAAGGGTAATTGTCATAGGAGACTCCCTTCTGAGGGGAACAGAGGGGCCGATATGCCGACCGGACCCATCCCATAGGGAAGTCTGCTGCCTCCCTGGGGCGAGGATAAGAAACATTACTAGGAAGCTCCCCAAGCTGGTAAAATCATCTGATTATTATCCGTTATTGGTTGTACAGGTTGGCAGTGACGAGGTAGCCGATAGAGGTGTAAAGACAATCAAAAGAGATTTTAGAGAACTGGGGCAGTTACTTGAAGGATCAGGAGCACAGGTGGTGTCCTCCTCCATCCCGTCAGTAGCTGGGAGGCATACGGAAAGGAACAGGAAGACCCACCTCATCAACGCATGGCTCAGAGGCTGGTGCCAGAGGTGGAACTTTGGGTTTTTCAACCATGGGGAAGTTTACATGGCACCAGGCCTGCTGGAGGCAGATGGGGCTCACCTGTTGCCAAAGGGGAAAAGGATTATGGCTCAGGAGTTAGCAGGCCTCATTGAGAGAGCTTTAAACTAGACTCGAAGGGGGAAGGGGATAAAACCAGTCCTGCTAGGGACGAGCCCAGGGGTGGCACGCCTGTGTCGGAGAAGAGATCGATAGCCCAACTCAAGTGCATTTACACCAATGCACGCAGCTTGGGCAATAAGCAGGAGGAGCTGGAAGCCATTGCGCGGCAGGGAAACTATGACGTGGTTGCCATTACGGAAACATGGTGGGACGACTCGCACAACTGGAGTGCTGCAATGGATGGCTACAAGCTCTTTAGATGGGACAGGCAAGGAAGGCGAGGTGGCGGGGTAGCCTTGTACGTCAGAGAGTGTTTTGACTGTCTTGAGCTCGACAAAAGTAACGACGAGGTTGAGTGCTTATGGGTTAAGATCAGGGGGAAGGCCAACAAGGGAGATATCCTGGTGGGAGTCTGTTATAGACCACCCAACCAGGATGAGGAAGCAGATGAAGTTTTTTACAAGCGGCTGGCTGAAGTCTCAGAGTCTCTAACCCTTGTTCTTGTGGGAGGCTTCAACTTACCAGATATCTGCTGGAAATACAACACGGCAGAGAGAAAGCAGTCTAGGAGGTTCCTGGAGTGCGTGGAGGATAACTTCCTGATGCAGCTGGTAAGTGAGCCAACCAGGGGAGGTGCCCCGCTGGACCTGCTGTTCACAAACAGAGAAGGCCTGGTGGGTGATGTGGTGGTCAGAGGCTGTCTTGGGCACAGCGACCATGAAATGGTAGAGTTTTCGATTCTTGGAGAAGTAAGGAGGGGGGCCAGCAAAACCACAACCCTAAATTTCAGAAGGGCAGGCTTTGGCCTGTTTAGGAGTTTGGTTAACAGAGTCCCTTGGGAGGCAGTCCTGAAGGGCAAAGGAGTCCAGGAAGGCTGGATGTTATTCAAGAGGGAAGTCTTAAAGGCACAGGAGCAGGCTGTCCCCATGTGCTGCAAGTCGAGCAGGTGGGGGAGAAGACCGGCCTGGCTGAACAGAGAGCTCTGTCTGGAACTCAGGAAGAAAAGGAGAACCTACCACCTTTGGAAGAAGGGGCAGGTGACTCAGGAGGACTATAAGGATGTTGTGAGGTTATGCAGGGAAAGGATTAGAAAGGCGAAGGCCCAGCTAGAACTTAAACTGGCCACTGCTGTCAAGGACAACAAAAAATGTTTCTACAAGTATATCAGCGACAAAAGGAGGGCTAAGGAGAATCTCCCTCCTTTGTTGGATGTGGAGGGAAACTTGGCCATAAAGGATGAGGAGAAGGCTGAGGTACTTAATGCCTTCTTTGCCTCAGTCTTTAATAGTCGGACTGATCATCCTCAAGGTTTTCATGCCCCTGAGCTGGGAGATGGAGATAGGACGCAGAATGTAGTCCCAGTTGTCGAAGAGGTGGCAGTCACTGACCTGCTCCTCCACCTGGATGCCCACAAGTCAAGGGGGCCAGATGGGATCCACCCAAGGATACTGAGGGAGCTGGCAGAGGAGCTTGCCAAGCCACTCTCCATCATTTATCAGCAGTCCTGGTCAACCGGGGAGGTCCCAGATGACTGGAAGTTAGCTAATGTGACACCCATCTACAAGAAGGGTCGGAAGGAGGATCCGGGGAACTACAGGCCTGTCAGCCTGACCTCGGTGCCAGGGAAGGTCATGGAACAGATCATCCTGAGTGCCATTCTGCAGCACGTGTGGGACAAGCAGGGGATCAGGCTCAGCCAGCATGGGTTTATGAAAGGGAGGTCCTGCTTCACTAACCTGGTCTCCTTCTATGACAAGGTGACCCGCTTAGTGGATGAGGGGAAGGCTGTGGACATTGTCTACCTGGACTTCAGTAAGGCCTTTGACACCGTCTCCCACAGCATTCTCCTGCAGAAGCTGGCTGCTCACGGCTTGGACAAGTGCACTCTGAGCTGGGTTAAAAACTGGCTGGATGGCCGAGCCCAGAGAGTGGTGGTGAATGGAGCCAAATCCAGTTGGCGACCAGTCACGAGTGGTGTTCCCCAAGGCTCAGTGTTGGGACCGGTCCTGTTTAATATCTTTATCGACGATCTGGATGAAGGGATTGAGTGCACCCTCAGTAAGTTTGCAGATGACACCAAGTTGGGTGGGAGTGTCGATCTGCTGGAGGGTAGGAAGGCCCTGCAGAGGGAGCTGGGGGCCAACTGTATGAGGTTCAACAAGGCCAAGTGCCAGGTCCTGCACTTCGGTCACAACAACCCCAGGCAACGCTACCGGCTTGGGGAGGAGTGGCTGGAAAGCAGCCTGGCTGAAAAGGACCTGGGGGTGATGGTTGACAGCCGCCTAAACATGAGCCAGCAGTGTGCCCAGGTGGCCAAGAGGGCCAATGGCATCCTGGCTTGTATCAGGAATAGCATGGCCAGCAGGACCAGGGAGGTGATAGTGCCCCTGTACTCGGCACTGCTGAGGCCGCACCTCGAATACTGTGTCCAGTTTTGGGCCCCTCACTACAAGAAGGACATCGAGGTGCTGGAGCATGTCCAGAGAAGGGCAACTAGGTTGGTGAAAGGTCTAGAGCACAAGTCTTATGAGGAGCAGCTGAGGGAGCTGGGGTTGTTTAGTTTGGAGAAAAGGAGGCTGAGGGGAGACCTTCTTGCTCTCTACAACTACCTGAAAGGAGGTTGTAGAGAGGTGGGGGTCAGTCTCTTCACCCCAGTAACAAGGGATAGAACGAGAGGAAATGGCCTCAAGCTGCGCCAGGGTAAGTTTAGGTTAGATATTAGGAAAAACTTCTTTACTGAAAGAGTAGTCAGGCACTGGAACAGGCTGCCCAGGGAAGTGGTTGAGTCCCCATCCTTGGAGGTATTTAAAAGACGGGTAGATGCAGTGCTTGAGGACATGGTTTAGTGGCAGACTTGGCAGTGGTAGGTTAATGGTTGGACCTGATGATCCTAAGGGTCTTTTCCAACCTTAACAATTCTATGATTCTATATTTAACTTTCACGAGGAATAAATGTATTTCCACATTCCTATTTTTAAGCCATATTGTGCTTTTTTTGGCATTTGTATTATATATAGAAAAAAAATAATCTTTAAAAGTTTGGAGAATTAGACTGAAAAAATGCTTCCTTGCCACTTCTGTACGTGGAAATACCAGTGTCTGTGACACACATACAGTGCATCCCCTTATAACAACAGGAAGCCTGTGCTGACTTCTGGTAAGACCCAAACTCTCCTCATTCAGTGCTGAAAGATTGTTCCTAGCTCAAACACGCACGCGCTCATGATTGAACGTTACCACAGGTGCAACTCTGCCAGGCAGTAGAAAGGAGAGTGGGAGGCCTAAACCTTACCAATGGCAAATGAATCTGCAAACGCACAGATTGATTGTGGCGATAACTCTATTGATCAACTCCAGTCCTTGAAATCTCCGAATAGCTTGAGGAATATTAGTACTTGTGAATCAAGGAAAAATGAAAAGAATCAAAAGGTCAAATAGAAATGGAGATTGTTGGCAGTCAGTAATTTCCAGCAGCATAACAGATATGAAGGTGATATTAGGATGGGGAGCCTATAATGCTCAGAGGCTATCCAGCCATTGGCATGTTTCATTACAGAAACTGCAGATATTTTTGGAATTTCAGTTGCTTGAATGGAATGGAGACTGGTGAAAATATTCAACTAGGAAATCAATGGATCATGTGCTCAGTCCACGGCATGTAGGAATCAAGCACATTAAACAAAGAGCTCTGTGTATTCAGACGAGATATTTAAAAATAGTGCAATATATCAGAAGAAAGGATAGTTCAGTTACTTTCTAAATCCCAGAATCTTAGATGTCACTCTAAAATTTAATGCGTTTGAAACCAGTAGCTAGGCATCCATGCATTAAAGATGCCTGGTTACTTTTCTGATTAGGATATATCATAAATTATAACTGAATTCTAACTGTCAAAATGGAAAAGAAGAAGATTATAAAATTATCTATCTTCTCAATAGGTCCGCACATACTAGTGTACAAGAAAAACAGAAGCTATAAGATTGAGGTGAATATTTGACATGGTAAAAGATATAAAGTGTTTTGATTTTGTGAAATGCTGTTTAAAACAGTTATAGTTTCCTCTGCAATTTAAGGGGTATGTATTGTTTTAAGGAACAGGTAGGCTAGAATAGTCTACAAAGCTTTACTATTAAAGAGAGCTGAAAGGTGGCAAAAGGGGAACAGCTTACAGTAGTCAAGTTTGGGGCAAGAGTCAAGATGTTACCAATAAAATTAATCAAAGCATCAAGAAATATGGAGAAAATAAGTAATTTAGCTGTCCACTTACACACCTAATCATGACAAAAAGAAGCTTTGGAATACCCTATTTATAAGAATATATTCATTCTCTTTTACATTATTGAAAGGTCTTGGGAGGATTTACATTATTATAATGTAAAATCTTTAATGGTTGTAATTATCTGGGAGATACTGAGGAAGTAGAAAAGTGTAGGAATTTTTTTTTTCTTAAATAGCATGTCTTTATCAGAGTCACAAGATGCCTCTGCAATATCAGCTTCATTTATTGCAAATTATTAAAGCAAATCTGAAGTAAATACCACTCAAATGCTTACACAGTGTATGCCAGGTACTTATCACCAACTATTTTATTCTTATAAATCTGTTCCTAATTGTCCATGCTATCTGCTAGCTATATTTTTAAATATATGGGGTGAGTTATTGTCAGAAATGGGTTAACAGATTCTCTGGCTTCCATCACTGTTGTCACGGTAGCTCCAGGTGTCAGGTTTGGCTGAAGAAGTCAAAAGAGTAGGTTTCTAGGATGATGCCTTAGAAATACAGGAGAGCACTTCTTGCTTATTGAGAGGATTAGCAAGGGTCATATCTTAAATTAGAGGATGTTGGCTCCCAGAGCCTTTCTGCAGAATCTCTTGGAAAGCTAAACACAACAAAATAGACTAATAAGTAAATGTTATGATACATCCATATTTAAGGTCAAATAACAGAAATAAAAACAAAATCATAATCACAAAACTTATCTGGTAAAATTTACTGTGAGAAGCAATGACTCTGAAAAGAACTCATGGATAATGATGAATGAACTCTCAGTGTTGTGCTGTGCCCAAAATAAAAAATGTTATCCTTGGATGAGCAAAAAGGAGAACACTGAGTAAGATTAAGGAGAACTCTCATCTGACATTTGTTGACTACTACTGTAGCAATGATGTCCATAAATCAGAGTGAATGTTGATAATGTGAAGAGAGCCTTACAATAAAAGAAGTTCAAGGAGCTACTGTAGCAACCTAAAAAGAACATAAACTTGGAAATGAAAAGTAAGAGAGGGCTTTACAATCTGGTAGCCATCAATCAGGATGTTACCTTTGTTCTCCGGTTGTTATCACTGAATTTAGATTAGTACAAACTACATCACAATGCCCATTGTTTAACAAAGAGTAAATTAGCTACTGGAAAAAATAGCTGCTGTTATGGTGGATTCTTCTGTAATTGTGCATTTTTTATTCAATATTGTTTTCTAAAAGAAACACCAGTTCAAACAGGAATCAATTCAGATTCATCAAAAGGTCAGGAAGTCAACAGAAAATAAAGTGCACTACTTTGCATAGGCTGCATCTCCATTAATTAAAGGATTTTAAAAAATGAGACAAGTTCTAAAGTAGCACATATCTTTATTTATATCTCAGCAAAAGCTCTTTCTAATTGCCTGAAGCTCTTTCTAATTGCCTGTTTTCCTTAGATGCCCATATTCTCACGAACAATAAGCAATTGTATCCATCTCTGCCTCCAGTAGTAGTAACTGAAAAAGAGAAAACTCTGGACGATGGAAACAGAAAAAAGCCCTGCATCTCAGTCCTGTCCCTGCTATACCTATCTCAGAAAGGGACCTTTTGGCTTATATATTTTTATGATGAAGAGCTTGCTAAAAGAGCATGTTAGGCAAACTAGGAAAAGATTTAATAGGAGAACCTGTTAATGAAGGATTACAAAGTCCAATGGCACAAATATAATATGGACCAGGTGGATCTCTTTTCTACTACCTTTTACAGCTTGATTTTTGAAGGTAGAAATAATTGCTCTCAGAAAGGTAAGCTTTTGTTTTATTCTTCTGCTTCCAAGCACTCCAGAACACATTCAACTATCACAACGGTTCTTGAGCATTGTCCATCTAGCTCTCTACAGAACTGTAGGCTTATTCAGAATGAGATTGAGTTCTATGAGCATTACAGATTTTCATACACACATGTATAACTGTAAAGTTACCCAAAGACCACATATTTTCACCTTTCTGACTGTTTTTATAATTTTGACAAAGTTTTAATCCCCTTAATAATAGTAACAAGATACTTGTATTGATCCTGACTGGAAGACTGTTGCATGTTTAGGAGCTAGTGATCCACATAACAGTTAACCTGAGCAGGCGCAGGCCTGTGCTGGGCTGCGCTGCTAATACAGAGTGGTTTTCAGGCCTGTGTTGTGCTGCACAAATTCCTTGACTGCAGAATAACCTCAGTCAGCTCATTGCAAGAGAGGAGCCTGCAGGCATCTCCCACTTGGTACCAACAATTACGCCACCTGCGTGGCCTTACCTTTATTTAAAAGGGCAGCAAGAAGTTCTCATAAGAACGTCCTTTAGGAATAGAGTTGTTTTCTTGTAAGGAAATTATGTAATAGCTCAAGTGACCAGAAGGGAGAGCTTCTCTCCATGTACAGCATGTACTTTGTGTGGCACACCATGGGAAAATCTGTCTAGGCTTTGTCTGACGCTGAATAACTGTGGGGTGCTCAGCATCTGAGGAGATGCAAGATTTACTATGTTCCTCTTCTTATTCTGTTTTATTAAAGGAGTTATCTCATTAAGCCATTTGTTGTCAGACCTTTCTTATTGAGAGATAGAGAGTACCCTGCACCATCTCTCTCTCACCTCTCCTCATGGTACTTCCACCTCCCTGCCCTGGTATAGGACGATATTAGTAAAATGGGAAGTGTGGGTTATAGCCCTCTCCTCAAAGTGAGAATTATCAAAAAGGCAATCTAATGGGTGAAGGATATGAATGAAAAGAACCTTTATATTTCTTATTTCTCACTTAAAGCTTGTGCTGTTGAACAAGTGCACAGTGCATACTGACAAGCTGATTCTGAGATGGGTTGGGGAATTCTTTCATTTCACATTATTAAAATGTTCCATTGCCAAAAAAAAATATTATATACTGCTAGATTATCTAAAAAAGCCTCCCCCAAAGCCTCCTCTCGCTAAACTCTAGAGGAACTACATGAACAGTAATGCTTTGAGACACCTCTTAGACATGGATCACCTCCATGCTTCATTCAGTAGGATAGTAATGCCATACTAGAAAAAAAATTCAGTATCATCTGTTCTTTCTTCTGATGTTGGGTGGTTTGTGGGAGCAGTGTCACGGGATTATTCACCTAATATAGGAAGGATACATTCAAGGACACTAATGGGCTCTTTTACTGTATTTCAGGAATTTGTTTTTCCTGAAGAATTTAGACTGTAGATTTAAAACATCAGGAACTAGCAGAAGATATCCTTAAAATTGCATGTACCTGTAAATGTATAACTCCTCCTACTAAAAAATGATGTAATTGTTTAATGGAACATGCATTACCTCTAGTATGCTTGTAAGCTTGGGTCTATTATTATTAGGTTTCTGAGTTAAACTGAAGAAAACAATAAAACCTATAATTTAACAAAATATTTGGCGAATTTTGAATCCTGTATCAAGAAGCATATGAACAGACAACCCTCTCCAGTTTTCAGAATTGTTTGAGCAGGCATCTATTTTGCCATACTGCACTACTTCCTTGCCTCCAAATCACATTTAATTATGGAAATGGTAAGACACAATACATGTCATTTTTTTCCTGATGCACAACAGAACTAATTCTGACCCTATCATTAGATTTCATCTATTTAGTGATCAGCCGCTTTTCTTGAATTATTCTTTCATTCATGAGTAAGGTTTGTTTGTTTCTATGTCAAATCCTTATAAAATTTCTTTTAAAAGAACAGAGAGGAAAATATTTTGTTCTTTACATTTATTTATTTTAGAAAAATCATGTCTCTGTGACTAATTTCTATTAGAAATGCCTTAACAGAGTTTAAGTCCTTAATATTTGTACAATCTCTGAAAATGCAAAGTCAGCTGGTTTCTAGGTATTACTACAATTGAAAAAGCACACTACCTTTTCCTCTACTAAGTGGAGCATTTGGAAAGTAGTTAGACTTTCACTGTCATTTAGAGTGGATATTTACTCCATTCTTATGCAAGACACCATGTACATTTGAGTTTCAGATGTCCATCTTGCAGTGTTACATGTATGTCTAACTTTCTCTATACCTAATAGTCCTATTGAGTGGGTTAGCTAACTTCAAAGAGGTTAAAGTATCTTTTAAAATTGAATGGTAAGCAATGTGAATAAAGAGAATTCTTGATTTGCGTGTAAATTTTTTTTTTATATGACTTTTGGAAAAGACACCTAAAGTATATAAGTTAAGCCCATCCCTTTTGAGTAGTTAGCCTATATTCAGGAACGAAAATATATTGATATGTAATAACACAAGCTTACAAAATGAAGAAACAGAAACTCATCTGGCATTCAGTAAGCCTGTTGGCATGTGCCAGTGAATTTGCAATCAGGCACGGAAACAGCCAAGCTCATGAAGCCTACATTTTTAGAGCTGTATCAGTCATCCTATAAATTATTCTGCATCTAGGTTTATATAAATAGTAAAGGCAGATTCACAATGCTAGTGCCAGTTTTACAAAATATTATCCCAGTCAGCAAGATGCTGCAATAAATAGGTTAATAATTATTAATGTCTTTGATATTAATCATAACAACATTAATCAAGATGAATTAATTTGGAGTTAATGTGACTGCAATATGAATTGCCAATGGTATTTACTTGTAAATTCAGTTTTTGAGGACAGACTCAATCTATCTCCTTCGCTCTCAAACCCAACCTTGATTTCTACATTATTCCACATGAACTATAGACTTCCATCCTAGTGTTAATACTGATGTATAGTGGTTCTTTCCCCCTTATAGATTTTTATGTTCACAGTTATCTGTCAGAACAATGGTCCATCCAATTTGTTTCTCCTTTCAGTTTTGTTCCCAACTAGCAATTCTGGTAAAAAGTTTTTGACCCAATTGAATAGTACACTGTTGAACAGTCGCATGACTGATTTTTCCTGGAGAAAAATAGTACTTTCTTTTTTTCAGTCTCAGGTACCATCAGATAAATAACGCTTCTCATACATAATTTGGAAGTCAATAGAAAAACTCCTTCACTTGAACTGATAGATATCTATAAATATGAAATACAAGTTCCTGAGTTTCATTAGTCATATTTATAATGAATTTAAATCATTAGAACCTGTGAGTTAGCTGCATCACAAATAGATATAAATTCTTTCAGAACTAGAATATAAATTAGAAAATAACTAATTGCCTTCTTAAGTACTGTCTATATGGAACACCGCAGATACTGAATCTAGTACAGAAGAACGAGCAAAAGTACATTAAGAAACCAAAAATCAAACCCCAAAACCCTTAAGTTCTGGTTAAATACCTCCACAATATAACCAGTTTTTGTGGCTCTGGGTCAATGTTCACTGTATTTAATTAACACAATATTAGGTTTAACAAAAGCTTCTGATACACTGGGCTTTTTTTTTAATAATTTGTAGTTAAACAAGCATGCTGAACGTTTCAGAATCCTACCACTGTGAGTTCCCTTCAGAGGATTCTAAATCTCACTCACTATGATATAATTTTAGCATCAGACACCAGATGGTAATGCACTAAAAATGTGCATAACTGTTCCATGTACATACGTATATGTGTGCACGTGTATATATATATATACGCATATACACACAAACACACCCGTGTTGTAGTTCTCCAACTGGACACCAGACAGTAATGCATACTAGAGCAGATACAAAGCATTAGAAGCCTTCTATGGTCAGAGCCATTGCTATGGAGGTGAAAACTCGTTTGATTTTGCAATATTTGGCATACTCTGCATGATGAAGTTTTTGATGGAAAAGAGGTAGGGGAAGTGGGTGGGAGTTCTTTATGTGTTTACATCTATTTTTAAGTATATAGGTGCATTTTAAAGGTAATCACACAGAAGTTCATATCTATGCCTTTTAATTTAGTTTTAACCTGTTTTCTTATCACATTTTCCAGTTCATAAGTATAAGGAACAGTTCTGCTCTCTAATTGCAATATTGTAGCATATAGAAGTACCTGAACAGGAAGCATCAGGTCTTGTCGTAAATTTTGCAGTTTGTTCTGTTGAAGCCAAAAGTTCCAGTTCAAGTTGCCCCTGAAGAAGCAAAATTTAATTATGGTGAAACAGTAAATGCATTTTAACTAACAGAAACGTAGTAAAAACTTCAAAATGAAGTTAAAGGATTGCTCACAAAGACTGTGTAGGTTATATACCTGTAAAACAAATATTGTTTTCTAGTTTCCTGGTTGTCTTCCTCAAAAGCCAGTTAAAGGTTTAGTAATTAAAAAATAATCATTTGTATTAGAGTCTAAATGAACAAACATGCAGTTAAAGAAAAAGTAGGTCTAATCAATCATCTTTCTTGGAGTAATTAAAATTCTTTTGATTTATGTCAAGTAGTTGCCAGGTGGGAATATCAGGCCTCATTAACAGTACAATTAAAAATAAAGAATGAAAAAGGTACATTAACATCTTGTAGAATTCACACTATTTTCTTGTTTTCTGAATATGTTGTTCTCTTTCTCCATTTGTTTTGGTTAACTCATGAGTATCATAGAATCAAAAACTGAAATGGAAGCAAGGTAGAGATGTCTTAGGAGGTACATCAAATCTGAAAAAGCAAATACCATCACCTTTGGGCTGTAGCATCTTATTCAGTTCCATAATCACAGAGGTCCACCCAGCTTTGCTTTGCAATTCTGCCCAAAGACAGAGGTCATGACTGCAGTCACCAGGAAAAAAAAAAAAGAACATGTTTAAGCAGCACATAGATGTCCAATGAGATTAGAAGAGTGGGTTGTAAAAGGTAAAGGAGAATGTTATAATTCTGAAAAAAAGTTTTTTATATATATATATATAATTTACTTAAAGGAAGTTCAAGTAATTAAATGGATTGTATGAAGTTCAGCATAACGCACTTGACTTTTTACTTTATTAATTTCACTCTTTCTTCTGTCATCTCTAAAACGTCCATTTTCCAAGAGTTCATCTACAATTGCATGCTGAATATGTCAATATGAATACACTGTATGAACAATGCCAATAATTCACATGTACCACAGCAGAAAACATTCATCGAGTTCACAGAGATCTCTGTTCCATTTTCAAGATATTCCTAACGCATAGATGGTACAACCAAAGATATTTCATTTGACACAACCAGGTCTGTTGATCTATCTAACAGCACATTCTAATAGCTTAGCCAAAGTTTTACACATCTGTAAAGGTGCTAATGAAAGCAGAACAGCATTAAATAACCCAAAGAGTACTAACTGATGATTTACTAGTTATTTTAACATACGATGTTATGAAAAAGAATTCCATAAATTCATGGAAGCTTAAGGGAATCCTGCTATCATGTTTTTCTAAAATGTCTAAAAAGAAAAAAATCCAAACCAAACACAGACAGACCAACACCTTCCCAGTAATCAAACTATATTTTTTCTGTTTGTCAGTAGATGCCAGAACCATTGATTACTTATCAAAAGAACAGACTAATTTGCTGAGGACTGTGAAGAAAATCATTATGGGGTTTGAAGCATTGGGAGAGTCCCCTTGAAAAGTACCATTTAAAACCAGAGAAATTCTACAGAGCTTTTATAGATTTTCACTTTATCTGGTAGTTTGAACAATAAGCTTTGAAAAATCACTACTATCACACGGAATATGATTTAATTTTATAAAACTATAACTAATAAGTGCTACTTATTTCATGTTGCCCTTACATCTGCCTTCTAGATTTTTAACTGTTATTTCTTGAATTCAGGTTTATGATGCCATATAAAGTCTCCATTATTAATCTAGGGAATTATAAGACATAACGACTGTTTAGAGATGGCTAGAGAATGGAAACCCTGCAAAACTTGGTATTTAAAAGTTACAGACTGAATTGCCACTCATGATACAGACAAAAAAGTATGAAGACATTACATGGAGTCTTGTCACTTAACTTCTACTAAAACTGCTGAGCAGGAAAAACAGCAATGTTTTCCTACCATAAGCATCTATACTCCACATATAGGCAGAACCATATACTTTTAATCCATCCAAATTTTCTCATCCAAGTTTTAAGACTATTTCTTAAAAAAAAACCCAAAACCACAAAAAAACCAAACCAAACCAAAAACAACAACAACAAAACCCAACACCCCCCTCCACTAAAAAAGAATCCAAACAAAAACTGAAACTAAGACAAACACAAAAACCCACCACTGGTGGTTTTCAGTTGATATGCATGTATTTGTTTCTTAAAAAAGAAACGTATAGCTCTGGCTCACTAGAGGAACCTGTGCTAAGTAATCGTAGAATCATAGAATCATAGAATGCTTTGGGATGGAAGGGACCTTCAAAGGTCATCTAGTCCAACCCCCCTGCAATTGGCAGGGACATCTACAATTAGATCAGGTTGCTCAGAGCCCCATCCAGCCTGGCCTTGAATGTTTCCAAGGATGGGGCATCTACCACATCTCTGGGAAACCCCTTCCAGGGTTTCACCACCCTCATCATAAAAAAATTTTTCTGTGTGTTTAGTCTAAATCTACCCTCTTTTAGTTTAAAACCATTACCCCCTGTCCTATCGCTATTGGTCTGTTAAAAAGTCTGTCCCCATCTTTCTTATAAGTCCCTGTTAAGTATTGAAAGGCCGCAATAAGGCCTCCGTGCAGCCTTCTCTTCTCCAGGCTGAATAACCCCAGCTCTTTCAGCCTTTCCTCATAGCAGAGATGTCCCATCCCTCTGATCATTTTTGTGGCCCTCCTCTGGACCCACTCCAACAGGTCCATGGCTTTCCTGTGCTGAGGGCTTCAGAGCTAGATGCAGTACTGCAGGTGGGGTCTCACCAGAGCAGAGTAGAGGGGCAGAATCACCTCCCTTGACCTGCTGGCCACGCTTCTTTTGATGCAGCCCAGGATATGGTTGGCTTTCTGGGCTGTGAGAGCGCATTGCCAGCTCACGTCCAGCTTTTCATCTATCAGTACCCCGAAGTCCTTCTCCTCAGGGCTGCTCTCAATCCCTTCATCCCCCAGCCTGTATTGATACCGGGGATTGCCCCGACCCAGCTGCAGGACCTTGCACTTGTCCTTGTTGAACCAAAGGATGAATTTACATGTTAAAATGAGCAAAAAAGATTGGTAGATGCAATGACACACATTTAAATCAGAGGCTGAATTTTGATCCCTTTGACAGTGAGACTCAGTATGTCCATTGCTTGACCTGACTTCACTTTCTTTTTGCCTCAAGAGAGAGAGAAAATACAAAGGGGGGGGGGCAAGGGAGGGAAATCAGGAAAATACATTAAAACAATTATTTTTACTTGTTTACTTTATATTCCTTACCAGTTATCAGCACAGCTCATCTCTGCTTCAAAATCTTGGTAACAAGGGGGAGTTTTTGCAAAATGAGGGCGACAGTCAGAAGACAGCAGCTCTACCCATTGATCTATTTGAGTGAGTGGCCTGTGTTACCATGTTCATGTTGAACTAAAGCATACTGCAGTAATAATGCATGACAACCTGCTTGTTTCACAGACCTGTCATATAATAAGAATATTTTCATTCTCAGAACCCAGGCTTCCCAAATCCCAGACTTCTGCTGTGATAAGTAAGCAAATATTAAATCTTCTGAGACACAGATTTGTTCTTGCACCAGAAAAAAAAAAAAAATCTAACAGTGTTAGGTCTCCTAGCTTGGGAATTTTCCACAGTGCACTTGAGTTCCTCATATATTGATGAACTAGCAGAACAATCCTAAACTATCGACATCTAAATCTCCCCAAAATACCTAAGGCTGGGGCAGGTATTTTGTACCCATGGCTGAGCACTCCACTGCTGCACAACTCCACAGTGAATTGGTTTACACTGTGTAAACTGGAGCAAATCATAGAACTGCTTTGATTTACAATGTGGGGTCAGCCACTTAGACTGCTCATATAGGCACCTTTGTTTCTTTTTCCAACTTCATCTGTACCTTCTTGGCTGCTCAGAAGCACAATTCAAGATTGAGATCAAGAACTGATCTCAATTTTTGTCTACATTAAAAAAAAAAAAAAAAAACCAGAAAAAAAAACCAAATCAAAACCAAATAAACACCAACCTAAGCAAAATTTATGAAGCAGAAAACTGTTCACAATAATTATAAAGTAAAAGGCTCAGTAAAGGTGCTCAATTGTCATGCTGTAATTTTTGAGGATAGCATGATTTTCAAAGTCAGGGCAAAGTTCTTTAATTTTAGATTTGTGATGTAAAGCAAAAAACCGTAGATCTAAACATGGTGTTCCTTTACATGCAACACTCATTGCTAAATTGCTCTTTGCTAAGGATCATTAGGGATTTGTATGTCCATAGAAAGAGCAAGATTTTCCAGCAAAAATTATTAGAGTGTGATGCAGTCATTGTTTTGGTTGGTAAGTTTCTAGACTACATTTTGTACCTCAAAATAAATAGGAGGTACAACAGGTTTTCAGTAGAATAAGAAAGACCACCCCCTCAGGTACTGTGTTTCTTATGATCTATGAAAAAAGTTGGTAATGAGCTGGTGATTGACACTGATTACCATTAAAAGGCAGTGAAAATGCACAAACTGTGTTGCAAAGTTTTCTTTGTTAAGTGACACCTGCAACTATGATGTTTATCAGGAGCAGAATTTGTGCTTCCGTGAAAGCGAGGTATGAATTTCAGAAACCACACGTCTCTGTTACTTTCTGTTCAGAGGCAGTAGCAGATATGAGAAGATTTGGCAAAGAACAAGGTTTTTTTTCTTTCTCATTTTAGAAGTATGCTGAAATCACTATCTTGTATTCAGCATGCTGAAATGCCAGGTTACAAATTCACCAGTAGACAGCAGTATTTCTGTGTTACGTGATGTTAGGATGCTGATTACTGATCGCATTTTCATTCTCCATCACTCAGCCATGTGTCTTTGTTAGAGTAATCCACATCTCACTGTCACACTGTCCACTAACCTTGGTGATTGATGGCTTTCTGAATGCTGACTGAGACCTGCTGTTTTCAGGAAACATGATGGTAAGACTGATGACAAGTAGTTTTTGGGAGATCAGACTTACTTTTTGTAATTTGAAGTTAAGCAGCTTCATTCTTCACTGGGTAAAAAATTGGCTGGATGGCTGAGCCCAGAGAGTTGTGGTGAAGGGAGTTATATCCAGTTGGTGGCCAGTCACAAGTGGTCTTCCCCAGGACTCAGTACTGGGGCCATTCCTGTTTAATATCTTTATCAATGATCTGGATGAGGGGATCGAGTGCACCCTCAGTAAGTTTGCAGATGACACCAAGTTGGCTGGGAGGGTTGATCTGCTAGAGGGTAGGAGAGCTCTACAGAGGGATCTGGACAGGTTGGATCAATGGGCTGAGGCCAACTGTATGAGGTTCAACAAGGCTAAGTGTCAGGTCCTGCACTTTGGTCAAAACAAGCCCGTGCAATGCTACAGGCTTGGGGAAGAGTGGCTGGAAAGCTGCCTGGCAGAAAAAGACCTGGGATGTTGGTTGACAGCCAGCTCAATATGAGCCAGCATTGTGGCCATAGGTGGCCAACAGCATCCTGGCTTGTATCAGGAATAGTGTGGTCAGCAGGACTAGGGAAGTGATCATCCCCCTGTACTCGGCACTGGTGAGGCCGTGCCTTGAATAGTGTGTTCAGTTGCAGGCCCCTCACTACAAGAAAGACATTGAGGTGCTGGAGTGTGTCCAAAGAAGGGCAACAAAGTTGGTGAAGGGTCTAGAGCACAAGTCTTATGTGGAGCAGCTGAGGGAGCTGGGGTTGTTTAGTCTGGAGAAAAGAAGGCTCAGGGGAGACCTTATCTCTCTACCACTACCTGAAAGGAGGTTATAGTGAGGTGGGTGTTGGTCTCTTCTGCCAAGTAGCAAGTGATAGGACAAGAGGAAATGGCCTCAAGTTGCACCAGAGGAGGTTTAAGTTGGATATTAGGAAAAGTTTCTTCACTGAAAGAGTTATCAAGCACCGGAGCAGGCTGCCCAGGGAAGTGGTTGAGTCCCCATTCCTGGGGGTATTTAAAAGACATGTAGATGTGGTGCTTAGGGACATGGTTTAGTGGTGGACTTGGCGGTGCTAAGTTAACAGTTGGACTTGATGATCTTAAAGGTCTTTTCCAACCTAAATGATCTATGATTCATCAGCCTGTGATTAGAGAATAGTACCATCACTCCATTTCCCTACTACTGCTCTGCAACCAGCAGTTCATTGTGTCAGTAATACAATGGAGAGCTGTGCTAGTTTCTCCTTTATCCAGTGGTTACTCAG
Organism: Theristicus caerulescens; assembly: GCA_020745775.1. Taxonomy (NCBI): domain Eukaryota; kingdom Metazoa; phylum Chordata; class Aves; order Pelecaniformes; family Threskiornithidae; genus Theristicus; species Theristicus caerulescens. The sequence continues at coordinate 23,839,981 of CM036564.1, read as the reverse complement.
TATCAACTTCCAACCCAGGAAAGAAGAGCTAAAGGAGAGAACAGTTGCCTGAATTAGCATTTTCAAAAGCAGCACGACTTTTAATGCCATAAAATTCCCTATGCTCTGAAGTTGAGAACCAAAACAAGAATAACATGAAATAAGTAATAAGGTGGGGTGGGGGGCAGTGTACCACATCTGAACCTTATCAGGTAGGAAAGTACAATGAAATCCTAATCAATGATAGAATTGGCTCATTTTAGGAAATAACACTCCTGCAAGCTGTTATCATACTAAATATGCATGTTAAGTTACAGTATCTATGTTTTCCTAGCTAGTTAGAATACCCGAAGAAAGCAAAACACCCTTCCTCTCCCGTCACCCCCAAAAAAGTTACCCTTAAAGCACCTCTAGTGAAGGCAACTTCATGGGCAAGGCATGTTACTTTGCATGACAGTGTATCATCACAGCTATATGTAATGGATTACTGCCTCTCACCTGAACAGTGTAGAGGGTGAGAGGCAATAAGGTCGAGCAGAGGAAACAGTAACTTAAAATGCAATACATACCACAGAGAAACTGTGTCTTCTATCAACAGAAGCACGACCAGGCCAAAAAATTAACAAGGGTACTATGAAACATGCAGGAAAAGAGTTCTGACTCATTGGCTCCTAAAGTATTTTGTCTGACATTGGTTATCTGTTTGTATTTCTTTGTTTCTACAAGTGTAAAAGATGTTTGGGCTCAGTCACCAATAAATTCTTTACAAGTTGTTAAAAAAATAACAATACAGTAAATTGTATTCCTTGTTCAATACCTACAATTGTTTGTCTGCAAGCTTGTGCTTCAGAAATAGGACATTAATTTAATGGCTTTGCTTACAATTAGGATGTCAGTGTAAAACACATATGCACACAGAGCAAGAATTGCATTTGAATTGGACTAATGTTTTTATTTTTTTGAATCAGTGAAACATCAGACCTTCCATGCAGTATCCACAGTATCTCTCTGAATGAAGAGAAAGAAGTAATGTATTTTAATGATTTAGGCCCTTAAACTGTGTAGGCACTTAACTAAATCAAAGGGGCTTCATTAAGAAATTCTTTCTAGAATCAAGTGTGCATGTTATTATTATTTCATTATTAATAGAAACAATTACAATTTCAATTTTTAAACATTTCAGTGGTGTGTTTCATCTAAACGATCAATTCAAAACCTTTTGCTGTTTACTCTAGCTACTAGTACTGTTTATGTCTCCCTGCAGCAACCTGCCATTCAGAGACATTAGGCAGGCCAACTGACACAAATGAAAAAGCACCATCTATGCAATCACCACAATCAGCTCCTTTGAATGCAACACAGGTCATCACACATATTGATTAGGTGGCAATTTTTTGTGCTAAGCTGAATCTGGCAGGAATATAATCAGTGGTACTCAAAGCACCTTTATGCATTGATGAGAGTCCTCTCAGGGTAATAAAGCAGAAGAATGGACAGTTTCTGACTCCAACAGGCTAAGATTTTAGGCACCTGCACAGCCTGCAGGATTATGACAGTTTTAGATATCCACGTAGGCTGGATCTGTAGCTGCCTAAAGGAACTTTTCTAGCATACAACTAGACACCTATGAACAGAGGATTTTGTGGAGCATCATTATAGTATGCTGCATTTATGCAATATTTTAGTTGTCAAATGAATTAAAGAAAAAGTTTACTTTAGTTTTCCAAAGGAAGATGACTCAGAATTAGGAATCTGAGTGAACATCCAAATTTTTCAAAATGTAGAAGTAAATCTAAACCAACCTTAATTCTGTCTCTATATTGATAAGCTTTAAATTTAATTCTGAAAAGTAATTAAATACTGGCTTGTATTAGCAGTTACTTTTCAACTATAAAACTTTCTTTTACTGGGCCTTTATTATGAATTTTAATATCAGACCTTCCTACAAGTTGTACTACTACTTGTTTAAAGTGTCTTCTTGATAGTTATTAATGGATATCAATATACCATTTTATTTTTTTTATAAAGGAATGCTGATTTTTTTTTTTCTTAAAATATAAGTAGATAATAGATCTGTTTGGTTGTAGTGGCTTGTCAGTACCCCTGTATTCACAATGGTCAACTGAAATGCAATAATAATAACAGCAACAACTCCAGACCATAAATTCAATTTCATACAAAGGTTTTGCTTCTTCAGCTTTGATGAAGTGACAGTATGAATAAAACCTAAATGCAAGAGAGCAAGGAGCACTGCAAAAAAACTAGTCAACTTTGAGGTGACTCTATAATACTACAGAGACAAAGAATAAAAGTGTAATGATATTGCATGCGAAGTCCAGCACTTGAAGGCAACAGAGCTGAAGTATTGTTCTGAGATGATGAACTGGAAGTGAAAGAGCCAGAAAAAACCTGAGGATATCAGTTAATCAGTGGCTGAATGTCAGGCACCATGGAGAAGGTAAATGTAACCCTATTATGCATTTTCTATTAAGATATTTCCAAAGTGTCGTGGTTTAACCCCAGCAAGCAACTAAGCACCACACAGCTGCTCGCTCACTCCCCCACCCCCGGTGGGATGGGGGGAGAAAATTGGAAGGGTGAAAGTGATAAAACTTGTGGGTTGAGATAAGAACAGTTTAATAATTAAAGTAAAATAAAATAGTAGTAATAGTAGTAGTAATACTCAGAGGTCCTTTCCAACCTTAACAATTCTATGATTCTAATAATAATATAAAAATACAATAATAATATACAAAGCAAGTGATACACTATACAATTGCTCACCACTCGCCAGCCGAGGCCCAGCACGTCCCCGAGCAGCGATTGCTGCCCCCCAGCCAGCTCCCCCCAGTTTATATACTAAGCATGACGTTATATGGTATGGAATAGCCCTTTGGCCAGTCTGGGTCAGCTGTCTTGGCTGTGCCCCCTCCCAGCTTCTTGTGCACCTGGCAAAGAATGGGAAGCTGAAAAGTCCTTGACTAGTGTAAACACTACTTAGCAAGAACCAAAACATCATTGTGTTATCAACATCCTAAATCCAAAACACAGCACTATACCAGCTACTAAGAAGAAAATTACCTCTATCCCAGCTGAAACCAGGACAGTATCCACCCCTTATTCCTTACCATATACCTCATGCCCAGGTCTTACGCTTTCCAATACATTCCAATTAATCACCACCACTTTTCCAATCTTTTGATACACACGCACACATAGATATAATTTCCTTAGTCTATAGGTTATGCCTCTAAAATGTTCATTGAGTTCATTTAATCCATGACTTTGGGCTTCATCTGTCATAACAGTCTTTCAGGGCAGGTAAGATGGTGTGTGGTGTTGGATTGTTGCATCCTGAAGCCAGTTCTGCTTCCATCACCACTGCACTTTGCTCGGTTTCCTTAAAGTTCATTCTTCATTAATTTGGGTGATTCTTACTGTATACTGTTGATATGCCATATAGTAATCATAGAAGTGATGACATACAGTATTATATAGCAACTAACATTATACAATTCAGTTCACTGGCTATTTTCACCCAAAATCAAATCTCCTTGAGGTACACATCTGACTTCCCCATCCTCCTGCATCACCCACCAAGTGCACCCAGGTCCTTGAGCAAAAGCAATCCCATGAATGGGTTTACCTTTGCCTGAGGCAGGAGTAACCCAGACTGCTTTCCCCATCATATTTTTTATGTGCACTACAGGGACATTATCCCCCTCTACAGTACGTAAAAGTTTTGACTGGGCAGGGCCAGCTCCATTGGCAGATCCCCTGGTGTTGGCTAACCAGGTGGCCTTTGCTAAATGTGTACCCCAATGTTTGAATATCCCACCACCCATTGCTCTCAGTGTAGTCTTTAACAGTCCATTGTTCGATCATTCAATCATTCGATCCTAAACACAAGGAAGGAAGTTAATAATTACATTGTACAGAGCATTGATAAGAGTTTTAATGTAATAGTGTATTCAATTTTTAAATATATATTTATATTTATACGTGTATATATATATGTATGTATATATATGTATGTATTTAAAAAAGAGGAATTAATTGAGACAATGCTTAGAAAAGATGCCTAGTATGGTCCTTGGATAGTTGCTCATTCAAGGCCTCACTCATTTTACATTAACATTGTAAAATAAAGACAGAGGAGGAATAGACTTTTCTGCATAAATGTCCAGGGGTTATATAGTATCTAGGAGGGGGAAAAAAAAAAAAAAAAAAAATCTTTCCCAGGTGGGATAACAATGGTACAAAACCTCTTTACTATAAACTCTATACAAATTCAGTTGTCTAGTAATCTAGTCATTAGAGTCTGAGAACAGTGACATGACTGCATTTTTAGAACAGTTCTGAGCTAGATACTCACTTTATGTTGGAAAACTAACTCAAAAGACACAGCCTTTCAGCAATAAAATGCTACTTATGTATTTTGCAGATATTGAATTCAAGGTCATTTTCTTCTAGAGACAAGAAATTCTACTACAGCTATTTTCATACGTGTAATCATAACTTTTTTTTTCTGACACTATAAAAAGAAATAGTAAATAATATCCAGAAGAATCTAGGATAACAGTCTATTAGCTATATAACTTTTCAAACACTCTCTCTCCCATAATGCTCTCTGGTCATTTAGGAAGATTAGCAGGTAGAAGGAAACCTTGCATCACTATCCCTGAATGCATAGATGCTGCTTTGGTAACAAAGGTTGAGCTTCAAATGGAAAACCAAAGCCTAATAGTTCTTCTAGTTGTCCCTGTTTGAGTCTAACATGAGACATAGTGTAAGTGGATCCAGCTGCTCTCTTACTACTTTTTCTCCACTGTGTGGTTTCACTATGAGCCTTTTAACCACTTCATACCTCAGAATTTATCAGATAGCTGTAGTACGGGGTGCTACAGAAATGAAAATATTTAATTATTGCAGATATGTAATTTAACTATTACAGATGGCAAAAATAGTATTTTGTTATTGAACATAAATAGCTTTCTAGCATTTTTCTAGCATACTTTTGTTCAGAATAATAGTGTCTTGAAAGTTTGAGTCAGCCTCTTGTAGTTATATTAAAAGCTGCCAGTAACCACTGTCTACTTTTAGTAAAAGTAAACAAATGCAAAGCAGATTAGAAAAATGATGGAGCTCATACGTGCCTGGGTAGAAGTGGGGCCATTAACAAATCCATCCATGTCTAGCTTTGATAAGCTAACTCATCTGCCTAAAAACAGCAATCAGAACTCAGAACAGACAATATTCAGAGCCTTTTCCTATTCTACAGAGTTACTTGTTGTAATCACAGTTACTTTAAGGACATAAACATGTCTCATTCTCATGTTCTGTAATATTACTTTACTACACATACTGCAACCTTTTAAACTCAGGTTTTCCTTCACACTGTCTAAGAAATATAATATTTGATCTTGATAGCTGAACTAGAACAAGCAGGGATCAAATTTCTTTCTATACTAATACAAGCTGCTTAGATATATTCATACTTAAACATGTACTGCCACCTGTGGTCCAGGCAACAGCTTTAAACTTACTGTGCATTTGAAGAGGCAGTAATATTACTCTTTTTGAGTGGATTAGAAAAAGTTAAAAGGGTATTAAAAATGGAATATTAAAACAAATATAGTTCACATTTTATTTGATACTGCAATGTCTTGTTTAGAAAGTAGTCCTTTGCTTTTTATAAATGTAAAAGCAAACAAACAACCCCCAAATCCACTGAACTTATCTCTTTCAGAGCTACAATTTATACTTAAGTAATCAAAGACTGGATATTTCTCACAGAGCCTTATCTGAGTAACATCTTCATGAAGAAACATTCATTTATTTTTTGTCATTGTTCCTTCATGAATCCCTCAAATGTTTACTATTCAAAGTAATCTTTGGGTAGAAATGGCTTTGCTAAAGGATGCAACATAACCAGGTGCTGCTCATCTTCAATGCACAAAATTTTGATTTGTTCAGACTTGCATATTTGAAACTAGGTTGAATGCAAACAGCCCAGACCAAACAATATAGCAGAATAATTGAAGGGAGTGAAAAAAGTAAAGAGATACTTACTGCTAGCTCCTGTAAGCTATATTACCTTCTCTCAGACTTTCACTCATCCATCTTCTCCCACCTGAATCTACTTTAACACTGTAGTGAATCCAAATTTTGCCTAAACAGATGAGAAGCCTTCACCAGTTCTATACTTTTTCAGGCTCAGTGTACCTGCACAGCTGTCAAGGCTCTACCTGCATCTACAGACCCTGCAATCTCTTTTCCCCTCCCCAGGCCCTTTGCCTGGGCTAAAAACTGATATGGTGCAGCTGTGAGACCTTAGAAGATGCTTCCATCAAATAATGTGTGAGAAGTCTTGTCTACATCCTCCCCCTACTCTCATTCTGTTTGGGAGCTGCATTTAATTCAGACCTTTACCCTTGATCCTTACCTGACCTGTTGCATCTATTTCTGTGCTCAGCCTTGTACCTTGCACCTGATCTCAGATCTGCTTTATCACTGCAGACTTGCCCACTGATCACTAAACTGTTGGCTGAGCCTGGTTACCAACCCCAGATCTGCTCTGCCCATCTTGTCAGGTATGCTGGGATTGCACACCTCACCTGGCAGGGCACTGCCCTGATCTCTCCTGCTGTTACCCTTGGCTCCTAGCTCGATTTGCTTTGCAGAGCAGTCACTTTTCTGCTCCCTGGCAATAGCTTCTTGCCTCATAATTTACAGAAGCAAAAAGGAGACCTACAAAAAGCTGCAAGGCAAAGCTATGAAAATAATAATTTTGGGTGCCTTAGTTTTTGGACAGTAAGTATAAAATAATAGTTTTGTATCTTAAAATCCAATGTATACAGACAGCTGCCATTATTAGGACTTAAAGACAATGTCTGTCTGCCTTCTGAAAATGAAATTGTCACATTTATGAGTTTTGGACCAAGAAAATGCTAATGTGCCTAAGTGCTTTAGGAAATTAATTAACAACATTTGCATAGGAACATAAAAAATTATATGCCTTAGGTTGGCATCTGTCAAGACATTCACCTATATCTGATTTTAATGGAAATAAGGTCTTTTTACCACCTTTTAGAAAATGAACAATGAAAAAGTGATTTGTTTAAACTCTCAGATTTAGTTGCCAGAAATCTAGAACATTGAACAGAAGATCATATTTTTCATCTTCAAGGAAGGTTATTTAATTTATTATGATCTCTGTAAATATGCTCAGAGCAGGCCTTCTGTGTTGATGGCTAAGCTAACACAGACAAGTAACCCTAGATGGCAAAAGTCAAGGTCTCTCTTTCAGCTACAACTTTTCCTGCACTTAAAAAGGACCTGGAATAAAGTATTTTGTGTGACAGTAGTTATTAGAACAGAAACTGACCCCTCCTGTGCATCCCAACTTATTGCATTGTAAAGTATTCTCATGCATGTTTTAAAGAAAAACTTTAAAAATCAATAATAAACTCATTAGAACTTTTTATTTATTAGTGACAAACATTCAGTTCAGGGTCAGGTCAGACTGGGTAAACATCAAGAACAGCTGCTGACATTATCTGAATAGCTCAAACCTCATGACCTGTAGAACTGAATAAGAAATTTATAAGGTCAGATTTCATTTTGTTAATATAAGTCCCTTTTGAGAAGAATTACCAAAGTAGATGAAAATAATAAAAAAGAAAAAAAGAAATTTTTTTTTTTTCAAAACTAAGGATGTTGTCAGAGCTCGTTAGTGGTAGTTTGATCTCCATCTTGCACCTTTAGAGCAATAAAACTGGGGGGTAAACTTTTTAAAGTAGCCAATGCTTCCAGGCTGGCTAGACATTATTCTGCTTGTGGGAGGTGGTGAGTGATGCTTTTGTATCACTTGGGTTTTTTTCTCTCTTTCCTTCACTTATTAAATAGTCTTTATCTTGACCCCCAATTTTTTCCTCACTTTTGTTCTTCCTGTTCTCTTCCCCATCCTGCTAGGGGGGAAACAGCGGAGGGGGGTGGGTAGGCAGTGAGCAAGTGGCTGGTAGATGCTTAGTTGCTGTGGCAAACTGACAACCAACACAAAGCCAAAAATTATGCTCATGGTTCCTATCCAGACCACCTCTGCTATAACTGAAGTGTAATATCATGAGGAGTCTTGCTCTACTGTGTTTCTGGGATACAAAGGAAAATGTGTGTACCTTTTTGTACAGCTGTAAAAATCCTGTTACTCTCCCTTGCTGTGATGTGAAACCATACCGGCTGCCCCAGGCCTTAACAGGAGACTAAGATTTTGCTTCCAGTAAATAAGATCCTTTTAGCATACTGTAGGATAAAACAAAGGTTATCCTTGAGGTTTAAATGTCAAAGGGAGACCTTGAGAATGCTGGTTGCACATCCCAGTTCTGGCACAAATGTTAGCTTCCAGCATAAAGTGTCATTCTGAGCAAGGTTCTAACTAAAACTCTTTCCTTTGGTTTAGCACATTTAAGAAATTATAATACTTATTTCTTCTGTGCTTTCTCAAATAAATCTTTTTAGAGTCTAAGCTCTCTTGCCAGTCTCATGTCATAATATTTTAGCCACTACTATAAGACCTTTCAGTCACTGCTATAAGAAGCTCTCCCAGATGATCGCAGGTATCTTGTCTATATACAAGGAAGAAAATTTTGGTCATTACAGTTCATATGTAGTTCTGAATTCAGCCAGAGTAACAACCTCTCATAACGGCAAAATAATGCCTTTGTACAAAGAAGCATTTGCTACTGATTTGGACTTCAGAAATAGGTGGGAACTAGATGATGCTGATTTCTCAGTGCTGCAGGATCTGAAAGCCAGGAGCAGCTCATCATTATCTTCCAACAGTAACAGATTTAGAAATACAATCATTTTCTCAAAAAAGTAGATCTGTATTGAAATTATTTCCTCTCCATGATCTTCTGGAATGTTTAGTCCCAAAACAGAGTTTGCATTTGTTGTCTCTCACTGAGAATAGTGTTACATAGACACTGAATTAAAACAATATAGTAATTTTCAAAATCTGAGATTAGAAATCTGCAGCAGACAGGAGGAAAGATTCACAAGCACCATATTAAATTACAAGAGTCTAATAGGAATGCCTACATGAATAAATTGTGTCTAACACTGCATCCAGAACCTGAAAGGCCTATTTGCCTGAATAAATCATAGAATCCTAGTCCACATTTTTAAGACTGAGGTTAATACTGTTCAGTGAATGAATGATGAAAATAGGCACATTTGAATAATAAGCTCTCTTTTTGATGAAAACTGCAGGTTATTGTACTTTCGTACAATATTTATATTACAATAACTTTGGTACAATTTTCAAATTTATTGATTCAAAAGAATACTGCATTAAAAAAGATTTAATGGGCCATGAGAACATAAAAGTAAAGTATTCTTTTACAACTCATTTGGGCATTCTTAGAAGAAAAGCTTTCCATGCTCTGTGGGTAGTTTATAGGTCTAGAAGCCCTCTGCAAATGTTTGTGTTTAATTCTGTACTTTTCAAGGCAGCCCATTGCATTAGCAAAGGGATCTTGGACCTTTGTTGGTGCCGTATCATATAAAACTTATTTTCTTTCCTTTAAAATATTCAAATCCATAATATAAAAATGGAAGTTTAGAACTTTGTTGAGCATGCAAGAAAGAATAAATGAACATCCTCCTGCCTTGAAACCTAGTAACCTGAATCTGATTAGGCATGCTGGTTTAAAAAAAAAAATCAACCCATCCTTTTCTTTTAATGTTTTTTATATGAGGTTATTTGGCTAGTCAGAGACATGATATACTGGTAGCTTTTAGATAAAAGAAACTCAAATGTGCAAACTTCTTCAAATAGTAGAAATTTTTCTTGCCAAAGCAGCCTCCTGTTCCTACTATAACAGAATGTGCAGAAAATGCTGGCAACGTGGTGGTTTGTATTTTATATGAATCAGCAGCTTTTGAGAGAGACAATAGTTGCAATGCTTTTAAATTTCATACCTAAACCATGTTCAAATCTGGAATATGGTCCTGAGAGTTAAGTCATCAAAAAATTATGCTCCTATTTTAAGTTATAGCAATATTGACATTCCCTGGTTTTAAAATAAAAAAAAAGCCTGTTTTTTTCTCTATGTCTTCAAAACTCATGCTCTATTAGAGGTCAAATTTTAGAGACATATCGCTCAGCTTCATTGTACAGTTCCTATTGGGAAATATTTGTTTGTCTTGTGATATATTCTCGCTTTTAACTCCCTCATAAACTTTACTGATTTAATTTTAAAGGAGCTAAGACTGAGACTTTTCGCTTTCAGAATAACTATAGAGTTGTGAAGTATTAAAATTATTCTAGTTTGCTTTTAAGAAAGCTACACAGTCTCTAAGCCCCTGATTTTAGTGTTTAAAATCAATGTAGTCTGATCCAAAACATCCTTTAATTTTTGCAAACCATAAAAAATTATCTGTTGAACTTTTTTGAAACCAGAACAAAAATGTGACACTTGTGCTTACATCTACATTAGAAAATTGTTCTTCTGTTTATCTGTATACTGTATTCATCAGTCGAGAGTTCTGTGTTGTTCTCTTGTATTGAAAAGCACCTCTGAGAGTCCACATAACTCTGAGGAGTGAATGCATTGACGGACACCTTGGAATCTCAAGCTTCTTATTTCTGAGGGGAATACTGGCTATAGTCATCATCACATCACACACCTGAGGCCAGGCAGGAATGTAAGCAAGCCTCAGAGAGTGCTACAGAGAGGCATCCAAAAGAACATTTAAGAACTAGTGATAATGATTCACTACTTAGGTTTAAAATTTTTCTAACACCACGAAACACAGACAGGGCTTCTCATTTTTTTTTTCAGGCCTCTATATTTACATGCAGGTGTTGCAGCCAAAAGCAAATTAAGTTAGTATTTGTCCCTAGGAACATCTTCTCAACTGTTTGAAGTGTTTCTTATGCATTATGGCTGGAATGTTTCTTGCTGTTATTACAATAGTAATAAATCTTGTAATGCCTTTCATATCTCACGTCTGCGGCTCAACTTGTATTTGATCTTCAGTGTTCTTTGGCTGTGCATGGAGTAATGGTGTCGAAGACATGCTTCTATTTGTCACTGTATGCTAACCTTCATGCATAACATACAGCATTTTTCCACTAAGTCCTAACTGCAAATGGTGATATTACCATAACAAATTTCCAGTGTGCTTTTCCTAGCTATGTCTAATAGAGATGAAAATGTCTATGTGCCAGGCCAAACACTGAGGCCAGAAGGGAGCATTTGGTTGTGCTTTCATCATAGCGTTTGTGTCTCTCTGGTTTAGAACAGGTGCTCAGTGTCCTGCATTCATCCAGGCATGCTCAGAAAGTGACTGAAAGGCATCTTTATCACTTCTCTTAGTCTCTGTAACCTTGGCAGTTCTGCTTAAATTTACAGTAGAAAACAATAACTAGATCAATAAAACAGAATGAAATGCATTGTAAGTGTATTTCTGTCACAAGCAGATGTGATTCTGCTTGGCACTGGAATACACACCTTTTACATAAAGTTAATTATTGTCACAGAAGTAATTCAAGAGAATACAGGAGAAACAAATGCAGTCTGTAATGCAAGTATAATACATGCTGTAACTAAAACTCTTATTTCTTGACTCCATCACAATCTGTGTCAGCTCCAAAGCTGGGTACCTCTGCTGTCTGATGTGAATAACCATTAATTCTACTAGTTGTCCTCAAATTAATATGAAAGCCAGGATTAGCTGGTTTGATTTTAATGATAGTTAGTGGTCTATCATAACTTCATGGGTTCCTTTCTTTCACCTTTTTAATACACCCTTTTGATCATGTGCAGTGTGCATTGCCCAATACTGTTTTTCCTGGTCTCTCATGCTACATGAGGTTGTCCTATTTGTTAAAGAAGTAGAAAGATCACATTAAGTAATATGGAATTATGCCAAAAAGATTAAATAAATAAATATGCAATATGTCCCTTGACAATTCTAAGGAAATTCAGGAAAATCTACACAAATGAATATAAAGAACTGACTTCCAGTTAAAAATTACATTCACTTATGCATACAGTATCTAACAGACTGTCAAGAGGACATAACTGTGAACTGCACATAGTTGCACTTAGTGTGACTTTTGTGGGCATGGCACCACAGGTAGCCCGGGGGCGGGGGGGGGGCGGGACTAGAAAAAAGATACTGAATGTAATAATCACAAAAGTCTTTTAGGAAATGGAACACATAAATAAATGGGGGTTATTCCAAAGATCTTAGGCAATAGACAGGCGTTGCATACAATGTATGTACTCATAAATATATCACTGATGTGGAATTCATTATACAGTATTTTGTCTTGTTTACCCTTTCCAGACAAAATTTAGGAAAGCTACAGCTCAAAGTTTGGAGGAGTTGTAAATAAACATTCCCTTAACGCTATATTATTACCCATCTTGAACGACAGTAACCAACTCTTTCTTCCAGCATAGGATTATTCTAAATTCAACATTAAAATTAATCCAATACCCTTGATTAATCAAAATTATATATTATCATCCTCATTGCAATCATTTATCAAAGATCATTTCCTCCTGCAGTTTATAAGGTGCAGAAGAACAACAAACCAAGTCTATAAATTGAAAACACTAGCTGATAATTGTGTGTTAAGTAAAACTATTAAGTGGATGGAAATAGTTTGGCACTTACTAGGCCTCCCACATATATGTCATGCCTTTTACAAACTCATGTAAGATCATTCCACAGCCTTATTAACACATGCAACAGTTGTTTTTTTACTTGACATCAGTATCCTAGCATAAAGATGTGAATCTTCCTCGTTAAGGAAGTTTAAGTTAGAAATAATTGATATAAATTTGCTGAAGATTCCTACAGAACCTTCATTTTTCTTGACTGCTTCTTAATGTACAGACACCAATCTTGTCCTTATCTGACTCTACGCTGTCTTTGTCATCAGCCAGAATGTGTCCTTTAGGTTTGTTATCAACTAGGAAATGAAACAGATGGTCTTAACCAACTGAAGATAGACTACTGAGAAACAGCACTTTTATTTCAGATTCACTTCAAACATGAACACACTAGGAATACAGAAGGGAAAGAAGTCATTCAGTAGTGATACCTTGAGTTTTTCTGTTAGGCTTGGTTTCCCACACCTTCTCCAGATTGCATGTCTAACCCAGTTAGAGCTCTGGGCTTTAACTCACTAAGTTGGAAGGCAACATACATTTTCTATATGCAATGTTTTTAGCTGAAATTGTCTCAATTTTGCTGTATTATAGAAATACAGCAAATCACTGTAGAGTTGTCTAAACATTTAGAATTAGCTGGTAAATATCATCAGCATATTACTATGAAATACCTTGTGTTACTTCTTAAGAGATTGATAACTGACTTAGGTGAACTGTAGCCTGGGGTAGTTCCATGGAGAAAAAATCCCCCCAACTTTTTGTCTAAGTTTCTTAGGAACAAAAGAAGAGGTAATGCTCTGTTTTTACCCACCAAGAGGCAGAAGTAGATATATGTATCCTAACTCTTTATTGTATGTTAATGTTTAATTAACAACTCTAAAGAAGCTTTAGCTCTTTAGTGCTTGACTGGTTAACTTGTGAGTTGGCAAGTGAGCACAGGTAACACTAAAAATCAGTCAAGGTTAAATCAGAAGCAATCATTTAGCTTATAAGTCAGAAGAAGGGAAAAAGAAAAGTCAGAACAAAAGTGTCTCTTTGTTATCAGAGGCAGAATGTACTTGAAGAAAACAAGTTTTGAAGTAGATCATTATGAAAATATGAAAAGCCACTAAAGCTTATCTTGATGAAACACCTCTGACCCTGGAAAGGCATTATGCAAGTTTTGAAAACCCGAATGGGGATGGTCTGGGCTCAGCCATAAGACTTCGCCAGTTTACATATACGTAACTTTAGGACTTAAGCCCCTTTTGTCTGACATAACATATTGGAACATCTCATAATTATATAACCATGACTCTTTGTTTATGGTTTTTCAGCCATTTCTTTTTCATGCTCTTCAGATTGCATAATGAAGCAGACTGTTAGACTCATGCTCCAATTCAAAGAGAAATGATTTGTGTAAGAAGTACATGAAGTCCTATCTCAGTCTACACTGAAATTAACAGAAACCACAGACAAGCCTTCACATAATTAAGTATTCAAAGGCTGAACATGTAATTTTCTTTCATCTTTGTTAACATTGCTGGTTTTAGTTGATCCATTCTGATTTTCAAAGGAATGAATAGGCTTGAATGTGTGAGGTAAGCTTTATGATATCTGGAATTTTAGGAGACTTGGCTTTCAGAAACAGGAAGCAATGAATGAAGATGTAGAAAATACCTTTTCATTAAGAAGAATTTGGAACTGCCTCACTGAGTAATGATATTTCAAACACTACGGGCCCAGAATGATTACGAAATTTAGACTAAATAGGTTTTAGGAAAAGAGAAACCAAGAAGTAGATAAATATTGACTTAAAAAAAAAACAAAACAGAAACTCCTGCAAAAAGACATGTTCTTGGAAAAAAGACAAGAAACAGAGAAGTGAAGGAATTCCTGATACAATAAGCAGTATATTGGGCAGTGAGCAGGAGATAACTTGAGAAAAAGCACTTTTTAAAAGAGATTTTGAGACACCTACTGTAAAGTCCACAGGCAGGCTAAGATTAAATTTTCTCTTCTCGTTATAAAAAAATTCAGACCTCTGGAGTGGCAGATACAATAGAAATAGGTATAAAATACAAAGAAAATTCCCTAATTAGTATTTTGGACAAGGTTCAATTAAGAGGAAATACATTATTTTGCATAATAGATTTGATTCTAACAGTCATTTCACTGGAGCTACATCTGATTTACAGCTTCATAATTGAAACCTACATCGATCTTGGATGATCTAATCTTGTAAATAACTTATATGGAGTAGTGGACTTGATAAACTAGTTCACAGAAGTAAGAAACATTTACAAAATTTAACTTAGAGTAAATGCAAAAATGAAATAAAAAATGTTTTTTACATTTGCAGGTTTTGGTAGACTATTTTGACTTACTATTTACTTAGATATAACTATATAAATATGTTTACATAATTGTAGAGGAATGTGTTTTAAAGTTTTCTGTCTGTGGAAACACTTTTCTTCCTTTGCAGCACTAGTTGCTCTGCTAGAAAACATTTTCAAGGCACAGCATACAGATAGTGACTTGTAGATGAATGGGTCAAACCCAAAAGGTCATGTCAGTTTAATTTCATGGTAGGAGATGAGAAATTGCTGATGGGTCAGAGAAAATGGGATCTGAGTACTTGTATCCATCTGTTTCTTGGGATATATATATATAGAAAGGCTTTTTAATCCCATCTGTTTGTGGTAGCCAGAGCACAGGTTGTATGATCAGCACTTAGTAATTGGCTTTTCTTGACACAAGTGTAATTCAAGTTTGGTGGTTTTATTTCATATTTTAGTAACAACAGCAGAATGAATCCAAGCTTTAAAGATATTCTTGACTTTTACTATCCTCATTTAAAATATAGCTTAGCCTAGAAAATATTTTCAAATGCATGCACACTTTAAGGTTGCAAGCAGAATCTGAACGTACTAACCGATGTCTCAGAGCCCAGTCCAAAGTCTAGTGTCTGATCCAAAAATGTGTTTTAGAAATTTTTAGATTTCAATAAAAATTCAGTAACTTGTGCTGATTCATAGGTTCATAGCATTGTTCAAAAGCAAATAAGGGAGAAATGCATAACAGGGCTGAACTGGCTGAAAATGATCACGATCATGTTGCTCTGATGCAATGTGCCACTTTGCTGAGCAGAAAATCATCAGTGAACTTGATTGGTGATGAGAATCAGAGGGATTAAGAAACAGGATGCAAGTTCCTTCTTGATTTTGTAGGAGAGAGCTGGATGGAACAGAGAGAAAGAGAACACAGTGACTATTTGCTTATTTCCAACACTATAATTTTTTCTCTCTCCATGTATATTATTATGTTTTGTTTTCATAGAATATTTAATCTGAAGATATTAAAGCCCTATAAAAGGCCAAGCATTTCTTAAAGCAGCCTACAATGTGGATATTTGATATCCATGGAACAAATTCCGAAATCAAGGGAAAAATCAAAATCTTCAATCTAAACTTTTCAAATTTAGAAAAGTTAGGAATTTAAATTCACATGAAAGCACTTAATAGTGAAGTATGATTTTCTGATACACTAAGCATCCACAGATTCATTTAAAAACTTGTAAAATCACGCTGTTTATTCAGATATATTTAGCTGATTGAATGTAAATAACTTGGTCTCAGTGAAGTGCTTAAGACACATAGTGAATTAATGACAGCTGAGAATAGAATGCAGGTGCCTCAGGCATCCAGTTGTTTTCCTTTGTTAAATAAAAGCATCTTTCTGCTTGACACAGCAATGCATTTCAAATTAAAAAAGCCCTGGTGTGAGCTTACCATGAGGCACCTAGTGGATGCCAAATGAGCAGCTCACCTCTATTATTTTAAACTGATCTGGAAGGAGGGAATCAAGCAAGATTAAGTGAGTGTGTTCTCACTTACATAACTGTAACCCATTAGAACTATGCAATAGCAAATAAGATATCTAAGATCTGATTAGACATATGGAACAGAAAATAAAATATAATTAGAGCAGCCCATGACTTCCTTTCAGACACTACTCATGGGAATAAAGGGGTAAAATACTACATCAAGGAAATGGAAGAGCAGGACTGGGAGAACAGGCTTTATGGACAGTCATTTCCCAGGATGTGCAAATAGGTATGAGGGGGAGAGTAATACACAGAATTCTATCCAATCCTCAGAAACAGAAGGTACAAAAAAGTGTGCTAAAAGGGATTTCATTCCTTCCCAATTTTAAGCATGGACAAGACCTGTCCCAAGGATAAAATTAAATAACACTCCTGAGCTTGTAATTAAGCCCAAAACTAAAATACTTTCTAGAATTTTGCATCTCATAAATTATGAGATTCTAGAACAAGATGACAGCGACCTTAACTTGCTGGCTTACACCTCCATGATGAGAATTTCACCATCACAGGAGGAACAGTAATGCTTGCTGCAGCTGGCAGGACAGCAGCACCCATTTGTCACTCCAGACCAAGTGGCTCTCACACAAGAGGAGACCATAATCCTGTTTCTTGCCCCTTCTCCCTTGTAGTTTCCTTGCCAAAACTTTTCCCTTTATTAAACTGTCTCTGAGCTTTCCAGATCAGCACACTTGTATCCTATGCTCTTCTCCCACAGATACAAGTAATTTCAACCAGAATTTCCACATATAAGCAGGGACAACGAGTTCATCCAAAGGGTCCCTCAGAGCTGAACAAGTGCTTAGCTACCAAAATAATGACAGAAGACAATATGGGCATTCTCCACCACAACATGTACTCTTTTCCTTATCACTCAGGCTGTGCTTACACCACCACACTGCCAGCCCTTCTTTCTCTTGCTACACTGCCTTCCCTCAGCAGAGAGGCAACCTCAGTAGCTCTCTCCTGAGAAGGCTGAGCTTAGCAAACCAGGCATGGACACTTTATATTGAGCTTTATTGCTGCCTGTCTTGTTTTCCCTCAGACTGCCTTGATATCCTTTGGCATTTACCACAACAATGGACTACTGTGGTAGCACAGGCACCAAGGGTTCAGATAACAAAATAGCACTTTGCAGTAGCGCAGGGTGTATGAACAATGCTTCAGAAGCATTATGTCATCAGTTTCTTGTGATCATAGAAATCGGAGATAAAGAAGAACCTTCAGGGTGTCTAATCATCTTTCAATACCAGAGAGCTGGATGGGTGTTCCCGGGGCACATTTAGCAATCTTTTATCTAGTCCAGTTTTACATATTTCACATTTCTCTCAGTAAGTTAACAGAATCATCATCATAGGTAATTTTTCTTAGTGTTCAGTCTTAAATTTCTTTGCTTAATATCATCCTGTGCATTTACACAGTGAGCTTCGTAAGCTATAAAGAGAGAAAGAGCACTTGCTGACCAAGCAGGTTTTTGCAAAACTCTTTCAGCTCCATCACAGATGTACCGTTGTTCTTAGCCCTTGTGACATATGCAGTAATTGAGGAATATTTCATTTGCACTGACAGAATGAATCCAATATTTCCTGTGTAATATGAAGCTGATTAGAACAGAGAAAAAAGTTAGCTATAGACAGGACAAAGCAATTTTTTTTTTTTCTGGGCATGAACATGGGATCTTCTGCGATTGATATAAGTTTTACTTGTTAGTAATAGCCTAAGGATTTACTATATGCATTAAACTCTCCATCTCAAATTGAGTTTGGTTGAATTTTATTAGCAGTAGTACCAATGGCAGTATACCTGGAGATCTCAAAAATCCAAGTTACGATCTGAATTCCTTCCCTTCCTGTGCTCCCCTCCCCCCCCAGGTAACTATGACATGATACTATATGTTTTCCTTCTGATTCTCCTTCTACTGTTTTCTTCTTAACATATTGCTATAGGTATGTAATCTGGCCATAAATTCTTAATACTGAGTATCTCATTCAGATTTGCACACTATAAAATAAATAAATGTTACATTTGATAGAAAGAACCTAAAGAAAGGGATACTTTTATCTGTCTCTTGCCATCATTCACTATAAATGCCTAGTGTTCCCACAAAGATAGGCAACATGCCTATTAAACTTTCTTTTCCCATGCCTATATTAAAACTCCCTTCAAACAATTAAGATTAGTAAGTTAAATATTCTGAAGAAGCATGAATATCATAATCTCTTTGTTTATGAAAAGCAAACTATACATTACAAAAGCAAGTCAACTAATTTAAATCAGTGAAAATGTTAATACTGTGACTATATTTCAGTTAAAAATAGTCAAGAATAAGCTGTGCTGTGTGAAAGATGGCCCATCTAACCTGGTGTGCTGTCATTTGCAGTAACCAGAAGCTGATGATACAGGAAAAGGTACATAAAGAGTGTAACTGGTTTTCTATATCTTGCTAGCTCCCAGAAATATGGATGACATGGATTTTCCTGAAGGAGGGTCATATCCCTGTCAATGTATCTTTGCATGTAGTAATCCCTCCTCACTTTCTTTTAAGGAAATATTTTGGTTTTTTAATCCATTCATATAATTGTAAATAACTTATTTGTGTCAGTGAGTTGCAGTAATCACTATTGCATATTGTAGAGAAAAAAAACCTCCTTTAAACCTCTTAAACAAATATTAAAATTCTATCCCCGCACTCTCGTCCTTGCAGTTTGTGCTGGGAGAAACATTTATTCTTTTTCCAAAGTGTTCATGACTAGTGTCCCTCTCCCCTTATTGATTTTTCCAAAGTTAAATAGCTCTTACTTCATTCACCAGCTTTTCCATAAGTTCAGCATTTTCCATATCTCTGTAGCTCTATTGTATCTATTTTGAAAGAAATGCATGCAATACTCTAGATTTCTCTTCATTCAGAGGTACAGTTATGCTGTGTAGTTCTCTATTCCTTTGTTAATAATTGCTAATATTCTATTTGGGTTTTTTTTGACCATTGCTGAATTTTCAGCTAATAGTGACTCACCAAATCACTTACTTTCTTAAGCAATTAAAAAAAATCCATTGTAGAGCTTCACAGTTGTATACGACTGTTTTTACCTGTGTGCCTTATTTTGCATTTATTGACACTGAATTTCGTTTGCCATGTCATTGACAAGTCAGTCAGTAAAAGACTAACTCACAACAGTCAGTTTTAGTTTTGGTTAGTCTGAATCATTTTATATCATCAGGAAACTTTGTCAATTCACTGTTAGCCCCTTTTACCAGAACATATCTGAATATACTGAGTAATATATATTCCAGCACAGGTCCCAGTAGTATTCCACTGGTAATTTCTCTCAGAGAACAAACTTCAGTTTGAGTCAACCATGTAATCAGAAACTGCCCCTTCTCTTAGTGTTCTGCAATAAAGCAGTTCTAAAACTGCCTATGTATTCATCAGAACTGATGAGCAGCGTTTATAGAAGTTGGAAAACTGTATGATCACTGTCCTGGTTTCAGCTGGGATAGCACTGATTTTTCTTCCTAGCAGCTGGTATAGTGCTGTGTTTTGGATTTAGTATGGGAATAATGTTGATAACACACTGATGTTTTAGTTGTTGCTAAGTAGTGCTTACACTGGTCAAGGACTTTTCAGCTTCCCAGGCTCTGCCAGGCGCACAAGAAGCTGGGAGGGGGCATAGCCAGGACAGCTGACCCAAACTGGCCAAAGGGGTGTTCCATACCACCTGATGTCATGCTCAGTATATAAGCTGGGGGAGTTGGCTGGGGGGCAGCGATTGCTGCTTGGGGATGTGTTGGGCATTGGTCGGTGGGTGGTGAGCCAATTGTATAGTGTATCACTTGCTTTGTATGTTATTATTGTATTATTATATTATTACTATTACTACTATTCTATTTCATTTTACTTCAATTATTAAACTGTTCTTATCTCAACCCACGAGTTTTCTGACTGTAACCCTTCCGATTCTTTCCCCCATCCCACCAGTGGGGGGAAGTGAGCGAGCAGCTGTGTGGTGCTTGGTTGCTGGCTGGGGTTAAACCACAACAATCACCAAATCTGGAGAGGAAGTAATTTAAATCCTACTCTTTTCTCATTCCACAGAATAACTTCACAAACATCTGTCTTTTTGCACTATGTATTTCCTCCTTGCTTTTTGTATATAATGACTCTGTTCTCATAGAACATACATTTTATTTCTAAGTTTCCTATATTTATATCCAAAATACTTGAGATCAAAATGGACTGGTTTTAGTAAACCAGTATGTCGTATCTAGATCAAAAAAGGATTGTGTCCATAATCAAATAATATTTCCTGGTGCCTTTTCCCCTTTTGCAGATTAGAAATAAAGAATTTGGAATGTATTATGTTGATGTGTGCATAGAGTAGACAAACTCATTTGTACATATACAGTATGATACAGAACACATGAGAAATTACACTATTAATTTGGCAGAACAGAATCAAATAAAAATGAACTATATTTATGATTTCATACTTTTCATACAAGTTTCAGGAAAATTCTTGTTTTCAAGGAAGTTCTAAAATGTATTAACTATAAGCTTGCATTCACTGTATTAAGAAAGGAATTAAGTGTTCTGTAACACATTTTTTAATCACATTTTCTTTTTGTCACATGTATGCGACCTGACTAGTGTAATAGTATAGCTTTTGCTTACCTTCAATAGGTCTTCTTTCTTTCTAACTTTCTACTGAAACAGAGTAGTTTCAAACAACGAAGTGATGCAACACCGCAGTTACAGAAACTTTACTGTTTCCTATTTAATTTTAAGTTTTGAATTGCTACTTAGGTTTTCTTAAGATTTAGGTTCTAGTTTTTCTTGTAGATTTAGTGCATATTTCCAGTATTTTGAGCTAATCTGAATTCCACTTTCAATTTAATTAAGTCTCATTTTTAAAAACATATGCAAATAATTAGGACACAGCCAGCAAGAAAAAAATAAAAAAATCAAATAATAAGAAACATATAGAAATCAATCAATCAGAGCACTAGCAACAAAAGAAAGCCCAAGGAAAATATCCATTCTCCAGACAAGCTATAAAAAAATGAAGTCCAGCAGGCTAATACTTTTAGTATCTTTCCATATTAGCTACACCCACAAAAACAGCAACACAGGTGGGAAGCACAATTAATGTCAGACACAAAGAAATAAAACTTTCAGAAGAAAAGATTAAAAGGTATTTAAATATTTTGGCTGTTTTCAAGTCAGCTGAATCTGATAAGCTCCATCACAGGCTGCTCAGAAAAAAGCTGTAATAGCCTCAGTTTCCTTCAGTGTTGTTGCTGGGTATATCTATGTTACTTACTGGAACAGTGCAAAGAGGGAAGGACTGAGTTTCAATGTGCAGTGGTCTCTCATGGGTCTGTTGTGCTTCTAGAATACTGTGTTACACCTAGAAAAAATTTTGAAAATTTGCTGGTCTTGGTTAAGCAATATGCATGTGTAGAGAGTTAACTATTAAAGGACGTTGTGCCTGCATTACAAGTATGGCATCTATCTGGTGATCTTTGCTCCTCTACAAGGGAAACTGATTCAAGCTCACCAGGGGCATACTTGTGTATGTACTACAGGACTTCATATGTAGACATAAGGCAAATTCTCAAAAATAACTCCTTCTTGGTACTACATTGCTACACCTGTTACAATTACATTAGGAAACATTTTTAAAAGAAAAACACTTCCTAAAAGCAAAAAAGAAAATGATTGACAGCAAACACTGATTAGCCAAGAACAAATCCTATCAATCTCATCTCATTTCCTCCTATGACAAAGTGAAAGGCTTCATGCATAGATGGGAAGCAGTAAATGAGAACAGCTGGCTAGGCAGCTGCTTTGCAGAAAGAGATTTAGGAGATTTAGTTGTCCACAAGCTGACCACAGGGTTATGTTTTGGTTTTGTTTTGGTTTTTTTTTTTGGGGGGGGGGGGAAGCATGCGGCAGATTTGAAACAAAGTACAGTTTCTATGAATATTCACAAAATTTCAGCTGGAGTCCTGTTTTTGGACTAGCCCTTCAAGAAGAGTGATTGAGGACAGAGGAGTAGACTGAGTGTGAGTATGTCTAGTACATATGATGCTCAGGGAGTGATCAAAAGAGTGGAAGCTGCTAAGTGTGAGGATGAGAAGACTGAACACAAATGCAGTTAAGTGCTCTGAGTGGGCTGTTAGCCAACAGGGGAACAAACTGTGGCTCACAGTAAATATGATGAGACTTACATTAAGAACAAATCAGGGGTTTTAATAGTATGGTTTTCTTAATAAAGAATCAAATTTCTGGAAAGAATTTCAAACTCTCTGTGATTGGAGTATTTTAGGAGTTGGTAGACAAATATCTAAAGGAAGCAATAAAATTAATATGCTTTTGGAAGAAAAATGAGCTAGGCTTCTAAGCTCTGCTTCAGCCTAGTGCTCTAAATATTTATGACTGAAGAAGGAGAGATTTCTTTTCTCTCTCACAAACCATATTTAAGTTAACAATTTTCTTAGAGTCACTGGCAGAAAAAATTTAATACTGACATTCAAAAATACCAAGTGCTTAATATTCTTAACCTTTTTAAGGGCTATGGGTATATTCGTGTTAGACAAGAATATAATGCCCCATCTATAACACTTGCACACTTGTGTTTATATTATTCCTTATGTAAAATGGTCTAGTGATTTAAGACAGTTTTCCTTGGTATGATCTGGTACTTTTTACATTTTAAACAAGATTTTAAATGATTAAATCCTATTATTTGTTAGTTCTTTTCAGCACTAGTATACAGTATCATACTCTGGTCAGAAGTTTTATTATGTCAGCAAATTTAAGTAAAATCAAGTACACTGAAATAGGGTTGTACTTGTTTTCTGGAATCTCATCATAAAAAATTTAAATCCACATGACTATTTTGTCTGCTATAAATCAGGGAGGGAAAAGCCATAGCTATGCAGTGTAGATTTATGTACTTGATTAACAAAATCCCAATTATTTAAAAAAGAAAAAAAGGAAAAAGAGAGACACTTAAAGTGATTAGAAGCTTGTGTTTTAAAAAGAACAGAAAGATATAAAAACAGGCATGAAAGGAAATCTCAGTTTTACTTTATTATTTTATTTGCTTTAATAATGAAAAAAATGTAAAAAACCTAAGTGACAAGTTTTTTTTTTAAACTCAGGACAAAAAAATACCACCACCAACAAAACCCCCACATGCACAAAGCACTGACTCAGGTTTATCAGTATCTTTGCTTTGTCCCTGATGCAGTTTTGCAAGAATGTTTACTTTCCTGTCCCTGAGTTCCTCATATACCTGAGTCTAGGAAGGGTATTGTAAAATTTCATTATTCAGCATTAAAATATACTTCAGTCCTTAGAAGAAAGGTGCTATAAAAGGTAAAGCATTGTTATTTTTTCATAATGTATTATGCAGTTACTTTTTGTACAAAAGAATATTATAGCAATTTTGTGTACTGAAAGAAATACATGGCAGCAACCTTTTTCTTTTCAAAGTTACACAAGGAACTTCAACCCCATTAAAGCTGATCCTTGCTTCAGATCCTCTGCTGATCAGATTTTGGCAGTACCTCTTGAAATATCTGGCAATCTGTTGGACTGTTACCATTTCAGAAGTACTAATTTTCCTTTTAGATGAGGTGCAGCATTAGACATGTATTTTCTTTGTTACAGCACATGTAGGACCCAGCAGCCAAGTGATCAATATACACCCAGGCTTTGCCCTACTGCAAATGTTCCCATTATCAAACATATGGTCTAATGTTGCAAATCTTGCTCAAATGTTGTAAGTGAAGTCAGCTGTGCAAGAAAACTGAAGCCAGGGAGGACTCCACTCTGTTTTGTACAGTAGGATTTCACACAGCCACTTACAAAATGCTTTCTGATGAGCTGGTAAAGACATTATTATCAAGTTGCAGAGGCTGACAGATAAATATCATGTAATGCTCAAAATCCGCCCCCCCCCCCCCAAACATTTTAAATAAGAATAAAGAACGCACGGGGCGGGGGGGGAAGGTAATGAAGGCTTTAATGTGACAATGAGAATGATGTAGTTCCAAAGAAACTGTAAATCAAGATTCTCAAAATGTTTTAAAAAATATTTAACTTTCAGAAAACCCTGTGAGAAAGTTACAGAGTATATTGCAGTCACTTTTCCTGCTGTTGAGAAAAAGACTTCTCCTGGTTGAAGTTTAACAATGCACATCAATAATTTTATAAGGTAGAATATTAAGGAAAATTTTCTATCCCAATGCAGCAGCAGAAAAAGGCGAGACCATGCTGCAGTTCCTAAAAATACTTTATAGAATCATTATCGATCGCATGTTAGATTTGATGTTCGTTGGCATTTTAAGCTGCTTTCTCTTATTTTCTTTGTTATGGTGGGAAGCAGACAATTTAAAATTTGCACCTAAGCTTGGAAACAAAAAGAGACAAACAAACAAACACCAAAAATAAAACAAAAGAAAAGAATAAAAAAAAAAAAAGGAAAAAAGTGATATTGCTAAAAAAGTGATACCGCAATACAAAAGTAATTTCAATGTAATAAAATTACATTTTAAAAATCTCTCAGTTTGAGGAATCTAAAGGCTAACAAGACATATGGAAAACCTGTATTTTTCTCCTATTGATTTTAACTTTTAAACTTAAACTCCAGTTTGTGAATTTGTAAGATTTTGTTAAAGATGATTCTACACTTGAATTAGTTCAATGTGCCATCCATAATGCTAGATATGACTCATGATATTCCTATTCAATACATTCCTAACTTTGGCTGTGGGTTACTAAAGGAATTTGTCTCAGTACTTCATAAGTGTTAAATGTCAATTACTTCAAGAACCTAGAGTGTCTTTCAAAAGTCAAAAAAGTAACAAATGGCACTTGTGAGCAAATGGCTCCAAGAGCGATGAACATTTTGTTGGTTTCCTACTTGAACAGTACATGACTCGGCAGGCTTTTGAAACCCAGCAAGCAATAAGGGAGCTAAAATGACTGTGAGGACATAATTATTGTAGCTTTGTTTTTCTTGACATATTTTACACCTGTGCAAGTGGCTTAAGAGAGAGAAACTGTAGCCTCATTTCATCTATGAGATACAAAGCATAGACCTAGTTATTTGCATGCTTTTCAGTCTACATTGTTTTGTTTTCTTTCAGCCAAAAGATTTTTTTTAAATTTTTTTCTTAGTTTATTATAATACGCAACATGGTAAGTTAATTTTAATATCCAAACATTGTAGCAAACAAAGACTTCACAGATGGTTAATATTTTACATGGAAACTCATTTTCAACATTTTTCCCCTCTGCTTCGAACTAACTTTTCTTTTGAATTGTTTCTTTTCTCCTTTTGCTTTTTTTCCCCTTCTCAGTGACATGAAGCTTTGAGGAAAATTTAAAAAGCATATAAGTGGATGAATATGTAGACTTTGCCTTCCAATCACTAGTATGTTTTGTCAGTGTTCTTCAGAGGATAAAGTTTTGCTGAATGTATTTATGTTGTCTGCTTCCCTTCTGCAGATAGTGTTAGAATAGTCATGATTCTATTTTACGTTTATTATTATATTTTATTGTTTGACTATTGGATCGTATTTTGGAAATCAGCCACTAGTTCAGCTTCCCAAGAACGGGTTTTTACTTTCTGTCTACCAGCTGGTATTTTATTATGTAAAATGCTCAATGAGATAATGTCTACCCAGTTTTGACCACTTTCACTAATAACTAGACATGCTATCCGCTTCCTAAATGACACAGTGTCCTTGCTATTTTCTTATTTTATTGTGATATGGATCATAAGCAACCCAGAGTCAGAGAATCGGAAGACTTGCTTCAGTCTGCATCTTTGAAGTACAGACCACTATGACATTAAATGCAAGGATAGATTTGTTAGCATGTGTATTTTTGGTGAGGTGAGCAGAATGAGAAGAAGAATGTTTAAGAGAAAAATATTTCCTTGGTTTAGTAAATGAGGAAAACAGGCAAACTTTAAAGAGAGTGAGAAACCACTTCTTTTCATGTTGAATCCCTGCACCAGTGGCCAGAAAGCAAGAAATATAAAGTGCAAAACATCAGGACTCTGAAATACTGAAGAAAAGAACAGGCCTGTATTTAACGTTGCTAAAAATATTTTTTAAGTGGACTGCAAGCTATGTAGGGGTTTAGAAAACCCAAGCCACTCCACAATCTCCTGCAAAGTCCTTGTCTTGGCATACAAGGCAATTCTGATCATATAGTAGTGAATGCAGTTTAGCTAAGCTGCCATTTTGAAGTAGTAGAGGGGACATGTGACAGCAGTAAATAATTCTCCAGTAGCAAACTGGGAGCTGGACAGAAACATTTTGTTCTTTACTAACAGTAGTTTCCAAGGGACACAAACTAGTTTAATGGTAGTTTTCTCTATATAATTGCTAGAGCTACACAGCTCTGGCCAATACACTTAAGCCAACTTTCTGTCCTTTGAACAAAGTACAGAAGATAAATTATGCCTCAGCTTAATTTGTTAGGAAGCTATGTTAGTTTTTCTATTTTATTCTCTGGAGTTAATAATACATTACCCAGTTTAGACCAATATTTTTAGATGTTATTCCACGCACTGCCAGGTTACATGTGCTTGAACACATCTACTTTAAAGAAACTGCAAGTTTAACCTTGAGACAATATAATCCTGAGAGGAAGATTGACCTTTCCTTTAGTTGCATTTACATTATTTTTGGAGCATGACTAATCTTTTAATTGGAAGTATCAAACAGCAGGTACTGGACTATTTACAGCTGGACCAAACCTACTGATTGAAAGCCAGATTCTGCTCCTACTAGAATTAGTAGGAGTTTTATTAGACATCCATAAAAGATTAATTATTCCTCTTGGGTTTAATCTCTGGTTTTCAGAAACTATTGAGTAGTCACAATTTCAATCATTGTCACAAGGAGTGAAGAGTCTCATAATCTCTGAAAACAGGGACTCTAACTCAGGTAAAATTTTACTCCCCTGTCTGCATACTATAATATGAGTAAGACATACCAATGAAAATACTTCAGATATTTTAACTGCAACTGTATGTACTTACAACAGCAACACAAAGCCCACAGTCATACATTTTCTCCCTTATTCCTTACCTAGGAGCTATTCCCATTTTATTATTCAAATTTATCAATACAAAGAAATAAAAAAAAATATGGATTTTTTGCCTCCAAGAGTTAGAGCACTGTCACTAAGTAGATAAAAAGTCAGCAAGAAATTAATTTGAAAGTAATGCTACAGCAAATTAAAGTGTAGTGTTTAGGATATTAAGGTCAACAAATACGTTGTACTAAAAAGCAAAATAAAGTGATTTAAAATAAATATTTTAAAAATTATCTTTATTTAAAGGATCATTACAAGATATATGCTAGGAATCTCCATCTTCTTGAAACTGTGAAAACAATAGAAGAGAGACTTACAAAGCCCAAATGTTGTAACAAATATGACTCTATTTGTTTACAATTCAGAAATTGTTCTGTGAATGTTCCTCATTACATTGAATGAGATGCTCTTTACCTTGCTGGAACTAACAGGAATTTACGGCAGAAGACAGAAGCAGGGTAGTCAGTAAATTTTCTGTTGGTTTATATCCATACTGTACTTTCCCCATGAAAGGTTTGTTGTTTTCTAGGAGGTTTTTTTTGGTGTGTGGGATGGGTGCTGATAGTCTCTTCTTGAAACAAAATGCAAAATGAGTCCATTTCAATTCTTTCTAAAAAAAAAAAACCAAAATAAAACAGTGGCTATAAAACAACTGTCAGTCTCTGCTCTTTATTTGATGAGGTCTTGTTTAGTCAAGACAAAGTTTTCCACTTTGCATCTGAAGAGGCTGGACAAAAGCAATTTCTTTGTCCTTAAGTATCCAAAACTTGCTAATATTCTTCATATTGGTGGTTTCTATGAGCAATAAACCTCATCTTTTAACTTCCAAACATTGACCAGAAAGGAAACTGTCTTCACTAGTAAGTGAATACCCAGCAGAATACCAAGTAGAATTTGGTAATAAGGAAAGGGATATTCTATAATCAATTCAGTCTACATTTCTATATGGTATAATATAAAAAATGTAAGATGTTAAATCAAGGAGTGGAAAGAGGTCCTGCTTTCTTTCAGCTGAAGATCATACAGAAATCTTATGTTAAACCTTCCAGAGGGACCCATATGAATTCAACAGATTCAAGTCTCTTCATCTTTCTGATTTTTTTTAACTATACCAAGCCATTTTTCAGGCTTGTCATATTTAGTGGCTTAGTCAAAACTCGTGTACAGTTAACTCATGACTTGGGCACAAGTTAGCCCTGAAACTGTTCTGATCTAAGGGGTTTTTTGACCACAGGTACAGGGTGTCATCTCTTCACAGACAAGTGCTGGCACAGTGTCATTGGTAATGCAGCTTTAGTATACCCTATTTAAGTAATACCTTAGTATTTAGCATGGCTTATCCTTACCCTATGTCTCTGAAGCACCATGAAAAGCTTCAGCTGCAGCATCTCCAGGGAGCAATGAAATCTGCTGTACATAGGTGTAAAAGAGTCATCAAGACAACCTCTGCTGTTCTTCTAAATGATGTGTTCATGAGCTCTAAAAACTAAATGCAAAGTCTATCACCTTTGAGAAGCATGGGTGAGGGCACCTTGTGCATACTTCTGAATGCTAGATTATGTGTCATCTTGTCTTTCTGCCCTTGCTGTTACAGAAATTGTGACTGGACTAAATGAGGAAAAATGCTTCTTTTCTACCTAGTACTCCTCTGTGAGTCTACATCTATTTAAGACCAGCATATTGGGGTAACTCGCGGTAAAATGACAGGTTTAAGTTCCACTGAAGTATTCAGCTGTGAACTAACCCACAATAATTCGCTGTGGCAAAGTGATGGATGTCACTGGACCCTGAATTAGATTTTCCTTCTGTAGAGGTCACCAGAGTCTGTTCAACAGAAAACAAGCAAAGGAGTTTTTTGAAACTCTACAGAGTTCTTTCACAGTATGTAAAAGAAACAGACCAGATAAATTTTAATATAACTTCCACTGGTGCAACTGACAGCTATTGATTTTGAAAGCTTATTGAAATGTAACAAAGGACCATGCTGCTAATAAGGAACAGTTGATAGTACAGTTAACACATCAATGTTTCATCAAGGCTTTAATTTTAATGTGTGTTTCAAGGGCTGGAAGTAGAATTAAAGGAGAACATGGCACGTATTGTGTTTGACCCATTTATTCTTTTTCCTTTTATATAAGATGCAAAGCTAGCAGAGAGGATGTGTCTCTGTTGTAATGTGCATTGTGTTTGCACATTTCCCTGTCTTGTTGATTTAAAGGAACCTGTTACCTCAGACAGAGGAGTTGGGGATTGTAGATTTAGTGCTATACAGATCATCTAGCTAAAGTCTTCATCTTTTCATTGCCATATATTTAGTAACTTATTGCTAACTATGTTTTGTGAAGAGTCCTGTCATAAATCCTGTTAACAATTCTGTTTGAAATACTCACGTTGGTGTCAAGTGTGTTGTACCATCATAAACATAAAGGTATGAAATAGGTTCTGAATATGTGTTAATATAGTTACAGCAAACTTCCTGTATACTGACTCTACATATTAAAACATTGTTATTGTCTTTATTTTCATGATGCTGGAATGTCATTTTTGAATATGAGCTGAGAGTTCTCAGTCATTGAGGAAGACATTCATTGCTTTACAGGGTTGAGTCTTTTCATAACCTTGTGAAGCTGAAAGTTGCAAATGTAAGGTAGGATCCTGTGAACATACCTTAGTCATACATGCCTACATTTTAACTGACCATCCCTTTCAGGAAGAAAAGTGCAATGTGATCCTGTGGCAAAGCACTGCCTATGCACCTACTGAGGAAAGTTTAGAGCTCATATCTGACAGTTCCTAGGAAAATGTTCCAAAGCCAGAATATTTACAGAGAAAGTTTTCATGAGTTACTCTATACCCTCTGGACAACTACAGATTATTACAAAACTTTAGGTAGGAAAAAAAAACCCAAACGTATATCTTCCTTAAAAAGGAAATTTTCAGGTAGAAGGCTAAAGTGGATCCCATCCCAAATATAGACAAACATTTTTTTTTTTAAATCTGCCTTTTAACAATTTATCCTGAATGAAAACAAAACTGACTCATTATCCTCCCACCGGTATTAATTGAGAGGTACTCTATGGAAGTCAACAACCTCCATTAAGAGAATCAGGATCTGATTTGTGATGTGAAAAATGTCTTGTATGTTCTGCTGTATTATCAAAAGAGAAGATAACACTCATATAAATTCTAATACTGGCCTCCCTTAACAGTACTCAGACACAGCACACAACAGTTTTCCCAAACCTCGTACTTCTGTGGTTTCATTTAGACAGTAGGATTACAGCTGTGTTAGAGGGCTTTTGTTTTGTTTGTGTTTTGTTTGCTTGGAGACTTTTTGATCAATTGGTTAGTAGCCTAAAAAGGTAATTGCAAGGTGACTGAAGTAGTTTGTGTCTGATTAACCAAAGAGCTTCAACTGAAACAAAAAAATATTGAGTGTTGGATCAGTTCACTTCGTTTTGACACTTTCAAAGCATTTGAGATTTAGGTTGATTAAAAAAATAATCAGATAGGTAGGTAAAATAAAAATAAAAATCAGCCATAAAAACTGAACTCTAATTACCAGATTGCTCAGTGGTGTGACAGGAATGCTAGTTCCCACTTTCACTATACAGCTCTGAAAGCAGGTAACCGTTTCACTCTGTCTTCTGTGCCAGGATCTGTGAGACTCCTGTGTAGACAAGTGAATACAACCTAGGTTTGTTAAAACGCAATTTGTTACTCAGTGAACTAGAGAATCTAGCTATGAGCATTTAGCCTTTTGATACCTGACTTTACTGTAATCACTTAAAAATAAGGCATTCTGGTTTGGCCCAAATTTAAAAAAAAAAAAAAAAAAAAGATAGCTGGTCAATCTTGTTTCAACAAGAAAGGGCTGTTCACAAAAGCTAATTTTGCCATATGAACAGTTTTTCTAGGCTCCTTCTATGTTCATTGAACAATGAAAGGCTCCTCCAAGGGTTATTCAGACCCTGAAAGAAGCTCTCTCTCACCACTGGTTATTGAAGAGATTTAGAGGCTCCAGCATTGCACAAATTAAACACTTACAAATGCACTTTAAAACCACATACAGAAAAATATTTCATGTCAATTTAACCTGTTCAGCAGCAAGACCAGAAAGAAATCAATATATTTGCACTGTTCTAATTAGAAGCTGATATTTTTCCTCTCGTTATTTGGTCTAACATCAAAACATCACAGCAAATTTTTGTGCTCTTTATTAGATTTTGTGATCTCCTTGAATGAATAAAGAAAGTAAAACATGCAATTATAAGACATTTTATTGCGACGCAAATCCAAATGGAAGACCTGCAGCTGCCTTCCTCTGTGGAACATCAAGGCTCTGTGCGTGTGTGTGTGTGTGTGTATAAATAAATAAATAAAATAAACAGCAGACTTGGCGGCAGGGGGAGAGGGGTTATTCCTGGCAGTTTATTTTAAAGTATATTGGCTAGAGAATATAAGATCCTGTTATTTTATATGCCTTGAATAAAAATGGCAAATGGCTCAGCTGCACAGAGCTTGGTGAAAAGTGGTGATTTAAACCATGGACCAGCTTTAGTTAACAGTCACATTTCACTGCAGATGATGATACAATAAACAGTGCAGAATCGGATTATTTGAGGTCTCTGTCATAAGGTGCCATACTATATGTCCTGTACTCCTGTTCCTGGATATCAGTAGAAAATTCAGCTAAATTGCTAACTTATACTAATACATGTGTTTGATATTATGTTTTATTGTTCTGACAATAAACTGAAACCAGGATACAGTTGAGCCTACTCAGATCAGCTCTTTGGTTAAATCCTAACTACAAAGGATGTTTATTATAATGCTTAAAACACCACCTACTTTTCACAATGGAGCTGGTCCTAATGGGGTCTGGAAGGTAAGAGCTAGCATCCTGATTTTAGAATTAAAGAAAGAGGAGCACTGTTCCAATTGATAGTTGGCATGCTGCAATTATAATGTTATTTTCAATGTCTGGGGTAACCAAATGGCCATTGAAAGGCTGCATGTATTGGGAACAGAAGAGTGCCAAGAGACGTGTAAGGAAGGATTTTAGAAAAAGAATATCCTTGGTAGATTATCTTTGGTATCCTTTAGTAGAAAAAGCATACTGTTCTCAAACTGTGTTTTCTTTAGACTGCTAATGGACACTCTGCATCCTTAACATAGCACTCTAGAAGAGACTTCATGAATTATAGCTTATAAACCTTGGCTTTATACAACCCCTTCAAAGAACAAGTTTGGCAGTTGCAGAGTGAGGAGGCAGAATTTGTGCATATGTGGTCAACCTGAGAGTAAAATAGAGGAACTGCATGGTTTTTAAAACTGAGCGATATATTCCTATGGCAGCTTCCTTTTAGTAAGTGCAGATAATAGAGAAAACAATAAGAAATGTTTTGGGCTTTTGAATAATTACTTATTTATCAGACATGCTTATGAGTGATTTGTACCTCACTCAAGTGGAAGACCAAGAATTTGCCAAATTCACGGCAACTTGTGATAACCTCTGCACCAGTATTTTGAATGTACAGTATTCCAAAAGTCCCATTACTATAGGTTATGGGTGGCTGCATAGACACATTTGTGCCTTCACAAGAATACATCACCAGGAAAATAAACCTTCATATGAATGCATCTGTTTACTCATCTGAGTAAGCTTTAAAAAAAACCAGAGAGAAATGGTGGCTGAATGTTATCAACACATAATTTGTGACTTTAACATAATTTTTTCTTTCTAGAGGTTTAAAAGCTGTGGTCATGTTTAATATGAGAAATTCAGCTTTAACTGAAAATTATACAAAATAAAAATAAATTTCCCTACTTCCCCAAGTCATTATTCAGATTCCAGGAATTAACAAGAAGCTAAAGTTTATGATGTTTTAATATAGTCTGGCCTTTAAACTTTTATAAGCTCTTTTAATGATTGAACTTCTAGAACTCTCATTTTGAAATTTTCTCTGCAACAAAGGTTATTTCCTTATTCCTTTCTGTAGGGAAAATGAAAATTCTTATGTACAATATCAAGATGTTTTGTAATGTTTTTCCGAACAAGATAATTGACTGAATGTACTCATCTGTCTGTAAAATTGCCCATCAGAGTTGAATGACTTAAATCTTTCCTGGAGAGCATTCCTTTTTAAGAGGACTGAGAAAAGTGAAAAACAGAGCAATAGCATATAGGTGTCTCTGTTGCTCTGAATGGAACGGAAAAGCTATCTACCCATCTTGGGGGACAATGACTGGACATCATGCTTTTAATAACCAGGATCCAGGGAGCCAAGTGTGAGCAGTTTGGCTATTAACTTTTACAGGAGATCAGAACAAAAAAATGAAGAGTCTTTGAGCAAGCAAGGCAGACAACTTTGCTAAGCCAGTCTAAGTTAAGGTTTGGCTTGGTGATGCAAAGAGCAGGACTTCGTATACTATACTCCAGTTAACAAATAAACACTGCTTTGTTTTGAAAAGGTTTCATGATTCACTGTAATTACTTCTGGTCACATTATTTCTTCACAAACTCTAGGAGTTTTAGCACAGTTGTTCCTATGGACTCTTTGGAGAATTCAGACAAGACCACAGCTACTGAAGGTACAGTGTCAAAGAGGAAGAAACCAAGGGGGTTTGCTCTGACACTGAAATTATGCTGGGGGCTGTTTCAAAGAGTTGGAAACATGCCTTCAACCTGAGTACACAGAAAAGAGAGCACATGGTCTGAGTGCAACACAGGAGCAAGTAGCTTTCAGCAGGAGACAGTTTTTACTGAACTGAGTGTCTAGTCTCCAAGTTCTGCATTTCAGTGTGTCATTCTGGGTTGTTATAAGAATGTGATTTTGGTCATGATCAAGACAGCAAGTCAATCTTATTTTATTAAAGTTAGCAGCAGTAATATCTTCTACCATGGTATCAGACCATCTCTATTTAGGATTATGTATTTTTTGCCATGGACTCTGAGTGATCAGCAAGGCATTAGTTTTGCGTATTTGTGACAACTTTAGAAACTCACTATTTCTCTATATAACAAAGTAAATCTGAAAAAGGAATGAACGTATTTGAACAACAGCAGTGCCAAAACAACAAAATCATGGTATACTCCCTGTGGATGAATAAGGCAGTAGGGAAAGTAAGAACACACCAAAAAGTCTGTGGTTGTTATTGTTCATCATACTACATTGAGAACAGCCTCAGACAATTTGAACAGACAATTTTCTAGAGCAGTTATTTGTATTTTTAATCATAGATATTTACATGCAGACTTACAATACATTAAAAAGGCAAAAGAACCTAAAGAGGCATTGCTATCTAATATCTGCAAAACGACCTACGTATAGTCTTTATATTCTTCCTCTCAAAAAGATGTCTTCTTTCCTTTACTTTTAATTTGCCTTTTTTATTCAGCACTGTTTTATAAATAGATATATGTATTTATTCATATGAGTGCAATGAACTTCTCAAATGTGTAAAAGTAAAAATCTTCAGACAATGGACTGTCTAGATATTTCTAAATAGCACAGATAACATGGGGCCTCTTATGGTTCGCCACGCTTCCACGAATATTGAATAAGAACAATGAAGAAATTGAGTAATAATAACCATTTTATCTGGCATGAAACAAAGCAGTAACTCCTAATTCAGTTTCTAATAGTGTCTACTATGTCTCATGGTGGTATTGTGAGTTTGGAACCCTCAAAGAAGACAAAAACGTTACTCTGTTAGAAAGCAAAAAAATAGTTTTTTTAAGAAATAAAACAAAATATACCATAAAACTGCATACTGGAAGAGCCTTTCTTGCTGTGATCCGGCTGTTGCATTTTTCCTGGCACTGGTTAATAAAACCTGAGTTTCAAATGTGGTAAAAAAAACAAGAAGCATTTTCATCCTGTAGTATTCTATTTCACTGCTAAAATTAATTCCATTAATTATGTGGTTACAATTAGCCTATTTTGCCAAGACTGAAGTTAAGAAAGCAATGAATGTTTTATGCCTTCTCTTCATCAGCAATTATGTCCTCCCATCTAGGAACAGACATATTTTCTTTATTATCTATACATTTTATCATTTTCTTTTAAGTCCTTTCTTGGATGTAAATTCATGTCTTTTAGGTTTTTCTCTTTTATTTCATTCTTATAAGCCTGAGTTACTTTTTCAAATCCTGTTTTCCCTTCTTTGTGTGTGACTTTTCTTAATTTTTAATTTTAGAAAACTCAAGATTTCCTGATATAGCCCTAT
Organism: Theristicus caerulescens; assembly: GCA_020745775.1. NCBI lineage: Eukaryota > Metazoa > Chordata > Aves > Pelecaniformes > Threskiornithidae > Theristicus > Theristicus caerulescens. The sequence continues at coordinate 23,804,100 of CM036564.1, read as the reverse complement.
TGATCTTTTACTAGGACCCTTGTCTTTCTCCTGATATGGGACAGTTTCCCATTTTTGAATTAATATTGTTTCTTTCAGTACCTGTCAGCTCTGCTACAACCCTTTATGTTTCTGTAATAGAGAGCTTACCATGATATCCTCCTCCTTTTCCTTCATTACCTTCATGGAGAAAGAGCTGGCATGTTAGGCTCTCATGAATTTCTCACAAAACAAACAGAAATAACCTTAAAATATAAAGAAAATTTTTCTTGCTTTTTTACCCATCCTCTTATGCCTAAACAAGTGTTACTCTTTTAATAATGTATTCAGTAAGTCCCATGGAGCATCCGACTACATTTTTTTTGTCTTCCATATCTACAATTTTTGAGACATTTTTTCATTCTAATTCAGACTGTTCTTGTTATAAACAGTTCTTTCTTGATCATTCTCATCTTATTCTCCAGTGATGCTTAACAAAACAGAACCTGTTTTCTTGGCGGAAACAAAGGGGAATCAATTAATTAGTCTTCTTAACATCAAAATAAAAAAATTCCCCTCCTTTCTTGGAATGTTGTAAACTGGCTTTAGCTCCTGGGCACTCATCTTACCTATTCTATAAAACCAACTATAATTCCTCATATAAAAAGTAAAAATTCTATGATCTCACCATTTGAAAAATCTACCCTGTTACAAAACCCAGAAACCTCTAGTTCTCTCCACAAGCATGACAGATGCTGTTCCAGTTTCTCCGTATCATCCACTCACGAATGAGTATTGTTATGTCCATTAGCTTTGTATGCATTCAATGGATGAATAAGGACTTTGAACTAATCTGTACACAAAGCTGGCTTGGCAGGGTTTTGAGTTTTAATTGAACTTTGTATTCATTTGCAATTAGTTTGTTTTGTTTACTTTCTGATAGCATTAGCAAACTTCTTAAAAAGGAGATATAAATAAAATTTGTGCTAATTACATATGAGAATAATTGGATTTTATTAATCCAAGAATTCATGCAATCAATTTAATTATTGGTACTCTCATTTCAGATACCTCATTATTCTTCACACTAATTAATCACAACCACTAATGAGTAGTTTTGAAATGGGACTCTTTACTCACTTACTCTGAATGGAAGGTTCCTTAAACAACTATTAATATTTACTTCAGGGGAACAAGCAAGTTTTATAATTTTTTATATTTTTTCAAGAAAGATGTGAGTCTATAAGGTAACAGCAACTTTCTTGGTTCAAAATGAGACATTTAACAGATTTTCATATGGGACATATTTCATTTACAGTATTGTCTACAGTTACAGACAGGTTATAGGAGAATAGGGCTCATGATTTTTATTTTTTATTCTAAATACTGTCTGAGTTTGAGCAAGTGACTTATATTTGCCTTCTTAAATATGTTGTTATTCAGCAAGGATAAGTGCACATCAAAATGGAGGATTAACAAGTACTGTAAATAAACATAGGGTTATGCAGAGGTCTTTACTGAATAACCATAATAGCTTTTGGAGGTTATCTTCTTCTTGTGTCTCTATACATTCAATCTGGAAGTACATTCCATTTTTTATGGTGTCATGTAGAAAAAACATACTAAATGCGAGAGTCTAGCAAATAGGATATTACAGAGACTATCCTCCCTCATAGAGATATAAGATAAAACACATTTGAAAAGGAAGATGTTACTTCTGATGCAATAAAACTTATAGAAGAACTTGAAGATATGCTAATTCCAAAAGTGAATATGGGAAACGCATTTGGTTTTTAACTGAGGAGACCAAGGGAAGGGGGATAAAGCCAGACTGGTTAGGAAAAATAATAAAGCTGATGGACTATTTCTGATGGGCAAGAATAAAACAATATTGTGGAGGTCAGAGAAAAAGTAATGAAGAGAATGATGTCAGAAAACAAAAAAGGGAAATAGCAAAGACAAGGATAATAGTTTTAGTTGTACAGGCTGTGAGATAAAAAGCAACTCCCAAAGAGGCTGAGAAAAAAACTCTTTGTAAGAGCATAGTTAAGAAAAGGCAAAAATGCCAGAGAACAGAGAGGAGATTAAAAAAAAAAAAAAAGTGTGAGAAAAAACAATGTGAACAGCAAGGTCAGACAAGATGGGGGAGAAGGTGCTCCAGGCAGAACAGAGATTCTTCCACAGCCTGTGGAAGAGACCTGCAGCCCACAGAGGAGTCCACACTGATATCCATACTGCAGCCTATGGAGGACTCCATGCTGGCGCAGTTGGATATTTCCTGAAGGAACTGTGGCCTGTGGAGAACCCATGCTGGATCAAGGGAAAAGTGTGGGGAGGAAGGAGCTGCAGAAAGGAGCTGCTCAGGGAAGAGGTGGGGGGAGGTAGAGGAATCAGGAGTGAAGGAGTGAAGTTGAGCCTGGGAAAAAGAATGGGAAGGGGTGAAGGTATTGTTTTAATTTTGCCTTTGCCATTACCCAAATCCATTTTTAATGGCAATAGATGAAATTAATTTTCCCCAAGCTGGGTCTGTTTTGCCCATGACAGGAATTGGTCAATGATCTCCCTGTCTTTATCTCAACGCACATGCTTTTCATCTTATTTTCTCCCTGTGTTCTTCTGGGGAGGAGGAGTGAGGGAGGGGCTGGCTAGGCATCTGGAAGCTGGCCAAAGGCAACCCAGCAGACAGTTACCAACAAAAAAAGCAGAGTATATTGATACTGTCATTTCTTGACTGGATTCATTGTACTTTCTTTTCTGTAGATAATTCAGTTTTTAAAACAGTAATTATAATGTGTAGTTTAATTTGTAGTGGTATAAATACCACAATTTTTCATTTTAAAATACTGATTTTTAAGGCTCTGAGGGTTTCAACTTTCATTAAAAAGTATAAATCATTATAAAAACTTATTCATTAAAATTATTTTTACTTAATAAGATGCTATTTAAGGACTTAAAAATACATTTTCCCTTACTAAGAACAAAAACAAACCTTGTAAGCAACAGAAGTAACAAAAGCTCTTTTCCTCAGGACTTATGCCTTATGTTAGACATTATGATATCTAGTCAGTTGCCAATGCCAGTAACAGGTTATATGATGATGAGAGTATTCTTAATACCTTCCTTTCCCTTTGGATTCTTCAATGTCTAATACGTGCTGAATTCATACCCCTGCTTTCCCAGTAGAAGAGGCACTAGTGCAAAGATCATTTCTATCCAGCAGTCACTTTTTACAAAATGCTTAGGAACTTTGGAAAGCTGTGTATATCTGTCAAACATCTTTCAAATAGGTCAGCAGACACAAACTATGGTGTCTTTGCTCATGAAAGAACACATTTGCTGAGGAAAAATAGTGAATAAAACAACTGCCTGCAAATACAGTTTGTGAAGGCAGAACACAAACAACAACCCTAAGACTTTGCCAACAAACTAAAATTAGCACCCTTCTCTTGTATAACTCCCACATATTTGATGACTACTGTTAATAAAAACCAATATTCTAAGGGAAAGGACTTCTTTTAAAGTGCTTAAGAAGCTTCCATTATTTTCACACTATACTCACTTCCCTGCCAAATAAATGAAGAAAAAAGAAAATCCAAATAGAAAAAAATATATTAGGCTATATTAGAGCTACACTTCAAAACATCAAGGGAAAAAGTATATAAAAAAGGTTTTCCTTATAATTTTCCAATTAAAAACAGAGCTATTTTGAAAGTGTCTAAGCCAGACCTAAAGTGAGAGATCTGCATCCATTGTCATTTCCACTAAATCCCCTAGGATTATTTTTTAAAATTATTTTAAAATGTAGGTGTGCTAATGAGAAAATGGAACTAATAGTTTGCAATATAAAAATATTTCTCTTCAAAATACCTTTAAAAAGTTGACGCACCTCATCATGAAATACTTTCAGAGTCTGAGGATACATAGCATAGCTGATCTCAGTGATAGTTCTGCCCTAGTGAACAAAACCAGAAGATGCATGCAGAAGCGTAATGCATTGTTCTAACTCAATCTGTTCTCTTAAAACAAGATTAAAAAAAAATCAATTTGCTTGATATATATTTTTGTTTCTGTTCTTCTGTTTGCACATTGGCATGCAAAATTAAATTTGGGGTTTATCATTACCTCTATATAAGCAGTTAATTTGTCATTTGCAGTCCTCAGAAACAAACATGCAACAACTGTTTGTGAGATGGGTTCTCAACACAGTGTTGGAGCAAGTCACTGATAACAGTTACTTGACACATGCAAAGTATTTTAAAGTCTGATTTCAGCACACCTGACTCTTTTCTTAAGTACAGGTCTGCATGTAACCAGATTACTAAAACCACGCTAAGTTCCTACTACTGGTAGTGATCACACAAAAATGTCTAGTTCTGTAATGTTTTGAAAATTCAGTCTCTTGAAAGAAATAACTAAACTAATTCCAGAAGACTCATACAATAACTTCTTCAGGATTATTATTTTTATTGTTAGTTCATACTACCAACCAGTTCTATATATAAAAAAAATAGGACTGTAATCAATGATTAAATCCTCTAGTACAGCAATAATAGGCATCTATAGGAAATTATTGTGTATAAAATTGTTTTAATGCATTTCTCTCTAGCTAAGTATTTATGGTGATATATGTAACTTATTTCCATATATTGTAAGTATCAGAGGGGCTTCAAATACTTAAAGGGGTTTTCCTTCCTTAATATATCGAACATGCTAATGTAAATTTTGCAGTTTATATGACACATAAAACTACAAGCTGTTTTTTTCATTTCAATTTAATAGTGTTAGAGCAGAACTGAAGTCCTTTTCCACACCAGACACTGTGAGTTTAAACTTGCCACCCCACTTCACTTTTTCAGCTAGAAAATACATGACAAACACAATCACATCTCAGTAGTTCCCCGTGGCACTTCAGAATTAAAAGATAATTCAAATGATACCTCACTAGAGGAAAAAACCAAACCCAAAGGTTACAATGACAAAGAGTAAAAAGATACTTTAGCCTAATTCTTTTGGAAATCAAAAATAATGCTTTGTACTCCAAAAGGTGGAACTTGCCTCTGGGAAAGTCATTGCAGCACTTTTTAGATAAAGATACACTTTAGAAAAAATAAAATCAAATTTTGGAATAGTCAGGGACTGTGAGTGTGATAATGAACTTTGGCACCCAATTAGGTAGGGAATATCTGAGCTCTTCAAAGCTCCATTTATTGTTAACTAGATCAAAGTTGTCTGTCAACTGTCTTTGAAGAAAAGCATTTTCGATTCCTGTTTTCCTTCCTGCTCTGCCATCTATTTTCCCCTCTTACTTTCAGGGTTCTGACAACTTCTAATGGCACCATTCAGACAGCAGATTATTGGGCACAACCTAGAGAGGTGGCTGGAGGAAACATTTAACTTTTACATGGAAGCTGAGCCATTGTCATGTACAGAGCTTAGTGCGGACTCGTTATTCCTGATATAATTCGAAAACATAAAGGAGAATATGATCCACAAAATTCTGTTTCAGAGTTGATGGAGGATACTCATACTTGCTACATTTAGGCACCTAACTTAAATTAGGAGACTAGTCATATTGTCTATGCAGACAGATGCCTCCTGCTAGAGGATGATTCTGAGCAGAATTTCACTTCAGGGTTTTTAATTGCTCTGGGCTACCTTCAGTAGCCTTCCAGTATTTCACACAATTACAAATCAGCTGTCTAGGCAATGATAACAGTGAAAATCATTTCTGCAATAAATTCCTGCATTCGAATTGCTGCTTATTTTAGCTGAAGTCTAAACAGACAGCTTAGATAAGGCAACCAAGTTTTAGAAAGCTGACTGTAATGTTTTCAGTTGTATTACAAATTAACAGTCCAGTCATTTAAAAATAAACACAATCATAGTTAAGTTATTAATAAACACAGTAAATTATGCCATACTATAATCTGTAGAGTCATGAATAAAATATTTGTAGTACCTGAGTGAATATGTTCTATGTTGGCCCATCCCATTTATGAGGCAATGTGAATAAAAACTTCTGTTAATCTGCCCTTATTTTAACTGGGAAGTTGAATTTTAAGATTAAATCCTTAGTTATATTTTTTATTGTCACAACTTATGAAACAGCCAGCTTCTTTCTTGAAATAGGTGAAGTTTACCTTACATTTCACATGAAATCAAGCTTTGATAACTGATTGTGTAAAACTGAAGACAAAAATTGGTCTCCAAAAATATATTGGTAGGAGCTAAGCAGACAAGTGTGCGCTCCAACTCTCTAAATATAGATAGAATTCAAAATTCAAAAAATTCATCAACTGTCAGTCTGCATATTTTTTGGTGTCAGATAATTTTATTGTTGTTTGCATAATATCTAGTACCATCAAAGTCTCAATAGTATTCCCAAACTTCAATAGAAACCATCTTAATGACATTTTATGAGCAAAAATCAAGAAAGTATGGCAAATTCTGTAGAAGTAACTTTTGTGTATCACTTGATTTATTTAAATTTTGCATTCAGGTACATTTCTTTCAGTTAAGAAAAATGAAACCTTGGCAATTATTCCTCCAGTGAACTTTGGAGAATCATACTTACAGACACTGAATCAAAAAACAATCACTAGATAAAATACTGTGAGTCCATAGGTACATTAAAACTAAAACAAGCAAAAAAAATGTATCTCCTATTTCTACGTTTTTGCTTTTATAATAATGAGCCTTTTGGTCTCTTTAAGAGAGGTCAAGAGGAAGGCTTTACCAAATGCATTTGTTCCTCTGTGTTATTGCCTTAAAACCAAAAATTTTTTTTCTTAGTCTAATACTTGGTAATAAGTAGTTTCCTGGACACATGCAATCTGGAAGTGGAATCTTCAGGAAAATGTACCGTAATGGTGTCAGACATGAAATTATCTCGTGGGATGTTCTGTATAAATATAACTTTCTCAACAAAGTCATTACAAGGAATCTTCATTAGTGTACCATTTCAAAAGTATATTTGTTCAGTCCAGATCATGGATGGTATTATCAAATATTAGTGTGTCTCATTCTATTTGGTGGTGTTCTCAGAACTGCAGCAGATCATAACATAGCACTACCTATGAAAATGGAAGTTTCTGTCCATAATGCTGAAGATAGCAGCTTGAAAATATAGTTTCTAAAGATGCTTTTTAAAGAAGAAAATTAAAAGAAACATAAATACATTAACTGAAAAGTTTAATTAATTAAAAGCCCATTACAGTCCCTCCATGATTTTTGGATGGAGTCAAGCACTGCATGGATCAAGTTATTTAGCATTTATTCCATTAAACACTTGAGAACTTGCCTTGAATACAGTCAGGCAAACAGAATCCGTTTTCTCCAGGTAAACCTCGCATTGTTTTGAATTTTGTCAGAGATTTTTGTCAGAATCAGGGTTTCAGGATTTGATTTTGTAAGTTTCCAATTATCTCTAGTACTTTATAAAATGTTTCAGTTAAACAAAACTAATATTTTCATCATGAGTACTCAATTCGTGTAACTTAATTATGCCGCTAAGTTCCCGTCAGCAAATCCAAAGGTGAGGAAGTCTCCAATGAATTGTAACAAGAGAATTTCTGTAGGAAATATTTTGCATTATATTTTCAATTAAAAGAAATCATTTAAATTCTCATATTTCTTTAAAGTGACACTGTTTCTTTAATTCAAACCAGAGCTAAGAAAACAATCTGGTAATTAATACTTTATCCAAAGATTTGGGTTTTTTTGTTTGGGTTTTTTCCCGCTGTTCATTGAATGCTACAGTCCAAATACAGCATTCTAATATTTTTGGTTGAATTTCTTATTAATATACTTTAAAATTTATATATATTGTTTTTTAAGTTTTCCTTAATTCATTAGTATTTCTTGGAACTGAAGATTTCACATTTTAAACATTTTTGACCATTTTTGACAAAATAGTTACAAGCAGGAACAGTGGAAATTGTTTTGGCAGAGTGGGTAATTATGGGCCTGTTTTAATTTTATTTTTATAATGCATGCCTGATTGCAGTTCAAACTCTAGATTTGGAGAAAAGAGAAACTAAGTAAAATGTTTTTCTTCTGTGTTATTTGTGGTAAGGAAGCACCTAGAAAGCGTAATAAAGTAAAGTATCATCACACTAAGGAGAGGAATATTAAGATACAATATCTGTACTAAAAAGTCTATTCTCTTAATAGAAGAGAAGGAGTCAAAAAAGAAGAAGCACAGAATGGTAAAATGATTGCCAGGGTTACATAGTACACTTGCGTAAGTAAGCAATGAAGCCTATATTTCCTATCCTCCTGTGCACTTGCCTTCTTCCTGGAACTATACTGCCTCTTGTATTAATTTAATCAATATATCAACATTCTGTAGTGCTACATTTACAACTTTTCCCCAGAGAAGAATACATGGATATGAATTAACGCAGACCCATAAACCAAGGATAAGAAGATAAGAAACATCACTGTCTCAATTATTTAAGAGTTGGAAAATGAAAACCTCAATTCCCTGCAACAGTATCACTAGAAATACACCAGTTCAAAACCTGCATTCCTGAGGAAGAGAAGGCCCAGAACATTCAAATGATTTGCAGAACGTGACATGGGAAATCTATAGGAAAACATTTACCTTGGATTGCTTAACTTCCAACCCTGCATCTTAACCATAGAATGCTTCTTTCTCCCTACACTAAATGTGATAAATGGACACATCTAAGCCTAACTCTCCCCTTTCCTCAAGGTATTTTAGGAACTCTTATCGATTTTGATTGTGTCTGAGCACAGCTTAAGACAGAAGTTTGGCTTTTGATTTTTTTTAAGCAGTCAATACTTTGTTAAAAGGGAAAATGACAAAAATCATCTTGTTTGTATCTTTTATTCATTCTTGGTATTTGACATTTTGGTTAAAAGCATGTTTTGGAATATAGTATAATATCCCAGGTCTGGAAACTATTTTAATATATGTGTTAAATCATTCTTTGATTATATACCTAAGGTTATAAATATTTGAATCCCTTTGGGTTAAAGAAGATTAAATAATGACATGTACATACCCACCCTATATAGGAACGATTTCTTGAATGCTATGCTAATTGTTATGTTTTAAGCCTCAAGAAATTATTTTAATCATTATTTTGGATAAATATGTTCAAAACAATTATATTTACATTTTTACTATAAAGCATTTAATATCCTCTGAATTGTTTGAAACTTTACCTTGGACGTCTCTTTCAGTGGTTTTTTTCAGGCATAAGAAGGAAAAAGGGTCGAAGAAAGAGAGAAGTAATAAATATACAAACCTAACCATAGCAAGAGACTGTTATTGTAGTTAGGCTTTCTGAGAATAATTGTGGAGCAATATGAATGTATAGAAATAAACTAAAAAGTTTGTTTTCATAAAAGGGAGTATAGTTTATTCTGAAATGGATTCAGATATAGATTTTTCCCTTCTGCTTGAAAGCCTACTTTTGTTTTGAACAAGCAGGAAGAATGGCATGTGAAATGGCAGGATAACATCTAACAGAACCCTTGAAAGCAATTGTGTAGCCATTATCTAACTCAGCTGGCCCATTGAGAACTGAGAAGATGGAGGGCATGAGTTTAACATTTCATAGTAGAACCAATTTGCTATAAATTGAAGTAGTATTTTAGGGACATGGGTTTACTTACTAAATATCAACTCAGTAAACATGAAGTCATTCACTGCTCTTGTTAAAAATGAGGTTTGGATTCCTGGAAGAAGTGTCTACAACGTCGTCCTGAAATTAGGGTCACAGCAATGTTGATAATAAGATAAGTGTTCATTATGATAGTTAGATGTGCTTCATGAGTATGTCACACAGATGTACATGCAGAGAATGTTGTTTAAATGACTGCAAATTTACATAAGTTACTCTAAAAATAGCCTAAATTTGGCCCCTGGCAATTAAATATTAACAGGGATAAATTATATCAAACACTTAAATTGGTTTAGCAATTTAATGTTTAATTATCTGCTTTAAGACTCTTTTTTTTAAATGGCTCCTATAAGCTACTTCCCTTTGGCCAAAGGATAAGGAAAAATGCATATTTTTATATCTCCTTTCTTCTATATCAGTTGTCTCTTAGGCCACAAGCCTCATCTTCTGAACACAGTTCCATTTTATCCAAAACTACCTTCATGCTAGCTGTAAAGCTAGGACAAAATGCCTATGGAAATCTTTGTTTACTTACATTCTTCTTCCTAGACATTGCTAGTGTCAGACATTAGGAGACATGATAATCTCAAGTAGCAGCCAAATGGGGAGGGAGAGGAAAGGTGCAACAGGCAAAGAACCAAAGTTCATCATGCCATTCACTCCATGTTTTGATATACAGTCACAAGCACAATCCAGAACCACCCTGAACATCTTGATATGCAATAATATACCATCTTGATTTTGTACAGTAGCAAAGTGTCTACACTATACAAACCAAGTCTATAAAGTGACACTGGCATAAATAACACTGAAAATGGAATTGCAAGTAAAGATATGTTATATCACTGTTGGTACATACGGATTCTTTACTTATAGGTAATTTTGGATTGTTTTCCGGTTCATTTACTGATCCATCTAGAAGTATCTAAGAAACATTAGTTCACAAAAATTTTACTTGAAAAACATATAATTTACTATATATTCTGTATCACATCAAGGTGAGGGACTGTAATAAGTCCATTCAAACAGCCCAGGAGCCTTGTTGCAAAATAGCCTGTATTATTGTGACAGGTGTTTAATTTAATTGATTGCAGGGAGAAAACAATCAGATTTTCCATCTAGTAAAGTTACCAGTCTGCCAGAAGATCAAAGGCCCTCATAAAAATTAGAGAAATATTAGCAAGCACAAACTGTACCATAGTTGAAATCATACCAGAACGGCCCAGCACAGAGACCATTCCTGTATAAAGACCCACCACATCTCTATTATCCCAATGAGGTCATAGCCCTGTAACTACACAGAGACTTCTAACTTCTGTTTGCTCCCCATTCTGCTCACATTAGAGCAGGGGCACTTCAGAGAGGCAGCCAAGTGTACTAATTCCCTAGTACATGCTTGAGAGCTGAAGATGCTCTGCAGGCACTTCCTTGTTTATGTGTCAGCCCTCAAAAGGATCCACTTCAGCTTTAGTTGGCCAGCCTGTTGGTGAAGACTTTTTTTGCTCCATCTAGTCAAATGGATCCTATCTTTTCCAAAAAACTGTTGAGCCTCAAAAAGGGTCCTATGGTTATAGAATCCAAAACCTCGCTGCCACCACAAGCTGCACAACGCACAGGATCCACTGAGTATTCCTGAGGCCTTTCCACTTTACCAGTGGGACCAGAAACCTGCTTGGGCTCCCATTCCCTGGAGCACTGCCTCCAGAATCCTACAATCATGCTTGATACTTCCCAGGTCACTCCAGTACTATGACTGGTGCTTACATGGAAAAGCAGCAAAGTAGCAGTCAAAAGACCAGAAGAGCCTCTTTAGTCTCTCCACAACATCCCAAGTGCAAAACCGTGGCAAGTAACAAACCTCCCAAGGTGACTAGTCAAGTCAGCAGATGTGTGTCTCTGTCCCCTTCAGAGGGGAGTCTCCTACCACTGTCACTCACCACTTCCTTCTAGTGGTTACATGTGGCTCAGGCTCAGCCATTTGAGATGCTCCATTTGACAGCATTCCCAGATCTTCATCAGCTACAAGGGAAGTTAACCTATTCTGTAACTGCAGGTCATGAGGTAGGGCAGGAGCCTTCCTTCTGGTAGGAGGAATCATCAACTTCCAGCCTTCATCACGATGGGAGTTTCCACTTTCTGATTTCACAGGTACAGGCTCTTCCTGCCCCTCCCCTGCAGCTGGAGGTTCAGACTCATGAAGCTGTAGGGTCTCAGAGAAGATCTAATTGATCTCATTATTATTTCTGATCTGCACAATCTGCTGACCTCCATCCAAAGCTCTTTCACTTGGCAGAACAAGTCCTCAACAACAGCATATCTGCTGCAGGCTAGAAGACCTTGTGCCCAAGACTCAGCAAGATGTCCCAGGCGCTCCCTGCAGCCAGAAACTTGCAGAGCTGCAGCCTCCTTCCAAAGCTCTGTCTGGTTCCAAGAGTTCAGTAGCAAACGGACAGTTGCTCTAGCAGCACTTGAGGAAAAACCTGTGATGTGTGATCACCATACCTAAGAATGTATATGCATCACAGAAAAAGCTTGCTAGTCTCTCCTTTGCATCTGTGCTGGTTTTGGCTGGGATAGAGTTAATTTTCTTCATAGTAGCTAATATGGAGCTATATTTTGGATTTGTGCTGGAAACAGTGTTGATAATACAGAGATGTTTTCGTTATTGCTGAGCAGTGCTTACACAGAGTCAAGGCCTTTTCTGCTTCTCACATCACCCCACCAGCAAGTAGGCTGGGGGTGCACAAGAAGCTGGGAGGGGACGCAGCTGGGACAGCTGACCCCAACTGACCAAAGGGATATTCCATACCCTTTGACATCATGCTCAGCCTATAAAGCTGGGGGAAGAAGAAGGAAGGGGGGGACATTCAGAGTGATGGCATTTGTCTTGTCAAGTAACTGTTATGCGTGATAAAGCCCTGCTTTCCTGGAGATGGCTGAACATCTGCCTGCCGATGGGATGTAGTGAATGAATTCCTTGTTTTGCTTTGCTTGTGTGTGCAGCTTTTGCTTTACCTGTTAAACTGTCTTTATCTCAACCCACAAGTTTTCTCACTTTTCCTCTTCTGATTCTCTCCCCCATCCCACCACAGGGGAGTAAGCGAGTGTCTGTGTGGTGCTTAGCTGCCAGCCAGTGTTAAACCATGACAGCACCCTGCTGCATAAACAGCCTGGGTCTTGTACAAGAGTGCTTGCCCCTCCCCAGTCATGGGTTAGCTGGAACAAAGGCAGCCTTGATCAAGGATAGCTGACAGAGTTCGTTTGGAGCTGCTAGAACTACCCTTACTTTACCCTTAGCTTTACCTGGTAGCATCATAAACCCTCAGAGGGTTCCCAGGAGTTCCTGGCTCCCAGGCAAAGTGCCCAGAAAGATTGACAAGATCTTAAGTAAGTCTCAAAGAAGCAGAGCCCAGAAACTGCTGTGCAAACTGCTGCATCTGTTAGCTGCCTCTGGGAGCTGTGCTGTTACCTACCATAAAAGCCTAAATTTGGTTCCAAGCGTATTTTCGTCCTTTAACCAAAACATTAAAGCATTATGGTAGGCAACAAAGCAACATTGCTTGGTTAAGGCAACATATCTAATTTGGATTTGTTTTCCTGTGTATTTCTAAATATATATTAAAGATTGCTCCTAAATTTATATATGTAAATTGACCCATTCAAAACAGCGTGCTTAAGCATACTTCTGGATCAAGGTTTAAAAATCATAATTTTATGTTACACATTCATAGAAAGTGAAGAGGAATAGTTTCTTACAGCAATTTTTAGTCTAGAGACTTAAAGAGGGTTTAAACAAAGAGACACTCATCACCCAATAGATAACACTGAAATTAGAGATTAGGCCACAGAATTTATGCCAACTGCAACACTTTTTTGAATATATTTTTATTGGGTTTGCACGGCAAGGCTTTGGTATTGGGGGGATGCTACAGGGGTGACTTCTGTGAGAAGCTGCTAGAAGCTTCCCCTATGTCCAATAGAGCCAATGCCAGCTGGCTCCAAGATGGACCTGCTGCTGGCCAAGGCCAAGCCAATCAGTGATGGTGGTAGCGCCTCTGGGATAACATATTTAATAAGCGGAAAAGGTTGCTGCATAGCAGCAATTGCAGCCAGAAGAGAGAAGTGAGAATATATGAAAGAAAGAACCCTGCAGACACCAAAGTTGGTGAAGAAGGAGGGGAAGGAGTTGCTCCAGGAGCCGGAGCAGAGATTCCCCTGCAGCCTGTCGTGAAGACCATGGTGAAGCAGGCTGTCCCCCTGCAGCCCATGGAGGTACATGGTGGAGCAGATATTCACCTGCAGCCCGTGGACAACCCCACACCAGAGCAGGTGGATGCCCGAAGGAGGCCGTGACCCCGTGGGAAGCCCACGCTGGAGCAGGCTCCGGCAGGGCCTGTGGGCTGGTGGAGAGAGGAGCCCACATTGAAGCAGGTTTGCTGGCAGGATTTATGACCCCATGGGGGACCAACACTGGAGCAGCCTGTTCCTGAAGGACTGCACCCTGTGGAAAGGACCCCCGCTGGAACAGTTTGTGAAGAATTGCAGCCAGTGGGAAGGACTCACAATGGGGTAGTTAGTGGAGTACTGTCTCCCCTGGGAGGGACTCCATGCTGGAGCAGGGGAAGAGTCTGAGGAGGTCCTCCCTTGAGGAGGAAGGAGAAGCAGAAATGCATGATGAACTGACTGCAATCCCCATTCCCCATCCCCCATGTGCCGCCAGGGCGGGGGAGGTAGAGAAAATCGGGACCACAGTTGAGCCCGGGAAGAAGGGAGATGTGGGGGGGAAGGTGTTTTTAAGATTTGGTTTTATTTCTCATTACCTTCCTCTGATTTGATTGGTAATAAATTAAACTAATTTCCCCAAGTCAAGTCTGTCTTGCCTGAGACAGTAATTGGTGAGTGATCTCCCTGTTCTTATGTCAGCTCACAAGCCTTTTGTTATGTTTTCTCTCCCCTGTCCAGGTGAGGAGGGGAAGTGATAGAGTGGCTTTGGTGGGCACCTGGCATCCAGCCCGGGTCAACCCACCACAATATTTCTTTCTACATCACTTTCTTCATTTGGACAGACTCAAAATGGAATTCTGACTCAGCTGAAATAATTAGTTTGAGGGGGTTTATGATAGGGACTTTCACCCATTAATCTATACATAAGTAGCCCCAAAGGTCTGAATACATATTTGGGGTGAATTTACTGCTGCTTTCTGTAGTGATCATGTCAAGAGTATCTACTAGGTGTCATCTTATGTGCAGTCTTAACAAGTGGCAGTAAGATGAGGAAATTTACAAAAAACAATTCAAAAGCATAAAGAATATAATTCCTTGGAGTAAAATAGAACTAGTACTATGTAGAATAGTATAATACTATTCTTTAAAAACAGAAAGACAGAGGGTGAGTTAATTTTAAATGAAGCCATTCAAAGTCATGTGCATTACACAATATTTTTTCCTTCTTTGTGCATATAATCATATTTAAAGAGAAGATATGTCTTTGATGTTGACCACTGAAAAAAATGTCTGTATTCAGGAATAAGTCTTTTATGGAAACAGGAATGAATAGAATCATTCCTATCCCAAACATGTCTAATTCAATAATTCACCCTACTGTCTGTATAATGAATCACATAACTCTTCCTACTGAAAAAAAGCAGAAAAAAAGGAATGAACAG
The DNA here is from genome assembly GCA_020745775.1 of Theristicus caerulescens. Lineage (NCBI taxonomy): Eukaryota > Metazoa > Chordata > Aves > Pelecaniformes > Threskiornithidae > Theristicus > Theristicus caerulescens. The sequence goes on along the minus strand of CM036564.1, from coordinate 23,788,823 downwards.
AACAACAAGAAACAACCCAATACTATATTTTAAAATTATTGCATTATCAAGAAAATTGCATTATTGAAAAATGCTGCCATGCCAGATGGAAGTCAGGAGTCCCTGTTTTCAGTTACAATGACCAATTTTCTCCTGAATACAGACTTGCGTGCACTTGGAGCGGCCTATGGAAATCCTTACTTTGTTTTATTTTTTCCCAAAACATTGAGTTGTCTTAGTTGATGGATATTATTACTCTCTTGCTTGGCTTTCTTTAAAGACATTGAAAATTTTCTTCCTTTTGAAAATTATCCCCCAACTGAGTGCAATAGTAGCCAATTCAGGAAAAAGAGGAATGTAAATCTGGTCCTGGGAGGTAAGTGAAAAGAGCAAGGTGATTTTCTACCATTCTCTTTATTTCCAAGACTACCTGTATAATCTGCTATCAGTTTGGGATGTCCCACAGTTCAGAAAAAATTCTTTTTGGTACACCTTTAAACACTTATGAATGCAATATTGAAGGTTCAGAGACAGCAATGCAAAGATTACCAGCAATTTTAAGAGCAACAGGCACTGTGAATAAGCAGCAAATCATTATTTTCAAAAGGTCATTCAGTAAAATTGAGCTCTGCTATCTTACATCAAAATACATACAGGATGTTATTAATAAGAATGCTAGATGACATTCAAAGCAAAGGCTTGCTATAAAGGGAGTACTATGACGGCTATTTTCAGTAACTTGCCATTTAGTTCTGTCAGTGATGAGCTGCACAATATCACAGGACATGCTCTGCTTTTTGGTTTGAGCCGGAAACCTGATTCTGAAAAGGTATCTGAAAATAAAATGAAATAAAGTGTCATTAAATTTATTGCAGAACTAAATTTAATTTCAACAAAATTTAAGAAAATGGTGTTTCTTGACTGGAATTAGACATGGCTTACTGTCCTTTACTATCTGATTTAGAGTAGCCCCTATGGTTTCAATTTGATGTTTGTTTCAGTACATGAAACTGTGGAGAACAGTTTTGTACCTCTCCCAAAGTGCAGTCAGCCAGATCCAAGACAGAATAATATAGAGAAAACAGAAAATGAGGGTAATTGGAGTATTATCTATTTGTGTAGGCTATAAGCTTCCACTGTTCATCATTTTTGAGTCAATTCTTATTATTTCATTTTATATAAACAATAAATAAAAGGTGAATTTCAGATGTCTTGATTGTCTCATCTTCTGGTACTTGAATTTCGCATAAACAGTCGTGGAGGGTGGAGGGTGGATTTTAGAGAAACAAAAATTTAGTGATTTGATGATAGAAGTAATGTAATATATAACAAAATACAATAGAACAATGCAAAAATACCCAAACAAGTGGGTAAGTGGATGGAAGATGACGTCTCCAGCAGAACAAAGAAGAATGAAACAGGAAAAGAAAAAGAAGCATAGGATCTACTGAACTTTGTAGAGAAAGCTGACAGAAGTTTCCCAGGTCTGTGGTTTGCAAGGAAACAAACTTGTTTAGAAAGCTTTAAGTATTTATTGAAGAATAATTATGATCAGAGATCTTCAGCAACAGTTTAAGAGTACCAGCTTGGGCAAAAAAGGAGGAGTGGGCATAATTTGTGTGTACTAGGGTGGAAGGAAATAGCATGAGAGTATAAATTCACACCATTTGTATCCAGTTCCAGCAAGATTCTGTGTCAGAGGAAAACATGAGCAGGAAGATGCTCAAAGCTTTTACTTCTGGCCACTGCTATATTTACTTCTGCCTCACACGTGCAACATTTTTTCTCTGATAGCTAACGTATGAGGTATGATGCACCTAATAAATGCCATTTGAAGAACTCTGCTATTAGGTAGTAACAGTGTACTCTGTAACACTGGGTCTCACAAGGTAATGAGAATGGAAGCAAACAAAGGAACGAGAGAAGGTTTATGCTTTGTGTCAACTTAAACACAACATGAGTGGTCTTGTTTACGCAAGATGTCAATGAGAATGTACATTCACTAAATGTAACCACATGTAAGCATATGAGTGTGTTTGCTCTTGTCAGGAATTGAAAGCTAATTGAATAACTACTGAAACTGAGATGTTGCCTACTGCTCTCCTTAAAGTTGCAGCACAAAATTGAATGTGAATTGAATTATCATGAGGGCTCAGCAACTAGGAAATGTCTATTAGGCACTTCATCAAAACAAGCTTTCTGTGTTCTTTAGTGAGGATGCTTAATCCACCTATCTTTATCTTTATATATATAACTAAGCTCCCACTTCATTCCTCTTCCTCCCCCTCCCTGAAAACAAAGACCTCATCAAAACATCTAGGTACAGAAATAGAAAAATCATCTCACGCCAAAGTCAGCAATCCCCTGAATTTACTAGTTTTCAAATTATCAGGAAATAAGAGAATAAGTATCACTGACTGACAGAAAAGAGGACGGCTTTAGCACTGTGTCAAGAAGTAACAATGATCTATACTTTGAAATCAAGGTTTCAATAGCCATGAATCACAATGAATAGACCTATTCCTGAGAACTGTTTATTCACATAGCTCTGTTCTGAATCACAAAAATTAAGACTACTGTTGTAAGAGGTTGCTAGAAATATTGAAACTTTACAAAGCAATCTGTTTTAGATAGTTTCCATTCCACCATGAATAATCTCTTGGTTTTGGAACATGGAGGTTTCCAAAGCTCCATGAAAATGTCTCTTTAAGACTATAAACTATTAGAAATCCATTCTGGTCATAGTATTTTTAATATTAAGTTTTTTAATAATTTCTATGACCACAACTAATAAAAGGAGTACTCACATGTTCATAGCAACAGAGAATTCTGCCATAGACTGCAAGTAACATGGCACACAATTTAATAGATTAATAAATTCATTGTTAGTACACTAAAATATTAACAACAAGCCATCTATACTGAATTCTCATTATGGACATCCATGTTGGAATACTTATGCTAGGATAGTCTTGTTCTCTGTACTGTGGCAGTAGAACAGGCTGGTGAGGCCCTGCCCCTGTCTTGTTCTCTGTACTGTGGCAGTAGAACAGGCTGGTGAGGCCCTGCCCTGCTGTCCTGGGGAGCCCCCACCGCTCCTGGCTCCCAGGGAGTCTTCAGCCTCACTGCACCCTGACCCCATCTTAGACACTGCACAGAGCAACCCAACAGTGAGGAACTGTGTTCCTATCTGCTGTTTGTTAGCCAAATGAGCATGGATAGAAAAAATTAAATATACTACGGATAATTGGCTGCCACAGTTTTGGGAATTTGTGGAATAAAACAAAATTGAAACATTGTTAGTGAAGCTGATAGTGAGCCCCAGTATATAATAGGACCAGTTTAAAAGTGTGATTCCTTTCAAAAGTATCACACTGACTTTTCTCCAGTGAGGTGAATTCCACATAGATCTCTGTGGAATTTTTTTTCACTGATAAAGTTTCTCTTTCTTTGTATTCTTCTATCTTTTACTAGCTTTTTTTGAGTTGCCCAAGAAAAATATAACCCTTGAATTCACTTGACTTGTATTTCTGTATTAGATTTGTTTAATCAAGAGTAGCAACAATAAAGAAATCCATTATCTGTGGATCTGATATTAAATCTATTCTAGCACGATCAGATGTGTGGAGCCAGGTGTGCATGTACACTCAATGACACTCCTTAGGTGTCCTATAAACTTGAGTATTGAGCAATTCAAGGAAAATTGTTGTTTTCCTGGTATGCTTGCTTACTGATGGCTAATATCAAATGTACTTAACACAGATGTTAACAAAGTAAATAGAACACCTTTTACCTGCAATTAAATCAACAATAGAGTTTCACGTCAAGAGAAGATGAGAAGAACACATAACAAAACCCAAGAGGTTTCTTTTTGTCACTAGTCACAGACACTAGAATAGATCAAAGCTGAAAGGAAAAAAACAGTTTCCCTAGGCATGGTTTTACTAATTTAGTTTTTTCTTGTTCTTTACAATTTGGTTCAGTGAATTGATTCTTCTGAATATTTCACTAAGTTGTGACTACGTTACAAATTCCCATAAATACCTACTTATCATTTGGTTTTCAGAACAGTATCATGTTATAATTCCCTCCAAGTACGAAATGAAGATATATGCTCACAACACTTTGTTATACATGTAACAAAGTCTTGAAATTTAGATTATTACATTTCAGCAGGTCATTCAATCTGTCCCCTTGTCAGTGCATGCTAATCCTCTAAAGCATATTTGCTAGTGCTCTATCTTGTCTTATAAAAAGCCAAGCTAACAGATCGCTATATGAATTTGTAGAAACTTTTTACAGTTTAATAAAACTCATGGTAAGATCATAGTACAAATTCATAAAGATAAAGAACTGGTTTAAGTTTCCATGCTTATTTTGTGGCTGAGTTATGTATCAAGGAAACGTTAAATTCTCCAAATATTAAGGTTTTTTTGGTTTGTAGAAAGAAAATCCTTGTGTGTATTAGATTATATCATGGATGACATTATTGGATAACTGTTTTTAAACTGAAATTACCACACAAAGAATTGCGAGTGACTTAAATATGGACAGAATTTCATCTACATAACTCCCATCCTCCATTACTAATACTAATTTGCTACTGTACATGAAGGTTGATACAAAGGGGTGAACAAGATGTGTTGGACTGTTAATTTTTAGGACCTAATACATTGGTCACATCATAATGACTTTGCTTCTGAATGCATTGTAAAATATGACGTGAATTGGTATTTTTACTTATTAGGCCTTGGTTCTTTAGTTTGATTTTCATTTTTTTCCTTTAACAAAAGTTGTATATTTTTAAATTTACTGTATAGGTCAACTTCTTTCATTCTTTCAGAAGTGACGCAATTTAAAGGCTCCTGAATAAATATGATTACAGCCAGTGCCTTGCAGCAGCTGTGCTTTCAGGATCCATCTTCTGAATATGAAATGCAATAGGACATACATCTGAATGGGGAGCAGGTGAAACAATTCTCAGATTTGCCTGCTCAGATTATGGCATACCCTTTGTATCATAGCACAGAATTAAGATTATGCCTCAGAGTATATATAGAAAAAAACTGATAAATTAAATTAGTATTTAATCTTTCTGAACTATAAAAAGTTTGGTTTAGACTGACTTCTGGAAAGGTTTAACTTTTTTTTTTTGAGAATGAAGTACTTGAGTTGATGAGCACCACTAAATTATTTTTCCTGGATCATTTAGTCTATTCCTTCTCATGACTTATTGTTAGCCTCTTGGAATAATTCTGAACAATATACTGCACAATATAGAGTGCACTGTATCTCACCAATTTATGACTTTTTATTGCTGTTATATTTTTCTATGACCTTGAAATGCATTAAATATGATAAATAATGTAGTTATTTCATAGCACACTGTGAAGCACATTTAAGTTTCTCATGTGTAGTATAGGTAACTCCCAGTTCAGCTTCTTTGATGGCATTACAATTGAAATCCAGTTTGAACCTTGCCTGAACCCACACTTAAGTTAATTGTTGTTATTCATGTGTCTTAATAAGCTTTTGACTATGCTTTAATGAAGCTTGAGAAAGCTTGCCAGCATAGAGCCAAAACCTGCAAATGTTTGGTCAGAATAATTATGTCCTGCCCTGAAACAGAATGAACAATCATCCACTAAAGAGAGGGGAAAATGTGTAATCAGTGGGTTTTCTCTTCAAGCTACTACTCTTTATGAGCTATTTATTATAGTTGTGAATAGGACTTAATCCTTTATTTGCACAGAGACTTACTTACACTCAGAAGTTATTGGGTTGTAGCAGACATTGATCTCCACAGAATACATCCATTTAAATTAAAGGTGCTATTACTTATGGTATGTAAGCAGATTAACACCTAGAAATTTTAACGTGGAGGAGGATGAAAGTAGCCTTAGTCAAGATACATGAAAATTCCTACAATGAAGCGAGATATCTACATTTAGTTTTTATTTTAGCACCTCAAATGATTGTAATATTAAATGTTTTCAAAGTGTGTCAGGTCTATGCATGTGTTTGTAAATACCATAGTATCATGTTATTGCACCTCCAGAACTATGTAGAGAAAACCCTGATACTAAAACAGTACCTGTATTAGATATAGATATATCACACAAAACCACAAGATAACACACTAATATTTCAAAGCAAATATCTATTTCATTTGCCATTATTTTTAACTGATATCCAATTGGGTTTACAGTTGTGTTTCAATAATACAAGTGTATATATTATTACTAAGACACACACAGTTAGATATGTAGAGTGGGCTTTTAAAATTATTAACCCTGTTCTAATTGAAGTTATCACTGAGTTGAATGATCATTGAATACTAGGCTGCATATTTGAAAAAATATGCCCTCCATGGTGAAATTTCTTGTACAATGCAAGTGATTATGTCAATTTTATACCAATCAAAACAGAGGCCTGAGCAGCAAATCAGTATAGATTCATAACTTGGTTTAAGAATATCAGTGTTCCCAGTTTCTACAAAAAAATAAACACCAAACATACTAGATTTCATTGTCTCAAAAAAACAACAGGACTGAGCAGGTATGTTTTGGAAAATGAAAAGATACCATCAAGCAGACTGCAGCCATTTTTTTTGTCTTTTTATTTATTCTTCTCAGAATCTGTCCTTCATTGACATTTTGATCCTTTGAAGCACTTTTGTATGTAATCTCATTGCTTTTTGAACTCTTCTAACTATCTTTTATATTCAGAAATGTTTTATTTTTCATTGGGAGAGGTACAATGTAGCAGAAGGCTAACTTTTTAGTTTTATTTTTTCTCCGTGTTCTTGTTCAAGTTTAGAAGTAGACACACTTGATGAAGTGCATGTGAAAAGTAGTAACATGCAGAACTATGAAGCTACATTGCCTATATATATATAGATTCATAAATTAATTTCAAATTTTTAATAAGAGCCCACCTTCTTATGAATAACACTTTCAAGTAAGCTTCACCAAAATGGTAGTCAGTGTGAGGCCCTACAGCAGCATTTCGCAGTTGGAACTATCTGGGATATGACTACAGCCAGATTGTGACTTTTGTTCTAAAAGAAGCAAAGAAACAAAACTCCTGGATATGTCAAGCTTAAGAAAATCTCTGGTACCTATCATTCATAGGAAGAAAAGTTGTACTTTACTGCAGTAAGCCCTGTTTTAAGTAATACCAGTTCAGAACATTTACAGTCTATTGCATGTCTACAATGTCTAAAACCAAGAAAATGCATATAACAAGGAACTTGAGAATGACTTACATTTACACAAAAAGATATTTTTAAACTGCATTATTTGAGGTAATAAATGAAGCACTTTAAATGAGATTTTAATTTAAAATTTTTCTCTCAGTTATACTGGGATAACAAATCACAAATTAATCCTGATCTATTTTTTCACAGACTTGCCACTGATTTAATGAACTACTTTGAATCTTTCTTTGCTCAATACAAATAAATATTTAGTCTTTGGCTTTCATTCAATATTTGATCTGGAACAACATGTTCCTTCTTGAGATGTCATATTTGAGCAGTTTAATTTAAGAAATACAGATCATAAAAGTAATGTGTTTATATGGCAACTGATCCTTTTTAGCTTTCTGTTGTTTCAATTTGATTTCCTTTTTTTTTTTTTTAATTGTCATTTATTATAAGATGGGTACAGCACCAACAGTCTGTTTCCAAAGGACTTTCAAAGGACTCCATATGTTTTTTGGTTGGTTAGTTCCATAAACTTACAGGAAATTAATCTGAAAAGTAAATAGAAGAGTGGTACTGAAAACACTAGAGAAGAAATTAGAATGTTCTTTACCTGTAAAATATATTTAACCACAACTCTGCTGCTGAGCTGCTGGATCTGGTGACTCAGTCTCTAAGAGGCTTAGCTTCCTGTTGCATTTTCCTTTTATTTTCTTTTGTCCATTCATTCAATGTAAAATAATGCAAAGTCAGCACAAGAAGACATCTTCACCATGATTATCCTTTTTTTAAAAAACTATAAGCATAGATTTGACAAGAATAATAAAATAAGGGTACACAAATAAACACTATCCTTGGAGCAACAAGAATGCCAATAACAACTGTCATGTAAGAAGCAAGCATGGAAGACGTGGGAGACATGCAGGGAGACCTGCAGGGGAAGGTTTGGGACTTAGAGAAAGGTAAAAGTGGGGGATAATAAGGAAGACAAAATGGAGACTTGGCTCCCTTCTTATGTGCAGGAAGTATCTGTGGCTGCTGCCAATTTTGTGCTTTGGAAATTATTATTAAGTGAAAGAGGCATTCAGATCTGATACCTACCATTATTTTTTTTTTCTATATACAGCATATTTCAATCTCAGGGATTAAAATTACTTCATGAACAATTCTTATGGAGAATAAAAGAGAAGACAAAAGCCTGCTCTGAAGTTTTTTCTCATTCTTAGAATATGATCTGACATCAGTTTCCTCACGAAGCATCCTGACAATATACTTTGAACCTTAACTGGGAGCCCATGACTCAAGGAAGTCTTTCAGTTTTCATTGCCATCTCAGGTCTTCATCTCTTTTCTGTTACTGTCAGCAAAAGAGGTAAAAAAGTCTGCTGTGATTGTGTTTTGTGAAATGGTCTGGAACCACACAGCTACTTCACATGTATTAAAATGAGAGAAGTTAATCTAATTTCATTTTTAATCTGTTCCACCAAAATTAACAAGCAATTCATATATTTCTTTTAAGTAAGTATTTTCTCTGTCATTACCCAAGCTGAAATCTATTTCCAATTTCTAACACCATTTCTTCATAAATTAATAGTATTTCTAAAGAAGTAGGACATGTGTGGCACATCCAGTTCATCTTTCATGGAGCTATTGCAGAATCATAAACCTAGTCTCCCTAATAGGGAAGAAATCTGTGCAGAAAGTCCTATGCCACAGAAATAGCAAAGCACCATAAAACTGCATTTGTCCTGTTAGTTTTCCATGCCTTGTCATACTTGCATCTTTATTAATGGATGCCAGACAAATATGTATTTATCATTTGTTTTGAAGTTGGTAAAACAAATAAATTGTGAATCAAAACAAACATCATAATTTTGCAAGTATTTGGATCTTGAAAACATTTGGCTAGATTTTCAACTGAGTTATTTTGCAAAAGACATTATAAAGTATTCAATACTACATTCTTCATGGATGTATAAATAAATTTGGTTCAACTATTAACCCAAATTTTAGCTTCCATTTTGTCAGAAATTCAGCAAAAAGAGGATACTAGACCTTATGCAAATAGGACTAATCTTTGGAGGCAGAAGGCACTTTTGTATTTATTTTGACCACTGAGTATACAACTAATAATGAAGGGAAAAAGGTACTAAAAGTATCTACTTTTTTTTTTAATAAGAATTTGTATGATATTTGTGAGTCTATGCATTTTCTTGAGTAGTTTTCTTACAGAAAATAAATAAGTACAATACAATAATGGAGAGTACATAGAGAAGAGACGACAGCAAGAGTCTAAGACTAATAACTTGTAAGGAAAACTGTTTGAATCAGTAAGAATTTCATATTCAGAAGTAGGATTAAAAACTTCTGTTTAGAAACTTAATTTTTTCCTGCTGAAGCCACTTTAGTCCATTGATTTGGCCAAAGGTAGCTGTTAGAGGATGATTTGCTCAGGAAAATCTCTGCTACTGCACCAATTGATCATGCTGTTTCCAGTACAAACAGGGGAGGAGAAAGGGTGCCTGGAGGTATGCTTGGATTGTAAATGTGTAGGTAAAAAAAAATAAGTGATAACTGTTATGAGAAGAGACTTGTTCGAAAAGGTGAAAATCACAGGTCAGTCCAGTAATGTGCTTTAGCTGGGACCATCAATGAAAGCAGTTATCATTATGAACAGCAGCAAATGATGGACTTGGCAACAACAAATGAGAGCAGAAAGACATATAAAGACAATTAAGTTGTGATGACAATTTTAAATGCTGTTTACATTGTTTCTAAAAGTTCACAGACAATTCTGAAATGTATATTCCTGTAGCTGTAGCTTTTGTTTTGGGAAATTTTGGCCTGGGGAAAAAATGTCAAGTTCATGAGAGATATATTTTGATTTTTTTTTTAGTTGAGTAGGATGGCATAGAAAACAAGATCTGCTTATGAAACAGACTGTTAAATAGGAAGAATATATTTCTATACTAAAAGGATAATAGTGTAGACTTTTCCCAGGTCATTCTACTGGATACCGATGTACTGACTCATGCAGTCTTTGGTCTTAACAAGCTGCTCCACAGTTTATTTTCATGGCATGTTTGGCAAATATTCTGGGCAAAGAAAATCTGTCTCTCATTCTAAACTCAGATACTTTTCCCTCTTCCACAAGGACTACCAACATTACCTAGACTCTCCAGAATCTTAAATACATGGTTTTTCCAACTATTTCTCATGGGAATATAACTTTTCAGTTTGTTTACTTATGAGCACATGATTGAAAAAATATGAAAAAAAAAAACCTCTACAAAAAATTCCAACAAAAAGCAGTTATTGTGTCAGATACTGAAATCATTTATTATTTTATGATATATACACTGGTTTTGTCAAAATAACAAGCTTCAGAGTAATGTTCCTGCTTCAGTATCATTATTTATCTTGGGCATTCAATGGGCACAGGTCACAAACACACAAACTTTCTCCTGTAGCTCAAGAATTGTCCACAGATGAAAGAAAAATCTCTTTTTTTCTGCTCTATAAAAAATTATTTTAGCTGCTTTTTCAGGGCAATGGAATTTCTGCCTGCTACTGATGCATACATCTCCTCTTTTGTCTATTGGCACACCTCCTTTGTTTTTCTCTGAGTTTCACCAATCCCCCCACATTTCTGTAATTTTCACAGTTGAATACCTGCACTTTCCATTCTATCTTCTGAATTAGATCATATATTGTTCCCCAGACGCGCTCTCTATGTTGAGATAAGGGGACATTCATTCGGCCAGACATTTCCACTCCAATAACCTGGTATTTCAGTACCGTTGTCCACTCTAGTGTCCGGCCTATGAGAGATGGATGTCTGACACATCTTCTGTGAACAGAGGTATTAATTGGTATAATGTTTTAATACAACTGTCAGGGCCTGGGTACACTGGCAGGCCTCAACAGGCCTGAGCAGCCTTCTCCCCTGGGGTGTCCACTTACTGCTGCCAATGGGCCCAGGAGCCCCATTTCATCTCAGCCTGAGGCCATCAGTTGCTGTCAAGCTAGTCATTGCAGTGCCAGTCTCCAACCGCATTCTTGTATTGTCTGGATTTCCTGGATTGACCTTGGACCTGGCTTGCGACCTTCTGTTTGCCTGTTGATCACTGGACTGTCACTAGGACCTGTTGCTGTCAGCATCCTGCTCTGCTCGCCTGAAATAGACACATGGGGACTCTTGACTTGGCCTGGGATCCAGCTGACCTTGTGCATGCCCCCACTATGACCACACTGTTTCATAACCAAGTGCCTCAAGAGCTGTGTAAGGCATGAGGACAAACCTTGCTGAAAGGAGAAGCTAGTGCCAGGGCCCCAAGTGTGTGCCCTGTCCTGCAGGTTTAGCAGCGGGGCCCAGGGCCAGTGCAGCTAAGAGCTGGCCCCTCCCCACTGGTGGCCTTGGGGTAAGGCTCTCTGGTAACGCTGCAGGGAGGCCTGGGCCTGGGCTGACACCTGTCCCATGGCAGCTGCTTTAGGCCAAGGCTCTAGTGCTTGGCCCGGCTGGAGCTCCTGCACCCACCACCTCACAGCTGGGCTGCTGCCTAGTCTTGGGCCCACTGGTCTGTACCTGGACCCCAAACCTCACTTCCTGTCCTGACCCCCACCTGCCCCATCACTGCGGACCTGCAGTGACACAGTCATGGGGCTGTTCCTTACCCTGTTTACTGTCACCATGCCTGATCCTGACTCTGACTTGCTAACTTGTGGTCCTGCCTTGACCTCAGAGCTGCCTTGCTGACAAGGAATTGACTGTCAGTCTGGGCTCTCTGTTGAAGCTGGCTGTTCCCCCAGTGCTGGCCTGCCTTGCTCCCTCGCTGGGGGTAGTGGAGCAGTACCTGGCTGGCCAGGTCCCTGCCCTGCTGGCCCCTTTGGGGATCCCCTGCCACTCCTGGCACCCTGTGCCTTAGGGAACAGTTGGCCTGCCTTGTGACAGGACAATAACAACTTTATAACTGGAATGCAGATATACGCAGTTTCTGTGGATGGCTTACTTAAATCGTCAAACTTTTCATTTATTTATCTCTTTTGGTCTTCTACATAATAAACTTACTCGTGAAAAAGTGTGTAGTCATTCAGGATTACATTTCCCTGACCCTCAAAGTTTCAGTGTGTTAACACCTCTGTTTCACAGAGACAGGATCCTTAGAATAGCAAGTCTTTATACATTTTTTCTTGAAAGATAATGAATGATATGGCATGTAAAATCCAATAAAGAATGGGACTTTTTTTGTCTAAAGCATTTGATCTTCTTTCCAATTTTGATTTTCCCAATGGGATTTCCTTGCTGCTAAATGCTGATACATTAATCAATATACCAATATTGCTCATGATGGTGATATTAATTAAAATCTAAAGAAATAATATTAAATCATCCTTGTTTATTATATTGTTAACAGTCTTGAATTTCAGCAACATTTAGATCTGTCTTGAATCTGTAACTATTCTTTAACCCCAGCCAGCAGCTAAGCACCATGCAGCCGCTCGCTCACTCCCCCCACCCCAGTGGGATGGGGAAGAGAATTGGGAGGGTTATAGTCAGAAAACTCGTGGATTGAGATAAGAACAGTTTAATAATTGAAGTAAAATTAAATAGAATAGTAATAATAATAATAATAATATAATAATAATACAATAATAATATACAGAGCAAGGGATACACTATACAATTGGCTCACCACCCGCCGACCGATGCCTAGCACGTCCCCGAGCAGCGATCGCTGCTCCCCCCGGCCAACTCCCCCAGTTTATATACTGAGCATGATGTCATATGGTATGGAATAGCCCTTTGGCTGGTCTGGGTCAGCTGTCCTGGCTGTGCCCCCTCCCAGCTTCTTGTACACCTGGCAGAGCATGGGAAGCTGAAAAGTCCTTGACTAGTGTAAACTCTACTCAGCAAGAACCAAAACATCAGTGTGTTATCAACATTATTCTCATCCTAAATCCAAAACACAGCACTCTACTAGCTACTAAGAAGAAAATTAACTCTATCCCAGCTGAAACCAGGACAGTATCCACCCCTTATTCCATACCATATACATCATGCCCAGGTCTTACACTTTCCAATACATTCCAATTAATCACTACCACTTTTCCAGTCTTTTGATATAGATATATATATATATACACACACACATACACACATGGATATAATTTCTTTAGTCTATAGGCTATCCCTCTAAAATGTTGAGTTCATTTAGTCCATGACTTTGGGTTTCATCTGTCCTAATAGTTCTTCAGGGCAGGAAAGATGGTGTGTGGTGTTGGATTGTTGCATGCTGAAGTCAGTTCTGGTTCCATCACTGCTGCACTTTGCTCGGTTTCCTCAAAGTTCATTCTTCATTAATTTGGGCAATTCTTACTGTATACTGTTGATATGGCACATAGTAATCATTGAAGTGATGACATACAGTATTATATAGCAACTAACATTATACAATTCGGTTCATTGGCTATTTTCACTCAAAATCAAATCCCCTTGAGGTACACATCGGACTTCCCCATCCTCCTGCATCACCCACCAAGTGCACCCAGGTCCTTGAGCAAAAGCAATCCCACGGATGGGTTTACCTCTGCCTGAGGCAGGAGTAACCCAGACTGTCTTCCCCGTTATATTTTTTAGGTGCACTACTTTATCTCCCTCTACAGTACGTAAAAGTCTTGATTGGGCAGGGCCAGCTCGATTGGCAGATCCCCTAGTGTTGACTAACCAGGTGGCCTTTGCTAAATGTGTGTCCCAGTGTTTGAATGTCCCACCACCCATTGCTTTTAGTGTAGTCTTTAACAGTCCATTGTATTGTTCAATTTTTCCGGAGGCTGGTGCGTGATAGGGGATATGATATACCCACTCAATGCCATGCTCTTTGGCCCAGGTGTCTATGAGGCTGTTTCGGAAATGAGTCCCATTGTCTGACTCAATTCTTTCTGGAGTACCATGTCGCCATAGGACTTGCTTTTCAAGGCCCAGGATAGTGTTCCGGGCAGTGGCGTGGGGCACGGGATATGTTTCCAGCCATCCAGTGGTTGCTTCCACCATTGTAAGCACATGGCGCTTGCCTTGTCGGGTTTGTGGGAGTGTGATATAATCAATCTGCCAGGCCTCCCCGTATTTATATTTGAGCCATCGTCCTCCATACCAGAGAGGCTTGAACCGCTTGGCTTGCTTGATTGCAGCGCATGTTTCACATTCATGGATAACCTGTGCAATAGTGTCCATGGTCAAATCCACCCCTCGATCACGAGCCCATCTATATGTTGCATCTCTTCCTTGATGGCCTGAGGTGTCATGGGCCCACCGAGCTAGAAATAATTCACCCTTATGTTGCCAGTCCAGATCCATCTGAGCCACTTCAATCTTAGCAGCCTGATCCACCTGCTGGTTGTTTTGATGTTCTTCAGTGGCCCGACTCTTGGGTACATGAGCGTCTACGTGACGTACTTTTACAACAAGGTTCTCTATCCGGGCAGCAATATCTTGCCACAATGCGGCAGCCCAGATGGGTTTGCCTCTGCGCTGCCAGTTGCTCTGCTTCCATTGCCGTAACCACCCCCACAGGGCATTTGCCACCATCCATGAGTCAGTATAGAGATATAGCATTGGCCACTTTTCTCATTCAGCAATATCTAAAGCCAGCTGGATGGCTTTCACCTCCGCAAACTGACTCGATTCACCTTCTCCTTCAGCAGTTTCTGCAACTTGTCGTACAGGATTCCATACAGCAGCTTTCCACCTCCGATGCTTCCCCACAAGACGACAGGACCCATCAGTGAACAGGGCATATTGCTTCTCGTTTTCTGGCAGTTTATTATACAGTGGGGCCTCCTCAGCACGTGTCACCTCCTCCTCTGGTGATATTCCGAAATCTTTGCCTTCTGGCCAGTCCATGATCACTTCCAAGATTCCTGGGCGACTGGGGTTTCCTATTCGGGCCCGTTGTGTGATCAGTGCGACCCACTTACTCCATGTAGCGTCAGTTGCGTGATGTGTAGAGGGGACCCTCCCTTTGAACATCCAGCCCAGCACTGGCAGTCGGGGTGCCAGGAGGAGCTGTGCTTCAGTACCAACCACTTCCGAAGCAGCTTGAACCCCTTCATATGCTGCCAATATCTCTTTCTCTGTTGGAGTATAGCCAGCCTCAGATCCTCTGTATCCTCGACTCCAAAACCCTAGGGGTCGACCTCTAGTCTCCCCCGGTGCTTTCTGCCAGAGGCTCCAGGTAGGGCCATTCTCCCCGGCTGCAGTGTAGAGCACATTCCTTACATCTTGCCCTGCCCGGACTGGCCCAAGGGCTACCGCATGAACTATCTCCTGTTTAATTTGTTGAAAGGCTTGTCGTTGCTCAGGGCCCCATTTGAAATCGTTCTTCTTCCGGGTCACTTGATAGAGAGGGCTTACGTTGAGACTGTAATTTGGAATATGCATTCTCCAAAAACCCACAACGCCCAAGAAAGCCTGTGCTTCCTTTTTGCTAGTTGGTGGAGACATGGCTGTTATTTTGTTGATCACATCCATTGGGATCTGACGACGTCCATCTTGCCATTTTATTCCTAAAAACTGGATCTCCTGTGCAGGTCCCTTGACCTTACTTTGTTTTATAGCAAAGCCGGCTTCCAGAAGGATTTGTACTATTTTCTTCCCTTTCTCAAAAACTTCTTCTGCTGTGTTGCCCCACACGATGATGTCATCAATGTATTGCAGGTGTTCCGGAGCCCCACCCTGTTCCAATGTAGTCTGGATCAGTCCATGGCAAATGGTGGGGCTGTGTTTCCACCCCTGGGGCAGTCGGTTCCAGGTGTACTGCACACCCCTCCAAGTGAAAGCAAACTGTGGCCTGCACTCTGCCGCCAAAGGGATAGAGAAAAATGCATTAGCGATATCAATTGTGGCATACCACTTGGCTGCCTTTGACTCCAATTCGTATTGAAGTTCTAGCATGTCCGGCACGGCAGCACTCAGCGGCGGTGTGACTTCATTCAGGCCCCGATAGTCTACTGTTAGTCTCCACTCTCCATTAGACTTCCGCACTGGCCATATGGGACTGTTAAAAGGTGAGCGAGTCTTGCTGATCACTCCTTGGCTCTCCAGTCGACGAATCAGCTTATGGATGGGAATCAGGGAGTCTCTGTTGGTGCGATATTGCCGCCGGTGCACTGTTGTGGTAGCGATTGGTACCTGTTGTTCTTTGACCCTCAGCAACCCCACAATAGAAGGGTCCTTCGAGAGACCAGGCAGGGTAGACAGCTGTTTAATTTCCTCCGTCTCCAAGGCAGCTATGCCAAAAGCCCACCGGTATCCTTTTGGGTCCTTGAAATACCCTCTCCTGACGTAGTCTACGCCAAGGATGCACGGAGCCTCCGGGCCAGTCACAATGGGGTGTTTCTGCCACTCCTTCCCGGTTAAGCTTACTTCGGCCTCCAGTACAGTCAGCTCTTGGGATCCCCCTGTCACTCCAGAAATACAGATGGGTTCTGCTCCTTCATAGCTTGATGGCATTAAGGTACACTGTGCACCGGTGTCTACTAAAGCCTTATACTCCTGTGGGAGTGATGTGCCAGGCCATCGAATCCACACAGTCCAGTACACCCGGTTGTCCCTCTCCTCCACCTGGCTGGAGGCAGGGCCCCTCTAGTCCTGGTTATAGCATTCGTTATTCACTTCTTGTACATGCGAGTCAAAAATCCCTTTACTAAGATCGGAAGCAAAATCAGCCCTTCTACTTTGTCTGGGGAACTGCTCATTGGAAACTGGAGCAGCAACTTTCCTGGAAGAACCACCTTTTTTCCCTTGCAACTCACGTACTCGTGCCTCTAGGGTCGAGGTAGATTTTCCATCCCACTTCCTCATGTCCTCTCCGTGGTCACGCAGATAAAACCACAGGGTGCCCCGTGGTGTGTATCCACTATATCTTCTCTCTTGAAGAGAGGGACGCTTACTCCTAATGGCTGAGATACTGGTCTGTACAGGTGAGGAGTAGGACATGTCCTCTTTGAACTGCTGGAAATCCTGGGATAACTTCTCCACAGCCGAGATGCAGGCCCGTAGGGAGCAAGAGAGACTTTCTTCGTATTGTCGGAGTTGGCCAGCCAATTCATCCACCGTTGGTCCCTCTTCATCTTTCCAGGTCATTATTGCCAGCGAGTTTGCGTACGATGATGGTGCGCTCCATACAAACTTCCGCCACATGGGTCGTGGGCACTGGACTTCATCTGGATCTTTGGATAACTGCTCATTGTTCAGGTCATTATGAATCACCTCCAGCACGGCTAATTCCCTCAGGTACTGGATACCTCTCTCCATGGCGGTCCACTTGCCTGGGTGACATAGAAGATCTTCCTTGAAGGGATACCTTTCCTTCACGCCTGACAGGAGTCGCCTCCAAAGGCTGAGGGCTTTTACCCCTTTTCCAATCACTTTGTCAATGCCTCCTTCCCTAGAAAGAGATCCCAGCTGCTTGGCTTCCCTACCCTCTAATTCCAGGCTACTGGCCCCATTATCCCAGCATCGGAGCAGATCTCTGGATGATATTCTTAAGGTGCTTATTAACCTTAGACAAAACTGAAACAATATTCCCAAGAACTATCAATAGATATATCTTAACTACCCAAGGATGCTCAAGATACTGAAAGTTCTTCTCGTGAACTGTAATTGAACATAAATGTACTGTACAAAAAGTTACATCACCTGATGTTTATTATGTTTATAATTCCCCTTTTGTTCTGTTAGTTTCTTTTGCATCTTGTTTCAAATGAAATAGTAAGGAAAGGTATCTACCTTCTTGTATATCATTCCAAGCCCAGCAAAATACGGCCATGTTACTTCTGGCAAATAGGTATGATCAGAGTGCAGTTCTAAGGTAAATGGTTGAAAAAGCAAAGAAACGGAAAAGTTCTCAGTGAAATAAATGGGCTTTAAAGGCAAGATTGAAATGTACCACTCTCACTGCATAGTTGCCCATAGTATTAACATCCATAATGTTCTGGATAAAGGGTTTTCATGCACACAATTTCCAGGAGAAAGCAAAGATACTCTTATACTACATTCCAGAAAAGGAATATTCATAGGTAATGTATTATTTTATTTTTTCTAAACAATGGGGTTGATAATATAAGAAAGGGGAAGGACAGATGTGAAAACTGGTTGCTGTTGTAAGAGTCAGTCAGTTGAGATGAATGCTTGAATTCACTCATGTCACAATATTATGTAAGTGCTGTAATTTGTATTGACAGCGTCTGTTACTTGTCATGGCCCAGAAGGTGTCAAACCAGATATAAATTTGAAAATGCAAATATTATATCTTCCATTCAATGTTAAGTTTTCACATCATGCCTGAAACAATGAATAAATCTGAGATTTACTCTTTCCCCTCCACCCACACAGCACATACATTAAAACAAAGAACATTAATTGATGCCTTTAGACTTTCTAGATTTTAAGAAGATACCACATATGCAGTTGATGAGTTGTAGAGCAAGCTGACAGTCTTATTCATTGAATAGCGGTCTTGATATGTAGGTAACTACCAGGGCCATCTTCTTCTCCTATTACCATCCTTTCAAGAATGCTGTAATGTTTCCCAAGCCAAAAAAAAAACCCCAAACAATCAACAAAAGAAACCCACAAAAAGCCCCGCCAAAACAACAACAAAAATTTAGAAATGGCCTGGTTTTCCTATCTTAGTCAAGTGAGACAGAAAACCATCAGATTTTCCTCAATATCCATATAAATTTGCAAGTTAGATTAATAGACAACATGAAGAAAGTTCTGAGATTTGTAAATTACCTACTTTTACTTTACATTTGAATTTTCTTGATCAATGTCTTTTCAATTAAAAACAATCTTATTTCTTTTTGCTTTTGATTCTATGAACAATTATTACTTCCTGTACACAGATGTAATCTTTTCTTAGGAAACAGCTGATGTATAAGAAGAGCCATATCTGCCTTCTGAGTTACTAAGATGTTTATTAGGGGATTGATATAGTTATGATGAGAGTAGATTTCTGGTTTCTGACAAACCAATAAAAACTCTTATTACCAAAACTATCTAGAATTTTTTTGTTTCTACATGTAGCTATGCTTTCATTTTTGATAAACTAGAGAAAAGGTTAGAAGATATCTTTTCAGCTAAGTGGCATAAGCTGGACCTAAATGCTACTACATAGCTGTTTTCCATCATTCCAGATACTGAAGGATTTTGAGGAGATGTGGTCCACTAGAAGACCATTTGGCACTCAGGTCATTATAATTCTTGGAAAAAGCTTTTTTTAGACCTTGACTTGTTTGTTCTCTGGTGTCACAATGCTTCTGCTCACGACAGAGTGAACACTTTCAAGCAGGCGGGATATTTTAGCCATGGTGGTCAGCTAGTTTATGTCATTAAGCTTACTGCAGCTTCGGTTCTTTCTGTTCATCCTTCTTCCTGATGGAACAATATTCATTGACTTAGGCATAGAATTTAGCCTATCGCTCTAAACTCCCTTCAGTTTGTCTTGCTGAATTTGTGTCTTTCAGATTATCAGAACTGAAATGGAGATGTATTCATGCTTTACTTTTTCATTTAATAAATTTCACATGTTGCTTTTTTCCCCTTTTGATCCTGCATCTTCTTCCAATGGCAATATTGGTGAAATATGGTGTTTGTTTTATTCTTACCATACTCCAATATAAGTCATGTAACTAATTCAGCTTATAGACAGAAACTAGACTTTCTTGCTATATTATATTTTGAGAGTGTTCTTTTAGAGTCCCATACTTAAGATCAAACTTGCTAAAAGGGACATTACCTCACAAAAGCATAGGGAAAACATCATCATATTTAAATACGCATTTAAGAAACCAAGTGAGAGAGCAGCAGGACTCAGAAATGCCAATTTGCTTAATTTTGCTGTATTTGTGAATATTTAACTCCCCTCAAAATTGACCCATTCTTTTAAGAGACTTAGTAGTAGGCATCCAGATTTAAAACCAGAAAGTAAAAATCCTCATGAATCTTTGTACCAATGGGTATTAAAAAAAACAGTGAAAAAAAAATATAATCTCAATGTCTAATCAGTGGAAGTCTAAGAATCTCTGTCTGATTCCAAAGCCAACCTGAATGTCACCTGCTTGCTTTTCCTGACTTAAGGTATCAATACAAAAATGTCAACATATGCTTCCCACAAGAAATGAAAGTCCACCCTATTGGGGATAAACACTACAGAGTACAGTCTGTGATTTTGATACAGAGTTACAATATTTCTGTAAGAGTATCAGTACCCCCTTCTTTCCACAAACCAGTAAAAACAAAATCACTGTAATCTATATGAAGGAATGTATTTTGTTACATCTGTTCTACATGCATACAACTTATGTCAGCATAATCATGAGTTCCTTGTACCTCTTTGACTTATGATGCTTGGATATATAAATCTTGTTTAAGCTTAAATTCATGCAAGGGAATACAGATCTACAACCGATAGTGGTTTTGTTTCTATCTTTTTCCATACCCATGAGTACATTTTCCTATTTCCAAAATAAGATAGTGTACAGAGAACACACACAATAAGATTTATACCAATATGTTGCCTCACACATTTAAAACTCAAAGCTATTTTTCACAGGACTGAAAATATTTGATCATCACTGATCATTACTGTGCTGCAGGATGTTATAAATTCTGTTCAGAAAACCCCAACTCTGTGACATTTCTTTGACACTGTACATTGTAGCACATAGCTTACATAATTTGCAGTGCACCCCAATGTTATTAGCCTTGCAACATGTAGAATAAAAGCAATGTTAACAGTCAGCTCACCAGTGTTGCATGAGAAGGAGTAGGTCTGAGGAAGAGTAAGTCAATAGCAGCTTATTCTCTAAATCCCAGTAAAAAACTTGACTTCTCCTTAGTGATCATATGTGATCATAGTGATCACTTTTATATCTGGTCTCAAACCTTCCTGACAATAATTGAATACTAGGAGTCTACTGTAACAAACCAAATACAGCCAAATGGCATGGCATTCTCACTTGCATTACTCTGTGTTACCGCACCAAGAAATTTCACTATGACTTTTCATTTATACCATTTTAGGTTCTGCTGGTAATTACACTTTATCCTTTTTAATATCTAACATTGTTTTTGACTGACCTTAGACTTATTCTGTAATTGCTTCTAACTTAGGACTGACCAAAATAAATACATGAATAAAAATATAAATAAAATAACCAGTGTATTTGCCCTTTATAACACCACTCATTTTATCAGCACATTTTTTTTTTCCATCTGTGGAAACTAATTAATTCAATCTACCTCAGGCTTTAGCCTTTCCTTGTATCATTCCCCTTCACTCTTGGTCTTAACCCAGGCTGGAGCATAAGTGACAGAGAGCGAGCATGAAGGTAATAAGAACATCTTAATTATAAATCAAAGTATATGGGCTGTTATAAAACTGTGGAATAGCATAGATGACAGACAACATCTTCTCTCTGAAAGCAATTATTTTTGTTCCTCAGATCAAATCAGCTGTAATTTTAAGGGCCAAAGGAAATAGTTGTTTTTCTTTCTGTTGGCTCAATCAATTGAAAGCCGAAATCTACATGCTAGTGAGGCTAGTGGTGGTGACAGATGTCCCCATGCACCAGAAAAAACACTGCATCTCTGTACTAATCCTTATTGGATCTCAATTTATTACAACAGTAGCACATTTTATTGGTTTGCCATGGTTGTATTTGCTACTGAAATTCTTTT
Organism: Theristicus caerulescens; assembly: GCA_020745775.1. Lineage (NCBI taxonomy): Eukaryota > Metazoa > Chordata > Aves > Pelecaniformes > Threskiornithidae > Theristicus > Theristicus caerulescens. The sequence continues at coordinate 23,766,901 of CM036564.1, read as the reverse complement.
TTTCTCATTGAAAGAACAATAAGAAAAAGACATTCTGCTGATACTTAAAGATTATCCGTCACATTAACATGTAGACATTGAACATGCAGTCATACATACAGGTACCTGAAATAAAGTTTTGTGTGTGTGTGTGTAATATGCTGATGGAAACAGAATTTTTCCCAGCTCAATGAAGTGCTGGGGGAGGGGAATGTGTTCCAAAACCTATTTTCTTTTTGGCACAGCAGCCAAGCACTAGGCAATTTGGAAATAGAGAAGGTAGGGCTTGCAGGCTCCAGAGTGCTAGCCCACACTCCCCTACCCCAGCCATCCCAGCAGGCAGGCCGTCTCAGGATCAGGATTTTATTTCTCTTCTTAGATACATTTTGGCATGTTCTTTATTTGTTCCAAAATGGAGTTAAATCAAGTGCTGAAATATATGAAACAGAGTATCTTTTTTGTTTGTTTGTTTAAACCTACTTCTGTTCACAAGAGTAAAAACATTTAGAGTCTTGGGATTAAACCACAGGGAGGTGGCTTATTTTTAAATAAAACTATCATTTGTTTCACAAATGCATGTTCAAATATTATATATACACATAAATATTGTATTAAAACTTTTTTACTCATATTAACTCCTGGTGATTAGATAAGGTTTTTTGCATCTTCTCTGAATCATCTATTGGTAATCATTGTTGGAGACAGCATGTTGGATTGGAAGGCTTCTGCTCTTGATGTAGTAATTATACCCATTGCCCATCTATTATCTTGGCCTCTAGATAGATGCTTTCAGAGAATGTAGAGGAAGTTAAAGAATAGGAAAATACACTCTTCCCTTCTGCCTGTTAATTCCCAATAGTACCAAACATTCTTTCAAAATGTCAAGTGCTTATTCAAAACTTGCTAGATTTCATTTTCAGTAATCAACATGTACCAAAGAGTTCCACAGACTTTCATATGACTTGGGACCAGAGTATATCTTAACAGGGTTTATAGTTGCCACCTCGATTTTTTACATCTTTCTGTTTTTTTATGTTATAAATTTTTTTATCTACCTTCTCTATACTATTTATCACTGTGCATTTACCTTGCCCATTCTTATTCATCTGCTTTTTTGAGATAAATAGTCTTTGATCTTCTCAATCACTTCTACAAAAATATTAAGGCTTCTGATCATTTTGCCCATATGATTTCGCAATGTCCTTTAGGTCATAGGTATTTGACTCACAAAATATTGAGCAGATGCAATATATTCCATTAATTAATGACTACTTATAATTACTTTTTAAGAGTGGGTCTTTGCAATGGTCTATGACACTTCTGACAATAGAGCACATTCTGATACACTTCTCTGATGAAAATCTAGCTCATCTCTAGTTCACTCTGGCCATGCTATCTTACCAGACCCAACAAGGGCATCTCCAGGATAAGCTCTTTTCAAATGAATTTGATGTGGTCCCATGCTGCCTTTTAGGTTAGGACTTGGAGCTTGATTTGGACTAGATATCTTGGAGCCAGTGAACAAAAAAAAAAGATGAATATTGGTTATATTAATGTACATTTTTAATCCTTTCAGATTATGGCCCCTCCAGGGACAAATCTGACATTCTAATAAATCCCCTGTGATTTGTATAGCCAGTGTGAAAAGTACTTTTTGGCTAGTTGGAGAGGCAAAAATTGGCCTTATCCTGTGTTTTGATAAGCTGCATTTTCTATTTGACCTTGATCAAAAGTCTGAAATTTAGAGAAGGACAGACACATTGATGTTAGATTTTCAGTACTTTCTATGTAAATTTGAAATGACCAAGTGCAATTTTTATAGTAATTCCAGAGAGATATTGTTCCATCTATATTTCTACAGAGTCAGCAGGATCTTTTCCAGAAAGTCTTTAGACATGACAGTATTCTAAGACATTTAATTTCTAAGTTCAGACTGAATATTCTCATTTTCAGTTACTGCTGAGATTTGGAAAGCTGATTTCTTTTATGTTGTCACAGCCAATATTCTTGAACTATAGATTCAAAAGCAATGGAGCTGGTCTCCAATACTCATAGCATAGAAGGCAACAAAGTGGACACATATATACTTTGGTGTATTTCAACAGTGGGGGGAAATTATGAAGCCGTTTACATGATTCTCATAAATTGATAAATTGTGAAATCTATGCATTGACTACAATGGATTTTAAAATAGTAAACTGTGATTCTTTGAATGAATGTGGTATGCACTGTTAATTTAAGACCATTATTTAGTGTTTATATTGCAAGCTTAAAGATTCCCTCAAATTAATAAATAGAAATAAAAATAAATTAAAATATTTCAGTTCTTTTAACTAAAAAGTGTAATAGTGTGTAAGTAACTTGTAAAATTTCTCTGGATAAGATTATACCATCTGAGCCCAGAATTTCAATGCATTCGGGTTTATGGAGCACAGAAGAACACATTAGGAAATCAATTCTAGCATTCATCTGTATCTGTATTTAATATAGATTGAGGTGAAAAAGAGATAAAGATTGTTATGACTTTGGAATGAGTTTTAGATTATTTCTACACAAAGGAAAAGGCACAGAATGGAAAAATTGAGATTATGCACTTCAAGGTTTTAACTTCTTTTTAAAAACAGAAATTAATTGTTCCCTTTTTCAGAAATTACTTCTATCAGAATTTTCAATTTGTCTAATAAAGCCAATGACCTTTTAGGTCATATTTGTTCTGAGGTAGATCCAAAACACAGTTCAGGAACAAGGGTTTCAGCTGACATCCACAGGATTTTGCTATGAATACAGATAATAGAATTTGGTCCCTCATATATATTGAAATGAAATTTTTAAGATTTATATGGTTGTTTCATACACAGAAGATGTATATCTGCTTATTAACTCTGCAACACCTTAAACGTCTTTCTTTGACTTAGCTTTTGTTTGTTTCACTGCTCAGAAAAACATGAGGCATTTTCATGCAATGAAAACAAAGTAAAAGCAGAAACAAAAAGTAACAAAATTACAAAACTAAGTTTTCAGTCTTGGAAGAATTAAGTTTAATCAGTTGTCACTGGTTAAAAAGAAAACTTTGGCCCATTATGAAGAACAGTTTCCCCTTCTGTGTTTTAATCAGGCCTTTGTGCTTTAGAGTAATTATTGTGGTCTAGTCTTAAAATCTGCTTTAGTGATTGACAAGTATTTATTGCATTTACACTCTAAAGTGTGTCAAAACACACAGTTTTCTAGTTCAATAGATATACTTAAAATAAATTGTTGATTTTTTTACTATAATAAGGAGATGGTCCTTCAGATGTATTGTGAAAGCAATAGGCTTATTTGTTTGGCATGTTCTGCATATTGGAAGCATATTTAGCATGTTTTAACAGACCTGTTTCTTTTTCATTATATCAGAAATGAAATATTAGGTGTTTCAATTTGGTACAAAATTCATTAAATGATTTGGAAATAGTTTGCAGAAGTAGTTAGATACCAGCAAAGAACTGAGGGGAAAAGAAAAAAAAAAAAAAGAAGGTAAAAACTTTGAACACGAAGTCTGTTTCTTATAATGTTAACTTACTGGAACACATTAATGGCTAATTTCTGTTCAAAATTGATAAGGTAAGTATCTCGTCTGAGTCTCTTACTCATTTGACATAAATGTTTCTTTAAAAATCTGCACTTCTATAATCCTGATAGCTCATAAATAGGTCCCTTATATATGATCATCTAAGAAATGAGGATTGTATGTCTCTGGTAGCAGTCAGCCCTTTCCCTTGCTAAGTGGGTTTAATAGTATACAAAACTCCCTTAAGAGGACAAACTCAGTATCACGAGATTCTTAATAAGGGTTTTCTGAAGTAGAAGAATAGAAGAATGGAGCATGTTATGAACTGAAAAAAAAAAAAAAAACCAAACCACCAAAGCCAACATGCTGTGCATTCCTGTAATTTCTTCTGAAAGAAAGTTACAAATTAAAACGATTCTTAATACTTGCTAAATAGCCTATTTCCCTATGTAGTGACAGAACAGAAGCAAAAAGACAGTCCTAAAGATTTTACTCTACTTGTACATCATAACATTTCTGATGGACCTCCCACTGTTTCATGGGAGATTCATGAGCTTTCATTCTATAATTGACAGTGAAGCATAATGTACTCCCTGGTAGCATTAACATTAAAAAAAGGCACTAATAAATCTGTATCGATATTTATCAAAATGTTCATCAACATATATCACAGACATGCTTTTGTGGCAAAGTGGATGTCAGTATTAAAAATCCCAGCAGTGATACATTCAAAGCATTCCAGAAAAAAAGGGTGAAAAATTCGTATCACATTACTTAAATATTTATATTCATCTTCTTTTCTGGTCTATAATGATTTGATAATTCCTCAGGTGCCCAGTGAAAGTGGTAGGGTTTTGTTTCCTTAGCAACCACCAGATCTCCATTTTCATAAATTAAAGAGCATATACAGAGCTTGTTGCTATTTTACTTAATGTCAATTTCTTCTGGGATTATATGGAATTCAAACTGGTCAAGAAAATACACAAAGGGAGTACTGGGAAGGAAAAAGAGAGAGCATTAATCCCAGGATCTGACCATGTTTTCAGTCGTGACAGTGCCCCTGTGAAACAGGAAAAAAGGAAGGAAGGAAGCCCTTTCAAGATATGGGACACAACTGAGACTATTTAAACTTGGGACAAAAATTAAAGACAGTAGAAGCTAAACTTGTGGAATGGAGAGCCACCCTTTAGTATCTCTCAAATTTAATAGATTAAACTAACAAAGGAATTGAGCATCTGTATGGTAAGTGGTGTGAAATACAGGGGATGTGGAACCTTCACCTTTGGCATCTATTTTAAGAAACACATCACTTCTGCTGTACTAAAAATATAGTTTTCTAGTCCTGGATCACTCAGAAGGGATGTTACTGCCATTGATGATACCAAAGAGGATACAAATGCGGTATCTTTACCATGACTGAAGGAATACAAATCACTTCTGGAATGAGCTGCATTAATAGGATTCACCAAGAGTCAAGCTTTGTAATCTTCCTTCTCTTTTTGGGGACTCCATAGTTGGAAAATATAGAAAATACAGAAATTGTCACAACAGGCAGTAGACAATTCCAGTGAATAGGACTGGATCAAGTAGAAATTTCTTGAAGGTCAAGCTATACCATGATGACAAAGTTGAACTACCAGGTTACCTGGGAATTCAAGAGCACCTTCAGATCTGAAAACTTTCAACCATAAAGTTTAATCCCTTCAGTACTAGAGGACAAGCATAGTTCAGTACACCAAACGTAAACCAGGGATATGTTTACTCTCTTAAATCACTTCTGTCACATTACAATTTCTTTTGACTAACTGCTGCCCTCCAGATTTCATCCTCTGATGTGATAGTGGGAAAAAAATACCCAAAACATTGCTGAAGAAAAGATCACCAACCCCCACAAGTAATGCAACGTGATTGCTACATCCATGCCAACAGCTGACCTGAAATGAGCTCAAAAATATTAGGTTCCAAATTGCTCTAAACTTCATTAATGACAGAACAGGAGATGTAAACCCCCTGAAAGATTGAAGTGGATTCTGTCCCACATCAGATATTACCAGCTGACTTGTCAGATATGTTCAGATTATGAAGTCCTTGCTTACATAAGAAAAAATGCAACCTTATTTTCTGTTTTCTTATGAATTTTCAGTGCTGGATATTAGAAAAATCATTGATTGGCTTGCAAACCTACAAATGTATAAACCAAACAAATTTCCTAAGAAATTACTGAATGTGAATAAATTATCATAAATCTTACCTACAACATTCCACTATTATGGTAAAAGTGCTCAGACTCTCCAGGTATTATAAATGCATATGCATTATAAAAATGTAAATTGGACAAGAATGACTATAATTTTTTTCTTAATTTTGGTCTATAATTAGACTGTCACAAAATGCTCACTAACAAACTGATTGCAATCCAAACTCTCCAGTTTAGAAAGTGTGTTAACTGTATTCTAGAAAACAGCCACTCTTCCCATCTTTGGGGGGGGGCGGGGGGAAGCGTTGACAGTTTGGGGCACTTCCTAGGCAATTTTGTGTAAAGAATGGCAATTAAGAAAAGTTATAGTCTATCAGGACCTATTAGAAATAAAGTCAGTTAAATAATTTTTACGAAAATACATCAGTAATGCTTGTGTAATCCTAATGCAATATGACAGCATTCAATACCATGTCATATTTTCAATTTCTTGAATCTTACCCTTCTGCACACCTTGCTTTTTCAGTGTTACATATAACATCTGCTTTCTGGGGTGATTTCTTTTTCTTAAAATTTCTCAAGATTTCATAACAATTTAGCTACCCTTCCTTTGCATAAATTTAGTTTTAGGTGAATAAATTAATATTCACAATTTAAAAAATCTGAGAACAAAATAGGAACTGAGTATGACCCAACACTTCTGGGGTTTTTACAGAAACAAAAATCCTGTAGGGACTGTAAAATAAAATGTATACATTTTAAAGAGGTTTCTCTGAGTAAGCAAGAGTAGCATGAAAATTTCCTGCTGCAGGTCACACAGGGTTTTTGTCACAGCAAATACCTATGTGATAGCTTATGCCTAACATCTAGATATTTGCAGAAGTTTTCCAGTACATTGCTAAGTGGTACTTGGAATGATACCTGTGAGTTGTGATTTTAGACACTTTGCACACTTTTGGAACTCAAGCAATAAAAAGAATGAGTCTCATTTACTGGAATATTTTCCTCTGATGTCATTTTTACAGTCTAGTATTAAGGTTCATTTACTAGTAGTAATGTTTAAATGTTGAAAGGAAAAGAAATTAGATGTAGGGTACTTTTGTAACCCTCACATCAGAACTTGCAAACACACTTACCAAGATAGATGAGAGAGCACTTTTTTTCTCTTACATCTCTACAAACCTACTTCTACTGCCCAAAGTTGTTTCAGCTTGTTACCTGGGCAGTTTTCTACCTCTTTCTCCTTCAAGATATTGATATTCCAAGTAAAAATGACTTGGTTTGATAAGATTCACTTTGCTGTATATTTAGGGAAACAGACAAGCTAGGTGTGCAACAAAGTGAAAATTGCCAGACAGTCTCTCTGAGGCTTACTGCTGTGCCACAGTCACAGCGTGTTGTTCTCTTCTGGAAAAGCTCCTGGAAGTATCAGAAGAGATAAAAGGAAAGAAAGGAAGAACATCAACAGGACCTTGAGAGGAAGAGCTTTCAAGCAAATAGAATAAGAATCAACATTGTGTTACTGGCATGGAAAGAGCTGTATAAATCAAATGCTCTATCAATGAAGAAATTCTATGTGGCATTAGGCTTCTAAATATGCTCAATATCAAGAATCTTTTATTCAGAAACTCTGGGAAGTTTGGCCTAAATATGGTCCGTTGTACACTACTGCAATTTATCTGCTAGTTTCAGAAGGTGATTGAGGTTAATGCTGAGTACTTTTGAAAAATCCAGTTTAGGTATTTGCAGAAACCTGAACATAGTAAAATAGAATGGGATGCTTACACAGCTAATGTAAGTAATCTGATTAACCTGGCAACAGGGAGGTGAAAAAGTGAACAAGGGAAAAAAACAGTACTCTGAAAGCAGTTCATTGTTTTGTGTTGAGAAAGGAAAGTACAAACAGATGTCAGAAAAAAATTGTTAAAGAAAAATTGGAAGCGTAAGCTATCATGTCTTATTAGTGATAGAATTCTATAGATAATTACTTTCATTTCTTGAATTTTCAGTTATCCTGCTGATCTCCCTGCTCCCTGCTCTACAATACAGATCTGGACAACTTCTGTTACAGATGTCTTTTGGATTTACATAGGCTTTGGAAAAATAATGTACTGAAAAGTATTCAAGGGTAAGATAGAGGGAAGGCTAGTTAATTTGCCATTTGGTGGCTTAAATTAAGAAACTATGAAGAAAAATCCTTCTTATAAAATTTTACACTTGGTTTTCATTTTTGGGCTTTTCTCTACTTCTTTAAAAAAGGTACAAATAAATCTAGTTTAATTCTGAAATAAGATCTCCGTTTGAAAGTGTATTAATAAAACAATGTAGGAAAATTTCAAACCTCCTTTCCTCAGGTTTTCAGAGAAAACTACATAATGAATAAGTTAAATCACTGAAAACACTATTGGTCAGAATTACCTAATCAAAATTTATTAGAAATCTATTTCACAAAAAAAATTGGAGACAAATAAAGTATGGATTTTTTCACTTTAAAGGTTAAACTAAATAAACTAGAACAACTAAATTAGAGTCCTCACTCCTTGATTTTTCTGCCAACTTATGTACAGTATAATGAAACAAAAAGAAATCTCTATCAAGAGAACAGAGGTGTAATTTCACCCAGTTTGCTGAATTTTGTTTTACTGGATTTAATTTTAAATATTAATTTAAAGCTTTGATGCTTAAATTGAGCATTAAGAATTGCAATCACTAAATCACTAAAAGGGAAAAGGCACAGCAGAGTTATTATTTACCATATTCTTTTTTCTACTTTCTAATCTGAAATGTAATGTCCATGTTAATTTCTCTCAGTAATTTGTACATATATCAAGCTAATTTATTCCTAGCCAAAGAATTCACAGTTATTTGAAATAGAATCTACCTGTTTTTCAAAATGCTGTCATCAAAAGTGCAAACTAAAACTTTCAAGAATAATTTTTTGCCCACTATGTGACTATAAAGGATCAGGACCAACAAAATACCACAAAGCTTTATGGCAGGAAGTAAGATCACAGAAAGCAGGAAAAAATCATTTTAGAAGACCAGTGTATTTGATTCCTTGTGTAACTTTTTTTCCTAATTATTAATCTAATATAAATACCTCATACATTGTATTAATAATCAAGATGATTTTTAATAATTTTGTGGATGACATTTTAATTCCCCCCCCCATATAAACAGGAGTTACTGACACAGAAGGCATGCTTTGCATATATCAGCTTTCACTTTGTTCATGTGAAAATGGCTAACAAAGGAATAAGGATAAGAAATACAGAAGAAGGATAGAAAAAGAGAGCTTTGATAAAAGTACCACATGTACTAAAATATCACTTATTTTTCAGAATGAAAACTAATTTTAGTTTTGAAAAAGATTTTTTTTTTCTTCACAGAAGTCAGTCTTTCCTGGGTGTTATAATTTATTATCTTGGACTATAGTGGGGTGACAATTCCACTACAAAGATAAGAAATAATCTTAATGATGGAACACAAAATATGTGATTAAACAGGATTTCTGATGAAAACATCTAGTTCAAACAAATAAACAAAAAAACCTACAGCAAGACAACAGAAATACTGTAACATTTCAATATTCAACAACATTTGGATACCCTTTAGCAATTCAGTCTCTTCTCTTAAACTCAATTAGAGATGTAGGTCTGTCACAGTGTCTCTCAAGATTTGCCCCATTAAAATTAGGATTTTTGGAATGTTGTCAGCTTTTCTAGAAATCACAAGACACAAATGACAAGCAAAGTCCTTCATTCAACATCCCTTCATTCTGCGTGTCCTGTTTATGCCATCTAGACTCCAGATGAGGCTGGAGTTTCCATGGGCAAGCAACATGATTGCTCCTTTGAACCACAATAGCATTTCAGTAGCTTTTTAAATCATTACAAGAAAGAAAAAGACTCCAAATTCTTGGTACTGCTTGACAAATTTTTCTTGCCAAGGATCCTTATCTTGAAGTTCCCATATTGTGATATTGTTTTTCAATAAGAACGTTGGGTTTTTGCTTGATAGTCCTATGTATCTATTTTCTGAAGTCTCTTGCTTGTTGAAATACAAGCTGCACTAAATGTTGCAAAGGTGAGGACAAGAGTAGTTAGAAATTATGAAACATTTAGTTCAGGGACACTCACAGCTCCTTCCCTTCTCAAAAGTTTCTAAATGAAGAAAAATTATGTCTTTCAGGCTGCTCTGTCTTTTGAAATTGTTGAATGTGCCTTCTTTTTTGGTTCAGTATCTTTGTAAGCATGTTACTATATTTTGGTATAGTAATGTCCATTTATTTAATACATCTTTAAAGCTGTGACTGCATTAAAAAAACCCAAAACTAACCAAAAAACCCTGTTTTCTGAAATAGTATTTTTTAGATTCATTAGAATTTAACAGAAAATGAAAATCTGCTTCAAAAAGGTCTGAAAAACTGCACTTTCCAAATGTGACACCATCCAACTGTCATTCAGCTCATTTCCTTATTAAATATTAAGTCTTTAAAGGTATGATAACTTACTGATTAGATTTTATTTTTAAAGAGATGTTCTTGCTGGTTATCTTGAGCTCTGAGCAAATTGTTCTTAGCTTTCTAAGCTTTCATTGCAAAAGGTTCCCATTAAAAATACTATAAGATAGCTAAATCCCAATAACTAATACAAATATATATTTTTAACATTAGGCTTAACAAATTAGTTAAGGCAAAATGGAAGGTTTACATCCTCTAATAAGTTATAAGTCTTTTAGAGATTGTATAAACATATTTGTATATTTTACAGGTAAATGTGCTTTCACTGTGTCCCTGGCTGACAAAAAAACCCAGAAATATTCTGTATTATTTTCATTTCCAATTCAGCCTGAACACTGTAATACAATAAGCAAGCAAAATCAAATATCTGCTGCTGTATTGTCTAAAACCCAAGGTAATAAACATCTTAATACTCTGTAAAGATGTAAGTAGTTCTGTCATGACCTCATGCTAAATGGATAAATAAATATGAAATTACCATCAAAACTAACTTCTAAGGTGGTAAATAATCTGTTATTGAAATTTCAAGTTGATGATAGATGTTCTTCAAAGATGGCCTAATTGAACACAGTAATACAGAGATAACTGGCTAGAGCTATACAAAGTTCATCGAGACATACGATTTAATGGTCATTTTTGGCCTTTATACTATAGTATACTATATATATGGTATACTACAGGAAGTGATGGTGACAGTATACATATCAAATGGCTCTGCACTGTGAGAGAATTTACCTTTTCATAGTAGATGTGGAATGGAGCCAAAAGCTAATATTTTTAAAGCTTTTCTTATGACTAAAGTCCTAGAACAGTTTGTTGTAGCCTTCATAACAAGAAAGACAAATTTGTCTTCAGGAGTCAATAGGTCTCTATGCATTTTTAAAGGGTCTCTTGCGCCTGCCTAAGCACAAAGAAGCCAAAATATACTTTATTGTGTTTCATAACTATTTTCTCACTCACTTTGTCTACATTACAAAAAGAAACATCCACTTTAAAAATCAAGATTAAGAATGGTAAATATTGTGATAATTCTGTAAATAATTCTGTTTGTAAAGACATATTTTTTCAAATTATTTTTTAAATCCATGACTACACATCCATCTAAAAAGTCATGTATGGGTTAAGCCATGCATTAGCCCAGTAGACCTAGTGAGCATGGTTCCATTCTCGTTAGAACAACTAGGTTATAAATAGCAGAAAAATAATTAAGGATTTGCTGTTTCAGCACAGCTTTCCATTTCCAAAACGTTTTCCTTTTTCTTACAGAGAACTTAGAAGAATGGAAATAATAAAACTAAAATATGGAGGAACAATATAGATGCTTTGATACAGCTGTATTTTTCCTTAGTAATATAAAATCAAATGGAAATAAAAGGCTTTTGAGTTTAAATTGTAATCTTTGGAGTTTTATGCTTCACTTTTCCTAGTCTTTTGGTCCTACTTTTTCTTTTATCACTGATGACAGGAAAACAATCCTCTTTCCTCCTACTTCCACTATCAAATAGCTGTTGGCTAAATTCTCATGTCCCATAGTAAATCAGACTTCTTGGTGCCTGTAACATTTGTCTAAAGAAATATTTACCTTCCTCTCGTGGGAGCTAAAAATCTAATGCCAAAGCTTATTGTGATTCTCAGCGAACCACAGGATGGTGGGACAGATATAAAGATAGCCAGACATGAGCCATACTCCTGTATTAGAGCAAAAGGCTCTGGTAGTCTCTGTGGGGAAAACACTCTGGAATGTGACCTGTTGTTGAAACAAGGGGCAATATGTGGCTTCTGCCAATAGCTAGAAAATTCTAGACAAGCAACAAAGATCCTCACTACTTTTAAAGGTGCTTAAGCTATTCTTTTCCACATACCCCTGTACTGTACTATCTGATGAAATAGATGGTCCTGCTTAGAGTCATCCTCTGTAAAGGGCAAGATACTCCTACTTGCTCAAATACAAAAGGGATCTGACAGTAATACTCAAGAAGGAAAGCCTTCTAGAGGATAGAAGATAGAGAATAGAGGAGAAGGAAGTACTTGTTTCACGTCACATTAAATAATTCTTTTCTTCCTCTAGCTCCATTGGTACTTTGTCACAATCTTTTTCTCCAATACTATTGTAGTTCTACCAAGATAAGTGTAAATGGGAAGCAAACACTCTGTGATTCATACTCTACTAGATTGACTTGCCTGAGATTCACTTGCCTTACATAGAAAAAACAGGGAAGTGAAAATTAGCATAGATTAATGTAGACTAATTTATAAGCTATCTTACCATGAGGTCAAATTCACTTTATACTTAGAACAAGCACAAGCAAACTTCCTTGATTTATTATGTTGTTAAAGATGGAGGAATGCATTTATGCAGTAAAGTTGGTACATATTTAAAAAAAATAAAATGAAAACACATTTGCATCCCACAGGTAAAACCTACAAAGTCTAGGATTTTTTATAAGATGTTGGATATGTATACTTTTCTCACTAGCACAAGTTCTCTTTTGGAATGAGGGTCTTTTTAAAAATCTTTCCGAATGCACAAGACAGACTTAAAACAAGTCAGAAATGAGAGGAAATGTCATGAGACAAGAGTTTTTTCCATTAAGTTATAGACTTATGCACAAAGTAATACCATTAAGGCCCAGGACATTTGTCTTGACACCAAACAAAATGTCTGTCATTTTGAAATACATCCTGATGAAACCCCTGAAACTGTACTTGTATATGTTGGAAATGGATGTGTGTGTTTGTATGAGGACCCTTTGTGATTTTACACTTATCGACAATACCACTGTAAATATATATAATCACTCAAATATCTGTATTTGTAATTTTACCAAAATCATAGGATGTGAGTTTAACTATTCAGCTCCTGTCACAACCCACCAACTGCTACAATCTAACTATACATCATATCAAGATTTATTACCTACCCCCATTGGAATGAATCTCACATTGGTGAGAAAACTGTTGCAACATTATGATCTGAGTCAATTGATAAAAAAATTCAGAACCATGGACAAAAAACTCTAATTACTGTCCATCACGATGCAGAGGAGATATACCATGTCTTGAAAAGAGTGAAGAAAGATGGAAAACATCACTGGTGAGAAACTCTTTTTGGATGGTCCCCAACAGCAACTGGAATTTTGAATTTGATACCACATCCAATTGTAGTTTTGTTGATTTTGACCTTATTGTGTTTATTGCTGAGGACTCTGGAGCTGGACACAGTACTGCAGGTGGGGTCTCACCAGAGCAGAGGAGAGGGGCAGAATCACCTCCCTCGACCTGCTGGCCACGCTTCTTTTGATGCAGCCCAGGATACGGTTGGCTTTCTGGGTTGCGAGAGCACATTGCTGGCTCATGTCCAGCTTTTCATCTATCAGTACCCCCAAGTCCTTCTCCTCAGGGCTGCTCTCAATCCCCTCATCCCCCAGCCTGTACTGATACCAGGGATTGCCCCGACCCAGGTGCAGGACCTTGCACTTGTCCTTGTTGAACCTCATGAGGTTCACACAGGTCCATTTCTCCAGCTTGCCTTGGTAACTTTGATTGTATGCTGAATTGATAAATTTTGCATATATAATCCCTTAGACATAAACCGTTGTCCAAGTCTGAGACTAAGATTGGACCTAACCACACCTAAGCTCCATCAGGAGTTTAGAAAGCAAGGGGGTCTACTCTGAACCTCATAACTCAATGGGAAGGTCCTCCTTACCCTTTTGCATTCCTGGTCTCTCTGTGAATCATTCTAACTCGAGCGTAACTCAATTTTCCTTTGTATGTTTCTTCCATGCAGCAATTAACAGAGTGAACTCTGCCATCAAACTTTGTTAAGTCACACTTTTACAACATCATATTAAAACCACTTTTGCTAATAGCTTTGATGGTGATTCCTTAACTGATCTAAATCACTCATTTGCAACAAATTGCATAGTTGGCAGGATCCTAAATCAGGATTTTTGACAGTAAGATGCACTATTAAAAACTGTCTCAAAATATCTGCATATAAAGAAAAGTGCTCAACTTTGATCCATTTATTGATATTGATATTAAAACTTAGTAACATTTTGTTGAAAGAACCTTGGACTCAAAATTGGATAAATCTTGCCCATAATACCTTCTTCTAGAAGCAGCGTCATGAATATTTGTCTCATCTCTGGCTTTTCTGAATACATATTTTGAAAGGCTATTCATACTTCTTCATTGTTAAAAAGAGACACAGAAGTTATTCTTCTGCTTTAGCAGAATGAGAAAAACTTGGTTTTCCTGTAGGTTTGTGTTCCTATGTTCTTTCAAGCATTTTCCTCCCAGTTCACTCCCATATACACTTCACAAGTTTTTCCTCATCTCTTCCCGTACCAAACATATTCATCTTGATAAGCAAGTGTGAAGTATATGCTTTAGGTAACTTATGTTATGTATGAGCTTACAAAGTGGACATCAGTCTGTCTTCTATCCAGCTATCAGCTTCCCCATAGTTGAAAGAATACAAATTTTTGACTCTTATCTCTTTGACAAACATGGTCAGTACTCATCAACAGATTCAAGAATTTTTTGTGGGTGCCAGAGTGCTGTAGGGGAAGAAGACCACACTATTTACCTCTTTCACTTAGTCATAAAACCTCATTTCCTTTCAAAAATCAGGCTAAAATGCACCCAAAATCCCCATTTTCTAAAGCAAAGAGAAAGAAGAAGAAACAACCCCAAACCCTCAAACTGTCTTTAAATCATTGAGTAAATCATAAATTGTGCTCTAATTTTCTTTTTTTTAGTAGTGTGCTGATGATGTCTACATGCTCTTTGCCAGAAGTTCATTTGAAATGCTACCATGTATACAGCTCACGACATATGTCTCCTATGACAAACTCCTTAATGTCATTTGGGTCTCAAAGCAGTTTTTGTAACAGACTGATTAGGGGTTTAGCAGAATCAAGATTTGAAAAGTATGTAAATGAGTTATTTAAGTGAGCAGCCTTTTACTTATGGAAAAGCATCATAACTATTAAATTGATACATTTGTTAGTAAATGGGTAAGCAAGTAACTCCAGTTTCACAATCCCCAGTTTAATGGAGTTACTGAGCTAACAAAAGGGAATTCTTAAATGTTTATAAAAACGTATTCACAGTTGCAATTTTTCTCTTGAGGCATTATGGTTAAGTATTCAGATAATTAATAACTTATGGCAATAGGTTTTGAAAGCTGGCTACCTACCTGACCATAAAAAACTTATTGTCAAGCTGCTTACTTTTCCTGGCAACCAGAGGGTTCTATTGTTTTCTTCTAATCTGTTTCAAATGTATGTATCAGGTTTTCCAAAGAAAGCATTGATTTTAAATGTAACTTGCGCTTCTTCCTACTGATGGCTAGAAACAGCAGGCTTTGTTCAAGGGAATTGCCGTGTCTGGGAGCTGACTTAGAACATGTGAAAGCATCTTACAGTCTTCAAAGAGCTTATATTTTTTGTCTCAAAAAGCCACATGGAAAGGAGAGACATCCTGTACAGATGAGCAGTTTTGGCTCTGTCCATTGCACTCACCACTCTCTCATGCTACAGCATGGCTGCTGATTGGGCAGAATTAACTGTGTGGAATCCATTCAGAAAGCCAAGATCCATAGGAATTTAATTCAGGCACTAAGGGCACATGAATGATATATAAATCCCCAGCTTTAAAGAGAGATTTGTCTATTTTCCATTTGCATAGGTCCCTTTGTAGCACTAGTAACAGCATTACTTCTCCAGCTATGTTTTTATTATACATACTAATCACATGAGAGTACCATTCTTGAATTACATCATAGCCAGAAAATTTGAGTTATTCACATTCAATAAAATCATACCACTAAATATAATTGTCACAGGAAATGTACTGGACAGAATGCATTCAGGATAGAAATAAAAATTTGTTTTCAGATACACTGAACCATAAACTGTCCCTAATCTTAACAAGAGAAAAGAGAAAAAATAAAAATTAATTTTACTGCTGAAAGTATAATCCAATACTAAAACCAAAAGTGGCAATATAATGACCTTCCTCTGTTCTGAATTGATATTTTGATTGATAATTGAATTGGTAAGTTCCTTATTTTAATTTCTGTTCTCATTTCTCAAGATTCATGATAATTGTTCTGTCACAGGACAGAGCCTAACACAAGGCCTAAGAGCAAAGAGTGTGTGAGATAATTTGCATCCTAATAAAACATACTAACAATTTAAGATTTAGATATAACAACTTTCCTTCAATATTAAACACTTATTAAATTCTTTAATATTAGTCAGGCTTTATTGAGAGGAGGAAAGAGCTTCTAGCTGGGCACAGGGATGTAGTTTACTTCTTGCCAAGGTGCTATTGGGTCTTCAGAATTGGTCACAATGCAGCAATATCAATCATAAGTCCATAAAAACCTAAAAGTCAGAGATTCAGAAAGTACTTAAATAAACTGCATCATGTTTTTGCATATAGTAATTTGTTTGCACAGGTTTTATAGACCCATGTAACTAAAATGAAAGTGTGAGTGCCATCAGTGTAATATTTCACTCACTTGAGTACTTAATAGGTACAGCAGTACATTTCAATGAAATACACACTACATTCATAAAGGAATTTCATGAAGTTTTCTTTCTCTATTCAGAGCACTTATATTTTTTCATACACAAGAAAAAAAGTCTAAACAAAATGGTTATTTAAAAATAATCAATTCCACCAGTCAAAGTTTGAATCTGTGTATTAAATTACTTAGAAACTGATCTCAAAATATATACTTCAAATAAAAACAATGATTCAGAAAGGATGGGTCTTCATTCCTCAATAAACAGAACTTTGTAATTCAGAGACAAGGTACAACTGTCTTATACTTAGCAGAAGCCCATGTGTTCACTTTTTTAGATTGTTACATCTTCTACGAAAAGATATTTAAATGCTTACAAAAACAATGTGCAGAAGCATAATTCTCAGTTATATCTCTGCTGTATATCGCTGCTCACACGTAATTTGAGTAAGAGCTAGTTTAGCATTTTGAGTGAAAGTGGAACAGATTACTTGTTCTGTGCCCTTTGTAGAAATGAAGAGCAAAGGAAATTAAAAGAATATTGTTTGCTTGAAAAGTTTAAAAATGTAAAAACGGAGGCAGGTGTATTAGTATAGCAACTATAAGACTTGAGCCTGAAAAACAGACAAAATAGAGTAGCAGGAAGAGAAAGATTGAGAAAGTGATTATATAGAAAAGGCAAACATCAGCAGTTTACTTCCATCAACTGCACGTTATACAGAAGAATTATGTGAAAATCAGAATAATATGATAACAGATATGTTCAGTATGTGTAGAAATTAAAATACAGTTTCTGATTTATGGGGTAAAATATTTTAAAATGCTGGTAATGCCCCAAGGGTAAAATGTGCAGTGTGATCCTAATACTCTGGGACACCAAATAGTCTTTGCAATACCTTATCACTTATGTCACAAGCACAAAACTATTAGCCTGATTTGTAAGAAACAGTGTTGTCTTTAATTTTAAAATTCAGAGGAATCGTATTTTCCCAAGAAACACAGATTGAAATGTTTATTTTACTTTGTACAAACTGCTAAACAGAAATTAGAGGGAAGAAAAAAATTAGAAGAAAAAAAGAAGAGCTAGAAAAATACAGTTAGATCTTCAATCTGAAAGGCGAGAAAAGAATATTCCACAATGGCCATTCAAGGGCTTTCAGCTTTGCAGACATTTCTCTATAATTTTGTCTACTCTGTAGTGTCTGTTTTTTTGCTATAATCTTGCCCTATCTTATCTGTCACACGCATTCCTGCCTGTCTCACTTATGCTTCGCTAAGGTTTTCTTTCTTTTCCCTCATTACCTCATGTAATTTATTCTGTCCTAAGTAAATCCAAAGAAATAAATACCTATTTCAGAACACCAGTTTTCCACTGCCTCTCTTACACATTCCTCTGGGAATAAATGGATAAATGCCCAGGCCAGTGAAACCCTTTTTAGGATCCTAAGAAAAATGGGCATATACTATAAAACTGTTTCTAAAATCACAGAGACGTTTGCTAAGTCTAATGGCTTTTTGGTTGTTACCTTTTTCCTTTAGTTAATAGTTACAGAAAACTGACTACATGCCTAAACAGGAGTTGAGCCATTCAGAATTCAACCTCAGATGTAAGTGCTGAACATTTAAGTTCCCTTCCTGACCTCTTAAAACCTGTTAATTCTGTGTAGTTCACTTCATATAAGTACCATATGTTAGGCTGCTCCTCCAAACCCCTGATGTGAAATTTCATCTCTTGAATTTAGGTGTAAAGCTTGTTTATCTTAAATATTAATATTCCTTTTGTATTATATTTCATATAATTTATAAATGCTGGGTATTTAAAATCAAATATGCAGAAACCCTTGAGAGTTTCATGGGATGAGAGACATACACAAATAATAGGCTAAATCCAGAGTTTCAGTCTGTTTAGCAGCACCAGCAGTAACAATACACTGACCATTGTTACCCAAAACCAATTCAAAACTAATCTACATTTCTCTCAAAGCAAGAAATAAAATCGTGTCTGACATTAAGGTCTCTGTAGAAGAAATTTACATTGAGAGCCCTGAATATAAGTCTTTAATACAAACCTTTGTGTACTGTGTCTTGGTTATTTAACACAATGTAGTGGAGTTTATTTTAAATTTATATAAGGTAGACGTTTGTCTAGTGTTTTTCCATATAAACCATAGAATACTGATGCTTGTTCATATTCACCTAAGCTTTGAATGATAGCAGATTTTTTTTTTTCTAGGACATATGTGCCATCAAAGTATCAATAGCCAAAGCATTTCATTTTAAATAAATGAACTCCTCTAACATTTTGACACTATCTCACACTTGGGAATACACACTAGGTGAATTTAAGCATGTCTGAATTTTTTTCTGTTCCTAGAGGTATCATCTTATGACTAGTACAAGCATGTACATCAACAAGCAGAGTGAAGATGTGAAAGTATTACAATGAATCTATATCTTTCAGAAAACAGATTTAGTTATCATTTAAATTGGGTACATGCTCAGACACTGTAGGCTAGAATCCATACACTTCAGTTCCATGAAGCTCAGCAACAAACTAAAGGTTATCTCCCATGGCTGGATTGAGAAGAGACATTATTTGTGAGATCAAATGCTATAATGAAAAATCAGGCATACTGCTTCTAATTAGGTAACACATTTTCCCATGGATTATAAACTCTAAAAGTAAGAAAGTGTCTTTAAAAATCTCCATGCATGCAGACACACGGTAATGTTGGAAATAATTATGAGCTACTTATAATTAATATTAACTATGGTCATCTCCCCTTTTCCATCCTACTCATAAACACTTCAAGACAGGACAGTGAGGCAATAGAAATGAGATTTCTCCCAGATTCAGTTTTCACTGAATGCTGTAATAATTAGTTAATATCAAATATTTACAGATGATTGGCTCTCCTTCAGGAAAATAATAACAATAGACATATACATGCATATTCATAGAAATGCATACAGACCTATACCAGCTGCCTCATATATCCTTTTAAGCTTCTGATAAGGATAGGTACAGCTCTTCAGAGAAACCCATACAAAGGTGTAGTTTGACATACAAGCTAAATCAGAACAAATTTAAATAATTTTCACTTGCTGAAAAGGGTTCAGTTTACATTTTAAAATAGTTAATGGTGATTTCTGTTTATTTTTTATATAGAAGAATAGAATAGAATAGAATAGAATAGAATAGAATAGAATAGAATAGAATAGAATAGAATAGAATAGAATAGAATAGAATAGAATACTTCAATTGGAAGGGACCTACAACAATAATCTAGTCCAACTGCCTGTCTAACTGAATTATTCTAATTCTGATTCTAATTCTAACTGCCTGACCACTTCAGAGCTCTCCAAAAGTTAAAGCATATTATTAAGGGCATTGTCCAAATAAATCTTAAACACTGAGAGGCATAATAGGAGATTTATGAGTAGAAATATAGTAGGGCTTGTTAAGGGAACCTTAGCTGTAGAGGCCAGTACAGAGAGATTACTAAACCTTATAATTCTTCACATTTCCCACCCAGACTGATTAATGGCATGGAGACCCCCAAAAAATTATAGTGGATTATACTATGAAAACTAATACTAAGAAAAAAGAGAAAAAATAAAGATTGTACTCTTCCAGGCTATTAGAAGATAGCCATAATAATGGACACCTATCTGGATTCTAGATGCAATTGAATGAGATAAAATGGAGGCTGAATAAGTAGAATTCCAGAGCATAAGATGGGAAGCCCACTTCCTACGTTAGAAAAAAAGAGGGTTTTCTTGCCTTTGCCTGCAACTAGTGAGTGCTTTTTATTTTCTCCATAATTTTGATGGCCCAGCCATCCATGAACTGGAAGATTTTCTGAGCCATTGAATCTAAGGAAAATATGATAGGTCAGTTCTCTTATACTACATTCACAACTGCACTGATTGCCATATTGGCTGAAAAGGTCATGAGCCTATTTAAACTTATGGGATTTATTTCCACTGAATTCAATTAGAGCTGATGCAAGACCTAAGAATATATATTGGCACAGTAAGCATAACTTCATTAAAAAAGCAAGTAGAGGAAGCATTGACTCCTAAAATACTTGCAGAATAAAAACAAGTAAACAAAACGTAGATGCACTTCAGAAAAGCTGGGGAAATATAGGACCAGTACTTATCACAAGTTCAATATAAGTTTCTTTTTTCAACTTCTAATTTTCTCTTTTAAAGAAAAAAGTATGCTCATGGACTGTAAGATCAATAGCTACTATTTTTTGCTACTACTGTTTTATATCCTTTCACGAGATGTCATTTGCAGATTATACATTTGTTCTTTTCCTCATAAAAAGAAGCAATACAGGAAGTATGGGGATGAAACATTCTTTGTAACTCATGTGTGAGATCATCATTACTCTGGCGAACTTCCTTACATTAATATCTCAAGATTCACTGTCATATCATATATAGTTGCATGTATTTTAAGTAATGATACTTTAAAAATGTTGACTGAGGCAATATTACAGTCTCATTGCACTTTTAATACTAATGTTGAATATTCTCCTTCTGTTCTCTTCTCCCCCTGCCCCCCACTTCAGAATTCACATGGATGAGACGATGGAAGAGGGCAAGCCTCTTCCTTTTGTTTATATTTTTGTTTATGGTCAGTTTCTCATTCTTACACAAAGGCATGATTATTTTATTTGGATTTGCAGTACAACTGGGAAATGTTTTTGTTTTACAGTGTGCAAATGCACAAATGTTAATAAAACTCCCTTTTTGGATAAACACATAAGCAAAAGTTTCAAAAGCATCTTAGCTCAGATCTTCTAAAGAACATTTTCCTTTAAGAAAGCAAACACAATTTGCCAAACTATTTGCAGTTACCCCTTTAAACTAGTCCAAAATGAGGGTAGTTGCACCCAATGTTTTTGCCATTTCGCACCAAAATAATTCATTTGCTACCTGAGGAATTATAACTGCATGAATTCCAGCACAGACTGGAATGCTGCTGCTGTCTGGCTGCTGTTAAGTAATGTGTTATTCAGATGGCTGCTGGTATTTCAACTGATCAGAGGAGATCTGAGCAGAAGTTTCAAAAGACAACACATATAATGACATTCACTGGTGATTTGTTTGTACTAGCACTTCTCTCTGAGGACAAAGAAATAGGTGGAAAAAGAAGTCTTGAGTATAAATGGCAGTTTGTGACATCTAAAAAAAATATGAACTTCTGGTGAGTGTAACGAAATAGAAACATTTATGGGCATTGACCAAACGGATTATATAATAAAGTGTCCTTTAGCTTAGCAAACAGATGTGTCTTTTTCATTCCTATGTGAAACTACCTGATGCACCTATTATTCTACCTGGTATAAATAAATCTCACAGTCAGAACCTTCTCTAAAGCACCAATTACTGTACATCAGCATGACATGGAAGTCTTTGGACAGATCTGGTCCTATAATAACTGTGAGAGACAGAGTTTTATTTTTTGGTAGGATGTACACTGTGTTAAACCAAATTACTAGACTGAAAAGAGCTTTTTGCTTGATTTAATACATATAAATCATCCCTGCAAAATATTACAGGAAGTTGTGGCTTTTAATAAGGAAATATACCAAACATAATTTAATATTGATCCTTAGATTTTAAAAGTGACTTTTAAAGAAAGAGCCAATAGCATGGGAAGACTGTATATGCAGCTTATAATGGCTCTGATTTTATATACTTAATAATATTACATTTGTTGACAAGAGGACAGATATTCCCAAACAAGTACTGTGTGTCACTACCTTCAAAGCTAGGTACTAGCTTTCACCTATGATACATTGGTCAATAAAAGTCTAAACTCTTATGAGGGAACCAGGGGTGCAGTTCTATATAGGGCATGCAGGTTATGCTCGCATAATTGAAGTCACCATGCAGAAACAGAAACAAGTGTCATTGCTACCTAAGAGAAAGGCACATAGTCAGAATAGCTTTGTAGACTGTTAAGTGTAATTTAGATATAGAATTCATAACTGAGGTGTTTAACTTGCTGAAGACAATTACATTTCCAGGAAGATGAAAGTAGCTCTGTCTGAGGGAAGGGAATGGCTTTTATTCAAGTTGGTGGTGACTGCTACTCCGCAATAGTATCAGCCAGCACAGGTATGATAATAAATGAAGATAACCCAGGACCCAGGAATGCTCAGGTCGTTCTAAAGAATCTTTTTAACATCCGAACAAGATAAAAATTTTCACTGTCACTAAAGCCTAAGACACCAGATTTGCATTTTGATAGACTTTCCCTATTAAAGCTCTTACAAAAAGCTACAATTTCCTCAACCAGCTATTGTGTTTGAAACCCTTGCTGCTTAATACATTACACAAACAAATGTACTCCCTTTGCACTTCCTATGGTGCATGTGGACCAGTATAGAGTGGATGGACAAGTGGTTTATATGCTGGTATGGAAGATGCGAGACAGCCATAAATGCATTTAGAAACACTCAGTAAAATTATAACAGGTATATAGATGTAATTTAGGATCACATATATCAGATGTGTCTTTTAAGAGCTTTTCAGCTTTACTTGCAGCTGAGACTAATCATAAGTACTGTAAAAATCAGTCAAGCTGAGAATGGTTTTCATTCCATTTAAACAAGAAATTTTGATTCCTATTCTAGTTTCAACTAGGACCTCCATTGTCAAGTAAGAAGTTTAATTAAGCTGCATGCCAAGCAGTTCTTTTTAATAATGAAACATCAGAAGGCGAACTTCTAACTTTTTTCCTGGAGTCCTCCTTCTGTATGTCATTATCAGGAATTTCCCCAGCACTCCCTCTATTTTCTGTGTGCAACAAGACTAATAAAAATATTATTACTATTGCCTAAATTATGGGCATTTCTTAACCACAAAAATTAAACCAGAAAGCCCATTCTACCTATGTCTTTGGTTAGATTTAAGATATTCTGATACCCTGAAACCTCTGTTTCTCAGTTGTTTCAACCACATCCCTGACTGTCATATTAGACCCAGAAATCAATTTTTTTCTGAAATTGAATTTAAACAGAAGGCTCTTGCTTTGCAATGGGACGTAATAATGAAAGTGACTTCTCCAACATGAACACATAAATGCTGTAATGCTAACATGTATTTGATGTAATTTGCAGGCTTTTTATGTATCTCTCTGAATTCCTTGTAATTATTGACAGATAAAATAAAGTTACCTGAGAAAATGTTGCAGTACAGCAAACGCGGTGATGAATGAAGACAAAGTGCTTTCTAAAGAACTAAGAAACCCCGGGTATGTTTAGGTACTACTGTCAAGGATTCAGTATATAGATGCTTTCAAAACTAGACAAATTATTATTAGAAAAATAATGAAAATGACAAGAAATATTAAAATAAAAATCCCAAACTTTATTTATCTGAAACATTCAAGGGACATTTTGCATTTTTATGGAGTACATAAAAATACTGGATTCTGGAAAATTTTCAGAAGCCCTACATTAAATTTTTCATTTGCTTACTAAGTAAATAACATACAAACAATGGGAGAAGAAAAGAAAAAGAACAATGGGAATACAATTTGACTGAAAATAACACAAAGGAGATTTACGGACATCTAATGGGTAACATTCAGTTCCTACCTGTACCACTGTAAACCACATAAAATTTGGTGGAAACAAATTCATTCCTTGGGTTTGCTTTTCTATTGCTGTACTTCATTGGAGTGAGTAGAACTTGACTTCTTAAATTTTATGAAATACAGTGTATTACGAGACACAGATAAATGATCAGATTCCAATTCCCAAATAATAAAGGTCTTTTTAATCTTGCCTCTACTTCCTTTTCTTAAGGCAGTGATTCAACTTATTTTATATGCTAATACTAAATATGGCCATTTCTTCTGACAGCAGAAATAATTAGCAGAGCAAAACTATCTGTTCTAGAACATATGATGTAGCATGTGGAATGTAATCCATTTGATTATTCTGCAAATAAAACACATTTAAATT
Source organism: Theristicus caerulescens (assembly GCA_020745775.1). Lineage (NCBI taxonomy): Eukaryota > Metazoa > Chordata > Aves > Pelecaniformes > Threskiornithidae > Theristicus > Theristicus caerulescens. The sequence goes on along the minus strand of CM036564.1, from coordinate 23,742,124 downwards.
AAAAGGAAACTAAGAGCTCAACAAAAAATAGATAGTTGAAGCAAAGAAAGAGGAGGATGTAGTGAGGCATAAAGAGTTGGGACAGCAAAAGAAAAATAACAGCTGCAAAAGACACAACAACAGAAGACTAAAGCTTAGAGTCAGCAGGGCAGGAAAGGGAAAAACACAAATAAACATTATCAAAAAAGAAAACTGACAAAGTGCTGAAATGAAATCTGACCCAGACCACAGAAGTAACTAAATGATGGTACAGAATAAACATTCTAAATAAACATTCAAACTTTTATTGATTATAAAATACTCAGAAATACTCCTGTAGGAAATCATAGAAGTATAGGTTCCTGTAAAGGACTGTGAAAGCTAAGAGCAAATCTAATTTCCCTTCACTCATAATAATTGGAAATTAAATAATGCAAATATAAATATGAATTATTATAAGCACAGCTGCTGGAAACAAAACAAGAACCAATCCTAAACTGGTTTAAGCACCATTGATTTAAAGCTAACATAGTAACTGAAAAGCAATAATGCAGAATGTATTAACTAATATCCAGGTAATTTCTAATGCTAAGAAAGCTTCATCAAACCCTACAATCTTTGCTCTAAGTGCACAAGACCTGCAAAGTGAATTTGAGTTAGCAAAGATTTTTGCACTGTAGTTTAAACTGCCTTATGCAGGAGTCATATGTGACAGCGATCGTTTTGCAATCATGTGCTTGGCAGTTGTGCCCAAGCTGCCTCCCTCTTTTATGTTGTCTCTTGGTCCATACAGCACCATAGTAATCTCCCGTGCCTACTGCCTCCTGAATGAGGATTTCTAGCTAAAGACATGATCTCTCTATTCCTCCAAGTGAAAGCACACTAATTCTGAGAGACTATGAAGATGATGGCAGTATCTCTCAAATAACAAGAACACGTTCGCTTTTGTTGACACCTTGTTGTATGTATAACTGATTTTTTCCCTTTCGCTTCTAGTCCCCAAATATGCACAATCTTCTGCCATCACACAGAGTCTAACTAGCCTTACTTCAGTTTGAATGTAGCATTTTGCCCACAGATACAGAATCTGAATATGGGGGTTTTTTTGTTTATTTTTCATTTTGCTATTCTTTTTTTCTGTATTTCCATACACATTTTCATCCACCTTTTCCGCTTCAGCCCACAGCTCATACTTGGTATGTTGCTTATACCAAGGAACTGCAGTTTTAGCTAGACATTGCATTCCTTACACAGAAGACAGTGCCAATAGAATCTTCCTATGTTATCTGCTGACTCTCTCTTTACATTTACAGTAATCACAGAATCATAGAATGGTTTGGGTTGGAAGGGACCTTAAAGATCATCCAGTTCCAACCCCCCTGCCATGGGTAGAGACACCTTCCACTAGACCAGGTTTCTCAAAGCCCCATCCAACCTGGCCTTGAACACTTCCAGGGATGGGGCATCCACAACTTCTCTGGGCAACCTGTTCCAGTGCCTCACCACCCACATAGTAAATAATTTCTTCCTTATATCTAATCTAAATCTACCCTCTTTCAGTTTATAGCCATTACCCCTTGTCCTATCACTACATGCCCTTGTATAAAGTCCCTCTCCAGCTTTCTTGTAGTCCCCCTTCAGGTACTGGAAAGCTGCTATAGGGTCTCCCTGGAGCCTTCTCTTCTCCAGGCTGAAAAACTCCAACCCTCTCAGCCTTTCTTCATAGGAGAGGTGCTCCAGCACTCTGATCATCTTTGTGGCCCTCTTCTGGACTCGCTTCAACAGGTCCATGTACTTCCTTTGTTGGGGACCCCAGAGCTGAACATAGTACTCTAGGTGGAGTCTCATGAGAGCAGAGTAGAGGGGGAGAATCACCTCCCTTGACCTGCTGGTCATGCTTCTTTTGATGCAGCCCAGGATGTGGTTGGCTTTCTGGGCTTGTCCTAGTTTCAGCTGGGATAGAGTTAATTTTCTTCCTAGTAGCTGGTATAGTGCTGTGTTTTGGATTTAGGATGAGAATAATGTTGAGAACACACGGATGTTTTGGTTGTTGCTGAGTAGAGTTTACACTAGTCAAGGACTTTTCAGCTTCCCATGCTCTGCCAGGTGTACAAGAAGCTGGGAGGGAGCATAGCCAGGACAGCTGACCCAGAGTGGCCAAAGCGCTATTCCATACCATATGACATCATGCTCAGCATATAAGCTGGGGGAAGAAGAAGGAAGGGGGGGACGTTTGGAGTGATGGCATTTGTCTTCCCAAGTAACCGTTACACGTGATGGAGCCCTGCTTTCCTGGGGATGGCTGAACACCTGCCTGCCGATGGGAAGTAGTGGATGAATTCTTTGTTTTGCTTTGCTTGTGTGTGCAGCTTTTGCTTTACCTATTAAACTGTCTTTATCTCAACCCATGAATTTTCTCCCTTTTACCCTTCCAATTCTCTCCCCCATCCCACTGTTGGGGGGGAGTGAGCGAGCGGCTGCATGGTGCTTAGTTGCTGGCTGGGGTCAAACCATGACAGGGCTGTAAGCACACATTGCAGGGTCATGTTGAGTTTCTCATCAGCCAACACCCCCAAGTCCTTCTCCTCAGAGCTGCTCTCTATCCATTCTCCACCCAGCCTGTATTTGTGCTTGGGATTGCCCTGGCCCATGTGCAGGACCTTGCACTTGGCCTTGTTGAACTTCATGAGATTTGCACAGGCCCACCTCTCCAGCCTGTTAAGGTCCCTCTGGATGGCATCCCTTCCCTCCAGCATGTCGTCTGCCCCATACAGCTTGGTGTCATCTGCAAACTTGCTGAGAGTGCACTCAATCCCACTGTCCATGTCACCGACAAAGATGTTAAACAGTGCCAGTCCCAATACCGACCCCTGAGGAACGCCACTCGTCACTGGTCTCCACTTGGACATTGAGCCGTTGACCGCAACTCTTTGAGTGCGACCATCCAGCCAATTCCTTATTCACCAGGTGGTCCATCCATCAAATCCACGTCTCTCCAATTCAGAGACAAGGATGTCGTGCAGACCGGTGCCAAGTGCTTTGCTCAAATCCAGGTAGATGACAGTTGTTGATCCTCCTTTATTCACCAATGCTGTAACCCCATTGTAGAAGGCCACCAAGTATGTCAGGCATGATTTGCCCTTAGTGAAGCCATGTTGACTGTCTCCAATTACCTCCTTATTTTCCATGTGCCTTAGCATAGTTTCCAGGAGGATCTGCTCCATGATCTTGCTGGGCACAGAGGTGAGGCTGACTGGCCTGTAGTTCCCCAGGTCTTCCTTTTTTCCCTTTTTAAAAATGGGGGTTATGTTTCCCCTTTTCCAGTCACTGGGAACTTCACTGGACTGCCATGACTTCTCAAATACGATGGATAGTGGCTTAGCAACTTCATCTGCCAGTTCCCCCAGGGCCCTTGGAGGCATCTCATCAGGTCCCATGGACTTGTGCACCTTCAGATTCCTTAGATGGCCTCAAACCTGATCTTCTCCTACAGTGGGCAGTTCTTCATTCTCCCAGTCCCTGCCTTTACATTCTGTGACTTGGGTAGTGTGGCTAGAGCACTTGCTGGTGAAGACTGAGGAAAAAAAGGCATTGAGTACCTCAGCCTTCTCCATATCCCAGGTAACCAGGTTTCCAGAGAGGGCCTACATTTTCCCTAGTCTTCATTTTATCACCAACATTCCTACAGAAGCTTTTCTTGTTGCCCTTGACATCCCTGGCTAGATTTAATTCTATCAATCAGGGCTTTAGCTTTCCTAACCTGATCCCCGGCTGCTTGGACAATTTCTCTGTATTCCTCCCAGGCTACCTGTCCTTGCTTCCACCCTCTGTAGACTTCCTTTTTGTGTTTGAGTTTGTCCAGGAGCTCCTTGTTCATCCATGCAGGCCTCCTGGTGTTTTTGCCTGACTTCCTCTTTGTTGGGATGCATCGCTCCTGAGCTTGGAGGAGGTGATCCTTGAATATTAACCACCTTTCTTGGGCCCCTCTTCCCTCCAGGGCTTTGACCCATGGTACTCTAGTGAGCTTGCTGTGCACCCTCCTTGGTGCCCTAAGGATCTTGAACTCACCATTTAATTGTCACTGCAGCCAAGGCTGCCATTGAGCTTCACATTCTGCACCAGCCCCTCCTTGTTGGCGAGAGCAAGGTCCAGCATAACACCTCTCCTTGTTGGCTCCTCTGTCACTTGGAGAAGGAAGTTATCATCAGTGCATTCCAGGAATCTCCTGGATTGCTTATGCCCTGCTATGTTGTCCCTCCAACAGATATTGGGGTGCTTAAAGTCCCCCATGAGGACCAGGGCTTGTGAACATGAGGCTGCTTCTATCTGTCTACAGAGGGCCTCATCTGCTAGGTCTTCCTGGTCAGGTGGCCTGTAGCAGACCCCCACTATAATGTCACCTGTCCCTGCCCTCCCTTTAATCCTGACCTATAAACTCTTGGTTGGCTCCTCATCCACCCCCAGGCAGACCTCCATGCACTCCAGCTGGTAATTGACACAGAGGGCGACACACCCTCCTCGTTTCCCCTGCCTGTCTTTCCTAAAGAGCCTGTACCCTTCCATTCCAACACTCCAGTCATAGGAGCCATCCCACCACATCTCTGTGATGCCAATAAGATCATAGCCCTGCAGGCGTGCACACATCTCTAACTCCTCTTGTTTATTCCCCATACTACATGCATTTGCATAGAGGCATTTAAGTTGGGCCCCCAATGAAGCTGACTTACTGGCTGGAGTGGCTGGAATTCCTTTGTGCTGGTCTTCAGGTGCTCTCCTGCTGACCCGTGATCCTTCTCCAGGCTCTGGGCATCTATTGCTGGCACTGGCATCAAACTGGTAGGAGTGGGATGGATTGAGGTTCCCCTCCCCTGGCAATTTTAGTTGCCGTCTTCACCAGCTTGGCAAGCCTATGACCGAAGATGCTTTTCCCCTACTCTGACCGATGGACCTCATCAGTCCTCAATAGACCAGGTTTCTCAAAGAGAGTCCCATGGTCTAAGCAGCTGAACCCCTGGCTGTGGCACCAGTCCTGTAACAATATGTTGATTTGCCGGATTCGACTGGCCCTTTCAAACCCCTTACCTTTGACCGGGAGGACTGATGAAAAAGCTACCTGCACTCCAGAGTCCCTTAGCACTGCTCCCAGGACTCTGTAATCCTTCTTAGTACTCCTCAGACTGCTCCTGGCTGTATCACTGGTGCCTGCATGAAACAAGAGCAGTGGATAATAGTCAGTAGACTGTACGAGGCTTAGTAGTCTCTCAGTGACATCCCTGATATGAGCCCCCAGTAAGCAGCACACCTCTCTAGACAGTGCGTCAGGTCAGCAAATGGGTGCCTCTGTACCTCTCAGAAGAGAGTTGCCTACTGCTATCATCCATCACCTTTTCTTAGTTGTGCTGGTTGTTATAGGGGGAGCAGACTGGGCTTCCTTACTCAGCTCCAGCATCTCTCCTGGTGTGATGGTTCTTTTCTCTTCAGTATGCAGAGTGGTGAAGCAGTTCTGCAAGGACACCTCAGGCTTCAGGGGAAGTCTCTTCCTCCTGCTGGTCCTTGCCATTGCAACCGTCTATTCTTCTGCGTTATTGGTCGCCCTCCTTTCTGTATGTGCCGGTGGGGGAGTTTCTGGCTGTTTGGCCATGGGTCCTCTGCAGACTGCACTTGGAACCTAACTCCTTCTCAGCCTCCTCGATGTTACAGAGCCTTCTCACCACCTCCTGCAGCTCAGCCACTTGCTGCAGGAGGTCCTCCACCTGGGCACACCTTTTGCAGGCAGGTCTGCTGCCTGTCCCTGCCCCAGGAAAAAGGTCTAGGCACTTCCTGCAGTCTGAAGTCTGCACTGCAGCCTCTCCCTTCAGCAGATCCATCTGGGTGGAAGCATTGACCACCACTGGGGTAGATGGTGCAGACTCCCCAGACAGAGCTGCAGCCTTTGCTCTCAGACAAGTGCCCACCATTCTGCCTCGAGGGTCAGGTAGGATGAGTGCCCTTGACCTGTGCAGATGGTCACAGAACGGTGCCCCGTTGCCGGATTATGTGTACTTCAAGTCTCCCACTCAGTCAGTGGAATGCCACTCCTTCGAAGAGGCACCCTCCCTGTGCGCCTTCCTGCGCAAACTGCCACACCACACCCTGGCTGATGCACCACACCCTATTTGCCCGCCCTGTTCGCAGCACTCCTGGTCATTCGCGCTCCCTGGGGCTGCCTTTTGTGGGAGTTGGGGCTGGCCACCTTTACTCCTGGCCCAGCCCACTCCTCATCAGCTGCTCTCATGAGAGGTCTCGGCTCCTGGTGGGCCTCTATTCTCTCCTGGGGTTTCCCCAGCTCAGGAAACCCCCCTGTATGCCTCGATCCCCAGCTCCACTGCAGAACATGCCTGCACTGGAACTGATCGCCTCTGCAAGTGACTCTCATCAACTACGTGATCGCCTCTGTGATCTGAAAGCCCCACATTGTCTCAACACATAACACTAAAGAAAATGAAATTCCACTTAGAACTGCATGGAACTGTGGAAGAAAAACAATCTTTTGAAATCTAGGTAGGATCTTGTTGCATTAATGAACAACTCCAGCATAGCACGCTCATACCTGAATTATATGACTGTAGGCTTCTTGTTCATGAAAGCAAATACTGTAGCAACTATAAAAAGAGTATTAATATTTTTATCAATCAGCAACAATTTCTGATGACAGATACGAGCAATCATATGCTGTTTACAGGATTCTGTTTAGTGACAGAAAAATTTCTTCTTTTGTTAGATAGAATATAGTCTGAAGTAAAGCACCAACTTTGTGTCTGCAAGGATGTGCGTGCAGTTTCTTTCATGTCTGTGAATTAGGTTCCATGAAGTATCTGAACGGGACCAGCTTCATCCTTGAGAGTTAAAAAATCCCATGCAGAATGTAATTTAATAAAATGTGGTTCTATTTTCTAGACAATAGAATATTGTGTTGATTTTTTTTTTAACTAGTCACAGAAGGGGACCTCTACTTTGGGCTACAGTTCATATACAGTCTAGCTATTCACCAGTGACTATCTTGAATACATTGTGCGAGGCATCACTGGCATCAAGATTTTCTTTGGAGACTGTAGATTTTATTTGTTCTCTCCCCAGTCTCATGCATTTGTCCACCTTCTTCTCCCATAATTTAGCACCAAGATAATCCCATGCAGGCAGAAAATGAAATGTTGGAAGTATTTTTTTAATTGTGAGATTAACAGAGGAGCATGCATACATGATTCCTCTGACTGTTGGGATAGTGTATGTGTCAGAAAACTGCTCACTGTTTGCTCTGCAACTGAGTGTTCATGCCTGGTCCAGGTAAAATATTCAGCATTTGATGCTCCAGCAGTATAAAGATTTCCAATTATTTGACCTGGAATCTTACACTCAGTTGATATGGTGCTCAGCATTTTTTTTGACTGAGTTTCTTCCTTTTTCTTATGATTTTTGCAGAACTCTGACAATATCTATTCCTCAGGTTTCTTTTAAAAAGTTGTTTGGGGTATTTTTTGACACATGGATACAGTATTCTATATTTTAAAAAGAAGGAATTAATCATTTCTGTATGTCACTTGATCTCTCTGTATTTTTTCCTAACAATAAGATTGAGTTGATATTTTTTATCTGTTTCACATAAAAATTGATTTTTTAATGCATCATTTTAGGTCAGTGAGTCAGAAATCACAAATGTCTTATCTAATTTTTTGAAGGAATACAAAGTTTCTAATCCCCTGTTGACAGAAAACACAAATGAGGTTGCAAGGGGCAGGAATTCTGTACAGATGAAGAAATGGCAAATTTTCAGATCTTAATGTGGTCTTTTCCTGTTGCAACAAATGCTTGAGAAGAACTACATGACATATCTCTCTCTCCTAGCCATTGAACTCTCTATAGATATGCATTTAAGAAAATCTAGAAAGTATGTTACACATATGTGCGTAAGAGTTAATAAGTTATTCATATGGAAATATCTTAAGACTAGATATTGCTGTTATGTAATTTGCACTACTCAATTTACATCTATAAAACATATGTAACTAAATTTCATCCTAACTTTTTGGCAGAATTATCAGTTTTGCAAATAATGAAAATACAGCTTCTGTGGCTTAGTACTTTCTAGCTTATCACAGTCTCATAAAACTTCCTTTTTTCTGAGTTCTGTGACAATAAGGCTGGGGGAGAGAAAAGTTTATGATGCCATAAAAAGAAGTAACCTGCTTCAGTAAAAGGAATGAAAGCTCTTATAATACCAGTACATTTCCTGCCACAGAACTTCACTGAAATATTATTAGAAATTATATTGGATGTTACATAACCTGTGTTTCAACAGACTAGATTATAACCATGGTCTGGGTTCATAATATTTAACTTTCCCAAGTAACAACAAATAGTCACTTACCCTATCCTGTATGGCATTCCACAAAACACAAGTGAGAACCTGATTCTTGCAGGAATTCATCCAGCATCTAGAACAAGCACTTATAAAAGGAAAAGAGAATGTTCACTTCAAATATATACAGTTTTTCCCATTCACGAAACACAGAAAAAGCTAAAAGTAAAACCAAGAGCATGAAGCAGGGGAGCAGAAATCATAGCAGAATGGAAAACTTGTGTTTTGTTTGATACAGAGAATGCTTTTTTTTCTCTGAGGGGGAGTATTTATTACAATGACCATGAAAGACCAAGAATCTGCACAAAATATTTTCTCTTGGTTACATAACCAGTCACAAAAGTAAATTTGCTGGATCTAAATTTTTTTCTAGAGTCCCTAGTTCTACTATTTTTGCTGCTTTTGTTCAAAGTCAGTAAGAACCATGGATGTATTTAAAAAGTTAGACTCTGACCACTGTCTAAATAGTGAGAAGTGTAGATCAGTTTAAGTAATTACTTGAGTGTCACGGTATCATCCTAAATTTAATTACATGCTCTGCCTAAGATTTCCATTAGGATCTTGAGCAAGACTACATCCAACTAATGTCCAGGTTTTTGCTTACCTGTGTTACACAGTTAATCAGCTGTGGAACTGGGAACAGAAAGCAGGAATATTGACTCTCAGTCCCCTGTTCTATCCACACAAACTCCCACCTTAGCAAGAGAAAAAATTACTTGAGTCACAGTATGTATTTCGTTTTCTCACATTTCCCATTTTTTTCTCTCAAAGGAAACAAAATACAGAAGGTGGCTGTTGTCTTCCAATAAAAAGTGAATTTCCCCACTCATGATAGCTCTTTGGCTATCTGTGTTTCAGCCATCTAGTGCTTTTTTTAAAATTGTTGAAGCCTCATTTTTTCTTTTTCTAAAGATTCTTTACCAATGATTTTTTTCAAAAAAATGTCTTTCCTTTCCTTATTAAAAAAGAGAAGGAAACACAGCTTTCTGTGTTTTGTTTGCTAAAACTAATGCAAAAGTAATTAACATGGTGTCTGGTGGCCATAGGAAGTGGGCACAGGATGTATAAGGCTGTTAGCATAGAAATATTTGAACTTTTGAACTGAAGTTCTCATTCAGGAATTATCTTGGTTCAGATATAACTTCATTTTTTAATTGTCCTATGATTTCATGGTACTCCAGACTTTGTAAGTTCCATTTAGTCCTATTCTACCAGTTAAATATTATCTTCAGGGTCATATTGTTATCATATCACATTTTCTCTCTTTTTTTGTGTGTTGTGCCAGCAGAAGATTCTTTTTCATTCCTTTTGTCTAAATAAGAAATATTTTCAGTTAATCCACAGGCATCTTTCTGTTTAGTGCAACAATGTTTAGAAATTTCATTTGAAATTTGCAGCTGAGGATTCAAATAGGTGAGACAGTTGAGTGAGAAAGAGAAACTGAGGCACTAATAAGTGAAGTGATATGTTCAAGCAAGTAAGTGGAAGAGAATAGTTTGTAACAGATACTCTGACTCTGAGGTCAACATGCTGACCACCAGTACACATGACTAAAATTAAGCATTATAAATATCAGCCATATAATCAGTTCTGTACTCATTTCTCAAGACTTGTGTTAGACTAGTCAATGGTACCTTGTTTTTGTTTAGGCAAGCTTTTTAAAAAATACTCCTACTAAGAAATTTCAAATAAATAGATAATTTGCAGTGAAATGCCAGTCTGAATGTGGAATTTTGCAACACACTAAACAATTATTCTGTCCAGATAAGTAATGTCAGCATACCACTGTTCTCAGTAATAGTTAGGTGACTGAAACATTTATTACCTGGGAGTACACTGCTCATTTATATCATGGAATCATAGAATCATAAAATATTTCAGGTTGGAAGGGACTTTTAAAGGTCATGTAGTCCAAATACCCCTGCAAGGACCAGGGACATCTTCAACTAGATCAGTTTGCTCAGAGACCCGGCCAACCTGACCTTGAATGTTTCCAGGGATGGAGTATCTACCACCTCTCTGGGCAACCATTTCCAGTGTTTCACCACCCTCAATGTAAAAAATTTGTTCCTTATATCTAGTCTAAATCTACCCTCTTTTAGTTTAAAACCACTACTCCCGTCCTATTGCAACAGTGCCTATTAAGAAAATCACAACAGCTTGTACTGCAGGTACCCAGAATCTTTCATTTCAGGCCACTTACTATATGAATGGTCAAAATGGTTCAGTTTATTTTAGGACTTAAACCAGCTAAAATTCCTCTTTTACATTTTGCATGAATAAATATGAGCTTTATAAGGTCTAAGGGGGCAAAAAACCTGCCAGTCACTGGATAAATGTTTAAAGCTCATCTTATTGTTTTGCAGCTGGTGCCCTTTGCTGAAGGATATTTCCTGTGCTGCACACTGAATAAAAGCATTTCATTTTAAGAATGCAATCAGAAACACATCTGTTGTTCTAGGACCTTTATATTGAGCAAGTCCTCTATAAACCAGGCAGGAAGATTTTTAAAAACCCATTTTCAGCATGCTTAATCTCTGCCTTCCACCGCCTTATTACATTAAAAACTCCAACAGTTAAGTATCATAGAATCATAGAATAGTTTGGGTTGGAAGGGACCTTTAAAGGTCATCTAGTCCAAACCCCCCTGCAATGGCCAGGGACATCTTCAACTAGATCAGGTTGCTCAGAGTCCCGTCCAACCTGACCTTGAATGTTTCCAAGGATGAGGCATCTACCACCTCTCTGGGAAAACCATTCCAGGGTTTCACCACCCTCACCGTAAAAAATTTATTCCTTGTGTTTAGTCTAAATCTACCCTCTTTTAGTTTAAAACCACTACCCCTTGTCCTATCACAACAGGCCCTGCTAAAAAGTTTGTCCCCATCTTTCTTATGAGCCCCGTTCAAGTACTGAAAGGCTGCAATAAGGTCTCCCCAGAGCATTCTTTTCTCCAGGCTGAACAACCCCAGCTCTCTCAGCCTTTCTTGATAGACAGGTGTTCCATTCCTCTGATCATTTCTGTGGCCCTCCTCTGGACCTGCTCCAACAGGTCCATGTCTTTCTTGTGCTGAGGGCTCCAGAGCTGGTTGCAGTACTCCATGTGCCAGTTTTGATCCCACAACATATATGACCTACCAACTGATATTTAATTCATTTCAGTGGGCTTTTGAAACAAGCAAGTCAATTCTTTTTCAGATGGCTTATTCCTCTGGACCTTCAAAAAACAAGGAGACTGTGGCTAGATGGTAGGATTTAAAGAATCTTGTCCTTTATCTTCATGGAGTTTCAAATGAATTGTAGAAGAATGACTTTCAACTTGAATTTTAATCCAGGGAGTCTCAAGCTTTGCCAGTCTGTTCACAGGCAAGTGCAAGCTTTAGCTGAGGCTGGAGCTTATTTCAAATTTACTCTCCTCCTTTATTCTATTATTGGGCAGAGGATTCCTGTATCAGTTAAACTACAGAAATTAGTAACTGAAAGACAAGCAAGAACAGCTTCCTGTCATCTCAGCCTCTGTGTTTCCCATTCAGACAGTATAACTCAGCGTATACTTAATTGAGTGGGCATACTCCTGATCCAGTTTAACAGCACAAACTGGCTTCAAAGGCTTAACTGGTTGAACAAGAAGATGTAGGACTGAAATTGGGCACTGTTCTGTACATAAGGTAGACATTGCAAGACAAATTACAAGGTAGAAAGAATACAAGTAATCTGAGCCTTCATGTTCTAACATCTTCAGTTTAATACACTATTGCATATAGTAGTGTGTCTTTGATTTCTCTTCATGCTTGTGCCAGTCAAAAATCACATTGATAATAAAAATGAACAAAAATATGGAAATCTACAGAGTTATTTTCACTCCTTATGCAGAACCATTAACTATGTCCATTCTGGTGACTCCCCAGGTACTCCTACAGATAAACAATGGATTCCCCAAAGATCAATTGGATCCCCCAAAGTAATCAATTTACTGTTCAGGACACTGCTAAGCTTAGCGGTTTCTTTGTTCAGAAATGTACTAGGAAAAGAAAATAAATCACTAAGACCTTATGTATTCTTAATTCAGCCCTTAAAAAGCTACCATTAGAAAAATTTATCTTAGAAAGTAGGGGTCCTGGTACATCGGATTAGACATCCTGATTTAGAAGGGGATGCCAGTGAAATGAGAAAATTTAGCTTAGAAAGTGAACATGTTGTTTGGGCATAACTAAAAAAAAAAAAAGAGCCTTTCGGCTGTGCCAAATCTTTCCTTTTCACTGTTAAAAATGCCAGTCAATCCACTCGTAGCAAAACCATTCTCTTTCAGACTAAGGATCCCCTTCCGTTACAAGTATAGTGCTTTACATATGAGGGTTTTATTCACAGATTCTGTCAAAGACAGCTTCTTAAAGTCTGAAGACCTCCAAAGGTATGTCACTTAGGAATGATAGTCACAGGATTAATTATTCTTCATAAAGTGTTATGTTGATGAGACATCTCTATTATAGTCTCTTAATCATCTTTGTATTTGCATCTAACTAAAAAAATCTAAAGGACAAATGTAACAAGTAAGAAACAGCTTGCAAAGAGCTTAAAAAGAATATTTTTCTGCTATTAAAAAAAATCAGTCTTAACATGGTATCTGATCGAGTCTTTTTAATCATATTTTTCTTTTAAGTCAAATTACTTAAATGACCATGAACGTATAGTCTTTTTTCTATATTATTTAAACAAGTAATTCAGGACCCACTGATATTTCTCCAAGTCAAGTTAGTGAGTCTGTGCAGTGATTGTTTCTCAAATTTATAAATAAAATGAAATTATTTTATAATAATTTGAGGAGTGACTTTTTATAAGAAAATACAGAGAAGTCTGCAGTGCTGTAGTGATGGTGAATAGCCACCCAATAATGGAAACTTGTATTAATTGCAATATTTTAAATATTGCACTACATAATAGGATATTCATGATTTTTTATTGTAGGTGCTGACAGTCATACAATGCTATAGATAAATAAAGGTTTAAAATTTTTCAGGTAAAGAAAAAGTCCTTGCCCTTTCAAGATACTTCTTGCAGTTACATCCTCTTGCAGATGAAAAGTTCATCTGCTCATTCTGAGCCTGCAATAGCAATTAGTTCTGAGGCTTTCCTGATTCAAACTTCTTTCATATTAGCATTTTTAAAGTCCTACTTTCTTCTTATCATTATACTACTTTTCTTTGGTTCTTATTATGCAGACCATAGTTATATATTACAACACATCAAATACTGCTTACTACTTTCTTCTGCCATCTTTTCTTGCCTTTCTCATACTAGCCACACTGTTGTCATTCTGTTTTCGCACTGTTTGGTGTTTGTAATATTTGTCTTTAACATAGGTTCACTTTTTCAGTGACTTCAAATACAGTACCATTGTCAAATTTGATTCTTGGTTTATGGGTCCTGAAAATAAAAGAATAAGCTTTTACACTGGTCTGTTAACTGGGTGGTACCCGTGTGAATGTAAGTGTCTGCATTGTTAGCTTTGGTCTCTTCAAGTGCTTGAATGAGAGAATGTGAATCACCAGTGTCCCGATCCAACATCGGGGGAGGTTTTGATATGATCCCAAGGACGAGATTAAGACACGGAATAGGGCCAGATGCCGTACAACCTTTTAACTTTATTTCGGCGAATGAAGGGGTGAGGAACTGGGTAGGGAGGCAGTGGGGAAAAACGGAGAGAGAGAAAAAAAGCGGGGGGGGGGCGGGAGAGGGAGAGTGAGAGAGAAGGCGTGCTCAGGCAGGTGAGAAGAGGGCCACGTGGGGGAACTGGCTATCACCACTCCGAGTCTGACGGCATCCAGTCGACAGAGTCTCTTTGTCCAGCCAGTCCAGCCTTTGTGTCCAGGTGTTGAAGCATCTGCAGGAGCAGGTTCCGAGGGGTGCACCACGTAGGAAGGGAAGCAGGAGCAGCAGCCACACCTCAAAAGGTGTGTGCGGTCCTTTTATAGGGCCATGCGCAGGCGCAGAACGTGCCTGTGTACGTGCAGTCCGTGCTTCTGCTTTTCGCGCCCTTGTCTCTGCGCAGGCGCCCTGTGGTGTTTGTCTGCAGGTCTGCGTGCGTGCAGTCCGTGTTTCTGCTTTTCGCGCCCTGGTCTCTGGGCAGGCGCCCTGTGGTCTGCATGCATGCAGCCTGTCGGAGGCTGGGTCTCCAAGCCAGAAGATGGCGGTATAAAGGCAATGTCGGGACAATACCAGTTCCATAAGAGTCCTTGACAACCAGAGTACCTTGGCTCATGACTACAAATTACAGTATTCCTCATACTGTATTCCAAAGGTCTCTGGCTATCCTGCAGGTAGCGGTGCAGGAGAAAACCCTTCCCTTAGCATTGCAAAGGTAGTTGCACATGTAATTAGTCTTATTCACTCTCCTAGACACATTCCCATGAGCAACGTTACCTACATGCATAAGTCTTTAGACCATGTATGGTTTAGGTAAACAAATATGCACTTTTTCTTTTAAATAAGACACACAGACTCTAAAATCTTCAAGAAATATGCTTAATAACATGCTGGAGAAAGTATCTCTTATTATTCAACCACTGAAAATTAACAAAGAAAATTAAAAAAAGAGCAGTAGTTATTACAAGTTGAAAAACTTTTTAATAACCCAAGTAATCTTTTTGCCATTTACTTAGCATGTTTGTATAGAGTCAGTGAAAATAGATTTTTTCTATTCTACTGAGTGAAAACTTTACAACAGTAGGTGTGTTAGATTTGGCATTAATCCACAATTTTATCCACACATCATCAACAGGGATGAGCTGATGTTCTAGGAACTCATCCCTGGAGCTCAGACACTAAGCATATCTCATTGCCCCTTCAGTCAACTTACTGTTTTCCTGCTAGTGCTGTATAATTTATCTGTGGTTAGTATTGTTGCATTGTAGTGAACTTTAGGGTCCAGCTCTGCTTTAGAAAACTCACTAGGTCAAAAGGAACACATTTGTTTCCTGTAGTCACTATGCTATATGGTTATAGGGCAAATGAAGAAATAAAAAGGGTATTTTTGTTTTGATTTACTACCTGGACAACAGATTTGACAGTCATGAATCTTCTGTTTTCAGCTACATGCATTTGGCAAGTCAGGTTATTGATCTGTGACAGGAAAAGGATAATCAGGTTTTCCTTAAAGAGACGGCTAAATTCTATGAAAGCATATTCACAGCACAGCTAAGAGATTAGGAGCATCAGCTACTGTTTAGTTAATAGGCATCAGTTACTTTTCTTTCCTCGTCCTTGAAAGCATTAAATTTTAGCAAAGAGAAAGCAAGCATTGTTATTAGATTAGATGCAAGTACTTAAGATGTGGATTTTAATTATCACAGTGTATGATTGGTTTCAACTATTTGTAGGGATTTGTCATCTTTGAGATAGCACAACACTATGATGCAGCTCAGAGAAGCAAACAAAATGCAAGCAACTACCACAAGATCTGGTGGTAATGTGCAGTTTGGAATTGACCACTAGTCAAAATACAGGTTTTCTTCTTTGGCCTGAGTTCTATCTGGAAATGTTTACTTCTAAATAATTTTTTTAAAAAGAATAACCTGCTTGCTTCTGCTGCTCCTGAATCAACTAAATTTCCATAGGAGGCTTAGAAGAGTGCCTTCCAGAACCTGCTACCCCAGGATGTGTGAATCAATCTGCCTCAATTACCTCTAATTGAAGGGAAGTCTCAGAACTTCCTTCTTAGTCCATTTGCCTAGGTAGTAAAACCTATAAGGAAATTCAAACACTTCTACATATAAAAGTATAACCATAAGAAGCAAGAGCCTTTAAGTATTTCACCTACTGGTCAGCATTTCCCCCTCAGAGACTTTTTTCTGAGACTAATCTGCCAATTCTCCTCTTTGACTTTGAAGAACTTTTCTCTCCCTTAAATATAAACAGATCACTGCAGACTCCCACAGAGAAAGAAAACCATCCACCTGTATGTATTTATACCGTAGAAACCCTGAAACTCAACAAAACTAAGAGACTTCATTTTTTCATACCCCATTTCCAAGTACAAAGCTAGCCTTTCTGAAGGCCTCCTTTCCTCATTTCACCAAAGGGCCAGGTCTTTCTCCTTATGATGAGGCAGACTCCTGTATTACCATTCTGATTCTAGTAGGTTTTCAGTCAGCTACAGCATTAACCAAATCACAAATCTACCCTCCACAAAACCTTCAAGCCTCCTTTCTTGCTTAGCAGTGCTTTATAGTGAATAAGTGTAGTAACCTGTCTTGCAGTTGGTAATAACTCCATTTAACCCATATAAGTGAATCCTATACTTTCTTAACTGGGATTGTTATTATGATATAGTGTCTGGCTTCCATATCTGTGTTGTTCTTGAGGGTAATAGTACTTCTTATTGAATAATAAAAATACAAAGAATTTGTTTGCTTGTTTTCTGCTCATGCTGTCAATTATCTATCTATCTATCTTGATGATTTGGTGTCTGTTTCCATCTTTTTCACAGAGTTGTTCCTGTTCAGCAAATTTCTATGTTTTACTTACCTAGGGAGAAATGATTGCAGTTCTTCACTGTCTAGTCTGTATGGGTATCTAATGTAGATTTTTTTTTACCTTTCATTTTTTATGGCAGGCTTATGTATGTTCATATAACTGCTAAATATATTCTGTATCATAAGCTGAAGAACATCCTGACTTTGGAAAATGGTCTCATATAGAGCAGAAAGCTACTTATTTCCATCACTGCAGGATAGCTGTTGTTTTGTTTGTTCTTTGGCATAAGAAGCCTGAAAATAGAATTTATTAGTACTAGGGCTGTATCCATCTTTCCAAAATATGTCTCATTATAACTCTAGTCTGGTAAGCAGTTTACATCCAAATTTACCATCATTTGAAACCTATTCTGATACTGTTGCTCAGTGTTGCATATTCCTACATTCAGAAATTCATAGTAATTATGACTACAGCAGATGTTTATAACTTGCAAAAAGACTGAATTATGTTATTTTCCTAGATTATTCTATTCTTAGGTGACTGCTAATCAGTTTATTCATATTTTTTCTTGGATTTCAGATTTTATAAAAGCTAGTCCTAGAACTCTTAGCTCAATATGAGTAACTAAGTATTGAAAATAATCTTTCATTTCTTGTGAGTGCATCTTTTAAATATCTTTGGACAGGCTATACACATTCATTTTTCAATATGATAGAAGTGATGGAAGATGAAGCAAACCGGGCTCATGTGTCTCCCCTGCTTATGCATATGTGAGAATTGGAAAAGGTCCCACATGCCTTTTCATATTTAGATTTCCTGTTGAGAGAGAACTTTTCAAACTTTTTCTTGTTCAGTGCCCCAGTTTCCATGGGGGAACATGCAATCACTTGGGGTTCAGGTTTGTTATCAACTGAAGAAAGAAAAGATCTTTTGGAATGACAGAAGTGTTCTTGATAATTGCAGTTTCAAAATAAAAATGCTCTTATTTCTGCTTCTGCAGTGGGAGAATGTAAAGAGTTCATAACTATCATTTTTAAGCCAAGAAAATATTCTTGTGATAGGATATGTGGCTGTGACTTTGGGGTCTATACAGCCACAAGAAATCACATTAAAAAGAAGGTATTTTATGACTCTGGTTCCTAGAGTGAAATCCTTATCTTACTGAACTTGATGGCAAAATCCCCACAGACTGCAATTGAACAGGACTTCTCTGGGAGCCTTCACTATGTGGGGCTTCTGCTCTAATTGTTAGATCACATGTCTGACTTGATTCAAAAAATACATATATATCTCAGCTGTGATTGCTTGGAAAGTGAAAATTCACATTGTCCCTGATATCAGGCATTCTTGTCTTGCAGCATTTCATTTGCAAAATCCAATCAGAAACACATCTGTCATTTGCAGGTACCTTTTTCTGTAAGTGTTCATAAACAAAATCGTTCCACAGTAATGTACCCACTCCTATTCTTCCTGTAAGCTATATTCAGAGTTTAAAGCAGAAAATGTCTTAATTCCATAGCAGTATCTTTTTTCCCCTTTCTTTTAAAACTACATCAATCACATTGAAATTGTAAACATAAACTATTGGGGAAAAAAAATCCTGCTGGATGAACCTATTTGTGAACAGAGAAGCATCAAATTCCATGATGTTTCACCAGAAATTTCTATCATCAACACTTAAAATCTTAGAGAAACCAAATCAAAGGTCACAAAAATCTCTGAATTTGGATGAAATAATGCCAGAAAGATAGAATCATTAATTGCCACAAGAACCCTTAAATGGGTAAATCAAGAGAAAGAGACAAAATAAATATGTGTGTCTCTTAAAAGGGCATGGGGCATACAAAGCCCAGTAGTGTTCGTGGAAGTGCAGAACATACTCACAGATCTAAAAATGTTGACAGAAGACTCAAGTGCAGTTTTAGATGTACAGTTTACATTCAGCAATCTCTCCCTTTCTTTTGGCAGTTTATCTCCTCATCAGCCTTATTTATGATCTGGAGATAATTGTCTTTTTGTCTTAACTGGGACTACTATAGTATGTTCTTCTAATGAGACTTCCTGTATTTCAGATATGAAAAAAAGCTTTTTTATTAGGACATTTAAAAACCTAAAGATAGATATGTCTAGGGATGTGCAGTTATTATAGATGCAATTACCATGGAGAAAAAGAATGGATAAATATGAAGGTAAAGATAATCACAGAGTGTGCTTCTCACATCAGCTTCGATCACCAAATTGGAATGTCTTATCATGTTTAAGTTCCACTTACTAAGCTCAATTAGGTGTCCTATTCAGGAGGTGGGCAAGGAAGTCAAATGGAGCAAGGCATTGATGGTGTTGGGCAATAAGAAACATAGTAGTCAACTAGTGATAAAGTCCTGGTGGTCTGTCTTGTTTTGATCTTGACTAGTTTGACCCTTCATCTAGTCATTAATTTGATTAATTGCCAGCAGTCAATTTAGTCAGCGTGTGTACTTTTACATGAATTGTAGTGTAATCATCATTCTTTTCCCCTTTTCTAATGAGCTTGAATTTGGTAGTGAAATGCTTTAGTGCTTTCAAAAATGTTTTCTTTCCTTTTTCTTGCAGGCACTCAAACCCACACAGGCATGCAACATAGACATTACACAGGTAGTAGACTTCAATCTAGTAAATACTCTCATAGCTTCTCATCATCTCTCTCACTCATCTCTGTGTGCTACGTACTATTTATGTGTTTCTTCTTTTTATACAGACTACTGACTTTACCACTGAATTGGTCTTCATATGTATTTTACTATTTGTCTCCCATTTTTTTGTCCAAATTAAGTCCTGTCTTTTACAGATTTCTTGACACTGGGTCCTACTACCAGTACTAAATAGAATTTTCCTTTCCCCTCCATACTTGGTTCAGTGCTGCTGCTAGTTATAGGACATTTCTCTCATTTCAGAGCCAATTTCCTTCATCTCCCAGAGGACTGATCAAACCTCACGAGTGCTCTGCATGGATCTAGAGGCTTTAAAAGTCTATCTCTGTCTCATTCTTTCCTGTACCAACTGTTGCTATCTCTGAACTTTAGTGTTACTTAAGATCTTTCACAATAAATTCTGCATAGTAATTAGCATCCCAGTCACCATGAATGTCCATAGGGGAACACTGAAAGAATGTATTTTTTTCTTTTAAAAATATTCAGTATCTCATTTATAAAAGGACTTTAACAAGAAAGATGAGGGAAGAGTGGAAAAATGGAGGACAGGGAAAAAAAGCAACTTTGTTTATGCCTTTCAAATCTCAAGAAAGTAAAATAAGAAAAAATCACTCCCACACATTTAGATAGTTTCTTAGGCTCAAGCAAAGAAGAAATGAGTACACACACACACTATCTCTCTTTTCTGAGTAATGAACAGATAACTATGGAACCACTCACTGATTTTAATAGCAGGTTTTGTATTGTGTCAGAATCGTAGGGACCCTGGGGCGCTCTGTCACTGTCAAACCTCTAAAGCACCATAGTCTCCAAAGGCTTCTCTGAAAGCTCATCACTCTCTCTTGCATAGACAAAGACTTGGGGCCACTAGTATAAATAATATATCAAAACTTAGCAAGAGAAGAATATGCCATGAGACAAGGCAAGCAGGGGAAGTATCTTCAAAATGTTATTATAACATCATGTGAAGACTATCAAGACTGTCTGAAGGACATTGTTTTGTTTTATTATGCTTCTTTGTCAAAACCAAAATTCCATTGTTCAATTAGAGCTTTGGACACTCTGAAGAAAACTCATCCAAATATATAAATGACATGAATTAAGCTATGTCAGCTATATAAATATATATTATATATAATATATATTATGTATATTATAAATTATATAGGAATGCAAGGAGATTCCTATTTGATTTTTTTTTCCTTTAAGATGATGAAATTTTTCATCTTACCATATAATTCTTTATCAGCATCCTGATTTTGCATTATCAGTAATACAGTTCTGTGGCTGAAATTCACACATGATTAGATAAAAACAACACAATTTAGGAAATTTAAAAGGACTACAAATAATGTCCATCCTCCAGACCCCTTCATTAATTTCCCCTGCCCCCAAAATAGGAGTTCTGCATTGTATAATTATGAAACAATGTGAAGCAAAAAGGTTTACAGGGATGAACTTGGAGATGCATGATCTGGTTGTGCAGGTAACGTACGCAGACATGGAACTGAAGGAAGTCATTATATACAGAATGAAAAGCTTATTCCTCTGGACAGTGAATAATGCTTTCTGAACTCCCAGTATTTTTAGTCTCAAATAGTGAACGTCCATAATGTGCTTCGAGATCCTCCAATTAAAACAGTGTGTTATTGTTTATACACAATCTGATCCTTGAGCCAACCACTCCATCAAACTGGTCAACATGTTAATGGTTAAAAACTTTGATTAGATAGGATGATTTCTGACACAGAAAATATGGCAAAGCTATCCCATCCTCCCATGCAACATATGTCTCTGTAAGACCCTACTGCCAAGAAATCATCTCCTGCCAAGCCAGACTCACCACCATTCCCAAGGGGTGGAGTTCTCTTTGGTTTTCATTTCAGCTGAATTAGCCATATCTGCTAATTCTTTCTAAGTTCTTCCAGAAGCTACAAGAAAGTTAAGGAGAGACAAACATCACTTAAAGACAATATCACTTGTGTATTTTATTTCTTAAGCTTTATATACTTCAGACTGATGACAACGCTGCTGTAAGTCACAATGTGTGAGATGCAATATTAATTTATATAAGGAATGTGTATGTAACTATAGCTGTACATTGAATGTACAGGTCTGTATATCCAAATCAGACCCTATTGACTATAAGGAAGACTATGCAATATTTATTTATATAAAAATGAGTGATACTTGAGAATAGCTGAATTTTCCTTCTTTTTAATGGGGGAGAAGTCAGAGATTGGATTTAACTTCCATTAAAGACCTGAATAGGAGCATAATCTTCAATAAGCAGAAGAATCTAAATTCCTCTAAGACTAAGATATGTGAAAGAAAAAAAGTACTCAGAATGGTCAGTAGTTGAACAAGAAATACATCCAGAAGCAACTTGTGAGCTGTCACTTCAACAGGCACAGAGTCTGTCAGAGAAGAGATGCTTCTTTCATGGCTTGGTATCCTGAGCCCACAGTGTCCAAACTTGTGTCACAGATCTTGAGACTTTACAAACTAAACAGTGAAAACCTTTATATTTTCAAATGTAAATTAGTACATCTTCCTTCCTGACATCTACAACCACATCTGGATAATTTGTTGGCTGAAAGTATTGTACAGCAACATCAGATCACTAATTATAGTCCTCAGTGTGAAAACTATCTTAAGTGAAAGCTAAACTTTTTACAATGTTATGGAAAGGAGAAAAATCTGACATTTCACTTATTTCTATGTGTGACTTTTGCTTATAGCCAAAGGTAGTTACACAGCTGCATTAAATCGCAGCAGACATCCAGAAACAAAGAAAGTAAATGTTCAAATTCAGCTCAGAACTGTGTGTCCTTTTGAAGCTGCTTTGCATAATCATTGATGTTACCTCTTCTCACTGGCTCAGCCCTGCAAAGATTTATGTATAAGTTGACCTTTATACACATGGCTAGTACCATCAAATTAGTGACTTCAGTGCTACACTTACATGTGTTACACATCTTTGTAGGACTGAGCCATAATTATGTGAATTAAAATGAGAAAGTGATAGCCATGAGTATGTTAGAAATACATAACACTGAATTCACCAGAGATGGCTCTAGAGACCATAAATTTACATTTCCTGGACATTGGGCAATTGTTACTGGTGACCACATCCATTGAGGGCTACACTGCAAAAGTATGCATACACTTACTTCAAAATATGCAAATAATTATATAATTATGTTAATTCTGAAAGGTCCCAAAACTCTTCACAAAAATATAATTCCCTGATATTACAGTGTTGCCACCTTTAACATGGACAAAGCATTCATTTTGTGACCTACACCAATCCTACCCAAAGTGAAAGTGCCCTGTGGAATTTAGTGTTTAGTCAAGATGGAGCATTGCCTCATTATTGCTTGAAATAGCAAATTCTCATTGCTTTATTATTATGGCTATACACAACTCTCAAACTAAATGAAATAGACTATCACTGTTTATTTAAATGATACAATAAAAATCTATTAATACATAAAGAGTTTGAATTAGGTGAAAGAAAATAAGCACTTATTTATTTTATAGTGAAAAAAGAAGGATGTTCTAGGAAATGATCTGATAGCAGTTTCAAAGGAAGCACTTCAAAGAAAATACTTTTTCACACTTCACACTTTATGGTAAATAGTTATTTGCAGAGCACTTTGTCACAAAATCTCAATAATAGGAATGATTTCGAAGGATATCTCTATTGTTGGCCATTAAACATGACAGTGCAGATGCAATTTCCAGATGAGAAAATTTGTACAGCCTTAATTGATCCCCAGGTTCAATAAATCAGGCAAGGAAGGGAAGAGGCCAGCATGGCTGAGCCATGACCTGTGGGTCAAACTAAAGGGCAAGAAGAGAATGCACAGGGAGTGGAAGAAGGGACTGGTATCTTGGGAAGAGTACAGGGACACTGGCCGGTCGTGTAAGGATGGGATCAGGAAGGCCAAGGCTTGGCTGGAGCTGAACCTGGCAAGGGACGCAAAGAATAATAAGGGCTTCTACAGGTACGTCAACGAGAAAAGGAAGGTTAAAGAAAGTGTACCCCCTCTGATGAGAAGAAGTGGCAAGCTGGTAACAACAGATGAGGAGAAGGCTGAGGTACTCAACAACTTTTTTGCCTCAGTCTTCACTGGCAACCCCTTCCCTCACATCTCCCAAGTCAATGGACCATTTGAAGGGGATCGGGGGGGCAGAAGTCTTCCCACTGTAAGACAAGATCAGGTTCGCGACCACCTGAGGAGCCTGAACGTACATAAGTCTATGGGTCCCAATGAGATGCATCCCAGAGTCCTGAGGGAATTGGCTGAGGTAGCCGCCAAGCCACTCTCCATGATATTTGAAAAGCCATGGCAGTCAGGGGAAGTCCCTGGGGACTGGAAAAAGGGAAATATTGCACCCCTTTTTAAAAAGGGTAGAAAGGAGGATGCTGGGAACTACCGACCTGTCAGCCTCACCTCTGTGCCTGGGAAGATCATGGAACAGATCCTCCTAGAAGCTATGCTAAGGCACATGGAGGACAGGGAGGTGATTTGAGACAGCCAGCATGGCTTCATCAAGGACAAGTCCTGCCTGACCAGCCTAGTGGCCCTCTATGATGGAGTGACTGCATCAGTGGGATGAGGGAAGAGCTACAGATGTCATCTATCTGGATTCCTGTAAGGCCTTTAACATGGTCCCCCACAATATCCTTCTCTCGAAATTGGAAGGATATGGATTTGATGGGTGGACTGTTCGGTGGATAAGGAATTGGCTGGATGGTCGCATCCAGAGGGTAGTGGTCAATGGCTCAATGTCCAGATGGAGAACAGTGACAAGTGGTGTCCCTCAGGGGTCCGTACTGGGGCCAGTGCTGTTTAATATCTTCATCAATGACATAGACAGTGGGATCGAGTGCACCCTCAGCAAGTTTGCAGATGACACCAAGCTGAGCGGTGCAGTTGACACACCTGAGGGATGGGATGCCATCCAGAGGGACCTGGACAGGCTGGAGAGGTGGGCCTGTGTGAACCTCACGAGGTTCAACAAGGACAAGTGCAAGTTCCTGCAGCTGGGTCGGGGCAATCCCTGGTATCAATACAGGCTGGGGGATGAAGGGATTGAGAGCAGCCCTGAGGAGAAGGACTTGGGGGTACTGATAGACAAAAAGCTGGACATGAGCTGGCAATGCGCTCTCACAGCCCAGAAAGCCAACCATATCCTGGGCTGCATCAAAAGAAGCGTGGCCAGCAGGTCAAGGGAGGTGATTCTGCCCCTCTACTCTGCTCTGGTGAGACCCCACCTGCAGTACTGCATCTAGCTCTGAAGCCCTCAGCACAGGAAAGCCATGGACCTGTTGGAGTGGGTCCAGAGGAGGGCCACAAAAATGATCAGAGGGATGGGACATCTCTGCTATGAGGAAAGGCTGAAAGAGCTGGGGTTATTCAGCCTGGAGAAGAGAAGGCTGCACGGAGGCCTTATTGCGGCCTTTCAATACTTAACAGGGACTTATAAGAAAGATGGGGACAGACTTTTTAACAGACCAATAGCGATAGGACAGGGGGTAATGGTTTTAAACTAAAAGAGGGTAGATTTAGACTAAACACACAGAAAAATTTTTTTATGATGAGGGTGGTGAAACCCTGGAATGGGTTTCCCAGAGATGTGGTAGATGCCCCATCCTTGGAAACATTCAAGGCCAGGCTGGATGGGGCTCTGAGCAACCTGATCTAATTGTAGATGTCCCTGCCAATTGCAGGGGGGTGGGACTAGATGACCTTTAAAGGTCCCTTCCATCCCAAAGCATTCTATGATTCTATGATTCTAATTCCAGGAAGCTGGGTGAGTATTCCAACAGGAGGATCACTCACATCTCTCTTTCTCTCTCTCTCACCTTTTCTTACCTTATTCCTTGCTTACTTGCTACTGATAAATGTCTGAGGCAGGATATCCAGACCGACTTTTCATCTGGTCTGTATGATTATTTCTCATATTCTAATACTTCCATTTCCTACTCCTGCTTAATATATTAAGAGATCTCAGTCCATGAGCAGACCACAAATACTATTAATCTTATTCACAGAGTATATTGGGGGTTTTATGCATAAACCCATATGAGGCCAATCTCTGAGACATTCTAGAGTATACTGGCTATATTAATATTAAAACCAGCACCTAATAAAACACAGTGCAGATAAGATGCAGTATGGATTGTCAGCCATTGGTGATGATAGCCCAACCCTACTGATCTGTTCCTGATAATCCTATTTTGTTATAGACAGGATATTTTAAAACATCATTAAATACTGTAATTTACTAATTCTAGTTGACATTAATCTAAACAGTTAGTGTACAGCACTTCAGAAATCATGCTCCACATGAACTGAAAGATTATGTGCTTTTTTTCTCTTGTTCTAAAAGTTATATTTGCATCCAATTTGTGTTAGATTAACATGTTCAAGAATCTTCAATGACTTTTACATAGTTTGTGTGATTGGTTTATCACCATTATTTTTGTTTCATGGGCAATTTGCCTTCTTTGATAAAATGCAGTTCAGTTAGGATTAGTGGACTATTATGTGATCAGTATAGTAATTCCTATATGCCAAATGAAAAAATTGGAGAGCCTGTAAGAAACATAATCATCCTGACAGGTTTCTTATACCTTAAAATGTTACAAGCACCCAGACAGGCCAGGTACTTTGAGTAACTGCATTTGACATACAGCAAAGCAGGGAACATACAGCAATACAGTGTATTTTAACTCAGTTTTTAAAATATCAAACTTATTAAAATGTATTTTTTTTGTTTGAGTCAGCTCCATCTAAATGCACTGATGGCTTTTAAACATGAGAGTTTTAGTAAAGAAAATTAATTAAGGTTGTTACTCCAAATTACAAATATAATAGCCTATATTTGATACTATATATACCTTGTGTATGCATTATATTTATCTAATATATTACTGGATATATTTTATATATATTATTCATCTAACACACTTTTATCTAATATTTATTTTCTATATAAGATAAATTTTTATTTTAAAGCCCGCAACATGTAGTTTATACAGTTGTACAGAAGAATAAAATACAATTAGATACAGAGTTAGAACAACGACAAGTTCAGTTGGCTATGGGCAGTTAAGGCATTAGATCAGTCAGAAAATATATCTCAAATTGTTTTTAAGCTGGGAAAAAGTATGGTCAATTCAAACAATAGATTAATAATATTTTTTACAGTATTCATTATACTTGCATATGTTGAAGCTTAAATTCATAAATACAGGATTTCAAGTTAACAAATTATCCTTGACGAGGGGCAGAAAAGATTTAAGTTATCTTTCTATTGCTGCTGATCTTGGGTTGGATTAAAAGAAACATAGAAGGTATGTATACAAAAAAACGCCCATTCTTGTTCTATACTTTTCAGCATTTCATAGATCATCAGTGAAAATTGGTCTTACACATAGGTCACACACGCCTTCACTCCTACTTTTATGTATAAGTAGACTTTATCTGAGGCTTCCTCTCTGGTGTGAATTTAACTACTTGTGAAAAGAGGTTTTTGCTTCTCAGTCCCTCATCAGTAGGACAAACTGGCCTGAGTTTGCTTAGCATAGGTAAGACAACACATCAAAAGTTTTCATTTTATTATTACAGTTGATCAAGGAATTTACAGTTTCTTCTGTGTGTGAAGTCACTCTGCAGAGTTTGCCACTGTTTGGGTCAGAGAAATGTTCATGGATGAATCAGATAGATAGAAAAGAGACTTGAAACTGAACAGGGTACTTAGAAACCACAGAACCATAGCTCATTTTTATCACTTTGGAAATCATCTGAAATTTTATCACTGCTGTGAATTCTGAAAACAAAGAAGCCACCATATGGATGCATGAAATTGTAAATGCTGATTTATTGCTCTCACTGTAGGCTTTGGCATATTCATAAAAATAAAGAAGGAAAAAAAAAACCCCACCACTTTCATCCACCAACAGGCATGCCATGGCTTAATGGAAACTGTTAAAAACTGTGCATCTCCCTCATTTTCTAGACTGTACTGAAAAAAATTTTCTCTTCACTATAGGAAGAATATATGATCCTTCATTTTGGCAGAACTATTATGTTTACAGTCCACAGTGTTGCTTCTTGAATTTCTACACCTTTCTGTTCTACACTATTCAAATCTGACATGTTTTATTGGTCAGGATGAACTGAACACTTAATCATGTTCTTTAAAAGTTACTGTTCATCATATCCTAATACATTCAGGAAAATGTTTCCATCTTGCATTCAAAAATACCATTTGTCCTGATGAAATCTCCAGTAACTTCCATCAATGCAGTAGTAGAGTCAAATATTTTTGCACAAATATACTTTGGAGGATTTTTTGACAGATCTGTACTTGTGCAATATCAAAAGAAGATGTGTGTTTGCTTTGTAACTGAAAGAGATCCTATAAGATTTTTTTCCCTTTCTTGTTTAGTGTAAAAGTAGCATAAGATGTCATCAGTGACCATAAGAGGTTGCTATCCAATACCCTGGAAACCAGCTCAGTGACACGTATTATTCAATTGAATATATATTTTAAACTGTAAGTTTTAACTGGGTAACAGTAAAAGTATTAAATCTGTGCTCCACCAGCAGGAATTCTCTCATCATTTCAACAATTTTTATGTGTTTTCAACCTAGTGTTTTTAATTTTGCTATATTCTCTCAAAACTTCTGGACAGCAGTTATTTTCCCTATTAGGGGTCTATACACAGGTCATGCCCAGAGAGGTATACTTCCACAATTCTGCCCATGAAGACTTGCACTTTTAGATGAAGAATCAGTTGCACGTAAACTGATGGGTTTTCATTCTCACAATCAAGAAAAAAGGCATACAAAAGTAGAATATGCATAAATAGCAACTTCTAGTTTGTATATGTCATCAACATGACAGAGGAGAAAATATGGTTAATTGCACAGATATCAATGACTTGTACACAGATTAAAATCACATTTAGAATCAACTGTGTCAGTAATTGCTTATACTTTTTTTAAAAGCTGTAATATGGCCAGGCTGCAGATGAAAGAAATGCAGAATAATGGCTTGCATATCTGGTTGTGAAACTGAACAATTTTTAAGCAGAATTAGGAAACCCAGACACTAAATGGTATTTCCTCTCCTCCCCTGTCCTCCCCTCCCCTTCCCTCCCCTCTTTTCTCTTCATTTCTTGAAGTGCATGGCTAATAATCCACTCTTTGCATTCAGGATAAAGCAAAAGGTAAGTATTCTTGACCATGAATGACATATTGTTATCAAAGAGTACTGAGAAGATTTGTGGGTCACAAAGGCAATCTTCCTTGAAGACATAATAAACTGTTACAGATATCCTGCTAATAAGGTTAGTACTGGTGGCTTACTTTTTTAAACAAAATCAAATAATAAAGGAAGCAAAGAAAATTATTTGTTGAACTGTAACTCCAGAGAAATTGTTGCACATTAATCACAAGGAAACACTAATTTTCCCAAGAGCTTCACTGAAAAGTTACCTTTCTTTGCTGTTTGTTAAGTTCTGAGAACTTGGTAAGGAAGTCACATTAGAATCCATATAATGAATCTTATATGACTGCATTTTCATTACTGTCGCTCAAAAAATTACTGTTGAACAAAGGTATAATCTCACAGTATTTCCAGTCTAATCAGAAATGAGAAAAGTCTGAAACAGAACCCTATTTTTGAGATTAGTCTAAATATCTCAAACTCATTTATGTGCTCAAGAAGCTAAAGCTCATTCTCAGAAAGGAGACTATGTCTACCTCTTAGCTTTGAGTAGATTAAATTTCTTTCAAGCCACTCTCTGAACAAATCAAGTGCATAAATGTGTCAATGAAACTGTACTAATAGGGCTGGTGACAGACAAATTATATTAGGTTATGTTGAGCACTGTGGTGATGCTGATGGCTTAGGTCCTTTCCTGGTAGCTCAGAACATGACTGTAGCAAATATTTCACTGCACAAAATATAAGGATTGAGAATAACTTAGCTCTTTCTTAAAAATGATGAAACCCGATGTCTTACCATGTTTTTGAAAATTATTCTTAGACTGTATTTAGACACTTTGAAAATTTTACACTTAATTACAAATGCCCCTTGCTTCAGTCCATTTGCTTAGCACATATTTAAGATGACAGACGTGCACTACTGCCTACCATGTTTATTGCATGATATCAATAACAACACCTATACAGCAGTTTAGTGACCAGCTATTCTCTAAGCAAGGGAGCGTTCTTGATAAGTACCTTTCACCAGCCACTTTCCAGACGGTAGCTCTTATGGAGGAGGTAATACTGCTGGTTCTCTCTATAGCTCTATATACCTCTTGGGAGCTATAATGACTTTATAAGAACCAGAACAAAGGTTTCACAATTAAAGCAGCTTTGAAATCTCTAAGACAGGTGTATCTCCAGATGACTGTATTGGGGTTAAGCATCTTACCCTGGATTTGTGAATAAATTCATTGTTTTGAATTTTTTACAATTTTAAGAGTAACAGATGCTTGTTTGAACAAGCCAAAACTCTGAATCTCTTACAATAGTATGCTAGGTAAAAAGCAATCCTTTGACTACACATTTTGTTTCATAAAGTGGCCAGCTGGCAAAGGAGAAGGAAACAACAAAACGAAATGATGACAAGTGAAAAAAAATATTCCATCTGATTCCAGTTACAACTGATGAACTTAGAAAGCATCCAGCTTTGTTAACAGGAGTTTGATAGCTGTATCTTACTTTGGTTGCATTGAAACGTAATTCCTTTATCCAATACTGTAGTGCTATGTTTCCTCAGATGAAAAGATCATTTCAGAGGATATATATAATTCTTTCCTGTATTTCATGGCTTGCTGACATTCTTGACAGTGATTTGAAGAACCTCTGTGGACGTTGCCAGATAGATGAATTTTTAAGGCTTTAAGGAAATCTACAGTATCTACAGAAAAAGCATTTAACAGACCTGGTTACTGCTTCTCTGTATCTAACAATTGAGCTGTTAAAGTTTGAGTAAATATTTGTTGAAGAAAACATGTAATGCAGCAATGCTGTTATCAACAATATTGTGTACTGTACATAACCTACAGAAAAAAAAGCATTTTCTAATGCACATCAACCTAAATATGATCTAATTTTTCACATCAATTTTACTTAGTGTTTCACTGTCTTTGTGAATAACATGGCCTATGTCATTCATATAAACTAACATTCTCATGATTTACACAAATTTAGATTCTAGTCCTGCCAATTCCTGTTTCTGTACATATAATTTTTGATCTGTTTGAGTCCTTACATGAGAAAGGTCTTGTGTCTGAGGGTATGATGATGATGACTCTCACCTTTAATACTGAGACAGGACCCAAGGCTATTAAACATAACAGCATGACTGCAAGACTCATGAAATCTTTCAGACAGACACTATTCCTGATGGCTTCACAAGATATAGACTCCAAACAGTCATAGGGGAGGTATTTGAAGGGATATGAATTGCATTCATGAATCACTCTGCTTTCTTGTGCTTTTTAACATTTGATTTCATACCTAAATTTAAGTTAATTAGCCGAATCCATGGACCCGGCATGTATTTGAACTTAAGTCATTATAAAGCAAAGAATTTTTTTTATACTACAGATAATTATTTGTAGAATTCATTGCCTCAGAAAGTTATACAGGCCAGAACTATAAGCGAGTTCAAAATGGGATTAGCAAATTCACAGAATAAACATTCTCTATGGTTCTCTATTGACTGTTAAAGATATTAGTCCATTTACAGATCAAGATGATGACTCCTACCAGGGATAATACATCAGAGGAAAGATCACATTAAATGCATCCTGTTCAAAAGAAGTGTTCCCCAAGATCCACTAATGACCACAGTCAGAGACACATTATAAAACAAGGTAGACCTTTGATCTAATAATAATTACAAAAGATTTTAATTTTTAAAATGAATGCTCTTTCCCTCTTTCTGTAATTTTGTGTCTAAACATATTATTTGTCTGCTGTAGGTTTTGTCATCAATGATTAACATAAACACAAATATCAGTAAATAATGTTTGGAAAGTGACCCCCTTCCTTCAGGGAAGGGATTATCAGATATTCAGAAACTAAGATTAACAATTTTCATGCATTATTCTCCACATCAGTTCTCAAGCCTTAAAAGTCATTTAGCATTCAGAAAAGAGGCTTCTTTGTTACATAAACTCAATGTAATTTGGTAGAATTTATCCTGAGAGGAAGGGAATCCATACGACAAGTATAAATTCAAGGTTTCAGGACTAAAGCTTAATGACACTGAAACCTATGACAAAACTCCCAACAACTTCAGTGTTAACAAGATTTTATAATAGGTCTGTGATATACCTTATTGATACACTAGTTTTGAGGCAGTGACTCAGAGTAACAAGCAACCTCTTCCTTGCTAATCTTAAGCATAGTATCCTGGTGTATGCTTGATGACTTTGAGATTCATCAGTGCTAGTATTTGATAGTGAAAGTTATTCTGGCAGAGAAGAGTTCTTTTGTCTGAGTCATGATACATAAGGAAATAGTTTCATAAGGACCAAACCCTAGAAACTGAGTCTCTACCCTCTGATTAAGTTTACTATCATAGTATAGAAGAGCACACTAGCACATACATGGGCCTGCCTCCAAGGGCACTAAGGAGTAGGAGGAGTGGGCTGCTGCCCAAAGGAAAGCAACCTGGGTGCCAAGGGTGGCAGCAAGGCAGTGCTCTCATTGACAAGGGCACAGTCCCACAGTACCCAAGCTAGGAGCACAGAGCAAGTCCAGTGACACTAACAAGCGTCAGCTTCAATCTAGATCAGACAAGTCTATAGTAATAAGTAGTAAGTCAAGGCAAGACAGGAAGTCAAATCCAAGAGTCAGGTTTCAGGTCTGTAAGGAAAAAGAATAACCACTATATAGCTCAGGCAGAGACCAAGCCTGAGGGCCTGAGCTTAAAACTACCTCCTCAGCAAAGGGTAGCAAGTCTTCACTTCTCACAGCTTTTTCTCACATAGCTATTTCCATACAGCTGCATCAAAATCTGGCTCTGAATGCAGGTGACCAAATCCCTAAGAGGGAGGGACATGAGCTCAGGGCCTTCACAAAAGCATTGTTCTGCTATCTCAACTCTAGTTGATAGATTCAATGTTAGGTCACAAATTTCCACTTTCATTAATTACTATCAATACAAACATAAGTACTATCATATCTGCACTTAATATTTGTAGAAGCTACAAGCCTGATAGCTGTCTTGTAGATTATGTATAAATCTGGAATGATTCTTTCATCTCTGAAAAGAAATGATTTTATGTCTGGAAAATCCTGATAATTATAGATTACACACATTTTATAAACTAATTTAGAAACAGTATTTTAAATTAAGGTAATATCCATACAGTACATAGGCACTTAATTCTCAACATGGAGAGCCTCTATTAACCAAAGATGGCTGACTTAGTAATTAGAACTTTTGTAGCAAATAGTAACAGCCTCTTGGAAGAACTAAACACCCATACAAAAGAGGGTAACAGTAGGATTAAGTAATGTAATATTCAGCTACATTGCTACCCACTTGCTAGGTTAAAAATCAGAATACAGTCCATTCCAATATAGCTTTCAAGAAGAGTTTAAAAATTGTTCTTAAACAAGAAATCTGCTTCTAAGTGAAGAACCAAGTCATGAAAG
The DNA here is from genome assembly GCA_020745775.1 of Theristicus caerulescens. NCBI lineage: Eukaryota > Metazoa > Chordata > Aves > Pelecaniformes > Threskiornithidae > Theristicus > Theristicus caerulescens. The sequence continues at coordinate 23,708,882 of CM036564.1, read as the reverse complement.
GCTTAAATTGCTTGTTAAAATCACATGCTAGTCAGAAACAGTCATCCTTTTCATCGAATTAATATATTCTACTCATAACTGAACACAGAATTGATTCTCATTTCCAAACATTCTCTCAGTTTTGAGGAACACATCTTTTTTCCCCTTCCTAACATTCATGCTGTTATGATAAATGATGATGCTTTTAGGTGCTTCCTTGCAGTTTTGTTCCTTGCTCTTAAACATGACAAACTGAAGTTTATAAAGAAAATATCTTTGTATTAATTTTAGCAGTGATGTTTTCACAAAAATTTATAGATGAGTGGCACTTTCATGAAGGTAATAAAAGCACCACAGAATTTTATGTCAAAGGTTAGGACCTCAACAGCCAGATTATTAAGTACTCCTTGGGTAAGGAATTTCCTAGAAGTGCTATACTTCACCATCTTCACCTCACGGAAGTTAAATAGTATTGCATACATATGAAATTAAAAATCAATATTTTTACATTAGAAACTATCATCATGATGAATCTGAAACTTTGCTCTCAGGGTACATTATTCCCAGGAAACCAGTTTTTTATAAGAGTATTCTGATTCCTCATAATTTATTTGTCCTGGTAAATTATAATGAAAGATGTTATACTTGATTCACAAGATGTCTAGATTACTATAAATTGTAACTCTTTTTCATTTGAAAGGTTTTCAAATTTATCTTAACTTCTTAGAAAGAAGTGGTGGGACAGCAGGTTTTGAATTGGAGGAGAAAATACAGAGAAAAAGGACTGAGTGGGAAAACTGGAATATGAAGATCCCTAAAATGAGGAAAGGAATATGAAGCCTGAAGTACAATAAAGGTACGAGAAGAGAGAATACAAAACCAAAGAAAGCCCTAGGAAGAAAACAGGATGAGATTCAAGAAAGATAATTTTTCCATTATCACATTAATCGACACATCACCAACACACTGCTGAATAGGGTCCTCACAACAGACCCTATTTATTGACATGGTTTTCGGGACAGGAATGTGTTTCTTATGGAATACAGAGAATGGTTTTAAGGCATCAAAAATGGGATAAACATTGTACTACTGCTTCAGAATCCTACTGGTCCAATCCATCTAGCCATATGTAAAAAAAATATCAAAGACTAGTGGATCTGCTAAGACTGGCTGTCAAAAAAAAAAATAGAAGGGTTGGATTTATAAATAAGATGAATGCATTAGATTCAGGAAAAAAGCAGGCTTATGTAGTAAAAATTGAAAGCTGAGTAGGAGTGACAGCATGGCCTTGAAGCTTTAACATTTTAACAATCTATATTATAACAATCCTCATTCATTAGCCATTAATGTTGCTTGCTTAAAATTAGAACAGGATCATAACAAGGACATGCTTGTACTGCACAAAGATCCCTGAGCAAGTGCTGACCCAGACTGGTATGTCCATACACAGGGGCAGCTCTTGCCCTGGGAACATGAGTCCAAACCCAGTGAGCAATTTTCTTTGCAATAAGCATTAGACTTTGCCACAGTAAGGCACTATAACCACAGAAGAGGAAGTACAGTGCTCCTTCACAGTAGTCCTTGATTTGGGAGTGGTGACAGAATTCCTCAACAGCCATATGTCATGGTTGAGAAAGCTCCAGACAGGAATCTGGAAATAGTAGAAATATATGCAAAGGACACTCTCCAAGAACCAACCCTGTCATTTGTATACAGCATTACACTTTTTTTTTTTTTTTAACACATGACTTCCTGGGATTCTTTGCATGGAAAATCAAACATTTGCCATTATTTAAAGCAGGGGGATCACTGGTATGTGTGCATAGCTTCTTCTTGCACTTGTAGTGGACAACAGCAGCTCTGAGAAAAAATGCTTGGAAGTTCTGTGGGTAGTATCTAATTATGCTTGACATTAAAACTCTAGGAGGTGTTAAATGGTGTAAGTATTTTTTCTGGTTTAGGTTGTATCATATCTACTAGCTTTCTGGGAAAAAAATTATATTCTGCCACTTGTAAAAGAAGAGATGTACATGTATAGTGTAACAACATAATACATTAAGAATTTAAGAACTGTATGCATTTCCTTATATTTGGGACTAGCTGAAAAATCCCTACTACACAGATTCCACAGGCATATGGATGTGTTTTGGATTAGTTTTCTGCAAAAGAACAACTTTGCTCAATGTACTTATCGGACAAAATACATTTGGCATTCCTGCAACCATGTGTTCGTGGCAAAACAACACATCGCTGAGCACATTGGGCCCAATTGTAAATCATTGCTGCATGAGTAACTAGTAAAAACAGTGTATAGAAGAGCTCATCTGCACCAGCTGTAGCTTTTTTCCTCATGTGCATATTTTATTAATAAAATAAAAATTTATGCAGCATATTACACATTTGGCTACATAATGACTAGTAGCCTTTACCAAATTAAAATCTTTGTTAAATACAAAATTGAATGAATTTGCACAACACATTACAAAAAAATCCATCTAGTCCTTCAGGAAGCAGGATATTTGATAACTTTGCCATGAAGAAACTGTGGCACTTGTCAAATTTATCTGTAATTTACACTGAACTCTCTTTCTTATATCATTTGCCACTGCCAGAATCACTTGAAAAAAGCAAGCATCATTTTCTCCTTAATCAGCAGTTTCTGTTTAAAAGACATAGTACAGCACCAAGAAGCAAGATGTCTGACAGCTCAAAAACGTACCCACTATTTTATGTTATGTTGGACACAGATTTTAACATATGCATAAATGCACAAATGACTACTCAAAATACTGTACTACCTGTTTAGACATCTGAAACTAATACAGTTATATACGTGTATTAAAAAGAAATAATTTCTAGTGTGCTCAGCTGTCTGTTCTGAGATTTGCCACAGAAGAAAGAATCTTTCATTGAGTGCAAACTAGGAAGTGGATTTGCAAGTGGAATTTTTTATACTGATTAACTCATCACGCTCCCAACAATGAAGTGAATTTAGCACTGCTAAAGCACACTGGGTTGGCAAAAACAAGCATTAAATTCCTTCATCAAATGCATATAGATATTTTACAAGATGTTCCATTTTGCTGTATTTTTGAAAGATGCAGATCATTTTACAGATCATGAAACCAACTTTTAGCTTTACTTTGTTGGAAGGGCAGAATAAATGTCAAATAGCACTTTCAGCCCTCTGTATCTTTTGATTAGTCTTTTGGGTTGTAGACACTGGTACGAGTCATGAAGTTCAAACAAAATAATTAACTATAACTGTAAGTATTATTTGGATAATCTTTGCACTGCATTAGTCCAGCTCCCAATTATGTCACATGGATCTACTTAAGAAACAGCAGAATAAGCCTTTGCACTGTTATCTACTCCTATCGTTGTCCTAGGCTTGTTCAACAGAAGTCTATCTTCAACGTAGTTTTGCTGTCTCTGCAGCCAGTATAGTTTAGTTTCTCCTCACACTGCCTGTAAGGATGCCAGTTAGTACCAACTGGGAATATTTGTCTCCAGTACAAACTCAGATGGTAAGCTGACTGAGTTTGACAACTTTGCTCTCCAGTGTGTGAAATATCATCCATGGCAACTTCAGGTTTTAACCAAGTGTGCTGTATTTGAAGCCTAGACAAAAAGGACCCAATTTCCTGCCAAGTACTACCCAGCCATGCATTTGTCTAAAATCTGTCATTTTACAACCTACTGCCATTAGCTGTTGTCTTATTAAGTAATGAGAGCATTTGAGATATGAGCCATATGAGAATAAAAATTTTCTCCCAATGTTAGCTTAATATTAAATCAATTCGGAGACTGTGTTTTGCTTTTGCAGTGGTTTTCTTTTTGAGCAATTTGGCTACTGTCAATCAATATTTGACAAACGTCCAGCTTTCTGTAGCACTGGTTTTGGAATTTATTTGTCTTAAAGACAAAGCTTTTTTCTTAATTCTGTAGATTTCCCATCCTTTTCAGCTTTGTAAGGGAAGGTATGTTAAATAAGACACATATGCCATGACCCTCAATACAGTATTTGCTTCAATCTAATTAATGGTAATATGCAACTGCTAGGATCAGATAATTGGACCTAAATTTGGTAGAGTCCCCAGATAGTCTTTGCACCCTGCCATTATTTCTGTAATGGACTGAGGCAGCATTGGGCCTCCTCAGCTCAGACGTGCAGAGATATTGTGAGTTTTGCAGCTCTCACTGTCAGAGATGATTAGGTGTCAGTACAGCTGGAGAGGAGACAAACAGATTTGTTTTGCAGATAAAAGTTAGAAACGATGTGCATCTGATAGGGACAGGCAAGGAAGGCAAGGTGGCGGGGTAGCCTTGTACGTCAGAGAGTGTTTTGACTGTCTTGAGCTTAACAAAGGTAACGACAAGGTTGAGTGCTTATGGGTTAAGATCAGGGGAAAGGCCAACAAGGGAGATATCCTGGTGGGAGTCTGTTACAGACCACCCAACCAGGATGAGGAAGCAGATGAAGTTTTTTACAAGCGGCTGGCTGAAGTCTCAGAGTCTCTAACCCTTGTTCTTGTGGGAGGCTTCAACTTACCAGATATCTGCTGGAAATACAACACGGCAGAGAGAAAGCAGTCTAGGAGGTTCCTGGAGTGCGTGGAGGATAACTTCCTGATGCAGCTGGTAAGTGAGCCAACCAGGGGAGGTGCCCCGCTGGACCTGCTGTTCACAAACAGAGAAGGCCTGGTGGGTGATGTGGTGGTCGGAGGCTGTCTTGGGCACAGCGACCATGAAATGGTAGAGTTCTCGATTCATGGACAAGTAAGGAGGGGGGCCAGCAAAACCACAACCCTAAACTTCAGAAGGGCAGACTTTGGCCTGTTTGGCAGTTTGGTTAGCAGAGTCCCTTGGGAGGCAGTCCTGAAGGGCAAAGGAGTCCAGGAAGGCTGGATGTTATTCAAGAGGGAAGTCTTAAAGGCACAGGAGCAGGCTGTCCCCATGTGCTGCAAGTCGAGCAGGTGGGGGAGAAGACCGGCCTGGCTGAACAGAGAGCTCTGTCTGGAACTCAGGAAGAAAAGGAGAACCTACCACCTTTGGAAGAAGGGGCAGGTGACTCAGGGGGACTATAAGGATGTGGTGAGGATATGCAAGGAAAAGATTAGAAAGGCGAAGGCCCAGCTAGAACTTAAACTGGCCACTGCTGTCAAGGACAACAAAAAATGTTTCTACAAGTATATCAGCGACAAAAGGAGGGCTAAGGAGAATCTCCCTCCTTTGTTGGATGCGGAGGGAAACCTGGCCACGAAGGATGAGGAGAAGGCTGAGGTACTTAATGCCTTCTTTGCCTCAGTCTTTAATAGTCGGACTGATCATCCTCAAGGTTTTCATGCCCCTGAGCTGGGAGATGGAGATAGGACGCAGAATGTAGTCCCAGTTGTCGAAGAGGTGGCAGTCACCGACCTGCTCCTCCACCTGGATGCCCACAAGTCTATGGGGCCAGACGGGATCCACCCAAGGATACTGAGGGAGCTGGCGGAGGAGCTTGCCAAGCCACTCTCCAACATTTATCAGCAGTCCTGGTCAACCGGGGAGGTCCCAGATGACTGGAAGCTAGCTAATGTGACACGCATCTACAAGAAGGGTCGGAAGGAGGATCCGGGGAACTACAGGCCTGTCAGCCTGACCTCAGTGCTGGGGAAGGTCATGGAGCAGATCATCCTGAGTGCCATTCTGCATCATGTGTGGGACAAGCAGGGGATCAGGCTCAGCCAGCATGGGTTTATGAAAGGCAGGTCCTGCTTCACTAACCTGGTCTCCTTCTATGACAAGGTGACCCGCTTAGTGGATGAGGGGAAGGCTGTGGACGTTGTCTACTTGGACTTCAGTAAGGCCTTTGACACCGTCTCCCACAGCATTCTCCTGCAGAAGCTGGCTGCTCACGGCTTGGACAAGTGCACTCTGCGCTGGGTTAAAAACTGGCTGGATGGCCGAGCCCAGAGAGTGGTGGTGAATGGAGCCAAATCCAGTTGGCGACCAGTCACGAGTGGTGTTCCCCAAGGCTCAGTGTTGGGGCCGGTCCTGTTCAATATCTTTATCGACGATCTGGATGAGGGGATTGAGTGCACCCTCAGTAAGTTTGCAGATGACACCAAGTTGGGTGGGAGTGTCGATCTGCTGGAGGGTAGGAAGGCCCTGCAGAGGGACCTGGACAGGCTGGATTGCTGGGCCGGGGCCAACTGTATGAGGTTCAACAAGGCCAAGTGCCAGGTCCTGCACTTCGGTCACAACAACCCCAGGCAACGCTACCGGCTTGGGGAGGAGTGGCTGGAAAGCAGCCTGGCTGAAAAGGACCTGGGGGTGATGGTTGACAGCCGCCTAAACATGAGCCAGCAGTGTGCCCAGGTGGCCAAGAGGGCCAATAGCATCCTGGCTTGTATCAGGAATAGTGTGGCCAGCAGGACCAGGGAGGTGATAGTGCCCCTGTACTCGGCACTGCTGAGGCCGCACCTCGAGTACTGTGTTCAGTTTTGGGCCCCTCACTTCAAGAAGGACATCGAGGTGCTGGAGCGTGTCCAGAGAAGGGCAACGAGGTTGGTGAAGGGTCTAGAGAATAAGTCTTATGAGGAGCGGCTGAGGGAGCTGGGGTTGTTTAGTTTGGAGAAAAGGAGGCTGAGGGGAGACCTTATTGCCCTCTACAACTACCTGAAAGGAGGTTGTAGAGAGGTGGGGGTCGGTCTCTTCACCCCAGTAACAAGCGATAGGACGAGAGGAAATGGCCTCAAGCTGCGCCAGGGTAAGTTTAGGTTAGATATTAGGAAAAACTTCTTTACTGAAAGAGTAGTCAGGCATTGGAACAGGCTGCCCAGGGAAGTGGTTGAGTCCCCATCCTTGGAGGTATTTAAAAGACAGGTAGATGCAGTACTTGAGGACATGGTTTAGTGGTGGACTTGGCGGTGGTAGGTTAATGGTTGGACCTGATGATCCTAAGGGTCTTTTCCAACCTTAAAAATTCTATGATTCTATGATTCTATATTCACTACTGATTAAAAGACTAGTTTCGATTACCTTATTAGTTACTCATTTGGCTCTCAGTCAAACAGCCTAATATCTTTTTTTAATGTTGGTGAGAAACTAATTTTTGTTTACATTTTTTGTAATGACTCATCTTATGCTTGGGTCTTTTAACTGATAACTAATGGGGGAGAAAAGAAGAGTAGTAAAAATTTACAACCTCCAATCAATTAATACTCAAAAAAAATTTAGGCCTGTGTTTGGTCAGCCAGAATGGTTGAACAGGCAACAGCTGCCCATCTGTGTTGGGAGTCTCAGGACAGATTTAATTAACTTTTTTTTCCCCTAATTGCTTCTAGATCATCTACTGTGTTATCTCAGCAATGATTTTTTTCTCTTCCAAGCAGCCCATAATGTAAAACTGTCTGTGAACAGCAAATTTATACTTACAATGAGATCAATTTATGTGTTTTTAATAGAAGTAAGGAAGCATTTCTTTGTTTTATGTGGAATTTCTCATAGGCTTTAATAGATATAGGAAGTGAGTAGAAAAGGATAAAAAAGAAAAATATGGTGTTAACTGGGCTGTGTGACTTTTTCCATATTATTGGACCAGATTTTCCTGGATGTTTTCCAATCGGTATTGTACATGACTTTTAAAGTATATAACTGCCTAGAGCAGCAATTGGTGAATGCAGCTGTCTCTGGAGTGAAACACAGCAGACTACAACCAGATTGTACTGCCATGAGTTGGGAACTGCTGTGATGGGAGTATTTTGAGACTAAAACACCAAGCAAATTTTAAAATTTCAGGCAAGCATTTATTTATATTAACTACTAAGTACTCTATCAAAAATTGCAAATCATACATAAATCCGACATAATAGTTGAGCTTTGGGTAAATGATACCATGAGTTTTTTCCTGCCAACAGGCTCTGATACCCACAGTCTTTGATGTTCTTAGCCTCTGTGATTGAGATGGCCCAACTCATCTTCAAAAGGGGAAGCTGAAACCAAAGTGTTCTCTTCTTTCTTCCCCAAGCTGCACTCTGTATCCCTGGTGTTTATATGCAACTATTCCATAAACTGAGACAAGTCTAGTCCCCTTTTTCATAGGTTCTGCCTTGTGCAGGTGTTACCTGGCAAGTGATGGTCCATTCTAGCTTCTTCAAGTGGGTATTGCCTGTTTGGAGACTGGATGTTGCTAATATGATACTTTTGAGAACCTCCAGACTAGGAAATGTTATTTTTTTTTTTAAGCCAATATTATAAAATATTTCACCTTGTATCTTAAATCAAACTATTTTGTAGCATGTCCAGCTCTAAGACAAACAAGGTAAGTTTCACAAGTAGGTCTTCATGCCCTATGTGTTTTAGATAGGTCAAAATCCAGCTAGGAGTCCCAAAAAATAATATTCTTTGCAACCTTTAAAGTGCCACTACATTTATTTCTCAAGTATGTACCACCTGCATCTCACAAGTCATTTTCAATACTTTTAGATTGCTAGAATCAAACTATAGGGATGTCAAACTTTTTAGAAAGCCAGTACTGAGCTGTTAAAAAGTCAATGTCTGGACTTATGCAACTCAAATTCAGTGATGACCCATGAACAGAAAAAAATTGAGAGGTATCATTGTAGCCTGCACCATCATTGTCTTTTATATCTATATCTATGAGCATGAAATCTATTTTTGCAGAGATGTGACTGGTAATTAAAGGTTGCCTTTTCCTTTTTCCTTTTATTTTTCCTTTTTTTCATCTCTCTTTTCCTTCCCCTTCCCCTCTCCTCTCCATTTCTTGTCCTTCCTCTCTCCACTCCTTTCTTTAACTTTCCCCTGTCCTCTTCTCTTCTTAACCTTCCACTCTCACCTCTCAGTGTTCCCCTCTCCTCTCCTCCCTTCTTCTCCCTTCCCCTCCTTTCCCCTCCCTTCCACTTTTTGCTTCTCTTCTCTTTTTTCTCCCTCTGTAGCTATTACATAGAAACTGCTAATTTTCCTATACATTTGGAATCTTTAAGAAACAAATAAACCAGTTTTTTTTTTTTTATGAAGGAAGCACCTGCCTGAGATAAAATTACAACTCAAGAACTTAATCAACATGAGGTTTTTTAGAAGAATAGAGTATTATGGTATCTGCAGTAATGGAATTCATTCAAAATGAACTCTCACATAGTTGCAACAGAATAGAAAGTTTAAGCATCTGGTAGTAACTCAGAGATAAGGTATTTAGGAAAGACGAGTAGTGAATGTTATGTCATAAAACTAAAATAATCTTTTGTTCAGGAGGCAATAGGAAATGGGTATGTTATTCACAAAGATACTGGTGTGAATTATCTGCCATCCATTTTAGGAAACAATGATTTATTTTTTTGCCAGATACAACTAATTTCATATACATATATGAAATTATTTCATGTATATATTTAATGTAAACAAATAGATCGCCTCCAATTTCTGATTTTCTTTTCCGGAATCAGATAACCAAAGACACCAAGAATATTCTGACAGCTGTTTCTAAGAATTCCTAAATTTTTTTCTGAATTTTATCATTTATAATTGATTTTAAATGTTGTTTTACCTCACACTTCTGGAATAGAATTACTCGGTGTTGTTTACAAGTTATTTACAAGCTTTACATATAGCAATACTGAAAAGCAAATAATACTCAGCATACTGGTAGATTTTACTGAAAAGTTTTTATGTCTTGTATTCTGCAAGTTTTGCTGTATTTATCATTAATATATCATTGGCTAAACAATTTTGGTTCTGAACTATATAGGTACCATTAAAGAGTAAGATACTACTGTTATTAACCTAGAAGTCTGTGTGATTGTGCTTAGGAACATTTGCTTATATTCAGTGTTTTCTAGTGATAACAAAACAAAATGCTTGGAATAACAATGACACTGAAATAAAAGGAAATAAGCATGTGTGACAGCACCTTCCAAAACTTGTGATTTCTGACTATTTAGAAACTGATGTTATTGGAGGCAAAATCGTCATAATATGAACATCAATACAACATGAATTTTTATTAGAAGGAAAAGGGATGATTTTGAAGGGGAAAAAAGTGTTCTTACTAATGAGTCCACTGTTCTACTCATCAAAAATCTGTGTCTCAGTGGTTACCAGACAAACACACATATAGAATATGAAAGCAGGATAAAAATCAGAGGGTCCAGCTAAAGAGCTGTAAACCTGATGTCATTTTATTAGGTCTCATATGATGCGAGAGACCTCTTCTTTTCTCTTTTGTCAGGAAAGAAAAAAGAATAGAAGAAAAAGGAAAACGAATAAGAAAAAATCTATTCACCTATTGAAAAAGGATTCATCTCTTCACTAAAACATTTTTGATAGTATTATTTTTATTTCATACAAGAAATTGAGAGCCCAGTGTGGGGACAGAGAGAAAATTGCTCCCACACTAGTGTATCAGGAGCTGATTTGGCTGTGATGGAAGACAGGGCAACTATATGAAATGATTTATTTTGTACTCCAGTTTTGAAGCACAGCCATGCTGTAATATTCTTTCTATACCAACATGTTCCTGTCAACACTCTCTCACTCAGGTTACCAGAGTGAGTGGGTGTATTGCCATTGTAGTCAGTTCTGAATCCCTTGAAAGGCTTTATGCCCTCTGGATGGAAGGACAATCTGTACTTTGATAATGTGATATTAACATTACTGTGGTTACAAAAAGAGCTGCAGAAAATACTTTAATATCCACAATACCATCCTTTGATTTTCTTTGGGCTCCTTGCAGTAGACACTGCCTTATGCACCCCACTGTCACAGGTCTCCAGCTCCTCTTTGTGGATGACAACAGTGGCTGCAGCAGAAACAGTTTGAGGGTTTCCAGCATTTTGCCTCAGCACCCTTTCTACTTGCCCCTCTGTGTAACACTGCTAGCAACCCAGAGGCTGTGTTCAGTGTTGAGTTTAATCAGGGATGTGTATTTTACCTTCCATGGACTTTCTACGCCTCCAGAGGGCCCAAATACTAAAGCTTCCTTCAGAAATTGTGTGAATTCCTTGTGTGCAGTTGGGAACAAAAATATCCCTTTGAGATCTTTTTGTCATTTGTAATTCTGCCTTTAAAACAAATCCAGAAGAGGGAGAATAAGCATACAGTCTCTGAGATGTCTGCACACTCATGCCAAAAAAAGCAGTAGAAAATGGTTACACTAAACAGTGTGTAAGTGTTTCACAGACCAACAATTGCTTATCCAAGCCATTTGGAGAATATATGTCAAATGCATTTGCAATCATGAAGGGTGTTTTGTACATTCATCACAAAATAAAGTGACATATTTCTCAGACGTATTCACAGCATAATTCCCAGTCACATTTACTCAGGGTTCTTTTTTTATTTTGTCCAGAAAGTACAAGACAGTGCTTATTTCTGACTTTCTTTTTCACATATCATACTCTACATGTATAGTTACTTAGGGTCTAGATTTCATCTGGTACCAACACAATATTTCTAATGTCATTAGTTTCTGTCATGCGCAATTTTATATTCTGTTAAGAAACAGAATCTGAAAGGAACATATGTGCAGAAGCATTCAGAAATGGAAGTTTTTATCTCAACTGAAAAGGTCAAGTACTTGTAAATCTTTGTCAGAACTGAAGCAGCACAAATGCACTGCAGTGTCAGTGGTCCAGAAATGCAGTGCATTTAATGGCTCAGTAAGGAGACCAAGGTAAGTTCTTGAGCCTTGGCAGTGCAAAAAGCTGTTGCAGCTTGTAAAATCACAGACTGAAAAATTATCCATAATCAACAATGTAACGTATGATTCAGGCGTCCTGAGAAAGAAATAAAGATAAAGCTACTTACTTAGGAGAATGTACTGAGGCATCAGAATATGAACTAGTAAAAGATAAGGTGGCAAAAAGATTTTGGAAAACCTGAAAAAGGGTAATTAAATTCTGACAATGGACAGATATTTAACTACTGTCATGCTTTATTATCTGTATTCTGAGTATGTTGCGAGGGTGCGTGCTCTTTTTTTTTTCTTGCAGGTATTTTGAGATTTCTATTACAGATGTTCAAAATGGATAAAAATCAACACCATAGGTTTTTAATCTCCAAATAATTTTAGCTTCTGCAAGTAATACAGAAGTAGAGACCATACAATTAAGTGATTTGTCCAAGACTGAAGTGGAAGGAAAGAATGCTAGAGCAGGAACTCTTTATCTTTCTTTTTTGTGCTTAAATGAGTACATTACAATAGAGTATATGAAAAATAATTTCCCTTCATGAAATTAGCATTTTTGACATGGAGTATCATTGTGGTCAGTAGTTTCATATTACAGTTTATATTCCATATTCATAAATGAACTGATAGAGCTCTTTTAAAATGATACTAAACAGCAAAGCATAGAAATAAATTTAGGTATCTTGTTTCAGCTGGTTAGCAACTGACTGGAAACTAAATGTTCCTCTTTTTGTTTACTTTTAATTAATACAATTTTTGTTAATTCAACTACTGCAAGTATTTTACATATTGTAATTTATACTTTTTTTCTGAAATACCTGGCATTGGTCAGTGTCAGAAATCAGCCAGATGAAACAACTGGTTTGCCCTACTTATGAATAGCTGTGCATTTTTGTTGTCAAAATTGGAGATGTTGAAACACCACAGAGACTGTATTTCTAAAACTAGCATCTGACATTTTGTTCACATTACACAAAGAGCACAAAGGATGCAAAAAGTATGGAAAGATCTTAGCCCATGTCTTGAGAAGCAATGATCATCAGTAGCATTCTACCAATATCCTGAACAATTTTAATGATGTGGTGACTTTGCAATGATTATACTGAAAACACAAAGCAGAATATCTACCAAATATGAAGAAATATACTAACTAAACTGGTTTTCATTGAAATGCCAGTTGTTGCATGGAGAAACACTGAGAAAGGAAACACTCCCTTTCTGCATTTGTAGACAATTTCAGTTTTGGAAGCATGAGAACCGTTACAGTGTTTCTTACTTCTTTTTCTGCTTCTTTAATTCTTCTGAATAATCAGATACCTCTTGTTTACATGTCATTTTGTTCTTAGCTACTGCTACACTTAGACTTAGAAAGTTTTTAGACCTTAGTAACTGCCCACTCAGATGGTGACTGGTCCTGGAGACAAGATGCCTGAAACAGATGCCTGAACTCCTCAAGCATTGCTCTAATTTGCTTTTATATCCATTGTGCTGCTGAAGTTCTGCTTCTGGAACTGACGTCGTCTCAGGAACGAGGATCTCCCTCACACCTATGGCAGATAAAGACTCAGAAGTAAGTCTTTTGATGATCAATAAAGCAATCATCCTTTGAATGCTTTGTTTTAAAACTCAGTCATAGACATGATCCCTAAAATATTATTTTGAGATAATAAAAAAGAATTCTTGTCACTGACAAAGATGGCCTGTATTTTAGCAGCAAATTAACTGTATCAGACAAAAAAGCTCTTGAAGGAGTCAAAAAGGTTCCTGTCAGTTATGTTTCGCATCCAAGTTTTTATCTTTTAATAACATCATTTTTAAAATGGAATGTTTATGGTTTTGTTATGTCAGTGTTCAGGTCTCTTAAAAGGACAGTTATATGGAACAATTCTGCAGTTAAAATATTCATTTAAGAAATGAACCCCCTCAGTTATTGTGAATTCCAAATTACACTCAGACCTGCTCCCAACTCCAGATTTTTTTTACATTATACATTCAACATCTCTAAGATTAAATGCAATCCAATAATCATGAGCAAATGATTTCCATAAATACTAATTATTTTCCTTCTTATTTTGCCTGGTGCAATATTAACTTCACAGTCTAGAAATAAACTGGGTGTTTTTCTTTAAATACAGTGTTTAAGGCCCATGTACACAAGAAATTGTAGACACCTACACTCCTGCCATTTCACTAAGTATTAGGTATTTTGCTCACTTTGGCAGAGGTGCCAAGTTTCTAGTGCACAAATTTAAAAACATCAGCCTTTGCTTTTTCTTAGCATTATGCAATGCCTTTGACAACTGAAATATAACTTGTCTAACTAACACCTCCTTGAATATTTAGATTTCTATTGTAATGCTTCTCTGACTGATAGAATATTAATAATGGTTAATGTTCAAATGATGTGATCCACCAGATGCAAACAGGTAATTTTGTTTAAATAATAAACTAATTGAAGTTAATTGAACTGTAGAATAGTAATACAATATATTTGTGCAACAGTAGCTCCATTTATATTTTAGTCTTACGGTAAATTCATTTCATCTGTTTTCATTCATTTGCTCTCCAAAATAATTGCCAGTAAAGGCCTTGGCTTATAATAAACCACGTGAAGAAAGACCTTACCTGTAAGCTCAAAACTATTAAATATTGCTACATTTTCAGTTATATAACTGCTCTAAACCAAAGTAAATTTAACTTACCCCACCGTACTAGCATATCCTTGTTAAGTTTAAGACAACTTAACTCAAAAGAGTATAGCATAGTTATTAGTGTTCAATGTTGCTAGGTAGCGCTACCTTTCAATGGTGCACAAGAGTAGTTTGAAGAGGAGGCCTACCCCTTATTAGGAAGGCTTGCAGCTACTATGATTAATGCCATTTAAGACAGACGCATACAATTTTCAGTATGATCACTGCAAACCATACAGAAGGATTACTTTACACCAGCTGTTAGAGTTACACTAATCTACATGGACTGCATATTTGATTTACCTAAGCAGTACCTACTAGTATTAATATTATGTTTGAATATTCTTAGCCTCACACTTAGCAATCCATTTCTAAACATCTAATTTTAAGAATTATTTTTCAGAGAAGAAAACTCATTACTGGTTGAGGATCCCATGGAGTTTAAGAGTCTCCTACATCAGACTGAGAAATCTCACCTGTATCAGAATACACCCACAGTAGCCATATCCTGAATTTACAGAGTATACATTACATCACATCACATCACATCACATTTTTAAGTTAGAGACAGTATGACATAGGAAATTGTTTTAAATGCTTCATCAGCTATAGTTCCACCTCTCTTTTTGCTTAACCAGAGTAAAAATTCAGACTTGTTTGGGATTACTCTGGAACAAAATGTCTTTCACTTTATATCTTAATCAGAACAGAATTTATTTGTTTTCAAGATTTACTGGAGCATATCAAAACAGCCAATTGCAACATTGCCAATGCTATCACTGAATTCAGCACAATACTGCTTGAAAATGCAGAAAATATAAATATTTCCTGATTTCATGAATATTCCTTAATTCACATACTCCAGGCATAGATTACATGTACAGCAAAAAATCTTGGCTGCACAGAAAAGGGAAGGAGGCAGACGCCCTATTATTCAGTCAGTAAGTGTAAATAATAAGTACCATATAACCTCCTTTTGATGGGTGCTTTTGATGCAGAAGTGCTCATGCCAAACCTGCTTTTCACTCAAAAGATGAAATAGGATAATAGGATACTGTGCACAAGATAAATTTTTGGACAGTTGAATTGCACATTGACAAAATAGAAATAATTGCGTTTTGAATGGAAAGCAATGGTCACTTCTCATCATTGATACATGTTCTCCAAACAACGATCTCTGTTTTTGTTGAGAACTCATTGAGAGAAATTAGTACAAGTTTCCATCTCTGTTTTTAGCTCCTGAACTGATTAAGAAGTTGTATTTCTCTAGAATATAAGGATTACAAAGTTCAGTTCTGATAAGTGTTAAGTAACATGTATCATAGGTAGGAACAGTTTAATGCCCTATTTCCATACAATACAGAGCTAAGTTCTTGAATTAGATAAGAAAAAGGTCCTTGTCTCTGTTTTGATAATTCAGTTGATCTCTCATCAATGAATGGAGTTGAACTAAGCTAAACAATAACAGTGCACAAAAAGGGTAAAGACTAATGAATAAAATTCTGTCACACTAGTGTGTAATCCAATACCGCAGTGTCAGCTAGGCTTTGCACAAAGCTGAGTATCTCAAATCTCAGAAGGATACAAGAAATTTAGAGTCATTAGAGAAGGATAATAAGAAAAACCAAGAATGTGGAAAATCTTTCTTATAAGAATGAAAACAATATAAAGTTTTCTGTATAATGGACAAACTATAAGAAGGGTCTAAACCAGAACTGTCTACAGAAGTTATAGTGAGATTCTGTCTTCTTGCTGTCTCAGAAGACAAGAGTAACAGGTTTTCAAAAACCACAAAGTAACAAGGTGAAAGTATTGCATATAATGTATAATTTATACTGTATGACTGATCGTTACAGAAAATAAGCTGTCTCATAAACTGAATAAATTTTAAGAAGGGATTGGCAATGCATGTGGGGAATGAGTTATTAAAGTTACAGCCATTGCTGTATACTAAAGATACCAAAACTTGTGCTTCTGAGTTTAAATTCATGAACTAATTAGTAGTTAGATATAAAAAAAAGCCTATCCAACTAGGACATGCCCTAACAGGTTTCACGTCTTTGCTATAACATATCAATGGGGTGTTTCACACCAGCATACTTAGGATTCTACTGTCATCCTCTATAATATCTTGCCCTGTCCACTGTCAAAGGTTTTACTTCTCTGGAACAAAGACACCAAACTAAATTACATCAAGCCTGATCCTGTCTTGTAAATCCCAAGTTCAAAATAACTGTGAAAAATGTTTACTCTTTGCAATTGCAGTACAAATATCATGGAATATTATGTTCCACTATATCTAGGACACCTCAAAATTTTCATGAGACCCCTAGAATACTACTCAGAAAACCCTATTTAGGCCTATTTTCTTCCAAAATACAGTGTTAGAAGCCACTGTTCAGCCTTCACAAGGGAAAAATTCCTGTTGACTGAACAGGAAGTCTGGGGTTTTTTTTTCTGTCAACAGGTGTCCTTTTTCTCCATCCCTGCACTGAAAGAGTGACTAATCATTACACATCTGTCTACACTGAAACTTAGGATTTAACAATCCTGTTCCTGATGAACTGCATTTCTCTTGGAACAAAAAGCACGCAATACAACAAAAAGAACGTCTTTTAATTTTTTAGGAGGAAAAAAAAAAATATAGGAAAAAGGGGAAAAAAAAAAAAGAAAGAGGTTATTTTAGCCTCAGTCATACTTTGTGTCTTGGAAATCTGACACCTCTTTTTGCAGTGGAGAACTGATGGTGAGAATTTCCAAAAAATTTCACTATCAGCGTAGCACTGCTCCTGACTCAGACAAAGTTTAACCATCTGGATTTGAAAATGTTAAAAAATTTTGTTTCAATTGAAAGTGGAAATATTTTGACATTTTAAAAAAAATTTATTTTTTCTGTACTTTTGTCACTGCTTCCCTTTAAGGCCAACATAGATAGAGAATTTGTGGTGTAGAGCAAATACGCCTTGTGAACCTATTTTTTACAAATTTTTGTTATTCACTGCTCATTTTCTGTCACAAATTCCTTCTGATCAAATCTGAAGAGAAAAGCTACTCTTCTATCAGTTATAGAAAAAGTAACAAAGAGAACCAATCCATGCAGATAGTTCATGAACACCTTTTTTCTCCATATGCAGATGTATTTTCATGGTAAAAATAAGGGAAGGTGAAATCTAAACCAAAGTGTAATTCTTGTCTGTCCCATTTCTTCCTAGCTAGTAGGAGCCATATGGAGAGTAGATGTTTATGTTCATCTATGGTAAATTGATGATGATATCATTGTTTTGTTCCTATCATTGATTTTCTAATTGTGTATGGCTTCTAAACTGTTAAAGGCAGAAATATTATCTTTGGGTACATTTGCAGAATATCTAGAAAAATAATATTACTGAGGATGTATTTAGCATTCTTGAAAAATAGATCTAAAAGTGTTTTGGTATGCAAGAAAAGCCTTACAATCATTTCATACTTAGGCTAAGGTAAAAAGAGCGTGAACAATAGCAATGCTAGTTCTCCCAGATTCTCTGTCCCCCAACCTACTTGTGAATAAAGGCTTTGAAAAATGAAATCTGCTTTTCTCCATTGTTCATATTTCAAAGTTATTTAGTTCACCTTCAGTTAGAACAGACACTGCATGCCTATGAGCAGACCTGGATTCAACACAGGATTTATAGTGAAGCATCCTTCATTGCCAGATATCCTGGAAATCTTAGACCATCTGGTTTCACAATACACTTGTAGCTGATTTTCTGGTTACAAATTAATTGGGAACACATGTTAACTGTTGTGATAGCAGAATTGTTGACATTTGTCTTATATGTCTTTTGAAAAGCAATCATTGTCTAAAACAGATTCCAAAATAGGATGAAATAATGAAATAAACGGCAACCTCCACTGGGACTGATGTGTTGTCCTTGTTGGAGAATGATACTTAAAAGTATTACACTGATGCCTCAGTCACTGAAAACTACAAAAATATGACATTCATGAAGCTCCTTCCCTTATTGGTTGTATCTCTCTCCATCACATGAAAGATAATATACCTAAGTGTAATTGGCACCATAGGTAAGGAACAAAACCAAAATGGCACAATGTAAAGTAGAAAACACAACGAGACTCAGCTGCTTAAGGATCACTGAAATATATTTTTATTTTCTCAGCAGAGATAGATCTCTCTCACTTTTTCACATAGAATAAATGCTTGCAGCATTTATAGTTAAATAATTGCCCTTAAAAAACCACCAAACGTGGAATTTTCTAAAAATGGCATCTTCACTAAAAGTTACTTGTTCTTTCATACCATACTGTGACTCTTTAAAACAATGACTGAGGGTAACTTGTATGAGTACAAACAATAAATTATTGTGACAAAGTAGGTTATTGGACATCAACTGGGCTATTGCAACTGACTATTTGTGTGCTCCAAGTCACTGGGAAATAAAATGCCTAAGTACCTTAGACTATCACTAGTTTGTTATTTTTTGTGAATATAAATATAGCTCAGTTAGAATGAACTATCTTTTGAAACTGGAAGAAAAAGCAAATGTTTAAACTATCTTTCCTCAAAAATTCGTTGTCAAACTGTGAATAGATTCAGTCTATTCTATCATATGATAGCAATTTTTAAGAATAAGCCATTAATAAAAAAAAATCCTTCCTGTTTCTGATACTAACTTTGTCCAACAGACAAAAGGCTACATAAAACACTAGTTTAAAATTCAAAGAAGCTTTCACTTCTATATATAAAAGGATTTTTTCTAATAATGTTTTGTATTCTGGTATTTTGCATTTCAGTTTCTTTAGTCCACAATAAAATGGTCATTATAATTTCATTCAATAGGGGTTAAACACTCTAAATTTGTGACATGTAGTTGGCCACAAATAAAAAGGCTTTATAACTTCAAAACAGCCTTAAAACAGCAACTGCTTGCTAATTTATTCTTTCCAAACTGTAAGTCTTATTGTACACTATTAAGCCTGAAGACGACATGGTAACTTATCTTTGCAAAGCTTGATAATTTCTGGAAAATGGTAACTGCTGTGGAGTTTTTGGTTTTGTGCACTCTGCTGAAGGGCTAAATTCTTTTCCCTGAGCAGCTTCCGGAATATCTGAATGGCTATTTTACTGTTTACACAATTCTCTCTACTACCCTATTCTCACTTCCTTGGTCACAGTGTTAGGGCTTGACACCACTTTAATATAATTTAAACCTGGCTGAGAGACATTAAATGTTACAACTCATGCCAAAAACTTTGGCTACTTTTGACATGAGTTAGAAGGAGCAATGCTAGCATTTTCTAGCAGTCTTATATAGAGGATAACACAAAATGCAGGACAACAGAGAACCAAGTGCTTTTTGTAATTCATCCTAAATTGTAGTACCAACTTAAGTAGTATTTACAACCCTGATGATTAAACCTAGTCTGTAAAGAAATTTTCAACCAGTATAAGTATTAGTCAAGGAGTGGAGAAAGCAAAGGAAAGATCATAATAACATATATATATGTGTGTGTGTATATATATACACACACAAATTTACATTTCCTTATGAATTCAATAGGGATTTATATATTTTAAAAAGCTATATTAACCAATTAGTTATATGAATTATATCAGCTTCAGTTATATCAGTCTAAATATGCTTAATTTCCCTACTCAAACAAGAATAATTACAGCAAAATAAAACATCATATCAAATCCTTCACAATGCCTAATCTTCATCTAACAATAGAAAGTTGTCACAGTTTCTTAACTATGTTACTATAGATAAAGCTACACAGTTTTGCAAGTATTGACTTTAGCTGTAATGTGTAGCAAGCCTTAAATTGCCAAAATCTACATTAATTATATTCATAAGGTAAGGAATAAATTCTGACCTGATCAAATATAATACAGGCTTACAAACATGAAACTGACTAAACACAATGTAGCCAGATAGAGACACAGATATATCTGCCAAAGATATACAGGAACACCTGCATTAATAGCCTTGCCACCAGGAAAAAAAAATCACTTAAGCAATGATGTATTACAGGCTTACACAGCAGTTGGTATAAAAAGGATTTGCCATTTTAAATGGATCTATGAATGACCATGAGTACTGTCTTTTTTCTGATATATCAAAGCAATTAGCCATGTTCTCTCTAGAAAGAAAAGTAATGCTATCATGTAGTATATGTCAAGGATTCCATTTAAAAGAGCTTCTCCATCTGATCTGTCATAACAAAGCATTAATGTTTTCCCTGAAAAAGCTAGAGAGAGAACAAGAAAAAAAAATTGTGATCAAGTTATACTTAAGTCCTCATAAGTACAAGTCCATTACTGAAAATTGATATTTCTCTTTCACCACCTCCCATCAAGTGAGGGTATTTTAATCTGCAGTGTAGATGAAGGCACTTCTTTCCTTTTAACTGCTATTACCCAGCTTATGATCATGATTATTGTTGGAAGATGCTATAATTATAAAGATTAATTAGTACTCAAAGCAATAGAAGCTTATATCTTACATTAGCAATGTGTCAGATTCCAAGACTGAAGCTTTCAAATACAGAAATGAGATTAGAAAATCACAGTGCTTGATAGGTCAGGCAAGAATATGAAAATGTATTCTTTTTGTCATAAGGAAGCTTTTGTGCTGATATGTAAAAATGATAATGAGTCATCTTGCTCTTCATCAGAACATCTTTTTAAGTTTTCAAAAACTCTTTAAGTGTTAATTAGGTAAGAACCCCTCAAAAATCAAATTAGGAGCAATTAACACTCATTGTCACTGCTAAGTAAAAATAAAGGAAAGGAATATATTTGGCAGCATGCAGACTTTTACTGAGGTGTTTTACTTTAAATAAGTCACATCAAAGTACTTTACTGAGCAAGAATTCAAAAAACCCAAATTAGAGCTTTTCCTTTATATAAATTAATCCTTACTCAGAGACTAGAAGTTCTTATGAAGAATAGCTAAAGATATACTATGTTATACATCATTGTTATTAGAAACAAAAAAATCCTGAGTAAGCTAAAACTCTTGGCAATATTGTACACACATAGTCACATTTACAGTCAAAGATCAGGTGTGTATGTCTGAGGGGCATTTGAGCATGTTTTTCCTGTTCTTTGTTAATATGAACACAATAGAGATCAACTGAACAGTGACAGTATGTGGCTTTTCTGCTGTTTTTTCTTAAAGCTCTTTGCAAACAAATGTATTACCTATCAAAGTACTTGCTTTATAAACTCAACAGGCACATACACCAACAAAATGACTTCTGTATGTCCTCTGTCGGTGGTAATTTGTTCAGGTTTGCATATGCTTCTTAGCTACCTGGGAAGATAAGCAAATTGATTTCTAGAAGATAATAAACTGTCATGAGGAACAAGAACACTGGATTTCTTAAAAAAACTGATTTCCAAGCCAGAAATGAAATGGGATTCTTCATGATTTCATGTATCTTCTTGTAAAGACTTAGCAATGAGAGATGGCAAGGGAACTTCGTGATAAAATATAATGCTCATAAGAGATTTTATATCATAGAAGGTTCCATAGCAAGAAAAAACACAGAAGACAACAGCAAAGATCCAGGCAGACTATGACTGACATAAACAATTAATAATTTAATACATGGCCTTGTCACAGTTCTTATGTCAGTGATCCCTAGTAATGTTTCTCTGTTTATGATTTTATTTTCTCTTCCAGTTATCTTCCATTTTCTTTGTCATTTACTGGGCTGATATTCACTTAAATTAAGGAGTTGTTCAAATAATTAGCATTATCAAGAAACTACAGAATATTTAACTCTGAATACTGTATTATTTTGGAAGTTATTCTATTTTATCAAGACCTCCTGCATATTTTACAGAACCATATGTCCTGTAAAGCATACATTTGTTACTTGATAGCTTTCATCTGCAGGGCTCTAGCCAGCCTGAAGTTTTCAGAAGTCTTTCCTCAAGTTCCTGTGTCTTCCAAATGTAATCAGGTCATCCAAATTAATTAACGTCTATAGAAATTTCATGTCTTCTACAATTTTCCTAAGGAACTACTGAAGCGTTGAAGGTGTTTTAAGCCTACCTTCAGTTAAGCAGTCAAACAGGTCCAAAGGACAGATGAAAGCTGTCTACATTTTATAATCTTTTCCCAGGAGTTCTAGCCATACTCACTTCAAAGTCTCAGAGCTGGAAATCATTCATTCCCTAAGCGAACTAACAAGCAGACCAAGGAATCTTCTACATATAGCATGGCATCTTCTACCAGTATACATTTATTTAAGGTCAAATAATTATACAGAAGTTGATCAAAATGATAGAATTTCTGCTTCCTGAGAAGTTCAAATAAAAAGTTCTATTTCAATATGAAATACAGGAATATAAAGTAGCTCATCAAAACCAAATATAATCCTTTCCCCCAACCTCCACTGTCACAAATTTCATATTAAATGAAGCAGAGCCTGAAGCCAACTGTAGCTTCTCTCTCTCCTTAAAGGCTAGGTTTGACAGTGACAGCTGACTGTCACTGTATCAAAATCCTCAGAGAGTTTGCAAATGAGATAAATTTCCCTGATAAAAGCACCTGTGAAGACAACTGTAAATTTGTCATTCTTCAAGGGGGTGGGGGAAACCTAGGCAATTAAGTGCAGTCGCACTCACTTGCCCTACTGTCCCCCAAGTCTTTTTAACAATGAGAAAATAAATAAGAATAATATTAGATTTCTTTCTAAGCATGGTTAACCTCCTTAACTGTTAACTTGCTGGAGTAGATAGGTTAACTGCTCAGATGCTCAGTTTTTAATTAATGATATTTTCTGTCATGAAGACAAGAAATTTGCATCAATAAAAGATGAGAGTAGGATCAGCAAACTGGAGAAAGGGGTCAAGATGCATAATTTTAGAACAGCTTAGACTTTTAGTACACTTCCTCTTTTAATATTATCTTTCAGTGTAATCTAAAATATAGATTCCAAGGCTTTAGTTAAGAGTAGATTGAGTACATTAGGTTATTGTTGTTGTGTTCTAGCTTTCAGAAGACATTTATTCTACTTGTGCTAAGTGAATTTCTACTCAGTCTAAGAATGCACTCTGATATTACAAGTTCATATAAGAGCCTAAACTGCAGAGGACTGAATTTTCCAAGACTAGAAAAAAACCCCAAACTTTTGAGACAAAACTGAACTACCATGGGAATCTCCTGCCCTAGGTTTCCAATAATAATTGCTTGACACTAACATGTGATTTCAATAAAGCTGTACTATATATCTCCAATTTTAGCATTTCTCAGGGGGAATTAACTTCTGGCTTCAGTTTGTATGGAAGGAATATGTCTGACTGGATACAAAAAGTTGTCAATCAGTTAAGTTTTGACAAAGCAAAAGGTTCAAATTACATTGTGTATATGTGTGTATTAAATAATCAGTATTTTAGAGCTAGCAATAATTCTGTGTCAGCTGCCAAGGTCCATTCTGAAGTTTAGACAGATAACTGAGGAGCAAAACCACATCTCCAGCAAAAACATTTTATTTCACAAACTAAATTCAAAACACCTTTGCAGTGAGCCTGTGGGGGAAGGGACACGTGCATACACACAGTTGTCCTGGTTTCAGCTGGGATAGAGTTAATTTTCCTCCTAGTAGTTGGTATAGTGCTGTGTTTTGGTTTTAGCATGAGAATAGTGTGATAACACACTGGTGTTTTAGTTGTTGCTAAACAGTGCTTATGCTAAGTCAAGGACTTTTCAGCTTCCCATGCTCTGCCAGCTAGGAGGTGCACAAGAAACTGGGAGGGAGCATAGCCGGACAGCTGATCCCAAATGACCAAAGGGCTGTTCCATACCATATGACATCATGTTCAGCATATATAGCTGGGAGAAAAAGAAGGAAGCGGGGGACATTCAGAGTTATGGAATTTATCTTCCCAGGTAACCATTATGTGTGATGGAGCCCTGGAGATGGCTGAACATCTGTGTGCCAATGGGAAGTAGTGAATGAATTCCTTGTTTTGCTTTGCTTGAATGCGTGGCTTTTGCTTTACCTATGAAAGTGCCTTTTTCTCAACCCACGAGTTTTCTCACTTTTACTCTTCCAATTCTCTCCCCCATCCCACCAGGGGGGAGTAAGCTAGCAGCGTGTGGTGCTTAGTTACCGGCTGGGGTTAAACCGCAACAGCAGTATAAAATATATCTATGTTTTCTTCTGTCCTCAGTTTGCAATAAGGACTCCTCAGTACTTTCAACATTAGGATAGTTTCACTTTCAGAATGATCTCTGTAACATTTCTCATGTCAGACACAACTCTGTCAGGATATATCCATGTTACATTAAAGGTATTTAATTTACCTGAAACAAACGGATATTAATTAAAGAATCTTAAAGATGTCAAAAGTCCATTAAAATTTTCAAAATTGCCTTTGGCAAGAAAGAATAATTAGCATATTCTTTGTTTGGGGAACTCAGTGAATGCCGCGAAGACTCTTACAAGGACAGCGAACACTGGAGACATTTTTGTCAAAATGGCGTGAGAACCCATGGTAGTATTGAATTTGCTGCTGAACCAGCCCTTATTTCCAGAATGTGTGCTTTGATGAAGAGGGTTTTTTGTTTGGTTGGTTTTAGGGTTTTTTTTGTCTATACTTTGCTAGGTACAGGCAAACCTTTTCCCTACCTTTCACACTATTGTTTAGTCAAAGTTATCCATGCCCTTGTCACCTAAATCCTGGATAACTTTAACATGTTGTGTGTGGAAGTTCATGAAGAAAGAAGAGGCTGCATATTCAGAAAGCAAATCACCATTGAACCACCGTGACCACATCCATACCCTGCTCTCATTCTTCCAACTCATCCCATTTTGCTTCTAGTTTTTATCTCCAAGACAAACAGCACAGTTGGTTGATATAAAATCTAGGAGGAATCATCAGGGTGAAAGATTCCAGCCCACTGCCTTTTCAGGTAATCAGGTCATGCAATCTGATTTTAAGCATATCAAGATTTAGGAGGGAAAAAAATAAACAAACACTCCTTATTCTTAGTTAGTGGATTTTTACTTTCCCAACTGCCTGGTCAAAACATCTACACCAGGTAACTTACCAACAAAACTGTAGTTTCTAAAACACTATGCATTGTAACGGTTAAGAGGAAAAAAAGTATTATTTTTCATTGTAGTGGGTTGACCCTGGCTGGACGCCAGGTGCCCACCAAGCCACTCTATCACTTCCCCTCCTCAACTGGACAGGGGAGAGAAAATATAACAAAAGGCTCATGGGTTGAGATAAGGACAGGGAGATTACTCACCAAGTACCATCACAGGCAAAACAGACTCAGCTCTGGGAAGCTAATTTAATTTCTTACGGAAAAGGCAGAGTAGGGTAACGAGAAAAAAAAACAAATCTTGAAACTCCTTCCTCCCACCCCTCCCTTCTTCCCAAGCTCAAGTTCACTCCCGGCTGCTCTACCTCCTCTCACTGAGTGGCACAGGGGGATGGGGAATGGGGGTTATGGTCAGTTCATCACACATTGTCTCTGCTGCTCCTTCCTCCTCACACTCTTCCCCTGCTCCAGTGTGGGGTCCCACCCACAGGAGACGGTACTCCACAAACTTCTCCAATGTGGATTCCTCCCACTGGCTACAGTTTTCCATTAACTGTTCCAGCATGGGTCCTTTCCATGGGATGCAGTCCTTCAGGAACAGGTTGCTCCAGTGTGGGTCCCCCCACGGGGTCACAAGTCCTGCCAGCAAACCTGCTCCACAATGGGCTCCTCTCTCCATTGGGTCACAAGTTTTGTCAGGGGTCTGCTCCAGCACAGGCTTCCCATGGGGTCATAGCTTCCTTCAGGTGCATCCACCTGCTCTGGAATGGGGTTGTCCATGGGCTGCAGGTGGATATCTGCTCCACCATGTACCTCCATGGGCTGCAGGGGGACAGCCTGCCTCACCATGGTCTTCACCACAGGCTGCAGGGGAATCTCTGCTCTGGCACCTGCAGCACCTCCTCCCCCTCCTTTTTAACTGACCTTGGTGTCTGCAGAGTTGCTTCTCTCACATATTCTCACTCCTGTGTCCCAGCTGCTGTTGTCCAGCAGTTTTCCCCCTTCTTAAATATGTTATCACAGAGGTGCTACCACCATTGCTAATTGGCTCAGCTTTGGCCAGCAGTGTGTCCATCCTGGAGCCGGCTGGCACTGGCTCTGTCAGACATAGGGGAAGCTTCCGGCATCTTCTCACAGAAGCCATCCCTGTAATGCCCCCCCCCCCGAAAACCTTGCCACACAAGATTTTCTGTAAATAGACATAATTGCCATCATAACTGCAGAAGACAAGCAAACTGCACCTTGAAGGACCTAAACAAAGATAAACTAAATCAGGTAGACTGAAATGTCCTCATCAGGCTCCCTAGGTAGATGAATAGGATAATTAATTTCTTTTTATCTACAGCCTTTGTTAGGAATTATCCATTATTACATTGTGCACTACCGATAAATCTGTTTGTGCTACTGATCTAACAAATTCATTTGTTTCAAGCCTTTCACTTTTCTCTGGTCAGAAGGTATAGAGTTATGAATAATGTGGGAGATCATCCTCTGCACTTTCCATTCTAACCACCCAATCTTAAAGAACATTAATCTGTTGTTACTTCTATATTGACCTATTCTAGTCACAACTTCCAGAAAAGCCCTTATCTGAGGTAATATACAGTGGATTTTTAGGAACTTCCTAAGCCCTCGTGACCATCATACCATAGTAGAACGATTGTCAGAAGCTGAAATCAAATTCAGACTTCCACTACAGAAGCCCAAGCACCAGACACTTGAATTTCAGAGTAGGACAAATTGCACTGAGAGATACTCAGTGGACTGACACATCTATATTGCACAGTATTATAAAATGTTATAGAACAATGTTTTTGTACAACCTGCTTTAAACAAGAGTGCTCGTGAATATTTGTTTTCATTATCACTTTTGAGAGATTTGTTACATACTGTAACAATGATCTGGACTGACTGATTCTTCCTTTAAAAATAAGTGTGCTCACTTATACTGCTGGCAAAAAATTTGAGGCTTCTTCAGTAAAGAACCAAAAATACCTTGAGGCCCTACTGTGCTTAGAAAAAGATAACATGCAGTATAAAGCTAATACTTTCTCACATCAGACTCTCCCCTCGATCTTTTTTTTCAACATGACTAAATGCCTGTTCTAAATGTGATCAATTATTTTACTATATCAGCCACTGACTACACTCAGATGTTATCAGCTCTTTGTAAAGAAGCTTGCAAGGGGAAAAGATACCAACTTCTGAGGAAATAGAGAGAATGTCAAGGTAACAGCAAGGATACTCAATGTCCTTGGACAGATGTGCTCATGTATAAACAAGAAGTACCTGTACCATGTGCGAAGCTTTGTAAATTCTTTACACTGGTGCAGTAAACAATGGATATTAATGAAAGACTATTTTTTCTGGACCTGGAGTGAAATAGAGTCTGACTTCTGCAAATTAAAGTTTTAAAAAGGTTTGCGAATTCTAATCAAAATTTTCTAGACTTGTGTCGCAAATGGGTGATTTAGAATGCTTAAGGAATCACTGGCAAAGGTATTAGCAAAAGTGGTTTTAAAATGATTTTCTAAACAAAGTTCGATGGCAAGGTTCACGCTATTAAATGCTGCATGGAAGAATCATACAAAGGAAAATTGAGTTACACTCAAGTTAGAATGATTCACAGAGAGACCAGAGATGCAAAGAGTAAGGAAGACCCTCCCGCTGAGTCACGAAGTTCAGAGTAGACTCCCTTGCTTTCTAAACTCCAGATGGAGCTTAGATGCGGTTAGGTCCAATATGAGTCTCAGACTTGGACAATGGTTTATGTCTAAGGGATTGTACATGCAAAGTTTATATAATGTTTCATTAGCATCAATTCAACATGCAAAGTTACCAAGACAAAATCAAAGTTACCATACTACAAGGTTATGCACAATATTGGTTGCTTACCAAAGATCTGTCATTGGTAAAGGTATCTCTGCCCCGAGGAGCAACCTTGAGAGGTGTCCCAGCTCAAGGGGAGATCACCGCTATGTAGCCACGCTGCCTAGCAGGGAGAGCTCAAAGAAGGCTCGCTTAGGCCATCATATTTATAGTATAAAGTGGGTGGCTTGTAGTAAAAATACATGTGAGAGAAAAGATATGCAGGAGACTCCTTGTATCCACAACTTTGTTCCTTCATAAATGAGTCACTCCGTTCCTTTGTGGGTTTTCAGAAAACAGATTGAAAGTAGAGTTCATGGCCTGGCTACAGCTCAGGGCTTTATCTCTTCCAGAGTCTGCATGAAACCACCACCAGGCTGGTCAAGGGGTCAAGCGCATCTGTCACAACTTGTGGAAACTGACATTTCCCAACATCACCTTTGATCACATTGACATTGAAGCAATTCTGAAATGAATGCAACAATTAACATTGCTTTAATCACTATTATAAACTTCCTGAGAGCAGTCACTGCAA
Organism: Theristicus caerulescens; assembly: GCA_020745775.1. Lineage (NCBI taxonomy): Eukaryota > Metazoa > Chordata > Aves > Pelecaniformes > Threskiornithidae > Theristicus > Theristicus caerulescens. Next base: position 23,680,058 of record CM036564.1, on the reverse strand, counting down.
TAAAATTGGCATATTAAATATATGAAAAATAATTGCAGGTGCAACTAAACATGATTAATGATCAGACAACAGCTTCCACATGAAAAGAATATTAAATAGTTTTGCATTGTCATCAGAGCCAAGATTATTAACACATTGGCTTGTTTGTTTGAATAGAGCATAGGGCAAGACAACAGAGAATCTTCCTGAATGTAACACTGAAGTTTATGCTTTCCTTCCACTTTACCCCTGCTGGTTTTCCTAACCATTACCATTGTGACTTGATATTGGAACACAAAAGTAGGTCTGAATAATTTATATTTACAATTTTAACTAAGTACGTGCAATTTTAGCACGTTCTTTAGACTACTAATATGTAGAAGGATAAAAGCACCAAGCACTATTTGCACACTATTTTACAAAATTTTCCACACATGTTTAAAACATAGGTATTTGTAAACTTTGCTGGATAACAAAATATATGTAATGATACAGCATGATAGGGAGCATCTGAGACTCTGTGAGGCAGCTTTCATATGAACTTTAATATACTATACAATTTCCTTTATGGAAATAAAGATCTGGCAGACTTCTGCTAGAAATTATTTTGTAGATAATGGCATCTACTGTCTTCAGGACTGGAGATGGTGTTGTAAGCTTGTTTTTTTGAGGCCTGGACTTAACTATCTGTTTGCTCATCTTGTAGCAAGTTTTTCTCCATAAATGATGCAAAACAAAGAAAAATCAAATTTTTCTGGCAAAGGGAAAAAGAAAAGTCATAAGAATTTGTAAAGTTGGGGTTTTTTGCCTTTAGAATTGTTTATAGAATGAAAGAGAAATTGTTGATATCATCATCTTGAAAAATATTTAAAATAAAAACAAAACTTCTATACAGAAGTTATTAATGTCTTTTGCTCCTACTTTTTGTAGTTTGTGAGGAATCAGCTATCAGATACAATTTTTTTTATAATTTCATAAAACTATTTTTATAGAATGTTCAGTGTGTTCAGTATGTGCCCAGGTCCAATATACTCAGCAATCCTGTAATATTGCACTGTGCTTTCTTTCAGATACGATTACAAAATACTTATGAAGTTCCTCAGGCAGATATTACTTTTAATTAACATCAGCATGTGGAAAACTTATCATGCTTTATATGTCAATCACTAATGCAATATAGGTCAGTTTTACAACTGAAAATTATTGTATATGCTTATATTGTTAAAGCTGAATACCAAAAAATTCTTGTTAAGCCAAGGCAGCCAACATGCAAGGGCTATTTCCAAGTTCTCTATTTTAATGTCTCAGTGAGGAGTAGATCACTTAGACCATCTAATTCCTGAATGTAACACTGAAGTTTATGCTTTCCTTCCACTTTACCCCTGCTGGTTTTCCTAACCATTAACTACTAAATTGAAAAAACACAGAGCATAATATGATATAGTGGATCACAAAGAAGTTTGATTCAGATGTTAATCCTAATTGAAAATGTACTCTAAACACATTAAATGGTTTAGAATATTTGTTTTAATTGTATAAATAATTATAAATATGCTTAAATGTGACACATTTGAATCAGTAGGTAACCATCATTTGATGGGAAATTGGAAAATATTTTTGAGCAGTGAGCAGGACGATGTTGTTAGTATATTTATGCAAACACTAAAAAAATCATTGCAGTTCTACAAAATATTATATACCTAATGGTTTAATCTAGTTCCTAACTAACCCTTACTGTTGGATTTGAAAAGAGCCTCGCGTATACTGAGCATGCAGGTGCAACAATGAGAATAGAGCCTACCATGAAGAGTTTAACATTAGCCTACATAGGCTAATGCATTTAAAATTAAATTTTCTTTATTGTTGTTTTTGAGTTATAACAACTCAAAACAGACTACTGTATTGTGGTGGTGAGTTTTTCTACTTTTTCTCAGTAACTACAAAGAAATGGACTACTCTAGGCTGACTCAAATGATACTTCTAATTTAAGTATGGAAGATTAAAGAACACAGGAAATTAAATTACCTTCATCAAAATTCACATATGTCCTCTTTGTCAACTATGACAATTGATAACTATTTATTTTATTTTATTTTCGAAGAAAAAAAAAGGGTCTGACGAATTTTTATGGAGTTACTCTCTGTCACTAGTGAAAAGAAACTTAAATAGAGAAAGTAAAGATAAAACACAGATTACAATTTTAATCTAGCTTCATATTTACACTGTACATTACTGAACTGAGGTTTTATTTACATATATACTTATAATTAATGTGACACAGGATTGACAACTCTGTATACTAATGAATTTTTTTCACAGATACTGAAACAGTGACTACATTTCCTGTTCCACCATCTTTTTCTTTATACTGTCAGTCACATACTTTGGGATATCAGCCCTAGTTGTTGAAAAGCTGTGACCTTTGTAAAAGGACTAAATGTTGCATTAAGAGGACAGGGATAAAGCATGGTCTTGATTAGAGAAGAAGCACACACACACACAGATATGTATATACATACGAATATAAATGGAAGTGGAAAAATCGAATGTTAAAAAAAAGGATTGGCTTTAGTTCCCTGGCTGTGGGACATCTTCCTTAGTCAAAGAGCTGGAAAGGTTTAGCATTTGAAAGCTTAATTGGCTAGTGTGAAGCAGAGGGGATTTTTTTTTTTGTTGGTTGGTGGGGTTTTTTTTCACAGTATTGTCAGCTCCCCCTAAGAAGGTGCACGATTAAGGTCAGATGGGTACCCATGAAATGAAGGTAAAACTGCTTCTTCTTTTGAGGGTAGCTGAGCATCTTGATGAGGGAGGTTTCAGAGACACAGGACTGTCATACAGAAAGGACAAATAAGTCATATGATGGAGCTGCAAGTCTGCAGCACATAGTGAGACAGAGACTTTGGAAAAAGCCAACAGACAGGACTCAGAGGTGATGAAAAGGACCTTCCTAAGGTTTTCTGCAGAAGTTGTTGCAACTCAGGAAGTCAGAGTTGGCTGAAACCAAGTTTGAAAACAGGGCCCAGTTCTGAAAGAACACAGTAGGTAAAGTTATTTATAAACTGTTTCTTCTTTCTTTCTGGCTCTTTCTATCTAGTCAGTTTGAGATGGTTTTAAATTTAAAAAGTTCTTTATTAGCATCTGCATTATAATAAAAGTTCTGTTTGACTTGTGGTCCTGTCAGAGAAGGCCTATTTTCCTATGGGGTTCTGTCTGAAATTGCCCCCATTACTATGAGTCTTGGCAAACTTTCTGAGAGAACTGTACTTGTACAGATTTTGCTGTCTCTGACAGCTGAGTGTTTTCACTGCTTACTTTTCTTCTTTAGCCTTAATTTTTTATAAAATGCCAGCTAGCAGACACTTAAAGCTAACAGAGTGATGAGGTTTGGTTTTTTTTTTCTTTTTAATGATGTGATTGTATATCTGACAAATTTATATAAATCCAGCATTTCATGAATGACCATAAAATCATGTTATATAGCTTATAACTATTGTGACTTTTCAACTTGTTGGATTTGAATCAGTGATTATATCAAAAAGGAGGCTTGTGTCTTGGTTAGTAATGTCTCTTCCATAATCCAGCAATGATATTCTTAATAAAATAAAAATATATACACCTGTTTTAATAATGTTATGAAACAGGAAGGGTAGGTCAGGTCTTATAATATTTTGAAACAGGAAAGGTAAACCTGGTCTTACAAAATATGCGTTAGTGGAAATAATTTCACTAAAGGAAAGAAATAAGTCAAGGAAGGATGCCTGCCTAGGAACCAACTTGTTTGCTTTGACAGAAGCAACAATAAAAGGCCAAACAGTATTTTGCTGCACTTGTTTTCAGTTTCAGAAACCCCTTGCAGTGGAATTAGTGTAAAATAGACATTTTCTTTTTTTCCTTTTTCTTTTTTTTTTTTTTTTGTGAAGTTTTAAGTCTTCATTCATAGAGGCCAGATTATTCTCCTCAAAAACATCATCCAATCATAAGTGTAATGGAAACAAGGTAAAGTATTATACATGTAATAGATACCAAAAGAGAAGGTGTACATTTACAACCCATAACACGTATGTAGACAGATTGTAGGCATAATAAACAGCCACAGGAGGGAGGGAGAGACAAACAATTACACTAACGGAGAGGGAGATATTGTGATTAACATTAAAAGCTACCCACAGTGAGATATTTGTGGCAAGAATGATATACATGATAGCTATATAAGACACACTTGCCTTCTGGGGAGACAAGATAGTGAGAATAATAAATAGGATATTCTACATCAGTAGAAGTTGTTCCATAGATTTATGAAGTTGTAAGAATATGTCTGCTTTCCACCAAAGTAAGAGTAATTTCTTTTTGGTGAACCTTCCTTTTCAGTGTCATTTTCAGGTAGGAAATAAAAGTAGCTGACGTCATTACAAATAATAGTTGGAAAGGGAGAGAAAGAGGAATTGAGAAAGGAGGGAGAAGAAAATCCAGCACTAGAACTCCAAAACAGGAAAATTTGTTTTGGCTGCTCATTACGGATCATACTGAAAAGTGAAAGCCCATCAATTTGTCATTAATATATTTTGAGATAGACATGTTCTTCCATAGAAAACTGGATTTCTGAAAACACACAATACATATGAAGAATTGAACTTCAAGAAAATATGAAAAAAAAAGTATGACTTCTCATGAAGAGCACGATTTATTGCTTTGTCCATGATGGCTGCTAATTTGAAAAGTACAGACGGGATCTCAGATAATGACATCTACAAGGAAAGAGTTATATGATGTTAAACTCCTTCCATGCTTTACTGAGCTATTAAATTGCATCCATTTTCTTGCAACAGAGTTTTTCTGAACTAGTACATGGGAGAAGTTACATTTCATCAATGATCTGAGGTGGACTTCTGCAATGTTCGCCTGTTTAACAATGCAGTTTTCACTATATGAATATCCGGCCACAATATTTGTCTCAGATTGCAGTGGTTTTTTCTTGGGTATTAGCATTTGATGTATAACACAGTTGGTATTAGAATAAAGTTAGGTAATTAGCATGCAAGCAGGAAGAAAATCTTGATCTATTTTCCAGTGATTATAATTGTAGGCTTTTATTGGGTATAAAATAAATAAAAGATTAAAACAATGTGCTTATTTAAACTGGAAATATATTCAGCAAGCATGTATATATCATAGCTCTCTTTTTATATTTTAATACAATTATGCACAAGGCCCACAAATGTGGAAAATACTCCAGAAGACATGGTCCTGTCTTCCTATATAATAGGTTCACCCTGAGAAGTTCATGGAGTTTTTGAAAAATGTATACTTGAAGTAGTCTTCAGGTACAGCTGTTGTTATTCAAAGCAAGTAAAACCTTCATAGTAATACAGTTCACTCAACCCCAGTATCATAGGTGCTCTCCTTTACATTTAATCTCTTTTATTAATTTGAATTAAATGTGAACTAGCCACAACATTCAAAGCTAACTTGAAACTTAAGAGGAATTTTTTTGAACTGGATTTTCATTATTTCAGTATCCTGAAATTGATATCCTTATCTAAGACTAAAAGTGCAAATATGGGAACATGCAACTTTATTGAGACTAATAAATCATTATCATTGGACCAAATATTATGTTGATGACAGATTCCCATTCATAAACATCCAGTTTCAACTGCTGATTTATCAAAAACTATGCTTCATTTCATTTCTGTGTTTCTAGATAGAGATAGATTTCCTGTCTTCAAAGAAAATAAAGTATGAAGACTGATAAACAACAACAAAATTAGTAAGGTAAGGGGCTTTAAAAGTGGAAGGAAATAGATTTTTGTTCTATTCAAATCTTTAACTATAGGACTTTTCAGGCACTGGAACAGGTTGCCCAGGGAAGTGGTTGAGTCCCCATCCCTGGAGGTATTTAAAAGACGGGTAGATGCAGTACTTGAGGACATGGTTTAGTGGTGGACTTGGCCGTGGTAGGTTAACGGTTGGACCTGATGATCCTAAGGGTCTTTTCCAACCTTAACAATTCTATGATTCTATGATTCTATGACTCAAATGCATTGATTAAGATGACTTCCCTGGCCTCAGTGAACTGATGCTGAGAAAGAGATAAAATTCCAAAGCCAAATCAGAAATGAATGCTAATTTAGACTGCATAATTTAGCTTTTCTTTCACTTCTGTGAGGACCCTAAAAATCCTAGATGCCAAACTTGGATGGTATCACTACCCTCCTTTAAACCTGCAGGTGGCTTTTTTATTATTTTTATTGTTATTACATATAGATATAAAAATAGCATATGTTATACTTCCTAGTATTTTTTTGTAAGGGGTACAGAGACTGGTATGACATAGCAGGTGAAAAAGAGAAGAAAAATTAATCTTTACCCTACACCTTGTTCACCTTCATAGATGCTATGTCTAATGGATGTGCACTTTCCCCTGAATGGTTTATTCTGTATATAGCACTGGTGAGCAAATCTGAAGATGCTATTGTACTACAATTTCACTGCCTTTAAAAATCTGCTGGATTTCAAATACTGCTGTTCCTCTTTAAGATATTATTGCCAGTTAGCCTACTCTTCTGCATCCATAATGCTTTAATTCAGTGAAGAAAGCAATTTGTTTTATCTCAGGCAAAGTGCACATGTCTAAAGCTTTCCACAAATGCTAAGAAAAGTTTAGTAATATCTAATACTGACAAGTCACAGAAGACCACAAATATCATTTTTAAAACTGAGCAGTAGGCATACTACTACTAGCTTTTTATTATTTTCATCTTCAGGCATTTCCATAGTAGTTGATTCTGGATTCCCTTCTTTAAAACAAAAAAAACCCAACCAACCAACCAAACAAAAAATTCTGTCAGTCTTTGGTAATTAGGAGCTGATTAACCAAATTTGCTGCAACTCATTTTGTTGATTTTCCTCTGTTGAAATGGATCCTGCCTTTAACTAATGGATGATAGTGCTGATAACAGAGGACATTTTAATCACTGAGTACTTATGATAGATGGTTTGCCTGTTTAATTGAATTGTTACTTGACAGCATATTGTCTTCAAGAGTACTGTGATTTGGATTCAAAGGTGGAAGGCACATTGCAGGGCAATGTGAAAATCATATTTATTTGTTGGAACTGTCACTAGTTCATAACAGAGAAACTACTGACTTTATTTCCCAATTGCAACTGGAAAACTGAGCATTTGGATCTTGTTTTTTTTCTCCTTGCTTATCTGGAATTTTATATGTAAAAATATAGAATAGATTCATAGAATCATAGAATCATTAAGTTTGGAAAGGACCTCTGAGATCATTGAGTCCAACCTGTTAACCTAACTGCTTGGTCCACCTCTAAACCATGTCAGTGTTTGCTAATAGAAATACTCCTATTCCACAGCCACATAGTTGATTATGCAGATTTATAAAATCATTTGTGCAATGTTTCAAAAAATGTAAACATTATGTAAGAATTAAATTATTGTATTCTAGGTTCTTTATTAAGATTTCTATTAACTGTTTTTGGTGTTGTTTAATAGGCTGTGTCACAGCATGTTCAGATCTTAACTCTGATTCATTACTATTTTGCCTAATTTGAAGAAAGGGTCTACATAAAAATTGGTAAATTTGTTAAAGAGAAAATAAAAGTGGCATTAGAAAGAACAATGCAGAGTATTTAAAGATCTGTATTAAAGACTGTAGGCAATACAGAGGAAATACAACCAAAAAAATCTAAAGGAATCTGGCATAGCTAAAGAGCAAGGCAAAGTAGAAAAAAAAGTAGGGAAGGAATCCTTCACTGAATTTCTAAATTTAAAAAAATAAAAAGAAACTGTCCTAAACTCAGAAAAATTAAATGTAAACACATACAAAGTCAGGCCAAAACCAGTTTGGGGAACAAATAAGATGAAGCATAAAATCTAATAAAAATGTTTTTGTTCAAATATATAAAAGCAAGAAGCCTTCCAGAGAGTTTGTGTGAAGCCAACAGACAATCTAGATATAAAATAAATATACTACTGTACAAGAAAAATTTACATGACCTACTTATATGTTTATTTCTGGTGCAAGAAATTCGAAGAGATTCACCAGTCTTCATGAAGGGCTCATTAGCTGATCCCTCCTAAATAAAGAGTCAGTAGAAGCAGCTACAGAGCAGATAGACCAATGTAAAAAAAGGAGTAAATAAATGCAACAGCTGCCAGGACTAGGTAGTATTTTACCTGTAGCTGTAAAGGAACTGAAATATGAAATAGCTAATCTACTATTATGTATAATGACACAATTGTTTTTCTAAGATTCCATAAGTCTGAATAACTGTAACTAATAAACCAGGTATTTCTATCAGGCAAATTAATAGGATATATAATAAAGAACAGAGTTATTGTGCTCATAAATGACCAACATACTAGACAAGAGTGGTCATGGTTTTAAAAGTTATCTCATAAATCTTCTGCCGTTCCTCAAAAGAACTGTAGCAAATGTATGAAAAATCACTTTTTGAAGTTTAAGTAGACTTTTAATATGGTCCTCATTGCCAAAGAGGACAAGAGGACATACAGAAAAAGAGTGAATAATCTGTTCCCACAGTGAAAGTCACCTATGAACTTCCACCAGATCTATATTGTTCAATGCATGTATTCACAATGTGAAGAACCTGTGAATAGCAGTGACATAGTTTGCGTATGATCTTAAATTATTTGTGAGAGTAGAGACAGAATCTGAATATGAAGAACTGCAGTATCTCCTTACACTACTCAGTGATTAAGCAATAAAACATCAATGTGGAAATTGAGTGTAGTTAAATACAAAGTATCCCTCACTCCACTCCATCAGTTCTAAGTTTACACATATAGTAATGGGCTCAGAACCTAAATGTCACCATTCAGGAATGAGACATCTGAGTTATGATAAGTAGTTCTATGAAAATACCAACTCAATAGCAGCCATAAGAACAAACTGAATCCTAGAAACTATTGGGAAAGAAATAGCAAATAAAATAAGAACATCATTATGCAGCTGTAGAAATGGATGGACTCCATGGACAACCATATACTGTAAATTTCCCTTCCTCTGTCTCAAGAAAGATACAGTAAAGCTGCAAAGGATTTAAAGAAGAATGTATGGAGAATGATTGAATAGATTAGGCTGAAAAATTCATGAATAAGGGAGAAGACCATGGAAAACTATTTAACGATAAGAGTTCTGGAGAGCTGAGCAGTGATAATGAATGATCCCCTTCACCACATGAAGCATCTTCTCACTTGCCTCTTCCTTACATATTTTTATACTCATTGTATGCAATGTACAGTGTGTAAACACATTTATTATATAAACCTTCATACCACCAGGTTTTAAGCTTGTGTGATTTCTAGAGGCATAGTAAAGAAATCTGTTGATGACAGGTAGAGCTTCATTTTTCTACTAAAAATCCCAGAACAGTTACTCTTCTGATGACTGCTAATACTGCTTTTAGAATTCTGCTTTTTTCCTGACTAACGAGGAAAAAGAAGAAAAAAGATTTATTTTGTCCTGTTTCTCGAAGATAGGACATCAAGGAATGGACTAGCCTTGAAGATGTTGGAGAAATGCCATAATTTCCCCACAGAAGGCTAGCTAGTAATATTCAGGAACATTAGAAAAAAGAAATGTGTTTTTTCAAAAAAGATGTGAGAGAGAGGTAATGGTAACAGTTTTAGAAGATCAGCATCCTAGAGGGGGATTAATATTTAGAAATATAATTAAAGAACATTATAAGTCTTTTTCCTGGCCTGATGAAGTCTCATGGAGGGTTTTTTCCAGACCTTAAAACTATATTGACTTTGCTACAGTTAAAATCCTTATCCTGATGGGTCAAGAAAGCAGAGTTGAGGGTATAAGTTAGTTGCAAATGAAGTAGCAAGGCATCTTCATACAAGTGAAATAATAGCAGAAGATGCATGGCAGCCTGTGGCCCTAACATATTCTTTATCTCCTAATATATATATGGATCTTTGTGAACGTAAAGAAGAATGCTTTCCTTTCTTTCCTTCTTTATACTTCCCATCTTCTGCATATGACTTGCTTCTTTTGCCTTCACTGAAAAAAAAACCCTCTAAACTCAGCAAGTCATTAACTGTTCATTTGTACTTCTCTTTCTGGCCATGTTTTTGGTTTTGGTTTTCATTATATTTCATTGAAAAGATATCGGAAAAGTTGCAATTGTGGCTGTGACTGAAAAATTTTGTTCTGTTTTTTTTGTAGTGAGTGAAGGCAGATCCTGTATCTAACAGGTAGCACTAAACACATGGTATTTAGCAGAGATTTGATGTATATGAAAAATTATACTAGTGCAAACATTTTAATCTCATCTGAAAAGTCCAGTCAGTCCTTTGAGCTTCCAGAAGGTAATCAGAGTCATTTCAGAGTTCTGATTTTATTCCTGTTTTCCAGTTTTTTCCAATGCTGATTAGCTCTTAGACTCTCCCTGATTATTCTGTGATATACTCAAAGATGCCATAAAAAGCATCTCACACCCCAAAAGGACAAATTACATTCGTCTAAACTCTTCTGACAAAAATATAATAGGCAGAGTAAAAATCTTTATGGGCTTGTTGTCCTAAAATGCAGCTATGCTGACTCACAGAAGATAATATTTTAGTAAGGAGATCTGCACTCCGCGGAACTGTAATTTAAGGCTCCTCTTGGTACTGCTGAATATAAAGGAATTCAAAGTATTGTGTAAGCAAATTTGAGTTCCATCAGTGTTCATGATCTAAACATTACATCATTGTTCCCAGAGTGTTTGGTCATTTGTTGCTGTATTTTCCACTTAGACTGACAGTTATAGTTTTGGTTTTTTTTCTAAGCCAAGTAAAGGTATGTAACAGTAAGTAATAGTATCTACATTTACAACAATGGGCATTAATCTCTTAACAGAGGTCATTCCCCAGACTCAAATGAAAATATGTATTAGAATGTTCACAGTTAATTAAAAAAATGCAACAGATTCATTTAAAAAAAACTTCAGAGTTTAAAATTTGTGAGTGTTCTTCATATGCACTACTCTTAGAATCAGCTAATGCTAAGTCTTTTAATATATGAAGTACATATTAAGACAGAAACAAGGCAGAAATCTTCTGATTTAGTGACTGGAGAGAATAGAGGCATTATTGTTTTAAGGGACAGCAGGAGACTGCTCCTCTTTTCCCCATCTACATTAACTGACAGTCCATTTCAGCAACGACTGGTACCTTAGATCCAGTCTATTAAATAGTAAGTCTACACATACTGCTCATTTTATCTGTCTATCAGGGGCTAAATCTACACTAATCCCTACTGTAGAATTGGAAATGGAATTCAGCCTATTGATTTACAGGACAGGGCTCACTGAAGTTGCTCTGCTACTAACCAGGACTGATTACTTTTCAAATGCACAAGGTAGGGCAGACATTATCTATGTTCTTCTTCAGCACACTAGTCTGAGGTGTCTGAGGATTTTTTTTTCATATCTTAAAGTAAAAAAGATTGATTTCCTTAAAGGAGCTTCTTTGATTTTTGTGTGTGCTCTACAAGAAACAACCTTTCTAACATCACAGTATTTACCTATTTCCCTTCCTTTTTCCTCATTAGTTAGACTTTGGTGCAGTTGTAAAGAAAGACAATAAATGCATTTAGTATTTGGTATAATGCCTTAGAGCAAAATATAAGCTGGGGACTTCTAAAATATGCACTTAAAGCCTTTTGCTAACCGTTAAAGACATTTAGCAAAGATTTGCTTGAATCAGAGTGCTGGATCCAAATAATTCTAGGAAATTAGAACTCAGATCTGAAATCCATACTTGTGCTCATCTGCACAAGGACAAGAAAAGCAACTGGAAGACAAAACTATTTGTTCTAAACACATAGATACTTTGGGGTTTGAATACACATTTTGTTGTGCTAATGCATTACAGTAAAATGCAAATGTGCATTTGCAGATACCTCAGAAAAAGTTGTGATATATTGGCTTATGTATTACTTTAATATTCTACATTAATGTAAAATCTTAAATGAGTTACTACGAATGGGAAGATTTGACACTGATGTTGGAAGAAAAACCTCTGCTAATACTTAGCAAAAGATGCAAGCAGAAATCCCAATGGAATTCTCAGTTACTCCCCTCTAAATTACAGTTACTCCTCTCTAATTACAGTTATTCCTCTCTAAATTAGTGATACTTTTACTACTGAGGGTAATCTTGGATGTCAGGTTTACATCTGTACGGATTTTCCATTTTCAAAATGAAAAATATTTTCTGCTTCTAATTAATTTAGGGAATACCTTGTCTGAAATTTTATATTTAGTTTTATGTATTTAGAGGAGTGGTGAACATAGGAGGAGAAAGGAAGAAGTGAACCTTGTAAATAGTTTTAGTGTTTTAAATTCAAAGTGTTGTCATTCAAGATTTGTCCAAAACTGGAAATGGTTGCCTGTTTGGAAGTGCATGTCTTCTGTGAATCGTTTATGGCTTTATATAAAGCTTAACATGATGGCACTGCAACCTCCAAGTGTCACTGTCCTGTTAGTACAGATAAAATAATAATATGATAAAATATTAGTCTGTGAATGTTGTAGGCCCTAAACATTACTTTGAAATAGACTATTACTTTTATTAGTATTCTGTATGAAGAAGAGGTTTGTTGAATGGGATCAACAGCAAATCAAAACTCAAAGTGAAGTTTCAAATATCCAAAATAGTACTAAGCCACCCATAAGCTCTTCATAAGTTTCTGTCCTAATTTTGGGAAAGCAGTATAAATTAATTCTTCTCTACTGTATTTCTGATTTAGCATATCAAAAAAACATTATCAACTCCAATGACTTTTGAGGCTGATGAAGGCTAAAACATCTGAGATATTCAGCATTTTCAGTAGTACAGCAAAAGCTTCCAAACTTTTGAATGGTGGGAAAAAGACAAAGCTTTTCAAGATCTACCTATTGCAAACGTGCTATACTTAGTTCATTTCGGGGGGGGGGGGGCGGGAAGGAAAGAATATTAAAGGCTTCTTTGTTAAGACTATTTTGAAAACTTCATCATTTCATTCTTTTCTTTTAAATTCATTTTTCGGAACCCATACAGATAAGGAAATCTGGAAACCATATTAGGCATGAATTGGTTCCAGTAACAGCTAGCTAGTTTGAGGCCATTAAAAGCCAATCCTGGCACATCTATGACAAGGGACATCCTGTTGGGCTGGAAATTAGTAAATTGATGTGAAATTATAAGTAATTAGCTGCCACACTTTCAAAAACCCTGTGAAAATTATTTAAAAACATCTAACAGCTGTTGGCTAATAAAGAGAAATAGTCTAGTTGCTGCAGAAAATTGTAAGTGCCACTAACAAAAATGTTAGCATTCTATGAAGGGTAGCTGCTACATGACAGCAGCAAGATCAGAAAAGATGGTGCTGAAGAACAGGTGTAATCAAAATATGGGTAGCAGATGTGGGAATCTAAAGAGGTGACTGTCACATACTGCAGACTGAGTTCCTCTAAAGTGATTGTACATAGTGACTGGTTAAGCTCAGCTGAGCACTCATTCCTTTTGTTAGCATCTTGCTAGGTGCACTAGACTATTAGACATACATATGACTGTCCCCTACTTTCTTCCCTCTTAAAAAAGCATATGCTGTTCTATTGTTTGGCATTGATGTCCTTTAACTGAAAGTCTGTATAGGATATCAGTATTCCATATCTTGATAAAGACTGGTTGTTTATTATTCTTTTGTGTGAATTCATAAAGAGTATTCTTATGGACAATATTGCATGTTAGCTGAAGATGGCATATAATGATTGTAACATAAGTGTTACCACTGCTGCTTTAACTTACAGTTTGGGTTTGTTTTGTTCTTCCCTTGCATGTGCTAGCAGCATGTTTATATCAGGAATATGAGTTCCCATGATAAACAGCTAATTACAGAAAACTTGAAGTCCCTCTCCAAATGCCAAATTAAAACAATTCTTCTCATGCTGCTTTATGTATTTAAGTCTTTAACTTCATTGTTATTACATTTTCTTTGTTCTCTTGATCTTAGGTTTAAGCAACAAGCTATGATGGTGCATTTTGAATCCTGAACATAAATGTTACACAGCTTCCATTCATTATTTGATACTGAAAAGACTTTCCTTTTCTCCCCACCAAAATCACAAGCTTTGCTGTGCAGCAATGCTACTGCTGATAACAGATAAAAACAACTTGCAGAGAGACAAGATTATTTCTGTAATGTATTACTAAAAAATTTAAGAAGTGTCTTACATAACAGTCATTTAAAAAATATTCACTTCCTGGAAATGCTCTTCCAGGGACTGTAGAGTTAGATGTACTGAGATATTGGTGTACTACCTTTCTATTTGCCTGATTAGCAAAAGAGCCAAATTTCAGTTTCTAAGATTTCTTGTAAAATTTTTTGAGCCCTTACCCAGGGACCTGTGAATATGAATCAAAAAACCTGAGTGGTAACTGAGTACTACTTCTCCACTCAGAAATATAACTAAGCAAACAGTTCAAGTGGGAAGCTCCTACTGAGGGAAGGAAGACTGAAAAAAAAAAAAAAACCAAACCAAAAACCAGAAAAGATTGACATTTCAATTTAGAAAGCCTGAGCCATCCATAGTATTCAAAGGTACTTCTTTCTCTGGACAATGTTGTCCTCCTAAACCTGAGAACGATGCTGCAGGAGGTAGACATTATTCTTCCTCTCTTCAAATTTTACTTTGCTCATACTTCAGTGTCTGCATTGAAAGGTCCAGCTGCAGGCAGGACAATTGAGAATTTGGCCACCAGTAAAAAACGGAGTAACAATAGGACCACGTACTAGAACCCGTTCTAATATTTGCTGTTCTCCACAGATATTCTGGATATGGAAGCCATGTCAGAGCTGATGTTCTTAATGCCTGCTAGCTGCGTCTGTCACTAAGTCTATGTAAATCTTGTAGGGTTGAAGGCCAGTGTAACCATATGACTGTATGCTTTACCATCCAATGCATGTACAGCAGATTGAGTAGTTTTTGTTTAAGGGAAAATAGCACTTTTTTTCTTCCCAGATAAATTTTCTAGGATCTGAGCTTCCAATTCTGTAAGACTCATTAACTGGCATTTAGAAAATATGTTTGCATTTTTCCTGTGAGGCAGAATAAATAACAAAAAACATTCATTAAAAACATGAAGTAGTTCCAGTGAAACAGAAAATTATGAAAGTTTACTGAGTACTCAAATTCTGATTCAAAGGAAGTACTGTCTGCAGTCACTAACTAAGCTACATCTCAGAAGTTTGAAATTCATGACCATGAATCCAGATAGTTTGTCTTAAAGGGTAAAAGACTTTTTTTTCTTTTCTTTTCCGCTAATAGTAATATTAAATAAATGCCTGTATGGAGTACCTACAGTTAAATATATATATGTGTATATATAATATGTATGGTCACTCTGCTCTACCCATATAACATAAAACTGTGAATACTATTGTTATATAAATTTTATTGATTTTTTTTTTCTTCATCTGAATGGCTTACATCAACTATCTTTGACTGGAGAAGAGATATCACCCTTTTTATTGTTGGAATATCTTTCTGTTGAAATATAGTCTTGATTAGACAAGGGCAGTTCCTGATTCAATGTGTACATATCTTTCGTAAAAACAGTTGTACCTGTTTATAAGTAGTAATGTAGAGCTGTTAAATAGCCATTTATTTTCTGAATGCCAGCTCTTTTAGTTGGCTGCACACACTGGCTTTGATATTTGCTGTTTTATTGGTCTAGTACTGATGAATGAAAGGAAAAGGTCTCATCACAAGATGGTTTATATGAAGCAGTTTATATGAACGGGGAAGAGACATGATTAGTTAGACCTTCAATTGACATAACTTTTATTTTTTCTGAAGGGTTGAGAAGGAGATCTGTAGGTCATATAGCCCTCTGTCCCACAGACTAGTCCAACTTTACTTGCACTATTCAGGACAAATTTTTGTCTAGCATAATCTTTAAAATTTCCAGCAATGGACATTTCCTAGACCATCTTATTAGTACTTAATGACACTGCATTTATGCCATTACTGTAAAAAGAATGTGCCTTCTCCTCTTATCTTCCCCTGCAGCCTGTGGTAGACAGCTCCCTTTCCCCAGCAATATTTCACACTAAAAAGAACACTTTAAAACAGTTATCTCAACTGGATTAATGAGTTTCCAAGTGTCCTTTTCCATTGTCTATTATGTGACCAGTTAGCACAGCAAATAATAATAAACTGCATTTACTAGTAAAGAGCAGCTTCTGATTATGGTTAACCTAATTTTGTGCAAAAAGCACTTTGCTCATACACACAGTGCTCCAAACTATGGTATGACTCAGAAAGGTAAAAGTAATTGCTAGGAAGAAAATTAACTCTATCCCAGCTGAAACCAGGACACTGCCTGTCCTGGTTTCAGCTGGGATAGAGTTAATTTTCTTCTTGGTAGCCAGTATGGTGCTGTGTTTTTGGGTTTAGGATGAGAATAATGTTGATAACACACTGATGTTTTAGTTGTTGCTAAGTAGTGCTAAGTAGTGCTAAGTTGTTGCTAAGTAGTGATTACACTAGTCAAGGACTTTACAGTTTCCCATGCTCTGCCAGGTGCACAAGAAGCTGGGAGGGGGCACAGCCAGGACAGCTGACCTAAGCCAGCCAAAGGAGTATTCCATACCACCTGACGTCATGCTCAGTATATAAGCGGGGGGAGTTGGCCGGGGGGCAGTGATCACTGCTTGGGGAAGTGCTGGGCATTGGTTGGTTGGTTGGTTGGTTGGTTGGTGGGTGGTGAGCAATCGTACGGTGTATCACTTGCTTTGTATTACTATTATTGTATTATTATTATTTGTTTTTATTATTATTGCTATTATTATTATTACTATTACTACTATTCTATGTTATTTTACTTTAATTATTAAACTGTTCTTATCTCAACGCACGAGATTTCTCCCTTTTACCCTTCCAGTTCTTTCCCCCATCCCACCAGTGGGGGGAAGTGAGCGAGCAGCTGTGTGGTGCTGTTGCTGGCTGGGGTTAAACCACGACACTACTCTGATGACTACTGCTATGCCTTTTGCAATTTTCCTTTGTCTTTTACTGTTTGATGTGAGGCAGATCTGGCTTATCTATTAAGTCAGTGCTTCCAATGAAGTAATGACCCCTTTCCTGTTTTATGCACTTGACATTGTCTATCTCCAATGTTATTTATTAGCCTTCTTGCCTTGGCATCCTTTGTAAGTAATTCTTCTAAAGACTGATTGTGATTACATGGGCACAATCTGTTTTATTTCCTTCTAACCCATTGTATTTTGACCTTTCTTGTACACAAGTCTGCATTTGGACAAAAGAGGAAAATGGAGATGTGAATGAGAGAGGTAGGAGCTGTTGCAGGGGCAGACTCACGATGCCTGCATTCTCCACCAATTTGTCACAGGACAGCCACGGCACCGGAATATAAGAATCAGTTTGCAGATCTTGATACCTTTCATGCCTTCTGCCAACATAACCACACACCAATTTCATAATGGTATGCTGTGAGAATTGATCAATTAGTGGATATGGTTATACCAGGGAAATATATAAGGCCTAGCTTAATTCAAATACTACTGTGATCAATTAAAATTAAGAAACCAATAACTAAAATTAGTAATGATAGTATACAAAACCATCTTCTTAAACAAAAAATAATAACACTTAAAACACAAACATATCACTCACATGTAACCTGTTATAGTTACATAGTATCTACAGGTCATATCACAGCTCCATAGGAGAATTCGGGTCTCTATGCTTTCTCAGAGTAGCCAGACCTACCAGCACTGTTCCTCTGTGATCATGGGGGTTCTTCACCACCACTCTCCCCTCCTCCTTTCTTTACCATGCCAGATTTATGTCACTAGTCCCTTTCATTTACTGTTGCTGGATTCTTCCTCATTAAACTTTTGGGTTCTATTCTACAGGTAGAGCTATTATTTCTTCATTTTACTTTCAGGTTATTACTATCATTAATCCCCAGGCCAGCACCATTTACTTCCTTCCAGCAATCATGCTCAAGGTCAGTCACAACCATCCTTTCTTACATCCAATAACTATACAGATTGTAGTATATGTTGGTCTCTGGCAAATACAAGTTTTGTATAATCAGGCAGAGGAACCTGGTCAAGAAGTCCTAGTCACTCTTGTTCGTCCTGTTGGGTGTTACTTGTATGACATCAAGCAAGTTCATTACAATTAGAGATAGCCTGAATGTTTTGGGTTTTGGTGCCTTTCTAGTCATGTCCACTAAGTAGCAAAATGAGAGGATATTTGTAAATTTAGGCCTGAGAATCTGCAAAATAAAGTTAGTAATAGCTTTATAAGTATCACAATAGAGTTGTAAATCTAAAGTCTTTATGATGTTTGGTAGACTTAAAAAAAAAAACAAACAACCCACAATAAAAATTTAAACCATGTGTTTATGATTGCATACCAAAAATTACTTTTAAAGGCAGTAGGATTGCAATGTCAGTAAGGAAATGATACAATCAATGTCACCTATATTCAGTATGATAGCTTTGTTACCATCTACATAACATTTCTTCAAAGGGCCTTGGTGGTCAGTGTTTACTAAATGAACACTGAAAGAAAATGATATAAAGGGTAGTTGCTTAAGGTAAATGAGGCCTGAGGCTACACTTGATTCTATAATTATGGAATTTTTGTGGTGTTTATTACTGCAATTGCAGTGCTTTATATCATTGACAAACTTGTCTTCAAAACCACCATTCTTAATTGGATGTTGTGTATTCAGAGTACAAGATACATGATCTATTTTAGTTTGTTAAAGGTTTCCTGATTAAATTAATAGTGTTCAGTTTAGCTTGTAAATCCACTAATGTTTTAAGGCTTGGACACTTGCAGACAGCAGCAGGTACTTGACCTTGACACTCTCCATGTAAAGAGCAGTGTGGCTGGCAGATTATCTATGACGGTCCTCGCTATGGAAATTAACTTCCTTATCAATTAATTGGTCTAGGATTCTTTTTTTTTTTTTTTTTTAGAAATCTAGACATGTTATAAAGCCTGTGTGTTTTTGTCTTCTGTTTTCCTATTAAGGAAACTGAGGAAATGATCAGGTGAATTCAATATATTTATTTTAGGAAGTTATATTCTAGGTATTCAGAACTGTGAACAGATAATAGTTTTCTTCTAAAAACTGAAAAAAAAATATAAATGGATTTTAATAAACTAATGCTAACAACATTATGTAAATATTTATTCCAAAATTAATGGTCCTTGTTTGGGTTACATTTGTTTTCCTTTGCATTATCTTGTAGTAAATTTTACAAATGAGTTTATATGTAGGAATCATTACTGAAAAAGCTTTCACAATCTATTATTATAGAACAATCACTTTATAAACAATGCTTTTTACCTGAAGATATATTATGAAATGCCTGTGTCTCCCCTTGGACAGCAGAACCATATGATATACTTATGATATACAGGCTTAGTCAAAGACTTAATCAGTGTGTGGTTAAATGCTTATAGCAATAAGTGTACAGATTATTAGATATTTTTAGTAAATATCTTAATTCACTTCAATTTTTATGTCTTTATCTTCTCTAAGTTTCACGCCCCAGTTAACATTAATTCTTTTATTTTGTTGTCTCTTGCTGCAGTTTATAAATATATTTATATTTATTTATATATAAATTATAAACCTAAAATCATATTTCATACTTAATATTTCTCATAAATAAGTTAGTTTTGGCTTGATACTTAGCATTTCTCATAAGGAAGTTAGTTTTGGCAAGAATAATATAGTCGGCCTAACGTTTGTTTACAGGCTCAAATAAGCCTGTCACTGACCTCAAGGCAGAGATGAGCTTAAGCATTACAGTAGTGCTTCTACTAGCAATTAATGCCAGAAAAAGTAGCTTTGAGTACTTCAAATTATACATAGCAAAAATAAACAATTTCAAGTGAAGGAATGGAATGAATACTCTATTTTCTCTTCACCTGCAATAACCAGGATAATGTTGACTCTATATTGTCTCTCCAGCTCACTCGTAAGAGACAACTCTCACTAGCTTTGGAAAAAATTGAGCATAAATATTTCATTATAGAGATAATCAAGTGTTCTGAATTTATGACTACATGATATTATTATTGCCATATAGACTTTCTGTACAACGAGTTTACTTCTTTTTAAGGGAAAAAGATTATTAAGATTTGCAGTAATGATTGACTGTGGAATTTTGCTCATTGTGATGAGTTGGTCAGGAATCTCTGATTAATCTCCTGTGACTTAAGTTGGAGTCTGCCTGCTGAGTGCACTAGACATTTTGCACTACCATGCTAGCATGCCATGTTCTACCCCTTTAAACTGTACATGCACCATTCAGCATTAAAACAGCTCCAGGTGCATGAATATGGTGAGTTCCATTAACAGCCAGATTATAGAACAAAACCTGTTGTCTTCTAATTAGTTTTCCTATTAGTTTTAATATCTTCTTGCAAGACTTATTTCTATTGTTCCTACTCACAAACTGGTGAGCATGGTTTGCTTAAGGACAATGCAGAAATAATCCTCATGATGTGAAGTACTATCCATTGGAAAGCCATTGGATCCTAGCTTGCCTACCAATATGTAAGGCAATATGTATACCGCATATATGTGATCATACAAATGGCCCGGTGATTCAATTGTCTCAGTTCATCATAAAATGCATGTCATCTTCTGTTCTTGAAATCTTTATCCACTATTGTCCTTTTCTTTTTTCTTACAGCTATGTATTTCTTCTGAATTTAATACAAGGAGTAGTTGACTAGCTTTCTGAGCTTATCTGCGTAAGGCACACTTGAAGGATTTTAAAGAAGCTTTTAAATAAGGGTCATGGACAGGAGCGGGCTCCATTATACATGGAATTGCTTTTAGGGTGTAGGACTGAATCTTTTACAGAACTTGTGCTGGCTAAAAAGAGAAAGGTTTTAAGAAATAATTAAAATTAACTGAAACAGGGAACACAGTGTGTTTAAAATATTTGAAAACAGGTCATTTCACAAAGGTTTGCTTTATTTGTTGCCTGAATCTGTTAGAGCACTTTGCTGAATGAGTTATATAGCAAAATAATTGGAGCCCTTCAAAGAGTAAGTTCCCTATTTCTTTCTCTACAGCTAATCTTAAAAATACTGACTATTAATACCCGCTCTAGAGTCCATATACAGAAAAACCATATGGTTCAATCAGTCTCTGAAATATGTCTATCTCCCCAGACACCTGCATCACCATTTAAAGCATACAGCCTATGAACTGAGCAATCTCAAACTGCAGTCATCATTGGCCTGACAAATTTTCAGGTAGCAGTCCAATGATTTAGTGCTTCCTATCTTCCTCTGTCTTGAGATTTCCAGGACCTGGTTATATCCATATTTGAAGCTTTACACACTGTTGTGTTCAGAAAGTGCTTTTAGGGATCTTACCATTCACATGTAAAATTGTGTAGCTCACTTAGACCTTGAGACTTGTCCCTTTGAGAATAGAGGGTCAGCTTTCAAGATCTGTCTTTAATATTCTATGTCATTCTATTTGGCTGTAAAAAGATGACCAGAGGTAAAATTTTGAGATATACTACTCATTGGGTGTTCAAGTGAAAGCAGTCCTAGAAGTGAAACTTACACATACCAATGTTCTTTTTATTTGAAGCTATTAAGATTTCAATCCTTTGTCCATTCAATAGTTCTGCCTAAACAGTGTTGCAACATTGCTGATTTTGACAGCTGGACTAGATATAGGTCTTCCTCATTGTCCTCTCACCCCTAGCCCCCTCTCTTTCACCTCAGATTCTTTTCTCTGTAGGTAACCAAGTTAATTATTCCATCAGCAATTATGCTTTATCTATGTTGAATATGTTATTTTTATTTCATTGAACTCTTGAGTTTGTTGTTTCATTTCAGCTTAGCAACTCCAGGTCTTCAAAACAGTTCAAAACCTCTGGTCATGCTCTTCTTTTAATTTTTTTTTGTTTCTTTTTTTCTAAAAGAAGATCTGTGGAGCACCTGGAATCTCAATCTCATCAGTGTTATATTTTCAACTGAAACATCTCAAGATAAGTTAAAATCAAATGACCATCTAAGAAAATATCTCCCAAAAGACAATATAAAATTTATCTAAATGTTTGCTGTGTTTTCTTATGACTTCTGAGGGAAAACACTAACACATCAAGCACAGAATGTTGTCTCAACATCTTTCCAGAATAATCACTGATTTTACGTGGGGAGAAAAACACTGCCTTCTGATTTTATATACAGATCCCAAGTTAAATAAGCTCTTACTTAGAGGAAAAAAAAATCATATGAAAAATAGCCAACAAACACACATTGATGCATAATCACCACTGAGTATATTTGCTCTTGTTTTTCCTTTTTTCTTCTGTAACTATAACTTCCAAAACAATGGTCCTCTCCGAGCCTCTGATGTAGGGTGATGCAGACCCTCTTAAGAGTAGTGCCATTTCAGTTCTATTACAGCTTTTCTATCATCTGCAGAATCTTCTCTAGCTCTTTGGGTGTTTCCTTATGAATGCACTCTGTAAGACCAAGCACGTAATTCCTTTTAAACCTGTCCTCCCTGCTACACTATTACAAGATACATTTTCTTTGAGTTTGTGATGCTTATGACACATTCCATTTACATACTATTTTAATTTGTGCTATCGGCTGAAGATCTACTTTTTATCTTTTACTGCCTATGTGTTTTCTCAAAACCATGATATCTACTATTGTATACCTCTTTCCAAATACATTTTAAACATTTCTGACTCAGAGTTTATTCATCTTCTGCTGCAGCATTGTCCATGGTTCTTATGAAGAATTTCTCTGAGGTAATGGACCTATTGCAATCTATTCGTGCCTGAAAAATTTATTAGCAATCAGCAAATGAGTATTGCATGATTTACTGCTTTTCATAACACAACAAACAGTTCCAACCATGTGAAATTTTTAAATGTACAGGTCACCATGCTTTGAAAGGTGGTGGAGGAGGAGGAGGAGAAGTTTGAAGCAGCATTGGCCTTCTGGGGTGTCAGAGAAGGAGGAAAATTCCTGTTTGTTTTCAGTAAAGGAGTGTGGAATTGTGCTACCTTCCAAAAAATTTTAACCACTCTGAATTTTATCACGGACTGTCTAGTTTACTCATGGAATGCAGCAAAAAAAGTACTGTGTAAAAAAATGGAAACAGCATTCAAGAGGAAAACGTGCAGCCATCTCAGTCATTTATTGTTTTACAAATCAGCTATTGTATAATCTGGAGATGCTTGGATTTTGTTGGTTTCGTTTGTTAACATCCCCTTTAGCTCTTCCTTGATATTCTTCTAACGAAAATCCTTGTAGGAAATAAGCATGGTATTTCCACAGGTAATTCACTGTGAGGTAATAAGAAGCTTGCTTTCTGTTATTGTCTTGCTTCATTAGCTGAAACTTCAAGAAATAACATTAGAACATATTGTAATTCAGCCTCATTTATTTAATAGCCTTGATGGAAAATAAGGAAGTCATTGCATAAACTGTCAAAAGAAATGGTCTGGCTCATTTTAAAGGATGCAGGCCAGCTAGTACCACCCTTTAGTGCCATCTGGTCTGGAAAACTAGCCAAAATATGGTCTGTGAAGCTCCTAGAATTCAGGTTGCAGTCCCTGGTCTGTGGAAACACAAGGGACTTCATTGTTCTCCACACATTCAGAAACCAATTGCACAATTATGACAGTTGTACTACTTTCATGTGTAACCTCTTCAGTTCTGAAGGGGTTTTATTCTGTAAAGATATAGTGTAACTGTGCAAGACCTGTAAGCTGTGCACAGGCAGACCATATTGTTAGGGAAAAAAAAGGCAAGTGCATTGTTATTTGAGGAAAAATTATCTCAAACTCAGAGGACTGACATAAAGGACAGTGACAGATAGCACACCGTTACCAGCTGTCCCAGATAAATACTTTACACCCATAGTCGTACTACATTAATATTGATGATATAATGATATTTCCCACATTTGCTATATAAATTAATGAACTACTGGAGCAAACAGCCAGAAGGAGTGGGATGATTTGTTACTCTCTATCTTCCCCAATTTGCTGTCTTCCCAAGGCTATACATTATCAAGAATAACAAATGGAATTCATGTGGCTCCCTCATTAACATGCATTAGCTGTATCAGAGTGTGCCTCGTGGTTTATTAGGGTCAGTTCAGGAGAACCTCCATATCTTCAGACAATCTTTCTCTTCCTTAAAGAAAACTAACAAAGAATTAGGACATCTTTAAGGAAAAAACTTTTCAGGTTGTTTTTGGTCTCTTGTAAAGTGGTAAAACAGGTTCAACCAATTCACTTGGCCATGAATATCATTTTACTGACCACCTTTGTCAAATGGGTCCACCCTATGAAACATATATCATTTGTATAGTCTAATGATTTTGTTTAGAAATGCACTAGATATCGTCTATTGCTTTTGGTCATAATGGGTTTCCTGACTTCTGAAGGTTGCACTCTCTGTTCTTTTCATTTATAGTATCCATAGGGATCACTGTTTCTGTTTTGTTGTTGTTGTTGTTCATAGTAGATTCTATACAATGTAGTCAAGTTTACTGTACCAGGTGCTGCACAGAAACACTGCAAGACAGGCTTCAGCTCAGTTTGTAATCTAACCTAGGGAAAAGGTGGAGAAAGACAATGCTCCATGTTACCAAAGTTGTATACAGCTCAGTGTCACCTCAGGACAGAAGACATTTTCACTTGTTCCATTGGTAATCACTTAGAAGAATATTTCTGAATGAAGCATTAACACTTTTTACCCCAGAATGATCAAGGGTTTGAAATGCCTCTTTTTTGTTTTGTTTTGGAGCCTTGATTTTTTTTTTTTTTGTTTAATTGAAACGTCTTCTTTTTTCACTGACCAACCAACCTTCTAATATCTAGCTATAAAAAGAGAACTTATATTTAGCCTGTCTTGGGCAAGAGTTTGAACATTTTACTAATGGTTGAGCTACCTGTGAAGAAAGAACCACAGACATGTAATCAAGCCAAGTAATCCAGCATGGTTTTACTATTGGCTTGATTTAATAGGTTTTATAGACAGCTTATGGCTAATGAAGATTTTTAATCAGAAATGTTACCATGTAATTTGATGTCTATGTACAGTGTATTTGATTTCTCTGTATTCCAGAGATTTCTCTTATTCTACTAAACATTTTCAGAGCTCATTAGCACATTGCTGTAGATATGATTACACTTTCAGTTGGCACAGCATTTTCTTGTTGATTGCAGGGTGGTAAACAGCTCCCTTTGATGCCTTTCCCTCTCATCTGGAGCACAGAACCTAACTGCTGTGACCACTTATGTGACAAATTTGGCAGATGCAAGATCCCAGATGGAAAGCTCTCAAATTTGTGTTTCCAGTGTAGCATCTGGGTATATGATTGGCTTCCTGGCTGACTCCTTACAAGATCTCCTGGGCTGCTTCTACATTTTCCAGTTATCACAGCTGCAGTGAGAGTTGTGGAGCTGGGTTGTACTGGACTATTGACAGGGCCTCCTAATTTGCATCATCTATTGAAGTCATAACTTCCTTTAATTAAACAAAAAACCAACATTCTGTTGACTAAAAATATCATATTGACCAGAGAGTCAGTTTGTTTCAATCCACAAGAATTCTGCTCCACTGTTTGACAGCGAATGTTTACTGAGGAGGTGGAGTATCTGCTTGCCAGTTAGGAGACACATTTCATTCTCCATTCTATGACAGTTCATGGGATTAATAATTTTAAAATGCATTGACTTAGAATGAAACATACTAAGTGCAGGGAATTATATTATTACTAATATTCCTGAACTTGCCATAGACCTGTTCAATTGCAAATGATGGCTTACTTTGTGTTGGGACTAAGAGAGTGCATTTGTGTTTCGAACTGTCAGTCAGTTGGCAAAACAAATACTGAAGCTATTAATATTTTAAATAAATTAGGATACAATATTAGAATAAGCAAAGGAATTTCATATAGATATTCAATAATTTTATATCTTGTGTTATTTTGCTTGTAACAAAGTTGTGTTCTTTGAAAATACAGGATATGTCGAGAAAGCAGTCCCTTTCAAATCCTTTAGAAAATCTCTGCATAGTCAGAGAATGAATTAAAATTTTTGTATTAGGAATTTAGGTACAAAAATTACATACATCAGGTATATATTTCATATCTACAGGAATAATAATACCTTAGAATCCTCACTGAAACACTCCTTAAGTTCAAGAAATATGAATGGTACTTTTAAAGTGCTATGCAAAGCCTGTAGTTTCATCCAAACTGAATGAAGTCTCTATGCACTTTATGTAGTACCTTTTCTTGTTAAATGAAAAACCAAAACCAAACCCCACCAACATCTGTATGAAAGTGTCTCTTTCATATTATCCCTTTATTTTGAACTTTGAAACTCCCAGGGATTTATTTTTGCTATTCAGGAGTATACAAAAACATTTCTGCATATTGTAATGGCATTCTGAGCATGACTATCAATCAACATAACAAGTGACTTCAAACAGCATTAATAACAGTGATAGAAGTCCTGGGTCCTCCTGCCATTCAATGAAAGTAATTCAGTAAGGGTTGAAATCGTATAATGTGTGTGTTCTTAGTGACTTGATTGTTGAATATGGGCAAATCTCAGGATGAACTGTGGATTCAAGACAAGTAAATCCACCTTCAACTATCTTCAGATATGTGTACAACTTGAAGATTCAGTAAGTGTTGAAATTAAAATGCACTAATTTCCTTCTTAGGAACATGTCACAGCAGAATTGTGAAAGTTACAGAATTGCCTCATTAGTTCAAGCAAGGCTTCAGACTCAAGTTTTTCATGAAGTGTTCTACTGCCTACATGCCTCCTAGGGAAACAAGGACCTCTCATTCTTTTCATTTGTTACGTAGTGATCTCAAATTTCAGCCACTGACTCATGGTGATAATACCTAAATGACTATGTTTTTTTCTAGAAGTTAGTTTGCTGGTTTGCCTTTACACAGTAGTCAGGATGACTGTGATGCAAAAAAAATTCCTTCCTCTCCATGAATTGCTACTGCTGTCCATAATGTATATAGATTATTTTAACTTATAATATGCTTAGCCTTGCATAATTCATGGTTCTTATCCTTATTTCAATAGCAGCAGTATTTCTCCAAGTACTAAAAATTTTAGTTTTCTCTTCTGGATTTTTTTAAGCAGTACCATAAAAAAAAAAAAAAGCATGAAAGTATTTTACAGTGAGTCTTGTAGCCAAGATTTTTGGAAAATGAGGAATATGTATAGAGAGAAAACTTGACAACTTGTGAAGATTTACCCATAATAGGCTTTCCATGAACTGTCATGTAGAGATTTAAAAAAAACACCACCATTTCTCTCGCTCTTGCCCTCCTGGTGGTGTTACAGCTAGAGAAAGCTTAAGCAACGCTATATGTGAGTTTAAAAAATAAGCAATTACTTGGCATGAGGTTTCCTTTATTTTAAAGCCATTGGGGGAAAAAAAGCCTCAACATTTTTATTGCTTTGCAATATGGCTTAAGTGGACATTTTGTAAAAAATATGAACCAATCAGAGTCATGCTAGTGTGTAACATATGCTATGCTCTTGGAGAAATGGAGAAAATATTGTGTGGGAATCAAAGTTTATTCATTATTTAATATTTCAACCAAATGAATTATTTATAGGGTCTGTGACAAAAGCTGGTGTCTCATACAGTGACACAAATCCACAATAACTTCACTGAGACTAAAAGAATTTTTCCAGAGTTGTGTTGATATCAGTGTTTAGTGTCTGGCTCTTCTAGTGATCAGGCTCTGTTTTTATTATCTTTTTAGATATTTAATACTCTTCTTGTCATTCAGTAGTTGACTATCTTGCGTTAATTGCACCTTCTAAATATTGGCAGTTATCTATATTATTGTACTAAACGCCATTGTGCTGCTGAAAGTTTGATTTTGCAGGTAAGATAGATAGATATAAAATTGAAGTTTTATCACTCTTGACTGCTAAAGATCTTGAGACATTGTTTTGCAAGAATAATATGTTACCATCAGTTTCTTGTATAAACTGCAGTTAGCTTAATTACATTCTGCCTTCCTAAATTCCTTCTGTAGTGTCATTTTGATAAGACATTTTTCACTTTCTGTCTTAAAGCTGTTGTGTAATACTGCTTTATGCTGTTAAACATCTGCTGTATTCCACACCAGTGGTGCCTAATTCACTGGTAGATGAAGTGATTGCTGTGTGCCTAGTATATAAAACACTTTGGTATCCTTTGGGATAAATATAAATGCAAAGTGTTGTAACAAATCTGTAGTCACCAAGGTCTTTGTGGTTGTCACTATGTTGCAAGTTATAGCAATTGGGAACATCACAAGCAGCAGTGACAGAACAGTAGAATCAGTTTTTAAATGCATCTGGCTCTAAGCTAAAAGAATTTGTAGAAATAGGAATTACGACACACAGTTGAACAGCTGTTTTCCCAGCTCTTAGAGACATTGCTAGATTTCCTGACAATACTGATTCCTATCATTCCCCTGACACAAAATGACACTGCATGCCTCCTGAGAGAAGGAAGTGTCTTGGAGACCATGGAAAAAAAAAGATCTGTCTAAATTCTCCTTCTTCTGCATACCTGAAATTTCCATGAGCAAACTGGATGGGAGGTAGTATACCTCCGAGTATTGCACTTGGAAACTTCACATTTTTCATAACTCCCACAATAACAGTGATATAGAAACTGGTTCAGTGGTGTTACAGCTACCCTGGTAATAAAAGGCAAAGATGTTTGTTTGCCTTTGATTTTTGCAAGTACTTTTCTCCATGGTTTTTAGAGAAGCAGAATTTCTCCAAAACTCTCCACTCTAATGCTTGCAGTATTGTCCCTCAGAAAAAAGTACCAAGAAAACTCTACTCAGAGAAGTTGACAGAAAATTTCCTCCAACATTAGCCAATACTTGTGCTTTTGTGGGGGATTTCTTTCATCTTTCTCTGTTAGTTTTCTTTCCCACAAGTGTCCATGAACCAAAGTAAAATTCACTCTTTTCCAAGGGATTATAACTGTGTTTTTATAACTGTGTTTTGTGGGTTTTTTTTTTTCAGACAGTGAAGTGTTTATCACAAAACACCATAAAACCACTTTTGTCTTGCTGCATAATCTGAAGAATTAGCCTTGTCTCAAAATACTCTTGAAAGCACAAAGACATATTTATCTTGTGTGTTTCAGGGGGAATGTGACACTTCTTAGTCCATTGGAATCCAAGTCACACTAGCACACTGAAAAATACTTCGAGGTAAAAAATTACTTGTAAAATGACAAACAATTTAGGATACCAAATGAGCAGGAATGACAACAACGTAACTGGTTACTGAGCAAGAAGACCGAACTACTTATAAATTAAAAACATCTGCAATACAGTGAGATAAATCCATATAAAGTCTACTACTTATTGGGAAGTATAGTCCATAAAATTCTACTGCTGCCCATTGAAATTTTGAGCAGTCTTGCTGCTGATGTGTTTCAATTATAAATAAGAAACTTAATTTCAACTGCTTGAGTAAATATTCTATTTTTCTTAAATCAAATCATAAATTAATTTCAATGTGCCTGCAGACTCTGTAGCCTACAGTTTTGTACTGGTAAATCTACATATATATGCAATATATATATGCAACCATATACAATTATGGCTGTATAAAATAATGTGTCAGATGGGCTCCAAAGAGAAAAAAATGACAGCATATGGAAGGAATGCCAATGATATCAGGCCCCCCTATTAATACTAGGATGTGAATATGGCTATTAAAATGTTGATTAAAGTAGCTCAGAAGATGTCACACAGAACTCTTGAGATAATAAATGGCATAGAAACTATTGGTAAATACAAGGGAACTTGTAAGAAGTGAGGGAGAAGCAGTATAATGTGTTACTTTGTTCCTGTTTTAATGCACAGAAGAACTAAATGCACTGTATTATAACAGCCACACCTTTATTTATTACAAAAAAAATGGTGCATTTAAATATATACTATGTTGTAATACGTTACAAATGTATAATACATCAAGGAGTATCTAGACTCAGTATGCTGCTCAAAACATAATAGTTTTGATTTAAGGATTTTTTTGTTGTTCTCCTTAGTACTGCGGGGTGAGGGGAAAGAAACTTCAGGAACTTGGTAAAAAGACAGTATTTTTCATTCTATTTTATAAGTTCCTCTTTTTCCTGTTCTTTAAATATACTGACAGATACCATGATAAATTGATTTTTATATTATTGTTCTTTGGTCAGCATGAAATGATGGCAATTTATTCACAATTAAATCTTCAAAAGGAGTGTTTGTAAGTTCTGCTGGATTTGAAGCAGCTTATTTGAACCATTTGGACCTCTTAAGTGTCTCTAACTAAAACCTAGCATGGACTTTTTATTTTCTTCTGAGAAGCCCAGTCCTTTCCTACTGAACATATGACAAGAACAGTGGCTCTCATTCTCTCCCTAATTTTTAGTGGTTCTTACTGAAGCTGGTTACGGCTACTGCTATAACAACAGTAAGATCTACAATGAGTAAATTTTATAAGATAGAGAATAGGACAAGAAATAAAGCTTTTATGTTTTAAAAATTATTCCTACACACACATATATATTGGTTATAGGAACTTAGAAGGTTTTCTGAGCTAATTAAACCTCCAAGAAGGCACTGTTTTCTTTATTCTTTTTCCCAGCTTCCATCTAAGCACATCTCTCTACACACAGAGATGACTCTCTGTATATGCATTTCCTATTTTACATGAAAAAGAAAATGAAATTTAGTGGTGTTGCTTTCTACAATGAGGCACAAGGCACTTTGAGGCCATTGACTTGCTGGTAAAGATGGGAAGAAACCAAGGGCTCTCCAGAGAAATGGTAATGGAGTTGCTGACTTAAGAGGATTGTATGTCTCTCCTGAAAAAAACCTACATTCTTAACATCTTATGGTTCTATAGCTTGTTATATAAAGTACCTTGTCCAACAACCTTGTTGGATGTAATTCTGGCCAACAGACTTCATGGGGCATTCACGGGCATTCTTCATGAAAGGGGGCTCCATACTTATGGCTCATTTACACTTTATTAAGCAGTATGTGAAATTAAAATTTAGTTTTAAGGCTTAGTTCAGGTTTAAGTGGAATAACCCTTGTGATTACCATATAAAGTGACAAATTTCACTTTAGCGATCCTAGTTTCGTCCCCAGCAAATTCAGTTCTATGCTTCCCTGTTCACTTCTTAGAAAAATGCTTTCAAAGGCTTTCCCTTTCTAAAACATTCTTAACTGTAGATTTAGCATATGCACAAAAGTCTATTGATGCAACTAAAATGCCTCTAAATTATCGTTCCTATTATATATCACATCAAGTGTCTGGTATTTACAGAAATAGAGTCACTGTTAGTGTATCATGGCAGTGACTATCTGGAAACAGCTTTTTTAGGTACATTTTTTATTTAAAAGCTATTTACAAATTTCCACTGTTGAGAATTTCAAATTTTTACTTGCAATATCTATAGAATGTGAGGTTTTGATGAAGTGAAGAATTTGACTCTAACTTTAAACAACTTTGCAATATGATAGAACAAAGCACTTCCACTTCACTGAAATAAATCAACCTTTTCCAAATGAAACATCACAATAATTTTTAAATAAAGAATTAAACAAAATTAATATACCCTGAAGAATACACTGTATTTCTTATAATCAGTAATGTGGAAATCTTTTATTTATTTTACAATTTCTATTTTTGGCTTCTAGATAAACTTTCTTATTCCTTAGTTAATACCATTTCCTTCTCCCTTTACAAGCTCTCTTGCATTTCATATGTGTATATACACATATATATATAAAATCTTAATAATTTTGCTGAGTTTTGACTTTTACTGTATTTTTTTATGAAAGCAACATTTCTTTCTTATAAAATGTTCTTATATCTGTGGCACACTTCATCTGCTCTATTACACATATATTAAATAGCTAATTGGCCTTCTTTTGTCTGAAATCATGCAATATCTCAAGTTGAAAGGGAACCATAAGGATCATCAAGTCCAACTCCTTGCAAGACTACCTAAAATTAAACCATATGACTAAGAGCATTGTCCAGACACTCCTTGAACTCCATCAGGCTTGGTGCCATGACCACTTCCCAGGGAGCCTGTTCCAGTGACCGACCACCCTCTCAGTGAAGAACCTTTTCCTAATGTCCAACCTGAACTTCCCCTGATGCAGCTTCATTCTTTTTCCTCATGTGCTATCGCTGTTCACCAGAGAGAGGAGATCAGCACCTCCCCCTCTGCTGCCCCCTTTGAGGAAGTTGTAGACTGCAATGAGGTCACCCCTCAGCCTTCTCTTCTCCAAACTGAACAAACCAAGTGACCTCAGCGGCTCTTCACAAGTCTTGACCTCGAGACCTTTCACCATCTTGGTTGCCCTCCTCTGGACACACTCTAATAGTTTGATGTCCTTCTTATATTTGAGGCACCCAAAACTGCACACAGTACTCAAGGTGGGACCCCACCAGTGCAGTGCAGAGTGGGACAATCATCACTTCCCTCAGCCAGCTAGCTATGCTGTGCTTGATGCACCCCAGGACACGGCTGGCCCTTTTGGCTGCCAGGGCACACTGTTGACTCATATTCAACTTGCCATCAACCCAAACCCCCAGATCTCTTTCCACGGGGCTGCTCTCCAGCCTCTCATCCCCCAATTTGTATGTGTAACCAGGATTACCCCATCCCAGGTGGAGAATCCGGCACTTGCTCTTGTTAAATTTCATATGGTTGGTGATTGCCCAGCTCTCCAGTCTATCCAGATCTCACTGTAAGGCTTCTCTACACTCGAGGGAGTCCACAGCTCCTCCTAGTTTAGTATCAGTGGCAAACTTACTTAATGTACATCCGATTCCTGCGTCCAGATCATTTATGAAAACATTAAAGAGCACTGGCTCTAAAATTGAGACCTGGGGAACCCCACTGGTGACTGGCCACCAGCCTGATGTGACCCCATTTACTATAACACTTTGAGCCTGACCCATCAGCCAATTGTTCACTGAATGCATTATGGACTTGTCTAGCTGTATGCTGGACATTTTGTCCAGAAGGATACTATGAGAGACAGTATCAAAAGCTTTGCTAAAATCAAAAAAACCCACATCTGCTGGCTTCCCTTGGTCAGCTAGGTAGGTGACCTTGTCATAAAAGGAAATTAAGTTAGTTAAGCAGGACTTTCCTCTTGTGAACACGTGGTGGCTATGACCAATGACTGTGTTGTCTCTCAAGTGTTTTTCAACAACTTCAGTAACTTCCCAGAATATCCTTCTCCATAATTTTACCAGGCACTGAAGTGAGACTAACAGGCCTGTAATTATCAGGTTCTTTCTTTTTACCCTTTGTGAAAATTGGGACAACGTTTGGCAGCTTCCATTTGACTGGGACCTCTCCAGACTCCCAAGACTATTGAAAAATAATGGAGAGAGGTCCTGTGACAACATCGGCCAGCTCTTTCAGTACCCTGGGATGAATCACTTTGGCCTCCTGTCCTGGTTTCAGGTGGGATAGAGTTACTTTTCTTCCTAGTAGCTGGTATAGTGCTGTGTTTTGGATTTAGGATGAGAATAATGTTGATAACACACTGCTGTTTTAGTTGTTGCTAAGTAGTGCTTACACTGGTCAAGGACTTTTCAGCTTCCCATGCTCTGCCAGGTGTACAAGAAGCTGGGAGGGTGTGGTGGTGCATTCCCCCTGCCCCCTCCTCTGGAGCACCTTACGATCACGGGGACTCCTGTCAAGGCTTGGCCTTTGAGCAATGAGTCTGGCACTTAAGCGCCTCTTGGTCATACCAAGCACTCTTGCATGGCTGGGGAATGTCGGAGTGGGAGAGTTCGGACCCGGAGTAACGATGTAACCTCAATGCGAGTATGATCGTTCTCCTTTATTTCAGACAATTACAAGGCTTATATAGACAATCAGCAGAGCACGCAGTAGCAATACCTATATGATTGGTTCATTACATGTGTTCACGCGCTTAAGACAGTTATATGATTGGTACAGGGTTGCTGTTCACGCAAAGAGGTTCGTTAGCACATTCCGGACTTAGTTGTTGTCTCTTATGTTGTTTGCCAAGTAGTCCGTTGCTGTTCAAGGTCAGTTTATAGTATCCTCTGTGCTTCTTGATACACTAAAAGCAGGATTGCTCACACTGAAAAGATCATGTCCCTTCTCACTTAGCCATTCTCCCACAATTCCCCCTTTTTGTTTTTGAGCAATCCAGGCGTGATTTACCACTTTTAACAAAGCTTGTTTAACACAGCTAAATGCTACACAAAAACATAATCCTAAAATAGAAAGAGTGATTAAAATTCGAATTCCTTCGGTAAGCAAACTTATCAGGTAACATTCAGGCTATTAATAAGCGTGGCACTATAATTACTAACAGAAATAGACAAACTACAATTTTGTGTGGCAAAGCTATGAAATTCCCCTACGTTGAAGCCAGGTATCCCTATTAAACATGTTCAAAAAGGCTCTGTTGCAGAAGCAAGCGATAGACAAAAGGCTTGTTGTCCTGTCTTGTTTGCCCATGTAACCCACATATTTTCTCTGGGCTCAATCTTGTGGAGAGTCATTACCATTGGGAATAGCATCTCTAGAATCAGGAGCTTGACCATTTTGCTCGTGGGGTGAGTCATGATGAGCTAAAACAGGCTTTACGCTCTTGCTCGGCACCCACACTGGACCACGATCTGTGGAAACACACATATATCCTCGAACGTTAAATATAACCGGAACAGGTCCTAACCACATTCCTGAGATAGGATCTCTATATTTTACTTTAAACTGTGGAAGTGTTGTTGTAACATTAAACTTAAGGTGTTGATGGTGAATTACAATAGGTGGCTCTTCTCTATCGCCCATAAGGCAAAGAAAATTTAGTGTGAAAAGTACGCGATGCAACCTTCGTTGTGCATCAGTTTCAACACCTTTTTGTTTAGCTAGATAATCTCTTAGAATCTGATGAGTGCGTTCCACTAATCCTTGTCCAGTAGGCGAATGTGGAATCCCTGTCACATGATCGACCCCCCATCGCGATAAAAATGCTCTCACCTTTTGACTAACATAGGCAGGACCATTATCAGTCTTAATGCGCTCTGGTACACCTAATACAGCGAAGCAAGCAAGCAAATGTTTACATACATGATGTGCTTTTTCTCCAGGCAACGCAGTTGCCCATATCATTTTCGAAAAGGTGTCAACTGTTACATGTACATACTTCAACCTACCAAATTCTGGAACATGGGTAACATCCATTTGCCATAATTCTAATGCTTTTAGTCCTTTTGGATTTACTCCTACTCCTATACCTGGCCCATGATTTCCACATTTCGGGCAGGCCTGAATGATGCTTCGGGCTTCATTTTCTGTTAAATTAAATTGCCTTTTTAAACCTTTTGCGTTTTGGTGAAAATTTTTGTGACTTTGTCTGGCCTGTTGAAATTTATCCATAGGAGGCGCATGGCATGCAGGACTAACTAGGCTGTCAGCTAGTTGATTACCATGGCCAAGTCCAAGATCTAACTGATGACTGCGAATATGGATAATACAACAGGTTGCTGTTCGTTGACTTAATACGGATCGTAACTTGATAAATAAACTTCCTAATCTAGGGTTGGTCATTTCCCTTAGTAAGGCATCCTCTAACCGTGGCATTATTCCAGCCACATACATTGAATCTGTTACTACATTTAAAGGAGTGTTTAGCCAATTAGTCAAAGCCCAAACTACTGCAGTTAATTCTAAAGTTTGAAGGGAATCTTGAGGTTGCCCCTCTATAACGTGTTGTTTCCATTGATCACCTTCTTTCCAGACGCAAGCTGCGCACCGTAGGCGCTTGCCTGCATCAGTGTAGATGGTTACCCCATCTGGTAATGGTTTTTCACTTACTTTGGATTTTTCTATCCATTGATTCCGTTTTAATACTTGCCATAATTTTCCTTGAGGCTGCTGCGAGTGTATTCTGCCATTATAGCCTAATAAGGCGTTCTGTATGGCAACAGCATTACAGAGCCACCATTCTATATCTATGGCGTTAACAGGTATACTGATATTCTCTGGCTCCTGACCACTGATCTCTATAATTCGCGACCTTCCTTTACGTATTAATTCTCCTAATGCCTCAGTTCGCGTTTGGATACTCGTTTTTGGCTGCACACTTAAAAACAGCCATTCTAGTACATTAAACATATCTTCTGGACTTTTGTTCTTGACAGTGGATTTGACAGTGGCATCCAAGACAGTGGATTTGGCAGTGGCATCCAATGAGAGAGGAGAGGTAAATTCCCCTTTCTTGTTTTGCCACTGACAAATGACAGCATATGGTGAGTCTTTCCCGTTACATATGATTAAGGAGATTGGTAATTGCAAAATTTGGCGGGAAGACCATGATGAATGTAATTTTTGTGCAATTTGTTGTAGCACCGTATGATGTTCTGCCGTCAGAGTTATTTTGTCGGCCGGATTTGTGCCTCGCAATAGTTTTGTTAAGGACCCAATTTCAGTGTTGGAAATTCCAACGCAATTTCGAACCCACTGAATATCTCCTAATAAAGTTTGGAGATCATGTAATGTATGTAGTTGAGTAATAAGCTCTGTTTTTTGTGGTCGAATTTTTGAATTCGTGATGGACCATCCAAGATATTTCCATGGGCTGGTATGCTGCACCTTTTCTGGTGCAATAATAAGTCCCTTTTGTGATAAGACAGAGGTTAACTGTTGCAACGCGTCTTCAGAAAATGGTTTCTCTTGACAACAAAGAATATCATCCATATATTGATAGATTATCGTGTTTGGCCATTGGGTTCGAAGTGGCTGTAGTGCCCATGCCACATAAAGCTGACACAGCGTGGGTGAGTTCTTCATTCCTTGCGGCAAAACGATCCATTCGTATCGTTCTGCTGGTGCAGTTTTGTTTACAGCAGGTACAGAGAAGGCAAAGCGCTGTGTGTCTTGTGGGTGTAATGGAATAGTAAAAAAACAGTCTTTTAAGTCGACTATCAATATGTGCCATCCATCTGGCAACATATTGGGAGATGGCATTCCGGGTTGTAATGCACCCATAGATTGCATTTGATCATTGTCCTGGTTTCAGCTGGGATAGAGTTAATTTTCTTCTTAGTAGCTAGTAGAGTGCTGTGTTTTGGATTTAGGATGAGAATAATGTCGATAACACAGTGATGTTTTGGTTCTTGCTGAGTAGAGTTTACACTGGTCAAGGACTTTTCAGCTTCCCATGCTCTGCCAGGTGCACAAGAAGCTGGGAGGGAGCAGAGCCAGGACAGCTGACCCAGGCTGGCCAAAGGGCTATTCCATACCATATGACATCATGCTCAGTATATAAGCCGGGGGAAGAAGAAGGAAGTGGGGGACATTCGGCATGATGGCGTTTGGCTTCCCAAGTAACCGTTACGCGTGATGGAGCCCTGCTTTCCTGGAGATGGCTGAACACCTGCCTGCCGATGGGAAGTAGTGAATGAATTCCTTGCTTTGCTTTGCTTGTGCACGCGGCTTTTGCTTTCCCTGTTAAACTGTCTTTATCTCAACCCATGAGTTTTCTCACTTTTAGTCCTCCAATTCTCTCCCCCATCCCACCGGGGGGGAGTGAGTGAGCGGCTGCGTGGTGCTTAGTTGCCGACTGGGGTTAAACCATGACAATCATTGACTTTACGTAAATCATGTAAAAGTCGCCACTTTCCATTCTTTTTTGGGATTACAAAAATAGGCGTATTCCAAGGACTAACAGAGGGTTTAATATGCCCAGCAGCAAGTTGCTCGGAAATCAATTGTTTAGCAATTTGCAGTCGCTCTTTAGTCATGGGCCACTGGTCAACCCACACAGGCTCATTAGAAGTCCAATTCAATGGTGGGTTGGGCGGCTGCTCTCCAGCGCCCATGACTAAAAATTTTTTGTAGTCAAAACAGCTCCAATTTGGCCTAAAACATCTCGGCCGATTAAGGCTTCCAGTGTCCCAGGCAAAGGTAACACATACACTTTAAGATTGGCTTGTTGGCCCTCGGGAAATTGCAAATGTACTGGTTGCTTGCTGATATAGGGAGTAGATTGTCCCCCAACACCTGCAATAGATGATGTTGGTACCTCTACCGGCCAATTTGTAGGCCACACCTCACGGCTGATGATTGTAACATCAGCTCCAGTGTCTAACATTGCTTTAATTTGTTGTGACCTTCCATGTTGTGACATAGTTATTTTCATTGTAGGGCATTGGTCCATTTTTGCAGTAAAAAAGACTGCAGGTCCAGTAGATCCGAAACCGCAATCACCTCGATAGGCATTTGATTGTGGCAATTGGTTCAGCGAGTTATCTATAGCAACTATTTGTGCAATTTTGCTACCTTTAGGGATGAATATAGGTGGACAAACAGTGTAGACCATAATGTGAATGCGACCTGTGTAGTCAGCATCAATTACTCCAGGTAGCACAATAAGTCCTTTTACAGAGGCGGAAGAACGGCCTAATAGCAATCCTCCAATAGTACTATTTTGGTGAAAGAGGGGCCCCATCACATTGCTAGGAATTTTTTGGACATTGGAATCAATAAGGGTGACATCTATTGTGGTTTCTATGTCAATTCCCAGACTCCCTCGGGTTGCGGGTGGGTGTTGCTGTAAAAAACCCGTGTCTCGTTTTGAGGGTTCACTTGTGTCTGCGCGTGGCCTCTCTCCGCGCTCTGCTCCCCGTTTCCCGTACAGACTTTGGTGGCATGGTTATCCCTTTGACATTTGTCACACCAAACTGTAGCACAACAATTTAGTCTTATATGTCCCGACTCTCCACAGCGGTGACATTTTCCTCGAAAAGGTTGATTAGATGTTTGCCCAGGCCTTTGTCCAGTAAGGTGACTTCGTTTTTTCTGCACAAATGCGGCTAATGGTTGTATTACTTCGCGAACGGCTCCTTGAACCGCAGCGGCGACGGTATTTCCTTGTCGGTGTGCCTCAGCTCTTTCTACTCGGAGGAGCATTTCTTCTACACCCGCACCTTTTGGTAATGTAGCTAATATTTGCTTTGTGGTTTTGTTAGCATTATCAAAGGCTAATACTTTAAACATTTGCTCTTTATTTTCTTCAGATAAATCAGGATGATTCATTAACGCTTCCCATAGGCAATCTACAAAATTGCTGTATCTTTCTGTGGCTCCTTGAAGTAAGTTACCAAATGAAGGGACACTTGACCCTGGCAGGCTGAGAAATGCTTCCAACGCTAATTGGGAAGATAGTTGTAGCATATTCGCTGGGAATGTTATTTGTACTTGCAGGTTGCTATATTTCCCTTGTCCGGTGAGCATGTCAGCTGTGCCTCCGCGGAGTGGATCGTCTTCCTCTTGTCTTCGGGTTGCAGCATCTGTGGCTCGTTGAATCCAAGATGATTGCCATAGTATGTGTTGAGTTGGAGTTAATAACAGTCTCATTAAGTTTTGGCAATCGTATGGACACATAAGGTCGGCAGAGAAGATCCAGCTAACAATTTGTCGTGTTGCCATGGATTTCACTCCATAGGTTGAAATGCTGGTACGTGCTTGTTGTAGAATTTTCCAATCATGAGGTTCCCACTTTCCTTGATTATTTTCTTGTACGATGGGGAATGCTAATGTTGTAGGGTTTCCTGTCCCATCAACGGGCTTCCATTGTCCTTCCAGAATTGCATCTCTAATAATTCCACTCCAGCGTGCAACTCTTGGGGTGTGCTGATGGTTTCTTTAAACATGGAGGCACGCTTTCTTCCTTCGTAGTTGTTTGTGTTTCCAATTTCTCAAGTCGTTTTAGAACCGTTTGTAACATTTCTGTAGTAACATCTGGGGGTTGCTGCAGTTCTTTCTTGGATGTTGTAGTTGTAGTTCCCGGTGATTCCCCAAAAGAAGGCAGCGGTGGGTACAGCGGAGATGAAGGCACTGAGGGTGCTGACAGCACCTCCCTTTTTCCAGTTGCAGGGGGAGGTCGGCAGGGTGCTCCGCCTAAGTCAATGAGGTCAGCAACTGACATTGCTCCCGCCCCTTTTGGAGTTTCTGGTGGAGACACTTCTGCCTCTGCCTCAGATCCTATTCCGGCTCTGCTAAGAGAAACTTCCGGTTTCTCGGGTGTTTGTACCGGGGTTGGCGGCACACCTTTTATTTCGCCCAGTGAGTTAAGACTTTCCTTTTCCCGCAGTTCACTTACATTTTTACAAATAGTCCCAGACATTCCTCTTACGGCAGGCAGTCCGAAGAAACGCACGATAGGTCTTGGTTTACTTTGAGGTTTATCAATAGCTTTTCCTGGACCCAGCATTTGAGCAGCAGCGCATGCCACTTCTCTTTCTGCTTTCATCACTTTTAAAGTCTCTAACACGGTGTTCCAAAGTGTACGAACTGCCTTTATCTCCTTTTCATCTTTTTCATCTCCCTCAGTCGTTTTTTGCCACATTGTTCCTCCAAAGTCCCGCCATTCGATATGGAAAATAACAGATGGGTGTCAGAAAAATGACCCCAACGCTGTCCAAGTGTAATTAATTTACACAATTGCTTCGCTGGTGCTTCTATCCCTCTCTTAGAGAGTATTCCAGCTAGCAGTGTGGCTGCAGCCTCTGTTTCCATTGCTGCGCCTAGTGAGGAACGACCTCACACCAGCGTCTGCTCTGCCCTTTTGACCCGAACAGCACCCGTTATCCTGAGAGGTGAGGAGCGACCTCACGCCGGCGTCTACTCTGCCTTCTTGACCCGAGCAGCGCTTCTCTCAGCCGAAACTTCCCACTCCCCTCCTCTAGCTGCTTACCGCAGTCACGGAGAACGCGAGTGATGTCACCCTCCTCTGCTGCTCACCGCAGTCTCGGAGATCGCGAGCGACGTTACCCTCCCCTGCTGCTCACCGCAGTCTCGGAAATCGCAGGCAAAGAAACCATCCTCTGCTACCAGATGTTGGAGTGGGAGAGTTCGGACCCGGAGTAACGATGTAACCTCAGTGCGAGTATGATCGTTCTCCTTTATTTCAGACAATTACAAGGCTTATATAGACAATCAGCAGAGCACGCAGTAGCAATACCTATATGATTGGTTCATTACATGTGTTCACGTGCTTAAGACAGTTATATGATTGGTACAGGGTTGCTGTTCACGCAAAGAGGTTCGTTAGCACATTCCGGACTTAGTTGTTGTCTCTTATGTTGTTTGCCAAGTAGTCCGTTGCTGTTCAAGGTCAGTTTATAGTATCCTCTGTGCTTCTTGATACACTAAAAGCAGGATTGCTCACACTGAAAAGATCATGTCCCTTCTCACTTAGCCATTCTCCCACAGGGGAACAAGAATGCCTTGATCTTACCTGGCATAATCAGTCACTCCCTGACGGCATAGGAACATATCATTGTGGAACGTAACTCAGGTGGATCGGTATGGGAGGATCGTACCTGCCTTGCTAAGATTGATAAGACCTCAGCAATTACCAACCAGAGCCGTGGCCAGAATGGAAATTTACTGCTGCCTAAAGTCAATCATCTCACAACCCTGTAAACAGGAGTACCAAGGGAGACCCTTTGAGCTCTCCTGGACCGCAGTGGGCTGTGCCAGAATATCCCTCTGAGTGGGATGCCTCTCAGAGTTGTGAACTCTTAAGTTTGCACACAGAGGCCTGGCAACAGGACCTGGGCTGATCTCCGGTGCCCTTCGCTCCTTGAGGCTCAACTTTCGCCTGTTGAGACAACCATTCAAAGCGAGTATTTCACTAAACTTGAGGGTAATTTTTACCCGTGCATATTACATTTTCACTAAACCCTAGGGAATTTTAATAGGTACCTTTATCTGTGCATACCAAACTCGCGATGAATTTTAGTAGATACCTTTATTAGGCCTATTGTGTGTGTGTGTATCGATATAAATATTGTAGTAAACCTCATTTAATCACTTTGTAGATGCTAGAGTAACCAATGATCAGTTACTGCTAAATTCTTGTGATTCTCTCCTTACTGTGAACAAACCTTAAGTTGCTGCTAAATACATGTAATCCTTAGCCATAAACCGTTGACCAAGTCTGAGTCTAGGGTTGGATCTAGCCGCACCTAGGCTCCTCTCTGAGAAGGAGTTTAGAAAGCAAGGGGGTCCATTCCGAACCTTGTGACTCAATGGGAGGGCCTCCCCCCAGCCTTGTATTTCCTTCTATCTCAATCTTCCCTTCTCTCTCTCTTTCTCTCTCTCTCTTTATATATATATTCCATTCATTTAATAAGTAATAGAGTGAACCTTGCCATCGAACTTTGTTGAATCACCCCTTTATAAATTTTTAGTAAAATCACTATTTGCAAATATCTTTGGCAGTGACTATTTAAGCAACCCAATTGCTCATTCATGACAGAGGGAGCATAGCCAGGATAGCTAACCTGAACTGGCCAAAAGGCTGTTCCATACCATATGACATCATGCTCAGCATATAAAGCTGGGGGAAGAAGAAAGAAGGAGGGGACATTGGGAGTGATGGCATTTGTCTTCCCAAGTAACCATTACACGTGATGGAGCCCTGCTTTCCTGGAGATGGCTGAACACCTGCCTGCCAATGGGAAGCAGTGAATGAATTTCTTGTTTTGCTTTGCTTGCTCAGCTTTTGCTTTACCTATTAAACTGTCTTTATCTCAACACACGTGTTTTCTCACTTTTACTCTTCCAATTCTCTCCCTCATCCCAACGGGAAGGAGTGAGCGAGTGGCTGTGTGGTTTTTATTTGCCGGCTGGAGTTAAACCACAACAGTACTTTTTGGCGCCCAACGTGGGGCTCGAAGGGTTCAAGATAATGACAGATTTGATTGGAATGTGCTAGATGATTGAATTTATAGCTGTTATTGCTGTTTAGCTATTAATCGCAAGGCTTCTGTGCTTGCCACGGAGCTTGCTTGCCTTACTGTATATTAAAGTCTAGTGCTCGTTAGTGGGTGCTTTTTGCTTTTGCTGCTTGCTGTACTGCTGTAGTGCTAATCATCTTACTCTGCTGTGCCTGGGAACATTTTGATAACAGCAATGGCCATGCACATGGACTGGCAGATGGCCAGGGCATTGCTGCTGTTTCTGTGCTGCTGTACTGGACAGGCTGGAACTCCAGCGTGAACTCTAATCGAAGGGAGTGTGACCTGTGGATGAGTCCACACAGGAGCAGGACACCCCACAGCATCTGTGGCCATGTATAAGCCCATGCCAGAGCAGGTATGTCTTGAAGCATCTGTGGCCATGGTTATGTCTGTGCTGCAGCAGGTATATCTCTGAAGGCATTGTGGCCCAAGGATATCTCCATGCTAGAGAAGGTACACCTCAAAGCATCTGTGGCTATGGATAAGTCCACGCTGCAGCAGGTACACCTTGAAGCATCAGTGGCTGTGCATGAGGTCATGCTGGAGAACCTCAAAGCATGTGGCCATGGATAAGCCCATGACAGAGCAGGTACACCCCTGGAAAGATTGTAGCCATGAGTAAGGCCACGCTGGAGCAGGTTTGCTTCTGAAGAAATGGTGGGTAAGGCTGTGCTGGAGCAGGTATATCTCTGAAGGCATTGTGGCCCATGGAGAAGGCCGCTCTAGAACAGATGCACCTCTAAGCATCTGTGGCTGTGAATAACTCTATGCCGCAGCAAATATATCCCTGAAGAGACTGTGGCTCATAGGTAAGGCTCCACTTGGAGCAGTCTGGACTGCAGTCTGTGGATAAGTCCAAGCCAGAGCAGGGGCAAGGGAAGGATTTCATTGCAATGTTAAACCCTATGGTCTGGTCCAAAGGGACCAGGGGTGGAGATTGTAATGGAAATACCTTTAAATTGTAACCTGTGATCTGAGTTACATGTTATAGGAATTACTATAGCAGGGACCACCTGAACCAATGGAGGACAAGCCTTACAAGAAGCAGTGCAAGTGCAGCAGTGACCCGACCTGAGTTGGCTTTGGTGCCCAATAACTTCATGCAACACACCACCTCTCCTGTCCTGAGTGACCACCAGCACAAATGGAGCCCAAAGTCATGGACTAAATTAACTCAATGGACATTTGTGGACATTTATGGACATTTTACAGACATTTCACAGCAGTGGCCCATAGACTAAGGGAATGATACCTGTTCATTGTATCAAAGGATAGGAAAGGGGGTGATGATTAATTGGAAATTATTGGAAAGTGTAAGACCTGGGCATGACGTATATGCCATAGAATAAGGGGTGGATATTGTCCTGGTTTCAGCTGGGATGGAGCTCATTTTCTTCCTAGTAGCTGGTATAGTGCTGTGTTTTGGATTTAGGATGAGAATAGTGTTGATAACACACTGACGTTTTAGTTGTTGCTAAGTAGTGCTTACACTAGTCAAGGACTTTTCAGCTTCCCATGCTCTGCCAGGTGCACAAGAAGCTGTGAGGGAGCATAGCCAGGAAAGCTGACCCAGAGTGGCCAAAGGGCTATTCCATACCATATGACATCATGCTCAGCATGTAAAGCTGGGGGAAGAAGAAAGAGGAGGGGAGGGACACTCAGACTGATGGCATTTGTCTTCCCAAGTAACCATTATGCATGATGGAGCCCTGGAGATGGCTGAACACCTGCCTGCCAATGGGAAGCAACGAATGAATACCTTGTTTTGCTTTCCTTGTTTGCTTGGCTTTTGCTTTACTTATTAAACTGTCTTTATCTCAACCCATGAGTTTTCTCACTTTTACTCTTCTGATTCTCTCCCCCATCCCAACAGGGGAAGTGAGCGAGCGGCTGTGTGGTGCTTATTTGCTGGCTGGAGTTAAACCACGACAGCCCCATAGACTCATGCATCCAGCTGGAGCAGCAAGTCTTGAACAAGTTCAGAGTTGGCTGGGAGTTTATCATCCTACCA
Organism: Theristicus caerulescens; assembly: GCA_020745775.1. Taxonomy (NCBI): domain Eukaryota; kingdom Metazoa; phylum Chordata; class Aves; order Pelecaniformes; family Threskiornithidae; genus Theristicus; species Theristicus caerulescens. The sequence goes on along the minus strand of CM036564.1, from coordinate 23,635,132 downwards.
GTCATGGCCTTCCAGCACAGTGCTCCAGGGGTCCCAGGCCCCATCACTGGTGTTAAAGACAGAGGTGAAGAAGGCATTAAACGTCTCTGCTTTGTCTATGTCTCTATTTGTGAGATGACCAATCTCGTCAAGTAACGGAGCAATGTTACTTCTGATCCTCCTTTTGCTGTTAACATATTTAAAAAAGCCCTTTTTGTTGTCCTTCACAGTGCTGGCCAGCATGAACTCTAATTGAGCTTTGGCTACACAAATTTTCTCCCTGCAGTGGCGAACAGAATCTCTGTAGTTCTCCCGTGTCACATGTCCTTGCTTCCAGTCTCCATATACTTTCCTTTTCCACCTAAGTTCTGGAAGAAAATCCCTGCTCAATACTTTCCTCAAAAAAACCCCAAGCAACCTGGTTTCCTTTATTTTCTTACACAACATGTTTGTTCTGAACTTCCTAAACATGGCAAGAGGTCAGTTAGACCTTTCAATATTAAAACTAGTAGGTCTTAATATGATGGCTGTAAAATTAAATCACAGTTGATAGTAAAATGTGTATAATTCATTAGTAAAGACAAAAGATGTCCTTGCAAAGGTCAGCATTCACAAAAATTATTTGTGTGTGAATTAATGGAATATTAATGGCTCAACAAATGCTTTGCAATGCAGTGCTGTGACTTCAAGCTACAATACCATGTCAATGGCAATTTTTCAAAGTCATACTGTAGATCATAGTTTAATAAATGTATCTAAGCAAGATAACTAATTAATATTCTTGGAATTAGTTGAGAAATGAGACCACTGAGATTTTAACCACAAATGCAGACGAATAAATTATTCAGAAGACACAAATATATTTTTATAAATTCGTTCTCCAAACAATTTTTAAAATTTTGAGTTCCTGATGAAATAAATTTAGATCACGGTCTCTAGTGTTAGAAAAAAATCAGGTGCCTATTAATATTAAAAGGCTAGGAAAAATTGATTCCAGTATATTCCAAAAACTCAGAAACTAGGAAGTCAAGAAATAATTCATATTTCCTTTTTAAAAATATTGAGAACATACTGAAATCTTCATTATTTTGAGAAATTTACCAAATTCAACCGTGATTCCTGAAAAAGTCAATAATATTTAGCTCCTGTCTCAGCGTCCCATGACACTTCCCAACTTTCTTCATTATTCCTTTGTGTCTTGCTCCAAGAAAATCTCCCATTGCTCTAGAATCATCCTAGTCCTCCCCCCATCATTTAACTATCTGTGTACCCTGCATTTTCCCTATGTGTATTCATTTTCACTTTCTATAATTCTCCTCTATCTGCAACTGTTCTGTTTGGGGAAAAGATACTGATTTGTTCTTTACAATCTCTGTAAAGAGATGAAGCAATATTACTGTTATACAGAGTGGTTTTCTAATCATCTTTATTTTCTGGAGTTCTGCTGAAACCTCTCTAATTTCTATACTACAACACAGATTTTTACTGGTATAAGTATGGATGAAATGCCCCAGACATCATCTTTACTTAAAAGTAGAAATTGAGAATCTGTGGAGGAGAGGAAAATACTCTGGGCTTTTTCCAAACTACAGTGCAAAAAGTACTTGGGAAGCAGGTAATAGGTTTATTACTAATATATATACATGTATCTGTACATGTGTGTGAGTGCGTGTATGCATTGCCTATTCCATTTCTAGAGTGACTCCAGCTCTGAGACTAGCATAGCAGCTGTGGAAGATTTTACTGCCAGGGACTGCCCGAGGAAAGAGGCCTCCTTTTCTCTTTCAGTTCTAAAGGGACTCACAAACACAACTTCCATCTGTGAGGGTTGAATGTTAATGGGGATTTTGGTCTTTCAGGCAATGTATTTTTAAGAGTCACTCTCTGACCTTCTCTAAAAATTGTTAAGAAGTCCACCGTTCCTTTACAGCAGTGAGCCTTCCTGAGTTTGCTGGAATTTTTTTCCCCTGAAAACATAAGACAAATTTGAAAATGCACATAGATGCAAAGGAGCAACATTAACTCACTGGAGAAACAGAGTATCACGTAAAGGCAATCTTTGAATGGTTCACCAGCACACTTCTGTCTTTGGACTTAAACCAAAGTTTCATTATAAATAAATAGAAAGAAAAAGTGGTGCCTATAAAGAGACTCCTGAGGGCAACCAAATGGAAAAACTAAAGAAATCTCAAAAATTCCTATGATGACTAAACTGGAAATAATTACATATTTTGGCAATCACATAAAGCTTCACACATCAGCCAACCTTTCAACATGCATCCAGCAGTAAGCAGGCAGGCACTCAGCAATCCCACCACTGAATAATCATACAGTGGGAAATAAACTTGGGAGTACGATGTGATGCTTTGCTAGGAATTGGATGGTGACAAATGATGATGATCAACCAGAAGATAAACAATAACAAGCAGGCTTAATGACAACATTGTGAGATTCATTGACACCAATGTATTTATTGCCCACTGGCACAGCCCCCTGGATCTGTTGTTTTTCTTATACCAAATTGGAATTCCCTCCATAATTACTTTTATCCTCTCAGTCATCTTTATTATCCATTTTACTGTCCAAAAAGTAAATTTTTTAGTTCATCACCAAAAAAGAGCCATTCAGTTTTAACTTACTTTAGATGGAGATAGATACACAGATAGACAGACACATTTTTTTAAAGGTCTGTTATATTTCTTTCTGTTAAAAGAACATACATATACAAAGTATGTGAAAAAAGAATCAAGGTTGGATTAGTAAATGTATTTAATATTGAAATCTCTACTCTAAAAATGGCCGGATCTGGTGTCAATCAGAGGAAAAAGTGGTGCTGTGTTCATGTAATTGCAGTTGGCTAGCAGCTTGGTCTGATGGGCTGAGATGCTTTGTTTGGAAGGAAGATCAAGGACTCGGGAGTGAAAAGATGCAGATGGGTGAAAGAGCTGGGAAACAGCATACATATGGTGATGTAGGGAGAACTGATGTATTAGTGCTTTGGGGCTCCATTTGGACTCCTAATCATCCTTCACTTGAGTTCACTGGCTCCATCAAATTGGTAAGTAAAAAAATCACCAGCTACAAATAAGAAGATTATTATAAAACATAGATAAAGCTGAAAATTGCTGGCTATAAACATGCATACATCACTGCTTTATGCTTTGCAACATATGCTTGTAAAACTAGAATTATTATAAAGCTAATCTACAGTAAATACATAAAAAGGATATGTGGGGAAGGAAAGAAATCAAACATAAAAATTCCGTTACAGCTTTGGAGATTGAGTAAGCATCCAGCAAATCAGCTTTTTAACTAAATTTCTTGGTAAGGCCTGCACTAAATACTTTGCACAGAATCTCAAATCATTTGAAAGGAGTTTAGTTCTTGAAATGTCTGTCAACCTCAGTCTAAATCCATGGAATCTCACTAAATTAGTGATGCTGACCACAGCTAAGAATCTAAATTCTCTTTCTCTGTTGCTACTTGTAACTGCTGTTCTTATGTTTTTCTTCCCCTGGAAACTATAAGACCCTTAGATCATTGTTACATTTGGATTGTCCCTAACTTCTCGGAGGTCAACACTGATTGGCTTTGATTGATTTTTATGATCACTGCAGAACAGAATCATTTCAGGCTTCTCATTTATCTAGCAAATTCTTCATAAAATACTTGAATTTTCCTAATGCGAGTTTCATGTTATTTCATTGCACGGTGCACCAGATGTAGTGAAATGCACGTATGAACAACAAGTTCTTCATTTTCTTGGTTTAAGAGAAGCTTGGTTCATATTTACAGCAGAAAGCTTAGATTATTATTCTTATTCCTTTTCTTCTGGGGAACATCTGTTTGGTACGCTGTGTGAATTGTGGAAGCTGTTTGGTACTCTGGAAAGAAAATCAAATTATTTGAAATGGCTGATGCTCTCTTTTTTAAGCACAAGGTAGCCATCTGTGTCCTTAAGACAGAATGTATTTATAGAAAAGGTCTTCTTGTACCTGTTTAAATTTTGAGGTTGCTCCTGAGAAATGACACCAAATGAATTAAAAATGAACTCCTTAAAACAAAAAGAATTCAGAGTAAATCAACTCCTTTCTGTCTCTCTCTCTCTCGTAAGAGCATACTGACTTCGGTATAAGTGCAAATCATATATCCTGTCTATAATCACAGAGTATTAAATACTTTTAACAAGTGTTTAATTCACAGAGTAGTAAAAAAGTATATTCTAATATAAGAAAAATTAATATGGAACTAAAAGAAACCCAACCATAATACTACACTTTAAAAAAGTATATTTCCTTGCCATAAGTTTTTGAAGGCAAGAATGGAGAAGATTAGAACATTTTCATTAAGGTAATAACTACCTCAACATTAAGTTGTTTGAAAATGTTTAATTTTGGGCACAAAAATCATGTGTTACATTTAAAAATAATGTTTCTGCAGCTTTCATTGTTACTAGTATAATTAATGAATGCACCTTACTATGTAATGTAATAAATAAAGAAAAGCAGGAGGGTATGAAACAAAAGAATATTTGATATGAAGATATTTATTTAGTGTCAGGTAGCACCCTAGATTTGAATAAATGGCCTGCGAATTAGAAAACTATTAAACAAACAATAGTTATTGAACAAATAGGGGAATGACTAAACCCAAGTTTTGCCAGTACAAAAGTTTCTTAAAAAGTTCTATGCAGGACTTGTCCATTCAATCCTCCCTCTAACTCAAATATAACCCCATACCAAAAATTGGATGAATTCAAGACCATTCTGCCTTTATGCAGCTACCACAGTGAGAATTGTCCTAGACGCATTCCTTGAGACATTTTGTTCCCTTCATTTTTGCTTATCTATACATCTTCCTGTAGTATAAAACTTGCGGTTTTTTCAGGTTGTTTCCAAAGAAGATTGCAATAGACAGAACGTGGATTACTAAAGGTTGGCTTCATAAGGTACTTTTGTGACATTTATACTTAAAGAACCAGAAGAGACTGAGCAGATCAGGAAAAAAGGAAGAAAAAAGGAAGAAATGTCTTAATGATGAAAACCATAGGATCATAGGATAATTCAGTCTGGAAGAGACCTCAGTAGATCATCCAGTTCAACTTCCAGCTCAAAGCAGGGTCAGCTATGAGGTCAGACCAGATTTCTCAAGGTTTTTTCCAGTCAAGCCTTGAAGTCCCCCAAGGATAGAAGTTGCACAACCTCTCCGGACAACATGTTTCAGTGTTCTCACAGTCCACACAGTGAAAGTTTCTCCTTATATTCAGTGTGAACCTCTCATTTTAATTTATGCAGACTGTCTCTCATCCTTCCACTATGCACTTCCATGCACAGCCTATCCTCATCTTATTGATAATCTCAAATACATTTCCCTTTGACAAAAAATATCTAATAATAGCATATCAACATACAACTTCTTGCTACTAGTTTGTGACTTTTATAAGGATAGGGAAAGCTTCTTAAGACCTATGATCCTGAGATACAGAACAGTGCTGTAACATTACACAAGAAATGAACAGAAAAAAATACTGGAATAATAAAAATGAAGTGATTAAATTCATCAAGTTATAAGTTAACAGAAAAATTTCTATTATAAGCTGAAGTCTCTTTAGTTGAAAAACTGAGGGGAAGAAAGAAATAGGTGTATTAACTTATCAGCAGATGATTATGAGTTATAAATGTGATGGCTGAGAAAAAGGTCAATATACTTCTGGGATGCTTGAGGCAAAGTACTGATAGGAAAATACAAGTGATGTTGTACAACAACATCAGCAAGACCTTATGTGGAAGGCTGTGTACACCTGTGATTACTGCAATCAAAAAAGATGAACTCAACCTGGAACAGATATGTTAAGTGGGTAGCTGAGAAATGGAGAGCCTGAAAAGAAATACAGTTGCTTACTATGGAGGAGGAAACAAACAAACAAACAAACAAAAAACTGTAACCTAAATGGAGAGTAAGAAAATTTTATTTGAGGGACGTACCCAATTTGTATAACACAGTTGTAAATGGTGAAGCAAGAGACTGGAGCAAGCCATCCAGTTTTAGAAGAGGTCTCCAAATACTAGAGAAAAAACAGGTGTTTTTTACAGCTTTTATAAACTTCTGCATGAGATTGAGTAAGCTAATAGGAGAGGAATAGATTTAATTGTTCAGAAGGTCATATTTTAGGGGAGCATAAGACAGGAAATAATGCATGTAATATACTATTGATATCTTTCAAGACTTGATATACCAAAAAACCCCACCAAAACACACAACAAATGAGTTTTTATAGATGGCTAAGACAGGCTCTCCAAGAATTAATGACAAATAAGCATTTCTTTTCACAATCAGTGTGTGGTGGACACCAGGTGCCCACCAAGAGCCGCTCTATCAGTCCCCCTCCTCAACTGGACAGGGGAGAAAAAATATAACAAAAGGCTCGTGGGTTAAGATAAGGGCAGGGAGAGATCATTCACAAATTACCATCATGGACAAAACAGACTCAACTTGGAGAAATTAGTTTAATTTATTACCAATCAAATCAGAGTAAGGTAATGAGAAAATAAAAACTAAAGCACCTTCCTCCCACCCCTCCCTTCTTCCAGGGCTTAACTTTACTCCCGATTTCTCTACTTCCTCCCTGCCGGTAGCACAGGGGGATAGGGAATGAGGGTTGTGGTCAGTTCATCACACGTTGCTTCTGCTGCTCCTTCCTCCTCAGGGGGAGGACTCTTCTGGCTCTTCCCTGCTCCAGTGTGGGGCCCCTCCCATGAAAGACAGTACCTCACTAACTATTCCATCATGAGTCCTTCCCACAGGCTGTAGTTCTTCACAAACTGCTTCAGCGTGCATCCTTTCCACGGGGTGCAGTCCTTCAGGAACAGGTTGCTCCAGTGTGGGTCCCCCCACGGGGTCACAAGTCCTGCCAGCAAACCTGATCCAGTGTGGGCTCCTCTCTCCATGGGTCCACAGGAGCCTGCTCCAGCGTGGGCTTCCCACAGGGTCACAGACTCCTTCAGGCATCCACCTGCTCCAGTGTGGGGTCCTCCACGGGCTGCAGGTGGATATCTGCTCCACCGTTAACCTCCATGGGCTGCAGGGGGACAGCCTGCCTCACCATGGTCTTCACCACAGGCTGCAGGGGAATCTCTGCTCTGGCACCTGCAGCACCTCCTCTCCCTCCTTTTTCACTGACCTTGGTGTCTGCAGAGTTGTTCCTCTTACATATTTTCACTTCTCTCCCTGGCTGCAATTGCATGGTTTTTTTTTTCCCCTTCTTAAATATGTTATCACGGAGACATTACCACCATTGCTGATTTGCTCAGCTTTGGCCAGCGGTGGGTCCATCTTGGAGCAGGCTGGCACTGGCTCTATCGGACACAGGGGAAGCTTCTAGCAGCTTCTCACAGAAGCCACTCCTATAGCCCCCCCCCCCCCCTTCCAAAGCCTTGCCACGCAAACCCAATACACAGTGCATGTTGAAAAATATTAATGGGAACCTGATTCCTTTCAGAAGCTAAAAAAAACATTACTGATTCTGTTAGTTTCTTGGAGAATTGCAATAGCACTGTATAAAGAATCTTCATGAGGGAACACCATGTACACTGCTGTGAGATGATTGTGAGTTCTGAATCTTCCTGTCCATTTTCCTTGAAGTTAAAAGATTATAATGTTTTCATACTCAAAGGCCAACCTTTATTAGAAACATAAACTGAAGTAGTTAATTTTTGTAAATAGAGAAAACTCACAGAAATTAAGGCAGAATAGACATAGTGATAAGGCAGAAGAAAAATAAAATGGGCTTATTAACACACTTCCCACAGACATACTCTGTCCTTGTAAGAGAGAACTCCTCTTTCCTGAATGTGATTTCAGTGGCTTTATGAGTTTCAGAAAACTTTGTATCAGATCATTAGGAAGTCTCTTACCTGACTTCAGGTATGCTTCCCACTCCTTTCTCTCCCTCAGAAAAATGTATGAGCTGCCACTCCTTGTTCAGAAGCTCTCTTTTTCCCTTTTTGCCCCACTCATGAATCTGAAACTTTTTTCTTCCAGCTGAGCTCTCTTATCTCTGAAACAAGCAGCAATCTTTCCCTGATTCAATCCTTCTTTTTTAAAAGGAACATAACATACAAACAGAAGTAAATAAAACAAGTACTGTCCATCACAACCACACTTACATACAGATCTGTTAAAAATATTCCCCATATTGCAAAACTGAGTGGATGAAACTAGGTAAATATCTTCCCTAAGTGCAGGGCTTAATGCAGAAATTTTCAGACACAATCTAACCATGCTTCAAAACTATGCATACAGCAAGAAGATTAACTCTGATTTTTTTTTTTTAAAGAATGTTTAACTCTTCTTTTTCATCAGTCAAAATAGAAATGGCAAGTTCTGCTGAAAATAGTATTTGCTAGCTGCAGATGCCAAAATATCTTTTATTCCAGAAAACTAGATATAGTTTTAGTAAAGCTCACAGGTAGCAATAAAGTATTTGCAGTTTTAAAGATTTTTGCCATTACCAGTCATCAGCTGAGGCTTTTTTTCCTACAAGTTTGGAAACGAAAGGATTTAAGTTTCTCTCTCTCTCTTTGTAGATTTTAAAACAAATGCAATCTTCAGGAGTTAAAAAAAAAATAAAGAAAATGTAGTAAAGCCCTTTCTTTCTTCCTCTATTTTTTTTTAGTTTTCGTTCAGCGTTGCCATTTTATTCTGAGGATTAAACCTCTTCTTTTTTTTTCTCTGTCGCCAAAGGAGGAACATCTTTTTCTTGTTACTTTCACAATCCTTGGTCAAGACACAACTGAACTTTAGAGTCTTGGCATTCTGGTCATGTAAACTATAGATGTTCAACTAATTTCTGTTAAGGGGTAACTCTGATTTGGTAATAAGAATGGAATTATAAAACAAAGTGGGCAGATGCTGTCTTTCACTAAAAGCAGATCTGATTGCAAAGATTATTGAATTTTTTTAAATTACACTGACTTCCATTTGGAGTACTTGGCAGGTTTCTTGTTTGTCTAAGTGGTAGAGTTTGTCAGTAAGAGAAATAATGCCAGTTGCTCCACTACTATAAAACATATTGGCTTTTACACAGTTAAAGAAAAATTGTCATGATTGACAAACAATTAGAGAATAATTATCATTTCATCTCTCTTCAAAGAATTTATGTTATTCTATTTCTTCACTCTTCTGCTTTATGACAAATGACTAAGTGACAGCACAGAAGCAATGAGAAATCCCTGAGCAGTTGGAAATGTGAAATAAAGTAACCTCTTATGATTTTCTCAGCCCTAAGAACAATGCCTGTTGCTACTCCTCACACACACTGTACTTTTTAACAGGGTATGTGAATACTTTTGTAAGTTTTCATTTACTTAAAACCTGTTTGGATAAGGTAGATCAACCATGCACTTTTCAAGCTGATGGTTTTTGATACTTTGTGCAAATACTGTTCCAAATTATGTTAGTTACTGGTCATGTATTTATTTATTTGTTCGTTTATCTGTTTATTTATTTTTACATATTTTATTGTTGGTATTTTTTGAATCCAGATTTCATACTTTTCAGCAAATGGTAAGGAGATAAAAGGTCATTATTTTTCATTTACAGATCACCATTCTTCAAAGGAACTTGAAGCCATTTATAAATGATGCCAAATTAACTAAACTCATCACTGTAATTTTCCTCCCTTTGCAGAAGATTAAATTTTGGTATTGGTATGTTAAATGACTCACACAGAATAGACCAAGAGTTTATGCTAAAATATAGAATACAATCTAAGTTTTAACAAATTTTATCCATAAAGAATTACTGGTAATAAAAGTAGAAAATGACACTGAATATACTACAATTCACAGATGATCTAAGACTCTAATTTCCAGAGTTTTCTCCTGACAGAAATTATTTTAGAAAGGTATCAGTAAGAGGATGGAATACCAATTAAATTATAAATAGCTGAAAATAAAGAGAATTGTAATATTTTGGAAAGTGTAAATTAAGTACAGTAAAAATAAACCAGTTTTAGCTTATTGCAACTAGCTTTGATAATAATATACATCATATTGAGACACTGCCTTTCTCCCCTCTTGTTACGTATATATATCAATTTGCTATACCTGCACCCATATTTTGTTATGGTAACATACTAGCCATGAATTAATATCTGGAAGCTTCAAAATGTTTACCCAAACAAGCCAGAAATAGATGTACATTAATATTAAAGATTCATTAAAATAAAAGAATGTGGTTCATACTATTAGTTAAAAAGAACTCAGTCCTTAACTCTTAGACTTAACTCTGTCCCATTTCTCATATACATTAGGATATAGTCTCCAGGAATGGAGCCCCATACTATTTTTCCACTGAATCCTTACTTTCACAAGTGTGTAAATTGGATAACACAAAACATCTGCCATTCCTCATGTGTGGCTCCATAACTAATTTGCTGCTTGCTATCATCCTTAAATAAAAATTTTACTTACTTTCTTGATCAATTTTGCTAAAAGCAGAAGCAGAAAAGATAACTGCATCTTTAAGTGCCCTGAGAGAGTTAAAATATATCAGTGTATGGTCATGTTAATTATTCCCATTTTCCTAGCTGAAATATAGGAATGTAGTTGTTTTTAATGTACTCATAAATGTCATGTGCTGAAATGTTAAAGCAGCAATTCTCTTCCACTGTAAAGAAGATGAGAAAATGCATTTTTGTAAATCACTTGCAATTTAGTTAGATTAAACTCTCCTTTATTCATGTAGTTAACCACCATTTCAAGTATTTATTCTGGAACAAAGAGACGCATACTGAGGAAAGAAAAAAAAAGGAGACAGTACAGAAAAGAATGGAAACAAGCAACTAGAAAAATTCTGTCTGGTGGATTATGGTCTGTCAGATTGTTCTCCCTGTTTCTCTTCTTAGAGGCAGGCAACTCTTACAGTTTTAGTTACGCGGTCTACTATCTATTGCCTCTAAACAGTATAGATTACACTTAGTTTTATCACTGTTAGCATGATGTATCTGGCCTTAGAGTAAGCACCATAAAAATGAATGAATGATGGGATACTTTAAACCTAGTAAACATAAGCCTTTCTGCATTCAAAGTCAATGTTTACTTTGAATTGGCAGTTATTGTCAGTTCCTTCTAAATGTATATATGCTCTAGAGAGTCCAGCAGAATCAGAATTATCAGGCTTAGTGCTGAATCATTTGGTGAAACTCTATTGTATATACATGTATAGTCTACAGAGTAACATGGAAATTACGTGGATACCTTTAAACTCCAGAAGCAGAGTCAAATTTCACTATTCTGTTTGTGGTGCTGTTGCTTCTAGACTTCATCATTATTTCAATAAATGTATTGAAATCTAGTTCAACTCAACTTGTAGTGCTGTTCCATTTAGAATATTACCACTATTTGAGCAAGGTAATTTAAATCTACTTCGGTATCTTTATACTACACAGCAGTCAGAAAAAATGACATAGTTTGAGGCCTGTATTATACAGAGGGAAGCAATAAACACTGGAGCACTAGGTCTGGTGATGAAAAAATGGAAGGAGAATCATTTTATCTTGACCTACAAAGTTTAATTAGAAAGACCATGTGAATTTAAATGCATATGGTTAAAAAATATTTTCTCTGACATGATTTAAAATCTTTCTCTTATTTCCAGGTTATTTATTGTCCTTTCCACCCTTTCAAATACAATACTCTTTAAAAAACAAAAATATTTAAAACCCAGATGTTAGTTTGATACAAAACATTGTTTAGTTTTGAAATGTCTCAACTTTTCTAATGATTCAAGTTTTCAAACCTAATTATTCAATTCATTAGTTTTTCACAAATAAACAATTTATTGAAACTAAAACCAAAACATAAAAACTGAAACTAAAACTGTATTTTTTGTAAATCATGTCAAAAGAAAATAAAATTAAAAGATTGGTCTAATTTGTTATGGTCCTACCTGCTGACTTCTAAATAACTGTACTTATATTTAGGGCTCACTCAAAACAAGAACTTGGTTATTTGGTAATTTCTGTTACAGAAAAGTAAAAAGTAAGGTTTTTTTAAAAGCGTGAGATATGAATTAATAGTACATAAGAAAGATCTCACAAGCATATTAAATAAAACACAGATATTTGAACACATGAGCAAATATAGCACATTTTCTATATTGGCTATTTTGGAATCAGGTTTAGTCAAAATGTGTACGGCGAGCTTAAAACGATCTAGTGAATTCAAAAGGGTTCATGAGGAGTTTTAATCCTAAGGAACTATGCAGCATCCAGTGAAAAAAATGTTTTCTTGGGAAATTCCAAACATTTGCAGCTGTCCATACATATATTATTGTAATAATATTTTATTCATTAATATGCCTGTAATTTCTTACCAAGAGTTTCAAAAGACTCATTTAAGTAAAGCTTTCAAATATGTGCCTACAAGAGATTGCTCTGCCATTTTTAGGCAGAGTAAGCCTGGTTTCTTTTTTCATGGGGGATTTTAGAAGACAAACTGAAACAGAAAAAAGAGACTGATGTGTCCTCCTCTGTGTTAAAAAGTAATGTTAGCACTATACAAATAGTTACATGACTTGTTGTCCTGGTTTTGGCTGGGATGGAGTTGGTTTTCTTCCTGGTAGCCGGTATGGGGCTGTGTTTTGGGTTTAGGTTGAGAACAATGTCGATGATACACTGATGCTTTGGTTCTTGTTAAGTAGTGCTAAGTACTTGCTAAGTGGTGCTCACACTGGTCAAGGACTTTTCAGCTTCCCATGCTCTGCCAGGGGCATGGGAGGCTGGGAGGGGCACAGCTGGGGCAGCTGACTCAGACTGGGCGGGGGCTATTCCATACCATGTGACATCATGCTCAGTATATAAGCAGGGGAGTTGGCTGGGGAGGGGTTCGATTGCTGCTTGGGGGATGTGCTGGGCATTGGTTGGTGGGTGGTGAGCAATTGTACAGTGTACCGCTTGCTTTGTATTACTACTGTTCTTTTTTTTATTATTTTACTTTAGTTATTAAACTGTTTTTATCTCAACTCACAAGTTTTCCCCTTTTGCTCTTCCCCATCCCACCGGTGGGGGGGTGAGCGAGCGGCTGCGTGGTGCTTAGTTGCTGGCTGGGGTTAAACCACGACAGTCCTTTTTGGCGCCCAACGTGGGGCATGAAGGGTTTGAGATAATAACAGATTAACTAGAGTGCATTAAGGAATTTGTATCTGTTAACAGTTATCGGTTGTAATATTGATTCATCTGTTTGCGGTACTAGTCTACCTGATCTGCATCATGCTATTGTTTTTACTGTGCATGTTGAAGATTGGTGTGGGTTTTTTCAGTTTGTTGTGCTTTGCCGTAATGAGTGATGTTTTGCCTGGAAGATTGGTTATTAAAACACTGACCTTGAGTGCTATCTGGTATTTGGGTTTTGTAGTGAAGCCATTACTGTACTTCGGGTACCACCTCATAGAGACAATTAGTAATTATACCTCTTCTTCTGAGAGTTTTTTTATGGAGGAAATAGAGAATGACACCTTTGTTTCTTTCTTCTATGATGTTTTCTCCTTCATTACAACAATTTTTTATTATCTTGAGCATCCTTGGGTTGTTAAGATATATCCATTGGTAGTTCTTGGGAATTTTGTTTCAGTTTTATCTAAGGTTAATAAGCAGCTTAAGAATATCATTCAGAGATCCCCTCCAAGGCTGGATAGTTATGAGTGGCAGGGTGTGTGGGAGAGTATGGGCAAGTACCTAGGGCGGTGGGCACCTCCAGTGTTTTGGAACTTCACCCCCGAACAAGTGCAGAATCCTGAAAAACTAATAAAGTATTTGGAAAAAGTATGTTGTCACCCTGGCAACTCCAGAGAGACACAAATCATTGCAACGTGCTGGGGCCTGGCCCATTCGTACCGAGCCCTATTCAACACTATTCAGTACCCTCAGGGGAAAGGGAAGGTCTCTGGATCGGATGACAAAGTGACGGCCCCCGCGGCGGCGCCGACCCCCGCGGTGGCGCCGGCCCCTGCCACAGTCACTGCAGCCGCGCCGGTCCCCGCGGCTGCGCCAGCCCCCGCGACAGGCGCTGCAGCAGAGCCAGAGAACCAACCTGTGCCAGTATCACTTGCCCCTATACAGAAGAAAAAATATACAAGGAAATCAGCTCGTTTAGTAAGGGCTGATGATGAGCCCGGGCCATCAAGAGAACAGGAGGAGGAAGAGGCAGAACCCATAAATGAGATGGTAACCACCCGATCCCTGTCCCTGAGTGAGCTGCGAGATATGCGAAAAGATTTCGGTCGTAGTCCAGGCGAGCACATCATTGCCTGGCTGCTCCGATGCTGGGATAGCGGGGCTAGTAGCCTGGAATTAGAAGGCAGGGAAGCCAAGCAGCTGGGATCCCTTTCTAGGGAAGGGGCCATTGACAAAGTGATTGGAAAAGGAGCAAAAGCCCTCAGCCTCTGGAGGCGACTCCTGTCAGGTGTGAAGGAAAGGTATCCCTTCAAGGAAGATCTTCTATGTCACCCAGGCAAGTGGACCACCATGGAAAGAGGTATCCAGTACCTGAGGGAATTAGCTGTGCTGGAAGTGATTTATAATGACCTGGACAATGATCAGTTATCCAAAGATCCAGATGAAGTCCAATGCACACGACCCATGTGGCGGAAGTTTGTACGGAGTGCACCATCATCACACGCAAACTCGCTGGCAATAATGACCTGGAAAGATGAAGAGGGACCAACGATAGATGAAATAGCTGGCCAACTCCGACAATATGAAGAAAGTCTGTCTTCCTCCCTACAGGCCTGTGTCTCAGCTGTGGAGAAACTGTCCCAGAAGGTCCAGCAACTTGAAGAGGATATATCCTACTCCTCACCTGTACGGACCAGTATCTCAGCTATTAGGAGTAAGCGTCCCTCTCTTCAAGAGAGAAGATATAGTGGATACACACCACGGGGCACCCTGTGGTTTTATCTGTGTGACCACGGAGAGGACATGAGGAAGTGGGATGGAAAATCTACCTCGACCCTAGAGGCACGGGTACGTGAATTGCAAGGAAAAACAACTACAAAAAATGGTTCTCCCAGGAAAGTTGCAGCTCCAGTTTCCAGTGAACGCTTCCCCAGACAGGGTAGAAGGGCTGATTTTGTTTCCGATCCTAACAAAGGGATTTTTGACTCGCATTTACAAGAAGTGAGTAACGAATGCTGTGACCAGGACTAGAGGGGCCCTGCCTCCAGCCAGGTGGAGGAAAGGGACAATCGGGTGTATTGGACTGTGTGGATTCGATGGCCTGGCACATCATACCCACAGGAGTATAAGGCTTTGGTAGACACCGGTGCACAGTGTACCCTCATGCCATCAAGCTATAAAGGGGCAGAACCCATCTGTATTTCTGGAGTGACAGGGGGATCCCAAGAGCTGACTGTATTGGAGGCTGAAATGAGCCTAACTGGGAATGAGTGGCAGAAGCACCCCATTGTGACTGGCCCAGAGGCTCCATGCATACTTGGCATAGATTACGTCAGGAGAGGGTATTTCAAGGACCCAAAAGGATACCGGTGGGCTTTTGGCATAGCTGCCTTGGAGACAGAGGAAATTAAACAGCTGTCTACCCTGCCCGGTCTTTCAGAGGACCCTTCTATTGTGGGGTTGCTGAGGGTCAACGAACAACAGGTACCAATCGCTACCATGACAGTGCACCGGCGGCAATATCGCACCAACAGAGATGCCCTAATTCCCATCCATAAGCTGATTCGTCAACTGGAGAGCCAAGGAGTGATCAGCAAGACTCACTCACCTTTTAACAGTCCCATATGGCCAGTGCGGAAGTCTAATGGAGAGTGGAGACTAACAGTAGACTATCGGGGTCTGAACGAAGTCACGCCACCACTGAGCGCTGCTGTGCCGGACATGTTAGAACTTCAATATGAATTGGAGTCAAAGGCAGCCAAGTGGTATGCCACCATTGACATCGCTAATGCATTTTTCTCAATCCCTTGGGCAGCAGAGTGCAGGCCGCAGTTTGCTTTCACTTGGAGGGGCGTCCAGTACACCTGGAATCAACTGCCCCAGGGGTGGAAACACAGCCCCACCATCTGCCATGGACTGATCCAGACTACATTGGAACAGGGTGACACTCCGGAACACCTGCAATACATTGATGACATCATTGTGTGGGGCAACACAGCAGAAGACGTTTTTGAGAAAGGGAAGAAAATAGTCCAAATCCTTCTGGAGGCAGGCTTTGCCATAAAACGAAATAAGGTCAAGGGACCTGCACAGGAGATCCAGTTTTTAGGAATAAAATGGCAGGATGGGCGTCGTCAGATCCCGATGGATGTAATCAACAAAATCACCCAAATTAATGAAGAATGAACTCTGAGGAAATCAAAGTGCAGAGGTGATAGAACTAGAACTGCATTCAGCATGCTACAATCCAACACCACACACTACCTCTCCTGCCCAGAAAGACTGTTACGACGGATGAATCCCAAAGTCAAAACTAAACGAACTCAACAAACATTCTAGAGGGATAGCATATAGACTAAGGGAATGATACCCGTCATCAATATCAAAGGAAAGGAAGGGGGTGGTGGTTAATGAGGATGTGTTGGATAATGTGGGACCTGTGCATGACGTAAATGGTATGGAATAAGGGGTGGATACTGTCCTGGTTTTGGCTGGGATGGAGTTGGTTTTCTTCCTGGTAGCCGGTATGGGGCTGTGTTTTGGGTCTAGGTTGAGAACAATGTCGATGATACACTGATGTTTTGGTTCTTGTTAAGTAGTGCTAAGTACTTGCTAAGTGGTGCTCACACTGGTCAAGGACTTTTCAGCTTCCCATGCTCTGCCAGGGGCTGGGAGGGGCACAGCCGGGGCAGCTGACTCAGACTGGGCGGGGGCTATTCCATACCACGTGACATCATGCTCAGTATATAAGCAGGGGAGTTGGCTGGGGAGGGGTTCGATCGCTGCTTGGGGGACGTGCTGGGCATTGGTTGGCGGGTGGTGAGCAATTGTACAGTGTACCGCTTGCTTTGTATTACTACTGTTCTATTTTTTATTTTACTTTAGTTATTAAACTGTTTTTATCTCAACTCACGAGTTTTCCCCTTTTGCCCTTCCGATCCTCTTCCCCATCCCACCGGTGGGGGGGTGAGCGAGCGGCTGCGTGGTGCTTAGTTGCTGGCTGGGGTTAAACAACGACACTTGTAGAAGATTATATTCTTCATTTTCTGTCTTGTTGAACCACGTGTCAAATAAAAATCCATTTAACAGAATTTTCTCTTTCTTCCTTAGCATGTATTGAACCTGCAACCAGGTTGCTCTCATTATAATGCCATTCAGCTAAAAAAGCTGCTTTGAACATGGTTTCTTCTGCAGTAAGTTCTGCATGTTAAGTGATGCACTAATATAGTGTGAAATACAACTGTTACAATTTTGCTGACATTTTATATACTCTTTATTTCTACGTAAAGAAGGAATAAAAGTAAAAGGACAAACTGTGAGACACTTAGAGACATTGCTTCAATTAAAGCAAACCACTTCCAAAGAAATGAACTGAGGACAAAGGAGAAAGTTAAATGCAGAAGGTGTGCCTCCACAGAAAGACAAAGTAGACTTGACGATACCCACAGTTCTCTCCCCCATCTGTATCATTCTGCCCCACTTCTCTTCCTTCCTTCCTTATCCCATCAGAAAAGATGGAAAAAGAACCTCCTTCTTGTTTTTGCCTCCTTCCGTCACTTGGAAGCTGTCAGAAGGAAATACATGACAATATGAACCTGTTTTGCACATACAGACTCCAGTAGATATAATCCAATGAAGCCATTTTGGAGTGGTCTGGGATTTTTTTTTTTTCTTCACATGACACTGAGAAGTAGACACATAATTGTTAAAGAAAGGGTAGAAAAAACAAGTGCAAGGAGTATGTAGTGCAGAATCATTTGATTTTACGAGCCAGCCTCTTGATGGGCATATAATTAGGAGTTCGTACATTTCTACTCAGATCAGATGTACAGACTATGTAGATTACTTGAATCCAGCCCATCAAACTAGGATGATACTTTCCTGACTGCTGCAGGGAGGACCTTGATGCTTGATGCAAAATGGCATCACAGACTGAATTTAACTTCATATCAGCCACGGCTCCTGTTGAAGTTGGCCAATTTTTCTTTTCTTCTTGCTTATGCTCCTATTTCCAGCCCTACAACTCATGAATGAAACAACACAAAGGATGTTTAGACAAATATAACCATCCTTTTTAACTCAGAAGTCCTGTGTTCAAGTGTTTTACATGTGTTGTTCAAATTACCCATCTCCTGTTGGTATAACATTGTAATGTCTGTAATGAAAAATGAATGTTGTGAAGAATTTTTCAAGAACACAAATGAAGATAGCAAAGTCTGCCTCCAAGAAAGGCAACAAGATACCTATATGTTCCTCCCAACTTAGCTTTTTGTGTCTGTTTCAGCGCCGTTCGATTTTATAGCCATCCTGTTATTACCATCACTTTTGAAATGTGTTCTGGACTCATTTGTGTCAGACAGATCTAAATTTAGTGAGTGGAGTTCTCTATAAACAAGGCCATTACTTTGGCTAGTGGTGCTTGGTGTTGAAAAGTAACCCTTATTAGAATGCTGGGGGGGGTTTTATTCCTACTGGAGCTAGCAGAGTTGGTCTGTCTGGTACAAAATCAAATGCTTTAAGGAAAGGGAAACTGCACAAATTTAACTCTTAAGAGACAGCCTGAGGCAGATATTATAGAAAACACTTCTTGCCTGCCCCACCAAACAAAGAAACTAAGAAATCTATTATAAATAGAGTGTGAGTTTTCACAAATTGTTTGAAGTAGACATCTTACTCCATCTTGATTTAAAACACCAGAAAACGCTTCTCCACCTGCTATTTTCAACTTGCTTCAGCCACACGGAAACCCTGAACTACTGGCCCAAAGCCAGTTTTGATAAGCAAGGCTTCACCTTTTTCAAGATAAGTAAGAGAAACTTTTTTCCTAAAGCTAGATCCCTTGGCCCTTGATTTCAGACAGTGCTTCAAGCTAGCCTGTTAGGTTAACTTCCCAAAAACTGAAAGTGCAAGGTGAAGAAACCGTCTTTACAATTGGTTAGGGAAATACAGTACAACTAGAGTTTTAAGCAAGCCAAAAGTCCTGCATATACAGGGTCTAATCCTGGTCTCCTCAAATGACTCCAAATTTTTCTTTGGTTTCACTGGGATACACAGTACAAACTCAGCTTTATAATCTGGAGAAGGCCCAAACACTTTTTTTAAGCCAAAAGATTTCATAAACAGAACTTTTATCCTAGGCTGGCTATTTCAAAAGGACTTATATGTATAAAAACTTTCTGTGCTGAAGATAGTCCCTAAACGTATAATCCCTGCTGAGCAAGCTGGTTAGGGGAACCTGCCACCCTGTCTATAGTTCTCAGCAGGCATGCAATTTAAACACTGGGGAGTGTAGGTACTCTTTGTAACACTGAGCATTCTGCTGCAAAGAGCTTAGAAGTGCAAAGCCAGTGAATGTAACCTGTCTTCTGTTAATACTACCCTTTGGTGTGCTTGAATTGCATTTTACTTTTCCTCTCTTGTTTTCCCTTCAAAAAATGGAGAAGTAAATCCTTTTGAATATAAAAAAGCTTATTTTTCATAGACAAATAGACCCATGAATAATATATGGTTTGAAGTAAATTTCTGAAAATGTATCCTGCCAGAATTTGCCAGAATGCTTCAAAGTGAGGCAAAATAACTTTTTACATGCTGATCAGAGCCATCTGCTAAAAGTTAATCTCTCTCTCTCTCAAAAATCCTGTGTCTCTGTAGAGCTAAATGGAAATGATGAAATTGTGTTACCTAATGAAGAAGAAATTAACAAGAATTGTCATGGGGTATTTACAATGTTATCATTAGATAACACAGTAGTGTTGTTGCCACTAAATGTGTTCTTCCTACTGTTTCAGTAAACATGTAGTCACTACATAGGTATTGTAAAATCCCATGTGTTACTTCTTTGGCTGGAAATCACTCTTATAACAAGGTTTTTGGTATTTGTTTCCCTTTTATTAGGAGGGGAAGTACCCTGAAATGTGGGATTCTAAAGTGAAATTACAGTCATTTGGAGTTATCTCTTTAATTTGTAATATAATTTACAATAAACCTTTTTAACCACCTTTTCAATGGCTAAATATAGCTCTTGTCCCACTACAGTTTCCTAGCCAGAATTTAATAATAACGATTATATTTCATTTTTTTACATTGTATATTCAGAGTGTCCGTTGATTTCAGGCAGAGCCAGGGTCTCTGGACAATTTGAAGAGTAAAATCTCTGTGTTTAGTTAAGAATAGTTTTAGGTTTTCTTGGGTTAGATCAGCAGCAAAGGAATCAGTGAGAGCTGCTTGAGGCTGCAGTTTGCAAGTGAGATCTACCATTATCTCCTATTGTCTACTATTAAAATATTTGTACATCTTGTGTAGTACATAAACAGCATGGACAAGATACAAGGATTCAGAGTTAAGTTCCAGGATGCACAGACTTCTATGATAGGCATATTGCTACTCTGTGCAGTCAATGAGGAGTGCTTGCTGCCAAGGAACAGGCAGGCATATTGGTCAAGGAGATGCAAGATGAAGATGCTGTTGACCTTGAACTAATGAATGGTGTATGTCTTACTTCCTTATCCCTTTTCAGGAATTTGCCATGTGAAAACAGGATTAACTTCGGCTCAATTTCCCAGGTTCCCCCCTTGGAGATAAATATTAGTATTCTTTCCTTTAAAGAACTGAGCAAGTGGACCTGCTTCTCCCCACCCCCTCTCCAACTATGACCAGACTAGGAAGAGGAAAATGTTATTTTCTTTTTTATGCATTACATTAACAGACAGAACATTACCCAAGGAAACAGACAACTGGGCTTCTGCTTCGAAAGGTGAAAAAAATATACTATATTCAATGACACAACTCTGTAAGCAGCAAACACCTAATAGTTAGGCTGTGCTGTTGTGTATCAAGAAATTTCTGATCATTATTTTGGGAGTCTGTTTTTCTTTATTTTTTCCTGTAAAGAGAGACTATAAAAGCAAGTATACCTTTGTAGCCTATCTGAAATGGAAGAATGGTTGCCCAACTCCAGCAATACGAAGAAAGTCTCTCTTCCTCCCTATGGGCCTGCATCTCGGCTATAGAGAAACTGTCCCAGGAGGTCCAGCAACTCAAAGAGGATATGTCCTACTCTCCACCTGTATGGACACCTCAGCCATTAGGACTAAGCGTTCCTCTGCTCGAGAGAGAGGATACAGAACGTACACATCATGGGCCACCCTGTGGTTTTACCTGCATGACCACAGAGAGAACATGAGGAAGTCAGATGGAAAATCTACCTCCACCCTAGAGGCACGGGTACGTGAGTTGCAAGGAAAAACAATCACAAAAGGGGTTTCTTCCAGGAAAACTGCCACTCCCGTTTCCAGCGGGCAATTCCCCAGACAGAGTAGAAAGGCTGATCTTACTCCTGATTTTAACGAAGAAACTTCTGATTTGTGTTTACAAGAAATTGGTAACGAATACTATGACCAGGACTAGAGGGCCCTGCCTCCAGCCAGGTGGAGGAAAGGGACAACTGGGTTTACTGGACTGTGTGGATTCGATAGCCTGGCACATCAGACGCACAGGAGTATAAGGCTCTAGTGGACACCGGTGCACAGTGTACCCTAACACCATCAAGCTATAAAGGGGCAGAACCCACCTGTATTTCTGCAGTGACAGGGGGATCCCAACAGATAACTGTATTGGAGGCCAAAGTGAGCCTTACTGGGAAGGAGTGGCAAAAGCACCCCATTGTGACTGGCCCAGAGGCTCTGTGCATCCTTGGCATAGACTACCTCAGGAGAGGATATTTCAAGGACCCAAAAGGGTACCAGTGGGCTTTTGGTATAGCTGCCTTGGAGACGAAGGAAATTAAACACCTGTCCACCTTGCCCAGTCTCTTGGAGGACCCTTCTGTTGTGGGGTTGCTGAGGGTCAAAGAACAACAGGTACCAATTGCCAAAACAACGGTGCACCGGTGGCAATATGGCACCGACTGAGACTCCCTGATTCCCATCCATAAGCTGATTCATTGACTGGAGAGCCAGGGAGTGACCAGCAAGACTCACTCACCCTTTAACAGTCCCATTTAGCCAGTGCGAAAGTCAAATGGAGAGTGGAGACTAACAATAGACTATCGTGGCCTGAACGAAGTCAGGCTGCCACTGAGTGTTGCCATACTGGACGTGTTAGAACTTCAATACAAACTGGAGTGAAAGGCAGCCAAGTGGTATGCCACAATTGATATCACTAATGTGTTTTTCTGAAACCCTTTGGCAGCAGAATGCAGACCACAGTTTGCTTTCACTTGGAGGGGCGTTCAGTACACCTGGAATCAACTGCCCCAGGGGTGGAAACACAGCCCCACCATTTTCCGTGGACTGATCCAGACTGCACTGGAACAGGATGAGGCTCCAGAACTCCTGCAATAGCATCTGTGGTCAAGTCCACCTCTCAGTCATGAATCCATCTATATGTTGCATCTCCTCCTTGGTGGCCTGGTGTATTGTATATCATCACTTCTATGTTGGCTGTACACCTGTACCATATCAATGGTATTACAGTAAGAATCACTCAGATTTATAAAGAATGAATTTTGATGAGCAAAGTGCAGTGGTGGTGGAACCAGAACTAGCTTCAGGATGCAACAATCCAACACCACACACCATCTCTCCTGCCCTGAAGGACTGTTATGACAGATGCAGCCCAAAGTCATGGACTAAATGAACACAACATACATCTTACAGGCATGGCCCATACACTAAGGGAGTGATATCTGTGTGTATATATCAAAAGATAGGAAAAGTGGTGGTGACTAACTGGAATGTTTTGGAAAATGTAGGACCTGGGCATGATGTAGAAGGTAAGAATAAGGGGGGAATACTGTCCTGGTTTCAGCTGGGATAGAGTTAATTTTCTTTCTAGTAAACGGTACAGTGCTGTGTTTTGGATTTAGGAAGAGAATAATGTTGATAACACACTGATATTTTAGTTACTGCTGAGTAGTGCTTACACTAAGTCAAAGACTTTTCAGCTTCTCATGCTCTAGCACTGAGAATGCTGGAGATGATACACGAGAAACTAGGAAGGGGCACAGCCAGGATAGCTGACCCAAACTGGCCAAAGGGCTATTCCATACCATATGATGTCATGCTCAGCACGTAGACTAGGGGAAAGCTGGCTGGGGAGCCGCTGCTCGGGGACTGTCTGGGCATCAATCAGCAGGTGGTGATCAATTGCATCGTGCATCACTTGTTTTGTATATTCTTTTATTATTATTACTATTTTATTTTATTTTAATTATTAAACTATTCTTATCTCACCGTACGAGTTTTCTCACTTTTACTCTTCCGATTCTCTCCTCTATCCCAGCCAGGTGGAGTAAGCAAGCAGCTGTGTTGTGCTCAGTCGCCAGCTGGGGTTAAACCATGACAACAACAATCCAGGATTTAAAAGAAATATTTAAAAGCTATCACATTGCTACCAAACCCAGAACATTTATTAATAGCACAGCATGGGATTTCAAGGAGACAAATGCAAATATGTTCACATGCTCTTTGCCATTTTTTTCCATTTTATTAAAACTTAAGCTTTAGATTGCAACCTGGATTTTGGGCCTGGACACACTGCTTAGATTGGGAAAATCCCTTCTTCCCTACTTTTTTCATTACATTCTTTTTCCCTCCCCACAGTGTACAAAGCCTGTGCTGTATGCTTTCTAAGGGTCTTGGAAGACTGACCAATTCTTGGTTTTGGAACCAAGTGACATATCAGAGGAATCTTAGCTTATTATGAATGAGGTTACAAGTGAAAGAGGAAGTGGCAGTCAGGGAAAGACATTTTTCACAGCAGAGTTTCCATCATACTACCACAGAAGGATACTGTCACGGTTTAACCCCAGCCAGCAACTAAGCACCACACACCTGCTTGCCCCTGTCGGGATGGGGGACAGAATTGGAAGAGTAAAAGTAAGAAAACTCGTGGGTTGAGATAAGGTTTAATAGGTAAACCAACAGCCACATGCACAAGCAAAGAAAAACAAGGAATTCATTGACTACTTCCCATTGGCACGCAGGTGTTCAGCCATCGCCAGGAAAGCAGGGCTCCATTATGCATAATGGTTAATTGGGAAGACAAATGTTGTAACTCCAAAAGTGCTCCCCTTCCTTCTTCTTCCCCCAGCTTTATATGCTGAGCATAACATCGTATGGTATGGAACATTCCTTTGGTCAGTTGGGGTCAGCTGTCCCAGCTGTGTCCCCTCCCAACTCCGTGTGCACTCCCCGCCTACTCACTGGTGGTGTGGTGTGAGAAGCAGAAAAAGCCTTGACTCTGTGTAAGCACTGCTCAGCAATAATGAAAACATCTCTATATTATCGTAGAATCATAGAATTGTTTAGGTTGGAAAAGACCTTTAAGATCATCAAGTCCAACTCTTAACCTAGCACTGCCAAGACCACCACTAAACCATGTTCCTAAGCACCACATCTACATGTCTTAAATACCTCCAGGGATGGGGACTCAACCACTGCCCTGAGCAGCCTGTTCCAATGCTTGACAACCCTTTCCATGAAGAAATTTTTCCTAATATCCAGCCTAAACTTACCCTGGTGCAACTTGAGGCCTTTTCCTCTTGTCTTATCACTTGTTACTTGGCAGAAGAGACCGACTGCCACCTCGCTACAACCTCCTTTCAGGTAGTTGTAGAGAGCAATAAGGTCTCCCCTCAGCCTCCTCTTCTCCAAACTAAACAACCCCAGCTCCCTCAGCCGCTCCTCATAAGACTTGTTCTCTAGACCCTTCACCAACCTAGCTGCCCTTCTTTGGACACACTCCAGCACCTCAATGTCCTTCTTGTAGTGAGGGGCCCAAAACTGCATACAGTATTTGAGATGCAGCCTCACCAGTGCTGGATACAGGGGGACGATCACTTCCCTGGTCCTGCTGGCCACACTATTCCTGATACAAGCCAGGATGCTATTGGCCTTCTGGGCCACCTGGGCACACTGCCAGCTCATGTTCAGGCGGCTGTCAACCATCACCCCCAGGTCCTTTTCTGCTAGGCAGGTTTCCAGCCACTCTTCCCCAAGCCTGTAGCATTGCATGGGGTTGTTGTGACCCAAGTGCAGGACCCGGCACTTGTCCTTGTTGAACCTCATACAATTAGCCTCAGCCCTTTGATCCAGCCTGCCCAGATCCCTTTGTAGAGCCCTCCTACCCTCCAGCAGATCAATACTCCAGGCCAACTTGGTGTCATCTGCAAACTTACTGAGGGTGCACTTGATCCCCTCATCCAGATCATTGATAAAGATATTAAACAGAAGTGGCCCCAGTACTGAGCCCTGGGGAACACCACCTGTGACCAGCTGCCAACTGGATTTAACTGCCTTCACCACAACTCTTTGGGCCCAGCCATCCAGCCAGTTTTTTACCCAGAGAAGCATATGCCTGTCCAAGCCATGAGCAGCCAGTCTCTTCAGGAGAATGCTGTGGGAAATGGTGTCAAAGGCTTTACTAAAGTCCAGGTAGACAACATCCACAGCCTTTAACACACAGCCTCACACACTATCAACACTGTTTTCAGCACAAATCCAAAACATAGCCCCATACTAGCTACTATGAAGAAAATTAACTCTATCCCAGCCAAAACCAACACATATATTGAGTTGGATACAAAAGTATGATGATAATACCATAATAGTCTTTGCCAAATAAAGAGAACACCAATTTGAAAAAAAGACATAATGAGAAGGATGTACTTACAGCATTGAGTCGTATGAAGCTGGTTACCAAACTCAGATACTACCAGCATTCCAGCAGAAATATGATGTACTAAAAGCAGACATTAGAAATAACAATGGGGCAAATCTGATTTTGTTTTGTTTCCCCATAAAAACGTCCTGAGAAAGAACGTGAAATTAATGTCATTCATAAACCAAAAATTGCTTTTGGTTTTCTGTCCCTTTCTACAGAGACTTAAGGAAGTTTCAAAGATCCTAATTGACAGAATCACTTTAATTTGATTAAACGTAATTTTTTTTTATTAATTAAGTGTAAGAAATATTTAGAAACTTCTATAAAATTTCCTCTCTTTGGAGGCTCAGAAAACATTATTGCATAAACATTACTTTTTTTCCCCGATATTCTATTAGGATGTTGTGATATATCAGTAACGCATAAAATAGCCTACTGAAATCTCATAATATAAACACAGTATGAGTACATACGTAATCAAATCCAAACATGAGAGTTATGGAGTCTTGATACTTATCACAAGTCATGGGAGAGCTCAGAACTTACGGA
Source organism: Theristicus caerulescens (assembly GCA_020745775.1). NCBI lineage: Eukaryota > Metazoa > Chordata > Aves > Pelecaniformes > Threskiornithidae > Theristicus > Theristicus caerulescens. The sequence continues at coordinate 23,608,767 of CM036564.1, read as the reverse complement.
AGCAACCCTTACAAGACAGACAGCTGTGCAGATAGCTATCCAAATAGGCTTAGAATAAAAGCAGAGAAAAGAGGAAAGATTTAGGAATAAAAGACTGAAGAATTCCAGGGTGGAATTTAAGCATCTAATCTGATCCACAAAGGAGTTTACACTATCCAGAAAGATACTTAGGTAGGCATTTTTTGGGGAAATAAATGTTGTGAATATGACCTGGTGTTAAGAGATTTTACACAGAATGTGGAAAACAGCCTTAAAGTGAAACTTGAGCAAATGTCACAGAAATATTGTTTTAGGTGTGCTGTGCAAGTCCTCTGTCAATTTTGCCTTTTGGAGCTCTCTCACTGTTTTAAAATAGCTACACCAATGAGGCCACTGGGAGAGGTGAAATATCTATTTGGCTGTCTGGGACACATTAGCATTTTCAGTTTAGATTAGGAGTGTACTTTTGAAGGAAATCTCTATCATTTGTATTTAGTGCACTTTGGTTCATGTCACAGAGCAGCCCTGGAACACGAAAACAGAATTCCTGTTTTAAAAAAATAAAATAGGATGGTACCTAATCTAATGCACTGCAACGACTAATGGTCATTGAGTCTACCAGACCAGACTAGAACTACTTTGAGCCAAAAACTTCTGAAATGAGAATTTTGTAGTTGTCAAGTTTCTAGCACAATTTTTTTCTGCCTACAAATTTACTCCTTTTGAGCCACAGAGCTTGTTAATGAAGACAAAGCCTAGCTTTGTTATGATTCAGAAGGCAGAGGCTTAAATATTTTACCTAGCTAAGGAGGTAAGTGATACAAGAGGTTGGTTCAAAACACTTTTATAAAATAAAGGCTTAAAAGAACAAAGTCAAACAGTACAACTACTTCTAAATTGCCAGTTTTGTTACAAGATGAATGAAAAACATTTTGATGCTACCATTGTCTGAAAGTTCTAGAACCATAGTAGTAGCTTCCTTTAACAGTATTAAAACAATTAAAATATTGGATAATATATTTTTTCCCTGTCCAAATGTAAAAAAATGAATATTCTGTAATTTTACATCCTTGCAGCCATGAAGTGTACCATTAACTGGCATTTTATATTTTGCTTTTTGTGCTTTTAATAGTTAGCAGTTACAAAGATTTAGTTCTGCAATAATCACTACATCCCCAGGCTTATGCTTCAAAAATATACATTAGAGTGCAATAAAAACATAACTTTAAAGTGTTCACTCACATATTGCTTCAAACCTGAGGTTCAAGCAAGACTCTGCAAAAGAGGCATTTCTCATCTAAATTGTGGTGAAATTGACAACGTATAAATAAACAAGAAAATCCTTCTCAAAGCATTTAATCAAAACAAACGTACATTCCTTCAGATAAAATTAAAATTATCAGAATTTAAACATGTCAATACATAAAGAAGTATGAAAGAAATGGGTGCAAAATGAACCTTGCAATGGACTGCCTGAAGAATTATAGTGCAACCTTTTAAAAATGAGTGCAACAATTTACTGTTGTATGGAGGCTAAGTCTAATAGCTACAGTTGTACAGACCACCATTGACTAAGGTAAAACCTTCACTTGTATATACAAATTTATTTATATGTAAAATGTGGGAAAGAATCAAATGGATTCTACTGAATTGCAGTAATCAAGGCTTAAATGCATGTATCACAGACAACAACTTATTTATTCTTTCTTGGGAACATAAACTGAATTTTGACAATATTTCTGCTAACAAGAGGGAGAAGAACGGGCTAGTGATAAATGCAAAATACTAATTTTGGGTCTGCTATTGATTTGCTATACAGTCTTGGTAAGTCTTTTCATCTGCATTACCAAGATTCTAGTGAAAGCATGAGATGCACACAAAAAATGGCTGAATGACAAGACACAGATTTTCCTTTATCTTATATTTTCAGGTCTAATTTGACCAGTACATGGACACTTCCCTCCCTCCACCCCATCCAGTAGTGCCTATATCAGGGATACTAAAATCCATCTTGCCAGTTAGACACCATGTTGTGAAAGCAAGACAGAGCCCTAAGTCTATATCTATTCATAAACCTTCCCCTTTCACATAAACCTTAAAGCCTGCCTTAAAACCTTATTTTCTGATCTTGGCTGCTGCTAACTGGTTCTCAGCTATAGTCAGTCACACTGACTATATGGCTTAAGTATCCATGTTTATTCTTCCTCATCAAAGTATTTCTGGCCTAGGCAAACCCAGCCTCTGATATGATCTTTCCACTTGTCTAATGCCTGTTCTAAAAAATGGATCCATCCATCATCCTGGAACAGATGCGCACACTCATACTGTAGACCAATTAGAGAGTAGAGGAGGGCGTGGATTAACTGCAAAGGGGAGGGTAGAGAAAGAAATGTATTTGCCATGGGATCACTCCTTTGCTCTCTACAACTACCTGAAAGGAGGTTGTAGAGAGGTGGGGGTTGGTCTCTTCACCCCAGTAACAAGTGATAGAACAAGAGGAAATGGCCTCAAGCTGCGCCAGGGTAAGTTTAGGTTAGATATTAGGAAAAACTTCTTTACTGAAAGAGTAGTCAGGCACTGGAACAGGCTGCCCAGGGAAGTGGTTGAGTCCCCATCCCTGGAGGTATTTAAAAGACGGGTAGATGTGGTGCTTGAGGACATGGTTTAGTGGTGGACTTGGCAGTGGTAGGTTAACGGTTGGACCTGATGATCCTAAGGGTCTTTTCCAACCTTAACAATTCTATGATTCTATGATACTTAGTAGACCTAATTCTTTTTTACCTTGGGTAGCTTAATCATCAACTTTAACCTTTGCAATGAAGCAGAAGCACACCCTCCTATTCTAAGCAAAAGAATGCCAGAATTGCAACAGGTAGTGGAGAAATGCCTTTTTTCCTTACTACTGAGAATTTACATAGAAGTAGAAAGTTTCTAGGTAGAATAACCAGATGCCATGACAACTTAGAAAGTCTCCACAGGCAAGGAACACTGGTTCTTGCAACTTAATCCTTCTGCCCAGTAATTCTTAACATGATGTGACTGCAAGCTGTGAAACATTTTCTTGTGTCTGACTTTTTCAACTTACTTTACAGTGTAAAAAACAGATCTCTAATACAAAATCCCCTTCTGTTTTCCTCAAAAAAAAAAAAAGTTTGTGCAGGAATTGTTTTAGGTATCTTTCAGGTTACAGTACAAACTTCCTGAATTTATCATCTGTAACTAAAGTAAATAATTTACTAAGTTTTTAATGTAGCCCTGACTCCATACAAACACACAAAAATAGGAAGGTAAAATTAAGAATTTTATGCTTCCCTTTCTTTCTCCTGCTGATTTGTTTGGGGAAAATGGTAGTTTGTTGAATAGCTGAATTGGCCATTATCTGAAAGCATACACATTTTTCTTCAAGTCGTCTGTCAAATAGGGGAGAACAGAGAATAAATTTTTTATTGTAATACTTTTGATGTTGTTGTTCATATTTCTATGTACATCATACCATGTTACAGAATACACTCTCAAACCTTATACTACCTACATCTTATACCTCTCGTTACTCTAATGTGGTGATGCTCTTATCAGGTCTTAACTGATTAAGGATGTCCAGCCTCATTCTAGTTAACTCGACTACCTTTCACATGAAGATGTTACATGTAAAGGTCAGGTGCTACAGTATTACTTAATTATTTAACTACAGATCCTGCATTTGAATTTTATCTCTTAAATCTGGGACTTCACAATATCATTTCAACCAGGACATTCACCCAGCTAATTTCCATGTCACTTTCTAAATAATTTATTGTGTATAGAATTTTTTTGTATTTTCATTTGCAAGCAGGATTCTCCGACCTCTTCTGACTTCTTATATGCTGATCCATAATAAGAAGGGGTGGCCCTTTTCTAAAGGGGGACTTCTTACCTGAATTGAGCAATTTCAACACCTGATCACAAGGTGGTAGCACTCCTGCTTCTTCTGTACTGACACTCATTGTAGTCAGTTGGCAAGGGTGGAAAATAACAGCTTGAAGCTTCCAGATTCTGCTCTCACTGACATTAATATGCCTTAAAGTCATGTGTAGAAAGGCAATTTTAATATATGATGCTCACATAATGTCACTAACATATGCTGTGCCAGCAGCAAATTGATTGTAGGGCAGCCTCTTCCATTTTTCTTTCATCCTGACATTACAGCTGACAATTTTTAAATGTTGAACACTGGGGCAGTTCTAGATAAATCATACACACAGTCACAGAAAGCAACTATGACACATCAAACTCATCATATCCGCAATAGCAAGCCATTCTATTCATGCACAGATTAGCTTCTGAAGAACAGTGTGGCTCTACTTCACATATGCAATTTATCTGCATACACACAGTAAAAGTTTTTCTGCAGGCCAGCAGTCTGGGTTGCCAAACACTGGGAAAAGCAGGCTGTTCTCACAGAAACACATGAGAAGCTTCATCCTGTTTTATACAGGATCTGGTAACTGCATTTGATATGTAACAATGAGCATCTACATGATGACTATCAGTTTTTCTTGAATGTAAGGGATTCTCCATGGGATTTCTCCCAGAAGTTGTCTGTATTCAGATATATCAATGGACTAAAGATGTAGTGTTGTACTTCAGTTGCCATGTTCATACCCGAATGCAGAGAATAGTAGGTTGACCTGACTGTAACCGAATATTGTCTGTAAAGCATCAATCTTTTCTTGCAGAAATATGCAAAACAAATGTTTATGTGGGGCTCATTGACAGGGCTTTAAACTAGATTCAAAGGGGGAAGGGTCAATATCAGGTTTGCCTGTGACAAGGGGTGGGATGGCACGCCATGGTTAGAGGGACAGGGTACTAGTGGGGGATGGGATGCTAGCAGGGGCCCTCAGCCTGTTGACCTGAGGTGTGCTGGAGACACTGCAGCACAGTCGAAGTCTTACGGGCATGAGAAGGGGGCTCTTGAGGTAATAGGAGCCAACAGGGAAATATCAGAGAAATTCCTCAAGGGAACCAAGGGGTGTTCCTCCAAGAAGATGACATGGATGACAGCCCAACTGAAGTGCCTCTACACCAATGCACGCAGCATGGGCAACAAACAGGAGGAGCTGGAAGCTACCATACTGCTAGAAAGTAATGACCTAGTTGCCATCACTGAAACTTGGTGGGACGAATCCCATGACTGGAGTGCATCTATCAAAGGCTACAGGCTGTTCAGAAGGGACAGGAGAGGTAAAAGGGGTGGAGGCATTGCCGTCTACACCAAGAAATGGATAGAGTGTCAAGAGCTGGCTCTGAAGAATAGCCATGAGCAGGTTGAAAGCTTATGAATAAGAATTAGAGACCGAGGCAACAAAGGGAACCTTGTGGTTGGGGTCTACTACAGGCTGCCTGATCAAGGGGAGCCTATTGATGAAGCCTTTTTTCTTCAACTACAGGAAGCTTCGTGCTCGCAGGCTCTTGTCCTGATGGGGGATTTTAACCACCCTGACATCTGCTGGGAAAGTAACACTGCAGGAGGCAGGCAATCTAGGGGACTCCTGGAGTGCATGGAGGACAACTTCCTAAGCCAGGTAATAGATTTCCCTACCAGAGGGGATGCAGTACTCGACCTGGTGGTCACCAATGTAAGTGAGCTCATTGGTGATGTCAGGATTGGAGGCAGCCTCAGCTGTAGTGATCACACACTGGTAGAGTTTACTGTCCAGAGAGATAAGAGTCGGGTGAAGAGACAGTCAGGACCCTGAACTTTAGGAAAGTAAAATTCCAGCTCTTCAAGGAGTTAATCAACAGAACTCCCTGGGAAATGTCCCTCAGGGACAGGGGAGCAGAACAGTGCTGGCAGATCTTCAAGTACGCTTTCCATAGAACACAAGAGCTCTCAATCCCCTGGTGCAAGAAATCGGGCAAGGAAGGGAAGAGGTCAGCATGGCTGAGCCATGACCTGTGGGTCAAACTAAAGGGCAAGAAGAGAATGCACAGGGAGTGGAAGAAGGGACTGGTATCTTGGGAAGAGTACAGGGACACTGCCTGGTTGTGTAAGGATGGGATCAGAAAGGCCAAGGCTTGGCTGGAGCTGAACCTGGCGAGGGACGCAAAGAATAATAAGAAGGGGTTCTACAGGTACGTCAACCAGGAAAGGAAGGTTAAAGAAAGCATACTCCCTCTGCGGCAAGCTGGTAACAACAGATGAGGAGAAGGCTGAGGTACTCAACAACTTCTTTGCCTCAGTCTTCACTGGCAACCTCTCTCCTCACACCTCCCAAGTCAATGGGCCATTTGACAGGGACTGGGGGGGCAGAGGTCCTCCCACTGTAAGTGAAGATCAGATTCACAACCACCTGAGGAGCTTGAACATACATAAGTCTATGGGTCCCCATGAGATGCATCCCAGAGTCCTGAGGGAATTGGCTGAGGTAGTTGCTAAGCCACTCTCCATGATATTTGAAAAGCCATGTCATTCAGGTGGTCCCTGGGGACTGGAAAAAGGGGAATATTGCACCCCTTTTTAAAAAGGGTAGAAAGGAGGACGCTGGGAACTACCGACCTGTCAGCCTCACCTCTGTGCCTGGGAAGATCATGGAACAGATCCTCCTAGAAGCTATGCTAAGGCACATGGAGGACAGGGAGGTGATTTGAGACAGCCAGCATGGCTTCACCAAGGACAAGTCCTGCCTGACCAGCCTAGTGGCCCTCTATGATGGAGTGACTGCATCAGTGGACGAGGGAAGGGCTACAGATGTCATCTATCTGGATTCCTGTAAGGCCTTTAACATGGTCCCCCACAATATCCTTCTCTCGAAATTGGAAGGATATGGATTTGATGGGTGGACTGTTCGGTGGATAAGGAATTGGCTGGATGGTCGCATCCAGAGGGTAGTGGTCAATGGCTCAATGTCCAGATGGAGAACAGTGACAAGTGGTGTCCTTCAGGGGTCTATACTGGGGCCAGTGCTGTTCAGTATCTTCATCAATGACATAGACAGTGAGATCGAGTGCACCCTCAGCAAGTTTGCAGATGACACCAAGCTGAGCGGTGCAGTTGACACACCTGAGGGATGGGATGCCATCCAGAGGGACCTGGACAGGCTGGAGAGGTGGGCCTGTGTGAACCTCATGAGGTCCAACAAGGACAAGTGCAAGTTCCTGCAGCTGGGTCGGGGCAATCCCTGGTATCAATACAGGCTGGGGGATGAAGGGATTGAGAGCAGCCCTGAGGAGAAGGACTTGGGGGTACTGATAGATGAAAAGCTGGACATGAGCCAGCAATGTGCTCTCACATCCCAGAAAGTCAACCATATCCTGGGCTGCATCAAAAGAAGTACAGCCAGAGGTTGAGGGAGGTGATTCTGCCCCTCTACTCTGCTCTGGTGAGACCCCACCTAGACTACTGCGTCCAGTACAAGAAGGACATGGATCTGTTGGAGTGGGTCCAGAGGAGGGCCACAAAAATGATCAGAGGGATGGGACATCTCTGCTATGAGGAAAGGCTGAAAGAGCTGGGGTTGTTCAGCCTGGAGAAGAGAAGGCTGTGCGGAAACCTTATTGCGGCCTTTCAGTACTTAATAGGGACTTATAAGAAAGATGGGGACAGACTATTTAGCAGGGCCAATAGTGACAGGACAAGGGGTAATGGTTTTAAACTAAAAGAGGGTAGATTCAGGCTAGATATAAGGAAGAAATTTTTTACAATGAGGGCGGTGAAACCCTGGAACAGGTTGCCCAGAGAGGTGGTAGATGCCCCATCCTTGGAAACATTCAAGGTCAGGCTGGATGGGGCTCTGAGCAACCTGATCTAGTTGTAGATGTCCCTGCCAATTGCAGGTGGGATGGACTAGATGACCTTTAAAGGTCCCTTCCATCCCAAAGCATTCTGTGATTCTATGATCTGTTAAAAACATGCCAGACAAAAAAAAAACTAGAAAGTTGGAGCATCCCTCCAGGTTCTGGGCTTCACCAGCATTGCTGCTATGCCTTCTGCAGCCACACACCAGAGCTTGAAATCTTGTGATAAATTATTGGTTTATGGTTTTCCACTTCAGCTCCAAAAATTATAATATTTTAATTATTATTACTTTCATTCAGGCCCAGTAATCCTTACTCTGAGGCAGTTTGGCTTCTCTGCCACTGACCTCACTTGAGTTGGGGCCCTGAGCATAGCATCTGGGGGTTGCTATGCCCATCTGGGGGAGGGGGGAGCTTCTTCCGCTCCACCCCAGCACAGGGCTAATGGAACGCAGAGAATCCCAAGAAATGCAAGGGGAGGAGGGAAGTTAATACAAGTCCCTACTGTGGAAATAAATAAATAAATCCAATGGTGGACTAAGTTGATGAGCTGCACCGCTCCCATTCCCTGTGGAGCACTTGCGGCCCATTCCTTGGACACCTCCCAACAACACGGAGGTTTTTACATTACCCTAGCAAATGTATCTCCCCTTTCTAGCCAGTTGGCAGCCTGTTTTATCTCAGTGTGTAACACATTTGAGATAGAGTTATTTTATCTTTAAAGGGCCACCATGTCCAGCTTTCTTAATAGAGAAGCAAATATCTGAGACATAGGAGCGTGAGGGTGTTAAATAGTTTGTTGCTTTGCAGTAGTCTGCTGGCTGCTCAGCCTATTCCTATGGCTGAAAGCAGTGAGGAGACCATGGCTGGACTTTTTTCATTGTAGCTTTGAAATAAATCTCTCTTTTTTTCTTTTTTTTCCCAAACCACTTATTATCTTTGAGTTTTATTGAAATAGTTGTCCAAACCCCAGAAATTCTTGACAGCCATCGGTCTGTGTCCGTAATTGCTTGATTGCCTCCTTGATGCTGTCTTACTATAACTAGAGTCTTTTGACATTAAATTTTGCAATTACTTCTCTTTCTTCTAATGGCAATAATAAATATTGGTCATGTATTCTGAATACAATTATAATTGACTATTTTCAAATGATGCAGCTTCACCTATCTTACTGAAGTGTGGAACAAAAGACATTTTCCTACACCTAATGCAATCTTCCAGGCCAAAGGTTTTCTGTCATACACACCAGTGAAATCTCATTAATGAGTAAAACTAGGACTCTCACATCTTCAAATTCCCTGTTTCTCTCCATCAAAGGTGTTTTAGTGACTTTTATTTTTCAAGAAAGCTTACCACATGACCTCTAGGAAAATAAGGAATTAGTCAACATCTGAAAATTCAGTCTGTTGAACTATATTCACTTTGTTTAAGGCTGATATATTGATCAGGATTCATTCACTTGGAGAATAAAATAAACTATGCAGACTGTCTCTAAGCAAACAATTAGAACACTGAAAATGTCAGCAAAACAAACAAAACCCCTCCTTCCCCAACCTTTTTTTCTGTCCCCATCCAAAACACCGTACAAATAAAATTGTGTTGAAAAGAGAAGACTCAAGAAGAGAATCTCAGTCATGATATTTTTAGGAAACAAAATTAAGGCTACTTAGGAAATCAAGAAATTTCTTAGCTCCAGTTAATAAGAAGTAATTGCAGGTTCTTGGGTCTGCTCTGTGTCTGACAGAATAAATAAATGGCCTAGAAATAACAATGGAGTCAGAAGGTAATTTGGCCACTACCATATTTCACTTATGGAAGATGCCTGCTGGAGAAATGCCAAGTAATCTCTGAATCAAATAAAAAGCTATGCCATCATGGAGAAACCTGCACTGGGAAATTCATTTACATATTGCTACAAAGGAAATGCTGCACATAAACACTAGCACAAAAAGATTTTTCTTTATTTCTTTTAAATGTAGGTTCTTCAATGCTATTAAAATGTAAACATTTAAAAAGTCAAATTTTAAATGAACCTTTCATTCGATGATTTGTATTACAGTGGCTTAATCATTATCTTTATAATTTACATCCTCTTAGCAGTTCCTTTCATTGTGATTCCATCAAAAAGGGGAAATTTATGTGATAAGACTTTTTGTATAATCACATTTGGCCTCATATCTTGAAAATATGATTCACAGTTACTGAATTCTAGAGAAGACAGATTTAAGCAAGTTACTTTGTAGATGAAATAGTGCTTATTCATACTCCCTGGACAGACAGAGAACTTCTGGGCTCTGGGACAGTCACAGTCAAGCTCCTTTAACCTCTATGAGAAATATGTTATGGAATGACATCTTGCAACCTTTCATGGCATTTGATTACTAGCGTGAGCAGAAAAAAAAGTTCAAAGAGACCACTTTTCCTTTCTTTCTCCTTCCTGCCATCCTCTCTTCACGCCCACAAAAAAACTGACTAATTATTCATGGCATAAGAGGTTGGTTTTAATGTGTGCAATACCATATTCTCATTAATAAAAATATCTACTTTCAGATATCTCAATAGCTGTAACTAAAATTTTACTAGGAGAAATCAAATACAGTAGTAAAAATATCTTTCCAGTAAATTAATTTTACAGATGTTTTGTTTAATGTTTCAATGGGACATTTTTATTAATGAGAGTATTACAGTACTTAAAAGCAAGCACTAAATGCAAATGAGTTCACTTACAGCTGTTAAAAAAACCAGCTACAGTTATGGATATTCAGAAGTACCCACTCTTTCTTCAACATTCATTTTGGTGGGCTGCTTTGCGTTTCTTTTCATCTCCAAAGGTGTTGTAGTGATGATATTTACAAATATCTATAAAGCAAAAAGCAGCTTTTGAATGCAGCTTTAGTTCTCAAAGTAATTGTATAAATGCTTCTCTGAAATGGTGTGCTATGTGATCCCTCCAAACTTCTGAGTTAATTTATACTCTGAGTTGATTCATTGTGTTTATCTGCACAAATCCTTTTATAGAGAGGAAAAGAATTTTAGTTATGGCTACAAGAAATTAGCTAATATTAGGGGAGTGCATGGAAATGGTTTCTAAAAGGTAGAGACGAGTGTATCAGTGGAGTCAGGAGCGTATTTGCCCATTACCATTTTGGAATTCTGCTTCTGAGTTGGATCATCTTCCCCACTTCCACTAGTGGGACTGTAAATCTGAAAATGCAATGGTGGGAATTGAATAGTTGTTAGGTTCTAGTTTAATCTTTTGATACTCTGAACATGTTTGTATATTAGCATTCATTGCATATTAGGGCTTGGGTGTTTGGTTTTGGGTTTTTTTTTCCTTCTTTTACGTATCTATTTAATTCTGAATTACTTGAATTTACAACTGTTAGCCTGGAGACAACTGCAAGATCTTTACATATTTCAAGATTACTGAAATTGTATGCTCCATTCATCTTAATATATCCACTTTCCCCTATGCTTCCCCTGAAAGCCTGCTTCAGAGTTTGTGCAAAATATGCATTTGCCTGGCAACATGAATGTAAGTCGTCTGTACTGCTCAGTAGTTTCACTTCCAGTAACATTTTTAAAACAAAGCAGAAATCTGTCACTACATTTCACAGGGGGTCAAAAGAACTTGTGCATATGAGGCTTGCTTTAAAACTACTAACTCTCTCCAGACATCAAGATTTTTCTTGTTCTTGGTTAGCTTAGGTGCATATTAGTTGCTGAGCTGCTCCTGCACATGGAAATTGGTACATCTGCGAATTTACAGAAATTCACAATTTTGATTTATCGGTGGCTAAGCTTAATGATCACACTATGGATCCAGAGTTATCATTTCATTCAGTCCAAGTTGATTTGAAACATTAAAATCCCTTTTGATAGGGACATAAACATGAAATTTGGCAGGTAGTTCCTCTTAGTCACAATTTGAAAATATACTGGATAATTAGCACCCTCTCAAATTGCATCCCCATGTATTAAAATTCTCTCTGAGATCAGCTGATATCACTAATTCAGATAAAACTAACTCACATCCAGAAAACATAACAGCAGCATCAGATCAGGGAATCTGAGTTTAAATTATTTTTCAGTTCTTTTCTTATTTTAAGACTGAAGAGAATAGCTCTGTTTTACCCCTCCTGTGCAATAAAGCATTTTAACACTGCTCTTGAACAGGTCTCAATTATTGGAAAAGCTGCAGTATGAAGGCATCAGGAGCTCTTGTGAGACAATAAATGCTTAACAGTCTTTATGATGATGAGTCATGGGGCAGAAAGATCACTTTCATCTTTTTTTGCATAGCCTTGAGGACACTGCAATTACTTACAGAACAATAACAGTACCCCAGGGTCTTCTGGCAAGTCTGGTGATACCATAATGGACAGCAGCAGACAAATAGTAACAAATAAGCAAACAAAAAGCTGTGTGATACACTCTCTATTAAAAAGATAAAAGGAAGGGGTGGAAAGGACCAGGCATGAGAGGGATTCCCACTGCTGTTTACCAAATGGAAAGCATATTATTTTCTTCTGAATCCATTCATGGGAAATAAAGCACTAAGTAAATAAGAAAAGTAAACTGAACTTGGGGATGCTCAGCACAGGACTTGCTTATAAATCCTGTGCCCTAGATATGGTTATTCCTGGACTTTGGCTAAACTGGGAACTTTATTTTATGGACAATAACAGATTAAGCAAAAGCTGTTTTTTTCTACAGATTTTGCTTTCTTGAACTGTGTAGGAGAGTGTGCTGATATCCAGACAGAAATCTGAAAGGTTAGGCACTATCATATTACACTCATAAGACAGTACACGTTTTACTTGTTGGCATGCCATGAAGCAACAAAAGAAAACATACATTATGGATTTGAGTAACGGTATCTCTGAAATAGTACAAGGCTAACTGACAAGGCAAGATGCATCAGTGCCACTGCTTCAATTTTCAGTGTACTTTATTCAGTACGCCTTTCCATTGGAATATTAAATGCATCAAGTATTTTGTCTAATTCAGCCCTTTGATTCCTCTTATGTCAATAATAAGCTGGAATTATATTACAAGAGTTAAATCAGGTCCCATGTCACCTATCTTCCTCATTGCCTAAGCATTTTTTTTCACATGCCACTCACCTGAAGTTGATTGACTCTTGAGTTTCTGGCATGTTAGATAGATAGCACAAGTGATTTAATAGCATGACCTGAAAATGAAGGCTTAAAGAGAGACCTTTGTTCATACAGCTATTAGCTGAGGACAGGATTTATTCACCTTGTCTCTCCTGTATATATTAATCTCGTTAGAGTTGCAGTCCAGAACTCCTGCTATGGGAAGATACCATTAGCAGTCCCTAGAACACAGGATCTTAAACTGCATTGTAGAAAAACTTCTGAAAACTGCAGCAGTGCCATACAGCTCCTCACTGTCCAATAGCACTGAGTGCAGCTGCGGGCAAGACCCGCAGGGGCTGGAGCCAGGACCTCATGGTACCGCTCAGGGAGGCTGTGCAAAGCCATCAGTGCCCATGGGGCCCTGACACTCATGGCTCGTAAGGCTTCAGCTTTTGGTTTTCGGGAGCCTTTGGAAGTGTGCCTTATGTTACAGTCATAACATATACTGGTTTTGGAGTTCATACAATGACTGTCATCTTTATTCAGGATTCATCTGTTTATCAGCTGTGCAAGGCTAGTTCCCATCCCAATCTAACTGTTGTAGATAAGTTGCTCATTAATGCTAAATATAAGACTCTCAGTATTAATGTGTGTTCTGCGGTATCTTTAGCCCGATTGACTCAAAGATAGCTTCCTTCTGAATTACTAAATGTTAGCTAAATTTTCTTATCTCCTCTTCTTTTTTACATTTTTAATGGACAAACATTTTTGATCTGTTGAATCACGTTAGAATGAGTCAATAGCTTTGTCATGTTTTACCAAACTCTTAAATAACAATTCTTAGTTCTAGTCTCTCCTTTTGGTATCTCTTATTATTTTAGTATTTCAGAACAACTCATAATGTAGCATTTCTGAAATTTCACATCTCTTTCTCAGTGGTAGGTAATTTTCCTTTTGATTTCAGCTTGTGACTGTGGAACATACAAGACAGGTTGCATTTGGGTCTTCTTGACTGCTGCTTTTCTGTTTGTTTTTGAAAACTTGAGGTTTTTGTTTGTTTGTTTTTAACTGGAACATTCTAAACAACTTTATCCCTGTTCCATGCTGCATTTTGTTTGTTAAGACGTTGACAGTGAGGAGCTTCTGCATGACTATCTCCACCATGAGCCCTCATTCACATAATTGGCATTCCTTGTCAGTAAATCAAAATAATCTCTAATTTGTTGGGTTTTTCTTTTAATCTGCTGCTAGTTAAATGCACAGGGTTTAGTCAGTTCTAATGCATTTTCCACATCCAACACAAAGGGTTTGTCAGCTGACATTTGCCATCCATGAACTGCTTGCACAAATCAAGCTTCCTATCTGTCCTTGTACAGACCTTCTATACAGTTGAGATTTCCTTTATTCTGTTCATATGTCATAGAAATTCAGAGGGTTTCTAATATAACAGCCTGACTTGAAGATACCATCCAAGGCTTTATTTCTCTGATAAAGGAGCCTGAACCAGAATCTGCTTTTTTTCAGACAATAAAAGACAACATTTCATAGAATATTCTGAGCTGGAAGGGACCCACAAGGATCATCAAGTCCAACTCCTGTCCCTGCATAGGACACCCTCAAAAATCATACCATATGTCTGAGGGCTTTGTCCAATTGCTTCTTGAATGTTGTCAGGCTTGGTGCCACGACTGCCTCCCGGGGGAGCTTGTTCCAATGCTCCACTACCCTTTGGGTGAAGAACCTTTTCCTAATGTCCAAGCTACGCCACCCCTGGCATATCTTCCTGCCATTCTCTCGGGTCCTAAATTTATCCTAATTTATCCTGTATATACTTAATGGCAACTTTGAGCCATACAAATCTAAACATAAAATTAACTTTTACCTACTTTGAAAAAAAAAAATCTGATTTCCTGTCTCTAATGAAGTTGCTGGGAACTTTACCACAACTTCAGTAGGACCAGGATTTAATTTTTAATGATTGATGTCAGTGTTTTAACCTTCAGTCTTCTCTATTCTACCTTCTGTATTTAGCATGTCATGTTTTCAAAATGCTTCAAAGTCCCACAAAAATCTTGTCAAAAAATACAGACACGTTGGAAAAATCTTGTTACAGTTACAATGTCAATGCCGTGCAAAACTCAGTTTCTGCACTGAATATGTTTGGTCAAACTTTAATCTGCTTCAAACTTAGCTCTGTTACATTAACCTTATTACCATTTTATACAGAGGTGTTTTCATTTGGCAACATAAATACCAATCCTCAGTTCTTCCAGCATCCAACTCGTAGCCATCAAAAAAAAAAAAAAAAAGATATAAAGCACAGTAAAGATGCAAAGAGAGGATTAGGAAAAAGAAAAAGGGTTTTGATTATGCAATACAATCAAGAGCACCTGTGCTGGAATTCATTAACTCCATTGAGCAGGCAGCTGCATATTTGCAACATCCTGATGAGACAGGGGGAAATAAAAGGAGAGCAGATGACTGACTGTACAGATTGGAAAACATAAAAAAACATTTAAAGTGCCTCATTTTCTTACTCAGGCATTTGATTATCCTGTTTCCCTTTTAGAACTGCTGATTTCCTTGTATTTCTGTGTATATAATATGTTTGTATAGTTCATTTTACAGGTATCTTCATTATAAATACAAAGTAACACTGCAATAATGTTTTCCAAAAAGTACAGCTTACACTACTGGTTCTGCAATGTTAAATACTTGAAGTAATGCTGAACACCTTTATTCTTTAAGTTTATAATTTAGGAGAGACCATTCTAATTGGCAATCATCCTGGCCATATTAGGCAACTGGGTTTTTTTGTTTGTTTGTTATTCCTATTTTCTCTATCCCAAATTTCTCTGTGCTTTATGCTAGACAGGTAAATTTATAATCCACAGAAATTTTAGTTGGATCTCTGTCATGGCTTGCAGCTGTGGAAGAAATCCATATTCCTGATTCATACTCCTGTTGCAATTAAGGGTCATCAAGTGGATCTTGACCTCACTGTCTCCTTTTGGCCTCTGCTAACAGTGATTATACAAGTTATTTTCAAGCACTTATTGGATTCTTCAAGTGGAAATTCTGAAAATAGCTGATCACAGATGTCTCCTACAGTAACTTCTCTGATGCTGAGGGAAGACTGTAGGTATTAATGCTTCCTCAGATTATATTAAATCCTACTCATGTTACCTAAGGGATCAGGTGTGTGTGAGGAATATGGAGTTGAAAAATGGCCTCTGAAAGCTGGAGCCTTGCAAAGTTCCCATGAACTAATTTCCTCAGGTTTATCAAGGGAAAACAGATGCATGCTGTTAGTCACCTAAACTTTAGTGGGATTTTACAGTAACATCTTTATAAATGAAAGAATTTAGCAAGCCTCCATGATGCACTGAGTTTTGTCTCTTACTGAGATACAATGTTACAGGACATAAGCAGGAATTACTGGCAGTATTTGATCTGCATATCTGCCTGCATGTTTCCCATTATGATTCATGGTCTCTTGTTTATAACTTTTTGAGACCAATTCATCAATATAAAGTACTCTGTAGGTTCCACTTGGAGTGGAAAATAAGCGTATACACATATCCAGAATTCCAGATACCACATTCAGATCTCTCATATGTCAGTGTTCCAGAAATAGCTCTACTGAGCTCAATCAATTGACATTGAATTTATATAACTGAGAACAAAAGTAGGAATTGACCTCTTTTCTGTAGTCTCACTAGTAAAATCATGCTTACTAATATAACATGCTGCCCAAACAAGCATTGTAAAACAAAAAGAACAACACTGAGAAATAGAATGGCCGAAAGTGAGTCTCAAGCATTGAAATACTACTGAACAATATATTTCGTTAGTCTAAATATAATTATTCTTCTCAAAATCACTTAACATCATTTTCCTATTCATTATCTTGTTTATTACTACTTGATTGAAATACTACTTTCCTGTCCTTTAAGAAGACTCCTATTTCTCCTATATTTATTTTAAAGACAATCATGATTAATGTGGCTTCATTAGCATGTCTGAGGTCAAACACCTCATTAGATGCTTTCCCTGGAAAGCATTTACTAAGTAAGTAAGTTGTCCTACTAAGGCAAATACATCATTAAACAACTGAAGTAGCACAGCAGCAAATTTGAGAGATGAACACAGCAGCATCCATGAAGTATTTGTTACATGACTATGGCTAAACCAAAATACCTAACAAAGTTTCACATCTCAAGCAATTTGTTTCATACAAATCATTATACAGACATACAGCTGAAAAATGTCTTCATGCATTGTAGGCCACAAAGGGAGTTTAGGGGATGCCTAGGGCATGTTAAGAAAGCATGTTCTGGGACCCCTGAAGGGATATCTCTGAGCTGGTATATTTGCTTAGTATCATATGGATCCAAATGGAGATACTTGGGATCTAAAAGCAACAAACCCATATTAGTCTGACAGTGTACCTAAGGTGGCAGGCCCCAGTCTTTCTGTAAGGCTAATTAGCATGCTCATGATTATACTGTTTCCAGTTTCAGACTTAGCTCAGTCAGCTCTAAGACAGATATCTCATTGTACAGGCATAATGATGTGTACCGTCAGTGTTAGTCACCTACTTTTGCTCCAGTTTTCAGTTGTTAGCCCTCTTTTGGTGCTGATATATAACGAAAGTCGCCCTTTTCCCAAGGAAACTGAGACATCCCTCCTTGATATCAGAGTAAACAGAACACTTACACGAATCCTTAGCCTGTCTCATTCAATCCTAGATCTCCTCTATCTTAGATGAATTTGCTGCTCCTATATAATAGCTTTAATTAATAGGATATAGATACAGATATACACAGATTCTGACTCTCTTTTCTTGCCTGCTTGAGGATCTTCATGTCTGAGTATGTATGGCTGCCATCAGAAATATAAGAAACTGTATTGGTCCACAATTTGGAAGTGATTTTTACTAAATTCTATCTTGTTTTGCTTATTTCTGTATTTCATTTAAATAATGATTGTTTATTAATAACTTATTAGAAAGCCACATTTGTAACAGTTTTCCAAAAAGCTGTTGGATGCTCTGTGTTTCTGGTTTTGGTAGGTGACACCAGAAGCTTTGATGCACAATTTTAGCCTTGTTAGTAGTCTGACTGGGTGACCCTGTGTTCCATGGCTTATCAAAATGTTTGCAAAAAAAGTTGGTACGGTATATGACTTCCAAGGTGTTACTTTTTAAAATTTAAGAGCAAACAGGCTATGCTGCCATGAAGTAAGAGAGCTGTTTTTCTTCATGAATTAGTAACTGATGAAAAACTAACCAAAAAAAAGGATAGAAACAAATTATGGAAATCTATTAGACTGTCCATAGAAATATGCTTTGGGACCTCTGCTTTTCAAGTTTAAAACAGCCAAAACAGTAGTTGACCATGAAGAGTAATAGGAAGATCTCAAAGCACTAAATGACTCAGTGATAAAATGGCAGATAAAATCTGGTGTGAATTGAATGCATATGGAGAAAATAACTCTAATGAAATATATATCGTGATGGCTCTGAATAATATATTGATACTCAGGAAAGAGATTTTGAAGTCATGGATAGTTCTCTGAAAATGTCGATCAATATTCATTTCTAGTCAAAAGAGAAAACTATATGTTGAAGCTTACTAGGACTTACTAGTTGATAGCAAAAAAGGAAATGGCACTATATAAATCCCTTATATACTGCTAATTATAAACCCTATGCAAGTTTAGTAGCTCCTAAAGTCCATTTTAAAAGGACTAGTTAGAACTAGGAAAAATACAGAGAAAAGCAACAAGGATAACCAAAGGAAGGAAATAATGCTGATTTGGCCAAACCACATATATTAGGATTCTTCACTTTGGAAAAGACATGAAGAAAGATATGAATGATATGGAGAAGGTGAATACAGAATAACTATTCACCTCACCTTAACACAAAAACTGGCAGGCATCTCATTAAATTACCAGGTATCTCATTTAAAACAACCAAAGGAATTTTTTTTTGTTATCTACCATGCTATATTCTGTAAAAAATACATTAGTTTAAAAAAAACCCACAAAAATCTTCAAATTCATGAAGCATAGATCCATCAACTGTTCCTTTGTTGTTTTTCAGGTTACATTCTTCCACAATCTCATCCTCAGAAGTGTTCAACCTAGTTTTAGCTCAAAGGAGATTATAGTCTCCACTGAAATGTTCATTATGTGCCACAAATCTGTCAAAGACTGTATTCACTGCTTTGAAAAATCAATTTCATGCATAAATTTTAGAAAGTTTCTCTTGCAGAAAACAGATGCACAATAGCAGTCTCTTCAGCATAACTTTAAATCTTACTCTCTAACAGAGCCTAAAACCCTTAAGAAAGCCTCATCTGCTGTTCCTTCACTCCAAAATGTCATGAATGTTAATTGACTTGTTGGTAGAGATCAACCTGGGACCATTAAAGAGTCTTATATGTAATTTTCATTCATTTTAAACCAATTATGCATACAAACACTTGCATTACATTAAAAGACTAAGGTTGCAATGTCAATGATTCAAAAGTTGCCAGAATGAATGCTCATTGCATAACCTTCGCTGGTCCCAGTCCAAATACACATTGTAATGAAGTCTTGAGGACATAGTTGTGTATTATTTTTTCCATAGAACTCTGTTGCTAGGATGGTGATATGATATGCAGTTCTTTAGGCTTCAAAAACATAAAACAATTTAAAAAAAAAGTATTGACAATAAATGCTGTCATGTGGTGTTTTCAGGATAAGTCACCAGCATTGTGATCTTCAGATTCCTGTTCTTCCTGGCCAAACATCTGGGACTTGAACTAAGGGCTGCACTGGTGCCCATTCTTATTGTCAGCACTGTCTCCTCAGGGACATTTAATATGGAATTATAATTGCAGGGCAGTCATCTATGAAGGGATGGATATGCTCAGTGAGAATGGAATTTTTACCAGTTTCAGCTCCTAAATACTGAGAAACATCTGTTGAAGGTTGGCTTTCAAAATAAACACATTTGAGTAAACTGTCATGAAATAGCAAAAGACATATCACTGACACAAAGGTGACACCAAACTAAACTTCATCTGCCAGCTGAAAAGCCAATGTGGTCAGAGTTATATTGTGAAATATAGAAATATATCTTTGCCATAGACAATTTCAACCCTAACATAAAACTTGGCAGTGTTCCATACAGGAAAATTTTGGACAACTGTACTAATTTTATGTAATAATATATCTAAATATATACAGCCAGTAATGACTAAAAAGCAGGAAGGTAAACAGTTTATTTATTGACTTGACAGATTCCAACATATGGCAGTTATAGAACAGCATAACACTTTGAAATAAAATTACTGTTCTTTGTATGGAAGCTAGTAGGAAATCCATGTGACAAAACCAATGAAAAGACATGGGTTTGTTTTATGTTATAATGTTTAGTGTTAATTATTATAGACTACCAATTATTCTAAAATAATATTTTATTCCACATGAACATAAACATTCTTATGGTGGTTATGTTATAATGATTATTTGTTTGAGCAGAGGAGAAAGTATATTTTTAAAATGGTAAATAAGGATACTAATTCCAGGTCCTTGCTGTTACAGCTAAAGCTCTTGAGGGAACACAGATCTTTAAAATTACTGTTATGAAAAGGAATGCAACTGAAGAGAATGGGCCAAAATGTTTACCTGTGGTAGTTTGCAATGCTCTGTATTGCATGTAGAACATATATATATATACACACACACATTTTTTTAATAATAATGTGTGTTAGAACATGTTTTACCTAAACTTTTACCTGCCTTACCATATGAATAAGTAAAATAGGATGAAATGTTTGTGTTTTCATGCCAATCTACAAGAAATCCCAAGGAATTTCTCTTTCTTGAGAAAGCAATATATACCATATATAGTAAGAAATTATGACATTTCTTGGAAAATGCCCACAGGTGGAGGAATGGCTGTTTTATAAACATGAATGATTTTTTTTTTCCACATAGATGTTGTGACTTCATTGTATTGCAAATGCTAACAAAGCTCTCCCTGCTTATACCAGCACTCATGCAAGCTCTGTGAAAGTTGTTCACAGCATCATAACTAAAAGTAAAATAATGAAAGATCAAGTAGTCATATAACTGCAAATACCTGGAAGATAAGCAAGAATAAGAATGGCTGACTATTTCTACCTCTAAGGTTCTCTAACTGAAATCCATTAATTTTTAAAAATTATTTTTATTTTTGATTCATTTAATTGCTTTTGTTTTTCTGACACACATTAAACCTAAATAGAAAAAAACCGTAGCTTGTACTCACAAGTTTCATGCTAAACCTTATCACACATTCACAGTGGGCAACTATTAAAGGAGGTGAAGGGAAAACAGGGAGAAATGGTGGAACAGGCAAGGAAATAAACTTAGGTAAAGAGAGAGAGGGTATGGACTCACATGCTCCTTCCTACTTCTGGTGCACTTTTTAACACACCAATTATGTATTTACCAACCAGTGAGTAAGAGACATATTGACTGTCTCATGGCAGCAACTTTTTTTCAATTGCAAGTTGAAATGAAGAATCAATCTGTAGCTGAATTTACATGGGAAAATTTCATGGGTGTTAAACAGTTAACTGCACTCTAATATTTTGCTTGCACCATTGTTAGAAATACTATCAGTCTCCAAATACCTTTAGTGACAATACTCTCACTTTTCTCATCCTTTAGGATGAGGGAAGTTAAAAAAAAAAAAAAAAGCCTTTCCCACAATTAATTTTCATATGTAATCCTTTTTAAATGGGTGCTCCATTCTTTACACAGTATGTGTGGGCTCCACTGCAAAGCTTTCCCACTGCATGCATCTTCATTTGAAAAAGCTTTATTAATCAGATTTTATTACTTCATTAAATGTTCAGATCTTAGTATTTGTGTTTACAAACAAGTCTCTATGAGGTGGATGAGACAGAGTGGGCATTTGTCTGGATTAAGGAGTTTTAACAAGTCTAGCATTGTGATGAAGAGAGATGAAGTGCCATCTAGTGAAACCAACCTTTTCTTTATGCTAACAGTTATTAAGATCTTACTGAAGATTAGTTCAACAGTTTCAGTTCCCAGATGTGTGTGACTATAGCTAGTGTTTTATTAATATAATGTCTCAATTCATGCAGCAAGCCAATTAGTATAATTATTCAAATCTATGAGTACTCCATGAATTTTTGCAGTTGTTTTAGAGAAAAAATATGTATTTTAATGCATTTTATTCTTACAGAATGAAGCATGGTTAAGTTGTGCTGGAAGTGCTCTGGTTAGTCTATAAGGGACACTTTCCCTTCTGAGACATCAACACCCCAATACAGTTCAGAGTGTAATCTGTGAGCCATTACACAGGACTGAACTGCTTGAGGTCAATAAGCAGTCCACATACTTTTCAGAAAAACAAGGGAAATTATATTGGGATCTTACACCTGTCTCTATCCTACCTTCACTCAAGTTTATCTGGTTTGAACAGACTCTTCAACACAAATTACACAAGGCATTAATCTCTGAAATCATTAATGCTCACAACCATTGCTTTTAGGGTATTGTCCAGTGGTAAATAAAAGCCTTTTTTTAAGAAATGAAAAAGAAGCTCCACTGAGTCATTATGACACAATCTGAAGTAATTAAACCTCTAAAGGTAATCTGAGACATTAAACCACTAGGCAGATCAAAGATTACCTTTTGATTTTCAAACAGCAAGGAATGAAAAAAGGTTGCCTTAGATTTGAGGGATACAGTACACAAAGTATTTTTAATCTAAGGATTTAAATAACTGTAAATATGCACACTTTTATAGAAAGTATGTTTTCAGAGGGAAGCTGAAGCAAAATGTTAAGGTTGAATCCTTCTGTTGTTCATCCTGAGTTCTTGATTGTTTCACAATACTTAACTACTCTGTATCACTGTGCTTCCTAATTGTAGTGCTTCTCTCTAGCCCCTCAACTATAAAAAAAAAGGCAAAACACTTCAGTCTGAGTGTTGTGAACATCACTTCATTGTGAAAAGTGAAATAGACTGGGGAAATATGATCATGGTTTAGTTACTGAACTGCTAACAATGTGCTTAGCATTAAGTAGGATACAAAGTTGAGCCTTCCCCAAACTGCTTGTAACTGGAATAGTTGATGCACATATGTTTATAAATACACATTCCTAATATACGTATGAAATTCTCAACAGCAGAGTTAATGTGGCAAAAATTGCCTACATGCAAGCTCCTTTGCAAATCTTCCTACCAGTCACCTTTCTTGAAATTTAAGAATTGAACCTAACCCCCTGGGTCAATACTACTGGTATTTTTCATCTCTGAAGATACACTTGAAAACTTGATATCCTGAGAGAAAGAATCTGAAAAAGTTCCTTTTCCCCTGTGCATGTGAAAGATTAAGTGAAAGATTTAAGTGACCTGAATTACACAACACTGGCACCTTTTGCTTGATTTCCATGGACTTTTATTATTTACTCTATATCAAAGGATAAGGGATAAGGATCTAACATCAAGTTATTGGCTATAAGAATACTCAGATCTTTCACACAGAAGCTTAAAATCCTAAGATATTTAACTGGTATAACACCCAGAAGTTAGTGTGGGCAATTTACTCCTCTTGAGCAATCTTCAGTTCTGTGACTGTACTTTAAGATGTCAATAAAGTTGCTTGGTTTAAAACCTTGTCAGATGTAAATGAAGAAAACCTTAACTATGGTACATAATTTCACTGCAAAGTTATTGAAAAAAAAAAACACAAAAAATCAAATAGGTAAAAATCTAAAAAATGACACATTGAAAGGGTTTTTATAATTCTTTACAGAAGTATATATGCATAATCTATATTCAGTAAGAGATGTGTCCATATGCTTTCTACACGCATTTTCTTGGTAATGAAAAAAGTCATTGCATTCTCATTATTTATACAGTTGACTTGAAATTTTATGTCTTTTGGAAGCAGAAAGATGGTAAAAATATTAACTAATATCTTGAAAAGACAAATCCCTGTGTGTCTGTTTCCTTCGCTAATGCTTTAGAAACAAGTTCTTGTGGGTTTGTTTCATAATGCTTTCAAAAAAATTATTGAAAACAGAAATCTATTAATGAAAACAATTACACTTTTTTTTAATCTTTAACTTTTCTGCTGAGAAATCACTTGGTAAATTATGTCAGGTCATATCAGCAGCATTGGACTGCTCATGTAATGCAATGTGACTGATGCAGGCTGGCAAGACATGCAACCCAGTGATATGTTAGTTGGGTAGGGAGTAGTGTGGGGGGAAGAAAGATAAAAATTGATTTGTCTCAGAAGACAAGATGTGAATGCATATAGGCAGAACCACAACTGGCCACAATGGTTGTCTTCCAGTAGTTTCAGCAGGGAGGTGAGAATTGCCTGTCCTTTCATTTATGAAGCTAGACCGTTCATTGTAGGCTGGAGCTGTACAAGGGAGATACCAAAATAAGTCTCCCTGATTTGTCTCACTGCAGAGCCCCGCCCAAAGCTTATCATGTCCTGCTTCAAAACTCATTTTGAAAGTGCTTCAATGAAACTTCAGTCAGTGCTTAGACCTTGCAGAAGCGCTCTGCACAGAGAAAACTTGCACGTTGTACAATCATGGTTTTACATTTTTCAGTATCTCAGTTTGAAACACTTTTTTACCAACAAACATACTTTCACTTTAGCACTCAGAGAAGCATAAAGTAATTAGCATATGAACCACTTTACTCAAGTTCAGAGAAGAGTTCTCAACCTTCAAAGACATTTCATCATTTGCAGAAAGCTACAGTTTCATACTATTGCTTATGGTCTAGTGAGTATCAGTAACTCCGAAACACAGGGTTGAGTTGAATATGGAGGCTACGTGCAATGAGCAACCATCATTCCATTTTTTTGGCAAATGAGCATTAAGCCTACTTAGTGCAATTTCAGTAATTCAAGATGGAGTGGAGACAAGGGGAGACACAGTTAGTGAGGAGTGTCGGTGCGTCAGGGCAACAATTCTCACATCAGTTATTCTGGCCGTGACTCCGTAAGTTGTAAGAATAAGCCAACATAGTATTTAATGTGCTGTCATAATGCATCAAACAGCAGTCACGCTACTTAGACACCAAGTTAAAAAACAAAACTACATCCAAGTTTTATGTAAGCCGAAACAATGAAAGGAATTTCTTCATCAGCGCTGTATCTGCTCAGTTTATGCCACTCAAAGCTTTTAACAACAATTTGCTTTTAGGGAATAAATGTTCCTTTACTGAGGAATATTGGGGTACTTTACGCAACTTATCAGAGCTCTTTAGCCTTCTGATTCCTGAGACAGGTGGTCTGTCTGTGTTTTTATGTTGTCCACAGCACTGTAGCATCTGAGTTTTTCATAATAATTACTGAATACCTTGTCTAACACCTATACAATAGTATCTATTATCATCCCTATTTACGTAAAGCAACTAAAGAAAACAAAGGTCAAAGCGGCCTGGGTCCAAAGCCATTAAAATAAAACTATGGCATGACTGGGACCTCAAGCACAGAACAAGCTAAAAAGCAGGACTTTTAACATTTTGGGGAAAAATTCTCTCCAGCTGCAGAGCCAGTAATAAAATTAAGCTAGCACTCCCTGATTCCATTGCCTGCTTTAACTACTAAACAGTCTCCCTATCAGATAAACTTTGACATGTTCATTCCACACAGTATATGCTGCAATGCCTACTTAAACATTGTAAGGATAATTAAAAACACCAGAGCAGCCACAGCTTGAATTTCCCTTGGCATTTGTTATAATGTGTATATATATATATATTATATATATAATATATATTTGTATATATAACAAATTATATTTGTTAAAGATTCTTAGGTAGCTCTGAAAATATTTGACAAGGTGATGGTTTGGTTTGTAATTTATATATTGATGGTGACTTCCTTTTCCCTTTATTCCTAGCTAATTAAAAGTATGCTAAAACAACATTATTCACAGTAGCTTTGAACTCACAGGAGTAGTAAAATTACTTCCAATAAGAATGTACAAGTAAAGAAACTCTCACAGTCTTGGACTTAGATATTCTGCAGATTTGTAATAAAGACTATAGCTACCAGAAAGATCATAAACTCTCACATGATAATCCGTACTTGAAATCTGCTTGATAAGAGTCCAACAAATAACTTATAATGCATAAATTCAGTGATGTTTTTCTGATTTGCATGTTGGTTTTGAATAGATCTTTAGGGTTTTGTCTGCTTGCTGTTTTTTTCCAGTAGATACCTGGATATGTGCCATAGGTATGATACTTGGGTATGAATATGCGATTACCAACTTGAAATTAGTTTTCCTCTACCATCCTGTTCCACTGCTTAGAAGTGTCTTTTTCAACAATTTTGCTATCAGCAAAATAATTTGCTAGAATTTATTACATACTCAAGTATTATGACAGGCAGGGTAATATAAAGGTAAATATAAACAACATTAATATAGAGGAAAGGTATATTAAAAATGTCTTTGAAATATTGCCAGTCTCTTTTCCTAGAACAAGGGGAGAGTGAATTTTTAAAGACAGAAAATTGATTCTCTAGTTTGTCTTCCAACTTTCATGATAAATCTGGTTTCTAAACTTCTAATGACATCAGTTTACAGCAGTACAGTTTATCAAATACTAAAAATGTTTGGTTTAATTTTTCATTAAGAATTTGAGTTTTTCCAAATTATTTTTAGACATCATCAAGCATGGTAACATGGAAAAAGATATTCCCAAACCCTCAAATGCATCTGCCTTCCTCTTTTGTTGCAAATTTTGAGTGATTGAATCACAATTTTATAAATGCTGCTTAAACTATATTTGCCCATGGCATGCATAGTTATTGCTTTAACAGGAAAAATACATGCCCTTTCTACAAGGCAAAGGATCCTAGCTACAGCAGCATTAGCAGGCATCATTAGGACACTGCTAGGTACAGCTGAATAAGCTTTGCCTCTGTTATGTCATCTATCTTCAAGCCATTAAAAGTAACATTGTAAGCTGTTATGTAGTTGTCATATCAGGAGGAAGTCTTATTCTGATTTAATTAAATTTTTCTGGCAACAGATAAAGACAGGGAATGGAAATAATTAAGCCCATATAAGTTATTCTCTTCTGCTCTTAAATCATTATTCAAGGAGAAAACCTCCAAAGTTTTATGCTTATTTGGGCCTTTTTAGGAGACTATTTTCTCAGATTCCTGCCATTTATTAATGTGCTGATTCATTTTAGCAGGATTGATACCTCTAGGGGGTCATAATTCATTTCTGTTCAATCCCTAACATACAGAAGCTGTTTCAAGAGAGTCCTTACCAAATAGTTACAGATGAACTATCATCTGAAATCAGTGTGATGTATTTAAAGTTGAAGGCAGCTGCAATGCACAGATTTAGGTTAAATGGCTTGGCAACTGCCCAGCCAGCTATCCCTCTAGAAGATTTTCACACAGAAGTACGAATAGGCTGCGTAAGAGTACTCAAGGCCAGATCCAAGAACTTAGAAACCCAGTACCTCATTTTAAAGCAGATGCAGCAAAAATTGAGATCAAAAGCCTCTGTTAAGCAACACTTTACACAGTGTAGAGGGTTGGGCACCTTCACATGGCATCCAGAGCAGTACAAGGAGCAGTGAGATGCCTTAAATATGCCTGTACATATTAGCTCCCTATTGCTAGCTCACTGGGAAAAGCCAAGTCTAAAATCCTAACTTTATTCAGCTATAGAAGAAATCGCATTTTCCCCCCTTGGGATTCACTTCCTCCACCCACTGAAATTAGAGAGAAAATTCACTCCCCAAACAGTCTTGAAGGTAGTGGCTTTGCCATCCTCTTTTTATTTAAAAGTTTGTTGCTAGGCCACAGTAATGAAGCAGGAAAGCAGGTTTAATTTTTTCTGTCCACATACTGAAATTTACACTCATTTATCTCACTTCCATGCCTAGTTATCTGAAAACCAGTCTAGTTTCTGTTTATGGTTATATAGGAAATACTGTTGCTACACTGTAGCAAACTTGTAGCAAAGCTACAAGGAGAAAAAGAGATTTAGTTGTAAGACCAAGCCAATTTCACTCACATGCTTGCTATCATACCTGCACTCACAAGAACTACAAAATGTGTATTTCAGATGATGCCTGGCATCCAGCCAAGAGACATGCCTCTGGGAGATTTGACCAGGATCTCATGTGATGGCCTGGGTGACAGAGAACATCAGCTATCCAGTCCTCGTTAGGGGTTCTTTCAGATGGTAATAACATGCTAGATTTGGATGTGGTTTGCACCACCATGGAGTTCACAGGGATTTTAGTCTGTCATTGTGCCCCACCTGGGTGAGTCATTAGGATTTACCCATTGTCCTGTCTCCTGCACTGAGTGTCCTAAGAAGACAGGACACCTGAGTTCCCCTCGGTGCCGGGGAAGGTCATGGAGCAGATCATCCTGAGTGCCATTATGCGGCATGTGCAGGACAACCGGGGGATCAGGCTCAGCCAGCATGGGTTTATGAAAGGCAGGTCCTGCTTCACTAACCTGGTCTCCTTCTATGACAAGGTGACCCACTTAGTGGATGAGGGGAAGGCTGTGGACGTTGTCTACTTGGACTTCAGTAAGGCCTTTGACACCGTCTCCCACAGCATTCTCCTGCAGAAGCTGGCTGCTCACGGCTTGGACAAGTGCACTCTGAGCTGGCTTAAAATCTGGCTGGATGGCCGAGCCCAGAGAGTGGTGGTGAACGGAGCCAAATCCAGTTGGCGACCGGTCACGAGTGGTGTTCCCCAAGGCTCAGTGTTGGGGCCAGTCCTGTTCAATATCTTTATCAATGATCTGGATGAGGGGATCGAGTGCACCCTCAGTAAATTTGCAGATGACACCAAGCTAGGTGGGAGTGTCGATCTGCTGGAGGGTAGGAAGACCCTGCAGAGGGACCTGGGCAGGCTGGATTGTTGGGCCGGGGCCAACTGTATGAGGTTCAACAAGGCCAAGTGCCGGGTCCTGCACTTCGGTCACAACAACCCCATGCAATGCTACAGGCTTGGGGAGGAGTGGCTGGAAAGCAGCCTGGCTGAAAAGGACCTGGGGGTGATGGTTGACAGCCGCCTAAACATGAGCCAGCAGTGTGCCCAGGTGGCCAAGAGGGCCAATGGCATCCTGGCTTGTATCAGGAATAGCGTGGCCAGCAGAACCAGGGAGGTGATAGTGCCCCTGTACTCGGCACTGGTGAGGCTGCACCTCGAGTACTGTGTTCAGTTTTGGGCCCCTCACTTCAAGAAGGACATCGAGGTGCTGGAGCGTGTTCAGAGAAGGGCAACGAGGTTGGTGAAGGGTCTAGAGCACAAGTCTTATGAGGAGCGGCTGAGGGAGCTGGGGTTGTTTAGTTTGGAGAAGAGGAGGCTGAGGGGAGACCTCATTGCCCTCTACAACTACCTGAAAGGAGGTTGTAGAGAGGTGGGGGTCGGTCTCTTCACCCCAGTAAAAGTGATAGGACGAGAGGAAATGGCCTCAAGCTGCACCAGGGTAAGTTTAGGTTGGATATTAGGAAAAACTTCTTTACTGAAAGAGTAGTCAGGCACTGGAACAGGCTGCCCAAGGAAGTGGTTGAGTCCCCATCCCTGGAGGTATTTAAAAGATGGGTAGATGCAGCACTTGAGGACATGGTTTAGTGGTGGACTTGGCAGTGGTAGGTTAACGGTTGGACCTGATGATCCTAAGGGTCTTTTCCAACCTTAACAATTCTATGATTCTATGATTCTAAGATGAAGAGAGTCATCAATACACAAAACTACTACAGCTCTTCCTCTGCCATTTGCTCTGGTACTTCCACACCCAGTCAGTCCTGGTTGCTCCTTTTCACATCAGTCTTAATGTTCCAGTTATGATTTCCTACAGTTGCATGGATACATGGAAGAAAGGAAGATGCAGGGATGAAAGGCAAGAGACACTTTCCATCTGTCCTGGAGTTCTGCAGTTGTTTCACAAAGAATGAAAGAAAAAAGAAATTAGTAACAAGTGACCAGTTCCACAGCCTAGCAGTTAGTGCACTTTGCTTTCCTGAGTTTTGTTCTCAGAACTGCTGCAGTTTAAATTCAAGACAGAATAATTGACCAATTACTTGCACCTACTTGTCACTGTGTGTGCACAAAACGGATATGATTGATATTCATTTGCTGTTTTGGATACAACCTGGAGTGAAACAGGTAATGTCATGTGAATTGCCCTTGCAAAACACCCATTCAAGGACCAAATGAAATGGGCTCAGCATTACATCAATTGACAAGGGCCTGCATTATCTTGTATGCTAGCTACACAGTTTGTACAGTCAGATTTCATTTCACCTTTGATTTCAGATCCCCTTCCATCTGAATACTATCATAGTCAGGAAGAGATCCAAGCTCCTGGGATGTGCGTCACTACTATATCATCCTGGGGCTTCTGCTTCTCTTTCATTTGTCTCCTCCCTTGCACACACAGATCATAAACACGTTTCTGCTAAATATACAAAGAGGAATACATTTTCACATCATAACCTGTGTGTAGCTGAAAATGAGCATTCCTCGTTCCTCTGCCAAGCAAGCTATTGTTCAGCTGTATTTTTCTTATTGTGCCAAGAAAATACTTGGCTTCTTTACAGTACTAAAAACTATGTGGTTCAGGGTATGTGATTAACACAAAAGTGCATGGGCATAGTTACTTCCTCTCTACCTACCTGCATAGTTTCTACATTGAAAGTATTAACACAACATTCAGCAGCCCTAATTAAGAGCAGATTGGTTAAAAATCATAGTCTGTGAGATGTTATAGCACTGAAGCCAAAAGGTGAACTTAGAATAATAAATTATATTTTGTAGTTACGTACAGTTTCTCATCTTGAATGGTATCAAAGTGTTTTATAAACTAATACATGCAAGAACTAGGCATTCTCAGCTAAAAGAGACAGTGTAAGTAAAATAATAGTATAATGGTAGGAAATATAAATTTTAGCAGAAGTACTGCCCTTCTGAAAAGTTCAGTTGAGTCTTTTAATTTACCTAGCTCAGAAGCAGGAGGTGCTAAGTAATACTTGTAATTTTTTTTCCGTTTACAAATAATTCATTCAATAAAGGTGTATTTTATGAATATATGTCTTCCCAAATGTTTACAAAATACTCTTTGTCACTGCGTTTTATCTGATGGAATATTTCATGTGAGCAGTGCCAATACATTATCTTGCAAAAATTAATCTTACTGCATACCTGCATAATTATTAATTAGTGTTGCTCCCATTTTGAATAAAAGATTCAAACAACTTAAATTGTAGAACTATGAATAAGGAATAATACCCTTCCTAACAGCCTATTTTTTATTTTTAAATACACTTGTTCTAAAATTTTGAGTAAACATCTCAATTTCACTAAAATGGGAATTTTCAAAATTAAGCCTATTTTTAAAAAGTACTGTTGTTTTATCTTTGTTTGAAAGCATTTTTAAAGACATAATGGCATGAATCTGGCTGCATTTCTCACGTACATTTTCTGCTACAAATAAATAAACAAAAATTAAATAATGTACAAATAAAAAAATAGGGAATTATTGCCAATGAAACATAGGTGCAATAAACAAGCAAATGTTTCATTTACAGAGGTTATTTTGCACACAGAGAACTGTTATGGAGCATGTTTAGAGTAATATTTTACATTTATACATCCCTCCACTTCTCCAAGAAACTAGGAGTCAGGGGTTAGATTATGAATTTTCCTACATTTCCTCTTAAAAATAATATACTTTGGGCCTATATTCTCAACAGGTTGCTGTCTCATTTGGATCCAGAGTCAAAGCCTTACCCTCTAGTCATCCTGGCTAGCAGCCTACATCAAGGCTGCACACCTGACTTTGGGATCTGCCCGTATTTCCCTTTGCCAGACATAGGGCAAAGGGATGATCTCAACTTGTACAAATGACTGCACTGAAGTGTATTCACCTCCAAAGTGATGAAACAAGTGTACCTCAGGCAGCACGTGCAGACTGTTAAAATCATTCATTAGTATTCTTCTCAGCTGTGCTAGTCCAGAGTTTCAGCTACTAATCCACATTAACAGCTCTCCAATTTTTGAGAGAGGCAGCAAACAAGAAGATGGCATTCACCAGGCATTTGAGAGGCATCATTGGAGGAAGGTATTAGGCAGAGCATAGCTTAAATTAACTTTTTGTCATATACAAACTTGCTTTAATAAACTTTCAACTTGTCAAGATTGCAGCTGAAACACTTTTAAGGTCCAGCACTTCAGTGCAACTAATATTCTTCTTGACATTTGATATATTATATGAGGAGCTTCAGGTGTAAAATGCATTGTAGACAAAACACTTTCTTGCCTCTGAAAGGAAATCATAAAATGGTTGAATTGTCAGGAAAGTGACAGACAGTAAGGGACAAGAATGCAAACAGATTTAGAGCTGTGGGAGCTCCTGAAGGACACAGGCATTAAGTGGCAGTCTGGAAACATTTCTGGACTTACATCCCCCTCTCCAATAAACTCTCATCCTTGATTGCACCCTACAGACCACAAGGCTAGCAGGAAGCACAAGGCTTGAGCCAAGTTAAAAACTAAGCCAAAGGAGGAAAAGACAAAGCTATTGACTTAAAACATATCTGAGTTGTATTGTTAAGAGGGCTCATTTCAGGGAAAGTTGATTGAGGGGAATGCCTTTATACCACATTTGAGCTTTGCTTAGAGAAAATAAGCACATTAATATATTCATTTGGTGTTTATGCTGGCACATAAAATATATAAAAAAAACCCAAAACCCAAACAGTGATGCACTGGGTAGCCATAACTGCTAGGAAATAGTGTTTCCCAGTAAAACAAAGCAGTCCCTACCACCTAATCCCACATACATGAATATGGCATTTGGGTTTTTTTTTTTTTTCATTAGCTGTTTTGATTCCTGGGCACCAAAGATGAGAAAGAGCTACCTAGACTCCTCTGTAGTACAGCATAGACATCCATTGATTCAACTCTCTCTAATCTTCAGTCCTCCCATAATATATTCAGAATTATTTTCCCCAGACTATTTCTAACAACTTTTGCTATTTTCAAACTATGCTAATAGTGAATAAAGCTGCCTCACCTCACATCTCTCACTACCTAATTTTGTCCATAATAAACCATGTTGGAGGATCCTCACAGTTCTCACTGCCTAGGTCTCACTATCTGTCAGCAGATCCAAAGGTGGATCTTTTTGGGAGGCAATTTTTTTTTCCATTGCCCCTGGTGCTAGTGCTTGTTGCCACAGCTCCTGTGAGAAAATCAGGATAAGCCCCTGGCTCCAAATTGATGTTAAGAGTACCATATATGGCTACCTAATGCACCACTGACTTTCCACTTTATATGCCAATGTAAACACCAGTTTAATACTCTGACATGCTTATTTACTCTAGATCTGATCTTCCCAGGCTGCCAAGTGTGTGTGTTAGGGGGTGCAGCTGGCACTGCAGCAGTGGCTGCCAGTAGCTCCCCTAGCTATGCATACTCAATATCACAAGCTTCAGAATTAACCTTTCTAAAAGTCAGTACTAATTACAGGAGTACAGAATGCACCCATTTTCCAAAATAGTAAATGAAATACAAACCACACTATACTATCACCTCTTAAAAAAACATTGCAGTTATAACCCTGCTATCCAAAACATGTGCCACAAGTTTTGTTATAACTCTTCGGACCCCTTCTACATCATGAATCCCATTCTCTGCTGAATCAGTGATGCCCCTGCTTTTGTCAGGGACACTAAAACCCATTCTGCTCCCACTTTAACCAGCCTCTTCTGATCATAAGATCATGCAGCCACATTAACTTGACAATCTGCCCAAGCTACCAGCCCAGGTCCAAAGGCAAGCAAACATGGGTCTATCTGCAAATAACTGGGAAATTCTGGTACAGCAAATCAGTCTTCATCCAAGCCCCAGCTCACACTCAAAGTAATTCTGTAAGAGGACACCAGAAATATAAAAGGTTGTGTAGTCACCAATTGAGTGACTCTTCTTGAAACTTCACCGTGTTCCCAGTACTTCACAGAAAGCGACACATTAGTCCAACCTTTAACCCACTAAATTCAAAGACAAAAGAGGGGGGAAAAAAAAACCAACCAACCTCTATGGACATATTTCAGTTCTAAACATAACTTTTTTCTAAGAAAGGAGCTGAAATTGGGGCTATTGGATATGACACTGTTCTAGCAGAGTACAGTCCTCCTCATCAGCTTATAGTTACAATAGCAGAGTGGTGTGACCAAGGTATGCTAGAGAACAACTAGCTTTTGAAGATCACCCAGGTACTTGGTGCATCTCTTCACAGGAACCTGTTCATTTCCTTCTCAGAGGGAAAGCAGAAAGACTAGGCTCTAAAAGCCTATTATTAAAGTCAAGCAGTGAAAAATACCTATTCTGACTCAAGCACATAATAGAAAATTCAAATAAAACTGAGCTTTACAGGTCAAGAACAATAGTGTATTTTCCTCTATTTTGTGGTAGCATACTCCCTCCCAGATAATTTCAAAAGCTTCAGCTAAGTCAGGTTTTCCTAGATTTAAAGATTTACAAACAAAAAAATAAAAGCAATCTGTTACCTTGAAGGAGAGGGAGCATAGAACCAAAGCCACACAACCTCAAGCTGAAGGCCCTGGGATGAGCTTAAATGGTACCTCAGGGCTATGGGTAGGGAGGTGGAGGTGGAGGAAACCATGTGGGGCTGCTCAGGGCCATTAAGGCAATCAGCACCCTCAGGGCCCTGACACACTTAGCTGGCATGATGCATAAAGTGGGGATTGCCGTGAGAACTATAAAAGCTGGAGAAAGTTGAAACAATTTTTTTTTTTCTTCCTCTCCCTGTTGGGGAGGAAGTTGAAAGGAGGTTACAGAGAATTGTTGTTCCTATACCTTTGTGTGTTTAGTCAACTGCACTGTTGTAGAGTGAAGGTCTGAAGACTGTTCTTGTCCTTGTTTTTCATTTGTCACAGGTATGTTTTCTGTGAGAGCTCTTATTGTAGGCTGGAGTATTCAAAATACATTAAGTTTCTGAGTTTAGAGTGCTTAAAGCCTTTTACTGAGAATGCTGCTTCTGCTTATTGCTTTTCTTCTGACTTCAGGACTTGATAGTAAAGGGATGGTTTCCTTTCTACTTAGAACTCACAATTGTCAGTATGTAAATATATATGTGATAGTATATAACTGTCAGACAAGATAAGAAATGGTTTATAGTTCTATCAACAAAGGTAAATGTTAGGCAAAACTTTTACTAGAAATAAGGACTGCTTCAAACAAGGTGTTGGTTTAAGTCTTCTCTGCCCTTAGGCTACTTTTCTGTTCTTTGCTGAGTATTTTAAATATTCCTGAAGCAACAAGATTGCTAGTAGTATGATATGTACATATATTTGCTTATATGTTATATATACGTGCTGAAACATATGTGAGCAACATACACTTGCTAATGCCTTTTATATCATAAAATTACTTTATTAAGCAGTACATTGTTATTTTAAAGTAATTGTAGTATACACCAGGGTTAGAAAAAAATTTTTTTAAAAATGAAGTTCAGGCTTCTGAATCCATAATAAAGCATCAAGATTACCTGCTCTTCTCAGTTGGTGAACGCCCATAAACATATAAAAGTCAATATAAGGAGCAGGTGTTCAGCCACTACTCTTAAGCACTGCTAATACACTTTCAAGTACACTTTTTCCACTCATAAAATGATGATCCTACTGTGCTAGCTATGTCAGCTGCACAGGCTGCTGGCGAATTCCACTGCTGTTAAGAGAAGAAATGTAATTTAGCAAAGCATGATGAGCTTCTGTCAGCCTAAATGGAGTTGCTTGTCTGTTGTGTTGTTGCCTGGCACTTCAGACAGTAAAGACTTGCAAAAGGAAATCATTGGCTCTTTGGCTACTTGCTCAAGTCAGATGGAATCCCACTTTGTACCCTTAACTAGGAAGGACATAGCTGATTAGCTGGTGATTTTTCTTTCTTTCTCCCTTTGCCTCTTCCTCATTTTACTGAGATTAGAACAGCATATTAAGCAAATATCATATGTTCTTGTATGGTTAGAAGCCTTCAGGTGTTAATCTGCATTACTACCATTTACTCCTGTGTAACTTTGTTAGACTGAAGAAATACATTTCACAGAGCAAACTAGGAAAATATTGATGTAACGGAGCCTCTTTCTGATACCATTCCTTAATCTGTCACTTCCTCTATCTTAAACTATCCTTGAAATATCTTTTTTTCCCAAACTTTTTTGCTTTAGTTTTCAGCAACCATTGAGACATTATATTAATATGCATGATTATATTAAAGTCAATGCTTTGTATTTGCAATTCAGTGTGCATTCTTCCAGTTTTGTGTGCTGTGTCAACGGCAAAAGCCATTATAGTTATGTGGGTTTCTCATAAAATCTGAATTTCAGAAGTTGCTTGTATATGGTTTATGGCTAATGTCATGCTGTAACGGCAGGTAGGAACTCAGGTCTTCTTATTGTGTGGCTTCAAAATGGTTTTGGAAGGGGAATGACACTGAATCATTTCTGTAATTGGGAAGCTCACTACTTGAAAAACAAGTGATGACACAGAAGCATACAAGTGTTCCCCTTTGGCCTCTGCCAGTATTGAAGCTTAGTAAGTTTTAATGCGCCACGAAAGAAATTTTTATCAATTTGCATTAGAAATAAACACAAGTATGAAGACTGCAGCATATTAAACAATACGGTATGTTTTTGTGTTAATAACTCCTGAGCAGGTACTGTTAGGTCATTCTATTTGACTCCAACAAAACCCCATCCATAGGGTGATAGGATGTTCTAAAACTGTTTTTTTCCTGAATAATTTGAAGAAATGTAAGCAGGTTTCTGCAAATCCTCTGGAGTTCTGTTTCCATAAAGACTATTGCAGGTGTTGTTTCTTCTAGTCAATGGCTTTTAATGTTGCACCATGACATTCAATAAAGTTATCCAGTAAAAAGGTAATAAAACTAGTATTAACCTGAGACCACTGAAGAATACAGTTAATCAAACAGGGGTCAATGACACTGATTACTTCTCAACAGTTTACCTCAGGATCAAAAGTAATGAAACAAACAGTGATTTCAGTAGGATAGAAAGAACCTGTCTGTGTAATATACTGCAATAGCAAAAGGTTTATGCTATTTTTTTAAAGGTTGCAGCTGCTGCTCCCTGTTGTGGTTTAACCTGGTAGGCAGCTAAACACCACAAAGCTCTTCTGCTCACTCCTCCACAGTGGGATGGGGGAGAGAATAAAAAGAAGGTAAAACTCGTTGGTTGAGATAATGACAATTCAATCGGACAGAAAAGAAAGGGAAAATAATTTAAAAAATATACAAAAGAAGTAATGCACAATACAATTGCTCACCACTT
The DNA here is from genome assembly GCA_020745775.1 of Theristicus caerulescens. NCBI lineage: Eukaryota > Metazoa > Chordata > Aves > Pelecaniformes > Threskiornithidae > Theristicus > Theristicus caerulescens. The sequence continues at coordinate 23,571,504 of CM036564.1, read as the reverse complement.
GCAGACTACTGCCCAGCCAGTTTCCCAGCATTGGACCCCTGGCCAGCTTTTCCCCTATATACTGAGCATGCTGTCATATGGTACGGAATATCCCTTTGGTCATTTGGGATCAGCTGTCCCATCTGTGTCCCCTCCCAACTTCTTGTGTAGTCCCAGTCTACTTGCTGGTGGGGCAGTGTGAGAAGCAGGAAAAGGCCTTGATGCTGTCTAAGCACTGCTCAGCAGTAACTAAAACATCAGTGTGTTCTCAACATTATTCTCTTCCTAAATCCAAAACACAGCACTATACAAGCTACTAGAAAGAAAATTAACTCTATCCCAGCTGAAACCAGGACAGTTTCCACCCCTTATTCTTACCATCTACATTATGCCCAGGTCCTATACTTTCTAATACATTCCGGTTAATCACCACCACTTTTCCTATCTTTTGATATATACACACAGATATCATTCCCTTAGTGTATGGGCCATGCCTGTAAGATGCATGTTGTGTTCATTTAGTCCATGACTTTGGGCTGCATCTGTCATAACAGTCCTTCAGGGCAGGAGAGAGAGTGTGTGGTGTTGGATTGTTGCACGCTGAAGCCAGTTCTAGTTCCATCACTGCTGCACTTTGATCGATTTCACCAAACTTCATTCTTCATTAATCTGGGTGATTCTTACACTAATACTGTTGATATGGCATATAGCCACTATAGAAGTGATGACACACAGTATTAAATAGCAAGTCACATCATACAATTTAATTCATTGGCTATTGTGACCCAAAATCAAATCCCCTTGAGGTACATAGCGGGCTTCCCCATCCTTCCGCATCACCCACTAAAAGCACCCAGGTCCTTGAGCAAAAGCAATCTCATGAATGGGGTTGCCTTTGCCTGAGACAGGAATAACACAGACTGTCTTCCCCAGTGTATTTTTTATGTGCACTACAGGGACTTTATCCCTTTCTATAGTACATAAAAGTTTTGACTGGGCAGGGCCAGCTCAATTGGCAGATCCCGTACTGTTGACCAACCAGGTGGCCTTTGCTAAATGTGTATCTCAATGTTTGAATGTTCCACCGCCCATTGCTCTCAGTGTAGTTGTTACTGAAAAGCGGCAAAATAATTCACTCTCTAAAACTTAATTTTGGAGTTTTAGAAAGCAGGCATTCTTTATAGTGGTGCCGAGTAGCACTGGGGATAGTTCCACCATAAGTGCTCCAAAGGCTTGATGGACTTTCAGTAATTATATACTATGAAAATATACATATTAATAGGATTTCTGGGAATTTGCCTACATAAACATCAGATTTCCTGGAACTTATTAACATATGTAAATGTCCAATCCACATGTGCAGTCATTGTCCGTGGTGGTCCTCAGGTGGTCTTTGGGGGTCTTCAGATGAAGGCTCATAGTCGTCTTCACTGTGTTTGCTGTTCACTCTGCCACTCCAGAAATACAGGTGGGTTCTTCCCCATTATAGCTTGATGGTGTTAGGGTACACTGTGCACCGGTGTCCACTAGAGCCTTATACTCCTGTGCGTCTGATGTGCCAGGCTATCGAATCCACACAGTCCAGTAAACTCAGTTGTCCCTTTCCTCCACCTGGCTGGAGGCAGGGCCCCTCTAGTCCTGGTCATAGTATTCGTTACCAATTTCTTGTAAACACAAATCAGAAGTTTCTTCGTTAAAATCAGGAGTAAGATCAGCCTTTCTACTCTGTCTGGGGAATTGCCCGCTGGAAACGGGAGTGGCAGTTTTCCTGGAAGAAACCCCTTTTGTGATTGTTTTTCCTTGCAACTCACGTACCCGTGCCTCTAGGGTGGAGGTAGATTTTCCATCTGACTTCCTCATGTTCTCTCTGTGGTCATGCAGGTAAAACCACAGGGTGGCCCATGATGTGTACACTCTGTATCCTCTCTCGAGCAGAGGAACGCTTAGTCCTAATGGCTGAGGTACTGGTCCATACAGGTGGAGAGTAGGACATATCCTCTTTGAGTTGCTGGACCTCCTGGGACAGTTTCTCTATAGCCGAGATGCAGGCCCGTAGGGAGGAAGCATTGGGGCATTGGAGTATATGCAGTGCCCAGCACGGGGGTTGGAGTAGCTGCAGTGCCTGTCGCTTTGTCGTCAGATCCGGAGACCTTCTCTTCCCCTTGAGGGTACTGAATAGTGTTGAATAGGGCTTGGTAGGCATGGGACAGGACCCAGCATGTTGCAGTAATTTGTATCTCTCTCAAATTGCCAGCGTGACAGTACACTTTTTCCAAATACTTTACTAGTTTTTCAGGGTTCTGCAATTGTTCAGGGGCAAAGTTCCAAAACACTGGAGGTGCCCACTGTCCTAGGTACTTGCCCACACTATCCCTCACACCCTGCCACTCATAACTATGCAGCCTCGGTGCAGATCTCTGGGTGGTATTCTTAAATAGTTGTTTAACCTTAGACAAGACCTGAAACACATTCAGGAGACACAGCAATAGGAACATGCCAGTTTGAACATCCGAAGGATATTCAAACTTCTTAAGAGCTATTGTAACTAGCCTGGAGGAGAAGGGGAAGGTGAAGGAGCAGGGGAAGGTGTCCCCCCCAATCTCCCCCTGGTTCTCTGAGGAGAAAAGGTAAAGAGTGTAATTATTAATATTTTCCAAGAGATGGTTCCTGAAGTACGGTGATGATGGCAATGCTGAGTACAAATACCAGATTAGTCTCATGAACAGTAATTGTATCATATCATAAGCCAGTGTTACACAGTACAGCAACATGATAACCTTAATCCAGCCCCCAGAGGTAATAAACAGCACAACAGGGAACATATACAGCAAGTAAGGTGTTACATAACACAACTCTGAGAACAAGCACAACAACTCTGAAAGCAACTAAACCAACTTTGTGACCAGCGACTATTAACCTAATAATGAATGCTTATAACAAACTCGTTTTAACAAGCTCTGGTATGGTCTGTCATTATCTCGACCCTTTGGCCCCACATTGGGTGCCAAAAAGCCTGTTGTGGTTTAACCCAGCAGGCAGCTAAACACCACACAGCCATTCAATGGGGGGAGATGGGGGAGAGAATAAAAAGAAGATAAAACTCGTGGGTTGAGATAATGACAATTCAATCGGACAGAAAAGAAAGGGAAAATAATAATGATGATAAAAGAATATATAAAACAAGTGATGCACAATGCAATTGCTCACCACCTGCTGACTGATGCCCAGCCGCTTCCCCAGCATCAGACCCCTGGCCAGCTTTTTCCCTAGTTTATATACTGAGCATAACGTTATATGGTATGGAATATCCCTTTGGTCAGTTGGGATCAGCTGTCCCAGCTATTTCCCTCCCAACTTCATGTGCACTCTCAGCCTACTTGCTGGTGGGGCAGTGTGAGAAGCAGGAAAAGGCCTTGGTGCTGTGTAAGCATTACTCAGACGTAACTAAAATGTCAGTGTGTTACCAACATTATTCTCATCCAAATTCCAAAGCACAGCATTATACAAGCTACTAGAAAGAAAATTAACTCTATCCCAGCTGAAATGAGGACACTCCCTCACTGAGCTACCCAAGGCATCTAAAATATATCTATTTCTCCTCAGCCCTATATGTAAGGACTATTTGATGTGATGTTTGATAATCAGTTCTCTGAAATTCAGTGACGAATCTGACAAAGGCCAGTTAGATTCTCTTTTAATCTTGCTTATTTGCATGTAAAATGGTTTTGTGCCAGCTAAGTTGCCAGTAAGTTTTGTTGACACTGGAATTAATATTTGTAAATATTTCTTGATATATTGTTGGGCTCTCAATGCATCTAAATCACCTTGTTTGATTTTTTTTTTGTTGCAATGTCCTTCTCAGAAAAATTAGTGTTTACAACAGTTCTGACTATATATATGAAGTCTGATTTGATTAATATATGAAAACTCTCCAAAATCTACATGGATTACATTTTATGTGTACACAACTTTACCAATATACATAGGAATACTTTCTTTGGGAACACTGAATGCTTCAAATGCTAGTGAAGAAGAAACTGTAGTTTAAAACAAATGGAAAGGAATATTATCACCCAAAAAGACAGCATAGTAAAATCATCATAGCTTTTTTTCTTGTAAAATAAAAAGGGAACAACTTGACATAAACAGAGTGCCAGCTTATTCCTTCCTCAGGACTCTGCTTTAATTTGCTCTTATCCCAGCAAGCCTTGCAGGATACTTGAGCTGACATGACACACAGACAGGCTTTTTCTGACTCTGCTCCATGCCAAACTGCTTGTAGTGCAGAGTATTATGTGAATAGATTACATACCTCCCAGAAGACGTGCAGTGACAGAAGATGTGCCTTTGTCTGTCTATGCCTTCTTCCTTGGAGCCCTGCTACCTTTAAGAGGTCTCTGAAATACATGGTATGTTCCCTTCTCCAGGTACTCATCATAAGTACACTTCCCAGTTGCTTATATGCACTGTTCAGGAGCTTTTGGATGTACAGTAATAACTTACCTCCCCACATCTGTGCCAACAGAGTTTCTTGCTCAACAAGCATTTCTCCAGATATGGTGAGTTTTCTGTGAAGAGTTGGTGGGACCTCCAGCTGTTTCTCACAGATAATGATCCAGGCTGTAGTGCTAACTACTCTCAGCATAAAGCTGTGCTTCCTTCCCAAGCCCATGAAGAAATGCTTATTGTATGACATGAAGTCTTGGAGATCTTTTTTGTCTGCAAAGCTCTCTGATTACAGTGGTTCCTCATAAGGATACTGAAGTCACCACTCCAGACTAATTCAGTTTTGCATGTTCTTGAAAATAACAAATCATTCTTTCGCACGCAAGTGTGACTGTAGGAATTTCTTTCCTTCCAAACACTCTGAGTAAAAAGCATTAATTTACCATCTGCCTTTGGGTACTGATTCTTGTTTATGATCCAGATAAACCAGTAAATTCATTTTTGCCTTCAGCTGTAATGTCTTTGTCTGTGTCCCAAAGCCTTCATTGCCATCAGTTGTTTTCCCATGTTTGAACAACCAGTGTGCTTCCCTGAAAGAACTGTTCCTGTATCCTCCACTGTGCTTTGCCTGCAGAAATGTTGAAGAAGCATGGTCTGAATAATTTCCTTTGTAGAGCTTATGTGCTACAGCCACAATTGCCAGTTTTCCAGGAAAATGTTAGTCTTTCAGTTTTTTAGGATAGGTGTCCCTTGTAAGCTAGTGGTACCTGATAAGCCAGACAATGGCCTGTTGCTTCAGCAAGTTTGCACAAATTTCCTTGCAGGCTGGTGGCTGCCCTCGGGTCTTCCCAGACAAAAGAGTGGTCTGCTGTCCAGTCTTATCAGATAAACACACACAAGCAAGCTTTGAGACAATTGTTCTTAACACTTCAGTCTCTTACACCACCCCGTGGCTCAAAGATTGTTGTCTTGACTCGCAGATCTCTGTTTTCATGGTCCATCGTGGTGACAGAGGGAGAGGATAGTAAGGCAAGAAGAGAGCAATTGTTTACACAATTTTTACAACTGAAGGTTTTGGCTGGTACACTGCACGGATACATTTAACATTGTCAGGTGATGAGGCAGCAACAAACTGCATGTTAGTCACAACACGTTGAATTAATTGAACAAAACATGGAATGACACATGGTAAAAATAACAACGTCGCTAAACCACACAACATATAAAACAAGATACACTTAACCCAGGGGGTACCCGGAAGCCATGAAAAGGGATCAAATTCCCAACCTGTCCAGGTCTGAAGAGGAACATGGGCTAATTTTCTTATTCCAGAGGTTATTTGTTTAACAACTTGACCATTATCATCAATTTTTAAGCAGCAATTGGAATCATTTAATTTACCACAAACACCTCCTTCTTCAGCTAGCAGGTAATCGAGAACCATGCGATGTTGCAAAATTGCCGTTCGCATTTGTGTGGCTTGATCTGCCAATAGGTCTAAGGCATGAGTGGTTTCATTGGTAATAATTTCTAAAATAGCTTGTAGTCGAATAATGCGATTTAAATTATATACAGGTTCTCGAGCACCGCTAATCACTTCATTGGGGTTCCAGGTGGCAGGCCCATAGTGTTGGGTGATTCGTTCTGGGGGCCACTCATCCTTTCCCCATGATTGGCTACTACCACCTGCTATAGCAGTATTAATAGACCGTTTGCTTCGTGTAAGATCATCATACAACTTAACACCCAAATTATTATCATCATTCTTGGGAAGCAGAAAAAACAGGGGACGAATTATTCCAACATAACAAATTCCAGACCACTTTGCTGGTAACACTTTGTACGCATGGTGACCGCACACCCAGTAGTGACCCTTTAAGGCTCGATGGCCATTAGAAAAAGGTCCTTTCCATTCTTTTGCTGATTTGCCAGCATGTCCATTGGATTGGAAATATGTAGTGTCTTTTGGCCCAAAAGGATTACCATTAACATTACAATCCCAAGTGTTTGAGTCATTTCTACACCACTTACACTTCCATGCTCCCGAATAGGGACTCCAGGTACAGTTGATGGCAGCAGCTTCCTCAAAGATAGTATTGTTTGTAGGAGACCAAAAATAAGGGAATCCAGACCCATATCCAGATAGGTGATACCATCCCCAGAGGACCAGGCGGCCAATTTTTGCCTTGCAATAGGTCCAGGTGCAAGTACTTATTCCTACAAAGATACCATTCTTTTGAGTTCGATTTAAACAAAACTGTCCCTGAGCTGGATACTGTATGGACCAGGGTGGTGGTGACTTTTCCTCCCAATAGGTATTGTTTTTTACTTCGCTATAATTGCTCACCAGCCATTCAGGTGAGAGGGGGATGGAGGTCCACGGACAGCTTTCCAGGCTAAATGGTCCACCACACACCCAACAATTTGTAAGATTAAACGCTTGCGCCACAGAATGACCTAGAGTCACAAATTTGTTTTCCCACTCTTGGTTAACGCTTAGGGAGCCAAAGCTTCCCCTGGAACCAAGGGCGAAGAAAACTGTCGCCCAAAATAATTCCTGTGATAACGTACAATACATCCTAAAAATACCAACAAATCAAATGAACAGAATTAGAATTTGCATGGGGTCTTCAGTCGTGGTTCAGGATACTAATTTTTCACGAGGTTCACCTGTAAGAGAAAAAGAAACATTCTCGGCCCGTTTTTTCGGAACCAGAGGTAAAAGGTTACTATTAAAAAGATGGGGAGATCCATCGAGTGTTGATTTTGTATTCCTTCCCATGGGCATCTTTTGCTTTCCAGGGGTACTTATTTAATGGGTTTTCAAGCACTAATGGGACATTCCCCACAGTAGGAAGGTCCACTAGAACAGGTTGGCCAGGAAAATGCGAAGTATTTTTAGGGTGGTCAGGGCCTGTAGGGGCAGGAACTATGGTTGGGGCTTCTGGGTAGAATGCTGTAAGTTTGGGGCATCCGTTTATTCCCCATCGGGTGTTAACATGGTAAACAGCTTTTTGCAAACGTTCTGCCCACCCAGGTCCATGGGGTTTGAGGAAGCGTTTGAGAAGACCATTAGTTCTTTCCACTATTCCATTAGCCTGTGGATAATAGGGAGTGTGAAAAATCCACTCAATTCCTTCTCCAGCTGCCCAATCTTGGACGGTTTTGGCAGTGAAGTGAGTGCCATTATCTGACTGAATCCACTGGGGCTTGGGAAAGGTGCTAAACCACCATTTTAAAGCTGTTACTGTATTTTCCCCGGTTGCCCGAGCAAATGCTTTTGCTTGCACCAGTCCTGATATTATTTCTACTCCTACTACTACATAATGTTTTCCCTCAGATTTTCAAAAAGGACCAATATAATCCACTTGCCAAGCTTCCCAAAGCTTTTTCCCTCGTCTAAGGTGTAGGGGGGTTTCTTCTAAGAGGTGTCTGTCTAAGCGACTGCGGCATTGGCCACAGGCTGAAATGCAGGTTTGACAGTTTTCTCGAGTGACTGGCCAGCCTTTAGCTTGAGCTTCCCGGTAAAGATCTTTAGCTCCGGTATGTCCCCTTTTTAGGTGCAGCCATTCTAAAAGTCGTTCCCAATCTTCTGTTACTGGTTCATTCTGCAAAGGGGCAAGTCGGGCTAACTCGTCGACTCTACTATTCCATTGACTGGTTGGGGTGTCATCAGTTTGGTGAGAGGCTACCCATGCTACAGCAAAATTTCCTTGTCTAGCAATAGCTAAAATGTCTTGCCACTTTTCCTTTTGCCACATGGGTATTCTGTTGACTTCCCACCCATTTTGTTCCCAAAATGGGAGCCACTCTGTGCATCCTTTAAAAACAGCAAAAGAGTCAGTGTAGATATAGACCGGAGAGGTAGATTGAGCCTCATTTTGCAAAACACTCCATACAGCCACCAACTCTCCTACTTGTGCACTGCCTTCTCCTTCAGTAACTATTTTTTGGTTAGTTTTTATTTGTAGAGCAACAGCATGATATTTCCAAATTTTACCCTCTCGCTTAGCAGAGGCATCAGTAAACCAGACACTTTGTAATTGTTCTGAGAATGGGGGGGCTACTTGCACAACAGCAGGAAGCTCATTCTCCTTTTGGTCTGGAACTACTTCCTCTTGGATGACTAGATTTTTAGCAGCACCTTCAGATAGTTTAAAGATGTCACAATAACGTTCTATTTGTGCATACCATTTCCGCACTGAAGCTCTTTGGGCCACCCCGTCAGGGGGAGGTGTCCCGGTTAAAACAGCTTTAATTACCTTGAAAGGACCCTAAGCACTATTGGTTGTCGATGAATGGTGCGCTCTGCCTCTCGCAAAGCTAAGCTGACCACAAACAGTCCCTTTTCCCATACAGTATATCGCTTTTCTGCATCCTTAAAACTGCGGGAATAAAATCCAATGGGTCGAGTGGGTCCTTCGGGGCCTTTTTGCCAGAAGTGTACAGATAAACCCGACTGGGCAAATCCCCATTCAATCTGAACTGCCTCAAATACTAAAAGCTGCAAAGCCTCTTCGTGGACCGGAGTCCAGTCCCATGACACACCTTTTCGCAATAAATCATACAAAGGCCTAGCAATAATAGAAAAGTTTGGAATGTGTTTTCTCCAAAATACAAGTATTCCTAGCACATGCTGTAATTCCTTCTTTGACTCGGGCATTTTTATCTGATCTAGTGTGGAGAGGGTATCCTGAGGAATACATGTCATTCCTCCTTTCCACCAAATCCCTAGAAATTTAACTTCAGTTGAAGGAGTCTGAATTTTCTCAGGTGGGATCTTTAAGCCTAGGTTTTCTAAATGAGTGATAATGTTTTTCTGTGTTGTTTGTACTTTTCCTGTTTGACTCCCTGCAATTAGCACATCATCAATGTACTGATAAACTTTAACCCCTTCCTCTGATGGGATTAGTTCTAATTCTCGAGCTAAAGTGTGGTGGGCTAACGTGGGGGAATGCTTATAGCCTTGAGGGAGCCGAGTAAAAGTAAACTGTTGTCCCTCCCAGGTAAAAGCAAAACAATCTTGGTCCTGCGGTTGCAGAGGGACCATAAAGAACATATCTTTAACATCAATAGTTGCCATAATAGGATGTGCTTGTTCTTGAATAGTGGCTGAGTTCGGCAATGTTTGGTACAGCAGCTGTTAACGGGCCTGTGTTTGCATTGAGCCGTCGGTAATTGACTGTTAGTCTCCACTTCCCATTTGGTTTTCGGACTGGCCATACAGGGGAATTAAAGGGAGAGTGAGTAGAAACTACAACCCCTTGCTCCTATAATTCCTCCAGGACTGAGGAAATCCCCTCTCGTGCCCCCGGGGCAAGGTATAGGGTTTAACATTTGTTAATCTTGAAGGGGGAAGTAAAAGTGCAGTTTGTAAGAGCCGTATATTTATCGGTGGAACACCAAAAGACCAGCTTCCTCCTTTATTATCTGTCCACACCTTTCCCTTCAGGACATCAAGCCCTAAAAGATTAAGCGGGAACGGCCCCACAACCATTTCCATCAGAGTGGCCGTCTCCTCCCCTGGTAGCTGTAAATTGACTGTAGCCTGTGCCTGTGCTTGAACATTACTGAACGCATCTGCCACAAACAAACGTTGCTTAGACAATGATATACCTCCAGGTACTGCATCTTCTGTTTTAATGGCTGAAATTTGAGCACCTGTATCCACTAAAAATGTAATGGGTACTCGTTTAAATCCTACAAGGCAGGTGATTAATAAGTCACCTCGATGACTTCCAGTGAGCTGTCTAATATGCACCCACCCTTCGCCCCCCGGCTCACTACAAAGGGGCAAAGGAATTAGTTTCCCGTCAACCTTTGGGGGGCAGTCGAGTCAGTCAGATCAATTAGGGGCAGGGGTGCACTAGGAACCGGACTCTCAAACATTTTTGTATTTCTTTCCCTTTTTCTTCCTTTATGGCAAAAAGAATGGACCGAGGTCATGCACGGAGGTCATAGAATCATAGAATCATAGAATCACAGAATCATAGAATCATAGAATTGTTAAGGTTGGAAAAGACCCTTAGGATCATCAGGTCCAACCGTTAACCTACCACTGCCAAGTCCTCCACTAAACCATGTCCTCAAGTGCTGCATCTACCCGTCTTTTAAATACCTCCAGGGATGGGGACTCAACCACTTCCCTGGGCAGCCTGTTCCAGTGCCTGACTACTCTTTCAGTAAAGAAGTTTTTCCTAATATCTAACCTAAACTCACCCTGGCACAGCTTGAGGCCATTTCCTCTCGTCCTATCACTTTTACTGGGGTGAAGAGACCGACCCCCACCTCACTACAACCTCCTTTCAGGTAGTTGTAGAGAGCAATAAGGTCTCCCCTCAGCCTCCTCTTCTCCAAACTAAACAACCCCAGCTCCCTCAGCCGCTCCTCATAAGACTTGTTCTCTAGACCCTTCACCAACCTAGTTGCCCTTCTCTGGACACGCTCCAGCACCTTGATGTCCTTTTTGAATTGAGGGACCCAAAACTGGACACAGTATTTGAGGTGCGGCCTCACCAGTGCCGAATACAGGGGCACTATCACCTCCCTGGTCCTGCTGGCCACACTATTCCTGATACAAGCCAGGATGCCATTGGCCCTCTTGGCCACCTGGGCACACTGCTGGCTCATGTTTAGGCGGCTGTCAACCATCACCCCCAGGTCCTTTTCAGCCAGGCTGCTTTCCAGCCACTCCTCCCCAAGCCGGTAGCGTTGCCTGGGGTTGTTGTGACCGAAGTGCAGGACCTGGCACTTGGCCTTGTTGAACCTCATACAGTTGGCCCCGGCCCAACAATCCAGCCTCTCCAGCTCCCTCTGCAGGGTCTTCCTACCCTCCAGCAGATCAACACTTCCACCCAACTTGGTGTCATCTGCAAACTTACTGAGGGTGCACTCAATCCCCTCATCCAGATCGTCGATAAAGATATTGAACAGGACCGGCCCCAACACTGAGCCTTGGGGAACACCACTCGTGACCGGTCACCAACTGGATTTGGCTCCATTCACCACCACTCTCTGGGCTTGGCCGTCCAGCCAGATTTTAAGCCAGCTCAGAGTGCACTTGTCCAAGCCGTGAGCAGCCAGCTTCTGCAGGAGAATGCTGTGGGAGACAGTGTCAAAGGCCTTACTGAAGTCCAAGTAGACAACGTCCACAGCCTTCCCCTCATCCACTAAGCGGGTCACCTTGTCATAGAAGGAGACCAGGTTAGTGAAGCGTGACCTCCCTTTCATAAACCCATGCTGGCTGAGCCTGATCCCCCGGTTGTCCTGCACATGCCGCATAATGGCACTCAGGATGATCTGTTCCATGACCTTCCCTGGCACCGAGGTCAGGCTGACAGGCCTGTAGTTCCCCGGATCCTCCTTCCGACCCTTCTTGTAGATGCGTGTCACATTAGCTAACTTCCAGTCATCTGGGACCTCCCCGGTTGACCAGGACTGCTGATAAATGTTGGAGAGTGTCTTGGCAAGCTCCTCCACCAGCTCCCTCAGTATCCTCGGGTGGATCCCATCTGGCCCCATTGACTTGTGGGCATCCAGGTGGAGGAGCAGGTCAGTGACTGCCACCTCTTCGACAACTGGGACTACATTCTGTGTCCTATCTCCATCTCCCAGCTCAGGGGCATGAAAACCTTGAGGATGATCAGTCCGACTATTAAAGACTGAGGCAAAGAAGGCATTAAGTACCTCAGCCTTCTCCTCATCCTTTGTGGCCAAGTTTCCCTCTGCATCCAACAAGGGAGGGAGATTCTCCTTAGCCCTCCTTTTGTCGCTGATATACTTGTAGAAACATTTTTTGTTGTCCTTGACAGCAGTGGCCAGTTTAAGTTCTAGCTGGGCCTTCGCCTTTCTAATCTTCTCCCTGCATATCCTCACCACATCCTTATAGTCCCCCTGAGTCACCTGCCCCTTCTTCCAAAGGTGGTAGGTTCTCCTTTTCTTCCTGAGTTCCAGACAGAGCTCTCTGTTCAGCCAGGCTGGTCTTCTCCCCCATCTGCTCGACTTGCAGCACATGGGGACAGCCTGCTCCTGTGCCTTTAAGACTTCCCTCTTGAATAACATCCAGCCTTCCTGGACTCCCTTGCCCTTCAGGACTGCCTCCCAAGGGACTCTGTTAACCAAACTCCTAAACAGGCCAAAGTCTGCCCTTCTGAAGTTTAGGGTTGTGGTTTTGCTGGCCCCCCTCCTTGTCCACGAATCGAAAACTCTACCACTTCATGGTCGCTGTGCCCAAGACAGCCTCCGACCACCACATCACCCACTAGGCCTTCTCTGTTTGTGAACAGCAGGTCCAGCGGGGCACCTCCCCTGGTTGGCTCGCTTACCAGCTGCATCAGGAAGTTATCCTCCAGTCACATGATAAAGTAATTGAAGGTCAGGTGTGATATGTCTCTTGTATCCAGGATGAAGTTTTCCTTATTTTATTGTTGGTGTCATGCCCATAACAATAAGCAGCTTTACAAATTGACAGATTTATCATCTTGACATGCAATTTTCTGTGTAACTTTTCCAAAGCTGTGGTAATGCTGTGAGGATATTTCTGTTTGGAAAAATAAACTGATTATGATGATGTACAGATTTTTATACTATATTCAAATTTTTGTCTTGAATTCTAAGCCTGGTCTGTGGTACTGAGGAGACTGGATTTCCTGTGCTTGATAGTAATGCTCAGTGGTTAAGAAGAATGGGAGAAAAAGTCATGGTGTTGTATTGATGGTGTTGAAAATACTGTGGCTTAGTCAACCTTTGAACCAAAGTTTTGAAGCTTTGATGCATGGAATGTTTTCTCTAGACCAAAGTTCTGAATTTAAAAGTTGGTAACATATTGCACACGGAAACAACAGCAGCATTATAAAACTAATGTCTATGTCGTAAACAGGAGAAGAGCAGTGAAACGGGGAACTGCCTAACCATAACCATGAAAACACAGAGAGGTTTAAAAATCAGTGGTGAAATGTGACATACACAATTTACCTTATAGGTGGTTAAAGTTGGGCAATTATTTTAAAACAGTTTTACGGGGAACTAGACATTTTGCTTTTCAGAAAGACTGTCATTTCAGGGGAGATTAAAATGTTTATGTATAACAAAGCATTAGAGACAACACAGGAATTGTGATGAGTTTGCAGCTCTTCTCAGGTCAGTCTACTCTGAACTAAATGCAGTGAACTAAAGAAGCATTGCATTATAAAGGGGAAATTGGCTTTAAGAAAATAAGTATGGACCAGTAAAATAAGTTAATTAGCATTGTGGATGTTAGCTGAAGCAGCTTCAGATTATGCTGACTACTTTTCAGTGACACTTGAGAAAATGTCTTTTGTTCTCTATCTTTTTTCTTGGGGACTGGGGGCAGTGAAGACTGAGCAAAGCTCCTGATGAACTTGCAAATGTAAAAGTGGGTTAATTTCTCACAATGGCAAGTCAAGAAGGAAAGCTGAAACATGAACCCAGACAGTTGTGGGTGCAAACTCCAAGTGGAGCATCCATTTCTCTTCTTCATCCCTTTCTGGAGGACAGAAGGTAAGGAAGGGGGATTCCATTTATCATTAGCAGTTATGGTGGATTTTAGAAAATGCTATTATGGATGACTTCTTTGCAAGCCATGCAAAGCCAGCAGCATTCTTATGCTAGGTAGTCCCAACTTTCAAAGAAATGGTGGGCAAGAGTTAATACTGCCTTTTCAACCTCTCAGGTTATGCCTCTAACTGTAGCTTGAAATAAATTGCTCTGTGGATGAACAGAGGACTCAATTCTCCTGGGCTGTCAACCTAGCACCCTTCCCAAGTATAAAATTCACTTAAATAGAAAATAAAGAAATCCAATATCTGTAAGACCTGATAAAATGCTAGCTAAAATGGGAGACCCAGAGGAGTGCAAGTATGATTTGGTGAGAAAAATACCATTCTCACATGAGTAGTGCATCATGTCAACTCTGTTACTACCAAGGCAGGAACAAGTAAGCAGGTAAGAACACTTTGAAAAGAATAAAACAAACAAATATACTAATCTGAGAACGAGTCTCCTTTTTGTTCTTGTTGTTACAGAAGCTTTGATATAAAATCAAAGTTCAGAATAGAGTGATGTAGGGTCAGAAGTATTTAGTAGCCCAGATGACTTCCTGTATCTCTACCTGTGGGATGTAGGTATGGCTGTAAAACAAGCTAGATAAAATTCCAACTATCCAGAAAAATACCGAGTTGACTTTATGCATATTATCAGTGGTGGTACAGGAAGAACAAAATCCTTCCACAAAAGGAATGCATAGTTCAAGTTAGAAAGTATAGCGAACCATGTTTTCCTTTGTGTTAAAGCAAATAACCTAGTTTACTAACATGAAGCTAGTTCGCTAATCCAATTGCACTTTTTTTCAGTCCAGGCTGCAAAGGAAAGGAATACCATGCTGAGTTCTAGAGAGTGGCAGGCGGTGGACCTTCACCTTCCGTTTCCTATTTCTGATGCATCTGAGGACTGGTAAGGTTGCAGCTTACTTGAATACTAGACTGTCATTAATCTGTTAACCTTCAAAGACAACGCAGAAATGATCTAATGCTAATATGTCTGTGAAAGGGTATAAAGGAGCTTAAATTTAGAATCCAAGGTTAATGTCCAGCACACTGATGAAATAAACTGACTGTCCTTGAAAAATAATTCACTTAAATGTTTTTAAGCCCTCAATCCTGTCAACATCTGCCCTATTCAAAACTGATAAAAATGTTGGAAGTGTTCAGTTCATTTAGTACAATAAATACTAGTCCTGCACTGATTTATAGAGAGAATAATTTAAAAGAACTGACTTTTTGGTATTGCAGCATTCTAGTCAAAAGGAATTTATACTGATAGTGGATTCACTCTTAAATGGTCCAAAAGCATTGCAAAGAGCAAAAAGATGAAATGGCTTACCTGAATGCCATTTAGATCTTTATCTTTCCACTTCCATCTTTCTCTAAACCATGCTGAAATTTACTTTAAGTTTGGATAGCTATAGCAAATCTTTCCTTGCCTTTTGTTGCTTTTTGTCTTTAGTCAGCACCACTTATCCTTTCTGTTAGTGTGACAAGTTTCTTCAAGCCTGATAACAAAAGTTCAACTCTATGAATATAAAAATATGAATATAAGTTAATCTATTTAGGGTACCTATTTTAGGCAGCTAAGTTTAAAATTTGATTTAATCTTTTTCCTTTAAGGCCTAATTCAGATATCAGTTGTTTGCTGGAATTATACTGGCTTCATATCTCTCAAATTAGATCAGAATCAGACTAATCAGCTTTTGATAAGAAGTTTTATTTCCTTGCACACAGGGTTCAAATACACTATTGTACCAGCAGAAATGAGAAATAACTGAATTTAAAAAGGAGGATTGGAATGACTTAATACTGATGTAAGTAATGCCTAACACCAACATTTTTCAGTGACTGGAAATATCTTGAGCAGCAGTTTGGCCTTGTGTTAGTTTATGCCTGCATATCCTTGTAATTATGCTAACGTATGACTACACCAGCATTTAAAAGACTACAGCAACACTTACCTAGTTAAGAGAAATTTTATAATGGGATAAAGGAATAGTAAATAGGTATCCTACATATTTCAAGGATTCTTTTCTATTGCTCTTTTTTCTTAGACCAAAAGTAGGATAAGGGCCTTATTCCTCAAGATTAGCTAAGAGGCTCTGCTGAGGGGAGACAAGTTCTTCTATTAAGTCCTGAAGAGCAAAATTATGTGGAAGACCCTCTCAGAAATGCAGTCAGGGTTGTACAGAGAGTCTTCTTGGTTTGATATTTCCTTTAAGATTTGTGCTGATGAATAAAATACTTGCACAAGAGATGGTTTTCTTTTTTTTTAATGACACTGAATTCTTATTGGGTTAGAGATGCCAGTAACCAGCAGTTTTAAGTTACAGGAAATGCCTTTTGTGTATAAACTGACAAATCCTTTTAACTTTTTTATGCAGTTTTAAGAATTATAAATTCTTTATGCCAGTTAGCGATGCTGAAAAAGTTTTAGTTGGATACTGATATAAAATGTGAGATTTTTATTGTACATTTTGGATGGGACTTTCATACAAGTGTGAGTAACTTAAAAGCTCGCTCTTGACTTTCAGTGAAAAAAAAAATTCTGTCTGCATTTATTAAAAAATGGGATTTTGGTCCTTATTATTAAACTATCATGAACATTTATTCTTGAATTTGTATGATTAAAGTTATTTAATAATAGGATTGTAGAAACAGGGAAGAAGCTTAATTACATATGGAGAGGTATTTGTAAAATGAGTGGTATCATGAATTATAAATTAATCCAATCTAATTCCTGAATGTAATATATTTTCTAGATACGCAGATTGGAGAAACATATATAAGACTCAATGTCTCTCTACAGAGAATTTTAAGCCCAAATCTTGCACTACTGGTTGTATCTGAGTTGTACTTCAGGGAATGAACCAAACTCAGTCTTTAGTGGGACCTCACTGCCATGGTTCTTCCACTTCCACTGGTTACTCTTACTTTACTGAGAGATAAACCACCAACTGAAATAATAAAACCTACCTAATAAAAAGTCTACCCAGAGGCTGATAAGCTTGCTATATACAGCTCTTTCTTATTTGGATGTCTTGTCTGACTTATGAAGATTTTTTTTTTACAGAACACTTAATGGAAGTATATATATTATGTTTTTCCTAATATATAAGCTTATCAGCAAGTGTTCTCACGATTTATTTGTCAAAACAGCTATTTCTGTTCTAGAACAAAGTCATAGGGTTGCATTCAATTTAGGTATACACTCAATGCTGACCTTGTAGGTAAGGTAGAATTATTGCAGATAGGTTGGATTGTACTGTTAGATTAAAGACTACATTTAAAACTTCGAAGTTTAATACTTCTCAAAGCCAACTGTGTCCATAAAGTTCATTAATTTCTATGACCATCTTTTCCATCTATACCCATCAACTCTCCCTTTTTCACCATGATAACCAAAAGTTAATTCACTTAAGTGTCATTTAGATTTGTCAGCTGTCCTGGTTTCAGCTGGGATAGAGTTGCTTTTCTTCCTAGTAGCTGGTATAGTGCTGTGTTCTGGATTGAGCATGAGAATAATGTTGAGAACACACTGATGGTTTAGTTGTTGCTAAGTAGTGCTTACACTAGTCAAGGACTTTTCAGCTTCCCATGCTCTGCCAGGTGTACAAGAAGCTGGCAGGGAGCATAGCCAGGACAGCTGACCCAGACTGGCCAAAGGGCTATTCCATACCATATGACATCATGCTCAGCATATAAACTGGGGGGATTTAGCTGGGGGGCATCAATCTCTGCTCGGGGATGGGCTGGGCATCGGTCAATGGGTGGTGAAAAATTGCATTGTACATCACTTCTTTTGTATATTCTTTTATCATTATTATTTTCTCTTCCTCTGCTGTCCTATTAAACTGTCTTTACCTCAACCCATGGTTTTGTTTTTTTTTTTTTTTCCCAATTCTCTCCCCTGTCCCACTGGGGCGGGGGGGTGGAGTGTGAGTGAGTGGTTGTGTGGTGCTTAGTTGCTGACTGGGGTTAAACCACAACATCAGCTTATAGTCAGTATTATAGGAAGGGAGATTCCTATGTCTATGCTCTTTTGTGAAATAAATAAGCTTTGGATAATAAAAAGATCAATTTCCATATCCAGGAGACATAAAAGACCCCAAAACAAGCTAACTTGTAGGAATGTCTTGACTATTTATGCATAGCATGTGTATGCAAATACATATCTTTCTTATGTGACTCTTTCCTTGCAGTCTCAGTGTTTGGTAAGATATATTTGTTGGCATATTTTGGGAATACACGATTTCCCTCTGAGCTCTGACCAACAAAGTTCCCAGAGAAGTGATGGTTCAAGACTTGAGCTAAAAAGTCCTGTCTTTCAGTAAGGGTTAGTGGTGTGCTACATTACATAAAAGTACAACTTTCAGTAATTACTTCTGCCCATTGTATAGTTCATAAATACAGATATAGTATTACTTTTAGTTCATACATCCTTGTATGCTTCACTGCATGTCAGTGAGCACACAATGACACTTCCCTTTGTATAAAGTTATTTTCAGCTAGAGAGCATGGGGCTTCTGAAAATTATCACTCTCTAAGATAGAGAGGTCAACCAGATTCTTGATAGATGAGAGGAAAAAGAATGAAAGGGACTCTTCAGGGTTTGTTTTTTTTTTTTTTCACTTAAAAAAAAAAGTGGTATGAGCCAAAGCTTCATATGATTGGTAGTCACTGTTCCACTAAATATGAAGTTAAAATTGAGCATTCACTTCCAGGAATTATGTAGTTTCTAGATAGTCAAGAATGTGTTGTTCCCTTAAGTTGTCAGTGCTTCTGTAGTGGCATATGCGTTTTTGGTCTCAATGTGCACCACTTTGTCAGAGGCAATGTTCAGCCAACGGTCTTCCTAGGAAGTTCTCAAGTGTTTACATGTACTGTGACTGAAACTCAGAGGTCTTTATCTTTCTTGAAGACAAGCTGGTTGAATTAATGATAGTGCTCCAGTTTTTTCTGTTCTAGTGCCAGATTCAGTAACCACAATGATCTGAAGATAGTATGAAACACTTGATTACAATTTGCATTATTAAATGCTGTTTTCCTATGGCTTATTGTACATGTCAAATAGAGAAGTTACTGTTGGGTGTATAAATATTATTAGTTAGTTTCTAACAAAAAAAAATACAAATACAATCTGTATGTGGAAAAAACTGTTGCATAGTTTGATATATTCATAGCAATGTCTTCTAATAGCAATTCTGATACTGGTGAATGACAATTATTAGGACTTAGTGAATATCCAGAAACAGCTGAAATCTAAGACTAATTACTTTGATTATGGTGCCAGGCTGTACAGACTAAAAATTTTTTTGAGATGTTTAGGGTGATTAAATAAAATTAACATGATAGTTCAAGTCGATGTGCTACACATATATCAAGATTTCTTTGGCATTTACTCATAAATTTCTACTTTAAAAAGCTGTAAGCATATATAATGTTACTGTTAATATTCACTAACAATCAAGGCCCATTTTAAAGGAATAAATGAAACTGGCGTTGTCTAGTGTAGAAACAAAAATGATGATATCCTCATCAATTAGTTCTTCCACTCATAGGCATTATTTTATTCTGCAACTATTTAGCAGTTCCTAGAACAACCTGAAATGATATGACATCTAGTTTTTGAGTCTCTTTATTTGCCTGTATTCTGGGTGAGCTCTGCATTCAAGCATTTGAGATTCAAGTTAGGTGGACACCATAGCAATTTTGGAAGGGGAAAAGCCACTCAGCATGAACTTATTTTTAACAGTTCTACTTTTTCTTAGTCTAATACCAATCAAGTTTTCCAGACTGAAAATGTGGTTAATGCTTGTTTTTGTGAAGCTCACAACATTAATTTTGATAGTAATGTTAAAGTCACTGAGATGCTTTTTATAGATGTCTAACCCACGCAACCATCCTTATTAAGGTTCAAGTAGTCTAAGAACATGCTTTAAAACCAAAGGCCACAGATGATAGAAGTTGCACATCCTATCTGATTTATCCTTAAAAGGGGTGGAAGCACTAGAAAGGAAAGAAAACATTTTTAGAAATACAAGTTTATTGATGTTACACATTGCAGGAGCATATCCCTCAATATTTATGGTTCCACGCTTAGCTGTTTCTCACTGTGGCACCACAAAGTTTATCTCTACACAGTACTGCCTGACTGCACACAATGACAAATCAGACTATTCTATAACACTTGCCACTAAAAGCCTGTGAGAAACATTTTCTCAAAGACTAGTATTTTAAAAAACTCTGATGTTGCAATGCAAGTTTGTGTCTTTCAATTGCAGTATGAAAAATACACCCCACATCTCAGCTACAATGTCTAATTATTACACTGCTATGCTATAGTCAGGTCTTGTTTTTTTCTTAAGCTGATCTTGCAGCAATTAGTATGTCAGTTGAAAGTAAGTGATTATTGTGGTCCACGGAAAATAGACATGTCGTGTTCTCGATAAGTAAAGGATTGTTAAGATGGAGATGGCAGTGCACTGAAATAGGCCTGTAGTGAAAGCAGAAAATTATCCAAGTCACTTTCTTAATTTGCAAGATTGACTTGATTGTTCTCTTTTCTTAAAAAAAGCTATGCAGGCAATGACATTTTCGTTAAAACATCAGATACACAGTGTATTTAATGCATTTTTCATTCCTCTATTTGTAATAGAAAAACATTATTCCCTTCCTTTTTTCAGATTCTTAGCCTTAATACCTTCTATTGAGTTTTCCATTTGAAGACTGTATATAGTTTTCTCATCTCAGTACTCAATGGGCTCTATCTGTCCACAGTAATCTTTGTCAATTTTAACTTAAAATTCAACAATGTTCACATCTAGCACTACACAATAGAGTATTATGACAAACTGTAGTTTCCTCAGAACTCATAATATACAACAGCAGTTCACTTCCTAAGCTTACTTTGGAATGGTTATCTTTTCATTATGGAACTTGAATTATATGCAGACACACAAGTTAATATTCCTTTCTTCTATCAGCTTTTTTGGAACAAACCACAGGATCTGTTATTGCTTATATTTGGAGCCTAGGCTGAACACCATTGTGACAGTCAGTGCATTAGCATTGGGGTAAAAAATACATGTAGCAAGGGAAATAAGACTATATGGATTAAAAAAAAGTACTGCAGATGTTATATCTACATGATCAAGATATAATTCCCTTTTAATGCATATTTTGATGACCCTTGCATGAAATAACTAACTACACATGTGCTGTCATGCTAGAATAGTCTGTAATGTTTTTCCAACTGAGGTTCATCTAATTATCTAATTTACCTTTATTTTTAGGGTCTCCATTTGTGCTTCCTCATTCCCTTAGAGTAGAAAGGAATAGGCACATCTGGGGCATGGTTCATCTTGTTTGAAAATAGACTTCTAAAATGTGATTGGAATTACTCCCTAAATGTGATTTCTTTTGTTTCTTAAAAAAAAAAAAAAAAAAGCTCCTTCACAGTGCCTGACTTGCAATGGGGACATCTACAGCATGGATATTTCATCATTCATCTTTACTATGTCAGGTTAAATACCAGAACTAACCAAAACTGTATATATTCTGTGAAGAGATGACAACTAGAGCGTGTCAGGTAATGGATATAGTTTGGTCCAAGTAAACCCCCTCTTCTGAGGGAAGCAGGACCTTCAATGAGGCTGAACAGAAGGATGTCTGAGAGAAAGCCTGGTAGCAGTTTTCATGTAGAATGTACTATGTAGCAATATCAAGAAAGAACTGAGTGGGTAAGAGGACAGAGTTTTGAAACCCAGCTCTCTCCATGGAGGTACTAAGAGATCCAGGGAAAGAATGCTTTTGTGACTACTCTAGAGTTTTGGGAACAGGACAATGCCTCCCACTCTTCTGCAGCTTCATGGATTTTAACATATCTAGAATAGAGAAGACCTGTCAGTCCTTGCTCTTTTGCACACTAGCTAAGATAATATTTATGCTTAAAGATAGAAATCTACTAATGTTGAAAAAAGATGCTCAAGTTAAATACCAGAACTAACCTTATTTGAATTTCACTACTGTGTAGGTGTGCATTATAATATCATCTCTGATCACATGATTATAATCCAGTTTTCTGAAGGAACCTGTAATACTTGTGGGAGGGAGACGATACTTGCTGAGTACATAACTATTAAATTTTAATCTTTTAATTAAGTCTTTTAATCAAGTCTTTTAATCTCACCATCTGAATCCTTCACTCATTCTAATTCTCATTCCTAGTTACTGTCTAATGGAACATTTTAATTACTGCTTATTCCAGTTATAGAGGCACATGCAGAATAACAAAGTTCAAACATTTCCAGCCTCTCTAGATTATGTTTCTCTTTATCTGGTTGTTCTTTTGATGTTCCTGTGAGTACTACAGTAGTAACTCAAATATGATCTATCCTTTGAAAGTAATAGGCAACAACAAAATCTGTAGGAAAAAAAGCACCTGGTGAAACACACACTTATCAGACTTTATAAATGTCATAATTTTTGGAAAAGCTGGATGAAGCATGCAACTTGCAAATTTAGAACAAGAATCTTGTCATGCAACAGGAGAATAAATGTGCTGCTCATCTATTTTTCCTTTGAAAGAATCAGTAAAAAAGTCTGAAAAAAATTTATTTTGAAAGGGCAAAAACCTCACACATTGTTTATTGCCAGTTTTGTTTCAGAGAATAAATAGTTGCATTGTCTTGCCTTTCATCCTTTTGAAGCATGGCAAACATAGTTTTTACAACCAAGTCTTATGAGGAGCGGCCGAGGGAGCTGGGGTTGTTTAATTTGGAGAAGAGGAGGCTGAGGGGAGACATTATTGCCCTCTACAACTACCTGAAAGGAGGTTGTAGTGAGGTGGGTGTTGTTCTCTTCTCCCAAGTAACAAGTGATAGGACAAGAGGAAATGGGCTCAAGTTGTGCCAGGGGAGATTTAGATTAGATATTAGGAAAAAATTCTTCACTAAGAGAGTGGTCAGGCATTGGAACAGACTGCCCAGGGAAGTGGTGCAATCACAGTCCCTGGAAGTATACAAAAAATGTGTGGATATGGTGCTTAGGGATATGGTTTAGAGGTAGACCTGGCAGTTAGGTTAACAGATTGGGCTCGATGATCTCAGAGGTCCTTTCCAACCTTAACAATTCTATGATTCTATGATTCTACAATTCTATGAAATTCATGGCTAATCTGACTAATAAGCACTTATGTTCCCAGTTAATTGAAGTTACAACCTTTGTTACAGATTAGAGTTCTCCTTTCACTGAAAATCATGTACAAAAGGACTAAGCCCTCAGCTTTGGTGTACTTCGGTGCACCTGTATTCTTTGTCCTCCCTTGACTGGTTTTCTTGGACTGTCAGTTCCCTCAAAGAGAAAAAAGGTTCTCTCAGATTAAGTCTTCACCAAGCCTCCCGGCCAACCCACTGCCTACTTCCACATTTTGTACAACCATGAGGAAAAGCTTGTCAGCTTCTGTAGGAAAAGAATGAGAAGTACTGCCCAGAGTTATAAAGCTTCTTGTTAATATTGTTGTTTTTCTTCTTTGGGTACCTGTGGAAAGAGACATTTCTGTTAGGAATGTATGTGACTGAATATAAAATTCCATTTTCACAGGTGATATTTAAATCTGCTCATTATTACTATTTTTGTCAGTAAAATTTAAGTGGTTGGCTATCTACAGAAAAGGAGCACAAAAACATTAGCAATTTAATTCTTGTAAATTGGTTTTAAAAACATTGACTATCTCCTACTTGCTTATCTATATGCTTTTCTCCATATTACTTGGATATAGTTTGGCAAAAAAGTAAAACTGAAATACTGATTGTGTGATTGAAAGAGGGTAACTGAAAATATTAAGTAGAGGCGAGGAAATTTGAAATGTAAAGGAGGGGAAAATATACTCATCAAATGCAAACTGAAATGTTTGTTTGCATTTGGATTTGGCAGACTATTTTTCCATACACGTTAAGGTTTTTATGCCATTCCCACACCCTCTCCCATGCACTTACACAAAGATATGGTTTCTGGAATAATGTCACGAGTGACTTCAGACTACAGGTGCAAAATCTTTTTTCATTGTCACTTTTGCTTGAGTCCAGGCAAACTTCTTTACCCTTTCCACCATGGGAAAAGGTACCTTCCTTACCTTTTCTGACATGTTCTTCCTACATGCAGGGAGAGTCTCCATTAAAACTGGCTGAGTCCTGTGAATTTGTCTGTGAATTTTAAAGTTTTCTTACAAAAAATAATTAATCTAATTAGTAACAGAATGTTTTGGTTTTGAAATTTGAAAAATTTAAAAAGAGTAAAGCTTTGTATGTTTTCACTTAATCTAAGGTATTCTTATCTTTTTCATTCTTTTCACAATTTTTTCCATGCGAAAAAAGGTTAATTTTGAAAACTGAAGAATCTAAGGAAACTAGAATAGTATGGCTAGGGATTAAAAATAAAAAACACCAGAGAAGAAATTCAATGTAGTCAAACTAAATCAATTTAATCAAATAGGATATAAGGAAGAAGGGGAAAACCAAACATGAACACTTTTTAAAACCTGAAATAACAAACAATTTCTGTTTTGCAAGTGTTTAATTTCAAACTTATTTTTAAAAACTTTCCATATATCAAATTACATCTTTATTTTACTTCACTAAGTGGTTTTTGACAAAGCTAAGGACATTTTAAGAAGTACAACTTTCTCATTTGAAAAACTTGATCCATCTCTCACCTGCTGTAGAGTATCTGTGGCTTAAGATGGCTACCAGTTCTGTCATAATGTCTGGGCACTTTAACAATGTTTTCACATTGCTTATTAGAAATGAAGAGTTCATTCAGATTATGAATCTTGGAAAAAACATTTCAATTAGAGTTACATGTCTCATTGAAATTCTGTTTTCATGTTTTCAACATGTAGCTTCTGTATTTTAGTTGAACTAAGAGCTATATATTCACAACCAAGTAGGCTGGCATCATAGAGCAATATATTAAGAGCAGCTCACACACAAAACCTGTTTTGTGGTCGTGCTCCTGCGACAAAAACTTGTCACACCTTTAAGGGACATGCATAATGGCTTTGCACTGGGAGGGTGCAACAAATGTTGCCTACTCATTGTCCAACCTAAAAAGAAGAATGCCAAATGGGAAAGGTATAATCCTGGTGGCAGCAATGTATTGCCAGTGGGTCAGCCATATACTTCACAGAGTCAGAGGCTGTTTTAGCAAGCTCTGCATCTAGAAAGCTCCTTTTGCTGCAACAGGTGGGAACAGAGCATGTCTAATTAACTAGTAATTTGCTTATCAAAAGCTGTGGTAAGTGAAGTGCTATATGATTATATGTTAATACATTTGCTTCTCTGATCTCCACCTGCTCAGAACAGGATGGTACAGATAAATTATTTTTGTTCATGAATATTCTTAGGAGAGAGAGATATTGCTCACTGAACTATTTTTCACTTTATTCCTGTAACTAAGCTGCTATTATTTCTCAAGGCAAATCTCTTTTGGATGCACTGCATGCTAAAACGAGCTACCAAAACTCTTAACATTATTTTGTGCCATCATATTTTCTCTTGGTTTTAGGCTCCTCTGAAATAGAAACACAGAAAAGTAGTAACATTTCAAATTCCAAAGTCTTCCTATTACTCCTCATATATGTGTAAATGGTTCATGTAATGTTTCCTAATGTGTCTGCTGTAGGTAAAGGCTTTTCTATTCCCATATATTTTCTCCAGAGAAAAAGACCTAGTTCACTTCTTTTCCTATTTGTTGTGTCACACAACCCCAGAAGCACAGACATTCCTTGATTCTGTATTTTAAGTGACGTTGCAACATCACTTAAAGTGATTTCTGCATTTAATTTAATTAAGGTCTTGATGTTATAATCCCTACAGTTATTCCTGAACATCAGATGGTAAAAGCCAGGTTGTGCTAGTTGGGCCTGGTGTATGAAGTAATGTGACATCCGGCTTGGCAGTATCAGTGCATCTGAGAGCTCAGGGCAATGCAGTGCTTATAAGGTCTCTGATGTCTAGGTATAGTTATGCTCCCCTTGCACTACTGAAATATCATAGTGGGGCTTTATAGCTCTTCTTTCCATCAGTACATAGTTTTTCATAGTGCTTAATGAGATAGGAACACTGTTTAAAGTATTTTTCCTGTTTTATTGGTTGTGTGTGATGTAGAGCAAGTATTTACATTTTACGTCTGTTTTTGACAGAGGTTTTGACTTAAAGCTTATTCAGTATTTAATAGTACTAAATGTGGTTGAGATAGGTGCAGGTTTAGACTGTTTGACATAATGTACTGCCTGGGACAGAATATAGTTGTATATTTGCAAGTGGTGTTTGATACAAAATCAGGATGGTAGTTGCTTACGCCCTTCTATATTCTACCAGAAGATAATTGGTTAATCACACTTTAAATGCCTGGACAGGTCAGTGATTGTTATATATAATGTAAAATGATTAAATATTAACATATGGTTGGTAATGCAATCAGATTCCCTGCTGTAAGCTAGAAATGGAGGAGGAAGGGGGAATTAGAGAAAGAAGGTGAAAAGTCTAACCACCACATCATTGTTTTAATATATTTTGTTGTATTATATAAGGCAAAGGGAATATTACCTATACAGATTCCATTCTGAAGAACTGTCTACGCATTTTGATTCATATGAAAATACAATGATATCCCAAAGATTGAGGTCAATCCAGGCATTCTTCCAGCATTTGGAAAGCTACACTTCCAATAAGCAAAAATAAGCTTTCTGTCAAATCTTTAATACTCAACAAAAAAAGTATGCTCAGCTATTCAAGGAAAAAAGTTAATTTTCTCACCATATTCTATATTCGCTGCACCAAGAAGGATCCCCTTGCACACCAAGTTGCCAATGCAGGTTCAAGTGTGAGCCGAAGATCTGTGTGCTCCTGTATCAAATACAGGTTTGAATTTGTATGTAGGCCCATGTCTTTGATCACAAGTTACAGAATTCTGAGTAAGGTCTGCACTGTTTATTGATCTTTCTCTTTTGTATAAAATTCTTAAATAGTTACTCAAAAAAGCACAAGAATGAAAATGGTTATGGTATGAAGCTAGCACCTGGATGTCAGTTCATGGGGGAATTGCTGAGTCCAACTAAATTTTATTTTATAGCAAGTGGGTCAGTGTCAATATGGACACAATTTTTCTCCCATTAAATTGCCAGTCTTCTCCGTCTCTTACTCCAGTTCTCTCTATTCTTCTCAAGTATCCAATATTCCTTTATGTTCAGAATTTCCTATGAAGGTAAGACATGGGCAAGCAAATATCCTGAGATGGATGAGGAAAAGGAGACATGGTGTCTCTCACTCTGGGTCTCTCATTCTCACTCTTATCCCTGCTAGATGATTCACTGTTTCCTCCTTAGCATCTTTCGTGAAAGTAGCCCTGGATTCTTTTGCTTTAATTACAAGAACCTAAACCAAAACATGTAGTTGCCATGCAAATAGGAGATGTCACCAGATTTGTTTTGACTTTTTACTTTCTTTAGTTCAGTTGTCAAATCAAAACTGCTAAATAAATGACTGCTGGAACTAACCACATTGCAGCTGTTTGTATGATGTACTTTAACAATGAATGCATCTTATTACAGGGCATATAGTAGAGTAATTGCTTCCAGCTCCTCCACAGTTGGAGGAATGTGAGAAAATTGTGTGCCTCACTGGCTAAAGTCTCCTTGCTACAGTGTGGATTGCATTGCTACACTCAAACCCTTGCTTCCAGCCTGCCTTGTCCTAACCCAGGATTGCTGCTGCTCATTGTTACTTCATTCTGTCTCCCTTTCTTCCTTGGACAACAGATTCCTCCTACTGCCAGCTGTAGCAGTAGTCATGGTAAGACTGAGTTACTAGGTCTGTTGGTATTATTTATATTAATTTTGGAAGAATGGTGGAGAAACATCTGGTTGACTATGGTCTGAGCTGACAAGTTTGGTTGAAGGTGGGGCCCCACTGCTCCTCACTTGCAATGTACTTCCACATCTCTCTAAGTGAGGCCAGTGATTGGGAACCACTGGCATTGGCAATATATTTGCACATATATTGCCCAGCCTTCTGTATTAATTTATGGTAGTATGCCATATCATGTACATCTAGGTCCAGCGCAGCCCCAGCAATCAAACTGGTAATCCAAGTAGCACAACAGAGACGTGAAGCTACTTTATACTTTGCAGTTGGCTGTCTTCTGCAGAGCACAATCTGTCTCAATGGGTCTATTCCAAGTAAAAATTTGTTAGCAGATACAGTTCCTACGATTTTGAATTTCATATTGTAAGTCAGTCTAGCTGTAACTTTACATAGTTTTTTGAGCTACAGTTTGAGCACTAGTTGCTGAAATTGTAGATTCCTTATTCTGTTTGTAAACATGGAATCACACTTATCTATATACCAGTTAATGTATACAGTTTGGTTTTAAATGTTGAGTTACCATTAGCTATGCTTTTAAAATATATTGTTCAAATCATAAAGATAAGTATTGTAGAACTAATTCTGTGCTCATTGTGTGTGTCTCTGATAATGGAGAAAGGGTAGCAGCAATTTTTATCATTGGACAACCTATAGAATCATTAAAAACATCATTCAGGATATGACCTATGAAGGGGACAAGTACATCAGGCAGATTCTTCATTTTCTCCTGCTTTAGGTCTTATTGTTTTGCAATGAGACAATGCATTATCAAGGATAAGAGAATTTATTTACATACTGTGTTTTACATATGAGATCTGTCATTATTTAGCTGTGATTGTATCATCCTAATTTGTACTGATATTACATTATGCTAAGAGTTGCCTTATTAGAACAGAATGGGAGAAGATGACAGAATGAAATCCTTACTGTGTGTCTGAATTCTGAACTCATGGCAGTAAGTATATGAAAATTAATACAAACATTGAGTTGCTCATTTATGGAAACTACTCCTGGGGTGACTTCACAGGTGTTCTTTCCTGCTAAAGCTTCACAGAGGATGGGGTTAACCTTCTGCACAGCTGTGGGCTTCACTTAGAGGAAGTAATACAGATGCAGAGCAGCCCATGTGTGTCAGGGGACATTTCATACCGTCTTGCACAAGACTGAAATTATGGGCAGAAGTACCCATGTTCCCACTGCTGTCTAGCCTCATGACCTCCTCTTATCTCCCCTTCTATTGCACCAAAATGGAATTCTTCATGTATTGCTGTGATCTTTCAGTAAATCCAAATTGGTCTCAAAACAACTATCAAGAAAACAGGGTGAATGACATATAGCATGTGCAACTGCTCATCAGGAAACAAAAATGTTGTATGTTTTCAGATCTCTGAAGAGCAATAAATGTCACTTGGAACACAGATAATATTTATAGTGACATAAAACCAGAGCAAAATCTCCTAAAAAAATTATTTTTTAAATTGACACATACTGTACCTTTTTCAGCAAGCAAATACACCTTTCCCTTCCTCCGCTTTTGTATTTCTGTGAGACAGCCTTGCTGCAGCTGTGATTCAAGACACAACAGCTCTTTTCCTGAGTCAAAAAATATTGCAACAATCATCTGGTTAGAAATAGGAGGAGATGAAAGGCACACTGTTAATGCTTACTTCTACTAAACTTTTGTTTCTGCCTAGTACCTCATATGTCAAAATTGCCCCTGGTTAGAAATAGGAGGAGATGAAAGGCACACTGTTAATGCTTACTTCTACTAAACTTTTGTTTCTGCCTAGTACCTCATATGTCAAAATTGCCCTGATTCTAATTCACAAATTTTGCATTGTGCAAGAAGCTTACAATCAATTTATAGAACAGATATGGACCTGAAGTTTGGATAATTCATCTCTGCTATTTTAGACTTTTGAATCTTCATTAGTGACCTGGAAACCTCAGAAAAATAGGCCACTTGATCAATGAGAGCTGAGATAATCATTATTAAGATGGAAACTTTCCATCAAGAGCACTTCACATAGCTTTTTGTTAATTACTTCCTCACCAACATTGCAAAAAGGAAGTTCATTTACACAGAAATGGCAAGTAAATGGAAATAAGGAAGTTTGCACAAAGCTTGTGAAAGTTATCTAAGCTTTTGCTGAAAAGATTTGAAAGGAGAACATTGTACTAGTCAGTCTCAATGAGTTCATTAATCCACAGTGGCCATCTAATACAAATATGCAGGTTCACACTGAAAGCTGAAAAAAATCTCGTTGCTGTTTGGGACAAATGTAGGAGTAGCTACTGTTAGAGAGCAAAAGTTGTTCTTTATTCCATTTATTCACATTGGTTTTAGGGGTTAGGAATCTGCTCATTTGAAGCTGTTAGGCTGAATCAGTTCACATTAGCTCTGCAGATACATTTTTTTTTTTAAACAAATGATTAGAAGACCTTGATATTATACCTTATGCTAAACTGCACGTTATAATTGTGAGGATAACTGGCTGTATATCCCCACTTTACAGTAGGCATTCAATAGCAGATGGTGCCTTGATGTCTCATTTTTAAAAAATGTGGTAGATTACATTCACTAGTATGCTATAGAGTATCATCATAAATAATTGCCACTAAAGGAGTTGGCAAATTAAAAACATATATTATGACATGCATTTCAATAGAATTTGAGATGGTTCCTACCTATTCAGAGAGAACGTGTAAAGTGCTGTAGACTACTTTGAAATACAAGATGTTACATATTAATAATTGCTCTTATGATATTTTTGTCTGCCTATCACTAGACTGTATTTTTCCTGTAACTTGCCTGTGTGATATTCATGTCACACTGCATCTTTATTTCTAGGGCTCTCAGTTGCAGAGTTTAAATCATTCTTTAAGGTTTATTCATTTGGCTTTGCCTTTTAATTGTATGCTCTTATTTTTAATTAAGCTTTTTGTGGCATCTTCTTCAGTAGTGCCATATAAATGTTATGATTCATACATTTATGAATTACAAATATTTTGTTCCAGCAAACAACAACACAGAACTGCCAACACGTACACAGAACTAGGAGAGCCATAAAATGCCTGCAGTTGAAAGTGTATACAATTTGGTTTTAAATGTAAAACTTTTCCAGGTTTTGTGAAACAAAGTTAGAAAACAGTGGACATATTAATTAATTCTCTTTATATCACTCTATTTATTCTAACACTAATATATTAACTATTTGAAGACCTGGGGCATTGTTTCCCTCTGGAACATGTAGAAATATATTTTCCTCCTTCAAATGGGCTAGGAATAAACTTTTTGCAAATGATAGTGGTTGAATTGTTTGATTTCCAGATATCTGAGTACTGTTTATCTGCCCCAGTGACTGAAATGAGGGCTACACCACTGCTTCCTAGGACTTGAAAACTCACAGGTAGCTTCAGATACTATCTTGCACTTATGTGGCAGCTTGTGATACCTGACTTCTCTCCCTGATTTTGCTGTGAAGTTCCAGACAGATATTGACAACCATGAAGACACTCAATGCTTTTTACTGTATTGTCCTATATAATCTGGATTTAACATTCATAACATTTCTCATCTTAACATCAGCTGCTATGCCCATACAGTAAGAAAATCAGATAACAGAATGTATAATAATAAGCTTCAGCTCACTTCTGGGTGTTCACCTGCTTTAGAAGACTCTCAATGCTATCATAAATGGAGGATCACACCTGTAGTCTCTGACAGCAGGTTCTCCTGACTGCTAATGTACAGCTTGCAGACATACAGCTGACGTTTTCATGTGTACCAATCACTTGCTACAATGACAATTGCTTATTAATAGTTTTAAAGAGTTTACAGTGTCATATTTGACCAAAGATCAGAAAGACAGATACATGAATGATTTAATTCTCCTCTACCAAAAAAAAGGTTGTGCTTAATTTTCCTGTTTTATGTAAGATACATTTCAGTGTTCTAATAACTGCTCAACAAATTGGCAGACAGAGTTTTATCTTCAGGATTCACTAGTTTTAAATTCATGCTATCATACTAAACACAACAAATATTCTAATTTTTATGGATGACATTCAACATTTTATTTGCAAAAGCTTCTTATAGACCAAGAATTAGAATACTGCATAACGCACACAGCCACAGATCAAACAGGATTCTATTTGTAAAGCCTTCAGTTGTCTCTGGCAAACATAAAGGCAAGCTTAGGGAAAAATGCAAGAACTGCGCAAGCATAGTAGCTGGATGTGTAATATGTGTATTGAGTAAACACCTGCATTTATTCCATTAAATTTTCCAGTGTCCCCCTGAATCCATGTAAATGCTTAGCAACCTCAGCATGCTTTGGCACAGAGTTCTAAAGTTCAACCTTCAGTTGTCAGATAAGTCACCTTTTGTTTCTTTTGGAACTGTCTCCCAGAAGTTTCAGCTGATACCTTCTAGTTCTTGCACTGGAAAAGGGGATTCCCATTTCATTCTTATCTATTCTTCCCATGCCCTTTATGCTATATAGATCTTTAGCCTATCTCATCCTCAATCTTCTCTTTTCCAAACTGCATAATCCTAGCTTGTTCAGCCATTCATTCTATGGAAGTCATGCCACTTCCATAATAATCAGTATGACTAAATATACTTTGTTAATTTATGAACAAAATAAATTCTTATTTTTTATTCTTATAAGAAAATATAAGAAAGGGATGAGGTTAAAGAGAAATGGGATTGAAATACAATCAAGGAATGATTCCTGGGAAAGAAAACAAAGCCCAGAGTTAAAATCCATCCATGTGCCTCATCTAGCAATAATGGAGTCTCAAATCTTAATCTAACTTTTACTTTCATATTTAATGATTCAATGTAATTATTTTAATATATTCATATTCATTACATTGTGGAATGTACTGATTCAAGTCTGAGATCCATTGACTAGCCAAAAACTTAGGATCATAGAATAACTCAGGTTGGAAGGAACATCAGGAGGTCCCTAGTCCAACCTAGTGCTCAAAGCAAGATAGCTCTGAGATCAGACCATGTTGCTCAGGGCTTTGTTCAGTCTGGTCTTCAAAACCTCCAGGGATGTAGATTGCATAACCTCCCTGGGCAACCTGTTCAAATGCTTGACTGTCTTTATGGGGAAAGTTTTTTTCCAGTCTGAACCCAAACTGAAATTATTTTGGACAGAAAAAATCACTCTTTTTTTTTTCCCTGAACTTACTGGACAAGAACCTGCTCAGGATTAGAGTGCACACTGACAACTGGACAGCCATATAGCTGAACTCACGTGTCATTTTGAGATAGAAAGTATGCAAGCACAACTAAACCACATGTGCCAAAATGGAGCTGGCTTATGTACAAAGTATTTTTTAGTACACTGGAAGGAGATGGAGTCTGCATGCAGGTCCTTATCAACTTCCCAAAGCATAAGTTTAACAATAATGGGGTGTAATCTCTGAATTACTATATACATTAAATGAATCTCCATCTGCCTGAATGATTCCTGGGACTGATAATGCAAACTTTTGGGGAGCATAAGAGAAAAAGGTTGGCACTCAGACAGCAAAACTAATTTTCTCATGGGTAAAACTCCACGCTATTGTACACCTCTGCAAAATTTTGCTTATGCATGTTCAAGGGAGATTGTAACTTGAACCAGTGTTGGGAGGGGCAACTAAGATGACCAAGAAGGTAAAGCTTATTTCATGAAAGACAACTAGAAGAGCTTGGCTTGTTTAGTGTAGAAAAATGAAAGTTGAGAAGGAACTGATTGCTCTCTATTGATTCATCAGGAGAATAAACATAGAGAAGAAAAGACCTACTGAATTTAAAGAAGAAATTTAATGTTGGCAGAAGAACAAACTGTCTATGAATAAATTTAGGATGGAAATTAGAAGGTTTTTAATCATCATAAGGACAGCTTTCTTGAACAGATTTTCATTAGAAATAGTAGAGGCAAAGACCAAGTCATTTTTAAAAAGACTATAATAGTTTATGAAAGAGTTGCTTGTGACTGCAGATGACTGGATCTGGTAAAAGATTTCCTGTTTGATATTCTTATTTCAGCTACAGACCTTTTTCCAAGTCTCTTAAGGCCTAATTCTCAGAAATGCTAAAAACAGTTCAAACTGGTTTAATCTTGTTCTTCTGAGAGCAGTTCCTTCATCTGTAAAATAGATGTGCTACTTGATCTGAATGAGCATTTGCAACCCTTAAGATAATTAAAAAAAAATCAGTTAAGAACACATCCTGAGATTTTTTTGAAGCAACATGGGAATGTCAGATTTCCAATGTTAATTAACCTGTAATAGAAATAGGCAGCTAAATTGATGAGAATTTTTGAAAAATCTTCTTATAATACAGAAGTCTGAAACACGGCATAACCTTCTTTTCACAGGGGCTCTTTGGGTACTTTCTACTGTGCATAAAGAAATTTTGCTAGCATAGTACACAGTTTAGGAGCACACAGCAATTATTTATTAATTAATACTCACAGTGAGTACTTAGTAATAACATACTACCAGGTTAAACATTTGCATGCTCATAATGCAGGCATGTCACAAGTCTCTGCTGGTAAGGCAGGCATCAGACAGGAGGTGATGGGGTGTTCTCTATTGTTCAAAGTGTTGCTGCATTGCTGCGTCCAACTGAACCCTTTTTTTTCCTAGGCTTTTATATCATTTCAAACTGATGTTTTTCTCTCAAGTCCTTGAGTTACTAACTATTACCATCTCTGCTTCTGTCTTTGTTATTTCTTATCTTGCATAGAATTAGCTTTTGTTCCTTCTTACAACTTAATGAGCCAAGGTCAGAAAGCTGTGTTTTGAAAAAGGCAGACTTTGGATCACACACAGCTGAATCCCCAGGCTGAGTTATAGTAGTGTCATCTCTGAATGTTCAAAACCTTGAGGTCTGTAGATCCAGCATTAAGTATAAGGAACGGCCCTCCTCCAGAATCTGTAGTACTACCCAGGTCTGAGAATGCTCGGGGTAAAATCTAATTCTCTTACTCTGTCTCCTTCACTGTAATTGTAAATTATACACCAAAGAAATTGAAGCTTTTGAATTACTTCATTGTAGTTTTGCTGTGTAAGTAGATTCTATTATGTGCATATGTTAGGAGTAGAAACATTTCTAAGAGGAATTATGCTTAATTGCAAATATACAAATATGATTGAACAATAACCACACATATGACTTAATAATAAGCTACCTGGGAAGGGAAAAAGTTACATTTGCATCATAAAAAAATAGCAAATGACTGGAGTTTAGAGCTTACTGTAATCTGAGAAGAGCCATCTAGACAGAAACATTTTTCTAAAATGGACCATTTCATTATTTAGCAGACATTTTTCAGTATGACAATAGCAATCAGTATTGGCAGAACAATGATGTCTGTACACTCAGCTTCTAAGTTTTTTGTGCTGATTGCCCCTTCAAATCTGTGGAAATCTGGAAAGAAATTTAAGTGCTAGAAAGTTTGACAGCAGACTATTTGGCCTTGGCCTTGGGCTTATATTTTCTAGAAACAGAGACAGCTTGGGTTTTAAGCAGAAGTTATATTATTTTAGCTTTTGTTCTGCCTTGGTTTTGGTAAAGTTGCCATTTGAATTAACACCCCTTTTTTTTCTTTATAAATGACCCATTTAAAAGAGGCAGGAAGTTACTCCAACTGGGAGTGTAAAGCCTCTTAGCTGAGGTTAGACTTTTGAACCTTGAATGTTCATCAGAAACAATGTACTACATTTTGGTTTGACATCATTACCTTTACTGTGCATTAAAAATAGAACAATAATGGTTAGGCAAAAATTCTGAGCTTTTAAATACAAAATACATTTTCATTAGCAAAGTATCAACTGATCCACAGGCTCACATAATAGGCAGTGCTTGCCTACTCTTGCTAGCCGGTATGACGTGGTGTAGTAACGGGTATTCTAAATGTTATATGTACTTATGCAAATAGTAAATCCCTAAAAATAATATAAGGACTGTAATTCTAAATGACAGATTCTTTGTATAAACTATTCTCAAATGTTCTAAGTAGACAAGTCTCTGGTCAAATTAATTTACCTTTTACATGTGGCTTATAACCCCTAGAACAGACCACCACATGTTAATTTGTATGCTCTTCTATTGCAAATTGTCATCAGTAATGATTTTCCTCCTTAGCATTCCTCCTGGATAACTGGTAGATTTATACTGAACCCATTGCTATGTTTCATGTTAATATCAGGACACTCAATGGATCTAAAAGCTTTGCAAGAGTTTTCTCCAGTCATAACATCAACAGTTCTTTCCTGCATTTTGTAGCATGGTAATTTATTTCCATATCTTCAAATTTGCTAAAACTTTGCATGAACGAGGTAACTAGAACTTTTTGAATAGTGACAAATTGACATCAACAAACTTAATTAAAGGGAAACTATTACTCTGATCTGTGTAATTATGTATCCTTACATACTTTCAAATATAAATTCAATTTATGTAAAATATCCTACTGACTTCTTTCTTCCTTATGTTGCCATATGACACATTTTTCTAGTTCGCTCCTTATTCTGAAAAAGGAGTGAATAAATTTTTGACAGTAATAATTCTTGTCAGATATTTCTAAGTTCCAAACAATTTCTTCCTAAAAAACCCCATCACTTGTGATTTTCATAGTAATTTCTTTTAATTCTTTGCTCTAGCTCTGGCCGACATGCGGACACAAAACAGAATCCACCCAAACTTCTTGTAACTGTGTAGAAAATCTACTTCCAAAGAACACGCTTTTGTGACGTGAACACTAGGATCTAGTATACCTCTTGTATCTTTAATTCAATAAAATGTTGTCCTTCATAAGGACTCCTCATTTTGGCCAGATAAAATTGCAAAGTGAGTTTTTATGATCATTCTACATTTCAATATAAAAAACTAGTTTCCAGAGATTTCTTTAAAAAGATAAAACTTTTCAGTCTGCCATAAGTAGGTATTTTTGCATAAACACCACTTTTCTCCTCCTTGGAAAATATTTATTGAAGGTGTTTATTTCTCCAAAATTTACAGCAATCTCTACTGGCACTAGGTAGTCTTCCAGGTTTGCTGATCAAAACTGACATTCTGTTTTGTCCTCGGGATGAGTGCCATTTTCTCAAAAGGTGTATTAATGCTTGGGGAATGTCAAAAGACACTTAATGAGAAATCGCCTGTTTGAGAAGGGATGTCATACTTCCAAGAATGATTGAAAGCTCCCCCCACTTTGTCCTGATATCTTATTTCCCTGCCACTCTCACAGCTTCATGCTAGTCATGCACTACTCGACACAACCATATTCATCAAATAGACTATTTTAAGCTATTATCCAGCAGTTTACATTGTCCAAACTTGCCATAAACTTCACAGATATTTTTTCAGCTTCTCATTATAAATGAAACAAATAGTAGCAAGGCTTACTGGGACTATAGCCATAGAAAGAAATCTTGCATACTCAATGCGAAAGCTTAGAAGATTACAGCTAACTGTTGCAGCAGCAGAGCCTGAATATTTAAAGTTACAGAGAGGTTGTACTGTCAGTTCTCACCAACCCTATCTTGCTAAACTTTCCCTGTCCATCCCCTGTCTGTCCTTCGTCCCCCTTGCAACATCCTTAATCCCAGTATGAAAAATACTGCCCTCCAGTAGGTGAGGCAGACGTCAGCAGGCAAGACTTGACTCAACCTTTATTGTTTCTGACATGCAGACACCATCACTCCTGCCCCTTCCTTTCCCTTTGTTTTAAAGCTACCACTCACTCTACTGATCCTGCAGCTAGCATCTGGCATGTGCTACCCCTGCCACGAAACATTTTCCAAGCAGCAGCAGGTCCTGGAGTCCCTCACCTTCTGGGTTGAATGGTGTGCTGGTGGTAGTAGTGAAGGTGGCATTAACTTGTCCTAGCCTATGTTTTGTACAGAGACCAAGGCATTGCTACACTCTGACAATTACTGCTAAAGCAAGTTCTCTGTCCTAAAGCAAGTCTTCCCCACAAAAGACGGTGCTGAGCCAGCATGTCTAGGATCAGAACTAACGTATCGATTATATTGGCAAGTATTCACTTTATCTTTCTCCAGTGCTGGTCAGCAATTGCAGTAGGCATTTCATTGAAAAAATCCATTGTTTTAGATACAAAATTTGGAGGAAATCTTGGACAGGAACTACATCAGCTCATATATGTGCAAAGAGCTACTTGGTACATACAGCAGTTATTGCTGCCAACTTTACGTATAGCTAAAATTTCTTAAAAACAGGTAGACATTTCATTTAATGATGACAGTCCAAAATATACCCACTGGTTACCTATAAAGCTGAATTCATGTTATAACCTCTTTACTTTGCAATGTACTTTCCACAGAATGTTTCAAGTTGAAATACAAAGTTTGTGATGATATCCCATAACGTACTTTTACTCTGAGGGACAGAGGGCCCAATCTGCGTAAGTGGGACGAGTAATTACGATTCATTTCAATGCCAGCTGATGATAAGGTGCTTGTAAGAAGTAGAAGATGACCTTATTCAGAAGACAGCAGTAAAAGGTGTATTCCCAGAATACTAAATTTGATTCTAATACACCAGATTCTAATGGGCTTGTCATTATCATATCTTAATTTTTTGATAAAGTTGTTGCTAGCTATTAAAATTCAGATATTTTTCTTCCTTATTTTGTGAGTCTGCAGTGAGCATGCAGAAGATATTGCATGAACATTCAGTGTTTAATTCCATGTTATCCTCCCCATTTGCTTTGATATTACCAGTACAGAATCTCACAGCTTTTTCTTCTAGGTGTAATGGTAGATACAACAGTGAACAAACTTAGACGGTCTGGTATATATGTGAGTGAGACTCCATTTTTCCTGAAGAAATGAGTGAACTCCATTATCTCTGTTCTACCTTATTCTATACTACTGATTCTTATATGTATTTTCCAGTTGCATAAACATGAGAAAATGAGATTGACTGGTTCACCTAAAGTCATTCAGCAAATCTGCAGCACAGTGGAAAACAGAGCGCAATAGCGCCCTTCTCTAACTGCTACATAAAATGAATTGACCTAATGTAGGGCTTATGACTAAACAACTGGAGAGTCCCCCTCTCTTGTTTCTGAGGGAATTATAATGGCACATGAAACGAAAGAATGTCCCAAAGAATTTGAGCCCATTCTTGCTGTTTGCTTTCTAACCACTTATTAATTTTCATACAGTAAAAATAGGAATAAATAATGTAATTAAAAATAATAGTATGCTAATCTTCTATCCCTAAACTTCCATTTAATTGCTTGAAGAGTGATGTGTTTGGATCTGATACTTATTTACTAGGGATGATTTCTTAGCTACTTACCATACTAATATTGACAGATGTCCCAGAGAGATAATAAGTGAAAGCATATCAGTAGTTTGCAGTCATTTAATGTTAGCATATAATGCTACTTAATACATGTTGACTTCCACATTTAGCTTCTCTGGCAAACAGAAGAACAGCATGAGAGACTTTTCCAGAGTTATTTTCATCAAATAAATGTAGAATGACATGGAAGTAAACTTGCTTTCTAAAATGACAAAGTTAATGTTTTATTCCACTAATGGGGCAAAAAAACTATAACATTAAAGGCTAATTTATCAGGTACATTTATAAAATAGATGACTCCAGGTGGTTTGAGAAAAGCTTTTGAACACTGATTATGATAGGAATTATCCTCTCAAAGGCTGTATAAAATTCAGACAATTAGGGGGACAGAAGTTTTTCAACAAAATTTCCCTCCTAAAAATTCATGGGGAAAAGAAAGAAACAAAGAGTGGTAAACTCATTCATTCCACCCCTACAGGGACTGTTGTATGCTTCCATGACATATTCTAAAGCTTTTTCTGGTCTAGATATGAAAAAGTTGAGTGATTAATCTCTACAATCACCCTTGAGTAGTTCTCTCACTATCAAATGTGTGAAGAATTTTCAATGCTTAGTTTTGAATGTCAAGGAAATGCAAATACTAGTAGCAGTAGTAGTAGTAGTAAAAAAAATGAAAGGAGGGAATGTTTAATGATTTTTTGAGGATCGTGAAACAGTATTAAAACATATATTGCACAGGTGCATGTTTCTGCCACACAGTTCATCTGACATGCAGTAACAAAGCAGTATGAATATATGAATATAATACCTGTCTTAACATGCACCCTTAGCAACTCTTCTCATGTAGTAATAGCTAAATTGAAATGAAGTATTCTGAAAGGTATCCAGGAGCTTGATATTTGTATGACTCTGATTCCTATCAAATTTGAAAAATGTAGCTAACGATGTTTAGAGAAATTGGCTTATTGCCTGATTTGTGTTGTCTCTGATATACCTTTATTGCAGGTTTTGTCAAGTTTTTATCTTTTCTTAGCCAGGGAATGCAGAAAAGTATTAAATATATATATGTATCAGTAAAAACACAGAAGAAAATATTCTTTATCCAATAGTAGTGATAGTAGTTGACATCATTATTCAGGATTAGGGAATGGATTTGCTTTTGCTTTCGCTTTCTTAATACAGATGCCTGTTTTGTTTCATGTCATCCGTAGTTTGGCCAATGTACTTCTGTTGCCTTTTAGAAAGGCGTAGACTGTTTCAGTAGGTAGAAGCTACTCTGATTTACTGTATTTTCCTTACAAATTAAAGAATCACCATACCTGGATAGTAAATAATAGGCTGGGTTTATTCACTACAGTTCTTCCTCTCTTGCTACAAAATCAACAGTGACTCAGGAACAGCCATGAGTCACTGCCATTCTCTCAAGAAAATCTGTATCAAATGAAATAATATATTGAACATGCATCAAACTGTGAATGAACAGTGTGGGGTAAATGCACTGAAGAAGTTGTCTGTAGAGGAAATGGCAAGAAGGGCTGGTTTGGAATAGGTCAATACATGAACAAATTGTTCAGCAAATGGAGCCTTTTTTTTTATTTGCATATCAAGCACCAGAGTGGACTGGAGCCCTAACCCAGTGAGCACAGACAGGAGTATGGACTGGGAGAATTCAGTAACAGGGAGGAATAGCTTGATTGTTTATTAACAAGAGCAAAATCTGTAAAATAACTACAGATTTTATTCACTAATTCAAAATATAATCTGATTTAAACCAATCCCAGAAGAAAAACTCTGTGAGTGACTGTTCATTAAGTCGGGATGACTGGGAAATAGCTACATGATTCAAGCTAAGTGTTGTTTTCCCATATAAACCCATGCCTGTCGGTACTTTTGAAAACCTTTGTTTATCAGCAACAAGAGAAAGAAATGACAATTTTAGAGACAAGATACAAACAGACATCCTCATAACACCCTGTTGTTATCTTCCAG
Organism: Theristicus caerulescens; assembly: GCA_020745775.1. NCBI lineage: Eukaryota > Metazoa > Chordata > Aves > Pelecaniformes > Threskiornithidae > Theristicus > Theristicus caerulescens. The sequence continues at coordinate 23,530,261 of CM036564.1, read as the reverse complement.
CTGAGGAAATAAGTTCTGATAACAAAAAAAAAAAAAAAGAGCGCAGAGGGAGGAACTCCTTTAGTTGCATTCTTCCTGCTGAGAGATGTCAAGGTGGCTGACTTTCTCATGAAGATGAAGAGGTCTCCCATAGGGAGCATTTCAGAGAGAGACTTAGGTGTGCTTACAGCAGTACTGATCACTAGGGCTGCTGTTAGATGGGTGGTAGTTTTAAAATCACAAGAATCTTGATTTCTCTGTAGAAACTGTTTGGTTTTTTTTAACAAGATGATCTTCAGTTTTATGCTGTAGTAAAAGAACATATTGGTACAAACTGTACACAGAGCTAAAGGAAAAAAACATGTAAGCTAAGATCTATAGTTAGAGTTCTCATGATTCTATATATGATTCTCTGTAACTTATTCTATATCCAAAATAGGCCATTAGACTGTGAACACCGTGATTAAAAAATGAAGAAAATTTATGATTAAAAGTATCAGCATGCACAATCAGTTTTGTCTTTTCCAGTTCTTCTCTCAAGCTGTTCAGCCTAGGGATTCTATATTCATCACCACTCATGGATAACTGGATGTTTTGGAAAATGTCCAAATATTTTTTTTTGTTATGTTGTGATGGTTACATCATCTAGTGACCTGTAGAAAGACTTGCATTTTTAACATGATTGGCAGACAGCCCTGAAAGTCTTGGCCACTGATCTTCGCTCAATGAATGTTGCAGTCTCCTAAACAAACTGTCTGGGTAAGGCTGAGTTCAAATAGTAACAGCGAAATTTACTTCCTGTTTAAAGAAGAGGAAGGAAAAAGATGGAATTGTGGGATGAAGTTGGTTTTACATTTATTCGTGATATTTTGTTCACATTTGGAGACCAAATATGTCTGTGTTAAGGTTTTACGTTGGATAGCTTTCTGAGAATATACAGAAATATAGGAAATGCTTGAAAGTGGTGTTCTTCCTGTAAGTAACTAATAAACTTAACAGAAGTGATTCTAAGTTTGGCAGCAAAATAGCCATAAGCTTTGGGAAGGTGGCTACTGATTTACAATAAAATTATTAATTAAAGCTGTCCTTTGTGTCAATTGCTCTTTGAGAAGGAAAACTAATCTCAGTCAGCAACAGTCAAGTACTGTTCTGAAAGAGAAGGCTTTCATTCCAGGTATAGAATTTACTGGAGCTTGCAGGTGTATTGCATTAAATCAGATGAATATCAATGCAAACAACTTTGTAAGATTACTATTTTAAAAAATCAAGTTTCAGCTCCTTTTTCACTTTTCTTCCCCACTTTGAACAGGAAATGGCAAGATTAAGACAGAAATATTTCAATTTCCTCAAGTGTAATATATGACTGTGACAATCCTACTGAAGATTAACTTCTCTTTCAATGTTCCTCAGTGCCAGTCATGAAGAAACAGTCAATCAGAAGTGCCACAGTATTTTTTTTAAAGAAGCTGGGAGGCTCTGATCATGTTAAATCTGGTCAGGCTGGCAAGAACAGACTCAATATGAGGATACCTCCTACGCTTATTCGTGTTTTCTCAGAATTTAATACTAGCTTTTAAAAGGTTTAATTCCCACAGTTATTTCACCCTGTTGTATCAGAGCATAATTAGCCATGCAAGGTGAAGAAACGAGGAGAAGGTAAGAGAAATAGTACATAGGCAGCCAATACCTCCCTTCATATTACTTGATTCTTTTTTCTTTTTCTTTTTCTTTTTTTTAAAAAAAAACAAAGGAGACATTGGCAGGCTCCAGGATCTTAACATTTCATATGGAAAAGGAGCAAATCCTCACCATCAGAAAACCAGTAGGAGAAAGTAAGTTGAATGTAGTTCTGTAAAATTCTTTAAAGCCCAAAAGGCAGGAATTTAATGATTTTTTTAAAATTATACAATTTACAGACACTAAATGGCCAGGATAAAAACTAGAAACTAGAGGGTTCAATCAGGCCTAAAGCATCTGTTTAAAGCTCTGGCTGCAGTTCAGTAAAGCATCTGAATGTGTGCTTAACTATTTATTTTTCAATGTTTGTTCTGCCTTGGTTGAGGCATTTTGAATTGTGAAATGTGTCGCTTGTTGGATGATTAAGCTCAATAAGGAAGAAGAGTATGAAGATTACAAATTGCACCTAGTGTAAAAAGAAGTTGAAAGCACTTGTATAGGAAACTCTGACTTTTAATATATATATCTATATACAACGCAGTGTTAAATCTTCTAGCTTTGCTCATGACTATTGGAAATACTATAGTAACATATATCCCAAGGATTTGGTTATCACTCTTGACCATATTAGTTTGATTATCAGATATAGCAGAGAGGCTGTGCTTGTTGCTTTTGTAGAAAATCTCCTGGTGACGTAGGAAAAAAAAACAACACAAGGGTATGTTTGTGGCCCTCAGAAAATATCTGAGACTACACTACAGGAGTAAGTAGTTATAATTTTTCTTCAGACAAGAAAATTACCCTTCAATAAATAGGTAGCTAGTTCAGAAGGAAAATTTTGAGATTGTCTGTCCTATTTCACAAGTTCAATATTTTCTTTAGTCTTTTTGTCTCTGACCACTGACAATCTTCCTAGCATGCACATTCTCTTGAGTATGCTGCTGATGAGCTAGCTTCACCTACATTTGTGTCCCTGCTGTGTCCATTTGCTACAGTCAAGAAAAGGTTTGAAGGTTAGTTGAGTTCTGCTTTACTAATACTGTACTTGTATGTCTCTGCTTAAAATTTCTTCTGTATGTGTGAAATTTCATTTAATTTGATTAGCTTCTGGACTAGAAGTTAACCTTGTATTTGATGATGGTTTTGATAATTCTAATGCTGCCATTTGTTCTCATTTTATGTCACAGAGTAATATTGTTGAAAATGTGTCTTCAGTTTATTCATGTTTAAACACCTACCTGTCTGTCCAGTGTCCAGCTAGTAAGCCTTAGAAGTTAGGGGTTTAGTCAAGTAATTTACAACCACAGTGCATTTTTAATTTGAATCTTCTCTTTTTGTAGGCGGCTCCACATTCATCTGCTATCATCTGCAGACCCTAGTGTTCAAAATCTGCCAGAGGTTTCAGTCGGCTGATGAATTGTACTTTCCCAGAACTATGGTTCTTTGGTACCAATGAAACTTTTTGAGATATAACTCAAGAACCAGATCTCTCTCTCTCTCTCCAGAAAGATAAAATTTGTACCTAAATACTTGGAATAGTACTTCTTCAGGGGCACTATTTCTATCAAAAAACCCCTTCACTTCAGCTTAGTAATCTGATCTTGGTCTTCCCTGAAATTTTCTTTCACCTCTGTGGAGGGATAGGCTTCCCAGCAGCTGATTTCACTTACGTGAGCACTTATGTGAGTCAGTGAGGTAGCTGAGCCCGTATTTTTGTCTCTTACAAAGGGTAAAAACAAAAAATGAGAAATGTTTATTTTAGCAGTAGAACAGTCAATGACTGCAGGCCATGTCCTCTGCTTGTCTTTTTTTGATCATTCCCTCTCAGGATAACCATCTTGGTCCATATCAACTTGATCCTACTATGCAGCTCTAAAAGGGCCAGAATATACTCCCTGTAGCTGTTTCCTAGGGAAAACTTACAGCCTTCTAGCACTACCTCTGCCTCTCCTTACTAAAGATTATTAAGTTTTGCTTGGGGTTTTTTGTTTGGTTGGTTTTTAAAGTGAATAGTTTGACAAACAGTTTTAAAACAAGATAACAATTTCAAAGTAAATCTGGTTAATGGTACTAACCAAAGAGAAACAAACACAATTACATCTAAGTATTTCCTTTTGATTCTGACAAAAAAAGTTCTGAGAAAAAGTTTCCCATGAAAGTTTACTAACACGTTTTGGCTTGTACAAAATATTTTGGGAAATATGAAATATGTCATTTTGCTCAACCTGAGATGTCATTGTTCCAGTAAACTCAGCAGTTCCTTTGTTTCCAATAAAATTAAACCCACCTTTACTGCTAGATGCCTTCTTGCCCTTTCCCTTCTTCTGCTTTCCCAATTGCTTTCCAAGTGATTTTTTTAATTGATAGAAAGTTATATTACAGCTGACACTACTAATAGCAATAATGGATTAGAAAGCTATTAGCTACCACAGGAAAAAAACAGTAACTGTCCATTTTATGGGTAAATTAAGTGAATGTAATTTCTTAATCTGAAATGCTTAAATATGTACCCCAAGGCTCACATCAGTGAACTCCACGCTTCTCCATATTTTCTTATTAAGACACTTAAAACTTTTATGAGTATTTGATTTTTCCAAACAGAAGGAGTTAAATTCTGCCTAAGAAAGACTGAGAAAGCAAGTAGAAAACCTCCTGGTGTTACAGATACATGAAGTGTGGTGTGGTGAGAAACTGAGCATATTAAATGAACAGAAATGACACTTCCATTGTAAAGATGTACTGTATTAGATACAGGCAATTTCATTCAAACAGCTTCATTCCATTGCTTAGGCTTAAATCTGTAGTGGATTGAATAGAAACATTCAAGGTTCTCAAGTCTCAGTTGTTTTACATGTAATGTTCTCATGGAAAACAAATAACAGGAGACTCACACCAGGAGAAATCAGAGTTTGTAAGCTGTAGCTTTCATGCTGCATGACTACATTTCTTTTTGAAATATGAGTTGCGTTTGGACGCAAGAGTTGTGATCCTATTACTTTCAAGTGACTTGTTTCAGCTTACACCATCACTTGAATTTGGACTTTTCACATGACTGATCAGGAAATTCAAAGGAATCAGTGAAAAAAATATGACTTTATCCCTGGAAAAAATATCCAGAAATTCCTGGGAATTTTTTTCCAGTGTACCGTATATGATTTTGCTAGCTAAAAATGGATAACTGTTCAAGTTTAAAAAAGCAGATTTAAAAAAACCTTAATCCTTACGCATTGTTGTATTAAAGGAATGGAAACATAAACGCTGTGTTACTGAGCATGAAGTGGCAAGGAAAATATTTTGATGATTTTTAAAAAAAGGTAGGAATGGAATAGCCTAGTTGCTTTGTAATGTATTGATGGAGCACTGTTCTTTGTCATTCTATTCACAGAGCTTCAATTAGTAGTTTTACCTTCCTGCGGCAAAAAATAGTCTGAGTATCTGTTGGATAATATGGAATGTAGGATATGTGGCATGTACTTCCAAGGAACATATATTTTATGGTATGAAAACTTTCTCCTACTAAGTGCAGCAGCACTGCCTATAGGTTTGTGACTTGACTGTTAATTCTAAGCACTATGAAATCAGTACTGGTAGCACGTGATAGCAATTAGATCTCATTTTCATATTGACTTTAACAAAAAATTAAGGGTTTGCTCTGTCTACAGTAATATGTTTTAATAGAGAATAATTCCTCCATGTTCATTAACTGAAAACAAGGATTTAACCAGACTTGCTCTGAGAAAGCAAAACTCTTTAAGATGCAACTAAGCATGTTTGTAAACTGATTTAAAAAAAAAAATAACAAGATGAAAAAGGAATCAACATTCCCTTTAAACTATTTTAGACTTTTTCCTACCATTTCAAACACCTTGAAAATGATTCATAAAAGCCAAAAGCTAGCCTGTTGGCTCAGCAGGAGGGATTCATATATCCCTTCAGCACAATCCTCATTGAGGTATGATGAAATGAGGTGGAGGTAAAGAAATACTAAGTTTCTAGACTTAAAAGTGACAAAGTATCTAGTTACTCCTCACAGCAACCGAAGGGGAAAAATCAATTATAATGTCTCTGCATCTAAAAATACAGCTCATACCTCTGCATGGTGCATGATCATCAGAGCTGAGCAGATGGGAGAGCAAAGAGGGAATGGGAGACTGAAGAAGTGATCACCAGAGGATGCATTAGAAATTCAGCAAGCTGAAAGCAATTTCAGTTAGAACGGAAGAAAGAAAAATTTTTTGATGTTAATCCATTCATGCTTCACCATTTGACTTGCAGTCAGGGCCACCTGCTTTGTAGCTTACTTACTGAAAGCAGGTAAAAATTTTTATGCCTGATTCTGATATCTCATCATGCTGAAGCAAACCAGAAATTAATCCAATAAAATCAGCCCAGAAGTATTTATATAAGATTAGTGTAAAAATCAGACCCCTTATACTCAGTGGTATTTCTACAACATAAATCTGTAGGATTTACAGCTATTTCTTTCAGACACCCATCAATTCTTTGGACAGAATACATAAATGTCATTCAGAGCAGTTCCTTGAGTAGCTGCAAGCAGTTTTATTCTTGGCTACTTCATTTTCTAAGAGGGGAGTCAACTTTACCTTCCCTTCCTGAGAGGGGGATATATTCATCTTAGGCAAACTCTTTCATAAGAAGTGTTTGGTTTGAGTTCTGGATGAAAGGGTCTTGGCTCTTACTGTTTTCCAACCAGGTCAGTCTGTCCAATTAGAGTAGAAAGCAAAAGGCATGCCCCAATAATCGTACCCACTCTTTGCCTATGATCACTGCAAGGATCGACTGCAAAGGAATGACAGCACTTCTGCTCTCCCCGTAACTGCAGTCAATTACACTTTGCTACGGCAGTGTTAGGACATCTAATACTCTTTAACTCGCTCTGCAGAAAGTGTGAGCATTTAATATAGAAAACTCAAGGGATGCCATTCTGTGATGGCCAGACAAGGCATAAGCAGTTATTTTAGAGACTGACACCTTGCCAGTTTAAAGTATAATTCATTTTAAGCACACTGCTAAATTAGTAGAAGATACTGAAGTGCTGCATATGATGTCTGGCCACCAGGTCTTGTTCATGTGATTTTGGTAATGTTTCTTTAAGAATATCACCCTGCCTATGTTCCTCTGTAACATAATTTGTCTCCCCTTTTCACACTTCATTCACCCCACACCTGCAAAAAATAAAAGTTTTTTACCTTCAGAAGTATAACTCAGAGAAACACATTTTCTATGCGAAGAAAGACAGCTAAGCCAAGGCCCTTAGAAGGCTGAGTACAAGGTAGGAAAACTACAGCTCTGAAGAACCAGCAGCCACCTTGAAATACTGTGCTTGTGGTGAAACTGCCACAAATGGCTATTTTTCCCCTGACTTAATTGGTACTTCACCCAACCAGAGCAGTATTCATTCTTTCATATTTTTTCTGTTCAGTCACTAGGAAAAGATTCCATTAGCTGCTATGATGTATAGCAAACCTTTAGTCAGTTAACAGGATCTAGCAGTTTGTTCAGTCCATCTAGTTGAGGCAAAATCAGACAAAAACTTTAGTCCCCTTTGGTGCATCAACTGAGCAGCAGACAGAGCTGTCAATAGAAAAGAACTGAATCAGTGCATTTGACTTAATATTTTGGACTTCATTACTAGGGCCAGAACTCAAGAGACAGAAGGGTGCCCCCTCCACAGCCACCCTTGTAGTGAGAGATATCTTCCAATAACATGCTTACAAGAATTTCAATTTTACAACCATTTTTTTTTTCCAAAGCTTGTGATTTTTATGTTTTAGAAAGACTTAAGTTGGCATATGATTATATTGTATAACATTGTTCAGAGACAAGATTTTGACCCATCTGTAGCAATGGTAGAATATGTGTTAGAATGAAATGAGGATGTAAAAAATGTAAGATTAAAACAAAATTGTGATACAAGAGAGTCTTTTCTTGATTCTTCCACTTTAAAAAGTAGGGCTTAGTGCTTCTACTAGAAATTAGTTACAAGAAACAGTATTTTTAAAGGATACTTTTCCTTTTAAAGGAAAGCAGTGTGAAAAAGATGTATCTAAAATATGTCCACCAGGATGAGTCTTGGCATTCCTTTACTCTATCTGATAAAATAACTAAATTACAGAACAGAAAGTGCTAGAAATTATATGTGAAGATATGTTTAAGCAAGATTTCTGGTTTTAAAACCTCCAGAGAAGCAAGGTCTTCACTTAAGGTCAATTACTGCAGCTTCAAGCCTTATTGGGCTACACAGCTTAGCATTTGGTGTAAAAAGACCAGATAGCCATTCTCTAAAATAAGATGCTTATTTGACCATGGCTTCTGAATCATTTGAGCTTTTCCTGTGACAATTTCCTATCTTATAGTTGTCACAGGGGAAAAAAATAACTTAAACTGTAAACATTACCAGTTGTGTGTAGGGATGAATGTCCGAAATTAAACAGTTGAACTCTCTCAAGCAGAGCCTGCTGCTTACTGGCTGCAACTAGCACAGGCTGCTTGTAAATTTTGAGAACACCGGGTCTAAACAAAAGTGGTATGTCCCGAATCCTCCAGTTAACAGAGACATGAGACAGAGGAGGCTGCACACACATTGTGCTTCTACATACAGATTATTCAGATTGGGAGAATGGAGGGCTTGGGGTTCTGAAAAGAAGAGCAGGTGGTGGAAGAGTTCCCTAAATGAAGTAGTCTTCATAAGAAGAAGGGAACATGGAAAGAAGAAGGTGAAGATCCTGGCTGAAGGAAAGATCCTGGAAGTGGGGGAAGATCCTGAAGATCAGACAGCTGCATGGAGACAAATGCTTGGGGACACCCAGGGATCTTGGCCTGAGACAAGTGACTGCAAGCAGCAGCGCAGCTTGACATGACTTTCTGTCTGACCATTCTGGGCCAGCAGTTACCTCCCTGCTGGGCAGTCCAGACCTAGCGAGCTGGGGGAAGAGTGAGCAAGTGAGTGCATGAGATCATTAAGCAGAATAAAACCTCAGATCTTGTTGATTCTTAAATACACCCAGAATCCAGCTCCCCTATGGGCTGTGGTTTACTCCATCCCACCCATAAGTGGTGTCAGGAGTGGGATGCTATCAGTAAACCTTCATATAATGGCATTAGGGGATCCTTCCAGCAGTAGTGTGCATGTGTGTGTGTCTGTGTCTGTATGTGGCAGTGTTTTTCTGTGTGTGTGTATGTGTAGGTGGCAAGTGCACAGCTTACCAGCTTGTTGGAGTCTAGTGGGCTTGGCAGAGGACCTCACTGGGGATTTAGCATGTTGGTAACCACAATGCTTCTGGAGCAGCAAGTGCAGTTGTTGGGTATTTAATTCAGCGCATTTGTCTGCATAGAAAGTGATGAAAAATGGATGCTGGTCTCTAAGATAAAGAAAGCAAAGCAGAATGAAACTAATTCCCTGATGTCATCCATATTAGCAAGCACATAAATATTTTAGTCTTCAGTTTCATTGATTTTATTTGAATCTGTGTCCATTGTTGATTTCTCAGGATGCTTCTTTTAGGTGACCAATTTAATTCTCAAAATAGGACAAACTGTGACGTGGTCTTACTCTGAATTTATCCATGGGACTAGATTTTGCCAATTACACACACATTTAAACATGGAAAGTAGTGACAGAGAAAATTTCGAGTGGTAGATGAAATTCCACAATATCCACATGTGGATTGAGTAGAAATGACCTGGATTAATTCAGGTAGTAAATATAAACAAAAAAAAAAAGGAAGAAAGGAAGGAAGGAGGGAAGAAGAAAAGCAAGACACGGAAGAACAGAGGCAGGATGAAGAATAGGTCACATGGAGGAACATGCTAGAAAGTTAGTCCAAGACAGGTGTGTTTTCTTAAATTAGAATATAAATACATCCAGAAGGGTTTCATGAGTCATAATTCTTTTAAGTCCTATAAAAACAAGAAGTGCAAGTACACTTCTGCTCTGTGGCTTACCATGTTTTCTCTGTATGCAGGGAAGCATAGGCTTTAATCATCTAATGCCCCTCAATGTTTTAATGATTTCTTGGTTTCTTTCTAATATTTGGTCTCTGTGTTGTACATATCTACCTGCTTTTATACTGTAGGGCTATTTAAAAGTGATGATTGCGTTGATTCGTAAGTAGTTAGCTGTTAAAAAAAAATCTTGCTGGCATTTTTGGAGGCTACAACTTTTCTTTAACCGGCAAAAAAAAAGGAATTGTTTTTTTGAAAAATGTGCTTGGAATTGCATTAGGTTTTGTAAGATATAAAAGCAGATCTGTTAAAGCATGGACTAGTCAAACATGACCATCGCCATCTGCCAAGCTTTTATATCCATGAACACAGCTTTATGGTATGACCACAAGATCATTCACTTGAACCCCTCCACAGATTATTGCAGGGAAAGCAAATATTAAACCCTTTATGTCAGAATCCAGGTGATTTAACAGTGAGTTCAGAAATGGCTCCTCTTAATATTTTTCTGTGCCTCAGAGATTAGGGATTTGGGCGCATTGCCTTCAGGGAGGATTATTTAATTTTTGGAATGCTAGCATGCATCTCAACTCCTTTTTTTTTTCCCTGTTGAGTTATAGAACATCAGTGTCCCCATTCTTAGAAAGGAGGGCAATCTGTTTAAATAATAAGCAGTGGAAAATTAGTTTATGATTCAAAATCAAGTTTGGAATCTGTGCTAGGCAGCCAAAAGCTGATTAGATATATCCTTACAGGAAATATTGCCATAGAAACTGAGGGAATCCTTGCTAGCTGTTAGAAGCACAGAGATAGGACTTATTTTATTTTTGGGGGGCTTTTTATTATTATAAAATCCTTGCAGTTTCAGCAGAAGCAATATCTATAATCCCCTGAGATTTATGCCTTTATTTTAAATTTCATCCTTCATGAGGTACTAACCTCTATAAACTTCCCTGGCCTGCAGCATTCTAACTTCAATTCATTACTTCATCATAATAAAACTTATTTCAAGGTACATTAGGCTTCTCTAGCCAGAACACTAATATGATATGTTTGTTTCAAACAAACAAACAAACAAATGAAAAAAGTGGCAATGGGGGGGACCTCTCTTTCATTCAGCACTCAGTGAGCTGAGACTGCCTCAAAATGTCTAGTTGGCTTCAGAGTTATTAACTGTGTTGTGCTCTGCCCTTTGCTTTAAATGTATTGAAAGAATAGGAAGAAAGTGATTCATGTAGTTTTAAGGGCAAACCTGATGTCAGAAAAAGTTCTCAAGAAAAAATAAACAATGCCAAAAATAAGAAAAAGGTAACAGGGCAATTCTGCCTGGCAGTTTCTAGTTATTCTCCTGGTAATTGCAGGAACATGTGGCGGAGCCTTCAAAAGAATATAATATATATAAGCACATACATAACAATGGAGATGATAATCTCCCTTCTGTCTTTTCTCTCTATATAATTTTTCTAAAACCAAATCTGTCCAGGTCTTCAGTCAACTCCCTATGCATATGTATACTGTATTGTTAACTTGTGGACATAGAAACACAGGTCTCAAAGGCCAACGTTTTATCATCTTTATTATGAGAGTCCTTTTTAAAAATTAAAAAAAAAAAAAGAATGGTACCAGATTCTAATCATGGTTGTTTATAGTATAAAGGAGGTATCTTCTAAATTAATTTTATTAAATGATGTGGCAATTTAGAAGTGATGTCTATCCTGAAATACCAGGAAATACAATCTGTTGTTTGAAAGAAACTGAGGAAAATTAAGTTTTCGAAAGTTTATTTGTAAGTTTTTAGCTGAAAATGTTAATGCATATTAATTGTACATTTGCAAATTATCTGTGCTGATGCAAATGGGAATTTTCATAAAGAAGAACTGGAATATCCAGTTTTTAATCCATCATTTATCTGATCAAAAGATATATGTGCTACAAATTCTGAGATGTGTCTTAAGGTGTCTTGCTATGTGCAACTACAAAATTTATTTTCCAATATGCACAGAAGATGCATTTTGTGTTTCACCTACATAACTAAAAGAACAGGTTTTAACTGGCTCTAAATTAGCATCTCAAAACTATGGGTTTTTTGTTTGTCAATTACTGTCTCTTGCATGGCCATTTTGAAAGCAGGCTCTGTAAAGAATATACAAGAGCCAAAAATCAAAGTAAATTTCTGGCTCAAATCTAAGATTTCTGAAGTAGGAGATTTGCATTCAGAATTTGACCCTGGAACCTACTGGTGTACACTGGCTTTGCCAAACTTCGAGTATAGAAATGACTTACATCAGTCAATCAAGGATAACTTAAAATACAGAGAAAACTACATTGGATGCCACTGACACAATCACTTTTCTGATTCAAAATACAGCTTCTAATAGTGAATTAGTACAAAATGAAATGAGGACATTCAGTCCATGAAAGCACAAAAGCGGAAGTAATTTGTTCACTAAAATGCTACGCTGCATGACTTTCTGAATGGACCAAAAAATAAAACCACACATTAAAGGACCCTTGGTAACATGAATGCGAAATAGTTCCTTTAGTCTATCCTGCTGTTTCAGTGCTATGAGATTTAAACTGAATGCTCCTACCTACATATACACGTCTATGATAATAGAAATATGTGGACTTTCTCAAGAAATGAATAAATTTTACTGTCCAGGACAGCTGGGTGAAAAATAAAATGCCAAGAATATGGCTGAATTAGACAGCAGATGTATTGATGTAATTTACCAGTGAACTGACAGGCATTATTTTATACACTGCAAATATGGTCCACCTGCCAAAAAGACAATGTCAGCCCATTTTTGGACCCTTCTTCCCTCCCATCACATCCAGTTATAAGAGAGAGATAGGGAAAGTGTTTGTACATTCTTGTTGTGTCAGAGATAAATAATTTAAACTAATTTGTCAAAATCTTCCTCTTAGTTAATTTTCAATTTTAGCTTATCAGGAGACAGTTCCTCACACAAATAAATACGTACTTGCACTAGAAAGTTCCATCTATTAAATCACAGCAACTTAAACCTAACCCCTTGATCAACCTCCTTAGATCACTGACTTGTTGAGAAAGAAATTAAAACAACAAAAAAAAGAAAAAAACAAAATCATGTCCTTTCTATGTTGGCAGTAAGTAAATAATCCCTTCCCAATCCATAGCCCACCTCTCCTCTTTGTTCTTCACAGATGAGTAGCAGGATGCTCTTCAAAGGTGAGGAGCAGGATGCCCAAGAACTAAGCCATAGTCTCTTGTCAGAAACCCTTAAAAGAGAGACTGCTCTCTTTTCTGTGTGCTTGGGCAAAGTTTTTGAAGAGTTAAATGTCAATTAAAGAAAGGGAGAAAGAACTTCAGGAAAAAAGCTTGTTTTGCATGTCTGTGTGATTTATTTACCCCAGGCAACGCTATCGGCTTGGGGAGGAGTGGCTGGAAAGCAGCCTGGCTGAAAAGGACCTGGGGGTGATGGTTGACAGCCGCCTAAACATGAGCCAGCAGTGTGCCCAGGTGGCCAAGAGGGCCAATGGCATCCTGGCTTGTATCAGGAATAGCGTGGCCAGCAGGACCAGGGAGGTGATAGTGCCCCTGTACTCGGCACTGCTGAGGCCGCACCTCGAGTACTGTGTTCAGTTTTGGGTCCCTCACTTCAAGAAGGACATCGAGGTGCTGGAGCATGTCCAGAGAAGGGCAACGAGGTTGGTGAAGGGTCTAGAGCACAAGTCTTATGAGGAGCGGCTGAGGGAGCTGGGGTTGTTTAGTGTGGAGAAGAGGAGGCTGAGGGGAGACCTTATTGCTCTCTACAACTACCTGAAAGGAGGTTGTAGAGAGGTGGGGGTCGGTCTCTTCACCCCAGTAACAAGCGATAGGACGAGAGGAAATGGCCTCAAGCTGCGCCACGGTAAGTTTAGGTTAGATATTAGGAAAAACTTCTTTACTGAAAGAGTAGTCAGGCACTGGAACAGGCTGCCCAGGGAAGTGGTTGAGTCCCCATCCCTGGAGGTATTTAAAAGACGGGTAGATGCAGCACTTGAGGACATGGTTTAGTGGTGGACTTGGCGGTGGTAGGTTAATGGTTGGACCTGATGATCCTAAGGGTCTTTTCCAACCTTAACAATTCTATGATTCTATGATTCTATGATTTCATGAAACACTAGGATCGCACTCTGGAAAAAAAATCAGTTTCATATGTGACACTCACAAACTGCATCAAGTGAAATACTAGTGAAAAATGTGATTTTATTTTTCAGACAATAGCTGTCAGATTATGGCATTCTTGGTATCTCATAGTAATGGACGAAAAGGAGGTAAAATGTTCCATAATCACCTTCTTAAACAGGTTGCCACCAAACTGCCTCTGTGAATTGTGTAGAAGACTGATCAATATATGCATTGCCTTCCTTATCTGTGAAATGCAATCTCATCTTTGGTTTATAAGCAAAAGAGAGACATACACGTACACAAATCCTCTGGCCATTCACCTCCATTCGTTTTAATTGAACACTCAGGTGTATTCGTCTCTCAGCGCTCTGTACCGTTAACAAAACTTCTTTCAACTCTCTAAGCTATGAACTCTGTTTCCAAAGACACTGCATCTTCACTGGGATTCTTCTTCAAAAACTATCATGGCTTAATTTTTTTCCCCTTTTCTTCTCTAGCCCTGTGCAACGCTCTAAAGATTCTTCTTTCAGCTTCCTAAAGAGGCAGAAGGAGGTTTCTCTATTTCTCTCTTTTCTCCTCTGCATTGAGATAAACTTGAGTGTAAGACTGTTGGGGGGATTAAAATGGGAAGAAAATAACTTCAGATCAAATATTTAGCTGGTATCTTTTCTCCTAGATTATCAGCAGGAGATGTGAATACATGTTTTTGGGTAAGTCACTGTTCAGCAAACTGTCTGCTTTTGATTGCAAAGTGATTGTAAAAATTTTAATAACGTGTAACAGCTAGCAACTGCACTTCAGAAAAAATCTAGGAATGACTGACTGCTAGAAATACAGATAAAAAGTTGCTATTTTTAATTTAAAGTTATGTTAAAAAATAAATGGCTATACTTCACTGTTGGTATGATGATCATACAAGCTGCATATCGTACAGAGAATCCCTCACACGGTTCGGGTCAAGCCACAGAGCAGGAGTGGCAGCAGGCTCTCAGACGTGCAGAGGCCACTGCGTTTTTCTCCTGAGACGAGAGCATGGCGCCTCACGTGAACTTATTTGAAGAGGGCGGTAATGGCCGTTCGAGGGCTGTTGGTGGAGGCACGTGCTGGGGCGGTGGGGAGCCCCGTGCCCGGGAGAGGCTCCGCGGCGGGGGACCCACGCCGGGGCCGGTATGACAGCAGCAGGGGGAGAACGCGAGCGACGGCCGGCCCGGGCATGGCCTGGGGTGGGAGTAGCCGGGGTGGCCTGGAGGCTCCGGAGGAAGCGGTCGTCCTGGCGCTGGGAGGTCGCGTGGCCGTGACGGCGTGCCGGCTGCGCGTGGGGGAAGGTGCGCGCAACACGCAGGCTCGCTGGGACCCCTGCGAGCGTGCGTTGCGCTGCTGCGGGCTCGCCGCGCCCTCGAGCGGGTTGCTGGAGGGAGAGGGGCCGCCTAGCAGAGAGGGGGTCGGGCTGACGGCCGTTGTCAGGGCAATGCGCCGCTAATGTGGGCGTTGGCCAGCGCTCAGCACGGGCGGGTGGCGCTGGGCAGCGGGGAGCGCGGGAGCGGCCGCACGGCGAGCTGCCTCGGGTGGTGCTGCGGCCGTAGCCTCCGAGCTGGGAGCGGGCGCCCGGGGCCGGGCCGGGCGTCCTCCGCAGGTGGAAAATGGAGCTCTTGCAGTCTGCCGCCGTTCCAGTGGCCGAAAGGGGAGCCCTGCTCCTCAGAGCATGACTGTTCAGCCGTCGTTTACTCCTGCACAGTCAAGACCAAGGCCTGAACTATATAATAAGAATTCCGATTATTATGATGTTAAACCAATAATCTAGACTTTAGAGCTAAGGGGTGGAGATTGTAATGGATGTGTTGCCACTATTGTGACCTTTTTGGTTTTGTTACAGTGTTAACCCTTATAGCCTGGTCTGCAAGCATGAGGGGATGGAGTTCCTGAGGAGAAAATACGGTAGAGTAAACCCCGATAACCTGTTTACTGGGGCAAGGAGTGGAATTTTGCTGCATGTATGTGCACATAGTACCAATGTCAATTATTGTCTGACAAGAAGGGAAGATTTTATAATGCATATATGTTAAGCTTGTGATGATACTAAAAGAACTTTACATATTCGAAGTGTTCTTGAATAATCTGTTTTACAGAGGTGTGAAGTGCAGACTGTATTGGGTATGAATAGCAGGGTTTCAGTAGTGGTCTGCAGGGTGCCCTGTTTGGGGGAAAAGGCTGTGAACTGACCTGAGCCAGTCACAGCTAGTTCCAGCCTGAAGTAAATGAAGACAACTCGTGGCATGCCAAAGCTTCCTCCAGTCAGAGGAGCACACGGAGCTGCTCAAATATATTTAAGAAAGGGTAATAGCTGCTAGGGGCAGAAGACAAAGACCTGAGGCTGTTGTCCCAAAAAGCAGGGTTCTTCTACCTGGTGTGCAAAAAGCCAAATAACACAGAGTCGAGATATTTGTTTATTTCATGCCTGTGCAGAGATGGGTGCTAGGCGGTAACTACACAAAACTAGCACACCTTGGTTAACATACAGTGACATTTTATACATTCTGAGTAGCTGTCATCAGTGTTTTTACAGTTCTGCTTATTCATCCTTGCTTCTATTAGTTCTCACAAGCCTCATCTCCACTTAAAGGTACAGTGTGTTTTAAATTTACAGCACATGCTCAGTGGGTAGGAGTCTTTGCTTGGGCTGGGGGCTTTATTGCTGGAGGTGTGGTTTTTACTATGTTAATTAAGATAGTGCACTCGTAATTCAAGTGATTCTCCTTGGTCTTATCAGTGGTTTTACTCCCTTTGTGCTTATCTTGGTATTTTCTAGTCTGGCTGATTTATGTTGCCATCTTGTTCCTTCTCCCAGGGCCATGTCTTATTAACTATCTACAGAAGTTGAATAATATTCTTTGTTTTGTTTCTCACATGTCTCCAACAAGGCTATAAAAAAGGAAAGATGTGAGGAGCTACAGGGAGATCTGAACATGTGTTTGGAGAAAAAGGAGGAAGCGGAGGAGACATGGAAGGGGACACTGTTGGGGGCACAGCTAGAGATGCACTCTTGGAAGGAGGTGCTCCATGGCAGAGTCATATGCCTCTGAGGAGACTGCAACCCAAAGGTGACCCATGCCAAAGCAAGGATATCCCTGTGAATAAGTCATGCCAGAGCAGGGACACTCCCAAAAGGGCTGTGGCCTGTAGGTGAGCTACACTGGAGCAGATACTGCACTGAAGGGCCTGTAGCCCATAGAGGAACCCATGCTGGAAAAAAGGAGCAGTAAGAACTGAGGAGCAGTGGAAGAAAAGAGTAAGAGGCATGAAAGAATAACAGAAAGAAACCGTTATGCACTGGCCCTAACCTTCTGCTCCATCTATTGCCTCACCAATGGAGTTGGAAGAGTCTGAGTTTAATATACAGTGAAAACAAGAGAAGCTGAGGCTAGGAAGGGAGGAGAAGGGGTGTTTCCCTAAGTGTTTGTTTATTTGTTCTCTTTTTTTCTTCAATACCTGAATCAGTTAATTAGATGCTTGTTAATTGACAATCAGTTAAGTGAAATTCCCTTAGTCAACACTGCCCATGACACATCCATGTTGTGTGATTACAAGGCAGAGTTCAGTTATGGACTCTGTAGACAGGTGGTGTAGAATGCTGAAGTAGAAAACTTGAGTGTGTATCCCAGATAATGAATCAAAGTTTCTGGAGTTACTTGTCTGAATAGATAAGTTGTGACACAGTGCCTGTTCCGCTGTTTTGCAGTGAATGCAACTGCTCTGGGAGTTGGGGATTGTGCAGATGCACAAACTAGCAATGTTTTGGATGCTTACCTCAGGTTGAAAAAATTACATTGAGAAATGGCTATTTGTCCCCACTAAGTCTTGACAGGTATTTCTGTCAAGCTCAAGCTCTGCTTGAGCTATCTGAAGAGATCAGATGAATCTCACTCTAGGACCACTAACTGTTCTTTGTGTGTCTGTTAGGATACACACAACTATCAGGGAATGCTGCATACTTCAGCTTGTTTCCTGCCATTGGTGAACAAAGGTTTTGGACATAACCCAAGAAACCTCTAACAGGTCATAAAACCCTCTCTTCAGAGACCATCAGTAGGGATTTTGTAAGTGGCTTTAATGAAGTTCAGATTTTTATCCTCTGTGAAAACAAAGATTATGATACTTGTATTGTGAGTTTAAGATGCTTATCCGCACAGGCTTACTCATATGTTTAGTTTTTGCATAGCAAGTAAATTCTGAGTGTGCTGTAATGAATGGGAGTTTTGCCAGTGTCTTAACTAGGGCTAGGTTGTCACCTTGAAGTCAGTGTGATTACTTACAGGGTATAAAGTGAATTACATGAGTAAACCTATGGAGGATTAGAACCAAATTTATTCATGGTGCCTCATAGTACTTTATGGGTTGATCTTGGGGTTGCTAGATTTTAGTTACTGTAGAGCTTGTTTTATCACATCGGTTTGCAAGTTCAGACTAGTCTAACGCTGAGACTAAAGGTACATTAGCAAACTTTTTTCTTTATTCAACTGTAAGCTCTTAAAGTGTCTGTAAAATTGCAGTTACACAAAATGCTGTTCTCACAATTTACTTAAAAAATGGGCAGGTGACAAACAGGTAAAAGATTCTGTGTTTCAAGTACATGAGACTTGACTTGTTCATTTTTAAACATAACATCTATAAATACTTCACATTTTAGAAACGTGGGTAGTGTGGCCTAATGCCACTCATTAACTGTCATTATCCATTTTTAAGGTAAAATTAATTTGCTAGATTTGTGTTCTTTTTTTAGCTCATTTAGGAGATGAAATGTAATTTGTAGGGTAGGTAATAAAGGTTTCCTCTGAGGGGAAAAAATACAAATATGGATCATGAATTATATTGTTTGTATACTGAAATATGGTGTAGTAATGCTGTACAACTTCTTTGTGAAAGCAAAATGTCAGATAGTGCCTTTAAAATGAGTGTAAATCTAAAATAAGTCCAGGTTAATCACCTTTACATGAGAGTAATGGTAGTTGAATCCTGATTATGAACTGTTTCAAGTAATGCTGATTATAAAACATCTAGTTGGTGCTAAGGTAATGTTCTGTATTTGGTTTCTGATTGCAGTCTGATCCAGTTAGCTATGTCCAGTAGCAAGTAAGTGTCCTTCCCTATGCTCTTCAGCAGCAATAACCTCTGCTCTCCTTCATCCCTCCTCTCTCCTTTTGCTTTAATTTAGCTTCCTGTGTTGTGGCTCCCTTCTTCCACCAGTTATCCTGTGCTCCCATCCTTCAGCCTCCATTTTGTATAGAAAATTTCAGCTAACTACAGGGAGGGGAAGGTGAAGGAAATAAAAGCGAAGTTAACAAAACTTGTGACTTCTTGCAGTTGCATTATTAACATTAGCAGCATCTTCTATGTTAAAGAAAACTTGATCACCATCAGTAGAGGTGACTAACAGACCAAATGAAGCACGTTTCAAGAGGAGAGTGCAGACTGATGGCAAGCTGCAAGCTTGTGTGTCAATGTCAATTTACCTTACACAATTTTAGGCCACACAGTAAAGTGGATTAAGGAACTTGGCCATCAACAAACACTCTGGCAAATCCACAACCTGTCAGCAGTTTCTCTGCCTCAGCTGAGCTGAAAAGAAAGGAATTGATGGTAAATCAATAGTGCTCAATTGTCATATGCAGTACTGCATAATGGCAGCACTTAACAGCCAAGCTATTTATGATAGTCCTCTGCTTTGAGGAAAGCATAGAGTAGATGTACCTTTCTGGAAATAGGTTCCGGTTGTCCATGTGTTTGGCAATTAAATTGTTCCTTTCCTGATGATTTCTCAATGTGCGTGAGAAGGGGGATCTCTCTCTAGTGCTATATTGAAATCACAAATGTAAATGTGACTATCTACAGGATTCCCAGTCCATTTTGAGGTACTAAGGCATTACTAATATTTCTCTCATAAGAAAAGGTAAACAGATTTGGAATTCATGCATCTATGGAAATTGTGGGAGGATGTACTCTTACCTGAAGCATAGATCATTTTTGAGACTTTATTTTAGTTTGATTTTTTTAATTCCTTTTGAACATATTTATCTTCCTGAAATGGTGTATACTTTTATTTTTCTTTATCAATTTAGAAATGGTACAAGATAACATCCTTCAGCCTGAAAAAGATGATAGTAATGCATTGTTCACCTGACCATATGTCTGCAATGTGATCCTTGTGTTAGAGAGCAGAGCTGGAGTTCCACTTTGCATTCCATTCTTAACTGCCAAATGTTAAATGTTTTGTTTACTGTGGAGCTTAAACTACATTGAGGCTGAGGATCTAAAGAGAAAAGATTTTTTTTATAAATATACACTGTGAAGCATTGAGCTCTTAAAAAAAATGCCTTGGGCCTAGAACTTTTTTTCTGAAGACGTCAGTGAGATTTCTGTGTTCCTTTCTTACTCGAATTTTGTTCAGTTGCAGTAGTATCTACAGTAAGCTTTTTGATACTTTTCTATTTGTCTTTCAATCTTTTCACAGTGGTCTTGCAGGTTTTCATGGAAGGCACATTAACTGGAGTTATAGTTTCAGTGCCACTTTATGGAGATAGGCCTATCTTTTACCCAATGTTTCAAGAGAACTTAAATACTCGGTCTTGTATTATCAGATAAAGGAGAGCAGGTGTGTATGTTTATGTGTATGGATATACACATGAACATGTGCATATATGCACATGAAAACATAACGTTCTTGCTTGTTTCAGGTCTTTTTCAGGTTATAAAAATACTTGAGGGATAGTCATCCTGGGCAAGTGTAGGCTCATTCCAGGCTCTTGGAGACCGTATGTCTTCCCAGTCTGGCAATGATACTTTGGAAGAATCTCTACAGTGAGTATAGGTTGTGATCTTGCAACAGCACTTCACTAGAGGCATAGCTGATATTCACCTGGCATGACATGACAGGGAAGTCTATTTTCATTCCTTTCTGAAAAATAACTAGTATGCTTATTATTAAACGCATTATACTAACAGCTAAGGAACCTCGTTACATTAGGCACAGTGTTACAGAGAATGGCCTTTGTCTTTACAAGTTTTTTATTTTTGTATAATACTGTATAGGACATTGGGTATGAATGTCTATTCACTTTTCCAGTTGTAAAAGTAATTGGATTTCTTATTTGCTAGCTGGGGAGGGAAAGGGAGCAAATCCAGGCAGGTCGGTTTCAGTTGTTTTCAGGTGGTAGGGACTGTAAAAAAGCGTGGCTTTTTCCAAAACATTGTTCTTTCTTTCTTTGTTTGAGGAATGCTATTAAAAATTGCCTTGGCCCAGTCCCAGAGATACAATGTCATAGGCATAAGCGAAACCTGGTGGGATGAGTCCTGTGACTGGTGTGCCATGATGGATGGTTACAGGCTCTTCAGGAGGGATAGGCAGGGCAGGCGAGGCGGCGGGGTGGCATTGTATGTCATGGAGGGGCTGGAATGCATGGAGGTAGCAGTTGACAATGGCACAGTTGAGAGCTTCTGGGTAAGGATTAAGGGACAGACAAATAAAGCAGATGTCGTTGTGGGAGTCTACTGTAGGCCACCCAGCCAGGATGATGACATGGATGAGTTATTCTTTAAGGAACTAAGGGATGCTTCCAAGTCATCTGCCCTTGTCCTTATGGGGGACTTCAACTTGCCAGATGTCAACTAGGAATACCACACAGCTAGTACAAGCAGATCCAGAAGATTCTTAAAGCATCTGGATGATACCTTCTTGGTACAAGTATTAAGAGAACCAACCAGGAAAGGTGCCTTCCTCGACTTGCTGCTTACTAACAGAGAGGGTCTTGTGGGTAAAGTGGCGATTGGTGGCTGCCTTGGCCACAGCGACCATGAAGCAGTCAAGTTTAAAATCTATGGTAACAGGAGGAAAACTGCCAGCAGGACCTCAACTCTGGATATGAGGAGAGCTGACTTCAGGCTGCTCAGGAAGCTTCTTAGTAAGGTCCCGTGGGAAAAAACTTTTGAAGGTGCTGGGGTCCATCAGTGCTGGTCACTTTTTAAGAGACCACCTCCTAAGAGCACAGGAGCAGGCAATTCCAAAACATCCGAAGTCAAGCAGGTGAGGTAGAAGGCCTGCTTGGCTGAATAGGGATCTTATGCTAGAACTAAGACAAAAAAAAGAAAATGTATGACCAGTGGAAGCAAGGTCAGGTGACATGGGAGGACTGCAGGGATGCCGTTCGCCACTGTAGGGAGGAAATACGCGTGACCAAAGCTTGACTGGAGCTGAAGCTGGCCAGTACTGTGAAGGACAATAAAAAGGGCCTTTTTAAATATCTAAATAGCAAAAGGCAGGCGAGAAATAACATTGGCCCATTACTTGACAAGCATGGTCACCTCACAAACAGGGATATAGACAAAGCAGAGACGTTTGATGCCTTCTTCGCCTCGGTCTTCAGCACTGATGATGGGCTCTTGGACCCCCAGAGGCCTGGGCTAGAGAACCATGACTGTGAGAATGACAAACTCCCAACCAACCCCAAACTTGTGCGGGATTTGCTGCTCCAGCTGGATCCCTGTAAGTCAATGGGGCCCGATGGGATTCATGCCAGGGTACTTAAAGAGCTGGCTGATGTCATAGCGAGACCTCTCTCAATGATTTTTCAATGCTCCTGGGAATCTGGGGAGGTCCCAGTTGACTGGAAGCTGGCAAATGTTGTCCCAGTCTTCAAGAAGGGCAACAGGGATGACCCTGGTGACTATAGGCCTGTCAGTCTCACCTCTGTGCCTGGCAAAGTCACAGAGAAGATTGTTTATCACTTATTGAAAAACACCTGAAAGACAATGCAGTCATTGGTCCCAGCCAGCACAGATTCACGAGGGGAAAGTCCTGCTTGACAAACTTGATTTCCTTCTATGACAAGATTACCCACCTCGTTGACCAAGGGAAGCCAGTCGATGTAATCTTTTTGGACTTCAGTAAAGCCTTCGATACTGTCTCTCACAGTATCCTCCTGGACAAAATGTCCCGCATACAGCTGGATAAACACATAATGCAATGGGTGGGCAATTGGCTGACGGGTCGGGCTCAAAGGGTTATAGTAAATAGGGTTACATTGGGTTGGTGACCAGTCACTAGCAGGGTTCCTCAGGGATCCATCTTGGGGCCAGTGCTCTTCAATATCTTCATAAATGACTTGGATACAGGACTGGATGGTTTGTTATCAAAGTTTGCCCATTACACAAAACTGGGAGGAGCCGTTGACACTCTCGAGGGCAGAGAGGCCCTGCAGAGAGATCTAGACAAATTAGAGAGCTGGACAATCACCAACCGTATGAAATTTAACAAGGGCAAGTGCCAGATTTTGCACCTGGGACATGGCAACCCTGGATGTACATACAGACTGGGGAACGAGAGGCTGGAGAGCAGCCCCACGGAGAGGGATCTGGGGATTCTGGTCGACAGCAAGTTAAACATGAGCCAACAGTGTGCCCTGGCAGCCAGGATGGCCAACCGTGTCCTGGGGCACATCAAGCACTGTATTGCTAGCCAGTCGAGGAAGGTGATTGACCTGCTCTGCACTGGTGCGGCCTCATCTTGAGTACTGTGTGCAGTTTTGGGCCCCACAGTTCAAAAAGGATATGAAGCTACTAGAGAGTGTCCAAAGGAGAGCCACAAAGATGGTGAAGGGTTTAGAGGGGAAGCCATATGAGGAGCAGCTGAAGTCACTCGGTCTGTTCAGCCTGGAGAAGAGGAGACTGAGGGGAGACCTCATCGCGGTCTACAGCTTCCTCACGAGGGAAGGAGGAGGGGCAGGTACTGATCTCTTCTCCCTGACGACCAATGATAGGACCCGAGGGAACAGCAGGAAGATAGGTCAGGGGAGGTTTAGGTTGGACAGTAGGAAAAGGTTCTTCACCCAAAGGCTAGTGGAGCATTGGAACAAGCTTCCCTGGGAGGTAGTCATGGCGCCAAGCCTGACAACATTCAAGAAGCAATTGGACAACGCCCTCAGACATATGGTATGATTTTTGGCGTTGTCCTATGCAGGGACAGGAGTTGGACTTGATGATCCTTGTGCGTCCCTTCCAACTTAAGATATTCTATGATTCTATGAAAACAATATAGTACTGTACATATAAGAAAATTTTATTGGAAGACAATATTTTGAATATTCAAAATACTGTACACTTCACTTGGAAAATTATAACTTAAAACAAACCTCATTTACATGAGGAGAGACTTTATAGCCTCACCTTTTTAACCAAATTATTCATTCAATTCAATATAAATTCAAATTTTGTTTTTGTGAGATCAGAGCTACAGACTTAGTGAATAAAATGTGATCTAGCTCCATTCCCACATATATTTTCCTGTTGTGGTATTTGCATTCTAATCTACATGAATTCAGAACAAAATTTGTCAGAGATCGTTTTCACACCATAGCATTAGTGGCCTTTTGCCTCTGAACTACCTTGGAGGCAACCTGCTAGCTTTGCTGATAACGCTGTGCAAAAAACCCTTCTCCCTATTTTTCTTCTGCTACCACTTCTTTAATCAGAATGCTGTTTTCTTATAGAAACAGATTTTATTTAATCTGGCTTACTGTAATCACCTGAGTTAAGATCTTCTTTTTTCTCTTCTTTGCTTTTTTCTGAGTGGCAGAAAATATAGCAAAGACAAAATGGCCTTCACTGGCACAACAAGCATATAATGAAAATGTGTCTGAAAGATGTTTCTGTATCTCTTGGCTAAAATTTATATGGATACTGAGATTTTATTGACCTAGCTCATTGTATTATCTGAAGCAATTTATTGTGGTTTCTCTGTGAGATATAAATCCACTGAATTCACACTTGAGTGCTGATACTTTCTATGCAAGTTCTAATATATACATCAGATAAGAATTGTTGATGTATAGCTTCCAGTTTCTCACATCTCTTCTCTGTTACAACACTGTGCCCTAAGTTTTTTTCCTCCATTCTTCTTGCCACTGTATATTTGATTTGTTGTTTTGCCTCCTATCTTGAAAATGGATTTATATTGATGGGCCATATACCCAAATGGGATTTTGCATAACATGCCATGATCAGTCATTTTTAGCTGCAAATCTCATGTCTTTTTACAAAAGATTTTTTCTAAATTTCTAGTTAAAGTAGTACCTTTGTCCAATTCATCCTTGGACTCTGATAAGCACTGAAGAGGAAAACTTAATGAATATTGGTTTTCTGAGTTGTCTGTTCTATACTGAGCACAGAAATAAAAAAAATGCCAATTATAATAATGCTACCATTACCATGTTTTTCTAGAATGCTAGCATCTCAATTTTCCACCAGCATTTGAGAAGGGATACTGAATGTTTGGCTGCATTTCCCTTATTGCCTTTTAATTGTAAAGCTCTCTAACGAACAGGAAAAATTGCAGATGTCATGTGGTAAACAGCAAAACATCATAATTTTACATTGTGCAACATCTTTTTTGTTTGGAGTCACTTTGTAGCAATTGACTTGACAAACAGGAAGTCCCTAAAATTTGCTTTCTCTGAGTTAGTGCTGTCTCATACTGGTTATCCAAGGTGCTGAGTTGTACCACACTAGAATTTCAGTGCTGATAAAGATCTCAATTCATAAGATCATTGACCTTATGATTCACAAGTCTTCCTCTGCTTGAGGTAATGACCATATGCCAATGTCTGAAAGTTGATTCATTTCTCATTTTTAAACTTTTTCTCCTTCCCTAATACAATGCTTATACCCTAACTTTTAGCTGTTCATGCATGCAGTGCAACTCTTAAATCAGTGATAACTATACCTTAAATGCTGGAATTGCTCAGTGATCTCTTATTAATAAATTCAAAGTAGCTTTATTTTTTAATAGCTTAGTCTTAAAATTTTTCACTTTAGAAAAAAATCATATTTTTATATGTAGACATTACATATCCCTTTATGTTGTAGTAAAACTCAGGAAGGTATTTGCCCATCCTCATCAGTTTCCATTTACTTTTGTATTCAGATTAACCTATGTGATTGCATTTCCTTAGGCAGTGATGTCTATTTATTATAGTCTATTTATTATTTAGTTTTGAATTTACCTTCTAATTGTAGAAAATGAATGTATTAAGATAGCAATACCTTGGTATGTCCTTCTGTACTGATGACTGTACCACATTAAGTGAGGTGCGGTCCAGTGTGATGTTGTGTTGCCATTGAAGGAAACTGGGACTATGAGCTTCACTCTTGTTTAGCCATTCCATATGTACAGTTTCCAAGGGATGTTTCTGGAAGCCTGGGCAGAATTATCTTCTTTAAGAAGAAAAGCATGACAACATCTTTGTAGGCAAGATGGAGATAGGGAGATGATTATGTATTTATTAATAAATCCAAAACAAAGCTATGTGAAATAAAAACCCACTATACACTATTCTCCCCTTGGGGAAAAAGCATGAGAAAGGGAATGCTCTGTAAATGCTAGTCACATTGTTTAATGCTCTATTCAAAGGTATTCAAATATTAGAACAAGGACAGTTAATCTGTGAATAAAACAGGAAGAATAATATGCACATTGAAATATAGTCTTATACTCCTACTTTA
This sequence comes from Theristicus caerulescens, assembly GCA_020745775.1. Taxonomy (NCBI): domain Eukaryota; kingdom Metazoa; phylum Chordata; class Aves; order Pelecaniformes; family Threskiornithidae; genus Theristicus; species Theristicus caerulescens. Next base: position 23,503,941 of record CM036564.1, on the reverse strand, counting down.
AATACCTAAATGAGCTAAATCTAATATTTATTTTATGTATTATATAATTTTATGCATTATGTTTTAAGTCCCTCCTCAATTCTTATTTATACTGAAGCTTTCTTGTGAGAAACTTAATTACCTATAACCATGCAAGTGTGTTTCTTAAACAAACAAAAAACCCCAACCTAGTCAATATGTTGTGCTTTGCATCTGTTCTGATAGCACCCAAAACAAAATTTCCCCTATATAATACTGAGTTACTTTCATTTTGGATGTATATAAAATTTTCACTGCCAGGCAGAGGTACTGTTTTCAAAGTTCATAATTCTAAAACTGCTCTTTGAAGAGACTTAACACTGCAAGTAAAGTTTAAGGTACTTTTCAGTGTGAAAAATCCAGGTGCAGCCTATCTTATTGCGAAGAACATAAAGGAAATTTTGTGAAATACACTGTACGGTAGCTACAAAGAGTAACATATTTATATGTTGATCTTTTAGATGTTTGGGACTTTTTCTTTATCCAATGATGTAGTTCTGTATTCTCTAGTATCTTTTTATAGTAATGTATTTGTTCAGTTTTTCCTAATTGTGGCAGATTTGACCACTGGTGGCTTGAGCTTTATTCACCAGTTTTCTTTCATTCTACATATCTCTAAGAAATGCATTTCTGTCATTTTGTGGTGAGGACATTGCTGAGTCAACATGGCAATAAACTGCGAAGAATGTCTCTGCAAATGGGTTATTCTAGCACATCTCACCAGTACCTACATGCTTGAGTGACTACAGCCAAACACTCTTCCTTAGTTATTATGAAATCCCCATTCCCACCTTTTATGTAATTCTAGCCCAAGCTACTTCTAATTCTTAAGTTTGACTAATTTCTGTGAAACAATGGCATAAGAACAGCAGTGATTCACTCCGATATGGTTATGCAATGGTAGAAGCTTGCCAAGTTAGAGAATGAAATGCCCAAGGTCAGTGACAGTGCAGTATAGAAACTTTCTTTGTGAAACAGATATAAACACCTAATTCTAAAAAAGATCAGCAATTGACTAAACTGAAGATATTAATTTCTCACAGAGTACATTCCCTTGTTGTCCGAGTCCTTTATTTTAGAAGTTCTTTAAGGGATTTCCAGTCTTTCATTCAGAGATGCAGTAAGAAGTACCCAAGTCCCAAGAAAAATTAAATTTGTCATATTTGGATTTCCATCCTAGCCTTTGTTTACCTGTGCATTTTTTTTTAAGCTCTACAATGCCACACCGAAAGTGCTCCTTCCCAGGTCAGCGCCTTAACTACAGAAGTATAATGTATTTTGGTTGTTTTTCCTATCCCTGTGGTTTGAGTTCTCTTATACCATGGCCCAGCTTCAATGGGAGGGGCATGTGATACCATTGTCTCAACTGTTCTGTAGCTTAGGATCTCTTTTTGAAACGGTGGATGTGCTTTGAAGTACCCTGAGGAAAAAAAAAAAAACAAGTCAAGATCTCCCATTTGTCTGGTGGAGACCCAAATTAGCTTGATGTGCCGTGATTCACATGTCTTTACACTTTCTCTTGAGAAAACAGTCTTTGAAGAGGAGCTTGTGATCTGAGTCATGAATTTAGAAAAAAATCCTAATGTCTAGACAGGAAGAGAAACTGGGATAGATGTCTTGTGCCTAACGTTTCCTTCCATCTACACTTCCCTTGTTGCTTCTTTTTGGTCAGTTCCTCCCAAATGTTTTACATTTTCTCAGCTGCTTTTGTATAGAGCTTGCCACTTTCTATTGATTGTATAAAACATTTGGGCATGTCATTTGAGGGAATAAAACCATTCTGATTGAGTCAGATACCAGTGTTTTGATAACTTTAATGCTTAATACATGTGTTGAAAGTACATATTAAAAATAGGTATTAATAGATTTTACCCCTCCTAAGTAATGATGGCAACAGTAACTATCCAAAGAGATCTAAAAGGAATTATATGTAAACTCTGAAATGACTAAGAGTATTACTAACTCAAGCTGTACGTGGAACTGTTGTGTATTATATGACTCATAACAGGACTAAGAATGCAGAGGAACCACAGGAAGTACAAAACTTGGTCTGGGACATCCATTCTGTAACAATAAAAGGGATGGGGAGGGGGAAGGGGAGTTTGAGCTTTCTTTTCAGTATGCTAATAGAATTTCAACTTCTAACAACTTGCTTTTTGAGCAATTTTAAACTTTTGTTTGGTTTGATTTGTAATCAGGTACTAAATAAGCTGCAATAATATTTATAATATATGAAGGATAAGTATTGTGTATTATCACAACTCTTGCAGTTTAGATGTTTGTTAAAGAAATTCTAGTAAAAAATATAATCTATCCTGAGACATACAGCTGATTCCAGGCCACTGCAGTGAATCTCTGGAAATAAACAGATCTTTACAATACAGAGTTTACTGCCTTGTGTGATAGGCTTTCTCCTGTTAAATTCCATGCAGTAGAACGAAGTGTTGTTGGCTGGTTTTAGATGCTTTAAATGTAATTACAGGTCATGACTCACTTTGGAATAATGCCAGACATGTAAAATTTTATGAAAATAGTGATATACAAAATGGCTATTGATACAAATGCTGTTATGTCTGTTGTTAACAGCCATGTAATTGCTTCCAATTCTTACAGGAATAAAATGGAAGAGGATCCTACATAGCAGTGGATGGTAAACAATGATCATAATCACATTGTACTTAAGTAATATTTTAAATTACAATTATTAAGATACAGTTCTATCGGTGAGGATCACAATCTGGAGATAATACACAATGCAGCTCCCCTGTTAACTTCATTTTACTTGTTTCATTTTAAAAGAATATGAGTAAATGGGAAACAAACTGAAACCCAAAGGGTTACAGAAACTTGCCCTTGAAGCAGAACTCTTTGAACTCTATTACAATTTCACAAAATGTAAAAAATACTCAAGAGATATAATTTACATATCAGTGACAACATTACTTTATTTTTGTGTATCACATAAAAGCAAAACTTAGATGTGAAAATTTCGAAAAGCAAGAACAATATACCGTGCACTGTTTTTAGAGGTACACAGAGAAGACATCAACATACTTCATCAGGTTGATAAATTTAAGTAATAATTTTATGAATAAAGCCAAGTTTTTGATATGACTCATGAGAACTTACACATTATTGTGCTAAGTGGATAGGATCTGTTGTAGCTCTTGCATAACCCGATGTCACATCACCTGGACTAAGGCTTCACCTTGTAACAAAATCTGCATGTGACTGATATGTACACAGAGCAGTTCCAATAAAGTTGGTGGCATGTTTACGTCCCTGCAGATCAGTACCCAAAATAACTTCAGCATAGGAAAACTGAAGCAAACATGAAAATGAATCAGATATAATATTGAACATGGCTCCAAATAAAGACTACTTTCTGTGATTTCAAACAGAATGAAACAGGTGGGGTTTTTATGTTGGTGCTCCTTTGATCAAGATGCTCTGATGGTGCTGGTAAATCTTAACTCTGAATTGGTAAGGTTGAAGGCTACAGCTCTATGATATCAATTAAGCATTAGTATGTATCATCATCATGATATAAAGAATTACATCTGAACCATGTTCACATAAATCACTAAGATTGCTATGAGTTGGAATTTCTTACATAGACACATTTATATACTTTTTAGGGCAGCTATGGAGTATCAGATCTCCATTAGGTAGGATAAGAGAATCTATTAAAACATGCTTAAGCACAATTTGAATGGGATTTGTTTACCTTGTTTAAGGAAGACTTCCAGTTCTAGAGGGAGATTTTCCCTGAGCAATGAATGCTTGCATAGCCAGTTTCCAGGAGGGTACTTAATTTTTCCACTATTTTTATTGGCTCAATAGGCTGTCAGAAACTGGAGGAGGAGGAGGAGGAAGGAAGCAAAATTTTCAGGAACATAAGAGAAACTAAATGCTTTGTAAATTCCTAGGAGACTGGTGTCTAGTCAGAAAATGACAATGGTTTTCTAAAGTTATGGTATAAATGTGCTTTGGAAAGGAATGTGTTTTCCATTTCTCTTACACATCTTTAGACACTGAATTATTTTGGCTATCAAAAATCAGGGGTTTTTTTGTATGAATCAGACCTACTAAAATACGACAGTGCAAAATGAGTAAAATCTTCCAGATTATAAAGTGAGATATGTGAAAAATTGGAAAGAATAGTATGAAGTGTGGAAATATACACATCGTTTAGTTGAGATATGAGATGTAAGATTTTAATGGATTGAAGCTTGAAAGGAGAAAAACAAGAACAGCACTACACACTTCTGCCCAATAGTGTGGAAGAGCATTCAGTGCATTCATCTCTGATAGCATAAGTAAGACTTAAAAAAGTCCTCAGTTGTAAGGTGGAGTAATTTTAATTCAGGAAGAACTGCGTAATAGAGAGATGCTGAATACAGTACTGGTTATTAAGGATCTATATTCCTTCACAAAAATTTTTTTTTGCCTTGGCTTGAAAAGATTATTCATCCCTTTAGTGAGCTCCTATAGGTGGCTACTTCAAACCAGTACATAACTGGTATTCCTTTTTTACTTTAAGCATGTTCCTTTTAGCTATGTTTGTCTCAGGGTATCTTCCTCAGGCAAAAGTTTCTTTTTCAAATAAAGTTCCTATTCTAATTACTACTCAAATAATACAATAATCAATTATACAATACCATTCATAGTTGACTTTAAAGAAATGCATAATTTGACCCATAAAGCCATTGTGCCCACACATGGTGCTTTCAGTGAATCTACTGTATCCGTTCTTTAGTATGCTTTTGTATTATTTTTGTTACAGTAATTATTGTGGCCTCTTAAATATATCTTAATGATGTAGCTCTCTGTGTAGGGCTTTTGTCTGTATTTGATGGGTGAGTGAAGGGTAGCATAACGGATAATAAGTAAATAGGGAATCGCATGTTACAGTTCATTAACTGTTGTAATATTTAACTATGGAAGGAGACTGTTTAAATGCTGATGGTAGGAAAAAAGGGCTTCAGGAAGAAGAGAGTTCTGGCATTTTTTCCAGTGAGAATAGGGTAGGTTTGAAGTTTTCTGGTAGGAGAAGGCAGAAAATTATGGGGACTACTGCAGTAAGCAGAGTACATATAGCCACCTAAAGCTAAGGGTTTGCTAGCATAGGAATGGTTTGTTCTGTGACAGCTGGTCTGGCAAAAATTCTGGGCTTAATTTACTAGTGTGGATATAGCCTCTGAGAATCAGAGATTTAATATACAAAATTTTATATAGGGAATTTCTCTGATCCACAGATCATTTCAAGATAATTGACGGGTGCTAGACAGTTTATTGTTAAAGGACTATTTCCCTGGTTTCTGTGGTGCCTTAGTACAACTGGAAACTTTATATTAAGACAAAATGTTGTGTTTGAGCCTACTAAGTCATTACAATATTCCTTTTCCTTCCAGTCCTGCTTTCAAAAAGTGGCACTGCTGATGGCAAACCCCAAAAACCTGACTCAGCACACATTTGTACTACATACTTACACTGAAGAGGTATGAGCAGTAATAAAATGCAGTAAGTGCTGGCAAAGGTGCAGCAGGCTAAATGCCAGTTTATTTAACTAAGGCACTAAGCCTGAAATCAATTAAAACTCAATTTTATATAGCAATTGTGAAACAAATAGGTTTTGTTCCCTGCTATACTCCTGCTTCTTTTACACATTAAATTCTTTACTGATTTACAGTCAACTCTAAACTTAACCTTTTCTGATCAAGGTGATCCAAATATAGTCTCAGATAAAGAACAGACTGTAGAAAGGGAAAAAATAGGAAGGGTGGCAGATGCTCATCATGATTATTCTTCATTTCAGAGATCAAAGTCAGGTCCCAGGCTTTTGTTGGAGTTCCTTTACTTTTTATTCATCAATAGACATGCTTATGCTCTTCATATCTCCACAAGCTGTCATACCAAGCATCATCAAGAAAAGAGGTTGTGTGTGTAGCATGGGTTTTGTGTATGTGATTTTACTTATGCACACACATTCGTGTTTTCTGAGAGAATAGAAACACATTAGACAAGTCTTATTAGGATGATATAATTATTAAAAAAAAGTGGAAATAGTCTGGAATGTAGCACAAAGGGTAGTTAATTTTCTTTTGTCTTTATTTAAAAAAGGCAAGAAGGAGTTAGTATGTGAATTATTACAGGAGCTTGACCCCTACAAATCGATGGGCCCTGACTCCATCCACCTGAGGGTGTTGAAAGAGCTGTCTGATGTCATTGCGGGGCCACTCTCTATAATCTTCGAGAAATCATGGAGATTGGGGGATGTCCCAGAGGACTGGAGGAAGGCAAATGTTACCTCTATCTACAAGAAGGGATCAAGGGAGGATTCAAGTAATTATAGGCCCATCAGTCTTACTTCAATCCCCAGGAAAGTTATGGAACGGATCCTCCTGGGGGCCATCACAAGTCAAATGAAGCATGTGATTGGGAAAAGCCAACACAGCTTCACAAAAAGCAGATCGTGCCTGACAAATCTGGTGGCCTTCTATAATAAAGTGACCTGCTTGGTTTACATGGGGTGAGTGGTCAACGTTGTCTACCTGGACTTCTCCGAGGCTTTCAGTATGGTTCCCCACGGCCTCCTCCTGGAGAAACTGATACGTTATGGCCTGGACAAGTGGTCTGTGCAGTGGGCGAGGAATTGGCTGGCGGGCCGCACCCAAAGGGTGGTGGTAAATGGCTCTTTTTCAGACTGGCAACCTGTCACAAGTGGGGTCCCCCAGGGATCGATATTGGGCCCAACGCTCTTCAATATCTTCATAAGTGATGTGGATAACGGGATCAAGTGTAGCCTGATGAAGTTCGCAGATGACACCAAATTGAGTGGGGAAGTAGACACTCTGGAAGGGAGAGCCATCCTGCAGGAAGATCTGGATAGGCTGGAAGAGTGGGCTAACAAGAACCTTATGAAGTTTAACAAAGACAAGTGTAAGGTCTTGCACCTGGGAAAACATAATCCAGGAGCGCAGCTCAGACTGGGATCCACCTGGCTAGAGAGCAGCTCTGTGGAAAGAGACCTGGGGGTCCTGGTGGACAGGAAGCTCAATATGAGTGAACAGTGTGCTGGTGCGGCCAAGAAGGCCAATAGGATGCTGGGTTGCATCAAAAAGGGCATCACCAGCAGAGATAAAAAAGTCATTATCCCACTCTACTCAGCGCTTGTCAGGCCACACCTGGAATACTGTGTACAGTTCTGGTCCCTGTTATACAAAAAAGATGTGGACAGGCTGGAGGGGGTCCAGAGAAGGGCCACCAAGATGATCAAGGGTCTGGGAAGCCTGCCGTATGAGGATAGGCTGAGAGAGCTGGGCTTGTTCAGCCTTGAGAAAAGGAGGCTTAGAGGTGATCTCATCACCATGTACCAGTACTTAAAGGGGAGCTACAAAGAAGATGGAGACTCCCTTTTTACATGGAGTCCCATGGTGAGGACAAGGGGTAACGGGTACAAGTTACTCCCAGGGAGATTCCGATTGGACACAAGAGGTAAATTTTTCACAATGAGAACAGTCAGTCATTGGAAGAATCTCCCCAGGGAAGCGGTTGACTCCGCTACGCTGAACATGTTTAAGACTCAGCTGGACATGGTGCTGGGCCATCTCATCTATATTGTGCTACAAAGGTTGGACCAGATGATCCTTGAGCTCTTTTCCAACCTGGTATTCTATGATTCTGTGATATTTTATTCACATAACAAAATCGTAGACTGAAGGCCATACTCTCTGCAGCATTTTTAACAGGCATTGCAAAGCAGGAAGCTGGGAGAAAAGGATGGAAGTGGAAAAGAAAGTGTTAAAAGGCTGGCTTCTTAGCCCTAGGCTTAAACATCCAGCAATGCTTATCCACCCTAGAATAAACCAGTTCACACTGGACACCAGACCACATACATGCTTCAAAGGATGTAAAAATGAAGTCACATTTCTGACTGTAATATAGAGTACTATATCTGCTAGCTCAGATATTCCTGAAAGTTTAATTATGGTAACATGACACTCAGTGAGGGATAAACACCTGAGAACTTACTCAGCATCTTACACAAATTTTACAGACTGAATTAAACGCTGGCACAGATACACAGCTGATGTATTCAGGTAGGCAAGCTCGTCCATTTATGTCTAATCCAACTTAGTTTAGCCCATAGATTCTGAAGCTTTCCGACATTTTTACAAACCTCCTGGGCTGCCAGATAGTCAAGTAACTAGTGATACACTATGGTATTCTGTAGGCCACGGACATTCATCACAAACTATTTCCATTTTTCTCTGCACAGTAAAGCTGGGTGGGTTCTAAGGGATGTTCCTGCAATTGGCTACCAGTGCTTATACTTGGGGGACTTTTATGAGTATTTTATACTACTCACCATTTTATGCACTATGAAAACTTTGAGAAGAGGATTTCACAATTTATATATGCATGGATGTATGCTTTTGTTTGCACAACAGGAAATAAAGAATATAAGTAATTAAAATTATACACTTAATTTTATGGAAATCTACAGATAAAACTTGTCTGCCTGTGTAGCTTTATGGTCTACTCAGAGCCTGTTCTGTAGATACTTCATGCTCTTGCTTTAGCACTTCAGTTTTCCTGTTAATAAGACCTACTCCATTCTGCAAAAATTAACTTTTTCTTAATTTGAATGTTATTTTTGTTTTATAGTCTTTTCATCACCCTTTCATAGAATCATAGAATGTCCTAGTTGGAAGGGATCCACAAGGATCATCAAGTCCAACTCCTGTCCCTGCATAGGACAATCCCAAAAATCACACCATATGTCTGAGGGCATTGTCCAAATGCTTCTTGAGTATTGTCAGGCTTGGCACCGCCTGTTTTAATGATAGATCTATAATGAAGCCCAAATAGAACTGCTTGAAAATGACAACATTTCGCCGTTTTCAATGAAAAAGAATGAGTGACCTTGGAAGACAGTTACAAGAGTCAAAAACAAACTGGGGCTATTTTTTTCTTAAGCATGATGGCAATACTTCCTTACATTAAACCTCCTGATGAAACCAGTTGACCTCCAGGATACTTTTACCTGAATGGAAGTTTTAAAATTTACAAAATAATAATGCTCTAACCTTAAAATGTAGAATGTCTTATCTGACTTTAGCTTTTATTGTTGAAAATGATTTGGTAAGTCATCAATAACCATAAATAGATGCACCTAAATTTAGATGCATTGAGTAAAATAAAGCAATCGGAGCAAAAATGCATTAAAAATATTTCATACCGTAGGGGAAAATATTTAATAAAAAGCTCAGCTTCCATTCAGAAAGCAGTTCTGAAGAGGGCAGGAGAAGCCTCTGGAAAAAGACCTATAGAAATAGGCTATGTGAATTGAAAATTTCAGGGGGAAAAAGCCTTCAATTTAATTGTGTATTAGGTTTGTGTGGCAAGGTTTTGGTAGCAGGGGGGCTGCAGGCCTGGCTTCTGTGAGAAGATGCCAGAAGCTTCTCCTATGTCTGATAGAGCCAGTGCCAGCCAGCTCCAAGATGGACCTGCTGCTGGCCAAAGCTGAGCCAATCAGCGACAGGTGGTAAGGCCTCTGTGATAACATATTTAAGAAGAGGAAAAAACTGCTGAACAGCAGCAGCCGGGACAGGAGTGAGAATATGTGAGAGAAGCAACTCTGCAGACACCAAGGTCAGTGAAGAAGGAGGGGGAGGAGGTACTCCAGGCAATGGAGCAGAGATTCCCCTACAGCCCATGATGAAGACCATAGTGAAGCAAGTTGTCCCCCTGCAGCCCATGGAGGTCCACAGTGGAGCAGATAGCCACCTGCAGCCTGTGGAGGGACCCCACACTGGAGCAGGTGGATGTGCCCAAAGGAGGCTATGACCCTGTGGGGGACCCATGCTGGAGCAGTTCATGAAGAACTGCAGCCTGTGGAAAGGATCCATGTTGGAAAAGTTCGTGGAGGACTGTCTTCTGTGGGAGGGACCCTACACTGGAGCAGAGGAAGAGTGTGAGAAAGAAGGAGCAGCAAAGACAATGTGTGATGAACCGACTGCAACCTCCATTCCCCATCCCTCTGCACTGCTTGGCGGGGGGAGGTAGAGAAGCCAGGAGTGCAGTTGAGCCTGGGAAGAAGGAAGGGATGGAGGGAAGATGTTTTAAGATTTGTTTTTATTTCTCATTACCCTACTCTGACTTTTGATTGGCAATAGATTAAATTAATTTCCCTGAGTCAAATCTGTTTTGCCTATGATGGTACCTGACGAGTGATTTCCCTGTCCTTATCTTGACCCACGAGCCTTTCATTATAATTTCTCTTCCCTGTCCAGTTGAGGAGGGGGAGTGATAGAGTGGCTTGGTGGGCACCTGGTGTCTAGCCAGGGTCAACCCACCACAAATTGTCTATGAAGTAATAACTACAATTGTCCTCAACACTCTGAAGTACCATGAATAGTTTGGAGTGGTCAAAGTTAGTGGCAGTGAAGCACTCATGCTTTTCAGTTACCCACTTTATAGCAAAAGATATCTGACTGGTTGCTATTTTCTAGTCCAGATTCATGTCTTGAATGATTTAAGGGAAAAACAAAGTTTGATCATAAAAAGTTTAAGGTTCAAACATGTGAAGATTTGAACTCATTTTTTAATATAATAAAAATAATCCTTTCTGGATTTGTTTATAGTCTAAACAAGTTTGTCTTATGTTACATATTACCCAACTTGAACTCCTAAGTGCTTCCAACTAAATAATCTCTGTCATTTTTATTTTTGTAGATAAATGCCAGTGTTATCCTGATTTTTCTTACTCTGTTGCAAAATACAATATTGCAGGAAGAGCTAGAAACTACATTATCCTATGCCATGAAAACCTAACCATGAAATTGAATAGAATTAAAATAGAAATCAGTCATAAGGTGACCCTTTTCAAATGTGTGCATTTTTACTGGTGTTATAAATATCACTGGTAATCATCAGCATTGGCTAAGATTTTTAAAACTGAATAAATCAAATACAAAAGTAAAAATAAATGAGGAAGTTGGTAGTCCTAATCTATGCTATTATTCACTAATTTTAGTTGGGTGAGAATGCAAAAGGGTTAGGTCCAGCTTTTACTTGTTTTTCCTCTTTTGCATGGATCTTTTAGTACAAGTTATTTCCTTAAAAATTCTGCATAAACTTGGTAATAAAGCATAGTTCAATTCATAACAATGACATGGATTGAATTACAGGCCTACATGTTTTCAATCCTAGTAATGCAGAAACTGTCAGGTTGCTGCAGGGGCTGGGGGTTCCCTGGGGTCTGGGGCCTGTCCCACCACCCTCAATGAGGGAGCAGGGCTGGGGGGGCATCCGAGGGCAGCCTCAGCCCAGGATGTCAGACACCTCTATGGGGACAGGGGTGATGAGGCCAGGCTGGGATGCCAGCCTGTGAATGGGAGGACAGGATCAGGTTTGGTGAGGGGAACCAGGGTCAGACACAGCCCCAGGATGGCTGGGCAGGGCCATGAGGATGGGGCCAGCCTGGATTTCTGTTGGTCTGCAAGTTCCAGTTCATCTTCTGGTACAATTTAAAGTAGCCAGAGGGTTGCTCGAAACTATCCTAAGTTGCAGTTACACCCAAATTAGTTTACCTAGTGCTCTGCCATAGTACTTCACCAATACTTTAGACCTGTGGTAATGCTGGAAAAAGAGGAGATGGTATCTGGGCAGTTCAGCAGTCTCTATTTGTCTGTGCATTCTATGTAATTAAAGGTTATCAGGTAGAAGATAGTGGTATGAGACAGATTTTAAAAAACAGTGTATTGGACTTGTGTTTTATTTGCTGCTGTGCCTTTAAACTTTGATTTTAAATCTTAAGATTCCTTTTTATTCGGATATGAACAGCTAATTTTTAAATAATTTTTGGAATGGTAACTATTTTCTAATCTTAAGCAGAGGGATCATGGTCAGAAGCTGCAGGTACATTTAGAAAAGGAATTATTTGAATATACTTTGATGTGCTTTGCCCATGACTAGTAATATTTATAGAAACAATCCTTCTGGGCAGAGAGAGAGACAGGATAACCTAATAGGTCTTTTCCATCTCTTAGTCCTATGGTTCTGCTATTTCATAAAATACCTTAAAAATAGATTTGCATAACGGACTGGAACAGCTCCAAGCAAGCCATTTCAGTCTCTCAGGAACATAATAAATATGTGATTTAAATACTGCCTAAAAACATATTTACTGATCTATCTGCATTTATTCTTCCATTGGAGATTACAAAATGCATATTTACCAGAGAACTCTCCCTAAATAATGTCAAAATCTGTCTTCATTGACTGAAGTCAGAGGGCTCAGAGGAAAGACTGAGGCTTGGTCCTTAGAGCGTATTGCTCATGCACCTTATTTTTAAGACCTGTAAGAGCAAGTTTTCAAAGTAGCACTAGTCTCAATTTGTTGATGAATTTCAACAGGAATCTCTTCGGCCATAGTACTATGCTTTGCTTTGAAAAATGCGTATTTTAATTACTTAGCTAGTCTCAGATGCAAGTAGACTATTGAACAAAAATCAACCACAAACAATGTGCATTACCTTTTGAAAAACAGGCTGGTCAGATCTCCACTTGAACCCTTTCCTTGATGAACTGAAAGATTAGTCATGTACCCTGGTTGCATCCATTAGAAATGGGACTAACCTGCCACAAAGAGACAATGAAGGAAACAGACACACTTCTACAAAGCTTGTCAATGACAAGACTGCACCCTGGTGGGTATCTGCCTGTTTATTGTTATCTTTGCCTCAAGCTTTCTACCTGAGACATGGCTTCCATGTGATACTCTGAAGAATGGTGTTCACATTCCCTTCTTTACTTACCTTTATTTTAGAGCTGTTTAATTATCCTTTCTCCAATACAGACTGTGCTGGGGGTTTATTTGACAAATCAGGTTCATTGGAGTCTGGGATACCTTGGAAGCCAAATAATGTGGTGAAGACAGACATGATAGGGGTGTCTTTGATTAAGATACTTTTTCAACCCAGGTTCAATAGGATTTATTGATTCAATAAATCAATAAATCAATCATCCTTCAATAGGATTTATTGATTCAGGGTCAGCATTGATTGGCTCTTCTGACTTTGAACTGACTTTGAAAGAGCTACCTATGCATTCCTACCCTGAGTTCTCCAACCGTAGTTACCAGGTGGTTATGTTACCTTAGTTCAGCTGCATTGTCTCCATATGTTCCTATTGAGCTATTTAGTTCTCTTTGAACCTGCAGTACCAAATTTCATTTACAAAAGACACCAGAATGACCTAAATAGCCAGATTGCAACCTTCCCTCTTTGGGTTACTTTTGGGCATGTACAAAACCATTTACAAGATGTACATAATTTAAAAAACCTAAACAGTTACTGGCTTTTACAACACATCATGTAGCTACAACTAGCAAGCTGCTAGGCATTAAATGTTCACCGCCCCTGTAGGACACCTAATGAGTCTTTGACCAGGTAGTCATTGGTCAGGTGGGGAAGAGTAAGCCTTCTTTGCTCTTTGGATCAGGTTGAGCCTTGACATTGCTGAGCTGCTCTCTGCCTAATCCCTATGTGTTCCTCTAAGGCTTTGGTAAATTTTCTGATAGCATTTTTCCTGCTGAATGCTTGGACTGCTCACGATATTCTGCTTGTCAAGCTTATCTGTCTTTGGTTTTCCCTTCCTTACCTTGCATAGATCTAATATGTACTTTCTCGCAGTTCTTTCTTACAATTTAGCCATTTTCCTGGAAGTTTGAGTCAAGAATTTGCAGCTGTGCTATATCCCAACTAGAGCTTGGATCCACATAGCTGAGCCACTGAGTTGATGGTTACTAGACCTTAAGTGCAGGCAGTGGCATGTCTCTGCATCAACTTTGCAGAAGTCCTAAGAACATGATACATAGATACCCAAGCTGGCCCAGCAGGAAGTCAGCACAGGTATAATAGGATTCACTAATTCATATTGCTCTTCGCACCTTAGGAGAACCATAGTTGTTCTGTCATAAACTACAGCTGAGGTATTAAACCTTGTCAGATCCAATCTGACTCTGCTGTGCACCAAATTCAGGTATTTCTGAACCTCTAGCACTGTTAACCCACAGCTTGGATAACCTGTCCATGGATAATTGAAAGGTGCATATTTGATAATATGATGATTATTCAAGCCTTAGTATTTTATTTGGTAATTCTTGGAGAAAGGGCATTAGTCCTACTTAATATATGAAAAGGACAGCGTTCAACAACTCGAGGCTGAACTACAGGCTATCTTTTAGAAATGTATCATGTCTCTGATAAATGACTTTGAGTCATGATGAAATAACCTTTCCTTATTAAGCTCTAATACTTTTTGATTCTTCAAAATGTTAAGAAGTTATTATTTCCAATTGAAATATTTCTTTATTTTTAATTTAAATATTTCTAACTTTACCTTCCAAATGCTAGATCTTGTTATGGTTTTATCTATCAGATTAAAGGGCTTCTTCACTGGATTTGTTTTTTATCAATTTTAAGAAAGAGAAAAGGAGAACTTGTAATAACCATATGTTTAATTAGCCAATTGCTATTGGAAATATTGCGAGCAGAGATAAAACATATAAGGTAAAAATTGTAAATGATGCGTTTTCTGAGTCTATTAGAGGAAATATATGAAGAGGAAAACTTAATTAATGAAGCAGACTCAGAATTTGTATTAGAGTGCATTTGTAACAGCCAGCAGGTCTTTCTGGTAAAGTCAAAGTAGGGCATCGCCATGCTTGTGTAACAGGAAACAAAATCCACAGGCTGCTTCTGGTGGAACAGTGTGAGAGTAGTGTATGTCAGTGTTCCTTGTTTTTGTCCTTTCTGGGGTGAAACAGATCAATGTATCTTGTAGATATGTTAGTCTCATGTTGCTTTTCAGCATTTATGTTTTAAGACTTTCCTATTTTTACAACACCCACACACACACACACTTCAAATTCCCAGTGAGGAAAAATTATTCAGCTGAAGATTTTACCTTCTCTCTTATGTTTATTTCTGTTCACCTGGTTGTACACAAGCAAAAGTACAGTTATGATGGCCAAGTAGTACTTAACAGAAGTAAACTGAGGACATTGTGGGTTTTTATTATTTTTAAACAGTTGTCACTTCTAAGTGTGGTACTTTTAAAGGTCCAAATACTTGAAGATTTTATTCACAACATTTAAAATGAAAATGTGTTATCATATTTCACATTAAATAAAATACAGACGAAAAATAAAAGGAACTTTCAAAAAGGCTAAAATAGCGTTACACTTTAACCAGGTACCAACTCTGTCCCACCAAAAACATATGCATTGCACACCTTTCTGTCAGTCTGCCTTGTTCTCTTATGATGGAGTAATAGATACTGGTAGTCACTCTTCATCTAAGAATAGAAGAACTTAGGAAAGAGATTCGTTCTTTTTATTAAAAAGACCAACTCCAACTTTGGCTTTATGTTCATTAGAATATATGGCAGCTGAAAGAAAGAATTAGAAATAGAAAAAAGAATGAAGGTTAATCCTCAATTTAGCAGCATGAATTAAAAAGATCACTTTCAAGACCTGCTGCTTTTCATTCCAAACGTGTGAATGGCAGCATCTCTTTCCCAATGTGACCCTTGTTATCATTGAATTAGGAGTGTGGGTTTTTTAAGAAAAAGAAACAGATATGGGAGCTTCAGTAAAGTCATCAAAGAGCATGCTGTTCTCATACAAATTACAAGTAAAAGATCTCTTCATACAAATCTGTCTATGAAGAAATCAGAATTTTAACAGGGCTATGGGCTATTGTTTGTATCAGGCCTAATTAACCTAGAGAAATGGTCTATTTAGGGTTGTTTTTAAATTATATATTTATACATAAATATAGTTTCCTGTGTTCCTTTCTACTTTCTTCCTTGTTATAGCTCATGAAATACCAGGCAGCCTACAGATCTGCTCAGTTGTGCCCATGGCCAACCATTGATTTCAGAGAGTAATAGCTGGCAGCCATGCAACTCTGCTTCCAGCAGGTCCCTCCTCCTCCCTGTGTCAATGAACTCCAGCATCTGAAGAGCAGTGGTAGCAATGCACTCAAGATAGTTTTGGAATAGTTTTAATTGTTCAGTTGTGCTATGGTGTTAGAACTGATCCAGATGTCCTACTAACTAATCTTACATTTCCATTCCATGTTACTTGAGGGCACTGACAATTTCCTTCAGATCCCTGAGATTTAATTTTCACATTACATTTTTGTCACTGAACAAATGCCATTGGAAACTGTTTCTTTAGCAAATCTTAGTTTAGTGAAAAGTAGAAGAAGCATGGAAAGAGATTTCCCCAGACAGCTAAGGCAATAAAACCAGAATGTATCTCTTTAAAGAGAGTTTCATTCTGGATTCCAATAAAACAGACAAATTCATTCTTTTTTTAAAGTTTAATAGAGGTTATAGTAGTGTGGTTTCAAATAATATCAGAAGATCTGATTATTTTTGTTAAGAATCACGAAATACTTCTAACCTGTACTTTATTACATTCAATTTCAAATCACATTTAATTATTCTCTCCTAAATAAAAGGAAGGAATGAAAAATTATGAAGGCTGCACAGACCGAGTATATCTATTTGAATTCACTCACTAAACCTTGAGCTGCTAATTTGATTATGAATTGAAACATTTGTGGGGACTACTAATTCCATTGCAATCTTCATTTCAAATACCCTGACTGATGGCTCTACTTCTCTGATAACCTTTTGCAGAGTGTATCAGATTCCTTTGGGATTTTTTGTTACTTTTCTTTTTAACAAAGAGAGGAGTACTTTCTGACCTCAAGTCTGCAGTTAACAAGACAACAAATGAGAAAGAATGCTGATATCACAACTGTGGCTTCATTTCCTTCCGCTACTGGGTGAATTTCTTCATTTTATTTCAGTACAGGGCCAGGGAAGTACTATTACAGGCAGAAAGGGAACCATATTATTAGCTGGATCATTTGTATGTGCTTCTGAGTACCTGAAATTAAATTAATTCTGCTTCTCTCTATAAATGCTTTGGAACTTTCCAAATCATGATGACTGAATTTGAAGGAGTGATTTTTTTCTTTTTTTTCTTCCCCTGGTAGATCAGTATTCTATTTTCCACTTATTTTTTAAACCTCTCTCCCCTACTCTGCTTTAAACTGACTGCCAAGTGGGTAAAATACTGGGATGGAAATATTCAAGTTACACACTAAGAGAGAATATGCTTTTGTCCTGGCTACTCAAAGCCTAGGGAACAATTGAAAAATTTGAATTAGAGGCAGATAAAAATACTGAAAGGTGCTTATAATTGAAAGATGTTGCTCAGCTCTCCACTGCAGGTTTGTTGGTTTACTAAGAGCCTTGTTTTACTAAGATCCCCCCGCAAAAGTTAAAATACTTTACTATGAGACCTGCTTGATATACATGGTGCCTGTAATGAAATTTTCCAAAGGACATGCAAATGGCACAACATGGTAAGTAAACATTTATTCTTTTAGTGCAACAGACTCTGCCTGCGGTAGAACAGGGTCATTTTTCCTGTATAATTACTCTATTGCAGAGCATGGATTGCATTCTGTGGATACATGGAAAAGTTACTGGACTTTTCTGTGGGGATGTAGAGCTGACAGACATTACTGTGTCTTTGGGAACTCTTTACTCTATATGCTGGCTATTTTGAATCATAAGATAACAAAACCATGTCACTTAAAAATATCCAAGCAACAGAACTGGTAATGTTGTAAACAAGAGGAGCTCTTTGGGGCATGTTGACTTACTGTAAATCAGTCCAAATGAAAACAGTAGATTTTGAATATTTATTTGAAGAAAAATAGAGTAGGTAGTGATATTTTGATAAGACTTTTGGTTGGAACCTCTGATTTATGTCCTCTCTATGTCCATTCTCTCTGTGACTGGTTTTTGCTATGAAGGACATTGCACAAATCCAGCTAATTTCTGCTTTCTCAAGGTATTGAGGGAAGAAGGGAGAATCTATAATCTATTAAATAACACAGTGAATCTCACGCAGAGATTCATGAAGACAGGTGTGGTCTCCTGTTGATTATTGAGATCTGTGTTCTTGTTTCTTCCTCCAATAATTTAATTAAAAAAATATTTTTATTTAAACTCTTTGTTAGCAGAAGAGACTTTCACAAAAAAAGGTACTAAGGATATGTCTTGGATCAAGTTGTAAGGAGATCCCTGGTGAAAAGACTGCATTACTTAGCTCCAACTTTCTCAGACTATATCTCCGTGGCACTGCACTATTGTTAATAAGCCCTGCTGATTAAAAAGAAAGATGACTCTACATAGTTCAGGGAAGGTTCTCCACAAGTGCCACTAAAGTGCTTTCAGGGATCCAGATCTGTTCAGGTTCCCTTTCCCAGTCTGTGCTTGTGATGATTATTATTGCACAAAAAAGATGAACAACTTTGTAGTCAACAACTAAAACTGAGGATGCAACATCAGTGCCCTAAACACGCACCCGTTGCTTGCTGTCTGCCTGGCTCCATGAATCTTGCAGTATGTTTAGCCCCCAGGCAATCCATTGCTTAATGTGTCCTCTATTTTGAATCATCATTCTAAGATCTCCACAAATCTTTAGACAAAGCCTTTATCTTTAGACTTGGTTCTGAGAGCCAAAAAGCTAAAAACTGGGTATGGCATTTCACTCCTCAGCCCATAAGTCGCCGCTGAATCTATATTTATCTATCTGTCTTGAACTGGTTTCTGTTAAGCACTCTGCCTAAGATTTAGGCATGGCGAAGTTTCATAGTACAGTTTTTTGAGGATGAAGCAGACTCAGAGTTCATGCATTTCCAATAGCAGGTCTGTCTTCAAGCTTTATCAGATTGTTTTTCTTTCCAAAACAGAGTTTTCACTTCTGTTTGCACTGTAGAGCCAGAAGAGTTAATGAGCTGGATTCTGTTCTGTCTCAGTATGTACAGAATTAACAGCTAAATTCTCATTTTCAAAATCATTTTGAAGGAATTATATTGGAGACATTAATAAACAATTTAGTTAGATTTTGATGTCCCTGTATGAATTACAAGTACTAGACGTTGAGATTCTTAAGACGATATGTTTGAGTCTTGGATCCTAGAAATTCTCATTGTACACAAAAGCCACAGCTCCCACTTATGTGGAAAACAAAATCAAGCAAGTTCAAAGCAAAGACAATAGAAGACCTCTAATGGCAGCATACTTGTTGTCTAAAACTGTTTTGTAAATTACATTTCCTAAAGTAGGAAAATGGAATTCACAATCCAAAATTACATTCAAAGGGCAAAGTAAAAAAGTTACTGCCTTGCATAAAAAGCCCCAATAATGGCAAAGAAAACAGCTGAAAATTTGTGTGACTATCAGGAACTATTTTCTTAATACTTGGTAGGTCTGTACAGAGGAGAGCTGGTAGAAACGTTGTTCAAACACAGCATGATCATCATGGTGACAATCCATCAGAACAGCCAGATGAGGTAGTTTTGTCCCAATGAAATACACTACAAAACCATAATTACTTTTTAATTTGCTCTCTCCAAGCCTTCCTGGCTGCTCTCAATATCTTTACAATACCCATGGCTACACCTGTCTTCCACTTCATTGCCAGTTTTAACTCATAGAGTAGCAGCAGTACTTAAAATATTGTTTCCTTCTCTAAAATTTGTTTGTTACAGTTCTTTTTCAGACCAGAAGTTGGTGTGAATCTGAACAGTCTATTCCACATAAGCGCATAGGCTTTTCCTTTAGACACCTCTCTGTTGTTCCTAAAGAGGGTGGTTGCGATTTCACAAACACACATGTACTGTGTTACTCACCTCCATTCAGTTATTCTTGCCTTTCACTGGTTATTACTAGACCATCCAATTTGTGTTATTTGGCAAGGCAGGAGAGACTGCCCCTTTAAACTGAGGCATGGTGGGACCTCCTGTAAGGAATTATATGGGACCTTTCTTACGTGCTTGGTTCTTTTTGGACTGTGGTAGAAGGAGGTCTGCTAGGAAATGAAGACAAAGCCAGAGCTAGCTTAATTGCTGTCTGATTCTGATTTTTCTGGTTTGTTTGTTTTAATCTTCTCTATTAGGAGACAGTACTTGTCTTTAAACTTCACAGAATGCAGTTTTGTATCTTAGGTTGGGATCAAGGGGCAGAAGGGAAGTTTTCTGTAGATTGTTAAACCTAGCACAGATGCACCATATTATCTTACCTTTAGGGCATATTACATTCTCTCCTATATGTACAACACTGAGGTAGCACCACACTTGAGTTTATTATGAGTTAAACTACTTTCCTGAAATGCTTCTTTCATTTGATGACAGAGATTAAATTCAAATTTCTTGGGTATTTTTGTTGCTTTTTCCTTATAACCAGATCCATTTGAGAAGAGTTTGCTAAGATATTATCTAAATGCCCTCCTTCTCTTTCCCAGGATCAGTTTTGTTTTTACCTCAAATTCCTCAGAATATGGATTTTGTTTATGATGGTAAGCTTCTATTTTCACCCAAAGTAGAAACTACACATTTTCTTCCTTCAGCTACTGGTTTATTGTATGTCTGTTCTTTAAGAAAGACTGAATTTATTTTTGAATACCAAGTTACTCTGTACTTTTGAGAAAATAAGTGAAATAACAGAAGTGTAGACAGCCACATCACTTCTAAAATCTTGCTGTTACTGTAGGACTGTTCGCTATAATGTCTCTTTACTGAAAATGTTTATTTCCAAGAAGCTCATAGAACTTCATGAAGGAAGGAAACAATAAAAATTAAATTCATCAAAATGAATGTTGTCCAACCTTGTCTGTGTTGCTATTGTTTGGTGAAATACTGTTATTACTGCAAGGTTAGGCATTTAACTTTAGTTCATAGTACTCCTTTTAGATCAGCAGCTGCTTTTTCTGCTGGGATTACCAAGTTGCCCCTGCAGCTTGGGCTAGTTATCTTCTACTTTTCCATACCTGAGTTTCTCTTATTTCTTTGAAAAAAAAAAAGGTAAAAAAAAAAAAAAAAAGCAACCTTCGGCTGTTGTCTCTCTGGGTTAAATAAGAAGAGAACAGACAAGTTAGATGGTCTCCACTGCTGGGTAAATGATGTTCAGAGGTATTCAGCTGAGAAAATACCTGATCATGTGATGTTATCACATGCTTTTAAATTCTGAAATGGAAGGGCTTGCTCAAGTACAAAAGTGCATTTTACAAATTTTATAGTAGTATCTTTCCCTGGTTTTCTTCTTTCTCCTAGATGTAAAAATGATTGATTTTCTTTCCTTCTTTTGAAACAGTTTAGTTTTGCAAGTCAGTCTGCCTGTGGTGTGGGCAGATCAGGTGTCTCAAGTTGGAATATCAGAACTATCTTTTACTGGTGGTATTGGCACCACTAAGTGCTTTGAACAGAAAATAACATTGACTGATACAGCAATAGATGTTGGCCTGGAATACATTGTCAGTCTGAAAAGCTGCTACAACCACAAGTTGCACTAGATGAAGCAAGTTCTGGAGTATCTGGGGGCCTTGAATAAGGGAGGTAAATAGCCACAGTCCAAAGTGGGGAGAGGTCTATATATATATGTTCATGTGAAATATCCCTGCTGTTTCAGCCTGCAAGTTCAGTGCTTGTTTCCATCAGTAATATTTTGATAATAGGTTAATGGAGATTGTTGTGAAGGAAATGAAATTAATGAAATTGATAAGAGGAAGGAAGGGGGTGCCTACTCTACCCTATTCATTCAAAAGTGAATAGTCTCTTGTGGATGCTATCTTCATTTACCTCCAACAGTTCAACTAATCTTAATTAGACTTGTTTATTAGGAGATTTGAGTATGTTTATTTAGCACTGAAGCTTTTTGGGTGCTCCTGTCCAAACAGACTTAAAAAGAAGTGCAGTCAATTAAATGATGTAGGGAAGTAGGAAATGAAGACTGTTTCAGCAGGATGTAGGCAATGTGTGATCCTAGAGATGCATTGCACCTTTAAATCTTTACCATTTCTTAAAAACCAGATGAAATGCCTCCTTGAAGTCACTCTGCAGACAGAGGCAATGCAGAGAATATATTAGACCCAGTATCTCCATGACAGCGCCTGTATTAAAAATGGATGGACAGCTTCCGAACACCCATTGTTTGCTGTCACCGCAGACAGGATTCGGCTAATGCAACAGCTAATTAGATTTTTGTAATCCTGTCGTCATTGTTTGAGAGGTGACATTTTGCTTGAATTTCTCATGTGGATCTCTTCAGACTAGGAAGGAATACTTTCCTCTGGCCAATTTGGCTCTTGTCACTTTGCTGGAATGGCAGTTCCCTCTGTTGGTGTAATGAAATCACTGCCTTCCCAAATACAACTATGTCACTCAGCATTTAAATAGAAAAGAATAGGAAAATGAGGATCCGATTAGTCAAACAGGACTGTGTTCAAAATCCATTTCTGAAATCAAATAGTAGAATTGGATTGAGTTCATAATGAAAGAATTACTTAGGTATTATTACAAACTGTATTACATATTCATCGACTTGCTGAATGTGCATGGGTTTGCCAGGCATTCTCCACTCCCCACTCCTCATTTCTATCCAGTGCAGATGCAGTGAAGGGATAACAACCAAGTTAAAAGCCATCTAAATTAAGGAGTGATTAAGACAAGTTTGGGTGGATGTTGAATGTTAATCTCACAGGCCACGTTCTTCTGCAACATAAGAAGGTGCAACTTTCACTGATAGGTCTCTGACTTCATCTTCAGCAGTGCATTGTGATGAGACGAATTTATCAGAGAATGTAGTCCTTGAAGCTTAACTGAGTTTTGTTTTGGGTTTTTTGGGGGGTTTTTTTTGGTTTTTTTTTAAAGCCTCCTTGCTAATAGTATTTCTGCTGGTATTGATTTCTAATGGGAGTTGGGAGCTTTATTCCCTTAGAGATTCTTATGAAATCTCTGCAATTAGAGAAACAAAATTACACTGACCAGGAAAGCTGTATTTATTTGTAACTCAATATAGTTTGACCCAGATCATCTGTGTTCCTGCCTGGGTGGTCCCCTGCCGTCTGTGGGGCTCTGAGTTCTGTCTGCAGGAAGCTCACTGGGCAGCTCAGATTACAGTCAGAAAACTCTTTGCGTTGAGTCCTTGTTTAGTATGTTAAAATAACAAAGTTGAGTGAATCAGTGTGCAAATTACCAACCTCCAGGGCAGATACAGTTTGTTTAGCAGCCTTGTGGTGTCAAACATGTTCTCCAGACTTATATGATATAATAAATACTGTAATGTAACTCAAAGGGTTTATATAAATCTATATGGCGAGAAACCTGCACAACTGACCAGATTATGGGATTACTTGATAAACTATCTTGTCCACTGCTATTCTATTAACACCACAGGCCTATGAGGTTTAATTATATAAATGGTATATATGAATGTCCTGTATTTCTTTAGCACTTCTGAGTACAGAATCTCAAGGGCTTAATGCATAGACTGTCTTATAACATCTCTGTTGCAGTAGATGCCATCTCCACAGTGTTCTTGGGCAAACTTCAGCAAAGAAAGTTAAGTCTTGAGTCAAGTCAGAGGCCAAACAGGATTAGAAACTGAGCTCCAGCTGTTAGTGAGTCTGTCTTATCAGCTACTTTTCATGGTATGTGTGTCGGACTATTTTCACTGGTTTTTTTCTTGCATCAGAAGAGCTGTGGTTTTCAGGAACTTGGGTCTAATGTTGAAGCAGGGATACTATTACCTTCAGTTCTTATTTTAAGTGAGAAGAAAACAGTTTTCTGTGATCAGATATGAACCACAGAATTAGTAATCTTAAAAAAGAGGAGAAAAGGCTAATTGCAAAGGACATTTGGAAAATGTTTCAAACTTTTCACAGTGGATTCTATTTCTGTGAAATTTCATCAAATTTTAGCTCTGCTTTTCATGAATTTTCTTTCCTATTGCCATTCTTTGTCTGCCTGATGTATTTTTAAAACTCAGCTGAATAACTGCTTTGGTTTCTTCAGACGCTGTCATCCACATTTTGCATAACTGAGATGTTCTGTTTTCAGAATACATCTGAAATGGACTAAATGACATGGGACATAACTGCTTTCATAGCATTGTTGGAAGCCTGCTGCTCTTTTTCAGGGATCTTTAAATGTTTAAACATTGTACTTAGAGTGTATGTCTAAGAGATTGTGTCTCATACCTTTGAGTTTCTTTTGTTTTTATAAATTGTTGAGAAGTTTTTGGAAAAAGCTTTTTTTAAATAAAGCAATATTTACTTTTATAAGAGAAACTAGCAACTTTTAATCATAATCTCTTAGTGGTTATTTTGAAAAACAATTCTTTTTAGGTACTGAAAAATTTTGTTTTCTTTTTTCTGTTGCTGATATTGAAATACTTTTCTTTCTGAAAATAAGAATGGCTCAAGTAGAACAAGATTAATTTCTACAAAATACTTTATACCTCTCCTTACCTAAAGGGGCTATTTTTACCATGTGTAGGTCATGTCAAGGTTTCAAGGATGCTAAAAAGGGCAACTTCTATATTATTGCTGGGGGTATTGGTTGTTTTTTTAAATATGGACATTTGTCTACTAAGAAGTAGGAGAAAAAATAATTTCACATTCTTCTTGAGTTTTGAGGTATTAATGAGTTTGGTCACTACAGACACAAAGTCAGTCCTCTTAGTAATATAATTGTAGTTTAAAATCCTCTGAATCATCCAGCTCCTCTGCGTAGCTATTCATTATTAGTGATAATTGCATGAAAAGGGAGTTGTTTGTCTGCTCATGCTGCTTATTCTTTACGGGAAAGCATAATCCTTTGTTTGTGGAGAGCACAATTAGCAGCTTTGGAGATCATAATTATTTCATATCTGGGGCTTAGAAGACACTGAGGGAAAAAGATACCCTTAAGCCTTGTGTGAAAATACTGAATTTACTTAATTTTCAAAGTTTCAGTTGTCTGAGACATGAGAATATCTGTAAAAGATACTCATCTGCTCAATCCACGAGTGTGTGTGAATGGGTTACTGGAGTATTTGTATGGAACAGTGCTGATCTAGTTATAGTACACAAAGCAAAACACAGCAATAACAAAAAAAGCAAAATAATGACATAGGATGTGGCACAAAAGTAAACACCCAAACAGCATATTATCTTACAATGGAAGTATAACTGACTGACAGAGAATAGATTTGATCTTCCTGGGTACCTCATGAAACTGACATGAGCTAGCCTGACTGAGAAGTCTGGGAAAGAGAGAACCAAATCCATGACCAGGTGGACCAAGTGGTGGTAGTTTTTTCCTCCCCTCTGGTAACTATTGTCCTTCTTTGTAATAGGTGTTGATATGGTATTCTTGGCCATATTTCCAGTGTAATTGTGATGGTATGCAAATACATGCTTTTTCCAATTCATTATCTGATACAAGTTCAAACAAATTTACATGCTTTAAAAGACAGGTATTGTATTTTCAAACTTATAACTTACCTAACTTATCTAAAGTGATAGGGATATTAAGCCTCATATGTAACTTTCAGTTCAACAAGGGCACATTTTGGTATTCCTGTTCTTACTGACTGAGGATATGCATTCTGGTAGACATCAGCTAATGATAATTTTGGCTCTGTAAGCAATCATGTTTTCTATTTTAAAAAATAATGATAGATTTCAATCTGTTAATTTATCAATCATTTGTATCGCCAGGACTCAGTATAGACAGTGTGCTCAGGGACTAGAAATTGCCAAGATTAAAACCCAAATAATTTAAAAAACAGAACTTTATGGTTCAGTTTAATTTCCATGTCTATGACTTTGAAAAATATCTGATGACTTTGGTGCCAGGGATGAAATTTTATTTCTGTAGGCCCAACACATCTGTGAAAGAGCAATCTTCATTCTACTTTGATTTCTTCATCACCAGAAAAGTAGCCAGCTAAATTGCAGCTTTTTTATCAGTGATAGTAATTTGACAAGAATACAGAGCTCAGTTTTGAGCTTTGAGCTGAGTTAGTGGCTAAGACAGCAAAAAAAATCCTCCACTGTAGCTGAGCATACTTGAATTGTGGTTGCTGAAATGATTAATGCTAAACCTCATAATATATTTTTCTTAACAGAGTCACTTTAAATTAGATAAACATTAAAACAATAGTTAAGCATGTCAATTAAAGCATATTAATATCCATTTTATTTTGGCAGAACCAATACTTCATTTCAATTTAATTTCATTTATAATGTATTTAACGTGAATATATGCAAGTAGGAAGCAAACAGGAAAGTGAGTAGTTTTTGCTTAAAATATATATAATATATATAAATAATCATTATTTGACCTGTACGAGCATTTAGTGGTTGCTGTCAAAGCTAGAATCCATTATATTGCCAATAATATAAAGTAAAAAGACACTGTATATTCTGTTTGTCTAAGCAAAAGTGATATGCAAGAACTACGAGGGAATGAAAATGACAGCTTTGGTGGTATGAGCATACTGCATAACTTTCAGCATGTGTAGATTTGGTGTTTCTGAATAAAATTCCATAACATTAAATATTCTGTGCAGACCTGTACTGTTTTGGTGTTCTCTGAGCGTTCTTTCACATGCCACTACCACCAGTTGCTTCTCTTCATGCAGTTTCAGTTATTTCTTCACTCGTCTGCTTTTTTCTTTGTATATGGCAATCCCTAAATGCACATGCACTAATCAGCTATTGAGCAAATGACCTGATTGATTGTGGTACAGTCCAAGGCTCTAAACACATACATAACTGTTGGAACATAACTGTTTGTACTGCTGTTATCTCCCTTTCCCATATTTTTTGTAATAAAGCCACCCATCATCCAACTCTGCAAACAGTGGAGCATGTCTGTTATAGAAAAGATGCTGCCATCATGGTGTTGCCTGGGAAGCAGATCTGTTGTGATCCTGTGCTCCTGAAAGCTAGGTCTGGAGAACAGTTTAGGTTATTGACATTGCTTAGTGTCCAGGAATCTCCTTACAAAGGTAGTACTTGGAAGGACAGATGTAAAATGGAGGGGAGACAAGTCCCAGGAACTTGTGTGCTCTCTATCTGTTACTTCACAGCAAGATAGCAATGAATAACATTTAGCCTTCTCCTTTGTTTCCTGGCATTATGAAACTAAATGGAAGCGATTTAATATATCTGTTTCTAAATGTATTTAATAGCTACTGACATGTCCTTCAGCAACCAAAGCCAGTGTGTTACACATCAGCTTGACCCAAAAAACCTTCGTCCAAAAGTCAGCAGTGCTTCAGAGCAGAAATATGACTGAAAACCTGGTAGTAAAATTAACTTGTGTTATATGTGTCATTATTTCTGCTAAGGTGTTTATGGTACCATTTCAACCATTAATTTAAAGCAATTAGCTTAGGAGTCCAGATCATTCCATATTGTGAATTCTCACTGGAATGGCATAAAGGAGGAAGGAAAACACAAGCAAACAAAAAAAACCAGTGGCCTTGAAACTTCTGGGTTTTAGAGTGTGAAGTCTGTGGTTGTGCCACCTAGGAACAAAGGTGGCTATTGCTCTTATACCCCGCTTCAGAAACTCAGCAAATTCTGTTGAGCTTTAAGCACTGATAATGGCTAAATATATACAGAGGTAGCCCTGTGCTCTCTCTTGTTCTCAGTTTGCCAGGGCTGTTTGACTTCTTGCTTTCAGGGAGATTTTGAGGTGTGATTAGTATCTCTACCTTAAGCGTCTGATGTAGTGATTAATATTTATTTCCCAAGAACTCTCTTAGGAGTGGTCACCAGGATGTGGTTACAATAGCAAACGTACCTAGCTTCAATCACAAATGATAGCTATCATGAAATTACATTCTTGTAAAAACTGCTAGAGGCCCAGTCACCCAAACTGTACCTGCTGATCTTCTGTGTACTTGTGGGATTTGCTTCAGTTGCCTTTTCCCTGATAGAATATCTTTCTGAGGAGCAGACTTTATATTCTTGTTATATATTCTGCAGAAAATATCACAGGGATATTTTTTCCAGTGTTAAATACAAAAAAAAGGAAACAATATTTTTAAATAGTAAATCGTTTAAAGGTGTCTAACTTAAGGTGAGGAAAGAAGCCAACTACCTCATGGAATATTGTAGCATTCTGCTGATCTTGTTTCACATAAATCCATTTATTTTTGTTTGCAGCCTTCAGTTATGTGTTAAGGTACTTTCCGAAAACATTGCCTTTCATCCCATTGACATACTTGTTGGTCAGAATATCTCTGAGGAAAGACAGGCTGTTTACTTAGCACCTTTTAAAGACAGATGGTTGAATAACTGGCTTTCTGTTCTTTCTGGAAATGGACTTTACTTCTGATGGAGAGAGGGTTTTTTAAAATGTTTGCTTTGCATCTCAGCAGAGGAAGCTCTACGCTAGATATAATTCCTAACAAGTCAGGCCCTCAGTATTGGGCAACATTTCACAATACAGTTTAAAATTTCAACAGAACAATGTAGCCTGCTTGAAACCGATCATTCATTGAAGCTGTGAAACTGGGTACTGCACATAAAAATGTGATTTAGGCTTGGGGCTGCTGGTGAAAAGCAGATGATGGTGCTTGTTGAATAACTAAGGGCACCTAATGCAATGCAAACATTGAACAAAGGCAGAAAGAGCCCTGTGGGACAGTCCATGGGAACAGCTGTGTCTTACCATGGTGCAGGCAGCACATTTTGCTGCTGCTATACAGTGAAAATGAATGTTGTGAGGGACTGAAAATGGTTTACCAAGCAAACATATTCAGGCTGTGGAAGAAAGCTGCTTTTCTTTCTTACACTGTGAAAGAAATATATTCATTTTGCCACTATTTATGCTTATGCAACCCGTTGTTAGTATAGCGTATTTTACACAGATATGGTAAGTGTCTGTCTAATAGGGGAACTGTGAAGTTCTTATGTTGTGAGCTTATATGAGGAAGGACTCATAACAGGATTATATCACTGACTAATTACGATTTTGGACAATTTGCCCAATATAAATGCCTCTTGTCTGTAAAATGGGTATGAAAGTTGTGATATAAGGTACATATTAAAAAATACTATTCAGAACTTTTTGTAAAAACCTACTATATAGGTGCTTGCTATTAAATATGATCATAATAAAATAAAGAAAATCAGTGTCTAACATGGGACAGGGAAAGCTCGGAAACAGTCTCATTCACAAGTATGAACTTTCTTGCTTGCACACTGAGTGAACAATGCCCTCTGCTGATTGTGGGGAGAAAAATTGCTAAAAACCTGGAAAAATACAGCTGAGACAAAACTTTTGGATAAGGTAGACTGGAATAATTCTATTGCTGTTTATTGACATATCTAAGGCTCTGTCTGTGGCTTGTTTGCTTACTGTAGTTTATATATATTTATGTGATGAAATATGTTTGAGGAGATACTTGTGAAGTCTTCGTACATACCTATATTTGTGTAAATTAAGCCTTTGAATAATCTAAAAGATGCTGATGTCAATGCATTTTTCAGACTAGGTGGGCAGTATCCATCAGTTGCACCTATCCATCAGTATGATCCTAAGAATGAATGGCTTTTGGTGAGAGTGGAAATTCTGTTGAAATCCAGAGATAAAACAAAGAGAACAGGAATTGTCACTATTGCTCAGTACCTCCAAAACTGTTTGTGCCTCCCTGAAGTGCTTGCATAAAGGCAAGGAAAGATTTGGCAAGAGCCAAATCTTGAATGGGGGTTTCTGCTGGACTTCTCTAGGGAAGATTGCCCAATGACAGCAAAGTGTCCAAGTCCTCCTGGCTGCTGCTGCTGCCCTTAGTGAGCAAAGGCCATTGAAAAAGACATGCTTTTGCTCTGAGACAGAAGATGAGTAGAACGAGGCAAGAATCAGAAGAGACTGTTAGGGAAATTCCCAAAAAAAGAGGAAAGGCAGAGCAAAATCTCTTGCAAAAATGTTTAATTCTCTTTAGGTGTCTGACATAATATTGGAAAAAGCAGCAAAAGACTCAGTAGTGTGTTTTACAGTCATGCTTCGTCGAACTATGCCTTTGTGCCTGGAAGACCTTGACCTGAAACATGTCAGGCTAAAAGGCTAGAGGTGTCCCAGTTAGTTTTCTTGTAGATTGATGAATGGAGGTACCTGATCTAACACCCCCAAGCAGATACCTATCAGACATTTTTTGATAGAAACACGCTTTTCATAAAAATTAAAAAGAAGACTTGGCACCACAAGTAATGTGAGTGGTCTTTTCCCTCTGATCTCAAACCTCACCACATTATTTTGAAATATGTAGAAGATAACAGCTATAAGTGTGGGGGACATGACATGACTTCGGTAGCCATAGGCCTATGAATGCTGCATGCATTGAAATGGATTGAGGGCTGTAGCATCTGAGTTTTTGTTATTTGTATCCATGAAAATTAATGGACTTTTTTCACCCAACAATTCTTAGTTTAGGTCATTGCATTTCTATTTATAACAAATGAGATTTTTGTTCCCAATTTATTTTCCTCCTCTTACTGTTAATTGACAGGCAATAGTTTATGCCAATTAACCATTCTGGATTAGTTTCAATTCTAGCATATGGTATATATTTTGCATTTGTTAAGGGTGTGAGATAACAGAATGCTTATAAGATAGAAGCTAGATGTAATGCCATTTGCTATCATATCTAGAATCTGAAAGATTTGCCTGTAACAATAGAATATTCTTAAAATGTTCAGCCATGTGCTATCCAAGCAAAGCATTATATGTCCTCCCTGAATAAGCCAAAAGCTTTCTTGGGTATTACAGTATTTATTGGAGAACAAAAAGCAGGGGGACGTAAGAGTAAAATAATGAAGTTAAGATTTAGAACGAGTTAAATCCTTTCAAGACAATTCTTGCTTTGCAAGCTGGTATGACAAGGATTATTAGATCTCACCTTGAAAGCATTATTTGATGTGTGGTGTGTGTGAAATAAGGTATTTTATAAGAATTAGAAAGAATATTATTATTCCTAAAAATCAAAGATTTTCTTTTAATCATTTCAGTATTGTTTAGATCCATCACTGCATAAAGCACTGCAGTAATTTGTGATGCTGATTAATGTGTGTGTCCCTTGATTCCAGAGGACTTGAGGCTTTTCTGCTACCTAATTCTTCAGCTAATCTTTACTGCTCTCTTCCCAACTCTTTCTCTGCCAGTGCAGGGAACTAGAAGCAACATTCATGAACTCATAACTGCAGTCCTGCAGATGGAATTCAGAGGTGGCAAATGTGCGTCTGTGGCATCTCCTTCAGAATTCTGGAGGACAAAAATTATTGTATCTTTTCTGTGACCTATTGACTGGAAACTCTTCTGAGCAGCAGAATTTCTAAAAATATTAAAAAATAGAGTTGATGGCTGTTTGACAAGCATCTTCAATTTTTTTTTACCACCTCCAGCCCCTTCTCAGTGCTTATCATGGAAGTCTTCTGAGTCAGGTATTTAGTCAGGGCATTCTGTGATGCTTTGGTAACTACCATATTTCAGTTCTTGCCTGATAAAGACCTGACAAATAGGTGTTTGACTGCTCCTTTGAGGCCTTTGTGTCATTAGGTTTATTCTTTCCAGCTTTCTCAAATGTAAAAAAATTCAAATAACACAATGTGCAAAAGTTTTTTGGTGAAATGTGATATGTAAGAATCAATATTAAATTGGTCATCTTTGTCTTAAGGATGTAGATAATATGACTAAACAACATGAATGTTTTTTTTCTCTATACAATATACATGTGCCTGTAGAAAAAATATTAAGGAAATACTTAACTGATGGCATGAAAATGTCACTAATTTTTAAAAAAAATCAGTCATGCTTCCCTAGACATGTCCCCATGTCTCAGGATGCAATATAGCAGCACTTGTCTAAAATCTGCATTCGGTTAGCAGCTGGTGTAAAACTGGTGGTGTTAAGTTTAATTAGGTTGATACTTTGGTTAGTACAATATTGCTCTCTCAAGAAATGTCGGTGTTCCATATCAATACAT
Organism: Theristicus caerulescens; assembly: GCA_020745775.1. Lineage (NCBI taxonomy): Eukaryota > Metazoa > Chordata > Aves > Pelecaniformes > Threskiornithidae > Theristicus > Theristicus caerulescens. The sequence goes on along the minus strand of CM036564.1, from coordinate 23,472,006 downwards.
TTTTCTTGTTTTCCATGAGAGATGGATAATTCTCGAATGCCCATTTAATCCTATTTTAGTCTCTGCATTCTAGAGCCCATACCACCAAAGTGCCAATGCCAGAGTGTTCTCAGTTACATTTGATGATTTTAGACTATACAGTAGAAGCTTTCCTCCAGATTTGTGGTTTTTTTTACAATAGGAAAAAAGCAAAACAAAAAACCCAAGCCAAAACAAACAAACAAAAAAAAACCTGCACATGATTGTGAACTTTTGACCTTACTGGGGTTGGTGGGAAAGCTCTTGTTACTTGAAACACAGGATCCTGCAGACTTACACTGGAGCAGTTACTTAAGTAAAAAGTGCTTGCTTGAGTAAGAACAAAAGGATCAGACAAGCAGCTATAAAGTCTCTCTATACCAAGATCCTCCATTCACGTCAGAAACATTTATTCCTTGCATATATGTATCTTTATCTGTAGCAGAGGCAGCTCCCCCATTGCTCTCCTGTTGACCAGCTGTTGGTTGCTGATGTCATACCTGTGTAATGATTATTTCCCAATGACAAAGGGAGCAGTCAACTGTAACCCATTCCTCTCTCCTGTTACAGATGGTGATTCAGCCAAACCAGTGTTCTGTTCAGGACAGAAAAATACCCTGGGATGGATCTGAGAGTGCTTAGCAAACATTACTGCAATTCTGGAGATGCTTTTACCACCTACTTTGCATCAGCTTCTGGCAAGAATACCAATAGAGTGGGCTTAATACAGTGAGGTACAATCTTAAACCTCAGTACAATGAGAAAAACACTGCAACATAAGACCAAATGAAGCAATATTGGATTCTTTTTAGGCTATTATGATGTACTTTTCTATCTGATGTCTCTCTCCTGGGTTTGCTTTCTTTCTTTAGGCTTTTAGAAAATGTTTTTGACTCTGTTCTGTAGCTGTTGTTGTTTGGTTCTTTTTGTTGTGCTTTTTTCCCTCCAAGTATTAATTAGCTTTCCTTTTTCAACATATATAAATGTCCAAAGTGCCAAGTAAAATGAGTGAGGAGTGAGGAGAAAAACAGTTAATACATTTTAGTCTTATGTCTTGAAAAAAAGCACTCTAGTAAATCTTTCCTGTACTTGAATCTAAAATTATACTCTTGTTCTGTTTCAGTTTTAATAGGAAGGCATAAAAGTAAAGGGGTAGTTTATGCATATTTGCATCGAACAAGTGTTGTGCGTAGGTTGAATATGGTTTGTATATTTTGTAACAAATGTTTTGTAACATAGGTATTTTAACAACTGAACATCTTGATCCCTGTTCCTTTCCAAATTGTATTTTGCCAGTAGAATGGATGTGGGAAAGTGAATGGAAGACATTGATGGGGATTGCCTTTGCATGAAACTGGCATAGCTATACTTTAGTCCGTGCTTCTGCTGCTCTTTGCTGCAGCAGGTGTGGGAGGATGTGCTTTATAGCACTTGCAGAAGGGACTGTTTCCTTCTAGCTATTGTCAAAATCTGGGGACATCCTAAATAGGTTGATAAACTCATTAAATAATAACAGCAGTTTCATTGTTTCAGTAAGGGGTTAAATTTTGAATTTGAGGTGCAGCACATTATTCAACCCTTATACCTACTGATCATAGGCAGTAGGTAAATAGTTAAACATTGATGCCTTGATTGTTACCTCCGTGACCAACTGTGTGGTATTACACAACAGTATATCACATCAAGTAAGGAGGACTAATGCACTGAACTGCAGAGGAATTTTGTAGAGGCCAAATATGTTAACTTAGAAATTGAGAAGGACACTGGGGAGAAATACCGTAAGATTTCTTAGTGCTGTTAGCTTCAGGTGAGTATTATATTTACTGAAAAGACAGTAATATCTGCCTATGTAATTTGCTGATGCCTAGCCATGATTTTTCTGTTTGTATTTCTTTGGACTTCTTTAATTGTGTAAAAGTTTTAGTCTGTCTTTGAGAGAATTAGTCAGTATCAGAGCTCTGTGCAGGCTGCATATTAATACTTAATCGCATTTTCAGATTTTTGAGACACACATTTTAGAGTCATTTTATACCTTGCCTGGGGAACCAAAGGCCAGTTGTTGGGTTTTGTTTTTAGAAGAAATCAAATATTGTGCTGATAGAATAAAGAAGTTTCCTAACAACGTGCATGTGAATATCCTGTTCTAGGAGATTTAAAACAGAAATCAAACTATTTTTATAAGAAATGAATTGAAACTAGGCACCACCACTTAAAACCTAGCTTTCCTTACACCTTGTCCAGTGGATTTAAAAATAAATTACGGACAAAGGAATTTTGTTTTAATTTCACATCTTGACTGTTCCTGCCACTAGTGTGTGATTACCAGATGTATCAAAAAGACTTAGTGTACATATATAAAGATACAAAGAGCTGGAGAGTTTGGATTTGAAAAAAAAGATGCTAAATACATATTAGCGCTGTGTTTTGTTAGGTTTTATGAAAAGAAACATATCCTGCATTAATTAGTGTTCTAAAACTAAACATTATACAAGGAGAAAAAAGGAGATATTAATAAATTTATGAATAGAGTAAGACTGTTTAAAATGAGTGTATGCTGCAGCATGTACCAAGGGTATTATTAATGAAGAGTTTATACCATAGTACACCAATATAATTTGTAGTCAAATATTATGGTAGTGAAGATGCTGTATCTTGAAAAATTCAGTACAAAGCTGAATTTATTGCCCAGGAGTAAATCCTGTTTCAAAGGAGCTAGGCTGATATTGGGATCTTCATAAGTGTGAGATAAAAATTCTTCTCAGTTTGCAGACCTGCCCATTTGTACATTCACATACTCCCTTTGAGATACGCATTCATTTTGTTGTGTGCTCTCTTTTCCTTTTGGAACATAGTTCATTTTACTAGAGGCGTAGGGAGAGAGGAAAGGTTTCTTAGTGTACAGGATTACTAAAGTCCTGAAGATCTTCTAAGATGAAGTTCAATTTTAATACCATGAACAAAAATAATCACTCTGACTTGACTACCTTTTCTCCTACCTGGGTGGAGGATGGGGGTTGCTGCTAAATCAATTCTTCAAATTACTTCTTTTTGCTAGGAGTTTTTGCTAGTGTGTAAATCATTAGAAGACTAAAAAAAGGAAGGAAGGAGAGGGAGGGGATCACTGGAGAAGCCAAAGAAACCTACCTATTACCAATATTGCCAACCTCTTTGGCAATCCCTAATTATTATGCTTCTTTTCTGGATCTGAATGATTACATCTTTCTAACTATTCGCACAGCATTTTTAAACTGTTATTTGAACCACCATGCTAAGAGAAAAAACAATACAGCTGAGAAATCCCTTAATATCCTGGCACATCCATGTGGTTATCTGGATATAAATGAGAATGAGAATTACAACTTGAAATCTTTGAGACCATGTCAGAGAGCCATTTCAACCTCCCTCTTTTATGTTGCAACCACTTGCATTCATGCCCACCTTTTAACAACTCCACTTTCTCAGAGCACATCGCTGAGCACTCCAAGTTGAAAACTTTTTTTTATTATTAATGAAATATGGAACATGCTCCCAGACTTGCTACTCTGGCATTTGCATTATTATTTTTCTAAGTTCCACAGTTTACCCACTACAAGCTTTGTGATTTTTTTGCAGAATGTTGTTAAAAGCTGTGGAGGAAGTTGGCACCTATTGTACAGCCTTTTTGGATGTATTTTGTAGACCTCATTTGGTTCCCACTGGCACTGTTGTAAAACAGTGGAATGTTATATTAAACTACTTCATCACAATCAGACTTCAATTTGTTAATCTGAAAACATATATATTTTGTTCTATTCTTACATCTTTGTGCTTTCTTTCCATGGTATAATGAATCAATGGAAGTTTTCTGGAATCAGCAGTTTCAGGGGAGTTATAATGAGCAAGCCTAGAAAGAACAAATTTGTGCATTGCTATGACTAAGTCATAGGCATCGAAGGCGTAGTGTGACAAAAAGAAAGGACATTTCTTGAACTGAAAATATAAAATAAATGTAATTTATTAGAGTTCTGGATAGAGGAACAATTCATCTTGTATAGGAGCACTGAGTATTTCTAAATTAATGGATTTATCATTTGGTGCATTGTTTTGGTGTTTGGATCTAAATGATTGCTTAAATTAATAATGCCTTACAGAGGTTTGGTCCAAATTTTAGGGCATCCTTATTTCTCATGCAGCTGCACATGCAGGAGTTTAGCTGTGCTGAGGACTGAATAAAATCCTGAACAAAGACCTTTTTAAGTATCAATATATGACAGATACACTTAAATCAATTTGCAGCCATAATTCAAAGCAAAGTGCCCAATAAAAGCATAAGCCAGTCTGAAAATATGAAATATTTTATTGCACATGTCTACAAACACAGAGGATGTAGTGTTGTGGAGTAGGAGTACAGAGGAGATATACCTTTATTTCTAAGGAACATCACAGAAGATCTGGCAATCTAGATAAGCTTTTTACAGATTGCCTTGACTCCACAGGGCATATGAACTGCTGATAGCCATCATTTACTCTACTAAGCTTATTTGCTACATTTTCAGACATTCTGTATATCTAAAATTTTATTTTCCATCCTTACCCTTACAGAAATAATATCAACGTTATTGTGCTGTTCATAAAAATGTGTAAATGTGAACTTGTGAAAAAATTTGCTGACATGACAAATTGTAAACAATTCTAGCATGCACTGACAAGTGCATCAATGCATGTTATTTCATTTTGTGGTGTTACACTTGCAAGCACCTTCTATACTTGTTCATGACAATGTCACAATTTGAAAAATAATGTAGTCAGTAAACAGCCCTCAATTTTTAAAAGCAATTTTATGAAGTCTTTTGTTGCTAACTGTAGTTTATCTGAGATATAAATTCTGATATTATAACTATGGTATTTTCTGTGTAATACAGGAATGTCTAACACATGCAATGTTCAGAATGACTATTATTTCTTTATATGCTTATTTATTGTCATTTCTACAATTCCTAACATTTTAGCAACTGAGCACTCTTCTAACAATTATCAATGGCAAAAGTAGAAGCAATACCAATAGCCAAAACTGGGATCTGTTGCTCAAAAAGAGGCATAATTATTCTAGAAATTTTAAAATTATTTTAGAGATTTTAAGTAGATGGGATCTTAAAGGTCCGCCTTACCTTATTTTAAATGATAGGAAGTTTTCTTTCTGGCATACTAGTGCATGAGACTTTGTGAATAGCTTTTCAATTCATTTGCAATTCTGCAAGATAAAAGTTCTTTGGTTTTAATTCTACATGAAATAGATTTCTCCAAAATATACAGTAAACTAAAAAGAAAAAAAAATCAGATGAAAAGTTCTATTTTTGATCTGCTTTAAAATAACTTCTACTTTTAATATACAAAATTCTAAATAAAAAATTATTTGAGTAAAACCTGAAATAGTTAACCTTATGAAAAGCTGAACTCTTAAAAGTGATATAAGAATGGATTGAATGTCCTTTCAAACTGGAGAATAGTGAGCATTAGACATTTTACATAAGTGTTATGCTTGCTGTCTTAATTTGAATAATGGCTGCATGTTTTCTTGGTACTACATGGATTGTTAATGCCCTCTAAACTCCATCATGAAAATTAGTTCTTCCGTGCTTTTCTAAGTGTGTATTCTTTCTATCAAACTAAGTATTTTAGAACAACTGATCTTATATGGTATATCACCATGCTGGCAGAAACGGGGATAGAGCAAATGTCTAATTTCTGCTTTAATTAACGAGACATTCTTTAGTGTAGAAAAGCTTAATTTTTGTGTAAATAAAAGGTAGGGGCTATATCATTGAAAGAGATAAATGATAGACTTGAGAATACATATTTAATGTAGCTATTGGTTTACTCTAAGGAGCTATGCTGAAAAAAAAATGAAAACAGAAAGCAAGAAGAAAGACAAGTTTGATCTTCTGTGGGACCAGGTAATTGACTGATAATTGACTACGTGGAAGTAGGCCTATGCACTTCACTCAGGATGTGGCCCAGTGTTATTGTCGTTTCCATTCATTTGGAAACTTAAGATCACCACAATTTGATTAACAGTGAAAAAGAATTAGATCACTTTTACCTTTATTTGAATGTTGAATTACATAATGATACTTTTTTGTCTTTTGATTAGCTGTAGGTCATTTCTGAGGACAGTGAATCTGTGTGTTCCATGAGCCACAACTGGATATTTTAGCTATTGGCTTTCTTTGCTATCATTCAACTAGTGAATTCTAATGATTTTTTTTAAGATATCTAGTCTTCTAGACTTTGGATGCACAAGCATTTACTGAATGCTAGTTTTGTGACAGTATAAATACTCTTATTGATAATACCTTTTGATCTGATATTAAATATTGTTTATTTATAATGCTTAGTTTTTTATATTTATTGGCCAAAAATGGTTTCAGAATACAAGAATGTAGAAAATAATAATTATTAAATATCCACAAACAAAACCTTCTGGGATTAGCACATTAGAAATACATACATTACTTCTAAGAAACAGTAGGTATAGGTTCTGTAGCAATAAAATTAGAATCCTGTAATTATTTTTTGGGGGGGGGGGTGGGATTTGCTTTCACAGATTTGAAGCTTGCACATTTATGTGCACATGAGTTTTATTATTGCATAGGTATTTTTTCCTTTGGTGGGAATTGGCACAGTTGAGTTTCAGGCACTTAAGGAGAGCTTTGCATGCTGGTCATCATGAGTGATGCACTGTATGTCCAAATTCTCTTTGGCAAAAACTATCCAGCAATAATTCATTGGATCAAGTGCAGTGGACATGTTGTTGGGGTTATATCCAGATTCTTTCCTGAAAAACTACATATAGGCTATGTTATAATAGATAGCCCTTGTCTAGAGGAATACAGCTGGAGTCAGTTTTATCTTCATTTTGGTATTCTTCATAATGAATTCTTTGATACCTAGTTGTACTTTTTTAGGGGCACTTAGCTGTCCTTATGAATTCTTCCAATTTGTGAAAAGTTGGAAGCACTTACGACTTCCAACTTTGCAAAAGTCTGTGATAACCGTATTCCTTTGTACACATTTAAAGATTTCCAGCTTTCCTTTGTAAAAACACTAGTTCTGTGACAGCTTCTCGCAGAAGTGTTATGTTTTTGGATGCATTCCAATTTCTCTGGACACAAGTTCCCACTTTCTTTTACACTTGCAAGAAAAAGTATTGCTGAATCCAAGTCCCATTTCAAAGTCAACTTTATATTCAGAAAGACTGGAAGTAATATTACTCATTGTGTGAGTCATGAAGTGCATGTGAGGTAATATAGTTTCTTCCTCTGTTAAACTGAAAAGTTAGCTTTCCTCAGAATTCTTCAATTAGCTTGAAGCAGAACGATTCATATGCACTAGAAAGAATTGTTACTTGTCACCCATTCTTACTCATTCTGTCTTGTTTCATTCATTGTATAAAGTACATGATCAAACTGGGCACACTGTTTGAATCATCATTGAATACTACAGATTGAGGAGACCACAATCCGTTCATGCCTTGTGCTTGTGGTGCCACTTCTCATCTGTAAACTAGGTGTACCTGAATGGCTATTTATTTGTGTTTTGTTGAGTTCAACTCTCCCTTGGGAAAACAATCCTATTAACAAATTTCTGGACGCTTGATAGCTGTGTCTACATAGACTTGGGAGAAGCTACACAAACTTTGCTTCCGTTTAATGCTGCATGGCTCAGTGTTTTAGTGTTGTCTTCCAAGAGACTTCACAGGTGTATGTATTCTTCTCTCTTTAGTCTTAGGACAGATATAATTCACAGTTAAGAAAGTATTATTTCTGATCAAAACTCTGGTCATCTTTGTTGACTTCCCTTTGCTATAGAAAGGATAGCAATTGGTGTTAATGGCAGAGTGTTACGAATTATGCTTTCTGTGTTTTTGTTCCTAGGTTCTATTAGGAATGCATTTCTGACTATTGTCCCTACGTACTGTGCTTTGGTTCACATCATAGAGTTTTCTTTGGGTGTTCAGGTGGAACTTAGCTAAAGGATGCACAGTAGTAGACAATACTGGGTATTTAGGAAAAAAATTGCAAATGCTTAAAATATAGCTGTTGCATCTTTAGCATCAACTATTTTCTTCTACAGATCTGATCCTGCTATACCACACTACTTGCTAACGTAGAAACTTAGAATCATAGAGTCATTAAGGTTGGAAAAGACCTCTGAGCTCATCAAGTCCAACCGTTAACCTAGCTGCCAGGTCCACCTCTAAACCATGTCCCTAAGCACCACATCCACACATTTTTGGAACACTTCCAGGGACTGTGATTGCACCACTTCCCTGGGCAGTTTGTTTCAATGCCTAACCACTCTCTTAGTGAAGAAATTTTTCCTAATATCTAATCTAAATCTCCCTTGGCACAACTTGAGGCCATAATTTACACTTAAAATGACAACAGCTTTTCAAATTACCGTTTAAGAGACTTATTTTTTTGAAGATATGCAAGCTTCTTGTGTGTGTTTTATTTACTTGGAGTCGCCCTGAGTGGTGCTCTTTTTTGACACAACACAGTTCAAATGTTTTGTTATTTTTCTTTGTAGGCATTCTCTATCATTTCTAGCAATACTGAATCACTGATATTTCATCCCTAGTTTTTGTCAACTTGGACAACAAGAATGTGATTTTTAGGTCTAAGCAACTTTCAGAAATGTCTGGAGGTGACATTAGATAGGTATTTGGACCTTCTGAAGTTTTTTATTCACTTCTGTGTTTATTTTCAGATTGTCATCTGGCCTTTTTAATCACTTCTTAGCTCTATGAATTTGACACTTATGCTTCAATTCTGCAACAAAAGAATTGTATGTACTCTGCGATTAAAGGAACCCCTGCCAAAAAAATCCCCAAAACTATTAGTTGGAATCCTATAAATAAGATGAGTAATAGCAGTTATGAAAAGAAAATGGGTGCTGTAGCATTCAGTTTTCATTTCACTGACCATATACCATTTGGCTACCAACATGGTACAACAGCCTGACGGTATATTGGTATCACTGTTCACTATACAATTCAATATAATAAATAGATGCCTTTTCACATTTGTTAATGATGAACTCAACAGTGTTTAATATCATTATTACATACACTGCTTCATGTAGATATTAAGTGTAATATTCCTTTTCAGTGGTTTGGGAAATTGCATTAATCTACCTCATAATTGCAGAAACTTCTTGTGTATGTATTTGCCAGTGAGAATTTGTCATACCTTCACTTTTTTGCTTAATCCACAAGGCTGGGAATTTATTAGAACTTTTATCTGGAATGCCAGGTTTCTAGCTTTAGCTCTGGAGGTTTCATATTCAAAGATAGGGTGGAATAGCAGCTGTTACATTAAGAAAAGAGTTAATCCAGTATACCAGCTGCTATGGACTTTTTATACTTGGGATGAGCTTCCTTTGATCAGTGGACACAAAAGGCCCCCATTTCCCCCTGGAAGCACAGTTGACTGGAACAAATCTACAATTCTAGCCTATTATTCTAATTTTCTGAAACAATCTTACCAAAATACAGTAATGATTTTTTGCTACACTTATGAGAACATTTCCTCACATCCCTACCCTAATGAGGTGACCTTTATGTGATGCATCTATTTCTTTGCTTGATATTGTATACCTGACCTTCTAAGAATTACCAGCAAGTATGTGGCTATTATGAAGTGAAATAAGTTAGACATAAGTAGTCACTCCTGTTTTCTCCAGTCCAACAGACTGAAATAAAGTAATAAAACAGCATCTGACAAAGGCTGTAGAAGAGGACACCAGTTCATAACTAAAATGATTTAATTACTGCATTTCACTAATGAAACATTGTCAGTCACAACAATTCTACTTAGTGGGAAACTGAGAAATGGAGTATCTACCATGACAGAACTTGATGTGAGGAACTAGCTATTTGTGAAAGTATTGAGTGATAAATCTAAAAAGCAGAAAAGGAAAATAATAAGAAGATCTAGAACTGCTTTATAACCATCAGATTGTGTTAGGAATGGCAAACAGCAATGTTATCACCTGCCAATGTCCCACCCTCTCATATGAGTCTTAATTTCAAGAGCACATAGTATCATGAAATGTAGTCTTATAGCTCTCCACACCTAAGAAGTTATTTTAATATTGTTCATTTGTTGGCAGAGGAGAATTTGCAATTTAAAAAAAAGAAAAATAAAACCAAAACCACCCAAACCCTGTCTTTAAGATCATAGAATCATAGAATGCTTTGGGATGGAAGGGACCTTTAAAGGTCATCTAGTCCATCCCCCAATGGTTTGATGAGGCCCCTATAAAATTCCTTCTGATTTGCAGAGGCAGTTAGAAGTGGTTGCTGAATACAGAGTAATTCTGTATTTGGGCAAGAAGCAAATGTTGAACATCATTTTGGTGTAACCTTGAATTCTCAGTTGATTTGTGCAGTAGCCATAGTAAGAAAATATTATAGTTCCAATGATGTTTCCCAATCCAGAATTATATCCCCTGTTTAGGGAATTTTATCTGCTGTCAGTGGTGGTTTTAATGGAAAATGTTCAACAGAAGCTGGAGTATAACAACCAGAAACTTGCTACCTGTATTTGAATTATACCTCTGTTTCAAGAATTTGACTCACAATGTATAAGTGTTTTGACTGAAACAGTTATAAATTAACTCTGAATGTTTTTTTCTTCTAGAGTACTTCTATGCTCTTGAGGACTTGAATAACCTCATCTGGAAAGCTTCAGGAAAACTTTGTAATATATATGTTTTCTTGATAGTATGTTACACAATTATTAGCAATGTTACAAAAGTAGATCATAGAATCATTTAGGTTGAAAAAGACCCTTAAGATCGAGTCCAACTGTAAACCTAGCACTACTGAGTCCACCATGTCCCTAAGCGCTATGTCTACATGTCTTTTAAATACCTTCAGGGATGGCTTCCCTAGGCAGCCCATTCCAATGCTTGCCAACCCTTTTGGTGAAGAAATTTTTCCTAATATCCAACCTAAATCTGCCCTGGTGCACCTTGAGGCCATTTCCTCTAGTCCTATCACTTGTTACTTGGGAGAAGAGACCGACCCCCACCTCGCTACGACCTCCTTTCAGGTAGTTGTAGAGAGTGATAAGGTCTCCCCTCAGCCTCCATTTCTCCCCAGTAATTGTAAGACATTTAGCTCAAACAGGTTTCTTTTAACTGGTGTATTTTTAACTTGTGGTCATTGTTTGACCCTAAGTTTATGTGCTTTTTAAATGTGTTGGTGACACATCTACCTTTCTGTACAATTGTGCCATTAACTCAAATGGACTTAGGAGTACAACTGTGGAAAGACAAGCCATTGCATACATTGAAAACAATTTCAGGAAAGCTGAAGGCAACCAAAGTACACATAAGCTCTTACTGTGCTGTTGCTGTGTCTTTCAAGGGAAAACATCACATTTCCTACACATAAAATCAAACTGTCTAGAAATTTTCTATCAAACAAAGTTTCACAACAAAATATGAAATATTTTCTCTATCACCAGTCTGGTGAACTTTCACAAAGCAGAAAGATGTGTTCTAAAGAAAAGATTTGTATATTCCTAGCAGAAGTGCATTAAAGAGACTAACAGGAATTTATTGACATCTTCAGGATCTGAATTATGTGTTCTTGCTAAGCTTTAAGCATATAGAGGTCAGAGTTAATCACCAAAAGATTGAGTCTATACTGCGCAAATGATGACTTTAATGTGTCACTAACTACATGAACTACTGAAAAAGTAGTCTGTAGTATCTAAACAAGTAGCATATTATTGTTATTCTATAAACAACATCTTATTTGCCGTTTAAGTTCAGCTTTGAGTTATAGTACTTCTGAAAGAATGAAAATGCAATGGTCACTCTTTTCATTGATTCTTTAAGGGTAAGGCATTTTCACAACAGTTTATTTTTTACTGAACACTGTAGAAAGCAACTTAAAAATTTCTTAAGGTGGCTTACTTAAGTTTTGAGGAACTCTTTTTGAGATAGCACAGGTGTTAATATTGCTAAGGGTGTGTATTGTACATTCAAAATCTGGACAGCTTAACTGTGTTACCCAAAAATCACTAAAAACTTAAACCTAAGTTTGAACTCATGGTTCTACTGTAAGGAAATTAAATAATCCAGCACACTTGATACTATTTTCAGAAAAAAATCTGATTTTGATTAATTTCAGCTTTAATATTTGTATGCAATATAGTATTCCTGAAGTAATGTTGGTAGGAGAACTTCCTTCAGATAAGGACAAAATCATGGAGGGTTTAATAAATTGGATTACAGCTTTTCGGAAATCAGACTGATGTCATGCACTGCACTGAGATATATATGACAGAAAAAAAATGTAAAGGCCTTTTTGATATGACTGACACAAATAGAGGTAAACAGTTCCATTTGTGATTGTTACTGTGATAGCAAATTCAAAAGTTTCATTATGGGGTGTCATTAATATAAAAAATAGATTTAGGTCTCAAAGCTAGCTGGGGAACACAGTCCTTTCCTTGCAGTAAAACTATTTATATAAAATGTCTTTTTACCAGAATATAATTATGGCAGAATGAATAGAAAATATTTAAGCCAAATATCACTCAGATACAAACCTCACAAAGGTATTCATATCATAACATCCTTATTTTCTTGAATGTCTTTGCTTTAGTCCATGCTGAATATATGTTTTTAATGAGTGAAGGAAAATTGGACGATACATTGTTAATGTGTTGAAGTCTCTAAGGTGCTCTGATAGTGAGGAAGCAGTTCAGTGGATGAGCTATATGAGTCTGAGCCGAGAAGAGTTGTCTAAGTCTTGCCTGCAGCTTTTGTGTAAGTACCAAATATACAGCATATGTAGTAGAGTTTTACATAACTTCAATGCGTTTGACTTTCTCATCTCCAGCCTCAAACACAGCCTTACCTGGCTACACTGTCACAGAGATTGCCCTCTATAGTCCTTTACCTATTCTGTCACGTTAAAGTTAAACTTCAAGGCTTTCAGGCTGTATCCTGTTTGTCATCCATCATTCACTGCTAAAATATCATCTGACCAGCCAAAGACTTTATACTGCTCCCCATGCTGATCATTACATTTAGGAGTTTCTAACAGATATTCAAATTTTCCTCCTTTAAGCCTTTCTTGGCAGAGATATCTACAAAAATCTAAATAGATAATGCTGTTAGTGTACTGAGATTTGTTTCTTGTGCTGACCAATCTTGTCTTTACGCCTTTGTTTCTTCTCTTGTATGGAAATTGCATTATGCATCGCATAATGTTGCTACATAGGATGCATAACAAAAATTGTACACAAGTAAACCAAAATACATATGAAGATACTTAAAACTGCTATGTGCCTAATTATTATTGATATGGAATGAAAATGTTGTAAATATAGGATGCTGGTGCCAAAATATAAGGTTAAACAGTTCTTGAAGAAGAGAATGTAATTATCTAGTGTCATTTTGCTAGTGAAATCTGGGGTTACTTGCCAAAGCAGTTTGTAAATTAGCATAACAGAACACGGCTTGCCAAGCCGCTCTCCATCATTTATCAGCAGTCCTGGTCAACCAGGGAGGTGCCAGATGACTAGAAGTTAGCTAATGTGACACCCATCTACAAGAAGGATCGGAAGGAGGATCCGGGGAACTACAGGCCTGTCAGCCTGACCTCGGTGCTGGGGAAGGTCATGGAACAGATCATCCTGAGTGCCATTATGCGGCATGTGCGGGACAACCGGGGGATCAGGCTCAGCCAGCATGGGTTTATGAAAGGTAGGTCCTGCTTCACTAACCTGGTCTCCTTCTATGACAAGGTGACCCGCTTAGTGGATGAGGGGAAGGCTGTGGACGTTGTCTACTTGGACTTCAGTAAGGCCTTTGACACTGTCTCCCACAGCATTCTCCTGCAGAAGCTGGCTGCTCAGGGCTTGGACAAGTGCACTCTGAGCTGGGTTAAAAACTGGCTGGACGGCCGAGCCCAGAGAGTGGAGGTGAATGGAGCCAAATCCAGTTGGCGACCGGTCACGAGTGGTGTTCCCCAAGGCTCAGTGTTGGGGCCGGTCCTGTTCAATATCTTTATCGACGATCTGGATGAGGGGATTGAGTGCACCCTCAGTAAGTTTGCAGATGACACCAAGTTGGGTGGAAGTGTTGATCTGCTGGAGGGTAGGAAGACCAACTGTATGAGGTTCAACAAGGCCAAGTGCCGGGTCCTGCACTTCGGTCACAACAACCCCAGGCAACGCTACCGGCTTGGGGAGGAGTGGCTGGAGAGCTGCCTGGCTGAAAAGGACCTGGGGGTGATGGTTGACAGCTGCCTGGACATGAGCCAGCAGTGTGCTCAGGTGGCCAATAGCATCCTGGCTTGTATCAGGAATAGCGTGGCCAGCAGAACCAGGGAGGTGATAGTGCCCCTGTATTCGGCACTGGTGAGGCCGCACCTCGAATACTGTGTCCAGTTTTGGGTCCCTCAATTCAAGAAGGACATCGAGGTGCTGGAGCGTGTCCAGAGAAGGGCAACTAGGTTGAAGGGTCTAGAGAATAAGTTTTATGAGGAGTGGCTGAGGGAGCTGGGGTTGTTTAGTTTGGAGAAGAGGAGGCTGAGGGGAGACCCTATTGCTCTCTACAACTACGTGAAAGGAGGTTGTAGAGAGGTGGGGGTCGGTCTCTTCTCCCAAGTAACAAGCAATAGGACGAGAGGAAATGGCCTCAAGCTGCGCCAGGGAAAGTTTAGGTTGGTTATTAGGAAAAACTTCTTTACTGAAAGAGTAGTCAGGCATTGGAACAGGCTGCCCAGGGACGTGGTTGAGTCTCCATCCCTGGAGGTATTTAAAAGACGTGTAGATGTGGTGCTTGAGGACATGGTTTAGTGGTGGACTTGGCAGTGCTAGGTTAATGGTTGGACCTGATGATCTTAAGGGTCTTTTCCAACCTTAACAATTTTATGATTCTGTGATTCTATGATTCTATGACAAATATGAGTCTATTTAGGATTTAGCAAAGCAGGATAAAACAGAATGATTGCTAGAGGAGAAAGCTTGCTTACTTCCTTAATCAGAGGTATGTAATACATAACACATCTCTCCTTCATTACGAGAGTACATTTAATCTCACTTTCTATCACACATATTTAGGAATTCTTTGGACTACCTGGGGTGGATAACACTAAAATAATTAACAGTATATAGAACTGTTCCTGCTGAGTGAAATCACATTTCATGCTTCAGAAATAAAGCATTAAGAAAATCGAATATGAAGTGCCTGTCACAACAACACAGAGAGTTTCTCTAGAAAGTGACCATGTTTCAATTACTCTTCCATAGGATTCTGGCATGGAGAGCAGTCTTTCTTTCTCCCGGTTGACTTCTGGCCAAACTTAGCACAGCAGCACAAAAAGCGTGGGCTGTGGAGCCCATATGTAGATTCACTACAAGTGAGAGAATGCTGCTTTGCCTTTCTACCTCTCCCTACTATCTGCCATAATAAAGGTAAAAGAAAAAACTTGGGGATCATAAACATCAATATTCACCCACAAAGAGAGATTCTTTGAAGAAAAGCGAGAAGCAGTAATGGTAGGAAAAAGGCAGAAAAAAAGGATCAGTGTAAACTAGCATTAAAACTGTATGTGACTTATACATGGAAGAGAATACTTCTCTTGCACACTTCTGTGGAAAAAACATACATAGAGTTGCAAGTCTATGTCTAAAGTGGCTTTATTAATATAAGTTCAGAATTACTATGGCAAAGTTAAGCTATTTCATAAGTAAACTGTAAAAGTGGTGAGAGGTATGAAGAAATGTAATCAAAGGTGAAATCATAGGCTAGCAGTAGAGGATGATGAGTTGATAGCTGCATGCACATTTTAGGGTACAGACTTGAATGAGATATTTTTAATGTAACAAATGAGGAAATAGGTAGGAAAAGTAGAATGACATTAGAAAGGAAATTTTCTGTTAACTGGAGGATCAGTTTGTATAAAATGTTTAGGGAAATTGTGAATTTGGCATTTGATACATTTTTAGCTAGATTGGTAAATAAAAATGTAGAACAGCAGAAATTCTGGCACTGAAAGGAAGTGGTTTGCATAAGCTAGATTGCCTTTTTCATCTTTTGAGTATTTAGTTCTATTTCTCACTTGAACTGGCTAGTTTGTTCAGGCTGTGATTATTTCTATTTTTGTTCATCTGATTTTAACTTTGACCATCTCTAAGCTGTGTCAGCGGAAGCAACAGTGGCAAAGAAATGCTCTGAGTTGTATTTTTAGATCGTGAATGATCAAATGAGAACTGAGCTTTTCTACAGCTTTTCAATATAGCAGCTGGACCTGCTTCTGTGTTGCCTTTTAAACTGCTCACTGTAGATAGAAGAGAGCGCAAGGTCTGAGTGTGGGGATTAGCCGTGCAAGGCAAACCACTATCGGATTGCTGGGGCACTCATCCGTCACTAGTTAGATGCAGAACACTCCCGTGGTGTCTTCTCAGCAAGCAGCCTTCTATTTACGGTCAGGAGGCATGACAAGTTTCAAGTATATTTCCCACCAAATATGTGATGGATTGGAAGACTATTATGCTCCGAGTACTGCCTAGAGACATGTATATTACTAGAAGTAAATATATGTGTAGCAATTATCTGCCGTCACTATTTGCTACAGTCTTGTCAGCTCTCACACATTAAGCAGAGTCAAAATAAATCATTAAAATCATAATATCAAGGTTTTTCCTCAAAGGTTCCTATGGAAAATAGTACCAATGCAGAATGAACATTTTTACTTTATGACAATTTTGTCTTGGCTTGTGCTGTGTGGAACGAATCTTCCTTGGATGAAACATTCAGGTCCTGTATGCATATAACTTTGTGTACCTAGAACCCTGCAGGAATATTTGGAGCAATGCCACTTCTGAGGGGAGGTGGAATATTTTATATGTGAAAGTTTCTTAAATGAGCACTGTATGCATACTTGATACTGTCTGGTCACATAAAAGGAAACTTGGTTATCTACTATAGAGGTCTCGGAGGACTTTTCATAAAGTACAGAGATGCTGCTTCTAGCATATTGCCCAACAGCTCTAAATTCAGTGGAATTTTATTTTTATAAAATCTCTTCCCTTTGTAGTTCTAGTTGCAAAACTCTGATAATCACAAGTGATATAGCTGGTTGTTCTTATATTATGTTCCACTTATTGTTTATGTTTAGGAAGAATTTTTTTTTTAAATCTATTTCGTCACAAGTACCGAACAGTGACTTCTCTCCAAAGATGTGTGCCTGAAGTGTTCTTTGCTTTTTCAGAATGTCCTTGGACTCTGGCAGCCCCATAGGTGAGCAGGCAGAAAATCAGGCAGGTTGCTGTTTGCAGCCTTTCTGCATTTCATCAGCAATTCATCAAAAACAATCTGCTTTTGCAAAATGCTTCAGTTTGGCAGATGAGTGTTTTGTGACAAAAGCTCAGTTTCATCAGAAAAATACTGTTGAGTTCTATTCATTATATGGAGGAAGAGAGATGAAACAGATGCATTTCAGTCTACTAATCACAGAGCATGGCTGATTGACTTTCCATCTCGCCTCTTTCCTCTTTCTCTTAATTGCTATTATCAATACCAAGATGGGAGCTACAAAATCTGCAGACTGCATTGCAACTTTTTATATTGGCAGCTGTTGAATATGTATTTTCAAAATTATCACTGAACACCTATGTACTTAACATCTCATGTGTGGAACACCATCCTCTGAGCTAATGTTGCTGGAGTGTCCTTTGCAGACAGCATTTGCAGATCAGTTAAACTTCAGATGAATCCTCAGGAAACTTATGTTGGTTGATAGCATCTAAAGTACACATGAAAAATAATACACTTGCAAAGGGAATTAAGGCTCTGGTCAGAACAGTATTTAAATATAATCTTAACTAGGAAGTCAAAATGAACTTAGGTGTGGGACTGCAGATGGATTAATGTATACAAATCTTTTCTTGACTGAACACTGAATAGTTAAAGTAAAGTACAGTCAGCAAAGAATACATCTAAATTGTGCACTGAATCTAATAAATAGGACAGTTGTGACCAAATATGTAAGTTCCCAGTTAGAATAACTGAATAGAATAAACATCATAATTGCTTTAATATTGAATATTGTTGGGAGCACAACTTGTAATAAAATCGTTGGTATTCCCAACAATGACAAGGCCTCAGAATTAACTATTCTGATGACTTTTTTGGTTTTCTGTGTCATTGCTGTTGTTTTCTTTAATTAGGATGAGGTTTTGTAAGAAAAAACCTGTCATCAAAATGAAAACTTTTCAAGAAAACATACCAGAAACTTTCTAAGACTCGAGATCACACACACGCACACACTTTTTTTTTTCTTAAGGAGACATCTCCTCTGGAATAGCCAGTAACTGTATGATTAGGACACTTGTGAGGGACACAAGAAACTGAAGTTCAATTTACTGCTTTGCCCTGGAAACATCTCTGCAAATGATCTAGTCACCTTGAGGCACAGCAATGTTATGCTGTTTCTCAAGTATGCAGTAAAATGTAGTTAATGTGCTTGTATTATCACTTTTAAAGCTGTTGCTACAGAGAAAATGTATGAGAAAATACTCCATTTTTTGGGATAGACACTTGTCCAGCTGGTGTAGAGACATTTGATATAGCCTAGCAGCTTTGCACAATCACAGCTCTGAATAGCCTTCAGTGAGCAGTGCAGAAGAAACAATAAATGAAGATTCCCTAGTGTTATTATATTTAAAGAAACTGAGAAAAGTAGTATACAGAGGAATAGCTCTGTGAAACTTGATAAATTGCTATAAGTCAAGAGGTCTGACTAACACATATTTTCCTCCAATCTAAAATCTACTTTTTGGTTTTATGTACTAAGAAACAATAAAAAGAGCTTTTCCTCCTGGTCTCTGTTGCTGGTTTGTTGGTGTTTCCAATAAAAAGCTGAATTTGTGAGGTCATTTTTTTCCTTAGCCTTGAATTATCAGTGGATGAAACATGAAGAAAAAAGAAAGACAAAAGGAAAGGGGAAAAGAAAGACAGGTATGGCTTCATTAAGGCTTATTTTCTTTCTTTGCTTAGATCTGGAACCTAAATTTACTTCTAGCTCTTGGCTGAAGCATAAAGAATGGAGAAATAGAAGAAGTTTTTAACCAAACAATTCTCACCTTTTCTATTGAAATTTATGGTGTGGGCTTCCATCTTTAATTTCTACTTCATGGTAAAAGCAAACAAAGGTTGTGGTGGTAGGAAAGAAAAGGTATTTTCATTTCCCCACTTTGCTTTTATTCCTGTGTGTTCGCTTGTATTCCTTTCCTGCTTCTAATTTTGCAACTAGAAAACTCAAAAGTAAGTTATAGGACTTGGTTATACTAATGGAAGATATAATGCAAAGGTGTAGGTTAGTTACCTAATATGCCTATATAAGGTACCTTAGATGATAGATGAGAGTTCAAATATATATAATAAACAGTGTTTAGCCATTAAATTAACAATTTACTATTATTATTGGGTCCTTTGAAACTTATGTAAACTTTAATGTGTCTATGTTGCTCAGTAAGAGGAACTTAAATGCTTAAAATATCTAGAAAGAAAAAAGGTAGTATGGTGAATTACAGACCTCTTAAATTTATGCTGAAACTGTGGTTCTCTGCCTGATCTGGGAATCCAAAAGGAAAAAGTAATTTATTTTATAACCATGAATAGGTAAGTTCATTAAACTTCAGGCTTCTTGGGAAACAGTTTAGTTTTGATTGTGGTGAAGACCAGAGCTCTAAGAACTGGAAGGCTTGGCTTCCATATTAAATTCTCACACAAATTTGCTCTGTGACCCTGGACAAATGAATTACCTTACATTCAACAGCTCAAATCTAGTCACTTTTTTCAGTTAGTCACTTAAATCAAACGAAAAAAAGAATTTAATTTGAGTATAAGTACATCCGGCTAATGTGGATGGGAATTGCTACTGCTGGTTTGGCTCTGTGAAAATAAGTTTTATTTATCAAGAGCCTAAATATGACTACAGATAGTATAAGGCCTCAGTCTTCAAACCACAGAAGTGTGCAATTGCTAGTTAACTGCTTTTTATCTGAGGCTGAATATTCTGCATTTTTTTAAATCTTGGCGTTAATCAGTTTCCTAAGACAGAATGTTGATAAAGGTTTTCTGACCTTTTCAGAAGTGACTGCAGCTGACTTAACTAAAGTCTACTGAAGCTAGCTGCAATCTTTCTAAAATTTTACAATCATTTTAGCTGTGGCAAAAGCTTTCTTGAGCAGGTTTTGGATTGGTTTGGGTTATTTGGTTTGTTTCGTTTTTTTTTTACTCCTGAGTGCTGTAAAACAACTGTCCCATTCCCTTAGTGAAATAATCATTATTTAATGATGAGTAAGTATGTTCCTGGGGGATTTCTTTACGTGATGTATTCATGCATATTATGAATATAGCTAGGGCTACTATGAGCCCTGGTTTATAGCATTTTATAAGGTTCTGCAGTATATAGATAAAAAAGCTTTTGAGAAAGATTTTTTACTCTTCTTTGTTTACCCTTTTCATGATTTCATCCAATTTCTTGGTAGGTGTTGACTCTACAAATCAAACAGGGCCTTGACTGTGTTTTGTTTTAAAATCTCCACTAACAGTAAGCATGTAAAATCTACTGGTACTGCAACACAGAAAATTTGTTATATTGAAGTACTTTATTATAAAATGTCAGAAAAAGGAATGAGAATCAGATCTTAAAAAGTGATGGAAAGCTGAACATTTGTCTCACAATGACAGCCAACGTCTTCACTATTTATATTACACAGGAGACATAAAGATCAGTTACACAGAAAATTTTGTCCCATTTCTTAAGAAACATCAGCTAAAATACTCCATATAGAACCTGAAATAGATAATCCATGCAACACACATTCAGGCATACCAGTGTGATTGCTGTAGACAATTTGCTTATTATCCATTATTGACAAACACAGTTCTTCATATGTAAATGCATATAGAGAGATTTTGCAATATATAGCAAGAAAATATCTTCTGTTTTTAAACAGCTGATAGATGAATCATAAAAGCATCCATACAAAATTTCTTTCATCCTTAGTCACAGTCTTCTGGAAATCAAGCTGGTATTTATGAGATAAGGATTTCAGGGAGTGGGGAGTGTTGAAAGAGCAAAGCTGTGTATCCCTCTTTTGGTGTGGTTTTAAGTATGGAAGCGTGAAAACAGGTACCGCTGCTATTTTCTGGTCAATACCAATAAATTCAGAAACATTTAAAACAACAGATTACCTAGTCCCACTAAAGCTATTGCAAACTTTTCCATTTATTTTAATGGAGCTGAGATTTCACAGAATCATAGAACCATAGAATCGTTTATGTTGGAAAAGGCCTTTAAGATCATCAAGTCCCACTCTTAACCTAGCACTGCCAAGTCCACCAATAAACCACATCCCTAAGCACCACATCTACACGTCTTTTAAATACCCCCAAGGATGGGGACTCAACCACTTCCCTGGGCAGCCTGTTCCAATGCTTGACAACCCTTTTGGTGAAGAAATTTTTCCTAATATCCAATCTAAACCTCTCCTGGTGCAACTTGAGGCCATTTCCTCTTGTCCTATTGCTTGTTACTTGGGAGAAGAGACCGACCCCCGCCTCGCTACAACCTCCTTTCGGGTAGTTATAGAGAGCGATAAGGTCTCCCCTCAGCCTCCTTTTCTCCAGACTAAACAACCCCAGCTCCCTCAGCCACTCCTCATAAGACTTGTGCTCTAGACCCTTCACCAGCTTCATTGCCCTTCTTTGGACACACTCCAGCACCTTTCTTGTAGTGAGGGGCCCAAAACTTAACACACTATTCAAGGTGCAGCCTCACCAGTGCCGAGTACAGGGGCACTATCACCTCCCTGGTTCTGCTGGCCACACTATTCCTGATACAAGCCAGGATGCTATCGGCCTTCTTGGCCACCTGAGCACATTGCTGGCTCATATTCAGCCAGCTGCCAACCAACGCCCCCAGGTCCTTTTCTGCTAGGCAGCTTTCCAGCCACTCTTCCCCAAGCCTGTAGCATTGCATGGGGTTGTTGTGACCCAAGTTCAGAACCTGACACTTTGCCTTGTTGAACCTCATACAGTTGGCCTCGGCCCATCAATCCAGCCTGCCCAGATCCCTTTGTAGAGCCCTCCTACCCTCCAGCAGATCAACACTCCTAGCCAATGTGGTGTCATCTGCAAACTTACTGAGGGTGCACTCAATTGCCTTGTCCAGATCACTGATAAAGATATTAAACAGAAGTGGCCCCAACACTGAGTCCTGGGGAACACCACTTGTGACCGGCCACCAACTGGATTTGACTCCATTCACCACAACTCTTCAGGCCCGGCCATCCAGCCAGTTTTTTACCCAGCAATGAGTATGCCCATCCAAGCCATGAGCAGCCAGCTTCTGCAGGAGAATGCTGTGGGAAATGGTGTCAAAGGCTTTAGTAAAGTCTAGGTAGACAACAGATTTCATCTGAAGTGCT
The DNA here is from genome assembly GCA_020745775.1 of Theristicus caerulescens. Taxonomy (NCBI): domain Eukaryota; kingdom Metazoa; phylum Chordata; class Aves; order Pelecaniformes; family Threskiornithidae; genus Theristicus; species Theristicus caerulescens. The sequence continues at coordinate 23,449,480 of CM036564.1, read as the reverse complement.
CAGCTTTCAAGTCTTAATACATTCTTATGTTAACTCAGTCTTCAAAAGAAGACTTTGTCAGTGGTTCTTTTATTGCACCTGTCAGTCCCTAAGATGAATGCAAGCAAATATTGTCTATCCTCTGTACACCTGTAGCAAGTACTATTAAACTGTCAACACAAAAGCTCTCCTAGCATTCATAATTCATGGAACCCTGTGCATTGTGAAGTATATTTGGGAATGATATCATGATAGCATGTACATGATGTCCATAAGCACTAGTTAGCACCCAAGTCAGGTCCAAGGCATAAACTATCCATAAGCTTTGAAGAAATTCTGAGGTTCATCCAAATTTTACAGCTGAGGAGTTTCTTACATGAATTTGGAGTAAGGCAGTTGCAATTCAACATATTTGGAGTTGAGTGGTGGTAAACTCAGGTTATTCTTGAGTTCAGTCTTCAGTAAAGCCTAGTTTGGCTTTAAATAGTTATATGGAATTGGAGTTTTAGTTAGGTTTTGTGCATTGCTACAGCTTCAGGTAACCACTATTTTCAATGAGAAAAATGCTAACTGCTACTTCAGGCTATGTTTTATTAATTTGCTTTTATGTGCATTTAAAACAAACATTTCATTTGTGTTAGAAATCTTAGTTTGTTGTCTTGTTTTAATTCTCCAGACTATATATTCAGAGCAATATTGTATGTAATGTTAAGTAACATTCATGAGGTGGCTGTTAAACCATCTTACATGTACCCTTCTGTAAAGTTTCTCTATATTTTGCTGCATGTCTCACTTTAAGAGTTTGTTGCATTAATTCATTTTAACACTGAGGCATTGTTTCATATTGTGTTTGACTACAACTCAATCATTATGAGTTAATTTCCCATCATCTTTAACTGAATTAGTGTAACTCATGTATGTATCTGTCATAGCATATTCAGCTATAGCATTTTAATTTATTTCCTTTAATCTTGGATTCACTAGTCTTATTCTCTGCAGTCTCATCCATGTGCCTTGGGTCTGTGTCACTTTCAGCAGTTCTGAATGGAAATGACATGGCTTGAGATTACCTTTCTATGCTTTTCCATTGATTTCACATTATACAGTAGTCACAATACACAGTCTTAATGTAGGCCCCTATAAGTTTGTGTTATGTCCTTTGAAACTGACCATTGTTTGCTACTCGTATCACTGAGACTCTCCATTTTACAGAGTTGTTTTATAGTAGTTCCAGTTTAATTCCCATCTTGTAGGCTCATGTCCCATCACATTAGACTTAATTACATTTATGATTGAAGCCGACCAAATTTATTTACATTCAGCTATATCTTTAAGGTTAATTGTTCCATATTCATTTTCTATCCTAGTACATTTACCCAAGTTTTAGACCAATTAATCTTTGAATATTATTTTTAGTGTTTAAAACCAGTAGTATCATTTTGTATAGCTTCAGAGCTGATTAGGTGTTACTGTAGATTCGATTTCTAACTTTCATTGAAAAAATGTAAGATCAGTAGCTGCTCATCTCTTCAGTTTAATGTTCATAGCTGTAGTTAGTTCTAAAAATACTTTTAAGTTCTTTTGTCCTATGTAGCTTTATAGGAAACATGATGAGTTTTATTCTTCAAAATGTTCATTGCAACTTTGGAATTTGCTTACAGCTTAGGTTTAACCTCTGCTTGCTATGTGGACCAGATCTTCTCCTAGTTATGGGAGTGTACTTCCATGGATTTATAGTACACAGTCCAAAATAAATATCTATTGCACAGTATATTATGACCTGATATTGTTAAGATTCTTTTTTTTTTTAAATAAAAAATCATTTAAGCTATTCTATCTAAAGTCATGTTTTACAATGTAGATGCCTCAGGGCAGAGATTAATTCTTGCCTGAAGTGCAAGTACTTGAATACTAATTTTATGACTGCGATGGGAGTTTTGGGGTTCTGCTGAAATGAAGCTTCCAGTAATAATATTTTGTGAAATTTTATAATTTTTGCAATTTTAAACTCTGTTATTTCAATTTAATAGTTTTGTACTACTGAGTTCAACAGCATAGCATCATTAGTTCAAATTAAGATAATTATCACTAATGAAGCATGAAATATCCACCAGCCAGATTGCAGTTAACATCTTAGCTTTCTGTATTTTGTTCCAAGTACAAGTCAGTCTGCTTGCTGTTTTACTCTTTTTATGTTAATTCTGTTTTTTCAAAATGCAGCCAATTTTCTAGCTAAGACAAATTCATTCTGAGTTGAAGGTAGTATCAAAATTCAAAGTTCAGATTGCAAAATAATGAGTCTTCAAACATTTATATTGCACATGCCACTCAGAAAAAAAACCTGTTCCTTTATATCCCCCACATTTGTGAAAAGATGTTTTGAACATTGCAGAAAAATTTCTAACTTTTGTGACTTGATTTTCATATTATATATTTTATATTAATTAACTATAGCAATTCTGCTTAAGGCATTCTATTTTACATACGCAGGTAAGAAAACATATGACAAAGAGTCAAAGGATTGCACACCAAAGCAATTATGCCAGTCCTTAATTTATGATATGGGATTATTTTGTGCAAAATTTCAAGTACTGTAAGTAGAATGTGTGCTTCAGTGTTTTAATGAAAGGTGTGTGTGGGGCAAACTATATTTCAAAATAGTGAATATTGACAAAAGAGAACTCCTCTTAGTCACATTGACTGAAGAACAGGCCTAGTTAGTACAGGTGGTGAAGCCAACTCATGGCCTATGCCCCAAATGCAGCTCAGATGATCATTGATTAACACGGGAGAAAGTAGGACAAGACCCAGAAACTTCTTTCATTGTACCCAGACTTCCACAACTTAATATATCACTTTTCTTATACATATAGTTGAATCAATTTAGAATTTTTAATAAAAATTGCTGCAAAAAAAGCAAAATAATAGCACCACATATTAAAGTAGCCCATATCGCATGCAGAAGTATGATTCAGTAAAGTGCCTGGAGTGGGTAGAATTGTTGTGTTGCTGCTTGGTTGTTTGGAAATTCTTTTTTTTTGCCACACTTTTCTTAGACAGCTATATAAGCAAGAACTTAGAAGGAAATAATTTCATTACCAAAGACACTTGAGCTTATGCTTTATGAAACTTTTCTATTTCACCTGTCTCCTGAATTTATGAGATACCAAATGTGGTTAGGAAAGTAATTTGAAGTAATGCTATGGCCTTAATGCAAAGGAAGTAGTAAAACTTGTAATAATATCAGAGGCAGTAGATCAATGTGACCTTCTATAATGAGCTAAAAAGTTGTGAAGCATTTGTGAATCACTAAAGTGAATTTCTTCTTTACACTGAAATATTTTTATTTGGATACTTTAGAGCAGTGATATCATAGAATCATAGAATGTTTTGGGTTGGAAAGCACCTCAAAGATCATCTAGTTCCAAACCCCCTGACATGGTCAGGGGCACCTTCCACTAGACCAGGTAGCTCAAAGCCCCATCCAACCTCTAGCTGATGTTTAACACTCCTTTTTATCCACATCTAGCCCTCTCACAGGTTCTTTTAAGGCATATGCCTTCAAAGACAGTTATACAATGCTCAGATATCATGTAAATTGACTACATAGGTACAAGGATGCTTAACAACATGGTAATATCTGTTTGATCGCTCAAGTAGAATATGTCCATCTTCACTATTATACCAGGAGATTAGTACTGTATAATCCTGTCTGGGCTACTGGGAAAAAGAAGCCTGCAAAACTGGATGAGTCACTGTCCATGTCTATGGTCTATCCCTTCTATATGAAGAACATCAGAAGGCCAGAGCCACTCCCTGATTTGTTAAAGAAGTGATGTGTCTTATCAGAAAAGGCAGAGCGTTCTTCATGTCCTTCAAGGGCAGCAAATCCTCATTAGCCCTGTCTGTAATCTGATGTAAATCTGAATATTTTGAATTAGGGTTTGGGTTTTTTTTTTTCCATTTTGGATTTTGTACCTCATAAATTTTACAACGAGCCTGAACAAATTCCTGCAATGAAAACAGCAGTCAATAATAGTAGTCATGTTTCAGTAGTACCCAAAATTATAGACATGAACCTGGATTTCTTCCTCTTTTCTTTGCGTTAATGAAAAGGCTGTCCATGCTTAAACTGTATCTGATTCCTCACTGAAACTAATAAATATAGGTTTGGATAGGCTTCTGCTCCAGACCTTAAATAAAAATGGAACTAATAAAACATCTGCAGAAATTTGCATTTGAGACCTAACCTTAAGCATAAAGAAGATTCTCGTAGAAGTGTTGTTGCAAGTATTTTCTCAAGTGATGACTCCATACTTATCCCATATTTACTATTACAAAACTTTCATGTGAAGTCTCACTTTCATATCATTTATTTTTGATTATAATTTGATGAGGAAAATGTCAACAAAATTAAGTCAAATCCAGGTACTTTCCTCAGGGGGAATAGAAACGTATCATACAGTTATTTTTAATACTGTTTTCTATAGCAAGAAGGTGAATCTTTCTCTTCTGGGAAATCTCACATATACTGTTTTGTTAGCCAAATAACTTTTCTGTAGCATTTAGTAGTGATGATATTTAGGAACATGCAAACTTTGTTCAAAGACAGATTATAGCTAGCACACTACCCTGCTATAGCTAGCACCTACTTCTAATCAGCTGTTGTGCTATTTAGGAGTACTAGCAGAATTTTAGTAGAAAGAAAGAGACTGCATTAATTCCCACCACTTCTGCTGATCAGCCTGCCATCTTTTTATTCCCACAGGTGATATGTATAAAAGAAAATACAACAGTGTTAATGTTTCTAAAAGTACTTTAACTGTCAGCACATCTGAAGGCAGTTGCTCCATCTGCTCCTCTTAATTCAATTTGTCTTTAACTTGATATTGCTCCAATACTTCTGTACACATTCTTTTAGATAACAGAAATACACAGGAACATGGGTTAGAGAATAGATGTTACATTTTACATTGTTATTTAACAAAGGTAAAATTTATTTAGCATAGCATAGGTATTTAGCAAAGGTAAAATTCTGCCTCGCCCCACCCTGCTTTGTCTTAGTACCACTGTCATCTTTAACTAATGGCTTTAAACTAAAGCCATGTAAAATATCCTCACTGAATCTCAAATGTTATATAAAAAGTGTGAGATTTGTTGGTATATTTAAAAAACACAGTATGCATTCACAACAGTTCACAGGCACTGACGGAGGTTGTACAGATGCCAGACTTTGCTCCTGCTATTTAAATCACAGACCTGACGTTCAGAATGCCTAAATACTACTATTTTCAGATGTGCCATCAGGAAACAGAGATGGCAAAGCAGTTGCCCACTATCTGTTCCTTGTAAGTACTGGTAAGCAGCTTCTCACTGTCTCCATATTCTTCCTACATCTCCGCAGCATGTTTCTTATAGAGTGCTCAGTGTCCTATTATTGTCTCATTTTCTAAAGTATCTGCTTAGTTAAAGCATTGCCTTCCTTTCTGTGGTGACCTATGATGGGAAAAAAATCTTTTTCATGATTTTAAGAATAATTTGTTGACCTGTACCCATAATCTTGGTTGGGGTTAAGGAGCAGTGGAACAGCTAAACTACCTATGCAGCTTAAATAAATGTTCACATTGTGCTATTGCCTGAAAATGTATATCACAATTGAGATGCAGTCATGCCAAATGGTCTCCAAGTCTTATATTAGGATACTTTTCATAAGAACTGGGTAAACTAAAAAGTTTTATAGTACTGGGCAAATCACAGGTAATACCACTTTAGCCGTAGGAGGTAACATAGTTTCTTCCCTAAAGAAACATTTCTTTAATATCATAAAACATCTGCCCAAGGTCGTAATCCTGAGAGAATTTTCATTTGAGTGAAAAAAATTATGTAATGAAAGTGGAAAGTCAGTTGTAGGAAGGAAAGCAATAGGCTTCTATGATCCAGCAGAAGACAGTGAGATGTGAAATTCATTTGCGTTTTTGGTTCACTTCTGAATTGCAGGATTCATTTAACGAGGCTTTTCTGAAATGTGAAGATTTAGCACAGTGTCCTGGTTTCAGCTGGGATAGAGTTAATTTTCTTCCTAGTAGCTGGTATAGTGCTGTGTTTTGGATTTAGGATGAGAATAATGTTGAGAACACACTGATGTTTTAGTTGTTGCTAAGTAGCGTTTATGCTAAGTCAAGGACTTTTCAGCTTCTCATGCTCTACCGACTGAGAAGGCTGGAGGTGCACAAGAAACTGGGAGGGGGCACAGCCAGGACAGCTGACCCAGACTGGCCAAAGGGCTATTCCATATCATATGACACCATGCACAGTATGTAGACTAGGGGAAAGCTGGCCAGGGGGCCACTGCTCAGGGCCTGGCTGGATGTCGGTTGGCAAGTGGTGACCAATTGCTTCGTGCATCACTTGCTTTGTATATTATTATTATTGTTACTGTTTTATTTTATTTCAATTATTAAACTGTTATTACGTCAAGCCCTGAGGTTTTTATTTCACTTTTACTCTTCGATTCTCTCCCCCATCACACCCAGATGAATGACCGAGCAGCTGTGTGGTGCTTAGTTGCCGGCTGGGGTTAAACCACGACAAACAGACTGATACTAATAAAAGAAAAAAACCCACCACTCTTTCTCCTGCCATAATGGCATCCTATTATTAACCTTCTTTCTTAAGCTGTCACTTTACTGGATGAAAGTACATACAGGAAAAAGGAAGCCTAGTGATGTTTTGTGCAAAAAGTGATTCTGCTGGATTATTCGTAAAACTGATGATTTAATTAAGGGAACATTTTTCTTTCTCAGGTGTGAAATTCCATGCAAGTTGAAAGGGAGCCTTAAAAATAGTAATAGGTGCAATTATGTTTGGAATATGTCAGATAATCATGTCATTTTTCAATAATGAATTAATTAGTATAGTAATATTTTTCATATGCACAGTGTAATTGCTTTCCTCTGAGGATCTCAGAATGATACAAACAGTACTTAATTAGGCCACTAAACACCCATTTGAGGTAATCATTGTCTTTCTCTACTCATAGGAAACTGAGGTACCAAGAGGTGATGTGATATTCTTGTTAACACACACTGAGTTGGAGGAATATCAAAGTATGGATTTTTTTTCATGTTAGAACAAAGATATTTTCATTTGTAATATTTAGTTAAAAATGGGAAAACATGAGTACATAAGAATTCAGTCTCCATTGTAACAGACAATGCATCTCTTCTATTAAAAAAGAAAAAAGACTATATCGAACCATTTATAAGAAAGGTAAATTTTAGGCTTCAAAAAAACTTCTTAAGTTGAACAACCCTAAGAGGAATAATCACAGAACTCAGCTCTACTCTTAGCAGATGTCACTAAGCACTTTCCCTCATCTATAAAATTTATTTATCTAATAATTTCTGATGACCATTTTATTCTTTGCACACAAAGAGATAGCACTTTTTTCTTAAGAGGAAGAGGCCGTTATGTGTGTGATCTATTTCTTTCTCCTTGGCATATATGGCTTGGCATATATCTGAATACTGATGACCTTGAAAATACTAATTTTAATATGATGAAAAACGAACTAAAAATTCAAAAGTCTCTATCATAGGGCTGATGATCAAGTACATGAGGGGCAAATATCCTGTAGTCATAACATAGGTATATTTTGTGCTAATTAATAGGAAGTCTATTGTAACTGCTTAATATTACTAATAACATCCAATCAGTCAATCTTCAATTACAGTTTCTCACACATCTAGTAAATTTACCCACTCATAATAAGGTAATCATCCAGTGGTAGAAAAAACCTGAAAGCTGAGTCCACAATCACTGTTTTGCAGGATGACTAATTAAGACACCTTATTTCCTAATTAGCAAGGAGATTCTGCTTGGCTAATATCCCTGCCTGACACATTATTCCAGGTTGTTTTTTGTTAGTTCTTCACCAAGATCAGCAGTCCTCAAAGGACTTTCATTCTCCTACTTCAGACTTCTATTCTGTTGTTCTTTTTATTTTACTTGAGTGTGACCTCAGGGACTGCTGTGGTAAATATATCTTAAATATAATTGTAAGACTTGATGAAATAATCCCTATCTATACAAAAGAATTTCTGTTTTTTTTATAATAGATTTTTTCTAGTTATTGGACTCTACTATATGTTTCTTTATAAGAAGATACCTACAACAAAAATACACACAGAGTTCTTAGTTCTCCAATCCAAGTAAACGTAGCAGCATAATGAAGAAAGATTACAAATAGATTCGTTTCAGCAAAACACCTATACAAGTGCTAAATTTTAGGTAGCCTGATGTGTAATGAATCTGAAAAGGTGCATAGGTTCTCCTGCCTGAGAACTCAAATTATGTTCAGTGCTCTGGTGTTTATTATCTGTATTCCAAGACTTATTTTTGTTTGAGGAAAGCATAAATGGTAGGAGAGCTGGGTACTTCAAAGTATCTTCAACATTTAAGTATTGCAGGGTCTCAAAAAATAGAGGTTATCTTCTGTCTCAGTCATTTCCCCCATCATTTATAATGGCATTGGAAATGGCAATTAAAAATACAAGTAGGACTTAAATAGAAGAAATTCATAGAATCTAGGCAGCCCTAGTATTTCTCCAGCGAACACAAATTAATAGTGTGTTACACAAACTCAGATGACAAAGAGTGACCTTTTAAGGGCATGTTTTATGTATATGGTTGGCAATTTTATTCGCCGTAATTTATAACTAGCTATTTATTTTTCCACAGAAAATAAATCCAAATGTGTCTTCAGTTATTTTTAAGATTTTCAATTAATCACAAGTAATTTTCAGTTTAAATGGCCAGGAGAATTGAAATAGTCCATAATATTATTAACCCATTCAACAGCTTATTTATACAATTTTACCTCTAGATGCTATGTTATTGATAAAATGCAAGGTGAATCTAGCCTGAATGCCATCTGACTTAAGTCATTCGTTAGTGTTTTCAGTCCAGTCCAGAGACACTGGGTTCAACATTTTTACAGTAGCTGTAATTTTGGAAAAAAAGAAGGAAAAAAATTCTCTACAGCACCAGAAATTTATAATTACAAGTTGAAGTAATGGCAGAAAAAAATTGCAAGAATGATCAGAGGAATGGAAGGCTCATCTTAGAAGAGGAGACAAAGAGTTTGTATGATTTAAAGTGGGGAAAAAAAAGAATTATACATTTGATTGCTCTGTGGAGTAAATGGAATAAAAATACATGAGTAAACAGTGGGACACACAAAAATGTGAACTGAAGGACGGTGTTGAAACAAGAGCAAAAGGGTGAAGTTAACCATAGGTAAATGTAGGCTGAAAATTACAAATCTTTGAAAACAATTACATTGTTGCCCATGATTACAGTACACCAGGACTTTTAAATCTTTTAAATTTTCCAAGTCTCATTTTGTTAGTGATTATCTTGAAAGAATAAAAACAACTCCAAATTTCATCCATTTCTTCTAAATTATGAATTAGGTTTGCTATTTGTATTTCATTATGCCAGTCTTAGGGTGTGGAAGTCTTTAGGTTTTTTTGTCTTTTTTTTTTTTTTTAATTCTAAAACAGCAATAAGTATAACAAAAGTCAGTGAAAGCATTGAAATATTCGCAGATGACCGTCAAGAAGGATTTGGCTTTTCAGACTGAATTAATTATATAATTTGATTAATTTATGGATTTAAAAAAAAAATCTCAGAAATGTATGTGTATGCAAGTGAAACTCCTGGGTTTTGTTAATAAGGAAATGTTTGTAGGAAATTCAAATACTAAAGAGCATCAGCATCTGGCACTGAGGGATATAAAAAGCAATACATTTTGATTATCACTTATAGTAATTTACACTATTGAAAGTTAAAGCCAAATGGATCAGGTTCCTATGTCTTTATTGTTTTTTTGAAATCAAAGTAAACACTGGGACAATAGAATTATGCCTTTAACAGTTTCAGAAGCATTTGATGGCACTTTAAAGGCAATAGGTTTTGATGTGGATGTAGAAGCCACTTCCCCCCCACTCCTCTTTGTGGAATTGCAAAGCACCACACTGCCTGTTTGCTTTAACTTAGGACACAAGATATGAGCTGGATGGTTTCAGATGAACCATTGACTGTGTTGTCTCATCAGAGAAGTTCTTAGAGAAAGGTCTGATGAGTACTTGTTCCAGAGACAGCAACTGGGAAGGTGAAATCAGTAAAACTTAGTCAATACCTGATGTTACGTATACTTTATCCCATTCAAACAAGACACGATATACAAGTTGTGCAGGAAGTACTTGAAAAAGGAGATAAGTGACAAACAGAAAACCTTGATAATGAATCTCCTACTGAATGTCATTAAAATCAAACGAAGACCCTGCTAAAGGACACCAAGAATAACAAAAAAGCGATTAATTTAAGTTTTGTTCTCAGTAAGGTCCCATAATTACACTTTCAAGATGAAATGTATTTATGTGGAGGTCAAGCCATTTTATATGAAGCATTATATCATCCAGATTTCTGTCACTGAAACTATTTTAAGGAAGGTCAGACTAATCATCTTAAATGTTAGAAAAAGACAAACACATTTGACTGGAAATGAACAAAAAAGGCCAAAATTCATAGCACAACTCCTTTCAAAAGACTTGCAGCCAAAGATACATTTTTTCCACTTGCAGTCCTGGATTTCATTTGCATCCATTAAATTTGCAACAAAGATCAGAAGGAAAAAATACAAGCAATAAGAAAAATAGGTTCAGAATTTAACTCAATGATGCTAATTTCAAAGATCATAAAAGTAATGCTCCCGCTATCATACTGCATTTGAAACCCTAAAAAAGAAAGCCATTGAACTTTCTTGAATGGATTTTGCTGAATGAAAGGTTAGATTCTGTTAATGGGCAGGAATTACTGAGGGGGCATTTCAGACTTGGTTTGAAGCTTGGTTTGAAGAATGGATCAGCTCAGAAGAGTCAATCTTATCTTTCATTTAGTCTTAAGAATTTGTAGCATTATGTATTTGACATGAAGACACAGGGAAGAGATGCTCTAGTGTTATAAAGGTGTGCTCCTGAACTTATGATTTCATGATTCAATTCTAAATAAATAATTAAAAAAAAGAAACTAAAATATATAGCTTGTATTTTATTTATTATATTTCAAAAGATCTGTGTTTTCCTCCACAATTTTATTATCCTATCAGTACAACAGTAAGATGGCAGAAAAAGGAATTTTAAAATAGCAATTACTATAAACAAAATGTTTCCTATAAAATATTACTTATTTCATGGGCTTGACTGCTTTCCAGTGATACAAGGGAAATAACTCTATGCACCAGAGTGAACCATGCAGGCAATCAATAAAGGACAGGAATGTCTAATCACCACAGGGGGGACATTTTACATGGAACAACTCTGCCATCTCTGACCTCTCCAGTCCTGATTTTCAAGGGAACCTTTATAAAATACTCCCAAAAGATGAACCTGGGAAATGAAGCTTTTATAACTCTGAAAGCTAGAAATCTTGAATTCAATAGAACTAACATCAGTTTTTATATTCAAATACCATTCTCTCTCTGATTCATCTCTGTTACACAAACTCTGAAACCTCTTTTCTCTCTTTTCCAGGTGAGTCAATGATGTATCGTTTTGTCTCCTTGATAACACGCTCCCATTTTCCAGTGTAGTTTTCCAGTGCTTCCTCTCTCATTATGTAACATAGCCAGATTAAGCTAAGAACAGTAGTATCCAATCCTGTACGCAGTCTAGATTTTTCTCCTTCTTGTCAAAGGATGGAGACCTTGAAAGCTTTTTTTGCCCCAACTGTATGGATGAGTCTAAAAAAAAAATACAATTTCATCAGGCAGATTCTGCCTGTCTTATATCTGTAGACCACTGTGGTTGCAAGATCATGACTGTAACAATTGAAAACTAGTATAACTCAAAAAACCTTTGCATATTTATTTAATACCTTAATGCCATCATAAGTAATATCTGAAATATAACAATGCAAAGGGAATATTGAAATCACCTAAATGTTTCTATAAGATCTTCAAGTACTTGCCAATTCTTTTTTTTTGTTCATGACGTGCTCATATCTTGTGCCATTATATAATATGGAGTCTGAGGATTAAATATTCCTATCATTGATGCCACTGAGAAATTAATTTTACTTCAAAGTGTTCTTTCTGATTCATAGAAGAGTATAATCAGAAAAAAGGCCTATGCAAAATATTACTTAATAGCAGTAACATTTTTATAATATAGAATCCATAAGTCCTGAAGTCATCTGAAAGATTATCTAGTACACATCCACTCACTCTGCCTCAAGGCAGAACGAGCTCTATTCATGACATCCTGACAGAGATTTGTCTAACCTAACTCCTTCACATTGGAGATTCCAGTCCTTTTGTATATCTGTAATCTACTGCTCATTTTGCTTTGCTGTTTTAGCAGAAAATAATGTGAATGTAGGCATTTGTTTTCTTCTATTGTATTTCTAAAAGATATTGGCAGATTTACAAAGTCCATAATAAATTTGATGTGTCAATGCAGTGTTAGAAAGGCCATCCCATTTAAAAACAAGTCTCAAAGGATTTTTTTTCAGATGTTGCAAATAGCGGCAGTCTTATTTTTGAATACTTAGTTTCAGCCAGAAAATTTTTTAGTTGTTTTATTTGCAATGTAGTCCCACAAAATGTACAGCACAACAGGAAGGAGAGTGAATTGCAACTGAAAAATGGGAGTGAGTGAATGCAGAATAAGATTCCTGGTTTCATAGGCAATACTAATATTTCATATAACTGTATGCATCCGAGATCCAGTTGTTTCTTGAAGTATTTTTTTTTTCTTTGAGCTGTTAAGTTTTATAAAGTGTTTTAGGATTTATCTAGATACATGTATCCCTGAGAGACAGCTATTACTATTCAGCCATGTTGTTACATTGCACCCATCATCCCCTTATGTACAGTGTCGATCTGGAATTCAGGCTCTTTAAGATTAAGTAGCTGAATACCTCTTTTTACAGAGCTTTGTTAAGTGACTGTGCTATACAATCTTGTCCAGCAGAGACTGACAATACTTGGTTTTTTTTCTAGCTGCCCATACCTAAATTACATTGTGCCTTCTTTTTTTTTTTTTAGGGCAACTTGATTATTCCTTAATATAGTATAAATAGAATTCTATAATATGTCAGGCTATGTGGAAGGAGAGGGAGAAAGAGAGGATATGACTGAAAAAAAAGGAAGTAATAAAGTAATGAAAATGAGAATAAAAGTATAAATAAGGATAATAAAAAGCTGATTAGTCTCTTTTATCTGGAGTGACAGATCATCATCATGATACCACTGATGTTTACATGAAGCCAGCTACAATTTCCAGACAAATAATTCCATCTTTCATAGATTAAAGTAATATTTTAGATTGAATGGTTTTGGCTTATTACAATATCACACAATGTGGAAATACTTAGAGTAGAAAAAACAGACAGATGGCTCAGTAAATTAATCTATAAGCAGCAACAGAGCATAAGGTTAGTTACTGACATTGACTGAATGTTGTGGAAGGTGGTAGAGAGATGACAGTATTAATTAGTAGCAAACATATGAAGGTGAGAAAGGATAATGTAAAAGGAGATGAGATGAGTTAGGAACCTGTCATTTAAAGAGAGGCTGGAATTTCACATTTGAGATTTAGAATTGTACTTAAACTTCCCCACAATTTTGTAACATTATGATTGAAAGCTGTGGTTAAACACATTATGAAAATAGGAACGCATGTCCAATGTTGATCTACATTCTTGACTCCAGTTTCAAACTCAGCCTCATTTTGAGACTGCTCTTATTTTTTCTCCAGTTGTAATCATAATGCAGTAAAATACATCCTATTATTTAGAAAATAGGTCATATGACATTACAAGGCACTTGAATTGTTCTGAAAGAGACATTGCCCTGTTCTTCCAAATTACTAGGCAATTTTTTCTCTTGCAGTTTTTTCCAATTGCAGTATATTTTTGGGTAATATATTAGTATGAATTTGGAATTGAGGGTGCTCCAAAAATGACGCTGTTTTATTTGTGGTAAACTGTATGCTTGTTCCAAGCTAGACTGCATTCTTAGCTTTTTAGTTCTGGAAGTCAAAACAGCCTTGCTCTTTAAACTCTGACATTATTACAGCTATAAAAATGACATTAGATATTTTTCATATATTTTAAATAAGACAATCCAAGTTCACTGACTTTTCTGGAGCTGTATAAATTCATGATAGCTGAAGACCAGGCATAGAATATTTTTAATTTATTTCACTCTTGTTTCTGTGAACTTACTGAACCTGATTTTGAAAAAAAATGTTGAGCACTCCTGCATGTACTGAGTATTGCTTTCAGTTGAAATTCTGCATTTTAAGCTCCTCTGATGGAGGAACCAGTATCAAAAAAACACAGCACAAGGATGCAAGACAGTATTTCAATATATGATTTTAAAAATCTTTCAAAATTCTGCTGGTCTTTTATTCTACGATAATCCATATCTAGAGATCAGAAATACATGATACAATGGTACGTACATGGTGTATTTCCATGATAAAATGGAACCAATGTGCATGTGCATCGGTGTTGTTCATGTCTTTATTTTATTATTTCTAACCAATGTAGTTTTTTTCAAATGTATTTTGATAATGCAGAAACATAAACCTCTCCTTTTACCTGCTTTGGATTTATTGACCCTGAAGGAACAGTATTCAAGCTTGATACAGCTACACTGGTGACAAATACTTAAACCATTAAGTTGACACTAAATTGGAAATCTCTGCTATTATTAAGTAATCCTGTGGGTTACTCTCCTGCTGCGATATATATCTTAGATTTAGAGTTCATAGCTGATGCGATAGCTAAGAGGAGTTACTGTAGAGAGAAAGATATCCTGGATAAAAATGTTCTTTCATATAAACAATGGTCTTGTTTTCTGGTTGGTTGGGGTTTTTTGTTTGGTTGTGGGGTTTTTTTTTGTAAATTGAAGCATTACACTGCGAATTTTAGGTTCACTGCTACTGGATATGATGATAATTGCAGTCATTTCATAATTTCGGCTTGTTTTTCCTAGTTTTGCTCTGAGTTTATAAAAATAGTTATCCACACAAACCAACTGATAGAGATGGTGTGGCTGCGGACGAAACCTTCCATAACATCCTTGTGCATTGAATTGAGATATTTACAATAATACTGGTCTCAGTGAACTTTGAAATGAAGAGCCCTTTATTGTAGCTCCTTTAAATAGTCTGCCTGGCAGCCTGGAATGATTTTAAAATTATTTTTCATATTATTCTGAGTGTGATTGGGAAAAAAACCATAGGCTACTTGAAGCAACAGTAGCAATGATTATTTTATGACTCTTCATAATGGATTCTTCATTGAATTAAATAAGTTAAACTTTAGACAAATATTTTTTAACCAGTTGCTCTGAGTGCATGAAGAAGGCTAGTGAAACCTTGCTCTCTTATAATAATGTATTTCAAAAGACCCAGTGGTTAAATCACCATTTAAATGCTGCCTTCAGTCTTTCTGTCTCAGTAGAGAGTGACTTTGTCTGTGACTTGAGTGTATAGCTCATGAATAAAGCATACCATGTATGTGAAGGTTTGTAGGGCTGCAAGTCAACTGGGAAACTCAGTCTTTCTTTGATAAAAACATTTTGCTTTTGCAAAAGTGCTGGAATGAGAGCCCTAGAGTTGGAGTCGTCATTTTATTAATTTCATTTTATTCAAAAGGTGGTGTGAGTTTTCCCCCTCTGCCACTCTGCCTCTATCCTAACCTCAACAAAATAAACTCCTGGGAGATGGGTTTATAAGGACAAAAGTACAAATTTCATTCTACAGAGATGTTCTGTTGTCTTGAGTTATCTCTTGCCATTGTTTGGGAAAGACAGATTCTGCGATTAAAACATCATTGGGACTGGAGTGAAAGTAACAAAAATCCCTAAGTTTGTATGTTTTCATACACTCATAAAGATGTAAACCAAACTGAACCCCAACACTTTAGACTCCCTAATAGCTTCACTGATTCTATAGTAGAGTGAAATTTCAGAAGTCTTAAAGAATAATTCCAGATGAGGTCACAAAGAAAACCTGGTACTATCGCACAAAGAGAAAGGCTGTTCATAGGGTACACAGTCTATATAGAACTCTGCAGATAGATGAAGCATAGATAAAAGTGGAAATTTTCACTACTGCAAAATAATATGGTAGTAACTTATGGTCACTGCCAGACTGGCCTTGGAACCCGTAAACATTCTTCTAAGTAATTTTTCCAGTAATTTGTAGCACATAGACTTGTGTGACAGCTACATTTGGGCATCTCTCTTTTAAGGTTTTGAGCTCTTGATCACTTGCATATCACCAGTAAATTTTTTTCCTTATACTTTCAAGATAAAATTCTCTTGTGTTACATCTATGTTCACTTTCTGGTAAGTTGATACCAAGGAATTTTACTAGTTAGAGCTGAGACTGAAACAGGAAATCAGAACCTAATATCAAAGAACAACCATGGTGGTTCACAGTGGAGTGTGATTCTGCAATAACATTAACTCAAGTAATGAGCAGTCGCGTACATAGGTACATTGTGAAAAAATGATGACAAAACTCTCATATAAATCAATAAGCCCTGGTGAGTTTCCATCCTTTTGAACTGAAAATATTTTTTTTGGCACTTAGATATTTTTTTAACTCATACCTTCTCTTTTAAGCAGGGGACATCTTCCTAGCTCAGTGTAATAAAAAGAATTTTATTTTATTTCATATTTTTATTTGAATAACTTATTACCTTGCTTTATGTCTATTTTAAAAGGTAAGCATTGCCTTATTTGTTTTCTAGTGATATTTGACACCACTTTTCTTCATGAATAGCCTAATGGTGACAATTTTTTATTATTTCCAGTGAGTAGATTAAAAAACAAGAAAGCCAAATATCTCACCAAATAATAGCATCTTTGACAGAATTCTTCAACTGATGTCAGAAACAGTTTGGTGTGCTGAATGGGAAACAGAGACTCTTGAGTTCTCTTTCCTGATAAAGATCTACCTTAAGTGCTTCTCTTTGAAGGTTTCATTCCATTCAGAGATATCTCTCTATCTAAACTAGAAGAAACTGTTACAAATATTTTCTTACTCATATTTACTGAGTCATTAAAAGTGAAATTTGTTAGGAAGCTTAAGAATGTAACTCTCTTCTGCTTTAATCATACTACACCTCACTGTCTTTTATTCCAGATGGCTTATGAGTTGAATATGTATATATTTGCACGTTTTTCATTAGCCTGTTTCTGCTTCCATACCAAGACTTTCAAGTTAAAAATATTTTTTCTTTAAAGAATAGAAGCAAGAAAGTAATTTCCTGTCCTCTTCTGAGATTTGTAGAGACCAAGATTGACCATAAGAAAGCAAATGCTTGGATCTTTTCCTGTTTGTCAGCTCTTTTATTTATAAATGATCGTGTCAAAAAGGAAAGTAAAAGTATGTTTAATTCTGTTTATACATGATAGAGATTTTAATGTAAAAATAATGCTTGAAAAGATTAAAGCATTTGACACTAGCTCATCAGTGATTTAAAATTTTCAATTTATTTATTCATTTTTCTTAGCTGGCACTTCACTTTAATTCTGTGCCCTTAAATCCAACTTTAAAGCCTCAGAAGAATTTAGCATGGTCCATGGATCAGACAGACATGAGAGGAATCAATTTGCAGCAGAAGCTAAAGAGAGAGTATTTAGGCAATGAGAAGGGAGGGAGATGATGGACTTTGGGACGTGTTCCACCAACAAATGTTTGATGCTGAAAGTCTGGTCCTGAAATGGTGTGTGATAGAAAAAAAAAATCATTTATAAAAGAAGGGATCGAAGGCATACTAGTGGTTGGATGCTGATAATCAACCTATAGAATGAATGATAAACCATGGCTCTGGAAAAAAAAAAAATGTATACACTTCCCAATGCTAGGATATTTTTCATTAAATAGTGATTGCTAAACCTTTTAAAATTGAGACTGGTTGCAATAAATAAGTAAGTATATGAAAGCTTATGCATAACTTTACACGTTTCTGGCTTTTTTTGTTTAGAAAAAATACTGAATTTAATATTTTACAGTGCACTTTTAACCTAAAAGGGTAAAAAACATCACCAGGAGAGAGTTATAGGTGTTTGTCCTCTGGAATGGTTTACACAATAGTGAACATAAAATATATTGCTTGCTTCAATCCACATAAGTATCTTAAAAAACCTGAGTATTACATTGAAAGAAAATCAGACCATTCCACCTTTTAAATAGCTGTTAAATTTCAGGTAGCATAAAGGAGATGGAAACAAACATCCCTGAGTCTCAAAAAGACAGCAGGAAAAAATAATGGCACGTTCTGACCTGAGCCATGGCTGAGTTCTGCAGGAGCGGGCATAGAAAGCTACATCTGGGCCTGTGAATGCCAAAACCAACAGCTACTTGTGTATTCCTAAAGACAAGTCATGCTGACTTCCAGTGTAAAGTGTTTGTAGACATTTCACAACTGTTAGTCCTATTAAAGCATTGCCTCTGGAACCATGAGAAAGAGTAAGGAATTGCTTGTGGCCAAGATGCATAGACCCTCATTTCTATGTGCTTACATAACTGCCATCTACCTGAGGTACTGATTTATCTGAAATGGGTTAGTATTGTGCATAATACATGCCAACACACAGATTAGAATGAGTGGAATAGTCCTTTGAAGTTATTAGCCCATATTTGAAACTCTGTTTCAAGCTTTATGCTGTTATTTCATTAATGTTTTACAAATACATTTTTGAAGCTTTTTTACATAAATCTTATTGAGAACTAATGCATGTTTTTGGTTATCTCCTCCCGCCCCTTGCCCAAACGACACCCTTGGGTTGGAAGGAATTAGACATTGTTTACATTATTGCTGAAAATCTTTTATAAATTCATTCCTTTAAATGGTTGTATTTAGCAATGTTTACCTCATAAAACAAATGCTTTGAATCCTCTGAAGACTAATTTACCCATAAATATACATGTTCCCCAAACCTAATGTGCATATAGTTCTCTGTGCACTAAGATAGTGTGGTATACATTAGTATGTCTTAATAAAAGCTGTATTTTCTAATACTAAAAATTTATAACCTTGAATTTCAAAACTCTGTATGACTTTACAGACATAATCCCTACAGATAAAAACTATTACCTTTGTTTTTTTCCTTTCATCTTGCTTAAAAGTACTCTAAGTTTTAAAAAAACACCTTCAGTTTTTTGTATAAATGGAAGAGAGTCACAGACACACACGTGTGTGCATACACCATATACACTTCAATTTTTCATGGACTGTCCTCAAGAATCTGATTTGTTGAAGCCCTTAAAGTTTATCTCAAAAGTGCATTGAACACATTCCAAGGATTAAAAGATCTAGAATCTGAGTATTGTTGTTTTCCACTTACACTTTTTTAAAGAAGAGGAAGCATTCTCCTGTAATAGAACCAGTGTCAGTACAGATGCTCACAAGCTGTTTCAAGGTCAGGTGATCATTTCTAGCCTACCTGTTCTTTATCAGCAAACATCCTCCTCCTTTTTTTTCCTTGAAAAAGTATGAACACAATATATTTTTTTTATTCATTCAGGTTGGCATAAGCATGCTTATCAGGTTTATATAGTTACATTAGAATAATATATAAAAGAATGCAAGGAATCTAATTCATTATTTATTAGCATAACTGAATCTGTGGGCTTTGAATAGTATGTTATTTTAGAAAAATATCTAATCTGTTAGTTGCAGACTAGGCATGTTATTACATTATTCGTCAATATTTTCTTTTACTTTTAAATAATTATTTGGAATACTTGATCCAATTTACTAGATTATTATTCAGATTCCTCAGTGGGTATTCTTTGATATTTTTTGATATGAGGAGACACATGAAGAATTGTTCATTATGCCGTCAGATGGGGTCCTGTACTATTCAAGTTTTGCTCTCTCCATTTATGATATCATCAAAAACTCGTGACTGATTTAGGAGCTGGTTATACATCTATTCCCAGTTACATTCCATTATCTAAAATGCATTGATAGCAAAAAGGCTTTCTCCAAAATTACCAGTGTCACCTTGATTTCCACAGGTGTTACTTAACAGTGATTGTAGAACAAATTGCTTGTGATCTTTGATGACATGCAGCAGGTAATGCAGGTGCATTTATAACACAGTCTAAGGAAACAGATTGAATACGTGAAGCAATAAATCTTATTTTGATCTCTGTAAGAAGGATAATGTCAACTCTTTTTCCTCTCCTCCTTTTCTTTATCTATCAATCAGAATTTATAAATGCAATTGTTTCAAAAGCAGTTTAAATTAGAAAAGGAAATAGAGAAAAAAAAAAGGAGGTGACAGATGACAGTGGCATCAGAATTGGAAAATACAGCAAATATACTATTATTGTAGTAAACATTGTGAAAGCTACCATGTAATGAATATTTTGGACTGTTCTAGTTTTGCTTTATCTTTTGAGATGATCCCAGGTGAGTCTATTATGTGATTTTCTAGTAGCATTTGGAAAATAATCGAACCAATCTTTTATCTTAGCTAGTAGTGTTAACTAATGTTTGCACAACTGATTTTCCTCTGCACGTATGGTGATGTGTGGTCTAACCATTGCAGGGGATACTGAAGGAAGAGCCAATACCAGAAATCAGGGATATGTAGTTAGCAAACTAGTGGCATTGACAAGCAGCTGCAAGATGGCTCAGCTTCAGTGTTTGGGAGAGCTGTATGGTCAGTAGACAAGTTCACTGACATTGTCCTTTAGCAGCAGAGGCAGAATCCCAGTCAACATGTTCTGTGAGTGAAAATGCTAATTGGCATGCTGGGTTGAATTACCCTCTTGGTTTCCTGGTGTAAAACTACACCGGAGCATTGAAAATGCCCTTCACTGCAGGCAGCTTCTTGTGCAAAGGGTGGTTGACAGATAACACAGCTGAGGCTACAAATGGATTGCCAGTTTGTCATAAATGTCTTGTTGATCATTCTTAATCTAAGTAAATCAAACAACATTAAATGTTTTTTCATCATTTTGTAGCAGTCTTCAAGATAAATTTTTGTTGATGATCACTTTTCTATTCAAATTTACACTTGTTCAGATTAAGCCCTGAGAACTACGGATGGGTAAGGCATAGTGCAGTGTGGTCTTTCCTGTCCTCATCACAAAGCATTGTGGAAGGCCTCTCAGCACTCAAGGACTGATGTCAGAATAACACCTTCCCTTGACTCCTCTCTCAGGAGGTAGTTGCTTTGGTGTTTTTTAACTGCTGTCATACATCAAGAAAAAATCTAATGTCATTTACCTCATTAAATTTTATATTCAGTAAAGACTGACATATTAATGAAACTTTGAACCATTATACTCTTTTTTTTAGTTTTTTTTTTCTTTTTAAAGGAGCTATATGAAGATTAAAGTCAATAAAGTCACTATGATATGCAGATATTCTTTTTCCAAGGATTGTCTTTTTTTTTTTTTAGCTTAGCAGCATGATTTAAGCCACCAAATAACTTGGGTTTAAGATGGGTTAGTTTGATATGCAGGGCACTTATAGGTGGAATGACTTGGGTTACCTTTCTGAAACATGAGCTTTTAGAGATACTTGGGATGGGACATTTTACAGGAGAGTCCTTACAATATAATTTAAAGAACAGACTAAGTGAATTGATTTCTAGAGGAGGATTAGTCTCAATTAACATTAACTTCCTCCAGTTAAGGTTTCTTACTCTCAGTTAATTATCTAAGTTCCTAATACATTCAACAGAAATCTAGTCAACATAATTGACGTAACTTAGGAAATTACTCTTCTGAACAAACATATGAATCTACTTTAAGATGAGATTAATTGCTGTCTCGAAGTTATCTTCTGTAATGACTAGATTTTGACTATAGAAACTTTTGGAGTACCTGGCATCTTCATAGGAAAAAAAAACAGATAAAGCCCACCTTCTAATAACAAGGCCCTTCTGCTCCTGATACCACCTTTGTGTATTGTTTTCCTTAGATATGGGTTTTCTGAAAAGAAGGCAAATGACAGAGTTCAGTCACGTCCTTGCATCAAAGTGGTCTCATTATGTTGTAGTACATGCTGACTAGGTTAATGGCCTTGTCTTGAGATAAAGATTTGTCTCAGTGTGCAAAAATCCACAGACAAAGCCGTAGCATTTGGCACATCACATATAAGGCACTAAATGTATTTACTGATTACTTTTACAGTTCAAAAACTCATGTTAAAAATCTAAAAGGTCATAGATGACCTAGCTGGAGCACTTCAAGGAGATGATTAGGGAGAGCCCCTCCAGTATACTGTCTTTAGGGTAAACGAGGGAGGTTCCTCAATCTCATCTCTTATATTTATGTGGTATCTTATATTCCTATGATTTACAAACATTTCATTTACTCTCTCTATTTTACTGTTAGGTAATTGATAAACAGAGAGGATAAACTGGCCTAAAGATTTGACAATTAGTCAGTGGTAGATCTCAATGGCAATTATTTATCTAAATATCTTTGAGGCTCTGGGCCTCACCATTTCATTGTTTGTAATTCTCTGCTTTAGCATCGCTTTAAAGGTATCTGATTGCTGTTCATTGCTGCCACTTCTGAATGTTACTCCCTTAATAGTAACAGAGATGTGCCTCATCTTCACAATCCGTTACTGGATGTACACCAGGACTACTTCGCCACTTGAGCAATTGCTCTTGAATTCTGAAGTGTTTCTATTTGGGTGAGGTACAGAAAATTATCTGCTAAATAGAAATTTCTAAAGAGATGTAACAAACCTCTCCAAGTCTCAGAGTGCTATGAAGCTGTAAATGGAAACACTGCTACTGTCAGTTATGATGTTGGACTTAAAATAAGAGTGAAAAATATGGTGCCATCCTAAGATAATGCAATACATTTCATATATGGCACCACTTGATACAAAATGAGGAGCAGAGCAGTGTGAGACTTGCTGAAAAAGCTGCTAAGAGAGAAGCATGCAATGTCAAGTGGGAAAAGCACTATCAAGCCAAGTAAGAAAAGCACCACGATATATCATAGTATGAAGTGGTTGCTTCCTCACATATACAGCTATGTTGTTACACCATTACCATCAGTAGAAAAGAAAGAAAAGGAGATGTGTGGTCTTGTTTTTCATGTGTTTCTGTAACTAGTAGAAGAGACAGTGTGTGCGCTAGATAAAATAGTTCAAAGCACAGTCAGCAGAATTTAAGAAGAATTTCAAACTGGAAACATGACAGATTAAGTGAATAAAAGAGTGTGAGATCATAATCATTACTATATTTTCTATCTTGTCAATATTATTTACCAGACTTTTTTTTCCATTTCACTTATTTAAAACCTACAATATATTTGTAGCTGATAGAATTTAATGGTCACAAGATAATCAGAAAATTAAATTTTAAAATACTATTTTTTTAAAGTAAATTCTGTAATGACCAGAAGTTTGGATTTAACAAAGAATGTTCTGAGAAATGGTGGATATTTTAAAGTATCTATTGAATCTTTTTTCTTTCTTTTCAACATTTGCAAGAATTGTGTTTCTAATACACGATCTCCTTGTAGGTTTAAATTGATTTCCAAGGTTTGATTATCTCACCAAATAAACTCACAAAAATAAACATTAGAAATATCTTTGAAGGAATATTCCTAGAAATATTTTCAGTCATGAAAAATGAAAAAAACGCACACATCTAGCAAGATTTTTAATTTTCTTCTTTGAGAGTGTTCAGTGTCTGGAGACTGAAGGAGGAAAGCTGGATTCATATGGCCAACTATAGCTTTTTGAGGAGACTCAATAATAGCATATGTATATTCATAAGGAAAAACATTCATTTAGTTCATCAGGAGGAGGATAATCACCTCAGTATGCAGATTTTTGCAAAATCTTATTCAGTCACAAATTAACTTCATCTACATTTAGCTCAGATATGATAAGTCCACTGAGCTCACACATACTCATTTATATAACATTTGGGAAAAAAAATAAACCTTCAATAGGCAGTTAAACAAAAGGACTATAATTATCCACACATATTTGGCCAAGGCAAATGTCAAGTTACTAAGAGTAATTCTGGTGAGATATATCACACTTTAGTATTCCTTCTGATTGCTATAGTAATTAATTTAACAAATCTGTACACTCTTAGTGTAGTTTTCTATGAAAATCTCTAAAACCAGGAAAGTATTTCAATTTTTTTTTCATCTCACTGTACTTCGGATTTGAGGGATTACTTTTCTGAGAATATTTAGGAAATTTAAAATCTAAATTCAGTTTTGAAAAAGGACTTTTAATTATATAAGGAAACATTTTCTTATGATTCAGTACAGTCTCACTTGAGCTAGTTATCATTGGTACTGAAAGTGGTTCAGCTGTACTAAAAAGAAACTAAGAACAAGTGACCTACCTAAACATTTTCTCACTTTCTTGTGTGGATTTTGTAGTAGTGACTAGTGTGAAAACACAACCTGCAAGCACTTTTTAAAACCTGCTTAGATTTCCCAGATGCCTTTGAAAAATCAGTGCTGAACTATGGTTTATGTTAACATCATTTGTTCAGAATTCCAGATACAAAGAGCAATGCAGGGTTCTACATGGCACATTTTCTATGTTTTTATATTTTATATGTTTAATTAATAGATTTTCATGATATGTAGGTGCTTTACTACAATAAATCTTGGAAATAAATGTTATTGTTAGCTTAGAAAAACAGTAACCTTAAGTAACACAGTTATTCTAGTGCCATTCATTTCACTGGTTGTTTTAATTGAAAAATTCAGGTCCAGACCATCAGTTGATAAAACTACCTCCACCAGTTGGTGCTCAGAGCCAGGATGTGTTAGAGATTCCTCAAAATGACCCAAAGGAATGGCTTTCACAATGTGCAAAGGCATCAAGAGGCTTTTTTCTCTTCCCCTTTCCCGTGTTAACCTTTCATAAGAATATGAGAATTATGTTAATATTACAAAAAAATCTTGTTTCATATCCAGTGTTTGCAATCACAGTCATTACTTACTCCCACTTTATTGGCTACTGCACAAAAATATAATAAAAGGAATAGATCTTATAGAGCAAACTGATTACATATGTGTTAACTTTGGTCACATGAGCAGGAATGTCAGCTTTGAAAAAAATACTGTTTTTAGGCTTAAAATCAAGATGTACTTCAAGATGTACTGTTTGACATCTTTGTCAGTGACATGGACAGTGGGATGGAGTGCACGCTCAGCAAGTTTGCCGATGACACCAAGCTGAGTGCTGTGGTCGCCATGCTGAAGGGTAGGGATGCCATTCAGAGGGACCTCGACAGGCTGGAGCAGTGGGCCCGTGCAAACCTCCTGAAGTTCAACAAGGCCAAGTGCAAGGTCCTGCACATGGGTCAGAGCAATCCCAAGCACAAATACAGGCTGGGTAGAGAATGGATAGAGAGCAGCTCTGAGGAGAAGGACTTGGGGGAGCTGGTTGATGAGAAACACAATATGACCTGTCAGTGTGCTCTTGCAGCCCAGAAAGCCAACCATATCCTGGGCTGCATCAAAAGAAGTGTGACCAGCAGGTCGAGGGAGGTGATTCTGCCCCTCTACTCTGCTCTCATCAGACCCCACCTGAAGTACTGTGTTCAGCTCTGGGGCCCCCAACATAAGAAGGACATGGACCTGTTGGAGTGAGTCCAGAGGAGGGCCACAAAGATGATCAGAGGGCTGGAGCACCTCTTCTATGAGGACAGGCTGAGAGGGTTGGAGTTGATCAGCCTGGAGAAGAGAAGGCTCCAGGGAGACCCTATAGCAGCCTTCCAGTACCTGAAGGGGGCCTACAAGAAAGCTGGAGAGGGACTTTTTACAAGGGCATGTAGGACAAGGGGTAATGGCTATAAACTGAAAGAGGGTAGATTTAAATTAGAGATAAGGAAGAAATTATTTACTATGAGGGTGGTGAGGCACTGGAACAGGTTGCCTAGAGAAGCTGTGGATGCCCCATCCCTGGAAGTGTTCAAGGCCAGGTTGGATGGGGCTTTGAGCAACCTGGTCTAGTGAAAGGTGTCCCTGCCCATGGCAGGGGGGTTGGAACCAGATGATCTTTAAGGTCCCTTCAGACCCAAACCATTCTATGATTCTATGATTCTGTGCCTGCAATTGTGGACCACAATGGAAATATTCTGGGAACTGAAGGTACTGAACCCTTTAAAATACTGCAAATTTTATTCACTAAATTGTATTAATTATTTATTCACATAACTGTTTTCTTTTTTAAAACAGTAAAGAAAAAGGCACAAAAGCCCTTAGAACTATATCAGTATCTTGGAACATGAATTCTAAAAGGTGTACAGATTTTTCATGATGACTTAAATATTTCTGAGGAACAACTAGACAAGAATGTATCATGCAATAAAATAACTGGCTGCTGAAAAGGAGGACAGATAAAGAAAGAAAAGACATATTTCATCTAAATTGCTCATAGGGCTTTTTATGATATCTGTCAAATATGACTGGTATCATTTGACTGATATAAATTACTATTCATTTCCAGGCTCTGAGAAACCTTTTAGGCCCTGAACAAAGATTTTAATCCTTTTTGGTTTTAAGTAAGATTTTTTCTTTTGGATTATCCTTTACATGAGGTTTTATGAAGTTATTCATTTGATTATCTCATAATAATGGCTGTAGTTAAACAGTACATTTACGGAAGATGAGAAGGAACTGCCTCATTAGAAAGATTTTTACTTCTAGAGATAAGGCCCAAATCCATACAATCTGTACAATATATATTGATGTCAGTAGAAGGTCAATTTCTCACAGACTAAATGAATGCATTTGATGGTAGAATGTGTGTCAATGGAATAAACAGTAGCTCTTTGGAGGAAGGAAAATCTAAATAAGCTAACAGAATTAGGTTCATAGACCTACTAATGGCTTATAAAAATGTGTGATGAAAAGGATCTCGAAAGATCAGGTTGTCCAAAGCCTTTTTCATAAGCAGACTCCGATATTCAGGACTCTAAAGATATCCTGAAGGGGTGTTCACAACATGATGTAACACTTCTTTTATTTAATCCGTAATGGATCACATCATATCCTGCTCCAGTAGTTAATATTCAGTCAACTAGCAAATACACAGGCACTAGCCTCTGGATCACTAACATGTGCGGGCTATTTTCTGCAAGACAGTTGAGTATTGCTTGTTCCTATTTGAAGCCATGTGGGAGGAGAAGCAAGTTGAAGCATTGGTGCAAGCATTCCTTCACAAGAAAAGTCATGAACACATCTGGTCTGTTACCTTACAGAACTTGGGAGTTAATTGAACAAATATACACAAATGATTTAGTGTGTTTGAAGAGACAGGGGCTTTAATCTATAAAACTGGCTAAGTTTAATTTTATTCCTGCTACAAGAGAACAGTAGCTTGAAGGTCACGTGTCACTCATGACCTATTAAAATCAATAGGAGCCTTTCCATTGACTTCGTTGTACTTTGGATGGGGCCCCTGTTCAACAGTAACTTCTTATTCTGCTTATTGTGCTGATGTACACAAACTCTAAAATGTTGCTGTGAAGCATTACCTTCTGTACATAAATTCTGTAATAGTAAAATCACCATTTATAGTAGATCTTAAAGGCAATGGCTGAAATGCCTTCTAACACACATAAGACAAAAAGCGCTGCAGATCAAAATAAGAATTTCAGAAGAAAATCAGTGCTCCAGAAAGAATTTGGCCATTGCACTAGAAATCAGCAGAGACAGGGTTAAATACAGTTGATGTTACTATGTGAAACATCAATGGATGACATTTCACAGCAGTTAGTATGCCCAGGTGCCCCCAGAGCCCAGCTCATTCCTCCTCCATTCTTCGCTGCACTTTGAACAGTAAGACACCGCTAACAGGCAGCTATCCCATGTACTTTTGAGCCACTTTGCAGTAAAAAAGACCAACACATGAGTTGGACTTTTGTCAAATCCTTTCTGGAAATCTGAACATGTGATGTCCATTGAATCCCATTTTTGTCTCCTATGGTAGTCTTGTCTTCAAAGAAACCTAACCAGATGGTGAAGCCTGCCTTTCCTTTCTTAGAGGCCATCAGTCTTTGCTCACGCTGTGTATTTCTAAGTGTTTTTCCTGTTTTGATCTCTGAGAAAGACTTTGTAAGACACTTCCTGCAAGTGAAGTTTAACGAGATTCTCGGTATGTTCCAACTCTTTTGTTAATCCATGGCTCCGTGATAACTACCTGAACCTACTGAGCTTCAACTAAGACATCTTGCAAAAGTAAAATGTGCAGAAGCTTCCCTACAACTCTGGTCATATACCTCAGCTCACCATGAGTAAATAATAATGACTTCCATTTATAAGAGCACCTTTTAACCCCTAAGATCCCAAAGGTTTTACAACCTATTGTCCTGATTCTGCAGTCATCTACTTCAATAGATAGAGGACAAAGTTCTACTCCCACAGATGGGTAACTTCTAACATCATGGAAATCACAGGTGGGATAAAATTTTTTTGGTACAAAGTAGAATAAAATAACTGGTTAGGAAGAAATTTATGTTGCCATCATTTTAGAAAATTCAGATACAATTTGTTTAGCAGATTGAACATTATCACTCAAACTACAGTTTGGCTGAAAAATAGAAGTCAAGATTCTAACATTTAAACTGAAGCCCAGTAGTTTTTGAATGAGCATGTGTTTTAAATTTAATCTTTAAACCTATTTTTCTGTATTTCCTATGTTTCACAAATGCATGATCAATATAGACTCAGACTGTTCTCTGCTACTGGATTACTGTTACTGCCTCAAAGATCAATTACATATTCTTGGGAAATCTCCCATTCAGATACCATCCAGGCCAAACCCTTTTTAGCCTTTAAGAGTGCAAAACAATGCTGAAAGTTATGCTTGATCATGTTATACTTGTTTATGACAGCATAAGAACAATAATAGTGGTGAAATTTTCTAACAATTGTCTTCTTTTGGAAGGAACAGTATTTCAGAGCCTCATTTGTATTAGTTTTTGTTTCTCTTCAGTCAGAAAACAATTGTCCATGTGGTCTTAAAGCAAAGTCAGAATTTTAACTGAGAGATTGTTGAGGAATACGAATCCATTTCCTTCAGATAATATAAACAAGTGTATAGCCTATGTCTATGTTTTATAGTATGCCATAGCGATGTAATCTGTTACAGATATACCAGAGAAAATTCTGAAGCAAAGCTATATTATTTGTTGCTGACACTTACATTGCAACTGAAACAACATTCTGCTGTGAGATAGGAAGCACCCAACAGATGCGAGTTACTGATAGAACTAGATGAACTATTTGCAATGAACAATTTGACAGTTATAGCCCTCTACTGTCTTTCGAATCTACTAATAAATAGAACACAGTATTGTTATTTTTTATTTGCTGTAATTAGTAATTATTAAAAGAAAATAAAAAGAGTTTGAGTATTTACCTTGTCATAAACAACATGGTTTCTGTTATTGATTAGGTCACTTAGGGTACATGATATTGCTTCTGTTCTATAAATGAACAAATGGGATTATTTGATAAAAATACAACTAATGACAATACAGAGTAAAAGCTGTTTATTCATGGACAGATGTCCTTGTTTGTAGGCAAATATAGGGGAACAGTATAGGAGTACTGAGAAAAAATTGCACTGTTTCCCAGCATGACTGTTTGCACAGTACAACTGTAACTGATGGGTAGCAGCTACTCAGGTGACTGAGGAGAAAGCTGTAAAAAGATTAACTGAATGACAAGTCAAATTTCAGCTACTACAGTATGGGGTTGAGAGGGCTTATGTTGATCAAACTGGCCTAAATTGGGAACTCTACCTTCAGTTCATGTCTCAGTTATAGAAAGTTTATATATCTTGGAATTTAATTCCATTTAGTGAACAATCTTTGATTTCTTATCTGTTAATATACCACAATCAATAACGTGTCTTTTCTTCTAATCTTTGCCTTTCTTAGACTAAATTCTGTAGGACAAAGGCATTGTAATAGGTGAAGCATATCTTGTTCAATACAGTCTTGGTCTTTGTGGAAGAACAACTTGTATGCATTAATAGAACTAATGCTTGTTAGAAAATATAGTAGACTAATTGTATGCATTTTGCTCTATTAATGTGCATGTCTCCAATTTTAACTGAAGAGTTGGTTATGTTTAATTTTTATTAACTGAAAACTATACAGTTTTAGGTAATTTCAATTCAAAGATTATAATCTGAGGATTAAGAATGTGTACAATTTACTGCAGTAATTAAAAAAAAATCCACTTTCTTTCCATTAATTCTTTTGTCACCATTGTCTTGTATTGGGACAAAAAGGGAGGAAGAAGATGAGAGTAAAGAGACTCCGAACCATGCAGTATGTATAATTGCTTTTGGGTTTTCACTTAGCAAAAATTTGTGACTTATAATTTCTTTGTGCATCCAGACCTGGGGGGATACATGGAAAAACTATGTAAAAAAAGCCTAATTTAGATATGTTCTTGAGGGATGAATAATTAATATTTTACTGAGAGATTGTTTAGTTTTCCTAGAGAATTATGCATAAGGATGTTTCTTCCTCCACTTAAAATAAACAAGGGAATTAAATGTTCCAGAAAGTAAATTTTAGAAGGAAAGATGTTAAAAGTTGCATGTTGCTTTACATGGATATATAAGGCTATAAAATAGCACATGTTTTTTTGCTAGACGGAGGTTATTGTCAGTTCATCGGGTACAATGCCTTACTTCCATTATGGACCAACTCTTGTTTCATCAAAAGAGGGTAACAACTTCTTACTGTGTACTTAGTCAATTGCACTTGCCACATATAGAGAAAAGTATTCCTTCTTGTCTTGCAGTGATCAATTTATGTCCTGAATTTATGTCCCTTTATGTCCTATATTTTCTTTTGCATAGCATTGCCAACTGCAAATATTTGACAGAAAATCATAAATGTATATAACTTTCCAAAAATGAAATATTTAAACATAGGAAAAAAAAGTGTAAAATGATACCCTGCTTTTCAGCATTCCTTTTGAAAGAGCTATGCTTATGGTTAAGGACAACTTTCTCCTTTATCACATCTTCCCTAATTGTGCTTCCTTGAAAGTCTGATAAAGCTGCTACTCATAAATGATTCCCTAACAGTTTCTGATGGGGTATTTTCATTTAAATATGATGGCAAATATTAAAAGACAAATTGATTACACTTCTAGCTGACCATCAGGTAAATTGGTACTAGCCATCAGCATAGTCATCTAAAAGTCTGGTTGCCTGTTTTTTGTTTTGTTCTTCATCACTGTTGTCAATGCACAGATTGGTCATATAATAAATGCTTGTTTAAATCCTGTTCATTATGACAAAAATAGTGGGTAGCAGGTATCTCCAATCTTTTCTGTCCTGATTCAGATAAGAATATAAGAATATCTGTAGTTGGTTAGGCTGTCTGCCCCAACAATACGTCATATGTAGCTGTAAGCAGGTGCTGATAGAATAACAAGAACAGGGAAAGCATGTATTAATACCTTCCAGTAATACTCTTCTGACCTCCAAGTATTTTTACCTCAAGACATACTTGACGGGATTTTCACATATTTAGTAACCCTCAGTTCAGTTCTGTTCAGTGTCCCCTGAGTCCATCAAAACTTTCAGCAGCTACACCATCTTTTACTCAGAGTGAAACAAAATAAAAGTAAACCAACACAAAAGACTCATATCCAACTGTTAATTAACTTGTATGCAACAAAACAAATTTTCTATGACAAAAAATATGCTACCTTACATGGCTAGTCAAAAAGGCAGTTCCTGTAATTATGACCCAAGGTATAGCACAAGACCTAATAATATTAATTTCTCAATACCTCTTAAATGAACATACCATTATCAGATAGTGGTCCCAAGATTTATATCAGGATATCTAGAAAACCATATACAGGGAAAAGGAAACTTTTAGCTCATGTAGAAACACAGTTTTTTTCTTTGACAGAAATGACAGGGCTCTTGACCACAGAAGACTGATGTTGGCAAGATGTGTCCTTGTGGAGAACTGAGCTGTCAGATTGGGGTTTTTTTGCCTCTATACCGATATAATTGTATTATTGTCTCTCTTGCCTATTTTCAGTTTAATTGCAATCCCTTCTTAAAAGATGAGTTTTACAGGAAACAGAACTCCTACATCAAGGTCTATCCTGATGTTGATATGAAAGTCAGAAAGACACTGTGGAAGTGTCATGCCCTCCTCCTACATACTCCTTTCAACTAGTGCCTAAATGGAGATATTATTTGATATCTGTCATTATAGAATAATAGTAATTTGCTGTTGAATCTTATCATTCAGTCCATATAGATCTGCATTTTGAAACCTTGCAGATACATCCTTTGAATTCACACATTTGTGACTATTCAAAATACTGTAACACATCAGGAACGTGACTGTCACTTATTCCTTCACCATGTCACCTTAGCATATGTATATTTCACAATTACATTAGCACATTACTTCATGTTTTGCCCTGGCTTGATTGACATTCAAGCATACTAAATTACCTCGGTTCTTGAATATCTTTAACTGATTATAGCCTTGAGACACCCTCTGATAAATGGCTGTGTTCTAATTTTCAGAAGCAAACACTCTGATAATCAAAGGAACCTTCTGTTTATGCACTTCTCATCTGGCAGTATCACCAAACTGCTTTTAAATTAGTCTGGGAGCTTTAAAATTTATAGGCTTATAAATACTATTACTAGTTTCATGTTTGAAGTTATAAATCCTTTTTATTCTGTGTCACTTATTTTGTTTTAAGTTTATTCAGATTTCTATATCATCTGATTGGCTTCTATTCCAAGACAATTCATAGCCTGGAGAAAACCTTTTTTAATATAATTTTGAGACAGATTTGATTATGACAGTCATATCCAGCTAGTAACTGGTTATAAGAGCCATGAATCACCTTTCTCAGGATGATGAGATGATGAGGAGGCTATAAAACATTGTAGAGTGGTGTGTTCTCTAAAAGCCTCTATCTATATCAGCCACCTATTTCCAAGATTCAGCATAGATTTTAGGGGACACTCAAAACAATTTTGAGATATAGATGGCAGAGAAATTCTAAGAAGCAACTACCATAGCAATAAGAAAGATGTGGGCTTTTATTTATGAGTTAGGGCACAAATCTTGCTAGTGAATTCTGATCAGAGTTTGGAAGATTCTTGAATACAATTGAATAGCCTGCTCATCCTAATTATAATTCACAATCCTATTACAAATAAGAGTTTTTGCTGCTCTGGGAGTAGCTCCTGTAGGTCCAGAACTTATATCTTGATTAAATGAATCATACCTAAAACTTACATAAAACATGAAAAGTCCTAGCTGTGGTGAATTCCCAGTTTCTCATAGGCAAACATTCTATTGGAAAGAAATTCCTATCGGACCCAAACCCAGGCATCAATATGAGCCCAGCTGAATATACTGAAAATATATTGATTTTTTCCCCTTCTTTTTAGTGCATTGATAAAAGCTGGTAAGAAGTTGACATCTTCAGCCTCACAAATAAAAATGGAGCTGCAAAGAGAAAACTGATTCTCCATAGTCTTCCCTTTTAAGCATCAATAATATGTTAATAAAAAAGAGATAGATTATATAGAGAAACAGAACATATTTTGTGAATATAGTAACACTTAAATTTGACCTGTTCATTCAATTTTTTCATTGTCAAGAAATCATACAAATTTGAATTCCAGGTTAATAGGACTGAGTGAACAATAGCAAATTAGGCTGCATCTTTCTTACTTTCAAAGTATGTGTGGTATGGTCACATTAACCTTTGCCTCTACCATATAGACAGAAAGCTTAATTTTCAGCTCAAGTAACCTTGTACACTTGTTGTAGCAGGTTTCATCTGTAGATTAGGGAGTAACTTACATATGTTAGAAAGCCCAATTTCACTATAACTCATGAAGCTCAAGATCAAAGAAGTTCATCCAGTACATTGTGAAGACCCTTGTTTAATTTAAGCTAGCAACTGTCACTTTCTTTACAAACCATGAACAAGGCCTCCATCTTCTGAAACAAATCTCGGTTTGGTGATCCTTACTGATCTATATGCAATCCTGGAATACATTTTCACCTTTTAACAAAAATTATGTAGTTTGTTGGTTTATTGAAAATATTTTGCAAAGCACTTACAGAACCTTTATGAATGGAGCTTGAAGAGTGCTGTACCGGTTGATTTAACCTTTATGAGCATATAGTTACAATGAAACATGAAGTATTTCAACATAACATGGTACAGCGCCATTCAGGGATAACGAAATCAGTTTTAAACAAAGCTATTGTCTAAGACATAGTGTAAAAATGTTACTGTCTATATGTGTGATCTGTTGACATATCAAGACAGATTAAATGGTTTCCTTGAGGTCACCTGATCCCTGCCTAAACAAAGCAGAACTAATTCTTGGCTTGTTGTGATAAGAACAGTCAGTCCTTGACAACAGTATGCATGTTTTAAAAATCTCAAAAATATATTACAGGATAAATCAAAACCAATTCATCAATGTCATTCAGCTGTGCCCACAAAAATGAAGTCTTCTTATGGCACCTTGTGCTTGAAAATGCAAAAAAGCTGGACATTTAAGAATGTGCTTCCTTCCTTCTCTACTCAAACCCAAATAGATCTCAAAGTGATTTACAAAGTTGAATATTCTTATTCCCTTTTTTTTTAATTGAAAGTGATAGAGTAACTAAGGCTTAGAAACACTGAAGTGTCTTTCAAAAGTTCAAAGAGCTTGTGACCTTGCTAGTCAGTCATGGAATAAGAATATAAGCCAAGATCACTGGCACCCAGAAATGGCCATTACTCTGTGCCTTGCAGAAGGGCTTGCAGTAGAATAAAGCCATTCTTCATATGCCTTTAAAGCATGTATTTCAAAGCCAGTGGTATTATGGAATCACTGAATACAGAATTACCAGTACAGAGGAGAAAGCAAAAATATTAGGTCATATATTCTGTCCTCCAGCTAGCATGGAATTTTTGAATTTTTCAGCATATTGTCAAGTATGACATTAATTGCTGATCTGAAATAGCAAACATGAAATAATCTGGGCTAAGATACCATGTTTGTGATGTAAATGCATCACACAAATATAGTCCCTTTTTGACACTACAATTCAGAAAGAAGATTAATTTAGTGACCTCCTTTATCAATCACAAAATACTGTCCTCTCTGGTTACACTTAACAGTTGGCAGATGGACTGAAATCCCAGATACTTCACACTAGATATTGGAAGTTGCTATTAGCTTTGCCGAATTCTGTCTTATTTTGTTGTTACTGTTCACAGATGACACTTCTTGTTAGGTCCCCAGAGCCTGGCTTTTATCCATTCCCATTGAAAACAACAGCAGCAAAATAAATAAATAAATAAATAAATAAATAAATAATATTCTGATCTGTGGTTTGAGAAATAATGACTTCTTCCTTCTAAACACCTTTAAATGAATTTGCATCTTCAATGGTATCCAAGGTCAGTTTTTTCTGCCTCCCCCCGTCAGCAATTCTGACAGCGTAGGAGGAAAGAAAGCTCAGATTTCAGCACAGTAATTTGAAGTGTTAATTAGGGAATACTGCAGTGGCCTTGAAATCCCTGTTTCTCCCACATTGTGTGTTGGGATAGTCGCAAACTAACCCTATGGTAGAATAAGGGGTAAGGTGAGAAAAGGGAGAAAATCATCTCCCGGTATACTCATCATTAATCAAAAGCATGACTCACATTTACTTAAAGAAATATATCAGTAATAACATCAGCCTTCAACAGTGAAGGTTTGTGAGCAGGAAGGTTGCCATGTTATACTGCAACAGCTAGCATACCTTCCCTGCTTACTTTTGACAAGGCAGTCAAAGGACTGCTTGAGATGTGGATAAGAAGGTGGCAACTCTTCTTCCTTTCCTTCCTCAGATATAATTCTGTGAGACTGAACTTAGACATTTTATTCTTAAAAGTCTTCATGGTTCTGAATCCCAGTGAGAGATTACTTCTCTCAAACTTTCAGGTAGGGGACTGCAGATGGTGATCTCCATTGGACCATTAAAGTCACGTGCCTGAAATTGCCACCTGTTCTTGTTCAACTATCCTTTTGCAATAATATCTTGTGAAGCTTGCTAAACAATGCACGAGAGTTACATTTCTAAGACAGAAATTCACAGAAGAGAACATATTTAGAACTAGAGTAGAAGCAACTCTCAAAAATTAAGCATGGAAATACTGAAGAGTGAGAATATAATTAAAACTGCAGTTCCTCAAAGGGCACTTAAAATCTCGGATTAATAAAATAATCAGACCAGAATCTTCTGGACTATCCATACGAACTACTCTTGTCTAAATGGCTCATGAAGCAGCTTCTGGACCACTCCAGTCTGTACCAGTTTATTAAATTAAACCACAGTTGGCACCATCTTACTGTGATTCAGTAATCTGTGAATGGCCAAACCAGGAAATACTTCACAAGCCATTCAGAGACCTGCTTGTGTGGACCACAGCCTCCAGAAAAGAAACAAGTAGCTCAGGCTGGTAACTGCTTCTGCTGTCTCACTGTAGTTTACCTGGATTCATGTTGTCAAACACTACATACTTTTGAGATGTTCTCTACGCAGCTCTTTTTTCGGCCCAGCTGAAACACAGTTCTCAACATTTGGTAGTAATTCATGTAGATGAGTCCCTGGTTAGTGTGCTGGCTGTGTCTGCAGTTCTTAGCTTTTGTATCAGTGAATTATATAGGCAGCCTAAGTGTTTAACTTTGGTCGAGAATTTTAAACCTCATAAACACTAGATAACCACTGTTATTCAAAGCTGATATACTGTATAGCTTTAGAGTGGTATCAGAGATGGTATTAAAATTAGACCTGGAGCCAAGAAGTTTGGTTGACTTATAAATTTGAAAGGGAGGTCCAGTACCTCAGATGAGAGGAATTGGAACAATGGAAACAGAGTGATTCTTGATGAAAAAGAATTTCTCAAATCATTGTACCAGGTACATTTTGACTTTGTGTCTTAACATTTGAAAAACATCCTCAGAGGGATTTTGAATTTTGATAGTGCTTAGCTGTTGAAATACGTATTTAGGCATTTCTTTCCCTCTTCTGAGGATTTCACAACAGATGCTGTAGAATAACTTTTATTGTGAGAGTTCTCACATATCTTATTTAATAAAATGACAGGCTATACTTGAAGATATCCTTATCTAAGATGCAGATACACAGCTCTGGCTTTAACACAGAACTCTAGAAAGGATGGAAAATACTGGTGATAATAATACTTTTTGCTGTTTATATAAAAGTATTGTTGAGGTCAGTTTGAAATCAGAGTGAAATTATTGGTCAACTTACTTTCTTTGTGGACAAGTTCTGATTTTGTCAAAGACAGAGATTTCACCTTTATGTAAAGTTTAAAGGGCAACTGTAATTAGCTCTAGAAGCATTCAAAATTAGTGCCTTGTTTTTACATTAACTTCTAACTATTTTAACATCATCTACTCTCAGCATTTAACATCAGTAGGTAAGGACTTTGATTCAGTGAAAGTTTGACATGTTCTGGAGATCTGGCTTTTCCCTTGGTTCTGCATTTTTCCATTGTTTATGGTTTATAAAATGTGGATTTCCTTTGTTCTGGATTTATTGCTTAAAAGAAAAAAATAAACTGTATGTTTCTAGCTACCCATCAAACAGAAGCAAGTGTCTTCTCAAAGTCTGGAAGCAATGGAGTTGTGCTAATTTTAAAATAAAATTATCTATAAAAAACTATGTCTTTTGAAGAACTACAACTTCTGTCTTAGGAAACCTTCCAGGAAGTTTAAATGTAAGTTAAACTGACAGAACAGAGACTTAATTCAGGTTTTTTTTCAGTGTATAAATGAAGGCCTCTAATTTAAAGTGTGGACTCCTCAGAAATTTTCAGTTTTGCCACATTAGTAAATAACTGAATGGAACAGAATGAAAATGGTGATGCATCACTGCAGGAAGATACATCGCAAAATATGGCTTATTCAATTATCTTGACAACTGAACTACAGTTTTAACTATTTATGATAATGCCTTCATAATATAGTAGTAAAAATTTTACAATGTATTTTATGAAAATAACAAAGCTTTATAAATTCTCCACTGCACACAATAAAACACTGCAGCATGCTGCTATGAAACCTTTGCCAGAGAACATGGAGGCATTTCGTGTGTAAATCATAAAGCTTGCAGATTATTAAAATGTAGCCTTTTCTGTGTAATTTTTGAAACAACACTGTGAAATTCAGTAGCAGAGGCAGATCACATTTCTATCCTTTCTAAAAGCATGGTTGCTTAAATGAAGTGTAAAATGCTTCTGGCTTATAATGGAACATGACTTTTACCTTCATCTCTGTTTCAGATTTTCTACATACAGGCTGAAATTGTGACAATTGCACAACTCCAGATATATTAATGTCTCTATATAGTCTCTGTTATACATATGTAATTAGATAAATGTAATGTACAGGCTTGCCAGAAAAGCTTTAAATTAAGGACCTTAACTTAAGCAAGATAGTCACTTGACATACATTTATTCTCAGGTGCATGAAATTTGTTAATATTTTGAAGATATTCTCATAATAAAGATGAAAACCTGGAGGCTAGAAAAATACTAGTACTCTTCTGAATGTTACCTCTGGTTATTTTCCCAGAGTGAGATTTTATAAATATAAATATCAGGAATATGTCCAAATTATTCTTACAGACTTGTTTAATTCCCTTTATCTAAGTGAACTAACATTTTTTACCAAGTGAAGCACAAATGAAGTAATGAAAATACCTTACTTCTCCTGTCCCTGTAATGGCAATTAGAGCAGGCAGACTGCTAGGGAAAGAGAAATAAACAGACTTTAGGAAACACAATTTTTACGGGGGAAAAAAAAAACTTTATGTGACTGATTTTTCAAGACAAAATAAAACAGAGCAAAAATGTAACCATTTTTTAATTGATTTTTGATTTGAGAGAGAGAGAAGAAAAACTTTCTGCATTACAAGAACTTGAAATAGCATTTTTTACTAAGCATGTTATTTTAATTCTTTTTTTCATAGTAATTGAAACAGGTGTTTAAAATGAAGATATCGTGTAGCATTTGTATTTAGCCTTATACTCTCAAGAAAATTTGTCAGAACTGTATATAGAGAGGGAGTATGGTCAATATATAAAGAAAATCAACACTAAAATAAGCACAAAATGATTTATATAAAAAGTAATTTTAGAAAATATAAAAAACACTCTCAGCATTCTTTTTAGAAAATCCAGACTGCTCTAAAATATCTGAGCAGTTGAATTTGTTAACAAAGGTCATCACTATATGTCTTTCTTAATCTCCTGTCATAAGTTCTTTCCTCCAGCCTCCCAATTAGTTGTATTATACAAGGCATGTGTATTTCAAAGCCTCTATTTGGAGCTTATCTATATTCCTCAAAACTGCAAAGTTGGCTGGTGTAGGAGAGTAGAATTCAATCTCAACAATTTTCAAATACATCTGTTTGTTACTGTGATTAAATATCACAATAACTTTTTTGGACATATATGAAACTGTGAATACAGTCCTACTGTAAAAATAATTTACGGTTGGATAATAAGAGAGCAGAACCTCTGAATCGTTTTCTATGGATACGTATGTTGATAAAACAAAGATTGTAGCCACAATCTTTGCTTCACTATCATGTAGTTCAGGCAACTTTTAATATCTGAGTCTTCCAGAGCATGAGTGCATAGTCAGCCTTAGTAATTATACTTTTGTTTAATTTATTTTAGCCTATTTCAGGAAGTCCATTATCTTGAAGTTTCTGTAGCAAACAGTTGGTATAACATAGCACAGCTGGTACCTCTCATGGTGAATACTATAGCTTAGGTTAAACACTTCCCTTATTTTTTTCTTCTTTTTTCCTTCTTTTTTTCCTCCCTGTTAAGTAGGTCAAAACAGGAGTTTATAGAATAAATTAAATCAATTTCACACACAGAAGAGATTTCCAAACAACCGTAATCATTTATTTCTGACTTTCCATTTAGCAGAAATGAAATTGTGTAGCTTGCTTTTTTTCATTTTTTAAGTATGCTGGAAAGCCCAGATCTGGCAGCTTCTGTGAAGGATTCCATCTGTTGTTTTTTTTTTTTTTCCCAGCAGAGCCTTTCTTAATCCAACTACATTTTATATAGGGAAATTAGTTTAGGTTCTATCTTCAGTGCATGCATTGGCTTGGCCTCCTGTTTCTTCAGCACAGAATTGTTGTTCTTTCCATTTCTAACATATAGAATATTTGCCATTTTCTTATTTCTTTCAATTTTCTCTGTTCTTCCTGTTGATATAACCTCATTTCATTAGGGATAGATATGCATTAGCTGTTGTGACGTCTCTTGTGGTTTTCTTAATAATATAAATGAACCTAAATATTACATCAAAATTCTCACTAAAAGCTCCTATTTGCATCAGTATACATGACTTGGATTAACATCGTATTTCTTGCTAGAACTAAGGAAGCAGTAGATGTATCACATATAAAACCTCCACCTGAAAGACAGAGGAAATGGGTTGCCTTAGAAAAACAAAATTGTAGAGTAAAATGAAGTAACCAATAATGTGCCAAGTTTCTTTCCTTCTTTGAGAATGGTCAAAAAAGATTAAAAAAAAGATCCAAACCACCAACATACTTAAACTACTTCCTAAATTATTCCCAAAGGTAAAAAGTCAGACTGATTACTCAGAAAACAAAGATTTGTCCTGCTTTACTCAGGGAATAAGCTGATTTATCAGCCTAAATAAGTCCTAAGCAAAACTATAGCTCATGGTATACAGATAAAGGACTGATAATTTTCCTCTCCAAAGTATCAGCTTGGTGTGAAAAAAGAGAACTATGGGATAGGAGCAAGAAGAATGAGTAACCGTAACAGCTATGTGTGCAAGTATCTAATATGCTTCCAGAAGCAAAGCTGGAAGGGTCTCCTTAAAAATTCTCAAGTGTTCTGCTCTGAGCATACTTCGTCACTGGTGTGCTTGTAAAACCAACATCACCTCTCCATACAGTGAATATTCTAAGGAATTCTAAGGATCTGCACTCAGCAATAGTAGCCTGAGCTGTAATTTCCTGTCTTAAAATGTGTTTATTCTTTCTATTGGAAAAGAAAGATGTAAAAACTAACAGAAAAGACAATACTAGAGAAAAAAAAAAGTAATTGTTATATTTGTACCAGCTGGCCCACCCCCCCATATTTGTATTTCAGTCTAATCTTAAGTCACCAAAATAAGAAGAGTGAATATGATCTATCCTCGGCTGATTTTTCCATACTGTGTCACAGTTAGGGAGATAAACTGCACAGAAGAATTTTCTCCTGGCCCTCTGGATGAAATCACAAAGATTGATGACCCCCAGCATTTATCTTTTTTTTTTTTTTCTTTTTTTTTCCTGACAGGATAGCAACTCACCAGCTACTTGTTTGAGTAGTAACTCTATTTCTCTCCTTGATGAAGCAAATGACCCTCCCACTTATTTTCTACATTTCTGACTTAGATCCATTATCACCTGGTAACCAAAAGCTGAGAAAACACTGTGAGTGGATACTATCAAAGCCATTAGTCAATGACGAAAGACACTATGGAAAAGTTCCAGGTATATAGTCCAAAGTTCTAGTTGTAACTTTTAGATTCTGTATCTAAAAAATCTAATTCATATGTGAAACTTCCAATTTTTTTGTAATAAAATGGGATAACTGCATTGTTATGCTCATACCTGGCTTGCTGAGACAGGCCAGAGAAGGTGAGGCCAGCTGGCTCTCCACTGTGTCCATTCACTCTCCCCAGCTTCCCTAGCATTCCAAAGTGAGGGGCTTGTTTTTCCTTCTGCTGACACTAATGAGAATATTTCTTTGATTTCATTGGAGGAAGTACTGCACTACTACCACGGGAATAATTTGGATTATTCATCTAGTGATCTAGATATATTTAAAATTTAAAGGAAGTAATCCAGAACAAATCTACTCGAATGTGGACCATAACAGTAAATGGTAGTATCAGGGAAAGGCCTGTTCTTTTAGAATCAGAGCAGCAGGCTTTTTGCATCAGAAAAAGTGTAAGGTGAAAAATGTGACAGCAACAACAGATCTGGTCATATGTTGAGCAATGCTTTGAATTGTGACGTAAATGTGTTTAAACTTGATTCACTCATTGCTACTCTGGTCTTTTCATTTTTACTAGAAAAGACTCAGCCAGCCTTATGTGCTTTCATAAACATGTGATCAGCTGGTTTTTTATTGGAAGACCTCAGATGAAAGACCTAACGGCTGTTAATTTGTGTGTAGCTAAATGCTTTAGCTGACAGGAATTTGCTGAATACTGTAGGTATCTAGGATAGTGCTTCAACACTCCCGACAGTCATTATTTGTAATAGTGACTGAAGAAAATGTGACAAATAATAGATGCCAAGTGATTGAATACAGCTGAAAAATAGGTAGTAGATAACATCATTGTGTCTGCCATATGTGACAAAGTTTATGAGGAAAGCAGCTGTAAATATATTCTGTTCCCAACAGTGTTCCAAGTAACCTGTAGCTCTAAGAGTTACTATGAACAGGGTGAGGGACCAGTTTGAGGGAACCTGGCTCTATTCCTGGCTGTCTTACTAAGTGTCTTACACTGTTATTATCACTGCTCACTCTTCTCTACCTTTTTATTTAGATCAGAAACTTTTAAAGAAATAACTGGATATCATTATTTGCATGTATTGGGGACAGCACAATAGCCTCTTGATCTTCTCTGGGGTCTTTTGGCAACCAGTATCAGATAATTAATAAATAACAATCTTTACGCAAAGCAGATGTAGATATGTAGATTCACTTTTTACATCTAGGAACTCACAGCCCTCCTAGCTAGGCATCTTTCACAGAGAAATTAAATAACCTGGATGGCGGTTTGATCATAACCTTTGTGAGTGGGAGTGAAAATACTCTGTGTAGATTTGACAGCCAGAGCCTTGATACTGTAACAACCTGCTTTTTAAGTGGGTAAACAGAAAGGAAAACTACTGTACAAAAATTTTTTAAAAGTTTCTTAATTTTTTTTTGTGTTTAAAGACACAAAATATGTTTATTTTCTCAATACTTCTCAATATTTCTTTGAGAGCATGAAAAAAGCACCATGAGTTGATTGTGCCATCCTTCACTTTACAATAGCTGCATTTCTCTGCCACAGGAGAATAAATAATACAATATAACCAAAAGGAGCCAGTGCTGAGTATAGTCATTCAAAAAGTCTTTTTGAGAGAATGACCCATAAGGTCATCTGAGAGAGAGCACAGTGGAACATGTTCTTCTTTATTGTCCGTTTTCTTGTGTGTTTTTAAATTTTTTTTAAGCGTATAGAGTTTAGATCTCATCTTTTGGGAGCCCAAGTCATTTTCCAAACTGTCCATAGCACATGTAGTTTTAACAGGCAAAAATGCTGAGTGCTTTTCTTCTGCAATTCAGTAAAGATTGTAAACAGTAAAAAAATGAAATCTCTGCAGGATAAAAATAGTTTCTTGTATTCCTTTCCCCCATGCCTTTTTTTCCCCAGTAGGACATGTATTGCTGTGTTTCACTGCTCACTGACACTTCCAGCAAAACCATGAATTCCAAGCACAGGAAAGAAAATGTTCAGGAATCTCTAGATATTATATTCATACCATGCTGTTTTTCTAGTAGTCTGGAGACTACATATCACTGCTCAAAAAATAACTCGGTCTTTCTCTAATGCTAATTATGAGATGAAGATTTTGCTTGATTTAGCTGTGCAGTGAAGAGCCTGATCTGCAAATATACAGATTTTTAAACTGTGGCAGTACAGTATTTTAACATTTGCTGCAATGCTGTTATTTTTTTTTTATCATTCCATCACATTCTAAAGGAAATCTAGCAA
The DNA here is from genome assembly GCA_020745775.1 of Theristicus caerulescens. Taxonomy (NCBI): domain Eukaryota; kingdom Metazoa; phylum Chordata; class Aves; order Pelecaniformes; family Threskiornithidae; genus Theristicus; species Theristicus caerulescens. Next base: position 23,405,545 of record CM036564.1, on the reverse strand, counting down.
CAAAGCTTATATATTGTCTTCATTATTTTTCCTATGGTAATTGATGTGTATTGAACACTAAGTTCACTTAATCTTTTCAAATGTCCCATTATCAGTTGTCTTCATTCACACTCTACATAAAAGTGAATGTTCGGTGTGAAAACATTTGGCTTGCTGCCACAATTTACTGTCTGTCGGTAAAAAGTAAAGGTTGAAGTTAGGGAGAAAAGCCCTCCAAGACCACTCCTTTTATGCTTCTTTTCCATATTCTTGTTATGAACCATTTGCCAAGAACAGATCACTGGAAATGAAGTAGTATCTTAAAAAAATAAAATAAAAAGAAGCTTGAATGATGACAGGTTGTTTAATATTTAGCAACTATAAGCACAGACCTATAGAAGAAAATGTGATGAATGTCCATGAGCATTTGAGCTGTGCAACTACCGTGGAATTATTTAGTGTAATACTTTAGGGGATGAAAATAGCAGTAAAAGGAGGGAAAAATGTAAGATGAAGTGGAACAAATGTACTCTGAATTGCAGAAGGGAAGTCTTTTAATGGAAGAACATCTCTTATTCGTGAAAATTGCTAAAGAATGAAGTGGTATCTATAAAAAAGTAGTGAAAACTTCATCGAGTGTGATACTAAAGAACAGAAAAAAGCCTTTAATAAAGTGCTCTAATGAACTCAGTGAAAGGAATATGGATTTCATGTGTTCTAATGTATTTCTAAATGTCAAACTTCTTAGAGGGTAGAATTAATTACAAATAGAGATTCTACCTCAATTGTGCAAAATATAATTTTGTTTTGTTCTCTTCTATAGATTGTCAATAAAAATATGATGAATATTCTGAACTTTAAATAAGAATGAAACAAACATTCATTCTTTTTGACATGACAGCTGTTTGCTCTCTGTTCATATCATTAGCCTGGAAGAAAATAGGAGGAGAAAAGGAAAGTTAGCCCAACAATCAGCTTGCCGTAAGTACTATAATACTCTAACTTTTGAGAGAATCAATTGGCTATGAAAAGGCTAATCGCAATGAACTACTTATACTACTTTGGAATGGCAGTAAGAGTCACTAGGCCTCTTCTGAAAAACTGCAAATCAGATCTTGAAATATCAGCAGCTGAAATTTTACATGCATTTGATGAGCTTGAGCCTGCACTGGTGTAACACAGGTGATCAGTGAAGTATTTAGCTCAGAATTCTGTGTACAGATGTGGGAATATGTCTTGAAGGTGACTTTTGAATCAGTGAGGTCTTGCCTTTTCCTAGCCTATGTTTCTTTATCCATGCTTAATCCATTTTTGGAGCAGTAATCCATTTGTTTGAAATTGCAAGGAACCTAACCCTCAAGAAGCAAAAATCTCCAGGCCTTTCTAATTCTCCTTCTCTCCATTATGCTCTTTGCAAGTCACTGATGATGTTTCTAGTTTCCAGCTGTTCAGAAGCCTAGCCCAATCAGAAAGCAACAGTCTACCTTGCCTGCAATGTCTTTGGCTATTTAATACAGTCTGTCACTACTACAGTTGCTAATCTCCAGTTTCCAAAAATTATTACTCTTCTTCCTTGTCCTGGTTTCAGCTGGGATAGAATTAATTTTCTTCCTAGTAGCTGGTATAATGCTGTGTTTTGGATTTAGCATGAGAATAATGTTGAGAACACAATGATGATGTTGCTAAGTAATGTTTATACTAGTCAAGGACTTTTCAGCTTCCCATGCTCTGCCAGGTGCACAAGAAACTGGGAGGGGGCACAGCCAGGACAGCTGACCCAGACTGGCCAAAGGGCTATTCCATACCATATGACATCATGCTCACTATATATACTGGGAGAGGTTGGCCCAGGGGGCAGTGATAGCTGCTCAGGGCCGGGCTGGGCACTGGGCAGTTGGTGGTGACCAATTGCATTGTGCATCACTTGTTTTGTATATTCTTTTATCGTCACTATTATTATTATTATTATTATTATTATTATTATTATTATTATTATTATTATATCTTCCTCTGCTGTCTTATTAAACTGTCTTTATCTCAACCCATGGGTTTTACTTTTTTTTCCAATTCTCGCCCCCATCCCACTGCGGGGGGATTATGAGTTAGCGGCTGTGTGGTGCTTAGTTGCCAACTGGGGTTGAACCATAACATTCCTCAAAAACCCCGATATTATCTCAATTATTTTCTTCTTTTCACCAATACTAGCTGTACCGTCCTTTTCCTCGATTTCCTATTTTCTTATTCCTTGGCTAGGTTATGAAACCAGAATATAAGGCACATGGAAAAAATTAAGATTTGGTAGAGATTGAAGTTACAAGATGGAATCTGTACTACATTTTTCAAACATTGTAAACTTTCAGTTTACCTTATTCTGACTTTCTAGTATTGGTTATTTTATACTTCCAAAATTAGGATAAGATAGAAACATCCATTCTTGCCATATTTGTAGAAAGCAAGATGCTGCACTAAGTACAGTGGACAAGAGGGCACCACATGGTGGTGGGTATATGTTCAGGAATATCAGATAAAGAAAAGCAACTATGCACTCTGATTACCAACAGCTTTGCCATATCTGCAGGCAATAATATTCTGTGACAGGTGCCATCTTTAGGATACTTTGCCCTAGAAACTCAAGTCTTTGATTCCTTTGTAGGCAGCAATACTACTGTACATGACTGTTGTGGTTTAACCCCAGCTAGCAACTAAGCACCACACAGCCGCTCAATCACTCCCCCCGGTGGGATGAGGGAGAGAACTGGAAGAGTAAAAGTGCGAAAACTCGTGGGTTGAGATAAAGACAGCTTAATTGGTAAAGCAAAAGCCACGCACACAAACAAAGCAAAGCAAGGAATTTATTCACTACTTCCCATTGGCAGGCAGGTATTCAGCCATCTCCAGGAAAGCAGGGCTCCATCACACGTAACAGTTACTTGGGAAGAGAAACACCATCACGCTGAATATCCCTCCCTTCCTTCTTCTTCCCCCAGCTTTATATACTGAGCATGACGTCATATGATATGGAATAGCCCTTTGGCCAGTCTGGGTCAGCTGTCCTGGCTGTGCCCCCTCCCAGCTTCTCGTGCACCTGGCAGAGCATGGGAAGCTGAAAAGTCCTTGACTAGTATAAACACTACTTAGCAACAACTAAACCATCAGTGTGTTCTCAACATTATTCTCATGCTAAATCCAAAACACAGCACTATAGCAGCTACTAGGAAGAAAATTAACTCTATCCCAGCTGAAACCAGGACAATGACTTTAGTGAACTTAGCTCCCTTGAGAAATGTTGTTGGAAATGAGAACAATTCTCACTATGATTGCAGAAGTTTGCAGAATACAAGCAGTAATGTGACTTCTCAAGGGAGACCTTATCACTCTCTACAACTACCTGAAAGGAGGTTGCAGCAAGGTGGGGATCGGTCTCTACTTCAAAGTAACAGGTGATAGGACAAGAGGAAAAGGCCTCAAGTTGTGCCAGGGGAAGTTTAGTTTGGGTATTAGGAAAAATTTCATCACCAAAAGGGTTGTCAAGCACTGGAACAGACTGCCCAGGGAAGTGGTTGAGTCACCACTGAGGTGAGTATTTAAAAGACATGTAGATTTGGTGCTTAGGGACATGGTTTAGTGGTGGACTTGGCAGTGTTACATTTACAGTTGGACTCAATCTTAAAGGTCTTTTCCAACGTAAATGATGCTATGATTCTATGATTCTGTGGTTGCACTTTGGCCCTAATTTATATTTAACACCTTTGAACTTATTTTTAAAGATTTCTCTGAATGTTTGGCAAAAATATTTTGGATGAAATGGCTATAACAGAAATATTCTCTCTAAAGTTTCATTTCTTCTTTTTAAAGTGTAAACCTTCAATTCGGATCACTTTCATGTGTATGTACATGCATGTCTGTTTTTGTACTTGAAACATGTATACACAAACACTCTCACGTACACACACCTGCATGTAAGAATTGTGTTAGAATCACCCTTTAGTTTCACGCTATAGAAGCAATGGAACAGCTTCTGCCATTTAAAAGGTTTTTGAGATTTTTGGAGGTAAGGAAGTAAAATATTTAATAGAATTACACAGATCCATGGCCTCAGTAATTGGCTTTTATTGCCATAAAATTATCCTCTTTCAAAAGAGAAAAAGGGAGAGGGTAAAAGGAGAATGTGCTATTGTCAGCCTCAGAAAAACCATTTTGATTCAGCAGAGAGGAATGATTATATATGAATAAACATGATGGGGTTTTTTTTAATGTCTAAAAGTGTGATATGCAGAGCCAGGGAACCCTGGACTGTGAAAGGAGATGTCATAGTTTGCCTCTAGTAATTACATTACATAGCCTTTTCCTGACTGAGTAAATAGTGTTCAAAGCCTTATAGACATGATAACGGAATGTAAGTAATTTGTTAGAATTATAGAAAAGGTGTCATTTGAGATGTTACATGGTAATTGCTTAGGAATATTGATGGCATGCCTGCAATGTGATACAAAGCAAAATCTATCTCATAGTTGCCTTTTTAGGGGACAAATGAGAAAAAACATGATATCTGCTTGATCCTCTTTTCACAATTTTCTTCTTTCTGTGAAAAACAGATGTTTAAAGCAGCAGATTGCTTTGCTTTTCTGATGCAGACAGTAAAGATGCAAATTGACAAGTGCATGGACAAAAAGACAAATCAAACTTCATAAGTTCAGATACTGTCCTTTCAAAGGATCACAAAACATATCATTGAAAGGGACCCACTCTTTATATATATATATATATATATTTATATCATCAGGTCCAATTACACCTGCTACTATTTCAGAGTGTAATTTATAGCCTTGATGGGCTCTTATATTGTTTGGTAAAAGCTACAAAAGCAATGTTTTCTTTTTGATTGTCCCTCATGTTGCTACAAAATATATTGCCCATTTGAATTTTGTCTTTTTCACTGATGACTGGAAACACTTCCTCTTTCTTTCTCTTTTCCTTCCTTTTTACTTTTTCTTTTTTCTTTCTTTCATTATTGGATTTTCATGGCAAATATATCTTTATTTCTGTGGAAGTAAGTATTCCATAAATATTAACATTTCAAGGGGGTGGTATTTTTAAGAAATGTGCATGAACAAAACTCCTTAACAGCAAACTGGTAAGTCCACTTCTTATACCTCCACGACCAGTGCAATTGTTTAGGGAGCTAGAAATAGGAACCTATGAATTTGACCCCCTTGATTTAGTCAAATTGGGTATTAGGGAAGCTATAAGTGCTACCATACCCGATGAGGAGCCAAAATAGAGGTATACAACAGGAAACAGAACTATTGTAAATCCTTTAAAAAAAGATACAAGCTAGTGGGAGATACGTCCTACTTTGTATTGCCACCATTGCTTTCCATGGCTTAGAAGTAATTCTAAGATTATACACCTGTATGGTTGTGTAGCTCTGACTTAAAGGCCAGGAGCATTTGAGAAGGAATAAATGAAGAAAGGTTTTGATCTTTGATAGCAGAAGTACACAAATCCACAGTAAGAATGGAAGAGAGGGGACATATCAGTGTTTGAGCTGGCAAGCTGTATCACATGGAGTTAATGAAAAAATCAGAGAAATCGATCAGAAATCAATATTTCTAACTAGAAATGACATCCATGCAATGAGACTGCTGAATCCAAGGCAATCCATGCTCTCTCTGTGTTACTGCCTATGCTCTGTAGAGTTGCTCTGGGCATGAATGTTGACTATTCACCCGATATTTCTTCCAGCCTGCATACTCACATTACATGATTCTAATAATCTTATTTATTATTTGATAAAAATATATTTTATATAGCAGGTCCTGATCTTCCTGCCTGAAACAGAGATTACAAACATGAGAAAAAATATAGATATGAATTAAAGAAGAAAGTCCTAACGGTGAACATTTACTGCAATTTTTCCCTTCTCTCCCAGCACTTTACACAATTCCTCAGTATCTGTTCTCTGCTCTTACTCCCTCTGAGAAAATTTTACTACTGTGCATAATTACTATCCTGTTTTACTACTTTGTATGTTTCACTAGAGATGTATTGCCTTCTTCCTCTATGTTGCTCATGATAAAATTTAGACTTTCAAAACTACTGCTGAATTTGACTGGTGAATTGCTTCCTTTTTTTTCTTTCTTTTCTACATAAGAATGAATTGGCTTTGAAAAAAATAGTAGCAAAAATCTTCCACTAATAGCCTGTACTCCCTTACCTGGTATCCTTTCATCTTTTGTCTCCCCTTTCGACAAAATTCAACCCCCTGAGTATATATTATTTTGTTCTTTTGACTGTTAACAACTGTATTGTAGTCATTTGTTTCAAACCCCAGGTAGGCCAACTGGTATATAAATGTTTCATTTTTATATAAAAAAATTGATGTGTTAACCTGTGCCTTGCAGTTCTGTGAAATCTAGCTGGAAATGTAGCACAATAGTTATCTCTTCAGGTTATTCTTTGCTGCTATCACAACAAAATATTTTTTTATGCAGAGGAACATTGACTTTTTTTTTTCTTTATGTCACCTGATTTTGTGATAAAGAATCATTGAAAGAGTTGGGTTTTTTTTCTCCTCTGACTTATAGGCAAAATACTAATTGCTTAAGAAAACAAATGCCCAATGCCTTTCTCTTTTCTTTACTATATGGCTGATTACAAATAATGACATTTTAATTGAAAACTTCTTGTATGAATTATGAAGGATGATTACTTCCAATCTAAAATGTATGTATTGCAGGAGAAAGTAAGAAACATTCTTTAGAAAATAGAAAAGGAAGCTGGAAAAGTTAATGATTTCATTTTACTTATTTATTTTTTAATTCTGCATCCTTTAAAATCTCCTCATCCTTTCTTAAAGCTTTGTTGTCCTCAGAGATTGTGCATTTACTTTTCTTTTCTCTGTCTTCTTTATTTTTATTTTCTACTTTCATAGTGCTGGAAAACTTTGAAGGCTTGAGTCAGCAGCAATCACTGGTTGCTGAGAAAACACATAAATATTTATATGAATAACTATATGAGTAATATTCTCTTTCTCAACCTGTTACATGCAGTCATTTAGACATTTTTCTTAATCTTTTGGAATACTGTAATTGTATTATAGATTATGCTAAAGTATCAGCACGATATATACTATTTTTTAAAGTTCCTTACATATTACTAAAATTTTTCTGATTCTTAAGACAAAATAATTGACTGCTCTTACTGTTTCATAATTTGTAAATGTATTTGCTTTAGAAAATGAAATTATACTCAGCTGTTTCAGGTATGTCTCATGAATTTAGTCAGTGATTCTGGATTTGGCTTTTGAACATTTCTTTTCAAATATCAGTTTCTAGCAACTATTTACCTGGGTAGGCATCTCCTTGTATGAACAGTTAGACTTAACTGAGGTCAGCCTGGTTTATAATTGCTATAATTTAAATTAATATCCTATCAACATTTTAATTTTGTCAGGATAGATTTAACTCAAGTTTTGTGTTAAATATCTTGGACACTTAAGAGCTGCATTTTTAAATAAGACCATGATTTATAGTTATTTATTCTGTTGAACTTAATGCTAAGAAAAAACATAGTATTTAATCTAATCCTCAGAGATGCATTTTAGCCATTAGGATTAGATGAGAGTTTTATAATCCTCTATAGCTTGTCCTTTTTTCTGCCATTAGTAGTGTTGGTAAAAGGTTATTTTTCACCTTGTGACCCTTTTGGTAAAAGGTCACAAACAATTTTGGTATTTTAGACCTTCTCAAAACAACAGCAAGTGTTTGAGCATTTAGGAGCTCTTGGGGACTCCACCTTGTGATATCACACTATAAAGTTATTTTTTAGGTCATAGAAACCCCCTCCCCCAGTCTGGCCTTGCCAAATTCCAATACAATGAGGCCCAAAGAAGGAACACAATCCCTAGCAAGGCTGCATAATGTATTCCTGTTTAGTTCTGTTACATAAATCTCCATTTCCATGGCTCAGTCACTAAATTCTCTGTTTCTTATTCTGTCATGTTTCACTCATGAAATATTTATCTTCCTCATAACATAATTTATGCTTTGTTGATGGTTCTGGACACTAGTTTCCTGCCATCTCATCTTTCCTTTTTCTTGTTTATGCTAGTCTTGTTTATATCTACTCTTTCTTCATGGATTACATTTATCAAATCTTAATCCTGTTTATCTCCTCAAAATAATTACTCCATTTTATTGATAAAGTTTTTGAAATGGAAAGCCCAAAGCTCACTGTAATATTTCAAATGAAACCTACTCAGTATTTCATGGAAGAGAGTAATTACCTGGCTTATTTTGTGAGTGATGTTACTGTTACCATACCCCATTACAGCATTTTCCTCTTTTTTCATCCACAATCGCCTTTTAGACTTAGGAAATTTATCATCTGCTGTGATCTTCAGTTCAATTTTTCATAACACTGAATGTTAGTAATTTTAGTTTTCTTTCTTCTCTTTATTATTCTTGCTTATTTAAAATTATTTCTACCAAAGATAAGATCAGAAATATTTTATTAAGAATTCTACATTTAGAATAATGCCTGAGCATCCCAGCACAAAGATGAGTTCAACATAAGATTTGGATTGGAGTTAAATTCAGTAGTATTAAACCATTTACCAATGATTTGGTTTCTCATTTGTGCTGTCATGTGGTTTTATGTCCAGTTCCAAATTCTCCCCAAACTCTCAGCTTAAACTCTGAGAATCTAATTCTAAATTATCTGGTGTCAATTACATGGAAGAAAATTAAATACATTTAGTTCTCTCTGGTCTCCATTGCCTGTTGTCCATTGCCTGTTTAGGGCAACTTGCAGTCTTGCTAGAATTTGGTTTGGAAACTGGACATATGCACAGAGTATTGGCACAGCTCAAAATTAGTAATACGTATTGGTACAGACATTTGTTTCATGAAGTTGCAGCCATTTTCTTATGAATGATATAATACAGCTCCATGAAGTGCATACAGTAGCCAGAGCTGAAATATGATAGATTTATTGAAATATGTATCAGCTTTAACCTTTCCAAGAATTTTCTGTGTTATGTCATTTTTTTCCCTGAAGTTAATCTTGTTTTTCTATAACAACAGTCAGTCGTCACTGCTGGATTGAAACAAAAAAAGGGACAAATTTGCCTTTGGCCCTCTTCTTCCCATATGACAAAAACTGTAAACTTTGGCTGTTAATGGTGCTGAACTACTTATCTAATTTGTATGCAAAGACTGTATGAAAAATATGACAGTCTAAAATGCACTCCTTTGATGTGTGTGCAAGCATCTTATTTAGTCTCATAAAAGAAACATTTCTTTTTACTAGATTTCAATCACAGATATTTTGGAAGGCACTAGCGTTAGCATTGTTTGGATCTAAGCTCAGAAGTTTAGAAAGCAATGTGTGATAGGGAAGCTGTCTCAGTTTCAGAAATGTTATTCGGATAACCCAGGGATACACTGAATCAAACCTAGGTACATATAAGAAGCACTGGCAAATCTCCATCTCTCCGGAGCACTGCCTGTGAGTGAAAGACAAAGGTGTTCAATCAGAAACTGAATCTCATAAGCAATGCCTAACTTAACGGACTGAAAAGCTCAGTTGTAGCCCTATCCCGTTATAGAAATGCATGTGGATATAATGTGTTCAGAGCACTGCACGCTTAAAGGTAACAGAAAACAACCAGATGATTGGACCCATGGGACGTAAGGTGACACTTGCTCACCATTCAGCACAGTGGTGCTGTACCATCAGAGTTAAATAGAAGGATCTGTTGTTAGGCAGCATGCGTTGGTACCTATGAAAATAAAAAAGAGAGAGGAAATCATGGCCTCGTTGAATCTAATAGATTTTTTTCATTGACTTCATGGAGGCAAAATTACACTTAGAGTTGTATACTATGGGCTTTCCTTTCAGAAATGTAATAAATTTCCAAACTCTATTTCAATAGTTTATTCTCACCCTTATTTTTATTACAGTTTAAAGAAGAAATATTAGGTACTTTTGTTCTTCTTCAGGCATACATATTTTCTTTGTCAGCAGAGCTGCATGCATTGTACAATTGTTTTCAATATAAGGTAAGACAGATGTCTGCAAAGATCTGCAAGAAATTTCTCCTTCCCTTCCCCAGCACCTCAGCTTAACCTTAGAATAAAGATTAGTAAGGAGTAAGCCTTGGTGCTTCTAAGGGTTAACTGCAGACAGTTTGAATTTCTGCCCACCAGCTGTAGGTCAGAGCTGTGTCTAAAGAAACTGCTGAAATACCATAGTGGCATCAAGATTCCTAAGAGGCAATTAGCGCCATATACATAACAATAAAATTTGTCCTCTGCAATGCTCCCAACACATTCTTTTTAAAATCTTAATTTATAGATCTTAGTTTTGCAGATATTTCTGTATGCACCCAGTTTTATTCATGTGAGTAACGTGAGGCACATTGGTATCTTATTCAGAGGACTGGGTCATATCCATTAATAAAGGATGAAAATGACTAATGTCAGGGAGGTTATGGAATGGAGTTTTTATTCTTCCAATAAATATGTATGTTCATAATACAACCTCTCTAAAAGACAATGATAGTACTTACTGAACAGATAATAAAGGCAAAAATCTTTATTCTCTAGATCTCAAAAGATTAGGAAGAAAAGGAAATACTATCAGTTTCAGATACCATTTTATTTGTGTTTATATACAAAACAATAAATGCATGTAAGAGGCGATCAGTGTGAAAGGCTTCAGTATGCCATACTGAAAAGATTGAAAGGAAAAGATAAAAAGAAAATCAAATAAATTAAGAAATAGTGGTCAGTTAGAAATAACTTAGTGAAAACCACAAGATATTTCTGAAAGATGGAGTAGCTCTCCAGTCTTTGATAGCATTATTTTTATGTGCCTTCTAGTCACAACTGAAAAAGTCTTTTCTCCTAAATATATGCATCTCTTGAAATATATATTACACAGGAGGACAAAATCAAAGTCACTGTGGTACAAAGCAGCTGGAAGCAAGTAAAGCCTTTTAACAAAGTTAACCTAAGACTCTATTTAAAAATATGTGATGACTAACCTCACCTTCAAAGTTTTTCCTACAAAAAATATCCACCTGACAGGGGATGAATGGCAGCCTAATATTACTTCTCCTGATCTGCTAATGCATTCAAACTGCATATGCAATTGTTTAATGCAAAATCATTCTTCTTCCTTCATCCTCTTTTCTCAGGCCCAATTGCTACTTACCCATTTACATGTTCTGTCTTGCCTTTAAGCCTATAAAATCCTATAGCCAAGATTTTTTTTTTACTTTGTGTCTAGCAAAATGGGTCCTGATCTAGCTAATGCTTCTGGTCACTGCAGAAAAATAAAAGAAAAATAGTAATTATTTTATTTGTGTGAATAAATGCTGAACAGCAAAGCAAAAGTCTTCACAGAATCTGAACTACTCCCACATCTATAAGATGGATGCCTAAAATATCTGAATTCTAATTCTTCTTGAAATGGCAGAAAAATGTCAAGACAAGAAATAGACAAATGGCTGGTAAATCAGGAGGAGGGATAAGAGGGAAGATACAACCTCAAATTAACCATTTTGAATTCTACTTATTTTTGATTTAGCATGAACTTTAAGTTTGTTAATAAAGCGACAGCATCTCTGAAAGTGTTGATGTTAGTTTAATATCCTTATGACAGTAAAAAATGGACTGAGGCTATGGGCTATGTCATTTGTTCGTGAATTAGACACATTGTAAAGCTTATTTTCTGACTGTATACTTAGCTTTTGCAGTTACTCCTAAGACATTAATCTTTTGAAAAGGAGAAGATATCATCTTTCAGAAGAAACATGTCATAAATATTTTGATAAAGTATTTATAATCCTCAAAAACAGATGGCTGTTCCATAAAGATTGTCAGCTGAGGAGGTTTGCTGACAGAAACATGTTAAACAACTGCAAAGTTTTTGAGGGAAGGATTTGCACCACAAAATCAGATGCATTTTTCTATTAATCAATCACAGCTGGGTGATTTTTTGACAGCAGGAGCATGCTGGACCTAATTTGATTGTCTTGCACTTTTTCTGATTAATAAATCCTGGGTAAGGTGAAACTTGATGGAGAGAGTATAAAGGCAGATCACTTGCATAAAGTATAGGTAGGAAGAAAGGAGAAGAAAATAATTTGACATGTGCAGATAAAGGAAAATCCATGGGATTGTATTCACATACAAAATTTAGTATTGTTTTTGCTAAGATACTAATAGATAGCATTTAAACTCTCAGAAGTATTGTATAAATCCCTCCAAAGAATGCATATTGCATAAGCAGAGTATAGTACTTGAGATTTCACATATCCTTTGAATCTTTTCTGTATGTATTAACTGCCTTTTTGATGGAAAGACAAACACATGGTAAGGCAGGGCTCGGTAAAATGTCATATCACTGCATTCATTCCCAGTTGAAGAGGCCAACAGGATCATGTAATCTAGGGTGCAGAAAGATACTGAGAGACTGAAAAACATAATCAGGAGAACAGTTACTGGCAGATATTCTCTTCCTTAATATGTGATTTGGTGATACTTGATAGTGAAAGTCTTGCTGTTCCAACAATGCTGGTGTCTCTGACCTCTTCTCACCAGTTCTTCCCCAGCTAAGCAGCCTCTGACGTTACCTTGGCAGATCCCAAATTTCGCATTTGCCATTCACATTTCTAAGGTGTTTGTGGTCTCTTTCAGGTCGATTAGAGACCTTTCTATCACCATATATTGATGAAATGAATGAAAAAAAAATACTTTGTCCACACTGGTAACTTCCGAAATATATTGTATAGTTGCTGCTAATTTTGGACAAATTAAATTTTGATTGTAAAACTAATGCTGTTTTAATTATGTTGTTGCTGAAGACGACCAGGTCTATAATGCAGCAAAAGCAGTCAAACAACAAAGACATTCAGAACTGTAGTAAGATGCTTTGGTATCTAAGTTCCTCCGTCTCAAGTTTCTCTGAGGCATTTCCACTGCTTTTTGCTCATTCTTTGCTGATACCACCAGGAGAAGAGGGAGGAAGTGCTATAAATGTGGTGAACCAACTTCTCTTGATTAATCTTGATATAGTTGTGATCATGCCTGAGACTGTCAGTTATCTCTGGGTTAATTATGGATATGAATCTTAGTTGCTTTGAATAAGACTGGTAAAATAAATTCTACTGTGTTAGATTTTCTCTGGGCCTTGGTGGGACTGCATTGTGTATAACTGAAGAGCTCCATACTTCTAGAAAATAAGTTTTATGAAGAATTTCCTAACTATAAAAGATTTTTGCTTTCCAGATGAGAAATGAATGCAACTAACAAAGGCTAGCCAAATGTTTGAGAGAGGCTTCTTTGCCAAGCAGTTGCTGAATCCACAACGACAATACATTTGGTTTTCGTTTTAGAAAAGAAAAAAAGTGATCCTACAAAATTACTTTTGGTTGAGACATCATGAAGTCATTTCTATTTTTCTCTATTTTTTAACTAAATGAAAAAGTATGACTAAGATTTTAGACATTTCAAATTACTTTGTTGATCTGGAAAGAAAAACACATTTCAGAGATGAGTAGTAAAAGCATGAAGTGAAAAATGGCAAAAGCCATGATGTGTTAGACCGTGTAAAGATCTAACCAAAGGTGTGTAAGAGAACAGTGAAAAAAACAGGAGTATCATTCAATCAGAACAGAGTAAATACTAAAGACATCGTAGCTATGGCTCACAAAATAATTACCTATTTTTCATTTGCTTTTAAAACAGATGATGGCAGAATTTCATACTAAAAAACAATGAGAAATAAGAATCATTCCACACTGTCTTGAGGCTGTTCAATGGTGAAGCGCACTCAAGGCAGGTTAGCACTTACGCACAGCTTTATTTTTTCCATTTTGCAATCTGGAGGACGTCTGTAGCACAGCTGCGCTTGTCTCCCTGATTCAGAGCACATATTGTCTTGTATCAGCTGACTCCAGGACTATTCTAGAAATGTCCTGATGGTGACAGCACTTTGCTGTCGTGAGGTCAAAAAAGTTTATGCAGTTCTAATTTGTGTGTTTATCCTCTGCTTACATGCAAAACAAGAGATATTTTATTTATCACAGTCTAGATTATGGTCACTGAGCTAGGCAAAATACACTCATTTTGTTCACACTGCAAATACAGGCATACTTAGACATATAATAAGGAGTATTGCTAACCTGAATAAGCTATAAACCTGCACTAGAGCACAGTTTCTCAAAGCACGTAATGGCAATGAAGCTCAAGTTGAACCCAGCATTGACAAAATGTGGTGTAGAAATAGCCTCTGTTGATACACAGCATTCTGCCAGAAAAACTACATAATTTTGGACACTGGAACAACCAAATGTAGTTTAGAGAAATACTTTCACAGACTCATAACAACTTCTAGTATTTATTGGCTATTTACCAGTTTAAGAAGAGCTGAGTGTACTTCTCAGCCACAGGATAGAGTTTATTATGGAAGACGATTGCAGAACTATGGATATAATGGAGGTGTTCAAAGCGGTTTGTGAGACCACATGCAGAATTCCTACAGACACAATCTCTGTTCAAGAGAACCTCACTGACATGAGAAATGAAAACTATCACAAACTCTTTTAAAGCCAATGATGACAACGGCAGGCATTAGCTCCAATGCATTAAGGCTTGATGCATGCCTGTCACTTACCCCATAACTAACTAATAATCAGATGTGTAATACCTTAGCCATGACTAAAAGTTGCTTTGAAATGGGCTGGTAATTTAGATTCTCTTTTTTTGGTTGGTGGTTTTTTTTATGTTTATCTTTCTTCACAAAGGTTTGGGTATTTTTTTTTTTTTCAGTAGATGTAAAGAGCACCACTGGTAAGCTGTAGATACACTTTGAGAGTCTGCCAGGAACAAGATCAAAGATAAGTAGATGAACAAGCATTTTTGCATCTGACCTACCTTTCTTGCTTCTTGCAAGGTATCTTCTAGCTGCAGCAAGATAAATATCTGAGGTTCCTAATTATAATAAAGAGGAATTATTTTAATTAATTATTTTAATTAATATTACCTCATGAAAAATGCAATTAACTAAAAGACATTACATGACCCTTCAGTAGTGTAATAGAAGCATACATTCCTCAGTCCTCATTCTTAATTTCCCCTTATCTCTGTATGTGAAGATGAAAATTTTCCTATTGTGCATGGGGGTTGTCTTTCTTTCTGATTTTTACATAACAGAAAATTTGAGGATTACTAAGTCAGATGTCAAATGTTACTGCATCATGGCATTTCTACATTTAGAAACAAAGCTGAAAAGCATTGGATATTCTTACATGTAAAACTGAATTAGAGCTGTACAAATCCTGAAGCATCTAAAGTCAGAGCTCAGTTTGATCCATTACTGTATTAGACTAAAGTACAACTATCCAAGGAAAAATGTATTAGCCATATATTTTCATAATTCTTTAATTTTCTTCCATTTTTTCCATCATGATAAACCCTTAGGGGAATCAATTACCTGAACATGTTAGTAACCTAATACTGTGGGCAAGGGTTACAGTATTACCCAGTGGAACTGATCCTGCTCCCAGTGAAGTTAATACGAATTTTGGCATGAGCTTTCATAGAAGCAGCAGTCACTACAATGTTTGACATTCCTGCAATAAATGCAAAGGCAAAACCTGTTGTTGCATGCATGCTAAGTCTTTTGCAAATGTAGTGGATAGAACTTAAGAGCTGCTTTATGTACTCAAATATTCACACAAAGTCACTCTATTGTTTCTGATAGATGTTGATATAAACATATTGAAAAAAAATTATTTAAGGCATATGAAAGAACTCCAGTCAACAAAAAAGAAACACACACATTATTTTCTGTGTTACAGTATAAATTGATGGAACTGGTATGAATGGCCTTCTGTTAGCATGAGAACACTGTATCTGTAGCTGTCAAATACTTGCATGTCAAGACGTAGATGAACTCATTGTCAAGAAGTGCTTTTGTGGTTTTTTACATTTATGCCATGGATTTATGGAACTGTGTGTCCTATTAATTCCATGTTTGCTTATTTTGAAAGCTTTTTTAGAGCTATGCAATGTCTTTGAGGCTTTGGAAGGATGTTCTAAGTAAGGAAGAAATGGGGATAATATCTGTGATGTGAGAGTTTTGTCTTTTGTTCACGTGTGTTTTTTCTTGTGATAAACATCTCTTCTATCATCACAGTACCATTTTACCTTGCTTTCAGTTTTCATAACTTAGGCCATCACTATTGTCACCTCTGAGTTT
Source organism: Theristicus caerulescens (assembly GCA_020745775.1). Taxonomy (NCBI): domain Eukaryota; kingdom Metazoa; phylum Chordata; class Aves; order Pelecaniformes; family Threskiornithidae; genus Theristicus; species Theristicus caerulescens. The sequence goes on along the minus strand of CM036564.1, from coordinate 23,389,294 downwards.
GAGTCATGGCCTGTACATGGTGCCTGTTTAGCACTGTACCTTATACACATGCCTTAACAATTTAGACCATGGCAATTGCAATATTTAAGAATTGTAATGAATTTACTGTGAAGGAGGCATGAAAATAAGATGGCAGATTACCTATGTGCACATCAGTATTCAACAAAGGAATGGGAAGTTGTGTCATTTTCTTGTGTTCTAGTTTCTCGTGTCTTCTTAAACCAAGGAAGTTTAGCACTATTTATTGGAAGTCACTGCTCTTAAATTATTGTTTGCTCTTAATTATTTTTTTCTTCTCTGGTTATCTTGTGATTTCCAAATATAGAAGATTTTTTTTTCTTTTTGGGCTCTGAAAATATCTGATGACTCGTTGAGAGAGTAATGCTTCTCCTATGATTTTAATGTGATATTGTCTATTTTCTGAATCACTTCCTTAATGTAAGATAGGCCCTAGGAGAAATTAGTTATGTGAACACATTACTGCTGCATTAGGTAAGGATCATGGATAGAAATCAAAGCGAATTTGGGCCTGAATTCAGAGTTACACAGTGTTATAAGGGAAAACACAAATATACATTAGTAATCTCTGTGTAATCATAGAATATCTCAAGTTGGAAGGGACCGATAAGGATCATCAAGTCCAACTCCCTTCTTCTCATGGTACTACCTAAAATTAAATCATATGCCTAAGAGCATCATCCAGATACTCACTGAACTCTGACAGACTTGGTGCCATGACCACTTCCCAGGGGAGCCTGTTCCAGTGACCGATGATCCTCTCAGTGAAGAACCTTTTCCTAATGTCCAACCTGAACCTCCCCTGATGCAGCTTCATTCCTTTTCCTCATGCGCTATTGCTGCTCACCAGAGAGGAGATCAGCACCTCCCCCTCTGCTGCCCCCTTTGAGGAAGTTGTAGACTGCAATGAGGTCACCCCTCAGCCTTCTCTTCTCCAAGCTGAACAAACCAAGTGACCTCAGCGGCTCTTCACAAGTCTTGACCTCGAGACCTTTCACCATCTTGGTTGCCCTCCTCTGGACACACTCTAATAGTTTGACGTCCTTCTTATATTTGAGGCACCCAAAACTGCACACAGTACTCAAGGTGGGACCCCACCAGTGCAGTGCAGAGTGGGACAATCATCACTTCCCTCAGCCAGCTAGCTATGCTGTGCTTGATGCACCCCAGGACACGGCTGGCCCTTTTGGCTGCCAGGGCACACTGTTGACTCATATTCAACTTGCCATCAACCCAAACCCCCAGATCTCTTTCCACGGGGCTGCTCTCCAGCCTCTCATCCCCCAATTTGTATGTGTAACCAGGATTACCCCATCCCAGGTGGAGAATCCGGCACTTGCTCTTGTTAAATTTCATATGGTTGGTGATTGCCCAGCTCTCCAGTCTATCCAGATCTCACTGTAAGGCTTCTCTACACTCGAGGGAGTCCACAGCTCCTCCTAGTTTAGTATCATTGGCAAACTTACTTAATGTACATCCGATTCCTGCGTCCAGATCATTTATGAAAATATTAAAGAGCACTGGCCCTAAAATTGAGCCCTGGGGAACCCCACTGGTGACTGGCCACCAGCCTGATGTGACCCCATTTACTATAACACTTTGAGCCTGACCCATCAGCCAATTGTTCACTGAATGCGTTATGGACTTGTCTAGCTGTATGCTGGACATTTTGTCCAGAAGGATACTATGAGAGACAGTATCAAAAGCTCTGTTAAAATCCAAAACTCTGACATCTACTAGCTTCCCTTGGTCAGCTAGATGGGTGACCTTGTCATAAAAGGAAACTAAGTTAGTTAAACAGGACTTTCCCCTTGTGAACCCGTGCTGGCTATGACCAATGACTGCATTGTTGTGGTTGTTGCTAAGTAGTACTTAGTCAGGGACTTCAGCTTCCTATGCTCTGCCAGGTGCACAAGAAGCTGGGAAGGAGAACAGCCAGGACAGCTGACCCAAACTGGCCAAAGGGCTATTCCATACCATATGACATCATGCTTAGTATATAAGCTGGGAGGAGTTGTCTGGGAGCAGGGGACTGCTGCTCAGGATGGGCTGGGCATCGGTTGGTGGGGTGGTGAGCAATTGCATCGTGCATTGCTTGCTTTGTATATTATTATTATTATTATTACTATTATTACTATCAGTACTAATACTATTTTACTTTATTTCAATTATTAAACTGTTCTTATGTCAACCCATGAGTTTTCTCACTTTTACTCTTCTGATTCTCTCCCCCATCCCACTAGGGAGGGGGGAGTGAGCGAGCGGCTGTGTGGTGCTTAGTTGCTGGCTGCAGTTAAACCACAACAGTCCTTTTTGACAACCAGCTTGGAGCACAAAGGGTTTGAAATAATAACAGATTAACCAGAGTGTGCTAAGGAATTTGTATCTGTTAACAGTTGCCGGTCACAATATTGATACCTTTGTTCTCAATATTAGTTTATCTGATCTGCACCATGCTCTTGTTTTTGCTGTACATGTTAAAGATTGGTGTTGCTTTTTGCAGTTTGCTGTGCTTTGCCATGATTAGTGATGTTTTGCCTGGAAGACTGGTTGTTAAAACAATGGCCTTGAGCTTTATCTGGTATTTGGGTTTTGTACTGAAGCCATTACTGTACTTCGGGTACCATCTCATGGAGACAATTAGCAATTATACTTCTTCCTCTGAGAGGTTTTTTGTAGAGCAAATACAGAATGGCACCTTTGCTACCTTCTTCTGTGATGTTTCCTCCTCCATTACAACAACTTTTCAGTATCTTGAACATCCTTGGGTAGTTAAGGTACTTCTGTTTGTATGTCTTGGGAATATTGTTTCAGTTTTGTCTAAGGTTAATAAGCAATTTAAGAATATCATCCAGAGATCTGCCCCAAGGCTAGTTAGTTATGAGTGGCAGGGTGTGTGGGATAGTATGGGCAAGTACCTAGGACAGTGAGCACCTCCAAAGTTTTGGAACTTCACCCCTGAACAAGTGCAGAATCCTGAAAAACTAGTAAAGTATTTGGGAAAAGTATGCTGTCATCCTGGCAATTCCAGAGACACACAAATTACTGTAACATGCTGGGTCCTGTCCCATGCCGAGCCCTATTCAACACTATTCAGTACCCTCAAGAGGAAGAGAAGGTCTCTGGATCTGATGACAAAACAACAGACACTGCAGCTACTCCAACCCCAGCAACAGGCATTGCGGCTACGCCAGCCTTGGTGACAGGCACTGTGGCTACTCTAACCCCTGTGACAGGCACTGCAGCTACTCCAGCCCCAGTGACAGGCACTGAGGCTACTCCAACCCCTGTGACAGGCACTGAAGCTGCTCCAGCCCTGGTGACAGTAACTGCAGCTAATCCAGCTCCTGCAAGAGGTACTGCAGTTGAACCAGAGAACCAACCTGTGTCAGTATCAGTCACCCCTACACACAATAAAAAATACACAAGAAAATCAGCTCGTTTAGTAAGGGATGAAGATGAACCAGGGCCATCACGAGAACAGGAGGAGGAAGAGGCAGAACTCATAAATGAGACGGTAACCACATGACCCCTGTCCCTGAGTGAGCTGTGAGGCATGCAAAAAGATTTCAGCAGTCATCCAGGCAAGCAAATTGTCATCTGGCTGCTCCAATGCTGGGATAACGGAGCCAGTAGCCTGGAATTGGAGGGTAGGGAAGCCAAGCAGCTGGGATCTCTTTCTAGGGAAAGGGGCACTGACCTTAGTCAGTGGAAAAGGGGTAAATGTCCTTAGCTTCTGGAGGTGACTCCTGTCGGGCGTGAAGTAACGGTATTCCTTCAAGTAAGATGTTATATGTCACCAGACAAGTGGACCACCATGGAGAGAGGTATCCAGTATCTGAGAGAGTTAGCCATGCTGGAGGTGATTTATGGTGGCCTGAACAACAAGCAGTTATCCAGAGATCCATATGAAGTCAAGTGCACATGACCCATGTGGTGGAAGTTTGTATGGAGCGCACTATCATCACATGCAAACTCATTGGCAGTAATGACCTGGAAAGATGGAGAGGAACAGATGGTGGACTAATTGGCTGGCTAACTCCAGCAATACGAAGAAAGTCTCTCTTGCTCCCTATGGGCCTGCATCTTGCCTGTGGAGAAACTGCCAGACATGCTAGCCAAGAAACTATCCTGGGAGTTCCAGTGATTCAAAGAGGATCTGTCCAGCTCCCCACCCATACAGACCAATATCTCAGCTATTAGGAGTAAGCACTGCTCAGACAGAGGACATAGTGGATACACACCATGGGCCACCCTGTGGTTTTACCTGTGTGACCACAGAGAGAACATGAGGAAGTCAGATGGAAAATCTACCTCGACCCTAGAGGCACGGGTACGTGAGTTGCAAGGAAAAACAATCACAAAAGGCAGTTCTTCCAGGAAAATTGCTAGTTCAGTTTCCAGTGGGCACTTCCCCAGACAGAGTAGAAAGGCTGATTTTGCTTCTAATCTTAATAAAGGGATTTTTTGATTTGCATTTACAGGAAATGGGTAATGAATACTATGACCAGGACTAGAGGGGCCCTGCCTCCAGCCAGGTGTAGGAAAGGGACAACCGGGTTTACTGGACTGTGTGGATTTGATGGCCTGGTACATCAGACCCACAGGAATATAAGGCTTTAGTAGACACCGGTGCAGTGTACCCTAACACCATCAAGCTATAAAGGGGCAGAACCCACCTGTATTTCTGCAGTGACGGGGGATCCCAACAGATAACTGTATTGGAGGTCAAAGTGAGCCTTACTGGGAAGGAGTGGCAAAAGCACCCCATTGTGACTGGCCCAGAGGCTCTGTGCATCCTTGGCATAGACTACCTCAGGAGAGGATATTTCAAGGACCCAAAAGGGTACCAGTGGGCTTTTGGTATATTTGCCCTGGAGACGAAGGAAATTAAACACCTGTCTACCTTGCCCGGTCTCTTGGAGCACCCTTCTGTTGTGGGGTTGCTGAGGGTCAAAGAACAATAGGTGCCAATAGCTACCACAAGGGTGCACCAGCAGCAATATGGCACCGACTGAGACTCCCTGATTCCCATCCATAAGCTGATTCATTGACTGGAGAGCCAGGGAGTGACCAGCAAGACTCACTCACCCTTTAACAGTCCCATTTAGCCAGTGTGAAAGTCAAATGGAGGGTGAAGACTAACAATAGACTATCGTGGCCTGAACGAAGTCAGGCTGCCACTGAGTGCTGCCATACTGGACATGCTAGAACTTCAATACGAACAGAAGTCAAAGGCAGCCAAGTGGTATGCCACAATTGATATCACTAATGTGTTTTTCTGAAACCCTTTGGCAGCAGAGTGCAGACCACAGTTTGCTGTCACTTGGAGGGGCGTTCAGTATACCTGGAACTGACTGCCCCAGGGGTGGAAACACAGCCCCACCATTTGGCATGGACTGATCCAGGCTGCACTGGAACAGGGTGAGGTGCTGGGCTGGATGTTCAAAGGGAGGATCCCCTGTACACATGATGCAACTGATGCTATGTGGAGTAAGTGGGTCTCAGTAATCACACAACGGGCTCAAATAGTAAACGCCAGTTGCCCAGGAATCTTGGAAGTGATCATGGACTGGCCAGAAGGCAAAGATTTCAGAATATGTCCAGAGGAGGAGGTGATGCATGCTGAGGAGGCCCCACTGTATAATAAACTACCACAAAATGACAAGCGATATGCCCTGTTCACTGATGGGTCCTGTCATCTTGTGGGAAAGCATTGGAGGTGGAAAGCTGCTGTGTGGAGTCCTGTACGACAAGTCGCAGAAACTGCTGAAGGAGAAGGTGAATTGGGTCAGTTTGCAGAGGTGAAAGCCATCCAGCTGTCTTTAGCTATTGCTGAATGAGAAAAGAGGCCAGTGCTCTGTCTCTATACTGACTTATGGATGATGGCAAATGCCCTGTGGGTGTGGTGACAGCAATGGAAGCAGAGCACCTGGCAGTGCAGAGGCAAACCCATCTGGGCTGCTGTATTGTGGCAAGATATTGCTGGCTGGGTAGAGAACCTGGTTGTAACAGTACGTCACGTAGATGCTCGTGTACCCAAGAGTCGGGCCACCGAAGAACATCAAAACAACCAGCAGGTGGATCAGGCTGCTAAGATTGAAGTGGCTCAGATGGATCTGGACTGGCAACATAAGGGTGAATTATTTCTAGCTCAGTGGGCCCATGACACCTCAGGCCATCAAGGAAGAGATGCAGCATATAGGTGGGCTCGTGATCAAGGGGTGGACTTGACCATGGACACTATTGCACAGGTTATCCATGAATGTGAAACATGCGCTGCAGTCAAGGAGGCCAAGCGGTTAAAGTCTTTCTGGTACAGAGGACGGTGGCTGAAATATAAATATGGGGAGGCCTGGCAGATTGATGTATCACACTCCCACAAACCCACCAAGGCAAGCGCCATGTGCTTACAATGGTGGAAAGAACCACTGGATGTCTGGAAACATATCCTGTGCCCCATGCCACTGCCTGGAACACTCTCCTGGGCCTTGAAAAGCATGTCTTATGGTGACATGGCACTCCAGAAAGAACCAAGTCAGATAACGGTACTCATTTCCAAAACAACCTCATAGACACCTGGGCCAAAGAGCATGGCATTGAGTGGGTATACCACATACCCTATCATGCACCAACCTCCAGGAAAATTGAATGATGCAAGGAACTGTTAAAGACTACACTGAGAGGAATGGGCGGTGGAACATTCAAACATTGAGATACACATTTAGCAAAGGCCACCTGGTTGGTCAACAGTAGCGGATCTGCCAATCGAGCTGGCCCTGCCCAGTCAAAACTTTTATGTACTATAGAAAGGGATAAAGTCCCTGCACATAAAAAATATGATGGGGAAGACAGTCTGGCAAAGGCAAACTCATTCATGGGATTGCTCAAGGACCTGGGTGCTTTTGGTGGGTGATGCAAAAGGATGGGGAAGCCCGCTATGTACCTTACGGGGATTTGATTTTGGGTGAGAATATCTAATGAACTGAATTTTATAATGTCAGTTGCTATGTAATACTGTATGTCATCACTTCTATGGTTGCTATATGGCATATCAACAGTATACAGTAAGAATCACCCAAATTAATGAAGAATGAGCTATGAGGAAACCGAGCAAAGTGCAGTGGTGATGGAACCAGAACTGGCTTCAGGATGCAACAATCCAACACCACACACCATCTCTCCTGCCCTGAAAGACTGTTATGACAGATGGGGCCCAAAGTCATGGACTAAATGAAGTCAACAGACATTTTAGAGAGATGGCCCAACGACTAAGGGAATGATATCTGTGTGTATCTATCAAAAGATAGGAAAAGTAGTGGTGATTGATTGGAATGTATTGGAAAGGGTAGGACCAGGGCATAATGTAGATCCTATGGAATAAGGGGTGGATACTGTCCTGGTTTCAGCTGGGATAGAGTTAATTTTCTTCCTAGTAGCTGGTATAGTGCTGTGTTTTGGATTTAGCATGAGAATAATGTTGAGAACACAATGATGTTTTAGTTGTTGCTGAGTAGTGCTCTACACTAGTCAAAGACTTTTGAGCTTCCCATGCTCTGCCAGGTGTACAAGAAGCTGGGAGGAAACATAGCCAGGACAGCTGACCCAGACTGGCCAAAGGGCTATTCCATACCATATGACATCATGCACAGTATATAAGCTGGGGGCAGTTGTCCGAGAGGGGCGGACAGCTGCTCAGGGATGGCATGGGCATCAGTCAGCAGGTGGTGAGCAATTGCATCATACATCACTTGCTTTCTCTGTTAATATTATTACTATTATTATTATTATTACTACTACTACTACTACTATTCTACTTTAATTTATTTCAATTAAACTTTTCTTATGTCAACCCACAAGTTTTCTCACTTTTACTCTTCCAGTTTTCTCCCCCAACCCACCAGGGAGAGGGGAGTGAGCGAGCAGCTGTGTGGTGCTTAGTTGCTGGCTGGGGTTAAACCACGGCACTTAAGTTTGTGTTCTAACCTAAATTTTTAATCTTTATTTCTTGAATACCAGAGAAGGAGTTATTTCTTGTGGCAGATATTTTGTCTAACTAGTCAACAAAACTTTAATTGCAGTCAAAATCTTGAAAATTTATCAAGAGGTGTGTTAAAATCTGGCCTAACATTCCTTATTTCTTTAGATAAGGTTTTACACTTTATAATAAACTACCACTGCACTCTTAAAATCCTGAAACAAATCTTGCTAGTGTTAATTATTTGCAGCTGAAATGGTAAAATCTGCATGAGAAAAGTTCCTTCAGTCTCTCTTCTGTTCTTCTCAAGCCACCCTGTAGATATTGTTCCCCCTTACAAATCCATGTGAAATTTGTATCACTCATCTGTGTTTAGCATTCTGCTCCCTAGAGGCTATGCTTGTATGTCATGCAAAGTATTTATCGTAACAGTTTATATGCTGTTCCTGGTTCAACTGGTGATATGACTTGCATAATATAAATTGCAACACCATTTCTTAGCTTCACAAACAGTATTTTGATATTGTATTGGTACATGAAGAAATGGAGGTAAAGGAAGGAAAAATGTGATAGACCAATTTCTCAACTGAAACTCACTCTCTGCTGGTTCCTTTCTGCCGCTGTTTACAAGAACTAAATAAATAAATTGTCACACAACAGGAAATTCTAGTTTCCAGGTAAGGTGAGGTCATCGGTATCATATTAGAATGCAGTGGATCTGTCCTTAATATGAGGTTCAATTAGTGAGAGAGATGACATTTCTCCAATGAGAAGCATCATCATTTTTGCAGAGACTTGTCTGTACAGAAGCATGTGAAATTAAAAACTCTTATTATGTAGTCATACCACTAATGATGAATATTCAGTTATAATCCTGAACAGTTTCACTAGTATTATATGGGGCTATAGACAAGATTATGTGATTTGCAGTGATTACCCTTGATCTGTACTCAGGTTACATTTGGTTGAACGGAGACAGTAGAAGATAAGGGTGGTAAGCTGTGTCTCTGACTGAGAAAGAACTGAAAGACAGACTTCTTTTCATGTAGACACACATAGTTTTTTAGAACTACAGAAGTTAAGAGATAGGAAATTACATCTTTGAATGTAAATTCATCCCGCTGTCAGTGGAGGACTGCTGTGTAACACTTATTCAGTCCTGCTGCCCAGCCAAAACTGTACCACTCCAAGCAACAGATCTCCTTCTGCTTCTGGAGAGAAATGTTCTTCTATCCCAACAGAAAGCCTACTGTAAGAAAATTTCTCCTGATATTCAAATTTTCCCTCTCTTGAATTAATCCAATTATTTCTACAAATAACCCAACTCATTTTAAATAATTCATAGTTTTTCTTTTTATTATTGTCCTTCAGATCTCATAAACTTACAGTCTCTCCTGTGTTAGATTATACTTAGCTATCACCTTTCCTTCCCCAAGTTTTGAGATATGTTTTAGTAGAGTTAAAAACAAAAAACAAAGCACAGTATATAGAGCACAGTCACAGACTGCCTTCCAAGTAAATATTCTTTTCATTAGTATGGCTCAGGATAAATAAATAGGTATATTTTGGGGGGATTGATATTAATAGGTCAATGCGCAGAGCTGTAAATAGTAGTAACAAGGTGAAATTGGAAACAAGAAATTTCAGTATGAATATCAAGAAAATATAGCAAGATACATGTTCATATGCAGACAGAATTGCTGGAAACTCCATCATCTGAATCAATTGACAATGCAGTGCAAGAATATTAAAGAATATGGTGTACAGAATAACTTCAATGACAGAGGAAGACAAACTAAAGGATACAAGGAGTAGGCCATTCAGGTGTATTATTTATGCAATTCAGTGCCTGAAAATGAATAATTGTCTCATAGCAAAAGACTTCTAATCCACATATCATGTCTTTGTCTTAAATAACAATGATTTAGCAAAATGTTTCTTAAGCAAAAATTTATCTCTTCATCTTAAGTGATTAAAATATAATCAAAATTATAATGTAAGCATAATCTAGCTGTAATAATAATAATAATAAAAACAGGTCTGGAATTGTAAACAAAGACTATGAAACAACGATGTCTTTACCTTGGATTAAAATGGGATACAATATTACTGTAACAACAACTCTAGGAAAGGATGCATCATTTCAGACAAATGCCAGCAAATGATGATATGATCTTATGGCTGCATATGACATACAACAGATTATATGACAAATTACAACATTACTCTTTACAGCAGCCTGCTACTAGTGATGGGATAAAATGTTTCCTGTAGCCAGCTGGCATCTGCAACAAAGCGTATGAGCATGTACTTTTACTGTTTGTTCCTTTAAAGGATAAGAGATTATTAGTGTTCAGCCACTAACTGAGAACTCATTTAGACCTCGCTGTTGCCTCCAGGAGGCGCGGCGACCTGGTTCAGGAACGGCACGGCGGCCAACCCCAGGCCACTCGGGCCATCAGCTCACAGACACCAATGTGGTGGATGACAAATGGCGTTTATTGATAAGTAACACAACATTATATAGCTAAAACTCACAACATCACATCCGCCTGCTTACATCATAAACTAAACACTATTGGCTATCAGGAGAGGGGACCCTATCTTTCCGTACAACACGACATCTTCCGGCCGCCAGACCCTAACCAACTACATCTCCCCCCTCCCTATGCACAACTAAACTAGCTAAATATAACAATCTTAGAAAACTTTATTTTATAACAATCTTAGAAACATGTATCATAAACCTGAAATAAAAATAAGACACAATAAATAGGTAAGAGGTGGGAGGCAACTAGTAATAATAGGGTGTAACTTGGGGTAACTTAAAGATAACTGGGAGTAATAACCTTCTCTGACTGGCTTTTAACAGACGACACAAACCTATTCAATATACAAAACAAAAGCAATCTCTAAAATCAAGATTACACAAAAACATCACAAGCCCCTCCCCATAGGGGCTATGTCACCGTTGTTTGAATTCCGCCGGTATAGAACTCCCAGGTGTGGATCGGATGCTTGTCAACTTGTTGTTCTCTCTTGCTATCAAGATGTACGGGTGACAGGGGTGTCCGATAATCCGATCCTGTGAACAAAAACTCATAATTCATTAGTTTTATTCTGAAGGTCTGGCTTAATAGACCTAAGCGGACACCACTTAACACTATTATCTTTTTTGACAGCAGCGTACCCCCGCCCTATAAGGACTAACCTCCACCCTTGTTCCCATTCTCCCAACTCATTTCTAATTATAACCAATGGGCCTTCTTCTAATGCTCGAGTGGCCCAATGTTTTTGAGTAGGGCTATTCACCTCTTCTCCCCTAGGGAATTGATTCAGTGCCAGCAAAGCAGTCACTAATAAACGTATTTGGTCTCCTGGGGGGATGGCATTGACAAAACCTTCTGTTTTTGCTAACACCTCTAATTTAGATTTTAAAGTTCAATTCGCTCGTTCTACTATGGCCTGTCCCGTGCTATTATATGGGATGCCATGTATTAGGGTAATACCCCATTTTAGAGCAAATGCCTGGACTGATTTAGAGACAAAATTCGGACCATTATCTGTTTTGATCTGATTAGGGACACCAAGCCACGCCATAGCTGTCAACCAATGTTGGATAGTTGCTTTAGAATCGATTTTAAGATGTTGAGTGGCTATGATCACTCCACTATATGTGTCTACAGTCACAGCTAACCACGCCCGAGGTTTCAACAACTGGCAAAGCGTAAAATCCGTTTGCCATACTTCAGAGGCTTTAAGACCTCTGGGGTTTACCCCACTAGACCACAGCGGTGCTCTCTGACAATAGGGACATGTAGCTACTATGTGTTTCGCGTCAGCAACCGAAATCCCACATTTCCTCGCTAGCGCTTTGGCTCCGATGTGGAGAGACTCATGTAGCTGACGGGCATCTCTTAGTGTCCACAGTCCCTTTGCAGCAGCATCTGCTTTGTCGTTACCAGTTTGAAAAAACCCCTTAATTGGGCTGTGACTGTTGACGTGGATGACCGATATAGTGCCCTTTCGAGACAAAAGTGCTTCTTCCAACATTAGGGCTATTGTAGATGTTGACACGCCGGGTTCCAACATGGCCAAACAAAGTTTGGCCACAAACATCGAATCAGTCACTATTATTGAGGTGTTCCATTGGAAACAGTCCGCACGCTAGTACCACGGCCATCGCTTCTAACTGCTGAACCGAAAGCGTGTAATCGGTCATCTTAATACAATGCCATTCTCCTCCCGACTGCCATACCGCCGCCGCGGTTGAGGTCGTTGAGGACACATCTGTGAAGACCGTTGGTCCCTGTTGTGGCTGATCCATAATCTTCTGTGGGAGGTCAATATTAACAATTGCCAGCATTTGAACCCAGGGAGGCTTTATAGCATACCGGATTTCTCCTCTTCGCAGTTTTTCATTAATTTGGATGGGAATATTTTTGCTCTTAACTCTGTTTGCTTTCATTTCCTCTTCCCTTAAATGTGAATCGGTTACAAACCACTCGTCCCAGCTAGTGTCTGATTCGCAATCGGAACTCGACTGACTGGTTACTTCCGGGCTCCGATACTTTTTCACTAGGCTCCAGCCCCGCCCACTTCCCTTGCGGGCGGGCTGATTGCTTCTCAACCTCTCATCCACGCTCCCTCCCCCTTTCCAATCGCCCCCGCCACCTTTCTCCTTCTCATTCTCCTCCCCCTTCTGTTTGACTTCCTGCTTATTCCCGCCAGGGGCATCTTCGCCCCGCCCTTCCCCTTGGGGCTCGGCGACATATTGGGGCACATAGGACGTCCTCAGACTCTGAGTTCCCTACGGCGCTCCTAGCCTCCTCAGCTAACCTACCCCAGAAGGATTTCGCTCGTTTCTGTCCTTCCATAAGCGGGACGGGGTTCGGGGATTGAGGGGGCGTGTAACCCTCTTGCAGATCTCTAGACTCAGCAAAGTCGCCATCGTCTGGTGAGTCTGCCATGCAGATCTCCTGCTCTTGTATAACTTTCTGTAAAACCTGTGCAACTTTTCCCCAAAATTCAAGACCCTCCTCACAACCGGAGGACATCGCCTCCTCAGCTAAGGCTTCAGTGCGCTCATCCCGCACTTCAGGGTGGAAAATATCCACTGACTAATCAACAGCCCCAATTCGTAAAAGCCTCGCAACAGCGAGAATAAAATCTTTGGGTCTACAATCAATACCCCACTGCTTACACAAATCTGGTACGACCTTCACAAGGGCTTCCATCTTCCTTGTGGATGTGGGAGCGTCCTCCCCGCCAGGCTGGTCCAACCGCTCCGGCCGCCGTTCACCCGTCCAGGCGATGATCCCGGGTTTCGGCACCACTTGTTGCCTCCACGGAGGCGCGGCGACCTGGTTCAGGAACGGCACGGCGGCCAACCCCAGGCCACTCGGGCCATCAGCTCACAGACACCAATGTGGTGGATGACAAATGGCGTTTATTGATAAGTAACACAACATTATATAGCTAAAACTCACAACGTCACATCCGCCTGCTTACATCATAAACTAAACACTATTGGCTATCAGGAGAGGGGACCCTATCTTTCCGTACAACACGACATCTTCCGGCCGCCAGACCCTAACCAACTACACCTCGCTTTTTTTCTTTGTGACCCAAGTGCCCTCTTTTAGGCAAAAATATTCAGAGAGAAATAATAATTTCAAAGACATAAAAAGATGACCCCCATTCAGACAACCTCTTGTGCAAGCATGTGCATATGTGAGGATTACAATAGAAAATACCTCCATTAAGACAGTTTTACATTGGCAAGGGAGTATGTTGTATTAACAATGAAATATTTTTTTGTCATAGAGAGAAATATGTGTGTGTTTGCTTTGGTAAGAAGGGAGAGGAGCAATCCATGTATACGTAACCAGATAATGCAAGAAAGTTTTTTTTTTTTTTCATGAAGTTTATAAGTTCGGACCTCAAATATTAGCTACACCATTAGGTTTAAGGAAATTCACCCACTTTTGGAAACAAAAATCAAGAAGACCAAGGCCCAAGCCAGGTGAGTGAAGAATGGCCAAAGAATTGACTGCATGTGTAAAATACGATCATGATACTACTACTAGCCACAGATGAAAAAGGTGCTGAAAACTGGTCAGGGAAGCAATGTAAAATATCAACATCTTGTCTAGAACTCTCAGTAGGACTGATTTTCCATTGGCCTTTACCATTCGGCATATAGGTAGCATGGAAAAGTTTACCTTTTTAAGATGAACTGATCCGAAAAGCTTTTGTTGATCATTGCTGTCTATGTGGGAACTAAAATGTTCCCAGTCTGTTTGGCAGACAGCAGTTTGAAGTGCTTTCAAGAGGTGTGATGTTGTATGACGTCTATAAGTGAGCCACTATCATTAATCTTTCCTAAATTCCCTTGGCACAAACAGGTGCATTGTGTTTCACAAGAGTAACTTTTCTCATGTCCAACAAATATTTGTCTTATATTAAACTAGGAAAGACTGAAGATCTTTCCTCACCCCTTGTTACTTAGGCCATAAAGTCAAAACAGACTCAGACACACTGCCAAAGAAATAACCTATAGTGATAAAGACACATTGAATCCTAAAGATTCTTTATTCACTGTATTTGCTCATGTTGTTTCCAGTCATGGCAGTTCACAAAGCAATGGTTTCATAAAGGCCCCAGTAAAGGCCCCAGTCCACTTAAAGAAGAATGGCAGTTTATCCAAGGCACTAATTCATGCCTTTCCATGCCTCTCCCCAGTGATCATGTTCCTTCACAAATGATGTGACTATTTAAACCTGTCATGTTTTAACCCCAGCTGGCAGCTAAGTGCCACACAGCCGCTCAATCACTCCCCCCAGTGGGATGGGGGAGAGAATTGGAAAGGTAAAAGTGAGAAAACTCGTGGGTTGACATAAAGATAGTTTAATAGGTAAAGCAAAAGCTGCACATGCAAGCAAAGCAAAACAAGATATTAATTTACTACTTCCCATTGGCAGGCAGGTGTTCAGCCATCTCCAGGAAAGCAGGGCTCCATCACACGTAACAGTTACTTGGAAAGACAAATGCCATCAGTCCAAATGTCCCCCCCTTCCTTCTTCTTCCCCCAGCTTTATATACTGAGCATGATGTCATATGGTATGGAATAGCCCTTTGGCCAGTCTGGGTCAGCTGTCCTGGCTGTGCTCCCTCCCAGTTTCTTGTGCACCTGGCAGAGCATGGGAAGCTGAAAAGTCCTTGACTAGTATAAACACTACTTAGCAACAACTAAAACATTAGTGTGTTCTCAACATTATTCTCATGCTAAATCCAAAACACAGCACTATAGCAGCTACTAGGAAGAAAATTAACTCTATCCCAGCTGAAACCAGGACAGTATCCACCCCTTATTCCATACCATTTACTTCATGCTCAGGTCCCACACTATCCAAGGCATCCTCATTAACCACCACCCCCCTTCCCATCCTTTGATACAATACACATTCCCTTAGTCTATGGACCACCCCTGTGAAATGTCTGTAAAACATCCATAAACATCCACAAATGACCACAAAATGTCTGTTGAGTTCATTTAGTCCATGACTTTGGGCTCCATCTGTGATGGTAGTCACTCAGGACAGGAGAGGTGGTGTATTGCATGGAGTTATTGGGCACCAAAGCCAGCTCAGGTTGCGTCACTGCTACACTTACACTGCTTCTTTTAACACTTGTCCTCCATTGGTTCAGGTGGTTCCTGCTGTAGTAATTCCTACAACATGCAACTCAGATCATGGGTTACAACAATTTAAAGGTATGTCCATTACAATTGCCACCCCTGGCCCCTTTGGGCCAGGTTATAGGGTTTAACATTGCAATAAACTCCTCCCCTTGCTCCTAGCCTGGCTAGCAAGAAGGGGTTCCTGCTACAGTAATTCCCATAACATGCAATCAAATCCAGGGTCACAACCATTTAAAGGTATTTCCATTACAATCTCCACCCCTGGTTTAACAGCTTGGACTTATCCACAGACTGCAGTCCTTTAGGGATGTACCTGCTCCAAGTGAAGCCTTATCCATGAGCAACAGTCTCTCCAGGGGTATACCTGTTGCAGCATAGACTTATCCACAGCCACAGTCACTTAGAGGTGCACCTGTTCCAGCATGTTCTTCTCCATAGGCCACAATGCCTTCAGAGGTATACCGCTGCAGCACAGACATAACCATGGGCACAGATGCTTCAAGATGTACCTGGTCTGGCATGGGCTTATCCACCGCCACAGACGCTATGGGGTGTCCTGCTCATGCGTGGACTCATCCACAGGTCACAGTCCCTTTGACTCGAGTTCACACTGGAGTTCCATCCTGCCTAGTACAGCAGCACAGAAACAGCAGCAATGCCCTGGCCATCTGCCAGCCCAGGCACATTGCCACTGCTGTTATCAAAATGTTCCCAGCCACAGCAGAGTAAGATGATCAGCACTACAGCAGTACAGCAAGAAGCAAAAGCAAAAAGCACCCGCTAACGAGCACTAGACTTTAATATACAGTAAGGCAAGCAAGCTCCGTGGCAAGCACAAGAGCTTGACAATTAATAGCTAAAAAGCAAAAACAGCTATAAATTTGATCTAGCACATTCCCATCAAAACTGTCATTATCTTGAACCCTTCGAGCCCCATGTTGGGTGCCAAAAAGTCCTTTTTTATCATAGATACCACATTCTGAAAGACTTTCCCAAACTGCAAAAAGCCAAGTAGCCTCTGTTCCTGACAGGTGCTCTCAGGGGTGAGTTAGGAGCCCTTGTCCCAGCTGAGACAGTGCAAAGCCCTGAGTAAAAGTTCAGAAATACACTGGCATTTCACTGTTCAATGGGTGAGCCTGTTTTTCTTGCAACACTTCCAGTGACAATATCAGTTGGTGCTTCTTCCACTGTGAGCTGAGTTAAGTATGGTAAATCATTCCCAGAGCCTGATTTCTCAGGGCATAATCAGTTTCTTTTGTATTACTAATTTCATTTCAGAAAACTCAAAACATGTTTTTTATGCACAGGGACTTGGTAAGCCTCTTTGTGCATTACTGACTGTCCCAGTAAGGTCTTTTAATGTAGTTGATTTGATTAAAATTAAATAAACTCATTTTACAGACTATATGTGATAATGTTGGTTTTGTGTAAATTATCTAGCTAGCTAGCTAGCTAGCTGAACCCCTAACACTCCTCTATGTGACACTATCTTTCCAGATCTTTGAGTATTAATAGTTTGTGTGATACTAATGGTATATACACTTGAACAACTGAAATGGAAGGTAAATGAAATACTTCTATCCCTCTTCTTTGCTAATCTTAACCCCCTAGCCGAGGGTACTCACTGTTTTGTCTTGAATATGGTCTGTAAATTCATTATATGCATGTATAATATCCCAGGAAAATGGTTTAATTATTTCAATATTTGCTGTCTTTCAACTCTGAAAAGATTCTCCCATTCCTTTACTTGGAAGATAAGACGTTAGTCTATTTGCAATGCTTTTCTGTTTTAATTTTAAGCTGGAATGGAAAATGGCTTGCATCTGTTGCAGGAGTCAAAACTGCAATAGCTAAAACTTGTGTGTCTTACGAAAGCAGATTAATTTTGGGTGGTTTATTCTGAATGCAAAGTCACACAGAATAAAAGAAAAAGATTGTATAATCAACAGTTGAAATGTTGATGAGGCGCTAATCAACACATGATCTTTTCTACCCTCGAGCATTCATGGTACTGGTGTTAACAGGATGCTTTGTTCATTCATTAAGGAAAAATAAATCCGTAAAGCATTAGCAGTCATTATCCCATATTAGTCCAAAAATAATAGCAACAGAAACTAAAACTGCCTTATGCTTTTCTTTCCCCACAATGACGTACAATCTTTGGTAGTAAACACAAGTAATGCGGGGCAACCATGCATAACAGTTCAGAATACTAGGTTGTATGTGAGTGTGCTTGTTTTTCTGGTGAGATACACTTTGTTTTAACAATCCTATTCTACAATCCCACACTTGTCAGGATTTCTGCAAAAATGGTCTGTTAGTTTTCATACCAAATACGCGTTGTTTAATTTTGTGAAAGTCTCTTTTGTTATAGCCAATATTGTAATCCCAATATTTAAAAGTCAGCTTCTGTCTGTTGTAAGAAGCAGTTGCTACCTTTGTTAATGTACAAGAAATTTATATCCACAGCATGAAAACACATGACTTTGGGTGCCTAGAGGATGAAGGCTAGAACAGATGTCATGACCTACAGATGAGGTTCAGAGATCTTCTAAAACACGTATGTATATAGTTTACATTAATACTGGAAATGATTAAGCAAGGCTATAAAGAAACAATTATTCTTGCATAAGAAAAAAGTACATCAGTACATCACCATGGAAACAGAAATTATGGTCATTCAAACCTTTAGAAATTACCAACATTTCAGCATTTTCAGCTTCGGCCTTGTCTCTAACAGAATCCTTATGCTGTCATGATTTTGAGATCCAGGTCGTTCACAGGTGAATGAAATTTCTCACCCAAGAATCTGTCTCAGAAGGCCTATCTTTTTTGATTCCTTTATAATATAGTGGGGTGGGCAGGTGGCATAAGTGCTAAATAGAGAGTAGTCCCACACAGACTTCTCAATGGTTTTATTCTTTGACCAGCTACTCTTTCTGTGAATGTATACATCAGAGGCCCAGTTCAGAGCATTCTAATTTGTCCAGGGGCAGATATCACGATTGCACTTTGAAAAAAGGAGCAAAAAGGCTTTATTCATTTATTAACTCTGTAGTCTCTAAAAGCCAGCTTGCCTGACTCCATCTTGTCTCCTACTGTGCTTAGTCCAGTCAAAATCTACCTCCTAGCAAAGGATTGAGTAGGGACATTTGACATTTGTTTATTGGATGAGCCATCTCCAGAATGGATGTGCTAAAGGCGGCATCCAATTCCTGCTAATGCTTGTTTTCTTCTGGGAAGGATACCTATTCATACAGGAATATTTCTAGCTTTACCCTGCAGTTCTGGGTAAGTGGAATATTGTTATGCAGATGATCTGAATCTAGGCTCAGGTGTGGTTCAAGTAACTAAATTTAATTCTGTTATTATTGCATAGTTCTTATGTGCCTTTTAACATAGAAGCTGGGGCTCGGGACTGATCATGAAGGGTAGTAACAATGGTTTGAACATTGTGGGAGAATGGCTAAGTGAGAAGAGACATGATCTTTTCAGTGTGAGCAATCCTGCTTTTAGTGTATCAAGAAGCACAGAGGATACTATAAACTGACCTTGAACAGCAAAGGACTACTTGGCAAACAACATAAGAGACAACAACTAAGTCCGGAATGTGCTAATGAACCTCTTTGCGTGAACAGCAACCCTGTACCAATCATATAACTGTCTTAAGCGCGTGAACACATGTAATGAACCAATCACACAGATATTGCTACTGCGTGCTCTGCTGATTGTCTATATAAGCCTTGTAATTATCTGAAATAAAGGAGAACGATCATACTCGCATCGAGGTTACATCGTTACTCCGGGTCCGAACTCTCCCACTCTGACATCTGGTAGCAGAGGATGGTTACTTCGCCTGCGATTTCCGAGACTGCGGTGAGCAGCAGAGGAAGGTAACGTTGCTTGCGATCTCCAAGACTGCTGAGCAGCAGAGGAGGGTAACATCACTCGCATTCTCCGTGACTGCGGTAAGCAGCTAGAGGAGGGGAGTGGGAAACTTCGGCTGAGAGAAGCGCTGCTTGGGGCAAAAAGGCAGGGCAGACGCCGGTGTGAGGTTGCTCCTCACCTCTCAGGATAACGGGCACTGTTCGGGTCAAAAGCGCAGAGCAGACGCTGGTGTGAGGTCGTTCCTCACTAGGCGCAGCAATGGAAACGGGGGCTGCGGCCACACTGCTAGCTGGAATACTCTCTAAGAGAGGGATAGAAGCACCAGCGAAGCAATTGTGTAAATTAATTACACTTGGACAGCGTTGGGGTCATTTCTCTGACACCCATCTGTTATTTTCTGTATCGGAATGGCGGGACTTTGGAGGGACAATGTGGCAAAAAACGATTGAGGGAGATGAAAAAGATGAAAAGGAGATAAAGGCAGTTCGTACACTTTGGAACACCGTGTTAGAGACTTTAAAAGTGATGAAAGCAGAAAGAGAAGTGGCATGCACTGCTGCTCAAATGCTGGGTCCAGGAAAAGTTATTGAAAAACCCCAAAGTAAACCAGGACCTATCACACGCTTTTTCGGACTGCCTGCCGTAAGAGGAATGTCTGGGACTATTTGTAAAAACGTAAGTGAACTGCGGGAAAAGGAAAGTCTTAACTCACCGGGCGAAATAAAAGGTGTGCCGCCGACCCCGGTGCGGGCACCGGGGGAGCGGAAGTTTCTCTTAGCAGAGCCGGAATACGATCTGAGGCAGAGGCAGAAGTGTCTCCACCAGAAACTCCAAAAGGGGCGGGAGCAACGTCAGTTGCTGACCTCATTGACTTAGGCGGAGCACCCTGCCGACCTTCCCTGGCAACGGGAAGAAGGGAGGCGCCGTCAGCACCCTCAGCGCTTTCATCTCCGCTGTACCCACCGCTGCCTTCTTTTGGGGAATCACCGGGAACTACAACTACAACTTCCAAGAAAGAATTGCAGCAACCCTCAGATGTTACTACAGAAATGTTACAAATGGTTCTAAACCGACTTGAGAAATTGGAAACACAAACAACTACGAAGGAAGAAAGCGTGCCTCCATGTTTAAAGAAACCATCAGCACACCCCAGAGTTGCGCGCTGGAGTGGAATTATTAGAGATGCGATTTTAGAAGGACAATGGAAACCCATTGAGGGAAAAAAAAAAAAAAGAAAGAAAAAAAAAGAAAAAGAGAAAAAGGAAAAAAAAGAAAAAAGAAAAAAAAGGAAAGAAGAAAAAAGAAAAAAAAGAAAAAAAAAGAAAAAAAAAGAAAAAAGAAAAAAAAACGGGGAGTTCTGCAACATTGGCATTCCCGGTCATACAAGAGAACAATCAAGGAAAATGGGAACCTCACGATTGGAAAATTTTCATCGTGGTCTTTCCGCCAAATTTTGCAATTACCAATCTCATTAATCATATGTAATGGGAAAGACTCTCCAAATGCAGTCATCTGTCAGTGGCAAAACAAGAAAGGGGAGTCTACCTCTCCTCTCTCATTGGATGCCACTGCCAAATCCACTGTCAAGAACAAAAGTCCAGAAGATATGTTTAATGTACTAGAATGGCTGTTTTTAAGCGTGCAGCCAAAAATGAGTATTCAAACGCGAACTGAGGCAATAGGAGAATTAATACGTAAAGGAAGGTCGCGAATTATAGAGATCAGTGGTCAGGAGCCAGAGAATATCAGTATACCTGTTAGCGCCATAGATATAGAATGGTGGCTCCGTAATGCTGTTGCCATACAGAACGCCTTATTAGGCTATAATGGCAGAATACACTCGCAGCAGCCTCAAGGAAAATTATGGCAAGTATTAAAACGGAATCAATGGATAGAAAAATCCAAAGTAAGTGAAAAACCATTACCAGATGGGGTAACCATCTACACTGATGCAGGCAAGCGCCTACGGCGCGCAGCTTGCGTCTGGAAAGAAGGTGATCAATGGAAACAACATATTATAGAGGGGCAACCTCAAGATTCCCTTCAAACTTTAGAATTAACTGCAGTAGTTTGGGCTTTGACTAATTGGCTAAACACTCCTTTAAATGTAGTAACAGATTCAATGTATGTGGCTGGAATAATGCCACGGTTAGAGGATGCCTTACTAAGGGAAATGACCAACCCTAGATTAGGAAGTTTATTTATCAAGTTACGATCCGTATTAAGTCAACGAACAGCAACCTGTTGTATTATCCATATTCGCAGTCATCAGTTAGATCTTGGACTTGGCCATGGTAATCAACTAGCTGACAGCCTAGTTAGTCCTGCATGCCATGTGCCTCCTATGGATAAATTTCAACAGGCCAGACAAAGTCACAAAAATTTTCACCAAAACGCAAAAAGTTTAAAAAGGCAATTTAATTTAACAGAAAATGAAGCCCGAAGCATCATTCAGGCCTGCCCGAAATGTGGAAATCATGGGCCAGGTATAGGAGTAGGAGTAAATCCAAAAGGACTAAAAGCATTAGAATTATGGCAAATGGATGTTACCCGTGTTCCAGAATTTGGTAGGTTGAAGTATGTACATGTAACAGTTGACACCTTTTCGAAAATGATATGGGCAACTGCGTTGCCTGGAGAAAAAGCACATCATGTATGTAAACATTTGCTTGCTTGCTTCGCTGTATTAGGTGTACCAGAGCGCATTAAGACTGATAATGGTCCTGCCTATGTTAGTCAAAAGGTGAGAGCATTCTTATCGCGATGGGCGGTCTGATGTGATTTAGGGGGTAGCTAGAAGAACAGTTATAAGATAAGGGGGGCTCTGGGATAATTTCTTTACAGACAACTCAGCCTTGGGAGAACAGATGCACGGAACCAGGAAGATAGGAAGAAACAGAAGAATGACAACAATAGTCTTGAAGGACAACATCTACGTGATCCTAGGACTGAGTTTGCGCAGAAGCAAAGGTCAATCAGCGAACACAGTGAGTAAGACTACGAGCCTTCATCTGAAGACCCCCAAAGACCACCACAAGAGATGACTGCGCATGCGAATCAGATATTTACATATGTTAATAAGTTCCTGGAAATCTCATGTTTATGCATAGCAATTCTTAGAAATGCTATGAATATGCATGATTGTATAGTATATATTCTCTAAAAGTTCAGTAATTCGTTGGAGCACTTATGGTGGAGAATCCCCAGTGCTGCCCAGCGCTGCAATAAAGAATACCTGCTTAATAGTAACCTTGTTGCTATTGAGTTTCATTTCAGGGACTCTCTGAGTACTCCGTTTCTCCCTTGGGGAGATTCGGACTGTGAGGAGAAGCATCCGTGAATTTTTGTATCAGTTTTGGCACCCCAGATGGGACCCTCTCTGTTCGGCTGCAGGACCCGTTGAGAACAGGACTCCCTAGGGTACCCCCGGAAAATTTCCGGAGGGACTCCTTGCCTCAATCGGATCACTGCGGGAGCAGACAAGGACCATCTTCGGAAAAAGGTATTCTTTCTCAGGAATGTGGTTAGGACCTGTCCCGGTTATATTTAACGGTCGAGGATATATATGTGTTTCCACAGATCATGGTCCAGTGTGGGTGCCGAGCAAGAGCGTAAAGCCTGTTTTAGCTCATCATGACTCACCTCACGAGCAAAATGGTCAAGCTCCTGATTCTAGAGATGCTATTCCCAATGGTAATGACTCTCCACAAGATTGAGCCCAGAGAAAATATGTGGGTTACATGGGCAAACAAGACAGGACAACAAGCTTTTGTCTATCGCTTGCTTCTGCAACAGAGCCTTTTTGAACATGTTTAATAGGGATACCTGGCTTCAACGTAGGGGAATTTCATAGCTTTGCCACACAAAATTGTAGTTTGTCTATTTCTGTTAGTAATTATAGTGCCACGCTTATTAATAGCCTGAATGTTACCTGATAAGTTTGCTTACCGAAGGAATTCGAATTTTAATCACTCTTTCTATTTTAGGATTATGTTTTTGTGTAGCATTTAGCTGTGTTAAACAAGCTTTGTTAAAAGTGGTAAATCACACCTGGATTGCTCAAAAACAAAAAGGGGGAATTGTGGGAGAATGGCTAAGTGAGAAGGGACATGATCTTTTCAGTGTGAGCAATCCTGCTTTTAGTGTATCAAGAAGCACAGAGGATACTATAAACTGACCTTGAACAGCAACGGACTACTTGGCAAACAACATAAGAGACAACAACTAAGTCCGGAATGTGCTAACGAACCTCTTTGCGTGAACAGCAACCCTGTACCAATCATATAACTGTCTTAAGCGCGTGAACACATGTAATGAACCAATCACACAGATATTGCTTCCGCGTGCTCTGCTGATTGTCTATATAAGCCTTGTAATTATCTGAAATAAAGGAGAACGATCATACTCACATCGAGGTTACATCGTTACTCCGGGTCCGAACTCTCCCACTCCGACAGAACATCATGCAGACTGTGCCTGATTACCATAATGAGTCACTGCTATTAGTAGGCTCAGTGTGGGAACCCCCGAGTGAACAGATACACAAGGTTATGAGCAGCTTAGTTCATTTTGCATGAATAATATGAATATTTATTGAAGTGATTTTTTTAGATAAACACATAGTATTTACAGAAACTGAAACAAACTTTTCAGGAACTAACATGCAGCTAAGAAAAAATTGTCTTATTTATCTACTTGAGGAAAATTCATATTAAGTGTTTAAATGACCTCACTTTGTTAAGTGACTTACCTGGCCAGTCATAACATCCTTGAACATTGAATATTTGACTGTTTATAGATTTTTTCCTAGTTAATTAATCAGATTGGTATTCAAAAATATGTATTTTAATTAACTTTCCATAATAAAAACCAAAGCTGTTAAGATTTTTTCCTGGATCAAATTTGTCAAATATCATTCTTTATTACAGTCTAGTACTAGAATTCATTTTTTTCACCCATTAAAAAGTAGGCTTTTGATCTCAGTTAATCAAGTCTAGTCCAACTACACTCAGTATGATAGAAGAGCATTTCCATGGAGTGACTTGTCCCATGCTTCAAAAGATACAATAAACTGTCTCTGGTGTGCTTGGTCCCTCCATTGACTGGAAGTGACCTAGATGGTTAGTCTACATGCTTTTCTACCTTGAATTCCTTATATTAAATGAAATTAACGCCAATTAAAATGCTTGGCTTTCTGTACAGTTAAGCATGTTTTCACCCCTTTCCTGTTTTCTTTATTAAAGATGTTGTATAGTGCTGCTTGATGCTCTGCATTTGACTAGAAAGGTCCAGGCAAAAGAAGAGCATAATTTAGCTAGAAAACTAGATTTCATGTTTTGGAACACCAGTCCTGGAAAGTTATTCTAATAGAGAGCAAGTGAGCATTCCTATTGCATCTATACTATAGGTTCAAGTTGCATACAGTCTTCTAAAATTTGTTTAAAGCTTTTTGTTTCATCTCTACCAGATGAAAAGTCTTCTCTGACTCTTTTAGCTCTGAATAGTTAGAACAAATTGACTTTCACAATGGCTATACATTCAAGCACTGTAGGAACAGAAAGGAAAACTTGCAGAACCCTGTGGACACTGCACAAGATGTTAGTAATATATTATCAATTTTACAGTCACAAAAACTCTGTGAAATAGTCTGAATCGCTAGCCAAATCAAACTGAACATCAGGTATCAGGATTAATGATTTTTGTGAGCGTCATTCTGTGCTCAATAACACAAAATCAGATCATTAGTAAGAATTTCTGTACTCCTTGCCTGGCCTCCTTATCTTCTGTGAATGGCACTTGTCTTTTCTCAGCAATCCAACTGATACTTAAAGGAGCTTCTTATGGGGGAATTTATAGAGCTAAATTAGGAAGCTGTCCTGGGAAATACTCTGGAGCATTGCACTCTGAATCCTTTCCAGCTAAAGTGATAATATTGTAAATTTAGGATGGCAAAGAAAGTGTGAGCCACAAGAAGTTTGGAAAAGTCTTCAACTGAACTGTTTAACCTTGCAGAGAAAAGTGATAAATGCACTCTTGTTGTGTGTATCCCCCTGTTAAAATTTATTTTTGTGCTTTAAAGGATGACACAAGGTACACTGACTCCCAAAACAAATACTTTCTGTAAGCAAAGAGAAAGAAAGAAACAAGCAAACCCTCTGCTAAGTCCAAGATTTAAAATGTATTGATTTTGATTTTTGAAAAATATAACTCCATGATAGAAAAGAAATGGTCAACAGAAATGGTGAAAATTAATTTAACATTTTACTCCTTATTTGTAAAAAAAATGAAGTACTAACTTAAAGGAGGATTTTTTATAATTCTTAGAGACTAGGAATAAATCCTTTTTTTATGACCGCTAAATGCTGAACAGCCTCTTTAAATTAAAAAAGAACTTCTGTGTGTTTTTCTTCTGTGTTTTCTGTTTCAGCTGCTCTTCCAGAACAAGTTTATGAGGTTTGCTACTTGCTAGTTCATGAGAACTTTTGTCTCAGTATTTAAAAACATGGGAATTTTCAACCAGGAGCATTTTCAGTGTCTGCTTTTCACAGCTGATGTCCTCTGGTTCCATAAGTTTATTTCCCTGAAACTCCCTGTTGACCAGGTTTCATGCTGTGGTTTGCTTGAAAATTATGGAATATTCACACTCTGAGTGGGACTCTGGGGACTTGTATTTTTGTGCACACACTCATATCTGCTGCTAAAAAAAACCCTCCATTGACTCTAGTAATAAATCACCATATTACAACCATCAGGGCATTTAATTTACAACTCAAATCAATTGGGACTTGCTGATGCTAGATGGTAATATACTGACAGTTTAAAAAACTGTATATTGCAGCTCAATGCGGGACGGTCTGTCAGTCAGCAGAGTGACAAAGCGACAATTTATGGTTTGTAAAAATCCAGCAGATAAATTGCAAGAAAAATGCACTTTGACTTAAGTAGCATACTGTGTGGAATATGTTTTTGCTCAAAGGACTGGGTAAGGTGGGAGAAAATTACCTCTATTAAATTGAAATTCTTTGCTCTCTCTATTATATGTTGGTTCAAAGGACCTGTTTAATGCTTGAGACATTTAAAGAAACGTAGTAAAACAAGCTGTATATACTGGACATTGTTCTTTGGTGATGTAGGGACTTCTCGGATAGTCACCTAATGTAGATCTGTATAACTTCACTAAAGCTCACCTGAGCTGTATGGAAGGGTGGTAAGCGCAATGCAGTGGATGCAGGGTGGAGGGAATCCATGCTGCAGGCTGCTGCTGTGGCACTGAAATAGCCATGAGTTTGTAAGAAACAAGATGCTTCTTAGTGTTAAAGAAACATAAAGAAGACAGGAGAGACAGATCCCTACCTAGACAAAGGCCTAATATCTCAAATGTCATAAGGCCAAAAAGGAGAACAGTGTCTCTACAGTATCTTCATAGCCTGTGTAAGCAAAGCAAAAAGTGAATTGAGAAACCATTGGGGTCCACCTGAAAAAGGTTGAAGGAAAAATACTCTTGTACATATGGTTTCTACTTTCACTGTACCCTAGCTTTTGACAAGAACCATAAATAATTTTTTATTTTCTGATGGAGGTGGAGGGAGGTTGTGGTGGTGGTGTTTTTGTTGGTTTTGTTTTTGTTTTTGTTTTTGTGTGTGGGTGGTTGTTTGGGTTTTTTTTAGCCCTTGTGGAAGTGTAAAAATAGCTTTTGAAAAGTTGCAAGTTTTCTCCACATCGAAACTGGCCAATCCTGAACAAATGTTTTCAGCCATTGAATTAGTATGTGAGTTTATTTTTATGAGGTTTGCCACCTTTACCCTCTTCATGAACAATTTTGAAAGAAAGAACTGATTGGCAAGTACATTCATAACATAAAATGTTGAAAATATTAATGCACATGGCATGCAAATTATGAATTATCATGTATAGCGAGTATGAACTATTCTTTAACTTAATGTGCAGAAAAGTGAATTGCTATAAATAATGTACAAACAGGAAAAGGTGGCAAATTTGTCAAATTCCACCTAATTTGTGTATTTTTAAACAAAGAGCGATATATTTGACTTGGACGATCAGCAATTACAGATTATAGAAAGCAATTTTACCTTACCTCTTGAAATATACATGATTCATATCCTAAACACATATTCTTCTGTACTGTACACTTTTAGTGCTGTTCTAGTCTACTGCATATTGTAATCAACACGCATTCCCTCTTTTATATTGAATTCTACTGCCTCCAAAAGCTATTAGAATATGAAGTCCCTTACTACACTCTCCAAACAAAAGAGTATTAAAAAGCATATCAAACAATTATTGCCTTATGCCCCTTCACTGTAACTCAATCCTGACCCCTAGGGGTATTTAGTTTCTAAATTTGAATAGGAAGGTTGTCATTTTGTTCTCATATCCTTTTAAGATTTTGCCGTTCTGCTGAAATTCTCAAGGCTGATGACAACAAACATCAATGGTTTTTATATTAATTTTTTCTGATATGATTGGTGGTCATGACAAGTCACCATATACAAGTTATAAGTGGATTATAATTAAATTAATTCCTTCAGCCCAAGAATATTGCCATTATTTACACTGTATGGTATGGCAAACTATGTAGTTGCTATTCATTCACAATCTTTATTCAACTTTTTCCCACAGAGGCCATAAAACCTAAAGATATTTAGATTGTTATCTTAACTGCATATATAGGTACCCAAGGCTCAAGAGATCAAGTAAATTCTTAATAGTCTCACGTGACTCAAAGGAAAGTGAAAAAATATGTCTTCTAACTACTTCTAAGTCCAACAGACATTTTTCTGTCATGAAATGGATTGTAATTGATGGTATTCTTCAGTAACTGATAAAAAGATCTTCATTCTTCAAAGAGTTACTTATATAGAAGTCATGATAAAGATGTAGTCCTGAAGCTCTTGAGGTCCAGTAATTCTGTGTTAAATCTTGACTCTTTTTTATGCATTTAGTATTCCGTGAATTCAGAATTAAATTCTAATATGTGTTCTATCCAGGGGACAGTCTTGTATGTTTAGTGAAGACAATTCTTGCTGGAAAAATACCCTGCTGATGTCAGAATTTATATTTTTGAGTGTCTGCACTGATTTTAAATTTTTAAATATATATTCAGCATTTTATGGCAGAGAAAAAAAAAAAAAAACCAAACACATTCAACAAATTGAAATTCATCAGAGATACCTGAGATCCTGATTACATTGTTTGGCTGTTCTATTCCCTCTGTCCTTTTTTTTTTTTTTTCTTTTCCTAATTCATCTAGGTGAAGATTTCTATCACATGTATTGGAATATAGTCATTAAGAGTTAAGGTTTAAAAAAAATCCAGCTTCACATCAATACTGATATTTTCTGTTGTGAAATTACTTTTTCCACCTCATTTAATGATAGAAACTTGGCAACCATGATGTACTTTTATTTTATTTTTAACTTTACTTCTGATAGATGCATGTGTGGAAGACTTCTTGAAAACTACAAAGATGGTTTTGGTACTTACTATGCAGTAGGCTGCTGCTGTTTAGTGTGCAGTAAGATGCTACTATAACGGAGTATGAAACTTCTGATAATTCATAGGTCAGTTTTCAGAAGATGCTTCCTGCAGAAGCTGGCTGCTCACGGCTTGGACAAGTGCACTCTGAGCTGGGTTAAAAACTGGCTGGATGGCCGAGCCCAGAGAGTGGTGGTGAATGGAGCCAAATCCAGTTGGCGACCAGTCACGAGTGGTGTTCCCCAAGGCTCAGTGTTGGGGCCGGTCCTGTTCAATATCTTTATCGATGATCTGGATGAGGGGATCGAGTGCACCCTCAGTAAATTTGCAGATGACACCAAGTTAGGTGGAAGTGTCGATCTGCTGGAGGGTAGGAAGACCCTGCAGAGGGACCTGGACAGGCTGGATTGTTGGGCCGGGGCCAACTGTATGAAGTTCAACAAGGCCAAGTGCCGGGTCCTGCACTTCGGTCATAACAACCCCAGGCAACGCTACCGGCTTGGGGAGGAGTGGCTGGAAAGCAGCCTGGCTGAAAAGGACCTGGGGGTGATGGTTGACAGCCGCCTAAACATGAGCCAGCAGTGTGCCCAGGTGGCCAAGAGGGCCAATGGCATCCTGGCTTGTATCAGGAATAGCGTGGCCAGCAGGACCAGGGAGGTGATAGTGCCCCTGTATTCGGCACTGGTGAGGCCGCACCTCGAATACTGTGTCCAGTTTTGGGCCCCTCACTTCAAGAAGGACATTGAGGTGCTGGAGCGTGTCCAGAGAAGGGCAACGAAGGTGGTGAAGGGTCTAGAGCACAAGTCTTATGAGGAGCGGCTGAGGGAGCTGGGGTTGTTTAGTTTGGAGAAGAGGAGGCTGAGGGGAGACCTTATTGCCCTCTACAACTACCTGAAAGGAGGTTGTAGTGAGGTGGGGGTCGGTCTCTTCACCCCAGTAACAAGCGATAGGATGAGAGGAAATGGCCTCAAGCTGCACCAGGGTAAGTTTAGGTTGGATATTAGGAAAAACTTCTTTACTGAAAGAGTAGTCAGGCACTGGAACAGGCTGCCCAGGGAAGTGGTTGAGTCCCCATCCCTGGAGGTATTTAAAAGACGGGTAGATGCAGCACTTGAGGACATGGTTTAGTGGTGGACTTGGCAGTGGTAGGTTAATGGTTGGACCTGATGATCCTAAGGGTCTTTTCCAACCTTAACAATTCTATGATTCTATGATTCTATGATTCTATGGGCTCATGGCTGTTTCTGCGCTGGAGATACATTTATACTGTAGTACATTTGTGCCTGTAGTCAGCAGTGATCTTTTAAAAATCAGGATTTCAAATCAGAACCCCAAACCCTTCCTAGGATTTATGAGTATTTTT
The DNA here is from genome assembly GCA_020745775.1 of Theristicus caerulescens. NCBI lineage: Eukaryota > Metazoa > Chordata > Aves > Pelecaniformes > Threskiornithidae > Theristicus > Theristicus caerulescens. The sequence goes on along the minus strand of CM036564.1, from coordinate 23,358,850 downwards.
CCCAGCCTATGTAGAGCTTTTTGCATGCAGCTGTGCCTTTCCAACAATCAGCCAAGTGGGGCAGGTAGCCCAGGCTGACAGTAATGAGCTTCTTAATGGATGTTATAAAGGGAGCATGAGGAGAGCATGGAGGGGGATGTAAGATTGAAGGACTGCAGGTTAGCTTACTTTGGAGGTGAGTTATGGGACTTTGTAGGAAGCTGTTTCACATCCTGCCCAGCCAAAGCTTTGTTTTGTAAGAATGAACTCAGGAATATGTTCTTTGCTGCAGAAGCCATACCATGTGAGAGCAGGCAAGTTGTTTGCTTGTAAGTAAGTTTTTGCTGTTAGGCATGTAGATAATCTGTTCTGAACTTATTTTATTGAGAACCAGTAAGTCTGGACTTTTGCTTATTTTCATCACTAGACTAGTAAGACAGAAAAGATAAAAATTATTACTGAATCAACTCACTGTATATGTTACCCAGGGTGAGATTTGGGAATGTGGAGTCAGAAAAAAACAGAAGATTGAAGTTACAAAATGGAGTCTATCTGTCATGGAAATGGCCTAGGTGATAGTGATTTTGTTACTGCAAGCACAGATTCACAGCTGGGAGAGTGATGTACACTGTACTAAACTGGTGGGACTGTTGAAGTGTCATAGGCTGAAGAATTGATGCAAGTTCTTGAAAATTATAAAGAAAAACTGCCTGTGACAGAATATAATGAAAGGTGAAAAGGTCATTCCTTTGTTTGGTAAAGGCATACCTCCTATCAGTTGGCTTTTCTGCTCATTTTGTCTACAGTAGGTATACTGTAACTTCCCAGTGGTTGCATAGCAACTGGACCCCGACTGTATTAGTGTTTAGCAGTAATTATAATTTTGTTGAAATTGCTTCAACAGAAATAAATCTTCTCTGCCTTGCTTTTCCCACTCCCCTGGTTTTAGTGTATTTGCCAAGATTATGGCTTTCTCTTTGAGGAAAAATAGCTATCAGAAAATGAATCAAAACAAGCAATTGTGTATCACCTCACTGATAAAGCAGATCTGGTATGTTTGTCTATAAGCAATCAATGTATAATATTTCCCAAAGAATGAGGGTTTGGACTCCAGTCACTTGCTTAGCTGTGTATACAGACAAACATTAACTGTACAGACCAATTAAAAATTACCTGGACATCTTTGAAGACTGCTGTTCCAAGTATCAAAGCATTTACATGTCTAACTTATGAAATGGAGTGCATTAGTAACTGATATTGTTGAATTATCAGCTGTCCCTGGAAACAGAAGGCTTTCCAGTCTCTGTGCATAAGGATGAATTTTAAAACAGAAAGATGCACTGCTAGTATGTATTACACTAGTTAGATTCTGTAACTTAAAAATTTTCATTGTGGAGGCATAGTCTTTCTCCTTAGTGGATACAACTTTCATTACATTTTGAATTGTAAACAATTGGACTCTTAATAAAGCTGTCATGATATGGATGAGAAAATCTCTGCCATGAGCTTTCATCTCTTCAGCCTTCTACTGCTCAAAAACAGTGTATTGCAAGGCTTATTTAAACTTTTAACCTGGAGACTTAATTGGCCTGCATTTTTTTCTATATTTCCTGCATTACCTTACATAAAATGACAAGCTTCTCAATGAGCTAGGTGGAACAGTATCTCTACAGTTCCTATTTACATCTATTTAGAAGTTTTTTTCACTTATGGAAAAACAATATTAAAAACTGTTAGGATCACTTTGCAGAAAGGAAGAATACATATTTACTAAAAGTCTCTGCGTAACACAAGCAAAACCAGAATAAAATATTTTAGCACCACTTATCTACCTGGTTATCCGTAATGGATTATTTCTGTGAATCAGCCACTAAAGCTACAAATTCTTATTTATGAATTTATTCTTATGCTTAAGCTACAAATTCTTATTTACAGCATTTCACCAGTCTTTTCTAGAGGATATAGCAAAACTTTCAGGTTGTAAGTTAGAAAAGGAAATTTTCTGTTACAGTCAGAGTAAGGCAACAGCAGGAGGATTTTTGTCTGCTTTCAGTTAGCAAACTGTGCTAAATATCTTTATTGCCAGAAAATTGCTTTTCAATGAAATTAGCAACATAATTTGAACTGAAAGAGAATACTGGTATATCTTACTAATTACTGGAGTGCTTTGTCATACCACCTTTAGCATGACTTTAGCAAGAAAACAGATTTCCTTTCCTTTCCCCTCCTTCCATTAGGAATGATCTTGATTAGCACTTAGAAACATGATAAATAATACTAAAGTCAGCTCAGTCATTTCTTTCTGTGATTAGAATTTGAGTAGAAAAAGGTAAGCTGAAAAAAATTCGGCAATGCATGTCTGGAACCTTTCTTATTTCAAAGTTGATTGATACTACTACTGCATAGAATCATAGAATAGTTTGTGTTGGAAGGGACCTTTAAATGGTAGGGTTGTGGCATTCAGCTCCATTTTTTCAAAACATTTCAATAAAATAGTGGTGTAACTAATGAATAAGTAACAAAAGAGCTGTAAGTGTGCTCAAGTAAAAACAGACAATCTCTTTTTTTTTTTTGTGACTTATTGGTGTGTGTATAAACTTGAAGGAAAATGCAAATCTTTGGTAGCAATAACACATCATTTTTGTCTTCAGTCCCAGTGTTCTACAACTGTACAGAAGGGAGTTTTAAACTACCTGAGGTTGTTTAGAATAATGCAGAAAATATGCTGTAAATATAAATTGTAAATATAATTATTCTCCAATCAAAAAGGCATTTTTAATCTTATTTCTGTATCCACATCAGTTCTGCAAAACCTGCTAAAATGAAGTGTAAACATGAAATCCAGGACTGATCCTGGTTAAAGAATTCCCACATGCAATACTTTTCAAGAGACTCTCACTCCTTTTAAACAAAAGGCAATATACCAGAGTGAGGAGCAGAGATCAAGATAGACTAATCAGGGAGACTACTAAGTGGATTTTGTGGGCTCAGAACAACAATCTCACCTTTGTGTGTGTCATTCAGCTTAAGGTTGATGGATAATGGAAAACCATGATGCTGGGTGCTTCTCTACAACCTAGCTTTGGTTAAGGATTCTGCCTCACAGAGTATTTTGTACTAGATTTATTTAATTGTATTGTTTTAAATGTCAAACAAAATGGAGTTGCTTACTGGGGTATACCAGTGTTGCAAAATCAGAGTATGGGGACACTTCTGATCAGTGTTTTACTAGACACTATGAGTGTTATGTGACAAATAGCTACATAATCATGATGATTTTATCTCTTCCTTCTCAGTGTATATCTGTGTTTTCTCCCATAATGATTGCCATATCTTCTGCTTCTGTTACTTGAAATGAAAAATGTATAAGAAGTTTGGACACAAAGATGCAGGTTCTTTATTTCTCCCTATTCTCAGACTCGTAAATCCTTTCTAATGTTTATAATGCCCTTTTCCATAGATATTCTTGGAGAAGTAACTTAATTTTGGCAATGGGTAAACCTGCAGGTTGTTCTTTCAGATGCTGTCTTATGCTTTTATTGTTACTGAATTAAAATGAGATCCATATATGCTGTAAAAGTAGTAATATTTCCCTGTAAATATTACTAGACTAGTGTCCTGGCTTTAGCTGGGATAGAGTTATACTTGCTCATCTAACAAATATATTCTTAAATATCCCAAATGAATCTCCTGCTGCTGTAATTATGGCTTGCATTTGTTTTCCATGATTGGCATACATCAAAATTTACATTTCCTGAACAAGGAAATACTAAACCATTCGTAAAAGTAGTTCTACAAATCAGGATAGAACTCTGGTCCATCAAGTTCACTCTTTTTATCAGACATTAGTAGCAAATTCCTAGAGATTGAAGAGAGTTTGCCAAGAACAGTGTTTTGGTTTTTGTTTTGAGAATACATGGGGTTTCCTGAAACTTGGAGTAGTCACTTTTCATTCTGAAGTGCAAATCTGAACCTTAGCAATTATAAATCTTAGGATTCAAAGTTATACAAAATCATAAATGTCAGTACACTCCAATTGTGCTACCTCTTTTATTCTTTACTCCTATGTCAGACAGAGTTTTCAGTCAAAGTGCTAAGTACTTTTTTCATATGTACATTGTTTGGGTTTTTCCTGTTTTTCTGGTCTGTCTCATGATGATGATCTGCCAAAGCCTTAAAGTCTTATTGAATTCTGTAGCTGATAAGCCAAATCCATAGAATTCTTATATACATCTGTTGTGGTTTAATCCCAGCTGGCAACTGAGCACTACACAGCTGCTTGCTTACCCCCCCTGGTTGGGATGGGGGAGAGAACTGGAAGAGTAAAAGTGTGTGTGTGTAGGGAACCAAACCCTTGTAGGTTGAGATAAGAACAGTTTAATAATTGAAATAAAATAGTAATAATAATGATAAAAGAATACAAAGCAAGTAATGCATGATGCAATTACTCACCACCTGCTGACCAATGCCCAGCTGGTCCCCAAGCAGTGATCAATGCAAACTGCCCCGCCTCCTGCCAGCCAACTCCCCCCAGCGTGATGTCATATGGTATGGAATAGCCCTTTGGCCAGTCTGGGTCAGCTGTCCTGGCTATGCTCCCTCCCAGCTTCTTGTGCACCTGGCAGAGCATGGGAAGCTGAAAAGTCCTTGACTAGTGTAAACTCTATTCAGCAACAACCAAAACATCATTGTGTTCTCAACATTATTCTCATGCTAAATCCAAAACACAGCACTATACCAGCTACTAGGAAGAAAATTAACTCTACCCCAGCTGAAACCAGAACAACATCCTAGTGTGGAAAGAGTAATCTGTTTCTCTTAACATTACAACTGTGTAAACTTATCAAGGAGACTGAGTGACAAGGAAGAGTTGATTCCACCTTTATTTTGGATATCAAGGCAGAGAGCCTTAGGTGATGTACAGTAGGTTTATAATCTTAAAAACATGATGAAGCTTGCTCAGGTTTCATTTGAATGGGATGTTATCTGGATCCCACTTAGCCGTTTATTAAATGAGGTGCTTGATGGGAGTTGACTGGTGTGTAAGGCCAGAGACATTGATGTTGACTGCTGTAAGCAAACATTTTTAAATACAAAAATTTAGCTATGGTTAAAGAATCAATCACATCTGATTGTGACTGGCATGTATAGAGAGAAAAGTAATGAAACTGATTGCTACTTAGTGTCTTACTGTGGTAGAAATTGTTAAACAATATCGTGGGGCTAAATCTCCATAGATTAATGGGACATGATTTATCTTCTCCTTAAGAGATGTTCCTTGTATAATTATTTCAACGTTAACATGAATTATAAAAACTGAAGTCCAATTCAATAGGAAAAATGGAAGCATACTTTACAGAGGAGTTAATGTTTTCCTAGTATGTTTCTTTAGATGTCCAAAAACATAATGGATTTTTTGTTTACTTTTTATGAAATCTGTAGGAAAAGACATGGATATGAGAGGTGTTAAAGTACAAATAGGAAAAAAACCTGTTTTGGCTACTCCATTCTTGTCTTTTGATTCTTGATGCAGTAGCCCACATGTTTCAGTGAAAATAGGCATTATACAAGAATACAAACTGACAACAGAGTTGTAATTACATAGGATTTGAAAAGCCTCACGTTCTCAGATGACAGGGATATAAAGGGAATGCTATTTGATGCTACATATCATGATTTTATATTCAGGATAAATGAATAATTCTGATGGAACAACTAATGCTGGCATCTTTGACCACAACAGAAAGAAAATTCCTAATGCACATCTCGGAACTGAATTAGATTGAAAAATGCACCATGTACATGTGCGACTTGCACATCAAAATGTTCAACATGTTACATTTTAATAGGAGCTGTCCAAGTTAGTTACTATGCAAGTTGTAGCTTCCCCTGGTGAATGAACATCTGGTGAAGTCTGACATGCAACGGTTGCAAAGGATTTATTAGCTGTAATTTTTAACTGATATCTACAGTATCTTTCTCTTCTGTAAAGAAGTCCCATAAATGCCTAGATAGAATGAACAGGAAGGTCATCTAGCTAGGTCTTCACACCACTGATGCTGGCATGTGGTTATTGTTTTTTGAAATTGTTCTTAAATTCTAATAATGTACATTGTTCAAATATCTCCAGTTGACCCATTATTAACTTTTTCAGTTAAAAAACTTTTTCCTAATGTGTAACCTAAATCTCCTTTTGTTTTACTGCTGTTTTGTAAATGTAGAGTAGTACTGATGACTACTGCCATAACAACCACCTTTGTATGGGGAAACTTCCCGTGTGCACTTCTTATCGCTTTTCCAACTCTGTTTTATCTATTTTTACCTTAGTGTGATAGACAAATTTGAGGATTGTATACCCACTGAGATTTCTTTAGGGCTGAGTAGGCAAAATAAGTCCCTCAAGCATCTTAAACTTGATGTATCCATGAACTAAAGTTATCTTTTCTCTGGGACAAAAGCACTCATTACTTAAATTGGCTTTGCAACCCACTGAAATCTGGAGATTTTTCTTCAACAGTGTATGTGATCAGATGGTTATTTTATATTTCTCTTTTGGAGTAGTCTTTCAATAGATACAGAACACTACACTTAATTACATTGTATTTTCTTTATAGACTATTTTATTATTTGAATTCCCATTATTTTTCTCAGAAGTACGGAAGCTTTGTCAGCTGGATGACATTCACAGCTTTCTGTTCTGTTGTGCAAAACCATTGAGAATATAAAAAAATTTGACAAGGGACAAAACTGTAATGGATCCCACTTGAAATGCTTTAGCTTTCCTAAGTTACCATACAGCTTAAATCTGACTTTCCAGCCAGTTGCAAATACTTTATTTCACCTAGCTATATCTCTCCCTTTCACTTAGAAAAATATCTTATGAGACAATGTCAAATATCAGATTGATTTGATGGGATTTGTCCTCGAGAAATCTTTTCAGTTACTTTTTAGCTTAATTTCCTAAGGAAATTAGGCTTCTGCAATCACATTCTTTGTGTCTGTTCTTCCTGATTAATAACCTCTTTTCAACCACATTTGACATTGACCAGAGGGATAGAAGTCTCAAATATAATTAAATCCCTATGCACTGCAGGGAAGTAGGCAGCTAGGTAAATGAAAAGTGCCTTCTATAAGATAAAGACTGAAGATTCAACTCACCCAGAGACACTAGTGAATACATTCAGGAAAAGCATTACTAATTCCCTGACCTTGAAGAAGTTTCAATGAGCCCTCAATGTATTACTAGACACCAGAGAATCTGTAGATGCAGTTCCAGATGAGAAACAATGCCTACTTTTGATACTAACCATGTTTGAGTGAAGTACCTGATGATTTGCTTTAGTATTTTCTTCAGATGTGAAGGTTAGCTGATAGGTTTATAGTTTAAGATGCATCTTTTCCAAATTTTATATGACCATGCTCACCCTTCTTTCTATTGAAACGTACCTTGCATGAGTTTTTGTGAAGAGCTGAAAATGGCTCAGACTGCTTCAGAAAGTTTGTTGACAATTCTAAGCATGTATTTTGGCAAGCTGTACCAATATAAATATATATAACTTATCTAAATATTCCTGAATTGTTCTTACCCTATCTTAGCTTTTATTTCTTCTCCTTTAAAATTAATTTTTCTAACTGTCTGGCTATTTTGATTATTTCTATGAAGGCTAAAAATAAGGAAATTGTTCAGCTTGCTTCATATTGTTTTTTATATGCCCACAACCTGACATGGATGGAAAAAAATACTCTTCTGCTTTCCTTTTTGTTGCTCTTTATCTGTTACATTCTTCACCCACATTGCAGCCCTTAGTCTTTGTACTTATGCTCTGATAGACAACTGTATTTCCATTTGTTATAGGATTCTTGACTTTCAGACTAATAATGAACCTCCGCAGACATACCTGTTCATCATGATGCTATAGTATGTTTAATACAGTCTCTTTTATCAGCTGCAAGCTCTCCAGTATTCATATTACTGTTGATACTATATTCCTCTACTAAAACAGAGCTTCAGATGGAAGATGAAGAAGCAAGTAAGTTTTGATATTGTGCAGAATGAACCATAGGTATTCAAATATTTTTCCAGAGCTGTCTTTTGTTTCTCTAAATGTTAAACTTCTGTAAGGTTTTGTGGATAGTCTGAATTCAGTTTTCTCCAGTTTATCATGGTTTATAACTGCAGCTATCTTGGGCATCAGTAGAGAGATTTAAATTATGCTTTGCTTATACCTTAACATCTGACTGATTCATTTCAGAGCACCCATATACACGAAGGGAAAGAAAAAAACCTTTTGGCTCAAACAGTTGTTTTTTGTACAACGTGTACAACTCCTCAGATACTGTTTCTGTCATTACTTGCTATCTATAACAGAAAACAAAATGCACATAAGAAAAGGGTATACTCACTTGTGTGTTATTGCTGATATTTTACCAAGCACAAAATTGCAGGAAAGCCAAATTTACCTCTTATTTTTGTGCTTTTCTGCTCAGTTTGCTTATGTCTGAAGAAAGTGATCTGCATAGCAAAAGGGCAGATGGAGCTGGAAAATTAGTCTGCAGAGCATGGCCAGTAGTGCAAGCTGCAGATCAGAATCACATGCTGTTAAATTGTCCCCAAGTCCCTTTCTTGCTTTATTTTAGTCTACTGAAAGATGAACAATTCGGGAAGAAGGAATTCTGGCACATTGAATTAGTATGAGCAGAAACAAAACCTTTAATTTTGCCTAGCTACTTAGCTGCTTTTGGTAAATATTTTTCTTCCATCCCACCAAAATACCTTCAGTGTTGCTCAGGAAAATTCTTTTACTGTGTTGCACTACTACAAATTACAGTATAAATATGAGGGGAGGGGGAAAAGCTGCTTAACTTTTATGGAAAAGTTTACAGCATTAACTGCATGTAGAAATGTGTTCTAATAAACTAGCTCCAACAGGTAATCAAAATATATTCCTCAACTCACATAATTATACCAGGTCTCTTCCTCTAATAAAGGAAAGCAGCAGGAATCCAAGACTTCTTTGAATGTTTATTATGGAGGATGAATAAGTTGTTTTTCCTTTCCATTTCAGTTTGTATTTCTTAGTGTGTGTGTACAGACTAATTCATAGGGTTATTACTGAGGTTCCACTTTAGATTGCCACATGGTAAATGGATGGTCTTGTACTCCAAGGGGCTTGGGCAAGGTAATTCTCTGCTTGTCTATTCATCACGGCATATGTAGCATGACCAAGATATGTCAGAAATGGTAGTGATGTTTGAATTTGTCAGCTACAATTCCATTTTACCACAGGTAATAACATCATGCAATCCCTTTCAGAACTGATAAAGCTTTTTCCTGGATGTAGTTCAATTAATGGGGAATCATTGCTCAGGAATGTGAAGAGCTTAAACTGCTAGCACTCACTCACCACAAGACTAGAAAGTGTGAATTTTTATGTCAGTTCTCCGAAGTGAAGCATTGTGATTCAGATTGACAAATCTGTTTAGTTAAGGTTTAGCCCAGCACTAAGATGTTCTTTAGACTTCCTGACAAGAAAATTGTGTAATGTCTGCAAAATCAGCAGTTTTCTACTTTTTTTTTTCCCTTTAAAAAGACAAATGTTCTCACACATACTATTGACAGCAAATTCCCAAGCAACCCTTTAGCTGATATTTTATTGTCCTTATTTAATAGTTAACTAGGCAATTGAACATGGTAAAGTTAGATCTAACTATTAATTTAGAGTACATTATGGTATCTTCCTTTCTAATTATAGGCTATGAGGCTATATGCATTTGAATGTACAAATAAATTTCTAACATATTATGAAATCCTTAATTATTCAAAAACTCATTAACTCTTATGTGAGGTTAAAATCAAATGTTCACACATCAGTCAGTAAAAAGAATCCAAGAGCAGGCACAATTGTTGAAGTTCTGTGCTTGGTGGCCCTCACTACAACCTCTGAATCCAAACTTTGGGAAACCGTGGTCAATCTGCTGTGTCATACTGCCCTTGTTTTTTTACTTGCATTACAAGTACTATTTTACACTTGCAGATATAACAATCTGGGAAACTACTGATAGAAGAGTACTTTGGGCTATCAGATTTTCAGAAGTCAGTGCGTATATCTCGTTACCTTCTTGTTATCTTCTTTTTCCAAACATCAATAATGTATTGACATTAGCTACATTTAGCTGGATCAGTTGCTTCTATGCTTCTTGTATGTTAAGTGTTCATGAAAAGAAACTTCATGGAAAAATGTTCAGAATTTCCATGAAGGTTTATAAAAATCTTTGGATCTACTTGCCCTCTAAATGTAGAATTCACATTACTGAATCTCACAAAGAAATAGAAAAAAGAATGAATCAATGTTAAAACCCTAGCAGATCTGAGTCTCATCCCTGAAAAATAGAGCTGCATAAAAATATATATAAGGAAGTGAATGAATTTTTTCCTTTTACTGATTGAGGAATGTAATGTTTTAACACTTGTCACATATGAAGAGCATTAAACTTGCTTTTAGTGCACCTTTATAAAATGACCCTTTTTGATTATTTACCAGTAGTAATCTGTCAGACTTCAGTGATAATGAGGTCTCCAACTGGACAACTAGGTTTCCAGCAAAATGATGTCATGCACTTTTACAAAAAAGTAACCTACAACAGGACCTTTGTTTAGATATTCATCAGTAAAACTATTGTTTTGAAATACATAGAAAAAAGAGTTTTATTTGTTTTTAATCCCATTTGCTGAAGAATCCTAACTTGTTTTGGTTTTAATGTCTTCCACCATTTGATTAATTGTAACTACTAAAGCAACAAAGTAACAAAACATTGATAATCTCATTCTTTCTCAGCATTTAATAAACAATCTACAAAGTTTAGTTAAAAAATCTTCCTGAAACTACATTCAGCTGGCATAGCTGATTTCTTTATTTAGATATCTTTAGTTATATATGTATATTTCTATAGATATACATTTATATACTTGTGTAGATGTATGATTTATATATAAACATATTAAGATTAAGCCATATGGCCAGGCTGGAAGGAATGTGTATTAGCCAGGAATCATGTCATTAGTAGCATCCACTCTCCCCCTTTGAAAGTGGAGCTGCTCAGTGTCTGCCAGGTTTCAAGTTGCAGTTAAGTGAGTAGAACATGCTGCGGCTCAGCAGTTGTAGTGTGCTGTTACTAGGAGTTTAGTGTTGGATTTATTTTTGAAATAAATAGCAGCTATTCATGGATTTAGTTCCAGCATACCATGTCTTAAAAATTTACCTGGTAGGAAGAACTTGAGACATAGTTTAGGAAGGTCTAAAAGGTGGAGAAGAATAAGTCCATACCCTCCAGTTTGATAATCTGCCTATGGAGAATCTCTGCAGCAGCATTAGCTAGTGCCATTAGCCAGTACCTTCAAAGTCTAGCTGTACAGGATATATAAATTTTTGAAGAGCTGAATAAGGAGTAAAAGTCTACTTTACTGTCCAGTGAATTATTTTTGTCTTGTGGACAAAGTGCTTTCACTTATTCAGTTCTGAATACATTCCCTTTCTACTCAGCAAATAATAAACAGAGTACAAAATAAATGCAAACTTTTTGTCTGAATACACAAAGAAAACTTTTATGTGAAGAAATAATCTGTTTCCTCCTAGATAATCTGCCACTTTATTCTAGATGTTTATGCAAACTTCTAATTCATTAAATAAGACTTTCCGTGCTCTTCGTTTGGAAAAGAGAATTACCCAGTGAAAAATGATGGAAGTTATGAAACTAAAATGAAGTTATAGATATTATAGCTATTATCTGTACTGATTTTATTTGGCTCTTTGTGTAGGTGTATTTATTTTGCTTCTATAGAGTCATTTGCAGGATATTTTTTCAGTGTATTTTTATGCTTCTCTAATGGAACTCCAGAAGGAAATGACAAAAACTACTGCATCAGTCCCCGAAAACATTCTATAAGGATGTATATTCATATAGCTTTATACTTGGGGAACTGTTCTTTTGACACTGTCTAAAGATTTCTCAAGTTGTGTCCATTCAGTCTTAGCATACATATAGTAAGAATCTACTCAGCTACAAATGAGATACATGAAGTCACACTAACACTTTAAGCAGCATACTCCAGTTCATCAAGTAAATCACTCAGGAGCACCAAATTTAACCTGTAGAAATTATTCCTTGACACATACTTGTTAAATTCAAGACTTATATTCTGTGTAATGTCAGTGGGATCTGCATATACAGCCTAATTTAAATCTTTGAGTCTCCCTAGGTCTACCTGTTACGGAACTGTAATGGGTCTCTTCCCTTTTGTCATGGCCCTAACTTTTCTTGAAGGTCATGGGAGCTATAAGGAGCAGCATTTGGCACTGTTGTTCCTTTTACAGTGCTGTCAGTTGAAGGAGGAGGCTGTAGATTTCACTCACTCAGATCCTGTGGAAACATACCAGTATTTGGTTGGCAAAGCTGCAGTGAAATGGTAAAACTGAGGACCTTGTCAGGATTCTCCTGGATTTACATTGGCTTGTTTCAGACTTAACGCTACCTTAAGATAAAGATACATGGGAGCTATTGTTTTGGGTTACTTATGAACTCAGTCAGACATGACTAAACTGGCTATATTTGGATAATATTCTGAAACATCAAAATTTGGAAATAAGTTTTATTGGAATTATGGCTTAATGTCATAATACCTGCATGTGCAGATCAGAATACCATTTAATTTTGTAGAAAGTAAAGACATTTGGATAGTAACTTTTTCAGTAGTAGTGTTGTGCTATGGAAGAGTTCTAGATAGCTTTAATGGCTCTATAGAACAGAAAAACATCACAGCTGTTTAATGCATTTACTGCTTCTTAGGTGAAATCTGTCCTTGTTTTCAGTGTATACTTGAGTTTGCATGTATAGATGTCTCATTTAAAGGGAACATATGGGTTTTTTGGAGATTATCATTTTGATTACATACAAAGATTTGACTTTTGATCAAAGTACATGGAACTTAAAGTAGTCAACAATCAAGTAGAGCTAGAAAATATGCAAGACCTCATCCTATAATCAAAGTTGTAAGAAGATGATAATGCAATTGGGTATTAGCACATTCATATAATGCTATTCTGTATGGTATGTATCGTATATCAATGCTTTACATAAATTTGCTTCAGTATATTACTTTAACTGATGTTTGTTAAAGTATTACAATATATATTTATGATGTGCATATCTAGGCCCTTTAATGCACTAATTAATCCACTTTGAGATTATAAATATGAAGAAAATGCATGAAAGGAGGATTTGGGGGGATTATTTGTATGATTTCTGTGTGGAAACTTGAGTGGATTAGTAAAATGATGTCAATGGCAAGAGAAAATATGGTCCAGAACAAGTGTGGTGCAATAATCTATGTACAAATAAAACAAGGTTTTTCATCTTTGCTCACTGTCATTTGTCATCTATCATTTAGCTTCTAAATGGGGGATTATAATTAATTTTAATTTCCCATATATATTCAAAATTAATGAATTTTCATTTGAGATCTGATTCATGCAACATGAGAATTACGTGTCTCTTAAAGGAATGACACCGAAGCCAGAGCTGTAAGGAGAGACTGTTTCAATATAAATGGTTCTCAAATGCTATGCCTATCTGAAGTTTGCCAGATCAGCTAATATTGCAGCTTGGCAACTTTCCCTCAATAGAAGTCTGACTTCATTCAGCCAGTTTACTGTCAGTTTCTTGTAGCTGCCTACACTTGCCTATTTCCTGCATCAGAAAGAAAATTACCCTTGAATTCTTCTTAACAGTTACTTTTGGAGGCAATACAAAATTTACCAGGTACAAGAGGAAGCTACCATGACTATGCCTTTAGTTTTGGTGTGCAATAGGTCAGATTGCATTACAATTAATAACATTACCCCCCAAGAAAGATATTTCAAACAATGTCAATTGGGTTCTTACAAGACCAGTGGATGTCTTACAGGTATCTTGAAAGTAAAAAGCATTCTGTAACATTAGGTGAGGGAATCATGATAATTAACATTTTACAGGCAGGGTAATATGATTAGCAGATATAATTGGAATATGGTTTAATGTTTAAATTACAAAATTAAAAATAGCTTTCTTCTCTGAAGAAAGCAAAGTAAAAATAAAAACCAACAATAAACCATTTCCATGCAATTGTACATTTGTCTGCTTTCAGTAGCAACTGTACGTTGTTGGGGTAGAATCTTTCGTCTCAAAGCATTTTGCAAGCAAGTAATCCTTGAGCAACACTTCTCTGCTTGTTTTGACATAGGTGGGAGCCAGCTGAAAGTTGGACCAGATGCCCTCCAGAGGCCACTTACAACCTAAATTATCCCATGAGTCTATGAAGTGTCATGGTTTTTTGCAACAAGATGCACTGTTCTATTAATGATGACTTCAAGGTAACTCAAAGAGTTAACGCTATTTATATTGAAAACTGCTTATCAGAATCAAGATTGTTCTGTATTTTTATTGGTAATATTTGGGATAAGTTAGTTTAAGTGTAAATAATAACAGCTATATGATTTAGAGAAATACGATTTTATGATTTAGAGAAATATGATTTTGAAAACATTCTGGAGGGATGACATTTTTTCTAAAACACTAAAAACTGTGCTGATAAATACATTAGCCCTGACTACCATAAAGTTCATGTGAAGAGTAAGGAGGTTTGAACAAATATTAAATAGAAATTAATCTAAAAAGTATTTAAAAATAAGTAACCAATAAGAGAAGATGAAGGACTCTGAAATATAGATAGCTATAATGAAGATATTTATTTAGATATGTTCATACACTTGAAGTTCTGTGGCGCTGGCTTCAGGACTTCAGTCAGCCCTAGTATAATCCAGGACTGTTTGTGATGTAGACCTGGCCAAGTATCTTCTGGGGATGGGTTGCTTGCTGTTTTTTCCCCAAAATACTGATGACTGTCAATGGGTTGTTAAATGCAATAAATTAAGTTTACAAGAGGACACAGTAATATCTCCTTGGTTATCCATCTTTAGCTTGTGCAGAGACAAACTGATCTCCAGATCTGAGATAAGGCAGGCATTTCCAATTAAAAAAATGGCAGTGCATTTGCCCTGTGTATTTCTGCATAGAAGTGTTTACCTACTAGGATTTTCTGTGTGTATCTCATCTAACCCATTCATAAGGTTTTCATTGTTAGGCATTTTTGTGTCATAATCTTCTCCACTGTCTGCCTGAAGCAATAGTTAATCAATGACTGATTTTATTTCTGCTTAAAACTTATTTAACAGGAGGTGAAGAGATGAAATTGTATGCTCTGCAAATAATAACTAGTTATTGAGTCAGTTTATTCTTGTCTCAAACTCTGTGAAATCTGTAAATTCAGCAAAATTTTTCACCAGCTTCTTATTTGTCCTTCTTACATTAACAAAATTAATTACTGGAACATGCTACACTTGACTCCTCATGCCAACTTGATATTAAATAGTAATGATTAGTGTTTTCAAACCAACCTTTCACATGCATCAATTTAAGAAACAAAATGCTTTTGTTGAAGTGAACACCTTTCATATAAATTTCAAGTGTGCTGTACATGTCCCTAACATCCACAGTAAAGACAGACTATCTGGGTAATTTGTCACACCTCTTAGCTGTTGGGGTTGACTTACAATAACTATTTTATTTCCATATTGCAAATTACAGGATTTGCAATACAGGAATTGTGTTGTGAAGCCTGAGATCTAAACAGATCTCAAAACAGGATGGGAAAAGGGGGAAAGTTGGGAGCCAGATGCCTCTCCACTATTTCTTCCTCCTGAAATTCCACTATTTCTTCCTCCTGAAATTCTTTTACTGGCAGTTAGGAGCATCGGATGTTCTGAAATCGCCTGTTTGGTGCCAGCTGATTGGTTTGCCCTGCACCCTGGGTGAAATTCAAGTCAGCCTGTTTACTCCACCTGACTGCTCAGCTGCAAAAACAGCTGAATAGTGCTTAAGATTTCCAAGAAATCTAAGACTGAGTCCCAAGTGACACTTGTAGCTTAAAAAGAACAAATCTTTATTTTGTTAGCTTAGGACGGGTTGTGAAATACAACTACATTAGGGATTAAATAATACAGGTCAGAAACTCAGTTAAATGTAAACCAGGCTTTTCACTTAGTACGATAGAGTGGTTAGATTTATTTCAATTCTGTAATAAATATATAGTAAATAAATTGCAAAATTATTGTGTAGTAAAATAAAACCTTACATCATTTAGCCCCTCTTGTAGCATTTCTAGAAATATGAGGCAGATCTGTGCAATGACGTCTATCTAAAACCTCTCAAGTCTACACAGTTGACATTTGTCATAATTACTGTTCATGTGTGCTGCATAAGCACACCTATCAAAGGCAAAGCAATGCTTGTTGCCCTACGGTCTAATAATGAAGACAGACCACAAGTAAAAAATCATAAGAAAACTCTTGAACTTCTCAGTAGCATCTTAAGAAATTGAAAAGATCCCCTTCTCAAGGGATATGCTGCATATCTTCAGGTTGTCTCTAGGGCAGAAAACTGAGCTTCCTGTCAACAAACAGATAAAAGAGTTGGTGTAAATATAGATATAGCATATGCCCTAATAATGAAAAACACGGGTTGCTGTAGCTGAGTTGCGCAGATTCTGTCACAGTTCTTCAGTCTGGGCACTGTCTGGTCTCTTAAGACAAGCAGCTGCCTTTTTATTAGCTTTTAAATCACCTAAGCACCTTTGATTAGAAACTTTTCTTCAGCACTGTCCAGGCAAATCATATGGTTGTTGGTGTTGCTCGGGGCAGTGAGGACTGTTTCCCCCTAAGTGAAACACAGTAGAGAGCCAGCAGGTCTTATTCACTATTAGTAGAGACACCCATGAATTCCCCTAGAGAGGACATAAATATAAAGTGTGTGTGCGTAGTTGTTATACCTACTAAATACATATGTATACATTTTTTATAACTTATGTACAGATATATATACATATATGTATAAATTTTCATAGTAAATGTGATTGTAAACCCTAAGAACTGTGGTGAACTTCGTTAAAATTATAAGTCTACATGTACACTAGTAAATTAGACATCTAGGTGGTGTCATTGTATAGAAACAATCTGGCACAAAATAGACCTGCACCTGTGCTGGTAAATGAACTAGCCTCCAAAACAAGGCAATAGTGTCCCAAGTGTGAACTAGCTGGAATGATGCATGGCAAGGAACATATCCACAGGCTTTTTTGTGCTCAAACACCACACTAGCATCACATGCTCCTTTCTTTTCTGCCTCATAGAATGTGTCAGCATTTTTGTAGTCACTGTGAGGGACCCCAATATGTGCTCTCCTCGAATGGCAGTGTCTGAGTGCTCCGTGCTGATAGCTGTTATTTAACCTCAAGATCTCAAATATTTGAAAGCCCTGCTATTAACACTTTTGTTGTGAGTTTTCATGAAAAAACACTTTCCCTCCTTACCTTTTCCAGCCAGTGTTGTTATCTTCCTCAGAAAGGGTGAGCCACTCTTGCACAGGGCGTGCATGGTGCAGTGCTGTCAATACCCGTCCTCTACAAACACCTGCATTACCAACTGAAATCTGCAACAATAGCAGTAGGAAACATTACATTCCTCTGCAGACTACTTCTTGGTAGAAATCGGGACAGAATGGACTTCCAGAGTTTATTCTGAGAGTATGGCATGACTTTCAGTGTTGTGCCTAGTAGAAAGGGCTTCTCTGTAGCACCAGGGTTGGACTGAGGAGCTGGAGGAGAAGGAGCTGCACTAACCATGTTACATCCCTGTGGTTTGATGTTCCACTGATATGTCTTTCAGACTCCTCTGGAGGGGCATCCTAGTGCCTTTGCATGCTCCCCTTGGGAGTTTGTTACTTCTCAGCACGGCCATGCTCTCTGACACAGCATATTTCTCAATGTGCTGCCATCATTACGGGCTGCCATGTTTCCTTGCTATTCCCTGTGCTATCACCTCTCCTCGTAGAACTGAACATAAGTTTTAGAGGTTTATGGGGAAGGGTGAGCATGAGGTGGTTCTTCTAAAATCAATAGTGAAGATACTAAAAACACTTTGAACCACATTATTAACCTTTGGTATGTATCTGTCTCTTCTTTCACATAGGTTGAAGGTATTATCCTTTACTTTTCTGTCAGTAGGTCTTTGCTGCTTTATAATTTGCTCTTCAGTCTCCTCTGCCACTGTAAAACTGTTTCATATTATCCTTGAAGCCATTCTGTCCCCAAAGGGTGCTTTACTTGAGTTTAAATTCACCCTCAAGTAGATGGCATAAGTTATTTTATGTAGTTTTGACTCTTTCAAGGGCTGTCTTTACTGCCCCTGAAGAAGTTCCTGAGCCTAGGGGCAAAGGCCTTTGTCTTCTAATGGATGCTTTGACTTTGTCAAAATGATTACTTGTATACATTGGCGGGAAAGTTAGTGAAATTGGATTTTAATGCATGCATTGGGACAAGGCAGTAGAATACATCCACTATAGCAACTTAATATCTTGTGAGTTTCAGAGAAACAGATTCTTCATTTCTCTCTGATGTAGCAATGCATTATTTGCTGCATACAGGTAATTTATCCTTTGTAACCCCAAGAAGTTTTATAGATAACATAAACATGAGGGTACAGAGCAGGAGGGCAGTACATGCTGTCCTTCAGGAAAGATGTGACAAATGCCAGGATGCAGTACTTTGAATGGCACCTCTGCCTTCTAATTTAAAAACATTAGTTTGAAGCATATTACCATATCTTATTGAGTCACTTACTAGGAAATATCTGAGTGTTTCACTGTTTTTTCAAGTTAGAAGATTGCCTTTCTTTGATTATGTGGGGCAGCACTTAAAATGGCTTCTGAAATATATATTATAACAAGAAACCAGAAGCTTGTAGGGAAAAATTCAGCAGAAACTCACGTTAATAAAATTTATAGCCTAAGGAACTGAGCCTGTGCTTGTGTTTTGGAAACAAATTCTTTGACACTTTTCATTCTCAATATGCTGTTGAATATATTAACAAGAAGATTTTTCCAACCTGCAGCTTTTGACTCCTGAACAACATCTTGTTATGCAAAATTATATCTACTATTTTTAGAAGCCAAACAGCAAACAACCTAAAGGTTTGATATGTCTCATGTATTATAAATTTAATGTACCATAGACTTCCACAGTGCAAATGACACAAAAGTCTGTGCGATTTCTAAGATTACTCTTAGAAAATGACCACAGTGTTATTCAGAATAGAGATGCACTATTAAAATGTTGATTAAAATACCTTCACTTCATGTCTGAGGAGCATAAGTTTCATAATCAATGACTGTGAAGATACCACTTCTAGCAAGCTCACTTTTTTGCAACTCATCACCTTGAAAATCAAATGGATGCAATTTGAGAAGAGCAAAGGAGAAAAGGCATTGACTGTATATTTTCATTTTCTCTTCGTGTTTGTTTAAAAAAAAAAAAAATTGAAAAGATGCCCCCAAGTTGGATTTGGATGCCCAGGAGGTGATTTACTGTAGTGCATTAATCTCTTCACTGTAACTGTAGGCTATGGACCTGAGACAAATTGCATCAGCCAGGCTTTATCTCTTAATTTCTGTACTCACTTGTCAAGAAAACCTTGAAATAATAACAGAAAGAAGGTGGAATTTTTTGTAATGGTAGCAGAGGTGAAAAGGCAAGATGCAGGGTCTCTTCTGTTTAATATCTTTATCTAGTTCTGTTTAATATCTTTATCAACAATCTGCATGAGGGAGTCGAGTGCACCCTCAGTAAGTTTGCAGATGACACCAAGTTGGCTGGAAGTGTTGATCTGCTGGAGGGTAGGAAGGCCCTATAGAGGGATCTGGGCAGGCTGGATTGATGGGCCGAGTTCAACAAGGTGAAGTGCCAGGTCCTGCACATGGGTCACAACAACCCCATGCAATGCTACAGGCTTGGGGAAGAGTGGCTGGAAAGCTGCCTGGCAGAAAAGGACCTGGGGGTGTTGGTCGACAGCTGGCTGAATATGAGCCAGCAGTGTGCCTGCGTGGCCAAGAAGGCCAACAGCATCCTGGCTTGCATCAGAATAGTGTGGTCAGCAGGACTAGGGAAGTGATTGAATCCCGCACTTGGCACTGTTGAGACTGCACCTTGAATACTGTGTTCGGTTTTGGGCTCCTCACTACAAGAGGGACATTGAAATGCCGGAGCATGTCCAAAGAAGGGCAATAAAGCTGGTGAAGGGTCTAGAGAACAGGTCATACGAGGAGCAGCTGAGGGAGCTTGGGGTGTTTAGTCTGGAGAAAAGGAGGCTGAGGGGAGACCTTATTGCCCTCTACAACTACCTGAAAGGAGGTTGTAGAGAGGTGGGGGTCGGTTTCTTCTCCCAAGTAACAAGGGATAGGACAAAAGGAAATGGCCTCAAGCTGTCCAGGGTAGATTTAGGTTGGACATTAGGAAAAGCTTCTTCACTGAAAGGGTAGTCAGGTACTGGAACAGGCTGCCCAGGGAAGTGGTTGAGTCTCCATCCCTGGAGGTATTTAAAAGACAGGTAGACATGGTGCTTAAGGACATGGTTTAGTGGTGGACTTGGCAGTGCTAGGTTAACAGTTGGACTTGATGATCTTAAAGGTCTTTTCCAACCTAAACGATTCTATGATTCTTAAGGTGTCTTTCCCATATTCTGTTCAGCTATAACACAAATGGTGTTCAAATGAGGGGCAGCATATCTCAAAAGCTTAATTTATGAAAACATAAGAATTTATGTGCATAGATTTTATATTAAGATTCTGGTTTTGTACTAGAGAAGAATATAAGGGAACAAAGGTTAAAAACTCAGTCCAAAGATGCAGTAACATTTTTGTTGCTTCAGCAGCAAATTTGCATAATATGCAAGCCTCTGTCAGACAGATTCCCAGGACAGGGAATCCAAAAGAGTGATTTATAAAAGCTGGCTACAAAGAAAGCAAGAGTCTATTTGTGTGAAACAAATACCCTCAAAATCCAGAAGACTACTTACAATATTGCTGACATCCACATGCTGCATAGTTGCAGCTAGTGAATATTTGAGAAGTGGGTAGGATTACGTGCAATACATGAGCCCCAGAAGATGAAGAGCTTAATTTAAAGCTCCAGGAAGGGAACTTGCAAGTGTAATTGGTGAAATGTAGGTTATAACTCATATCTGAGGGAACCTTCCTTGCACTGGCCACTAACATCTTCCTTTGAGAACAAGGAAAAGAGAATGAAATATTTGGTTTCAAGAATAAAACAATTTAGTTAAGGTAAGGAATGATGTCAGGGAGAGAATTGTACATATACCTTATTTCCAGAAATAGTTGCATCTCTTTAGCTGGTAGAATCTGAGAAGTGCCTGACATCTCTCTCTCCTGCAGAGTAAAAAAAAGATATTTGCAAAGTCATTGATCCTCA
This sequence comes from Theristicus caerulescens, assembly GCA_020745775.1. Classification (NCBI taxonomy): domain Eukaryota; kingdom Metazoa; phylum Chordata; class Aves; order Pelecaniformes; family Threskiornithidae; genus Theristicus; species Theristicus caerulescens. The sequence goes on along the minus strand of CM036564.1, from coordinate 23,337,462 downwards.
TTGTCGTCTCTGCTCAATTGGTCTGGATCTCCAGACTTACTTCATCTGTCAACCACTTTTTCTGCAGCCCTTAGTTCAAATGAGATTTCCTCTGAAATAGGTGTATCAGTAAAGCTGCTCTTCCTTCCACATACCACTCAAATTCTGAGGGCAGGAGCTGTGTTTCCTTCCACAAGCTAGCTGATAGGTTCAGTCACTCCCCTCATCCTCTGAACAGTTTTCAGTGCAATTTGACTTTCACCTCATACAGAAGAGCTCTAGGGAATGCTGTTGTAAACTACTACTTAATCACAGCTTTGACTATGGAGATGCACTGCCATATTGGTATAAGCGTGTAGTATGGAAAAAGATACAAGAAATTCTAGAAAACATCATATGTGACTCTAAGCACTTTCTCCCAGATTCTGAATGCTTTCAACCCCAATTCACTTCATCTGTATCAAATATCTTAGACTAAAGTATAACGCAAATCTCAAAGGAGGTTTTTCTGGATCTATTTTTTCCACTCGAGTAATACATGCATTATATGATAATCGTCTTATAATAATATTATTGCTTATCAAAACACAACATAATCACAAACAGATTTAGCAAAAATAAGATGGTAAGCTACACTTTGCAATGATCTGGAATGATTTACATTTTTTTTTAGTTATAGTAATTCAAAGAAGAAATCAATTAAATTTCAAACCCCGCAAAATGTCACTGAAATTTGGGACATGAAAGAAAGTAAGATGAGATTCTAAAAGAAACTGCATGTTTTGCAGAATTTAGCTGATAGGTTGTTTTATGTTACATCTCATTCTGTTTCCATAGCTAGTAGCACAAAATCTGTTCACTGTAGAAATGGAATAAGAATCAGACCTATTTTTTGAGTGAGATGAGTTTTTGTTAAGAAACAGTAAATCTGCAAAGTTCTGGGAAAAATACAGTTTCCTCAGGTCAAAACCAGATGCAAAATTCTCCTTCCAAAAACTGAGAAGGAAACTTATTGAAATGGAAGGAAGGAAATACCCAGCAATGTGTTATTATAACAAATGCTTCGTAGAAAAAAGCTTCCAAAAATGAATGGTCTAAAGAATGCCTGATTAATACTAAAGATATTTTTCATAGTGATGAATTCTGACCATATGGTTATGTTTTTTGGTTTCTCTTGTCCCTTTAACACAACTAGCAATGAAGTCCTGTGGTTTTATTGCTAGGTAGGCTTTCATGGCAAGATTTTACCCTCTGTCTTCTCCAAGGATACATTATAAGTGTTATGTGACCTACAATTCCCAGGTAATATGGGAATGAATAATCAAGCAAGTTTTAAGCATCTGGAAGATACCAAGGTCATGGGTGACAGATAGTGAGGATATGCCATGAGCAAATCTTTTCAAGCTAGTTGTCTTTTCTTCTATGTTGGCTAATACTTTGAATTTACTGAGGCTTTGAAACTGTCTCTCAGAACAGTCTCAAACTAAGCCAGAGAGGGGAAATATGTTCTTGATGAAATTAAAACTGTCCAGATGCCAACTTGCTGAAGAGAAATGGTGTTTTATTGAAGGTATGAGGGTCTAAGGACAGACAGACAAAGTTTGAAAGTAGAGTTGGTATCTCTTTTTAGACCGATTGATAGAATAATTAGACAACCTTTTAGGCAAATATACATTCTTTAGGTCTAAAACAGAAGAAATAGATTTCAAAACTCAACACAAAATGAGAAAAATTGCTCATTTTTTTATTCAGATTTCAGAATAAGTCTCTGGAATAAAGATGGTTGGTGCATAGGGAGCAGCACAAGAGTGGAGAGAAAAGTAAGAAATTATTAATAAATTATGTAAGGGAAAGTGGACAACAGTTTATAGCATGCAAAATGGAAAGGGTAGGAGAGGATAGGAAGACTAGAATGTACCAAAATCCTAAATTCTCATTTTTCTAGATATTAAAAAAACACAGAAATGAATTATAAATTTTAATTTGCAGGATCTTCCTTTTCAGAAGTTTCGCAGATTCCCCTTTGGGTTCAAGACTAAAGACATGATGGAATGCAAATTTTGTAGGACAAGTTCTTCCATTAAAGTGTGTGGTCCTATGCAGATTTTCTGTGTGAATTATTCTTCGTCTACGGAGAAGTTGCTTAATTTCACCTCCACAGTTACCATGAGAGTATGGTGTACTGGATGAAGCATGCAGCTGTAAGATTTGTTGGGTACTAATTATTCTGCAGTTGAGAATATTTATTGTAGTACAGTAGAGATATATTGGTACATTTTCTATTCTTTACCAAGCAAAACCTATATGCATTTAGTGTGCTTGAGAGCACAAGGAATTTCCTTTCAAAATGAATTTAGTCAGGCTGCAGGGCTGTTTGAAGAGTAAGATGTTTCTTGTATTACAAGCTGTAATTATTTAATGACACTTTGTATAGGTTCTGGGATAGGATGGGATGTGACAATAGAAGGTGTATGTTCAGTGATGGGTGGACGTGTCATCTTGTACTTAAACATTTCTTTACATAGTGTTTCACATATCTTTCAAAAACTCTTTTCTACACAAGTATTCCTGATGGAATAAAAAATCTTCTTTATTGCTAAGATAAGCACTATGAGTACTCTTCTGGTAGTTGAAGCACAGGCCTCAACTGTATATAAAGGCTTTTAGGGAGCTATTTTTGATGCCTGCAGATGTGCTGGCCTTTAGTTTTCTATCACTTTTGCAAGATACTGCTGCTAATGTTGCTGTAAGAAACTGGTGCTAGTCTATGAGTGTTGTAGTGGCAGTTGATGGAGAGTGGTGATTATTGAATTTGTGGTAAAAGTCAATAAAGGACTCCAAATTTCCAATCCAGATAATAAAGATGTCACCTATAAATCTTAGGTAGAGTGTCGGCTCAGTGATACAATTATTTAAGAACTGTTCTTCATTGTAGTTCTTGAAAAGGTTGTCATAATGCAGGACTGGAGAGAAACTATCAAAAGAGAAGGATGTTTCAGTTAAGTTTTGTAGATGGCGGTGAATTGAGTGCTATTCAGTAATTTCATTGATGATCTGGATGATGGAATAGAGAGGATGGATGTCCTCTATTTGGTACAGAAGTGAATGGTATTAAACTATTAAGATCTGTAAGACTCTTGTACAGGATTGGAATAAAAAATTGTGCTAATAAAATTGGAAAAATGACTGGAAAAAGCAGAGTGGAATTTAACAAGTGCAAGGTTTTACACTGAGGAAGAAACAGTGGTTTGCACAAATACAAGATGAGGAATAAGCTGATTAGGGAATGGACAATGACAGAAGCATAGTGGCTCCCAGTATTGTGCTGTTGCAAAAAGGGGAAATATTGTTCAAGATAAATGAATGAGTTCTTCCAATTAACAAGAGGTATTACAGACAGTTATACATACATTTTAAAATCTGATTGTACAATTTCAGTAGACAGTGAAATACTATTATATTATATGTTATATATTTCATACTTCATCCATCCTACTTGTAAATTTGGCATCAAGCTGTCATGTTGCCTCATTGTGTAAATACATTCAAACAGTTGCCTATAAATGAAAGTTTATTGCTGGGTAGTCCTTAGCATAACACATATCATTTAAAGATCTATACTTCTAAACTTCATTAATTCTTTGAATTGTGATTTACATACTCTTGACCTTCTATCCTTGTGGAGTAAAATTATGAATGCAATCAATCTACAATAATTGTGTAATGAAAACTTCTGGCCTTAATATTACCCCCCATTTCTCACAGCAGAACTTAGATTGCACCAACTGTTCATGGAGATTACTGATTCATTTTTAAATCTAATTCACATGATGAATAATTGTGAGAAATAAGTAGATGATGCATGAGCAATTTACAACAGTAAATAGATTCTTGAAGTGAATTATTAAATTTTGGCGTATTCAATAACTTTAAGAAACATTCATAAACATGAAAAGATTGTTTATTGTATTTACATGTGTACATACTTTGTAGTTTATTACATCATAATTGCTCCATAATTGCTCAGTGACTGTAATATTTATGTTCCATATTAGATTTATCCTTGCAGATAAAAAGTTCTTGCATAAACTGCATCGTAACTCAATGCAGAGTACAAGATTGTTTTCATGAAACAGCTAATTTTAATGGAATTTTGGATGTCACATATTGAAAACAGGGAAAATTATATAAATGTTTCTTTATATGTTTTTCTTTACATTTGTTTGTACAGAGTGCTTAGTGCTGCATTATAAACTTTTATCACCTCAGTGTCCATAAGTTCTTTTGATCAACATTGACCTGTGGCTATCTGAAGCCCATTGTCACAAACAACTTCACATTAGCTTAACAGTTAAAGTTGTGGAAAGGGATTTCCTGCTGGTAGAGAGTAAGGGAATAGAAAAAGTATCTGGGAATAAAGGAAGGGTTTTTAAAAGTTCTTAATGTTTTCCACTTATAGCCTACCTTCAAAACAGTTGATCTTCCTGTAATTTAGAATTTTGTACCCCTGTATTCACTATTGTACACTGGAATCAGACGAGTTCCTAGAAGAATGCACCTGACATGATTGCTGTCTAAGAGATCATCAAGTGATAATGTTTCATACATTTCTTTAAAAGATCTTGAGATAATTTTCCATATTCTTTGGGTCCAAGTTTATTAATGAATTTCTTTCCCTCCTGTTTCTCAGCATGAACTCTATCACTCTGCAGAGCTGACTCTACTTGGAGAGGGAGGGGGGGCTGTCAGGGCACTGGGGAGAAGGTACCCTCCTTGCATCCTTGTTCCAGAAGATGAGGTAGGAACAGGTAGGGCAGTCAAAGTTAATGGTTCACTTCTAAATTAATCCCACAAAACAGAGAGGTCTGAACGCAAAGGTTTGGAAGCTGTGAACTGCTAGGGTTCTCCCAAGTGCTCCCAAGGTCAAGTGCACCTTGGCCTGGCAAAGACTACTTGAACTGTACCAGGATGTCTATTGCCATCAAAGGTATGGTGATTTTTGAGCTAATGCTGCTACTGCTTTTTCACTTCTGTGTATGTAGCCAGGCTGACTGAGGTAGAGGTGAAGCTTCTTCACTTCCAAGCAATTTCATGCCTCTGTTCTTGATCTCTTTGGCCTGGACATTGTGCTCCTCTGTGGTTGGCACATGATGTGTTAGAAAAATGAGATACTTCCTTAAAAATCCTGGCAATGATAATTTTTAAGTGCAATGCTGGAACTGTATGTGGCATGCCCAGAAACATAATGTGGGGACACACAAAGGAGTATAATGACATAAACCCCACTGGTGTAGTTTTGGAGGACTCTGCCTGGTGAGGAGCAAACCTGCCTATCGCTAGACCATATTGATTATAGGACATGGACGGACTCTTAAGTGTTCTTTCCCTAAAGCTACACAGGGTTTTGTCATAAAAGGAGCTGGTAGGATCTGTCCAAAGTAAGGCTCAGGATGATCAGAGGATCTACTCCTATGTTCTCTTCTGAGTGGTATTTTATTTAGCGAGATAGTTGCATCCCAATGCCATTTCAGTCCTTCTATTTGCATACAGCATGCAGGATTTAGGATGAATATAAGATCCCATCACAAAGTTCAGTGTTATAAATGAAAGTACAAACAGATTAAAAAATGTCCAAGAGTAACCAAAGGCTTGAAATTAAAGGAAAATTTCCAGCCATCAATAATGAGGTAGTGAAATAGTTTTCCAATAGAAGTGAGGTTAATAAAAAAAACCCCTTGCATTAAGATAGAGCTTTCTCAGTTTATGAAAGGTGTTATCTCTAATGCCTCTAGTGGTAAAGAGCTGACTCAACAGCTTTGTTTTCCATCTCCTTTTCCCCTAGGCCTATGTATCTCATTGCATTTGGTTCTCCAATATTCAGAGAAAACAAGATAGTTTTTTTTTCATTTTGCTACTTTTTAATTCAGAATCTTCTCTTAACAGCACCAAAAATGCAAATTCCCATGACTTCTAATTAAGAAGTCCATGAGTTAACAGTGATAGTATCATTTTAGCCTTCCAGGTAGGCAGTGATTTTTGTTTCAATCATTACAATGCAAAATAGGCATTGGAACAGACTGCCCCAGGGAAGTGGCGCAGTCGCAGTCCCTGGAAGTGTTCAAAAAACGTGTGCTTAGGGACATGGTTTAGAGTTGGACCTGGCAGTTAGGTTAACAGGTTGGATTTGATGATCTCAGAGGTGTTTTCCAACCTTAACGACTCTATGATTCTATGAAAATACAAAACTAACACATTATTCTTTCATAATACTGCCACAACTCAGCTGTGAGGATTTTTTTATGTTTTGCTTTTCCTGATGATACCATGTATTTATCTGCTGCTTCTTCACCAGATGTTTTATGGCCAGATTGCTACCTAAACTTCTTTCCAAGTAATTGCAGGATTGTCTTTTGATCATGCAATTCTGTGTATAACATCAAGTACTTCCTCAAAGACCCACTAAAAGGCTCTCACATACACTTAAAGGAAAAGAAAAGGGAGTAAGGGAGAAAAAGGAAAGGGAAGATATCAATGTTTGATAATTCATAGCAAGTGGTGTCTTTTTTAAGAAAGGCACTAATGAGGCCTCACATCAGATTAGATGAGCTCTTAGTAAGGAGGATTCCTTTACCAGCCCTGAAATGTCTGAAAAAAGACCCAAACACATGGATAGCTCCTTGATTTAAAAGCAAAAAAACCAAAACACATCTATGTAACAACTCTGCCAGCCTGCAGGCTGTGACACGTCATTTTCATGACAAACATAGTGCCAATGAATTTTCAGTGTAATTAAAATACCTTTATATATGCAGTGGCAGCAATGTTCTTACAGGTGTTCCCTGTAATGAAAAATATTGTGAAATAAAATGCTTACAAACAAAATTCATTCTTATGAGCTGACGTATTCCCCTGTGCTCTCACATCTTCTACCATTGAGACAGATGTGAGCAGAGAAAAAGATCACCTAAAAAAATCCAATTTGGTTTTATTGAATAAAAATGGACTCCTCCTTAGGAAGCTGGTAATGGTATAAATCTGTCTCAGAAAGGAGATCAACTTTCAAGCTGCATATTAAAGCACTGTCAATTTTGGAACTTCCTTCTGTATTGATAATACATATAGTGTCCTCTTTCTCTCAGCAAGGATATGCAACAATCTAAATGCAAAAAAAGGAAAATGTGCTTATTTAGTTCAAAACAAAGAACAAAGATACTTCAACTTGATTTTAAATTTAACTGAAAATCTGCTTATATTCAGAAGCTCCTATACTTGGAAACTACAGTAATTGGCTGATTAAGTCATACTAAATTAACTAAAGCATAAATTAAGCATATGTGTTTCTCATTATCTTGCAATACCTATTAAATAACAAATGGTGCATATGTCAAAAAGCTCGATATACATTATGATTTTAAACTAACATTTTTAAACAAGATATTGAATATTCAGTTCTCATTCCAGATCTTGAACATTAAATTTTTGATAGACAAGATCTTTCATAAAACAATAAGTTTGCTCTTCAGATTATTGAACTCTTGCATATTGCACACTCATTTACACAATTCTTTATAATGAATCGTTTCCAAACTTCACATAACACTGTAACTACTGAGGGACATAATAAGAGCAAGACAGCATGTCCTTTCATTAATGCTAACAAGTAAAAAAAAAAAAAGCAGATATCCAAACCACCTTTAACAATATAGGATAACACAGCAAGTATGCAAAAGAAAAGAAAGTTGGTGGAAAGTACCCTATTATCAAAATTCCCATAACCCTTGCTCTCCAAGCTCAAGACATTTTAAACATCTTAGGTGACTGAACAGTAATTTCCACATAGTTCTCTCATCTGATTCATTTCTTGATACTCCAGACCAAATCTTATTTATAATATAATTTTCAAAAGACATTATATAGGTCCTTTTAGATATTACTTCATTGTTAAGTATTTTTAAGTTGTATCAATTTCTACAAAAAACTGAACTTACAGGATTCTTAAAAATGCATCAAAACTTATGAAATATAAAGTATTTAGCATGCTCAGTGTTAATACTTGTAGCAGTGAAAAAACACTATAATCTTTTCTCTAAATATTTACATTTTTTAACTACGTACATTTCATGTATAATTAGATATCCTAAGTAGTACTTAAAGATTACCTCAGATCACTGTTAGAATGGAATTTTTAAAAAAATCCTGCAAAATGCTACGAGAAAGTTAATTTTTTCCACTTTTTGTTTTATTATTTTAGGATGTCCATCTTTTCAATACAACTGTTTTAATATCTGAGACACTACATTTGCATATAAAGATATATCTTTAATAATCTCTATTTGCAAATTAATCATTAGTAATTATTTATTAAAACCACTAATAAAGATATTTAACCAATAACATAAAATCTATTTTTCCTCAGATCAATAACCTGAATTTTATGTCAAACCATAAAAACTAGGAATATAGACACATGAAGATTGACTGTTAATGATGAATTAGCTAAATAAATATTTCCTATTCCAAAAGGTAGGCCTTCGGGTCCAAAACAGGTATTTCATGTTTGGTACGTTCACTAATACTTCATTACCTGGCAGTTCTTTCTCTACAACTTCTCTATAACTATCTGTTTAACTAAATTTAACTAACTTAACCAGGTCACCCATCTAGTTGACCAAGGGAAGCCAGCAGATGTGAGGGTTTTCTTTGTTTTAACAAAGCTTTTGATACTGTCTCTCACAGTATCCTTCTGGAGAAAATGTCCAGCATACAGCTAGACATAATGCTTTGGGTGATGAATCAGGCTCAAAGTGTTATAGTAAATGGGGTCACATCAGGCTGGTGGCCAGTCACCAGTGGGGTTCCCCAGGGCTCAGTTTTAGGGCCAGTGCTCTTTAATGTTTTCATAAATGATCTGGACGCAGGAATCAAGTGAACATTAAGTAACTTTACCGGTGATAGTCAACTAGGAGGAGCTGTGGACTCCCTCGAGTGTAGAGAAGCCTTACAGTGAGATCTGGATAGACTGGAGAGCTGGGCAATCACCAACCATATGAAATTTAACAAGAGCAAGTGCCGGATTCTCCACCTGGGATGGGGTAATCCTGGTTACACATACAAATTGGGGGATGAGAGGCTGGAGAGCAGCCCCGTGGAAAGAGATCTGGGGGTTTGGGTTGATGGCAAGTTGAATATGAGTCAACAGTGTGCCCTGGCAGCCAAAAGGGCCAGCCGTGTCCTGGGGTGCATCAAGCACAGCATAGCTAGCTGGCTGAGGGAAGTGATGATTGTCCCACTCTGCACTGCACTGGTGGGGTCCCACCTTGAGTACTGTGTGCAGTTTTGGGTGCCTCAAATATAAGAAGGACATCAAACTATTAGAGTGTGTCCAGAGGAGGGCAACCAAGATGGTGAAAGGTCTCGAGGTCAAGACTTGTGAAGAGCCGCTGAGGTCACTTGGTTTGTTCAGCTTGGAGAAGAGAAGGCTGAGGGGTGACCTCATTGCAGTCTACAACTTCCTCAAAGGGGGCAGCAGAAGGGGAGGTGCTGATCTCCTCTCTGGTGAGCAGCAATAGCGCATGAGGAAAAGGAATGAAGCTGCATCAGGGGAGGTTCAGGTTGGACATTAGGAAAAGGTTCTTCACTGAGAGGATCATCGGTCACTGGAACAGCAGGTGACAGCACCAAGCCTGTCAGAGTTCAGTGAGTGTCTGGATGATGCTCTTACCCATGTGATTTAATTTTAGATAGTCCTTCAAGGAGCAGGGAGTTGGACTCCATAATCCTTATGGGTCCCTTTCAACGTGAGATATTCTACTGTGAATTCACAAAGAAGGAATTTTGAAAATGCCTGTCTCGGAAGCAAGCTGGTTGGTTTTTTGCCTTTAGTTCAGCCAGTTGCTCTAAATCCTCTAAGTTTATGCACGCCTGTGAAAGACAATTTAAATTAAGATGATGATAGTGTGTAGGAACAAAAGCTAGTTGTGCAAATAGGAAAACCATGGGGTTTTCTTTGTTCATAATACTGATTAGTAAATAATTTTTCAGAGCCTATTCACTCATCAATTGTGATGTTCCTCTAAGGTAAGTTTTATGTATATGACTGAAGTATAGCATATGGCCAATATTTAAAGGTTCAAAACACAACATCAGATGGGAAATTAGTTGATTTCAAATTAATGTTAAATTCCATTTCAGATTCCATATCTGTGTCTCGGTATCCCTTGTGTGTATACATGGCTTTTTGCCCCTGTTTTCAAGAACACTTTTTTCTCCTGCTTTTATGTGAAACACCTACACAAGCAGAAGAAATAACAAGGAAAATTGCTGAAAGAAATATGAAAGGAAACAAAATACCTTTTACTCTAATCTTTTGGTTACCACCATGTCAGTAACATTTGATTGTTGCAAATAGTAGAAAATAAAAGCAAGCTTCAGTAATTTTCATGTATAAATTTACAGCATTCCTTTAAATTAGAACTCGTATTAATTAGTTTCTGCTGTCATATAGCCAAAGACAGTTATTTTTCATTCCCTTGGCACATGAAGGTTTAATGAGAGATTGTCTGCTTGAATAAGCATTGCCAAAACTCTTTAAATGTTCCCTAAATGTCTTTTTTTCTCAAATAAAGCATTCAAGATGCATTCAACAATCTATATAATATCTTGGTCGTGGATCATCCCATATATTACAGAACACTGGCTTGTCTTAGGTATGCTGTTGTCCTTTCAGTGTGAGTAGAAGCAAGTCCTACCAGCCAGTTAACATAACCATGGTGGAACATAGTGTAAGTTTGTCTCAGTCTTTTCCTTTCCCTTGCTTTTTTGGAGGATTGATTCATGTATCAGTATAAGGCTATGCCAAGTTCATTTTAAGTTATCTTCTCCCAAGTTTGGAAGCAGCAGATATTTGTCGAGTATTCTTTCACATTTTATCACTACTTCTGTGATAATGTCAGTAATTCTGAGAACGGTTTGCAGATGTTTCATTAGGCTTCTTGTTATCGTTGACTTTCAGTTGCCAAGTTTGCCACAGTACAATAATGCTGAAATTATAATTGCATCAGATAGTTTTATCTCACGCTGAAGGATATATGCTTCATTCTCCAGATGTCCAAAGCATGTAGGTGCTTTTCGTATTCATGCATTTTGTTCCTCACCTTCTAGTCCATTGCAGTTTATAGTGGTATTCAAATATATAAGAGGGCAAATGGGTTTCGCTGCTGCTCACTGACCAGAGTTATCTTGGCCTTCTCAGGTTGGAAATAGATGCTTCTTATGCAAGTACCTGTTTCATGTCTTGTCCTGGGCTGTCAGCAGCAAAAACCCACCCTCTGAACTCCAACATAAAAGAAATTTGACTTTCTTTGAGCGTATCTGAGGACAGCAAACCTAGAAGTAGATTTTTCTGTATTGCTATGAGAGGATGCTCACCACAGTTTTGCTACCCTGAAATTCTTGTACCTATGTCCATGTTTTAGAAACTGTTGTAGATTTGACTGTGCATAGGGCCAGAAGACATCATGCCAATATCCTGTCTTGTCCATGCATAATATTGGCTGTTGCAGTTTATTCAATTACCCTTGTGTATAAAAAAAAGATAACTTACATAAGTCCATATACTCTTAATTCAAAGATATCAAATATGAATATAGTTGCAGCTTACTACATCCATTTTCTTTGTTTTTTTCTAGTAACATTTAGTACCTGAAGCCTAATTTCAAATACAGTGGATTAACCATGGCTTTTGCTTCCAAATATCTCTATTGAAAGTACTAGGGATATAGAAGGGATAAAATGCTCCTGTATTGAGGAAGTAAGACTCTTGAAGTCTGTTGCCAGCTATGACACTGGTTTTGGCTGAATACCTTATGGGTTTTCTGTTGCCTCTGCTTGTCCATCTGTAATACCTGAATGAATAGATAAAACTACTTGAATATAAAAAGAAAGTGCTAGTAAAGCAGGTTTCAATCACCGTGATTTACAGAGTCTTTTGGAATGATCTAAACATCCAACAGATACCCTTCAGATCCGGAGATGATGTTTAAGTAATTCCCACCTGAAATAGCAGGAACATATTTGAATCATTCTCATATTCTTAGAATCAGAATGAAGAATTGCAAGTATATGCACTATAAAGTATTGCAAGTATATGCACTATATGTCTTGCTACATTTTCATGAGTTTCAACAAAACATATACCAGACCTGAGCTACTTGTTGCACTTGATAATCAAAACAGTAGCTCACAGACACAATATTGAACAGGAATAATTTACTTAAACCATCCTGAGGAGACTTCAGAATCAGAACTAGTCCATCTCTTTAATGGTTAATGGGCTGTTCTGTAATGTAGTAGTTACAGTTTTAGCTAAGGTTCTCCAGAAAGTTCTATTGATTCGAGAGATTTCCAAACCAGTTCCCATCTATATTAATTAGAAGAACCTGATTTTTATAAACTGGTGAATATTCACCATCTGATATCAAGACTGCCATTATTATATTTACAGGAAACACATCTCAGTTAAGTCTGGATTTATCTACCACCCGGTCAGTGAAACTGCAAGCATGTTCTTAAGCTAGAAGGCAGACAGGCTGACAGACACTTCAGAGACAAAATGAAGATAGCCCAGCACCTTTGCATAGGTCCAGGCTCTTCTGCTTCCGGGCTGAAACCAAGAAGGTGGTAAGACTAAACTTGTAACTATTCCAAGCTCATCTCACCTGTGAAAACTGTGAGCTGTGCTAGAAGTCAGAAATACAGGTGAAGAAATGCATGATTAAAGCAGCTTTCTTCCAGGTTGCACTTTACGTAATGTCATAAATATAAAGAGGAGAACCTTATCTCAAACTGAGGTTTCTTCAGAAAGACCTGCTTTGAGCTGCTTCAGAAATCACCTAGTATCTCCTAAGATCTTCATAAGTATAGCTTCATTTCATTCAGATAGAATGTTTCAGACATTTTCATAGTGTAGGAAACCTGGTTTGCTCGTTTAAATTTTCTTGTGTGGTATAATAACATTAAACTATCACTCAGAGAAAAAGACCTTCAAGTTCAGCAAATGCATTAGCATTGCCTTGAGAGTTTGTTATTTCATTAGCAACTTCAACATTTATGAAAAAGTGGGAGAATACTTAACCTAACAGAAGTAAATGCAGAAAACACACCCGCTGTGTTTTCTTTTGCCATGGTCTTCTCTTTGTCGTTAGAATACACAGACGTTGATGGTATTTGGGGATTGCACTAGAATGGTGCTCTTTAAGGCTATGATTAACTAGCTGACAGCAGTGTTGGTTTAACTTCTTGTCTGATTATGAACACAATTCACAACTGAAACTTTGCTATTTAGCCAACACAACAGTAATAATTTACCCTACAATAATACATGTGGAACAGATCTTTTTTCCTCTAGTGCAGATTCATGATTCTCAATTACTTCTTCAGGAAGATGTTAACACACATTCCTTACAGGACATCACAGAGAAGATATATGGGGAAGAAAGTATTTTTAAAAGATAGAGACATAATGGCAAGCATAAATAGCAAAACTGCAGTCCTGACAATTACCTATATTCACATTCCCTTGGCCTTTATATTTGAAAAGTGCATTGCTGCTCAGTGTTATGTTCTAATTTCAGTTGGGAAATTATGTTTTCCTTCCCTGTTGTGATTTTATGTGGAAGAATGGCTAAGTGAGAAGGGACATGATCTTTTCAGTATGAGCAATCCTGCTTTTAGTGTATCAAGAAGCACAGAGGATACTATAAACTGACCTTGAACAGCAAAGGACTACTTGGCAAACGACATAAGAAGCGGAACTAAGTCCGGAATATGCTGATAGACCTCTTTGCGGCAACAGCAACCCTGTACCAATCATATAACTGTCTTAAGCACATGAACACATGTAATGAACCAATCATATAGATATTGCTACCGCGTGCTTTGCTGATTGTCTATATAAACCTGGTAATTGTCTGAAATAAACGAGAACGATCATACTCACATCGAGGTTACATCGTTACTCCGGGTCCGTCTCCCACTCTGACATCTGGTAGCAGAGGATGGTTATGGGTCTTCGTCTGCAATCTCCGTGACTGCGGTAAGCAGCTAGAGGAGGGGAGTGGGAAACTTCGGCTGAGAGAAGCGCTGCTTGGGGCAAAAAGGCAGGGCAGACGCCGGTGTGAGGTTGCTCCTCACCTCTCAGGCGCAGTAATGGAAACAGAAGCTGCGGCCACACTGCTAGCTGGAATCCTCTCCAAGAGAGGGATAGAAGCACCAGCGAAGCAATTATGTAAATTAATTACACTTGGACAGTGTTGGGGTCATTTTTCTGACTCTCACCTGTTGTTTTCTGTCTCGGAGTGGCGGGACTTTGGAGGGACAATGTGGCAAAAAACGATTGAGGGAGATGAAAAAGATGAAAAAGAAATAAAGGCAGTTAGTACACTTTGGAACACCATGTTAGAGACTTTAAAAGTGATGAAAGCAGAAAGAGAAGTGGCATGCGCTGCTGCTCAAATGCTGGGTCCAGGAAAAGCTATTGATAAACCCCAAAGTAAACCAGGACATATCGCGCGCTTCTTCGGACTGCCTGCCGTAAAAGGCATGTCTGGGACTGTTTGTAAAAACGTAAGTGAACTGCGGGAAAAGGAAAGTCTTAACTCACCGGGCGAAATAAAAGGTGTACCGCCGACCCCAGTACAAACACCCGAGAAACCGGAAGTTTCTCTTAGCAGAGCTGGAGTAGGCTCTGAGGCAGAGGCGGAAGTGTCTCCACCAGAAGCCCCGAAAGGGGCGGGAGCAACGTCAGTTGCTGACCTCATTGACTTAGGCGGAGCACCCTGCCGACCTTCCCCTGCAACTGGAAAAGGGAAGTGCCGTCGGCATCTCCAGCGCCTTCATCTCTGCTGTACCCACTGCTGCCTTCTTTTGGGGAATCATCGGGGACTACAACCCCAACTTCCAAGAAGGAACTGCAGCAACCCCCAGATGTTACTACAGAGATGTTACAAACGGTTCTAAAACGACTTGAGAAATTGGAAACACAAACAACTACGAAGGAAGAAAGCGTGCCTCCATGTTTAAAGAAACCCTCGACACATCCTAGAATCACGCGCTGGAGTGGCATCATTAAGGATGCGATTTTAGAAGGACAATGGAAACCCGTTGAAAAAAAAAAAAGAAAAAAGAAAAAAAAAGGAAAAAAAGAGAAAATAAGAGGGAAAAAAAGGGGGGGAAAAGAGAAAAAAGAGGAAAAAAGGAAAAAAAAAAGAGAAAAAAAAAGAGAGACAGGGAAAAAAAAGAAAAAAAAAAAGGAACGGGGAGTCCTGCAACATTGGCATTCCCGGTCATACAAGAGAACAATCAAGGAAAATGGGAACCTCATGATTGGAAAATTCTACAAGAAGCACGCACCACCATTTCAACCTATGGAGTGAAATCCGTGGCAACACGACAAATTGTTAGCTGGATCTTCTCTGCCGACCTTATGTGTCCTTACGATTGCCAAAACTTAATGAGACTATTATTAACTCCAACTCAATACATACTATGGCAATCATCTTGGATTCAACGAGCCACAGATGCTGCAACCCAAAGACAAGAGGAAGACGATCCACTCCGCGGAATTACAGCTGAACGGGCAAACAAGACAGGACAACAAGCCTTTTGTCTATCGCTTGCTTCTGCGACAGAGCCTTTTCAAACATGTTTAATAGGGTTACCTGGCTTCAACGTAGGGGAATTTCATAGCTTTGCCACGCAAAATTGTAGTTTGTCTATTTCTGTTAGTAATTATAGTGCCACGCTTATTAATAGCCTGAACGTTACCTGATAAGTTTGCTTGCCAAAGGAATTCGAATTTTAATCACCCTTTCTATTTTAGGATTATGTTTTTGTGTAGCATTTAGCTGTGTTAAACGAGCTTTGTTAAAAGTGGTAAATCATGCCTGGATTGCTCAAAAACAAGAAGGAGGCATTGTGGAAGAATGGCTAAGTGAAAAGGAACATGATCTTTTCAGTATGAGCAATCCTGCTTTTAGTGTATCAAGAAGCACAGAGGATACTATAAACTGACCTTGAACAGCAAAGGACTACTTGGCAAACGACATAAGAAGCGGAACTAAGTCCGGAATATGCTGATAGACCTCTTTGCGGCAACAGCAACCCTGTACCAATCATATAACTGTCTTAAGCACATGAACACATGTAATGAACCAATCATATAGATATTGCTACCGCGTGCTTTGCTGATTGTCTATATAAACCTGGTAATTGTCTGAAATAAACGAGAACGATCATACTCGCATCGAGGTTACATCGTTACTCCGGGTCCATCTCCCACTCCGACAATTTTAAATCCTTTGCTATACTCTGTTCTGTTCCTAAGTTAGCTGTGTTTTAATAGGAAATTAAGAGACTCCCTTAAGCACATAGGTTGGGTTTGGTTTTTTTTTTTTAATTATTTGGAATACTTTGTGTGAAAAAAATTCTATGGAGAGTAAAACTGCTCTCTTGAGTTTTCCCTACTTCTCCCTCTTTTCGTCCCTCCTAACAAAAAGTCCCCAACTACAACAGGACTTCTCTCACTTGGTCATAGCACTTTTTGTCACTGGTGGACTACCCTAGCCTTATTTGGATTGCTCATATTGTATTTTTCATGTCAGGACTGTGCAGTGTTGCAGGTAGGAAAACGTCAATTATTTAATAGTTGGGATCAATTACTGCGAAAATGTGGTATAAAAGACAGAATCTGCTGCTTGAAAAGCTTCATCTGTGCTGTATGGAGCTACCAGCAGAAGCTATATTCAAGACATTAGGCCCCCCAAACTCTTTATGACTGAAAGAAAATGAGTAGTGTATGTTCACCTGGATTTCCAAAATGTCTTTTATAAAATTTGTCACTGAAGGCTCATTAAAAAATGAAGTAATTATGGGATAAGAAGGAAGGCTCTCTTTTGTATGAAATATTGCTTGAAAGATAGTAAATAAAGAGTAGAAGTGAACAGTTTTCATGGTTAAAGGACAAACATCAGCAGAAATTCCTGAGGGAACCTGGAAAAGGAGCAGCAAGTGAGATACAAGTTGAAGTTGCAAGGCTGAGGAGTATCAGGGAGTGCGAGAGGGAGATAGACTGGTGGAGCCACTCCCTACCATCCCTGAGACCAGCACACCAGATGGAACCACCAAGAGAAGGAGAGGCTCCCCTACCCTCTTGCCACCAGGCAGGAGGAGGGGACCTAAGAGACTGAGGGGGATGGAAACAGATCCCTACTCGGCGCAGCAGGCGAGTCCTCTCCCGGCCTACCTCGCCCCCCCAGGTGCCCGTACACAATAGGTATGAGGCTCTGGACCTTGAGGGCCGGGAGGATGAAGAAGCTGATAGTAAAACATCCAGGGAGCTGACTAGGGGGAACCAGTCAGCCCCACGCATCACAACAACAACTAGTAAGAAAAAAAGAAGGGTAATTGTCATAGGAGACTCCCTTCTGAGGGGAACAGAGAGCCCGATATGCCGACCGGACCCATCCCATAGGGAAGTCTGCTGCCTCCCTGGGGCGAGGATAAGAAACATTACTAGGAAGCTCCCCAAGCTGGTCAAATCATCTGATTATTATCCATTACTGGTTGTACAGGTTGACAGTGACGAGGTAGCCGATAGAGGTGTAAAGTCAATCAAAAGAGATTTTAGAGAACTGGGGCCATTACTTGAAGGATCAGGAGCACAGGTGGTGTTCTCCTCCATCCCGTCAGTAGCTGGGAAACATATGGAAAGGAACAGGAAGACCCACCTCATCAACACATGGCTCAGAGGCTGGTGCCAGAGGTGGAACTTTGGGTTTTTCAACCATGGGGAAGTTTACATGGCACCAGGCCTACTGGAGGCAGATGGGGTTCACCTGTTGCCAAAGGGGAAAAGGATTATGGCTCAGGAGTTAGCAGGCCTCATTGAGAGAGCTTTAAACTAGACTCGAAGGGGGAAGGGGATAAAACCAGTCCTGCTAGGGACGAGCCCAGGGGTGGCACGCCTGTGTCGGAGAAGAGATCGATAGCCCAACTCAAGTGCATTTACACCAATGCACGCAGCTTGGGCAATAAGCAGGAGGAGCTGGAAGCCATTGCGCGGCAGGGAAACTATGACGTGGTTGCCATTACGGAAACATGGTGGGATGACTCGCACAACCGGAGTGCTGCAATGGACAGCTACAAGCTCTTTAGACGGGACAGGCAAGGAAGGCGAGGTGGCGGGGTAGCCTTGTACGTCAGAGAGTGTTTTGACTGTCTTGAGCTCGACAAAAGTAACGACGAGGTTGAGTGCTTATGGGTAAAGATCAGGGGGAAGGCCAACAAGGGAGATATCCTGGTGGGAGTCTGTTATAGACCACCCAACCAGGATGAGGAAGCAGATGAAGTTTTTTACAAGCGGCTGGCTGAAGTCTCACAGTCTCTAGCCCTTGTTCATATGGGAGACTTCAACTTACCAGATATCTGCTGGAAATACAACACGGCAGAGAGAAAGCAGTCTAGGAGGTTCCTGGAGTGCGTGGAGGATAACTTCCTGACGCAGCTGGTAAGCGAGCCAACCAGGGGAGGTGCCCCACTAGACCTGCTGTTCGTGAACAGAGAAGGCCTAGTGGGTGATGTGGTGGTTGGAGGCTGTCTTGGGCACAGCGACCATTAAATGGTAGTTTTCGATTTTTGGACAAGTAAGGAGGGGGGCCAGCAAAACCACAACCCTAAACTTCAGAAGGGCAGACTTTGGCCTGTTTAGGAGTTTGGTTAACAGAGTCCCTTGGGAGGCAGTCCTGAAGGGCAAAGGAGTCCAGGAAGGCTGGATGTTATTCAAGAGGGAAGTCTTAAAGGCACAGGAGCAGGCCATCCCCTTGTGCTGCAAGTCGAGCAGGTGGGGGAGAAGACCAGCCTGGCTGAACAGAGAGCTCTGTCTGGAACTCAGGAAGAAAAGGAGAACCTACCACCTTTGGAAGAAGGGGCAGGTGACTCAGGGGGACTATAAGGATGTGGTGAGGATATGCAGGGAAAAGATTAGAAAGGCGAAGGCCCAGCTAGAACTTAAACTGGCCACTGCTGTCAAGGACAACAAAAAATGTTTCTACAAGTATATCAGCGACAAAAGGAGGGCTAAGGAGAATCTCCCTCCTTTGTTGGATGCAGAGGGAAACTTGGCCACGAAGGATGAGGAGAAGGCTGAGGTACTTAATGCCTTCTTTGCCTCAGTCTTTAATAGTGGGACTGATCATCCTCAAGGTTTTCATGCCCCTGAGCTGGGAGATGGAGATAGGACACAGAATGTAGTCCCAGTTGTCGAAGAGGTGGCAGTCACCGACCTGCTCCTCCACCTGGATGCCCACAAGTCTATGGGGCCAGACGGGATCCACCCGAGGATACTGAGGGAGCTGGCGGAGGAGCTTGCCAAGCCACTCTCCATCATTTATCAGCAGTCCTGGTCAACCGGGGAGGTCCCAGATGACTGGAAGTTAGCTAATGTGACACGCATCTACAAGAAGGGTCGGAAGGAGGATCCGGGGAACTACAGGCCTGTCAGCCTGACCTCGGTGCCAGGGAAGGTCATGGAACAGATCATCCTGAGTGCCATTATGCGGCATGTGCGGGACAACCGGGGGATCAGGCTCAGCCAGCATGGGTTTATGAAAGGGAGGTCACGCTTCACTAACCTGGTCTCCTTCTATGACAAGGTGACCCGCTTAGTGGATGAGGGGAAGGCTGTGGACGTTGTCTACTTGGACTTCAGTAAGGCCTTTGACACTGTCTCCCACAGCATTCTCCTGCAGAAGCTGGCTGCTCACGGCTTGGACAAGTGCACTCTGAGCTGGCTTAAAATCTGGCTGGATGGCCGAGCCCAGAGAGTGGAGGTGAATGGAGCCAAATCCAGTTGGTGACCGGTCACGAGTGGTGTTCCCCAGGGCTCAGTATTGGGACCGGTCCTGTTCAATATCTTTATCGACGATCTGGATGAGGGGATTGAGTGCACCCTCAGTAAGTTTGCAGATGACACCAAGTTGGGTGGAAGTGTTGATCTGCTGGAGGGTAGGAAGGTCCTGCAGAGGGACCTGGACAGGCTGGATTGTTGGGCCGGGGCCAACTGTATGAGGTTCAACAAGGCCAAGTGCCGGGTCCTGCACTTCGGTCATAACAACCCCAGGCAACGCTACAGGCTTGGGGAAGAGTGGCTGGAAAGCTGCCTGGCAGAAAAGGACCTGGGGGTGTTGGTCGACAGCTGGCTGAACATGAGCCAGCAGTGTGCCCAGGTGGCCAAGAGGGCCAATGGCATCCTGGCTTGTATCAGGAATAGCGTGGCCAGCAGGACCAGGGAGGTGATAGTGCCCCTGTATTCGGCACTGGTGAGGCCGCACCTCGAGTACTCAGTTTTGGGCCCCTCAATTCAAGAAGGACATCGAGGTGCTGGAGCATGTCCAGAGAAGGGCAACTAGGTTGGTGAAGGGTCTAGAGCACAAGTCTTATGAGGAGCGGCTGAGGGAGCTGGGGTTGTTTAGTTTGGAGAAGAGGAGGCTGAGGGGAAACCTTATTGCCCTCTACAACTACCTGAAAGGAGGTTGTAGAGAGGTGGGGGTCGGTCTCTTCACCCCAGTAACAAGCGATAGGACGAGAGGAAATGGCCTCAAGCTGCGCCAGGGTAAGTTTAGGTTGGATATTAGGAAAAACTTCTTTACTGAAAGAGTAGTCAGGCACTGGAACAGGCTGCCCAGGGAAGTGGTTGAGTCCCCATCCCTGGAGGTATTTAAAAGATGGGTAGATGCAGTACTTGAGGACATGGTTTAGTGGTGGACTTGGCAGTGGTAGGTTAACGGTTGGACCTGATGATCTTAAGGGTCTTTTCCAACCTTAACAATTCTATGATTCTATGATTCTATACCAAAAGTAAGTTTTACTGAGATATTCAAGATAGTGAAGATGAAATCTAAGCATAAAGAACTTCAGGAGGTCCAAACAAGACTGACTGGCTAAGCATTAAAATGGTAGGTGGAATTCAAAAGGTTAATGCTAAGTGATTAATACAGGGGGAAAAAAAGTAATTCTTTTCAACACAGAATGAAATCTAGGGGCTGTAGCATAATTCCAGGAAAATGTTAGCTTGGTGATCAGTAGTGGTCAGTAAGCAAATCAAATGTGGAGAATATTAGGAAATATGACAAATACAGACAATATCATTAGGACACTATAAATCCTTAGTGCGCCCGCAATTTGGATACAATGTGCAGTATAGGTTACCCCATCTCAAAAAGGATAAAGCAGAAAAGATTCAGAAAACTTCAATAAAGATTGTCAAAGATGAGGAACAGCCTGTATACAAGGAGCAATTGCATAGACCAAGTCTCTTCAGGCTGGGAAAGAGATAACTGAAGGGAAATATGCTGCTGGAAGTCTATAATACCCAGAGTGAAAATGGACAAGAAGGGAGTTTTTGTTAATTGTATCTTCTTACACAAGAATTAGGCTGTGTTAAATGAAACGTAAGGTTCAGAACAAGCACAAGGAGAAAGTAAATAACATAAAATCTCCACTGTTTTTTATTTTATTTATCAAATAATACGATCACTAACATTCCCCTTTTTCATTTACTCAAACAATGTCTACTATTTCCAAAATTATTTCATCTTTTTCTTCTTCTAAACCTCACATCTTGTCATGGTCCTCCTCTTTTAAATTCTCCCAATTATTTCTTTCTAAATTCCATTCTTTTTGTAAAGAATATTTTATTATTACATGAAGAACAGATTTATTTATTATCTTGGTGACTTTTATATTTAAGATAAGAGCAAGAACAAACAGGACTTTTTATGCAGACATTTCTGCCTCTCAAAAGATCAGCTGCCTCATCTACAGACAAAACTGCAGATATTTCAGAGGTTCAATATGCAGAAAACAAGATCATGAGAGTTACAAAGATTATATATTCACAATAGACAACATGGAAGAGAGAAGACTACCAAAAGCCTTAGTTTCTTTTTCCCTAAGGAAACTGGCTATAATTTCTTACCCTTTTAGTGCTGTCTGAAAAATGTTTACTGTTGAAAAAGGAAAAAAAAATTAATGTGTAGTGATGTGTCACGTTTTTCTGTGCCTAATGCTGTTCTCTGAATCTGTTCTTAAATTTCTAGCACAAAAACTTTGAATACCTTTGTATTAGTAAGGTCAGACACTTGTAAAATCCTGTATTAAAAAAAAAAAAGGAAGAAAAGGTTCTTGATTATGTATAGTTCGTACATTCTGTAGGTTTTAAAATTAACAGAAAAATGGCTGCTTCTACTCACAAATACTGATCTGTAGCTGCAGTTTTAGAAGTATTTTTGGCTAACATTTGGCAGAAACTACTTCAGACGTCTCAGTTCTGTTTTTTCATTTCTGTCTCTGTATACCTTCTGTTTGAAGACAAGTCACCTGAGTGGCTTAGGGATCAGGGTAAGCTCATCTGAAAGGTTGTGATATGATAAATAAATCCTGACCTACTCCTACACAGACCTAAATCTACATCTGTAGAAATGCAACTACAGAGTCAGGGCGTCCCTACACTCATGAGGCTCCGCCTAGACTGGCCCCATTTACAGTTCTCTGTAAAATACATGAGCGTACCTGGAGGGTCAGAAGGGAAATATCATTCTGCTGTGAGGCATTCACTCCTACCACAACCAGCAACTAAGCACCACACAGCTGCTCGCTCACTGCCCCCCCCCCGGTGGGATGGGGGAGAGAATCCAAAGAGTAAAAGTGAGAAAAACTTGTGGGTTGAAATAAGGACAGTTTAATAGGTAAACGGTTACTTGGGAAGACAAACGCCATCACGCTGAATGTCCCCCCCTTCCTTCTTCTTCCCCCTGCTTATATACTGAGCATGTGTCACATGGTATGGAATAGCCCTTTGGCCAGTCTGGGTCAGCTGTCCTGGCTGTGCCCCCTCCCAGCTTCTTGTGCACCTGGCAGAGCATGGGAAGCTGAAAAGTCCTTGACTAGTGTAAACTCTACTCAACAACAACCAAAACATTAGTGTGTTCTCAACATTATTCTCATGCTAAATCCAAAACACAGCACTCTACCAGCTACTAAGAAGAAAATTAACTCTATCCCAGCTGAAACCAGGACAGAGTCAAGGTCCTTGAGTCTATAACTATGCAAATAACCTACCTAAGTTCTAAAGAGAGATGGGGCCTGAAGTTGTAAAAGTGAATACGGATAGAGGTAAAGTTTGTTGCAGCAGCCCTGCAACCGCATCTGCCGTGCAGTTTGGAAAATTTCTTTTCTTCCTCCCCTGTAGGTCAACTCAGTGAAATTCAGTTCATTTGCCATGGCTGTAACCACTCTAAACCTAGCACTAAGTATATGCACATGCAAGTGATTGAAAATTAAGAAAGTACTTATTCTGTTTCTCTAGAAAGGCACAATGCAGACTGTCATTTCTGTTCTTACAAACTATTAGAGATTTACTCACTGATTTTATTATGGCATTTATTATTATCAAGTCTTAAACCATCTAGATACAAAATAATCTAGATTAAGTATTTTGCAATGTTTTTCAAGACTGGAAAATTCTAAAAGTATATACAAGTATGGAACGGGTTTCCCTATTTGTTTCAAAAGACAAGTGGTTCCCATATTAGTGAAGAGCATCAGTGATTCTTGAAGGTTAAGGATTACCATTCATTTCAGCACAAAATAATTCTTTGTAGCAATTTCCCCAAGCAATTTAAAAATGTACGTGTAACATAACAATCTGAAGGGTTTACTTCAATGCTTTTCAAAATTTCTTTTCACAACACAAATACATATTTAGTTTAGTCATCAATTACTGTGATGATTAAGTCTTAAAACATATAGCAGCTTTCTTAGCTTAAAAAAATTGAGTTGCAGCTCTTTTCTTTTTCTTTTAATTATTATTGAATTATTTCTACTTAATTATTTCATCTATTATTATTTTATTTACATTATAAATTATATATTATTTATGTTATTGTTTTATTTAATTACATTTAATTATTAGCAATTACTAGCAACCTACATTCATATCTAGAGAAATGCCTGGAAGCTTAGGTACTTAAATATTAACCTAATTGTTATCCAGCAGTCCTACATGACTTTTTGATTTTTTTCTTCCTGATTCTCCACCTCCACATGCTAACTAAAAAGTTCTGGTAACTGTTTGCTTTGGTGAAGATTATGATACTGAACAGAACTGAATAGGGAAATAAAGAGGATTTCTCTCTCCAAGACATCCAAACCCTTCAGAATTAACAAGAAACCTTTCACTCTTCTTCCTTGGGGTGAACTGATTCAGTTACAAGTGAAAAGATCTTAATGTATCCTATATTACAGATAGATAGTTTTTTCTCAACAAAGGGGTCTATTTCAGTTTATAGTTAGGAAGTACTATGAACTTGGTGCTTCTATCCTCTAGCCTAATAAGTGCTGGTAAAAAACAAAAACCAAAAACATAAAACCCCCAGTCTTTGTGCTTCTTGCCGTGCAGTCAAATGTTGTTTCTATGATAAAGATCTTGTTATCAGCTATGCTAGGTATAACAGATAGATATCTCTGCTGAAAGAATTTAGGAAAATAAGAAAATATTGAAAGTAAAGATACATAACAGAAAGAAGATTGTTTAGTGCATAATGAAATAGTAAAGGGGACCCTCACACAGGAAAGAAATTGTGAGAAAGTATGCAAATATGAGGTAGGGGTTATTAGAAAGAGTAGGGTGATCGAAATGATGATGAAAAAGTAGAGAACAAGTGTTTCCTAAAACATTTTGATTCATTTAGTTGTCTGTTGTGTTCTGTTTCTTACTCTGGTAGAAATTGAGTCTTTATGATACTGTATAGTAGAAAGTAAATTAATATACATGCAATTCATGGAAAATGTAAACAGTATGAGTACATGGCAATGCAAACCTTGCTTTTCTGTGACAAGGTAAGGCTTTTGGTCATAATTCATAATCCTTGACAGTGCTAATATTAATTGATTGCATAATAGACATTACTGATAGCAAAGTGGTTTGGCAAAAATCAGTGGGTTACTGTAATATGTGGTTATAAGCTATCCAGGAAGAACATGTAGGGCATGGATATTGGGAAAGTTTTCATTCATACAAAAGATTCAGAATTTGAGATCAACTTAGTAAGAGACTGTGGAGCAGAACACCTATGGTCTCAAAATACAAAGTCTTACAAATGCAACAATACAAACATGTTGTCCAATTTCTGCAGTGGAACAGGATACTGACTGCATGATAGGAAGGAAACCAGACTAGATTTCTGGGGCTGGCAATATATTAACAACAAGCAATGAGCACGTCAGTGGTTCAGTTGATAATAAAATCCCAGAAAAGTTGGTTGGAAGGAAATCTAATCTAATCTAATCTAATCTAATCTAATCTAATCTAATCTAATCTAATCCCACTTTCCATCACAGTGAAATTATAACTTAAGATAGATCAGATCAACTGAGTCCTGAATGTCTATAATTTCCTGGTACCTATCAATAGTGCTCTGCATTTTTTTACATGGTATTACAGAAAGAGAGTATTAGCTGCCTCTCATCTGTGTATGACAAAATGCATAACAGCCAAAACTTTCAGACTGAATATTTGTTTAGAGGCAATTGCCTCTGAGAAATTGTTTCATGCAAAAGTGAAAGATTATTCTTGACCTTGGCTGAGATTGACTAAATTATTTGGAACCTTAAATTAAAATCCCAAACATCAGACATATAGAACATTAATATTTCTGGTGTTCATAAAGAAGATTTATAATCACAGTACTGAATACAAGTAATTATAGTATGGCTTGAATATTGTGTCGTAATAGATTAATGGTTAATGTACTAAATTTCTAGATCATAAAATTCCATAAGTTTGGTGTAAATATAAATATTAAGTCAGTGAAACATGACTAAAATGAACATCTATAAGAGTGGCTTCTTTTGACCTAGAGAATTTTTGGTACCTAAGTAAAGGATGTTTTAAAAAATGAAGAACTATTCTATTTACTACAATGGAAGGTTATTAATAAAGTTGTATAAAATTTTTCCAACAAGCAGCAAATATATTTAAAAAATTAGGGGAAGAGCTAGTGGCATGGGCAATGTTATTCTCTCATTTATTGAATTTCCTGAAATAATTCAGATAAATATTGCATGCTTTTTTAAAATAAATTTTATTTATTAAACTCTACATCAATTTAAAGTTTAATCTTAAATTAATTGAAATTACTTTAAACTAACTTTTAAAATTTAATGTTTCATCTCAGAAATACCCAAACTTTCAAGTCTTTTAAAAGTGAAATATTTTCTCTGAAACTGTCACTAAGCAGCATTCCTGCTAGGTGCAAAACTACCTCTCTGTGTTTGTCCTGAGATTTTTGCCTTGTAACAGATTTATGGTGGAAAATATAATGAGGTTACTTGAACATATTCAAAAATTATTTTCTCCCCAGCATAAACTGCTCAGCTTCTTAACTTTACTGTCAGTTATTAGGAGTAGAAAATATCATGAAAGCAACAGAAGAGAAGTGACAGTGACATGTGATAGAGAAAACACAGCTAGGCACGTCAGAACAGGCAATGCTTCCAATCATTTCAGTGACTCCTGTTCCACACGTGTCCAGCTTGGATTGGCAGTAGCCTGTCTCTGTGTCAGGGCAACGTCAGAACTCCTCAATAATAACATGAAAAAAATCTCATTGATGTCTGCAGAATATTGCTGTTATTTCAAGATTTATTACTTGCAAGAAGAATGATGGACAATTATTTCATGCAGTGTATTCTCACAGCATTGGCATCTTGTCCAAAAATATTACAATTCTGAGCCTTCAGGAGATCTAAGTTTTAAATATGATTGCACATGAAAGAGAAGAGCTAACACAGTGTTCTAATGAAGCAATGCCTAATGCTTGACAGAGTTGGTAAGCTTTCCTACATGCTGCTTTGGTCTTTATTTCTGATTGGTAGTGTTGTCCCAGTTTCTTCTGGGCAAGCCCCATCTACTGGAATGATCTCAAGAAAAGAAGGGTCTTTTAATTTAGGCCTGTGCAGGAGGACTGAAGATTCATATGGCTTAAGTCCTTTATCCATCCTCTTTCTTCATTATGCCTCCAGGATGCAGCTCAGGATCTGCACTTTGGTGTTTGTAGAGCATCTTTTTGTGTTAGCCTCTCCTGTTGCTATGGAAATTATCTAATGCATTTTTGGCAGTTTTCATCTGTTGTTAAGCATTCCAATCTGCTTTCATGCCATAAACATAATACTGCTGTGTTACAAAATACAGACTTTCCAGTATCAAAGCCCTTGTTTCTTTGCTGTCTATATATTGTCAGCCAGCGTTCTCTGTACTTTTAGTTTCCCTTTATCATTATAAATGATGTCTTCCTAAATCTAGCTCATTTATTGAGTCCTAAGATTAAATAGCATTTGTTTTTACTGTAGGAACCAAAATTTCTTATGCTTAATACGAAAAACGAAAGATATACCAAAGCTACTACTGTAGCTTGGGTCAAAATTTTGATGCTAATCACTGTATGTGAAATAAGAAAGAAGTATAATATAGAACTACATACAAAATAAGCAGTCATTATACATGAAATAATATGTAAGGAAATAAACAGCAAATTACTGCTAACAATACAGAATTACTTTGATTTGCATACACAAAATAAGACTTGATTATATGCTTGGGTACAGATATCACCTGGAAGAGGATAAGTACTGTGCATTCATGAACAAAGTAGTAAGACACCTTATGTTCCTAGGGCAAGACTCCAGGTGTAGATAAGCAGGGATGTAAGCCTGTGTTGCCACATAGAATGAAAAACTGCTGTGTCAGAGTACAAAATATTTAGCCATACTCCTCAAACAAAGCAAAAGCAAAAGTTTCTTTTTGTTTTAGCAGAAGATAACCAGTACTGCTTTACTTATTATTCCCGTACTACTTGATCCAGACAAACACACTGTTTTGCATTCAGCTCATTTATGAGCTTTAAGATTTCAGTAAATGAACCAAGTAACAAGCAGGAAAATCATCACATAGTTGAGGTAACTTTTCTATACAACATACTAGTGAGTCCCTAAATTGAAGTACTGTGTCTAGATTCTGCAGTGTAGAAGGTTGTGGACTGATTGAAAAGATTCCAGAAATCACATTGTAAAGCTGGAGTAATTATAGAACTAGAAAATATGGCCTACATGGAAAGATTGAAAGAGGAAGCATTTTCCAAATATATAAAATGTAGCTTATCAAGGAAAGGAATGTTTCCAGAAGGGTAGGAGGGAAGTGGCTTAAATTATAAGAGATTTGGTTAAAGGAGAACACTTAAGATATTCCTACCAGTGAAACTACTAAAATGTTGAAGAGAATTTTCTGGTGAGACCGTGGAGCCACCATTGATGAAGTCTCAATCACTGGAGACTTTTAGGAAGAGTTCAGACAATATTAAGCAGAAATGACACTGGCATAATTAATCTTGCCTTCAGGCAACAGAATGGATCCTTTCCAGTTTGTTCTTTAAAGTTATATCTATGATAGATGTCTACAAAGCTACTGGTTTCTCTTTCAGTTTTCTCATTTACAGGATATCTATTTTGAGCAGAAAGCACTTTTGAATCCTAAATTGCTTGCCTTTGACTGTAACACTCCTTGTTAAGTCAAGGATTAATCTTTAATTACAGATACTACATTTCATAAAACAGTATCTCTCTGTCTATAGTGGGCTTTTTCTGTCTGTAAAAATGCATAATTCAGTCTTTCAGTGCCCAAATGTGCAGATTAAACCTCTTTTTAACACAGGGAATCCAGGCAGAACAACCTTGTGTCCCACTCCAATACGTGTGTATTTTTCATTCATGTCCCCAGTGATGCAGTGTTAGTATAGACAGTTCAGATGGTTCCAAGCAGCTTCCTGTGTCTCCATAGCAGGTGTTTGCTGTGTCTTGTTTTCTGCAGCACCTTCCCAAGGTTACAGCCATTTCAGTCTTCCCTTTTTTCATGCTGTGGATCTGCCATCATTCATGCGGGGATCTGCTTTTTCTTCATTTTTCATTATTTTGGATGAAGAGCCCATGGAACTGGGATTCCCACTAAGTCGTCTTGTGGCTCACCCTCTCTCCTCATCCCATTGAAATTCTTGTACCACCTCTGGATGGTGAGTAGCCCATTGAAAAACCTGAGGCAGTCAAAGCTCTGCCATCTAGGTGGCTCATAATGTATTAGTCATCATCTAGGGTTGAGCATCACTCTCTATTATTCATCTGACATTTTAGCTCAGACAACTGTGCAGTGACCTACAAAAAGGAGAGGAGCTATTAGGTGTCCATGCCAAAGTATCCCGGAATGAACGTAGAAACTTCGCAGATATTCATAGTGTTTCAAACCACAGCCAGGACAATATGACCATATTGCTTCTGGACACTTTAGTCCCATAAATTCTAAGATGAAGATTTGCAAGATTTTTTCTAAGTAGCAAATGGTCCATGGGTATGAGACAGAACTGCAAAGGTTTGCAGTAAGAGGAAAAGCCTTGCAATAGTATCTGGAGTCCTATTGCAACTGCTAGGATCCAATATACTTTTATCTCTGGTGTTATTAAACTATATAACTACAGCATCCTGGATGTTCCTCAAATATTACAAAAGATGGTATCCCTTTTGCTGTGAGAAGAACATAGGACACTGAATGCTTGTTAGCAGTTGGAAAATAATTCAGATACTCTGGGACTGAATTTTTCAGTTTATTTCTTCCTGAATGAAATTCACTTCACGCACTCCAAGGTTTCTCCACAATGTGAACTGAAGCATGGCAAATGGAGGTGATTGGAGATTCACTTCAAAAGCACATTCCTTCTCCAAACTAAAATGCTAATGTGCACTCACATTTAAAATTTCTTCTCCTATTCTGAATCTTAATTAAACCTGTAAGTCTAATATGTAGTTCTGAAATGTTTCGCATGAAAAAAAATGGTTTAAAAATTTAATGCGTTTTGAGTAATCTTATTGCATGTATTTGTTGCAAAGACAGGATCTCTGGAGTGTGAACAACTTAAAAAAGAATTGTTTACATAAAAAGAAACTCCTTGGTCTGCTAAATAACTCACTTAACCCATCTTCTTAATGAATTGATCAATTCTTTTCTCTGTGCACATACTCACACTATTATAATCTGACCTTTCCAGATAATTGCACTGAAACAGGTTAAGAAAAAAGAAATTAAAAAAAAAAGAAAAAGGAATTTCTTTTTTGACCTGTGCTACTGGGTGATCTACAGACTCAAAAAAAAAAAAAAGAAAAAAAAAAAAGATATGTTTTGCTTAAAATTGTTTATTAGCTGATTGGCTTACAAAAGTTATAAATACAAAATTTCACATCAGCCAATACTAATTGAAAAGGATAACTTCTTCAATTACTGAAATGCAACTCTACCTTTGTCATGTAAATTGAAAGTCTTTAAACAGTATTATTTAAGGGGAGGGAAAACTGGGGATATATGTGCATCTTATTGCAACTTTCAAGGAAACCTAGGTATGTGGTATATAAATGTACACTTGGCACTCAGCCAAGACACCAGGGCTAATGTTATGACACTTACAAAAGTACTGTGGGGGTAAAATGATCACTGATTTTAATTAGCTGATGTCTGAACAGCACTTTAAACAGGTAAAGTGCATTGGTTTATTGCTATTTATTTTATATCTCAACTGAAAGGAAATGCATGTGATCACAGATGGGACTCATCAGGATACACAACAAAATTAAAACTTTTTGGGTAAACTTATGGCTAAAAAGGCTAGAGACATGAAATGTATGACCACTGTGGGATGTGGGAAGACACAAAAACTGAGGATTCTAAAGAAAAGTCAGCAATCTTGATTTATGAGATATGTTTTCTGCCTTCTGCTGGACAGACTGAGGCTTACGTAGTTACCTCTTCTTGATGTTAAGCACAGACAGATAAGATTGTCTCTTTAATCTTTGTCATTAAATATCTGTGTGTTCATCAAAGGCAGATCAGAATTCAAGTCCTGTTCTTGCTGTGATGCTCCACATAGTGATGCTCAGTAACATAGAATTGCAGAGTATTTGTCAAGGGACCCCAGCCTTCTTAAAAAGTAGGAATAGAAAAAAAAAATTTTTGCTTTTCTCTTTTGAGCACATCATTGCTGCACAAAATTCACTGTTTCAATACTTGTCCCATTTGGGCATTTAACCTGGCCACTTCAGTAGGAGAACAGCATGTGACATGCTAGTAGCTGCTTGGGACTCTGGTGCCAGCTGAGAGCAGGGAAATCACAAACGTATGAAAACTGATAAGAAAAAAAACAGGTTATGCTGTATTTCTTAAAAGGTTTGACAATTTTTCTTAATTTTGTTTAAGGCTCATATTAGCTTCTTTCATTTCGCCCATTTTCCAGCCTGGAAATTAAAACAATGTAACCAATACAGACATAATCTTAAATGTTTATCATCATAAAATCAAAGCTCAGAACAAGCATTACATGAAAGATAGTTGTTTGCCAGTTAAAGCTCTGTTTTGGTTTGGTTTTTTCACATATAGAGATATCAAAAAATATGATTTAGGACTCCTATAAACCTTAATCAATATTAGCTGCCCAAAAACTAGTCATCTAGCTTCATCAGTCAACGAAGACAAATAAAAACCTCTAGGTGGGGATTTTTTAATCCTAAAATGTATGGTGTAAAAAGTTAGAAGAGATTAACCCCACTCTATGTGCCATGCCACCTCAAATTGCTTATACCATTATGTTTGCCACATAGATGGGATAAGTCCTAATCTTTGTAAGCATTTGTGACTGGAAACAAAAGAAAATTCTGAAATGATTCTATAAATTTATCTGGATTATAAAGAAATGTGTACAGCAAAGCTTCCATTATGGCAGGTTCAGTGAAATAATGTCCCTGAAGAAGGAATCAAGAAAACCACAAGTCACTTCTATTTAATTCTGGTCTAAAATGGTGATTTTTCTGGGCTTTCAAAGGGTGATCTACTGATTGAGCATCTCAATCTAAGTTAAATGTTTTAAAAACACAAGATAGACTTGTTATCTTTTATATGCAGCTTTTTGAAATGCATCCTGAATGAGAACCCTGGATGGTTCACCGCATCTTTAACAAGCTCAAAAAAGCTTTAAAGAATTGAGCCATTGACACAGGTAAACTTTTTGGGATCAGGTCATCTTATTTCCCTAAGAACATTTTCTGTGAAACAGACACCTCTGCATGTCATTTTTTCAAATATTTTGGGAATAGCTTAATGATCTCAGTGTATTCAAATAAAGGATCAGGATAACTTCCTTTTTTGATATTTGTTTCCCTTGGGGATTTGTTTTTCTTATAGTGCTGTCTCCTGGTTTCAGCTGGGATAGAGTTAATTTTCTTCTTAGTAGCTGGTATAGTGCTGTTTTTTGAATTTAGGATGAGAATAATGTTGATAACACACTGACGTTTTAGTTGTTGCTAAGCAGTGCTTACACTAGTCAAGGACTTTTCAGCTTCCCATGCTCTGCCAGGTGCACAAGAAGCTGGGAGGTGGCACAGCCAGGACAGCTGACCTAGACTGGCCAAAGGGCTATTCCATAGCACATGATGTCATGCTCAGTATATAAGCTGGGGGAGTTGGCCAGGGGGCAGCGATTGCTGCTCAGGGACGTGCTGGGCATCGGTCGGTGGGTGGTGAGCAATTGTACAGTGCATCACTTGCTTTGTATATTATTATTGTATTATTATTATTTATTTTTATTATCATTATTCTTACTACTATTACTACTATTCTACTTCATTTTACTTCAATTATTAAACTGTCCTTATCTCAACCCACAAGTTTTCTCCCTTTTACCCTTCCGATTCTCTCCCCCATCCCACTGGTGCGGGGGGAGTGAGTGAGCAGCTGTGTGGTGCTTAGTTGCTGGCTGGGGTTAAACCATGACATGCTGGTAACCTTTCCTCTCTTGGTGGATAAGTACTTGCCTAGCTTCACACTGGGAAAACTTAGATCTCCTCAGATCTCCTCAGTTAAACTCTTTTTGTTAAAGATTTTCAGTGAGTTCAAAAGCAATTAGTTAATGGAAACTTACAGTTAAAGATGTTTTGGGTAGACTGATGTCTATTTTTTAATTTCAACATGTTCTTTCCTCATCAGTTTTAGCTGATTGGGAGAATTTTTAGAATTACTTTTTCTAGCCCAATGTTTTTGACTTCAGAATAGTTACTGATCCTTCTGCCCTTGTAACCAGGGATGGGAAGATTTCAATAATAATCATGATTATATTCATAGGAGTTTTTGAAATCCCTAATCAAATTCATGGTCCTGTTGCTCTAAATCTACCATATATGGAAAAAACATGCTCCTAAGAATAAAATTCCTAAAAGACAAGATCTATCAACAAACCTAGACAGATAATAAGTAAGTAAAATGTGAAAAGCATGGAAAGAATGTTTCATTTCCCTTACCCTGTGATTTGCAAGGTGTTAATATATTAGTGAAAAGTAGTGTTGTATGATACCAACAGATTGTGGGTTTTGTGCACAGTGCTCTGTGGATTTTTGTCTCCAACACGTGCAGCACATGTCCTGTGATCAGTAACGAAAGTCTCTTCTATGTGGACTGGCTCAAGGCGAGGGGGAATATGTAATTTGACTAAGGGTAGGGAAATACAATTTGCCTAAGGTTTCTTTTAAAATCGCACTTACTGTGTTTATCATTCGTATAAAACTAAATCTTCACTGTATCTTCTGATCTTAATTAAACCCCTGCTGTTACTAATTGTGCTTCTACCCTAAGATGATTTGTTGGGGGTTATATAGATCAGGAAGAAGATATGATGTCTAGAAAACAGAGATGAAAAATACTAGCCAGTAGAATATTACTGGTACGTGGAGTGCTTTTTCTAAATTACCTACACACCACAGATTTTTTTTAATTTAGTTTCAGTACCCACCCGATTGCCTTGCCCCCAAAAATAACAAAGTATAGAACTGTAAGTCAATTGCTAACAAATCAGTCCAGAAATGGTCCCAAAAGAGAAATTAAAGTTGGCTTTGTCATTTTAATAAAATTATAGTGTGAGGATAACTTATGGTTATAAACTATTAGAAATAAACAGGTCTACATTTCTCAGTTTTTGAATGCTTTTGTGAAAAACGTAAGTGTGTGTGTAAGAAACTAGGAATTGCAGCTTCTGTTCAGCTTTCAGCCACTATATTCTCTCAAAGAGTGGCAGTGAACAAGCTTTTTCCACTTCTTGAATATGAACATCTGCAAGTGTAAGAAGGTCTTTTAGGGATGAAAAGTTACTAGCTATTTCCTTGTCTGATCAAGGGGTATTTGTATAATAATTCATATAGAATATTATTTGAACATAGAAAGACAAAAAGCTTACATAAAATGTAAAAATACAAATGTTGTATTTATGGCTTGTAGGTTTTTCTAGTGTCTGCTATGTCTCTATGTGCCTGCACCTAGTTTGTAAACCCTACATTACAGTACTGAAAGTCCATAGTAATTGAGATAATACTCAAACATTTGCCAATGTAATGACACTCCTAGTGAATTCCTTCAAAGCCCATGTATTGTAGCTGAAAGATTAATTTCCCTTTCCTGTCTGCATTTACATTTACAGGAGATTGTCCAAAATTGCTGGGTTTGTGTGATATACTTCTGTATACTGAGGTGTTACTAAACAGCTAAGGAGGAATTGCTCCACTCTTACTGTCTTGTCTCTTCATTTTTGTATTTGCAGATTATGTCCAGGATGATTTTTTATGGTTTAACCATTTATTAGGTGTGAGAGAGTAAAATTGTTTAAAATGTAATAGACTTCTTTAGAAAAGCATCTGAAAATTATTAGAAGAATACATCCTGATTCTCCAAAGAAATTTAGAAGTTTAGAATACTTTGGAAAGTGATCTCAAGTTAAAAAGGAGATATGAAGAAAGATACTTAATTACTATTTGTTTCTTAATGCATTGATAACATTTTATCTGGTTTTGCATGTGCTAACACAATCAGCATGGACAAATGTGTTTGTAAAGTATGGTTTCTGTGTCATACTTTTCTCCCTTATACACCAGAAAATTTTTCAAAGCAAATCCTCCTAAGTAATACTGGATCTGTTCACAGCTGATTTATCCTCTTCTGTTCATATCATATTATCTTAGGAAACAAAACATTCATTCTAGAACTGCTGTCAAAGTTAGGGATTGATTTGTTTAGGTCTTTGTTGCAGATACTTCCTATTTTACTAATTATCAATACATCACCACTTAGACATCCAAAGTCCATCATTCAGAAGAACCATGGACTGTTAGTTATTTTTGATGCACATAACTTTCATTCACATCAACTGGTAGGAGAATATAGGTCAAGACATAAGGCATTTATTTCTGAAAGACATCTGAGCAAATAATGTTCTTTGCCACTCTCATCTATACATGTCTTTAAGTCACAGTGCTTCCACTGACTTTCATAGTAAGCCCAAGGTGAAAAAATGAGGTTTATTGCGATAGAAATACTTCCTTTTTTGTATCCTTTAAAGATTGTAATCTCAAATTTATTTATGTAGCAGCTTTTAATCTGAAATATTTTAGTCCAAATTCAGTGACATTTTTAGGAGTCTTTCCCTCTCTTTTTTTACTAAACTTCTTGTTCTTATGAAGATTACAGAACTGCTCTTGCAGTTCTCTTTTAAGAGTGTCAGCTAGATACTCTCTCTAGTTAGTATATCTAGAGCAGTGTTTCTCAGACTATGGTCCTTGAACCTTTGATAGGTGATCTGCAAAAAAACAGTATTTTTACATACAAAGGAAAGAAAAAATGCAAAAAGGAGAAAAGGAGGAAGCAATAGTAATAAAAGGAAGTAAAAGTTCAGCTAAATTTCTAGATTGTTCTGTTGTAAATGAAAGCCAGTGTAGGAGCAGTACATAGCTCAAGGACTTTTTTCAAAAAGTAAAGTAAATCCTTAATTTAAAATGCTGAGAATCCCTGGAGCATTCATCACAAGGTCTCTTAATTCTCACTACTTTTCTAATCAGTATGCATCTCACATCTAGATTTAGTATTGAGCAGATTAAATGGGTGGTATAAGATTAAAAAAAAAACCAAACCCAAGAACAACAAAGAAAAAAAACAACTAGCTCTCAAGCAGCTTCTGCATTCAGCCTCACATCAGTTTCTCAGCTGCTATACTGAAAATCCAACTGAAAGTTATTTAAGTTAGTATTTCATACATGACTTGTTGCATATATATTTTCCTGCTTAGAGCATTTGCACTCTATACTTCACATTAAGAAAGGTTGGGATGGAGTACCCCAAACACGCCTGTCCTTTGTTCATTCCACTAGAACTGGAAAAAGCAGAAGTTCAGCATTTTTTATGTACAGACTGGAGCAGCATATGATTCAACATTTTCCTTTGCACAAGAAAGTTTATAGAGGAACAGTTCTTTTATGTAATAAATAGCTTTATGTAGTAACTGTGTCAAATCCAAAATGTGTGAAAGATCTGTTTCTTGCTAAAACATCTTCAAAGTCATCAGACTACTATGAATAGATCTCTTTTCATTCTTTCTCTCATACCTCCCACTGTTAAATAGAAGAGGGACTTAAAAGTGTCTAGCAAGAGTATCTTAGCAAAGAATGAGTTGAAATAAAAATGGAAACTAACACAAGTGAATCTTTTGAAGAGTAAACTTCTGCATACCCTTCTTGCTCTTTTCTTTCCACCACCATATTCTTGGGTTTTAGAATACAAGTAGGCTTTAAAAAAGCAGAATAAAAACATATCTCGAAATTAGATTGCCACCTGACCATTCTGGAATCCCAATTTTCCTTCAGTTGTTCCATATACATATTTAAAAGTGCCTTGGAAGTAATTAATTTTTAAGAAAATAATGTCACAGGCTGCTCCTCAGATAACTTTGCAATTTTAATTTTAAGACCAGAAGAAAAATAAGTCCCAGGCTTTCTTCTGTGCCAAATCTTTGTATCTCCTTCAGTAATACCTGCTTGCTCTGGAATAAATTACAACAAACCATTCTGAAAATTATTGATATGTCCTGAAAACCCATTTCCAGTTTGATAATTCTTATTTTCTGTTTGTCCTAAGTTTAAATGTAACCAATTAAATCTATCATAGAGATTGGAACTAAAACAGAAATGCATCAGGTTTTCACTACAGCTTATTAACTGATGTCGCTGCCTTCCAAGAGGGTTTTGTTGTTGTTTTTTTTTTTTACCATTTTAGATGAGATTCAGATAGAATGTGTGTATGAAGACTTTTTGTCCTCAAAGTGACATGTGTAGGAACTACTTAAATAGATATGTTACATGTCACTGATAAAGACAATTTTCATTTCTTGTCAAACAGGCAAACCATTAGAAATAAGAAATCTCTCCTTGAAAAGTCAGCAGGAAACAGATATCTTAGAATCACAACTTTCCTTCTAATGTAAGCTAAGAACAAGTAGTACCTCTGTAGATGAAAGAGTCCTTGCTCAATAGTACATAAATCTCAGTAGGAATATTGGAAAAGAGTCCAAGATAGAGGCATTTTTTTTCCCAAATATTCTTCTGACATAATTTTATTGCACCAAGTACGACCACATAAAGATGTTTTTAGAACTCTAGATATTCTGCAACAGCTCTAAGAACAATCAGTAAAAAAAACCAAGCTTCACCTTTAAACAAGCAGCATTGCTACTTACAAGGTTTTAGCTTTAATAAAAAAGGTAGTTTTCTACAAGGAAGTTGCTGTGCCTAATTTTAGTAAGTAAATCAAACTGGAACTCTTTTGAGGTAAAAGAATTCTGTAGAAATTGGCATTTACTGCATCAGAAATACACCAGCTTGAACAAAATATAGAGAATGTTCTGTGTTCAAAAGAGCAAGAAGGAGAGCAAAGAGAGAGGAGTACTATAAAAATAGCTTTATTGACACCATAAAGTAACAGAGAACTTTAAAAGTTGTGTGTTCTGTATTGCAAAGGAATAAAGATGAATCCATCCCAAGCAAACACTAAGCCTGAGTTGCTCAGATGACATATCACCATCTTCACAAACAGTATAACTAATGCAGTAGGGCAACCAAAGGTACCCAGGTATAGTCAGTCTTCAACTGTCAGCATGCAGAACAGCTCAGCATATCTAACCCCATCTACCTTCACTGTGACCCATGTATAGCATTGAACTCTGTTAGTCCTAGTATTCTCCCCACAACTTTATTATTATTGTGAAAAAATATTATATTTAATATCCAATCCACCTTTCTCCGTATTGAGTAACCAATTTTTATCAGAGTATCCGGGTATCTCTGCTCTTCATACCAAGTTCTGTATCATGATCTGCTGCTTTTTATATTTTTGAGCATTTCCCCTATATTGTTTTTACGAGGTAGTTTCATTCAGATATTGAAAGTTCTTGATAATTCATTTACACCAAGCTGTTCAATATACTACTCCTGCTAAATACTCTATCTCAGAAAGTATATTAATCCTTTCCATTTCAAAAGGCACCGATATAGAATTGAGGGGAGAATAAGATATTTTATGTCCTTGAAACATATTCTTCTTTGCTTTGTGAAGATATAAGACAAAAATCTAACACTTACTAAGACCAGAAATCTTTACAATAATACAAGTAGTACAACTGATTACAATAATATCAATTGAGTACATATTGAAAAAACCTTCAGATTTTCAATGTTGAATAGCATTAGGTAAATATTTGCCCCTGTTCTTTCTCAGTATAAAAGTTTATACTGCTGCATGTAGAGTATTAGTGTGTAGTCTAAATTATCAGGTAATTTAAAGTGACAATTTGACTCTAAGAAAGAAAAACTTTACTAATTTTCATCACTGAAAGTGAGAAAAAATATTTTTCTCTGTGGATATATGTATTTCTCCCTGTGTGCCATCTTCTAACAACATACCTGCAATGTGCTACATGAATATCAGTGTGCATAAAAGGCCTCACTGTAGCTTAAAAGCAGACACCAAACGAAATTTTCTTGGTGTGTATATGTATAACTGTATATATAGCTTCCTGTAGTTTATTAGAAGGTTGTCAAACCAGGAAGAGAAGAGCTCTGCATGACCACAGGAGAAGTCTTTGCTTAATTATTAGGTGTACATGGAAATTGGTTTGGCTTTGCAGCCAAAGCAGGGGTAAGGGAGGACAGATAAAATGCACTGTCTGTATGGTTTATTTTTAGTCAAACCTGAAGGTTACCTTGCTTGGCTGTGAATGTTTGCCTGTAGATATTAGGCTGGAAAAGAAGTGTCCATCTCTGGCAAAAAATATTGGTGAGATTAAGAACTTTCTGGGCACTGTGCATGTTACTGTCTCACTTATCAGACAATAAGCAGTCCTGGTACTTTTGTTAAATGGGATTGTAAGATGTTTCAAATTGGTCCCTTTAAATACCTTAAGAGAAAGACTCTTCATTTGGAGAGGAACTCCTGATCAAGAGAGATTGCTGTCCATCTTGTAGCATACTAGCTTCTAGAGAAGATTTTACTATGCAAAAATTCATTATGAAATCAGGGCTGTGTGCCTATACAACTGCTGTTTATACAAATATTGGTAGTTAACTGAAAAAATGAACTCTGTTGTACAATCTATAACAAACCCTGTTTTACAGAATAGTAAATAGAAGTACAGACACAACTTCCCAGATTAGTTCTGGCTAATTCCTCAATTAGCTTAAACTTTGGGCACAATTTTTTAGCTTCAAAGTCCAAATAACTGTTTAGTACTCCTAATGTCTTCCTGTTATACTAAAGACTGGGAGAAACTTCCTTGAGACTGTGGGACATTCTGGAGGTGTTTGTTTTGGGTTTTTTTAATGACTGGGGGGCAAGGCAACTGAAAACTTTCTCCATGATGACTTTGTATCCGAGTGCTTCCTGAAAAGCAAAGATGATTTAACCTGTGGATTGTTTGTAGTTTATCAGAATAGTTCATCTGGCTTAGGTCTGATCCTGAAGGTCCTCCCTTTGATGTAATTTAAGAACACCTAGGAAGCAGATTTCAGGCTGGGCAGTTTATTATTGTAATGGGATCAGCTTCTTTTCATGCAGTTCCTTAACCTTTTCTCCATCGTGTTGCATCATCATAGGCCATCAGCACATGGGATCTGTATATGTGTGTTGTGGTTTAACCCCAGCCAGCAACTAAGCACCCCACAGCCGCTCAGTCACTCCCCCTCACCAGTGGGATGGGGGAGAGAATTGGAAGGGCAAAAGTGAGAAAAACTCGTGGGTTGAGATAAAGACAGTTTAATAGGGAAAGCAAAAGCCACGCACGCAAGCAAAACAAAGCAAGGAATTCATTCACTACTTCCCATCGGCAGGCAGGTGTTCAGCCATCTCCAGGAAAGCAGGGCTCCATCACATGTAACGGTTACTTGGGACGACAAACGCCATCACACCAAACATCCCCCCTTCCTTCTTCTTCCCCCAGCTTATATACTGAGCATGATGTCATATGGTATGGAATAGCCCTTTGGCCAGTCTGGGTCAGCTGTCCTGGCTGTGCTCCCTCCCAGTTTCTTGTGCACCTGGCAGAGCATGGGAAGCTGAAAAGTCCTTGACTAGTATAAGCACTACTCAGCAACAACCAAAACATCACTGTGTTCTCAACATTATTCTCATGCTAAATCCAAAACACAGGACTATACCAGCTGCTAAGAAGAAAATGAACTCTGTCCCAGCTGAAACCAGGACAATGTGCAATGAATTTGTTTCTTGCAGCTCGCTCCAGGCATAGCTGAGTTGAGCGTTTTATTTCTTTGATAGTGAAAGGGTGTGAATACACCACTCCCTTGCCACTTGAAAGGTATGCAGTTCCCCATACCACACAGGGCAGCTATTGTTAATGTGAAGTATTAAATGTTTTTGAAGAGAGACGCAAGCGACGTAAATTTTCATCTTACTGAAATCTATTTGTAGGCTTTGCCTCATCGGTGCCACATTAGGAAAATGCACCAGTACCATGAAAACCTATGCATTCAGTATTAAAGGAAAACAAAAATGAAGTACCACCTTTTCTGTCTTGAAAAAAAATCCTTCTACAAATAGAGCCACTTTACAGTGGTTTTTAATTTTTAACTCAAGCATTGTTTCAAATAAGGCATTTATTTTAAATGTACTGCTCCTTTTCACTTTAGTGCAGCTGCCACTTTAGTTCAGCTGGAAAATATATTATAACTCACAGGAAAAGCAAAATCTAAAGAAATGAGAAAAGCTTGCTTAGGGATATGAGACAGTCAGGAAACACCAACAAGGACAAAGTGTAT
Organism: Theristicus caerulescens; assembly: GCA_020745775.1. Classification (NCBI taxonomy): domain Eukaryota; kingdom Metazoa; phylum Chordata; class Aves; order Pelecaniformes; family Threskiornithidae; genus Theristicus; species Theristicus caerulescens. The sequence goes on along the minus strand of CM036564.1, from coordinate 23,296,152 downwards.
ACACAAAGTGACTAAGCTAACTGGCTTCTGTTGTGTTACATTCTGTTAGGGATTTTATCCCATGAATTTTGATTCATAAGAGTGGTGTAGACAACAGGTAATCTGTGGTTTGAAGAAATACATTCGTCAGTGCAAAGCCCTATCTTTTTTCTCTAACATGGTAGCCAAATATGCATCTTGTTGAGTTTGATGCTGTGATAGATGATCTGCTGCTACACACTTCTTTATTTTTCCATTCTGACCTTGACATTGCCCTTCCTGGAGTGACAGCATGTCTGATGAAGTTCATTTGTAATTTCAAAAAGTTCCTTGCAGCCATCAAGCCTAGTATTTTTTTTATTGATTTGTTTAAAGAAAACTGTAGCTAAAATTCTGAATTCTCATCTTATAATGGGATTTTAATGCCTAAAGCTCTGTTTGGCCCTAGTCAGAGCACACAAAGGAGGGCATGAAGAACATTTTAATGTTTGTGTTATTCTGTCTCATTCTTATGCATTATGATACAGGACCCAGCATGCACCCTGTCCATGCCTTATTTTATCACATGTAAATGCAACCAATCTCATTTTGCTATGACTTTGAAAATAGTTTTCTAAAAAGAAACAAGCACTTTGAGGGTCATTTTGTAATCAATTCTTTAGATTACGTGGTGTGGCTCAGTGTACCCATTAAAAGTGAGATTCAAACTAGTTACGATGTGAATAGGCTGCCGTTTTATTGACATTACATTTTTGTGCAGCTCAGTTGGATATTTTTTATTTTCTTTTGTTTTCCTGAAAAACGTTTTAAAAGCTAGGCTGAAAAGTAGACTAATTATATGCATTGGGATTCTTTTAAAGGACTATCATAGATTCAAACAAAGACAAAGCTATTGCTCAAATATTAGATTTGCAGTGATTAAAGTGAACATTTAATATTTGATCAAAGCACTTTTTATTAGTTTAAAATCTCCCATGAAGTTTTGATGGCATACAACTATGTTGCATTTTTTGTTTATCCTACTGAGCAACTTTATTATAGATCAAGTTTTTCCCTCCCTGTGCAGTGCTATCAACCCTCACACTCTTATGACCTTTAATATGGTACACTATTTATTTCCTGAGTAATTCCACTATTTCTTTTATCACTGTCCAAATCCAATGGAGAACAGTAAATACTTTAAACCTGAATTTCTTCTGATCCTATAAAACAATATAGCATAGATAAAATCTGATTTTGAAGAGGAAGGCTCAAGGAACTCAGTGGTAAATAGCAATGGGTAAAATTCTTTACTTTTTTGAAACATAGATTTTTGAAAATTCCCCTTAGATTATTATTTTCTTCTTTATCTATATCCATTTTAACATTACCCTCAATCCCATTTTGTGGTAAAGTTCTGCAGACTAGATACACAGAGAGTATTTTTCTCTATTTTAATATCCTCCACTATTTAAAAAGTATTACTGACAAATGTCATTTTCTTATATTATAGAAACAAAGCTAAATATCTGTTTTCATTCATTAAATGTAAATATTGCTAAACTATCTCGCTCAACAGTTTTATTTTTCAAGGTATCCTGAGACATACTGCAGCATCTATTTTTGTAGGTAGGATGGCATAGTTGAACATGGTATTGAGTTAGTTTTGATCTTCTCTTTCTAAGGGATACATGCTTGACTCATAATCTTTCCATTTTCAAATAAAATTTGAGATTTTCTATCAACTTCCTGTTTAAAATTAACATTTTTCTCTTTCTTAAATAGCCCCTCTGCTGTGAGTAAGGATTTTAATATCAACATTTTAGACTCTAAGATGTTCAGCTTGCTTCATCTTGTTTTTTTAAAACCCACTTCCCAAGTTCTTTTCTACAATTTTAGGGTATGGACTGGTAAACAAACAAGCCTTTCCCATTTTTAGTTTCTGTGGTGGTCTGATCATTATTCAAATTCTGTTTATACAGAATCCAAATCTTCTAACAGCTAGTGAAGCTGAAGTACATGCCAGAAGTGCTCATGATTTGCTTGGAGTCATGCTCCACCGCAAAACTGGGAGTAGCGCACAGGTGTTCTCATTGCTAAGTTCTAACTTGAGCCATCGCTGGCCAACTGCAATAGAGAGTAGAAAATGCAACCTATTACTGCCTTTGTGCACTTTTCTGAGAATTGCATTTAAACAGCAGTGATGTCAAGCACAATGACCTTTTACATTCTTAAAAGGTTTCTTATTCCCACCTACTTGCTGGCTAAGTGTTGTGATGAGAAATTGCTACAAGTACAGAAAATAGCATAATGTGAATCTATTTTTGAAATACAGTTGTAACAAGAGTGGCAAGTAGAACAAACCAAAACTCTATATTGTATAATCTCTAGACTCATAATTTTGTGATCTGTTCTCTGATGACCCTACTACCCTGCTATCTTACATGCATCTGAAATGGCAAATAAATGACAGCTCATTTCCCATCAGACTCCCAAATGTCCTAAAGGAAAATGTTCAATGATTACCATCTCTGTAGTCATTTTGGAAACAGTGTTAACAATAAATGTTTTCGAGGGATTTCTTTCTTTCCAAAAAAACATTCCTAAAAGCCCTTAACCTCCACTTTTAACTCTGACTCAAAACAGTTTCACATAGATTATATTGACTTTGTCTCAGTGTTTAAATTGAGAAGTGAGTATCAGGAATGTATGTTTAGCAGATTTTGATACTCTATATGATTTCCTAAAGTTCTGTCATTTACAAATTGAAACTGTTGGTAAAAAAAATATTTTTAAAGATATAGTAAAATAACATTAACTTCATGAGAACTAATGTCATCCATTTCTCATAAGATGCTGTTCAGCATAATATAAGGTAACAGTACTTTACGTGTTACTTGCAGTAAAACACACAGTCACGGAAAAGTGGTTCTGAAGCTTTATTTTCTATCTATTATGTGATATATATGATCATATAACAGTCTCATGAAACTATACATAAGCAATTGACCTTTGAAACCAGCTGACTGCATATTAAAATTCAGGTTGTTTCTGGTGTTGTGAATCAGTCCATTATTGCTGTGCAAGGATCTGCTTGAAAGAGAAGGGTAGACAGTTCTCTCACCATAGTGTTAGCTCCAGGGTTATGGTTAGGACATGCTTTTGCAGTGCTGAAGAGATGTGTGTTTCTTCAGGCTGAAAAAGACACTTGATGCAAAGGTTTCCCATTTCCTGAGCATGTGTTATAGTTGGTTAAGGAGATACTGCTATGACCTCCATGTAAAGCTGGCATGCTTTCTGCTGATTAGTGCTGACAGCATATATTGGCTATGCTCAAATCATACATCTTTCACATAAGTTCTTCAGGCTTAGGTACTGGGCAGGACCTGGTTTGTTATTCTGAGTTGGATTTAAGCATAAGTTAGTTGCTGAGATATCCAGCTCTGTTGAAATGGAAGTGCTTCTGGACATACAGAAGAGAAGTAGTCTACGTTCTCCTGGAATGTTGCTGCAAAAAATTGAAAATTACCATAATCTCTCAGACACTAAAAAGACAGGAATGTAATTTATTCAACTCTGAGATTTAAGCACATGAATTTCACTGAAGTTGTTCTTAAACTGTTACTTTATTTCAGGTTCTTTTCTATTTTACCCTTTTTCTCTTCCACAATGAACTACAAGTATCACAAATTGATACTGGCTTTTTCACTCTGCAAAAGTCTGTTCTTATGGTCTTGTAGAAAGCAAGTCAATGTCAGAGCACTTTCTAGTAGACAGAGATCTGTATCATGAATGTAACTGAGATTTTGGTAGAAGTTTCTGTAGAAAACCAAACAAGTTCCCAACAAAGAACAAGTTTACCTATGTAGTCTTACAGCGGCAAATTGACAGAAAAAAATCTTACTTGACACTTTTGATATGAGGCGTAAGAAAAATATTTAGTTCTCTACCTATTTGTATTTGATCCATAAAAAACTTCAGCCCAAATGATGCCACATTCCCAATTTCAATCACCCTTCTTATATATTAAAAAATAAACTCTCCAAAAGAGAAAGAATATAACTTGTTAGCTACGCACTGAAAAGAAAAGACACATCACCTTTGAGTGGTTTTATAAACTCAAGATATAAGTATATGATCTCCATGAATAGCTGGTACTTTCTGAGAATGCGAGATCAAAATAATAGTATTTAAATTAAATAATATAAACAAAAAATTCTCTCTATATATAAAAATGCAATTCATATATGCAAATCGGAATGCAGTATATATTTACACACACGTATTTAAAGTATAAAGCCTGAAAAAAAATCAATTGATGAGGTATCTAATAAACCTTATTTGTTTAAAATCATTCACTTTTCCTCTCCAACCTTTCAGTAGCTGCATTCCTGCCTCATCACTGCCAACACAAAGGAGAGAAAAGACTAAATATGCATTTAAATAGTTACTAGGGGAACAATATTGCCTCTGTACGTAATCTTTAACGGTCACAGCAATGAAATATTGATGGAATTTATAGTAGGCCAACACATTTCTTCAGATGTGTTGTTTGTTCCTAAATTAAACTAATTTACAAGAGTAAATAATGTATGTACAGTTCTTTGTTTTGTGTTGTTACTTTTAATCTACCACAGGAAGCCTAATACCCATTAATAACTCTGCCTTTTTTAAGTTTATAAATGATCCCCAAATATCACAGTACAAATTCTCAGTACAAAACAATAGCCTGGAAAGACATAAAAATGGTGCAGACTCACCTGTTGCTGGTTTCCAATTAGTGTTAGAATGTCCAAGAGCTGTTTTTTGAAAGTGTTTTGAACCAATAGGAGAAGAACTTCAAATATTGTATCACTTCTCTCTATTTTACTGGAACATTTTGACAACTCAGTTTAATGTGATCTTCAAAACTCCAACAGAATCCGAGACAGGGACTATAGAGACAGGGCATTCCATATACCAGTGCTAGTGATAGTCTTTCTGGAAAAAAAGAAGTGCCAGAGATAAAATACTCAAAATGTGGATGCCAAAAAATATACTGATTCTGAGTCATTCTTAACTTTTGAAAACATTTGTGTCACAATTTCCACCACCTAATAGATTTTTTAAGATTTTCATTAAAAATTCACTTTCTGGCCAAAAATATTACTTATTTCTGACTGGCTCTGTTGTTTCATTTTTAAGAATCTCTTTCTAAAGTAAGACAGTTTGTCTGCATGAGAAATAGGAAGGATCTATCTTCAGTAAAGCTGTGGCTATTATGAGAATATCTTCATTTGTGTGAAAACAGGCAAAATTAAGTAACAGTCTTCAGACAGGAGTCAAATAATAATGATTCAGTGTTGCTAAGAATTGAAATAGTGCTTCTATAGTGTTTGTTTCTATACTAACAGTTAAAGAAAAGTTAGAAGCAATAATATCCTGATGTGATAAAACCTGAATGGTTTGGTTTTCTGTGTTTACTCTTCTCTGCAGCTACTTTCCTAGCATAACACATTCTGCAACTGTTTCATACACACCAAAATGAACTTCATTTCTTCTAGGTGGCATATCATGAAAACTAAGCATTAACAACAACAACAACAAATCATAACTTAAAACTGTGACTTACTTATAATCTTCTCATCCAGAAGTACTGTTTGTGGGCCATCAAGATTATGCCAGGCACAAATATATCATATGCCATTGTGTCAACACTACAGTAAGGTAGTTATGCAGCCAGGTACCAGCATGATTATGCAAATTGCAGTACTATTGGCTTATCAGTCAAAACCACTGCCAGAATGCCTGGGAGACAGATTTCAATAAAGGAGATACATTCTATCTTGGTGAGGCTGACATTAATAATTTATAATTAATCAGTTTATGGAAACATGTTAACATCAGAAGGCTGTGGAGAGCAAGATAGATGTCTTGCCTCCACTTTCCCCATTTCTTTTCCTCCTACCTGACTCCATTTTTTTTTTTTTTTTATGATTAAAAGCCATGTAGAGGACTCGGTTCTTCACAAGAGGATGGATTAGCTTATAAAAGAACCACACAGAAGTGCTGAGCTGGGGGAGAAATGATGTGAAGTCATCTGACTTCCTGTAAGTAGGATTGGAGCTGAACTGGTGCCAAATTTGCCTCTTAGGTCCCAAAAACCAGGCCTATGTCAGGACATGTTACTAAGAGCTGAATTAGTATCGTGTCTAGGCTGTGAAGTATAAAATACCAGAAGTCTAAATATTTGCATATTCCAACATAAACTTTATCCACTCAAATCAAAAGAAACTCATGCAATGTTCCCTCATGGACCATTGCCACAAATGTGTCTTTTTCTTGGAGCCCAGGCAAAAAATAGTTAATGAAATGTTAAGTAGAAAGCTGTGAATGCAATCTGTAATTCAGAGAAAGGAAGATCAACCCTTAAGAAAGTTGTGAACATCCACTGATGAGCTGAGCCTCTGAAATGCTTCTGCAAATTCTTCAGTTAAGATCCAAGTGCAAAATCATTGAGTGGACCCAACTGGAGCTTGATAGGAGGAATCTCTAAGGCTAGAACAATATGCACAGACATCAGCTTGAAAAGGTTGGTCTTCCACCATAGCTTCCTTTGAGGAAGCTACCAAAGTGATCTCTGCAGATGGGACAGATAGAACAATACCAAGTTTGAGCACTAACTGGGACTTTACTGGGTTCTTCTGAAATTAGCCATGAGCACTCAGTTTTGCACGTTGCTGAGCTCATGGTTCAGCAAAAAAAAAACCCACAAACAAAACTGAAACAAAGAGTAATGTTTTCATGTAAATCATCAGATTGCCTGGTATTTATTTAAGCACAATTTTTCTTTAATCAGAGGAATGTGTAATGGTAAGAAATGTTGTATGCCATAAAAGGATTTTTCCCTTTAGTGTTAGGATAGTTAGAGAGTCATGATATTGCAATCTTTTTTTCAAAACTTGATCTTTTTATGCAGCTTCCTTAGATGTTTGGTGCTTAACAATACACACCACTATGGAGTATTAGAAGAGTGAAAGGCATATCAAAATGCAATAAGGGAGAGTTGAAACATAAATATATCAGCATCAGAACGTGTATTTTATTATACTCTTCTGCTTTGCCATTTTAACATTTGAAAGTCCTAGTTTATACTTCCCAATTTTAACCTACATATAGTTTATTATTATTAACAACCAGTGACTCTGAGTGCCTTAAAGCCTGTCCTAATAGACTCTGGTGTAATTAAATTGAGCCACATTGCAATGAAGAATGCTTCTGGAACCATCAGTGACAGAAGTAATTGATAAATCAACCACTAATTGACTTGAGATAATGAAGGTACTTTTAAGGTGCAGTGAGATTGCTGCCTAATTAGCTTTGTAGAGAAAGAAGTAAGATTATGTTTACTACAGGAGTTGTGGGTAAGTCATTGGTTTAAACAAAATCAGTTAAATATGCAATGTTGTAAAATGGTATATCATACAGATTATTATTCTGTCTTTATATAGAAACAACCTTAGCAGCCTTCAAGTTCTGCAAATTTTATTTTATTTTCTGATTCAGTCATGTATATCGACAGGTGCATTTATATACGATACTGTGATTTTTAGAGGAACCCATAGAGAAAAATCTACAAAATGTGACTGTTTCAGGATTTCCTAAATAGCTATTTATCTTTTCACATGTAATATCATCTTTTCCTGGAACTCCTTCTGCAGATAAGATGTTCCAAGGTGTTTTAACTTCTACATGAATGTCTGATCATTGTAGACAGATCTTGCTTATTGTTAATTCTACGAATGTTAAAACTAATTTCAATACAACTTCTTCTTTTAATAGATTTGAGAAGAATAAGGTTTCAGTTGATCCTTTAGAAACCATTTGGAACTGACAGAAAATGTACAGATGCAACTTTTATGTGATTGCCACTTCAATGACTGAAAGTATCAAATATGCTTGTTACTGTTTCTCAAAACTGATCATTCAATTTTCTCGAAAGATCAACTGAAAATATCTCAATTATAAATTAAAACAGACTATTCCTGAGAGTAAATAAATATATTTATTCTTCCTCAGTCCAGAAAATGGATTTATTTTAAGAAAGCTTGACTTCTAGAGAGCGACTGCCTCCAGCCTGTGAGAATGAGAGAGACATCTGGCTGTGCTGCACTGGGGGAGACCAGGTCTTCCTCCGATCTCCAGAAAAAGCATTCCTCAGTGTCGGAGCACCATCTCCAAATCATTCATGACTCTGAGGGCTTCTTTCATTTCCTGATTATTCATTTCTAAGTAACTCTCTTTCTCTTTCAATGGGAGCTGTTCTATGCTTCAAATCCTGCTAGCCTTGTCTGTTTCTTGAATGCATGTTAAAAGCTTTGTTACAAAGAGAACAATCAACTATTTTCAAACTGGAGTTTAACAACTGGAAGTTGACTTAATTTATAAAAAGTGGCATTTAGATGAGATTTGAGAAAAGCATTTCTGATGTATGCTGTTATGCTTATGTTGAAACCTATCAAAACACTTTGACCCATACCTTTCAGAGATTTTAAAAGACAAGTTTGATGAACATCATTCAGACATATTTTAGTTACCTTAAGCCTGTCTCAAAGCCTGTAAAAGTAAAAGGATGACCTAGAAATTTATTCAGGAGATCCTTTCATTCCTGTAGCAAGGAATACATAGCTTATAATGTATCATGTCCCGGCACAAATTACTTTCTCACCAATGTAAATCTCTCTGCAAAGTCCATAAAATAAGTCCACACAAGTAAAAGTGAACATTTCTTTTCTATTAGTAGCAAGATCTTTAGATCAAATATTGGACCTACTCTACAAGCTCAGCTAAGGATTACATTTATAGTATGGAAATGAAATAAAATAAAATTTAAATGCAATTAATGCAAAAAAACTTTTTTTATCTTTCAATAGCTATGTTACCCACAGTCTCAGATGACTTCATTACCTTCTATTCATTTCACTATCAAGCTACAACTTGCTCTTCTCTTTTCTTTTCTTTTTTTTCCCCTTTAATACTTTGTGTATTTGTCTTAAGCTAACAGATAGTACTGGGCTCATATCAGAGCACTAGTTTATTCCATACAGATTGTCTTTGTCCGCATGTCATGATAAACTTCCAAAGCCCTTAGAATAATTAATTTAGTAAGCTCCACAATACAAATTATTGATCCCATTTTCAAGTGAAAGTCCAAGAACTTTATTTTTTGTAGTTGAAACCAGAATTTCACCCTGGCCATCTTTACCTTACTTAAAGTTTTCATTGCTTATGGTTCATCTATTTCCATATGAAAGACAAGCTCCTTGCTTTTCTTCTCTCTCCTCTTTTCTTTCTTTTTTACCACCTTCCCACTACTTTCTGTCTCAGGTTCTCATCCTGGTTCTTACCTGAAAAATAGGAGAGCATTAATTGTACAGAATTCAGTTTGATTGGGTCATAGGTAGAAAAGGCATGTCAGTGGACTTTTTCCACTCCTTCAAAAATGACACAGTCTCTGGAGGCTTCTATTCTCTAAATTTCCAGCATACGTGAATATAAAAATCATCTTGATGTTTTTTTAAGAAACTCTTTTCTTCTGTGTTAGGAAGTGATGTGTTGTGACAGCATGAATCATACACCATTTTATTTCTCCCTAGAAAAAGTATTGTAAATCATAAACCTGCACTTCATTGGTCATTTAGGCAGAGCTCAAGTTGTAGAATTTTCACCGATATGGTACCTGTTTCTTGTAAAGAGAAGCATATATGTGGAGCAATATTGTTTTTTGGTGATCTTTTCCGGTGATCTTTTCCATCTTCTCAAAAGACATATTTGCCTGAAACATTCAAAAATAATAAGCATTAAACCTTAACCTAACTATAGATTTTGTATCATTTCTTCTCCACAGGCTTTGAAATGCTTTGCAGAGACGCCTCAGTAGTTTGAGTAACACCATTTTGCAGGTGCAAAAATAAAAGTAATTTCCTGCATGTCACTTGAAAATTAATGACAGAACAGAGAGTTGGATCCAGATTTCTTGGTATTGTCTTTTTCACTGCTTCTCTAACTTTTGTCCAGTAATAGTGTTATTTAGTCAGTAACCACAGCATCAAAGAGTAATTTTGCATTTCTGTATAGATAATCTTGGTATGTAATATCTATGTATTATAGAGATGCTTTGTTTAACTAAGACCTGCATTCTGATTAGTACTTTCCAAAAACTTTTAAAGGCCACTTAAGTCAGTGGAAGAATTTGGACTGATTTCAGAAAACTGAGTCAGGCCTTAAATAAATTACTGAAATAATTTTATTATTTTGGGGTTATGTGGTTCATTCTGTCTCTGAGACTGTTCCTTAGTGCCTCTAATTTGATAAGGTTACCATGTCACAGCTGAAATTGAGAAGTGAAAGGCAGCTGTCCTAGATGGATTGAGCAATATTCTCAGCTGATCTGAGAATTGATATAATTATATTAATTTTGCAGAGGAATATCAATTTACCCTTGAAAGGATATAAAAATCCTACTTATAGGACAGCATTTAAATCAACCAATCAATTCTACATTTTAATTACTTAATTTTTTCATCTTTGGTTTCTTTCACTACCTGTGTCATCAGAATAGTCCAGTGTTTCATTTCCTGAACCAGCGATTGGATTAAGAGTAATATCTGAAACTCAAAGAAAGATCTAGAGAAATAGGTGATGTCAATAGGTTTGGAGCAGTACTTTAAGGAACTACAGTTTTGGTGTAGTTTTCTTTTACCAAAAAAACACACTCACTGCTGGTCATGCCATACTCAGGAACATTACTGGCTTCCACACTGGTGTGAAGGCTTTGGCATAATGTCAGGCATGAGTAGTAATTATTATTTTCTTTCCAAATGTGGCATTAGCTATATACGCTTCAGTCACTTCTCATCTTGAGTACAGGAAAACCTGACTGCAAAAGGTTCAGTCTTTGGCAAGGACTTCAGTTAGTACAGAACATTATGAGGTACTTTCTCGCAGGCAGGAGGGCTATGGACAGACACGGAAGTTAATTGTTCTCATTTGTGCCTACACATTGACTTCAAACCTGTTATATCTTTAGCCTGTAGCTGGTCAGCTCAGGGGACCACCACTGAAAGTTAATGCTTATTTGTGTCTTCCTGTAGGTAACAGCACTGCTTCATCCTATATCCAAATGAAGAAGAATATGTATATCCTCTGTCTCTGAAAACACCCCCCACAGGTTCAAATACCAAAGCCGTTGAATATGTGGTATCAAGCCTTAAGGTCTTTTGCTTAACTTACTGCAGACAAGTTTGACTTTTTTATGGCTGCTTCCTTGACTTAAAGGATCACAGTTATTGGTTCATAGTGATGCTTGCCTCAGGTGGTGGTCTTTTTTCTTTTAATCTATTCAACAATACTCTTAATCTTAGGGACAATTAATAAGCATTGTTAGTGGTCTCCTGTCACATCTACTAATATAATTTTAAGCAGACAATTGAGCCATTCATCTCAAATGACTAAAGACAGGGAGAAAATATAGATTACCGATGCCAATTACAAATTTCTTTTTGTCTCACTCAGCTGGGATAGATTCCATAGATGGGTTAAAAATTAATTTTAAAATCTTGGAAAATACCTTATCCATTGTAGGTGCCTTAAACACTCATCTCTCTAGTATCTGAACACATATATTGTGCTGCTGATTTTTAAAGAAGCCATAATTCAGTTTCCTATTTTGTGTCTGTACTGAGCCTACAAATAAACATGGATGTTGTATGTGCAGGCGCAGTTGTATTTTGTAAGCACAGATGTGAACAAGTACTAAAAAAATCCTTCTCTGATAGTTAGAAAAATTCAATTGGTTTCAAATCTGTATTCAGTGTCCCAAAAGCTTGGGCATAGAAACTGCATTTGCAATAAGTCTCTTTAGGTTTCTTTCTTTTTTTTTTTTATTATATGTCTTACATAAACCATATTTAGATGAAGTTGGATGTAGTTCATGTCAGTAATTTAAGGTAAGATACTTTATGAAAATGGAACAGTTGTCTAAAAAAATCCATAAATTTATTTGATATAGTTAATAACAGACTTGAGAAAAACAAATCTGTTGAGGGCATACACATTAATACACCCTGTCAAACATAGCTCTAGTTTAGAAGTTTTCATATTTGGCTACTATAATACTTAAAATAGCGCTCTTTCCTCTTTTACTGTCTTATGAATACCTAGCAGGTCCTGTAACACATGGCATGTTTTTAGAGTTAAGCATTAACTTAAATACTTTGACAAATCAGAATTTTAGTCTGTGCACAGAGAACGCATGTAGAAAATCTCAGTTCTATCAGTATAAAAAAGTTCAGTTAAGGGAGAAACTTCTCCACAAGACGGCATTCTGGAATGGAGATAGTTGAATACATCTGATTCTTCTCACACATACATTTTCTCCACTATAATTTGTGCATTGCCAGTAAGTGGAATGAAGAGAATATTAACAGGAAGAAATATCTTACATACAGTAAATGCTAACAATTTCTTGTTTCTTGCATTTGTATTTAAAATGTTCAGTACTACAATAATACAGTGTTCTTCATTCTTTTCCATATAATGTAGTACTGAATTTATCCCTTGTTCATGTCACACTTACCAGTTGGCTGATTTGTCTAGTCAGTGTAAGGGATGATTGTGAGATTGAAGCAGCATTTATTTCCTGGTGGATGTGATGAACTGTATACAACAAATCTTTTGCTTGATCAGTCTTGACTTCAAGAGATCTGTACAGTGAACTGCTCTATCAGTACTCTAAATTGCTCTTTTATCATCATCATTTCCTCTCTGGAATCCTGATGACCAAAGGCTTCTGTCCATAAGAGGTTATGTTTATAATGCATATTCAAGTCATGGTTTAAAGCTCTAATTTATCTTCTACTCAAATTGGAAAAGTCATGCAAGATACACAGACTCTTCACTGAATCTGGTAACCATGAAAAGGTCACAGGGTTAGCATTTTGGGGCTGTCTGGTTTATTTTTGTTTTTAAGTTTGAAAGGAGACTGTCTGACTGATTTAAACTGCTAGGGGACACTAGTCCAAAACCAGAGAAGAATCTCAGTTGTGAGTCATGCTGCTTGTAGGACTAATTATAGATAAGACCTGGTTCAAGCTGATACAATGCAAACATTCTTTATGATGCATTGGTCTTAAAGGTATTTATCACTCATTTGGGGCAGGGAGTATTCTTCTCATTTTTCTAATGGCAAGTCAATAGTAGATTAATGATTAAATACAAATGAAAGCCCTAAGGTTGTAGCATCTTTTCCAACATATCTATGTCGTCTTCTCAGCACCAGGTGTTGGAATTTCCCTTTTCCTTTACATCTGTAACTGTAAGTTACAGTTTACAGAGCTGTAAATGATGCAGAAAAAAATCTGTATTTATGATATATTCAAGCTTATTTTGCAAAAGGTACTGAGATAGAAAAATTAACCTCAGGCAAATTCTGAATCCTGAACTTTGAACTTTCTGATTTTTCTGTTCTGTAGATTTAGTTGCCTCTGACAGATTGAGGCAGAAAAGAAACCAAAATCATGGACAAATTTAAAGTAAAAGTTAGCATTACTTGTTTACTATAAGATAATGACAAGGTGATGACTGACCTCTTTTCTTAACTACTAAAAAATGATGAGTGTAAGCCATAGAATTTTTATTCTGTATGTGTTTATTAAATTCAGACTTCCAAACAACTGCTAAAAATTAATCACTGAAACAGCAGGCAGATATGAAAGAGCTCCAGAATACTCTTTACCCAGAATCATTATTCCTTTGTCTATAAAGTCAGTTAGTTATTGTAGACTCTTTTGTCTGAGGACATCTTCCCACATTTATTTACTAATCTTTATCTGCTAATTACCTGAATGGCAGAAAAATTAGTTTGCATATATGAATCCTACCATGCTCAAAATCAACTAGAACAGTAGCTGTTACAGGATATTTCTGAACTGATTATTGCAATTAACTTCCTGAAATGTACCCTTTATGAAAATAGTTACACAGTTTTTCAGCATCAGAGATAAAAATTAAAGTTGTAAGCCTCTGAGATGTCCATAGATATCTCAGTTCTACATAGGGCAAATAAAAGGAAACACATTGCCTGAAGTGTTCTGACATTTTTATTGGTGAAACTGATTTTTTGCATGTCTCCCTAACAGTTCATTCCAATGTATATTTTAGGCTAACTAGAACACTTATCCTTTTAGGGTGGAAAAAATTGAATTTGAAGGTGCCACAGTAGGCCACTGAGGAAATAATAGGAACCGTTCAATACTGTGAAGTAATATCACCAAATGTCTTGAAGTGGTGACGTAGAGGACTTTCCTCAAATGTGAGCCATTAGTGTCTTAATTTATCAACACCAGCTCTGTATGTAGAAAAGTGAGCTTATGATCTGTTGTGAGGAAAATCTTAACGTAAATCTGAAGAAGAAATCAACATTCTGAATCCATGCACCTTCTTTACATACTGATGTGTAGTACACCCTAATATAGAAAGGAAGGGAGGGAACCATTCTGCTGGTCAGGACAGAGGGTCCTGTGTTTTGGGTTTTCCATTTTGGGTTTTCTATATCAGGTAGCACATGATGGTGGCAAAAAAGACAAACAAAAATATTAAGAGTTCTGGTCAAACAATATGTTATTTGTCAGCTGGAGTTAAAAACAACAACAACAAAACAAACAAACAAACAAAAAACCAACATAACCAACATAGAGAAATAAAACATCATGGCAAATATGTAACACTTTTCTATGCTTGCACTTCTTATACAAAATTCCTCCATGATGTTATCAGATTCTTCACTATGGCTATCACTTTTGACATTTCACATTTTATAATATTATTATATGGCTCTGAAAAACCTGTAGGTCATTTAAATCTCTATAGATTCATTGAGTTGAAGGGAATTTGGTTCTTACATTTGAATCACATCAGAGAGGAAATGAGGCAGAAGTCTAACTAGAAAGGGCTGCTGTGGGCTAATGGCAAAAGGTGTAATCATTTTTTGATACTTATAAATTAAAATGGTTAGATTTTTCATCTCGGCATCTCTTCTTGATTAGTTCCATGAATCTTTATGGCTACCTGTCGTGGTTTAACCCCAGCCAGCAGCTAAGCACCACGCAGCCGCTCGCTCAGCCCCCCACCGGCGGGATGGGGAAGAGGATCAGAAGGGCAAAAGGGGAAAAACTCGTGGGTTGAGATAAAAACAGTTTAATAACTAAAGTAAAATAAAAAATAGAACAGTAGTAATACAAAGCAAGCGGTACACTGTACAATTGCTCACCACCTGCCAACCGATGCCCAGCACGTCCCCCAAGCAGCGACCGAACCCCTCCCCGGCCAACTCCCCTGCTTATATACTGAGCATGAGGTCACGTGGTATGGAATAGCCCCCCCCTCCCAGTCTGAGTCAGCTGCCCCAGCTGTGCCCCCTCCCAGCCTCCCGTGCCCCTGGCAGAGCATGGGAAGCTGAAAGGTCCTTGACCAGTGTGAGCACCACTTAGCAAGTACTTAGCACTACTTAACAAGAACCAAAACATCAGTGTATCATCGACATTGTTCTCAACCTAGACCCAAAACACAGCCCCATACCGGCTACCAGGAAGAAAACCAACTCCATCCCAGCCGAAACCAGGACACTACTTCTACAGTACTTCTAAATACTGTCTATGATGAAAATGTTTTAAGAAAAATCAGTTTGAAAACTCACAGCTTGTCATAGTTTATTCTAAATTCTGTAGCATCACATTTCAGAAAAACTTAAAAAAGTACTAACTTTCTTGCTGTGAGCTTCTAGTAAACAATTTTGTATAGCACTCATTATATCAGAAATTCACAGCACATTAATTAAGCTTAACAACATTCCACTGACTCAAATAAATATTTTCACATGCAGTAAAATATTTTTACATGAGGCCATGATATGATCAGATTCCTCCAGTGGATCAGTAATGAGACTGGATACAAGCATGGTGTAGTTCAAGTTCTTAGTGTCTTTGCATAATTCTCTCTCATTTTACTACTGTGGAAGCATTCTTACCTCATAGGAAAACAAAGGAAGCTTTATTCCATTCTAGAAATGCAAAAAAGTCACTGTGAATTTGTACTGGGCTGCAGCTGCAGAGATTCCTGCCAGGAATACGTGGTAATACATAAATTGTCTCCAGCCTGAGAAATGTAAAGAGGCATTAATAGTCCATTCACTAATTTTAGGTCAGTACAAAGGACGCCCACAGAAAATTTGATTCAAAAAAAGAAGAGTAATTTTGGGTAAAAAACATTCTGTGTTGAACCAGAAAGACTATGTAGATTTCCTAGGGTGAAAAAAGAACAAAATATTAACAGATGGGAATATAAAAGGATAAATTATTTTCAGAAATTCAAAAATGAAAATTGGGAAACAACCTAAGTTAAAATTTTAATAGTTAATACTTGAATGTGATGCAATGAAAACTGTACTCCTCTACTAAGTGTGCACAAGTGCCTACATATTTTTTAGGCAAAATCTTAAACTTTTTTTTTCAAACTTGAAATGAAACCAGGAATAGAAGGGTATTTCTGAACTCTTCCTGCTATAGAATAGGCTGGCTGAAAACTGTGGTTTTAAACAAGCTATGCAGAATATGAAAACTATCCACTTGTATTAACACTTGTTAACAGATTAAGTTTACAGACATGTGATGTGCAGTGATCACTTAAAATTTTCATCATTAAAAATGTCAGTGACATTTACCAACTTCCTTGAAGGAGTGAAGACTCTGGATTGAAATTAATGACCAAATATTTTTTGCCAGTCTTATGAGGTCTCACAGTAGCTAGTGCCTAACAGAACATCCCTTCTGAGTAATAGAAAATTCCTACATAAACTGAACTAATCCGTTTGAAGTTTATAAAATGAAGGACCACTGCAAATGCAGCGGTTTTGATATTTCCTGATTATTTGCTTGAATTTACTCTGAGTGTGTATGCCACAGCTGGAAGGTGTTTGGTTTTTTTTAATTTCCTACTGATTCCTAAGATTGATTACAGAATAAATTCAACATATTTAGCTTCTCTAGCAAGTGAACAGGCTTTCTGTTCTTATTGTTGCCACTTAAATAGTCCTTTCTGATCACATTTTTCAACTCCAATAGAAATACATCCTTGCCTCTCAGAATCCAGTGATGTTGCAATCCGTTTCCTTGGCCTCAGGGAAAGGTAATCAGCAAGAACTAGTAGCAATTCTGTTCTTTGCTTTTTTACTATCTGATAGGAACTAATTGGAAGTAGTGTGGATACTGCAAAATATACTGCACTGTGGTTTTGCTTTAGCTTTAGCTTTAGCTTTAGCTAAGGAAAACTGCCAAGTAGATAGTAATGGCTATAAATGCTTTGCTTGTAGCACTAGAAAGTATTCTACTGTAAAGATAGAAGGTTCGCTGACCTCCCCTGCTTCAGAAAAGAAAAAAATGTCATTCTTGACTGATTCCGAACACGTACCGCAGAAATTGCAGCAGTTCAGAAATGGTTTTCTGGCCAGAATCTCACTGTTTTGTCTACCCTAATTGAAGCAGCCACTTTTCAGAAAATTCAACCACTCTTCCTGTCTCTCACTATCATAGGAGCTTTATTTTGAAACATATTCACTTCTGAGGTATGCACTTGCTGTTCATACTCTCAGTTCTCATGTCAAACATTTGAGGGAATACAGTGTGTGCGAAAATGCACTGGGAAGTCATTCTCTAATTCCAATAATTTTGTCATTCCTGGGAAATCTGTCTATAATCTGTGCAATAGACAAAAACCATAAATATTTGGGCCAAGGATATGGTTTTCACAGTCTAACCATACGAGTGACACAGTGTGGGTGCCAAAATTGATCCATAGCCTAAGTCTGACTTTGTTATCAAATGGAAACAGAAACTTGAATCTCTAATTTCATCCCTGAACTTTGTCTTCCTTTCTAATACTCCCTTTCCTTTAATTTCCCAGTTTCATTTCTTTCTCACTGAAAAGTGGGTCCTCCCTCAAAATGAATGTTTTGATCACACGAGTAGGCTGAGAGTGCACAAGAAGTTGGGAGGGGACACAGCTGGGACAGCTGACCCCAACTGGCCAAAGGGATATTCCATACCATATGACATCATGCTCAGCATATAAAGCTGGGGGAAGAAGAAGGAAGAGGGGATGTTTGGAGTGATGGCATTTGTCTTCCCAGGTAACTGTTATGCATGATGGAGTCCTGCTTTCCTGGAGATGGCTGAACACCTGCCTGCAGATGGAAAGAAATGAATGATTTCCTTGTTTTGCTTTGTTTGCATGTGCAGCTTTTGCTTTATCTATTAAAGTGTCTTTATCTCAACCCATGAGTTTTCTCACTTTTACCCTTCTGATTCTCTCTCCCATCCCACTGCGGGGAGTGAGTGAGTGGCTGTGTGGTGCTTAGTTGCCTACTGGGGTTAAACCACGACACACTCATGGGAACTCATTTGTGTACACAAGTGCTAAAATTCCCTGAAAGTGAATCAGCAACAAACCCAGTATACAGGTTTTCTGTTATTCAGTCCTTTACACTGTCCACTGGACCATGCTGACTTCTTGATGTTTATTCAAGCAGCTAAGCACCTTTCTAAAATGATGATGATGCTGTCTGCCACGAGCTCATTCCAGTAAATATGTAGGGTCTCTCCTAGCTGCAGACAAGCCTACAAAATCATTTTGTATGATTAATAGCACTAGGAGGAGTGACTGTCGTCATGGGATGCTTAAATTCTTCTAGGTCATCTGAAAAAAATCAAAAGCAGTTTTCTTTCTGAAGGTATCATAAGCGCTAATTGTTTTCCTGCCACCACACACACACAAACACATTTCTGCAGAGTTTGTGGGCTCAGTTGGTTAGGAAAAAGCATTTCTATCAGACAATGGCATTTTGAAGCTGGCATAGACTCCTTAATTCTTCATACACAGCAGAGTTTAAGCCACCTTTTTGAAGCAATGTATGACAGTTTAAAGTGAAAGTAGTCTTTCAACAGCTTGAAAGGTTTCTTTTTTCCTTGAAACAAACTGTGCACAAAGAGGTAATGACAAAGAGAATTAATGTAAAATCCTTCTAAAATTTCATCAGTTTAGCTATCCAAAATGTGCAACTTTAGAAAGCCTGAAGGGTAGTTATCTTGCAGCAAAAGCAATTTATATAGCTTACTAGAAGTAGCTCAAGTGTGGATATTTCTCTTGTTTATCAGTGCATTATGTATGTACAAGTAATTTATTTACTGAGGGAAAACATTCTTTAGGTTGCTATCTATCTATTATGTAGTTCATATCTTTCAGAACTTGGATTTGTTTCTGGATGCTTTTAATGTTTTAATGAGAATAGTTGCTTTTAAAAAAAAAAAAAAAAGTAAGTTTTCTGTTGGTAGTCTCTTCCCTTCCCTCCTACTCCATCCTCCATTTATTCAAAACTGCAGATGAAATCAGCTGTTTAGTTGATTGTTACAGTCAGGGACTGTAAAGAAGATTAGACTATTTATTTCTCATTAGTTAGAAATCATTATTCATTGTTGTTTCTTAAGCAATTTTGAATAGCAGTATGGGTAGTCTCCCAACTAAATATTAGATCCAGTGAAAACAACAAAGCACAAAACTATTTTCTTGAAGTACATTCTCCTTGACTCAAACACAGGGGCGGCTACCTGGGGAAACAAATAATATGGCAAAGACTGGGGTCTATCCCTAATTTTTATGTCATGGAAAGTGAAAAACAACTGTAACAAACCTTGAAAAGAGGGCTAAATAAACTGATGCAGGTAAATGTAATGATCTGTAATATGCCCTAGCGGGATTACAGTTTTGAAATATAGCCTCTGAGTGTTTCTAAACCTTATCTTCTTAACATCATGGAACAGAACTTCAACTGAGAGTTTTATCTGCAAGGGGTTTTTATTAAAAAATGAGTAAGACTATTCTGACTAGGGAAGTTAAGCAGGAGCAGAAAAAGAGGTGTGTCTGTGAGTGCAGCATTGTAAGGAGGAAAGTCTATCTAGGCAAGTTCAAAACACAAACTTTCCAAATACATACACTTTTTGCAGGTGGGGGTTCTTCTGTAACGGAGAAAAGACAAAATTTTCTCAGTATATGCCTTTGCTCAGCTGTCTTCAAATGAAATATAGTACGCAAGCTGCTTCTGTGATTTTAAACAGAGTTTCAATCTATTTTTAATCTTGGTTTAAACAAATTCCTTTTATATGGGAGGTTTGTGCAAATTGACCTCAAAGAGCTGAAACTCTCTCAGCTGCTAAGGAAGCTCTGAGGGTAGTTCCCCAGGTATTGATCAGATGGTGGTAACAGCAATGTGGGCTGGGCTAAGTGAACCTAAAGGCATTGCCTTGGAGGAACCTAAAATTAATTCAGACATCATTCCCCAAACCTCAGTCTGGTGGAGGTCCAAAGCCCTGTTTCTGGAGCAATTCCACTCAGGAAAATCCCTCTCCCAAACATCTCCATCCTTGGGTGACTCTTCTTCACAAGTGCCATCAATGGCAATTTCTGTCTCTGAGCTCAACCATTTTCCTCTTTGCTTTGCTTCCACTGCTGATGACACCCCCACCAGTCTAACTGGTATCTCCATGGGGACCACCAGTCTGGAAAGATCTCTTTCTAGGCCTTTTCACAAATCTGTAGTCAGCACATCCAGACCAAAAATCACAAAGCCACTGGCTTAATTCGTCTCTTTTTTAGGACCAGGCTTTGACCATTTTTAGCTCGCTCTCTCTTTCCAGAACCAAACTCCGTTATCAAATCAAAGTCCATTTCTGTATTCTCAGGGTGACCCATCTTCTCTATGTTCATAAAACATTTTAGGAGCTTGAGGTTTTAGAGGGGCTTTAGTACTTAACCACCTTTTAATCCTTAAAGCAATTTAAGCACAAACATCATTAAGGAGATAAAAATTGCTTTGTTTCTTAAATGCCACACATTTAAGCTTTCTCACTCTTAAATCTTTTAAAGTGGCTTATATATTTAAACCACTAATACCAGTATTACTACTTATTTGGTCTATGGCCTTGGACATACCACTTTCTCTGCATATCTTTTCTCTACCTGTGAAGTGGGAATAAGGTCATTGCAACTATTGTCTTGCATAACCAGTTACTACCTGAACAGGAATTTAAATATGGGGAAAAAAAAGCATAAAAATACTTAGTGGTCAGTAGGTCAGTGCTAAATCAGTGCATACAAACAGCAGTAGAAACCATTTTCCAGCAACAGTCAAATAAGTTCTATAACATAAAATAAAATATTTTCTTGCCTTTTAGAAAGAAATGCTGATCACTGGCAATGCTTTGAAATGAAGTGGCCAAGATAAGGTCTATACCTACGTTTTGAAAGCCATGATCACATTTACATGTACTCTCTTGAAAAATCTCTTCCAGCTATAACCCTGTCTTTCATTTGCTCTTTTCCTGCAAGAAAACACCTGATTTTCTTTGGTATAGTTATCCACCTTTCCTGTGAGATAGGATCATGACATGAAAATGTTTTCCTTACACAAGAACTTATCACTGGTATATGTAAAGGTCGATATCATTATTCTGGAAACAGATTAACATACATGTCTGAACGTTTTTGTGAGTGTGTTTTTCTAGAAAACTTTACTGGAATTTGGAATGTAAAAAAAAAGGGACAAAGTGCTGATTTTTTAAGGTTATGCATATGGTTGGAGAAAGATTGACACTTCATTCAATAACCTTTTGAGGAAGAGGGAGAAGTTATAGACGATGTAATGCTGAGAGACAGATGAAGTGACTTTAGGTAATCAAAGTAAAAATTGCTGCCTGACAGAAGCCCAGCAGTAAGGCCCTCATTTTCTTAGATACCTGATGGGTTTTTACAGTGTTATAGCATTTGAGTTTTATGTTGTATGATATTCACCAAGTGACAGTGTGACCTTCTTTTCCCCTAAGATGTTATCACTTCTCTGTGGCAAAGTAATTCTGTTGCTGTCTTACTAGAGATGAACTCATGAATCAGTGATGTGGGCAGGGGTGGCAGTCCAGATAGCACTCTGTGATATCTGTAAATCCTTTAAAGGAGAGTGTTTTTCTGCTGCCAGCAGTTATTATTGTGTTGCAATCAGGCAATTTCATTCTGAAATGTTGCATGGCCTGGATTTGAGTACTAAAAGGAGAAAAGCTACCTGAAGATTATGGAATCAGTACATTATATGATCTGAAATCTAGGCAGCAAAGTCCCGCTATTTTTCTATGCTCTTTTTAGTAAGTAGTGATCACTACTCCAGTTAACACTGGAGTACATTTTCTTTAAATCATAACCTTTAATCATATCATAAAGCTTTAAGAACAAAATCTGTATTTTCCCCCTGCCCCGCCCCCCCCCGCCACATCTTGCCTTAACCAACTTGCAATTTACTAACTTTCAATAATTAAGCCACACCATATCCATGACAGGTCTTTTCAAACATGTATCTTTCAACTCTTTGCATGCTTAAAACTCAGGTTGGTCAATAAGTCCTCATGGACTCCCTTGTGCAAGAGTGAGTAACCAAAAATGTGCAGTGAACTGTTCACAGTCACATGCTCTGAATCAGGGTATACACACACAATGAATAGGTAAAGATTATTAGGTTTGGACAGATACATTCTAGCATTTGATACAGCTACTGATGACATACAGATTGGAAAGCCGATGTAAAAATAAATTAAGTACTTTGTCTTACACCAAAGAGCAAGTCAAGAGTCTCTTTGAATGCACAGAAAGGTTTCCTGAATCCTAAGCCACTGCCATGCCCACTAGGTTACAGTCCCCTTGACTGCTCTTCTTCTGGATGGGTTTCACCAGTATTTCTGTCAATTTGAATCTCTCGACCTAAAACTGCTCATAACTTTCAAGGCCATCTCACAGAAAGCTTTCTTGAACTTTTGTCAACTTTGGACTGTTTATTTATTAAAATTGAGTACATCATGAAGAGGTGGAAAAAACCCTATCAGTTTGTTTTCATGGCAAAATCAAGCACATCTGAAAAACACCTTGAGAATCATAATATAATCTGACTTTGTGTTTAGTGCTTTAATTAGAATGCTTGACTAGCAACAGTAAAATAAGAATACTAAAAAAATACTTGCAGCCTAATTTTGGTTATTTGTTATTCTCAATTAGCATTCAGAGAGTCACTAGTAGTTGAAAGAAACTGGAAGGAATAATAGCTTGTGTGAGGATTCAGACCAGACACTGTACTTACTCTTCATGATAAAAAATTAAGTCACCAGAAAGCAGAGGACATACCATGGCTCCTGAGGATAATACATTAATTTTGTTGTGTAAGATTAGCTGATAAGAGCATTTATAAACTATTTGGCTGAAAAATTTTGTAACGTTTGGTAGATTCAATGAGAAAATAGTATTTTTTAGAAACTAGGATCAGTAAGTGAACTACTCAGTGACTTTAACACAGACACCATTTGGGCAGATGTAAGTTAAAGATTTTGTTTTCAAAAACTGTGATTTATTAATATGGTTGTCCATACGCTATTTGGCATCAGACACAAAAATCAAAAGAAAGGAAAGATCAGAAGTTGTACCTAGGGAGAGTAAATAGTGAATCAATTAGCACTGTGGTACCCTGCTGATGCATTAGCTCAGAGAGAACAGTCCCACCTCCTGACTCTTTTAGTGGTACTTCCTCCTGGGATACAATATTTTGGGGTGGGGTGGGTTTTTTTGTTTGGTTGGTTTGGGGGTTTTTGTACCCTTTGGAAATTTTCATTTTAAGTACCCACAATGTAAAGCCAGTGAAACCTGATGGGATCATGGAATTTGTTAACCAGTTTTAATTATGGTTAACCATTCCTGAATTTTGTTAATTAATTTTATTTTGCCTGTAATGGTTTTTTAAAAAAATATTTAATAATAGAGAATCTAGTGTGTAACGTCTCTATTGAATTTAGGCTTGAGAAATGGAGAGTGAGAGAGGGGATTTTTCCTGCTAAAACAGCTTTGCTTGACAGGATAAATTTGTAAATAAAATATTACACATCAGGAGCTCCTTTCAGTTACATAAACATTTTGAATAATTAACAAATAATTTCCTAGCATTTAACTTAATGTTTACTCATAAATTATTATAATATATGATTACATAGTGCAACTTGCTATAGAAGTAAGAAGGTTATGATGTATCACTTCTTGTTGCCATTGATATATAATTTGGTCTTAGCTCTTGTTCAGAATCTAAACATTGTAGAATAAGGGAGAACAGAAAGTTACTGGTGTGTAAATACAGTGGAAGGTTCTGCTCATCTTCTGCAGAAACCACCAGTAGCTGTGATGTAGAGTCTACTATTCCATGCAGTGAAGCTGAGCAGAGTCCAAAATTGTCAGACTTTATTCAGTCCTTCTGAAAGCATGCCAGTGTGTGCAAGAATATTGTTCCTAGCACTGATCAAGAAAGAATAAAATACAAGACTTAGCTTAGCTTCTGGTCTTAAGAGTGACAATGCTAGGGCGGAAGCTGCAATCAGGTACAGTTCCATTAAAATCACTTGCAAAATCAATTTCTTAGCTACTAAACATAGGGAAATTTGCTAACATACCACGGATGACTAATGCTTATGAAAAAATTTATTTCTAGCAGCCTAGAAAAGACTGCTGAACACTGTAAGTAGTACTTTCTGGGAACTAAGGTAGTGTAATCAGCCAAATGACTAAATTCTTATTTAAGTAACTTAAATAAATTTTTTTTGGTGTTAGGATTGGAGTGGACCTATTGGAAATTAAAATTTCGCTTGAGTAACAAAAATTCTGAGAAAAATCAGATGAGACTTTGTCTTTATGGACAAACTCTAACACTGTAATTAAATACCATTATTACCTAAGGGAACAAATATAGTG
The DNA here is from genome assembly GCA_020745775.1 of Theristicus caerulescens. Taxonomy (NCBI): domain Eukaryota; kingdom Metazoa; phylum Chordata; class Aves; order Pelecaniformes; family Threskiornithidae; genus Theristicus; species Theristicus caerulescens. Next base: position 23,271,285 of record CM036564.1, on the reverse strand, counting down.
ATTCCTGCATGTGTACAAGTACAGGTGCTTGTGTGCTTGCACACACACACAAACATTTTTATAAAGCTGGTTTGTGCCTTTATAACTGATTCAACTTCTGTTATGATAATAATTTAAGTATTTTGAAAGGAAAAGTATAACTTTAATGAAGACTGCTAAACCTACAATAATCATCTGTATATAGATGAAAAATTATATACATTTTTCTCCCTGATGGCAGTGTTACAGAATATGAGCCTTTTTTTTTATTAAATATGAGGGTAATGTATGAAAAAAAAATCCCAACAATAGTTGGATAATTCATGAAATGCTCTGTACCACAGGAAATCACTTGTGGCCATCTCTCTCTCTCCTTCCCACACTTCAATTGTCTTATGAAGTGATATCCTGGACCTGTGAATCTAATTAAGGGTGACATGGTTGACAACTAATAAAGTAGTGCTGTGGTGGTTCTGTGTCTGAGTGAGGTGAAAGATTGCATTTCTCTCCCCCTAAACACATGAATCTTGCCACATTGAGAATTATTCATTGCTGATATAAAATAATAAGTATCAAAAGGCCAGAAAAGATCTCTGCAATAGGTTAGTCATTTCTCTGCAGTGATGACAAACTAGGCTTTTTCCATGTTATAGGAAATGAAAGAGAATGAGGGTTCACCACTTTTCTTAAAGGTTGGGGAAAAAAAAAGAAAAAAACCCTACATCTTGTGCTGTGTAAGTTTAAAATATTTTATGAGCTACCTAGTAAAAATGGGGAAAAGGAACTTCTCTAGCATAGGGGATGTAAAGACCACAGCAGCATCTGTCTTAAATCAGTCATTTGTTGGAAAGTCTTTTAGAAAGGGGAGCTTCGAAAGACTGTTGCACGGTTCTTTTAATGGAAAAAGTTTATTTAGAAGGATTCAGCCTAGAAGGGCTTCTCACTCAACACCCTTGAGTTAAATACAGGCTATATTCATTCAAGAGTCAGTGTGGCCCATATTTTGCAAATATCATAATTTATGGACCTTGGTTTTTAAAGGTTGTGTCAGGCTATAGTGTGACAGCAAGTATACAAACTGCCTATTCACTGTTCTCTGGCAAGAGCTCATGAAAGGAGAAAGGGTGGACTTTGTCTCAAAAAATGAGTGACGAGCTGAGGCTGGTTAGCAAACAGTTTGTAACTGCAATTGGAAGCAATCAGAAGAATGAAATTCTACTATATTTCCTCTGTCAGCAGTATCCTTCAGAAAGCCAGGCTTACAGCAACTTTCTCAGTCTGGCTTTCTGAAAGGAGTATCTCCCCATGGTGAACAGCCTTTGCTAATGCAAAGAGTTGTCTTTGGGGTTGACTGTGACCCTAAGGCTTTGTTCTGTTTTCATTCTAACACACAATCAAACCCCATGAAATATTTATAAATGCAGAAACTTCCAAATGATATTCTATGTATAACAGTAATAAAATGACATCTCTCTAAGTACATTTCCTCTAAATTTTTAAGTTGTGTCATACACCCTGGCTAAGATGATAAATTAAAGAGTACTCCACAACTCACGGGAAACATTCAATAATGTTCAGCTGAGTAACAGTTCTGATTCCTTATCACTTCTTAAGATATTTCTTTCCCTCTTCTATTATTTTAGTGAACTTCTCTGCACATGGAATCGTATTTGGCTCATATTTTGATTTTTGCTGTTTCTCTGTGCTGGCTAAAACCTTCTCCTATTCACCTTATTGTCTTTCTATTTTTCTTCTGTGTACATATAATGACTCTATAAACATGATTCAATTATTTCCTGTAAGAGTCCAAAGAATAAAATGCATGGTCTTTGGGTTTTAGAACACTTCATAGCTTCCAAAAATCAGGGTAGTGAAACCACAGAAGTGGACTAGTTTCAGCAGTGGTCATCTACCAGTGGAAACCAAAACAAACCTCTAGACCAAGCCATTAGCATTTAAATGTTATAACAGGAAGAAGAGGTGACAGCACATTTTATTTGTTGCCTGATTTACACTAGATGCCAAAGTATATAGTGTTCCAGGTCAACCCAAAGCAGGACAGAATCTTGATAAAGGTTATATTGCTATAATTCATCCACACTGAATAGCTTCTGCAGGGCAGGCTGCTTGTGACTTCTGCTTTTCGGATGAACTTCTCTCTCACAGACCCTTAAGAGCTTGTGGTGGTAGTGCTTATAGCCCTTTTCTGAGGTCCCCTGGGGGCCAATTACACTGCTGAAGAAGAGATGTACAATCTGTTAATAGTAAATATCTCCTCCTTCTTGGATTGCCCAAATACATGCCAATTTGGAATCTGTGATATGAATTTGAATTTGTGTTGTTTCCAGTTACAAATCCCAAAGTTGTCCCAGGTGGGAGCAGTCACAATTTACCAACAAAGATACCAGAGGAAAGTGAGAGAGAACATGCACTGTTAAATACGACATGCTTTTTATTTTACATGAGATGCAATCATAAATCTATTAGCTTTAATCTACTTTTATTATTTGAGAGAAATAGCACAGTGACAAGCTCTCAATGGAGCCTGGATCATTAAACTTTACCATATATTTACAAATACCACTAAAGAGATGATTTTCAAGAACATCAAAAGCAAAAATGAAAAGACTCTCTGACATGCCTGTTATGGTTAACACTTTGCACTGCAATGTAGGTAACTGCAGTTTGATTTCTTGTCCTCATCCAAGGGAAGGAGACCCCACCATCATAGGAGTAACATTTAAAACGGACTAAGGATCGTACCTATTAAACGCTACAGGGAATCTCATTTAGAAATGTTGATGTTCAAGCATCCATATTGCTAAGTAAGCAAAATGGGAAGCAACTGTCACTCTCCATGAAGTCATGTAGAATAAGAAAAACCTGCAGGATTTTGCCCAGCACTACTCAGTCTTACTCCCAATGCACATGGAAACATACCCCTAGCTTACAAAAAGCGTCAGTGTGGAAAAAGAGATGTGAATTAAACAGAGGATTACTTTTCGTTTTCTGTTGGTACACAGGACATGCTGGCAGAAATAATTATCCAGATTCATCAAGCCCCATCAGAAAGCTGGGCAAACTTTTTAACCCCCTGTTTTTATAGAATGGCAATAGGTTTTGTTTGAGAGCATTTATAGCAAGGCTAGTATTGTGGGGAAAAAAAAAAGTCTAATGTGCCATACACCTTTATGAATGCAGTTGAGTTATCCCTATATTGACTCAATTTCTTCTCACAAGATACTATAGACTGTATAGTCACTATCACATGTCTGTTATGGGAATTTTATTCACAAGCAGAAGCAAGCAGTAGTCAAACTGCCAAATAACGTTTTTAGTTTGCTTCTGCTCTGCCAGCTTTCCATGCCAGGACAAACCCTTTTGAACTCAGAGACAGGAAAGTACATATATGAAAATGGTCCCTAACAAAGCCACTGTCATCCCTCCTAACAAACCATAGACTGCTGTCCAAAGTTGTACAAACAAGACTTTTCCCTTGGCTTTTCAAGAGCTGACTTTACACAGGGTTGCACGCAAAACACTGTGGATGTCCATGAGTTTCATGCCAGCCTTCATTCTAGTTTATGTGGCCTAGTAACCACTGGACCTCGTAGTTTTAGCTCAAAGTTGGACATGAGCCCAGACTAAAATATTTTATGTGATTTTTCATTGTTGCTGGGCTTTTACAATCTGCCTCAAAACCTGAATTTTGCAATTAGCTCTTTATTTATAATGACAGAGTCTGTGAAGAACATAGCCCTACCGTTTCAGATATGCAAAATGCAGAGGTGGTATTTGCTGAGATCACTAAATGGCTCAAAATCTGCTAACCATGCTTTTTGTGGTCTGGAAGTTTGGTAATGAAACAACCAAAATTATCATTTGAAGCTGGCCATTCTTTCCACTGCATAAGGATATTTGAACATGCCTCCTACCTTTGAAGTATATTCTATAGTGATACTACTTTGAAGATGGTTTTGGAGAAAGTGTACTATTTTGTACTCAGTACTCAAAAGGTCATTGAGACTGTTTCTTTGACCTGGTAGAATATATTGACCTAGTGGGACTGTGTGTTTCTAGCATCAGTGAAGATTTTATTCATATATGACTTCCTCTGTGAGAGTAAGAGATATCAAAAACCTTTTGTAATCTCATGGTTAAGGCATTTTTTTTTTCAAAATATTGTTCAAACCTGATGTAGATGAAGGAATTCTGTAAAAAAAATAAATCCAAGTGTTCTAACAAAGTACCTTCTCTAACCTTTGAGTCAGCTGTTGTCAGTTTTCCTGTTTCAAGAGGTTTTTTTTCAGCCAGAACTAAATTCAGCTCAATTCTAAGAAAAAATGCATAACAACTGAAAAAAAAACCACTTCCAGGGAATTTACTATCCACTGATATTTGTCCAGTGCTACTTGCAAAACCCTTTCTCCTTAACACTAGGAGCCTACCAGATCTGGCTTAATGTTTTCACTGCTGCTATTGACGGCTCCCACTGAAATCCAACAGGAACTGCTCACATTTGGCACTTCTGAAATCAGTGCCTTACTCAGAAAAAGCAAAGTACTACACCTACACACTTCATTTATGTAGTGATTGTTACCTATGCAACAAACACAGAATAGGCTTTTAGGAGCAGCTTTTTCCAGTGAATTATCATATTCATTTTATTAATGTCAAATTCTGCTAAAGAAACACTCTCTCTGATCTCCTACAGAGTGTAATGTACTTGTCCTACTCGGGATAAGAGAAACTCTTAAGCTTTGTCCTGTATTTATTAATGCTAATGAAATTCAACAAATGGCTGGTTTTAGAGAAAGCAATGAAAGCAGAGGAGAGGGCAATGGCAGTAATGACCCTGTAATTATTTGCAGAAATAAAGGAGAGAGAGTTCTTTACACAAGAAAGAAATCTCCTGTAAAGACAATACTAATACAAATGGTAAGACTACATGCAAAGTTTTTTCAAAGTTGTGTAAGGAAGAAAAAGGATTAAAGGAGGAATTAGCAAGAGCTGAAACAGCTGCTATTCATGAGTTAAGAGCATTAACAGAGTCAGTACATTATCTGTGCTACCCCCAATGTTTAATGTAATGAAACAGAAACTTTATCTCATTAAAAATCAAGAAAGAGGCTCTCTATCTCTATTGTACTCTGTGTACTGTAGTAATCCAGCTATTTCAACATGATGCATTAAAGAAGGAATTCAGTAAAAATAAATTTTTTAAATGAAAACTTCAATACTGGCTGTGTTAAAATATACAGCAAAATGGAAAGATAAAGAGTATAAACCAGCTAAAATACAGATATATGCCTATATTTTTCTTTATTAAAATGCAAGGGTCCATGTAATAAGTTGCAAGACCTTATGAATCAGATATTCAATGAGGGCTTGAATAATTTTTGATCACCTCACCATGCAACTGCCCAGCTTTCTCCTCAGAAAGTTTCTTAGCACATCTCTTGCTCTGTTGATTCTGTGATCCTTGATACCCACAGAGTTTGACTAACAATATGAATAGGTAGAATAGTGCTATACCTCCACCTAATGTCTGGCGTACCAGTGTAATACTTTTAATGACACTAGCAAATATGTCATTATGCATATTACATACATATTTGCACTAATAGTGTATGTCCATGCACAGATACAATTTCACCATTGAAATTCATATAGGATAGACCTGTTTGTTCACTGCTTTGTGTTGTTTGTAGTGACATTGCCTATTGCATCCCTGTTCATCAAAGGGAATCCAATTCAGAATGGAAAGAGCAGTAGTTATGTATTATTTTCCTCAAGTCATAAAATTTTGAAAAAAAATAGAATCAGCCATGGTGTTTTGTTCCAATACTTCATTTAAAATTTCACATTCAAATATATATTTGAATATAAAGTAAGTATATATTTCAAACTACAGTATTTGAAATTATCTGGAGTACTTTTTTGTAACATTACTTAGTTATAGCCTAGCAACTATATAAATGTTGGAGTATTTGTTCAGGATATTTAATTACACATGCAACTATTGAACTCAAAAGATCAAAAAGAATGTAAAATTAAATGTGCTTGAAAAAAAAAACATAAAATCAAAGTACTTTTCAATAATACACCATTCATAAGAAAAAAATTTACTTCATATTTTACAAAAACAACTACTGCCACATCAGAGTACCTCCTTTTTCTTTTGCCTAGAGAGAAAAACTTGATATGTTCTGTTAAAACAATTCCTAGCCAAGGTATGATGTTGCTTATTATTGTATTGTGTTGAAGTAAGCTATGATCTTTAATTACTTGGGGATCTATGGTGGTGTCTCTATACTACAAAGTTAAGGTCTCAAGCTGCATCAGTTTTGATAGAACTGGAGCTTGCAAATGATTTCCAGTGCTGCGGTTAATATTCCATCTATATATATTCTGACCTGAGCCCTCACGAAGGTCTTAGCATTTTTCTTTTTTTTTTTCTTCTTTAATGTAATCTCTCCATTGTTGTACCATTCGTATGTGTCATGTCACTTTGACTCTTTTCTGGCTGAGAGAGCTAAAACGAGCTTCTACTAAAGTTAGGTTAATGCCACTCCTGATCAGCCAGTGCTGTGAAATGATGCAAGGCTAACACCTCCTCTTGGAAGCTGAGGTCACTGCCAAGAGCAATGAGGTTTTTTGTACCAAAAGCAAAACTGACACTTTTTTCCTGCTTTTGAGCTTTTCCAGCTGGGAGTGAAAAGGGGTTTTCACAAATGAAATAAACCACCTGCTTTCTCCACTCATACACAAATAACCATTTCACTCAACAGGGACACCAAATATATTCTGCATGCTTTGAAGTAATCTGTACAGTAGAGCAAATGGGGAAAGCAGGTGAGTGGGACTGGTAACCATATCTCTAATCTTTCTTTTCCCATAGGATCCTGGCTGTCTTTAGAATTAATGGGTATTGTTGATTTAATTCCATCTACCTCTGTAAGACTATCAACAAGAGAGCATAATTTAAAGTAGGCAATGAATTTTCTAAGTTTAAGTATTTTCATACATACTAATACCTTCCATATCACCCTTTACCCAAGGATGTCGGAGCACATTTTAAAACTAGGCTGGGATTCCTACCTAGCAGATGGTTGATTATTCCAGCTTCACATATAAGGCAACCAAAGAAAAAAGAGATTATGGACCTACTGCAAAGGTATCTGTGGGCTGACAAAGAACAAATTTCCATACTGACAATCATGCATTTTCTTTGGCCTGTCTTGAACAGATTATTTCCTCCATGATTGCTGCAGTACCACTCAGTATCCAAACTTTTGTTCAGAGTTTGGAAACAACCACAGAAGAGTTTCTCCAATGAATCTCTGGCAGGGTTTATACTGCCTCACACATGATATGACTTTGGAAGTTTAATCCGTTCTGAAATAATACATCTCGTCCTCACTACCAGAAAATCAGTTATTTGATTTTGACTTCTTTAATCTCCTGGACAAAAAAAATTCTGTCTGTTCCAGAAGGCAATTTGATATCCAAACACTTTTCAGGTCAGTGTTTGATGTAGCAGTAAAGGAAGCCATCGACCAATATTTCCTTTGGAGGAAGACTGAAGTAACAAATATATTCTTCAGGCTTGGTTCTCTGTAATAGTGCCTTTGAACTTGTAGTCTTAAACCCTGGGGTTCACAAGAGATAACTAAAGTGATGTCTGCTTTAGCAAGTGGTGTGGCACAACAGGAAAGATCTCTAGAGTGAAAGACTTGGAGCTGAGGACCCAACATGCCCGCTTAGATTGAGGGCAGGAGGCTGGGAATTTAATTTGGACCACCATTACATTTGTCCCTCAGACAAAAAGCCCACTAGCAGCTGGTTCCTATCTTTCTTTTTGGTTTCATCAAAAGTGATCCAGCTCAGACTACTCTGCAATGAAAATCAAAGCCTGGGATCTGCTGACAACTCTGAGACTTACTTTTAAAGCACATTTTTCACCCTAAAACAGTAATGTAGATCCAACATAGGAAAAAAAAGCAAGCTGTTAAAACTCACTAAGTAGGATCGAAACAAGGGATTACAAAGTTTAAAACTACTGCACTAATAATATTATGATACTTTTTCTGAAAAGGCTACTATGGACATACAATGGACACAATATTTGTAAAAAAAATTTGTTTACACAAATGTTATGAAGTAAGAATATCTCACTTCCAAAGTTCTCTCTTCATTGTTACTCTGTTTCCAGTGTCTTCCAAGACTGAAGGGAGATCGTAAATCCAAATTTCAAACTTTGAATATTTAATATGATATTCTCTAGTCCTGCTGACCTTTGTTTCCTATTTCTACATGGTTTCCTGTTCTGACTTATCTTAACCAGCAAGAAGTCACTTGCACAGTGGTAAGAGAACATACTTGTTCCTAAGCCAAAGGGTAATGGTTAATGATTGCCTTCACTGTGAGCATTCCTCTTAAATTTCCATTTAGTTCAACATGCTTTTAAGTGGAATCAGGTTAGTAAGGTGAATAACCTTGGGCAGCTACCCAAAGAGAAGAAAGATGAAGCAGATGATGGGAACATGGCTGTTCATTTACCCTTGTTAAGAGGCCAGTGAACTCAACCCACTTCCTAGAAGGCTTTTTGGGGCACACATAGGGCACTTCTAATTTTCACACCATCACACTAAAAAAAGGAGTAAAATTTGAAGGCTCAGAATCTCATTAAGGCCACAAGTACTTCACCTTGTTCTGGAAGTATAAAGGCAATCTGGACTTCATCTACCTCCACTTTAACGTCTTTTTATTCTGCTAGAATAATGTAAAATTGTTTTAAATTCACAAGGACCTGACCTAATGTCTTTATTTTTAAAGGATATGTAAAGATTAAAAGAGAATAACATTTTATGATGTATTTAGAATAAAAAAATCAACTGGCATTGTGTTATTTCTGACACATAGAGATCTATCAGTGGAGATAACTCCAAAGACTTATACTTCAGAAGCTGATCTGCAATATCCAAGCGCAGAGCGTGACTGTGAGGGGTACTCCATACAGCAGTATCCCCTTAAATCAGTGCACTAGTGGACAGGTGCAAGGTTCCAATGCATGACAGGCTGTGGGATTTGTGCCGCCTGTAGCAATTCACCTGGACATACATACATACGTATAGTTATACACACATATATGTGTGTGTTTGTTTAAAAATATTTAAAAATGCATATAAAATATAGACTATTTTTGCATCAGACATGACAGTTCTGCTGACAATATATTCAAAGACTATTGAAACACATATCAGCTCCTCATCTACATATGATTACTATAGCTGATCAATCAGGAAACAGATATAGATTGCTCTTGGATCTTAAATGGGGCAAGGGGTACTATAACCCTTCAACTAACAATCTCATCCCAAGAAACCATTTTTTCTTGTTCCTCAATGCTGGGCTATGTATTAATGTTTTCAAGACAGATTGTCAGATTCTGTACTCAGTGAAGACGTGGATTTCCTCAGTTAGAGAAAATCCTTTTCTTTCATTCTCCCCCCCACCTCCCCTTCCATTTACTCAGGTCTGTAAGGCTCCTCTGATGTGCTGTTCATTATCTTGGTTTCCTAGTAGAATTAAAATATATAGGTGTGTAAGAAATGTAATTTGGATGCTGGTACAAAAGATTAGAGAATTACCTATCACAATGGAAAAAACTAAAATATAAAATCCCTTGAAGCAAAAGAGCTCACTCTTACTTCTCTTTGATATTTAATTTCTTCATTTTATTTATTTATTGAAGTGTTGAATTCCTATTAGCATTTTAAAGATTTTGCAGTCAGCTGTAGGAAAACATCTGAAGTAAGCTAACGTGGATGACACTGGCTTTTTCTCCTCCATAATTATCCACTGACCTGATTTCTAAAAATAATGCCACTTCACCTTAGGACATTTATCAGACGAATTGATTCGTGCTAGTGCTAGAAACTGCAGTTCTAGCCTACGCAGGCTAAAAGGTATATTTCAACTTTTAAACCTTATAACAATGGTCTAGAGTTATACAGGCTCATTAAAAAAAAAAAATCACCATTTCAACACTTATATGAGAAGGCAGAAAGAAAGGCAATGTGATTGCAGCAGGTTCTGCTTCCTTAAGAGGGAAGATGTTACTCCTCTTGTGGCTGTGCAGACTGGAACAGGAGCAGGTAGCTCTGTGAAGTCAGTCTAAAGATAGCAGCCATATTGAGCCTGTGCCATCCTTGTATCCAATCTGAAGACTATTTGAACAGACTTCAGAGGCAATCAAAGGCCCCTGTGCACATGCTTAATTCATACACTTTTGAGTGATTCCACTTCACTCTATGTGTGTCTAAATTATACCTGAACTGTAGTAGACTGTCTGTAAATTGTATACAAGAAAGTCAATGGATGGAGAAGTCAAAATTAACTATACATTAGGTCTGTTGGGGAAAGAGGATGTCACTGAAAGAATTTTCCCCATTTGTCACCCAAAGCGTCATTGACAAGTCCTCTTAAGTGGTTGGATGGCATTTATAGAATGAAAAGAAAATAACAGAGAGAAATCCAAAGAAGCTCTAATTAATGTGATCCTCAGCTGCATCAGTACATGGCAATTTTCATGTAAGAGTAAAAGCCTGCTAAAATGAGTCACAGAAATCCCAGGACTGCAAAATTCTTAGTGGACTCTACATGTTCTTTGTAAAGGGGGATTTAGAAGAAAGCTTTCATTCATTTATTTTTGTTTGATTTAAGAAGCTGCTTGATGAATGCTTGATGAATTCTTGATGGTACAAGGGCATTTGGGTGTAGCAGCTTTCAAATGTTTCAGTTTTGCCAGGGAAGTATGCCAATTTTTCTTGGTTGTTTTTCAGTAACTACCTTCTGAGAAACTCATTAATTTTCTTTGAAAGGATCTGAACTTAAGATCACCACTATTGAAGTCTCATATTACTGCAATACTCTGGATGAAAGCTTCCAGTGGTGGCCCTGAATGAGACACTGAAGTGTTAATGGCATTTTCATATTTCCAGAACAGGAACTCTTGTTCTACAGTAACCAGAGACTGCTGGTAGTGACTAGAAACAGCTATCATCTCACAGCCATGCCTGTTAATAAATACCAGAAGAGTCTTTCAAAATTCAGACAGAGGGAAGGTTCAAACACTAGTCCTGAAATCAACATTATCCTGACAGGTTTTTTTTCTAATTCAGAGCTAGAAGAACCCTATGCATTGGTTTCATTTATCTCAGACTAACGCTTTTGCACCTAACTTCTCATTACAAAGGTATCACCACGAGGACTGTCACGGGAGTAATTCTGCTGATAACTCCCAAAGCACGGGAATGATGTACAGAACCCAGGTTAGTCTATTCTTCTGAAGGAAATTCTGCTACATCACTGCAAAGCAACTTCCACAGTGAATACTGAAGGACCTGTGAATTATTGTCAACTGTGTTGTACCCTAACCTGCATATACAAAATGGCCTCTGTTCTACTGGATCACTTTCTTCTCAATTACTTTTTACCACCACAAAATGTCTTTAGCTTAACAAAGGAATTCATACATCAAGTGAAAGATGTATCATTACACTTAGAAAAATGTATAAAAAGCCCTCAATAGGTATACAGTACAAATTGTAATATTTCATCAGTTTAAAAAACTAACTTTTCATTGTTCCAAAGTCAAATGCAACTGAAGGCCGACTTGTGGAGAAAAATAAAACATCTAAATAAACACCTTCTGCCTCCCAGCTGCAAATCTATTCTGTAATATCCTTGGCAACTGCCTGTTAAAAGAACAAGCTTGTTGAAGGAATATATTGTATCTACGTAGCAAGGCTGGGTGTTAAACATATTATTTTGTATTAGGTTGGTTCATTTTGAGAGGCACAGAGACTGATTGTCAGAGACAAGTTTTCTAAATAAGTTAAAATGGCACCTAATTGAAGAATAGAGTTATGGAAAAAAAAACAAAATCCAGAGTGTTCCTTCCAGCTCTAGTATCTATAAATTCAACATGTAAAGTGCTTCTCATGAAGCATTGTTGTTTACTTAGCATATACAGTATAATAGCGGAGTTTTCAAAGGGGATATATTTAAAGACTGAATAAGTTAAAATATTTAATGGAACAAGAGGAGAAGGCAGTTTTCACAGATGGAGTGAGAGTGCACTTGTAAGAAAGAGCAATATGTTTATTGATAACAAAGTTTGATAATAAATGCAACAGTGGTTTAACAAGATTCGATGGCAAGATACACTTGATTATTTACTGCATAGAGGACATGGTCAGACAAGACTGTCAGGGAGACCCTCACGTTGAGTCATGAGGTTCAGAGAGGACCCCCTTGCTTTCTAAACTCCTTCTCAGAGAGGAGTCTAGGTACAGCTGGATCCAATCCTAGTCCCAGACTTGGTCAACGGTTTATGTCTAAAGGATTATATATGCACAATCAATCCTTTATATCACTTAGCTAAGATTTCAAAGTTTAGCATGTTATTAGTCACTTACTGAGGATCTGTTGCAGCAAGGAATCTCTCAACCTCGAGGAGTGACCCTGAGAGGCATCCCTACTCAAGGGGAGATCCTGGCGTGCAGCCCGCTGCTGTGCAGGAGAGCTCAAAGGACTCTTGGGCTGCTCACTATTTATGGGGGTTAGATGATTGACTCAGCAGTTGTCGTGGTTTAACCCCAGCCAGCAACTAAGCACCACGCAGCCGCTCACTCACTCCCCCCCGGTGGGATGGGGGAGAGAACTGGAAGGCTAAAAGGGAGAGAACTCGTGGGTTGAGATAAGAACAGTTTAATAATTGAAGTAAAATAAAATAGAACAGTTAAAGAAGTAAAGCAAAGGCTGCGCACACAAACAAGGCAAAACAAGGAATTAATTCGCTGCTTCCCATGAGCAGGCAGGTGTTCGGCCATCCCCAGGAAAGCAGGGCTCCATCACGTGTAACGATTACTTGGGAAGACAAACACCATCACGCCAGATGTCCCCCCGTTCCTTCTTCTTCCCTCAGCTTATATACTGAGCATGACGTCATGCGGTATGGAATAACTCTTTGGCCAGTCTGGGTCAGCGCCCCTGGCTGTGCTCCCTCCCAGCCCCCCATGCACCGGGCAGAGCACGGGAAGCTGAAAAGTCCTTGACCAATGTAAACGCTACTTAGCAACTATTTAGCGGTACTTAGCATCGACCTTGTTCTCATCCTAAACCCAAAACACAGCCCCATACCGGCTACCAAGAAGAAAATTAACTCTATCCCAGCTGAAACCAGGACAGCAGTAAGTTTCTCAAATGAAATAAATGAGAATCAATTTTCATAGGACAAGAACAATCAGCTATTAGATCTACAGTAACTAAAGAAGGGATTTTTTTTTTTTATAGAAATGAACACTGCAGGTTTGAAAAAAGGAAAATATATGGGCCTCTTTCTTCTGCATTTCTGCACTTTGTAAATAATATATTGCCTTTCCTTCTTTCTATTTGACTTTCCTTCTTTCTACCTGCCTTTCTGCTTTTATTTGCTACGGTGCTGAAATAAACTCAATAAAGTTAAGTATGTCAGATTTTTCTGTCTCAACTAGACCTTAGACGTTCTGTAGCCCATAAGAAACTGTACTCGCCACCTGACCCAGGGGAATTTCAATAGGTAGAAAGCTACTATGTGAGTGATGATACAGGTAAATATTTACATTTCATTAACCACAATGGAGTTTTATCATGAGCTAGGATACATTTCCAATAACTAGCCTAGCCAAATATTTAAGCTACTATTCATTTGAGCAGTTTAATATAGCATAGATGGAAATGTGAACTTTAGCATTGTTTCAAAGTCATTTTCCTCAAAAAAAAAAGCCACCAGGACACTGGGGGGTCACTAAAATTTCAAAGCCTTTTTGCCTGTTTTTTGAGGGTTTTTTTTTAATTTCTTTTGTGGTGCTAAGGAAGTAAGATGATGATAACAGAAAAGCATTTTGTTTGTTTGCTGAACCAATAATGTAATTGCATTCTTCTTTATCTCAGTACTTCTGAGCATCTTATAATCAATTTTCAATCTCAAAACAGAAACTCTCTTATGTAAAGTAGTGAAAAGAAATGGGAAAAAAATGGCACTCTTTGAAAGAATAGAAGTGTTATTAACTACTGTATCCTCTTGAACAAATTCTGGTGAGGATACTTACTTTATGCTTTATACTAAGTTCTCCTTGAAGCTCCAACTGGGTATAATAATCTTCACTTCCTCTCCAAATGTGTTTGCTGGTGCAAGTCATAGGAGGTATTAAACATCTGCCATCTTCCACCCATTTCCAAATATACTTTAGTGTTTCAGGAGTACAGATATAGCTGAACTATGGCTGGTTTTTTTTCACAAGTGCAACAGAAGTGACAGATTACAAGGAAGCTTTCCAGTGATAGCTCTTCTCTTCTGGATCGGTTTGTTTAGGCTTCTTTACCTGGGTGCAAAGAGATTCTGAAAGCAGAATATACAGAACTTAAAAGTACCAAGCAATTATTTACTGGCTAATATACAAAAGATGGCTAGGATTTAGCAATCTGTTATGTTAAGCCTTAGTGTACTCTCCTTCTCTGACACAGCACCTGAAGAGTCTTTGCTGGCCAGGGAACCCCAGCCAAGTGAGAAAGGGCTCACCTCTGCAGCCTCTGTGAATTAGCTCCTCTGTGTTGCTGAGGTGTAATTTTCCACCAGCTCATCAGCACAGGTGATGTTGATAACTTGATGTGATGACCCAATAAGCCAACCCAACCAGGCTCCCAGGTTTTGTCCCATAGATATTTATACCTTCCTATGGAGGAATCTTTCCTTTAACTCCTTGATTTGCTAATAATTTCATCCCAACAGTCTAACTTCTTATCCCTCTATGAACTTTCTCACAGGTCTTCCTCAGCAGTTTGAGTCAATGTTATGGATCAGTGCAGTGTCAGAGCTGAGCCTTTGGTCCTTGGTTCACAGGCAATGGGAAGGGGGCAGTGTGAAGGATATAGCATTTATTACAGAGAGAGAAGTTTACACCAGGAATAATGTGGCTTTTTTTTTCCTCCCTGTATATGAAAGCTAAGTGAAGGTCTTAGTCTCCTAGTGGTGATGTAAGTGAATAGAGAAAAAATATAGGTCTTACTAAGCGTTCCTAGGTAGGAGACTGTGGTTGAAGAGCTTTAGGAAAAAGAAAAATATATTATGCATGGTATAAGAGAACGTATGTTACCTGTTATTGACCCCTAGGAGATATACTTCCTCTGGTCTCTTCATTCTACAGAGGGTCTCAGGCAATTCTTTCCTCAGTGTATTTTTCTGTTCCTATCTCTCAGCAAAATGCCATGGAGTCATTAGTACCTCTCAAGAGACATCTGAACCCACAACTGAGAGAAGTGTTTTGGACACAAGTAGTAGGAAGAGATTCTAGATTTTATCTGGACTCTGTCTTGTAGGTTACTGCAAGGGAAGTTCTGCATTCATAACTTCTAATATGTGATATCTGAGCAATGGTGAAATTTCCAATAGTGTTTAATACCTAAGCTAACACTTGATTTAAAACAAGAAAGCAGAGTAATAATTGCTCTCCCTGAAGCCTGCAATCCCTTCTACCATTTGTACATTTCTACTACTCTCTTACCCTGCTCCCAGGGTGCCAGTTTGCTGTATTAATAAGGTTGAACTATGAAATGTTTGTCACATCATCTGTAGAGACTTTGAATGAAGTTCTTGTGAAAAGCATAAAGCCATATGAAGTTTAGCAAGTATTTAAGCCTTCAGTTTAAGACCTAAGTTTTATCAGGCCTTTCATCATGAGCAAATTGAGATCTTCTCAGGTGAATTTAAGACTTTGCTAGAAGCAACAGTGGCTCAGAGTGCGTAGACTTAGTAAGTATCTCATAATAGATTACACATATAGAAAAATCTTTAGTCCATTCCATTTTCCTTTCCCTGCTATATTTATTTTCTGACTTTTCCTCTGTCTTCCTTTCTTGCATAATAGACATGTTGCAGTAGTCAGAAAACACTGCAGGACTACTTGCGTGTTTTACTTCAAATTCCCTTTACAACATTCTTGCTGCAGAAATGGATCTTAAAGTGAACATAAATATTATTTGCCTGAAAATAACCTAGTTAATAGGACTTTTTTCAGTTCCTAACCAGACGAAATATTAGCTCTAGTTAATGTTCAAAGTACTTTTTAAAGCAGCAAAGTAGTTGTTATTGTTTATCCAATTTCCAGTCATATTTTCTTATTTTATTCTTGACTTTTGGTTGTCTGATTTCTGCACCTTTTCTTTTTAGACTTCTCTAGTCTTCCAGACATCTCTATTATAAAAATAATTTATTTTAATTTCTCTCAAGGATTTAATTTCTGTATGAATCTTTTTACCTTTGTTCTATAATACTGGATATAGGATCATTGAATGCAAATTTTCATTCTAACATGGCATATCCTTTCTTGGAGACAAATACAGCAATTAAGCAATCGTCTCAATATTCAGAGCTTTATTACTATTATGCATTTTGACTTTTTAAATTAAATATTTTAAAAATTAAGATGAAAACAAATCATCAAAGAATAAGTTGTCCTAGAAAGCAGTACTGAGCAGTTAGACAAACTAACTAATTATCAAATCAGCCCCAGGAGCAAGCGCAGTGAAGTGATCCTTCCCCTTGCCTGGGCTGATACTTAAGGACCAATCTAGTTCTTAACGGTACACATATCCCAGAAGTTTACTTGAAGCATTCAAAGAAGTGTGGAGAAATAGCCAAAGGACATTGCAGAGAGATTTAAACACTGAACACCAATTCAGATGTTTTTATTGTGGATCGAGGGGGAACTGTAGGTGTACAATTTTTGCATTAGTCAATGCCTTTCCCACTTGAATTAAAAGAAGTCCTGATAGTGGTCCCAATGTAATTTTTACATTGTTCGTTTGGAAGATATAAATGCACAATTCTAATTAAAGCATCATGTGATCTTTGTCAAGCTCTGTGTTTGTTTTCTTACTGGTTTCATTACTTGACACTGGTATTCCTATGCACTAGCAGCAGCCTACCTCCAGAGGCAGCTCGTTAAGCTTCAAATAACACTTAAAAGTCTAACAAACTCAGAAACAGGGCTTACCTGAAAGCAAAGGGCTCAGTCTCCTGGTGAGCTGAAAAGGAAGTTCAGTGTTGTTATGAGTAGGAAGCAACAGAAAGGCATGCAGCAAGATTTAGATGCACACTGCTTCTGTGTGTTGATATCTCCACTGGAGAGCAAGTCCTGAAATGCTACGTGAAGGTTTAACTTTGTCTATACTGTGTTGCACTGGCATTGCATACACTTAATTTTACTTGAGTCTCTGAATGTAATCAAATTGCTCTTGCTGTGCTCTGTTGAAGATGGTAACACAAAGAGATGACAATCCTGGAGGGACTATCTATTTCAAATGACCCAAAGTACGTGAATGGCACTGGGCACAATAAGTAATTCTCTCAAGAGTTACTTGGGCAGTCATAGCTCTTCATCTGCCAGCTTCTGCCTAACACTCTGACATGGGCTTGTATTGGGCTACTGACAAAGAACAAACCTACAGGCAGGATGCCTGAAATTGTATTTCAGTGCTCTTGACACAGGAAAGTGATCCTTCTCCAGAGTCAGTTGAAGAACTTCCACATAAATAAGGAGAAATAAGAACAGATTTCTAAAACTTCATATTTTAAATGCATTGTTACAAAGGATTTGACATCCCATATGATTTTCCTTAATTCATGGTCTGTTCTGTTTTGTGCAATAATTTAATTATGCTACTTGCTTGGTTTGTAATCTTGAGTGTTATTTTAAGAAAAAAGCCAATCATCACTCTTGTAAGTGTCTTCTTGTCCTCTGTGCCCACTCTTACAATTTTGTTCCTTGATTTTTTGACATATGACACCCAAAAAAAATCTGATCCTGGCTTATTCTTATTCATTTTCCCAGGTCACTTTTTTAAAGCTTTACTGCTACCGAGTTTTTAGTTTTTCATCACCTCTTTACCCTTTGGGTTTCCAGTTTAACACTTTTTTTACCTCTGTCACTAATTCAAAACATTCTGGTTTTTTCTTTTGTTCATTCCTACCCAGTGGTCACTGTTTTCATGAAGTTTAATTAATAGAACACTCTCTGTTGTGGTATGCATTACCTTTCTTATGCTGTTAATACAAATGATCACAATAGGTATTATAAGATCAGTAAAGCTAATGTTGGTTAGCATTTGTTAAATTATTCATGGCAGAAATATTTGTGCCATATGCAATCTCCCAGGCTTTGAAAGCTGGTGGCCTTTCTCTTCAATGCTTGTATTTCTATAGATAGTGTCATCTGCTGTAACATCATCCTGTTTATAAACTTTTTTCCTAGCACTGACAGAACTATTTTGTCTTGTCATTTCTTACCTCTTTTCTTCAGTATTCAGTTCTGAAAGAGCTTTATTTAGTCATTTGGTACTTCCTGATAATTCCATAGTCATTAATATTAAATAGCTGCTCAAACATTAGTTTCAATCTTACCTTTAATGCCTTTTATAGAAGACATTTCAATGTGTCACTACTGCAATATTTGAGCTATAAGACATTTCTGAGGGAGAGGAAAGTATTAGGCTTCAAGGCCCCTTGGCTTTGGCTGTGCAGTTTTCTCTGCAAACCTGAATTCACACATTGCTTAGTTCTTTCTTTGCAGCAGTGTGTCTGTGAAGCTTCCCTATGGGAAAAATGTTACATGTAATTTCCACCTCTTTCTTTGCAGAGCTGGAAGCTTTTAGGTGAGTGGCTGATTTGTCCTATGTATTTCTTTATGAGAAAAAGGGACTTGCTACAGATGTCCTCAGGTTTTTGATGGCGAAGTTAACACTAGTCTATAGGCTAAATGGTATGTTATATCCAGCAGAACAAGACTTTTTTTAAGTAATTTCTGCTTGTAAGATGAAAAGCACAAACCTTGAAAGTGTTTGTGGTGTGAATACACTAGTTTATCAGCTATAGAATTGATGGGTAAGATACAGATGTGTGTTACTTTAAAAGTATATGTATTTCTGTACAAAGACTGAGAAACAGTGAGCTCTACTACAAAAAAAAAAAGCATGATATCCTCAAGTTTCCCTGCATCTACAAATCTTTCCTAATGGTTTAAGTGAAGGTCTGAGACCTGCATGTGACTGGGGCTCACAGTATATATGAACTGCACATTTTCTGTATCACACCGAGAAGAAGGTGGGTACAGAGCTAGCAAGAAATTCTGAGTCATCATTACAGTCCTTGGAAACTGCAGGCAGCAGTGCCACTGCTGATTACAAATAGCAGTATTTCCTTCTTCTAACTAATTACATTTTTTCCACATTCTTGTTCAAAGGCTTTTTTCAGAACATCAGTTCCTTAATGGTTAGAAAACTTTCTCTAATATCTACCTTAAACTTATTCATAGTCTATTTATACTCATTTATTCTTTTGCCAAAATCATCCTTAAACTTTAATAGCTCTTTGCTTTCCCTGGCATTTACTGACTTGATGAACTGATAGAGAACAATAAACACCCCTCTCCTCTTTCTAGACTAAACAGGCCAAACATTTTTAGTATCTTAAGTCATACTCTCCAATTACCTGTTTATCTTTGTACTGTTTTTTGCAGGTGTCCTTTTCCAAATTAATCTTTCTTGAATGACATATCAGGTTGAATATCAACGAATAGGAATTCCAGAGGCTCTCACTTGCAGCACACATGGGTATTTGTTTAAATTAACGGATGAAAGCTGCCATCTTCAGTGGTAATGTTTGCATTAGCACCATGTTTGTTAAAAAAGCAATCTCCTAAAATGCATATATTACATTGCATCTGAAATACAGTTTTAAAAAAACCAACCCATCTTTTGTAAGTGGAAAATAGAGACTCCAACAATTGCTATACAGAAGGAAATAAAGACTTTAACAATTGTTATACAGGCCTTTCTGGGTGTCCCCTGCCTGTTAATGCCAGAGGCACTACTGTCTTCTAAAACCCCTGATTACAATATTCATCCATTAGTTTTTCAGTTCAGGTTTTATATAAATGTCAGTATCTCCTTTCAGGACAATGCTATATCAGTAGTGGGGATCAACATACAGAGATTTGAATGCAAACCTTATAACCTATATTGGTGTGAAATCAGACAGGTATCATATTCAGGAATATGACCGAGAATTCAAAGTTGCAACAGCCTGCTTTTTGACAGGGCTGCACAGTTATAGTTAGTGTTAGAGTTCTGACAATTTCTGCCCAGTTATATATAACACAGTGAAGAATTTACCTTGCAAAGCCAAAACAGCAGAATGGACAATTTGATAATATTCACAACATACAGAAAGATTTAAAGCTCTTAAGTCAGTTTTCATAAAAACATTGTCTTACTATGATCTATTTGAGCAATAACATTATGCTATGAACTTCTATTTCTTTTTCTAGTTGTAGACATAGAAGTTACTCAGTTTCTAAATATAAAAACCTACTAAAAAAAGAGTTCCGAGCACAAGAAATGCCAAAGCGTTTCTGTTCCAGAGCTTGAGACATAGACGCACAAAAGAGCACATAACTATTCAAGACTGACAAATCTGAAGGAGACAATGTAAATGGAAAAGAAAGGCTTTTTATATTTTTTTTCTTTTGAACTTTCATTTTAATTTTTTTCTATTATTCTATTATCAAGTAATGAATGTGCATCGCAGAAATGGAATCCATTTTTCAGCAATGCATTTATATAGTTACATCATTGACACTTCCTATTCAGCTTTGAAAGTGGAGGTTATCTGAAGAAATTTCTCTTGAATAGAAGCTTTTCTAGTTTGGGAGGGTGGGAAATCAAGTTGTTTCATCTTTTTTACAGAAAAAGATCAGTTAAAGCAATTTTTTTAATCAGAACCAGACAATTTTCACAATATATTCCACCCTTCTCAGTGGCATCACAAGTTTTTATCTATTTCTCTCTCAAAAAAAAAGATTCACAGTCATGTTGAAACTCTTGTTACAAATTTTATGCCTAACCCTGTTTGGCTCTTACCAAAATTTGAACATATGGGCTGTCATATCAATAGACTCCATCCTCCCGAAATAAATGTGTATAGCTGTATACTTACTAACTTTGCCTTTCTCTTTTTAAGAGGCAGGAGCCAGATGAGTTGTGAAGGCTCTGGGGAACTTCTCTTAGAACTAAAGACAGAGATATGCCCTTAGAGCACTTAGAAGATATATTAATTACTCCATGGCTTTTTAGAAGCTGAGTGTGTCAAATATACCCACCAGAGATCTCACAATGACAAAATCAATATAGTTCATGAAAAGTCTCCCTTTATTTTCATTTTACATGTGGAATGACTAAGACCCTCAGGCAGATAAATACTAACAGTACAGTTCATTTGCCATAACTGAAACTGTTGACCCTTAAAAGATGAAGGAAAACCAGGGAATTTTCAAAGTCTTGCTGCTACTTACCAAAGCTGTGAAACCAAGAGAAAATGTGATGAATCATGATGAACTGTCTCTTCAATACGGGCATTCTTATATTGTAGATAGTGTATATTCTCTGTGTTCTACATGTATGTATACATGTGTGTAATTAGTATTTTCAGTAAGTTAGAGCAAGAAGAAAAATTAGTAACAACAATTCAAATAAATTTTAAACATTGAGATCAACCTAGAAGAAAAAAGGAGTATATGGAAGACACCTATTGGTAATACCATCAGGAAATGATACATCACATTAACATCAGCAATGAAATTAAATACTACTAAAATAATAACGAAATTCAACATGTTGAGACAGACATCAGAAGAAGCTTAAACTATGTGGAAGAAAAACTTACTGAAACAAAATAATATTCAAAAATCTAAGCTAACTGATCTACCCCATATTGAGTGGTAAAGGACTAGCCCAAATCCAATTTCAGTTTCCCCCTTTCCAAGAGAGACAAGCTAAGAGTGTGTTATCAGACAGAGGACATCTTTTAAGACTTCCCTTGATGCTGCTTCCTCTTTTCTTCTGCTCCCTGAAGGCAGGAACAGCAGCCAGGTGAGCTGCCTGGGTACCACTCAGTGCTCTCACATCAATTCCTCATCTCTTCCTGGGAAAGGACAGCAAGCTAGACGGAGTGTCACACAGGCCTGAATCTCAATTATGCACTGCCAGAGAGCTCACACTGAACTGAAATTTGCAGAAACTAAATGCAAGAAAAGCTACAAGAAATGCTGTGTTATAGCAGACAGTACAAATATCCTGTGGAAAAAAAATGAAAACTTGCAGAGCTAGAAGTAGCAAAAATACATTCATCTAGAAAGTTTGAGGACCAACTTGTTACAAGAACAGTTTTGACATTTTGTGATACTGGTGAATGTAATTTCTTTGTCTGAATGCAAATCTAATTATATATCTCTTTTTTCAACTTCAAATGTAACCAGGTATATGCTTAAGGTAATAACTAGGGAATCTGGTAAAATACCACATGGAATTTTTAAGCTTTGTGTGACATCCTAAAAGAAAAAGCTTTCCAGATGTTGTAATAGCCTCTCGTAGTAATATACAGATAAAATATTTATATCTACAACTTAAAGAAAAAGCCATAAAATAATATAATTTTGTTCAAACGAGTGTAAACAAAAAATCACTAAGTATATATGTGTTCTCTTCCTGAAGTCCAACATTTGGGGCCGGGCTAAATACAAACATTTATTCAGCTGTCAGTAAGGACTGGTTGTTACTAATATATGTTTCTGGAAAATTCTTAGATGATAATTATAGGATCATAGAATCATAGAATGCTTTAGGATGGAAGGGACCTTTAAAGGTCATCTAGTCCAACCCCCCTGCAATTGGCAGGGACATCTGCAACTAGATCAGGTTGCTCAGAGCCCCATCCAGCCTGTATCCTTGAATGTTTCCAAGGATGGGGCATCTACCACCTCTCTGGGAAACCTGTTCCAGGGTTTCACCGCCCTCATTGTAAAAAATTCCTTCCTTATATCTAGCCTGAATCTACCCTCTATTAGTTTAAAACCATTACCTCTTGTCCTGTCGCTATTGGGCCTGCTAAAAAGTCTGTCCTCATCTTTCTTATAAGCCCCCTTTAAGTATTGAAAGGCCACAATAAGGTCTCCGTGCAGCCTTCTCTTCTCCAGGCTGAACAACCCCAGCTCTTTCAGCCTTTCCTCATAGCAGAGGTGTTCCATCCCTCTCATCATTTTTGTGGCCCTCCTCTGGACCCACTCCAACAGGTCCATGTCCTTCTTGTACTGAGGACCCCACAGCTGGATGCAGTACTCTAGGTGGGGTCTCACCAGAGCAGAGAAGAGGGGCAGAATCACCTTCTTCGACCTGCTGGCCACGCTTCTTTTGATGCAGCCCAGGATACGGTTGGCTTTCTGGGCTGTGAGAGCACATTGCTGGCTCATGTCCAGCTTTTCATCTATCAGTACCCCCAAGTCCTTCTCAGGACTGCACTCAATCCCTTCATGTGCCAGCCTGTATTGATACTGGAGATTGCCCCGACCCAGCTGCAGAACCTTGCACTTGTCCTTGTTGAACTACATGAGGCTCACGGCCCACTTCTCAAGCTTGTCCAGGTCCCTCTGGATGGCATCCCATCCCTCAGGCATGTCAGCTGCACCACTCAGCTTGGTGTCATCTGCAAACTTGCTGAGGGTCCACTCGATCTCGCTGTCTATGTCGATGAAGATATTAAACAGCATGGACCCCTGAGGGACACCACTTGTCGTGTTCTCCATCTGGACATTGAGCCATTGACCACTACCCTCTGGATGCGACCATCCAGCCAATTCCTTATCCACTGAACAGTCCACCCATCAAATCCATATCCTTCCAATTTAGAGAGAAGGATGTTGTGGGGGACCGTGTCAAAGGCCTTACAGAAGTCCAGATAGATGACAACCGTAGCTCTTCCCTCATCCACTGATGCAGTCACTCCATCATAGAAGGCCACTAGGCTGGTCAGGCAGGACTTGTCCTTGATGAAGCCATGCTGGCTGTCTCAAATCACCTCCCTGTCCTCCATGTGCCTTAGCATAGCTTCTAGGAGGATCTGTTCCATGATCTTCCCAGGCACAGAGGTGAGGCTGACAGGTCGGTAGTTCCCAGCGTCCTCCTTTCTACCCTTTTTAAAAATGGCTGCAATATTTCCCTTTTTCCAGTCCCCAGGGACTTCCCCTGACTGCCATGACTTTTCAAATATCATGGAGAGTGGCTCAGCAACTACATCAGCCAGTTCCCTCAGGACTCTGGGATGCATCTCATGGGGACCCATAGACTTATGTATGTTCAAGCTCCTCAGGTGGTCATGAACCTGATCTTCACTTACAGTGGGAGGACCTCTGCCCCCCCGATCCCCTTCAAATGGCCCATTGACTCAGAAGGTGTGAGGAGAGAGGTTGCCAGTGAAGACTGAGGCAAAGAAGTTGTTGAGTACCTCAGCCTTCTTGTCTGTTGTTACCAGCTCGCCACTTCTTCTCATCAGAGGGGGTACACTTTCTTTAACCTTCCTTTTCTGGTTAATGTACCTGTAGAAGCCTTTCTTATTATTCTTTGCATCCCTCGTCAGGTTCAGCTCCAGCCAAGCCTTGGCTTTCCTGATCCCATCCTTACACAACCAGGCAGTGTCCCTGTACTCTTCCCAAGATACCAGTCCCTTCTTCCACTCCCTGTGCATTCTCTTCTTGCCCTTTAGTTTGACCCACAGGTCATGGCTCAGCCATGCTGGCCTCTTCCCTTCCTTGCCTGATTTCTTGCACCTGGGAATCAAGAGCTCCTGTGCCCTATGGAAAGCATCCTTGAAGATCTGCCAGCACTGTTCTGCTCCCCTGTCCCTGAGGGACATTTCCCAGGGAGTTCTGTTGATTAACTCCTTGAAGAGCTGGAAGTTTGCTTTCCTAAAATTCAGGGTCCTGACTATACTCTTCACCCGACTCTTATCTCTCTGGACAGTAAACTCTACCAGTGTGTGATCACTACAGCTGAGGCTGCCTCCAATCCTGACATCACCAATGAGCTCACTTACATTGGTGACCACCAGGTCGAGTACTGCATCCCCTCTGGTAGGGAAATCTATTACCTGGCTTAGGAAGTTGTCCTCCATGCACTCCAGGAGTCCCCTAGATTGCCTACCACCTGCCATGTTACTTTCCCAGCAGATGTCAGGGTGGTTGAAATCCCCCATCAGGACAAGAGCCTGTGAGCGTAAAGCTTCTTGCAGTTAAAGAAAAAAAGGCTTCCCTTGATCAGGCAGCCTGTAGTAGACCCCAACCACAAGGTTCCCTTTGTTGCCTCGGTCTCTAATTCTTATTCATAAACTTTCAACCTGCTCATGGCTATTCTTCAGAGTCAGCTCTTGACACTCTATCCATTTCTTGATGTAGATGGCAACACCTCTACCCCTCCTACCTTGCCTGTCCCTTCTGAACAGCCTGTAGCCTTCGATAGCTGCACTCCAGTCATGGGATTTGTCCCACCAAGTTTCAGTGATGGCAACTAGGTCGTAGCTTTCTAGCAGTATGGTAGCTTCCAGCTCCTCCTGTTTGTTGCCCATGCTGCGTTCATTGGTATGGAGGCACTTCAGCTGGACTGTTGTCCATGTCACCTTCTTGGAGGAACACCCCTTGGTTCCCTTGAGGAATTTCTCTGATATTTCCCTGTTGGCTCCTATTACCTCAAGAGCCCCCTGCTCATGCCCGTAAGACTTCGACTGTGCTGCAGTGTCTCCAGCACACCTCAGGTCAACAGGTTGAGGGCCCCTGCTAGCATCCCATCCCCCACTAGTACCCTGTCCCTCTAACCATGGCGTGCCATCCCACCCCTTGTCACAGGCAAACCTGATATCAACCCCCTCCCCCTTCAAATCTAGTTTAAAGCCCTGACAATGAGTCCTGCAAGCTCCTGAGCAAAGACCCTCTTCCCCCTTTGAGAAAGGTGAACCCTGTCGGATGCCAGCAAGCCTGGTGCCGTGTAGGCCATCCTACTGTTGAAAAACCAAAAATTGTGATGTTGACACCAGCCACGAAGCCATGTATTAATGGACTGGATCTGTCTGTTCTTCTCAGTGTTCCTGCCCGCAACTGGAAGGAGGGAGAAAAAAATAACCTGCGCTCCCGTTTCCCTCACCAACTGCCCAAGGCCCTGAAGTCTCTTTTCATAGCTTTTGGACTATGGGTTGCAGCTTCCTCTCCACCTACATGGAAGATCAATAACAAGTAGCAGTCTGTTACTGCTTTTACTGTCTTCCGCATAAGTAAGATGATAGGTTTTTATGACCCATCTCTGCATCATATACAGGCAATGGTAGAGGAAAGGCATGTTTAAAGAAAAATATTATCTGGAATTTTAAGAGAATTTTTATGAACAGTCCCACTACCAAATGCATCTTTACTGTCAGAAGGACCTAAGATTATCACATCAATTTCATCCTAAGGCAAGTAATCCCGAGAAAGATAGAAATGGATTTGACAGTGAATAACAAAAGCTTACACATGAAACCAAGAAACTTTTTGTTTGTTTGTTATTGTTTAATAGTCCATAGAATTTCATGCCCAACAAATCCATACATTTTCATGATCTGGAAGTTTTAACCCACAGATTCACCTCCATTTCACTCAGGGGAATTCACTGTATTTTCATCATGGCTTAGAATCAGGATTTATTACAGAAAATACAATGCAGGGAAGAAAAGGTGCAAACCTGTAGAGTGGAGGCAACCTGTCTGTCAGAAACCTGACCCACAAAAAGAACTGAGAACTTCTCTCAGGAGGACATCATTATTTGGAGAAAGGCCTATATATGAAATCATTGCCGTGATCCAGATGGAAAGTGGTACCCTGGATCTCTGAGGAGGCAGTAACAGGCTGCTCAAATGTTTTAGTGCTTACCTCAGCATACCAGCTTACATTTTCAGAACCATTCTGGCCCCTAGACAGTAATGAGTAAAAAGAAAGAAAATCTGCACCAGCTGTCCAGTTGCTTCCATACACAGCTCACGGGGAGAATGTGCAAATCTAATGTGGCTTGTGGGGAAGGAAGATGCAGTTTGGCTCTTAGATTTGGATGGTTACGCTCTCTTCAACCAGATACCAAAAGCTTTTGAGTATAATGGATGTTTTTTCCATGTTTGCCCAGTCTGTTACTGGAAAGAAACTCCAGTTCTGTGACAAAAGAGACATCTGGCCATCTGCACAACCAGGAAGATGGAATATTTTTCTCAGACAGAAAGGATATGAAATCAAAATGGGCAGTTTAACAGGGACTTAACAGGGAAGATATTTGAGAGCTTAGCTATTATGGCATAAATAATGATCTTTTATGGTGTTTGATATGGCAAGATGGCCTTTGGGGAGCAAACGATGAATGTTTGAATTACAAACCCCAGCCTAAGAAGACTATAAATACACCAGTCCATGTTCTTTCATCACTAGATGATATGTCTTGTTAAATAACCTGGCATTATTTATGAGACCACAGAGGAACTTAATAATTTGAGGTGGTCAAGACTAAAGTGTAACTATTCCCTAAAGTCTGCCTCTACCTCATCTTACTAACTCTTAACTTTTTGTCTTACTTTAAGGAAACTAACCCTACAGGCACTTGTGCATGCAAAAGCAGACAAAAAACTTAAGTGTTATATGGTATATCAAATGGAAATTTAGATAGAGTTTCCAGGGAGGTTAAAATCTTACTCAAATATACATGTGACTCTTTCAAAGTATATGCATTGATAAAACAAAAAGCTTCTGGGTTATACCAGCTCCTGTGAGAATGAAAGAAAACAAGAGAACATGACATTTTACTGGTAGAAAGACTGCACATGATATTATCCAAGTTAAACATCCATGAACCATATTAAGAAACAATCCTCCTATCTGTACTTAAAATTTCTTATATTTAGACAGAAGATAAGCCAGTGTGCTAAAGATCTCAATACATTTTTTTGCTTACTTTTGCCACTTAAAATATGAGTATCTTCACATTTTTTTTGAAAATTAAATGGCTCTGCTGTACTGTACACACACAAAAATATTCAATCTATTAATCCTCATATCTAGTTTATCATAGTCTAACCCATTGCTGAATGCTATAATTTGACAGTCTTTCAAGACATTTATATCACAATACAAAAGCTGTATTTTTTGTGAGCAAAAGGGGAACTTGTTCCTGCCCCTGGGGGCTGTATCACTTGGATGTGCAGAATATTCCTGGATGAACATATCACAGACCTTACACTGAGTGGGCCAAAAACTTATTTGTAGAAACACCAAGGGAGTAACATCAGTAGAAACATGAAATAGGGACTTTTAATGTTAACAACCAGTCAAGAATAAACTTAGAGATTTTTAATTCCCAGAAGAAAGTCCATCTTGATCCAGCAGTCAACCATTTTGACAAGTGTTCAATAGAAATCAACATAAATCCCTGAAGGTCATCAACAGCAACCTTTATCCATATTGGGAGGTGTTAAATGCTCCTTCAGGTTTTAACTGGACAGATGCTTTGTATGTGGACAAACTTTCCCATATCAACAATCACATAGCATCCAGTGACAAAAGTAATTTCATAAAAAACATATCCAGAGAATGGAGAGAATGTTATCACATGTGCCTGAATATAGAAATGGTGACATGGGTTTTGGTGACATTTTTACAAAAATTATAAAAATCTCCAAATGAAATTGAGGGGGACGGGGTGCTTGCTGTTTTCATCAATGTGTTTATCCACTTAATGGAGTAGACTCAATTATTACTGGTGAATTGCTGACTTCTGTTTGTCAAAAGGGTGAGATCAAGAAGGTACTCTTACAGGTACTCTTACAAAACTTCATTATATTTCTCAAGCTTCATGATATAAATTCTTCAAAATGTTCTTTTTTTGAGTGAAAATAATTGCACTATATTACAGAGTTAGGTCTATGATGTTTTGAAAAGGTCCGAACCAACCGCATTCAACCACTCTGATAAAACATGCCGTGATACCATTGCAGAGTGTTCCTGCATGCAATTGCTCAAGCAGGTCACTCTCTCACTGGTTAACTGTGACCCTGATGTCAAAACAATTGTGCATGATCTTATTTCTGCAGTGATAATGAGTCAGATATTAACTTGGATTTCTAGTTTTAATGAACAAAAAACAATCTGAACGCACTTGGTGAGATGAGCAGTTGAAACAAGGAGCACATTTCTAATGATACATAAATCACCCATAGCAGCAGCTGCTGTCTCTCTCTTGGTCTGGATGTCTGAGTGGCAAGGGTATTTCCAGCACCAGCTCTCTAACTCCTTGTAGCACCATCTAAAGGGTATTGTAATGGCTAACAGTGAGGGCTTCTGTTGGTATTTGCCAAGAAAAGCAATGTCGTTAGCAAATCCCAGTTTAATTGTTTCTAGCTGTGGTGCCAGGCAAGGTTTATCCTTGCCGATCTGGCAGTTTAGCTGGTTAAATGGCCCTGGCCACCAAAGGGCCTTATCTTGGCCCAGGTCCACATCCACTATGACTTTATTGTCTCTAGTAAACCTGCAGTTTGATTGTGGTTGATGGCATCTTCCACATACAATAAAAAGAAAATGGTTACAATGAATGCAAACATCGCACCAATGTTATTTTTCTATTATTACTCAGAAAAATGTCACTGTGAAAAAGGACTAAGCAAATCCAACTTTCGCTCCCAGAAATTAAGATATCCACTAAATCACCTGTATTTGCCAGTCTGTTTTTTCTCTTCACAGTGTGTCCCAAGACTATCATTAAGGAGCAAACTATAAATTATGTAGCAAAAGTAGTGATATAATTTCTATTGAAGATAGGGCTCCTGTCAAACGAGACACGCATAGTCATAATTGTCAGATCCATCAGTCATTTTGATATGTGCCACATCCCACATATGTTTGAAGAAATGGTCTTTGTTTACACTTTGAGAGGATTGAAGTTTTTTGTTTCCTAACATTTTAAATTATCATCTACTTGTAGTCCTTGATTTTATATGTAATAAATGGTCTTATCCAGGAAAGCACTTTGTTAAGGATTTCCTGAATTGGAGCCATAAGACTTGTAACACTTCGAATAATTTCACTGTCTTAGAACTTTTCAATATGTACTTCGTTCACTACTAAGTGTTTTTTAGGTTTTAGTTTCTAAGTATTTTCTTCACTTATCATTTGCTGCAATGAAAATGTAGAAATATTCTATAAAATTACAGAAAGGAAACTTAATAAAAACAAATGCAATATGTAACACTTCTCCTAAGAGCTTTGATATGACTTTTATTTTAGATTTTTCAAGACAGTCACTATAGACCAGAAATATGGGTCAGCATCTCCAAAACATCCCATGTATTTCTACATTCCCAGACACTTATGTGTCAGATTCATTTCCAGGTATCTTAGGTCAAAATATTCAGTCAGTACGTGGAAAATTACATAAACTAAAGTTTATCTTGGGACTAGAGAGTTTTGTATTTACTCCTCTGCTCTGGAACAAAATTCCCTGGATTACCTTCAGTTCTCCTTTGCAAAATGACTGTTACTGTATTTCTTTACCTCAGGTAGTTTTTGATGATCAGCGTGTTAAAGATATAAGCTCCTTAACTAAAAGAAGGTGGCATGTAATAACAATATTGTTATTAAATCAATGTGTAGCAACCAATCAACACCAAGGCTGCTTTGTTTTAGGTAGGGTAATACTCAGTATCTGACAGTCACTGATCCAAAAAGGTCCAAGAGTATTTGTAGTTTAGTGACAATTTAAAACTTCACAGAAGCACAACACCTTAAAAATTCTCCTCTGAAAATCTTGCTATACATCTGACAAAGAATAACAATTTGACTCTTGCTAAAGAAATTAACAATATATGTACCTTATTTTCCTGATCCAAGATTTTCCATCTTCTTCAGAAATGTTGTGTTAGAAACCACAAATCAAGCGCCATAACTCTGAAGAAGATCATTTTATTTAAAAGAACGTAAGGTTTTTCAAGATTCATTTTATTCTGAATCAAAACAAATTTTGGACAGTTTAAAGTATAATCTAAGGAATTTAGTAATTTATGTTAATAGGAAATTTCTTTTTTATTTTAACATTTTAAAATGTTGCTCAAATTTATTGTGTAATATGTTATAATTAGAAATCTGAAAGAAATTCTTTTCAGTGGGGAAACAATAATTTTTAAATTCTTTTTCTAAGTAACATGTTTCAGTTCTGTCAAATTTATTTCTTGTTTCCTCCTCAGAAAGCAAAGTTATAGTAGGAATGTGACTACATTCAAAGACAGATTTCCATCTTTCTGTTTTACCTTTTTATCAATAGGTGCATTCTCAATTTCCTTACAACATGATGAGAATTTGAGAAGTTAAATTAGTTTTGAAATTTTCACTGCTAAAAGCGTATATATAGAAAACTTGTTCTTTGATTTCTGCACAGAGTATATATGGTTTTTTTACCCCAGATTGCTGTATTTCAGAGTGCAGTATTTTAAATTATTCTCTATCAGTCTGAAATGTCATATGTTCATAACAGAAAAAGAATATTTCATATTAATATAATAGTATATCTTATACATCTTGCACATCTTTGGATTTAAACAAGTCTACTTTTGTCACAGGATTAGGCTGCTTCTGTAGATATGTTTTTGCAGAACAGCAATGACACAAAAGATTATGAATCCCAGACAAGAAGAAGTGTGGGCCCCAGTGTGGCTAGAGGTGCTGTGTTTGTGCCCTGATTTTAAGTAAACAGTATTAGACTACTATTAGACAGTAGACAATGTAGACAATTTAATGAAGAAAAGGAGCAGTACAAATTAGACCTCTTAACTTGCCTCTTATCTATCAAAAAATTAAAATTTATCTGTTCCAAATAGAATAAATTTTTTCCAGCTTGTTATTTATTTGTTAACAATTAAGGAAATTTATACAGACAACTGATTTCCCCCTGTTATTCCAAATTAGTAATTTTTTATCTCTTCCCACCCTCTTCTTTTTAAGTCTTTTAATTAGTATTATTTCAAGGATTTTTTTCTGAAGTCCTGTGATAAACACTCTAGAATTTCCACATGAAAAACAGTGCTGTTTGGAATAAAATATAGACAGAAGACAGCGTCAGAAGTGATGCATTGACATTACAGATAATTTCATATAGGCCAGCAGATCATCAGGTTTCTTATCCAGAACTTTCAATTAACCTGTATTTTTGCTGTCTATCGCAATGTTTGAATGCTTTCTATACACCCAGACTAGCCTAACATGCTCTCTAGGCATTTTTTAGATTTTTTAGAGAGATTAATTAACAACCAGTGAGTTTTCTTTTCTCCTTTTTGCCTTGGAATTCAAACTATAAATTTTGCAGTTTGTTTTCACATCAAAACTTATTTTGAAGGAAGTACAATTTCACCAGAGACCTCCATATCCTCTGCATTTCTTTTAAATGTCTGAGATTCACATAAGCCTATCAAACACTGAAGTTGTAACATCAGACAAGATATTAAGTGTTTTGCTTTGCTTTGACCACTACTTCATATAATCACCTTTCACCGTAACATTTCTTTTGCAGTAGTTAAATACATATTTGTTTATTCCATTCTGTAACACAGAAAATGAATGCTTGCAAACAAATACAGATTATGACTGACATGAATTCTTAGTTCCAGAAATATTATTTACAAAAAGTTCCTATCATTCATAATGAGTATCAGCAGTGTATAAACCAACTGCTTTTGCAGACAAAAAGATTAATTGAAAGAAGATAATACGTATAAGCTCCTGCTATTTCAACACCTTTTGATGATAATTTAGTCATTATTTGCATTTACTGAATTATACAATAGACTGTTACTATATTTCGTAGTTAATTTTTCTAGTGAATTGCCAGGATGCATGGAAGTTGGGCAAAGCCTGGCAAAGAGTCTGGATGGTGCCAGTCCTATTGAGGGGAAAAATAAAGATTTACAGAGTGAAAAAGTGCACATTTCCCAGAAACAGACTGGCAGAAATAATCAGAGAAATAGTCTGCAAGCTTCTAGAAGATAACAAGGAGATTAGTGACAGCTACCACAGATCTACCAAGAAGAAATAATGCCAAGGCAATCAAGCTGTCTGTGGTGACAGAGGCTCAGACCTTGTGGACAGGGAAAAGTAGCCACTGCCATGTGTCCTCAGTAAAGTTTTTGATACTTTCTTATGTAACGTTCCTAGAAGCAAGCAAAGGAAATGTCAGAGATTAAATTTTGTTTGAAAAACTACATGCGGGTTGGCAGTGTTTGCTCAGTGTCAGGGTGGGAGGGTGAGCAGAGGGCAGCCCTCGCAGTGGTTCAGCTCACTCTCGTTTTTTTATATTTGTGGTGAACAGAGAACAACTTATTAAATTTGCATATGGCACAAAGCTGAGGGGGACTGCAAGTATAGAGAAGAAAGGATTTGAATTTAACATGATCTTGACAAACTGGAGGATTAGTACAAGATAAACTATGTAATTAAATAAGATATATGTGCTATATATCTATATTTATGGGGAAAGGCCTGTAATTCTGTTCCTCCATCTGAACTGACCTTACGACCATCCTGGCACAGCATTGTTCAGACAATGTTTCCCCAGGTGGGTTTATATGCCATACATTTTAAAGCAAACTGGGCTGCTTACTTGTGGGTGATCAGGTGGTAGTGTCTGGTTGCTCATTCACTGCATGTAACTATCTCAGTGATCACCTGCTTTATTTGGTAAATTGGAGTCCAGTGCTCACAGGCCTTAAAACTGAGCCATAATCCAGAAAAAAGTTTGACATCAAAGCTTTGAATCTCTTAGGATGAAATAAAACACTTCAAAAGAAAAACACACTGGATTATGGAATTGTAAATTTCAATTTTTTTTTCTGTTCTAAACAATGTATGTGTAATATCTATAAAAATGCACAGCTATGTAAACACTCTGGAGGCATCCAATCTGGCTTTCTGCAGGCTAGGCCAGAATAACACTGGTCTGCCGTATTGTGCAGGAGCACCCTGAAAACTTTGTACATCCATATAGGCACTGTGCGATCTTACTGTGTAGTGGCTGGGTCTGGGGGTCCCAGCTCAAAAATGCCCAAATTGCAGGGATCAAATTTCACGTCTGTTGTTAGCACGTGCTGTTCATAGATAGACACCACAATCATTGCCCAATTTGTAGTCAAATTTGGCTGTAGCTCATTGAACTTCCAGGTAGGCAGAGCGGAGGAACAGCTCTCCTCTCCGTGTGGAACAGTGCCCTCTCCTGCTCCGCCAGGCGTTATCTCACCCTGCAAAAAGCATTCCTTTCTTTGCACATTATGTGAGCACTCAGAGGGGCAAAGTTCAGTCACTCAGGCCTTCAGCAGCAGAAAACACAAAAAAACTTTTCACCACCGAACTTTTCACCAAATAGAGATTATTTGCAGGTTGCTCATAGTTACATTCATTATCGGTACCATAATGCGTGGAGATCTTTTCCTATCCACTGTCCTATGCCCCACAGGGCCTTTGGATCATGATTTTTAGCTTGCAAAGATAGTATCTCTTTAAATAAAAACCAGTATAAACCTACAGATTGTATTTGTCTTTGGTAATCCTTTTGTTGTGTTTTGATGCTTTGATGACAAGTTTAAAAGCCTTGGCTGCTGTGCTTTTTCCACAAAGCAATTGTTGCACTTCTTGAATTCTTGAGCACTCACAGGACTAGCAGTTGATAGACTCTCTTTTATCTTTTCATTGAGGCTCTGACATTATTTGTTGGTACTATTCCTTCAAAATGCTTTTGATGTTAGCCTCAACAACAGCAACCAAAAAGCTATAGTAAAAATGGCTGGGGGGAGAGGTTGGTAAGGGTGAGAGAGAGAAAGAGAGATTACAATCTGCTCAGTTTAACAAAGCTCTGAAAACAAAGGAATGCACTTATCAAAAAGCCAAAACTTCACCTTCGTAAAATTTTCACCCAAATAACTTGCATTTCCCGTAGTTTTTAATTTCTCTGCTTTGCAAATTCACACAGCAAAGTGAATACTGTGCAGTGGGTGCAGGGGAGGAAGCCTAGCCACTTTGAAGTAGAGCTTTTGAAAGATGTAAAAACCTGTAAATTCAGAGCACATACACACAATGCAAAAGAAACCCAATGCTGGGAGATCCTAGTTTTACAAATCTTTAGCTGTAGCCATTCTTTGACTGTTAACTGGAAAATTTGCATGTCCCAACAATACCTTTAATGTCAAGGCAGCCTGCCAAACTATCACAAGTGCTGGTTTGATTTCAAAGGAGAGAATATTTTGAATGGGACAGAGCTCCTCATTTCTTTGTATTTCATCCTTTGCTCTGTCAGCTGAAATGTGTCTTCTTAATCTTTTTGATTTTAGTTGCAACTGTCTTAATATGTTTGTTGTAAAGCAGGTCTCACCATCTTGAGCTATAGACAAGAATATAACATAGTAAAGATGGAAAAGAATCTCTTGTCCAGTGCACCAACCATAGCTACCAGAGACCGATGTCATTCTTAACTAGAAGGGATCTAAAAATGTGATTATAGTGTATTCTTGTTAAAAGATCTAACAGTATTTTAACTCTTATAATGCTCTAGACTCTGTGTATGTATGCAGTGAAAATACTTCTTTAGGTATTAGACAAAATCAGAACAGTTCAGCTGGGCCATAGGTCCAACACTGGCAATAATTCAATGCAAGCAAAGTGGATTGTTTTGTTGCTGGTTTGTATTTCTTGGTGAGTTCTTTTTGTTTGATGTTTGTGTGTTTGGTTTAAGGGCAATTAGCTGTGCTTTAAATCAAGTAGTCACTGATTTTTGCCCTCAGTTCTGTGGCAGTGAATTATGAGCTCTTCTGACTGGATTGTGTTACATTCAGCAAAATTCTCAGTGGACTCATTGAAAATTAATGTGTTATTAACTAGTTAGTCTGCTAATTTCTCAGCAGCTGTCTTGTGAAAATTGACAGACGACCTTCAAGACAATTATGCAGCTTCTTTCTTCATTTATGTTGATAGATATGTATTTAGGCTTTCATTCTTCTTTTTCTCCAGCAGTTTTCTGTTACTTTTTGCTTCTATCTTTTTTGTCTCC
Source organism: Theristicus caerulescens (assembly GCA_020745775.1). NCBI lineage: Eukaryota > Metazoa > Chordata > Aves > Pelecaniformes > Threskiornithidae > Theristicus > Theristicus caerulescens. The sequence continues at coordinate 23,235,234 of CM036564.1, read as the reverse complement.
TTTTCTTATGCTTATTTTCTGTTGAAGGTTTTTCATGCTTGGTGTTCATCATTATATTTCATTATTATTTAATATTGTTTCATTCTAAGTGAATAAAAAAAAAACATGGGATTGTTCAGACTATGAATATTTGATCAGAGAATGTATGGTATGAAAATAAGCCATCACAGGTGCCTAAAGTTTATGCTAAAATATTCATATATCTGCATGTTTGTGAACACAAAACATTGTTTTTCACAATTTATAATAAGGTGAATCAGTTCATTCAAGTACTGTACATCACATTCAATTAACTCCCAGTCCCCTATAGACAAAATGCAGCAGTTGGGTTTTTTTCTGGTTTAGCCTGAATTATTCAAATCCTCATATAATTTTTTGTTTTCTGCCACTGAGATTCAGCAAGCAGTGGTCGTAGAATCATTTACACCAAAGCCAACCTGTTGACTGAAATGAGCTTACCTCTAAGACCTTTTTTCTCTGACTGACTGCACATGAGAAATATTAAAAATCTTACGTTCCAGTACAGGCTATAATAAAGTCTGAGTCTGAAATTCTTGAGCCTCTAAGAGGTAGCAGGTTTATTTTTAAGACATTGAACACTTGGTAGAACTGTCCATAGATGTAACTCTCCAAAGTCCCATCTTTAAATCAGTGCATTGTCCACTCAAACTCAATTTTAAACTCAGTCTTTAAAGAAAAAATGTTTAAAAATGCCTTGAAAAGGCAGAAAAATAATAAATAGCTAGAAATTCAGCACTCTATTATACCACTCTGTTTTCTTGATTATGCTTTCAAGTATCTAATTATTGAAAAGGAAGGAAAAAATCTCACGTGGTGTGGAAAACACTGTTAAATTAGGATGTGATATTGAGATAGATATGAAGAGTCCTTCATTTAAATCAGATATATTGTTTCCACCTTGTTAACCTTTGTACTCAGTCACTGACCATTTTGTTACACAGTAGGCCACAGACTTCACATTTATGGCTTTTCTAAAGTGCACTTGTCAGTTCCTCTATAAATCCTGACTTTCATATCATCTCGGAAGCTTGATAACAAAGTGCTATGAGTACCCAACATGGTGTCACAAATATAAAAATGCATTTCACAACACAAAGGGGCCACCATGAGTGTCCTTTGCTAATTATCAGGAGAACAAATGGCCTTAGATTGATGTGGCACAAGGCAAGCATTGCAGGCTTCCTAGACTGGAAAAATAAATAGTGTTTTAAAAGGCTAGTTATCTGGAGATAACCCTTGGAGTACCTCTGGCAGCGTTACTTTTAAGCAAAACAAAAGAATGAAAATAAAAGGCTAGTTCTGCCATTGTCCATAGAGAAGCATGAGAAGAAAGTGGCATTTTCATGGAGCTATTTATTATAAGACAAGAACTGTGTTCCTCAGTCAAAATGGTCAGCCCAGAACCCTTCATTTTATGTGTGAAACTAGAATGTTTTTTTCCCATGTGCATCACACTACATTTCTCTACACTAAATTTCATATGCTATTTTCATTACTCAAGCAGTCTCCTATAGGCCTTTTGCAGTTCTTTACTGTCTGCCCTTATCCTTTCTATGCAGAACGAATTTGTATCAGGAGCAAACTTTGTCACCTTCTTGCTCACCCCCTTTCCCACAGCTTTTGTGAATTTGTTAAGCAGCACAGACACCAAGCCAACACCCCACTGAACTCCACTGGTGACCTCCCTCCATTCAAACAGTTGACTCACTATGCTTGTTTTCTAGCTCCTATCTTTGGAGCAGTTATTTACCCATGACAGAGTTTTCTCTCCTACCCCATCACTGCCTAGTTTCTTTAGAAGCACTGAAGAGTCACTGTAAAAAGCCAACCCAAATGATTCTGTGATTCTATGATTTGAGATAGAGGTAACAAGGTATGGAAGAACTAAGAAATGAAGGTAGGAGGCAAGCGCCTATCTCAAGCTTCGGAAAGGGAGTCCCCTCTCCTGGTTGTCCTAGCCTTTGAAATTCATTGTTTGGCTTTTCCATAAAATTTGCCATAGAAAAGGTGATTTAACCCCAGGGCACTCAGAGAGAGGAAAGAGATTGGAGAAGTGACAAAATGCATACAGTTGAAAAATAAGCATAACACGTAATGTTTACTTTCTCTTACTGCTTTGGTAGTGATCTGTATCATCTGAGAATTCTGCACTCTTGACTGTCTTTGAACACTTCTCCTTTAGTTGGGAAGTAATTGATTTCATAGTGCATGTTTTCCAAGTCCCCTGCAAAAGCTTCTGCCCTAATTTTTTCTCACACTCTCATTTTCACCCATTCCTGTGATTTGGTAACTCACCCTGCTGCTTCCTGTATTTATATTTTCCCCTGCATAGCAAGGGTTTTCCATTTTCTTCTTCATCTTCTTAAAGCTTCCTGGGTTTATGTCTCTGCTTTTTCTACAAGCTATAACCATCCAATTTAGCCTCTTCGGTGCAATGTACTAAGTAATTCAGTATTCCTTATAACATGCACAGGAATCAAGTGTGTATTTGTTACAATTGTAAGCACAGGACTCTTCTGAGTGCATTTAAGGATATTCCTCTCCCTGTTCCTCAGAAGACTGTGCTTTCAGCTCTTTAGAAAGATTTCACTGAAGACTGAACACTACATTCACTGTTATCTGAATACGATATTGCATTCTAGGAAAAGCCTGGGGAGTTCAAAGCTAAGTTCATATTCATTTACTTGATAATCAAACCCAGTCTTTATTCTCAAGAACCTTTTTGCTTGAAAGGAAATAAAATGTTTATGTTTCCAAGAAAATTCATATATATTTTGATTGTTCTTAAGACATGTGGAGAAGTTTCTAAACAGCTTTGAGCTTATATTAACCACTTAACTGGACAAAAGAAATGCAATGACAGTATAAATCACAACTATTATGATACCGACAATTCTGTACGTATCAGATGCAATGGCACCAGTTGATGCCATGACAGGAGAGAAACAGGTGTTTTGTTTTTCCTCTTGAAATGTACACAGTATGCTATTACTCATTTTCATCAAGCTATACAATTACAAATCTGTCCATTTTGTCCCATTGAAAGGAACTATTTTTAGCTTTCAAGAAAAGGTTTTTATTTCCTAAGGCAACCTCGCACTCTTATAAAACAATGTAATTGCAACACAGGTAATATGAGGATAGGGTTGTTAATAATCCAACATTTAAATATCACAGTAGTAAGAGCTTCCACTATAGCTCAGCTGAATGAGTTCAGGAGAAATGAAAGCCTTTAAGTTTACCCTCAATATTCTCATATTTGGGTGCAGTATAGCCCTTCACAACAAGCTTGCAACTAGGGTCACCACACTGAGAATAAACTACTGCTCATCCATGTGAAAAGAGGCTGATGAATCCCCATTAAATACAGATGCCTAACTGAAATGCAGAGGTCTTTGGCATCAAGAGAGCTTAACCTATTTGAGATTTTATAGCTAAGCACTGTGACCTTCAAATGGATATGGATCTGAAGTGAATATTAATTTAATAATGAAGTAATGAATTCATATGGTAGAGAGTGTTTTTTCGTTCTCATAGCGGCCAGGTTTTTATATTATCTGTATTTTCTGGATGGTATTATATGAATTTAGGGATGGACTTTCATAGGGGTTATTAAATATACTGTCCTCCTGCTATTTCAGCCTTCAGGTGGGGTTTTTCCCAGATATTCTATTAAAAATCTAAAACATTAATATCAGATTTTGTTAGTTTTAAATAAAAATGGAAATTCTTGATAAAATAATTGTTTTTACACAATTTCTGTTGTATTAAAATACTCAGATGATTGATAAAAATATTCTGGGTAAAAAATGGCCAGGCTTATGTTTATTTTACAACTTTATGTCATGCTTGGCACTAATAAACATTAATGCGGAGCCTTCTGTTGTTCATCTGTCTCCTCGGGTGCCCATAACTCTTTTCCCATGTTTAGCACTGAAATTGGAGTTGTAATGTCAATCCCAACCAGACTAGCTCTCAGCAAATCTAATATGCTGTAAGTCCCAAGATGAGATGGCAGAAAGGTGTCTTCAACACAGCCTTGCTTTGAAAATATGAAAGTGTGGTGCTCTAGGGCTAGTTTCAGGCCTTACCTTCCCATTCAGCTGTAACTGGACATGATTTATTAGCAGTTTTCTTCTCTGATTTGCTGTCCATCAGGAATACGTTTGCAGGTTAATAAAAAGTTTATCCTTAGCTGACATTTACAAAGTCTAAAATCAGAAGCCAAGGAATTCAAAGAGAATATGAAAGCTGAGCAAAGGAATTTGAATTGCTCATAAGTTTCTTGGCACATGAAGCTCTGCAGAATGAGAACTATTTCTGTATGAAGAGCTTTCCCTCCCAGAGGGAAATTTTGCATTTTTGCTTTTGTTTGCTCTCGTGCAAACAAAAGCATTAGGCTTGCTTTGACATTAAACAGTGTTAACAGGCTATACTTCCTTCCAGAGGCTTTTCTTAAAAAAAAAAAAAAAAAAAAGTTGTGCCACTTATCTTACTTCTCCTCTGTATCTCTGTATGGGAATCCATGCTGTGTGCTGTGTTTAAAATTGGCTTGTAATTGATTTTTATATAGCCACAGGTGTCAACAGAAAACATTGAGACAATATAAGCTTTCATTTTATATATGCAAGAATAAGAATATAAGAAACACTGAAGAACACACAATTTCATGCTGAAAAAAAAATCAGTGTGAACCAAGAGATATTACTACACATTAGAAAGAAGAAATAATTAAATTTTAGAATTATGCTAATTAATAGTCAGAATCAGTTCTTTTTGACCATCACATTACATATATGTCTTCTAATAGCTACAGAGACTTAAGTTCTTGGTTATTATTGGAGATTTTTATACCTTTTACCTGAGAAGAAAAAAAGCCACCAACTTTCTCTTGTCTACTTTTTAACCACCACTTTCAAATAAAGGGAAGAACAGACACTTTAAGCCTCAAAAGCATCACTGTACAAACACTAAGTCTTCAGTTCCAGGTGTGTAAGGACAAGCCTTTTGCAGGCTGTTATTGACCCAAAGAGGAAGGGGGACATTTTGGGATGGTTCTTTTGGGGCAGCACAGAGGCACATCACTGGCAGGAGCTCCCTTGCAACAGCCAACTCTCCTCCACCCACTCTGTGATCAGATAAAATTTCACTGTCAGTCCTCCTTAACCTCGGCGCTGCACAAAGGTCTGTGGAAAACACCTTGGAAAAAGGCTTTTAAGCTACTAAAATGCAGCATGCTCACATCTGAGTGACATGACAGGGTAACATGCCAGTAAGGACTGGCCAAGATTTATGCCCATGTGTGGCGATAACCAAGGTTTCCTACTGAAAACATGAAAATATTGACTTGACAAGTTCAGCATGTAAACTTAAATAAGATGATTCTTTTCTTTTGAAAGTGTAATTGCTGTATTGGCAATCATCATTAATTCCATGTGAAGAGCTTGAGTAGGCTGTTGCTCCCAATGACTTTCTGAAATGAGTATACAGTTAACCACCAGTGTAAAATGACTAATACTTGTGTGACCAATATTCATTTTAAGTCATCTGATTAAATTTCCCTGGATCATAAAGCAAAGGATAAAAGTAATCTTAAATAATTATCACAGTTATAAACAGTCTGCGTTAATTTCTCGTCTCTCATATATATGAAAAAAACAGATTTTTAATAAAAAATCAAGTGTGTGAGAAAATGGATGTTTCCTACTAAAATATCTAAGTTCTTAAAAATATTTTTCCAAATCTGAAAACTAGCTAGCCTAAAACTTTTTTTTCCTTTAATTTTTTATATTTTGGACAATAAGCTTTGGAAGAATTTTTTAGCTGGAAAAGAATATACTTTTTAAAATTTTTATTTTTATTTGAAATGCTTAAAATGGGCAGAGGAGGTAATAAGAGTTTAAGAATATTCCAGTGTTCCTGATAAATTTGGAGGAAACCCCTTATTCTCACAAAAAAGTTCTTAAATAAAAAAGGGAAAATTTAGAAACATTTCAAGGACTTAAAGATTATGATCTGCTTACTTCTAACTCATTTGTTAGGTTTTACCCATTCTTATGAGTTGTTTTTATTACCAGAAGCTTCAAATTAGGCACATATTTGAGTACAGTATAAGATAGAAAGAAGAAAAATCATAACCACCAATTTAACATTCTAGGTATCTAGTTAAAATTAAGATTCATTTAAAAACTGCTGGCTACTTAAGATTACCTTTTAAAATGACTGCTCAGTGATTGGGTTGACTTCTCATTAGCTAGAAAAACTTTCCATGATCCCTAATCAACTTGTAGAATAAGTTAATGTGTACCACTGTGGCAGCACATTTGCAATAAATGTGTTTGTGATACGAAAGGTCCGTGATCTGTTTTGCATTATCTGATGAAATACAACTTTGCTGGAAGCCTTTAAAAATGAAGCTGTGTAACACATTTTAGAATAACTACAAATCATAAAGATCAAAATTCATTGCAAAGAACTGCAAGCAAAAAAAAAAAGCATATAGTCTATTCCCACTTCATCCAAAGGATTTGCCGTAACCCAGGAGATATCCAGAAATGTTTCAAATTCCACAAACCAGATCTTGTTTACATTTAGAGAAACTATCAGCAAAATATACAGATAACTATTTTCATTGCATTTTTCCTGTTTAATTTATTTTAAAACAATTACATAATACCACAAATTTACAGGGAACATCAGAAACATACAGATAAAACATGTTTCCCTCCCAGTCCTAATTACACTATATGATTAGTAACCAAATTTTTTACTGTTTGTCACTGTTTGCGGTCAGTGTGTTTACTTTTATGCAACCAGAGGCAGCTTGCAAGTTGGTGTGCTGATTTTCAGGACTCCTGCAGAACAAGCAAGGAACTGCCCACATGAACAGAAGACTTGACTCCCAGGAAATGTGTCCCCAAAATGCTGCCCATCTCCTCTTTAATACCATAATTGGTGCTGCAAGGAAGATCAAGTGATCCATTCAAGACCCAGGGCATGGAACTTTCTCTGCTCTGAGCATACTCACCAAGGAACAATTTTATTTTTTTTTTTTTTCCCCTCAGAAAAAGGATCTGGCACATACTGAAGATCCTGTTCTAAGCCAAAGTTCTGTGGTCATTACAGACAACTTGTTGATGTCATTTTTTGGTTTGATTGAAGTGTGGCACAGGGAAATTACTCAACAGTCAAAAAAAGAGAGGAAGAAAAAGCTAGCCCATCATTGCACAATCATCCTTTTGATCATTTAAAAGTATACATCAATATTTATCTGTCATTAGGTTGCACATCATGGAGCTCCAAAATGCAGGTATTTTAGAAAAAAAAAATATTTTAAGGATAGAAAGAAGACCTAAATTAGATATAAGAGAAAACATTACAAATTTTTCTGAAGATACTCTTCTATGAAAGCACATACTGATTTTCAGTATCTTTGGTTCAACAGAATACCCTGAATGTTTAGCGGACTTCAAACAGAAACAAAATCTCAGCTAAAACCTGGAGTGAGCTTTAAAAAATTCAGCCTGACCTCTATTTAGCATTGAACATTTTCATATTCATTTTTAATATTTATTAATATCTACATGTCTCATTCAGCTTGCTGCCCAGTATTTCTAAAAACTCTACAGATAACCAGACAAATCATTCTAGAGTAGTGATGATAAAAGTAAACAGTGTGATTTGATTACTTTTTCAACAAAGACATACTGAATGAAATATACAAATAAAAGGAAGAAGCACTGCAGTCAGTTTTCATTTAATAGGTAATAATTATTAAGGGCTGAGGCCCTGTGCAAATAATGGTGCAAATTAACCACACAGCCAAAAGAAAACATGGATTCTGTAACTGTCTACATATGAAGGCAGAATCCCTTTATGAAAGATAATATTCAGCCAGACAAGAGTCATGTCTTAGCCAAAACCAATTCATTGAGTTGGTTAGAGGAGTACATAGGTCAAATTTAAGGACTGATGAAACAGAAAGGCTCTGATTAGATGACAGATATTTCCAAATACAAACTTCATGAATTGAATAAATCAACATATCTTTTAATTTTTTTCTTAATTTCTCTCAATTTTGTGTTTTTTTCCATTACAGCTATATCACTAGCATTTTACAATAAACTAATTTCCACTAGAATAAATCTTTAAAACAGATATAAATATTGTTCACATTTTTAAAGATAAAGCTGTTCACCCCAGCAGTTTTTTTAGGTCTTGTTCCTTGTTCCCATTACCTATTTGTAACTTCAGAGGATAAGTAAACCTGCTGAATTAGTTGGTACAGCTATTTAAATGATTTATACAGATGTGTATTGATACAACCTCCTTTAAGACTTCCTCACAGTATTTGTCAGATTTGTCTACCAGACCTGCTATGAAGGTCCCATTTATCTGTACACTACATTTTCAATTCTTTGTAAAATTGCCTAATTTTTCAATGTCATTTTATTACCGCTATAATTCTTCTAGGTTGAAATTTATCCTATTTCAAACCTTTTTTTCAAGACTTATGTACCACTGAAATACCACCTGAGATTTCAAAATAAGGTTTTGTGCTGATCTCATGGATGAAGTAGGATTACAGCCTCTGAGGCTATTTGTCAATTGTTTGTAATTATTTATGGGTGGCCAATTTAGAAAACTTTGGGAAAAAAAGATCTCTGTATCTTGTCTATTAAAAAATTGCTCCACTGTCTGAAATTATCCTTTTGTTATTCAGAAGTTAAATATATATGTCAAGACCTGTGGAACTGGTTGTATAAAACTGATACTAATGGAAATGCCTGGAGAACTGATTTGCTAAAATAAAAGCCCTTTAGAGCAGGAAGAGCCCAGCAACTACTGAATCCATGATGTCTACATTTTCAGTAGAAGTTAAAAAGAGGCTCTGCATAAGTGACTAGATACTTATGTTTCCTTTCTTATTTTAAAATAGGTAAATTTGACTAATTTCTCATGTATTTTCCAGCATAAGGTGATACATAGTATTTTACCTCGTTACAAATACAACCTTATAGTTAATGTGATATGTATGCATATGTGCTGAAGTGTTTAATATATTAGACAAATCAAATAAGTTCCACTCAGTTCACCGTGCACTTACTTATTAGAGTAAGTGTTGATACATTATTAAAGAGAAATAAATACTTAGATACATTAAGTAATTATCATTAGCTACTTTGACAGTAATGTTCAGCTGCTTGGAACATATCCTGAATATACTGTAATATTCACTGTTATCATACCTCATCCCTCTTCTTTGCTTAGATTGCTATACAATCTTCTTAGAAAAAAAATATGCTGAAGAGAGGCAACTAAATTAGTAATAGTGATAGTTCACAAGTCTATTACTTCACTTAGCTTAAAACACAGAACAAATACTTCTCATTATATAACTAACCTACCAGGAACCCTTTAGAGGAAGGTGAAATGAATTACTTCACATTCAGTGGCAGAGCCAAAACCATACTACTGGCAAGAAACATAATTCTATTGGGTTCTCCACTAAATTCTCTCTGTAGGGGAAGAAAAAAAAAAAAAAAAGAAAGAAAGAAAGGAAAAAAAAGGAGGAAAAAGAAGAAAAAACAGAAAACTATTTCATATGCCATATATTTTTACCTGTATTGCAATAACAAAAGAGATGGAATGCTCATAGAGTTGTTATAGTAGTGATCCACCATTACACTTCATAGAAATGTGTAAGTGCTGCTAGTGTTGCAGAGGACAGTTCCACTCAAAATTAAAGCACACTGAAAAGGTAAGAGAAGAGAATAATTTCTGTCTTACATGAACACATACAACACAGACACACAGGTAGAATATTGTTCCAGTGTCTCATGGGAAATACGAGATACCACTTTTTAGATGCAAATACTTTTTGAAGTGTTGGACATGCTGTCAGGCTCAAATCCTCAAAGATAGAAACGTCTCAGGATTTCTGAATTTCAGCTGATTGTCATTACCTAAATACCACCAGCTAGAGGTATTAGTGAATTCAATTCCTGTAAAAATAAAGATGTAGGGAAAGTACATTTTACCTAATTATTGCATTACCCCTAATATAATCCTGCTAAAAAATATCACCATGACCTCAAGTAATTGTTCTGACACACCTTGGGAGCTTTCAAGATCAATTTTTCTCTAATGCATGTTCTTTTTCTTATCCTCCATATAATAATATGGATTCTTGAAAATGGAAAATCATGTGTCTAGACAGGGCTTACTGGGAAATAGGTGCAGAAGGCCACACATTTCTCATTTAAAATACTGAAGATTCAAAAGAAACACTTTAGCAATAGCAGAACATATTGTTAGTGTAGCCTTTTTTTAAAAGCACTACTAAAGAGATTCAATTATTATTTCTTAACAGTATGTTTCTTTTCTTATGGAATTTTGGAATGGAATCTGGAAAATATCCTAAAATGATTTGATTTCTATGTGCACAGTATAGATGGCTTACAGGAAAATGGGCTGTAACTGCAATCTCAGTAGTGCAGTAAGAAAGACCTGGTGTTGGAAAGTCAAAACAAGCTCATAGAAGAGTATAGAAAACTCATCAACAGTAAATAATGAGGGAAAACATGAAAACACTTTTATAAGATGCAACAGTAGAGAAGGAGATTGTGAAACTACTTCTGTAGGACAGACTATTTAATACAGGGACAAATATATGAAGAAAGCTATGCTTTTTCAAGTACTGTTCCTTTCACCCAAGCCTTTTTTTTTTTTCATCTTTGAATGAAAAATGCATCTATAAAATCGAGCAACACAATACTTTTCTTTGCATGGCATGCATGTTTATATATTTTGCATAGTGATATTTGAAAGCCAATGTGCCTTGCAGAATAATGTAAATTGTTGCTTTTAAAGTGGAAGTTTGTGTAAACTCACGTTGATGTCAGGTTAATATAGCAATTGTATTAACAAGGACAGAATTGCTTAAACACTAAGGAAATGAATGTAAAATTTATCTGAGTGATACATATTTGTAAGACATACAGATGCATATTGTGAGCTATATTTCTTTAATTTAATAAAAAATGAGCAATATGCTTCAGCATAAATACATTTCTCAGACTTTCTTTATTGAAGGACATTCACCTGAAGCCTCTTTTGGCTGCTGCTTAAAATATTTACAGAATGTTTTTATCATTAATTCTTTTAGAATGCTTGAAATTCTTTTTTTCTGACTAGTGTATAGAATCAGAAATATAAATCTAGCCAAAATAAAAGCTGTTGCTGAAAGCATAATGCTGAAGATGGCAAATCAACTAGTTTTCCTGTGTCACACGTTATATCAGCACCTTTTATCTTCAACATCTTGTATCTTCATACTTTTCTTTGGGGTCCCCTTTGGAGTGTTATTAAGTAAAGATATGAAATACCATATTACATCATTGACTTTACTCTGATTCTGGATCTAAGAGTCAGCCATAATCTCAAAAAATTCTTTAGTCTGCTTCATTGTCCCATTGCAAAGGTAAGTTAGAGGTACGCAAGATAAGCACATGCACACTTGATTCTGCCCAAAAGCTGTAGTTAAGTTCCCAAACTTTTAAATTCTCTGTGCACCAAGTCCAAACTCAGAATCCTTTAGCGTTGGTTCCAACTCTACAATAAATAATTGCTTTACTCACACAATATGTGTTTGACATTTCTTTCAGTGCCAATTTTTGGTATCCAAAATTTCAGAGAAAACAATAAAGGATCTATATCTCCTTTATGTCTGTATGTAATTTTGCTCTCTCCTTTCCAAAGTTCTCAAAGGCTATTTCATACATCCCTGAGGGGGGCTAGCCTTGAGGAAAAATGACCCCTTTGTTGTATCTGTTTTTTCCAAGTTGTGTTTTACATCTTGTGGTGTCATCAACCAGTACATCAAGAGCATTACTGCACTTGACTTTCCTTATTTTCTCCTGACAATATCCTCAGGGTTGATAAATGGTCCTGCTTTGATGTAGAAGGCAATATATTTATTTGAATCCTATATATAAGTTTATGAAATCATGACATTCTGCAACAGTGACTGGAAAAACAAGCAAAGGCTATTACATCAGTTAACCCTTAGGGGACGATTGCTGGTATCCATTCTCTTGTCATTAACTCCTTGAGATCTGAACACATATATTACTAATAATAACAAGATGCAGTGCATAAAGCACAGAAAAGAAATATAATCTTTCTGTCTTGCTCACTTTTATGCTATACATTTCTGTTTAAGCTTGATTCAGCTAGGACCAGTATCTAGGTGATGTTTATTCAAGGAATCACAAGGTGAGCTTCAGGGAGTGTAAACACTGGACTACTTGCAGTAGTCTTTGAAACACTTTTTATTTAACTGCAATTCTCATTTCTCGCTCGCACACAAAAATAACTAAATTGAAAAGGCACATAAGGAGAAGCTGAAGTAAATGGCAACGAGAGGAGCATTATTTCAAAGCCATGAGAAAATAGATTCCAAACAGTCTAACTCCCCACACAGCCTTGTGCCAGGGCTGCTACATACCCCGCAGCCAGGCTTTCTGACTGCCTCTGTTACTTGAGATACAGGCAGTCAGGCTTTGGCACATCGTTCTACTTCAGTTCTTCCACAGCTCAAGTGTCCATTTCATACCAGTGTCAGTCCTTTCAATGGTGCTCTAAAAAGCATCTCTAAAATACATGTATTGTAAGCTCTTTGGAACAGGAAATACCTCTGCTTAAATCAGTTTCTAGAGTCCACAGACAAGAAATCACTAACCTATCTTGTATTACAATAGGAATGACAAGTGCTCCTAATAAATGGAAGCATATTTATTTTACAGATGCCAAACCTGCATCTTCAAGTCCCAAACAGATGGGTTCACAAATCAGTTGGCTGCGGTTTTAGAGGAACACTGGAAATTTATCCTATGGAGAGCCGGTGTAGGGCCCAGACCAGTCACAGGAGTGCCCCAAGGAGCTGTTCCGTAGCAGCCCCCACTTTGCCCACTGCAATCGGTGGGCCAAAAGCAAGAAGCAAATGGTCCAGGAACCAGCATGGGCTCCTCACCCCCTTCTGCTGCTACCAGGGATTGTATGCTTTAGATTATTCCGCGACTGAGGAAGTGGTGCTGATTACTGACTCAGTGTCAAATGTATGTTTACTAACTGTTCATCTCTGAATATAACTGATTTAGGAAATATGATTTTATTTGTGGTGTCATTTTATTATGTGCAGTAATTGGTTTTCATATGATATGTCACCCAGGGGGTTATTTGTACATGAAAGGAGAGATGTTGAGCTCAATCTCTCTTATCGTGTGTGTTAATGAAATTAAACCACAGCACATCAATTGATATAATTTGCCAGCACTCATAAATTTCCATATCTGGGTTGCTGATGAGCAGATCATGCTAACGTACAATTTAAAAATGATCAAATACTACATTTTTGGATGGCGTAGGAGGAAGTACAAGTAATTAAGCAGAGCTTTGAATTACTTTTGAAATATTTTGGGAAAGCTGCTACATTATGCATAATGTCGTAGTATATTCCTTACAAAATTCAATTCAACTATTGCTTCCAGAGTTGTTATCACTTCAGACCCTACACCATTAGTTCAGGTAATTCATATTAAAGAAGCTATTATGGCGTATTCATTCAGCAGCCATCTGTATCATGTGATAAGTTGAACCTCAGTTTTGATTCCATAACACAAGTGGCAGTGTCAGTAAATTTGCTAGGAAAAATTCCCTGTGGCCATAGATTTGTTCAATCAAACAAATGGCCCTGCTTGAGGCAGCCAGCAGATGCTGTCATCTGTAGAACATAATGATCTTTTTCTCCACCCTAACCCCCACTGATTGCAAGTCTGAACATTTTAAATATATATAGGATAGATATAATGTAGCTATATAATCAATCCATGTAAGTGCCAGCTGCATGTGACTATTAGTCCTTTTCTTCTGTTCTTCCCTTTTACTCCTCCTAGTCCACCCTTTTCCTTCACTGCACTCAGAATATGTCTATGCTAGTGATTTGCTGCCGTTGAATAATTTACACAGCATATTGCTGTAGTTTTGCAAAGGTCTAGTTTGGCTGGAGTTTTACATCAGTGCCTGTGGCTTCCCTTTGCAACTACACAGGCTCTGTCCTGACCAACTGCTGGAATTTTAAATATTAAATGAATAGCATTCCAAATCTTAAATGGCCGTGGTTGTAGAATAACGGCTGCCACTGTTAGAAATAAATCGTGGGGTCTGTTTGTGCCTGCAGGTTTCTTTCCTTTTTTTAATAAACTTCTCTACCTGCACTGAATGTACCTAGCTGTCTGATTTTCCAAATGTTAATAAAACTTTGCAGAGGAAAAGAGACTCTTAATTTTGTTAGGTTTCTGGGTTTTTTTAATCAACCCTGTTGGCAGTTGTTTCATAACAGAAATGAAACTGCAATTCACCTCTCAGTGACATAAATCTCCTGCCAATACAACATAAATTCCCCTTTCACTGTCCACAAAAAAAAAATGTGCTTCCCACACCCGATGTTGCTGTGCCCTTGATTCATTGCATGTTGTGGCATAGCCGTTGCCTGGATAGCCCAGATGCTTGCTCATTCATCTCTGGCAACTGTAAGCGTTTGGGAAACTGCCTTAGCTGTTCCAAACTGGAAACCTATTTGCCAGCCAGCGCTTGTATACAGCCTTTTTCATATATATATCTCACTCGTTGGAGTCAAGCACTGAGATGAATGCACACACAATAAAGTTGGTAGCTGTTAGTGGTAACATGCACTGGAATTTACATTTCAGTTTTACATTGTAAAACACAAACCGTCACATTCACATATAATATAAAGTGTGAGCTGGAAGCCGAATCTAAGGGTAACAATTATTGTAATAAATATTGATAAAGAGCTGAAAGAATTAATAGATTACGCTAATTAAGCACACGATCCAAGAACCACTGAGTGGATGAAAGATTTTATTGAATTAAGTTGGCTTGGGATCAGCCTCTATATCTTGGATCACAGGGAAAAAGTAAAGATCTGGGTATGTAGCTCTCTTTTCATACAGAAATCAAAGGAAATACCTCATGGTATTTGGCTGCTTAGTCAACAGAACAGTATCAGAAAGGAAGCAAAGCCTTGTGCTGCCAGGCTGCAGATGAACACATTTTACCTGAGAAGCTATGGTATGAAAATGCCAGCTACTTGTTTAATTGTCAGCAATGTTTGCCAAACTCCCTTCTGCATCCTCAGAAGTAGGAAAATGGACAGCAGAGATTAAGTATTCATAGTACTGGTGCTAACAGCAAATGCCAGACTTACACGGAAGACACTAGTATGCTTAATGGCTCAAATATGACTTTCTAAGACATTACTCAGTATTTCTACAGGTGCTAAACAAACCCGCCATTATACAGTAATGTGGATGTGAGAAGGCATTGTATTGGAAGTGTATGTATATTTTCAACTGCACTAAGCAATTAAAAAAACATCATTAATACTTCCAACTACAGGCATATTACAATTACCTGACATCTAGTTTTGACAGTCTTTGTCTTTTAGTAACTAGTGCTGTATTGCATACACATTAAAAAAATAGCATCACTTTTATATTTGAGACTGATCTTTTACAGTAAAAAAAGTATTTCCTTTGCTGACAGCTTCACATAATAAAACTTTACCAAATTTATCTCATGCACACACACAACTTAGGTATGGTTTTAGCAGATAAAAAATTGCTTGATGTGGTAAACTCCAGAAATGGAGTCACAAAAACCTTGGGTGCAGACACTTAAACAGGAGAGAATATTTGGTACTGCTCCTCTGATCTTGGCTTTTGCAATTTGAATCCATGTCACATTAGCATATATGTTTCAACAGGTATTTAATTTCCTTGTTTGTGAGCTACAGGTAGGTTATCCATTTTAAAATACAAAAAATAGTGTTAACAATACACAGTTTCATTGGTCCAACTGTGAAAGTGGGGCAAATGTACATATACTTTGGAAATCCCACAAGAAAATTCATTTTTCTTCATGGTCTTCTGATTCTCATTGCTTCTGACAGTGGAAACATCAGAGAATAAACTTGTTCAACAATGGCCAACACATATGTTTCCTATCTTTGTAAGTGCTGAAATTGGCTAATTCTGAAAAAATACAGGGATACTGGGAAAAAACAGTGAAATAATGCATCATTGCCCAAACGCCACAAATGTTTCCAGTTGGATTTTGCTAGAATATGGAAGAAATTCTCTTTATTATCACAAAAAAATCTTTCCAGTAAAGCTCTGAGGTTTTGATGAATTGAAAACAAGAAGAGTTTATTATACTTATACTGACATTTAAATCTTTCTTAAATGATCACCGAAAGAATCTCATCCAGTTGCTTAAAATAGAGATGCTTTTAAGCAAGACAGAACATAAGTACAGCATAGTGACTCACTGTCTTTCTACTGCCGCTAACAAGAAACACAAAGTGCAAAAAGTCTTGTCCACTGGTTATAAACATGCAGCTAAACTGATCTTTCTCGGTGTTTTCCATTCTCAAATAAGGCTGGCATAGTGACAGAGAAAGTCACAACAGAGTGTGTGAAGCAAATTTTACAGACAGCTGAAAGCCTATGTTCTTCATCATATGTCTAAAATATAAATACCTGGGGAACTGTTATGAGTTTAGCCAATTATATATGATCCCATGCACAACCTTTTGTTTGGTTAGGAATGAAATTAAGAAATATTTTCTGTAATTGTTTCTATGCACAAATTCCCTGTTCGTGTAGACATCATAATTAATGATGGAGCACAGCCAAAATTCAAATAATAAAAATTCTGAAGTGTTGCAAGTAAGTGCCTCTTATTTACCTTTAGTGAATAACATCTTGATTGTGTACAAAGGCACATTTGTGCAAAGAGCAGCCCTAAGCTGCATGTGAAATTAGCCAGTTTGTCCTCTAGTGATTACAATGAGCAAGTGTGTTTCACTGCTGGAAAAAAATCTGTATCCACCTCAAGCAAACTGCAGGCAACATCTGCAGTACTGTACTCTGTACTGCCTGTAAAGGGATATTTGAGACATGAACAGCAGTTATGTTAGACAAATGTTTCAGTAACAGCAAGCCAAGTGGTAGAACCAAGAGGCACAGGCTGTAAATTAAAACATTAAAAGGACATACAGCAACAAAACACACAACTGGATAGCTACATGTCAAATAATATATATTCACACAGCTTGTATATACAGTATAATAGTATTGACATTTAATTGCTTCTTAAAGCATGAGATCATCTTTGGGGTAAATTACTGCAAATACTTTTTAAGTGTTGAAGAAAGAAAAATTATTTTGAAGAGATATAATTACTGATATTACAATTACTGAATTACAAAGATAGTGTATTTTATCCTTCTCTACTACCTTACTTCATTTATAGGCTGTGCCCTTTCAAAATGTAGAGCAGACAATATGATAAGAATATGTTTGTGTGCTTATCACACTGTGTTAATTCTACAGATTCATTTAGGACCTTGTGTGGCTTTGGCTATGCATCCATTAACTTCCAAAAGCACTCATATTCTTTAATGTGCTTTACATCTTACCTGTTGATAAAACACTGACTGTCCAGTTCAGGTTAGTATTCGAGTGCCTCACAACAATTTGTGTGTTTTATCTTTACAACAGGTCTGCTAGGTAAGGAAATAATCTTCACATTAATGAAGCAAGAGATAGTCTATGTGCCTTGTGAACACTCACACAAGAAGTCTGTGGTACCCCCACCTCTAGCACCTAGGCACCTTTGAAAATGTGCGGAACGAGAGTAGTAAATTGTAATAGTGAGATATTGACTCATATTCTTACTCACTAGTCAGTCTAAATAAAATGTAGAGATACATTAAGCTTTCTGTTTCTAAACCAGACATAAGCTATGACAGGTATGTCTAGGGACCAAATAGCAAGCAGCATGCTGTAATACAGAGAATATCAGAAATTCTTAGCTGTGGTCAGTCCTGACTCCATGAGTCATTATTACAACAAAAATATATTATCACTGGACTGTCAAAATTCCAGCTGCTGGGAAATTGTTAAAATAATCCAGTTTTGGTAGCATGGAGATCACACCTGGCTAATTAGAGCTTCTAACCCCAGAACTTATGTTCAGAAATCATCAGATCTTTCTTCATATCTGTTTTTCAGCTGAAAATACTCTTTCAATAACTAACAAAGATTTGTTCTCTTAGTCAATTTTGTGCCTGATTAGGGCAGAAGAGGGGCTGACATTACTCATCATCACATGCATACAGGTCAGAGGCTGAAACATCAGGACATGTGCCTCTTCTATAGCCAGACTGCCACTTGTGCAGGGCTCCAGACATTAGGAATTCACCGCCAACTACAAATATGTTCTACCAGCTACACTACACACACTGTAAGATGGAGAGAAATTTATATCAAGCCTATTTTTTTCTTCCCCATCTAGAATAATGTTCCATAATTTATTCCAGAGATATGAAATTATTGCAAAAATTTTGGCATAAAATATCATTATTTATACACAGCGCTCTTGAAGAAAAAATTTAAAGGAAGTAAAAGACAGAATGGAAGCACTGACTTATGACAAAGCTATTTCACACATTGAATTTGTAAAGCATTATCATCAATGTGGAACTAAAAGCAAGTAAGCTTTTAAAAGTCAGCTGAGTGTTTGAGTAAGAATTTTTTACCTGACCATCATGTACGATGAGAATGAAAAAATGGCAAAAGATCATTTTCTGTATCCTTTTTGATGGCATAGTTCCTTAATGACAAAATATGAAGAAAGGAAGCTGTTCGGTGCAAAGATTAGGATTTTACCTCCTATTTCATGTCAGTATTTGACACACATTTCAAATACTTAATAAGAAATAATAAACATTTATCCTGAGTCACCCATCAAACAGAAGTGGGAGAGTCATTTGTCAGACAGCCCATCACTGGCTGCTGCTTGCACAGTCTTCTCCCTCCCTGCCAAGCACAGCTGTTTTAGGCAGCAACTGAGAAAACTTGCCTGCTAAACTGCTTCAGGCTACAGTCTTGGCTTTGACTTCATCTTGGTTCTAGATCTCAAACCCAGCTCTTGATCCTAGCTTCCTAACTGCAGATCAGCTCACCCAGCCTTGATCCACCCTACCTGTTTCTTGCCTCAGATTCTGTTGTAGTTTGTATAAATTCTCCATTCCTGACTTCAGCCTGATCCCAATCACACTCTTAGCTATGTCTTTAAGCTTGGCATACACAGTCTGACCCCAGATGGTCATTACTATGGTATCTGGGTTTGGCTTACATAGTGGTGATTTCTATGTCATAGAATCGAATCATAGAATCATAGAATCATAGAATCATAGAATTGTTAAGGTTGGAAAGGACCTCTGAGATCATCGAGTCCAACCTGTTAACCTAACTGACTGGTCTACCTGGGCCTCTTCCTGTAATTGTTTCACATATTAGTGAGATTTAGTGCAGCAATGAAATAAGGGCTGTGATCCAGTCATTAGAATCCCTTGTAGTGAGTTCTAAGGGAAACAAAGAAAGCAGATATACATTAAATGTTATTTGGATTTCAAACTCTGTCCCTAAGCACCATATCCACACATTTTTTGAATACTTCCAGGGACTGTGATTGTAGCACTTCCCTGGACAGTCTGTTCCAATGCCTAACCACTCTCTCCATGAAGAAATTTTTCCTAATATCTAATCTAAATCTCCCCTGGCACAACTTGAGGCCATTTCCTCTCATCCTATCACTTGTTACTTGGGAGAAGAGACTGACCCCCACCTCACTACAACTTCTTTTCAGGTAGTTGTAGTGAGGTGGTCTCACTATAAGGTCTCCCCTCAGTCTCCTCTTCTCCAAACTAAACAACCCCAGCTCCCTCAGCCACTCCTCATAAGACTTGGTCTCTAGACCCTTCACCAACCTAGTTGCCCTTCTCTGGGTTCTAGTACCTCAATGTCCTTCTTGTAGTGAGGGGCCCAAAACTGAACACAATATTCAAAGTGCAGCCTCACCAGTGCCAAATACAGGGGCACTATCACCTCCTTGGTCCTGCTGGCCACACTATTCCTGATACAAGCCAGGATGCCATTGGCCCTCTTGGCCACCTGAGCACACTGCTGGCTCATGTTCAGGTGGCTGTCAACCAACACCCCCAGGTCCTTTTCCACCGGGCAGCTTTCCAGCCACTCCTCCCTAAGCCTGTAGCATTGCATGGGGTTGTTATGACCCAAGTGCAGGACCCAGCACTTGGCCTTGTGGAATCTCATACAGTTGGCCTCGGCCCATCAATCCAGCCTGTCCAGATCCCTCTGCAGGACCTTCCTACCCTCCAGCAGATCAACACTCCCAGCCAACTTGGTGTCATCTGCAAACTTACTGAGGGTTCACTCAATCCCCTCATCCAGATAACCGATAAAGATATTAAACAGAAGTGGCCCCAATACTGAGCCCTGCGGAACACCACTCGTGACCGGTCGCCAGCTGGATTTGACTCCATTCACTACCACTCTCTGGGCTCCTTAAAGACTTCCTTGAAACATCATGATTTAAATTATGCACTTATAAAAATCTTGAGTTTATGATTGTTCAATTGTATTAATATAAAAGGGAATTAAAATTACACTACAGGTGCCATTTACAGTGTCTCCAAATGATTTATCCCATGTATTTCTTTTTCCACTGAAGCACTGGATTGTTTTCCTCCATGAGAGTCAAGCAAGCAGGTATAATGCAGGTTCCATCACTTAAACTTGGAGCTAGCTTTTTTGTGCATCAACACTAGCAATATAGAGGCCAAATTTCACTATAATCGGTATTTAGAAGTTCATTTGGGTAGTTTTTGCAAATGTTGATGATGGAACAATCTTGAGATAAGTTGAAAATTTTCTGTTTCCATAAAGCCAAAAGAGTTTAGGCTTGTAAAAATGAGCTGGGATGGGCTGATTCCCTTCTGCCAAGAAGGAAGCAGCGTACTCTGTGATAGATTATGGCATAACCAGAACCTAAGGTAAGAAAAACAAATTTTTCATTAGATATACGCTAGGAAAGGCAACATTTTAATGAATAATTTTCTTGTGAAGCTTCCTTCAGTATGCATATGCTTAGACATCCTGTGGGCCACTGCGATCAGGGGGATCAAGAAATAACAGGCTACTTTGGGAACAGAAATTTCAGAGAGACACACAGAACAATTGTAGAAGGATCTGCCCTTTTGTATAACAGTTTGTCAATTTATTTTATGTCTAGACAGTGGGTGAATAATAAAAGGTGAAGATCAAAGATTTCAGACCTTGTTTTCCACTAAGTTTGAGATTACACTCCACTGGAGATGTCCTTGAAGGTATAGTAAACAAACAAACAAACAAACACTGCCAAATGTAAATGTAAATTGAGATGTAAGGAAATAACAATTTCTTTGGTACTGTATACAAACAAATATGGACATTTACGTATTTAAAATCCATTTTGGTTAAATTGAGCAAGTCATATAACACATTCTCTCTCTCTTTCTTACCAGTACAAAGATGCAAATCCACTTAAACCCTTGAGTATTGTGGATAGCATACAATAAACACATAGGCGTGACACACTGTAAAATAGCGGTAAAAATTATACTATGACAAGCAAAAGACAATATCTGTGATTAACTGTTTAAAAATAATCAATTAGATGATAATAATCCTTTAGTTTGAAAGACTGCAGACTGAAGAACCTCTCTCCATTTTATTGGAAGTCTTCTTGGCTTGTAACCCAGACATTAGCCAGAATGGTCACTAACAAAAGGCTATTCATCTCACAAATAACATATATTTCTACTTTATCTTATTTTATTTATTCTGTCAATAATTGAATACCCCTAATACCCTTAATACCACTAATACTACAATGATCTGTATCTTAACTATTATTAATGCTTGTTCACCTGTAACTGTTGTTATCACAGCTGTGACAGAAACAAAACAAAAATGAAACAACTCTCCTAATTGAAGAAAACGTCTATTATATTTTGAAAAGGACATGCTTATTAATTAATCTCAAGCTAATGGAGTCTGACCTTTTTTGCAAGAGGAAGATGGGATTTTCAACCAGGTGAATTAAAATTGTTAACTGAAATGTATTGAATCTTGTTTACATAGACAGTATGAGAATTACCGTGGTCTTTAACTGTTCTTTCACTGTCTTATGAAATAGGAAGAGAATAGGAATACACAGTTCTACTTCCAGGATTTTGATTTTCACTGAATCATAAAGTAAGGACATCTTCTATGCTCTGTAATGTGTCACTGCTGCATAGTATACGGCATGACTAGAACAGTGTCTGTGCCCTGACACAGGTATAGGCATCCTCCATAATATTAGCAGATACACACCCATCAGAAAACAGGAAACACATGGATTTTTCTCATATGGCAGATGCATTTCTGATTCTTGGATAAAGAAAGGGGCCAGATTATACGGAGTTCCTACTTTGGTGGCTTTTGCTGTCCTTCCCACAGCACCTGGAGGATGCTGCAGTGGGGACATCACACTTGCATGATCCCAGGCTGTGATGGGGTCTCCCATGTGTGAACTGCACATGGCTTCCATGCTTTGAAACTTACAAGTCAAACAGAAGATAACAAAGATACCAAAGAAAAGGCTGAAACCAAGAGGCTGTTACATAATATACATGGTAACTAAGATTTTGGATACTGGATCAAACTGCACATTATGGCTGTTGTCACAGTTATAAAATGACGTGCAGCTTACAACCCTCCTTATCTAACACTCTGGACTTGACAGGGGGTTATTTTCCTTAGAGCTATTTCTTTCACTTAAGGATCTTGCTATTTCCTAATTGTGCTAAGGAGACAGGCCCTGCACTATGAGGTGCTGTAAACCCTTTCTTTGCTGAGATCTGTGAGCTGCAAGTTGATTAAAGTGACTCAAGGACAAAATCTTCAAAATGGAGCAGTTTTAGTTCTTTTTTTTGAGATTTGAAGCATGGAGAGCAAAACTTGAAAACAAGTAAGATCGATGTGCTTGATCTTAGGTTTTCAATTTTTTTTACTAGCTTTTTCAATCTATCTAATTTCCCTCTCTGGCTGAAGAAACAGTTGTCCTGTTTACTTCTTAGCCTGTTTCTGGCAATAGAATTTGTTGACACCCCTAGGTACAAGTGCAGATTCCTCAGCTCTCTTGCTTTAAAGATATCTAAAACCCTTTACAAATTTCATCTTTGTTGTTTCACCTAACCCTTTCAAGGTAACGGCATAGCAAGTCCCCTGTCACCAACCCGGCTCACACAGTACATTTATACAATGAATGTACCCTCATCCTAGCATTTCCCACTTCATCAATCTAGTCTAGTACCAAGGCCTTTGCTTTAATACCATTAAATAGGAGTGAATAAGAATCCTCTTGAGCTTTGGATGAAGATTCAAAGTGGTTGATGTTTAATATAAACTGGCTTGTCCTTTTCTAATTGCAAAGCCAGTTTCTAAGAAACTTTACTGTTACACGCCAGGAAACGTGCATGTTCCCACAGACTTAGAATACTTGTTTTATTAAACACATCCCTAATACATAAATGCTGCTAGTACTTTTTAATTTTCAAAATTCACATGACTCATCTGAGGACTAACATCCCCTCTCCTCTGGAAATTGTTTATCATTTAGTAAGCATATTTTTTCATCTGGAAGGCAGTTTTACCAAGGGTGAAGATTTGCTACTTCTAAATGACAGCAATAAACTTCATACAAAAACAGAAGCAGCATGTCTTAGAATTTCATTTTAGGTAAATAGAACTTACATCCCCATAGTGAGATGAATAAGCTTTTTGCGTTATTGCCTTTTAACAAAGCTGTAGATACAAATAGACATTTGCTGAGGCAGCAGAAAATGTTACCAT
This sequence comes from Theristicus caerulescens, assembly GCA_020745775.1. Taxonomy (NCBI): domain Eukaryota; kingdom Metazoa; phylum Chordata; class Aves; order Pelecaniformes; family Threskiornithidae; genus Theristicus; species Theristicus caerulescens. The sequence continues at coordinate 23,211,325 of CM036564.1, read as the reverse complement.
TTAGTTCTGATGTCTATTATATTGCATTTGGTGCAACACACACAAGATGTAATATTGCTTTCTCATATTAAATATACACTGTAATTTTAACTAAAATGTTCAAATGAGTCCTGTCATGCCTGAGCAAACCTTAGAAATCATAGTGACTTGCTAAATTCATGTTATATTGTCACATACTTGTGTTATGCTTCTTTCACATTGATATTTACTATCATGAATTGAACTCTAAACAGAATCTTTCACTTAATAAATTCTTGTCCTTTTGCGTGACCTAACTAGTAATATCAATGTCCACTGCTCAAGACCACAATGAAATGAGAAACTTTCAGTTTATAAGTTCGGTAAGGTATTAGTCCAAAAATGGCAATAAGGAACAATTTTAATACAAGTAATTTGGCAAACTGGCCAACTGGAAAAAAACAGGAAATCTATAGGTGCTTATATGAGTTTTACATGAGTTTTGATGAAATATAAGTTGAAGTGTTCCTGAGATCCACAACTAGAGGCACAAATAATTTGACCATAACCAATAAAAGATGAAAACTAGCCTCTCCTGAATTTGTTGGAGAAGTATTTTCTATCATCCTGTTATCCTGATGGTAGATCTGATGCTGGTGTACATGTAGAAAAGGATATGAATATTGTGGCCAGTCAGCAGATGGCATAACCATTTATCTTCTCCTATGCTCCTTGGGCCTTATGCTATGAGACTGATGCAACCAAGCATAAGATAAGAGTGGAGACAGACAAGAAGCTTTTGCTACTGGGGCCCCTATGCTCTGCAATCTTCAAGGAGTTTCTACATCATGGGACAAAAGCAGAGATCTCTATCGCTTTCATTTTTTTCTTTAAGCCTCTTCAAGGTTTATACATCATTATAAATTTAAGTGGTTTGTGAGTTACTGTACTTCCTCTGATGTAGGCAAGAGTATTTTTTTCTGTGTATTTTTAATAAACTTTTAATAATTAAAATGGAAAATATTTCTGTCATTTAAAGATATATCATTTCCATTTTTCACCTGCTTGCCAGCTTTCTCAATATCTAGATTTGTTGTTTTTCTCAAAGCAATTGCTGGTAGTGTCAGGTGATTGCACAAGCCTTATTTGAGATTTTCAGTGAATTTCTAACCTTCTTAATTATGGACAGAAGTTTAAAATATGTCAAAAGCTACACCTAAATATTCTGAAACTCAAAAGAAACAGAAGTAATATAAAAATGTACTTACTTTTAAACGTTATTAGTTGTAAACCAAATACATAGTTTATTCCTGAAGTCATGAAATAGGAAGCCTGCATACTGCTGCATCTTATTTACTTTCAACATTTCAAACCTCTTAGGAAATAAAAATGGCTGTTGGTCAGCTTTAATTTCCTTTCTAGTTAGCTTTATTTCCATTGCCTAAAGCCACATTCAGAATGATGCTCTTTCTGAATAAGCACAGTTAAATATATGATAATCTATCTCTATCTATTATCTATCAAATCTATATATATGCATACACACACATATATACAAGCAAGCACATTCTTTTAACAAACAGTGAAAAATCCATTAATTTTAATTGTATTAATGAAAATACCTTTTAATGTATTCTATTCCTGCTCCAGAATGGCAGTGTAGGGATACTATTTTCTATATGCAAATACTGTAGAAAATTAATATTAGTCAGGGGGGGTTTGTATAATAGACTTACCAAACTACTGCAATTTTCATAAACTAATAAAAGAAATTAATTGTAAACTATAAAATTAGAGTGGATTTTTGAGTAACTTGTGAAAAACTCGTAAGATTTTTAAAGGTTTGATAATTACTAAATGCTGGAGTCCTTTATTGTAAATCTTCACAGAAAAATATGTTGCATCTAATGAGAGACCAGGGCAGTAAAAATGAAATAGTCCTGTCTTGAAGTGAAAAGTCTTGCTAAATGGAGAAAAATAGTAACTCTTCTTGGCTGTCTTTACTACTGCTACCAAAGGCACAGTGTCATTATTGCATGCAGGGCTGAGAGCTTTGTTATGAATGAGAAATGTACATATGACACTTCATGTATGCATCCCTAAGAAAGGAGAGATACTGAAGGACCTTGTTCACTCATTTGTGTTGCAGGAAGATTTATATGACTGAACTATTATATTGATAGTGGATATAATTGTTGTAAATCCTATCTTTTCCACTCCCCTTTTCTTCTTCGTGTATGGCCCTCACTGTCATAAATGTGTAACCATGCCTGTTTGTAATGGAAGTGCTAAGAATTGATACACTAATTACCCATTATGAATTGTAATGAAAATGTACTGAAATTCTCATGTCTCTTCAATACTAATGATTGTCATCAGAAACTAACATCACAGATGTAAGGGTCACTCTCATCTTTTACAGGTTGCATCGGGCTGCCCTCCTAGCTTATCTAGTGACCTCCACCTGCAGAAGAAAATTATGTTCGAGGCTCTTTTGTCAGATATCAATATTAAACAATCTTTTGTTTTTCTTGGCAGTAGCAGCTGATTATCAAATGCTGCTAATTGTTGAACTGATGAGTGTTGGAAATAGTGTTTGTCACATCTGGTTAAGAATGGTAATGAAGTTCTTACAGGAACCCTAACATTTACTTTTAATCACAACATGTCTTCTCACTCACATAGTTGCAAAGAGCTGTTGTCAGAAACCTACTGCAGTAATGTAGCAATGTGTATACATTATTTAAGTAGCTTAATTAGGTTCTGCATTCTGACTTCTATTGTCCAACGCATGCAGTTATTTTAATCAACTTTTTGGGGATGAATCAGACAAAGATAATTTGAGAAGGGCTATCCCTGATTGTTAAGGATAAACCATAAACCACAAACTACAGTATTAATCTACTGTAATGAATATTATGTAACATTGTCTTGGAAGGTGAGGGTTCTTCTTTTCTTCATTAAATTTCAGCAAACTATCCGTATTTTGTGAAATGTAGAGCTGGCAGCACTATATTTTTAAGGATTTAAGTGCTACATTGCCATCCCTCTGGCCCACTGCATAGACTAATTGAATCTAATACATTGCAATTTGGAAAATGTTTAACATTATCCATACTATTTTAGTCTCACATTTAGCATATGTGAAAGATCTTTTTGCATGGTTTTCTTTGTTTAGGGTTTTTTAAGTGGTTGTAGGCTTCATTCTTTATAGAAAAGTTAACTTTTTTTCATTTCATTGACTACCTGAAAGAAAAAAGAATTATGTTGACCAATAAAGAATTATATTGGCAGGAGCAAGGGAGCGGACAACAGAAAAACACTAGGTGGATCCCAAAGCTGGGGCATGCAATGGACATAAGGAACTTCAGTATTTCACATCATACCGTCTATCTGGAATACTGATACTATTCAGCTAGAAAGAAATATATACCCTACAACGGGCATTTAACTCAACCATTGAAGTGGTAGAAGAAGTACAGATGAGAATTAGAGTTTCTTAGTACTATTTATATCCATTCTTCCTAACAAACTCTGAGTGTTTAGGGTAAACACTGACATCCGAATATGCTGACATTTGCCAATGTGCTAAAGTGGCTCCAAAAGACTGAAAAGACTCTATTTTACACTATTGGTGTAAAATAGAATTCAAAGGCTGCGTATTTCAGAGTATGCATTTGCCTGCTTGCTTTCCCTGTCCCCCATCTGAACACTTGTAAATATTCCACTTGTACATCCTGTTAAAACAGGAAGGTTTACTTTTTTTGTCTCTGAACCAGAAAGGTTCTTAAGCAAATTGTTTACCTTTTGACGCAACAAAAATTGCATCAAAGAAACATTTTCTGGAGGACAGATAATATCAAACCTGTCTGCAAGTGTTTAATCTCTCTTTCATTTTGGGTTCTGTAACATCTATGATAAATGACTTATTTCAATATGGTATTCTGTGATCAGAAAGCCAAAACAAGCTGGAAGACAAACCTGTCTGATGACTTATCAGATTCCAAATAAGGAAGAATCAAAGCAGCCAACAGAATCATAAAAGATGTCCTGCTTCCCTGTGAGAAATACAGGAATGGGTCAATGGCAAAACTGATGGGAAAATGAATGAGATAATATTTGTGTCACATTAACAATTCAAAGTATTTCCATAATTTTTCTCTGTGTGCGAATCACCTCAAGTTTGGGTTCTGTTTTGTTTCTTTCTTCTTCAGACTGAAGAACAAAATCTCATTCTAAATGCTTAGAAGCTGATCTAAGGTAGTTTAGCATTTTAAAGAAGTTCTCCATTTCATATATAGCATTTATTCAAATCTTAGGTCCCATTAGGAACCCAAAGTTACCAGAATGTGAAAGCTATAATATGCTATTCATAATTTTTACTTTTAATATATACTTATTGCACATATATATGATAAAAACAACTGATGGACTCAAACTGAACAGATTCCCTGAAAACATCTTCATCTATTTGAACCCACCTAGTTACTTTCATGTATGACACAACTTCAGACTTTCTGATATATGTATTGTTATTTTGGGCACTGAATCCTTGACACTGAATTTGCTGAATTTTTGGGGGGAGCCCAAAAACTAACAGTAGGACTCAGATTTTTCAAAAAGTGATGCCTAATGTCACATGCATAATTCTTTAGTATTCTTATATGAAAGTGGTCTTTTTCTCAGAGATGAAGGTATAGTGTCCATTAATCTGTGGGAACTAAGCTCTTGTGCAAATTATCCTGCTTTATTCAGATGCTTAAGTAAAGATTTATGCTTTTAATCTTAGGCATGTATATTGGAAAATGTAAAGTGCCTCATTTACAAAAAACATCACCACAACAGGCTTTAATTGGCTATCACCATCAGCTCAAGGATACAGGATTGAATGCCAGCTCTTAGTGACAGTTAATCTGCTTCCCCAAATAAAAAAAGAAGACTTTTTGGATACTGGCAGAAGGAGTTCGCTACTTCATTCTGCCTATAATCCTTTTGCAGACGTGCTTACATGAAATGAAATTTTGTAATATCAATTTCAAAAAGATAATAAATGTCTTTATTCAGTGGCAAAACCAGCCTTTAATCCTTCAGTACAACCTTTGATCCAAGAAGAAACTTTCAAACCTTAAATCCTTAGTTTTGGAAATCTTTTACCAAGACTAACACCAATTTAATTTCATTCATCACCATAAGAATGATGAAATGAATGATACATCAGACTCATTACTCAGAACTTGTTTATTTTCTTGTCACTTTCATTTTTTCTCTTTGATTTCCTTCTCTATTTTTGCTTTCTCCTATTTCAACAGTTTAGATAAAGAATAGCTACTACACTAATGTTTACATTGAACACAACAGCCAGTGCACTCACTTGGAGACCTGCATGATGAAGAGCTGGGAATGTTATTCCCCCATACCAAGCTATTCACTGACCAGAAAAAGGCAATAAAAATTGTGGTTTTAGTGCTCAGTGTATTGAAAATATAGCTACGTCATCTTATAGCCTACAAAACTCACCATGCTGACAAGCTGTTGCATAGGATGCTTTACATTCAATTCAGTGTCTTCTTATAAGATTCCTAATATTTTTAAAGAATTGCTGATCAACAAAATGTCTTGAAACATTGATATCGGATTAATGATCTTGTTATTAAAACTAATCTAAATGCATGCTTCACGGTACCTTTGAAGGAAAGAGAGGTTTTTATTTAGGAAAGCAAGGAGAAATTAAAAATACAATTTATGTGTAATAGATACATTTGTTGACTTGTAGCTCAAATATTTTACTTGTAATGATGTGTCTTGGTAGCTGTAAATAGCAGAAATTTTCTGATGGAAGTATAGCCACTAAAATATTTCACTGTTTCATTGATCTCACTTATGCTATTAGGATCAGTAAACCCTCTCTGACCTGAAGGTCAGCGTAGGAGTAGCAATCTAATGACTTCTCTAGAGCTGATAAACATTTTGCAAACAGGTAGTCAGATTGCTTCTTTTGGGAATAGGTAGTTCCAAAAGGAAAGTTCTAATTATGGACATGTAAAAAGGTCAGATTTTCTGCAGTTCTTCCTGACTAGCCAAATACGTGCTGCTGCTGATAATAAAATTTTTTTACCCTGTAAAAGAAACTATAGTGCAAGTTTTTAAACTCCATGAAATATATATAACAAGCAGAAATTTTCTTCAAATCCACTTGAAATAAGTTTACAACTGTGATCCAAGACTACTTTATAAATGTATTTTTTATTGCTTTCACGTCTCTCATTTTCATAAGCTGCCATATTAGTTTGTCTAAAAGCCTCCTCAACAGATTATTAAAATTTCATAGCTCTGAAAAAACGCAGGATAAAACTTTCTTTTAAGCTCAAACTTCATTTCACATAAGGCTTGTCCATTCTTACTCAACAAATATCATCTCTCCTAGACTTACAGGAATGTTTGTTTACCTTCACAGAATAGCTACAGGTGTTATTTTCCATCACTTTTGTATGAATAGCTTTTTCCTTAGATAAACAAGCCTGAATTCAAATTTTCTTAGAGGTTAACCAGGTTAACCAGGAACATTGCTCCAGCAACCAGAGGAAAAAAGGTCATATGGATAGATCTGTATGAAATGGAGAATTTTCTGACAAATCAGTGGTAGCTAAAAGTTTTAGTATGTCACAGAACTTCAAATAAGTACCCATTTAAGATTAAATACATTTTTGAATGCTAGTATTATCTATCCTCCTTCTTCATGTAGGAGATAGCCACAGTTATAAAACCTTTTTTATGTTACAAGATGCAGCACATCATTGATTTTCAGACCCATAGTGAGTTTATGGATTCAGCAATGAGAAAAAAACATCATTTGACTGGTAAAGAGAGTACCAGTTGATCAAGGAATTTTGAAAGTAACAAATACAGAATTCCACAATTTCATACTGGAAGATACACACTTAATGTTAGATCTGTTTCTTTCCATTCTGGTGATATATCTGCCATTTAATTCATAGTTTCTTTGCCAAGATTTGAATGTTTGTGGTTCCCTAAAGAATATATGTTTCCCTGGCTTCCATAATAATTTCCTAACCTTTTAAATCTCTTTGGTACTGCTAGATATCAAGAATCAAAAAAAAAATTAGGTGCAATAACTCAGCAGACAACTTTTATGTGTGCTCTACTTAAATTCAGTGTTTAAAGAAATAAGAGGAAAGCTTTCTAATGATTTTGGATGATCCTGCAAAGCTGTATGTGCTACAGTGGTCCCCCTTTCCTTTGCGGTACTCTGTTTCATATTGTGCACACAAACATATTCTAGAAATGGTTTCTCCATTTGTGAGATTTCTAAAAATTTAAGAAGTTGTATTACTTAGCTGCACTGCAACTAAACTGTATGAGTAGCAGAACAATAGAAATCTCTGTTCTCACTTTGTGCTTCATTTCCCTAATCCTCCCAGTGCCACTGGAATAGTTTAAGAATTCATGTTTCAAAATTGCATGTCAGTTGGCTTCATAAAGCAATGACCACTGCAATTTAGTGCATTGCATTGCACACTGTGTCTCTAGTTAAAGGATACAAGACAACCAAATACTTTTTATTGCTGCTCACATGAAAAAATGTGTCTCAACTTATCACAGCCAAAGACCCATTTTGTCTTCTCCCCTGCAGCCAGCCCCTTTCCAGCAGTGTCATCAGTGCACATGGCCCTGCCACAGCGTGTAATTATCTGTACAGGCTGGAAAGATCCAGCTGTGAAAGGTATTCTGCTACAAGTAACAATTGGCTCTGCAGAGGATCCCACCTGCCGTGGCTTCAGCAACTGCAGAGTGTCACATGAAAGGCTTCCAAGAGGCTCAGCGGCTTTGAGACAGCATCCCCCTTTCTCGTGTCACCTCATCCTGCTTTCTGTTTCCATACAAGTTTGATTCAAAGTGCTCTGTATTCTCTGTCACAATCCATTCAGCAACAGTAAAGCATGCACTCAGAAAATAATACCTATATTTATTCTGAATGAAGATAAGATTGCTCAAAACTCTGCCTTAAAATCTACTCATACTTTCTCTTTCACTATTATATTTCACGCCTTTTATTTTTGACAAAAACAGTTTCAGGTGCCTATTCATAAGGAAACATAATGACCTCTTCACCTGTGAGATAATAAGGCAGAGTCTCATGCATGGAAGATAGTTTGCAACTTTTGCCTGTATTCCTATGTGGGGCCAAAGACTAGAAGAGGTGTCTAAGTTTACCTGGACCTCCTAATTACTATGAAAAATAGAATTTTCCAGGTGGAAACGTGCATTTTTCAGTGCAGCCAATTTTCTCTTGCTCAGTTCTTGTTCACACTAAAGAGCCAGGCCATGGCACTGGCACATCAGGAGTGAGGGACAGCTTGTTCTTCCTTTCCCTTCCAAAACATTACTCATGTCTTCTTTCAAGGCTCCTTATGGAAGATTTTCACACATATGAGGTTTTTATTGTACTTTCTCATCAGTAGCCAATCTCATAAATGACATCATGAATAATTTTGAATGATGACTCTCCATCCCCTCTATCCTTTTCCAGTACTGAAGCAGAGTTTGTTTGTTAGGAAAGCTATGCTGCATGGTTTTCTATCTCCAGCTTCTATTACTGAAGAAGCTAAACTGGACTACATCGACTCTCTGAAACGCAAACTGGCCAGCATTCAAAGCCATCCTTCATTCCTTGTCAGAGCCAGAGACTCGCAAGGCAATGACGAGGGTTTCAGAGAGCATTTCTGGCTCTAGGGATTCCTCAGAGCTTTCATTTGTCTCTTTCTCTCTTTACTTTTTCCTTCTTTTTGTTATGTCTTTTGTTTGTTTGTTTGCATTTTTCTGTTTAGCACATTCACAAAAGGATGTCTTCCTGTTTCCCACCATGATGACTGAGATATAGCTTGATTTCCTGTGGAAATACCCTCTCAGGAGAGAGAACAGTTCTACCTGTTTAAAATAGTTTTAGCCCTTTTTATTGGCAATGTTTTATTATTTGGAGTTGAATTTACTTATGTTGAGACAGAAATTGGCCTAGTATCTTTCAAGGTACATAACTAGGTTTAGTATCTTTCAAAATTCCTTGTAGACTTTAAAGATGTCACATCATAATGTGCAAGTGAAACAGAATAAGATGTATTAACGCAGCTTTATTTTGAATAAGGAACATTTGTTAATGTTTTTATTGAAAGGAGCAATGTCAGGACACTAAAATTACAGGGCAGCAATATTATGTAATTTATATATGTAGTTGCTTGACCATTTAATATCTTCTTTATAAACAGCAGAGGTTGAATTGTAAACATCATTAAATTACAGGTTTAATAAAACAACTATTTCCATCCCCACTGGACAGATATATTTTTTTCAAAGTTAAATCAGACCCTATGACTAGGATGAATGCTTTCAAGCTCTTTAAAGCTTGCCATTGTCTCTGGCAAAAAAAAAAAAAAAATGCTATGTAATTGTAGCTCAAAGCAGGAAGTAAAAACTTGTATCTGTAAGTGTAAGCTGCTAGCACTGAATATTTGCAAGCTAATAAACCTAGATACATGTCTCTACTCTGAATAATTTTTTACTTGTACAGAAATATATGGCTTTATTAAATGGATAAATTGTGCTGTAGTAAATATACTGGACTCCATTTCCTTCTGATACTATGTACATGTCCTAGGTTTTTTTCACCTTTTATTAGAATTGACTAATCCTTTTGGAAAGCTTAGCACACCTAGTTAAAAAGAAAGAAGTAAAAGGCTTCTGAAACAGTCATCCTTTCTTCCCACTTTATCCGGTGACCCAGGCCAATAAAGTACCTCTCTAAAGCCATTTGCAGTAAGCTTCTCCTCATGTATAAAAATTAAAGCACACCCAGTTACGTACTGTTTCCATATGCAGATCTCAGACTAATAGAACTTAGCTGAGATCTCTGTTGGAGATCAAGTCTCTCCTTGATGTGGGGAGACAGCTGCAAGTGTCTCTGCCTGGAGAGAGAGAGAGAGAGAGAGCATGGAACGCAGGACAGGAGTCTCCTCACTGGCAACACTGTGTGCAAAGCAGTGGGGGCAGTCTGGGGCTGTGCAGATCCAATGGCTTGAGAACATTCTTGTGAGTCCTGACCAGGAGCAAAAGACTCAGAAAAATGAACCAGAAAATCCCTGGAAATGCATTCCCCTGTCAGACTTGGCATTGTGCCTGCCAGGGAGGAATCTGAGATTTTGAGAGAAGTGTGTTTATTCAGATGGTGCAGATATGGTAAATAAATCTCTTTGTCCTATACATTTCTATAAGGAATTTTGATTTCTGCAGCCCCAGGATACAGAGATATATATGAAAGCTAAACCATGAGTATGCAAACAGTGCAGCTCTAGTTCATAAGCTTCACTATAGTCCTTGGCTACACCACCAGCTACTGCCGCAGTAATCCTTCCTATACAGCTACTTTTTCCTATGGCTATGGATGTTATTGGACTATTGTTCATATCAGTATCTAATCCAGGCAGTTTTTCAGCTTACGTGCTGATGCTGAGAGAACTGCCCTGCAAAGCATAACACATAGCAGACTCAGAGAGACTTACACATCTTTTTAAAGCTCATCTATGTGGTATCTCAGAACCTTTAATTTAAAAAGGCTCAGCTACATGTATAATTGAAAGCAGTATTCACCAAACAGTCGTGGGCTCTATGTTCCTACCATGCTGCAACAATCGATATGCAGAATTGCTTTCTCTGAGCTGAATCTCTTGCTCTTTCCCCTGCTTAGCTCTTTAGGGCTCACATACTCTTGCAGATGCAAGAGTACAATAGCATTAATTCTTATTCTCGGTTGGCCAGTCACCTGTTGTGATAACTACCCTACCTGTCCCCTTACTGTCACCTTCCAACTTGACTGCTCCTTCCCCTTTGCTTTTCACCTCCACTGCCTTTAGCTTTTTCAGCTTCAGCCTGTGTAGTAATCTTTCCCGGATTTAAAAGGGCTGAATAGCAAATAAAAGATCCCAACTTTACTCACAATAGTGTGCATGAAATGAAGGTCTATCAAATCATATACAGCATCAAAATTTTGCTTTGTGTTAGTTTCATCAGGTTTATCAGAGAGAAAGCCAGGAAAGGAAAGAAGAGGATGAAGAGATACAGCCAACTAATTAAGCAGTTGTTTTCTGGAACGATTGTAGAACAGATTGGCTTCAGGCACTGCAAGATGAAAATCATGTATAAAAAGGCCTGAAACAAAACAGCCTACAAATGAAGCAAAACTTAATGGAACATGACAAGTTAGTAAATACAAATGAAATATTAAAACTTGGCAAAAAATATGAATATATTTTAATGAGTGTTGTAGAATAACCAGAAACAAATCCTGTTTGGTTTTAAAATGAGAAATACGTGGTCATGGTGCAGGCTTATATCTTGCTGTATATCAATTTCCTTCTTGGTCGTTATTTCTCTCTTCCCTCTGCCCTTGTTCCAATAATTTTTACACCCACTAGCAAATGTTGAACAAACTTGATATAGCAATAACTTTCCCCAAAGATAAGTTAGCCATATGTGTTTCCTGAAATAGATCTATAGATACAAATTGCATAGTTTGATTTCCTCATGTAAACTCTTCAGATTATACAAAAAAAGTTACAGTGCAAATTCATACAGTGTTAAGCACTGGAGAGTACACAGGGGAGAGAGGGAGAGAACTTATAAATGCTCTAATTATGGAAGAAGCTTCAGCAGGGTCTACCAAGTAACTTCAAGGCACACTTGAATGAAATCAGGATTGATTAGCAAATTCCACATTGAGACAAGATTGTCCAAAACAGTAGAAAGAGGTGAAGGGAACTGTTGCATCGGTAGAAATAAGGTGAGATTATATCAGGATTCTTAATGATCAACCATGAGGGAAAAAAAATTTCAAAACTGAAGATAGAGAAATAAAAAGAAAGATTCTGGCATTGTTATAGTGACTGCATTAGAAAATAATTGTGGTGATTAATAATGGAGCTGAGGGTAGCACAAGATAACAAGCTGCTTGAAAGGGGACTAAAGATCGGAGTTAAAACTTCAATTTTAAGATGTCATGCAAAGAGACAAATGTAAGTGGACTATAAAAGTCCTAAAGGTGAGAGACATTCCCAAGGGGCACAGGGAGAAAGATAGGACAGTAGCACCAGACACTGGGTGGTTAAATCTTGGACATAGCTGTTGACCCAACTAAACATGTCCTGCATTTTGTGATCTAACAAGTGTCTTCCATAATATCATTATAGAGTCTGGGAAAGATATTTAAATTACATCAAAGTGCATAAAAACAGTTTTAAGGATTTTATAAATATTTTTGACTATTATTAATTCACAAAAATTAAAGAAGTTTTTCAGTAAGATGCTTATTTTACTAATTGGCAGGTTTCAAAAGCAGAGAGCCACTATTTTATGTAGAAAATGGCATCCCCTTCACTTGGTACGGCTGAAGAGAAACTTCAAATGCATGTGAGCAGAGTATAGTCAACCCAAAACAACACACTGAGAGACAAAGACAGCAAGGAAACAAGACCGCTCTTTGATTTACAAATGCTTCTCAGCAATGAATTCGTTTCAGGAACAGAAGGCAATCTCTTCTGGAGAAACAAATAAGCAAAAAGCAAAACAGAATAAAGAGCCAGAATGTAAACTAAACACTTGGTTGGCTCAGAGCCTGCAATTTGATGTCTTGGGTTATAAATGATCAAGTGCACTTGTATCAGCCATGTTGTAGAGCAGTGGTATTCCTGAATACTTAAAAATCCTCTGAAAACCAGTAATGTTTCATCAACCGGAAAGTACAAAAGGCAAATTAGTGTTGTTTTTTCATCACTCTTTGTGGGCAAAAAGATCAAAGAAGAGGTTTTCATACTGGCAAAGACCTTCTCAGTCTCTTTCTCTGCTTATACATAAAGATGTGTTTCTGCAATGTGACAATGAAGGCTAGCAAATGTTGAAAGTCAGCACCTACAGAAATTGAGCAACTTCAGGATATGAAGTCTCTTATGAGTATTTTATAAAAGGATTTACTCTTATTTCATGTTTATTTAATTATTTTATACTGAGAACTGGACAAGTAAATTTTTTGTGAAACAAGCTTCTGGCATATTTGAATTTTCCTTTTTAACTGAAGAACAGGAAATCACTAGCTCGGTCACAAAACATAACTTCCCAGAATTACATATGTAATGTTTAACATAATTACATTACTAATTTAATTACAATATCCAGTTTAGTAAAATTGCAATAGTATTGCAATATTGTATTATATTATAGTATATGCTCTGTATACTATTGTATACTATTATATTATATACTAAAATTTAAAATATACATTTTTCAACAGTATAGATTCCCTTGATGGGACAAAGATCTATGTGAAATATTTCAGAGAACCCCTTTGTTGCTGAAACTGTAGAGCAATGTCAGCAGAGTCTGAGAAATTTCCTTTTACCCTTCAATGTCCATCTTTGGACAAAATCATATCTTAAAACTGCAGTTCTGCATATGATTGTACTGCCTATGAAAAGTACCACACAATATAATTTCTATCCTAAACAAATTATGCACACACATTTCTTTCTTTAACTCAAATTTTCAGAATTATGTTTTAGTGATTATTCTGAAGACAAGGGAGAAATTTAAAATTGTACCAATTGTACATTTTCCATTGATCTATAATCATTTCATCTCCTGCCAGTCTACGCACTTTCCTCAGATGCTGTCTCAAAGTACGCACATAGCAATGCATTCATGCCTGAAAGAATCAAATGGAAAGAGTGACCTTCACTTTTCTTTTGTAACAGTCCAGAGGTGAACATAGCCCAGAAGTGATACCCGTCTCCATCCCTGGTTTGAGGCTGTGGCTCTGGCTAACAGCAGCTTTCCTTACCGCCATTTATATGGGATACTTGTACACTGTGGACTGGATGTGGCTAGCCTGGGGTGCCCCCAGGTCTACAGTTTGCCTGAGCCCGCTGCATCAGTATCTGAGTAGACTGCATGCTCTTGGCAAGGAGAGCTGGTGGCTTTTGGATTTGTGTCAACTCTCCAAAACCGAAGCTGCACTCTGCCTGAAACAGTACTGTGGCAGGAACTATGAGCAATATTTTGAACAGTTGCTTACTGAAACTGGAGGCAGACCATGCTATAAAACAGGATTAGATGCTGCATTAGGGTTTTTGTGAAAGCAGTCAGATGAGTATCCACTCCATCTTGTATTTAACATTCATCTGATGTGTTTAATCAAGACTATAGCCTCTCTTTGTGGGGCAAATTGGCTCTAGTCAGCATTTCCTTTTATCTCTCTTATGAAGAAAGGGCATTAAAATGAAAATTCAGTTTTATAAGGACTGTGATTCTAAAGGAATACAATGTACTCAAAGCCCAGTGAAAGGTGCAGTGCTAAAAATAAAAATGTCTACACATAGAAATTGCTTTTCAGATTTCAGCCATATAAAGATTATTCACTGCCAGTGATATGCGTCCACTTCTGAGTAACTCACAAGATAATTCTGTGCCACATAATGTATTCAGAAATGTTTTTTCTTTGATTTTGGAAAGGGGAATTGAAGAATGGTCCCCCTTCTCCCCCAACTGAAACTACGACAGGATTTGAGGTAAATGGAAAGCTGGGGAGAGGTTAGCAAAATTAACTCCCATATTTTTGCAAAACAAAATGCCTGGAAGACATTTAATGTAAAAAACAGGCAGAGACTACCTTTGTCTCTCATTAAACACTGTTTTGACATGTTAGTGTTCTTATTCTTAATGGTAAAAGTTAATATACCAAAGTTTATTAATTTTAGTGTCTGACATTTTAGTGACTCATGTATGATTATGCTAGAATGCATACTTAAAACACTAATTTTATAGAATAGGAGCTTCCATTAAAAAAAAAAAAAAAAAAAAAAGAAGGAAAAATCTGGCAAGACACCAGGGAATTTGCTGTACAGCACTTGTAAAAAACATTAAGATTCTCTGATGCATCTAAAATATTTGGCAAAATGTATGGCAATGTTTAAGGTTACAATACCTCAGTCTGAAAATATCTGAGATTCTTTTCCTTGGAGAAGACACAATATTCAGCAGATCACATCTCAGAAGCAAGCTAGATTGGAGGTAAAGCACTAGGGTCTGAGCCACAGATTATTTACCTAACTCTGCCACAGTCTTGCAGCATAACCTTCAGGAAGTCTGAAAGATTTTGATCCAAAGCTTCTTGAAGTCCACCCATTTCCTGACCTGTTCCCTTAGTCCCAGATTTCCATGATGGAAGCCAATGAAAAAAAAAAAAGAGACTGTAGTCCCTTTGTCCTACTGCTATACAAGAAAGATTTTTATCTTTATATCTGGTTTTTATGTTTCCTGAAAAAAAATTCTAAATAATTTTTCATTTATTCTTTAAAACATATGGATCTCACACATACCTGGGGAAAAGTTCTATGCACATGCTGCATATTCATTTTAAATAAGAGAATGAAAATTGTTCTTCACTCAAGTAGAATGAAAAATAAATTCTTTATGGCCATAGTAACTGGCTAGATAGAGTGTATAACAAATTCAATAATTTCAACATACCTTTTATAATGTTTTTTTGTCATTTTAACCTTTTTTTTCACCAGAATATTCTATTTTCTGTCAATGTACATACACAGTCCTGGAGGGCTTTACACTCCCCTGAGCTTTATAGATTTAAAATATTTTTATTTTCTTGTATTTTCTCACTATTTCTACCAAAATGTAGCTATTTTACTAGGAAGGGCTTAACAAGCCCTGTAAAATGTTTTGCTTAACTGAAGATCAAACCCAATGTGGCTGGTGAAGAACCTTGTGTTTATGTCGTCTGGGTCATAGCTATCCTTTTAGTTAAGGAATATTAATTCAAGTGCAAGGAAAAAAAAATACCCATGGCTCAGTAAGAACAGATAAATAAACAACTGGCACTTGGCTTCCTGATTTGCTTTGGCATTCAATTGAAGAAAAGACTTCTTGGTTTCCCAGTTGTAAGTGGAATACTGTTGAAAAGCAAGCGAATGCCCCTTAAGTCTTGGGACATGCTTCAAAACAGTTGTTTGGTGTTTTCAGCTGCTTTAATTTTTGTTTACACAAATGGAGACTCTTGAAAGGGCTTTATTTTCAAAACACATTTTCTCGGTAATATTATTAAAACTCAGTTCAAAGGAAGAGTCTACAGTTGGACATCCTGAAATGAGGCACCCACTACTTACAGTGAGTTTGGAAGCTCTTGGCCAGAAAACTAGTATCCATTTTCATTAATATCTCACTAATCTCAGAAAAATAACAAACTGCCCACTTTGATAAAACACTATAATGTTTTGAAAAAGAATGAAGAATAGGTCAGTTCCAAATATTAATGTTGTTTCATCCTCAGTATTGTACAGTATATCTGCTATTCATTACTGAGATTGTGCTCTTACAGTTTCATTTGGTTGCATTTATTATTTAACTGTCGACTGAGGTTTTCCTCTTCACAATTGCTCTATTGTTCTCTACTGTGTGAGATTTCTTCCTGGGTGTTTTTTCTTCTATTATGCTTTTCAGATTTTGGGTTTATAACTTAAAAGCCCAGCTCTAAAAATACCATTGTAATTTATCTGCCCAGGAAAAGAACAGACATGCATTCCCTCCCTTGTGACTGGTAAACTAACTAGAGATTAAGTGGTTAGTCTCATCTGCAGCTAACAAGTTGGGGGAGAGAGGCATTTTTTAGGCTGTTTGTACACAGCTAGGACCAAGAGGTGGCTATCCAGCATCTTGATGAGAAGAGACAATCTGCAAGGGGTTGGGCTGCTGCCTCTGTGGAGGACAGAGGCAGCTCGATCTCCTAGGGTTGTTCATCCTCTCACAGCACTAAGATTTTAACCTCTCAGGCAAGATGCTCTGCATCAGTGTGATCTCACTTGTTTGAGCAGAACACATTGACTCAAAACATGTGTCTGCAGAGTGCTGGAGGAAATAATAAGATACAGCCAGTTTGCTGGAAACCCGATTTCAGAAATTCTCTCAGGCAGGTGATTACTCCCTGTATTAGAGTTATGAAGAAAGCAGATGTACCAAGATGTACCAGCAAAACACTAAAGCTTTCTTTATCCATACACAAGTGCATCAGAATTGTTTCAGCATTACCTGGTCTTTTAATCATTACTAGATGAAGACATACGTATATATCATAAGAAAAATTACACAAAAAAAAGAAAAACATCATGAGACCCTTGGCCAGGACTTGAGATGTAAGTATTACCCCAGTAACGTATGTTAGTTCTTTGTTAATTTAAAACTCCTTGTATGAAATTATGAGCCTTGCTTACTTGGAGGAAATTTTTTAGAAATTTACAGTTTTCAAAATTAACAGCCTCAGTGGCTTATATTTAGAGCTTCAGATTTAGAACTGTTGGACCTAAACTATGACTACTAAAAATGAGTATGGATAAAAGAAATATTTGAGCTTGCAAGATAAGTAATCCCTGTCACAAGAAAGAATTTATACATCTGGTTTCATTTTACTTTATCCACTTTAAATAGGGATAAATGAGAAATATCTCATTGTCCAAAATGTCTTTTTTGTCTATGACTAAACTTTTTACAATCATAATTTTATTGGTCATTTTTTGCCATTTGTTCCTATAATAGTAATGAGAATCATGTAATCAAACTATACACAGAATTACCTCAGTACAAATTCATTATCATTTGTGAGAACTGACACAATGTAACTGAAGACAAATTGTGGAATAGCATCACCATTTCTGCAACAATTAGGACTTTAAAATCTGTGACAAGATTTTGAAATCCCACTGGCTACAGAAGAGTTAAATCCAAGGGCATTCACAAACCACCTGAAATCAGACCAGGTACAGGGAATAAAAATGGTAACTCTCACAGGCTGGGGAAAGGAGGTAGAAGCTAGTATTAGAATTGCTAATCAGAGCTAAATCTGGGGAAGGGAGAGCAGTGGGAGAGCTTGCCTTAGCCATCTATTGATTTTCTGATGCACTGAGTAGCACAGAGGACAAAGGCTATGGAACTGTGCCTGAGGGAACGCTGGTGTTCATGCAGCAGTAATTAGAGGTGAATTATCAGGCTGTAGAGAGAGGAATACCTGTGGATAAAAGTCCTAGGCTTATAGAAATTATTATTTGTAGGACCAGTGAAGAGCAGTCTAGCTCCTGAATGGTCCATTAAGCTTTGAGCTGTGAGAGAAATTGGCAGGGAAGCTTACAGGTAGAGACGGAGCCTCATCAGGTTAAGGTGAATGCAGAGCATGAAATCCACTTACACCATTGCTAATGGAGAACTCTAATTTCAGACAAGTTAGTCCTCATCTTTTTGAGGGGCAGGGGATGACAGTATTTTAAGACCTTATCGGCTGTCTATTTCGTTTCCTTCATTTTAAGAAAGGAGGAAACTACTTTCTTGTAAGTGGAGCTATATTCCACTGCGGGAGTCACAACTTAATGGATTGCAGTGTTACTGCTGGGAACATACCACTCTATTTCACAGGTGTGGGGAGGAAACCCCACACAAGGAAGACAAGCTGAGAATTACTAATTTGAGCAAGATTAGACAGAAAGCTTGTATTGCAAGTTGGCTTTTAATATCCTCATCCTAGCACCTTTTTGTTGGATTTTGTGACTTCTTAAAAAACAAACAAACCAAAATTGTGCATTTTATAGGCTTGCTACATCTGATCAATATTATGCTTACCCCTATGCTAAACTTGAATGAGGTCCAAAATGTTAACCAAGGAAAAAAATCAATCCAAGCTTTTACATGGATTGAATTAGGAAAGATGTTTGCACTGACTTCAATGATTGCTGTAGCATCTCCATGCATCGCTTAAAAAAATAAAAATAAAACCTCTTAGTGATGATCTGCAGATATTAACTCCATATTTGTTGTTTTTTAATAACTTATCAGTAAACTGGCTTTAAAATGTCCATAGCTGATTCAATTAAGTGAGTAAATTTGAACTATGAAAGAGTTTATTGCTATTAAAGTTGTGTGAGATCTGTTTTTTTCTCTGTGGGTTTTTCATCGTTCCCTGTAAGCCATAAAACTTTTTGAATTGTGTCAATACCATTAGGAATCCAATAATAGATTTCTACAGCATGTGAGACAGAGGCTGGTCAGATGGAGCTGTAAAGTCTGCATATCTTGATCACTAGTGTCATGCTTATTCTAAAGTGTGTGTGCATACACTGCCATGAAGGAGTAGGATCTTGAATTCAACTCCTGTATGCCTGTGAGAAAGCATTAGGGACTAAGATGAAGAAATCAGAGGAAGGAATATGAATCAAAGCCCAAAAGGGGTAGGGGGTTTCTTTTCCCTCTACACCATAAGAAGAGCAAAGTGCAAGAAAAAGTATTTTGTCCTTTTTTTGATCAGTCTCAAAATAGTAACAGTGATTTTTCTGTTTTTTCTTTAACCAATCTGTTTAGTACGTGAAGCTGTAGAAGTGAGAGAAGGTGCTGTCATTCTGGTTTATGAGTAGCACATTTTAACCATGTAGGACTCTTCCTACTTGCCTGAACATATCACTGGGAGACAGCTGGTTTTTTGTTTTCTGTTCAGGTACAGAATGTTATCAAGCAAGTTATTATGCTCCCTCTTATGAAAACAAGCTGTTTTCCTAAGCTTAAAATAAAACTTGGTTCCTTGAAGCTACACACTTACTCTTAGGTTTGAGATATTATAACTACTAAAGCAAAATTTTTTTTTCTTATCTCTGTTGAAGTCAACACCGAGATTTCCACTGTTTCTCCTCCTCTCTCAACCAATACTTCCCCCTGTTCCCACTCTCCTTGAAAACTCAGACCTTATTGAACCAGAGACAAAGACAGTATAAACTGACTTTCTACAGATAGGGGTATAGTTAAGAAACAGAAGTACATTTAA
Organism: Theristicus caerulescens; assembly: GCA_020745775.1. Lineage (NCBI taxonomy): Eukaryota > Metazoa > Chordata > Aves > Pelecaniformes > Threskiornithidae > Theristicus > Theristicus caerulescens. The sequence goes on along the minus strand of CM036564.1, from coordinate 23,191,443 downwards.
CATATGGAATAGAAATCAAAGTGGTTTTGAAATGTGTTTTAACATCCCTGGAAGAATGACTGTATCCTGCCAGCACATTATACTGCCTGGAGGGTATCTGTCTTTTTGGTTTTAGATTTTGCTATTACGATATTGTGTAGTTTAAAATTTTTCATTCCTGTGTGTCATTCACAGTCACTGTTGCAATGGACTCTAAGAGTAGGCATTTTTTTAACACTCATTGCCCATATTTCATATTGTTTTAAAACACGAGCAGTAAAATTTTGCTGCTGACATTAAAGAGAATTGTGATCAGAAGTCAGAGCTGCTTTGAACCAAAATTCTTCTTGTCAACCTTTCAATGAAAAAGTTGCTTGAATAAAAATAACTTTAGAAATATTGTGTGAAAGATATACTTCTGAAGCATAAAGAGTTTTTAAAAGTGTTTATTAAACCTCATGCTTCTTGGGAGAGAGAGAATTGAAATGGGATTCATCTTTTTTAGACAAATAATCAGGAAGGGAGGGTTTATAAAGAAAAAACATGCAGCATATCATCCTGTTGAAATATATACAAACAAGATTGAAACCTATAGCAAGACAGTGAAATGCAGACGCCATGTGAAAAGACTTCTTCACACAAGGTGTAAGAAGACTTGATTCTTGACTGAGAACCATTAATGTCATTGAAGTCATTGAAGTCATGGAAAATGAAAGGGGGGGGAAGACAATACTCTATTCCCAATAATGGCCTAGAATTAGAACTATAAATGGATATAAACCTGCAGTTTAGAAAGGAAGCAGCATGAGTTTCCTTGTTGCATTGCTCTTTCAGCAAGAAAAGCATCCACTTAGCAGCAGCAGTGCTACAGTTCTAAGCACAGCAATAAACCTTTTAAAGTGTCACTTTCTTCAGCATTAATCTAATGATAAGAGAGAGAGGCAATTGCAAAAGTCATTCTTTATTGTACCACTTAGCTCCCAGAAACTTCATCAAAATCAGGAGGGACCCCTTTTTGCTCTGATTGCCTGACCCAGAATCTTTAATCTCCTTTCATTAAAACCGCGTCTCTCTGTTTCCTTATGAATTGCCTTCTGAGCTTTTGGAAATCACCAAGCACAGACACAGAGCAGAGCCAAAGGCTAGGCCGGAGCATAGCTCTGACACCTGAATAGCAGCCTTCTGTACTGAGGCTACAGTCATTTGGATGTGAGACGTAAAACTGACATACTATTAATGAATGATAGCATTAAAAGTGCCACCACACTTGATTAAAACATCTGCTTAGACTTCAAATCAGATAAGCAGTTTTCTTCAATATTTTAACAGCCCTTAATAGCATGTCATTGTGATTCAAAACTGATAAAAGAGACACCTGTATCAATGGATTTGTTTTTACATTCTCTCCTTCCCTTTGAAGAGTTTCCATTGGGGTGGGTTTTTTTTTTTTCATACACACTAAACTTTCATGTTAATGTTTGGGAAATATTGGGCATGGTAAAGGTTTTTTAACATTTTAAACCTGTCAAAATTTACTTTATTTCCCTGTTTATTTTCCTCCTTTTCCCACCCACAAAAAAAAAAAAGTGTGATTGGTATTTTACAGAACAACTGCAATGAAAAGGGGGTTGGTGCAGGGCTGCATTTTTCTAGGAGAGAGTTAAATACATCGATATAGCTCTAGCTATATCTAGAGCTTTGTCTTCTAGAGAAGACAAAGTTAAAACTGAGTACAAGAGATTAACAGTGATGATGAAATGCATGAGAAATGAGGATTTCCCTATTTGACCAGCTGATACTCTCCCATACAGCATGACCCTCTTGAAGACTGACAAAGGAGGTAGATATATTTGACTGCAGAACTGTTCCTTTAGGAATGGAGGTGACAGCAGGCGTAGGGCCCTTTGCCCAGCTGCCAGAGACACCAATTACCTCTTTCTAGAGGGGTCAGATCCTTGCCGCTGTATATAAGGGCATATTTGCACAAGCAGCATGGACTTGAAGGACCTTGCTCTCTCATCAGGTAGTCCAGCTCAGACATGCTGGCAGGAAGCCAGCTGAAGATGTATATTTTGCAAGTGTTGCTGGCCGCTGCTGGTGAACTGGTGGGCTAAAACACATTTGTGTCATAGCTTGACCACTGGATGAGAAGCTAATTGCACTCCACAGTTTCACAATCCTGCAAGCCACAATTCCCATAGCAGCACACTGATCCAGTTTGTCTTAGAAATCAAAAGTATCTGAAGATTTGCCATTTGGAAGCATCTAGAGCACAAAATGTCTGACGCTCTCACTGCCCGCATGGGAGAGGGTGCATTACATCCATTGCCAGAAGTTTATCAACATTTGCCTTCCATTTCAGAGCCAGAAGTGCTCTGAGCCATAATACTACTATTGCTCAAAAGACTATTGGAGGCTGGATAACACTGTTGGATTCAGTGGTGAAATGAAGGAAAGCAAGGATGATGCCAGTCTGTGCTGTGTAGAAGATCCAGGGCCTTCATGATTTCTCCTAAGCTAAACCTTTTATGGTATGTTTTCTCTGTGAGTGGTTCATGGGTTTGCATCATGCCTGATGTTTCTTCTTACTCCAGTCACTGCTCAGGATAATTTCAAACCTCCAGAACTGGCAGAGAGCAAGGCTGCTGCCCCAGCACCAGTTCCAGCTTTCCAAACTGTGAAGCCTGTTTGCCTTGGCAAGAAAAATCAGGGGTTGCATTGGTTGTGATTGCTCTCTGGTTAAAGACAGTGTGAAAGAAAATGCCTGAATTTACCAGTAGAACCATATTCAGCAGAGTAAGTGATCCTATCTTATTTTTCACCACTGTTTCTCTTATGAAAACTATACCTAAGACCCAGAAAAGAAAATGTCAGACAAAATTTTAGAGTTGCTGGACTGTGCAATCCTGTTTGAGGTTAACGGTCCATTCACAGTGGTGTTCTGTTCATAATAAGGGACAGTATTGTTGCTTCAGAGCTAGCTTAAGTCGGTCAGGCACAGAATACTAATAATCACTGTTTCTTATCCTGTAAAACTCAGAGTATGTTTTGCTGCATAGATTTCAAATGCCCAAATTTACTACACAATTACTTCTGTGTAGAAACACATATAAAACCGGTTTGAACAATCAGGACTTTAGTGTATCCACTTTCTTGCTTATTTGTTTTTCTTTTTTCCTTTCCTTCTCCCTTGGCACAGATGGAGCAATGGATGCTTCAGCTGTCTAAGCATACCCTAAGCAAAAGCTGGAAGGAGGATTATCTCACACCTTTTACCTACCATGCAAAATTCAGAGTAAAGGAAATAGTGCAAGTCCAATGTGCAGCTAAACCAGGCTCTTTAACTCCGAAGAGACTAGCCAAGACTCTACAAGACATGCTATTGGCAAAGAATTGGAAATTATCATCTTGCACGCTATTTGATCATTCCCAAGAATCACTTGGTCTGTCAGTCAGAATGCTTTGAACTTTTTGAACATTACTAGAGCCCTTTTCTCATTGTTCTTTTAGCAAAGAGACAGGTATAACATTCCTGGTAAATATATGTGAATAAATGACTATTTACAGGAGACAGAGGCTATTAAAGATGAATTCCAGAGAGAGGCTGACTCACAGAAATGTAACATCTTGGTATGATTCAATATATTAAGTGAAAAGTTATCCTGTGAAATGTTGTCCTAAGAGAAATGTTTTGTTTTGCTATTCTGATGTATTGTGATGTTGGAGAATGTAATGACAGTGTATATGGCATTCTTGGCATTTAACGGGTTGTTATTGTAAATCACTCTCTTGACATTCTGGAACCCATTACCCATATGGAATGATTGTACTAGAATGAAAAATCAAATTTACCAAGGTTAAATTTACCAAGTAACACACATGGAAATGTATTTCTCTTGGTGTGACCTTTCATATCCTGAAAGTTCACAGCTTTCATTGGTGGGACATTCTTTAACTTGATCACAGAGATCACTTAGGGAAAGACTTTGTTATACATGAAGATTTTAATTGACGCTATAAAATTACCTAGATTTCTAGCCCCGTAAGATATTGGTCTGATTAGCTATGACATACAGAAATGTGTTTGATCTAACATTCACATCAGAAGCACTTGAGAATGGAATTTTGATTCGGCTTATCCTGCTTTTAAAATTTAAAAGTCTGTTTTTCCTGTCATACTGAAAAAAAATGGGATTAGCATCAGACAATTCCATAGTAATTCAAGTGTGCAGCTGGGTTCCTTTATTCTGAGACTGAGTTACGGATGTTTATTAGATACTTCCAGTATATTACAGTAGGTCCAAAAGAAGTTGCCTGAGAAACAAGTTTGTTTGGGGTTTTGTCCATTGTAATAATGATACATTCCAAGTGATCCAAGACAAGAGTAAAAACTCATATGGGATTTTGTTTATGCACTAAGAGTCAACAGATTTAGGAAGAAAACTGTAAAATATAATAGGACTGAGTATTATTACTCTACCAAGAAGAACACAGCAGCAGTCTTCTCGACATAGTATTTAATGTATTTCTTTATCCATTATTTGTGACTTTTCAGTGCAATGAACTATTTTTTATAATGCTGAACTTAAAGAAAATACTGTCTCCTTTGATTAAGATGAGTGAAAAGAAAAGCTATCCTGAAGAAAAGGTATTAGAGATGGCAAGATATTAACAATAATAAGGAAATATATGACATTAAAAAATTTATGGAACTGAAAGAATGAGTATTCCTTTATCTGTCATATAAACTAAAGGCTCTCTTCAATGTATGAACACCTCTTTACATAGTTTAAAAGTGCTCTGACGGACCTTCTCCTGCTGAACCTTTGATAAGAAAAGCAAATCTCCATATACAATCTAACTGAAAAAGAAAAGACATCTTTCAATACTATCTTGGATCATCTTTGATAATTTCTCACTTCCACATTGCCATTAACAAAATTTTGCCTCTGAAAAGTTCTCTGTGTGTTACGTTTCGTGACCTATGAGAGAGAAATTGCTTGCTAGATTCTTCAAGAAGGCATAATATGACCAGGTTTAGGAGCCAGGTCAGCAAGGCTTATTCCTGCAAAGCCTTGGTATTGTCAGCCCTGTTAGTTTCTGCTATCCTCATTCTCAGTATGAAGTTAAAGCTGTAAACAGATGGACTTAAGAAAGTTGAAAATGCTATGTGTGCTGTATAAAAGTTATAAATTAATCATTTTTAATTTATCCTCAGGTGAATGTCATGTGAAATCTTCACACACTAGAGCTTTATCACGATGGCTTTCGGAATGATTTGGAATGATTGCCAATAGCGTGATTGTATCATATGAACAGTGTATGATGTTTTCACAGACATTGGCTATGATTCATTATTTTTGTCTACTTTTACTTATACTGGTGTTTTTCCTTGGTTTCATTGATATAAGGTAGTTTTTCCTCTCATTTTCTTTCGTTAAACCAGTAGTCCACTATTATGTTTCCTGTTTAGTTTTGGCAGTGTTTCTTTGATTAGTAGAATTTAAAGCCCTATAATATCCTTCTCTGTGTCAGAAAACACTGTTAGTGCTGTATTGACACCAGTTAATTTTTGTTTGTCAGCACCATACCCTTCTAGAAAAGCATCCCAGCTTGATTTTCAAATTTAATGTTCATAAAAACTTTATTTTCTTTTGCTGTCACTAGTGTATACTAGTAGGTAATGTAGCAGCTAATTATTATGAAACTGAGAAAGTAGGACAGTCCTCAGAAGACTAACTAAAATCAATTAGCAGAGGGAATGAAGTCATCAGTAGCTTTTGATGCTCGTCCCCACCAATACAGCCATTCCCCTTCCAGGACATGGATGGATTATTGCAATGGAAAAGAATAGCTGGCTTCTGGGCTTTGACTGCCAACAGGAGAGTCAGTTCATTTTGAAAGCCATGAAGGATTTTCTCATTTGGATGTTTCTCTCTGAGGGAGCACATTGAAATAACTGAAATATTTCATATTTTAAAATGAAATTGTTCTAATATTGATAGGTTTTTTGCTTCCATTTTTTTCGCTATAGAATTTGTTTATTCATCATTTTGAGAAAGGTGTATAGTGATGAGCATTTTGTTCCAAATATGTTGCTTTCAATGTAATCAGAGCGCAAAGTGATTGTAAAGTCAGTATTATGTGATGTTCTGCTGAGCTGGTAGCAATGAAAACCCATATTGCATTTAGTTAGTGTTCTGCAGTAAAATAAATGACTACTTAAGAGTTTATGGGAAATAGGTAATCAAAACCATACATTTTCATAGGACTTCTGCTTGAGAAGGACCTTAGGCTATGCGCGGTTTTGGCTTCCTCCAGTCATGCTTTCATTTTCTTTTCCCTTTTTTCATACCCTTTATCTTGGGTACTGTTTTTATTTACATCTTCTGAACAATATAAAAATAAAAATCTAGCAAAATATCAGGTTGCTTTACATCATAATGTGCATGTTTTAGTTACTGCATATGTTTTAATCAGATTGCACTCTTGTTTTCACTGTGGGTTTAAGGTCACGTGTAGTTTTTAAGAGCATAGGAAGCGCCCAGACATGAGAAGGCCATTTGTGTTATTTTCAATGCACTATCAGCCCACAGAGCATACTGTATGTTCATATGGTAGTATAAATAGTATTCCTTGGACAGATACCACATATGTTAAGATACTGAGGAAATTAATGTGAGTTTCACATTTATTTCCATTTCCCCACAGATTTCTATGCACTCGTGAGAGACTAAAAACATTTTTCCACCCGTTAGTTCACATAAGTTGTGACTGATGTATAGCATAAGACCTAAACAAAACTAGTTTTAAGATACAAATTTTTTTCTTTTGTTCTTTTATTTTTTTTTCATTGTCACGTGTATATTTGTTTGGAACATAATTTTTGTATTACACTAATTCAGATATAATATTGACAGTAACTATTTAAGGGTAAATTCTCATTCTGCTTCCTTTTACTAAGAGTAGACACTGGAGAAATGCATGCAAGAAGCATAGAAATATTTCTCTGAGATTCAGATGTCCCTATTTCATTTATAGTGAGACTGACTTGCAGCCTTTCCCACATCTCCTTCCATATTATTTTCATGCAGATTAATTTGACTACCGTATTGACTTCATTCATACTTGGATACAGGAGACTGACTTGCTTCCTACATTATTTCCAAGAAGAAAAAAAAAATAGCTATGATCAGCTGAACTGAAAGCAGCCATGTTACTAAGGCTTTGAATTCTTGCACTGAATTGTCTAGATACATCTTCTCCTAATTGCCATCAAAATTATTTCAGCAGCTTACAATGCAAAGTTCAGGTGTAGCTGGAAATCTTGGTCCAGCTGTCTGGTTACTACATCCATCTGGCTGTCCGTGAACAAATATAGCTAAAAAGATAGGAGATAACAGCTTTGGGAGTCACGATGACTTTAATAAAACTTCAGAAACTTTCTGACTCACTTTTCCATATGTAGAATCGATGCACAATAACCATTGTGTCATAGTAACCGTAACACTATCTATGATGGTATTGTTAAATCTGTGGGATCAATCAGAAAGAGTGGCTGTGTTTAAGGTTAAAAGACAACTCCTATCACTCCATGATATTAAAAATCCTAAGATATTTCTGACATCTGGAAGGGTATATTTTAAGCTCTTGTAAAATTAACTTCTGTTTTCGTAGACTCAAGAATGTGTGGCATAGGGCCATAATACTAAAGACAATGCTGCATTCACATATTCTTTTATCATATGGAAGTGTAGAATTCTTTAAGAAAGAGCTCACTTTTAATTTGTGTATATATATTTTCCTACCCCTAAGCCTTTTTTATAGTTCTCAGTATTATGGCATTCAGATTGAAAAACAACACCAAATTATGATGATAGCTACTAATCCAATATACAGAGCATGAATATTCAGAGTTCTGAATATTCTTAAGGAATTGTCTGTGATTTATCAATGTTGGGTAAACAGATTTACAGGAGTTAAAAGTCATATTAAGGAACAACTTGTGAAGGTATGTATTTATGAATACAGACTTATTTAAAACCTGAGCAGACATTTAGCACATAAACTGCTACTTGTAAATTTTTTACATTACTTTAATTTTTATTACTTTCATCTAATCTTCCAGACTATAAGAGAAAGGTAATAACACCACTACTTCTATACAACAAGCAGAAATTTTTGCTTAGGTTAACTCAATAATTTATTTCCTGTTATAGAAAATTTAACAAACAAAATTAAAAAGAAATCTCTTTGAGATTGCACAGTTTGGTTTTGCTTTCTCTCTTGTGCTTTCCCTGATTTTACCCTATTAAGGCAAAGCATTTCTCTCTTTCTCTCCCCTTCATATATGCACTAATTCTCTTCTAATTTCAACTATTACTGCAAGATGGAAACCAAAGCTGCTTTGCCATGTTTAAAATGTATTATTAATGCATGCAGGTAGAGGAAAAATGTCCAGAGGATATAATCATTTTGACATCTATTTTACTGTCCTCTGCCAGGCAATGAATCAAAAATGTCTCAACCATCTTGAAAAGGTTATCACGTGGGAAAAGAATTCTATTACTGTTGCTGGAACTCTTTGTATGATGTCACTAAGTGAAACAATAAATCTACTTAAAGCAAAGAAATCATACATGTATACCATAATCTCACACTTCCTGGATTTGTGTTGTCAAACCAAAAATATTAAAGAAGCTGATACACATACCTCAAGATTGAAGATACAGGGAAGGACATGCTGTTACTGTAATGTGATAGAATGAAAATTGCCAGGCTCTTCAGTGTCTCTATGGAAAGTAGTACATCCCAGATTCAGTGATGGAACAGGATCAAAACTGGCATATATTGGAGCAATCTGGCCCTTGTGTCTAGTTTTCAAAAATAAATGCTGCATTTAGCCTTACTCACAAAATCTGATATTGAATTACTGACATAAATGACTCCCCTTCCCTCAGAATCTTAACAAGCATTCAAGCCTTGTTGGTTTAAACAATAAAAAGAAAAAATGATTGATCTTTATTATATGATTCAGCCCTATAATAAAATATATCTGTCACTAATAGATCCAGGCATATTTCACAATTTTTACTTAGCCAAAGGCATTATTAGAACAGAATATTTAGCTGTTTAGGTTTAGCTTAGGTGCTTGTACACTTCCTCCAGAGTTATAATCTGACTATTTAAATCAACCAGATCTTTTCTGCTTAGTTCAGTAATGAGCATTTTTCCAATAACAAAAAAGTCATATTCATTCCACTTGCTGTTTACCTACTTCATCTTCATGCAAAAGAAAGGTAAAGATAAGCAGTGATAATCCAGTGCCTAAAATGCAGAAGGAGGAGCAGGAAATATGAACCTTTGCACTTGCTTTAACATTTCCAACAAATGTTAGGCAACTGGTACAGGGCAAAACACTTTTCTCTATGCGGATACATGTGCATGCACCCATTTACTCTCAGTTTTCTTCAGAAGGACTTTGGAGGTAGTCATCTGAGTGAAATATTTTGTAGGACAGAAGCCTAACCTCCCTGTGCCTCTATGTTCCTTCTTCCAAAGCCGTTAACTCCACCATTCATGCTGGACCTCCTGTGCCTCTCCATGGGAGCTCTGTCCGCAGTCTAAGCACACTTCCAGCTTTAGTGCTGGACTCAGCATCTCCCATAGTCCTCAGCAGTGTTGTAACATTGAAAAATGACAAAAGTGACCTTTTGAAGATTTATATTTATCTATTGTGATTTGTAAGGGAAAAGTCCTATTTAGAACCCAGTGTATACAACTGTTGAGGGTATGTGTTTCTTTTGATTCCACTCTTCTTTTTAAATACATTTTTATTTGTATTCAGGATACATAATCATATAATCATACAAAAAAGAAATATTTCAGCCAGATGTTTCCAGCAGATTGTGACTACAGAATTAATCAGATAAGATGAGAACAGCTTATAAGGAGGTTAAAATAAAGTACAATATCAGTTTATATAACTGGGCTGTATAAGAAGGCAGTTAAGAATTTTGCCTAATTTTGAAAAGAAAAGATAATAATCAACCATTTCTGAACAGCACATCAACATTCACATTTGGTTATGAAGTAAAAGGTAATGTATGGGTTACATATCAAGGAGCAGCATTTTCACGTGGAAGTTGTAGAAGTCAGGAAAGACTATCTTTTTTCAAAGGACTGCTAGCAGTTAAGTTATGTTTTATGTTATATTTTGTGGAGTTTTTTCAAGGCAGGATAAATTTCATGAGAAAATTGCTTCTGAATCTAACTTTCTTCTTACATCCAGAAGTAAAGATATGGTCAAAGGTTTCAGGATGACCAGTAGCTTGAAAGACGAGTTGAGCACATTAATCTCTTTCAGTCAATGAGGATCAACCTTACAGAGTTAACTTTTTTCACGAGGCTGTCTCAAAGATGATTCTATTTACACTTCACTCCTGAATTCTCTTTCTCTCTGATGGCTAGTCCACAATTCAATTTATGAGACTCAGAACTAAAGTCATCAATTATTCTTCCCAAGGAAATAAAAGAAAGTATAAGCCTACGAGCACCTTGAAAAATGCCTGTAATTTTCAATGACATGACTACTTTGAATTTTTCAGATTATGTACTGTGCAAAAATATTTTCCTGAGAAATAGAATTTTACCTCTCTCTGTGATTCAAGTCATTTCTCAGATGTACAGTGATGACTTCTTAGGTTCTAAGGGAATAAATTTAAGATGACTTAACTTTGTTTTTATTAAAGTCTTTCTGTACACATACAGTTCCAGACCACTGGCTGATGTCAAGAGGCACAGTTCTACAGTCTTCACCAACTCTATGTTGATTTACTTATGCTGAAGTTTGGTCAGCAACATACATGCTCGTAAACAGCTTTGCTTTTTTTTGCAGCTTGTTCTTGCCATTCAGGCCAATGATGCTTAACTATGAGATAGTATGTCTGTCATCACCCATTTGTGATGACAAAATGAAAAGACTCTCAGTATATTTTTATGGTCTGCTTCATTTTTATTTTATTGATTTGTGAAATAGCTAAGCAAACTAAATTCAAATGAAAATCATTAGGTTTCTGAAGGGAGAAGAAAAAACTGTTCATACCTGGGGTTACTTTTCAAACCTCAGAACAGGCTGATTAAGCCTTTTCAGTTAATACTCTTCTTTTGCCTCTAGTTCAGCATGAAAGCTTCTGTTTCTGGAGTTCTGGACTGAGGCACAATTTTTAGCTTTCAGGTTTGACTGTTCTAAAGTAATTAAACAAATACATGGAAGATAAATCCATCTGTGTGTTGTTAAACACAATTACCCATGTGTACTACTAGGCTCAGCGAGTCCCTGACTAAACCTGATATAATAATTACTAGCTGGAAACTAAGTAAGTATAAGAATTTCACTCTATATATCCTGCTATTTTTCCTACACTTCTCATAAGCACCCATTGCCAGACACTGAATATTTGGCTAAATGAATCTTTGATCTGAGCTAAATACTCTGTGCTTCGGATCAGAGAAAAGAACATTGCAGTCCCCTCGTATCCCAGGCTGGAAACTAATCCAAGACCACTGCTCAGAAGTCTCAGAATCAGAGGAAAAACAGGAGAAAAGCAATAATAAGTCTATCCTTGCCTTCAAGACAACTTCATACATATCTGTGTCATTTCTGAAAAATATTCATCTGATCTACTTCCTACAGATTTTCACTGGCTAAAGCTTCTTAGTGATTGCAAACTTTATTATATTACTTCCAAGTGCTTCAGACTCTTTTTTTTTTTTTTCCCCCAAGTGTCTAACCTGAATCTTCCTTTCTGCAATTTAAGGCCACTATTTCCTGGCTTGTTCTCTCTGGGACAGGAGAGTAGATTGCTCATCTTTGGCAGAAGGCCGTACATATTTGAAGACTGTTGCTGTGTCTCCCCTAAATTTTTTTTTTTGTAAGCTTAATAACCCCAGTGTGTTCTCTCCTTCCCCAAAAGTCATAACTTTCAGATATTTGATCAATCTTTTTGCTGTCCAAATTGTCCACTTTATTCTTGAATTGTGGTGCCCAAAATGAACACAGTACATCACCTAAGGCATCACCTATACTGAAAATCGTAATTACTGTATGTGTCATGTAGTCTGTATGCCTGTTTATACATCCCAGTATGATGCTTTTTCACAACACCATGACATTGTTGACTGTAATGCATTTGTCTTCCACAGAAATTTATTATTTGATAAATTACATAGTAATATGTGTATACATACATATATTTGGGACTGGAGTTTCCACAGGGTCTTTTAATTTTTCAGTAGAAAACATATAGCATATAGTTTATTGATTTATCAAAACCAAATCAAAGTTTTATTGACTCTTGCACAGCAACAATACTATTCTAATTATGCAGGAGATTTGGTAATAGTCTTGTGTATTTTTCTCTAATTAATTACACACATTTTATTTTGTAAATATATTTTGACTCTTCTTGTAGGAGTAAAACAATTTATGCAGCCTGAACATAGTATATACACACATAATGGAAAACAAAATCAAGAACTCCTCTAAATTCAAGTCATATAGTTTTCAGAAAAATATGAGCTTTCTCTCTTTCTCTGGCTTCCCAGATTGCACTTGACTCCCATCCAGTTCATCCAGAACAGAGAAGCAGCCTAACAGCCACACCTTCCCACACAGCAAAAGAAAGAAAACACACTTTCAGAACCCTGTACAGCTTAGGCTCCATCTTCACTCTTGCTTCTCTGAATATACCTTTCTCTTGCAGACCTAAATGAGAAGATCCTGTCCTCAGCTGAGGCATTCAGGATAACTAAGGGTTTCACAGTGCAGCTGTTTAAACCTCAGTTTACTGAAGCAGTGGGTGTTAAGTGGTGTAATCATCTTTATACCCCACAGGGATCACTGGGGCTCAGTCCACTCTCTCTGATGCAGCAAACTATCTTGGTCAGTAATTAGTTCAACATATATTTATATGTTGAAGAACATACTTGTTCTTTTAGAAATATATGAAGAATTATTTTGCTTGCAAATTGTGCAGATAACCAGTTTGAAGGGAAGTATGATTTCAACAGTAACCTTTACCTTTGTCCAGGATGGATAGCACTTCATCAGTGTGGACTCTTAAGGTTTTGTGTTTGAATGGAATACAAGTAAGAACGATATCCAAGATAGAATTATAGAGAAAACATTACTGAATTTAACATATCTTGTCTCTTCCTCCTTTTCCACACTAAGTTTATTCTCTCTACTTCCAAGCAGAGAATAGATAGGTTCTTCATTTAAATCACTCTTATTAATCTACAGCTTTTCTTAGATCCTTTGTGTATTAATCCATCCTAGAAGTCCCTCACTCTCCCAGCTGCAAAAGGTCTCATAGAGCAAGGAAAAAGTGAGTGAGTCTGCCTGCCAAAGCTTTTCCTCCTGGAAAGCCAAGCTCTGGTCTGCAGAGATCACTGAACCAATGTGGTACTTCAGCCCTGACTGGTAATGGCTTGAAGGCCATGGTGGTTAATTTCTTTCTTGTTTTCTTCTGGCAACACTGGATGCTTTGCCAAAAATGGGCATGTGTAGGTGCTGGGTAATTACTCAGTGTTTCACTGCTTTTCAGGGAAAAATAAACCAGTAAAATATGTAAAAATATTTCAGAAGAATGTAATTATTAAATAAAAACTTGTATTTTCTAGTTTTGATAACCATGGGATGGTGACATAGGGACATTCACATAGTGCTGTTCACACGAGTTCTCACATAACTAGTTACTGCTACATGGACGCGTCTGTTCACAAACTTCCGTTCAGCCATTAGTATACTTCTGACTAAAGATATGACTGAAGATAAAGATGACTAGCATAATCTTTAAAAGCTTTCTTTTAAAAATTCTTCAATGGTAAATTGCTACAGGATTGTCAGGGCTCACAGCCGAGTTTTTGGAGAAGAAGATAAGTTCCCAGCTCATTTAGGAACAGGTTGGGCAGCCTCCCTTGACAGGGAGTTAGAGGAAAAAAGCAGTTTCCATCTCAGGGAAAAACAGAAAGCCTTTTTCAAGCGACTGGCTGGGAGGGGTGACTCAGTGATACTAGTCCATACATCAGTCCAACCTGTCATTTATTTGTATTGATATTGATGCGGTACTTAGGATGATGTATCAAGAGCTCTAATCTATATTCAGTGCTGCAGAATCATTAGCCCCAAGATGTCATCTATTTCTCATTTTTTGTTTTCCTTTGTTTTGTTGTAACAATCAAGTTTAGAATAATGGAAGAGGTTAAGCAGATGTTCAAATAAGACTGAAACATTTGTTCGCTGACTATTACACACTGATGGCGCAGTATAAGTAACAAATAATGCAGGCAAGAATCAAAACAGCATGTCCCTGGGGAACAAATAATGATATTTAAGCCCTATTTCAGCAAAATACTTGAACACACAAGTACTTTCTAAAATCTATGTTTAATCTATTATATCAAGATAGTCTTCAGTGTGGTAAGAGCACTAGAAACAGTGACTTGCCGTATGCAGAGCTTGGGAGATGGGGAAGCGGAGATGTTTTGTGACACCATGGATAAATCTGGCATCTGCAAGGAGACTTGTGGAGGCTCTGTGGAAGGGTGCTCTGAGAAAGGCTCTGTGGGCACACGGAGGAAGACAAGGGTGTGGAGCGGTCAATGCTGCATACCCCAGCTCCTGCTGCATCTGCACCCCCTCCCCACTCCTACAAGGACTGTGGGAAGAGACAGGAGGAAAAGGGGGTACCCCTGCTGTCCTCCTGCCAGAGCAGCGGTATGAATTCCAGTTACAATCTCAGCATCAGTGTCAGCATATTTTTTCTTTTGGCAATTAGCATGTCTCAAAATTCCATCTTAATAAAATTATTAAGTTAATTAATTTTCATTGAGTCACTGGACACTGAGCTTACCCCTGTTAGCATAAATAAAGATTAATCAGCCAAGAAAACATACTTTCAAACCACATGGCTTGTAAATGCAATAAATTTTTAATGTGAAGATGAAAGAACTGTACATAATGCTGATAATTCACTCTCTGGACCTTCTTTACTCCCTGCTCTATTAATGATCTAAATCTCACTGTAAATCTATGCCTGGAAATACAGGCAACTGATGTTTTTGAAGGCTTTTATTACTGTCCTTCTGAATGAAAGTTATTAATTTAGTTATTCCTCAAAACTAACAACTGATATAGTTCTCTGCTTCATTTTTCATTGAAATCCAATTTAGCTCTGCTCTACAGAAGTCTGACTTTTTTTTCTATTGATTGATAAATTAAATGAAAAATTCTTCATTTCATAACACAGTATGGAAAATATTAGTGAGAATGATATACAGCGTTTTATCACTCATAGTTATTTACTTTTGTGTCTTCTATTATTTAATGTTTGTGTGGAGATTTGCCATTTTATTTTACTCTTCTTGTAAGATGTCAGAGAGTTATCTGTGTATCAGGATAATAAACCCACATCCCAGTGAGAATATTCTGTGAGATGGTAAGTAACTCTGGAAACACTTTAAGTGGAAAAAGAATAGGAATCATATTCAATGGTCTGAATAGTGTTCCTTACATCACAGATAGGTGACATGTGGATGATCAGTACAATACAAATAACAGCAGAAGAAAACGTGTCTTCTGCATCTGCAGTATAAAGCCCATTCTTGTATGAAATCCTTCTTTCTTCAAAGCTCAGAAAGCTCCAAATCACCATTTTGAATCAGGGTCATTGATGCCATCTTTGTTTTCAAAGTAGAGGTACATTCTAGGTATTCTCACACAGAGTGACAGTCAAATATTTTTCATGTGGGCATGTTTTATTCATTTAAATGAACATGGATGCTTGTAAGTTTAATTTATCAGTTAATATGGCTAACTGCTTGCTGTTTTAGCAAGTAAGAAGAACAAAATTAGTTGCTTACAATGACAAAGGGCAATCATTGCAACAGAATTGATGCTAAACTTACATTTCTGGCTTTTTATTTAGTTGGCAGATAGTTCCTCAGCATAAGATTTAATGTTGTTAGTATTTATCTAGGCACTGCAGGTATCATTCAGCTCTTCTAACTCTAGCAGTAAGCACTGTAAGCAGTATACAGCTCATATTATCTCCTAAATTTTCTTTTTAGTCAATGGACAAAGACAGATATGTCCAAATACATCTTTCCATTTTAAGGATTTGTTTAATGTGAGCAGAGTTAAGCCTATGGAAGCACTTCTTTCTGGTGATTAGGCATAACCAAAATTAGGTGACATGAATCCTACCCTGTGTGTCTTTGTCATCCTGTAAGGAGGTCCATTGTATCAGATCTGGCATTAAAACCTTTTCAGTCATTCCCTTGAACCCCAGTAATGATATGCACTCAGCTAAAAGATTTTAATAACATCACAAGTTCCTCGTAATGAGCAGATCTAGACCACAAAAGCAAAGCCCCTTTCCACATAAGGTAAAACTGTGAATTCAAAGAGGCAATGTCAGAGACATTATTAATAAAAATACTTTATACAAGGCATGGGATAAGATAGAAAGCATCAGCTGTAATTGGATTTACCTTGCAATATCTGGATTAATTAAAAGTGATTTGAGATTGTGGAAGATAGACGGGCTTTGCTAATAATAGCAGTCGTGGTAACTCTGGACCTGATTTCTTGCTGCCTAAGAATTGATTTTTTTAAAAATATTTAATTCTGTTCTTGAAAATTGGTTTGGAAATTATTTGTATTATAATGTTAGATTCAGAGTTAGTGAACCTGAAGAGGTATAACCTGGTTTTCAGAATTTCTTCCACAAGACATGGATAATTTGTCTTATGAAATGTTCAAGCATTTAAATGACAAATGTTTGAAGGTAATTGTTAAATTGTTTAAATTCATTTTGGAATAAATGTTGGATCTCAGCTTTTTGGAGAAATACAAAAGAGAATATGTACCTACTGATAGTCCTTTGGTTCTTCCTGTACTTTTTATCTGTCAAACTAACTATTCTACTTAGACAAGGTAATCTTAGAAATTCATTGAATCTTTGTTTCTGATCATGAATTATCTGCAATGACTTTGATTTCCATAAATGAGCACCTTCAAACAGAATGAAAACTTTTTGGAAACACAAAGCAGGAGGCAGCTCAAGCTTGTGATCTTTTAAATGCTATTTAGGTCTTACATGGCTTGTAGGCAACTTAGGCCTTATGTTGTTTCTTTCATTCTGTGACTTGATTTTTGATAATTTTTTATTCTTCTTTTCTGGAGCCAAATCCTTTCCTGCTATTTTTGTGTCATCTGGAAGATTGAGAATTTATAAGCAGGTGAAGGATAGCCAGGGAAAATTCATATGAATATAAAAAAATTCTGACAAAATCTTTCCTAAATGAATGTTCACAGAAGTTTTCTGTTAAAAAAATAACATTTCAAGACAATAAGAGTATTTTTGTTTGATGGTTGTTCTGTTGCCAATGTGATATGAATGGATTGCACCAGCATATGTTCCAGCAGAAAGTTATGTTTTATCATAAAATGCACCAACAACACAGTTCCTTTGATGTCTCTGTGGTCTGTCTGAATATATTGTCATGGGCAGCACACAATACTATAAAAACTGACCTCAACTTTAATCATAAATCAGTCTCTCCAAAAGAAATCAGTATTCTAGAATAGGTAGAAGGAACTTATAATATCACCATCTATATTGTATTAGTTTTAAGCAAAAAGATAAAGCTTATTTTTCCCTTTCTGTTAATTTGATGTTTTTCAAAATTGCCAGATTCTCTTAAAGAAACTTAATTTCTCATTAATATTTTTAAAAAGCTAACCCAACTAAATGCAAATTCATGCTGTAGATTTCTTAAGCTTTCAGTTTGAATAGATTGAAAAATAAGTCTGACCCGTCTTGATTTGACACGAACTAGCTAATTGGTTGGTAGATATAAGACTCATAAAAAAATCTTCACAGCTGAAAGTTATGCTGAGTATTACATTTATCAATGAGAAAGCTCAGTCTTGCATTAAAGCTATGAACAGTAAGTTGGAATAAAGAAAAGGAGTTTATTATAGTCCAACACCGGTTGGACTTTATCAGTGGGCACTGTGGGCAGCTGCAAGGGAGAACCAGATGTACCAGACAAATGCACACCATCAGGGGCATGGTCTGCCAAACATCCTCTGTGACATAAAAAGAGGGAAGCGGAGCAGTGGACTTTGCCCAAAGACAGTGAAATACATTACCCAAACATTGTCTATGGTCTCCAAACTTTGATACAAAATCAAGTCTGAAAATCATTCCCTGGTTGCAGTAGATCATTGTATGCAACCTTCCACAAAGGTTCACTTGCAGAGTCTCCATCCAGAACCACCAGAATATTTGCTCTTTCTCCTTCTGCCAAGGTCTCTCCAAGATTAGCTACTTTGCATGTTGTCCACTATGTCGCTGAGGTTGGATTTCCTACTTCTTACTGCAACACTCTGTGCATCACTTATTTTCTTTATCACATGTTAAATGTTTTAATATCATGGTGATATATACTTGGCAAGAAGACAGCAGGGGAGGAGAGGAGTAGCACATCCTTCCTTTTCACATTTGTTATTGGTGCTTCATCCAGAACACATCTAATGAGGCTCCAGATGAAATCTGTGAATCTCATCCCTTCAAGCACAATTTGCAACACAGAAATATAAAGGAATAGATTACACAGTACTGGTTGTTAAAGCATGTGTAATGACTTGTGTTTTTAATAAACAAATAAACGTGAGAATAAATTATGTTTCTTACAGTGTGATATTCTGATCATTCAAGCATAACAAGAGAAACTGCTCATGCACACATTATTACGATGAGGAGAAACAATTTGTGTGCATCAACTGTATTTACAGTACTATCCTTAACTTTTGTTACCACAAAAATAAATTGCATGTATTACTGCTCACAGAAGAAGTGTATGTACTGTAATATAACTTTTAATGTTATATTTTAAAGAAAAACAGAGGTCAGGATGCAAATTGGTGATTTTATAACATCTTTAAATAAGAATTGTTTGAATATATGTAGATTTAAGGCTTGAGAGCACATGGCTGTATTGGGTTTGCGTGGCAAGGTTTTTGGTACCGGGGGGCTACAGGGGTGGCCTCCGTGAGAAGCTGCTAGAAGCTTCCCCTATGTCTGACAAATCCAATGCATGCTGGCTCCAAGATGGACCCACCACTGGCCAAGGCTGAGCCAATCAGCGATGGTGGTAGCGTCTCTGGAATAACCTATTTAAGAAGGGAGCGTGACGGGGGGAAACCCTGTGCAATTGAAGCCAGAGAGAGAGGAGTGAGAAGATGTGAGAGAAACAACCCAGGCACCAAGGTCAGTGAAGAAGGAGGGGGAGGAGGCGCACCAGGTGCCAGAGCATAGATTCCCCTGCAGCCCATGCTGAAGACCATGGTGAGGCAGGCTGTCCCCCTGCAGCCCATGGAAGTTAACGGTGGAGCAGATATCCAACTCCAGCCCATGGAGGACTACACACTGGAGCAGGTGGATGCACCTGAAGGAGGCTGTGACCCCTGGGAAGCCCACACTAGAGCAGGCCCCTGGCAGGACTTGTGGACCCATGGAGAGAGCAGTCCATGCTGGAGCAGGTTTGCTGGCAGGACTTCTGACCCTGTGGGGGACCACACTGGAGCAGCCTGTTCCTGAAGGACTGCACCTCATGAAAAGGACCCATGCTGGAGCAGTTCATGAAGAACTGCAGCCCATGGGAAGGACTCACACTGGAGAAGTTCCAAACTGTCTCCCTGAGGAGGAAGGAGCAGCAGAGACAACGAGTGATGAACTGACTACAACCCCTATTCCCAGTCCTCCTGTGCTGCTGCGGGGCAGGAGCTAAAGAACACTGGGAGCACAGCTGAGCCTGGGAAGAAGGGAGAGGTGGGGGAGGGAAGGTGTTTTTAAGATTTAGTTTTATTTCTCATTACCCTACTCTGATTTGACTGGCAATAAATTAAACTAATTTCCCCAAGTCAAGTCTCTTTTGCCCGTGACGGTAATTGGTGAATGACCCACAAGCTTTTGTTATATTTTCTCTCCCCTGTCCAGTTGAGAAGAGGGAGTGATAGAGCGGCTTTGGTGTGTACCTGGTGTCCAGCCAGGGTCAACCCACCACAATGGCATCTAAGGGGAACTACCACGAGTCTTTTTTTTTTTTTTTTTTTTTTTAAATGGTTGCCCAGTATTTCCAGTGTTTGCAAAATCATCATCTATGCACTAGGTCACTGTCTGCTTTTGCAAACATTTTACTGGGTTTTAATGAAACATCCCAGGCAGGAGGAATAGAATTTGTAGCCAGCAGAGAACAGGCATATTTCCTGCCCACACTGGGACACCCAGCATGATGTCTGAAGCAAGGACGTGGTCCTAAGAAGTTTAGAGAACTTTTAACTCACATTGCAACTTGTCCTCAGTATCAAATAAGTTTTCAGTCCTATTGCTCATCATACTGAGCTCCCTGGTTAACATGTATTCATAAGCAGAGGTGGTGCGCAAGACAGAGCGAGGCTCTGCCAGTCCAGTCACGGCAAGAATCAATCACTGTAGAATTCCCACAGGGAGGCCTGGATTCACTTTACCTCCCCACTGAGATATCTACCAGTCTGTGGGGTAAATCTCCCCCTGGGTACATTTAGAATTGCTGTCTCTGGAGGCTTCTAAAACTAGACTGGACTAAACCATGAGAAAATGTTTTGTGGAAACTATGCTAGAAAGGTGGAAAGGATGAGCTAAGCATGTTTTTCCCTATGTGAACCTTCAAAATTGCTTGCAGATTCATATGGTTTATATTCAGGTTTTCGAGTTTCAGAAGGGGAACAGGCTTCTCAAATCTTCCTAATTCTAAAGGTCTAAATCATTCTGACTACGTTTCTCAGAATTGCACATGACCACAGAAGTCTTCCTACCTGAAAACAGTTTTTTGCTACAGTCAGGGGAAAAAAAAAAAGTGGACAAATTAAAAATATATCTTTTTCAATGAAATATTTTACAAATAATTTTAAGTAATTTTAGAACTTAGCTTTATATTACAAAATGTAAAAGATCTGAATAAAAACAGATACATAAGAGAGGAATATTTTGGAACAACAGAAGTAAAATATGTGCCAATGATGTGAAAACAGACCCTTTTAAGACTAAAATGCAATCCAAGCAATGTGTGGTCAAAAAGAAAAAAACCCTTTACTTCCTCCCTCCCCCTATGGAGAACATTTAATCTCAAAATTTTCAATTACCATTTAATAAACCTCAAGATAAAATAATAATAAACTTTAATAAACTACTCTTTCCTGAACATCGTGTTCATTAAATTTCATCCAGTCTCTGTTCCAGAAATCAGTGTATTAAAGAAAGTAGGAGCTCGACTTTGTACCTATATAAAGCAAGGTTTGTTTGCATTGTTACCTTGTCATGTGCATATCTAAAAGCTGCTTTTCTTTTTCACTAATTTTATGTTACAATTTACAAATGTAAAATATCATATTCATCATTTAGTCTGAAATTAATCTGTAGTAGGCTTTGGCCTATAGGTACTTTCTTAAGAGTTTAGCTGATTTTCAGATAACTGTAGTTTATTCTTAACATGGCCAGAGAATCTATAGAAAATAATAAAGTGCTTCTTTTATGCATTAGGCAAAAGACTGCAACATATTGATAACATAAATTACAAGTATTCAACATTTAGAATGAAAGAGTTCAGGATGAATGATACATGCAGTGAAGCAACAATACTAATTCTTCTCTTGATTTTCTGAAAGACTGATCTGAATACATAGGCAACAGCTGCCTGGTCAAATACCTTAAAAAAATCAGCCTAGTATTATTAATCAGAGCTTTCAGTGAAGTGCATCGTATTATAACACCATGAAGCTGTCACCATACCCCAGAGAGTAACACTAAGCGCTGTTCAGACATGACTTGCTCCAGTGGAATTCTTCAGTTTCTTGCAGTAAAGAAAATTACGCCCATGTGCATAGTTTGAGCCAGCTGACAGCTCTTTAAATTAGATAGGCATGAGCTACTCATAAGATTGGACACTCCTCCAGATGCTGCCACAATTAAAAATGAAAAAGTTTGCCTCATATTGAGACACCCACATAATTTCTGGCTGTCAAGAGACTGGCATATTTTGACAATTTAACTAAAATAGATGCTTTCAGGGAAAAATATAGAAGCTGTAACTTTTCTTGTCAAGGAACTTTGTTTTTCCCCTAAAAGTGTGTTGCACAAAAAAAAAAAAAAAAAGAAAAAAAAAATCACACACACAAAAAAAAAACCACAAGAAAAAGAAAAACCAACAAAACCTGGATGTGCTGTGAGAACTCTAATAAAAAATATTAGACTTGCTCAGAAATTAACAGTAACGAGAAGCTCTCTTCCCTAAATATGCAGACATGTGAAGGCATTAAAATACCCACCATCTGCTTTTGCTTGTGCATTGTTTAGTATGCAGAGTGACAAGGAAAACTCATAAGGCTCCCAGATTTTATTTCCTTTTTCACTATGAGTATAATTTGTCTGACTGAAAGTGGTAGTCCAAAATTAGGTGAGACACCATGTCCAGACTAGATGCCTGCTCTTAGTCATCATTCAGCTGCTCAAAGGCAAGCATCTTTCTCCCCTGCTTACATAGAAGAAAGCACTCTAAGATGTCAGATGGAGAAATTACATTCCTGCAAATCTTTTCAGGTCATTGCACCAGTGTGAAAGAAAGGTGTTTCCAGAGCAGATACACAACACCACCCCTCAATCTCCTTCTTGTATAGCTCTACACATGTAGGCTAACTCCTTCATTACAACTCTCACTATTTACCTTTTTAGAAAGACCTTCAAGGCTCATACTCATCTCTATATCACCAAGACCTTTGCAAAACACGAGACTCAGCAGGACTACCCTGCACAGAAATAGGAGTCTTTGTGAGAGCTGAAAGCTGCATCCTCCATTGCAGGGAGGGCAAAGAAGGCATTGTGCCCACCTCACCACCTCTATCAGGAAACTAGACTTGTTCCTCAGCTAGGTCCAGAAGACTCAGTTCTTACAAAATCATACATCAGATCTGCCACCAATCAATCTGCCACAACCAGACTGACTGCTGTTTGTGTCCTGTGCTGTCAGCATCCCTTTGGAACCAGATGGGAGTTAAGGGGGTTGAAGGAGGACAAAGAAGGAGAAGCAAGGGTAATGGGCTGTCTTACTGCCTGTTAGACAAGGCATCAGTTCCCTTCGCCTGCATAGCCAAAGCATGGATCATCACTGTACCAATTACAGTTTTGTGGAAAGCCCTAGGATACTTCAGTAATAATCATAATCATCATTGTAACAAATGCATGGAAGAAACAGATTTGGGTTTTTTTTTATGAAAGAAACAGATATTCTTTGATGCTCAATGATACACCATTCTTAGTGAAAACATTGCAAATATCTCCACTAGTGCTGTGAATTAGGAGGTGTCACATGCGCACTAAGGTGGCCTCAACCAACACCGATTCAACTGTAAGCGAAAGGATGATGCCAGGATTCAGGAAACATTATTAAGTTACTTCAGGTTGTTATAAGCTGGCATGAACTTATCTGCATTGTGGTCAGTCAGTAAGCATGAATTTTTAATATCCTATACCTCTATGATCTTCTGCTGTGTACTAATTAGTTCATAGCATTATTGAAGAACATGAATATACCCAGTGTAGTATAGTGTCTGTCTGTGGGATTCCACACCATGCATGCCAAATTTGTCCTGCAACATTACTCCACCCAAGTCAGTGGGTTAAATCCAGCATGAAAGGATGGCATCAGTCCATAACTGTGACCAGCTTGACACAAATGCTGTGCCTTTAGCACAGTGTACTGACACATCTCCAAATATTTCCCTGGCACCACAAAAGAACAGCTGTTCCCACTCTGTGGAAAAATCATGTCCTGTGGAAACTCTTGTCCGGTGTCATCTGTCTTGCAGCTTTTCTAATACCAGAAGTTGAATGAAAAAAGTATTTGCTTTTAAAAGCAAAGATTGACGTAGCATCTTGAATTTAATTTTAAAAGTCTATCTTTGCTGATATGATAGCAAAGACAAGGTTAAATATTCAACAGACAGCTGAAGTCACTAGTGTAGATCATCAGTTGGAGAGAGGCTGCAAGACATTGTTATTATGTGCTGTAAATAAACAGGATTTAATGCTGAGACACTGACAGCAGCTAAACATGAAATAATTCTGTCCTTGTGGTTCATATTTATGTGAACATTACATAAATGTTCATCAGCTTTTAAAACCAACAAAACAAGTGAAGTCTTGGCAAAGCTAGACTAACAAGTTCCTGTAGATGAAACAGATCACCAAGCTCTCCATTATTTTCTTTCAGTGCCTGTTTGATTTCAGATAAAATACCATGTTATCAAAATAAGCAAACAAATCACATGCGTGCAGATTTGAACTTTACAGCCTATTTTTAATCAGCATTTTAAGCTTTTGAAAAGACTTTTAAAAAAGAATCTCTCCTTTTTAAAGTGTATTTTTAATTGTTGAATAATTCAGCTCCTAGATAAAACTATTGATCAAACTCTGAGTCAGTATGTCCATTTTATGAACTCAAAAAAGATAACTCTGTGATAGCCCCAAAGTCAGTAAACTTGATCATCTCTTCCTCAGTCAATTCCCTACAACTCAGAAGCGTTAGTCATTCCAGAGACTCATTTAATATGTCTCTCCACACATTCACTGTCTGCTTTTAATGTTCACAGCATCTGCTGTCAACAAAGAAAAATAAAGAGAAATGAGTTTTGATTTGCATCCTTTTATGATAAGGTATTCCAGGCACATATTGTCACTATGCCTGTTACAGATGGCATTTGGAAGTATGCCTTTATCAATAGTGTCTTTTTGTTCCGTTTATTTGATTGTTTTCTCCCTTTTTACTTTTTTTTTCTTTTTTTTTTTTTAATGGTAGAGTGCTCTGTGTGTCTTGAAGGGTAGGAACTAAGACAATTTAGGCGAAGATGAAAACCAGAGTATTGTTCCTTGAAGAAGTAACAGTGATTGTAAGAAAGGATGCTTCAGATCTGAGAAAGGAGGGAACTATATGGGGAGGCACTTTTCATCTAAGCCAAGGAATCAGATCATTTTCAGCTTCGATAGTGACTATGAATTGGTGGCAAAATGGAAGTAATGGTACTTACCATACACTTTTGCTGCAGGCCTTTCCATCTGAGCACGCAGAGAGAACGCAAGCCCTATGTCAGCAGCAGCACTCCAGTATTCAAGACCACTGCGGTGAGGCAGGTCCAAGGTCAAGCCAAGAAGTCAAGTCCACAGGTCGGGATCAGGGTCAGCATTGCAGATGTGTGAGACTGTGTGCAGAGACAGCTGCAGTGCAACAAAGTTGGGCACCATGGGGAGGAGGTAGCCTCTCACTCCCACTGCATTCACAACAGCTCTCAGCAGCAAAGGAGCCAACCCCGGACACAGTCGTCTTACTCCTCCAAGGGTGGACTGCACTCAGGGCCCTGACTTGTAATGTTCTCCACCTGTTTTCTTGACCTCAGTAATCAGGCTTCCTCCCAGCTTATGGCAATCACCAATAAAAGCAAAAACCCAACAAGAAAATACAAAATATAAATGGAGAAAAATTAGTAAGATAACAAGGATTCAATACTAGTTTGTGAGATAAGCACTGCTCACAGCTCTCACAGAGTATTTCTGGGCACCAAAATAAAACCACAATGTAATACGGGGAGGTTTTGGTTTGCTTTTTTAAACGAGCTTCCCTCAGGCAATGAAGGCTCAGAAAAAGTTCAAAAGTACTCATTTGAAGTTTTCCTGGACCCAAATGGTTAATCCACACTACATTTTAGCTTCTTGGTGAGTTTGCATGGAAACAGTGAAAGTAATGGTCCTGCTGAAATCCTTCATATGAAACCAATTGCCTGTCCCTAGAATCTAAAGGCTGGTTTGCCCATCCCAAAATATACAACTTGCTGCAGTATTGTGCCCTACTGTGAGTATAGTCCATGGACTAACAAAATCCTGATGCTTCTGCAGTAAGGAAAAAAAAATCTTTAAAAAGCTATATTTAGATTACTGAACAAATGGGCATAGTAACACAGGCACATAAAGCCATATAAGGTGAGCCCATTGTCTGAGAAAGGAGTTAGAATAATTGGTTTCTAAGATCTTTTGGAAGTTTTACAATTGAAGTTATATGTCATTTGTCACGTAGTTTGGATTTCTCATAACGTGCACAAGATTTTTCTATTGTCACTTGGTTATCATGATTTGTCTATTCAGTTACGAAGTATTCTGTGTCATTTATGTCTTTTCAAGTTCATTCTGCATGTCTGTAAATTATGGTGCTTTATTAGGGTTGGCAATGAGCTGGAATTTCAGTAACGACTTCAAAAATGATATGTCTACACTTCCAACCTCTTCATATCAGTGCCAAATTTTGAAAATTAATTCTTCTTTACACCAGCCGTCTGTGCCAGAAGACAGTTGAACAAATAATAGTGCAGGGAGAAGAGAACAGAAAACAGAAAAGTGGAGAACTGGGATTGAAATTAATTTGATTGTCAGTCTGAGAAGGGAGCACTTTTATGATGCTATACTACTGCATGCCAAGAATCATTAAAGATAATTCCAATTAAAAGGTCTTAAACCCAGACAGAAAACAAGTATCCACCACTGTTTATTGCCTAAGACTAACTCTAAGAGGAAACAGATTTAGGACCACATTTTCTCAAAGCATATTTCCTACTAGATTGAGCTGAACGTGTAGGACGTCAACTGGTGCCCATGAAAAATTACATCTCTAATAAAAAGATGCTAGGAAGATGCCTCCAAGGAGTGAGAAAGACTAGTTTAAAGACTTAGTCCTAGATCTACATTGACGTGTTTTGTAACAGCAAGTCAGATAGTGCTCTTTATACTGCATCTCTCAAACAGAAGTCAAGAATCCTTCCTCCTGACGAACATATACCTTTACTTTTTTTTCCATTTCACTTTGTACTTTTGTATGCAATCAACCAAATTCACGTAACATCTTCTGTCAAGAACCGTTTTTCAGTTTTCAACTTTACTGTTGAAAACCAGAAACGTAGATGATGAGAGGAACATCTTTGTAAGGACAGTATACTTTGCATGCAAACTTGAGGCTGGTGTTCAGGTAATGCACAAAACCAGTTAGACGGAAGAATTTCTCATTTCATATCAGACAATATTAAATCCCTACTAATTTGAGGTTATATGTTCTGGTTTCTAAAATGGTATGAAACCTTAGCTATAGCTCATAACTATAATCCTGTTTGTCTTTCACTGGCAGTGGCAACTTTTGTTATTCTGAGAACTTTGGATGGAGTGTTACATTTAGTTGATCAGAAATTCTGACTTACAGGCAGAATAAAAAAAAAAAAAAAGAAAAAAGGAAATATGACAAATTCTAGCTGTTATGCATACTTTTTTTTCTTTTGTTTTTTTTAGGTTCTCTCTGCCCCTACCTCCCACCCCAGATACACTTAATGAACAAGCTTCTAGAATTCAGGAATAAATTTTATTAATGAACAGTACATGGATTTTGATGCTGTAATGTCTCGGTCCGATTTTGGGCTCGGGGAAGGTTTGTAATGATCCCAAGGGTGAGATTAAGACACAAACAAGGTCAAATGCCGCCTATCAGGCCGGTTTTATTGGATAAAAGCAGAAGAATGGAGTGATAGGAAAGGCAGGAAATATTAGGAGGAAATTAAGCAAGCATTCAGAGAGATAAGCAAAGGATAGTCACCACCATGGATCCAGCGGCATCCCATTGGTCCTCAGTCTTCAGTTCTTCGGTGGTGGGTGCACACCTCAGTTTGTTTACATGGTCTTTTATATACGGCACGTGTCCACAGTCCGGTACATGCGTATATGACCCACGCAGTGTTCACATGCTTTAGGTCTCGCCTATACGTGACCATTGGCAGGTAACAATGTATATTCTTGGCGGGCAGCTGGCTCAGCCCAGACGATGGTTGGTGTCTTGTTTTGATGGTGCCTGATAAGCAAAAGAATGGTCTGCTGCTTCAGTAAATTTACCTAAGTTTCCCCGCAGGCTGCAGTGCCGCCAGGTTTCATGGGTTTCACAATTCCACCGTGTCTTATCAGGCAAGCATACACAAGCAAGCTTTGAGACAATGGTTTGACATTTTAGTCTCTTACAGATACCTCCTATTCTCATCTCTTCTTCTAACTGTTCACTATGGAAAGCTTCAAACAAGCTATAATAATCAATGATGGTATATTGTATAGTCCCATGCTTTATTATTCTAAACCCACCACCAGTAAAGAATTTATCAGTCTAATAGAAATATTTACTGTTATTCCTGGTTATGGTAATCAGACAATCCCAGTCCTCATCACTTGAGAATTGCCTGATCCTTTCAAAGTGAAACCTGAACAAATGTATGACATTTTCAGTTAATTTTACCCCAGGAAGGTTTGGAAAATAAGCATAGGTGGATCACAGGGTAATCCCTGCAGATTGTCAATCTTTAGTCCTTTCTGCATTAAATTAATTTTTAAAACTATCTTAAATATTTTAATATTGGTTTGACTGACTCATACTTTCTTCAGTATCCATTTTTGTCAATTTTAATGAAAGGATTACAATTTTCAGGCTTGAACACTCAAGGCTAGCCTGATAAATGGCTCTGGAAAGTTCACTTATCAGATCCAATACTGAAAATAGAACTAATTTGGAAGAAAATTTCATCTGAGCACCTTACAGTGACTAATGTTTTTGTGGTTGAGTTGGATGGGTTTTTTTAAGTCTTACTGTTTTATGCACTTTCCTTCTGAGAATTTTAAATAGCCTTATGGATGTGCATTAGACAAATACTTATATGAGCAAGTACACATTGCTGTCTCTCATTTATAACAATTAACCTACAGAATTGTAACAAAAGTTGGGACAGCAGTAAAAGCCCAAACTTCCTGACAAATTAAACACAGAAAAATGGGGGGGGGCAGGGCGGGGAGGGAAGTGAAGGTAATTGCCAAAAAAAATCAAAACTTTGTTATTTCATGAATGGGAATCCTGGAGATAGTCCACTTCAAAAACTCAAAGGAGATCCTCAGGTTTTAAGATTTAGAATCACGGGTTTATAATTATTTTATGCCACTTCAGAGGTCAAGTATTATAAGTGTGGATAAACAACTATAATTATATCCAAACCTCAGAAAAATGGTGGAATTAATTTTTAGTATTAATGCATTTTATATGCATAATAGACCTTTACAGACTTTACAGCCCTTTAGACATAGATTTAGTTCAAGGAAGTTGAAGGAATGAGTTAACGTATGACATGACAGGATCGGTTTTGGAATATTACTTTATAATCCACATAACAATTTTTTAGAAAAGTATTTAGGTGGATGTAATAACCCAAATAGCCCTGAAAGTTACAAAATCTTCACAAAATGTAGTACACATTCCAGCAAAGTTAATCCTCATGACTCTCTGCCATTGAGTGTTTCCTTCCCCTTTTTCTCAAGCCATGATAGAATTTGACAAGAGCATTTTATATAAGAACCATACATACAGGTTTCCTTGGGTGCTATCAGACTATTTTGAAGCTATTTTGTGGTCAGTGCTGTAACAAAAGACCATCTGACAACTTAAGCTCCCTTTCTTTTTGTAATTACTCTAGTCATATTGCACTACATCTTCCTCTTGTAAGCATCTGCATCATAAACCACCCTAAAGAAGCCAAGTAGAATATGATATATTATTCAGATAGATAAAAAGAGCCTCTAGCTCAGAGACACTTCTCTTTGGTCTTTGCAGTCCTTGGCAAAATAAAATTGGACGCTGCTGATGAGCTAATGAGACTGAAGTAACACTGTTAATGACCACAGATGAATGAAATGAGAATCTGATTGTGATTACATGTTCCTGCAGCTGGTGTACAAGTTAAGTTGTGCTGCTTTCTCTCCTTAATAGGAGGAAAAAGACTGTGTTGTCTACAGCTGCTATTTCACTGGGTATGCTAGAAGTTTTGTCCATAATATTTCTCCAGATGGATTGAATACTGATGTTTCTGCCACCATTTTAGAACTTACTTCTGCTTCTACAGATCTACTTATCTGTACTGTCTGCCTCTTGTTATCAATTTTTTCCTTTGACTGAAGTACTTAGTTTTCTATAGCTGCATCTGTGTCACTTGCCTATGGCCTTGGCAATTTTAATAGCTCTCCATTCCTCTACTGTTTCCACCAAGCCACATTTTCAATAGACTTCACTGCTCGCTCTCTTAAACAGATAAAAAACAAGCCTTGGGATGTAGGGATTTTTTCTGTGTTAAAGGAAGGAGTATAGGTTTTTCCCATGACTTTTGTTTTCCCAAGATGTTTATAAAAACTCTTGCAAAAGGCAGATAAATCTGTACAGCTCACGGTTACAATCTCATCCCTCCCTTCTACTTTGCTTTCTTTTAGATATTTGTATCTTACTAAATTTGTCTTAATTCCAAATAGTCTTGATTATAACACTGTGGCACAAAAATCTATTTCTTTTCACCATATACCAGCTCCTGAAATGTCCCTTATGTTCAAGCTTCATAAAGACTGCCACTTGACAGAAATCACTTTGAAACATATGAAATACACGTCTCTAAAAAGCCTGAAAAAGGAACAGGGAAACATCCTTTGTGATGGCAGTCCCCCGGGGTTAAAACAAACAAGGTTACATCTTGAAAATAAGCCTTTTTCCCCAACAGTGGCTCTATAAAAATGTGTGAGATCTCATCCAATTCCTCAATCCTACCCTAGTCAGTTAACTTGTTCCCCTTTATATTCTAGGTCTTTTTTTCTGTCATTAATTTCAGTGAACTCAACATCAGAATGTTTATCATAATCTCACTGAGGGGGAGAATCAGAAGATCCCTAAAATACTGGTTTCTGGAAATTAGAAAAGTAGTTACTCAGCAGTTGAGGTTCTTAAAGTTTAATCACCTCCATGAAGCTTTGCTATCAATTCTGCAGCTCTTACACAAGTCTGTAAATGTTAAATTCTTCTACCACAGGTGAGTCATCACTGTGCTTCTGAGTTCAATCTTTTCTCTACTAAAGATTTAAACCATCCCAGAAGCTTATCTGTGACTGCATGGAAGCCAGGCATAACTCTGAGGAAAATGGAAACCACGTATAATACCTGTTTTTTATGCTTCAGCTACTAGTTCCTTTAACTCATCTCCCTACTGTTTTTTTTGTTTCATTGTGTTTTGAGGATAGTAAAAAACAAAATAACATCCATAAACTTTGCATTTATTTCCTTTGCCCATCATATTTTGTTAACACAATTAACATCTGCATTAATTTCTACTCTGTGTAACAGTAGAGGAAAGAGGTGCATTTCTGTGTTCACAAACAAAAGTTAATGAGACTCATTAGTTAATTCCTTTTTGGCTTAGTTATGATGATGAGTGCCAATTAACTTCCTCATCTTCAATAACTTTATAGTATTATATATGTTCAGAATTAGTGTTTTCAGAACTTGTAGACATCTTAAACACAAAATTAAAAATCTTTTCCAAAATATTGTAGGAGGCATAGATGTCCTTATTTATTAATATTCCTTTTTCATAAAACTAATGTACAGAAGGATTTTCTGATTGGCTAACAAAATGCTTTGTGGAAGATATTAAAAGTCAAGTGACAAGCCTAACATGCACGTTATAAAAGAAGGTACGTGGCAAGGGAGCAAGGAAATTGTCCCTGAAAGTAAAACTTAACTTTCTCTGGAGAAGTGTACAATTTTATGACTAGTGATGTCCAAATGGCCCATTTACTTAGATTGCTTTCTCTCTTTACAGAATAGTTAATTCCTTGTTGGTGAGTAGGGCTGCTGCATGCTCCCCAGCACAATTAGTATCTATATACCAGATTATTTTTTTTTTAATCTGCTAATAGATACGCCTCTGTGAATTGGGGTATTTTGGAGGAATGTATTTTGACTTTTTTTGGTCTAGTCTTCTTCTATTGCCTTCTTGAATACTTCCTTTTCTTAAACAGAACTGCTTATTCCATGAATATATAAATAAGTATCTTCACAGAAGTTCTCTATAACTACCTCTTTACCCTCTTTATGAATATCTTTTCAATTTGGAAAGTCTTAAAGGAAAAAAAAGTCTGTAAGTTTCCATGTATCACATGACAATGCAATACATTCTAAATTAATTTAGATTCTTTTGCTTCTAGGAACAAAGGAATCTACACAGGACCACTAAAGAACACACAAAAATTTTAATAAAGATTGAAGAACTTCAAGGTAAAATGCAACATGTCTTCCAATAGAGAAATAAGCATTATAAAACTCCATAGGCTTTTCTCCTTTATTGAATCTTAATATGAAAATAAAATTCTATTCCTCTGAATTAAAAAAAAAAAAAAAA
Source organism: Theristicus caerulescens (assembly GCA_020745775.1). Classification (NCBI taxonomy): domain Eukaryota; kingdom Metazoa; phylum Chordata; class Aves; order Pelecaniformes; family Threskiornithidae; genus Theristicus; species Theristicus caerulescens. The sequence goes on along the minus strand of CM036564.1, from coordinate 23,159,030 downwards.
TACAGAGAAATTAATGGAGAACTTTTGATTGTGAGCATACCATGGACTTAGCATGATCCAAGAGCTTATTTACTCTCATTCTTCGATTTTCTTACAACAAGTAATTATCTTCTGGTCATTTCTCTTATTTGATTAATGCTCTACATTTTTATGAAAAGCTATTTTTGACAAACAAAAGTAAAGCCTGGCATTCACTAACTTATTTCAGTTTTGAAACAGAAAAACCTGCAACAAATTATTGGATCACTGTTTGAAAATTGAAGAATGGCAGAAGTTCAAAAAGGGATTCTAAAACTTAGTATTTTCATCTCTATCCTTTATCAGTGATTTTTTTCTTCAGATTCATTTTACATCCTATCATCAAGAACAACATAAGAATTTAATATATGTTTCCAAGCAGCACATCACTCTTAATTTTATTTAGTTTCTGAAAGTAACTAAAAATTTATCTTTTATCTTTTTATGAAGCATGAAGTTCTGACCACTGCAGACAGATTAATTTCTTGATCTTAAGTCTCATGCTGTTTAGAAAACCCTAATTTATAAATACTAAGCATGCGATAAGATTCTCTTACAAGATGAGAAAAAGTTACTAGCATTTGCCTTCCTCTCTGTGGCAAACACAGGGGAAAAAAAGCCCTGGTTTTGCTTATATATTTCCTAGCCATTTACAATATCATACTTCATTTAGCTTTTTGTCCAAATCTTAAGACACCAAAGCCATGAAGTAAAATCATTGCAGCTTAATACTAACAAGAGGTGCCATATATTTCTTTTTAGACAATGAATGCATTTGAGACCCAAGAAAGCCATTCTTCATTGGTAATTAAGATGTGGAACACATCACTAAGAATATTTATTTTAGTAACCACTTACTAAACAAATGCGTAATTTCAGCTTGTCTTATTTGCATGTCTGAGTGGAAAAATAAAGGAATCTGCATCTCATTTTATTGTTTCAAACAGTTACCAAACAGTACTCATTAGTTAGGATAATGCAGAGTAACAAGAGTAGCGATTTGGCTCTTATCAAAGTTATTTTAGCCCTTAGTAAACATCCTTAGAGAAGCGATCACTGACTTCCTTAGGGGAGACCGCTGTTATTAAATGAAATTCCGTTCTAAATTGTTTGCTTATGCTTTTGTGTAAGATGCTTTTGGTTAATTCCCTTTGGTGCTAAGAGAACGTAGTGTTAATTTGCAGAATGTAAAACAGACTATTCAAAAGTTCATAAACATAGAAAATACAACATTCTGCATACAGATTAAGTTTGTTAGTATTAATATAATCACTTACCCCCAGTCATTCATCTACTGTACAATATTATGATAAAAGGTCAAGAAAAAGTATGTTTTTCTTACAAACATCTATGTTGTTAATGAACATGTTTAAGATAATATGATTGATGCTATTAAAGTCCAAGGCACTTCTGTGGAGGAATAGCCACTGAAAAGAAAATTTCAAGGTTTCAATTTATCACTCTTCATCTCCTTTCTGACTAAAAGTAATCAGACTCTTGTGAATATTCTTGTCCTAAAACTTAATTCATACTAAGTAGTCTGTCTTGCATGCCCAATGTCTTCTGCATTGACTCTTTGAACTGCTATCTTGCCCCTAAGGAAAGTCACTAATACAAAAATATGGCTCTGGAGAAATGAATAAGAAGTCTAAAAAGTATAGATTTTAAAAAACCAAACTTCCCAGTTACTGTGTAACATGGGAGGGAGGAAGAAATGGGGAACAAAGCAGATTAAAAACTTGCTTTACTCTGACTGTTTTTCCAGTTCTACTTCTACTTGCATACCAGCAAAGTCTCACAATTTGTATACCATTTTGGTATTTATGAATTGCTTTTATAATTAGAGAAGAGTGGCACTCCTTATTGGGACAAATTAGATGCAGTTGAGCCTAATTAGATCAACAGATGTAAACAGGCTGAGTTAGAAAGAAAGGCTTTTCATTCTTTATAGGCAAAGTAATGTTATAGATAGGGTCTGTTGGTCTTCATTTATTTGTGCTTAGAATTTAGGGATATTTTTTTCATTACAGTTAAGCAATGAATTAGGTAGACAGACTTATTTTTTGGTTGTGGTAGATTATAGTGAAGGCAGGCTAGTTCAATCCATTACCAAAAATATCTGAAACAAATTGTGCTAGCTTGATCAAAGAAGTAAGCAAGCTTTAGCCTGGTGAAACTATAATAGTAATATTATTTTCCTCAAAAATAAATTTCATCTGACAGCATAATCTTGACTTCTTATTTTGCTTTTTAAAATTAGTTTAGGAGGAAATAAAATAAGTCGTAAGTTGATTTTTTTTTAATACGCATTGTGAAGAGCAAGTTAGACAGTACTTAAGTCAGATGCTCTCAAGTCACCTAATGAAATTTAACCTCTAGCGTTTCTAAGAATCTCAGAATCATTAGCAGTTATATTTCTGAGCTAAAAAATACTAGTTGAGAACTATTTCAAATGACTGGGATGAAAGGAAATGTACCTGTCTTACAAAAGATCTGAGGAATTCCAAACTAACTGTTTTAGCTAATTTCCCAGAAGGAAACAGAGCAAATAATCAATCTGTAAAAGCCCTCAGGAAAACAAATCATTGTCATCAGATGTTTAACCAAAATATACTGCATCAATAGCAACTTTTACGTGACAAAGATGCAATTCCTATAGGTGAGAGCAGCAATAATCTTAACTTCAGAAAAGCTTTGATATTGCCTCACATAGTGTTCTTGTGAGCAAACTAAGCAACTACAACCTAGGTAACACTAGTACGAGAAAGTTTTCCCAACAGTTATCCTGTTATCCTCAAACAATTATCAATGGATCTTTGCCAGACTGGAAGGATGTATACAGTGGATTTTTACAAGACCTATCAGGAATCTGATTAGTACACATTCTCCATCTAAGCCTTATGAAGAATGTAGTCTCTGTTATGAGACAATAAGGAAAAGAGAGAAGGAAGTGAGCAGAGCTGGAGTTTGTGGCTTGGGCTCTGTGTGAGGTTTGTACATGCAGTGGCTACTATCAGCCTTCTCCATGTGGCATGGCAAGGGAACAAAACATAGCACCTGATCTGCTGAGGAGACAGGACTGTTGCTTATTTTCTAAGAGTTCACAGGAAGGCTAAGGCAGCTGGGGAGTTTGACTTGTATGAAGGAGTGGGGCAAGTCCTCCAGAAGATACTAGTTTAGGAGGGAAAGAATGGGTTGGAATGACAAGGGCTGGAGATAACAAAGGGAGGACTGACAACACGACTAGTAGGAGTGAGGGAAGATGTATTGGCTAGAGGGTATGGGGAGTCATGACAGAAAATGGGGTGCAGTGTAATCAAATCAGAGAAAGGGAGTCTACTTTAGAAAATAAAATAAAAATATAATAATAATAAAAAACAAAAAACAAAAACCAAGGACTTCCAGGATGAAGGAATATTAACCTTGCAAATGACACTAAGCAGGCAAAACTGCAAACAATCAGCAGGGCAGGATTAGGATACAAAATAGTCTTGATAAACTGAACAACGGGTTTGAAAAAATTACATATTTGTCAATATAGGAAAACACTGTATGTGAATAGGAACAATGAATGACTTAAGCACAAGTGCGTCCAGAGGAGGGCCACAAATATGATCGGGGGCTGGAGCACCTCTCGTATGAGGACAGGCTGAGAGAGTTGGGGTTGTTTAGCCTAGAGAAGAGAAGGCGCCAGGGAGACCTTAGAGCAGCCTTCCAGTACTTAAAGGGGACCTACAGGAAAGATGGGAGGGGCTCCTTATCAGGGAGTGTAGTGACAGGATGAGGGGTAACAGCTTTAAATGGAAAGAGAGTAGATTTAGATTAGATATTAGGAAGAAATTCTTTACTGTGAAGGTGGTGAGGCACTGGAACAGGTTGACTAGAGAAGTTGTGGATGCCCCCTCCCTGGAAGTGTTCAAGGTCAGGCTGGGTGAGGCTTTGAGCAACCTGATCTAGTGGAAGGTATCCCTGCCTAAGGCAGGAGGGTTGCAACTAGATGGTCTTTGAGGTGTCTTCCAACCCAAACCATTCTAAGATTCTAATACAGAGTTACAGGACATGGAGCAGTTCTGCAGTTATAATTAGGTTGTTATCTGTAAGTCATGTGAAGTAAATATTCTGCTTCATCAGAAGTACTATGTCCATTTTGACCACAAAATGTCTGTACATTTTTGACCTAATAAAAAATCAGATTTGGTTAGTTTAGAAAAAGAGAAGATCATGGCAAGACAAAACAATCTTCAAATACATTAAATGTTGCTTTAAAAAAGAAGGAAATGAAGTTGTTCCGTGTTCACTGAGAGTAGGACAAGAAAGGATGTATTTAAACTGCAGCATTACTCTGTTAAACATGAGTAAGATCTTTTTAATTATAAAAGCAGACAAGCACCAGAGTCGACTGCTATAAGCATCAGGAATCTCCTATTTGGAGATTTTCAGCTATAGATCAATCTTCCAGAAATGCCTTTGTTATCTCTTTTAGGATTTTGCCTTGGAGGGTGACTAATGACCTCTGAAAATCCCTTTCAGGTCTCCAACCTTCGATTTCCTAATGATAAATCTAAAAGAAGCTCACAAATGGAACCTTATAAAGAACTATTTGCTCAAAAAAATACTTGTTTTTACAGGCTTTATTAAATGACTGCCTTGGCCGGGGAGCATATATACAGTGTTTTCTGTGGATTCTGTCAGTATAAGGTTCATTTTCAGAGTGCTCTGTGCCACACTACCAAGTTTTCCTTCACAAGCATTTTCTTTTGTTTGGCCTGTGGGGGCTGTAACATAAAATTAGCTTTTACAATATTTTTTGGTCTAATTAGGCTGCAATAAAATTCCCTCGAGAAAAAAAGAAGTTGAACAATCGAGACATGAAAGGTTCTTCTACAGTCCAAACTGATTTAGATTGTCTTATTTTCTATCAACAGTACAGAATTTATTAGTCACACAGTGAATTTTGTTACATTAATGGTTAATTTGTTCCTTAGTCAGTATTTGGAACAGACTCTTTTTTTTTTCCCGCTTTTCTTGACCTCTAGATGATGTTGTGGTTTAACCCCAGCTAGCAACTAAGCACCATGCAGCCGCTCACTCACTCACCCCTTGGTGGGATGGGGGAGAGAATCGGAAGGGTAAAAGGGAGAAAACTCATGGGTTGAGATAAGAACAGTTTAATAATTGAAGTAAAATAAAAGAGAGCAGTTAAATAGGTAAAGCAAAAGTTTTGCACACAAACAAATAAAAGAGAGCAGTTAAATAGGTAAAGCAAAAGTTTTGCACACAAACAAGGAATTAATCCGCTACTTCCCATGGGCAGGCAGGTGTTCGGCCATCACCAGGAAAGCAGGGCTCCATCACGCGTAACGGTTACTTGGGAAGACAAATGCCGTCACCCCGAATGTCCCCCCCTTCCTTCTTCTTCTTCCAGCTTATATACTGAGCATGACATCATATGGTATGGAATAACTCTTTGGCCAGTCTGGGTCAGCGCCCCTGGCTGTGCTCCCTCCCAGCGCGCACTGCCCCCCCCCCCCCCGCCGCATGCACCAGGCAGAGCATGGGAAGCTGAAAAGTCCTTGACCAGTCTAAGCGCTACTTAGCAACTATTTAGCAATACTTAGCTCTACTTAGCAAGAACCAAAACATCAGTGTATCATTGACCTTGTTCTCATCCTAAACCCAAAACACAGCCCCATACCGGCTACCAAGAAGAAAATTAACTCTATCCCAGCTGAAACCAGGACAGATGATGGCAATATTAACAAAAGACAACTGAGACCAAAGAGGGACATAACACATGATCTCTCTGAATTTGTGTATCTTCAGAATTTATGTTCTTGCAAATCATAAATCACAGAACTTAACTTACACATGCCTACTGGAGGGATTGCTGTGATTTATTAGGCAGTCTGAAGTGTCTGATTCCATCTACCATTCTCTGGTACCCAAATGTTTTTATAGTTCTATTTTCACTTTCAGTTCACCCATGCAGACTCAAGTAACTACATAAACATGACTGTTTATAGCCTTCACTTCCATGCTGATGTACTGAGTGCTTCAGTTCACATCTGCTGTTTTGTGCCCTCAGTCAGCTGCTCAATGGTAAGGTACCTCCTGCTTTGTGTCTTTGGTCTCGTCGCAGTGGTAGGGTACCTCCTGCTTCGTGTCTTTGGTCTCGTCGCAGTGGTAGGGTACCTCCTGCTTCGTGTCTTTGGTCTCGTCGTTTACATACACAGAGATAAATGTTATGTATATCAGTTGATTTAAATGCTTCTTGTTTCATTTGTCTAGGTTTTTCTAGAAAAGAGAAAAGAGTTACCTATCCTATGCATCTACATGTTGATTTCTACTGGGTTCCATCCATCCCAAATGCAATAGAATACAGGACTAAATACAAGCACTGGAAGTATATTTTGCCTTAAGAATAGTAAAATAATGCTTCACCCAGATGTAATATGGATGCATACTTAAACACAAAAGACAGTTGTAATCAGTTCTTCACACCTGAATTTCAACATGGCACAAGCACAATTAATGTTTTATATTGATGACTCTGCCTATGCTATCAGCTGTGGGCAATTTTCTTAAAGCTCTTGCGCAATTCTATACATGGTTGGGTTACGTCATCCCAAATAGAAGTTTCCTGTGTTTCCTTTCCATTCTGAGATATATAGTTTCCTCCAAATAGGAGATTCTTGGTTTTTCTCAACACTCTTCAGTAGATACCGTTCTGATAGTATAACTAAAGACTTCATTAAACAACTAAGTCACATTTTATATTCTGTATTCTAAAGCTAGTCCTTTTCCCACTTAAATTCAAATTTATTCCTAAGTGGTCATCTATGTTTATAGATATAGGGTCTCTGAGTTCAATCTGTTCACTTGACATACATAGGGTTAAAAATTACATGTATATAATACTTTTGCAACTTTTTGTTATTAACATTTTAACACCTATCTAATTACAGTAATGTTGATTTTTATTAAACTTGTTTACTTATATTTGCTTGATTCTCTTCAGACTGCACCACTTCCTTTTGATTACAGATCAAACAGCATTTCGTTCTTTACAGTTATGAAGTCTGGGAAACAAATGGTACCTGCCTACCTACCATCTTCTTCTTCCTGCTTCTCCATCCAGTGCCAACAAAATATTCTGACAACAATTACATTATGCATTCTAAATATTGGAAGCATCTAATAAGAAGGATATGGAACTTTTTTCAGAGCAGTTGTTATTCCCAGAAGTGTATGAATAAGATGATATATTTTTAAATGTCATTACAGAAGTGCAGTAATTAGGCATATGTTTGGTAACTGTGCAAAAAGCATGGGATACATTTTATTCATTGATGCTGTTCAAATGAAAAAAAAACTTTGAATATAAAGTTGAAATGCAGAAAATTTAGGTAGAGAGGCAGTGTTTTTTGAAATCAAGAGCTCAGAGAGTTTTAAAGTTAAACTCAGTTGACAGCCATCACTTTTAACAAAATAGCCCTCCTTTGTATCTTTCCAGGACATGTAATTTTGAAAGAATTCCCCATCTATTGAATCATGAATTAAAGTAGAACTGAAGTTTGCCTATGGCACTACTTCAGTCAAAAGTCTACCACAGCGCTCACTGTTTAGCTTTATGGAGAGAGTCACAATATAATTTCTAATCTTAGTATATTTTTATTAATTAGGAATATTAAATGTCTAAAGAAAAAGCAACACTAGCTTACATCAGGATCTTATTCTAGGCCCAGTTCACTTGTAAAAGACAAGCATCATCCCAGCGTTACAGACTAAAAGATCATATTGAGACATTCTTGAAGACAGTAGCTCAGAATCAGAGAGGAAAAATAAAAGGTCTTCAGTTACACTGAAAAGTTTTTATGAGATCCCAGCTGCATAATTCTAGCTTGTCAGTAAGAATATACAACTTTTAGAAAGCAAATTCAGTTTTGTAGCTAATGGTCTGAGTATCATGTAAAAGATTTGATTGCGAGCAACCAAGATATAATTTAGATTAAATAGAAAGTATTCCTGTTAGCTAAAATAATTCATTTCTTCTAAATAGAGAGCAAAGAGCGTATTATTAGCAGCAATTCTAGAAACAAAACTATAAAGCACTTTTTCAAGAAAGAACTGTTCAAATGTGGCAGTTGTTACATAAAAAAGTAAAACACAAATAGAATCAGTAAATGCTATGCAGGATGTGATATTAAGTATAAACTGTCCAGATATTATTGTAGAAACAAGAAGCTGATATGGTCGTGGTGGTAACTGAGGTTTATACTTCCCAAAGAATGTCCTGGGCCAGCCCGTACCAGGAATCGCTTCACTAGAAACCCTTGTACTCTGCATAAGCCTCACCATATGTCTGCAACAGGGAGCGGCAAATGCTGATGCTTAAACAAAGTGATCAACCTCTCTGACTTCATACCTGCATAACCAGAGAAACCTTCAGTAGCTCCTGTGTCCCCAACAAGCAATGAATTTCTGCATACTGAGTTAGTGCTTCCAGTGATACCCAAGAGAAATGCACACATGCCACTTGGATACGGGGATTTTTGATTCAAAGAACTGCTATCTCTGCTATTGCAAAGGTACTGCTTATGAAAACTACCACCTCTTGACATCTGCTGTTTACTTTCATGTTTTGTGGGAAAACAATCTCATCTGCTTCTTCCTAATTTAAGATGACGTACCAAAGAAATAATAGTACCTCTGTTGGATTCCTCCACTTTAACAAATGAAACTCCATAGAACAAAAATACAGATGCCACAAATGAATAAATGTGTGTCTCTCTATATAACGTACATATCAATATCAATAATGGGATTCAAGATTGCTGTGATGGGAGAGTTTAGAAGACTGATAGATTAAGCCAGATTTAAACTTTAAACAACACGGGGCTAGACTGACATTCATTAACAACATATTTTGTGCTAATGGTTAGTTCTTACACAGTAAGATCTTAACATTTAACTAAACTAGTTGTCACTATACAGTACCACAGAGATGCTGCTAGATAGTTAGCGCTGGTGGCTGAGGTCCTTGATGCCTCTTAGTCCCTGAGTTCAAGGTGACCAGGCTTCAGGGCTCTTCTAAAAGGCAAGTCAGAGCTGAAGGAGTGACTTCTTTTTTTAGGCATCTCTCCTTGCTCATGTCTGGTGTTTTTATATTGCTCTCCACCCTCCCAAAAGGAGTATCTCATGTGTTCCCAATGCTGCTTATCTCATTTCTGGTTTTTGTCAGTTGTCTTTCTTGTGTGTTCAGTAGAATGTCCTGCTCATTTGTGGTCCCTTGTGCTTATTTTGTTCTTTATTCTTGATCTTGAAAATTGTATTACTTGTAGTGCTGTTTACATGTTTTCCTATGCCAGCTGAGTGCAGCTATTCAAGTCTTTGCCTTCTTTGGAGGTCACATTGTTCACACAGTTATGTAAAATGGCTATACATTGTGCCTGGCCATGCAATCACAGCATCACAAAATAGGTTGGTTACAGTATTTTTGTATGCTTATATTTAGGTTCAAGACAATCTAATATTAATTCTACCCTGATTAATGCACTTCTCGGGTATAGCCATTACAGGCCTCTGTTTTGACTACACAGCTGTAAAAATAGGCTGCTTATTGGACAGAGATGTATTTGCTGCTTATAAGAAAAAGTTATTCTGTGTGGGTGTTAAGTCCCGGTCTGATTGTCAGGCTCGGGGAAGGTTCTTAACGATCCCAAGGGCGAAATTAAGACACAAACGAGGTCATATGCCGCCAATCAGACATTTTATTGGGTAAATATAAAAGAGTAAAGCGATAGGAAAGGCAGGAAATATTAGGAGGAAATTAAGCAAGCATTCAGAGAGATAAGCAAAGGATAGTCACCACCATGGATCCAGCGTTGGTCCTGTCAACAAGGGTATTCGGTGAGGAAAAAAGGAGAAGAGTGAGGAGAAGTGAAGGTTCTTCTAGAGATGTTGATTCTGCACAGGGTGCTCGGTGATGATAATTCCACAAATCATGCGCGCGCGAGCATGAACACGAACACACAAACACACACACACAAACACACACACACAAACACACACACACATACACACACACACACACACACATTTATCAGGCTACATGATTAGTATAAACCTGCCTAAATTTACACTTATTGGTTAGTGATTAACATTTCATACACTATGGGTTTACTGTATTTAAATTAGCCTCGCTTGCTATGTAAATTAGCACACATGCTCCTTTCAGGTGTGGGGAGGCAGGTCTTTTCGGTCCTGAATTGAGTCGGTGGTCGTGATCTCCCCTCGCCACATTTACCTTTCACCTACTTTCTGCAGTTTTATCTTCTCTGGCCACAGTCCAGTCTTTGGTGCCAAGATGTTCACTTTTATCGGCTTGTTAGCTCTTCTTCAAGGTTAGAGCCCTTAGTTTTCCACAGTTTGTTACCTTTTAGCTCCCTCCCAAATTCCTTTCCCAAGGCACAAACGATTAGTAGTTTTGCTAATTGGAGAATTACATCAGCGACCAGTCAAACCGAGAGGAGTGATACCAGGACTGTCCCCCAGGCAGTAGGTGTGTGTGGGGGGAATGAGACGCTTCACAGACCACGGGGAAAGGGACCAAGGCAAGGCCGCCCTGTCTCCACAGGACTCCCTCCCTCAGCCTCACTCCAGGGTACCGTCCAGTCCTGGGTCTTAGTGACTGTCGCTCTGTATTGTGGTTTTAGCACCCAGGCTGTTTGAGACATCTTGTTGTTTTACATTAGCAGTTCTCTACATCACCCCGTGGCTCAAACAGCGGTGTGATCCGAGTTCCGTATTTTACATCTTCATCTTCGTCGGTTCCGTGCATCTGTTCTCCCAAGGCCGAGTTGTCTGTAACGAAATTATCCCGGAACCCCCCTTATCTTATAACTGTTCTTCTAGCTACTCCCTAAATCACATCAGACCGCCCTTAAGTCTAACAAGGTATTCACAACATCCTTAAATCACAACAGGGTGTCTTCTGATCTAATTAAGTGACTAAGGTATTTACAACATCTTTCTTGCTCTTGTGGTTTTTAACCCTTTCAGGTGGCCACACTCAGGCTTCGTTGTGCGGTCTTTCATCTGGTGTCGGAGAGGGAGTTTGCCCTCTCGGTTCGGTCCGGTTACCCAGGGCAACATCCTGATAAGCCAGAGAATGGCCTGCTGCTTCAGCAAGTTTGCACATTCCCTTGCAAGCTGGTGGTCAGCAAGTTTGCACAAATTTCCTTGCAAGCTGGTGGCATTTGTTAAGTCAAAGAATGGTCTGCCCTCGGGTCTTCCCAGACAAAAGAGTGGTCTGCTGTCTGGTCTTATCAGATAAACACACACAAGCAAGCTTTGAGACAATTGTTGTTAACACTTCAGTCTCTTACAGTGGGGATCTGCATTTATATTATCTGTGAACAGCTGCAGAGCTCCTTTACCAGCTTAGAAGCCAAATGTTTTACCCTTAATAAATGAATTGAATAATAGTACAATGCAGAAATCAAGGCTGGAATACCAGTCCCTAGGCCTTAATGCCACTGAGTTCATAGAATTCCAGTTCATGATGGCTGATGACCATGAGTAAAATAATGATGTTCTGCAAGTATTTGGTAAACAAAATACTTTGTCTTCACAAGTGTCATGGTTTAACCTGGCAGGCAGCTAAACACCACACAGCCATTTGCTCACTCCCCCACAGGGGGATGGGAAGGGAAAATAATAATGATAAAAGAACAGACAGAAGAAGTGATGCACAATGCAACTGCTCACCACCCACTGACCAATACCCAGCCAGTTCCCAAGCAGCAGCCACACCCTCCCCAGCCAACTCCCCCCATTTTTTTGTTCAGCATGACGTAATATGGTATGGAACTGGCCAGTTTCTTGTGCGCTTCCAGCCTCCTCACTGGCAGGGCACTATGAGAAACTGAAAAGTCCTTGACTGAGTGTAAGCACTGCTCAGCAACAACTAAAACATCAGTATATCAACATTGTTCTCATCCTAAATCCAAAACACAGTACTATACCAGCTATTAACAGAAAATTAACTCTATCGCAACCAAAACCAGGGCAATAGGTAATAGTATAGGTGGCACAAAACCCATCATAGGCTGTATCCCACATGCAGAACTTTCTTCAGAAACAGAAAATTTGGCCTACTAAATCCATAATATGATTTTCCTTATTTAGAGGATCATATCTACACAAAGAATCTCTGTATCCAACAGATCTGACCAATGCCCTCTTGCTTTTGGTGAGGTATTCAGAAAGATCTGTTTAATATAGCCTTTTTAACAAGATTCTGTGGGACAAATCTCAAATCTACTGGAAATATTAGGATGACATTTTTGGCAAGGAGAATTTCTTTGAATAGTATCATATACAGCCTGTTAACTTTTCTGAAGTAATCTACTGATGATGTGGGAATATGATACACTTTTAGATTCAGTTTCTGAGTCATCTCTGAAATACTTCTCTTAGCTCCTCTGGGAGTGTTTTCCTTGGCTCATTTGGCCATATTTGTTCAAGGGAAATTCTCCCTAACTGTACAAATTTTGTGGTTCATTTCACAGTCAATGGAATCCATCCAGGTAGGAAAAAAAAATCACATTTCTCATCACTGAGAAGACACTTGGGTTTTTTGCTGAAAAGTTCCATTGCAAGGTCATGGAGGTTGAAATACAAAACCAAGTTTATTGGTTCATTATGAGACTTAAGATACTCAAGAAACCCATATCAGTGGTTTCTAAGTAGATGATGGCCTCCACATTCCTCCTGCAAGCAATCTCCAAACAGAAGTAGATGATATTTTTGTTCCTATAATAATATCACAGATCTCATGGAAATACCTGAGACTTGATAACTTATTTCAGATGCATTTAGAATACATAACTTGAATGTCTATGAGACTCTATGCAGGTGTACCCACTAGTATAAAGTCCTGACATGGCATAACAGGTTGCCTCAACCCCACTTCTAAAGTCAGTGTAGTCCTGGCTCCAGATCTGGTTTTGAAAATAACCTTAAAGCTAGTCTTATCAGACAGACTTGCCTTATGCAAAATGGTTTACTAGTAGCCCAGAGAAAGACAAAAATGTTTATTCACTAGGATGGTTTTTATCTCTCATTTCTGCTGCATGGTCTCAGCACACACAGGTGCACATTTCTGGGGAGCAGAAAAAATAGTTAAGACAGTCTGTGCAGCACACAGGTTTATTAGCCTGGAGCCATTTCTGATGCTTTTCCACATGCATTAAAACTAGCTAACTGTGCATTGATTATCAAGGGCAAAGTTAGAGGACATCTATATTTAATATACTATCAACACTTTGATTTCTGTCTTTCTGTTTCATGTTGATTAGACTGCTAAGGCAGGCTGCAGCTTTTTATTAAATTTAGAGAATGTCAGTCAAAAAAAAGGTGTTTTATCAGTTTCCTGTGTGAAAAGAACATAAATGGGAACATTAGATTTAAAAGAAAAAAAGATGACAAGAAACTGCTCATCTCTAACCATTTGATATCATCTGCAGTTTAGAACTAGAATATATATATTTCAGATAAAAAGAGCACCTTTTATTGCCCTTACCCTAAGCCATGGAACTTTACATACAAATATATAGCAAATTTTGAGTCCTTAGAGAAAAACTTTTAACCCATCTCCACAGGGCTTGAATAGTCTATGTTTTGATATGTAAGGTGATATGAATATAGCTAACTTTGAATGTGAATTAGTATATTTGCCTGTACAGTGAAATATTTGTGATAACGCATTGGCTAAAAGTTTGATAGATCTCATCATCCTCTAGATTCTAATCAAGGTCATTTTCCATAGTCTTTGATAACAGATTTCATGCCAATACTGATAGTACAACATAATTAGATATTCCTAGAGTAAATTCAGAGGAATAAAGTTCCCAATGAACACGAGACCATTTGTGTCACCACTGTCTATGGCTATACTAGCAAGTAGTATGGCAAAAAACTGGAAAATCTGTAGAGTGTTATTAAGGAGAATGGTGTTGTGAGGGAGAAAGGAGGCTGCTTTGGACTAGTTTTACTCTGGTCCCAGAGACTGAATGTGGAATAATTACTGGAGTGCATCAGGTGTGTACTGTGTGCACATCTTTCAGTTTAGTTTCACCCAAAATAAATACAGCTCATATGCTCCACGGCTATTCAGTGACTGGGCTCAATCAGGTTTGTTTCAAAACTGCACCCTTGATTCTCACTAAAACACTAATGTACACATTGCACTATTATGGTTTTATCAAAGAAGATTCAACTTCAGTTGTCCCTAGACACAGCATACAGACAATTTATCCAAACAAAGACTCCATTTGCTTATTTTACTAATTGCCGTAAGCTGAATTGGAGAGATCAGCTCTGTAGCAAGTATAATCTGGGGGCCATATTCATAGTTATGATAGGCTACAAAACTATTCAATTTTAATTTTCTGCTGCAACTTCAACTTAAGCTGGAAGAAACTTACCATAGTAGCACTTGATCTCTCTTTTACTCAATAGTTAAAAAACTAAATATAGTAAGCATACCTTCTCTCACCTACCAACCCTCCTTATAGTTCACCAGATCAAATTTAGTGATGCAATGTAGGGTGAACTTGTATTGCAGAAAGGCCCTCAGCAGCCTGATCTAAGTTGGCCCTGCTTTTAGTAGGCAGTTGGAGCAGATGACCTCCATAGGTCCCTTCAAGCAAAATTATTCTATGATTCCATGATTACTATCTTCTTAGTGCTGTTGATTTGGCAATAGTTAGGTGTATTTGACATTATGAGTTTTCATCAACATCAGATCTTTCAGCTAGTACTAAATTAATGTAATAGCATTTATAAGAATGGATTTTACTTTCTCAGATTATCTCTGGAAAACTCAGGACTGTTAATGAGTAGAGAAGTAATGCTCTCATACCTTGACAATTAAAAAGAAAGGACTAAATATTATTAAATATGAACCTTCTGTACCATTACCTGCCTACCAGACTAATGAAAAGTATTAGAATCAGGGAAGCTATGAATTAAATTTGTGACTTACTAAGGGTTTGTTTTTCAATGTATGTTACTGCTAAAAAAAAACCTTACAAATTTTATTTTCAGGTATCATTACTCATCAATATAACTTTTTTTTCTCCCCCATCTCCCCCTCCCCCCCAAATAATTTCCAGGAAAATAAAGCCATTTGGCCTTTATAGAATCATTGAATCATAGAATGGTTTGGGTTGGAAGACACCTCAAAGACCATCTAGTTGCAACCCTCCTGCCTTAGGCAGGGATACCTTCCACTAGATCAGGTTGCTCAAAGCCTCACCCAGCCTGACCTTGAACACTTCCAGGGAGGGGGCATCCACAACTTCTCTAGTCAACCTGTTCCAGTGCCTCACCACCTTCACAGTAAAGAATTTCTTCCTAATATCTAATCTAAATCTACTCTCTTTCCATTTAAAGCTGTTACCCCTCATCCTGTCACTACACTCCCTGATAAGGAGCCCCTCCCATCTTTCCTGTAGGTCCCCTTTAAGTACTGGAAGGCTGCTCTAAGGTCTCCCTGGCGCCTTCTCTTCTCTAGGCTAAACAACCCCAACTCTCTCAGCCTGTCCTCATACGAGAGGTGCTCCAGCCCCCTGATCATCTTCATGGCCCTCCCTCTGGACCCACTCAAACAGGTCCATGTCTGTCTTATGCTGGGGCCTCCAGAGCTGAACGCACTACTCCAGGTGGGGTCTGATGAGAGCAGAGTAGAGGGGCAGAATCACCTCCCTCAACCTGCTAGGCACACTTCTTTTGATACAGCCCAGGATGAAATTGGCTTTCCGGGCTTCGAGTGCACATTGCTGGCTCATATTCAGTTTTTCATCCACCAGTACCCCCAAGTCCTTCTCTGCAGGGCTGCTCTCAATGCAGTCATCACCCAGCCTGTATCCATGTTTGGGATTGCCTGAACCCAGGTGCAGGACCTTGCACTTGGCCTTGTTGAACTTCATGAGCTTCACATGGGCCCACCTCTCTAGCCTGTCAAGGTCCCTCTGAATGGCATCCCTTCCCTCTAGAGTATCATTCATGGGACAAAGTTAGGACTTGAACTCAGACTCTTGATTCTTCATCCTTCAGGCTACCTTCTTCTGTAAGCACATGAGATGCAAATAAAAATAAATAATTTTTTTCTCTGTAAAGCCCATATAAACATTTCCGGATGATAATGGCTGCTGAGAAATGAGGAAAATAGTCCTTTTCACTAACAAGAAGCAAGAACATAGAGCAATAGAAAGGGCAGGAATGCATTCAGGCAAACCAGTCATTTTGCCTAGCCTTGTCATAGATAGTTAGGTAATACAGCACCAGATGTTGATGATTTACTAATAATGTTGCAGTTGTGAAAAATTATATACAATTATCAGAAAAGTGTTCACTATAATTGCAGCATTAGCTTCATAGTTTTGATGCCTGTCCCAGAAAAGCTAAACACAGTGATGAATTTTCACAGCTTTTCACATTTCTGCAACAACTCATCTAACATGCTTACAGGTGTAATAAGCAACCAAGCAACCGGAATGGTTTGAAACTTGCTAACCCAGCAATTGTGGAGATCACTTCAGGCTTGCAATTGCAATTAGTTAGCCTTGTTTTGATTTAGTGAATTACCATTTCCAACAGGTTACTTGTACAGTTCCTCTGTCGTTATTTCTATTTCTTTGTTTTGTTTTGACTCACCTTTTGAATTTCACCCTGGGAAAACTGATTTGCAACCATTCATTCACTTGAAATGTCTATTTAAAGGTGGACAATTTCTGTTGGAGTTTGAGTTTTGTTTCAAAATTTATTTTTGTAATATGTTAGATATGCTTTATTACTTACAGCATCTTTGTTTTTCTCAGTTTATCTATGTTTTAAAATGAATAGTGTTTTCTTGTTTCATTGAGACCTTAAGAGAGCCCTTGTTGGTATGGGTTGACCTTTTAGGGTACTATTTTGATTGTTGTGACAAACAGGTATCTTTTCTGAAGCATCCATGGAATGATGTCGCACTTAATTCTGGACTTGATTACAAGTATCACTGTCATCAAATACTCTCTTTCACAGGCAAGACAGGTTACAGTTAAGCCCTGTAATGTACTTATCTGGTTGTGTGGAACAGAAACTGCCTAATAAGATGCTACCATACACTTTACACTTAGGTGTTACGTGGAGGTTACATGGAGAAACATCTTTTCAGTTGCCAGTTTAGGAGCAGGAGACATAAAGTCATGGTGGAGGAGAGAGGAAATGGGTAAAGGAGTGGTAGATCCTCTTCTGTGTGAGCTGTGTGCCCTGCCCTGCACTGCACCAAACAATTCTGTTCCTCTTCTCCTTCACCATGACACTGAGAGGGAGGGGTACCACCAGAATTACAATTTGGGTTTTTTAAGATGAGAAATTATCTTCTTCCTCAGCTCAGGAACAAGGCTTCAAGTAAGAAGGCAGTGTTTACAGAAAATTTTGAAGACTGCTTGCAAGAACAAAAATAGTACCTTAGAAGGACCAGAATGATTACTTGTTCTTGTTCCAAACCCTTAGTCTGCTCTGACAGATATATTTATGAGTTGGAGAAAAAAATTTTTTTTTGCTTATCAACTTTTGCCCAAGATCAATAGAATTTACAATTCTGTCTTAAATACATTTAACACCAGATGATATTTTTTCATCTTTACACAAGTGTATCTGTTGAAATGTGTTTCCCAATTGAAGCCATCAAAATTGCAAGTGGGTTAGGTCTGCCATTATTCAAGGCTTGGGTCTACGTCACTGATCCAGCTGGCAAAAAAGCATTCTGCCTTGGCACTTCCATTTATCACTGAATGTCACTGAAGTAGAGAATAATCATGGGGTTTGGGTGTAGGAATTTCATCTGCTCTAACTGATCAGTTTTGCCAATAAACATCAGAATAAACTGATTCTATCATCAGGATATTTCTTGGACCTGAGATTGTGCCTGTCTGATTCTCTGTGTTACGCTGTCTATTGAAGAGGTTGATTGTGTCTTGTCAGAAGTTACAGAACTTTTTAAAAACTTGAAAAATATTTTGTCTGCACTTTTTCAAAAATCTGAAGAGAGTTGTGAGTCTAACTTTCAGTGGGATCTGGACTCTTCTATTCACTTGATGTCTTAGAGAATACTGCAAATATATTTTTCTTCTTTTTTAATGTGTGTGAAACTTTGCTTTTATTGCTAAATTTATTTGCATGAAGACAGGATTTAGGTAGCATACTTCATTCACTCCTGCTGCCTTTTCCTCTCTGAAAGTCATAATCCTCTGAATGTGAATCCCAGACTTCTCTACTGCTAATTGTGATGTGGCAGACAAAAGGATTATGACTCTGAGTGAGGAATAAGCAGCTGGAACAGATGAACACTTGCAAAACAAAAGTCATCTTTGCATGAAAACATATTGTTTATTTTCTTTTCCATTTGCTTTTTTAAAGAAAAGCAAAGAGGGGGGGAAATGCAAAAAGGGGAAAACATGCATCTCCTCATGGAGAGAGGATATGATCATAAATTGAAGGATCTTACTGGCTTTAATACAAAAGATATTAGAACATTGGTTCCCATGGCAAAACATTGACAGGGGACAGAGAACGTCCAGCACTTGAATGATAACTTTGCATGGTTCAGGACACCAGCTTCTATAGTCATCTAAGGCTTCAGACACAGTTCACCAGTCAGAATTGACTGAAATGTATTTCTTAAGTAATGTTCCAAACTGTATTCGATAACTTCAGCCATTTCATCATTCTGCTTTTATATACACAGAACACAACCATATGTTAAAGGAACATGAAAAGAACTGCAAGTTTTAAAAAACATCCACCTTCATATCTGCCAATCCATTATACAGTCCATGAAGAAATGTTTCAAGGCTGTGATGTGCCTGAGTTTCATTTTATTTTGTGCAACAAGGAAAATTGTTTTTCATGTACTTTCTCACTGCATGCATTAAATAAACTGGTGTTGTACACAGGAAATAAAGGAAGCTGGATCAGGGCCAGTCTTTTCAGGAACGTATTTTGGTAGAGAGTTCATTTGTAAATTACTCAGGTCAAAGTTGGGAAGTATAATGAAACCACAATTGCCTCTTTCTACTCGAAAACTGTTACTATATACTTGCCCAGGGAGTGGCTTTACCAGAATGTCAGGGTATACACCATCTATAAAATGATTTTCATTCATATGAATTTCAACTAATACTACCTCCTGCAGGGACCTGCAGCTGATGTCCCTAGAAATATCTTCTTTATTGCTCTTTTTAATGAAGTTTAGGATAATTTTTGCTCTCCAGTTCCCAGTCCCGCTCAAATCAGGAGCTTGTATATCTGGATATACCTGGATATAGTCTACTTTTTTTCCAAAAAGGAGGGGATTTTCAAGTTAGCAACCAAGTCCTGCAATGTCTTTTAGAGGAGGGAAAGAGCAAGTGTTTGCTGCGTACAGTAGCTTTCTCTAACTTAGACCTCATCCCCTTTTACTCTCTCTTTCTTTTCTGTAAAAGAAATGCAAAATATCTTCTTCCTCTTCAAATGCAAGAAGCTGGAGGGCTTCCTCTTTCCTCTTTGAGGAGAGAGTCAGAAAGAAGAATGATACAAAAACTTCTCTGAGAAGTCTTTTTATTAGTGACAAATAACTGCCTTCCACATGCAAGGAAGTGCAATACAAAGTAAGGAGGCAGAGTGGAATGAAATATGAAATGTGCAAAGCAGAATTTGGAGAGGTCTGACAGCCATGTCAGCAAATTGGTGTAAGTTATAGTATTTTGCTTTAGCTTATAGGTTCATAGCTGGATTCACCTCTTGCCAGTGATGAGTTTGGCAAAGGGACTAAGGAATTAGTCACAGTGGCTGCTTTTGGCTGTCAGCAGCCTATTTTAGGAGTCAGAAATACATGGAGCCTGAAAAATGACCCAACAGGACAGGGACCGAGAATCTGCCTGGCATGCCTCCTATACAGAAACCTTCCGGGGTGGCAATGAGCCATATTGGCCATTCTAAGCCTGTAAAGATTTTGTGAGATTTTTAGGACATTTGATATGGATCAAGCCCAGAGGACCCAGTTCTCTTTAAGACTTATTTTGGGTTATAATCTTTGTTATATCTATTGTAATTTTTAAGTAGAAAAAAAAATAATTAATGGAGACCAGAAAAAGAAGTGATTGTAGCAAATTATGTAGCTTTATAGTGCAAAGGAACTGTGGTCTTTCTTGTATTCTCCACTTGGTCAGTCCTCATTGCACACTCTCACCTTTAGTTGCTGAGCACTTAGGTTACATTCTGGACATTTAATTACAACAGTTAGTAAGGCCGGCAACTCTTGGTACACCATACTTATCCAGGAGTGACATGGCTCATTTGTGAACTCAGCCTGTAAATGGAAACTTGTCGGCTCTTAAATATTAGCAAGAGCTTGACATCATTTGCAAATGTTTACAAACCACTGTATATTATCTCCTTGGAACAAGACCCAGAATTCTGTTTGCATTTTTAAAATCCCTAAAGAATGGGGCTCTTGTCCAACAATATGGTCCTCATGACTGTTGATAAACAAATAAAAAATATTAGAAAAACATGAGAAACCAATAAAGTCCCCCAAAATCTTCCTTTTCCCCAGTTTTGCAGGTGGGAAGGCAGTAGGCTCTCCAGTGCTACCCCTAATCTTCTCAAACTCAGGCAAGATGATGTTTTAGTTAAAATTCCAGCACACCTTGTTCCTTGTTTATTTTTCCCCATCATTTCACAGCAATGCTTTTGGCAGATGGAAATGACTCCAACAAAAAGCCAGGTGCATGCACTGGCAGCTTCCCTGCTAAAAGGGATTTAGTCAGATGTTCCTTCCACCTGTGAATTGGCTGCCCAGTCTCAGCCAGCTCCTATGAATGTAATTATTATGCTCTATTTCAAAAAGCTGAAACAAGTTCAAGTTGGTTCTGTCAAAAAAATCTGATACCATTACAATTTCTCTCTATTTTCAGGGCCTCATTGTCAATGAAATAATTTCTCTGACTACCAGTTTCATTTTGAGTTTGAGGGTATATCCTGATCTGAATTTCCATAAAGTCACTTCAGATTTACACCAAAGTAATTGTAATCAGTATCTGTTCTTCACTCTTTAAATGATAAACAGATATTTATATTCACATCTTTAACTCTGTTCCCAAACAGCAAAATCCCCTGTCTTTTTCTGTGAAGAGATGAGTCATATTCAGCCAGTAATGAGAGACTGTGTGTATGCACGGCTTCATGTGGAGCTCTGCTACCTGGAGGGAAGGCTGCCAATATGTGGCTTCCATGGGATTTTAAGATACTTGGGCTTTGAGATGTCCCTTTTCTTTATGAGGAGTGAGCCCATTTTCTCAAAAGGACAAATCAAAGCAAGATACATTCCTTTCCCTGCATTTTTTAGCCTGACATGAAGAGGCCCATTAAGCAGCATGAAAAGTTCAAAATGAAATAAAGTTCTATACTAAAATATTTAAAAAAAAAATCAGATAGAGAAATGTGAGACAGATTCCATGTTAATGGACTGAAGCACAAAACTTCACACATAGCAACAGTGCAAACAGCATAGCCCTCTTTATCACTGATCAAAAGCACTTGGGTAGAAGCAGCAGTCTTCATACAAATGTACTCCAAGACAGATTTGTGGGAGTTACAAATTGAGAGCAGAAAAAAGCAGCAGCCCAGTATGAGCAAAGAAAACTCACAGCCAAAGCACTAGGCAAACAGCCTAGGGTGAGGCTTTTCTGATGGCTGGTTGCCCAGTGCAAAGAAAGATGGTGTCCTGATATTACACAGAAAAGCCAAATAGGACCACAGTGTTCACTGAGTTGTGTGATACAGACTATAGAACTTCCTTGAATTAAACCCTGTTCAAGTTGCTGTGTAATAGTTAGAAAAAATGGTGAAACTTGTTTTTAAACCCTGGAGCCATAGTATAAAAACTACCACAATGTTTCGTGTGTTCCAGTAACCAATTTTCTACAGTCTAGATAATATGCAACTTGTCCAGCCTATTGTAGTCTCATTTTGTGTAGCTTCACATTTCAGCTATAAATATATTTTTCTGTCTACTAAGCTGTTGATGAGCTTCCATACTTTTCCAAGTGTTGCTCAAGTTAGTATTTTTAAACTAACAAAACCAGGGTTTTTTGTGGGGGATATATTAAATATATTTAGGTCTCTGTCTTTTATGGAAAGTCATGGTTCCCAGTTCTTTAGTCATTCCCATGATGATACCTTGAAGCCTTTCTGTGCACAAATATCTGTACTTGTTCTGTGAGTTACCTCCAAATTTCACCAACACTGTGTTTTAGATTTGCTGAAAAGTCACTGGTAAATATTGTCAAAAGTGTAAGGTCATGACCACATTATCAACTTCTTACAAATGGTTTGGTTTTTTACAGTTGTATTGTCATGCTATTAATCTATTTGTCATGAAGACTGTATGTTATTCTAATTTGTAATCAAAATATCGTCTGAAATCGAGTCAACTTTTTAAAGAACTCAATGTCTTCTGTACATAAAGAATTTGAAAAGTATTCTTTATTACTTTATATTTGTAGTATTGTTTATATTATTCAAATACTTTTGAAAATTTAGGTCATACTGTTCACAAGCCCATGTTGATCGTATAGATTGATTACACAGAGAAATAACAGAAGCATTTTACATAGAGAAAAGCTAGGAGGGTTTTTTTTTCTCCTTTCAATTTCTTTCATCTTTGATTCTTATTAGTGTAGAGGGTTGTCCTGAGGTAACTGTGCAATAGCAATACATATGTGTAAGCAAGGATGAAAAAATGAAGTTACTCCAGATACAGTAGCTGTAGTCAGTGGAAAAGGAAAACATGAAAACAAACATATTTCCAAAATGCATGAGTCTGTGTTCTGCACTGTGTACTTCAGGCCAATGGATCTGCTATTTGGTCATGAGTGAGTGCAAAGACTATGATTAAAAATTCAGGCTTATGAGTACCCAAAGCTATATTAGGAAAAAAAAAAAAAAGAAGAAAGAAAGAAAAAAAAGGCATAAGGTTATACCTGATAACTTTTCCCTAGTGCTCAGAAACATGTGTGTGGCACTAATAGGAAATAAGTTGCTTAGTGACCTGGAAGTAAAAGGGATTGTTTATGATTTTGCCATTGGAATAGCAGTCTGAGGACTTTTTCTGACATAAGAATAAATTGCTTAACTCTCTATGCCTCACTTTCCTCATATTTTTTTTTAACTCAGGATAGTTAACTTTTGTTTTATCTCAGAAATAAGATAATGCAACATTCAGAATTTGTTTCAAAGCTCATTACTGTCCTTTTTAAAAGTAACTTTCACATATATATGGAAGTATTATGTCCATCTGGTCAGCTGAGGGTGTTCACAGATAAACAAGGTTTTCTCTCTAGCAAGAAAAATTAAACATTAAAACCATTGCTGACAGCAGCTCTGTCAAAAGTGACTCAACTTTGCAGTAGAGAACAAAAGCAATATCAGAATTAAAAAATAGGGATAGAGCTTTTGTGATATTCACTGTCAACACAGATCTTTAATCTGACTCAGATTTCGATTAACATATTTGTTGTTCATAGGTATTCTTCCAGAAATTTGCATGAACAAATGTCAGGCTGTGGAATATTTTTGAACCGTTCATTTTGACTATTTGCTATGTGATTCGTTAATTTGCCTACCTGGCTGTTTGACTGAAACATTTTAAACTGGTGAATATGTGATGAAGAGCAAGCAGTAAACACTGCATCTCCCAAAGTAAATGTGCAAATGAAACAATAACTACATTAAAATGCACTAAACTTTTGGAAAATTGTGACATTTCTCTGAGTACTTGGTACCCCATCTTCACCCTTTCATGCATTGAAAAGTACAACACAGTAACATGGAGCCTAGTTTGTTCATTTTACTTGATAGAGTAACAGTTACATGGATTCCTATCAAACTGCCAAGTAATAGCAACCTGAAATTCTGTATGAAAAGTAATGGGAAATCTCCCACTCACTGCAATGGGAAACAGGGTTTATTTTGTGAAGTACATAGCCATAATAAGCAGAATGTGGCAAAATGTGCTGGACTGTATTGTGCTTCTATTCAGGGCTACTTCGAGAGGGTATAAAGCAAAACAACATCACCAATCTTTTTTGGCTTTTTAATATATTACGTCTAGATTGGTGATGTTTACACTGATGGTATTTTCTCATAAGAGTATTTTATAAGAAAAAAATGCAATATTATTTAGAACATAAAAATAACACCAGCTTTTTCTATGAAAATATCATAATATCTGTTTTATGCTGTATCTTGCATGTGCCTACTCAAAGATAACAGAAGTAATCCAAGCTTCAATTCCTTGTAATTTCTAATAACTTCTTCCTTTATTGATTTCCATACGCAGTGAAACTAACTTACACTTTATTGTTAGATATTCTAATTGGGCTAAATGATATAGACTGATCTTGTTGGTTCTTTTTTTTAACAAAAAAAAAAAAGGAAAGAAAACAAGTTTGGCAACATTTGATAATTCTTATTATTTTCTAAAGCAGACCCTGAACTTTAGCTAAATTACAGTCAGGTTGTTACCCTAATGTAGCCAAGCTAATCATCTGATACGTATTGGCATAAACCGCTAGCAAAACCAAGGGGTTAGCTCCTAAATCTTGTTTTGAAGATGTCTACGAACTGTCAGGAATACTGCATAAAACATAAACCTTTAAACATTATATGGACCTGAATCTGATATCAGCCCACTAATAATTTTCTGTTTGTCATAAATGTGCATGCTGACCAGATTATGGACTGATACTTTTTTCTATTTGAATAGCTTGGACTAACACCAGTATATTTTCTTGAAGACACATCAAATATAAGAGGGCATTTTTTAGATTTGTTTTAAAATTCAGTTAAGTTATATAAGCTACACAGCATTTTTAGGAAGAGGCAGTATTTTTTGTTAGACCAGCTGACTTAGTGTATCTAACTGCAAACCTTAGAGCTTCATGGTTACAGCATCACAGCTACTGAAAGGAGAGATTAAGTGAAACAGTACAGAACTGTAGGGCACCCACATGTCTCATCTCAAGATTCTGGACTTTGTTATAGAGGTAGAAGTATTGACAGTGATACTTTGCATCTCTCCGTGTCTACTAACTTGTAAAATGGTTGATGTCTTCCAACAGTTAATATAGTTTTTAAAAAGCTTCTTAAGGAGTGGATAGGTGCTATTAACTCCATGCTGTAAATGGGAAATTCAAAGAAAAGTGACTAAACTTGTGACTCTACAAAGCCAGGCAACAGCACAGATTCTCTAATGTCTGGATTGGGATTTGAGGTGTAGGTAAAGCTGGTTTAACACATTATTGTTAAAGTAAATATGCAGGATCATGTCTCTACCCCTTCCAGGTACCACAGCACAAGCCCTTTAGAGCAGTTATCTGGGGAGCAACTTTCCCAAGTGAGAAGAAAGACACAATGGAGCTGTTTCAAACACAGCCTCCCACGAGGAAACATGGATTGATTTGTTGACTCAGCCTAGCCCAGAGAGATTATTGCATTTGTTCAAGATCAAGAGAGTCTATGTTGGAAACAAAAGCACTCTCCTACATTTTATTTAGGATCCCCTACTACACTGCTTACCAGTGCTGAGCAATTTGACCCCTAACCTCTAACAAAATCACAAGATCGTTCTTCCTTAATATGTTTGCTACCAGCAGGTACACTTCAATCTCTTCATTTTTCAGGGAGGCAGACATTAGCGCAAGGCAGGGGACACAGCTCTTTCCCAGATAACCAGTCATGGCACCAGTAAAAAAACATCACTGTGTTGCAGTGTTGAAGCAGTCACTTTTATTTGTTTTGCTAGTATAAAAAAAGAGCAAATTATTAGTACTAAGAACAGATGGAAACAAATGATCAGGAACTCTACAAAATACACCAGATAAAACTCCCATATCTTCCTCAAATTTGCTGATGTTTCCATACACCTAATCCACCTTAAACAAATCCAGCTTCTCATGTTACATACATCTAGAAGAAATCCACACTCAGTCTAAATTTATACTCAGATATAACAACCAAAGAATATCAACATAAGTATATCTGTATGGATAAAATCTGATTTTTGAGTCCTGTCATCTGTAGACAGCTAGAACCCCCTCCAAAAAAGCTGCAAGAGATTTGTCAGTAGAAGCTGTTGATGTCGGGAAACAATCATTAGCAAATATGTTTATTTTTGACTTTCAGGTCTTTGTACCTACCTGGCTTTCTCAACAAATAGAGCATGACTTCCTTCCATTTAGAATGTATTGAAAAAATAACTTGTATAGATAATTCTTGTGCTGCAGTTTGTTTGTAGGGAAATCAGTCAAGCATTTGAAATTTAAGCAGTGTTCACTGGACCTATACCAGAAGGTCACAGCATGTGTTTCTGTTTGCAGTTTGAATGTGTATAATTACTGGAACTAGGTTTCTGGAGCAAATACTCATAACTGTATATACTAAATTTCCCTTAAAGCTTGTAAACCTTTCACAGTGTTTGCATAAAATTGTTTCAATATCCTTAGCAAATAGGGTATATATTCATTAGTGTTTTCATAGATAAAGTATATAACAGTTGGAGACACTGTATACTCATTATTTTTTATAAATAGGCATGACAGCTAAGTTATTTACAGTATTCAATCAGTTCTGATAAGTGTGGGTTTCACCTATATACTAGCTGAATATTAATTTAATTAGTTGGACACAAATGCTGGCTGTCTAAAACACAGCAGCTATTTCTGCTTTGACCCCAAAATCATCCTGATTTCCTTTGTATTATTTTGTTGATTCTAAAAGATCAACCAAACATCAACAGTCCACTCCTGCAGGTGTCTCCTTATGTTTTCTGTGTTGTTCGGAGCACCAAGGGACTACTTCGACCTTTCTCCAGTTATGATTACTGCCCACTTTCTGTCGATAAATGAGACCTGTCTGTTTCCAGAGTGAACAATGCTTTATTAATGAAAGAAGAGAGAGGTATTGATATTTGTGCATGGACCATTTGATGGTATATGAGGGTGAGCCATATCATCCAGGGAAAGAAAAATTGAATCCTGTCTCTGATGGTATTTATCCGACAAGTGGCACGAAAGCCTGTCCTGAAAGAATAAAGGGTAACAGAATGAAATGACCATACTTCAGTTGCTGATCACCACAGTAATAAGAATCCCAGCTGCCTCAGACCATAATGTAAATGTTTTGTTTTGGTTGGGTTTTTTTTTCTTTTTCCCTTTTTTTTTTTTTAATCATCCATGCAGGTGTATTCCACAAAAATGAAAAAAAACAGCATTTTGGCAGCTGGTGCTTTGGGTGGTAACTTTTGAAACAACAGTCTTCAACTAGAGCTTGCCATTTAATTGTAAGAGACTGAGAATGAGGGAATTTGGAGCAGTTCTGTCCAAATCTCATTCTGACAACCAGCCACCCTCAGGGCCCGTGTTACGTGAAATGTAATAAATGTTAGTGAGGTACCATTACTGCTGTTATTCATACTTGCTACGTCAGTTGCAAGAACTACATATTTGCAAATAATAAATATTTTATCCTTGCTACTTATAGCTGAGCAATAAATCTAATGATGGTAAGTTATCTATCATAAACCACAACTCAGCAGCGTAGCAGTCATAGGTCTCAAGAATATGTTCCACTAAACCAAAATTTTTGAATTTCATTGTACTCATGATTTCAAGGCAGTCCAAAACTTTAGAGTTCTGGATCATTGCTCGTATTGTGTAACTCATAGTCCATATTTTGCTTGCTTCAGCCTTGGCTTGGAGATTGTGATCTGTTAATGTTGTTACTTTGGTTTGTGGAGAAGACTAAGGTAATAGGCTATTGATTGTATTACATGTACAGCATTTGGAATGGGTTATTGCATATAATTTGGCATCCTATATTGTACTGTATCTCTAGGATTTACTTATGATGGATGGTTTCCATGAAGATGGTGTTATCCTGATTTTTTGTAGGCTTATTTTTCCCTGCTGAAAGATGTAAGAATGAAATAAAGAGTGGAACTTGTCATGGTTTAACCCCAGACAGCAACTAAGCATCACACAGTCTCACTCATTCCATGCAGTGGGATGGGGAAGAGAATCAGAAGAGTAAAATTGATAAAACTCATGGGTTGAGATAAAGACAGTTTAATAAGTAAAGCAAAAGCTGCACGTGCAAGCAAAGAAAAACAAGGAATTCATTCACTACTTCCCAGCAGCAGACAGGTGTTCAGCTATCTCCAGGAAAGCAAGGCTCCATCATGTATAATGGTTACTTGGGAAGACAAACACCATCACTCTGAACGTCCCTCCTTTCCTTCTTCTTCCCCCAGCTTTATATGCTGAGCATGACATCATATGGTATAGAATATCCCTTTGGTCAGTTGGGGTCAGCTGTCCCAGCTGTGTCTCCTCCCAAATTCTTGTGCACCCCCAGCTTACTCACTGGTGGGGTGGTGTGAGAAGCAGAAAAGGCCTAGACTCTGTGTAAGCACTGCTCAGCAATAACGAAAACATCCCTGTATTATCAACACTGTTTCCAGCACAAATCCAAAACATAGCCCCATACTAGCTACTATGAAGAAAATTAACTCTACCCCAGCCAAAACCAGCACAAAATGAAGCATTTTTGTCTGTGTACTGTTTTTTCCTAGACATTTACCTTTCCAGATTTTAATTTGTTTAGTGAGACTGTAGCCTTTGGTAATGACATACACACTGCTCTCATGGTTAAAGTTAGTGCTGTCCAGAGATGCTGAGCCAAATACTGCTTCCAGTAATAACAATATAAGTCAAGGTACTTTGTCTGGGCCCGTTCCATCCAAAAAGTGACACAAGTTTCAATGTCCTTATTCTAGATAAACTTCAACAAAGTTTTGAACAGAATTTGCCTTTTATAGCTTAAATATTACAATTGTATAAACAGTAACACAGCTTATGTGTTAGGTGTGATTAAATCATAAAAAAAGAATTCTAAAACATTTGCCCTGGTTAAAAAACACCCAGTAGTACACTTAAATGCTCAAATGTTGGGGGGGGGGGCATAAATGGATATGGTAGGTTATTCAGTCAAAAAGAGGTCAGATCAGTGGTTCATCAGTGGAATCCCACAGTGATGGAAACTCTGAAAAGGTGTTTGGTGAACAGCACCAGCAAAACTCTGCCTTCCAGTGCACAGGTATAATTCATGCTCATTCTTATTAACTGTGTTTCATGTGGCTTTTACTCCACACCTTCTTTGGAAAAACACAAATCTACTGATACAGCAATGGTTTCTATCACATAACAAGGGAAACTGGATCCCTGTAGTTTATCTGAGTCACTGCAGTGTGCCAGCACTTCAGCAATGTACCTGGAGTATGCCATGGGACTCTGCTGATTGGAATTGACAGGCTTTTTCTTCCACACAAATGAAAGATTTGAGCAGATATTAGCATGCTGTTTTTACAGGGTTGTTTTTCCTCTGCTCTTTATTACTCAGCATTCACTTCTTCTGCCACAAATACTGTATTCTGTGAGTCATTTTGCCCCCAGTTAGATCATATTTCAAATATCTCATTACCACAAGTCCAACATTTACCTTGTCTCTCTAATTTTTCATGGATTTCCAATAGTTCAACCTGAACAGCAATAACACTTGCATGGAGAGCATATGCCTTTCTTTCCGAATGTGTAGTTTCTTGGAATATAGTTGATTATCTTGGCTTTTCACCTTCAGTTTCACTGCTATTCAAGAAGTAAGCCATGTTTCTCATTTGAATTGCCTTTAAAAATGAAAGAACAGGGAACACTGTGCAGGAATTATTACTTGACAGGTGAGCGAGCCAAACAGGAAGCAAAATCGGTTTGTATTTATGTGATTCACTTCAGGAGAAAAGAAGTTGACTATGCTGAAATAACAAAGATTGAGCTGATTGTGCTTTGGGGCCTGTTTGCAGTAAAGTTTATAATGATCATGATTGAGAATTAAAATAATAGGTTGGTCTTTGCCTGCATTCAATTTTTAACCTCTGTCATATTGTGTATCTCTAAATTGTAATTTGGATTCACAATCTAGGAAACAAATGGATAGTTCCTATGTGTTACCCAAGTGAAATAAATCACTCTTGTCTCTCCTCACATGATGGATCCCTCACCAAATGCTTCTGTGCTTGCAGTAAGTCAGGTAGCCACCATGACTGCTCCCCTCTCTCATCTTTCTTTCTTCCTCCCCTGTGTTCTAACTTTAACCCATAATAAGTTTGCATAATTACACTTCTGTCATCCATCCTTTTCTTAACTGTGGCTGGAGTTCTCTGGAAACAGAAAAATTCACCTTAAAAAAACATTTTAAAATACGTATTACAAGTTTGAGAAAGTTAAGGGAACATTCAATTGCTTTTCTCCTACCCCCTTTAATCTGGGTGGTTATTTCTAGTAGTCAGTAACAGAAAAGGATGATATTCTTTTACCTTGTGCTAGACCAGCTGTTCTGTGCAGTATGTTGGATGAATATTCTAAAAAAAAAAAGTGTACATGTTGGGTGCTCTTCAATCTTGTGCTTGGGTGGAGGTATGGGTAAGCATGTAAAATCTGTTTGCTCCTTGAATATGATAATCTCTGCAGGGTACACAATGTTTTACAAGCTATAAAGCCAAGCAAAATGCTTGAGACTTTTCTCAATATTATCATGAGACACCAATGATAACATTAATTTGCTGAGTTTTTTATTTCACTAAATATGAGGAATCATGTTTTCACGAGATTGTTTTAAATTGCATTAGATAATAACCATGAGCAGGTGTAAAACTTCTCCTTGCAGTGTTGGAATCATGAACACAACTTTGTGTTTGACAACAGAACTGAAAACTTAAATGTGAAAATTACAGTGATAAAGCAAGTGAAATATTTAATGTTTAAGTTAAACAACTGAAGCTAACTATTGCTTTCCAATGTTTTTTTTCACCTGCTGGAAGTTACTTTTAGTACCTCAGCCTACAGAAGAAGAAGCAGAGTCTGACAAAACAAAGTATGTCTGTGCTTCTCAAAACTGAAGAGAATTAATACCACTGGCTTCGGTCATGTGCTGCATGGTAAGAAGAAAATAGCTGCTCTTAAAATCCATATTACAGCCTGTGCACTCTTGCACTATTAGTTAGCACTGGTTGTTAGAAAGAAGTATATGGTCTAAATAGCTTAATTCTTCAGCCTAGAGAGAATCCAAAATCTAGTTTTGGAGTTGATTTTGACTAATTTCAGTTGATTTTAAAGTCACGTATTAATATACATTGCACCCCCAGATGAGCTGGATGAGAATTAGGCTATTTTTTGATGGAGCTGATTAATAGATATTTTGCACTATTTCTTCAGATGAAATTTTCTATTTAAACTACTTATGAGTTCTTGTTTAAGTAAAGAGGATGTTAATTGAATTGCTGTAGTTTAATTATGTCCCCCAATGGAATGAGAGAAACAGTCTTAAGACCTTTGCGTTTTCTTTACATGAATATACTCTGAATGAACCTTTCTATTGTATTTAGTACCTGTTCCTTTCCCTTTGTAAGAATAAAAAGTAGAGTCTGGAATATTAAATAAAAAGAAGGTATTTTTGACAGCAGAGATCAACATTTTCAAATGTGGCTATTAGCTGTGAGATCTCTCAAAGACTTGATTCTCAGACAGTGCTTAGGAACAGTCTTCTGAGAAACAGAAGTTTTAGAGTGTAACACAAAATATGGGGCATGCTCACAACCTTACTTATCTTTTTTGAAAGTGTCAGTCATGATCTATATATCTGCAGGAAAACAGCTGAAATTGTTCTAAGAGTCATATACAGAAAAAAATAGTGTGCGAGTACATGAGTGAGTGCAGTTGATATAGAATGGTTCTCCACTTCTAAGAACCGTCACCTGAAACTTTTAAAACTAGAGGGAACATAGCACTAAAAACTTAATCCAAGAAGCAAGCCTTTACTGGAAGCAGAAATAAGTCATTAATGTGTTTTCCCTATCCCTTACTTCCATAATTGATACCACTGCTAGAGAAACGAGCTGTGTCCTTACCATCTAGATTCATCACTCTGCATCCTGGTCATAGCAGCTGTCATGCTTGTAGATATTGCCATTGCATTCCCACCTCCTAGAGCTGTTATGTTTTTCTAAATTTTAAAGTATTTTCTCCAGAGCTTCTAGCTGCAGAGGAAAGCTTGGAAACACAATTTAAATGGAACTGAAGTCTCAAAAGGCCGATAAAATGGGATTATAATAAAGCAAGCCATGACTTGGAATCAGCCTCATTTCTCTTGTGTTGCCTTTTGGTCTTTGAATGCTTGGGTTTACCAAGACTGAAGTGTCCTTTTACTTGCTGCTAGTCACTTTAAGATACAAATTTGGAAGTTTATTTCTTATGAGAAACACTCTGCCAGTTCTTTGTATAATTCTGCACTTAAATCTTGATCTGTCTTTCTTTTGTTCTTCCTCTCTCTACTAGAATCAATGTGGATTTTTGCAGTCAACGTGAATGACTGCTCCAAAACAGTCTAAACCTGGTTTTTTATGCCTTATCAGGAAAAGGTTAGCATAAAGGTTAGCACAATGCAAAAATACAGAACTTCCAGAGTTATTTCTTCCACAAAAATAAATATATTTTAGGCAGGCAGCAGAAAGTCATTATTACAGAATTTCTTCAAATGAAAACTGCCTTCTAATCATGCAAGCATCAATAAAATAAGGGTATGAAAGGACACTGTAGAACTCTGTTAAAGGTGGCCTTATGTGAGAATGTCTTTTCCATTAGGCAGTGTTTTCATGTCCCAGAGGAGAAAGTGAAAGGTGCCAATCACATAGAAGTAAATGACATTTATGATATATAAATATTAATCTTCAGTAGTGATGAAAAGACAGCTTATAAGATTTATAATCAAGAGCATGATGGAGAAACGGGGGGAAGGAACAAATCACTATATCCATTTCAGTTTGGGGAGTTTTAGTGTACTCAATTATAGAATAAATGTACAATGTTTGGTTAATAGTCAAGTGCTATGGACTGCTTCTGATTAATATGGGCATTTTGTGCCTGTTACCAGTTTTTAGCACTTCAATATTAGAAAGTGTCTTCAGAACAATTGTAAACACGCCCAGAGGCTTATACAATAGGCACAAGAGTTGTAAATGCAGATATCATAACTATAATAAACATTCATAATACTACATTTCAGAGCTGATCTAAACTGAATACAGCTTTAGCCACAGTGGTAGCACTAAGTCAAAGAGAAAATAATCCCATAATGATCCACAAACACCTTTTTCTACAGCACATACTTATTTTTGGCCATCCCAGTTCAGGACTCACCAGCGTTCCTGCTGCTTAGCTGCTGATAGACCCATTGAGCAAATTCCATCATTTAATAGTAGAGAACATCCTAAAATCATATTTCATACCATCATGAACAATAAATATGCTAACATGAGTATTTCTTCAATAGGAATAGAAAAATATCCTTAAGGAAAACAATATTTGATTTTCTAGCTTTATTGTTAGACATATTTCATCATATCAGAACCATACACAGAGGATCATTTCTACTGTGAATAGTGATCAAAAGCAAGGTGGCATTAATTCTTGGCAGGGTTTTTGGGCACAACTGATGTGCAAACCATAAATATAAATAATGAGTGATGCACTTTATGAATTTACATTTTAAATACAAGTTCATTTGTTTTCAATGATGTGTATGCATGAACTCCTTCACATTTATAGGGGTATTTGAAATACTGCAGGATCCGGATACCGCCTTTTTTACACTAGGAAATAGTATTACACCATACATCAGTTCCATTTATTTGTGTATCCATATGGGAAATTCTTTTTTTACATCCTTGTTAGCTTGTCATGACACTGTTTATGCTAAACATGCCTGTGTGCTTACTTCCTACCTTCTGTAACAAGAAATAACTCTTCTAGATCAATTCCCACCCAGTTAAACTTCAAAGGTTTCCCAGAGAGTTTGCTGTAGCTTTATATGTGCAATTGTGCCCTATGCAAGGACTTGTGGGAGAAACCTGTTCCTTCAGAGGTATCAGACATAACTCTTCTTTAACTTGCATTCAAAAAGATAACATTGAGGTCAAGAAAGTCCTGCTAGCAAAGAACCAGTGTCAAGGCAAAATTGGGCCCTACATGGCTGACTGCAGCCCAGGCTGTCAGATTTGTCCGCAGGCTGGCACTGGACTTTTAGAGAAAGCTTTGAGGGGAGAGACAAAAACTGCCTTTAACCTATCAAAGCCATACCAACATCTGTTCTGTTTTCCCTTCTGCAAAATCTTTTAAAAGTAATTTTTCTATTCGTGTAGAAAAGCTATCCCCATACCCACTACACAGCTGTACACCATTAGTGAGTGAGAGCTGCTTTATGTTCCCTTTTCAGGGTGTCACAGGGCTGGTTTGACCTTCCACAATGCCTTCAGAGTTTCTCACTGTAACCTTGCCATAAAGTCTTCTCACTAGGACCTTGCAACTTGAAGACAAAAAATAAATGTGAGGTTTTAGTACTGTGAGGCTGTGCATTTTGTGCAACTCTCCTGTCTTTGCTCATTTCTTATAAACGCAAGATTAAATCAATTTCAGAGAGCTAACTGGGAATTTCTACCTACTTCTCTGAGGACAAACACTTTGCAAATAAAGACGCCCTTGCTTGCACTGTTGGTCTTCTTTGCTTTCTACTGGGCTGGTATTAGATCGTGACAACAGCTGGTAAATACAATGCAGCCTTAAAAGGAATTGCAAAGGTTAGAAAACTGCAGTAACTATGGACAAAGGAGAGAAAATCCAAATTACAGGTTGCTGCAGATCCTTTCTGAAAAACATTATTTCACTCCATGGAATCTGCCAGTGACATATCCATTGGCACCACCAAGTTTTGTAAATCTCTGTACAATAATTTCACTTTACTACATGATTACTTACAATAAATTGCAAGAATCATGGTATGATCATTTATCCACTAAAATTGTAAACATTTTAAATGAATTAAAAATTGCTAAAGCTTATGTGTCTCATATCATTCAGTACAAGGAAATCTAGAGGCCACATTTCCATATTTTCAGACAGGATTTTCCACAGAATCTCCTTAAGCAAGGCAGACTCCGTATATCAGTCCTAAATCAAACTCATCACCGTTACTATCTTCCTTCAAGTACAGGAATTCATCCATCTAGTGACAGCAGCAATTTCACAGATAAACAAGTCATCTAGGCCTTTATTAAGGTCTGCAAAATGTAATGGGAATCTTTGCACTGATTTCAAGGATCAGCTTCTTTATCACTGACTAGCTGTTTCTAGTGCTGGAAATAACCACAGGAGGAAGTATATTTAAATCATCTGAGGTTTCACCTGTACTGGTAAAGAAAAGAGGACCATAGGGCAATTCCTGTTGCTGCAGCCAAATGGCTCAAACTGATTCACAGCCATACTACATCGAGCTGGTCCTCTAAAGCAGACTGCCATATGTACATAGCACTTAGTCTATACTAAGTGGTCTATATATACCACATAGGTAGTATATACCTATACACGAGGTGCCCTGCTTATTCTAAGATAATATTTCCTATGCTTTCTTAAAATTAAATACCTGAAATAATGTGGAGGTTTTGTTGCAGATCATCAGAGTGGTATTTTTATAGCATGAAAACTGAGAGTGGATGTAAGTGCAGCTGAACGTTGTATGAACTGACCATGTAGATCCATCTGGGTTGGCATGGGAACACTAACTTTTCTGTGGTCATCTCCAAGTATCTAAATGACTTGGAAAAATCATGCTGAATCACGTATCTTTTGGGAGTAGGACTTTTACACAGCATTTTCCTGATCCAAGAATGATATAGCTGATCAATGCAAAAAAAAGAGCGAAAGATTAATTTCTATGCCCTAAGAAAAAATTGACCAGTTCAATCTATATTTTGAACAGAAGAGAGTGCTTACCCATATCTTAAACAAAGTTGGTCCAGTCCTATAACTTTGACTTAGATCAGAAGTGCATAGATGCAGAGTCAAGGAGGTGACTGACTGCCCCCTAATGCTAGCAAATGCAAAAAAAATTCTAAAATCTCTAAAACAAGTTGGCTACCAAACTGCTGTTTTCCATCATTGTTATTTCTGTCCCTAAAAATTAAATTTATAAATAGTGACTAGTGGTTAAACCAAAAACATGCATACAGAAGACTAAAATCAGCTTACATTGACATGGACAGACTGTAATGAGAATCAGCTGAAAACCAGCATTAGGGGAATTAGACCTGAAAGTCTCTTACTCTGTTATTTAGCGAACATGTTTCTTTCAGTGACACTGGTGTGAAACTGGTCAAAGAAAGAGGTATCAACTTTTTCTTTCAATCTTTGTATCTGATATTTTGCTGGTCTTTACCTTGTGTGGTAATGGTTGTGTGAAGCAGTAACAAAATATTGCCACATACAAAGTTTTTTCTGTTAATATAACACTTTTCTCTCTCTAAGCAGGAGGAAGCAGTTATTCAAAGAGAATGCATTTTGTACATGGGAATTACAGCTGCATTGCTGCTGTGAAATGGAACAACATTAATCCATTTCTTGGCAACAATCACAGTGAGACTGAGAAACAGTGCAGTAAATATATGTAACCTATTCCTCTTACAAACTAAAGAATATCTACTTAGAGTCCTTCTCAGATGCTGCAATACAGAGATGTTTCAGCAATCCTGTCCTTCATGAAATATTGCAGGACAAAGAAACAAAATCAAAGGACTTCCATATTTAACTTTCAAATATATTGGTTATTCTATCACTGTGCTTGTTCCAAATGATTTGAGTAGCTTGAGGACAACAAAGCATTGTTTGGATGTATGGCTCTGAAATATCTCTGATTACACACACTGTAGCCTTTAAAAAATGAAAAACATGCTTGCTGCCTGACCTAGCCTTGATTGTTTTTCCTTTCAATCTGGCCATGAGATGCTAGGGCAGAGAAATGGGAGACGGTGAAACAGTGATTCTGTTCCCAGCTCTGCCCTGTCCCCCTGAATTGTCTCTCTCACTCCAAGCACGATGGTCAGTGGTAGGTAAGTCTGAAAAGTCTCTGCTGCAGAATGCCCTTAAGCTGCCCTCAAAACCGGATATACTGCCCTTACCAGCAATAAATGTTGATGTAGAGGCCAAGGCATTTAGACTAATGTGGGATGCACTTTATCCCTTGTGGATAACAACATCTGCGTAAGTTGACTTGGGTATCGTTACACCATGTCCTGGCTTAGCAAAAGGGAAATAGGCAGGCAAAGAGCAGCCAGGAAGGTGGGGAGGCCTGAAAATACCAGTTGTCTGTTGTCCCAGGCACAGCTCTTCAACTGAAATGCGAAAACAGCTAATGAGCAAAAACCAGAGACAATAAAAAAAAAATCCATTTATTCAACAGAGACAGGATTCTGTCTTTAAAATTGATATAAATTTATAAATTTAAACAGAGCTATGACTCTTCAGCTTTTTTAACATTGCAGGTAATTAAATTAATGTGCAAACATTATGTGATATGAATCACTCAAGATAATAAGCAAATCCAGGTCAATTTAAATGAATCAGTTTGTAAACATTTATGTTTAGCAAAACAAAAATCCCTGAAATTAAAAATCAATTCTAGAATGGTTTACTAACTGAAGTAATAACTTTTCTGTGTATGTGAACATCGTTCCTGTGGTTTCACTTGTATATTTAAGCTTGATCAGGACCAAAATATCTTGAGGCCTTTAATACATTTTATGTTTAAAAACAAAATTTTGAAATTATTTATTATTCCTAAATTCAAAAAGTGTACTGAACTGAATGTTCCTTGCAGTAAAATACGTTGATTATATACCCATATTACAACAACTTCATTTTTCAAGTTAATACAAGTAAATGCTTTAGAAAAATCATAAAAGCAGTAACTTATTTTCAGACTGGCATTGTGCATAACAAGTTCTGTCCCAAATTAAATGATAAAAAGTTAACTAGGATAACTTTTTTTTATTTTTTTCTTAATTTGAAGCAAATTTAATTTGAGTACTATGGATAGTAAAATGAGATTCCTGTTTGGGGTACTAAATTTGAAGTTCAATATATTATTTTGAGCAGTATTTTTTCTCTTTATCTGAACAGGAACATTTAAATTGCTAATTCTCTGGCAGCATTCTTATTTGACAGAATCCAGAATTAAACCTGGATGAACATGAAGAAATCTGCCTTCATTAACAGATATCCAATTAAACTGTCCAGTTTCTTAGGACCCTGAGTGATGATAGCACATTAAGGCAGAAATTATTCACTGCAAGTGATTCTGACTAATGTCATCCTTGGGAACATGCCTCTCTGCCGCCATTCTGTGTGAGTAACGTCCCTCGTTGCACAGGGGTTTTGTCACCCTTCCAAGCTCCCACCTTATCACAGGAAGCATATCATGGCAGCTGCCCAGGTGCTGCTTCTCGGACGTGTCCTTACATTTCCCTGGTGCAGAGTGGCAATTCTTCTTAATGAAGAGACCTAAATATAGATTTCCAGTCATGCTGAATGGCAACATGAGGTGAACATACAGCTCAGAAGACTCCAGATATTTATGTACTGTATGTATTATGGAAACACTTGAAGCCAGTTGCTGAGGCTTGAGGTAAATAGCTTTTTGTGCAGGTAATTGTAAAAATAAAATGAGACAAAAATCCATGCTGCAAACCCACAGGAACCTAAGGAAAATTGGGAGAGGGTGAGAGACTGTTTTACCCAGGAAATAAGTCAGCATGGCATTCAGGTGGGAGATGGGGTAGGCAGCAGGAGAAATGGGGCACCTCGCCTAATACTTCAGCCACATTGGAGCAAAACTAAAGCTTACTTGTAATAAGCAGATAATAAATTCCTTAAATTCCAATTTAGGTATATTTCTGGTGTGATCTTTCCAAACCAAGTTAAGTGTTTTAGGAGCACAAGCTCCATTGCAATTCAGACATGAGCCTGATCATGCTCCTATAAGTCAGAAGTCCTTTTATTCCAAGCAAAATGTAGTTACAGTACTGTAAAAATTGTAAGAGATAAGAATCAGCTTCTGACATTTTGCTGTGAACTCAGACATGATTCCTTGCATATGTACTACCTGTTAATTATCTTAATTCTCTTTTCATTAGGTACATCTATCCACTTGCTAATCACACTCTTTCCACTTTTCACCTCACATTTTTCTTCAGAAGCATTAACATGGAAAAAAAAGTCAGGTTTAAAACAAGGTTTTGTATTCATATAAGGATCATTGCAGGAAATTCTGTGGCTGAAGTTGAATAAGAGATCAAACCAAATGATTGCAATGGTAACCTCTGACGCCAGGCACTCAGCTGAACTCCCAGTGTAAGTGTGGTGTTAACTCCAGCATTGCATACGATGATGTGTATATATGAGATGAGAACAAAAATCTAATGCTTGGTGGTCAGCAGGATCCTTTAGCCTCCTGGCTTTCCTTCAGAATTTTTGAAAGCAGAATCTCTGTCAACTGGTGTATAAAGAGCTATGCCTCGTATAGGAGAAGCTTTTAGAGTTGTTTCAGGGTAAGACACTGACACAAGAAAAAACACATTCTGTCTGTTGAGGCCATTGTGGATTTTGCCTACAAGGTTATTTCTTGAGGTAAAAGGAAGCAGCTGGCAGGAGCTGGTGTACAGCATCTTTTTAATTTTCTGAGACTGCTGGGAAAATGTAAGGGAGTTCTTAGGTTAGGGAAATTGTTCCCAGAGCAGTGTAATGGGAGATCATCGGCACATCCCAGCACACACAAAGGAAGATGGCTTAGCATCTGTTCTGGAGCTCCACAGTGTGCAAGCCAAGAGTCCTGGGTACTGGCAATCAGGCAGGGAGATGGATATTTTGATTGGAGGGCACATATGAATAGCAGTAAAATTAAGTGTGTTTCCTTCCAGTGCTTTGAATGTGAACAGACTGAAGAATCTACCTATGTTCTCATTAGCTTGAATATTTCACATAGTAGAAATGAGGCAGAAATAAAGTAGAAATTTTAAATAAGATTAATTCATTTTTTGAAATATATATTCCACTCAACTCATTTAATCTATCTGTGCCTTGATTCTCCATAAAAGTTTTAAAAGCACAAATATATGATAGTAATTAGGACTTTATATAT
Organism: Theristicus caerulescens; assembly: GCA_020745775.1. Lineage (NCBI taxonomy): Eukaryota > Metazoa > Chordata > Aves > Pelecaniformes > Threskiornithidae > Theristicus > Theristicus caerulescens. The sequence continues at coordinate 23,118,788 of CM036564.1, read as the reverse complement.
TGAGATAGAAATATATGCTTACATTAGCAATCTCATTGAAGCCAATGAACTTAAAATGATGTAAAAAAAAATGAATTGCATTCCCCTGAATACAAAGGTATTTTAGACTCCGTAGCAAGGCTCTCCTACAGGACACAAATTGCATCTGTAATTGTAAAAATAGAAATGTTCTTTCAAAGGAGAAGCAGGTATGAGTGTTAGGGTCTCACTTCTACAGTGACTGTACTACCTCTCTTTTTGAGCAATATTAACATATTTGCATTGAAATCCACAGGGTGGCACCAGTACCTGCTAAATTAGCTACAAGGAATATTTGACCTGCGGTATTTACATCACAGACTCCTGTACTGGAAAAAGTGGATGCTGTCAATTCCTGAATGTGTAGGATTTTGACCATCAAGTGTCCTTAGCAGTTTGAGGTTCAGAGTACTGTTCAGGTACATAACAATGATTCAGCCATATTTGTTATAAGGGCAGATTCCATGGATTTTGAAAACCAAACAAGGAATGGTCCATTTTCCTGGGGCTGTTTGATTAATAGGCATTAAAGGGTAATTGCACTTAAGTAATTCATTAATGTATTTTCAGTGAGTCATATGCTGGAGTAAAAGGGATAAGGTAGAGACCAAGCAAAGATATCGTCTAATATTTGTTGGGCTGTGAACATTTCTAACAGCATGTACTATATGGTCAAACATTTTTTAAATGGGGGTAATCCACTCTAATGCTGGAATGACGAAGGCATGTTGAGGTGATCAGTGCACACCAAGACCTGGGTCTTGGCAGGAGTGAGGTGCTGTCAAGGGACACTTTTATATTTCACACTGCTGTTGCAGAACTTCAGAGCACACAATTTTGCTTATTACATGGCTGATTAATTGTTTCTATTATTGCGTTATCACCTGAAAATCCTGCTGCTATATAAAGTGCCAGCCTTGTGCAACTGAAGTGTATTGGTGTCATTTTACAAAGTCATTTTACAGCAGATATAATTTACCTTCATATGGTTATCCCTCACTGCTCTTGCTCAGCAGAAGAGCCATGGTGGCTCTGCCTATGGCAACCTCAGGTCTGTTGGTACTCAACAGAACCCACCATCTCCTGCCAGGAGTCTTTGAGAAGTCAGAGATGAACTGACATCCCTGCATCAGCTTTTGGATAACAGACGGTTTGAGAAACTGGATGGCAGTGTAAGCAAATAAAGCAAATGGAAGAAATGAAGGGATTAGGACAGTAGCTAAAGATCAATGAACTTCAAAATGGGATTGGAGATGTTATCTAATTCACATTTTGTAAGAAAATCATCAGTGATCAGACAATTCAGCAAATCATCAAAGTAATCCTGTTTCTTCGTTGCATCAGATAGGAAATTTCAAACAAAACACACCCTTTTCAAAAAGCTCCAAACAAATAAGTTTTAGCATTTAGTGACAAAGATAAGATTTTTCTTATGTCATGTCATTCATAGTGAATTGGTTGCATTCAAAATTACAGATTTCAGTAGATACCTGTGGATCTTGTTGTGCATTAATTTACCATCGCCTGCCGTATCTGTTTTGTTCTGAGCTTCCTCACAGTTTCTGTATAGCCTTGTGTTTTACCTTTGAAATACAGCAGGAGCTGGGATTTTTAAATCGTACCTTTAACTCTGCTATTGAATTGCTCAGAGGCCTTGATCCAATCATTCATTCTCTCACTCCTTCAGTTTTCTTACCTACAAAATGCATGTAATGCTTATTATTTTCTAAAGTGCTTTAAGGTCCTTACATGAAAAGCAACTAAGTGCAAAATACTACTGCAGAATGCCAGAAATGCCAGCTAGGAGTCATCAGTAAACACCAAACAGATGAAAAACCACCAATGATCATGCCAGAGTTAAAAAGTTACCTGAAATATCAGGAAAATTTCTGAAATTGTTAATATATTTAAATTAGGACTTAACTTATTTGTGATTCAGTAGTAGCAATGTCCAGCAGTACCCTTATTTTCATGCTTAATCTGATATTTTAAAAGGTCACAGCAAACAAACAAAAAGCCACGCCAAGCTTGCAGGGAGAGAAAAAGGATAGATTTGTGCCACATTTTCTACTTATAGAGGAATTCCTGAATAGTCTAATGATAGCGACAGAAAAGAAAATAAAAGAAAGCCCATTTTCAAGGCAGTGAAATTTATCCTGAAAGATCCTCCTGAAAGAATGGTGAAGATTAGGTAATACAGCAACAATTTCCCAGCCACAAAGGCACAGTAACTATTGTGTTAGATGAAGACCACCATAATTCAAAATCATTTGGTCACATGGAGCATAGAAATACTCAGAGAAAACACAGCTATCCTAATCTCCTTACAAGCCACAGACAATAGCAACTGCTATAAATCAACAAGGCAGAATAATCAGTCAGAAGGAAATCTCCACTGCCTTGATGTTCTTCTGACACAGCAACATCTTTTCACCTGTAGACAAAGACTCCAGTCATACATCTTTCTGGGCTTCAGAGCCATTTTAAGCTCAGCCTTCACAACAGTGAGATGTTTCTTTCATAAATTACCTTCCTGAAATTATGGCATAATTTGTGGCTCTCATAAGAAAGCTCCTAAAAACAGAGAGAAGTGATATAATTTGATGGAAATGGTTATAGTTCAGAGATTAACTGGAAGAAGGAGAAGGTTGTATAGAATTCTTGACTGCCCTTCCCAGTTTATGTTTTGCATAATCCATTCTTGCATAATGTTTTCAAATCAGTGAAATATTGTTTTGGATGTCTCACCTGTTTAATAGGACACCAGATTTCATTTCCTTACATGAAGCTGTATTCCACATTTTTCTATGCCTTTTGCTGATTTTCTTCCAGCTTCTAGTATGAAAAATAATAAATGGCAATATAATAGGGGCCAAACATCATGGCAATAAAAATAGCATCATTGTCATCACCAAACCAAAAGTTTGGACCAAAATATTAAAGGAACAACTCATGAGATTCCAAGCCTATGAACTTCGTGCTATCATTAGAATCCACAGTAGACATTGCAGCTATATTTTAGACATTTAAACCTGATATAAACATCTTCTCAGCCATTTCTATTTTGGTCTGCAACGTTGACAAGAATCACAATAATGAGGAATTTCAAAATTAGAAAAAAACAAATTTTTTCAAAAATGAAAAAAATCAAATTTCAATTGGACCAATAAGGTATGCATTCAAGTTGGAATGCATCAGCTATGTTTGGCCATCTAAAATTAAGCATATATTCTTTTCTTGGGCAGCCAATAGGGGAACATTGGTACCTGCTGGTAATAAGACAACACATTTACTTTAAGCATCTCTTGTACCTCTTCTACTAGTATATCTCATCCACTAACTGTGCAGCCTCTTCTCCATGCTCTAATTCAACCGCCTCTAATAAGGCACTTATCTTGTATCAGATGGTATCTGCTATGATGTTAGGTCATAAGAGAGAGTGGGGTTTTTGGTTTTCCTAATTCTAAAGACGTTAGATGTCCTGAATTCAGAAACAAATATTTTTCTCCTTTCTTTCTACAAATGCCAGAATTTCTTTCTAATTTTGCTACAGATCACAAACTAAAGTGCCAATACATGAAATATATAAAGCTTTCAATCATGAGAATTTACCTCTGTCTGTGCTATGTAAAGTGCTTTCTTTCACAGTGGAGCATTTATGACTGTATGACCTCCATGAAGGAATGTGTGATTTATTACAGTGGACTTTGGGTATTCATTATTGGATGTCTATGTCCAGAAGAATACTGCCAAGTGATAGCCTAATTTTCTCTCATGTTTTTTTTACAGGTAGAAAAACCATGCGACTTTTATCCCAGTGTAATGGTTTGCAAATCTAATATTCTTATCCATCCTGATTAGTTATAATCTGATTTGCTTTTGCTTATGTTTCAGCTTTCCCCCTAAAAGCACCACAGATACTTGCCTAATTGTTTGTAGTGCTTCATATTCTATTCTGCAGTTCCTAAAATGATTACCTTTCTGATTTTATCAATCCCTTCCTTTTAGAGGATGATAATAGACCTGATTTTCAGAAATATTAGGCAGCCAGAACTGTAATTTACTGTAGCAAGAGTGACAGGAATTCGGTGTCAAGCCTTAGACATCTCATGGCACACACCCAATATTAAAGAATGAAAAGCAATGGATGTTAATGAAAATATACATCTTAATTCAATATACATTTCTCCAAAATTGAGATTTTTCACACTGGTAATCTGTAAAAATGGTCTCTGAATAATATATAGTTACATTTAGAAATTATGTTTAGGGTTATTTAAAGTTTATTAAGCTTATGTAATTCCTGTGTGTCAGTCATTATATACTAACAGCTAACACTGTATTCGTCGTTATATACTAACAGCTATGCTACTTGCCTATTAGATGAAGGATAATTGGGAAGCGATGAACATTCCTAGTGCCTTGCTGAAGAGCATTCTCTAGCTAAAACCAGTCTTCTCCAGCTTTTCTGTGGAGGTTAGAAAATGCTTGAGCAAATAAATAAAAAAAAACCAAAACCACCAAGTATTAACACTTAGTCTTAAAACCTACCAATTCAATGGTAGGTTGAATTCAAAATAAATCACAGGAAAAGGATGGTTGGGTAGGCAAAAGTAATGCAGCACCTATTTCACAGAAGACAGTGAGTCTATTTTGCCAGACTGGCTTCCTTGCCTCTTGAATGCCCAACTATTAGCAAAGGCCCCATGTGCTACCATTTCCCTGCACTGTTCCCATGCTCAGTGTTAAACTCACGGACCACACTCTCAGGTCTAGGATTTAGACAAAGTTAGAGGAAGTTAAAATGAGTTTTGTCTGCCTCTCCTAGTAATGCGATGAACAGAATACACTGTAGGTATTCAAATAAGAAAAAAGTTTCAAGTATTTTATAGTATTAGTCGCATATTTTAAATTAACAATCAGCAATAGACAATATATAAGTGAATGTAGGACAAAATATTCCTGTTCTAGACTAAGACACTTTAATATTATGTAATAAACATAGTTCCAATGTGATAGTTTACAGTACTATTCAGAAACAAATATCGTATGCAGCTTCACATAATATATACGCTTGCCTGTGTCTTATGAAAGCCTCAGAGAAAAATCCTAGATGTTTCATATTAATATTGCTGACATGAGTTTAAAACAAATGTAATAGCCCATTTTGTGCCCAACACACTTTGCATACAATTTGAAAATAACATCTTACTACCTCATTTCTGTTGAAATCAGAGCAAAAGAATGCATCTGCTTCAAGTATTTGAATATACTCAATATTTATTTAAAATCATTAAACTAGTACTATCAGTACCCTGCTTTGATTTTCCAAAACTCAAAACTTCCCTATGTCAGAAACCCTCACTTTAAGTAATTTAACTAGGAATACCTGTCTACCTTTCTGCTAAGTAATGCTGGAGGACTTACAGTTCCCCTATGCGGAAGAAGAAAACCTTCCATCTAACTTCATTTATTTCTAGTTACAGTCTTACACAAAAGAAAAGGACCCCTATTAAATTTAATTAGCAATTTTTATTTGATTTAAATCAGATCAAGATACTGGGAAAAACATTCAGCTGGAAGGTATTCCTGTAGCAACAGCTGCTTGATGATCTGGCCCAGTTTGTATCTTGACTGCATTTTTTGTTCAATCAACCATGATACTGTTGGCCAAAAGTATTCATGGCCAAACAGACGTTTTTAATGCCACCCATCAGTTAATATTATGCCAGCTAGACAAAGCAAATAGCAGGAAATATAACCTTCATCTTTCTTTCTTTGTTTCTTAACTCTAGGAAGTCAAATGGTAGAGAAGGTTTTACCTCCATACTGGTTTGTTCCCAAAGTTGGTTTTTTTCTGCTATAAATTCAACAGTAAAAGCAGGTGAGTGGTCTTCTGATAGAATAGCTAGTTTCTGGGTTTGGTTCTTCTTAGTTCTAATATCCCTAACTTTTTTCTTCCTATGGAAATTAGATTTAAAAAAACAAAATGCATAGAAAAATATAATATGGATGTGTAAAAAGCTGCTTCAGGATAGCAACCAACCTATAGATAATGGTATTTAGAAAAAAGCATTTCCGATGGGCCAGTTATTTGATAACTCTTTACTCTAAAATCTGTTTTTAGATAGAGGCTATTAAATTAAGATAGCTAATGGATTTGTTTGGGGAAACATCTGTGCTCTTTCTTAAAGAAAAACTACAGAACACACTGTTCAATCAGCTGGGAGTCTGTTTTTGAAGACGGTGCTTAAAACAACAAAATGCCCTTCCAAAAAAAAAATTGAGTCTGCTTCTGAGCCAAAGCCTCACTGAAGCTGATGAAAGAACCTGTAGGGACATTAATGCTCTGGGACTTCAGCCCTGCCTCTAACAACTCTTCAGGGGACCTCCAAGAGCTGTTCGTTTAATTGTAGAGGTTTTGTGCCATTGTATGCATGATAGCAGTTTTTCTTGTGCTCCCAAACCTCCCTTCTTGCCAAGTCATGTCCCTTTTAATTCCAGAGATAGCAGAACTCCATTTCTTCTGAAACAGGACAAAATCTACCACATTTTTAAAGATTTCACTGCTTTTATGCAAGAATTCTTTGAGCATACTACATTGTATTTGCTACCTACTTGTACCTTGCCAATCCCTCTGTTTCAGCATGATCTTTTATCTTTTCTGTGTAGATTAATAGACTATTACTATCCTAATTATTTGGCTTTATGAAGACCATTACCTTGCCTGCGTATTGCATGGTTAGGTCTAGTTTTAACACCTTAAGCAATAACAACATGTCAGGTGAGAGGCTGTTTTTTGTTTCTCCTGTGCTCTCTAATCTATATGAATCTACAGGGTTTCTACCAGCATTCAAAAACAGACAGGTATTTGCAGAATGAGGGAGGTATTCCAACCAGATTAAAATTGCGACTGGCCTCTCCCAGGGTAGAAAAATGACAAGTATTTTTACTGAAGCAATGTTCGTACTATATGCTTCAGTTAATTACAAGTCATCCAAAAGACTAAAAATACAGCAGTTACGAAACTTTTCTTAATCCCTTGGAACTATGCTGAACAATGCAGTGCTGACTCCCTTGCTAGATTACTGGAAGGCAAAAATTAAATTCCAGCAAAGAACCAATTACTAAATCCATGTTTGTAATTAATTCACTACTGATTAGTTCTGACATGTAAGCAGTCTGACTGGGTCTAAAAAGGCAGCTAAAATAAAAGAGAGGAAAAAATATCTGTGGCTAGTGTAAAATGACATTTGTTTCTGTTATGAGCAAAACCAATGCCATAAATTGAATGCTGATTATTTTTTGAGATAGCAAGATTTGGAAGTTTGCCCCTCTCCCATCCTAAACATTTTAGAGAGACGTCTTGCATTACTTTCAATGCTTTCATTATAGACACCATACTGTATATCAGATCCTAGCCTGGTGAAAATCATTACAGATCTATTGAAGATTGTTTTCTTCATATTACAGCAACTATAGATGTGAATTTTGTCTATTGACAGATTTATTATGAGTAATCATTCAAAAAAAAGTTGTGTTTTTCACCATCATTTCTCAGCAACAGTACTAATTAAAACATTTAAGTAATCCAGTTGTACAGCTTGTGTTTTTAAGTGACTAACAAAATGTCTGTAAGTGCTAGTACTGGAAGTGAACAGCTGTAAATGTTCTCTGCGTTAGCACAAATTACCTGGTGAATATCAATGAATACATCTGCAGAAATAAGAGTGCTGCAGAGATATTTTAGTAGCTCACACTAATCAATTAGAAAAAATGTAAACAGCTCCAAAATTAGACTCTGTAAATCATAGCACCTCAGTGAAAAATAAACTATGAGTTCCAGTTTTTCATTCAGAGGGAATGAAAAGATACATTTTAATTTCCTTTAACACTGTCACTCTTTTTGCTTCCTCTTCTGAAATCTCCCTACTCATCAAAACCACTTCGTGATCTTTCATAACAATAAACTGCTCCTGAGGCAGAGACAAAGAGTCAGTATAGGTATGCAGATTTACATATCCTGTTTGCTTTCATCTGGCAGCTCCAAAGACATTCAGCAGCCAGGTATGCTTGCTTTCTTTTCTCATTGGCCACTGTGTCTCAGCATGACCCCAGTTTGACTTTGGATCTGCAGTATTCAAAAGTAAAGACATAGAACAGCAGCATGGAGAGAATTAGAAACAAAATCACTGATTACACTATTGATCAGCCATACTGTTAAAACTAAAGTACTCCTCCATTTGGAATTAAATCACTGAACATGCATTGCAATGAAGTGAAAGGTCTGACCCAAACACAGAGAAGGTACAGAACTTTTGAGTTCAAGGTGTGCAAGAGAAGAGAAAGGAACCTCAATATTGGTCAGGAAAAACTGTGATGGTGAAAGGGAGAGACAGCACAAAAAGTCTGCAGACCTGTTTCTAATGGCTATTGTCTGTATCACCATCATGCCTGCCATCCTAACCTTGAGCAGGACTCAAGAGATGGAGCTCTTTTTTGAAAACTTAACCACTGATAGAGAGTGGTGCCATCATTTTGATGCTGAAGCGAGTGCAGCTCTTAGGTGGGGAAGATACTGATAAGTATTCATGTTCAAGGCAATGAAGAAAGCAAAACTAGAGGGGAAATCACAAAAGGAGGCAAGGTTTTGCCAAAGGGACTAAAGAGAGGAATAATTCCTACAACATCAGCACTCTGAATGAGGATTAATAGGGTAAGACTGTATTTGTCAGCCAAAATATAAAGCAGTAATCAGAAGGTAAGACACAGATAAAGGGGCAAGGCTGGATCTTTGAGTAGCTGTGGACATGAATATGCAAGTTTTAGACAAAGTTTGATGGTGACAATCTAGAGTGAGGATGGGCCCGAAGAGGAGGCTAGGTTATGAATATGAGAGGCAGCCACTACAGCAGGAGCTTAGCTGTTTGTCTACTGCAAATGAGAAGGAACAGGACAGCTGAAAGCTTTGTTACAACCTCCAGCTGTTCAGTAAACACCACCGACAGACCAAAGGCAGGCTTAGGACCTGAGTTGTCAGAGGACACACAGCTTTTCCATGTGCTTTGTCACATCAAATGCCCATTTCTCAATGACCCCATGTCCTTGCACAGTCTAATACCCATGCCAGTTCTGGAAGCCATCTTTCCTATCTGGACTGCTTGCTAAATACATCTTTCATGATACCATCATGCAATTATTTTTCTTGTAGATACTGCTTCTCCATAGCCAGCTCTAAAAAAAGCACCTTTTCTTCCATTAGTGGTCAAATGAATTTATGTGAAAAGGTAGCACTAGGAACACATTGAGTATAATTTAGCTATCTGTAAAAAGCAAGAGCAACAACATCTTAGTACTCAGTCCACCACAGCTTGCCTATGCATGGTCCATGTGCTGCACCTAAGGCTACCACATGATTTAAAGTTGATCTGAGACAGTAATGAAATAACTTCCGTATATCTTTCCTTCCTACTGTGTATTTATATAAACAGAAAAAATAAATATGGTAAACAGTACTGTTGGAATCACTGTATTCATGCATGAATCTTCACTTTTTAGATGATGCTAAACGCTTGAATATTCAAGTTGGAAATCATTAGAATTAAAAAGTCAGGAAGAAATACTTTCTATGAATACGAACCTAACCTTATTGAAAACATTTCTTAATTAATATTCCATCAGCTGTTTGGTGGTAACTTGCAAGCTAAATTAGCTGATCTGGGTGTAAATAAACCTTTGTAAATGGAATGCACCTGTACACTGTCATGACTGTCTCTACAAGAAGGAGTCACTACAACAATGCATGAGAAAACATGCTTCATTCTCACTCCTATGTTCTCTCAGTTGGATACTCTTTGTGAGTAATGAATAGTTATAATAAAGTAATCATTATTTTATTTTATTCTTATGTGGACAGAGTCTGTTCATTAGGGTGACACTTAAGTGGTCTGACTCAGCATAAAAAATTGACTAAAATTGACCAAAAAAAATTGCACAAAAAAAAATTTTAAAAATGTGAAGACTTCTGGGTCTGTTTGCCATTAGGAAATAAGTAAAATAGTAGCTTTCTCAGTCCTACACTGGTATATTATACTATCACCACAAATGAAGGAAAAACATTTTTCCTTTACAAGATCATAGCATCATTTTCTATGGGGTCATCATTGCATATTAACTGGCACAACACTTTTACAATTTTATACAGCATCGCTCCAATTATGCAGAAACAGACTGCTTTTATGCCTCGTACATCTGCTTAATATCAACTGCAGTTCAGAACAATAAAGAGCCTTGGGTCTTGCCATGAATTCTCCATACTGACCAGAAATTAAACAGTGTGTTAGTGAAACAAAGGGAAGCAGCAAAAGTTCAATAAATCAATGAGAAATTCAGATTGACCTTGGCAGGCTTCAATTCATTGCTGAAAACCAATGCTAGATAATACTGCAAATATTTTTCTGTGAACTTTGTCTTAGTTTTTACTACTTTTTTTGCCATTATTTCCCTTTAGTTCTACTTTCTGAAAATCTGATAGTCAGTGAGATTACTATGGTGAGTGCAACCAGCAAGAGGAAAGAAGACATTGAAGGATATTTTCAGAAACTTCATTTTAAAGTCATCATTAATGTGACCATTTGCCTATGAAACTTGACTCACAAAGATTGTACCAGTGAGTTATGTGAATCCTGTGCCCATTGACACTGCTTACATTTTGCATATCAAACATTCACACACAGTTGATTGGAAATGATCTGTAAACTGACATGCTTTTGCAGAATGCATTGAGAAAATAATAAATCTCTTCATATACTTTGCAAACAGAAAAGAACAGATATTTTTTAGCAACCCTGTTTTACTTAGAAGGGAGTGCAAATGATATGTTCCTATGAAGTGCTGCAAGGAGATGGCTGTGTGCCCTCCAGTTCTGAGAATTCAGGGCTTGTAGGTATCAATCTGTCGAAGATGCTTAAAGAGCATAATTTCCCCATCCAGCTAGCATTTCACAGGTATGGTCCGTGCTTTACAGTTTATTGCATATGCCACGTACAGAGTTACAAGTTATTTTCTGTCTTTCTGTTGGTGGATAAAGAACAGTGACAGGAAAAATCAACCCTGACTTCAGTGAGTGGTCGATACAGCCCCTTGGGGTGGTCAGGAATGGGGTAACTGTACTTCATGGACTGCTAAACTCAGAGAGAGTAAGAAAATAAGGCATGAAAGTGAAATCTGTCCTTGTTACCATAAAGAGTACCAGAAAAGACAAACTACAAGAAAGGAAACGTTTAGGAAAGAAGTAACAAAGTACCTGCATGGTCCCCTGGCTGTTCCCATGGAGCATGAGGTCAATGGACCAGCTACTGCTGACCTCAGTAACTTTGAATCAGACCTATAATTGGGAGCTGTGCTGAAAGGCAGTGTATAGAATCATATTTCTTCTTTAACCACAAAAGCAGTGTATAGAATCATATTTCTTCTTTAACCACAATTCTCTGATACTTTCAACAATATTGAATTATTCTCAGCATAGAAGATAGAAATCTGTATCATCTCTGAGAAGAAATAAACTCTGGTCTTTGGGTTACTAGCATAGAAGTCATTAAGTACCTGCAGAAGTGGGTTTTTTGTTTGGGTTTGGTTGGTTGGGTGGGTGGGTGGGTTTTTTTCAGATATCATTGTAGGGATGATTTATACAATGTGACTGTAATTTTATTACAAAGTGCTAAGACGAGTTTAGAAATGTGAAGTTTATGAGCATGTTACCAGAGGAAATGTTCATTCTGATAAAACAACAAAAATTAATGGAAAGTGTATATTCCCCCTTCTAAATAGCAGTTCTGGTTAGAGGTACTTTGGTATGTGTCTGAATGAACAAAAGAGTAAATTACTTCATTCAAAAAAAAGTCAGTAAAAAATGTGTATATCTTATTTCTTATAAGCATAAGAACTATCACAGTTATGAGTAAATAACATCTGTATTACCTTGTGTTTGCTTCTTCAAATCCCTGTATTGTACTCTAGAATCCTTATTAATTCTAATAGCACTGCTGGTCTCTTAAGTATTGGTATGTTTATCATTATTTACCATCGCTCCCACCTCTCCAATTCTCTGTATCAGATTTGTTGCTTTGTATGTTGGAAGCTACCAAATTATCAGTTTCAGTTCTGTAGTGAAGAAAAACTTCAGTTTCTGCAGTTCTTTCTTAAAGGACCAGGAGGATTTTAAAAACACTCGTTGATAGCCAAGAAGATAAAATTATGCATGAATGCTCAATTTGCAATTTCTTTCTGAAGCTGACTGTATACTCAGTGATTTGCCAGTATGCTTGGATCAGAGAAGGTTTAAGTTATTCATTGAAAACAGAGAAAGTACAGTTGAAAAGTTAATTCCAGTTATATGTATAAACATCTTTATAGGTATAGTTACTTAAAATTATATATATCTCTGACAGTATAGTAGTATTAACTTGATAACCAAAACAAACTTGAGGAGTGTACTCACTCTAGAAATTATCTGATGGGTTCTATCCTTTACTCTCTGTTCATAAATTAACTGTATTTCTGCACTGGATAAATACTTTTCAGTTTGCCAGGCTCTTGCAGTTCATCATTTGAATTAACAGATTGGCCATGAAATACCAAACACCAAACAAAATAACATTTTTGATCTCTGTTCAAATAAATAGAACTCCTGAAAGGAGAGGTTAAGGAACAAATAATGACAAATATAAATAATTAATAATAAACCACAGATATCTCTTCATGAATTAATATTCTTCTGAAAATCTATTTAAAATATTCTTGTCTCAGGTGACTGTAAGAAGATGTACAGTTTTCCTAGGAAGTTCTTGCTGGCAGATAAAAGTAACATCCAGCTATTCTGCTATAGTTCATTCTTCTGAAATAGTTTCAAGAAATAAATAAATTATTGAATTATAAACAGTTTAATAAAACAAGAAAGGTCTGTCTCCCTGCTTCTGTTGAAGATGTAGCTTTCTCATTCTTTAGGGCTTGCTACCTCAAACACATACTTTATACTTAGTTTAGTTCTTTAATATTAGCAATAATTACTAGTTTGAGTAAATGCTTTTCTTCTATGTGCAAAAAGGGAGTTTAAATACTGTCATTGTTAGCTGATGAGTAATATCATTATGTTCTCCTAGAAAAATTAAGAACAGTTTTGTATTTCATTGCCTCTATGTTACTAAAAGCTGATGTGCTCCTTAAGCTACAGGAACAGAGGCCAGTACTTCCCTTGCAAGAAGATCTGAGCTCCATCCATGCAATCGGATTTGTAATACTTACACAGCAACAAGCAATTATCCTGCAACAGAGGTCACAGTGGGAGATAAGAGTTCGCACAGCAGAACACACCAGCATCTTTTAAAAAATGAGATAAGGGATAGTTCCAGCGAGCAAATTATGAAGCCAGTCTGTTAGGTTTCATGATTTTAACAAGGGAAAAAGACAACAGTGCATTCCCATCTGTCTGCCTTCTATAAATCATTGGTAAGTACCGGAAAATGTGCACTGTACCTGCATTATGGCTAGTACTTAACACCTACACTACAAGCTCTGGTGGTGGTCACTGAGGACAGGGAAAGGCCCTTTACAGGAATTAGGATTTAAGAGTTACAGATTTCATATGAGAGAGCTGCTGGTTGGAAAATTATAAATGTGTTTTCATTTTCTCTTTTCTTTTTCTATCGAGCAAATAGCCTATCCAACTGTGATTGATGGGCTGCGTGGCTGACATCTGCTGAGGAAATCAGTAGAGACTTGCTACTTGTAAATGACAGGTAACCACATCAAGAGCACTGCTTAGGCCAAGCTGAGCTGTCAAAACCAAAATTCTCATGGTGAATTGTAAAACTAAACCTGATGCATTTCTTAGGGATCTGTCCAAAAGAAAAAAATCAAAATTGCTCCTATTCTCTCCTGTTAAACAGACTTTTGTTTTGCACTGGAAATCACAACAAATAGATTTCACTACAATTTTCATGCTCTACAGGATTTATAGCTTGGATTCTAGGGTATGCATTACATAAGCAGAACTGGACCATGTCTGTGGAAATGGATCTAAAACTCACCTTTGCAATCTGTTTTTCTAAAAGCTGATCCGCTGCCCTCCTTCTTTGCTCTGAGTTTTAGCTGATTAATTTTACTAACTACAAAGTGTCACAAGAAATCAAAGTACACTGGAAGATCACAATAGTGCAAATACATTTTGGCCATGAGGTCTTTTAAAAACTTTACCCTGGAAATTCCGAGAGTGGCATAAAAACCCCATCATTATATAGCATTGAAGGAATACCTTTTAATCTGGGATGAAAAGAAGCGCCAAAAACAAGCATTCAAATTTTGAATTGTCAAGCCTTCTTAATCATTGATTTGTTTTATTTGAGGGGGAATGGAAGAGAAGTTGGGTTGTAAAAAGAGATTTAAAATAATAATGTCTTTGTGATTCCCTTTAGATTATGGTTTTGGAGTCTTCATTTGTATTCTACTTTTTTTCAGGATTTTTTTCTGCAACCGCAAAGTAAAGAAAATAAAAAGATTAAAGAAAAAAAATAAATGATAGTCTCAAGTAATTGTTGGATTTGGATCTTTCAGTGGCACTAACTATTATGAGGTTCATTAAAAAATAACAAAAGCTGGTAACATTTTTCTTTCTGCTCCACATAAATTGTCATTCAAGCCCATTCAGCCACCGCAAAAAAAGTCCTCTCTGATTGGGGTCACTCAGCCATCCTTCTGACATCTTCACATTCAACCTCAAAGACCTGCAAAATCTTTAATGAAGGCCTTCCTTGATACAATAGTAACATGACAGTCTTGGAGAGAGGAGGACTACACACCCAGGCACTGGTATTATTAGATCAACAGTTTAATTTTGATGGGCCCTCTACTGGGCCCATCATTTTTAAAAGTAAATAGCTTATTTTTCTTTTTTTAGATTTCAGATGTTTAAAGGATTTTGGATGTGCAGTTGTCCAAGGAAGCTGGTCTAGGGAGTGTGGAGCTTATTACATTAGAAAGCAAGCAAACTGTGACCATCTGACAAATGAAAATTCTCTCCTGTGCTCACTGTGTTCACTTGTCCAGCCAGTTTTATGCACTGTTTAACAAGGCATCAGCCAAGCCCAGCAAGAAAGACTCACAAAGTCTACGGCACAACAATTGAGATTTCCTTCTAGACATGACATCTTTATTTGGGAATAAAGTTTGAAAATAAAAAGGCAATTTTTAGTACAAAGAATCTGGTTCAGTAAACTGTGACAGACATTTGGATACTCAGCTCATCTAATTCAGTTCGACTCCATTAGAGTCAATGTCATTACATCAATTTACACCACCTAAGCATTTAACCCAGAAGGCTGGAATCATGAAAAGTCACTTCAGAGACAATACTGGGGACTTAACGAGAATAAATTTGCTTAGCCATTTATACTTGAGTCCGTATTTAGATGTTCACTATGACTAGTGTGTCTTTTCTGATCAAATTGTGACTGCTAATAAGGAGAGGACAGCGAGAGGAGTGCCATCTTTTAAATCCCTTTTTTTCCACTTCTCAGTAGAAACAAAAACTTCTGTGATTCAAATGCCTTTCTTTTGCCTCTTTTCTTCAGATGCGAAATAGAAATAGCAGCAGAGGTAACATGGAAAACTAGATATGGGATTTTAAAAATCTTCCAGCCTTCAGGTTTAAGTGTGGATTTGGAGAAAGAATCCATGGGAGTTTGAGGCCTTCCAAGATTCAGGAAAACCCAATTTTAGACTTGCTTAGCACTGGGGAAAGGATTTAGCTTTACGATAAGGTACTATAGATTATACCTTTATGGTAAGGTACTCAAGACACATTGACACATCTTGAATCTGTAGGAAGAAATGGAAAGTGATCATTTAAAGGTAAAGAAGACAAAAAGTGAAATAAACATAGATTCAATTACCAACTGCTGCTTTAAATGATTGGCTGAAGAAGAGGGAAAAAATCGAATTAACTTTAATATGATAGCCATCTATAATTGAACAGTATTTATGCAGTGTTCATGGAACACTGTGGAATTCAGATGGTCAAACCCACACTAGCTGGAGCTCAGATGCATGGAGAGCAGGGATAAACATCTATTATGGGATTCTTGGCTGAGTTGCTCTTTTAATTTGACAGCAGGCTCTGGCTTTATTATTGTAAATAACATATGCATTTACATGTTTAAATTCTCAAGAAGGGATGCAGAAGACATTAATAACTGGCAAAGTGTTTGAAAAATTACGGTAAGTCAGGGGTATATGCTGAACTTGGTGCATTCTTGCATTATATACATAGTTTGAAGGTGCCTGCTTAAAGCAACCATTAAAGGAGTGTGATCTAAGTGGAGTTCAGTACAGGAGTGACTGAAGTCCATTTAGAAAATGAGGCAGAAATTCTGATTCTGGTATGACTTTGCAAGAAGCACAAAATATATGCCTGTGTAGCAGGATGGGGCTATAGTTCAGATGTTGATCACTGATGAAACTATGGCCGATTTGTTTCCATTGCTGGATTGTCCTTTATGACTTTTTTTTCATTAAATCCGTGCAAGTCATCACTGAGTCATTGACCTACATTTTTAGAACTGTATCTCAGATATACTCAAAGTCAAAGGCCAGGGTCCTCTGTCCATCAGGACACCATGAAAGCCACTTGCTGCTGGAACCTTCCTCAGAGAAGAAATCCTCAGGTGACTGAAAGTCTCTAGAGCTGCTTATATATTAGCAACCTATATATTTACGTCACATATGTATATATAACATATAAATGTTACAACACCCAAAGAAGAGAAGAACAGCTCTAGAGAGATGTTTCATATTTTCCTGTGCCCCACCAATTCAAGACTTTCAGAATAATTGATGGGTGCTGTGGTGGAATAAGTAGTATAGAATAGCCTCCATGCTGTTGTGATGTCTGTAATCAGTCAAAGAATTGATCTAAAAATCACAGTGACGCTTTTATAATTATCAGTTAAGGTAGTATGGAAGCTCTTCAGACCTCTGCTTGTGCTCCTTTCCTATGCAACCACTAGTTCCCACATGGGCTTCTGGATACAATGGCTGAGGTGAACATCTTTTCTTAGCAGACTGGGTAAAACAAAAAGCATCTTTCTTTTTCTCACAAGTGTTAAGTAGGAGAATGGAAGAAGTAGCACTAGATCTTCTCCACTACAATCAAGGTTACTAACATGCATTACTGGCTCCCCAGCACAAGAAAGACATGGACCTGTTAGAGTGGATTGAGAGGAGGGTTACAAAAATGATCAAAGGGCTGGAACACCTCTCCTATGAAGAAAGGCTGAGAGAGTTGGGGGTGTTTAGCCTGGAGAAGAGAAGGCTCTGGGGAGATTTTATGGTGGCCTTTCAATATAAAAAGGAAGCTTATAAGAAAGATGGAGAAAGATATTTTACCAAGGCCCTGTAGTGACAGGAAAAGGGGCAATGGTTTTAAACTGAAAGAGGGTATATTTACTTTGGATATAAGGAAGAAGTTCTTCACTATGCAGGTGGTGAGACACTGGAAGAAGTTGCCCAGAGAAGTTGTGGATGCCCCATCATTGGAAGTGTTCAAAGTCAGATTGGAAGGGGCTTTGAGCAACCTGCTCTCATGAAAGATGTCCCTGCCTGTGGCGGGGGGTTGGACTAGATGATCTTTAAAGGTCCCTTCCAACCCAAACCATTATATGAATCTGTGATTAGACTATCTCACCTGTGCAGAATGCAGAGTATATGGGGCTCTCTGCAATAAGGGAGAAGCAGAATATTGTACACAAGGCTATAACCTGTTTTGTGTCTGCAGTAGCCGTACAGACAGCTTTCAGCAGGAGCAGTGCTTGCCTACCAGATATATCTTGTTGAAAATCACTAGCTAGATCTTCAGCTTGACAATACCATTCTAGTCCTCAGCATGTAATACAGGTAGCTCATCAGAGGGTATCCCACATCTAGAGGATTTCACACACAGAAGCTTCCAGTTCATCTGCATTCTGGCCCTTCAAAAGATTTTTTTTTCCCCCGATAGATTTTTCTAAAACTGGATTAGATGTCATTTCTGTTGTCTGAATATTGTTGCCTGTCTGAATAGGCTATGCCTGAATATTGCCTCTAAGAACACAGGAGCTGAGAAAATGTTGATTTGGGGAATTCATGACCAAAGATGCATATCAAAGACTTAGTCTATAATTGAACCTCTACATATATTTGGATGGAAAAATATCGTTCTTCTGTTTTCTAGCTTCAGGTGCCATCACATTTGACCACTGCCAACATGAAGTATATACTAGCAACAAGGAGATTATAGCAGGTGGCAGAAATCATTCTCTGTCATGCCCAGAAGCAATCATTTTATTCTTAAAATTTTCTTCATAAAGATTTGTCAATTAGGAATATGAAAAAATTCCAAGCCAACACCGATTTAGCTCTGTGGCTAAAACAGAAGAGCAGAGGCAATTATAGATTTGAAAAAGCCCTTATGAAATTACCATTTGTTTGCTCTAGGGGAACTGTAATAAATTATACCAACTGCATAATTATACGGCTAGTCTCTCTAGTAACAATTTTGCTGGCAAAGTCCTCAGAACAGCAAACCTTCCCTTGACACTTACTTCATTGCTTCTTGTACTCCTCACCTGCACCTACACACATTCAGATTATAAATTCAGTGGAATGGCAACAATTATTTTCTTGGGTATTTGTACAATACAAGGGTATTTCCTGATTATTCTGTGCTCTTTCACAAGATTTAATAATAACATGATGTCCCTGCCTTAATGCTAATTTTCTAGTTTCTGTGATTCTAATTTTATTTTCTGAGACAGAAATAAAATAAACGAAGGCTGCTTTACATCCCATCAATCACTGATACATACATGTAACCTTATATGTGTGCCAGTGCACATTTGAAACAGGGTCCCCTTTGAGCTATTTACAAGTGTTAATTATCAGTGTGTCCATATACATAAATTTTATTATCACTTGCATGAATATGCTATCCAACCTAGTTTTAAATCATTTCTACTTTTATTTTGTATAAATTTATTGCTCCTCACAAACTGCAGTGAAGTTTAATTAAGTAAGGGTCTGCATCTTGATTACCATAATTACTATGCATTACGATAGCAGCTAGTTCACACTAGCGGTGTTAAGTGGGTGGTAGGGTTTCTCTGCTCAGTTACCCTACTTAGGGGCTCACAGACATTACCCAGTCAGAATCTGTTCCTAGCAGATATTTAATAACCAAGGACTCAATCCTGCTTCCATAGCTTATTCTCTTTCCTTCAGATGAATATTGATTTCAAGAAATGCAAGATGAAAGCTATATATATCAACATGAAACACTTTTTTTCTATCAGATTTGAAGGAACTTTTCATTTTGCTCTCCTTTATTCTATTTTATGAGGGGAAGGTTTCTTTCTTTTTTCAGGCTGCAAGTAAAATAGATGTTAAGATGTTTTTCTGCATCACTCTGGAGGGGAAAGCAAGTGATTAATTCAAAGCATAATAGCAATAGCTTATATTTCTGTACTCCCTTTCATCTTGAAGGATACCTATCCCAAAGCACTTTACAACCTAAATAAAGCAGGAATCATTAAAATTCAACATTTGCCATTCCACAGGGATTGTTGTACTGTACCTTTAGTGTTATGTGTACAACAGTACCATGGTTACTGCAGCTACCTGGAGCAGAGAATAGTGAGCTTTTAATGATACCTTTTTTTCTGTGGGTGTTTAACAGGTCAATTTTCTATAACTGAAATATAGCCCTGTTTGAGGTAGAACACATTACTTATTCCATAGCACACAGAAACACTAGTCAACAGCTTAAAGGGTATTTAAAAAAACACCACAACCATTGGAAAACATATATTAAATTTGAAGAAAATAATGGAAAATGATTGTCTGTGTTGGAACAAGACCACTACATCTAGAGTCACTACTGTCTTGTATGTGAAAAGTGATAACTCATCTTCCATATTGACAAGTGGTCAAGGTTTTTGTTTTAAAAGTCATTTGGCAGATGTCAATTGCAACAGCACAAATACTCGTTTTAATTGCATATTAAAACATTGATTCTAATCTGAATAACATTAATACAGTAACCTTAATAAGTCACACACACACACTCCCCACCCCAAAGTTTTCCTTCCAGGCAGTGACAGGTCAAAACCTGCGTAGAATAAGACCTGGTAAGATCATTGTCCATGACAACCTGGCTGCCAAACTGACTGGAACCATCAGGTGTTTCCCAGTAAAAGAAATGTTTGCTAAGATGAAAGAAGATACTTAAAAATTAGTTTAAGATCTTGTCAGGAAAAATATATTGGATCTTGTAAAAATGTTTGTCACGACCCGGCCTGATAGTCAGGCTCGGAGAAAGTTCGTGATGATCCCAAGGGCGAAATTAAGACACAAACGAGGTCATATGCCGCCAGTCAGATGTTTTATTAGGTAAATATAAAAGAGTAAAGCGATAGGAAAGGCAGGAAATATTAGGAGGAAAATAAGCAAGCGATGAGAGAGGTAAGCAAAGGATAGTCACCACCCTGGATCCAGCGGCGTTCCGTTGGTCCTCAGTCTTCAGCTCTTCGGTGGTGGAAAGGCTTCTTCTTCTTTTAGTTCTTCAGGGGTGGAAAAGCTTCTTCTTTCCGCCTTCTTTCTGCTTTCGTTGTGCTTTCTTCTTTCTGCCCGTTCTGGTTTCGTTGTACCGTCTTTTATCCCATGTTGGAGAGGGAGTTTGCCCTCTCATTTCCATTTGGTTACCCAGAGGAACACCACGTATGCCACACCTGCACATCCAGTCACACAATATGTATTGCTGGTGGGCAAGTGGCCTGGCCCGGATATCAATTGGTGTCCCATTCTTGGTGGTGCCTGATAAGCCAAAGAATGCCCGGCTGCTTCAGCAAGCTTGCATGTTCCCTTGCAAGTTAATGGTACCTGATCAGCAAAAGAATGGCCTGCTGCTCCAGCAAGTTCGCACATTTCCCTGCAAGTTAATGGTACCTGATAAGCCAAAGAATGGCCTGCAGCTTCAGCAAGTTTGTGCATCTCTTTGCAAGATAGTGGCACTTGATAAGCCAAAGAATGGTCCGCCCTTGGGCCTTATCAGACAGAAGAGTGGTCTGCTGTCCAGTCTTATCAGATAAACACACCCAAGCAAGCTTTGAGACAATTGTTCTTAACACTTCAGACTCTTACATCACCCCGTGGCTCAAAGATTGCTGTCTTGACTCGCAGATCTCTGTCTTCACGGTCCAGGGTGGTGATAGAAGGAGGATAGTAAGGTAAGAAAAGAGAGCATTTGTTTACACAATTTTTACAACTAAAGGTTTTGGCTGGTACACTGCACGGATACATTTAACATTGTCAGGTGATGGGACAGCAACAAACTGCATCTTAGTCAAACACATTGAATTAATTGAACAAAACATGGAATGACACATGGTAAAAATAACAACATTGCTAAACTACACAACATATAAAACAAGATACGCTTAATCCAGGGGTTACCCGGAAGCCATGAAAAGGGATCAAATTCCCAACGTCTCCAGGCCTGCGTGAGTGCAGTTCGTGTTTCTGCTTTTCGTGCCCTGGTCTCTGCACAGGCGCGCTGTGGTCTGGGTGCATGCAGTCTGTCGGAGGCTGGATGTCCAAGCCAGAAGATGGTGGTATAACAGCAATGTCAGGACAATTCCAGTTCCATAAGAGTCCTTGACAATGTTAAATGTATATTTACACAATGAATCGCATTCAGGAGTTTCAGGAAGAATAATTGTCCTGAAAGGAGCCCTTAAAAGTGTCAGAAAATGCATAATGCTATTTTGAGAGGTAGAAGAACATTTTAGAAATCCACTGAAGGAAAGGCTCAGAACTGTTGGACCATCCTGAGATCACCTTTCATTTGTTCGTATTATTTTAAAAGACATGAATAACATCTGTGGTACTGACCAGCTGTTGTCACTGGTGAATGATGAAAGACAACTGTCAGAACATTATGAGTAAAGATCTATTCATACTATAATCATACTCAGGAACAGCATCACATGATGCAGCTTTGACATCATCATAATGATGTTAATGCTTTTCCCCCATAATGATACATCATAGTGTGGGGATGATCTGTAATGTCAGCTGATTTTCAGATGGCTTCATGATCCAGTAAGCCAAACAACAAACTGGTTTAGAAAAGGTCAAAGGGAATAGTTTCACCTCCAAGAAAAAAATACTTGCATTTTTAAAAAGTTCCATTAGATCTCAATGGAGATCTAACAAAGCTTTTTACCAATATTCAACATGTTTACACTAAAAGGCACTGAAAGATAAAAATTCAGAGTGCACTGATCAGCTTTACTAAACCAACGTCATTCCAAAGGGAGAGAAATACACCTACCACTCCAGAAGAGAGAATAATGCTGATGTCTTGTGTGCTCCTTTTGGCTGGTTCTAGGCCTCTAAAGCTTCTGTTAAGTTCACTGAAAGAGTTAACATAAGATGTGTAGCACCTGGCTTTCTGGTTAGCTTACTGTTGTAGCAAATTTGTTATGCTCAGATGTGTTGGTTTAAGACAACTGAAATAAATTAATTATTGCCTTCTGGTAGGTAACCTAGTCATAGTTGTAAAGGTTATTACACTTGTTACATGGTCTGGTTTAGGATCCTTCTACAGTATTCATAATTTTCATTATTTTTGTCATTTGTATTGACACTAGTTTTGTCTTTTTCTGAAATTTCCCATTTGCATGAACTAAGTTGACATATGCAGTAATAGATTTAAATAATACTTTGGAATATGTGACATGCTTTGCCCAGATCTGACAGTAATTACCGCTTTGTCATACATTTGTAATAAGCTATTTGGGGGGAAGAATAAATCAGGGCTTCAGAATCATGCAATACAAGTCACACAAAATACTGTCTTTATATAAAAATAGAACACACATTTATAGAGAAATGAGGAAAAATAACAATTAACCATCCCATTATTAATCATAACTACATTAATTATCATTCCAACTGGAGCAAGAAAGAAATTAATAAGATTAATTAAGGTTTGTAACATATCAACTGTGTCACTAATATCTGGTTTGGTTCAGTTTGAAGCTTAAGCCCTAATTCCACCAGCGTTGCCAAATTCTGACCCATCAGCATGATGAATGACTCTACTGATTAGTTGTTTTAATCCCTTCTTGGTGTTCAGTATTCTGGGAGGAGATGTTTTAATAAAGGACAGCAACTTGCCAACAAAATTTGTGGAGATGGATTTAAAAAAAAATCTGAATCAATAAAGACATACTTCAAAACTATTCTTGAACTGAAATACTGCAGTTTGCTAGGAGAAAAATGCTTTTGCTCACACCTTAACTCGGTGACAAGAGCCCCAGAATCTGGAAAGAATTGTGTTTATTTTACTTTCTGTAAGCACTTGAAAACCTCTTTGCTTCTCTTCTTTGCCTCCAGTTTTCAGAAATCAGGTTGCAAAGAACAAAGATTAATGCTCTTGAGTGATCTGTGGTAGCTCTGGTTTTAGACAGCTCAAAGCGAATAAATCTTTGTTATTAATAAAGAAAACAAACGATTAAAGGTAAGCTGATTACTGTGGCTGCAAATGAGATACACTTTTTTTTTCAGCAAATCCTTAAAGGAGCACAGATAAACCTCTGCCTCTGCTGAAAAGTGAGTATAACTAGTTACCTTGTTTACCTCATAGAGCGGTTGAAACTAGTGCTTAGCTATAGTCATTTGTCTTGAGAAAGATGTTATGTGCTAAGATTCAGAATTTTAATACTGCAGCAAGCACTGACTTCTCTCTTCTCCATATATTCCGGGGGATCAGGCTCAGCCAGCATGGGTTTATGAAAGGCAGGTCCTGCTTCACTAACCTGATCTCCTTCTATGACAAGGTGACCCACTTAGTGGATGAGGGGAAGGCTGTGGATGTTGTCTACTTGGACTTCAGTAAGGCCTTTGACACTGTCTCCCACAGCATTCTCCCGCAGGAGCTGGCTGCTCACGGCTTGGACAAGTGCACTCTGAGCTGGGTTAAAAACTGGCTGGACGGCCGAGCCCAGAGAGTGGAGGTGAATGGAGCCAAATCCAGTTGGTGACCGGTCACGAGTGGTGTTCCCCAAGGCTCAGTGTTGGGGCCAGTCCTGTTTAATATCTTTATCAATGATCTGGATGAGGGGATTGAGTGCACCCTCAGTAAGTTTGCAGATGACACTAAGTTGGCCAGGAGTGTTGATCTGCTGGAGGGTAGGAAGGCCCTGCAGAGGGAGCTGGAGAGGCTGGATTGTTAGGCTGAGGCCAACTGTATGAGGTTCAACAAGGCCAAGTGCCGGGTCCTGCACTTGGATCACAACAATCTACAGGCTTGGGGAGGAGTGGCTGGAGAGCTGCCTGGCTGAAATGGACCTGGGGGTGATGGTTGACAGCCACCTGAACATGAGCCAGCAGTGTGCTCAGGTGGCCAAGAGGGCCAATGGCATCCTGGCTTGTATCAGGAATAGTGTGGCCAGCAGGACCAGGGAGGTGATAGTGCCCCTGTATTCGGCACTGGTGAGGCTGCACCTCGAATACTGTATGCAGTTTTGGGCCCCTCACTTCAAGAAGGACATCGAGGTGCTGGAGCGTGTCCAAAGAAGGGCAACTAGGTTGGTGAAGGGTCTAGAGCACAAGTCTTATGAGGAGCGGCTGAGGGAGCTGGGGTTGTTTAGTTTGGAGAAGAGGAGGCTGAGGGGAGACCTTCTTGCTCTCTACAACTACCTGAAAGGAGGTTGTAGTGAGGTGGGGGTCGGTCTCTTCTCCCAAGTAACAAGTGATAGGATGAGAAGAAATGGCCTTAAGCTGTGCCAGGGAAAGTTTAGGTTGGATATTAGGAAAAACTTCTTTACTGAAAGAGTAGTCAGGCACTGGAACAGGCTGCCCAGGGAAGTGGTTGAGTCCCCATCCCTGGAGGTATTTAAAAGACATGTAGATGTGGTGCTTGAGGACATGGTTTAGTGGTGGACTTGGCGGTGGTAGGTTAATGGTTGGACCTGATGATCTTAAGGGTCTTTTCCAACCTAGACGATTCTATGATTCTATGATTCTATAAACAACCTGATTGCATCTGAAATTTATAAGAAGAAAATGGAAAGATGTGACCTTCTAATAATGTCTCTGCTTGTGTAATTACTCCTTGGTCCCTCAGTCTGCACTGATATGGGTCATGCCTCCAGGCAAACATATTACACTCCATCAACTATTCTTCACAAGAGTGTAGATATCTGAGTGGATATATCATGCTGGGCACCCCTCTGAGTCCTGTGAAATTGTATAGAGTTTTCTGATTTGGCTTCTCTGGATTTCATTAGGAAACAGCCCTTCTTGGTTTCATGTTGCATCGTGAAGTGTTTCACAAGGTTGTTTCCTTTTGTATGAAGTGAAAAGTAGGCTTATTTTCCAAGAATGTTAACACAAGAGCTTTCCTACATTTTACATAGTATTTTGTTGAATTTTTAGACAGTTTGCTGCATCTCTCAAAAACCATCCCAAAAAGTTGTTCTCTTGTATCATCTGGGCTAAATCCTGTCCTGTTCAGCACTTCAGAATTGTGTGGTATGAAATGGAGGGTAAACAGGATACAAATGGTAAAAATTATTTCTCATATGTCACATTCCAAAGACCATTTTTACAATTACATTGTTTTAAATTTAGTGGTGTCTGTGTGACTTTTCACTTCTGAATATTGGCCATCCAGGATGGGAGCTAGAAGGAAAAGATTGGCAGTTCTTGCTTCATTGTTGGTTCATTTCTACCAGCAACAGCATTGGCACTGCAAAACGCTTCTGCAAATACATAAAGCATTTCCTTCCACTGCTGCCCCAACGGTTTCTGGATGCCTCTGAGGATGAAGGGATCTGGGCTTCCTCAGGTGTTCATCTTGCAAGGAGCTTTTACCTGCTACTGGTGAAAGCTGTCAAGCAAAGGGGGAAGGGGAGCTGCCAACCCTCCATTCCAAGTGGTAGAGGAGGCAGATAATAAAAGGTGCAGCAGTGCAGGAGATGCTGTATATGTTCCCAGCACTCCTGATTCACACCAAAGTCATTCTTCTGGCTCCAGTGGAAAACATGGGATACCTCTCCACAGAGCATTCAAAACTTCTGTTGAAGAATTTGCAGAAAAGGCTAAGACAGGTCATTTTCATTTTGTAATCACAGTCTGTTAGAAGAGATGTCCAAAATGGCCATCTTCCAGAGCTATGAGGTCCAGATGAGGCCAGGGGGTATACGTCTTAGAGTGCTCTCCAATGGATGAATACACAGTCATGTCTACCTGATCTGTATGACACACACACTTTATGTGTGTATTATATAATCACGTATCAATAAATACTTGAGATCTCTCTCCAGGTTACATTCACAGAAGGTATATTTCAGAATTCAGGTAAATTTAGACTGCTGCATTCAATTTTTTAAAAGAAGAGACAAAAACATCACTTCTGTTATATTCTCAATTCAACAACTTCTGTCATGTTTTTCTGTTGCTTACTAGTGTTCAGGACTGGTTACAATATGGACTAGGAAGAAAACATCTGTCTGTCTGATTCTGTCTTTTTATGTTTCTCTCTTTAATGCTTATGCCACATTCATCACCATTACGCTGCACATCCTCATCATCTAGGAATAGTAAGTGAGATAGTATCTCAGCTTTGTCAATTGAACAAAGCAACGTCATATGTTATCCTGTTGTAAACTTCATAAAATACATTAACACCTGAATGTTATGAGATCTACTTCAACTTATTTAAAGGCATGCAAAATGCTAGCAAATAACTACAGCAACAGATGACTGATAACCAATCTTGGAAATTCTGTATTCTCAGGACCAGATGGTTAGTCCTTTTTTGGTAGGACAGCAGATTTTACTTCCTCACAGGGAGGAATTCACACAGCTCCTGAACTATCCTATAATACTAGGGCTAGAGACAAATGGGCAGGGAGCTCACTCCAGCATGGCGATTCACAGCTCATATATATGGTCTCACAGGTGAGGTTCACATTGGGTGTAACAGTCTCACACTGTAGGTGCAGACAATGAGAATAGTGCTTATGGGAATGAATGATATACATATATAACTGTAGGCAAAGAGCTCACATCTGGATAAATACTGCTATTTTAGGTCAGATAAATTCATAGTATTCATAAACTATTCATAAAGATCACAGATAAGCGTAAGTTTATTTAATATTTCTGCAGACACTTTACTTCTTTCTCAAGACCTATACAAAAATTTCCATCCGCAGATCTTAAAGAACTTTCATAATTAACTAATCTGTGTGATAATACATAAATATTCATAAGTATATGTATATGTATATAAGTATACGTACATGTATATTTTTCCTGTAATAACGGTGGGGAATTTCAGAAATAACCAAATTAAGTTTGTGGAGGAGCCAGGCATAAACATCCATTATTTCTGGCTGCTACACTGGTGTTCTGACCAGTGGAAAATGCCTGCTAATATTTAGGTCAGTGTCGTGGTTTAACCCCAGTCGGCAACTAAGCACCACGCAGCCGCTCACTCACTCCCCCCACGGTGGGATGGGGGAGAGAATCGGAGGAGTAAAAGTGAGAAAACTCATGGGTTGAGATAAAGACAGTTTAATAGGGAAAGCAAAAGCCGCGCGCACAAGCAAAGCAAAGCAAGGAATTCATTCACTACTTCCCATGGACAGGCAGGTGTTCAGCCATCCCCAGGAAAGCAGGGCTCCATCACGCGTAATGGTTACTTGGGAAGCCAAATGCCATCATGCCGAATGTCCCCTCCTTCCTTCTTCTTCTCCCAGCTTATATACTGAGCATGATGTCATATGGTATGGAATAGCCCGTTGGCCAGCCTGGGTCAGCTGTCCTGGCTGTGCCCCCTCCCAGCTTCTCATGCACCTGGCAGAGCATGGGAAGCTGAAAGTCCTTGACCAGTGTAAACTCTACTCAGCAAGAACCAAAACATCACTGTGTTATCGACATTATTCTCATCCTAAATCCAAAACACAGCACTCTACCAGCTACTAAGAAGAAAATTAACTCTATCCCAGCTGAAACCAGGACAGTATCCACCCCTTATTCCATACCATTTACTTCATGCTCAGGTCCTACATTATCCAATACATCCTCATTAACCAC
Source organism: Theristicus caerulescens (assembly GCA_020745775.1). Lineage (NCBI taxonomy): Eukaryota > Metazoa > Chordata > Aves > Pelecaniformes > Threskiornithidae > Theristicus > Theristicus caerulescens. The sequence continues at coordinate 23,090,576 of CM036564.1, read as the reverse complement.
CACCCCCCACCCCTTCCATCCTTTGATACAATACACAGGTATCATTCCCTTAGTCTATGGACCACCCCTGTGAAATGTCTGTAAAATGTCCATAAGCATCCACAAATGTCCACATAATGTCCATTGAGTTCATTTAGTCCATGACTTTGGGCTCCATCTGTGATGGTGGTCGCTCAGGACAGGAGAGGTGGTGTGTTGCGTGGAGTTATTGGACACCAAGCCAGCTCAGGTCAGGTCACTGTTGCACTTGCACTGCTTCTTGTAAGGCTTGTCCTCCATCGGTTCAGGTGGTTCCTGCTATGGTAATTCCTATAACATGCAACTCAGATCATGGGTTACAACAATTTAAAGGTATTTCCATTACAATCTCCATCCCTGGCCGCTTTGGGCCAGGTTATAGGGTTTAACATCGCAATGAACTCCTCCCCTTGCTCCTAGCCTGGCTAGCAACAAGGGGTTCCTGCTATAGTAATTCCCGTAACATGCAACTCAAATCCTGGGTTACAACAATTTAAAGGTATTTCCATTACAATCTCCACCCCTGGCCCCTTTGAACCAGACCATTGGGTTTAACACTGCAATGGAGTCCTCCCCTTGCCCCTGCCCCGGCTTGGACTTATCCACAGACTGCAGGCCCCTAGGGGTTTACCTGCTCCAAATGAGCCTTATCTATGAGCCACAGTCTCTCCAGGGGTATACCTGCTGCGGCATAGACTTATCCACAGCCACAGTCACTTAGAGATGCACCTGTTCCAACATGGCCTTCTCCATGGGCCGCAATGCCTTCAGAGATATACCTGCTCCAGCGTGGCCTTGCCCACAGCCACAGTCTCTTCAGAAGTAAACTTGCTCCAGCATGGCCATACCCATGGCCACGTGCTTTGAGGTGCTCCAGCATGACCTCATGCACAGCCACTGATGCTTCAAGGTGTCCCTGCTGCAGCACGGACTTATCCACAGCCACAGATGCTTCGAGGTGTACCTTCCCCAGCGCGGACTTATCCTTGGGCCACAATGCCTTCAAGAGGTACACCTGCTGCGGCGCAGACATAACCATGGCCACAGACGCTTCGGGGTGTCCTGCTCCCGCATGGACACATCCACAGGTCACAGTCCCTTCGACTCGAGTTCACACCGAGTTCCAGCCTGTCCAGTACAGCAGTACAGAAACAGCAGCGATGCCCTGGCCATCTGCCAGCCCAGGCGCATGGCCATTGCTGTTATCAAAATGTTCCCAGGCCCGGCAGAGTAAGATGATAAGCAGTACAGCGAGCAGCAAAAGCAAAAAGCAGCCACTAATGAGCACTAAACTCTAATACACAGTAAGGCAAGCAAGCCCCGTGGCAAGCACAGAGGCCTGCCGATTAAGAGCTAAACAGCAATAACAGCTATAAATTCGATCTAGCACATTCCAATTAAATCTGTCGTTATCTCGAACCCTTCAAGCCCCACGTTGGGCGCCAAAAAGGACTGTTGTGGTTTAACCCCAGTCGGCAACTAAGCACCACGCAGCCGCTCACTCACTCCCCCCACGGTGGGATGGGGGAGAGAATCGGAGGAGTAAAAGTGAGAAAACTCATGGGTTGAGATAAAGACAGTTTAATAGGGAAAGCAAAAGCCGCGCGCACAAGCAAAGCAAAGCAAGGAATTCATTCACTACTTCCCATGGGCAGGCAGGTGTTCAGCCATCTCCAGGAAAGCAGGGCTCCATCACGCGTAATGGTTACTTGGGAAGCCAAACGCCATCATGCCGAATGTCCCCCACTTCCTTCTTCTTCTCCCAGCTTATATACTGAGCATGATGTCATATGGTATGGAATAGCCCGTTGGCCAGCCTGGGTCAGCTGTCCTGGCTGTGCCCCCTCCCAGCTTCTCATGCACCTGGCAGAGCATGGGAAGCTGAAAGTCCTTGACCAGTGTAAACTCTACTCAGCAAGAAACAAAACATCACTGTGTTATCAACATTATTCTCATCCTAAATCCAAAACACAGCACTCTACCAGCTACTAAGAAGAAAATTAACTCTATCCCAGCTGAAACCAGGACAGTCAGCATTTGAAAAATATATGTTTACCTCTATTATAGTCATGCCAAGTTAATGGTACTCAATTGTGTTCATAATGCATCTAAAGGGAATGGACATTCTGCTAACTAATTGGCATTTACTAATGATGAACAGACAAGACAATTGACTATCACAAGAGATTTTGTTCCCGCTTGGCATCATGTAACTTCTTCTCAAAGTGATATATTTAGCAGCTTTGCTGGTTTATCAAGCAAATTTTTTTTCTCTTCTTTAATATAACAACAGAAGTGATTTCAGGCTTTTGAAACAGCTACCTGCTTTGACTTCCCAAATGGTTTTGAGGTAAATACATAAAAAATGCAACTTATTAAAATACACATACATTAATGGGGACCACTGTGTAAACTGCAAAGCAGCTATTATCACATAGTACAATTAAGTTCCTATTTAATTAATTTAGATCTTCCTCATTTTGCACACTGAGCATTTCTGAAAGTTAATTGGCATGAAAGGCAGGGTAAAATATGCACAAAAAATTGAGTGTGAAACAAAGTTAATTTAGATAAAACCTATTGTGCAAAACTGCTGGTTCAGCAATATTTGCAAAGGAGATGAGTTGCCAGCTCTGCTTTAATGTCGTTGACTCTTTACACTGTGCCATAGCTGAGATTTCACACAGGATGGCATTTACTTAAGCCCTAGTTTGAATGCAAGACTCTCTTTTGTGCTCATTATATAAAAAACAATGGAAACTACTTCACAGAATACTACTGACATCAATAAGAATAATTAATGAATATTAGCTACCGAAATAGTTTTCATTTCATAGATAGTTTGTAGGAGTGATCTAGCCTTGTCAAATCCTGACAGCCTCCTTTAGTCAGTGTTAACTTTGTTATTTTCAGTCTATGTATTTTCATAATAATTATCATAAAGGTAATTCAGTAATGCATTTTAATACATCTAAGTAATGCCCTAAGTCCTCTAGAAAAGACACTCCAGACAACAGGGCCCGGGGCAGGGGAGGGGGGGAAGGAAAAAGTATGAGATTATGATTCAGGTTTGAAACAAATGAAAGGAAGGCCTAAATACATTGAGAGTTAGAACTGAGAGTACAAGGCAATGAATACTACAAGTAACTTTGCAAGTGGAAGTACAACCATTCATATTCTATTACAAAGCATGAAAACTCATTCCATAACAGCTAATGTATTTAAGCCAATTTTCTAATATAGATAGTAAAAGATACAAGATTGGTTGGACAAGGACTAAGAATAAGCAATGAAGGATTGCATGCAACTAGATGTTTAGATGAATTTCCTAACCTCTAATTTTTGTTTCTTTTTTATGGTGTAGAAATCAGTTAGTGGTAGCATGGTGTTATGGTTTGGCTCCTTAGCTGAAATCTGTGTACACACTTCTACTCTTTAACTTATTATTTCTGGCCATATCTTTCATCTGCATTTTCCATTATTATGTTATTCTCAGTAGCAAAATGCAAAACAGGATTCTCAGTTTTTATTCCTGAAAAGAGAAACATCTTCAAACTACTCTGTTTCAAATAAAATGTGTAGTATAATAGATGAAATGTTTGGTTTGATATTGTCCTTCCAAAGGATTTGAAGATCTGCCTATTAGGACTGACAATGGATAAAAAGATTAGTGAGGTTAATCTGAAATGCCTAGTGTAATATATTAGTCATGGAGAAAAATGTATTTTAAAGTACTGGACTGCAGAAGCTAAATGTGCATATATTGTGTAGCCCACCACTACAAAGTATCTTCTACATATGAACACATTATTATATATATATAGTGGACTTCATAAGGCAAAGAAATACTTGAAGATAAATCAGTGAAAGTAATAAGACTATGTGTTACAGAGAAATGAAACACATTCACATTATATGCTACTTTGTAGTTATTATTATACTGATATTTATGGGGCTAGATTAGCTGATATGATTTTTTTGCTGTCCTTTTTCCAGCTGGATAATTGATCATAAGTGGAGTGCAGTATTTCTGTAAAATCAAGTTAAAATGGTTTATGCTGACTGAGACGGTCTTGCTCCGGCTTGCCTATCTGTTGGGAAAAATCATATTTCCTTCTATATGAAACTTGTTTCACGTCATTTTTCCCAGTTAGATGGAGTTCAGCATGAATCATGGCCTAATAAAGATGCAGATCCTGTGAGCTGCTAAGCACTTTGAGAACGGGACTGGAGACCACCTCCATGAAAAAGGAGTATCAAGATTCCTCTAAAGTGTCCCAATAAATCTATTATTGTTTGTGCATATAATACCACCAATGCACAAACTACTGCTTGTAGATTTGCAGTTGGTAATCAGGCAGAAGTTATTTTGATTGCCCCAGTCACTGGGGTGAGTTTATATGTCCATATTCAAGACCTTTTTCAGTAGGTCATAAAACTCTGAAGGAATTCAGGCCATAGTTGGTAGAAATTAAATTCCTCTCATCCGTCACTGAAAGATTGTTTATCAAGATGCTGCAGATGAATTAGTGTAATCCTTATCACTTAATGTAGCCTGGCTTGATACCTTTACTGGAATTAGTTCTCAGAATTAATCAGCTTAAGAAATGTTAGGGAAGAGAAATGTCAGCTATTAATTTGCAATTTAAAAAAAAAAAAATCGCCCACCTAATAAAAGAAGAAGAAAAAGAGCTGCTCTCTACAAGTACAATCCTGTGATTTCTATTTGTACTGCATACGTCAAATGTCACTGATTTAAATACAATGCTAAAGATGTATGCACTCTGTTTGTTAGACTGCTTTTATTTTCATTCAGGCAACATGCTGCACCAACATCCTTCTTAAATGGGGGTAGACGTGTACAGGGTTTGGACTATAACATGTGGCATCTTTTTTTGAAACACTGATATTCTTTTTGTAAAAAAGTAGTCTATCCAGAAAGGTATTAACTTCAAATGTTAAGCTTTCATTAAATTTTAAGACAAACTACAAAGTAGCAGCCTCTGGTTTCCAGTCAGGTTTTAAACTATGCCTTATATCATCTGTGGGAGATACAGGTTTGTATGTCATACTGCTTATGTACCTTCAAAAGATTTTACTAACATGCTTTGGAAAAGATTACTTCCCCATTCAGCGGTGTGCTAGGATGTAAGGAACAACCACATCAAACTCATCATTGGGGTAAGGAAAAATCCTGTAAATTGATGTTTATAAAACCTTCTTTTTTTAGCTCACAGCTAAAGCTGGGCAGCCAGTTTACTTCCTTACTGCTGGAATGAAATAATAGGAAATGGGCTAGTACTATTTTTCGGTAGTTTGCTACTCATAATTTTCAGAAGAGCTCATGTGTGTAATTTCTTTGGTACTCCTATTGTGTGCTGGGTGAAACACAGTCCCCTGTGCAAATACCTCTCTCTTAGGGCAGACTTAGAGTGAGATTTTAGAATATTGCTTACATCAATCACCAGAAGAAGATTTTAAAAAACTTTGAGTGTGGCTTAATTTTTCCAATGGGTGTGAGGACTAGTATTTCATTAAAAACATCTCTAAGGAATGATTACCAGGACCCAATCAGATGTATTCTGAAGGAAAATACTTGGGGAGTAATAGACACCTCAGACAACCCTGGAAAGAAACAAATTAAGTTGTCACATTTTCTCCTGTCCACTGCCAGGTGGGCAACTGGGGTTCCTCTACCTCAACTACCTGTGGCATGTATCATTCAGACAGTGGGAGCAGAAGATGAGAGTGCAAAATTTATCTGAGCAGAGATACAAACAAAATTTGGGAATATCTACTTTCTCGCTGGTTTTCTGGGAAAATTTTTCTGACAGGACCTCTCAATTATTTTTGTTTTGATTGAATATTTTTAATTCCATCTTGAATACTTGGAGGAGATAAAAACAGATCTCTTCATTATTTCAAGCTCAAGAAGACCTTTCTCAATTTTTATCTTCTGGTTAGGAGGAAGAACCTTCAAGCTTTTCCTTTGCTACTGTACTTTTAAGGGAATAAAGACCCCTATCTTATGTCTATATTGTTGAATTATTTTCGTAGTGGAATAGAGTGTAGACAACTATATGTTGTCCCAGATGATATCAAAGTTATTTCTTGAGAAAATGTAATTATCCTATTTTTGGACCAAACATATCCTGACATTATTTGGAATTCAGGTGGAGAATGTTGATGCTACTTTGCAGTCAAAACTCTCCATTTGCAGTGTTTAAAATGCCTGTGAGCTTTGGGTTTTTCTACTGCTCATACCCTCACTGTAGGCTAAAAAAGGACTATGGCAAGACATTTTGTCACTCTCCTGAAGGAATGAGTATAACAGATTACTAGCTCTCCCCAATTTATGCCTTTCTGGGCATACTGCACTTTCATTCTCCCTGATCAGATGTTGTGTTAGTGTCGCCAGCCCTGCAAAGAGGGGCCATATGCAGCTGCAGCGTTCATATCACACAAAGCCTTAGATAGGCAATCTAACAAACTCTGTTAGCTCAGAGTCTGCAATTAGGACAAGAGATGAGGGAATCAATACTTAAGCGAAACATAGCAGAAAGAAGGGATTGATTCAGGACATTCCAAAATCAGCGATGTATAAAGGCATAAGGATGTGCAAAGGAGCTACTTGTTAAAGTGACTGTGAACACAGCCTTCAGGAAGGGCTTTCCAAACTATTTCTTCCTCTTGGGATATGCAGGTACATGGTTATCCAGCTGTCCTGACTTACTCAGCCAACTCCTGTTAGAACAATTTCATGAGGACATCAAAGAAGTTATGAAGCACAGAGGATGTTATAATAATTAGAGGAAATTTAAGGCAATGAAGTCCAGGAAATTATACAAAGACCTCCATTTGTAGTTAATTATCCAAATGCAGGCTCCACAGCTGCCTTGCAGGAAATGAGTACTTGCTTGAAGAGCTTTACCCAGTTTTGCCCAAGCAAATGACCAAGAGCAGCAGAGAGTTTGGAGCAATGCCCATGACATAAGCCTTTATCCTCTATTGCCAGGGCTTTTGCAGTATCTGAGACTGAACAGGTTAAAAGCAAAAATGGCTATTTTTTTGAAAGCACAAGAACTTTAATGAATCCGGTATAGCCTATGTATTCACAATCCATGAGATGGCTGTGAATGTTCACAGGCCTTATGTTATAAGGACATAATATCCTTTTCTATTTACAGTTATAGTTCTCGGGAGCAGGCAGCAGCCTAAATATGTTTTGAAGGCACATTGATCCACGTTTAGCAATAACTTTCATGATTGCAACAGCAGTGTAGAGAAAACATCTGTTAAGACTTCACAACTTTATTATGACCACCTTAATGATGAATTTTGCCATCTCAATATGATTGTCCACTTACAAATAGTCACAATCCAGAAGCTAATGAATTCTTTCAGCATTGGGCAATGATCTTCAAGGTTGTGTGTGGGCTGTTGGAGCAGACATCAAGACAAAGCACCAGAGGGGTCATTTTTATAGAAATGTTTCCTGCCCATCGACTTTCCCCCTAAAAGAATCATTCCAGGCAAAACAGACTGGACAAACTTCAGCCGTAACTCTACCTGCTGGGACATTAGCAATGATTTAGGATACTTCACCTCCTCCTGCACATGGCCTCTCCCAAAAAGCTAAGACTGAAACAAACCCCTTGGCCCTCAGGGATCTCACTAGCAAGGGGAGCACCATGTCTGCATCAGTACAGGCTGTACCAGCAGATCATTGGTTGTGCACACTAGAGGAGCAGATTTCAGAGAAGCCCATCAGTCACCAGAGAGACCCGTATGAGGTAGGCAGTGGCTCTGAATTTGGCTCGAGTAAACTGAAGTGTAAGAGCCATGAGTAAATTAAGGCCAGCAGTGCAAAAGCAAGTCAGGCCAGAGGAGCTGAGCATAAGCACAGCTACCAAAGATAGCACAGCTGGCTACAGCTACAAAGACAGCCTGCCTGAAGGACTTGTCAAGATCAGCTCCTCACAACTCCTACTACTGTCTTAGTCAAATATAACTTCAAGTCAGACCTATTCAGTCTGATTGTATTAGTAGCCACTGTGCTTTCAGTGATTTTTAATTATCCTGCACTATGTTTACTCAAAGACACAGAAACAGAAGAGCAGGAAAAAAGAATTGTACCAAATATTTGAGGTCAACTATCTTCCATTTCCTTCTGTGTTTTTAGAGGTGTGTCTTGCAGGGGGTTCAGCACATGGAAATTAGAAGGGAAAAGGGGCCCTGGTGATAGTAGGACATCTAATTTGTCACTCTTGTGTACAAATTGTACAGCCATTTATTGTCAGATGCTTCCTATTGTTTTGACCAGCCCAAGTTATGGGTTTTCTAGTATTTCTTATGGGAGATTATTCTACAGGTTCATATAACTGCTATCAGAAGATTTTCAGCAAAGACTACATTTTTCTTGTCTTAATTTCAATCTATTATCTCTATTCACCTATTTTTCACTATGCTAATTATGCTTCCACTTAAGTGTTAACAATTTGGCTTTTAACATTTCCCACAGTGTTTTCTTTGTGCATGGTTACAGATCATTGCCTTCTTCACCATGTTGGCTTTTATAACTCTCCCTGAACTCCTTTATTCTGCCTACCTCTATAGCATGAAATGTACAGAAACTGAATACGTTATTGGAGCTGCAGTAAATAGGTTTTACTGCAGACAGAGAACGGCTTCTAACACTGAGCTGTGGCATGGTTCACTACTTAGTTAATTTGTTTCCCTCTCTTCCTCTAATTATGCATGTCATGTTTACAGTCCACTGTGAGATATATGTATATTATAAAAACTAGACCATTCTGAAATAATTTCCCCATGTAATCACAGGTTTGAGATCACATTACTAACAGAAAGGTTCTAATACAGTAATATTTTTTTGTTTTGTGCTGTTCTCCAAAAATGCTTTGCAATAAGCATTTCCCATTCCAAATTATCCTGCTATGCACACACATTCATTGACTCGTTCATTTCTTCTTTCATGAGAGATTTTATTTTGGTTTAAGGGACTGGTTTCTCTGTTTGATGTATATACTTGTGGAAATGTTGTGAATTTCATATCCAAGATATAAGATTCAGGTGAGTAATATGAGTTGATTGTTATGATCAAATGAGAATGGAAATCACAGGGAGGAGGATATATTTGGGTTACAATGCATCTCTGTTTTAAATGCTATTTCAAATTATGTAAAGCTAGGACTGTTAATTAATGACTCCTGAAATACCTTTAGTATCTATGCAAGCTGCCTGTGATTGTGAGTGGGAGATTCATACAGCAGAGCAGTGCAAAAGCTTTTCTTATTCTGAATTGTTAATGTCAGAGGAACTAGAATCTCTGACAGAAAGGAGTGGAAATAAATTATGCATGTCAGCTGGGCTACTCAGTTGCTGAAAATTTTCTATGTTACATTAAATATATTTAACAAAAATATTTATGATGTGAATATTTTTGGCAGCATGATAAGTGGTATCAAATTAATGAATGAAAATAAAATTCAAAAATAATTAATCAAAATAAATGAATTAGAGTGGTAAGTTTTTATACCACAATATGAGGGTGATTCTCAGTTGATATTGAGTTTGATATCCACTTAAATCCATTGACGTAAGTCCATCAGAGCTATGTCAGCCAAATTTAGGCAAAGCTTCTTCTCGCTAGAAGAGAAATAATAATGAATGTTTTTAAAATTTGTATTTTGCTGGTGTCTAACCTACCTCTATAAGGTGAAAGGCCATGTAAAATGACAACACACAGCAGAAATGTATTGACAAATACTGTAATTACTAAACACGCAGAATTTGGGGCTAAATTTAATGGACAAATGAGACTTAACTGAGATGCTCAGAGTAACACTTTCACTCTTCATTAAAGTGCTTTTTGTACCTCTTGGATTCTGGCTTTATGTCTCAGCTGAAAACAGCATCAGTGCCTGTCACAGGTTAGGATTTTAATTCAGTGCTCATTCTGAAGGAAGAATGACCCTTATAGTGCTTAATCGACCACAGCATTTCTCAAGAATGAGCTGGGGTAGTCTCGGAGGTGTCCCATTCAAGTAGGACCAATAATCATTGCTCACTGATGAAATCGAGTGTATCATTATAGAGTGCAGTGGTCCTAGTCCTAATAGGCTAAGTAAAAAAGGGAGGAGGATTCTTAATTTGAAGCTTCACTGTATTTGTCAAAACTAAAACAAAACAATTTAAGTTGTTCTGATGTCATTTTCAACATGAATTTCTATTCTGGAACTCTTTTTGCTTTAGCCACCTATTCAGGCTCACAGCTCTGTTCTTGCTGCCACACATAACACTAAGGTCACATGAACCCACCATGTGAAAATCCTAAACTTAACTTCTGTTTGATCCTCTGCCCTGCAAAGACAGTGTATGCTGTTCTAAGCCTGTAATTATTGCACCGCCCACATCAATTTATTGTATTCACCCCAGCCTGTATGTTGTTAGTTAGTAGATCTGAATTATGTACAATGACCTCCACAGAAAAATCATGTCCCCGATTAATACAATATTCCATCTATTTTCTGTTCAATTTCTCCTTCCTAATTCCCTCACTGGAGCACATTTGCTTTAATTCAATTGGACGCTCAATCTCTCTGTAGCAGGCCGCCACCAGACGACCAAGGACCCCACTGCAATTACATGTAATTCTACAAACAAATGAATAAAGACTCAATTATGGAGCATTTTAAATACAGGCTGCACCATGGATCTACTAATACGTCACCCCCTACAAGCACTGTGCAATGAGATTGGAGATTGGGTCTCTAATACGAATTAGATTTCAACAAGATCTCTTACGGGTCCATTTTTCCCCCTCAAACTAGCCCCCATGAAAATTATCTGCTCCCCTCAGTCTCTACTCCCATTTAATTTGATTCCTTTTAAATACTTAAGTGTCTTAGACATTTTCTGCAGATTATTCTTCAGCAAACTGAACAGATAATTTTGGCTTTTTGGCAGACATATTAGTAACATATCATTTTTGGTGAAAATAAAACCCTGCCCATTTTTCTGAACTTTACTCTTTGGTAATTTGGATAGCACTAACAGTAGCAGGCAGAGAAAGTTTGTTTTGGACCAGCTTGTAATTACCTCTATGAAATGAACAGAAAAAGGGGATCAATGCCATTTTTCTTCCCTTTCCCAAGATCCCTTCCCTGAGCAAGAAGGGCATATTCTTCCCAGCTAAGATGTGGAATTAGGACTCAAGAGATATGTATATGGATATATTTTCAAGCATGGCTCTGGTCTTGGTCATTGACCAAGTGTTTAATATCTTATTTACAAACTTTTGCACGCTTTCAAATGGACATAGTGGTCATCATATTATTTTGCCCTTACCAATCATGTTTACTTTTTCATCTTACCTATCCAAGCTTAATTTTTTAGGGTAAATACTAACAATTACAAGCTCTAAATCATCTTACAATGAATTTCCTGATATATTTATTTTGTAGCTGTCTGTTTCAGAATGCACTGCTGCCCAGACACATGCCCATTAAATATTTGTTTTAAGTTAATATGAGCAAAATAAAGATGGACTTATTTAAAATCCTGAAAAAAATAGATTTTGTGGGTTTGTTGTATGCTTGTGTATTTAACTTAATCATATGTATTTTATTTTATTGGATTTATAATTTGATGTATTCATATTTGCCAAGAATGTACATCTTTAAAGTACTGAAAAAAGTGAATGCTCCATAACTCAGCTGTGTAAATACATAAAATTCCATTGACGTCATGATCTAAATATCAAGCCCACAGTATCTTTTCACTTCTTAGTTTTTAACCATGATATATTCAGTGAAGTTTGAGTTCAGGCTTTACTTGAAATTTTACTATTCTCTGTGTGAAATGGAATTACAGCTGCCTTGTGAGTAATGTTCTTGATTCAAAGCCTTTTTATTTCCTTTCTTTTTATTTCAAACACTGTTGTTTCATGTACAAGAGGATAATTAATAGTGTGACAGCAATTTCTATTAGAAGGGGGGAAAATTGTTATTATTGTATCTTATCTTATTATCAAGATGAAACTTGGGAAAACTCCCGGGTAAGAAGTATTTCATTATTTTGTCTCAAGTGCCCCCAAATCTGTTCTTGCTACTGCCTTAATGATCTAGTCTTTTACTCAGAAAAGAAACAAATACACTTAGTCCTTTAAATAAGTAGGTCAGCTGCTTGCAAAAGACACCATTAGTTTAGTAGGATCCGAAAAGGGACAAAACTCCTACATAACTTCTCAAGTTGACTGTCATGATCTGTGCCACTCTCCAACCACTGTCTGTGTGATCTAAGTGGTTCCTGAGCATGTGTTTAGTCAGTGGATTTTTCTTGCTTGTTTTAGTGCTATTCTCTTGTGATGAGCCAGCTAAGGGGCTTTCTTCTTCTACATTTTTTAAAACATAATGTTCTGGTGTCGGCATTTTTATTTCCTTTTTACCTTTGTACTTTTTACCTCTTCACTCCTTGCATATTTTCCACACCCTCACCTCCCTTATCTTGTTTTATGCAGATAAGTTAGAAATAAATACTGAAGCTGGTGTGATGTCATTATCAGGACGATCAGTACACCCTAGCCTAGAGTTCAGATCATGTTCATATCTCATTCCAGAGAGACATAGCTGCACATAGAGGAGATAGTCAGAGTTTATACAGACAGGGACCAACATATGGACAAGGTGAATGTAAAAATGTATGATCTGTTTAGTTTTGTGATAAAAGCAAGTAAGGTGAGGTATAAATGACAAATAACAAGTGATTGTAGTGGATTCTGTTTGCTCTTCCTGATAATGTAAAATAGAGCTGTCATTAAAAAAGAAGTTGATCTATGAGAAACTGATAAAAAAATAAATACCTTTTCAAACAATGTAAAGCTATTGACTCTAACTCATAGCCACAGGCAACTTTGGGAATAAGATTTTAGAAGATGATTAAAGAAAATTGAGCATTTATATGCCCAGTGAGAACATGTGCAGTTACATTGCCTAGGAAGGCTATGTAATCAGAAAAAAAATATAAACCCTCGACTTATGCCATGAACTAATCTCTAAATAAAAGCAGTTAGAAACATCCTCTATGGACAGTTTATTCCATAATTGTTTAAAACTAGTTTTTTGTCATCTTTCTCTGAAGCATCTGGTACTAGTCACTGTCAGAAAAGGGATATTGGGCTTGGCAGCGTGTTAGTTTGATTCAGTAAGGTAATTGTTACGATGCTGATGCTTTGTTTGAACTGCTAGATAATATGTTCCTTAATCACAATGTGGCTTTCTGTAAAAATGGTCATTGTCATGGCAACAGAAGTAGGACTGTTTTCATTTTTGAGGATTTTAGCAAGAGCAGCCATATGACAGACTGTATCCTTTCTTTTTTTTTTAGTAGAGACACTATGCTCCTTAAAAAGGGAGTTGAAGATCACATATAACCCTCTGGAGGATGAGGGAAAATGTTCTTAGGTAGGAATTGCACGGACAACAGAGAGGAGATTTTTAGGAAATTAGATTTACAAGGAAGAAGGACTACAAGAAGGGCATCAAGGAGAAGAGAGCCTGCAGCTCTGAAAGTAGCCAAGATATTGCTCAGAAGAACAAGAACTGGTGACACTGCTGGGCCCAAGGCACTGCAAAAAGGTGTCCAGAGGCGCTGTGCAGAGTTTGCTGCAGTTCAGAAAGCCACTGAGCTGGCTGAGACAATGGTCTGCCTGCAAGGACAGAGTGGACAAGGAGAAGTTGGTTTACTATTTCTATTACTATTCCATCTTAGTTTTCTGTATTTAAAAAGCTAATTAACCTACTTTATAGTCTACTAAAACTGGGATTGGTTTTTCTCTTTGTTTAAAATCTTTTGGGTATTGTTTAGGGAACTCACTGCAAGGGTCTAAATTCCCTGCACAGCTGTGCTTGACTCACGGTCACATCCAACCCTTTTCCTCTTCCTTTCCTTGCTGTCAGATCTCAAGCCTATAACCAAAACAGAAATCTGTCATTAATCTTCTCTTGGACCATAGCTGGTGCTGCAGTCACATGGGTACCAGCTACTACTATTTCAGATGATCCAGCCAGGTTGGATCCTGCAAATATCTCCAAGTGGGGGCACATGACAGACATCGACTAAAGTGATGCCTAAGCAGCTTCTTCAAAACTTACTATGGTTTATCCATTCCTCAAAGGTGCAACAAATTCAGACTAATGTACAAACACTATAAATGGCCTACGTTCAGGATATTGTTTACACCTTTGTAAATTCCCCTCAGCTGAGCTATCTTCTGCATTGACACAATGAAGCTGCTTGACTTCTGTAAAGTTTTTATGTCTGTAACTTCCCTGACAGTTCCTCTCCACTGTCTCCTCTTTGTCTGGGCTCTGGGAGCTCACAGCCCTCCTTTGGCACATACCTTATCATTTGAGAAAGGAAAGCCACCAAGTCCAGATGAAAGCAGATAGGCACCTTCTCCTTTCAATTAATAACCCAGATATTGCTGTCATAACTCCTTTGATGGCTGTTGCAGAAGGTTTTACTGGAATCCTTAATGTTGTGTGTTAATACTGAACCTAGAAAGAAAAGTAAAACACCAGTTTCCATTAACAATGCTGTGCATTCAGACAGGGTTGCACTTAAAAATCATGAAGGTTAGATGGACAGTTTGTCACAAATACGAATACTTTTCTCATGCATTCAGTTATGAAGCTTGTTATTTTCTATGCTAGAATGAAATCTAGATCCTACCAAAATAGATGAGACCTTTTCTGTTATCTTGCACAGAGCTGGGATTTCAGATTGGAGAATTAAAATTACATGAGAATGTTTTAAGACATTAATGTTTGAGTAAAAAAAAAATCCTAATAAGGGAATGAAATGAATTACCAGATTAGTATCAGCAAATTCAAAACTGGAGAACAGTTAATTTAATAAACAAAGAATATTCCTTTAAAAGAGATAAAAATCGGGGATTATAGCAACTAGCCAGTACTCAGCAGCTTAATTAAACTATGATGAAAATAGGCTTTTTTCAGCACACTTACTTGTGCTGTGTATATTTTAAATACCAAAAATAATTATTGACTTCCAACTAGATTAAATTTTGTCATTATTTTTAGGAAAGTAATTAACCTGAAACAGTCTCTAAAAATGAACTTACTAATTATTAATCAGTAATATAATAGGTTAGTGAAACATACTTACCAAAACAGAAACTAGGATTAGATGCAATGTTTTTGGCTGTAAGGCTTTTGTGGACTGAGGAAGAAAGCAAAAGGCTATATACTTTATTTTCTTCTACTGCCAGGAGAAGCCTTGGCAGCCAAGCATCATCTTTAATCTTTTATTTCTTGTGTCAATTTTAGTTAATTTGCTTTTAACTTTCATTCCACTCATTCATTTAAGAGTATCCCTGTTATTCCACACTAAGATTCAATCACAAAATTCATGCAGATCCGGTGACTTCAAGTTGCTTCACTGACTTACAGCCCTAGGGCAGATCTGTTTACAGAGTGGAGCCATTTCTCCAAGCCAGTGACACCCACTACATCTTAGTCCGGAATTGCTGAAATAGTATCACTTATATAGAATGGTAGTTCTTTTAAATGTCTTTCTTTTAAAGTTCCTACTTCTGCTTCTTTGGAGGCTCTTTTCAAGGCTTTATGAGTTATGCCAATCCTTAACAAACACAAATCTCTTTGTAAGGTATAACTAGGAAGACATAACTGAAAAGAATTTTGTGTAGTTTCTTTGTTTAAAGTGAGGGTGAAATAAGGCAAAGGATATTTATCTCCTGGGCCCCAATAATACCTTGCTTCTGAATAGGTAAAATAAAACATCCTTTTCCATCAGGAAAGTAAGCAACCAACTCAGTTTCTTTCCCTGCCATCTATGACATGCAAGAACTATCAATGTTCCTCCATACAGAGGAAGCTCTTGGTTCAACAAGAAACCACAGCATGACACACCACCTTCTTGCATGAGAGCACAGCTCTGCTGCAGATCCTCTCCATAAATAGACTCTCAATAAAAAGGTAAAGCTGGAACAAAGGCAAAGAAAAAAGTACAGCGTGGCTATTGGGGTCACAGACTTCTTTCTATCCAGTGTCCCAAAATACAAGACATATAAAGTCCTGCTGCCACTATTCAGCACAAACGATGTTACTGCTCTTGCATGTTTCATTGAATTCTTCTCCTGTTGCACTACTCAAACTCTGGAGCACATTCTTCGTACTTTTTTTCTGTCACAGTCTTCCATATTTTTTTCACGCAAATGGCCTTTTTGCATATTTAAGCCTTAATTTAATTCATAAAGTTCAGACTCATATAACTTGTGTCCGGAGAACCATGAAAACACTACACAAAAAATGAAGATGTCCACAGTTTGAAGAATTAAGACCTTCAGTCCTTTGTCAGAAGATGTGCTTCCACAGAGGTCAAAGACTTCATTTGATCACAACAGTGTTAAGACCTGTTTATTTCCTTGGTTTTGTTGTCTCTAGCTAGGATGATAAGATTAAAGTCAAACAGAGAGTAAATTATGAACCTAAGACACTGATGTAAATAAGAAGTAAAGCTCATGAAGTTAATACATTTAGACTTTGATTAAAATGGTGTGAGCTCACAAATAGACCTTTACTGGGAAGTGCTCTCAGCACACTGAAAATATGTGAATAATGTATAATAATATAGATTGAGAGCTGAGTGAATAGACCAGCTGATTTTCACAGGATATTCTGTCCCTGAATATGACATGCTATTATTTCACAAGGCCAAACGCCCTTGAAATGGATGAGGCAAAGACCAGATTCAGAGACCATTCAGACAAATTGCAAAAAAAGGGTTGCTGGTAGAAATACTAATTATTTGGATGGATATCATTTTAAGCAAAGTATATTTTATAGTTTTCTGAGAAGCGTTGATTGTATGAAGCCAATGATTGTGTTGTACATTAATCATCTCTGTCATAGAGATGTCCTTCAGGGCTCTGCTGGCAATTCTGGGCACTGTGGTTATCCTAAAGGGATTTCCTCAAGGCTGTAGTAGCAAATACTCTGATCCACTCATACTGATTTCTGTGTGACATTTTTCTTTGCCAGAGTGCTTGAAAAGTACAGCATAGAATGAGCTACATCCCTCCATCATCAAGCAATTTGTAGAAAAAGGAATCTGTAGCATTTGGGAAATTCTATAACCCTTTCACTCTACCAAAGTGTGTGGGAGAGTAACACTCAGATTTCTTACTATGCATCATGGATTTCTTTTTCTTGAAAGTCTACAGTGCCATTGTATTTCTTAGTAAGACTTTTGCAAACGTATGGTTTTATTTTTTCTTCTTAATGCCTAGAGATGTGAAAGATTTAGCATTTCATGTTACCTTGGTCTTTTAGGTAAGATTATTTTAATGTGTGATGGCACAACTGAGATGATCACTTAAATGATGATCACTACATGATAATTTAGACTAGGCAAGAATTTAGAAAGGAAATAAACCTGACAGTCTGCCAAGTGTGGTGGTGCATCCCCCTCCCCTGCTTCCTCTGGACCACCTTACGATCACAGGGACTCCTGTCAAGTCTTCACCTCTGAGCAATGAGTCTGGCAATCAGGCACCCCTTGGTCATACCAGGCACTCTTGCATGGCTGAGCTGGGGAACAAGAAGAGCTGGGAAACAGGAATGCCTTGATCTCACCTGCCATAATCAGTCACCCCTTGACAGCTTGAGGACACCTCATTGTGGATTGTAACTTGGGCGGATTGTTACGGGAGGACCGTACTTGTCTTTGCTGAGATTAATGAGAACTCAGCAATTACTGACCAGAGCTGTGGCCAGAATGGAAATTTACTGATGCCTAAAGTCAATCATCTCACAACCCTATACACAGCGGTACCACAGGAGACCCTTTGAGCTCTTCTTGACTGCAGCGGGCTGCACCAGTATCTCCCTCTGAGTGGGACAGCTCTCAGAGCTGCAAACTCTTAAGTTTGCATACAGAGGCCTGGCAACAGGACCTGGGCTGATCTCCAGTGCCCTTCACTCCTTGAGGTTCAACCCTTTGCCCGTTGAGACAATCATTGAAGTGAATATCTCACTGAACTCGAGGGGAATTTTTGATGGGTATCTTTATCTATGCATATCAAACTCGTGAGGGATTTTAAGAGGTACCTTTTATTAGGCCTATTGTCTTGTTGTTTGTGTATGTATTATACAAATACCGTAGTAAGTTTTATTTAATCACTTTGTAGATGCTAAAGCAACCAATGATTAGTTACTATTAAATTCTTGTAATTCTCTCCTTACTGTAAATAAACCTAAGTTGCTGCTAAATACATATTCTCCTTAGACATAAACCATTGACCAAGTCTGACACTAGGATTGGATCCAGCCGCACCTAGGCTCCTCTCTGAGAAGGAGTTTAGAAAGCAAGGGGGTCCATTCCGAAACTCCTGACTCAATGGGAGGGCCTCCTTTACTCCCACTTTGTATTCCCTTCTCCCTCAATCTTTCTCTCTCTCTCTCTCTCTCCATAGATTCATAGAATCATAGAATCGTCAAGGTTGGAAAAGACCCTTAAGATCATCAGGTCCAACCATTAACCTACCACCGCCAAGTCCACCACTAAACTATGTCCTCAAGCACCACATCTACATGTCTTTTAAATACCTCCAGGGATGGGGACTCAACCACTTCCCTGGGCAGCCTGTTCCAATACCTGACCACTCTTTCAGTAAAGAAATTTTTCCTAATATCCAACCTAAACTTTCCCTGGCACAGCTTAAGGCCATTTCTTCTCATCCTATCACTTGTTACTTGGGAGAAGAGACCGACCCCCACCTCACTACAACCTCCTTTCAGGTAGTTGTAGAGAGCAAGAAGGTCTCCCCTCAGCCTCCTCTTCTCCAAACTAAACAACCCCAGCTCCCTCAGCCGCTCCTCATAAGACTTGTGCTCTAGACCTTTCACCAACCTAGTTGCCCTTCTTTGGACACACTCCAGCACCTCGATGTCTTTCTTGAATTGAGGGCCCGAAACTGCATACAGTATTCAAGGTGCGGCCTCACCAGTGCCAAATACAGGGGCACTATCACCTCCCTGGTCCTGCTGGCCACGCTATTCCTGATACAAGCCAGGATGCCATTGGCCTTCTTGGCCACCTGAGCACACTGCTGGCTCATGTTTAGGCAGCTGTCAACCATCACCCCCAGGTCCTTTTCAGCCAGGCAGCTCTCCAGCCACTCCTCCCCAAGCCTGTAGCGTTGCCTGGGGTTGTTGTGACCGAAGGGCAGGACCCGGCACTTGGCCTTGTTGAATCTCATACAGTTGGCTCCGGCCCAACAATCCAGCCTGTCCAGGTCCCTTCATTCCATTCATTTAAGAAGTAATAGAGTGAACCTTGCCATCGAACTTTGTTAAACACCCTTTTATAAATTAAATCATTATTTGCAAATATCAGTGGTGGTGACTATTTAAGTGACCTAACCGCTCATTCACGAAACCAAGCTAAGTCTTCACCACTGAAAAAGTCTTTAGAAAATTTGGTTTGGGTTCAAAGTGCAATTTACTTGCAGACTAGTTTATCAAAGAAGGAAATTCTTCTCCTTCTTAGGCAAAAACTATAGATATTAAATTGGGTAACAAGACAATGAAGCAGGCTGCAGTCACCAGAACCCACAGATATTCCACAGAATTTTGCCAGTGGAGCTTTATCCCACTGGATGTTACAGCTGATGCTAGTAAGTTAAGGGTACCTGTCCTTCTGCAGCCATAGCATGACCCAGTTCCATTCCTGCTGAGGTCAGCTAGTTTCAACGGGAGCAGAAATGGGTCCTTTTTCAAGTGTGATATGCTCCATGGTCCCTTCTAAGCTGAGCCTTAACCCATGGACTGCAGCAGGCAAATATAACAACCAAGAAAGCTATTTACATCAGTAAGTTCTCAGAACACAGGACCAGAGAAAGAAGAGTGAATGAAAAACTGGACTAAAGTAGCATATTTAGCAGATTCTTAAGATTCTTATTTGCTTAGCATTAATTCTCACTTCTTTTTTTACTCATAGAATACATATCACTTTTCTGTCTTTACAGCAACCATATAGATGTTTCCATAGAGTTATTATGGGGAATCAGGCTAGGTAGAGCTACCTAGTTTAATAGCATCAATTTTTATGTAATAATGTTGATCTTGCATTAAATTCTTGTAGGGTGCATTTTGACGTGCCCCATTTAGCACCATGTCACACAATTTCAGCTAACTAAATCTCATTTCTGATATATAAGGAACCTATATTATACATTATTCTTATTATTGCAATCCTTTTTCTTTACAAAGCCTCTAAGATTCCTTAATGATTTAAAAGCATGGTGATTCAAAACAGAGAGCATGTGGTTGTCATTGCTGCACATCTATTACAAAGAATGCATTTACAATCAGCTGCATTTTTGAGAAATGGGTTGGTAATATCATAAAACTTACATAACACAGTTTTATCTTTCTTTTGGAGATTTACAAAAGGACCTCATGAAGGCATCACCATTTACATGAGGCAAAAAGGACCTCACGAAGGCATCACTTTTTATGCCTACCATGAACTGCGTGAATAAAGTATAAAAAGAACTAATTTAGTTGCTTAAACTGAAGTCAGTATAAACTTGGCATGGCTGAGGAAAGGAGTTAAAAACAAGGTGACTATAAATTATATTTGTTGTTCTTCAGTCTCCAGTGCAATTTAGAGAAGCCTTGGGGCTCCTTAAATTATGTTCAGCTGTCTACAGCCCTACAGGGTAAGTCCTGCACCTGGAAAGTGCCATGGTAGAAAGTTGTCATGGCTCCTCTCTCCAGGATCAGACCAGGAGGAGACAAGGCTCTTAGCCCCATGATGACTCACACTGGGAAAAAAAAGTTAAAGAAGGAAACTCTGCATTATGTGTGTGTGTGTGCGAGTTTTGTAGCAGGCAGTAGCATGTTCATTAAGCAGTCAGCTACATCTGACCCAGCTTCTCAGCTTCTATTGGGGTTATTCACAGTACTGCTGCCATTATTTTCGAATTACACATTTGTCATCCCCTCCGGGGGAGAAGGAGGAATGGAATCAGCACATAATAATGGTCAGGTAGGGATGCAGTCTGTAGTCAGAGGAAAACAGAAATCCATGTGTACGGAGGTATAATTAGAAAGATCGCTATTTAAATATGACCAGCACTCTGGGTCAAGGTCAACAGTGCCACTGTTGACTGTAGCTGATTTTTACTGTGTGCAGTGGGTCCAAAGTTACTATTATGATTTGCATTTTTAACTTTTGTTAAAGTTACATATTTTTACAAGTTTTCACATGATTTTTTTTACAGTGGGAAAACTTTCATCCATATAATTTTTATTTGGATGGAGAGTATTATACAATACAATAGAACAAAACATTTCATGTAGTTTCAAAAGGGACTAACTCTCTTTCATTTCATTTCATTTCATTTCATTTCATTTCATTTCATTTCATTTCATTTCATTTTCCTAAGCTTAAAAAGTCACCTTGCAGGATCCATATGGAGAGAACAATAATTGTGTTGTAATCTTCAGTTAGAAACTTCCAGGGAACCTCTTGGAAAAGCTGCATGTAACTTAAGAGTTGTGAGCTGAGGACCTCTATGCAGCATGTTTAAAGTCTACTTGAAAATCAAATAGGAATGGCATCAATTTAACTGCCTGGAAAACAGTGTGGGGTACAGAGTGTCTGCTGCTATAAAATTCAGGCACTTTCTTAGATGAGATTGGACAGAACAATTTTTGCTTTCAAAGCTTGGTAACTGTTCCTGTTTAGGGAGTCTCATTGTTTAAAGATTTAAAGGTGACCTAGATATTTGGCTATACTGTGGGTATTTATGCAGGCAGATAGTTGAGAGAAAAAAGATACAAAGGAAACACTGCTGTTAGTGCCACCAGGTGTAGAAGCACCTCCCTGCATCCACATTCATTTATGACAGTGGGAGGTAACTAATTTCCCTGAGGAGGTTTTGAACAGTAACTTGTTGAATGAACTAAGCAAGCTATATATATAGATAGATATAGATATACACACGCTATCTAAAGTCCTACTCATTGCTCCATGTGCATTTGATTTTTTTTTTGCTACAGAATGTACCATATACCATGTATTATAGATGCTGTCATAACACCTAGGTAAAGATCACCCATGGTTTGCTGTAGGAACACAAGAAATAAAGCAAAGGTTGAATTCAAGACCACAGCTTGAATCTAGGACAAGAGGCCAGTACTACCACTACATGCAAAGAAAAGTTGCTTAATTGGAAACCATGGAGCCAAAGGGAGATAGCCCCTGAGCTCTCTTCACATGGTACAGAGTTTATTACAAGTTTTTATGGGATGTGTAATACCACCACCGGTTGATTATTTTTTCAATGACTGTGGACACAGTCCATAGCTGTATAGCTCTGGCTAGATAAGTGCCTTGGGAATGATTGCAATTGCTAGGTAAGAAACAGTTTCCCTCAAAACTGAAAGAATTTAAAATGTTTCAGGATTGAAATCCCTGTTACTTCTCATATAGTATTGATAATTTTTCCAGGCAGAACAATTTCTGACTCCTGCTGGTAATTGGCTCATGGTCCAAAGCTCAGCAGCTCTTGCAAACTGAACTCTACCTTATGTAATTGCAGCAGCTGTTTATATTTCATATAGTACCTTCTCTTTAAAATAGATTCAAAAGGTTTCACTATGATTTCCAGACAGCCTCATATCATAGTAGGTACGCATACAATAATAGTAAATATCACCCTTCCTATTTTTATATAGCTAAGTTTATAGACAGTAAGCTACACAAAGTAAACTTCAATCTATTTGATACGGCTAAACCAACGGCAAAGCTTCAGTAACAAGAGGCAGCACTGCAAACAGGAAGGCCTTGAAATGTGCAAGTAGCGATGAGGTTTTCAGGCTCACCTGCCCTTGAGAGGCTGTTCAGTAGGTTAGAAATCAAAGCACAGAAAGCCATTTTAAAATATGCTAAATGCAGAAGCATATTTTGATTGGATAAACTAAAAGAAACATGTGTCTAACTCACTCATTTAACTGGTCAGTTAAGGTAAGAGAGACTAGAAAGATTCTGAAAATAGACACATTAGAATTATAAAAATCAATACAACATTTCACAAGGATTCAGTGCAATAAGTGCAAAAGCAGCATTATAATGCATAAATCTGAAAGCTTCAGCTTAGCTATGACCTTTGGAATATGTGGCACAGATTTGAAGAAGACACTTTTCCAATGCTAGTTAAATCTGGAAAGGCACTGAAAAGTCACAGTAGATACGCATACATTGGGAAAAACAGACTAGTGTAAAAAACTCCAGAAGCTAGTGTTATTAGCTACATAAGTGAAGAATAGCTGTCATGACAACCTAGCTCATGTAAATGGCAAGAGATAAATATGAATACAATCCAAGTGCCTAAGTAACACATTATTGACTTGAAGACAGAAGTATCCTCAAAGGTTGGAGTAGTTTATGTAGTTCATCTCAGGCATTCACCTCCTGAGCCTCAGCTGGTGTGAATCAGCATAAACCAATTGGATTGAGGTTAGCCACACTGATTTTAACATCTGCTGGGGATTTTGCCCTCTACTTTGCTCTGTAAGACTGACTAAGGGTTTTTATTATTTTATGTGTCCATATTCTCTCTGTTTTGGTTTTGGTTGTTTTTTTTTTTTCCCTCTAAGGATGACATAAAACTTGTTTTACCAACTTGCTGTACTTTTTTATGAATTTGTATGCACAAGAATAAAGCTGAAGTGTGCAGCTGGTTTAAAAAGAAAATCAGTGGAATGTTATTCTCCAGGAGTATGAAATTTATTGAACCTAAGAATATTATGTACTAATGTGATAATTTAAATTAAATTCTCTCTCTAAAAATTTGGAAATAATTTTTTATGTAAAAAGAATGTCTCAGCTGCAATCTTTTTGAAATAGAGCTATTTGTTGTTTGCATTGTTTTGAGACAGCTTTATGTAACTGGGAACTCAATTATAATCCAACTCTGTTGAAGTGAATGGTTTGCTTGATCAAAAATATGTATTTTTAAAAATATTTTAACACTGGAAATTTTAAGCTTTTGGTGCTGTTCATGTTCAGATTAATTAAAAAAAAAAAAAAAACAAACAAAAAAAAAACCACCAACCAAACCTGGAATTTCCCAAATCCAGTAATTCTGGTCCCTGTATAAAGTGATAGTTTTTTGACATCAAATATCCTCACCGGGCAAGGTAAATACTTACCAGAGTTATTTGCAAGGATATTCTTCAAAATAGCTGTTGGTAAAAAACTCTAGCTCCACCAAACAAGATTTTCATGTAAATTATTGATTACTTCAGTTCTTTGGACAATAAGTTAATATTTGTAATGAATTCAGCTACCAGTTAATTGAGTAGGTGGCTTGAAATTTCATAGAAATATTTTACAACCAATATGCAAAACTATTACCTTATTTGTTAACAATGACCATCAGTGAGTCCTCTCCTTGCTTTTCTATAAATCCACTTTTTATCTGGTCAGTTATTTCCTAGAAGCTGGGCATTTAATTTCAAAATAAGTAGTTTGTCATTTTGGGGTTATTTCTGCAGGCCTTTTTTTGCTCTCTTGAGTTTTGCCTGTGGATTTGTGTCTTGTGTGGTAAAACATCTAGGCTTTAAAGGTATTCAGAGTTGTGCAAGAGTTGGAGCAAATCATACTGTGGATTGAAAGGCTCCCATTACCTGACAGATGGTCTTCCCTGTCCTAAAACAAAATATAACCTGCCATCTTTATTCATGCTGAATAATGTTGTACTCTTCAAGCAACTTCCTATTCCTGTTGAAATAAATGGAACTATCAGAGGAGTAAGAAACCTTCCACTTCAAAAAAATAGCAAAAAGTCATGCAGTGTATTTCACCAGCACTACTACATTTTTATGAGTAGACTATTAAAAACACAACACTATCAGACCTGTATTTCTACTTCTGAATATATTTCTACTTCAGTCAAAAGTAGCCTTTCAAAGGTGTGTCTGTTACCAGTAAACATATTTTAAATTAGTCCTTTCTACATTTTTGTTCACAAGCCATCTCTGATGTTCAGGCAAGAGCTGACCTAATACCAAAACCATTTTTCAATGGATATTTATTTCAACAGCTACATGAATTTATTAAAAACTCTTTTGAATGCTTTGTATGATTACTTTTGGAAAGCATTCATGCACTGAGTTGTATTAACACCTGCTCTCAAGTTATTTTTAAACAAGCATCAATAAACATGCATTGAGAATGATTTTTTACAATTTGATTTTAACAAGCTATGGCTACATTGGCTTAGCCCTTCAGCTATCTAAGAGACGGAGTGATCTTTTAAGAGTTTTTGTCACTACTGAAACAAAAGTTTGTTGATTCATTACCTGGCAACTGCCTTGATGTGTCATGAGTAAAGTAACAATGCTGACTCTGTATGGAAGAGGACAAGGGCTGAGGAAAGGCACATCCAGAACACAGAAAATTTACAAGTGAATGAAAGACAGTTCCTCTCTATATGCAATCTACTCAGTCTGTGCATCTCACCACATTTAATTACTCTTAGACTGATGATTCTGGCTATTTTCTTGATCTTTAGTAAAAATGGTGACTATGAAAATTATAATGAGAACAG
This sequence comes from Theristicus caerulescens, assembly GCA_020745775.1. Lineage (NCBI taxonomy): Eukaryota > Metazoa > Chordata > Aves > Pelecaniformes > Threskiornithidae > Theristicus > Theristicus caerulescens. The sequence goes on along the minus strand of CM036564.1, from coordinate 23,064,874 downwards.
AAACATTCAACCTCTTTGCTCCGCAGGTTACATATGCGAAGACTTGTAAGAGTCAGGAAGTAAATAGCTATGCTCCTACTCAACAAGCAGAATCCTGAATATGTCTCCTGGATCAAATGCTCATTGCCAGGAACAGGGTACTAGAATAGAAGGATCAGTACTTTCATCTATTTAGATACCTATTATTTCCTTAAGCATCTAAGATCTACTGAGGCAATATAATTACAACCTAATTGTTAAATTTGTTGTACTTCATTAATGTCTTTCTATCAATCATATTGAGCCTAATCCAGCTCTGTATGAAGTCTCTGAAAAATTATCATTGACTTCAGGGGAAGCTGGATCAGGGAGCAATAGAGATGCCAGTTGATGAAATATGTGGAGAAAATGCAACCACCCCTTAAAAACAAATCACATCCTATCTCAAAAGTGATAAAATGTCATTTAATTTCTGTTGGCATTCCTACTCACTTCTGCACCTGCAGAGACAATATTCTCAGGGTTGAATGATATTTAGAATGAAGACAAAAGCAGAATGTCAACAGGTAAAGTAATTTGGCTCTCATATTGACTACAGCAATTTGGGTGGCCACTGCTGTGAATTAGATGAGTGACAGCTGGAAAAAAAATCAGAGTACCAGCACTAAAAATCCAATTGATATGGGAAATATATCTAAAAAGTATAAAATATTAAAATGTTTGATTACCTTTCTACAGGTACCTAGCAAGCACTGTTTTGTAAGTGCTATCTTTAAAAAGAACCATATAACATTTCCCAGGGAACATGTGATAACTGTTCTCTTTTCTCTTACCGTACACTTAAAAATCTATGGATCACACTTGCCAGATGAACAAACAAGTGGAGCTCTAATGACATGGCACTGGCTGGCTATTAATCAAATAGTGGTGAAAGACTGGGACATAAAAAAAAGAAATACACAAGGCAGCTGAACTAAATGAAATCAACAGGCAAAGGAAATATCATTCAAAAGAAGCTTGTGCCCTGAAGGAGATCTGACAAATATGAATGACTTTCATTAGCCTTCAGGTTTTAACCTATGGTAAAAACCACAGAGCAAGGAAAAATGTTTCTGGGTTGGAGTATACTTCTATATTTTGCCCTTTAACCTGTACTTTTTTGGGTGCCCAATATGGTCTAAAAGGTGGGTTGAAGAGGGGTGAGAGAAAGGTATGGCAAATGTGCTTGGTAATGTTAGCCCATTTGCCCCTAAACCCAACAAAGTCAGTGTAGCGTTGCCAGTGGGTTCTACAGTACTAAGACTGCACTGCTCCAGGCAGGCAGTTACCCATAACACAAAGGTCATCCTCTTGAAAAGTGCATGTCAAATACATATATTGCCATATAGACTATATAGGTATAGATATAGGTATAGATATAGATTATAGAGATATAGGTATAGATATATGGCTATTTGGAATCAAAATGTTTTATCAGAACTTGTTGCATCTGTAGATTTGGAAGGAGGACATATTTTTTATAATGGCAATATATTTTGTTTTAACCTCATAAGAACAGAATCTTTTTCAAAAAACAATTGAAGTATTTTAATTCAGTTGCTTTGATTGTTCATATTTTATCTAATTGTATTGTGTAAAGACAGACAAAAGTAAAAGCAGCCAATTAAACGTGTCAGGAAAGGTCTTCTTGACATTTCCAGAACTTTTTCTTGTAACATTTCTTGCAGACAATATTAAAATGTTGAATTCTCTTTCCGATGTGGGATGAAGAGAAAAATCACAAATTACAGGAACAAAACCGCAGATTTTCAATTAGTACTGAAAATGCATTCAATATTGCTACTTACTTACCTCACAAGTTTGGTGGGAGATTGCATTAGATGAGGTTTCTCAAGCTCTGAAGACTGCCTAATGAAAGGTACTCTTTTGTGTGAGCACAAAGTGTTATTATTATATTGGCTTCTGAAGCTGCCACAGAGGCAACTCCCATTCCAACAGAGGCAATTTGCGATCCTCATCTAAGCAACCAACTTGCATACACAGTTCTCCCCTTCAGGGAGTTTTTTCTATAAGTATTTTACAGTGTGTAGCTTTATTTATTTATTTTGCTAGTAAAATGTAAACTGCATCTATGCAATAAGCAGTAAGAATCACGCTCGGAAAAAGCCTGGATTGTTCAGGCTTTTCTCAATTCCTTCAGAATGAAATACCTGCAATAGTACGTAATGAGTTTTCATCTTGGGGGGGGCGGTGTGTGTGTGTGTAAAATGTTACTGTGTTATTTACTTCAGCATGTGAAGCATAGAGGAGTGTTTTATTAGGAATATATGGAGTGAATCAATAACTCAGCCTTATCCAGTAGCAAAGGACATGATCCCCCTCTTGTGATTCTGCCTCCCGGTGTGGCTGCCTGAACTAAGACTTTCTATAAGGCTGTAGTATCATGTAAACCATTCTCCTTTTTTAATAGACAATGTTTAGTTTGTGTCTTGGACAGGGATTCTTTGACTAATTTCAGTTCTTGAATGAGAAGAAAAAGAGAAAATGAATGGATTTTTAAGACGTGTATATGTCATGTATGTATGGGTTAGTGAATGTACTACCGATGAAAACATGGTACTTAAAAGCACAAAGGCAAATAATCTTTGCTTTTTCTTTCAATCTTTAGGTCTCCCATGCAGTTCTGGTGTACCTCAGTCTGGACTTACAGTGATTTCAGTGATTTTTTTTTCAATTCCAAGCCCATGCTTGGGCCAGATCCTTCTCTCAATCACAAATTTTCATTAGGATTACCACAGGGCAGATTTAAAAAATAAAACCCTATCTCTTCCAATTAACTAGACAAAGAGATTTTCTAAGTGCTTAACTGTGTTGGAGTTGGATATGTCAGCATCTTCAAGCATTCAGTGCTAAGATTCTACTAACAATGACCACTCATAGTATCCCAAAACATGGATCTGCACAGGTGTTCAGCATTTTTAGGTCTGCATAATTCATTTCCAAGCATTCTATAGTATATCTGGTCTTCTAACCTGAGAAAAGCCTAACCAGAAGCCCTGTAGCAAGTGTTATTAACTTCAGTGCTGTTTTTAATTTTTTGACCCATTTTTCATGAATGTTTGGCGGGGGGGGAGGGTGGTTTGTTTCCATTATCTGGAAAGCATTAAGTTATTTCATAGCAGGAGTAGTTTTTAGTGCTAGTGCTTTCACTTTCCAATCTGCTTTATTGCCTACACTAAAGTTCACAGTCATTTTTCTCTGGGACACTGTGAGCATACTGACATCCTATATATAACCAAGAATAGGCAAAGAACATTAGTTCCTGGAAAGCCATTTGTCCTATATAATTTGAAGGATCTGTAACAAGTTAATAAAGATATCCAAAGACTATCTTGCCACCCCACCTTCCAGAATGCAATGAGGAACCTAACATCTACTAACATTGATCCAACAAGATATAAACTTGTATATACAAAGGTCAGCTTCTTTCTTACTGTTTTTTCAAAATACCTTTTAAAGAAAATGGAAAAAATGGATAAGGAAACCAGTAACATGTACTTTCCTATGAAAAGTTACTATCTGGACTGACATTTAAAGTAAGATTTGAAAGGTGCCTACAAACTCCACAGTATTAGATCATCATTCCTTGTAAAACATGCTACGTGAGCCATTTATTTGCTAAAATGATACAACTGAGAAAGCACAGAGAAAACGTTGTGTGTGGAATTTCAAACACCTCCAATGACAACCCATTTAGCACTCTTTCCAGGGCCACACTAATGGGTAGGATTTGTTGATTGCAAATGATAAAAAGGTTATTCTTTTTCAGTATATTGTCAAAAGATGATATAAAGGCTGATCATCCTGTTCCTAAAAATCCAATAACTCTTCAAATCCCCCAGGGATAAGGGGTAGGTTAGAGGAAATAGCTATGTGATCTCTTTTTATCTTTTTTGAAATAATAGGACACTGTACATATAACAGGATGAAAACCAAGTGTATACAACTACCGCAGCACTTCATGGGTTCAATGTTTATAATTACTGGACAATAGCATATTGTCTTTCAAATGATACGGCTAAGGCAAAAACAGTAGTGATAACAGGAAACTTAGGCAGGCAGGTAATTATCTCCATATATATATTTAGAAGGTATGGGGGGAAAGAGTCTCATGAATAATCTTGCTTAAATTCAGTTTCAAGTATCAGTGTATTGAGAAAAAATGAAAGCCCTCAGCTTATGTCTTGCATGTTTCCTGGGGAAGTTCTGAGAATTTTCCATTTGACGTGGTGATTTAGGGGCTGAGTGCGGCTAAACACCTGACTGGACCAGTCAAACCTGAGCCTGTCTACAACCCACTATATCAAAGCCATGGCCTGCATATCTCAAAAAAGAAGAGCACTTCCCAGACAGAGATTTGCTGGTAATCTGGACAGAGGTAATGAGCCCCAAAAATTTAAACAGAACAGGAATAAAAAGAAAAGAAACAAATAAAGTTTCCATCTGACTGGTTATACTGCAAAATAAATAAAAGCTTTGTTCAAGATAATGTTCTTGGAGTAGTTTTAAGAGGCTCGCTTAGAAGAAAGTCACAAGGGTTTATAAAAATTTTTTCAAATAAATTGATAACCTCTTTGTAGCACAGCATATTCACAAGCATTGTACCCTGGGTTGGGTCTGTTTGCTTTTAAAGAGGATCCCTTGCAAATCAGATCATCTGGAGGTATGATGGATGCACTCATCTCTTTAACCAAACTAGCAGTAGTTTGGTACAGGCTCCAAAGGAGGTAAAGGCCTAAGCCATAACCAGGCCAAGAACTTCTCGAGGTCCAATCTGTTCTCTGAAAACCCACAAAGGAACAGAGTGACACAGTGAGCATTGATGCACATGAGCTTGGAACACTGATCATGAGATTAGCACATGAATAGCAGCTAGCTTTTCCAACACTCATTTATCTAGGAACAAAGAAAGTTGTGGGTACAAGGAATCTCACACATACCTTTTCCATCCCATGTAATATGACTACAAGCCAACCACTTGATTCCGTAACTATGACAGCCTAAGTGAGCCTTCTTTGAGCTCTCCCTACCAAGCAGCTGGCAGCATGGTGGTGATCTCCTCTTGAGCTGGGACACCTCTCAGGGTTGCTCCTCAAGGCAGAAAGACTTCTTACCAACTGCAGATCTTTGGTAAGTGACCAATGTTGCATGTAACCTTGTATTATAGTGCACTAAGATTTTGTATTTGTAACTTTGATTTTTGTCTTGGTAACTTTGATTCTGTCTTGGTAGTTTTGAATCATTGTTATAGCCTTTGTGCAGTACAGTAATAGAGCGAACCTTGCCATCTAACTTCGCTAAATCACACTTTTAAAACATCGTATTTCAATAAAAACACTTTTGCTGATACCTTTAACAGTGGTTCTTTAAGCAGTCTAAATCACCCATTTGTGACAAATTAGTGTAGTTGGCAGGATCCTAAATCTGGATTCACAATGCTGTAACTCATAATTAGCTCCTTTGCTGTTTATATTAGTTTCTAATTCCAGTGTTGTTCATTTAAGGTTTTCAAAGTTGTAAGCATTAATTCATTTTTACAATTGCATCTTTCTGATACAGGTGAGATGTCCCAACACTGAGGTTGTAAAACAAAAAGTATTTTTTGCTAAATTGTAGAGAGCAAAATGTGGACTAGAATTGACCCACAAAGGCACCTTGACCTCCAGGCGTAAGTTTTAGCCACGGGACAATTCCTCAGAGACAATCTGAAACATTAGGATTTCTTTTTCATTCACGTTAGTTCACAAAATAAGGAGTCTGGTGTTTGAGGTCCCTGAATACTGTCCTGCATTCATCATTGCTGCATTTGTAGGACGCTCTAGAGGGGAGCTGCATGCCTGTGCCAGCAAGGCCACGGCAGGCACTGTGACCACAACCTCTCCTCCTGCAATAACCTTGAAGGCGAGAAATACCAGGAAATAGAGGGCCTTGTCCTGTACTTGTGCCTGGCACCGAAATCATAGCTAGCAGAAGCTCCAGTAGTACATAGTAAGCTTTTTCTACCTGCACAAAGCTATAGTGTTTCACAGTTTTACACAATTTCTTTGAGTCATTATTACATCCATAAAGAAAGGACCAGGTGTCTCCTATTGAAAGGGAATAATACACTCTCTCTCTCTCTCTATCTCTGTGTGTGTGTGTGTGTGTACATAGTGGATGGTTAAAAATCTGTTCATTTATTTCATAGATTTGACTGACAGCCAGTTTGGGGACTGAAGAAAAAGTTGTCTGGTTTTCTATGTCCCTGTTGAGTGGATACATTAGACTGACTGTCATCTCATACATATTTGCTTGAAGGGCATGTGAGCACATCTAATGATTTTTTATTCCTCCTTCTTAATGTTGTTCCTGAGGCTTATACACAAGTATTATTTTGCCTCTACATACTATGTCATGTAAAATGACTAGCATTTACCATAGCTTCTTCCTTTGATATAAATATTTTAAATATATCTTGGGTTGACCTACAAGCCAACTTCCTAAAATTCTAGATTGCTTCTTTTGTTATTCAAATGGAATGATAAAAAAGCGGTAATCTCATTTCATGTCAAATGATGAGACTAGATGCTGCTTTCAGGTTTGGAAGCAGGAAATGTGCCCAGACACCCATCAGAAAGACCAACTGATATGGATAACATATTGTCACAATTTAAAACCTTGCAACATTATTTCAGTGAGACCTTAAGAAACAATAACGCATTCCAATGTGATTTAAATTAACTGGACATATGCTTGCAGTGGCAATTATGTTAGTATGTTGAAGACCCCTTAGGGATGAGAATAAATAGCTCATACAATCTCTTGGAAAAATTATGTGTGCTGCAAACTTGCAGTACATTGCTAAATCTCTTTTAGCAGTAAAATTAAAGGAAAGATTTTTCCAAGCATTGAAGTCAAATTCATACAGAGTATAACTTCACTGACTTCAATAGAGTTATCCTGATGATGGTCTTAGATCAATATTTACAAGCCATTTTCTTGTAAAATGTCTTCTTTAAAAAGATAAACTTTCATTCTAATTCAAGTATTATCACTGTTACTAAAATCCATTAACAACTTTGGTGTGAGGGATTACCTCTCCTTCTACATTATTTTGGGGATAGATGGTCAGCAGAGGCTATGCTGATGAATATAATGGAGCTAGGTGCTGTTGAGATCAAGGTAATCCTGTAAAAATATAAATGCAGATGTAGACTCCCTAGGAAATTATCATGGGCTTTGACTTGTTTGGGATTTGACTATGCACTCCTTGACATCAGTACTAAAAGCTTCATTCCCTTGGGACCTTGCAGACCTCTGTAAGACAAATCTTTCTGCAGTAACCTTTCCTGTGCACAATCAGCAATATATTAGTGAAGTAAGTCTTTCAACAGATACTCTTTTTGAAGTACACTGTAAAAGGAAAGTAATGCTCTTTCTAGGAACATACTGAAAACTTTAATTTCTGAAATTAGTGTTTAGATCTCTAGAGTCTAGGCTGATGAAAGCACATACATATCCCACAACCAGGGACAACTGAAAGAAAGTTTATTCTCCAGCACTCTGCTCCATCTTAGCCCATTTCTATCCATGGTTTGGAATTTACACTGAACTATACTCATTCACACCAAGTATTGTATTTTCTCCTTGAAAATCATGCTATGATTGCAACCATTTAGCCCTTACAAAAGCAAAACTTTCATAGAATCATAGAATCGTTAAGGTTGGAAAAGATCCTTAAGATCATCGAGTCCAACCGTTAACCTAGCACTGCCAGATCCACCACTAAACCATGTCCTCAAGCACCACATCTACCCGTCTTTTAAATACCTCCAGGGATGGGAACTCAACCACTGCCCTGGGCAGCCTGTTCCAATGCCTGACTACTCTTTCAGTGAAGAAGTTTTTCCTAATATCCAACCTAAACTTCCCCTGGCACAGCTTGAGGCTGTTTCCTCTTGTACTATCACTGATCACTCAGGAGAAGAAACCGACCCCCATGTCACTACAAGCTCGCTTTGGGTAGTTGTAGAGAGCAAGAAGGTCTCCCCTCAGCCTCCTCTTCTCCAGACTAAACAACCCCAGCTCCGTCAGCCTCTCCTTGTAAGACTTGTTCTCTAGACCCTTCACCAACTTCGTTGCCCTTCTTTGGACACGCTCTAGTACCTTAATGTCTTTCTTGGAGTGAGGGGCCCAAAACTGAACACAGTACTCGAGGTGCAGCCTCAGCAGCATTGAATTCTTGTTTGTACCCCTATCAAGCTCCTTTATCAGTCAAAGAGAATATGAGTAAGTCTAATCTTTATAACAAAAGTGTAAAGCAACTCTCAACCAGAGCAAAAAGAAAGATAATGATATTAGCAAAACTGATAAAGATATGTTCAACTGCTCTGTCTGTGCTATTTAAAAATCATACCTCTGGTACAACCATACATGCATAACTTGTAGTGTAAGTCTATTTCATGCAACCTCAAAAAAAAAAAAAACATGAAAAATGAGGAATCTAGGAAGAGATACTGAAAAACTGAAACTGATTGTTTTCAGCTTACAAATTTACTTGTATTTCTGTAAGTAACATAACTGATTTATGGAAATTGATGGGATGGATGGACAGATGGAGGAAGGCAATTAGAATGAATGATGGAATCACAAACTATACACTTTCTGGTAATGATTTATGCATAATTTTCTTATTTTCAAGTGGCTTTTTTATTGTCAGACAACCCTGGCTACAGGAATAAAAGTTATTAATTATATTCATCCACCCATCCATCCATCTGTGCATCTAGCAAGACAGCTAAATAGCTGTCCACCTACATATATCTATCCATGTACCTATTCATCTATGTAACTATCTACATATCTGCTACAATGGAGTGCTCACACTATTCCCAACTGCTTGCCTGCTGTCCTGGACTTGAAGGTCCAGACCACAACTCATCCTACTCTTTCTCTCCCCTTCTCCCTGCTCTGTGGCTATCCAGCCCATCTAATGGGAAATGAGAGTGGAATAGCAAGTCACAACTGAGCCTGTTTAATATGCTGTTTCTAACTATTAACCACCTCTCTAGCCTTCAAGGAGCAGAGAAGGAACACTGGAAAAAATTGCCTCCCAGCTCAGGTAGGACATGGCAAATAGCAGCATTTGCTTCCAGCTGAGAATGAGACTGAACTGCACAAATGCATCTGCTCTCATCATTTCCCATCCTCAGAAAATAATGGGAATTGATCTCAGTTGAGAAAGAATGGATTCAGTCACAAACTTTTCTGCCAAGACTAAAAAAGCACCATAGTAAAAGTATTCCTCTTTTTTTGTGATCTAGGAGATGGTAGCTCATCTGCTTCTTTGCAGGAATCAGGAGGATGAAGGTATCTCATCTTGTACTCTGCTCAACAGTGGTACTAACAGGGGTGGTGCCAGCTGAGACCTATACATGTTTTGGGAGAAGTGCTTCACTTTGCTCTACTTCATCAAACAAGTTAGAGAAAACCTCTGGTGGGATGAAGCATAACAAGTGAGAAGCTCCTGCAAGTCGCCACCACCTGTCTCCGCGTCGCCGCTGTGACAACCTGAATGCTCCCTGCAGCTCCACTCCACATGTGGATTAAATTGGGAGGTTTGGCTGGAGAGCTGTGCCCCAGCTAAGCAGCAGGAGTTGACCACGTTCACATGTTGTTTGCCTTGTTCAGCCAAACAGCAGGGCTCAAGCTACATCTCTTCTGGATCACCCTCTAGTACTGCCAGGCAAGAGAAGCCGAGCTGCTTACTAAGATGTAGTGTGACCCTTCCCCACGTCCACCTCCACTAAGCAAGAAAAAGGCATATCCCAGACATCTATAGGAAATTTCAGCTCCTGTTTTTTACACTCCTTTGCACTGAGGACATGCACTGGCATGGAGGATCCCTCAGCCTTGTTGTTATCCTTCTCCCTCACGAAAAGCCCAGACTTGTCTCATCCGTAAACAGTTCTTTGCCTGTTTTCTTAATTTACAATTTGGTATGAGGATCTGGAGTTCTTGTTTTTATCCTCATTTTGATGGTATACATGCAATTTGCCACAGGCATTGGGAACAAGCTCCTCTACCATCCATATGGATGGGATCAGAGATCACATTACTGACAGAGGAGCAAACAAGGCAAAATATGACAACCTGTGAAAACATTTGTCTCACCAGTTTGGGAAAGATGTGCCTTTCACAGCCAGCCAAACACTTCACAGTTTGGTCTTCTGAAAAGCAAAGCAATTCAGATTCAGATTGTTGCATTAAAAAGTCAACTGGCAGGCAGAGTTTGATGCCAGGAGATGACACGCAACACAGTATTTCTGAGACAACCACAGTATCAAAAATGTTCTTCAAGACACGGTAACAGAAGGCTCTAAACTAGACAGAGAAAGACAACAATGAAAGAATTTATCACAATCATTACTTTTATTTAATGTCTTGGTGTGCATTAAGACCTCTAGAAAAGTAAAAATAAATCTTTCTGATTTGAGTGGGATTCCAAAGAGACAATTACTAGTGTTGACAGATACTAAAGTGAATTACAGACAAAGAGGGCGAATGCATCTGGCAAGTTTCTTTTCACTTGATTTTGGTCCTTCAGACATTATTAAGTATGTCTTAGTAACTGTCTTAGCACCAGCAACGGAGTTTCTGGCCTGTGCTGAATTTAAAGTCTCCCAGCATTTTCCTAGAAGTCACAGGAGGACACTGTGAATTTTGTCTTTCCATAAGAAATGAAACTGGAGTGAGGTTATAGACAATCCCGTGGCACTTTTCATAACAGTGAGGGTGTATTAATGCTAGCTCATTGGCTAAATTCCAAGTTGGCTAATTATATTCTTTCTCCCTAATGTTTCCTGCCATTTCAATTAAATAAGTTATTAATCACTTCCCTTTCTAAAAACTGTTAGCAGTACTGCTGGCCCAGAATAATTTCTGTGTTTTCTCAGTAGTATGTTTATGCACCAAAGTACTTTGAAATCCTGCAATGAAAGTCACTAGAGAAATGTGCACTATTGCTGGTTTTTATTATTGTGTCAGCCACAGCACTCTTGGATTACTTTTACTGTGAGTAATAAATATATATTTTTTTTTAATGTCCAAGGCATCTAATAACGAAAAGATGCAGTCAAAATTCTAATTAAAAAGATCTCTTCTTTAAAGTAGTAAATATCTTATGATTTTAAGATGTAGTCTGGATGTAACATCAGTGCAGATTTTTTGTGATCACTTTCAGCTTACTGCATGTGAAGGGACTCTTCAGACTACAGACTAGCTCCAAAAACTCCAAACAACTGTGTTTCCGTCAACATCCAAATCATACCATGATTACCAATCAGTGTAATTCTGCAATAAGCTCTGGGTAGGCATAACATCAAGTGATCATTTCAAAATCAGGAGAATTTTAAGTTTTCCCTGATCTTTTTAACACCTTGCTTTTATGCTGAAGGTTAGCACCAAGACAAGGGTTCTAGATTTTAGAAGAGCAAACTTCAGCTCACTCAGAGCTCAGTTGGGAGGGATTCCGTGGGAAGCTTCCATGGAGGATAAAGGAGCCATTGAGTGCTGGGAGTTCTTCAAGAATGTTCTCTTGGAAGCACAAAACCAGTTTATCCCCTATAAAAGAAAGGGAAGTCAGTGGAGCAAGAGGCCCCCTTGGCTCAACCACGAGCTCCTGGGTCTGCTTAAAACCAGAAGAGATGCATACCAGAGATGGAGAAGTGGAAGATTGTCCACTGAGAACTACAAGGGTATTTTCAGAGTATGCAGAGATGCAGTTAGAAAGGCAAAAGCTCAACTTGAATTGGAACTGGCCAGAGACGTCAAAACTAACAAGAAAGGGTTCTTCTGGTATGTAAGTTGCAAGCAGAAACAGAAGGAAAACACAGGCCCACTGTTAAAAAGTAGAGGTGAATCAGTCACCAACAATGCTGAAAAGGCAGAGGTTCTCAACACTTTCTTCACCTCTGTCTTTACCAAAACTGTTGGATCCCAGGTGTTGGGGACAAAAATCCAGGATGATCCAAACATAGACCCACCATCAGTGAAGGAGGAGTTAGTATGTGAACTATTACAGGAGCTTGACCCCTACAAATCGATGGGCCCTGACACCATCCACCCGAGGGTGTTGAGAGAGCTGGCTGATGTCATTGCAGGGCCACTCTCTATAATCTTCGAGAAATCATGGAGATCGGGGGATGTCCCAGAGGACTGGAGAAAGGCAAATGTTACCTCTATCTACAAGAAGGGCTCAAGGGAGGATTCAAGTAATTATAGGCCCATCAGTCTTACTTCAGTCCCCGGGAAAGTCATGGAATGGATCCTCCTGGGGGCCATCACGAGTCAAATGAAGCACGTGATTGGGAAAAGCCAACACGACTTCACAAAAAGCAGATCGTGCCTGACAAATCTGGTGGCCTTCTATGATAAAGTGACCTGCTCGGTTTACATGGGGTGAGCGGTCGACGTTGTCTACCTGGACTTCTCCAAGGCCTTCGATATGGTTCCCCAAGGCCTCCTCCTGGAGACACTGATACGTTATGGCCTGGACAAGTGGTCTGTGCAGTGGGCGAGGAATTGGCTGGCGGGCTGCACCCAAAGGGTGGTGGTAAATGGCTCTTTTTCAGACTGGCAACCTGTCACAAGTGGGGTCCCCCAGGGATCGATATTGGGCCCAATGTTCTTCAATATCTTCATAAGTGATCTGGATAACGGGATCAAGTGTAGCCTGATGAAGTTCGCAGATGACACCAAATTGAGTGGGGAAGTAGACACTCCGGAAGGGAGAGCCATCCTGCAGGAAGATCTGGATGGGCTGGAAGAGTGGGCTAACAAGAACCTTATGACGTTTAACAAGGACAAGTGTAAGGTCTTGCACCTGGGAAAACATAATCCAGGAGCGCAGCTCAGACTGGGATCCACTTGGCTGGAGAGAAGCTCTGTGGAAAAGGACCTGGGGGTCCTGGTGGACAGGAAGCTCAATATGAGTGAACAGTGTGCTGGTGCGGCCAAGAAGGCCAATAGGATGCTGGGTTGCATCAAAAAGGGCATCACCAGCAGAGATAAAAAAGTCATTATCCCACTCTACTCAGCGCTTGTCAGGCCACACCTGGAATACTGTGTACAGTTCTGGTCCCTGTTATACAAAAAAGATGTGGACAGGCTGGAGGGGGTCCAGAGAAGGGCCACCAAGATGATCAAGGGTCTGGGAAGCCTGCCGTATGAGGATAGGCTGAGAGAGCTGGGCTTGTTCAGCCTTGAGAAAAGGAGGCTTAGAGGTGATCTCATCACCATGTACCAGTACTTAAAGGGGAGCTACAAAGAAGATGGAGACTCCCTTTTTACAAGGAGTCACATGGTGAGGACAAGGGGTACAAGTTACTCCCAGGGAGATTCCGATTGGACACAAGAGGTAAATTTTTCACAATGAGAACAGTCAATCATTGGAAGAATCTCCCCAGGGAAGCGGTTGACTCCGCTACGCTGAACATGTTTAAGACTCAGCTGGACATGGTGCTGGGCCATCTCATCTAGATTGTGCTACAAAGGTTGGACCAGATGATCCTTGAGCTCTTTTCCAACCTGGCATTCTATGATTCTATGGTTCTATGATTATTCTCTTCCTTAAACCTTTATCTCACACTTAATAATTCCTGATACTCCTGGATCTTTCATCTTTAAAATATTACAAATGTTATCTGTCTTTGCTCAGGCATACCTTAGCCCAAGTATAATCTTTCCTCATAAAGAGATTTTGAAGGCCTCTAACCATTTCTGTTATTGTTCTCTGCAGCTCCATTCAGACCTCATGGCTCCCTCTGACCTGTGAGATCTCAGTGGCAAAGATACTAGGAAATCAGTGGAATACACGGTCTTTATTGATTTAGGAAACCAGCCAGAATAATTCAAGAAACACATTATAAGGTGTAGGTCTGGAACAAAGAGCTGACAGGTAACATTCAATGCCATGATAAGAGACAAAGTGAAGTCACCTGAAACTGTACTGAGGCAGCAAAAATTGCAGTGGCTAATCCAGCATAGGAATGAGCAAATTGGTTTATAAATTTTTAAGTTCCCTGTAGCAATGCTATTCTTTGATGTCTTGACATCTTTGCTTCTGTCCAGTTTAATGAGGAATCTGCTCAGATCACGAAGGTCTGATATTCTTTCTTCCTTTCATTCAAAGGACACAGTAAGTATAATATTTAGACATACTTTCCTGGCTTGCCACCTCTTGCTTCCTTTCAGTGTACAGACTGGTCAAAATCAAAAAGCCCTGAAGAACTTTTAAATATGTGACTCCAAGCATTTAAAAGTTGTGAACAAATATGAAAACTAAGAAAAGTTTGATCACTTTTAGTAAAATTAATCCAAGTGATGTGGAATTCCTCCCTGAAAATGTAAGAATTATGTTTTTTAACCTGTACCAGCTGTCCCTACTGCAGCTTGAAAGTATTGACATCAAGCAGAACATGTTCAATGAAAAGGCATTATAAGAAAAAGTAGAGAAATGCTTTGTGTGTAAACATTAATGAAGGTTTTTATTTTTTGAAATAGAAATAAACAAAAGCAGGTGACACAGCACAAAGTTCCATGTGTAGATGAACCAAATATTTAAAGTACTATTTAACAACAGAAGGGAAGAGATCCAAAATGTAGGGACCTAATCTTATTTGGACTCCTCAATGGAAAGAACAGGTGTTTAGGCATCTCAATATACTTTTGTGTCTGGGCAGTACTCCTAGGAACCAAGTACAATGTCCAACAACATGCTGACACATTCTGTTTGAAAGGATTTCTTCAACTATATTCATATTAAGCAGTATTTATTCAGTTGAAATCCTATTGGTATGTATGTTAGACTGATACACTAGATAGTTGAATATAAACTCAGACAAATGTTTAGATGTAAAGATGCATTCACCCAAAACATGTGTCTTACAGCTCCACTGATCACACAATGTGACGATTCTGGAAATGTAAAACGTGCTGGGAAAGTCACCATGTAGGACTTCACCTCCTTAAACTTCTTGGGCTGCAGGTTCAGCCCCACCATCATGTATTAATGGCACATAACTTGATACTTTGTCTCCTGCCAACAGCTCCATAACAGAAATTTAAAATAATGGTTTTCATCTCTACAAAGACAATCCTATTTTTAGTTCACCATAGTAAATCTTGAGGGCTTAGACAGACACCCACACATACACAACTCCCAACAAGTATCCTTTAACTTCTGTGGTGCGTCCAGGTCTGAGGTAAGGCTTCAGATTCCAGTTATGAGAAAAATCAAAACGAAGACATGTCATCATAAATATTTTACAAAATTCAGGTAACATTTAGGGGAAAGCCAGCTATGCGATACATCTCCCTCAGGATACTTCTTCTGTGAGCTGTATGTATAGGGCCTCTTATTTCAAATCTAAACAGAATGCATAAAATCAGTTTCTATAGAAAGAACAAATACAGTGATATTTTAAATGAAGTGTATCACAAAAAGATTCAATATAGATGTAATAGGCTTCGCATTGTGTGAAACATAATTGAGTGCTTTCTGAATTATAGCTGTGTAAAAATATCTGTTAATTATGTGCCTGATAAGTGACAACAGATTTGTTTTGGAAAATCAATTATTATTTAACTTAGATGCAATAACTGGTGAAACTATTTATCTTTTTTCCTTTAAGGAGGTTGGGGGCTAAAAGGTTCACTGATATGGAAGGGCTATGAGTCCAGTACTGTTTCCAATTCATTTCAGTCTTTTCTCTGGGAAGATAATCAACCTTACACTAGTATAAAAATTATGACAATGAATAGATTTTGCTATATAAACATCAAATAATTGATGTGCAGTTTATGCATGGATATGTCTGCTCTCTATGACATTTTCAAATCCTTGTGATGCTGCTGCTTAATTATACAAAGGCACGCTAATAGCATGGTTATACAGTAGAGCATATGACATGTATACACATGATATGTTAGACGTGTATGTATATCATATGTATAAATGTCATAACTATGGGAATAAGTTTTTTCCCAACTGCTTCTTGTGGATAGCCAGATATGGCTTTTATGATAAACTGAGTCAATGCTTTTAAGTTGATATATAGATATATACATATAGATATATACATATAAGATATATACATTTGCTGTCAAAGAAAAGGAAATGCAAATTTCTTCTCCTGCAAGGCTAGCAATGACTTCAGAATCAAACAGGTAAACATATCTCTAGGGATATCATAAGAACCAGCGTAGGCAGCTACTTTGATGTGTGCCAAAGTAATGCTATGGGTGCCTGCTAAAGGGAAGTCTGTAAAACAGCAGCCCTATTTTTTCAGTACCAGGAAGTTGTAGAGTGAAAAGAGACAAAAAAGGAATAATAGCCTCTTAGAACACTACGTTCAGCTTAAGTGGGTTTGTCAGGTATTCTTAAATGTTACCTTTGCCTTTGTGGTATCTTACTGTACTTCACCCTATGCAACAAAAGCTGGAAGAAAACAACTTTTCAGGTACTACCCTATAATATGGTATAATGCTTACCACATGCTATTAAGTACTTTTCACACCTCACAGTCCATCTTTAGTCAGGGAAATTGATGGGATTTTTGTGTCAACTAAGTGCTTTTAATTAACCAAACACATTCTCTACATCTTTTATGTCACCCACCATGTGTGTGTGTGTGTGTGTGCGCGTGCATTTCCCTGTGCAAGTGCAGGAAGAGAATTGGATCTATGTCCTGTTTCCAATAAGAAAGGAAAAGATAATATTCCTTTCGGAAAGTAAAGTGCTCAAACATTAGGATATTTGAAGCATTTGAGCTAACAATTTTGATATAACTTTAATGTTGCTACCATTTTTGCTATTATTATCTGTGAAATCTTTGGGAAAAATTACAGATGGATGGATTATGCTTGGTCAATGACTGACTGTCAAATGGGAAGTATAATTGCTCCATGAATTGTCCCAGTTTTGTTGGCACAGAGAAGTTCTAATAAAAGAATGTTCTTGAGACAAGCAAGAAGCCATGGAGAATTAAGCTGCAAAACTCTTCACTTTTCTCCACTGTGAAAACCAGTAATTTTTCAAAGAATGAGTCTAACTATATTTTCATGCAGAAGGCAACAGGCATCCTCATGAGAGGATTTTTGTCACATACCAGGTCAAATGTCAAATATTTGTTCCAAGTTTCAGGAGATGACATGGTTTCTTAAAGAAACAGCTTTAAATATTTTCCCTGAACTTTTCGAAAACAGCAGATCTATTAGTGCTGAAACATTTCCAACAAAACTTCCCAGCATGGAGCATTTCAGCCCAGATTCTTTTTAAACTTGATCAAGTTATTAAGTTATCAAGTTGTCCAGTTACTGTGGCTTTGAAGGTAATGTTTTATAATGTGAAGTATCAGAACTGCAGGCCTTGCTACCTATACACCAATATTTACAGAGTAGAGAAACAGTCCCTTTACGGTCCAGAGAAATCCACTAACTTTATGTGCTGTATATAACTAATTTCTTCTCTCTATAGCATATGAATAAGAAGAGTTACTTAACAAGCACTTTCATCAATATACAACAGTTTAGGAAAACAATTAAGAGCTGAGGAAGCAAATTATGTTGGGATGAGCTGAACATATCTGAAGGAAATCTCATATGCCATGAGGCAGGGTGGTCAGCACATTTCCTCATTGTTTCCTGTGAGTCATGCCAACTCCAGCGCAGGTACTTGAGATCATAAGAAAAATATAAAGAACTTTCCCTACTTTGTGCCCTGGAGCATTGGACGGGAACTATCCCCATTACTGTGCTCCACTAAGAGAAATGATACATGGAATTGGAGGGTGAAACCTCCCATAACTTTACTTCTCCTTGTCAGCACACAAGATTTGGGGTGAAAATGCAGCAACCTCACCCTGAGCATGACAACCCGGTCCTCTTTTCTTCCACATGCTTTGTCCTTTCACCGTGGTTCATATGTGTGAATCCTCAAAGACTAGCTTGCGTCTACTCTCAGTAGAATAGTTCTAGTGTGTTCCAAATTGCTAAAGAAACGTAGACTATTGCCAAAATAATAACCCAAACAACAATGTTGGACCACACTTTAACTGCTTCAGTCTGCAAAGCTTGATTAAAGGAGACATGGCAAAGGCCTATAAGTGTGCTGTTTCAAATAGTTTTTAGCGTGATTTTTTGAACTTATGCTGGCCCTAAAAAGAAAATTTTCATCAGAATCAAAACAAGCCTCATTAACTGTGAGGTTATAATGTCTTGGGGAGATTAGCTTTTGGATTGTTTTAAATAGTTCTGATCAAGTTTAATCAGGAGCCTGCAATTTAAATCACTCAGTTCAACCTCTGGAAAATCGTTTTCAATGTACGTGCTCCTCTTTTTTTGAGAAACCAGGTTTGCAGAGAGGAGGTGCCTTTGAAAGACTATGATGACCTCATGAAAAGACTCTGTACCAAGCTATTTTTCCCACACCATTTATTCCAGAGAACACTATGGCATCAACAACATAGCTACCCTTTTTCTTAAAGAAGCATGAGTTACACGTTTTCCTGGTATATATCATTAAACTGCCTATACCATTTCTGTGAGTAATCCAAGGTACATATTTTTTAATATTCAAAATGATAATATTTTAATAATACTTTTATGAATATGAGAATCAGTAGGAATATTACAATTGGGTCTAGAGGTTTCTGTGTAACTGGGGTCCCATTCTCTTACGAGCTATGGTAAAACATAGTAAGAGATAGCCCAGACAAGTGAGTTTTACATACTAATTAAGAATTAGAAGAGGAAACCCTTCAAAGGATTGCATCTTTCCATTTTTATTATTGCTAAGTGTTCCTAGTTTTGTTCATTTAGGAATAGCAGCATCTACCATTATGTCAAAGTTGTGTTAAAGAACAGGTAGGTTGTCGGAGTGGGAAGTTCAGACCCGGAGTAATGATGTAACCTCGATGCGAGTATGATCGTTCTCCTTTATTTCAGACAATTACCAGGTTTATATAGACAATCAGCAAAGCACGCGGTAGCAATATCTATATGATTGGTTCATTACATGTGTTCACGTGCTTAAGACAGTTATATGATTGGTACAGGGTTGCTGTTCACGCAAAGAGGTTCGTTAGCACATTCCGGACTTAGTTGTTGTCTCACGTTGTTTGCCAAGTAGTCCGTTGTTGTTCAAGGTCAGTTTATAGTATCCTCTGTGCTTCTTGATACACTAAAAGCAGGATTGCTCACACTGAAAAGATCATGTCCCTTCTCACTTAGCCATCCTTCCACAATTCCCCCTTCTTGTTTTTGAGCAATCCAGGCGTGATTTACCACTTTTAACAAAGCTCGTTTAACACAGCTAAATGCTACACAAAAACATAATCCTAAAATAGAAAGAGTGATTAACATTCGAATTCCTTTGGTAAGCAAACCTATCAGGTAACATTCAGGCTATTAATAAGCGTGGCACTATAATTACTAACAGAAATAGACAAACTACAATTTTGCGTGGCAAAGCTATGAAATCCCCCTACGTTGAAGCCAGGTATCTCTATTAAACATGTTTGAAAAGACACTGTCGCAGAAGCAAGCGATAGACAAAAGCTTGTTGTCCTGTCTTGTTTGCCCATGTAACCCACATATTTTCTCTGGGCTCAATCTTGTGGAGAGTCATTACCATTGGGAATAGCATCTCTAGAATCAGGAGCTTGACCATTTTGCTCGTGGGGTGAGTCATGATGAGCTAAAACAGGCTTTACGCTCTTGCTCGGCACCCACACTGGACCACGATCTGTGGAAACACATATATATCCTCGACCGTTAAATATAACCGGGACAGGTCCTAACCACATTCCTGAGATAGGATCTCTATTTTTACTTTAAACTGTGGAAGTGTTTTTGTAGCATTAAACTTAAGGTGTTGATGGTGAATTACAATAGGTGGCTCTTCTCTATCGCCCATAAGGCAAAGAAAATTTAGTGTGAAAAGTACGCGATGCAACCTTCGTTGTGCATCAGTTTCGACACCTTTTTGTTTAGCTAGATAATCTCTTAGAATTTGATGAGTGCGTTCCACTAATCCTTGTCCAGTAGGTGAATGTGGAATCCCTGTCACATGATCGACCCCCCATCGCGATAAAAATGCTCTCACCTTTTGACTAACATAGGCAGGACCATTATCAGTCTTAATGCGCTCTGGTACACCTAATACAGCGAAGCAAGCAAGCAAATGTTTACATACATGATGTGCTTTTTCTCCAGGCAACGCAGTTGCCCATATCATTTTCGAAAAGGTGTCAATTGTTACATGTACATACTTCAACCTACCAAATTCTGGAACATGGGTAACATCCATTTGCCATAATTCTAATGCTTTTAGTCCTTTTGGATTTACTCCTACTCCTATACCTGGCCCGTGATTTCCGCATTTTGGGCAGGCCTGAATGATGCTTCGGGCTTCATTTTCTGTTAAATTAAATTGCCTTTTTAAACCTTTTGCGTTTTGGTGAAAATTTTCGTGACTTTGGCCTGTTGAAATTTATCCATAGGAGGCACATGGCATGCAGGACTAACTAGGCTGTCAGCTAGTTGATTACCATGGCCAAGTCCAAGATCTAACTGATGACTGCGAATATGGATAATACAACAGGTTGCTGTTCGTTGACTTAATACGGATCGTAACTTGATAAATAGACTTCCTAATCTAGGGTTGGTCGTTTCCCTTAGTAAGGCATCCTCTAACCGTGGCATTATTCCAGCCACATACATTGAATCTGTTACTACATTTAAAGGAGTGTTTAGCCAACTAGTCAAAGCCCAAACTACTGCAGTTAATTCTAAAGTTTGAAGGGAATCCTGAGGTTGTCCCTCTATAATATGTTGTTTCCATTGATCACCTTCTTTCCAGACGCAAGCTGCACGCCGTAGGCGCTTGCCTGCATCAGTGTAGATGGTTACCCCATCTGGTAATGGTTTTTCACTTACTTTGGATTTTTCTATCCATTGATTCCGTTTTAATACTTGCCATAATTTTCCTTGAGGCTGCTGCGAGTGTATTCTGTCATTATAGCCTAATAAGGCGTTCTGTATGGCAACAGCATTACGGAGCCACCATTCTATATCTATGGCGCTAACAGGTATACTGATATTCTCTGGCTCCTGACCACTGATCTCTATAATTCGCGACCTTCCTTTATGTATTAATTCTCCAATTGCCTCAGTTCGCGTTTGGATACTCGTTTTTGGCTGCACACTTAAAAACACCCATTCTAGTACATTAAACATATCTTCTGGACTTTTGTTCTTGACAGTGGATTTGACAGTGGCATCCAAGACAGTGGATTTGGCAGTGGCATCCAAGACAGTGGATTTGGCAGTGGCATCCAATGAGAGAGGAGAGGTAAATTCCCCTTTCTTGTTTTGCCACTGACAAACGACAGCATATGGTGAGTCTTTCCCATTACATATGATTAAGGAGATTGGTAATTGCAAAATTTGGCGGGAAGACCATGATGAATGTAATTTTTGCGTAATTTGTTGTAGCACCGTATGATGTTCTGCCGTCAGAGTTATTTTGTCGGCCGGATTTGTGCCTCGCAATAGTTTTGTTAAGGACCCAATTTCAGTGTTGGAAATTCCAACGCAATTTCGAACCCACTGAATATCTCCTAATAAAGTTTGGAGATCATGTAATGTATGTAGTTGAGAAGTAAGCTCTGTTTTTTGTGGCCGAATTTTTGAATTCGTGATGGACCATCCAAGATATTTCCATGGGCTGGTATGCTGCACCTTTTCTGGTGCAATAATAAGTCCCTTTTGTAATAAGATAGAGGTTAACTGTTGCAACGCGTCTTCAGAAAATGGTTTCTCTTGACAACAAAGAATATCGTCCATATATTGATAGATTATCGTGTTTGGCCATTGGGTTCGAAGTGGCTGTAGTGCCCATGCCACATAAAGCTGACACAGCGTGAGTGTGTTTTTCATTCCTTGCGGCAAAACGATCCATTCGTATCGTTCTGCTGGTGCAGTTTTGTTTACAGCAGGTACAGAGAAGGCAAAGTGCTGTGTGTCTTGTGGGTGTAATGGAATAGTAAAAAAACAGTCTTTTAAGTCGACTATCAATATGTGCCATCCATCTGGCAACATATTGGGAGATGGCATTCCGGGTTGTAATGCACCCATAGATTGCATTTGATCATTGACTTTAAGTAAATCATGTAAAAGTCACCACTTTCCATTCTTTTTTGGGATTACAAAAATGGGCGTATTCCAAGGGCTAATAGAGGGTTTAATATGGCCAGCAGCAAGTTGCTCAGAAACCAATTGTTTAGCAATTTGCAGTCGCTCTTTAGTCATGGGCCACTGGTCAACCCACACAGGCTCATTAGAAGTCCAATTCAATGGTGGGTTGGGCGGCTGCTCTCCAGCGCCCATGACTAAAAATTTTTTGTAGTCAAAACAGCTCCAATTTGGCCTAAAACATCTCGGCTGATTAAGGCTTCCAGTGTCCCAGGCAAAGGTAACACATACACTTTAAGATTGGCTTGTTGGCCCTCGGGAAATTGCAAATGTACTGGTTGCTTGCTGATATAGGGAGTAGATTGTCCCCCAACACCTGCAATAGATGATGTTGGTACCTCTACCGGCCAATTTGTAGGCCACACCTCACGGCTGATGATTGTAACATCAGCTCCAGTGTCTAACATTGCTTTAATTTGTTGTGACCTTCCATGTTGTGACATAGTTATTTTCATTGTAGGGCATTGGTCCATTTTTGCAGTAAAAAAGACTGCAGGTCCAGTAGATCCGAAACCGCGATCACCTCGATAGGCATTTGATTGTGGCAAATGGTTTAGCGAGTTATTTATAGCAACTATTTGTGCAATTTTGCTACCTTTAGGGATGAATATAGGTGGACAAACAGTGTAGACCATAATGTGAATGCGACCTGTGTAGTCAGCATCAATTACTCCAGGTAGCACAATAAGTCCTTTTACAGAGGCGGAAGAACGGCCTAATAGCAATCCTCCAATAGTACTATTTTGGTGAAAGAGGGGCCCCATCACATTGCTAGGAATTTTTTGGACATTGGAATCAATAAGGGTGACATCTATTGTGGTTTCTACATCGATTCCCAGACTCCCTCGGGTTGCGGGTGGGTGTTGCTGTAAAAAATCTGTGTCTCATTTTGAGGGTTCACTTGTGTCTGCGCGTGGCCTCTCTCCGTGCTCTGCTCCCCGTTTCCCGTACAGGCTTTGGTGGCATGGTTATCCCTTTGACATTTGTCACACCAAACTGTAGCACAACAATTTAGTCTTATATGTCCTGACTCTCCACAACGGTGACATTTTCCTCGAAAAGGTTGATTAGATGTTTGCCCAGGCCTTTGTCCAGTAAGGTGACTTCGTTTTTTCTGCACAAATGCGGCTAATGGTTGTATTACTTCGCGAACGGCTCCTTGAACCTCAGCGGCGACAGTATTTCCTTGTCGGTGTGCCTCAGCTCTTTCTACTCAGAGGAGCATTTCTTCTACACCCGCACCTTTTGGTAATGTAGCTAATACTTGCTTTGTGGTTTTGTTAGCATTATCAAAGGCTAATACTTTAAACATTTGCTCTTTATTTTCTTCAGATAAATCAGGGTGATTCATTAACGCTTCCCATAGACGATCTACATTGCTGTATCTTTCTGTGGCTCCTTGAAGTAAGTTACCAAATGAAGGGACACTTGACCCTGGCAGGCTGAGAAATGCTTCCAACGCTAATTGGGAAGATAGTTGTAGCATGTTCGCTGGGAATGTTATTTGCACTTGCAGGTTGCTATATTTCCCTTGTCCGGTGAGCATGTCAGCTGTGCCTCCGCGGAGTGGATCGTCTTCCCCTTGTCTTCGGGTTGCAGCATCTGTGGCTCGTTGAATCCAAGATGATTGCCATAGTATGTATTGAGTTGGAGTTAATAACAGTCTCATTAAGTTTTGGCAATCGTATGGACACATAAGGTCGGCAGAGAAGATCCAGCTAACAATTTGTCGTGTTGCCATGGATTTCACTCCATAGGTTGAAACGGTGGTACGTGCTTGTTGTAGAATTTTCCAATCATGAGGTTCCCACTTTCCTTGATTATTTCCTTGTACGGCAGGGAATGCTAATGTTGTAGGGTTTCCTGTCCCTTCAACGGGCTTCCATTGTCCTTCCAGAATTGCATCTCTAATAATTCCACTCCAGCGTGCAACTCTGGGGTGTGCTGATGGTTTCATTAAACATGGAGGCATGCTTTCTTCCTTTGTAGTTGTTTGTGTTTCCAATTTCTCAAGTCGTTTTAGAACCGTTTGTAACATTTCTGTAGTAACATCTGGGGGTTGCTGCAGTTCTTTCTTGGAAGTTGTAGTTGTAGTTCCCGGTGATTCCCCAAAAGAAGGCAGCAGTGGGTACAGCAGAGATGAAGGCGCTGAGGGTGCTGACGGCACCTCCCTTTTTCCAGTTGCAGGGGAAGGTCGGCAGGGTGCTCTGCCTAAGTCAATGAGGTCAGCAACTGACGTTGCTCCCCCCCTTTTGGAGTTTCTGATGGAGACACTTCCGCCTCTGCCTTAGATCCTATTCCGGCTCTGCTAAGAGAAACTTCCGGTTTCTCGGGTGTTTGTACCGGGGTCGGCGGCACACCTTTTATTTCGCCCGGTGAGTTAAGACTTTCCTTTTCCCGCAGTTCACTTACGTTTTTACAAACAGTCCCAGACATGCCTTTTACGGCAGGCAGTCCAAAGAAGCGCACGATAGGTCTTGGTTTACTTTGAGGTTTATCAATAGCTTTTCCTGGACCCAGCATTTGAGCAGCAGCGCATGCCACTTCTCTTTCTGCTTTCATCACTTTTAAAGTCTCTAACACGGTGTTCCAAAGTGTACGAACTGCCTTTATCTCCTTTTCATCTTTTTCATCTCCCTCAATCGTTTTTTGCCACATTGTCCCTCCAAAGTCCCGCCATTCCGATACAGAAAATAACAGGTGAGTGTCAGAAAAATGACCCCAACGCTTCCAAGTGTAATTAATTTACACAATTGCTTCGCTGGTGCTTCTATCCCTCTCTTAGAGAGTATTCCAGCTAGCAGTGTGGCCGCAGCTTCTGTTTCCATTACTGCGCCTAACACCAGCGTCTGCTCTGCCCTCTTGACCCGAGCAGCGCCTAACACCAGCGTCTGCTCTGCCCTCTTGACCCGAGCAGCGCCTGTATCTGAGAGGTGAGGAGCGACCTCACACCAGCATCTACTCTGCCTTCTTGACCCGAGCAGCGCTTCTCTCAGCCGAAACTTCCGACTCCCCTCCTCTAGCTGCTTACCGCAGTCACGGAGAACGCGAGTGATGTCACCCTCCTCTGCTGCTCACCGCAGTCTCGGAGATCGCGAGCGACGTTACCCTCCTCTGCTGCTCAGCAGTCTCGGAGATCGCAAGTAACGTTACCTTCCTCTGCTGCTCACCGCAGTCTCGGAAATCGCAGGCGAAGTAACCATCCTCTGCTACCAGATGTCAGAGTGGGAGAGTTCGGACCCGGAGTAACGATGTAACCTCGATGCGAGTATGATTGTTCTCCTTTATTTCAGATAATTACAAGGCTTATATAGACAATCAGCAGAGCACGCAGTAGCAATATCTGTGTGATTGGTTCATTACATGTGTTCACGCGCTTAAGACAGTTATATGATTGGTACAGGGTTGCTGTTCACGCAAAGAGGTTCGTTAGCACATTCCGGACTTAGTTGTTGTCTCTTATGTTGTTTGCCAAGTAGTCCGTTGCTGTTCAAGGTCAGTTTATAGTATCCTCTGTGCTTCTTGATACACTAAAAGCAGGATTGCTCACACTGAAAAGGTCATGTCCCTTCTCACTTAGCCATCCTTCCACAGTAGGTCAACATTTGTTTGACAACCCAGGAAAATGCTCAATTGTAGAAAATGCTGAAGCATAGGAAAGCCATCAAGAAGTTAATTACAATGTAAAACTTCCCTGCTTGTAATGTCAGAAAGAATTCTGAACTTGTGTGCCTACGGCAAAAGCATTGGGACCAAGAAAGTGAAATAAAAGACATTTGGAAGTGCCTGGGATCAGAAAATGACAAAACTAATTCTGCCACTGAGTTTTGCTCCACCAAAGATGGACTTGGTTGACTTTTACTTCTGTAAAAGGGTGAATGTTTGAATAATTTTTCATGTCTCAATATCCATCTTTTTGCTTGCAATGTGAAGGACTTTACTAATAATAATAATGTAGATTGCTATCCAAGAAGCATACCTAATCAGTTTCATGAACTTCTGCCAGATCTGAGAAAATATCCTTTTATAACTAATTTAGCCCTAAGACATAAACTCCTTCTACCTCTCCAGTGAACTGCCTGGTCTAGTAACCACCATCATCTTCAAAAATCCCATATAATCTGAAAAAATTTGAATTAGACTTCACCACCTGCAGCCATTATAATAGTTAAATCATATTTCTCTGTTGTGAAGCCAAGCATCTATATTTCTGCTACTTAAAGGCATTGGAATTCAGGTAATAAATGAGAGAATATTCTAAGGTAATAACTACAATTCTCTTTAAAGGTCATCGATAGATGAGAAATTATTATGTTCTGTTAATGTTACTCATCATGTTCTCACAGGATTCCATCCCTGGTCAAAATGAAACCTCAGATGCCACTCATTCTTTTATTAAAGAAAAAACAAATTAATATCTGACTAAGCATTAATGATGAAGAATGCTCTCCTTTGTGATGGAGTCTTTTAAAAGAAAAGGCAATTGCAGAGCAGGTAACTACTTTGTTTCCAAATTTTAGAGCTAGACTCTAATTTGATTGATTGATTGTTCATGTGATGCAGCAAAAAAAAATCAGAAAAGAACCCTAATTCTGAAATGGTGCCCTTCATACAAACCGTACACCTAAATTCTTCTTTGTCACACAACAAGGTTGTAAGATCAAGTAGTAAAGAGCAGCAGGGACAAAGTTATTCCTCTGTGTAGAAGAGGATATATTTATGCTAAGACATACCCAAAAGCCACAAAAAAATAGCTTTTTTTTTTGTTAATTAATAACACTGCTTTATTTTGATGTGGCAGCCTTTTTCCATTTACTAATTTCTAAGTATTTGCATATATTAATTAATGAAGCTAGGTAAAATAATCTGAAGTAAATAACTCTCGCTACCCGCATGCCATATTGATAAATAAATATCCTGTGATCTGGTAGACCTATGACAACAGCAGAAGATAAATGTATTTTGGGTCCTTGTTTTATCACAGAGACAACACTTTCTCTTGAAAAGCTGAAAGACACCTAAAGGTTGTTCTAGGCACATGGGAATTTTCAAGCTTCTTAACTTTATGCTCTTAAATTAGAAAGAATTAGTTGCCTCTGGAGAGCGTTTTACATCACTGATGTTATAAGCCCAAATATATCCTATGTTATCGCTTAGAATCACATCCTAGAGCTAGACTCAAAGATTGCCCAAGCCAGAGGTGTTTTCTTTTAGTTTGTTTTAATAGCTGGTGATGCATTTCTTTTCCATTAATTTAGCCAGCCACTTTTTGAAAACATTATATTTCAGTGGAAAAGGAATACCAGGTGGTTGAGGAATAGGAGCTTCTTAAACTTCATGGAACTTCACAAAGTCCCATGAAGACTCTAGATAACTAGTTACACTCAGGTACTGTTTGTACAACTACTGGCAGCAAATACCTTAGATAAAAATAAAGGCATTCTTGAAGGGCAAAGAGGAGGAGGTTAGAATGTATTTTTAATGATTTACTAAGATTATATGAAAAACAGACAGAGAAAACCCAGACTGGCTTGAAGATCAGTTCCATATCTGAATGTATACATACAATACTTTTCATAGTATTGATATGAATGACTGCAGCACAACTTCATTCCTTAATCTGATGTATTTTGCTTACTGCAATGCTCCTTGCTTTTTTCCCCATCAAATATACATTTATTGAATGATGTACACACAAACTGAGTGATATTCACATTCATACTTGGTGTGGGGAGAAATTCACGCCTCAGAGAGAATGGCACCTAACCACTTTTTGTCATAGCTGGCTTGTATTTTTGACATAGGACATCAGTGTTGCAAAAGACATATATCTTCCTCTGAAGAGAGGTTCCCATTTTCCTGGAATAAAGTTCTAGGATTGTGTCACCATTTTTTATATCTTAGCTTAAGTGACTGGCAAATTTAAGTGCAAAACATAAAACTGCTTATTGTGACATTTGGCTAATTAGCACCTTCAGGGACTCACTTAACACAGAGAGAATTGGTGCCATTTTCATTTTACGTTCCAAGAACAGATAGACCTCAAGAACATTTGGTACTTTATAATCTAGCAGGCTCTACAGCCTGAATGTTAAACTGCCACTTACTTAGGCAAGAGTTTAGTGCAGATGTCTAAGAAGTAAGGAGTAAAGGTTGGTCCTTTTCCTCATATATGGCATTTATAGGTCAACAGTCTGCATTATCCAAAATGAGTAATAATCCCTTGCCATTACTCTGTCTAGATGACCTTTGTCTATAAACCCACTCACACATGTTTTATTTTCACTTTTGGAAGGGTGCATATGTTAATGCAGAGAGACCATTGCCTTTTCTCCCACCATTTTCAGCATTAGATTGGTGCTGAGTAACCTTTAGATAACATGAATCATAGTTACTAGGTCTTGGTCCAGCTGAAAAGGTAATGTGTCCTGGCAAGCCAGTGAAGACAGAAAACATTTTTTCCTACTATTTTTATGTGTCTTGGAACAGTGATGTATCTAACATGACCTTGTGATTGCAACCTGGCAGGTGAAGTTATCATAGAATGTCCGTGAAATGTTCTTTTAAGAAAAGGTATTTCAGTTTTCTCTGTGTGGAAAGCCTAAGTCAGCTGGTCTTTTGTTTTTATGTTTCTTTTTTTTTAACCAATTTGACATCTGCATGATAGAAGGTCTCTTCTTACTTCTGGTGTCATCTGCACCTAGCTTCTACACATAGCAGGAGATCCAATTATCTGAAATACTATCTCAGGAAGAAAGATGGAGTAGGATGGTTTTAAGCTGTACCAGACTTTGGAAAGGCCTTGGATACCTTATGTACTTTAAATATTCCTGCAGCACTTATATTAGAGACTTTTAGAGTCCCTTAACATCACTAAATCCATTTAACCTACTGGAAAGATGTCAGGCAAAATGAAACTACTTTGCCCAGGAAGTAGGAATGCAAATAGTTCCTCTGAAGAAGTTCAAGGAGCCAGGCACAGTTCCTTGCATGATTTTGCTCCATTCTGTGTTTGCCAGCCCAGACACTGTACCATTTAAAGTTATGCTGCTGCTGCTTCCATATCAGTTCTCTAAAAGAAACCTGTTGTTTGCATCCTTAAAGAAAACTTTAAATAAAAACAATTGACTCTGCTGATCTTTTTCACCAATTCATAAACTCCTTGGATGCTAGCTCTGAATTGAAAATAAGTACAACTTACTTCTAACATACTTCTTTTCAGCTACCGCATGAAATATTTAATACCCAGGAGGATTTTTTTTTCTTTTCCATAAAATATTACAGACCAAAATGTGTCAATTTGTTAAAATTTGTACCCTACAGCAGATGTTCAGCTGTGCAAAAGAAATTTTCTTTTTCCTTCTTATATCTGAAGAAAATTATATGGATAGAACTGATATGGTCAGAAATGAACAATTACATTATATGCATGTCAAAATTTTTTAATTCTAACCTTTTTATATACCGTCTGTATGAAATAGTTTATACAGCACACTCAATATATGCACACTCTGTAAGGAACATGAAAAACATCTTTCTTTACTTATCATAGAATCATAGAACTGTTAAGGTTGGAAAAGACCCTTAAGATCATCAGGTCCAACTATTAACCTACCACTGCCAAGTCCGCCACTAAACCATGTCCTCAAGCACTGCATCTACCCGTCTTTTAAATACCTCCAGGGATGGGGACTCAACCACTTCCCTGGGCAGCCTGTTCCAGTGCCTGACTACTCTTTCAGTAAAGAAGTTTTTCCTAATATCTAACCTAAACTCACCCTGGCGCAGCTTGAGGCCATTTCCTCTTGTGCTGTCGCTTGTTACTGGGGAGAAGACACCGACCCCCACCTCTCTACAACCTCGTTTCAGGTAGTTGTAGAGAGCAAGAAGGTCTCCCCTCAGCCTCCTCTTCTCCAAACTAAACAACCCTAGCTCCCTCAGCCGCTCCTCATAAGACTTATTCTCTAGATCCTTCACCAACCTAGTTGCCCTTCTCTGGACATGCTCCAGCACCTCGATGTCCTTCTTGAAGTGAGGGGCCCAAAACTGAACACAGTATTCAAGGTGCGGCCTCACCAGTGCCGAATACACCTCCCTGGTCCTGCTGGCCACACTATTCCTGATATAAGCCAGGATGCCATTGGCCCTCTTGGCCACCTGGGCACACTGCTGGCTCATGTCCAGGTGGCTGTCAACCAACACCCCCAGGTCCTTTTCAGCCAGGCTGCTTTCCAGCCACTCCTCCCCAAGCCGGTAGCGTTGCCTGGGGTTGTTGTGACCCAAGTGCAGGACCTGGCACTTGGCCTTGTTGAACCTCATACAGTTGGCCCCAGCCTAACAATCCAGCCTGTCCAGGTCCCTCTGCAGGGCCTTCCTACCCTCCAGCAGATCAACACTCCTGGCCAACTTAGTGTCATCTGCAAACTCACTGAGAGTGCACTCAATCCCCTCATCCAGATCGTCGATAAAGATATTAAACAGGACCGGCCCCAACACTGAGCCCTGGGGAACACCACTCGTGACTGGTCGCCAACTGGACTTGGCTCCATTCACCTCCACTCTCTGGGCTCGGCCGTCCAGCCAGTTTTTAACCCAGCTCAGAGTGCACTTGTCCAAGCCGTGAGCAGCCAGCTTCTGCAGGAGAATGCTGTGGGAGACAGTGTCAAAGGCCTTACTGAAGTCCAAGTAGACAACATCCACAGCCTTCCCCTCATCCACTAAGTGGGTCACCTTGTCATAGAAGGAGATCAGGTTAGTGAAGCAGGACCTGCCTTTCATAAACCCATGCTGGCTGAGCCTGATCCCCCGGTTGTCCCGCACGTGCCGCATAATGGCACTCAGGATGATCTGTTCCATGACCTTCCCTGGCACCGAGGTCAGACTGACAGGCCTGTAGTTCCCCGGATCCTCCTTCCAACCCTTCTTGTAGATGCGTGTCACATTAGCTAACTTCCAGTCATCTGGGACCTCCCCGGTTGACCAGGACTGCTGATAAATGATGGAGAGTGGCTTGGCAAGCTCCTCCGCCAGCTCCCTCAGTATCCTCGGGTGGATCCCATCTGGCCCCATAGACTTGTGGGCATCCAGGTGGAGGAGCAGGTCGGTGACTGCCACCTCTTCGACAACTGGGACTACATTCTGTGTCCTATCTCCATCTCTCAGCTCAGGGGCATGAAAACCTTGAGGATGATCAGCCCGACTATTAAAGACTGAGGCAAAGAAGGCATTAAGTACCTCAGCCTTCTCCTCATCCTTTATGGCCAAGTTTCCCTCTGCATCCAACAAAGGAGGGAGATTCTCCTTAGCCCTCCTTTTGTCGCTGATATACTTGTAGAAACATTTTTTGTTGTCCTTGACAGCAGTGGCCAGTTTAAGTTCTAGCTGGGCCTTCGCCTTTCTAATCTTTTCCCTGCATAACCTCACCACATCCTTATAGTCCCCCTGAGTCACCTGCCCCTTCTTCCAAAGGTGGTAGGTTCTCCTTTTCTTCCTAAGTTCCAGACAGAGCTCTCTGTTCAGCCAGGCCGGTCTTCTCCCCAACCTGCTCGACTTGCGGCACATGGGGATGGCCTGCTCCTGTGCCTTTAAGACTTCCCTCTTGAATAACATCCAGCCTTCCTGGACTCCTTTGCCCTTCAGGACTGCTACTACTTCCAACCTTACAGAGATTAATGTTACTTTAGTAACCCTGCATTTCATTGTTTGGATGCATTTTCATCCCTCATTTGCCTTCTGTATTTTTTTTTCTTTTTTCTGTATTTTTTTTTTTCTAAAATCATTGGAAGGAGAGAAGAGAAGCACATCAGACATTAGCTGTTCTATGAGATTAGTTCTAATGCAGAGCATGACCTAAATATGCTTTGTAAACAACACACTGCCTTTCTTATCATTCAGCATATTAAACAGTTTAGCTGAGATTGGAAACATTCCCTATAATCTCCAAAATAACTTGCCTGTTATATGTGGAAAGGTGGGCAGAATTCTCACTTATTTGGTAACTTTTAATACATAATTTCAGATAAGGGTTTACTTATTGTCATAAATATCAGTAGGGAAATCATGTTTGCTTGTATTTTTATACCCCCTTGCATAGATATAAGGCATACACTAGTGAAGGTGTGAAAGATTAAGTCCCAGCATCCTTTTATTGCAGCTTGTATGACTTACGCTGTAGGCATACTTTCTTTTCTGACTCTTGCTGTGCCGGCTGGAGATATTATACACTTTCCCCCACCCCAAGTTATTCATCACTCTCTATAAATTGATTCTGTCCTCCAGGCCCAGTCACTCAAGTTAGCCCAAACCACTTTCATATGGTGTTTATTCTAACCTGTCTGACTGCCTGAAATGCTCATTTTTTTTCTTTAGTAGAACTGGGAGCAATAAAAAAACATCTCATAGGAACACCGAAGGTGATACAACTGTTTGCAGAGGGAATCTTTATCTTACAGAATTAGTGATAAAATAACCACTCCAGGATTTGTAAATATGTCTTCTATAGAATTAAAATCTGTGCTTCTTTATTATGACTAGACATATTACCGTAGTGTTACAGAAACTTTGTTTAATTAGAACTCCTACTCTCCCTTTCTCAGAAGAGGCATGCAAAAGAAGCATTAATACTTTGATCTTGGAGACAGAAAGACAGACAGAAGTCATATCTCTTCATTATTAAAATAATCACAATTTCAATCACTTCTTTGTGATGATATTAATGTTTTTAAAATATGATGTATTGATAATTAGAAAAAAAATATGCTTCCCACATTGGTTTTCTGCAGGATCTGGTAGGTCTCATTACATCAGGACACTCCATTTTTGCAGCTGGAACCTCAGCATCCTGTACTATGAGGACATGGTGGGGAAAAACAACTTTTGAAGTGTAAACCAATCAGAGGTGATATGTAACCCATGGAGAACAACGACAAATATGAAAAATGACATAATGCCATTTTTATCTTGCAATCAAAGATGCTAACAAGATGCTTTCACATAACTGAAATCTAAGGGAAGAGCTGCTAGCAGTTTTTTGTGCCTCTTCTGACAGAATTGGAAGATTCCCTTTGGGCCAGAGCTGATGTCATTAACATTGTACTTCCTAAACAAGGGCATGGTATTTCAGTATTAATTAGCGCATCATTAATCCAAATGCTTAACTCCTTAGCTGTAGTTAAAAGTGAATATATTTACAAACATTTTTGTTTTACTTTCAATATGCAGTTTACGTGGTATTGGGAAATGCATTAATTAGAACAAACTAAAGGCTTAAAAAGTCCTTTCCCATGAGAACCATGGAAAAGACTAGTGACTTTCTCTGCAGATGGTACAGCCAGACACAATAAGCCATTTTAAATACTCCAGCATGCATGGTAAATTACTCATAAACATTTTTATCATCCAAATTCATAAACATTTTATACATCATAATTAAAAACTTTTAAAAAAGCAGGCCCGTGTTGGACAATATGACAGACATGGCTAAGAAGTAAAATGGATGGTTATGCACCACAGTGAGACGACAAGCTCAGAATAGACAATTGAACAGTCAGTGAAAACACTGAACTGAATATTATCAGACAAATGCATTATTCAGCAACTTTTTCAAAGCCATAGCCCTGACCATCTGGGTGTTAGAACACAGAGGTGAAAGCATAGGAGGTATATTACTATCCAAGGGCTCTTCTAAACACAAATTCCAGAATGCATCCTCATATTTTTTTACTGAAATCCATCCATTTAAAAGGAAAACAAAACAAGCAATCTTTTTCTGGAAAGAATACAGCAATACAGAGTTCATTGATTCAAGGTGAAAATAAAAATTCTCATTGAATTCTCTTCCATACTGTCAAGCTCTCTGAACACTGTCCCTTATCCACAGCAAACATTAGAAGAAATCTTCAAGTTTTCTTCCTTCTGAATTGTCAAAAATAATGGATGCTCTGGAATAAGATAAGTTCTGTTTGATTTTGATTTTGCCTGCTAGGGTACCATCTGAACTGAGTGAATAACACAATCTTCTATCAAGGTTGTACTGCATGCAATTGCCAATTTATGTTGAGGCTCTGCAGGGCAAGTCTCACTATCAAACAGGATCTTAATGCTCTGTACTGGTGCAAAAATCTTTTTCTCTTCTTCTGTGCAGAATCATATTCTTGCTGTGTACTTTACCTCTATGAACTGATACCAAAAAAAACCAAAAAAAGAGAGAGTATTTGGATCATCATCCCACTATTCCAAGACCACACTTGACCCTATCAGTCACAAAGATTGTGAGACATTAGGTGACAACACTGTACATCCACTTTGCTAATGACCTTTCACTTAGCATGGGTTAAAATACCAGCAAGGCAACTTATTCTGACCATGCTTTTAGCCATGCCAAAGAATGTGGCTGCAATAAATTTTTTAAGATCATTTGATTATGACATTTTTTCAAGGCCATAAGGTTGGATTTCCATCTTAAACAGTGCAGATCTCTAAGTTTCTTCTTTAACAGGTCATTTCTTTAACAATCCAGCTTTCACCAATTAGTGTGTGTCCATACAAGTTAAATTATTCTGCCACCAGAGTCAGATGATGAGAAAACCAAGTCTTTTCTGAAACCTAGATGCTCCCAGCTCCAGGGCACAAAAAAGATTTAAAATTTTCTTCTATTTACTGTACTAAAATTAGGTGCCTTGTAATTTAAATTACATTAATTATAAACTGCAACATTTAAAATTTTTAAAAAAACTCTCTGCTGCCTGTGGAGAAAAGAAACCGTAATGAGCTAGAGTTCACTAGAGTCTGAGTAATAATGATTTCAAGGTCATGGACTGATAGATCAGCAGGGGGAAAAAAAGGACTGGTAAATATCAAAGACAGATGAAATTGCCTTATCCTCAGGATTTGTTGAAATCATGTTAACTACAGGAATTTGTTTAAATAGCTTGGCAAGAGTGAAATTAGTGACTTTGCTATAAATGGCTTTATAGGTACATATTTTGAGATTAACTCTTGTCTAGATTTCTTTTTGAATCTTCTTGATTCAAAAACTAATCACAATGGGGAAAGAAAGGTGAGAGCTAAATAAATGGTATTTATTCCAAATAGAAGTTGTCCAAGGAAGAATACACACCCTTAAACTTAATAACTGCACCTGCTTTCATCCCAAGGCAAAGACATACTGTCTGAATAATATCATCGACTAGTGAGAAAGGTAGGTTGTCTGGAGGTTACTTTAGTTTTATCTGCGTTACCTAAAATACAACTGTAACATTTTTGCATTATAAGGCTTTCCTAAGACATATAATATTAATCCAGTGAAAATACTGTATAAATGCTTGAAAGTCCATGCTTTATACATGGATTCAGAAAAAAAAAAGTATATACTAATACAGCAAAGCTCTTTGTCTCCCCTTCATTCAGAAACATAGGTTGGAAGAGACCAAAGCCATACCCCTCTTGATACTGCCCTTGTCCTTTAGTCTAAATTCCTTCTTCCTCCCTCACTTTTCCTGAAAAAAGGCAACTAGAATTATATACACAAGGCCTTACCAGAGTCTTGTACAAAATATGTAATACACACTTCTGTGCCAGACACATCCTTTCTGGTATTCCCAAGTATGGAATTAATCTTTTTCTACAGCCACATCATGCTGGTTGCTCAGTCGTTCTATGATTGATACACCCACATCTTTCTTCCACTCTGTCACTTCTGGCTGATCAGCTCTCAGCTTATAGCAGAAATTCCCTTCCTCCTCAGTACATGATTGTCAAGGACTCTTATGGAACTGGAATTGTCCCGACATTGCTGTTATACCACCATCTTCTGGCTTGGACATCCAGCCTCCGACAGACTGCATGCACCCAGACCACAGCGCGCCTGTGCAGAGACCAGGGCATGAAAAGCAGAAACACGAACTGCACTCACGCAGACCTGGAGACGCTGGGAATTTGATCCCTTTTCATGGCTTCCGGGTAACCCCTGGATTAAGCGTATCTTGTTTTATATGTTGTGTAGTTTAGCAATGTTGTTATTTTTACCATGTGTCATTCCATGTTTTGTTCAATTAATTCAACGTGTTGTGACTAACATGCAGTTTGTTGCCGTCCCATCACCAGACAATGTTAAATATATCCATGCAGTGTATCAGCCAAAACCTGTAGTTGTAAAAATTGTGTAAACAAACGCTCTCTTTTCTTGCCTTACTATCCTCTCCTTCTATCACCACCCTGGACCGTGAAGACAGAGATCTGCGAGTCAAGACAGCAATCTTTGAGCCACGGGGTGATGTAAGAGTCTGAAGTGTTAAGAACAATTGTCTCAAAGCTTGCTTGGGTGTGTTTATCTGATAAGACTGGACAGCAGACCACTCTTCTGTCTGATAAGGCCCAAGGGCGGACCATTCTTTGGCTTATCAAGTGCCACTATCTTGCAAAGAGATGCACAAACTTGCTGAAGCTGCAGGCCATTCTTTGGCTTATCAGGTACCATTAACTTGCAAGGAAATGTGCAAACTTGCTGAAGCAGCAGGCCATTCTTTTGCTGATCAGGTACCATTAACTTGCAAGGGAACATGCAAGCTTGCTGAAGCAGCCGGGCATTCTTTGGCTTATCAGGCACCACCAAGAATGGGACACCAATTGATATCCGGGCCAGGCCACTTGCCCACCAGCAATACATATTGTGTGACTGGATGTGCAGGTGTGGCATACGTGGTGTTCCTCTGGGTAACCAAATGGAAATGAGAGGGCAAACTCCCTCTCCAACATGGGATAAAAGACGGTACAATGAAACCAGAAGTAGGCAGAAAGAAGAAGGCAGAAAGAAGAGGAAGAAAGAAATGTAAGAAAGGAATGGAAGAAGAAGCTTTTCCACCTCTGAAGAACTAAAAGAAGAAGAAGCCTTTCCACCACCGAAGAGCTGAAGACTGAGGACCAACGGAACGCCACTGGATCCAGGGTGGTGACTATCCTTTGCTTACCTCTCTCATCGCTTGCTTATTTTCCACCTAATATTTCCTGCCTTTTCTATCGCTTTACTCTTTTATATTTACCTAATAAAACATCTGATTGGCGGCATATGACCTCGTTTGTGTCTTAATTTCGCCCTTGGGATCATTACGAACTTTCCCCGAGCCTGACAATCAGACCGGGTCGTAATAATGATCTTTTACTTTTTTTACTATTACATTTGATCCCATTTACATTACTGCCCTTCTCAAGGCCATACAGTTCTTTCTTCTTTTTCATCTCCCAGTTTACCATTAGCTGTTCTTCATCCTCATTGGAACACTGTCCCTGTATTTGGCAGTAGATTTCTCTTGTCACAAGACAGCGTCTTCCTTATGACAGGCAAGAAAAAAATGGGCAACAAGAAACAATACACAGGCAATACCAAATGGATACCTATCTCCATTATTCCACTTCCTTTCTTTCATCCCTGTGAAACACCTACCAGTCCACTGCTGCTGAGATCCTTCAAGGTTATGCCCAGCTGGCTTGCTGCCTGATTATTGTTGGAAAGAGCTGGCCAAAGCCAAGGATCTTGCTATATACAGGCCCTGTAATTCAGGGCAGGAACTGAGTGAGGTTTATCAGCTCCATCAAAGCTCCCCACATTTCTGTTATGAAAAACCTTGTCCTGTCCTGTTTGGTATCACAGAGAAATGGAGGGAAGGACCGAGGGCAAAGGAATCCCATGATATTTGACTACACAGACCTGAAAATAGAGTAATTCCCTTCACTTTAACTTCTGTCAATCACAAACTCAATAACTGAGTTTATAAAGACTGAGTTTATAAAGAGGAATATTTCTTGCTGGGCCTGGAATGATATGTTAATGTAAAGAGAGGCTTCTGGTTTAAGCCACCTAGGAGTATGTAGTGGTTTTAAGTAATAAGAACACCTGCCAAGGACTGAGTATCTGATTCTTCACAGTTCAGGGACGGCAAATGCCTTTTTTTTTTTCAAGTCCTTCACTGTTCATAAAACATCATAGTAAATATTAAAAGATGTACAGTCTGTTTTGTGAAAAGGGATGTCAGAAATTTTGATTCTGCGAGTGTGCAGTCATTCAGGATTTTTGAGAGTCTCATTTACGTGGAGCAGATGGGTGTAGACTGACCAGTAAAGAGTCACTAATTTCCAGAAAGACCCTTGTGTTAGGAGGTGGCAATAAGTGTGCAGCAGCAGCCACATACCTGCTTTTAAATCTCATCACAATCCAGTTTATTATGCTTCATAATCCTAAAGTTGCCCAGAGCAGTCTTCTACAGCATTGAGACCAACACTTCAGCAACAACAAAGGCACCATGGTCACCATTGTCTTGGGGAAGACCACTGACCCTCCATGCTGTCCTGCAGCTCCTCAGTGACCCCCAGAGAGAGAGCATACCCCAGTGTGCTGAGGTCACTGACGGTGGATGTATGTCAACAAGTATTCCCCCAGAGGAGCCTGTGATTGTTGTAACTGTGGGGAGCGCTGTCCCTAATGATGTACTCAGCACTTCACTAACCATCATGGGCATCCAGTCATGGGAAGATGACAAAGTGTTTTGAAAACTAGCATGTCTCCTGAGAAAAACAGCCACCACAACGTGTGAAAATCCTGGAGCATAGATTGCCATCTGTATAGATGCCCAATGATAAACATTTCTGGATAATTTTTTCATAGATATTTAATTAATCACAATGGTCCCTGTGGACATTTAAAATATTTTTTGTAACCTTTTTAAAAGTTTATCCTTGCCAGCACCCCAGTGAACTACTATATTCACCTTTATCTATCCACTTTGTTAACTGTTTCAAACAACTCTGGATAAATGGATAAATGAGTCACACTTTTCCTTAGAGGAGCTGGATTGGCATGACTATATCAGGTTACACTTACTTACCTTACTCTTTAATTAGGCTTTTCAGGGCATTCCCCTGAGCAAAATTAGAATTTGCCAAGCTGTAATTTGTAGGATTTTCCCTGGGTCCTGTTTCAATTGGAGGAAGCAAAGAAGTGACTTTCCCATTTCAAGCACAGTCACCATTTTAAGGATAAATTCCTTTTCATTAACTCTGCTACTTTACACTTTCCTTACTTCATGCCTCTCAAATGAATATTCTGCTGTCTTAGTTGCTGAGTTGCTTCATAACTTCCTCCTCTGAGACTTCAGTCTCTGTCAAGACCATGCTGTTATTTCCATTAAAAAAGTGTCCTTGGAATAGGAATTTCCCCAATGGCTTCTACAACAGGGACTGAAAGAAATTTTTTCATCAGCTGCTGAGTTACTTCACTCTCTTCTTTAATTGCCCGCCATGTCATGATTCCTCTTGGTGATCTAGAGGTGTCTTCATCCTTGCTCCTAATGTGTTTTAAGCACATGCTACTTTTCCCCTCCTATCCTTAGCTCTGTATCTCTGACTTAATCATTTAATCATTGCAGTCTTAACATACAGCTGGGTCACTGAGGCCCTAAAAGGACAGCTGGCAGTGCAGACCCACTGAGCCAAACTGTCCACAGGGATCCTAAAACTTCCTTCAAAACTGGGATTTAAGCTAAGGCAAATGGCATGTGCTTGTGAACCAAAGGATTGAGAAAGGGACTCCAATGTGACATAATACATGATAACTTTATATCTTTAGTAAATTGTTGTTCCCTAAGTGTCTTAGCATAAACATTCAGACACTCTTTATTTAATAGGATATTTTCAAGTAAGGTCTCAGAAAGAATGGAGTAGAGAGCACAGAATTTGAGTCACTGCTTAAAATTTATGTAAGACTCTGCTGCTGCCAATCAAAACCTGAAGGGAGACCATAACATGGAGCAACAAAGCCATTACTCTGAATTTATCTGTGCATGCCAGGAGACCATGTAATGAAAATAGTTTCACTTCTGTAAAACCAAATCACATTTTCTCGGTTTTTATTTTCTTTTTTTTTTAAACTTTGAGATTTACACAACAGTTCTGGAAGAAAATATTATGAGTAATACTGTAAATACTGGGAAAATGCCTATTAAACTGCTAGTTAAATCTCCTTGCTAACTGGTACTCACAATCAACAAACATAGCTGGATCATCACTTAAGGAAGAGCAATAATATTAAAAACACAAACAGGAAAGGGGTTTCCCTACATACATCTAGACAGGAATATGTAGCAAGTTCCTTTAGACTCCATTTCATTTAACTTATTACTTAGACACAGTGAAATTGGATTATTTCAACATGCAGTACATGGGATTAAACCTTAAACTAGTTTGGAAGTTTAAAATGCCTGTTTGGGAGTGCTTTCAAGGAAGGAGGCAAAAGGAGCTTTCAAGGATGTTCAGGAGCTGTGAGAAGGATTTTTCTAAGAGTTTGACCATTTTTTTATATGCCAAATAAAAAGGGCATATCTTTCTTTTTCACTATTCAAAATTGTCTATAAATCATGTCATAATTAACTGTTCAGAATTTCCCTTATATTAGGAATGCCTATTGTGAATTATTGCTCAATTGCATTGAACAATAAAAAATCATTGTCAAGGTATGGTACAGCTCTCATAATTTATCTGGGGGAAAAAAAGGGATTTCTCGGAAGGGCTGAATAAGCATACCTATCCTTAGATAGCAATACTTTAATGCTATTCCAGAATTTGCCATCATCCATAAAAAAGTGTTTGTGTGCAGAAAATGGACTCCAACACTGTGAGTCCAAATCTGTTTTTCTCCTGAAATGATGTCCTTATACACTGTCACCTAAAAACATGATTAAAGTAAAAAGTCATATGAAAACTGTCAAATGTGGCTTAAGAAGGTACCTCCAGTGACAAGTGTCATTTATTAGTGTTACAATACTGCAGGCAAAAGTCCAAGAAATATAGTTAACAAATTGATACCATACATGTATATGCTTCTGCATGTGCACTAAGTGCACTAACACAGACACACCTGTATGCAGTCCATCCTTAACCAAGTTTCCATTGTACTAACAAATCTGCAGGCCCAATCTAGATCATTTTAAACATCTCCTTAGCTCTTTTTCAGATGCAGATATGCAAGGATAAAAATTAAGTCTGTTGCACCTGTGAAATCTAATTCAAATTTCAATCATATAAAGGGGTAGAAAGTGACTTTGTCTATGTTGGAGTATGGCATAAAGGAGATCAAGACAACAGAAATCTGGCTAATTTCAGAAGAGAAAGCAATATGGTTATTTCAGTGCAGTGTTGAGGCAAGCATTATTAACTTCCTGTGAAGTGTGACACAGCCACAGCTTTCAGGATTGATCTGGCATCTCTGTGAAGTGTTTTTTGCATAGCATAGTTAATAGCACTATTTCTCTAAGCTCCTCACTATTAATAAATACTAATAAATTGCCTCCTCATTGTCATTACAGTCAGAAAAAATACATTGCCATATTATTTAGAACTTTATTGATCATAATGCATCTACACAGCTGTATCAAATTTAAGTCAATCATTAAAACTTATATCTAGCATTTTTTAACACAGGAGAACTTGATGTACAAATTGCTGTATGACAGACAATAATTACAAACCCATGCCAGATAGAAAGGTGAGGAAAATTCCTGGAATGATTACAGGTGAAAATAAAGTGTGGGTAGATTTAACTCTTTTGTGTGCTTTTGTGAAGAAAATCGATGAGCTTTATTTTTGTAAAGGAATTTTCAGAAAAAAAGCCCTTCTATTTTTGTTCAAAGGAAAGCTTAATGAGTAATCTATGTGAAACCATTAACTGGGAAAGGTACAGATTCTTTGGTAAGTTCTCCTGGTACGCCGCCAGCACTCTCTCCTTTCACCATAAGCTTTGGTGGCTGCTTCTTTTGAAGCTTCTGGAAGTCTTTATCCCTGGATATTTTTAGCCCTGGATTGGTCTAATCTCTGGCCAATGCTATTGTTCATCCCACAATAACAATAATAGCATTTGGCAGTGACATGAGATGTTAAGGTTTTTTTAGTGCTGCTAAACATACTTCAATTAATTTTCAAAACAGCCTTTTAAATATTATTAGCTATTTTTTTTTCAGAATAAAAAGATGAGAACACACTTAAGTCAGATATCCAAAGCCTTATATGTTTTTATTGTCAGCTAAGTACTAAAACTCTCTAGTTGATGGCTCTCTGTTGGGCTTTGTTTAGGCCATGAGACCTGGTTTGCTAAGCTTCTAAAAACCTTTCTGCAGAGATTCTTTTTTCTTAGGAGCTTCACTTGGGAATTTGCTGCAGAAGGTACTGAAATTGCAGAGAATTCAACACAAATAATTTTCAGTGTTGAAAACTTCTACGTCCAAATGTCAACATAGTATACATGAACTAAGATGTGCAAGTTTGTATCTTAGAGGTGAAAACTGGGTTCCAGTGAAAGCAAAGATTTCCTTCTCACTCGACATTGTG
The DNA here is from genome assembly GCA_020745775.1 of Theristicus caerulescens. Classification (NCBI taxonomy): domain Eukaryota; kingdom Metazoa; phylum Chordata; class Aves; order Pelecaniformes; family Threskiornithidae; genus Theristicus; species Theristicus caerulescens. The sequence goes on along the minus strand of CM036564.1, from coordinate 23,022,172 downwards.
GTACTGCATTTAGTGCTACAGTCAGGTACAATGTCCTGCGTCTCAGATCTCAAAACACATTAACTGAGCTGGCAACAATTCCTTTGCAGGAACTGTGAAACCAGCAGAACTATAACCCCAAATTCAGACCTCAGAAACTGCTGTTGAAGTTGATTTTGTTTAAATAATACATCTATTTGCCCCTTACTTTCTTTTTGCTATTCTGCATTGATTCTTGTTTTCCTTTGGGTTTCTTGAAACCTTTCTTCTCTCTAAAACAGACCAAAAAGTTAAAGGATAAAGATGATTGCTTTTGTTTCACATTAAATTGCACAGCTCCAGAGCAGTGAGGGGTTTACGTTTTATTGCCATATAAAATGTCATCATGAAACATTTTGCGTTCTGTAAAGTGGCAGACATGCAACAGCCATAAAAGTCAGCTCTTTTAAGTAGATTCAGGGCCTAAGTGGGAAGTAGTCAGATGTCTCAGGAGGCCTCACTTACAGAAAGACATAAAAATAAAAGCCTGGATTTTCAGTGAATGTAAGGTGCTGAGACTCCTTAAAAAAACTCAAAATATTATCTTTTTAGAAATTGAAATTCTGATCTTGTTCGAAAGAAATTAAGTAGTAGCATTTATATTAGATACTGGCAACAAGCAGTCTGGGATCAATCTTGGCATCCATTGGAAGCAGCATATTCTCCATTTCCCACACAGCTGGTTCTATGAGGAACACCACTAGAAGATAAAGAACTATGCCATTATTGACAAGTCTATAAAAGAAATATTCAATAATTCCTTAAGTAAGCGTATTGCAGTTTTGACCTTATTCCCACCTGCCATTCAATGACATCTCTTGATTGATCATCTAATGTAAATAGGAATAGAATCTCAAATGAGGGATTAAAATAAAATTATTCCCAAAGTAAACATAATCCTAGTCAATATTTTATAAAGCCTTGACTTAAGTGATCATTTCATTTGCGGTCCTTTTCATAAAAGAAGATTTACATGGCCTATGATGGCACTAACCTTTTCCTTGGATGGGTAGCACATCTCATATATTTAAGTAATTATCTGATAGATGTCTTGAATTATCACCAGGAAAAAAAGCATGAAAACATGTCAAAATTATTTAAAGGGACCGTTACATGCAGTTATCTGTCCCTATCTTGTTTTCATTTCTCTATTGATATGTTACAGCCATATCAAAATCTTTGGACTAAATGGTCATTGCCCCAAAAAAAAAAACTTCTCTTGATTTTTCACATGGTAAAAGCAGAAGAAACTCACTCCTACTCCAAATTAAGGATTTCTTTTACTGCACAAAAACTATTAAGATCACTTTGAAACTGCTTAGTCAGGTTTTGGTCCATTCTTATTCAAAATCTTAGTTTGTCCTCTCTGTTTCTCCTAGTAATCAGGTTTGCTATTCCCTCTTGAGCTAGATTAACTCTTGCACAGAAGACAAGGGCAGAGGTGGGCAGAGCTTAAGTGGCATTTAAATGGAACATTGGTCAAGTGTTGGCCCTCTGCACAGGGTTAATTTAACCCATTAAAAAGTGTATTTTGTAGTTGGAAATGGACAGAGTGTACAAAAGAAATCTTCTGGTCATGTGACTTCATACACTGTGGCCCTGCTTGCAAATGTAGTTATTTGTAAAGATTGTGGCATGTTCATTTGGATTTTTTCTTTCTTTCATCTTCTACTCCTGCTTCATGTTAAGAGTAATCTATGTCACACTAGAGAGAAGATGTGGTGCAAAACAATTAATAGAATTTAAAACATGGAGAAAAGTAATTAGATGAACTGTTTCTACTTAGATTACCAAAAGGAACTTTGAAAATCCAGCTCTTTGGTTTCCTGTGCCTTGTTTCATGCATTTGTAATGCAGTTTCAGATGTGCTGTGAAGCCAAGGGTTTTTCGTACTTTCAGGAAAAAATATTGGAAGCGAAAGCCTGTGTGTGCACATACCCATGTATAAACATTTTACAAACTGCCATTATTAAATATATAGGCTGGAAAGGAAAGACATATAATAGAGACAAATTAAATTTTTCAGAAGAAATACACATCATAACAGAAACTCAATTTTTTTTTAAATATGAAAGCTGTTTTATTACTTTGAAACAAGAGTGATTCATATAAAGATCTATGTGGACATGAAAAGATGTTTGGTTTTACTATTCTTTTCATAAATTGGAAGAGAAAAACATTTTCCATTTACAGTTGCAATGTAATAATAGTAAATTTATTTTATAATTTTATTTTGAAAGCCTAGTTGTAAAATCATGTATCTGGTGCCTAACCATTTGGGTACACTCACATGAATCAAACACATTTCAATGTTCCGGGCAACTTGATACATGCACTTTTATCAAGAAAGCAAAGGATCATACATACGTAATATTGTATTTTTCATCATACTGGAGTCCATTTTTCCAGTAGCTGCTTAATGTTCTCCACCTAAACAGGCACAACTTTCCCCACATAGCTTATTCTGCAGTAACTGTAATGTTAGGGAATTTGGTTTTAGCAAACTGTTCTTACGTACTCTCTTAAGCTGCAACTTTCTTCTGCTGCACCCCATGTCAAACAGCACCTAGCACACAAACATGCTGCCATAGTGTTACATTAACAAACTTGATTGGACACATAGCTTGAACATAACTTACTCAGAAACTCTGTCTTACTTTTACTAGATTGACATTTCATGTTTTCTGGTTTGGTTCATACTATAGAGCTCAGCTTTTCTCAATACCTTTGCAGATCATATTTCTTTAGTGAAATTAAATCCAAATTTGGCTTTTTATATGTTGCAACAGCCTGAATATTGTTTGACTTCATCCCTTAGGTTACGGTGTTCCTTAAACCAAGCCATGCTTTGCCCCTGATTTCTTCAGGGAAGCTCATAAGAAAAAGGGAGCTTACCAGCACTCACACCCTGGGACTGGGGAGGATGCCAGGCCAGCCACTGGCTTGAACCCAGCCTTTTTTGCCTTTTTCTATGGCCTAAAGAATTTGCACTGACTGAAAATATAGGGACAAACCAGTGATTACACCAACTCCCAGAGATGTGACCTAAGAGAAAGACACACAGGGTAGTCACAGGTCTGCCCAGCACTGAATCTGGAGTATTTAAACCAGTGCCCAGAGTGAAGAGGCTGAGCGCGGAAGGAGCATGTTAACAGCAAAGGAAAACTGTTTCCAGCAGCAGAGCCCTACAAGGATTTACTGTAGAGCCAAAGCATGTCTCCTCCCCAGCAGAGGAACTATGAGATTGTTAGAGTAAGTAAGTAATGAGGTTAATCAGCCTTAATTATTCCAATAGCATACAGGACATTTGCAGAGAAGGGAAAGGAAGAAAAGGGCAGGCAAGGCAGGGGAGGAACTTCCTCAGCTTTTGGAGACCACTGCTGTATACAGCTATGGTTCTTGCCTATCAACAGAAAGATAGGTGTACTTGAAATGTCATTTTGGTATTTGTAATTCTTATAAACAGATAATGTTTTTAAATCATTTAAGACTTCTCAGATCAGACAAGTGTCCAGATTCCTGCTGTTCACATAAATCCTAGTTCAATACCTACAAGTGATTTTTAATAAACAGGTAATTCTATTCTGCTTCCTATCTGCACCCTTCCTTTCTCAAAAAATGTTTTTTTCCCTGAACTTTTCAACGTCATTTTTCTGCTCTGTGTCTCTGAACACAATCATGAAATTCATCAAGTTTTCATCTTCCTCACTGTTTTTCATTCATCTTGCATTTACTTTTTTTTTTTCCAAGCAGTTGTACTTTTGTTATATACCTGGAAAGACTTGCCTCTTATCTGCAGTTCATGATATTTGTTTGGGTGTGTCCTCTAATATAGAAAAGGATATTAAAGATGGAGAAGTTTTCTATAAAAATGGATCAGGAGCAACTGCATTTAACATGGCATCATTACGTTTCCTCCAAAACCACAGCAAATGGGCTGTCACAATATGTTGGGAGAGTTCAGTGGGAATGGGTCTGTGGGAATGGTTCAGTGGGAATGGTTCAAAGCTGCACCAGGGGATGTTTAGACTGGACATTGGGAATCATTTCTTAACCAAGAGGGTGGTCAAACACTGGAACAGGTTTCCTAGAGAGGCAGTTGATGCCCCTGGCCTGTTAGTGTTTAAGAGGCATTTGGACAATGCCCTTAACGTGCTTTAACTTTTGGTCAGCCCTGAACTGGTCAGACAGTTGGACTAGATGATCGTTGTAGATCACTTCCAACTGAAATATTCTCTCTCGTCTCGTCTCGTCTCGTCTCGTCTCTTCTCTTCTCTTTTCTCTTCTCTTGTTACAGATGTTAATACAGTTGAATAAATACAAGGAATCTGTGCTCCTGCTTTTCTTCCATCACTTAGAGGCATTGAATCAGCGTGACTTTCTGACTCTTGCTGTTTGGTTCTTGTGCTTTGGTGTTGTACCAATAAAGATCATCTCAGCAGCAAGGGTGCTTGATCAGAGTGACACTGATAGTAATGAAAATGTTACCTAATGAGTTTTATCAGCCTGTATTGGGTCTAGCTAAGATGGCGTTAATTTTCCCCATAGCAGCCCTCATAGTGCTGTGCTTTGTATCAGTAGCTAGAAAGGTGTTGATAATACACCAGTGTTTTGGCTACTGCTGAGCAGGGCTTGCACAGCATCAAGGCTGTCTCTCCAACATTCCCCCTGCCTCAACCCCAAAGGCCAGTAGGCTGGGGGTGGGCAAGATCTTCGGCGCTGACATAGCCAGGACAGCTGACCCAAACTGACCAAAGGAATATTCCATGCCATATGATGTCTGCTCAGCAATGAAAGCTAAGACAAAGGTGGAGAGCAGGGGGGCATTCGTTATTATGACATTTGTCTTCTGGAGCAACCACTACGTGCACTGAAGCCCTACTTCCCAGGAAGTAGCTGGACATCACCTTCTGATGGGAAGTAGAAAATAAATCTTTTGTTTTCCTTTGCTTCCATGTGCAGCATTTGCTTTTGCTTTATTAAACTGCCTTTATCTTGACCCATGAGTTTTCTTCCATCTTATTTTCTCCCCTCCTGTCCTGCTGAGGAGGGGAGTGATAGAGCGGCTTGGTGGGCACCTGGCATCCAGCCAAGGTCAACCCACCACACAGCCCTACATAGCATAGACTTTGTGACAGCGATTCATGATTTGAAACTCAGGACCATCTGCTCCCTCAGAAAATTCCCTAGCCAAGGTGAAAGGTGAGGCTTAACAGCTGTATCATCTTTGCTTTCCTCAGACTAATAAGATTGTGGCAGGCAGAGTCTTCCATATGTTCCAGTATCAATGAACTCATTGAGCAACTGTTCTCAGTCTTGTCATGTCTGTGCTGAACTAACAAAATGAAGTATAGTACTGTTGCTCCCTCTAAAATGCTCTAATCTCAGCCTTTATCCTCTGGCACATGCTACAATTCACTGTTTGACTGAAGCTGTTACCACTTTCTGCAGACTTTGTGCAAGTGGCTCCCATAAGAGGTAGAGGAGCCCTGTTTATGGTTCATAACATATGCTGCTTCTATGGATGTACTACAATAACAACCATTAGTGATTTATTTCTTTGAATTGGTTCCCTGACCCGCAGAGGTCAAAGGGAATATGTTAAATAAATTGGATCCACATTTGCTCCTTTAGTTCTCTTTTTATACAGAAAAAAAAAAAAACCCAAACAAAAAAACCCACAAAGCCCAAATTTTTCCTTTTTATTACAGGTAGTGGTGATTTTAACTTTTGTTTTCTGTAAGTTGGATAATAAAAGGAGAATATAGTAGTTCCATACAACAATATATATATATATAATATAATATAATATAATATAATATAATATAATATAATATAATATAATAATGCTTCTTTCAGGACTTTAGCATCCATTTTCAAAAGTGCATTGAAAACGAAGCATACTAATATTTTTTTCTGGGTGCACAGGTAGCAGCAAGAATTTGCCATTAATATTTCTAAGGATAGTAAGTATGCAGTATCACACAGCTAGTTGAAAACATCAGTGAAGATTTACTGGTTTTTAAGTCTAAAGTTAAAAAGCATTAGCAATTCTGGAGAGCTTGGAAAAAGCAAGTGTTTCAAATTCTTTGTTTTAACATTTAGCAAGAAGTGTTCTTTTCCCAAAGCAGCGGCACACAGTAGCACTGGTTGTAGGAGTAGCCAGGGCTGGATCTCCAGTGGGATCTGACTGTAGGCTGCAGGGTGATAATATGCTTTGTAACACTGTTTAGGAGTCACTGGCTCAGATCAAATTCCTTTTAGGGGAGGTGGACCCATGGCCAAGCCTGAGAACTGCTTCATCAAACTGATAAACTGGGGATGAAAAAGAAGAAAAAATCACCACATAGACCTACCTCTGGACAGAGTCTGCCATTTAATCTCTCTTACTTTTCCTTCTTTACCCAATATAAAACACACAATGGTAGAAGCAGGTGCTCCCCTCTGCTCCGCAGCAAAGCTACCGCTGGTGGGCTCAGAGCTCACCCATCGCTGCAGCCACCCCGCAGCCTCAAGTCATAACCACTGCCTATTCTGCTTTGTCTATTCTTTCCTCATTTTAGGGGCCAGTGGTGTGGTACACTGGGACTAGAAATGCTAATGCAATAAAATACTCTGTTCTAAAATACTATTCCAAGCACATGGCTGGAAATGCCCATTGCACAACAAGCTTGTCAGTGCCTCGATGCATCCTTAAAATGTATGGATGCTACTAGAAAGGAAGTATAGGTGGTGCATAGATTTGTTCTGTGGCCAGGACATTTGCAAAGAAATGCTGAGATCAGGCCAAACAGTCAACCTGAAATCTAACCTCTTGTACCTTTTGGTTTAGGTAGCATGATAAAGCCAGAGTGGAATATGTGCTGCGGTAAAAGGCAGAATGTTAGAGAGCCAAAGGATTAGTTTTTAAAAATCTTAATTAAGAATGGAAATAGTGATGTAGAAAAAATCTTGGCTCACACCTTGTTAGTACAAAGATGTTTTTTTAAATAATATTTCATTTGTTCTAACTTTAAGTTTCCTGATGAAGGAAGTTGCTATCTCTTCTTCCACGAGGCTGCTCTTCACTTTAATTACTTGGTTTGTCAAGGAGCCATTTTGTAATACAGACATCTTGAGTGTTTCTCTTCTTTATTGCCTTCTCTGTTTTAATCTGCATGCTCTAAGACTATGCAAGCAATTCTTTCAGGTTCGTTTTTCCAAAATCTTTTCTTTACTTATAAAGGCATACTATACTAAAGGAAGTGGAATACTGCATTGATTAATGACATGTGAAAAAAGGCCCAGGTGTCTACTGATTTCAAAAAACACTGGAAATAAATGAAGGGAAACTACTGCCTCGAAATCGTTAGTCATCAACAAACCTAGAGATTAAGTGTGCTATGTTTCTCATGAGAAGAGCCATGAAATCAGCAGATATTGAATCGAGACATGCTCCTTAGAGGACAGATGAACAATCTTACATGTATTTATTGTGAGGTGGAGGGGGGTTTGTTTATTTTGAAAAAGACCTCTTTTTTTAGAGATATGGGAGATCCTAGATTTTTGAGATTTTAGACTAGCTCTATGAAAGCAAAACTACATAATTTGAAAGTCTTCATTTCTGATAGGAAAGTAAAATTTTCAAATCATTCTCTCAAGAGAAATTGGCACATAAAAATAAAATGAGAGTCCTCTCAGTGTTTTCAAGCCAATCCAAAATCAAGATGTACTGAAAAATCTCATGGAAGTGGGCTTTCCCTGTTAGATTTTTAACATACTTTTTTTTTTTCTCAAAACTGGTCTGAATTAGTAACTGCTTATCCCTTCCTTTTAGAGGTTTGCATCCATTATCAAGATTATGACTGTGAAGTGAACTAGCTTTGGGGTTTGCATTAGTACAAACCACTCTGCTAGGAGGTTAAGAAGTGAAAAAAAAAAAACCCTAAGAAGTGGAAATGACCTATTTTCTTGCTATTGTTTCAGAACTCAACCACCTGGCATGGCCCCAGGTCAGCCACACCACAGACAGCCTTTTCATTCACTGTCACTGGCTGTGGTATTTCAGGAGATAGATAGATATATTTTAACTCCTTTGTGCTGCTTTGAAGCTTCTCTAATGCCCTAAGACTGACTAGAACCAGACTGCGATAAGCACTGGCATCTAAAAGAGGCAATAGCTGACAGCCTAATGATCTCCACACAGCCCACAGACAGTTCCTCCTATTTGGCAATTGATTTGTTTTCTGTCAGATGCATTGATAGTGAGACTTATTTTTCAGACTTGAAGTTCTCCATAGACCAGACTGTCCTCCAGAGGTAGGGGACAAATAATCCCTCCTATGGGCTTTGCCTGGTCCCAGACAACTGCAAGTAGGAGTAGAAAATGGCCTTTTCTCTTACTGAACTGAGATTGAGCACCTCTTTTCCCACAGCAGCCAGCATATTGTATTTAGTCCCCTCTAGCACCTACCTCAAGTCCTTGAGTCATCATGGAAAAGGTTGCTGTGTAGAGGAGGAAGCAGTATATATCAGAGGATATCTTTGTGGACCTGAAGGAGAATGATTGTGCTCAGGGCAGCTTTTTGTTGCCTTAGGCCTCCCTGATGCTCTGCTTCCTGGTACAACCAGTGATACCACAGAGCTACTGCTCTTCCTGTACTCTCTGCTACATCTAACCGGCTTGTGCATGGAAGTCAGTGGTACAAAACAAATCACTGCCAGGAAAGTGTAAAGCAAAATGAATATCCAGGATTCAGAATGGCAACAGAATGAGAGGAGATACAAATGTGAATATCCATCACATAAGGCTGTCGTCTGTATTCAGAAGGTTGTTAATTGCTTTGTTGAATACCTGAAGGAAAGCCCTGTCTCTACATAATATAAATTGTACAGCTGAACAAAGCATACCCAGTGGTCTAAATGTATAAGGAACTTAATGAGCAATGATCTGAGAGAAGAAAAAAAAATGATGAATGAGATTTTTAAATATATAGTCCTATAAACATAATTTCTTTTCTATGGTGAATGTTAACACCAAAATGAATAATGAAAATTCAGGAAGTAATTGTTAAATCTTGTCATATTTAAGTGGTGCTATTTATTCGGATTCATGAGGGAAAGGAAGCTTTATACAAAGCTGCAGGTAAACAAGATTACATTACATAGCAGCATACCCTAATAGCCAGCAGAGAACCGCACATGCAAGGAGAGCAAGCCATCCTCCTCTACACAAATCTCACTCTACACATCTGGCAATGTGATCCCCAGGCACCAGTCAGCTAGTGGTAACAGCACAGCCCCAGTGTGTTGTCAGGACCCAGGTGTTTGTTGCAGGGACGTGTCCCTCTCTTGCACTGCTGCCAAAGGGATGTAGAAGACACAGTCCTATTCATCTATTCAGCTGCTGGAGGCGTAGTCTGAGAGACAGCTGCTCAGACATCATCTGGGATGTGGGGCAGCCTGATTAACACACCTGTGTCAGTTTCCTAGCTGGCATTTTGCGCAAAGCTGAATAGACCCGACCCAGGAGAAAAGTGAGACCCCATCAAGAGTGGCTGGTCCACAAGCAACTGAGGAACTCGGCACCAATATGGGAGAGTTGTGTTAATTGTCCCCGAATCTCAGTCTTGTCTATTGTCCAAAAATCTCTTTGGAGATTTTCTCTCAGAAACTCTACCTGGTGAATCTATCATCAAAACTAACACTCCACCACTAGTGTTTCCAGGTGCTGGCTATTCAAGGTTTCCCAAACAAATCCACTGAAACAGAAAATCCCTTGACAATCTCATGCTTATTTGCAAATTTCTCTCTGCTCTTTCCTTGCCACCTCTGTACTTCCACACACAGAAGAGCCAGAATACAGACAATGCACAGCTGGGGAGTTGGACTTGGACCACACTCAGGAGCCTGCATGTGTGGAGGAGTATCCCAGACCATTGCCTTGGGTGACATCTATGATTTTACCTAAGCCAAACTCCTGTATTGAAAATATGCTGATACATACATGCATGGTTCTGCTGCCAAAATCAGGTGTTACACCTTTCCTCAAGGAAATACTGAAATAGTTTCACCTGTGTTAGATCAACATCAGGCATAATAAAGGAAGTCTAACTGAAAAGCTAGTGTAGCTCATCATGCAGAGGAGCATACATCACTTTACTGTAGCTATAAATGCTCTTTAGCAATCATTTTTCTGAAGAGAACAGCAACAGGACTGTTCCCTAAGCGCAAGATATGGTGCCACACGCCAAAATCGTTCATCCTAAGAACACCCTTGCTGCACAACGCAGCTGCACAGCCCTGGCACGGGTACATCCCTGGACATCTCACAGACAGCGGAAAATGAGTGTAAACCTTCCGCCGCCCCGCCCGCTGCGCTGCACCCCCTTTTTCCCCACCCCCTCCGCCGCCGGAGGGGAGCGGGGTGTCCCGGAGCCCCGGCCGCAGGGTGCCGCACCGGCGGTCCCGCTGCCGCCGGCGCAGGCAGCAGTTGCCTGGCAACTCCCGGCTCCAGCCGCGTCCTGAGCTGTCTGCGCGGCTGCTCGCTGCCTCTTCCACCCACCCGCCCATTGTATTTTAACCAGAAAACAATTCTTGCCTTATCTACAGCAGAGGCTGTTAAAGATTGTCAGTAAGCAAAAACTCAGACCAATTTAATCAGCTGCGGGAAAGAGTCAGACTAAGACACACTCCTCCCTCTCCCATTCGTCCGCTTTGGAGACACTGTCATTTAAAGCGGGGCTCAGCGCTGGTACAGGGGCTTAGTGCGCTGTGCTGGCATTTCCTCCTGAAACCAGAGGTGCGCAGCCCTGACCCTGGCCAGCTAACTAATTAGAGCCACAGCACAAGCAAGGAGCTGGGCTGAAATAACAGGCAGGGTGGATAAGCATGCGGTTGGGATTTAGAGTTAATATCTGCTGGAAGAAATTAAATCGTGTTTGAGTGAGCGGGTAGCTGGACCGTAATAGGAAGCGGGCAGGCTGGCATGTGAGAGTGGTCTGGTGAATCAGCCATGCTGAGAAATTAACAGATTTTTAAAAAGTACTCCACCACAAAAAGGACTAAACACCTGTTTAGTGTTAAGGATCTGACACAGAGGAAAAGAGTGCTTAACAGCTAGGAGGAAGGCTGTGAAACTGTGATATAATAGCTCCGCTGAATGTTATATAAAGATTTACTATCTACTAGGCATGTACTGAAGCTGACTGATTTAATACAAACTTCAGTTCCATGTGATAGTTAGCAGATAATGACATATCCTGAGGTACAAGCATTTGAAACCTTTTTCAAATCACTCATGAACCATCTGTATGCATGTCTCTGATATATTCCCTGAGTTTGTCATATTGCAGAGTTAGTCTTTTTCTCCTTTTATTCCTTTTTCCTCATTCCTCTTTGCTAAAAGCAGAGATCAGACTACTTTCTATGAATTGAGACTTTACAAGTGATTTTAAAAGCTTTGGAAGGAGCTGCTTTCTTGTCACTTTTTCAAAAGTAGCTTCCTCGGCAGGTGGGTGCTCGTAACATCTGAGCACACACACACACACACAAAACCCAAAAAAACCAAAAACCTTTTCCCATGCAAGTACCTTTGGGATCAAATACTAAAAATTCTTTGGCTATAAGATATACCGGAAAAGAAGGGGGGAAAACCACCATCTAAGCTTCTCAAAAGAAATTAATTGGGATCCTAGTCAAGTGCTTTCCTACAGTGGATAGTCCAAGGGAAAATATCACTGCAGAGAAAGGCAGTGATGTATTTATCTTTCATAATGGCTGTCCTAGAACACCACATGCCTGCACCCAGCATCATTACTAGTACCGTATACATTGCAGTCTCCCATCTGCAGGAGGAGCCTGTATTAGTGAGATGGCTGAATAATGTAATACTCGAGTCTTTATTGTCCAGGGAGACTAGCTTCTTAGTGCTCTGCATAAAGTTTCATCAAATACTTTTATTGGGTAGATGGTTATGTTCTGCTGAGGCTCAAAAGCAGAAGTATTGGGCAAACCCTATCAGATTAAGGTACTGATGCATTTTGCCAAAGTCCAGCACTGTTTACAGCCTTAATGAACAGTGGGTTCCTGGAAGCTGCTTTCATTGATTCACTATGACATTAGGACAGACCTTTAATCTTATCTTCCTCACTTTGTAAAATGAGGATAATTATGTTTGTCTTCACCACGGGGCACTAATTAAAGGTAGTTTCTAAAGAGATTTGGAGTTGTTGGATAAATGATAGAATAAGTTCTCATCCATTGGATGAATTTGGTGTTTTTTCCTCATTAGTTAGCAAACAATGAATGACCATGAAATGTGAGAGATCCTGATTCAGCAAGCTCCTTCAGCATTGTAAGGTCTTTAAGATCGCAAGAGGTTTAATAGACATGAATGGAGCTACCAACAGGCACACACACAACTGGGCTGTGACAAGTTAAAATGATGTAGTTTCCAATAAGAGCCCAGAAACAATGCTCATCAGATTCTATATAATGACTTTACATGTGACCTTTGGGGACAGTTTGCTGCTGTACAGTCACTAAGGGAATGTTACTCAGGGAAACTGTGAAATGAATGACAGTATACAGAATAGAAATTGTAATTAGTTCACTGTACATTTCTTTTATGTGAATACTGAAGTTCAGCAACATCCATTAGTTTTACAGGGCTTCAGTTAGTCCTTCAACTGGTCCAGTTTAATATAATCCGCATGATTACATTGCTGCTGAGGCTTCTTTGTTGATGCAAAATCCTGTGGCTTTTAAAGAGTGACCTGAGAAGGACAGCCCTGATTTATTTGCAGGATATAGATAGCTGTACCCTGCTTAAAAAGCACTTTGACACTTTGACATTGCTTTTAAACCAGGTTCTGTGAAGAACTGTAAGGGAGCAGAGGACAGAGGAAATAACGTAGTCTTACATATCGCTGTGAAATACAGACTAGATTGTGATTTAATTGAGGATTTGGGTGGTTTCTACTTCAAAGTGTTTTATGGTAAGCAAAGTATTTCCTTTATGAAATACTAGTAACTACATCATGTATATCCCACTGAAAAGAAAATACATTGTGGCCCCACCACATTTTTAAGATTTGCCTTGCTGCAGGGGTTTTTGTGCCTTGCTTTATGGAAGTGAGGAAGTTGCTGTGCTGCAGGTTGTCTTCAGCGGGTATTCAGTTCACACCGCATGCTGAAGAAGCCACTTGAGACCTTTACAGTGGCCTTTATAGGCTCTATATATTTCTTTGGAGCTTTTCTAAATCACATTGAACCCTGAATATTTTTAAATTCACCTTTACCTCTTCACTGCAGCAGTTTAACTTCTCAAGACACTTTTGCAGTGATGCCTACATAAAGTCAACCAATTAAGGAAATTTCTGAGAAGCAAGTTTTTATATTAATATATTCATACACGAAGAGCACCTCCGTTTTGATCTTCTCCTTTCCTTTACAAACCACTTGCAACCTCAGACTCAAAAATGTGTGAGGTAGAAGTGAGATCTTCTTTTACGTATCTGCAGTACAGATCCTGATCAGGGCCTCTGGGCACTAGCTGAGTGTAATTATTCAGTGACATAACGTTTTCTTCAGAGGTGATATTGCCTGCTAGGTCAGTGTGGGATCTAAAGCCAGCAGCAGACCCCATTCTCTTGTGGAATCTGCAGAAGCATGCACTCTTTTATGTAGTAAATACATGCACAGCTGAGGCAGTTATTGCCCAAGATTTGGCAGATCAGATCTAACTCCCATGCACTGAAACATTCGCTGTGCTGTACGTGCAGGGGTAAAGAGACTATGTGTATTACAGGCTTTAAAAGGTGTAAATGTGACCATGGGAAAGCCGAAAATTTCTTGACACAGAAACCACCATAATAGCAAACAGGGGGGGGTATCTGAACTAGTGGGAGCTACTTAAGACTACTTGGCTTTGTATGAATATTTTCCTAAATAATAGAAGACTAAGCCTAAATCACCTCTTGGTCCCTGAGAAATCACTGTCTTACCAGACTATATGGCCCAAATGGATAATAATAACAATTAATAATGCTTATTGTTGCTGTGATAAACAGGTAGATTTCAATGTTCTTCCCTACGTTATTCTTCTTTTAAGAGACTCTGTGGTTGGTAGCACTCTGAGACACACCTCCTGTACTTCTCCCTCTACAGCAAAACATTCTTTTAAACAAAATGTCTTTTATACAATTGCATTAGCTCAGAAATGAAACTGCAATATATTAAAGTCAGATTTTAAATTGCTGAGGGAATACAGAGATTCAGGCTTTTTATTGTCATTAGTCAGAAACAATTTGTACAATTGTTATGTTGAGCAGAGACTCTGAGCTAGATGGGCACCTATATTTCAATAGTAGCTTTAGCATATGAAATATATCCCAGGGAATTCTTTCACTCTCCCTCCTGCCTTGCACATTATTAGTTTGTTTCTGTTGGAGAGGTGCACAGGAAATCTATAAATCTCATTATTCAGTCCTTAAAAGCAACATTACATTTTAGCACTTTTGTTACTCCAAGGATGTCACAGCCTTCTTGGGGGAATTGCATTGTAAAAGGTCTCTAAACAGGATGCCAGGTTTGTAGTTTGCAACAGGAATAGCAGGAAGTCTGTCCTTCTCTTCCCAAATCTGGAAACCAGAATGACAACTAGCATAATTTAAAGCAGGTTAAGGAAGGCAGTCAGTCATTTTACCAATGAAGACCTTGCACTCTACCCTGATATCTCCATCAAAATTCTTAGGCAAGAGGCTTTTCCTATTACAGTGTCTGGGCCAGGAAAAAATGGGTACTACCCAAGTATTCCTTTGTGTCACAGAAAATCTTCATTTGTTTATCTCTCCTAGTACTTCTGAAGTTTAGCAGTTATGTTATTCTTTAAACAGATGTATTATTTGCCCTGCCATTTCTGTTGACAAGAGAGACAGTGCTCCATTTTCACTTGGTCTGTCTTCCCTATGAAGCTGCTGGTGCTGGTGTTTCACATGCCCACTATCTCTGGTGAGACAAGCCATCTTCTCATTTACATGCCATATATTTGTACATAATTGTGACCCCCATCTGTCCCAGAAAGGATTCCAAAAGTTTGATAAATATTTTAGTAGAACATATTAATTTAGTCCTACAGTTCTTTCCAGGAAATATTGAAGTTCAAAATCCTATACTAAAATGAAACACAGGCAAGGGGAGGAAAAAAGTATTATTTTACCTGAGCTGTGCAGGTTCAAAGGAATAAATTTTCTGTTGGTCTAAAGTGTCATTGACTGTCCACTAATCTCACTGAATCTGCCACAGACAGTTCATGTTTTGCATTTGAATCTGGGTTTTCTGATTTTAAAAGCTCTTAATTTCTCAAGATAAGCAAGTTTTCTCACTATTTAATTTTTCAGGAACATGCTATGCTAAGAACCTCCCATCTAAAGAAAAATAGTCCAGTTGTGATCTTCTGATCAAAGCAGACTGATCTGTCAATTAACCGTGTCAGCTATTTCAAGTAGATCTCTCAACTCAGCTGTGAACAAAATGGAAGAATTTCAGGACAGGAGAAATTTCAGGTAACAAAAATATTGCATTGTTTTCTGGGAGGCATTGCACTCTCTTGTGGGAATTTCAGCTACCTGACTCCTGAGTATTGGCAATCTGCTGCCACCCAATTACAACTTTACAGCTAAGTGAACATTTTTAATTCCACAGCACTTCTCCCCTGGGCTCAAGAAAATGTGGATTTAATTCTCTGCCTTCTCCATGATGAATCTGCTCAGAATTTTTTACCATACCTGAGTAGAGCAAAAGAGTCATTACATGTTAGGTGATTGGGAGTGGATTTTACAGAGCAAAAATGAGCAGTCACATACAAGTGACTGAAGGGGAACAGAGAGAATAAAAGTCCTTTGCCTGGCCTAGAATCAGCCAGTACTCCCACAGGCTTTATGATAGAGTCTATTGTAGTTCACTATACCATAAAAAATGAACAGTGAACATAAGGGCCATTGAGCACTGAACTTTCCCAATAGGTTACAATTATAGAAATACCTACACTAAATAACTGCAAAGGGATTCAAGTGGAAAATACGTAGCATCTGCACAATCCCTCAGAATGTGAATTGTTGACCCAGTGGTGAGAAGGCTCTATGGCTTACAGGTGGAGCCATAAATTCAGGGAAGATATAGGAACCTGGGGAAAAAAAATAGGGCTAAGCATTGTCTATCTGAACTAAATAAAGGTTTGGTGAGCTGGTGGCCTGCTTCTAAAAATTAATAGTGCTTGGGGGAAGACAGACAACTTTCATACAGCATAATTGTGTAACAGTGCAGCAGACAGGAGATGCAATTAGAGAAAGCCAGGGCTCTTCTGATCTGGTCTTGGTTAATAGTACTGTTTCAAGTTGGAGATCAGGCCAGATGACTTCCAAAGATCTCATTCAACCAGATATGCAATGACTTTATTAATTAAGCACAAAGACTGGCTGATCATGTTACTGTTCCTAAGTAGGTCAATTAACTTCTCACTAAGGTGTGTGAAGTACAATAGCATATTTGCTGTGCTTCTCCTTTCTCCATTATGCACTTCAGAAGGAAAAGAGAAGCTTTTGTGGCAGTCACATTGGCTTGAAGGAAACACACCCCGCGGATTCTGCCATAACCCTGCCATGGAGAAGCATGTTGTCTTCTATTAGACTGCTGTTTCTAGCTCTCTTTAAACTCTTTTCTGGTCAGCTTATATGGCAATCAGGGAAATGGAAAAGACAAGAGGAAGACTAAAGTAGTTAATAAGAAAGAAGAAATCCTAGGCTTAACAGGCATAATAGAGAAGTCAGTGACTGAATAATTACAAAGACAACTGCAAATTACCTTTCAAAGCAGGAAGGGAAAGAAGATTGTGTTGCAGTGTCCTATGTTACATCAGAGCCTATCCTTCAACAGGCTGTCTTTGTACCTACATTTCCATTGCCATCTCTCTGCTTATGTACCATAGATTTGTATGCAGTAAGTAGTACAGTCATCTGAGGTTTAAGGATGTCCAAGTTTTTTTGCATAAGGTCCAGTTACTCTTTTCTAAAATTTTTTATAATCAGCTTAGGTCTGCTAAATGATACTGGTTAGACAACCTTAATCATAGAATCATAGAATCATAGAACGGCTTGGGCTGGAAGGGACCTTAAAGATCATCTAACTCCAGCCCCCCTGCCATGGGCAGGGATGCCACTCACTAGACCAGGTTGCTCAGGGCCCCGTCCAACCTGGCCTTGAACACTGCCAGGGATGGGGCATCCACAGCCTCTGTGGGCAACCTGTTCCAGTGCCTCACCACCCTCACAGTAAAGAATTTCATCCTAACATCCAATCTAAATGTCCCCTCTTTCAGTTTGAAACCATTCCCCCTTATCCTATCACCATCTGCCCTTATAAAGAGTCTCTCCCCCTCTTTTATATAAGCCCCCTTTAAGTATTGGAAGGCCACTATAAGGTCTCCCGGGAGCCTTCTCTTCTCCAGGCTGAACAACCCCAACTCCTTCAGCCTGTCTTCATAGCAGAGGTGCTCCAGCCCTCTGATAATCTGCCCTTCTCTTAATTCTCTATAGAGCAGACAACTACCTTGGGGAAAGCTATAATAATCTGTCTCAACTTATTTATGCCAATTTGGCTTGCAGCCTAAAACTTCTTTAGGTAACAATTTAGAGTCATATTTTCAAAAAATAAGCCAACAGTTTTGTAAGCACATATACTTATGCTTACCTCTGATTTTGAAAATCTATCGAACAGGACAGTTTTATGGGAAGATCTGCAGAGGCAAAAGTGAGTGATAGATACCCAGCTCACAGTGAAAGACTTGATTAGAGCTGCTTGATATTAGCTTCTGTTGAAGCCTTTGAAAATCTCTTCCTTAACAGCCTAATTCCAACTGCCAGTTGTTATTTACACTTGTGCCTGTTCCCCTCTGAGTGCTAGAGCAAATGTTCTATGCTGTGATTTTGAGATTGAATAAATCAGAAATGATAATCAATTTGCAGGCAGAGCAGTATCATTTATGCAGAATGAACTCACATGCCTGAAGAGAGATTTACAGTAGCTCCATCACAATTTTCTTTCAGCAAGAAAGCAAGTAAAGAGCTTGCAAAGAGAATGGTAAAAAGGCTATGTACAGATGTGCCTGTTCATCCACACTGTCAGCACTCCTGGTTCTGTAGCTTGTGCTCCATGTTGCCAAACAGACTTGGGAACAGGAGGTAGCTCTGCACCAGACTGTCCTGCTCACGACAAACTTTCTACTATTAGGAGCTTATTTCCAGCATCCTGCCAAGCAAAAAAAGTAATCCATGCCCAGTTTATCATGCTCTGGAGACATTACAAGTTACTGGCTAAACATTTTCACGATATCTAACACTACACAATCAAACTGCAACAGCAATGATATCTGAAATGCACAGTAAGTAAGATTCAGTCAGACAGGAGCTGCCTGAGTTCCTACTGCTGTTTATAAAATGCACAGAAAAGAAAATAAGCAGTAAAGCACTGATATTTTTCCTCTGCCAGTGTATGCACAGCTGCCAATATACCTACTCTAGATTTCGTTTTGTTGTTTTTTACTGTTGTTCTACTCTGGTGTACCTTTGAGAGGTCCAGAGCTGGAGTTAAATATAAGTCAATTGATAGTCATTGGATAAGTTATGTCTAAATGAATAGATGCTCTAGACAAAATTAAACAGCCTGTGGCAAGGTTTTTATGTAAATAAGTGCACTGATACTTTGTATATTCAAACAGTATTCATCAAACCAGAAAGAAGAATGAACACAACTGTCTTCATGCTCATACGCAAAAGGTAACTTATTTAGGACAAGACAATGTTGTGCAACAAAAAGATTTATTGTGTGACTAAAATGAAAATTAAATTCCTGTTAAAATATTTATGTAGATGTAGCTGAAACATTCTACTTAGAGATAAATCAAAGAGGCCTTTGGCATTTCACAGACATGTACTTCCAGCATTCTTCTGCTGCAAATTTAGTGCTTACAAGATGTTAATGGCAGTTCAGTTTTCAGGACAGTCTCTGCAGACTATTTTTGCTCAGCAGGTGGTGAAAATTTGCATCCATATTTCAAATATACTTCTATCTCATTACTGGATTCTTATTTCTTTGTGATTTATATCTCTATAAAATTCTGGCTTGCACAATAGGGAATGTGATTTCAAAAAGGCAAATTCTGCATAATGTGAACATTTATCATATTCTTTCTTGGTTTTTCCCTCTTTAGACTTCATTTCTTGAGAGACTGCATGGAAGAATGACATGGCATGCTTAATCAAAAATTTAAAAGAAAAAGGAAAAAAGAGACTTTTCTAAAAATTAAGTACTTTAAAAGAGCTTTAAACTATTGGGGTATTTTACTCACATATGATATCCCGTGCTAAAAGTGGTAGTATTATTTGCACTGTTACCTTCTTTTGACTGAACTGAGATCTTTAAATAATATATGTACACGGGGAAGTAAGTTCGCTTGGGTAACTGTTAATTTGTAAGAGTTGTAATCAGTACAAATTCAGTAAGTGCTTTTTGTAATAGGGCTGAACGTAATGAATCGATTTGGTATTCATGCAGATGTCACATGTAATTTCAGAGCTGTTACACTGTAATTTTGTAACACTTAATAGAGATTATGGTGGCAGCAATTTTGTCACTGTAGATAAGGGGCTCTTATGCCTCTCTCACAAATTTCCAGCTCCCCCTTTTCAGGTGTTTATGATATAGTGTAAAGTTAAAATCCTCAGCCTAATAAAATCAGGGTATAATTGATCAAACCCTGAAGAAGAGGTGGACCCAAACAGCAAAATTTTAGACCTCTAGTTTAAGTAAAAATGCACAAGCTGACAGTTTTGGTTCAATCTATGATAGATGCAGAAATTCAGATCTGCATTATGTTTCTGGAACCCTCCTGCCTCATCTTATGGTCTCACTGCATGCAGCACACAGCATTCCACTGCAAGAGTTTGCTAGCCAGAGCTGGTCACATTTTGGATTTCAAATCCTCCAACATCTTTTGAAAATCTTTTTCTTTTTAATCATTATAATATTCCCCACCTCTGCTTCTACTGTGGAAAGGAAACAGAGGGTTTGTATATTGTGATTCTTCTTTTCCTTGAAGCAAAGGTATTAAGGGAAAGCAAACACCTTCTATTCACATAGATAAGAGATCAGCTATATACCAAAAAAGGTAATAAATACAATATTTATACTTGGCATTTCTGACCTTTAGCTATTTGACCTGGTGTTGCAGGTGACCTAGAAAAACAGCATGTGTAATATAAAAAGGGAGAGAGAGGAGTATTTCACCACATTTCCTTTCACTCTCTTTCCATGCCTCTAGGCTGTTTGCAGTGCCTTCAGATCTTATGTGTAGGCTAAGCTCTGCAATACATATAAGCTCTTAACACATGGTCTGCTCTTTGTGCCCTATGCAAGTAAGGTTCTGCAGAATAACTAAGATAATTTTATAGCTTGTAACACACCAGAAGATCTTCTATATCCACAGCAAAGCAGAGGAAATGCAAGATGCTCTACACTGCTCATGCCATGTCTTTACATCCTCAGTTGAAGAACCAAGAAAATAATTTAGTTCTGCCATCTCTTTTGAGATTGGTAACCAATAAGCACTGACCAGCTGAGGCTAGAAAGAAATTTCTGATGTATTTTCCCTACTCCAACAACCATTAAAAACCAATTTTTTATTTAATATCAGCTTAATTGAAAGTTTTATGAAAGCTGTGAAAGCTTTCCCACTGTATTGCCACTCAATGGAAAAATAAAAGTTGTAGTAAGTTGCTGGAAATCACACGTATACACACATACATGTTTTTCCTGTACATAATAAAACAGTTAAGGTCTTGCTGAAGAGCAGTTCTGGTTTGAGGTGGATTGTATGCAAACTATAGTTTCAGACAGAAGTACAGGTTTTATGATTCTCATTCTGTTTTGACAGCACTGGTTTCTTGCACCATATTCACATGAGATTTTAAATGTGTCCAAACTAAACATTAAGAATACAATCAGTGTGAAGTTGAATGTGACCCAGAATCAAGCCTTTTTTCTTACAATATTCAAATCTGATGAAATCTAAAGTCAGTTCCAGATTTTAAATATTATTCAAAGAGTACTCTGCTCATGTGCTAGCAGTATATGGCCCTGCATGGAAATAAGCTGCTCAGCTGTGTGTCGTTAGTCCTGAACAGCTAATACTTCATGGATAGTCATGAGATATTCCACCAGAAAAGATTTTGTCAGGCTGTGACTGGGGAGTTTCAGCCAGGTTAGCAACATAACGAATGTGTAATTAATATTTACCCTTATGTAATAAGACAAGAATACAGTAATCTTCAGTAATGTTTTAATTCAAGCAAGTCTTACTGCTATTCAGCATAATTGGCAGATAAGATGTAAGAAACCTCTGCAAGAAGAAATGCTCTACTGTGCTGTTCACCAATCTCCATTTATGCCACTCAGACTTAAATTCTTTGCTGTATAATAATCTGTATTTACATTCTACATTATTTCCAAAATTAAATTAAATTTCACTGTGGACTATAATTTTACAGCATGTTTTGAAGAAAAAAAAATACATGGAATTATTTTCCTTCTGCTGAAAGGCCTGTTACAGTGAATTACCTCTTCATGGCAAAGAATTCAGAAATTGCTCAGGAGAAGGTAAAACAGTCTCTTCTTTCTTCATATCCACTGTCCTCCCACATCTCCTTTCCAGAATAAATCACATGGAAAAAAGTCTGAAAGTATTGAGAATTGAAACCTGATTTCAGTGACACAGTGGTAAATCTGGGATTCATCTTCCATCTTCAGAAAAGGGCCTGAATCAATCAGCTACAGGAGATTTAATGAGACAAATAATTGAGCATAGTCTTATTCAGGTTACAACATATGGGATGGCCCAGAAGATCAGCAAACTGCCAGTGTGTTGGCTGATCTATTCAGGAAAAGATTGGCCCAAGCTCAGAGAGACATAAAAGGCAGCACCACCTGGGCTTTTCTGGTAAAGAAATGGCAGCAAAGAACAAATGGCCCTCTGAAATGAGGGAGAAGTTTTGATTAAGGTGCTTAGGGTCTAAGTGGGCTGACACAAACTCATTTAAAGGCTGGTGTCATTCAACAACTGGTGCTATTCTGTGGCATTCAACTGAGCAGGTTTTTGGCTGTTCATACCCCTAAATCAGATTAACTGAAAGAGGGAGAGGAAAAAAATGTTGAATACTTTCTTTTCAAAAGCATTAACATCCATTTACATTAAATACATTTTAAAAAATCAACCCCACAAAAACAGAAAACAAAAAATTTTAAAACATCTCATTATGAGGAATTATGAACTGGATACTTATTTTGAAGTTAAAAGCAAATATTCTCTTCCACTGTTTTAAAGTTGATCAAATAACATTTTATAATATGTTGTCCATTATGTTTACTCCAAGATAGCTATGTTCTTTTCATGTGTCTATTTCAAATATAATGATATGAATTATTTAAAGTAAAAGTCCTTTTCAGTCTTAGTACACAGTCAAATCTATGACACTTAATGGGCTTTATGGAGGCTTCCAGAACAGATCACAGGATTTAAATGATAGGTGAATATAGCTTATTCAGAACAATTAGGGGAACAAAAAGGAATTGTATCAAGAAAATGTTAAAATTTATAGAAAGCTGAGAGGTAGGTATCCTGAATGTCTTTGTTGGTTCAGTTCCTGAGTGCATCATAACATCTGAAATGAGAAAAGGTTGAATTTAGAAATGTACTGGCTCGGTGAATCAAGACTGTGAGAGCATATGCCATCAATGTGAAGAGACTTGGACCACTAAGGACAGGTTCATTAGCAGACAAGAGAGGGTGACAAAGTAATTAAAACAGGATCAGAGTCAAAACAAGAAGCCAAGTCAGACAGCCTACTAGAATCTAAAATTTTCTTCGAAAACTATTTCCTTACAGTCAGAAAAGTGATTAACTGAAACTTATCCAGAAAATAGTTTGTTTCCAATAGTTTGTTTGTTCCAGAAACTGTAGTTGACATTTATTCTGTTCAAGATTAGTAACCAAAAATATAATCCTTCGGCACAGTTTCTTTATCATTTCATCCATTAGCTGTTGAAGGTAATTGGTCTATTAGTAGTGCCAGATGGGATTCCAGTGGGGAATAGGAAAATAATTCTTCTTATATTTACTTCTGCAAAGGCATGTGTGTGTGGTAGAATCATGATCCCTATTAAAATACACAGATGTCTTTGTATAGACTTGTAAACCCAGAATCTGATCATGCTCATAAAAATGCAAACATAAATTTACTCTTGTTGGCAGAGTCTATCAGAATTTTTATATAGTTTGGGACAGTGATCCAGATTGGTTTTTTTCTACCTTTTTAATGTTGACTAGCTATTTGTCACCATCATTTTGAACCCAAATACAGAAATACTGAATAAAATTTATTTAATATGTCCTCTCAACCCTTCCCTACTTGAGCTTTTATTTCTTCTTTTGATTATTTGTGTATAATAAAATGTGAAGTTGAAAAAAAAAAATTAGCGTTTTGGGAAAAAAGCCACCACATCTAGATGAATAAAGAATAATTTTGAAATTTGCACACATGCAAATGGATGGCCTTTTCCAGATGAGCTATTGGATAAAACCAGGGGAAAAAATCCATCTTCAGAAAGTAATGTAGGTATTGAAGCCATCTACTGTTTTGTGTTTGTGAATCAGCTGACATCATGATCAGCATATTGTGATAGAGTAGTAAATGATCTGCAGCTATTTGCTATAAAGCATTAAGTCTTTTGTTAGCTTCTAATCAAGATTCCAAACATTCGAGATGTGTCCTTTGGTGTTCAATTCAGCCAGGGGTGTCTGTAAGGCATTGGAGATGCCCTGGTACATCTGGGATGCTCACAGGGTTCTGGTGACAACAGGAGTAACAGGAGCCCCATACCTTCCTGTAGAGGGGGCTCAGGACACCCCAAGGCACTTCAGGTAGCACTAGAAACCCTTGTTTGGGCAAACATATAAAAATAAAAGTTTCTGCAGTTCTGGGGCAATAACACGAGTCACCCTTGATCTGTCTGCCACTGGTTATCAGCTCACTCATACAGCAGTGAATTCCTTATGTTCATTTGAATTCCTGTCTGTTCATGCTCTGTTTGTAGAAATTACTATTATTTCTTTTGTGGCAATTCACTGAAAGTCACTGCCTGACAATGAATTCACATATTTCTTTATGCAGGCATGCAAGCTCTCTGTTGAAACAGGCCTTGAATTTCTCCATCTAATCCAAATCATTTTAATAATTACTTCTCACTCAGGTCTTTATATTTAATTTATATTTTAGCCTCAACTTCATGTCATTCAAGTGTTTCCTTCAAAGAGAAAATGTCTTGCTAGCAAGAGACTATTTTTTCCTCTTCCTCAAGCCATAATGTTCTTTAAGCATTTCCATAATCTGATATTCTGCAGCTAATGTTCATTTACATATCTGCAGAGATTGTTGTAGAGAATTCAACAGAGCTTGCAGCTAAGTCATACATTTCCTTCAATCAAGATGGAAAGGAAATTGATTGATAAGGTCCATGGCCAATCCTCAGTACTATGCCAAATGCATGCAGAAAGTAAATGGTTCCCTAATTTTGATGTATTCCCTCACCTATGATATCTGATACTCTTCTCAAAGAAGCCTAGGAAGGTTAGAGGCCACCTGTCAAGTAAAGAGGCTTATAATTGCTATTGTGTGACACTAAAGAAACCACTCTGTCTGAGTTCTTTATATGCATGACAAGCCACGTGCCTCCCTGGTGTAACTCAACTGGTATGTTCATTGGCAGAGGGGAATTTTTCATCTGGCATCCACGATGATAATCACAGATGGTGAAATTTGTGTTACTAATAAAGAAATTATAAGAGGAATATATGCCATTTCTTACAAATGTCATTTTAAAAGGCACCAGATATTACAGTAATATATCATTTCTTGACCCCAAAGTCTATTAGTGTGTATACTAAGAAAAGACATTTCTATTCCTTCAGGCTTTCATAACACTGTGCCATTGATTTTAACATTAAATATGATTAGTTAGCATTTTGCTTCTTTCCTTTGGCCTGCTGCCAAAAGATTTTTATTTTTAATTTAGTGCTTAAAGTGAAGTAAAGCAAACTCCCACCACACATTCTAAAAGCTCAGCTCAACTTCTTAACCTGGATCTAAGGAATCCCTTTATTCTTATTTTTTATGCAGGATTATTCTAGCTTTAAATTAAAGTAGCATTGTAAGTGAACAATTGCATTCTCTCTGTTCTCAGAAAGGGACTGCATCATGGTATCTAGAGAGACAACTCAGGTCTTTCCAGAGCTAAGTCTAGCAAATGCTTCTGCAGATGCTGCTGCTCCCAGGTTTGGCTTCCCCAGCTCAGGCCAGAGGAAGGGTAGTGCAAGCACTCTTGTCTACTTCACAGCAAAAGCACCCATTTACATCACTCTCTTTGACAAAGGGTCGTTTAACTTCATCTGTTTGATTTTGCAGCATAGTGAATTAGGAAGAGCTCTTATACTTCAGCTCCAAAATAGATGTGGTGCTTCAGCATATGGTGACAATAGGCAACAACATCTTTAACTGACACAGCAGTTTTTTTCCAAAGTGATTTATGCCCCTGTGTAAGTCTCAGGTAGGGGATTCTCCTGTTTTGTGATCCCAGGCATAGTTTTTCATCACTAGTTCATAGATAACTCCCTCCACCTTACCTGCTGGACAACCTTTGAAGCAGTTCATAATCTGCCACAGTGATACAGCAGCTACTTAGCTTTTTTGTGGATGCCCGTTCTGTGGAAAACAAAGCCATACACTCTTCTCCCTGATAAATCTTATAAACGGATAGAGCCATTCTCTCATGTAGTTTATGGAAATGCTCAGAAGAAATGAGGTCACAGATCCTGAAATTAATGCTGGGGAAAGCAGCACTAAAATAAAAAAATCTCCACTTATGGATTTTTTATCACTAATTACTATTTTTTGCAAACCCTCCGTCAGCTAGAGCTCTCATCTCAAGGTGATGGTCAGGATTTGATATGTGAATCCATCTACCCCAGCAATGTGATATATACTTAATTTTCAAGCTGAGATATAGTATAATCTTTGGGAAAGGGATTCTAATCGTAGGTATTACTCTCTTTGACTTTTGGGGATTTTTATACAACCTAAGGTGAGAGGAAACAAAACCAACAAAAAAAAAAGTATTTATGTACTCGTGCATGTGTATAAGATGGGTTTACTCATCTGTTTGAATTTTCAGTTACCTCTATGTCTTGCTATAGATTCTGCACCAGATTCTTCTCCTTAATTGGGTGCTTTTTGGTGCTTAAGATGTCCTGAGCAGCTGCAATATGGTTATAAAAAAATTCCCTTTCTGCTGATGTATAGCTGATATATTAGAGTACACAGATATCCTCCGTATTACACACACAGGAGGAGGGAGGCACTGCAGGCAGAACAAGCTCTACCCCACCAGCTCTCAGATGTTCATTCCTTTAGAACCAAGGCATCCCCATGAGAGTCCCACAAACACACTTCAAGCGCAGCTCAGGAAATCTGTCACCTTGCTTAGGGACAGACACAGCTTGTACTAAACTTAGCAGTGCAAAAGGATCATGTATTTTGTTTTTGCAGAAAGAATTTGAGTGGCCATTGTATGCGAATCCACTGTATATGAGCAAGAACAGATATGTGCAGAAAACAAATGTGACAAAAACCTTTCCGTAGACTTTTGACTGTGTTCTATGTACTTATGAACTTATTCTGTTAATCCACATCTGACAAGACTATATGTCATATTCCAGATCTCAGGGAATCTTGTAATTCCCCTACACGATTTTTTAAAACCACTACTTTCGTAGCCTGTCTGCCATTCCCATAAACTGTAATTCTTCCCTCTTCACTCTTTCTTCCAAAATAAGCAATCAATTACTTCTCTGAACAGAAGAATGGGTAGCATGCATCCCTGAAGCCCTGCTAGGGTTATGAACCAGTAACTAGAACTGGTAGAGCATTGAGACAGAAGTAGGTGTGATAAATCATTATATAGCAATTGTTTCCAGCTTTCCAAAACATGAAGTTGAGCTAAGAGTGGAAGAAACTAAGATAGAAGCCTACAAAGCTAAGAAAACATATTTGGAGATTTCATTAGGAGATATTAAAACTTCACTGATATTATGACTGTATTTTGATTCGTACTCTGGTAAATCATTGCTTTTTCTCACAGACACGCATATAAATATGAAACCAAGCAGAGCGTCTGGTATTTTGTTTAAAAGCTTTTGTGCACAACATGCAGTGAAACATGCTGAACATGAGTGTGACTCTGACATTCACACTGTGCAAAAACATGACAAGTTATTACATCCCTCACAGTCTTCAGTCTGCTCTGTCTTTAAAATGAAGATGATAATCCTCCTTTTCCCTTTCTGAGCCTTACTAATATAGATAATAAGCTCTCTATGGGCACGGACTATCCCTTAATTTGTGCTTGTTCAACACTGCCATCTCTACTGAGACCTATAGGGACTGCCACATTTCCAATAAACAATAATAGTGAGACAGCATATAATGGGCTTACCGCTAGTTTAAGCTGACAAATGCACACCATTGTAACATTATTCCTTACAAGTAATGCAGATTATTATATGTTCATCATGCCAATAACACCTCTAAAAATATGATTCACCCCAGAATTATTTAGGTAAAACCTTTATATCACTCTTCACATGGTCATATGTTTTATAGAGATAGAGGGAAACTCTATTGTTTTTCTTTCAACATTTTTCATGACAGTTTACGAGTTACATCGTATATTGTATGAAATCCTTTCCTGGGAAGCGGGCAGTAAAGGACCAGGCAGCTGGCATTTTACAGACTTATAGGATTCAGCAGCTGAGCCTACAGCCAAATGAGAGATGAGAGCAGCAAAAACGCCTGCTCTTCTTTGGAAATGTTATAAATGGATAGAGTTGCTCTCCACATGTGAAATTTCTTTAAATCTGGAGAGCAAATCAGATTAAAGGCTAGCATAATTCTTTCTGGATGAAATCACATTCTGCCCATAGAAATTCTATGTGATGGATTTTGATTGCTAGATACTGCTGTACAGAGACATTGAGCACTGGTACCGTTTCAGGGGAGGCATTTAAAGGCAACAACATTAGAAGATGGTGCTGGGCTGATATAGCCGACTCAGGATCAGTCTGTTCTTTTCAAAACTGCTTTTCATGTACAAGATGAAGGGGTGCAGAAAAGAAATGCTGAAGGTTCAAGAATTATTCCATTTAATTACAAGCCAAGCAAAACAATCACCTTAAAGGATTTTTTTGGTTTATCCCATGGAAGAAAGTGAAACAACAAGGCTGAGTTGTCAGGGCAGTAAGATGGAAAGCTCAGACAGACTTTGGAAAAGTAAGGCATGGAGAACTTCTGTCCTCTATTAAAAGGATATTTTTCTAAAATACCTCATTGTTTTTTGATGAGTAGGAAGAAAATGGTCTCAAATTTTGCTAAAACCAAAGTCCTAGGCCTATGAAATGTGCAGATAGCCAATTCTTACCTAAATTGCTGAAAAATTACAGTAATTTTAAAAGATACAAAAAACCCTTGCTTACTCTAATCCAAAAATCCTCACCTCATGCAAATATTGCATATGATATCAGTGATTTTTTGTATCGTATCTTTAACCAAGATGTACAAATTATTTGGAGCAGCACTGGTCTTTCTGTTACTGGCCTGGATAATACAAGGTACAACAGATGTACTATAATGTCAATAGGTCTGAAGAACAATGTGAATGTCCAGCCTTTATACACATATAAGGATCTCTTCTGTTCCTCCTTCAGTTTATATATCTAGTTAAAAATGAATATGTTTTGGAAAAGGGGCAGGAGATAAGAACAGACAATGGACTGAAACTTCCCTTTTTGTACTGATCCTGCATTTTCATCCTATTTCCCCCCAGAGAACAGTAATAATGTGTCGTGGTTTAACCCCAGCCAGCAACTAAGCACCACGCAGCTGCTCACTCACTCCCTCCTTGGTGGGATGGGGGAGAGAATCGGAAGGGTAAAAGGGAGAAAACTCACGGGTTGAGATAAGAACAGTTTAATAATTGAAGTAAAATAAAATAGAACAGTTAAATAAGTAAAGCAAAAGCTGCGCATGCAAACAAAGCAAAACAAGGAATTTATTCACTACTTCCCATGGACAGGCAGGTGTTTGGTCATCCCCAGGAAAGTGGGGCTCCATCACACGAAACGGTTACTTGGGAAGACAACACCATCACCCCGCATGTCCCCCCCCTTCCTTCTTCTTCTTCCAGTTTATATACTGAGCATGATGTCATGGGGTATGGAATAGCCCTTTGGCCAGTCTGGGTCAGTGTCCCTGGCTGTGCTCCCTCCCAGCCCCCACTGTGCACCGGGCAGAGCATGGGAAGCTGAAAAGTCCTTGACCAGTGTAAGCGCTACTTAGCAACTATTTAGCAATACTTAGCTCTACTTAGCAAGAACCAAAACATCAGTGTATCATCGACCTTGTTCTCATCCTAAACCCAAAACACAGCCCCATACCGGCTACCAAGAAGAAAATTAACTCTATCCCAGCTGAAACCAGGACAGAATGCTTCACCAAGGACAAGTAAGTATAATCAGAGAGAGAAAGTATCAGCTGTATATAACTATATACATAAACACATACATATATCTGCCTTTATTTTTGAGTTTTTCTCCTCCAAATTTACAAAGTGAAGGAAAACATTCAGAAATGCTTCAGAATAGCACTCACAAGTTTTCCATTGCTAGACCTGTGAAAATATGTTGACTAAAATATTTCAGGAAAAGAACAGCAACTTTTTGAAGTAAAAACACATCTCTTGTGGAAATTTCAATTTGGACTGGAAATGTGTGTTTCCTGATGAAAGATAAACACTTTCATTTCACTAAAACATTTTTAAAATAAGAGAGTTTAAATTTTATGCAATAAATTGTAAGCATTTCAAACAGTACATGTTTTGTTCAAATTTTAGCATGGTACCTCTGGTTCTTTTATAGATGATTCTGGCACCAGAGTGATCTTGTATTTTATCATTAGTGTTTGTCCTAAAAGGAATTGTGCAATGGAAATTAAGTAAACAGTAGCTATTTTATGTCAAAGAAGTTCAGTGATGACTTATACACTACTTTGTTGCGTGAAAATGGTCTGCTCATTTTTATATACCAGCATGAAACAACAAAAAAAATCATCCTTCTGTCACATATATGAGCTTGAACCTGAAGCACAAATCATTACAGACCTTATCTTGCAGCTCATATTCACAAATGTAATCCCACTAGTGTAAATAAGGACTACAGTATTAACACCTATATGAGGAAGAATAATGTTTCTAATTAGCTGTGCTGTGGCCACTCAGAGTGAAAGTAAATCTCTGCTGTATACAGTGGTGCTTTGTGATGCCTTCCCTTGCATTACACAAAATCTTAATTCCCATTTTATTTATATTTCAGTCAGCATCTGCTAGTTCTGTGGCTACATATTCATTTGCCGCCTTCTTACTGCAGTTAAAATCAACAAGGGAAGTGATCTTTCAAGATGTGTTAAAATAGAATCACAGAATCATAGAATGGTTTGGGTCTGAAGGGACCTTAAAGATCATCTGGTTCCAACCCCCTGCCATGGGCAGGGACACCTTTCACTAGACCAGGTTGCTCAAAGCCCCATCCAGCCTGGCCTTGAACACTTCCAGGGATGGGGCATCCACAACTTCTCTGGGCAACCTGTTCCAGTGCCTCACCACCCTCACAGTAAAGAATTTCATCCTAATATCTAATCTAAATCTACCCTCTTTCAGTTTAAAACCGTTACCCCTTGTCCTTTCACTTCATTCCCTGATAAAGAGCTCCTCCCCATCTTTCCTGTAGGCCCCTTTTAACTACTAGAAGGCTGCTATAAGGTCTCCCTGGAACTTCTCTTCTCCAGGCTGAACAACCCCAACTCTCTCAGCCTGTCCTCACAGGAGAGGTGCTCCAGCCCTCTGATCATCTGGACTCACTCCAACAGGCCCATGTACTTCTTATGTTGGGGCCCCCAGAGTTGAACACAGTACTCCAGGTGGGGTCTGATGAGAGCAGAGTAGAGAGGGAGAATCACCTCCCTTGACCTGCTGGTCATGCTTCTTTTGATGCAGCCCAGGATACGGTCGGCTTTCTGTGCTGCAAGAGCACATTGCCGGGTCATGTTGAATTTCTCATCAACCAACACCCTCAAGTCCTTCTCCTCAGAGCTGTTCTCTATCTATTCTCCTCCCAGCCTGTATTTGTGCTTGGGATTGCCCTGACCCACACGCAGAACCTTGCACTTGGCCTTATTGAACTTCAGGAGGTTTGCATGGGCCCACCTCTCCAGCCTGTCAAGGTCCCTCTGGATGGCAGATACAACCTCCTTAGCGGCCATCTTACTACCCTTTGCACATTTGAATGAAGGATGATTTGGTTTATTATTGCATGCAGGCAGATAAAATGGAAAAAGGAAGAAGAGATGGATCTGCCAGGCCACCATGGCCACCTACACAAGATAGACTCAAGCATCTTATGGAGGTGGTGAGCAGGTCACCTGCTTGTTTCTGCTTAGCAAGAGCCACTAAGGAACTGAGGAATTACACAGGGCTTTTTCTTTGGAAAAACGTGTGACGACTGAAGTGCCACATGTGACAAGGATCATTCCTAGGAAATGTACCTTTCTTTCCAAGGAGATGGCGGGTAGGCTTCTGAGACCGATTCCTTGATTTCCTCCCCTCTCCCTTCCCACCAAAGAAAAAGAAAAACAAAAAAGGAAGAAAACACCACAAGGGAATGAGCACACCACTTGCCCACTGTTTAGTTCAGTTTCTCTTTCCATAAACTAAAAATAACACAGCTGACACAATGTGTATCATATGGCATGTGTCAGAAAGCTCACTATAAGCACCTCTGATGCTTTGCTACTGAAAGGCTCATTTAAATCTTAAAACGTGCATGAATATGGAAACGCATGTTTCATGTGAGTGGAACATGCTGAAATAAATATATAAATAAAATCCTCTACTAAGGGAAAACGAATGTCAAATCTGACTCGGTGAGGACTTCCTGTAGTTACAAGGTTGTAATTAAGATTTTACAGTATTTGGTCTATAGCAGTCTTCAATTTATTATTTGTGAATTTGGCATTTGTAGCTGCTAAGTGGAGACCAGCCTACCTGAGCTGTGTACAGGCTTGGGGAAGAGTGGCTGGAAAGCAGCCTGGCTGAAAAGGACCTGGGGGTGACGGTTAACAGCCGCCTGGACATGAGCCAGCAGTGTGCCCAGGTGGCCAAGAAGGCCAATGGCATCCTGGCTTGTATCAGGAATAGTGTGGCCAGCAGGACCAGGGGGGTGATAGTGCCCCTGTATTCGGCACTGGTGAGGCCGCACCTCGAATACTGTGTCCAGTTTTGGGCCCCTCACTTCAAGAAAGACATCGAGGTGCTGGAGCGTGTCCAGAGAAGGGCAACTAGGTTGGTGAAGGGTCTAGAGAACAAGTCTTATGAGGAGCGGCTGAGGGAGCTGGGGTTGTTTAGTTTGGAGAAGAGGAGGCTGAGGGGAGACCTTCTTGCTCTCTACAACTACCTGAAAGGAGGTTGTAGTGAGGTGGGAGTCGGTCTCTTCACCCCAGTAACAAGCGATAGGACGAGAGGAAATGGCCTCAAGCTGCACCAGGGTAAGTTTAGGTTAGATATTAGGAAAAACTTCTTTACTGAAAGAGTAGTCAGGTATTGGAACAGGCTGCCCAGGGAAGTGGTTGAGTCTCCATCCCTGGAGGTATTTAAAAGATGGGTAGATGTGGTGCTTGAGGACATGGTTTAGTGGTGGACTTGGCAGTGGTAGGTTAATGGTTGGACCTGATGATCTTAAGGGTCTTTTCCAACTTTAACAATTCTATGATTATATGATTCTATGATTCTACTATTCCAATCTCCTTTTAAAGCCTCAAGGTTGCACACAGCATGGATGATTTGTTGATTTCAACTTCTCTTAACTTATTCAATATCTGTGCCTCACTAGCTCTGAAGTCAACCATGATAGTGGTTGCAACAGCTAGTTTCAGCCGGTGCATCTTCTAGTGTTCTTGCTTGTGAAGTATTCATTTAATGCCTCAGCTCTTTCACCATCCTCTGTGACTTCAGTTCCCACTCACTCTTGCAATGTTGTGACTTCCTCTCTGGCTCCTCACTCATTCTCACAAGAGCAACAAAAACCTTTTCAACCTTCTGGCATTTCTGCCCATTACTTAAAATTCTTGCTGCAGCAGCTGTATATTTTCAGAGTTTATATCAATGCAGATGACAGCATTTTGCTGAATCAGCTTCAGGAATCATGGGTCAGTGCATCGTGTCGAGCTGGGAAAATCATTTGAAATTAGCTCCAGAGTTTTCCAGTGACTGAAGTGAGTAAAGCAGTTCCTAGTAGCTTACATGGTATTATGAAACACACAAAATGCTCGCAAACTCTGCAAAGCCTCAATGAAAAGATCGCTGTGCTGTTCATCTGAAAATGCAATCCTTTATGGCATGTTTTTAAAATTCCTTTTCTGTGTAGTATTAAACTACTGAAAAACCACAGCAAGACTGCATGAGTATGAAGCTGATATAAGCAACTTGCAGCAGCTCACTCTCTCATCTCAAAGGCAGCTATTATAACTGAGGTATTATTTACCAGACCCCTGTATTACATCAGAAAACAACCTTTCTCAGAAGATTCGGGACCTAGTACTGATCTTTTCATACTTTTCATCTATAACTCAGCAGACTTGTGCTTTGGAGCTGGAGATGAAAATTAACTTGTGTCCAACTGAAATAGACATTTTCTGCAGAATATAAGCACAAAGAAGCATGTGGTACAGAAAATTTTGATCAGAATGAGGATGTCACAGAAATGTACAAGGTAGAATTTCTGTCCCAACAGGACAAGGGATTAATATACATGAGGAGTATAATTACTACCCACACAACTCTGGAGATAAATTAGTAACAGTGATTGCCTCAAGGGAGTGTGATTTGCACATTGCTGTAGACTCAGTACAGCCAAGTATTTTCAGTCTTATAACATTGCAGTAGTCACCCTTAAAAGCACAGTAAAATAACTGCTGTCATTGCTGCTGCCACTCTTGGTTCCATCTAGCTCTTACAAAAACATGCCTGGTGATTAAAGAACTTGCTTGTGGCCCATATGGATCTTGTCTACCAGGTATCACTCACAACATCTGAGGATGTTAATAGCACACTTGTCTTTTTCCTCACTTCATGTTTAATTCTTCTCTCCTCTTGAAGAGAAAAAGCTACAAAGATGTGCTTGCGTGTATTTAATTCTCCTGTGTGCATATGGATATTTATGACTAACGTATGTCAGCCTTTTGTGTTTGTTTTCACTCTGCCAGGAGTACCTGTAGTGCTTTAAGCCCACCATTTTGATTCTTACTTTGGTTTCCTTCTTGGTTTCTTTCTCCCACTCCTGCACCCTCACTTTTAGACAAGAATGCAACTAAACAACAAGTTGCCTGTGGTCCTCGAGCAGTAATGCAGAGAAGTGAGGATGAGCTCAAGATTCTTCATGCTGTCAAAGACAGAAAAATACAACTAGGTCTCCCCTGTCCTGACATTTCCTGATTTAGCTGCCCTGCATTCTTTAGGTAACTGATGTAAATAAAAGCAGATAGCAGCTTTAATTCATTACAGGGATTGACTCATTTGGAAGCTCAGTTTCAGACAAGCAAGCACAAAGGGTTTCTGTGTGCACTTGCAACCCCTCAGCAGCGATAGGTGCACCTCAAGCCAACCTGATCATCATTCTCATACTTTTATTTCCCCAGATGAAAGGCAGACATCTCCTCTATTTTGCTTTCTTTAGTAACAGGCAAAAATGGTGTTGCTGGTGCTGTTATTGTTACCGTGTTCTTAGATAAGATACCTCAGATTCTTCTGGAAAAGCAAAGGCAGAGAAAAAAGTCTTCACATAAAAAATTGAAGCCTTATCTCTATTATATAAAACAAAGCCTTGCCCTTTTCTACTATGCTAGATATTTCCCTATAGTATGTCCTCAAATCTGGCTCCAGAAAATTTTGATTGATTTGCAAGTGAAGTATTGCTGTGCTTTAGTGGTAAGATTTTTTTAAAGGAATTTGTAAAACCTTTTCCTCCCATCACTCCTTTAAGTACTTTATTTCCCTTAGGTTGTCATCTTGCTGGTTATTCAAATTACCTCCAGAATTTGTCTCAGTAACTTGTTAAACTGTAACACATTTGTATTATTCTTTTGCATGGAAAACTGCTTCCACCAGGCTTTCTAAATACATTTATCTTTCAGCTTCTGCTTAGGCCTTTCTGTCGCACTCCACAGCAGGCAGGCACAGTAACCAAGGAGGGCCATAAGATTACAATCTGGAACAAGTGCTGGGGAAAATAATGCTATTCTCTCTTCTTCTATCTAACAATAGAGTCATATAGGAGGTCAAGTGCCTTCTGAGTTCCCCTTGCAACCTTTGTCAGCGGAAGGAAAGCACCTTTATCCATTGCAGGAAGTGTATTGCAGTAAGTTTTCCTTTCCTGACTGTCCTGGTTTCAGCTGGGATAGAGTTAATTTTCTTCCTAGTAGCTGCTATACTGCTGTGTTTTGGATTTAGGATGAGAATAATCTTGAGAACACACTGATGTTTTAGTTGTTGTTAAGCAGCGTTTATACTAAGTCAAGGACTTTTCAGCTTCCCATGCTCTGCCAGGTGCACAGGAAGCTGGGAGCGGGCACAGCCAGGACAGCTGACCCAGAGTGGCCAAAGGGCTATTCCATACCATATGACGTCATGCTCAGTATATAAACTTGGGAGAGCTGGCCAGGGGGCAGCGATCGCTGCTCGGGGACAGGCTAGACATCCATCAGCAGGTGGTGAGCAATTACATTGTGCATCACTTGTTTTGTATATTCTTTTATCATTTTTTTTCTCTTCCTCTGCTGTCCTATTAAGCTGTCTTTATCTCAACCCACAGGTTTTACTTTTTTTTTTTCTGATTCTCTCCCCCATTCCACTGGGTGGGGGAGGAGGGTGAGCGAGCAGCTGTGTGGTGCTTAGTTGCTGCCTGGGGTTAAACCATGACACTGACCTTTCATTATCTATGACAGGTTTGGTGTATGCAGAAGTCAGCTTTGGAAGCATACAGAATTTCACGTCGCCAGACTGCCTGTGGACTCAGTAGGACGTTTGATGGCAGCAGGATGATCATCTGCACCTACGTGAAAGTCCTGCTTTTAGGGATGGCCCCATGTGTGGGTCATTGTATAGCCTGCCAATCAAGGGCTGTGTAGAATTAGCATTAGCAAACAGGAATAAACAATATTTCTTTACAAACCATACAAAGAACCGAATATTGGTAGAGACACTACATTCCTAAAATACCTAACTAGGTACAAGGGGGAAAGCAGAAAGTGGCAAAACAATCAAACTGATGAGAGAAAGGACAAAGAAATCAGAGGTCAGTAGCACAGCCGTTCCCTGAGACATTAACCTGACAAGACTAAATTGACACTCACTTCTTGGATTAAGGGGTTAATCGAAATAGCAAATGGCACAACTTTAATCTCGCCTTGAGACAATGATAATAATGAAAACAGGAACTGGCTGAGACTTAACCCATTCTTCTAGTTGTCTTAAAACTGTAATCTCATAATCCTCTTCGTAAGGCTGGAAGTTCGTAAGGCTGGAAATAGTAATTTCTAATGGCATTTTCCAAGCCATTAAGAATGTATATGCCTCAAGAGAATGCCACATGTCACAGCCTTTTTCCAGGCTGGAAAGTACTTGGGATTATTTTTGTTTTGGCCATCTTTCATATTTTATCTCTTTGTCCTAAAACGTAATCTGTTTCTGATCTTACGTGTGTGATTTTTTTTTCCTCTTGGTACCGAGATGTCACATTATAAGAAAGAATAGGCTGTTCAGGTCTGTTCTGTTCCACTTCTCTGAGCACTTAGAGCTTGATTAACATGCTGTCAAGGCAATGAGACTTTTCCCAATTACTCTGATGTGAGCTGAGCTGGGCCCTAACTCATTACAGAGCCACACCAGCAAATTCACTTGGACAATGGTAAACGTTCCCGATTCTTTCATGCAGTGAAGCACCAGACCCAGACAGATGAGAGTACAAATAATGCAGAAATGCTGAGAATCTTTGAAGATTTTTTCAGAAAGTTCTGTGATTTGTCTTTTCCCCTAAAGACAAGGACAAACACCATCACGTAGTCTCCCATCCAGTAAGTTTCAAGCAGTAGATGTCTTGCTTCTTGTTCTTGAAGAGCTTACATCCCCATTTGTTTAAGCAAATCCAGGCTGGAGCTCTTTAAAAGGTTTTGAATACTTCTATGTTTTACTCTCCCATCTGATTCTGCCCTGGTTTTGGGGCTCTTTCACTCTTTAGTGCTTCCCAGGGCTAAGCACCTGCATGCAAGAAAGCTGAAGTAATTAGCTTCAAAGTATAGTTTCATGGTGTCTGCACAAATCTGGCATTTGCTGCACCAATTTGTTTTCCTATTTGAAGCCCTTATTTAAATTTTCATCAGACAAAAACTTTGTCAAGCTCAATTTATGGTTAAAGAAACAATGGGCAAAGAAAAGCTTTGAAATAATAATAAGAAGATTAATAATAGTATTTAAAAAAATAACACTACGACTTCAAGCACAGAATACCAGCTGTTGGTTGATAATACAAGTAGAAAGTTTCAGTAACTCTGAACAAGAAAAAAAGAAAAGCCTTCACAATAAAGATATTCAAAGAGAATTAAATTTGATTTTAGATATCTAAATGGTTCACATCTGTTAAAGTGGGTTGGTGATAGGATTAGGGTAATTCCTGAATTAGCATCTTTAGTGAAGCAGAAGAATGGGTCATTCTGTTAGATCTGGAGGGGTCAAAAGGATTTGTAATGGGGCAGCCCCATTTCAGATTTATGCTTCTGAACCGGTAAAGCCTTCATGGCATTGTATAAGCAACAGCCTGCCAAGAAACAGAATGGAAGTCTGATTGTATACTTCCTTCATGCACAAAAATAATGACACAAAATCTCACACTAAGGTTTAAGCTCCTGTAAATACTTTCAGCTTTTAGATGTGTCTAAATTTCAGGAGCACGCATAAAAGAATATCTATACTGTCTCTCTCTTGTTTTGCAGGGACTTTAAGACATCCCTAAGATAAATTCTGTGACTGGAAGATAAGGGTTTTTTTGTTTATCTGGTAGGAAGTTTTTTTCATAAAAATGTCATAAACTATGCATGTTCCACAAATCTTGTTCCAAAGCTCCTTGACATCCTATGCAAAGATTCGTCATGTTTTCAGCATGCACAGTAAGTTCAAAATTTGTATTCTAGCTAACAAGCATGATGTCATATAAAGAAGAAGAAAAATCAGATCAGATCAGATGTCCTCAGTCATTTACTTTTTGGCCTTTTTGTCTGTGATATTCTGACAACATGGCTAAAATACTAGATTATTTTCTTACTAGCAAATACATTTCTAACAGCCTTCTTTGGAAAAATGATTTTTAGATCTTCCTTTTCTAAAACTTAAAAACATCCTTTCATACCTCAAGGACAGTGAAAAAAATTTTTTTTTTTCCTCCTTATTGGCATATGAAATCAAGATGGTTATTTTCATACTGTAATACAGATAATGGAGCACAATTGACTAAAATGTAGGATCTGTGAATTAAAGGATTAAGCTCAAAATCATCTGTATTTTCTTTACTGTTATCATTTATTCATTGATGCTTTTTCATTTAATTAATATTGAACTTGCCAAACTAATCAAAATATATTTATCTGCAGAGAAACAAAGTGGAATCATATAGAAGTCACTGGAATGAGAATATACTCACTATTTACTCCAGAATTAAACCTCTGAGGGATTAGGTGGAACTCTTTAACATTTTGTGTCTTGTGTGTCACTAAATGCATCTGCAATGAACTAATCCCAGCAGGAAATTTTCACAAATGACTGGCCATTGTTTTTTGGTTTGTTTTGTCAATATGTGGGTGCAAACTGGAAATGTATTGTCAGAATATGTCCCATTTAGTCCAGATGACGTTACTGCTGAAAAGCTGTTTGTTGGGTACAATGAAAATAAGTAAAGAGAAAAATACACAGCAAGCAGGTTTCTAATTGAAGTACCATGCAAAGCAAAACTACCGCCTTACCATTTATAAACAAGTCTTCTGCTAAATCTGAGTTACAATGTTTGTTTTTTCTTGTTTAATCTTTCCCTAGGAAAAACAAAAATACATTTTTGGAAAATTTCTAAATACCTCTGACAAATAAACAATTGTTGAACTGCATGCCAAATCTTTAGGGATTTAATGATCTACATTATAATCAGCTCACTGAGGACATAATTCTATACAGCTCTTTTTACACTCTCAAAAAGGAAGGAATTTTAGCTTTAGGCAAAGGGAACCCACTAAGCCCTTCATTTTA
This sequence comes from Theristicus caerulescens, assembly GCA_020745775.1. NCBI lineage: Eukaryota > Metazoa > Chordata > Aves > Pelecaniformes > Threskiornithidae > Theristicus > Theristicus caerulescens. Next base: position 22,982,566 of record CM036564.1, on the reverse strand, counting down.
TAGCAATAATAAAAATACATAATTAAGTAAAAACATATTTATGGGAATTTGAACATTGCTTCCTTAATACACAAATACAGCTGTAGCACAATCTAGTAGCTCCGCAGTCCTGATAGCCTGCATGTGGGTTTAAGACAAGCATCAGGCACACCATCTTTACCAGAAACTATCCAGGTAGTCTCTCATAGCTAGATTCATTCTCAGGTTCCTATTCCAGGCTATTTTCATGTTGTTCCTCCAAAACATGTTTAAGCTCAGCTCACTGATGCTAGATCTGTGCTATGGGATCTAGAAGCATTTTCCAAATACTGACTCTGGCTGTGTGCCTCTGCTGCGTCCCACCAGGATGTCACAGTGATATCTCAGTGCAGGCACACAGAGTACACCACCTTTTAGAAGTTTTGCATTCCTTCAGGTTAACATATGAAGCAAGGAGATTTACCAAAGGAAAATCACGTCTGATGAACCTGACTGCTCACCTGGGTATACTGACAGGAATTCCACCAGGACACAAACTGTCCAACAATAAAATATCCACAGATTTTTCTATGCCAATTAGCACTACTTAAGTTTAGGGATGACTACTTCCAATCAGAAACAGTTCTATTGCAATTCTTTATGATAATAAAAAAATGGGAAGACAGTTTTTCCTTATCATACCTGGCTTTATTCTGCCTTCCTTCAAACCTGGAAGTATTAGTTTCTAAGAGGGGTGGTACAGCATCAGTTTGATGAGCCAGCTTTTGGATAGAGCATGGCAAATCTTACAGCAGAAAATACAAGCATGAAGTGTCTTAAAGGGGAAGGTATAAAAGCTGCCTGCAGACAGCCCAAAAACTAGAAACAGTGGCTATACAGCTCATGCTTCAGCAATTAAATGATATCATAAATCATGGTCCAATTACTCCAAAACAGAAATCTTTCTGAAAATATTACAGTGGAAGAAAAACTATTTTGCAAAGAAAAAATGCAAAGAATAAACATTTGTTCAGTGTAAGTGTTGCACTAAACAAGTAATTATTCCATTGAGATGCTGCACAAAGCCATCAATTAGTATTTCATAAGGCATTATGCATAATGTGAGCAGTCTTTCAGTTGCAAATTTGAGGGGCAATTATTTAATATTGTTCAAAAGGAAAGTATGCAATTTATTAAGCAATAACGATATTCAAGGAAGAGTGGCTTTAGCCTTGGAACACTGGAAATAATTGTACTAGATTAACAGGTATTTGCCAGTAATACTGAATATCCTCAGAATTCAAATTCTTGAAGTCTGTTTAAGTCAGGTGATCAATATAATATATTGAAGTCTATTAAAGTCAGGTGACCAATATAATATTGAGATTCAGAAAAAGAAGGTATTATGGAAAATACTCCAAAAAAGCAATTAGCATACTTCTGTGTGTGATAAATGTGGGTACTGATTCTGGTTGGGATGGAGTTAACTTTCTTCACAGCAGCCTGTATGGTGCTGTCCTTTATATCTGGGGCTAAAAGTGTGTGAATAACACACCCTTGCACAACACCAAGGCCTTCGCTCTTCCCATCCTCCCCCCACAGCAAGCAGGTTGGGGGCAGGCAAGAGGCTGGGAAGAGACACGGCTGGGACAGCTGACCCAAACTGACCAAAGGGATATTCCATATCATATGATGTTGTGCTCACCAATAAAACCTCAGGGGAAAGAGGAAGAACAGGGGGATGTTCATGGTTATGGCACTTGTCTTCCCAAGCAGCTGTTAGGCGTGTTGAGGCCCTGCTTCCCAGGAATCAGCTGGACATCCACCTGCCAATGGGAAACAAAGAATGAATTCCTCTTTTTGCTTTGGTTGTGTGCTCAGCTTTTGTTTTCCCTATTAAACCACCATTACCTCTAGCCACAGGTCTTCTCACCTTGCTTCTGTGTTCTCCCCATCCAGTGGGAAATGGGAGTGAGTGAGAGGCTGGGTGGGTGTTTGATTGCAGGCCAGGGTCAACCCACCACAATGTGATAATTTCTGAAGATTAATATAATACCAGCCATCAAAAGCGAAAGAATGAGCACCCTCACAATGGCAGAAAGGAAGGTGGAAAGATTGTTACAATTCCTTTTTAGCAGATCTGGAAGTAGAGGATTGCTCATGGAAGTTGGATGGGTCACATGACTGACAGCCTAACTCAATGAACGCTTTGGCTGAAATGCTCTCGTGAGACTTGGAAACTTTCCCTCATCTTATTTTGACACATGACATACAGCAGTAGAATATAGGAGTTTCCAGCACAAAGTTGGAAACTTTTGACTTGCTGTTCAGCAATAAAACATTTCAGGAAATGATCCAAAAGTCACTGAAGTGAACAGGAATCTGACTTACTTAGCCTGATGTAAAGGACTCCCACCAAACTCTGTTCCACTGTAGTAAAGCCATAAGCAACAAATGATCCACAGCAGCTAAACTTTCTTTAGGTCATTTCTGTCATCTCTTTATACTTCTTCTCTCAATTAACACAAATGGGACAGACCATTTATTAGCTAGTCAAGTGAAAGACTGACAAGGGGATCTGGCTCATTTACAAAAATAGGGAAATCCAATTTTTTAGTGTCCTTTAGTCTGAGGCCCAAAGTTTCTGAATCCCTACTCCAAACTGAACAATATACTAACCAGGAAAAAAAAATATCAATAAAGTATATTTATAAGCTTTAAAATTCAATGAAAAGGGTATTACAATCTCTTACAAACTTACTAGTAAATAAGTGCATAATGATAATATCTTTTGGAGATTACTTGCAGTTCAAACACCTATAAGAAGTGAGAGGTCAGTATTAAGGTTTTCCAAAATGTAGCTTCTACTTTAAAAATGCCAGTCAAAACCATCAGAGCTTGACAAATCATATATCTACACTGGGAAGATAGCATCAGATTCCCCACTTCCTGCTAACTGCCAGCAGTGTTTGTTTTGTAAGGCACTACTGACCAGGCTACAATAAAATGATAAGCTGCTTTGGGCTTCTGAGGAACCAGCACATCCCAATGATACTTAATAAGAACAAAATCTTTGAGGGCGATGGGACAACTGCAATTTAAAATTTCATCCCAGGTTTTTAAAATTGTTTCAAAATATCTCACCAGATGAAAACAGAGAGAAAGATTGGTCATGTGTTCAAAAGACTGAACTGCATGTAGAAAATCACCTCAATTACTACCACCAAACTCCTATGTGACCTTGAGAAAGTTGCTCAATCTTTCTGCACTTCTTTTTCCCATATGTAAAGTGAGGGTGGAAGACGAAGCCAGAGAAGAACCAATTTATTCATGTTTTCAAGGGATTCACTTTCTATAATGACAGAGGCCACTTAGTAGGCTGGTGTCCATCAAACCTAATGTCTTCTAAAATGACCACGTAGATTCAAAGAATCTAGAAGAAGATAGATGAAGAAGAGTTAGTCAAAAGCTTCACTCAAAATTAGGTTAACTCATCAAATGTGAATTAGTTTAAATTTGAGACTTACTTTCTTTAGATCAACAATCGATGTAGGAGACCATAACAAAATTTAGATCATGGATTTTCTGCTCCATTTCGGAGAGTTAGAGTCTGAGGTTATGGTTTGCTTCTAATTTATTTTTTAAAGGGTGAAAACAAGAAGGTGATGACATAGTGGTCTTTGAAAAACACCTTACTAGATGTTCCAACAAGCCATCATGATTCAGTGCAGCAAAGCAAACTGCTCATTTGGCCCATAATTTATAATTGTTGTTGTTGTGATTTGCTCTGTACATTTTTCTCTTGACAGCAGAGTCTGTTCTCAGGATCTAAATGGGGCAAATATTTTCATCTGGTTCTCATGGTTCTCTGGCAGTAGAAAGGACAAATACAAGAAGAAACAGAATCAAAGACAGACTGGCCACTACACAGTCAAAAAAATTAATCTGCCACTAGCCAATGAGCAGAATTAGAAGGGCACACCAAGTATGGTAATGAAAAAGAAGCACTGAAAAAGGACATTGTGAGAACCTACGTGAGATACTTAGGGTATTTGAGACTTTACCTGAAGTAAGGTAATCATCTGTGCAGCTGGGAAAGAGCTTCTGATTTTTCAAGCCAAGATTAAAAAAGCTGCAATGAAGAAAGATACCCAGCAGCATTCCAGCTAAGTTCATAAAAGAAGCTCAAGATTGCACAGCAACATGAGCTCTGACTCTCTGACTAAGAACAGGCAGTGAGTGCAGAGAGTGAAAATGAACATACCTCACTCCAACGTGGAGGGTGAAATGGGTTGGAACATTGTATTTTATGTACCTGCTGAGTCCTTGCCAGCACAGCAATATGAAAAAAAACCTATCCATTGGCAGTGCATCGACATCTCACACTTTCAGGTCACTCCTTTCACTGGCCCTGGTAGGGGTTAGATAATTTCAAAAGAGGTGAAGAAATGGATTTACAACAAAAATAATAACCATCACTGTGTTCTGAGGACCTTGCTTGCCCCATTTTCTTTCAGTGAAGTCTATGTTTTTAATGATAATAAGCTATCCAAAGCTACCCCTTTGGAGGTAAGAGAGAACAAAAGAGTTTTCATAAATAAGCTCTAAAGTCTAGTTCTCTAAATGTGTACACACAAAAGGCAGATTTTGTATTGTCTGACACACAGCACAGTCATCTCTGCATATGTAAAACAGGTGTAAAATGCAACCACTGTCACAAGAAATCATCCCCTCAAAGTCCTTACAGCTAAGAGTGTCTGAAGGGGGAAGATGTTCTGGAGCGTGCATTGACTTTGCATTGCAAATCTCACTAGGTGCCTGACTGCCGCTGAAGCCTTTGAAAACATCGCCAAAGGCCCAGGATCATTGCGAATACACCCAAAGACCTCTAAGACTTGAGAGGAGAAGACTGCTCCTAAGAATGTAGGACTGGAAGGGATACCTCTGGTGCCTAAGTGCTCCCCTGCTATTGAAGGTACCCTTGTCATACAAAGGGTTACAGTCTGAAAAAGGAGAGGACTGAGCAAAGCAGTTCCTTTTGGGGTCCAGAGGATGGAAGTGGCCCTTTCCCAGCCTCCTCCAGCCCCTTGCAGCTGGTACCGGGCAGTTGCGGTGGGCCTGGTGGGCACTGGCGGTGGTTTGGCCCCGGCTGGATAAAGCTCGCAGGGAACACTGAGCTTATCACACCTTTGAATCAGTTCAGATTTTTATGTTTCATACTCTGTTTGGAAACATCATCACTCTGATGGTCAGAAACTTTCTCACACCCTGATGAAGTTCATCATAACCACTTTTATAATCTCTTGTTCCTGTATCAGTATTATTCATTAGCTTAGACAGTGCCTTCCCTACTGCAGTGTTCCCAACAATGTAGTTGTAGCCCATAACTATATCTCAAGTCTTCATTCATTTTGTGGTGTCATACAAGTCAAGTCTGTTAGTGTCTTCCCCTAGTGGCTGAAGATGAAGGACTGTTGAGCATATTGAGAATGAGAGCATTTGATATTTAATTAGAAATCTACTTAAAATACCTACTGACAAAAAATCCCAACATTGAAAGTGAATGTAGGTGTTTTCAGAGAGCTCTGTAGCACATTACATCTTGAAAATATACTACAAGAAAGCTTTATATAATGTTGAATTTTCAGTATTATTTTTTCTTTTCTTAATATACTTAGCTATTCCTCTTGCTGATGGTGGAAAGGCATCACCACACTCTCTGCAGATAGAAAAACTTTGAGTTAGTCCCTCCTCTTCATGAGCTCCGTGGCTATTGAACATCTTGTGTCTTTTAGCAACTGGAATTGTTTCTGCTGTTTTAATCTCTGAGGTTGAAAATGCTACTAAAAACACATGTGACAAAGTTTGATGCCTTTCTCTATTAGTGAATTAAAGTAATAAACTTGAATAAATAAATAAAACTTTAAGTATTGATAAAGTTAGGGAGATGCTATAATTTTTTAGCAGCTCATTAATAGTTTAAATGACAGATAAAAACAGAAATAATAGGTGGGAAGTGATAACCCATGTCCATCAAGTCAGTGGGATGCCATGCTGATGTCAGTTATTTCAGTGAATTTCCATTTCTGAAGAATTGATCTAATTAAGTGGATAATTAGGTTTAGCCCAGAACATCCAGAAGAAACTGCAAAGGAAACAGCAAAACACAAGTATCCAAATCATAATTTAACCATGTAACTAGAGCTGACAATATTATACCTTGTAAACCCTGTTGAAAGGTAGCTTACATGCCTGGTGGTAACAAGGACCATGACAGCAAGTACATGGTATCAGTTTTGCACCAACTAGGAGAAAAGAAAGCAGCCATAGGGAAGCAGAAATGTTTGTGTCCTTCAGAGAGAGTCATTCCTCCATGTTCTGGGCTAGATTCTGCTTAGACTGCAGCATCAGCCTTTCAGGTAGTTTTGCTTTCCATGAAGTTAAAGCTTCTTTGGTCTGAGTTCCCTTTTCCCAACATATATGGAATTTATCCTTCAGCCTTGCTAATTCCTGGCCCTGCTACATCACTGAGAGCCTTTGCTGGGCCGAGCACACTGCCTGAGTATGAGCTGAGGAGCCACGGCACAACTGCAGAGCGCTTGGCTCTGAGCTCCTCCAAACAGCACATGCTGCTCGGACAAGGGGAGCTTTTTCTCTGCCTACTTACATCTTAATATGATGTCAAGATTTTCATCTATATAAAAACATGCTTAACAGCTACATATCAATCAGTAACAAATAAGTATGACATATTTACTAGTTACAGCAAAAAAAATCCAAGAGGTCATTCAACAGCACAGGAGTGATTGCTATGCAGAACTCCAGCTCTGCTTCTGAAAATGAGGCTGTAAAATGGTAAATTGATTAAAAATGTAAGATATACTTCTCCAGTTATAATTCTATTGAAAGTAATATAAAAATACTGCAGCATATTTGTTTATAACAGTTTCTGTATCACAGGGGGTCCCCCTAATGGTTTATATTTGTGGTGTTGGACACTTAGTTTAAAATATGTATTTTTTTACTCTGTAAGAGGAGGACATTTTCATCTCATGCTATTTTTATTGCACTAACTGACGATTAGGTGCCTAAAAACCCTTTTATCAAGACATGGTAGAGAACATGTGTCACCAAACATGGGTCACATGAACATGTGTCACCGACCCATCCAGCTAGAATCATAACAAAGATACACTTTAGAACCTGCAGTTCTTTCCCTGGGAGTGATGCAAGCACTAATCCCTCTGGCATTTACTCCTTGCAAGAGCTAAGTGCTACCTCATCTTCTGAAGAAGAAAGATTCACACGGTTTCATTTAAGGGAAGCATCCTGCAAGGATTCGCCAAAACGATGGGTACAAAATCTGATTGATGTGTCTTGTGAGTACTGCCAGGAAACACTTCCAAAAAGTAATTGTCAATAGTCAGTTAATGTTCTCCTCCTATCTCTGTCAGGGGTTTTCATACCCTCAGTTAAAAGAGGATGACATACACAGTTGATTTATGATTTGACACTCCCAGAGGGACAGAAACCTACGTGGGTGTAGGAGTGAGACTGAGCAGATGGAAAGGGGGTGTGGGAGAGGCATTGCTGTGGGCATCTGCAGGAAGGTCTTCCTCCCACCTGCCTGCCCGGCCACCACTGGGGACTCGGCGGGGTCATGTGGACATAAATGTGTGGCTCTGCTGTACATAACAAAACCAACAGTTTTTGTACACCCAGGGAAGGAATAGGAAGGAGAAGTGGAGGCCAGGAATCTCTGAGACAATAATAAAAGTGTAAAACAATTATTTTGTGTGAAAATGATGAACAATAAACTTGTGCCTCTTGAACAGCAGTATTGATTTCTATAGGAAGCATGCCAAACTTTATGGGATACCTGTCTGTGAGGGATATGTGGTGGGTGAGGGGAAATTTATATATACACACACATACTTCCAAAAAAATAATCATGCCAAATTTCATCTTGGATTTGCCTTCCCAAATCTATTTCCCATTTACTTTTTATCAGCAGGGTTAGTCTTACTAGATCCAGGACATAATATTAGTGTGTAGATTTGAAATTGTTTTGAGTCTCTTATCTCTGCTTAATTTTCTACTTTCTTTTTCACCTGATGTGCTTTTAGATACCTTTGATTTAGAAACATCCAAAAAACTGTTATCAGCTTCCCTTAGCTGAGACTGAATAGGAAAGTATTTTAGTGCAGTTGTTATAAATCTATACTGCTAGAGGAAATCACCAACAATTAGAAGGAGAGTAACTTAAATTCCAAGAGCGGTAGAAGTTTTAACCTTTTAATTTATCATTCTTTTACTAGTCTCTGAAAGTCCCAGACTGAAATTACCAAGGCTGTATGAATTTATCAGATGAAGATCTGACTCCCTGATTTCAATTACTAACAGGCCCTCTCTATGCAATCTTGAATCTACAGAGATACGTTTGTCTAGTAAAGAAATAGAGAGTTACATAATGGAGTTCTTGAACAAAATGGTCACCCTTCCCCAAATTGCAAATAAATTTGTTTTTAAACCCTGCTGCTCGAAATAATTTTGATCCTTTGGGGTTCCAAGGCACGGGTTTTCTTTTTAGCTTTGTGACTGTGAAAGCACACATTCTGCCAAGCCTGAATTCTTTAAAACTACTGTGATTCTTTAAATTTATTACTGGTTACTAACAGCTTCCCATGTTTCACTTATATATTTCAAGGTGGAACGAAATGTACAATATAGCACAGGCCATATTTTTTAGATTTTTTCTCTCCCAAATTTATAGTGTGAAGTCCTGCATTAAAATAATTCATGAAAGATAATAGAACTTTAAAGCGTATGGCAAAATTAAGTCTCAAGAATGGCAATATGAGTAATTTCATAATAAAATGATGAGACTGCCTCCACAGTACTGATTTCTTAGAAGATGCTCTGTCGGCTCACTTATTTATACTAGATAGTAAATTTCATCTTTTCACATGCTTTCTTTTCCCAGTTTTTTATTATAGTCATTTTATGTCTTAAATATTAACTTGCATTGCTACTTTGTTAAATATATTTTCTGACACTCCAAAAGCTGTGGATTAAGCATTGCTATATGCATAGCATGATAAAGAATTGTTGGGACACTTGAATATAATCACCTTATAAATACAGTAGAAGAACTTTACATCATCATCAACAATATTATTATTGTTAGAGAAAGAACTGGGCTTCCAAGATTTTAAAAGTCTGATGTTGTTGAGTAACTTTCACCTATAGTGTTCTTTTACCCTACACTCAATATTTTGATCATATACCCTCCTTTAGATGCACTGAAGAAAATCAGCTCATCAGAAAGTGAGAAGACACATTATTTTAACAGCAATAACGTTGTGAATCATGTGTTGGAAGACTATTTTGCCATCACTTGTGTTGATGAACACTGTAAACAACCATGATATTTAGTGAGACTCCATAAAAACTCAAGGATACCCAGGAGGAAAATAGCCCCATAAACCATGATGAACTGCAATTTACTAGAGAATTTCTGTGGTACCAGTACAGCTACTACAGAAAAATCTTGAAGAGAAGTCTGCCACAGATCTCTTAGCAATATGGTTTTTGAAGACATCACTACTTTTGTGCCATTTTTGGTCAGTTTGCCATATTAAAATTTATTTGATCCACCTGCTTTAGTGCATTTATATACAGCAAAGATCACTACATCTAAGTCACCCATACTACAACTGCTGAAGGGGAAATGAAACTCAAGTTAACAAATTTACAAAGTTAAATGAGAAGAAATAGATCACTCAAATACAATACATACAATGTCTTTCACAATAAATTGCAACTTATAATAATACCAGTTCTCATTTTAAAATGATACTTCATATTCAGGTACTATTATAAAAGCATATTGTTGTTTTGAAGTGAAATGGAACCACTAATCTACATTGTTGTGAAACTGTAGCTGTTCCCAGTAAAGTTTCACCTCTGTAATAAACATGTGGGCTACTCTGTAGCAAATTTTTATGAAGCTTATGAACAAATATAGCATCTATTGTCATAGTAAAGTTTACAATAGTATTTGATATATTTAGACATTTTCTCTCACAACATAGGGAAGTTTATGCTGTTCCCATTTGGTAGACAGAGACACAAGGTTGTACCTACACTGTCTTGCAACAGAGTATTCCAACGATGTCCATAGGGACAAACTGACCAGCTACTCACACTACCTAGCCACAGGAGAATCCTAGCAATGCCTCAGGGGGACACCCACAAGCAGCATAGGTTCTTCAGGCTTTGGATTCTCCCCACCAGAAAAACACAACTTCTGTTTCCCAATGGGCCTGAAACAACTGTGCCCCCGTCTCTCCCCAGCAGTCTCTCCACTATGCATCTCAAATGCCTTCAAAAGCTCGTGTTGAAGACACCACATGCGGCTGCCTTATATGCTGGAGCAGACATCTGAGGTTAGCAATGGGAAGGGTAAAGAAAAGCCTCTCCAAGAAGAGCTGTATGCTTCTTTCCACATCTAAGCACTTCATCTTCAACCAGCAATTCAGCAAAGATCTGTTGAACAGATGCAGAGGATCAGCTGCAGCAATGGACAGATGGATTAATTACCACAAGGCCAACGATGACAAATACTGTGCAAAGAGTCACTCCTGTTTAGTCTTGGCTGCAAGAACTTATTGGCAGGTAGACTGCTGTAAAACATGTGGCTGCCCACAATTTTGGAGGAGATTAGGCCTCATCACAAATAGGTATATGGTTGTTAAGGCCTCTAAGTCCATGTGTATTAGTGATGAAAGGTGGGTTTCCCACCACTCATATGGTCACCATCACCTGGCTCCTGTACTCTTTCCAATTGTAAACACTGTATCTGTTTACATGCCTCCTACACTGCATTTTCAGCTCAACAGAACCCAGACTTGCCAGGGCAAGAGCTTCTGCCTGGCAGCTGCCTGCAGCAGTGTCTCAGCCCCCTCTCTGGCTAACCCCATCGTATCTCCAAGTTTTGGAAGAACTGACCACATTGTGTCATGCTTTACAGAACCATATCTAAAAGGGGCTAGAGCAGCCCAGTCTTCGTAGCTTGCCAGGGGACTTCTCTCAGGAGGCAAAGACACCCTTCTGCTATGAAGGTGCACAATAATCATGCAGTCCAGCAAACATGCCAGTGGCAGCAGAAAGACTAGTCCAATTAAAAGCATCTCATAACTGAAATCCAAGAGCAGAAGCTGGAGCAGCAGCTGTGCTACAACCCTGCAGTGCCAGTGCTCTGTCCTACCTGTAGAGCTTTCCACACTCACCTCTAGCCCACACAGAGCTTCTGATGTCCCTCCCAACAGGGAGTCCATCCAAATGACAACATGAACCACTACTTGAGGCCGTATCCTGCAGTACTTTTACCACTGATACCTCTCCAAACAAAATTCACCAGCCTTAAAAATGGCATAAAGATGAAAACATCTTAGAAGGTGTAATCTGTGAGGGTTTATGACTCACAGAGACTAAATGAATCTGGACAAGGAATTTAAAAATCACTCATCAGGCAAAATGGCATGTCTCAGATTATTGACACAGAGAAAAAGAAAATCAAATAAATGGAAATATTTAAAATCTTATTCTGAACATGTATTTTAAAGTGCTTTTTTTAAAAAATCTGTGAAAAGAGCTTATTGAAGTGTATGTCTGTATTCTCAGCACTAGTACACCACTTGTAGTAATAATGTAAGTTTCCATATTATGCCTCCAAAGAAATCTCTGAGTCTTTCATTATATTGCATGTCTTTCTAGCCTTTAGTCTCTATCTGGCAGTTGCACTGACCTATGTTGGTATTTGTAAGATGAGCAGCTTGTTCCCAACAAAACTGTTTGCGAGTAGAACGTTAACTGTCAAAAAATTATCATTCCTACCAGTTGCTATAAACCACGGTTTCAGGTCACTTTCCAAAGGTTTAGAGATACCTTGCCCATTTCTGGTCTCCAAAAGACATTAATTTTCCACATGAAATTCTCTGATTATTCAGACATGTTGTGTAAGGGTTGTTTCTAATTGTTTAACACTAGGGCTAGCTCTAGGTGCAGAAGAGTAGGCATTCATCCAGACCAGCAGGCTGGAAAATGATCCTGGTCTCAATGGTCCTTGCCAGATCCCTGCCAGCAGCTACCACTGATAGGAAATATCTTAGAACTTGTAAGGTGGTGAGTATTAGGGTTCCCTGCCTCTCACAGCAGAAGCAGGAAAAGCAAGCTCTTCTTCCCCCATCCTTCACTCCCGTCCAAGCACACCCAGGGCATGAGCCACCTTCATCTCTCACTCCTGCAGGGCAAAATTCAAGGGGAGTCTTGAGTGGACTGTGCCTGGTATCATTCCTAAGATATCAGCATGTTTTACAAGATTATTCCGGATGTAAAGATATTTCTGAATTCATCCTCTCTGAAGCAAAGAGAGAAGAATTTTTCTTTCAGAGATTTTTCTTCTTTTATAAGCTGTTAGGAAGAGAAGTGGTCAGAGACATGGAATTAAAAGCTAAAATATTGTCTCTTTCTAACAAAGCTATGGATTTTTCAAAATTAATGTTGCAATGCAGTACAAAAACCATGTATTTGAAAATAGTGGAGAAACTGACATTTGGAAAGTGATGGGGCAAATGTTAGATCTCTTGAAATAGAAAATGTATGAATTGTCCATGAAAAATAAATAGAGCATTTCTCATGAACTTCTCTACATGCCTCTCTTTAAGGCATATCTTAAAACCAATATTCTGTGTAATATATAATGTATAGAGTACTGACAGATAATGAGCAGCAAAGAGTTTGAAGACATGACAAAGAGGATTGATATGTTTCTGTCCTCTTTCAGAAGCAGATTAGTATATTTTAAAATTAGAGGAAGAATCAGTATGAAAATGCACCCTTATATCTTCCCTTAACATCAGCCACAGAAATACATCTCGAAGTCCAGTGGGATTCCATGGAACTATCCAGGGAATAAGGTGTTATTCAACAGGAGTAAGGGTGGCAGCCTCTGCTCCTCTTCAATCAGGCTAAACAAAGTTCCTGTCTGATCCTGTAACATAGATTTACCTTTAAGAAAGTTAAATTAATCATCCCTTATTCACTACAGCTCTATATAGATACTTTTAATTAGCACGTTTCCCCTTGGCTCTTCTCTTCCTTTAAACTTCTCAACATGTTCTTGACGGAACAATTGGTCTTTATTAATGTGTGACAGCTTAGAGCTGCAGTGAGCTGTTTGCCAGATGTTTGAACTCCGGTGAACTGCTGCTCACTTGTCAGACTGGCAATGAGGAGTGAACAAATACCACGCTATTCAGCCTTCCTCCTGAGTTCCCAGAGAATTTCAAACAGCTTCAAGGGCCAGAGCCAAAGGATCTGCTGAGAAAGAATAAGGTATGTTCCTAATGAGATCAGTGAGCCATTACTTTTCTAGAAAGGTAACTTGTTTTTTTATTATCTGCTGTGCATATGTGACAGAGTCAAGGGCTGAAACATCAGAGAGACCCACACTACAGGGAGCGAGAGGCTTCAGAAGGACACAGCTTTCACAGATTCTCAAGTTCTTCATGGACTATTAAGTAGAGGAGGGAATAGAAGTAAGCAGACTACTATAAAGCATCTCCAAACAGGCACATTTGACTCTGAAGATGTTTCTATCTATGAGCAGAAGAAGGAACAAGGACTTTTGTGAAATACGTGCATTTTAATCACTTTTTCAAGGGGAAGGAACAGAACACAAGTTTTGTTTCTCCTTCTTTTTGTTGCAATTCCTTCTTCAGAGTTATGTATAAAACACAAAGGGGCAAAGTAAGCACAGATCTAGCACTTTAAATTCCAAAAGTAGGCCCCCAATGATACCAGTAAATAAGAAGGGGCAGATGCTAAAACGTCCCACCTGTTCTGCTAATAAAACATACATACATGCCTCGTATGTGACCATCTTATTGAAGAGCTGCACTGACTGCAAGAGTAGGACCATGTCCCACCAGGTTGTGTTCATAATCAAAGGACAGTCTCTCTGACATCAGCTGACTGCTATCTCCTAGCTAAAAGAGCATTTGCTTGCTTCCATTGTGACATTTAAAATCACCTCATTTGAGAGCAGTATCTGTGCAGAAGGGACGGATTCTTTATATACAGAAGAGCATAGTGCGATTTGGATAGTCCCAGGACCCACTTCTTATTGCAAACAAGATAAAACATTGTTTGATGCGTGACCTTAAAAAGCCTCAAGATTGTTAAATAGACTGAAATCACATCAGTTCAGTGTTGCTATTTTGTAATAAATCTCCTGCATTAGCACTGAAGGACACTTGAGCAGCATTATATGATGGTTGTCCTGCAGGATGCTTTTGGAAACAAAATGCATGTCTCCTGAAGCTATGAGAGTAAACACAAATTTTCTTAAGTATTCAGCAGTGATAGAAACCCAAAGTCAGTAAAATGGACTAATCATCTTTGCTGGATTTTTTTTTTCTCTTTTTTATTATGATTTCACTGCAGGTTCCAGACAAGAGAAAGAAGATGAACTAGGAAGTAACAAGTCCCTTTTATGCATAAATATTAAAAGAAAAAACCAAGGAAACTAAATGGTTAGTAATTCTTCCATGAGTGTATTCTCTGTCCTTTTTTTTTAATTTCAGAGTGGAAGTTCATATTCTGACAAAGCAAAAGCTATTTCTATTTGTGTGTGTGTGTGCATGCATGTATGAAAATATCTTTTGTAATAAAGTGAAAACAGATGTAATAGAAAATGTTTTCCAGCAGATTGTTTTTCTTTTCATGATTTGTTCCTAACTGATTTGTAGTTGTTTGTTTAGGAACCACAGTATGTCAGACCTAGTACATATCTGACAAAAAGGAGGCTATAGGAAACTGTGGGGAATATAGTGACATTAAGTACAATTGTAAACCTGAAAGAGAATAACTTTTTTATTTCACAGTGCACATGGAAGAAGGAAGATAATTTGATTGTGATTATTGGAGCAGAGCTTTGCTAAAGCTGCCAGTCTTAATATTCCTAACAGGTGGAACACTTGGGAATGCTTTCATACAGATTTGAAGGAAGAAAGAGGATCAGCAGTAATCCCTTGCAATTCTGTCATGTCTGAAAGTCCAACATGCAGAAAAGGCAGAACAAGCGTGAAAAGACTGTGCTGAGCCTGCAGCTCCTCTTCTTCATGTGGAAAATCCAAATGGCCAGCAAAGACTTCCATCTTAAAACAATTAAAAAAAAAATCTGAGTCCAGCAGGTTTTCCAGTGTGTCAGTCCCTAGGCCAGTGTTTTTGAGACTTCATTCTTCAGGGTTTACTAAAGCTGTCCACAGTTGCTTTTATGTGTCACTAATGATGGATAAATTGTTTTCACAGCTTTCTAAAGAGCTTCTACACTGTTTAACAGTACATAAAATTCCATCTAGTTATACCAGATACCATTGAAGGATTTTGCCAGATACCTCATAAAATGGACTGCTACTATGAGCTCACTTAATCCCATAAACTCTTGATTTTTTTAATTTCTCAGGTGATAACAAGAAAAATTGCAAATGAAGCTGCAGCTTCACCCATCTTTTGTCATTATCCTGGCTCAATAAACTTGAGTTATCTTTTCCCTTGTTCTCTCTGAGCTGAAATATTATTTCCTTATTTTATCCACAGGCCTTCTTGAAATGAGCAGTAGGACCTAGAGTTCTGTGTAATAGTTTATCTGTGCTGATTCATTCACTTGCAGTTCTTCCAGGACATTATTTTAAAAAATGCTTTTTTACCTTTCTTAAATTGAAGAAGATTGGTCCTTTAAAACCTTGTTTTCTCACGTTTTTAGTTAGTTGAAGACTGGTTAGCAACAATATATAGCAGAGAAAAGATGTATCAGGGCAAATAAATCAACAGACAGTATTTTCTTGTGACTTTTCCTCAATTTTTATTATGCATCCTTTGGTACTTAGATTCAGCTACAATACATAGAACCTTGTTATCTGTGCTGTAGTTGAAGGTCCCCCTACAGATGTCCGTACCATATCAGATGAAACTGTGTGTGGTAAATGAAGTAATTATGGTCTGCTTAACTCAGTCTTGTTTTTGAAAGAGTTTAAAGGAGTTCAAAGACAATAATATCTTATGCAAGGCTTCATTTGATAGGGAAGAAGTAATAATTTTCTGATGTTGTAGCTGTTCTGCAGCAATAATACAGCCAAAACCCACTCTATTGTGCCCTTCAGAATTATAACTACTATTTCAGATAGGATTTGTGCATACAACTAAGTGGTGGGCTTTTTCGTTTTATATGCTGGGATAACCGGGATTATTTCCTCTTGTGGTTCAAACCCAGTCAGCAGCTAAGTACCACACAGCCGCTCACTCACCCTCCACGCCCCCTGGTGGAATGGGGAAGAGAATGGGAAAAAAAAAGTAAAACCCGTGGGTTGAGATAAAGACAGTTTAATAGGACAGCAGAGGAAGAGATAATAATAATAATAATAATAATAATAATAATAATAGAATATACAAAACAAGTGATGCACCATGCAATTGCTTACCACGCACTGACTGATGCCCAGCCAGTCCCCAAGCAGCAATCGCTGCCACCCCGGCCAACTCCCCCCAGTTTATATACTGAGCATGACGTCATACGGTATGGCACAGGCCTTTGGCCAGTCTGGGTCAGCTGTCCTGGCTGTGCTCCCTCCCTTCTTGTGCACCTGGCAGAGAATGGGAAGCTGAAAAGTCTTTGACTTAGTATAAGCGCTGCTTAGCAACAACTAAAACATCAGTGTGTTCTCAAGATTATTCTCATCCTAAATCCAAAACACAGCAGTATAGCAGCTACTAGGAAGAAAATTAACTCTGTCCCAGCCGAAACCATGACATCTCTATATATTGGAAATTCAGATATCTGAGAGATTAAAGCCTGTTTCATGTGCTGAAGGATAATGACAATAATTCAACTTCGCTGACAATTCCTGCAAAAAGTAACGGTAACACATGCAGCTGAATGCCATTATGAGTGCTATTTTTCCTCTGTGTGCTTGTGTTACTAGCAAAACTTCCCCTGAAACAGTCCTTTGCACAGTTTTAAACTATGGTAATAAAATCATGCAATCTTGGAAGCAAGCCTTGCAAAATGTATTTTGGATTAGCAAGTGACACTATCATGCCACTAACTTAGCACCTTTGGACAATATCAAAATAAGATTAATAAACATGCAAATATACACGTTCATGCTATTCTCTCCAGCACTTGAGCGAGTGCTTCATGGCTACCGGTACATGTACGAAACCTAAGTATTTATCTGTTACATGTAATTTGTTACCCTTCTCATTTTTCTTTATCTCAGTCTTATGTCATGCACAATCTCTACTAACTCCTCATTTTCAATCTCCATAAAACACATCTGCCACAACCTGAACTGACATACAATATCAAGGAAAGAAAGATGATTACCTGTCAGCAATTACAGTCTGATTCTGATGCTTGGTCTCTACTGTGCTGCTAGAAGCAAAAATGATGTAAAGCTGTTTGATCTCTGTATGATTAAGCAATCAAGTGCGATAAGCAATCTCATATTTCAGTACAGCCACCAATGTAAGGGAATATGCAAGGAAAGTTTCTAATCAATATACCTCTAAGTTTCGCCCAAAAAAGACCATGTGAAATGTAGTTGACCTACAAGCAGGACTAATGCAAATGATGCCATCCTATGATTCTTTGCCCACAAAATGTTTGTTCTTATGTGGAACAGCCATTAATCCTATCACGTTAGGTACTACCTATTTTGTTTCCCTGTGAGAAGCATAATGCCTTCTTCAGCTGCTTTGGCCAGAGGGAAAGTACTTTCCCTTAGTAAAGAACACAACTGTTTTTCAAGAAGTAATTGAAGAAGCATAGGCATGAAAAACAAGCAAGGATTTAATTAGGATTAGGTGAAGGAGGAAAAAGTAATAGCATAAGTGGGATTGCTAGACCAAGAAGATGAAAACTACTTTGGTGATGGACAAGGTTGAATTTTTTTTCATCAGATTTTGGGACAGAACTGTTTTGTAGTTTTTCTATGCATGTAGGAACAATGTATCACAGTCAGAGACTGAGATAGGAGAGGCACTGCAGGAGCAACGTATTAGACAGCAACAAAATCTTAGGATAGGATGCTAAAGAAACCTAAGATTGAAGAAACAGTTATTGAGTTTTACAAAATTGTGAGAAGCTTTCAGAATCTATATTAGAATACTAGGATATTTATACACCTTGTGAATCTCTTTTGAAAAGCCAGTATTGGGAGAAGGGAAGGGGCTACAGAGCAGAAGGCAATTATACTACACCAGCTGACATGTCAACTAAAGGCAAAAGTATAAATTACCTTGATGAGTATTTCCGCAAAAAGTGGCTACAGGCAAATCAAATAATAGAATCTGTTTGGACTTCACTGTAGACTTTGACAAAGTCCTTTGTAAGACATGGAGCTACTTGGACACAGAAATCACCAAGTAAATAAGTACAGAACACTAAATCAGACCAGATGCCTTCTGCCATGAAAACATAAAAAAAAATAGTTTAAGGATGAAAAGTAAAGTTCCATTGTAAAACAGAAATTGATTAGAATTAGAATAAATCATGACAGATTTTCAACACTTGGGTGTCTAAGATTTGAAACTACAGAAATGTTGAGTATACACACACAAGAATACATTTTCTACACTCTGATTTTAGCCAAGAACTAGCAAAAACCAGGAGAACTTCAGAACTCTAATTAAGCAAAGTAAACCGTCACAAGAACTTAATCAAGCTCTACGCCACATTAAAAGTCAATATGTTGACCAATAGAAAAAGAAACACTTCAGAAAGGATTGTCAGAATGAATCTTGTACATCAACAAATTCTACATTAGCTATAGTTATTTAGAAAAAAAATGGGAATCACTGAAGAGAGATCACTGATGGTCTCTGCTGAATGTGTCAGCTGCTAAAAAAGATTTTGAAAATAAACGCCACAAAGATTAGGATTGAAAATAAAGCTGCAGAGACTGCATAATATAAATCAACGGTGTTACTTCACCTTTGTATAGCTGTCTTCAATCTGATCATTCCATCTGGAACAAAGAGATAGAAACAGATGCATCCTAAGAACAGTGTAATTTAGGTCACTGAGAAGGTCTTGAGTGAGGGAAGGTTGGGATTTTTAGGAGGAGTCACATAAGAGGAGTATGTATGGAAGAGTCAGCTTTTCTCAGGACTTTCAGGATCAAGGCCACCTCGTGCCAGCCATTTGATGCAGATTGTCAGTCCTGAGTATTAATACATGTTTTAGACATTACCTTTTTCTGTCTCCCAGTCATTGTTTCACCTCATATTGCTTGAGACATCTCACATGAAATTTATCATAAGCTCTTTGACTCTTTTAGGCACTACTGCCTGTATATTTGCTTCAATACAAATACAGAAACAACAGAAGCAAACCATTGTTTTTCCTCAGCTACTCTCGGTCTCTGCACACTAGCTTTCATTTTAGCCTAGACTTCCTGCCGATCTTAATGGTCACACTCTGGCACCAAGGGAAGAGCAAATCTGGCAGAGTGAGAAGATGCAGGAGCCAGTTTACCAGCAGGGCAGAGAATTTGTTGTGGTTCTAATTGAAAAAAACATCCTCATTTGGGCTTTTGCCTTCCCTATCACTCTCTCCCTCTCTCTGATGGTTTCCTGTTAATTTCTATTGTGTTTCACCAATGCAGTCATTATATTCTCTAGATATTTTATTTACATAATCAAGCAATCCAGCTTATTTTAGGAAAATTACAACTTTGTGAAAAAAAAAAACTTATACAGTTATTATGGCAAAGATGTTCTGCTTTGTGTGAGACAATGAAATTAGTGGATTTAAAAATTAAGAAGAAGGGCCAACAGTGTCATTTTTAAAATAAGAGTGAATACTGATAAGAAACAGCTTTGCATGTTAATCACGGCGGCTGGGAACATTTCTTGTTAAGATATATGATGTTCAAAATTATTAAAAGAAATATTGAAGGAAGGAAATTGATTTTTTTATAGTAAAATTTACTTGTCATTCTGTAAGATAAGTTTCAGCTGTATGTGTCCATTAAAGAAGATTATTGTATGCAAAGTCACCTGCTATACAAGAAGAAATGTTGAGTCCATGTTGATTTCATCCAGGATTTATGCAACCTATTTTCAGTCAAGGAAGCAAGATGCTGAGTGGTTTGGTTCTCATCAGCGCACAGTTCTTCTGTGCATAGGGCCCATTTCCAAAACAAAAGGTATAATAGCAACCATAAAATATATATCATAGAAAAAGAAAAGCATGCATAAATATAAAAATAAGAAGAGGTTGCAATACATGCTAGAGATCATGCATATCATAAAGAGGACTAATATGTGCTGGCAGGCAAAGAGCAATGGAGTAGCAGGAATCACTGTGGCTAAACTAAATACAGACCTGAAGAGAATCTGAACTTCTTTGTGTCAGGCAGGACTCTCTGAACTACTGATTTTTCTTAGGCTTCATATTACCTTCTCCCTTCAAAGCCACACCGTTGCACTAAACACTTTACAAATACAGAATAAGACACTCAGCCTTGCTTGGATGAGATTGTAATCTACACATAGAAGACCAAAAGAGCAGCAAGGGAAAACACAGCAAGGGAAATAGGAATGATCAAGTTGACAGAGTGGATCGGTTGTAAAACTGAATTAAAAAAAAAGTAAAACTGTGAATAGAATACAATTTTTATTTTTCCAAGTTGCATCCCACTGGGCCAGACGTTCTCTCAATCCATGACATTCACTGTAATAATTCTCAGGGAAATAACATCTTCCTAAATATCATCACATATCATAGTCAGAGCCCATTGATGTTGTTTTTATGCTGCACAGTGTCATTATTCATACATTGTAATAGATCCTTCTCCAAATATATCCCCCAGTTTAAGCTACAAGGGAGATTCAGCTAACATAAGCTGCTAGTTGTTTACAGCATATTATATGCAAGTTAATTGCTGCATTTCCATCCTAAAGAAAGCAGTGCCAAGTGCACATACATGTATACACAAGACATGGAATATCCCAGTCATTATTCTTCAATAGACAAGATATGATTTATCATATATAATAATAATGCTACTTGTGAAAAAAGTACAACAAAATGTGCAATTTTCACATTTTGACGTCCCAGTTGAGTGGAGGTTAGCAAATGTGACGCCCATCTGCCAGAAGGGCTGGAAGAAGGATCTGGGGAACCACAGGCCTGTCAGCATGACCTTGGTGCCAGGGAAGGTCACGGAGCAGATCATCCTGAGTGCCATCACACAGCACATACAGGACAACCAGGGGATCAGGTGCAGACAGCATGGATTTATGAAAGGCAGGTCCTGCTTGACTAACCTGACCTCCTTCTACAACAAGATGACCTGCTTAGTAGATGAGGGAAAGGCTGTGGATGTTGTCTATCTGGAATTTAGTAAAGCCTTTGACACCGTTTCCCACAGCATTCTCCTGGAGAAACTGGCTGCTCATGGCTTGGATGGGTGTACTTTTCACAGGGTAAAAAAACTAGCTGGATGCCCAGGCCCAAAGAGTTGTGGTGAATGGAGTTAAATCCAGTCTGTGGCCAGTCACAAGTGGTGTTGCCCAGGACTCAGTACTGAGGCCAGTTCTGTTTAATATCTTTATCA
Organism: Theristicus caerulescens; assembly: GCA_020745775.1. Lineage (NCBI taxonomy): Eukaryota > Metazoa > Chordata > Aves > Pelecaniformes > Threskiornithidae > Theristicus > Theristicus caerulescens. Next base: position 22,960,922 of record CM036564.1, on the reverse strand, counting down.
ATGATCTGGATGAGGGGATCAAGTGCACTCTCAGTAAGTTTGCAGGTGACACCAAGTTGGGTGGAAATGTCGATCTGCTGGAGGGTAGGAAGGCCCTGCAGAGGGACCTGGACAGACTGGATTGTTGGGCTGGGGCCAACTGTATGAGGTTCAACAAGGCCAAGTGCCAGGTCCTGCACTTGGGTCACAACAACCCCAGGCAACGCTACAGGCTTGGGGAGGAGTGGCTGGAGAGCTGCCTGGCTGAAAAGGACCTGGGGGTGTTGGTCGACAGATGGCTGAATATGAGCCGGCAGTGTGCCCAGGTGGCCAAGAAGTCCAATAGCATCCTGGCTTGTATCAGAAATAGTGTGGCCAGCAGGACTAGGGAAGTGATCGTCCCCCTGTACCCGGCACTGGTGAGGCCGCACCTTGAATACTGTGTTCAGTTTTGGGCCCCTCACCTCAAGAAAGACATTGAGGTGCTGGAGTGTGTCCAAAGAAGGGCAACAAAGCTCATGAAGGGTCCAGAGCACAAGTCTCATGAGGAGCGGCTGAGGGAACTGGGGTTGTTTAGTCCGGAGAAGAGGAGGCTGAGGGGAGACCTTATCACTCTCTGCAACTACCTGAAAGGAGGTAGTTGTAGTGAGGTAAGGGTCAGTCTCTTCTCCAAAATAATAAGCGACAGGACAAGAGGAAATGGCCTCAAGTTACGCCAATGGAGGGTTAGATTGGATATTAGGAAAAATTTCTTCACTGAAAGGGTAGTCAGGTACTGGAAAAGGCTGCCCAGGGAGGTGGTTGAGTCCCCAACCCTGGAGGTATTTAAACAACGTGTAGATGTGGTGCTTGAGGACATGGTTTAGTGGTGGACTAGGCAGTGCTAAGTTAACGGTTGGACTTGATGGTCTTAAGGGTCTTTTCCAACCTAAACGATTCTATGATTTTATGCATTGGGATGTTCTTCCCCCTTCATGGTCACCCAGACACTACTTCTCTTTTTTTTTAGAGAGAAAATAAACCCAGTAGAAAGTAGATGCCTTTTTTCATGCTGCTGCTGAAGTTGACACATTTAACATATCTTTGTCCTTTCGTTTTTACCAGGAGTTTTTGCTCCACATATAAACACATCCCTAGTCTCGTTTCCAGATGTCTTTCCAGTTTTTCATTCTGTGATAGACCAGAGACTAGCTGAGTGTTGTCCATCTTCCAGTTTATGATCACATATTCCTGGATTCTAGAATGACATACAACCTGACACGTAACTTTTCTAAGATAAATGCCACAGAAAGTGTCATCTCTTTCCTATAAGAATGAAGACAAATCCACTAGTTACAACTATCCACTGCATCCACAAGAATTTTCAACCTACTGCAGTTTCCTTCCTAAACCAGCCTGGATTCAAGCCATCCTATGTAGGCATTTTAGCAGAAACAGTGTTCCTCATTCACTGCTCATCAGAAACTCCAGGTTATACTCAACTAAGCTACAGAATTTATTCCACATTTGTGGAACCCTGTCAAAGAATATCTTATATATCAGGGGCACTTGAATGTCTCAGCTGAATAGCCAATTAAAAAAGTTTTGCTAATCAACACTCCTTAAGACCATCTCAAAGCTGAGTCTAGATGCTGGAAGGTCAGTTCATGTCAGAGAGGAACTGACTGCTTCATGTCATGTTCATATCCCTTCCCTCAGCAAAACTGCAGCACAGTTAGTGACACTGAGCAGCTCTGTGTATTTTCCTAGCATGCTGCTCAGCAGCTACCATTTCCAGTGAAAAAGCTACCTCTGATCACCTCTGAAAATGATTTGTTTCCCTGTAAAACCTGCTAGAAAAAATAATCATAACAGTAGTCTTCATTTGAATAAGCCACAAACCCCAAAATTAAATGAAACCTAGTTTCAAACACATTCATTCCTATATGTCTATATTTACTTCCCTCATAGCTTTCTGAAAATGAATATATCTTCTATTGTATTTTTTTTCCTTTTTAACAGCAGAGGAGGTTTTTTTGAGAGGTGCAGGAAAGGCTTGTGCTGAATAGCACCCTTTTCTTTCAGCGGCTTTTAGGGATAGTTTCAAGTTCAATCCAGGCAACACAAATGGATTTCAGGGATATCAGCTATCCCTGCATCAAACTTTATGCAGCAGACCCAGCTTCATATGGCCTGTTATGTTCCTCTTCATCGGTAGCCATTCTGAAGCCTATGGGGGACAGTCTGTGGTGGGAGGTCATATTCAAAACATGCCAGAATCTAGCCTAAATATAACAGCCCAGTGCTTTTTCCCTTTAATTCAATTTACAATTTATCTTTTCTCCCATTTAATTTGATCAAATTATTTTTACGATGAATAATACAATGTCCACCTTTTAATGATATCATCACCTAATTAGCTCATTGGCTAGAGAAAGATGCTTACATTTTAATTAATTAAGAAGAGACCACATATCTGTCTGAAATGAAGCGCAAAAGGTGTTCTACTCAGAGTGGCTAATCAGACATTTATTGACCTTACAGGTACTATTGCATAATGTACAAGCTGCAAAACACACTCTGCTTCAACACAGTAATGCAATCACAAACGTTTTTGCAAATTGAGTTGAATGAACTTGCTCCAAATAAAACCAAAGCTACTCTGTTCAGACATGTTTCCAGGCTTACAATATGCCGCAAGTTTTGAAATACATGTGGGAAAGAAATACAGCTCACTTGAAGAACAGCACTCTAAAATGAATAAGATGGAGAGAGAAAGAAAAACAAAAAAACAACTGAGAAAAGCTGCTCTCTCTCTCTCTTCACCTGCGTGCAACTAGGCAAACCCACAGAAACAAAAGTTGTTACCTTGGGAATTGATTGGCTTTGTGTTACAGCTGCCCAGGCTACACACATAATTTGAGACTATTTTATCCAATACACAGCTGAGTTATAGAAGTTAGTGCTTCCTATAAACAGCTTTAAAAAAAAAAAAACAAACCCAAATAATATATTTTAAAAACTCACCTGTAAAACTTTAGCAAATAGCATAAAACTGCTAAAAATTCAATGTCACAGGGCAGAAATAAGGAGGCACAAAAGAGATCAGGGTTAAAAAGTAAACACAGATTGGACGAAGACTATAGAATATTTACCAGCAATATAAACAGAATATATCCAGTTATTAGCCCCATTTGAAATTGATCATTAGCAATTACAGCCAAAACAGTAGCCAGCACTCCTTAGCTAATGTCTCACATTAGCCATTGAGAGGAAATAAACAGCAGATAGTTTCACCTTCACTGTCTCACAATCTTGTTCTAGCTTGCTCTGCTGAGCACTGACTTTGTAATTTAGATTAATATTTAATCCTGGAAATGAGTTTTTTCATGTCTCCATATGCAGTCCACTGAATATATTTGGGATAAATCCACCAAACTCTTGTTCTCCTACAACAGAGAGATGTTTGCTCTATGTACAGGTATTCTTTCCCTGGTAATTCAGTTAGCAAAATGCAAAGCCAGCATACTTTATATATCAGCTTCTATCATTAAGAGTTAGTGACAGGTTATCCAGCCCTATTCGGCAAAAATTCATTTCATGCAAAGGTTGTATACAGTGCACAGACATCCACAATCAGTCTTAATATATTTGATGTAAGTGGGTACAACCTGGTAACATATGGTTTAAGGCCTTTTTACATAACCTCCTTCTTGCTGATGCATTTTGAAAATAGCTCAAGGGGGACAATCTGGCTTAGCTAGGAAGTAAGTGCTGCAGTTTGATACAAATCCTCGTGTTTACCCCGTGAGCACTAAGCAGTTTGATTTCCTGTCTATCTAGTGTTGATTAGTGTTGCAAACTGAATACAATGATAACTTGACATTGCAGAAAAAAACTTCCAACTTAAAAGGGTTATTTATCCATATCCACTCTTTGGGCATGCTGATGTCTCCTCCTCCCTCCCTCAACTTGTTCATTTGTACTAATGTGACTTTACCAGCTCTGGGGGCAGATGACCTTTAAAGGTATAAGAGAGGATCCCACTGTGCAATTTGTCACCTAGCTGGCATCAAATTACAGGGGACATGTGGAATGGCTGTATGTGATTCTTCTATCTCTAGCACATACAGCAAGCTGATCATGTGTCTGTAGTTATTTGAGCCAGACTACTTACACCAATTCATTTAGATAATGTGTAAAAGACAAATTATATTCCAGTAAATCTGAAGACTTTTTTTAATACCCTTTCTACCACTCTCCCCTTATTTGGACTAATGTTTTAATACACTCGTGTTTTGTTTATAGACCTAGTGAACAACTTGCAGTAATTTGGAAAACCCTACAGGATTTTGGCTCAAACATTAAACTGTCTCCTTGTTAGGGAGTAGGAAGCCTCTTTAGATTTGCTGTCAGTGACACCCAGCTAGGTATTTGATTGATATATTTGATATCACTATCCTATGACTTGTCTGTGTACAAACCCATTCCCTCATGCAGAGAAGAAACCAGAAAGGAGCGTAGGACTGCCATGTGGCACCAACCTAGCCAAGGATCTTTATCCCATCTTGGACATCTCTCCCCTTCCGTCTCTGATTTCAAACTAGTCTAACATACTAGGTCTTGCCTTTTTGCTCCAAGCTTTAAACTTTACTTCTCAACAACTCCCTTTGAAATATCATGGCCTTTAAAAGAAAGGTGACTATGCACCTTCTGTACAGTTTCTTTACCACAAAAAGAAGCCTCGAAACTTTAGATGCCAGAACAAGAAGAATGCTTTAATCTGAGCAGCATCTTCCACCAAGGTCTGAATGCTTATAAATCAACAGCCTAGGCATAAGCCATTAGCACCTTTCAGTATAACACATCATTTCTATTTACCTTTCATACTACCAGCAAAAATACCCTTAAAAAATTCTTCTAAGCTACAATGAAGATTGTGTTTTATTTCATAGCAGAGCTTACTGAATGAAGGCACGATGTGTTTCCTGTTTTTTAGCTTTCAAGCTACAGCAGTGAAGGAAATGAGTGTACGTCCCCTTTAACAAATCCATAATTGCACAGAGCACTGCAGATTTCAGATACAGTTTACACACAGTGGTAGTCAAACAAAGCCAACCATGAAGTCAGAAATGGTTGTACAGGGCCAATATAGAAGTAATTTGGCATGCAGGTAATTTGCAGGGTTAGTGCAGTTTTCCCTGTGTTTGATACAAGACTATTTCCCTTCAGGTTTGTGTGCAAGATTGGGGTGAAAATTACAGGGCTTTTCAGGATCTTAATGTGATTTTTATTGCATTATCACTTATAATAGAATTCATTACCAAAATGCTGCTCTGATTGGAATTTTCTTATAATGCAGGGATTTCCTCCTAGTCACAAATCCACATGGCACTCATATCCGCTTACAGCTGTAATCTTAATATTTATAAAGACAGTGTAATTCTTTAAATGTGATCTTTGTCAGTTAATTTTTTTTAATTAATTTGATCATAGGAGATCCAACGTTTTATTACTAACTTCACCTAAGCTATCTCACAGGAAATTCAGAATGTCTAGAATTTTGTAGGAAATCAAACATTGCAGTGTAGGTTTCTAGCATCTACACTCACACTTTTTGGAAAGCAAACCATAATCAAGTCTACCTGACTATCTGTTCCTCAATATCTCCAGGGTTAAAATAAAAGTGAGTATGCATACCTACCTCTAAGAGACTTGAAGACCTAACAGCTGCAGCGAGCGGAGAGGAAATTTCAGAAGAAAAGTGCCATAGATAAACATGTTGTCACTAACAATTGCTGAGTTCCAATACAAATACAGAACTGTGTGCCAGATTGTCGTGGTTTAACCCCAGCCAGCAACTAAGCACCACGCAGCCGCTCGCTCACTCCCCTACCGGTGAGATGGGGGAGAGGATCGGAAGGGCAAAAGGGGAAAACTCGTGGGTTGAGATAAAGACAGTTTAATAACTAAAGTAAAATAAAAATAGAACAGTAGTAATAATAATAATAATAACAATAATAATAATAACAAATAAAAATAGTACGATAGTAATACAAAGCAAGCGATACACTGTACAACTGCTCACCACCCGCCGACCGATGCCAAGCCAGTCCCCTAAGCAGCAATCGTTATCCCCCCGGCCAACTCCCCCACTTATATACTGAGCATGACGTCATATGGTATGGAATAGCCCTTTGGCCAGTCTGGGTCAGCTGTCCTGGCTGTGCCCCCTCCCAGCTTCTTGTGCACCTGGCAGAGCATGGGAAGCTGAAAAGTCCTTGACCAGTGTGAGCGCCACTTAGCAAGTACTTAGCACTACTTAGCAAGAACCAAAACATCGACATTGTTCTCATCCTAAACCCAAAACACAGCCCCATACCGGCTTCCAAGAAGAAAATTAACTCTATCCCAGCTGAAACCAGGACACAAGTGCATTTGGAAACCTTTCTATAGAGCAAATCCTAAATAGGCAATAACCTGAAGCTATTCACTGGACATAGGTTGAACCATCCTGTTCTTCCAGCACCAAAGGCAGTGCTGCTCTGAGTCATAGCTTCCCCTTTGAGAGTTTTGCTGGAATGTCATTTTGAAGAATAATGAGATTTTGTCTTGCATCCACACTTTAAAACCTTCTTAAACCATTCAGCCCCTCTTGGGGTTAGTCTTTCCTGCAATAAAGGTGTGTTTCCAGCATCAAGATAATTATCTTGATCTAAAAATCTATTGGAGACAAAACAGAGGTACCTTTTATTAGACTTTGACCAGCTACATCAAGTAAAAAAACTACAGTTCCTTCCTTCTGCTAGGATTTTATATAGGTTCACTATTTTGATGTAACAAAGCATGTAAGAAGTTTGATACAAAGGTAAGTTTTTACTTTTCTCCAGTAGAGACAAGGATTTAGCTACTGGCAGCTCATGTTACTAGGCCGTGATGAAAATCATTTCACATCTCTAATGGATGGTCTATCTCTCCACTAACTACAGATGTGAAACGAATTGGTAAATACTGCAGAAGTGGGTAAATTTGTATTTTTCTAAACTGTTTCTTATGGCTATAAGCTCACTAACTTAGTAACTGAAGAGTTCTCTAATGGCATGTTGCCATGTTAGTTAAAAGCAACATCACAATATTTTTCCCAAGTTTTCCCCTTCTCTTTTCAAAAGAAAATATTTAATGAAATGAAAGAACTGGTGAAAAAAAAAAAAAGCCTGTTTAGGAAAAAAATAATGTATGCAGTTGGCTAATAAAGTACAGAAGAGCTGCAACTTGACTTTTGGATGTCATTAAGTATCAAAGATAGCATACAAATGAGCTGCGCTTGAATCCAACTTATGTGTATAATGACAATACAATCAGAGGACACACTATTCAATGAACTATGCTATCTGATGCAATCTAGTTCTGTTTCTTGGTCCTGCCTTATAGTATCCATCACCATTATTGTTAGTGCTACCTAATATCACGGATTTTGTTTAAACCATAAAAGATCATGAATGAATTATCCTATTACACCAACTCCTGATGTTGATATACTGTTAGCAATGGTAACTTTACCTAAATTATTGCCTATGATTTCAGGACTGTAGAATTACCACTAGTCACTAGAATTATGGTCATGGTAATTAAAAAAAAAATACAATAGGAATACAATACCCAGAACTTCTTCCATAAATCTGTATTTTTATAAAAGATACAAGTTCCAGATAAATATTTTGCAAGTTTGCAAGTATCATGAAGGATGAAGTGTCTCATTAATAGACAATATGGGAATGAAAAGCCATTAGATAGTTATGGATTCTGATTCATAAGTGTCCAGAAGGAATACAGGTACATTTTCACTTTCTCTAGCACAAGAACATCCTGAAAGGGAGAGCTAAAATAGAAGAAGCTACATAACAGTAGCTAACTGCAGACCCCAAAAGGACAGGAATCCAGTCTCAGGGTGTGAGAACCAAGTCCACAAATGTTCAATGTCCCCCAAAGGTGGACATTTGTACAAAAAGAAATAAAAACATAGAAGCAACAATAGCAATGTCATCTCTGGCCTTTTTTAAAAGAAAATGCCTTTTACACAGAAATGCCTAACATTCCTCATTTTTGACCAACCCTGACTGCAGAAGCAAGTCCAATACTCTGCATGGTCCCACCATCTGTTTATTGTCTTGCCAGAGTTCTGCTAATTGGGCACAGGGCTGCTCAGCAGATACTCTCCAACTGCCCTGATCACATTATTGGATTTTCCTCATGCTCCCTTTCTGCCCTTTCCCTCTCCCCAAACAACCAACCCACCCACCTTTATTGGCCTCAGTTTGGCTGATTTTACAACCTTGTTTAATAATTTCAGCCTTAGTGACCCCCAGAAGCCAGCACCCCTTCAGTATCTTTTGGCATTCTTCACCCAATGGTAGCTCCAAGCACTCCTCTGTCAATATCTATGAAGTCCAGTAGTTTCTCCCATTGTTGTTTTATTGTTGTCTTATCTAAAACAATCTCTTTGCCTAAAGATAAATGTATTTTCTCTAAGAACATACTATATGGGAGATCTACTCTTATTAGACATCATTGGTAGGCTGACAAACTATAAGCTAAAGAATGTGATTCCCCAAGAATTATAAGAACTAGCTAATGAAGAGATAACAAGTCATCATGCTGGAGAGTGATCATGTTAGGAAAAGTGTAAGTCCTAACAGCATTTTAAAAAAAAATTCATTAATTATATTGGCACAAAAAATGTGCTAATGAAATTCACTGCCAGCACTGGTTGGAAGATAATGTCAATGCAGAGAAAAATTGGAATACCGCAAAAGAAGAACCGAAAGTCCTCCGGGACCAAAGTAGGAGATAAAAGGACAGAGTACAGAGTCATGCATGCAGGAGTAAAAAAGAATGTCTGCTATATGCTAGAAACATGTTATCTGTGGATAATTGGGTGACAATGAGACACTACAATGATTCAGCCATAAAAAGGCAAAAGCTATCAAGAATGCTTCAGGGCAAGCATTTCCAGCAGGAACACAGAAGTTATATGTAGTAAAAGCACCCAGAAAAATTTTGTTTACTACAGGCAGTTCTGGATACTGATGTTCAAGAATGACAAGTTCAGCCTGAAGCAATTCAGGGAAGATTATTAGGAGCAGGAGATGGCTGGAGAGCAGAGCTTATGAGAGTCTGACTTAGAGTCAGGCTTAGGTAAGAAAAAAGGCTAAGAGGAGATATGATTGCTTTCTACAGATAACTCTGGGACATAAATGCCAATGTGGGAAGAGAGCTATTTAAACTAAAGGATGTAAACAGACCATGGAGCACGGAGTTATAAACAGGCCATGACTAAATATAGGCTGGAAGCAAGAAGCTTTCTAGCTATTAGAAGAGTAAAACTCTGGAATAGCCTGCTTCTACTACTATCATAGCATCAGAAGCAAAAATATTTTGTTACAAGATGAGGCTGGAAATGTTCTGGACCATGGCTGTCTGCAGTGGGAGGTTCAGCTGAAATTGTGCATTTATTAGCATAAATCCAGTGTGGGTAATATCTTATCTCCACTAGAATGCAACACAGCTATAAGGTTGTGGACATGCACTACAAATTCATCCTTGCCAATGAAAGAGACAACTGCTTCCAACAGGCGGTGTGAGTGTCCCTATGCTGAAGTTATCACCCAAACCAGGCAAGCAGCCAAGAAGTCTGCATGGGTGCTCCCCGAGTCATTGCAGGCAAAAGCTGACAGGTCACTTTAAATTCTCTCACTGACATACACTGGCTGATTTTGCCTGAAGCAATTTAGGGAATGCTCATGAAAAATACTTTGCTGGCAGATCCAGGTGATGAGCAGCAAGATGTGGTAATTTCTTTCACCAACATAGCTGGATCAAAACCAGGACATTTTTCTGCATCTTGTTATACTGTGTCACAAAACTGTGCAACTGCTTATTTTGGACCCAATTATATTGGTATAAGCATACCTACGCTAATATAGTTCATTCCCAAAAGGTTTATTCTACTAGGATTTATAGCGATATAAATATTTCAGTAAAATATAGTGTTCCTAATCTAAATAGTTATACTAGTATAAAATTTATGTATAGGTGAAGCCTAGAAGAAACAGGCACTACTGCTTGTTGTTCTGGTGAGACCAAAGCAATGGTAATCACATTACACTGAAATCCTGACAAAATTAGCGAGCATGCTGAAATGAAAAATATCACTTTAGTGCCCCTGAAAGCTTTACTGTAGTTAGCAAGTGTTCATTTTCATAATAATATAATTACAGGAATGGGAAATTGCAGGTAATTGTTGTTGTTGTGACCTTGATCTTTTAGTAATGAAATTAATGCAATTGATACCATTTTGATTCCTACCCATTCATGGATGCCTTTAAAGTTTTTGAGGAGAGTGATGAGGGCAAAGGTGCTAATTCTTTTTTTTTTTTCCCTGCACTTCATTTAGCATATGGAAAGCATCTCTTATTTCACTGAAGTTCTGCTTTGGGTTTGGAAGCTTTTCCCTTCAGTTTTCTGTATTCTAACTTCCCACATGTCTTGAAAATCTTTACAGAACACTGTTTAAACTCTGTTGACAATCTTGACAATCAACACTAATGAAAACCAAAACCAAAAAATAATTTTGTTTAATGATAAATACCTTCTAACTTATACAGCAGCTTTTGAGGATTAAGGAATATCTCAGATATTGATTTCGTGAGCAAGGTAAAAATGCCTCAGAGGGGTGTATGTGTGTATACATTTACCTTTTCACACAGAGACTAGGAGGTTCAATGTCATTAGAACATGACAATGGTCATATCCACAGTTGCATACAATCTAAAAAGAAAGCCATCAGCAAATGCCTGTGAAGGAGTTTAAAATCAGGACATACCAATACTTCCCCAGAGCACTCTGACAGACTTCAGCAGTTTTCACCTAGGACTTCTTCACCTACCTGGTTTTATGTTTAGCAGTTCTTAGAGGCTTTGTCTTCCTTTAAACTATTAATTCAGTTTTTGAACCTAAGTAAAAATTAATCCACAACATCTTGCCTCAAACTCAAGGAGTTCCTGCCTCAAATATTACACTTTTTTACTCTGCGACCTGAAAGTACCATGCCATACCCCCTAATTCTTGCATCACAAAAGACGGTAAGCAGCTCTTTCCAATGCACCTTCAGGACCCTATGGACCTCTATGAAATCTCTTCCTCAATGACATCTTTTTTATATGATGTATGATAAAGTAGAATGAAAACCTGAGAATCTGGAATTTCTGACTGTGCTCATAGTGACAACACACCCACACCTGGACTCAACCATTTGTTATTTGGCTTTAAATTAATTTCTTTCCTTTTGCTTTCATTTTAGGTTTCTGTTTGTTTTATGCCCTCTCTCTTCAGGTTAAGATTTCTTTCTTCTTCTTGACATTCTCGTCCATTTCTCCGTCACAGTGGCAACAAGTACAACTGAGGCTCCAATCTGCTAGAACACTGATTCTTACAGGCAGATCTCTTGGTCTTGGCTCCCCAGGTTACATGATTACAACACCCCAGGTGAAAGAAAATTGAGATCTATTTCGTACTGCTTATGAATTCATTTATCTGCTGTCAACGCAGCTTCCTCTTCTTCAAAAGCATTTTTTTGCATTGTGCTCAAGCAAAACACAGTTCTATTTTTTTTTGTTGTTCTATTTTTGGTGAGCCTTCTTTATAATCAAAATCTGCTCAGAGATAGTTTGAACACATATATCCAAATAGAGAAGTTAATCAAGGAACAAATGACAAAAGCATATTGGATGTGCAAACAAACCTTACTTGGCTACTAGCCCGAAACTTGTCCTCTGAAACATCAGTGAAGTCAACAGGATTCCCTACACAGCACAGACGTATGGCTCCCATTCTACCTGTTTTCCATATAACAGGTATGAGAAGGGATGCAGGAACCCAGACCAACCAAAGCTGCTTCAGCATGACATAATCACTGGATAGTAAAATGCTAATAACTTGTTCCCTGACAAACAAGAAAATCTCTTTCACCACATCAAGCCAACTCCTTTGTAGCTGAAACATTTCTTTGAGCTACAGTAATTTAGCAGGGTAGTTTAACAACCTCAGTTAAACTGCCTGGTAAAAGTTATTTAAAGCTAGTTACTTGCCCCTCCCCTCTGCAGACTGATACTCCCATTAACAAAGAGCCCAGGGACATAATTTACCATTATCCTTTTCCTTATGTGTTTATACTGTAACCATTTCCTTATATATTCAGGAATTTATAAGAGTATATTGTGTGTATATGTGATTATCCTGTGAGTATATTTAAGAAAATGTATGTGTTTGCTCATCTGTATATGTGTGTTCAGTTTGAGTCTGTAATCTAAGCTAAATCTCCTTCTCTGCAATAGCTTACTCACTGCATATGGAAAGGGTACAGAGAGAACACACACATAATAACCCTAATGCTAATTATCTTCTACTTTTAAGTTTCAAGTGGAAATTGTTTGGCAAACAGATGTAAAGCTCTGAAAATATCTCAAGGACACACTCCAGCCCAGAGGAAGCATTTTAAAAACCCACATAGAATAGTAAGGCTTTTGTAGATTTCCATCAAATAAACAGTTAAAAATAATTTAACTTTTCAAAATCAAGGTTACTGTAAGTGACAATGTATTGTCATGATGGCAGCCACATCCTTCTCTTCTTCTGGTCTTGCTTTCTACCTTGTCTCTGCTGAAAGTCTCTAGATGTTCCTCAGTCAAATATCACATAGTCTCCAAATACTTTCTCTGCCATTTTTCCCCTCCTATTAAGTTCAAACTTCTTGACACAGAAGCTTTCTCAGCTCCCTCTTCTCTCTGTGTTCCCCTATTATTCTTCCTCCTTGCTTCGCTCCCCTCACTTCTAGCAAGGCTAGCATCTTTGCGTCTTTCCCCACTTTTATTTCCACACCTTCTCCCTTACTGCCTCATGTGGCATCAAATTCTACTTTCCCCAAGTGTGTCAAGCAATCTTCTTCCGCACTTTCACTGAGATCAAAAACAGTCCTTCCAGCTCCACAGAGTGTTACTCTTCTGAGACAATAGAAGATACATAAGGGCGGACCAAGATCTACTATGCATATTTGTTTTTTTAAAGACATGCTGCAGAGCTGGGGTTGAATAGCACATGATAATTGTCTAACTTCCCAAAGTCTTTGCTTGGTTTCTGTTCAGTCTGATCTCCCTCTGAAGAAATTATGCCTCTGTTGATACTTACAGAAAACTTCCGAAAATCACTCTGAAATTCAGTTTTAAATGGCAGCAGAATTTGGACCCAATGAGTCCAAGCAAGTTTTAATTCATCTTGGATTTGGCACCATAAAATTATATCATTTACAGAGGAATGAGATATGACCTGAACCTTGGGATAAGTGAACAGCACAGAAAATTCTTCAGTGTTAATAGACCTTGGAGATACAGCTGGATTTCTCACTTATGCACAACAGCAGCTAGTGCTCTTAAATCATGAGGGTTTACGACACCCTACTGAACAAGCAGGTAAACCTACTGATCAGAATTGATTTGCTGCTGCCTTGTCACAGCAGAAAAAGCTCAAATTCTTTTGCTACTGAAAACAGCTAGAGAAAAACCTGCACTGATTTTCAATTAATTCTAAGCTACCTGATGACAATGAGCTATATGAATATTTTGTTTTCAACGTGTTTTAATCCCTGATGCACTTTTTGTTTAGTTACAATGTGCCTCAGATAGGAATGCATTAAAGCATAATATAAGTTTTAATAGTTGTACTTATGTGGAGAGAAGTATATATGTGGGCTCCAATCCCCTATACAATACTAGCCATGGGGAATTTATTTTAATTTTTTGTGCATTTGCTGCCTCGAAATGAGCATTTTTATATTCATTAGGGATACATCTTAATGAAAACAAACAACTTCACTATTCTTAAGCTTCAATTGTTAGCTTTTTTTCTGGTACAAACCTTGCCCGGTCTGCATGCAAATGCCCAGCAGCATGTTCTCAGATGATGGGAGAAGAACATGTCAGGTGTTCCCCTGATGGCTCTATGAGCCCTGCACGTGCTGTTTGCCCGAGGCAGTATTCTTTATGTCAGCAGAAAAATACCAAGAAATGGCTTTCAGGAACTGTGGAGCAAGGAGGAGGATATAGTGTGGGCATAGCTGTGTGTTTAAATATGCAAAAAGAATCAGAAAGAAGCTGTTACACATTGAAAAGTTAGGCAACTATGCAAAAATTCGCAGGAACCTCAGATTACCTAGATCTTATTTTTCTGTTAGAGATCAGTGTCTGGGAGGACTCTAGGCCTGATGTGTACTATCAATTTTGTGTATGACATTGGACAAACTATTTGCACATATTTTTAAGTGTTTATCCAAATTAGCATTTTAAAATGTCTCCACTGAATTTTACCTCCTTTTGTAGCAACACTACAACACTGCCATTTCTCATGCTCCAAAACATTGCCACCTTCAAAGCCCTTGCATAGGCAGAAGCGGGGGACGAAACATTCAGCTCTGCCTCCTCTCTATGCAGCTTAAATGCATATCTTCATAGTTAATTGCCGAGCTATCCAAAAAGCCTGACCTGCCAAGCTAGATGCTGTATAAAAATGTGACAAAAAGCCCAACCCTCCCCAGAGAGCATGCAATGTAAGCTGAAATATAAGATATAAGCAAAAAAAAAGTAAAGGTGATGATAGAAAAGAAATCTCCAGGTAAGGGCATAAGCACTACCTGTGTCATAAGCGGTTCATCATATCAACTACCTGATTAGTATCAGATTTAAAATAGAAACAACTGCCAACTAGCCATCTTCATTGCAGCTGTATGTATGAGCTGCTGCTACATAATCTTCCCAGGGTTGTATCTGCTCCTCACCCTCCTGCATTTTACATTTTGCAAAATCAGAGTTCTATGAGCACTTCAATAATATACAATATTATCATTCAGTTTCATTATGCAGCCAAACAATTGTACACTTTAGCAAATGAAGCAGACCCCTGCTTTGCTGAGGTTTTGATCTAAAATCGAACTAAAAGGCTTTTGCTGATGAAATATTGCCTACTCTTTCTTTGCTGCTTTGTTCATAATATTCAGAAATATGGCAAGCTTAAATTTTCTGGTGTTCTAAGAATGTTCACCTTGACACTAGGACAAACTCTTGGATTCTTATATATTCAGAGCCATGTCACTAATCCACATTCACAGAGAGAATAAAGCCCAAAAACATCAGAAAAAGAAAAAAGTGACAGAAGGAAAAAAATAGAAAGAGAGAAGGGGGGGGATTTATTTAATTTGAATTCATTCTTCATCTATATGCTTGGCTTCTACCTATGACAATGCAAGGATGTGCAGAAACATTGCTTAAGAATTTTACATGCCATTTATATTAATCAGAATAAAAGTTCACCTGAATACTAACAATATTTTTCTTTGGAGAGAAAAATACTTAAAATTCTATTACAAGCACATGAAAGTAAACAAATCCATTTTTAAACAACAAAATGAGTTTGAAAAGTCCAAAAATGAAATTGACTGTTGTAAAACAGAGGATTTGCCTGCCACAAAACCCTCACTTTCAGATCGATTATGCTACTTAAATGACACCTATCTGCATTTTAATCCCTGCGCGGAAGTCTGCTGGTAGAATTAATAATTATGATCAAAACCCATGAAAGTTCATGCTAATGATAAGATAAAGAACTTACTCCCACCACCTACAGCAAGAAGCTAATCTTCCTCAATGTCCTAATCTACTGACATACAGGGTTTGATCTGAAATAAGCTCTTAATAATGAATAATCTGGCTATGAATATGATTCTGCTGAGCAGAAAATGGAAGATTAAAGAAGGACCTCTGAAGAATTAGCTCTCTCATTTTTTCCAATTTTAAGACTGCTTCTCCAGTGCCCTCCCCGTTCCCCCGGGAAAAAACAAAACAAAACAAAACAAAACAAAACAAAACAAAACAAAACCCACACACCAAACCAAAACCAAAACAAAAAACCCACCTTTTTTGATAGCTGCTGCCACCTTAAGGACACAAACTGCCAGAGCTGGGGTGCCAAGGTCCCTGCCTGGCCACAGCTTGTGCAGGTGCTACCTGGGGTTTGTGTGGGGCAGGGAGCAAAAGCTGCAAGCTGCCATTTACTCCAGGGCACTGGCTCTTCAATGGAGAGGTGGCAGGAAGGCAAAGTGTCTTCCTTTAACACACAGTCCAGGAGTTTGAATTTGGCACTTCCGGAAAGTCAGCTTCCTGCCTGTTCAGTTTAACAAAGTTAATCTTTGTGCACATGTACTTTACAAAGCACAGGGCAGTGAGACAAATTAGAATTAATATTTATTTACTTATGTTTGAAACCTGCAACCAAGGCAGAGGTGTTACTTTGGCTTAGCAGATGTTTCACCATTGCAACCGACTTCCTTAGCCAGATAAGGCAGATTTGAATAAACCAACCAAGGAGCAGCGAGTTTCAAAAGTTTTGAATTTCAAAAGCATTAGGTACCTCCATTTTTGGATGCCAAACTTGGAACACCCTTGAGGGTATATGTACCCTTTCGGAAATATAGAACATGGAAAATCAGGGCCCTTTATAGTCTATCCTTAATTAACAATCCAAATATTTATGATGAGTGATCTTATTGATGTCATTTGACCTGTGACTGAGCCGCTTCATGGAACAGCAAACATCTAAAGGACATCTAACTCTGCAATCCATATAAAGAAATGTCAATCGTCAAGGACTGTACTGATTTTTTTCTTTTTTTCTAATGAAACAAGTCGGTCCAGGAAACCAAAGATGTAAACACGACTCTTGGCGATCTGGAACATTAAATAGTTCAACAAGGCCTGGAATTATAAATACATAAGTGCAAGCATATTTAGTTAAATGAGAAATAACACTACAAGATTTCTATACATGTATTGATTTGGATGTACAAGAGAAAAAATAATAACGAGCACACAGCATTTTGAAAGTGAGTGTGCTATACAAGGCAGTCTCGATCAAATCCTACAAGTACTTTTCCAATGGAAAGGGAATATTCACCTACAGTTTCATTTACTTTAGCAACCCTTCTCAGAAGGAAGAAGGATTAGCCATGTCTAAATTTCTGGTTGAACTCTCTGGGAAGAGTCAGTGCTTCCACCAAAGCCAGCAAGCACAAAATGGAGGCAAGACTGGATAATGAGAAGTGGAGGAAATAGCAGTTTTTACTCACCCTCTCCCCGTAGCTACCCCATCACAGCTGTTTGGTGTTGGAAGTGTGGTTACTGCTCCTGGTATCCCAGACTGAGGACACCCACCAGGTGCCCAGGTAGGACAGCACCTGGGGCCAGACGAAGTCATTATCCTTCACAGCCATTTCCCAACCTGCCAGAAATTAATGAGCTTCCTTGTCCCTTTGCTGTAGTGCCAGACGGGGCCGTCAGCCTCCGGGATGGCTGGAAATCCCACAGGGACATGGGCCAGAGGAAGAAAGATGGGGAGGGTGGGGGAGAAGAGCAGCAGAGGAATGAAAATGCATCCTAGCAAGTCAAAGTGGGACAGGACCAGGCAGCTGCGGCGTCAGGAGAGGCCAAGTTGTTATGCCAACTTCAGGCCTTTAGATTCTGATTTCATCTTCTCCTTATTAATCAGCCACAATCCTCATGAGTTCCCAGAGTTCAATCAAAAGCTGCCTTTCATTTGGCATGAGGGTGTCTTATGGATCTTCATTTGTGCCTAACGGTTGTGGCCATGCAAGAGATAGGTAGGTATTTTCCAACTCCAGCTGTACGCAGTTATGCAACATACTGCCCAGAGGCCAGGTAGGTACTAGCAGGGCCTGCTTCTGGCTCAGGCACTGATTTGGCTCTTCACTCCTCTGTGCAGCTGTGTTAGCCTTGTGCTGAAATCATAGCCCATGCTTGGTCCACAGAGTTGCTGCATACCTTCCCCAGGCTGCTGGTGCTCCTGGACCCTCAGGGAGCTTCCAGTCATTAATTTGAGGTTATTTCATTGTAAGCAGGGATGGTGATCAGTGAGGTGTGACCAGTAAGCACCAAGGAGGACTTGAGGATATGGTGCTGTAAATCTGCCCCAGGCTGGCTACTGGCAGAGGAGGGGAGAACTCCCAGAGTACTAAACAACAGCTGTTCAAAAAGCAAAGCATCACCATATGTTGAACCAACCCCTTTCTCAGGGCCCCAAGGGTGCTAATTATCTTAACAGCCCTGAGTGGCCCCACATGAGACCCACACCGGCCCACAACCCCACTGCTTCATTTAAGCTCGTCAACCACCACCTCCTGTAGGGCAGCAGCTGAGGAGTAGTGAGGGTATGGTGCTAAGCTCTCTGGAGTGGTTGGTTGGTTGGTTGGTTGGTTGGTTGGTTGGTTGGTTGGTTGGTTGGTTGGTTGGTTGGTTGGTTGGTTGGTTGGTTCGTTCGTTCTGTGCTGCTGCTGCCACACTGCTGTAGACCCTGTGGTAAGCTATGAGTGTTCTTCAATTTCAAGTTAAAAAGTAGGTAGTGGCTTAGTGGATCATTAACATAGCCCTAACAAAACTTATGTGTGGTCCCCTTGCAAAGATTTTAACAGAGCTTTATTTATAGTTTGTCTGTATTGTGGGAACATTCCTGAAATATCTCATGAGGTCATTAAGGGTGTAATATTTTTTTTTTAAATTATCTTCTCTAAAGATTTTGGGCTTAATTAAAATCCTAAGGCATTTGGTTCTTTTAAAAAATTTAGTGGCATTGGTTCCTCACCTGAACAATGATTATTTAAGGCATAATTTTCTCAACTTGGTCAATTTGCACAGTAATGTTACCTGCTTGTGAGCTGTAGCTTGTGCATCCTGCTTAGGCGTCTGTCCTAGAATCCCTTATAAGACAGGTGTTTTTTCAGTATTTACAATAATTTCTTAATCTCCATGTGCTTCAATGTGACTGTAGACATTTTTCTAAAATGTCTTATCCCAACTATGGAAGAAATCATTCCAAGCAGAGGATGTATAGCATGATTTTGTTCAGCTCTTTAGTGTTTTCTCGGGTTTGGAAAATTCTGGATATCTTTTTACACATAGCAATTTATTTCTACAGAAAAGTGTTTTTTAACTCAGTGTAAAGTTCTGCCATTCATCCCTGTTGTGGTTTAACTCCAGCCAGCAACTAAGCACCACACAGCCGCTTGCTCACCCTCCTTCTCCCAGTGGGATGGGGGAGAGAAAAAGTAAGAAAACTCATGAGTTAAGATAAGAACAGTTTAATAATTAAAATAAAAAAATAAAAAATTGTAGTGAAAAGGAAACAACAACAACAAAGAGAGGAACAAAACCCAGGAAAAACAAGTGGTGCAACTGCTTACCACCTGCTGACTGATGCCAAGCCAGTCCCCAAGCAGCAATCAATGCCCCCCCAGCCAACTCCCCCCAGTTTATATTACTGGGCATGACATCATACAGTATGGAATATCCCTTTGGCCAGTCTGGGTCAGCTGTCCTGGCTGTGCTCCCTCCCAGCTTCTTGTGCACCTGGCAGAGCATGGAAAGCTGAAAAGTCCTTGACTAGTGTAAGTACTACTTAGCAACAACTAAAACATCAGTTATCAACATTATTCTCATCCTAAATCCAAAACACAGCACTATAGCAGCTACTAGGAAGAAAATTAACTCTATCCCAGCCAAAACCAGGACAATCCCTGACAACAAGAGGGTAATGACAAACACAGGCCACTTGAATATACTTTCAGTGTGGGAAGATAAATAATGATTAAGATATATTTTTTGATATTGAACATGAGACTTAATCCTTGTGCTTTCCAGGTACTCCTGCCCCTGAAAAATCTCCTTTGCTTAAGAACAGGGCAAAAGAGGAAGGAGTAGTTGTCATCTGTGTGTTGTGTAATGCTGAGATACAACTAATTAAATCCAGCTGTGGCCCCACATACTTCAAACCATGGTGGCTTTCTGATAGCTTCACCTCTCAATGTCATCACATAAGGGCAAGTGGCTTTCTCCCAGACAGGCTTAGGGGCATTTTTGGGATCTACGTTACATCTGATACAAGGCAGCAGCCCCCCATGCCTACACTGGGAGGGGAAGAAGCAAACCGAGGGCAGGCTGCCTTCTGCTCCAGCCATGTGCCAGTGCCTCTGTGACCCAGAAGGGAGCAAATGTGGCAGCATCTAGAGGGAGGTCTGTAGAAATGTATATATTCCAAGCTGCAGTTTCAGATGTATCGGTTTTAATTAGATTATCATGCCCAGCTTTTCTTTCCAATGGTAAGAGGTAGTGCATTACAAAATCTTGATATAACATTGCACTCAATATAAGGCCTCTAGGAATACATGCGTAATGACTGTTTGGGGCTTGTCCTTCACTGAGGGATTGCTTGTTTTCTTGTTTGCAGCAACTTGAAAATGAGGCAAGGCTGAAAGCCTAGCCCAAAGCTCTCAGATAAACTTTCTTAATAGTTCTTTAATTTTCTGAATGCATTTTACTAAATCACCCTCTAGTTGTTTACAAATGGAATTAATTAAAACCTGTGATAATCAATGGAATATGTATTGTTATAGGTATAAAATGAGGTACAGAGGCTGAAAAATTGTTTCAGGTGACAACAAGAGCTCGGCATAGATCTCAGCAGTACTAGTCCCCCTTCTTCCCCATCACATTAGTACTTCTCTGAGAGCATTTTTCAAGGTATGCAAGTCACCAGGTAACATTTTGTTAGCTATATCCTCCTTTCCATGCCTGCCCGTGCCCCCCCCCCACCAAAAAAACCCTTCCATGTTTCCAAGTAGTAGGTGTACCATGGTTTATATGCAATAGTTTGGGGAAGGAAGCAAGCTTTATTTTCAAATCATGAGCTTGAAGGAAAGAAATAGTTTGGGGGTTGAATCTCAAACAAGAAAATGGGTCAGGAGGAAAGCATTAACAGGCAAGCAGTGTCAAACAGCAGGTGAACAAAAAAGCATAAGGGTAACACCAGCCAATCACAGAGCTGCACACGGCATGTAAAGATCAGGCTCAGTCACTCAGCATTTGCCTAAGATAATGCAAGGGATTGCCATTGAGTCTGCAGGTGAACAGGGGAACTGAAAGGCAGAAAGTGCCAAGTCTTTTGATGCTAACTGCACCTACTGGTAATATGCTGATGCTAACTGCACACATTAAACCATTCGGCAGGTAAACTAGTCACCTCTGCATGGTACTTGCCTTTGGCTTTTTACTTAATGAATCTGGGGAGGAGGGAGGTAGAAGAGAAGTATTACCTGTTTCTCTTAATTTTGAGTTGATGTAGTCTCGTAGCAGTGAAAAAGACCAGTACACCTGACAGTATGTGTGAATGCAAAATACAGCTCACCAAAGACACTCTGCTTTATTGCAGACATAGTATGGATTTGGGATTACTTAAGCCTAAGGAAAGGAATGTGAGATTTGGTTACAGCCCTGGTAAGCGGGGAAGGGAAGTTATGAGTCTGACTAAATGGGCATTTTTAAATACAGCTAAGCATTGAGAATTAATGATGGTAATGACAGCAATTATGTAATTCTGAGTAATTAGCAAAAAGGACTAGGAAGACTAGGACACCTATAGCTGATCTCTAACTCATCTAGCTAGACTTGCAGATTTCCTAACCATTGTGAATAGAGTTATGCAAGCAGACATATGGGAACACATCAGAAGCATGATTAAAGTGTGTTGAGAAAACTACGGAGCTGATTAGAAGATGTTTTGCAAGGTAGTAGAATATTCATTGCATGAAAGGGGAGACCAGATTCTCTGCGTCCATACAGCATAGATGCACATTGATGACAGTAGCTTCAGGGAATACTGCAGGAAAACTCAGCTTTGCATCAGTTTTCGTGAGCCAGGTTTAAAGTTTTGCTAACTGGTAGTGTGGATGTGTCCCACCTTGTTATCCCATCCTGCCTAGCACTGCTATAGAGTGACTACAAGGCTCCCATCTGCAAGGGTAGGTAATATTTGCCCTAATACACTGAGTAATATGCTACACCAAACTGCAGGCTACAAACTTCTGGCACTGCAGATGTGCAGAGCAGAGGAAGGCAGCAATCTGGGCTTTAGCCCACATATCACCTAGATACCTATTGTGTGTATATATAAAAATAGTCACAGAAATATATTCTTTCAATTGATTTCTAGAAATGGATGAATCTCAAAAGACTCGTTCTATTTGAATAAGCATTCAAAATTATATCTGTGGTGCTTACAAACAATGAAAACATCATCAGGTACAGTTTGAAGTATTGCACTCTATAATTAATAATTTTTCCTTGTAAGAAACCTTAGTGGTGACATAGGCAAGAAAATAAGTAACCTCGTCGAATACTTGTTAAAACTAGAAATATATATTTGGCCCCTAGTATTACCTGCTCATGGTACACCCTAGGCACTGTGATACCTTGAAGCTAATAAAGTGCTTCAAGACATGTAATTTTTGTGGTAACACTGTCTTCTTGAGACAAAGGAAATCATGAAAAAAAGTCAAGGCTGTTGACATTTTACCTACCTGAAACTGATCTTTTTCCTTTGGTTAGCACCAAAAATGTTCCCAAATCATGGGAAAGGAGTTTACAATTTAGTTCAAACCAGTAGTACTCAGGAGTAGTATTCAGGCACAGGAAAGGATGATACCACTGGGGAGGTGTTCAGCATAAAGGGACGAAGGGATTGAACTTCAAGTTACCTAGCAGACAAAACTTTGTTTGGAAAGAGAAAAGAGTTCTGAGAATGCATTATAGACTGAGGTTTTAGTAGGAGGAGAAGGCAATGTAGGAGAGAGCAGGCTGGGCAGTGTTCTGGTGGTGTGACTTCTGTTTAAGCTAGAGCTGTGTGTGACCTTAAAAGCCAGGATATGACATGGAAGATGGAAAGAAAACAGTCACAGCAGTCGAGGGGTTTTTTTTCCTAGAATCAACTATAGAAGAAAAAAGTAATTATAAAGGCATTTACAAATACCACTTCAGTGTTGTCTCTCAGAGAAAAAAATTTGAATCACTTGAGCAATTCTAAGTGTAGTGTCAAGCAGTTTACCTTATAGATGCTTACATGACGAAGCTCCTGTACCATAATTCCTCTGTCATAAACTGGGGCTGTTTGGAGAATGCCAAATCAGGTCAGACCAGATTGGGTGTAGGGTTCTCATGTAATCCAATAGCAAATGTGGCTGCCTGCAGATGGGAGCTACAGTAACTTCATCCATTGTTATCTGCACTGTGGACACTCCTGCTCTGGGTGGGCCTTCATAGGTGATCAGTAGCTTTCTTGCAGTCATGGGGCTCAGGTACTCTTCAGAATACCAGCACCTGCTTCAGCAATGCCAGCTTTTACCCATTGCTGAAGTATTAACCACATCCCTCTTCCCAAACAGACTGAGGCTCATAAGTGGAAACATTTTGTTCAGATCAAACATCTTAATCATTTCAAAGTGATTTAATTTTGAGAATAGCTTTTACTCCAGGCAGCCTGATGTATTCCACCTTCTTGACTCTGTGTTGCCTTTACAGCCAAGCCCACAGCCAGCTTTGAAATTCTTCACTGATTATCAAGTGGTATAGTTGCACTGTTTTCAATTAAATATATTCATTTATAGCAATGCTTCTGCTGGGTGTGCTGTGAGCACTATGATCCAATTATTTTTTCATTGTAGGATTAGATGCAGCTCCAGACAGAGTGAGAAGACTAAAATCCCCAAATGTCTGGTTCCTCAATGAAGCAAATGAACTATAGAAAATAATATGAATTCTAGGGTGTATGCAAGACAAGAAAGAATTCCATGTTTATAGCATACTTCAGAAAACAGAAGTGGGTTCCCAAGGTGTTTTTACCATGAAAAATTATATAAACATTAGGAATATTTTTAATTCGGGGGTGACAGCTGTAGGTGCCAGGAACTTGGCTGAAGCAATAGCACTTAGGACTGTCTTTGGAATTCTGGAAAACTGAGTCAAACCTCTGGTTTGATTGTGTTCATTTTGCACTTTTCTCATAATTAAGAGGACTGGAAACACTCATCTTTCAACAAAGAAAGTGGAAATGCTGAGCATAAAACTGTGATCAGAGCTTTGCAAACTGCCTTCATTCTGGATATAACTATCTATCACCACAAGCAATAGCCTGCTATGACAGTGACTTACAAGGCTGTTTCACATTATCAGTTTCCTAGGCAAGCCTACTCATCTGGAAAATCACTGCTTTGTGGATGCACTGTTGGGTTCACTCACTCTCTCATAGGTGTCACTGGTCTCATCGCACTCTCACAGATGCCATCATTGCTCTCTATTTTCAGACTTGTTTGTGCCATATGCTATCTGTTGAACGCAGCTGGAATCACCTAAAATAACCACGATATCAGGCATTAACAATATTCCTGTGTTGTAGTATCATTTGCATTTTTGGAAAACAAAAAATAAAGGTTAGGCAGGCTTTCATATGTTTATGTGAAGTAGGAAACCATGTATATGGAAGAAAATCCAGTAAATGGGCTTTAACTACAACACAGATGCAAGAGACTTAGAGATGTGAACTGTTAAAAGATTACTCACAAATTGTCAATAGATCAGCTAGAAATTCTTGATGTCTGATCAAACAACTCATTCTGCATTATACATCTTTCACACACTTTGTAATGCATAAGTTAAGATTTTAAGCAACATTTTTATTCAAATGTTACCCCTTTGGCATAGCTAAATCATGACGAGAAGAGGATGTTTTCCTCTTTTTCTTCCTGTTCTTATCATCTCTGGTAGAAAAGCTGCTTGATCATTGCTGTATCTTGAGCCTTCATGAATCTCATTGACTTTTCTTATTCCTTGTAAATCTCTATAAATGTATCTATATAAATCTATGTAAATGAATGCCCATAAAAGTGCTTTTGGAGGAAAACAACTTCAGATGGCAGATGATGTAATATAGTTTCACTTCATTAGCTTCCATGAAATAGTGCTGATTCAAAGGCATTAAACCTAGAAGTGTATGTTGATAGGTTTATCCCGGGCTATCAGGCAGAGCTATTGCTGAAATAGTTAACTGGCAATCATATAAACTTAAGATGCAAAAAAATAGAATTTAGTGAAAATAATGAAAAACACCAGTTTGGTATATGCAACATTGGGTACTCAGGTAAGCTGGATTTTTTTTCCTGAAAGCAGCAGTATGACAACTGAAGGTGTAAATACTTGCAAGAACATTTGCACCAAAATAACACAGTCAAATTTGTTCAGTTGCTTCTTATCACCAAACTACTGCAAACATTTTTCAGTAATTTGCAGGTAAAAATATTATTTGAAAGCAGCAGATGTGATTTTTTTTCTCTTTTTTGCCATCAGTATTGGAGAATAATTCCTCTTGTGAAAGGCAGCCTCTCAGTCATGTGAGGCCATGAAATGTTCTTTTTTATTTCTCCAAGGTTTTCAGACCTTGGGGGTTTTCATCTCTGAGTCCCAAATATATAGATTCTTTTTAAAACTCGTGATTTTAAAACTAATGCCAAGAATTTGTATGGGAAGATGTGATTTTTTTACATACTAAAGCTGACAAGGCAAATGAGATCAATTAGTCATAAGATACAATAGCAGAACATAACTAGTGGTCATTATGTGCCTTTTCTGTGCAGATCATGATTGCTCCTGCCTGGGGCTATTTCAATGAGAGACCAAGCTGCAGGAATTCATTTGTTCAACTGTTTCTTGGTTATGGTATGTTCTGAGGAAGGTGTCAAACCACTCCGGTCACTGTTATTTTGCCATCTAAAGGGTGGTCTTATTCAGTGCCCTTGATGTGATTAGTTGCCAAATGTTCAGGATTCTGAACACATTTGACAATATACATTCAGAGTGATTCTAGCCATCTAAATTTCCACAGTGGAAAAAAGGATTCTTATTATCCAGTACCTTGAGCTGGGAATAGGTGAAGGTTTGGAGCTGAGTTGACTTTGTCATTCAAAGGTTAATGTGGCAGCACAAGTTTAAAGGCACTCTGAATATCAGGCTAACAGCTGACATTTTTCTTAACAATTAGTTTTTAAAGCCATCATTTAATTATTAGCTTGAAGGACACTGCAAATGAACACCATAGGTACTCCATTTACATGTTTAATTGGATTAGTCTCCTGACTTTCAGATTCTAGCAATTAATTTGTCTGGGCATTTTTTTCCAGATTGCTAAATGATTAATCTTTTCTATTTCAGTGCATGGATTCACATCATACATTTTTACATTGAAAAATGAATTGTTCCTCTGCAGTGTTGTTCTGCTGTTGCTGTATGACCTGTTGTAGAGCAAACACTGCTTCTTGAAAAAAGTAGGTGTTACTACTTAACAGAGATGTGCTTTAAATTTTGGAATAATAAAATTTTTATCACCTGCAAATGTTTTTCTTTCAATTATGAAATCAAATTGAGAAAATCTAATGCCTAATGTTATGTGCATGCAGAGTCAATAAATAAACATTTCCTGCTATTTTCAATTTTATTTATCTGTTTGATAATTAACATATAGCTATTTGGGCAAAATAAGATGCAGTGACATGTTTGTCATGATCATCTGTTAAAAACACTAAAATCTAGGTTTTTCAAAAGGATTAGCAACCCATGGCTCTTATTAGACCCTTTGGGCCCAGATATGGGTTTTATATGTTTGTAATATATCTGTATAATAGACCCTTGTCCATTTGACTTCTAAGCGTGACAACAGTATAAATCTTAATAACAAAGATGTCAGATTGAGATGTGTTCAGAAATTTCTATTGCTCAGACATCTCAACTATGCTGCTTGTCAGTTTGGTTGTAGGTTTAGAAACTGGCAGATAAGAGGTGGGTCATGCTTAGAAGTTCAAGAGGGCCTTCAGAACCATGAAGGGCAAGGAAGCACACCTGACTCTTCTGTCCTTCCACCCAGTTTCTCCAGTGCTCACCAGAGAAATTTCCTGATGTGATGGTACTTTGTCAAGATTTCTCTCTTTGTTGCACATTAAAACACTGACACTGGATTTGACATGGAATCTAAAAGTCACGTCTGAGTTCCTTTTCCCTTGAGAGTTACCAGTAATGGCTTTCCAGAGATATAATAAATAGTTCTGCTGATACTGTGCAAAAGTGTTTGCTTGGGTCTATACTGGTTTGCTGACAGGTGTAAAATGTAAAGTTACCTTAGCCTCCACTCAACAAAGCATTCACACATATGAACTATCTGTTAATTATAACAATTACTCATGCATTTAAGATTGAGAAGCCTCATCCTGCAAAATAATGAGCATCCTCCATAGAAGTCAGTGAATGATACAAGGGCTGAGTGTGTCTCAATTTATGATGTTCCCCTTTAACATCTTGGAGAATTAGGCCATAATCAGTGAAATATGCTACTTGCAAGTCAGTGTCCTGAAAGCAGATCTCTTGAATGGCAAAGTAATGATTTTACAGTTACTTCCATAGTATGTTTACTACCTTAAAAAAAAAAAAGGCCACTAACTAGTATCTAAGGTATAACTATATAGATATTATCAGAGGCAGCCACATGTAACTTATGCCTTCCCTGATTTCAATGTCATCTCATGGATTATATGGTAGCTGCTTGACAGGTTTTGAAGGGTTACAGTTATACAGTGATTTCCAAAAATAATTTCAGGTAACTTATTCAAAGTAACTGATGGTAAGCAGGTAACAGTGTCAGAAGCATTGTTTCACATTAGCAATTTTTAGTTCAAAAGCACAGCAACATTTAATGTATTGTGTTCTACAAAAAGCATTTGCTATTTAATTGTGACTGCTGCTGTTATTTACATGTCTACCCCCATTCTTGCAGGGGGACTTCTAAAAACCTGCATCTTTGTTAAACTGAAACCTAACTGCATGACAATATCAAGTATTATTTTAACTAGAGGAACTGCACTGATATCAACTCCTAAAGAGTGTGTTACCCTAACCATGAAGGCTATGAGTTGATAAGGCCATCAGTTAGTGACTGTTACATGGCTGCTACAGTAGTTCATGCTTTAGTTCATGCTTTTTCTTCTGAAGGTCACTGTGTCAATTCTTGTGTGTTGGTACGTTTTTTCACTAATGGTGTATACCTAGGATATGCTCATAGCCAAAATACTTCTTGCAGGTTCACTGGAGGCTTTGTCTCCACCTCAGCTTCAGTTCTCCAAGTCTCTTCCAGTTCCTTAGTGTCTTTGGGTAATTAGATGGATAAAACAAAAAAAAACCAAAAAAAAACAACAACAAAAAAAGAAATTAAACATGTGTATTAGTAGCGTGCATTTAACAGACTAAACACTTCTCTGGCACATGTTTCTTTAGTTGTATTTTTGCATTTATTATTACTGCTGAATAGAAGACAATAACCCTGGTAATGAGTTAAACAGATTGTTTTAATAGTGACAGAATGGAAGAAGATATAGGACCCAGGATATATAACATTAAAAATTGCATCCTCTAAGATGCATTGAGGCTACAAGCTTTGCTAGCCAGATCTTAATCCTTTATTAAAAAAAAAAAAAAAAAAACCTCAACATAAACCAAACATTGAACAGTCCCTCTGGCAAAAGGCCAAAGCTGAACTCTTAGAGGAATACAAAAAATATCCTGTTACACAGGTTTCACAGGGCTTTGGGCTTCAGTACTTAATATATTTCTACTTCCAAGTTCATTTCCTTGGGGGAAGGTTCTGGCGTCTTTACCAACAGAAAATGTCTGTTTCTAAAAAGAATTGCAAAGGTTGTGATTCTCCACAATCATAACTGAACAAGATCATTCCCATAGGATATTTCAGAGCAAGAGCCATGACAGCAAACCCAAGAGCAATGACATCAGAAAGCTCAGCTAATATTAATAATTACTTATTTCAGGTATTACTATACTTCTCCAGTTGCACAAAAATAAGACAAGCCTGTATAAAATACAGAGTATGCCAATGGGGTATATAAGGAAGGCTTTTTAATGGTGAGTTTTATCGCTGAGCACTCCTATTAGGATTACTTGGTGGTTTGCAAGTTCTTTCCTTTCTTTTGTTGTGTAGGTAGCTGAATCTAACAGCCCATGTTCACTGGCCCATTCTTCTCCCATAATTCTTCTGGCCCATTATTTTCTCCAATAATTTGAGGTTATCTCAATTAATCTCCTGGAAATTTCTTCTAAATGGACACATTCATTGAAAGATGTACAGCCTGTTGAGCTGCTGCCTGCCCCTCACTCTGCTGAGATGGATCTTAAAGCAGGGAGGAGACACAGCTGTGATGCTGAAAATATCCTGGGAGGATCTGCCCAGCAGTGAAATTTAGACCAGCATTTTCAAGCTTGCTTGCTCTAGCAAGGAAGGTGTGAATATCTGAGTGGTCATCACACTAACTGTACAGGAAGAAGCTGTGACCTCCTTGTCCTCTATGTGGGCATCTGTGCTCAAGCTCTAATTTTGGCTGTTGTAATTGCATTTTTTACTATTTTCCATTTGTCAAAATAAAAGCCAATAAAAGCTGGACTAGAACTTAGAAATCTGATTATTGTGGTTTATTGATAAAAATCATAAGTAGTGATGCTTGGGCTTAAAGCTCATGTGTTCTGAAAATTGATTTAATAATTTTCTAATCAATTGCAATAAATGCTGGAGGATGGTTGTCTAAGCATTTCAGAAGATACCTATATAAATGTAATAACTGTTCCTAAGCACAAAAGTGTAGAAACCAGCTGTCAAAACCCTGAATTTTGTCTCTGCTGAAGCAAGAGTCTTGGCAACCCCTTCAACATCAGTAAAGCTGGGTTTGGGCTAGGTGGAACCTGAAAACCATAGGCTGAGTGCCCTTCCTGCAGTTAGTGAATTGGCACTGATGGATGGCACACATAAGCTCCCGTTAAAGAGTGGGTGAATAATTTGAATAAACTATTCCCTCATTTTTTGCCCTCAGAAGAATTTTCCAGTGATGCATAAAACTATGGATGGCTTTTTTCCTGTAGTTTGTCTGTTCTTTCCTGCCATTCCTGTGTGTTGGTGGTTTATAAGCTCAGCCAAATTGTTACTGTTATTTAAAATTCACTAGAAGTCAGGGGCTTCCATCAAAATTACGTGGCCATTGTGCAAGGATGTACTGCATAGAAAGAAATTAACCCTGCTCTGAAGAGATACAGCCTAGGTGAAAGAGAAAGATGAAGCCATAGCCTCTTTGCCAACAAGGTGAAGAGACAAATGCCTAGGTCCTGAAAAACAGTGGGAGCTTAGACAGTCAAATGCCTTCATGGAGTTGGCCTTAGAGGCTCCTTGTTAAACTTCAGCATTATATGAGAAACAACAAAGTGGGTTCTAAGAAAGTTGGTATGTTGATGTGGTGGCAAAACTAGCTTGTGACCCCAAAGTAGCATTGCTCTGTTAGCTCTCTGACAATGCTTATTGGATTGGGCACAGTGCCATGCTGATGCAGCTGTATTGCTTCCAACTCCAGGGCTAGATCACTTGGCTCACTAGCTTGGGAATCTTCTGTATTTATGTAGTTTAAACAACTCTCAAAATCTATGCAAGAGGAAAAAGAATAGCACTCAGTTCTTCAGGCCCAGACTAGTGTTGCTTCAGTATTTCCTTCATTGTTTCCTTCAGTAGTCATTCCTCTATATTACATAATTCCGCTGGAATAATTCAAAAGGAGAAATTACTGATGTGTTAAAAAATGTCTTTCATTTAAAAGAAAAGATTACCAAAACCTGTATTCTGGAGGAAGTTCAAAAGAGGTTCACGAGGGTCTCAGCAGTACCCTTGGTCAAAATTGCAGGTAGACATATGAAAAAGCCATAAATCCTGGCGGAATATATTTATAGCATCTTGTTACTGTGCTCTCTGCTTCCTGTGTGTCTTCCAAATCATGATGCGGTAATGTGCTGACAAAACCAAGCTTTACTACCATCAGTGCTTCAGGATCAATATCGTTGCAGAAGAGTAAACTGGGTTCCCTTGTGCCTCGTGCATCATAACCCCACCAACAGCTCAAGCTCTGATTCCACATGCTGGCCCCAGTGGCTGATAATGACAAGGGAAGAGCACAACTTGACTGGAAATCACCAGAAGAAATAAGCCTGCCGTGTTGACAGATCAGAAATGTTAATTCTGACCTGAAAAGAGAAGCAGCATGGTGGCATAGCTAAGCTTTTTTTAAACAGAATTTTTTTTCTCTCGTGAATTTCCTTTCACAAACAGTGCATTTGTTTACTTGCTGGTGAGATTTGTAACCTGAATCAATATTACTCTAGCCTTTTCTCGATGCAAGGATGTAAATACTAATAGAAACAATGTGAATCACTTGCATTCCCGGAGCTCAAACAATAACAATTTCTCAAGAGAATCAGTGACCTTCACCATTTCAAACCTAGCCCTGTTCAGTTATGAGAGAGTAGTATTTTGACATCTGCATGACTGCCTGTCTGAAATAGGAGTGATGTGGACTCCCTCTGCAGTCATCGAAGTTTGATTCCTAGGCTACTATCAAAACTGTCACTGACTGGCACTTTGACAACCTCAGGAGACAAATTGTGGTTGCACGTGGGCACAGAGCTCAGCCCCCTGCCTCACTCCTGCTCACACCTCTCATAGCTGAGTTGTACTGGCAAGAAGAGGAGTAACTTGGTGGGTGTTGAGAAATAGGGAATCCTGTGCTGAGTAAGGGAAAAATGGAGGACTTTGGGCAATACAGCATCACACATGCAATGTATTTTCAGCATTTATACCACTTTATCTGCCTAGGTATTTATTGTTGTGCACTGTCCTGAAAGAGTATTATACTTCCCATGTATTTATTCTGGTTTTATTTCATACACAATGTCTCTGTTTCGTGTTAGACAGAATGGCTTCAAAATTAGTTTGTAATTGGCTTCTGTGGATAGTTGCAATTATGTTGCATTCATGACATCATTCCTTGGCTGGAGAAAGTTTAGCAGCATTGTGGGAGGAAACGCTTTCCCTTTTACTAAATTCACCTGTCAGTCACACAAAGCTTGGAATTACATAGGATACTGGAAAAAAACCCAACAAAAATCTCCCTTCACACTCCTACATAGCATTTTTTAATGTTTTCTCCACAACAGACTTGCTGTGTGGCAGTTTGCACACACAGTGCAGTTGCAACAGCTCAGCTACATCTCTAACCTAAGGTGTGCAGAATACTGCTTATTTCATGCTTATTGCCTGGATTCAGAAGTCTTGTTTCTTCACGTTTTTAATGCTAGCCAAGAGGATTAAAGAAATCTTATATGGTAGCAGTGTCCCTGCTACACTCTGCAGTCCCTGAAGGCCCACAAATGGCATGCAGTTTGGAAAGAAAGGGACACTGAAAACTGCAAGAGCATAATAGATCAGAAGGCTGGAAACAGCTGCAAAGACTGAGAATTTTACATCAAGAGAGAAAGTTACAGTCCTTTGCCTTAATACCATACAACTTCATTCCATAAGCAAGAAACAGGACACTCACTAATACAAGTTTCCTTCCTTATGCATTAGAGTTGGACTGTGATCAAAGGTTAGACTGTAAGGTCGTAAATTACGTGTGATCTTTCTACCTCTATCAGCATTTGATAGCAACATTTTTACAACCTAATACAGAAAAAAAAGATGTGAAAACCCTTGGAATGAGGTAATGTGTACACAGAACAGTGAAACACCTTGTTAGGTATATGGAGGAAAGCTGTGTGTCTAAATGATTTGCCACAGACACATGTGACCCAACACTGGGCTGGAATAGGAGAATAGTCATTAGGATATTTCTACCCACTTTTTAATGTATTCTCCCAACCTTCGCTTTTTAGATATAGCTGGAAACTGTGGTATTAAAATTAGGAGAAAGGACAGCAGGGTAAACAAAAAGTATGCCTGTACAATCTGTTAAGACACCTTTCTTGCAAGATTTTCATCTTTGTGGAATGGGTAGAGAGGCCAGATGGAGGCTTGTTTGCACTGCAGAGAATATTTAATCATGACTTGGGCGTTGCTATGCCCTTGAATCCTGTCTGCACATGGAAACCCTTATCTGATGATGCTTCAAATGGAGTTTGATTTTCTAATGGAGACACAGCCTACATATCTAGTGAGTATGAACTATCCACTGATAATCCAGGCACTTTCTGTAGCCCTGATACTATCTTGCGGTGTGGTTGCTTTACCCAAGATGAGGTTAGCTTAGTGGAACAAACTTCCTTCAATATTCAGGTGACACTGCACTTTCCCAAAGAAGCATTTTCAAGGCTTTCCCTGATGTTCCTAACTGAGAACTAATTCTTTTGAGGTTGATCAGGTATTAATTAGCACTGCCAGCCTTTAGGATTAAATCCTGATATAATTCAGTATTTCATAGATAGATATATTTAATAACTGCAAAATAATAAAAAAGTATATAGTAAACATAGGTAATTAAATTTTTCAGAAATCTTAACTCTTGTTGAGTTCAATATTTAGCCAGATTTCACTGTGTTCAGGCCTACTTCAATATCTAACCCTTCAGAAAAATCTGGAAGTAGCTTGCAAAACCTTTGGGAAAGTTATTTAAAAGTGTTTATCTTGCACCCCATGCAGTGACATCAAGGGAGTTGTCCAGGGGGCAGAGAAGGGCTTGGACTGGCCTACGTTGTCTTGATCCAGCCTTCGTCATTCAGACTTGAGATCTGGAGGTCCAAATAGCACAAACTCATTTGTCAGCAGGATTAGCTCCCAAAGTTGAATTCATTTGGAGAGCTGTGTGAGAAGTCATCTTGATAAAAGCCATAATAATGAATCGTATTCTTTTGTAATAATGTTTTGAATCATTATTCAGAGAGCCCACTCTGTAGGGGCTTTTTGTGTGTAAAGCCTTTTAAATGTTTTTAGCTAATCTTTATTTTTAAAAAGAACCCTGCTCTCTGTTCTGCTGTGTGTATTATGTTTGATCAATGCTTTCTTTGTGCCTGAAAAGTGGAAAGTGTATTTTCCTCTGTCATTTTATTATTGTAATCTGCTACCCTGTTAGAATTTAATACCAAAGAGCAGCGTGTTATAACTTTTTATATTTAAAGTGACACTACTGTTGGGGTTTTTTTCCTAAGTTAATTTATTGCTGGTGAAAAGTGTTAGACTGGCAGCACCAGAGATTACAAGTCAAGCCTTGCCCAGTTTACCCCTCTTTACTTCTAAGATCCAGATGAATAATTGAAAATGCAGGCAGCAGGGCTCTCAACTTATCTAAACTGAGGTCCATTATTCCCAGCCTCACTGAAGAGGAGGCTGCAGTGAACAACGGATTGGGAAAGGGATTTCCAGAGCCCTGCTTAGCATTCATCAAATAATGTTAAATCTAAATGCCCATGTTGTGCAAGTGAATAGTGGCTTTCTTTTGTAACGTTGTGTGCTTTACATTTTGTTTTCTTCCCAGAAAAGACTTTAGGGAAGAGTGAGGTCATGCTATGTGTGCATTTAAGTAGATAACTACCAGTGAGGTAGATTTCCAAAAGAGGTCTGGCTGTGCATCACAAGAAACACAGATGGTACAAAAATCAGCACAGCTTACCCTGTGTGTACTGAAACCTTCCTTAGCCATGTCCCCAAGTGTAGCTGCAAATAAGGGTGAGTTCCTAGCAGGGTCCTCAGGGTAGTTTCTTGCCCATGTGTAGTTTAATGCTGTGGGAAACTACCTCAAAGGAGCAGACAATGACTGATAAAAGTGTATAAACAGTACAAGAATTGGGGGAATGATACTCCAGATGATGTCTCAAAACCACAGAAAGATATGGATGGCTTGGTAAGCTGGAGACTGGCAAATATATCCTTCAACATGGTCAAACCTCAGTGTATGCATTCAGTGTTAAAAAAAAATAATCAAGCTATGCCTGAGGTGTAGTGTAGCCTGACCTAGGAAGTGATGACAGTGAAACAAGCAAGACAGACCCCTGGGAGTTAACCAGCTGGAAGGCAAACTTCCCTGTGACGGTGTGACTAAAAGGGCTACTCTAATTCTTGGACTTATAACCAGGTTAGGAAGTGAGTTTATTACTTTTGTGCTGTCAGTGACAGACTTGCTACAGAAGAACTGCATCCACAGTCCAGAAAGGGTGACACTTAGAGCTGCAGGAAAAATTAAAGGACTGAAAAATATTCCTTATAATGCAAGTCTCAGGATGCTCTCTCTGCTTACCTTACTAGAGACAGGACTTCAGCATTAACTTACAGTCAATATGTAGCCGTGTTAGAAATATAAATGAAAACTTAAGAGCTTTGTGGTCCTAGGTTTAATTAAGTCCATTGGTTGATTCTGAAAATATTTAGTTTAATTATTTTTGTGTTTTGTTTCTGTTTACAATGGTAATAATTAACCATTGGAAGAGCATTCTATGATTTGTAAATTCTACATCTGTAGAAAATGTTTAAATCAAACCTAGATGTTTTACCTTTAAAACACTGCTCTACTTCAAAGAGGAATTAATTAAAGAAATTATTACTCTGATTTGTCCAGCTCAGACAGGTGGCAGCAATGCCCATTTATGGCACTGCAATTAAAGGAGACAGCTTATTTTGCTAAGGGTAAAAGAACTACTTAAAATGTAAGAGGATGCAAATGAAATTGAAAAGAGGGAGAATATATATGAGTTTAAATGGAATTTTTTATTTTATCATTAGATTCAAAATTAGCTAATTGAGCTTCTTTATTCTTAACTGCTAGATTATTAACATATTTCTATTTTAGCTAATGTTTAGCCAACCTGTTCATGTGAAATTTTCATACATGTTTCTAGATACCCTGTTAAATTGATCCCTGACCTCTGGTAATTTTTGTTCTCCCTCTTGAAATATTTCTCAGTAACTTTCCAGTATTGAAATTCCCACAAACTAATGAAACATTCCATGCACATCCCTGTTCAATGGCATAATGCCTCCAGTTATGCAAACTAAAAGTGCTCAGCTTATGACTCTAATTAGCTGTTAAACAGTCCACTTCAGTTCTTTTTGTAATCTTCATGTTGTGTTCCTGCTGTTTCTTATACCCTCAGTTTTCATGGAAAACGTACTCTTATCCACATATTCCTGAATAACTGTATACAGACTTTAATCAAATTGACATCATGCACCAAAATTGCATCCATTTTAGTTGAACAAATCCAATCATTAACCATTTGCTGACAGCTATGTTTCCACCCACCCAGCCCAAGTCTAGTGGTTTCTTGGCACTATTTAATGTAACCAAGAAATGCAAAATTAAAAACAAGCTTCCAAAATTCTCATGTAATTCTTGAATAGGTCCAGCTGCTGTATAAGTCAGTGAAAGGTTTGCTCTTATCTTCAGTAAGAGCAGGATGATTCCTTTTGGTACAAGATAGAGATGTTGTGTACAGGGTTTGATAAATTTCTCTATCATAGCAAACAAGTAGAAACTGTACAATAGGAAACAGTCCTCATATAACCACAAAAAATAAGGCACTTACTTACAATATTGTAAATCCCAGAGGAAACATAGTGCGAGTTCTCTTTCAACAATTCTGTTTAAGAAAAGCTTAGAATGAACACTTACTGTTCTAATGGTTTAATTAGGGTGAAAGATTAGCATGGGTTGTGGAATACAGTTATTTTTTTCTGGCTTTTAGACAGAGCAGAAAGTGCTAGTAAAATCATTAATCTGCTTAGTGTGGAAAGGTGTTAAAATGAGACTGTATAGTGCCCAGTGTCTCGAATACTGTGTTCAGTTTTGGGCCCCTCACTACAAGAAGGACATCAAGGTGCTGGAGTGTGTCCAGAGAAGAGCAATGAAGCTGGTGAAGGGTCTAGAGAACAAGTCTTATGAGGAGCGGCTGAGGGAACTGGGGTTGTTTAGACTGAAGAAAAGGAGGCTGAGGGGAGACCTTATCGCTGTGTACAACTACCTGAAAGGAGGTTGCAGCGAGGTGGGTGTCAGTCTCTTCTGCCAAGTGACAAGTGATAGGACGAGAAGAAATGGCCTCAAGCTGCACCAGGGGAAGTTTAGGTTGGATATTAGGAAAAACTTTTTTACTGAAAGAGTAGTCAGGCACTGGAACAGGCTGCCCAGGGAAGTGGTTGAGTCTCCATCCCTGGAGGTATTTAAAAGACGGGTAGACGTGATGCTTGAAGACATGGTTTAGTGGTTGACTTGGCAGTGATAGGTTAACGGTTGGACCTGATGATCTTAAGGGTCTTTTCCAACTTAAATGATTCTATGATTCCATGATTCTATGAATCTATGAAGTGAATTATTTGTGGCATGTTTTTTTACTCTAAATGTCAGTTGGTTCTATATACAACTACATTCTGCAAGAATCTTTTCTGTCTTCTGATAAAAGTCTGCCACATCTGTTCAAGCAGGGATTTACACTGCAAGCCAGAAAAGCACATCAGCACATTTAGAGATACGATTTGTTTTGTGCCTGTCAATGGAAATGACATGTACACATGTAAAATTAAGTGCCTGCATTTCTACATCAGAGCCTTAAGAACAACATGCAGAAAAGCCTCTGCTCCATGACTGTGTTTTTATCGGACATACAGTAACTTAGTCCAGGCCTCTGAACACCCAGGTATTTCACTCCCTCCACAGAGAGCAAGTGTAAGATCAAACTTATGGTACATACTGTAGAAGAGTTCCTTTCCGTTTGCTAATTCTACTAATGAAGGATAAAAATCTTTAAAATGTGTGAGTGACAGAGTTTGAAATCCTCATGGCTTTCAATGAGAAAAATGACCAGAAGGACTGTCTGATTTTCAGCCATCCTGCTGCTTCTGGGGAGTCCACTGAGGCAAGCAAGATGCTTACTCATCTCCTGGGGAAAGCTGGCCAGATGAGAGCAAGATCCACAACCTTCAGCATGGAGGCATCTAAAGGACCCAGCAGAAAGGGACAATGCCTTAAGGTTTGCCAGCCCTGTGGTAGCAAACAGCACTGTCAAGAAAAAGCCAGGGACAGACCTGCTGCTCCCTCTTGTTCTTCCTCAGCTGGTTTCTTCTGGACCCAGCACAGCTGAGACCAGGTGCCGGGACAGGTCCCACATCCCTTTCTGTGCATGCTCCAGAGAGACACTGACCCGGGATTTTAAATGTCTGTATTTTGGATTTAGGAGATCAGAGATGCAGGCTGGGGAGATAATACAAATCCTTGTGAAGATCTGTTTGAAAACACAACTAAGCTCAAAGCAGTGATGAGACAAAGCATCTTATCTGAGGCATTTCCTTCGTTGCAAAGAATCTTACAGAACCTGCACCTGGTAAAGGAGAGATGCTTCAGATTCAAATGTACTGAAACTTGGAAAGAGGTAATGTTGTGACCTGCTTGATGATCTTACCTCTTTCCCATTGACCCATGACTTAATCCTTTCCAATCTTTACTTAGAAAATTCCAGCAAAGTTGCTAGCAGTTATGTCCGAGTAAAGAGTAAGCAATTTGTGTGAGTGTGTATCCAGATCTTTCCTTCTGCTCTCTCTTTCCAGCATTCTTCAACTCTGTATGCAGGCTGACTGTTTTATAAAGGCGTGGGAATAATTGCCTTATGCCACATGTGCTTATAATCCCTGATTTAAGATTTCTTCACAGGAACTAATTTTTTAACCTGTCAAGGAAAATAAATAAATAAAGCTGTTATTTAATCAACACCTGGCAAGCACCCGATGAAAGATGATGCATCAAAAATAGCTACTTCTTGATATTCAATTAAATGAAACAAAACAAAGTACTTTCCTGGTATAGTACAATATTTCACAAGATCTACTTCTATACAAATGTTTATACAGAATAAATTATAAACCCTGCTAGTAGACTCAGCTTTCCAGCTTCCACAGGAAAGAGTTCATCTCATTC
The DNA here is from genome assembly GCA_020745775.1 of Theristicus caerulescens. Classification (NCBI taxonomy): domain Eukaryota; kingdom Metazoa; phylum Chordata; class Aves; order Pelecaniformes; family Threskiornithidae; genus Theristicus; species Theristicus caerulescens. The sequence goes on along the minus strand of CM036564.1, from coordinate 22,922,155 downwards.
TTTCCGTGCAAGTTACCATTTGAAAAAGGAGAGAACTTCAAAATGCTATGTTTTGTCTTGCAGAATAAATCCCACTCTTAAGACTTAAGGGGATTGTGTCATTCCCCAGCATTTTATCACCTTTAACATACCCTGAAAACATTTCTCTGTACTCTTCTAACCCTTATTTTTCCTAATCAGGGAAATGTTTCTGCTGAGAATTATGAACTCTCCTGCTGACAATGTGAGCATACACAATGGTGCTAAGCAACTGAATACATGCAGAAGTGGTCAAGACAGCATGTAATTGGAAGTGCATGCATCTCCTTATAAGATTTTGCTGCAAGGTACTGTTCTTTGAATTTTCCTGGCACTTAAAATGTCCATTTATTATAACAAGCTTTTTATAATATGAAATCATTCAATTGTTCCTGAGATTTACTGGGAAAGCTTTAGGCTGCAGCTAATGACTTGCTCCTGGTCCCAAAATCACATTTTTAAATTAGTTATCTGAACTAAGATATTCACATTGTTGTTTCTGATTTTTTGTGCTGCCTATTTGCTGCAAGAAACGAAGTGTTCTCTTCGGTCCAACAACTCCTTCATACCCTGCTGCTTGCTGTCACCAAACCTAGCTGTGAAGAGGTTAATTATGTCCCTCTTTAGGCCGGTTCTGTGCCTCCAGACTTCTGCATATTTTCATATGTGGAGAGAAGTGTGTAGCCATTTCCTGGACTGCTCCCTGTCCCATCCTGTGCCCCCTGGGAGGGTTTGAAGTGACTTATGTGCCACAGCAGCACACGGCAGGGAGGCAGACAGCATTCACACCCAGAAAAGAGTATCAGATCCTCATGCAAGGGTCAGCCCTGTCTGGTTTTGCTAGTCAACTAACTTCATTGTCTTTCACTTAGAAGAGAAGTGAACCATGGAGTTAAGGACCTTTTGCGGATTATAATCTGCCTACAGGCACAAAGCCGAAGAATTGTCAAATGAAGCATATCATCTGTTCTCAGCAGCCTTGGAGAAACATAGGGGAGGAAATCAAGCATTTCAGTGACGTCAGTTGTACCCACAATGGATGGTGGGTATAAAATCAGAGGCTTTGCTAAAACTCTGTACACAATTATGTCCACGAGAGTCACTAGTATTATGCGTACTTGATATGCAACGCACAGAGTCCATGGGCATTGTAGAGGATACAATATTTCAAATATCCTATTCAGATTCTCTAATTAGCCATTTTCATAACGAAACTCTGTCTAATAGGCCCATTTTCATAGCAAAACTCTGTCTAATAGGCATTTCTCCCCCTTTCTTGTTCTCTCAGTAGCATGAACAATTACAGTGCAACTGTGAAAGAATGTTACATTTTTTGCATATTTTGGTCAAGGTGATAAACCAAATCAATTATTCCAAATTGGTCTGAGCAGAACCTAATTTTATTACCCACTTGTCAAGTACATCAATCAGATGTGATTTTTTTTAAACCTATTTTCTTTTCTGGTTAGCTGTTTTGCAATTACCCCTACTTTAAAAAACACATTTCTGTACTGAATAATGGTTATGTGTGCTAGTGGCTAATGCGTTTCTGTCAGCAAAGAGGAATTATCTTATTTTGGCCCATTATTCAAATTTAACATACAAATTCCTTGGTTTTCAGCTTGTTGTATTTAGAAAGGACACCTGGTAATTTACTATACAAAGGGCTTGTGCTGTTATGCAAAGCTAGGCTGGATTTCTTTCCTTATATTTTTTAATGCTCAGGAGTGTAGAGACATTTCAAAAGCAGAAAACCACAATGGACACTGCATTATATTTCCACATGAAATTTAAATAAAATTGAAATGTGTCACTCAAGCAAGACATCTACATATATTTAAAAAAAATCAATAAATCATATTTTTCTCCCAACTATGTTAATTATCTAAGACTCTTTATATGATAGGAAAGAAATCCATTGCTCCTCTTATGGGTGCATGACTTATGAAATTTGTAATGAGATAACATAGGCTTTTAATGCTAGGTCTTTCAGAAAGCCACTCTAATTCAAGTCAGCAGTGGCTTAAGCTGCTTTAATCTAATAACCATTGAGAACTGAGAAATGGTTTTTATTTCCCTGTTTCCCTCTTCTCCTAGGATTTCTGATAGGCAAGCTTTTACTTTACAGAGATTGACACAATTGGCAGAAAAGACAAGGTTTTGACTAAGCCATAGAGACTTATGCAATATCTCCAGATTAACAGTAAAACTCCATATGAGTATCTCAGTTGAAGAATCCTTATTCTGGGATGTGTCATATGTTTCAGTCTTTGCCATCTTCTGAGAAAATAGGATACGTAAAATTAAAAATGGTAGGCTACATCACAATCCTGCGTGAATAATAGATAAAAAGGCAATCTGCATTTCCATGAACGTTCTCTAATCACAGCTTTACCATATTCCTGTGGAAGTTGCACTGATACACAGTGAGAATGGGTCAGGTAAATCACATAATAGTTCTGTTGCTGATGATCAGAGTGAGCAAAACTGAATGCTGTGCTCCTGCCATCTCTCTGCAGCACCTCTGGCTTCCACTTGGAAGAAGAAAACATGCTGCAGCTGTGAGGAGCAGATAGCCTGGCACTTGGCACAGGCCCTCCAGCTGACAGTACCTGTAATATTGCACAAAAAGCCCGATTTCTCACAAACAGTTCTAGGAATATCAGATCTAGATCCATTTGTATGGAGGAGCTGATTGAATTAGCATGCAGAGAAACCCATGCTGTGGTTGGCAGGCTGTTGTCAGTGCTTAGGCTGACTTGGGTTCCTCTCCATGCAGAGTGAGCATACAGGGCTCAGTGCTGCGCAGTGGACAAAGGTACCAGACACACAAAATCCTGGATGTATGAGCTGAGAGTTTGAGTTCTGTCTGATTCACAGCAGAGTTTTGCTTTCAGGTGGTATCACGTGACAGAGTACTGCAGTTAGAAATTTCCTAGCTACAGATAACAGGCAGCTTGGGATGCAGATTAGCTTTTGAAAAAGGAACACAGTGACTGATCAAATCATGTGAGCCAGCTGTGCAGTGAAGGAATGGAGCATCCCCAGTATCATCCAGTATGGGGAGATGTGCCCTGTGAAGCTGTTACACTTTCACTCTCCCTTTCTCACCTTCTCTTCCTTATGTTAACTTTTCAGGCTCTTATGGCTTCTTGTGCGTGGTATGACACAACACAGCACCTCAGAAATGGCAGCTAACCACCATTTAGAGTGCCTGAATGAGAAGAGAAGGCAGGGAGCAGACCATGGATTTATTTGGGGAGATGCTGAAAATGCTTATTCACAAGACGGGCTGTGCTTAAAAAGTAGCATAATGAACAGAGACGGATGCCTGACTCTCACAAATGCATATTGTTGTTTACTGTGATGTTGTCTACCACAGTAAAAGACTTTCAGAGCTGTTCTGCTGCTAATGAAACCTTGTGGGACTAACCCCAATAACAAGAATCCTCCTTAGAAAAACAGCCATCACCGGATCACAGCAAGTGTTCCCATATGGTTTTAGTAAACCCCAACCCTTTGAGCTGTACTTTATCAAATGTAGCTTGTGGTCTGCTGCCTCAAGTCTAGCACCAGCACTGGAGGACTATCATTTGCCCTGAAAAGGTTTGTGCAGGGATAAAAGAATAGTGGAGTCTGAACCTTTCATCACAGGGATTCTGTTCCCCATCAGGCCTAAATAAGTCAGGAAAGAAAGTTAATCCAGCTCAGCAGGCTGGAAAGTGATTTTGGTGATCTAGTAGCTGCCTGATAGATATATGTCCATCACTGCAGTAGCAGTATCTGATATTCTTTACAGAAGCAAAGCCAAGAACTGGATGGACTTTGTCTATCTGTTTATTTAGGTCGTTGTTTCTGCTACACATAATCATGTCTGCCTGTCTTATTCTTCGAAACCATTCAGGGATAGCTCTTCCTTTTCATCCAATTCAGAGATAAAGTCAAGGCACAGACACATTTGGGTTAAAGCAGGGAATGAAGTTTATCCAGGTGCTACCCATGGTATAGCTTAAAAAGCCTTCTACCTCTAGTTACAAAATCAACATCTTTATGTAATACAAAATTATTATATTCATAGTTATCTGGCTTACTGTATAGTCACAGAAGAGGAATCAGAACCAAAATAATAACCCAGGGGGGGAAAAATGCCCCTCTTGTGTTACTAAAAGACAAATTGGGTTGTTAATCTGATATATATAACTTTTAGTTAAACAGAAGAAAGAGCAAGCCAAAAAGTTGACATTTTGTGTGCTTACTGCCTTCCATAAAGCTGTACAATTACATTTGCATCAGATAACGCTTCACATATCTCCCTTTGGAAGGGACTGGAGGTCCATACCAAATGAAATGCATCTATCTGAACATCCATCAAGTGCTAAGTGAAAAATTCAAGCTCCCTACCCCCACGTGCTCCACTTGCCTTAACTTTTTGTTGTTGTTTACCTTTCTTTCACCTGTCTTTAAATCATAGACTCTGTTTTGAAAGGTTCCTGCTAAATTCATCAGCTTTGAGTTACCTGTGCTCTTGATGGTGTTTTCCCAGTTCAACTTTCCCGATACTCACCTTCATGTATACAGATTTAAAGGATTTAAAAGCACTTTACAGCCTATCAGCTAAATCCTAGATGATAGAAAGCTTTCATCCTGGGAGGGCCTTTCATCATTTGATTTGTATCCCTGCATATGACACGGAGAGAATTCTGCCACTGTCAGTGTGGGCAGGGGTGAGTGGGCAGGAAATCCATGCGCTTTCTGTTCACATCCATCCTCAGCTGCAGAGCTGCTGCTTTGCAGCAAAAAATAGTTACTGTCCTGAGAATGCATTTAGTTGCTGTCATTCTCAGTGCCTTCCTCATACAGAAGCTGTGCCATTCAGTCACGTGTGTCACTCTTCCCTTCCCTCCTTTCATTCTATGAAAAGAAATGATTTGTCCCTTTTTGTACAAGCATGATTTAACAGGTCGATTTCTTGTGCTGTGGGAGATACCAGGCAGAAAAGAGGCAGAAAATGCCAGAAATTTTTAAGTCCAGGAGCTGACAGAATATCTTCTTATAAGTATATGCAATTGTCTGGGCATGCATGCTGAAATCTGTACATGTGATGGAGCTTAGGTTCCAGATGATCCGTCTTTCTTATACAAATCTTGGATGATCTGAAACAGGTGCAAAGACATTTTGCAATAAGTAACTATGCACAGGCAACACAGGCAGAATTGCTTGATTTTAATGCAGCTGCAATTAATTTAATAGGAGAAAATTATTCCATGTCCACACATTTGGAAAAACACAAAATAGTATTTTAGATTCCTAAAAAAGCTTTGAAATAATGAATAGCTTCAGTGTAAAAAAACAGATAAACCTCATTGTCTAGGATCTTCTCTACCAAAAACCCCTACTAAACAATAATCACTGGAGCCAGCTGAGAGCGGGGCTATGAACCAGGTCTCTCTGCTTTTCAAAATAGGATGTTCTTTCAGGAATATCTTAATTTTCACTCCAGATCTTGGCAGGCCAATTTCTCCTTCCATCCTCCCTAAGCAGAGGGCTGAAGTTTGCTTCCAAAGAGATCTTGGAAATGGAAACACTATCACAGTCTGAAGTCTGTGGAATTGCAAGACTGGGTTTTACTTCACATTTTAGGAACAACACATGCATATAGACACTTTACTGAGCCAAACTGAACCTGACTAAGCTACTCATAGATGCTGTCACAAACCTGAACATGAACTTAAAGAGATAATGTTTCTGGTGCCTTGTAAAGCTGTCCAAGTAAACCCTTTGCTGAGAGGTGATTCTTCAGAGAACCATGAATACATATAGGTGGTGCCGTGGCCTATTTACTTTTGATATTGTGTAGTTACAGTGACATTTCTGTTATGACTTGAAGCGCTGTTGTCAAATCAGTGAATTAAGAGAAAGAACAGCTCTGTGCTACATTGTTAACCATTACTGATGGTCTCGCTGACAATCATCTGTCAGCTTTTGATATTGATGCTGAAAAATGAGCCTTGGAATTGCATAACAGTTATTGCTCCTTCGAAGTGCACTTTTATGACTTGCAGTATGCCAGCAAGGTGGGGATAGCGGGAGGGGAAGGGAACAGGAACAGCTGAAGTGAAAAGCTCAGCTAAAGAGAGAGGCTGGATTTTCCTTGGAATACATCACTCCGAGTCCACTCCTGAACTGTCAAATGCCAGAGTCGCAGACAATATTAGCCTGGTAAATAGCAAGCTGACTGGAAACATGAGGTCTGGGAAGCAGGGAAATAAAAGCTGAAAAAGGAGGGATATTTATGGGAGGAGGGAAAAAAGGTCTTTGTGGAGAGCTTTGGCTCTGTTATTATGAGACATATTCTGTGCTGCAAAATAGTTCTGGTTGGTGAAGGGGTGTTGCTGTGCAGCTGTGCTGCAATTAGCTCACCTCCCCAGGTGGAAAGGGTGGGGAGAGCAGCTCACAGGGCAGAAACTTAGTCTGTAAAATGCTGGAGCAGCTGTTGGGTTATGTGAAGCTGGGAGAGGCTGTGGAGGAAGAAGGGCAGCACTGGTGGGAGTAAACGTTGGGAGTCAGTAATCTACAAGAAACAACAAGCAGCTAGGACTGTCTGTGAAGAGGCTCAAAGGGCAGAGCAGTGTGGATTCAGGCTTCTGGGGACAGGATGACACAATTTTTAAGACTTCCAGAGCTGAGGGCCTACAGGAGAAACCTGTGAGGTGTTACCTGTTAAAATGAGAGGAAAAAGTAGCTAGTTCTGTCTGAGGATGTTGCCAGCAAATTTGGGAGGGTTTTTTCAGTAGACTATCAGCTTGGGCAATAAGCAGGAGAAGCTGGAAGCCATTGCGCAGCAGGGAAACTATGATGTGGTCGCCATCACGGAAACATGGTGGGATGACTCACACAACTGGAGTGCTACAATGGACAGCTACAAGCTCTTTAGAAGGGACAGGCAAGGAAGGAGAGGTGGCGGGGTAGCCTTGTACGTCAGAGAGTGTTTTGATAGTCTAGAGCTCAACAAAGGTAATGATAAAAGTTGAGTGCTTATGGGTAAAGATCAGAGGGAAGGCTAATAAGGGAGATATCCTGGTGGGAGTCTGTTATAGACCACCCAACCAGGATGAGGAAATAGATGAAGTATTCTACAAGCGGCTGGCTGAAGTCTCACAGTCTCTAGCCCTTGTTCATATGGGAGACTTCAACTTACCAGATATCTGCTGGAAATACAACACAGCAGAGAGAAAGCAGTCTAGGAGGTTCCTGGAGTGCGTGGAGGATAACTTCCTGACGCAGCTGGTAAGCGAGCCAACCAGGGGAGGTGCCCCACTAGACCTGCTGTTCACGAACAGAGAAGGCCTGGTGGGTGATGTGGTGGTCGGAGGCTGTCTTGGGCACAGTGACCATGAAATGGTAGAGTTTTCAATTCTTGGAGAAGTAAGGAGGGGGGCCAGCAAAACTGCTACCCTGAATTTCAGAAGGGCAGACTTTGGCTTGTTTAGGAGTTTGGTTAACAGAGTCCCTTGGGAGGCAGTCCTGAAGGGCAAAGGAGTCCAGGAAGGCTGGATGTTATTCAAGAGGGAAGTCTTAAAGGCACAGGAGCAGGCCATCCCCATGTGCCGCAAGTCGAGCAGGTGGGGGAGAAGACCAGCCTGGCTGAACAGAGAGCTCTGTCTGGAACTCAGGAAGAAAAGGAGAACCTACCACCTTTGGAAGAAGGGGCAGGCGACTCAGGAGGACTACAAGGATGTTGTGAGGTTATGCAGGGAAAAGATTAGAAAGGCGAAGGCCCAGCTAGAACTTAAACTGGCCACCGTCATCAAAGATAACAAAAAATGTTTATACAAATATATCAGTGACAAAAGGAGGGCTAAGGAGAATCTCCCTCCTTTGTTGGATGCGGAGGGAAACATTGCCACAAAGGATGAGGAGAAGGCTGAGATATTTAATGCCTTTGCCTCAGTCTTTAATAGTGAGATTGGTCATCCTTAAGGTTTTCATGCCCCTGAGCTGGGAGATGGAGATAGGACACAGAATGAAGTCCCAGTTGTTGAAGAGGTGGCAGTCACCGACCTGCTCCTCCACCTGGATGCCCACAAGTCTATGGGGCCAGACGGGATCCACCCGAGGATACTGAGGGAGCTGGCGGAGGAGCTTGCCAAGCCACTTTCAATCATTTATCAGCAGTCCTGGTCAACCGGGGAGGTCCCAGATGACTGGAAGTTACCTAATGTGATGCCCCTCTGCAAGAAGGGTCGGAAGGAGGATCCGGGGAACTACAGGCCTGTCAGCCTGACCTCGGTGCCGGGGAAGGTCATGGAACAAATCATCTTGAGTGCCATTATGTGGCATGTGCGGGACAACCGGGGGATCAGGCTCAGCCAGCATGGGTTTATGAAAGGCAGGTCCTGCTTCACTAACCTGACCTCCTTCTATGACAAGGTGACCCACTTAGTGGATGAGGGGAAGGCTGTGGTTGTTGTCTACTTGGACTTTAGTAAGGCCTTTGACACCGTCTCCCACAGCATTCTCCTGCAGAAGCTGGCTGCTCATGGCTTGGACAAGTGCACTCTGCGGTGGGTTAAAAACTGGCTGGACGGCCGAGCCCAGAGAGTGGTGGTGAATGGAGTCAAATCCAGTTGGCGACCAGTCACGAGTGGTGTTCCCCAAGGCTCAGTGTTTGGACCAGTCCTGTTTAATATCTTTATCGATGATCTGGATGAGGGGATTGAGTGCACTCTCAGTAAGTTTGCAGGTGACACCAAGTTGGGTGGAAATGTCGATCTGCTGGAGGGTAGGAAGGCCCTGCAGAGGGACCTGGACAGACTGGATTGTTGGGCTGGGGCCAACTGTATGAGGTTCAACAAGGCCAAGTGCCAGGTCCTGCACTTGGGTCACAACAACCCCAGGCAACGCTACAGGCTTGGGGAGGAGTGGCTGGAGAGCTGCCTGGCTGAAAAGGACCTGGGGGTGTTGGTCGACAGATGGCTGAATATGAGCCGGCAGTGTGCCCAGGTGGCCAAGAAGTCCAATAGCATCCTGGCTTGTATCAGAAATAGTGTGGCCAGCAGGACTAGGGAAGTGATCGTCCCCCTGTACCCGGCACTGGTGAGGCCGCACCTTGAATACTGTGTTCAGTTTTGGGCCCCTCACCTCAAGAAAGACATTGAGGTGCTGGAGTGTGTCCAAAGAAGGGCAACAAAGCTCATGAAGGGTCCAGAGCACAAGTCTCATGAGGAGCGGCTGAGGGAACTGGGGTTGTTTAGTCCGGAGAAGAGGAGGCTGAGGGGAGACCTTATTGCTCTCTACAACTACCTGAAAGGAGGCTGTAGAGAGGTGGGGGTCAGTCTCTTCTCCCAAGTAACAAGTCATAGGACGAGAGGAAATGGCCTCAAGCTGCACCAGGGAAAGTTTAGGTTAGATATTAGGAAAAACTTTTTTACTGAAAGAGTAGTCAGGCACTGGAACAGGCTGCCCAGGGAAGTGGTTGAGTCTCCATCCCTGGAGGTATTTAAAAGACGGGTAGATGTGGTGCTTGAGGACATGGTTTAGTGGTGGACTTGGCAGTGATAGGTTAACGGTTGGACCTGATGATCTTAAGGGTCTTTTCCAACCTTAACAATTCTATGCTTCTATGATCTGATTTGTGTTCTGGGAGGAGGGAATTCTTGTTAACTCAGCTTTTGCTTTTCTTCTGGGCAGGCAGCAAGAGGAGGGGATATGTATTGCTGAGCTCTCACCCTAATTTTGAAAAAACTACTTACAAGGTCTATTTTCTAATCTTTAACTCCTTGTAAATATATCTTTTGTCTTTTCTCAAATTAAACAGATTTCCCCTCTAGTATATGGCAAATCTCATTCCTTTTCATCTTACTCTTATGTTTTCCTCCTGGAGCCAATTCAGTCCTCCACCTTTGCTGTTCTACCAATTCTGTGTTTCCCCATTTAAAGCGATTCTTATAAATTTTCTCTCCTTTTTTTTTTTTTCCCTGACTCTTCTTTCTGTTTTTCTTTTTTATTCTTGAAGTTCTGTTTCTGATATTCTGACCTGCCCAGTGAAAGCAAGGGTGAGCTGGCAGGGGTAGAAAGCTGTGACTGTCAATGATCCTGTTCCTGGTCTCAAGATCTAAGGCAAGGTCAAAATAGCTGCTTCACCCCTGCGTTTCCATCAGGTTGCAGGGAGGGAGGGATGAGAGAGACTTCTAAAGCTAAGTAGTCCTGCACTGGGCTGTAGGGGTAGGTAGAGAAGGATGTTGGAAATTCGATGCACTAGTTTTAGTGGCCTGAAGCCTGCTGATGAGTGCCATTAGCATAACATAATTGGTGCTTCTCTACTGGAGAAAAATAGCTTCAGTCCTTCCCAGGAAACTTGCTCTATACTCCACCGGCAATTTGAGTATGTTGTAGTTTAGGAACAGCAGGTATCTGAAGCTGGCTTATCAGCATAACGCTATGACACCCTCCTGCCCAGATTGGACCTGCCTGCAGGGTTTCACAAATTAAAATCCATCCCTGTTTTATGAAGAAAGAACTGCTTATTTAGACCAGGAAATAAGAATGTGAAAAATGATTGTCTAATATGACTGGGAGCTAAAGTATAACATAGGACAGGTCTGTGTCCCACCAGGAGGAAGACTAGCATTAATTCACTGTCTTGGTGGCTTTTCTCCAGACAGAAGGTAGAGTGAAGGATGCTGTAGCAACCAGGAGCAGAGAATGAAAACTGTGGCTTTTCAGTCTAATAGTAACCCCATGAAATAATTTAACCTACAGAGCTGAATAGTCTGGTATTATTTTTAGCTGGAGGAAAAGTATTATTCTGACTTATAACCTTCAGAAAGGGAGGGAAACATGAGGGAAAAAAATAGGGAAATATGTTCTCTGCTTATCTTTACCAGTCCACAGTTACTATTTCTCAAAATGGGTGTGCAATGTACATATCAGACAATGGTCTCTGAGTACCTGAGTCTGCTGGCACATCTAGAAATCAGATCCATGATTTACATATGCCATCTTCTAAGACTTCAGTTGCCAATAAGCCCAGAACGGAGCAACTAAGCCAGTACTTGAAAACAAAAAAACCTGTAGAATATCACAGGCTATTTTTGGTAACTCAGTAGGACTTAGAAAGTTCCAAGATTTGAGACAACTATATTATTAAATGAAAATTGTCAACCTTTGACCTTGGTGTAAGATTAATGGCTTAGGACTTCTCTGCTTCCTCTGACTGCTAGAACAGTCTGCAGTTAAACCTCTGTAAACTAATAACAAAGTTGAGACTTGTGTAAAAGAGGAAAGGAAATGAGAGCACTTACTGAGATGTGGTTTCAAGATTAGCAAAGCACATCTGTTGTCAAAAGAAGAGGGGAGAGATTGAGGAAAATATTTTTCTATTTGTTATTTTACTGGACACTTCAGGGAGCCATTGAGTACTTTCATTAGGAACAAACAGAGCCTATTTAAAAAGGCTTGGACTAAAGCTCTTCCTGCCATAACAGGAAACAAAAATCACCAAAAATCATTCTGCAATGTATACTAACAACAAAAGTGGCTCTCAATAAAATCACGCGTATTACCTAAAAACAGTTCTGCAGATACACCATTAAGAACTTTTACTTTTACTGTCTGCATACAGACCACAGCTGTATGCTAGGTGGACTATGCCAGTAGACTGAGAAAACAGATCCCCCCAAACCAATATGTTAGATCTGCTCTTTTTACTGCAAAAAAAAGTATTCTTGGTCTAGGAAGTAAAACTGTACCTCTTTCACTGAAGTTAGTGTCAAAAGCATGTAACCTGTCTATAATAATAAACCAATAAATAATATCAAAACAATAGTTGATAATATAGCTTCAGTCCAGCCATTTGTACCCAGGAAGGGCTGTGATACTTTCATTATATGAAAACATTAAATGTCCTTTTGCTGATAAACATCTGTACATAGGAGTAATTGTGTAATACAGTTTTCTCATTCAAACATCTTACTATGTAGAGGTTATGTATGATTTAAAGCTGGGATAATCATTCACAAAACTAAGAAGTACCTTTTGTTGTCTAACGTTAAGCATACATGTGGGCAATGTGAAATACAGAGAGCAAGTGAAATGGTAACATCAGAAGAGTGCAGCTTGAATGCATGCCATTCACATGCATAGGACCTAAGACAGTAACTGCACCTGCCTGACTCTCAAATCCATCCTGAATACTTCAAGGGTAATTCCAAGACTTGTAAGATAACCCACATCCATTACCAGTGGTCTTTGCTTTCAGTATACCAGGGAAACTTTCCCTTCTTCTCTTCTTCCTTCCCTCTTGTTAACATATGCCATATAATGGCAGGGAAGAAGTGTACAGTTAATCAGTACCAATATGAGTAGATATTAGCACTGATACTACTGGTTTTCTAAATGTGTATTATTTCTCTGTACCATTTTTAGTTTTAAAATTCATGTACACAGAAGTGATAATAGAGTTGTAATAGCATAGATTAGTTTAATGATACAGTATTCTTCCCTAAGGGATGATATTCCTCCATATCACCATGGAAGAAAAGCAACATTTCAGTGCACAAGCATATAGCTGACCTAAACATAGACAACTATTTGTGCATATTTGCAAAAGACTCACTGAAAAACCACAGCAAGGATTGAAAATAGGACTGTTATTCTACAAGCTAAGGACTAATACTTGACTCTTCAAAGGTATTTCAGTGCTTAATTCTCATTGAGATTAGGAGTGATGCTTCCATTGTGTTTCCAAGTGTATTGATACGAGCATTGTCAACAAAGATATGAATAGAGACCAGGTTTAAAAAATGCATTTTTGCAACACCCTTCAGGTTATGGTTTCTAAAATAGGAAGTACACAGATGAAACAGAAATTAAAACCTGAATTCTGCCCTCTTAAATGCAGAGGAAAACCTTTTTCCACCATGTAGACATAGATAAGTGTGTTGTTACCAGAGAGAGTATGGGTAGAGTTGCTTGGGGAAGCTGGTTCTTGGATGACTTTGCTGCCATAACTCACCTTTGTGTCTCCTGGTGTGGTCTGCTATGCTCTGCTCTGCTCCTCGGGGTTCCTGTCAAACCTGGACTGCTGGGTCCAGTTCTGCGGTCCCCAATACAAGACAAATATAGACTTACTGGAGTGAGTTCAACACAGGGCCACAGAGATGAGTAAGGGACTGGGGCATCTTTCATATAAGGAGAGGATAAGTGGGCTGAGACACTTCAGCCTGCAGAAAAGAAGGTTCAGGGGGACCTTATCAATGTCTCTAAATACCTGATGGGAGGGAATGAAGGCAAGGGAGCCAGACTTTTCTCAGCAGTGCCCAGTGACAGGACAAGAGGCAATGGGACAAATTAAAAACCAGGAAATTCCATCCGAACACAAGAAAACACTTTTTTACTGTGAGGGTGGTCAAACACTGGGTTAAGTTGCCCTGAGAGTCTGTGACATCTCTGTAAGGGACGAGCCCCAAACACCTGTACTGTGAGCCTGGACGCCCTGACAGAATGTCCAGGAGTCAAGGGAGGGTTAAGTCATGAGGAGGGGCCTAGTGCCACTTCTCTTGATTGGCCACTTCTCTTGATTTGACGGGTATCTCAACCACTCCTGGAACTGGGATGAAAGAAGGTTCCAGAAGTCCAGGAACTGGGGCCCATAAATAGGGGCATGTGTGAGTGTACGGGGGCTCTCTACACTGAATACCCTCATTGGCAGGTCTGACACTGGATCCAGGATTGGTGATCTATTTCTCTCTCCCCCCCCCCTCTCTCTCTCTTTCCCTTCCTAAAGTTATTGAGTAACACAAGGCTTACCTTGATTTCCTGTAAAGCCACATAGCTTAGGTAGATATAATTGTTAGAGAGCCAATGTTTACAGAATATTTGTTCTATAGAAATCTCCCATTAAAGTTGATGTTTATGTACGGACCTTGAGTGTTATTTCACCTTAATCCACTGAGGGGATTTGTGAATCTGAGTCACTCCCCCCTCCCCACAGGTGGGACGTGACAATCTCCATCCTTGGAGACATTCAAAACAGAGTGGACACTGCCCTGAGTAACCTGCTGTAGCTTACCCTACTTGAGCAGGAGGGTTGGACTAGATGGTCTCAAGAGGTCCCTTCCAACCTATATGATTCTGTGACTCTGTAAATATAATTTTATGCATCTATATATACATATCCATAAAAAGGAAAAATGTAAATTTGTCTATGTTACACATTAGTGAATTGATGCAAATGAATTACTCCCTTTCACAAAAAAGTTCAGCTATTTTCAGGACCTAAATCTTGTGGCATCCCATAATCTTTAATATGTGGTATTACAAGAACAAACGACACTCTTCAACCTGGCCTTTGCCAATCTGGAGACTCACAGAACCTTGTTTTTGCAGAGAAAAGATCTACATGTACTTTATCCTTCCGGGGAGGGGAGGGGAGGGGAGGGAAGGAAGGGAAGGGAAGGGAAGGGAAGGGAAGGGAAGGGAAGGGAAGGGAAGGGAAGGGAAGGGAAGGGAAGGGAAGGGAAGGGAAGGGAAGGGAAGGGAAGGGAAGGGAAGGGAAGGGAAGGGAAGGAAGGGAAGGGAAGGGAAGGGAAGGGAAGGGAAGGAAGGGAAGGGAAGGGAAGGGAAGGAAGGGAAGGGAAGGGAAGGGAAGGGAAGGGAAGGGAAGGGAAGGGAAGGGAAGGGAAGGGAAGGGAAGGGAAGGGAAGGGGGGAAGGGAGAGCCATGTATAAGCGACATTAATAAGATCACGTACTGTATTATGTGGTGACTTGACTATGTGCTGAAGCATGAGTCAACCACTACCAGGGGATGAACAATCACATAAGAGGACATTCTAGGTAATTTTCACTCCAGATGACAGCATACACGTATACATACACAATAGTTGCATACCATTTTTGTGTAGTTCTGGAGAGGGGTGGGCTTCTGCTCAAGTGTTGTAATTATCTGAATCTGATCCTGTGAGCCTGCAATTGCTTTTAGCTCAAAATCTGTTGTTGAAATGGCAAACAGCATAGCAAGTAAAGGTTTCCTACATTGCAGCTATTGGTTGAAGATGTAATACATCAAAGCAGAGCAGAGATGCAATCATGCAGCAAGCTATTTTAAAAACTTCAATGAACCATTTAAAATAAACTCATTGCAAGGTAATTTAACACCACCACTTTTACAATTAAATATATGATTTTAGCATGCAAATGCAGCATATTAATCCTATGTCAGGATAGAAAATGAAGTGAAACTGAAGGGATTCTGATACATGAAAGTCATCTCAGTAATTTCTCATCACTTCATGGTGCTGTTAAGCGCCGTAATGAAAGAATGAATTGATTTAAACAACATTTTGTTGGAGCAATGGGGTTTGTGGAATTAAATTAACTTGATGGTTTGCTGTAAGAGCAGGCCTGCATGGCATTATGTTATTCTTGAAATGAATTTATTTTCCTCTCCAGAGTTATTTTTGTTTTGGTTTGGGGTTGAAATTTTCTTTCTTACTTATTTCCATAATATCCACTAAGGACTTCTGTGCTCATTTTTCACATTCATCACTTCATTAAAATGAATAAAAAATGCTTACTCAGATCCTTGTTGTCAGGTTCCTGAAGACAGGAATCAGCAAGAATTCTTCAGTTTTATTTTTTTAAAAATAATGCACTATTCTTTTTTCTTTATTTGTATTAAATCCTTCTCTTCTTTTCTCTGTTAGGAAATATGGTGGAATAGAAGAATATTAACCAGGAAAATACAGATTCAGATTATGCAAAGCTATCAAGGGAAAAATGCTCCAATGTAGCGTTTTAATGAAGCAAAACACAGCACCTTTCAATATATCTAGTTTAGTCACTGTTGTGAGCAGTCATAAATGTCGCAGTATTTCTAAGAGTAAATACCTAGGTTAGATAGGACTCCTGTATTTGCCTAGGCATGACTTTAGCTCTGCAAAACATCAGCAGTGTTTAGACAGAGAATGTGATGCTCAGACTCCTAAGAGCCAGATCATAAACTCTGTTATTTCCATTACTAGTACTCAGCTAATGTATCATTTGCTATTATAGCCTAGGCTATACACTACCCCTTGCACTCCCATCAGGAAGGAACTCCCATTGGCACAAACAGGAGATATGCAGGTGACTCAATGGGCCTTTCATTACCCGGTGCTTTCCCTTTATTTTATAACTTCAAACCCATATTGTTTGGAGGGAGGGAGCAGTTGGGCACATCAGTTCTCAGCCCGGAAAAAATTCATGTTTGCTCAAACTAGAGAGCAAGCACTCTGGTAAGAAATGTCAAGAAATGCTTGTAAAGACGGTGTGTAAATACCTGCTGTGGCTCTTTCTCTTACTGTAAAAATAAACTAACTGAAATGGTTGATTATAACAATGATAGCCAGGTTTTTGTGCTTTCACTGAGACTTGAAGATTTAATATTTCTAATACTTTGAGAAAAGCAGATTTAACACTTTGGATGCTAATGTATGCCATACCTATAGTGCTGTTTCCTTAGCTTGCTATTAAGGGTTGGTTCTTACTGAGTTTCTTCAATAATCACAGAAACAGATACAGGAACATAGTGTTATGCTTTGCTGACTGAGAGCAATGGGGGTTAGTAACTTTAACACACTTCCTTTATCAAGGCTCACTCACTTTGTGTCACTTTGTTCCCAAGAAAAGCCCAGCATGTGTTTCACTGGTCTCCAGATCCCCGTGCCCTGAGGAAAGGGGTGCTGCCAGACCCAAGGTGGATAAACGTTGTTTGTTCTGGCCTGTACCAGGCTCTGGGCTCTCACCATCTGCATTTCTCTGGTTTGATCAGCTGCCACAACTTCTGAAGTGCCAGCTTTTGTTAGTGCAATGACTGTGACAAAAAAATGAAGTGACATATCCAGAGCCAGAGAGTTTGACCACCTTGTCACAAACAGTCTTAAAACCCTGCCAGGGCTCCCAGAGCAGTACTCAGAGCTGCAGTTTCCTTCCGTGCTTACCTCTTCACATCTCGCAGCTCTCATTTTGCTTGCTTTCTTGGTGCAGCATGGACCCATGTTCTCATCTGTGTAGCAGAGTGACAGAAATAGGGTGAGAGACTCAATGTTTTTCAAGCACTACCAAAGACCTCTTCCTTGTGATGAAATGAAAATGCCGAGGGGGGAATGACAAATTATACACTAATAGTTCTTTTTTAAGCACACCAAGGCAATTCATTAAGTGATGGACACTTCTTTCTCCTCATATTTTTTACCTGTTTTCTATATGGTAGAAATATTAGGAAGAGTCCTTTTCAAAATCCCTCCACTGTTTATCGACTTTGCACATCGATAGCAAGCAGCCCAGCTGCCTATGTTTCTTTGTAGTTCACCTTTTTAGACACTTCATGTTTCTATGAGAAGGGAATAAAAGATTTTTATCTCTCTGAGCTATGGAAGATGCTCGGTTTCCTTGCAGACAAGCTTGCTTTGTCTGGAATGGTCTCTAGAATTAATTATCTGAATAATCTAAGTAGCATGTAGCAAAAGACCAGACGCTAAAACCTCCTAAACTGCGAAGCCGTTTCGTAGTATTGCATTAGAAGCAAACAAACATGAACAAAAACCCCAAACCTTTTCATAATGTATCTTCCTAGCAGTGTCATGTATTTTTTGCATTTCAAGTCTTTCTGCAGCCCTGCTTCAGACATAATGTAATATATTTATACCAATACTGAAAATTATTTACAAATAAAATCTTAATTCAGTGTCAGTGATTTGCTTTTTTTCCTGCAGATTCCATGCTCACAGATTTTAGCAGGATTTTACTGAAGTACAGGAGGCCAAGTGAGTCGCTCAACTCACACAAGGGGTCAGCTGCTCTTCCCAAGGTTAGAGCTCAGGACATTGCTGTGCTTTGCACTTCAGGGACAATTATTGTGTTTGTGTTAAGCTAATGAGTTACAATTTTTTGAGCCATATTCCAGTAACAGATGTACATTTATGGCTTTCACTAGGCACAATGTAAGTTGAATCTATGTGTCCAAAGATGGAATATGGCTTGTGATTTGTATGCATCAGATTTAATCAATAAACTCAACAGACCAAGTTTTTTCATAGTTTTACTCTATCGACTTTTACATAGTTACACCAGAGGTAAATCTGTCCCAGTGAGAACATCTAATTCAGATTAAATATTTTGACCGCTGTTCAGCAAAACAATGTAAAACCTGGGTGTTGGTGGCAGTGTCACTGGCGGTATAAAGGAACAGTCTTACAGAAGTGACGTGTTACAGCCATGCCTTAGACCATAAAGACATGCAGCTGAATAAACAATCAATGGCCCACTATACCCTGTAAGTACTGGTTGAAGAAGTACTACTGCCACCTCCCACATAATCTGTGGAGATTTTCCAGTACATATCTTTGATTCTCTTAGGAGTCGAGATTTCTCATAGTTTAGGCTGTTGTGTGTGGGAAGTCTATGTCCTCTGCTTGATACAGGAAGATGGGATACTGGGTATTATATTTTAAATGTAGATACTTATTCAGATATAGCAATATTCATTTTCAAGTGGGTATGTAGATCCTAAAATTAAGATTGTATTAACTCTTAATAACTATAAATATTAAAAAGCACTACAATTATGTATTCCACAAAAATGCAGAGACATTTCCTAGTATATTGTTAATGTTTAAGTAGTCAGTTGTTGTTGTTCTTTAACCCTATTTGCAAGGTTTAAGAGATTTCGTTAGCCAATAAAGCTATATGAAACATAATTTGCAATAACTGAAATGCCAGATCCCCTGTTTATGTCCACTGCTGCTGCTCTATTCAGTCCAGCATGGCGCTAGCAGAGGATATGGCTAAGAGTCTTTAATTAGTTAATTTTTTTACAATGTAGTACTGGGGCTTAGTTTGGTTTTTGAAAATAATTACCAGCATATATTCAATTGGGAGTTCTGCTTAAAAATTTATGTTATACCATGGTCTTTTATTTTTCCAAATAAAGTATCTTTTTTAATGAGTGTTTTGTAACTGCTGGGAAGCACACGCTAATCAAGTAGGAGCTTTTACGCAGACAGCCTAGGACTGAAAATAACGACAAATTGCATTGAATGACATTCACCTCATACAGAGGGTTAACATGAGACCTAGGCACAAGTCTTTCTATAACTGGAGGACAGAAATGGAATTTAAGTGGTCTACATGATGCTCCTCTAATAACTCTCTCCACAGCGCTGAATTTTATGCACAGTGAATCTTATCAAACAAATGCCACGCCACAGTATTGATGTAAATATGCATCTAAAGCATATTTGTGCCAGGATCATCAGTGCTGAAACAGGCCCTAGACCTCATTCTGAAGCCTTGACTGTTAAGCCTAACATGAGCAAGAATTTTTCTAAGTGTGAATTTCAGAATTGTTCTTCACAGAAATCAAATAGGATGTGTGGCTGTGGCAGATGTGTCTCTCTTGTGAGAACATCCTAATTTCAAAGGCTTCTCACAGATTCTCATATGAAGTTGTTGAGGGTGTTAAATTAAGCCTTGGGTATTAAGGAGTACCAGCTACAATAAATACAGAGAAACCTAGGATTTTCTGTGCTGGAACAGATCAATGAGCCATTTAATTTGTTATCCTTCCTCCAGCAGTGGCTGGCACCAAACTGTAGGGAAAAACCTCTTCAGAGCATGTGTGCTGACAAAGTTCTGCTGTATCTTTCCTGAGAAATGTAGAGTTGCTAAACGATAGATCACGTTTCCTTAGAAAAATGAAAACTGCATCTTCAAAAGTTTTTACTTCACGAGCTTTTCAGCATAACCAGTTGTGACAAAAACGTAAGTAAGTGATTTGCAGTGGAACATTGCAATATCAGAACTCCATACTGCTATTGAATGCATCCATAGTACTTTTTCTGGTACATCATGATATTAAGTACCAGAGATCTGCTGATGAATACACCAAAACTATCATTCATTTGATTATTATTAAGCAGCATGATCCAGACCAGTGACTTCACTAGCTATAAAATAGAATCCTCTTTGAAAAGACCAATATTCTTCTTGGTTAAATATGTGTCCAGTTTTAGGGTTATGACTTCGTTTGTTTGTCTTTGTGGTTTTTTTTTTTTTAATAACCCTGAGCTTTTGCATAATGAGGCTGACATAAATTATTTTTATTTGATGATTCTTTCAGCTGCCTGTAGAGTGACTAAGCTTGCCTGAATCTGTAGTAAATACTCTGAGAGGCCAAAGTCTGTTGAAACTATCAAGTACTCTACTGGAAAATTCAAATTCATTTAAAACGTTAACTTCCTCCTCATTTAATCTTTCATTGCTAAGAGTTTACAACTGATTTTATGACTTTGGGATGATTAATTTTAATGCAATTCTTTCTTTGTTCTTTGATCAACTTTCTCCATTTTCAATGCTCATTTAATGGTACTTTTCTAAAATCATCTGTCATCTTCCTATCTGCATATTCCACTCAAAGTAGTAAAACCTTGTCAAGATACTGCCTTGTTGGCTTGGTTTATTGGAATGTGCACCGGCAAATTGTTTAATGAAAGATATAGTGCCTCTCAACACTTCTAATGTTGCCCCAGTTGATCATATGCTCTCTTTTTCATCAATATATCTGTAAACTCTGGGCATCTGTTATGACAGCACCTTCCCTTTTGAGGTAATCTCAATAAAAGCTATTATTTTCACTGAACTGAGAAATTTCTCTCAATTTACCATGGCTTGATGTGAGGCACACCCCTTGGACAAAAGTCTTAATGAGAGGTACAAAGCAAACTAGCAACAGGAGGTAAAATCATGTGATGTTTTTAGAGATGGTAATATTTTCTGCTTTCTCAGTTGCACGGTTCTGCTTTTATAGATTGGAGGAAGATAAAAGAATAGAAAAATACCAGTAAGTTTGTCCATAAAATAAGGTGTTTCCTTTATGAGATGTCAGGTGACAATAACCCATTGAACACGTTCTCTCAGAGTTTATGCAACAGAGAGCTTGAATTGTAATCCAACTTGACACAGTCCCTGCTCTGCACCCTGTTTGTGTGTCAGTGTAGTTTGCTCTTAGACCTTTTCAAGGTGCAGTTCACCTACTCAGGTGCTTGAGCCATCATTTAGGGGAAACAATGCAAAAGCTCCTTCCCTTTGCTGTCCTGTTGCTGAGTTGCACAAGCAGATCCTAATCTTTCATTGTGGACAAAAGTATAAAATAAAGATTCCTTCTTCAAGTAAGTGAAGTGTGGGTGGCTTAGTCTGAGTCCTGGGGAGCCAGATAATGGTCAAAGACTATATACAATGACGAGTGCTTACACAAATACAACCAGCTAAACTCAATTGGCTTCAGGAGTCCATAATTCTCCTTTGAGGTGTGTTCAGTGCGTAGTGATAATAATAGTTGGCTTTTCATATTTATATTTTACTGCCAACAAAAATGAAGAGATAGCCATCATCCCTAGATATATGCCAAAGACATACTATAGTACAATGGCAAACTAAGACATTTGTGCCATAAAGCAATGACTATTGTGAAGATATTAATAATGGGATTTTATAAGTACAATATCTTCTTTTAAGAAACTACTTTGTAGGTCCTTTTCCCCTCTTTGTAAGCTTAAAGCAGATTTATTTCTAACTGAGGTTGTTTTTAATAGCAAACAATTACATTAAGAAAAAAATACAGAAATAAATGTTGGCACAAATAGATCAGGAAAATGTTCTCATGATAATGATCGAAGCTTGCTGCTTTTCTCCCAATAACCTTTATTAAAATTAATATTATTTACTCTTTACATGACACAAAGTCCATGCCTTTTAACAGAAGGGAATTATATTAGGTGGTACCTAGATACCGTGATGATAGGCACACCAGGGAGGCCAGCCTTGTTCTGTCTGATTCCTGGTCACAGCAGTAGTCATAGAAACACAGCACTGAAAGAGATGTGGAGTCCATTCTCTTACTCTCACAGGCAATCACAGTATTCAAGCCCATTCATCAAACCCCATTTTAAAAGTGGTTTCATTTAATGAAGTCAATTAGGAGCAGAGATGGATGGACAGATTACATAGATAATTGTATATTAACCTTTTCTGGTTTTAGTCTCCTCAATACAAGTATTCTTTTTTTTCTTTTTCTCTCTCTCTCTCTTTTTTTTTTTTTTAACCTAGGATCTCTAGTGTGCCTCTACTTCCTCCCTGGGTTGAGTTCCTTTATATAAAAAGAACAGAATGGTAATAAACCCCTGAAATCCTTTGGGGGTCTGATAGCAAGAATGCATGCGTTAGAGGAAAGCAATCCCTGTGACATCTTTGCAGCCTAACAAAAAGATTATTTTGTCATTAAGTGATTTTTCTCTGTTGTTTTAGTAAGACCAACCATCAATCAAGTTCCAGGAGTATAACAGACATTAAGAAAATTGTTTCCTTTTATACCTGCAATTGTGCTTCATTAATGAACAATGATCAGCCTTTTCCATTTTCTCTATAATCTGTATGAATTTCAGTGACACAGAAAATTACATGGGAAAAAGTGTTGATTTGATTTAAAGAGGATTTGGGTTTAGTATTTACAGATTGTCATGGCTGATGTAAAGCAATTTCTTCACTTTCCTGATGCTAATTCAGACTCCCAGCAAGGGATTTCAGGGTCTTAGTATTTAGTCCTAGGACCAAGGAAGAGCACATTATTCCAGCTGTCTCAGAGCTTGACCTGGCATTTGCTCTCTCAGTGGATTTCAGATAGCTAGATTACAGATTTCTTGTAGCCTGCCATGTTTTTTGTAGAGCACTTTTTGGGGTGCTGCCTAATTTGTCTCTTTCAGGCAGACTGGCCATTTCAGAGTTTCTTCAGTATCTTGCCAGCAGGCTTGTGAAGGCCGCCTCACCTCTGGTTTTCGGATGCAGGATTTGGTCCCACAGAGACAAGCAGAAAGTGACACTAGAATGGTAACATTAACATTATAGATTTCAGGCACGAGGTTTTATCCAGCCATTTGTCAGAAAGCAATTATGTGCCCATGTCAACATTTTCATCACTGAATGTCTAAGTTAGGCAGATTTTAAATTCCAGGTGAGTAATTTTCCTTTCAAAATTCATTTGTTTGCAGTTACAGGGGCCACAGGCTATTTCTGTAAGTCTCTGCCCAGAGACTAGGCGTCTAATTTTAGTACAGTTTAGGGGAGCTAGAACTGCTCAACACTCCAGAAAATCAGTTTGGAGATGATACTGAAACAGTTTTTGGCAAGCAGTTTGTTAAGGAGGAATTCGAGAGAATACATATGCCTTTAGAGGGCTAGATCTAACAGTTCTTCAAACGGGGAAAAAAGCTTAGCCAATTAATCCTCATAATATGAAATGTCCAACTATGAGAACATGTTTTTTTATAACTCTCCTCCCAACTTTACCTAATTAGTTTTTTGTTTTCTCTTGTTTAGCATTTTGTTTCCCTTTAGGCCATTACACTTAGTCATAGTACATGGTATATATTATTTTGCTTCTTGGGCTACTTTGAAAATATGAGCTGCCTTATAATTATTGATTCTGAGCTTAAGAATGATTGCTGGTCACACCATTGCCTATGAGACCAATTTTTTGGACGCAGTGGCACACCCTTGCAGACTCTGTATTTGTATGTTCTTTAGAAAAATAATGTGAAGTTGTTTTACTAAACAATCACGAAGCAAATATTTCTAAGCAATTTGTTAATATGCAGCCTATCAGCAAATAGTTGCCCAGAATGATTTCCTGCCACCCTGTGTGGTGGCCACTATGAAATGCATTTTGTGGTCTGAGCCTATCTCATGAAGTAAAATACCCAAATCGTAAAAATAATCCCAAGAGAAAGAAAATAACTCGGTATTACCTGGCAATGTTTCTGACTCAGGCAGAAGACAGGACACACTGGAAATAGGCTTAGTCTTCTCTGAAGTGCAGTCAGCAGGGCGAGCTCATTGCCCATTAAATGGGAAATTTTCAGACTATTCAAGTATTCATGCCACATGTCTTTGGGGCCTATCTGGACAATTTAATTCTCCTGAATTGCTGCACAACAGCTTCTCCCAAACATATAAACTCACAAATGAGGGGGGGGGAAAAACAATAAAAGATGGAAATTAACATAGCCAAAGATGTGATTTCTCATGCAAATTATGTATGAGTTCACATGATGCTCAGATGCCCCAGACCACCTGTTAACTTCCCATGGCCTTCAGTCTCAGTCTCTGGTCCTTCCCTTCTATGTCTTCAGCAAAGGGATGGCTGCTTCCTGGTTTTGTACAGATTTGCTTAGAGTCCTGTTTTGTAACTTTGGAGAAGATCAGTATCCTACTAGGAAAGAACACTAGGAAAAAACTTGATTGGAAAGAGGTCCAGGTATTTCTTCAGAGACTTTTGTTCACAGCACATTAGTTCTGTGAATTCCCATTTGTGTGTGTACATAAGAGAGAAGGCAGAGGAAGTCAAATACTACCATATAAGGCCCCAAATCAAGAGTTATCTGTCAAAATTTTGAGCACACTTTTCCTCAGTATTGCTTTGTGTCACAGAAATTCCTGGTGTAGTCTAGACCAGGCTCTAGACCAAGGCTTGAATTTCCTGAAGCCTCCTTAATGTTGGTCTGGAAGCAGTGGCTGTACTCATGTTTCTGGGATCCATTTGAATAAAATATATCTTACTTAATCCATTCATAAAGTGAATATTCATACTGGTATTTCAAAACTTTTTCCAAATCAATGTGTTTATCCCCACTGGAAGTGGGCCACAGAGGAGCACATTTAGCCAGGAGTCAGCCCTGGAATTCCCTAATGCTAAAAATAAGGAAAGCCCATGTGTTTCCATTCTTTTTATTAATTTCTTTCATTTATTTCTTTCTGTCCATTCTTTTTTTTCAAAATATAATACATCTCTGTCTGAGAAGACCTAATCGTAAAACAGCAAGCTCTAAGTGCATGTGTAGACACAGGGAACGTGTAATTGTCCTTTCTCCTAGATACTTCTCCATGCGTATTCTATATGATGTATTTCTGCCAGTGAAGACATGGATTTTCATATCAGTAGTAAATATTTTCATTCCTGTATTTGGCTTCTATTCACTAATGCAGTGAGTGCTTTACAGATTCCTCAGTAGAGTAGATGAATAGCTTGTGTCTCACTAAACCATTTCTACTATGCCACTGCAAGTACAAACCTCAGAAATTAAGGTACAATGTCTAGCACAAAATGCTCCTCTAGCTTTTGTTTCATTACACTCATTCCCCATAACACCTCACAAATTTGTATTGCTTCTTATACCACAATCTTAATGTTACTGAAGTGAATTTGTTTACATTGTTCATTGTCTTGTTTGCAAGATAAAGCCAATCAGCAAGCTACTGTTAACCCAATTTATTCGTAAGAGGTATTTTCCAAGCCAGGAGAAATTACAGCAATTGTTCATCATTAATTTTGTTAATAGATGTGTGTTCATTTGTACTACCTTGTAAACAAGGCACTGCATTATACAGTAGGCATACCACTAAACTTGGGATGCTGTTTAATGTCCTCATTTTATTCTGTATAATCACAACATTTTCCAAGAAGCCATGACTAAAAACCTTGAGGCAGGGCTCTTTGTGAATTTTGAAGAACCAAGAAGCTGAGCTTTGGAACCAGTCCTGAATATTATAAATCTTCACCTATATCAGAACCTGAGCAAATGTGAAGTGAATTATTGAGTGTCCTGGTTTCAGCTGGGATAGAGTTAATTTTCTTCTTGGTAGCCGGTATGGGGCTGTGTTTTGGGTTTAGGATGAGAACAATGTCGATGCTAAGTACCGCTAAATAGTTGCTAAGTAGCGTTTACATTGGTCAAGGACTTTTCAGCTTCCCATGCTCTGCCCGGTGCATGGGGGGCTGGGAGGGAGCACAGCCAGGACAGCTGACCCAGACTGGCCAAAGAGTTATTCCATACCACATGACGTCATGCTCAGTATATAAGCTGGGGGAAGAAGAAGGAACGGGGGGACATCTGGCGTGATGGTGTTTGTCTTCCCAAGTAACCGTTACACGTGATGGAGCCCTGCTTTCCTGGGGATGGCCGAACACGCGCCTGCCGATGGGAAGTAGCGAATTAATTCCTTGTTTTGCCTTGTTTGCGTGCGCAGCCTTTGCTTTACCTCTTTAACTGTTCTATTTTATTTTACTTCAATTATTAAACTGCTCTTATCTCAACCCACGAGTTCTCTCCCTTTTACCCTTCTGATTCTCTCCCCCATCCCACCGGGGGGGAGTGAGCGAGCGGCTGCGTGGTGCTTAGTTGCTGGCTGGGGTTAAACCACGACATTGAGACAACTAGCTTAGCAAGATTCTAAAAAAGGATTAGACACATATGAATACTGTAAAAAAAGCTTCTGCAGTTACAGCAGGTAGGATAAAATTACAAGGGCTATCAGCCCACATGCTTCAAGGCGTAAGCAAATCACCAGCTTGAGTCAGGAAGAAATGTTCTCTCGTGGGAATTATTTTTATCTATAATGCAATTATATGCATTATAAAAGACTTAAGTTCCTGATGAATCAATCATTGACCACTGTTGAGAGACAGCAAACTATCATAGACTAATTGATGTGGTTTTGATATGGAAATTTCGAAGTACATAGACTTGAAGAGTAACCAATCAGCTTTTAATGAAAACTTTCAGACAGGAAACTGAAAGCACTTTATAAGGAAAATAAGTTTCAGTATCCTCATTTTACAGATTAAGAAATGATACTGAGAAGAGGGAAGTGGCTTAACCAAAGTCACAAGTCAAACAGTCAAAGCCAAGTGTATCCTGCAGTATTCTGAGTCTTACACCAGTGCTCATCCTGTTGGGCCTGAACCTGTTGCTTGTTCAGTTCTGTTCAGTTTTGTCCTCACAGAATTGTCTTAATGCAAGTTCTTCACGAATGTGTTTAATTGGAAGCACTCCGAGTCAGTTTCACAGAACTGTCTTCATGTAAATCATTTGGAGTCATGTTTGTGTGGATCAGTCACATAGCAAGAATAGTTACAGATTGCTGCAGGGGAAAATAGACGGTCATCACTGTAACAGAATAACTTTACCATATTTGCAATGCAGACTATGCTCCCCAGGCCAGACAAATTGTTCCAAAAAAAATGATTTTGTTTCAGAACAATTATCCCACTGTCCTCAAATATGTGCAAAGAAATGGTGCTTGGGGCTGGGTGTCAAGGTAAGCGGTTTCTCTCTTTCTTGCATATGGGGTGGGAGAGGTTGGGCCCGGTGCGCAGGAGGTGTGAGCACTAGTTCTCTGATCATGTGCCCTGTGGTAACCTGTGCATAGGCACTGTTAAGTCTCATGTGCAGGGGCTGTTTTCCTCCTGTTCCTATCTGTGGTCCCTCAGGACTGCTGTTCTTCAATACTGACTCTTACTATTATAAAATAGCCTTGCCCTGCACAAAGAGGTGTGAAAGAGTCATATGATACACAAACACAGTGACTACCTGACAAAGCAAACATTAATTTTGTTTCATTTTATATGTAATGAAAGGGAAGAGATTTGTTCCCTTTTAATGTCATGAAAAGGAGATGACTGGATATGGAGGGAAAAGAAAAAAAGGAGAAAGGCTGAGAAGGAGAGCTATGGAATAAGTGCAAAGAAGAGACAGGCCACTGGCGTATGCAGCTGAACATCATGGGGTAGAAATCCAGTCAAAACTCCAGAAAGGTCTTAGGTCTCCCAAAGCTCTTTGTTTTGGTGGTGCCTGTTGCTGCTTCTGTGAGCTGGGGTTTCTGACTAGTTCTGCTCCCCAGCTTTTCCACAGGATCACAGAGTGATAGAAACAGGGAATCCACCCAAGGTGTAGTAGTCCCCAGTCCAAGGAAACACTGTCCACCAGTACTGTTGTGGTTATGGTAGGAGGAGATCTCATAAAATGGTTGGACTGAAATTTGCTGTCTTCTCTGCAGTGCAGCAGGCCCAGCAATGATTGTTTATAGTTTTTCTTTCCAGTTGAATCTGTCTTCCTCATGCCATCATGCATTTGTCATGGATTTTGCTGGGGACAAATATTGGCCTATCCAAATGTTGATAGTCCCATGCTTAATCCTGCTCCAGTTGAAATGAACATTAAAAATCCCATTGATGTCTGGAACATGGGATTACTGTTTATAGCATGGGCGAGACTGTACTCCAGAGTTGGAACAGCATACAAAACCCATGGCTTTCCAAGTGCTTAGGTCATTCTCAGAGTGGTAGGTTACATTTTCAATGACAAGTTCTTGGGCTTTTGCTGGTGTTACATCTAATAAGAATCCAATAAAAAAGCAGGGTCATGCATCTGATCTGGGCTCTACAACAAATCTGGTAACTGCCAGTACAACTTCCATTATAAGACCTGGTCTCTTAGGACACCATCACGCCATGAGGTAACTCATGTACAAAGTACCTCCTGTGACAGAAGTTAAGTTGTCTGGTCTTGTGGCTGAGCACTATGTAGCCTGGCTGGTGTATAGTGCTGCAGTGTAGGTGACCTCCTTTGTATTTTGAACATGCTTATGTTCTCATTTGTCCTTGCTCTTGATACAGTCCTAACTGCTTCATGTGTCCTCCTGATCCCAAAGTCACTGAAGTGACACTTTGTCATAAGGTGAAATATCTTTATTTTCAGCTGTCCAAAGGAAAAAACAATGACAGTGTTATATTTATTGGAACATGGATGTCAAATCAAATCAATTGTTTTGCCCAATGGTCACTAAATCTGTCATTTAGTCTTTAGGCATTGAGAGAGACAGGAGAGGGAAAAAGATCAAACCAAGCCAAATTGAATGAAGCCATATCAATATTAAAGTTCTGTACAAGTCGATGAAAAGAGACATTTGATTTTATGGGATTTGTAAATCATTGTACATACTGGGTGATATATATACTATAGGAATGAATGTAAGATAACCATTTACAAAAAAATAAAAGAAAACTGGATGAAAGTCCATCCAGGCATGCAAGGAGGGATGATTTGCAATGCAAATAAGTGAGGCTACTCAACGGTCTTGTGGACCAAAGCTAATGAATTTCTAATTTTACAATTAATATCATCTTTTTATCAACAAAAATATTTGTTCCTGCTCATGCAATATCACTGCTTACACAGTGTTTGAGGACTAGTATATTTCTTTGAAAAGTCATCTACTAGAGAACCTCTTTTCATTTGATTCTGATATTTATGATATTTTTTATCCCATTGGCAATATGCTATTTTGGTTTTAACATCATCATTTGATACCAGTGTCCAATATCCCAGGCAAAAACTAATTACAACATCAGTCAGTTGTCATTTCCATGTGATGTGGAGGAAGCAAAGAAAACCTTCAGCTGTAACATAGCAGCACATGTGAGGAAAAAGATTGCAGAGGATGAAATATCTGTCAAATGTACATCCTCAGCAGACTCTTCTTGGTGCTGATTTTCTATTCCGACAGTGTCAAGGAGGTGCTATTCAGTACTCCTGACTCTATTTCCCCTTTTTTTTTCAGGTTTTGGACAGTATCAACTTCAAAGTATCTGTACTTTAACATAAATACTCAACAGGCTAAGATGAAACCCTGTTGCATAAAACCATTATAAATAATACATTTTCCTTTAAATCTTTTAATTTGATTAAGGATTTAAAACAGACAAGTCATGCAAATTTTATTCAATAACTAGTTTATATCTGTCAGAAAATATGGAAATCAAAGGCTTCTACTTTAAAGCATTCTTGCATCATAGTTAATCAGCATTTTTAACTTGCAGATCACAAGCTGGTATATATGAATCAACTGCTGTGCTAGGACATCACATTAAAAATTCTTTTTGAATTCTAAAGCAACTTGTCAACACGCATGTTCTAGTAGTAAGTGCACATAGCCACTTCAATGCTTTCTCTGATGCTGCCCATTTCCTGTCAAACACAAAGGCAAATTTCAATCGTGAAATAAAACTGCTATGTTTGAAATCAATCATGGAATGATTAACAATAGTGGCCACTACCAGGCTATTCTGCTTTGTGCTTCTATAAGCTCTTTCTCTCTTCACATCCCAAAGGGTTATTTTTACAAATGTGCATTAGTTCAGCCTCACAGCATATGGCCTCTGTGGTATTGTCAGTACTGTTAAAGCCAGGTAAAACATGGCACAGAGGGTCTGTGTGCAATAAGAATCAGAAGGGTTATTTGACACAGCCAAGCATCACATGAATGTGACAAAAAGACAGGTTCATCAGGTGAACTCATTCACTTGGGACAATGCTGCACTGAATAGCCTTACCTAGAAAGAGCAGAGTTACTCAACTGCTGAATACACCGCAGATGCACTGAGAAGCCGAGCTCTGACAACAACTTCATCCATGGTTGAGTGAGGCACCCAGGTGCATGTAGGTCTGGTTCTGACTGGCCGAATAAGCCACCATGGGACTGGGAACAGACTCTTGAAGTCATGAATCGTGATGTCCTGCTTAAACAGTAGAACTGCTCCAGATCTCTAACACCCACGTTATTTTGACAAGGAACATAAATATAGAAACTCAAGTCTTCCCTTTGAGAAAAGATCAAGGGAATTTTAAATGGCATTTGATCAGATAATGAAGTCAGAAAGCACTGTCCTTAGTTTACTGTCTCATCTGCAGCACTGAAACTCTATGACTGTAACTCTCCTGGCAATACAGGGTTTATGATTAATTTTTAACTGGATTCAGTTTTGCTACCACACCCAACCAGGCCAGGAAATGAGATGACCTTTATTTCCAAGCCCTTCATCCTCCAGTTGGCATCGAATGCTACCTGTTGTGATGAGTTGCTGTAGTGGGGATGCGGCTGGTTTCTGTTAGCACACAGTCACTATTGTCTTGCTTCTGCCTAGAGATGTCTACATCCCAGTCCCTTTTGCGTGACTGGGAATGCCAGCATTACCAGGGGTCTGTTGAACCTGAATGCTCTCAAATGTGCTTTCTGGACATAACATCCTTTTCATGCAAAAACAATGGGAAACAAAGTATCCAGAAATGCAGAAGTCAGGTTTTACAGAGTTATGATATTCTTGGTTGCAAGAAAACACCAAGAATCTTGCTGAAGGCAAAAGTGCTGCATTAAGGGATCTTTGAAAATCCTTTTTGGGATGGGAAGTGCTACCTGGATCATTACAGAAGAGGCAGGTCTTGCTGGAATTTCTTAGGGATGTTTGTGATCCTTCATTACTTAAGGACTTTGCCTTTTTATAGCACTGCTGCTGTTGCTGGGAATGTCCAAGTTTGCCCATCAGTTTAGCAAAAGACTTAGAAAGCTTAAATTTTAGCAAGCATTTGACAGCTTGTACTGTTTAGATCCCTCGCTCACAATACAGAAAGCATATTTAACTCTTGAAATGGAGTAATGATTATGATGGAAGTCCATAAAATCACCAATGGAAAAAAAATCTCTGTTTAGATATATGAGAGTTTGTGCTACCACATGGAAAGTAATATTTAATTGAAGCTATTTTAGCATATGGGCAAGGCTTAAGTTACATGAAACCCTCTGGGAAAGGATTACTGTTGATAACTGGCTAGCTTCTATTGCGGAGCAATCTAGCTTTGAGAGATTAATGAGTGTGCTAAAGCATTGGTAATGGTTCCTTTTTGAGAATTTATTTTCAGACCTTCATCTCTGTCATATTTTTTAAAATACATGCGAAAAGTAATACCAATGCCATAGGCAGAAAACAGCTATCTGCCTACTGCAGATATGTACAACCAGAATAATGCTCATTAGAGCTTTGCAAAGATCAGCATTTCTTTCTGATGAGGATGTCCAAGATTGAGTATGTAGTGCACCACCACGTTACAAGTTTAAAGGAGGGTTGAGTGAGGCCATGTCTGAATGGCTGTCTAAGATAATGCAGCAAACTTGGCTAGAAGCTTTCTCTGGACAGCCTGTGGGTTATAAGCAACTCAGTGAGGCAGCTCTCAGGTTGAGAGGAAAAAGATATGCTCAAAATATTCTGTTAAAACATATTTTGTCTCTGAAATGATGAGATATCACTATTGTGGAGCTATTGATCAAGTTCACAAAGAAGATCCTTCTACCACTGTTTATACACTTAGTAATGAAAGAGGTGTCCTGCAAACCTTCTGAAGAATAAACCCGTACCACTAAGAATTGCTGGTTGTAAAAGATAGGTGTTCCCACTCTGGCACCTCTCCAAAGAGTTTAACAGTGAGTTGGAGGCTGAAGAGAGGCTAAAAAGCATGTCGGAGTCAAAAAGACATTAAGAGTAGAGACAGGTTGTGACGGCATCCCAGCTGCATCCTGTAATATGGTGTTTATAAAAACAAGATTCTGTGTAAAATGAATAAAAGATAATTCAGTGCATATGTCACTTCTGGATATGGTAAAGGCTTGTTTTGATATTTATTTGAAGAAGGCTCCTGGTGATTGTCTATTGTCATAGCATTAGATGAGAAGAGAGAGAACGAGCGACTCTTGAATGTGACTGCAGTAACAAGGAGAGCCTGAAGTCATGTCTTGTTAATTTACTGAGGAGAATGTCACATTTACATTTCAAATTAGCCCACTGCACATCTCTCAACTTGCTAGGATTATCCTGAGTTTTAAACCATCCAGATTCAGGTTTCATTGTTTACCCAGATTACACTAATCTTTCACTTCACCCTCCCTCCCTCCCTGCTACCCCACCCACAGAAAAAAAGAAAGAAAGAGAGCCCTCTCCAGAAAATCTAACATTAAAGGGAGTTGCCAGTCCTGCTCAGTAATTATGAGATGATTCCTCCAAAAGAGCAGGATGAAATGTCATTTTTATTATTCTTCTACTACTTCTCCCTCTCTTCCTCCTCCCCCCCACCACCTCCTTGCAGGCAGGCATCAGGAGTGAATTTTCAGTGTGATGTGCAGGGATTTAGCTGTGCGAATCCTATTACTGTTGTTAATTAGAACACGTTACCACAGTCAGCTAAAAAAGTGCAGCCTTCAATGTTTATCTGCTTGCTCTCACTTCTTATCCATATCCTGGGCCTGATTCTGATTTCTCACTGGTATTTACCTATGTAGTAGTAATGATCTATGGGAATTATTCCTGACTTACATTAAAGTAATAAGACCAGAATTTTTCTCAGCCTCCCATCTGTGACGTTTATGTGATGCCACATCGTCTTCTCCATTATTCCTGCTATCTTTTAGGACCTCTTAAGGTATTTTCTACATCATTCATTCACCAGCGGGCACTATCAGCCCCAGTTTTCACATCCATTTTCTACTGACTTTATTATACAGTGATGTATAAAATAAACTTGGAACTACGACTGCTATTTTGTTGAATTATTTCAGGGTGGAATTTCAGGATGTGCTTTAAATGGCAAGGTGTTCACAGATTTTTCACAGATTTTAACCCTGTGAAAATAAAGCATTGATTGATTTATTTGTTTTTTTATGAAAACACATCCAGTGACTTCCTACCACAGGAGACGGGTTTTTTGCTGAGGGTGTCCCTCAGGAAATCTCTTAGATCCAAGGCTTTTTCTTATTGTCCAAGTGGACTGAGCATGTGCCTTAATTCTGCTCTTTTCTACCAATGCAACGTTTATGTTGGACCCAGCTGAAATGGAGCTGGGCCAGCACTGGGTGCATTTGAAAATCCTGTCCATCACAGGCGGATTTCTCTGACGCTCTGAGGGTAGCCTGTGCCCTTAACTGGCACCCGAGTAGCACCAGCTGACGAAAGGAAATGCTCTGTATCAGCCTCAGCCCTGAATTCGGAGGAGGGAGAACATCCTCCACTGCTCTTCTTTAATCTCTGCTCAAAGGGCTTTGTACTAATTAAGCTTTACAGCACCCTTTAGAAATGAGGGGAAAAGTGCTATGGTCTGACAGCAGATGAGGGGGAGAGGAGCCCGGTCAAATGACTTGATGACAGCATCAGCCTACAGCAATCAAGATGACAGGCCACAGCTTCAGCATCTGTCCTTTTTGTTGCTACTTAGAAATGCTTCAGTGAAAAGAAAAAAAAAAATCTAGATACTTTTTTAACACTTCTGTGTAAAAGCCTAGCTTTTCCCAGCCCTGTCTATTTATCTGTTCACCTTGCCTTGTCACCAGGTGGCAAGAGAGCCAACACACTAGCTTAGGTGATGCCAGCATTTTGTGTCCAGAGCTGACTTTGTGTGGGAGAATGGCTAAGTGAGAAGGGACATGATCTTTTCAGTGTGAGCAATCCTGCTTTTAGTGTATCAAGAAGCACAGAGGATACTATAAACTGACCTTGAACAGCAACGGACTACTTGGCAAACAACATAAGAGACAACAACTAAGTCCGGAATGTGCTAACGAACCTCTTCGCGTGAACAGCAACCCTGTACCAATCATATAACTGTCTTAAGCGCGTGAACACATGTAATGAACCAATCATATAGATATTGCTTCCGCCTGCTCTGCTGATTGTCTATATAAGCCTTGTAATTGTCTGAAATAAAGGAGAACGATCATACTCGCATTGAGGTTACATCGTTACTCCAGGTCCGAACTCTCTCACTCCGACAACTTTGCAGATCATTTTGCCTGCTTTCAAACACAGAAATTTCAACACTGTTAGGTAGCTGCTGCTAATTGTTTACCAGTAACGGATAAATACCATGTCCTCTAACAAAGAAGCTGGCATTTTACAGCTATTTTTCAACGAATTCTTGTGCTTCAAAACTTCTGATTGAGTCCACAGGAGTCAGCGCAGTGCAAGACTCTGGGGGAAGGTGTGAAGGTGAGAGCGGGGAGCAAATAAACTTTATGGCAGTCATTTTTAGCACTTCATAGAAGTGTAGTTTCTCCTTGGTTCTCTGTAAGTACAGGTAGTTTTATGATGCTGCTTTTCAGCTGCCTGCTGAAATTTCAGCATTTATTTTCTTTCTTGCAAACTGTCACATTAGCCTGGTGAGACAGAGAGCTAAATGGAACTCAGATGTAACTGCAGGAGCTCAGGAAATTCATTTTTGAAAAAAACCTCACCCTATATAAGCCCATTCAAGCTGTTTAAATAGACAAGCCCAAGCCAAGCTGGCGATTTTGAGTGAAGAGCAAGTCTAGAAATGTTGCAGTCAGAAAGGCTTGGGACTTAGGCCTGGAGTGGTTGAACATTGTAAATGCAGTCCAAACTTAGATTTAACCCCCTGTTCTGTCCTGAGCACTTGCACCCCTGCGTTTCTTGCGTGGCAGCAGTGCCTGCAAGGCCTCACTGGAGAGCTGAGGGTGGAGTCTCCAGGCTCTGACTGACCCCAGGCCATTTTCCCTAGGGAGAGGACAACACAAGGCAGGAGGGGAACATGATGGGGGTTGTGGACAGGGAGGGAGTCCTCCTTTGCTGCACCAGCCAACAAGCCCTGATAGCATAAAGCAGCATTACCACAGCTTCCAGCCCTCCTCTGAACTGCATTTAGGCAATACTATAAAAATGGCAAAGAATGCAGGTCCAAGTTCCACTAGATCCCAAGCCGTCCCTTGGCCAGGAGAGCTTCATGGAGGTGAAGATAAGCATTACTATTATCCAAGTAATAATAAGCTAGTTAATTAGTCTGTCTCCAGACATGCCTCAAGATCATATTTACAATACCTACCAAGCCCACAGAGGATTGATTTTCATTCAGATGAAC
Organism: Theristicus caerulescens; assembly: GCA_020745775.1. NCBI lineage: Eukaryota > Metazoa > Chordata > Aves > Pelecaniformes > Threskiornithidae > Theristicus > Theristicus caerulescens. The sequence continues at coordinate 22,886,517 of CM036564.1, read as the reverse complement.
TTTTTTGAATGTCTTCTGCAATGTACTAGGGCAAAGAGGTTCCAGGGATTTAGCGCATGCTTTTCAACTCCAGCCTTTCTTCGCTGCATTCGAAGGCTGTGCTGTACACTGCGCTCCCCAGCATCCCTCACTGCTGCACCAGGGCAGTGGCTGTCTTCGTCTACGATGAGTGCACATATGTCCCCCACCATCCTCAGACTGTGGAGTCAAGGACAGCAGCTGGGATGACGGAGCTATGCTCTAACTGGACAATCCCTTGAAATGAGGAATTACAGTGCAGGAGTAACAAGGAGGGGCTCATTTCTTACTTCCATGAAGAATGGGAATATTTCCATAGATTTTTACTAGAAAAAAGGCAGAAATAAGCAAGTAGGCTTAGGCCCAGTCTAACTATACGTGCCAATAAAAGACAGATGTTCTCAAAATAGATTGTACAATATATTTCATCTATTTGTATAGTTCACTGAAAGCAAAGAAGATAAAATTGCCTAATAGAAATTATCGTATTTCGTATGCAATGAAGGTCTCTGTAAATGACAATTTCTTCATAAATATATAGAGACTAACCAGGTATTGCAGCAATTTTCTTGTATTCACAGATGCTGGTTCCCAAATTCAGCTATGCATCACAGGAAATGAGAGATGTTCTTTTCAGGGTGCTTAATTGTTTCTGCAAGCATGTTTACCATGCAGGAGAAATTCAGTAGGAAAGTACAACTCCTGTTTTTTCTGTTCCATTTGGCTGCTTATGAGATAAATAATCAGGATACATTTATGGCTTAAGGGACCGATTTGCCTGAGATAGAATAGTTGATTGTATTATTCTAAAGAAATAATATGTAGTATTTCAAAATAATTCCAGCTTGTTGCTCTCAGCTCACTAATGCATAATGTTCCTTGCAGAAAGAACAGCATTATACCAGTGCTGATCTGACAGTCCATTTTTCAATGACACTTCTTTCATTTACTTTATAGAACAGGACTTTTTTCTTTTACTAAACCTATCTGTCTATCTATTTGTTAATACAACATTATTTTTTCTGCAGATGAAATTCATGTAGTGTAGTTTATTACTCCATATTAAATTTCAACAAATACATAACAGTGTTTCTGAGAATTTCATTTTCCTAGGCTAGCTGGTGCACAATTAAGTATTTTCTATGCTACAGTGAAAGAAAACTAGCCATACTTTTTGAGACTGTTGAATGTAATTATGCAGTTTTAGACTTTTATGATACCCACTATAATTTAAGTATTTGAGTATACCAACATGGTTGTAAAACATAGCTTACCTGAGAGGTAAGAACATATTACCTGCTATAAGTATGGAGAAACTAAAAGTAATGAATAAGTTTAATTACGGAACATCAGAAATCAAATCTGTGGGAGAGCTTTCTGAGTCACAAATAGTAATTCTAGTCAATTCAGTGAAACTACTAAACTGTTAATGTAGCTGAAAAGAGAGGTTCAGTTTCACTGTATGTGAACTCTATGGGACTGCAATTATGAAAAATTATTGATGTTACGAGAGTGGAAAACCTTGGCTTTTGAAATGGAAGAGGGTCATTCATGAAGTATAAGATTTGTTGGTTCCTATAGTAAGAGGGATAATTTAATAGCAAACTTTGGATAGCACGTTAAAAGCCACCGATACTACTGTTTTGTAATACTAACACAGAAGTGCTAGAGCACCAAATGCACCCAAAAATGGCCAAAGAGTATTAATTATGATCAAACATAACAGACTTGCTATGGAGTTTGTCATGTGCTTTTTTTTCTTTTCCAAAAGAATTCTGAATATTGTTTGAAAATCTACCTAAAACAGTTTTTAGAAAGAATGAAAAATTAAAATAGAAGAAATATGTTCTGAAACTTCATTGATAATAAGCACAGATGTGTCTTCATAAGAAGTAGCTAATTTTTATAACCCTACACAACTCATGTCAGATGATAATTCAGTACTGACTTGTTACTTGTGTCTAAATGGTATTTTATTGCTGTAGTATCTTTAAGACTTTTGAACTCTATTGTACTCTTGAACTTTATCCTTTGAAGGAAAACATATGTAAATAAAATTGGCTCTAGTCTACCCAATAGTTACGTACAGTCTTACCTGGAGATGCCTAGCACTCCTGAACTCCGGCTTTACTGACTCAGTGTCTTCAAGACAACATGCAGCTCTGCCTGAAGGCAGGCCTTTAAACCAAAATTAATTTCTTTAAGTTATTCCTAGTGACAAAACTGCTCACTAATTCTTCCCCACCTGACTCATCCTTGGTAAGAATTCCCTTCTGCCTTAAAAGAAAATATCATTGAAATTGTATATGTGGTTTTCTAGTGGTTGGGAGTGAAGGGATGTAATTTTATCTTCTTTTTTAATTAGAAATATCCAGCATCAAATATTGTCTTCCACCAAATATCTCAGTCATTCTGGTGCACTTATTCAAGTCTGAGAGACAGAGCCCACAGTACTTGGCTATGTACCATAATTTGCCAGTATTTTTCCCAGAAATTAAATGTGAGAACCCTGGATCTTCAGTAAACGCATCATTGCTAAAACTGAAGGAGAGTTCAGTCTGTTTCAAACAGGTTTGTCACTGTGGAGTGAGAGAAAGGAGCTTTCTGAATAGCTACTACTCCTCCAATACCAGATTCACCTCGGCATGGGGTAAGGAGGCTGGGGAGTTAGTTTGTGGTGGCAGCCCACCAGCTATTGCCTCCACTTGCCTTTGACAGAACCAAGCCTACCAGGCAGGGTGCCAGGATCCAGAGCATGTCAAGTGCTGGGCACCCCTTAAATACCACTGTCGTGGTTTTACCCCAGTCAGCAACTAAGCACCACGCAGCCGCTTGCTCACTCCCCCCCAGTGGGATGGGGGAGAGAATCAGAAGAGTAAAAATGAAAGAACTCATGGGTTGATGTTACGACCCGGTCTGATTGTCAGGCTCGGGGAAAGTTCGTAATGATCCCAAGGGCGAAATTAAGACACAAACGAGGTCATATGCCACCAATCAGATATTTTATTAGGTAAATATGGAAGAGTAAAGCGATAGGAAAGGCAGGAAATATTAGGTGGAAAATAAGCAAGCGATCAGAGAGGTAAGCAAAGGATAGTCACCACCCTGGATCCAGCGGCGTCCCGTTGGTCCTCAGTCTTCAGTTCTCCGGTGGTGGAAAGGCTTCTTCTTCTTTTAGTTCTTCAGAGGTGGAAAAGCTTCTTCTTCCATTCCTTTCTTACATTTCTTTCTTCTTTCTGCCTACTTCTGGTTTCGTTGTACCATCTTTTATCCCATGTTGGAGAGGGAGTTTGCCCTCTCATTTCCATTTGGTTACCCAGAGCAACATCACGTATGCCACACATGCACATCTAGTCACACAATATGTATTGCTGGTGGGCAAGTGGCCTGGCCCGGATATCAATTGCTGTCCCATTCTTGGTGGTGCCTGAAGCCAAAGAATGGTCCACCCTTGGGCCTTATCAGACAGAAGAGTGGTCTGCTGTCCAGTCTTATCAGATAAACACACCCAAGCAAGCTTTGAGACAATTGTTCTTACTCTTACATCACCCCGTGGCTCAAAGATTGCTGTCTTGACTCGCAGATCTCTGTCTTCATGGTCCATGGTGGTGACAGAAGGAGAGGATAGTAAGGAGAAAAGAGAGCATTTGTTTACACAATTTTTACAACTAAAGGTTTTGGCTGATACACTGCACGGATATATTTAACATTGTCTGGTGATGGGACGGCAACAAACTGCATGTTAGTCACAACACGTTGAATTAATTGAACAAAACATGGAATGACACATGGTAAAAATAATAACATTGCTAAACTACACAACATATAAAACAAGATACGCTTAATCCAGGGGTTACCCGGAAGCCAAGAAAAGGGATCAAATTCCCAGCGTCTCCAGGTCTGCGAGAGTGCAGTTCGTGTTTCTGCTTTTCGCGCCCTGGTCTCTGCACAGGCGCGCTGTGGTCTGCATGCATGCAGTCTGTCGGAGGCTGGATGTCCAAGCCAGAAGATGGTGGTATAATGGCAATGTCGGAACAATTCCAGTTCCATAAGAGTCCTTGACAGTTGAGATAAAGACAGTTTAATAGGTAAAGCAAAAGCCACACACACAAGCGAAGCAAAGCGGGGAATTCATTCACTACTTCCCATCGTCAGGCAGGTGTTCAGCCATCCCCAGGAAAGCAGGTCTCCATCACGTGTAACGGTTACTTGGGAAGCCAAACACCATCATGCCAAATGTCCCCCCCCTTCCTTCTTCTTCCCCCAGCTTATACACTGAGCATGATGTCATATGGTATGGAATAGCCCTTTGGCCAGCCTGGGTCAGCTGTCCTGGCTGTGCTCTCTCCCAGCTTCTTATGCACCTGGCAGAGCACGGGAAGCTGAAAAGTCCTTGACTAGTGTAAACTCTACTCAGCAAGAACCAAAACATCACTGTGTTATCAACATTATTCTCATCCTAAATCCAAAACACAGCACTATACCAGCTACTAGGAAGAAAATTAACTCTATCCCAGCTGAAACCAGGACAACCACACTGCCAGCAACAGTTCAATAGAAAGAGAGCAGCTGATAGTGATTATGTGTAGGTAGGACAGATCTGATGTCATGATGACTAATAACCTTAGGCTGTGGTTCCCCAGGCATCGAATCAGGCTTTGGTACTGGATAAAAGTCACTGCCGCCATATAAACCAGTCATAAACCAGTACAAAGACATTCTAGCCATTCAAATGTGTGTTATTGGCTTGTTTTGGGTTTGCCACATCGGTCTCTCTCCTTCTACACCTTGCTTGCTACTAACATGAATCAGAGCACTGGCTTTGAATACTATACTTGAGCTTGGCTTTTGACAGAAATCTGTGTTTACAGCTGATTTGTACTAGAGATGATATAGTAATACACACATCCAGTTGCAGCAAACAACATATCATGGACTAAATTCCATCTACACTGGTGGTCTGCAGGAACACATTATTCCAAAATCCAAAACCCAAAACATCCATATATTCAAAAATAACCAGTGCAAAATATTTCCTAAAGGTGATCACAGTGCTGGTAAAGAGGTGACAAAGACAGGCAGCAGCTGCTGATCAGCACAGCCTGGGACACAGGTGCATTTTCAGTTGAAGTCTTGATGATGGATTGATTATGTGTAGGCTGCTTGTTGCTTTTGCAATCTCTTTACAAGATGAACATGACCTTTGATATCTGTTGTTTGTGAATAAAACATCCTTAAAAGAATTTCCCAAACATTCCCAAACAGCATTCATTTTTCCTCCATGGAGGAATCAACCCACTTCAAAATTCTCACAGCCCAACTCACATCTGGTGGTGTAGCTTAATGACTTCTAGAGAATTAAGTTAGTTTTTGCACATAAAAAACCATGCCTCTTCCCTGTCTCTCTCCACTCCACCAAAACAACCCCAAAACATCTAATTTGATTGCTCAACAAGAGAATCAGCATTAACGTAGTATGTATTGAAAGTGTTCAACTTCATGAGTTCTCAACAGGAAGCCTGGTTTGCTAGAGACATTGGTTCCTTGGCAGTGCTGATGATAGAGGAGCATTTCCGGTCTCTTGGGCATCTTCAGTTGCAAGACCACATTTATTGTTTCAGGTCAGAACAGAATAGCTATGTTTTGCCAGACATAGGGGTACCAGGATTGCTTTCACATAGACTTTAAGTGGGCAGCGGTGGGTACATGGCACACCTAAGTGTTCAGCCACAATCCAGCCCTCCTCAGAGGCAATAACGTTGGCAATAATCTCAAAGTTTAGTAACCATGCCAGCTGGGACAGGCTGCTTTGCCCTGCAGCCAGACTGCCTTCCCAGCATTATTGCTCTCTCTGTTCAGACAGGCTCAGGAGATGGGGGCAAAGTTGTATAAACTTTTTTATCTCACTGAAACTCTGTGATGATTTTTTTGTTTTAATTTTTGTCACTTTTTTCCATCCATGCTCTCTATGGGAAAATATACACACAGAAAAACACATATATTTGCAGTACAAACATTTTTCCAGTGACAGAAGATGTCACTGCTTTTACTTTCCTTCTGGTGCTTTCAGTCATTCCCTTTAGGCTATAATCTTCCTCTGCACTTTTAAAAGAAGGAACCTGTGCAGAAAGGAGCCTCCACAGTTTCACAAAGAGCAATCAAAATTTCCTACTCTTTATGGATTTGAAAAATGGCTTCATTGATTGAAGATGTAGGCCACTGTTCGTTAAAAGTCACTTGTCCTTTTGTAGTTTTTTTCTAAAACAGCATAAAATTTCTGAATGAATGAGAATTGCCATTGAATGATGAATTCTACCAGTGTTGGCTTGAAGGTAGATTTGTAGTTTTGTCCCCAGGGTAAAATATGGCTCTGGCTGCCTTCATCTTCTGAGCTGCCCAGCTTTATTTAGAGTGTTACATTCTTTCTGATCATTTTCCAGAATACCTGAGGTTTTATTAGTGTCATGGTTTAACCCTAGCCAGTAACTAAGTACCACATAGCCACTCACTCACTCTCCACCCCCCCCAGTGGGATGGGGGAGAGAATTGGAAAAGTAAAAGTGAGAAAACGCATGGGTTGACATAAGAACAGTTTAAAAATTGAATTAAAATAAAGTAAAATAATAATAATAATAATAATAATAATAATAATAATAATATACAAAGTAAGTGATGCACAATTTTTTTGCTCACCACCCACTGACTGATGCCCAGCCAGTCCCCGAGCAGCGATCACTGTCCCCCAGCCAACTCCCCCCAGTTTATATACTAAGCATGACGTCATATGGCATGGCATAGCCCTTTGGCCAGTTTGGGTCAGCTGTCCTGGCTATGCTCTCTCCCAGCTTCTTGTGCACCTGGCAAAGCATGGGAAGCTGAAAAGTCCTTGATTTAGTGTAAACACTACTTAGCAACAACTAAAACATCAGTGTGTTATCAACATTATTTTAATACTAAATCCAAAACACAGGGCTATAGCAGCTACTAGGAAGAGAATTAACTCTATCCCGAAACCAGGAGAAATAGAAACGGTAAATGCGTAGGAAGTGTGAGGAGATTCCAGTTAAGAAGTCTTATGGTCTATTACTTGTATCTTAGCCAAGATGCTTCCACTGACTTCTGTTTCATGTGTAGTTTTCTGTTATGTGTGATTTATTTAGTATTACAAAACAGTAGGAAAGCTCGTGGTTATTATACAACAGGTCTTGCTTGAATTTGATTTAAGGTTTCGAAATCAGCTTCAACAGCTGGAGTAATTATTGACCCAAACTTGTCAGTCTGCCAAAAGGAACCAATTTGAGAGAATAGATACTTTTCACAGAAATAAAAAACTTTTGCCTTTTATGAATTGTCAGCTTAGTCCTTTCAGATGATTAATAATCCACTTGTTCTCTTGAACATTTTGACATATTTGCAATACCACTATGTGAATACAGTATCTAAAAGATCTGGGACTGCCTTGATCCTGAATATTAGAAACTGGCTCTCCAACAATCATCTCACCACTATAGATGTTTGAAATGGTGAGTAGCTACCAAATTAATGCATTTAGTGTATATAATAGCAACAGTGAACATACTTAACAAACACTGAGGTTGTTCAGTTGTACTAGTTGATGCTGGGAATGGCTTTAAGATCCTTGAGTGAAAGATGCTGAATAATTACAAAGTATGATTATATGAGATGAAGAAATGCTATTAGTATTATAAAAGCAAAATACATTTTTTTGCTTGCTGCTTTTCAGGGACAAAGTATAATGCAGAATACAAGCAATGACTTGATCTAGGGTTTGACTGGAATCTCCTTGCACTGAATAGAAGATGCATTTTCTTGTGACTACTGTTGACTAATGACTAGAGCAATCTTATTTTCTATGGGTAAAAATCTTCCAAGATCTCAGTGTGGGATTCAATAATGCCTTAGGAATCTCTGTTATTTGATCGTATCAAAAAGGTTCATTGGCAAAGTTCGTGACAGTGAATATGAGTATCTTCATGCATAATGAACAAAATTTGGGCTCATTTTCAGAGACAGGTATGTAATATTCTTCAACAGTATTATACCAGACCACTTTCACTATGAGGTGTGTTAGGACAGAAGGTTGCTTTAGATATTCAAGAGCTCAGTATCCACCATTCATCATCTGTAATTACCCAGATTTTTGTTACCATTGCAGCCAAGTGCAATATACAACCAAGCATTTCTGCATATATCTGGTTAGGAAAAAAAAGTTCATAAAATAGATTCAGTAATAACAACAACATCATGTTTAAATTATAGTGACAAGAATTACTTTGTAACACTTTAGAAACCTATAACCCACCAGGAACTTAAAGGTCTATTATGGTTAATGAGGCTGGCAGATGTGGTACTATTACAGGAACAAATGAACAGATATATGAATAGCAAGAACAGATTGCAGTCTTAATAATTTTTCTAATCTAAACTGAACCAGTACTCCTGTATAGAACATCTACCTGAATGAAACTTAAAGTGCTGGCTTAGGTGTTAAATTATAGGACAATAACTGGACACCTACCAAGTATTAAAGGGCAATTAACAGATGAAATCCTCCTCAGGGGTTGTTCCAATATGCCTTGAAAAATGCTTGGTTAAAGTATTGATGATAGCTGCTTCTGGCTCCATTTTTACAAGTGAAATTATAAAAAAAAGGATTAAAATTCATTTCTTCTGCCCCTTTTTGTTCACCTGTTGGAAATGTTAATGCTGTGTGACTGAAACTCTCTTCTCCACAGTATTTTGAGACTAAAATAACCCGAATACAGTTTAGCATTTCAAATGAAATGTTGTTGCACTCAACATACCCCCAAAAAATCATCCCATCTTGCCTTATGCAGGTAGGCCTCCTCCTATCAAATGAAGGACACCCGGTCCTTCTACTGTCAAAGGCCAGTGTCGCCCTCCTTACAGACACTTACCCCACCTTATGAGTGGTGCTATACAGGAGGGTCCAACCCTGCTGCTTACTGTGCCAAGAGAGCTGAGTGTGGGTTGGTGTGGCTGCTGGTGCCGCATAGCCATATGTAGTTGGCACAGAGACAGTGAGGGGTCCTCTTGGGGCCAGCGTAAGAGCTCTTGAATTTTTTGGGGTGGCATCTTTTTTTTGTTTTTATATAAAGCTGAAGAAATATGAAAACTTTTTATCAGTGTAATCTGCCTCCTTCAGTTCAGAGCTGAGTACAGCCACAGAAATATATCAAGAATTCACACAATATTGTTACTTTAATTAGTGCTGTTCATGTTGATGAGAAGACTGGACTGTATCTATTATGTTGCCTGACCAAGATTGTTAATGGATGTTGATTACATTTAGTCATTTTGAATTGTGGGCCTTCTGTAGGACTGTAAAGAGACAACCATAACTTTCTCTTGCATTTTCCCATATGTCTATTGAATCATTACAGGGGTTTATGCAATATATTGTCTCCAAATGGGAGTTCTTGCACAAGGAAGTTGAAAGTAAGATCCTGACCTTACACTTTGTTCAGTCAAGGAGCCAAAAGAGCAGATGGCATTTATTCAATTATATTTAAGAAGTTGTATGTAGTTCTCTTGTCTGTGATTAAAAACGATATTGTAGAAGTAGAGGCAATGCAAAGAAGGGCAAGAAAATTACACCATGGAAGGATTATAGGCTAAGACATAAGAGAGGGAGTGATTGAGGAAACAAAATTAATTCTCTCTGCAGAAAGAAGGACTCAGGGGAATATGAATATAGTCTATAAATATTTCCAAGGAGATAATACAAATGAAAGAAGGGGATTATTAAAGTTATCACAAGATGGCTGCAAAAGAAGCAATGTCCTAAATGTAAGACAAGAAAAGTCTATAACAGCAAAGATAATAAATAATTAGGAATAGGCAATCTTTATGGGTTTACAAACCTTTCTAGGTGATATCTTCAGTTCACAGGGTATCACAGAACTAGCTTAAGCGTGTCAATCCCCCCCCCCCCCCCCGTCAGTTTAAATGCTATTTCACCAAGGAGACATAGATTAAAAAAATCCCTTTCTAGCTACTGGAAGGGTGATGACCTGAACCAGGCTGACACAGGTGCTCTGTCGTTACAGTTGTCTAAATACTTGTACGAGCAATGTTCTTCTGGCCCTCCAGACTTCAGCTGAGGGAGCACCTTCAGCATGTGGCAGCTTTTCCAGGAAGGAGTGAATTCAGTTCAAAGCTTGGCACCAAGCCATGAGAGTTCCTATAAATGCGCATCCCCCATCCACATCGGTGCTCTCCAAAGCCTCAGCTGCTCACACGACTTTGGCCACCTCCTCATTTCCAGTTATTTTAGCAATACCTCCCTCCCTCACTCCCCCATTCCTGCCTCAATCAACTCAAATACCTGTAAATTGTCTTACAAACAAGGGGACAGATATTCCCTTATGCCTTCTTTTAAAACATCATATTTATTTCCATTTTCTCCTAAAAATTAGGTCTCTTTTTGTAACCTTTCTTTTAAATGTGTTTCAAGGCAGCCAGGGCTTTCTTTGTATTTAGCCTCCTAAATTCGTTCGTGACTTCCCCCCCCAAACTGACGAGTAAAACTGACTATGAGCAATCAGAATTGGTGTCATGACGTACTGCTTTTATAGCAGTACTTTTGCTACCATTAATTGAGCCAGACAGGGCAGATCTAATCCCTTCTTGAAGTCTGTGAAAAACTCCCACTGACTTCAGTGGGAGTTGCAGCCAATGAGTGGCCTTGACAGTGAGTACAAGGGCATTTATCCACAGCCTTAGCTGAATCAAAATCTCATTCCATAAAAAGGAAACAAAAAGCTGATTTGGGTACTTTGAGGATAAGAGTATGTGTTTGTAGTACAAACATTAAAAATTCAAATATCTACTGTGAGTAAACAAATCTACTGTAGCATGAAGGGAGATTTTCCTGTTAAATTGTTGATTTTAAAGAGCATCTAAAATCTTTAACTCTTGGAGAAAGCTGCATTGATGCTTTGTGTCCAGTATGAAAGACCTGTTTCAAGAACTACCAGCCTTAAATTTTTCTAGCAGCTTTTTAATAGCATTAACAGAGTTCTCGCTTCTTATGTGTCACTAACACCAGTTGGTATAAGCAATATAATAGAATTAGAACAATCTTCATTATTCTGTTCTATTAAAGGCTTTCTATCTCTTAGTGATGTTACACCTCGAGACTACAAAGATTTTGCCACTTCTCTGAGATACCTGTGTTCCAGTACTCACCTCAGTCCCTCATCAACCAGCCTGCAAATGCCAAATCACAGAATCATAGAATCATAGAATGGTTTGGGTTGGAAGGGACCTCAAAGATCATCTGGTTCCAACCCCCCTGCCATGGGCAGAGACACCTTCCACTAGACCAGGTTGCCTCACCACCCTCATAGTGAAGAATTTCTTCCTAATATCTAATCTAAATCTACCATCTTTCGTTTTAAAGCCATTACCCCCTGTCATTTCACCTAAGTCCTGCTTTTTATTTCCTACAGGCTTGTTTGGTTTTAGACAGTGGCTTTGCAACTTATTTAGGTCTCCAGTGCTGCACTGATGTAAGGATATCTGAAGGAGCCAGGAAGGGCTTGGGCAGTGCAGTGAAAGCAGCACAGTGCTCTGCACACACTGCTTACAGGCTTAGCTCTTCTCAGGCTGAGAAGGGAAAAGGTGCAGATCACCCCTGAGGTAGAGACAGCTCTCCCAAGAAATGCTCCTGCCAAAAGCTCATGTTCCTGAAGACTTCATCTCTATAAGGAGCTGGGAGCTGGTCTAAGGACCACAGCCTTGGACTTCAGGCACATCAATGCCACCTTATCTCACTTTGGACACCCAGGCCTTGGTTGTTGGTCTGAGTGCAAAGCTCCAAGATGCTTACGTTCCCCTGGTGTTCAGTGAAGCTTAAATATGGAGAGTTCATTTTTGGAAATTACATTAAGCCTCACCGTTACATACTTTGAAAACTTCACTCTGACAATTCAAAGCTCTTATTTCAAGCCTGAAAGGAAAAGAATATACGGAGACTTTAAATCCTGTCTTACAGTGTAAAGATATTTCCATAGTATCAAGAGAAAGCAAGATTGTGTGTGCTTATGCCTTGAGCACACTGCATGCATCCCATAACGTATGTTTTCTTTGTTAATTGCTATCATTATTTGAAATATTTTTTGCTTAAGACAACAACATAATTGCAGGAATCTGGGAACTGAAGAAAAAATCTGTATGTGTTTCAGGCAAGCTGGTGGTGCAGTACTTCCAGTAGTAACTCAGTGTCAGTCAAGTTATCCACCACTACTTTTACTACCAGTCTCTTTATAATCACTTTTGAGTGCTAGAACATCTATACTGTCCCCCTTCAAGGACTCAAACTTTTTCTTCTTAATAAGAGAAATAAATAGTACAGAGAGCAAAGATGAAACTGTTTAATGAGAATGAGTATGAACTTGAACTCCTGTTTTTTCATACTCTGGTCCCTAGATTTTTGTTGCTTTGTTTCTGTTGAATGTTTCTACTGTGCTGTTGGTAATGAGAGTGCTTACAGATTTTATTTCTTTTAAATAAAGCCTTTTAAAGAGTATCCTACATCCTCATCACATACACAATAATAATAATCCCTTGACTAGTAATTGTGCTGAGGGAGGAAAGGCTGACAAAGGCAGATGTTAAAAAATAGCAGTATAATTTAAAGACATGTTTAAAAAATGTCTCCTGTTCCCAAGTTAGTCTTTCCTTTTTGACTTTTTCACATGCATAAATGAGTCGATGTTAAATTTTTAGGAAGTATAGTGTGTATGAAATAGCAAGTGTGAATAGTAACATTGATTTATTTTATAACTAATGTATTAAATATATTATTAAATAATATCTTGCCCTGATGTAATGCTTATAACCCTGAAGGGTACTAGAGTATTTTGCCAACTTGATATATATGAAATACATGTTGGTGAAGTATGACTCAAAGAGGTGATCAGCACTGGTTTGAAATGGTTATAATACAAATGTGCACCATTTTCTTCCATTGTCATTTCACTACAACTGTTAGAAAAAGACTATTCCAGGAACATTTCAGATAATTTTAAGTAATTATATGAGAATTTTTCTAACCCATTGAGTAAAGCCAGATGTTTCAGTAATTTTGACTCAAACAGCACAGAGCTCAGCATGTGTCACAACATCCTTTCTCAAATTTCTTTTTTAACTGTACCAGTGTCTTGACATTACAGTTGTTGTTTCTGCCCATTCCAGAGTTCGGAAGCAAGTGCTAGCAAGTTGCAATTCTCCCCTTTCAAAAAGGATAAAAATCCTGCTCTTTGGCCCACCAAGGCAGTGAGACGATGGGCTTCAAAGTCATGTCATTTTTATGGTTAGGAAACACATTGCTGGCCCTGGGGTCTGTCTGGATGGATTGGGTAATTGTTCCCCTCAGAGGGAAGAGCAAAGACATATTTTCTGTCAGAGAGATTTTAAAAGAGATGGTTGGTCCTTGAAGCTACTCAGGGGGCTGGAATAGTTCATTCATTGGCATACTAACGTATTCCGGAAAGACAGAACTAAGTAAATGGAGAGATTACTTTGCCCAGAAATAATCCGTGAGGTACATGTGGTAACTGTTTTACAGTGCACAGACATACAGTGCCCAGCAGCTTAGGGCAAGAAGTGAAAAGGATCCTACATCCAGCTGAAAGAAGAAAGAGGCAATTTCAGATTTTGATGCAGAGATGTGTTTAATCAGCAGCTGTGATACACTGGCATGCATCTTTCCTTGCTTCTACTGAGGTTTTAGTTATGTGGAAAGTGACCTGTCCTTTGTTGAACACATGGGGTTAGGAGCCCCAGCACATGATGGGCGATGTGATGACTAAAGTGACCATTAATTCTTGGGGTCTGATAGTTTCCCTTGCTCAGAAAGGAAGTTCTGTACTTTCAGCAATACACCAGACCCCAAACATTATGCTGCCCTGACATGGTGATTCTTGACTGAATTTGTTGCTGTAATGATATGCATAGCCACACCAAATCCACAGTGGCTGCAGTTTTGGCAGTTAATGTCAAAGTACAGTCATGCCATAAGAATACGTTTTCACAGGGTGGATGTAGCCACAGTCTCTGAAGACCAGACTTAAAATTCACCAGTTTCATTTATCAAAGGATGCTAGTCACAGACTACCAGCACCACACAGGTACGAGTAATCTCTACTCCACTTACCTATCCAGCTAAATCCTGCTTAAAATCAGTATTATGCAGCAGCTTTAATATTACCTGAACACAAATGGGCTGCAAAATTATTTGCCAGTACTGCTTTGTGTGTGGCAGTAATGCCCATTAAGTGCAGTGTTGTGAAAATTTGCATTCGTTTCATTGATAACAATGTGCTTTTCAGACAGAAAATTTCTGCAGTAGTTAATTACTACCCCTCTGAGGTGGTTAATAAAGGTCATCAGACGGTCTTTTCCAGCATGGTACCATCCCAGGAATGCAATTGCCACTCAGAACCTGCCTGCCTGCTGCATAGTGCTGCTTAATTAAGTATTCCTCAAGTGTTTAGTATTTAACAACTTGTGATATTTAAATTCTATCTATCTGATCCATCTTCTAATGCTCATCACTTATTAAAAGAAAAGACAAAAAAAACCAAAACCAAAACCAAAAATGCAGCCACTTAAGAAGACAGTGCTAGGTGGAGAATAACACTCAGCCTTGATCCAAACAGCAATATCATGGGCTGGGTGTTCCCAAGTAGAGAATTCAAAATAGCCATGAACAAAAAGATGTCTGACAGCAAAATTCTAGGGGCATAAATAGCATAGTGTGAGTTAATGAAGGAAAGTACCTTTTCAAAGTCCAATACAAAGGTCTATAAAGCTATTAAAACCCTGTACATTTAATGATCAGTATGTGAATCCTGTTTCCATAGGCATGTTTACGCATAGTTTCCTATTGAAGGCTCCCAGTTGTGGCATTCTGTAGCTGTAAGCCATATTTATATGCAGTTCTGCTAATCCCTGGTCCCAGGGCTGCCTGAAGTCTGTAGAAACACTTTGTCTCTGTAGACAAGTCCTTGTAAATCTCTCCTTGTCGAAGGATTTAGTTCACTGATTGTCAGCCATGAGATACTTCATAAAACAATTCACAGAAGAATATAGCCTTCTCCTTCTGCCTTTTACCGGCTACGTTGTTACACTAGATAACCTTTTAATGACTGTATTCCATTTTAACTTGACTCCAGAGATAGAGAAAAAAAGAAAAAAAAAGCTTCTTCCTTAATTCTATGCATTTTTCACACAGTGTCTGCTGCAGCAAATTAGTCAAGATTGATTGGGGCTGGTTTGGTTGGTTGGTTTGTTTTTTAATTCTGAAATACTGTCTTCTGTGATAGAAACCAACATGGAACTCCCAGAGGGAGCTGCGTGAGTTTGGCAATTGTCAGGCTTATAGTTCCAGTACTCAGCAATTTCAGGTTTCTCAAAACACCTTCACTCCTTCACCTAACCAGGTCCACTTCAGAGAAAGAAATGTATGCAAGGAAAATAAAATTCCTGATGCTGAGGTAGTAATTGAGCAGTTTCTTTAGCAGGAATTAGAGGCAGTTGTTGCCAAAGAAGAGGCTGGAAGCAGTGAAGATTGGTTGATATTGTGTGAGAAGGGCATTCAGCATTGCTACCTTGACGCAGAGTCTGGAACGGAGGCCAGCAAGGTCCAGACTTTCCCTGGCATTCCTGTGCATCAGACAGTGTTTGCACAGTCTGAAGCAACATCACACATTTAAATATCACTCTTGATCTTGCCAAACAACAGGAAACTTGAACTGCAGCACTGGACTTTTTGTTACTTAAGCCCATCTCCAGTAGAACAGCAACACAAGACCCATTAACAGGAGTGTCTACCTAATGATTTAAAACCAATTATTATGATGGATATGTAGGGAGTGTGTACCACGATTAACATTATATATTCACTTGGCTTAGGTGATCAGACCAACTGGATGGTGATCATTCCCCTGAAGGAGTGAATGATTCATATGGTCTAATATGGATTAATTTATATGTAAATCACTTGGTAATACTGTGGCTTCTGCTTGAAAATCTGTCTGCATTCAAGAAAGAAAAGCACTTTTTTTTGTGACTACAGGAAGCTTTATTATAAGACTGTGTCACCTCTGTTTTAAAAACCTATCACAGAATTCCAGAGGTTCACTTTCTCTAATTCATGAGAGCAGTGATTTTTACACAGTGTTTAATCTGAACCCCTCATCTGTCCCTCCTGCTTGATGAATGTTTTCCTGTGAAGACAAGAACTGACAATCAATCAGCAATACACATTCTCTTATGACTTGTTGAGACTAAGTTGTTGTTTCAGGACACGCTGATGATTTTTAGCACATAATTCACACCATGCAGTCAGGCGTCAAGGTGACATGGTAGCTTTTGGTTCTCAGAGAGGATAACCTAAGTTTTATGAGAAATCTTTTACGACAAATCTTTTTACTGCTTCCACTAATCGCTAGAGATAGTTCTTTTGTGTGTGAAAATAATAAATTGTTTTGTTCAAAATGTCAGACATTTTAGGTGTGAATACTGGACTAATACTTGTGATGATAATATTAGTGATATTTTTGCTTTAAAAAACTTGTTTATTAGATGATCCTGGATAGCTGATGAAAGGATCCTCAATTCCATCAAAATTAATATGACCTAAGTGGAATTTATTCACAGGAATATCATATTCTTTTTTTCTTTTTTCTTTTTTTTTTTAACTATTCACCAAATTCTAGCTTTTAAGGGAAATAAAACCTTTGTTTCTTGCACCATTTCTGAGAGTGAGTTAGTAACAGTATTAAATAAGCCTTGCAACAATAGTTTATTTTCAGCTGTGTTAAGTTTATAGGGAGATATCTTTTTTTTTTTCCAGTTTATTTTTAGCACCTTACAAAGTACAAAGAATTTTCAGACTGTTATAAATTGAAATTATTTGTCTGAGTCCAGTGTGCTTTTAATGTCACAATTCCACTTTGCCATAATGCGTTGTTGATAGTGAATCATGTGAAGATATTATTTAAAGCATCACACTGAAATATTTACTTAAAAAGTCTTAGTTTCAATATTTATTTGAGCTCACTGGACAAAATCACTGCTCAGGAGTCTCATTTACTGCCCAAACAAATCTCCAGTGGCTATCAGGATCACTATGCAGATATTATTTGGCACAATTAAAACAAAGAGGTCCCTGGATGTAGTGGTCCACATTCAAAGTCCTGCCAGTTGCCAGTGGTTGCCTTCTGCTAATCCCTACCAGCTGCTGAACACTGAAACCTTTGCTTAAAGAATATTGATCTTCCAGTACTTACACATACAGTCACTACAGAGCAGAGCCAATAACCTAAAACTTACCTGGAGGTTTAGGAAGGATATACTAATCATAGCACCTTTCACAGCCCTGGTAGACACATTTTTACCCCCGCTAACCTCAGGCACCTGACAAAGGTCCCTAGATTGGAAGCATAAATGCCTTAAGCTTCCCTTTGGTCAACAAAAATAAATAATGTATCTCCAGTGGTGACAGATGGACAGAATTTCCCTTTTTTCTTGACTACGCAAGGTGCCTCTAACAGCTATATCCCTAACTTAAGGTGCATAAGTTGTTTAAATGAGGTGTGATGAATGAATCCTTGCATCTTTCCTCAACATGATGAAAAAGGATGAACTACTTTTAAAGAGACTGCTGTAGAGAACAGATTAAACTCCTGGGTCTTCCACAGACCCCCCAGGAGCAAAATGCATGACTGGAGGACAGTTTCCTGCTCACATTAATATAGCCACAGTGCTGCCAGCACACCTCTGACTGAAGGGTAATGATGATCATCGTAATCAGAGTTCATATCAGCTTTTCTTTCCATTGGGCAATGAGGTGGCATGAGAACTATGTGATTAGAGCTGGGGCTTGGCAACTGTTTTGGGATGCAGCTTCTGGGGAAAGAAGGTAAAATACAGTCTGTAATGCCGTCTGCTCTTACCAGTGGGGTCGAAGGTTTCAGCATCTCCCAGTGCTTTCATATATCTTCTTCTCTGCTTCTCTTATCAAAAAAGTCTGAGATAGTTTACTGACAAGCATAATTTCACATGTTCAGTGCAGGTGCTAGCTTCAGCTAAATGCCAATTTATACCAGTCTTAAGTAACAAGGAAACATTACTTGTGCCAAGAACACAGGTATCTCGAATCTGATTAGATGCATAAGTGTCTCTGTGGATTCATTACCAGAATTTCTTGTGCTGGATTTGGCAGAGAGACACTCTCTGACTAGAATAAGGAAAAAAAAAAATCTTTCTTGCTAATAGTTTAACATTTCTGGAGTAATGTATTTCTTTCTTCCTGCACCCCCCATCTCCATTTCTAAATCTTTTCAGCCTTACAGTGTCATTCCTTCAATGTTAAAAAAGACTCGTCCTTCTAGCCAAGCTAGTTCTTAAAATTTAGAGAGGAAAAGAAATCGTACTCCCATATTTTTTGCTGCTTCTTTTTGCCTACCTGTAAATTATTTCCTTCTCTCTTAGTAACTGCTTAACTAAACCTCAGGACATAGCAAAAAGACGACAGTTTTCTGCAGTGCTGCCCTGCAAGGGCAGCAAAATAGGAGGACCTGGCCTGTTTCTTTAGCTTGTCATAGTCCTGGAAAACCAAAACATCTGGTGCTTCTCCTGAGGGGTGGGGAGGTGTGGGGCATGGGCAGGGCTGACAGTGGTGCCTGTGCCAGAAGCTGCTCTTGCTGCCTCAAAGCCTGCTGCCAAGGCTGGCTCTGGCAGCTGCTGGGGAGAAGGGCCCCTGCAGCTCTCCATAGCGCTCTCCATCCACAGCTCTTATCCATCCCCAGCTTCTCAGTCTCAGGGCAACAGAAATTGGTTGTGTAAGCCTGAAGTGTCCCCTGAGTAGACTTACTGCATGATGGAAAAATGCTCACCTATAAAGTTTGCAAGATTCATTTTATGGGCCCATCTCTATGCAAACTTCTGTCTGTCCCTGTAAAATACCAATCCACACACAAAAGAAACAAATCTTGCATAAAGTTTGTCTATGCAGTGTTGACATATATGCAATAAGTTGCTATCCAGTCTTATTTTTCACTATAAGCCATTCATTTACGAGTTTCAGACTTTGAACTACAACTTTTGAATAGCTCTACTGCAGAGCAGTTAATATTGGACTTTTCTGTCATTTAATTTAATGCTACCAAGTCCTTCCCATTTCTCCACATTCACCTCTCTTGTGCACACTGAGTGCCTCTCTCTCTCACTTTGGTCTTACAGCTTTTGAAATACACACCATTAAATGGATACTGTCATGTGATTTATTCCTTGCAGTTTGTCCCTGAGGATTATAGAAATGAAATTTTCAGTTTTATAGCAACCAGAGTTTGGTGGGCCTTCTGTGTATCCTATGCTCCCCCTCATTTTTCAGGAGGAGAGGGGCATGTAAAGGCTCCATATAATTTTTTCCTTTTTGGATTATTAGAAGTCCACAGAGAAGCTAAGCCACTCTAAACTTCAAAGGGCCTTACATTAATGAATAAGACACAGCACATGAATAATGCAGGCTACATGGAGTAGAAATAAGGACCAGTGACACTACTGTAAACTATCTGCTAACAGCAGTGTAATAAAATGAGGCAGAAGCGAAAGGACTTCTGTGTTTTGTGTCTGATTAAATTGGCTTATGGAAAGAGAGAGACAAAATATAATGAAGTCATAACTTTGTAATACACTGACAAGAAGGAACTATTCCTCTTGCAAGAAGGCCAAATGATGTGCATTTCTAAAGTGGCAAGGCATTTTGGAAGACTTTGGTTCTCAGTACTCAACATACATTTGCAGAAGTGCAGTGCACTGTCCCAGTAAAAAGCCTTTTAAAGGTCTAACTAACCATGTAAATATAGATGCATGCAAAGTTATTAGATCAACACTTCCTGTTACCACTCACAAGGTAGGACAAGTTACCTTAGTTTTTAGGGAACGCATCCCTGACAACTCCTACTGCAGTTCTCATTTTCAGGATCTTACCCTCAGTAGCATAGCATTGAAATGTTATTACCATCAAAAACATGTATTTTTGTTGTTAAAAAATAAAATCTACTCTTACAAGCAGTCACGAAAGGCGGAATATGTTTCAAAATTGCCTGGTTTTAGCGTTTTTGCTATGTATATCAATGCATACTTTATACGTATATACCCAAGTATGTGTTTTATGAAACAGTGTAGTATCTTCAATGCAAATTTGTCTTCCATTTTTTCTTACTCTTTCTCACAGGCTAAAGTACACAGTTCAGTGTATGCTGAAAGTCAAGGCCGATAGTGTTTGTTTATTTACAACTTGGTGCCTTCTGATGCTTTTTTATCTTTGACCCCAGGCCTTGTAAATTTGTAGGACATCAGTTCACCCCTTTGATATGTGTCTTCATCTCCCTCAGCCTCAAAGAGAAGTTGGCTGTGCAGGCAGAGGAGACAATAGGCTCTCTATTTTGGCAAATGACTCTCTTGCACTCCCAGGGAAGACTGCAATACATTCTGAGCCCTGTGGATGTCACAAGCTAAGCAACTCTGACAAATGAAAAATAACAACAATCTGACATGAGTTTTATGAAGCCACCAGTAACGTTCATCTTTCAGCTTTGTGGAAACACACAGAACTATAGAATAGCTCCCGTCTGTCTGCCAAGGAATAATTAATAAGCTTGAAAGAGATAACAAGAGGACAGGCTAGACTAAAGCTGTCTCTTTAAGATCCTCTGTGCCTGAGTGTCAATGTAAAGGCTGGAAATACTTTGTGTGCTCAAACAAAATAGTCCTGCTTGTAGGCAGCAAATTTGACCTCCAAGAGCTTATAGAGCAGCTCAGCTCCAAAAAACAGATAAAAGTGAACTTTGCCATGGGAAAGATCAAGCTCAACAAACTAACTGCTGTTATCTGGGGAACAAATATGTTGAAAAGGCATTATACTTCTCTTCCCCAAAATTGCTCTGACTATCTACTACTGTGCTGTGCACTTGAGAAGACTGTACACCAAACCTGCATATTACAGAGCTCATTACCCAGGTAGTCACAGCACATATGGCGAGGAAGATCCTGCCTCCGCTTCTGACTTCCAGGACTTTGGCCTGGTCACAGCTCCCTGCTTTCTGCCACAAAGTTTGGTTTAGTTATCTGGACATATTAATTCAATGTGATGGCACAGAAAAGACCTAATTTTGATTCAACTTCACTGCTTCAGATCAGGCGTAAGATCTTTGTAAGTGATGTTACCTCCAGGCCAGGCATTCAACCGTCTCTTTCTCCTGTGTGAAACACATGTGCCTGGCACCAACCCTGGGTGCAGTTGGGGTGGAAGGGGCAGCTCTGAGTCCCCTTGCTTTCAGAAAGGATCTGAGCCCAGGAAACTCCTCTAACCATAGGGCTCTTGTCAAGTTTGCTCTCTCCCTTCTCATGTCTTCTCCTGCTTCCTTCTCCCCTCTCCTCACCCCTTTGAAAAATGCAAAAAGAAAATATTTGGGGGAAGAAAAGAAAATGTGATTGATTTTGGAATGATTGAAAACTGTCTTCCTATTCAGACCTACTATTACAAATAAATAAATAAATAAATAAACCCCACTTCTGGCTAATGAGGCTGCTCCAGAGGTTGTTTGATAAACATGCAGTTTGTCTGTGCAGTACGACAAATCTCCCAGGAACTGATGTTGCTCTTCTAAACACTGTATAAAAAGTTGCTTTATCTGTTTAATAATGTATCTAGATTTAACGTCTCCTTTGCAACAGACAAAATTAAGCAGAGTAAATCTGCCTTGGGATATGAGCTTATTATTAATACAGATCTTATAACTGTATGTTAAAATACTATTGTGTTCCTTGACACATTCAGTTCCATTTGCATTATGGAAAGCTAATGCATTAACTTGGCAATAAAAATGCATGGTCTTCTGCAATGAATGTATTGGATGAAGGAATTCTGCTGGTTCTATGCACAGTCTCAATACATTGCTCACATGCCCTTGTTTTTTGCAAGGGTGAGTAATACAAATAGTCCCATGTTCGGTAGCTCATTTTGCAAGACTCACAGAGAATAATAAACCCATGGTGAATTTATCATTTTACAGACATCTTCCCATGCAGAAATCCATTGTTTGGTGGGGCTTTTTTTGTATGGCTTTCTTCCTTTTAAGGTGGCATACGGGGTTCAGTCTGTTAAAATACCTTCACTGCTTTGCTAGAAAAAATGACAGATCTCAGAAACCTCTTTAAATATGATTGTCTGTGCTTCACAGGCTCTGCTTTCAGTCTACAGAAAGGTTTAAGATATTTCAGCAGCTCTGTTCCAAGCTGTGATTATCCATGAAACTAGAAACAAGACACATTTACTGTGTAATGTTCACTGCACCTCATCTTTTCAGATTCACTTCTTCACTGACTGTTGAGTTCTTATGTTTCAACATGTGCCCTTGAGAGCCTTTGAATGAACCGAAAACATTAAAGCAGCAGGGCATACTGATGTGCAGCTACTGAAAGGGTATTAATGGCCTTGTATGTACATCTCCATACAAAGTTCTAGCTGACCTAAACAACTCACTTGACTCTCCAGATGTCAGGGTAAACGGATACTGAATAAAGGACCAAGCATCTGATATTTGTCTGAGCTATAATGCTCAAATTGGTTTTAAAGGCTATGAAGCCTGGCTGTGTGAGAATCTAGCCTGGTTTTACTGCAGTCCGCTTATCCTAAAGGAACAGCTCAGGGCAAGCTGCACCCAGAATTTCCCCTTTCACATGCATTTGCTCCAAGAGATAGGCCCCTACCTGCAGCTCTGCAAAAGTGCAACTTTGGTGCTTACACCACCGTTGCCTAAGTCACCAAGCCATAACTTCTGGGGTGTTTGCTAATACTATGGCAAGTGTGGGACAAAGTGGTGTTATAGCTCTTATGATATTTCTAACTGCATCTGCATCAATAGGTTTGTATTACCTCTGTAGTGAAACTCCCCAGTCAGGCACTCCCCAGAGAGGCACAAGAGCTCACTTATATGAGCACCATGAGTACCAGGAATAGTGTCTTTGCAGCAACACTGTGCTTCCAGAGAGATGTGACATACTTCATTAGTTTGTCCAAGGATTATCTTTTACTTTGATGGCTTATTTGAGCTTTGCCCTGCCAGTTCATAATTAGCAACTACTTTTCCTTTGTTTTCCTGATGTTGCTTACCCAGGAGGTGTCTTTAATCCCTTACCATAGTTACATTTTTCACTTCTTTTTCCTAAGAAGCCCTGTTAAATTAAGCTGTATTATCAAGCGGATTAAAAAATACACCTATAATTAAAAATTATTCCCATCTCCTCCTCAGCTCTATAGAAGGGGATTTTTTTTCTCTCCTATCTGTTAAAGAACAATTTGGTTCCTAGATTTTATAGGTGCTTCCAATCACAGCCATGAAATGTTGATGGCAAGCATTAGGCCCAGGTATACCTCTTCTCTCCATTTATCGCCTCAGTTTCTTTGCTTATAATACTCAAGCAGTTCCTCAGCACATTTAGGGACTGCAGACTATAGTATAAGCAGGGAAACTAAATTATACCATAGCATCCAGAAACTGTATATCTAAATAGCCTCTACAGGTCAACTCAGATTATCCAGCTTCATCTCTCAAACTGCCATTTTAGGCAAAGGCAAGCTACGTAGAAAACCAACAGGGTTTCATGCTGGCATGACTCCTAGCTTTTGATGCCTCATCCCCTGGAGGCAAACACAGAAGTATGCCCGATGTTCTGCCTTCCCAGGTCATTAATCACTGTTACAAACAAGTGCCCATTTCTGGGGGCTGTTCCCTCAGATCATCCACAAACCAGACCTAGCTACCACCTTAGGACTGTTCCTCACGCCAAGTAGACACTACATTATCTGAAGCATAGCCTGTCTTTATTATGTGTATACATTCAGGCAGTAACTGCATTGGGTAATACAAGGGGGACTCATCTATGAAGACAAGTCTTTAAAAGTAGGTTAGAAAGCATGAAACCTACCTGCTCTCTGAACAGGTCTAACAGATCTAATGATTTTCCATCCCAAATGTCAATCCTTCCTTCCTTCCTTCCTCCGTCCCTCCCTCCCTCCCTAAATGCCGTCACTATGGCTACACTTGCCTTAAATATTGGTATTAAATATAGAATAAGCTGTTCTCCCTACCAGAAAGAGAACAGCCATCTTCACAGAAGTAGGTCATGGCTTCTCTTGCAAAATGGGTCTTTGTTGATTAGCAGTGTTTTTGCACATTTGGCTGTACCTCAGCACACATCACAGTATAAAGATGGTGCCAACACAAAGCTGCCATCCTCCTCAGCCAGTTTCTTTCTTGCAGAGCCAGATCACAGAGGAACGGGCAGAGGGATTTCACTGCCCATCTGCCTTTTGGCTGCAGTGCAGCTTCCAAGGCAACACAGTGGTCACCCTCTTCAGCCCACACCAGGGCCTCACTTTCATTTCCCAAGCCTACCTGACAGCCTGCTGGGGTGGCACATTCATAGAATCATAGAATTATACAGTAATTTAGGTTGGAAAAGACCTTTAAGATCATCAAGTCCAACTGTAAACCTAACACTGCCAACTCCACCACTAGACCATGTCCCTAGGCACCACGTCTACACATCTTTTAAATGCCTCCAAGGATGGTGACTCAACCACTTCCCTGGACAGCCTGTTCCAATGCTTGACAACCCTTTCGGTGAAGAAATTTTTCCTAATATCTGATCTAAACTGCCCAACATGAGGCCATTTTCTCTCGTCCTATCACTTGTTACTTTGAAGTAGAGACTGACACCCACCTCACTACAACCTCTGTTCAGGTAGTTGTAGAGAGTGATAAGGTCTCCCCTGAGCCTCCTTTTCTCCAGACTAAACAATCCCAGTTCCCTCAGCTGCTCCTTGTAGGTTTTGTTGTCATATGGAGACTAGGAGCTTAACGTTTCAGAGAAAAGTCTGTGGAAATGGTAAATCAGTCCCAGTCTTGTCAGTGTGTTGCATGTGAATAGGAGAGACTATCCAGCACTTTTTTTTATACACTTATTTTGGACCATCCAATGGCATTGGCTGGACAGTGAGATGGGCAGGAGTGCAAAATGTAATACATCAGCTGAAAACTGGATGACAAAACCACAAACTCCCTCATGTCTGGTTTTTGTGCTCTTTGCATTTCCACACTAGCCCTAGCCATCATTGCCATTTCCCAGTGATGCTTTTCACTGCAGCCCTCCATCTGCTCTACCAACCCACCAACTCTGTCGCAGTCTTCGCACCCATCTGTCCTGACGCCATTGTGCCTTTCACAGGACTATATCAAATGTAACTATTTCCCAGTAAGGATTAGGACTGAATTTCAGTCATCCCAATTATCAGATTTGTGCCCATAACTACAGTTACCAAAAGCCCTGTTTTCTTTTGTGGGTGTCACCACCTTCTGATGTTAGAGCTGGATCTGAGATAATGACTGAAAAAAATAGCTGACAGGTACTCTTTCCGTTCCATTCCATTCCGTTCCGTTCCGTTCCGTTCCTTTCTGTTCCATTCCTTTCCGTTCCGTTCCGTTCCTTTCTGTTCTATTCCTTTCCATTCCGTTCTGTTCCGTTCCGTTCCTTTCTGTTCTGTTCCATTCCATTCCACGTTCCATGTTCCACAAAGTACAGTGACAAATCTGGATTAAACAGTATACCTTTCTAAGTACGTATATCTTTGCTAGAAGTCTGTTACATTTGCTGAATAATTTGAGAAGCGAACCATCTCTGATTAGTAAAATCCCATACCACATCTTTCATTCAACTGTGATTAATGCATAAAACCCTATGTTTTCTAAAAGGAAGGTTTTAGGCTTAATTGATGTGTGTGGCTGTGTATGCAGCCCTTGCAGTGTACTCCAACTTCACACTTTTCCTTTTGAAATAAGCTTTACTCTAAGCAGTCTGTGGGTGACACATGGGCTCTTCAACATAGGCCTCCCATCACTGCATCCAAAAGAGTGTGTCTGATAAACAGTATTATATATGACATATTACAGGCTAGCCACCCACAGGGAGGGACATAACCATGCACACTTATCTAGTGTTTTTTGTATACAGTCTCTGGCTTCCTTGTAAATAGGTAGGGCACAATGTAGAGGGTTGTGTGGAGATACTTGTTGGTGATTTCCAGCAATTAGTCAGTTCTGGAGGTTCAAGGAAATAGTAATATGATACCACTATAACTTACAGCTGGCCTTAGCTGCAGAGAAATGGCAAAGAATGAGAGGGAAATTTCTGATCTAACCAGTAGCTTTGTGAGAACATAATTTTAGTGGTTTCCATTTCTGTTCGTGATTTATACAGCAGTCTGTTCTATCAGTTAAACCATCACACAAGAGACATGAAATGGAAAATTCTAAGGTCTTGGTCATGACTATTTAGCCAGAAGTTTTTTAGTAATTGTGATATACTGTGGAAAATCACAGCATTCAAGAGCGATGACACCAGCAGTTCCTTTGCACCCTTACATGAAAGAACACTGTACTATAAACTATTATAAAACACATAAGAAGCCAGTTGTCCTGACACCTACTTGACCCAAACTCTGTGTCTTTATTCATGACTGCCTGATTTCTTTTTGAGCCAGAAAGATTTTGCAGTGGTTTTTGTAACATTCTGTACAATTTGGGAGGAAGGGGAGAGAAATATAACAGCAGTGTAATATAACATCAGACTCTGAAATCTGTTTGTCTACCAACAATCATAGAGTTTCTGCATGTTTTGACTACTTGTTGAAAATAGTAGACCCTCAATATTTGATTTTTGAATTCCTTAAAAGGAGGCAGATTTTAGCTAGTTGCAGATCAGCTTCACTCCAAAGAGAGGAAAGAATCCTGTGGCAAAAAAGGGTAGTGAATTGACATGTTTCACCACCCGCTTGTGCAGGATAACCACAGAAATATCCTTCCCAGGGGATCTTCTGAGATTAAGATTTCTCCCCTGTGTCTCTGACTTTCTTTCTGCAATTTGGAGAGTATAGAAAAGGTCACCCCCCCTTCCTATACCCCTTGTGCCTCACCCATGTGGAAAATCATTCCTTCTATTATCTCCACTGTCTTTCGGAAACATGACTCGCAGCATCTCCTATGGTTTGCTCCAGTTTTTTGTTTGGAGAGAAGGAAGATGATGAAAGAAGGAGCAGGGACTTTTCACATACAGCCCAGTTATTTATGCTAAGCCCTATCCACAATGGGGTATCTGTCGGCACCTTTTGCCATGTCAGTAGAACCATTGACAGTCTAAGTGAGAGGGAGAAAAAACAAGGGCAATAAAAAAAGGAAATGTCGTTCATAAAATTTCCTTTTTACATGGATGCTGCTTTACAGGAGATTTCAATCCCTTCAAAATCAATCCGAGAACTATTCAAAATAATAAAGGAATATGGCTCAATTTCTGGCTATAAGATAAGTGACATGACATAAAAGTTATGAAGCTAAGTGGAATGAATACAGACAGTATTGGTACTCTGGATATATTTGAACAGAAACAAAAGGGATTTACGTATATAGTTATCTCTCAAAGATTAATTTTAAGGCAATTGAAGCGATTCACCAAGTAATAAAAAATTTACCTGAAGCAGTTTTCCTTTTTCTTAGCAGACAAAATAGAGATAATTGAAATAAAAGTTCATTAAATAAAGTTTTCTTCCAGTATTTTTCAATATCGTTCCTTGAGACAGAAAGAACGGGTGAATAACTACAACTCAAAATTCAAATGAGCCACAAATTGTGGAATAATTCTATGCAGGCCTAGTGTGCAATGATGCTATTGTGGATGCTGATTCAGTTTATAATGGACATAGTTAAACATAATAATAAGATCAAAAGTTCACACATCAGAAAATTAATAGAATTAATAA
Source organism: Theristicus caerulescens (assembly GCA_020745775.1). NCBI lineage: Eukaryota > Metazoa > Chordata > Aves > Pelecaniformes > Threskiornithidae > Theristicus > Theristicus caerulescens. Next base: position 22,858,565 of record CM036564.1, on the reverse strand, counting down.
AGCTATAAAATTTATTGGTCAATTAAAATAGGAAAAATCACAGTGTATTTGCTGAGTAGAAGATAAAAGAAACTAGCACTTTTGCTCATTGTTAACCTCAGCTCTATGAATGACATCTAATTTCACAAAATGTGTAAGAAGGAAATGGATACCAAAACCATGTAACTATATAACCAAACCCAGAGGCTGTTCCAAAACTTATCAAGTAGAAATGCCCAATTGGTCTTTAAATTGCACCTGTTAAGCTCTGTCTTATTTCATGAATGCAGACACTGATCTCATACATAGTTGGATTCATTTGTGTGGCCCTGTAGCCTTGTTATGAGAGCAGCTGCTTGATCCGGATGGCTCTCTGCCCCCTTAGCGCAACACGAAGATCATCCAGCACTGTGTGCCAAGGGAGAGCAAAGGAAACAGCCCACACAGTGAGGCTGAATATAAGGCCTTTGGGTATTGTAAGCTACTAGAAAAACTGAAAGCCATGCAAACAAAATAGGATGGGGTCCCTTCAGCAAACCTTGCCTGAGTGGTCTCAGGAGGGTTTGCCCTTCTCAAGAGGACCAAGTGGTTCCACCACAGTGATTTGGAGCAAGACACTGGAAGCATCACGCTGCAGAGTGAATCCTCATTCCTCCTTTTGAGTCCTTCTCCCCATTTGAGTCTCCTTCTTTCTTCTCCTTCTGCCCTGCCTACAGCCCAATGTTAAGTTTACAGTGTTCGTCACAAGACCCTGGCCCCAGCTGGACTACAACCACTGCCCCTTGAGACAGGAACACTGCCACTTTAGAGCAGGTTCTGAGCAGCTGTGATTAATGGATGCACAGCTCACCGCTTCACTTCCCATCGCCATGGCCGTGCATGCGACAGCCTGCCTGGCCAGGCATGCATGGCTGTGGCCACGCTGCCGGGAGAGCCCAGGCACAGGGCAGCAGCGAGTCCTGATCCAGAGCACACCCTCCAGCTGCACTGGCAGGCAGGCTCTCCAGCTGGGTAGCGAGTCTCGTTTTGGGAGAGTCCTCAAGGCAAACCTCAAGAAAAGGTATAGCAAGCATAATAATGCAGTATAATTAAAAGTGACAGGGTTCAGTGTGCCAAGTTTGTTTGACAAAATGGAATGAAGACGAATATCAATAGCCATACATTAATAAAAGATATTTTATGGATTTTCATCCATTAAATATATAACCCTTAATGCACTATATGTATTTTTCCCCGTGGGAGTCAGAAGTAGATTCCTTGAACAGCCTTCTATATCCTAAATATAAACAATAATAACTGAAAAGAGTTTAAAGCCAGTTTAAGAGTTATTCCAAGGAGAAAGATATGAAAAGAAATAATGAGGTAAATAGGCTCTAGTTAAAGTTAAAAAGTAGGTATTTTTTAATATTTTTCTTTTGAGAACTATCAGGCAGCATAGATATCATGAGGTTACTGTGAGGAAAAGAAATGAACCAACAAATCTCTCCAGATTGCCGGAAGCAAACAATGCTTAGCACTATTGTCAGTACAGTTTCTCCCTTGTGGCTTGAACAATGCTTGAAAATTATGATTAGATACAATCGAAACAGCTAGTGTACACAACAAAAGGCAGGAGAGAACGCATTGTTAAGAAAAAGCCAATTAATGAATTTTATAACAGTGAGGCAACAGGAGCGTATTTAAGAGGAATATGACCTATCTTTTTCTCTAGTATGCACACAAACTTTTGAGATACATTAGCTTAGTGACAGCTGTGAGTGTAGAATACGTGGAATTCTTTAACTCGTGTGGGGAGAAAAAAAATCTGTAAATTACTTCCACTGAAGGGACTTCCCTGAATCTTGGGCCCAGAAATGGACTGATTATAAACTTCAAACCCACTGTTTGACATTAGTCAAGGTGACTTTTGTTCTTGTTCATCCACATGCAAGCCAGTTTAGTAGCTATTGTTATTCCTTACCAATGTCATCTAAATCCCTGAAGCAAAGACAGAGCAGAAGACATGGCTTTTTTCATGTGTTTTCCTTACTTCTCACCATTTTTCAGTCATGCCTCCACACACACAAAAAAAGCTTTTTACTATGTGGTTTCAAAATTAAATGCATGATACAGACATGTGGTTTGAAAGGATAAAAAAGGAAATAGAATGTCTTCTTTCTTTTACCTTATTAACCAAGAAACTATTTAGGGAAATTATGACTAACCTAGTTAAAATGCAGACCACACATATTTTTAGTGACTGAGAAATAAATAATTGCGGTTAATGGTTTCCAAGGTATGTTTTGCTAAAAACATACAATTTCCAGTCTATAATACACTTCTATTCCATATATAACACCTACTCTTCTGCTAGTGATATGGAAAAATAGTTCCTGTTGTCAGCAGTTCTATTTATTGTCAGTTAAAATCAGGACTTAAAATATGAAATATTTCCCTTCCTTGGTGTCTTTTTTTTTTAAATTGCACATACAAAAGTTTAAAACTGTATTTTCCTGAAACATGGAAAATCACTGTATTAGTGATCAGTAAGATTTAATACTTTTACTTTTGCATATTCAAGTTAACAGTGCATTGTGATAGTCTTTTCCATAAAGGATTTTTGAGAACATTATCTGCCAAGAGACACTGTACCTGAATGGCTAAGTATAAGATTTCATTCTAAATAGCAACTGTGGAAATAAAACTATAAGCAAAGACAGAATACCATGGGAGGAAATCTTGATTTCTGATGGACATTCTCTGGTTACAGTTTTATGATTTCTGCTCCAAATACCAAATGGAGAGAAGTCAGTCAAACAAGATTACATTATATTTGTCCTTGCCCCTAAAGTTAGGGTATGTTTTCAATATATTTGATTTATTTTAGATTAATATGAACCACAAACACTTTCAGAACAAGGTATTCTGTGTTTCACTGTAGCAGGCAGCATCTGTTCTGTCTCACAGAATGGCAGCTACCTCTGCAGACTGCCAAGCCCCATAAATTTAATGGTGCAGTCTACAGAAAACAGGATCCTAACGGTTATATATCTATAGACAGAGATTCATGGTGCTAGAAAGACCCATTCAATCATCTAGTTGGACTTTCTATATATTGAGGGGACTCTTAAATTTCACACTGTAGCCCACAATGCAGGAGTAAATACATAGCTAGTCATCTTTATCTCCTATGGCAATTTGTAATGAGCTTCAGAAACCATACCGGCAGAGCCCGCGGGGTACACAGGGATTGACTGCCACAGCTTCTAGGACAGAAGAAGGGCATCAACCAGAATAGATGCTTCTCTCTAAACCTGTTTCTTCAAGCTCACTTTCTTTCATGTCTCTGCTGCTTTCACATAGAAGTTTGGGTGTCATGGGCCTGCAACTGTGAAAACTTACTAAACTTTTCAGTTCAGTAACTGGCTTCTTCTGTAGCCTAACAAGCTGTAGCACTTGAGGCCAGAAGTACTGGGGGGAAAACAGAGTCAGGCACTATAGGAAGACAGAGTAAGATGGCAGGTCTGCATTTCTGATGGTGGGTTTTTTGAGAGTCTGATGGCTTTCATTAAGCCTAACCTTACTGGTGTCTGTAAAGGCTGAAATTAGCGTGTGCCATCATAATAAACAGTAAGGTGAGTAGTGTCAACACAGAAGACTTCAGGTAAAATGCCTGACTTGAAGGTCAAGAGCTTTACAGTGTGAATTCTGGTGTTATCACAGAAAATATGCCAGGTTTAGAGTGTAACCAAGAAACCTAGAGTCTTTTGAAGCTGACTTCAGGATGGACCACAGATGCATATTCAAAAAATTTGCAGTCATGGTTTTACGTGTGTGCCTGAGGGTATAAGCAGATATTTCCCAAAGATCTCAACATGCAGCAATTCATTAGAAATGCACAGACTTGAAGACACTGAGTTGTCTTACCTTTTCTACTAATCTATATTGCAGAAATGGGACTTCGCAGAATGAGGCATTTGCTGTAAAATGTTGTAGAAACACGCTTTGAAATGCTATGCCTTGATGCGTGACATCCTGGAACAGACTAAGACTTGTGGTGGTGAATGGAGCTAAATCCAGTTGGCGACCAGTCACGAGTGGTGTTCCCCAAGGCTCAGTGTTTGGACCAGTCCTGTTTAATATCTTTATCGATGATTTGGATGAGGGGATTGAGTGCACCCTCAGTAAGTTTGCAGATGACACCAAGTTGGGTGGGAGTGTTGATCTGCTGGAGGGTAGGAAGGCCCTGCAGAGGGACCTGGACAGACTGGATTGTTGGGCTGGGGCCAACTGTATGAGGTTCAACAAGGCCAAGTGCCAGGTCCTGCACTTGGGTCACAACAACCCCAGGCAACGCTACCGGCTTGGGGAGGAGTGGCTGGAAAGCAGCCTGGCTGAAAAGGACCTGGGGGTGATGGTTGACAGCCGCCTGGACATGAGCCAGCAGTGTGCCCAGGTGGCCAAGAAGGCCAATGGCATTCTGGCTTGTATCAGGAATAGTGTGGCCAGCAGGACCAGGGAGGTGATAGTGCCCCTGTATTTGGCACTGGTGAGGCCGCACCTTGAATACTGTGTTCAGTTTTGGGCCCCTCACTTCAAGAAGGACATCAAGGTGCTGGAGCGTGTCCAGAGAAGGGCAACGAGGTTGGTGAAGGGTCTAGAGACCAAGTCTTATGAGGAGCGGCTGAGGGAGCTGGGGTTGTTTAGTTTGGAGAAGAGGAGGCTGAGGGGAGACCTTATTGCTGTCTACAACTACCTGAAAGGAGGCTGTAGAGAGGTGGGGGTCGGTCTCTTCTCCCAAGTAACAAGTCATAGGATGAGAGGAAATGGCCTCAAGCTGCACCAGGGAAGGTTTAGGTTGGGTATTAGGAAAAACTTCTTCACTGAAAGAGTAGTCAGGCATTGGAACAGGCTGCCCAGGGAAGTGGTTGAGTCCCCATCCCTGGAGGTATTTAAAAGACGGGTAGATGTGGTGCTTGAGGACATAGTTTAGTGGCGGACTTGGCGGTGGTATGTTAATGGTTGGACTTGATGATCTTAAGGGTCTTTTCCAACCTTAACGATTCTATGATTCTATGATTCTAAGATTTGCTAAACTCAGCCTCCAGCGCTCAGTTTTTGATTGTCAGGCATAACTGGCCCACTCTGAATTATATGATCAGCCCTACTAGAGACAAGTATCTGTGTTCTTGAACTCAGAGATGAGCTATTAATTCATAGAGGTCCTTATATTAAATACATATGCTATATACAGTTTTCTGTCACTACAATGCCTTTTTCTTCCTATGTTGCATTCATTTCCCTCTTTCATTAAGCTTGCTTTCCAGATAGTTGGTTAAGTTAATGTATTTGCACTTGGCTCATGCATTAATCTCTGCAAAGTATATGACATTTTGCATACTGCACACTTTGTCATAAATTATTACTTACTTCATAGTATGTATCACTCTGTATTTCTAACCACTCTAAATAAAGGTAAAGCAATGCATCAGCTACTGGTGACTCACAAAATAGCATTGACAGAAGGAAGCCATTCACAAATAGAGAAATAATGAAGATTTCTTTTCAATCTACTGGGCATTAGGGAAAATATTTTAAAGTTCAGCAAGTAGTTTGAATTTTAATATACAAGTTTACTAACACAACTCCTAAAGCTGGCCACGAATTCTAAGAAGAATAAGAAAATGTCACTGCGCTACAAGATAAGGAGTCACTTAATCTTCTATCTCTTATTCTTTCCTTTGTTCAATTTTCTTTTATTAACACAAGAACAACAGGTTTCTTTAGGTCTTGAAGTGTTCTTATTTATTTCCCTTTGCTAAAGTTCAATTCTCTATTGAAAAACTGACTAGCTGGGGGTTCGTGCAGTGTCTGTCATTCCTTGCTATTGGTTGCTGTGATATGAAACAAAATGAGGCGCTCTTAATATACGCAGTGAGAGAGGTTAGATAGACTTCCTCAGCTCTTTAAATAGGAAGCACAGTGCACCACTCCCTGGATAAAAATTGCCCCAGCATCAGATTGCCCCTCTGGAGTTGTGGGATCTCACGGTTTGTCCTCATCGAAAAGATAAATTTTCTAGAATCACACTGTGTTCCAATAGGAAAAATAAATAAATCAACAAAAGCCATTTTTCTATCAGTCTGACTAATTTGACACCCTTTCATCATCAAGCAAATGGAAAATTATATTCATCCTGATAGTCTTTTATCCAGGCACACAGTGGTAAAAGGCAAGAGTTGCAAGCAAAGATGTAAAGCCTTCAGGACACCAACAAAAGCCTTTTCTTCTCATCATAGTTGCAATGAGATCTGAAATATTCATAATGTTCAAATGACTGCTGTCCTGTCTGACTTCTGGTTTGTTATGCTTACACCACTGTCTGAAGGTTGCTGTTGCTATTTCCCATTTTGTTGAATTCCCACAAAAATGTTGTTGAATGAATACAGGTCTTGCAGAAATCTATAGTTGTGAGCCCAGAGGTGCTCAGGTGGTTTCAAAGCAAATTATAAATGTTTGTTAAGAGTGGTGCTCAATGCTTTAATTGTGGAATTTTCCTAGTAACAGTAAAAAAACCCTACTCAACACATCAGGTAGTAAAAGAATGTCATGTGAGACCCCTTGCTTGACAATTTCAGGTGCAAGCTTGGTGACCTTCACATCCACTGTATATTTTCAAGTTTGTTTCTTTTAACACCAAGAACACATTCAGATGCAAGGCAGGTGTATGTAGACAGATGTGATGTGGAATGACACCAGTAAGATTAATACTTGAGCAGTGAAAGTTGAGTCCAAAAAAATAAGTGCAAGTCAGTCCTTCCTGAGGGCAGAAGACTTGCTGCAAAGTTGGAGAATGCTGCTTACCTGCTCTCACTTCCTTGATGTCTGTTCTGCATTTTCCTGATACATTGATCTGATACACTGCCAAGGTGGGGGATAAATTTGGCATGTCTTTGCTTGTCATCAGTATTGATGCAGTGGCTTTTCTTATGCTTGCTTTCCTGAAGGAATGGCTGTCCTCAGGAAAGATCTATTTCCTCCTTTTCTTAGTTCCACTTTGGAATAAAATCAAAACTTTTATTCTGTGGATTCTCCCACATAAATTTCTTTTTATCTCAGAAGTCAATTACATCAGTTAATCATAAAGAATCTGCCAACATTATGTGATGTATGTGTGGGGCAATATATAAATGTCAAATCTAGTTGCTGCAGGCTAGAAGGCAAATTCTGCTTATGAAAAATGTTTTAGGAACTGAAAAGGCCAGAGTATTTCTAGGCTGGAGTTTACCAGCAACTTAAGTGCCCTTATCCCTGAAAGTCAGGTGACATATAAGCTGAAATCAGAGTTGTGACATTTGCAATTATTTTCAAGCAAATACATGTGCCTTCAGGGATAACATTTAAAGAAAACAAAAACTTAGACAACAGACTTTTCTTTCCCTCTGTCTTTCAAATGTTTGGAACAGCAAAAATCTTCTATTGCAAAGACACCAGTGAGCCATTAATAAACTAAATGAACAGATACATGCTTTTGTCATGTCATGGGGAAAAAAATACATTAATTCCTTGTTGCTGTCCATGATGTTATTTGCTAAGGAAGCCTCCATTTTAAAGGGCCAGGATAGAAGATTGGACTTGAAGCTGGGCTGAATTTCTGTTAAATTGATAACATTAAAGTTCCCTTCCCAGTCGTCTTACTGGAAGTCTTGTGAGTTCCCAGGAGGGATGGTTATTGGCAAATCCCTCCTCACATGAATTTCCTTTCCCTTTATATTACTGAATTTCATCTAATTCATGTTGCTTCTATTCTCAAGGGAAACCATTGCTCCCTGAGTGGTGTTCTAGCCCTTTTCTATATTGAAAGCATTGCCCAGCATTTTCAACAGTAAATTTTATTAGCAGGCACATCCTTTTTGTATCACAGATATTAATGAAAGAAGACATGGGATCATCATGCAGTGGGCAAGGAGCATGGCAAGGAGAACAAAAACACTCTATTTATAGCCCACGAACCCAATCTTTGGTTTCAGTAGCAACAACAGTGTTGAACATGGGGGCAAAAGTATGATTGCTAATGGAACTGAGGATCTCAAAAGTAGAACAATGGTTTCTGAAGAAGAAGCAAACCCCCAGTGATATCAATAAAGTGAACCAGACGCACTTCATCCCAGAACTGCAAGAAACCCAACAGATTGAGTCACAAGCTGAGTAGTAAGGATTTTTAATAAATTTTCAATTTGAAAAATATTATATGACTGGGAACAGAAAGATAATACCTCTATGGAATGCATAAAAATTAATGCATGCTACTGCTGGTCCTCAATAAAGCACTAGAACAGATATTTGAAGTAAGGAAAAGAGGGGGAAATGAGGTCTGCATTTCCTTTAATAGGAACTAATTTTCAAGACAGTAGATTAATATGACTGGACAAAACATCTGTCACAGAATAGCATGGAAAATGTTGGAATATATTTTAAGCATCTTGCAGGAGCTCTCTTCTACTACTGCAGATGCCCAGACCACCCAAAGCAAGCAGCTTCCACTGAGATGTAATAAAGCATGAAAAGGAATTGACCCAAAGACAATGCAACCTCAAATGGTGTTTGCTACAAAACAGATTGCCCAGTGATCGCAGGGTAGTAGAGAAGAGTAAAGAGAAAGATAATCAGGATAGCAGAGCCATTCTCTCCACTAGCCATTTTCTAGCCTGTGTCACTTCATATGAGGACAAACTCATTTTAGTTGTGAGGCAGGCTGGGCAATTGTGTTTCCATGGTTCTGTCTGAACTACTCGTGTTTTATTCCATCCACACTTGCAGAATGAATGAGGAATTTTGCCCTCTGCCTCTAGAAGAGCTTATATTACATCTGAAACCCACCCAATAAATCCATTCTATGTACTTCATGAAAACATGATTGTTAATTCAGGATTTGTATGTGATGTTCACACTTTTTCTGTGTGCCATTCTTGTGGAAGAGAAAATAGATGATGTACTATGGATTTTGTTATTTGTTACCATCAAACCTTGACCGAGTAAAATATTATCAGGGTAGGAGAGTAAAGGTACATCAGCTGTGAACTACTGATGAGCATTACATATCACAATCTCTGTAACTTTCTAGCCCTCAATCAGTACTCTACAGCATCTGCCTTTACTATCTATGACTACTGTATTTCTCTTCAGTATCTTTCCCTCGCTGAAATACTTCTAGCTGCTCAGGGGAAATAAATCTGCACACCAAGGAGGCCTTGCTGGGCATCCTGGGGACTTAATGCCTCAACTACAAAAATGACACTCGTCCTGTCCTTTAAAAAAGATTGGCAGAATACGCTGCAGAAGATCATCATGCCATTAACACAAAGGGCCAAAAGCATAATTTTTTATCCTAAGCAATACTAGAGCAACTGATAAATGTTTGGGGTTTTAGCACTTGTTTGAGACTAGGGAACTAATATTTTACTTATGTGTGAGGTAAGAAAACAAGCAAAAGTCAGCAGGATTTTTTTAAGATGTGTAAGTGTTTTGGGATGGATCTTCTTAATGTCCTTTCTAAATTACAAATGTTTAGCTGAGCTATTTCTCTGCACTTCACAGATGATAATTTTTACAAAAAGGATTTATCATTTTCTTACTAGTAGTGTTTGAGTTTGTTTCTTGTCAGTTCAAGCTCAGGTTTAAAATAAAACTAGAAAGATGCAGGTAAACCAAATCACTTAGGCGTACAGGGTGGTGCATTTCTTTGCCTTGTGACTGTAGGCAGCTGGGCCAAGGGCTCCTAATGAAACTCATCTGGATTGTTAATCTCCAGCAGTGTGGCCTGTAAAGCAAAGAGTACAGAAAATCACACAAAGTAGTACAATCCTGATGCACTGTTGACAGAGATGTTGGGCAAGTGGGGACTTGGCAGAGGCTGAATAGGGAGAAATGAAAGGAAAAAAGCACTGGCCGAAAGGGTATGGGAGCTATCATTGCATTTCTGAGGCAGGGAAGATAGCAAGTTGGAAGGAGCTTCACCAGCCACACAGAGAGGCTGCTCTTAGGGCGTGTAATAGGATTGAAAGATTAGTAAGCATGTCAGTTTGCCCTGGGGAGACAGTGGTACAGGAGGCAGCACTTCTGGCTCATGTGCAGGGATTGAAGTGGGATCTCTACAGTTCCAGCTGAATTGCTCAAGAACGACACATTTCAAAAAAATCATTACCATGGCCACAACTTCTTATTCATTTCTCTTGTTAAAAATTACTGACAGTAGAAATAATGATCATAACATATGGGTTATGTTACATGCGTAAAACAGAATTGTATGGCACTTATGTTTCCTCCCTCAATACATTTTTGAAGGCCTCGGTCTTGGTTGTTGGATGCAGGAAGAGGTAGGAACTACCAAGATACCAAACTCCTGATTAGCAGTTGCTGACAAATTTCCATTCCGATTTTTTCCACTACCACTTAAGCTATGCCTCCTGTGAATCAATAAAGACGACATGGAATTGCAGGGCTCTTGATCTTCATCCTGGAAATGTATACTTAAAAAGGACTTTAGGCATTGAAAAAAACCCCTTAATTTCCCTGCTATTGCTGTATCAATTATTTCAACACATTTTCAGTGGGTTTAGCTGGCTTTTATTTACAGCAACCTTACCAGCAACATGACCCAAATACTTGTTTAATTCCTAATATTTGGGTTTTGCTGGCCTGTGTGGGTATGTGTTGCTCACAAAAATCAACCTATACCAACCAGTTTCAAAGTACTGATCTCCCAAGCATGAATCTAAGCAGTTGGTTGAGTGTGGCTTACTTGGAACGCTTGCTCTCATGCTTTGGGATTTGTTTTTTTTCATTTTATTTTACATGTGTGTCTGGTAGAATGGGGAGAAAGGAACAAAGACAGCATGGCATTGCTTGTTAGCTGAAAAAACCCTGCATTTTCCTTCTCGCACTGTAAGAAGGCATCTGGAGCCCTTACAGCTTTGCTATTCCCCTAGGCCTCTCCCACTCAGGGAGTAAGGCAGCACTGTGGAGGGTAGTTTGGGGATACCTGCTGAGTGCATTGCTCCTGTCATCGAGATCTAGAGTTGAATCCAGACTCTTAGAGCTAAGGACGATCGGAATAACCCAGCAGTGGCTGATAACATGTCTAGGCATCAGAGGCTGAAAAACAGAAGGAAAAAAACCTCCTTAATTTTGTGTTGGCTAAATGTAAATCAGCTGAGCTGTGAGAGAAGCACAGAAAAGGGTTTGTCTGCTGAGGTGCTGAGCTCGACAAAGGCAGAGGAAAAAACAGGAAAGACTGTGGCTTGGGAACCAAGCTGGTGGAGCTGCAACAGCACACCAAAAGCAGGACAAATATGAAGGACAACAGCCCCAGAGACCTGAAATACTTGGTAGTCAGCATTGTCTTTGTAGTGTAAGTCCTCTCCTACTCGGTGTGCCTCCGAAGGGCCCTCCTGTCAGGCTGAACACAGAAGAAAGCCACAGGTGCATGAACCCTTGGCTGCTTTGCTGCTGTGATCACCTGAAGGGTTCAGCCAAACCACACTGGCTCTGAGGGCTTTCATGACATGGCCGCTGAACCCAGAAACTCACCCTTACGTGTGCCTGAAACTTTTCCTGCTAAGTTCTTCTGCAATGCCACTATTTCTTCGTAGACATTTAGAGAAGCTTATATTTAGGCTAGAGATCTTTTTGAAAGTGACTAGCTTGATTGAACAATAAAGCTTTCTTTTGAGAGGGAGAAACCTTCACAGCTCCTGATTTCTCTGTGTGCGTGATGGGTAGAAGTTTTTATTATCCTAAGTGCTCCTCTAAGGCAGATGTATTTAGTTTTATGGAATGAAACTAATTAGTCATATCTTTTTCCAATACCAACTACATTATTTCTGCAAAACTTAAACCGTATCAGTGCCTAGGATGCATGCAAATAATACAAGTGGTAAAAAGAAAGGAAAAAAAGTATTTTTCCTATACTTTATTTTAATAGAAAACACAATCAGTGCTACCATGTACAAGTATAATATTCCCCGGGTAAGGCAGCACTCTACTGCATCTACCTATTTATTGCTCAGTAAATGAATATTGGCTGGGTAAGTGCCACACGACAGTCGTTCAGCAGTGGTGCAACATTGCCATCATGTGTTCTCCACTGAGAACTGGATTTACAGTGCCAATACAGTTAGCCTCCTTTTCATGTTATTTTAGAGAAATTAAAAAAAAAAAAGAAAAAGAAGGATAACTAAGTAATTTCTCCCCAACAAATTTTTTTTTTATGGTGGACTTAGGTACTGGGAAACAGTGCCTGGAGCATTTTGGAACTCTTACGTGTTGCTCAGCAAGGCCCGCATTGATCTTCTAATCCCGTTTCCCAAACTGAATCACATATTTGCTCTCACCGCTTTAATCAGTCTTGTCCAAGAGAAAAAAACTTTTTAGTTAGTGACCTTTCTTCTCTCCTTTTGTCAGCTTTCCTTTAAACCCTACCCATCATTCATTAGTCTCTTAAGAGAGTCAGTCAGCTAGCAGCACACTGGGGAGTCTCTTATTGGTCTGTTGTTCTCATGGGGCACAACTTGATTTAGGAATCAATGATCCCAGTCCTAAGTGGAAAATTCAAGAACTGAAATAGATCAGGTTTTGGTTTTTTTTTTTTCCTAAAAATGCTGTCTTTCTTTAGTATTTTTGCTGAAACTGTCAAGCAGTATCTTTCCTAGAGTAACCCAATGGATATCACATTCCAGTTACAGTGGGAATGATTAGCCATACATTATTGCCTTTATGCTTCAGTGACATTTTCAATCACCTTTGACACACTCTTCCATCTTTCAGAGGGGTTATGTCTTGGCTAACTGTGATTCTGATCCCAGCACTAACAGAGTTCCCAAACCATCTATCTTTGCCTTTCAACAAGATGAGAATGTATTTTTTTTCTCTTGATGAAGAAGGCTAAACATTAAAAATAGAACCTTAATGCAATCAAAATACAGTAGTCAATGCATATTATGTTTTTGCTGTTTTTCACTTGGGAGAACCAAAAAAGTACACAAATGTATGGCATCTGTGATGACAGGACAGACAAATTTAAGTAATGAAACAGGAAAAGGATTTTTTTTTTGTGTAATCCCTATTGATGGGAAGGTAGAGGGCTACATTGAACCATTCATGCCACAGATGCAAAAAGCAAATTTGTGCTTGTACCAGCAGTGTGGAAAACAAATCCTATTCTCAGCAAACACAACACATGTAATTGTTTTTGGCTAAGAGCTTGAGGCAAAAATTGGTTTAAGAAGCAGCTAGTAGAGCAGCTACTGTAGATGCTACTACAAATTTGCTATCGATAGTTCATAGCTGCACAAGAGTTTGAGGATCATCTGTCAGTACGTGACAAACAGAGAATCACTTCTACTCATTTCAGTCCAGGATCAATAGAAAATAGATCTGAAGTCTGAATATTCCCAAAGTAGGGTCTGTCTTAGGGGGGTCTGGCTCAGTCCCCGGTGTGGGTACAGGCTCTGAAGTTTAGCTCAGATTTCTCCAAATTTTTGACCAGAGGAGAGATTTCAGACTCTTCACTGAAAATAGCTTTTTGTTTACTCCATTTAGCCTCTCTTCTATATGAAAGGCCCTAATAGCTTCTATGTCACATGCTCTGCAATGAATGGATAATTGCGTCAACCCAGCAAGAGCATGACTCACAAAGTGAGCAATATTCATTTTCAACAGGGCAAAAATATCGGTGTAGGCCCACTTAATTGTTCCATGATACAATTTAGCACTGCTATAGCATGTATTAATTTAATTAAAAGGCTTTCCTTCCCGTCAAAGGTATAATCAAGGCAATTTTCTTCCAAACATAATCAAGAAACTATGCAAGGAAAGCTTAGCAATATGAGCTATTTTTTCATGTGGAAAGTTAATTGATTTTCTATCATTTTTCCCCTCTGGGATTCAAATGAAGCTTTACAAAAGTTGTTGTTCTTTTATGTGTAATTGGTCCACTTGAACTTTTAGAGGTTACCTGAAACTAGGCCAGTAAAGTACTTTTTTTCTCCCCTTCTTCTGAGAGATTGTATCAACCATCATTAAAAAAAATGACCTAGAGGTCACAGAAAACTCCAGAGTGCTTTAAACAATTAACATTTAAAACAGAGAAACTTTACTGTGATGTAGCAATCAGTTTCCTCCCCTACTGAATACATCAGAAAACATCTTTCTGAATGTTAATAAGATGGGGGTGGTTTGAAGAAACACACATTTTTGTTTCTTCAGTGCTTGGCACCAGAAGTAAAATTCCATCTGGATAAGAAAGGTTAGGGAAGGTGAACTGAAAAGCAAAATTGAACACTCAGTTAAACCAACAAGTGGTAATCAGTCTAGGCATTGGTATTCTCCCCTAGACGTTCCTTTGGGGAGGACAAGGTGAGGCAGGGTTACATGGAGGCATGTTTTGGAACAGAAAATAAATAAAAATTACATTCTCCTCTGGGGAGCCTCTTGGTAAGCTGCAGCTCCCTGGAAGTGTCCCAGAGAATTGGCAGCATTATACAAGAGCCCAACTACAAGAGACAGCAGTAAGAGTCTGTGTGTTTGCTATGTTGATTCTGATAGAGCTACAATGGGATAGGAGTATCAAGAAGAATTTATAGTGATCAAAAGACAGACTATTTTGAAGTTGATTGATTGAACTGAGTTTTGTTCTGAATTATTTCAACCAACTGCACTTCCCTGATTTGGGTAATACAAATGCTTCATAAAAACATGGGCTTACCTCAGTACACATCTATTTAAATTGACAAGTGGCCAACCAAAGGGTTTCAATGGCCTCTTCAGCTCTCAGTAAGGAGAAGGTTCCCTTTTCCTGTTGAAAAATGTAGCAATGCCATACCCTGTTCTCTGTATATTACAATATATTGTATTGATTGCTGTATAGTGTGGCAGTTAAGACCAATAAAGGCAAGGAGAAAAAACAGTAAAAGCAGCATGTCCTGCAAATATGAATTTGAAAGTGGTTTTGGATTCTGGAAAAAAATTAACTTCACATATTCCAAAGTAAGATCAAATATAATGTCATTTACTTAGGCAAAGAGATCAAGGCTGAGCCATGAAGTCATGACCAACAGACCTACTCACAGACACAGGTTTTCTCAAAGTCCTAATGTGGTTCTGATCCAACAGTCCACTTCAAAATTCTCACCTCTAAATTAAGCTGCTTTTTTAAGAGCAGAAAAAAAAGCCATCTCTCCTATCTTACTGTGCAATTGTAATGCAACTAGACTGTTCAGAAAAGCAGAATATTTAAATAGTACATCATTTCTCATTTTTGCAAATGCTGGCAGTGGTGCTTCAGATATGGGTTGTCAGCCTGTGTAGAAATCAAGAGTTTGTAGAGATGTTCTGGAACTAAAACAGTCAGACTGAACCTACATCACTAAACTGAACCATCCTTTTTTCCATTATCAGAATTGGAATCCCAAGATGATAACAACAAGTAAAATTCTTCAGACTTCAACCATTCATTCTCACATACCTTAGTCTTAGACAGAAAATATTAATCAAATCCAACTCCTGGCTGATGCAGTATTTTGTTCCTACAACATATTCTCCAATATTTTTTTCAGATTTCTTTTAATTAACCTTAGCAAATCAGCTCCACCAACTTCCCTTGTGGCACTTGCAGAGTCTAGTATATCTGAATTTCAGCAAGTTGTTTTTCCTAAATTTAACATTACTTAATTTTATTTCATTCTTAATTTCATCACTTCTGTTCAGAGCACTCCAAGTTATGTTTTTTCAGTATCATCTTTGAAGGATGACTTTGATCTGTTGGTTCTGGGGCAGCAAGTGAAAAGTATCAAAAGAACATACATTTCAAAAATTAAATTTTGGGAAGTATAGGATTACAAGCAGTACCAGATAAACACTCATTTGAACATTTGTGATCAAAGCCTAATCCTGTCAATTAGTAAACACTCTCAGTTGCAAGCACCTTGTAAAACACACCCTGTAATGAATAATATTACCCTTGGAATAGTACCCAATTGAATTTGGATAGCGTGTTTGCCAGTACATTCATACATGTGGGTTTGGGGGTGGGGAGGGGTGTTATTCAGCCAGCTCTTTTGACAACCAAGATTCTCGTACAAAAATTGCAAAAGAAACAAAAGCAAGACATCAACCAACACATTCAGAGCACAGAAAATATTTGGCTGCGCAGCCAACCTCTCTTCCCACTAGCACCCTTCTTCCTGCTCTCAGCAGAAAGATATCCACTGGGCCATTATTTTTCATAAAGTTTACTTTATTAATGTTCACGAATGGCAAATAAATCTGTGGAATTCAGGAAGCCTTTCACAACTCAAAACAAAGAGCCTTAAATGGATCACAATTTTGCTGCGGGAAATGCTATTCAGCTAGTGTGAGCTGTCTGTACTTTTGATCATCTGGACTTTGAAATATGTGAGGTAACAGAATCCTTGGTGGGCAGAGGAGCAAAAGTGTAAGCAGCGGACTTAAACAAAGGCAATTTGGAATTAAATTTTCATTCAGTAAGCAGGCTGACCATTATTTGTATTTTCCTGATGGTTTGTTTTTGAAAGCTTTGCAAATGCTAAGCTTCTGCATGAAATGCTAATGGTGCTTTAATGTTTCCTGGCCCAGACACCAGCCTTCCATCTTTTTTACTTTAAAATTTTATCCAGCAGGAAAGTAGCTCATCAGATTAATGTAGTGTCTTGTCAGGTTTAGGAAAGCTAGTTGCAAATCTGACGTAGGAAAGACAAAAACAAAAATAAGGAAAAGAGGATGAAAAAATGCATTTCAACATTTCTCTCTCAAAGAACAAATGTGCAATCTGCAGTGAATCTAAATGGCAGAGTCAACACTTCCAAGTAATTGGTAGAATTTATCCTCTAGCTAAATTATTCTGAGGAGCATAAGCAACATAATAAATGACACTTGCCTCTTTCTAAGAATTATGCATATCATATTGCATATTACAAGGTTTTATACATATGGACAGAAAAGCAGATGGATGCAAGAAAACTTATTAAACTTAAGGCTTACTTGCTGCAAGTACACACCTGCACTCCAGAAACAGTGCCACCAGAGTCCTCAACCACAACAGTCACGAAAGAACAAACTCTGTTGTAACATATGACAGAATTAGGCTAAAGCTTTAATTTATGGTGTTAGTGCTGCCACAAAATACACTGAAGAATCCCACACAATTTCTAATCTCATTTTAATGGCTCAAGAAATAACTATGTTGTAAATCCACTTGAATTACACAATGATTACACTAATTTTTCAGTTGGGCATTCAAAGGTTCTCAATAAATGTATCAAGTCAACAGAATATTTTAGTATGGTTCACTCTCTAGAAAAATACCATTCTCCATTTAATTTTACTATCTTTAGAGTCCTTTTATAGAATACCGTTATCTTCCTATAGAGTGCAGTTATTCCAATTGTTATGTTCCATAGGTTCTTTTTATATAGGCAAGTCCCTCACTGCTTTGTTTTTTGTAGTCCAGACGGATAACTAAGTGGTTGCTTGAGAAATGTTTGGTTAGAGATTTTTAAAGTAAAGTACTTCCCCAAAGTTTAGGAATATTCAGATCAAAGATGGCTTTAAATATAGAGAGTTTCTACAACCTGAAATTCAGTGTGAAGTTAGATTTAGGGATTTTGTTAATATCTAGCTTTGCTTATTATTTTGAAATGTTTATCCAGATATATGTACTGAACTAGACACCACAGAACACATAAAATTATAGATCATTAATCAGGGGAATTTTATTATCTGTCCTTTTTGGAAGTGCTGTAAATGAGACAAATATTTCTGCGTTTTCATAAGGCATTAAAATTGTTTTCCATTTTAACTGTGGGGCACTGCAATTGCAAATAAAGCAGTCTGTCTATAAAAATGACAGTACCTTTTAACACTTGCTTTTCTTCTTGCAATCTTGTCATAAACAAGCACTAAAACTATCTCCAGTCTAACTCCATGGCATTTCACAGCCCATATACCTGCAACGTTGGCTTACAGTACCTCGCCAGCAAAACACAAGGTGTCATGTCCAACAGCCAGCAATCACAAATTTACCAAACTCATCATCTTTTGAGATGTTCTACAACTTAATACCATTTCAGAGAAAACTGTCTGTCTTGTTTTCCCAAGGGATGAGCAGACATTTAGCACCTGGGAGAACTGCATGTGCCCAAGACTGGCAAAGGCAGCCGCCTTTCAGTGAGAGGGTGCATCCCTCCAAGAGGAGCCCAGGGCACATGTGGCACCTCACACACACCTGTGCTAACTGACACCGCGCCACAAGCACACCGCGGTGGGAATGCCCTTCGCTATCACAAGCGCTCAGCTCTGCGGTGTGGGGAGCTCACCTCCTGAAGCCAGTGAGAACCTTTATCACAGGTTTCCTCACTTTACTGGGCGGCTTCAACACGCCGAGGCTGAACTGTGGTGTGTGAAGGAGGGTAGTAAGCCACCTGTTCAGCACAGCCCCAGTAAGTGAACAGGGTCTAATGAATCTCTGCCCCAACCCTTGTCAGTCATCACTTTTCCATTGCACATCTACAGGAGTAACACATTCATGATGGTTGTAACACAAATCTCTGCTGAACAAAGGTGAATAGCCGCACTCAGCTAAATTATTCAGGAGGTTGGAGTGTGCATGGAGCCCCGGTACAAGACAGCTGATTCAGCTTCTTTGGCCAGTGTAACTATATTGTCTTGCAGTCTCCTTGCAGGGCTGTAAGAATTCGTACCTAGGTAGGACCAAGCTACTGCTTAGATTCCTGAGTAAAACTGAAGGTAGAGGACAACAGGATGCAAATCAGCCTGCTATCCAAGCAGGCACTTTGATACCAAGTGGCTGTTTAGCCACACCATGATGTACATGAAGTTGCTGAGTAACTAGGAATTTGGTCCTATTTTTATTTCTGCATTTAGTGTTGCATCACTAACTGAGAGAGTCCACCTTTATAAGAAAGTATATGTTTTTACAAAGGATATCAAATCTTTTGAAAACAATTCCAAGATAAAGCAAAGTCCATTTCCAATCCTTGCCAAGATGCAGAGGAAGAAAACTTTAAAGGATGTGGGAATCTTTAGTAGTTATGTATGTAATCAAGTTTCATGATTTGAATAGGACTTGAAAATGTATGATATTTTTGTTAAAGCAAAAAGCAATGTTCTAAGCACACACTGGTACAGAAACTCCATAAAGACCTGTGTAAAATTAGTAACTGAACAGTTAAAGATATGGTTTTTTACATTTCATTTGCATTGGCTCTGCATTTAAATATTTTCCCATAATGATAGCAGGTCATATACATAGCTTTGTATTCAGTAAAGTTAAATCAAGAATTGATTTGGCTCTGTATTCTTTCAGCTAAGACTGTAAATACCAGGGCCCTGTCTGCTCTGTATGAATATAAATGGCCTCAGTGCAGTTCTGCCATCAGAAAATCAAGGCCAGAGGATCAAAGGGTCTTTTCCATAAGAGCAGGGATTTGTTTCCATGCCATCTTCTTCAAAAGGTTCTGAATTATCTGGTGAGTACTCTCCATACTAAAATTATTTTCTTTCAGTGGCACTGGGTGTATACAAGTGTATATAATGATACCTTTGTGCATTAATAGAAATATATTTAGAACCATAACAATGTCTGAGTCAGATTTGTCATCATCTCTTTTCATTTCTTCAATTTTTATCTTATTCTTTCACAACCATTATCTCAGCAAATAATTACTCTTCCTTTTACACCCACAAGGAGTAACTCTAAGCATTAATAATATCTGAGCTTGCACCACAGCCAGCCAAGGAAACAACCCTTCAGATTCCTGCCCCAGTGGAAGGACTACTACACTTCCCATAAAACTCAAGGAGATCCTCCCCATAACTCGGGATCCATCAAGGCTGTGGAAAGAAACAGTGAGTATCCTTCTTTACTTCTTTACTGAAAGAGTAGTCAGGCACTGGAACAGGTTGCCCAGGGAAGTGGTTGAGTCCCCATCCCTGGAGGTATTTAAAAGACGGGTAGATGCAGTACTTGAGGACATGGTTTAGTGGTGGACTTGGCGGTGGTAGGTTAACGGTTGGACCTGATGATCCTAAGGGTCTTTTCCAACCTTAACAATTCTATGTTTCTATGATTCTATGATTCTGGTAACACCCAAGTAAGCAACAAGTTTAATAACAGATAAGGTCACTGACTGATACAGATGCATATCTCTATTGCACTTTAGACATCAATGAAGTAATGAATATAAAGGGATTAGAGAGATGCATCACACAGCCTTCAGTTCCAATGGGTTCACCCAACATCAGAGATTTTGCAGTTCAAAATCCTTGTCAGTGTGTAGGGAGAAAATCGTGTTCCCTACTACAGCAGCCCCTAAGTTGATTCCAAGTAGCACTAGAGGTTTCCTGTTCCATGCAAGAGTTTTGCCTTTAATTCTTTTGGAAAACAGGAAAAATGGTTAGAAAAGACCATAAATAGAAAAGGAGAATGTCCGTCACCAACCCCTGCTGAAAATATTAAATATTAAAGAGAATACAAACTACAAGAGGAAAGATATCTATTATTCAGACTCCAAACCACCTTGCAAACACTGAAACAATTCCAGGTAACTAACTCCATGTACCTGTATAAAATTTAACATGCACATAAAGTATGTTCTTAAAAATGACAACCTGGTAACAGAGAAGAGGAAAACATGCCTCCTCTGTGAAGGATAATCAAATGAAAGGTACAAGCCAAAAACAACCACAGGGGCAGGCCAATAAAATGTCATGTTCACAAAATGTAGCCTACATTGCCTAATCTCCACTGTGATATTCATCTCTGTTAACAGAGAGCAAAAATCTATCTCAAAAATCAATCTATCTCATGAGTGGTGTAAATGTAAGTGAATTATCCCCATTTCTCTGCGTAAGATGGATGTCACTAAAGAGTTCCAATTTTGTTGGGTATTCTGCAGCAAAGTGTTTCTTTATATCAAACAGAACCATATAATGACTATACTGAATGACACTTATGGAGCATAATAGGTACTCTGAACATTTGGTAAGAGAATCATCTGCCTATGAGAGAAGGAACCGAATGGCTGGATGTATCCCTAATGTACAGGGGAAAAATGGTAATGAAATGAATAGAAAATGCACTTAGAGATTCTAGAGCTGATTTGGCCTGAAGATCTTTATGAACCCCTGGATAAGTTTTATCATTGACTACTGCCAATAGGATTCCAACAGGACTGATCTATAGTTTGTCTCATGTATTTCTAAAAAAACATGCACAAAAAAGTGCCGAATTCATCATTCCACAAACCCACAAAAGTCCACCTTTATTTATGGTTGATTCTTTGTCTGCAGAATAGCAAACTGTACACAGAGGTCTCTTAGATTGAAGGTTCCTTACTTTATCTTTGCTATACATACATAGGTTAATGAGGTTGTCTCCCTTATTCTTCTGTTGATGCTTTTAAAGGCTGACCTTGCTATCTTTGTACAGCAGTTCTCAATTTCTTCCTCACAGATTTACTCATGGAGCTCTTCCAGAACTTACTTCTTATCCGTCGCCTTTACACACATTATCTGTGTCTTCTAGAAGAAGATGAGGTCTCCTCAGGAATTTTTAGCTGAATGTTTCACTGTAAAATTGCAGTTGGATCTGAAGAACTTAATTCAAAATATCTTGGCTTCAAGAAAACACTTCATGGAATTCAAATGAATTCAATTTAAAAAAAAAAAATGTTTCCCAAACAACAGCAGAATCTGCTATACAGCCAATTGCAACAAAAACTGTTTTAACTACAGCACAGGCATCCTTTTGAGTGTAGATGTTAAAAATAAATTTCTCATTACCTTCTACCAGCAAGGTCCTATACAGACCAGTTTTTCTATACAACATACTTGTAGTTTTATATCACTCTCATTAAACATCTTGTCTGAGACCACTTTCTTTATTTTTTTTGTTAATCTCACTCTTAAATTATATTCCCTAATCGAAGTAAATACCATTCCTCAAAACAAATGCTATTCAGATTTCAGTGGTGCATGATTAAATAAAAATACATAAAAGTACTGATCCAGAAAATTTCCTTTGAAGCATCAAAGCACCTTTCTTTGCTTTTATAAATTGCTGACAATGGAGAGTCCAACCAGCCACATGCATTTCATCCAGAGCCTTTAAACAACTTGTGGTTTGGTGTCTAGTCTGTCTGCTCAGGCACTCTTCCCATATTCATCATGTTAATCACTCACTTCAGAAATAATGGAGATAGGCCAAGGAAAAAATGTTGGTCAATAAACTTTAGCTAATGCAGTTACACCAGAAAAAGACCAATAATACAATTCAGCGTTGTGATGTTAAACCAAGCCTCAATAGCAAAGCTTCTACAGTAAGCTGAAAAAAAATGAATTCTAAACACCTCATAGCAAGAGTACATACTACCTTGTGTCAGAGATGCACACCCTTCTCTCCCACCCATACTACCTGACCTTTACTCAACTCCGGAGTTTGCTGTATTTCAGTGATGCTGAGTGTAAGCCATAAGCTGGTATTTGGAATCATCTCCTGTAAAAAAATGTAAAATCTGACAGCCTTTCAATGCCAATTCCTTTAATGGATGAGATCACTATTTTTTCCTCTCTGTGGAAGGCTTTTTGTAGCAGTTTATGTTTTAATTCTTAGGACTTGCACCACGTCAATTTTGATCAACTGAAACAGTTTATTGGAAACAGGAATATTTATTTCTCTGCAGAACTGAACTAACCCAAAAGTCTGAGAAAAAAACCCAACTTTCCCAGATTTATTCACTCATATAACTCTCTATATTTGAGTCTTATAATGATAAGGAAAGAGTTTATAGGCTGATTTGTCAGCTACAAAAAGCTCTTATTTGCATTACTGGAAGAACTAGGTAAAATGCAACTTTAGGACTAGCTTTGTGCTAGTCAGGAACTGAGTCAGTACCAAATATAAGCCAGAGTAGCCATAGTGCTGTTCTGAATTCCACCAGCTTGTTTTGGTCCTATGGAGCAATTACTCCAGCATACCTAGCCTGAGCCAATACAGGATTCACTCCACTCAAGGATTTTTCTACAAAAGGGAATTTATGGATGTCATTTGAGACATCCTTCCAACTGCCTTGTACCACCTGGAAAACAACAAAGTAGCTGAGCACTGGGGCCTAAAAATATTAAAGGTCACTGATCTATACAAAAATCCCGTTGGGTTTAGGGACAAATACAGACCTCCTTAGCCACCATGAATGCCTAAGCAAATCAGTGTACAGACATATAAAAAGGATGGAAATACTTCCTCTCTGGCTGAAGGGCTACTATACAAGCAACTGTGGGCAAGCACCATCTTCCCCTTCTGTGTTTTCATTAGGACTAGAAGGAGGTACAGGGAAAGGCAACCTCAGGCTCCAAGGCACCTTGGTAGAATGAACAAAAAAATCTTGAGGATGTCATTTACTGTCCACATAGATAAAAACACTAAATAAGAGTACAATGAAGAGCTACATTTACCCCCTAAAAATGTTATTTCAACAGCACTGCCCAGAATGCCTTTGACTCAGTCTTCAGCTCATGCTGACTTGACATCTGTCCCCGTTTTCTTCTCTTCAGACAATGCTATAATGGCCTTCAGCTCAGCTTCAGAGAACTTAAGGGTCAGTGCCACATTGTCATAATCAAATTCTTCATCAAGTGAGAATGGTTGAACATCATCCTCTAGTAGCTGTAATGAGGAAAAACAGATACATAAATAATATTGCTGCAAGTGATGATAAGGAAGCTCAAAATATGAACTTCTAATTAGTATTTAATTAAACAATTTTTTCTGACTCTAGCACTCTCAGCTGATTAAGCTCTTTTTTAAGTAAAAGAATAAATTCAATTATTCAATTTGACCTAATTTAAGCCATTTAATGTGCCCCATTTGTACTGTACTGTATCTGAATGAATATCATTAGCTAATTTTGCTTAAGGCAAGGAATCTAAAAACCTCCCTTGCACACATCTATTACATTCCTGCCACTTGTAGTGGCAGGGCTGTGGGGATATGGACAAGTTATGTACAGCTATGTTAAATTTCAAAGACAGATTGCATATCCTTGAAATTTGGGCTAGTATCACATAAAGCTTCAGTGTACATGCATCTGCTACTAATGTAACATGCCTCCCAGAACACAGTTTCAGCAAAGGAAATGCCTGGAATGAGCAAAATGACACATAATCAATTTTCAGACTCAGAGATATGCAATTGGCTGGTTTGGATTTCTTGCATGATGAACATAGAGTCTTACTGCATTTGCCTATATTCGCTTTGTTGACATACTGTATAGCATTTCTGTATTGCTTCTCATTGAAATATCTTAGAATAAATGCTCTGCCTATAAAATAAAATAATGAAAACAAATAACTATGGCAGGCTGCATGCTGATAAGGAACTGCAGGGGGCCAACAAAATGGTTATGGCAAGCAGTTACATAAAAGTAATTCCAGAGCTACACAGGAGACACATCCTCACTGCCCAAACTGTACAGAAATGCTTCCTATCCTTTGAGAAGTTAATATAAAACGTTTGGAAATTTCAACCATGTCAAATAGCACAACTCCTCAAGGGCTCTGTGTTTCAAAGATTTAAGTACTTCAGTACCAAATCAGCAAAACATTTAAACACATGCTTATTTTTTCAACCTTCTGATGAATCCTCAATGAAGCCAATGACTACTGACATATTTGAAGTTAAGAATACACTTATTTATTTGTTTTGCTGAAAGGGAGGAAGAACACTCAGCATCTTATGGTCACTGCTCAGTTTAGAAGGCACAGTATCCCACACAATTTCTGGTAATATTTTGTAAGAAGCTGTATTGACACAGTTAATGCCATCTAATAAGTCAGAGAAGTGGTAGTTGGATTCCTCTCCAGTGGTTGGGCATCTGACAGACATGGCAGCGAGTATCTTGCAAGTATCTACATCCTTTATTAATAAACTGCAATATTGCCTGATTGAGCAGGAAATATTTTTTCTGGTTTTGTATAATTTTATTAATCATCTGTATTGCTTAATGTTCTAGGGACCTGGCTTACATTGGCTTTGATAGATGCTGGAGCATATAAATCATCCTAGATGCAGACCTGTAGACCATTGGGATTTATAAATGAGAAAAACAAACTTTGTAGACAGAGTTGGTCTAGAAAGCTGTATTCATTCTGCATGCAAAGATTATCTTGCTTATGTCCATAGACTATCCCAGGTAAACCATCATTAACTTTTATAAATAGCACATTCAAGAAATGTTTACATGAGACAAAGCCTGCACACAAGCTCTCTTTTCCATTAAGGCTAAGGTCAACTCCTTGACCTTCTCACCATATTCATGTCCAGTTTCATCTTTTCCACAGGCAAAGCCTCCTAAAATTCCATGCCAGTAAGGGTACCAGGAACTGCATAACAACTGGTACCAGCAACCAGGGTCGATTACTACTTGTCTTTCCTTTGCAGAAATACAAAACACCCTTCTAAAATATGATGCAACATGCAAATATTTTTCAGTTAGTTTGGTTGTAACAATATTTGTTACCACATCTATAGGTAACTAAGCTAAGAAGCATTTAAATTACAGTAAGCCTTCATAGGATTCTACAAAAACAAATCTATTCTTCCTCTGCCAACATAGTTATGGAAAGCATACGCACATTCACTATGCCCTTGTGTTGACCTTCATGTCATTCCAGGAACATTTTATGTATGTGCAGAGAAATACTGGAAAAACTTTTGTTTAAAAAACTCATCCCCAAAATGCTAACTGAAATTAAATGCCAAAGTAGAACATATCCAACTTCACCATTAACAATTTTTCTGTTATCCACTCATTGCACATTTGAAAAGTTTATTCACATTGCATATTTATCAGTGTGCTTCATCTCTCAGATGAGTACTCAAAGCACTAGGGACTATTTTTTTGCTTCATCTCCCAAGAAGCCATTCACTTCAACCTCCCACACAGACAAGCAATCTAAAATTTTTATACTGCAAACTGCAATTTTGATCTATTTCAAAAGGAAGACATTTTGCAATAGAACACCAAATCCTCTGAGCTGATCAAGTTATTATCTTGTTATTTTTGCCTAAGGAGCTGAGAGAAATATGTGAATTTCAGGTGTCTAATTTAACATCTAATTGAAATCTTTTTGAGAGCTCTCTGGGAATAGAATTTTGCTCTATTAGAAAACTGCTAGTTTGCTTAAGATTGCTCCTGTGATTTACTCTCTGAAGAAAAAATCATTTTCATTTACAGTTCCTGCATGTCCAAATTAAAGGGGAAGAGAATGTAATGTTCATATTAATAACTGAAGTATTTTGCTAGAGGCTGTTTTACAAAGTAATGTTGTAAATAAAATACCTTAAAGTTGAGACTTTCAAAAGTCTATTAATAATTGGAAACACAGTTCTTTTTATTAATCTGTGTGGAGTTACAGTTATCTCTGTCCTTCTAAAACCTTTATTTCTGTGTAATTATGGCACTCTATGATTCACTTGTTCAAATTATGTAAAGGATGCACATACAGTCACCAATGATTTCATTGTATACTCAAGGGAAAATTAACTAGTTCAATAACAATAAGTAAAAAAGGGGGGGAGAGGGAGAAGGTATGTATGCTATTATCTCATGTAAGATTAATATATACTGGGGTACTTGGGAGGAAAAAAGTTTGTCTTGAGCTTGGGGCACTGGATTGGGACTCAATAAATCTTGACCAATTTTCCACTTCTGCTTCATCATTCTGGACAAGTCACTCAATCTCTGTGTCTTTACTGGCCTCTGAGAAGATGTAACTCTTCCATCTTCTTTCACTTAGTCAATCCTGCCTTAAGTTCTTCCTTGGTTTTGTTGCATTTATGCATAGCACTTAGCAGAAACAAACCTCAGTTGAGGCCTATCAGTAAAACCTTAAACCAAAGGAACTCAATGGAACCTGTATTTTAGGTTATACATGCTGCCATAAAGATAAAATTATAGGCATGGTAAATACTTTTTTGAATGCTCAAACGAAAGAAAAAACATGGAGAACAGAAGGGTAGAATTCATCTTTCCTAATCCCAGCCATATAAAAATTAGGCTTCTAGATTAAGGTAGTCAATTAGTTAAAAAATATCCAGCTTGAGAGTCAGCCTTTGGGCGGAGATGTATTACATCTTAGGACAAATGCCTACAGCAAGTGGGATGAATTACTGTCTGGAGGTGCTTATCTCCCCCTCTTGATGACAGAAGGACTAAATTAGACTAAATTTAAAGCTGAAGTTAGATGAGATGAATCGCACTCTGAATGCAAGTTTACAGTGAGTGGATGGAAAATATGCATTCAGCTGCACTCATAAGTATGCAGGGGAGGCAATAAGAACAAATAAAGATCCTAGGAAGCAGACATTAAAACATACTGTTAATTAAAAAAACTATGATGTCTTTTATGAAAGAAAGTATTAAGTAGAAGTAAAGGAGGGAATAAATATCTGGGTAGGGAAGGTAAATGTTATATGATAATGTACTTCAACCACGGAGTGAATGCTGTTTCAATTTGCAGTGGACTGTGGGAGGTCATGTATACTGCACTATTGATACTGAAATCCAGGAACATATTTATGTCTAAAACCCAGGAAGAAAGATGAAGCAACATCAGTGGACCACACAAATAATTTGCTGTGTCATTCACTAAGCCTCTTCTCAACAGCTTTTGACAGAATAACATTTTCAGGGAGACAAGTCGTTCTTTAACAATTAGCCAAGTTATACACTGGGTCTTAGCAGAGCTGCTTTTTCTAAACTTTCCCTAGCAATACATTCAGAGATATACACCTTCCCCTAAAGTCCTTCACAAATATGTCCATGGCATA
The DNA here is from genome assembly GCA_020745775.1 of Theristicus caerulescens. NCBI lineage: Eukaryota > Metazoa > Chordata > Aves > Pelecaniformes > Threskiornithidae > Theristicus > Theristicus caerulescens. The sequence goes on along the minus strand of CM036564.1, from coordinate 22,830,682 downwards.
GATATTTGACATCCTACATTGCACTATTAAGCTTGTTTATTTTTCATAGGGAATGGTTTTCCATTCTCTATGAAAACTGACTAGGCAGCCACATTCTGTTGCCCTTCCCTAACAGATTTGTTTTGATGGACAGAGAACTGTCCCACTTCAAAGCAGGAATATCTCCAGGAGGGCAGACTTTGGCCTGTTTAGGAGCCTGGTTGACAGAGTCCCTTGAGAGGCAGTCCTGAAGGGCAAAAATGTCCAGGAAGGCTGGACACACTTCAAGAAGGAAATCTCAAAGGCTCAGGAGTGGGCCATCCCCATGTGCCGAAAGACGAGCCAGCAAGGGAGAAGACCGGCCTGGCTGAACAGAGAGCTTCAGCTGGAACTCAGGAAAAAAAGGAGAGTTTATGACCTTTGGAAGAAGGGGCAGGCAACTCAGGAGGACTGCAAAGGTGTCGTGAGGTTATGCAGGGAGAAAATTAGAAGGGCCAAAGCCCAACCAGAACTTAATAACAACGACAATAAAAAAATGTATCTATAAATACATTAACAACAAAAGGCGGGTTAACGAGAATCTCCATCCTTTATTGGATGTCGGGGGAAACATAGTGACAAAGGATGAGGAAAAGGCTGAGATACTTAATGCCTTCTTTCCCTCAGTCTTTAATAGTAAGACCAGTTGTTCTCGGGATACCCAGCCCCCTGAGCTGGAAGACAGGGACAGGGAGCAGGATGAAGTCCCCATAATCCAAGGGGAAATGGTTAGCGCCCTGCTACACCATGTAGACACACACAAGTCTATGGGGCCAGATCAGATCCACCCAATGGTACTGATGATGCTGGCAGAGGTGCTCACCAAGCCACTTTCAATCATTTATCAGCAGTCCTGGCTAACTGGGGAGGTCCCAGTTGACTGGAGGCTAGCAAATGTGACACCCATCTACAGGAACGCCAGAAGGAGGATCCGGGGAACTACAGACCTGTCAGCCTGACCTCGGTGCTGGGGAAGGTCACGGAGCAGATCATCCTGAGTGCCATCACACGGCATGTACGGGACAAGCAGGGCATCATGCCCAGTCAGCATGGGTTTATGAAAGGCAGATCCTGCTTGACCAACCTGATCTCCTTCTATGACAAGGTGACCCACTTGGTGGATGAGGGAAAGGCTGTGGATGTTGTCTACTTGGACTTTACTAAAGCCTTTGACACCATTACCCACAGCATTCTCCTATAGAAGCTGGCTGCTCATGGCTTGGACAGGCATACTCTTCGCTGGGTAAAAAACTGGCTGGATGGCCAAGCCCAGAGAGTGGTGGTGAATGGAGTCAAATCCAGTTGGCAACCAGTTACGAGTGGCGTTCCCCAGGGCTCAGTGTTGGGACCAGTCCTGTTTAATATCTTTATCAATGATCTGGATGAGGGGATCGAGTGTACCCTCAGTAACTTTGCACCCAGTTGGGTGGGAGTGTTGATCTGCTGAAGGGTAGGAAGGCTGTACAGAGGGATCTGGACAGGCTGGATCGATGGGCCGAGGCCAATTGTACAAGGTTCAACAAGGCTGAGTGCCGGGTCCTGCACTTGGGTCACAACAACCCCATGCAACACTAAAGGCTTGAGGAAGAGTGGCTGGAGAGCTGCCTTGCAGAAAAAGACCTGGGGGTGTTGGTTGACAGCCATCTGAATACAAGCTGGCAGTGTGCCCAGGTGGCCAAGAAGGCCAATAGCATCCTAGCTTGTATCAGAAATAGTCTGGCCAGCAGGACTGGGGAAGTGATCGTCCCCCTGTACTTGGCACTGGTGAGGCCACACCTCGAGTACCGTGTTCAGTTTTGAGCCCCTCACTACAAGAAGGACGTTGAGGTGCTGAAGCATGTCCAAAGAAGGGCAATGGAGCTGATGAAGGGTCTAGAAAACAAGTCCTATGAGGAGCAGCTGAGGGAACTGGGGTTGTTTAGCCTGGAGAAAAGGAGGCTCAGGGGAGACCTGAAAGGAGGTTGTAGTGAGGTGGGTGTCGGTCTCTATTCTCAAGTAACAAGTAATAGGATGAGAGGAAATGGCCTCAAGTTGCACCAGGGGAGGTTTAGATTGGATATTAGGAAAAATCTCTTCACCAAAAGGGTTGTTAAGCATTGGAATAGGCTGTCCAGGGAAGTGTTTGAGTCACCATCCCTGGAGGTATTTAAAAGACATGTAAATGTAGTCCCTAGGGACATGGTTTAGTGGTGGAGTTGGCAGTGTTAGGTTTATGGTTGGACTCAATGATCTTAAAGGTCTTTTCCAACCTAAATGATTCTATGATCCTATTCCAGGCAAAATCTTTTTCTCTTTGTAAATGAGTCCTGCCATAAGCAATGCAAGACTTAATTTTCAAGGCAATGACAATTTGAAGCACTAAGGGATTTTAAAATGGACCTGTTCAGTCTTGACAGTTCCAAAAATCAGGCCATAGTTATATTATCTAAATGAAGGCACAAATATGTGTATAATTTAGGGGAAAGACTGCCTGCGTCTTGAGTAGCCTGGCACCAACCAAACGGTTGTGAAAATCGTAAGTCTTTCATCTTGAAAAATGCAGCAACCCTTAACCAATGTAATAATACTCAGTTTTTCTTTCATCACCCCACTTTTCCTCAAATGGAAATGAATTTTGCATGCAGTGGGATCTTCATCCATTTTTCATGAATTATAGTTTAAAGAGTCATATGCAATCCTTTATGAACACTGCAGGCTGCTACAACCCTCCTTCTTCTTTGGTTTTATACAGAAGTTATCAAACGAGAAAACTAGAAAACCTCATCCTAGGGGTTTTTTTGTGTGTGCCAATGGATATTTCTCAAAGCAAAAACCTTGAATTATGTCAATCCTTAGGGAAGAGAGTGAGCATTTTTATTCACAGAATGGTGGGTATTAAAGCTTGAAAGGTCATTTTTGAACATTTACTTTTTCCCAAAGCAGACTTGTTCCTTATAGTAAAGAGTTTATTGCAAAGAACTAAACACAATTGAGCTCAGGAAAGGAAGCACCATATGCACTGCTATAATATCAATCCTTCAATGGTCACGCGTCATTTATAAACTTGATTTAAGCCTCATGGGACATCAATAAGCATATGAAACTATCAAAAGTGGCCCATTTTAGCCGGAAGCTAACTTCAGCTTCTATTACAATGATCAGGCAGGGGAAAAGAGTGCTGAAGAATTCGCTGCACTAGAAACATCCCCAAAAGTTAATGCTCACACTGACTATTTGGATAGGAAGCTTAATGACTTAAAATAAGCCTGTGAGCAATCCACACCTTCTGTTCCAGTTTGAAAAGAACTGAAATTCTGAGGGAAAACGGCAATTCTAAATTAAAACCTGTATTGATTGTGTCTGATTAAAAGACTAAGACTCCATAATGCAAACCTCTCCACACCAGACCTAGACAACACAGATCCTTAGCAGCATTTTGCTACTACTCATTTCCAAGAGGACAAATCCCAATTCTGATCACAATATATTCTAAAACCCTTTTTTTCTTTTAAATGTCACATTAAAGGGATCATTCAGTACCTCCTTGTTGCAGAAGATGGTTCCTGTATTCAGCCCAATGAGAACTGCATGATGCTGTAAGATGATGAGATCACTGGAAAATTAAGTGGCCCATCATTCTATGTAATGATTTGTTAAAAGGTCAGGAAGTGCAAGAGTTTAGCTGAATATTCTGTGAGTCACACCAATTAAATATTAAAAAGCCCACATACAGTTTGAAGTACTGAAGTACACATTTTGAAAATGTAGGATTATACAGCAGCAGTGTGCAAGATAAAATAATACCTTTCTATTAGAGTGTTTATCTCAATTCTCAATGTATTTAAGAATTCATTAATAATTTAAAAATTAATAATGTGATTTGTTAAATCATAGCAGTTCCACACACTCCATCTATATCCCTCTGTTCTTGTGGAAATAACATTAGAAGCCAACAGGTGAAAAAAACCCACCCCAACCCCTCCATGTTTAAATGAATAAATCTGACCTCATACCTCTTGGGTTTTGCTGTCCGATGACTGTGGAACTGACAAGCTTCTGAACTTCAGTTGAACAGGCTTATCAAAAAAGGGTGTACAGTAAGTCACTGTCTGTTCCACCTCTCCTGGGAGAACTAGTGACCCTGCTGAATAAAAAATAGTCAACTTTACCCTTCCATTCAATGTATAAATTAGCAAAATCCTGTGTAAAATCCTGCAGTGCTTAGACACAGGCAGAAGCTTGTTAGTCAAAGTGTGCTGTACTTATTGTTGCATAATACATAATAAAGGCAGATATCTTTAAAACAGATCCATGCAGTCCTGAGCTAAAATCTAGATAATAAAATACACTATACTGAGGAAAAATCAAACTTGGTTGAAAATAGACAGGTAGCTCTTCTTTCTTGAGGACACTAAATTAAAAATCCGGATGTAAACTCAGAGAACACCTGGGATTAGATTCATCTCTTTCATAACAAAGAAGGAAGGTCCTGAGCAGAGAGGTCTGCAGTAGGACTTACAAAATACCAAACTGAATCCTGGTCTTGCCATTGATTAGCTGGGCAGTCGCATTCAATTATCTTTTGCTAGAGTTTCACCACCCGTACATTGGACATAAAGAATCTTTGCAAAGCATCTTAACATGCTCTCCCAAAACATTAAGTAAAAATACCTGGTAGAAGTACTAATATTCCCCACTACAATGCCAGATGACTCTCTTGTCCAAGGATATTTCATGGATGTTTGTTCCTCCTTGAGCTTTCCACAAGGAGGTACTTGAGAGAACTTCCTTATATCTGGGACACAGGAACATGTAACCTTTCCACACAGGCAGGATTTGGTCCACAGTTCACAAATGCACAGACTTTCTGAATCACTTTTCCTTTACATACTTAAGCAAAACGTTCATACTGGGAACAGTGGGTTTGCTTTCTGTGACACCTCAGACGGATATGCCTTAGGTTTAGAAATACCTTTTAACATGAATCAGTCTCAGCTCTGCTACAGCACAGATGTGTCCATCTTGTCTCAATAATGTTTTTATGAAGGAACTTAAGGGGACCATATGTCTTGCAATTTAGTCAAAGTATTATGTAAATCTACCTACTATTTTTTCTGACTGATACACAAGTTTCTTTACAGCTTTATACTACATTTTAGTAGCTTGATTTCCTCTTGAAATCTCAGAATAAATTTTCAAAGCACTGCTTAAATATTAGTTAATGGAACGAACAACAGGGTACATAGATCCAGGGTGAAAGGAAGAAGTGGCAATTTATCTCTGCCTGCACACTTTTACCACAGTAGTGGCGTTACAGACCTCTCATTCTCCTGTAAATCTGAATTTGAAAATAATGATTTCCTAGCTAGGCCTTCATAAAAAATCCATGATCAAATTCTTCATTTAGTTGTCTTCTGGGAATTGTGTACTATTTCAAAGCCAGTAGGGCTTTTGACTTGTAAAATAGAATGTTCTTTAAAAAAGAGCTGAATTCATTCCCTTGGGTATCTCATTCCTGGATTTTTGTCTTCTGGTTCATGATTCACGTGTAAGTGGTTTCCAGTTTTCATCCCTATTCTCTTGGTTGCTTATATCTATCTCTAGTCATCTATGTGCTTTCAGTACTTGTTCTCAGCATAGCATCTGATCTTAATCTGCATCAGTTATATGAGAAAGCTTTCTGAAAAGAACAGTGCAGTCCACGGGTATATATGTTATGTCTTCACATGCTCTGCAACTGCTTGTTTCGATCTTTCATAACTTGGGTCAAAACTATTTGTAGGACAGAAGGAAGACGAGAATGCTCATTTAATGGCATCTTCCACTATTGTTTCAAACTTGCACCCTAAATATATACCTTCACTGAAGGAAGGAAAGTCTGGACATCAGGAGGTTTGTATCACCTCCTGATATAAACACTGATTTTTTCTGTACTAAGAGCTTCCCCCCCCAGCAGCCCAATCTGCGGAGAGAAGATGAGGAGGAAGCACTGTTATGCAACAGTCTGGCAACAGCTCAGAAAGACAGCTCTTAAAAATTAGGACAACAGAAGGAAATTTATTTTTGCTTTTAGCAAGAAGTGCTTGTCATACTCAGAATGTTAATTCCACTATTTTAAGGCTCGTTAGTAATGCAAACAATGTTTCAAATTCCCTTCAATCACCCCATAAGAATGTAGTAATCAACCTTTGTTTGCCAGTAGACATGCCAGAAATGAGCTTTGTCTCTCTATCCTGGCTGCGTGACAGCATATGAAAGTCTAATCGGTAAATGCTGCTTTCTCTGATGTTTAATCAAGAAACTCCTTCAGAGAGAAAAATTAGGGAGTTTTGACAGTCCTTTTCTCAGTGGGAGCTCCCAAAGGAACTGTAGGCTATTGTAACTTCTAGCCAGTACCTCACAGCTGGTTTAGGCTGATGCTACAGCACTAGTGGATGATGATCCTAATTAAGCTGCTAATTATGTTCTCTGTGGAGGTGATTAATTAGCAACAGGAAAGCCTTGGATACTGCCAAAGGCACCATATATAGAGATAACTGAGCAGGCAGTGATATCAAAAATCTGAGAAGAGTTTTTGAAATGTACCTCTTCTTATAGCATGAAGAATCAACTTCCTGGATGATATGGCAGTGAACTCTGATGATTTTACTCAAGTCCAGCATACTTTAATGAAGTATTTGGAAACTGATCAATTCTATTCTCTTTAGTCCCTTTCCCCCTCCCACAGGATAGACCCACAGAAAGTGATTACTGCTGAGTTGGGGTTTTTTGCTCATTGTGTACCATTCACGTTAATTGTAAATACAGAAAAAGAAGAATCTATTGGCACAAACCTGATTTGAACTTTCAAGAGTGAAGAAGTTGAAAGTCTTGTCTAAATCTTTAGCTTTACTGTAGCCAAATGATGCCTAGCTATAGATACATTAACACAGGTTTTACTACTTTCAAACACTAAATTTCACAAAACTGCTGTTGATGGGGAGCTGAGGAGGGAGGTAGTGATAGCAAAAAAAGCTTAAAAGCTAAATTTTGCTGTGTCCTCTGATTCTCAGGCTTCAGGCTGTTAGTCTGAAGAGCTGTGAAATCATCTTGAGGCAGTGTTAAATGGATTGCAGAGACTGGAGGAGAAAAAAAGAAAGAGATTCACCAGTGGGGGGGAGCCCCGTACTTGAAAAAACCCACATAATTTAACTCTGAATCCTCTTCCTCAACCTAATTTTTTCTGGATGTAAATATAGGCTCAAAATATAAATCAAAAAGCATAGATTATGGAAAATAACAGATATTGACATAACTTGTCTAAAGGATTATTTAAATAATCAAATAGTTATGCTTGGCCTCAGCTTTAAAGTAACTGAGTCACTTGGGTTCTCCTCAACCTCTGTGGGGGTTACAGAGAACTGGAATTTTGAAAAGACAAGTTTACAGTTCCTCAGGGCTCTAAACCGGATTAGGATGAGAGACTGATATCCTTGCCTATGCAGCCTCACCCATACATTTAATTAGTCCTATTTTAATTTTCTCTTGTATTTAAAAAACAGCACACTCAAGGTCTCTAGACACTGGAGGTTTTTTGGTACTTTTTACAAATATTACCTATTATTACATAACTATCCTTCAAGCCCTGCAGCAAGTGATTTGTCACCAGTCCTGGAAAGGAATTCTGTTGCCAAAACATAGGTACTACGCATTTTCCATCCATCCCCAGAGACAGCCTGATCATCTCTATTGTTGCCTTAAGCTACTTACAGTAACAGATTAAATTCAGTGAGAAAGAGCGATTAAACAGTCCACCATACACATGCTGGCTCTACACGATGCATTAAAGCTATGGTTTAGGGCAGCAACTTACTTTGCCAATCATGGTTTACTGTGCCAAAGTCCCACAATGGAACGCACTGCCCTGGTTTCAGGCTTTCAGCCCAGTGCTGTCTAGTGAAAACAGCTACAATGAATTTGCACACTGGCCAAATCTATGGGATGCTTTTTTTTTTCCTTTTTTTTAAGAAGCAGCTGTATTCATTAACACCTTAAAAGACATTGGACTTGGGATAATAAGCTGGGAAAAAAAAAAAGAGAAAAAACACACTAGAATGTTTTTTCCAGGACATCTCCCAAAAAGCACTGGTTTAGATGGGATGTTTTAACAACCTCTTTTCTATCATGCTTTTTACACTGCCAACTTTGAGCCACTTCCCCTTCAGTGTGAATATTTATTGTATTAATATACACTTGCTAACTCAGCTAACTGATCTGCCCTTTAAAGCTAAATGAAGTACAGAGATACAGAACTGTTGCCAATAACAAGTACAGATAAAAGCTTGTTGTAATTATACTAGCCAGGTATGCTATTTTTCACTGGGTGTCCTAGCTTGTTTTGCCAATATAAAGTCTTTAATCTATCATTTGTTCTGACATACGGGTGGCAGCATTTAAAAAGGCCAGCAACAGAATGTCTTTCAAATTTGTGTCACACTTTGCCTCACTTATAAACTAACTGGAATTCTTCAGAATTAATCCCTTATTAGATGGTCAATAGGGGTATTATTTTATATTACATTATTATTACAAACAATAGAAGTGACATCACTTTATATTTTAATTTGCATTTTGTTGCTATGGTTTCTACAGGAGTAAGAATATACCTCTCTTATTATGAAGCCTATCAAGTGGATTTTAGACATGTAAAACAACTATCAAACTGTAAGTCCTATTTTCTGCACTTAGGAGTTGTGCTGGTTTTGGGTGGGATAGAGTTAATTTTCTTCATAGTAGCTAGTATGGGGCTATGTTTTGGATTTGTGCTGAAAACAGTGTTGATAACACAAGGATGTTTTTGTTATTGCTGAGCCGTGCTTACACAGAGTCAAGGCCTTTTCTGCTTCTCACACCTCCCCACCAGCGAGTGGGCTGGGAGTGCACAAGAAGCTGGGAGGGGACACAGCTGGGACAGCTGACCCCAACTGACAAATGTCAGTTGTCATGCTCAGCATATAAAGATGGGGAAAGAAGAAGGAAGGGGGGGACATTCGAAGTTATGGTGTTTGTCTTCCCAAGTAACCGTTACGTGTGATGGAGCCCTGCTTTCCTGGAGATGGCTGAACATCTGTGTGCTGATGGGAAGGAGTGAATGAACTCCTTGTATTTGCTTTGCTTGAATGCGTGGTTTTTGCTTTACCTATTAAACTGTCTTTATCTCAACTCACAAGTTTTCTCACTTTTACTCTTCTGATTCTCTCCCCCATCCCACCGGGGGGGAGTGAGTGAGCAGCTGTGTGGTGCTTAGTTGCTGGCTGGGGTTAAACCATGACAGGATTCAAGGGGAAATTTTTCATTTTGACTCAACAATGATTTCCAGTGAAGAAGCCCTGGGCAAGACCCAGGCTGTGGGTTTCCCAGATATAAATTTGGACGTTGTTCACTTTCCTTACAGACTTTAGAAGGAATAATTAGCTTCTGGCTATGCAGTGTTTCAATGTTATAAAATACAATCTAAATGCTTAATGTTATTAGTGAGCACTGTTGATTGCTTAGGGGTTGATACGACTTATTTCTGTACTGAAGCAGTCTGTGCAGGGAGTTTATGCAGGGAGTGCTCTCTCATGAGAAGAGCTGAGGAGAGCAGAGATTGAAAGCCAAATCAAATGTCACATAAAAAGCTAGTAGTTAGCACACTGATAATCTACAGTAGTGGTGGTATAAGGTTATGTTTATTGTTTTTATAATCACCAATAAAAGCACTAACTGAAAGGTTTTCCCAATGTGGCTTGCATAAAGTGCTATTCAGACAGTACAAGCAGATGATAATTTTTGTAATTCTCATCTTATTCAAATGCAGTCTGTTTTACTAGGGGTTTCTAAACGTATGTTATTAACATTTACTCTTGCACATACACAAATACACAGAAATGACTGAAAAGCCTGGAGATAGGCAAGGTCTGGCATGATCCATAAAGTGGCAAGCTATGCCCAAGCTCTGGTAGAGCTCTTCTTTCCTCACTGCCCTGCTTGGTATTTTAGTGTTGGGCTTATTTCTCATCATCCATTTTGTGGCCTGTTTTGAATTAGAGATATCTAACAATACTTCCATGAACTAGATATAAACAACTCTCATTTAATTATGATACAAGTGAAATGTGGGTTTAGGCTTCCACCAGTGAGCCCCAGGTTATTTTAATAGCTATGACCAGAATTTAAGACATAAACACAAACCAATGTCCTACAAAGGGAAAAACGGGCATATATGAACACTGCACTGAAAAGAAATCTTTGATGTCTGTACCTGATACAGGACTGCTATCTTACTCCCTCCTTCCTGAGATGCCCAGGTTGGAGAAAGAGTATTTGCTGTAAACCTGACTTATGTTGGTTTATTATTTTCTTATGAATTACAGCCAAGCTCCAAATATTCATCAGCTGGAAGTCTCTAAGCCCTCTGACTTCATAGGAATTCTGCACATACAGAAAGGAAAGACTAATCAGACCTTTAATGGATTAGACAGACTAATCAAATGGCAATAACTAAGGAACTGAGAACCAAAGTCCTGCTCTGTAATAGTGTCCTGGTTTCAGCTAGGATAGAGTTAATTTTCTTCCTAGTAGCTGGTATAGTGCTGTGTTTTGGATTTAGCATGACAATAGTGTGATAACACACTGATGTTTTGGTTCTTGCTGGGTAGAGTTTACACTAGTCAAGGACTTTTCAGCTTCCCATGCTCTGCCAGGTGCACAAGAAGCTGGGAGGGAGCATAGCCAGGACAGCTGACCCAGACTGGTCAAAGGGTTATTCCATACCGTATGACATCATGCTCAGTGTATAAGCTGGGGGAAGAAGAAGGAAGGGGGGAGACGTTCAGTGTGATGGCGTTTATCTTCCCAAGTAACCGTTAGGTGTGATAGAGCCCCGCTTTCCTGGGGATTGGCTGAACACGTGCCTGCCAGTGGGAAGTAGTGAATGAATTCCTTGCTTTGCTGCGTGCACGGCTTTTGCTTTACCTATTAAACTTTCTTTATCTCAACCCATGAGTTTTCTCACTTTTACTCTTCCGATTCTCTCCCCCATCCCATTGTGGGGGAGTCAGCGAGCGGCTGTGTGGTGCTTAGTTGCTGGCTGCGGTTAAACCACGACAAACAGCTTCCTTCAGTGACCTTAGGCAAATCCCTTAATCTGTGTGGCTTGGTTTCTTTGTGCAGTCACAGGTATAGATAAGGAAAATATATTTAATCACTAAAAGGTCATCAATTCTGGTGGTAATAAAGACCACACGAGCATCTATGATAGACAAATAACTACAGACACTAGGTTTCTATTTACTGTTTAGAGGTGGGAGAGTTAAAATTATTACAGATGTATGGACAGTTCAACACAACTCAAAATGCTCATAATTGGAATTCTTAAAGAAGTTCACTGTGAATTCAAAATTAGTCTCATCTATTTTAAGCCCCGGATGAAATCGTTTTAATAGGAAGGGACAACACTTTCATTAAGTATTTCCATATTATAGAACTTTCTCTTAGCACCCACATTACTTTGTGGAGAAACTTTTGTAATCAAAATAATTTCAATACAAAATAGAAGTGCACAAAAATGTAGAAACATTGCTAACAAGAAGTGTTCTGCAATTCTAAAAAATCTTGAAAAAAATAACTGCTCACCAATACACAGTATAATAAATACTCCTTATAATTTATTATCTCATTACCTGTTAGAATGAGGAAATGATTACTTTAATTTGGGGAATTTGGGCAATTTGAGGAATTTTTTAGCAATAGAAGAACTGAGGAAGAACATCTTTTTTAGAGGAGAAATGGTGCTTTAAACAACATCCATACTCTTGCATGCAAACACAGACAACGATAGTGAATATGAAGGGGTGGGACACCTACCACTGCATGTCTCTTCGTCTGTGTCTATATCTTCCAAATCTAAGTACTTGTCCACCTGCCATAAAAACCCCAAATTTGAAAATACATTAGAATGTATTAATTCCATTTCTTATTGTACAATCTAGAGCAAATAAAAGAAGCATTACATTGTCTCCTTCATCTTCTCCATTCTCCCCTGCATTTTTCCAAGAAAGCATATGAATTTTCTTTGAAGTGTGTAACCCAAAGGAAATAGTTTTAAGTATAGACGAAGAATTGCTGCCAAAATTGCTGCATACCAACTACAGTGATGGGAAAGAAGCCCAAGCTGTACAGCAACTTCTTCAGGAACTTAGTGGGAAGATGGAGAAGTAAAATATTTTCATAGGAAAAAGACACATGATAAGTTACTCTGCATTTTTGCAAGCTCACTGCATATGGTACAGAGGCAATACATGCTGTAGGCAAAGGAGAGCTAGATCCTTCTGTTTTGATACTAATAGTGAACTGAATGGGAAATAACCTAAGAGTTATTAAATTTTTAGTATTTCATCTGGGACATTGCACTACTGTTTTTTCAGGCTGATGTCCCTTCAAACAATTTAAACTATCTGAAACATAGCACAATAAAAGACGTTTCTTATTTCAGGTAGCACTGAACAGATGCATAGGGTGAGAATGAAAGGCTTTTCCCAGCGTATGTGCAAATAGTGTTACCAAGGAGGATTTACTATATGCACTGCGTAGTCTTCTGTGTTTCCATTCAGTAATTAGAGATGCTCTTAGATAATTTTTTCCAACCTGATTTGACACCATTCTCATCAACACTTACATAACCTTTACACTTTAAAAGTACATACTCATTAACATTGGAAAAAATTTTGGATGGTGATGCTCTCATCCTTCTTTCCCACAGATGGAAAAGAAATACATCAACAAATTGCAAGTACTTTGTAAATGAATAAAGCAAAAATCAGTCATGTTCTACTTATAATCCCCACTTTGAAGAAAATCAAAGAAAACCTCACCTTCACTCTTTCAGACAGACTGAGATCATTTCCATCAGAGCCACCAGCTTTCCAGCTCTCATTCATCACCGTCTGTAGATAGATAGGTAGAAATACTTACATGCATGAAACAGAACCAAAATCACAGTCAAAGCTCCTACTGATTCACACATACAGATCCTTTATGGTGTATTTAAAAATTTTTAAAAATCAAATGCAATGCTCCTGAAAACAGAACGTATGCAGGTAATCCTCTGAAATCCTACACAGGACCAGACTGAATCAATTGGAACAACAGTGCAAGTAATCATAACATGCCTAAAAAGCAGCATTTAGACCAGAAGTATTGTTTTCAGTGGCAGTTTTTTCCCTCTTTCCTTTCCTCAGGGCAGGCTTAAAGGTTACAGTGGCCAACTTACTGCATTACAGCCTCATCCTGCTACGATGCTAGCAATTTTTCTGATGCATTCTACTATTACTGTATTTGTTTCTTAAACTGCTAATGTGACAAAAATGTGCCGCCATGCCTGAAACTTTCTTTCTGTAGCTACAAAGACAAGTATTAAGATGTTCCATGAAACAAGGGATAATGGAAATTGCACATTGCTTTATGGGGCAGAAAGACAATTCAAAGTGGCTAAAGTAAGACACCCAAAGGCAGTCTATCCCAATGAGGCAACCATATTCCTCATGAGAAAAATGGCAAAAAGATTCTTGTCGTTAGTATTATATAATCAACTGAGAAAATGTGATTGTTTTAATAACCTTGCTTGATTCTACCTCAAAGGCATGTTCTAGCAGGGAGGAAAATGACAGCTTGTGCTCTTTGAGGCCTGGCAGGCCCATCATTTGAAGGCACTTAAGTGTGTTGCTCTGTGTATTGCACAAAATGACCTACTACTTCTCTTTTAATAAAAAGTTTAATGAAGGGAATTTTAGAGTACAGGCTAGATCACAGCTTAGTTATTTTTTATTCAGGCAGGAGGGCAGAAGTTCTTAACAAGTGGACTCAGATTTCCATCTAGCTCTCTCCAGATGATGTCTGTTGTTTTCCTGTCCCTACACATTAAATCCCTAATCTCATATGTTTCAGAAGATTAAAAATGCCTCTGGCCTGCCTACTGTTTACTTTAGGTAGCTAAAGCAATCTAGCTTCAGTAACACAGAATTCAGTACTTGCTAAAAACCCCAAGAAACAAAATAAATCTGTGCATGCTGGCATCCATACTCTTAAGACTTTTTCCTTTTTGCCAGCCTCTACTGTTAACTGCAGTCTTCAGTGAAAGCATTACAAACGTCCTTGCAGGGTGTCTTATTTATTAGTCAGATTATGGCAGCTCTTCAGTAGAGCAAATGCCACTGCCAAATGTGATCCCTGGAGGTGCCTCTGTAAGTATTACACACTTAGGTAGTATTTTAAATATTTGCCTCGGATGGGGTAAATACCACTAGCCTCTAACATTTGGACAGTACATCTCCCCATGTTTTCATCTGTTTGAATGTGGTGCTTGTCCACATGGACAAATGTTAACTCATTACCTCATTCTCATTTGGCATCTGTGGTGGAAGACACCCCCACATTTCTTTGCTTCTTCCAGGTGAGCCATCCTGTTTATTTCTGTTTGATAATTCAGAAGTAGAAAATGTTTTTCTTAGGGAGTCCACTTTACTTCCTTGAATTGTCTTCCCCTCTTCCTCTGCAAGGAGAACCACACCAGATCAGATAACATAATGCACTCTCCAAGAAAATACTGCTTTCATCCAGCACTGCAAACACCAACACATATGAAGAGAGTCTCTTCTTTGCGACACCACTATAAACCCCATAGCAACTGCATGCACTCAAGTAGAGCTATTTTAGATGTACATTTTCAGAATGAAAACCAGAAACCCCCATCATTCCTTAACACCAACACACACTCCCAACACTTACATGTCTAGTTTTAAAAGTCCAGCAACTGTGCTTATGCGAGATCTGTGCTCACAAAATCACTTGATACCTTAAGCAGTTCAAGTGCACATATTCCTTCACATACCAACCAATGGTGTACTTTCTTATCAAGCACAAGAAAGGACTCTGATTTTGACCACAGTAAAGTAATGATCTGGTCCAAAGTGGAGTAGTTCTTGTATTTTCTACCTCAATATCTTGGTATCACCCTGTTTATACTGACTATCAGCCCAAATGTGTGCCCTGAGTGTGAACCTCACAACCATTAGAGCAAACGCCCCTGTTGCCTAGTATAAAAGTAAGCCTTGGCAGTTCTTGTCAGAGCTGATACTGATACTGGCTGTGAGTCCGTCCAGGGCGAGCAACCACAGTGCTCTCGGGTGACCATGGGCACCACTGCCAGAATCTCCACCAGTCCAGGACCATGTGATGAGATGCACTGACAGGTCCTATAACCTAGCCCCTGTATCTTTAGTTAGTAAAACACCACATTTGAGCTGATTTCTTTAGGCACTGCTGTCTTCAGTGTTTAACAACTATAGTATGCTCTTGACTTAGCTTAGTACCAATTTGTCAGCAATCTGACTGGGTGGGAAAATTTTGTGAGTAAATATTTTTTTATCGGGATCAGACTAACAAACAGCAGCATGCCAGTGATATTTAATTGCCGGAAGTTTAGGTCCTGAGATTAAAGATTAAATACAGATTTTCAAGCAGGGTTTGTTCCCTTAGGGGATTCCTTTGGTCTTGAAAGACAGACTGGAAAAATGTTTTGCCAGTGCATTCACAGAATATTGGAATAATTTCTCTCATGTTTATTTTATACATCAATAGTGGCTAATTGGGCCCTCACTGAAAATAGAGAAGTATGCAGAAACAGAACTGAGTCTTTCAATGATAACTTGTGACATCTTTCTGACCTTTAACAACTCCATGGACAACAAGAGCAAAGTTAAGACAAGTATTAGTGCTTCTGACTGTCCTACCAGCCAGGTCCATAGAGTACGGAACAGCCAGCAGAATTAGGATACAGATAGGTGATCATCAAATGAAATCTCAACAGTACAGATTGGATCTAGGAGCTGATTACAGATCAGGGCAAGTATGTGCATGGAAGTATGGATTTCCGAACCCATGCTGAACAGTTTTTTTCCGACAACATGGCAAAAAATACATATCATGGCCAAAATAAAAATGCCAGACTTCTTATTATAAAAGTCCCATTATCAAATATGGAGTGGCTATAAGACAATCAATTCAAATGAACTTCACACTCAATGTTCTTAATGAAAAATAAATGCTTGTTTAACAGTTTCTTGGGTTTAGTTTGAAAAATCTACTTTGTAACAATAAGAAACACTGCAGTGCATTTCTAAAGCATAATTATATGTTACAGGCATTGAAGTAATTCTTGTGGAGAGTTGTAATGATGCCCTTGGGGTTACTACATTGAGCCATCCACCAAAGAGTTATTAAACCCCAGGGACAGCTCTGTGCTGCAGTTACTATGACAAAAGGGCTAGCAGTTTGGGCATAACCTGAAGTTCACACTCATAAGAGTCCAGGTTCATAGAAAGTAAATTGCACCAGACCAGAGCAATCTAGCAAACAGATTTTAATGCTCAGACCACAGATGGATCCTCTGAGTAACTCCTAAATCCCAGGTCTCTTGATACGACATCTGCCTTCTCCCTGGTTTTTTAGCAAGTACTTTCCTAAAACAATATTTGGAAACAGCAGTACATATGGGCAATCTCTTCTTCCTACACACTCTCTTTTTCAAGCCATGGAAATGAAGCAGCGTTACACAGGAAACCCTCTTTCAAATTCTTGACAGGTAAAATGGTCACCCACTATTTGAAGATATTTTTACTGTCACCCTACTTTATAGGAAGAACTAGATGACTAGCTCAAAAAGCTTCAATCTTTTGTTACTGTAGTGGTAAAACAGGATGGACTTCCTGTTTTATACTAAGAGCTGACAAGTTTGATATTAAAGACCGACAAGCCACAAAAGGATATTAATGTGTTTTAGGGTATGTGTGTATTAGCAAATTATGCAGACAAACATGCGCAGACCTATTGAGTAACAATAGGGACTGAGGACCCAGTATCCTCCCTCTGCGCATCAGGAGCCTTTATGTATGAGAAGTGAGAAAAAGCTTCTGGAAGCCACACACTTTTCTCAGCCAGATCAACAGAGAGACAAAAGGCATCATCAACTGGAATGATCAGCAACATAATTCATAGAGCCAAAAGGCTCTGAATAAACATGATATTCTTACACAAGCCTATGCCTATCCTGAATACCACTGTGGTCATTTTTCTAGGATATAAATCAGATCATCCTTCTCCAAAATATAGGTTCTGAATTCTCCAAATAAAATAATATCACTTTTAGCATCAAAAGACCCATGACACACAGTCGGGCAGTTATAATTGGACAGTACACATGAGCTAGCAAACTTATTGTATTAGGTTATATATTTTCTGGACAGCTGAGCTATTGTCACAGTTAAAAAGCTAGATAGATTAAATGAGCTAATAAGAAATCAAGTGCATTCACTTATGTGCCGTTTACCAACCCCAGACTACAGCTAGAAGCACTAGAAAAGAAAAAAGTCTAAGCAACCCAAAGCAGTTGTGAAATGCATGCTGTGGACAGAGTATCAGCTATGCAACCATGTACATAATGAGGCTATGCCACATAAATTGGAGGCGGAGAGGTGACTCAAACATTACATTGCTAGCCTCAAGCACAGTCCCTCAGGGCCAGTAAGATCCACCTTCAGATGTCCAAAGTAACTACTGATACCTATAGTTTCTCATTGCATGCATCACGTAACTGGCTCTCTTGAAGCAGTAAGTCACGATCTTAAAAAATATTATTAAAAACAACACACATAAATTGTTCTAAATTTAAAGAAACTACAATCTGCAGAGAAATATCACAGCTGTATTCCTTTGGCAGTGTTCTGAATTTCAACCATTTCTGTCCTTACTTTTGAACGAGAAGGGGAAGGAGGAAGGATCACATTCAAGCCAGCAAGAGGGTCACTCTGCCTTCCCCCTGACTAAGTGATAATTGACTCATTATTCACAGTCACAGTTCTCAACCTGCCAAGACCCAGATGTACAACACTGGCCTTTACAACATGTGACAAAAGTCCAAAATAAGGGATACAAACACAACAAAAAGTCACAGAAGAAGGCGGCTGAAATGATGGAAAGATTCACACATTCACTCTGCAGACATTTTTTCAGTCTTACTTTTTAGAAACTCCACTGTCAGTACCTTAACAATGAAATAACAAGCCAGCTTAGGTCTCTAGAAAAGTAAATCTGAGTCTCTCAAGAGTAGTATCCATCATAATTGTGTGTCACTGAAAAGTATGTTGCAGACTTCAGAAACATATTTCTGTCAGAAAGTATATTTAGCTTGATAATTTTTTTCTCTCCTGCTATCTATCCACCATATTGTTTAAAATTCTCTTTGTCTTCCAATTTGGAAGGGAATCTTTTGAAAATGTCCACTGATCACCCACATATTTCAAAGAATAATGAAGTCACTTATCACAAAGCCAGAGAAGAGAGCTACCAGGATTATCAGGAAAAACTTCCTGTCAGTGAAATCTGTTAGATGAAATAGTAGCCCCAGAAGAATGATAAAAGTCTCGTGGTTTGAAACATTTCAAAGCCAGACCAGATGCAGCAATCAACATACCATAGAAAACCTGGCTTGGGATAATACACTGGACAAAACAATACAAACTACCAGGTATTTCCCATTGTTTTTCAATTCAGTGAATTCATTCCAAAACCAAAAATTGGGTGAGAATGAGAAACAGGCCCCTTTAACTATAAAAGAAAAAAAATATAGCAAAGCTACTGTTGTTAAGTTCCAATTTACTTCTTTGTCCTCAATATGCTGGACTGAGGGCCAGCAGAAGGCCTGTGAATCCCTTAAAGCCTTTCCAACTTATGCTTTGATGGAAAATCTGGGATTCAAATCATAGTGACCTTGTGCAGGACTCCTGAACAAAAAATAATTTTACTCACAGTAGCATGATACGGTCTTGCACAGACGTCATGAGTACAAATTTCTTGTTCATTCACTATCTCCATTCTTCAAACACATCATCAGCAAACAGCCACATTTTAAAACAAGAACAAACCCTGTCACTGAAATGTTTCCATAAAATACCACTTTGAGATGTTCAAAACACCATAACATCCTGTAGGAGAAGTACCTTTATTTACCTATTTGCAACTATGTAAACCGTTGTATGGTGCTGAGTTCATTTGCCCTAAATGCCAAGCTGTAAGAGGAAAAAACAAATTTCAAGGCCAAAAATCCAATCTGTTGGGAAGACAATTTTTAAAGCCTTCTATTTCTTTTTGATAATTCAATCAAACCAGCTCCCAGATTTTCTGCAGTAACCCAGTCAAAGCTTGCAGCCTTCCTCTGCTTGTATATTGCCCAGCTGAGAACAGAACATAGTGTTTTATTTTAAAGTTACTTAGCCTAGAAAACCTGCTCTGATTTACATTCTCGAGCTATCTTCCTGTTTCCATGTATTTAAATGCATAAATCTCTGTAAATCAATGCAGTTTGTCCAACTTTTCATGACAAAAAGCCCAAGTATCCCATACAGTAAGTACCTGGTGGATTTCAGTATTAGGGTCTTATATGCCTGTCCATAAGTAAGAGCAACCCAGGTGCAATTCAGGCACCCAAACTTCATTATGTAGCGCTGTTTTAAGAGTCTTAGGGCATCCTGCCTAGCCTCCTGCTGCCACCCAAAAAGGCAGTGGATGTTCCATAGATACTATATCGTATCTGCCAACCCTCAGCATCTGAATTGTCTATCCTCTAGCTGTCTGAATTCCTAAAGTCCCATTCCAATCTTACTCAACCAAAACCCTCACTAATTTCGATGACAGTGATCTCACAGTAGCACTGGGCAAGCAGAACTCTTCTGTCAAAGTAACTTGATCTATAGAGCAGAGAAAATAACAACTTACTTGCCTAAATGTCCAAATTAATATTTGTAACACATCTTGAAAGTCCAATATGTCAAACATTGTGGTCTTCCATTTCCACATTTCACTTTCAATTAACAAGGGCATTTTTGCTGCTGAATCCCCTTTTCTTCACTGCAGTGTTTCCCCAGTGTAACTCACTCATGCCTATGGAATTCTTTCCTCTTTACACCAGAACAGAGATTCAGCTGGTGCAGCCTTTTCCCCTAATGTCTCTGATCTTACCCTGATTAAATGACAAATAATCAGTAAAAAAGTATTATTTATCTTTTTTTTTTCCTTAAAAAAAGGTCAGCTTTTACTATAATCAGTAATGTGGGCTTGATTTGTTTCTCAGTAATGCCAATTTCCTAAGGAAATTTCACTACACCATGTCCTCGGTGTAGTGAAGTAGTAGATACATATTCCGCGGACTGGGACAAGTAAATTCAGGGGGATGATTTCTGACTTAAAAGGGTAAACTCTTAAGTCCCAATTATTACTTGTGACTGCCATTTTTTTGATACTTCCCTCACTGTAGTACGTTTAAAAACCAGACAGGAAAGGACCTTTTTTGGACGTGCTCCTTCAAGGGAAGGACGAATGACTGTTACTCTCAAGTATATTTCAGCAACTCTCACACACCTGCTTTAGCTTAATGTACAGCAATACTTCTTCAAAACTAACTCAGCTCTTAATTTTCAAAAGTTTAACTGTTCTTTTACTGTATCAATACCTCTCTCTTTTTCCTAATGGAACCTGATGTTCTGGTTTTATGTAGTATCTGTACTTTATCTGTATCTGTAGATATTCTGTGTCTCTGTTGTGCTTTAGATAGTGCCAGTGTTAGAAAAGGGGCAATATTTCCTGTTTATACCACATTCACCCCAGCTGATCATTTAAAAATATGTATTATTCTTCCACGGTTCAACAGTGCTCTTGCTGGATACCTTCTCCATTTGAATATTATAATGCAGTCAGTTAAATAACAAGGCAAGTGTGCACTTCACCATTTCAGCAGCCTGACATGAGCAAAATCCTGCTTCTTCCAACAGATGATGATGAAAAATAATCTTTAAAAAATTCAGAAAACTATGACAGAAATCTTAGAGCAGATCCTCAGCTGATATTAACCAGCAGAGTCCTATTAAGAGAGCTACGCCTCTTAATATCTACCACAGATCAAGTGGTTACTATCACTACCAAGAAATGCCAACATACTAGATCAGATTTCTAGTCCTCACAATAGTGTTGGGGGAGGGGGACAGCTTCAGGCACAGGCAGTACACCTGACAGTATTTTGCAATTATAACTTGACAGTGTATCAGGATATAAAAGCTGGAAAACTTTTTCCAGAAGTTGATAAGGGTGGGCCTGCTTCCGATGGCTTCAGAAAATCTACACTGTCCTTTGCAGAATACAAATAGTGTTACATTTCAGAAATTGTGTTTGAGGGATAGTTTAGGAAGAGCTTTAAATTAGACAGTAACTAATGGGAGAATACTAGGTGTACAGGAACTCTACACTTTTTTCTGAGTCTTGGCTACATTGAGCCATACTTTGAACCCTAGCTAAAAGAAACAATGTATTTGAGTTTATTACTTAAGTAAGCACTCTGTTTGTTACACTTGCTTTTTTTTTTCTTTTTTACAGTCAAAGCAACTATAAATGTGCTTAAACTCATCCTCAGCACAAGGAAACTACATTAAATGCATATGTTGGGAGCACTGTAAAAGAGCAGGTGATATACCAATAAATCAGGACAGAATTGATTTTTAAAAACTTCCGTGTACTTGCATTCTAGAAGAATTCAGCACTAGCAGGTAAGTAGATAAGCACTGTAAGAAACAAGTGAATTGTACATAATTAAAAGCATCTGACATCTCCATACAAAGTATTCCTTTCTTAACAAATAATATCATAAAAAGATTACAGCAGGTGGGAACAAATTAATAAAATGTCAGAGAGCCCAAGACTTTCAAAACTGCTTGATTTTGGATATTATAATTAAGACATTAAGGCATCTTCAAAAAGGCCTGATTTTTTTTTTTTGGAAGGCAAATATCTACTTCTTGAAATTAGGCATTTCTATGTGACTTTATACTGGACACAGAAAAGCACACAATTCTATAAAAAGTTCAGCACTAAATTGGAAGTGAGGTCACTTGATTTCCGTTTCTGATTGTCCTGTTGAGCCACTATATGGCTCTGATCTCTGACTTTATTTGCTTTGCGTCATTTCCACATCTGGAAAAGAGGGCTAACAGTGCTTCCTCACCTCAATCCAATGACGTGAAACTTAGCCAACAGCTGCATTTAGTACACTTTGATGCCTTTCAAGGCAAGGTGATGAGCTAGAGCAAGAGTTCATTCTGTGTTACTGCTTTTTATAGTACTACAAAATTCAACCATAGCCAATATGCTACTATAGGATGGAATCTGTATCAAAGTATCAACAGCAAAATTACTAAATATTTCCCTTTTTTACATTCTAGAAAATCAAAGTTATGCAACAGAATGAAAATACATTTTTTTCCATCCGAAACAATCTTTACAAATTGTTTAGTAATAAGGGCATCACAGAAAAGAGCAAAGAATTGCTATTAGGGAAGCACTATTGTTCAAGGGCTGTCAAAGTTTCCAGGAGTCCAAGTGCCTCTGTCCTTATCTGGTGCTGCCAGCGAGCTCCTGTGCAAATGAGCACTAGTCATTTCCCCTCTTTATGCCTGATTTTTTTCTGTCCGTACAATGGAGATGAAGTACTTTTTGCATAGAAAATACCACTGAGATCTAAGGACAACAAATATCCATAAAACAGATCAGCTATTATTGTTTCAAAAATAATCTATTATGTTTGCATCCCAATGTCTGGGTTTTTTCTACATTTAGGGGCTCTGTATGATATTTGATTTTATACTATAGTGAATGAAGGTTACATAGAGATAGCTACAGAATTTATGATCAATAGAAAATGGCAAATTTTTTCTCACAACCAATTCTTTCCAATGATCCAGCACAACACATCAATAAAAAGCTTTGAATTGATGCTGTTTCCCTATTTCATGCCTTGTTTAAGTTCCCTGGGGATGACAGATTAATTTAATTAGTTTTATTGAACTGCCTAGTTGCTTTTATTGGCAAATCCACTCATAGGAAGAAGGCTGCAAATTTCTCTTGGGGTTAGCATTGTCCTACTGGTCCATTTTTAAAATTAAAGTGAATTCACTGTCATTTCTTATATAGTTTTCTGCTATGCTTTCTGCTGTTAAGACTCACATTTGTAAAGTGCCTCCACTGACACTTATGTAGGAAGTTTAAAGTTGTTGTTTTTCCTAAACATGGTTAACGAAAAAAGGAAGCAGACAGCTACCGTCAAATGGACTGTGAACTAAATACATCGCTCATCTTTCACTGGGGAATTAAATTAATCTGATCACAACACAGAATATGGCTCTTGCATGCCACCTGGAAGCAGAGAAGTAGTCAGCCACTGTCCAACTTCCTCTGCTTGACAGCTTGCTCGGCACAGAAGCATCAAAACAACAGTACTGAGGATACGAAGTATATATCCAAGGTTCAGTTTGCTTAGAGATGGATCTGATCAAAGTCCTCAGACTTCAACACACTGCCAGGCAGTGTGAGGTATATGAAATAGAGCAAAATTAACAGCAGGAATGGACTGAATTTAATCCCACTGGTCATATGCCCAGGACCATGGAAAAAATATGAATTTAAACTTAGGTTTGGATAAGAATTTTATTCATGGCAGCATTTTTCTATGCAGCTGACTGATCCAGGATCCCATATTTTTAGGAGTGGGAGAGGAGTAATTTAAAATCTAGATGAAAAATTTGAAGCTTGGATCACTTTTTTTTCTGTATTTTTTGTAGAAGGTCAAAGGAGGTATTTTATGTTTCAGTGAATTTCCCAATCTTCCTCTGAGTTTAGAAAAATGAGCAGATGCTGCCTTCTAATTTTGGACATCATAGTTCTCTCCACCAGATTTCAACCACTCTTCTTAAGATTTGAAAGAGCCTCTTGCCCTGTGTGGCACTTTTTTTAAAAAGCGGGGATTGGGTCTATTTCCATGAGATTTTGTCCAAAGTTGTTCTAGGAAGTGAAAAGACCACTCATTGACCACATCTGTGTCATCGATTCCTTTGTAAATCCAACTCTTCTGAGGCTACTTCAACTGCATAGTCAAGAAATAACTCTTAAGGTTTTTCTTTGGACTTAAAAAACATGGTGGAGTTGTACAACCTCAAAGCAAATGCCAGTTAGCTGTTTTATTATCAGATTGTTTTTATACTCAAAGCTAAAAGAACAAACTAATGAAACTAAATATGTAACTTGGTATAAGCATAAGAGGGTTCAGTGATTCTAAGAGCAGCACAAATGAATGTATTAAAATAGATGACTAATAAAATTATTCCTCTTGCCTATATCTTTGCTTTGGAATTGCACAAGAGGTGGCCATTTTTCTCCAGATGCTGAAAAGTTCTGCAAAGCTTTACAGCGAGCATGAAAAATTTTATCTTTCTGGACCTATGCTCTCATTACTCAATTATATTCCCATGGGTTCACCAGCCCGTTCATCTATCTATTCATTTTGTTAATATTACCCTTTTGACAAAAAACACACTTTGGATGCTGTATGTAGGAAAACTGAGAGACTTACCAGAATCTTAACTTAGCTCTCAAGTGTCCATCCATTACAGAATCAATAAAAAGGGTTAAAAATGTTTCCAATTATGGAGGGAGTGCTCCCATAGTTTTTAAATATTATGCATTTAAGATATATAGGTCATGTTCTGTTGGAGTATATATGTTTTAAATGCTTAGCTCAGAGTTTTAAAATTACATTTAAGTATGTTTATCCATGTCCCATCAGATCTGGTATAAGTGAGGTAAAAGCCTTACTATAGCATTTACTTGTCACTTGGTCTATGAGCTCTCATTCTGTCACAGCACCAAGCACACTAAAAAACAGAATCACTGTTTTTTTTAGGACTACTAAAATCTGGAAGATTAAATTCCTGTATCAAAGATATAATTTTATGGTCCAACTAAGTTATAACGTATCTGTGTGCTATTTAAACCACACACATATATCACTAAATGAATTACATAGAATTCAGAAGGACTTTATTTTGACTCCAAATCTTGTTCTACTTGAGCAAATAACACAAGGAAGAACAGGATCTCTATTCTTACTCTACAGGGTAGCCAAAGGTAATATCACACATTCAGATATAAAAAGACAATATTCTAAAAATGTGATTTTCTTGATTAGGATATCAGCAATCCTCAAAAAGCAATGAAAGTCAGGGATGCAAAAATTCATTAATACTGTTTCCAATTTTTACCAGAATGGAACTATTCTGTCAGCAGAAGATCCTAATGTGCTCATAGGGGGTCACTCCAGACTGACCCAAAGAGTTCTTTTTAGATAGGCCAGAACAGTCAAGGATGCTTGGGTTTTTGTACTCAAGGTATATTCTCTTCAATTCCACTGTTGTGCTGGTTTTGGCTGGGATAGAGTTAATTTTCTTCACAGAATCACAGAATTATAGAATCATAGAATCATTAAGGTTGGAAAAGACCCTTAAGATCATCAAGTCCAACCGTTAACCTAGCACTGCCAAGTCCACCACTAAACCATGTCCCTAAGCACCACATCTGCACGTCTTTTAAATACCTCCAGGGATGGGGACTCAACCACTTCCCTGGGCAGCCTGTTCCAGTGCCTGAATACCCTTTCAGTGAAGAATTTTTTCCTAATATTCAACCTAAATCATAGGAGCTAGTATGGGGCTATGTTTTGGATTTATGCTGAAAACAGTGTTGATAACACAAGGATGTTTTCGTTATTGCTGAGCCGTGCTTACACAGAGTCAAGGCCTTTTCTGCCTCTCACACCTCCCCACCAGCGAGTGGGCTGGGAGTGCACAAGAAGTTGGGAGGGGACACAGCTGGGACAGCTGACCCCAACTGACAAAGGGTTATTCCATACCATATGACATCATGCTCAGCATATAAAGCTGGGGAAAGAAGAAGGAAGGGGGGGACATTCGAAGTTATGGCGTTTGTCTTCCCAAGTAACCGTTACGCGTGATGGAGCCCTGCTTTCCTGGAGATGGCTGAACATCTGTGTGCTGATGGGAAGGAGTGAATGAACTCCTTGTTTTGCTTTGCTTGAATGTGTGGCTTTTGCTTTACCTATTAAACTGTCTTTATCTCAACTCACAAGTTTTCTCACTTTTACTTTCTGATTCTCTCCCCCATCCCACCGGGGGGGAGTGAGTGAGCAGCTGTGTGGTGCTTAGTTGCTGGCTGGGGTTAAACCAAGATAGTCCTTTTAGAAAATTAACTCTATCCCAGCCAAAACCAGCACAACTGTGTGTAAATTTAACTAATGAAGAAAAATTAAACATTAGTTAGGAAATCAGATTCTTATGAGATGCTTCCAAGAATAATGTAGAAACTCCTGGTGGAAATATCCTTGCAATCCCAACTACAGAGCTAGTACAAATTCATGCACAAGTGAAAATCACCTCATAGAAATATGGTACCCTGTGAAACCAGTGGGATCCAATTAGTTATATGTGTGTCTTCTGTTTCCAATGTTATGACAGTCAAAAATCTAACAGATGGTGATGTTTTTCAAGGAATTTTTTTAAAGAGCTCCCATATATTTACACACACAACTGAATGGGCTTGGTTATTTGTGTATACAAATAGCTATCTCCATATCTAATTAAGCAGGACTGCAAATTCTGACATTAATGCTCACTGTACAAAGATTTAATGTGTGGATCAATGCCATTATCAGGCCAAATTCAGAAAGGTAATCTGAAAATGGTCAGATTTTACTTGACAGTAACCACAAATATATCCCCACAGTAAATATCTAAACTCATACATAAAAGTGAAAATTTCTGGAACCTATTAGCAGGTAGTCTTATTAAGCTATCACAGTTGCTTTTTTTAAAAAAATTAAACCAAATGACTATTTTTCAAATGCAAAATTAAGAAAATAAGAATGTGATATTTTATAAAGTATTTTGCACTGTTCTGATGATAAAATGCCTTGTGCTTTAAGTGGAATTTTTGCAGGTCATTGGTTTATAATGCAAACCAGAACCTTTGGGTATTTTTAAAGGAAAATGAAGGTGGGAGGAAAACAAGCTGAGCTGTTTTGTTTACACCAGCATAGGAAACTGCATTTCTAAGCATTTGATTCAGCTAAAGCTCTGCCTTTCATACAGTTTTAGTGGCAGATGCTATAGTGACAAGGAAAGTAACTGAAATACACGCTGAGGCTCTTTGCAAGTAGTATCATGATATGCAGCATGCTCCTAAGATAGGAGCTATAACCAGTTGTATCAATCATACATAAAGAAGACCAGAACCTCATTTTCAATCCTCTTATCTCATCCCCCAGTGTCTCCTTTCTCTTTTATTTTTTATTGGGAGGAGACAGAAGGTTGCCACAAGATTATTTCTATGGCAGCTTCGACTCCCCCACTGGTTTTCTGCTCAGTGCCTGTGACTGACACTTAGTTCTGCCTGAAGGACAAGGACAGGACAGACTTCTAAGTGCCAATCAATGGAGCATGCCACATGCTGTAATTGAAAAATACAGTGCTTCTGCAATAAGATGAGGACATCATTTTTAGTGGAAAGCTGTGGTAAAGAGAATTGTAAGTGAGCAATATGTAGCTCGCATTTATTTTTATGGCACTTGACTTAACATGGCCAAAAGAAATGAACCTCAGCTACAGAATTTGGATCCAAATCTGAACTGCCTGTAATTCAGCAATGCTCAGATCGAGGTTAAGCCCCACCTTTTATTTCATCTGCAAAGCATGAGACCTTTTCAGCTGGATCCTCCTAATCTGATGTCCTGATGTGCCCAAGTTATCTGTTAGCTTAGCACACACAATGGCATAGCACAGCAAGCCAGTGTTAGTAAATCTGTGAAATTATCTAAATCCATACCCCTAATCTTAGGCCATCTCGTACTATTAAGTATTTTCCTTAGGCTCTTCTTCTTTTATGGAACCTTCTCTAGCAAAACAATACAGGATGTACCTAGCAAAAGCCTATCCTTCCAAATAGTGCATGCTCCCCCACTTCCCTAAAGCGAGCAAAACATGGTTAAACACCTGCAGAGACCTACCTTAGCAGTCTGTGAACCAAGCTAAGGAAAGTTGTCCTTAGGGATCCTACTGCTGATAGGAGAAACAAAAGCATCACAAGGATTTGCCTAAGGTCACAAAGCAAGTAAGTAGCAGAATGACACTAAGTACTACTGCTTCTCTTTTTACCTTCCCTTCTGGCAGCGATTTCTAACAGGAGATTTGGGAAGTTATATACCTTTCAAAAGATAAGTGAATGTATTTAGAAACTCTTCATATGACTGCTCGTGGCTATTAATAAATTGATCAAGGATGCTGTTGTTTAACAGTTGTTCTCCCATGATCCACACCTTGACAGTCGAACAGGTATATCTGCTTTAATAGGCTGCTTCTGCAATAGAAAGAAAAGAGATGTATGTATCTGTAGGCCGAAAACAAATTAAGTGACAAGTTCCTAAATCACATAGATGAGCACCAGACTGCCAAATTTTTCTTCTCTCCTTGTGAAGTTCTGATCTTGTCAGTGGGACTTTACACAACATTTCTCCCAAAATTCATGTGGACATAGTAATTTTAAGTGCAAAGGGAGAGACTGTGATCATCTATGCCTGAAATTTATGTCCTGGGGTAATATGGGCCACAGAAGTGCCAGCCTCTCTCAGTGGTGTTCATTCCCCCTCATTTTAAGTTGTTCAGTCTTAAAACCCCTGCCTTCTTTGCAGAAACAGTGACACCACTCACTAGCGTGTTGGATTTAACAACTGGGACACCTGCACATTCAAAACTTGGACTGAATCCATCATTCTGCAGGTGCACTGCTCACTGTACCATCAAAGCCACTAAACCCAGATTATGAAGGGCATGTTAAAACATGATGAGATGTGTGTGTATGCTGAGACAGCACACAGGACGGGGAGGGTATGATGGAGTTGGGCAGCCACAGATGAAGGCAAGGACCACTCTCAAGAAGGGAACAAATGCTGAGAGCTGAAGGAACCCCATAGGGGCTTTTCTAGACTTGGAAGCTCCACTTCAGTCACACAGCAACAGCTTTCCAGCCCACCTTCATCACCTTACCAGACTCTAAAGGAAGTAATGGCCCTGAAACAGCTCTCAATGAAGTATGCTGAAGTTAACCTTGCCCCTCACTTATAAAAGCTGTGTAAACGCATTTTAACAGCTGTGTGATGCTAAATAGTTAATAATATGACTAATTTTTTATACACATAAGACCAGATTACTAGAAGCAGAAAAACACAGGTGAGGACTTGGACATACATAACTGGCACGTTGTCTCACATGGTGGCAACTTAACAAAAAAATGTAAATGACCAGTTTGCATACATAAATGTGATAAAGATGCAAACATGCATTATACACTAAGTGCTTGATTTTCATGTGTTCCTGTGTTTCTTCTCTTGATTTACCACAGTATTAAGAAGTGTCTTTTGGGAATGAAAGCTTAATTCTTCAGCAAAACTTCAAATCAACTACACTAAAGAAAAGCCGCCAACCTAATTTTAAAGTTAAATAAGATTGAACAAGAATTGTTCAGAGCCCAGCAGGAAAACAAAACATGATTTCTAATGTCAAACTCTAATTTTGTTGGATTACCATCTTGTAAAGAAGACTAATGTTCTGAAGATATAAAAACACACACACACCCACATGACCTAAAGTTTAACTTTTCTAATGTTTTACAAAAAACAAACCAGTATTAATCTCTCTGTGGACTGACCAAGCAGAATATAATTTACTAGACTCTTGGAGGGGTTTATGCAAATCACAGTGGTTTCAGAGGGAAGCAATGCCTTCTATTCCTCATTATTGTTCAGTTATTACAGTCATTATTTGAGGTAAATTTCATTATATGAAAGACTGCAGTGATTTGTGAGGCTAGTGTCAAAAAAAAAAAACCATATATTTAATCAAGAAAATGGTAATAACAACCTTTTGGTTTTCTTTGGCATCTGGCATCTAGGATCTCCAAGTCCTTTATAAACACTAATGAAATAAACTTCTCAATAGTCCCATGAGGAAAAGCAAACAAATATTATTTCAAGTAACAGATGAAAAAACTGAGTCACCAAGAATTTAAATTACTTATAAACAAATCAGAGGAAGGCTGGCAATAAAGCTTAGATTCCTTTACTCTAAAATGCTCTAGGAAGCTAGAAAATTGATAAGCAATTTGGGGGAACACTTGTATCCTTAACCAAGCTGAATGGCAGCTTTCTCAGTGAACACCATGTTCTACAGCCACTGGGTCATCAGCCTGAGATTAAGCATCCAGACCAGGTGTTAGCAAAATGCTATAGCTCAATTCTTACTCTGCTGCGCAGTCTCTACTTCCTACAGAACTTAGGAAACTTCACTTCAGATTTTAACATTCTCTACTGGTTAAGCTGTAAAGGAGCAATAGTGCAACAAGACTTTGGATAAACACCAGGTTTTAACTCATTACAGTTAGCTAGGAAACACAGTGCTGGATTCAACTCAACAGAGTTTCAGCCAAACTGCAATTGCAAAATCCTGAACATTAGCCTCATGAAAAAGCAAGCACTGGATGCTGTTAGAATATAATCTAACATTTAATACCTGAAATCTCCTGACATATGGAGGTTAGGAAGTGATCCCTAAAGATTTTAAACATCTATTTCACTGAGCCTATACATTTTCATCTAGTATGCACTTCAATATGTATGCATTGGGAGAAGCATCATCAAAACAGTATTATTTAAAAAAAATAGCAGAGAAAATTCCCTGGATATTCCAAGCATGGGAAAAGATTACTTTCTCAAGACTAACAGCTTTTTTTACCAGAAAATGGACCAAATTTTTACCCAAGTCAAAGCAGTAAATCCATAGCAGCTCTCCTATAGCCAATAGAGTTATTACAGGCTTTAGTATATAAGATCTGCTATCACCGATGTCAAAGGTATTCACCTTGGCTTAAGAAAATAAAATAACTTGTAATTCATAGGCCACATTTCCTTATTTTTTCTTCTGGGAAAAAAAAACAAACAAGACTATATTTTGGAACGTGAGTTCACTAAATTATTCATATTTTAATAAATCCTAAATTGGAAAAGAGGGGAGAAAACCCTATTTGTCATTTTGGCATCCATCCTCCATTGCTTTTTATAAGAACTTCACAGTTTTGCTTCAAAAATCTAAAGCAAGAAATAAAATGCAAAATGGACTACAGAAGTGATTGTCCAACACAGACCTAATCTTCCCTTGCACAGCTGTGTCTACAGAATCATCTCCTCATGGACAGGAAAAAACAGCTAGGTCCTAATAAAACCCTAGGTTCTGTCAGAAGAACAGCCATTCACTCAAACAATAGAGAGGAGAGACTGGCAGCTAGAACTATCTGTCCCAGCCCTGTTTTCAAATAGTTTGAAGAACTGCAAGGTGCTATTGCATCACCCTAAATGAAAGCAAGCACAGAGGATGGTATTTGGAGAACATCTACTTTACCTGAAACTGAACATATGGTCAGGATGGATGGTACAATAGAGGTGTTTAGAAACATGTCTCAACCTATCAAGGTTTTTGTATTTTTCATTCCACTTTGGTTTTCTGCTGCTTCCCACCTACTTTATTCCTGAGTCTCTCTTAAAGGAACAATATACCATGTCAGCTACAGAGAAGTTTTGTGATGTGAACAGCTGAAACCAGGCTGACCAGAAGTCTCTCACCTTTGCTAAGGAGCTAACCAGTAGATTCTACATAAGTAAAAGGTGTCAGCAATCATCCAGTTCACAGCCTCAAGGCAAAGACTTCTTTGAACTGTCATGAAAAAAGAAAAAAATGTACAATAATGGATTGGAATCACCAACAATTTATTGGATACAATCACACCTCTATGAATGAAATGACTGCATTGTTCTGCTAGAGAATAGCTACCACTGAAATCAAAAACTTATCTTCTTTTCCCAAAAGGCATCAAACTAACTTGGAGGTTTCAAGGAAAGTAAGGCAAGGATATCTGATCCTTTCCCCGTGCTGGCTCTGGATAGTTTGAGAGTCAAATATCAGTAAGTGATGCATTCAAGCAGCAACTATACTTTCTTCTTTTTGTATTTCAATCCTGCTTATGCATCCTAATTACTGTAATGAGGTTTCTTGAGGGGATCATTCATTAAGCCTTGCTGATCATCAGCAGATTGTGCAAAATCAATTTTAGTTCTCAAAATGCAGTCTTCTTCCCAGCAGTTTAAGCCAAACCAGATATCTCTGCATTGAATCACAGAGGCAGGTCAAGTGAGTATTAGCATGATTATAATTACACAGTTATTAGTTCTACTAAACAATAAAAAATGTGATGGAATATAGGCTTCCTGGTTTACGCTGCATTTTTGAGTGCTTTATTGTGTTTCTTTTATATATAATATAGGCAATGAAAGAAAAATCAAGATTCTAAATTTTTAAATGGGAAGTGCAATAAGCTAATCCTCTCTACAAGCTCAGTAAAGCCTAACATAATTTTATTTTTCTGGGAAATAAAAAAAAAAACTTCCCTAGTGATTCTGGTATAGGTGAAAGTCAGGTTTCCACACTAT
The DNA here is from genome assembly GCA_020745775.1 of Theristicus caerulescens. NCBI lineage: Eukaryota > Metazoa > Chordata > Aves > Pelecaniformes > Threskiornithidae > Theristicus > Theristicus caerulescens. The sequence continues at coordinate 22,798,131 of CM036564.1, read as the reverse complement.
GAATTTGCTCTCCCAAAAGTCATTCTCAATAAAAGCAGGGATACTCAGAAATGTTTATTTATCCATCACTCATAGGTTCATGGAAAGCAGGACTAGATACACCTGTTCTTGAGATTTTATAACCTATGTCTGCACAAATCAGGTTGAACATAAACATATTATTTCTACATCTTATACTCTGTTACCACTGGACAATGCCTGATCTTTTTTCCCTATAGAGGTAGCACAGTAACTACACCTGTCACAACTAACTTTTTTCAAAGCGGTCTTTAATACTTCAGATCTAACTAACCTCTCATAAAAGCAATCCCACTCTCTTACAACCCACAATACAGAACTAAGCAACAAGTATTTCTATAACACCTCTCATCCATAAAGGTTTTACATGTCACTCTGCAGTAAACACCTTGATTCTGGGGACTCCCTTGGCCTGCTAGTTCAGCAACATAAAAGCTGTCACTAGTGACGGGGCAGGCTGCTAAAGGCAATGCAGAAATGATCTCTGCGGGTTGACTCCTCATATAGTTAGGCAATACGGCAGGAGTATAGGCAAGTCTTAGGTGTGCAGCAAGTTGTCAAGGGACCAAGTACAGAACCAGAGCTGGTTACTGCCTCCTAAGGACGATGAGAAAGCACACTGTGATTCAGGACATTAGTCTCCTCTCCAGCCTGTTCCAGAAGCTACATAACAGTCTGCTGCTTCTTACAGAAAAACATACCATCCCAATCTGCCCTCTAGACAGCAGTACCGTAGAAGTCACCCCGTGTACACCCATACATTTGTGTAAAGCTTGCTCAAGGAAGCTGGTTTAATTACACACAAAATGACTGACCTAGGTCCTATCAACTAAAGTAAACTCAATCTGAAGAGCAGGGATTAGTACCTTTGGAGGAAAAGTACCTGATTTCCACTCCTTGCTGTCTACCTTTTACCACATTAGTGAGTCAAGGAGACTCTAGAGGAGTATGGATTTGCTACAATAGAATGATAGAATCATTAAGGTTGGAAAGGACCTCTGAGATCATCGAGTCCAACCTGTTAACCTGACTGCCTGGTCCACCTCTAAACCATGTCCCTAAGCACCACATCCACATGTTTTTTGAATACTTCCAGGGACTGTGATTGTACCACTTCCCAGGACAGTCTGTTCCAATGCCTAACCACTCTCTCCGTGAAGAAATTTTTCCTAGTGTGTAATATAAATCTCCCCTGGCACAACTTCAGCCCATTTCCTCTTGTCCTATACCTTGTTACTTGGGAGAACAGACCAACCCCCACCTCACTACAACCTCCTTTCAGGTAGTTGTAGAGAGTGATAAGGCTTCCCCTCAGCCTCCTCTTCTCCAAACTAAACAACCCCAGCTCCCTCAGCCGCTCCTCATAAGACTTGTGCTCCAGACCCTTCACCAGCTTCGTTGCCCTTCTTTGGACACACTCTAGCACCTCAGTGAGGAGGCCAAAACTGAACACAGTATTCGAGGTGCGGCCTCACCAGTGCCGAATACAGGGGCACTATCACCTCCCCTGATACAAACCAGGATGCCATTGGCCCTCTTGGCCACCTGAGCACACTGCTGCCTCATGTTTGTCTGGCTGTCAAACAACACCCCCAGGTAATTTTCTGCCGGGCAACTCTCCAGCAACTCTATATTATTACAGCAATAAAGAATGAGGTAGCACCTTTGCAAAAGGAATAAGCTTGTATCAGACAACTGCAGTCAGAACTAATTTAGGTGTATCTAAGTGCTGGCTACTCCCAAAGAGGCCACTACCACCCTCTTTCCCTCTTCACCCCTTGGCTTTTCATTCCAGCCCATCCCTTGGCCAGACAAAATAAACTACCAATATAAAACAAGAAACTAAACTGAGCAAATACATATGTCCTGTTTTAAACACACATTTTCTGATCTGCCTTACAGCCATACAATCGTGAGTGCCTGCACAAGGGGACAGTGGGAACATGCAGTGGGAGCAAGGGAAGGATGCAGGATTGCCCCTTTTGGCAGCCTGTCATAGCTGTTTATGCAACCGTGAAAGCACGACCTCATCAGAAACACCACTCACAAACGGCCCAGAAAGCTGTGCTTCCTCCACGCTAGCAAAAGCAGATGTTACCAGGGTACTTATACCCACACTACCACTAGAGCTGGAGCCTGGAGTGCAGATTATCAGCCCCCATGGAGCAGAGGCATGCAAAGCTGGAACTCAAGCCTGTCCTTAATAAATGTTTGTTTTTAGCTATGGACTGTGGTCATTACCTTAACAAACATCCCAGGATGGCACCTGTAAAGTGGGCCAAGTGAAAGGAGTGATTTTGGGAATTTCTGCCCCAAGAAAGACATAAAACATTTTCAGTGGGGCAGCACAGGAAGGTTACCCCCTTTCCAGAAGGCAGTCAACTGTTTCCTTCTTGTCTAGACATCTGCAAAGCTACAGTTGCAAAAAAAAGCCCTCCCTGCTGTAATGTCCTGCCCTACTTTTCTCCCTCCTCCTCCCTGCTACTCACCACCTGCAGGGAGGCAGCGCTCCTGGAGCAAACACGACTGCAGCAAGCTCTGGCCACAAGCAGGTGCAGGTCAACTGAACTATGGGACCAAACGAAAAGAAAAGGTTTCAATTACAAAGGACAAAAACTTTTAGATGAGGTTCCTTGCAGCATCTCTCAATTCAATGTGATCTGCAACAGCTAATCCTGTTGAAATCAACTGGATGTTTGCCACTGCCTTCAGCAGGAGGCCTTAAGGGCACACACTTAATGCATCACCAATTTGTGTGGATGGGAGCTGCATCTGCTTGCTTAAGTGCATTACTGAGCCTCAGAGCTGACCTTTGCGATGGTCAAAAGCATGCAGCTCTCGTGCCCAGCTCGTATGAGCTTTTAAGGGATATATCTAAGGGCTTTAATTGCAAGCAAGCACATTGATCCTGTTTGATTTTGGTGCTATTATGTCAGTCCCGTACATGATCAGAAGTTTTTTTTAATGAATTTCCAATGGCTTCAGGAGCACTGCTCCCTTTAAAGACCACCTGGAGGCCTACGACAAGAGTAAACCTTCCTATGCACCAAGCACTCCTCCAAGATGCGGTAGCCACTGTCCTCTGGCGTGCAATCGCCCTGGATTTGACAGTCAAAGCACAGCTGGATTCAATCAGCTATTTTAGATGAGGCCTCCAAATAAAGCCCTGTCCCTCACATGTTAAATACTGTTTACTGATGGTTTTAGATGAGACAGAAAATTGAAGACTGTAGGACGCTGGACTCCCTGTGCCATTTTTTCACAGGTTTCAGCCCATGGGTCCTGGCTAAATACCCAGAATATTTGCATTCTGGCTGGCTAACCCTACATAAACGAGTAAGGCAGTCCTCCCTTTCCCTGCTGAGCTGGAGTGCCTTACTGCAACCCATGGGGAGCCAGCTACGTTCCAGCTCAGAGACGGCTGTGTTTTACTGGCAGAAAATACACTGGAAATATCTCAGTGCAATTTGTAATTATTTGGGATGAAGATGTAAACCACATATTATTTTAAGTAATTAACTGTAGAAGAAGAAAATCAAGTGAAACAAAGCATTTCCATAACAGTGGGCAATCTGCTGAAAACATACTACCTATGTCAATGTTATTAAAATAGAAATTGTGAAGGAAAAGTCTATTTATTCATTTTTGCATGGGTTCTCTGCCAAATAAATTCAGGATGCAAATCCTAGATGTTCCTGCTATGACCTGGACAGTTCTGAACATGATTTTCCTGCCTTGTAGATATATTATTCTGAAGCTACTTGCTGCAACTCCTCCAAAGCAGTTTGTCACTGACAGTTACAGAAGACCAGCTTGGACAGACCATGTTCTCATCCAAAACTCACATGCTGTTGCCAACAAACTTTAATTTCTCCATCTTTTCAGCCACAGTAATTGGAAAAAGAATTTCTAAAGATAAGGCATGTCAACTGGCAAAAGGAGAATAAAATGAATGTAAAATATTAAATGAGACACAGTTGTGGGTTGCATTTTTTGCTTAAACATTTGTACCTCTTTTGCCACTAGGTCTTTGATCACAAACCCAAACAAGGGTCAGAATACGTCAAGCACTTGGATAAGAAGCTGTCAAATATCATCTAGGCACTATTGAAAATAGAAATAAATGTAATCTGAATGTCCTTAAATTTGGGGTACGTTAAGTTCTTCAGCATTCAACTCTGCAGTACAGTCTACTTTTACCGTTGTTTCAGAAGTAATAGGCCCATATGGATGCTACAGGGCACAGTGCCTTAGAGCTGCTGTATTTCAGATGAGAAACGTCACCACATCCTATCTGCATTACCGTTATTCAACGTCTCAAGACAACTTTTGCAAACATTCGGTATGTTTGCTTTGCTGTACTAATGAAATTCCATTTCAAGCTCTTCCTACCTCTATTCTCACAGCAGTTTCAAATGGGAGATGAGATATTTCTAAAATACTGTGCAGCAGATGTAACTCAGGAGTGGGTGAAGTAGGGCCAGGAAAACAAAAGCAGGGAGCTATGAAGAGTGAGTTGTTTTCCAGGTTTTTCTGTTTATTTGGTGTGCTATGTTATGCAAGTGGCTTATCCTCTGTGCCCCAGCACTGCTAGCTGTTGAAACAATATGTTCCCAGAGGACTTCCCAGAGTCTAATTATTTTTTGTTGGAGAAAAGTGCTCTGAAACTGATGAAAAATGCCACAGAAGGGTGCAAAGTCTTTTAAGGTCTGATCAAAAGGCCACTAAAATAGGAAAAAAAGACATTCCTAATTACTTCAGTGGATTTTTGAATTGGACTTCTAGTCACTGGGTTGCATGCATTTGTCATTTCCTTTGCTCTGTTTCAATGTCACTACCTACTTGCAGCGGAGCATTCCCAGGGAAAGCAGTAGTACACCAATCAGCAGGAGTCTTCTTTTACTAGCTATTGAAATTATTTTTTCTTAGAACTCAAAATTACTTTAGATTACATTTTTATATTCCAATAGCACTGAAAAATTCCAAAAAAGATCATAAGCTTGACAGGTTTAGCACTATAAAAAATTAAACTATAAAGGAGCATATGCTGCAGACATTTACAATCTAACTAACAGACATCTACTGTCACTCTGGTCTGGTGCTACTGCAAAGAGTTAAAGCTTCTGGAGGCTGGTGGGTTTCTTGTTGTGCCATCTGAAGACAAGGGAGGAAAGAAAAAAAAACAGTCACAGCCAGTTAGCCACAGTAGACCGAGTTCTCAGGAGCACATCTGCAAATTAAGCAGATAGATTCCCCTCCATCAGGCTGTCTCTCCATGCCACAAGCCCCCTGTGCTGTCAGAGAAGATTCCTCAAAGCGCTCACATTTGAATCCCAATTACATAGAAAGATTCCAGAGGACGCAAAAAACCCCTATCAGCCAGGTACGTCTAACTTATTGTTTTGCCCAAAGCAAACTTGGTTGACACACTTAGTGAATGTTTTGAGAAATACTATATAAAGATTTCTTTCCTTAAGCCTGTTTATGGAGGACTTCAATGCTCTGTGGGTGTCTGGATATGATTTTGATTGTGAAGAATTTGGGAACAGCACTTGCTTTTCAGCGGTATGCTTTTTCATTTTGCAAAGGGAGAGCCTGCAGATCAGTCAGAGGAAAAAAAACAATATACAATATTGCAAAATAAATTTAATTCTACCGTAGATATCTGTGTTCATGCCAAGTTAAAAATAACTGCAAACTAATGGCAGAATTTAATGGTGAGCAATGAGTGTTTACCAACTAAGGCTCCATGCTATCCTGCAATCCATTCTCTGTGTCCAATCAGTGCTGTTCAAATACCTTATCTTTGGGTAAATGAAAGGTGCTTTGGGTTTGCTACAGTTCACAAGATCAAATAATTCATTATTTGGTAGCATTCAAATTACTGTGAAATTATTATGAATATGGTATTTTTTAATGTTGACAAATGTTAGTATGAAACGTCACACTAAACAACAGTACTGATTATTCATTGTTCTCCTGTTTAAAATGTTTTTATTGCCTAATCGGGTAACAGGCACAGCACATAGGTGAACAATTACTACATAGGGTCAAAGAGTAGTAAACACAGTTTGGGAGTGACTCATTGCCTAAACATAGTAACCTAGTGACATTTCATAAACCCTAGATTTATTAGGACACAGGACCTATGGGAGACTTGCTGCCTTCCATAGCAGAAGCTAGAAGACAAGAACATCCAAAGGCATATGAAATGTCACTTGATGTTTAGGCACCTGAATCCTACCCCTTGTTTTTAAAACACATTCAACGTATACTTCTCAGTGAATGTTTAATATAGTTTCTGAAACAATACACCACGTACAAAATTGTAACTATGTCCATCTATTTCCATACTAAGCACATTTCAAATTACATTAGCTAGTGCTTTTTAAAAGCACCTGCTCTCTTCATTTGATCCTTCTGTAAATAAATCTCCAAATGAATCTATCTAAACCTGAATTCCTTGTAATCTCTTCTTGCCATACGAACAACTATTAACTGAAAAAAACCAGCTTAAAATCATAAGTTTGATTTTAAAATAAAATAGGAGAGAATACTAGTTTTCTTCTGTTAGCTTATCTTCTAGCTCAGATCTCTACAGTTCACTTCTCAAATACAGGGGTTATAAAAGTAATGCTGAGATTCTCAGTTGTATAATCCTTGGAGCTTGATCTTTTATAAAAATACCAAATATGATGAAGCATGACTCAAGACACCATAATCAGTAATTGTTTATGTAACTCCACCCTTCTTTATTTATCCATCTTTACTTCTCATAGTGTCCTTTCCCCTCTATCTTGTGCTGCACCACAACAAAGGCATTTGTCTGTTTCCCTCCACACTGGCACTAATGCTAATCCGACTTGACAGTGACATGGTTTTGAGCATAAAGCTACAAAAAAAAACTTTAAACTTTTTGATTATAAGGTTAGATTTCTACCTTTTGGGCTCCCTGAAGCTGCTCAGGGTCAGATGAGCACTGGCCCAAAGGAATCAGCGGTGTTGGAAGGTTAGAGATTGAGGTCAGCATAGCCAAAGATCAACCACACTGTATTAACAGACCATAATTACCATGAAACAACCTGGAAAGCCAAAGCAATTCCAGCAAGTGCCTAAGGAGCAACTTCTGTCAGAGAATCTAGGATAAATATTCTCTCTGTTACTTACTGAACTGCTTGCTTATGTAAAGTTCAAGAAATATTAAGGGATGACAAGGAGGAAGTGTGTTTAAGTATGTTTATTTAACCACTAAATTCTGTGTGTCTATCAATCTCACTTTTAGTCATTTTCATTGGTCTTTTCTCTACTCTATATCTGCAACAGTCTCTTCAGATAGTATACTCTTCAGAACTGCATACTGCTCAGTATGTGAGAAATAGTTTGTGACATTGTGCACGCTAATAGTTGTCATGTTTGGAGATTCTTGAAGTAAATGTAAGAATATAAGATGAATGCCAACATTTCAATTAAATTGTTTGCCATTTTTAATACTCTCTTTAGACTTCAAATATAAAGTAGCAGTCAAACGCAGAACACTAATGTTACAAAATATAGAACACTAACTTACACGTGTTCATGATGCCAATCTTCAGTATGGAAGACGTACTACTTTTCTAAAGATCCTGTAAAAACAAAGAAGCTAAGTAACCACACAATATGAAAGAACAGTAAACCCATCTTAGTGCAAGCTCCTCTAACACCATCATTTTTTGAATAGCTGTAAGAATCAACCAGCAGAGATTCCTGTTTAGCGTTATCACCTGCAGGTAAATAACTTGGCAAATCTTTCTTCATGCAAATAATAAGAACAAAACCTGCTGTGTATACTGACATGCTCAGAACAGGGTTCATTAATTTAATTAACTCGTAACTGAACTTCACCTACAGTGCAGTACTTCTGAAAAGGAACCTAAATGTAGAAAAAACTACCACCTTCAGGGCAGAGGCATTAGGACTGGCTACACAGTGAACAGAATTCGACCATGACATTTGGATGATTCCACAATGTGCAAAAAGATAAGACAGATATTCCATGGATTATTTTTAAAACAGACTCAGTAGTGGCTATGCCTATTCTGTCCACGTGCTCTGGCCTAAGCACACCTGACCTCTGAAAGCTTTTAATGGCAGATCCATACTATAGCACAGCAGTTTGCATACCAGGAAGTGGAGCAGGCAGGCAGTACAGGAATGTGGTACAACAGCTCCTACTGTGCATGAGAACATGCACTGATGGCAATTTGATGTAGTCAGTATCATCAGTTCCCATGATTTTACAGTGACTCTCACTGTACACTATGTTGTTCCGGAGTACCTAGGTTTTGATGTCACATAACTAGAAGATACTGATCCTTCCTTAAAAAAGAAACCCTATGTGTCTTTATTTTGTTGTTACAGCAAAATGAAAAGCGGGAGCAAGGAAAATATGAATCCTAAAGATTTTAAAACAAGGAATGATATTTTAAAGTGTAGAGGTTGGGTTTTTTTTTTCAAATGTTGTATTTAAAAGCTAGTTCGTACCTTTAAATTCTGGGGATTTGGCAAAGGCTGGGACAGAGAACTTGGACATTTACTAAAAGGCACAACTCTGCTGTCACCAAAGGACAGTGCCAATGAACCGGGCAGTTTTGTCTCTCTGGTGTCTGTGCTCTCCAAAGCTCTTTCTGTGTTATTATTCAGGCTGACTACATAAACTCTTTTAGATTTTTGAACAAACAGGTAAAAAAAGTAAAAGATACCCCTTGAAACCTACTCATGAAAACATGAGCAAACAGCAAACATCAAAGATAAAGAATTTGATCACACTATGAGAACACCTGGCAGCGAGACTCCCAAGCCACAGAGTTACCCCAAGCAGGCTGCTCAGCACAAGCATGCAAGATTCACCCCGGCACTAACAGCTTCTACCTCTGCCACTTCAGCAATACCTACGTGGTCAGAAATACAGCTGGCATCGACAGCTCCTAAATGTCTTCAACAAATCTTGATGTTTTCCTTGTAAACCTGCAAAATGCTCAACTGAAGTTTGCGTTCAGCTACATACGCACTCACTCCAGCTCACTGACTACGGAGCACGTTCCCGGCCAGAGGCCGGGCTCACGGGCCTGGATGGGAGGGGAGCTCGCCACCCTCCCCACGAGCGGGGCGCCGGTCTCGGGGAGCAGGCGAGCCCCGCAGGCAGGCGGCCCGAGGGGCGGAGCGAGCCGCAGGCAGCTGGCCGCCCCCGGCAGGCCCCCAGGGGCCGGGGCCGTGCGACCCCCGCCCCTTCTCTGCAGATCCCGCGCTGCCTGCCGAGGCGACCTGCGGCACCCGAGAGGCTCCGGCGCACCAGCCCGGCAGCCTTGTGGCGAGAAACGGGCAGGAAACAGCCCGCCTTGTGTCACCCCCGGCTCTGGTCCCCCCTCCCCCGGGTGCCTCGGAGCCGAATCCCATCGCCAGGAGACCCGCCCGCTGGCGGCCCCGGCCCTGTGGCCCCACTCACCCGCCACCTGCCCGCTAACCCCTCCAGTCCCGCTTCCTCACGCCCGGGGACAAGCCGAGCGGCGGCGGGCAGCTCCACGCCGCGCCGCGCTGGGCCAGGCCGGGCCAGGCCGGGCCGAGGAGCCCAGCGAGAACTACCGGCCCCAGCAGGCCGCGGGGCTGCCGTTTCCATGGGAGCGGCCGGGCCCGGAGCGGGGCGGTGGCCCCAGCGCAGAGCTGCGGGGGGCGGCCCGGGGACCACCCACACAAATGTTCGGGTTTTACGTGCTAGCAGGCCGCAGTTTGTATAAAATCCCGGGGAACTGGTACACAGTTCTTGCTTGATTCATGGCCTGAGTTGCAGAAAAGGGACTCTCTTTGGGTCTCAAAGTGTGAGCTGAAATGCAACTTTAATACAATTTATTCAAGTACTGTTAAACAACTCTCAAAGAGTCTAAGGCATGTTTCATCTGTTTCTTTTGTGGTTTTTTCTCAGATATTGACCGCGCTATGGCCCAGTCAGCAGATGAAATGTCGCTGCAGGTGGTATCAGCTGTCAATAATTCGTCCTTGCTTCAGCCGGGCTTCTCTCTCCTGAATTTTGATGGGCATGTTTTCTTTTTTGGGCAGAAAGGATGGCCAAAGAGATCCTGTCCCACTGGTGTTTTCCTCCTCGATATAAAGCAGAATGAGCTCAAAATGAAACCTGCCTCCTTCTCTAAAGACTCCTGTTACCTCCCCCCTCTCCGCTACCCTGCTCTTTGCACACTTAAAGGCAATGCGGAGTCTGATGAGTACCAGTATATCATCCATGGTGGGAAAACACCTAACAATGACCTTTCTGATAAGATTTACATTATGAGCCTGGTAAGCAAAAATAGCAAGAAAACCACGTTCCAATGCATTGAGAAAGACCTGGGTGGAGATGTCCCTGAAGCTAGATATGGGCATACAATTAACGTAGTTCATAGCCGGGGAAAAAGCATGAGCGTTATATTTGGGGGTAGATCATATACTCCTCTTGCACAAAGAACCACTGAAAAATGGAACAGCGTAGTTGACTGTTTGCCATCTGTGTTTCTCATTGATTTTGAATTTGGATGCTGTACGTCATACATACTTCCAGAGCTTCAAGATGGACTTTCTTTCCACGTTTCAGTTGCCAGAAATGATACAATCTACATATTGGGAGGCCATTCGCTTCAAAATAACACCAGATCCCCCAACCTGTACAAGCTAAAAGTTGATCTCCCACTGGGCAGCCCAGCCGTGACCTGCACTATCTTGCCCGGGGGAATATCTGTGTCAAGTGCTATAGTGACTCAAACTGGTGATACCGAATTTGTCCTTGTCGGGGGCTACCAGTCTGACAGCCAGAAACGGTTGGTGTGTAACACCATAGTTCTGGAAGATAATAAGATAGAGATTGTTGAAAGGGCGAGCCCAGACTGGACACCAGATATTAAACACTGCAGGATGTGGTTTGGCTGTGATATGGGCAAAGGTTCTGTATTGCTGGGCATTCCAGGGGCCAACAAACAGTTAATCTCAGATGCAAACTACTTCTACATTTTGAGATGCAAAGGAGCAGAAGAGGACAAGGAGGAAGAACTGACAGCACAAATTTGCAGTCAGACATCGACCGAAGACCCTGGAGACTCCACTCCATTTGAAGATTCGGAAGAGTTTTGTTTTAGCGCTGAAGCCAATAGCTTTGATGTTGATGATACTGACACTTACAATGAAGATGATGAAGAAGATGAATCAGAAACAGGCTACTGGATCACCTGCTCTGTCAGTTGCAATATTGATATTAACACCTGGGTCCCTTTCTATTCGACAGAACTCAACAAGCCTGCAATGATTCTGTGTTCCAGCGGGGCCGGCCACTGGGTCCACGCGCAATGTATGGATCTCTCAGAGAGCATGCTTCTACGTCTCTCAGAAGCAAATGTCAAGTACTTCTGCAACGAGCATGTTGACCTTAATAAAGGACTACAAACTCCCAAAAAGGTGGTGCACCTGAAAAAGCAACCCATGAAACCATTGCGCAAAAAGACAACCATGAAGTTAACAACGCCTGTGAAAAAGTCCTTTCTTCGGAGATTGTTTGAATAGATATACACTACTGATTTGTATTCACCTGGGAGGAAGTGAAATCACAGTCAAAGACAACTAGTAACGGTTGAAGCAGAATGGGTTATTGACGCTCAAAGAGATCTTTTTATTTAATTGATTTCAATTATCTCAATATTTCAGTTACATTTCAAAGCTCATGAATTTATTTTGTCTCTTATGTGTATTTTTGTAATATCCAGATAGGAATAGAGGGCATTGTGCAAACACACAGACTGGTCACTGGTACTGGTAACTTTGTGCTGTATTTTATGCTATAACTTACTCCCCGATTATCCCCAGTGAGTTTAATGGAACTGACAATAGTATAAGACATTATCCCATGTATTCAGTGGTGTTAGCATCAGTCCATAAAGAACATTATATTACCCATTTTAATTTTTTATCTTAGTGAGTAGTTCTAGAAATATTTGGCCTAATTTATAACTGCATTACTTCAATTTTATGTTGTTGTAATGAAATAAAATTAGACTAATTACTCTGGTTTTAAAATAAAGTGGTGGCTTAAGTCCCTTGTGTCAGAAATAATGAAATATTCAGACATTGAAGGTCAGTTTTCTTTAGGGACTTCCATTATGGAAAGCTTAAATATGGAGCATTTAATTCTGGATAATTAATTTTTGATTTTGAGAGGTACTGAATGATTATTTGTCAGTTTTGGCTACAGCTGTGGAATATCATCTCATAGTAAAAATCAAATTGCTTTTTTAAACCACTGTGCTCAACAACTGCTTGGTGTTTGTATTTTTAAAAATCTAGTAAGCTAATAAAGTTTATAATTAAATTGATTGAATTTTTTTCACCTACTCATGGGATAAATCAAACACTGTAAATCTCAAAGTCTATGAAAGGACAGCATGTGTGCTTGGGAGGTCCATCTGAAGTCTGATAAGGGGTCTAGCTTCACAGCTGCCCCATGCTGTGAGCTCCCATTGACTTCAGAAGAAGTTCCTTCTGATGAACAGGACTTTTATCGTTTACTCCAGGTCCTCCATTACACATTTCTTTCTCTGCTCTCCCAGGGTGACTGTGTAGAGTGTGAAAGCTTAAAAGTGCAAGCTGTAGCTCACAGTGACTCATTGAGCCAGTGGAGCATTGTGAGGGTGGAAACAAATGCAGCTGGCTGCGCCAAGGAGAAGATTGGGTTCAGATTGAAAAGGACATTGTCAAGGTTGAATAGCCCAAGAGTTTACTAACTTTTTTGTGGATTCTTTTATTGGCTATTTGTAAAGCCTCATCATTCTTGACTTTATTTTTTATTTTTATTACTGCTCCAAACACCTTTTCAAAAAATCAATGACATCAGCTCAACGTTTGTGAGCCAACAATAATAGCTCAGTACTCACAGTCCAGCTCTCATGCTGGACCCCTGAATAAAAAAGAAAAACAGAAGCAGCTGTCAGCCATTTGATCACTATGTGCAGACCCTGAGCAGCCACTCCTTTACAACACAGCACGTGTAGGACGTTATTCCTATCAACACAGACGTGTATGCACAGTACTCCCCTTAAAACCTTCACAACTCAAGTCAACAGCAGAGGAAAGTAAAGGGCAACCATACAAAGCTTCCAATCTTTTCATGTGCTGAGGGAGGTTACAGTTTGGGTAGAGCTTGTAAATGGGAAGCATATCACTCTGACTCCCCTCTCACCAGTTTGATATTGGTATAAATTCATAGATTTCAATGCCAGCTTCCTGTTTCCTTTGTCACGCTACTTTACCTAAGCTCAGAGTATATAGTGCTATATGTTTTTCCAAGGAATAAATTAATATCATGCCCAGGTAAAGTCCCTTCAAACTGGTGAAATTCAATAGTCAACATCCCCTTTTGTAGATTAGTCATAGGTCTTACTCAGCTGAATTGTCATTAAAATATACATTTATCATGCACTCTTCATAGACTTCATTTACATCAACCAAAAAAAATCCACACCAAAATTAAAGCCACATCATCACAACACCAAAAAAGAGGGACAACATACTCACACAACAAAAATCCACCTCTCATCCCTTCACCATTTTAGAACAACAAAAGACTCCCCACAATTATTGAACTCCCTGGCAATGTCCAGTCCAAGTTTTTGCCTGTTACCTCTCCCAGTTACTGTCGTTATCTCAAATTCCTCAGAACCCACATTGTGTGACAAATTTGTCTGCTAGTGCAGACAAATAAAAGAATGAGAAAACATTTGCCAGAGGGAAAGCTCGACACTGTCCTAGCAGAAGTGATGTTCAGCCTGAGATGAAGCCCGGTGGCTCAGGCACTGGTGGTGTGGTTGCAGTATGTTGGGAGCATCTCCTGAGTTTCCAGAAGACACTCCTGCAGCTGCAGTGACTCCCTGAGCCCCTAGGAGTCGAGAGCAGGTACGCTCAGCATGTGGCAAGTACAAGCACACATTGCGGCCCCTTCCAATTCTTACCTGAATTGTTGTTCTTTACTTTAAGGCTGTGGCTATGAAAAAAGCAATTCAGTCAGACTTTACAATATTCCTCATCAGGCCCATAATGTTAGTGTATTCTATGTTTGAGCTGTGCTTTTTTTAAATGTATGATTTATTTGAGTAGGAGGGAGAAATTGCTTGGTCAAACCATGTCCCAGCCTCACAGTGAAGGGCAGTACAAGCAGCATTAAATCACAGCTCAGAGACTGTAGTCACTGCAGGAAGAGGAAGTAAAAGTAAAATATAATATTCCAAAGGACTCAAACATAAAGAGATATATGAACATCAGCCTGTAAAGAAGACACTTGACATAGCATTCAAGACTGCAGAAAGCACTTAATTCCCTGCAAATTCTGATGACACTTTTGAGTCATGTACTTGTTAGAGCATTGATTGTCTTCAAAACCAGCTAATCAATACAAGATGTTTCTTCTCCAGGCAGGTTAGAATTAGAAGACAAAATGAAGTAGATTTGCGTGCAGAAGTAAATCTCTATTGTATCTGCATCCAACAGACCTATGTTTTGTAACCACAACAAGCAGCATCGTGGTTCCCAGCCACATTTTAGTAACAGCATGTTGTTATAATCAGCTTTTACGATAATAATATATGGATTTTACTGCTATTGAAAGGTGCTTGGACCCTGAAGTATCTGATTAATCTACAGGAAAGGCACAGCACAAACTTCAGTGGTAGCACTAAAGCATGTGTCATAGTTCAGAGTGACTCGTTGCACCAACAGACTATTGAAAGGAGTGGAAATAATGCAACTGGGAGCCCAAAGCAAAAGGAAAAGATTGGATTCAGATTGAAAAGGAATCTGTAAAGTTATTTACTGCTAGACTCAGTGTATTAAAGACAGAAGGACTGCCTTACTTCTTTTTTTTCATGATTGGTGGCTAAAGCTGCCTCCATATTTGATTTCCTACCCTATCCCATTTCAAACAAGACTAACTTCTGGGAAGGTCTTGACCAACAACCTCTGAAAATCAAAGTCCAATTACTTGGTGTCTCTACTGACCTTTGAAAATTGTGACACTGAAGCCCTTTTTTTCTTTAAAAAAAGCAAGACAATAACTTTATAAACCTTCTGATTTCTCAATATATACACATATACAGGAAGAACAGGACACTGGCCACTACCACAGGTGTGCAGAACCTCCTTCAGGTGGTAGTTATTGTGTATTCCTTTGTCCACTGGCTCAGAATGCCCATCTTCAGAGGAAGAGCTGGGCATTGAAAATACACCTCTTGACCTCTCTCCTGATGCTGCTAGAAAATCATAGAATCATAGAATCGTTAAGGTTGGAAAAGACCCTTAAGATCATCAGGCCCAACTGCTAACCTACCACCGCCAAGTCCACCACTAAACCATGTCCTCAAGCACCACGTCTACCTGTCTTTTAAATACCTCCAGGGATGGGGACTCAACCACTTCCCTGGGCAGCCTGTTCCAGTGCCTGACTACTCTTTCAGTGAAGAAGTTTTTCTAATATCCAACCTAAACCTCCCCTGGCGCAGCTTGAGGCCATTTCCTCTCGTCCTATCGCTTGTTACTGGGGAGAAGAGACCGACCCCCACCTCTCTGCAACCTCCTTTCAGGTAGTTGGAGAGAGCAATAAGGTCTCCCCTCAGTCTCCTCCAAACTAAACTAAAGGTGCTAATTAAATCCTTTCTAATGTGTCTTTTTGTATTATGGACAATATTAAGCTTGATGCAGAAACCTCCCACACTTAGGAGTTGCAGCTGGTCAGCTGTTTGAAAATTATGCCATATTCAGTCACCTAAAACAGTACTCTGAAGAAGAGTGGTGACAGGCCTCCTTATTCTTCATCTGATCCCGATTCTAACAGGAATACATGGAAAGTAAAATTGAGTCAGTTATTACAGATTTAGGAATAAAGGAATTAAATCATCCTAATTTACCAGGAAACTCTCTGGTGCTTGGTTTTTTGTTTTATATGGGTTCTGTTTTTTCCATTCAACATTTTTTATTCAAGGTCAGCTGAAAGAACTAAGTTGGTGATATAAAGTCCAGCAATTAGATGTCTAATTACTTGATTGCACAAGGAAATCAGGTAGCTTAATTTGCTCATCATTAATTCCATCCAAACCAGTTGTTTTACGTAAGTCTTTTGACCCTGAGATATCATTGGAGGGAAGAAAGAAAGATTTTCTGAAGTGGAATAAAGGGAAACTACAAATCATGAACTGAAAGGTAGATTGGAACTAATCTTTGCAGCTCGGTCTATGACGAGGAGCCAAAATTTGATGCAAAGGATGCACAGAAGCCAGTAAAGAGGCTTAACATATTAGCATGGACATAACAGTGCAAGGCTGATTTTAAACAAACACTGGGATGGTATTTGTAAATGAAGCAAAAGCCATTTACAGACTAAAAAAAACTGTTTTTTAATTTAGTTTACTTTTCTGTCAAACAGTTGCCTGTGAGGAAAGGTGCTGAGAGGACTGGTGAGACTCACAGAGTAATCTTGTGTTAATTTAGTGACTTCCAGAACAGGACTGAAATCACAGCTGTCTCTGGGTATTAGCCTAAATATGAAAAGCATCCACATTTTGAATGAAAAGTAAGACTGTTACCATGAAATTATGTGCATAGGTGAAAGACTGCTAAGAAATACAAAGCCAGAAACTTAACTGTTTATAAGACCTTTATTTTAAATGGGTTTCATGAATTAAGAAACTGTAATACAGTAAGAAAAAGTAAAATTATGAAACCATGCGGTGAGACAAAGCACAGAACTCAGTGTAGTCAGAAATTAGGATGCTGTAAATATCTAGAATTTGTTTCTGAACTACCTGACTAAAAGTCAAAGCTGATTTGGTTAAAGTCAATAGAGCTATTCCTGCGAGGAAAAAAATATATGAGACCAGAATCACGGCTTCTAAAATAGTTCACATGGTTTCATAACATGGCAATTCACAATACGAAACCCTTGAATAAAACCAAACAAAACAAGATACCTAATGTGATTGTATAAAAACTATAGTCAATACAATTTCAGAACAAGAAAATTATTTACCATGAATTACTGAAGGATTTGTACCAAGTATTAACATAAAAAAGAAAACATGGAGGTTTGAAAGAGTACCATGAATAAAAGTGTCTCCATTTTTCTAAAGCCTCTTCAAAATCAAAAAGCTTAACAATAGACTGTGTAGCCAAATGATGCACCTGTCTGCAGTCAGAATTTGTTTGCCTTCTGATGCATGGCTGTGTGCATGCAGCATTGTTTTCCCTGTTTACAAAAGCTTCACTTGCAAGTACCTAGCCTTTCAGTGCTGTTTGTTCTAATGAGTTCAAAACTCTTAAAGAGAGTCTCTTGATTTTCAGAAGATGTCAACAATGGGGAAGAAGATGATTAAACTAGATTCAAGTCTAAAGAAAAGAAAAGAAAAAAAAAATAGTAGTAGTTCTCTGTGTCAGCTATCCTGCCCAGAGCTAGTAGAATGTGAAATGTGTCTTGATGGCTTAATAATATTTCACAAAAGAATACTTTCACGTGCTACTGCATTCCTCTCTCCCTGTCCAGGTTCTGTTCAGTCTAACGAGTTACCCCAGGATATAAGCCTCGTCTTGAGAAATCATACATGTTTGGATAAAACTTACTCAACCGTTTTGAAGGTGAGACGAATCACTTGCTGTTACATCAGCAGCTTGTTAAAGTGAATTTGGAATTTGAAAATGTCAGCAGAGTCGCTGAAATTACATGTGCAAAATGAACAAAGTCTTGTCTGTCACTCCAGTGGCACATATGTATTGCAATGAATGGGTCTGGATTACTTGGTGAAATTCACTCCTGTGCAAAAGGCAGCAAAAACTGTATATACCACTTAAATGGAGTGAAAATCACCACGAGGTGAGTCAAGATTGTTAAACTGGGCCCTAGGTTATTCAAGCAGAGTCAAGGATAAAACATAAGGTAATACAGTTGTCCCAAATATACATATAGATTAAAAAGTGTGCAACTATTTGCATAATGAAATACATGCCAACCAAAAATGCAAACTGTATCAGCATTTATTGCTAAAGAATGCTTTTATGATATGATATTTGTACTCCCTGGAAAACTTATTGTCTGCATTTATTGGTAAAGAATGATACTTATGTAAACGTAGTATTTATGCTCTATGGGAAATACTTGTTTTATTCAAAGAATTGAAAGAAATAAATTAACCTAGAAATGAACACTCACTAAGTGTAGACGTACATGGTACACCATACAGAAGACTCTGTAGTCCTTATGACTGCTTAGAAAAGTAAATGTTTTAAGTAAAAGGCATTATTTCCAACTGCAAATTTTAACATAATGTTAAACTATATTTAAAGAAACCATATTAAAATAAAATCCTAAATTACAGAATACTTTAAAAATAATATTTTAATTAATAAAATCAAAAGAAAGACATAATCAGAATAACACTAATATTTGTACTAATTACTAACACTTAACTCTATGTTTTCATTGTCCCTAAATGGTAAATACCAGACCCTCAAAGATCTAGTAAATAACATGAACAAGATACTACTAAACAAACCTGAGACCATTAATTCTTTAAGTTTGTTGTTCACTTACACTCACAAACCAACTTCTGCCACATCAAAATAAAAACAAAAAGCAGATTCTTTCAGATCTGTGCTTTGATTGTTTCTGTATTTAATCTTGTTTCAGAAATATTACTCCAAACACAGTAATGCCATAGCTACAGGTGCAAATCTGAAAGGCTAGATGATTTCAGGGCATCTCAGGTACTTTTGAGTATATTTCATGAATATGTCATTGAATGAAATTCATGTAATTTTAGTAAATGAGTATACTAAATACCACTTCAGAAAGGCAAATATCACCAACAAAATGGTTCATCTAATATAGTACAGAGGAATGCCAACTAAACATTGCTGTAATAATGTAAAATACAGTATGCAGTAATTTCAAGACAGTTCATTGCTTTTTAACTAATCTTGTATGACAAGTATCTTTCTTTGAGGTTAATAAATATCATTCCTCTTTTACAGATTTGGAAAATGAGACTGTGAGTGTGGTGTATCCCAGGTGTGAAAAAGCTCGGTATCAGATACAGTTGAAGCACATCAGGAGTGGTCAGTAAAATATCCTAATATAGAAGATCAAAACATTGTCATCTGATCTGATCAAGGTAATATTCATCTCCTGAGAAACAGGTCTGCTGTGACTAAAGTCACTTGGTGAAACTGTGGGCCTGCTGGTATTAATGACAATTTACTGGTGACTTCAGTGAGGCCAGGAATTCACCCAATAAAACTCTAATAATACAAATGATACTATATATTGAAGTTACCATAGAAATCTAAAATGCTCATGAAGCAGCAAGCTACACAGCAGAGGCTGAATGTACTTTGTATAGCAAGATGCTATTACAAAGCACTGTAAATCCGGAGTTAGGAGCACAAGTACAAGTTTGCATTTTAGAGTAAACAGACTACGATAAAAATATCCTTAAAAAATTCCAGCTACCTTTCCTGTATCTTCATATAGTAAATTAGCATGGTGGTACCACCATCTGTTCCGAAGCAGTACTACAATATAAATGTTAAATAATAATATTTTTTAAAGTTTGTGAGATCAAAGTTTGCATCTTTAGTCAGTATTTTATACAAAAATAACTGAACTATATCCCAAAATAATTACCCAAGTGTCTCACTGATGAATCTTTACTTATAAAAGCCAAAGGACCATCAATAAAATAACCAAACCCTTTTAAAAAGTAAATAGTAAAATAGTTTTAAAAATGCAAACAGAACAAATAGCCATGCTCCCTTTTTCAGCAACTGTCATAACTCTCCAGAATCATATTCATTCCAAAATACTGCTCTATATAAAACCTTTTTTACTTTGTCTTTCTCACTGATAAACAACACCCTAAGACCAAAATAAACTGAAGACCCTTCTTTGCAATTTGTTTCTGCTTTCATCTCACATAACTGGTAAATGCACCACTGCATTGCTTCTTGGAAACTCCCAACAGACATGGTGTTTATTAAACTCCACTCAGCACCTTTAACAGGGAGTGTAAAAATGATCATTTCTGACTTCCCTGTACCTCTACAGGCCTGAAAACTAAGCTGCCTCCTTGCAGGAAGACACCTCACAAACCCAAAACCAAATGCGCTTTACATTTAGAGTTCCGCTGAATCATTGCTTTCCAAGACCTCCAGTGGCAACGAGTCACCTAAATTATCCTCTGGATCAATGGTGAAGCCCTGGCTTTTTAATGTTTTATGAGCATTCATGAACTTCTGGAGGTACTTAGAGGTATATAGCCAGTGATGCTTCAGGACATCCTCCATCTCATAGCATTTGGACTGCCTGGCATTCATTTTTCGGAACCTCCTAAACAGTTTGTTTCCAGACTCATTTCCTTCACTTGCCCAGGCCCCAATGGACCCATCTCTTTCAATGATTTCAGGAACATGAGCAAGGGTTTTGTGGAAATAATTGGTAATCTTGCCTTCATATCTGTACTTGAACTTTGTAGATAGGAGCTCAGCAAAACGCTGTGAATTGTAGCTATACTGGCACAGCAATTCTGGACACTCCTTGGCAGGACATGAAGATCGCCACACTGGCTTCATCTTCAGATAAAGGTCCATTAGTTCTTTTAGGGCTTCGTGCCTTTCCTCACACTTTATTAATTCACATACTGCCTCTACTGTCTCTTTGGACATGAGCTTTCTAGCAAAATTTCCACTCATCCTCATCACAGGCTTCAAGTTCATCTTCTTCCTGAGGTGTTTGTCAAGAGTCAACTGCCACCTCTTCCTCTCCTCTTTAGACACATCAGGGTTCTTGTAAACTTCACCGATCTCCATCTGGAAAATCCTGTAGAATTCTGTTGCATTGCCAATGTCGCAGTGCAACGCATCTATGGAGGGAACAGTCTCAATAAAAGGTTTGGCTGAAACACCCTTCACTCTTTCACGGAGCTCATCAACAGATTCGTGATATGGGTTGGACCTCCATATTTCATATCGTTCCAGATTTTCAGCATGGCTTCTGGTTATGGAGTGGAAGACCAAATTCTGGGACGCCTCCAGGCGGGTTGCATCACACAGGGTACAAATGTAAGTAGAACCTGAGGCCTCCAGCCCTTCCACTTCCCGCACGAGTTTCTCATCATATCCTGTACCCCTAAAGATGAATTTGAATGTTCTCAGGATGCCTCCCATTTCAAGTAGCAGTTCACTGTTTTTCATAGCCTCTCTTTCTGCTATGAGGGGGCTCAGGATTGCTGTCAGAGTTTCATGATCTGATTCGTCAGCCAGCATGAGGCACAAGGGCTTGCAACACAACTCTGAATTGGGCTTTACTTCTTCAAAGATCCTCTTGCTTTCATTCCCATGTGCTATAGCAATGTTCATGACTGTGAAAGAAAAGCGAACAGCTTTCTCTGGGACAGCAGGCCCACTTCCATGCTTCTCACTGACATCTCCCATTCCATCACAGGACTCTTTCACTACCACAGTGAAGGGACCGTTCAAATAGTCATCCAGGTTTTTTGCTTTCATGCCTTCCAAGATCTCCTCCTCCATGTCCTTTAAGGCACAAACCAAGGCTGCATCATATCGAAATCTCTTTGCAATTGTGTCTACTGGGTAGTCGTCAATTGAGAGTGGCAATCCTGATAGTCCATCTATAATTCCCACTTCTGTGTTAGTGGATACATTTTTCAAGGGAGGTTTCCACTCGAATGGATGATAACCTGGTAGGAGGGCTTTCTCAGCAGTGCGAAGAGCATGCAAAGGCTGGAAGATCTGCCTCCCAGTTACAGCTTTTACCGTTCTATACATTTTATGATATTGGCTACAGCTGAGAAACGTGTTGACTCGGATTGCCAGGCAGACAGCAGGGTGAAGGCCAGATCCCCTCCCTTGCATTATAGCCTCCAATTCATCTGCTTGTCTGTGTTCATTTTTTGCTCTTAAAGCTAGCAGGAACAAAGTCATGCATACAGCCTTTATATCGCCACCCTCTTCTTTCTCAGCAAAAGCCTTGACTTGACGTTTCAGTTCTCTCAGACGATGTTTCTGAGCTCTCCTGGTCAAAGACAGGAGATGCTGCCTCGGTCGGCCACCTTTATTTATGTAGCTGTAAAGCTCTCTATCTTTCATCTCCTTGTGGCTGGAGAGGTGTTGGCCATATTTACCATGCAAGATCTCTTCATCACATTCCTTTACAGGGCATCTTATACCCAGGCTATCAAGGATATTCAGGAAGGATTTCACTGGGGTTAGCAGATCAGTAGGGAAGCAAGGATACCAGCAGGAGGGGCAATAGCTGCCCATAACCTTGATACATTTAAGGATGCAAGTTCTGCAAAACATGTGTCTACATGTTGTTTCCACTGGATCTGCCAAAATATGCTCACAGATCTGGCAAGAGATGGATTTAATGAAATCTACTGGGTAATCAACTGCAAGCAGCTTGGTGCTGAGATGTATATTCTTGCAATTGACAATCTCTTTCATTAAATTTTTGTTGTTTATCTGTGCTTGACTCTTTACACCTCTGTTTATTCGAGCACGTTCTGCAATGGTCTTCACACGTTTGCCATGCTGTACACTGGGTGGCTGGCTTTTTCTCTTGACTCCCCGACTGGTAGTGTGGCACACATCACAGTTTGAGGAGTGGGGTTGCCACTCCATTGTGCTGTTCCTAGGAAAATATACTTCACATGGAGTATTACTGAATTTTCTATGGATAATACTCCAACAGTTGTGACAAAATCGAGTGGGATGTATAGTATCAACATCCCCTCGCACATCAATCTTAAAAACCTTAGCAATAAGATCTGGCCAAGAGGTTGCTTTTTTCTCTTTCTTTCTCAGAAGCCACAGAGTTTCATCATCCACAGGCCCATGCACTGGATGAGTTCTCTTGTAACAATCAGTTTTAAATGAAACTCCACAGATGCGGCAAAGTTGCTTCAGATTGTTCTGATGAGCATTATTGTCTTGTGTTTTCATGTCATTGGCATCTTTCTCAAGTGCCTGTCTATTGCCCATTAAGTCCATCTTTTCTCTTCTTGGCACTGTTTCATCTTTACACGGTATGATTTCTTTATTTGAAGAAGGAGCCTCCTCTGTCTGATCTTTGTTTATGTGCTGGCTGTCATCAGAAGGCATTTTTTCAAATGATCTCACTTTAAACAGCTTGAATTTCCATTCAGAAAATTTTGTATATGGATGCTGAATTTCTTCAGGCAGGTCCATTTGTGATGCTACTGACATCTGCAATCTGGCAGAAACCAGATCACCTGAGAAAGAGAAAGAAGCTGTAAGTTAGCTTATCTTCCAAAATTAATAATAATGACATGGTTTTTAATAGAACAGTTCTATCACTTTAACTGAAAAATGCTTTGAAAATGAGTTACTCATCCAAGACACCTACTGAATTGAAAGGCCCAGACAGGACTGTCCACGCAGTATCTCAGATAAGTACCCAAATGTGTTTTGACTTTGATCCTGAGGCATCCACATGTCTATTAGATCACTGATGCACCTTACATAAAGCCATTAGTCATCCAGTATGAATATCCAAATCTGCCCCTTCCTTCTTATACCTGACTGAGCTTACCATAGGTAAAGCTACTACAGGCGACAGAATTACATTCTGAAAGTTTGGTGACTTTTTTATATGAAACTGAACTTGATTTGTGTCTGGCAGATAGAATTCTGTCTGCTTCATGCTATATTATCTAAATCAGCAAGACCACTGCTCTCACACCACTTGTTAGTCCTTGATCTGATCTGAAGTGTCTAATACATGCCATACTACTTGATCCCACTGTAGACTTCATTCAGGCCCCAGTTTTATGAGATACTTTAGCATGTGCTTAATGAATGTGAGTAGCTCCATTAAAGCAGGAGGAGTGTATCCTCTGTTGATGCAAAGCACTATAGTTCCCTGGACTTTAAAGGAAATATGGCAAATTATACTGGCTGCAGATTTGCTCTGGAGAGAATATTTATACATTGTATGTTAGTCGTCTGTTTAAGTACCCTGCTGAGAACTCTGTCTGTAAGGATTACTGGTACTGGAAAGCTGAAAATGTCTGTTCAAATTTGACCCCAATTTTAGCTTTCATAGAGATGCAGCCAAAAGTAATATCAATGTGGTTGCCATGGAAATATGGTATTGTATAAAAATAAATACAAGACTTTCACCTCAAACACTGAAACTTTTTGCTACTGCATCAGACTTAGAAAACAAAATTGTGTAGAAACAACAACAAAAGTGACTAACCTATTTTTCATTACCTGCACAAAATAAACAAACAGCACAGAGAAGATTCAGTTATGCTTTCTGATTTGTTTTGGTTTTACTGATCTGGTTTGTGTGAGTAATAAAAATCAGGAAAACTATACATTAAGACTACATACTAGAACTAGGCGTGGGTATGGCTGTGGTTTCTTTAACTGATTATATCGCCACTTAGCAATTCACATAACTTGCTAGAAATCTCAGTTCAGTGTCTGTTTGGAAGGTGTCCTTCCCTCCTTATTCGAGACAGCCAGCATGGCTTCATCAAGGGCAAGTCCTGCCTGACTAACATAGTGGCCTTCTATGATGGAGTAACTACATCAGTGGACGAGGGAAGAGCTACAGATGTCATCTATCTGGATTCCTGTAAGGCCTTTGACACGGTCCCCCACAATATCCTTCTCTCTAAATTGGAAGGATATGGATTTGATGGGTGGACTGTTCAGTGGATAAGGAATTGGCTGGATGGTCGCATCCAGAGGGTAGCGGTCAATGGCTCGATGTCCAGATGGAGAACAGTGACGAGTGGTGTCCCTCAGGGGTCTGTACTGGGGCCAGTGCTGTTCGATATCTTCATCAATGACATAGCAGGATCGAGTGCACCCTCAGCAAATTTGCAGATGACACCAAGCTGAGTGGTGCAGTTGACACGCCTGAGGGATGGGATGCCATCCAGAGGGACCTGGACAAGCTTGAGAAGTGGGCCCGTGTGAACCTCATGAGGTTCAATAAGGACAAGTGCAAGGTCCTGCACCTGGGTCGGGGCAATCCCTGGTATCAGTACAGGCTGGGGGATGAAGGGATTGAGTGCAGCCCTGAGGAGAAGGACTTGGGGGTACTGATAGACAAAAAGCTGCACATGAGCTGACAATGTGCTCTCGCAGCCCAGAAGGCCAACCATATCCTGGGCTGCATCAAAAGAAGCGTGGCCAGCAGGTCGAGGAAGGTGATTCTGCCCCTCTATTCTGCTCTGGTGAGACCCCGCCTGGAGTACTGCGTCCAGCTGTGGGGTCCTCAGTACAAGAAGGGCACAGACCTTTTGGAGAGGGTCCAGAGGAGGGCCACAAAAATGATCAGAGGGATGGAGCACCTCTGCTATGAGGAAAAGCTGAAAAGAGCTGGGGTTGTTCAGCCTGGAGAAGAGAAGGCTACTCAGAGACCTTATTGCAGCCTTTCAATACTTAAAGGGTGCTTATAAGAAAGATGGGGACAGACTTTTTAGCAGGGCCAGTAGCAATAAGACAAGGGGTAATGGTTTTAAACTAAAAGAAGGTAGATTCAGGCTAGATATAAGGAAGAAATTTTTTACAATGAGGGTGGTGAAACACTGGAACAGGTTGCCCAGAGAGGTGGTAGATGCCCCATCCTTGGAAACATTCAAGGTCAGGCTGGATGGGGCTCTGAGCAACCTGATCTAGTTGTAGATGTCCCTGCCAATTGCAGGGGGGATGGACTAGATGACCTTTAAAGGTCCCTTCCATCCCAAAGCATTCTATGATTCTATGATAAGAAATACATCCAAGCCATGGTCTACAGTGATGATGCCCAGGGTGCTTCGGAGATTATTTCACTTATAACCTTTCAATAAAGCATCATTTCTGTACAGTCTTTCAGAGTCTGTTGGGAAAGGACTGCATGCTTTGATTAAGTTCCAGATCCAGAATGACATATCAGTCTTCTCAGCACTTTCCTTAAGAGCTGTGTTTAACTTCAAAATCATTCATTAGGCCTTGGCAACTAAAATTTACGTTTGTTTTCTTCCCAGCTTATCTTAATTTCATCCCACTGAGAACAAGCTGCCAATACTGCTGTCCCCATCTGCCTGCATTGCTCCGTCCAGCTGCCTATACTGCTAAATATATGTCTGCGCTGCGGTCCCCTGCTGTCCATCACCAATCTAGCCTGGCAACATGCTTGCTTGTATTCTGCTGTTCATAGATCTGTGATGTGCAGCTGTGCCCAGATGTATTCAGAGCATTACTACTGTCTCACTTTCTTGGCTGCATCCTCTGGCAGACTTGGTAAAATCTATCCACTGAGCAATAATCCTTTTGGCCCTGAATAGTCCTGTGTTCCTATTACCTGCAGAGTAATTGAATAGCTAGTTGCCTTATACTGTCCACATATCCTTTTCTTCTACATAACACCCTATGCAATTTTGTGTAATTTCACCATCTCCAGCAGCACCTTCAGAATCTCTTAAACCATGAGCAGTGCCTCCTCAGGGCAGTATCTGAGTCATTGTAAAGAAACAGCCAGTACCAAGCACATTTAGAGCAAAATATTTAATACTTTCTCTAACCCTTTGACTAAGTGCCACTGTAGTGCCATACTCATCTCCAAACCCATGACCTAACTCTTGCTATTAATTGCCAACTCCAATGAATCAGACAGGGTTTACCCCTGCTAAAGAAAAGTTCAAGTGTTCTTTTTTTTTTTCTCTTTCATTGAACATGCTCTGGAAGAAATGAATGACAAAGAAGCCCTCTCAGGTCACCCAACCTTTGCCTTCTGCAGTAGATAACTGTTGCCAACAGGCTACTCATCAAATGCTTTGAATTGCCTAGCTCCCAGGCAGTAGAGATTTCAGCAGCTCTCTTGGGAGAGCTAGAAATATTCCCAGTGCTAGGAATATTTCCTGCTACTCATGCTAAACTTGCCTGTGTTCTGTTATTCTAGTTGGGGGTCACACTGCACAATCTTTCTTCTCCCTGCCTACCCCACTCAGATTCTTATGGAATGAACCCCAGGCATGAACCCCCAGCCATGGTTATTTAATTGACTACGACAGCTGTGTTCAGTATTACCTCTTTTTATCTTGAAAAGGGGAAAGAAATCCCTTTTCTTCCCAGGTCACAATATTTCATACATTTTTGAAGAGGAGCAAGATTGTAATACTTTTACTCACATCAAGGAAGACCTTGCTTTACAGATAGTCTCACTGAAATGAACAGAATAACCTCTGAGGTGAGGAAGCACATATAAAATAAAATCATTGATCTGCACATTAAACCAGGAAAAGGAACCAACAGTTGGATGTCCTACAAGCATCTGGGATCCTGTCATTAGTACTGCCAGCCTACCTTTAGCTCACTGTCAGTTTGCAGAGCTGCTGCTATGTCTGCCCAGCGTGCTCCAAATGTCAAGCTTGCTTGCTGTCTCTCCTGCGTGCTCTCACTCTTTCTGTGTTCCCTCTGCTTTTTAAAGACACTGCAGTGCTGTTTATCTCACTTATCCCTGTCCCTCCGAGCTCCCAGTACCACCCTGGTGCTAACCACAGGTTACTTCAACTAAACACAATACAGAACTCTCAAATCCAGGTGGCACCTGGCAATTTATGAGGCTTAACCACAAAATTCATATAAACAAGGTCTTCTCGTGTGAGACTCCTGGGCTCTGAGATAAGTATGCAGGAGCACCTGCACTGTTTTTTAACACAGTTTTGCATTTGGCTTTCTTCTTTATAGTTTCAGAGCTAGTTTCTTTACTGTTCTGTTCTCAGAGAGGAGAACCTGGTGCCTGGTCACAGCACTGTCCCGCATCAAAGCTAATTCATTGAAGGCCAACGGCCTGCTTCCTCAAGTCAACACCAGCCAAGCCTCTGGGGTTTGGGTGAATTGACAACGGGGATCACAAAATGTCCTTTCTTCTGATACCAGTATTTAATTTTCAAGGATATTACCTCTTTGGTGATGCACGTCCGGGGTCCTGAAGGCCCTGGTCAGGGAGGACAAATCAACAATATAAAAGCTAGCTATATACATGTTGAGTAGCCACAAACAGTGAGCAATAGACTATCTTTTCTGGAGAAGCCCAGTCTAACACCAATACTTAGTTTCCACAGAGCAACTGTCTCAAAAACTGACTCAAAGTGGAAAGAAACTAAATTCTGTCACACAACAGCACCCTGAAAGTTTTCAGCCTCCACACATAACATTGTGCAAAAATTCTAGCAATCTGTCAAGCCCTTCGAAATGTGAACATAAGTTCACACTCCAGAAGTAGGAATTTGCAATAGCAGCATAACTACATAAACACCTACCCAAGCATTTCCTTTTCTCAGGAGACTTTGTGATCCTACAGGACTCAAATCCATTTCTGACTTGCACACTCTTCCCTGACAAGGCGGCTATGAGGGAAGCCACTGTGCTTTCACTGCGGCTTAGGATCTCCCAATTAATGCAGCTCCTACCTGAAAGCATCTTACACAACATTGATGGCAGCCAGAGGGAAAATCAGCAAAAGTTGTAATATTGGGCATCTGCTATAGCTAAAAGAGGTGAAAGGATTCCCTCTTTATTATCCACTCTGATCTCACAATGCTTCTAGTTCTTAGAATCATAGAATCATTTAGGTTAGAAAAGACCCTTAAGATCATCGAGTCCAACACTTCCAAGTCCACCACTAAACCATGTCCCTAAGTGTCACGTCTACACATCGATTAAATACCTCCAGGGATGGGGACTCAACCACTTCACTGGGCAGCCTGTTCCAAAGCTTGACAACCCTTTCAGTGAGGAAATATTTCCTAATATCCAATCTAAACCTCCCCTGGTGCAACCTGAGGCCATTTCCTCTTATCCTATCACTTGTTACTTGGGAAAAGAGACCAGCACCCACCTCACTGCAACCTCCTTTCCGGTAGTTCTATAGAGCAATAAGGTCTCCCCTGTGCCTCCTTTTCTCCAGACTAAACAACCCGAGCTCCCCCAGCTGCTTCTCCTAAGACTTGTTCTCTAGACCCTTCACCAGCTTCATTGCTCTTCTTTGGACACACTCCAGCACCTCAGTGTCTTTCTTGTAATGAGGGGGCCCAAAACTGCATACAGTATTTGAGATGCAGCCTTACCAGTGCTGAGGACAGGGGGATGATGACTCCCCTAGTCCTGCTGGCCACACTATTCCTGATACAAGCCAGGATGCTATTGGACTTCTTGGCCACCTGGGCACACTGCTGGTTCATATTCAGCCAGATGTTGACCAATACCCCCAGGTCCTTTTCTGCCGGGAAGCTTTGCAGCCACTCTTTCCCAAGCCATTCTTGGAAGATGATGTCTTGGAGAAGTGGTTAGATGGGAGTCCGTGTGCCACATGAGGGGCCAACAGTTCCTCAGTAACCAAGTGTAATTATTCATGCCAAAGCAAGTAATGTATGGAGAAAGCAAACAAAGTATGTATGGTGTATGTAATGCATGGAGAAGTAAACAAAGTTCAGAGCCAAACCCTGGTTCAGATTCTGACTCATGCAAAACCCTAATGTGAAGTAAACCTCAGTAAGAAATAACTGAATGGGAGTGTCAGGATAAGGTGGAACAGAAATCACAGAAGTTATTGCAGGCCAAGGCAGTGTGGGACAAGGATGTCATGGCTGAGGCATTTATAGACCTCTGAGAACATTAGATGGCTAAGTCCTGAGCCCAGCTCTTCTGCTGTCCCTGTTTTGCCTGGACTTCCTAACAACCTGCCTATTTTTACTATTCACTCCCTAGCATTTGGAGAGACCTTTTCAAAAACATATCAGATCACGCTGCAATACCAGATATCAATCAAAATCACTCTCTGCAGTTACATACTGGTTTCCTCCCTTATCTTCAAATGGCAGATGCAGCTCCCTGACAATACACATTGTTAGTATTGAGGAATTTGGGTCTCTGAGAAGTAGTTTAGCAAATCTCTCCCTCTGGGGTGCTTATTCAAAACTTCACCCAGGTAGCTGGCTACCTGCCCCGTTCCCCTGGGAGCCTGGGTTCCTGTGCAAGTGGTACTGTACAGGCAGCAGCTTGGTTATCAAAGGAGCCACATGAGCAGATGTAAGCCTAGTCAAGTGCTTTACTTCCAACGTACCCAGGAAATCACCTTGAAAAAATATTGTTTTGTACGGATACTGCAGGCAACTAAAGTTTTTAATTGATGTCAAATTGCTACAGCTTTGGGTGTGTTTTATGTCCCTATGAGCATAATTGCTCAACAGCTTGAGCTGTACCCATCCAGTGCTGGAAAATGTTTTCCCTGTGCAACTGGCACCACCTAGTGGAGAAAACCATTTTTGCATTGGTTTCTTCCTCTAAACCATACAGGTTTGGAAACTGCTCTGAATAAAGGCATTTCGTTTACACTTGGAATAAAAACTCCAGATAAGTTCCTTGAATTCTCAATTAAAATAGACTGGACATCAGTGCTCTTGGTATCTGTATCTGTAGATTACTAAAAATAGTATTTTTCAGCCATAGAAAACTCTCCATCTAAGGATATCTGTTTTACAAAGCTATATAATGATAAATTTCCTCATTTTACAGCTAATGAAAGTAACATACAGTTTGTTCAGTTATCAGGAGAAAAAGGATAGCTCTGAAATTCAGCCAGTTGTCCAGGAAAGGGTCCACAGAGTATTATTTTTTTTTTATTTATTCTTAATATAACTATTTCTTTATTGTGGTGCTTTGGAGCCCTATCTGATGACCCAGCTATCTCTCTCCTCTAGCTCTTAGCTTCCTGGCAGGTCCTAACAAAAAATGTAAGTATATTTTGGACAAAAGCAGTGCCTGGAGTGGTGTGTTAGGGTCTGGCATGCACCTTTGCTCCAGAAGCAGCACCCTGCCTGTGCCTGGCACCTCAGCACTTAAAGGGAGACAGGCAGTTTAGCAATGGCACCAGCCCCTGGTTTCCAGCTCCCAGGGAGCGTGGTGCATGGCCAGAGACACTGAAAATCACTGGAAAACGGTGGCCCCACAACCCCCCAGCTTATATCCCCCCAAATGCTGGGAATGGAAATGTGTATTGGATTTAAATATGTGTTAGTTGGAGGTTCTTGCCAAGAAAAGTCACTGATGCAAACAACCAAATTCCCCTTGTTCGTTTTTAAGGAAATGAAGCTGTCTTTGCGTTTGCACTGTCCCGGTTTTTCACTTCCTTAAAATTGCCACTTGTCACAAGCCACCGGGAAAGGTTAACCTCAGCACTTGCCCTGATCGAAGCAGGGCAGCTTGCTTCAGTTCCTGCAGGAGTCCCCTTCGGTCAGTTCAGGTTGAGACAGAAAATTATTTCTATTAAGAATCTGTTTTACATTGAGAAATGGCTGTTTTGTAAATCCCAAGCCATTTGCCACCCTCCCCGCCAAGCAGCTTTCAATGCCTCATTTTTAATAGCACTCACAACGGAGCTGAGTGAATCCTGATGGTTATTCATAAAAGCATCAGCAGCGCGGAGTGAGAACTGGTATGGCAGTAAAATTCATTGCTGACACAAAAACCGGTGACGGTTTTATTTCTTTTTTATGAAAGGGATGACAGCTTCACTCAGATTTCAGCAGCTTTGGCGAGGCTGCCCACCCCGGGGTACAGAGAGACGTACGCCGCCTCCTAACAGGGACAAACCCCTCCCGCTGCCGCGCCGCGGCGAAGCCCCGCGGGCCTGCAGCGCTGCCCCGCGGGCCGGCCCGAGCGCCCGGGCCGCCTGCCCCGCC
Source organism: Theristicus caerulescens (assembly GCA_020745775.1). Classification (NCBI taxonomy): domain Eukaryota; kingdom Metazoa; phylum Chordata; class Aves; order Pelecaniformes; family Threskiornithidae; genus Theristicus; species Theristicus caerulescens. The sequence continues at coordinate 22,766,293 of CM036564.1, read as the reverse complement.
CCTCCCCTGCCGCCGTCCCCCTCCGCGGCGGCAGGGGACGCTGCAGTGGACGTGGCGCCTCGGTGCGCCCCGCTTGGTCTGGGCGACGGCCGCCCCGCTGCCTCCTGAGGAGAAGGCGGAAGTGGTGCCCGGCGGGGAGTGGCCGGCAGGGCCGCGGGTCGGCGGTGAGTACAGGCGGGCGGCCCGCGGGGGGCGGCCGGGAGGGGCGCGGCTGCGGCGGGGCCTGCCCGCGGCGCTGCTGCGGGGGAGCGTCGCGGCGAGCCTGGCTCGCCAGGCTGTGGCAAGCGAGGGGCCGGCCGGGGCTCCGCCGGCGCGGGCCGCCGCAGGCGTGTGGCGTGTCGCGGCGCTCGGCGCGGAGCGTTTTCCCACCCGGGCCGGGGCTGCTGGCTCGGCAGCGGAGCGCGGTCCTCGCTGCCGGGCGGAGCCACCTCCCTGCCGAGCCCGGGCGGACCGCGGCGCGTATCCCTGCGGCCTCTTCCCCGAGAGCAGGGCTCGGCGTCTCGGCTCACCCCTGCGTCGGTCCGGGGACTTGCCGGTGAGGAGGGCCCGCGTTAGAGGAGGGCGGTTACTCGGGCTGAGGCACGCCAGCCTGTGCTGCTCCGAAATTGAAACTGCTGCGGTCTGCATGGCGCGCTCAGCAGCTGTGAACCCATCCGTGCCTGTCAGCCGCAGGGGCTCAGAGTTACGCTGGTTTACCACGGGGGTGGGAACCTGGCTGGAATGACTTTCTCTTGCCTCTTAACTGTCCGGGGTGTGCCGTCGGACAGCTGTAGGAGCATTAGCAACGGGCAGCTCCCGAGTTGCAGTCCGAATTGTTAGTTCCTGTGCAGCCTGGAGTACATCACCTTAAAAGTGGGCTCTGTTTTTCCAACTGTGAAATGGAGATATGTAATAAATTCTTCGGGAACACGTTAAAGGTCTGTAAGGATAATTTGCAAGAGAGGTTACTGTTTCTAAAAATATTTTCTAGTAGAGACTGACAGTACTTAATATTTATGGTAAATTTATTAACATGAGTAATAAGTTATGACTTCAGCAGTACTTTCCGTCAATTTCGTCTGTTTTAGATGGGTCACACTGAGTCTTTTCATACTAAAATGGAAATCTCAGCTGGAGATGGAAGGAAAATGTTCTAATTATATCCCTTATACCCAGAACTTAAAGCTAGCAGAAAGTATTCTCCGTGTTCGCCTCTGACAAGTTCTGCATGTTGCAGAGCTACACGGATTTTGTTGTGTCTTAGATACCATTGACAGAATGATTAAGAAAGTATTGATTTGAAGCTTTCGGTGAGGGAGAGGTAGGAAAAGGAACGGGGGCAGGGAGGCAAAGTTACTGGCTGCGCTAACAGCTTGTTTAACATCTCCAGTGCATTTTACCCCGTGTTCACCAACTGTGTTAACACTTGCAAGCAAACGTCTTTGTCTTTTCATAATATGAAAGGGCCATAAAACCAGTCCCACTAGTATCAGAAGGAAAAAAGGTCACAAAAGTATGCTGGATTATTTTCATGGCAGGTGTCACTTTGGGCATAATTCTTATGCAAGTTCCACATTAACCTTCGGCTTTTCCCAGCAGCTAAAGGTTTGTGGAGCTCAATCAGGCTCCGTTGAACGAGAAGTCATCAAGACATAAATGGCTTTTTAAGTTTTGTAGTATTGCATCACTGTCACTGCAATACTGCTTTCTATTTTAAAAATGTGCTACTATATTTAAAAAGACAATGCACACAATAGATACTTATGCTGATGGAACTTCAGAATAAAAAAATGTCTGAGGTTAACACGCTTTTTCTTCATTTGTTGAACTCTGATGAGTTTAATATGTCAACAAGGGTAACTTCTGTATCTCAGTAGCACAAATTAGCTAAACAAATATTAAAAAGTTTTAGATCCAGACTGTGAAAACTACTGATAAAAGATTCTGGGTAGCATGTCAAAAAGAAAATAAAAGTAAATGTAAGGTAGAGTGAAAAGGAGAAATGTTTTAGTTGTTTCAGAATGTGTGCTTAATTCACTGTTTCTTTTCCCAGGGTCTCAAATCGTTTTACTAATGCCAGATACAAGCTTAATGCTTGTTGAGATAGGTAGTAATTAAATCTATCCTGGAGACTGTGCCTTGCGGAAATGACGTTTGTTCATAGGCATACTTCTCCCTGCCTCTTTTTGAAGTACTTTCTGTCCTGATGTTTACTTTGTCCCCATTATGGCAGCATCTTAAATTCTCTGCAGATCTACTGAGGGATATAGAAGGGTACAATGCATATCTGGAAGCGTTCTCAGTGTGCAAAGGGAGAGCAGAGGCCAGAGAGCTGAGTCTCTGCCAAGTAAAGAATTAAATAGTATTGTTTTTCTCACTAGCACCGCTTTCCTTGTATTTGTTAATCTGAACAATTCTCAGTGAAATGGCTCTAGAAGTTAATAAATTGAAGAAAGGTTTGGGGGATTTTGGTTTGAGTTGTTTTTTTGATTATGGAAAAACCCATGGAAGATTTTGGTGTTAAATACAGTATAGTGCACTCCCACTGCTCACTAAAACTCTTGACATGCTTAAGTAGGATAAAATATGAACATAACTAGCAATATGCCACCATATAGTCTCCTAAGTAACACTTAATCATAAAAATATATATGTGTTTAAAGCCTGACAGCATTCTCTCCAAGCAAAGAGAAATCACCTGGAGAGCTTCAGAAACCCCCAAAGGCTGCTCTGTTCCAGCAGCAGGAGCTCTTGATAGTGTCTAATGAGCTGTTAATATTGTTATTCAATTGTATTTGCCTCAAACAAAAATTGTTATTTTAAGTCTTTAGGTTCACATGTTAAAATGATAAGTATAATGGTTATCCAAAAGACTTGGAAGTCTTAACAGTTACTGCCATTAGAAAAAAAACTTGGTATCTAACCAAAATGTTTGCAACATGCTTGCAGGCTTTCACAAGAAACCAGGGTTTGCTTTTTGCAGGTGTGAGTTCTGCCTGAATCTCCTGTTGCTTTAGCTTGTCTAGCCATTTGATAGCTTTGAAATGAAAGTGTTTTATAGGTATTAATTAAAAGGAACTTGCATAATTTTATATGCTCTGCCTGGATGAGGCCACAGTGATGATAGTTACAACCCTCATAACACAAACACACAGTGCTTATCAGCTGTCAATAGACCGTTGATTAATATGCCTGGGAATAAGTGTTGCAAGTATTGCTTCATAAACAAATTATCCAAAGTCACTCCACTGGTCTGTCGTCTCATGACCCAGAAATCTGTATGTACAAAACTATTCTCAGCGAGGCAGAAGAAGAAAAGAGTTTGCCCAGTTTTTCTGTCTGTGTGGCATTGAAGGCACTTCCCCTGCTGGCTGTGTGCTGGCCAGACTGCAAGCAGATTAATTATGTTTGTGAACTTCAAGTAAGAAAAGGGATTTGGAATAGTTTTCTGTATTGATTTCCTTCTTTATATGGCTACTCAGTGTGAAGTTTCTAGGAAAGGGCATGTGGAAATGAATTGTATTCAATACTTACTGATTAATACTCAAAATTTTCTATTTCATTGTTACTGATACACTCTCTGTACAGTGTTCCTTCACCTTTGCCAAGTGCTCAAAGGTATCGTTTTGTATTTCAGTGTAAATAGGATACAATGTCTACTTTATTTCCTCTCTGTTACTCTAACTATAGTATAGATTCCAGGCAATCTGAAGGTATCTTCTGGTACCAGTAATATTTTTTGATTTAGAGAAATTTCTGAATTAATCCTGTGGCTCTTTGAAGCATGAAAATCTGTAAAAGTCCTACCTAAACTCCATTATACTGTGGGATTTTGCAAATCAGAGTACTGAGTTTTGTTGCATGCATTAATTTAAAATATGGGTGTTTTTTAATTCTGTTTTGAAATTGGTTTTGTCAATCATAAAGTACATTATTCTTGCAGGAGTTTGCTCTTCTGGTCTGACTGTGCTATCTCAGATCAACCTAATCACTTTGTAATGCAACAGTGTAAATAGCAACATAGCACAGGTTACTTACTGAAGAAAGGTTTCATTATGGTTTAATCTTAAAGTCGGAAGAGTAGTATGGGGACTTCCTATAGTCTCAACTGCGTGTTTTCTGGGGCATGAAGGTTTGATCCTTAGGGCATTCCGGATTTCTGCAGCACAAATAATGATCAAACAAATTCTGTCCATTACCATTTGGCCTGGAAAACACCTTTCTTTTTGTTGTCGAACTATACAGCTGTTGCCTTGGAGAGAGAAATCAACTTTAGCTAGCCCAAGGACTTTGGGTACCTCATGTGTGCAAGCTAAAACCCATTATCTATCTACTCGGCAAGTCTGATAGGACTTCCTAGCTCTAGAAAAGTGCATTTCAGGTGCATTACCAAACATAGTTTTAACGCTTTCTCTGCCTGAGAAACTTCACACTAGCAAAAACAAGAATTACCATGTAATGATCCAGTTTAATTTCAGTCATTCGTCAGTCTGAAGACTGGATGTTGTCCAAACAAAAAAGGCTGCCAAAGTGTTTATTGTATTAAAATACCAAGGTCCAAAAAATGGATAAATTCTAAAGGCTGTGGTGTAGACATGGTATTATAAATTAATATTTGCATATTGTTGTACTTGTATTTGGCTCAATTTTGTTCAGCACAGAGGAAGAATAACAACTATTATCAATAAGAAGAAAAACTGATGTGGTTTTTGAGGGGTGTTTGTTAGGTTTTACTTCACTGGTAATCTATTTTGTAATCAAAAAGAAAGGGTAGCAATTTGATGTGAATTTTGGGATATATACTGGTTTGGGTTTTAAAATCCATCCTCTTATAGCTTGAAAATTTTTTAAATTCCCCAGGGGAGGAACATGCAAAACTGCTACAGTAGGCTCAGAAATTGTCTGTTCTACCTTCATCAGGGGAAAGACCTCTCACCAACATTCAAAGTGTACTCTTCTTTAATTGTTTTTGCTCTAGCACTGCTTTGTTTAAGAAGATTGAATCTATGTTCCTCCTCTTGGAGGGTAAAATAAGTGCCACAAGAAACAGAACTAACTAACTAACTCCTACTACAGTAGTTACAACTTGTAGAGGAATTGTTTTAAACTGTGGTGGAGTAATCAGGCCTCAGTTAATGGTCTGAGTAACAGCAGTGTGGATTTTGATTTGAAAAATTGTGCCTTGCCCCACACCTATAAATATGTGTGGAGGAAGGAGGATTTTCCTCACAGATAAGATGAAATGGATAAGAGTAGTAGGAGGAATCCTATCTTATATAAAACATGAACAAAATTAAAAATCTGGCTCTTAATCACCTTGTTTAAGTTGCCTCTTTGTGCCTGAATTTCCCTCTTTATAAAAAGGAGCCAATGATACTTGCAGTTCTTTTTTTTATGAACCCCTTGGTCATATGCAGACAAAAAGCTCCATGTGGGAGTGGAGTATATCACTGAATAAGGGGATTTTTGTGTGAGACTGGGATGTTGCATAGTTGCAGTGACTCATTCATTAAAATGACTCTGGTATAAGATTTTTGTTTCTGTAAACTGAATGTACATACCTGCTATGTCTGTAGAAACAATTTAAACAGGCAAAGAGAACACCACTTGCACAGCACTTAAATCTGCAAAGTGTTCAACTATCGAGATTATACTGAGTCAGATCCTGTTTTCTTCCTTATAAGAACAATATTCTAAATATTATGGTTTTTTCCTAGGAACAGCCCAAGGGAAGAGTCGCGCACTTTTTTGCAATTAACGTGACAGCTGAATTTGGGTAAAGCTATTATATTTTCCTACTTGCAACTTCCTGAATTCCTCTGTGACATTGCTAAAGGGATATATGTTCCTCTTCCCTTTCTTGGTCTCACTAAATATACCCTTGTGGCTTAGAATAATATGAATTTTTCAGTCCTAGGCTGGCCTGCGGATTCTGATATCCTGCATACCAACATTCCCGCTCCATTGGCCCAACTTAGTTCCTGTGATTTTTTTGTGAAATATGGCCTGTGGAGTAATCATCCTCTGCAGCAGCTGTTAAATACAAGTTATGTTAGTTTAACAACGGAAACAAGTAGATTTTTTTCTTCCAGAGAAAAGAGACCTACCGATGGCAGTCTAAAACATCTTTCTGTCACAGAGCATCTTGCTAAGCAGTGATTCTTCTGCTTCCATTCTAAGTCATTGGGGGAGCTGCTCAGTTCCATGGGATTAAATTGATCGTTGTTGGACTATGCCTGAAGCAACTGCTGAGAATTTACTTGGTGTTTAGTTTGTATTGCTGATGTGTGTAGGGGCCTTGATTATAAAGCCTGTTTGTGGCAGATAATGTATAGGGATAATACATGGGAGCAGAGAACAGGAATAAAAGTAAACATCACTCCTTGGATGCAGTTCCAGACAGCTCTGCTATAGAGTTATTTCTGCATAAAGTGAGCACTGCTGACCAGTTCAGTACAACTCTAAACTGTCAAACTGTGCTTTGAGACTCTGTACCTTAAGGGTATTTTGGAAATGTCAGGAATGCTACTCTTCAGATACTTCTCATACCTCTGCATACCTCAACAAAATGGAAAGTCACATATTTACACAACAGAATAAAAGTTCTGTTTTGATTCTGACTGTAACTGACCTAAATATGGTAGCTTTGCCTGTTTGGTTTTGTTTAGTAGATCTGCCTTTTTTTTTTTTTTTTTGTCTGGATGACTGGAAAAAAAGTAGCTCATACACTGTTAGTATGGGCAGTATTGCTAATTGTTTATCATGTAGGTGACCTAAAACGCATATCTGTAATGTTGTATGTGTTCAAAATATATTTCTAGTAAATGCTAGTTGAGGCTTTGTGTGATTAGTATTTCTGTTGATGTAATCTTCAGGTGTCATATAATAAGTACCCAAATAAAACTACCTGTATGTCCTCTTCCTATCCATGAACACTTTGTTAAAATGATTTGTGATGTTCAAATTCTGATAAAGGCAGGAAAAAGTTCAGTTTTGTGAGCTTGTGGTCAAGGTAACCCTATTCATTCAGGATTCCTCGCTGCCCGCCGAGTCTGCAGGAGTGATGCAGATCAACAATCCTTACAGTTCAGCTCTTGATTAATCCTTAGATTTCCATCCTTAATATGCTTTAAAGGATGTAATGATATTACAGTGAATGCAGTAGGTGAACAAGAGACCTTTGCCTATACTGCTGTGCAAAAGAAGATCAAATCTGAGCTTAGTGGGCTTGTTTTGCATGCCTGGCTCTGTAACCCTCAGCCTACTCATACTGCCTTGCACCTCGTGATAACCTCTGTGTTTCAAAGAAATGTCATTTATAGAAAACTAACCACAATAAGATTCTAAGAAAATGGTTGTAACCATTAAAAAATCAGGGCAGAGGAAAATTTCTCGGACTTTTAAAATTTATATTTGTTGCTTAGACCTTTCTGTAAAGTTCCCTCATTTAGTGTAGAAACACTGGCAACCTGTTTGGGGATACCAGCATTTTTTTTATTTCATACCTATGAGTTCAACCTGCTTTGTGAGCAGTATTTTAAAAGCAGGCTTTACTATGCCATTCACCGCTCTTGAAGGAAATGTGACTTTTATCTTCTGTTCTTACAGCCATGTCCCTTGTCCTCCCTGCCAGCTAGACTGGAAGAGGGAAAGGAGAGCAAGAACTCTGAGCACTAGTAGTTTGTAGATAGCATTTGAGCTGTGGAAGTATTAGCTTTATCTCATGTGTAGCTTCTTACTAAATTTAAAGTCCTATTGGCAGTTTTAAAATGTTATCAGCAGTGCTGTATATTTGAATTTCATTTGCAGCACAGCATTTGCTTGGTTTGGGTACTTGGACTTGCATTTTATTCGTGGACATGCACTTAAACTGATTTGAAACCTATACTGTGAATCTCTGTATACAGAAAATGTTAAGTAACATTTATTCAGTGCAAGGAAAATATGGAATTGAGCCATTGTCATCCAATAAAACTTGGTTTTGTACAGCATTTTTCATGCAAATTATATTTGAATGCTTTAGAAGTAAATAATACTGAATGGGTAAAGAGGCATTTTCAGTAAACATAGCAAGGAGAAAGAGCATTCCTCTTTTTACAGAAATTAGGTAGTCAGATGAAAGGGATTACAGAAAGGTGTGTTTGTGTTTGAACTAGGGTGACAGGATGCAGTGCTCTTTCCTATGTATAACAAGATAGGTAAAAAAGATAACAGAAACTGAGACAAAACAAAACCAGTGATTTTGAGTAGAACCACGTCTGCACTACTGTTCTAGTGTTTCTGGTCAGAAATAAAATTTGTTCTTGACTGGAAAGGAAGGTCTTGGAATACTTTAACACATCTTTTTGTCATCTTGCAGAGCATTTCTGTGTAGCACTTGATGAGCTACTATGAGCTTGCTATATAGTGATAACAGTTGTGGAGCCCGAGTCTTGGAAAGTGGCTGCTGTGCAGCCATGGCCAGTGCCTGCAGCGTTGGAGCGAAAGAAGACAGCGTAAGTGTCAGCAGTGGGACTGGAAACCCTCCAAGTTCTTTCACAGAGGAAACACAAGGGTATGATGTGGAGTTTGATCCACCCTTGGAAAGTAAATATGAATGTCCAATCTGTTTGATGGCTCTTCGGGAAGCAGTGCAGACACCATGTGGACACCGTTTCTGCAAAGGCTGCATTGTCAAATCAATAAGGTAAGAAAAATTTATGGAAGCTGCTTTTAAGAAGAAATTCACTTACCAAAGCAGAGCAGTTTAAGGGCAATCCAAACTGAATAGAACTGCTTAAGGTGCATTACCAGTGAGTGCTAACAGAACTCTGGGAACTTATAATTCATTAAAGATGCTTTCTAGTAAACACCATGTATGGCCAAAATGTCATGAGTTTGGAGGTTGCATGAGCTTCAGATATTTTGCCATTTATACAAATTTACCCAGGTTATGAATATAAAAATTTGATTGAGTAAACATTAAATAATAATTTTTTAAAAGTAGCCAAATCCTCCAAACAAATTCCATTTTCAGCCCAGGATTATAAAACCTGTCTTTTACCTATGATTTTTTCTCTTGATAACTACAGGCAGCTACAGACAACATGGTTTCTTGGTGCAGGTTTATGCTTTCAGTTCTTCACTTGAAATCAGCTGCTTCCTTGTTGAGCTGGAAGAGAGAACATAATGAGGGAATAGTCTCAAACAAAGTGTTGAGAGAGGGAACTAGGTGGCATATGGGGGAGTGGGAATGAGATATGAAGGCAAGAACAGGCTGGGCTCATAAAAATGAATGATTGAAAGAGCCAGGAAGGGCAGAAAGTACACTGGTAGAGTGTACTTCCCTCAAACCTGGAACAGAGTCATCAGTGTCCCACATGTGTCAGTGAGTTATTGGAACATATTGATAGAAGGCTAGATATTATGGTGTAGGGTTTTTTTCCTTCTGAGCATAAGCCACATTTATTCTTATCAATTGCTGACTTAGCTCAAATGTCACAGTACTTTGATAGGAATCTAAATATTTAATTCTGTGTGACCCATATATAGAATTGGTTAATTTCCAAAATTACTTTGCACACCTTTGTGTAAAGATCATCAAACTGTCTTCAGTGTTACTGTACAATGTTGTTTTTCCCAGGCATTTATTTTCAGCATGCTTGCTTTATTGGTTTTCCATACCATTTATCCATAGTTCTATTCCATTTCTTTTTCTCCATGGTCCATCATTTGTAGCTCACTAAGTGAACAGTATACCAGCAACAATGTTCTCTGAATACAGTATTTTGTGGTTTTTATGGGCTTCTCTGTAGCTTCTGTCACTGTTGTATCCTACTGTATTTCTTCATGGCATCCCTTTTAGATCAAGGAGGGAAATGTTGGAGCTGAGTATGAGAAGATAAAGTTAATTTTGCATTCCCTACTTATGATAGCAAAAGAGCAGGCTATTTTCCTTTCTAGCAAGCACAGAAATTTATTGTCTGTATTTGCAGCACAGTTCTTGTTAACATTAGTTTCATCAGTATTTCTGAGAAAAGGATGCAAATTCATTATCCAGAAAATGCAGAATACCACCAGTGTTCACCCATGAAAAGTGACTCGCCTGTGGATTCTGCAGAGGAAGCTGAGAGAGAATCAGTTCTCCACTAACTATACCATGAGATCACCCTGCTCCCTTAGTCCCTTGTCTTGTTCACTATGTTCCTACTTCTGCAGGAAAAGTACGTCAAGCCTTACCCAACTGCATCACTCAATGGTATTCATGTCAGCTGGCTGCATGGAAGAAGGCAAAAAACCCCAAACCTGAACCTGTCAGCTTTGACTGTAATCCAGTTCCCTAGGCACAAGCAGTGGGCTTCACTTTCTGGCCTTTGCTTTGCATGTTCCAACCTAAATTCTTTCAAGAGGTTAATGTTCAAGAGGTTTCATGCATGCTTGTAAGCATTGAATTAGACTTTTGTACTAATAAAGGCCATGAAATTTTGGAGTTCCTTGCTTGCTCTGTTTGTTGGCAGTAGCAGTTTTGATACTCTTCATTAACTTGAGTATTTCTGGAAGAAAGAAAAGAAATCTTTAAATCTTCTCATGGGAGTATGATGTCTATAAATTCTGAAGGTAAATTAGTCGGTACTTAAGTATACTGAGCTTTAGAAATGTCTGCTCACCATTCATTTCAAAGACAACAGAATTCCTAGGTTGAAAACTGAAGGGAAAATGACTAAACTTAAAATTACCAAAAATAGGTGTCTCATTTCCAGTCTTTCAGATCCTTAACAGCTAAGGTGATCTTGTTTTTTCTGCTGATGAGCTGCGCAGTTATAGTCATTGGTTAGAATTTACCACAGGACTGAGTGAGGAACTGCAGTGAACCCATGCTCAGAACGCAACATCTTGTAGCAGGTAGAGAAACTTCCTTCTTAAACCCCAGGCATGGGAAATGGTTTCTCTTCCTTTTTAAATTAACAGAGCATGTGCTCTGCTCAGAGTTTCAGGTCTGCAAACAGTTTCAATGACCAGAAGCTTTTGTTTCTTTTACACCCTTTCCCTATTTTACTTCATTTCTATACATAGTGTTGACTGTTTCAGTGAATACTAAACACAGGTGGAAAGCATTTTTCATCTTGGAGACAGACCATCACTGTGATATTTCAGATGTTTCACTGGTAGTAAATGTTTTCCCTCATTCCCCACTGAAATCTGTCTTTGAAGTGCAGTTTGAGTGAATGCTTGTGAAAACAGAGCAAACAACTCAAAGTGCCAGACCCCTCTGAATCCCTGAAGGGAAGAATTGCATGCTTAATTGGGATCCATGGATCAAACTATTGATTTGGAGTATGTAGTGTCTACAGTACAATATTGATTTGGAGTATGTAATGCCTGCAGTAACATATTGATTGATGTCATTGAGAAGCTTCTACAGAACTAAAATGAAAATGGAAAGTGATTTTTATGTTCTCTAAGTACTGTTTTTTTCATTAAGTGATTATCACAGCCTTTATTTGATCAGGAAAAAAATGCTTCTGTCTATTCCTCGTTTCCCCACTGTTTAGCTCAAGTGAACACAGACGTTAATGATTTTAAATGATAAAGGATGGACAAGCAGTTTTTGAGTAATTGCTTCTTGTGGCTTACACAAACAATTGTAGTTGTCCATGTTGAAGAAGTTGTGGCTGCAACTAGAAAGATTTTTTAAAAAGCTTTTAAAGACTGGAGTCTTAGATCTTGCAATGTGAGGGACATGATTAGACCACATGGATTTGATCACAGTAAATGTTTGCCTCCCAGAAAGTCTTGGCATCTTTTTAAATAAAGCTGTCTGGAGTGCTTTGAAGTGCTATGAGTCATGGTAGTGAAGAAGCTTGTCTACCTAACTACAAATAATAGTTTACAAATGTGACTGTCTACAAAGTACTTGATTAGAAATTTTAGAAGAACTAAGTTCAGATGCAGTAGCTAATTAAATTTCTCTCTAGTCTTCCTTCTCCTGTATCTTAGGTCAAAGCTGACTTAGGCCTTGTAGTAGAGCTCACCAAATATCGGAACCTCGGTTTATTGGAAAAGCTGAATGATGAGCTGACAAGGGGCAGCAGAGAAAGCTTTGGGTGCTAGCAGTTCATCAAACAGCGGCCATGGCTGCAGTTAAAGTGTATGCCAACTGTTTCAGCTTCTAGGCTAAACTGCTCAGTTGCTAGAATCACAGAGCAGGCTTTTTCTTCAAACAAAATTATTCTGGCTTTACTTTTCATACCTATATTTTAATTTCAAGGGAAATTATAGGAATATTCATTGTACTTTGTAGCAGATGATTATTGTTTCACAGGTACCATTGTGGGTGGCACAGCCCACTGTGATAAATAATTCCGGCATAGGAAAGCCTCCATGTAATGTAAATGAGAACTGAGGTGCATAAACCACCTCAGTTCCGTGATAGGAAGTGTATAGCAACATCTTTGTAGATGAATCTAAGCAGCCTTTTAAACACAATCCCAATACTTGTAAATGGTGTTTGAAGTCTGCTTAATATACTACAATAAGTTATTGCTCTTTCCTTACTATAATCATGGGAAAATCGCCATTCGTTCTTATTTTACCCTTTGTCTGCTAGTTATTTAAACTGGAGATCTGGTAATCATTATTTAAAATTAATCTGTTGTTGGCTGTTATTACACATGATTAGCTCTTCTGTGTAGAAATAAGGCTGCTGTCTTATCAGCAGGCCTACTGAACTATCATTATACTTCATTAAACAGGGTATTTGTAACCAAGTTATACCTGTGAAAACTGATTTCCTGTAGGTTGCCTGCAAAGTGAGGGAACGTTTCTGGGTTGTGACAAAGATCAGCACGCTAATCGTAGCTCAGAGAGCTATGAAATAAAATGGCGCACTAGGTATTTTCTTTTTTCCACTTGTTTAGGACTATGGCTATCAGACTTGTGGTGAGCTAGCTCTCGCAAGCAAAACCTAGGAAAGGAAGTTCATTGTCTCTTTCTGAAGTCTCAACTTTACCCCCGCTTCCTCTAGCAGTGTTGCTGATGAAGGAGTTGCTGAGCAATTATTTCCTTTTCCAGCAAAGAACACAAATTCCCTTCTGGTCTCCACAGCCCACTAGGTTCTACTTCCCCTCACGCTTGCAAGCAGTGACAATGATCTGGCCTTTGATCTTTGCACCACAAGTGCTCTCTGACATTTTTCCGCCCCATGTATTTTTCCATTTTATTGCTGTTTCCATTAGCACTTTAGCTCAGAAGCTTTGATCCCTCATGCTTCTTTAACTGCATTACTTAATTGTGAATAGATATGTTGATCTACTGCTTTCAGAAATGAGCTGATACTGGATATTTTTCTAAAGGCAAATTTGGTGGAGGTGATCCCTTTTTTTACTCCATTTCTACTGATTCTTGTGTTTAAATGCAGGTGGACGGAACCTGACAAAGTGGAACAGGCTGTTAGTTCTCCTGTGCAAATTGCATGCACCTGTATTCCACCATCAGACTGCAAACTTTTGCCAGTTAGCACTGACTTCTAGTCTGTTTGCAGTTAAAACGGCTTCAGATACAACGCCCAGTTCCAAATCCAGTGTAATTTTCATAGTTATTAGTAATTTTTGTGTCTGGAGTTTTTTCACCCTTCTTTGCTGTATAAATAAACAAATTGAAGGATGACCAACTGATCCAATGGTTGTACAACAAAAACAGCAAAATAGGCTATATGAAAAGTAATGCCAAATAGATGAAGTGAATCTGGAAAAGAAAAGATGTTTTTGCTTTTTCTCTCAGCTATGATCACCTTGGCTGTTTATAAAGTGAGAAAGAAAGGAGAGAAGCTCCAAGAATCTTTGAAGGATTGTTTTGGAATAGTGTGTGAAATATTCTTTGATGTTTGAGCTATGTGAAGTACTTACAGAAACAGGACTGTAAGTTCTTAGTTTCTTTACACCCTCCTCAAGTTTATTTCCAGAGTATCTATCATGGCATTTGTCCAAATAAAAACTATTGAGTTAGAAAAGTGCTGCCATCCCAGTCATGCCACCTCTAGTGAAACTTGCGTATTGTCAGTTTCTCTGATGTACATTGCTTACTTAATACTTTCTGGTAATTGCCATATAAATGCCATTGTTTTGAAAGACTTTCTTAATGTGCTATAATTTGGCCACTAATGTCTTGCTAGTGTAAAAATGTTATAAATGAAGGGCAAAGGAAACTCGGAATCTCTTTTTGCTTTCTTTTCTGCATTGTAGAGATGCAGGTCACAAATGTCCAGTAGACAATGAAATTCTGCTTGAAAATCAACTTTTTCCTGACAACTTCGCTAAACGGGAAATCCTTTCATTAATGGTTAAGTGTCCCAACAAGGGCTGCAGTATGAAGATGGAGCTGAGGCATTTAGAGGTGAGAATTAGTTTTGAAACTATGGAGCCTTGTTTTCATGGACAAGTAAAAATTCAAAATAACTTAACATAGATGGTCATACCTGATACCTGTTTATGCTGATTCAGTGCATTGTTCATTCAAGACTATAGCTACGTGTATTTGGGTTTTTGATGAGTCTTTAATTGTAAGTAGATGATTATCAAGTGAACATCGTAGTGCATGAAAATTGTACTAATGCAGCTTTCTCTTTAGGATCATTCATGTTTGCCTTTTGATCAGCTGTATCTGTACTTCACACAAGATCCCTAAAGTCAGTTTAATATTTACTCAAAGCAGCTAGATATGTTAGTTGAAATAATTGTTTTGGAAAATAATATACAAAGTTAAAAGGATAAACATAAAGCTGAATTTTTACCTGAGAGCATTCTTAAAGCTCTGTATACATTAAGTCCTGACCTTAGTAATGGGTCAATATCCAGGCCGTTGGTAAAGTCAGCATAAGTGTATAAGGATTTGCTTGCATGAAGGAAAGATTGCAATTTGTTCCTCTTGTATTGTGCTTTATCTTGAAAACAGATGAGACAATAGTACCTGTTTGTAGTATCAAATTCCTCTTTTGTCCTTGATCAGGACCACCAGTTGCAGTGTGATTTTTCCACTGTGGAATGCCCACAGTGCCAAGGAGCCTTCCCGAAGAACCATCTGAAAGAGCATATGACACAGGAGTGTCCGAGGCGTCAAGTCTGTTGTCCAAACTGTGCCACATCTATGGCCTATGAAGATAAAGAGGTACTTAGCAGAAGTCTCAGTTTTTCATCCTTCATTCACATGGGTTTGCTTGTAAATGGAACATCAGCTTAAAAAAAAAAACAAACCCAAAAAAAAGCCAGTTTTGGTCTAGAAGAGCTCTTTGTGCTGCACAGGTGAGAAGCTACAAACTCAGGACATTAGTCTAGAACAGGCAGAAGATCTGGGGAGAGGACTCTGCTTAAATACAAACTTCTTGGGAACCCTGTAGTATAAGACTTTTATAAGAACCATTGATTTTTGGCCTTACCATCGGAGAGGCTGGTATCTACTGCCAAAGTAATGCACAAAGCAATATTTACATTTACAGTTTTTATGCCTGGCAGAAAGGATGTGTCAGAAGATGAATCTTTTGGGGATATCTGCTAACACACAAGACCAAGATAATTCTGAATTCTCCTGGGTCTGCATTTTTTACATGGGTGATACTGAGGATAGTCCTTTCCTTTTTGAGCTTCCATTTCTTTTTCTGTATATGGATGTGTTTTATCTCAAGGGCTATTAATTTTATGATATCATATTGTGAATTGTCAAACAAAAATACTTCATACAAAACAATACAAAAAAAACCCTTTGATATAGTTCCACTAGAATTGAACTTGAATTTCAGAAACTTCTGGATGAATTCAGACTCCTTTGGAGCATAAGTGCTTTAGGAAGCAAAATATCTGCAACTTTATGAATCTCTTGTATGGGTCCAGGAAAAAAACAGTAATTATAGAAAACATACTATTCAGGGTAAGGGAGTTGTCTTTGTTTCACAGTTGCATACAGCTAAATGTAAAATTTGAAATGTAAATAAAAATGTAACATTTTATCAGAGGTGATTAGCGCTCTTTTAAATTATGTAACTTCATTGATTCTTTCTTTACTCTCTTTTTCTCTCTGATAACTAAGCTTCATGACCAAACCTGCCCACTCGCCAATGTATTTTGTGAATATTGCAACACAGTGCTCATCAGAGAGCAGGTAAGAGACTACCTTTCTTCTGTGTTTAATCTGGGTCAGATGTTTTGTATTTACATTGCTGCTTTAATCTAAAATTAAACTTGAAGAAACAGTTTGTCTGCTAGCTAATAAATCTTTACCTGTCTCTCTCTGAAAATGTTGAAATGTTGCATCCAGTGCAGGTGTAATACTCTCTTCAATGCCGCTCCAGCTTGCAATTGCAGTCTGGTAAACCTCTGTAGGATTTCTGGCTGCAAATCACATTGCTTAACTATACTGCTTCTTGACAGGGGCTGTGCTGCATGTTTCTGATCTTGAATGGAGGTTAACGAATACCAAGCTCTGTCAGTAGTTACGGCTGACATTAGAAGACAAGGCTTTGATTTGGACAGAGAGGGAGAGTATTTGTAATTGGAAAGCTGCTGTTGGAAAGTAGCTATAAATAATTCACTATCAAACTAGATGCTGGCTGGAATCCTGCTTGTCCATAGCCATTATTATTTCTTCTATTCAATAATAACTTACTTCATTGACAGAAAAATGATAAGTGTTATTTAATTTGCAGCCTATCCCTGTTTGAATGGGATGGCAACTATGTTAATGACCTGGGTTAAAATAAAGAATGATCTTGTGAAATTGGAGAAATACTCTGAATAACAGGATTGAGTTCAGTAATGAAAAAAAGGCAAAAATCTGTCATTAGATAGAATAATGAACTGCAAAATTAGGGAACAAAGAATGCTAAACTAGGTGTCCTGGGTTTGGCTGGGATAGAGTTAATTTTCTTCCTAGTAGCTGGTATAGTGCTGTGTTTTGGATTTAGTATGTTGATAACACACTGATGTTTTAGTTGTTGCTAAGTAGTGCTCACACTAGTCAAGGACTTTTCAGCTTCTCATGCCCTGCCATCAGGAAGCTGGGAGGGAGAACAGCCAAGACAGCTGACCCAGACTGGCCAAAGGGCTATTCCATACCATATGACGTCTGCTCAGTATATGAACTGGGAGGAGTTGGCTGGGGGGCAGCGACTGCTGCTTGGGAACTGGCTGGGCATTGGTTGGCAGGCGGTGAGCAATTGCATTGTGCATCACTTATTTTGTATTTTTATTATTATTATTATTATTATTATTATTATTATCATCATCATCATCATCATCATCATCATCCCTTCCTTTTCTGTCCTATTAAACTGTCTTTATCTCAACCCATGAATTTTTTTTTTTTTTTTTTTCCCAATTCTCTCCCCCGCCCCCCTGGGGTGGGGAGTAAGTGAACAGCTGTGTGGTGTTTAGCTGCCTGCCAGGTTAAACCACAACACTAGGTAATGGTTTAGAATTAATGGTTGACCTATATTAAGCTTGTGTTCTACTTCATCATGATATTTAAACAAGGCAAACATATTGGATTATATAAACAGGTATTTCACCTGTGAAACCCAGAATTATCCTTTGCTCTGTTTAGGGCTCATAAGGCATCAGCTGAAGCTGTCCAGCTTTTGAGGTGGGGATGGATAGGGAGGATCCAGAGCAGTGAGATAATTGGGTCTGGAAAACACGGACCATAAAGAAAATTGAAGTAACTTGAGGTTTTTCAGGAAGAGGATAATGAAGAGAGACACAACAAGTATATGCAAGTAGTGCTTCAGAAGGGAAGGAAATGGACTGTGGTCTAGCTTGAGGATAGGCTAGAAACAAAAGGCATTTATTCTAGCAAGAAAACCTGAATCTTTCTGATGCTTATGTAAGAACAAAGGCAATGAATTGTTAAAGTACATACAAGGAGGATGTAGAATTTTTATCATCAGCTAACATTTTTGTTCAAAACTTCCATAGTTCTTTGAGAAATTATATAAGTATAAACTGATCTGACTTCAGGTACCTATTCAGAGTCCATCCAGCCATATTCTTTTAGGATGTTATAAAAGAATACTCTTGATGGAAAAATTAATTTAAAATCTGATTTGCTTTAGATGCCTAACCATTATGACAATGATTGTCCTACTGCCCCAGTGCCATGTTTTTACAGTGCCTTTGGGTGTCCTGAAAAGGTAAGCCTTTTTTCAGAATCATGAATTGCAGACATTCTGCATGTTTTTGTTGGGTTTTCTTTTACTGTGTTTTCCTATTCTTGTCTCATTCACCAGTACAAATCCTCAGTGATTTGTGTTTTTTTTTTGTTTTGAGGTATCTTAATTCTAAAACACTACATGTTGATATATTGCTTTTCAAATTTAAAAAAATTCTGTGAATGATTTGCTTGATGAACTTGCTTTTATTAATCCATGAGTGTTTTCCCAGCTTTTGTGTCAAAAAAGTAGCTTCTAGCATTTCTTCCAAAGCTGTGACCAAATACAGTTATGGCTTAGAGTTCAGTGAAGAAAACCTGACAGTGCTTTAGATTTGACTAAATTCTAAAATTATTTAATCTGGATACTCTTATTTCTAGTTGTTTAATACCTCTTTGTAAAAACGGATCTTTTCCCTTCATCATTTCCACATCAGTTTTCATATACCTTTGTATTTGGTACTATGGAGCATTTCAGCAAATCAATGAAGGGAATATAATGCTGATTTAGAACACAGAAAAAATACTAAATGTATGTTTATCACTAACACTTTTTCACTATGTCACTATTTTGAGTTGAACAATATTTGCCCACTGGCATTTGAACTTCTTTTTTCATTTCTCATAACAGTTATCTTAAATTTGGAGCCCTCCATTGGTAAAGTGCTATTTTTTTCACATCACCTGTCCTTGATTCACATTCCAGTTTCTCTCACATAGTATAAGCAACTAGTTGTTTGATTTTCTTCAGAGCCACATTTAAGATGTGATTGCAGATAGTGTTTGATACGTTCCTAATGCCACATCTCTTAAATTCTAGATGCAAAGGAATGAACTGGCACGACATATGCAGGAGTTCACTCAGGTTCACATGAGAATGATGGCTCAGAGTTTTCAAAATATCAGTGTTACTGCTACAAATCCTGTACCCTTCATCAACGGCCTACCCTTTGAGCCTGCCCTCTTCTCACAAGCATCACATGCCGCATATGATTGTAATCCAGAAGTTGAAAACTTCAAAGAAACTATTCAGCAGTTGGAAGGTCGGCTGGTAAGACAAGATCACCAAATCAGAGAACTCATTGCTAAAATGGAGACTCAGAACACTCACATGGCAGAGCTCAAACGTACTATCCGAAATTTGGAGGGAAAGATTACTGAAATGGAGGCACAGCAATGTAATGGTATTTATATCTGGAAGATTGAGAACTTCAGTGGACTTCAGAAAGCCCAGGAAGAAGAGAGACCTGTTGTGATGCACAGTCCTGGCTTCTATACTGGAAAGCCTGGCTACAAGCTGTGTTTGCGCCTGCATATCCAATTACCGAATGCTCAGCGTTGTGCTAATTTTATATCTCTGTTTGTCCACACTATGCAAGGAGAATATGACAGCCATTTGCCTTGGCCTTTCCAAGGCACTATACGACTTTCTATTTTGGATCAATCAGAAGGCCCTGAAAGGCAGAATCATGAAGAAGTAATGGAAGCCAAGCCAGAGTTACTAGCCTTCCAGAGACCAACAATTCATCGCAATCCAAAAGGTTTTGGCTATGTGACTTTCATGCACCTGGAAGCCTTGAAACAAAGAACCTTCATAAAGGATGATACCCTTCTGGTGCGCTGTGAAGTTCTAACGCGTCTAGATTTAAACAGTCTCCGCAGAGAAGGATTTCAAGCTCGCAGTACTGATGGAGCTATGTAGCCTGTAAGTCTTAAGCAGAGGAATGGAGCCACTAGTCATGTTCTTCCACCACAGATTATAAGCGTGCTTCGTCTTCCATATAGGCTGCATTTGTAAAAGACCATAGTTGCCAACATAGTTGATCTTCACCTGAATAGAACTTTGTTGTTGCTGGTATACTTTTTTTTCTGTATGAGGTCATATGTTGAAATATTTGGTATTGTTCTCTGTTAAAGTAATAAGCTACTTCTGTAGCAAGCTAACTAAATGAAGTGTTGTTAATCGAAACTTAACTGCCTACAGGAATATCCTATTGAAGTACCTGTACATCTCAGTTTGGTAAAACTTAAGTCATATCAGAAAAGACCTGTAAATCTCTTCACCTCAGTGCCTTGGAATAGATACTGTAGCAGGGAAATAGCTAAATTAATAAAGATGAGGGTGGGTTTGTTGTTGGTGGTTTTTTGTTTTTTTGTTTTTTAACAGAGCTTGGGAAAGGTGAGACAGTTTCTTTATTGACTTATCTAGAATTTTGAATTGGCTATACTTCTCTTGAAATCTGAAGTCAAGTTAAGACTTTGCTCACATCACCAAGGGCTGAGGTATGCTTTGACCCTTCCCTCCTGCGGAGTTAGCTTCAGGAAGTTGCATGTCGATGTAGAGTTGATACTAGTATTTCTGAAATATGTGGTAGTGTTGTGGAGAAGGCTAAATGACTCTGAGTTGAGTTCACTGAAGAAATATTTGCAATGTGGTCTGAAAGTGGCCCCCCAGATTCTCTTTATTTTGATAAATCTTTTTGTAAGTGTGTGCTCCAGGCCTAGAATGTCAATCACAATCACCAGAGAGACGAAAGTGTAGCATTTGAATGAGATACCTTTGTGCTGGTGGGATCTCCTCCTAGTGCTGGACCTTTTTCAGGTTGTGAATGGATACATGAGCAAAGGTATATACTAACTAGATAGGGTGATGCAGAATTTGTTTTACTGTTGTTGAAACCTGAATTTGTACCAAAGCTAAACTTGTGACCTGCATCTGTTTGAGTGATCTCTTGGTGTTCTGGGTGATGTATGACCTATGTCAACTCCTATGAATTCTCAGTGGACAGCTGAGATAACGTATCAACATCTAGCTGTCATGGGTGTTTCCTGTCCCATTAGACAATAGGAGCTGGGCCACCCTCAACACTTTGGAGGGGAAGAAAAGCCTAGTAATTAGCATGAGGAAAAATTGCAAACCTGTTTGCTCTTGGGAAGAAAATCTGGCTTCCGTAGTTACTTATTTACCAAACACTAGATTCACTATGTCAAGAATTCATGAGCTTCCTAATGTTGCATGTATTATTGTTTTCTGTACTGATTGTTTGTATGCCATATAAATGTTAGTTTTGACCAGTAAAAGCTGAGTAGTTCAAGTTCACTGGTGCTGAAAATTTTAACTTATCACGGTGCTGATAAAATTCTGAATCTTGTCTTTAAAAGGAGAGAAGAAAAAAGTTTTGTTCACCCCATAACTTAAGTCTGATTCCGAAGAAAGAACTAAGCCATACATAATTATATGTATATTATTTCTCCAAGCTAGTGAAACAACCTGAAGACTTGAGACAGTGCAACTTAAAAGATACTGAAGAGTATTCCAACTATTTGGCCTCGTCAAAGCAATATATACAAGGCTAATGAAAGACTTCTATAGTGTATTGATTTGGGAGGATACTCTGCCTGCTTGCACGAGATCAAAAGTTCCAGGACCCAACCTACCACTTTGTTCATCATATCCAGATGAGTAAAATTTATTTTGCAGATGGAGCCTATTAGTTGAAGAGGGATTGTGTTCAATGGAGTATTGTCACTACTGAAACATGAATTTCCTAGCTAATGGTAAATGCAGTCAGTTGTTGACTTATTTAGTGTATTCTGTGTGTTTAGAGGACAGGTGAGTATATATTACTCAAAATAGGAAAAGATTCATTCTTTAAAACTGTCTTTTTAAACCTCTTAAGTAGTTTTTATACTGAATAGCCTCATCCTATTAGCTGAATTGTTTCAGAGTGTCTTCAGTTAGAGCATTCCTAGTAGTTAAACTATTCTTAACCAAAAGCTTTTAATGTACGTGACAATGCCCAGACCCACTATATACAGAAGGCACTGTATGTTAGTTATCCATGTTTTTCCAAGATGCTCAAAGACTACCATTCTCTTCTTTTTTTGGGGGGGGGGGGGGGGGGGCAGAAGAAACACTTGTAATTTGAGAGCTTCTTGCTGCCACAGTTCCTTTCTCAACCCTAGTGATATTAACAAAAATGTCCTGAGTCTGTGTTCTAATAGTTTATACCCAAGACTCACTAAGTGCATTAATACTTTCTTTCCTTTTGAAGCTTTGCATTATGAACAGATTTTTTGCTTTGAGCCTTATCTGCTAGATCTGATATATTTCTGCCTTGGGAGGTAACTCAGTTTGGTGGCAGGTTCAGGAGTTTAAATGATTAAGGTTAATATTGTACAATAGCACAAACCAATAGGGAATAGAAAGCTACTGCATGTATAATACTGTATTGGCCACAGTAATATGAATGCTTTATTCACTGCTGCTATTCTACTGGTTTTGTATTTTAATATGACCAAGTAGAACTCTGAGTGATGCCAAATTACTGTAATGCCAGACTTTTACATGAGAGACTTTCAGAGCTAATTTGCTAAGTATCAGTTAAATATATGTCATGAAAAATTATAAATGTTAATGAAATGTTTATTCATCTACTTGTTCCATTTTCCTCTTTCTTCCCCCACCTTCCAAGCTACTCTTCATTTTAACTGCAGTTCCAGAGCTTTCTCTTACAAATAAGAAATCATCTTCAGCTAATGAAAGAACTTATGAGTCTACATTGTTACCATCTGTATAGTCGTAATGACTATTATCTTTTATTCAAACTTTTCTAAGGTTAGCACAAAGAGATTCAGTTTCTATGTGAAAATTCATTTTCACTGAAACAGCCTCTTTTCTTTTCCCCTTCCTCCAAATCTGATCTTTTCTTTTGAGAAATTGTTCTACCATGGTGGATTGAGGTATAATTGCTAGAACTACTTAAATGGAAGCAGAAAGGTATGCAGTGTTGAGAGTTGTCTCTAAAACAAATATGAAGAAATATGGGGATTTAACCAGTTTCCTGTGTAATTTCTTCAGGATTGGGGTTCTTTAGTTCTGTAACTCTTCATGCTTTGCAGCGTTACTGGATCTCAAGGTGGTTTAGAAAGTGGCTTAGCTTCTTTTATCTTCCAAATTTCTATTGTCTTAAATGTGTTTTAAGTCAGCCACTCTTAGTATGTGTATTTGCAAAGCTGCTATGGCAAAAATTTTCCAATTATAATATATTGCAAATATGTTTTCTTTTTGCCTCTGAATGTCTTCCCCTGCAGGGCAGGGAAATTTGTTTTACTAGAAGTGTTGGTATGTAATGTATATATATATGATCTCCAATAATGTGAGGTGTATAGACTCGGTTTTTAAGTGGTCTCATGATATGCCTGGTCATGTTTGCTATCAAGGGATTAAACTTGCTAATGAAATAAAATCAGGGTGGCCTTTCTGTTCTTATTTAGAGATGCTTTCACATCAAATATATTGATGGTCGATGCAAAAGATTATTCTGGGGTCAGTGTTAGAGGTTTGTATTGGTTTGCATTTGAACAGAATGAAAGTACTCCTGTTCCCTTGGAAGTAACGATAGATAGTTTAATATATTTTGTGATTAATGCACAGCTATATTTATGACAGGATTTTAAAAAATAAACTAATTAAACTATGCACTGTATGTTGCATCTTTATTCATATAGAGGGCTGTTCAAAAAAATTTACCAATACAGGACCTCTGTGGTAGTTTCTCTGTCTTGTGGGTTTCAGAGTTGGCTGGTTTTTAATGAGGGAGACCATGTATCATATAGCACCAAGAAGGCAAAGAATATATTTCAAGATAAAAAATTTCTGTCATTTATGAAGGGTAGCAATAGTTTTATTCATTACTAGAAGACATAGCTAGTGTAATTGATAATAAACTAAGTATTCTCATGATCATCCTGTAAATTAAGATGCAGCTCTGAAAAATACTGCACACTATCACCCCTCTGGTCACATCCTGCTTGCTTGTTGTTTTTGTGACAAAAACAACTATGAGTTGAAGCTTTGTTGCAAGAAACTCAGATCAGAAACCAAAGGAAGTTCCTCTGTCAATAAGAGAAATAAGTGTTTGTTTCATGGCAATCTGCTAATTTATCTCAACTACAGAGGCATTCTGGATCTGGTTTTTAACAGCATCTGCAGGAAGGCAAATCTTGATCTCGGACTCCATGCCCTATAGAGTGTATAATGTTCAAGACCTTCAAATTCTTCTGAGGAAACTTAGTGGTATTTACTAGACATAATATCTTATGTAGTGCAGGTAATGTCAAGTTAATTATGACTTTATCTTTCATCCAAGTTGGTCCTAATAGCTTCCATGAGTAATGGATAGGAAAGCATGCTCAGATGTGTTGTATTAAAAATACGGAGCATTAAAAATGGATTAAGTGCACTAAAATCTTCTTTTGATGAGATGAAGTAATAGTGGTCTCTTTTTAAATGGGAAAAATAGGCATATGCAGCTGCACCTATGAATGGAAAGTCAACATGCAGAAATAGAAGATGCCAGCAATATAAAAATATGTTCACACCCATGTAAATACAAATGTCTCATGTACCTGTAAGTTTCTGAAAAAACTTGGCTAGATGTGGACCAGGATATGCTGAATAAATATTTTATTAGACAAATACCAGTTCATTGCAGCAACTTGACAGGAAGAATGTGTTTGTTTTAGCTAAAATCCTTACTAGTGCAAAATCAGTTGCTCTGCTGCCTTACTTATCTCCAAAAAGCACTAGCCCAGCACTAAGGCTGTTCCATCTGGAAAGAGAAAACTCCTTGTGCAATTCCTTACAGCACTATCCTGGGTGAGTACACACAGTGCTAAACTTCATCTTTTCTGTGCTGTCTCTCTTGTTTAGACTATTTAGCCTCTTCCAAGACAGCATTTACAGAAGTCAACAAAACTTAGTAAATTAGCCCCAGTGAGGGCTGAGTATGCTATTAACATGTGCAATAAATACAAGGCAACAGTATGGGAGGTTAATGGAACAAAAATGGTGAGTAGGGAAACTAGGCCTGTCTGGATGAAATGAGTAAGATGGCTGATGAATTCTGTCTGTTGCACATTTTGGCTAAAAAAAACAACAAAAAACAAACACAACATACCAACCCCAAACCTCAAACCTACTCTCATGCCACTCAAAGGGGAAATTGTTATTCTACCAGGAAAAATGACCAAAGGAAACATAGTTCACTATCATGACTGTCTCACCCTCATAATTTTCCCACCACTGAGCCTTTGTCTGCTCCATCTGGAAGGGGTGGCTTAACCAGTCTGGATTGAGTGGACACTAGTGCCACCACCACCCTTATAGGATCTGAGAGTCTTAGTGACCTGGAATACAAAATTTCAGGCCTTCGTGACTTTTTTCTTTACTGGTTTTAATTTTTTTCAATTAAACCTAACCTCTTTGATAAAAATACATGCCTCTGAGCACAGAGGCAGCCATTTAACAGTTAGTTTAAGCTTGTCAAGGCTCAGAATGTGTGAAGAGTTCATGTTACTTCTGCAGTCTTTTTGCAAACAACAATACAAAAACCCCACAGACAGAACCGTCCTTGTTTCTCCTGTTCTCTCTTTTTTCGTTTCCTCTTGCCTGTACGGAAGCAGGAGGATATTCTATAGTAGTCATAGCTTGAGTCCACCCTCACTTGTATTTTATTCAAAGTGGAACTGTTATTATCACTGCTTCTCATCACATCTAAAAGACTGCAACTTTCTCTATTTCAGAAAAACACATGATATTGTAAAAATGAATTTACCTTGCTATTTTATGATGGAGGAGAAGCAGATAAAGACTGAGATACAGCATCATGAAGATAATCTTTCTGCTCAAAACCTGGGACCCTGCTTCACTGTCTAGTCTTTTGGCAATCATGTTCTTTGAACCCGTTCATTTCGCCAAAACAAGCGCTTGGGTTTCACAGCTCTGAAAGGCTGGGTTCGGTGGGTTTTTTTTTTCCTCTCAGAATGCACGGGAAAATTTCTGAAACTGTGTGAGAGGAGGAGACTGTGAAACAGGAAAACGATTTCCTGATTAGCTGCAGTCCGAGCCTTGACTGATGATCCTCCTTTTCGTTTGCGCTCTGACAGGTCTCTGAGGCAGTACAGCCCATGAAGGTTCCTGAGTTTAGTGATTTCTTCCTGCTCCTTTGTCCCAATCAGCTCGTCATTGCCTCCCGGAGCTAGCTCCTCTCCCACGCAACTGTGGATGGTTATTTTGGCTGGCGCACAGCCCCTGTGGAGCCAGTCACCCAGTGCTGAAGCAGGTGGGAAGCGCTGGTCTGCTCACAGTCCTAAAGATCCTAGCTGACAGTTTCCAACTGAGGTACCAGTGTGTTGGACTTGGCTCAGCCAGACCTGACACATGCCAGCCTGTAGCAAAATGAATTCATAGTATGTTTTCTGGTGGCTTTTGTCTAGGAGACTTACCCCACTCAACAGTGAAGGGGCCAAGGTGTAAATGGAGCATTGTTTTAGCAGTTGGGTACTGACAATTTTGGAAAAAAACCTCCTGCATTCTCTCAGCTTATTAAAAGCAGAAGTGATAGCTTGCTAAAAACTGTGTGATGAACGGTCCAAAAGTGTGAGTTCAGTTTCTTGCCCCTCCCAGACAGAACCCGATTTCCATGAAACTCAGCTGATACTTAACACACTGGAGGGGGAAAAAAAAAAAGGCAACAAGACAAACCTTACCTTATCTCACCTGATCTGCGAAGATTGTTTTCTGCAGAGTCCTGACTCCTCTGCTACAGACCAGTTTTGGTTACCGGTTGTTTTTCCCTTCTGCCTTAAGCAGCAGATACTCTGCTCGCTGACTGCTCGCACAGCAGCAGGGTGTCAGGCAAAGGTTGTCACATGAAGTCCATGAGTTTGGCTTGTCAAGTTCTACAACAGTATCCTTGAGTTTAGCATTTTTATTTCCATTTTGGTATTCATTTACACATGCATGGACTTGTTTCTCTCCAAGATTTAACTTTGCTTCTGTTGCTGCCTTTATTAAAGTGGTAGTTTCAGCCAGGTATGAATTTGGGCTTTGCCAACAGGGTGTTAAGGAACCAAGGTACTGTCAAGGAAAAGTGACACGTACAAGTTTTCCTAGTTTCAGTATCACACCCAGGTGTGATAAACTTCACATAGTGTGGACTTTAGACTTACCTAAGCAAGTGCCTCCAGTGTGATTCACCTCCTAGAAACAGCTCCTTGGGCTAACACTTGGGTTTCTTTATGCCAAAGTCCTTTATATAGGCATGTGCCAGTCCTCATCCTTCTAGTTAAAATTCAGAAAGTGAATCAATATTTAAAATTCAACTCAGTGATCTGCTTTTTTTTGTTTTGCTTCAGCTATGGCACCTGGACTTTAAAAAAAAAAAAAGTAGGTACAGAGTGTGGTTTTGGATCCCCTGGAAATGGAAGGGGTTTAGACTTTATAAGGGTAGAAAACACAACGATCTTGAAAGGCAAGTCAGTTCTGTTGGGAAAGGGAAGGTCAGACCACTGAACACTGTGGCCAAACAATTAAATAGCAGGACAGCGATGAATGCCCATGGCAGATTCCCTGATTCCTTGCACACTGCTTTCAGCCAGTGTGTGAATGCAAAGGAGCCATATATTAAACTCTGCTTATTTCTGACTCTTACATATTCTCAGTCCAGCTGTAATAGTCTCAGACAAAGATAATAAAGTAATAATAAAGATAATAAACTCAATACAAAAATAAAAATGAAATACAAGTCTTTAACTATATACAAATTAAATACATATTTAAAATTATTAAAAGTATGTAATGTAATATAGTATTGATATAGTGTATTAAGTGTATATACAAATATAATATAATGTATAATATAAATAGATCATATGTAAATATACAAAATATATAAATATATATAAAGATAAAAATAATAAAAATCCTAAACTCTAATAAAGATAGTCTCAGTCCAGCCCAACTGTTCCTAGGGTTTTTGAGCCAGAACTGTGCATCCAACACCTTCACATGCCCTTATCAAAATCAGAAAGGGTAAAAGCAAGGGTAAGCTCTTTCGATTCATTTCTAACAGCTACAGTAACATATATTGTTGCAGTAACAGAGCTGGACTGCTGGTGAGCATCAAAATGCATTTAAAGGTCCTGCACATAAACTCTCCCTCTTAATTTAATCATAATCACTGGACAATGCTTATTGCTCCTTGAAAATATAGGTGAATAGGGCACCACCAGACTGCACGAAGTGGGGATGATGCCCTTTGAAGAGGCCACCACAAGGAATGGAAGAATGAAGAGATACCCACATGTATGGGGTGCCAGATCTCACCCTCTCTCTCAGTCCCTCCTTCAATGAAAAGCTTTTGTCAGGGTACTACCTTTACATTCATTCAGGTCTAGGATTCCTATCACAAAATTAAATTAAACTCCTGAAAGTCAATGAATGATAACAAAAAGTCAGAGCAATGAGGCCTTTTCAGCAAGAAGGCGTACTGGCCTGCACATTGGCATAGCAAGCTCCTAGGATTCACTTGCCACATACAGTTGTTTGTAATAGGGCAAGGACACCCAGCTCATGAACAATTTTCTCCAGGATTAGACAGGACATAACCCACGAGACTATAAGCACAAACTAACATATATTCATCCACGTCAAGCACAGCAGACCACTCCAGCCGCTTCTGACTTTGCTCATCAGTGCTTTTTTATATTTTTTTTTTCCAGGGGATGGGGCAGGGAGGCATTAGTTTCAAACAAATTTATGGCTGGGGTCTTCCAAAGCACATTACCAGTCAAGTGTCCTGCCCTCAGGGTTTCTTGACCACTGTAATTCATACTGAACATCTAGCTCTTGGGAGGACTATTTACATAAGCCTTATTTAAGGACACCTAAATCTTCCCTGTCTTAAGAGATCATTTTCTTGCAAGTCATTTCCAAAACTGAGAGGATTTGATCCTCGCTTAATTTGTCGAAAGTTCTCTTAATAGCCTCTCTTAATAGCCCACAAAGATGATTTTCCTTTTCATTTAGGCCTCAAACTCCGTGTAAGGTCTGATATGTGGAGTTTTTTATTTTGGTCTCAGCCTTTTGCTGTTTGGGCCCATCATAACAAAGCTCTGTTTTCAGCTGAGACCTTCTAAGCCCAGTCTGCCTCAGCTCACTGCGCTGCTCCATGTCTGCTGTGGCTGCAATGCCACGTGGCAGGCTTTCAACACATGCTGCTTTTCCTGCCTCTCCTGCAAGCCGGCACCCAGCAGGGAGATTTTTTTTTTGTCTTGGCAGAATTTCTTTACTGAGTCAAGGCTTTCCATAGACAAAACCATACATTTTCTTCCCACCTTTTTCAATAAGCAGTGTCATTTTGGTCTGGAAAAGAAAAGCCACGAACTCAGGCTTCATTCCTGTCACTTTTGATCCATCAGAAGGGCAACATGGATGCACCTTCACACCTACGTTGTTAATCCCAGAGCATGCAACAACATAAACGTGTACAAAATCTGTCCTTCCCCCTAGCCTTTGATCTCCCTGTACCCACAAAATCTGTGTCTCAGGGTGGAGGTGAACGTTTATTCGCCCAGACTTTCACGCAATTACTTTACTAATTCATTTGCTTGTCCGGTTTTCCAGACACTGTTTCTCAGTCCAGGACCCCAATGCCACAGCTCATCACTGAGTGATGTTAAGTAGCACAGAAAGGAATGTCTCGGAACAAGCAATTCTGATACAAAGCAAGATAGAAAAAGTTTTTTTCCCTTTGCAGTGTGACCTTCAACCCTTAGAGCCATCTATGCCTGTTGTTACACTCTATGAATTATCCTTCAGATATGGAAGCTGATCTCTTACAGTTCATTTAACCATCCTATTTACTTGCTTCCCTTCAAAGTCAAGAGAGAAACTTGCATCCAGCTGCATGCTGAATTCCTGAAAAGCTGATGGATAGTTTTCCCACATAACAGAGTCCCCTGTTGTCCAGTGACCTAAATATTTGGCCTCCCCCATTCAAGGCTTTGAGAGTATGTTTCTCATGGGCATCTTGCTAACGGAGCCACAGTTTTTGGCATCTATTATCTGTGTCTGAAGCAAAAAAAAAAAGATTCCAGCATTAATGGCAGGACCACGTTAGCCCCACTTCCACAGGTGGCTATCCCCTTCACTAAAGGCTGCCCTGCCTGTTAGATGCAGGCCTGCTTTGATGCTACAGAAGCTGCATCTCAGCCAGCATTTTGACACACCTGTCTGTTTTATGAACGAGTGACTGCAGAACCTGCTGGTAGCATTTGATACCCATGATTTCTTGTGATTCAAAGGCACACTCAAAAAAACTGAACTGATTTAGGTCTCCCAGTTTGGACTTCACCCACCCCTGCAGTTGGAGACACTTTGCACACTGGCAGTGAGCTCCACTGGTTACCTTTACAGACACTTTGCTGGATAGAGCAGATCTGCAATATTGAGATAAACATGGCTTTATCAACTTCAGCGAGAAAAAGGACATCTATTAGCAGTCTCAGGAAGGTGGAGGATAGGAGTCAGGTTGAAGAGATATACTGAGTATGGGCATGACTGTTGCTAACCCAAAAGCATCATCTCCTGTGCACACACCTTGCTTTCACCACAAGCAGTGCCAGAGGCTGTTTGTGGTGCTAAGCACCTGGAGCCCTTTCAGGCTTGGCCCACGGGTTCTGCCCTCCTCCTCCCAAAACCATATTTTTTGCAGTAATACCCTGTACCCCCTGTCCAGCATTAACAAAGTTAACTTCCCTGCTTTCAGAGCCACTTTGCATCTCTACGCACTGCAGAGGCTGAGCACAGCTCCTGAGCTAGATGCACCGCAGGACACTGATGCACACATGGGGGGTACAGGCTGTCCCAGGCACAGTCAAGGGGAAGGGAGAGCTGGTTTGCAAATGGAGTAAGAGACAGGGCAAGTAACAACAGACAAATTTTATTTCCTCTAAGACTCTCAAAAAGCTCATTTGAGGCTCCCCCACTAAGGACAACCCCAAACAATCAATGTAGGAAAAACACACCTGCAAAGTAAATATCCACTCCCTCAAGGGCCTAATTCTGCTCCACCTGCCTCTCCACAGCCCCTACAGCTAAGAGTGCCTGCTGCTGAATGCACCCTCACTTATTATTTTGTAGAGAGCTGAGTCTTCATAACCACTGCCAAGCCCAGGAAGGTGTGGATAGAGGCCTGCTGCCGCCCTCTGAAGGCATCACTGGCTCTGCAGGTGAATCAGCTTATCATGACAATTAGTCGGGGGAGGATGGCGACAACAATGCAGACAGCCAGTGGATTAGATTAAGCAGTGGGGAAAGTCAAAGAAATAAGCTTTTGAACATGGGCTTTTTCGTTTGTTTGGGTGACAAGCATGGGTGTCCTGTTCACACCAGCTTATACATTTTAATAAGCTAGCAGAGGGCTCATGGCAAATGCTGTTGGGTCTCATTTACTTTGACATTTATTTTCATTTCAAAGAGCTAGACTTTTAAAGATTAGGGGACACTCTTTGGTAGGGGAATGACTAGATGGTGGCAGTCGCTTTTTGCCACAGTGCTGTTAAGGATAAGCCACCGCTTTTAACCAGGACTACGGGTGCAGTGGGCAGCACGCCTCCAGTCTGCTGCTGGGCTTTCAGGGAAGAAAGATGTCTAATATTTAAGAGCCAGAAAAGAGACTGATCACCTCCAGCACCAGACTGAAAGGAGGAGCTCAGAGGAGCTCCATCTGCATTACCAAATGCAGTGATGCTCAGCATGTAATAGCTGCCCACCACTGTCTTCTGAGAAAAAAACTGAGGATGGGGGAAAATCACAAGAAATCCCCTCCTCTCTCCCCTCCCCAGCACTCACTCAAACTTGTAAAAGTGAGTCATTCTGAATCCCTGAGATTCAAAGTCCCAAATGCATATCAGATCTTCCCTCCCATCCCCGCCAAAGGAAAAAGGATTAGAGCAGGGTGTTTCTTGTAAATATAGTGCATGTACCACCCAAGGGGGACTTTTCAAACACACTGTCAGTCCCCTCCTTCAGAACAGCCTCTCCCACCCTCTCATCTCTTATATCCAACCACACAGCAAATAAATGATAATTCATTGGCCTAAGATGAGCCCGGAGAAAAACAGCAGGTTTAGCACTTGTAATAGTGAAGCTGCCCCTTAGAGACAGATAGGCAGGAGACAAGGGAGAACTTCTTGTTTCTGCTCCAAGAGCCACTGATATATGTTAGTTGATAAGCATTTAGTGTGAAGTGGATTAAAAACCCACAGTGGAAAAGAGGGCTTACTTACCAATAACAGGTGTAAAACAGTCTAAGAGGCCTACAGGGTAGGTGATGTATAGCACAGATTCTGTGGTTTCTCACTGGCATTTAATATATATATATAAATTCTGTTACTTTCCAGGTAGTCCTGGTGCAGTACTGACTTGAACCTTGAGCATCTCATAACTGGCCTGTCTGCTCTTTGAGGAACCCAAGCAATTCTCACAGAACTCATGTTTTCGGGTAAAAAAAAAAAAAAAAGAAAAAAAAACTTTTCAATGATGATAGCAACCACAGAAAACTCCTGGGTGTGAGCCAGTGCAGCTGTCTTCATATATTTTGAGATCAGAAAGAATGATTCTGTGACTCCAGTCTATTTTCCAATGTAACAGAGGTTGTTACCGCACAGTCTATAATAATTATGCCACAAGAATTACGAACTAGCTCTTGGCATAAGTGGGAGTTAGCTCTGAAGCCTACTGACAGACACTTCAAAAAGCAACTCCCTGAATATTGCTGCAATTTATAGCTACTGCAAAGCTGCTCTGTACTATGGTAAGAGTTTAGGGTAGGTGAGACCCTTCAAGCCATTGTATTTTTGGTGGTTTTTTTAAGGAGTTTGTTTTCCTCTTGCTCATTGAAAAGTCTGATGACCAAACCAGAATTAAGCCTCTCCCCCAGTTTCTGTTATACCAGTTATCTGGGAAAAGATTAATCTAGTCAGCTATTTCCTTTACCTGCATATATTTCTTCTTCATTGCCCTCTCCCATACATTCTCCCATACAGATGTGTCTCCTACACGCGAACCTGTATTTGTGGCCCAGAGAGTGTGTTGTCTATACAACTAGTAACTACTGATCGATAATGACAATTTTCAGTTCACTTATTTCCTCACTGGAATTGCTATTTCTTTTTATCATTTGGACTGGAGAAATGCAGCCCAAACTACTAATACACCCCAAGCTGCTGCTCCTTGTGTACTTAGAACAGCTTTCACTGGACCTGGAGAAGTGCTTGGGGCAGGATCCATCCCCTGGAAGGGATGAACTTACACATAGGTGAGACATAAACTGGCACAACAATTATACAACACTTGCTCTCCCAGGTGGGAATAATTGTTGGATATAACTAACAGGGGTCCTCGCGGTATCTTCAGGTGCAAGTATTGAAGTATTTGAAGTATTTTACAAGCAGCTGGCTGAAGTCTCACAGTCTCTAGCCCTTGTTCATATGGGAGACTTCAACTTACCAGATATCTGCTGGAAATACAACACAGCAGAGAGAAAGCAGTCTAGGAGGTTCCTGGAGTACGTGGAGGATAACTTCCTGATGCAGCTGGTAAGCGAGCCAACCAGGGGAGGTGCCCCACTAGACCTGCTGTTCACGAACAGAGAAGGCCTGGTGGGTGATGTGGTGGTCGGAGGCTGTCTTGGGCACAGTGACCATGAAATGGTAGAGTTTTCAATTCTTGGAGAAGTAAGGAGGGGGGCCAGCAAAACTGCTACCCTGAATTTCAGAAGGGCAGACTTTGGCTTGTTTAGGAGTTTGGTTAACAGAGTCCCTTGGGAGGCAGTCCTGAAGGGCAAAGGAGTCCAGGAAGGCTGGACGTTATTCAAGAGGGAAGTCTTAAAGGCACAGGAGCAGGCCATCCCCATGTGCCGCAAGTCGAGCAGGTGGGGGAGAAGACCAGCCTGGCTGAACAGAGAGCTCTGTCTGGAACTCAGGAAGAAAAGGAGAACCTACCACCTTTGGAAGAAGGGGCAGGCGACTCAGGAGGACTACAAGGATGTTGTGAGGTTATGCAGGGAAAAGATTAGAAAGGCGAAGGCCCAGCTAGAACTTAAACTGGCCACTGCTGTCAAGGACAACAAAAAATGCTTCTACAAATATATCAGTGACAAAAGGAGGGCCAAGGAGAATCTCCCTCCTTCGTTGGATGCGGGGGGGAACTTGGCCACGAAGGATGAGGAGAAGGCTGAGGTACTTAATGCCTTCTTTGCCTCAGTCTTTAATAGTCAGACTGATCATCCTCAAGGTTTTCATGCCCCTGAGCTGGGAGATGG
This sequence comes from Theristicus caerulescens, assembly GCA_020745775.1. Classification (NCBI taxonomy): domain Eukaryota; kingdom Metazoa; phylum Chordata; class Aves; order Pelecaniformes; family Threskiornithidae; genus Theristicus; species Theristicus caerulescens. Next base: position 22,731,971 of record CM036564.1, on the reverse strand, counting down.
AGGTAGGACACAGAACGTAGTCCCAGTTGTCGAAGAGGTGGCAGTCACCAACCTGCTCCTCCACCTGGATGCCCACAAGTCTATGGGGCCAGACGGGATCCACCCGAGGATAATGAGGGAGTTGGTGGAGGAGCTTGCCAAGCCACTCTCCATCATTTATCAGCAGTCCTGGTCAACCGGGGAGGTCCCAGATGACTGGAAGTTAGCTAATGTGACACCCATCTACAAGAAGGGTCGGAAGGAGGATCCGGGGAACTACAGGCCTGCCAGCCTGACCTCGGTGCCGGGGAAGGTCATGGATGGAACAGATCATCCTGAGTGCCATTATGCGGCACGTGCGGGACAACCGGGGGATCAGGCTCAGCCAGAATGGGTTTATGAAAGGCAGGTCCTGCTTCACTAACCTGGTCTCCTTCTATGACAAGGTGACCCGCTTAGTGGATGAAGGAAAGGCTGTGGATGTTGTCTACTTGGACTTCAGTAAGGCCTTTGACACTGTCTCCCACAGCATTCTCCTGCAGAAGCTGGCTGCTCACGGCTTGGACAAGTGCACTCTGCGGTGGGCTGCTCACGGCTTGGACAAGTGCACTCTGCGGTGGGTTAAAAACTGGCTGGACGGCCGAGCCCAGAGAGTGGTGGTGAATGGAGCCAAATCCAGTTGGCGACCAGTTACGAGTGGCGTTCCCCAGGGCTCAGTGTTTGGACCGGTCCTGTTTAATATCTTTATCAATGATCTGGATGAGGGGATTGAGTGCACCCTCAGTAAGTTTGCAGATGACACCAGGTTGGGTGGAAGTGTCGATCTGCTGGAGGGGAGGAAGGCCCTGCAGAGGGACCTGGACAGGCTGGATTGTTGGGCTGGGGCCAACTGTATGAGGTTCAACAAGGCCAAGTGCCAGGTCCTGCACTTGGGTCACAACAACCCCAGGCAACGCTACCGGCTTGGGGAGGAGTGGCTGGAGAGCTGCCTGGCTGAAAAGGACCTGGGGGTGATGGCTGACAGCTGCCTAAACATGAGCCAGCAGTGTGCTCAGGTGGCCAAGAGGGCCAATGGCATCCTGGCTTGTATCAGGAATAGTGTGGCCAGCAGGACCAGGGAGGTGATAGTGCCCCTGTATTTGGCACTGGTGAGGCCGCACCTTGAATACTGTGTTCAGTTTTGGGCCCCTCACTTCAAGAAGGACATCAAGGTGCTGGAGTGTGTCCAAAAAAGGGCAACAAGGTTGGTGAAGGGTCTAGAGACCAAGTCTTATGAGGAGCGGCTGAGGGAGCTGGGGTTGTTAAGTTTGGAGAAGAGGAGGCTGAGGGGAGACCTTATTGCTGTCTACAACTACCTGAAAGGAGGTTGTAGAGAGGTGGGAGTCAGTCTCTTCTCCCCAGTAACAAGTGATAGGACGAGAGGAAATGGCCTCAAGCTGCGCCAGGGTAAGTTTAGGTTGGATATTAGGAAAAACTTCTTCACTGAAAGAGTAGTCAGGCACTGGAACAGGCTGCCCAGGGAAGTGGTTGAATCTCCATCCCTGGAGGTATTTAAAAGACGGGTAAATGTGGTGTTTGAGGACATGGTTTAGTGGTGGACTTGGCCGTGCTAGGTTAACGGTTGGACCTGATGATCTTAAGGGTCTTTTCCAACCTTAACAATTCTATGATTCTATGATTCTAAGTAATGAATGAAGGGCAGACAATTCTCAGGTGGAAAGTGGCAGCTATTTTACTGCATGCAATTTTGAGCACCGTACTAATGAGAATGTGCTGTTCCTTTGCTACTAAGCTGCTTTAAAAGCTGGCATTTCTGATTTGAAGCTTTTGTTTATTTAGTTGTTTGGTGCCCTCACCGGGAGCTGTTGGGATAGCAAGGGGGACAGTAAGTGCTCTCCAAATGGATGGATAAGTAACAAAATCCCATTTAAGCTGTTGTCATGCTGCCAGATCTGCCTTCCACATTTGAAAAATTATAAGACAACTAATTATCTTCTCTTTGCTCAGGGAGATACGAAATACTAGCCATGCTCTTCCCACTTTGAATTAAGAGGAAAATTTGCAGCAACTTTCCTATGGAGCTGGAGTGTTTGTGAGCGAGAAACAAGCTGACTGCAGGCTGAATTTCCAGCTCATGTCCCCCTGGGAAACTCCCTGAGCACTGTGGGGCATCCGCACCAGGGTAAGTCTTGCTTTCTCACCCACTTTCCTGAGCTCCACCGACAGGCTGCTCCATGAGGGAAGCAGTGCTGGCTCTGCAGAGACCCATCCTGTGTAGTGAAGGGGACAGCCAGGGAGCGCAGACAGCCTGGCCCCCCACCTCTTTCAGTTTAGATGCCCGATTCATGGCTCGATATAATGCACATGTTCCTTTCAGGAGTGGGTGGTTTACCACAAAAGGCAGGCTAACAGGGGGATGTGCTCTCCCAGCCTCCTCCACAGCCCGTTGAAGACACACCACTAACCAAACCGCACAGGAGATTCACAGGGCTATGGAAAGGACCTGACTCTGGCTCGGTGAGGAGGGGTCCCAGCCTCACAACACGAATAGGTGCCTGCTGCACTAAAATCACTGGATAAAACACAATCACTTGCTTCTGCTGGCTGCAATTTCCACAGCTGAATAGGTGTTTATCATTTGCCTTAAATTTCAGTTGTGAATGAGGAGAGGAGCTCACTTTTACTTGTATAGCACCAATACTTAAAAATGACCCTTCTTCAGCCTTTCCTAAGTATGAGAAACACCCATAGAGAGTGTGTGAGCATCACAGCAGGGCCCTGCCTGCAGCCCTCTGCACAGGCAGCATCTTTTGCTCTTAGCACAGAACTTGCAATTCTGGCTCAGGCAACTTAGTGCAAGTCAGTGTCATCAACTTTGGCTGAGTTTCTACACCACTCAACTCCCCTTTCTCTTGCTGCAAACACCCACACACAATACAAGGTGTGTGCCTGGCCCAGGAGCCCTGCTGCTGGAACGGGGAAGTAACAGGAAAACCAGTGAGGGAGACTACTGGGTCTACAGCAGAATTAAGTTCATTTAAGTAAGTACACCATAGTTTGTCCCTCACTAGACACTCAGTTTTTGCTCTCTGGGACACACAGGCTGCTTCTAAGAGCCAAGCATTTTCAGTCTATTGACTCAGGGTTGTAAGCATCAAAAGACCATTCCTTCCAGGGTAACTGATTACCATTCAGACCTAAAAAGAAAGGGCAATACCCTACTTCAGCATCAATCCAACCCTGCAGCGCTCCCCCTGCTGCCACCAGTACCAGCACCAAGATCTACTGCATTTCTTCAGATGATAGGAAAAAAAAAAAAAAAAATCAGGTTTCTGCCCACCCAGCTGGGGACGGAAAAAGCTCTGCTTGCTGGCAATATAAACATTCTGCTTGCCTATGGGAGATATCAGGAACAAGGCCAGTTGTAATAAGAATAGCCTTCTGCTGAGGTCCCCTCAATAAGTTTATGACAGAATTGTAGACATGGAGAATAAATCACTTACCTTAAGAAGAGGAGACAGAGTAAAAAGAGAAGACAGATTCAGTGTGATGGGAAGTGACTCAATCTAGGTAATTATCCAGTTAGAAGGTAACAGACAGACTTTGGGAGGTGGTGAGAGAAATCCCTTCTTCCCATTCTGACAGCTCTTCGAGGAGGTTTTCTCAAGTGGATGACGATGAGGGTAGAAAAGACCTGCCTTGTGCCCCTGTCATGGCTGTGTGACATGGTGAGCAGCGAAGAACTGTAACACCAGACCAGAACCCTGTATCCAAAATGCAAGTGTTTCTCACGCCACAGCTCAGCCCCAGAGACAGAGTCTTTGCTCTTTGCTTCCAGGGGACTGAGTCTTTGCAGGCTGAGAGCATCCTCAGTGGAGAGTGGCCACTCCATGCTGCCCCCAGGTCTGCCCCCATGGCCCTTTGGTGCCAGCCTTGCACTGCCATCACGGCAGCCACAGGGTGCAGCTTTCTGACCACTTCCAGATTCACTCAGTCTGCCTGTAAAAGGTATGGACTTGCAGAGGCTTGTGCATCTCACGTGGCTGTAAAAGTGGTGCTCATGACCAGACCCTCAATGTGGTTTACAGAACAAGTTTTGTTTACTTCGGTTTACAAAGTAAAGCCACCAGCTTTAATTCTCCCTAAAAACCAAAACAACTGGTGAAGTGCATGATTCAGAGTGGCATGGTGCAAATTTTTGCAAAATAACAGACACAAAATCAAAATAATTCAAATTATACATACATGTAAAACAAAAGAAACTCAAGTTAAAACCAGGACTGGATTCCTATTAGCCCTAGAGATGACCCAAGAATATGTCAGGAAATAAATAAATCATTCTAATTTTCACCATAAAAGAGGGCACTGCTCACTAATGCAAATGGTTTGGATATTTACAGAAGGCAAATGGGTTAGAGGAGAAATAGAAAGAAGAAAAACATTCATAAGAGTGAACTGAAATGCTGCAGGGTGATCACTTCCCACATGCCCCACTGTGACTAAGAGAAGGCTTTAAATCACTGCAAGGGGCCAAAGAAATTTCTTTTGAGCAGGACACCATCATCTGCCCCACACTGGAGGGACTGTGCCAAGGTAAGACCAGCATGGTCTACTAGGTTTGGCTGTCACCACAGAAGCTCCACCACAATCCATGGCCACCATGGGGCAGATGACAACAAATAAGTTGGCCTGGTCGGTCCAATTTATGAATAGGAGGGCAATTTATCCTAGAACCCATCTGAAGAGAAGACTGCTTAAAGCCACATCTTCCCAGCCTCTGCTGGACTGTGCACACTCCAAGGAGGAGGCAGCCAGCACAACTAAATCCCTGTTCTTCAACATGTAAGCACAGCTGGTGATCAAAACACTTGGCATTTCCACAAAGGCCAGTAGCTAGGGTGCCTTAGGTGACTGCAAGAAAAAGCAGGCCCTTTCAAGTATCTCTTTCAACATTTGCAAACCACAGGAGACAAAGCAACACCCTCTTTTTCAAAGGCAGTGTGACTTGTGCTCATCGCTGGTATTTCTGATGCTTTGTTACCAAATAATAATCTGCTTTCTTTTTGCTGCACATGCTACTAAGGCCAAATCCTGACAGGTTGGAGCTGTACTTTCACTGCAGCCAGTGGAGCAGAAGATGCTTAATGCCCAACAGAAGCAGGGCAAATTCTGCAGTTAATGTCATAGCATGCAAAAAAACATCCTTAAGGCTCATCCTAACCTTCTGTTTCCTTGTCAAGACAGATTTATTTACAGTCAGTACCACAGGGACTAGATTCAAGTGGCAGTGGTTTTATATCCATATTTTTAATGGGATTTGACATTTAAGGCAGCATTTCAGTTCACCTCTAAGCCTGTAATTACACTTGCAAATCTGCTCAGCAAGACATCAGCGGAGTATCCTAGGGGACTGCTCGAACAGATTGGTTCTGTTCCCATAGAAGCAGCATTTGAGTACCAAGTGATGCTACAAAGCAGACACTGCAGACTGCAGTGCCTGACACAGACACTTGCAAACTGGACCCACTCCTAGTCTTCAAAATAAAAACAAGAACAAAGACTGCAAAGAGCCCTCACTTTATCTTAAAAGCAACATTGCGCTGAGTCTGATACCACTGGAGGTCAGGAGCACTTCATGAATACACCACTGAGACAGGACTCCTTTCTACACCCCCCTGGTTATCTTTGGTCTCACAAAATCTGTAAGTGCTAGAAGTACCAGAGCAGCCCAAGGATGAAATCCTGTTTGTCACCTCCTGTTCTGGTATCATGATGGCCCAGTGCTGAGAAGCACCTTTATGTCTCTTGCACAAGTGCAGATTTTGCCCAGCACCTCCTTCCCAAAGGAATCCATTTAGATTTCTCCTTTCGTTGTAGCCCTACCACCACCAAAATTTTGAGAGCAAATTGATGCCAAATGCCAGGATGCTCAGGACTCTATTTTCCCCCCAATTTACACACCCCTCCTTTGCACCCAATTTACACCACCACCTCCAAAGATATGAGTGGAACCAAATAAAGTACATATGAAGTACTCTGCTGGGACTCCATGTATACTCAGTTCTCTTCAGGTTCGGGGAAAAAAAAAAGTCTGATTTGTTCAGATTTCGACTTCTCATCCATGCCCATGGGAGGCAAAGTGAAGGATCTCCTTCTCTCACAAGCCACCTGAGCAGATCTTTCTGCAGGATGCAAATGGTTTCATCCCTGAGTTCAACTTTAAAAGAGAAAAATGCAGTCCTCAGCCATCACCACCCTAGCACCAGAAGCAAAGAGAACATTTAGCACAGAGCTCTCTGCTGCAGGAATAAAGAGCAAACAAGCAGCACAAAGCTGGGAAAGATGGAGAAAAGCAGAAAGAGGATAATTTGTATCATACCAAAGAAACAGAAAGAAACCTGAGGCCAAAGAGTTTAGACGAGTAGAGGAGGGAAGCTTACAGAAGGCAGACTGCGCTGTTCAACAGCGAAACTTTTGCAGCCCTCAGTGCTCATTTGGGAGCAGCCTGGTACCTCCATCAACAATGATCCCAGACAGGCCAGAAAAACAAATCTAGAGAACATTCCAAAGAGACATAAGATCCCTCAAGGCCATTTCAACGACATGAGCAAAACTTGAATTCTTTTTTCCAAGCAGGGATGACATGACACTTTGTCCAGCTTAGTGCATACAGTTCTCCTCTCCTCAGCAAGACTTCTTCTAGCTGACCAATGTGCAGTTCAGCTCTGCAGGGTCCTGCCTACCTTCTGCCATGACTCCCTCTGGCCCGTCGGCAATACTGGGCTCACTGGAGCACTGCCTGTGGCTAAAAGTGGGCTGCAGGAGGAGGCATTTGTCGGTACTGTCTGACTCCTCAATCACCATTCCTGTATGCATCATGGAGGCCATTGCCAGGAGTTGAATATCTGAGTGAGCATTGGCAACAGTGTGACGACGGATGCTACCACATTTCTCCAGATAAGCCTCACCCTCCTGCTCTGTCAGTGGGGTCAGGGCCATCTCGCTGGGCTGCCGGCTTGTCACCACATGAGATGAATAATTCAGTACACCAGTCTTAGGACGGGATCTGGAGTACCGTCTCTCTGGAAGAGAAAAAGGAAGCAGGAACAGTCAATAGGGCACAGACAAAGCATCGCCTGAACTGCTAGGCTGGCCTCAGGGAACCGAGAGGACTCAGCATGCAGCCACAGAGCCTCCCACCTCGTTACCACTGGGGAATAGTCAGATGCTCATTAGTTCATGCTGCCAGGGGTTTGGAAAGGAGGTCTGCCTCTCCCCTGGTAAGGAGACACCTCCAATCCTGCTGTAAGGCAACAGTGCTGCTGCCTGGGAGAGAAATGAGCCAAAAAGTAATGAGTGCAGCAAAGGGACTTTCTTCAGCATCCTGATGGTCCCCTCTCTTACCCAGGGGTGCAGGAGCTCTCACACGCAGGTCCACTAAAATCAGTGACACTAAAGTGGCACAAGTCCCCAAAGAAACATTCAGTAAGGACCTGAGTAGCCATCCCTTTCTCTGGAAAATTTCTCTCAGGAGATGCCGTTAGCTGGTGTCAACATGAAATTCCTGATGCTGACATTGCACTGCCTCTCCAGCTGCCTAGGGAAAGGCAGTTCTGCTAGCATTATCCCACTGTATTTTTTAAAGATTATGAAAGAAAAAGAACATTTCATCCACTTTAAAACATGTCTGGTTTTGGGGCTAGACACTGAAAACACCTAACAGTGCACAGCAACAGCCCATAACAGGGGAAAGGCGCAGAAGAGGAAGGCAATACTTGCAGAGCATGGGTGAAGGTGGTGACACAGAACTGATGGGTTCAGGGTCTATGATCTGCTCAGCAAACACATTAAGGGGGAAAAAATGCCTGGTTTAAAACTCAAACCCAAGGCACAGTCCCCAGTCCCATATCATGAAGCACCATTTCAATTCTGACATTGAAAGCTTTAAGAAAGGCAGGGATCTGAGTTTGTGCCTTGGCTCGCTGTAATTCACTCCCCTAGCAGGTTGAATCTCATAAGAGATAGAGTAACAAAATGCAAAGCAAAGCACTCATCACTGAAGGTTATAAAAGAGTTTTGGAAGCTTGCATCAGGAAGAAAAGCAGAAAACAAACTCTATATTGTTGCAGGGAGGAACAGGTAAGCAGCCAAAACTCCACCACTGGCAGCAGCCAAACTATGACAACACTTCACCCCGTTGCTGCCAGTAATATATTTATTCAAAATGGATCATTTCATGCTTAAGAGTATGTGCAAATAATTTTTGAGGCTGGTTATGTTAAATATATTCTTTAGGTGTCACCTGCAGCTGAAGCCACAGCAAGCTGTAGTGTTGGAGGGCACTGGGAGAAATTAATTTAAGGGGGGAGCCACACAAGCATCCTTCTGCTCTGCATGGCAGTGGCAGGCAGGGAAGCATCCTAGCACAACACCGGCATCGCCAAACCCAGCGCACTGCATTAGTGTTCTGCTGCTGCCTGTGCCTGGCTCTTGGAAGGTTACCCTGGCATAGACAAGGCCAAAATAATACTGGTGTCATTAGCAGTAGCTGCTTCTCCACCTTCAGCAGTACTTATTGGGGCTTCTTCATTTCTGACTTCTGTGAACAAAGTGAAGTATTGATACCAAAAGAGAGAAGCCAATGGTGGGGGCAGTTACATACTTGCAACATGACCGACCCAGGCTGAGACCTTTAAACGTATTTAGGTGCCCAACTTCTGTCTACATTAGGAAGTCAGACAGCTTGAAGAGCTGGTCAGCTCTTGGGCTGAGGAGAAAGAGAGCTCATAGTCTCTTGAGGTAATGGTTCATTGCACTCCCTCCCATGATTTAATATTTACATTATGTCTATCCTGCAGTGGCTTCAGCTATGTAGAGGTGTCTTAGCTAACTAGAGAGGTCTGAGGAGATTAAACTGAACTGAGCCATGCAAAATGCTGCCAATTTTCCAGACTCCGCAGCTGCAGATTTTGTAGGTAAGGGCTGAATCTTTGTTCTTCTCTGCTCCTGTACAGCACATTCCAAATTAAAACATGCTTCATTGAAACAGGGGCAGCTTGCAGCCCTTCCCAAAAAGCCAGGATACACAGGAAAGAAAAATCATGGCCGTGGCCTGATGTTCACTTAACAGATGTTCACTTAATAGATAATACTTTTTTCTCCCATGAGAAAAAAGTGCCAGTTTTGTGTGTAAACTTCTAGTGCTGCTGAAAGAGCCAGCCTGATGACCTGAGAGATTAAAGTCCACTAAGAGCAAGCATAATATAGGAAGCAATAATATAAAATTATTCCTGCCCAGCCTGGCAACCCTGCCTTCACATGTACTGGCAAAGAGATCCTGAGATCCTTTTCTGTCACATCCTTGACTGCTGCGGTAAAACAGTCAACTAGTATCATTAGTTACATCAACTACATTGGTTGTTTGCAATCCCTGCAGTCTGCATTCATAATTTCGCAGGCTTATACACAATGTATGTTCTTGCGTACATGTTTGCATGGACGTGTACACACACACTCACTGACTAGCAGACTGCACAGAGCTGATGCACATGCCAGTGTTTCAAAGTCTGACATCATTCAGCTTTTGAATACAATCAGAACCTGGATGGGGAGACTGTAAAAACCTGCTGGTATCAAAGGAAACACCAAGAGTAATTCAGAAGACCACACTCTTCCCCTCAGACCTATATCAGCATGGAAACAGAAGCATTTTGCACGCCTGCTGCGTGCAAAAATAAAGCAAAGGTCCTGAGTTTGACTAAACTGAAGTAACTGCTGTAACCCAGAAACCCTGCAATATGCTGAGCCCAGAATTGAGCAGAGGTTGCAAACCCACCCAGGAATCTGCACGGACACATAGGTAGCGTGCGCTGGGGCTCGTGCTGCCACCTGTTCACCTAAACCACACAGCTGGTTACCAGCGTGAGCATATTTATACTAAAAGCAGATCCACATTTAGTCAGCATTTGCATGGCATGTTTTTTAAGTACGCAAGCAATCGATAGCAGTTTATCCCCAGTGCATACTTTAGTTTGGAGAAACCAAACTTTAACTCGTCTCCTCTCTTCAATTGTTACAATCAAGCTGCTACTTTCTGTCCCAGAAATTTCACCATACTCTTTTTGCCACCATGGACTTTTGAGATTATTTGTTTGATGCTCAAACAGACATTGTCCTTCAGATACAGCGGAATGTGAAACACTGTAGTAGACAGCAGAAGAGTTAACCAACTGACAGAAAAGGCCAGTTCTGAAAATTACCAAAACTCCCCTCCAACTCCTCTTACAGCAGTCTTACCCACCAATCAGGACAACACTAGCACTTCACTGGTGGACTTGGAAACCCAACTGTTTAAGTATGCAGGTGCCTTTGCTAACCTAGACCTTCATCTGTGTCAATCCCTGACCATAAAATTTCACAGAAGTTGGGACAGAGGAGGGAGGAGGAAGGTGGTGGTAGTGTGAAATAAACTGAAGAGGTTAAAGGCCAAAGTGCTCAAATTTTATCTGATGCAGCCACAGGAACCATCCAGCTTCACAGCAGCACAGGAATGGTCCAGTATCCTATTGTCACAGCAAAATGGGTAGGACTCCAGTGAAACATGTGTTGGAAGCACATGTGACAGAGCTGGTGGCACTCAGCAGTACAAGTTAGAAGAATTCTTTGTTCTCCCCCCACCAGCAAACATTTTTTCCTGAAGTTGTAGCTGTAAGAGCTAGGACTGGAAAGGCTTGCCTGGGCAGTTACAGGAGGCCAGGTGTTGTGTAACTAACACAAGAAGAGGAAAGTCCATTCGTTGACATCTACTAAGGCTACTCAGTCTTCAGCTTGACTGAGGAAACAGGCCTGGGTTTTGACTTCTGAATTTGCTAATTCAGTTAAGACCTGATAGGTCTCTGCTCTTATTTTCTCCCTACAACAGTAGTGAAGACATTCTTAAGACATTAAGCGATGTTTTCTAATGCCAAGGGTGAGGGCTACAAGAAACTGCACAGAGAAGCTGAGGAGCTTCCCTCAGTGGAAGTTTTTAAGAGCAGGTTAGCTGTAGAAATGGTTTACATATGACTGACCAGGTAGTGAGAGAGATGGACAGTGAGAGATTTCTCAATGTTTATTCTCTTCAAGGGAGGGATCACCTGACTCTTTTGAGGAAAAAATATCCACAGATTATTTTTGTGCAACAAAATTAAAGTCCTTTATGATGAGAATCAGGTAAAAATTAGGCTAAACTCTGAACATTCATTTATTGCTTCACTTTTCCCCCCTTTACTTTCTTGGCCATAAAAGACAGTCTCTTAAGGGAGTTGTCATGCATAGTTTAACTAGAAATTTTATTTCTATTTTGGTGCATTATGGCCAGGAACATAAACTGGGAGGAGTTTTTAAGGGATTTTTTGCAAACAAACTCAAATCAGCAGTGATGTTACATTTAATACACAGGGGCAATAGGGTGAATGTTTTATTTTCTTCGTTATTCCCAATTTAAACATTGTTTCTTAGACAACCAGATCCCTTCAGCATACTCCATCCTTACAATGCAGGTTACGGCTAATTTACATGGGCAAAGCAAGAAGGGTGGTAACAGAAGAGCAGGTGGGGACGCTGACAAATCCCCTCTGTGAGCTGTCCTGGCCCCTTTCACACCTATCCCTGCTGCACTCCTCTCTCACTTTAAATCAAGTTTAAGACACAGCAGCCTTGCAGGCTGAAGCCCTATGTGTATTCGCAGCTGTCATCAGACACCTTCAGTCGCATTTCTCAACACTCGTTTGTCTTGAAGGCTCCAGTCCAGAGAGCAGTTTGGCCTCCACAGCATCTGTTGAGAATGCAAGCATATTCCATTTCCAAAAAGCTACTAGAGGGAACCTACTGGGCTTCATCATTATTACAGGCTGCCCAGTGAGAGAAGAAACTGGTTCTGAGAAAGAAAAAAGGTGACAGAAAGAGAGAAAAAGGAAGAGAAAGAAGTTTGATTAGAAGTGGGAGTTAAGGAAAAGAAACCACCACCACAGCTGCACTTTGAAAATACCAAGATTATTTGCAGAAAAGTGCTGCTCTGCTGTTAATGTTGTGTAATGCAAACACAAGTTCGTTCTTTCCTCCTGCTCAGCACAGGGTGGAGCAGGGGCAAAAGGCTACCTTGGAAATACGCACAAATAAATAACAGCTAAAATCAAAGTAAATACAATGATTTTAAAGCACATAAACTTTACAAGGCCAGTTCGTGTGAATTTTTTTTTTTTTAATGACACTAATGCCTTGTTCAGCTGGCAGAAATCCAGGATGGATAGAAACTTCAGTACAGGTCACGCAGCTACCTTTCAAACTATCCCAGCAGCATGCAGATGTCCATAAACAGCAAAACATTCAAATTTGTCAAGGCTCAACTTTTACGGGGGAACGTGGTCTAGATTTAGCCTCAGGACCAGGTCTGCAAATCAGGGTCAAACTGTATAACCATGTTCACTTGCATAAGGGATATTTAATTGCCCAACAACCACCAGAAGAAAAACCCTGAGCCATAGTTTGCCTAAAGTGATGCCCTGAGTTTGTTACAGGCACAGATCGTCCGAGTCCTCATAAGTCCTTCTACCACAAGACCATCTTTTCCTCTGTGCTGCTAAGGTGTAGTACAAGACAGGTTGTATGTCTCCAGCTTGCTACAATTTGCATCGAAGCAAAGGCTAAAGCTTATACAAACTGAGGGAGGCTGGAGCTTTCTTCACTTGTTCTATTTGAAACTTCTTAACTTTGAATCAGTATCACTATGCCCGTTTCTTAGCTAGTCAATCTCTTCTGGCTAGCCACACATGTAAGCAGAGCTCCCGGATCATGTGCGGAGAAGTTTTCCACTATAAGCATTCCCTTCTTTCACTTATAGAGTTCTCTCACCTAGACCCATTTATCCACAGTTTAAACACAGATTTTATTTTTTTTTTTTTAAAACAGAGTCCTAAGACGGAAGGAAGACTCCATGCAAAAACCCCCTGTAATCCCTCAGAATGAGCATCCAACAGTTTTGCTGTTTGCGAAGGCTGGGTGATGCAGCAGTAAGTGTGGGAATCCAGGCAGTGGAAGCAGGCTAGCAAGCAGGGACACCAGGGTGAGAGCAGTATGTCAGGCATGGACCAGGGAGTTTTAAAATCCAGCCCGTCTCCAGAGAGAGGGAAGACTTTGCACGAGTGTGTGTGTGCAGTGGTGGGGCAGTAATAGTTCACTCAGTCATGGAAAACAAAAAGCTCATCGCAAAAATCTACACTCAGAAACATATTAATCAGGACCTTCTCGAGGGTTTTTTAGCCTTTGTTTTCTGTCTCTCATGGAGTCATGCACTGTCTCCTTTTCTAGCACAGATGTGCACTACCTCACATTAGCCATCCTGTGCACCCCAACAAGAGCATCTGTACAATGCACATGTCTTACCAAGCAAGCAGGTGCTACCAGAGAAGCTGTGATCCTCACACAAACCCAAGTACGGTGATACCACCTGCTTGACCAGTTCTTCCAGCTGTAGGTAGCCCTCACTGGGACCAGTAGGCTCATGGACACTCTGAAATTCAAACATAAAAAGTCAACATTACCCTTACATAGTTTTGAGTAAGGTTTTTGAGTAAAGCCTGGGGTCTGTCAAATATCTCTGCATTGGAATATCCCAACCATATCGGTAGACCGTTTGGAGGAGCACAGCTGACAAACGCAAATGGAGGTTCTGGTGCCATTCAGGTCAACCTCATTGTTCAAGTCATAGCCATAACCCTATGGACATCGAGCAGCTAGCTGTCTTTTTTCTGACCAAGGGATAGGAAGGTACAAGGCACGCTCACACTGAGGATTTGCACAGTGTAACTACAGCGATATAATTATACCAGGGCAGTTCTGCCAGGAAACATCTCTTTGTAGAAAAGCCTTAACCTACGTTGGGCAAAGCACTGCTCTTTTCCTAGGCAGGATGGCAGGAAAAGCACCCTCTGTAGTTCAGCTTACATCTGTGAAGATGGTAGATAACACTAACCAATTTAACAGTAATTTCAGAAATCATTCACAGACTTAACTTCCTGCAAAGCCTCAATAAGCTTTTCTTTCTCAAGTGTGTTACTCTGAGACCCTCTTTTCCCTCAAGATTCTTTTATTAAAATATTTCAGGAAATTGAGCTAGCACTTTAGTATCTCCTGCTATTACAGTCTGGGTCACTGGGAACATCAGAACAGCAAGAACGCATATAAAAATACCAGCTTAGCCACTTTGCAATTTTGACTGTACTTCAGAAAGTTTCATTCCCCGCCACTCATTATAAGGTATATCGGAGAAGAAATAAAAGTGAGATGAACCCAAACAGGCATCTGTAATATGGTATTTTGCAGGACTGTCAGGCTGGGCAATATAAAAAGGTAAAACAGCTGGTATACTTGGCTGCATTTGGCATGCTTGGAAAATATTCTCTTGAGCTCTGGATAAAGAGAATAGTCCTCACAGAAGGTCTGGGTCTCTTGGGAGAGGCGTTTGGAAGATGTATAGCATTTTGCCTGCTGCCAAAAGGTATTCCTCCTCTCATAGGCACTGCTCAGCATCCCAGCCAGCTAAGGGGCCGGCATCAGGCAGCCAGCAGCCACAGCTCATTCAAATTCCACAATCCTCTGTGATGGAGACTCACCTGTCATTGCAAAGCTGAGAAACAGGAGAAGTAGAGCACAAAGAGGCATTCAGAGAAGCTAGGAGATGAAAATTCATGGGGAAAAAAAAGAGATTCCTGAGACTGTTCCTAGCTGGGGAGGAGAGGTACCAAGAAAAATAGAAACACCAAAGAGCAGAACCCAGCCCTTACACAGCAACATCCTTACCTGTTCCCAGGAAACCTCAGGACATTCAAGTTCAGCTCTCATTTCTACATTTACCGCTCCCGAATAAGCACACATCACTTCCCCTTCACCACACCCTCTACCCTCCCCACTCTCCTTTCCAGGGTTCGTATTAGTTCAATGAGGTTGAGATACCCAAGTGGAGTCAGACGAAGAAGAGCAGAGGCTCCCCACCTGCAGAATTAACAGCATCTGGACAATGGAAGCTGGGAGCTTTGTCTGGACCAGAGGAAGAATTTCTTCCAACTTTACTTTTAGCAAGACCAAGTCTCTGAAGCCAAGAAGAGCAATCTGACGGATAGTCAACTCCTGACCCTAAAAACCACAGAAGGCAAAATCCAAGAGTTGGTAAAGGGAGATGTGAGCGTTGCACCAACACATGTATGCACACAGACAGAAAGGGTCTATCCTGCCTGTTGCTGCTGTGGCAAAGCACCCCCCAGCTGCTCAGGTTGAGGATTCATGGTACTCTTTGGTCACTTCCCTCTCAGCCTTTGTCCCACATAAATTCTAAAATGAGCAACACCTCATCTGAGGCACCACTAGATTTGGAGTAAAGCAAAAAAAATGGGCCTGTATTTCACCTAAAGACTACGCATTCCTGAAACCCAACTGCCATTCAATTTGGTCACAAACATCCAAAGCCCAGTACAGATGCAGCTTGTGCTTTTGCCACTCAGAGCTGAGAAACCAGAGAAGGTTTGGTAGAGAATGAGGTTGGTACAGAGTATTCCTTTATCAAGTCTACCTCTGGTCTGTGTTGGATCCTCTTTTTGCTCAATGTCTGCACTTTAGACCTTGCTGATATGACAAAAATCCACAATTCAGTCCATTACAGATTTTAGGATTTAGGTTAGAGCAAAGCTAGTGAGACTGCTTGTAGCAAACATCATTTAAAAAAGCAACAGCTTTGATTTCAACTGCAAGGTGCTCCATGTCCTCCCAGTTACTTTTTTACATCAACAACAAAAGTGAGCAGGCTTAACAGATGAAGATGTTGTAATATTTCTCAGCATATTTAAACACAGTTGGACTCCATTTGGCATTCTGGTGTTACCACTTTTCCCTCTGCACACATCTACACGAGTTTCTCTTGCCCCACTGCAGCTTAACAGCAGAAATTTTCCTCCCAGCCCTGCCCAGCACTTTCCAGCCTGAAGAGTTTCCCTTATTCTTCCCAGCATGTTAATCTCTGCCCCACGGTCTATTAGGGAACCATTTTATGGTCTCCAGAACACACTCAACATGGCAAATATTTAGCTGGAAGGAATTAACAGCAGTTAATCATTAATTCATAATGGGTTTAATGTCATAATTAATAGCATCATCAATATGTAAATACAAATTAAAGCCAATTTTAAAGGGCAGCTTGGCCATAATAAAAGCACTTTGCTGTTTTAAACCATCACTGCGTGTTTAGAAACATGGAGGTGTAGAAAAGACCAGTACTTATCTCTGAACTATATTTCAGCAGCTGCACACTTTTTATTTATATCATGCAGTTTAGTCCCATTAACTTCATACCCCATTTCAAAATGTAAACATTTTGCTGTGCCAAACAAAACAAGATTTGCTATTCTTTTTCCACATCAAGTAGTTACATCAACAGCTGCAACTATACAAAAGCCAGTGACCTGTTTACATAGTTTCCCTCTGTACAGCAATTTAACCAACTTGGCTGCTTAAAGGTCATATTTCTGCAACAGCTATGAGCCTCGGGTTTAAACTTAGCTGAGATAGGAAGTTACTTCTAGTTACTACCTTTGGTAACATACGCTCACACATTTGGCTGACTCACTTTCATTCTGACTGAATGGGCAGTTGCTGGGATCACAGAAAGGCACAACTAAATAATCACATTGACATTCGCAGCAAAGGATGGGGAAACAACAACAAATTGACTTTCCCATCTACCAGAGTAGTGCATGAAGAACTGCGACTTGGTGAAAGAGATTTGCTAGATGAGCTCTCTTCACATGTGGTGACACACCATATAAATAGGTACATACAGCTCCCTCTTTGTAGGAAGAGCCCAATCTTGTTATTAGGGTACTGGCCTGGGATACGAGCAATTTCTTATTTCTTGCTGCACCAGCGACTCTCTGTTGTAGCCTAGGGCATCTTACTCAGAGTCAAATTCTTGGATGTATTTAGGCAGTTTAAATCCATACATTTATGGAGGGCTTAGGTGCCTACAAAGCTTTAAATATGCTGTCTGTTACCTTTCAGTTCCTCATCCATAAAATGGCAATACTTCCCTAACTTCACAGCTTCTATGAAATATTTTTGAGTGACTCAGATATTGTGACAAGACAAATACAGTAAGAAAGTTAGGCTTTCAAAGAACCTCAACATCCCATAGTCATGCTTTCACCACTACCACCAAGTTACTTCCAAAAGCTGCACCCATTGTGCAGTAACTTTTGTTCAGTTTCTCATTAGAGACATTTAATAGCAGGGGAGTAGATTTTTCTGGTAAGTGGCAGAATTATTAGCATCAGTGGGTATGATACACAGTTAGCTCAGCTGTCTCCACAGTGCACAGATAGCTGCAGTGCAGACAAACCCCTGCTTAAATACATTAGGTCACTCCCTGACTGAGAATTAGTTGCAAAAGGAGAAAAAGGGAAGATTATATTATGTGCACCATTTTACCTGCCAAACACCTACCTTTAAGCATCTGCAGCAAGGAAAGAATAAAAATAAACACAGTAGAAAGGTTAGTGTCTGTCTTTACAGAAGTCCTTTCTCTTTTAGGAAATGCCAGTTTTAATAGGATTAGAGGAAAAGGGCAACCTTTGAGCTTTACCTGCTGCCTTTCAAACAGTACAAGGGAAAAATAATTTTAAAAGGCTCTGGAAAGCATGTCTTGTGGAAGAGACAAAAGTCAAGAGGAGGAGGCTAGCATTTCCACGAACATCAGTCTCCTCATGAGGTATATTTTTCTTTTCCTCTGATGGAAGAGAAGATCAAAATAGGCTGGGGAGGTAATTAGACTGCTCATATGGAAATCCTGACTAAAACTACATTAAAAAATGATACGGCTCAACACTTCTGATGGGATACTCAGCTTTCAAAATACCCAGTGTAAACAGGTCTAAAGTTGTTCATTCATCCTCTACCCATACATTTACTTGTCCCCTTATTAAAGCTCCAAAAAACCCAACAGAGGATTTTCCAAAGGCACAACTGGGACATAAGCCCTCCAAAAGTAGTTAGGGAGAGTTAAACACATTCACTCCTGATCTAGTCTTCAGATTTGTTCCTCTGAAGACAAGCTGTCAGTGTTGTCATCTGCACCAACAGAGTCCCAGGTATTTAAAAATGGAAGAACTATAAATATAAATGGCCCAGAGCTTCAGTCTAGACACGGTATAGTCCAATAGTTTCAGTGTTCGAGCTTAGCTAAGCACAGACAGAGGGTAGACAAGTGGGAATAATTCAGCCCAAAACACTGTGCTTGCCCAGTAGATTTTACCAGTCCTTCTTACGCAGTTAATGCTGACTTGGGCAAACTCTACTTCCTCCCAGATTTAATTTAAAGGTTTTGAGATCTATTTAGCCACTGGCCAAACAGTGCTGCTGGAACAGAAGAGAAGTTTCTGTGTGCCACTAGCAGACATTGCAGTTACATTGCCTCACCTGAATGAAGACTGAATTATAATTAAGATTACCTGGACTGGGTAGAATATTGCCTGGAGCGTAGGAAGAGTCTCTGTAAAATAGTGATCCCAGATTTCAGACAGGACATCAATGCGATCCTCACCTATGAAAAGAGAGATTGGGAGCAAGAGCTTTAGCGACACAGACACTAAAATCAAGCTGAATTTTCCCACTACTCTCTAATTCCCCAAATAAGAGATACAAACCCACCCTTCACATTCACAGTTTCCGTCCAAAACAGGACATCACTCAGCTAAGCCTCACCTTTGACAGAGACACAAGGCTGTGACCATAAATTGCTATGTTGCTTACTGCAAAGAAGACACTTCTGTGCAAAACATGAGACCGATTCCAACAAAAGAGTGAAGCCATTCTTCAGCCAGAGGCTTTAACTCCACAGCAAAGGATTGTGTAACCTCACAGCTCACAGTCAGCATGGTCAACTAGCATGGGAGCACGGCCACACAGTAGCAGCTGAATCTGAAAACCAGCAGCTGCAGCAACTGAGTCAGGGAGACCATTTACAGGAGCTGAGCCTCCTCTGGCATCCCCCCACTCCCAAACACAGACAGAGCAGTCGGGACCCTGACAAACCACAAAGCCATGGTGCTCCTCTCAAATGTGGCATTTGGGAAGGTTCCTGAATTAAATCCACTTGTGGCCACCCCTCATATGACTCCAACTCAAACAAACATCCCCAAATGTACGTGGGTATTTAAAATAAAGGCAGACTAAGTTATGCAACTCATGATTCCCGTAACAGGAATACAACTGTGGTCAAAAGCCTATTATTAACAAAAAATGCTTTACTGAACATAATCGTTTGAATAGACATTTTAAATTATGCTCATAGGCTTGACTTACAGAGCTGTGTGTTCCTCAGCATTTGGGCCCAAAGCTTCTAAGTTTTTTAGGAGATTTTTCCCGTCCCCAAGGCCACAGGTTTGCAATGTTTTTTTCAAGTTTTAGATACATTCCCCAGATATTTCAGGTGCAAATACAGACCCAGGTTTAATAACACAAGTTTCTGATAAAAGGATTTTCCAGGATACATTCCACGGAGCCTCAGCTGGAGCTCACAAGCAGTCAAGGCTCAAGGAACAGTAATGGAAGACAGCTGCTCAAGACAGCTTTGAAGGCTCTGCCTCAAAGTGACTCAGCCTAAAGGCCGTACATGAGGAACTGGAACACACATAAAATTGCAACTCAAAGGAGCCTTATTACTGTGTACTGAAGTGCTTTCCCCATCTGGAGACTTCCACATGGGCCTTCACTGTGCTTGCCCACGGGTTGTGCTGCTTAGGACACGGCCAGAGAGCGAGCAGGAACAGATCCTGCAGATGTTTCCTTTCGAGCAGAGAACCCACCGACGACCGCAGAAGGGTTCAGAGGAAGGCTTCACTGTGTCAGGTATGACGCCAGCTTCAAAAATGGAACTGCAGGCAGACGAGCACATACCCAACACCCCCATAACAGCTACCCATTACCAGAAACTGCCAACTGTAAGTGAAAAAGACAACAGGAAACAGACTAATTCAATGTTTAAATTTTTCCTTCCTCTGCCTCCTCCCCAGGACTGCAACGCTTTGGTGTGTGGAGCCAGAATGAAATGCCATAGATCACTTCTCTTTCTGAAGGGGAAGGGGGAATGGTTTGTTTCTTCAAGAAATCATAAATCCTACAGGCATTGAAAGAGATTCTGACAGACTGTATAAAGAAAAATCACATTAAAATAAGAGGCTGTGATTTGAAAAACAGACACAGGAAAACATTGCCATGCCCTGCAGCAGGAACATTATTCCATCTCTGAGTACTGGGACAGTAGAAATTTTCCAGGAAGACAGAGCTAACTGAGAAGCATGTACAAGAAGTTCTTGTTGCTGTGACCACAAGACCTGCAAGAAGCCTACACGTTATAAAAGAAAGGTGCCTGTGAGTCATCTCCTGCAGAGATGCCAGCCTGTACAGGCAAAGTGGCTCCAGTGTTGCTTAAGACTAGAATCAAAAAAATGAGGCATAGGAAGAGGGTTTGCTGTCTGCCTGAAAAACTTCATACTACCCAAACTACTTGAGCAGCTGCAAACTACTCATGGGCAGCTCTCAGCTTATTCCAGACTGGAACTCAATTTTCATAATGATAAAACAGATATTGGAATAGTTTTATATGAATACAGAAAACAAAACCTATGATAAGCTGCACAACTCTCATTCTGAAGAGCTGGCAGCGGCAGAGCAGGTACCCACATTCGGGAAAATGCATGAGTTTGCCTTTTTTCCTCCCTTACAGGACCAATGCCAAAGAAGCATGCACCAAGCAGGAGGCTGGCAACTGCACAGCTCCTTCAGGGTATGAGTCCTACAGCCTGCTGGCGGGGTGAAGTCACTTGGTGAAGAACGGTGCAGAGGA
This sequence comes from Theristicus caerulescens, assembly GCA_020745775.1. NCBI lineage: Eukaryota > Metazoa > Chordata > Aves > Pelecaniformes > Threskiornithidae > Theristicus > Theristicus caerulescens. The sequence continues at coordinate 22,711,066 of CM036564.1, read as the reverse complement.
ATCCAGCACCAACAATGATGGGAGATTATAAGTGTCTATTGGCATTTAATGACCCAGATACAGCAGGCTGGTGATTAGCAAGGGATCTTCCCTATAGGCTACAAAACTGGGTCAAATCAAACAGCAGCCTAGTTTTGAATAAAGACATGTGCTCTAGACAGCTCACTCTGCTTGAGCAAACTGTTAATAAAAGTGACTAACTTCCCACACATCCAGCACTGAGAGTTGCTGCACCACACTGGCCTTCATCCACAGGCTCTGCGGTAGCAAGCATCTGTACCCCAGTGATTTGAACAGAACTTCATGTGTGATCAACTTCTTTCCTGAAGGATTTCATTCCCACCCAAGTGACTGTTTTTTCTTTAAATTTACACAAAGCCTGTTAGTTCAGCTCTCAAAAGCATGACACGTTAACCAAAATTGTGCTTACATCAAACTGCGAATCACATATTGAGAAATAAAAGGCAGAAGGCAGCTCTCAGCAGTTTTGCAACAGGATCCATGTGCAGCCCAGAACTGCTTTGAGCCCAGGTTCAACTGCCACACAAGACTCACGTTCCTGCTCTTGCAATGAAGATGTGGCTGGTGGGAGTGTTGCAGCTTCATGGCTATTCAAACAGCCCACCATCCCTTCAGCCTCACAAGGGCTGCAGTGCAACCTGGCTCCTAAGAAGTTGTGTGACACCCTACGACAGTACCAGAAAGGGCTGTATGCTTTCCAGACATGTAAATGATCTTGTCTGACCAAACATCAAAGCACAACTCCCTTCCAACATGGGTTTCTTACTATACTTGCCTTCACACAGCTTAACCTTCTCCTCTATAAACAGCAAGCCTTTCACAAGGAGCTGGTTCTGCCAAGAGAGAAGAGAGAGACATGCATTTGTCTTTTCTGAGATTTAAAATAAACATGGAAGAATAATTTCTTTTCAGATGTTGTCCACTAGCATGCAGTTATTTAAAGATTAGTCATTATCATAGTACTTTCTCCCAGCACCGCCACTGGACCTGGTCTTATTATGAGTGCTGTACATTCATTAACCCCCTCTTATTCAGCCAGACATGAGAACACAACAGACAGCAGATAGTTGAAACACTTGCCAGAAGTGGGAAGGAAGGACCTGTCCTGGGTCACAGGGAGGGAGTCAAGAAAATAAAACGGTTCTTAACATAAGAGTGCAGCCACATAAGCTATACCTCAGCCATATGATGGAGGTGATCAAAGGGCCAACTGCTAACAAAACATCCCACTCTCTTCTTCCTTTGCACTAGCTCAGTGCTTGCCTGACTGCACAGTAAGCCAGTTCAGCTCCCTAACCCTTACTTCTCTATTCCTACCTATTCTCTTTCTATGAGGCTATCTTTTTTGCTGTATTGAGCAGTTGGATCATCCCAGTATGCAGTCTCCAGCTGCAGAAGAAGTGGCAGGAGTTAGTCTTTCTAGATAAACTTAACTATCCCAGACCAGACAGATCAAGATATCAATGTGCCTGTTTGCATTTCAGGACATCTAAATATCTGACAAGCTTTGTTCCCATTTCCCCAAACATAAGAATGGTGCAAAAACACCACCTACCTTTTTATTCTCCCAACAGCGCTAGGAGAATCAGTTATTCTGAAAAGCTTTGAGAATCCCAGGGAAAGGAGCTGCTATCACCACATAACACACTATTACTGCATCCTAAAAAGTTCAGTCCTACCACAGAGATCATATTGACAGAGAATTAAGCCTTGTGTCCCTCTGAAAGGATTCAATATCAGGGTAGCACACAATATTCAGAGACCTCAATCTCTCTCTCTCCTGTTCATCCTCCAGCTTTTGTTTTTAATGGGTAACCAGGTCAAAGTTGCACCTTTCAACCTTCCATCAGCTGAGGAGCAACGCACAGCTTTTTTCACTCCCACTGCTGTTACATCACTCCCTAGACTCCATCATGGCCTCCTGGTGAGCTGCCATACCGTGCACCTGCCCTTGCACTGTTGTTCTGGATGATAGACCTGCCTCCTGTAACCGTATACCAGGCTGGCTCATTCATGACACACACAAGCAGCTAACCATGTAAGCCACACCAAGCAAAGAGAGCAGCACACCTCTGCATCCTCCCTACAACAAGAAGCAATACTAAACTGGGGTATTGTTGAAGGGAATAAAAAGAACGAAACGTTGCTCTGTGACATTCTCGGCTTTTACTTGTACTTCACTTTCCAGAACAAAAGAAAAACTTGCCACTCGAGAGTCCTACTTGTTAGCATCAGACATCATTGAAATGTGTAGAAAAGAATGGGCTCTTCATTAAATAGCATCTAATCAGACTCCAGAAGTCTTTTGCAAGTAGGTTAAGGCTGAGGGACTGAAGAGACCACCATACATCCCCATCAGTAAGGAAACATCTCTGGATGCATTGTCCTGGTGGAGAATTTATATTCAAAAAGCTGTCAGGTAGGAAAATACTGAAATTAATAAAATCAGGGGCTGACTTCAAGAATCTCCTTTTGCTTTCAAATCTCACCTCATGCAAGGCGAGTTCTGAGACCCTTTGGGGCTGGGTACCACTGCAATACCAGAGAGAAATTTTTCCACTGGAATCTTTGTCAAGATTTCAGCAAAAAGGGCCTGGAAGAAAGAACAAGCCATACAAGCTCACCAGTCGCCTCATGTGCTATTGGTAGTAGGGGGAATTTCCATGAAAAGTTTCATTTCAAGTCAAGACAAGACTGTATGGAGATTGTCTTCTTCATGGTGTGACAGAAGTGTGATGTTATACAACAGAGAGGAAATGGGTACCTTTCCTTGGCTGTTGTCCCATCTCATGGCTACTTCATCCAGATTAAAACATTAACTCCTGTTTTGCTACAATGGCTTACTTGTCTTAAATGAGCCAGATGTAAGTACTTTTGAGATACTGCTTTAAAAAAAAAACCTGCATTCCATAATGTGTATCCAGAGTTCAGTAATGACATAAGGAGGAATGGCCATCCAATTCACCAGTGGTAAGCTCTGTTAGTAGCCATAATGGTTAAATATTGTATAGTGCATACAAGGAAAAATAATTAATGGTCATGCTTGTAATTAAGGTAATTTGGCCCTGCTAGCAGGTGGCTTTTTTTCAGAATTCAAACCCAAAAATATTTAGTATGGTCTTATTCCCAAAATAATGTGGAATTTAGGTTCATTTTAAATTAGTTACAAACAAAACCAGAGCATTTTAGGAGCAATGCATGGGATGAAACTGTATGATTTGAACCACCCATCCAAGTCACAAGACTTTGACCTTTACTAGCTCTAGCAGAGTGCAAAAGCAGTCCTATCCATGCAGTACAGTCAAGCTATAAACAAATTTCAATACTCTACTATTAATCAACCCTAGGAATTTCGGCACAGGAATCAGAGCTAACTTGAACAATCCTGTTTGTCAGAGGAACATGCTAAAATTGCTATTCTGCACACAGGTGACCATGTGGAGACAGAAACCCAAAGTACTTTTGCATGTGACCTTCTGAACCTGCTCACAAACTGTACAAATGACTCTCATTAACTGCAGTCGAAAAGCTGTGAATGCCAACAGGTAAAAAGCAGAGCTCTCTGGCAACAGTGCAGACAGCAAAGCTGCTGCTTCTAGGCCTCACGTAGTGCACGGCTGTCAGTTTAGTAGAGTATGCTTTGGTCTTTGCTGACTACTTCCACAACACCAGTGCCCACCTGGGTTATCAGGAACGGAGAGACCGCCAGCAGGACATGCACCGCTGAGGGCCTGGCGGCTCACGCCACCTCCATGACCTGTGGCGTCTCACCCTACTTACAACAGCTTACTCAGTTTTAGCCAAAAGCCATATATTTATTCTGAAAAAAGTCCACTTTCTGCAGTTTTTTGGACTCTCGAATTCCCCCCCAATAAAACAATTTAATTTTTTTTCCTGCAGAAGCCTGTTTTGTGATTTATTCATTATCATCAATGCGACAAAGGGCTGCCAAAGGAAGCTGCAGGGAGCAAAGGGAACTTGTCAGTGAGAAATTTTTAATGGCTGGGAGGCTTTGTCACTCCTCAGTTAGGGTGTCACTCAGTTAGGGTAAGTGTTAGAGTTGAGAGAAAAAGAAAGCCAGAGCTCCCAGCAGAGTGCAGGAGGAACAGGGCTGCCAAACGATGGGTAAGCTACAAAGAGAACGTGCCCAGGAGACACTTTTCACCTGGGCAAAGACAACAGCAATTAGCAAGTTGGATAAATACGTTCACATGAAAAAAAATTGCAATGTTTCCAAACATTGTTATCAACTAATGGAAGGTGACTACTTTGCAAAGATTCTCTAGCAGAAATATAGGCTTTGGAGGGAAATACTAAGTTGTTGGGATCTCTACTCAAATTTTAGATTTGTTCAGCAGAAATAAATGACTACACAGGTCAGGCTCTGGACAACAACAACAAAAAAAAGACTTTCCAGGAAAAAACAATGTGAAAAAGGAGGGAGGAAGAAATCTGGAATGGAAAAAATTATGAGGGGAAAAAGAAGTGAAACCCACTTACACTGTAAGTATTTTTCTGCCTGCACAATAAGACAATGTTTGGAGTGATGCTGCACTTTAATCCTTCCAAATGCTTTCAGCTTATTAATAAAGTACTTCAATTCTTTATTTTTCAACCTATAGCTCAAGGTAATTACCTCTCACATATTGCAGGGAAAATTTACAGCTGGTCTTTAATACTCTGTTATTTTAAACTACTATATAATAAAAAAGTACATACATATATATATATGAGGGTGTCATGCTTATATGCTTGCGTTTCTCTCAAGAAATATGAATTCCATCTCTATCTGCACTAGAACATCAGTTTTCAATTTACATACGCTTCCTGAGCACTGTGGATACAATTTTCCAGCTACTTTGCTTGTAAGTTAGTAATATTGATGCTTTCTACTTTTAGAGATTTTTTTTTTATTTTACAGCTATGTCAGCAAACAAAATACACAATTCTACACTTTTATGGGCAGCACAGTTCTATCTATTAAAAATAGATATATTAATCATTACCCTGTAGTAAAGAATTTATAATGCTTTTATGAATGTATTATCAGTAATTCCATGTGCTAAATAGATTACATCACATCATTCTTAAGGTTTCTAAAAAAAAAAGCTTAGCTCCATGTAGCTACTGCAGATGTTTCAATTATCCTCTCAAATTTTCCCTTTTCCTGTGGAAGAGAGAGACTTTTCAAAAAAAAAAAACCAAACAAACCAACCACCACACTTCATTTCCCTTCTCCCCATCTTAAAAATATCTGGAAATTTTACTTATTTGTCTTTTCTGCTAAAGTCACAAGCTTAGAAATGCATTCCATCTGAACATTACCCCCTCAGATCAAGCCACACAGGTAAATTTTCATTAAAAAACCCTACAGGGTTTGCTGACAAATCAATACAATGTAATAATTGCAGCCGCAGCAGAGGTCTGTATCAGACCTTCTCTAGATCACAAGTCTCATTTTACTGCTTTATCCCTGGTTGCCAGAGGCAACACAGAGGCACAGAGCTAAGAGGAAAGATAAAGCTTTTATTTGCAAGCAAGACCAGATAAAGACTCGCACCAAGTGAGCTTGAAGGGTGCATTTATTTGAAAAAGTTGGAAAGAGAAACAAAGCCTGGAGTTAACCCCCTACATGTACATGCAGTCAAGAAATTTGGAGAGCGATGTTTTGCAGCAGATAGATAGAAGTGAGCTTGTGAAATCTTACAGGTTGAAACCCCCCTACTTTTCTCAGTGCAGAAAACCACAACAGCTGTTTCGGGTATACCACCAAGAAGTGCAGCTAAGAGAAAGCCTTTAAGTAAGTCATAAAAAAATATTACTATTTCCCAATAAGCCACTATCCTTGGTGGGGGGGAGTTTACGGGCAAATTTTGTTTTCCTTTCATGTCTCCAAGCCGAACATGGCCAGTATGCCTTTAAAAAGCCATGTTAAAATTAACAAATTAATACCAGCTCATCAAACAGAAACATAAGCTTGGAACAGGAGTAAACTGACCCACAGTAAACTCAAAATAATTGACTCCATTTTGCTGGGTGAAAAAAATCAGTTTTTCTTCTACACACTACAGCATTTCTTAAATGCAGCCCCCTCTTCTAGCCAATGGAGGCTTTGTGTTCTGGTGTTAAACCACACTTTTACAGGCTCTACAAGTGCATAGCCACTGTTTCATGGATAATCTGATGTTAATTTGAGGGAAAAAAAGCATCACCCAAACTTACTTGGCAAGTATTTTCTACAAAGTTATTGCCAGTTGCACATAAACACCTACGTACTTCTTGGCAGTGTTTTACAAGATGCAAATCTGTGTGAGCTGCAGCATCTCATACCTGGAACATCCCCCCCATCGTTTTTTTTTTCTCTAGAAAGAGGTGAAATAGTGATAGAAGCAGAGAGATGATTTTGATCCTACATAGAGAACAAATTGCAAGATAAATATGAAATCACATCCTAAAATGACTCTTCTAGAGACAGCTTTGTTCAAAAAAGATAAAAAAGAAAGCCCACTTAAAGAGAGAAAGTGAGGCAGGGAGAGCAAGAAGGAGAGCAGACCAGGCAGACTGAGTAGCCTGCACTGCTATGATCTAGACCACAACGCGCCAGGGAGGCAGCAGGTATGGGAAAATCCCGTGGCCAGGCCTCCCAGCTCTGCACTGGCGAGTCACTGCTCCAGGTGGAAACCCTGCTTAGCCAGTGCATGGCATGCCATCCCATGATACACTCTGAACGGTAGCAACCAGGCACCATTTCAAGTGAATCACACACGTCTATGGAGCTGATGCATGCAGGGCCTGCGAGCAGGTGTCCCTGCTGCCACTGCACCCAGGACTAGGTCCTCTGCTTGGCTCGCAGTAACGGGGCTGAGCTGCCAGGTGACCCCGTCTGTGATAACGAAGCTAGGCATTGCTATGGAGTCTCTGGAGCTGCTCCACGAAAGCTCAGTCCTAGAAAGTGCCAGATGAAGCATAAATAATTAGCAGACCTGCATGAACAGGGATTCCCAGCCAGCGAGGAGAAAAATACAATAATAAAGACCAGCTTGACTTGAAAGAGTATTGCAGACATACGGCTGAGCTCTGCAAATCACACAAGTGTGAATTCTCTCCCCTTGTGCGGTGACCGAGCTGCTGCAGCCCCTGGCAGCAGGCATGAGACAGCACTTGGCCAGAGAAGCGCTAGTGCTGCCTTTGTTGAGCAATAACCATCACTCCAATGACCTACACAACTATTTCTTTGCCTTGCGGCGAAACAGGTAAAAGTAGAAACCTGGCACCAAGGAAAGAAATGCATCAGGTTTTTCAATTTGACTAAGCAGGAGAGAGGGACACATGGCATTTTCAGTTGTTAGCATGGCTTTACAAAGCAGCCTTTCAAAGGAGAGCAAGCATCACAAGAGATACTGGATAGGCTGGAGTCCCAGAAAGACATGCAGCAGGGACTTAAGCAAAAGCTTTATGGTGCTACAGTAGAGGGAGGAGTGCATGTTTCCCCCTACCACTGCAGCTGCCTTGCACAGCCAGCTTACCTACAGCGAGAGGGAGTCTGACCTGAGGAAGGTTCACCAGTCCCAATTTTGACCACTTTAAAGGGAGAGGACAAAATCAATTCTGGCTTGGATCCAGGCTTGCGTCGTCACTGCTGCTGCTTATTTTTGCAGCTATCCATTATCATCTTGCTATTTTGACTTTGCTCGACACCCCAGCAACATGGGTGTTTGCACGTTGCAGTTTCTATGGTTTTGCATACAAACAGAAAGCCAGGCTTAATTCTGAGTTAGGACTTGTCACCTTCCACAGCTCTCCACTGCAGCAGGCTAGAAATTATGTAACAGCTTCGCTTCTGGTTTTAAGACATCAACGCTCTCATTGGATTAAATGAGGAAATACAGTCCACTCGCCAACCCTCACCTACCAGCTCTGCCAGCGCAGGCAGTGGACATCAGGCTGGAGAGGCATCAATTCTGGGCATCTGACTTTCTGCATTTGCAGCCCGTGGGTGCTGGGAGAGGTTACAGTGCCTGGGAAGGGATCAGGTCTCTCTGCCTCGGCAGGAGACAGTTTAAAGTTATGTGCATAAACCGGCAGTTCTGCTAAAGTGGTTAGCTGTGAAATAGCTAGCATTTCCATTTTCCCCCATGAGTTTCAAGATTAACAAGCCCTCAGAGAGTGAAAAGAAACAGTTCATCCTTTCCAAAGGTTTTGTTTCAGACTGTTTGCAGAATCAGGATGATAATGCATCAATTTATCAACACTCACTAGTTTTATATTTCAAAAATTTTCTCTACAACCATGAGGGTCAGACAGCATGAAAATGAAGGGAGCTTATCTGAAAAATCTTACAGCTGCCCCAGAGAAGTCCCAATTGCCAATACACCCTGTTCCTCCAAATCCTGGCCTCTTACCTTCCATGGTCATAGGATACCTCCCTGTTGCGGTTCAGCTGACCACCAGAGAACTAACCCATCAGTGAGAGCAGATGGTGCCCTGGTGGGTTACTGAGCAGAGGGGTGCATACAAAGTGCCCCTTTTCAGGAGCAGGAAACTATGGGATCAGTTCACGGGCAAAGTCAATACTGGAAAACCTGGAGCACGAAGCATTGCTTTAAAGCAGATCTGCAGCAAATATTATGAGTCCCAACTATCTGGCATTTACACTCAGACTCTGATCCAAGAAGATGGCTTGTATATATAATAGGGTTGCTAAAAGAGCAGATTTATAAACATAAATCTCCTTCAGAATGAAACATCTGAGTTCCCACCGAAACCCTTACAGGAATTACATTTCTCTTTCAAATACAAAACAGACTCAGTAACTCTGGTATGGTGACGGTTTGGTAGCAGAGAAAGATTGCCTAAACCCCATCCATTTCCTAAACATTCCTTTAGCAACTTCAGCAGCTAAAAACTAGTAATTTGCATGAGTGTTGGTGAAAAGGACTTGTGAGTAATCAAGTCAAGTTGATAACAAAGGTAGATTTGTCTCACTACAACAGCTCTACTCCATTTTAGCCTTAAACATTCACTGGCTAGAAAAAGTGTGTGTGTGTGTATAAAATATACATAATGTAAGAGCCAGAACTCTTAAAACAATGGAAAATGTAATTTTAAAAATTATCTTAAAGGCTCCTGTTACAAGTGCTGTGGCATAAGAAATGGAAAACATTTAAGTCAATTTATCACATCTAAATATTACATGATCCAGTTAGTTGCTCTAATTGCTGCTAGGATATTTAAAACTGCCTGGTTACACAGGAGAGCAGATACTTCAGGGTCCATTTCAGTCTAAGAGAACAGTAAACTTGGTTCTCGGGATATCTTTTCAGTGGGCTTTAACAGACGGAGGAGGAAATTGCTGCCAAAAGATGCACTTCCACTCCACTCCCCATCCTGGTGACCCGCTCCCATCACCTCCCCCATGTCAGAGGTGATGAGCACAACAAGTCAAAGGAAGTAGTTGAAAACTTTATTTTTTTCTTTCAAGGTTGTTTTTCAGCCAAATCAGCAGTCTGATTCAACTCTGCTCATCTTGGTGGCAGCAGTATTGCCATAAATCAGCTGGCATCAGCAGTGAAACTGAATCCACAGACAACTGAATAGTCTTTCCCCACTCCACAGCCTGAGGATTTCTGAGTGAGGACATTCAGGAGGGAGTAGTAACTTTTATCACTGCCTCGTGCTGTCAGTCTAGAATCAGAAGTAAGTCTGCATCTTAGCTCACAGCGGGGAAAAAAAGCTCATTTCCTACAATAGCCTTTATCTCACAGTTTGTCTCATGGCTTGCCAGCATGAAGAGTTTTACTTCAGGCTAAGTCTGATGGATACCAAGTTACTCCTTTTAACATTGAGAAAAAAAAAAATCCCAGAAATTAAATTGGAGTCCCAGTGGCTTCAGTGGGAGAACAGCAGCTGCAGGTGAACTAGTACATATACACTGAGGTATTTGCACAAGTGTGAACAGACAGACTGACAGAAAAACAAACTCAGAGGTGAGCACAGACAAGCCCTTGCACTGCATGCTCTCTGAGGCAAAGGCCACCACACTCTCAGCAGCAGTGCAGTGCTGAGTACCTACATTGTGATTGTGGCCTGTGGCTGAAGTAGTACAGCCCTGCCATTAAGGTGAAAGAGCAGTTTTTGCTCCTGCTTTTGCAGAAAACAGTGCTGGTAATGAGATCCTTCTCCCAGGACAAGATCAGATGCTCCCTTGCCAAGAGGGATGCAACACAGATATCCAGCCTCTAGCAGCGAGTAGGCTGTAGTCTAAGCAGTCTTTTCAGTTGTCAGCTCTACTACTAAAAGATCTAAGGAGTGTCAGCTAATGCCACTAGCCCTGGCATTACTATGACAGGCTTGAGGTTTACAGTCTGGAGGAAGAGAACAACACATTCAAACCCTAGCGCTGGGAGCCATCCAGTCCCCATCAGTCGTTTGCTCCTCTTGCGCAGCAACACGATGCAGCTGTCTTACTGAGCACTGGAACCCACCCAGGCCTCTTTCAGTACGCTCTGAATTTTCAAAACCAGATAACAGTCATACATCAGCACCTCACATCCCTCGGGACCATGCTCATCTCCATGCTCTGTTCAGGCTTATGGGTGCATGAAGTTGCCTCTGGACATTTTCTGCTTATTCCAGCCTTGCACACCATGCATAACACCATAGTACCTGGGTACCTGATGAAGACCTTTCAAATTTCAATTCGCCACGTATATTTAATCGCCAACTTTCATTTGCCTATTTTTAAATTAGCAGGAGCAGTAGCAGATTTCCACTTAAGCCAGACACTTCACGCTACAGGCTCACAGCCTTGCCGCCAGGCTGCCACCAGACCCCGCTCACAGTCTAGGAAACGTCCCGCCATTTGGCGCCAGCAGCCACATCTTTCCAGTAAACAGCTTGTGCAGATAGGGTCTGAAGAAGTGAAACATGACTACCCCTGGGGCAGGAGTTTGCTTCTCACTTGATAGCACAGCGTGGGGGATTTTTTTAAGAAGTCATGTAATCTAGTACTGATAGGAAACAACACTAGTCGTCTTTTTCCCCTTTCTAAGCTGTGAGCACAGTATGCAGAAGCGTCAGCCACTTCAGAAAGTACTGAAATTTTCTCTCCCTCTGTCTCTTACTCAAAGGGAAGAAAATGCTCTTGTTTTCAGCAGCATCCTTCTTTTTTTTAATCAACACTACACTGAACGACTTACAACACTGAAAGCCATCAGTGCTCTCTCAAAATCATCCAACACACTTTCATGTGGTTACATTTGAACCTCTGTCTATCTGGACAGTATCAGTAAAAGGCAATAACACTTATTCACATTTGTCTTCCCTCATCCTTCATCTTTTGTTTTTTCACAGGTTGCATTTATATTTGTGGGACTAAAAGGCAAACAGTACCTAGGTTGATTTCCTGCTGATAGGGACTTCCTTTTCTGCCCCCCGCCCCCAAAACAGACAGCCGTTATCTTTTCTCTTCCCCTTTGCTGGCCCCTGTTGCAGAAAACCTACTCCTGAATTCTCTATACTAGAGAAATAGGGTGAAAAAAACTATGAAAAAGTATCCCATCATCTTTAAAAAGTTCAAGTGAATTCCTTCTTGACCTTGGCAGGGTACTAGCAGCCTTTCTTAAATGCAAAGAAAGATTATCCTTAATTTAGCACATCATACACCCATAAATATGATTACTCCCAAGGCTATATGGCCCACATTAAAAAAGTCCAGTACCTCCAACATCTTCTGTAGCAAAACAAAAATGAAACTTGTAAGCTATGTGCGTGTAAAAAGGGGTCCTAATTTTTTTATAGACTGAAAAGCTGAAGAGAGCAAACCTCAAAAGAAAGCAAGCAAATCGTGTAATACCTGAAAGTAATCTGTGATGAAGGATCCAAGTTCACTCTTCAGCAGCTGTCTGTAGACAGAAGGAACGCAGCCATGAAGTAACAGCTATTGCTGGTCATTTCTTACAAATATATCCACACTTTACTACCAGTCATACCAAAGATACGTGAGTATATGTGTATGTGTCATTTTGGCCAGAGTTAGATTTCTTTTACATTTAGGTATCTATTTTACAAATGCCCACAAAGGCTATTCTGAAATTATGAAGGAATGAAACAGTTTCCCTGAAGTCTTCTATTTATAAGCCATACACCTAGAACAAGCGAAAAAAAACATTTACCACCCTGAATGCACAGAAAGTTGGGGAGACAATTTAGAGCTATTTAGTTTGAAATTCATCATTTTTTCTGCTTTTTGTTTAAACAAACACGGCTTTCATTTCACTGAAAATAGCACATCTCCCTAATGCTGTACTTCCTTTTCTCTTGGAAGTAGAAGGTGGGAGGATAATGAGAGGAGCAATGAAGTAAACACACAAGCAGAAGCTGCGGCTTCCCCATGACTACTGCATTTTTTTAAAAAAAAAAAGGCTATTTTTCAAGAAAGAAATTCTAGAAATTTAACAAGATGCATTTTAAATACATGCAGGCAGAAGCCACTCTAAATCTGTTGGATTTTAAATCAGGCTGTGATAAAAGTTTTAAATTCTAATACATATTTTTATTTCAAAACTCCAATATAAAAATCAGGATTGTTTTACATCAGAAGAAGCATTAAAAAAACCAACACACAAAGTTCAGAGCATTTGCACTTTCAGCTTTCAGTGACTGTGAACATAAATTCTGTAGCAGTAAATTCTGCCTAAAATTTAAAAGGTGGCCAACACTTTCCACTGCAGAACATTGCATTTTTTTTCTGTTTTAAGAGTGTTGCTTTTCACCAATGTGAAGTATAATCAAGAGTGCTCAAAAATAGCATTTGAATCAGAGACCATCCAGTTCTCAGGCTGGGTTCTTACTAACAAACTACACCACTTTTTCCTCATCCTTGCTGAAAGTCAGTTTTGACAGCAACCTTCCTCCCTAACCATTTTGTAACACTTCTACATTTATTCGCATGCCAACATGCCTTTACTCTTTCTCTCTCAGAGCGGTTATATTCACCCCACCCATCTCAAAGCACATTTCTATTTCTGTGAGATTGATAAACCAGATAAGTCTTTGGGGGCCTGTTCGCCAGAAGCTCTTCCACCGGCTTCAGCAGAATCCAGGGGGCTCTCCACCAGCTGATTGACAAGCCCACGTCAAGACTTCACCTCACACAGGGAGACCAGCAACCGGAGGCTTGCACCCTAGAGAGAACCCAAGGGAGGGGTCTCCTCCTAATCACAGCCAGGTCACCTCCTGCTTCCTGAAATCCCATCTCCTGATGGCATTTCTTACATTTCCTCTTGCTGTGACAACTGACTTTCAGAGCAGTAAAAAAAAAAAAGTATCCAGTGAGATGATATCAAATCACGGCAAGATAAAACCTTGGTGGCAGCAATCCAGAGCTAAATGTTGCCACCTGCTCATCTTCTGGTCCTGTCATTACTGTCCTACTTTAAAACTCTCCTGCGTTTTCCACTGTCAAATAACTAAGTGCTGTGCAGAATCTGTGAGTGTCTTAAAGCACTGCATTTGCTAACTCCCACCAAGGAGCTGAATAGAGAACTACAAACAAGGAAAATATACCAGCTCGACCTAATGGCATACAAGAGTTGGCTGTTTGACGGGTCTGGCTTTTTGCCCAGTGTCAAGCTAGAGATTCACCTCGTGCACACAGAGCTAACATTGTGTTGGGAGCTACATTAAGAGTCACAGATGTGAGGCTGCAGGTGTGCGTACAAACATACATGCAGATGCATGTCCTTTGCTCCTTAGGCAGCCGTTAATGAGCTGCTTGAATGCTAAAGTGGCCTATTTAGAGAATGACATTTGGAGATGTAACCAATGCTCAGGGCACCTGCAGGAACATTAATCATGTATTTCAAGGTGAGTGCTTCCAAGTGCTGCCTGGGAGTGCCTGTCCATGGAAGAGGGCATTTCCCCTCCCACCATCAGCACTGCTTACAAAGCATACACAGTTCACGAAGAATTTCCTGTTTTTCTCCCGGCTCTCGACAGTCTAGATCCAATTCAGCAACCAACATGCAGAAACCATGGTCCAGCCACTGGGGCCAAGCCCAGGCAACACGGCTATTCCACCCAGCGTATTGCCTCCCTGCAAGGATGGGAAGGAGCACCTGCTTGCACTGGGGAGGGAAAGCAGCCACCGTGGCGGGCAACAGCCTGGCAGACAAGTCACAAAACCCAAAGCCGGTCCCCAAGTCTGCCAACACGCTGTGGGTGTATTTCCAAAGTCTTATGATATTTGTTTTTCTTTTCATGTACAGAAATACTCATCCCATGGAGAATTAAGACTGCTCCAAGTACTTAAACCTAACCTGGGGACTTCTGACCTGAGCACACTAAAATACCATTAAAGCCTGAGACACTGCCCTCACTCAGCTCTCAGAAGGAATTATATTAAACTTTCAGTTTTGGGACCAGACCAAGTAGGACAGAGTCTTGTGTCCTGCAAGCTGCATTTATTTTGAAAGTAGGGAAAGGGTAGTTTAAACTGCTACTTAGTACGTGCTTAGCCCAAATTGCCATTTGAATCTTGGCTCTCAGGAAAAATGCAATAGGGATGGGGGCGGCATATAAAAGGAGAAGCGGAGATCTATATGACAGCATTCATGATGAATTAATATGGATGTAGTGTGAAAGAGAGAGAGAGGACGAACTACATCCATGAGCTCTGACAATACTCTTAGCAGCACTTGGAAGCAAGGCAAGAATAAATTGTTCTTTATCTACTCTACAGTCCTATCTATTGCTAACCGAAGTTTCCAAATAATCAGAATGAAACCACAGATAATCATGAAACCTGATTAAAAAAAAATTATACTTTTAACCATCACTAGCATCAGTGTTAGAAAATGTTTGTTAGGCTTTTAGGTTTTTTATCTTTAGGGTTCATATTTTCAGGTCTTGCTCTGCAACTATCATGTGAAGATTAAGCTTTTAAATGAAATGCTGTGTTTTGCTTTCATTTTAAACACTCCATGGTTCTGAGAAGCTTGGGTTGAGAAAAGAGATGTTACCACCATCATGAATGCCCTGATAAAAATGTGTAAAAAACAGCCAGAAGAGGCAAACTCCCTAGGAGGGGACAAAATCCTTTTAATCCAAGCCAATACACAACCTATCCTTGTCAAAGCTACACATCCACACAAGTCAGAGAAACACTATCCAAGTGCCCCATGCCATTCACTCCACCCAATAGCAAAAAAGAAGTAAGTTAGCCTGAAACCTCAAAGCTGTGCTTAAGTTTGCTTTGATCCCTGCTCCTCCCACCAATATCGTCTAACTGAGGTTCTATAGGGGAACAAAACCAAGCAAACACCAAGCAAGCGGCAATGAAAATCCCTTTTCATGCATTTCAGCAACGTACCTGATATTTTCATTGAGGGTGTAAAGTTCATTGTTCTGCAAGCCTCCCCCTTTGAACACATTTATCACTGCCGTCTGAACACTGCCAAAAAAGAAATGAGACAGTACAACATCCATAAATAACAGCCACCAGTATGATTTAACACAAAGCGCAAAGTGAGCTAGCTGCCAAAACCTGAGTGGTTATAATGGGGTGGAGAGGTTAATTGCACTTAAATACTTCCACTCCTTCTCCCCTGGAAATCATCACTCTTATTTACCTACATCTCTCATGGCAGGCAGAACAGAACCAACCTCAAGTTGGTGCCTAGAGTAAATGAGGAAAAGTTGTTACGGGGACACTGTTCACGAAGAACACGTTCACACCAGATATATCTTTAACACGAAAGTTTAGGGGATCTGTGCTGTGTGCTGCAGGCTAGTTGCTATGAGGAGACACAGATTTTTGGCAATATCTGCCAAACACATCACATTACGTTATCCAGTGATGCTAGCAGGAATACCCAATCTGCAGCATCTGGCAGGACACTGGCTGTGCTGGAAGACGTTCTGCAGCCAGCATCACCTCAGTCAGACCCAACTTTAAGCCCTGTTAATGCTTATAAGATGCTGTTGGAGGATCTTCTAACTCATGCTTCTGTCACCAGCACAGAGGAAGTCATAAAGTGACAGCATACAAGATGGTTTAGCAGGTCTAAAGGCTAGTCACGGCTAACAAGAGGAGGTGTCATTCCCTTAATGGGCATTCCCTTCTGTGGGCCAGTTATGGCATTTGCATGCTTCACGGACCTCAGCTCACTATCCTGGCACAAAACTGCAATGTTTTTTGCCAGGCTACTTTTGTGCGACATTAGTAAGCTGAGCTAGGTCAGCAAGAGAGAGGGTTCTGCAGAGTGCAGAGCTGGCGCAAGGTGGCAGAAGGGAAGGTGAGAACACCCACTTTTGGTAGCAGCAGACCATTAGATCAGATCAGGACATCTCACTCTTCACCCTACAAATTGTTTTTCCAGTTGCCATTGCTGCATGACATGCACTGCAGACAGGATTTGGCTGTCAATAGGAAATGCTGGTAGAAGCCACAAGCTTAGCAGTTGTTAGAGGAACCTGACTGTGGTAAAAGCTTCATAATATGCAAATAGATGCCTGTTGTGTATTAAGAAACTGGCCTTTATTACAGTACTAGGAATGCGTTTTCCTAAATGGTACTTAAAAGATGCAACTGTTAACAAAGAGCAATTCCGTTTTACTTGAAGACAGTACCTCTGAACAACGTTGGCCAAAACCAAGGTTGAACACTACTAGGTCTAATTTTTTTCACCTCCATGGAGGCTTTCAATGCTGGCAAAGCTTGGGAATGCCAAAAATTCATGCATGTTTATAAACAGATGAGCTTAGCCATAAATGGTCTGAAGCACAAAGATAAGACACGCACGGCCCTTATCACGAGGCTGCTGCAGGGCAAGAGCTCAGGTGGGTCCTGCTCACCTGTTCCAGGCAGAGCTGGAGCTGAGCTGCAGAGCCTGCCGGGCTGCCTGGAACCGCGGCAGGTCACTGAGGACTGGGGAGCTCATGAAGCGGGGTCGGGGCCTTCTGAACGAACCCATCTTGTGGAACTGGAGAGCAAAGGATGGAGCTACGGTGAACCCTCCAGTCATAGGGTCAGGTGGAGTGGAGCAGGGCTGTCAGAAAGTCTCTTCTCTTGAAGGTCCAAGCGTCAATCTCAGTGATGTCAACGAGTCTTCAAACTCAAGGAATCACCCTGCAGCAAAAGCAGAGTCAGCCTTGGACTAGCAGTTCCCCACAGCATCAACACGTGTTGCAAGACAATGAAAGAATTGAAGCAGTCCTGCAAAGCGAAGAGAAAGGAAAAGAGCAAGACAGAGAAGGGAGGGGTTAAAATATCTTATTGCATTAACAGCAAATTTGGGCAAATCTTCTGGAGTTCTTCAACAGCAGCCCCCTTTCCTATCTTGCCCCTTAAATAATGACCCAACACAGCCAGCCAGAAATAGAAGCATGGTCTCTCTTGCCATTTCAATTAGTAGAGATGCAAGAATGGAGGTGCCTAAACTTTTCTGCCAGAAGCAGTTTACATTTGTATAAAATGCAGTTAGCCATTCAGCCTGTATAAAATAGTAGAAACTGGAGAAAGAGAAAACTATTTCACCAGAAAGGAGCAAAAGATGAACAATGGAAGAAAAGATGAACAAAAAACACAATGCCCTTTTTTTTGAGAAGTGTTGTGCAAGGGAATAAACCCACTTGTTATCAGTCCATTACAAAAAGGATACAATACAGAGCTTCTGCAAAAGAGGTCTGACAACCAGATATTTTGAGAGTAAGCAGGACTTTTATGTTTGTTTTGTTTTCTACAGAATGAGAAGTAATTGCTAGGCCAAATACGAAATGCCTGTATTTTCCACTCTGATCATCATCTCCATGTAGATGAACATGTAGCCCCAAGTAAACCACAGAAATAGAAGAAGTTAGCTTGGATAAATACCACAAAAAAACTTTGGCAAAGCTTCTGTACTTCGAAATCCCACTTCAGACGAATACAAGCAGTAGATGTAGTTGGCAGTTTGGAGAATGGAGATGTGGGAGAAAGGAGAGAGGAGAAAAAAAAAACAACCAAAGAAGTTGTGTAACTGAACTGCACATGAACGATATAAAGCAAAATCTTCTTCTCCACTACATTTTCAACATGAGGTGAAAAGAGAGATGATTGTGTATCTGCACAGTGCTTCTAATTTGACTAGTACTCAGCTTCAGGAAATGCTTTCCACTCCCCAAACCATAATTAACTTTTTTACATGTAAGAGTACAGCTTTCTTCCCACCCGGCCAGCCACATTTCACGCTGAGCTCACTTTGCTACCCCGCCTCTGCGTGGCCTTGTCAGAGTCTGATCAACCACCATGAAGACCTCACAAGCCCTGGCTGTGCCACGGACACCATGTGCCCTGCCACCAAGGAAGTTAAAGGAGAAAACACAGAGAAAACATCTAAATTTTTAGGCACTGAAACATGCAGCACTATCATTCTCGGTGCTATTCAAGAAATAAATATGGTTGTTATTCCCCCACAGGCTAAATACAGTTTGCACAGATCTTTGTGGAACTGGAACATGGCTACAAGTGCAACTTTTTTCTGCCTTTAGACAACTCCTGTCTGTCTTTAGAGATGACAAAGCCCAGACAGTCTTTCATGCCATGAGCTTAGCCTTGACTGTTGTTGCTTGAAAGGGCAGCAATCTGTTGATTCTGTGGCTGCTCTGTTCCAATTTAAAAAAAAAAAATCAATTCATAACTTTTAGAAATTAAGAATAAATGTAAACTAATACAACAAAATCAGCAGGGTCTTCTGTGTGCATTTTGAAATAACAGTTCATTTGACATTGCTCACACATTTTCAATATTGGGGAGGAGTGGCTGGAAAGCAGCCTGGCTGAAAAGGACCTGGGGGTGATGGCTGACAGCTGCCTAAACATGAGCCAGCAGTGTGCCCAGGTGGCCAAGAGGGCCAATGGCATCCTGGCTTGTATCAGGAATAGTGTGGCCAGCAGGACCAGGGAGGTGATAGTGCCCCTGTATTCGGCACTGGTGAGGCCGCACCTCGAATACTGTGTTCAGTTTTGGGCCCCTCACTACAAGAAGGACATCGAGGTGCTGGAGCGTGTCCAAAGAAGGGCAACTAGGTTGGTGAAGGGTCTAGAGAACAAGTCTTAGGAGGAGCGGCTGAGGGAGCTGGGGTTGTTTAGTTTAGAGAAGAGGAGGCTGAGGGGAGACCTTATTGCTCTCTACAACTACCTGAAAGGAGGTTGTAGAGAGGTGGGGGTCGGTCTCTTCACCCTGGTAACAAGCGATAGGACAAGAGGAAATGGCCTCAAGCTGCGCCAGGGTAAGTTTAGGTTGGATATTAGGAAAAACTTCTTTACTGAAGGAGTAGTCAGGCACTGGAACAGGCTGCCCAGGGAAGTGGTTGAGTCCCCATCCCTGGAGGTATTTAAAAGACGGGTAGATGTGGTGCTTGAGGACATGGTTTAGTGGCGGACTTGGCGGTGGTAGGTTAGCAGTTGGACCTGATGATCCTAAGGGTCTTTTCCAACCTTAACAATTCTATGATTATGCCAGCAATTTCTCTATTGGCAATTGTAACCACATCAGAAATCATCAGAGGAAAAAAGCTACAGCACCTTGGAGAGCTGAGGGCAGGCTTTTCTCACAACATACCAAAAGGTGACCGGGAGATAAAGCGTAAGTATAACGGATGTTTCTGTTGCAAAACAAGTGCTTGTGCCAATGTGTATTGTCTCCAAGTTCCAGAGCTGACTATGTGAGGAGCTGAATGAGTGACAGCTCGCTTCTCCCAGCAGTGCAGTAAAATTTCTAGCTTTTTACACAGGGAATTTTTACACAGGGAAAACCACATATGTTTTTCAGAGCTATAAAATACAATGTAAGTGTTACTTTAGATCAGTTGTAGGCATTTAACAGGGCTAGAAAGCAGTAGTTAAGATGCCTGTGCTAGCCCACAAGCCTCCTCCTATCACTGTTCCAGGTGCTGTAAGTGCATACAAGTATCCTTCTCCCCAGCAATGAAATAATTTTATAAAGTTGCATTTATATTAATTGGAGTTACATTAAGTTGCACAGGGAAAGCTTAAATTCAGAAATGTAAATCAGGAGAATAACCTCTGTGCCTTAATATACATATATATAAAGTTTGTGTAGGAAATTCTTTGGCCCATTGTGTGCAAGTGGTAAAACACCATGATCAGGAAGGTCTCTCCCGAGCTTGGGCTATGGATTTATGAGACTGATTCCACAGCAGCAGAGCCATGGCATTACACAGGGTCCCACGAAAAATTTCCTGAACACTTCTTACCAGGGGAATGTGCTTGGTTTTGCTCATGGAAACATACACGTTGTTTTCCTTAATCTCTGTTAAAGTCACCCCGACAGATAATAACAAGCTGTTGTCTGCGAAGAGCAGATAAGACACCCCTCTTCCCCCAACCCTCGTCTGCAATCCTGTGTTACTGTCAAGTGAACCTTACTTTAGGTTCTCATCAGGAATTTAAGACAAGATCTTCAGCTTTAGGACCAGATTCAGAGTCTTATTTTCCTTTCTTCAGGATTCAAAGATATAATTCTCTCCTATCTTATCTAAACTGGTAACTGTTAAATGGCAGGCACAGCAAACTGTTACTCTGAAGGCAGGCTAGCCACCAAATGGTATCCAAACATAAATGACCCTCATGTTATCAGAACTGGAAATGCCAAAGCCTGTGAGAAGGACCCCATGCCTGCAGCCTATTTAAACTATTTTCAGAGTTTCATAAAGCTCAAAGTAACAGAGCATTTACTAGAAAACAGACTTCTGGCACAAGCAGTTTGCAGATCCTGTGCACCTGAAGGTAAAACAAAGCACCCAAACCCAACCAAACGCTTCCATCAGACCAGATTTTCCTTTCACAGCAACTAGTTTCCACTGAAAGTTTTCCCCAGAGCAAGGCAGCCTTGTAAATACTGCTTCATTTTCACAGGGAAGCTGCATTAGCAGTTTGTTGGCAATGATGTCCATGGTGCATTCTGCAGTGTGCAATTTTTTGGCTTTTTACTGAGAGAAACTACCCTTGTGGCAAGAAAGGCATTAACATAGTTATAGGTTAGTAAGAAGCCCTCAGGATATTCAGGCTATTTTAGCTATTGGGAACGAACAGTGTTTAGCAAAATGCTGCATACAGCAAGGAACAAATTTCCTCTTCAGTTTGCTGTGAAAACTCTCATAGAATTACACAGAAATATTCAGAAACAGATATTGTCCTAGAGGTCTTCAGTCCAAACTCTACATCTACAGTCTCCTCTTCCTAAGATTAAAGTGTTTTAGAAGACTACAAAATAAAACCTACTTCTAATAATCATAGTCCTATTATTTATCAACCACAGAACTAGAAAAAGCTTTACAAAGAAGCAATTATTACTTTTCCTCTTTTATACAGAGTGAAGGGAGACACCAGAGTGCAGCATGTTCTAGCCACCAAGCAACAATCTCATCATTAATTATAAAAGGCATGAAGACCTGGAGACTAATGTGCAGCAACTGCTTAAGAGATACAGCCACACCAAGATAATCTCTCACTGCCACATGCTCCAGCTGCTGGGGCAATGCTTTACGTGGCATGAAGGCATTTCAAACTGCTTGCCAGCTGATATATCCTAAAACATTCCCCGCTCTCCTCATCTCGCTTAACGACCCTTCATATCTTTTTTGGCAAGAAGCTTGTTATAAGTAAGTCAGAAAGACAGGTATTGCTCTTCCTTCCCTTCCAGCTGTCCTACCCCCTGGTCTTTTTTTTATCTTATCCTTGATTATCATCTCCAAACCCAGCTATCAAAACCCTCTAGATCTCTAACAACAGAGATATGTCATCTGTGTAAAACCCAGGTCTTCGAGTGAGGAAACTCTTCAGAGCTAGAAGTCAATGTTCTCAACTGGGGGAGCAAAGCAGGACGATGAGTCAATCTGACAACAATGTAATTTCATCCACTTGTAATTCATCACATCTGAGTAAACACTTTTAGGATTAATCTGAATCTTTAAAGAGAAGAATCAAGCATGGAGACAAATCCTTTTCCAACATACATAGATACAGGCATTTATAAAAACATTACAGTCATCAAGCTAGGAATTTTTTATCGTTTGTTTTCTGTTAGCCATGAAAACCAACAGAGAAATCATTATAAAATTATTTCATGAAAAGACCTTTCCCTCCCAACAGACCATAATACATCTGACTGTCTGGAGGAAAAGCAAGATCAGACAATATACCTAGATCTCTTTCTCTCTACTAAAGAAAGAATAACCCAAAGAAAAAGTTGGCAGCAATTCCTCCAAATTATGAATCTTCCCGATAATCTTGGGCCGAACAAACAAAAAGCCCATGGTAACTGAGATTTAACAAAAGAACAGACCATTTTAAATTCCTCTGATGCCTTCTCTGCAATGCTCAGAGTAACAGCTGCTAATGGAAGTGACGGGGCAGCAAAAACTGCAACTGTTTTTGCTTCTTAGAGGAAAACTTGCACCAACGCTACTTCACACCAAATTCACACCAAAAAGCCACAAGTCAAAAAGTAACTTTGAACAAGATGGCAAAGGAGGGAAAGGGAGAGCGGAGAAATGATAGGATCCTCAATTCATCCAAACAAGCATTTTCCAGGTCTCCTGAAACAGAGCAACAGAGAATGAGGGTGATGTTTTGCCATTTAAACTTTTTTTAGTGGTAAAAAGCCAGCCCCTTCATGAAGAAAGATATCCACTTGCCCATTTTCCTCTTCTTTATATGCTTTGTGCAATTGTGACATTGATGACCTATGACCATAAAATACACAAACCGGATACTGCAACATGCACCAGAATTTTTTGTAATGATTTTGGGTGTGGAAGAAGCATAATCTTAAGAAAAATCCCCCACTGTACTAGGCCTACACACCCATAATGAGCGGTTTCATCCTACCTCAGACACAAAAAATACACAGAGAACCATGTAGATTCTTGTTAGATAACTCTCCTTCCGGGCCAGTAAATCCTTAACAAAGTATGTTACTGGCAAAATCCTTGATTCAAGTTCAGCTGGCAAGATCTGAAGACAATATTTCTGACAAAAATTCCTCATTTATCTGCTATGCAGCCATACTGAGAAGTGGAAAAGCAGCCCACAGCCTATAACTTCGTCTTTTAGGTCATCGCAACGACACATGCACATGCATGAACTTAGTTTATATTCTAAGAAAACACAGACAGCATTTACCACTGTTAAATCTACAACACATTCATTTCTTCTTATAGCCCCCAATTGCTCAGTTTCTTAAAAATAAACAAGGTCTGCTTTTCAGAAGGAGAGATGATGAAATTGAGATTTATTCAATAACTAACAAAGGTCCTTTCTGGTTAACATTGATCAGAAGCTGTGTCTTAGATGTATGTCAGAAGTTATTGAAAGCAAGAATGTTAAAAATTTTGGAGGCAGTCTGGGGCCCAGTCTCAAGGCATGGTCCTTCCTACACCCTCATCCTTTCATGCCTTCACATCTTTGGAAATCTGACTCATGAAAATTTTAGTGCCTAATCCACAGGCCATCAAAAACAATAGGAATCCAAATATTGGTCTTAGGGTTTGAGTCAAGCCCTGAAACATCAAGGAAAAGTCTTTCTCTTGTGAGCAGCCCCTCACATAAGGAACAGTACATCGTCAGGTGTGCTCATGCTAGCACCAGGAGCACAGCCCATGCTAAGAGACCTTCCCAATCCAGGAAGGTAAATGGAAGAGTGCAAGACCAGCCTTCAGGTCTGACAATCTTGTCAGTAGGATTGATTCAAGTTGCAGCCTTTAAAAGACAGCTTCTTCCACACATATATTAATGCCACTTGTTTCTGAAATCCCACCAACAAAACCAGCTCAGAAATTTTGCAACGGGAAACCACCCGCCCCACACCTTTGGCCTGCCCTCCCCACCCCGCACCATGGGAAAGCCCCGAGGTATCCCAGGCAGGCTCAGCCCAGGGTGGGTGGGCCACTCAGTCCTGCAAAATGCTCCTTTCATCAAGAGCTCTTGGAGGATTACTAATAAGAGTAAATATAATGATCTCCATTTTCTGGCTGAGGAAATGAAGTTGCAAAGCCACTGAAGTGACTTACCCAGCACTTCCACCTCCCAAGGCAGGATTCTATTCACCAAACAAAAATATCCCTCTAAGCTTCTTTAATGAAGCTTTTCAAATTATTCCACAGAGTTGGAGAGAACAAGGATTCATCTGATCTACCTCTCCTTTCCAAAGCTGACTCAATACCAAAAGGTGTCAATTTTTTTTTTATTATTATTCTTTTGCTGGGCTACCCCACCATGAAGGCAGCAACTTGGTGCGCCATAAATAGTCTGGAGGTGCTCTACTGGCCTCACCTATCCTTAATTACACTTGATAGATTTTAACTATTGAGATGAAGTATATAAAAGAAGTGATATCAACAGAATATGGGAAAACAGCCCTCTCAGTACAAAGAGTTGGCGCTCTGGTATGCACCCATATATCCAGCAATTTTACTGCTACTCTTTGACTACCCAAAACAAGATCTCACCTTCCCTGTCTTCCTAGTACACACCCATCTCCACAAATGAGACTCCAGCATCCCTGCCTTCCTCCCCCATCTTTTGCGTATTCCCTCTTCAAATTGGACCCACATTATGCCTTTATTCATAATACATCTCAAACAAATTCACAAATAGATCTAACTTGGCTTTGATAGCAGAGTCATGTAACATTTGAAAAGAAACTCAGTGGTTTCCACTTAGTTATACTTTGAGTTTCTGAGGTTAAAGCAAACCTGAAACTCAGAGTGAAACTCTGCTTAGAGTGAGAGGAAATATATGAGAAAAGGAGGGGGAAAAACCTTTGCTTATAGCCCACCATGGTCTGAGAATCTTCTCTGTAATTCAGAGATCACTGCAACCTCTTTGGAGTTGATGGCTGGTTAGAAGTAAGGCTGCTACTTCATATCTATATATATGATAGTACAATTCCTCATAAAAAAAGGTAAGAAATCAGTAATGGCACAGAGCAAGCCAGTTCAATGTGAACTAAAGAGATCAGGTCATAGTAAAGAACATACAGAAAAAGAAATATTTTGTAATACAAGAGTAGCATCTAAGACAACAAAGTTATTTTGTTCTCTACCACAGGTTTTCTGTGCTATTTCAAAAACATTACTTAATTCTTTGGACTCACATCATTCAAAAATGGAGAAAATTGTTATGGCTGTTGAAAGGTGCCACATGTTTGCAAAACACTCTGAAATGCTTGGGTCGAGAATAGAGGACAACACCTCATTAGAATCACTTAGCTGATCAGTATGAAGCTAGAGACAAATTTGAATTAGATGCATTAACAACTGATTTAATCTGGTTGAAACAAATTGTATTCCCTGTATATGCAACTACCATACCAAAAACCTAGCAAGAAGCAAAAACATAGTGGAGTTTCAGAATCATAAAACTGATGGACTGGATTGGAATTGAAAAAAATACACTTACCTCTTTGGTTAAATGAGAACCCAATAGAGAGGAGGAACGGATAAGAGGGGGAAAAGTGGAGATATATCTCCATTTTCTGATTAACTGAAAGCATTAGGGTTTTTTAGGCATTCCATAAAGTTGTATCCATGACAGCTACAGTAACTGTCTTTCAAAATGAACTCAGTGCAGTGCTGTCCTAATCCACAGCAGCTGGCACAGATTTTTTAAGCAGCAAGCTTATCTGCATCCCTCCTTTGAGTTTCACCCACCAAGATGTAGCTTGCTTCAGATAACAGGGTTAAAATCACCAACGCTTTGTCTCCAATTCTATAGCAAGGCTTTACTCAAGCTGTTACATTCTAAAAACCACAACTGATTTAATAGCAAAGTAGTACTCCAAGGAGCTCAGGCCTGCGGTTCAGTGGCCTATGTTATTGCCAGGCCTACCAGTCTTAAACTCTGTTGATTACTGGAACAACTTTTAATCAGTACAGCTATATGAGAATAAGTCATAGCATGAAAACAAGAAAAAAAGATGACGCACACATAAATAGTTATTTCCTTCCACTGTCAGGAATAGCATTTAATAGATGCGCTAGTAAGGGCATCCCTACTGTAGCAAAACAGGCCAGGAATGTATCACTTGAATGACACAAGTATGAGTAAGCTATCAAAATTTTGCTGTAGAAAAGGCCTTTGGATTTAATTGACAAATGTGTTTTCAAACCCAGAAACTAACTTAGCAGCTTCAACCTGTTTCCAATAACTTCCAAGTAGCATCTGCTGCAAAATTCAGGAAATAAATGTATTAACTCATTCAAAACAAACTACAAAGTACATGGAACAGTCTGTAGAGATCACAGGAGTTTTGCTTAGCATACAAAGAAGCTGCTGGCTTGTATCTAAAAGGAATAAAAGCCATAACTGCTCAACGAGTAAACTGTTCATACTCGGTAGTTACATGAGCAGCAGAACTAAAACAGCCCTGCTCTCCCACATCATGCTCCCTTCTGAATTTCACACGTGCAGGATGAGATAACCCCCACCAAGAGGCCTTCCTTCAGCATGGGCTCTAAAACCATTTTCACAAAGCTCAGAGAAACTTTATCCTTTTAGACCTTTCCTTCCTTGGTCAAATATGGTGAAATTCACAAACGAATTCATAAAGTTACAAAAGGAGAACAGACAAGGGAGAGCCACAGGGATGCTTTCCTAAAGATGCCAGGCAGAAGCATGGAGGAGGGGGAGAACAGGGGAGTTTCAGAAGGCAAAAAGTCATATCAGTCTAAATGTAATGACATGTTTAATATTCTAGGAATGTTAATTAGAAAGCATGCAGGATACACTTCATCAAAATCAAATAAAACATCAGCAACTGCAATTATTTTAGGAACTATCTTTGTTGCCACTAGAATGACAATCTATTATCTTTGTGCTT
The DNA here is from genome assembly GCA_020745775.1 of Theristicus caerulescens. Taxonomy (NCBI): domain Eukaryota; kingdom Metazoa; phylum Chordata; class Aves; order Pelecaniformes; family Threskiornithidae; genus Theristicus; species Theristicus caerulescens. The sequence continues at coordinate 22,684,164 of CM036564.1, read as the reverse complement.
TCTTGCACTTCATACTTTTTCCTTTTTGTTTGTTTTTTGTTTTCATATTCCTGTTTTATTATTAAAAACATAAGTATACCCCACATTTTTAACCCTGGGGCTCCAGAACATGGCAGTTAAGTAGCCTGCCTGTACATCACAGCCCACTGTCAGCCAGCTCTAGTATAACCAGGTTTTTGCTAAAATCCTCAGCACAATCTTCCATCCTCTGAGTTGCACTTAGCCCCATCTTGTGTAGCAAGAAGGGGTTGTTATGCCCTACTGAATAAGCCCTGGAACCCAGCACATACTTAGTCAGTGTATATTTATGCTTGAATTCACATCAGCAGAAACAATGAGTACAAAAGGCCATACATTACAGGGAAAAAACCCACAAATACTACAGATGCCTAGAAAAGTAACATGAAAACTGAATTCATTTAAAATGACTTACAAAAAGGATACAATTTAGTATTTATTTGCCTGCTACTTCTAAGCCTTTGATGATGCATTCAAGTCCCATTCCTCCACTCTTTCCATAAGAATGGAAACTATATCTACTTATTTCTCAAATAAAAGGTTAAATATCTCACCTATTCTGTGCCTTTGGTTGCTGGAAATTTAAGGAATTGAAATTCTTCCAAAAGGGATTGAGGAGTCAGTAAATATTACCTGTGTTCCAGCTGAACTTTGAAAGCCAATATTGGAAGTCTTATCAGAGTCTCAGCTGACATCAGACAGCTCATAAGCACACTGCATAAAAATAATTACAAAGAATTTTATCTTGAAGGCTGAAGACAAATGCGAAACTGTCACCTTAACTCTGCTGTAAAACTGCCAAAAGGAAATATTGCTATTAAATTAACATAGCAAAAAAGACTCCCATATGGGCTTGAGTGCACTTGAACTTCCCTGCCCACCCTTGGCACTGCCAATTTGCAGGTACCATCCATGTAGAACCCAGTGCAATGCACCGTACCTGACTTGACAGCTATTTCAATCAGAGATTCAGGACACCCCCATCATAGACAACATGGAATAATCCGCCTCTGGAAAAGTTTCTTCCTAGCTTCACCAAAAAGCAGCTGTTCGCAACCCAAGACCAAGAATTTTCCTCCCTCTGATACGTTATAGAAGTCCACGGCACTAAAATCTTAGGAAGAATGCCAGATGTTGTCTATGAACTGTGCATCAAGAGGATACATTATCTTAGATTACTGTAAAATCTTCATTTACTTGGGATGTGAAGTCTGCTTTTTCTTGTGTTTTGGAACACAAGAGAATCATATTTTCTTTTTGTAGTTTAGTACTTCGGTAGCACTTTAAAGTTTATGAATCTCCTACACATTACAGCTAAAAGAAAAGTCACAAACCTGTGGGAATCTCTCAGCACTTTGCACCCTACGTGACGGGTCAATCAATCAAGTGTTTTTACATCACAATTCTCCACTTTCCTATATAGAAATGCCATTAGATTTGGGTTGCTGCCACAGATCATGTTCTCAAACCTAACATCCCTCACATGGCTATAAAATAGCTGGCGTAACTTACTGCACATATTTTCAGCTACAGGTCATTTTTTGTTGCCAAAATGCTAACAAAGTTCTTCACAGGGGTCAGAGGACAGGATTTTACCCCTAGCTAGGTGGTTTCCTAGTTTCAGGAAAGTCAGTTTATCAGGAGAGCATAATGTCTTGTCGCCGCTGATCTATCTATACCATTAGGGATTACCGCACAGTTGTATTGTGGCATCTGTTTTAGAAAAAAAACTACGTAGCCTACACATCAGCTTCTGTGCCTTGTGCATGCTGCTTCACTGTGAAATAAGATCTATGGGTATGTACATTAAATATGCATGCATATACAGCACTACATGCAAGATGTAAACAGCTCTTGCACACTGATCCAGGTCCGATGACTGCTGCATAACTGAAACCTTTCATACTACAAAATTGCAGCATTGCCTATAAAAGTGCTCAGCACTTGTTGCTGACAAACAAGTCGAGACAACCCACTTACATGAACAAATCATCATATGACTGGAAAAGGCAGAAGAAAAATAGCTGTGCTTTGGACTATTCTTTTCAGCATAGACAGCCAGGAGCTGCGTTGACTGGGGTCACTGCTGGCATGACGCGCAGCTGTGGCTGATGTCCTGCAGAGAAGAAGGTGGCGGGGTACGGGTTTGGCAGTTGAAGGAACTGAAAAGTAGATTATGTCCACAAAAATGGAAAGCACTGTAAATATTCCTAAGGCAGAGAGGCTCTGAGTGCTTGTCAGGGAAACACGGGTGGCATCACCACGGGGGAGAGGCCAAAAAGAAGAGAGAAAGGGATGGAGATACATTTCACTTTTTTGAACAGGCAGCCTGCTACTCACGGCTTTTGTTTCCTCTTGCAGCGGCTACGTGCTAATTCAATTTATTTAGAGAAAGAGGGGAGAAAAATCTCTTTCCCTTCACCCCCGGTTTCAGAATTATTGTGTCTCCTGGGGGGAAGGGTTAGACCGGGACTTTTGGTTTGGAAATGACTCACTCGGCAGCACTATGGAGCCGGAGGGTCTATTTTTAATATTTTTAAATGGAGAACTTACCCAGGTTTTATGCCTGCGCTTTGCTTCAGAGGCACCGCCGGGCGAGGGGAGCCGGCTCAGCCCGCTCCCTTCCGCAAGCCGCTCCCCGGTAAACATCCCCTTCGCACCGCCACCGGCGCCCTTTTGATGCCAGCATCGCTGCCAGCTCCGCTGCCTCCGCGGGCAGGGCAGACGCGCCCGGCCGCCGCCGAAACCCCCGCGGCCGCGCAGCCCTCTCCGAGCGGAGGCCGGCGCCCGGCTGCGCCTCCCGCACTCACCCGCGCCGGGCTGCAGAGCGGGCGGCTGCCAGGGGCGCGCCGCTCCGCTCCGCGCCCCTCCGCCGCCGAGCCACGGACGTGCTGCCTCTTCGCCGCGATCTGGCGAAATTTGCCACCAACCGGCCAGGATTTTACACTTCCTGGCTGCCGGCCAGCCTTTATTTTTACAATCTGCCTCTTGCTGGCTCCTCCCAGCAGAGACAAAAGACGGCCGGGCCGGGTAGAGCCGAGCCGAGCCGGGCGGAGCGGGGGCAGCGGGGGCTGCCTCCTCCGGCCTCCCACCCCGCTGCGGGGTGGGGGAAGCCCGCCCGGACCCGTCCCGGCAGAGTCAGGAAGTTTAAATTCTTCTGACCTTTAGCGAAAGAAAGGGAAGGGAAAGGATGGAGGAGCTCCGGGGGCCCTTCCCGAGCAGGGCGGCGGGCCCGGGCCCCGCGGGGTGCTCCGCCACCTCTCCCGGGGCGCCTCCCCCTCCCCGGCGCGGGGTCGCTCCCAGGGGTCCCGCCGACTCGGCCGAGAGATGCCGGACCTGCCGCCGGCTCCTCGCAGGCCTGGCTCGGGGGCGGAATTTGCCTTCGCGCCGAGCTACAGATAAAGACACGGGTCGTTACGGCCAATAAAACGTGCAGCGCGGGGGAAGGGGATGTGCCGTTTAGAGATAGGGCTTATTTTATTTTGATCTCACGGTTCAAGGTTCCTCTGGCAGCCGCAGCCCCGTGCAGTTTGCTCTGTTCAGCTGTCACAGCCTGCAGCAGGTATCAGACAGGAAACTGCTGAAAAAAAATCACGTGTAATTCGGGGTCCTTAAGGAGATCAAAAAGCCGCAATTAATTGCCATCGAGCAATCGCATGGAACATGTAACTCAAATAGTGACGCCGACTTTTGGAGAGTTACTCATTAATTTAAAGCGCTGAGATTTTTAAGTGTTTAAGGGAGACAGACCAAAGTTGTGAAATAGTATTGTTTTCTCTAACTGCTTAAGAGGCTTTTGTGAATTAGAATTCAACTTGTAACTTTACAACTGAGTTGCATGTGGTCTTAAAATGAGAAAAGCTGATGCTATTCTGGAACCAGTATGTTAATCCGTCAGCCCATGCGGGAATCCTCTAACACTTGTAAGTTGTTCTGTAGGTATCCATAGCAAGCTTAGATGAGAACACTTGCTGTATGTGTTTGTAGGAGAGGTATTCTCATGTCTCTTTTTCTCCTTTTCTATCTCTAGATGTGTAAAACAAAGACTCACTGAGGTACTGTGAACCTTACCTGCTGCCCATTGCTACTACTAGTTATACAAATAGGATTTACTATTATAAACATGAAATCAGTACCTGGTGCTTGCAGACAGGACTGTACTGCAAGCTATATGAACACATACAAAAACATGTTTCCTGTGCCAGATTGATGTGGCATATGGTGAGAGTTGATACCTATCCAGCACATAAAATTTTACTGCATCTGTTAATCTGCTAACAATTAGAAGTACATTTTGTCATTCATTCTGCACCTGCTTTTCAAGCCAACAGCTACTAATTTTTCAGAGACAGCATTGCTGAAGTGGAGTTTGAGTGGTGGTCTCAATCGGTGGCTCATGATATAGCCAGGAAGTGACCACCACTATGGGTAGATTGACTGCTGAAGCAAGGGTGTGATTTATCATAGTTAAACTGTTCTCCAAGGGCCAGCAAAGATCCTAAGGAATTTGCAGGTGAAGAGAATGGTGAGCTGACATACCTGGTCAGGTGGCATGCTCAATCTGAGAGAAATTCTCAGGTTTTCTGAAAAAAAAAAAAAGCACACAAGCTGGCATCTTTCCCCAAGTTTTAGCTCACATGGTTATGAATCAAAACTTGACAATACATTTCAGGTGTGGGACAAATACCTGCACATGCAGAGTTGTGGAACTCCAGGTTTACGAGGAAGCTGTTCACCATACCCATGTGGTTCTGGCTTCAGGACATTGAGGAATATCATTGCCACAACACAGACTTACTGTGACCATCTTGATGTATGGCTGGACTCCTTCTTGTGGGAGAAGAGGGACGAAAGAGCTGAAAAGATCCCTCCCACCTCACTGGGAGGAAGGGGGAGGTCCTCTTTGATTTCTTCAATAGGAAGCAGTGAGGCTTCTGTGGAAAGGAAAGAGTACTTGTCACTGGGAGTGAGGGCCCCCAGTTATCTTATGCAGGAGCATAGATACTGGGAAGACTTTAATATACAGCAAAGTCAGACAAGAAAGAGAATTAGAAACATTAGCCCAGCAGAGAGAGATAAAAGACTTACATGGGATTCATTTTACCTAACATCAGCTATCTGATATTATGCAAAACACACCTAGCTTTCAAAGTTAGGTAAGGTAAATCCTGCCCTAAAGCTTACCTGAGTGGAATAGGGTCCCAGTGAAAGGGATCTGAAAAGAAAAGAGTTATGTTTAGATTGACAGATGAGAAAAATGACCTTTAATAGCTCCTTTTTCCCTTTTAGCTTTGGTTAGAGCAAAAAGAGAAGAATATGGTTTCCAAAGAAAGCTCCTTGCCTTACACAGACAAGTGATAATTTACAGATGTCTGCTCTCAGCACCAAAGCCAATACGTGGGGCAAATGGAATGCCATGCACTTTGTGTAAGAGGAATCAGCTCTTCTGTGGCCTTGTTCAAGTCTATCATCAAGCAGCATCTCAGAGAACTGAAAAGTAGGCAAATTGACAACATCAGTGATGTTGCTACAGACATTTATATAATGAACAGATATGTGAAAAATAGCTACAGTCTTAATTTTGTTTTTGACACTTTGCCTCAAGACCACACATCCTCTCTGCAGCACACGCTATAGCAAGACAGCCCTGAGCACACACACGTCCTGCTCTCACACAGCCTGGTGTTCAATAAGAGCCAAACCACAAGAGTTGTGACTAACAGATGTGACCTTTTATTGGTTTGCTTTATAATGCACTTGGTGATGGGATGAATCCACAACATATCGCCTTTGCTTTGGCTGTATGATCCAACAGGTCTTCAGCATCATGTGCTTCCCAGAAGTGAGTTCTGGGAAAAGACCCACAGTGTGATCTACGAGGAGGGCAATGAGGAGAGTCATCAATTCTGAAGAGCATTCCTAATTCTGGCACTAATTTTCAAAGAGCTGAGGGTTGCAGCTGAACCAGGTTAAGAGGGCACGGTCCTTCAGTTTATTCTTATCCTATCCACCAAAGATCTCTTTCCCTTTCCATCTGCTGGGATGGCATGTATTTGCTCCAGTTGTCCAATGGTGGGGGGAGGGAGGGGCACACAAGCAAGCGAGAAAAAATTTACTTGAACTAAAGTGGATGATTTTGACAGCAAAGGATTAGGCAATAGCTACACTTGAAGTTACCTTGCAGATTCTAGCAAGGAGCGTGGGGCAGATGGCTGGGGATAAGCTGGGAGCAGCAACCTCCTATCCCAGCTCAAACAGTGAGGACAAGCCTGTAATTTGAGATGACAGGAGGGGAGGGGGGGAACGAGAAACAAGAAAACAATGGGATAGTAGAGTTCATCAACAGAAACTGTAACAAAGGCCTCTGTTAGTGGTATTGTAGTGTAAACCCCCTGGAATACTGCATCCAGTCCTGAACATCTTCTCATCCAAACGACATCAGCAAACATAAAGGAATTAATTTTTTAAAAAAGTAGAAGTGATGAGGATTGATTTAGAGATGCTGTCATATGAATTGAAAGAGCTAAATACAGCTGTGCACAGCGTGTACGACACAACTACAAAAAGTAGGCACCGTGGGAGAACAACTGTGTAGGTTTGCAGAAGTGAGAGCATTATTATTGTGAGGAAGGAGAAACTAGGATGAAATGAGGCAAAAAGATTAGGGTGAGTACTGTTACAATGGCTTGGCTGTAAGATCCACTGCCTGGTGGAGCAGTTGCTCCGGGAGACTTCTTGCAGTGTTTTAAATAAGCACAACGCTAGTGTTTATCCCTTGGCCTACCAAGCACAGTGGGCTAGTTGATCTTTTACAGAGGAATTTTCCATCTCTAATTTCTGTGTTTCTAATGCTTCCTCCTCTGTAGAGCACTGTTTGTCATGTCTGTGGCAAACCTCCGAGGAGAAGACAAACAAACTAGCCCACAGGGAGAGAAGATCTAAATGAAGAAAAGAGCTAAAGCATGTTTGTGTGTGATACTTTACAGTCACACCACAAATCATAGCCAGGCAAAGGCAGTAGCAACCAGTCTTCCTTGTACTGACCTTTGCTAGAAACCATAATATAAATTTCCAAAGGACACAAGCAAGCAGAACAGACCTTTCTTTCCATCCTCTTGCTTTAATTCTTCCCATCCCACTCCTGACTTCACGTGTCTCTCCAGCATCTTCATTATGCTCCATCTCCCTCTTGCCTTCCATCCCTAAGGTCAGTAAACTGAATGTTTAAATTCATTACTTGGAATCCTATACATCCATCCTAAACCCTCTCCAATCCAGTTTCTATACCTTAGGCATCAGAGTGGTATGTCACATGTTTCAGTCAATCCTCAGAGCAGTTCCCATCTTCTCTGACGCATCAGCCATTTTTGAAACACACGGCTGTCCTTTGGTCTTTTGTTTTCCCTGATGGTCCTCTTGTGGTTTCTTCTAACCTCCTTAATTGCTTCATCACTGTATCCTCCTTCAGCTTCCTAACGGAGGGCTTTTTCTTTTGGTCACTTCTCTTCTCCTTCATCTTGTCTCCAGGTAATTTCACATACACAAAAACAGTTTAACTGCCACTGCATGGTCGTGCTCTCTACTCCAGTCCTATCTCTTCCTTTTCCAGTTTATTATTTATACTACAAATGACACACACACCCCTGCCCCACCTATACACATTTATTTGGACATTGTTTTTAACTGAGACCTTTCTTTCTCTAGGTCCTCATATTCAGGCAATGTCTAAATTTTGCAGATACTTTCTATGTGTCTTCTTTTAAGTAATGTCCTTACTTATCCACAGAGCAATGTATCTCAGCCTGACTTTAGTCACTTCATATCAAAATTACTGTGATATCTTTTCCTTCAGCTTTCAAAAATATAATCTTCACTCATATCTATCTACTGCTCTGCAGCAGTGCTACAAGTGTCATTGCTCTCACTTCTCACATTGAAAGCAATCCCTTTTACTTTCCATCCCTCTCTTGGCCCGTCCTTCTCTACTTATCACCACAGCTCTCAGCCTGTCTTCGTGTTACTGCAGTTTCTCACATCATAGTTTCACCAAAATTAGCTGTGATTGCCATTGAAAAAGGCCATCTCACACTCACACTGGCTTTGGCCATTAGCTCTGCCCAGCACTGTGCCTCCCTTGTGCCACCAAATATCTATTTGACTGCACAGCGAATTGGATCAGGTAGATGAACTGGGTTACAAAAATGACACCGCCCTCGCTCCACACGGGGAGCTTCACCTGACTCTGTTCTGTTGATGGCATTGGAAAAAGGTGATTGGGCTCATTGTTGTGTGAATCACACAGTGATACCAGCCTAAGAGCCCAGGAGAACCTCAGTGTGTGTGTGGAAAGCCCCAAAAGCAGCACTGCAAACTTCTCTGCTGTGTGCGCTGCCTTGTTGTGAGCCTGCTCCATGGGACTCACTTTCAGGTCATTTAGGATCTGTAGGCTGTGCCAGTGAAGAGGTCACCGCAGTAGGTAATTTTGGCAAGGTGACCAATGGCTCAGTTACCAGCTGCGGAGATGTCTGATATTTCATGTAGCAGCTGTCTACTGGCAATGACTTTGGGTTATATTGTCTTTCAAAGCTGCACACCCAAAAGAGTATGCACGTGGTATAAGACATCTTTCTTATGGCAAAACAAGTGAATCACTGGGTGTTAGATGACTCTTATTGGTGAAGGGATGCCAAATCACGCTGTTCTAATTACAGGAGGTTTCTAAGGTTCCTTTCTTTATTCATCCCTGACCTGCTGTGATTCATCTGTTGGTTTTCAGTCTGTCTTTTTTTCACTTCCTGCACCTCGCTTGCTGACCATGCTGTGCTGTGCAGGACAGAAGCACTCTGACGCAGTGAAAGCCACTACCGGGGGTAGAGCTCTCTTAGTGAGAAAAAATAGGCTTTTCCCCTTAAAACACCCAAATGCATTCAGCACCGTCACTCTGATACAGCTCTCAGAGCCAGCTGAAGTCAGTGAATCTGTGTGGACGCAGCAGAAGGACATGTTCACCTCCTGAGCTGACTGGCACAAGAAACAGTTTAGTCAGGGGCCAAGAAGAAATCATGTGTCGCACCAGAAGTGATCACAGAGGCTCTGCCTATATTTATATTCAGAAAGAATGCGGGAGAGACTTGAACCCTCCCAGCCATCCCACAGTTGGTGGGATGATGAGCAGACATGCCTTTTACCCTCGGAGCAGGTTTCTTATTTGTTGTCGTATGGCATATGCCGCTGATTTGGCGCAGTGGCTGACAACTTAGCCTCACCTCCCAGGGGTCACCCTGCCTTCCTTGATAAAGGGAGGAACAACAGAACGCAGCCAGGTGCCATAGTCTGAATTTACAGGTTTACAGCTTGGTGCTTATTTACTCGTCTGCTCTTGACTCCCACCATAAATGCCAGGTCATCTCTTCCAGATGTAGCAGTGCTGAGGTTGAGCCAAAGAGGAAGATGCCTTTAGTAGCTAAAGGATCTTATTTTGTCTGTCCAAGAATGGGGTCGTGCTGTGGGGGAGAAGGCTGGGGGGTGCCAGGGGGGAGAAGAAAACCCTTGGCCATTCAGAGGTTATCAACACAGAGAAAGGGACTGGCGTATAACTCTGTAGCTATATCCCTCTTTCTTGACCAGTTAAACTCCTTGAATATATGCTCTCCTCTGGCATAGGAGTGTCAGTGACTTCTGGCATAGGTGATGTATACAGTGAGGCTATACTGTAGGATTAAACTAGAGAGGCTAAGAAGGCTTGGTGAACAAATGGGGGCATTTGAAAGGTGGACTGCATTTGAATACACAGAGTAAGATGCAAATACCCAGAATATACACAGCTTGTGGTAGTTATGTGGATGGTAAAGTGAAGGACAGCTTCCTGTGTTATCAGATGCCTCTGATCCCAAATTATCTATTGTTATCAGATAGAGCCTTTGTACCGCAAAGGCACCATATAGTGGGAGGAAGGATATAAGATGCTAAAAGTGCTGCTTAAATGAAGGTGCAGACTGTGTATCAATCTTCTGCATAGGATGTCTTTGGAAGCCAGTAGGGCCTGCTCACTTGTGGAATTCAGCTTGTTATTGCCAGAATAAATTTATTTAACTAGACAATCCCATATGCACATGTTCATATTGCTTACGAGCGATACCGTATGGTGGCCAAATGGCTGTGCGTACAGACACACTCTCCTCCAGAGAGCTAACATGGGTGTTTGAACACCACCTGTGGCTCTGCGTTTGTGTGGAAGAAAGTCATATCCTAACTGCACCAATATGAAGCTGGGCAAATAGGTTTGACACATCCTCAGTTCTCAGAATTTTTTTCAGTATCACAGGTTTTTGATTTATTTTCAAAACTCTCCACAGAGACTGTTACTTTATGTGGAACTTACCCTTCTGCCAGGCAAGACTGGAATTTCAGCCATTCATAAAGGAAATCCGAGATTTTGTGTGTGTGTAGTGCCAACTCACTAGAACAGACACAGGGCAAACACTTGGGCTTTGCAACCAAAAAAATTCAACAAATAAAACAGCCTGCCTCTTTTCCTTCCCTCCCTCTCCTCCTCTGTCCCTTCCCCACCATTTTCACACCTTGATGAAACATGTGAAATCAAAACAGCAAAAACATTCCAAGTAAACAGTAATTTACTCTGGATTATTACTCACTAGATCCACGCGCACCATGCCCTGGGCAGGCATTCTTGCTCACATCCTCCCTCTGCAACAGAAAGTGCATCTGCTGGGTCATGGCTAAGGAAAGGCACAGTCCTGAACTGTCGAAAAAAATAGCTTTAATGAGACCTCAGTAAAGCAATGCCTGGGCTATCACTGCATTATGTCACGGGCTAGGAGGCCTACCAAATGAAGCACATATGCAAAGAGCAACAGGCTATGGTGTTCACCTGCAGCTGGGGAACGTGCCTTATGAAGGGACTCAGTATTAGGCCACACCTAGCGCATGGGGTTGCTCAGTGAGAGAGAGGTGATGTTCAGTCCTAGGCAGTGGATTTTGGAAGTGAGAGGCAAAAGCAAGTGCAGCTACATGTTGTCTGACAGATCCATTTTCACCATGAATGATCAACCTGTTTAAAAATGAGTAGTTCTACCACCGAGAGACGCTTGCTTAGTCTAATTGTACAATTGTTACAAGCAACTGGAAATAGGGAACCTGTCTGATTGCATAAGTCTCAGCTCAGGCAGGCTAGCAGGGACCCCAGCCAGCTTGCGTTTGGTTACTAGGCAATGTAACATCTTAATGGGCAGAATGGGTCCCTTTAGCTCAGTTCTCTGTCTCCAACAGTAGACAAAAGTAGATGGACCATAGGAACAGGAAAAGCATATGGAAAGATGACTTCTCTCAGTCATCCCCACCACTATTTTTACCTGTATTAGCTAAGTTAAAGCTAGCAAGAGGTGCTCCCTGCACTTCGATCACTCCTTCACTACAATTGCAGATGTGTTTGAGTTTATTTTCACATCTATGTTTTCCAGAGTCTGCAAAGGGCAGATGTCTTGCTGTGGAAAACTCCATGGCACAAGGATGACACAGATTCCTGGGAGGAGGCAAAGAGAAATAACTGGGTTAACATGAGTTATGCTGTGTTGCTGCCAAATACGTAGCCACAGCCTGAACTGCAAAGTCAGTGAAGTCAATTGTAATTAGCCATAATCTGATTCCATATTGTCCCCTTCTCTACACACAGTGGTCATAAAATTAACCAAAAAAAAGTCTTCCTCTGTTATAAATATGTAATTTTAAGTAATGAAATCTTCTGTCACCTCCATTACCCTTGAAAAAGACATTTTGCTGATGTAAAGGTATTTTTTTATCTGATGAAAGTTGCAGTATGCAGCAGTGCTCAGGGGAATGACAGTCTGTGTGCACAGGATACACGCTGCCTGCACCTACCTTCTTGCATAAGCCTGGCAGCAGGGAAGAGAGGGCAGAAAGAACCAAGATTAGCAGCTGACCCCGCAAGACGTGGATTCTTGTAGCTGCAATGCGTTATTACCACTACAATGAGCTTCCAGTGTTTACTGTGCACATACAGATTGGTATGCAAGGAGATGGGCTGTCTGAATAAATAAACAGAAAAGGCCAGGGTCCAAGTCTGACTGAACAATAGACTGGGGAGAATGTGAGCCTCCTCTTTAGCTGGACTTCCCTCCAGGAAACCCAACTCGTAATAAAATTCTCCTGTATCCTGTGCCCTAGTCTGGGAGTGTTGAGTCAGTTCCAGCTAATCATGTAGATCGTATTTGCAGAAGGAGGTGAGTGCAGGCCGCTGGATGCAACCAAGAAGGTATTCTGGAAGAAACCTCCCTGCTCTAGATGGGAGGAGATTTGGCCTCAGCATTTGGAGAGAGGTTCATCTGTTGAAGTCCCCCCAAACGTGGCTGCTTCTTTAATCAAGTTGCTGGCCACATGTCAGACCTAAAAAATTCAAAACTCCTCTCCTGCCTCCTTATCTTGAGAAAAGGGAATGGTTGTCCAAACACAGAAATTCTCATGAGTCCAGCAGAAGGAGATTTTTAGACTCAGGCTCTCACTTCAAGCTGCCTGGGGTTTGAACTGTGCAGTATTTGAGGCTTACCTATTTGGTTTAGTGAGTCTTCTGAACATGAAGCTTCTCTTCAACATATGAAAAACTACGGCATCCGTTTTTCAAACTGTGGCTTTAAGCTGACCAAGAGAAAGAGAGAGTTGGGATAGGAATTTTGTAACTGAGAATCAATATCGAAGCCCAAACCTGGGCCATAAGAAAAGTCGTTCTCAACCTTTTGTAATTAACAAGTCAAATAGTTTTCTGGGGGGAAAAAAGAGAAAAAGTGGGGAGTCTCTAGAAGATTTTGTATCGTACTAGTGTTTGTCAGCTAGGAGCTCAATAAATAAAGCACCTGACATCTAGTTAATAAAATGCTGTGATTTTAGAAAAATTAAATTACATGTTATAATCACAGCTATTTTAACTGGAAATTTTAACTGGAATACTGATACTGCTCGCTGGCTTCCAACAGTCAGAAGTCGGCAAGTATTCCATTGCCTGTACTCTTAAATTTTATGGATCAATAGTGGTTCATAGTTCACAGATTGAATTGATTGACACTGTTTTGGAGCTTGTGATAGTGGTCTTGAAAATCAAGGTAGTTAGGATCTCTGTGTGCTTTAGTGTTTTCAATGTCACTTCAGACATTGAAATCTAAAGCTTTTTTACTATGCTGCGTATTCATAGCTGAAACTGGTTAGGTCATCATACTTGGCTTTTCAAAACCAAGGTAGAGCCTTTTTTTTGGCAAAGAAATGAGATATTTTCATGTCTTTTAGCAGGATTTGGAAGTAGACTATTCCTATTTTTACATTTCCTGTTCCAGGAAGGAAAGAGGGTTTTTTAATATTTTTTTTTTACTACAGACTTTTCTTCCCTAGTTGAATCAAATCTGAATCAGTGGTGATACTGAAAGAGTTATGCTTCCTGTTTGCTTCTGCTTAAGAAAAAAGCTCTAGTATGAACTGTTGGAAATGCAGCATATTTTTCTGTAACTAATTAACATCCCACTTTCTCCAAATGCTGTTTAACATTTACTTATCAATGTAAGTCTTTACGTCAACCAGTATCTCAAATGCCTTTCCTTTTAGAAATGAAGACAGGAAAAATATCAAGGATGCTATGAGTACTCTTTTTGCTCTACTGTAGAAACCATTTTTCTCTAGGACTTCTGCCCCTGCCTCAGTTTACTGAGTTAGAGCATTTCCAGACTACATTTACTAATGAAATGTAGCTGGGAGGATCCTGAGTACTTAAAAATCACATTGAATCTTATCATAAAAGCAGAGGCAAATGCTAGTCCAAATCCAATTTGTGTTGCAATATGCTGATTTTTTACCTATGACATGGGATTTTTTATGCAATTCCCCCTTTTTTCCCCCTCTTCCTATAGTTATATTGTAATTTTGTGGGCTGACTCAGCTGACACGTTCCACTCTAGAAATGGCTGCATTTTCAGCAACAACTGAAGTGTTCACCAGTTATATAAGTTGTGAAATATTTTAGAAGCTATAGAATAAAATACCTTATTTTCCTCACCATTATCAGTATATTTACAGCAATGACATGTCACTTGCAGTGATACTGTGTAAGCACTAATTCACTAATGATCATAGTCTATGGAGGAGCAAAAATTTCACTCAGTCCATTTCATATGTGGGGAAGATGAAAGAAAAAATTAGGAGCCTGATTTTCAGTAGGTCCTCTCAATTCCTTTTAAGAATCAGGTAGGGTTACATCTGCATGATAAGGTCAAGTAGACCAAGAATCTGTAGAGCAGGTGCTCTACATGCACAATTGATGCTGAGGATCTGACATGCACACTGTGGATATGCCATTTTTTTTCAATTCACAGCACCTTCATTTGGGTTCCCAGGACTGAATACCTATTGAGGTCTGAGCACGTTAGGTGCACTTCTGGAGAACATTTTCCAGTTTAATTTCACTAAACAGAATCTGGTCCCTTTGCTCCAAAATCAGCCCCTGATGCAAAATGAAACATAGGCTAGAGATGATCAGGAGATTTGCATCAAAAAAACACTTCTGATTTGAACTAAAACACTAGTGAACTAAAGACACATCGTAAGTATTGCTGGCAGGACTGCTGTAATGGTTATACTCTGTCCCACAGTTACCTTACTTCACTGCACACTACAACCACAATGCAGAGAAAAGGCATAACAGACTGACACACGGTTCTGCTGTTTCCAGATTGGTATATGAGGTCCTATTTTTAGGCACATCTCCTGAGGTATAAAGTAACTATACTTGTCTAAACTACAACGGTTTGTATCTGAAGATATGAGAATTCATTCTGCTTCATTTCCAGACATGCTGATTCAGAATCGTTGGTGACACAAAGCCACCTTACTACCAAAAAAACTGTGTTTGAGTTCATTTAAGCATTATTTTTACTGGTGGAAGCAATTTTTCTTGAAAGTAGTGCTTCAGCTCCATGGTATTTGTGTCACTGCATAATGAAGTTGCATAACGTTACATTACTGTATATTGGCAAGATATCACATGAGGATTCAGGCAGCAATGCTCCCATGTAGCATTGGCACGAAAAGTTACAGGCAAAAGCAGAGAATGCTTTAAGGCATGGTTTACACCACTGTATTTACATTGCCTTTTGTAATCACAGGTTTGTATGGTACGTGGATACACTGAAACTATAAAGTCAGCCACCAATGTCTAGCCTTTCTGTTGCATGCATAAATTCTCTTCCTGAGCTGACACAAATCCTCAGCAAATATATAGTTACCAGAGGAACACTCTACAAATAAAACCACATCTGCAGTTGTCTTCCCTGAGCTCCTGTTCCCCAGGTAGTGGCTCTTCTGCCAATACAATCTGTCACAGTGAGGATGCACAGCCTAGGTAAAAGCAACCAAGTACCCCAGTGACAGGGCAACATCAGTAGCTATAAGCCAAGGAATGATTTCCTAGGTTTGATGTTAGACTCGCGGTCATTGGGTTTACCCTTCAACTAAGGTAATTTTATAACCAAGTCAGAAGAAGATGTTTTTAACAGAGAAATACCGGTGAGCCTGGTTTAAACAACAGCTATCAAAACAAAACAAATTCGAGGTTTAGCCACATCATTTTTTAAGGCTGTGACACTCCTCAGTAGCCCTTTGATTCCGTCTCTGGTACCATGAGGCACCATGCATCAGTCGATGCGGATCTGTGGCATTGTACAATGCTGTCATTGTGGGGACAAGGAATGAAGTCGGACTGCTTGCCGGAGGTACCGGTCAGCAGAAAACAAAACAACAAGCGCATCAATGCTCAGGTGCTCTTCTCGGCATGGCAAAAGATTCAGATAACACATCAAACTACATATCTGGGGTGCCCGGATTAAATACACCATATCCTAACAGGCTGGGGGTTTTGCAAGCTCCATTCTGCAGTTTACTGAGAGGAAAAGACCATAAATCACCAGAGCCATAAAATGTTCTGAATTAAAAAAAAAATCAATTAAATTAAATTAATAAGAACCAATGGGGTACTTGGTATATAAACACAAGAACTTTATGCTTTCAGAAGTAAGCAACCAATGCAGACTACAGTTCCGTCTCTGCCAGCTGCCTCTGTCGCCCTTGCCCAGGGCGGTGGCCTGCCACCCCTTGTCCGCAGCACCCACTCCTGTTGCTACCCTGCCCTCCTCACATGCTGAGCATGAGAGTCACGCCACTGACAGCCCCCTCCTGCCACGCCATAGCTTGGTTCGCACGTCGCATGCTCACAGTGTCACAGCTGCTGCTCTGCATCCCTTGCAGAAGCAGAGCTGCTGGGCACAGCACGGCACGGCTATATGGCCCAGGACAGTGCTGCCTGCAGCATGGTGAAAGGACACATGGAAAACGTTTTTGTTTGTTTCCAACTCCAAACAGCACCTCTCTCATGCTTACTGCTCCATGCCTGCCACCATTAGAGAGCTACGGTCCCCGCAGCTTTGAAAATACACTTATGCTTTTATCTTGGTGTACCTCGTTGTTCCCAGTCTGTTCCATTTCTTAATCAGGAGGGAACTTGTGCTGACTGCTGTAGAAGAATAGCAACATGGACATCAAAGGCTGTCAGAGACTGAAGTGAAATGAAATATTTAAGTTTTGGCCAAATCTGGCTTTGGGCTTTCTTAGTGAAAGTATAGTTCTCCTGAGCCTCATGGGCTCAGGAAAAAGAAACCTTGGCTATCATATCAAACACAAAACCAAAATGCATAGACAGTGGAGGCAGGGATACGCATCCTGGGAAGATTATAGGGATGTGGCCCAGGAGTGCAGGGCCTTGGCTAGGGACATAAAAAATAACAAGAAGGGTTTCTTCAGGTGCATAGGACAACAAAGGAAGATGAAAGAAACTGTACCTCCTCGATGAGCAAAACGGGAGACCTGGCTACAACCAACATGGAGAAGGCTGAGGTACTCAACGACTTTTTTGCCTTGGTCTTCACTGGCAAGTGCTCTAGCCATGCTGCCCACCTCACAGAATCCAAACGCAGAGACTGGGAGAATGAAGTACCCCCCACCATAGGAGAAGATCAGGTTCGAGATCACCTAAGGAACCTGAATGTGCACAAGTCAATGGGGCCTGATGAGATGCATCCAAGGGTCCTGAGGGAACTGGCAGATTAAGTTGCTATGCCACTATCTATCATATTTGAAAAGTCATGGCAGTCCAGCAAAGCTCCCAGTGACTGGAAAAGGAGAAACATAACCTCCATTTTAAAAAAGGGCAAAAAGGGAAGACCCAGGGAACTACAGGCCGGTCAGGCTCACCTCTGTGCCCAGCAAGATCATGGAGCAGATCCTCCTGGAAACTATGCTAAGGCACATGGAAAACAGAGAGGTGATTGGTGACAGCCAAGATGGCTTCACTAAGGGCAAATCATGCCTGACAACTTTGGTGGCCTTCTGTGACAGGGTTACAGCATTGGTGAATAAGGGAAGAGCAACTGACATGATCTATCTGGACCTGTGCAAAGCATTTGATACTGTCTCACACAACATCCTTGTCTCTAAAATGGAAAGACATGGATTTGATGGGTGGACCACTCAGTGGATAAGGAATTGGCTGGATGGTCACACTCAAAGAGTTGCAGTCAACAGCTCAATGTCTGGGTGGAGACCAGTGATGAGTGGTGTCCCTTAGGGGTCCATATTGGGACCAGTATTATTTAACATCTTTGTCGGGGACATGGACAGTGGGATTGAGTGCACCCTCAGCAAGTTTGCGGATGACACCAAGCTGAGTGGTGTGGTTGATGCTCTAGAGGGAAGGGATGCCATCCAGAGGGACCTTGACAGGCTGGAGAGGTGGGCCCATGTGAACCTCATGAAGTTCAGCAAGGCCAAGTGCAAGGTCCTGCACCTGGGTCAGGGCAATCCCAAACATGGATACAGGCTGGGTGATGACTGCATTGAGAGCAGCCCTGCAGAGAGAGACTTGGGAGTATTGGTGGATGAAAAACTGAATATGAGCCAGCAATGTGCACTCGAAGCCCAGAAAGCTAATTGCATCCTGGGCTGCATCAAAAGACGTATGGCCAGCAGGTCAAGGGAGGTGATTCTTCCCCTCTACTCTGCTCTCATCAGACCCCACCTGGAATACTGTGTTCAGCTCTGGGGCCCCCAAAATAAGAAGTACATGGACCTGCTCAAGTGGGTCCAGAGGAGGGCCATGAAGATGATCAGGGGGCTGGAGCACCTCTCCTATGAGGACAGGCTGAGAGAGTTGGGGTTGTTTAGCCTAGAGAAGAGAAGGCTCCAGGGAGACCTTAGAACAGCCTTCCAGTACTTAAAAGGGGCCTACAGGAAAGTTGGGGAGGAGCTCTTTATCAGGGAATGGAGTGGTAGGACAAGGGGTAATGGTTTTAAACTGAGAGGGTAGATTTAGATTAGATATTAGGAAGAAATTCTTTACTGTGAGGGTGGTGAAACACTGGAACAGGTTGCCCAGAGAAGTTGTGCACGCGCCCTCCCTGGAAGTGTTCAAGGCCAGGATGGATGGGGCTTTGAGCAACCTGGTCTAGTGGAAGTTATCCCTGCCCATCGCAGGGGAGTTGGAACTAGATGATCTTTAAGGTCCCTTCCAACCCAAAACATTCTATGATTCTATGATTTTTCTGCCTGCTACTAGGGTCCTGTATGGCCCAGGGCAAGATAACAGAGGTATTTCTGCCTTGGCCACCCTAACTGTGGTCCCACACCCCTGGCCTGCACTGCAAAGGCCCATCACGCTCCTTCCTCATGCTGCACTTGCCTGGGCAGAGCTCACTGACCAGCTGGCATCTGGGCACACTCACCCTGTTATGTATGTTCATATATATGTATGAATGCTTCTGGTGGGTCGTTCTGTTTGGCACTTCCTGCTGCAACAGTGCTTGCTGTAAATCCCAGCCTGTTTCTGACCAAAATAGTCCCAATGCTGGCAAAAGAAATGCAAGTTTCAGGGCTCCAATGCTTTCAAATGAAGTTCATTATGTTCCCATCCAAACCACTCCTTTGGGAATGGGAACTGTGAGATACAATGAAAGCACACACAATGGTTACAGGTATTTCCTCTAGAGAAAGTTGGTATTAATTTCTGTTAAACGTGCTGCATTTACTACATAATAGATGACACGCATTGGGGATGAAGGCTCCTTCCATATATCTTGCATAATCCGCTCAAAGAGCTTTCCTTAAAAGAAAGGTAATTGGTTTGTACTATTTCATATTTCATTCTTATCCTACTGGTAAGAGGCCAGCAGAGAGCTAGGTGGATTTAGTTTGTTTGTGGCATAATGTTTCACATAAACATAATCTGAAGTCTTAACATAATTAGATAATTTCTGCTGTTCTGAGGTGAATAGAAATGCAAGCATAAAATTAAGCAGCTCTCACAGCAAACAATGCGCTCTTAGTTTGTGATAGGCGTCAAGTAAGGAAATTGCATTATTCCGCCTTTAGAAAGGACTAAATCTATGTGAAGGTGATGGCCGTCTCAGGCCAGCTTGTTTAGTACTGACACAGTCATAGGAGTCTTCATCAGAGCTCTTATTCCCTGTGTGCATGTGTGTTTGCATGCGCACACACACACGTGCACACGCACAGAGGCTGTAGTCACAACTGGCAGGTTCAAGACACTGATTGACATCTCTTGTTTACAAATAATTTAGGTAGGAATTTCCACAACAGAGCAGATCAGTAGTCCACAGCATTCGTCACCTCACACACACCGGTCACTAATATTGCATATTTTACAAAACTCTGCAGAAGACAGTAAAGTATATGCTGCCAACAGGAAGCTTCTTTGAGAGACTGGCTCATGTCCTGAAATTATAGATGCACAAACACAGCTGCATTTGTGCTATTTCTAAAAGGCCAGAGGCAAAGGATCTAATGTACATTTATGTAGATACGAAACACCCCTCTGGGGGTTTACTACTTACACTCGAGGAAGTGAACAGTGGCAGCAGCAGATAAATAATGAAAAATCAATTATGTTTTAAAGAGCCCTTTAATTTTAATAGTCCATGGTGATGTAAATAATACTGGGAAGGACATTTTTAAAGCATTTATCTTGACATTTACCCTTATGATGCCTTGGTAACTTAAGCATGTGGTTGTGATGAGGTAGAGCTTTAGCAGAAGAAAGAGGGATATAATTTTTATTCCAGTTTCTTAGTGTTTACAGTTCTGCTCTTCTGTTTTGAGGCATTACTAGAGGCTTTTCTGAGTTTATGGGGTATGCCTCATCTTTTTTGAGTTTTAAGCCACCTAAAACAATCAGAGAAAGAAACTGCTTTTTGTTTTTGATTGTTTTCTGTTGCAATTATATGTGTGATCAAGGCATTGTTGAAATAAATTGAGGCTTTATGGTTTTACTACTATTTCTTAGCACTTAAACCTGGACTTCTTTGAACTAGCCAGCATATTAACACAGAATGAAGATACAATCCTAGCTAGTAAGGCAGAAATAAGGCCTTCGTAATTGTCATTTCAAACCAGTAAAAGGCAGCAACTGCAACAAAAGGGGCTTGAATGAGATATGAATTCTTTTGCTTACTGAGATGTAATTTAAACTAATGGTGACTGTTCTTGCCTATTCTCATACAAAATGAGCTGATGGGGTTCCAGCCTGAGCTGCAGGACCAGCAACACGAGGTGAATGTGGACATGCAATTTCTTGAAGTATGCAAGCATCTGCGGCCAGCTTGATCTGCCACTGCCCAGTGTGCACCTACCAGCCCAGCACGTTTCACACATCTGCCCTTATCGCAAATACAAAGTGAGCACAAGCACAGCTAGGTGAAGTTGTTGAACACTGGCCTCTTGGTGCATTTTGTGTAGTGCCCTGCAATCTGCAAGCTATTCACAGAGCCGGCAGCTCTGTGTGCTCTACACTTACACTCTGCGCCTTGCTTTGGAGAACATCACACTGGTTTATTCACAAGCCTTTGCCTACCTGCAGGCAGCATTCCCATCGCAGGAGGATAAGCCACTGCATGAGTGGCTTCCTGCTGGGAGGCCCCTGGCACCCAGTGGTTAAACCCAGGCCGTGCAGAGGGCAGTGACCAAGTGGGGTTTAGGCTGTGGAAAAATGGAAGGGAAGCAAGAAACTTTAGCAAACTAAAAATGGTTAAGCAGAAATTATAGGTTGTGTCACAGTGACCTTGGATTGTGCCTGCAGCTGACTACAACGGGCTGTGGTGTAGCAAGCCTTTGTAATGAATATAGAATATTAAACTGATGAAATGTTTCTACAGCTGGTTTGTTGATACTGGCATCACTGCACTCTCAGAGTTGGTCCTTGATGTTTCACTCAGTTCTGAAGCCTAAACTGACCAGAGGTCACCAAGATGGCCTGGGGCCCCGTTGACATGCAGAATACTGCTCTCCTGCCAGTAATGGTTCCCAGTAATAGATCCTACTAACTACTTGCTGCTGAAGATAAGTTCCTCTGCTGGAGGAAAGAAACAAAGCAACTGAAACATGCATGCTTGAGACTTGCTGTTTTACATACCATGTCTTGAAGGAGCCCTTTCTGGCGGCTGTTGTCAACCACAGTTAACCAATGAAATGGTGTGGCCAGCAGGACCAGGGAGGTGACAGTGCCCCTGTATTTGGCACTGGTGAGGCCGCACCTCGGGTACTGTGTTCAGTTTTGGGCCCCTCGCTACAAGGAGGACATCGAGGTGCTGGAGTGTGCCCAAAGAAGGGCAACGAAGCTGGTGAAGGGTCTAGAGAACAGGTCATATGAGGAGTGGCTGAGGGAACTGAGGTTGTTTAGCCTGGAGAAGAGGAGGCTGAGGGGAGACCTTATCACTCTCTGCAACTACCTGAAAGGAGGCCGTAGCAAGCTGGGGGTTGTTCTCTTCTCCAAAGTAACAAGCAATAGGACAAGAGGAAACGGCCTCAAGTTGTGCCAGGGGAGGTTTAGGTTGGATATTAGGAAAAACTTCTTCACTGAAAGAGTAGTCAGGCACTGGAACAGGCTGCCCAGGGAAGTGGTTGAGTCCCCATCCCTGGAGGTATTTAAAAGACGGGTAAATGTGGTGCTTAGGGACGTGGTTTAGTGGTGGACTTGGCAGTGCTAGGTTAACGGTTGGACTTGATGATCTTGAAGGTCTTTTCCAACCTAGATGATTCTATGATTCTATGAACTTCAGCATGTTTGAGCTTTCCCTTGCTGCCTTCCACTCCATATTGTTGCTTGCACAGTGTGGCGGTCACCTTCAGCGGCTGAAAGGGAGAGCTCAGAGCCCATGCTGGTGCTGGCCTCTGCTTCGTTGTCTAGCCTCAGCATGGCTAAGTCATGCTGAGGGATGCTAACATTCAAAAGGAGAACAGGGAGGAAGAAATGTCCCCTTCAATGAGTTTTAAACTTTATATTTATCCTTTGCCTACTCTGCGGCTTGTTTACTTTTTTGCTTTTATAAGAGAGATTAAATGTCTTGCTTTTGTCCCTGGTGGCTTGCTCCTTCTGTCTTGCCAGAACTAACTCTGCTATGGTGTCAGGGTTGAAAATATTTCAAGGAAAATGTTTCAAAGCATGCTTTAATTTGCTTTAAAAAAGCAGATGCAGTTCCATTGATTTGAGATATGTTACACAGAATTTTCTCCCAGGAGATTTGTGAGCATCAATGAATGGTTGTTACATCTGGATGAGACCTTGGATAAAGTAAGTCGTAAAAGCTTAGTATTATGCTTAGGCCAAGTGCTTTCTGCTGGAAATACCCAGCTTCTTTTTGTCCCGATGACACTTTGCAATTTGAACACTTTCATAATCTTGTGAACTGGCACAGTCTGACCTGTCTATCAAATTTTATAGGGACCGTCTTGCAGCAGGGGGGGAAGAAAATTACCTTAGATGAACTGTTAATGTGCAGCGCCTTCTTCACAACCGTTTTAGGCTGCTCACTTTCCAGTTTTAATGCCGACAAGTGTCCACGGACTTACATAGCACGCAGAGAGTATCTGTTAGCACAGAGCCTTACAGATCACATCTGTCAGCAGTGGTCTCACCCTCTAATTTGCAATCCCATTTGAAGAGTCTCAAGTATCAGCAATTCACACTGAAAAGGCACTAGCTGCTTCAGCTGAGAGGCCAGGGAGGAAGGAATACTGTCATCTGAAAGACAATTGAGAACTGACACTGAAGAGTACAAACCTGAGTATTAACCGCATAGTTTTGCTCCATTCCTTAAAAAATCATGATAATAAAAACCTGTCAGGATGACAGCTGTTTACTGAGTAGAGATGGGGCCAAATGCCACATGAGTGCAAACAAGAAAGATCTTGATTCTACATTACCTGCACCTTGTTTAGCCACTGCAACAGACAACAGACTGACAATGCACAGGGTGCACAGGCATGCAGTCATGCCAACATTGCTAATCATGCTCATGATGTACCCCAAATGGTCCTGCCCTACTCTCACTCTCATGAAATTAATGGGTTTCACCAACAGAAATAAATGTAGGGAATTTTTAGACTAAAAGAGTCTAACACAGACAAGTCCTTAAGGCAAGGTCCAGTGATCAATACAGAAACTTTCCCCAATCACGCAGACCAATCAGTTTGTCTGAATTGCAGTAAAAAAGCAATATGTGTCAAAATGCAAAATGCAAGAGTCTTGTTTTCATGCCTGCAAAGGTGTCTAAATCAACGCACTTTCAAAGATTGCTGTCAAGGAGTCTCATTTGTATAGCTTTTCAATATTTTTAACTGCTTGGTGCTTTATTTCAAAAAGACAAACATACTTAGTGCTTGCCTAATGCTTTCTATCTGTAAATCTCAAACTTCTTCACAAAAGTACATATAAGTAGTCTTGCCCATCTTTTACCTAGGAGAAATCCAAGGGCTTTGACAGGCAAGCTGTGACAAATCTTGCTGTAGTGTCCAGAGAAATTCTAACTCCAATTCTCTCTCCCTCTACAGAATACAGCTGTCTCTGCAGCAGGATCGTCAGAAGGGAAGGTATGCCTAATGCTCTAAGACCCCAGTGCCATGTCTCCTGTCTAGCTGGCTGAAGACAAAGATGTTTTGAAGCTAATGCATGTCTGCACCGCAGTGGATGCTGCACAAACAGGCTTTTCTCCTGCTGACTCTCCTGGGGAGTTGGTAAGTGCTGGGAGGCAGATAGGTGACTGTTTGGAAATCCTGTACCCTGAAACTCTGCAGGGCTTACCCACAGACTGGCTGGGGCACAGAGCTTTTGTCTTGGTCACCACATAGGCTACATACAGTTTGATCAACATATACTTGATGTCGTATCTCTACTGCATTTATTTAGGAACTAAGTCCTGCATCTTCTAATTTGGAAAAGGATAAGAAACTTTATTACTAGGAATTTCCTTTTTCTTATGAGCATCAGGATGCTGTTGACATTGTATCAGCTTCTCACCTTGTGACATGAATGTATGGAAGTAAAGGAAAAAGGTGCAAGCAAAGCTCCCTGTTTATTTTTTGTTATTTTTTTTAAATGCAAGACTCTGGTAATAGGTATGTGAATAGCTGCTTAGAAGTGAAGAATTGGTACTATGTTATGCCATAAATATTCTTAGCAGAAATTTCTGCATGCAAGCTATATTGGTAACAATGCATATCTCATTCCTAAAGAAGTAAATAGTTTTGTTCCTGTATGTATATATTTAAAACAACTACTTTAATTTTTGACAGAATTTCCAGAAGTTTTCTGGTAGGGAGAAAAAAAAAAAAAAGGAAAATAAATAGAGGAGTTTCCTTGCCTTTTTCTTTGTTTGTTTGTTTTCAGAATTGCCAGACATTTTCCATCTCTGTCCCCTGCTGGTTCAACACCAAACATCATCACAGATGAGCTCTTTCAGTATATAGCAGGAGAACTTCTGGCACAGGGATTTCTGATGCTGGACATGTAACACCATCTTACAAGTTTCATATGCATTTTCCTTACCTTACCCAGTAAGAAACAAAAAGAGAGAGAATACAAAGTTCCTAACTTCTAATTGGTAATCTTTTCTAAGCAAGTCTCAAAGTGCATAGACTATATACAGTTTAGGGGCTACAGACTATTATTTTTTTTCCATTCTGTGTATGAACTGTGAAAACCTTGGCTGTATCCCTAACATAAATAATGAGAACCAATGTATTATTTTATTCTTGGGGTATTTTGCTCATATTGCCTTCACTAGCAACCTTAAAAATAATCACTACTACCTGCAAAACACTACAGTAACATAGTGCTTTTTCCTTCGGTCCAGTTGTTATAGCTGAAAAATATGGACAAGATTTGGTCCCCACAAGCCTTTCTTCAGGACATTTGCATGTAGGACGTTTGAGTTAGAGGTCCGCATGACTCCTGGCTTGCAGTGCTCTCAGCACAGGTGGACCCTTGTATCTATTTAGAGACCTGCTGGTATCTAACCACAGCTACCTCATTTAATAAGCACAAAAGGGCCGAAGCAGACATCAGAAGCATCTGAAACAGCTACCATTCAGAAACAGATCTTTATGTTCTAAAGGTCTCTGTACTTTCGAGATTATGTTAGAGCAGCTACATTAGCACAAAGGCTTTCTCACAGCATCTAGTGAGTTTTTCAGCTTCTGTTAATCACCCAGGTTCCTGAGCATCTTAACCAGCAAAATACTTTTCTTTTGATGCAGCTGGCTCTACTTCAAGTGTTTTGCCAGTAGAGCTAAACTGGTTAGAGGGCATGGTGTCTGCTTATATAGCCAACATTTTTATGCTGGCAACATTTCACATTTCAAGCCAGTTAAATTTCCCTGGCTGAGGAGTCTATTATGGTTTCTCTAAGTTCATCACTATTTTTACAACTAATAAGTCCTTAGGAATCTACATTTCCTATTGAAGCCAGAGGTCTTCTGCATCCTAACAAAGGATCAGCTGGCAGTTTAAGCAACTTTAAGCAAGTTTTATTCATTGGGTTTTTTTCTCCATCCATTTTGCAAGCATTTTTCTCCCACACTTTGAATGGAAAGAGACTCCATCTTGCTTGCTGCTTAGTTTCTACATTGGTCATCACCTCAAGGCCAATCAGGACATGCTTGGTTCTCACTTTTTGAGTCAAGGTGCCAAGGCACTTGCTATTGTCTTATGCTCCAGAGGAGTTTTTAATCGTATTTAAAATTGAAGGCCGCTCCCTTACTAGATATTGGAAGCGTCAGAATTGTCTAAAAAGCTTTGTCAACACAGCAATGCTAGATGGAAATATAAAGAAAAAAAATCATAGCTCTGCTGGCAGCACCTTCAGCATGGATGCGAGTCTGCCCCCAGCTGAGTGATGCAGGCAGCCTGCAGGCAGGTAACCCATGGGCAGGAAAAACGCCTCTGGCCTGGGCACTCTGCACCTCCCCTACAGGGCTCTGCCAACACAACTAAAAGAACCTATGTTTTGTAGCCTGAGGGTTAAAATCCTGGATTTTAAGCTTTTATGCTTGCTCATGAACTGCAGCCTCTCTCTGCCCTTAGGCACAAAGCTGAGGAGGACTGTGGTAACCTCTGGTGACTGATGTTCACGTGGTGGGTTAGGTGGAACAGAGAGACCACGTCTGCTGGAAAGCTCATTTTAACTGGAGCAAAAGGAGTGATGACAAGAACGTGAAAGTTGGATTTGTGCTAGTAAATTAAACATGCTCTGAACTGTTTTCTGGCCCAGAAACCAATGGGCATAGGATGGTTTGCAAGAGCTGCTCAGCTCTTGGCCTCTTGGACAGGGTGGCCATATGCACACTGCTTGTTGGGGTTGCTTCCTAGTCCATGCCGACTCCTGACCCATACCCTGGAGCTGTTTGGGAGAGTGAAGGTCAGTATGAGTGGAAACCGTGCCAAGAACAGCACTAGCAATTTAACAGTAAAGGCCTCAGGAATGTTCTCTGCCACGGTTTAGTTTACTAGTGTTGATGCCACCAGACATCTAGGGGGAAATTTGCCCTCCTGGTAATATATCTAGAATATATCTGATTCCCAGTAACAACAACAAGAAGAAACTTCTGCCCTAGCCCTGGCATGGAAAAGCTGATGTATCTATCAATATGTAAGACAGTATAAATGGGAGTTTATAAAGTTGGAGACATTTCAGGAAAGTCTTGGTTTGGAGCATACGACTCCAAGTAGGCAGCTAGTACTAGTAAACCAAATCTTGCCTGCATGCTCTGTGTAGATTTCTTTCCTATTATTTGCTCTTTGTTGCTAAAGAAACACCATTAAAACACAAATAATGCAAAAGTAACTGAGGAAAAGATGTCTCTCACACTTTATTTTGCTCGCTCTCTAAACCAGAATCACTTAGTATGGAGTTCTTTTCTTCAGGGCAAGAGAACAGCTTCACTTTTCCTTGCAGCAGGTAAATTGCACACACCCAGCAGAGTGTGGTTACAGAGTACAGCCCTGCCTTGCAGCAGAAAGCCCATAAGGAAGAGACCCTTGTTCTGCCACAGATACTCCAGTGAATACAGGCTACGCTGCAGGGAAAAACCTAATAGTTCTTCCCATTGAATCCTTAATATCCCAAGGATTTCTCTCCCAGGGAGCCCTGAAAGGCCAAAGTGAGCTAGAACTGTGTTTTTCTTTTCCTGGAGTGTAAAAGGTTACAGTTCTCCAGCCAAGAATTGTAGGGAGGCTAAATTTATTCCTTTCCTTTTTTACTTCTCAAGGGAAAAAATAAAAGAAAAAAAAAAAGACTGGCTGGAATGGGTTTTGTCAAGTTATTTGCTTGCTTTTTTATGCTTATTCTTTACCTTGAATATATTAGGAACAGCAAGACTGACTTTTCCTCACAACACAGTCTCTCTCAGATACATTTATTTTGGGCTCTCACTTTAGCTGATGGACTATAACAAAGATGACATTTTTGCAAAGTGTTTATCTGTCACTGGAATTATATCGCTATTTATAAAAACACAGAGCATATTTTACACCAACTTATTGAAATTCTTCCATTTAGCTTTCCATCTCTTATTTTTGCCTTGCGGTATCAAAGAATCTATTCTGTCATGATAGCTGACTTCTGTTGAAGATAAATACTTCGTACATGAAATGCACACAGTTCTTTCAATGCCTCGTATACAAAATACAGTTCTTCCCCTTATCTCTCTCTTCTTCCCCCTCCCCCCTATTTTTTTTTTTAAAAAAAGGGTTGGCAGTCCCTCTCCATCAAAAAAGGCAAAGGGCACACGGGCAACGTCCCTCCTGATATTTTCCAGGTAGGGAAAAGTTTAAATCCCTCAGAGTACAGCAGAGAGAGCTATATATAGACCTGACAACAAGGGAATTCCCCCTGGCTATTCCTTGCCAAGTACCAGTAGATACAGAAAACTAAGACAACTTGCTATTTTAAGTGAAAAGGCAAATGAAGAACTACTCTCCTACTGCAAGCCCCAGCAGGTCCCCAACTCCCACCAGAAACCTCCCACCTAGCCCTCAGAAGTCATCCCTTCTTGCCTCACCTCCCTTCTCATTCAAGTGATTCCCAGCCAGAGTCCCTGATCCTCTCTCCCCACATGAAATACCAATTCTGGAGGCTTTTTTACATGGCTGGGAATAGAGGTCACAGACAAGAACAGCAGACAGCAGGTAAGTATACATACCCATACACCCACCTCCCCATGTCTGGGAAATCCTGAATTTAGAAAGTTATCAACAGTATTTTTAAGAGTCTCATAGTCCTGAGACTGCTCACTCACCCAGCCCCCCACAGTGCTTTGCCCACGTGTTTTTTATATAGACATATCTGCACTACTTCAGGAAGGATGATTTGCAGATACCCCAGGCTGGCTCAACCAAGAGAGAGAGTCAAATCAGTCAGTATTATAGCTATATCACCCAGGCCTGGGTGCAGGCAAATTTGCCCAACTCAGAAGCAGAGTTTAATTTTCAGACTCAACAACTGGACTAACAGCAGTCTAGCTCTTGAGATCCAAGCTAATTCCTGCACATAGTGCTGTGCAGACGCATCTGCAGGCTCAGAGCTCACAGCCGAGTCCCACTGGGTGATATAGGCATGAAATCACAGAAAAAAAGGGCTGTGAGAAAACATAAGGAGGTCATCCAATCCATCTCATTCCTCTAAGTGTTTCAAACTCGGAGAGAATTGCCTCTGGCACAGCAGATAATTGAACTGGTGTTCCTCAAAACTTCCTGATAAGCATGATGATCACAGGGCTAGCCTTCCTTACACAATGCAGTGTCACCATTCACCCCTTATAATCTGATTTTGAAGGTCTCAACCTTGAAGACAGCTACAGACAGTACCAAAGGAGGGAAAAGCAGAAAGAGAGAAAGAAGGAAAGAAACAGAAAGAAAGAAAGAACAGAAAGAAATAATGAAAGAAAGAACAAATGGAAGAACAAATGGAAGAATGAATGAAAGATCTACTCACCCTCAGATAAAGCATTTTACTAAGCACTTCTATTAGCTGCTGACCATGAGCTACAAACAGCATTTCAATTTCGATATTAAATGAAACCTGTCACTATTTCCTCATAATTAGAAGGCTTCCAGAGTGAGGAAATGGCAACAATAGGCGGTGGACTGGAGAGCGAATTCAGTAGGATGCCAGCTGTGCTTACTGGCAGGCAGCATCTTTGTTCTGAGTACATAACTCACAGGTAAATGTTCTCTCTTGCCACATACTCCTGTGATAGTTAGCAATGACAGTTATTCTGCTTCCCCTCCCCCCCGCCCTTTGCATCTCTCCACCTACTCGTCTGACAAAGTTATCCTGTACAACTAAGTCCTTAACCTAGGCATGGATCAGCCTGATTTTACATAAGTCCCATAAAGTCATTGCTTTAGAAAAGCTCTGGAAAAAAACAGTGACACTCTTCCCCAGTTGGATATGGAATTTCAGAAGTTTTACTGCTTAGAAAAATTCTGCTCACCTCTGACTGTGGAAAATGCTAGTTTTATTCGTTTGGGAACAAGACAAGCAGGCAGATTATAATAGATCAATGATGCAATTACAATATTAAGTGATATCCTGTCAACAACCTCTATGTTTCCTTTAGGCTTACTTGCTCAGATTGTGACACAATGTTGTTTGTTCATACTGCCTTCATTCTGTTTATCCTTTCACGACCTCTAAGCATACTGCTGATGTTAATAAATGCCCACATTTATTAATGCAGGACTTTATGTTATAGTTAGTTACATTACCTTCCTGTCACTCAGGTGACAAAAGTGACCTACCTTGATCCATCTGAAGACTGAAGCAGGATCAAGAGAACATGATTCCAGTTTCCTAGCTCTTAAACCCTGACCTCTAGCCACTACCCCCTTTTTTTTTTCCTTTGGGTTGCTGTTGTTTAGCCCACTAACTCTGCAAACCTTTCATTTTGGAAACAAAAATTAGGATCCTACCATCCTTCCCTTCACCTGCTGGTCTATTCCAGTGTGTAGTTTACAGATACTGCCGTATTTGTGTAGGTGGAAAATGATTGCTGTGGCATCAGTAGAAGAGAGACCATCATCAAATCTTTCAGATACTTCCTCTCAGGAAGGAATAGACAATGTTGTCTGTGTAGCTCATTTTCCTTTTCTGATCAGAGTATTCAGTTGTATAATGCGGTCACTTGGATAAGCAATTGCTGTCCACAAGACCCACTGCCCACTCAGTCCTGCTACCTAAACTCAGCAACACACCAGCTCTCCCAGGAAGGCCCCACCATGAAGATGACTCCACACAGCAGACCCTCAGCTTTACCTAATGAGCTGCCTGCACTGCGTTAGGTTTGGTGGTGACACAGTGCTAGAGAAAGCAGCACAAATACATGGCAGCTCTCCAAACTGATCAATCATGCTGATTATTTCAAGAGGCCACAGATGGTAAACTCGTACCCGAAAATAGTTCCCCCAGAGCCTCGTTTCCTGTTGCTTATGACAAATGATGGAAAATAAAATCCTTCTTCTGCCCTTTAAGGTTTCCCAGCATGAGAGAGGGAAATCAGTTCTTCTGCAAGAGGAAGCCCTTTTTCCTGCCAAGCTTGTGAAGCCCAGTGCAAACAGCATTTACATATTTGCATTTCTTACCATGTATTATTCTGCTTACAGAACAACACAAAGGGAAATGAGGATTGGGGTGCTGTGACAGAACTAGTGATGGGAAAGATCATAGATTGCCGATGCCCTGGAATCAGGTATGCTGGGAATTACACAAGACAAAGAGAAGACTATTTCTCTCTCAGAAAGAGAACTTATTTAAATCCTTTACAAAGTGAAAGATACACAGTTTGTTAAGATAATGGTCCACATCGTTGCAGCAGCACCATGATAAATCTTTTGCCTTCAGTTCCCACTGGCTGAAAATAGAGCGTTTACAGCTAAATTCTGCATCCAACGTCGAGATTTCCACTGACAGATGAGTAGATCGGAGAAGGTGAGGCCAGATATTTAGGGCTTGCCCTCGTCCCTGCTACCTCACTGCCGATACTGGCGTCCCGCTACCCTGCCGGGCTCCGGCCGCAGGCCCCGCTCGCACGGCGCACGCACGCCCACACGCTCGGCAGCGGGCGGGGGCCGCTAAGCCTTCAACGTGGGGCCGGGGTTTGAGACAGCAACAACGCTAAGTCCCCTCCAACGGCAGGACTACAGCGCCCGGCCGCACCGCCCTCGGCTCCGTCCCCGCCCGCCTCAGCTGACAGCGCCAAGATGGCGGCAGCGCGTCAGGGGGAACTCGGCGCCCGGCTCAGCTGACAGCGCCAAGATGGCGGCGGTGCGGGACGAGGAGTTCGCCGCCCTGCAGAGCCTGCTGAAGGTAAGCGGGCCGCCGAGCTGCTGCGGGACGGGGCGCCCGGCCCGGCGGCGAGGCCTGCCTCTCCCGGGCCGCGCCTGAGCTCCCTCCGCTTTGCTCCCCGCCAGGCGCCGTCGAAGGACGCCGTGCGGCAGCTGTGCCAGGAGTGTTTCTCCAGCCCGCCCGCCGGCCTCGGCCCGCTGGCGCAGCGCGCCTGCCCCGACCTCGCCGCCGGCCCCGAGGAAGCGGAGCAGGTAGGGCCAGGTAGGGCAGCCGCCGGCGCCGCAGCGAGCGGGCTGCCTTCGGGAGTGCCCCCTTAGGAGGGAGCGGGAGGATGAGACCTCCTGGCTGGACCTCACCGGGAGGGAGGGAGGGAGGGGAGGAGAGGAGCCGCCAGGAGGCCCAGGCCCTCGGGAAGATGGGCGGCGCCATAGGGCTCCGAAGGACCGCGGCCGCTGCTGTAACGAAACAGGCTCGGTAAAAGCGATCCTCCCCCGGAGGCACAGCGCATGAGGCATGCGTGCTAGAGCGGAGCGAGGACCTCAGCTCCTTACCTGTTCAGGTTGTCAGGCAGTACTTGGATGTCCGAGGCCCTGGTAATGTCGATCTCGCTGCAGAAGCTGTGTCTCTCTTGCCTACTGAAGGCCCGTCCCGTGCTGTATGTAATGCTTTTCAACCCAGCGGAGTCCTTTTTCCTCTTCCTTTCCTACAGCTGGTATCTGCTTTGCACAACCTCACCAGGCATGTCGTGTACCGCAGCTTGACAAGGGCAGAAGATATCCTCTCTCTCTTTCCAGAAAACTTCCACCAAAATCTGAAAAACCTTTTGACTAAAATAATCTTGGAGAATATGTGAGTGCTACCCACCTGCTGTTTGCTTTCAGCTGGAAAGTTAAAGCCTATGTATCGGGTTTGATATGTGGATAGTTGGCAGCATGCAAAGTCTTGTTTCTATGAATTTTGTGCGTCCCTTGGGCATAATCACACAGGTTGGGATGAACAGAGTTGAATGAAATACGTTGTCTGAGTGGAATGGCAAACAAAACAGCCATGGGCACAGAGGGTTTTCCCAAGACTTTTGGAATGGGTGTGGGCCTCATTCACATAATGCAAAGCCCCTTTTATCCTAACAGCTCACCTGTGTGGTGGAAAAATGCTACAGATGATGATAAAACTTAGGGGGCTAGATTTCAGCACTACAAAATCTGATTGGATAGCATCTAGATGCCCGTGCACTTACTGCCTTGGCTTAGGTGCAGAGGCACTCCATGCAGTAGAGTATACGTGAGGTGGTGGCAGAGGAGAGCAGTTCTATGTGCTTGTACATCTCACTGCTTGGTAGCCCATTGCTTTGATAAAACCAGGGAGAAAGGTACCTGTCATAAGCAAGCTGCACTTATAGAAGAACCAATAGTTGGTCACCAGTTTGCCTAGCATTGCCCATCAGTGACAGCCTTTCCTTGGCACTCAGTAACATAGGCAGTCTCTCTACCCTGCTTACTGCTGCAGCCCTGGTGACCCTTCTGTCAGGGGTAAGCCACTCTGAATGGTTTCCCTATCTTTTTTCTTTTTTTTTTCTTCCCCAAAGCACTGCTGATACTGTTCTCTTCTCCACTTTTTCACAGCTCTGCTTGGAGGAATGAAGCACAAGCAAGTCAGGGTAAGTAGTTCACATCTTGATGCAATTAATGTTTCCTAAGGTCATTGGAGCTTAGAGTTCAGAATAGTGCATTGCAATGTGTTTTCGTAAGGTAGCACAGGGATACCCCCATTTGCATTAGATGAAGCTGTATGATTGTGGCATGACAGAGCTTAGCAGAGGCCAACAAGCTTGTATTCAGTTCTGTGCTGCTGTGCTAAATTGTTTCCAGTCCTCAAGCAATTCCATTTAATGCTTAGTCTGTTGCTGCCTTACAGAGTGCAGTGTATAGCAAGTATTTGCAAAACTTTTGAAAGTGAAGCACTCTGACCTTCCCATTTTCAGGTCATTAAGTGATGTCCATATTCAATAACTCTGTACTGTAAAGGATATGTATATGTTGGGGAATACCTTGTCTTTTCACATCTAGTCAATTCTGTGCATTCTTTCTCTTCCACGCATCAGGAAGTACACTGCAGATATTCATAACTCTGCTTTTTCCTCACCTTTGTAAAGAGTGATGTAATTAAGGAATGCAAACTTTAACAATGGCATCATGGGCAATGAGTTCCATCCCAGTTAGGTGTTCCATGCAGCTACAACACTTTGTTTTCTCCCCAAGAGGTTTTCTTTACACTTAGCACTTAGAGGCTTACAAATGAGAGCTGATAAATAACAGAGTACTTTGAGGTCTGCATGGATCCTCTTTACCCTTTTCTTTGCCTGCAGAGCAGATAATGTCCAACAGGTAAACAGTATGGCAAGACCTGGAAATACACTGTCTCTCAAAGTTTTAATGGACTATAAATAGGGAGAGGGAAGAAACTATTGCATAATGTTAATACAGTAAATACAGCAGTTGCTTACACTAAACAATGTTCTAGTGTTACCAAGACACATAATGCTTTTTCCTGTATCCTTAACACTGTCATGCATTAGAGGAAATGAAGGCAAGCGTGACACACCAGCATGACACGCTAGCTAGTTCTTCACAACCCAGAAGCAAGGCTGGGTGTGTGGCTCTTGGAGCACCACCCAGGAGCTCTGCTCTGACACTCATGTCTTTGTATTCATTAGATGAATATTTAACCGTGTTGGAATGAGATTGTCTTCTAGGAAATGATGGATTATTTTAGTATTGTATTCATGAAATAGCTGACATATATTACATAGGAACCAAGGCAGTTATTTAGTGAACAGACATTCCAACTGATTGATCTATGTTAACATAAAAACGTGGATGGTTTCCTGCGCCTCCCAAGCCATCAGCAATCAGTCTTTGCAAATTAACATACAAGGCTAAACAGATGTATTTTATGTTGTTGCAAATGCTGCCAAGTGTTGGCCCGGACAGACTGTGAACTGGAATTTGTTCCAAAAGCAAGAGCAAGGCAGCCAGTTCTCCACTGCCCCCTGGAGCTCTGCTCGGGGGATCAGGAGGAGGAGGGAGAGTCTTTCCCCAGATAGAAAGAAAAATTTCTGCAAGCACTGTTAGGAAGCAACTTGAGCATCTGGAGTCAGTAGGAAGGCTAGTGATCAACCCTTGGGGAGGAAACTAGGCATCTTATGACAGGCAGAATCCAGACAGGCTGCAATTGCCTATTGAGACAGCTCTTTCTGTAGCACTCAACAGAGGTTTAGTCTTTGCCTCTTCATCCCCCTCTGGTACCCTTAAATAGATGTCAAATAACTGCTGACAGCCAGGTTTGATAAGGCTTTGCAAAGACACTCAAACCTACCAAGCGCCACAGCTGAGATCTTAAATTGAGTTTGAGAATAAACAATCACCTCCCTACAGATCTTTCATGGGGTTGGTCCTATGTTTCATTCAGACTTCTTTGAAAATCCCTAGCTGACATAAACAGGAACAATGTTTCTTCAGGTACCCCGTAGCCATTTATTCTGACATAGTGACAGCGGTTAAGCCCCTTAGCTGCAAATGCCCTTTTCAAACTGAAAGGGTTTGTCTTTGTTTCCATGTCCTTAGAGTGGACTTTCTTCTAGTGAGAATTTACAGGTTTTCCCAGGGAACTGGATGCTGCACTTTCAAACATAGGAAGTATAGCTCAGCTCTTACCAGAAAATGGAGTTGAAAATGGTGCAAGAGGTGTTCCGAGCCTTATAAATGTGACAGTACCAAAGTGGGAATGACTTTAAGTATGCCCTGTTAAACTGCAACTTACAACTTGTTTTACATATATTTTAAACAAGGAATTTACCTTACAGACATTTTCCAAATTTTTGGATTCTGGCAGTAAATTGCACTTTACTACTGGACTGTCAAGGGTTCAAGCCTTATCTTTTAACACTTGCTGTTGTTATCTGGCTTGATAAGTAATTATGCTTTCCACTGGTTTGCAGTTTGTGTGAGAAAACACTTGTAAATCTGAGATGAAAATGTCAATACTGTTTCTTTTTCTGGGTTAAAATGTATTTTTTTTTAATGAAGGTAGGAAACTTTGTTTTGTTCAAACAAGGGGGGAAGATACCTGCATGCCACGCATCTAAATACCTGCCTCAGTTTCACTTGAATATATTCTTCAAACGTGCCTTGTATTTATTACTGGCAGCTGAAAGACACTGTTGAAAAACATTGTGCTCCCAGGAACTGAAAGAACATTTGCAGCCAGCCTGTTGGTGACAGAGTTTTGTTGGGAGAACCTTAATCTCAGCTTTTATGCTAGTTTGCACGGTGCTTAGGGACTCTTGAGGGTTCATAGTGCAGTGAGCTCCATCAAATACACACACCATTGTGAGAGGATATCCCCATCTCCTCTCTGCAAGAGACAGCTGCACAAATTTCTTGGCAGGGCAGCCAAGTGAGACCTGTCCTCCTTCCCTTGGAAGGTTCATGGGGTCTCCAGCCCTGAACTGTTGATGTTAGTATTGCACCAGACTGTTGAATGATTTCTGTTAGGCTACATCTAATTAGGATATCTTTGATATTTTTCACAAATTGTCAGGACATGTGAAGATTACGGTTTACCAATACATATGCTGTACTGCAGGATGCTTTGGTTCACAGGTTGGTGAGCTTGAAATAACGTGTTTTATACTGCTGGATTTTAAGAGTATTCCTGTGTGCTTTCTTATCAGTTACAGAACAGAGCAATAAGCATGTAGGTACCAGAGCAACTCATGATGAAACACTAGTTGAGTGTTGCAGGCAGCAAGGCAGGGGATGAAGAGGTGGAGAAGACGTCTTACTGCTCCCCTTCTAGCTGCTTTGTGAATTTACCTATGCTTGTCTTGCACTGTACCATCCTTGCACATGATGATGGGAGAACCCCATTTGTCCTTTCAGTGTCATGAGGAGGCCTTCAGAGACTGGCTTATTGCAGAGTAAAAGTTATGTGAAACCACATAGTAGCACTAAAGTTGTACACTTCCCAGGGCCGCAAGTGGAGAAGCATGTACGTGGTGGTACTCACAGGTCCCAGGGTCTGGTGTCATCATGTGCTGCTGGGCCTAACAGACCTGTTTCTTAATCCCTCAGTCTCCCTGCCTCGGCTGGTTGACATGGACTGGAGGGTGGACATCAAGACGTCTTCAGACAGCATCAGCAGAATGGCAGTCCCTACTTGCCTCCTTCAGTTAAAGGTAATGTCAGTGGCTGTAAAGGATACAGGATCAAAATAATCAAGTCCAATGCCTGACTTATCAGTGGTAGTGCAAAACAGTTCAGATAGGCATCTGGTGCTTGCCTGTTGCCTGGTGGGCAATTAACAGAATTTCTCAGAGATTATCTTTCAAATACCACAGAGCCTGGGAATGATGTCTCTGATGAAAGCCCTCTTTTTCTTGCAAGGGAGAGTTTTCTTTTCATGAGGATGTGAGAAGGCAGCACATTTGTTCCTGGTCACCACTGTTCTCTACAGAAAGAAAGAACATAAGTTATGAAGTCATTGCCCTTTAATTCTAAGCCACTCATCAGCACATTTAGCTGACTGCATTAGTTGGGAAATTACTTTTGATTACCAATAACTTCCTTCACTGGCCACATCTATCATTTGGCGAGTATAGCTAAACTTACTGCGTATATTCTACAGAGTTCTCGATCCCCCCAACCAGTAAAAATGGGATGGGTGGGTTTAGAGGAGGAGGA
Source organism: Theristicus caerulescens (assembly GCA_020745775.1). Lineage (NCBI taxonomy): Eukaryota > Metazoa > Chordata > Aves > Pelecaniformes > Threskiornithidae > Theristicus > Theristicus caerulescens. The sequence goes on along the minus strand of CM036564.1, from coordinate 22,646,651 downwards.
AAAAAAATCCAATTTCTGTTTGTGGGATGGGGTCAAGTATCCTATGCAGTATCTGCTAAGATGCTTTTGATATGGATGTGGCTTCCTGCCACGAGTCTCTTCAGAATTTCCCCATACTCATGGCAGTATGTGCTTACTCGCACTCTGTCAATCGGAGCACACTTCACTAGTGAGGCACATAGCTTAGAAAATGTGCCATCCCTTGAGGATGGAGCTGGATACCAAATTTAAAGCATTTTTCTTAATCTATCTGTTAAACACTGACTTTTGTAGTGGCACTGGGAAAACATGTGAATGAATTTTTCATACAGCTAACGTCTGCATTCCTGTTTTCAGATTCAGGAAGATGTTGCCTTATGTGGAAATAGTCCTGTTGTTTCTGCACTGACTGTGGAACTGAGCAAAGAAACCCTGGACACTATGTTAGAAGGTCTAGGAAGGATCCGGGACCAACTTTCTGCCGTTGCAAACAAATGAATACTCAAGGGCATGGATTCCAGCAGCGAGGAAGGGAAGTATTGTCTACCTACAGCTCTCATAAATTGCAGCCTAGTGTAACATGTTTTCTGTTTTAACAAAGCAAAATTAAAGAGATTTCTTTATTGAGTTAATAAGATAGCTTTTGAAAAGCTAACACTTGAACATTCCTTTGGTCTGATGCCAAAAAGTGTTTTCCTGATATGTTGTTGAACAAAAGCTGGTCTCTATTTCAGAAAAGGATTTGAGGGCTCAGAGCTTGGCTTAATCACAAGGGTCGTAACTGGAAATAGCAAATAGCTGCAGCCAGTGAAGCAAGTGCTATCTCTCTGTCCCAAAACTAGGATCTAAAAGGCTCAAGCTGGTTAATGGGCTGCCTTCCAGCATTAGTAGACAAGGAGGGTGCTTCTCTCTGGCACGTGTGTGTACTGAGGTGCATGCTGGATGTAGCACTCTCTCCCTGTCAATGAAGTGCAGCCATGCTGCAGATTGTTATTACAGGATAATGCTTTGAAATAGGGCAATTATGCTACAACACATTCCCTTCTGATCAGCTTCATAGCACCATTTGCAAAATGACTAGTCTGAACATCTTTAGCAGCAAGTAATTTCCTCCTTCTGCTTGAAAAGGGAAAAGGAGTTCAGATAATTCATGTTTGGGTTTATTGGACTCTGGGCTTTGCCTTTGCTGCACAGAAACCAGACTGAGAAAATAAACAATTGATAGCCATTGTCTGTACTGTAGGAAACCCTCCTGTGGCAATATGTACCTATACTTTCCCAAAGTGTTCTGTTGTTTGTTTGTATAAATCTTCATTTAATTAAAAAATGAACTGCTAATTGATTCTGTGAATCCTTTTCGGTCTAGAAGAGATGTTGTCCTGTGTTACCTCATCCTCTTTGTGATGGTGCCTAGTTTCTAGGCTGGTTTAATGGATGTTCATATTTGTTGCTGAAGAGGGATCTTTTGTTTCCTGTTCAAATGGATTAATCTTTTAAACGGTGTTCTCTTCATTATAATACAGTTTCAGGGCACCTTTTTCCATGGGCACCAGCTCTGTGCAATATTACAGGTGATGACCCTCACCTAAAACTTTATAAATATCTGTACATTGAAAGTGTGGAAGAATAAGTGCAGCAAATGAAAAAAATTCAGACTCTTCTTTCTGTTGAGCTTCTATAATGCTCCAAACTGGAAGACTGGATCCAAATGCTTTGTTTATGGCAAAGTCCCACCTTTCATAAAATGTTTTGCTCTCCTCCAAGACACAAAATATTGTCTCTTGTGTTTGGAAAAATGATTATTCAAGAAGTATGCATAAACTACAGAGCTTTGTTAATTAATTTTATACATCCCCACAGAGTGCAGGCTAGAATATAAGGGTAAATGAAGCCTGTGCCTTTAAAAGATACTGGTGTAATACAGCTTGTGCATCAAGATGAGATGTATAACAAGTCACTTGTTAAGGTCTACTTTGAGCAAAGATTGTAATGCTTAGTACAGTATCAAGGTAAACTGGTAAACTTCATATATAATAGGGAAATCTGAAAGGAGAAGATGGATATTCAAGAATCTGTTCCATAACATTCAAGCTGTGAAAAACATCTGTAACAGACTTCTTCAGTTTGAGGAAGTTTTGTTGCTTTTGCAGCCTAGCCTTGTATTTACTTATTTGTATTGTGCTATTTATTTTAGAAGGTAAGAATCACTGAGGAGGTAAATAATGCATAATGAAGTACTCATAGTGTTAGAGGAGCTGAGGAAGTCAATACACAGAGGAAATCCTTGAGGTAAATACTAAAGTTAGAGTCAAAATGTTGTAGGACCTAATGAAATGAAGAACTGATAGAGTTCTTGTACAAAACCATTCTACAACTATAGAAGAGTTGTAAAGAAAAGAAAGACTTAAAACTGAACAGGCTTTTCCAGTGTCAGAGTGGCACTATCTGCAGGTAGCTAAAAGTTGCTCACAGAGACTTAATAAAGGGGGCTGTCGACTGGATCAGAGGCACGACAAACATCTGATGACTTCAAGAGGTATAGCTCAAGTCATTCTGCAAAAAGATACTGGTATTTTCTAGCCCAAGATTTAGGAGACTATGAGAGCTCGCCTTTAAATCTTCACCTAAAGTGTTGGGTATTTTCTTGTTGGCTCTTACCACCTTTGCCAGAAGAGCTGAGACTACTCAGAAAAAGGTGTATAAAACAAGAGAGGCTGAGTAGGATTGTCCATTACCCGACCAGCAAGAGTTCTTCACATTAAAGTCCTGCTTACGGAGACTGCTACACAGAGAGAGAATAATATGCCTGCTGTTGCAGGCAATCATATGTGCTCTTTTCCATAAAATGATTGCTGTCTTAAAATCAGTTAGATTTTTAGCCTCCCTCCACATATTGCTGCTATTTGGTAGGCTAGCCTAAATGTATTCAGCACTACTTTGTTATCAGCTTGTTCCTGTGCCAACACTGTCCTCTTTAGCTTACTTCTCTCCTACCTTTCCTTTTTTCCCCTCATACTTCTGAAGCAGTGAAATCCCCCTCCACTTTTGATGGCTCAGCCTAGTAAGCTTTATATTCTGCGCCTTTCAGCATCATAGTGGCCATGCTTCACTTACAGTTTGCATCTCCCTTGAATGGGGTCACCACAATTGTTCATTTCTGGAGAAGAACAGTCCAAGGACATTAATAAAGAATAGATCTGTCATAGTGTGTGAATCACCCGAATGAACAACTCTTCCCAGGAAGCCACAAGCTTTCATTGTGAAGTGGAGCTCAAAAACTCCATCTTCGTTCCAGTATTTGAGGAATAGAAAAAACACCTCCTGCATGTGCACTGTTTTTTAAGTAACTCAATTACACTAAGCAAAGCGGTGATAAATTTATTTGTAAAACACAAGTATGCAAGTTAAATTCAAATTGTAATTCCACAATTCAGACATTGTGTTGGATCTGACTGTGTCAAAGTGTTGAAAAAGCATTTAAAACATTAAATCCTACTTTGTATTATTCAAAACAAAATTTTGCTTCCTCTTACTGCAAGAAAATACGTACTTTAGGGTGTTCAGGCTAAAAGTTGTGTAGATATTGTGATTGAGAGCAAGAAGAACTTAGGAAGAAAATGCCTTTATGATTCCTAGCTTCCATTAATGATCTTTAAACATTGGTTTAAAAGACTCATGATGGTTTGATAAAGGTATAATAGTTACTCTCTGTTTAAGTTTTGGGTTTAATGTGTGAAATTTATATATTCAAGCTTTTCCAAAACTATCATCTATACAAAGCCTTTGTTTTGTATATAACTGAGGTGTTTGTTTGTTATTATTTCACTTCAAACAAGTTATTTTATTACTAGTAATTTGGTTTAGAATTATTTTGACCTAAGTAAAAAATGTTAGTTTCAATTTGTTTGGTATCTAATTTTCACTGGAGATAATAGGGTTTAGATTTAACAATATATGTGGGACCCCCTGCCCAGATGAGGACTGAAAAAGGCTTTTTTGGTAACAAATCTGATAGATCTCTTGTTAAGTGAACAACATCTCTCTTAAAAATCACAACAGCCCAGCTTAATCTCCCTTTTTTGGTACTAAGAACAACATATCTAGCAGTGTAATGTCCTCAGCTGCTTTGTAACTGTAGTTATTCTGAGTCATAATAACCCCTACAAAAGTAACCAGTTTAATGAATTCACAAGTCTTTCTCACATACCCCTTAAAAGAGTACCTCTCTGTAGAGAGGTAAAGTAGGTGCTTATGGTTGCAATAAATCAGTGGCAGTGTTGGGAGTTGAGGAATCCCACCTCCCCAGACCCTTTTCTAACTTCTTGACCCCTTAGTCAGAAACTATTCTGTGACACAGTAGTTACACTAACTGTCATATATTTTTCCCCATCTACACAGACATTGTGCATGTAGTTGCTGATTTTTTCACTCTACTCTTAATGTAAAAGGTTAATAATGCTTGGGACATTTGGGCCTTGCTTATTGAATAACTGTCACCTCCAAGGTGTAATTTGATTAACGTTATGTAATTTAGTCTCCAGTTGGTCCCGTCTCTGCTTTCCAATAACCACGTCAGGAATATCACTGCACTAGCACAGCCCTGCAGCATTACAGTGCAACACCTTGGCTTACCCACCATCAACATTCGGTAATCCTGCCCAGCATTTTCAAACACCTTTCACGGTTTGCATTCATCTGGCCCCTGCTTGAAGGCACTACAGCTGTGTTACAAACGCTGGTGAATTAAACCTCACAAACTACAGCAAGGGGGCTTTTGTAGCAAGCCTTATGAGAATGTGCAAAAGGTCCTGCATTTTTTAGTTAGGCTCAAAAATCCATAGGTATCCTTAGAAGCCTCACTGCAGGCATCAGTTTTCGAAGTGACATGTAAGTATCTGTGAAAACTAAGGTGTTATACTGTGACTAGTCATTAACTAGATCAACTGCTATAGCTTTCATAATGTCCCTGTACTCCACAGGGCATGTGTGACAGTTGCTAAATAGTCCTTGCCATTTTAAGTACCTAAGAACCTGACTGTTCCTGCATCTCCGCAACACTCTATAAACCTCTTTTTGGGGTTATTAATGTGTACAAGTCTTGCCACTGACAGTGCTGCTGCTGAAGTACGTATGAAGTATATAACAAAAATACCAACGGTGTACCTGCTCTGTGACATAAATTCACTGTCTTATTTTACTGAGTCTCACAGGAAGAAGAGGGACCACAGTAGGGTCAGAGCTGGCACTGCCAGCCGGCAAGCTTCCTAAGCCGCCTCCTACAACAAAGAAAGAAGAGTGAGAATGAAAGGAAGGAATGAAATAAAATAAACTTTCCTGGACACGTAAATGCCTTTTCCCCAGGAGATGGCGAGCTTGGTCTCCCATTTCTGCTCCCTTACCAGTTCCTCAACGGGAAGCAGCAGCCTGGGCTGTCCTTCTCAAGCTGGGAGCAATCGAGTGCCTGCAATAGCCCAAGCAGAACCATTCACTTTAGCAGCAAAACAGAAAGGGGGATATTATTCACTGGTTAGCAAACGGTCTGTCATCTGCTAACACATTTGTGGGTTGGGGCAGCTGAGCACCTTTTAGGGGAAGCTGGCAGAGTTGGTAGTAGCAGACGGTTCTCTGCAGTGTGCCAGTCATTTTAATCACAAAGAAGTAGGAACCCTTCCTTTTTTGCCAGGTTAGATGCAAATTCCTCTGGGGACAGCTTTGGCACCCACAAGGGAAAGAACAGCATTGTATTTAAAGGGGTGCTGACAATTTGGAATGTCTCCAAACTGGCCCATCTCAGACAATGCAAGTTTTGTACAGATTCGTCTTTAAATAGCGGTGCCAGGGCACTGAAAAAATTCTCTCTAGAGAAGGAAGCAAGATGTGGGAGGGGGAGTTCCTTCTCTACCAAGCATGTTACAAACCAATTTTAAACAGTGCACTAAGCACAATGGCATCCTATATATTTGATCTCAGATCTCCATGTATATACAACTTCTCTTGTTGCTTTTTCTCTCACTTTTGCTGCTCCTGTTAATACAAGGCCTGGGACAAAAGCATCCCCTCTCCTCACTGACCCTTCTGCACTCTCACCTCCCAGGAGGCATCATCTTGCCAGTCTGAGAGGGGAAGTGCTAATGCACACCAGCAACACTGACACACCACAAAGTGCTGTCAAATATGAAAAGTAAACACACTGAACAGAGACAGTTCAAAAGCATCCTGTTCACATCCTTACTCTCTTCTAGGTACTGCTGTTGTAAAAGGCTGGTTTGGAACAATAGGAGGTATGGTGCTCCCCCCCCCAAGGAAGACACAATTTTTCAAGTTGACAGCATCCCTTTATGCTGATGAGATGGTGAAGGTTGAGTGCCAACTAGCAGCAGAAATATAATAGCATCCATTAGAGCTGTTAGCTAGAGTCTGCCAGTGCTTCTGTTTGTAATTTAGAGGGTTATAATGCAGCCATGCAAATAAGATGCAGGAGAAACTTTACACTGAAAATCTGGACCTTGCAGTGGGCTTTTTAGTTTCTTATAAAAAAATAAATACCAAGTTTGCTTTGACATTCTGGACCATGCTGTAAGGAAGAGATAAGAAACCTAAATGAGAAGACTGCAGTATACCAATGCCTGGCCTTTGCACTGACAGGGAACTACACTAATTGGAAATGCTGACATCTTTACAATTGTATCAGTGACTGTAGGTCCAGGGGTGTCCTAACCCCCATTCTGTATCAGTAAGTCTTGAGGCAAATGTCATCATCACTTCCAAACAAAGCACGATATAAGTCAGCAAGGCTCCCTGAGCTGTGTCTCTGCTCCACATAGCAGCAGGGCTCAGTCCGCATAAAGTTCACGGGAAATTTATGAACAGAATCAGTAAGTTATGCACGGTCTGAAGTATTTTGGTTACTTAGTGCTTTGTGGCATTCAGGCATTGGTGCCTCATTCCCAGGACTGTTTCTGCAATTATCCCATTTATATGCCCAAATAGAAACATGACCCTTACTTTTTTTTTTTCCTTTTAATCCACTAGTAACAGTCAGTGTTATTCCATGCTCTACTAAACCAGAATGGCAGAAAGTCATGGATAATCTAGAAAGTTTGAACTGGATGTCAACGGACAGCTGATCTGCTTTTGTAAAGATGTGTCTAGTGACAAATAAATAATCAGAAGATCAGAATGAAATCAAAGAAACACAAAAGCATGACTGAGTGCGCTGCATAACTGAAAGTTATGAGAAATGCATTTAGAGACATTTTTTTTTTCCCTCTCTGAAAAGGACAGCATAAAAGGGTACTTGGCCATCTGTGTCTCAGGATGTTTTCCTTTTCTTGGGCACATATGGTAAACTTCAAACATCACTATCACTCTCATCTACCACATCAGCCCTCTAAGCAATCTTGTTTACAATTTCTACCCATTGCTTTCCAGTGACCTCATTTCTCCCTTTGGTGCTATCTTAGAAGTTCTGGCTAATATTAAAGGCACTAAAATAGACATGTTCAAAACTAGCCTTGTGGGTGTGGTAATGTAGTTCTCAATAAAGCAACGACCCTTTAAATGAAATGAAAGCCAGACACATTTTTGCCTTGTCCTCAGGCAAGAAACAAATTAAAAACCTTTCCTATGCTTTCAAAAAATAAAACAAAATAGCTAAGCAAGAAATCTAACCAAGGTGCACCCATCATTCCCTCTTCTGTCTTAGTTCACACACCACCTCTCTAGACTGCACGTTCTCTGAGGCAGAGACCTTGTCTTCAACAGCCCCATGTAGGGGGCCAACACTGCTGCTGGTACTCTCATCAGTAACAACAAGGGTCCTGTACCTTGGTTGTAATGCATCACCAAGATAGATAGTTTAGTTATTTCAGGATCAGATTTCAGGCTTTTTAGTTGCTTGAAACAGCGGTGGTCTTATTTTTTCCTAGATAAGTAAGGCTGATCTATGCAGTTTAATGGGTGGATTGTGTCCCCAGTGACAGCTCACAGAGGAATGGTCCAATTTTCAGAAGTGTGGAGTACTTTCTTTGGAACTTGAGATACTTCTGATATACTTCTGATAACCCTCCCTCTGGGCCCATCCAATCTGCAGTATCAGAAGGGATCCCAGTACAATTTTCCCCAAGAGAAGTGGCATTTTTGGTTAAAAGTTCTTCTTCCTCTACATTTCCTTTTTCTTAAATCATTCTGTATCATACACACTGTCATCCTCCACTACAGAGCAGACTGCACTCCAGCAGTGAAAGAACACCATCCTATTTCAAGAATTCAATAATAATAAATGAAAAGTACCAAAATAAAAAAAAAATACACAGACTGTCTTAATGCCTCTGTTGAAGCAATGAAGAGAGCTATGAAGTCTGCTAGTAACTGAAAATGAACTCGACTTTCAGGTGACGAAATTCAATTCATTGGTAATTCTCTCAAGAGGGGGAAAAAGCTTTGGGGATGATCACTGCATACAAAATAAATATCCTGATCACTAATGATATTTATTCTTAAGTACAGGCAGCTTATTCTCATTAGCAGGGTTCTGGGGAAGGAGTATCATCTAGCATAGCACTGTTCTAACGGTAGGCGGTGGTGCAACTCTCAACCACAGCCTGGTTTTGCTTAGACCTCTGCATGCCCTACAAGAAATCAAACCTCTCACAACTCCTTGGATGCAGAAACAAAGAGGGCCCAGGAGAGCAGCTGCAGTTCTCCAGGCTTGTCAGCCATGTCTGACCCTGGGCAGTGGGACTGAGTTTGGCCCTTATAGCAGAACTGGAGGGTTTGATGTCACCTCTGGGACCCCAGTAAAACTGAAGCAGATAGCCTGGGTGGGGGTGAGAGTGAGGCCTGGAAATGCAGGCTTCTGAGCTGCATGCTTGTCTCTGCTATGACTCTTAAGCATCTCACTTTACCTCTGTCTTCTGCCTAGCAGGTAGAAAGCTAGGTTATACCTATTTTGGGGGAGATAGGATAATTAACCGATACACTTGGTATTAAGCTTGTTGAAGTGTGTAGGCAAAGGAACTTACAAGTGTACTGAGCATATTGCCAAGAAAAAGACGTCAATGCCAGAGTACTGTGTTCCCTATGACAGCGCAGGCTGAAATGATTTTCTGCTACCTACAAAGAAAAGAGTGTTTTGCAGAATTTATCACTCTCTCCAGTTCCTCAGGAGCACAGTACCACACAGCTTTGAAAATACAACAGGGTTCGACTCCTGAACTAAAACCTGAATCACTATTACAATGCTTTTCAAAGGGATCATGTCCTGCTGGGGTTTATAGCTGAGAGCAAGTCTTCACCTCTCCCTGACCCACTTTAAAAGTATGTCCTACCTCATTCATATGAAAGGCTTCAGAAGGAAACTGAATGGAGGCCACAATGAAAGAGCAGATCATCTTTTTGTTTTGGAAGAACCCCCTTTGCTTTGTCTCAATTTCAGACCTTCCATGTAAACTGGCAACTATTGAGATGATTCCCCTGGATATGCCCCCTTCCCTTCTCCCCCTCTCCAGCGGCATCTTGTCCCTTAGCCTTGCCTCTCCTTTCATGTAGCTCTGACTGGGGAGATGAATTTGCTGGGCACAGGAAAGAAACTTCATGTATTTAAATTCCCCACTGTCTGTGCGATGCACATGCCCATGCAGAGCAAGGAAGGGATTGTGGCACTTCTGAATGAATCAAGCCTGGATGATTCCGATCGACTCACTGACACGAACTTCATTTTCACAGCTAGCTCCCTGTTGCGCAGGGTGTTTTGTTTTTGTCAGAGTTGCCTGGTGTAAGAGTCTGAAGTGTTAAGAACAATTGTCTCAAAGCTTGCTTGGGTGTGTTTATCTGATAAGACTGGACAGCAGACCCCTCTTCTGTCTGATAAGGCCCAAGGGCGGACCATTCTTTTGCTTATCAAGTGCCACTATCTTGCAAAGAGATGCACAAACTTGCTGAAGCTGCAGGCCATTCTTTGGCTTATCAGGTACCATTAACTTGCAGGGAAATGTGCAAACTTGCTGGAGCAGCAGGCCATTCTTTTGCTGATCAGGTACCATTAACTTGCAAGGGAACATGCAAGCTTGCTGAAGCAGCCGGGCATTCTTTGGCTTATCAGGCACCACCAAGAATGGGACACCAATTGATATCCGGGCCAGGCCACTTGCCCACCAGCAATACATATTGTGTGACTGGATGTGCAGGTGTGGCATACGTGATAACCAAATGGAAATGAGAGGGGAAACTCCCTCTCCAACATGGGATAAAAGACGGTACTACGAAACCTGAAGTAGGCAAAAAAAGAAGGGTCTGAAAAAGAAGAAAGTACAACGAGGGCTGAAAGAAGAAAGCACAACGAAAGCAGAAAGAAGGCAGAAAGAAGAAGCTTTTCCACCCCCTGAAGAACTAAAGGAAGAAGAAGCCTTTCCACCACCGGAGAACTGAAGACTGAGGACCAACGGAACGCCGCCAGGGTGGTGACTATCCTTTGCTTACCTCTCTGATCGCTTGCTTATTTTCCTCCTAATATTTCCTGCCTTTCCTATCGCTTTACTCTTTTATATTTACCTAATAAAACATCTGATTGGCAGCACATGACCTCGTTTGTGTCTTAATTTCGCCCTTGGGATCATCTCGAACCTTCCCCGAGCCTGACTATCAGGCCGGGTCGTAACACCTGGTTTCCAGTCATTTGTTGTAGGATCTGCTACAGAATAAATATGTCCTGGAGGGCAGTATAGCCTCAACAGGCCTTTCGGGGGGTCTGCAGAGCTTGCAGATACCAGCGATGTCTCATGGGTGGAGTAATGTATCATTCAAATAAACCTGAGGTGAAGCAGATGCAGGGGACAGGGAAGGGGCCTAATAAGGTTTCAGCCATCCTAAGTGAAATACAAATACAGGGGTTTTTTTTAGCTGAAATCAACCAAGGACTTCATCATTTCCATTTATTACTGTATTAACCCACTTTTATTACAGCATTTATGATGTTTGGACAGCCCACACATGACAGAGAAATGCCTGCAATGAACTAGTTATATTCAGGTGTTGTCCTTTATTACAGCTGGCCCACAAAGAGGTTTATGGGTCCATTACTACCCCCTTGAGATCTACTGTACATCAACTTATACAGAAAAAGTCACAGGTTCTTTTATAATTATAAAACAGCCCCTCAGCCAGTGTTTCTGCCTCTCTTCCTCCCCTTGTGCCCCTCAGAAGCCCTCTACCAGGAGCCCTCCGAATGCATCACCGAAAAGATCACTTGTCTCTAGAGTTCCTGTCATTACACCCAGCTATCACATTACCACACAGTCCTACTGCGCTTCTGAAAATAAAAGTAAACCCAAGCCAGCTCCACAGATTCTCCCCCTTACCCCCCAGCACTTTTTCATGCCTCGTTAGCACCTTCGTGTCCAGTTTGGAGCACGGTCTGAAGGGCAGGCCTGCTGCTAGGACCCAGGACTGGGGCTCTCTGGTGTTAATCGTGGCTTTGCATGCCTGTGACGTGACTGCAGGCAGCACAGGGCTCTGTAACCGGCCAGGCACTGTTAGGAAGGCAATGACAGCATCAATACTACTCCAATGACTACAGCTTGCCTTTTTTATTTGGCGCTAGGAGCATTACAGGAAAAAAAAAAAAGAGAGGGAGTGAGGTGGGGAGGGGAAGGATCAATTTTACTATGCTCTTTGCAAGCAATGAGACTGAAAATGTTCACCAGTCAGCCTAGTGATGAGAAATGGCAGGCTGAGATTGACCTACACCACAGTCCTATTTTAACACACATTAACTGATTGCTAACTAACCTAAGATTAGACTTAGCAAAACATTTGATTTAGAAGATTAATACCTATATTCACCTGAAAAAACAGCTTGTATTAAAAATATATCTACTAATTCTGGCCTGACCCAGAAAGGCTAGATCCCCCTAAGCCGTGCAATGTTCAGAGTACGTAGCGGATGTGCCTGGTCCTGCGGATTTCAGTGCCGAGTTCCGTTGTTCAGTGAGCCCGGCTGGGTACAGCAGTAGGGATCCAGGTAGCACTTCAGAGGGCAGATTTGAGAATAGGCAGTGCTTTAAACAGACAATTGTCAGTCAGTATTTGCAATTTAGTGGGCAGCAAGCATGAAGGCCTCCAAATAAGAGAATTAATTGCTACATAAGGGCTTTGTGCTCTAGCTATTAGCTGGCAACAAAATTTGTGCTGATTCTGATGCAACAAGCTTTAATCCTCCTGTTATTGACATCGTATATTTCCAGGTTTAAACGCTCCCAGTAGATAAAATGTCCTTGAAAAATCACTGCCTCTTTAATTCCCAACACTTTACTTACTTAAAAACATAATCCTAAATATCACATTAACCAATGGCCACAGCATCCTTCATCCACTCCAGGACCCTTTTCTATTTGATATCTACCACGTTATCACAATCCCCTGAAGTAGCCTCAGAAGTGTTGTTAAGAGACCCAGTGCAACAGTGCTGAAGTCAGATGACAGATTGCCCTAAAACTACATATCCTGACATTCAAGGAGACAACTAAAGAAGAAATATCCCAGGAAAGGCGAAGTCTTTCAGAGAACCAGAAAGATGGACAGCACACAGTAGAGACATTGTCACACACCTTCCTCTGACCACAAACTGAGACTGGCTGTGAATGAATCCTTAGAGACTAATTTCATTTTATGGTTTTAAGCTCATGCAAATCTCAGGGTTCAGCCACACAATCAGCCTACCACTGTTTAACAAGTTATTGCATGTCAGCTGAGCCATGTCAGAAGCCACTAATGCCTTCTGCTTCCAGCACCTGAGAGCACACACAACTGCACTAACTTAAACTGCAGCAAGAGGCAGGTTAACACCTTTCACCTTACACTTACCTTGTTCAGACAGGACATGGTCAGGTTGGAAATGCCAAGTTAAGGCCATACTGTATCCCCTTCTGAATGACTGGGGCTAATCCGTTGCTTCGTGTGCTAGGTTTAAATGTGTTTTGCTAGAAAAGGATTCACAGGAGATGAACCCACTCAAGCATTCATTCACCTGCTCTACAAGTTTTCTGAATTCAACCCCTGAACTAATTTTTGCAACCGGTGTCTGTTCCAATGGCCAACTTGGCTCGGAGCTCTGCAGTGCTCAAGAGAAGAGATGGAGTGTAATTTTGCAGGATGAACCACCCAGCCCCCTGTTGCAACAGAGACTGCTTGCATGGACAAGCTCTTCGATGATGAGTCAGGGATGCAGCGCTCATGCCAACATTTCCTCTTGCACACTCTGTCCCCCCCTGAAGATTTGCAGCTCTGCGAGTCTTGGCTACAGCTCTTGCCTTGCAGACAGGCAGCACACTGGAATGATAACTGGGGATCATAACCTCAGCGAGCAGATCCCTGTGGCTTTCGTCTCTGGCTGTTGCGCCTTCAGCATTATCAGAAGGAGTCAGAGAAAATCAAATGCAATGGCATCAGCACTTAGGGCAGTGGGCAGGAAAGGGCAGGGAAAACAGAAAAGTTTTTGGGAATCTGTTTTGGGGAGGTTGGTGTTTGGTATTTAAATAACGAGGCTACCAATTTCAAGATAAACTCTTACGGGTTGCAAAAGGCCTCGTATTAATTCCAACACTCAGTCTCATCAGCCTATTTTCTCATCTGCTCCTTCACCCAAATGCGGTGCGGTCCTCATTGCTTAGGACACTTAGCAGGGAGGGTGGGGGAGGGAGGTCTGCTCCCCTCACACAACTGCTGCTAACAGGGACAGCATCCGACCTGAAGGGGACGCGGGGCCTAGTTGTAAATCAGTGTTCAAAACAACCACTTCCAGCTTTGTACATAAATTATACATTACTGAGCAAAGGTACTTGCAGATCTTGGATTCACAGCTCCGCAGAAAAAGACTGACCACAGTCAACGTCAGCACCAAAGCAGAAGAAACACGCATGCTTATGAAGCGATCAGCAGGAGGGACTGACGCTGGGTTTTTCAGCTCTGCCTGCAGGAGCTCCCACCAGTCAGACAGACAAATAGGACCCTGTGATCTGGGAGTCCATGCAGCATGTTCAGGCAGCCTGAAAGAGGCCAACATTTCCCTCCTTGTGCCATCTCACTCTGAATTGCTCATTTGTACGTGCTGAGCATTGAAAGGGTTAACTTGGAGAGAGTCCCTCGATACCCTCTTCTGAACGTGATGGAAATGTCAAGTGACCCCTCTGGTCCAGCATGTTCACTCAGACCAGAGGCTGCTTCCTCATTAGCAACAATAAATTCAAAGCAGATGGGAAAACTGTGCTCCATTCTCTGATCCAGCTTTCAAAGCCCTTTGATTTCAGAATGCCTCGGCTGCTCTTTGACTTTTCTCACCTGTCAAATTCCTTGGCAAGATTGATAGGTTCTGGACAGGAGGACATCAGTTCAAATTCTGGTACTGGTCCTCTCCCCTGCTGAATTTTCCACATCTGACCATGTTAATTGCAGCTTCTCTCTCCGCCTTTGATGTAAAGACCCTTTGATTTTTTCCCTATCTTTCCTCCATCACCAATTTATTACAACACTTTGCAAGGGTCAATGGCTAACTCCTTACCAGGTCTGCATTACTTCTCTCATACACAAACTGTTGCCTGCATGTCACCAGGCCAGGCTAGGAACCACTCAAAGCTATGATAAGTTTCTTTAGAGAGCGTGCTCTGTTTTTTCCACACCACAAGCCAAAAGCCATGAAGTAAGGGGAAGTTTGGAAAGGACAGCAAGATAGCAACTGAAGTATTAATGGCTGGAGAAGACACCACAGCAAATGTAACACCAGGACAGGGTCAGTGAACGAGTGAGATGTCCCCATACCACGGCTTGTGGAAATTTGGGCAGGCAGGTGCTGCAGAGTGACTCGGGCAGGAGATGAGTGTACCGCTGCTTCTGACAACTCTTTCCCTCAACTGGCACGAGACATTTCCTGCAGCCCCACCCGTGCCTTACTGCCTTTTTCACAAGGACATTTTTCCCAGTCCCCAGCCATGTATGTGAATTTTCAGCTGACTGCTTCTCATCCCACCCAGGCAGTGGGAGACTGAGGGACCCTCTCCCCCCTCCCCATGACCATTGAAGTCTCCTCTCACATCCTCCCGAGGCTCCTTGAAAGGACCCTGTGAAATGAGGAGGCACAGAAACAGTGATTTAGTCAAGGTTACCCTGGTGAGCAACCCTCACCCTGAGGCCCTGACACCGCAACATCTTTCTGGAGGCTCAGAGCCATCTGCCTTCCCCCTGCCCCTCGGAAGAGGCCCATTTTAGCTGCTGCCATCCTGCCCTGCTCCATCCTGTCCTGCCTCCTGCCCCGCTAAAATCCCCTGCGTAACTACTACCCCTGAGAATGGAGCTGTGCCTGTGATTGCCGAAATTCTGGGGAGCCTCAGAAGTAGGTAGGGGTCCCTCCCTCCTTCCCTCCCTCCCCTCAAAGCTCAGCTTGAACAAGGCAACACTGGCTGATGAGGCTTGGCAGATACCCCATTTACCATCACAGTCCCATCACAGACTGAGACCAGCTCTGGCAGTTAAGCCAGCTGCTATACTCCAATACACCATTTCCAACTTTGAAAAGCAAACTTGTGTTTCCCTGTGGATCTGTGATCTTGGCAGCAGAGGTTTGTGGTCCCTGTTCCCCACTCTCCTTCTGGGCGCTGCAGATGCTGCTCCTCACCTGCGACCCAGGACAGGGGTCATACGCCATCAGAGGCTGTGAAGAAACACTCCTGAAAACTGAGCAGGTCCTAGTCATCCTGGAGCTGTCCTGTCTGGCC
Organism: Theristicus caerulescens; assembly: GCA_020745775.1. Classification (NCBI taxonomy): domain Eukaryota; kingdom Metazoa; phylum Chordata; class Aves; order Pelecaniformes; family Threskiornithidae; genus Theristicus; species Theristicus caerulescens. The sequence goes on along the minus strand of CM036564.1, from coordinate 22,630,908 downwards.
CTGGCTCTTCAGGAAGACCACAGAAAAGTTTGCCTAAGCAAGGCAAGCTGAAATGAGGCTAAGCTGTTGCATTGCACACAAACCTCTAGGAAAACCTAAGTAATAAAACCAGCCTCAAATCACATTAGCCTGAGGTTTTGACCTCTCCCAGAGCTGCTGACCCAACAGTCTTCCGAAGTACGGCAAAATTCACTTTTATACCTCCCTGTGATTACTCCCTACTCCTTGCAAAAAATATAGCAACGCAAATTCCTAGAACTAATGAATGGCTACTGGGATACCTCAACTGTCACAGCATGTGGCAGGCTGTGAGAGCAGGGGTAAGACACAGAGACATTTCCTTTGCTAAAAGCAGCTCTCCAGTCACCATCAGCAAGATTGACCTTATGATGCACAGATCAGCAAAAAGCTGATTCCATGCAATGAAGAACAACGACGTATTAATCAGGTTTTTGACTAGACATTTACTTATGCCCAGTGCTTGATAATCCACCTTTTGTCCTCAAACCTATTGCAGACAATGTATGTTTTTACACACCCTGTGGTAATGCAGAGCTGTGCCAGTGGTGTATTCAACATGCACGAGGAGGTACATTTCGCAACACATGTTGCACTTCCAAATCCCTCGGATGCTTTCAAAGATTTCCCCATCGTGGTCCCTTTTTGCTGAAGCCAGTGCACACAACTCAGTTGTTGGAAGAGCAAGCCGGGATCCAGGGGTCCTGTCCCAAATAATGCAGCAAGCCTTGTGCTCAGGCTGTTTCACCTCTCTCCACCTGTGAGGTACATCAGGGTAAGAGCCAGATCATAATTTCTTCCTAGCTTACACACAGAAGCTGAAAAGCTTTAGTTCTCTGTAAGGGACTGCATAATAGCCTGCATAAGGATTTTGAGCCAGGACTGGGTGATGGTTGTTTCAGTTCTCTCCAGAGAGACAGCAGTGGGTGCACGCACACAGAACTGATGCGTGTCTGCATCAGGGCACCCACAGCTCCTACTTGCTTCTGCTGTGGGAGATGTGATCATAACAATTTTAATGATCAGAGACAAGGGTGCAGGAGGGAACCAGAGAACTTGCCATACAGCAAGGGGAGGTGCAAGATGATGCTCAAAGGCTGCAAAACTGTTGTTTGATGGTTATGGAGAGACTGAAGACTGCTTTGCCTTCCTCCTCCTTTCACCATGCAATCACAGGCACAGCAGAAACAAGGAAGCGTTTTGTTCACAGCAAACAAAAGCCAAGCAAACAAAACTGATTTCTAGTTCAGCAAATTGGAAGAGAGAAACATTTAGCTACGTGTTAATGAGGCTGCTGTGGAGACTTCGGCCAACAGAAGAGCACAATTAATTTTTACTGAAAGTATCGGAACATCAGACACTGAAATACCAAAGCTTTGGAAATGTGTGCATCTTGGATATTGATTTACTTGTTACTTCCATGTAGTCAAGTATAGATGAGGGGTGGGGTTACCCTATAGCTAAGTGTACTTCTAAAACTCATTCCTTTCCTCCCAGCTTTGGTAGCTGGGCCTGAAACAAAGGTGTCACTTCCCCTCTTCCCACCGTGAGGGACTTCGTCCTAGTTTAAGTGAATCGCTTGTAACTTCCCAAAGTGCTCAACACCTAGGTCACTGTTTCCAGTGCCATGCTAGGGGCCAGCAAAGTGGGCTGTAACAAACTAGAACAGGGAAAGCAAGCACAAAGGGGAGACGCTCCATTGCTCCGGCAGCAGAAGCCTTCGGAAGAGCAGTGATAAAACCAGTTCAGGGTTTTTCCTCAGTCTGTAGTCTTGGGGCAGATTCCACTGTCTATTTTTACTTTGGACTTGAAATAAGTAAATTATTTGGTTTTTTTCATTCTCTCTCCTCACAGCAGCTTATAAATCTTAAGTCATAGTGTTTGTAAAGCAGTCTGCGATCCCCAGAGAGAAAGTACTGCTGGAAGGCCAACTAGCAGCATTAGCCAGCCTGCCATCATGGAGCACAAGGCAGCCTGGAGATGGTGCAGAGGGAGTAGAAAGAGGGGAGTGATGAGGCAGCCAGCCCAAGGGCCATCCTACCCCAGCCCCTTTCCTGTCTGAGAGAGAAGATACTCAGCTTGCCACAATACAGTCTAATATTCAGAGGATCACAGTTTTGACTTTTGCCTCAGGCCTTCCAGACTCTGGCACAGCATTTCAAATTGCATTAGCCTGGAAAAGAGGTAAACAAAAAAATTTATATTTTTTCCCAGGCATTGCTTAAAATAGAAAGCAAACAAATGTCATTGCTGACATACACAGCCCCGGAGACAGCAGTGAGATGCACAGACACAGACAGATGCATGCGACTGGCCCCTGTGATTGATCAAGACTACAATTCCCTATCTATCAACCCCAACATTTTCAGGATATAATTTTTTTTTTTAATATCAGATTATGGAAGATAATTAAACACCTTTCCACTCACATGCTGGGCCATTTGGTGAATAACGTGAATACAGTGGTGGTTTGTTCTCAGTTTTCCATCACTTTCTTTTCCCCAGTCTCCTGTGTGGCTATTTCAAAGCACATCTTTATGATGTCCTTTTACTCTATTCAAATCCCCATCTGTTTGTTTCATTAGCAGTCTCACTTGGGGGGTGGGGTGTATTTAGGAGGGCATTCAACATTCAAAAATTAAAAGCCTTGGAACTAACATTATTTAATTGGAAAATGATAAAGTGCTGCTCTTTGGCATTTTTCAGAAGCTTGTCTAAAAGCACCCCGGTGACAATTTCTTGATACTTTCCCCTTCTCTTTTACCTTTAACTGAGAATCACTGGTTTACTTGCAGACTGAAGAGGACTAAATGCTTCATGCATTTTAAAGAGAGGTTGTTAAATAATCAGGCTAATACTAGATGGGTTCACTTATTTATCTTGAGTGCATGGCTCTCGGCAAAGAAATGTGATGTTGCTGGACACAACCCCAGTCCCCCCAGAACCACCAGCCCCTTCTACCCCGCCTTCAGTGGGGTCAAATCTAACAGAGATTGCTCTAGGCTAGCAGTTCATAGGCCAGCAACACATTTGATTAACGAGAGGGCGGCCACACAGCTTATCTAGAAAAATGCACAATGCCATAAAATAAGCAGGCATAAAAAGGGGAGCGTTTGTCACCCACAGTGCCAGTGCCACATGGAAGACAAAGGATCATTTTTCATGTCTCTACCAGGGAGTGCAAGGTTGTTGGGACACGATGGCAACTAATAGATCTCGGAAAAAATCTGAGTAATTTCTTGCTGAACCAGAGGGAGAGCAATGAATTCAGCTTCATGTCTGCATGCTCCCTTTGTTCCATAGCACAGGATGAAAAACAAGCCCAGCCAGAGAAGGAAAAGGAGACTATTGCATTGCATTTGATTATATTGCATTGCATTTGATTTTTGGGTGAGGAGGCTAGCTTGGCTGCAGGGGGAAAATGGAGATCAGGCAGACTAAAAGCATGAAGCGTCACACAGTGATTTGTTTCTTCACTGGGCCATTAACTCAGCAGTAACCATCCCAGATGTTTTATTGGTTTAGATCCTGGATTTGAAAGGTTCTTTCTTAAGTTTTGACTCCTAGACTCACCCGACTACAGCCGAAGCTATAATTTCCGACTGGAAAAAACAAGACACTTGAAAAACACAAACACATCATAACTAATGCACTGTTAATCTGCCTGAATCCAGGGTCCTGCTTACAGAGAAGTATGCTACCACTTCTATCTGCACAGGCTACTGACTGAAAATATGACTGCATTAGAAAGGCATAAGTGGTGCCTCACATGCTGGGGATGTCTGGTGTTACCAAGCCATTGCTGGTGTACTGATAGGGAGAGACTTCCCCAACCTGCCGCCTCAGAACAGGGACAGTTACTTGCCTCTTCCTACTGGCTGCCTAAAGACAGTGAACGGCGATCCAAGCAGTTGGTCAAGCCACAGCAGTGCAGCCACACCTGCTCCATGCTGGCAAGCTTTGGGACAAAACTATCAGAAACAGTGTGGCCAGCAGGACTAGGGAAGTGATCGTTCCCCTGTACTCAGCACTGGTGAGGCTGCACCTTGAATACTGTGTTCAGTTTTGAGCCCTCACTACAAGAAAGATACTGAGGTGCTGGAGTGTGTCCAGAGAAGGGCAATGAAGCTGGTGAAGGGTCTAGAGAACAAGTCTTATGAGGAGTGGCTGAGGGAGCTGGGGTTGTTTAGTTTGGAGAAGAGGAGGCTCAAGGGAGACCTTATCACTGTCTACAAGTACCTGAAAGGAGGTTGTAGAGAGGTGGGGGTTGGTCTCTTCTCCCAAGTAACAAGCGATAGGACAAGAGGAAACGGCCTCAAGTTGTGCCAGGGGAGGTTTAGATTGGATATTAGGAAAAACTTCTTCACTGAAAGAGTAGTCAGGGACTGGAACAGGCTGCCCAGGGAAGTGGTTGAGTCCCCATCCCTGGAGGTATTTAAAAGACGGGTAGATGTGGTGCTTAGGGATGTGGTTTAGTAGTGGACTTGACAGTACTATGTTTACAGTTGGACTCAATGATCTTAAGGGTCTTTTCCAACCTAAATGATGCTATGATTCTAAACCTCATCATACAAGAGGGTACAAAGCCCATACAAGATGGCCTCATCCCAAATTGTGATAGGAACCGATAGTAGACGTTAGGCTGTGAAAATATCCCAGAAAAGTTCAGAGATGGCCTTTAATTGCTTGAATTACCTTCCATCAGCAGGACACCGTAAAGCAGTCATGTAAGCTGAAGAGAAAGCAAGGGCAGAAGGCCCTCAGACTGAGCACGCACAGAAGCACCAGACCTTCACCAAAGGGACACATAACATGAAGCTCACAGAAGAATCTAACCACAGGCACAAATAAAACAAGAAATTCTTCAGGGCATCTTGCTACTGAACAGAGTTGAGGGCAGACAGACCCAGTGGCATTTTCCTAGCTGCTGAGAGTGGTAGGGGAAAGCCCTCCCATAGCCTCAGGAATCCTTCGTAGGCCCCTGCTTGGCTGACAGTGTGAAGTCAGACACTCTCCAAACAGCACAGCACAAGCTCATTTCCAGATGACATTTCATGTTCTTATCCCTCCCTCCCCCTCATTTCCCCCGCCTCTGCCAAAGATGAACTGTGTTGCTTCTGTTTAAGGGGATGCTTGGATCCCATAATGTGGTTTAAGGGCTTTCAGACAGACTTACTCCCGGGGCTGCCATGCAGGCTCAGCTACCATCTTCAGTCACTGGAAGAAGGCTGAAGCCCAAAGCCCTCATCTTGAGCATATCTATCAATTCAAGATCTCCCCTCACATGGATCTAGTGACATGAAAAATAAAAATCCTAGGAATGATTAATTCCTTAAAGGCTCTCTTACTTCAGAAGTAGGACAGCCACCATCAAAAGTCCACTTAGCACAGCTCAGCAGGACAAGAGATGAACCACTGGCTACAGGTGATTGTAGAAGCTCAGATCAGCTCTGCTTCCTCTGAAGTAAGTGCCTGTTTCTTCAAAAGAACGTGAAACCCTCAGGTGTGCCTGTGCAGGCAAGTTCTGTGTCACTGAGAAATGATGGATAACCCTGAAGCCACTGGTGCTACCCAGCACATCACGCAGCAGTATTAACCTCTGCACGGGGGTTACAAGCCTCATTACCCAGCAGCTTAATGGAGGCCCACCCTGACACAGCAGTATTGATTTCAGCTCTCGCGCTAGGTGGAATCTCACCATGCACGTGGCATACACACACCCCAGGAAAAACATAAGGGTGAAGGCGATTTCTGCTTTGATGCAATTAGCAGGCAGCAATGCTATTAGCTGTCCAGCTCCCTGCCTCCCTCTTCCTCCCCAGCCAGGGCCTCATCCTCCTGGGATTTTGCATTCGGTCCTCTGTCTCAGCGTCACATCACAGCTTCTGCTTACGGCCCGAAGCACATGCTCAAAGCCCACCTTGCTGTGCACAGTAAGTGCTTCTCTACACTGCACCTAGCCTATGCTGGAAACAGAGTTCCTCTGCTTACTTTATCAGATTAATACAAAAAATCCTATCAGTATAGTGGCAGGCTCTTAATAATGATTAATAGTTGCAACTTAGGCGCAATTAACGAAGGGAAGGGTTAACATCAGCGTTTGTGTGACTGAGGCTGTCAGTGAGGATTAGGGGAAACACCCATCACATCTCTAAGTTCTTGTCTGCTTCCACTTCCCTTTAAACAGAACATATTTTGGACAGTATTAAAGTAATTGGGCTCATTAATTTTTTATGTTTTTCATTTGTCTTTTGCAGATCATGGCTTTTTTTTCTTCCTCTGGTCATCATCACCATGGGAAATTAGCTCCTAAGGTCTTACTAATTCTTTGCTGGCAGTCTTTAATGGCCTCGTATCTCACAAGGCATTTCATTCATCTGGCGACTGCCAGGCTGCTAGAGCACCGGGGTGCTCTCCCCCCTGCACCCCTTTCCTCAAAGCAGAGATAAGAGCGCAGCTATTTTAAAAGCAGGAGGTGAGATGAAAGCGCTCGCTTCAGATCAGACGCTGCTGCCATTCCATAATTAACTTTACCTAAATTTTTAAAGGAAGAAAAAAAAAAAAAAAACCATCCAAGAATCATTTCAAACCACTCTCTCCCCCACATGTTAGTCATCTCACTCTTGATACCGATATCAAGAAAAGGGGGGATTTTTTTTTTTTTTTTAATAATATTACCAAGCCACCCTTCAAAGCACTATCTTGAGCTCATTTTTCAAATGCCAGCATAAAAGGCAGGCAGGTCGCTCTCTTCTCTCTGTAGTTCCCTATATCACTTTGGGCTACCTGTATGCTCAGGGTCAAAATGACAATTCTCCCTTCCACTTCCTCCCCTTCCTTTCCCAATTGCATAAAGCAAAAAAGGTTGGTGCCGGCCATCTGACAAAGTGTTCCTACAGCCCCTGTAGGAACCCATGCCCCTACCCTCCACACACTGCAATTGCAGTTCGTATCTTTAAATCAGCATTATTTATGGCAAGCCACTTCTAATACACTCTAGCTCCCTTCTGGAGAAATTCACAGTCCACATATTTGTTAACCTGTGGAAACCTACTGAAATACCTACTCTGGGTTAAGTCTCAGCCTGGAAACTTATTCTGGAGCAGAATCCTTCTCCACACAAAGAGCTATACAGAATAACTATTCCAATAAGTCTGCAAATATAAATAAGGCAAACAAGTAGCTAGAAGTTAGAAGGCAATATGGAATTCAAATGTTTTTTTCTGTTTTTAGATCACTGCCCGAATTTTTGCAAAAAGGAAGAGAACTTGAAACAGTTATCTACAGGTCCAGACTTACCTCCTCTTTTTTTTTTTTTTCTTAAATCTGCAAAAGTCTTCTGTTAAATTGAATGGATTTAAAAGATTACAAATGGATGGATAAGACAGCACTACCTGGTGGTCAGAAGGCTGGATCTTGGAAGATGCAGGTTTTGTTATTCCTGAAACTCATCTTGATGTCTCTCCCTTATCTCAGGTGTCCCCACTTAAAAAACAGTGCAAATCATCCTCCTGTCCCTGCAACTGATAAAAAGGAAGAGAAAGAGTAACACGACTGATTAGTTGCTTGAGAAACATGACTCCAACAAAGCAGCCAGAGGATTTCTATCTAGCTTCATGAAGGAAGGTGACAATCAGTCTAGAATGATTTTCATGTATTTCAGGTGTCAGATACCAGACAGCCCAACTCGTGCTACCAAAACTGTAACAGCCATTGCTTTCAACTGTGAGAGCTGCATCAGCACCAGCTCCACCCGGGCTCATGGCACAGGAAATTCTAACCCTGACCTGCAGCCAGCTCCGAGAGACTGGCTTTGCTGATGAAGATCTGCTGCAACTCTCAGATGCACAGGGTTGGGGTTTTTTTTCCCCTGTAGAAGCTGAGGTGTGATTTTATCTTATGTAATCCATGTCTTAACCAGCATATCTAACACAACACCTTGAAAGCAGATATTTAAGCCAGCTCCATTATTTCTGAAACAGAGCACTCTCCAAATCCACTTTGGATAATTCTGCTAACTCCTCTGCTCTGCACAGACTGCCAAGGGAGAACAATAAATACAGTAACAGATGCATGGAGAATTTTTGCTCTTGACTTTGCATCATATTTGAGTAAAGAGAAACTAGCAAAAGAGCGGCCAAATATCAACCATGTTTCCTTAGTCTGCAAATGCACTTATTGTGCAGCATTTAAATCTTTTTTATTCAGTTATAAGAGCTGGAACACTTAAGAAACCCCCAAAGGGGTTGTATCTGTATTAAACAGCCAACCTTACTGTCCTCCCCTTACCCCACACCTCTGCAAGCTAGTGCTACTTCGGATGCAGTGTCGGGCTAAGAGCATTTTCTAAGATATCTGTCACGAACAAATGAGAAGAAAAATCTACCCTGTCAAATAAAACACCATACTTCTTCATCACTGTGCTGCAACATGACTCGCATTTGTCAAGGAAATACCAAGCATTCCAAATAAATGCAATAGACCATTCATTCATTCAATCAAATTGACACTGCCAGGGCACTCCTCTAGAAGTGAGCTGGTTTGGGTCAAACTGAGCTATTACTCCCATTGTTCTTACAGAGATGAAGGCTCTTGTACTTTTGTGCTGAGAAATGACCATGGTTTAAATTTGAAGGAGTTACCGGCCATGGTATCAAGTAATGAGATAGGAAATTTTTTACCTCAGGGTAAATGGTAGGAATTAACCTGAGGTGAGAGCTACTGAAAAAAAAAAAAAAAAAAAAAAAAAAGTACTTACCTGGACAGTGGCTGTTGGGAAGCATATAGGAAGCAATGGTCCCAAATCAGTTCTCGGTGAAAAGGGGTCTTCTGCACAGTATCCAGCACCAAAGCAACTGCACTACTGAACCACTTTGTGCCCGGTCCCACGGAAATGCTAAGGGCTGGATCAGCCGCAAAACTGCTCTACCTTTTCACCTGCAGTGGTCCCCTCAGTAAGGCTGTAAGGAACACTCTTGTGATTTTGGGAAGCAGAGAATCATGTTTCGGTTTATCTATTCACAGTATGTTTGGCAGATAAACAGAAAAGTTAATTCCCTAGACAGATCAATCCAGTACTTTTCCAGAGTGCTTTATGCAATATACATACCCTCAACTTCTTTGCTTTCAAAAGCAAAGATGACCTGTGAATTTCCACATGAAGATGCCTTTACTTCAATTAATAACAGCACATCATTTTGGACTACAGCTCCCCAGAAAGTGAAAAGCTGCTTAGTTCTCTCACTGATAGAGAACTGAGGCTGAATGATTAGGAGACTGCTTGCAAATCAGCAAGAAAAGATGCCCCATTAAGAAATCACTGCCGAAATAAACTATGTATTTAATTTTTAAGGTGTAAAAATTAAGATCTTTAAACAAATCGAAGCAGAGAGAATAAAAATGATTAATCAGGGAGCTTAGCTGGAGAGTATGCTATTTATTTTCATAAGTGGCTGTCTTCTGAATCAACATTTCTCAAGCATAGCTCTTGCTGGGGCATGACTGAATGAGCCAGCTCTGAGACCCCAGTGTTCCCTCCCCTGCAGAGAGCCCATTGTGGCAGCCACAGCAGCTCTGTCTCCCTTGTACCACTGGCGTGAATTCTGGATCCACAGATATTTATTTTGGGGCAGTTTGCCAGCATCAAAGACAGACTACCATCTGAGAATTTTGGTGAGGGTATGTGACTTAATTAACCAGGATAATGATAAAACTGTCATGCCTTTGTGAAGGTAGCAAGTGGAGATGAATCATGGAAGTGAAATATGCCAACCCCTATATACTTCTATAGATTGAAAAATTTAGACATAACATTCGAATCAGTTCTCCTTAGTCTGTGAAAACAACTTCATAACATAAGGGGTACTTCTTAACGCTAATCCTTTGAGTGATAGGACTGTTTCTAATGAAGTACCTTGACAAGAAGAGTGGCTATGATCCAGACGTCAAGTGGGTCTGGACTTCATAGGGCTGGACGGTTCCCATGATAGTGGTGGTGCTTGCATCAGCCATCTGCTGGGGAAAGAGCCCTGACATGGGACTTCAGCCAGACACACAGCCTCCACAGAGCATCTCAACTTGAATCTGGCTCGCACGACTGGCACATGGATCATGGACCTGGAGCTAAACAGGGACATGGTGCTGGGAATGTAAGTGGTGGGAAAGTGACAGGCAGAAAGGAGGAGGTAGAAGCTAATGCTAAAGGCCCCTTAGCCCTGCTAGTAAATCCATATGCAGCAACCAGCACAGAGCACTCATCTCTGCTGAAGCCTCTAGAGCTTTGCTAGAAAGCAGACAACAACAAAACACAACTGCTTCAGATGCCTCATCTTTGATAGTACAAACAGAATGGCAAAATGAAAATGAGAAATTATGAAATTAAGCAATTTTCATTTGTATAAATATGGAGACATATTTATCAGTATATTTTGATACACAGATGTACATGTGGGTTTCCAATATCACTTCCTTTTAAAAATATGTTTAAAACCCACAAAGATTTAACAAAACACTGAATGCAAAAGAAGTTGGAAGAAGCCTCATGTAGGAGGCTATAAAACTAAAGCAACTGAGACTTCACGAAACAGCATACATCCTCACTTGTGGACAGTATTAAAACACCAACTTTATTCAGGAATACAGAATACATTTTTGAAGATTTCCAGTTTACAAAAGTTTAAGACAAGGTTGTGTTTCAACATACAACCTCCCTTAAAGCTCTTATGTAACATCTCCATTTCGAGTTGACAAAACCCCTCAAATCAGGAAAAAAAAAAAAAAAAAAAGGACAAATGAAGGCCACAGTCCTGTACTGGGATACATTCAGGCAGAACCCAGCACAGTATTGAAATTCTTTCTGCAGTCACATATTTTAGTCCATAGGTGCAATATAGCCTTGTATTAATAAAAAAATACTTCATATCTAGTACAAACTGCAAGAAGAGCATTTGTCTTACCATTTTAGTTCCAGGAATTATATGCAAAGTAGCTTCTGATGAGCAACAGTTAAAAACAGTACTTGCCATCTGACCACCACGTTAAAAATACAGCATTAAATTCTTCCTTCATTTATACAATTTTAGATATTCATTAAAAATTAAATTCAGAATCAGTGTCCCTCTATCCTTTTCATCGTTAATAGTTTTTCTTATCTACTAAAACCATTTGTCTTTCCTAAGATGTTTAAAAAGTAAAGTGTACAAGATTAACAAGCTGCAGCATTAATTACAATGAGAGTCATCATCTCTTTCCTCCACTCAGCTTCTAAATCTATCACAAGGGCCCTATTAGCTGTATCAAAGTGAAGCGGTGTAAATAAAACTGATTTGACTTAAAAGGAGAGGAAGAATGAATGCAGACTAATTTAAAAATCACAATGCAGTCAGTGTTGTCATGTATGTCACTGTAGACAAGAGCAGAGAAAATTATTCACAGGCTCTCTTTTAAAAGCATTACTGCCAGTTTTCCATTAGCACAATACCAGAGAGGTAAATTGTAATTTGCCTTACACAGAACTTCAGGTTATTATATCAAGTGGATTCACTAATGGCCTAATTTTAAATACACAGCACTCTGACTTCACCAGAGGTTACAGACACTCAAAACTCCTGAAATTTATTTATTTGTTTATTTTTAAATAACCCAAATCGTATTTCCAACAGGCTAATCCACATCCCTTCATTTACCTGAAGTAGTGATTTCTTCAAATTGTTTTGTTGGAATCAAATATATTAACACCCGCACTGAGGAGAACTACTCACTACAGTGATCACCATTCAATACAGATGTGGAATCAGAATTTGGCTCTGGAAGAAAACTTTAATTGGTTTTACTTTTGTAAGAATAGGCCTTTGAAATAACATCCGTTTGTTTAAATATTAAGTATAAAGGAAAGCTCCTGGAGGACTAACCTCAAACTAAAAGGTTAAGAGCAATTGCAAATAATAGAATGATCAATTCCAATTTTGCTGGCTACTGAAAAGAAATCCTACCATATGGTATTTCATGAACATTTAACTTCAGCCTTACAAGCTGCAGGATTTTCAATGAAATATTTAATTCCATCAGTGCGGTTGTTGCTACCATGCTTTCTCAAAGATTCCACTGAATAATGCAGTATAACGCTGTATTAACACTACAGAAGTGACACATTATAAACAATTTCTGTGTGATACTACAGCAATCTCCAAAGAAACCAGCTAGCAAATCTGTTCTACAAACCAGAAAACTGGAGTAAGATGAAAACCCCCCTTAAAGTTTTAGCATGCCTTTTTGGAACAAGATACTGAACTTCTGTACTCCTCAAAGCTCAGTGGTCCCCTTAAGTAACAACAAAGAGGAAGACAAGACTTGTTTCTCTTTTTGGATCTCTAGACAATGATATGTAACAACACTCAGAAATGCAGTTAACAGCCTCCCAAATCAACAGTCAATCAGAAAGGCACAATCTCCTTTTGTAACTCATGTTCTCAAAAATTAAAAGATTCCTATACAAAGATAAATTCACCCTTAGCTGGAAGGGAAAAATGTCACACCATTTAGAATGTTCCTTTTTTTTTTTTTGTAAAGTCCAAATGGATTATCTTAATGCAAAAGTTACATGAATATATACAACCTGAAAGAGTATCTTTTTTTTAATATATATATATATATATATATATATATGTACATATATGACAGTGACTGACCCAGAAGGCAGAAGCAGCAGGCTATGTCCACTCTTTTCCTACTTCTTAGCAATGCAAGACAATGTTTTCCGGATGCCATAGGCAAACAATATTGGGTTTGCACACACCCTGGTGTCTTGGAATACACGTGGTGAAATGCAGTCCCCTGTGGAAGGCTTGTGTGAGGGATACGTGCCATGTAAGTTACACTGGACACAAGGATTTAGTTTCACTAATACAGCCTTAGGCAACTTTAAAATTAAAAAGATGTCTAATTCTAATGAAACTACTGTGAAATCTTCAATAGTATGTTTTAAAGTCCAATATAATGTTTTAAAAACTGCAACAGAAAAACGTTAAGGCTAATTCTGATACAGCTTTACGTAGCTCTCTTACAGAGGCCGAGCAGAACCTTAACGAAAGGCAAGAGGGACAGCAGGACCCAGTGCTCACAGGAGACACCCCTGTGCCCACCTTTACCATTAACTCAGTTAGGTACCTACCTGTAGAAAAAAAGAATAACTGTCTCCTATGTGACAATGATAACAGTCTGTCTACCAAGTCGGACGGAGTCATTAATTAGCCATGTCCTGCTTTGTGAAGGATAGCATAATTACATTGCTTGAGCTCCCAGCAAGGATGAAATCTGACCCAATCTTGTACATTGCTTTACAAGGACCTAGGAGCATCTTCACCAACGCACTTCAAGACAGGCTGTCTAAGCCTGTAATTAAAGGCTGCCATTAATCTGCTTCCAAAGTCAACCAAGCCCATCAGCATTAGAATTCTCCAGTGCTCCCCACCATGTCATCTCAGTCCTGGAATGACCTGTGCTTGTAAATCCACCTGGCCCCTGCCTCTTACATACCATGGCAGTAGACTCTAGAGCTGGAAATGAAGAAAAATACCACAAAAAAAATTCAGGTGTATGTGTGGGAACTGAGACTGAACTTGAGTCATTCCCCTACCTACACTCAAGCTCAAAAATTCTTGGGTTCTGAGCATATAACCTTTGGGCAAAAGAAGTTACCTTAGAAAGATGGGGAGGAAGAAAGCAAAAGGTGTGGGCAGCCAGCTTCCTTCATTTCCATTAAACAGCAAAGTCTGTTTAATGACACTGTTTATTACATGGAAGAAGGAATGGGAAATGTGGCTGATATAGACAAATATAAATAATTTTTCAAGGCCAATTTCCCCCTGGACAAGAGAGGGACATTTAAATGACACTGCATTGTTTTCTGTATACTGAGCACAAGCACAGCACTGCAGTGGCATTTAAATTCACAGCTTACCTTCCCTCTTGCCACTCTGAATACCTTTACCTCTGAGGTGCTTTCACATGGGTGATTCAACACTGGGCACTGAAACACACTTCACAGGACACCATTCCAAGAGTTACGACAAAACAGGCACAAATAATTCTGTTTTTCTGCAGAAGCTAGAATTTCAATCAAATGAACACGCATAATGGCAAACTCCGTAAAAAAAATGAGAATATTGTAAGTGAAACTTTGACATTTTAGAGTTCTACTGGTGCAGTAGAACTAAGCCTATGTAATACACTCCTTACACAGTATTACATGTGTATCCATGCATGTATGTATACACGCTGTAGACAGGGCCAACAAGCCCACCACCTTTCACTACATGACCTGCTTTCAGTTATTTTACAAATATAAAAAACTAGTCATTCACACTAAAGCTTTCCATGATGGGTGTTTGCCTCAGGCTGGTTTTGGTGTTCAAGATTTAGCTGAAACAGTCTGGGTTTTTCTTGGTTGGGCTTTTTTTTTTGTTTGTTGCTTGGTTGTGTGGTTGGGCTTTTTTTAAGAAGAAACACATGGAGTAATGTTGTTTTGCCACAGTTGAAAAGAAGTCTTGCGCTGGTTTGTCGAGAAGCTTCAGTGCCTCTGTACTCAGCCTTGAAGTCTGACAGATAAGCCAACCTTTGTGGTGTTCCTGAGAAAACCCATACAAATTTGGCCTAGATATTAACCCTGGTTTGACCAATTAAAGAGTTGTTGCATCCTCACAAGCTTAAACTCTGAAAATTACATTCACAGTGAGAATGTTCCAGGCCATGAAGAGAAGGGTCAAGTAGGACATTTTCTGCAATTTGAGCACTGCCAGTGGACTAGCACTGGGCACCAGACCTCCAAGCAGAAAGACTGCCTCTCATGTGCTTCAGTGACCACCAGTTGGTATCAGGCAGCAAGAAGGAAGAGCTCGTATGTTGACAGCACGGGAGGCAGTGTGAAAACAAAGAGTCCTTCTGGCACAGTTTTTGTGTGCAACATCTGTATATATTATACATGCACATATATACATTCATATACAGTAAACAGTCCAAGAAATACATCACATCAGTTCTTTGACAATAGCTCTGATGTTTCTCTTACTAGTCTCAACCGGAACTTGCTTGCAGAAATATTGCGGAGAGCTGATGTGACTCTAGGTTTAGCTCTCACACAGCTCTGTCTTTGATGAACCCAAAATACTTAATTCAAATATTAACTTAGTGTGGATTCAAATCAAGTCATCAGACACATGTCCCCTGAAACCTATTAGCCACAGCAGATTAACCCATACAGACTTGAAAAAGTAAATGCCTTCCTGCCCATCCCCAATACTGGAGCAGTTACACTTCCCTTTCAGCAATGTGGTTGGCCAGAGAATCGCTTTGGTCTGCTGTCCTCTCAAGAAGAGTTCTGTGGCCATCTATGCTGTCATGGATGTCTCTTGTCCAACTGCTGGTTGTGCCCAGAGGGCTTCCTGCCATGGGGGTGTCTGTGCTCACCAAGCTTCCCGTCCGAGATCGGTAAGGAGGAAGATCTGGCTGATTAGGGGATTCAGATTCAGAACAATAAGGCGGTGGAGGAAGGTCAAACCAAGGTGGTCTGCTGTAAGATACACAACATAGTAAGAGGTTACTGATAACAGTGGTATGGAAGAAAGTACATAGTTTTCCAATTATGAAAAAAACAAACAGTATTTCTTAGCTTTTCCACGATGACACCTATCAGGGGATCTCAAACAGACCTGCCTACATTACTCAGGTCATTCCAAAACTTCCACACCACCACTGGGCACCAAGGTTTCTGGCCAAGATGCAACATAGCTAATTACATCCTGCTTAACACTCTACACTCTGATTTTCATGAGTATGCACTTCCAACGAATCTCAGCTTACCCTCAAAGACAGCTGCAAGAGGTAAGAATTTTTCCTGTATAACATTTACACAACCTGAGAAAGTACTTTAAAAGAAGTAAGGTAAGTAGTGGATTTACACCTATAGATAATGATGTGAACACAAGAAAGCTCTGAGGAAACCTCCATTAAGTGACAGAGATTAATGGCTTACAGTCTACAAATAAATAACGAACTGAATTCTCCACACAACAAATCACTTTTGCTGTCATGATATCACATGCAGAGCAACTGCTAAGTAGGCATAGACGAGTACTGGATTCAGGTTTTTTTGATTCTGATAGTAAACAAGTAAAGGGACTGAAGGGTTTAGCGGATTGATAACAGGCCCTGGGAGCAATTAGCTCTGAAATTGCTGATGGTTTGTATCAGCCCAGGTGAGAAGTGATTACAATCTGGACAGCTGCTCATTTAGTTGTCCTTACTAATGAAAAGATATCATTATTATGAATGTCAACATTAAGACAAGGGAGCTGATGCCAAATGCAGCAGAGAACAGGAATGTAAATGACTATACTATCATTCTTAGATCCCAGAGTTCGTACTAAAAAATACCGACAGGGTGACAGTGAACAATCTAGATCATTAAAGTTCATACCATGCCCTTTTTATGTACAGAGGATGTCAGTCTAGCAGTTTTGTTTGGAAAGACTTTACAGAGAGGTTAAAACAAAGGTTAATTATCTACAAATAAAACCAGTGTCATAACTACAAAAACATCATAACCCAAACCACACCCACCCACAAAACTTCAAAGCACTTTCAGCTATTTAAAATGAGAACAGCGCTTTCCATTTCAGAGTCCTGTTCTTTTCTTCCATTGGTAAAGGGAAAGCAGTGCAGAGCAGAGGGACTATACAATTTCTTTATGCAGGAATTGAAGACCTCGTACCTTTATATACTTATCACATATGATCAGGGTAATTTGTAGTAGTATGACCTACAGCTTAGCTGGTTTTGGCAAAACTCCAAATTAAATTTTTATGTTTTGATTCCAGACTGGCACAGGATATCATTACTAGACAAGTGATACATTTGTTTGCATTCTCCTGCCATCCTTAAAATCTCTACTATCAACAACATGTGCTAAGAGCGCATGACTTAAGTTTGCCTTAAATCCCTTTAATACCAGTAACGGTAAGGGGACCTGAGGACCATTAATTTTTCATATGCAGGAAGAGCTCAAATTTTCCCAAATTTGGCCCTATGCATGTGACAGAATTGCAATGCTGTACTTCTGTCAAAAGCAGTAATAAAGATAAATGGGGAGCAGAAGCACAGATTAACAGAGCTGCAACCAGTAGTGTGAAACTTTGGTGAGCACAGAATCAGCTCCTGTACATACCTTTGGTCAAGCACAGCCTCTGAATAGGATGGCGGAGAGTCCAGGTCCACTGGCCTGTGGTAGGCCTGATTGGACATGTACTGGATCCCATTGTTGACGTTGTAGGTGACGCTGCAGTGGTGCGGGTGATCAAGGACCACCAGCCGGGACAGCAGGACAGGGTGTTGCAGGCGATGCACTGGCAGGGTCATGAGATTGTTGCGTTTCCGTTGGTGATGCAGGACTAAAGCAAGAAAGGCCACCACGAGTATGAAAATGACAGAGCTACCAATGATAGCATAGGTAATACTAGGGTAGTAAAGCAGCTGATTTTCAGAGGTCACATAATCTTGGCCACTGCCTGCCTCTGCAAGACAAAAGGAAAAGGAAGCCTGAGATGTGTTTCAATATAAAACTGCTCTTAACCTATGCTGTGTTTTCCACCAACTCACTGTGTGACAAAAGCAAGTTTTCCTTTTTAATTTGGATTGTGGTAAATTAGCTTATTAAAAGCATATACATGCAAATCAGAGATTGGCTGACTATCACTCAGTCCATCCTCACCTGCAATAAATGCCAGTAGATAAACTACTAGGGAGAGACAAACTGAGAAGGAGGAAAGTACACACCGTAGTAGGAAGCATGTGCACTATCATGGGAGTATCTTCCCCATCCCTACCTATCAGTCATAACTTTTTGTTTCCAGAGGCAAGACACCCAGTTCCGAGGCATAAGCACAGTACCTCAGCTGTACCCAGCAAAGCCCACTAGAATCAGAGATGCAAAAGGCCTGATCTTTACTTTTAATGATAACTTGCAGTACAGTCAAAGTTTACATGGAGTTTATCAAAAAAGGCAGCAACTACTGAAAGGGTTAAAAACCACAAGAGCAAGAAAGATGTTGTAAATACCTTAGTCACTCAATTAGATCAGAAGACACCCTGTTGTGATTTAAGGATGTTGTGAATACCTTGTTAGACTTGAGGGCGGTCTGATGTGATTTAGGGAGTAGCTAGAAGAACAGTTATAAGATAAGGGGGGCTCTGGGATAATTTCGTTACAGACAACTCGGCCTTGGCAGAACAGATGCACGGAACCAGGAAGATAGGAAGAAACAAAAGAATGGCAACAATAGTATTGAAGGACAACATCTACGTGATCCTAGGACTGAGTTTGCGCAGAAGCAAAGGTCAATCAGCGAACACAGTGAGGAAGACTATGAGCCTTCATCTGAAGACCCCCAAAGACCACCACAAGAGATGACTGCGCATGCGAATCAGATATTTACATATGTTAATAAGTTCCTGGAAATCTCATGTTTATACATAGCAATTCTCGGAAATCCTGTGAATATGTATGATTGTATAGTATATATTCTCTAAAAGTTCAGTAATTCATTGGAGCACTTATGGTGGAGAATCCCCAGTGCTGCCCAGCGCTGCAATAAAGAATACCTGCTTAATAGTAACTTCGTTGCTATTGAGTTTCATTTCAGGGACTCTCTGAATACTCCGTTTCTCCCTTGGGGAGATTCGGACTGTGAGGAGAAGCATCCGTGGATTTTTGTATCACTACATCCTGTGCTCCACAGAGCTAACAGTCCAAAATAAGTACAGGAGAAAATACAGATAGCTGCTCAGTAAAGGGAGGTTATTTGGATGCTTGTGATCAGAAGACCTCAGGCTGGAAAAATTTCAAAAGGAGAAAGGGTGTTGGAACAGCAAAAACAGCAATGCAAGCCTGGTAGATGTGATGATACCAATAAGCAAAAAGCAAAGAGTGCAGTGAAAAAAGTGAATGGTAAAAACAAAACAAAACCCCCAAACCAAACAAAAAAGCAGATTAGGATAGAACAAGATGAGGAAAAGAAAAACATGAGCTGGGCTGAGGCCATGAAAGATCACATAAGTGAACTTCAATTTGAGACAGAAATGGTGAAGGGAATGGTTGGAAATGGTAACTGAGTAGCAGGGAGCAGGAGCAGAAGCATGACCCTAAACAGCAGTATTAGAGGGATGATGAGAGATGAGAAGACCAGATCAGAAGAGATACTTCACATAGCACATAGTATATGCTTTATTTGCACGAGGCACTGAGGAATCGGCAAAGTTACCGAGAATTGCAAGAGAAGTAACAGTTGGATTTGTTCAGAGTCATGATACAGGAGGAGGAATGCGTGCCTGGGCTCTGGGCCGAGAGAAGCAAAAAGGTAATGGAGTAATGACTTTGGACAACATCTGAATGGATCTTGAACTGCATGCATATCTTATGAGAAAACACAATAAAAAGCAACAAAATTCAAAGGAAGAAAGAGGCTCAGAGACGCAAAATGGCATAAACACACTGATGCAACTCTGCTGCACTTGAGGCCAGTGCCAGCACCACAGAACCATGTTCCCCCAACTCCATTTAAGTCCCCTGTTCACAAGGTCATACAGACTTTGAGTAGTGTTTTCTTTTTTTGGGGAGAACTTCTATTTCTGTGCAGGCTGTAAATCCTTATAGCCTCAAAAAGAAAAATACTATTCTGATACAAGACATTCATCTATCTCAAGAAAAATGAGAGGCTGAGTAAAAAACAAAGAAGACAAACCCAACCCCTTGACCTCCAAAATCCACACAATTACAAGAGGACTATCCATCCAAATTCTTCATTTCCTACTGCAGAAGGCTGGGACACTAAATCTTAACATACAATCTTCCTTTCTTTCGCTTATCAACTAAAACTGCTTTTTGTTCACTCAGAATTGCAACTGAGCCACTTAAAAATTTCTCTAGCAACAAAATAGTGAAATATATACTGTGTCCAGCATAATAGGAGAGCTTTCCTCAAGCACCCATTGTTCTGCATAAAGATGCTTTGGGTATTTCTCTCAATATTTGATTTTGGTAGTTCACTTCCATGGTTAAACACCAAATCCCATTTTCCAGCATCCCTAAAAATAACTTATGCATTAGTTAGGTAAGATAATACAACATAAAATGGCTAATCCTTTAAACATCTCCATTTTAAATAATGGATATTTTAGTAAGAAGGCATGAGATGGGAAAGAAAGACTGTACCAGAACTAAGAGAACATGATTATTGGTCCTGCTACTGACTACAAAAACTACCACTTTTAAGTAGATCTGTTTTACTGATGATGCCACTACAACCAGAGACCAGAGCTTTGCAGGCCAACTGCAAGCCACACAGTTTTCTTTCATGTCAGCATGAATTCATTTCTCAGCAGGTACATATTGCTGTGACTTTTTTAATACACTCCCTAAATTCACCTGCTGAGAAATGAATTCATGTCACATATCACAGACAAGGGCCAGCATAGGGAGTACAGTGACGAGCAGATCATTTTTATGCTAACATCAACAAGTTTATTTGCAAGGAGTGCTCCATGGATGAATATCACTACCTGCAATTCTTCAGTGCAAGGAAGGTAAATATATTATGACATCTGAGTAAAATACCACAAGACTTTCATTCAACTTGGCTCACTGGTTACAGCGCATTGGCATAAGAATGAGAACAGGACGCCTTTGCAGACCTGATGAGACCTAATTAGTTACCACGGGATCATTCTGCAGCAGCACAGTCCCTTCTCTTTATAACCTCCATCTTATTAAAAGGGAAGAAAAATGAGAGAAGTGAATTATACATCAACTTCTTTTCAAAACTTTTAAGGTTATCCATCTGTTTAGGATAGCATCTTCTAGGTCCTGCACGAAAAGCCTCCATAAATCCAAACCGATTAACCAGATTGCTGAAGAAAAAATATTTTGTCAAAAGTCAGATGGGATCTGATGACCAGCTTTAGGACAGTCTGAAACAAAACATCTATTTTATCTGGTTTTATGGTCCTTTTCATACAAAAACAACCCACATATCTTGCAGAGATTTTGGGTAAATTTGCAGTTAATATGCTGTTTTGGAGCTTTAGGATTACTGTGGCTAATGAAACATCATTTGTTTACCAGTAACTCTCTGTTCCTTTTCAGGTGTTTAGATCTGTTGCTTGTATTCCCATTGAGTTCACTGTATCTCTGAGAACAAGAGCAATCTAAGGGCATGCCTACACTAGGGACTACAGGTCTGTGTAGAGATCTCTGAACCAGAAGTATAGCTGTGAAGGTGCTGTTTTGAATAGTGCTATCTGGTGCGGTATTTGAACCAGCTAACTCAGCAATATTGCTTTTGGGATCTGAATTAGCATCTCCATCAGCTCAGCTAGTTCTAGCCTGTGTGTCTCTAACATGGAGCTGCACTAAGGAGTACAGATACATCCTGTGAAGAGGAAAGAATTTGATTTATCTGTCGAGTGCTCTTTCTTGTGCCCTGGGCAGTGCTGAGTACTTTGCATGGAGACACTCTCTCCCCCCATAAAAAGAATCCAGCTCCCTAAATGTGCATAGTCTTTATACCTTTACAGGAACAGACATAGAGCACACCATATCTCTGAGTTGGAGTTCTGCCTAAGAAGATTCAGCTGTCATTGAAACAGTCTTCTTCCACCACCATAACAACCTTATTCTTGCCTTATAGGTAGGTTTTCTGGGCCAAGAAGACACCATCTTACGGTCCCTTAGCAAAACACGCTCACAAGTGAAGTCCAGTGGTATTTCGCTTCTGTTGTGGTGTCGTTTAAGCCAAGAAAAGACGGACTTGCATCTAACCTCCCTTTTCTAGCAAAGCCAGTAAATCCAAACCTATAAAGGATGAAAGTAACATTACTTGAGCCTATCAGCACTGCTTGGCTTGTAGCCCTAGAGAGGGCACTTCCCATTCAAGGAAAAGAAAAGAACTGCTCTTAATGGTCTTCCAAAATAATGCTCCGGCAAGAAAACTGCTCTATAGCACAGCTAAAACAAAAGTAGCAGAACTATGAGACAATTTTGCATACAACAGACTTTTACATGATGTTTTTTCTTTCTTACTGTATGTCTGATCTTGTTGAAATGAATAACTTCTTGGTAATTCCTTGGTAACATTCTGATTTTTTGTAGAGCCAGGTCAGTATACAGAGATGTGGAAGGGCATGACAGGTACCTAGCTGAGACTGCCCGATGAACCTCTATCTATATGTACACATTGTAATAGGGAGAAGATGAGACATAAGAACACCTGAAAAATCTTAGCTGGACATGCACGACTACTTTAGAAAGAAAAAGACACGATTCTTTAGTTCTGCTTTAGTAACTTTCAGCAAATGTTTACACATAATAGAAGTCATTGAACTGAATTTCTTGATAATTCAGTCATCTTCTCCCAGAACAAGCAGGTATTATCCAGGCAGGTTTAAATAGTTCTGTCTGCTCCGCTATTAAATGCACATTCACAAAAAAGGTGAGTGGGCAAGCTAATTTACCTTAAATTCATGGAGTATTTATTCTTTCATGCTTTTTTTTCCCTTAAGAAGATCTATGTTTTTTAATCATGCCACATATAAACAGTTTATCAATGCCACTTATGCCTATTAAACCTTATTTTCTGGGAAATGCTGAATTCACAGATTAGAGATTTCTGGAGTGTAAAAAGCTTTGTGAATAATTTAGGAACAGACTGGTAAAGGAAACATAATGGGTTGTGCTCAGAGGGCTATCTTATTGACTGTGAACAAATCTGCTGTCTCAAAGTTTTTAAAAACATTATGAGAGTAACTGCATTAAGTCTGCCAGACACAGGGATGAGGGGCTATTATTTTATCTTTTGCAATGCTCTGCTCAAGCCTGGCTTTTCACAGTTCATCAGAGAAAAAGCTTTTGAAATATATAATCTGAGCAGACATCTGTAGCCTTAATGAGCACGAGTCACAGTCCATCTCCAACAAAGACGCTACTGTAAAAACACATTTAAATTCCAACTGGTTAAAGAGCAGAGCTGCAGCTTGGAAGGTTAAAGACGACAAAAATCAAATACAGACAGGCAGAGCCTCTGCATATTATTTACTTTTTGTGCTAGGAGTTCCTACGGCATCCAGCTAAGTCTCCAAAAGCTCTTAAATTTCTCATCCTTGATGATTTTATGTCCCACTAAAACAAGTCTTATGTAGATTTTGAGCACTGGACTTTCAGAATATTCTTTATTCTAGTGATGTCCTTTCTAACCCAGTTATCTTTTTTCCCCTCTGCTCTTCTCCACACTACAAACAAGACCTAGCCCAGACAGCATAGCACCTTGGCTTCATGGAGTTTCATGCTCAGCTACCATTTGTTCCCCTCCCCAAGCAGCTTCATACTTCCCTTAGACACCCAAGACAAGGATTTGTTTTCAACTGCATTCAAAGCGTGTTTCTGCCCTGCTTTGGCTTTCTCCATTTCAGGCACAGAAGAGAGATTTATTAACAGAGGGGTTACACATACTAAACAGACCTTCTCTATGGGAATTGGCCAAACACAATACGATTACATCTTTGCTTACCAGGTACTTGGTAAATGGTGTCCTGGTTTTGGCTGGGATGGAGTTGGTTTTCTTCCTGGTAGCCGGTATGGGGCTGTGTTTTGGGTCTAGGTTGAGAACAATGTCGATGATACACTGATGTTTTGGTTCTTGTTAAGTAGTGCTAAGTACTTGCTAAGTGGTGCTCACACTGGTCAAGGACTTTTCAGCTTCCCATGCTCTGCCAGGGGCACGGGAGGCTGGGAGGGGCACAGCTGGGGCAGCTGACTCAGACTGGGCGGGGGCTATTCCATACCATGTGACGTCATGCTCAGTATATACGCAGGGGAGTTGGCTGGGGAGGGGTTCGATTGCTGCTTGGGGGACGTGCTGGGCATCGGTCGGCGGGTGGTGAGCAATTGTACAGTGTACCGCTTGCTTTGTATTACTACTGTTCTTTTTTTTTAATTTTACTTTAGTTATTAAACTGTTTTTATCTCAACCCACGAGTTTTCCCCTTTTGCCCTTCTGATCCTCTTCCCCATCCCGCCGGTGGGGGGGGGGTGAGCGAGCGGCTGCGTGGTGCTTAGTTGCTGGCTGGGGTTAAACCACGACAATGGATAACATTTCTGGGAAAGCAGCAGGATGAAACCCCAAGCTCCTTCCAGGTACATCTACAACAGTGATGGCTTCGCATCCAGACAACACTGATCGGCACAGATGTCCTGGCTTGAAATGGCACCAGGTTATTCTGTGTTTCACCCTGTGCTAATCACAAGTGTCCCTAATACCCACGGACCAGAACTACAGCAGCCAGCACGGCCCTTGAGCTAAGAAGCTGGAGCAGGGGGTGGCTCTATTCCCAGCTCTTGAAGTTGCCCATCAGGTCATTTTCTCTACCTCTGCCTGGCTCCCTGCCCTGCCTAGCCCCACCTGAAAACTAGATAATGATGTTCTTGGGCTCTCAGGACATTTTCCCAGGCTATTCTGTACTGACAAGAACTACACTTCCCTCAAAAGCTTAAGTGTTTCAAATATTAATCACAAGTCTAAATACCACTGGGTGCTCTGTCTCTGCCTGTTCTTTCAGATGACTGAAAAGACATTCATGACCTTGCCTGCATAAACACAGTAATGCATCTTGATACAGAGTACTTGTTATCCATCCATCCATATAATTTTTTTTTAATCATTATTGGTACTAGTGTAGCACCTTGGAGCTCTAGTAATGAAATAGGATTTCTCTGTCTAATGTACTGTACAGGCTCTGAACAAGACGATGGCCATTGTTCCAAAGAATTTAAAGCTAAGCATAAGACTTGAAACTATATATAGTTATAAGTCTATACAACTAGCCAGCAAGACACAGATAAACCTCAAGACAGTATTAGTCAGCAGAATTAGCAGCAGTCTCAGCACGTCTCATTCAGTGCATCAGAATGAGTGCATTACTCGTGCCTTCCTCCCCAGACTTAAACCCCTCATCCTGACCACGCGTTACAAGAGCAGTGCTTTCAAGCCTTTGCAGCTGCTGAAAGAGCAGCTGAGTCATCAGACTGAAGATCAAGAGCCTCACCTCTCACATGCCCTCCTTTTTATCTTCTGCAGGGTACGATAAATATTCCATGCACTTCACACATCGCAGTTTAAATGAAAAAAAAAAAAAAAAAAAAAGGAAAGCAGCAAACTGAGCAGATAAGTAGAGAACTAAGAAATACTTAGCAGTATCCATAGCAACTAAAGTTCTAAAATTAACTTGGCAGCAATGTAAAAACCTGCAAAGCCAAAATCTGCCATCAAGCATGGAAACAAAAGGTCCAGGCTTGGCAGCTGGATGGAGGCCAAGGAGGAAATTAAAGTGTTATTCAAATGCAATTCAGGATTACTCCAACATTGATCTAAGCAGCACTTCCTGGACACGTGATAGCCCAAAAGGCTAGTGGTATAATTTGATTAATTCACAGCCAGTACAGAAACTATGCCCAAAAGCAGGGGCAGAACATTAAAAAGGATGAACTTTCTCCTAATAAAGTCCTTGTCGTGGTTTAACCCCAGCTAGCAACTAAGCACCACACAGCCGCTCGCTCACTCCCCGCTTTGGGATGGGGGAGAGAATCGGAAGGGTAAAAGGGAGAGAACTTGTGGGTTGAGATAAGAACAGTTTAATAATTGAAGTAAAATAAAATAGAACAGTTAAATAGCTGCGCACGCAAACAAGGCAAAACAAGGAATTAATTCGCTACTTCCCATCGGCAGGCAGGTGTTCGGCCATCCCCAGGAAAGCAGGGCTCCATCACGCGTAACGGTTACGTGGGAAGACAAACGCCATCACGCCAGATGTCCCCCCCTTCCTTCTTCTTCCCCCAGCTTATATACTGAGCATGACGTCATGTGGTATGGAATAACTCTTTGGCCAGTCTGGGTCAGCGCCCCTGGCTGTGCTCCCTCCCAGCCCCCCGTGCACCGGGCAGAGCACGGGAAGCTGAAAAGTCCTTGACCAATGCAAGCGCTACTTAGCGACTATTTAGCGGTACTTAGCATCGACATTGTTCTCAATCTAAACCCAAATAACAGCCCCATACCGGCTACCAGGAAGAAAATTAACTCTATCCTACCTGAAACCAGGACAGTCCTCTTCTCTAAATAGAGGGGTTCAGTTACTTCTGTTTGTTTCCTCTTTCTCCTTTGAAAATGGAGGGTGTCACCATCAAGGAGACTGCCAAGAAGTTAGTTACTATACACTTCCAATAGCATTTTATGACAGGAAGATGCCACTCAGCAAGAGCCTGATGCACTGAAAGTTCTAGGGGCTTCTACTACTATCGTCCTCCTCCCAGTCACTAAATTAAACCTGGTCTGCAGAATTAAAATCTCAAATAACAGCACCACTAAAAGGCTCTTTGGTGGACCAAGCTTATAAAATAAAGCAAGAACGTGCTTCAAAGAAAGAAAAACTGTATTGTTTTCGTTGCATAAATGTGCTCTTGCCAAGACCTATGACAACTAGCAGCATCCCAGGCTCTAGCCCCAGTGCAAGCACTGTGACTAAGTTGGAGATAACAGCCATTGATCTTGTACCACAGCCTGCTCCTTCCCCCTTAATCTCCCAAGAGATATTCCAGTCTCACCTTGTTCAAGTCACAAACAGTATTCCCCAACTGCAGGAAAAGTCCAGATTTTGGGGGTCTGGTTGCTGTGTAATCCATTGTATACATTAACAAGTAGTATTGTATAGTCTTGAAAGTTAAAACAAAAGAATATTTTAATGGAAAAGTTAACAGAACTGTGAAATTCAACCAGCAAGACCTAAGCAGACTCACAGTTAAGTCTCCAACATCAGCTTTACCTTCACTCTTTAACTAATGGCATAACAAGTATATTTTCTACCAAATACCCTTGGGAACACTGGCAAATTTATGTGCAAGTGCACTGTCCTGTCTTCTGCAAAGGTTAATTGGAATAACAGAGCTCTGAGGTAGCTATGAGCCTGGACATTCTATCAGCTCCCTGCTCCCTGCCAGCGCAGAAGCATGCTCTACCTTGATTAATTCTGAAAGGTCTTAAGCAGTTTCAAGTCAAAAGTATGAAGGAAAATAGGTTTGTCAAAGTCCATGGGTGGCTTTGCCTTTCCTATTCCAGTCTGACCCTGAGAGGTTAGAATTTAAGTTTCCATGACATGCTCCACTAACATTCCTTGGAATCATCTGAATATCTAGGAGGGGAAAAAAAAAAACCAACTCAAAACAAAAAGTAAATTAATTAAAATGAAAATCAGTGGATGAAATGCTTGTGGTTTCCTCATCTATCAACCCTGAAACTAAATTATGCCACGTTGCAAAACTGTTACAAATTTATCTTGGGTGATCTACATGCCTGAAAAAATGCATGTTATTTCAATAGAATGTCTGAAAAAAGCTGAACGTGGGATGCTGTACAGGACAGACAGATGAATCGCATTTTTACAGCATTTATTCTGGAGGCTGGTAAGAAAAGACACATACTGTTCAGCTAGAATGTGCACATTAACTTTTTCCTAGATGCCGCATTAGTGGTACGGACAGCTGGTGCATAAGAAGGATAATAAGGCTTGAAGAGATGTGGTGCAGGGTTTACAGAGCCTGCAGAGTCAGCTGTACTTGGCAAGAAACACTGCTTAAGTGTGATTTAGATATACTGTAAAGTAAGTTTTTAATCAGCTTTTAAATTTAGTCTAATCATTCAAGGACTGTATTTTAATGGCTCTGGTTTTTGAAAAAGTTTTAGTACAAAGTCCTTGCCCTGTCTTATATATTACTATTATCAATCCTATTTTTTTTCTAGAATTGTGAAGAGGAAGAGATGTTGTCACATACACAGTCCACATAGCTTCACTCATTCAAGATAGCATCCTAACGATTTAGAAATCATTAGCAGGTTGTGATCTTGAGTAAAAAAATAATCAAGACAGAAAGCAGAGACAGACAAGACCTGCTAGGTCACCTGATCCCTTTCCTAGGGTTATGTTTCACATCATCCATTCATACCTACCCAATGCCCCTTCACTGACTGCTTCTAGGATGCAACAGAGGAAACGGGTGGCAAACCCATTCTAGCAAGAGCCCTCCAGGTTGCCCTGTCTGCCTCTAGGAAGCAAAAGGAGACTGGAGAGGAAAGCAAGATCATGATAACTGAGTGGATTTGGGTAGATGTGCAGTTCAAACCAAGATGAAGCTCAGTGCCTGGTTCCACCAGAGAAAGCACCTGTGTGAAGTTATATCACGAGATGCTTTGCTTCTTAAAGTTATTCTGACTTTGCATTACAATTGTTTGACATACAAACTAATGTTTCCTTCCAGCTACAAGGTCTGTAAACTCAGTGTAAACAGCAAGAAATTCTTGCCAAACAGTGGCTACAGTAGCTTCACTATGTTCAGGTTGTATCTTCAGGAAGGTCTTAACAAACATCAGACTTCATTGCACATCAAACTCTAAATCTTTCCTTTAATATTATAAAAAAAAAGAAATAAAGCATAAAACACAACAGCAAAGATGACAACTAGTTGTGAAAGTAGCTATTGCATAGCCCTGTTTGGCCTTCCTGACCACAAGACACAGACTATCTAATGCCAGAGAAAGAGAGGGGGAAGGAAAAGAAAAAAAGAGAAGCAAGCAAAGCAAAAAAAAAAGAGAAGCAAAGAGGAAAAAAAGGAAAAAAAGCTGCATTTGAAATCTAGTGTACACAAATGGGACACCAATGAACATGCGAAAGGCATCAACACCAGGACGAAGATAAACTTGTGCTTTTCATCCTCTGCTAAATCAGATTGATCTTGAAAAGAAAATATGATCTTGATCAGAAAATATGACACTGAAAATAGGAGTCAAGGGAACCATTCAAGGGCTATGGCTGCCTGCTGTTTATTACAAAATGGAAAGCTTTTCGGGGGGGGGGGGGGGGGGGGGGGGGGAAGGGCTCTGCTCTGAATCTGATACTATTCAATAACTACCTGAATGACAAAGTAGAAAGAATGTGCTTATTCAGCTTGCTGTTAGGCAACACGAGCACCCTGCTGGACAAGATTAAGATTCAAAATGAGCAGAAAATAGCAGAGATGGTCAGGATCTCATGTAGTCAGGTGCCAGCAGAGAATAGGGTGTTAACTGGCAGTGAAAAATGCAAACCCAGCAGTACCCAGCCCTAGCAAGGTGTCTGCTGGAGTATTTATCCAGCTCAGGACATCACACTTAAAAAAAAGCAAAGATGAATCAGAGCTTGGTGGAGAACAACATGAATTATCAGGTGTCTGTAAGACAATGACTACCAAGAAAGGTTGTAAGAATCAGGGTTGTTTAGGCTGAAGAAAACATTGCAAGGAAGCTTTTAATATTTTTAAATGCAGAGGTTTGAAATGATAATCAAAGCAATGCCTGCTCTGACTAACAATATAAACTCAGTGCTTTCAAAAGCTGCAGGAAAGTGTCCCAAATGATTAACCTTGAGAGATCACAGTTTTATTTCATACATCTAATTGATTAAAGCCGCTACCTGTGTCTGTGAGTGAACGGTAGTAGCACCACATGCCTCCATGCCTTTAGACTTCCAGTTACCCTGACCGCTCTGATGGTTTTATCGTAGGGACTATCATCCCTTTACATCCTCAGGAGAGTTTCCCACAGTTTTTCTGCAGAATATCAAAAATTCTACAACTTTTAAGTAACTACAAGCCAGGTTGAATCCGAACCACTTACCCCCAAAAGGCAAAGCACCACAACTTACTATCAACTTCCAAAGACTCATGTGTAGCTCTGGTATCAGATGCAAAATAACAAAACCTCCACCCCTGCCAATCAAATAACCCAAAACACCTCATAAAACCCAAATTTGGGTCATTTCTCCAAGTGAGCTGACAAACCGGCATTAGTTTCACGAAGCCTGTGTTCACATAAACAGAAAAAAGACCCAAAACACCCTCTAACAAGGAGGATGGATCTCCTCTTTTGAAGAATTTTATCTCACTTGTTGCATGATCCCATCCTACTGCCAAGTTCAGCAGAAGTTCATACTTCATTGACAAATCTATAAATTCTACAACCCTTAGAAGCTAACCATGCATTCAAAAAGGAAGGAAGAGCTCACCTCCTCCTTTAATGTGTAGAGGAAACCTGGATAGCTTTCCTCCTTGGATGGACTCAGCATAACATTTCAGACAGTAAATCAAGATATTATAGTACCTGGGACTTTATCCAGAACCTTCATTCCTCTTTTTGAAATATGCATTATAAAAATTTTGGTCTCACTTCAGCAAGTTTTCATGTAAATAAACTAATCAAAAAATATCTTTAATTACAGAATGGAGAAAATTGCTGCACTTGATGAAAGGCTGTTTATTCAGCACTGACAAACGCAGCCTAATGAATGTGAGAGTGCCAGATTTTATTCTCGCTGAAGATGTAGTCTTGCTTTTTGTTTCCACAGAGATTGTGGAAACATTTATTTTGCCTTTGACCCTGGCTGACTGACTGAACTAGTCATACTGAATTGTGCAATTCTTGCCATGAAAAGCATGTGTACAATGCAAGAAAGAAAAATGTATTTTAAAATTTGTATTAAGAGGCAAGAATCATAATTATTAATCACTATGTCACGATAATTACTGTATGCAAGGACAAATTAAGATATTTTTGGTAGCATACTTATAGTTCACATTCTGCATGGAAAGACTGGAGGCAAATAATAATGATTAGTACAGCTAAGCATAGTTTAAAAGGCACTGAATTAGCTAATGCGTCACATGAAAATAAACCTTTATTGACAGAATCTTGGTCTAATGCATAGCAGTGGTAAAGGTTAATAGAAAACTGGCTTATCACAAGCAAAGGATATTAAACGTATTGTTGTATGACTCTACAAAACCCCAGTGAAACCACATTTGAACGCTGCCATCCTATTTTGCCCAGCATATTTGAAGACAGACAGAATTAGGTTGGTGAGAGTACAGCATGAGAAACAAAGATGATGAATAGGGAAACAGGGCTTAAATATCAAGAGAGAAAAAAGTAGGATTTATTCAGTCTTGAGAAAAGATGATTAAGAGGAGACATGATTGACATATTTATAATAGCCATGGGTTATAAAAATTAAACTCAGTGATTCATTTTTAGATTGTTGGGCAGACCAGAACTAAAGGCGAAAAGGGTAAAAGGGAATAGATGCAGGACAAATTTAATGATACACTTCACAGAAAGAAGAGAAAATAGGTGAAATGATGTTTTGTGACTACATTTAAACAAAAGCTGAGTGACCGTATAGAATATGTGCCGGGGAATAACCACCACATCATGTGGGAAAAGCTCCTAGGGAGCATCTTTTGTAATAGCTGAGACATGTTTCCATACACACACATATAAGAGCATCTGCAGCAATTTTAAAAATCATTCTTAAAACAAAAAGGGTTAAGAGTTTACCTAATTTCAAACAGGAACAAACAAAAACATTTACTACTACTCCTTTATAGTACAGATGCAAATAACTAACTATACTATTTCTTTTATAGTACTCTTCCTTCAAGTATTTGAAGGCAAATCACAGAAATGTTAGGGTAATCCAACAAGACAGGCAAACATATTCCTTACCTGAAAAGCAAGGCTTAAATTAATAAAATGATTCACCTAAAGCTGCAGAGCTAAAAATTGTCAGCAAGGATCAGAAACGTGAGCCCTCAGCTTCCATCAGCCACACCCTGCCCTCCACACACATATTTTAATGGACTATTAACTTTTTCTTTACTATTATAAAGGAGGTAGCTTTATTGCTTTATTCTTAAGGTGCACTTAATTATCCTTGAGCAACTCAGTACTGTCTTCCCCAGCACTCTGTGGTATTTTAACAAGCCTTCTGCAGCGTCCATACATTCAAGACGGAGATTGATTTAACATGCCTACATATCAGCTTAAAAACTTGACTAAACACAAATTATGCAAGAAAATTTTAAAAATAATAAAATCACACTGGATTCTAGACTAAGTGGAACATACCAAATATCTAGAAAATACTGAATAAAAACCCAAACCAAATCACATACTGCACTCGCTCCTCACAACTTGCTCCCTTTACAAACCATTTTCTTTAATTTTTCAGCTAATTTCTGTTTCTATAGATAAGGACCCCATAAAAAAGACCTCTGGAAGCTAAGGGCCTGACTCTGATCTTAACATCACTGTGTACATTTCATGGTTTAACCCTAGCAGGCAACCAAGCACCACACAGCTGCTCTCTCACTCCCCCACAATGGGATTGGGGAGAGAATCAGAAGAGTAAAAGTAAGAAAACTCACGGGTTGAGATAAAGACAGTTTAATAGGTAAAGCAAAAGCCGTGCATGTAAGCAAAGTAAAACAAGTTATTCGTTCACCACATCCCATGGGCAGGCAGGTGTTCAGCCGTCTCCAGGAAAGCAGGGCTCCATCACGCGTAACCGTTACTTGGAAGACAAACGCCATCATGCCGAACGTCCCCCCCCTTTCTTCTTCTTCCCCCAGCTTTATATGTTGAACACAACATCATATGGTATGGAATAGCCCTTTGGCCAGTTTGGGTCAGCTGTCCTGGCTGTGCTCCCTCCCAGCTTCTTGTGCACCTGGCAGAGCATGGGAAGCTGAAAAGTCCTTGGCTAGTATAAACACTACTTAGCAACAACTAAAACATCAGTGTGTTATCAACATTAATCTCATCCTATATCCAAAACACAGCTCTATACCAGCTACTAAGAAGAAAATTAACTCTATGCCAGCTGAAACCAGGGCAGTATAGCAGTCACTCTTGCCTCGTGCTGTTGAAGATCAGGATGGTTCCTCCACCTCATGCTCGCTTGTGCAACTCTACATCTTTCTCTTTAAGATTTTAAATACACAAACAATAAAAGGTGCAATTCACTTTTGATAGGGGGAACCAACACATCAGGGTTAATAACAAAACCATCACTTAGCTCAGGCTATGTATCTATGGTCTTAAGCAGGAACTGATACCAGTGGAATGCTTTGCTTAACTACCTGATAAGCATGAGATAAATCAGGACTGAATGTATGCAAGGAAGAGATTCACCAAACAAACCAAGGACACAACTTGATTACTGCCAGCAGGATGGTTTTAAGCAGGATTTGCAGTCCGGGTGAAGAGTGCACGGTGAGGAAGACACAAGGCCTTTATCCCTGAAGACCCCGGCCCACGACCACCAGGAAGCACCACGCGTGTGCAGCTAGGAGGAGTTAAAGGCGGGGACTTCGGGGGGAAATTATAAATATGTATAAGCGTTTCCGGAATATTAATGCTTTGATGCATAAATACCTGGTGAGTTTCCATGAAAAGTGTGCACGACTTTGGTGGGACTACCCCCCGTGCTGCCCAGCGCTGAATAAACATACCTACTTTACAACCTTCTCGGTTGTGGAGTCTGTTTTCCGCACGTCACTTTCATCAGGCTTTTCAAAGACGTTTCAAGAGCTGGAAAACTGGAACATAATGGTTACCTATGACTCATGAAGTGACAGATGACCAGGGAGACCTCTACATAGGAAAAATAGATCCTAAGAAGTCATTTTCACACTCTGGGGTGTAACTACCCTGCCTGAGGAGTTTCACAGCAGTTTTGAAGGGATTAAAACAAAGAACAGCCTCCATAACTAAGCCAGCTAAAAGTTTAATTAAATACAATTGCTTGCTGTGCTTCCCTTCCCCAAACAGCTTCATGCATATTCATCACTGTAATTACAGCAGTAAAAAACTCCACAACTAATTATGCCATGCTTCTCATCTTCTATATGCCTGGAATTTTTTACATAATTACTACTGAAATTAATTGCAAGTTAGTTAATTTTGCACTTTGTCCTTTCAAGCTTAATTGAAAATTAAAATTTTTCAAACCAAGTCATTCTTGTAAGCATGGTGCTTTTACTTCAGATGGTTCCATACACCAAAATGTTCTTTTAATTGCTTTTAGTAATGTAGCATAGAGTACTAGTAATGTAGCATAGAGGAGTACTGTAAACTTTATCATTTAAAATAAGAGAGTGTTGCCCTAATACATATTTAGTATATGTTTGTTAGTTGTACACTCCTGAAAGAATATTCAACCTGCCTGCTGCCACTTGGCATCACATGCAGTACATTAGCACATCATCCCCTGAGACACAGGCTACTCCATCAGTGCCACCGTTAGCTTAGATCAAGCTCAAACCTGGAATTTTCTTTGACTGTGGTTCAAACATTGGGCCTAATATTTCAAGAGTGACTAATGATTTTGGATGTCCAGTTCTACAATGGATTTTGAAAAAAGTAACAAACATTTCTTCCCTTGAGAGGTGGGGGAAGAGGAAGAAGCCAAATTTTGACTTGGCCTAGAAAAATAACTGCCTGAAAAATTTTGACTTAGCCTAGAAAAATAATTGCCCAGGAGTACATGCTGTGCATGGCAAACTTTTAAATGAACAGGTCAAAGTCTTTCAAAGCTATACACAAGCATTTAACAGGGTCTCCTCGCTTGCTAGGGTAGTCCTCTTCAATTGTACACGTGGTGTTTTATTGATTTGGGATATGCCTTTTATGAAGGACACACATGCAAAATCTTGCTGTCTACTAAAAAGCATCTAAATTCCACGCTGTGACAGCAGATGCAAGATACAGAAGGCCTGGATGGGGGCCCTAGCAATTTCCAGAATGCAACTGGTACCTGAACAGGACCAGTAACATGGCTCAGCAAGCCAGAGGATATTTCAGACGTCCACACCACACAGCCCCATGTAAATCAATCAACTATTAAGGTTATTTTCATTTAAACTCAAGCCCTTAGTACCTTATAATATTAGCTTTTTGGCCCATTAAAATAATTCATTAATGTTTAAACCAAAACAACAACAACAAAGTCAACTCATCTGTATTTCAATCACCTTCTCTAGCTTAACTCCGAAGCTTCAATCTTGCTAGGTTTAATCAAAGTTAAGTTTGTTCATCTGTCAGGAAATCTTGCAAATGTCTCATCAGCTAGTAGACAAGAGAAGTTTGCAAACAGAACACTTGTTCCTTACTACTCCACAGTCTCTATAAGCCACTTACCTAACTCAATGGGTAAACTTTCTCTTATAATTTTTCAAGGCTTCACTAGAAGAACCAGAGACAGTGAGCTGCAACAATGCAAGGTGGACAGTTTATAGGCTGACTCCTTCAGAAAGCAAACTCTTCTCAAAAGTGTGGCTTTTACTCAGCAACCACCCCATGAGCAAGACATCACTACATAAAAAGAATAAGCCAAGTTTATTAATTCTGCAATTCTGCAAAAATTCCTGTTGCTCCAACAGGGCAAAAGATCTGTCCACAATAACTTTGTCACAAAGATCCACAGGGCAGGCTATCCTGCCAGAAAGGGAA
Source organism: Theristicus caerulescens (assembly GCA_020745775.1). Classification (NCBI taxonomy): domain Eukaryota; kingdom Metazoa; phylum Chordata; class Aves; order Pelecaniformes; family Threskiornithidae; genus Theristicus; species Theristicus caerulescens. Next base: position 22,595,425 of record CM036564.1, on the reverse strand, counting down.
TTGTTACTGCTAACTTCTTCCAGTTATCTAGAGTGAAGACTGGTGTCCTTAAAAAGCAAAAGGCTGAAGACGAACACCTCAGATATGGTACAACATCAATAAACGAGAGCTTCCAAAAGACTGGTAAGAGCAACTACATCTGGAATATGTCCAGAATGTTTCAAAATCTTGTTGCAACAAAAATCAGATCCCAGACACTTAATCCCATCACCTGTGTTGGAAACTGCTTATTAGAGCACGTGACAATAGTGCTAAAGGCTTGAGCAATACAAAGCTGTACAACAGGGCACAGGGTTAAAGCTGTCTTGGACCACATCTACAGTAAGAGACAGAAAGGGACTTCCATCAACTCAGGAGGAGGTGTACATCATAATCACCAGAGTAGTTATTATAAGGAAGGTGGAAACTTAATAGTCAAGACGAATTCCTCATTTCAAAACTCCTGAGTGAAGAGCCAATAGTGAGTTCCCAGGGTGGATGGGGAGTAATTAAAAAGGTAATTAAAAAGTATTGAAAGTCAAGAGCCCAAAAATGCCAAAAAAGCACTTTCAGTAAGTGTCGGAAAGACCTATGATTAGTGATCCCTTAGTAGTAAAGCAAATGAATACAGTATTTGTTCTGTCTCAGTAGTCTAAGAGCTGTTGAACCTGTGAGCCATGTGTGTATTATTAACTAGGAGGTTCTGAACAAACTAGACTGGCACACTGTCAGAAAGCAATGATTTCTGTTTTACAGATAATTTGCAATTCAATGGGGAAAAAATCCCTACTTGTTTACCATGTCCAATTTAAAAAGTGAAGCAAAACATAAATTCAGCTGCATAGTTTCACAGACTGACTATAGTTAAATACTTCTAATCACACAAAATTGCAAAGCTCTTTGTAAACAAGTCTAAAATTTTCTTAACCAAAGAAATTTTTTTCTTCATTCTGCTAATGGCTAGCAATAGTATTACACAGATATATACAAAAAATACAATGAATGGTTTGGTGTGAAATTCTTCAAGTTTTTATGTACTCTGCATCTTTCATTTGATGGAAGTCTTCTATGCTCTTATTCAAAACTTGGAAGATACCTGCTAGGAAGATTCCAGGCTACTGCATATTTCCTAAGGATTTCTCCATGCATACCTACATACTATACTAAGAAACATTTTTAAAACCTAAAAAGAAAAAAGAAAAAAAAATCAGATTATGTCAGTCTTGCAAATGTCGACTGTCATTTATCTCAACTACACTACCATAATACTTCTGCTTTAAATAAATATCAAATCGGTCAAGTAGGCATGCAGATTTAACTACTGCTGAGGTGCAAAATGAGCAGAGTTGTTGTAAAATGAGTTGTTGCCCCTTGAAACCAGTGAAGGTTAGCAGGATGACCTCAGTCTAATGGAAAATCCTCAGTCTGGCAAGACGCTGGACACAGGAATTTGTCCCTTATGGCATAGTTTAAATGCCATTCTCAGTAATACAATGCTCACAAAGAAGTACTAGTTTAACAAGTTTAATCCAAACATACCTACGGTATGGAGGTCTATGGCAGCTGAACATTTGATGGAAATAAATGAACTGGACCATTACAGGGAAATGGCCTATTCAGCCTTAACTTTGTCAGCTCAGTAAGAGTGCACCTGATGTCAGAAGTCCCTAAACATCTTCGTGTTTGATTGATATTTTTCTCCTCTGACTCATTATTGTCACTGACCATTTCACTCGGCCACCCTGATACAGGCACCAGGGGTCAGGTCACTTCAAGAGAAATGGTCAGAGCTCTCATAGGGGACAATGGGTAGTACAGGAACGGGGAAAGAAAAGAAAAAAAACTAGCAAATAACTAAGCCAGAAGTGAGAGTGGAGGTGACTGAGCAACAGAAGAGTCTTTTAGGCCACGCAGCATCCGTACAATGTGTTTCCCATCAAACACAGAGAATGAAGATTGTCACCTTGAGCAGAGTCTCTGCAGAGCTTCCTGTTCACATCAAGGGTTTGGAAGAGACCAAGAACACACCCAACACAATGACGGTAAGAAGTTTTGTTCTCTCCTGAGGTAGATCCTAAAGGCTGGCTGTCAGCAATCTGAAACCCACCTCTACTGCACTAAGATTTTGGACCAAGAATCTCAAAAGGCTACATGTCAGATGGAGACAGTGATTATGGTTCTGGGCAAAACCCAAGCAATGAAAGCAATTACTTGCTTAATGATACCTGACTAGCTGAACACAGGCCAAAGCTGTTTAGTAGGAAGCAACTGCAGACATTTGGATTTATTCAAAAAACATAAATGTTCAGTGAAAAGCAACTGGCAGCTGAGAAGGTACTTAGTAATACAGTCCTCTTGCATTTAAAAATTGCAGATGTTCCTGAGTATCTTTATAACCCTACTCTAATACTCTGTCTAGACAAAAAACTCATAGAACATGTAACATATGACACTTTCTACATCCTCTGTGGGGATTAACCAATAAATCAGGTTTATAGACTCAGAAAAATTGCATCCTTTTGAAAGTGACTTGCCAAATTTCAGTAAAGGATAGGTTTTCTGCCCTTGGGAATAAAAACATGACGCTTTAAGGATGAGCAGCAAGAGACCATACCCAGGAAAATAATTAAACCAGTACTGAAGTAATAGAATCTGTAGAGATGAAGCAGAAAACAATGACAATTTCTGTGCTGCACCCCCTCTTTTCAATGCTGCATCTTACACAAAGACTCCGAACTTGATACTCACAGAACAACTATTATGCATGTTCTTCATTGCATGCTAATTCCATAACAGAACTGCAGCATTATGACATTTAATACAAAAGCAGTATTCTTCTATTATCCTCCTTCACTAGCATCCGATAGCAAAGGAAATCAGGGTTGTGTGATCTTACCTCATCAAGGGAGTTCAAATCCATGTTCTTTTATCTCCACAAACTTACTGAATCTACCTAGGCTGTAGCTTGTGGTCTAGCAATTAGAGAGTTCACGTGAGAAACAGATGGCAATTCTGATCTCTTGTCCAAGGACTGCTTATGCTTTTCTATACAGTGCAACATACAAACGCATAAGCCATACTTAAGGAGGAGAATGGAATACAGAGCTGCCTCCTCCTGTGCCATTTTTGCAGCATCCTTCCTCTTTCTCCCCCTTACCAGCCCAAGGACTCTCAAATTCTCTCCTTCAAAGGAAAAAAAATAAACAGAAGGAAAGGAGTGTTTACACCCAAATAGCCTGAAACTGTACAGTTAAAAGGCTCTCTCAAGGTGTTCTGTTCTTAATCACCTTACGATGAGGGCAGCAAGGTGTTCCATACCCTTGGACAAAGATTTAACTAACTATGATAGGGATGAAAGGGAAAAGCAGCTTATCCTGGGTCTTTCTGAGCTAAATGGATGCAAATGCTACATTTCTGTTTGTTCATGTGAGTCCTCCACCTTGGGAGTCTTTGGTAAATGAACTCCTGCTGAGAGCATCCCAATCAGATAGATACAGGTGTGAAACCAAAGCCAAACTGCTTTGCCCTGCCCAAATGGAAGCAGAGACAGAACACTTCAACTGCATTAATCTAGGTCTGTTTTTTTGACCAATTACTTGCCACACCTCAATGGCACAGATCTTTCAAACACATCCTTCTCATTCTGTTGTCTCTACCATTATCATCAGTGTAGTTCTAAATTATGGGGGACAGATTAGTAATGAACTTTCTTTCTGACTTCATCTTTGGCATAGTTTCTTTGCTGAAACTCTAAATATAGTTATTCCTTTGTTTACTAGTTGCTTGCTGTTTCAACGCTAACTGGATATAAAGCAGTTCATTTAATGAACTGCACATCCTTATTTAACAATCCTTTATACTGCACTGCATTTTTAATAATGGGCTGAGTGCAAAAAAAAATATACTGCATTACATCACCCAAGGCCAATACTTTCTTAAATAAGGGAAATTTCCCTTAATCTGAAGCCCAACAGACCCACTTCATCTGTTCTATTTACTTATACTTGGTGAATGCATGCCACAAAGCATAAGCATTTGCCATGGCAATACATTCAGTGTTAGGGCTTCTGGTGTGTGATAAACATTTTAAATACTATATGCAAATTCCTCCTTTTTCAGCAGAGGAAAGCTCTTATTCATTCATCCATTGTATACTGTGCATTTTTAACAGTTCAAGGGGTCACTTCAATAAACCCTAACCCAGACTGAATTGTATAGAAATAGTCCAAGGCTCTGACTTTCTCCTGTAACTAATGACACTTCCTCCTAAAACACACAGTACATCTTCCTTACTATTGTTCTTGATATCTTATAGCAAACCAGGTACCTTGGAATTCTCCTTTCACCTCTTCTTGCTTCACAGAGAAATCAATTTGTTTCTTCCTACTGGATCCAAAGTTTCTCATGCTCTAAGAGTAACTCCGACAAACTCCTGATCATTAAAATATCCTAAAAAGATGCAAACAAATGCTTTCACCTGTCTAGAAGAATATTCCAACCTAGGTTGAAAAGCAGGCAACAGAAGATACAGACCTACACTTTTCAAGCCACAACTTGTCCATGGATGAAGCCTGCTGTTCATTATTGAAAGCATTTTGGCAGGAAGAAAACATGCCAGGCACTCTGTTCTCCAGTAATATATGCACGTGTATATAAAAAAGAACATATCTGTCAAGACTATTAATTTTCACATTTGATTGCTCTGGTCAAACAATTAACCTGCTTTGCTGATTAAAAAAAAGTAAATTTCTTCCCCTTCTGGTTAATACAGACTCTTTTCCATCAACAAAAAAAATGCATTCTTCTGTGGGACACCCAGAGTTGTGTGTCCAGGTTTGCTGTTCTGCCTTGGGGTTATACTGTGCATCTTAAATCATACAGCATTTAAGCTAAAATATTATTAAGTTTATGATCCTGTTGGTTTTTAAAGGCTAATGATATGTGCTACTTACAGCAAACTGCAAGCCCAGTGGGAGGCATTTTAATTAATACAGTTTGTTCAAAGAAAAACAAATGCAATCCCCCCTCATCTGTCAGCCAGCCGTACTGCAACCTGAATGCAAGAAACACAGAACAATAAAGCAAGCCTGTGAGAAAATCAGACAGAATTGGGACTTGACAAAGAACAGTAAGAATATAAGCCAATTGCACCAATATTAGGCAGGAAGATTTGAGCTTTGTAACATCTACTTCTTAATAAATAAAAATTTTCACCATCTGCTCTAGTTTCAGGTTTATCTTTCCTAGCAGAGATTAGCAGACGATTTTGAAATACTCTCCCCCAAGGAGAGCTCTTCAATTGTACTATACAGTGCTCTAGATTATGATAGCTTGCAAATTCAGACATGGAGGAAAAGCATGGTAACAAATGTGGGAAAGAACAAAGAAAAACAGTTTGCACAGCAGAACTGGCCATGAGAATTTCTCCTCAGCCCCTGAAGACATACCCACACCAATCGCAGGCCTCCAATTAGCCACTAACCTGATATTGATTTTAATCCCATTTACACCAGATTAACTACTACAATACCAGATGACTTACTACCCATTTAAAATGATGTTATATTGAGATCAGGTCCTTAACATTTTGACAATCCTAACATTGATTCCCCTAGGGTAACTAGTCTTGGAGATTTCATCTCAGTAACATCTACAAAGCAATTTAAACTACTTAGGCATTCCTTTCTCTTTTTTTTCCTTTTTCTTTTTTTTTTTTTAAACAGCAACAAAAAATCTCAAGACTGGTTGACAAGTTCTCACAAAAAATACTGTCACACTGATCAGTACTTAGTAACAGTTTCATGCTCCAATATTAGCACTGAACTTCAAGCACTTGCAGAAGCTTGAAACAACAGAGACATTTCATTGTTCGGACTGATGCAAATGTAAGTTTATTAACATACCGTGCTGTTGAAATAAGACAGCCTCCATCTGAATGTGATACTGATCTTGTAGACTACAGGTTAGCTAATACTTTCCAGTTAGGACATGTGGATGAGAACAGATATCCTTTGGCAGAAATCAATCTAGATAATGGAAGGGAAGCAGTCTCTTCCCCTCCTGCTGAGATCAAGTGATCCAAGAGCTGTCAACTGAATATTTAAGTTGAGGTATATATATGTCTGGCTGAGTTTAACTTAGCATGCCAGTAGCAATGCATTGTTGGACATGTCTTCACACACACAAGCCTGCACAGCTCCATTTTCCTTCACCTCTGGGCTCCATTTTGCAATGCCCAATACTTGTTTCTATCTTAAGACGATCAATACTTAATTTCAGAAAAAATAAGGAAAAGATTCAACCAGTTCTTCACTACACTATATATAAAAATCGCCTGGCCCATAAGAGGAGTGATTGCAAGAGAGGTAACATCAAGATCCTTTCTCTTAGCACATTTCCCCTCAAAACACAGGGACTGCTAGTGTATGTGTTCCTTCTAATTGGGTTAAAAGGAAATGAAAATCGGTGGGTAATGACATGTACTGCAGATCTACTTAAAAAGAAAATTACTCAAGATCTGGCATTCATGCAATTTTAAATAAATTAATTTTTTTTGTATTGTTTCTCCTCCTTCCCTCCCCCCACACCTCTACAGACATGAAACAAATCTAATTTATGCAAGTCCCAAAATTTCTCTTGGTACAAAACTTTTAATAATATACTAATTTTCAAGCAGAAGGGCTATTCTAAGACTACACAACCCAGAGGAGCTCAGGATGGCATCCACCAGCACCCAATCAGGTAAGTGAAAAACCGCTGTCACCACCAGCATCAGATCTGCTCCTCGGAGTTGATTACCACATTGCTCCAATTTTTGCTTAGCTTAGTATTAGAGAGCTATGTATTGAAGCTCTGTGGTAAATCATTCATTTGAAAGTGTGTCCACCATGAGGAAATGCAATAATAGATAACTGCTTTATTGTTCATTGACTACTATAAATTTTAATAATTGTTCTAGCCTCTATTCTTCTCACTTGGCCTTTTCTATTTAGAAAATCATACCCTTTAACATAATGGTGTTTTCACCTCACATAACGTCCTGACCCCATTTGCTGGATTTTGAGCTTGACTGGTCTCTTCTTTGAACTGATGATTTAAAGTGGTAGAGACTGTATTTCCACCACATTTATCCACAAAAGAATTATTGATATCTTTTAAATTTGGGTAACTTGAGAACTGTTTCACTTAGTTATCCAAAGAAATTGAACAGAAGCAGCTTAATGAGCAGCACTGAATACAGAATTCACATCAATGAACTATATATCCCACATAATGTTTTAAATGTACAGGCTTTGGATCGTCACAAAATCAAAAAGCAAGGAGTCTCTTATCCCTAGTACCTCCACAGCATTTTTATCACCCCCCAAACTCCAAGGGGCTTATATGCTGTAACTTCAGGGGAACAGAGGCTGGCATGTACACAAACCGTGTGAACATGATCATTATGAAGACGCTAACAAAGAAATTACTTTCCAAGTAAAGAAAACACCAGATGCTTCTCCCTGCTGTTAATTAGTAACAGTGAAAATCCTCCCCCGCCCCTATAATAAAACAAAAGCCGTTTTACCAAATGAAAAAACCTCAGTGCCTTCTCTGTGCTACGCCTCATGTTTACTTCATGTTTTGGCCTTCATCACTGATTTACAGCTAAAAATCCTCTCTTTTTGTATCACTGACTTCCAAGAAGAGCTGCCCGGAATGAGCATAAATTTAGCTCTTGCAGAAGAATACTGTGAAAACACTCTTAACTAATTGCATTGTTTTAGCTAAAAGGTATTTTTCTCTTCCTGATGAGTAGTGGATTTGATTAATAAAGGCAGTCTTTCAAAGCACTAAAATCTGCCTTTCTAATACACACCAAGCTTAAATAAAAAAAACCCTTAAAATCAGAAAGACTTCATTGGAAGCAGAGGATAACATATCTAGACTCATTAGAAGTATATGCCAAGACTAGGAAAAGGCTACCTCAGTCCTTCATCCTCTCAAGAGATACAAACTGATAAATTTCTGACCTGTGTAAGCAAAAAAACAAACAAAAAAAACAAACCAAAGAATAAGAGACAACTGATAAACTTCCCTTATCATTATTTATGTGCACAGCAAAAGCAAGAGAGTGACTTAATTTTGTTCTGATATTCTGATACTTGTACTTAGCAACTGCTGGACTGATTTCAAAGGAAAATGTATAAATATGAAAAGGGGTAAGTCAGTGTATGTTCTCATATTTTGCTAGATAAGAATAAAAAACATTTGATAGAGAGATTTAGAGGTCAAAGTGAGTATTTTGAGATCAGAATGTAAATGCTTCTTTTCCAAATATCCTCTTGTCCCCATATTATTTTTTTCATACAACTCTAAAGTGTTAGCTTCCAGGAATCCAGAGGTGAAATGGGTCTTCTGTATTAAACTGTCTTCTTGCTGCTCAAGGGGATTAACAAGGGATAAAAGAGTCATGCTGAAAAATAAAGGTAAAAAGGCTAGAGTCAGACTGTATTGATCAGAAGGGGAACTACATTTTTTTTGTTGCACTTCAAATTGTTGAGCAATACAAGCATTTTCCACACACAGAAAGATGCCCATTTCACCCGTGCAGAGGTCAGACAGCAGTTCTGCTAGGATTTTGGGTAACGAAGTTTTGATTTCTTTTGGGAAACTCCACATAGATAAGCTCCACGTTCCTAGTGAAATAATCTACTAGAAGCACAATTTGAATCAAACTGAAAAACATACAGCAGGATCCAATCAAGATCACCCTATTCCAAAACACCTTGTTGTAGGTGCCCTGGGGACCTGCATGGATTAACTCTTAATCTTTCCAAGGGTACATCCAAAGGAGAAATGGATTCCCAACTTCTTCTTGAACAGTGTTTTCAAGCGAACTTGTGACAGTATGTTTCTGCCCTGCAGAAACAAGACACTAACGCTCAGATGGTTAGCCCACTAAAATTCATCTGGAGGCCATGTTTAAGACCACTGGCACAAACCCATTCATGTCTCAATGCAAGGTATTACCCCATTCACTTAAAAAAAAGAAATATATTTTTCCCATTTCCTAGAAGTCTTGCTCTGTGTATACAGTAATGTCATGCTTTGCAGCTTGTGTAGATAATACAAAGCACCCTGCTAAAAGCAGACACAGATATAATCTTTCAGCAAATAGGTAACCTGCTGCAAGTTCTGGATGCCACATTAAAGTGCAAACATTACCCAAACACCATGACTTGGAGATTTCACCTCCGTCAGCATACAGTTGACTGACTACTTACAACAGAGCTTTGGGGTTTTATTGTGTTTTTTGTTATTTTTCCTTTTTTAATTACCTGAAATTATAGCTACTCTGTCAAGCTTAAAATTACATAAGCGATTCCCCTCCTCCCTTAAAACTTATAAGAGCAGTGAAAATAGCTATGTTAAACCTCAAAACTCAGCACCACTTCTTTAGAACATGCAGATGTTACATACATGTAAAACACCACCACAGCCATAGTCTTCCAAAGATCAAGTGAAAGTCTGCTGAAGACAGGCATTACATAAAATCTATCAACTTTGAGAGAGAAACTCTCCTCCTAAAGAAAGAGAGATCAAACATCAGAATGCTGTAGTGGTAATGGCTGAATTTTGCAGTGGTATAAACCGGAAGTGTTTATCTTCCTGCAGCAGCACAATGGCTTCCCAGAGCTGCTCACAACTGAGCTTTAGTACAGGTTGCAGTTTGTGTCACAGTACTTGCACATTTCCCCACCTACCCGTTTAAGAGCCATGAACGCACACATCACTTTCGAAAACACAACTCTCCTTTGCCTCTTTTCAAACTTTTCTTAGAGAAGGCGTTGGTGGGTTGGCAGGTCTGTGCTTTGCTTGTATCTGTCTGGTGGACAGGGCAAAGGCTGTCCTTTGGTTTTGCTGACATCCATCACTGGATAAATACTGAACAAGGACGGTGGCACAAGGACTAAGAGACACTATTAAATCTGGTGTATCTAGAGTATCCTTCCTTCAACAAATAGAGAAAAACATCAGGCAAGCATGAGTCAATCCCAGGACATGCTGATTTCAGTGTCTTAGCGTAATGTTAAAAATTCTTTTTTGTTCGACTTTTGTGACTCTCATTACCTAAGATAGAGTCTTAAGTAAGTAATCAACAAATAGTTATATAATCTCCAACTACATCACTGGGAGATGAGGAAGCACTATTGCTATTTTAAAAATTGGGGGGGGGGCAGGAATTATCAAGACAGAAACTTGCTGTAAGTCATATTGTAGCATCATAAATGATCAAGGAACTGCATTCAGTCTCTCAGTTCTTTGATTAGGATGGCCCAAGTGGCAAGGATGCTTTCTTTGATCTTTACCTTCATGATCTCTGGTGACAATTAGAGTATGCAAGGAAGCCTACAGACTGATCATCCCTATACTCTAGCTACAATAGCAGAAAAGTATTTTTAAAAATAAAAACGACATCTTCTTTGACTTGCAAAATCAGTTGCCGACAATGCAGATCCTCTTACTAAGATCGAGGAGTTCAACAGCAAGGAATACCTCCACGTATTCAGCAAGTAAGCACTCAGTCGCACTGTCAAATGTGTGACTAAATGTCAAGCTCCCTCCAGCAGGCTCTCTTCCTTCTTTGGAGGATGCATTCATAAAGCTAAGCTCCACAAATGCTCCTAGCGAATGCTCATAGGAAAGAGGCTCTATTATAGAGGAATCATTAGAATCATTATAATATCAATACAACAGCAGATTAAGATCACAAGACTTATCACCAATACCCTGCTCTTGAGTCTGTCAATGCAGCAATGGGCTACACTAGCAGAAGCAGCTGGGATGTTCTCATTTACTTTGCAATTGGCCTATACCACAAACCACAATAAATTCTGAAGCCATAATGGACTGGAGAATTCAGGGTAAGGAAATGACATTAAAATATCCTTCTTTACATGTCTGAAGATTAAGAGAGCTCCTGCTTTTAAGTGAGTAGGTCTATTTCAGCTCAGGATAGCAGTACATGGAGCATTCAGTGAACATCTGCTCACCTATGGGGCTTCAATACCCTTCCTAGATTAGGTGCATTCTTTTGAGCCACTGCATCCCCAGCATGAGTCCTGGGGCCACAGACTGTAATCTGAAATCAAAAATACCTGGGCCATGTTATGCAAAGTGATAGTTTGGGATAAGAAATTTACTAAAAACAAGTGACTGTATCTGAAGTCTTTGTGCTGGATAGGTATCAACTGTCCTCCTTCAGCTGACCTAAACCCGGTGTCGTGGCTAATAATAAACATATTGGTCAACTCTGTACTACTGGCTGATACAACAGCACACATTCCCAGAATTAATGATTCTGGAATCACAGTCTCGGACCGATCCTATGCTCTGGCACAAGGCAGTTTGAAGGAAGACAGTATTGATCATCCACACCTTACCCATGGGCATACAGTTTAATTCTTTGGGGCTGAAAAGCAAGGGGTTTGTTTGTATGGGTGTTTCATGTTTGTTTATTTCTACAGCTACTGGCTACTTTTAGAAATTCTACTGTAGTTCAGAGGCAATATTATCCCCTTTTATCACGGAACAAAAGAAACAGAGGGTACAGAAATAATCAGAGCCACAGGGTTTGCATAGACAGTTATCCCAAAGTATGCAAAGAATTCCTAGTGCCAAAGGATGCAGACATGACAGGCTGAATGTTAACCTGATGTGATGCCAAAAAAAAAAGAAAAAAGACTGAAAAGAAAATATTTGACAGTACATTATCTGGATCATTAACAATGTCTAAAAATATCCTTGGTCAGCAGCTTTCTTTGACACAAGTGATCCATTCAGAAAGGCAAGTCAGCCTCCCACTAAATCCTGATCAATAAAAAAATCCACAAGATACAGAAACATCTTCTCTTGACAAGTTAAATAGCCAATGCTTTGAACATCTGACTAAGCATCGTAGCAGGGGAACCAACAATTAAAGTACCAGAAAGCTATGGAGGTACACGAGGGGGAAGTGCAGAGGACAGAAGTCTGAAAGACTATCGTTCAAGCTGCATGTCACAGCACCTCTCATAAGCACTCAATTTACATAGCTGGTCTGAAAACTCATGTAAAATACGTATTTCCTTTGGAAAAAGTATATACTTGGCATGCAAGAATCAATCACATCATTACATGTTAATAGACAGAAACAGAACGCTCTGAATGCATCTAATTATAGTAATGGGAACCAGAAGGGAAAACATTATCCTCTAGAGTGACAGAGGCGATGGCAAGTTACTCTGATAGGAAATCAAACACATTATTTCAGAGATTTCTATATGTAGCCCAAAGAAGAATGATCTTCCCTTTGCTCTAATAATTTTAAACACAAACTCAGCATTTACATGATACTATTAATAGCAAAATAGAAACTACAAATATAACTAGCATAACCCTGGCATGGCACAAATATATGAAAGGCTGGTAATTCCCTGCAGGGTGACTGTAACACACCAGAAAAGCTCAGCCACAACACAACCCAGAGACAACTTATCTGTACTACAGGAGCACAGAAGCTGTTGAAATAGGCACAAACTTACTCAATAACAGCTCAAGACATTTCACTCTTCTGTGACAGAGGCCATGTGGTTGTCATCCTAGCAAATTATACACAACTGTGACATTTAAGCATGAAGTTTCTAATTTTAAAGGTTCATCTTGAGAAAGACCTAGCTCAATTTTTATACAGGAAAGTGTCTGAAGTGGCCCATTTTCAAGTCATAAAAATATGATGAAACAGGCATATCTGCAGCTCTGGGGCAAAATATGGGAAGTATTCCAAACATTAGTTCAGCTTTCAAAGCAATTTCTGTATTGGACCAGGAGGAAAAAAATGTTTTGAATGTTAAAACCCACAGTGGTGAGTTGCATATGAATGAACCAGATCATGAAAAACAAAACCACCACCAGCAGAGATGGTCTGGATCTGTTGATCCCTGGAATGCAAGGTTGTGCTCATTGCACAAGATTTGAGGTGTTACCACTGAACACTCATGCAAGCTAGCAAGTCTCTCCTGACAGTGAGATGGCAGTTGTTGGGACGCTGGTGATGGTTCACTTCTTCAGAATGAAGCATTATCTTCACCAGTATCTGGCTACAAAGGCCAGGACAACAAAATGCAACTCATTTACCTTGCTGGTGTGAGGATGAAGGAAGGTGAAGCAGTAGTGGAAGGATCCACTGTAGGACTGAGACCAGCAGAGTAGTGTTCAAACCAGACTGTGCCGTAAAGACACTGCAGGATTATATTGAGTAATCATCAAGTTACTGCATTTCACTCTAACCTTAAAACCATATGAAAGTGAACAGATTTCTGTATTTAAAACATCGACACTCACCTCTAGCTACATATATTGTTTATTAAATATTCTGTGACAATCAAACTACAAGTCTGGTTGTGCTAAGCCCCATTCTCCACCTTCTTGGCATAACACAGACCTGCAGGTGAACCTCACCTCCCATCCTGAGCAGCAACCCCACCTAAGGGTGTGTTGTTTTGTTTTAAAAAGCACAAGATTGGTAAAATAACATGTCACCCATTGCAAGCTTCAAAGTCAGAATTCATGGACTAACACTAACAACCTTTTAAGGTTAAAGACACATTAACTAATGTTCCTTGAAGTACGATCTTGAACCATCTGCCTATTCAATCCCCCTCCTTACCATGAAAAGCTAGAAGGAATTTATTTTCACAGAAGGATGGGACAAGTTTGTGTACGTTATTTCCAAAAGCATTTGACAGTGTTCACAAAAAGTAGTTTTGGCACCATGTACCGTACATTGCAGCTTCACAGAAGTACACTGTTCTCCGAGTGCAAACAAATCCTCCCATGATGATCAGCTGTCCCCATCAGCTCCTGGCTATACATGACTACTACCCACAAAGTAGACTTTAACGAGGCTTCTTTTCTACTTTTTTCATAAGTGAACTACCTGATGTGGGAAATCCCAGAGCTGCCCTCCAGCCAGAAGAGCTTCAGGCAGTGGCGTGCTCCACGGGATCTTCTCCTTCCCCTTATGTTGGATCAGACATGTGATCAACAACAAATACATCAGGCCTCCAGAAGCAACGGGAATAAGGTTTTATCAAATATCACCCCCCCCCAACAAACACATCCTGTGTTGTGCTAGACAAAATTAGGGATCCAATACTTTTTTTTTTACCAGATAGCCAGAAGTGCTTGTTCTTAAAGTGTATGCCTTTCTACACATTTTCAACAGGAGCACAGCCTCACACAACACACACCTTTTCTTTAGGAAAGCAAGCAATTACACAGCAGTAATCCACCAAGCCTCAGTGTGATGCATACAATGCAATGCGGGACACTTTGTCTCATCTGGCAAACACCACTGTCAGACAGTCAGATTTGTTTGTTTTATACTGTCAAGATGCTTTAGAGTCTTAAAGATTAATTATAAATCAAAGCAACATGACTCTTTCTCAACAGAACAGATAGTTCTGCCTAGCTTTTGCAGGATGCATCTCATGCAGTGCTCTAGACAGACACTTATTCTCATGGCAACTGCTCAAGTTAAAAAAACCCAAACATATTTATATAATGAGATTGTGAGATAAACTCCTGGAAACCAAGAATTTCAAAGTTAACAGTCAGCTCTTTGTCAATGCTAATAATGTGCATACTTGTGTGCATGTGAGTGGGCAACAATCATCTGCAAAATGAAAAAACTGCATTAGCATTAAATTTTGAATTTTCTGAGTCTTGCTTGGGTTGCAGTTTTAATTACTTTTTATACAGGCTTCTTGTCCATTTTCTGAAGAAGAAAAAAAATAGACGGTTATGAAAAATGAAACGTATCCACAGAACTTTATTGCTTTAGCCAAGTAATTATTTTTAAGCTGTTTTATTGTTTTGAAAGCTTTGTCTCAAGTAATCAAACACCACTTTAAGGAAGCCGTTCATGGTATTTATGAATGCAATTGCTACAGCAATTTATTCTCAAGCTATTAGCTCATTGGGTCTCATGAGTCAAACACAGGATTAGGGTAAATGAGTTCCCTGAGATGCCTGTGACAGTGTGAAGAGAGGAAGAAAAGGAAGAAAAAAGCTACTGCAAACAGTAGAAATAGAAATTCAGTGAGTTAAGTGCCCACTTTTACCAGGAACACTGCCACACCACCATGGTAGAAGACTCCACAATATTCAAGGCTTCATCTCAGATGAAAACACATGGTCCTGACTAAAATACAGTCCTGTATTTCAAGTTTCCATACCTGATTTGCAGTTTACTTGGCATTTTTCACAGGACTCAAATTACAACTTACCTTAGTCTGTGCCCCACCGCACTCAATGCAATTCCTCTGGAAAGGTACCTAAAACCAGAAGAACTACCACCACCGCATCACTAAGTGTTCATGGAGAACAAAGCAGTTTCTCTGTGTGAGCTCTTAGGACTCCCACTTTGCCTTTGCCTTCTGGACTTCTCTGAACATGTCTCTTCTGAGCAAGCTGTTGTAATTAATTTGGCTTTCACTAGTTTGCAAGGAAAAAAAAGTAGGATGCACCTAACAGAACACAGACTGAACAACCTAAGCTCTAGAAGCCTACATGAAGCATTTAAAAAAAGGTATATTTATATGCAACATGGCAAAACATGCAGCGATAGGTTGTATGAACTGATGGTGAGTCTGTAGAGTGGGAAGTTCACTCTGTCCAGTAGGAATGAGCACTATGTTAACAGTAAGGACTCCTGCTGCGGTGACAGCTCTCCCTCAATGAACCAAACACATGCTTTGTTGAAAGCACACTTGGGCAGAGCAGAGGTGGCATCATAATTCGTAATAGTAAATGCTTTTAAATGACAACAGTTTCATCCTTGCGAGGAATGAACGTTTGTAACCTTAGCTAAGCATGCGAGACAAGAAAAGGCAGCAGCTTTCTCCAGGGCTGACAGAACATATGGCTAAGTTGCAGCATGAAATCAAGATGGAAAAGACAGGTTGACACTCTCTTCTGAAAATGCATTCACTCACAGCTTGCAGACATTCCTCAGTCACATCTTCCTGTCACAGAACAGCCCCCTTCCTCTCCTCCCTTAGACTGCACAGTGATAAAGGGCCACATCTCCCACTTACATCTACTTTTGCACTTTTCCCACTACCACTTCTCCACCAACAGAACCAAAACCACATCAGCCAAACTGCGCTTTTACCCACAGGCCATTTACCATCAGAGGTGGAAAACCGCCCCGGGGAAGGGTGACACCAAATCGCCAAGCTCGCAGGGCCCAGCAGAAAAGCCCAGAACTTCTCATGTCAATGAGACACACGGTTCAACAGGCAGCATCCCTTTCAGATTCACCAGAAACTGCCAAATGAGCTGGTGTGAGGACACCAGAGCATTTTCCCCAATTAAAGAGAGAACAGACTGCCTTCAGAATTACCAATACAAGCAATAACCTCTCCTTTCTGTGCTGTACAATAGCTAACATAGTCCCTCATTTCAGCAGAGCACCCCCGACTCAGGAAACAAAGGTCATCAAACAACCGCCTGCACGTCAAGGCACTCTGCTTGAAGGGCAAAGGAAAGGCTTTTCACCAGCAGCAGTGAGACAGGGGACTGGTGCAGCGCTACCAGTGAACGAATGTGAGACAGCGCGATGAACGACAGAATGAAAATACCTTTTAACAAGCAGCAGCAACAATTAGAAGTTTTCAGAGATACTGGGGTGGGGGGAGAAAGAAAAAGGGGGACTCTTGTGGACTTCACTATTTTGGCCAGCGAGATTCCCCCTTTCCACCGCGCTGAACTCCCTCTGACAGCTTCTGATGTCTACACGCTTACAGACGTAGAATTTTCTGCCTGACATTCAGCAGATTCTTCCAGCAATGGATTTTAATGAAGAGAAACATGCCAGCTGCATAGAGATGAAACAAAGTGGTGCAAAGAACTGAGGGCTGAAGGGGGCAGGCACAGCACCCATGGCTGAGCTCTGGATGGGGTTGTACTGCCTGTGCCCACCCCAGCCTCTGGGCAGGTTATGCTTTTTCTTTGGGCCACATACAAGGGGGACATAGGCAGCAGGTCAACGTGTTCCATACCAGTAAAGCATATACGCCTTCCCTCAAGCCTTCTCCCTCCCTCTTCCTATAAAAGGCTTGGCAATGTGGCACCAACTCTTCTCAACACTTTCAAACCTGGCTTGTGGGCCTATCTGAAAAAAACTTAGCTCAGCTGATGAGATGTCCTGAAAGCAAAAAAATGTCAGCAGGTAGCTTACATAGTTCTGAAGAATATGACAGCCCACTTGCACAGTCAAAGGAATTGTAGAAGCGTCACTTTGAAGTCTCACCATGGAAAATATCTTTAAAATATATTAAAGCACAAAAAAGCCTAGAACATTTTCCAAGCTAATTAAGATACTTAACATTGTTCTTAAGGAGGATAAATACTTTGAAGTTGCATATAAACTGCTCTGCAAAAGGAACTGCCAGAAAAAACAGTATATATAACAGTCTGAAGAGCAAGGTTCCTCAAGTTGTATTACCTTTTTTCTATACACTCATGTTTATAAAATTACGTTAATTATATCCAGGTTTGAAATGGAAACAAACAAGTCAGTAAGCAGCCAGATTTAAGTACGTGGTAAGCTCTGAAAGGTGCTGTTTCAAAGCAGTAAAAAATACACAACCGCTATCTTTCCTCTTCTCCTTCTACCCTCCCAAGGAAGGTCTCCTCCTAACCAGATCTGTTTTCTGGACATTTCACGCAATACTTGGCAAGTAAAACATGTTTCTGCTTCCTGAAATCATTTTCATGCAGCTTGACAGTGCCTAAGAAAACAGATGCTGTTGAGCATGCTGAGGCTACAGCAAGAGCTGCCTTTCACCCGCAGCAGCTGGACACCAGGCACAGTCACCCCCTGCGGAGGGGCCTGGCCGCTGCCTGGGCCAGGCTGGGGACAAGGGCCTGGACCCTGCTCCCCTCCCTGCTCCTCAGGACATCCCCATGCTGGCCACTGGGAACTGGATCCTGCCCAAGGGACATGGAAAACGGGAAGGGGGAACCTCCCAAACTTTTCCCCCCAGGCCCACAAGATACACTTTCAGACTGAAACACTAAATGTAACCTATGTAGGGCAGAAGTGTTTAGAAATTAAGATCCAGCAAAAACAGAAATAGGTAATAAATTCATCTGGACTGAGGATGGATTCATATGATTTACCAGTCGCTGACTGTGAGAACCAACTTCAGTCACTTCTGTCCTTGGAGAGAGAAACTAGTGCCAAGAAAAATGAAAAAGAATCCTTATTTGATCATTGTTCTGAGTTCCAGAGATAAAAAAAGCCCAAACAGTAAAATAAATTATTAAAAAAATGAAGTCATAACATCTGCATCCCTTCTGTACTCCTCTGAAATGAAGCACCTATGCAAACACATGAGACTTGGGGGGGGGGGGGAACCCACAACAGATAAAACGCAGAGGACAGGAGGAGATCAGGGCAGGTTGAACCACACAAAATGTTAACAGAAGGGGCGATGTTTAAAGATGAAGCCATAGACCAGTAGTTTAATAAGTTCCTAATGACAGAATGGGTCTGAATTCAGCTTGATCTAACCACTGGAGAAGTAACAAGCCAGAAGACAAGCTCAGCACTACATGATCCTACCTCAGGACAAGCAGAATCTTTTTGCAAGACAGTTATTTAGCAAGACTGAGCAACAACTGGTCTGCAAGATCTTCATAAATAATGCATACGGTATGGAGTGTTCATTAAATGCAGGGCGCACATTCACTGTACAGTTCACAAAAAAAGTGGAAGCAGCCCAGCATAGGGCAGAGCTCTCTAATCTCAACATCAGTCTTCACCCACAACAGCTGAGATAAATCCACTCCTCTGTTTGGGAAACCGAAGAACTAGAGAGTTTGTTCTGCACGCAAAACAGAAAGGAAAGGTAAAGGTTAGAGTCATTCTGTACCTGCAATAAGTGACCTGTACTACAGGCTTGTAGAGGCCCAGAAACCAGGTAGAGAATGTACTACTTGAAAAACTTTACTTGACTTTAGAGCAGAGGTGAAGTTAGAACAGGAAAACTTGTTGTGAGAACTGCAGGTACAAAAATCGCCCAAGAATGGTAAGGAAGGAAAACCTCACTACCTGAGGCCTTGAAACTTACACTCAACAAAGCACAACAGGGTGGTGCTGCACAGGGCAAACTGAATTATCAAGCAATGGAGATCCTCTTTGAAGCCTCTGACAAGGAGGGAAGTGAAAATAAAGTCTGTGTGATATCTGCTCAAGTCAGGGTTCTTGCAAGCAGGGAGAAGTTTTGTTTGCATTAAGTTTTCTTTGGTGCTTCATTATTTACTTCCTTTTAAAAAAATATTGACTTTATATAAAAAGGGTGATCTTTTCAAATATGCCTAAGAGCACAGAACCTACTAAAAGTTGATCTTACTTGTGCATCTAAACAGACACTTTGGGAATAAATCCACCATCATCGTTTTTGGCTTTCTTGTTGGGACATAGCCATAGCATACACAAGAGAGACACTTTCCTTTCTCAATGTGAAAAGGGCAGAGGTGCACAGCACCCTTTTCATTTCCCTGGCTCTCTCACTGTGTAGTAAAAGTAGAAGGGAAAAGGGTATGGAAACGAAAAGAGAGAAAAAGGAAAATGGTAAAGAAGCCCCTTCTAACTACCAGGAGAAAAGACAGAATATGTTGTGATTGCAATTCCAGAGGCAACTGCCATAAGAGCAATATAACAGTTTTAGACAGGCAGTCCTGTAGCCCCTGGAAAGGAAGGAACTGAAAAAGTCTGATTATTTTTTTTCCCTCCTCTCTCTCCTCAATCAGCTCCCACAACTGAAAAGCTTGGGGAAGAGTGCTACAGAGAACTCCACCCTGTTGCAAATGGCAAAGACTTGTGGTTGAAAAGCATCAAAAACCCAGGGGAGATTTTTCTCCGAAGCACCATTCACAGATATCACAGCAGTGAGGAATGCTTTGAGACAACTGCTGGTGGCAGCCTGCCCTCACCCCAGCTGCAAAGGCTTCCTCTTCCTCCTCCCCTTTAATATGTGAGTGGGCAACTTTAACTAGTGCAGTTCATGCTCTGCACACCAACTGCTGCAATGCTGCATTTGCTGCCATGTGCTGCGGGTGGCAGGGGGCTGGCCAAGTGGTCACTCCCAGCTTACACTCCAGAAGTGGCCTATTAACCCAGTTCCTGTGGAAACTTCCTCCTCTAGCAGATGTTTAATGCAGTAACTTCCTTCAAGACCCCCCCTTCCACTGCAAGGGCTTGGTTCTGGTGTCCAGTGGGAATGCGCTGCAGCCAACACACACACCCCTCATGTCAAAAGCATCAGGAGATTGCTCCCACCTAGCAAACCACAGGCAGGGAACTGCTAGCAGCGTCAGAGAAACTCGTGACATCTGTTATAAATCATGCCCATAAAATATAATCAGTACAAATCATGTGGTAAAATAGGCGGAAAGGAAATTCCTGCTCTAACAGCTTTAGCACAACCGGAGCAGAAATTGACTCCTTTTCTCACCTGATTGTGACTTGCAGACACCATTAAACTTACAATATTAAATCTCTGCTGAAATTATAATCAAGAAACACACATCTGCTATGAATACTGCCAACTGGCAATGTTCTCATAAAGGGCCACTGTCTGGCACTCACATCAGAGAGGAGAGACGTGATCCATCTCAGAGAGCTGGATGGAACAGAAAGGAACATACACCCAGTCTTCTCAGGGAGATGTATGATTTCTCATGCATGTAGGTTTTGGGGTTTTTTTTATTTGTTTGTATGTTTTAAGCCTAGACCACTTCCTGCCCCTCCAGGATGATGCTAAAATACAAGAACAATGATTGAGTAGGAAAGATTTACCTGAATAGGGCAACAAAACTTTGTAGTATTTTAACTGTAGGTAGTGGATTTAAGTCTGCATATGGCTTAATGTATAGTTCCTCTTGTTTGATACTTCCAGAAAAGCCAAAAACAAAAACGGGAAGAAAGAGCATGATACAAAACTGAAGAAAGAAGCTAGAATACAAACTAAGAACAGGAACAAGTGAGAAAAAGCCCATGATGGCTTACAGGAAAGAAGACAATTAAAAAAACCAACGACAACAACAAACAGGAGGAAGCAAAAATTTGACTTAATTTCTTCACAAACAAAAATTTAATAAACTGCTTGAAGAGTTTTTCCAACAAGAGAAACTAAAAAATACGGTGAGGGTGAAACGATGAATGAAAGAGCACAGGAGCAGGTTCAGTATGTTTTATCTACTCCATATTTACACTAGGCTTTCTGGAAAGACTGATATACAGGTAAGAAAGGCACAGACCAAAAGCATTCCTGTACCTTCCTGGGAAATTCATTATTCAAAGGTTAACTCATTTCACAGTGTTTTTCCCTGTTGCTTGGTTTCCACCTCAGACGGGCTGTATAGCTTGCAAAGGCATCGTGCTGCGATCTCTCTCCAATATGCAAGCTCACGATACCACTTCTGCACATTTCCTCAGGCACCTACAACCAGCACTCCTTCACATACGGAGTCTTGAATTACATCCAGCTTGGCCAGGAAGGTACTCTCTCGATATTTTCTTGCAATTATCAGTCATGACTAGAATCTGATCTCATATGGCTGCTAACTAATTGTCAACTCTCTGGAATTTATATATCAAGAGGTGGTGGAAAAGGCAGTCTGGAAAACAAGGGAGAGACCAGCAGTGGCTTCTGCAAACACTCAGTGATTCATCACACTTGTGCTGCGAGCTCAATGGAAAGAGCGAGAATTTGGGCTCAGGAATGTAAACCTTGGCAGCTGATTCATCACAAAACTGGTTTTGTGTGCATAAGAGCAGAAGGTTACCACCTTCTCAGTGTTAATTATACAAGCCGGCTCCCACACAATAGCAAGTGACAAGACTATGGCCAAGTGATCCTTTCATAAAACAAAATTTTAAAAAAAAAAAAAAAGTAGGAGCATGGCTTAAGCCCGTACCTACGATTTCCAACCCCTATTTGCAAGCCAGGCTCTGCTCACTGCCACCATGTCTCATTTTTATCACAACAGCTGCTTCAGTCCTCTCATACCTGCTGTAGGCACCCTGCTGTCTGAACCCATCTCTGAAGAATCTATCTAACTGATCACCAACATACCTGTTGCAATCTTGTCAGATAAATTTGGCTTTAATAGCAAGCAAAAACAACAGAAAAAATTCAGCTTGGAATTTCTTAGCTTTTGAACAGAATATATGGTCTTCTCATCTGCCTTCTCTTGGTTGATCACAGTAGTCCAGTTATTAAACAAGAATATAACTTCCCCCACAGCATTGCTTTCATGAAGTCACATGCTTATTGTTTTCTGCTTCTAGAGTATGAAAAAAGAAAATTGAATTTGACAGCAAGTTAGTCACTTACTGTAAGGACACTCTCTTTCCCATGCACTATTCCTACAGCTATGGGTTCTTACAAGCATCAGTGCCAAATACCTTGCAGAGCTTCCATTTAGTTGTACATAATGATCCCTTTCCCTCAAGCCAAGTCCAAACCAGCTCCTTGGAAACCAGTCAGCAAGTCTCCAGCCACCATAGACTTCAAAGTTAACTGTCACGATAGTTCAAGTTTTAGTTCAGAAAACCTTTCTTGAAGAAAACTCTCAGCTCTAGAACTTGTTCTGTAGAAGGACAATCCGAAGCCTTCTCCTATAGAGGGTAAATCAGGAGCACCATTTGCCATGGAAAAACATGTCTCAAAAAGTCTAAAAGCATTTTCCTGGACAACCATCACTAAAATGAGGCTGGTGTTTGCTAGCTATTCAGCATGTAGGAGGCAAAGGGGAATGACGATCCAAGAATAAACAGTTGAACAAATGGAACAAGCTAGTTTTTAATTCCCACAGGTTCTAGTGCAGTGTAACACATTTCCTAACCTCTTAACAAAAACATCAGATCCTCAAAATTATTTCCACTTAAGAACTAGTTGGTAATCAGTGCATTTACTGGGGTGCAATAATTTATTAGAATAAACAAAGCCTTGAAAGCTTCTGCTTTGAAGCCTTGGAGGACGTTAATTCAGCACCGATGCCCAGACCCCACAGTGACTAGCTGGTGCACTTCAGGTGACAGATAATATTCAGAAATGATTCATGATATTTATTTTCTTCAAATGACTTTATAATCTTTCATAGAGCTTTCAAAAGTTTGAAGTTTGGTATTCTTCATCTGTAAAATAGAGATCAGGCGTTAACCCAAAATGCCCAAGGTCATCTACCACGTCAATAGCAGGAAGCATCTGGCGGCTCTAGCTGCTGCCACCTCTATGCTCAGGACATGTGAACGGGCACGCTCATTGTCCCAACCTTCAGCCATGTTAGTGGAAACACTACTTAACTAATAGGGCATAGGTATGAACAGGACTTCTGCATCCAATGCTTCCCACTCACCAGGTTGCTACCTCCATTAACAGCCAATACCTACTTTGACATCTGAACTGAATTTGAATAGAGATACTAAAACCACTTTATGGCACCGTACCCTCCATACTCCTCCCCCTGCTTGTTCTCCAGGTTTTACTGTTTGCATAGACTTTATATTACAAATAAACAGAAAATTAATTATTCAGCTTCCAACTCCCATTGCATGTTGATGTTTATGTAATTGAAAACCATATAATTGCTTTATGTTTTTAACATCCCTCATAAATATGGATTTTTAACACAATCCTTTACAGTAAATTAGCACAGAATATCCGGTAATGTGAGATGGGAACATGAGTTAGTTTGGCAAGCTCAGGAAACAGCACACAGACTAAAGACTAGCGTGATGTCTCTCACCACTTCACAACTCTCAGCAGGCAGAAGAAAATCCGCTGTGGTGCCCAGCTTTCCAAGGAAGCTTGATCAGACTCTGGGACATATGTTCTAATGCAAGAGCAGCAAAGAAGGGAAAGCTAGAATTCAACAGCCTCATCCTTCACAGATTCACAGGTACCAAAATGCTTGGCTGAGGATGAATCTCAGCTTAATCTAAAGCCTGGCAAGAAACTTTCTTTTTTTGTGGTAATCCACTTGCTTATCAAGTTTCATTTGCTAGTTTTAGATCAGGCAGTATGAAATACCTTTCTATGGAATCCTGACTGGCAACTTGCTGGGGTTTTAAAAATCACCCTGAAGCAATTTATGCTCCACAGTGAATACAGTACACTGGTATAGCAACTTAAGTGTGACCTGCAATAAAGAAACAAATGCCATTTGCTTCAGCTGAAGGAAATTAACTCTCTGACTGACCTGGCTGGGACCATCATTTTGAAGGAGCGGACATGAAGACATAGTGAGGTCTGGTAGACAGACTTTGATGTTAATACTACCTCAGTTGTGACATATCCCTCCCAACCTCAGTTTTCTATACCCTTATTTCTCCTATAAGATGATATAAAATCACATTTTCTGTAAGGCAGGGTAAAATTGTAGCTATGCTAGCACAGTGAAACCACTTAGACAAAAACCAGAATTACTCTTAAGCAAGGATTTTTCAAAATAACAGACACAAACTGCCCAGACCTATCGAGGTCCCACACACATGGGGTCACCTACATTCCTGAGGGCAATTCTGCATTTCTAGCTGCTGTCTTTCCTATGAGTCAAGTGCATTGCAACAGCACAGTTTCTAGCTACAGACATCTGGCTGACCTGGAGTCACTGCATTTATTCTTGTTGAGCAGGTGTCAGTAAAACTTTTCAACAGACCTTGGTAACCCTGCTCCAAGGGACTGTCTACACTGAAAACATGCTGCTTTAGGTCAATTACATAATTGGTTATGCATTAAACTGCTACAACATCTGAATAGAGACACTTTTACACCTGGTCATGTTGGCTTTGCTTGTGGCTTTACATTTGAGTAAGAACACACATTCAAGCTTTGACAGAGCTCACGTCACAAATTATTCCCAGATATAACTGAAGTTGTGAAAAGATACAGATTTTAACCATGTGCAAAACTAGTTTCAGCTGGGGACAGAGCTGCAGCCTGACATTTTAGGAGCCACATCTTCCAACTTTACTGCTGGCAGTTGCAGGGGGAAAAAACAAAACAAAATAAAAAACCTACCCCAAAGTCTGACACGCAGGATGCTGGGATCTGTTTCTCCTGCTCACACAGGTCTGAGCAGCAAAACTGGTCTTCTATTCAATTCCACTGCTGCACAAAAGGAACAGCCCAACTCCTAAAGAGCAAGAAAGGAAAACTCCTGTGCTCTCTGCCCAAGTCCCTGTGCAAACTGCTGAATGTAGTGAGCTTCTTCAATAGTTCATCTTGGGCAATCATTCCTAGCTAGTGGTTACAGACACGACAATGCCAGACCAAGATTTGCAAAGGCAATGAAGCATAAATTAACCTCAGACTTTTTGCTGCCCTGGTTAATGCTGGCAGGTCTCAAAGCTAGATTTAGGCTGAAGCATTATCACTTAGCTAAGATTAATGTTAATAATCAGGCTAAAGAACAAGGTTTGCCGTTTGACTGAAACTGCAGGACTGACAGGCCAGACCTGGCCGGAGAGCCGTGCAGAGCAGCTCCCAGCTGGGCTTGGAAGCAGAATTACAGGCTGGGGCAGGCTGGTCTGATGAATGAGGGTTAGGACTAGAAACAGAAGAGACAGACAAGCTAACTCCCACTCTGCTAGCGAGAGCTTCTCTTCAGTACTTCACTCAGGAAGCCTTTGCTGTGGTTCCTCCTTGACACACGTTTGCTATGACAACTACCATTTTCCAACAAAAAACCGGTTGTCCCAGTACTGAAACTGTACTAACAAAAATTAAAGTTTCATTTTAAATACAAACACTATAGAATCATAGAATATCCTGAGTTGGAAGGGACCCACAAGGATCATCAAGTACAACTCCTGTCCCTGCATAGGACAACCCCAAAAATCATACCATATGTCTGAGGGCGTTGTCCAATTTTTTCTTGAATGTTGTCAGGCTTGGTGCCGTGACTACCTCCCGGGGAAGCTTGTTCCAATGCTCCACTACCTTTTGGGTGAAGAACCTTTTCTTAATGTCCAACCTAAACTGCCCCTGGCATATCTTCCTGCTGTTCCCTCGTGTCCTATCATTGGTCGTCAGGGAGAAGAGATCAGTACCTGCCCCTCCTCCTTCCCTTGTGAGGAAGCTGTAGACCACGATGAGGTTTCCCCTCAGTCTCCTCTTCTCCAGGCTGAACAGATCGAGTGACTTCAGCCACTCCTCGTATGGCTTCCCCTCTAAACCCTTCACCATCTTTGTGGCTCTCCTCTGGACATCTCTAGTAGCTTCGTACACTTTTTCTACTGTGGCGCCCAAAACTGCACACAGTACTCAAGATGAGGCCGCACCAGTGCAGAGTAGAGCGGGACAATCACCTCCCTCGACCGGCTAGCAATACAGTGCTTGATGCACCCCAGGGCATGGTTGGCACTCTTGGCTGCCAGGGCACACTGTTGGCTCATGTTTAACTTGCCGTCGACCAGAACCCCCAGATCCCTCTCCGTGGGGCTGCTCTCCAGCCTCTTGTTCCCCAGTCCGTACACATATTGAGGGTTGCCATGTCCCAGGTGCAAAATCCAGCACTTGCCCTTGTTAAACTTCATACGGCTGGTGATTGCCCAGCTCTCTAATTTGTCTAGATCTCTGCCCTCGAGAGTGTCAATGGCTCCTCCCAATTTTGTGTCATCGGCAAACTTTGATAACAAACCTTCAAGTTCTGCATCCAAGTAATTTATGAAGATACTGAAGAGCACTGGCCCCAAGATGGATCCCTGCAGAACCCCGCTAGTGACTGGTCGCCAGCCCAATGTAACCCCATTTACTATAACCCTTTGAGCCCAACCCATCAGCCAGTTGCACACCCATTGCATTATGGTGCGCACCCATTGCATTATATAGAAAAAGCATTTGGTCACCTTACCTGGAATTAATTTTGTTTTACAGTAAGTCAAAGATTAACATCTGTGCCTTTTATGTGGATTCCCTCCACTGACAGCAAAAAGACTAGGGGCTGGCACCTATGGTCCAGCAACAGAAGCCTTCTGCACAATTAAATGACACTGACATCTATGAAAAGTTAACGCAATTCAGCATCTAGGAGATGGCTAGACATGCCAATACAATATGGTATATTTCCAACACCTACATGCTGTTAAAATCTTGTGGAAAATGTATTTGAAAGAAATTGATTTTCACTAATGAGAGCTCAAGAGAAAATTTAATTAGCCTCAAGAACAAGGGGGAAAAACAATGTCCTTTATTTTAAACTTTTCTTCCTCTAGCATGACATTTTATCACCTGTTTTTGAAGTTCTGAAGCACAGACAAAGAAACTCGATATTCACGTCATCACCTTTTTCTGGAACTGTTAATTAGGCATAAATGCCACAAAGCGAAGGTAAAAATATCTGGACACAATTGTTAAGAGCTCATATTTCATTTCTGCACAGGTGAGAAAAAAACCATGCCATTTACAGTCTCAATTCCCAGCTCCCCTCATCAGCCACTGGCTGAAAGGAAAGTAGCTGATACATGGTTACTACCTGCACATACTGTTTTTGTAAGTAGCTTGAGAACCACAATTTCAGCCCCAGCAACCAAAAAAAAAATCATGGGATTACAGCAAGAGTCCAATAAGGCACTCCCATAAGAATGGCACTTCCATCATGGGAGTAAGCTGTGGCTTGAGGGAAGGCTACCATCAGTATCCTGAAGTACGTCTGTCTACAGAACAGGCATAATACGAGCTGGAGGCACAAAGTCAGTTCCCCATCCTTACTATCTTCAAGGAATTGCTTTCAGGGCAAGGTGATTGTTGCCAGACTCTCTTTTTCTTCCTTTTTTTCCCTGCTTGAGCTGTTGACAAATATGGTGAGCCCCCAGTGATACACCACCTTGTCTAAGATTTGATCTAGGTCATAAAACTTATTTTTACACTAGCCAAGTCATCATCTGCTGATAACTGCTTTGAGCTTCAAGCCATCAAAGGTGGGCTGAACAGGATATCAGGTGAAGAGGCTGGACACCTCCCAGATCTACAAACACCCTTTTAAATAAGTTTGTTGTCAATATGAAGACCTGAAGTCATTGCTTGTCTATTGCCACATTATAGTTGCTCTTAATAGAATAACTGCTCTCCAAACAGTGGTAGCCCAACATTTTGGCAGCATGTCTATTATTATTCTGCCAAAATACTAGGCCAAAGTGCCTACAGGAGCAACATGCTGATCCACAAGAAGACTCCTCCTCAGGTACATATGCCTGTTCTGCAACAAAACCCTGGCATCTTCACAAGCTGAGGGAGCTGCGAGACATAATGACTCAAATCCACTTGTACCAGCTGCCTGGACCTCTCCCTGAGATCCCCAGATCTATTTTACACTACTTTAATTGCAAAGCCTCCATGCACAGTGAAGTAAGAATTCCTCTCAGTCTCACTCAGAAATTACCATGCTTCTGAATGAGTCTGGGACCATCTACAATAACACCTGTGTTGTTATCTGCTGTTCAAATGAAGTGATCAACAATCAATTTTACAAATGACAGACTGGCCTGGGAGGCAGCACGGACTGTGGAGTCTGCATGCTGTTGAAATAAGTGCACAGATGAACTTACTGGTCATCTGAAATACCAGTACCAACTAATATGAACACCTTCCTACTGTAGCTCACCTTACCTTTTAGTCTCCATGCAGATGGATTGATTTATTTCTTGACAAGAACCCTCTCAAATAAATAATCTTATGAGGAGAGAAAAAGGGAAAGAAGAGGAAGCCTGGACCTAATCAGGGACTGGAGGAACAGAGGAAAGAAGGAATTCACAACTGACAAAAACATTTCCATCTAGCAAGTGTTATAAAACAGGGATATTAGAGAGCTAAATATGCTCAGGCAAAGCCTTCATTAAATAAAACATTCAGTGACATTTTATTTGTATCCTTAAGTTTCTGCTTCTATTTACTCTGCCTCTGAGTATTAAATTCCTGCTGTAGACTGAATCTGGGCTGAGCTGATGCACAATAATTGCAAGTTGAGCTTCAGTTTACAGACTGAGTCAAGAATGAGTCAAAGTGAGACTCAATAAAAGGAAATGTATGCAGCCAGGATCAGACTACAAAGCTTTGGGATGTCTAAGAGATACCACAGCATTTGGGAATTTCAGAATTTCAATTTGCCACGTGCAAAGGGTGGGTTACAAGTTATATATGGAGTGGGATGTTCCGGGAGCTATTTTTGTTTCATAAATTAGGTTTTGTGGTATTTAATTGAAATTTAGAATATGTCTGTTCCACTTGGCTGTCAGTTCTAAAACTCACTTTGCATTGCAACTCAAATCGTGCAAATGCCAGCAATGGGCCATAGTGTTTATCATTACAGTCAGTCCCCTTCCAACTTCATCTCATCTATACCTAAATCTACAGAAATTACTACAGAATTTATATTATCGCTTCAAAATTAATTTTAATAAGTCCACCTTTTGAACTGTTTTCCACTTGTTTGACACAGGGTCAGATTTTTCATTTTTTAATATGCTGTCAATTTTTATACAAGCCACAGAGGAAAGAACAGAGACTTCTGACAACTGTGAATGCTTCTAAATCTGTTTTAGAATACTGGGCTATATCAAAATCCTAATGAAAATTCAACATAAAAGTATGCAAAAACAAAAAAAGGAGGTATCCACATGTGCAACAGTGGACGTTACCAAATACAGTGTAGAAACATAGGGCAGGAATCAACTTCAGGACACTTGCAAAACATTTGGTTTATAACTTGACCACAATGGTACTGTTTACTAACAACTGCAGAGCGAGAATTGTAGCAACATTACTGAAGCCAAAAGCCTCTCTTTACAGCACCAGTCAGAGTGAATACAGACTTGCAGCAATAGAACCCCCTTTCCTAGGCAACGGGGTTAAAGCTAATAAAGGTATTTAGCAAACTTAGAAGGAAAGAAAAGAAGGGCCATGAAAGGAAAAGGAGTTGGAATTAAAATATTCAGTATGCTTTTATTGGTGACTAGAAGTACTGAAAGTACAAAATGGAGGAGAAACTAAAGGAAGAAGCACTGTGAAGATACATTTAGATAAAAAGCAATTAAAAGAATAAATTAAATACAGTTCTAGAGCTGAACAAATTTACATGGTTGTTGAAAAATATTAAGGAGGAAGAATTCCCTTCCAGTTGAGTGGATGCCTGTTGCAGAGCAGGAAATCCCCCCAGCGACAGGCGGGCCCAAGGAGTACACCAAGAGTAGCTGCTGTGAATGGTTAGCACTGTTAGCTAATCTGAGGCATAAGGAGAGATCTTAAAGTAATAAGAGAAAAAAGTGTATGGGGGAGAGGAGCTTTCCTGGATTAAGATTCATTAAGTATAGAACAGGAGCAGAAATTTCCAATTGCTGCAAGTGTTGTTAAAATTGGAATAAAGCCCTAGAAAGAACAATTCATATATGCAACTTGTGTGGATAATCCAAGCAATTATATCCTTCATCCAATCCCAAAACTCAGGCATATACTTTGATGAATACACAACATTCCAGAATAAAGGAAATGTCTGGCCGTACTACTTCAATGCTGGAAACCGGAGATGACCGAAGTATAGCTGGGGTGGGATTAAAGGAACAGCTCTGAGTTTACCATGGCAGCTACAAGAGCTACAAATCATTACTGTGGGGAATTAGAGCAGAATTATTTGACTTGTTGCTAAATTGTTACAGTTTAAGTTTTTAAACAGACACTTTCCCCATGACATACAAACCTTTGTAAGAGGTGCAACACTCAGTTACAAGTGGTAAGGAGAAAGGAGGGCGGGAACTTGTTCTCAAAAATTTTATCTTCCTCCCTTTTTCACAACTAAATCCCAGGGCCTCTGTCTGCCTCCCCTCAAATGAATCCGCCCCTACTTATGACTAAAATTAATCTCTATAAACCCACAGCTTCAGGCTCATCTCAAACTGCAGCGCACTAGCAAAGCTACTATTCATCAAGGACGGTACATTTTGAAGCGTTTCATGTCAAAGCCAGGTCAATACATTTTTCAGTAGGGGGTCATATTCCTGTTTTCCTAGCCTGCAGAGTGACCCTTCTTGATTGAAAGGATCTTTATGCACAGAGGAGTATCTGACACAAACCAAACCAATATGCTACTGGAGCTTTCCAGTAATGACTGCAGGATAAAGGAGGCCTTTAAAGTTCATGGAGGAGTAGTAAGAGGTGTTAATTTAAAAAGCTTGTCAGTATACCCAAGAGCAGAAGGAGAGCAAAGTACCAATTAATAATTCACACTTCTATTCCACATCTTATCATAGTATCTCAAAACAGTTTGCAAACATTGATTAAGTCTGATGACATTTCCCTGAAGCAGACAAGCAGGGATGAAGCTCTACTCCTACCAGCCAGGATGTCACTCTGGGAGCATTTCGTTTAGCTGATCTATGCCCCCTCTTCCCCATCTGTTAAATGGCAATAATGACACTACCATACAGTGGTTCAGAAGCTTAGTGATTTCTAAATCAACACATTTTTACATAGAAAAATAGCACACAAGGGCAATCTCGTATGTCAGACTACACTCAAATACAATGAACTAAAGCTACCACATTCGACATGATAACATAGCTAGTGGGAAGAAACCCCTCTATCCTGATTTTATAATACCCTACAGATTTGCTTTGCTCTTTCCCTAAGTAGCCAGAGCACTTGAGTTCTAGTTAATGACCAGGATTCTTGGGTACTGTGTTAACACAAAACTCAATGTAATTACAGTAATTAGATCTGCTGTAGAAAGAATTGTGAGAAATGCAAGACCATCCACAGTAGCCTCTAATTCTCAATTAACACAAAGTAGTTGGTGTGTTTGGAAGTGAGGACAGACATACCCATAGCCGCAAACTCGAGGGAATCATCATTTACATTCAGATGGGAAGTTGAGCACATTATACTGTTTAATCCTTGCTTTGAAAGACAGGTATACGAACACCGTCCACTTACAGATGGCGCAATGGCAATTCAGGGACCCTGAGCTGCCAAAGGGCAAAGGCAATCACACACACTCCCCACAACCAGCATTTCACTTTGGGAATTCCTCATTCCCAATCCTGTACTTGGACTCTTTTTTTTTTTAATAAAAAAAGCTCACAAACCATCGCTGCTCTGGTCCTAATGAGAGAGTTCCTTCTCCCTTGTTTGGGGCTCTTTCATGCATAGAATCAGACAGAATTACTTTGCTTAACCCTCTTACTAATCTGACTTTTCCAGAAGGACCAAAGATAAAGACAAAAGTAACGGCTTCATGAAATACAGCTCTTTTCTTCTCTTGAGCCTGACAGTCACTTCCAAAAGCAAATTGTCATGACAACAAACAACCTGGAGGCAATCCAGCCAATTAATCTGCAGAGGAAGCAGTCATCCCAACCTTGGAAAAGAACACTGCTGCTTTAAGCTTCAGAAGCCAAAAAAAAAAAAAAAAAAAAGAAGCAGCCCAACAAGAAACCTTACCACCCACATTAATCTTATTAGGCTGCCTTAGGCCTGTAGTGAAGAACAGTTCAGACCTTGGCACAGGGGCAACAGCATTGCTGCAGCAGCAATACACATGTGCTAGTCCCTCACCAGCCCTTTCCCCCTGCCCCACACAGAGGGTAGATGCAGGCCAGACCCTCCTCTCTGAGGCTCTGATCTGAGAAGTGCTGTGTTCCCAGGCTGTGGTGTAGCCCAGCAAGCAGGTGAGTTACCAGGATGACCCCTTCAGCCCTTACATATGGAGCCAAAGGAAAGGTTAGGCAGAGGAATGGCACAGAAGATTGTCACATACCATTGCTATAAAACCTGTTTTGTTGGCATTGCTGTTGTGTGTTTTCCCTCTTCCCCTATGAGCTGTCAGGAATATTTATCACCATGTTAAGCTCAGAATTATTTTCTCTTCCACAAAGGACTAAATCATCAGTGAAGCTAGATATTAAAGTCATTGTTCTTCAATTTCCCTAATTTCTTCTTCCTTCATACCCTGCTTTATCTCTCTTCATGTGTCCTGCTTTCTACAGGCCCAAGCACATCACATCTCCCCTGCAAATATCCACCATCTCCCATTTTTTGCCTACTCTGATCTCTCAGGTCTAACTCAGACATGAAAATGTTTAGCAGCTGATGCCCAATACACAACATTTGTTAACCTCAAGTCATTCATATATACTTTACATTTTATAAAATACTACGGTATTAAGTTACAGAAAACAAAACTGAGGAGCACTAGGTGTAGCCTTATAGCATAAGTAAAAAGAAAAAAAAAAAAGTCAGATTGTGTTTTGAGATTCTCATAAGACTCAATACATAACAATTTTCAAACAAAAATTTTCTTCCCTGTCCTCATCCTTTCCTCTAAATACAGAAACAAGGAAGGGTAGGAATAAATTCTTTCACTGTAGACTTGTCCTGCAATGAAACATGCCTTTCAGAAAGTAACTGAGCAATGAGGACCTAAAGCTTTAAGCCTACACAGATTTACTCATCTGGTAAATAGACAGACTGCTGAACCACTTCAAACTGAAGTTTTGTTATTGATCTCTCTGGGTCCAATCCATCTCTCATAGAAGTCACTAAATGGATTCCCAGCAACTTCAGTGAGCACTGGATCACAGATTATAAATGCTTCCTGCAAAAGTGCATTTTTACTGATCTGAAAAAGATACCAGTCTTCTGAGCACTGAAAATGAAACGTATGCACACACACACACTCTACACATTTCACTCTCATTATTTGCAGAATTAGGAAACCACAGGTCTAGTCAACACAGAGCAAGCCAACAGAATCGTATTTTCTCCCGAGCCTGTTCCATGTTAGTTGGAGTTGGTATAGTATTGCAGAATAGAATAAAAACCCTGTACCTACCTTGAGGGCTTTCGCAGCTTTCTTCGTCACTGTTGTCTTGACAGTTATTTTGGCTGTCACACACAAAGCTTTTATCAATGCAAAGACCATTTTTACAGTGGAATCGGGCAGTAGAGCAAAGCAACGGATTTGCTGCTGCAAAAAGAGAAAGTGAGATCATTCATTAGAAATTCTCTTACCCAGGCAGTGAAATAGCCATTAAGCAATCAACAACAACAGGTCACCACTCAACAGTTGGTCAATTCACTGAATATGTGGGAGTAACTTGGCAATCAAACCAACCTTGTCTCTCTAAACAGAGTGCGCTGAAATTTCTAATTCATGCAAGATTCATTACAATTAGCAGAGATTTAGTCCACCCACAGTTGTGATAAGCCTTCTGTTCACTTTCATGAGAGCCCCTATCTCGATCACTGTTTGGTGTTCAGCATGTGCTCACACTGAAGACATATGGAGGGTAGCACTGCCTACCACAAACACTGCCTGTTGCTTCCCATTACAACAAATTCAGTTGAGCTCAATTTTCATGTTATAAGCCAACAACCATGGCTGAGAACTGCCAGGCAGTGGCTTATTTAACTCTGCTTCTGTCTTTTTCCACCTTCCCTATTCTCCTCACTATTTGAATTGATACAATGGCAATGCTGACATTTCTCAACTTCTCAGTGTTTGAATTTCAACTGCTTTTAAAGGGTAATAGGCACATTACAGTAGCACCCAGAAAATCCTTTCACATAAGGCCCAGTGTTGCACACAGAGCAAAAACAGAATAGTATTTAAGCAGATTCATTCAGGTAGAGCAGTCTTCTCACCCATGCCAAACTCAGCAGTAAGTATGCTGTAAGATCCTACATCTAGTTTTATTTGAAGCTTCAAGCAGTGCAGTTTTCACCACTTCTCCTATCACTTCTCCAGCATCACAGCTTCAATGCATCTCACTGTCAAGGAGGTTTCCTTAATATTCATCTTAGTTTTCTCTTTTCTAATTTCATCCCTCTACTCTTAGCTATAGCCCAGCATAGATAACCACATAATCCCTCCTTGAACAGTGTTTGCACCCTTCATATACAGCATATATAGCCTTATCTTCTAACATAGTCATCGCTTAGCTGAGATATGCATAATTTAGCAGTTTTT
This sequence comes from Theristicus caerulescens, assembly GCA_020745775.1. Lineage (NCBI taxonomy): Eukaryota > Metazoa > Chordata > Aves > Pelecaniformes > Threskiornithidae > Theristicus > Theristicus caerulescens. The sequence goes on along the minus strand of CM036564.1, from coordinate 22,560,388 downwards.
AATATCTCCTCATAAATCAATCTCTATGTCCCTTAATCATTTTTGGCACTCTTCTCTGAACTCCCGCCAGTTTTTGGTAATGAGGTGACTGAAACAGAATGCAACTTTCCAATTGAAAACCTTAAAAAAAGCTGTTTAGATGCCTTGTCTACTTCAAAGTGCTTCTCTGCCACAATAACAAAGGGGATTACAGTTCCCAAATACCAACTGGCTTTCTATTTTTCATTCTTTAAAGTAAGACCTGCCTTTAAAGAGTCTTTAAAAAAACCCCAAAACCATAAAACTTTAGTCTGCTGTGCATATAACCTGCAGGATATATAACAGACACTCCCAATTCCTCCAGTTCCCCAAAAGCACATTTATCATGAACATGCTAAATCTCCTTTGGTCTGAAACTGTTGCACACTTGCATAGCACGTTGATTTTCCAGGTCACTTTACGGCCTACAGCATTGTTCCTCTACATAAGCAAAGCAGTGACTAGACACTTGGATATGCTAGAAAATACCAAGTGCGTGCTTAAATGGCATAGAGAAATGGGGAGATCAGCAGCATGTTATCAGCTGTAAAGTCCCATTGGAGCTACACACTACGAGCTCATGGGAAATTATGTATGTCATTCATAACCAGCTCCATGAACTGGTGCATTTTCAGTTGAGACCTGCCACTTGTCAGTCTACCACCTCAAGGATATTCAAAGCACTTTTGTCAAAACTTCTTTCTAGTCCATTTGTTTAAGCATAACCCAAAGTAATTTCCTTAGCCTTCAACCTTCTTTCTCTAGCTTCACTTGCTCCGCAGAAGTGCTTATCTCCGTGCCACAGTCCTCCCAGGACCCAAAGCAGATTCTCTAGGCCAACAACAGATGGCACCTTAAGAGACGTTCTTTCTGTGGGGGAAAGCACACAAACAAGAAAGACAAGTCCTCCAAGAAGCAGACAGTGATAGATCACTGTAAAGATCGCCTCTTTTGTTATCTTTGAAAGCCGGTGTCTGTTGTCCTCCTCCTGACCTTTAAATGTCATTAAAAGGAAAAACTCAGTGTACTCCAAGGAGAGAATGAGCAAGTATTTGCTCCAAGCTTTGGCCTACAGACCCATGCTTTTACCAGCTCCTGATAATAGCAACAGAGCTACTGGATCAAACATACCCTTTCCTTACTGCTATGATATATCCCTGCTAGACTTACAGATACAAATGGATCTATGCAGCCACACGCAGGGGGTTTAGCCCAAGTCAAGCAGTACTTCAGATGATCTCTCTGCTGCAATTTCCCTGCAAGGTGCTGAACAGCAGCTCAAGCTAATGCATTGGCAGGCACGTCTGACTTCGAGAACCTCCTTCACCTTCCAAGAATCTGTTTCACTAAATAACCCTTTACTTGCTTTTTTGTTGTTTGAGAATATGTATAAACAGAGAAACCTAAATGTGCTCATGAACAAATAAGTCATATTCTTCAGTAACAAGAAACAGGCAAATAAAAATTAAACAATTTTAAGTCATATTTAATGTTTGCCCAACTTGAGTTACATTTGAGTACAGAGAACCTGTTCAAAGCAAACATGCAGCTTAAATCTCATTTCAAAGTTACAAAGGGACTTGAAGTGTCATGCAGGCATTATATACAAAACAAGACTTAGCTGCACCTTTAAAAAAAAAAAGAGACTGTCATTTACAAAGTGAAAGGACAAGGATCATCTGGGTTATACATGACAGGGAGAATATTTGACTCAGAAACTAAAGGCTAATGAATGCTTCCTTTCTAAGTAGTATTAATTAGTTGAAAGAAAAAGAAGCGCCCTCGCTCGCAAGCAGGCCTGCACTTACTGCAGTTTTCCTCATCACTGCCATCAGGACAGTCCTCGAAGCCGTTGCACCGGAAGCGGCCAATGATGCAGTGGATCCCGCTAGCACAGGGGAAGAATGTGGCACCGCATTTGGATTTGGCTTTCGCTGGGAGAAGATATAGACAGAAAAGGGCAAAGATAAGAGAAACAATTTACAAAGGTTACAGATACTTTTGTAGCAGCGCAGGTTAGGGTGCTCTAGGCAGCGCTAGTGGCACCGATGTTAGGTGCCTTCCAAGCTCCCTATGGCCTGCTTTCAACTGCTCTAAGTTTTTTGAGATTTCATGTGCTTGGGCTGAATTTTTTCCAATTTGTACAATACCCTGAATGACTGAAACATTCAAACTTAAAACAAGTCAAATGACCTCTCAAAACAAATTTAAATTGCTCAACACTTTGGAGTACAAGTTTGTAAACTTGGCAAGCAGGTACTTAACTGTCCCTTAAAGACCAACATGTATTTGACCAACTTAGAAGCATTGACTTCACAGAAAACAAAGGCAACTATCTCCTCTTTGCATGGAAGTTTGTTGTAAACGTCACTGTCCCAGGCATAAATCCAGGAGACATCTAAGCAGGTCCTCAGGCAGCAGACAATAACCCTCAGAGGCAAAGGTCTAGCTGGAGTAGTCGTAGCCCCCCCACCAGCCTGTAGTTATATGTCACGCTGAGTCCACAAACACTAAATAGCAGCAAAAGTCTAGATTTTGTACACCACCAAGATTCTCTTGCTTGCTCAGAGAAGCCAAACAGTGAAGAGCTCAAGGTAGATAGAGATAACGAACACGGCAGCAAGTTCAGAGAATTTGGGATCTGGAGGCAAACTTGGGCAAAGACAGGTGTACAAAGAGTAAGGAAATATCTGGAGAAGGAAAGGAGGAATACAGAGATATCAAGCGAGTTAGTGTCTTTGTGAGAATAAGAAACACATGAGACCTTCATTAAAGTATTTTTCAGGCTGCAAAAATCAAACTCAAAAAAGAAAATGCTATAAATAATACTGCCTTTATTCAGCATGATTTATATAAAATTGGGTGCAAAAGGAGTACGAGTTATACGAATTGCATCTCTTGCTGTACTTCTCTCCATCATCCATTATACAGTTCTTCAGGACAGAAACTACATCTATTTCATAGTACCATCACAGCTATTCATATAACACTAAATACTAACAATAGCATCAAAATGGGTTTAACAAATGATTAGAGAATCTTATTATGATCTCAAGTACTTCACATTTTTTACTTGACTGCACAGCAACTCTTCACGGCAAGAAGAGAAAACTGCCCTCAGCTAGAGTGATGCAGATGCTTCTACGACGATGTTCAAGGCAAGCACCAGTTAAGTCTTGTGGTATCACCAGCCTAGAACAAAGCAACTCCCAAAGTAAAAAACAATTTAGAGAGACATGTGGTTGGATTTTTTTTCTCCCTTTTGCTTTTTCAAATTAGCACGACACGATGGACCACATCACAGGACACTGAACTCTTCAGAAAGTCTACTCTAAAGCAAAGACAGTCATTGTGGGAAGAGCATGCTGGTAACTGCAGGAAGGTGTGCATGGTGCAATGCGAACACATGGTAATACCATGCACAGACCATTGATAGGAGACACCAGAAAAGAAGCCAGCTCCATAACTTGCGGGCCTTTGAGTAAATGTTTCCTACTCCTACACCAAATCTACAAGACGCATTTACAACTCCCAGGTTTTGAGATGTGACAGATTTGGAGATCACAGCAAGAGGCAGTCTTTTTACGTAGCCATATGGCACATCAATATGCCAACCTGCACAGTTTTATAAGGCCAGGACAAGGTCAGGGATAACTGGCGTACAGACAAAAAATGTATGTCCAATAGGGACAAACAGCTTCAGCATTAATTTGGAAGGAATCCTCTCTTCCAGGGTTAAAAACTAAGTGCAGCTGTAGCAAAGCCTTCTTCCACTCAGCAGAGTGCATACAAACTGTTTTAAACCACAGCTACAGTAACTCTCACTTGATTTAGTGTCCTTCAAAAGCAAATTCCTGCAGTTCCTCTCTTACATGTTTTTCTTCATTACACCAGTAGTTTTCAGTTAGAATTATAAAGTGTAAAATAGGATGTATCACTGAATTTCACATATTCAACTATCGCTTTTTCTGAAGAGTATCCAAGGTACATTTGGGGGAAAAAAGTGAACCACTACTTCATAGGAAAACAGGTGATAAATTACCCTGAAGTAGCTGCCGTGCTTAACACCACCGGCAATGGAAAACCCTCAGCCAAGACATCCGAACCCCTGCAATTCTTCACACAACTTCAAAGAGCAACTTCTGTGTTAGAGTTTTGAGGCAGACTGATCTCAGTTAAATAATTCAGTAACCACAAGGTTTGAGGCAGTATCATACCCCCAGTCTTTAAACAAAAGCAGCAAAACAAACACTTCAGCAACAGATTCCCAGACCATCACTGAAGCAAGCAGTCTGTATTAGCATTTCACCAATATTCAGCACACTAACCAGCCAGACAAGCTGCTGCTGGGAGCACGTGGTAATAGAGCACATATGCGAAGAGGTGGCCAATGCTTCACATGTTATGTTTTTGTTGTTGTTTTTCTTTTTCTAAAGCTAACATTTTTTGGAAATCATGCAGTGCCTTTACATTCCCCAGACCAAATGACTGCCTCTGGGCAGCTTCCTTTTTCAGAGATGTATTTTGAGCCAGAACAGTTCCAAGAAGAGGAGAGGGAAAAGAAATAAGAAAAAGGGGAAGCAACTGTGGTTTTGACCCTGTTAACATTTACTGGATCCCATTTCTTCAAGCAGGTTTACTTCAGTCATTTGGGGTCTGAATTCAGAGGCTATCAACTGTCTGGCAAATCATAGTCAGAGATGGCCTTTGCCATCTCTGAAAATCCTACCAAATTAAGGCTTCAAAATTATTTACTTCTAAAATTTCTAATATGGACCATCTCTTAGCCTTTACAGCCTTACTTTTCCAGACACACTTCAGACCGAAAATTGTCAAAACCTGAGCCTCCGGCCCTCTAAAGAGCAGCAGTCATGTGCCTGCACTTTCCTGACCAGAGCTACAAGCGGTGGTGAATGCTGCAGGAGCTCCATTTCAGATACCACAGACACATGTCACAGCAACCTCAGCTGTCCTGGCCCCTAAGGCAAGAAGACCCAAAGCACATTTGATGCATTACCTTGAGCTACCGCAGTAAAGCCATAAGCAATATTTAATGTTCAACCACATCTGGAGGAAAAAGGTACTGGAATGACCAGGAACAAAGTTGAGTTTCTGGAAAATGCAATCTTTTTTCTGTCCAAAGCATCCTGGTTCCCCATCAAAAAGAGGGAGAAACCATTCAGGACAATGATTTAATGGAAGTATTATTTAGATAGCTATATAACATTTAGTTCAACATTTTCTCCCCAGACTTTTTCCTATCTCCTCGTCCTCTTGGAACAGCAGCCAGAGAACAAGAAAATTCTGGTTTAGAATAAGTGTTTATCGAAAGAGCACATACTAGTAACCACAGATCAAAATCAAACACCTTGAAATTATCTCTAAGTTTCCCTTTTACGTAGTCCACTGATTATTATTATTTTTTAAACTTGAGGGAAGGAAAAAACAACAAACAAAACACAAATGCAATTCTTCATATTTGCAACAGGCATGATATATACACAAAACAATCCCAATTCAAACTTACATGAGACACCCCAGAAAGATAGAAGAGCATTTCAAACGCCATAGCGATTCACTAGTCACACAGCTAGCCGTTTACTAGACACAAGTCTCACTCCCAAACAGAACTCAGTTTTCCAAGTTCCAATTCCAGACGCAAAATGCATTTCTCATATGCTGTGCATAAATGCAGGAAAAAATGAGAAACCAGTAATGGCTTAGTCCAAGCCATGTCCCCTGGCTCTGGAGAACTCCAGTAGGGAATGTCTGCTTTATTTTCAATTTGACATCCTTCTTGTCCTCTGGCACAGTTTTCCCGAGGTTTTCAAGCAAGTGTTGTGTGGTCATTGCTCATAAGTTCCTATGGAAAGCACAATCATTTCTTCCTGAGCAGAAACACACCTTCCCATTGTACAATGATCTCTGTAGATACTCTTAACATGAAGGGGCTATCCATTTTCTTCAGGTATTCAGCACCCTTCAGCTCCAGTTCCACTCTTCATTTGTTACCTCGTCACAGCAGAAGCAATCTAGGACCGAAACATTAACGTGAATCTGTATTTACATTACACAAAAGGGAATTGCCATGGTATTGAGAAAGAGGTGTCAGTGAACCACCATGCACTGGAGGAGCCTCCTCTGACTCCATTAGCCCTGGGAAGAAATTGCTCTTCACTAAAATATTCTCATCTCTTAAAATTCAAACGTGAAGCAAGCGGTGAAGATGGTGGCAGAGAACTGCTGGCCACAGTACAAACTTGCCAAATGTTCCCCCCAGGTTGGTTTACTTAAGTTCAGGAAAACTATTTTGGCAGTTGTACGTGCAAGTGTGTGAAGTCGCTCCTTATGCTACGCAGAAACCAATCCTCCTACCCCCTTCTTTTAAGGCTCTAAAAAAATAGTAACTTCCCATCAAGACCGGTTGTACATTCCACTGAAGATGTGACAGTTTGCAGGCATGGCTCTACAGCATTAACAGAAAAACATTTTGCTATCTTTAGGGTACCAAGTGTGAAACAGCACTGTTTTTCAAAAAGTGTAATCCATTTTATTATTTCTCAGCAGAGATGAACAACAGCAGGGGGGAAAAAATCAGATTTGGCATACACTGTGTAAAACCTTATACTGTATATAGATACCCCCTTGTATAAAAGCAATCCTGACACACTTGACTTGGCTACAGGGACTTAAAACCCAAGGAGAAGGTTACAACAGATCTTCTGTGATAAGCAGGTGATTTTTCTTTCCATAGATAGAGCAGTAAAGACACCAAATGTCTTCTATAATTATCAGCAAGTAAAGTGCAGCTGTGGACTACATATCTGAGGAATATAGGCAGGACAAGATGGCATGGCCCAACTTCTTGGAAAAAAAATTGTCATATGTAACTAAGTAGATACTAACCTACTGTTTAGATATCACAGTAAAATTTTAGAGCTGTGCCCCACTATAATGACACAATGCTTAAAGAGAAGATATTATACATTTATAAAAGGTTGAGTTTCTCTTACAGAAGCCCATACACAGTCTTGATAATGAAACTTTAGGGAAGAAACTTTCTGACTGAACCATTACTGTTGAGCCCGCTAGTCCACACCTCCAGCATTTCACACCTACTTACAGTGAAGTAGGCACTGCTTACTGCATGCAACAGATGCAACGGTATCACACAACAGGCACCCCACATGCTGCGGCCACTAGGACAGTACATTTCCTTCTTTTAACTCTACAAACATTTCTATTTTGAAATATTTGTTAGTTATTTTGCAATCTGGAGTGAGGGAAACAGGATGTAGATGTGGATCTCAACAGCAGACATTTTGTGACAACTTGCAGCTAGAAGTAAACTGCACGCTATTTCAGCATCAGCATCTTTGAACTCAAATTGTTGCCTTAGAACCCCTCCAGGTAGCAATCAGGCAAAATAACTTTATGCTGCTTCACACCCACACATCTCAGTCCAACAACAGATGATGATTTATTCAGCTAATTAAAACTTGATTACTTGCATGCGACAAGAGCAACTCTCCAGCCAGAAACTGTTGTGTGCAGATGCTGCATTATTGCAGAGCCACAGGTATTTTCCTGACTTTGGTAATGAACCACCTTAAACTTCTCTGCTGCTGTTACTTTAAGAGATACCACAGTCACATCAGACAGCACTGTAAATCCAGTCTCTCTTGATGCATGTGTTGCAAGGTGCAGCATTTCAGTAAAGACTCTACATGGAGGAGTTAAAGGTAGCCATCTTTTCAACTTGTCCCTGATCTTTGAAAAACAGGTTTTAACTTCAGTTTACAAAGAAGAGAAGGATTGATTTTAGAACACTATGTAACACAAGCAGGATGGCACCAGGATACGATCCCTTTCACCCCAAGAACTGATATAAACCTTAACCCAGTGAATACTAACAGTTATTTTGGTTTAGTTAATTGCTGTTTGGACCCTACAATATTTTCTGTTCAGTTACCAGTGGGAAAGCCACCACTACCTGCAGTCATTCAGCTGCCTCAGCACAGAAGGCAAATGCATCATTTGGTGGCTCACAGAGCTCTTCAACAGGGCTGTCTTGCAGAATAACACAGAGAAGTTTCACTTCCTCTGCTTGCCTTTTCCTATCTAGAAAAAAGCTAGCACTTGAGTACTATTCCCAGTATAAATTCCACCCAACAGTCTACTCTGCCAGAAGTTCTCCAAACATAAAGCTTGGACAAAAAAGCTTGTTTTTCAGACATTCAGTAAAGCGATTTCTCACTAAAAGAAGTATTTTAGAAGTTACTACTCATTAAACAACCTGAACAATAATATACGAAAGGACAAATTCTAAATCAGCTGTTACACCATACTAATTAAGCACAACTTCAAAGTTGTTAAGTTGCTCAGGATGCATACAGACAGGACAGAACGCCACCCTTAAGGGACTTCAGTAGCAGGGGCAACCCTCCTCAGTGTCCCTGATGGGCTATGATCCCTCACCCCACCGTGGGCTACTAGCTACTTGATCTTTTTATTTCAATTGTGCTACTGATCCCATCCAACTGTTAAACCTGTCTGATTCTAAGCTCTCCAATCAGGCTATTTACTGACCCCCATCTAGAGGAGATCATCAAGAGGATTAAATAATTAGCACCAAAAACCCTCCTGATCTTCCTGCATAAAATGCTATCAAATGTAAGTAGCTATTGCACTTGCCCTTAGTCATGTGTAAATTTCTGTAATTGAGCTTCAAATGAAATATTCACCACGGTCACTTCATTATAAATCTTATTATAACTCCTAAGTATTTGGCTGCTCAATCATGAGTGAAAACGAGAGTTAATTCCAGTTTGATATTCCAAGTTTGAGAGCCATCTGAGTAAGTGACAAAAAGATCAGCAGCTGGCTTACAGCATCCTCCCAATTAATGCAGATGCTCATTTCATGCATTGTTTAATATTCACCTTTGCTTAAGAATTCTGATGTTTGTCACCTACCTGCAACAAATATTCCAGATTAACCAGGAGATAACAGGAAGCAGCAAGAAAAATAGAAGGAGACTTAAAAACACTCAGCAATCATAAGTTGTGAATAGAAGTCTAGAGGTCTTCCATGGGTCTATGTACAACTACTACAATACATACAACCACTTTTATAGAGGAATTCCTAGCTTTCTACTATATATTCTAGTTATTCAGAAAAAGAAAAAAGGTGTTAATTTCATTAGCCTTTTACACAAATTATTACTGGATTATAAATAAGAACAGGACCACTAAAGATTGTTTTTGTACAGTTTTGTAAGACTGTTTGCACAACACCTGGCAGCCTGGAATCCTAGCACATGACGATGCTTACTCCATTAACATAAATAGACAGAATCTACTTTGACTGCAGCTCTTCATTGCCATGATCCTTCCAGGGTGCAAGCTCTGGTGGAATGCTTCTCTCTTCCTTAGTTCTGGCCCTGCTGTTAGATTTTCTCCTTCCATATATTACCCTCCCCCTGCCATAAGTATTCAATAAAAAAAAACCAAACAACAAACCACTTATTTATAGGTTTCTTTACAGACTTGTGTTTTCTCCAGAGACATTTAAAATGCACTAGATGTAGTGTAAGGTAGGGGATCACAGAGGTAGATTGTTAGTCCTGTCTATAGGGAGAGTTAAATTCCCCAGTCATACTCTCAAAAAAAAAACCCACAAGCCCCCACACTTCCACCATTTCACATAGATTTTAGCAGGAACACAGAGTTTTAAAGTACTCAAGTTGCTGTAATTATACTAGTTATTTTAACACACTGCTTTTACATTTATCTCTATGCCTTTATCTTGTTCCTTGTGCCTGTATCATCCTTCATGCTCATGGGGAATCACCAAGCACATTAAATCAGTCAGTATTTGATTGCTAGCTCGTTCATTTGTATCAACCATTTAGCTGCCTTTGGACACATACATTTGCAGCAGAGGCTTGTCACCATCTCCAAAACTGCACACAGACAATGACCAAAGTTCACAGCCACCTAAGCCTCTGGTGAGCACCATGAGCCATGTCACAGCCACTCCGTACTTCCCAAAGTAGCGGATATAGATTTGATGAACTAAAGAGTATGAGCTCAGCTCTAATACTTTTGAATGGTGTTAGAATCATAAGATAAAATCCCCAAATGTGAGAAAGTAATTTTGATGCTGGAGTTCCCTTTTTTGTTTTTTTTGTTTGGTTGGTTTTTGTTTTGTTTTGTTTTTAAGTGACAGGTTGCTAAATCACTTGCTTATTTATCTTTTCCAAAATGCAGTGAGCTTTGACACAACACTACTATTAGCTGTTAGCTAGCAAAAGAGAATCCAAACTTATCCAAAACCAGCACTGGAAACTTCCCAAAGCTAAAAGTGGACCTGGCTAGTAGCAACAGACTGCAGCAAATGAGATGACTTCACCTTTACACACAATGGGGCAGTCCAAAAAATTGTTGCAGATATGCAATGCTGGATCTTAATCTCATGAATCTGAATGCATCTCTTGAAAATATCACCCTGCCCCTCATCTTCTATAGCATTAGTCTTAGTTAACACCAGGCTTTAACTGATGCTTTAAAAACAATTTTTTGGGGCCACTGATATATTAAACAATTCAAAGTCATTAATCTTTACAGATGGGTAAGATTAGTCCTACTCGGGGTCTTGGCCCGCTGCTATATTTCTAGGAGATCTCAGCTGGTTTAGACAATCCCTAGAGCTTACTGATGTTACTTCTGAATTGGGCAGACGTTTCTTATTAACACAACGCTGCATCTCATTCTTCAGTGCACTGAGCTCTGCTTGTCGAGCGTAAAGCCTTGTATTTAAAAGGATAGCAACCAGAGTTATTTTGTGCCCTTTGTTCCTGTACATGAAAGCCATTCATTAGACTGACTCCGCTGAGTGGCTAAATCCAAGCAAAATATCTTCAGCTGTAATAATTGTACTATCATAATAAGCAGTCATTAAATAGCTTATAGAGATTGCAGAAGTCACTGTCTCTACAAGACCTTTTCTTTCTGTCTTTTAAAGTGGCTACTAGAGCTGGTTACTTATTCTTAGCAGTGTGGAAGTCATGAATTTGATTGCTCTCACAGCAAAGCGTAAGAGAAGGCGAGGACAAACATCTAAATTCAGACTGTCACCAGAATTATTTGGGTTGATAGTAATGACCATTTATTAGTAAGTTTTGTCTGTGCCTCCATTTTAATTTTGGGACTTACAAAGGGAAAAGCATAGGTACGTAATGTGCCTTAATATAATTCCAGCTTGTGATCTTCCTGTGGAGCAGACTCGAAGCACACTCCTGATCAAGGGCAAACTCCATGATTTTTTTTTTTTTTTTTTTAAAGCAGGGAACACCAGCAAATCTAAAGGCTGCCTTCTGAAATCTACCCCACATCAAAGAGGGCAGGACAAGGCAGTCTGACAGTCCTCATTTGAGGCTTCCAGGCATATGACATGGGTTTGAAGCTGGTGCAGTCCCCACTTGATCCTCCTCCTTCCTACTGCAGGCTGCATCAGGTTGTGTAGGAGTTCTTGCACTCAAGTGCTTCTCCAATGACAGAGCAACTTCCTCAGCCATGACTTGGGTTTCAGTGGGCTTTTTTCTTTTTTAAATAATTCCCCCCCTTTGATGCTGTGAAGCTTTTAATACATACAGTTCTTCAAAAACTACCTCTTTTGTAGAAAGTGGATGTAATTAAGTCAGTCAAAATGCACCTGAAGTACCAGGCTGAAGATGAAAACCTAACCAACCTGGCTTTGTTCTGTGAGAGTTTCAGTTTCCCAACTGAAAGGTTTTAGAGCACAGGAAAAGAAACTTCACATAATCTAGGAAACCCACGCTGCTAATTGCAGAGTATGGGTTTCATTTAGCATTCTTATGAAAAGACTCTTTATATCTCATTCACAACTGTGTGTAATTGTTTGTTATGAACACGTTCCTGCAGACTCTCCATTCCTGAACATGTCGAGCAGTAAAACCTGTTGCAAGTGAACACCAGAGGGAGCAGTAAACATTTGTCTGGTAGGTAGTTTTTAAATTGCAGATGGAACAATAAGGTACAGGAAACTCTGGGGAAACTTAAAAATCGTTATCGTGGGCTGTATTTTCAAACTACAATATATTTCTAGTCCAGTCTAATTCCCCACCAGTGCAGGGTCAACGAACAGTAAGAGCAAGTGTGCAGATACAAACACTTTGAATGATGCAAGCTTAGTTTTGCCACATCTTCCACCCCCTCACTCCACCCCCTGATGACACCAGAAGATTTATAAAGCCTTCTGAGACTATAAAGCATTTATACAAAATGCTCTGTGCACTTAGATAGATTACATGGAACTGAAAATATACCAAACATAGAAAAGATAGATACAGAATGGAATGTGAAAAATGGGGCATTTTCATTATATATAAATGCACAGTTCAAACTCTACAGGGTAAAACCAAGCACATGGTTAATAGACACATAAAGATGATGAAATCAAGTATTAATATGCCAACATATCAGCAATGAACAAGTAATTACAGCACTATCTCAAATGTTATTCTACTAACCTGCTAAAGACAGTTAAAAATGCTTGCAAAAACAACAAAAGAAGCATGGTTACAACCATAAAAAACACAGATCAGAAACCACTCCCATCACACATTAATAAAAGCCCCCCAAAACACTTTCTTAAGGAATTGAACATAAAAAGGAAATTTCAGTTTTCTGAGGCCTTCACTACAGCATGCAGCCTACCAGATATAGGAGTTCCTAGGGTATTTGTCACCAGACCCTGGCTTCAGCATGGGTTCCAAGGGCCTCAATTCCCTGACACGGAAACAGGAAAGCTCTAACCAGATCTGCTAGACACCTGGATTAAACTGGTTGCTTACATTGCCCCCTCACAGTGTTGAGGGCTACGAGAGTTAGCCTGCTGGTGTGGGACTCCAGAAAAGCTTGGCTCACCACACCATGCTAAGTGCAACCCAGGACTGCAGATATTATAAACCCTTCAGTTCTGACTGCAAGGGGTCCCCTGCAAGCACATGTGTCTCAGGTAAGAGACAAAGCTGACCTTTAGTGGAAGTCTGCTTGGCAGGTGGTTTCTATACCTGCCTGGGGAATGCTAGTTAAAATTGACCATTTTCATGCAGCACTTCATTTAATGAAGACCTTCTCCCCCATGGAGTAGGCTTGCTCATACAGACTCTGTCTGAAGGACAATTGGAGCAAGGTCTGATGATGATGGATTGCTGGTGATGAAATGAGCTTTTTACTACTGCAGTTTCATATGTTCCTAGAGAGGCCAGCTCTTGCTAGCCAGTGCAGAAGTGTGTGGGCAGCACATTCTTACAAGCATGGATGATGCCCTGTTGCTCAGACATCCATACACTCCAATCCCACAGCCTTTAGCATTGACTCAAAAACCTGCTTTACCTTTATGTTTGTGTTGAATGAGCAGCTGTGGCAACTGGAAACAGAAACATGTGAGAGAGAAATTCCCAGTAGGAGAACACACTGCCCCAAGGCTATCCTTGCATAGGATTTTTTTCTAGCCCACAGCCTACACTCTGTAGCCCTTGGATTAACACAGCTAGTCACTGTATTCACTGTGTGCCACTATTTGTTCATAGCTGAACACACAAACTTGGCATGTAAGAAATGGCTCTCAGAAGAGCGATGAAAGAAAACCTAGACTTCTGGGTATTTCGTATGTCTCTAATTCTGGCTGCTGTCATGCCAGGCACTTAGCACAGATGATGTGCCATGCTCTGAATCTGCACCATCTGCTGCTCATTAGCTGACAAAGGCAGCAACATGCCATCTCTCCACTAGCTGTTGCTCATTAGCTGACAAAGCCATTTTCAGCATTCACATTGTTCTTTCTGTAATAATGTAATACAAAGATGTACAAAGAGCAAAGAAAAGAGGAAACAAAGATGACAGAGTAAGTTATGAGCCTAACTAAGAACATTAGTGTACTCTTAAATCTCAATGAGGGAATCCTTCCAAGAGCAGGATGCAGGTCCTAGCACCAAAGGAATATGTCAGCAGGTAGGCATAAAGGTCAGCACTAATGATAACCCATTTACTTCAAAATGTTTTGAAACATGCAAGTACACATTTCTAGGCTCTTTCCATTCAGGTCCTCTGTTTTGTGCCCCTTTGGATCTTCCATAGCTGATAACAGTCAGAGAACAGCGGCTGACAGCATGCAGCTCCCCCCTCAACTAGTGCAAGCACTATCCCTGGGTGTATATATGCCTAGTATACAAACAGAGCAGGATTTAGGAGCTACATAATCAACACCTACAAGCTCCACAGGAAAGTTCTGTTGCTAAAGATTCTGCATTTGTCAAGACGAGCCTCAGCTTCCATTATAAATCATCTACACAGCTAAAAAGCAGTAGTAGTAGTAGTAGTAGTTAAAAGCCCACTAACATTTAAAAGAAACCTGCATGACAGATACTGGACTACACAGGCTGATGAGCAATCCAACAGACGAGAACCAGCAGAGCCAGAGGGAATGAACTACAAAAGGGTTCAAAACTACATTTTGGGAGATGCACTGATGATAGCAGATTACTCAGACTACAGAGAACTGGAAATACTCACAAAACATTTACACTGCTATGGTCAATTAATTCTTTTTCAAGCTCAATTAGTGGCTTGGAGGAAAAGCCAGAGAGATACTCTGCTTCAAGGAGAGGCAGTTCTTATTTACAACAATGAGAAGTCACTGTCTCGGCTTATTCCCTCCCTCTTATGCCTTCTCTCAACTCTCCCCCTGCTCTGGGTAAAATTTTTCTGTCATCACATTGCCATGACAGAAGGCAAGAGTACATGAAATGTTTTGTGCACTAAACAGCATACAGACAGCTGGCATGGGAAGTGTTAAACTGATCATGGGTCAGGGTACAGAGGAAGCAAGGAAGATGACAGATGGTATAGATTCTGGCAAGTGTTGGAGATGAAGAAAAAGCCCACAAGCAAAGTGACATGGTTAACAGAGATGGTCCTGCAAAGCAGGAGACAGAAAAGGGACAAAAGGAAGAGGTAAGACATGAATGGACAAAGTGCAGGTAATTCTGCTTTGCACCTTATTTCCTCCTCACACCCAGACCAGCACCTTTCACTCACTGGCTGGAGAAAATGAGAACCAGACCATGAGTTGTACGTTTTCCTGTCTGAAGGGGGACAGACAGGATGAGATGCTACAGCAATGGAGTTGATAAAATATTGCTGGACATCCACATTCAACCGTAAGGCAATCCAAAAGAGAGAGAAAGACTTTGCACATAACCACACACATGCATACATGAAAATTCCTCAGTGGGCACGCCAAAATACAGCATACTTGTCTTCACAGAAATATCAGTCCAGAGTACCAAATGAATCCTGTAACCAAACTCCTATTCACACACAAACACTTTAAAGCAAGGTTAAAGCCTTTCAATGTGAACTAGTTAGTCAATGAGGAATCACAGACAAAGCAGCTTAAAGCATGGCTCACAGTAGTAACACACTGGGAACTCAGCCATCTCATGCTGCTAATGCAACTCCTACGGCTTTGTCTTCACTATCAACAGCTCAGCTAATGCAAGCAACATCACAGCAGAAAACAAAAGGACTCCAATTTTGCTGCAAGGTAAGTTTTAGTGAGTAGAGTCCTATTTTGATAGGAGGAAGGTAACAAAGCCTAGCCTGAAATGACTAAAAAAGTAAAAAAGTTTTATACCTCTATCTATACACACATGGTCCAACCCTTACGATGCTAGCATGACATTTTGAAGCGTGGCTGTCCTCCCTGGAGTTGCCTGACACAAGTAACACAATACACGCTGGTACAATGACACAACCAGATGTGATGCATACACACATTTTGAATGTTAACTGTTCTTACTTTTCAGCTGCTGTTTCTACAGTCATGAAGAACAATTCCTGGACTCCTACATTCCCCTCTCCCACTCCCTAAGGCCAGAGGATCTGAATATTAATCGCACTGCACATGTTTAAAAATTGTTTGGTTCAGCTTCTCTCTCATCACTGGAAACTGATCATGTACTAGGAAAAAAATTTTCCTAGTGGGCATATTCAAACCCTGGAACAGGTGCTCAGTGGGGCTGTGGACTCTCCATCCTTGGAAACGTGCAAAACTTGACCAGACAAGGCCCTGAGCAACCCTGATCCAAGTTAGTCCCACTCTGAGCGGGCAGCTGAACCAAATGACCTCCAGAGTCCTTTCCAGCCTAAAGTAATCTAGGAGCCTATCTTTACAGATTGACACAAGCTGGAGGGGGGAGAAGAGACAAGTGATTTTTCTTCTTCCTTTGCCCTTCTCAGACAAGATGCTAGGGCTGCCTTTCAATGCCTTAACTCTGAACTAGGAACTCCTCTAACACCAGATTCGGCCTATATAAGCCCACCCAAATTTTGACTAATTTCTGATATAAAAGACTGGTTGGTAACACTGTAACAGTACACCATAAGAACGGGACCATTTTCAAAATTCATCAAAAGAGCAAACCAAACTTTTTTAGCTACACACACTATATGTATATACTCACATACATGAGTGACTGAATTGTCCCTCTGAAGCTATTAGCCAGGCTAGGTGCTTAGCAGGATTCAAAAGGGGATGTTTCCTGGGTTAGAAGGACCATCCATCCTTGAGACAATAAGCCAACTTCCTCAATTCAGACATAAGCCAACAACTAAGAACACAAAACCTTCCCAGCCTGCTTACTAATGCTATAATTCTTTCTCCCAGTGACTCCTCTCCCACCCCATGTCTCTACCATGGTGCACAGACTGTAGCTACACAGGCATATTCAGCATCCCCCACACACAGTGGCTGGTTCATTAAACATGCTTCTCATGGCAACATACAGAGTTAAAAGCTGCCTACTAAAATGGAGAGGATGGAGACGCAGAACAGGCAGCTTGAAGGGCTCTGGATGCATTACAGAACCTTGTTTGCATGAATATTAATTTTTTGTTTGGAGATTCAAATAAGCACTATCTGCATTCTGGTTTGGATTATCTGACCTGTTAACAGCAGGCCAGCACAGGATATGAATCCCTTGCTCCCCCTGTTGTCTCTTTTCCATGCTAATTTTACATTTATGAAGGTGATCACAGAGCAGATAGATGTATGGGAAGAGGTAAGAACAGTGTGTGAATTTGGGCAGGATCAAGAGGATGCTCATCCAGAAAACTGTTAGCCAATCAAGTGGGCTGGAAGTATTTAAATAAAAAACCCAACAAAGGACAATTCTGCAGAAACTTAAATTCGTAGTTGCAGCACAGCCTAGATCAGAGAGGTTTACTTGAGCCTGTCATGACAAGAATAACTTTTATGAACTGTCATTTTGCAGCTATTTATATTTTATTGTCAGTTACTATGTTCATTACTGTCTGCAATTCACTAGATCCAACTGATTTTGGTAAGGAAATTTATGAACTGAGTCTCACAAAGCCTATTTTCCTGTTACTGATTCATGGGTAAATACCCAGCCCAGCCTTCATTAAGAAAATCTTCATTAAGGTTAATGAAAATCTTCATTAAGATTTTCTAATTGTACCAGGTGAAACAAAGTTCATGCAAGGCAGAGGATGACAACATTCTTAGAGACAGAAAACCTCCTGGTTTGTATCCTATAAATATAAAGAAGTGCCATCATTCAGCTTGTTTTAAGAAGCAGAAACAGCACACCAGAAGTCATGCTAGCAGCACATTCAGGAGCCAGGTAATGAGGAACCTGAGAGTCACACAGCTGTTGTCATCAGGAACATCTCACTGAAAGGTACAGGTTGAACTTTGGACATTTTTTATTCTTGCCAAAGCTCCCACTAATGTAAATTCTGATAGGGTTTAAACAGACATGCATGACAAAGATCAGTCCTTACAACAGGTCCATCCTTTCCTAAGATGTTAAAATCTAAGTAAGAAAAAAAAAAAAATTAATCTGTCTTCAATGTTGCAACACAAGCCTGATGCTTTATAAAGACTGCAAAGCATCAGGTATTTTTATACAGATACTTCTAATGCCTTAGAAAGAGAGAAAAGCTCACTGGCTTAAAGCAGAACTACGTATGGAGATTT
Organism: Theristicus caerulescens; assembly: GCA_020745775.1. Taxonomy (NCBI): domain Eukaryota; kingdom Metazoa; phylum Chordata; class Aves; order Pelecaniformes; family Threskiornithidae; genus Theristicus; species Theristicus caerulescens. Next base: position 22,542,280 of record CM036564.1, on the reverse strand, counting down.
CCACAGCACAGTTATTAAAGCTCCCTTATTTTAAAAGGGATGGATAACTGGGGTTAAAGAAGAGGCATCAAGTTAAAAAAGCAAGAGCATTTAACAAAACATGGCATTTATAGTCAATTAATTTGGAAGAAGCTATTCTTTCTTCCTTCTGCTCCATAAGTGAAGCTAATGATGTCTTGGAAGTGTCCTGGGAAAGGTATGCTTCTTATAATTTGGTTTCAGTTTAATGAAAACCTCCATAAAGTATATATGTAAAGTAGCAACATTTGTTAGACAAAAAGTAGTAACTTACTTCTCAGAAATCTCTCAGTCGCTCTAGAATCACATGAAATTTGAGAGTTTTTTCACTCCCAACTGGATTTCACATCACAGTGTTATGCTGCAGCATAATCTTGCTCTCTGGGTAAAACATTGTGCTGGTTTTGGCTGGCATAGAGTTAATTTTCTTCATAGTAGCTAGTATGGGGCTATGTTTTGGATTTGTGCTGGAAACAGTGTTGATAATACAGGGATGTTTCTGTTTATTGCTGAGCAGTGCTCACACAGAGTCAAGGCCTTTTCTGCTTCTCACCCCACCCCACCAGCAAGTAGGCTGGGAGTGCACAAGAAGCTGGGAGGGGACACAGCTGGGACAGCTGACCTCAACTGACCAAAGGGATATTCCATACCATATGACATCTTGCTCAACATATAAAGCTGGGGGAAGAAGGAAGGAGGGGATGTTCAGAGTGATGGCATTTGTCTTCCCAAGTAACCGTTATGCATGATGGAGCCCTGCTTTCCTGGAGATGGCTGAACACCTGCCTGCCCATGGGATGTAGTGAATGAACTCCTTGTTTTGCTTTGTTGGCATACGCAGCTTTTGCTTTACCTATTAAACTGTCTTTATCTCAACCCACAAGTTTTCTCACTTTTACCCTTCTGATTCTCTCCCCCATCTCACCAGGGGGGAGTAAGCGAGCAGCTGTGTGGTGCTTAGTTGCTGGCTGGGGTTAACCCATGACAAACATGTAGGCTAGAAAGTTTCATGCTAAATAACGGTTGAATAACATTAACTAAAGCTTAATTAATGCTAAGAAAAAGATGAAATCACAGAGAAGAAACAGATCAGACATTTTTTAGCTCTCTAGAACTGGGAGTTCTGTAGGGAGGATTAAAACATGTAAACATTATTAGCCAATTCTTTTGGTCTATTTTCCAGAAAGTTAGTATTAAGTTTCAAAGGGTTAAGGATTACATTTTGACAGGAGAGAACAAAAACGACAGGATACAGTCAACAATTTTGAAATGAAAGGAACTAGTCTTGATGGTCATGGAGGTCAACTTATAGCACTAGGCCAGCATGCTGAAACAGTATACGCAGGGTCCCTAAAAATCACAGAGCACCACTCTTCCACTGGAAGAATTGTAAGTCAAGTCTGTCTCAATTTATCCATCTGTGAATAGGGGTTTAGGTACCTGCTACCAAGTGCTATATTAAAATTGAACAATTTAAAGAACCTTAAAGACCTGAAATAATAAGAAAGGCTATACATTTTTTCTAGTAATAGGTAAATTAGGAAACTGGCAGTAGCTCTGTTACTTACCTACACAGAACACACCAGTTCACTTACACTACAGAACACACCAGTAACACTACCTAGCCAAGCCTTGTGATATTAAGCATGTTAGGATCATAGCAATGGTCACTTACGGCATTCCTTCTCATCACTGTCATCAAAGCAGTCAGGCAGCCCATCACACTGCCAGGCCCCTGGGATACAGCGCCCGTTACTGCACATGAAGTTTCCAGGAATGTTGCATTCGTTTGTGAAGTTATTCCCAGGCAACAGCTGGCTCTCTGTGACAAACAGAAAAGAGGAAAGTTTACAGGGGATTTTAAAAAAGGCAGCAAAAGCAGTCACTGAGCAATCTGTTTATCAGTGGTTGAATGAAGACAAGAAAAATGGATCTTGACCCTGGTTATTTTGGCATTCTCCTATCAGTATCCTGAGTATGGTACTGGGTAGCACTTTCTTTTTCCTACGTTATCATTTTACCTATTCTCCCTTCACACTCCCCATTTTACAGATTTCTTTGTTGCTATTTTCTTTCTAGGAGCATACATGCAGCCTTCTATGTATCCTCAAGTCAAAGTAGAGTTTGCTAAAAAAAAAAAAAAAAAATCTCCTTCACAGGTACGGTCTAAACTCAAATAAAACAGATGAGGCTACGAGAACTCAACTCCATACTCCCATGCTTTTGTCAGATCAGTACTCAGCTTGCAGAATATTTTTTTGCTGCTGTTGTTACCCGAGGGTTAGGAACTAGGTAACACATTGACTAATTCATACTAGGTTTTTGATTAAGTTTTAAACATAGTGCTGCTGATCAAAGTTAGAATTGAGCTTCTTGGTGTTAATATAGTCCCCTGGCATACATCTGTCCACAGGCTAGTAAGGCAGTTGGCACACTAAGAGTCTGCCAAGTGGAGGGGTTTAGTAGCAGGATACTGGAGATCAAGAGAACAGTGCGAGAGGGAAACCTAGAGATTTGCCTTAAAGGTTAAACACAGCTCTAGTTAGTCATTTTAACCTACTGTGTTTCCCACTTTGTGCATTGTTTCTAGAATGCAGATATCACAGAAACACAAACTTCAGTGAAGGAAGATAGTGACACTCGGTGGTTTAATAAGCACCAAAATGGCATGTCACATTGTCGAGCTGGGGGGAAGCTGCAAGACAAGGCAGAGGATGAGAGAAAGAATATCCTTCCCCTTGTCTTCCGCTGTCATGTTCCAGACTAGTCCCAGGCAACATGCACTTGACCAGGCAAAAACCAGAAATACAAACCTTCCCACATAAAGGTGGAGGTGTCACAAAAATATGCCCCCCCTGCCTGCCTGCATATCTTCATGGTTCAAAACCAGGAAGAACAAATCAAGCTGGTGTGCAGCTTAATCATTTACCTATTTTGAGCATAACTGCATTATTTTTGGAAACCTGAGGGAGTGGCAGAGCTGCAGTCAGTTCCCTCCATTGCCCACCCTACACCAGCTTGCTTCCGGCTCCTGTTGGAGTCCAACTCCTTCCTCTCCCCGGGAAGGCCTGAGCTCCAGGGGTGAGGAGGAACACTACAAACACAAGTGATGCACTCTTCAATGCTGCATGGGGCACAGAGCAGATTACAGCTGCCAGGATCAGCAATTTCAGGGAAGACCCTTTCCTAGCTCATTCCTGCAGTCCCAGGGAGGAACCTGCTCCATACAGACATCTTTGGAGAATTCAGCTGCGAAACCAATGAGCCTCTAAGCATGAGGCTCTCCAGAAACTCCTGAATCAAGCCAAATGCAGATGCTTCCCTTCCTCCCCCACAACATAGCAAAATGCTCCATCCCTGACACAGGCAAAACTGCTAAGTTTTATATCACTGTTTCAAAAGACACGTGATAGGAATGCTTCAGGGAGGTATTTTTTTATGCCTGTGTCTGCCCCAATGTATTTCCTCTCAAATGTTACTTCTTGCAAATACTCTCCTGGGAATGTTTTAAGAATCTGCCAGCACAGAGCAGATACTTTAATGGAAATTTGTCCTGAGCTGTTAAAAGACAAAGTAGTTCAGAAAAAGGTGGAAATAAAGTCTTTTGAGGCAGGTGGGGCAATCTCAGCCACTGGCCATGCACCCACAGCCACCTGTAACTCTCCTGCTATAGCACGTTAAAGAAAGTAAGTGACAGCCAGCAAAAAGCAAGCCCAGGCTATGCACCTAGAAATCTGATGTCTTTTTGCTTTTAGCAGTTTCTTTCAAACCTCAGTTTCATTCCCTGCATCACTGCTCTTCTGATTGAGAAAGAATGGGTTTGCTTTCTACACTGCGATGGGAAAAGGCTACAACCTAGAGCACACTGGAAGAAGCTCAGCTCCAGCCCACTGAGGCAGGGCCTTCATTGTTCCCAGCAGCTCCCAGGGAAACGCTGTACCCAACTCTACTTTATGCCTGAGTCCCTAAATCTAAATCAGCAATGGGAACAGTTTGTTCTTGGCTAGTCCTGCCATAAAACACTGAACAGATACAGCGCTGTCAATAACCACCCCCAGGCTAGTGCAGCCTTACAGCATCACTAAGTTCTGTAGTTCTATGTTCAACCACCAAGGTTTTTTTGTTTTTGTTTTGTTTTTCTTCCTTAAACCAGTGATTGAACACATTCAGATCAATCTTCGTATCACTGACCTGTACTTGGTAAGTAATCACGAAACCAAAATCACCACTCTCAAACAGCTACAGAGGGTGAAACTGTCAGCACTACACAAGCTCCTATTAGCAAACAACTCCCAGTGCACTAACACCACCTCTGGCCTGCACCTGGAGAAAACCTACTGCAGTATTACAAAACTATGGCATGCTGTCACCAGATCAGGATATAGAAGAGATGAGATACCCCAGTATTCTTTGCAATGTAAAGGGACAGCCAATATGTCATGTTCTCAAGTTTGTCATAAAGCATCCAAGAGCTTCAACAACAGAACCTAACTCCTGTCTCCACACTGCTCCCAAAAACTAGCTTTCAGGTCAGTATGGTGACACTGAAAGACTTTCCTGGTAGTTGTCATAACTTTTATTAGAGAGAATTTACAAGTTCTCAAATATGACAAAACTGAAATGTCCTGGCTAAGAATAAATCTCTGATGTAAAATGAAGTTATTTCAAGCTTGACAAGAGAACTGGGAATTGCCAAAGCTTTTGCTCTCTCAGAACCTAAGCACCTAGGCAGTACATTTAGGCAGCAACATCAAAAAGGTGCAATTCTCATGGCATCTTTCTCTGTTGCTCTGTGCTGCCTTCTTGTCTAACCAGACCTACATCTCTCATCCAACCTGCTCCACTTCCACATGGAAGCTGCACCTATTCAAAATGGAAAATCCTGCTGCTGACACTTAAGTGAGAGCTCTTCTAGACTTGGGCAAGTTGCTAGCTAAGAACTGAAACCAGGTCAGGTCTCACAGCTGCAGACAGAACTGTCTTCTACCCCCTAAGCATCAAGGTGTTCCTGAGAAAACATGATAACTGGATGCATTTCAAGCACTGTAACATCTCCTGTGCAGAATAACCAAAATTCAGCTCCTGTCAGATCTACTGCTGTTATCTTGCCTGAAAAGCTTTAGCTGTGATCTCCACACTTCTTTAATGAAAAAATTGAGACCAAGCCAAATCATTTAAGAAATTTTTAGAGTTTCAAAAAGCAAAATACACAAATAAAGAAACACCCACCCCCCCCCCCAAAAGCTATCAAGTTACTTTTAACAGCTCCTTTAAATAAATGCTATACTTCTATGCTACTAAACTGAAGCAACATTCCAGGAACAGACACTAAATTTTATTTGTTACCCAATAAGTTGTTTGTTACCCAGTAAGTTGTTTGTTTATAGGATTTCCTTTGTCATACAATAAATTTATCCTCAATGTTCTAAAGCAAGGATGTATTACTAACCTTTTCACCAAACAGGAAACAAAAGATACTGGCAGATCAAGTTACTTGCCAACAGCCCTATGCAAGCTCTGCTGCAGAATGGGAACATGGAACTCTGACTCAATCCAATTTCAAAGCAACAGCTACTTCTCTTAAAACATAACCTTCATTACCTGCTAGAAGAGAGTTGCAGGTTACAGACAGCAATTTGAGAGTCACAGTTAACGCATCTAGAAACTTGTTATGTGCATTACTCCATCTTCAAAGAATCCATTGGTGGATAAAGAACTGTCAAAACAATTGCACATGTGGAACTGTTTTAAATTGTACTGCTCCTTTTGCTTCCTTCACTTTGCAAGTCTCCTCTATTGGATGAAAAAACCCCTCAAAGAAATCCTCAGTGCAGTCATCACCTCCCAACCCTCAGGAATGTGATGTTCCTGCCCACTCAGTGCACAGCCTGCTGCATGCCTCAGAGGGGCTCTGTACATGAGAGGGGGCAGTGTTACAGACACGCACAAGACAGACACGGAAAGGCCCAAACTAGATCATCTTGTCCATTTTTCTAATAAGGTCCATACAGATGTCAGGTTTTGTGCAGCCAACTTGCTATACCCCCTGTTGGCAGGGCCTGAAATTCCTCCAGTCTGGCGGAGCTGGCTTTCCCATAGTTGACATATTTACCCTGCAGCCTCTTTGACTAATTTTGAATTCAGCCCAAATATGAGCTACACGTATGTGTTCAGTTAAGTAAAGGAGGAAGGGAAGAAGAGGAAAGAAGGAGACCATTTTCACTGCAACACATTGCTCACTTTAAGAAGCATACCATCTGGGCTGAATAAAAAAAGGGATTCATGTTTCACTTTGAACAGGACTGAGTAAGGAAAGTCAATCTGTTTTAGCAACGACTTCCAAAAATGTTAGCATCTAAATATTTAATACTCACTGAAAAAGAATCAGGGAAAAATAAATAAAAGGACAAGTCATACTGAGCACTTCACACTGTGTTAAGAAAGCAAGTCAAGGTTATCTTTCACAAAAAAACCTTTACCTGAAAGCACTCCAGAGAACTGTGCACATTCCAGAACAGATCACTACTGATAACACTGCTGCCTCTGTATCAGAAAGTGTAATGAGTAAGAGTACGCAGTCACCCTGGCCAAGGAGGTTTTGAGGAAGAAATACAAGACACTTACATGTTCAACACCCTCATGAACAATGCCAGCCTCTTTGCAAAGAAGATCTATTGCCAAGGATGAAGCATGAACTCTTCACTGCCAACCCTTTGGCATGTCTTTTGTGGGAATCCTGGTATCTTCACTGGATACTTTCAATGGATCACTGCTTAAAGTTTTTCAAATGTGAAGAGAATTATTTTGATCCAGGCTGATACGTAGCTGTGAGACCGAAGCGGTACACATGATACTTCCTATCACACGATGCACACAGTACGCTCCATACTTGAATGAATTCATTCTTTCTTTCTGCTTATCCACTTGCCAGGTGTAAATCCACACCAGGTTTGATTTCAGTACATCAGAAATCTGTTCTCACTCTACTGAAATCTGCAACGTGTTGTGAAAACAAAAGGAGAGAGACTAGAACAATTCAGTAGCTGGAATTTGCAGCAAGATGTCATCAAAAAGACACACCTTCAATAGCTGCCAATATTTGCTCACCAGCAAAATACAACTAAAGAAAAGTGAGCGATAATGGCAGACTTGAACAAACACTTTTTGATCTTCCTCTGACACCTTAAAAGATAGCAAATAAGCAGTGCTAAGTGCTTGGTAGGATATTACAAGATTTGATTCCTCAGAGGCTGCAAAACTATTTACAAATGCTTACATTCAGGTTCAGTTGCTTCGGCAAATTTAGCCGCTAAGGACAGATGTATCTTATCATACTTCTTTATGTTGACATGAAGCACCTGACTCACTCCACATCTACTTTACAGGTATCTACTAATGCAGATGATGCACCCAGAAGAGGATTTCAAACGCTGAGCATGAAGAAACTCCAAACATTATGCTTTGCCTATAAACTTCAGTTTAACATGTGCATGCATAAACTGCACTGGCAATAGAAATATGTTGTCAGCAAGATAACACCAGTGGAATTAAGGTAGACTTGGCTTAACACTCACTGCACTGAAATGGAAGGCAGAGCCAATTTGTGCTTATGAGAGAACACCCAAGTCAGGACTCCTGCAGCCACCCAAAGAGTTCGTGGCAACAAACTTATTCAACCTCTTTACTACACTTTACCCATTGTTAAAATGAAAACAGGGCACTAGTTTTTAAAAGGAAGGTTCCATACTGAATTCAAGTATGTAGGCCATTAAAAGATTGCCCATTAACAGCACCAAACAGGTAAGGAAAGTACGCTAATGAGGACTAAGTTTACTTTCCACCTCTTAAATAGACATCTGTGATATCACCCAAAAAGTTGTTTGCAGCTGCATGTTCATAAGCATATCTCTTAAATCCCCATAGATGCTAGTCTTCAACTTGATTTGCTTTCCTATGCACTACTGCAAAGGTGGCTTGCCAGAACAGAAGAAAAGCATCCCAGTGCACATTCAGGCTGGCTTTGGGAAGCAAAGAATAAGACAAGCTCTCTCTTGCTCTTGCACTAAGCCTCTGACAACACCTAAGCCATCTGTCACAAGTAAAGGACACCTGCCAGTGATTATCTGACAACTTAAATCCCCTTGAACAGTTTTAATCCCTATCCTCCCCATCCTCATTTAAACCACCTGATGATTACATTGTTATGCAACATTAGAAGTTATGAGGGTTATTTGTAAAGGCAGATTGACAGCCCCACTGCAATACAAGTGCTCAAAAATGTTTCTTCACTGAAGCAGCAGGTAAATTAGTGATTATTCAAGGAACTGCTCCCTGTTCAGGTTCAACTTCCCCTCCTTCAGTTTTCCAACTGTGAGCCATGAGATGCAATATATTCGATATCCAGCATTTTCCAGATTCAAAATGGATCAGGCCTAGTCAAAAGAGCAGAAACTCCTATGGTTACTTCCAATTAAACACTAAATATTACTGAGGCAAGTCAAAGTCAATGGGAAAACCCTTTTTAGAGCACTAAAAAGGATAGCTTCTTTCAATTTAGCCAGGAAAACTACAGTGGCAGGGAATGCAGACTACTATCGGATGCCCATCCTTCACCCATTAATTCCTCACAGCAAAAGCTGCCTTTATTGAACTGGAGAGCAATTAATACATCATGATCGCCACCATAAATAATACAATATGCATATTTTTCTTTTTTACATTTTTTTTTCTAAATATCCTACAGTGTTAGTTCCAGCAATTGGCACATTCCCTGTAGTAGGTGGCTGCACTTCAGCACTTAGCCATGCAAGCGCCTGAATTAAGTATAATCTTCTAAATCATTCCCTAATAAACAACCATTTGCTTTTTCCTTGCAATACCATGTGCAGAAAGTGAGCTGAGGTGAACAGGCCTACTTTAATTCTACAGCCTTCATGGCTGGATTCTATATTTGGGGACTGCGTATTTCACTAGAGTCCCTGCATTTGCTCGTCTCCAGTGCAGCTGCTTGAGTACACACCAAAATACATATACCTCCTAGGTCTGTGGGCTCTGAGCACAGTTAGTGCGGTGGAAGAGAAACAGGCTATGGGCCGCTAACAGTACAGAGTGAACACAGCTCCAAACGAGTACAAGTTTAAACAGAAAAAGGAGGAGAGGAGGAAGAAATACTTATTTAGATTACTGAACTGGGTGCACCTCAAAAGGCAAGCATTCCCCAGCAAGGTCAAATGGAAATTATATGCTGTTCTTATCCAAACTAAAGCTACCCAACCAGATTGCTTCCTTACAAAAGCAGCAAAGGTAAATACATCTTATTCTTAATACATTTGAGGGATGTATTGCTATAACACCACCCTGAGGACAACATTATTTTTGTCTTCACAAAAGAAAAGACTAAAGGATTTACACAGAATAGCACAGAAGACCTACAACAGATCTTGGGACAGAATTTAGATTTCATGATCCCAGTCTCTGCTTTAGCAATATACTTGTAATTACTTGCCAACAGGAGTCAAACAGGTGTGTTTGTATCAAACAGCTGCACCTAAGAGACATTAAATGGGGGGTAGGGGTGAAGGAGGAGATAACGAGCTCATGTGTCCCATCACACTACTCTGGTCTCCTGATGACATTCCAGCCGACATTCCGCCTGGAAAATACAGAGATCATGCCTGAACTGTGACGGCAGCGAGACTGAGTCTGATTCATTCACTTATGAATTTAAGCATTTAACTCCAAGAACTGCATATGCTGCTCCAGACAAGAACAAAGGAATAATGGAGTTGCGCCCTTTTTATCCACTGGTCAATAACATTTATGATCCTTCATAAGGCAATGGAGTCATCACATGGTTACCTTTCTCCCTAATTTTGGTTAGTGAAGACTCCTGGATACTTACAGCAAAAGGGGTCAGTACATGACGCTTAACTTTTCTTTTGACTATAACGGCCATATGAGTAAATGGTTATCTTTACTGAAGTTTCTCCATCCTGCTTGCCCTCAATCCCCCCAAATAACTTATAGTGGAAGACCAGCTCAGACTGACTTATCCACCCAACCCCTTGAACAAGATTAATACTCCAAACACAGGATTGTTTTGTTTATCCCAGACTCCTCTCCAGTTCCTCCCCCCACAGTGACTTTAAGCAAACTATGAAAACCATTACTGTGCAATGAATAAGAGCACACATTCACACAGAGCCCTCTAATAATTAACATCTGCTGGAATGGAAACATTTTCCTTAATTATGTGTTCCTCATACTCTCAGAAAGGCTTAGCTATTATCTCTGGGCACTTAAACAGAAAGTTAACGCAGTCCAGAATAAAAATCTGAAATACAAAGAACATAGTCTACCAATTGTCATCTTCAGGTTATTGAACAGTGACTCTCTTCTAATCATATCATCTTACCCACAGGTTATTACTATTTTTCTGATTTTCCAAAAGAGCAGAAGATACTGTCACCAAAAAAAAAAAAAAAATATTCCACAGCAGTGCAACTGAACAAAAGCAGGCAGGCCTCCCCACCACACTGACCCCCTGGAAGCATCGAGTCCAGAAGGAACCTACTCTCTGACAGGAAAGCTGACCAGTTACTGTCTCCACATCAGCTCCACAGTCAGGTTCTTAATCACTTTAACTTCCATGCAGTTTAAAGCCAGGTGTACGTTCATACACCTTGGTAAGCAGAATGAGGAGAGAAACAGAAGGGGCAGTTTCTAGACAAGTCTATACAGGATCTTCAATTTTTTGAAGTAATGTGCATAGTTAGCAAAGAAAAGTGAAAAGGTAAGACCAGCAGACTTTGGGGGATTCTTTTAGTTTCTGCTGCACCAGGAGAAGCTCACGTTTCCGATTTCGGTATGGCAGTGAGCAGTCATTTATAGACCATTAAGGCTTTCAAACAGCAGTTAGTGACGACCACTGACTTGTGGCTTTCAGTCTTCAGAAGATAACTCCTTTAGCACAGTGCTTTGAGTCACAGGGCAGTGGCATTCCTCCCTTGAAATCACTCCTAGCAATTTATCAGCTGTACTCCAAACACCAGCACGTTAACAGGACCACTTGCCTTTCCACTTCTTAGAAGGCACTGCTTCTGAAGGCACAGTCCGGTGTTCAGATAGATTATTTGGAAGTTCAGCTTCAGCATCAGAAAACAATAGTCATCTTCACAGGCTGTGTGACAAGACCTGCCCATTTCTGAAACAGCTCTGGCTCTCCTGTCCCCAACCAGTGCCAACAGTTTGGCTTAGACCCTTATACAGTATCACAATGCTGTTTCCCAAGAGAGACACTGTTGCATGAAAATTTGCTTTGACTGCAACCAGCTTAACGTCTGATGTATAATCCTTTTCCAGATGTTCCCTGGGTAGAAATACATACTTTTAAAATTTAACTTCACGCTTTAATTTGATGGAAGAACACAAGAGTAGGGGTGGCAAAAAGATAAGCAATACAAATACACATCAAAAATGCAACTGAGCATCTTGATTGGGGTAGTACCAAAAACAGCAAGAAAGAACAAAAAACTAAAGATGTAATTTCTATATTCAAACATGCTAAAAGCAAAGTGAATCCTATTGATTTTATACCCTCCATACTCAGTAACTTTAAACACACTTCTTAATAAGACACAGAACCTGTGTATATAGAAAAGAATCCAACTTCTTCTTCATGAACCATGTATGTAATACATTCATCACCATACACCAGCTACCCTACAACAAAGGGCAACAGTAAGTCACCTCGGATCACATTACAAACCACAGACACCTACAGATGACAGAAAAGATAATTGTTTTTAGCCTCTCAGAAGAGAGAATTTTATCTTGTTTTGCTCAGCCTCTCTACCTTTGAGGAAAGATTTCTCTGTAGCACCCTTATGATACAGTTAGGTATATTATCCTCCTCTTGGACAGATTCAGACCATGCTCTGAAGAGACAGTAAATCAAGTTATACCATAACTAGTGTCAGATAAATAAAAGTACAAGTGCCTGACACAGTGAAGAACCTTAGATTAGTCTGCCAATCATGCCTTAAAAACTTGGATTTTAAAAAAGGGAAGGAGGCCTAACTTTGCCTTGGTAAACTTTATGATCAACAGAGTATCATCTGTCCTCCCACAGACAACACTGCCCTGTCTCACCAAACTGAACAGATAGTGCAGGCTTGATGCAGACAGCATATCTGGTCATTTGGTATTACTCACCCTGAAAACACAGCCTAAATTATTCTCAACAGGGCATGGATGTAAAGAGAGTAAATAGAGAGTAAGTAATCTCAGTCTTGTTTCTCTTGTCCCAAACTACCATCAATATCAAATCCTTATATCAAACTCCCCCCATGTACGATTGCAGAAAGTCTTGGATTTGTAGACCTCATGCTCAAATTACTACCCGCCATCATTTTGGAAGATAAAAACCACTTTATTTTCACAGCTTTTAAACGCCAGCTTAATCAGAACAGATATATCTGAAATACTTTCTAAAGAAACAGGACTGTTGCACGTTGCAACATCAGCTCTGGCTGCTGGTCTGACCCACCACAGGAACCAAACCCATCTTTTATCAGGGCGGGCAGGGGGAGCTGACTAGAAAGTTAAATTATACCAGTCACAGCCAGGGAGATGTTTACATTCCTCTGTCTACAACAACTCTTAATGCTGAGACTCTTCCTCCACCAGTCTCATCTCACTGCTTACTCTGCTGATAAGAAAGGGTAGGAGAAATGTACTCATGGCCAACATCCACCTAGAGATAAGATTTCCAAGCTGAATCTTATCTTCTTTCTTCAACAGGAAGAAGTCTGAGCACTAATCTTGAATGGCTTATTGACAGGGAGGAAAGAAAAGAAATACAGTCTCATATTGACAGATAAACACCTTGAAGGTGGAAGGAGTACTACTAATAAGTTTTAGTTTATTCAAGGATCTTTCCTAGGGGCTCAATCCAAATTTGCCTTTATTTCACAAGCTGCTGAGACAATTACATTCTGTCTGCAAAACACAATAGAACATGTAATTTTAAAATGCTCTTGCAATGCAGGGCCTAATCATTCACCCATAAATCCAGCCTTTAAATATTCATGTGAGATGAAACTAAACTGCTACATACAGATCTGTATGTAGTTACTTTCTGCTGTTATGCCCAGGTTTTAGCTACTTGTTCTCTCGGCAAACACAGCCCTCTTTGTCTAACGTTTTCCTTGGCAACAGGATACTTCCAACAGCATCACCCAGTATAAATCATAAGCTCGTGTAAGCCGGTAAGGACAAATGGCAGAACTGGACAGTAAATCTTGTACAAAGTGAACACCAAGATTAAAGAAGAATGTATCATTCAAACAATAGGAGGGACAAGAAAAGGAATAAAGAACGACAAAATTTGAACTGAAGTTATATTTGGGATTTTGTGGTGTGGCTGCAGAACCATTAGAAATCCCATCAGTTTGGTTCAGATACACGCATTTGAGACGAGCTGGTAAAGAAACATTTGTCCAACCAATACCTAGCAAGCTGCAGGTCCAGAACAGAAGTGAATTTAATGTCCAAAATTAATCAAGTTTAAAGGAATAACCTACAACAACAGAAGTGATGAACAGAAATTCCATTTAACAACAAGCATTTTGGTTTGGGGTTCTTTTGTTTGTTTTTCTAACAATTAGAAGGGGCTAGGTTTAAATTTCCTCACACAATACTCCATGTCAATAAAAGCCTGCTTAGTACAATTAAGTTTCCCAATCACAGAATCTGAACATTTACTTTCAAAGATCAAAGGTTTTTAATTGCTCTTTGAGACTTGTTTCTGCAAGGGCTTCTTTTTTGCACTACACAGATGCAAGAGGTCATAAAAGACTGCTGTTAATCACATTTTCTTGCTTAAAAACATATTGAATTACCTGTACTTAGGGGCCTTCAGAGATGACTGTTAGCTGTGCAAACTCTGGGATGTTCAGCCTTACTAGCTAGGCAAACTCTTTTAGGTCTTACACCCAATGTAAGAAAAATCCCACAGTTGTTCTGTCTGGAGAAAACAACTGATTCACTATTAGTTTATTTCCCCACATGCAAGTGCTACTTCAACCTGTTCTGTTGTGCCATACAACGATGACTTAAAAGGTGCTCCAATGAGAAGTAATCACAAGGAGTGGCAGCAGCTAACTGTGAGGCTGTAAATGTCAGTGTTAATTCTTTGAAAAAAAAAAAAATTCTATGCCATCAGTTGCTCTAGGAGCATTTCACTAGGGCAGTGGCTAAAGTATGCTGTAACTTACAGGCATAAAAAGCACTAAAGTCCTTTGGAGTTGGTAGCTGATACTGGACACACTATCCCTCTCTACACCTCAGCATACAAAACCAACAATGTCCAAATATGCAGTAATACAAAAACGTAGAAGGGGAGGAGAGGAAGGGAAAAGTGGTAACTAAGAAGTAGAATGCCAGACTTGTCCCTGAGCAGGATGCTAAGGAGGTATCACCTTGCCCCTTCTCCAATCAGTAGTCACTCAGCACTTATAAGAATATTTATTATTTCTGCAGTCTTCTGTCCCACCCCATAGATCACACACAGAAGCAACCTCTGCAAATGAATGCAGTTTAAGCAAGATCTATGCATTACAGGGGAAAAAAAAAAACCTATAAACAGAAATTGTTAACTGGTAGGCAGAAGAATGTTTCACCCAGTGAGGGGAAGAAAAAAAAAAAAAAACAAATCAAAACACCACCAACCTCTGCACCTCCAGAGGCCTTAGAGTCCAAATACATAAGATGAGGACAGTACAGAATGCTATTATTCGTCAGTCACTGAAGCACTATGTCCAACTAACCATAGATGCCTTTTGTACACAGCTGTGATCAGCTAAAGGTGTATCTCCTCAACAGCTTAAGCTGATCTAAATCAGAGCGAATAGCCCCATCTTTCTCCAAACCCGGCTATAAATTCCAGTCTTCCCTCTTACCATCCAGTTGCATAAACTCCACCACAGGTGGGCAGCAAGCTTTAAAAAACTTTAAAGCCTTTAGTTCTTTAAAAAACTTTAAAGCCTTTAAAAAACTAAAAGCCTTTAGTTCTCAGCGCTGTCTGAATCAACCCACCACCAAGTTTCAAGAGCATCTGCCATCACAGAAGAGAGGGAGAGTAACACACATGCCCTGGAAGGAGGGACAGCCCAAACACCTTATGCTGCTGTGGAAACACACCCCTAAGTTAAGAGCAAGACAAGAACTGTAGCCTTTTCTCAGGCTAAACCAGATAACTTAAAACCAAAACACTCCTGCCATTTTCAACTCCAGCAGACATCACTTAGCCTAATAAAGTTGCTTGTGCTTAACAACTACGCCACAATTCCTTCTCCAAGCAGCAAAGGAAAATTTTGAAGAACAATAATTGTCTTGGCAGCTGCATATCAAAGTCTTCCCCAGTAAGGAAATCTGCACATCAGAACCAGACATGCCATGCTGTGTGCCAGCAAGCATGTAGGTGGTGAAGGCTGGTATCCCACACTGACATCTTACTGGTGAATGACCATTTGACAAACGTGCTAGAGAGAGAACGTGCAGGGCTCTGAAAGCGAACTCGACTGTGTAAGCATGGTGGAGAAAACAAAACAAGATGAAGTTATAATAACTATATCCTCCTGATGATATCAGGAGAGTAATTTATGCATTTAGGATCTGACTGCATGTTGGTACAGCACATCAGGAGGGGAAAGTAAGCTGTGGTATTGGTAACAAGAAGAGAACTCAGGCTGTGCGACTACATGAAAAGGCCACACCTCGGAAAGAGCCTGCAAGACACAGCTGGGATGTAATGCTCCACAGAGGGGCCAAGTCCAAGAAAGGCCAGGATGCAGGCCAGAGTAACAAAACAAAACATCAACAATGTCCTTAACAATAAAGAAAAAACTCATAACCTCTCACTCAACAACATTGAGCTAATTTCCAAGTGTGAGGAGATTGATGACAGATAACCATGATTTTAATCTAGACAGACAGATCTGCAGACTTCCCTACCCGGGGAAGGCAACTCAGCTCCTGCTTTGAAGTCTTGCCCGAAGAACAGAACAAGGAGACCAGAAACCTCTCTCCTGAGGCTCCTAAAAAAATCTGGAAGAGGAACAAGAATGTTTTTTTCAAACAGGACATTGAAGCTAAAGTTAAAGTTAGGAGAAGAATTAGCAGAAGACAATTGGAGTCAAGGAAAAGCAACAGTTTAAGAAGAGGAGAGTGTCTGTACTAGGTGCTAGTGGCAGCACACAGCCAGTGAAGACGGGGTACTGTTCCTAAACAGAAGCATTACCTGGCAACAGATTATAACCTCTTCAAATAGGAACACAAATCCAACAAATAGAATCATAGAATGCTTTAGGATGGAAGGGACCTTTAAAGGTCATCTAGTCCAAACCCCCTGCAATTGGCAGGGACATCTACAACTAGATCAGGTTGCTCAGAGCCCCATCCAGCCTGGCCTTGAATGTCTCCAAGGATGGGGCATCTACCATCTCTCTGGGCAACCTGTTCCAGTGTTTCACCACCCTCATCGTGAAAAATTTTTTCCTTGTGTTTAGTCTAAATCTACCCTCCTTTAGTTTAAAACCACCACCCCTTGTCCTGTCACAGCAGGCCTTGCTAAAAAGACTATCCCCAGCTTTCTTGTAGGCCCCCTTTAAGTATTGAAAGGCTGCAATAAGGTCTCTGTGTAGCCTTCTCTTCTCCAGGCTGAACAACCCCAGCTCTTTTCAGCTTTTCCTCATAGCAGAGGTGTTCCATCCCTCTGATCATTTTTGTGGCCCTCCTCTGGACCCACTCCAACAGATCCATGTCCTTCCTGTGCTGACAACTCCAGAGCTGGACACAGTACTCCAGGTGGGATCTCACCAGAGCAGAGGGGCAGAATCACCTCCCTCATCCTGCTATGTCATTGATGAAGACATTAAACAGCACTAGCCCCAGTATGAACCCCTGAGGGACACCACCTGTCACTGACCTCCATCTGCACATCGAGCACTAACCTCTGGATGCAACCATCCAGCCAGTTTGCTATCCACCAAACAGTCCACCCATCAAATCCATATCCTTCCAATTTAGAGACAAGGATATTGTGGGGGACCATGTCAAAAGCCTTACAAAAGTCCAGATAGATGACATCCATGGCTCTTCCCTTGTCCACTGATGTAATCACTCCATCATAGAAGGCCACTAGGTTGGCCAGGTAGGACTTGCCCTTGATGAAGCCATGCTGGCTGTCTTAAATCACCTCCCTGCCCTCCATGTACCTTAGCATAGCTTCTAGGAGGATCTGTTCCATGATCTTCCCAGGCACAGAGGTGAGGCTGACAGGTTGGTAGTTCCCAGAGTCCTCCTTTTTACCTTTTTTAAAAATGGTTGCAATATTTCCCTAGAACAGATAATATTAGAAATAGATAGGAAATTAGAAATAGATAGGAAATTAGAAATAGATAGGAAATTAGAAATAGATAGGAAATTAGAAATAGATAGGAAATTAGAAATAGATAGGAAATTAGAAATAGATAGGAAATTAGAAATAGATAGGAAATTAGAAATAGATAGGAAATTAGACTAAAAAGAGGGCATACATGAAGACCACATGAGCTGGGTGGCAAAACATGGTGCAAAGTGAACTTAGAACATCCCTAAATCTTCAAGGGGAAAGGCAACTCATTCCTCTCCAGCTGCAATGATGATGCAGAAATGGACATGTCCATCTTAAGAAAAATCAATTTCAACATAACAAGCCAACCTACAGCCTTGATTTCAGAGGATCACCAGGTTGGGTTATAATCAGCCAATTTTCATCCACCCTATACTGAAAACATGACAAGCCATGTCGCAGTCACGGTGACACCCTCTAGACCATCCAGGACCTCATACCACTCTAACAATATTTTGGAGATCACTGCTAATATACTGATCTAATTCAACAGTGAGACATCACAGGACACAAGCCTCTTCAAGTGTCATGCCCTAGGTCTATTTGAAGAGATTTTGCCATTACTTTAGACTTGAGAGGTCTCTTTTAGGAAAGACAGTGTGCATTTGCCCTTTTCCCGTAGCTCTGGTCACATGTCCTCCACTAGGCAAGCCTCAAAGAGAGTTAAGTGGGGGCAGAAGATGGGGCTCAGGAATGACAGAGGTATACAACAACTGGTTATTTATTTGAAGTTGGGCATTTCCCATAATCACTACCAGAGACCTAGAAAATAATGACTTAAAGTGAAAAATAACAGCTTTTATAACCACCTACCTAAAGCGTGATTTTCTCCCATTCAAACTGAGCTCTTTGATGTGCTTTATACAGTAATAATAAAAATTTATACAGAAGATAAAGTGACTCAGTATTTGATGCACGGATTAGATTTCTGCTGCTTTCTGTAAGCAAATCAATAACGGAAAAATAAATGGCATTTGCATTTTGTCAATGGGAAACATGCTGTTAGGAAGATGCATGGCACGGATTATATTGAAGTGAGAAGCTCATTCTTTTCACTGGAGTTTAGTTTCACCTTATCTATTTCAATTATTCATTGTACCAGAAACCCTAGCCAAGAGCAACTATGTTTTTCCATTGTAAAGGAACATATACAGTGCCCCCATGCAGACAGGACGTTAATGTGGGGTGCGTAGTGTGGCTGTGCAATCTTTCTGCAAGGTATTGGTGACCAATTCTTTCCAGCAAATACTGCCACAGCAAGATACCATCCACACACACCATATATTACAAACTGCTTTCAAGCTAGCAGTAAAATCAGGGGGTTGTTTGCAATATTGGCAATCTTGGATTCTGGCTCTTTCAGCAGTTGCTGTGTTTAACAGCACAGTGAAGAGTGAGGAATACTGGAATGAAGACAGACAGAGGAAGATTTAGCAAAAAGCAGAAAAACTTTTGATGCACGCATGACATAAATGAATGTTTCCCCAGGAGCAGTGAAGGCAACTGTGGTCAATGTCTCTGGAAAGGGCCACCACAAGAAATAGTCCATGATTTAGTCTATGTGGTGTACCAGCTTTCTTCCTTTTCCCTTTTTTTGCTTTTCTTTGATTCCTGCCAATTCTGTTTCCTTTATTTGCTAAAATCCTCTGACCAGTTTCCAATAAAGAAAAGTAGCACCTGCTTTTTAAAAGTCTATCCTGACCTTGAAAGAAAAAAAAAAAAATTATGCAACCCTACTCAAAGTGCCCACAGACAAAAAGTCTCAGAGAAGCTTCCCAGTACACTCTAGTTATGAAAGAATAAGCATTTATATACTTCAGCCCCTAATCCAAGTATTTTGGTTGTCTCACTTGAGCCACTTGCAGCTTCCAAACCTGGATGTGTTTTACTCAGATGGGTCAATCTCAGGACAAACTGCAAGTTAACAAAATTAATAAGTTTCTGCTTAACTACAAAACCATTCTTGCCTTTTAAGGCTTCATTCAACATTTTTTGCATCAAGTATTCTTCCACTGAGCCAAAGCAAAACTCAGGAGATCTCTAAAACCTTGCTATAACCCCAGGCATCATTTTGCTGGTTAAACAAACTCTGAAAGCTCCACATTCCTCCTGGCATCCATCATATTTATGTGTGCTACAAAATGTACTTTCTGAAGAAATCGGGCCAAAGGCATGTCCAGACAGAGAGCATCAAACTGGCAAATGCTGGGAGGGCTGCGGAGCAAACTGATGAGCTGGGGATTCACCTACAGAGTTACACAGATGGGGACCAGAAGGAGGAGACATGATATCAAGAATTTTGTGAAAATTTTCAACAAAAACAGAAGTCCGTAATATCTCAGTAACCCAGAGAACTCAAGATGCCCAGCCATGGCATGGCTTCTACATATTCAATAATAAAGTTTTTGTTCTCAAAGTGCGTATCTACTTGGTTCCAAGGCAGGATACATTTAGTTTCACACAAAACCCAAACTGAACCTTAGGATGCACTAAGTTCATAGATTTGCCAGTCTTTTTTCAAGGTTCTAGGGAAGCAAGCGTTATCACTTGCAGTAGCACCTGAGACTGGCCGTAACGGACATGCTCGAGAACCTTGATGAATACACTCATGAAGCAGCAGTTTCAGCATGTTGCCATTAAGGGTTAATTTTAATTTTGAGTCTCATTGGCCTAGTTGGCTGTTCACATAAATACCAACCCAGCAGATATAATTGCAAAGCAGGTATATTTGGCTCCACTCACTCTGCCAATGTAGCGGCAACTAATGTCTGAAAATTGCAGTGTGTAAATTTAGCATAGTGGGTCTCACACATCGTGCTTTTTTACTGGTAGAGACTGTATTTGATTTATTATAATTAAAAGAAAGTTATCACGCTTTATGAAAGCTTGTCTGTTTTTCTTCCCCTAATCTCTAGAAAGAAAGAAATAAGAAAAATCAGGCTGTATTGACTGGATACAGCACAGCTCAAAACTGTGTATTTCTGAGTTTCAACAGTCATTTCTTTCAGGTCAATGAGCAGAGAATTGCTAGTACCAAGCAATGCCAATACTTCTACCAAGCAGCTATCAAATCTGGGTAAGATAAGGCAAGCAAGAAGAGACATCTTTGGAACACAAGGACAACCTGAACATATTTTCTCTCTAACGAACACGTTCAAATTTCTTTTACAGCCCCAAGAAATGAGTAACTGGCTAGCTCTAACTGTGGCTCTCCGCTATCACTCACATACACATTTGCACCTTCATTTCTGTCCTTCACACACACTACAAGAAGTTCAGAAGACAATGAAAACTGTACATAATAGATATTTTTAAGGATGCTCTGGTAGGCAATATATAGTGCTAGACTGACAGCTGTTGCCATCAAAATAGACTACTAGTGTAACACATATGGGCACTAGCCAAGGATTTTCCTACTTCACTTAACACAAGTATGCAACAGCAGCAACCAAGCAAGCAGTCTCCAGCCACTGCATTTCCATGAGCCATCGTGTCTGTGCATCACTGCTGTTACGATAACTCTAATTCTTACTTGACAGAACAATGTCTCAACCTGCTTGCAGCCCATTCTGGCTGCTGCTCATCTGGGTTTAGATTTTTAATGAAGTACCTAAGCAGACTTACTCCAGACTTAGAAAGATTTTCAGTCTCTCAGCACCTGAGCTGCTGCCACACATACCCTCGCTTTAAACACACGGGCCCATATTTAAGAGAACAGGAATCTTGCTGAACATTCAAGACTCATTTTTCTCCTGGGAAACCTGAATTGAAAACACTTGGGAGCAATAAAGATCCTTAAAAAGGCACCCAAGATTCTTCATAGAGTCATTTCTTTAATTTTGATTCCCAGCTACTCCAACAATTTCTGCTTTTCTTAAAAGACAAGTTTACACATTCTGTTCAGACCTTCTGTCAAAGAGTTGCAGAGTCACAGCTCCCACCTTCCCAGTCGGAAAGCCTGGTAAACTGCAATCATCCATATGCTGAGGTTCTCTCTCTTCTCTGAATCCACTTCATTAGGATCAGAGAAACAGGCCTCACAAGACAAAGCTCTTTGAGGTAATAGACCCTGCTATAACTTTGGAAAACTAGTTAAACATTTCAGAAAGAGATCACATACTTCAGACAAGATGCAAAGCAAGTGGAAAAAGAAAAATTAGAAAGAGCAAAGACTTTCCTCCTACAAAAGAAGTAGGAGGGGGCTTTCATTTAACACAATTATCTTCCCTAAATTTTCCCTTCACTTATACTTCCCACTGGCAAGTTATTGAAGTATACAGAGATCAGTACTTTAACACAAAAACCACTCTTACAAAGGCAAAAATATTTGGCCAAGAAGATGAATCCCATGCTTAGATCATACAGATGATGAATTTGAGACCTTTTTTAATCTTGTTTTTATTACAAAAAAAAATGCCACTATCCTTCAAGATGCTTCCAAAAAAAGAGTGCTTTCCTCTTTATAAACACTAATGCTTAGTGACACCCCGTCACAGCAATTTAACAGGACAGCTATACCATCCTGCTAGCAAGAGACATTACACATTAGCAGAAAACAATAAGTCATACTGTCTAGGACACAGGATAAGCACCATCATGAGAGACAGGTGATGTCACTGGATAACCTGTGACCTCACATATTACACAATACATCAGACTGTTCCGTTTTCAGAGAGACCCATGCAAGTGCCTCCCAGACTGATTGATTCCAGACAGGCCTTCGTCTGCCAGTATGTAAGGGGATGCTCATCATTTGTTGTAGTGTAAAAGTAAATTCCTTGCATTCAAGAACTAGAAAAAATGAGTTTTGTGAAAGACAGACAACTCAGCTGCATTCTCCACTTCAAGTCTGGAAGAAAGCCTGCCTGCATCTCACACTGCTTCATGTGGAACGAGACCTCCTGTGACCCTGGTGACTAGCGCAGACGAAAGAGGATAGCCGACAGTCAGAAGTGGCTTTCTTCAGCAATACTTCATTAATAATTTAACTGTTAACAGCCATGTAACTGGAGTGGTTGCAGGAGAAGTGAACTGTATAGCTGTCTATTATATTGAAAACACTTCTCTTCGGTTGTCTTTGCTTTCTACTTAAGCAACAGGGCTTTTGTTCAAAGGTTAGTCCCTTTTAAAAAGAAAAAAGCTGTGAAGCTCAATTAATAAATACAATTCATTTAACTTACATTTTTTAATCACTCAAAAAAGGCTGAATGCGATTACTATAGGTCTTTGCCATTCTCCTAACCTCTTATGCAATTAATTTTCACATATTCAAACACAGTATAGTCTATAACATAGGAAGGAAAGATTTATGCACTCGTTGCTTCACTGCAAGCTATGTATAGGGATATTTCTGATTCAGGAAGTTAACACAAAAATAATATTACTTTTGACCATGTACACTGACCCATATTCTGTGAACTAGCTGAAAGTATAAAGGGAAAACTAAGATACAGAAAACATAATGCAGTGCTAAAACTTGCCCAGGACTCTAGCACCAAACAACTTCATTCTTGGTAAATACAACCCAGGTTGTAAGTGTCCTACGCCATATTCATGTGTTTCATACACAAAGCAGATGAGGCGGCTCAGCCAGAAGCATTTAAATTATCCACTAGCTCTTTGCACTATGGCTGTGTTTTCTCCAGATTTCCAAAGAAATAAATTTAAAAGGAATACTCTAAGTATTGACTGCATTACAGCTGATGACTGCACAAACTTAACTTAAATGTTACCCCCACCAAATAACACTAGTTCATTCCATGTGCGAACTCAAAGAGGGACACATGAACACATCTATGATACAATATCCCAAACACTGACATCCTTAAGCTGATGGTGAAAGTTCTTGCTACCTTTCCACTTACACAGTCGCTAAGATTGCTCATATGATCAGCATCTCATCTATAACATGCCATATGCTGACTCCAAAGAGAAGGAGGGAGGATCTGAACACAAGGAACAAGTAGCAGTGGCAAGACGAGTCCTCTCAGCTAGCTGTAGGTTGTAAAGAAGATACAATCAGAAACCCAATGCCAAAGAAATGAGCTTTCTGGGAAAAATTAATTTCTTACTTCCTCTAAAAATTACTGCCAATGGTAGTATCCTCCAGCATTCAGGAAGGTTCATCCCAAAGGCAGGAAGACTTTCTCACAGAGACTGCTACCAGCAAGGTAACTTTGCAGCTTCATTACTGTCGTTATTTGAGTGCCTATTAAGAATTTCTCAGTGTATTTCAGATAACCCTGTAAACAACATGTTTCAGGAAGGGCCACACGATACTGACACAATAGGCTTGGGTACCTGGATGACATTTCTCATCAGGCTCAGACGCAGCAGATTGTTATGTCATTCACAGTGATTGCCAGAGGCAGGTGACACCACAACTTCTCCAGTATGTCAACATACCTTCTGTGTTTCAGAAGCACCTTGTCAGCCAGAAGCATATGCTAACAGAGATGCTTTGTGATCGAACACTTATTTAGCACAAAAAATTTTGCATGGCAAGATGAAAACCACAGTAAAACTTTTAAGTGTATAGAAAAGTGTATAGATAGAATAAGCTTCCTTCCCCCCCCAGGTATCTCACAGCCAGAGCACAAAACTCGGTGTGCCACTGGAAACCAAAATCCAACTACTCCTTCCCCATAGACCAGCCCAAGTCTCAATTCCTCCTTCTATTGCACCAGTTTTACATTGGAGTTGCTCCTCTGAAGCTCTTAGAATCTCACTGCTGAAAAGCAGCACAGAATCAGGCATTTTGTTTGTGGAAAGTGAAGGTTTAAGCCATTGTACTCAGACCTTAAAATATCTATTTTCCCCCTCTCAATTTGCTGCCTAGAAAAGTCTACAATAAATTTTTCTGTGAGACATTAAAGAACAGATTCAGGAACATACTGTGCAGGTACATTACTGATATCCTAGCCAAAATGAATTCAAGTCAATACTCTTAGTTTTAACAACTCCTCCATGGAAAACTATTCACTCAAAGTAACAGCTTCTTTTGTGTCCAGTTGTTTTCCTCCTCTTCCTCCGAAGAGAGGTGACACTGTGAACAAGGTGCAGCTGGGTGAAAAGTTTAACTTCCTTCAGTTTTTGAAACCAACACTTTAAAAAGGAAGTTTGCTAACTGGAAATTGAAACAAGAATGAAGTAGTCTTTAGGAAATCCCACAAAGCAGCTTAGTGACAGTGACGTTCTTTCTAGCCTTGTCATTTCAATGAAGTTTAAAGACATCAGAACACCTCAAAACAAAAAGACTTATTTCTGAGAACTGGGTTGTCAATTCATTTTTTTATATTTATAGCAGTTTAAAACAGATAATGCACTGAAACACATCCACGTAAGTTCATTTAAAGAGAAGATCTGGACACAGAGCCTCAAAAATGTATAAAAATAGTAACAAAATAATTCTTGATATGTGGTTAAGATAGAACTGAATCCATTTGGAAACTATGTATGTTTATACAAAAACAAAACAAAACAACACATTCCCTTCTAATGTCTCCTTGGCAAACCAGACACAGATGAAGGACATGCTCCAACAGACTGTGTGCTGGTTTTTAGGATATAGCACAGCCTTTGAAAACATTTCACATTGCCAAACCCTGCACAGGTGTTAAACAGTTCAGATTCTGCAAGGTAAAGACAATGTCCCAAACTATAACAAAATGATCAGAAGATACTATGATTAAAGTCCTGTTACAGTTACTTACCTTTGGACCTTCATTCAACAAAGTGGATGAAAGATGCTTACAGTAGCCCTAGGGAATAAACTATATAGATAAACCAACAGTCCTTCCCCACCTCATTTCTAGGTATACGAGACTGTGATACTGCACTGCTTCTTCATTTGTATTTTAGAATCATAGAATCGTTAAGGTTGGAAAAGACCCTTAGGATCATCAAGTCCAACTGTTAACCTAGCACTGCCAAGTCCGCCACTAAACCATGTCCTCAAGCACCACATCTACCCGTCTTTTAAATACCTCCAGGGATGGGGACTCAACCACTTCCCTGGGCAGCCTCTTCCAGTGCCTGACTACTCTTTCAGTGAAGAAGTTTTTCCTAATATCCAATCTAAACCTCCCCTGGCGCAGCTTGAGGCCATTTCCTCTTGTCCTATCGCTTGTTACTGGGGAGAAGAGACTGACCCCCACCTCTCTACAACCTCCTTTCAGGTAGTTGTAGAGAGCAATAAGGTCTCCCCTCAGCCTCCTCTTCTCCAAACTAAACAACCCCAGCTCCCTCAGCCGCTCCTCATAAGACTTGGTCTCTAGACCCTTCACCAGCTTCGTTGCCCTTCTTTGGACACGCTCCAGCACCTCGATGTCCTTCTTGTAGTGAGGGGCCCAAAACTGAACACAGTATTCAAGGTGCGGCCTCACCAGTGCCAAATACAGGGGCACTATCACCTCCCTGGTCCTGCTGGCCACACTATTCCTGATAAAAGTCAGGATGCTATTGGACTTCTGGGCCACCTGGGCACACTGCTGGCTCATGTTCAGCCATCTGTCGACCAACACCCCCAGGTCCTTTTCTGCCAGGCAGCTCTCCAGCCACTCCTCCCCAAGCCTGTAGTGTTGCATGGGGTTGTTGTGACCCAAGTGCAGGACCCGGCACTTCTCCTAGTTCATATCTTACACAGAACAGAGACTATGCTATGCTAATAAAAACAAGCACCACATATTTTCCAGGACATCTATTTTAAAGTTCCCCTCTCTAGTGTCCAAACTGCTGCCAGAAAAGAAATCTGCCATACACCACCCTGGGAGACTGGAAACACTCACCCTTTTGCAGTCAGGAAACATTGGAAGGAGAACCTGCGTAATTCCAAATCCTCATCTCTGATGGTACGATTTAAAGTACATTCCTCACATAAAGAAAGCAAAATATAACTA
This sequence comes from Theristicus caerulescens, assembly GCA_020745775.1. Lineage (NCBI taxonomy): Eukaryota > Metazoa > Chordata > Aves > Pelecaniformes > Threskiornithidae > Theristicus > Theristicus caerulescens. The sequence goes on along the minus strand of CM036564.1, from coordinate 22,515,913 downwards.
CAACTGTCATCCGCTCCAAAACTATGTATTCCCATCATGATGGAAAACCATCAGAAATAGCACACACGTGATTCAAAGTAGGGATATAAAAGGGACAACTGAAACAGCCTTCTCAGCCAAGCTGATAGACAACAGCATCAGACAAGAGTAGCAGACCTTTAAGCACTTTGAGCACCTGCAGGAAGAAAAGATAGCAGTCCAGGAGAAGCCTCTCTACCTGAACAAGTAAGAGAAACAGAAGTGACACGCAGTGACGGTGTGTCATACATGCAGGGCTGATCCTTCCAACTCCAGCCTGTCTGCGGTTCAGCCTTTCTTGGACATGCTGCTGATGCGAAAAGAAAACCACAACCCCATCTGATGCTGTTTGCCCCATTCTTTCTGTAAGCTCCTCCAGTTTTATTGTGGCCCTAGGGCAAAGCATCCATGGAAGAAGAGTGAAAAGGCATGCGGATAACTCCCCCACGAAACATTGGCAAAAGTAGTGAAATGGAACTGACAGAGGAAATGTACCATTTCCTAGTGTCCTACTTACCAAATCAATCAGAAATCAGCTCCAGCAATTAAGTGATAATGAATTATTGATGACACTCACTTTGGGGAACTGAGCACTTACCAGCATTTATGAAACTAAAGCTGAGGTGGGTAAGTGGTATCTCCATTTTAAGTAAGGCACAAAGCAAGGCAGACAGCAAACAATTTGCCTGATGTTATGCACTGCCAAGGATCACCGTTATCTCTAGGATGTTATCTTAGTTTTATTTGTACATGGTCACACATCACCTTGATTTGTGTCCCACTTTACCCATATGTAAAATATCCCCACTTCAGAGGCACAGTGAGTACTCCACGTACAAAATTCAATCATTTCAGTAACAACATCTTACTACCTTGGCGGGGGGAGGGGGGGGGCTGCGTTCAAAGCAAAGGGCAGCAAAATGGAAGCCAGGGAAAAAAAACACTTTAAAACGTGATCTACAACATATGTTCAGTGGCAGAATTTGCCCCTGAGAAAGCAAAGAAGGTCTTCAAGTCCTACTATTTCAAGATACTGTAAGTCTGTGCATAGCATGTCTTCAAGTCAGCCAACTTCTTTGCCAATGCAAATAAATTCAACTAGAAGCTCAGCAGAAAACCAAGGAATTCAGTCTTGGATTTAAAACACTTGCCAGCCACTCAAGGCTGTCAGTAATACCACGCAGGTAAATTTCCTATCACTAAGATATAAAAGTAATATAGGAAAGAGAACTCAGTCCACTCCTACTGTGCTTCACACCTGAGCTTTCCACTGATGCCATTATCTATTTGTACTATTAAAAACCAGACACAGGAAGACATGAACGTTCACTGCACATTGTGTTATCTATCCTACCCCTTCCCAACTCTTCATCAGTCTTACAAAGCGGACAGTCCTATGTACTGTCTACATGCACTTAGGCATAAGTCTCTCGCACTCCGAGAGCTTTCACTGTCAACAGCAGTTGCCAGAGTTGAGCCAGACGCAGATTCAGCTTTACAAACTGGCAGCCATATGTCATCCAATTGGTGTTAAACACCACGATGCTGCATTAAAGACAATGGTTTAATGCTAGTGTGCCAACTCCTAGTCTGCTCCCCAACAGGAATGCTGGCGATGTAAGCTTCAGGAGGAGGAAGTGTAATGTAAGTACTTGAGACGTAGTCCAGCCTTGAAGACAGGATCCCTTTCAGGAAAGGGTTGCTTTCTGGGTGGAATTTGAGAAGACTGGAGACAGGGTTCAGCCCTGCCACAGATGTCATATATGATCATATTACTCTGCTTTCTTTGGCTTCAGTTTTCCTTATCTGTTAATGATTACTAATGTTCTCCTAACCCATGGGAATGCTGCAAGCATCCATAATTTATGTTTCTGTGCTGCTTAGATGCTGAGGAGATGAGTACCTGAAGATAAATACTCATCAGTAGTTTTCCAAATATATAAACTGTTTTTTTAAGAAGCATCACAAAAAATGCAAAGTATTAATATTAAAGCCCACAGGTGTATCTTGAATAATTTATTCCTCAGTAGTAAACAGGCAAAGTCATAACCAAAAATCTTTGAGCAGGTATGCAGCTAATACCCAGTCCAGGGATTCTGATTAAAATACAGGTAGGCCTGCCCTATAACAGATGAAACTCCAACTTCCCAAACTCCTGCCTGCTCAACTACCAACTAGACTCAATTCACACAGTGACGCTACAGACATAAGAGATCCCCTGGACCTAGGAAATTCAAGTCATTTTTAGATACAGAAATTAACTGCCCTCTTATTTACACTCATAGGGGCTCAATAAGAACCCCTGGTATGGTGTCAATTTTTGTTGTCCTCTTGCATGCATACATACCTATCCCTTACTTTTGTTTAATGCTGGGGCATAATTTGTGGGAGGAGGAAAAGGGAACAACTTGGGAAGCTTGTTTAAAAACAGATTACGAATCTGTACATTTCAAGTTATCCAAAATGACTTTGCCCTGGAAACATGCAATGACTAGCTCTTGGTACAGCTGTTTACACCTAGGGTTTAATTTTGACAGTTGAGCTCACTCAAACTGTTCTCTAACAAAAACATTTACTACAGCATTTCAGTAACACATTTTTTCCAAAACAATAGGCCAACACAGTCCTTCCAAACTGAAGTAAACAACACTGGAATATTTACTAAATCTATGTCAAGTTAGTTTTCTTATAGGGTTGTGCAAAGTAGCTTGGAAGGCTCGTGTTTGCAAACACCCAACTCATCCCACCTTCAAGGGCCAGACTGGCAAAGGTGGAACAAGTGCCCTATTTCCCAAAAGTCACTGCTCCTTTAAGATATCCCATATCAGACATGCTTCCTGTCCAAAACAGAGATAGCCACCAGGTATTTTAGAAGTCTAAATCATGTGGGTTTAATTTTAACAGTATCTGACAGGCTTTACACAGGTCTCTTCGATACAGGCCCAAAGGAAGTTACATTGATTGCTTCTTAAATGGGAAAGTCTGTTCACAAAAGTGGGCTGCCTAATTTTGCAACTGTCGATGAGCAAACAAATCAAACATCAACACTGCAGGGAAAAATTAGCTAAACCGTGCTTTACAGGCTGAACACAGTTTCCCCGTGAGACTACTTACAAGCAGTGGCAGTCAGCAGGCCAGCAACTCTGGATTCAGCCTCAGTTAGGATAAGAATATCCTGATAGCAATCAGAACTGCTTTTTATATTTTCAGATTTCATTTGACTCAGCTAATTGGCCATCAGGCTCCAATAAGGTGGACATTTATCTACAGATAACACAAGGAAATTGGAAAGTAAGCAGCCTGAGGCTACCCTGAAGACTGTTAACCAAATAGCAAGGCACAGCTCCATTAAAACAATTAATCAGAAAACCTATATAGTCCATTGGCAGATTTTCAAGCATCCCATTAGAAATTTTAAGGATACCCAATCTGATTAGACACCAAAGTCTAACTCATGTAGAAGTCATTAATAAGTAGAGACCCTTTAACTTTGAAAGCTTTAAAGTTATCAAAGCTGTTGCAGCAAGAGAAACTAGACATTTCTGCTGTAACTAATATGCATAGTTTTGCATAAGAATAGCAAAAGCTTTCTATACTATATTAAAAAGTGAGACTAATGAAAAGGTATAGCTGTGCAAGCCAATGTCATCAAGTACCTGCTATTTTTGGGTGAACTCCGCTGGCGTAACTAAGAGACAAACACTTTTATGTGTTACTTCAAAAGAGTCTCCATCCAGAATCAGGAGTTCTCCACGAAATGTCTACTAATATCTCAATTGTTGAAAAGGGCAGTTATTTCAAAAAGAAAATCACTTGAAGTTGCAGTGCAAACTGGAAATTATGCCGTAAAACATTTTGTTTCTACATTTTATGAAAACTGGAAGGAGGAAGAAAAACAGCTAATGTGCTCTAACCCTTAATGGATATATAATTCGAGCATGAAATAAGGTCACTGAAACTATTCTAGACTCTTTTTTGGAAGCGAAAGGTTGCAATGAAAAAATATTTCAAAAAAGTGTGATGCTGTCACCAATCCTTATAGGAAAAAAAAGCTGATAACACTCTACCTCAAACCTGCAATTTAGAAGCTAACACTCCTCATGGAAGATTTTTAGGGTACAACTGGTACTGGCAATTTGTATTGTTTATAAGTAGTCTTAGGAACTCTCCTATCAACATTCTTTTTATCTTCCAGGTACTCTGTTAATGTTCTAGTCAGATCACTTTTATCTTTGGTCAGAGGTACACTCCTGATTTGTTCATTGCACATGGTGGCTTCTTTCTTCAGAGGAGTGAAAAAGAATTGCTTCCTGAAACTCACATACGGCTTGCAGATCTAGGGGGAAGCCCTCCCTCTGACTGTAAAAGGACAAAGCTAATGGTTTGTTTTAGAGCTCACAGGCTGAAATATTACAGGGCTTCACTTTTCTCTTACCTTCACACTTGCTGATATTCAAAGCCAGTACGTTCAGAAGACTGAAATTGCCTAACAAGTGGTGGTAGATCCCACCTTTCAAGAAAGGGCTAGCAAAAATTTCTTAGAGAATGTAAATCAGAATTCCAACAGGACTTGATTTAATAAAGGGCAAGTTTAGCATGCAGAACCTCGGTTACATGGTAAAGTGAATGCTCTGTTCATTTAAAAGTTCACAATGGTTTGGATTTTTTCGGAGTTTTTTTGTTTTCTGTTTGTTTTTACAATTCTACCTGTAACTCCATACAGGCTTTTATTTCGCTCACAATCAGGTATTTGAAATTCAGCCAGCACTTTATTAAGAGATGTGACTAACATCAGCCACGTGGATATTTTTGTCCCTCTCCACCTTCTTTCCACCTTTCAAAAGCTTGTCTTAAAAGAAAAAAAGTTAAGTTTGAATAGACAGCAATCACCACAAACACACTGTCGTTGCTTGTTAGCCAATTTTGAATTCTGCTTGATTAGTTTAATGACAGTCTTCTAAAACTGATTGAGCAGTACCTACAGTTCTTCCAGACTCCAGGATTTCACAAGTGCAGTTTGCATTCTGCCAGCCTGAGCGGATCTTGATCTCAGCATCTGTACTGTGTCTTTCCAGTTACCCAAACAAGCAAAGCTGTAGATGGCTTTACACGATGCCAAGTCCTTGATAAGACATGTTTCTTATTGTTGTTAAGATCACAGAAGATTTAGCCTTCCATCTCCAAGATCACCCATCCAAGATCAGCATGAGAGCCCCAAACTCTTCTGGTAAACAGCCATTCTCCTCAAGACAAAATATATGCACTTCAGGTTCCAGTTAGACCATATATTCGTTTTAGTAGTGGGCAGTTCCACCCAGCTCTTAAAATGGCATAGTTTTGGCCCTAGCCACAAGAGCAACTCATACCATTGCCAGGAGACTGGTTAGCAAGTTAAAGCAGTTATTTTGCCTTTGAAGTTCATTGACTGCAATGTGTTTCCTTTGGAGGTCCTAAGTGCTGACTCTATCAATTTATCTGCTCATGAAGAACTCGTGCTTTGGCAGGTGAAGCAAAGTAGAGCTACTCTGCATATTTAACAACACAAGGAACTGCTCTAGTGTATTTTATATCAGTCTCTCTAACAGTGCACACATTCACAAATTATTTAGTCCTTTATGCATGCACACTTTGCAAGTAAATATTAACTGTACTTCATAAGTGATCCCTGAGAAATTGAGTAATTCGCTCAAGATGCACAATTCACTCGTAAAACTGTTATCAAGAACATAGGGAGACCAAGTCCCAAGCAGTCTGCTCTAACCAAACACCACCTTCCAAACTCAGCTACAGCAGAAGTTCCACATAGCCCAAACCTGGGGCTTAACACACAGCACAGCTAAGGAATGGATAGGGGGAAGAACAGGTAGAAGAAGAGCAAGTCCAGCAGCATAAGATCGTTCTATGCATCAAAGTTTATTTATCAGTGATTTCATATTCCATTGAATGTAAGATCCAAACCAAGAAGATGAAGTGGACCACAAAGTACAGGAAAGGCACTCTCACTACAGAATAGCGATATGAACTGGGACACTAGACTGCAGCCAAAGAAAGGTGGCAGACTGGTGCAGAGCACTTGCAATAGATAGAGGCAAGGGAAAGACAACAATTCTTAGCTACAGGTTTGGTCTACAGAAGCATACAATCCTAGCATGTAGGTATAGGTATAATAACCATACATGCCAGCTTCTTTCTTTTATAAGTACAGAGTCAAAGGCCTGATGAGAAAATCCATGGCTAGAACTATGCACCAATAGGTACAATTTCAGGTAAGGTCATGAGACACATAGAAACATAAAAAAGAGGAAAGTGTACTGAGATGCAAGGAGGAGGGAGGTAAGACAAACCAGGTACGGAAAGAAGCAAGTGAAGACTAAGTCATCAGCGTGCAGCTTTGGACCAAGAGAACAAGGATACAGGCAAAGAAAGAAAGGGAAAGAAGTTTGAATTTTACAAGAAAGGGATTCACAATCTGAGAAATAATGGCTATTCTTAGCTGCAGAATTTGAACCAAGGTTATAGAAAGACCAGCAGAAACATTTAATAGCCCTTGACATAACTTACTCTTGCATCAGGAGAACAGCAGCAGAATAACAGTCCCAAGACTTTATTTGCAGCCTCCAAACTCAAAAACACAAGCTGAAGTATTACCTTTTGTAGCCATGTGTGGGCAATGACCACGTTCCCTGTGAAGCAGCCACTACCTAGCAGGTTCAACATGGTACTGCACAACAGGCTACCTGTGAAGAGCGCACCCTGGACAGGCAACAGTACTGCAAGCTGCCAACTCTTGCCCTGCCTTATAAAAGGGGGGAAAAAGTGCAACTTGCCAAATACATGGATTTTCAGAATTATATCAATTTGTGTGTCTATATGATGTTTCACATTTTTCTAAATGTAAAGCTCCCCTGTTTGAAGAATCTTAATGACTTTACTGTAACAGCAACAAAAAGAAGAAAAAAACAGGAATAATTGAGAAAAATTCATCATATCAAGAAAAATTTACTTACCTTGCATCCAACTCCTACCAGCAAGACAGAACATTTCTTCAAGGCAAAGAGCTATTTTGAACTGTAGGAAGATGTGCCTGTTGTTATTTGTAGCATATAGTTCTTGACTAAAATTAGGGTAGCACTGATAACATAAAAGAAAGATGGGAAGAAAGAGAGTTGGTGTCCAAAAAAACCTGATTAAACAGGTAAAAGGGAAGTGAGTACAGTGAGGAAAGAAATAGATCTTGCCCAAAGTCATCCTGCTGATCAGTAATACACCTTGGAGTAGATCCTGCAGCACTAAGACCCTGAACAGCTTTGCCCAGCAGAGTACAAGTCTTCAGTTGACACAGATATGGCTGGCAACCGTGTTCTGTCTGGAGCTATAAGCGTCATCTGACTCGTTAACAACTGAAGTGACAAATTCGTGCAAAATATATAAAGCAAGAGAAAGGACTCCAAGGCATGAAGGAATCTGAGCACAAAGTGATACTTAGTAGCCACAATTCACATCCTAATGTTTAATGGGACCACAACCTACTTGCTGCACTAACATTACTACATTTTATCAAACCCAGAGATAAATCCCCACAGGAAAACGTTACTTAAAATTGAACTTTCTATCCAATAAAGCCAGCTGTTTCAAAATAGACCGACATAGGCTACCTCATCTGATGTAATTCGCTTCCATCTAAAATCTTCAATAAAGGAGCCCGAAACCAGGAATCTCCCCCCATCACATTCCCCAGGAGCCATCTGGAATAATAACCTGTCTAAACAGATGGAAGGTAACATTCCGACACCAGAGACTCATAGCAAGGTGTGGCACTTGGGGATCTTCCTTTAATTTAAAAGAAAAAAATGAATCAGGATCCCTACTAAAGAAAATTTTTAAAAGACCAATACAAAATATAGCATTAAAAACTGAAAAAATGTATTTTTGGCCCTACTGAAACAAACTGTTTCATAACACAACAGCACACTTCAACCATATTCAACCTACACACTTCCCAACCTTTCATAAATTAAGCCTCACAGGCTGCCTGAGAGATAACTAAATACATTTTAAAATTGAAACCTCCTGGCTAAGAGGACACAGTATCAGGACCTCCCCAGATCTGCTATGAGTTCATCAGCCCCTAATCCTAAATGATCCCACGTGGTGGGTTAAAAACTCATTCTTACAGTACAGAGATCATTTTAGCCAAGTTTCATGGCCACATCACCTTCCACTCATTACCTCAGCTCCCCGTTCACTGTGACATGTCACCACTGTGACATAGCAACTTACACAACCATTTACTCATATACAAAAAGCAGCTTTGCTTGATATGTTTTAATCGTGCCCAAGTTCACAGATGCTCAGGCCATGGCAGGAAGAAGGCTTAAGGATCACAGAAGAGAAAGCTCTCACCAGCCACCCTCCAGCAAATTGCTTCCATTTTGATTTTGTTCATCTGGCCCCTTTTGATTATCCACCCACATGATTCCCCAGTCCTTCAACACATTACTCACACTAACAGGAACTACCTATCATTTCTCTCAAACTTTCAAAGCAGACATATTTCTATAAGCTGCAGCTAAACTAGGTATCTGATTCCACAAGCTCCTTTGCAATCAAGATGTGGATATCTGTGCAAGCAGCCAAGAACAACAATGAGCAGAGACACCAATGGCTCCATTTAAAAATCTCCTCACTGCCTCAACATTTCCCATGTGCAAATTAAAACACACACACCAAAACCAATTAGCATTACACCATCTTCTCCCTTAAAAGGACTTTTCTGTCCTGATAGCCAACATTGCATGCAAAATAAGGCTGGCTTAAACTGCTTTTTAATCTGACAGTTTTACTAGCACAAGAGGCTGCATGAAAAAAAACACTCAAACACATGATCAAGTTACTGCAGTTTAACAAGTTTGTACATGTAAAAGAAGCAAGTATCTGATACACACTCAGTCCACAGCAAATGCAAACCTCCATTGATCATAAGTCAGAAGTTTCATTATCAGAGATACTAATTTAATTAAATGTTTTCTGCAGGGATGTTTGCCAACTTTTTTTGGTTTGTTTTTCTTAAGATATTTGCTTAAATTTTCATCTTTGTTGTTGAGTTGTTTTTTTTTTTAAACACATATGAGATCCACCTCAAAAATTCTTCAGCAGTCAGTAAATTTATGAAAAACTGATTATACTAATGGCTGACTATACAATTACCTCCAGCCATGATCTACTTACATTTCAGGCAAAGGGCAGTCTGTCATTCAATGTTTCACTTTAGAGATACCTTAAAATACATCATTAAAACTGGTTTCACTTGAAATATTCCATTCTGCATCTTAGCATATCCTGTTACGACATCTTCCCAGAGCAGAAGAGTTTTAATACTTGAAAAGACAAAAAATCCCAAAACCAAGAACTGTTGAGACACATGATCTTTCTCCCTCCTCATGTTCAAAACCTACCTGCTGATAATGAAACTGTTTTCAAGTTCAAACCCTGAAAACACCAGTTTAAATACTTATCACAGAGTGCCTTCTACCAAAGGTAGGACAGCCTTCAGCCTGCAGAAGGTAGGACAACTGAACAGTGACAGCCTACAAGGCTTCCTACCAATTCATAAAACTCATCATCAGCTTCCATGACAGACAAGATACTGAAATGGAGAGCACTATCATCACAGATCTGACACTACAGATTTTTTTCAGGCCTGCTCCATTACTGCATTTCTGCTTACACAGACAGACAGAGCAACCACAGGACAGGATATATCCCAGAAACTATTCTGGTAAGATTTACCAGTTTGGAAAAAATAAAATAAAGAAAAAAAAAAAAACAACACCACCACAAAACAAAGTCTGTCCCCAGGTGATAAATTAATTTTCTATTAGGCCTTCCTACACTACTGCCCTGAAACGGAGAGATGCTTGAACCTCAGCTCATTTCATCATTGCTGCCTAACAAACCATCATCTACCTGTGACAGTCTACCAGATTTACAGCAAAGGGAGCCATTTTATTCCTCATCTGGAAGCTAATCAGCATACAAGCAGAAGTAGGATGCGGGTTACCATTGTCACAATAAACACATTATCGTATCACCAGGAAATTTTTTCATCCAAAGAAGCATGGAGCTTGCTAGTCTCCCTGTAGATCAGGCACTGCAGACTGACTGTAAGCTTATAACATTTTATTTCACATTTGTACAAAAGGTGCATTTTTACTACCTATTTTATAGTTAACAATCTCCACTTCCTATCACAACATGTGACTGCAACATTGCAATCACGCTTTCACCCTCACAGCCCTTGGCAACTGCAGGGTCCTGTTGTTGGAAAGTTATCCCAAGTGGGACAGGACAGCTGGAAGCTCCTGGGCCCTGCAACTCCCCACACCCAAGGAGCAACAGGAACCTGTAGAAGTCTAGCCAAGGATACGTCCTTTTCCCTGACACTATTCAAAATCCCTGAAGTTTACAGGAAACCCACAAAATCATCATCTGCCTACTTCAGTCCCTGCATCAAAAACGTCCTTGCAAGAGTAAAGTCTGACAACAGCCTCAAACATCAAACAACTGATAACCAGAAACTGATCTGAGAGAATCTGTCTGTGGGCACTGGCTCCTGTGAGAAATCCCAAACATTCTCCCCAGCATGGATGTGGAGCTTTGCACTATGGTTAGTACTTCCTGATTGCTCTCATCACGACCACTGGCAGACTTACATCTTCAATAAATATCCAATGCTTGTTCTGTATCACCTATTTCTCCTGTTTGCCAAGTTGGAAGTTTCTTGACTTGCCAAAGCTACTACAAGAATCCTTGTCCATCTCTAACACACTGACGTGCTACACAAGCCTGCAGCTGGCTTGTGTACTCAGCGAGATGAACATTGGTTATGGAGCACTAGACCCAGTTTAAGAGTTTTTAAGAGGACTGCATCAAAACCACAAAACAGATCCACTGTATACACAGGACAGACAAGAATCTTCAAGTACAGAGTAGTTTTCTTTCTCTCTCTACTTATACAGCAGTAGAGCAGAACGGTATTCAGCAGTGCTCTCCCCATGCAGTACATAAGGTTTTCAGCAAAGAAATTCTACTAAAAGCAATACCTCTGAATGTCAGTACAAATGAAGACCCAGGTAAGTAAGGTCTGTGTAGCACGTGGAAGTTTTAAGCTAGCAGACATTACACAATACAGATTAATGTGGTAACATTACTCTTCAAGCAGCTCCTACCCCTGCTTGATTTTGGGGATGTTCTGGGTTTTTCCAAGCTTTTGAGATGCAGTTGCAAATTGCAATGAAAGCATATGTGTGGCCCTGCATGTTTATGCTGTCTGTGGAACACAAATTCCAACAGTATTAGACGAAAAGACTGGACGAAAGAAGACACAAAAGCCTCCCCTTAATACAGAGCAAGTTGAGTAGACTTTAAGAGGTATAATATCTACATTATATATTTGGCTTACACATCAGAAAGGTCCTTACACTGAACCATGACATCTTGGGGACCATACTTGCGAATTCCAGCTGTGCACTGCATTCTGACTCTCCAGCCAGTTGAAGACACATTTTAAAGACCTACTTCACAGCTAAAACAGGAAGGTTTGTAGTTGTCAGAAAAAAGTAATGTTCCTTTTCCACTCACTTTGTAATCATGCTTTTTAAAAGCAGATAATTTAGCTAAAGATCTGTGACTCCTGCCATCATTTCTCTCCTTAATGGACAATATACAGGTTGAAGAAAAAATTACATAAATCTATGTCCAAAACATATCTAGTAGATTTAGGTTTCTTTGAATAAAAAAAAAAATTGTCTTGAAGATACAGCACAGTGGTAGTCAGAATTATAGAATTCATTTTTCTTTTAGGGACTGTGTACATTTTATTGGTTTATTCAGCTATAATGTACTTGCAATTCTCTGAAGCAATCTTTTCCTAAACTCTCTGTAACTGTGTGTAGCTCAGCTTGTATTACTTAAGTAATACAAACTGTGGAAAAAGATAAACATAGATGTCTGTTTTCTAACTAACAAACCTTCTACTTAACCCGATAATGTTGTTACAGTCTAAGCTGGTAATTGGAATCCTTGCAGGACCTAACCTACATCCAGGAACTCCTGGGCTGACACTGAGCCAAAGCGAAGCGCTAGGAACTGGGTCAGACCATGGCACATGGAGGGCAGTAGGAGGGGATCAGAGCTGAGCACGACCTGCTTATACAGGCAAGAGTGCAGAGAGATGAAAGAGACTGGGTGTACATGTGTGTGCACACACCTGAGAGCTTGATGAGACTTAAAATGAGGTGGGGACTGGTAAAGGAAAGCGAGGGAATGGGGGAGCTCTTGCGCAGGGAACAGAGGTTAAAGCTTCAGATTGATAGTCTCTTTCTGATCAATTTTACGTTGCAATTACAAACTGACATTAAACCAGCCTGGTATAAGTTCTCACTATATATCATTACAAGATAAAACCTTTCCCATGCAGATAAGGTCTTTCAGGATCAAAAGCACTATTTGATCCAACTATAATATTAAGAATAAAGATGCAAATAAAAGATCAAACTCTGCCATGCAAATCTTCACTGACACAATCCAAGTCAACAGTTACTTCTGCACGCTAACAGAACTGTTTAGACAGAGACACTATAGAGTGTTTATTTTCTGTTAACTGAAATTGATCCCCAGGGTTTCAAGGTTTCCCATCCCAACCCAAAAAAGACTCAATAAGAAAATATTTTCAGGAGTTATCAGAACTAAAATTCAAAACAGAGAGAAGGCTGGGCAGAGACAAACTAATTCTCCCTGTGGGAAGTTTGCAGGGGTGCCAAAATATACAGAGGAAGCAACATTTAAAAAACAAATCCCCAAAGACCCCATACTTTATTCTTCAAAATAAAACCAGAACACATTAAAAAAAAAGGTTTCAGAAAGCTCTTTGAAACTGCCCCAAAGTAAGCCAGAGCCTCTGGTTAAATAACTGCAGGGTAACTGTTGAGCAAGAATGGCAGTTTGCAGTCGAAAAGCTGAAGTACTAACTTCCATATGAGAAACAGGTCTTCTTGGTCACTGCCCCCAGGCCAAGGTGGAGCAGGAACATGGGGTGTGGATGGCTGGGAAATCTTCATATGTAAAGATCAGTATCTTGTAGCATGGAACCCTCCATGTTAATCTAAGGGTGATATTACAAGCAAATATATTCAACACATGGAAAGGTATATACCTTGCTATGAATAATTAGGTGACATTTTGGCAACATTACTGTAGTAAAATATAAATTAATAAGGAAGAAGGCAACACAATCCCGGTAAACAAACCTAAGCTTTGCCTGAAGCTTTCCAAAAAAGGAACTGCTGAAATAGTTTTGCAAAAACACCCAAACCTACACAATGCTGCAGCTGAAATCTGCAGTTATGTAATTTCAAAACAGTGCAAGCGCTATTACGCTTCTCCTCATCTTCCTACCCATCTACACCAAACTTGAAACAAACTTTTATCATGGGAGCTATGAAACTTATCGGTTCTTCACGACAAAAAATACTCTTCGAAAAAAAGAAAAAAAAAATTGAATGTGATAATCTGAGTTTTACCCACTGTGTGTCATCACTTCATCGCCAAGGCACGATTCAGAAACAGACACAGCAGCATGCAGCCAGGCTACTTACACTGTCTGGAAAAGTGCCCGCTAAGATCATGTTGCAGAAATAATTCACACCTGCAGCAAAGCTGCACAAAACATCATCAACTAGCCGACTTTGACAGACATATGCCGACCGTAGGGGGAAAGGAGTTTCTACAAAGACGAATATGAATAAAAAGTAGGAAATCCCCCTTCAACACCCCAAGTGAAGCCAGGCAGGACCTGAGTGTTTCGCTTAGGTACACGGACCCCGGCGCTGCGCCGGCCAGAGCCCGCCGTGGCCCCCCCAGTCCTGCCCGCCTGCCCACCGGCGGAGGGGCAGCTGCACCCGCGACGGCCTCCTCCGCCCCGGGAAGGCCTCAGAAGGGAGAAGGGGGCCCGGATCGGCCCGGCCCGGGCTGCACCAGCGAGGCCGCGGCCCCTTCGGCCCAGCGGCGGCTTCGACGCCCGGCTCCGCCCAGGGGCGCCCGACCCCACCGGCCGCCCCGAGACCTTCCCGGCCGCCCCGGCCCCGCTAACCCCTCCGGGCGCCTCGCCTCACGCCCCACACCCGCCCCACACAGCCCCCGGCGGCGGCGGGACCACCCCGAGCACGCCCTGAGGAGGAGGAGGAGGGAGGGGACGGAGACGCGCGCACGCCCCCGCCGTGGGCATCCCCGCCCGGCCCAGCCCGGCCCACCCAGCGAGCCGCGGGGCAGGCGGTGCCCCGCGCCCGGCCCGCCGGGGGGAGGGGAGAGGGGCCGAGAGGAGGGGAGGGGAAAGGAGGGGCGGAGAGGCCGCCGGCGCCCCCGGTCCGGCCCGCAACGAGCCGCCGAGGGGAGGCGGGGGGAAGCAGGGAGGCCCCAGCGCCCTCCTCCGCCGAGCGGAGCACGCCCCCTCGCTCACGGGCAGCGCCCCGGGACGCCGTCACCGCCCGCACTCACCCGCCGAGCCCAGCAGCAGCCACAGCAGCCACATGGCCCCGGCGCCGGCCGTTCGCAAACTTCGGAGCTGCTCCGCCAGTCCGGTCCCGACGGAGCCTGCGGCCGGGGGCGGCGGGGCGGAGGGAGGGCGGGGGGAGGGCCCGAGGGCGGTGCCCGCCGCCACCCCGCCCCGCCCCGCCGGACGGTCGTGCCCACCCGCTGCCGCCGCCCCGGCCCGCCCGGCCCGGCGGCTCACGGCAGCCCCGCCGGGGCGGGGCCCGGGCCCGGGGCGCCGCTAAGGGATCGGCGCGGGGCCGCGCCCCGGGCCCGAGAACCGGCCGGGAAGTCTTGAGGGGACCGCAGGCCCGTGGGCCTCGCTGCCCGCCCTCGCACCCGGGAAAGCCCAGCCGGGACCCCGGTGAATGGGGCGTTGCCGGCAGCCCGCCCCGCAGGGTCGTCCCGGTCTCCCGCTCGGGAGAGTGGGCAGCGCGGCTCGGGTCGTCGCCGAGCATGGCAGCCCTGCAGGCCGTGCCCGTGACCCGGCCTCTTGCACCACGGCTGTCGTCTGCCGTGCTGGCGGATCGCACGGCTCCGTTTCAGCCCGGCTGATGGCACTGGGAGGTTGTTGCTGGCGACCACCAGCGAGTTGCCTGCAGCGCATCGCGGCAGCACCCCTAACTACTGAGAGCCACCTCATCTTTCTCAAATCTGTTGCCCATCAGACAGCTACAGGCCAGTTTTGAGGACTGTGGTGGGTTGCGGTGGCATTACCATGTCATACAACAGACCCTCCACTTGCTGTGTAGCAGCAGGCAGGAGCCCTTTAGTGAAGCCTGGAAGAGTTTGGGTCAGAGCTGTACCCCTGTGGACAGGCTGTACTGTCGTAAGGCACATAAATGCTCGCTCTGCCCCTTCTGCAGTAAGGATGTTGTATGTTGCTCTCAAAAAGCCTCCGTTTCCACATTCTGATGCATGCTCCTCTCATCTTCATTTCCTAACTGGAAGACAAGACATTTTCATTATAGCCAGTCAATCAGAGCTAGCCTGTGGGATTTAATATCCTTGTAAAGCTCTGAAACCCAGCATTTAGGAAACTTAAATTGCGTTTTCAGTCTAGGGGCCCAATCCTGATCCCACTTGGCTTCAATGGGAGGAGGAGCAAGCCTTGTTTTAAGGAAAATTATTTTTCATTATATAATGACCAGGAGTGAAGAAACTCATATTAGCACATGAGCCATTCTGCTTTTATGGGAAAATCGCTGCCTGTTCATTAAGTGGTACCTTTTGGTTGTAAAGTATTCCTCTGTGTGTGTGTCAAGTACATAAGTAGATCTGCATGTGTATAGAATAAAGTTTAACTCTCTAAAATCTTGCAGCATGTATTTAATAGCTGAAGAGAAAGGCTTAGTGCAGAAGGTATTTTAGCTAAGAATTAAAGCCAGTTTATAACAGTAAAAAGCTGCCAAATGATTTCTAAAACTGCTCAGCTAATCTGCACAATAATACTGTTTCAACCAGAATTCCTACAATTCATGTTTAATATAGTCAGAGGAGCTTCAGGAGATTTATTGATAAGGATTTCACATCATTTGGAAGGATGAATTTAATTTTTTATTTAAAATAAGACTTTTATTTGAGTATCTAGATTTAGCTTCTGTTAGTTCTTTAATGGTATTTTAACCCCTGGTAGCTAATTCCCACGTGGAAATTAGCTTGGGAGCTAGTTTCCAGAGGGAGGTTTGAGATGGGGGAGTGGTTTCTGACCCCTGAGGGATGTGGCTGTGGGAATTTCCTCTGCCTGCCACGACACTGATCCCCAGCCGCTGCCCTTCCTGCCTGGGCTTCCAGTGCGACGACATAGCGTGACCCATCTCACCACTCAGCAGGCTCCAGCCAACTCCCCCTAGCTACATGCAGCAATAGGGGTTAAGATGTGAAGCAAGGTGGATGGGTGCCCCCTTGGCAGTTACCAAAAAGCACGATCTTCTAGTTTGCTAAGAGATTAAGTGGGAAGCTCTTAGGCTGTGAAAGCATTTTATTCAGCTCAGTTTCTTAATCAGCACCAGATAAAGGGTCCAGTGTGATTCCTCATTGCCTTGTGGGTGTTGGGTTACGTAAGTAAAAGTGTAATCCCTGTAAACACAAAGATGCAGGGAGAACAAAGACAGGCAGAGAAACCTCAGTAACCTCGTCAGGGAAGATGGAGCGCACAACACTGGCTGCTCGCAAGCACATCAGAGAAGACTGATTAGGCCTTGTTACCTGGTGTGAAGCTTGCCAAGATAAGTCAACCAAGAAACTGTCTCCCAGACGCCTTGCAAGACAAAGGTGATTATTGCCTATGGTGTGGGATGCATTAAGGGTTGCAATGGGAACAGCATTTTGGGAACGTGCAAGACTTACTAGACAATGTTTAGGGCAAAGACCAAAGGAGAGGAGAGGGAAGGTTTGAGGTGGATCGAGGAGGAAAAAACATGGGAAAATAAAGGGAAAAAGGGATGAAAGGGGCTGGCCAAGTGTAACTGAGCCCTGTGTTTGATCACCACAGCCTATCCTATATTCTAATTAAATCCTGTTTCTAGCTATCTTACTTGTAGGTACACTGTCGATTCTGAGTGGGTATGTGTGAACACTAGCAAACTTCAAACTAGATTAGCCAGGAAACAGGAGGTCTGAGTATCTGTAACTGAGTGGGACCACAGACCTCAGGTTAACAATATGCACTCTGGTTCACTTTACCCTCATATGAACTGCCTTCATATCACCGGGGTGGATTTCTGGTTTTGAACCTGGAAGCAAGATGTGATCCCAGCTCTGTTGCAGACTCTGTGTGGCCTTGAGCAAGTTGCGCTTGTCAACCCATGCTTTGACTCTTGATGAAACTACAGGCCATCTACGCCACAAAGATATTTCAAGGATAACTAAATAATTTCAGGTTGCTCAGAATGTGGCTAGATTCTGAATGGCTACCAGGAATGCAGGGTACCAGCCAATGATCAGAACAAACAAGGAATATACTCCGAACAAAAGGTTATTTTCTTGCTTCTGTTAGCTTCGTAGTAAATTATGCTGGAGTAATGAAGAGCTGTGCTTGGCCTGTGGTCTTGGCAGGATCCATTATGAGAAAGCCATTTATTGTAGCTTTGTGCACTATGGCCAAGGGATAGAAAGGGGAATTTTCTTCAGAGCCAAGCTTGTCAGAGAAGGCTCATTTATATTAGCACAATTGCTACTAGCCAAAGTTTCTGGTGCTTCCTTCACTGCTCTAAAAGATGTGGGATTTTGCTGCTGGATTTTAATTTCTAAATGCAGCTTTACCTTTTGCTCTATCTTGAAATGAAATCATAAATACTCTAATTTATAAACATCCTAATCTCCTGACATCAAACAGCATTTAATAAAACTGCGTGTGACGCCAGCGTCCACATGGCTCACATAGTTGCAGTCTTCCACAGGAAGGCTGCAGGTGGCTTCAGGGAAGCTGAAGGAGGGACAGATGTAATGGAAATACTAAGGAGGCTGGGGATGCCCTGCGTGAGTACTGTCTTGTGTGGGTGCCGAATTAGACAAGTCTAAGAGATGATACACAATCTTTGTCTCCATCCACATCATAGCTGTATTCTATCATGCTTAGAAATTTCTTTGTGGCAAATCTGTGAATAAATCAGGTGCTCTTTCAGCAAACTATGTGCCAAAGTTTGGGTGTCTGATGACAGTAGAAGAAAAGGTGTGAGGATATCTGGCTTTGGCATAAAGTTCTCTCTCCATGTTACTGTGCTGCCAAGGGACAGTCATTTAATCTTTGTAATGCAAACCTGCCACCAGGACTGTGAGGTTTAACCCCTTTTTGGTTACATATTCATTTGAGATGCCCAGATGAAAGATAACCAATAACATAAAGGGTTTCCTACCCAAAAAAAATTATCCAGATGTTTATTGAAACTAATCTCTGCCAATTATTAACCTAAAGAGTGCTCTTTTTAGGTTATTGTAGACGAAGAAGTGTCTTCAACTCATATTGGCAGACCTGCCGGTTCTTACTCTGGGGGATAAAGGATTATTCATAAGTACATTGCAGAGGATCTGCATCTCCAAGAGAACCTGACCTCTCTAGGAGATACCAGTGCTCAGCATGTTGTAAGCCGAAGCTCAGATTTTTCATTTCTCGTTTCTAACCAGCTCAGTATACAACTCATATTTAATTTCATAATCATTCTTATAAGCTAGAAGTTGATTTTTTAGGGAGTTCACACTGGTTTGAGGCAAAGAGCAAAATGCAATAATGTCTTTAGATGCAATCTAAATTTACTGGCTTCAATCTGGAAATAGTGCTCTGAAAAAAATTAATTCTAGTCATTTATATGTGTCATGCCCAGTGACAGGATTGATGGTGATGAAAAGTCAGGACTGTGTTAATTAAGGATAAAAATTTGTAATAATATATTGCAATATTTTATATATGACTGGACTGCCACTTAGCAAGCCAGGGAGTTTGGAGCTGTGCTCAGCAACAGCTTTTTGATGGATTCAAAATAATAATAATCCCATTTTTAATATATTGCAGCAAAATGATAAATGTAGATCCAAATACATTTACAAATTTGTCATCATCATTAACATCTATCAAGTTAAACAGGTATACTAGCATATCAGCCTATATCCATCTATCTATTAGAATTCATCTCCATTATGGCTTTGCAATGTTTTGATCTTTAGCTCTGCATCAAGCTTGAAGCTCTCCTGACTGGTGCAACATTATTCTCTTTAGAAAACAGAGTTGGAGATCTGTTTTCAAAGGAGGAGTCGTAATAGGCATTCAGATTCCCTCATATCACTCGTGTGCTTCTCTCATAACATCTTAAGATGTAAAGGGTTATTAACGGTATGGTTGTGGTCCATTGATGTGGTCCTCATCACTATGCCAGCTGAAAACATAAGGATCAAATCAAAAGTAAGGAACAGTTCTCACACATGTGCAATTGCATTGGCAGCCTTCTCAAAAAAGCAAATTGAACTACGGTGGAGCTCAAAGAGCAAGTGAGGCAAGCCTCCCTGGTCCCCTGCGTACCATAAGTTCCAGAGCCTGCAGTGACAGGAAGCACCTGGGCAAACTAATGCACCTTTTCTTGAGCTCCAGAAGTGCCAGGCTTGGATTCAGGCACGCACTCAGCCGCCGTGGCCTGTCTCTGTGCTCCCAGGAGCTCACTCCTCACAGCTGCCTGAGGCATGCAAACAGTTAATACTAGGACTGGTCTCTGCAGATTCAAGCTACTCTATATTCTGGGTGCAAAAAGGGCTTTAATGAGCATCTGGAAAGAGTACGTTATGACAGACCCAATCTGGGATGTTCTGCTAGTACAAATTAAGCTATCTTAAGTGTTAAATCCTCTTCCTTCTCTCCTGCCAGGCTGTTGGCTCAGCATGTTAGAAAATGCGCAGAAACTCCTTAGCCGCCAGCTTTTCTGTCCTAGTGCTATGGAAAGGGAAGGCCCTGAAGCTCTGGCCCATTCATTTTCATTTTTTTCTTCACACAGTCTGCAAAGAGCCCCCTGCTGCGCAGCTCCCATTTGTCCTGAGCTGCAGCTGTAATCCTCTGTTTGGGACTCAGAAACCAGAGATGGAAAAGGCTTGCGAGGTCAATTTGTCCATACCCTGGGCGACACAGGACTGTTCTCCATTGCACAGTAAATCTTTACATTCCCTGCCTAGGTCCCTCTTACTGACCCACAGTGAAGGGGCTGCCACGCTGTGCTCCAGGAGATTACCCCTCACTCTGAGAGTGTGCTTAGACCCTCGTCCACTCTTTCTGGCTCATCACTGCTTGACTTCCTCCATCTACCTCCTAACTACCCTTCACTTGTGATTTTGGGACTGGGGAGGGGACTGGGGGGCAAAAATCCTTCTCCTCTTTTTTGTGTCACAGGCATAACCTTGGGCTTCACAATTTCAGTCCTATCCTGCTCTTCCTTAGCACAAATTGCATGATTGCTCTACTCTTAGCCCAATGGGATGCACTTGGTTTTGAGCTCTCCCCTACTGCCAAAGCCATGGTAGGAGGCTGTAATGCCACGGCAGTAGCAGCATGTCCTAGGGCATAGCCTGACAGCAGGGCAAGGGGCTTAGCTCATCACTCCGCCCACCATGACGGCAATTTGCAAGTATTACCTGGTGATATCTATGTTTTCCCTGATAACACAAAAGGTGCAGGATCCCACCCCTGAGTTGTATCACTCAGGTTGCACACCGCTGTTTTTCCTTCTCCCCATTTTACTCTGAGCTATGTTAAATTTCAGCTGGAGCATTTTCAGAGCAGTTTTCCCACTCCCAGCCCCCCCCAACGTATGTGGTTGCACTAGTCTGTCTAGACAATTCCACATCCCCATATCCCTTGCTCAAGCCAAGCAAATTCCCAGTTCCAGCTAGTCTGATACAAAGGACAAAGTTCAAAATCAGAAATGCTGGTGGAAAGTTCTGATGCCTGTTTTACCTTTTAATCTTACTCTGTGGAGCAGCAGGGGGCTACACTAGCAGATTAAATTGGAAAATAAAAGCACTTTCAAAAATATTGCATCCTTTCCATTTTACATATTTCTAAATGTACATATAAATTAGGCAGTTCTATAGTTACAGTTCTCTAGCTACAAAGCCAGACAGAGTTCTTGTTTGCAAGCACCTCACCCCCCACTCCTCACCCACTCAAGTCACAGTTTTATTATACTTGACCTTCTGAATACTTGGGGTTTCTGGAGGGCCACATTAGAAATCCATTGCATTTGCAGTTGGTTTTTTTTTAATTCAAAAAGTAATCTTTGTTTCTTTGATGTGAGTTTTATTCATTACCTAACATGTCAATATTTTCAGCTAATAATTTCAAAATAAGTAATCATAGACAGCATGTAGAACAGCAAGAGGATTATGTTGTCCCCAGGTCTTCCGATCACCTCCTGGACAATTAGCATATCAATATTTTCCATTAATGTAATGGGTAGTGTGTGAAATTTCCAGGCTGCTTCCAGAATCTGAAGTAGATGAAGACAAGCAAACAGAGAGGATTATTTGGCAGTAAAGTAGAAAATCAATAAATGAATGCCTGGATCAATACATATCCCCTAGCAGGACCACAGCAGTTTAACTCCCACTGTCCCTTAAAGAGGTTCTAACAAATAAATAACAAAAGTCAAATTGATATGTCTTGATGATGAAAATTTGCTATCATTTGAAGGAAAATGCCATAAAACTACATCATGGGTGTAAATCCCCAGCTAAAGTAAAATGTTACACCACTTATGGTGTCTATGCCACCTGAAGGTCTGAGAGTTTAACTCATGCCTCTGGTTTAACACCTATTTTAAAAGAAGAGTGCCTGTCTTTTGCTCCAGGTCATGAAAAAAACACATCATGAAAGCCTCCTTTTAAGTGCATATGTGGGAATTCATTTTCTTTTATATGTTCACAAAATATTTGGTGCTATCTCACACTGATGCCTTTGTATACAGGGTAAAGGAAATGTAACAAGAAGCAGGCAAGTCATTAAAAATACAAGGTGGGAGGGAATGGAGTATCCAGGACCCCAAAACGTTCATAGGAAAATAAGACCTAAGCTAAAACTGAATTTTCTGAGTGCCAGATCTTAAATTAATTCTTTTGGAATTGAACCCTGAAGTCCTTAATCAGACACCTTTAAAAATGGTCTTGACCACAAAATGATTTTGTGATTAGGTGAGAGGTGAAGAAAGGAACCCATCTTATCTCTTCTAAGCCGTCCTGAAATGCAAGGCAACAAGATGTCAGAAGATAATCTATATGGTGTTTGCAGTTTCTAACTGGGAACCCGGCTGTTATTTGAAAAACTGTGAATTAAGTCATTTTGTGTTTGCTAACAAGGGTAAATTGAATGTTTTCTTACATTAAAATGTTTGTTTAAAATGTTATATTTTTAAATGGTAATCTGGAATTTGGAGTTTGTCCAAAATTTAGTCTTTTCAATGACTAATGTTCCTCAAGCTGTTCAAGGATAAAGTCCTCCTAGAAAGCACTTCTAGGGTTCATCTGACTTTTTAAACATCTGCTTCAGGATGAGCTAAATCCCCAGAAATGCCTATTTCTCTCCATCAAATGTGAAAGAAGCCCACAGTGTCTGGCTCCAGTGGAAACAACTGCACTGGAAATGTCTGGAGCTAAGAGGAGATGAATCCCCCCTGCAGTGCGACAGCTCATACATTTACAGTCAGACATCAGTCTGGCTGTGCCTGAAGTGAAGCATATCCTCTTTATGGATCCAGAGCCATCACCCTGTGAGCTGCAGCCCTCCTGGGGCAAGAAGGGTACTCAAACTGGGGCTCAGATCACTTCTCCAGTCTCTGAGGTGCAACCGTCAGTAGTGAGTACAGCAAGAAGTTTGCACCCTGGGAAGCACAGGAGGCTCAGTAGGAATTTATGACCCACACAGGAACTTGTCCAGGTTTCCCTAGTTTTCAGAAGTGTGAAGAACTCGCTGGTTATTGCAAGGACCCCTTAATGACACGTCAATTTTGGTGCATAGGGAAAACAGAACACTTCAGTGTTTGCAGCATCATTACTGTGGTGGCTCTGGCAGCTTTGATTTGAGGAAAGTGCATCTCCCATTTCCTTGCCACAACTTCTGAACACTTTAAGGCTTTCTAACTGAGAAATGTGCTGACTAAACCATACTTAATATACAAGATCACAGAACAAGTTTGTATGACCAGCAGTCTGATGCAAGGGCCAGAAATACTGCATCTCTATTTCCTAGTGCCTAACAGAGGAAGAGGAACAGCTGAATGAATCTGGCCCACCAGCTCAGTTGTCTCAGCTGGACTGCACACAGTATAGACATAGATACAGTATGGATTTAGGTAAGGGATATGCTTCACATATCTTTTTAGTATTTGCTGTTTGTTTGATCAATGCAGGGAGTTGGAAGGGAATAAGACCCCAAATTGTAATATGGAGTTGTTCTTATTTTACACGAGAGCAATGGCATATTGAAACACTCACTTTGATGGTTTCCTTGGCCTGCTGGGGGTGCTCAGTAAAAGCTTTCCGCTACGCCTGGATCGACATAACTGGGATTGTTGGTCCCACATGAATTGAGCCAGGAAGTACTGCAGTACAGAGATGGTCCAGATAGGAAAGCAAATGTCACTGACAGGCAAGATCTAATTTCACTGTTAGGCTAACGATGTGACTGATGCTGAGCCAGTAGGAAATTATTATGGCCTAGATTAGATTACACATGCAATGTCAGAAGAGCCCTTCTTCACCGCTGCGTGCATTCCTGCCCTTCCCTACCATGCTCCAGAAAGCAGCAGGCCCCTTGCCTCTTATCCATCACGCTTTTGTTAATACAGGTAGGTTAGAAAGCTGTATAAGCAATTACAAGCTCCATAATAATGTTCTATCAGCCACCTTCCCTCACCCTCCTCTGAAATCTCATTAAAAAAAAAAAAAAAAAAAGAAAACCTGTCTGTGTGGATATCCAAACTGACCTCTCTTATACATGCATTGGTATTTATTTCACCTGACAGAAGCACAAAGGGCTTTTCAGGTCCAGAGGCTGCTGGAAGTGTCAGCAGGGCCAACAGCAAAATGAATGACTGTGCCACAAACCAGGATGGGAATTTGAACCCCAGCAGCTCCAGTCGCACCTGAAACTCTCCAGCCAGCAGATCCATCTGGCCCAGCATTGTCCGGCATGTCTCAGCAAAAAATTTCCCTTCTCTTTCTCTGTCCAATGAAAGGAGCAGGTTTGGGTTACAGAGCAGAACAGCTTATGTTTGTGAAATGTTCTTTCCTGTCTCACTGACTAGGAGAGAAGCCATCTTTGCTCATACTCCAGCCGGAGTTAACAGAGCACTGTGCATAGCCACACATCCACACATGGTGGGACACCAAGATGACGCTCATGTTACACAAGGGGATGGCAAGGTACCAGTTAAAGGACTATCCAGCTGACTTCAGGAGACAAAGTACAGCCTTCATGGATCTAGGGAAACACCACAGAATCACTACTAGAGAAACTATTTCTACCACGTAGGCTTACAATCAAACCTCAGCACAAGCTAAGTCCGGATGAAAGGTACCAGTTTAACAGTAGGTGTAGGAGCAGATATAGAAGAAAGCAGCAGTGATCCCTGTTTCTTTGCATGTGGTTGCATAATAACAGGGGTTGTGCAGAAAGTGAAGATCCTGCACAAGGGAAGGTTTGGGTTTCCTGACTCAGCTGTGTGTACTCAGATCCCCAAGAACTGCCCTGCTTGAACTCAGGTGGATCTGAATCAGCTCTGGTGACCCAAGTGTCTCACAAGCATGAATCAGAGTTGAACTGAAAACAAAAGTTAGTTTTCACTGGCTTGGAATTTCATACGAAACCAGTGCAAATTTGGATCTAAACCAAAATGTCCCCAAAGTCCAATGGGTATATTTTTTAGAAGCTGGTGCTAATGCCCATGAAATAGCTTCATTACTGTTTGTATTACACTTACAGTTTTGCATGAGATGTTGCATAAATACTTAGCATGGGCTTGTCCTGCACTTACATGGCCACTGGGTTGATTGATTTGGGTTATTTGGTAACAGCTGAGTGTTTATTTATTCAGTGTATTGTTAGAAGCCTCTTGAGGTTGACTAGAGCACTGTATAGGCATTCCTTTGGGTTAGCTTGTAAAAATTTAGTGATAAACAGGGAATGCTCCCCTGAGCTTGCAGATGTTAGCAGAAGGCAGGCCCTAGGGGACCTGTTTGAAATGCTGGTGGCTGGACTTTCTGGGATGGCATGAAAATGGGATTTACCTTTATTAACCCTCTTTTCAAAGCTTTATTTTTGAGTCAGTCAATTCTTTCCAAGTTTGACCTTATTAATGGCTAAATTGTGACTAGCACTGAGATGTAGCAAGTCAGATTAAGCTGGCCTGAAACCTGCTGAGAGGTGTCATTTAAAAGACAGCTGTCTGTACTCTAATTTCTCCAAGACACAAAAGCTCCAGCTTAGGAACACATTTGAGTGTAAGTTTCTGTCCTATACCGTCAGTCAAGATTGTAAAGCATAGAAAATGGATGAGCAAAGAAAAATAAAATCAGGATAATCCTATGGCAAGCAGAGTTGGAGACTCTAAAAGAGCAAAACAAATTGTAAAAGTGTTTTTTTCAAGAGTGAGAGGGATCCTAGCAATAGCATTAGGCCATCATAACAAATTTCCTGTCTTCATCACTAAGGCAGGAGACGCAGTTTTTTCTGTTCTGTACAGAGGAAGAGGGAGTTAATGAATTGATACCACATCAGGTCTGTTAAGATACTTTAAAGCAAATGGTAAGTAAGCAGGAAGCTAGGCAACAGGAATGCTAAGAAGCAACTAGTAACATCAGGCAATCTAAAATCACCAGATCAAGACAACTTCTGTCTGGAATATTATTACAGACTGTTACCTCGCATAAATCCTGTCCCAAATAAAAGATAAAGAGTTAAACCAATGCTTAGGGTCTGCCCTGTTGTTTTGAAGCAGGAGCTAGAGTTTCCAAATCATCTGTACCAGAGATGTATGGCCTAAATGCAAAGACTTACCAAAGGCACTTAAAAGCTTCCAAGAAATCCTTCCAGGAGAGAGATACTCTCAAAAGATTGCAACACTACATTAACAAAATTCTTTCCTGCAGCATGTAGGATTGAACAAACAACTTCTGCTATGATACTGCTTTTCGCGCTTAACTCTTACCTCCTCCACCTCCCCTTTGGTAGCTATATCAGGGAATTCTTCATGGCATCTGTGATTCATATTTAACAGTCTGTCTTCGTGAGTGTCGTTGTAGGGAATCACTGAGGACTACAGGAAACATCAGAGAAATGCAAAAGCAGGCACCTGGAAAAAAACAAGGCAGCTATTAAAAACAGAAGACACATCTTTGAATTTAACCTGTATCCAGAAGAGAGAATGGGGACTTACACCAGGAATGGGAAAATAATTTCACACTGTAGGACTAGCCCAGAAAGTCTTTGCCTTGGCAGAATACTGATGTGCTGGCATCCATTCCCAGTATGAGTTCTATTAGTTGACCAAGAGGATATCCTATTCCATTCATTTTCCCTTTTGTGAGCCAACAGCTAATCCTAGCGGGTTTTTTTCCATCATTTTCCCTCCATTCTTCACCTGTTTGGATTATAGTTTCCCAATGTGCTAGCCCTGT
The DNA here is from genome assembly GCA_020745775.1 of Theristicus caerulescens. NCBI lineage: Eukaryota > Metazoa > Chordata > Aves > Pelecaniformes > Threskiornithidae > Theristicus > Theristicus caerulescens. The sequence goes on along the minus strand of CM036564.1, from coordinate 22,489,162 downwards.
GCTCAGCCTGAGGAAGACCTCACCCACAACTGTGACCTCTGTACAACGCTGCTATAACAAATGTATTTGCGAGTGCGGTGCAGCATCTGGCTATTTGCCTTAGGTGATGATACAACCTCTCCACTTTTGGGGAGGCAGACAGCTGCCTTCCCGCTCCAGCCAGGTGATGTTCAGTGTGAGGTCTCAGATGGCCAAAGCTTACAAACATGGCAGAGACCGGTCCCTCCCTGGGGAAGGAAAGGGACCACCAGGCACAGGCTCTGGAAAGCCCCCAGGCTCTAGTTTTGCTAGCCCAGGCTAAGTACCTGCCTCTAGTAGCTGTTCAGGGCTTCCTCCCCTAGAGCTGGGCAGCCAAAGGGGTGTCCAGCAGAGAAACCTGGGCTTGTGCCTGGTGGTAGCTTGCCAGAGCTTCATGTCACACTGGGGGGCCATCAGATCAGACTTGTCCTGCTTTGACCTGTATTTCACAGATTAGAGGCTCCATCCTAGTCCCCCAGGCTGCCCCATCCACGCCACGGTTAGCAGTGCCAAGCAGCCTGGCACATGTTAGCTGGATGCAGTACTGTGCTTATACATTAAAAATGTCATAACATGGGGTGGCTGCTTCCAAGCAAAACAGCCTCATGGCCCGCTGCCTGCGCCCAGCAATGCCAGTGCCTGCTAGTAACGTGCCACAGGAGCAATGAAGTGCGCCTGTCCATGCCTGGGCTGTCTGAGGCTTCATCTTCCAAGGCAGCGTACCCTGGGGAGAGACGAAGGGCGGATGGAGGGGAAGCGGGTACCGGGGTGGCCCCCCAAGTCCTGCTGGGCCCCGTGGCAGCATCATCCCAGGCAGTGGGCAGGGGAGAAGCTGGCAGCAGGCACCAGACCTGCCTGCACTTTGTCTCACAGGACTTAACACCCTTCTCAACTTGACATGTCTACACACAAAGCACGGCTGGTCCTCCTGTAACAGGCATTATATTATTATAAGCATTTAGCTAAGGCACGCAGGACCTAGACACTGTAATTAGACAGCAGTTAAGGTCAGACAAGTGATTAGTTAACAGTAGTTCTCTGACTCGGCTTACGTGCCTTGTTCATCTTCATTCAAAACGATTTATTTTGCTAACAGTCATATAATTTTCTGCTAGGTAATCCTGAACATGTGAGTGTTTGGCCAAGAAATATTTCCCAAAATTACCAGAAGCTGAAGGTTGAGTTACTGTCTTCCAGGAGACCATTTCCCCTGGCCTGCCACCACTGAGCTTGGTGTCTCGGTGCTCTCCCATGCCATCCTGTGCCTGCACACACGTGCAGCCTTTTGTGTAGCTCCTAAAGTCCTAATAATTTATCTAGTCAATGAGAAGAACTTACATTATACTGCTAATTTCAGGCATTTTTATTCTGCATGCATTTTGCTTTGACTCACAGATGCACGTTTATTTGACAGGCCTCATCCTTGAGTGGGAATTTAGGATTCGTTTATGTGGAGTGAAACGTGCAAAGTTGTACATGAGAAGACAGGGCGATAGTGATCTGAATTGCCTGAGCTCGGCCTCCTGCACAAGCATCAGTCATTTTCAATGCCAGACTGAGGATTTTACATTTGTTTTGACTATGTTAGGAGAACAACGTCTCCTTATCCCAGTACTCTACTAGTAAAAATAAATGCCCATAGCAGGGAGGAAAAATATTGTCCTTGATTTCATATCCCATCCAAGCTAATTATTTTCTTTTCATTTTAATGCTCTTGTTTCTTTGTATCTCCTTCCTTTTTCCTATTAGCGTTTTCCAATAAACAATAGAGGGCTTGCAAGGTTAGCAGAGATCTATTTTTTTTTCACTTTATGAAGGGCACATCAGCACATTAACTTACCAGACATGTACGTTTCTGTAGCTGCTCAGAACACCGCACCAACAGCACCAACAGCAGGCAACCCAGCATGCTCCCCAGCAAAGGCACTGCCCTCCAGCACCCAGGGGAAACACTCCGAAATGTTATGCAGAAGATCAGGGCGATTGTAACAGTCTTTCTGGCTTTAAAATACGCAAAGCTTCAAGTAAGGTAAATGATCCTTTTGCAGCAGAAAGGCTATCATCACCTATAGCAGCTCATGCCATCAGAAAGCAACCTAACACACAGTACTTGGATTATTACATGACTAATACTTCAACTTTTAAAAAAATCTGGCCAAAAACTACTCCAAAAAAAAGTATTAAAATATAGTTAGAATATCAAATACATTTATAGAGCTGTGTTTGCTTTTTGTCTCTCTCATCACTCTGCTTTTCTCTTGTGGTAAGTTTATCATCTGCTGGTTGCACTAGGTGTGTATCAAAGCCACCCCTGCTCTGCGGATGTACTTCTTGGATATGAGCTGGGGCCCTGCAGAGATCTACAGGGAACCACCACAGTAAAGTTGTTGCATCCACACTGAACTACATGTGTTTGGAGAGGACAGTCATCCCTCCAGTCAGAGGAAAACAATCATAACAGCTAAATTATGGGATTTCAAAGCTTTCACTGCACTGTAAATCCTGAGCACAGCAGCTGCTGCATATTGTCCTGGTGAGCAAAACTGATCAGTCTCATTTAATCATGTCACACTTCATTTGTGCCACAAGTGTCAGGAAGCTGGTCAAAACAAGGTTAACGGCTACAGTGCGTCACAGGCCAATAATCAGATTAAGCGGGCAGTTGCCCAGTTACTGGCCATGATTATATTCACCATACGGTATTGCTTTTAACTATTTGTGACTGGGTTGCCAATCTGGTATTAGAGGCAGGAAGGACAAGGCTAAGAACCCAGGAGAAATTAGTTCTTGCTAGAGATTAAATGGGGCTCCTGCAAGGTGCAAAATAAAAACTGACAAGAAAGATATAGAGGTATTTGCATTTTCACATACTTTGTTTTTTAATATTGTGAGGGGCCATTAGTATGGGCACAATCATTTTTAAACTTTCTTTATATACACATATATTTACCTCAGCAGCAACCCATTAAGTAATCTATTAAAAATAAAACTGGGGAGAATGAATGTGCCTTTTCCTAGTATTTTATAGGTCATAATAAAACAGGACCTTTCCTTCAACACTTTCTTATTATTCAACTTGAAATGCATTTTTCACAGCTCTCAGATTTCATTGCTTCATCACCAGCTCAGTGGGGACAGAACATAAAGTGTACGGTCTCACTGCGGCTCCAGGTCAGGTTACAAGTTTGTGGGGTCCTACAGACCAAGTACGCAAAGAGAGTGATGTCATTTGAAAAGAGACACAGGTCAGTGAGTGCTCATGTCCCTGGCTGCCTGGCATCAGCCTAACTGCTGGGACTTGATGTAGAGTTGCCATGTAAAATAGCAATGTAGGAAATACAAAGATTAAAAAACCTCAGTGTTTTAAAACCTGTGTGATAAATAAAGACCCAAACTCTCCTCCTCACTCTCCCTTCAGTTTTTAGGGGGAAAGCCTGTGAGGAGCCGCAGGACTTTGCTGAAGACAGTGGCGCGAGTGTGGCAGGAGGGACCTGGTGTGGCAGTGCCCCTCACACAACCTGTGTCCTGGCAGCGGTGGGAGCAGCTGCTGTGCTCCTCCCTTGCTATTTCTTACACAGATGAAACAGAGAGGCATGAGAATCAGAGCTGGCCACCCACTTCACATCATGAAGTACTTCCCTTTTGCCAAAATGTTAGAGGAGAGTAAAAACGGTCCCAAGTTTGCACAGAAATATATAATTAATGAAAAGGTGTCAGATAATTAAATTGTTTTATTATTTTGGGAGCCTGACCTTTTCTACACTGAGATTCATGTTCTCTGGCTTGGCGTGTGTTCCTGTGTAAAGTTAGACATCCGTTTCTCTTCTGTGACTCAGTTTTACTGTCTGTAGAGCATATTTGATTCTATTATGATATGCAGCCTTACTAGGCAAACAATCAAAGCAACTCTGAGATTCCCAAACAAAGCCCTGATTTTTCTTCAAGTGCAGCTTTGCCAACAGGTAGAGCTCCTCTAGTTCAGGGTCTCTGCCTCATGAAATAAAAGCATTTAATACAAATAGGAAGAAGTATTCCTCTATGCACTTTGCTCGGCCAGTGGAACACAGACCCAGAACAAAAGACAGAGCCAAGCTAAGCATGATGCTGAAGTGCTTGGAGATACCAGCAGTGTGGGCTTTGCACCCTGCGCCCCAGCCAGTGAGTGGCAGGTTTGCTCTCAGCCTTGCCTGAGGTGGGGGTTATTAAACTGGTGAGGCAAAAAACACTACCGGAAATTATCTTAAGAGCAGAAGAATTGAGGAACCTCCTGAACCCAGACTTATTCAAAACAGCCACAGCTGCTGGAGCATACGCTCCTGGGTGAAGTCAGGCCATAGGCACTTTGCATTTCAAGGCTGTCAGCACATCCTTCGCTGTCACATCCCCTCAGCTCTCCATCTGGCATACACCTGTGTCTTGCTCCTGGCTTTTGGCAGTGCAAATGCCTGAATACAGAAGAAGCCTTTCCTTCAGCAGGTTCAGAGAGGATGACATTGATTTCTCCCCTGACTTCCCACACAGAGCGCCCCTTAATCTACTTCAGGCAAAATGACCTGGATTAGTTTAAACAATGTAAGCAGATGCTGTGAGTTATTCTGGTTGGTTTTGCCTGGAGCAGGACTGGGAGTGCTCACACGAACCAATTTGCCAGGAGAGCTGATGAATGGTGGTTGCTATAGCTGGAGGAGGAGGTACCACCTCTGGCTGGCACAGCTGGGGGGATAGGACTTCTGGCCACAGCCCTCTGCCTGGAAGGAGAAAACTTGCTTCTTTTCCCTTTCTAATACAGAAGGTAGGTTTTATCCCTGGAGGTGTGTGAGAGAGGCCCACTAAATCTGCACAGTGAAGCACAGTCTTGGTGCAATGGTTGCTTTAATGTGGAGTTGGAGCAAAAGGAAATACAGCTGAATGAGAGGCACTCCCTGAGATTCAGTGTTGGCCAGGGAGGGTAGTATGTGCCTGTGGGGATTGTCCAGGGAGAATGCCGATAATGGGAAAGCTTGCAAAATCCAAACTTAATCTCTTGCACTGCAGAGAACTAATCCTCGCACTTTACATTAATCTTTTCAATGGAGATATAACACCCTTACCTTCCATGTTGGTCACTGAGCCAGAAAGTAGGGCCTATGGTCTTTATAGGCTGGATGGACCTGCAGAAGTCCTTACACTGACATTGTCTTTCTGCTGGCTCTTCTTAAGATTTCAATATGGACTGGACTCTCTTTGATGACAGCCCACCTTGGCTCTTTTTTAAGAAACATACCCACGTGTAGTCCTGATACAGCCTCTTCTCTTGAAATAAGAAATCTCTCTTGGCCCAGCAAAGAAGAAGCCATTGGTAAGTAGGACTGTAACAACCTGCCACCCATGGCACCCCACTGGAAGATCTCCAGACATCTTGGAACTGGCTGGCAGCAGGTATGGCTCTTATCTCTTCCGTGGTCTTGCATGCAGCATCACCTGGAGGGCCCTCGTAGTTTGAGTGTGCTGTCACAAAATTGGTACTTGTGTTGCAAATGATAGCAGCCCAATTAGCCTAGAGACAAAAGCCTTGTTTTCCTCACTGGAGCGAGGCCATACAGCTTGCCCTACATGCAGTGCTCGAGCCAAAGCCCACTGAATTTTCCAGTCTTCTGGACCAGGCCTATAAGTTCAACCATCTCTACCACTTTCTGACCCACAGGCCTTTCTGGAGATTTTTTATTTCTCCCTTCCCCCCCTCCCCTTACTTCTGTTTTTGTTGTTCTTACTTTTGTTTCTTTAAAGAGAGGGGCTCTAAGTGAATACAACACATTGCAAAAGCCCTTGCACTAACCAGGGCCTTGAGGCAGAGATATTTATATGCTCACCCAGCATCTCTATAAGCTGCAAGATAACATAGTGGCTTCTGTGGAATCAAGAAGTGTTGAACTTCACTGTTTGAGATAAAACTCAAAGGATATAATCCTTCATTCATCAGCAGCCATTCTGATGTCCTGAGTCCAGCCTGTCCAGAGTCTAAAAGTAAACTGTGAAACAAATCTGTATGTATGTGTCTTAATACGCATTAATTGCAACTAGAATTAGACCTCCTTGGACTGCCAAAACTATAAAGACAGTCAAAATCTTCAGGGTTTCCAGATAACCCTAGGATTTGTGAATAACAGAGAAACAGACAGTAGTAGCAAGGGAAGTAATCGAAGCTCCTATATATCATATTGATTAAAACACAAGGACTGCCCTTCAAGGAGGAACTTTGCATCAGGAGGGAGATATATTGGCTGCTCTCATCAGCTGCTTCCAGCTCTGCCAGTGGCGATTCAGGACATACGACTATGTTGTCATAGATAAAAACAAATCTGTGCTTTCAGCCTCTCTACGGGAAAGAAATAGCCCAGGAAGGATACATGTCTTAATTAACCCCTGAGGAACAGAAGACAAAAGCAAATAACGAACAGAATACTGCACAGATGGAAAGCATTTTGACAGCGAATCCTTTGAAGTCAGATGATTTTTTTGTTTGTTTTCATACAAAAGGAAAATTCACCTCTGTCTGGCAGCCTAGCAAAAGGTCACACAACACTGGAGCCCTATAAGAGTCCAATTTCAAAGACCCAAATGAGGCACTGTGTGGATTTCACCTACTGACTGTTGCTCTTCTGTTGGCCAGAATTCCAGCTGTGCGTGGGTTGCTGCTTTGCTACACAGGATGCAGGAGCAGGAACAAAGTATGACAAGTTGACACCACTATTTCCTTTGAGCAACAGATGCCCACATTTGACATCACCTGGATGTCATCACTTGGAGCAAATGGGCCTATTTAAAGTTCGTACAAGCATGTGCATGTTGCTCTTCAGCTATACAGAAACACTCAGAAAGCACAATTAAAGCAAGAAGAAAACAAAACGGTTTTTTCCTTTGCAGCCTAAGCACAGGACACCTGTGTAGCGGGGTGAGGAGCAGAGGGGAAGGAATGAAGAGCAGTTTGTACTGGGCCAACAGAGATGAGAGATGCTCTGCTTTTTCCTGAGCCCCTTCTCACCAGTGTAAGAACCCGGAGCCTGAGCAGATCCTAGCAGGCTCCAAAATGGCAAAAGTTTGTCCCACGTATTTCATGGAAACAGAATTTTCTTCCAAGATATTTTCTAGCTGATTTTCTATAGAACAGAAAGGAAAGCCCTTTTCTTGGGGAGGGTGTTACTTGGCCTCACAAGAGCTTGTCTGTTGGCAGTGCTGCTCAGCTAATGTCACATCAACATCTTATCCATCGATCCCTGAGTAGCACTCAAGGGCCAAGCAAGCTGCCAGGGTCACACAGGAAGGCTGCAGCCAAGTCTGAAAGGTGATTTTGCTCAAATAAACCCCAGGCAGGTGGCCACTCCAGCTGTTTTCTTCCCCCACCACAGGAACGGCAGCAGCACCTGCACAGGGAGGCCACCACAGTGTGTTTCTCCCACAGTTAGATGGAGTTGAGTGCATGTTGTACTCAGTAATGCAATTGTGCCTTTAATATTGCCTTAAACACGTGTTGAAAATAACCCCCAGGAAGATGAGAGGGTTACCCTCATGGTGCCAGCCACCTGCCCATTGGGCTGAGGACCTTCCTCACTCCACCGTTCTCTTGGTACCTGCCCCTGCAGATGGCCAGAGGCTGGCTAAGCTGCTGCCCAGCATGCAGCATACATGCTGCTGGAAAAAGCCGGCTGCCTTCTCGCAGCAGGGGAAATGCCCTGTACGCACCTCAGGAGGCAGGCGATGTCAGCTTATAAATGTGTCCTGAAATCAGTTGTATCTTCAGGCAAGAAATGTAAATGCAATGATCATACACGGGTAGAGAAAGATACTGCACTAGCCCCAATGCCCAATTACAAGAAGCAGTGCTCAAAGATTGTTTCTTCCCCTCTGTTACCTTCTTATTCCCTCTCTGGTATAAGCATGATCCCTCAGCCATGCTAATTACTCAAATCACATTCACACATTTGCTCCCCACAAGCAGAGCCTCTTTTTCAGGTGGAAAAAGACACTGAGGAAAATGGCATTATTTCACACAGTTGGGCGGGGGTTGGCAATTGGGCAGGGATGCAAGATGCACCCAAACTAAATCTTTAATTTCATTTTTGAAGTTCCCTTGGCTGGAGATGTTCCTTGTCTCTGGCAAGCTTCTCCCAGCACCGCTGCCCCTGCCCCAAGGATGCAGCACGCACTGGACATACAGTCACCAAGGGCAGAAGCAGCTGGGGACATGCAGATCCCTTGTTGCATAGTGCATCCTCAGCAAACGCTGGGTGGGCACACCAACGTGGCTGCACTTTGTGGGCCAGCACAACTTTTAAAATCTCCACTCCCACTACTTTGTACCTCATATTCTTGACTGGTTAGCCTGTAAACCTGAAGGGACATTTTGCAAATACTTACGACTACCTTTGACCAGCCCACTTTGGCCTAAGTGGACTAAGTGATGTTTTATGGGAGATTTATCTAACAGCTGATCATCTTTCAAATGCTGATAGTGGCAAAGGCTTCCCTGGGCATCTTTTCTAACACGCCATCACCTCACTCTTCCTTTTAACAGGACTGTCTCCAAAGGCTGTGGTGGTCTGGTTATGTGCCCTCTGCAAAAACGGTGAGGAGAAATTTATGGTCCTCCTGTTTGGAAGCAAAGGTGTCAAGTCTGTCTGTAGAGCCAGACTGTGATTTTAGTGAGACAAATGGGAACACTGAGGGACTCCTATAAGGAAAAGGGAACTGCTACCATGTCACTGGAGATGAGAATGCAGCCCAAAGATGGGAAAGATGGGTGTCATGGTTTAACCCCAGCCAGCAACGAAGCACCACACAGCTGCTCGCTCACTCACCCCCGCACCTGGTGGGATGGGGGAAGAGAATCGGAAGGGTAAAAGGGAGAAAACTCATGGGTTGAGATAAGAACAGTTTAATAATTGAAGTAAAATGAAATAGAATAGTAGGAATAGTAGTAATAGTAGTAGTAATAATAATAATAATACAATAATACAAAAATGACATACAAAGCAAATGATATACTGTACAATTGCTCACCACCCGCTGACCAATGCCCAGCACGTCCCCGAGCAGCAATTGCTGCCCCCAAGCCAACTCCCCCACTTTATATACTGAGCATGATGTCATATGGTATGGAATAGCCCTTTGGCCAGTTTGGGTCAGCTGTCCTGGGTGTGCCCCCTCCCAGCTTCTTGTGCACCTGGCAGAGCATGGGAAGCTGAAAAGTCTTTGACTAACATAAGCACTACCTAGCAACAACTAAAACATCAGTGTGTTATCAACATTATTCTCATGCTAAATCCAAAACACAGCACCATACCAGCTACTAAGAAAATTAACTCTATCCCAGCTGAAACCAGGACAATGGGGCCAGATGGCACGCCGTGCCAGTTTGCTAGCTTGTGCTATGGCTTCTCTGCCTTCTGTGAGCCTCGGTGGCCACATGGAGTTGTGAGCTGCACCATATAAGCCGTGCAGATTTCAGCACGGCCTTTCTTTAAATTGCCTTCAGGTGTTAATTTTGAGAGGCAATGAACACGCAGAACTCTATTTAAAGTCACTAAGCACCATGGATACAGCACACCTAGGGACATGGGGTCCCCAAAAGTGACTGTTCACCCACAGAAAGCTTCAGCTGTGCCCCCAAGCAGCCACGGTCAGGGAGATGACAGCACTTACCCACTGTGCCAGAAAGTCACTGTCCTTGGCCTGGGCACAATCAGTGGCACGGGGGACCCAAACAGTGGGAATCAGGGTTATAACCAATTTACTGTCTATAATAAGCTGTTGTCCAGTACCAATGACTTTGGATCACTACTAGTTTTCAGTTGTCTTTGAGACAGTGACCTAAGAGATTAAGTCTCCAGCATGTTTTCAAACTCCTTCAAAACAGCAATTTCCTGAAAATGTCTTGTTGCATTGCCTCCAGTGCATTATTACCTTTTTTGTTTGTTTGTTTTATTTAATTTTGTTGCTACGCCTTTGACCATCAAGTTTGCTGCCCTGCAGTCAGCGGGGACCTGGCTTTTTCATGTTTTCACAGCACAGTGACTCGGGGATGACAAACACTGGAAATAAATGATGGATCAACCCACCCTTTCACTGCCCAGAGCCTGAACTTCAGAGAGCCTCAGGAGAGTGCTGGCAGCCAGGGCAGCGCTCAGCAGCACCGCAGGGCACGAGGGGAAAAACAGCAGCATGCGGAAAAGTACCCAGGATCCCTGCAAAGCACCTCAGGACTGGTTGTATGTTTGGCCAGCTGTGTCCTGCATTGTGTTAGCAAAACCAGTATTGCCAAGAAGCAGCAGCAAGGAGGCAGAGGTAAGGTTCTCTCCACAAAAGCCACCCCATTCATGCCAGACTTGAGAAGCTCTGTGCTTGCACACTAAATTCTTTCTGCCTTCCCCTGGTGCATCCGTCTTTCCCCAGCTCAAGCTCCTGTGTTCCCAGGGATTTACACACACACACGTACACATGCACATCCACAGAGGTGGGTTTTGAGATGCCTGGTGGCAGCCCAGACCGTATTGCACTTCATGTGAGTGCAATAGAGAGGGGCCAGAGCCACACAGGCAAGTTAGGGAGAAAGTGTGCTCACCCTGGTTGTCTGTTGAGCTGACAGTTTCATCATGAAAACATCTTTTCAGCTTGAGTGCTGGTTGATCCTGTGACCAAATTGCCTGAAACACCAGACCGTGCAGCTGTACTCTGTTCATTGGCGACACTTGGGCTGAGGGGCTTCCCAACTCTCTTCGTCAAGGTCACCTGGTCACTAATGAGTTCGCTGAGGCCACGGCCATTGGGAAGTACCTGCCAAGGGATCTCACCATTTTCTCACTCGCAGAGGAAACACAGCCATTGGGGATGTGCTGACAACAGGAGTTTTCCTTGTTGCCAGCTTCTCGGGAAGTGGACTCATGCAAGGTGGCAGGATGCGGCTCGACATGCAAATATCTCACAACCCGCTGGCCAGATAGTGCAGCCAAAGCAGAACAGCCTGGGAGCTCAGGATGGGAACACAAGCATTGTACACAATTTACTTTCCAGCCCAATGTGCTGCTTTGCTTTCTCTACTGATGTTTTCATTCCGACAGCAGTAATATAAAGGGGAATAAGGTCAGCTCACACTTGCAAATAAGAGCGATTCTGAGAAGCTGTCCCAGAATACATCTGAATGGAAAGGAGCCAAGATGCAGCCCAGCCTCAGGGGCTGAAGGGTGTGTATGTACATACATACAGGTATGGTCTACCTCCTCCTTCCCTCTTTCCTCCTCCACTTTCTGGAGTTGTCTCCAGAGCTTCCCTCGCCAAAGCTGCTGATTCAGGAAGCAATAACTTTCTCCTGTTTTACCATAGTTCTAGAGTGACTATTTGCCATGAGAGCAGCATTTCCCAAGTGAGGCGTAAAACAGAGGACCACCACTGATCATTAAAGTTCCCAAGACACATTTCCACTAGGGGTGTTTTTAATTTCTGCTCCTGGAACAAAATTTTCTCCATTATATTGCTACTGCAGACTTTCTTGGGAAGATGCTTCACTTTCTGTCCTGAAGCTCCACCTCCCCAGTATGCCCAATAACTGCCAATATACATATTGAGGAATCTTGCACCTGTTGGAAAGGAATCAAATCTCCTTTGGATCAGACAATAGAAAACAAGGTCTTCTGGAAAGGAAAATTCTCATTCGCACAACTAAGAAGCAAATTGCAGTTCCACATTAGTTACCTTTAACTCCTTGGAGAGTGGAGAGATCTGCCAGGGTCACCTCAGGAAACAGCATTAGGAGCCTGAGAGGGAGCAGCCTCAAAGTAGGTGGCCAACTGCCCTGGGGCGTCCTGGTGTCCCTGCAGGCTGACGACTCTGCTGCCACTTAGTTGCTGGCTTCTTTGCATCACTGAGGCTAATTAACAGCAAGCACACTGGTGAAATGCTTTCTGCACTGACATATGGTCACCGTAAGCAATCTAGAGCTGCGAGCTCACTGCACACTGCCTGCGAAGCAGTGAGCTAACAGCAAGAGCTTTCACGGATGCCAGTCCTGGTCTGGCTCAATGTAGCAATGCTGCTTCCCCACGAAGCTTCCATGAGCTGTCTTCTCATCTGACTTTCATTCCTTTATCCTGTTGCTGAATGAGGCACTTGAAGCTGCCAAAGCCTCAGTATCTGGGCAATCTTCTCCTACTATAAATAAGAGCAGCCTCTTTTTGTAAAGTGCCATCAGCCCAGCTCTTCAGCAAGCAACAGAATCATAGAATCATTTAAATTGGAAAAGACCTTTAAGATCATCAAGTCCAACCATTAACCTAGCACCGCCAAGTCCACCACTAAACCATGTCCTCAAGCACCGCATCTACCCGTCTTTTAAATACCTCCAGGGATGGGGACTCAACCACTTCCCTGGGCAGCCTCTTCCAGTGCCTGACTACCCTTTCAGTGAAGAAGTTTTTCCTAATATCTAATCTAAACCTGCCTTGGCACAGCTTGAGGCCATTTCCTCTTGTCCTATTGCTCGTTACTTGGGAGAAGAGACTGACCCCACCTCACTACAACCTCCTTTCAGGTAGCTGTAGACAGCAATAAGGTCTCCCCTCAGCCTCCTCTTCTCCAAACTAAACAACTCCAGCTCCCTCAGCTGCTCCTCGTATGACCTGTTCTCTAGACCCTTCACCAGCTTCATTGCCCTTCTCTGGACACACTCCAGCACCTCAATGTCTTTCTTGTAGTGAGGAGCCCAAAACTGAACACGGTATTCAAGGCACAGCCTCACCAATGCCGAGTACAAGGGGACAATCACCTCCCTAGTCCTGCTGGCCACACTATTTCTGATACAAGCCAGGATGCTATTGGACTTCTTGGCCACCTGGGCACGCTGCCAACTCATATTCAGCCATCTGTCGACCAACACCCCCAGGTCCTTTTCAGCCAGGCAGCTCTCCAGCCACTCTTCCCCAAGCCTGTAGCGTTGCATGGGGTTGTTGTGACCCAGGTGCAGGACTCAGCACTTCGCCTTGTAGAACCTCATACAATTGGCCTCGGCTCATTGATCCAGCCTGTCCAGATCCCTCTCTAGAGCCTTCCTAGCCTCCAGCAGATCAACACTCCTGGCCAACTTAGTGTCATCTGCAAACTTACTGAGGGTGCACTTGATCCCCTTGTCCAGATTGTTGGTAAAGATATTAAACAGAACTGGCCCCAGTACTGAGCCCTGGGAAACACCAGTTGTTGCTGGTTGCCAACTGGATTTAATTCCATTCACCACAACTCTTTGGGCCCAGCCATCCAGCCAGTTTTTTTACCCAGCGAAGAGTACGCCTGTCCAAGCCATGAGCAGCCAGTTTCTCCAGAATGCTGTGGGTAATGGTGTCAAAGGCTTTACTAAAGTCCAAGTAGACAACATGCACAGCCTTTCCCTCATCCACCAAGTGGGTCACCTTGTCATAGAAGGAGATCAGGTTAGTCAAGCAGGACCTGCCTTTCATAAACCCATGCTGACTGGGCATGATCCCCTGGTTTTTGTGTACGTGCCGTGTGATGGCACTCAGGATGATCTGCTCCATAACCTTCCCCAGCACCGAGGTCAGGCTGACAGGTCTGTAGTTCCCCAGATCCTCCTTCCAGCCCTTCTGGTAGATGGGTGTCACATTTGCTAACTTCCAGTCAACTGGGACCTCCCCAGTTAGCCAGGACTGCTGATAAATGATTGAAAGTGGCTTGGTGAGCACCTCTGCCAGCATCCTCAGTACCATTGGGTGGATCCCATCTGGCCCCATAGACCTGTGTGTGTCTACATGGTGTAGCAGGGTGCTAACCATTTCCCCTTGGATTATGGGGGTTTCATTCTGCTCCCTGTCCCTGTCTTCCAGCTCAGGGGGCTGGGTATCCCAAGAACAACTGGTCTTACTATTAAACACTGAGGCAAAGAAGGCATTAAGTATCTCAGCTTCTTCCTTGTCCTTTGTCGCTATGTTTCCCCTCACATCCAATAAAGGATGGAGATTCTCGTTAGCCCACCTTTTGTTGTTAATGTATTTATAGAAACATTTTTTTATTGTCTTTTACAGCAGTAGCCAGATTAAGTTCTGGTTGGGCTTTGGCCCTTCTAATTTTCTCCCTGCATAACCTCATGACACCTTTGCAGTCCTCCTGAGTTGCCTGCCCCTTCTTCCAAAGGTCATAAACTCTCCTTTTTTTCCTGAGTTCCAGCTGAAGCTCTCTGTTCAGCCAGGCCGGTCTTCCCTGCCAGCTGTCTTTCAGCACATGAGGATGGCCCACTCCTGCTCCTTTCAGATTTCCTTCCTGAAAAATGTGCAGTCTTCCTGGACATTTTTGCCCTTCAGGACTGCCTCCCAAGGGACTCTGTCAACCAGGCTCCTCAACAGGCCAAAGTCTGCCCTCCGAAAGTCCAAGGTAGCAGTTCTGCTGACCCCCCTCCTTACTTCTCCAAGAATCGAAAACTCTATCATTTCATGATTGCTATTGCGTAAATGTTGTATACATCCATCTCTTCTCTACCTCTAGACACACACCTACTTTCTTTAGCTTAATAACTATGCGATATCTCATTATATCTGCACACCAAGCACCTCAAGTCAAACTGCAGCATGTATGGCAATCAGGTTTTCAGAGCTTCAGCCCTCTTTTCCACACTCTTTTTTGGGTTTCAGCTTGACTTGTGCTGCTTCTCCTTCACCACCTAACACAGCCCACATAGCCCTGGCTGCATCAGAGCAGCTCAGGGGCTGCAGCTAGGCCAAGGCAAAAGTCGCAACAGCTGGCTGTGGCCAGGACCTTCTCTAAGCTCTCAAGTAAAGGAGACAGAGAGTTTCCCTTCTTTTTCTCTCCTGCTTCTCCAAACAACTCTGACCTCCATCTGGTAAAACAGGCTTATCTAATGAAGTTATCATGTTGTATATAATAACAAGAATAAACTCCAACCATTCTCATTTTGCAAGCTCTTAGTATTTCCTCAGCTAGTTTCACACCAAACAGCTCCACCATCAACAGGTAATCTTTACTTGATCAGAATAAATGAAGTTACCTTTCCTTCTCCAGTTACTTCCTAGGAAAAAAGACAAAGATTTTAAGGAAGGTTGAAGAGAAAGAAACTACGTGTGGGCAAGTGACAAGTGTAACTGGAGTAAGGAGGAGCAGTGCTCATTGTTTCATAGAATTCACCATATGTTGTGTGGCTTCATTACTCAAATCTCGTATGTGCTTGTTTGATGATTTGATCAGCTGTTGACTTCATTTTGCACTGCTGCCAATTTATGACTTGGCTGTTTTGATTTGAGTTGTATCCCAACTCAAGGATTACATTTTGTTCATTTTCAGCCATTTTAGTCATTAAGAAAAAGAAAAAAAAAAAAGTAGTCTGCTTTAGAGGTATCTTTAATGATTTCTGTGTAAGTGGTTATTTAATTTGCAGTAAAGCCTAAAAGGAAAACATAGACCAGAGCCTTACTGCGAAGACCCCAGAAGAGACAACCACCCACTTGGTACAGGCATGGGCAAACGTAACATTCTGCTTCTCCATCTTTCACAAGCTGCTGGGACATTTACTGGCTACAAGGTAAGTATCTTGAAGATTACTAGGAGTATAAAGAAGGACCAGCAAGGCCAGTTTCCCACAACTACAGATAAGCATATTTTATAATACTCCTTCATACACTTCCCATGTAAACTTACTAACATGTAGCTTTCAAAAGTGACAGTATTCTCTCTTGGGGGTTATGTACTGTTACCTATAAACCATGGGCCAGGTGCTTGTTTTCCTGTAAGCATTTCAGAAAATTTACGTGAATAGATAACACCTCAAGCTATTGCTTAAATCTAGGCATTTTTCTTCAACAGCCTCAATGTCAGACAGAAACTAACAGAGCTACGTAGCTTCAGTTCCACTTTTGCCCTTGCTACTCATGAGAGCCCATGCCTGGTGGACTGAGACATCCATGGTCCAAGTGATGCTCTCCACATGAGCACAAGCAGGGCTGCGTTTGACAGAGGGACTAAAAGAAGAGTGTGACTATGCATATCAGATTGCAGTGCATGAGTCCATATGGTTTAGTGCGATATGTGGACTTGATCCTGGAAGGTGGTGAAAACACTAATGCATCCTCCATGAATCTGGGCCATCCAACATTTGTGTGGTTTAGACATCATTGACTCTGAAGAAGAAGCCTTGCCTGCTCTTTTCTGTTTCCCAGGCAGTGAAGCAGGCTAGAAAGGTTATGGGGAAATTCTCTTTTTCCTCTCCATACTGAAGTCTTGTGTATTTTTCCCTGACATGCTGCAGATGTGACCAATGTCAAAAAAGATTAGATATTAATGAATAACAGTAGCTCCATCCCTAACACAGTGCCCTTTTGCAAGGGCACAGAGCAGCGCAGTAGTGATATAAGATGGCAGCGCAAACTGGCAAGGTGACAGCGAAAAGCTGGTGAAGAAAAGCTGTATCTGGACAAGCTGCAATATACACCAAGGGACCATTTACTCTTGAGATTATTTTTTTTGCTGGATTTCAGATGAAGATGCAGAAAATGCATTAAACACGACTGTCTTTCATTTGAATGTGTGTGTCTGTGCACACGGAGCATGCCTGGAAGTAGAGAATATGCAAATAAGAAATCCTCCCATGATACACAGAAAAGCAGGCAAGAAACTGAGATGCAGACACAGCGGCCCAGTGTGTGCTGTTGTGCTCTTTGCTCACCAGCTGCTTTTGAGCAAATGCAGGAGACTATAAGGGCTACATACCAAATAGACCACACACGGTTCAGGGAACAGTGCGCTGGGCAGAGAGCAAGCCATGGCCAGGGTTACTCATGGTTATTTAGCAGTGGAGAGAAAGAAGTCAGGGGAGAGTCCTCTGTCTGGGAGGTGTTGACAGGCAAAGGAAAGGACGAAGGAGCCAAGCAATGCAGAAAGCACTGTTGATTACATACATGGATATATAGAAAGAACAAGAAGAAAAAGAGAGAAAAAATGAATATGGATATAAAATGTTGGGAAAATATCTGTCCAGGTTCACAAACTCAAAACCAATCTCATTTCACTTGCTCTCTTCCCTCTTCTCATTTATTCACAGGACTATGCTTTAACAGTAGTAGTGGCATGGATCTAATACAATAACATAGCCATCTTGCCAGAAATACCACTAGCCACCATAGGGGAGCTGCAGCAGCACTGAGCTTAATGAGGCTCACAACTCTGGCAAAATGAATTCCAAAAAGGATTATTTTTTTTCCCTTAAGGCAGCAGGGATACAGTCTGCTCCAGATTTCTGATCACACCACACACCTGAAGGACAAATGAATCTGAGCAACAGAGCCTTAAACTGTATTAATGACAATTAATTTCCAGACCCCAGAAACAATAGAAGGCAGAGTTTTAATTAAAAAGTTTGAAGATGACACAGGTAGAGGGCAAGAGATTTATGACCTGGTTTCTGTTTTCCAGAGGAACCAAGCATCTGCAGCACCTGCTAAAGCTAGTGGGATTCATGGGTGCCCAGCACCTGTGAACACTAGGCCATATTTGTCTTGTCTGCTCTGCAGATGGGGAAGAAGCCATGGAAATATACTTTCTACTTGGAAATTTATTTATTGCCTTTTTTGTGGGAGCTGCCAGTTGCCTTATGTATTATTTCTCTCCCTGCTGATATTCTCAAAAGATCCAGAACAGAGAGGCATGGTTTACTCTGCATCCTTTAGGGTTGCCAATGACTTCTCCTGCCCTCTCGTAGGCTGACAGCTGCCTGTATGACAGGTTGTACCGCACAGCCCTTCTGCCTGCAGGAGGCAGGGTTTAGCTTGGCAGGAACTTCCTTTCACCCCTGCTGCACTCCCACCCAGCAGGGACATGGTTTTTGCTGTACATATGCCTTGGTAGCTACTTGTTATCCTCATAACTCCCCATCGCTCACCCTGGTCTTGCAGAACCACATAATCCCCCTAAGCTGTGAGCAGCACCATGGCTCTGCCACCCTGGGGGCGGCAGAAGTCAGCAGGCAGTATTACCCTGGGACACAGCAAACCCTACTCCTCCAGAAATGCCGGGAAAGCCACCAGAGCGGTACAAAGGCTAGGTAGGAGGTGGGAGCAGGCCGGTATCTCAGTGGATTAAACATGCTAGTGGGGAAGTCCAAACGCAGGTGTGGGTCTAACCCAAGGTGACACTTGTGGCAACAACAAAATCGTCATGCAAGTCCACCTTGGAGATTCAGAAAGACTTGCTGCCTCTTTCTCAGGACACAGCAAAAAGCAACCGTTAAGCGTTGGTCCTCTGCTCTCCAGGGGCTGTAGAGAACTGCTAGTGTAAAACAACAAGATGTCTCAAACAGCCTGGGTGCTAAAACCACAATACAGAGCGACGATCACTAAGATCCAGGACTGGACGGTACCCTGGAGTGAGGGTGAGGGAGGGAGTCCTGTGGAAACAGGGCGGCCTTGCCTCGGCCCCTTTCCCCGTGGTCTGTGAAGCGTCTCATTCCCCCCACACACACCTACTGCCTGGGGGACAGTCCTGGTATCACTCCTCTCAGTTTGACTGGTTGCTGATGTAATTCTCCAATTAGCAAAACTACTAACCACTTGTGCCTTGGGAAAGGAATTTGGGAGGGAGCTAAAAGGTAACAAACTGTGGAAAACTAAGGGCTCTAACCTTGAAGAAGAGCTAACAAGCCGATAAAAGTGAACATCTTGGCACCAAAGACTGGACTGTGGCCAAAGAAGATAAAACTGCAGAAAGTAGGTGAAAGGTAAATGTGGCAAGGGGAGATCACGACCACCGACTCAATTCAGGACCGAAAAGACTTGCCACCCGACACCTGAAAGGAGCATGCGTGCTAATCTACATAGCAAGCGAGGCTAATTTAAATACAGTAAACCAATAGTGTATGAAATGTTAATCACTAACCAATAAGTGTAAATTTAGGCGCATTTATACTAATCATGTAGCCTGATAAATGTGCGTGTGCTCGTGCTCATGTTGTTGGTGTTTGTGCATTCATGTGCATGCTCATGTGCGCGTGATTTGTGGAATTATCATCACCGAGCACCCTGCGCAGAATCAACATCTTTAGAATAACCTTCACTTCTCCTCACTCTTCTCCTTTTTTCCTCACCAAATACCCTTGTTGGCAGGACCAACGCTGGATCCAGGACTGGTGATTCTCTTTTCTCTCTCTCTCTCTCTCTTTTACTTTTCCTAAGGTGATTAAGTTGTTAAAAGCTGTTAAATTGTAGTCAAGTATTGTATGGCCTATCTTGACTTTCCGTAAAACCGCGTAGCTGGAGTGGATATAACCGTGAGAGGGTTGGCGGGTATCGAATATTTGTACTCAATATTTGTCTCTATAGAAGCTTTCTATTAAAGCTGGTGTTTGTTTACGGACCTTGAGTGTTGGCCCACCTTAATCCACACCGAGAAGATTTGCGAATCTTTGTCATTCCTCCCCCCTCCTCCCCAGGTGAGACGTGACAGGGGCCAAGTCACATTAAAAATCACAACCCGAGGAAACAGCTCTCTGACTCCCCTCCTCAGGCTTGTTCATTGCCTTCTGCAAACACTCCTCCAGGGTGTGCACTTGAAATCCCATCTGGGACACCGCTCTACTCCAACTTTGAGTATAGCCACTGCGTTGCCAAAGCTCATTACCAGTTTGAGGAGCTTTGATTTTTAGGGGTCAGTGCTTGACAGAGTTGAGCTTCCAAAGGTGCCAGGTATGCCCTGCTCCCCAGACCCTGCTCACCCCCAGGCTATTCCCTCTGGAACTGCGGTAGTGGTGGAGGAGGGCTTACACTAACACAAGCCAAGCAAACCCCAGGATATGTCTTTACACTGCAGGGGTCAGCAGGTTTTCAGGTTGGCCCTGGGGTGCCCTGGCCTGGACAGGAGCTCAGAGTGGGGAGTCCCAGGTTGTACAGGGTGCTCTGGGTCCCTGCTGCTGCTCTAGCAATGCCCCTGGCTTGACACCCAGCATCCTCCATGTTTCAGGGAGGCTGGTAAGTTCCCACTGACTTCAATTATCTGAAAATATTGTTTATTTCTGAAAAAAGCTTTTCCATGGAGCTCAAGTGACTTGCCAGTGACTGTGACCTGTCTCTATGCCTACGAAGAATCAGCCAGCAGTAAACACAGATGCTGAAAACCTGCTGGCATGAAGCGGCTCCCTAAATGAATATATTTTCTTGGGTACTGTGAGGGCTATTGCTTATGGTGTATTTAATATACTTTACTGCTGACAAGGGTATCCAAAAAAAAAAAAAAAGAAAGGAAATTAATCTCATGATTTACTTTATCTCCAAAAAGACTAAGAGACGGGTTACTGCTGGTCTCCCTGTTAGGAGAGGGGACACAATATTTACAGAGTGCAGGCTACTCCTGACTATAAAACGAGTGGCACATTTTTCTTTTGGGCCCTGGCATGTGATAAATGCAGCTGTCAGACCCCTGTCAGAGCAGCCGCAAATGGCACCCTGGACCCGACAAACACCGGGCAGGAGCTGCCTGCCAGCTTCCCTCTTCCCCACACACTTAGCTGCCCGCCAGCGGGATTTATGGCTTTGGGATTTTGGCCCTCTGACCCCATGACACTACCTACAACAAACTAGAGCAGCACTGCAATTCCTGCCAGGAAAAAGCATCTGTGCCTCCTTTTTTCCACCTCTTCTTGAAGTGGAAGAGAAATTAACAGGAGCACGAGAACACAAGAAATCAGCAAGATGCGTGACCCTGATGCCTCTGATTATCTCACCGCACAGGGCTGGCCCCTTTGCCCCACACTGTGGATCCTGGCCAGGATGGCTGTGGCCCTCATCATTATCTTTCAGAGTACTCGGAGATTTAATGAATACTGGTCAGTGGCTTGCTGGTCCTCATCCCCTCCCTGCCATTTGGGTTCGCACTTCATTAACTGAGAAATGTTTTTCCTTGGGGGAATCATACTTCTTCCTCATTTGACCCCGGCTCTTGACTCATTTCCAGTCTACTTCTTGCCTGGCTCTGGATAAAAACAAAGTGATTATGGCCTGGATCAGCAGCCAGGGCAGGAAATCGGTATCAGAGATGAGATGCCCTCAGGTTTGGTGACTAATGTCTTCAACTTTAGGAATGAAAGGAGTCCCACCAAATCAGAAGGAGCTGGTATCCATCAGAGCAGCACCCTCAGTGTCAGTACAGCTACCCTCGCCTGACCCTGCTGCTTGCACCTCCCTGCTCTCCCAGTGTTTTTAGCACTCCTGCATGGCTGTGCTGCTGCTTCCCCACAGCCGGCCCCACACGTGGCTGCACTCCCTGTCTCCTTGCCAGTGGAGGCAGAGGATTTATTTCTGACATTTTTGCAGTGGCTGCTGCTTCGTGCCTCAGTTTCCCCACTTAGAAATACAGAGGATTTTTTTGCCTCCTCTGGGATGTTTTGCCTCTTTGCCGCATGGCTCTCAGGGACAGGAACCATCTGCTGGCGTGTCTCTCCAGGGCCACACACAGTGGCGCCCCGCAGGACCTAGCTGCTAATATTAAACAGGGCTTTGGAGCGGGTTCAGACTATAAATTCACATTAGCACCAGGGCAAGACTGTGCGCGGCAGACAGAGCCCCAGGTGTTCGTCCTTGCCCTCCCAGCCGCGGCACTCTTTGGGCATGCGAGCAGGCGGCTCTGGCAGCACCCCAGCCCTGCCTGAACCGCGGCAGCATTCCCCGCCTCTCCCTCCGCCACAGAGGGCGACGGGCTGGGGGGCCCCACACAGTCAGGCTGCTTCGCTTTCACCCCCTTGTTTCTTGCCATAAGCCCTCTGCCATGAGGAGCCGGACCTGCTCTAAAGAAAGACACTGCCTTTTCTAAAGCTGGAAGACAAAGCCCTTGTTTGCAATATACCTCAACAGGGAGGAATTAATAATTTTCAATTTCTTTGGATTTGCACATCAGGGAGGTTGTTTCTTTTTTTTCCCCCCTCAAACACATCGTGGGTGGTTTTTCTGCAACAAGTCGGGGGGCGCGGGGGGGGGGCTTGTTTATTTACTCCCCTATGGAAAGATCTCAGCTGGTATTAGTTAACAATGCAATTTTGCAGCAGGGAGATAATATTCTGAAGGGAGACTCTCTCTCAATGGCCTGAGCTGGGGCATCTGTGCACAGAGGGAGTTTACCCTCCCCAGAGCTGCTGAATAGAGAAGCAGCAAGCAGAAGCCATGACTCCTCACAGCCTTTTCATGTATTGTACAGAGATAAATATTTTTGCATGCAGTTCTGACATTTGGCTGTACAGAAAAGACAAAGCCATCCACTGTTTACAAGGTTTGCTCAGTCCCGCTGCTCTTTTAAACCTGTTGGGTTTTTTTGTTGTTTAAGCTCACTTAGACCACTGGAGCACCATCAGGGGCTTGAAGAACAACATTCAAATTTGGACTTTCCCAAAGTATAAAGGAATTTAAAGTTTTAAAGCAGCAATATCTGCATTTAAACTCTCCTCAGTCCAGGCTGAAAAGGCTGAGATTTCTTTTGCTGTGGTCTGTAGAGCCTCCCAACACGCTGCTGGGAGCCCCCCAGTGCTGCAGAAAGAAAAGGTTACTTTTCACCACTCATTGCAACGTGGTAATGATCAATTAGCAGGGTGGGATACATCCTTATAAATCCATGCAGTCTAATCCCAAGTCCAGCAAGCCACATTCCTGTGTTTCTTTGAACTTGATTTTGTTTCCGTTGTACCCTGTGAGGAGCGTTTCCCATTCAGAGGAGGTCAAACACATCCTTTTCAAGTCTCAGCCCACAGAGGATTAAATACTTGGCAACTCTGGGAACAGCAGGAGCTGGGCATGCATGTGATCCCAGGCAGGATCCCAACCCTGCTCCCCCCAGCTTCAGCAGGTGTTTTACCCTGGTTTAGGCACTCAAACAGCTGCTAAGACCCTGAATTCCTGTCCTGGAGCAAAAACACTTTGCCCCATCCACCCAGGCTGCCTCCCTGAAACCAAGGTCTGTGGGTCCATTGGTAATAACTATTCATGGGTAGACAGCTTCACAGGGAGAAAAAAACCCAAAGAAACAAAACCAATGCCAAAACCACATTTTGGACTACAACCACAAAAAGAATAAGGGTAGCAGCTCTGAACATAACATCTTGGTACCTCCAGAAATGCACAGCCTCACTGTCCTAATTTCAGCTGGGATAGAGTTAATTTTCTTCTTAGCAGCTGGTATAGTGCTGTGTTTTGGATTTAGCATGAGAATAATGTTGATAATACACTGATGTTTTAGTTGTTGCTGAGTAGTGTTTACACTAGTCAAGGACTTTTCAGCTTCCCATGCTCTGCCAGGTGCACAAGAAGCTGGGAGGGAGCACAGCCAGGACAGCTGACTCAAACTGGCCAAAGGGCTATGCCATACCATACGACATCATGCTCAGTATATAAGCTGGGGGAACATTTGGCATGATGGTGTTTGTCTTCCCAAGTAACTGTTATGTGTGATGGAGCCCTGCTTTCCTCGGGATGGTTGAACACCTGCCTGCTGATGGGAAGTAGCGAATGAATTCCTTGCTTTGCTTTGCTTATGTGCATGGCTTTTGCTTTACCTATTAAACTGTCTTTATCTCAACTCACAAGTTTTCTCACTTTTACTCTTCTGATTCTCTCCCCCATTCCACTGTGGGGGAGTGAGTGAGCGGCTGTGTGGTGCTTAGTTGCTGGCTGGGGTTAAACCATGACACTGACCCAAAACAGAGAGCACAAAGCGGAGCACAAAGCTTCAGCAACTGCACTGAAATGCCCCACAGTTGGCTGCTTGCAGCATTTGTCTTACAGGTGGGCAGGTCAGACCCTCTGAAGTGGTGGAGGAAGCTCATCTCAATTCAGTTCTGCCCCAGTAAAGGAACTATAACAGAAGCATTAGACAGAAAAGAGAAGTGGCACCACCAGCACACGCTCCTCTGTTTTGCAGACGGCCCCACCATGTAAGTTTGCACTGCAGGTCCTGCAGACCTGCCCATGCACCACTGGCCTCACACGAGAGCTTAGCTTGCAGCAGCTCAGGACTTTACTGTTTTGGGTACATCCATCTGCTGCTTATAAAGCCTCCCAGCTGAAATGTAAAAGCCTGTGTTAGGTAATCCAGGAGCATGGCAGCCACTGAGTGCTGATGTTAAAGACCAAAGGTTTTCCTTCAGATACCCCTGGTATCACCATGTCTTTTTTGTTGTGGGTCCAAACCTTATTTCAACTTTCCAAGAGTAGGAACTGCTATTTAACATTGCCTTAACCTGCTCCCCTCTCAGGCCCTCCTCTTTCTCAACTTTGCAGAAGCAATTATTAAACTTCTGTTTAGTCTTGGGAAAAGCTGAAACATGGATTTATTTACCAAGGAGACATGCATGCTGTGCACTGTGGCTTTTGCTGAATTACAGTTGCGACACAGGCTGCCTCCTGCCTTTGGAGAGCTTCCAGAGGCACCTGGCATCCTTTGGGTGCAGTTTGAATGTGCTCTAGAAAGCAGATACCAAGCAAAAGCAGGAGCCCAGTCAGGCTCTGCCTCGTCTCTCCACCACTGTTTGTACAGTCACTAGACCATATTACAATTTAACCCCTCTATCAGCAGGTGAAGTTACATTTAATAAAGAGTTTGAGAGCTGTGATGAGCACTGTGGTGCCTGCTTTAACACAGGCACAATGCTACAGATGCAAGGGAGTGTTATATTAAAAAAATAAACACCTGTAAGACAGAAGTGCTTATGCATTAGGTGACTGGGCACCAAAAGGACAGGTGAAGAGGTACATCCCCTTCCCTTGGCTACAAATTCAGGCAGAAGAGCACAAGCCTGGAGGACTAATTGAGGTACTTGTGAGCCAGCTATTAAAGACAGGTGTTTATACTAGTTTTCTTGCTGTTGGCTTGTAGAAATATGGCAGCTAGGAGAGAAGCAGTCAGCTTTCTCTATTCCTTTTTACTTCTTTCCCTGATGGGCAGTTAAGGCTAGAGAAAGCAAAAATTTCTTCTGAGAAGGTGTATTTGTTTATACTACATCTATATTTATCGTTCAGAGCAATGCATAATCCCCACTTTTATCTTTGTCAGTTTTGCAAGCTGTAGAAATACATGATCCACCAACCCTTAGAAAACCCTGTCCAGGTCTTGGTTAACAGATCTCTCCAAGACAAACAATCACATAACTGTAATGCATATATGCTGGGAAAGCATGTTCCTCTGGTGTTCTTCATCAGCTACTGGTCTGGCCTGCTTCTTGCTAGAATCAGCCTGAAGGCTTACTTTAAACTGAGAAGGCTCTAAAGAGAAATAAAAACTCTGGATTTTTTTTTGGGGGGGGGGGGTAAGACTTTAAAGAGAAATAAAGGACCTGAAAAATCATAGCCTAAGAAAAGCTTTCCCCAGCTGGGCTCTCACTCTCTCTTTAAGAAAGCTTTCCTTAATGGAACTAGCTGCCTCAGGTGCATAAAGGTTGATTTCAGGCACTCCTGCTTGCCTGATGGAGGAAGAGCATTACGTGGGGTGGGAGCTGTGTGAGAATGGACATGTCTGTGAGATGTTCTGTGGGGTTTTTTTGCCTTTGAAAACATAATTCTGTTGATTCTGGTCTTGTGTCAGCTTCCATTTAATTCCTCTCATGTGAAAGCAAACCACAGAACAACCGATGCAAAGTTGCCACACAGGGTTATTTTCATGTGCTTGTGTCCTGGCCCACTAGAGGCAGTGCACAGGGTTCGCAAATGTTGTCCTGTGATGGTTTTGTGGTCCTCTGTGGTTTCTTTTTTCTCTGGCTGCCTGAGGGGAAGGAGCATGTTTCTCTTCCTACTTGGCTGTAACAGAAGCAGAGGCAAGCGTGACTCCTCTGCCTGGCGTTGTTCTCCCCCACAGCCTCCTGTGATCAGCTCTCTGCCTGCCTCGCAAACAGCAGATGTGAGGGGAGCTACTGCCAGGCTGCACGAGATGCACTGGAGGCACTAGAGGCACAGGTTGAGTATTGCTGTAGCAGCTGATTTCTTTGACCTGAGAGAGCCACCAGCTATTACCGAGGTAAAGCATGCAGGCAAGTTTTAAACAAAGATCTGGCATCGAGGTGATTCAGAACAGTATCTGCAGCTCTGCCAGCTGAGATAAAATTACAAGGTTCATCAGCTCTCAGGCTTCAGGGCTTCAAGCTGACCACAAGTCGGACGCAGGAAAAATGTCCCCTTGAGGAAGCTGCATCTTCCTTCAAAGCAGCCAGAGCTGCGCATCCTGCCAGCAGGATGCTGCCCCAGCTGACCCATTGGTCTACTTGGGACAGAAGTTGTTGGGCTGTGATGAGCTGGGAAGCAAAACTGTCCCTACCTGCTGCTGTACAGCAGGGCTTGACATCAGGGGAAGATGAGTCCCCAAGAAGTCTGTGATCTCCCCGTACCACTCTCCATGGCAGGCTGGGCACTGTGGGAAGTTGTCTGCTGAGCTGGTGCCTGAGCCTCATCTCCTATCTCCTCTCTCCCTCTGGCATGCCAGAGTACAAACAGGGCTCAGCCGTGCTGCTACTTTTGGGTAAAGAGTTGTCTTGGTCACTTTTGGCATTTTTTCACAGCACTACAAGTCTTCATCAGCCCATGTTCACCCCTCTCAGTGCAAAGTATTTCACAGCCTTAGACACCCAACTATCTTCACGTTCACTGCAAATGCATGGAAAGTCACCAGAAATCACAGCCACCCAGAGGAAGGAGCATCAGTGGCCTTTATCCATGACACCCTCCTGCCATCTTGCTCTACAGGAACTGGTGTGTGAAGCACCACTATATCACAGTGCTTGCTGACTGGCAGTAGCAAATGGGATACTACATGTGCACACATCTGCTCCAATGATTTCCCTGCTTTGAGTCCGACTTTATATAAAAAGGCTAGAGAGGTATCAGGTGATAAGTAGCACCTTACATTTGTGTAATTAAATCAAGTTCCCCAGAAAGTTGTCTGATGAAATGCCTTCTAAGGAAAGACGAATAAAGGAATGCTCTACATCCTTAAACTGCCTTGTTTTGCTGGAAGATTTCACTAGTTAAGGCTCAGTGAAAGAAGGGGGTGAAGACTGTCAGCCAGGGGAGCCCTCTCGGCCAGAGTTCAGCTTCCAGTGCCTTAAATAGATTTGATGGGGCCATCGGGAGAGTGTCAGTTCCTATTGTGGTTATACCCAAAGCCTGGCAAGGAGAGGAAGGAGAGGAGGGAAGGCAGAGAAGCGCCTGGGAGCACGAGTGAGTGCTGCAGTGCTACAAGTTCAGGATCCAGAGCTTCACCCGAGGGAACCAAGCTTGTGGCAAACTCCTCACATGCTCTCAACACCAGTGGGGTTGCTCCAGCTGTGTTGTCCCAAAAACTTGGGTCCGTTACCCGGTGTGCGTTGCCCAATTCACAGGCAGAGTTGAGGTATTTTCCTTTATTACGTAAATGCACAAATACGGGTGCATGGTACAAACCAGCACACCACTGATGTAAACTAAGTTATTTATACAATCATCTAATACATATTCATTGTCACTTTGTTAAATGATTGGTTAAAATCCTTTGCCTGCCATGTAAATTACTACACATGCTCACTATGATTCTCGAGACCCTTACTTCCTTAATCTTTTGGGTCAGTGGGTTTCTTGAGTGGGTGGTCCTTGAGTCAGTGGTCGTGATCTTCTCTTGCTGGAATTACCTTTCCCCTAAGTTCACTTAACTTTGGCAACACTAAGCAGTCCTTTACGGACCGTTAGCAAAGCACACTATCATTCACTTTAGAGTTCTTTGTTCTGAGACATATATCCTGTTTCACAATGCCATGGTATTGTTAGGGTAAAATGAGCAAGGTTAATCTTTACCAACATCAGTTGCACTGGGGTGTGAACGAGATCCCCTCTTCCTCTGCTATAGGAAAGATGGTATAAAGTTGATGTACATACAACATGCTCTTTTTTCGTGTTCCAATAAAATAGATGATTAAGGAGCATCAGGTTGAGATGAACCTCTTGCTCCTGCAGAGGCCTGCGTCTACGCTCAGACTGCGAGAGCAAAAGCCAAGTGAGACTGGCTGTGATGGGGGCAGCAGCGTTTAAGCCACATTGAAAGTTTGTTAGTGCATCTATTCAAGCAATATTTCTCCCTGTTTCTACCTCTATCATTAAGACTGACCGCTGGCATGCTTCATTCATTGCCTCCCTGTACAGATGAGTCTTCAACTTTGCAGTAGTGTCAGAGAAAGTGCCTGGTAGGTTCAGAAAGCAACGCAAGCTGAAAGCTGGCACCTTTGGACAACCAGCCTGCAGCCACCAGCAGCACACAGGTTCTCAACGCTGAGCCACAAAATGCAAAAAAAAAAAAAAAAAAAAAAAAAAGCCCCAGGATTCACAGTTTTTTGAAGTCATTTCTATGAAAAAGCTTGTTTTACCCTCAAGAGTCTGTAAGTCTTCTAAAAATAATGCTGCCTTTACATCCTTCTGAAAACAGTCTAACTGAAGCGACACAGCACTGTTCGTCATCTGGGACATGCAGATCATCCTATGCTTTGTAAAATCTATGTCATGAAGTAAAAGCTCAATGCAAACAAAGCCAAAATGGTAGCTATCATGAGAGTTGAGGTGGTGGTGGTGTTTGTTTTCAAAGAGAAACAAGGTTATCTTTACTTTGCAAGCCAGAGGAATGGCAAGTGTTAAAAACACATAGTTCTTCAAGATACCAAAAGCACCTAAATGCACACACAGGAATACCTGTACAGTCAAGAAGCATTACCTTACTGATATTGGTTAGTTAGCAACTCAGGCACAGGTTAAAAAAAAGAAATAAAGAAAAAAAGGAAAGAATTACAACCCCCTCTCAGAAAATAAATTAAATATCCTGGTCTCCATTTACTTAAGATTCCTGGGAATCTTCCTGGTCTTTCGTTGGAAATGCCCCATGATAACTTTAACTGAGAAAGGACTGAATAAAATGAGGTGGGAATCGGAATCTGGCCTTTCATCCTGCAATCGGATCTACGGCCTTTTGTCCCATGCGTAACACTCTTGGCACCAAGAAAGGTCTGCTTAAGGGCAGCCGTCTGTCTGCTCCAGCTAACTATAGTGCAGGAACTACAATTATCAACATTTGCATTCCCCAAATTCCTTTGCTGATCTCCACTGGGATAATATTATATTTATTCTTTGTTTGCAAATATAGATACTTTACCAGACTAATTAGCTGGGAACTACATTTAAACTGAAGCCACATGACATAATCTGAGGGGTTTTTTAAACAGTCACATTATGAAAAAGTGACCTTCGCTCTGTAAGCCTTGGGCACAAATGATTTGTGTTCAACAGATGGAAGGAGGGAAAAAGGTTAAATGTGAAATCAACCCAAAAGCTTACAGAAAGTAACATGGGTTACTGTGAAACCACTTTCCTAGCAGCCCAGACACTCCTTCTATGTGATTGCTTTCCCGTGCAACTTGTGTCATTAAGAATTGAGCAAGGATGGGGTTTAGTAGGGTAATTTTTAAATAAAGCCCTTAACCATCTGATGAATTTTTAATTCAGTAGGACTTAAGCTCATGCTTTACTCTAAGTACCTGCTTAAGCATATGGCTGAAGTCGGGCTTAGCCAAGACTGGTTGATCCTGGCCATACCCAGGAAGGTACAGACTGCACAAGGGATCTCCGTCTGGTCATGGTGAAATTAGAGGTGTGCAGCAAAACATTGAAAGAACAGCCTACTGCTAATAATTGACATTTGCTCAAAAGGGTGTTTTCATCCCACCTGAGTGCTGCCACATTACATTGCTGTTTCTGAGACTGACAGGCTGCCAACAGAAGAGACCCTCAGTCGCTCAGGAACAATTAATTGGTGACACTGGCAATTACACCTGGATTGATCACCTTGCTTTTCAGGTTCATTCAGAGGTAAGCAATAATGATATCACACCATGCTCTCTAGTTATGACAGGACTTGATTTGTGGTCTTTACAGAAATTAATTGGAGTTCAAATCAACAGTCTCAGAAGCTAAATGAGCAGAGAGGCTCATAATATCTGCACAAAGGTGGTGAAAATCTCCATTGCAGCATTTCTGTTCCATGCATGTTTACAAGTTTAAGGTGTTTTTTTAGTGGCAATATTTAAGAGAAATGCTCTTTTTGGCAGAAAGACAAAAATATATGTACCTACGTGGAAGACTGCAATGGTATAATGGGATGGTTAAGATCTGTATGCCTAAACAAAGTTGTGTGGTGTCATCTGTGGGCCAGAATTACTGCACATGAACTCACTGCCAAGCATGAATCAGAGGGTATAGACAGTTTCATTGAAAAAGTGGCATCGCTGTTTTTCTTTCAGACTCTTCTCTGTGGTATTGTCTATACTGCGAGCCTAACACAGCAGCAAAGAACTCTGGAGAGGAGTTCAGTGGCTGAGAGAGCACCATTGCACTAAGCTCAGGCTGAGGACTCCTAGGGGCAGCAATCAGCTCTGTCCCATGCTTGCGCAGCTCCAGCACACTGGAGTTGGGGTTAAATGAGCAGGTTTCCATGCTCCTATGATAACAGCAATAACCTTAACGATAAAACCTGGTCATTGACCGTGAGAACTGGAAAGCAGGCCACTTAAGGCTGTTACCTGCCTCCCTAATGAAGGCTTATGCAGTATTTCGGCAAGCAGTGCAACGCAGACCAGGTCAAATCAAAACATAGTTCAGTCCAAACCTGAATAATGCACTAGCACCTAAGCAGCACAGTCTAAGAACAAAATGGAAACAGTGTGATTTTCATGCTCAAGGGCTAAGATGGCACTGTGTAGCCTACGGGTACCTGCTGTAGCAATCAGGGGAAATATTGTGGGATTTAAACTGATAAAATGAGTAAACCAGAAACCCTGGCCTGTTCTGTATAAGCCATTGCACTGTATTTAATGGACTTGCTGCTTCCAGTTTATCAGGTGTCCCAGACAGTATTAAACTGTAAAAATGATCAGAAACTCCCCCTAAGAATACTGTGGTGCCTCTTTACTGATTACTGATTTTTACAGAGTTTCTAGATTGTAGTCTTTAGTGATAGGCAAATTTTGATGTAGAGGAAGCTGAGATGTTTGATCCTGGATTGAAAACATTATTTTCTTTGAAATTTATCATGATATCACAAAGCTAAAGCTAATGAGAAAAAAAAAAAATCACATCAGGCAGATGATTGAAAAACAACCAAACCGATCAAATGCTTACAGTACACCCAACAGCCTGTGACTGAATCTGGCACTGCAAGGAGAGAGGGGAAGATTGTCCCTAAAAGATTCAGGACCCAGTTTTCCTCCCTCCTGCCCATCACTGGTTTCATTGATCTTACTATCTAAGTGACTATAACTGTCTCCCCTCAACCTTCCCATGTAATTTCAGGTTTTCCTAGAAACTGAAATGAGAAACAGAAGTATAGAAAGTTGTTAAACTGTACATTATATGCAAACCAATTGACCACTCATGTAGGATCACTCCATTTACTTCAAAGGGTGGCCAGAGAGCTTGGCTCCACTCATCTATCTCTGTCAACAGAAAGTTAGGAGTATAAGCAAGGCATACAATGAACTTTGCAAAGCAAATGGGAGAAAGCCTGAATAATTTCCCTATGTATAATCATCACTGCAAAGTCAGGGCAGTACATTTCACACAACACATGCATTCCAGCTGTAATATACGTCTGCAGTGTAACTCACTCACCTAACATATAGACAGGAAATAAGGTTTTTCCAGTGTCTGAGTGGAACAAGATAAAGCAGCTGAGTTTAACCCTATTGACACCAGCGCTAGAGCAGGAAGAAGCCCAGAGGGCTGTTCACATGCTTAAGGCATCTGACTGAATCAGGATCTGAACTGAATCTAGCTGACGGGTGTTTTTACCTTTTGGCAGGGGAATGAAATGGCTGGTCCAGGGCCAGCTTCTGATTGTGGCATGGTTGTTATCTTCAGAGTCTCTTCACACAGGATGACAGCCCCATTGTTACCAGGGAAGGCAGCTCTTGTGGAGAGACATGAACATGGAAGCAGAGAGTATCTCAGGACCAGCGCACACACAGCTGTGAGCAGACTCCCCACCTACAGCCAGCTCGGGGCATGGAGGAGCTGCCTGGGCTGCTCAGTTCTGCTGCTGCACACCAGGGGCAACTCCTTCAGGGCTATTAGTTAGATAGTTAGAAGTAGCAAAAATTTGAGCCCAGAGGGCAGAAACATAAGAACCTTCAGGTTTGTGCCTGAGGAAACTTGCTGACATGTTTTGGCCACAAAGAGGGAGGCAGCTCAGACTGTACGGGCACCTGAACAGCCAAGGGGAGTCAGAAACCACAGCCTGGTTTCACATACACAGGGACAAATCTCTGTACAGAAGGACACTAAGGGAATGCCATAGGCCTTATGTCTGGCAGCACGACACACCACATTGCTGGAGGCCATGAAAAAAAACCAGCTGATGGAAATCTCCTGAGTCCTTGTCCCTTCGCAAGCACTTTGGATTTCCAGTTTGCTTTATAACCCTGAATGAGAGCATCCTTGCAGAGGAGCAGGGTAGTAGCAGCTTTCCCATTTTCAGAGGACAACACCAAAGCAGAGCTATTCTGTAGCTGAATGGAATATTATAAACCTGCCTCCTAGCCACAGCTCAGCGCTGCTTGTCCTTACACCTTAAATGGAGAACACAATCGTTTAGCAGGTTTAGTCTTTTCATAATAAAAAGAAAAATTCTCATCAAACGTATCCGTGATGCTTAAAGGGATGCCCAACAAACTGTCCTAAAAAGTGGCTCTGCTGACTACACAGAGCTAATCCTTTCAAATAGTTTTACTGAGCCAAGGAACATAAACAGATGAAGTTCACAGCTTCCATACTGGGAGAGTTCCTGTGCAAACAGGGCATGATGGGAACTAAGGGGACCAACCTAAAAATGCTCTCTGGCACAGCACCTGCAAAGACAGCAAGGTCACAAACCCCAT
Organism: Theristicus caerulescens; assembly: GCA_020745775.1. Taxonomy (NCBI): domain Eukaryota; kingdom Metazoa; phylum Chordata; class Aves; order Pelecaniformes; family Threskiornithidae; genus Theristicus; species Theristicus caerulescens. The sequence goes on along the minus strand of CM036564.1, from coordinate 22,456,203 downwards.
GGGACTACATGTAGGAAGCTGCCTGTTTACAGTGTTTGCAAGTAAGATTTGCAGGACTGGACTCTCATGATACACACAGCCCTTTAATTTCGAAGCTGTTCTGATGCCCTAAAACCAGTTCAAGGTTAAGGGGGGAAGCTGGCCTGGAATCTTCTGAGGCTTTTGGAAGATGGAGCAAGGAAGATAAAAGTGATCATGACCACTGCACCTACCGAGAACTTTGCACCTGGGGAGAGCTCCCTCTAACAACCTTTTGCTGTGGGAGACAGTAGGTGGGACTGCTCCCTGGCCTGCCATATTTCACCCATACATCGATGATTTCCTCCCCCACTCTCTGTACCGACTTACTTACCCTTGAGAAACAAGGAGAGGATTTCCTTCTGGCCCACCCTGGAGGGCTTTTGTCATGAACAGGCATTTCATTGTGGGAGCTTGTGGTTGGGCAGGTCTTTGGTCCTCCCTACAGCCTGCTGTGCCTCCCCTCTGCTGCTGCCTGTGCAGAAACCAATAGTGATGCGAAGTGACTCACTGCAGACTATGGCAGGAACAAGTGCCAGGGCTGGGATTGCCAGGCTTTTTGGATTCTTCTCAGATGGGTCCCCCTCACTTTGCATAATTGTCACTCAGGATGCGTGTTCCTCCTTTTACAAAACAGGCTCAGAAATTGTGGGACTCTGCTGAGTTATTATACAGTAATTCTGGCAACATCTTTAAGGATATACTAAATTAAGTTGTTAACTATATCCCTGAAATCCTTCTTCTTGAAAGACCATTACTACCTCATACCATTTATTAATCTCAGCTGCACTGAATTATTAAACTGAAATCCTCAATTACTCCCATCACTAAAAATACCAGTGTGGCTTTTAGACCCATATTTCTACTTTTTACTGTAATGCATTCTTCATTTTAATTACTGGCACCATATTTTCAAAGGCCAGTGCCTTATCTTTGCAGGATATTTGTCAATGTAAAAAAAGGTTGACGAGTGAATAAATCATTAGGTGTACAAGCAGTGAATTCTTGAAGGAGAAGTATGTGGAAAAAAATCACATTATCTAGGCGAACCAAAGACATGTCAAAGTGAAGTAACAGGAGGAAACATCAGCTGCTTCTCCTGCCACAGGTGTGTGTCACTCGAGACATTTTTCTGGTGTTCATTACCAAAAGAAGACTGAGTAGAAATTTTTTCTGTGAAGGGAAAAGAAATCTTTTGTAAGAAAGAGTAAATTTGTGGACTAAAAGGATAACAAGGGCTGCCCAGCTAAAATTCCTAAATGAAGAAATCAAAATCACTTCTAATCAAAACCACAAAAGATGCCCAAACAACAGCCCCAGCCAAAAGTAAGCCTGATCTGGCTGATGGCTCCTAACAATGAAATACTGCAGCCCTCTACCATTACCCTTTCTGATTCAAAGAGCAGATGCTTTGTCCTGAAAATACCATCCTCAAGGTCTGTCAATGGTCTAGCTGGTGGAGGTGCACCATACAAACTCCTCTGCAGCAGTATGCAGGAATGATAACTAACTCAGGAGTAATAAAAGAGTGTCATCTGTATGGTCCAACCCATTTCTGAGCACCCCACTGACCTGCCAGCTGGTCAGGGAAACTAGAAAGGTCTCCTTAGGAAAGCAAAGAGTTGGTTTTGACATGGGGTTGCCAGCTGTGTTAGCTTTTCTCTAACCAGAAGAGACACTTTAAAAAAGACAACACACACTGAAGGGTCCAGCAAAACACTCTTGTGTGGAAACCGATGTTCTTACCTTGGTTGTTAGCCCATGCTGATGCTTCTCATGCTACATTTTCATTTTTGCTACCCAGGCCAGCTGCCTGTGTCAAAGTCACTCCTCTGCCTTGTTGTGCATGCCAGCTGTGACACCTCATAGGTTTATAGTCTGGGCACTGCCTTGCAGGAAAGCTGGCTTTAGGTACTCTAATGTAATTCCTGTCAGCTGATGATCAAGAATAATTATCCCCAGCATTCAAGCTGGAGCACATGTGAGGAGACAGCAAAATGCCCAGCACTACATCCTCAGTATCCTAAAGTCAAATGCAGTAATGGGCTTTCTTCCTCAAGGAGCAGCAATGTATCCAGCGATCATCTTTTTAAATTCACCTCCACCTAGTACAACAAGAGTCCTTCTTTCTCTGTCTAGTTTCTTTCTTATTTGTGTGCTTTCAATTTCACTACTTGTAAAAATCCCAGGACCAGCAATGACTTCAGCAAATAGAGATAAAGTAGAAAATGCAGGGAAGAATCTAGAGACCGTGCTGGATTTTTTCCTTACAAGACAAATAATGTATTACATTCTACCCCTCATTCCCTTTCTAACCTTATTAATAAGAAGAGACAAACACAAGCCCAGCTGCACATCGCCAACATCTGACAGGGTCAAAAACTTTTAACCCACAGCATATGCAGTTGTACTAAAGGCGCTATGAAAAGTAGTTTTCTGGGACCTCTACCACCAGAAGGATACTCTGGAAATTATTTATATAAAGGTCCTGTTAATTTTTCAAGCTAATCTAGTGCCAGCTGGAAGTGCAGGACTAACCACCCCTGAGGCTGAACCACTACTGCAATCTGCAGAGCAGGAGTAGTACAGGACGGGAAATACAACTTTCTCTTGTGCCACTCTCAGTCAACCAGCTTCAGTTTTGATCTAGAAGCCACCTCCTGCAGGCATGAGAAGGGATCTTAAACCTTTGCCTCTCTGGACTTACTGGATTTCCTCAGCCATCTTGTGCCCTTCAAGGGTAGGGCTGGAAGATTCATTAACTCACCTTACCTGTTGCCTTGTTTATTTAGCATCAGGAAGAAAAACTGAATTTTGATAAACAGACATAATCACATTTCCTCAAAGTATTTCCCAGAGTAATTCTGGCCTAGCAGTTAAGAGGGAAAAAAAGTAAATTCTTGAACTCTACCTCTGGCTCTTCTCTTCTAGGGGAAAAAGCAAGGAGAAAAGAAATAGACCTTGTCCTACACACAGGGAGAGTTCCCTCCACCCACCAATACAATGGGCGTTACACTGACAGACTGTCCTCCAGCTAACTGCTTTCAATCTGCTGCACAAGGGTTAGCATCAGGGTCACACTGAGGAACCAGCTACCAGAGCTGCTCTGAACACTATCAGAAACACCTTCTTTTGCTGGGGTAGATGTTCCTCTTACATGCCTGGTACCCTTGGTATGCTCACGAAAGCCACACATTTTTACATTGTGCTCTCTTGTCCAGTCTCTGCATTTCTATATAGTTCTGATGAAAGCTTCAGTTTGCTTCTCATTTTAAAAGGGGACAAGGAAAATGAAAACACAGCACAAAGAGACAAAGTAGGCTGAATTTTCAAGGACCATCAGTTAATGATTCAACACAGAAAGATCCCTGTTTGCAATTCATAATATTACTGAAGAAGGTGAATATAATTTTTATTAATGAAAATAGCTCTTAATGTTTATATATGCATTAAATATCCCACTCATTTTTAATAGTCACTATTGCACCATAGGAGCAGAAGGACTACATCATCTTCCAGCCCTTGCTTCTGGGGCAACAAAACTAGCTGGGCCCTTAATGTAATGTGGTTGGTCAACTCTTTTCTCTTTTTAATTTATATTCCATTGCCTCCTAAAGCCCCATCTTTCATCCTGTGCTGCTGGCATTAGAGCCCCACTGCAGTCCTTAGAAGTGGCACTCTGCTATTCAGCGCAGTTGGCTTTTGAATGAAACATGAGGTTCTTTAGCACCTCAGGAGGCTGAGCATGCTTTAGCAGCCCAGCCCCAGCCTCAGCACAAGGACTGTCCTTTAATTCCACTTAAATAAATTCAGTGTTGTTGGTTTTGCCCCTGCTCAGAAAGGAGCTTAGTAGGAAAGTCAAAACAGATCTCAGCCAAAGGGAAAAAATAATAAAGCAAGCCCATAAATTAAGTCAAGCAAGTGTATCCTAGGAACAAGAAAGAGCTCATGCAGACAAGGCAAACCATGCCATGCATAGAAAGCAAATCCCCACTGCTGGTCCTCCCTCATGCCATTCCAAAGAAGCAAATCTCTATGTGAAGTGTTTGTGAGCATGCTGGAAACAGAGGGGCCCTGGAAAAATAATTAAGAAATAAATTCCACTATTCAGTGGCATTTGTTCCAAAGGAGACAAAGTGTCTTTTGTGAAACATTCCCACCAGAATCATTGCAGAGTTTGAACTGCATCCATAGCCTCCACTGTTATTAAACCTAAAGTGAGATCTTATTGTTTGCCTTTCCTTTTACTACTGAAAATCCAAGCAGATTTAAAAATACCTGATTAATGAACTAGGTCTGAGCTGCACTTTTTCCAGGATATGAATCAACTTTATTATCATTTTAAAAAAATCTATTATGGCAAGAAGAGTACCACAGAAAGTAAGAGCAGGTAAGGTGCTTAAGCATGGTGAGGAGATTATCCCTAGACTCTAACAATAAGACCCTGCTCATTCATCATATTAAGTCATATCAAGACTGTAGCATTGTTTGCTAACTAGTATGTATTAGGTAAGGATGAGATTTTTAGGAGGAATTAAGCCCCTCCCAAAAATCTCTTCCAGTTCAGGAGGGTTTGGAAACCTAGCTAATGTAACACCTTACAAAACCTCCAGCTAAGCACCTTCATGTTTCCTTTCTTTGCTCTGAAACTCAGAGAAGTCAACATAGACTGATCACACTGCCTTATGCATTGTGGGAGATGCTGCAGGGTCGCAGGGTAAAAACCAAGCCCAGACTGATTTACAGATATTGCCAGGGCAGGAAAAGCTTCTGCAAAGGTCCCAGGAAAAAGGTTAAATCACTGGAAGCATGTGATCCTTCTTTTCCTGTTTTCACTGAAGAAGGTTGGTAAGTGAAGTGCAAGATACCTGGTAAAGCCTCCCTTGCAGCCAAAATCACTGTCTCAGCAGGGTCCATTAGCAGAGGATGCACAGTCATCATCATCTTGTCTTTCTCCTGGGAAGGAGAAATAGGAGGGAAAGGATGAGCTCTGTAAGCAAAACAAAGTAGAGAATGGGAAAGAGCTGAGAGACCAATTAAGCACTGCACACGTGTAGGCTCCCTGCATGGCAGCTGACCTACAAAGGCTATTCAGTATAGACAAAAGGCTGCACATTGAACTGATAAAGTAACCGGTTACAAAAGCAATGCAGCATCAAGCCATGTTGAGGGGGGTAGATTACCCTCACATTAACTCTATTATAAAGAAATGATCAATGCCACATAAATCAAAGCAGATATATTGGCATAAACACCCAGATTCAGCTTTACTGTCTTACATATGCTTGGTAATAGAGTTTGCAACCCTTTAAATGCAAAAGGAGAAGGCAGTTTCCAGAAAATTTCTTTCACTATATTTTCAGTTATGCAGATGGGTGAAGTTGGAAGAAAGCTCCCTCTGGAAAATCCATTTCACCTGCCACCCCACGGGAAGGCAGAGCTTAAGTAGGCCACCATCACCTTGCAAGTACAGGGGGATGAGTCTGTTTTGTTCCTTCTCCTCCTACAAACATCCCTGCTTTTTCCTGCTGGGAAGAAGGCAGTGAGTGACAGCTGGGAAGGGGTAAAAGAGGCAAATGGGGGCGTGAAAATTCGCAGTTCTCTGTGTGGCTTGTTTGGAAGGGAGCACCGAAGCGTGTCCCTAAACAGACGCATCATGGTGAATGAAAAGAGCTCTTTTAAGCATAATAATCTTTTAAATTCTATCATTTGAGACATAATCTGAGTTCAGATGAATGATTTTTCAACCTATTACACTGGCAATAGCATGCTTTCCAATCTCCCCCTCCTCCCCTTATTAAGAAAGGCTTCCACTCCTGCTTCCTCCTCTCAAGCCAGGGATATTGGAAGGATGCGCCCTCTAAGACTGTTTACTTCCATGGAGATCTTTAATAAAAATGCAATGACTGGAAACTGTGAAGACAGAGCGGTCTGAGGAACAGGAAATTTAAAGAGACAAATATGCAAAACTCGTCGAGATGCTGCCAAAGCAGCAATTTCACAAGGAAAACAATGCTGAGTAACATAATTTTCCCCAGGAGCTGCAAGTCATTCAGAAACCTTGAATTAAGCTCACACTCTGCTGTCTCTGTGTGGCCTCATGAGAGGAATGAAATCCTTTATCAGCAGTACCAAAAAACCCTCCAAACAGCATAAATATTAGAAGGTCCCAATTAAAGTCAGGGAGCTGGCAGCTGCCCCGCAATGATTAATGGGTTCACACATCTCCTATGCCCTGGCTCAGCCATGCTGAGCTAATGTTTGAGAATTTCATAACCTGAGCAGCCTCTTTGCTTTCAAAGACATAGCCTCAGCTCTCCAGTGATTTCTCCAAGAGACAGGTAAAATGAGTTTGGTTTCCTCTTTCTCTCCCCTTTTTCTTGAAAACATCCTTAAGACTGGGGCATTGAACAGGGACTACCGAATCACTGTAGTCAGTAACACATTGTACACTGAAATAAAGAACAACTGGACCTTCACAGTAAGGAGGAGATTAGACAGAGAAATCTGTTTTCATAAACAAGCAGGACTAGCAACACAAGTGGGTGATGGGCTGATAATAAAGAGCACTGCATTACTGCTAGAAAAAATTCAGCAGTAAAAAAAGGAGAAAAGTAGGCACACACAGGATTGCACGTCCTGTCTTCAGCAGCCTGAGTGAACCCATGTACTAGCCTGGCTCCTGTTCGGCTGCAAACACACAAACACATCTACATGCATCTGCATGCCTAATTAAGACATGCGGGGGAAAGAAAATGGAAACTAACAGAAGCAAGAAAGGTGCCAGTAAGGACAGAGTCCCAGTTAACAACTGAAGAGAGAGCTGGCCCATACCTTTTGTGCTACGAGTCTAGTTGCAATTTGTACCCTTGAAATAAATTTCTAATTTTCAATGACAAATTAATTTGCTTCTTTTGATGCCTGACTTCAGAGTCCTTGAAACATGCTGCGGATGCAGCCCTGGAGGCGGATGCCCTGTTAAGCCTCAAAACAGGCACCATCTCCCACCCTGCAGAAAGTCCTGTCGGTGAGAGCTGGGTTGGGTGTCAAGGACCTTTCAGTCCTTAGTGTCTCCTGGGGCAGCTACCAAGAGCTGAGGAAGGTCATCCAGAGTGCTGGTACGATGGCTATGCACCTAATAATCCACCAGGGACTTTGATGGTAAAAATCACAAGTTCTGCAAAATAGACCTTATGTTGTCCATCTTTTAGGCCCTTCCAATTGTGCAAGCTACTGGTAAAACAAGCTAGGTCCCTGTGCAACAATGAAACCTTTCAAAGAAGTTTCTCTTAGCACACTGGTCTTGCCAGGAAAGCCTGTTCAGATCTCTACAAACATCAGGTGAGATACTGAGGCATCCAGCTATCTTGCCCTCCAGGTTTCCACAACCTGTCCTATCAGCTGTGTCCCCAGGGTGTCAGGGTGTCTGGGGACACAGGAACACTGGGCATGGAAACCAGACAGCTCTGCTTTTGCAGTTTTGCTGTGCCTTTCAGCAGAAGATTTGTGAGCACATTAGCAAAGTTCCATCACAGCACTACAGACAGGGCAAGCACCCTCATTTCCACTACAGCAAAAGGGACAAAAGTGACAGGAGATCAACCGACCTCCTAAGGCCACAAATCACGTGAGTGACACAGCTCAGGCTCTGCCATTCTGCCAAGCAGTTCACCCCTCCTCAGTAAGCCCCAAAGCCTGGAAAACCTCAAGACCCAAGAGATGTCTTAGTCTACCGTGGGTGAACGTGTGGGGCTACAACACACTATGTTCTGGGTAAGGGACAGTTATACAGTGCACAGAAAATACTGATTGCATGCATATATGTATGTTCAGACCAGTATCTCTGTGTAGCATCTTCTGCTGAAAAAAAATGCCTATTGTATTCAATGCCATTGCATATTATTAAATGTGTGCACAGAAAGGGTGCTAATTGCTTTTCCATTCACCAGTTATAGTCTACTGCTGTAGAAAGTACATTCAACATGAAGAGAATTCATGTTTAGAAAACAGAGCTGCTTCCAGAAACCTCCTGCATTTTAATTACCATTTGGATATATGTGGGATCCTCTGTTTTATAACAATGCTACCATTTCAGTTGCCTTTCCCACTCCTTTAATACAGAGATTTTTATTGTCAGACATATCTTTTAATGGTGGTGGCAGTGCTGCGAACAAAGCACTCAGGTGCTTTGCACATACAATTACTGCAGGCTTGACGGCAGCAATAACGAGTGCCAAGACAGAACATGAGTCCAAAGGCGGGGGGGGTCATGGGCAGTCATGAGGGAAAGCTTGAGGCCTGTCCCTAGCAGTTGTGGTGAGTGGCAGCAGAGCAGCTCACTGCTCTGCTGGTGAATCTCAGCAAGTCATCTCCACTTTGTGGCACATGCTGAAATTTCCCTGGTGTATTTATCTTCCACAGTGTCTGTTATGCAGCCCATCCATCATCTGAGAGGCAAGCACGGGGTGGGGATCAGGAAAACAAACACAAACACTGAACCCACATTTTATGCGCTGTACAAGGGGGTGAGGGCAGGGGATGTGGCGACAGAGCTGTAGGGAGCTTCCCTGGTGGACAGGGGTAGGGGGGAAAGGGACAAGGGAATAGGACAGTGCTGATGGGGGGAACGCAGCTGGGGAGAAGGCGGCCAGCTTGGTCATTTGTGAACGAAGCCTTTGTCTCAACAGCTTGAGTCTGGGAAGAGCATCTCAGGGGCCATCACTTCCAAGGCAGATGGGGTGGAAATTCCCCCCATTTGTCCAGTGGCAAGCCTTATTTCAATCAGCTTGTGTGCAGTCCTAATTGATGGGCAACTCAAAGCAGAAGTAACAGAAACAGTACCAAAATCTCCCACGCCAGCCACGCACTTCCAAAGCTCACATGACAGTTTCACATTGAAGACTATGCCTAATAAATCTACCCAACTGCTTTGTGCTAAATCTCATCCAGAACTAATCTTTTCCCTTCTGTCAGACATGCTGCCCTTTCTCAGATGTATGTGTGCATAGTGGCAAGGAAGAAGCTCGAGAAATTTCTTCCAACAGTACAAACTTTTGCTTTCCATCTGGCAATCCAAGAAAAGATCGCCTTTGGTCTCCCTCTCACCCATTCAGATAAAAACCTTTGACTGGAGACATCAGCGTTAACAGAAATCTACCCCATGTGCTGGTTCAGCTTTATACTTATGTAGCACTGCTGAACACACTTAATTTCCTAGCTTTGGCTTGAACACCATGATGGCACAGTATGACTACGGACCAAAAAAACAGCAAAAAGAAGAGGTGAAATATTCAAAGAAGAGAATATATTATTTATCTTGCAGAGAAACCAAGCAGCACTGATGGCCCTGTAGGAAAGAGAGAAGTCTGAGGTTCAGTAGTTCCCTGTTTCTATTAAATAACCTGGGACATTTTCAGTGTTATCCTGTTGGAGGCAGCAAAAACACGGATGTCTGAAAGCAGGCAAGGAGTGGTTCAAGCAGCGCATTCACGCTTCAAGGGGCTCTCAAAGCTGTCCTACACCTTGCGCACAAGTGGGAAAGTGGCTGGAATAACACATGCGCCACTCGTCTGGCTGTCGTTGGGAGATGTATCTTCAAGGACAAGCCAATAATAAAATCACTCTCTTCCACTCCCAAAATTGTTACTATTATCTGCCTCCTCATTTGCCAGAGGTTTCACGCTTGCTTGGGAAAATTCAGATTCTGTCACCTTCCCTGATCACAACATCAGGCATGATTTACCAAGGAAGCCAGCTGAATTTCTTCTGTATCCCTTCTTACTTTAGTGTCCAATCAGTATCAGGAAAAAGAACCCAAACCCCACAAATAGCTAAGTGTCTTCTCACTCGGTCGATGAAATGCAATCTTGGTTTCATGCATCACTTACACACCTTTGTGTAAATATGTATAATACACACATGAGCACACTCCCTGGAAACAAACAGTCACTTTACATAAAAGTAGAGGAATGCTATTTTTTCAGCCAAGAGCCTGCTGCAAGTATTTTTAAATAGGACAGCTGGTTCAACAGTTGTGCTGAAGGGCCCTTATGGAGATCGTGGCTCTGCTGTATTAAAGCACCGTACACAACAGTCCTTCACTCAGAGACTTGACTCCTAGTGAACAGCCCAGAGAAGCAGCCTGAAAGGGGAATAAACAAAAGGGACATTTCCATTTCACAGTATTTGTGGCCAAAGGCAGAGTTGCCTTTTGGCTAAAGTGGTTTCTAATTTTAGCTGTCCATCTCACACTCTCTGAGGTGTCTGAGAGGGACATACATATATGCTCCTCAGCTGCTGCACCTTATTTTTGACTTGTGCAGTTTCCTTTCTATCTGTGTTGAAACAGAGGGCAGTGGACTAAAAATGTGCCCCATTCAGCAGTTGTTTTAGCATGAAGCTCTGGCAGGAGGAGGGCTAAGGCAGCAGCATTTCAGCCTCTGCAGCTAAAACAGACTGCGATTGTTAACTGGGGTCTGTAGAGGGGACTCCTAGTCCAAAGCCCCAGCCACCAAACGTCCCTCCTTAGCTTTTTCTGTTGTCATTGGCTATTCAGAAGTGCAAATGATCATAGGCAACCTGACTTCCAGAGCTTCTTTTCATTTAAAGGGACAATCTCAAGTGGTGGACAGTCCTATGCAAGGTTTCGTTAACATTCACCTGCCTTCAGAGGCAAGAGCCTGCTCAGCGACAACAGCAGAGATGGTGAGTGCCTACCAAACCCACCTGCATTAGCCTAAACTAGCAACTTATTTCATTGCATTTTCACTCTTTTAATCCAGAAAGGAACTACAAAAATATGTGCTTCAACAGAAAAACAACTGCATACAAAACACTGCAGCAAAAGAATTAGATAAAGTAGGAAAAACATATTGAAGTCGCTTGGAATAGCAGCTACAGCATTGTAGCCTCTTATTAAGGAAAGAGGAATAAGGGACACGGTGCACACATCCATTCTTTACATCAGTGTGTCTGCTCAAGTAAGACCTTGAATTATCAGATGAATGTGCTCTGAGTTTTTGGTTTATAAATATATCTCATTTCTTTTCTTCCCTGCTCTTCCGCTCCAGGCCTCTAAAAAGTATAGGACCAAACACAATTTCCTCTCATGGTTTTGATTCATTCTTGAGAATGTAGATTAGAAGCAGGAAGGCAGGGAGACCTTGGGATGATTTTAATTGCCTGCGGTTTCTTTTGGAAAAGAGGAGAATAGATATGCAAGATCCTCTATGAGAGACAGATGGATGACTAAGGTCTACCTCATTATAAGCTGCTGCAGCATAAACGTGGCATGTGGCAGCACTCATTTGAACACACGCATTCTTACCATTTCCTCACAAAGACAGTCAACGTTAGAGGCTCTCCACAGCTGGGCAGCAAGTTCTTGGGATGACACTATGATGTGCATACAGATACCGTGAAATGAATTAGTACTGGACAATGAGAAAGGAAGGGAGGAAAAAGGGCAAAGTCCCCAAATGATTCATTTCACAGGTTCAGCAACCATGCTTGCACTCCCCCAGTAATGTACCTCTGACTTGGCCAGGATAAATTTTTCCTGTGATGCAGAGCATCTACCTTTGCCTTGTGCTGTGTCTGCTAGAACTGCTTTCTTATTATTGTCTAGATTTGTACCTCATTGGCAATGAGAAGGATGCCACGGACTCCTTTCATATGAATCACAGGAAGAAATCACAGCTAACAGGCTCTCCCCCAGAGGGAACCCTGATCTCTCATTTAAAGTTGACATCATTTTATGCAACCAACCTGTTGTTCCTTGTCCTAAGGTTTACAAAGGTCTATAAAGCCCCATTTCTTTAGGGTCTGGTTAACCCCTTGCATTGTTTGCATTAGACTGATTTCTTACTTGCATCTGGGTTTGTTCTCTCTTTCATGTGCTGCTGAGGAGGAGGAGCTGCCCAGTGAAGAAGGACAAAGCGGACATCAGAGTTGTTAAGACCTCAGTTTGACAGGTTGGCTCATACACCGTTCAAGAGCAGCAGCTGTTCTCTACCAAAACTGTCACTGCTGCTACTATATAAAACATTTTGTTTGAGGGAAGTTTTAGGTAGAAAAGCAAAGTATAGAGATCAATACCTTTGTGACATCATGACTTCTGAAATTCAATTAGGCCCTTGACTGAAGGGCTGGTGGTTCGGTAGACATGCAAGTAGCAAGTACGCTCAGTGATGCTATCTAAACTGAGGATACCGCTTCTCCTTTGGATGCTGCTTTGCCAAGCACATGAGGCCAATTGACTGATACTTCTCTTGGATTGCCAAGGTAAAGAAATTACTCATAATTTGATTTATAATTAAAAACATTTTGTAAATTCGTGAAAGAGCAAATAGTTTCACTGTTCTAAGAATAAGTAGTTATATAGGGTCATGTTTAAGTTTTTAAACAAAGGAGGATACCATCAAAGATATTTGACAGCTCCAAAAGAGAAACACGAAGAGTAAATTATATATGGACACTAATGGATTTACAGGAGACATTTCAGCCTCATGAAGTCTTTGCAATTCTTTAATGGGATTTCTGGTCTCCTCCCTGTGGACTCAGCATTGAGAACATACCCAAGTGGTGCTTCATCACAGCAAGCAGCAGAAATAGGAGGCACATGGCAATAAACTAAACGAGAGACAAAATCATTTTGCTCAGAAAAAGGACAAAAATGCTACTAAGAAATGAAATTCAAACTACTTACAGGAAGAAAACACAGATATCCACAGGAAGCAATTTGTATCCTATTTTGCTGCTTTTAATGCAACTTGAACATAAAAGCCAGAGTACTGAATCTACACTTTCCAAAATGGGGCTTGGGCAGGAAAGCTGTGCTTTATAGTTCGATTAATATACAGTGAGAAAGCAGCAAGCTGGATGTTTGTTTTTATTAACTTGTTAAGTCAGCTTTAACTTCCATAGTTTCAGTACGCTTCTAGCACTGCTGGACCATCCAATGTCATGATGAGCAATTCTTAAGAGCCAGGACCTAAGAAACCAGACCCTGGTCTGCAACAAAAGGCCATGGATGAATCACTGTCTGAGAGCTGTCAACAGGGACACTGAAAGAACTGGACCCTACCCTAGCAGGTGAGATGGCCAGCACAACTTTGCACTCTGCTGTGCCAAGCTACGGAAACCAGCTCCAACTTCAATGGGCAATACATCAGTAGCATACATCATTAATAACAGTTTAATAATATGAAGAAGACTGTCTCCTAAGCATTACAAAGCCCCAAACTGAGGCTGGACCAGGAGAAATCAGGAGGAAGCGATTCATTTCCCCAGGCGACACAGGACCAGGCTTATTCAAAACCTCTGGACATCACAGAACTGGGAATCTTGACTTGCCAGCAGCACTACAGAGCATCATTACATGATGAAGTGTCCAAATACTGACATCAGGGATGTGACGTTAACTGCTCCGTACACAGAAAGAAGCCTCAAGTGGGCTTGCTAAGGAGCTGATAGAAGGTTTTGGAAGACACATTACAGGGGAATACAAAAGGATGCTGAAATAGACTCCCTGGACTTGCGCTGCTGGTGTTCATTGTTCAAGAGGACCAGAGGAGACAAAAGTAATTAAAAGCCTGCATTTCTGTTTTTAATACTGAATCTTTTTGTTTTGTTTTGTTTCTGAAAGTTAAATAGATGTTCCAGGTAAAGCTTTGCAGACAATATGGATGCTAGAGCCTTTTGTATGGAGATTGGCTACCGTCTTTTCAAAGTACTTACAAAATATCATTAAAAAGTCAGACCCCTTGCCTCTTTCTTATTTGTGTTCTATGAACCATTACATGCATTGTAACACAGACTGTGCAAAATAACATATCTACCTGTATTCTTTCCATATTGTCACAGCATCTCACAAGAAATATGATTTCAGAGCCAGTGAAAGTCATCATTCCCCCCTGTGCAACCTGTGCACGAGTGTTTTTAGCCATTTGCATTGGAGCTGCAGTAGGACAAAGACAGCCACCACATTTAACAATGTGAAACATCTTTTGTGCCACTCACAACAGCAGAATGTTCTTGTCAGGGTGGCTTCCTTTAAATGAAGCCAACTTCCAGCACAAGCATGAAAGCTTTTAGTCTGTATCACAGATGCACGTAAAAATCCAAAAACAGAGGAGAGACTGGAACGGTTGCAGTTGTCTGCACTAGAGGCATATTAAGGAGAAGCAAGGAGCCATGCAGGGTGGCGAAGGTCCTGGATGCCCACAAGGCCCCCAGCTGCACCACCACCCCACACATTCCTGCAGTGGCACTTCCTGCCTCGCAGCACCACGTAGCATTTCACTGCGCTGTCCATGTCAAGCTAGTTCGAATTCATTCTCGCTGCCTGACAGAAGTGACCTGTGAGAAGCAGCTGACAAGCAGTCATTTCATTGCTTCATGAAAGACGGCCCTATTCTGTGCCATTCAAGCTTGATTTTTCTCAAGAACAAGAATGTGCTGTTCCAAATGTTGCACTCAGCATCCTGGAATGATGCCTCTTATCAGGGGTGCCAGGGCTGACAGAAAAATGAATTATTACACAAAGACGGTGTCTGTGTCCATTTCTACAGTTTAAGGGAAAGATGCCCGCACTCAACCAACTGACTGCTTGATGCTGTTGTTTCTGTACTATTCAGGATCCTGCTAGATTTCCAGCACATAGACATGACCAAACTGTGCTTCTGAATCAAATGTCAGCCTACTTGATTCCTCAAAATGGTGGAAGTGACAATTTATGAGAGGATGCTGTGCCTGCAGTGGGTTAGAAATTACTTTGTGGTAGACAAAGACAGCGTAGAGCAAGTTTTTGCTCAAAAAAGGCAAGAGAAGCATGATTTGTGATCATTATTTCTATAGGTTTTTCATTTTTATCTCAAAATTGTTCATGAAGAAATGGGATTTTTTTTTAAAGTGCTTTGCCTGGAAAATAAATTGTTTGCTAAATCATAAATATTTGTTCTTCTTCCCAGGAACAATCACCTGACTTCCTCAGATCAGAAAAGTACTTAGGCTGCCCTTGGCTCGTGCTCAGGTGCCTCCTTTTATAAAACTGAACACCTATAAATTGCATTATAGCAATTATAAATGTACTGATTAACAAACGAGGAGCTCTGAAATTTCATGATGTGATCTGAAAACTAGACAGACAGGAACTACAGAAAGAGGGACAAGGTAGATAAAAAAATCCACACAATGAAGACAGTGAGGTGAACCCCTAGCACACCTAGCCATCCCTCCCCAGAAACACACCATGCACTGTGATGCACTGGCTCATCACAGGTCCATTTCTATAGAGAGAACTGAGTTGTGATTTATAATGCATTCATGTGCTTCCACAAGGTCTCAAGGGATGCTCTCATTATAAAGACTGCTGGAAATCCTGTTGTTTCGTTGCTGCCAGGTAGACTCCTACCTGCTGGCACACTCCTCTCACCTGCTTCACCAAACATCTCCCCGGCCAAATGGCTTCCTCTCCCCTCATGCTCTCAGAGCACACCACCAAGTATGGTCAAATCACACTCTTTAGCAAAAATGTGGCATGATTCCTACTTTATATATGTAAAACTGAGATCTCCAGGGACACAAGGCAACTTCATTCACTCTTCGCTCATCCTGGGATAAGACACAGAACCCAGGATGCAAAGACTCACCCTGAACCACCCAAGACCTGTTTCCTTCTGCCACAGGTTAATACATCCTGTCCAGACTGGGCTCCATCTCAAACTAATCATATATTTGCCTCTGTTTTTTGACAGAAACAAAATTGTGCTGTTCCAAATTCTGTAAGTGGAAGTCTGCTTCAGAGCCTCACTTTTCCTACAGCTAAAAAGTCTCTTCTAATTTCTAGCCTAAAGGTATTCATCACCAGTCTATGACCTGCTTTTCATGTGCCAAGACTGTCTGTTACCTTAAATTATTCCTTCCAACACACAGGGCAAACCCCTGTCAGTTTTACAGACTGCAATCATATTGCCTCTTTGCCAACATTTTACTATGTGACACAAATCTTCTTTTCCCTTTGTATTACCTTTTCATTAAAGCAAACCATCACTGAACATATTTCTAAGTTCATCCTTCTTGAACATGAGTGACCAGAACTGCACTCCGGATTCCAAACACACAACAGCTTTAATGCCCCTCTCTATTGACTCTACAGATAGGATTGCATTTGCCTTTTCCCCAGCTGCATCACATTGGCATCTCATGCTGCAAAATACCGTACAGGTTTTCAAAAAACACATTGCACAAGATTAGTCCAATCCTTTTCTGCAATAAAATAACTGAATTTGTGGACAAATGCAGCAAGTCTTATCTGGACCAAGCCACTAGCATCTTTCTCTGCCTCTCTCCTCTCTAAGTTATGAGCCCAGTTTACAGCAAAGTGGATTATGTTTAATTCTGAGGTGAATCACCTTGTACGTGGTACCATTCCATTTTATAACATTTCTGCTGCTTAATCTTCAAGGTCATCCAATTCTTCTTGCACAATATCTTGATCTTCCCTTTATTGATGTGTCTCACAACTTTGTAACAGAATCAGTAACAGAAAGCTATTTCATTAACTCTCTCCACTTTCTGAGCCAAAGTCACTAACAAAAATATTAAGCAAGATTGGTCCCAAGACTGCTCCTTGATAGTCTCAATAACCTCCCTCCAACCTTTCTTCCCTTTACAATATCACTTCCTGCCATCTCCCCATTACCCAAGTACTTGTACTACTTTCTAATCCCTGTCTTCTCCAGTTTATCTAACTCCCTGTGAATCACGGCATCAAATAATTTCTGTTGTTTCTTGCATTTCTTTGCCAAGGAGATCAGTTATTTAATTACTTAGAGGTATCATATAAATTTGGCACAATCTCTGAAAAACCTATGTTGCATTTTTTCCTACTTTACATTTATTCTTGCTCATTCTCCGCTTCCCAAATTGGTCTATAGTCCTGCATATGTACTGACGTTAGATTAGCATGTCTGCCTGTCCCTGAGATTTCCTGTTCTTTAGTCAAATGGTGTAAACGTAGGCTTCACGGATTTATTTAAAAAAAAACCCAACTCCTTATTTCCACACTAGGTCTTCATGTATAAATTGTAGCAGAATTCTGGGAAAGATATAAGCAACCCCTCAGGCACATCCACTAAACTGTCAAAGTTTTGCATCCACCCTGAATGTGGTAGTTGCCTCTCCTTCA
Organism: Theristicus caerulescens; assembly: GCA_020745775.1. Classification (NCBI taxonomy): domain Eukaryota; kingdom Metazoa; phylum Chordata; class Aves; order Pelecaniformes; family Threskiornithidae; genus Theristicus; species Theristicus caerulescens. The sequence goes on along the minus strand of CM036564.1, from coordinate 22,438,997 downwards.
TACCTCAGAGCTACTAGTCACCTTCCCTTTGTTCACCCCAGGTAATGAACAAGGGTAGGAAGGTATTGGCTTGATCAGGTCCAACCGAATCATCTTTCCTGAACAAAAAGGCAAAGCAGTTTCTTAGTTTTGGATCTTCACCTACGTTACATTCAATTGTAACCCATCCTTATTGCATAGTGCATCTCCCCCATCCCCTCACTGTTTTCTCACTTTGTAATTATTTGATTGCAAGATCTTTTTTTAATTTGCTTTACTTCCCTTTGCTTTGAGTCTAGCTCAAGCCAGTTTTTGACAGTTGTTACTTTCTCTCTAGGGAGCCATGTGATATTTCCCTCTTAGTTTTAAACTCTTGTGCTTATTTAAGCTACCCCATCAATATAGACCTGGGGCCTAAAAATTCTATTTCTGCTTTTTAGAACTTTTTAATGTCAAAAGTGGGAATCACCCTCTGTGACAAGAGAAATGTTAAGGTTGAGGTTCTCCAATGACCATGTTCACCATAGTTTAAACATCGGTCCTGAATAAGACTTTTCCAACTTAGTTGCCCCAAAGATTGAGAAGAATAAGCCAAATTCCCAGAACAAAGCCCATTCATGTTGCGTCCCTCCTCATTAAGTATCACATTCTGATATTGTTTCAGTCTTAGAAGTTGAACAGTTGATTGTCTCCATAATTAACTCTTCCACTTTCTCTCAGTGACTAAGGGTGAGGTCCATGATTATCTACTAAGTAAGCAGTACATTGGCTCACATTAAAGATGGGAATGCCTCCCAGGGATCCCGCATAATGAACAACAATAACGAAAGATGCCAAGGCTCAGGCACATTTTTTTACTACTAAATATACATTGGAAGAGATGGGAAAAACAGAAGACTAAAGGTTACAGTTATTGCTTGCTCATTAGCTCTGCTTAAATGTTTGGGAGCTCATATCCATTACCATGGCTCATTAGCAACTTCCCTTCCAGATACACTGGACAAAACGGGCAAAGACATATTTATGTCAAAGCGAATTCCCTGTCCTTAGAGGGCTTCTGACGCTGCATTGCACTGGAGTGGTGAGGCCTCCATTTAGCCAGGGAGCTTGGGCCAAACCCTATGGCCACTGTCTACCGGGTGCTCCCATGCAAACCTGAACTCTGGCAGCTCTCCATCACTTCTAATGGGCAGCAGCTCCAAGGTCAGAGTTAAACTGTCTCACACTCTGTGGTGCCCCAGGGTCTCAGCCTGCTCTTCTTCAGGCTCCTCTGGAGCAGCGAATTCAGTGGAGATTATTTTGCAACAGCAAATGTCTCTTCTGACAACTCACATCATATAGTAAGCAGGGAAGAAAAACTGAAGAGTACTTTTTTCCACTATTAAGTATCCAAGAAATGTATTTAAGAAATGAGAAAAGTGGGTAGCATTTATATCTAAATGCAGGATACAGAGTTCCCTCTTTCACACGCCTTCAGAAGAGTAGGGAAAATGTGCCACAGAGACATCTGGAGGGATTTCAGGACTTCAGTACTTTCCATATGGGACAATAAGTAAAAAAGCAGCACTGCAAAAATTTTCCATTTCTAGACCAGACAACAAAATTACCTACCCCAGAGCCATTAGATGCCAGATGGAAAAAGGTATCTGACTAAAATAGCCAACTATTTACATCTTCATTTTTAATAATTATTGATCAAAACTGAACTGCAGTTACATGCAACAGTAGCTAGGACAGAATTGGTAGTGCATGCCTCCAGATGAACGAAAAAGAACAACAGTCTACTACAACTACAAATGGCAAATCCAACACGAAGTACTGACATGTTTGCAGGCACAAAGCTGAGATGCAGCAAGTTAGGCCAGGCCTGATCCTGCTGCCCTCTGTCCACCAGAGTCCTGCCCCTGAGTGCTCCAGAATACAGCTGGTTAGCACAGCTGCTTGCATGAACCAGCTATGCTGCTCAAAAGACATATGCACTCCAATATAGCTGGAAAAAGCAGCTGACAGCAAAACTCTGGCAGGAGCCTATTGTTATACTGGCCAAATCCTAACATTTTCTCAAAAACCAAAACAAAGCAAACCAAAATTCCCACTGTGGTCATGTGGACTCTTGTACAAACTTGGCTAACCAAGGACAGTGACTATTCTTCTCTTAGACCTCTGGCTCATTTCTGGAAGCGCTTCTATAACTAATACTAATGAATTAGAACTAATACTACCTGTAAGACTGATGTTTGGAAGCTGCCTGGGTGATACAGATGCCCATTACCCTCCATTTTTAATGGGAACTGAGCATTCAAATGCCTTAAAATCTTTCTCTGTTCCCACATAGCACATAAAACCCCTTCCTTGATAATATGCCCTAACTGTTCAGCACAGACCTGGCACAGAGACAAAGCAGGGTGCTGACCTTCCCCTGAAGAAAAAGGTTTCTCCAGGTCTGCTCCAGGCAGAGAGGACTGGAGCAGGAACTGCCACTCTCAAGAAGTCGGAGCAGAACAGCGTTCTTCAGTGCTGAGAGTGGCACATGCCCTTGCCTGCCTAACACACACACGCTCAAGCTGGAGAACATCTTTAATGAGCCACTGTGCCAGCTAATGAAAAGGCTTTATACCAAATAAAGCAAGGGGTAAATGCAGCTTTAAAATGGAAAAGGTTCTCTCCTATACAAACGTGCATCATTTCACTACAGAGGGTGATTTACATTTATTACATGCAGAGCGAGGACTACATGTTTTTGCAAAATATACATTTCTTAAAAAGTGAGAATAATTTAGAAACTGTTTAGAAAAGCACCTCCCTTGAAACTATGTAGGGTATTTCAGGGGAATCCCATCTTCATTGTTAGTTTCTCATCTTCAGGGTAGACTGGCTAGCTCAGGATTCCCATACCCCACTCCTCTTGTGGGACTGTCAATCAAACCATCCCCACCTCCAGTGGTGAAGCATCAAGTCCCCAGGCCTCTTGCAGTGCAGTTTTCTTACTCCAGTTGGCTTATCTGAACACAGCCAGAGTGAGAATTAAAACAAAAAAACCTGCAAAGTAACTAGAACAGGACTATGACGCAACATAAGATTTCAGTTTTCATTCACTATACAATCCACTTCTGATTATGACTGGACAAACAACATACTATAATCCACCAGCTCAGTAGCCTGGTGACAGGGTGGATGAATTACTGTAACTGTTCTTCTAAACAGATTTCACAGTCCGATGCCACCAGGTCACTGAGGTAGTTTGCAAGGCTTGAGCACCATTAACAGTTTTGATTCTAAGGCAACACATGGTTCCCGGCAGAAGCAGCACCAACGCTTACACTGCTGTCGCTGCACTGAAGAAATTGTCCTTCATACACATAGCATTGGCCTTGTCTTAAGAGAGGATGTCATTTCCCATCTGTAATCTCCAGAAGCATTTCTGAGTAGCACTTGGATGCCATGTCTGCAAGTGCTGACACCAAAGCACAACTTAAATTAGGAAATAATGGGGTAAACATTGGCCTGTATATTCTATTCCTTTTTTTTTCCTTGCAGAGTAGCACTGCATGCAAAAGGAGTTCTGCACCACAAGTAAATAATCAGCAAACAGCACCGCAGTCACACTCTTACTCACAGTAATCTCCTGAGGTTCAGTGTGCCACCGCTACTACACAACTGCCTGGAAGGTGAAAAATTCAAAAGTATCTTTTCACAACAAACTGCTTCTCATTCTAGCTTCACGTATGTTTGCACTGCCTGCTTCTGCTCCTAAATTTAATTTGGAGTTGATTCTTGGACACTTCCAAAAAAACCCATAAAAACTATTCATGAAAAAAATCACCAAGGTTTATACAATCTCCCTCTGAAGGTGCAATTTACCTGAACTTCATCTGAAGTAATTACTGAAACATGAGATAGGAAGGAAGCTAGACCTTCAATGCTAAAAAGACTTGGTATTTTTCAGGAATGGTTCAAAAATGAGCCAGGACTGAAAGCTACAGCAGCTTGTATGATCAAGCTCAAGCTCTGCCACTTTACACAACACTATTATAAGGGGGAAGGTGTGGGGGGTCATGCCAAGAGGACCAGACTAAAGCTGTTTCCTTCACTTCTACTAAACCAAAGATAAAAGTGCCCTGAAATCACAACTCTCAGATTCAGCTATGAAATAATGTGCATTGAAGTCTTTGCACCAGGAATCAATTTGGCTTAATATGTTAAGACTACATAAACAAGTGGCCATGGCAGCTGGGCAGTTTATTGCCCGCCCCACAACTTCTTCCAGCGTAGACATGAAGCAGTAGATATTAACCATTATAAATTACCACCTAAAAAAAGCAATAAAGGGTAGTAGTACCTCTAAGATCTTATGCGTAAGGGAATATTTCAAAACTATTTCAAAATCAACGAAGAATCTATATCTGAGGCACAACAGCTATTTTGCTTTCACTCCCCATCTGCACACTCTCCTTTCACATTAAGGATTTCTCTTTGCAGTTTAGCATCTGAAGTGATTATGCCTAAACAACACGACAGCCTTCTTGGTGTGGAAAAAGAGCATTGAATGCAGCAGGGGCAGAACTGTCGTTTCAAAATGGTGATTCCCAGCTAGGTGTCTGAACCAATAAACCTGAGGAGAAGCCTTTCTCCTGCACCAAAAATGTAAGCAGCAATGGACCTACTGGGTGCCCCCTAGAAATTGCTGTCATATACATGCATATAAACACAGGGGTCAAATTATCTCTTTCAAGGTGATGCAAAGATTTTATTACTTTGAAAATGACAGAATCCAGTGGAGGTGAGTCCTTATTAGATGGAGTGGTCAAGTGAAACACATTGTTTTATTCATGATGAGATCGTGACTGTACTATCAAAAAAGCCTACGGGTCTCAACTCAGCATTCCCTAATTCTGCTGCTCTGGTTCAAACTGGCTCTCCTGTTCTTTGGTTTTCCAGCCTTTCAGCCTTTCCATCTTCCAATCTCTGAAAACAAAGCCTACCAGTCTGAGACCTGAATGCTTGGTTTGGTGACTCAGTGCTCAGGACACTGACCTAAACTGTACGGTCATGGTGTGAAGTCACAGATATTTTGAGGCCAGCTGGATCTGATATGGTAAAATGGCACCAAGGAATCCTTATCTACTGAGACATGGGGAAAGGACAGAGGAGACTGAAAAGGGCTAAGAAATCTGGGAACTGGGGCTTCCACATTCCAGTCCTTCCTGTGGCTTACTTCATCAATCATCACTGATGATCAGCTGATCATGTAGTTCCTCAGTGCCAATGTTTTCTCAGCTGACTCACAAGAGTGTTAGGAAACTTGAGCACCTTACGGGCTCAGTGATACACAAAATAACTCTGGTGGGTTTCCAGAGCCACTGGGAGCACTCAGGTCTTCAAAAGACTTGGAAAGCATCAAGAAACAATGTGAGTGCACAGTGTATAAAAACTTGCATGTTTTTGTTCAGCAGTGTGACAGACAGAGCTTGGGTCAAGTAGGAGAGCTGCCGAGACATTTAAATGCCTCCCTTCAGCCCTCTTCACTCTGCACTTGGGTCTGCACAAACCCTCCGGTCCCCCTGCTCTTCTCCCCTTCTGTACCCTCCCCACACACTCTACAATTCACATCAGCACTTGGAATTTCAGTGCTGTTTGAACTCCAAACATCTGCCACCAAATTATTTCTCTCTCCTGGTTCACCGAGCAGAGATTCTGCATCACTGAACTACAGAGTTTATCCACCACCAACAGGCTTATCACGGCAGCACCAACCTTTCGCAGATAAAGTGCGCTTATGTGAGGGTAAGCACCCAAAGCACTGAGCAAGAAGAGAAAGGGGGTGGTTCCTCTGGTAAATACAGAGAGCTCCTTCCCTTCCCCAGCTCAAAAAAAACCCTCAAAGCAGGTATCTGATCCAGTAAGTGGTCCATTAAATTGAGCCAGCTGCTAAATGATAGTGGAACACCTACAGCATGAACAGATGTGCCCCTTGTGTATGCAACAAATTGATTAAGGTCCATGCTGTCACAAGGAACAGTCAATCAATCCAGAAGAGCTGGTTGCTGATTTCTAGCCAGGAGCTTCCCCACTACATGGGGGATGATGCAAGCCTGAATCTACAGGCACATTTTTCCCTTGCACCCTTGGCAGAGCAACAGGCGTATGGATAACGCTTTTAAGTGTCCATTTACTGATTTAAATTAGGAAAAAAAAAAAACCAACCCAAAATGCTCATGACATCTACATGAATGCAAAATTAATTCATCATGATTGGCGCTACTACAATGAACAGCAAATGCATTCATAATGGCAGGACATTTAAGAAGTAATGTGTTGCTGGATCCCTTGTCTATAAAAGTGATAATAAGGAAATGGGTGCATCACATAAATTTAAGAGGAACTCAGGCAGTGGCAAACTGCTGCTTCAAAGGCTCAAAAGCGAAATGCAAGTGCATGTGGATTTCAGCACCTCAGCTGCAAAGTTATTGTTGCTCTATACTATAATGGATCTTTTTCCATCTCTGAATCTGAGCCATCTAGACCACTTTCCAGTGCAGAAATGTTCCCTATAGGATACTTGCTACTGCCTTATCCAATCTAATTTTCAGACATCTGAAAAGAAAGGCTTTCGACCACTCCCCTGGAAAATTTTACACAGTCTCAGAAAGGTTAAGGATTGGAACAAGCACCTGTAACTGAACCCAAATCTCGTTTCTTAATTTGTTCATCTATAGTCAGGATTAGATCCGGAAGAAGTCTAAGGCACACAAGTTTCATTTCCAATGTTACATCAAATCAGCCAGCAAAGAGCAAAGTCATCTCAGCGAAGGCAAAGCACTAGTCACTATCAAGCTCACCTTAGGGCAAAAAAATGTGAGAGGAGTGTACGAGCATGCAGGTACAGACTGGTAAGGCCAGAAACATTCCCTGGGACAGGTATCCAAAACCTCCCCTGCAAATGCCATACCTGGAGCAGTCTCAGCTTCACACCCTGAAACCCTTAAACTCTGTTATCTAAAGCCCGCCTTAATAGGTATCTCTCCAGGAAAGGTACACCAGCAGGACATGGAGCATGCAGCACTTGCATCACCCCATTTCAGCAGCACACAATTGCCTTCAGAACAAAAGGCAGGGAAGATGAATAATTTCTGTATCTTTCTGTCTCCTCTTTTTCTCCTCTTCGGATGCAGGAGGAGCGTGTGGCTCTTGTGGGCACTCAGAGACAGGCTCACCTTTTTAGGTCTTCCACCAAGAAACAACAAAAGAAACCCTGGGAAGAACTGCCCCATACCTGCATTGCCTTTACTTCTGTGCCAATGGGCTGGTGCTCATGCCACGGGCAGTACAGGGTGTGACAGCCCTCAAGCATGGAAAGGAAATGGGGACAAGTACTCAGTGGCAAAGCTTTCAGCAACAGCTGTAACCAAATCACATCACCAGCAGAAGTTTTGCCGTCATTTGGCCTTCTTCCTCATCCCTATGATCAAAGATTAAAAGTGTCTCAGGTAGCTAGCTATTCATCACAACAACTTGGGGAAAAAATACCCAATGGGAAGCAGAGCACGTGGAATTGCTGAAGTAAATGAATGTAGCGCTGCTGAAAACTGGGTGGTTGCATTGCTCTGTACCACCAGTGTTGATTTTGGCTCAGTGCCTTCAGCACGTTATGGAAACTGGAAACCCTGTGGCCCTCCCCACAGAGGACATGAAGTCAGCTCTCCTGTAAGCCTCCTCAGGTTTGAGAGATACCCACAATCCACAATAAAACAGCCCTTTTTCCTACTCCTCTGATGTTGTCCCTTACCTCCTCCCTGTGATGAGAAACTCCATTTTTAAGATGGACAGGCCACAGCAGGGTGGTGGAGATACATTATAAGCTTGTCCTATAAACTGAAAAAGAGCTAGAAACTCTTTACTTTTTTGTCCTTGGGAAGGGAAGAACCATTTGCTGGTGCTCTCTTAAGATGATGGTCCTGAGCATGCTTTTGACAGCAAAAGCATTTATAACCTTGGCATTTTTATTTAAAAAATTAAAAGCTCAGATGCTAGCAAAAAACAGGTTTGAGCTCTCATACACAAAAGCAATCTCTATGTACAAGTGTCATTAAACTTCTATGAAAGTTAGCAGTCTTTATATTTTAATCTGCTTTTGGAAATAGGTGACTAGGAAGAAGTTCCTATGTGCTTTTAAAATGTGACTCCATCTACCACTAATTTCATAAGAACTCAGTGAGCTAACTTGAAAACATCTCCCTCTCATATTTGTTACAGGGTGCTAATACACAAGAGAGACTCATTCAGCAGGTCTGCTTTTGTCCTTTCACTTTGCTTCAATATCAATGATTTTGTAGAAAAATCTCACACTACATCCAAGCTATGCATCAGGCCCAAAGAGGCACTGTTGTGTGTTTCTGAAAAGGGAACGAGAAAGCAACCAAGATATTCACTTGCAAGCTGTGGAACGGTTTCTATTGCTCAATAATATACAAAATTACTGCTACAGTGCATTCATAGGAAGAAGGGTATCCTGCTTTGTGATCTTTTGCTGGCTTCCAAACCCAGTATAAGAGAAAATAACGTGTCACACAGTTCTCACACTATGTTTTCAGATATAGCCATGAAGCTGCCCTGCTTCATTTGTGAACACCCTAGCGAGTGGGAAGAACCTGAGCTGGGCTTTCTGCTCTACCTAGGCAGAGGCTGACAGTGACCTCTCTGAGAAACCACACAAGTGCCCAGCTAAGTGCAAACTGTGGGGCTTCCACGCTGAGGTTTATTTCTCCTGTTGTCTGTGCCTGGCTTTTGGTTGCAGAGGGAGAATCTTAAAATTCTTGTTCTTTGGAGAGAGACTGTATTTGCAGGACACAGTTTTCCCTCTTTCAGAGGCCAGCTCCACTACTGAGGCAAATGAAGCACAGGCAAGAGAGGCTCTTTCCTAAGTGCAACAAAAAAATGCACAGTGCCAGACATCACCACAGGCAGGCACCAAGGGCAGCATATCACACTGAAACTGCAGACATCGCAGAGTCAAACTGCTAAAAAAAAGCTATTGGAAACTTTTAAAAAGAAAAAAAAGTCAATTTGAAAATCCTTCCAGGTACTCAAGCTGGATGTCAAATTACAATCAGCTGAAAAGTTCTGTCTTTCAAACACAAAAATCTTCGCCAGTCTTATTACAATGCAACTACAGCAGTGGCTGAGTATATATTTTGCACATTTCCTGCCATATCTATCTGGTAAAACAAACCAAAAACAACAACAAAAAAAATCTAAATACTAAGCATGCATTCTTCCTGTAATGACCTTCCCTCTGCTTTATTGTGTACAAGCAGACAGTAAAAAAACCAATAAGAGAACATCCAACAATACATGAGAGACAGATTTAAAAAGTAATATCTCCAAAGAGCTTGAGAGGCAAAAAAAAGATACTTGGAAAGCCAGAGAAAGGGTTAAACCCAGAGGGGATCGGAGTGGTGTAACTGCCAGTTTAATACACAGAGGACCCTGAAAGCAGAAGGCAGGCAGGCAGTTTGGTACCTCACTTGTCTCATGAGACAGTTCACCACCTCCCATCCTGTATTACAAACCAGCCACCCTAGTGTAACAGCTTCTGGTCTCTACTAGCCTTGAATGAATTTGAACAGGTATCTTGAACCCTCATGCCCCACACAGAGCTCTTGCTGTATAGATATGCTTTGGCTGAGCACAAGTTATGGGTCCAGTGCAGCAGCACCAGATGAAATTCCCAGCCTTGACTTCTGGGGATGCCAGGAGGGATGACCTACTAGGCCCTTCTAACCTTAACATGTGGTAACTCACTGAAATCACGCCATTTCCCACACTGACTTCTTACAACTGCAGTCCAGTGGAGCCTTTATACTCGCTTTACTCTAAGGCAGTATGGCCTAACAAACAGCAGCAGAGTTAATTGGCCTTAGCATTGAAATCATAGGTTAAGCCATAAATAACACTAGTCTGAGCAAACGATGAAGCAATGTTTACAGCTTTCAGACTAAAGAAACCTGTTCAATGTTTTTGTTTACTTACTAAAGTGGAGTGCTATCTCTGCTGACACAGACTCTGACCTGGTTTATCTACATTGAAAATGCAATTGCATTACTCTTTGGCAAGAGAGACTTTTTTAAAATCAGACATAACAGCAATACATTAGGGGGAAGAAACTGAGAACCTCCAAAATCTTGAATTGAGGTTTTGGAGTGGTGAGAAGCTATACTGGCTGTCAATTCCTTCCACACTCACCAAAGAACCCCTGATCATTGGTCTTCAGTATTTAGTGCTGTTTTAACAAAGAGAGGATGAGCAGATATGACAGCATAACTGGGATTCTGGTACACTTGCAACCGGTTAAAAGAAAGTAATCAAATATTGTGAGGCCAAAAGAGTCCTTTCCATGATTTCCCTTTCCAGAAGTATGAAAATCCTATTTTCAACTCAACTGAGACACATATTAAAAAAGGAAAAAAAAAAAAGACATTTTTCAGCTACACAACTGCTTCACTCTGAACTGATAACTCATCGTGGCCTTTAAGAAAGGTATTTTGGGGAAAAAAAGAAACTATTACTCTCCCTTGCCCAAGAAATGTAACTGTGGCACTAACAGGATGACTGCAAGCCCTCCTCTGCTCACCTCAGAGCTATTTTGCCCTGTCATTAATGTGCTTACCTGTTTAGACTGTAAGATATTTAAGTTATATAAGATACCCTTCAAAAAACAGTTCTTGGGCACAGGGACAATCTTGTGCTCTAAGTTTTCATGAAGTCCACCAAGGTGACGTTCTCAGGCATGCCACCCCTCCCCTGGCTCAAACCATAAATTAATAACATTTAACACATGATATCTTTCACAAATACCTCCGTACATTACTAGCGTATGCAGCAGAAGTTAAAGTGTCATGACTCTGCAATTTATTGCACCACTTCTACCTATGGATGCATAAGAATAATAAACATAATGATAAAACTTGGCACTATCTAGCTCATAAGCAAATTGCGTCAAAAGATACTTCCTAACTGCAGCTCATTACCGCTGTGCTGAAAAAACTTTCAACCTACATAAATTTGAAGTAGCGCTTCTCTACTCCTATTTCTGCATATTGTCTGAAAGGTAAGTGAGATATCATGAATCTGAGAGGATAAGCAATGCTTTATTTATTTATTTTAATGCTAAAGCAGTTAAACACACAGCTTGTATACAAGAGAGGTTCTGAATTCCCTTGGTAAACTATCAAGGGGTTTTACACCACTGCACTCCATTATAATAAATCAGTGCCTTTCAGGTAAAAATCAATAGTGACATTCAGGACTCGACCATCTGGCACATGTCCCTTTTTGGGGTAGAGTTGACTTCTGGTTTTAATGTTAAAAATATTTCTAGACAGTGGTAGAGCTTGCTATGGAAGGATTAGCACAGGACACTATGGGGCTGGACTCTGTTGTTGTTTGCACATTTAACTCAATGACAGGGATTCCTGACCCATAACTGAGATGCCTCCGCAGACCGGCAGTGCCAATAATAAATACCAGCTAGTTTTCCTCTTCAGCACTGGTCAGTGTCTCTCACATTTTATGCGGCAGCAGGACACTGCCCCTCACACCCCATGCTGGAAGTATGGAGCTCTCAAGCTTTCCATGCCCCGGACGTTTCAAGAGGATGTTTACAACTAGCACAGCTGAGGGAAAATCAAAACAGATGGTAGACAGATGTGAGTGGAGTCAGGAAGGGCAAAGCTGCCTGGAAATGTTTTTAACACTGTCACTCTCTCATTTACCCAAAACCACCCCACAGGCATCAGCAGGGAGTGGAGGAAGTCTCACACAACCAGAAAAAGCATCTGCATCACCTACACGGTGTCCCAGAAAGGCCTGAATTTTCACATGTTGATCAAACTACAACCAAACCAACAGCACCTCTTTCCATTCCTCTGTATTACAATTTCCCTCCCCTTCAGAGCACAACAGGTCATACACAATGGCAGCACCTGTGCTCCCTGACGAGGGGTGCAGACCTTGCTCCAAAGGAGCTGGAACACTGCACAAACAGCCATGACTCTTAGATAAGTGCTGGACAATTATTATCCACATGTTATAGATAGACAAAGAGAAGCAGACAGTAGACAGTCATGCTTACAGTCATACAGGAGATAAGTCACTGATCTAAGAAGGGATGCCAGGGGAGCTACCTGCCTGCCTGTTATCCTCAGCTGCTCTGACCAGGCTCCCTCCCAAATCCCGGGGATTTGCACCTGGACAAAGGAAAATGGGCACAGGTTATCTGCTAGCTATCAGGAAATGAGTAAATGTCAGGTCTCTGTTTTTTAAAATGAAATCTACTCTTGTATGCCCTTACCAGACAGCAGAAGAAAATTAATGTCTTCAGAACAAAAACTTGAATATATCACCCTAGCAGCCTTCTGCATTATGACCCTCACACTAATCTTATTAAGAGAGAGGTTACTGGGCTCTTTGTTGGTGAACAGCACATTAATGAGATCTCCTTGAAATAATCCTATCTCTAATATGCAGGGAAAATTACATTTTCCAGCATAATTACTATGTCAGTCGAAAACTGCAACTCCATCATTAATTGCTTTTCTCCAGATTCCAACAGCTTCTTGTCAAGCAGTAAAACTCCAGGAAGAAGAAGGGGAAGGAAACCCAGGCAGTTTATCTTATTAAGTAAAACCAACAGCAGCTCTGGGAGGCTTTGCCTGGCTGGAGTCTGTTGTTTTAACAGTGGGAGCTGCAGACATCCCGGCAGGTTGATCAGAAGTAGGTCACTTCATTAGGGTGCTTCGCTAGGGCACATCTGTGATCTGCCACATCTCCTCCCCATAACCTCTCCTGCCCAGACCATCTCAGTTGCACCCCTTGGGGGACCACAGTGGCACACAGCAGAACTCATCCCCAGCAGTGGCCCGTGAAACCAAACCGCTCTCCCTGTAAGCCGTCAAGTCTCCTAGATGAGACAGCGTCAAGCCCAGTCACATCTTGAGAGGGCTGGCTGAGGAGAAACCGGTGCCATGAAGGGAAGCATGGTAAATTGGAAGGTGACACCCATGTCCTTCTGCTCAGCCCTAAGCCAAGGGCCAGGGCAGTAACAAGGAAGGAGTTACACACTGTTATCTTTTAGATAAGACACAAAGGCAGATGTGACCAAGTGAAGCTGCTTCCTAGAGAGTGTTTAATATCCCCTCAGGGTAGGGGAGCAGGGAAGGTGCAGGGAGGGTGAGGAGGGATGCTGCTGGGCAGAGGTGGGAAGCAAGGTGTCATGGGGGGCAGCAAGACCTACTGCAGCAAGAGGATTTGTGCCCCAATGACAGCGGGGTGACCTGGCACCTGCAGCCCTGCCACCAACTTGCTTGCACTCAGTAAGGGCATTCAGCTCCCTTCTTAAATTTGAGGCATTTCCAGTTTGTCATAAATAAATAAACTTCAAAGGTGGTGGGCTCCCAGTTTTCCATCTGGTAACAAAAGATCTCTTTGAGAAACTAAACACAGCTAAGTGTGAACAAGGAAGCTAAACCTGACACCTTGCTTGTGAAAAATACGGCCATAACTTCGTACTTTCATCTGCAATAAAAGCATAATGCTTTGTCTGAGAATGAAAACATTGTAAAACAATAAAATATTGGTCTTCCACAGCCTCTATCAGAAAATGGGGCTTACATGAGAAGATTAAAAACACACAAGTCAGAGTTTGGGCCTTAGTAAAACATTAACAGCTTTGGGTCAGTAATCATTTGTCAGGTGCTTTATTCAGGAAAAACATGTGGTTATCACTGCCTATTGCTGCCAAACTGCAGAGGGGTTCTCCTTTCCCCCCACCCCAGGAGTCTTTAAGGATAACTGACAGAGCATTGTTTTTAATTCAGGAGAAGTGTTAGTCAGCTCCAGCTGACACACATCAACTCCCCAGACTGGGTAACTAACTGCAGAAATAGTTCTGACACTACATACACACCTAGTGCCTTACGGCAAGCTCCCTCCCACCTCAATAAGCCTGGAAAACAGTACACAACAAAGAATGTATTTCTAACATGCACTTATTTGCTGAAGGACAAGCAAAGATGGGAGCAGAAAAAGTAAGATTCCTGGGGGGTGTGGAAATATATCTGTATCTATAACATATATATATCTGAGAAAGAAGGTATTTGAAGGAAGGAAATAAGAAACCGAATTATGCCTTTTTAATCACTTTTCACTGAGGGTGAAAACAGGAAACGGTTTGCAAAACGTTAATGAATGGAGAACTTACCTAGCAACAAAAAGCTTGCCTGCAGGGAAGTCGGTGGAATAGGGGCCCTGAAACAGCTGCCCAAGAGGAAAGGAATAAAGGGACCCCTAACCATCAAGATACTTGAAAAGGGACAAGGGGAAAAAAAAGAAATGAAAGACAAATTACACAGCAAGAAACAGCTTTATTCTGAATGGGGACAAACAAGCCAGCTAAGAGGTTTCCAGTCCACTTGACTAACTGTTGACATTCTGTTCTGCCAAAAGCAGAGGAGTTGTTCTTCATTAAAGTTTACCTCGTGAATACTCTCTGTAAAAAGCCAGAAGTGCCATCCAGTACCTGTGCCACACAGCCGCAGCACATACATGGGTGGAATCACTCCTGTCCCTGCAATTAGACCTCCCAGGGTTCCTATGTGACTTTAAAGCAGACGCACAGAAGAGAAACGTACTCAGACCTCCTCTTTGTCTGTGCCACATGGTCTTTGCCAACAACATCGAGCAAGTTTGCCATGTAAGAAGAGCAACAACTGAAGAAGGAGAAGCAGCAAAGCCTTGGCCACATTGTGAGCCCTATGTGAGACCCCCAAGACAAACAGACCGACCTGATCGCTAGTGCTTACAGCCAAGCAGCAGGCAGCCTTCCCAATGTCTCTGCCTTGTTACCACACAAGATCCTCATGCATCTTATATGCAAATAAGCTACTTCAATAAGATACATAACACTGCATCAGTTGCAGGATGCCAATTTTCTCTACTTCAACCATTTTTAGTAAAGAAGTTGCAGAGACAAAGACACACAAGTCCTTCTTGGGGGACACACCACCAAGCCTATTTTCTCCTACCTCTGTTGTTTTATAGTCGCTTTTCCCAGGTGCTGATTGAGTTGCTAGCAAAGGTACACCTGGGTGAGAGTGGAGAGGTTTCTCAGCAGCTGCCTTTAATCAAAAAAGCCTTCTTGCTGAGAGGGCCTGACCCACCCATTAACTTCTCCCGCAATATCCCATTTTATTACACTACACATGAAAAACAACCCCTGGGGAGCGAAGAAGAGAAGAAAACCCTGCATCAAGAGGGTAACAAATGACCTTTCCTTTGTCCCTAGCTGCTCAGCCTCTGAGAGGCAGCTGAAAACAGAAACTCAGCCAGCCAGTCAGACAGGAACAAATCCTCTGTTTGCTGAGTGAGCATGGCAGCAGGCTGTTTCTTGTGGCTGTGGAAAACTGCTCATGATCCAGTGAGGCAGGTTAGGGCTAAAGGACCAGGAGAGCTTTCAGCAGTGACCTACGCCACCTCCTTCCCAGATGCTGCACACATGTGGCTCTTCCTGCTCCTGGGGACAACAGGTCAGTCCCTGCAGCTTTGGGAGAGGGCAACCTTCCTTCCTTCTGCTATTTGACATCCAGCTCTCAGCAGCATCTTTGAGACTGTCATCCCGATGAGCTGTGTATGTGCTCCGAGGGGTGCTGCACGAGTCATGGCTGGGATTTTAAAAGATACTTTCCCAAGCCCAGAGAGATTCAGTAGTAGAGAAAAGAGTACTCAGCTCTCAAAAAAAGGGTCAGCAACATTAACGCCTACTTTGTCACACAAGTATTATTTATTTTTTAAATAGCTGAATCAATTTAAAAAAAAAAAATATATTGAAGAAGTAATTCTGACATGGCCAGAGACCCCAGTTCAGCCAATACAAGGTCTGGAGCAGGATTTGAAAACAGGAGCAAAGCTGGATGCAGGCCACCATTTTATTTTTTTTTGCAGCAGCATTTGGATTAGATAGGAGAAACAACAGCCTTCCTCTAAGAGCCCTTCAGCTCTTTGCACCCATGAGTACAGACCATTTGTTTGGGGAATCAAATTCCCCAAATTCAGGGGGACTTCTCTGTGTGGGGCAGGGGGGCACTCACAGAAGCTTTGAATCACGATGGCTGCATAAAGGTATTTTGAATGTGCTTTTTTTTTCTGTGCATCTGACTCGTTAGCTGCTTACTTAGACATAAATCTGTGGGGTTTGGGTTTTTTTGCTTTTAAATACCATATTATATCAAATGGGAAAACTTGGTATTTCAGAATGATCAGATTACTTTAAGTTAGTGAGGAAAAATGAATGAATTTAAGACTTCATTCAGGCCTATACCTCCTGCAACACAAAATGACAGGACTTTCACAAAGATGCCACAATGTAAGTTCTCAGATAAACTTAAGTGATTTTATCTGCTTTTTCATGTTTTTGCTTAGCACAAAGTCCACCAGCTGGGCTGGATCATAAAATGAATATGAGATTTTATTATGAACCGTATGATACCAGCAGGAGCAGAGAAAGTTGAAAACTGCCTGAATGTT
Source organism: Theristicus caerulescens (assembly GCA_020745775.1). Lineage (NCBI taxonomy): Eukaryota > Metazoa > Chordata > Aves > Pelecaniformes > Threskiornithidae > Theristicus > Theristicus caerulescens. The sequence goes on along the minus strand of CM036564.1, from coordinate 22,422,440 downwards.
TAATGTTGGGCACTAAAGAAAAACACTTTCCCCTTCTCTTTTATTTATTTTCTTGGGCTTTTCTAAAGCTGAGATCTCCCTTAGCCTGCCCAGCCTGACAATCACTTCAATGATGCCATATTAAGAGTAACAGCCTCACAACCAAACCCACACAAATCAAGAGAGTCCACTGGCCAATAACTAAAATGGGTCAGACCCTCATTACAGATTTTTGCCCCATCCATACTGACAGGTCACCCACTGAAAGAACTCTTATACAACGCTCTTTGTTAATTATGTGCAAAGTGGTTTGAGCAACATTCAAAAACTGAAAATGATGTGGTCATGAAAAATTGCCTGGGCATTTGAAGAGACAATCACATCTCTGGCAAAAATAAAATTAACAATAAAAACATGACACTCTCCAAGGACTTTCATTTTATCTGCAAGAACTTGTGGGCTTTCAGTTCCCAGGTGATATATTGACTATTTTTGGATGAAATGCCTGATCATTTATTGCTAAAACTCTACTCAACTATTAAAATGAAAATATATCAAAGAGAAAGCTAGGTCAGAGTCAGCTAACTGTCTGTTTGGTGAGCAAGGAGCACCACATTATAACTCCTCAGTAAAATCCTACCTTTAAACCAGGCTGAGAAAGTAACTCACTGATTCCTGCTGCTTTCCTATGGTTAACAGATGTTAATGCCAACAGTACCAAAAGGCACTACCAGCAGGTCTGAAAGGGATGGTAGGACAGTTGATGTTGGTATTGAGTTCAGTGACTCCAGAGGTATATTGTATCAAGGCACTGAGCCATTACTAACAAGTAATTCCCAGATTTCATAAATAATTATCAGATGCTTTCTGCCATAAGTCAAGCCCCTGGAGAAATCACTGTACATACCCAGAGACAGACGTTTGCTGTGAAATTTTTCTCCCTGTGCCCCATCTCTTCTCCCTCCAGCCAATACTGATGACTCCACAGCCACATCCCCGGCAAGCATTGGAAACCCCCTACAAGGGAGGAATGCTCCAGCAGCCCCTCTAGAGCTTCCACAGAGCAGGGTCTTCCAGACTGCCCAGAGCAGTGCTTGGGCACTCCAAAACCCCACCTTGTAAACACAAACCTTTGCAGCACAGCTGAGGAAAGGCCTGCAAATAATTGCCCTACCCCATACTTACCTGCTCCATCACATCCCAGTGACTCACCCCACAGCCTTGAGTAAGGTTCACTGCCTGAGCAGTGCTTTCCATGGGCAGGAGGGAACAAGCCCACGAGCTGAACCCCTACACTAGCTGTCGTCTGCTCTCCCAAGGTCTGTGTGCACCTTTCTCTAGGAGTTCATGTGGGCCAGAGAAACCAGTAGCTCCCTACATAGGCTTGGTCCACCTGAACACCATTGTGGAGCACAGCTGGCTCTTTCCAAAGACTTTAGGACCAGAACATACTGATTTCCATGTCTTGCAGGCCCCCTCCATCACCTCACTGCTGTCTGACTAAGGGCCAAGATACCCTGAAGTCTCACATGTTGTTTCTACAAAGATCACAAAACTACTGCTATGGCTGCCTGGAAAAAAAAAAAAACATTTTGTCTACCCCCACTTGCATAAACTGTGGGCAAAGAAAAGGCCATTGCCACTGCTGCTCAAAGAAAAGCACTTGCCTCAACAGATTAATATAGAGAGACTGGAGGGAGAAGAGTTTGTCTTGTTGCTCAGCCTGCCTTACTCTGAAAGCTGACCCTCAAGCAGGCAATGTTGCCACTAGTAAGATTGATAAGAGCACCTAGCACTGCATGGAAATCCCTCAAGCAGCATCACCCTTCTGCCAATGGCTTTTGGCTCTCCACGGTGCTCAGCCTTCCTTAAGAAGGATACCCCCAACCTGTCCCTCTGACGTATGCCTGTAAGCACGGTGTTGTGTCTGTTCCTGGGGTATGTGCCACTCTGGGACAAACCACCCTGTTCTCAGCAATGTTTCAAACATAATCATGAGCCTGTTTCTTGTCATTCAGGGCTGTGTGGGAGCTCAGCACTAGGCTGGTCAGGGCTCCGGGCAAACAGTCAATATTTGGTTGGCAATACCAAAGAGACCTTGGTGAAGATCAGAATAGGGACAGCACAAAGCTTCACTCTGGTTTTAGCTATGGACCTGTTTTACATCCTGAGGACACTGTGGGACTTGACCATTGACACCGTTGCACAGGTTATCCATGCATGCAAAACATGCGCCATAAGCAAAGAGCCAAGTGGCTAAAGCCTCTCAGGTATAGAGGACAGTGGCTGAAATACCAATATGGGGAAGCCTGGCAGATTGATTATATTATATCACACTACCTCAAACCTGCCAAGGCTCCCCTGAGAGGAGCAGGGAGTTGGACTCAATGATCCTTATGTGTCCCTTCCAACTAGAGATATTCTGTGTTTCTGTGGGTAAACGCAGGAGGCCTGGCACAGTTGCACCAGCAATGCGTGGAGAACGCCTGCATACCATGCATGTTCTAGGAATGGGGTCATCCAGACCATGCCAGAGGTTACTACATAGGGATAGATCGAGCACTCCTGAGGTTTGCCCATGGCATACTTACTAGGGTGTTCTCAGGACGTTGAAAAAGTTGCTTCAAAGCCTCGATGACGTAGACATGGCCTGAAGACAGCTACCAAAAGCTCTGTAACAGAACAGACTAGAAGTTGTTATTGGTTTCCCAACACCTGAACTGCTTTTGATAAACAATTAACATCAAAAAGGAAGGTAGCCCACACATGCCAGAGGGACTTGCACTGAGGCATTTACTGAAACCCTTTGACATGGCTGCATTCCCTATGTGCTCTGCTGTTCTCCAAAAAGCAGCGTAATGCACTGCCTGGCTGCCTGCTGCTCTGAACAACCCTCTCGCGTCCTCACTACAAGAACACTGCCACAACCAGAGTAGGGTCCTTCACTCTGGAGAAGGACAACTGACCAGCTGTGGCTTCTGCAAAATCTCTCCTCCTCGAAGACAGTACTGAACAACATAACCGAGAATGTACAGGAGTAAGAAAAGGCCTGTTGGCCTGAGAAATTGGCCAAGAAACTCTCAAATCTTACTTTGGCTTCTGGCACTGTTACCTCTAGAAATTTAGCAAAACTTCCTAGTCTCCATTTCTTTATATGTCAAATGGATGAGATTTGTCTTCTGGGAAGTACCTCAAGTCATACACACAACATAGAGCAAAGTACTGTTACTTGGGTTTTTATTGCTGCCTGTTCTGAATGCTGATCTTCTTTCCTTTTTTTTTTTTTAATCAATGTGCAAAAGGTATGCTTAAAAAGTACATTGCATTGAGGCAAGTTCACTGAAGATGCTAGTAGAAAATGAAAGCATGAGGATTTATGGAGAAGATTGCTGTTAATTGCAAACTATCATAAATTAAGATGGCCTCATTAAATCAATACAATAAGCAATTAACAGACCACTTCACATGTTCTGTTTTGTAGGAGATTCTGTCAGAAGCATGCTGAAGTTTACAGAGTGAGAACCATGATTACTGAGCTGTTTGTTCTGAAAATGAATTACTACTTTATTAGAAATTAAACCAAAATAAAAACTGCCTAAATTTATACAAAACGCTTTCATCTTACATGAGAGGAGAAGAGGAAAAGGACTCAGCTTGTCTGCACTGTGAGAGGAATTCATGTGCCAGTCCTACATTAATGCCTCAACATCTCTTTGAATGATGGATGGCTATATGCCCCCACATCCCATGCTTTGCTAGCCTCATGCCACATGCCTGTATTTCTTCACAAATGCACTGAAATTAAGATAATGCAACAACAGACCAATGGACCAGTAACTGAAAAAAGGAAAGAAGTGGCTGAAGTAATGCTCTTGCTCTTTGTGCCACAAAGTGGCTGGAGAAGCACTTTGTGTGTCCAATGTGCAGTAGTGGGCAAAGGATTAATGAAACAGATGCTTCAAAGCAGAAGATGTTGCTCTGTATGGATGCTTTACTCAGTGCCAACTATCTCTAATAAAAATGCTAATGTTAAAGTGAAAACAGAAGTCAGAATCTCCTGTTACGTACACCTAGGGAAACACGAACTATTTTGATTAATTTTTTAATTACACTGTTCTCACCTCAGCCTGAGAGGAATCAGGCCTCTGTTCCCAGTATGGGAAAGCTGATCAGCTCTACAAGAGCAGAGCGGTATTTCTAAAGCTAGGCTATCCCCCCATGAGGAGTCCTTGCATAGGAAACACTGAAGGTCTGTATTCTAGCAACTGCAAACTGCAAAGAGTTTCCAAACTCCTTGAGTTTCCAATTATTTTGTGCCTTTTCTTGTATACAACTTACTACTAAAGCAAAGTATGGTTTATGCTGGGGACAGGAAAAGTGACATGAGCATTACATGGAGCCTGTAAACTGTAATATTGTTTTTTGATATATAAAAGATAGAGTAAATACTTGCCTGTCAAATCAAGCAAACCACTTGCTTTTTCATCATCCCAGGAAGATTTTGTGGTTGGGCTGGTAGGCTTTTCCACAACATTTGCCATAGTTTAACATTTTCCCTTCAGATTAAGCAGGGGAAGAGTAAAACCAAGCTAAACAGAAAGCAAACTCAGGAAGAGCAGAAAGAGAATAGAAAACTGTTCTTCAAAACAGGAAGCTTCCTGTTTAAACATCCACTCTTCAAACCTATTCTTTATAAAACCCTTTTAAAATTACTAAGCATTAGTTAAATCTCCATTTCCAGCCACATCAATATGCACCCACTCAAGCCATTTCTAATCAAGCTGAGACAGAAGAAGGGCAGATGGAAAGACAATGGACAACCACTCCCCGGTGGCAAAGCTAAGCTATTAGCTCAGTATTGGTCTGTGTAAGATGAGCAGATTGTTTTGGTTTGTAATTTATTCTTCTGCTGGGATCCTGTTAACATGTCCTTACTGTGATGGAGACAGCTTTAGCTCAGCTTGGATTCCCCAAAGACAGTCCAGGGTTGAATGGGTGCCCAAAGTCACTTTTGGAAGTTATTTTTTACAACAGAGATCATCCTTGATACAAAAATTCAAGACTCTTTGTAAGTGAGGCTGCAAAAGCAACCCATGGCCATAAAAAACAGAATTAGAGTCCAATATCACCAAAATTCAGAGAACTCCATGCATGCCCCATACACCATGTGCTCTACCAGAGTGTTCAAGGCTCATTTTGTCCCTGCCAATTTTAGACTGGTCTCTTCAGCTTTCTTAGGGAATGTAAGCGATGCTTAGCATAACTACTAACTGGACTCAGGAAAATGAGCAATGTGGAAAGAAAATATAGTTTCTGCATACCGCAGTATATTAGCATTGCCAACACAGAAATGGCTAAAGGAAACAATGCTATGAGATGCCATTTATTATGTTGCAGTGAGGATTGAAGATAAACGGCAAAACCAAAGTCATTCTCAGTTAGCCATTAAGGCAGAAAAATTGCCTTTTGCATTTCCAGAGGAGCTTTCGTCATGCTACGGAACAGCAGTAAAACACAAAGCCCATGCAGAAGGCAACTATATAAGATGCAGAGAAGGGGAAAGACCAAGAACATCAAGGAAAAGCCCATTTCATGAAGGGCACACGTTAACATCCATACAAACTTCTGACTTCAAACATTTTAACGTTTAACGATATGGACTTTTACATAGAGTAGATTGTGTAAACTAGAAGGGTGGTGCCTTCTAGTTGATGCCTGTTCCTGCTAGAAAGAACCAAATGCCCCATCTCTTGGGCCAGCACTTCCCGCTTTCAGATAGGCTTCAGTCTCCATAGACAATGCACTATGTCTATGGAGAGGGTGCAGGAGGAGCTATGGTGGCAGGGGAAGACTTTCCAGAATTTCCAGAGTTCTTTGCTGGCACAGGTCTCCCCGCCTCATGCTCTTTCATCGGTACCTATGGAGTCAGACTGCCTTTTGCAATTATTCCTTTCTCTGCTGCAGCAGCCAGCCTCACTGATATCTGCCACAGCCCAAGTAAAAAAGGTCTCTCATACTCAGTGCAAATTATTTCTAAAACATGTTGCAAGGTCTCTGGGTGCTACAGCCTCTGATGCAAATTTTGCAGTAGTTTCAGGTATATTCTATTCGCAAGGCTTATATTTAACTAATAGAGTAGCTCCTGATTTTTTTTGTTTTTTAAAGCAAACTATATATATAGACTACATAGAGAGACAGAGACTATATCTGTATGTCGTGTGTTTATATGTAAATATATACACCGTATATATATCATTCCTAAGATTCTCATTCTAACAATTGTATCTTTTCATGTTACTACATAGGATAAAGAGGCAGAGATAGAAAAAATAAACACTGCCTATAATTGTCTGTAGCAGATAGAGTATCACACAGTCTGGAGCTCAAACAATTCAAACTGGTAGACAAACTGCAGCTGCAATTCTTAGTGTTATTTTTAACTCCATTCTCCCACTCAGGCTGTCTTGTCACCTCTCTCCATCTCTGAGACACACACATTAAACCACAGTCTGATAGTGTAATTGGCACCTTTGTCAACAAAATATATTTGTCTCCCTGGGATAGTGAAATATGTGTCACGAATGAGATTTCTGGTGTTTAGCAGCAATCTACAGGGAAGTGTTAATTAGAACAGACTGAGCCACAAGGAAGCTCAACAGACACAAACTAATTAGCACCAACAAGTGTAGCAGGGCAGCTCTGTGGAGGCAGCACTCCATCACGGGCTTCTAAGAAGTTAGTGCTCTTTCCTATTTCTTGGCTTTAGTATCAAAATGACATTAAAACATATGCCACTAGACCAGGAGTCCCATAACCATATAGCGGGAAGATCTGCTTTTTCTCCATCACCCACTTACCTTCATCAATTCATTCTCATCACAGTGTTCAACTCGGTCTATCCACAAAGTCAAAGATCTTCAAGATTTCATCCAGGTAGGAGAGGGTAGGTCCTCAGAAAGGTATGCATCCCTCCTGAGTCCCAGCTGGACCAACAGTTTATAAATGCTACCAGTTTCCTCAGGGAATCTAAGAACATTGGGTGTCAGTGCAGAATTGAACTAGACAGCTTCAGTGCAGAACAGCAAGGGGTTCTAAAAGTCCAGCAGGAATCTGGGAAAATAAGAACTAGAAAGAGACATTCAGCATGTCAGCTTAAGAGTTTACAGCTTAAATATTGCTGACTAGCTGACATTACTCAAGAAAAAATATGCTTCCTAAGTGTTGCATCAGATGTTCTCCAGATGAATCCCCATTTTTTCTCAGATGCAACCTAGCAGATGGACTTGTGCACAAGTAATTCTGTAAGCAGATAAATAAGAAGCTGGAGATGCTAAAAAAATAAGATAAAAAATAGAAAGTAGTACAAAGCATCATATTCAATGCTTTTGTTTCTCACATTCCTGTGCTCATTAATTTCCTCATTTTTAAGGGAAAAGATTTCAGACTGAATACAGGTTATACATAATACTAGTAACCAATGGGTCAGCATCCACAGTTTCCCCAGCTTCTGGCTTATAGCTATAAAATTGAAAGTAATACTGTAAGCATAAGAAAGAACCCATCCCCACAAACACCTGAGACTTCAATAAACTTACTTGCTAAATTTTGCCTTTGTATCATGGCTATTTAAAACACTACATGTCCCCCAGTTCATATTTCCCTCTGCCAGCAGCCCAAGCTCCTTCTTGATTCAAGCATGTAATTCCTTTAATAAACACAACAATGCTAGAACTCTTTGGTATCTTGTCCTCTTACTTCTTTTGGTCAAGAACTTACCTCATCTGATGGTTACAAGCTTTCTTCTCCACTCCAGTCTAAATTTGCTTGACAGGCATAAAAGAATGTAGTGTTAAAACTGGTTCCTAACTAAACAAAAGTCAAAGTACAAGTCCAGTCAAAGCTAATGGGAGCTGTGGATGCATAACACATGCTAAGAACAAACCATTTCACCATGCTTTTAGATACATGTGTTCGAGCATTTTAACAGTAAGCATCTTTTGGCACAAATTAGATTAGGAGGAGGTTTTTCAACATTAATGATATGACCAGTCCCTACTGGCCCATACAAATTTCTAAAAGCATCTGTTCTCAAAACTGAATTTCAGATATCAAAAAAGGCAGGATTAGAAAAGCAAGGGGGAAAAAGTGTTCTTGCCTGCGTTCCTCATCTTGGCTCTGCAGAAAAAACAAACAAACAAAAACAAAACCAAAAAAGATGAGGGTGTTAGGCTGAGGGCATCATCCTCACATATGACTGAGTCAAGAAGGAGCTAATGGGCCAAATGCTTTTATTACTGCATTCAGATAGCACAACATATGATCACAGCAGTTTACAAAGGATTGAAATATACATACACCCTCTTTAAGCCGTGTTTTCTTTCCTTTTACACTAGTAGAGAACTGAGACCAATATTATCCACTCACAGTAACACCATGGTACCTTCTGCTACAGAAAGGAGCTGATCAGCTATCCATATTGTGTACTGAAGCAGATGGTGTGTAAATACCAGGAGCCTAATGATACCTAGCATTTCAGAGATCCCATTTCTTTATCATAGCAGAGTTTAAATTAAACTGCAAATACTGCAAAACACATAGGGACAGATTCTTTCTTCTCACAAACCATTGCAATAAGAATGAACTCCAGTCAAGTCAACAAAAATAGAGATGTAAAACAAGTATCAGAAGCGAATCAATGTTCTTCAAACCCATACATGTTACAGAAAGCATCAAGATTACTTATATCCGGTGATCGTAACTGTATCAATCACACAAGATCTGTCCAGACTGGAGTTTTTGCAATGGGCACATGCAAAAACCACTTTTTCCCCTGCTCCCCACCCAGAGAAAAGCAGAGGGACCGAACTGTACTAAGCAAGCCTTGATTTCTAATTGCTTGGACAATCTGGAAGGGAATTATGTTACATAAACCAAAGCAGTCATGCAATTTAACATGCTTTACATAACTAAGCAATGAAACATCTACAGTATACCTCAGCACACCTCAGACCACTTCAAGCATTTGCCTTGTAGGTCAACTGAGGCCTTGTGGACAGCTGTTTGAAAGACATTACATTAAAACACCTTTGCTTAAAGATAATTTTCTTATTGTTATTTAGGCATTTACATGAACTATGACCACGTAGATTGCTTTCTCCTCTTGCTGCTAATTCCTCACCATCCATCAGGGCAAGGACAGAAATCTGGCCGGATATATTCACACACCCTACTGTTTTTCACCCTTGTCTATCACCCTGGCGGTCAACAGCGAGAGATGGGCTTGCAGAAGACCTGAGATACAGTGTAAAACACAAAGCCTGTGGTCAAGCGAAGAACCGGTTAGGCTCTTAGAAAGCAAATCCCTTCTCTGAGACTATTCACCAGACTACTGGCTATGAGAGACAGAATTCGAGAAACATGGTTTTCTTTTCATTATTATGCTATCTCTTTCTTATTTCCCTTTCTCCCAGGAGAAATGGGTAAGGGAAACACTATTACTTTTGTTTACAGTTCATTTTAATTCTGAACTCAGAGGAGAGCACAAGTGAGATCCAGGCTTGCCATCCATTTCATTGTTTCGCTTGTGCTAACACAGAGACACTCGAGCCTGGGTCGCAAGCATCATAATGATGGACTTATTTGAACAAAGAGGAAAAAATACAAGATATTTGCTTATTCTACCTCCCCTTCAAACACACACACCATTCTAAAAATAATTTTCCTTTCCCCTTGAGGAATAAAAAAAGAGTAATCCTGTGCGTCATCAATTGCACACCCAAGAAAGGAGGTACCAGACACAAATTTGTTTAATACCTGATCAAAGGTTATGTGTAGCATAAGGGAATCCAAACTCTTAACACATCTGGGGCCAGCTAGTGGGACACTGGTATAACTACGCTGAAGTGTCTAGGTTTAAAGCACGTACTGATTTGCTCCTTTGATTTTGGAAAGAGCAGGCCAGCTCCTGTACAAGCCTACTGACCTGCTGTGGCGGAAAGCTGTGCTAGGTCTGTCTGACTTGATGCAACATGCTTTAAGGTCTCAGAGTTACACAGACTGATTATGAAATGAAATGTGATGATGAAATACACTAATTATCAAACTCCTAGATCAGAATGGCATTTTTTTTAATCCAATTTTACTCATCTGAACAGTAAAAAACTGCTTAAAGTGTCTTTTGAACTTACTGTGTAACACTGCTGCTGTGGTTTCCTGCAGCCATACAGGTAATTGGGAGACCTTGTGTAGCACACAGTTGCTCTGATTTGCTCCTCTCTTCACACACACTGGGAAGAAGAGCAGCATTAAGGATCAACTTTTCCTCATTGTTTCAGTCAGACCAGGAAACTCCCCTCAGAACATTTTATTTTAGTAATTTCTTTATGTCATGGCAAGTTATAAGGGTCTTAGTGCACTGTACCTGATTATATTGGAACAGCTGAGCCCATGCCTCTGTACTGGAAACCTCATGGCCCACATGGTAAAGCCATTCATGACCCAAAACCTATGTTCCTACAGTTCCTACCCAGATGTAGTAAGGTAAAGCTAGCAAACACCAACTCTGTTTGTCCTCAGCACTCCAGGCTGCGTGCCATTCCAAAGTGTAGAAAGTACTTCAGGACCCATGAAGTCATCTTCCATGATAACGTCTGAGAAATGAGCAGGTCAATGCAACTTAATCTGGTGCTACTCACAAATTACAGCCTGCACATAAGAGAGAATCGAGTTCAGTTCATATAGCTGAAATGCAGATATACAACAATGTACTTACCAAGTTATTAATGACTTATAATATGGTGGTACTCAAGGTCCCAAGTCCCAGATGAGGCACATTTCACATAAGTCCTCTAAAGCCTGATGCAAAAGTGTAGGGACTTTCATACACAAAACCCAGGATACCCTTCCGTAACACTTGGAGACAACCACTTGCTGCTACAAATTCTACTGTACAACCTACACTTTAAATGCAAAGCCCCTGGTGCTAGCAGTAATGATTTGGATTAGCACTGCAATTCTCCCACTGCCAGGGAAATAAAAATCTCATAGTACCACTATCAGAGATTTCTGTGGCAACACAGTGAATAACGGTAAAAGCAGCTGCAAAATAGTAAGTGAACAAGGAGTACAGAGACATAACGGTGACTCAACAACCTTTCAATTCAGCTGTTAAAGTGTCTGCAGTTCCCTTTATGCTGCAGGTGAATCAAAAGTGATTGAGCAGAATTAATCTCTCCCTAGAGCATTAAAAAAAAGTTAAAGTTTCAGTGCAGACTTGCTGGGCTCTTTCAAATCTGTTTCTTAAAAATTCTTCCCTGCTGTAACACCAATGAACTGAATGTCCAATGAACTGAATTTCAACAGAGCTGAGTTTTGGAGGACTGAGTTAAAGAATTATGTGAATTAAAAGTGTATGTATTCAGATGATAAGTTTCCAGCTAAAATATATAAGCCTTCAGGAAATACCGATATTGAACTGCAAACTCTTTTGATCTCTTACCAAGCACCTATGCAGTGCTAAGCACATGAGATACTCACCTTGCCTATGGAGCTCTGACTGACTGCATGAATTTTTTTTTAAATTCCATACTGAGACCACAGATATTCAAGCATGTGAACAGCCATTTTTTGGGTTTAGCACTAATTTAAATACCTATTTAGGAGTTCCATGTGAAGAACAGGCCCTCAGCTCTGGCTTGGAAACCTGAAGCCCTGACTGATACATGTGTATCCAGCACTTGTGTTGTTTTATGGTCTAAGAAGAGCAATTTTCTTCACCTTGCAACAAATACCAAAACTACAAACAGCAAGGGGTTTATGAAGCTTTTGCTGAGTGAAGGACAAAGGAAAACAAATTGATGAGTAATATAATTAATGTGGAAAAGTCAAAGCTCTCTGGGGAAAAAACATAAACCACATCACAGGTTTTTAAAGTTTGCAAGAAAAATACAATCTGGACGTTTTCCAAATGTTTGGATAGGCTTCTCTTCTCCTTCCCACAACCACAGTTTCTCCTAAACATCTTTGTGTTTTGGATTCAGACCAGGACTATAGAACCAGAGGTGTCATATGAGACTTATTTCAGGTGCGTGAACTATGAAATTTGGCTGTAAGTGAATTTTGGATGGCAGTTTAGCCAACCCAAACTTTAGCTACCCGAAACTTAGCACTGAAGTGGGCAGGCACTAAAAAAGAATGAAAGCCTAACATTTCCCCTTCAGGAAACAGAAAGAAAAACAAATACATTCTAGGACACATGTGGAAACCTTAACATAACTAAGGATAACAGTGGGACATGTGAGGTTTTTGTTCGTATGGATTGCTAGCTCTAAGGACAAGTTTACTAAGGGAAGCTGATTAGCAGATATGCCTATTTTCAGAATAACAAGAAACCCAGTTGGTTCAGCTGTTAGTGTTGCTGGTCCCTGCAAAATTCTTTCGTTTGAGTGAAAATTCAATACATCTCTGACAGCCCTCCTATGTGGTACAGAGTTGAAAAGAAAATTCAACTGTTCTTCACCCACCTCTCTCTAGGACATCCCAGTATCATTCAGTGCAGCAAATCCAGGAAGGTAGGGCTTTAAAATACAAACTCGGAGCCCAAAAAGCAAGAGCAGCTCATATCTCCATGGAATCAGAATTATCAGTCTTACTATGCCCTCTCACCTGTTTAGCTCTGTTTTCTAAGGAACCAATTTCATTTTTGTCTTCCTTGGATTTATTAGAATTTCTCCATATGCACATCTGTGCCAGAAACTGAGTTTCTAGACATGCGATTACTCAAAATGACTTATAGCCCCCATGTGAAGAGCCATAATATTAAGGGAGTTCAACATCAAGGTTGCTTTGTCCAAGTAAGAGCGGGGACTGCTCAAACCTTCATTGCTCTCTTTTATTTCTACAATGTGCCTAAGCAGAATGTTGAATATGAAGACTTAAAATTATAATTGAGCAAATCCATACCCAAAATCTGGTTTGTATTAGGCAAGAAGGGAAATCCTTCACTGATCTACCCTCCATGCACAGCCATCCACGACCCAGGCAATGAGGAGAAAGCTTAGAGATGCACAGGCTCTTGGGGATCTAGATGAATTAAGAACAGTGTCTGTAATAGTAACAACAGTTTTTTTTTCTAGAGACAAACATGCAATATTGCATCTACAACAGTTCTTGCTTTCAAAAAGGATTATTGCAGAGAAGTGACTGGACTATAAGGGAGCTTTGAATAGTTGGGTGTTCCTATTTGTCAGCTGAGTTATAAAAATTATAAAGTGCTCTTTCATTTTTTATGAAGCAACAGCATCTCTCAAGAATTTTATGTACAATATGCCAGAAATCCCATATTAAGTGGCTGAAGACATTTGGCTTTTTGCCCCTCATAACCACTGAAAATATGGGGGTATCTAAATGTAATCGCACAACTTGTCCTGCATTATCACTCACATCATGGCTTATCATCCTGGATACTTAGTGGCATTTATGAATATATTTAATGCTGATATAAGCAACAGAATAGTAAGCCAAAGAGTAATCCACTTTATCTGTTCTTAGGTTTTACTTCAGATTTGAGCAAGGCCAGCTCATTGAAGGTAGGTGTTCCGTTGCTTTTAGGTTTCTACTGATCAGATTTGCCACATGGACATGGATTTTAGCCAGCACCACAGTCAGACAAGCACCAGCCACTGCTTCCCGCAGATCCTCAAGGCAGAGAGCACTCTGCTCCTCCTGCCAGACCAGCTGCCATGCTTTATCAAACTCCTGTTGAATATACATTTTTGCCTCTCCAGGTTACCTGCAGATCTTCAGAAAGAAAAATCCCTTTTTTATAAAGTCTACACTGTTCATCCTCAAAGGACTGCCTGGATGCAGATAAAGTGTAACTAAAACAATTAACTGAACTTTAGCTATTCTCCTGGACATGACCTCAGAACAGAGCCCATACTGGACTGTGTCTTGAAGGGGTGAGTTTCACTCTGAAACTCATTTTTCCCTTCCTTGAGTGAATCATGATCATCCTCTAGAAATACAGCACTTACAGCTCCTGGGATACAGCACAGATCTGCTACCAGACCCACAAGAAGTCAAATCCCTGTTATCTGTACAGAACTCATAATATTCCTGTGCTCCAGGGTACTTCTGAGTCTCTGTTCCTACTGAGAAGAACATCACCACATGTAGAGTCTGATGAGCACTGTACTGGTGAAGAAGAGAATCTGGAAAACAGAATCCCCTCTAAGATTTACTGTATGACTTGAGACTGGTGGATATAGAGGTGGGATAAGCTAAAGCTATGCAGGCTTAACAAAACTGACATCACCAGTTACCAGATAATGGCCACTTCCAAACATCTTATCTCAACTTCAACAATTAGGCTACAAGCAGTAAAAAGAAACTTCATTAAAGTAATTTGATTTTAACTGCGAAGGTTTCAAAAACTAATATTAAAAAATGGACTCATATTAAAAAGTAGTTATAAACAGCTACAGCAGCAGGGTGGAGGACTATTTTTCTAACAAAACTGTATCATTCCTTCATTGCTTCAAGGCTTCCTACCTTACCTACAAAAAAAATTGTTTGGTGAAAAATCCATTTTGTTCATTTGTTCCTGGAAAAAATATACAAGTGAGCAGAGGCAGGCTATGTACCTTAACCAGCAAAACCCGGCAACGTTCCTGTGGCCTGTAGGTACCAGCGAAGGACTGGGTAGGACAGGGTTTGTGGTCAGACTATCTCAGATTAGACCAAGCAATAGAGCCGGGAGAAGCAGAGAGGCTTTTGGGCACACAAATCGTAATTAGGTGCTGCCTGTGTGTTTGAAAGCATCTTTGACTCTTCCAGCTATATTTGCTGGTTTAATACAATACATTATCTCTACAAACCTTGGATTACCTATGTCCTTAGATTGTCACAACTTTGACAACACACCACACAAAAATAATCAATGAACAAAACAGATCACATTCAAAAACTGGATTGTAGTTACAGGTTCAACACACTTCTAATTTAAAGCCTGTTAAACTGATTTTCTTCCTTGACAGAGTATATTCTATAACAGGTCACAAAGTCCCAGGGACATGAAGTTTAGTTTCATGACTGATTTTCTGGTTCCATCACAGTGATTGATATGAATAAACAAACAAGTTTTCTTATCAATTAATTATGTCCCCCCATGAAAGGCAGAGTATGCAAGACTAGTATACATATTTTTAATTTATTGCCTTTATCTCTAAACAAAGGTCTTTGAGACATAGGTCTGGCTCCTGACATTTGTGGAAATTAAAGCACAGGGGCAATGCCAAACTAAACCTCTTTTGCCCTAGACTGACAGAGGGGAATTTGCCCTGCCAGAGGCAAATTAAGAGTAATGCCACTTACAGTGTTGAACCACCCCTTAATACAGTGAAATGACTGTCCATCTTTTTGGATCTAGCCTGTGTCTACAGACCTCAGCAGATAATTGGCATCACATAAATAAATAAGAAGCTTTTAAAAGGTGCAATGAGTTGACAGAATGAGTCTCAAACCAGAGAACATGTTCATTATGCTGACAGCCCGTTTTGACACCTCTCATGCAGAAGATGCTGCTAATCCCAATGAATATTCACTCTCCTCTGAGCAAGAGCCTGAAATGCAACGCATAAATTCACACCTCTCAAATAGGACATCTTCTACAAGCCACCAAAATACAACATTCTCCACCCATTTTTTACTTTGGCTTGTCCTTTGTATTTCAATTAATTAAATATTGCCTGCATATGCCTATATGTAAATAGCAAAGAAAACCACTGTGTTCTCAAAGTTCAGGCCTTAATGCTAAGGCCATGCACATACCACTGGCACATGAAGAAAAAGTATTTTTCTCCCCTTAACACACACTGTTCACATAATAAAACACTTCCTTGAGATACTATAATTAATTGCATTTGATGGCAAACCAAACATTCTAGGGGAAATACAAGCAAATAATTAGCATTTTTTAATGGATAGCCAGTACCAGCCCGTAAAGTTTAGGGGTAATGCAAGTCTCATACCCTGGCATAGCCCCAAAAATAAAGCAAAAATTCCATGGGTCTTCACTGTTACCATGGAAGCCCTGAAAAGACAGGCATCCTCATGATCCAGAAGATCCTGAGGCTACACTACAAAACATTCTTCTTGTCTGTGGAAAGGAGAATCTACCAGAGGAAGATCACCAAATACCAATCACTGAGATGGGAACTGAAAATGGGATCACCAGGAACAGTTACAGAATAGTAATTGCCACAGACTGTCTACAGGACTCTGCCACAACACACAAAAAGGCGATCTTTCCACCAAGCAGTTATCTGAGAGACATACTTGTCCTGCAAAGCAGGGTGACCTCTGTGGAGCTGGCCAGTTCTGACCTCCAAGGAAAGTTTCATTGGCAACTGATGGACAATAACGCTATTATTTTCCCCCTCATATCTAACCCCAGTGTTTTTAATTTTGATCTGACTTAATGGGACTAGATTCCATTAACAATTAACACCACTAATTGAATGCCAAGAGTTCACAAGTGACAAGTGCCTTACAAGAGTCAAAGCAAACATTTTTGTTTTATCCACGGAGGAAATGGTGGCAGAAGGAAGATTTGAAGAACAGTTCAGGTTCTAAAGCAAAACACCAGGATGACTTTGAGTAAGTGACTTAGCACTTATTTGTAAAACTGTTTCCAACCAAGAAGTTCCTGTAATGGCTCCGACAGACAAATTCTCAAATTGCTCATCACAAAACATGAGCACTCTGAAACTTTTTTTCATTTGTCCCAGTCCCTGAAGGGGAGTTTCCACCCAGTGCCTATATACCATGCCCACCTTTCCTCCCGCAGGCATTATAACATGTCCTAGAAATGCACAGCCTCAGATTCTTCTCTGTAAGAAGAGCAAGAGCTGCAGAGTCAACAGTGCTTCTTCTGGACCCTATGAACTCAGGCTTCTCTGTCAAAAGGTTCTCACATCAGAAATCCTTGACAATGAGTTGAAACTTGGAAAGGCTGTTATCCACATTATTCACAGATAAGTGGTGGGAACAGGTTTGCCAGTATCTGTATTTCACTGATCAAAACTGGGCAACTTTCAGGGAAAAGTAGTGTGACTACAGCAATTCCAGTGCAACAGCACCAAACTGGACATCTTATTTTTCTTCATCATTAGAAGAAAAGTCATCTCAGAACCCAGGAATCCATCCGCAGAAGGCTTTCTCTGTCAAGCCAACACCATCCTCTCATCCAAAACTCACTCAGCTAACTGTA
Source organism: Theristicus caerulescens (assembly GCA_020745775.1). NCBI lineage: Eukaryota > Metazoa > Chordata > Aves > Pelecaniformes > Threskiornithidae > Theristicus > Theristicus caerulescens. The sequence continues at coordinate 22,405,192 of CM036564.1, read as the reverse complement.
GCTACCAGGTGCTGGTACAATATATTCCACGTGAAACACCACTAAGGAAGCAAGCACCACCATTCTCCCTTGATGACATTTGGATTACCTTCATGGGTCACCGCACAAAGAGCACACTGCAGCAATCTTATAGTGTTTTGTGCATTTTGCAAAGATACTTGAACTCAGGGAAAAATTCACAGACGAATGGAGTGTGACCTTGCTTCAGAGGGGTTTTCAGTGCTCCTCAGGACAGAGACTGTCTTTATTTATGTCTTGTATATGCAAAGAACATAGACTTAGCAAAATAGAAGCCTTGATCCAGTTTCCTCCTTTACCTACACACACTTGAACCAAGCAGAATACATGAGGTAAAATCTCGTCTATTCAGGGTCTACTTAGAAGGACAAAGGAGTAATAATATTAGGACTCAGTGTTCTGGACAAAAGGACATCACCTCCCAACAGGGTCCCCTTCTGATTTAAGAACTGAGGCACAAATGAAAGGAGTATCTTTATGTGAGCTTCTAAGAAGCTACTAAGAAGGCTGAGCAGTTTGGAAATGTAAAGAGAGGACTATGATGTTTAAATAATAGAATTGCTTCAATTAAGATTAATCAAAAAAAGAAGATATTCTTCAAGCATCCAATAGGTTTTTTGGGGGGAAGATGGGGGGGGGGGGAATCACTATATCGACCGATGTAATAGCTTTAACCATACCATTAGATTCTTTCTCCCTGCGCACTCCATCCACTCCATACAGTACAGCCTCTGCAACAAAAAAGAAGGGAGACAGCAACTTTCATCCCTCTGTAAGCCCTTTCATTCTCAGAGCAGGTCCACCATAGTCAAAACTACCTGCAGTCTCAATAATGATCTTTTCTACATATGTTTCATCAAAATTAACTGCAAGAAATTATAGAAAAACCCAACAGAACAGAAGTACGATAAAGTGATCTCACATTGTCACCCTCGGGGATCAACAGCAATGCTTAGCCTACCAACCTGCCTCACAGACCTCCTTTACTTGGGCAAACACAGCAACTTACAGGAGTAACAGTTGTTGGCCTTTGTATTGATCAGCCAGAGAAGGAACAAAGCAAACTGCCAGCAGGGTTTAGATGTACTAGCTGCCAGCAAGTTCTGCAGGACATCTGCCTGCAGGGCAGCGCAGCCCTCCTTGTTGGTACTCCTGCTTCCTTTGAAATGCCGTGAACACTCATGGGGAACTGGGTCAGGCAGCTGATCCAGGGGAACACTTGGGTTATTTTTCCTGGATTGCCCAGTAGGAATATGCCAAAGGAGTGAGGGAGAGTCGGGCTGCCACCTCTGGCAGCAGATCCTGGCTGATAGCAATCATGGGTTCCTCTCCAGAGGGTGTAGGATATGGCACACTTTCTTGGGCACAGACCCTCCCTCCTGCCTTTCTTCCTACTTGCTTGACTCCTCCTGACCTGTCTCTAACTAGTGCACCACATATCCATCTTCACCTGGCTCTGCTCACCCGCAGGCTGGTCAGCAGCAAGCGATGGGACAGGTTTAGCCTTTCAATGATCAGAAAACCTTAATGTTCAGTGGGAAAACTTTGAAGTCACTGCTGCATACACATGATATGGCTTAAAACCAGGCAACTTCTCACAGAAGGGGAAACGCTCACTTGTGAGCCCAAAGGCCACTCCTCTGCCAAATCCCAAAACTGGCTTCCAAGCATTTGGGCCACTCCAGCTCACAGAGAAAGCAGCTGCCAGGATGTGTTTGCTCATTTGTTTTAATGTAAAGCACTGCTCTCCTCCTAGTCTTGTTCCTGGAAAAGGCTGGACATTTTTTTGAATGAAAACCTAAAAATAATAATGTGGTGAGATAGATAGTCCAGAGAGAAAATTTCAGCCAAAATGTTTATGATTTGGTAATGCTATAATCAGCTGAGAACTGCTTAGGACAGAGAGCTGGGTGATCTTAATAGGTGTACTACCAAAATTTCTTACTGCAATTAGAACAGAGACAGAAAAAAACCCCATCCTTTACAGCTCATGCTAGATACCTCCACAGGCAGCATCTTTGAACTGGCACAGGTTAACCCGGATTGATGGGCAAGGCTGGTACCAGCAGGTAGCTTTTTACGCTATAGGTTTCCTTTTAATTAACATGGTTAGATATCGGTGGAAGCCTGTGCAAAAAATCCTCTTCAAAACTGCTTCAGCAAAAACTCACAAGGGCCACGGGCAGGAAGCAGCACAGGCAGGCAGCTGAACTGGCATGCTTGCTGCAGATACACTTATCCTATTAACCAGCCATCCTGCCGGATACAAAGGCTCTGCACCTCACCTTATGAGGCAAGGATTGAAATGACGGTGGAATTGGAAGTGGAGATCTAATAATAAAAATCAAGGCAGAAGCATCATCTCAGGTGCTTATCTGAGTGGTCACTATTCTGAAAAGAAGAAGGAGAGAGGTAAGCAAAAGAAAAGAGCAAGGGGACATCCTCTTCCTGCCAGGGTCTGCCCTGCCCTGTCTGCAGAGCAGCAACAGTTGCTGGAACGCTACCCCATCCAGATTTTGAAATTTATAAGCCTGGAATGGGAATTTTTCCATTTGTTCTTAGTAGATTTATCTGGCTGTTTTCCAAAGCTCTGGTCTGCTCCAGGGGTGATGCATTTTGTTGTTGTTGTTTTGAGAAGTTTAATTAGGCAACTGGAACCGAGTGCCAAAAATACCCTCTGCACAGAGTTCTTCCCAAAATAAAACCTGATTACCGTAAGTAAGAGCCATGCCTTGGAGAATTTGGAATCCTCACACTATTTTCAGTCCAGGTTTTCTCTTCATTCATTTGGGAGGATGAAAAATACAAGGTAGAGACCAGTCAGATGGTGGTATTTCTCAGTGGCACTTACTGGTTATCTGCTTATCAGCTAATTGTTTTTGAAGCTTCAGATGCTCATATAGCACATATCTGGAAAATTTCTTTGCACAGGGGGATAGCAGAATAACTATGCATTTCCAATCTGAATTTAATTTAATGTCTCTCTTGCAGGAGGCACTGTATGCAGTCAGACTGCTGTAAAGCAGCTTCCTGAGAAGTCAGGGAAATGGCAGCAGCATGACAGCACCACGTCTTACACTTTAGAGCTTCTTACTTCCAAAACTACAGCCAAACTGCTGCAACTTTCAACAACTTTTGACTGCCACATTACTCACCAGCTGTTGCATGGCTAAACTCAGCACTGCCTTGGGAAATTAGAGAGTACTCACACCTACAACAAAATTCACAGAAAGAAGGCAAGCAGTCTTCCCCCTTGTGCTGGCTAAGTGGGACTTTCCAGAATGAGAGATTAACCCAATCTTTGTTAGTAAAAGTCTGGCACTGATACATCTCTGGAAAGGATCCATCTTTCTAATGTCATGGAGAAAAGCCCTCAAGCTAGTAAAGTACCTTTTCCCTACTCCTTGAAGCTCCATCCAAGTTTTATTGCTTTATAAACAGCAGAAAAAAAAATGCAACTTCCTCTCCCTTGTTTGTGTTCCTCAGAAAACAATGGCAGCCTGTCAAGTAATAACTGAATGTAAAATAAAATTAAAAAAAAAAAAGAAATTGGAAAGAGGTGGGTCTGTCCTGTCGAAGCAGTTCTGTGCTCCACCACTGGAAAGGCAGGAAGATGCCAGCAGTGGGTGAGAGATGCCCCCTTTCCACCAGATGCATATCTGGCCTCGCTCACCACCCATGCTGCAAATCCCCAGTTGGGGAAAGTAGTCTGCTGTGAAGGATGACAAGAGAACACTCCCCCTTGGAGCCAACTGTCCCCTTCCTGCCCTCTGGGTAACAACCATACTTGCTGGTGGCAGGAGATATTTTAATCCACATGACACCTTGATCTACAGTCTCCACGCGCCAGGTAAAATTCTCAAAAAGGTCTTAGCCCCTCAGTGGGTCAGGGAATTAATGAGGGGAGAAAGAGCTCAGCCTTTGCCCAAAGGCCCCTGAAAATACAGTAAAGCCTTACTGAAAACATAGCAGCATGAGCAAGCGATCAGGACATCAAATTCTACTTTGCTCTCAAACTGTCCCTGCCTTTTGCAGTACACCTGTTGGGTGCTCAAAGAGGAAAAGTGCAGATGGATACTTGACTTAGCTTGCTTTGGTGTTGGTTTTTTTTTTTTTTTTATTCATAGCTTTAACAGTTCTTTTGGGTTCTAAAAGAAATTCTGGCTGTGCAAACGGAGGTTTATACTCAATTTCATGCATCTCTGTAAGATGCAACTCTGTAAGATTTCAGCCACTGTACTTTACAAAAAGGAAAGCTTTCTCTTGAGAACAACAGATCATGGAATAGAGGGAGTGATGCACAGAGCAGCTGCATACTGCAAGACTAGAGAGGACTCATCCACAGGCCTTCCCTCCAGCAGCCGTGCTGTGAAACGACCAGCGCTGAGCAGCCGAGGTGGAGGGGAAGCACCAGGTATGAGCGACTCGCCCAGGGTCAGATCAAGTTTAGAGGGCAGAGTGAGCCCGCCTGCTCTTTCAGGAAGCTGACAGGATAGGACAAACACACTTCTCTGTTCCTGGTCCAGACACTCATGAGCGTAAAAAGCAGGCAATTAAAACCACATTTCCCCCTCTCAGCAATTTCAGGAACAGTCCTTCACAAATACCCAAGTTCATCTGTTTAACATGCGGTTTAGTTCCCTCAAAAGCAATGTCTCTAACAATAGTTTAGCATCTCATTAGCACAATGTGCACTTTACCTTTTGATGGCCGCTTGCTTAGAGTGCCAGGTAAATTGGCCAGTATAAAGGAGGGTTAATGAACAACAGTCCTTTTTCAACACAGCTGAAGAATACTTAATTTTCTATGCATATTCAGCTAACACTTTGTGTCTTGCTAGAGCACATCTATTTATTTAAAATCCTGGAGCAGGTGCTAGTTTCTCTGCTGTGAAATAATAAACCCCTATAAGGAAATGATAAAGAAACACATAGTCTAAGAGCAAGCCTGCCCAGCAGGCTTGCAGTGTGATGTTGCCAGCCATCTTATAATTAACACTTGAAACGTTGAAATGCACATGTAAAACCCATTCAGTTTAACAGTCTGGAGTGCAGTGTGGGATTAGCTGTACCTAATCCTTCCTGCTCTGCTGTACAGCAGCTGCGGCAAAAGCATGGGCTCCTGGGCTGGCAGTGAGAAACTCTCCAGCATCTTTCCCACAGTCCCTATACTTCTGTACTCTCAGCACCTCCCCACAACTACTTTCATATCTCCTGCATCCTTGGACCTGCTTTCAGTGTATTTATCCTTCTGTGACACTTAACCTTTGTTCCCCAAATTCCAATTTATTTTCCTGTACCATTTACCTTTAGCTCTGCTAAAAAGCGAGCTGCTTTCCCCCCAGCCTGCTCTTTGAGAGCTACAACCCCATATGGATTCCTACTTAGTTTTCAGGTTAACATAGAAAAAATCAGTTAGAAAAACAAGACAATCCACCCCCACCTCAAGCTTTTCAAAGAGCCAGCACTCTGTTGACTTCCCTTACCTTTGATGGTTGAGATAAGGTCCTTTTATGGCCATGAGGAAGTTTATTTTCAGAATAAGCAGATCCTGAACGCAGACACTGGCTGTTTCAGATTAGAGAACAACGTGAAAAGCCCAGAGACAGCCGCAGAAGAGATTACAGTGTAACAAGACAGAGTCATAGTTCACAAAGCTGTAAACTCAGCATCTAGCAGTGCAGGTGAATAGGCTAGTGAGTGTTTTGGGTGTCACATCAAGCATCCTGCCTGGGAACAGGCCTAAAACAGTGGGTCCTCCACCGTTTTGCCTATTAGTGCAGTGGAAGCAGTAGCAAACAGAGGGAATTTGTATATTATAACACATTCAGTGATTGCCATAGAGTACATTACATCCTGCTGACCAGGCCTAGCTCCAAGCGAGGACATAAACTATACCACGCATCCTCTTCATTTGTTCCCTCCTTGATTAGTTTCCCCACAAAATGGGGGCTTCAAGATCATTCCAAAAGGAATAATATAAATAAATAAAATTTAAGAGCTATGTATTTTATTATCATCGTGGCGAATATCAGTCAAGAAAAAGGGAGAGGCTGTGCAAGTTAAGACAGCTGAATGCATCTCTCTGCAAATGCTGCTGTTAGTAATTCAGTCACACCAGCAGAATTATATGGATCTAGAGTGAATGTTAAAGCATCATCTCTGACTGCATGAGTCATAGCTCCCAATGGCTATATCAAGTGGTAAAAAACCCTTCTAAACCTCGTCACTTGATCTTTGGTTTCACTCACTTTTGGCACACTAACCCAGCTGCAGGGCCAGAAATAAGCAAGATGCATGTGAATCATCTGCTCTTGGCAGTCCCTGCCTTCCAGCAGAGCATTGTCTTAGCATTCCCGCAGCTTGCAGGTGGTGCTGGAGGACTCTTCTAGCAGCAGAAACTCGGAGTGATCAGCAGGCACCTGAGATAAGGTAACCCTCCCAAAACCACCTCTTTCTGCAACTGATCAGCTGCTTCACCTCCTTTTTGCTGCCCCACTCAGGCAATGAAAAAATCTTACAGCAGTCTGCACAATTACACCAAAAACTGTCAAATGTCTTCTTTCTGCTTTGCTATTTCATAAATGGTGCTATCATCCAGTGCTTCTATGGCCTGACATATTTTCTAACTAATAACATAGCTGATTATTCTAGATCGCTTCAGCCAGAACTCACCAACCCTTCCCTCATTTTACTTAATGAATTAATCTGAAATTCATGTCAGAGCATCTGGTATGAAGCATTTTTGTAAGTGGGGACACTGAACAAGCCACTTATTAATAAGGAATAAGTACTTGCAATAGTTATTCTTAAGGAAAAATGGAAGGTGGTAGTGGTAGGAGTACTTAAGAGCTAATAATAGTGGATTCAATTTACAGCAAGGAATATTTAAAACAGACGTTAGGAAAAGCTTTCTAATGCCCAGGGTAGCAACAGACTTCCTGAAGAGGCTGTGGAATACCACCGCTGAAGGTTTTCATTACAAGATTAGAAAAACATCTCTTGGAAAGGGCAGATACCAATGATCCTGCCCTGAGGGAAGGACAGACTTTGATGGTCCCTGGAGCATCTTTTCATCTGCATTTTTTTGTGGGTTTCTATGTTCTGCTCTGGCAGCACCAACGGGATTGGCTGTGGCAGTGGCTGCAGCCTGCCGCAGACAGCCCCCTCCAAGCCCCACCGCCTCAGCTCCTGTTATCACCAGAGCCAATTTCTCACGTGTAAAAGCCTAAGCCACAGTCAAGGGCTACTCCTCCATAGCACTGCAAAGTATGCCGTGTGACAGCTTCAGCAAAAACATGGTGGTGGGTCAAAACGAACTCCTGACTGATGTTTGAGCAAGGTGGGGCAAGCCCTGCCAGCCATCCCACAGGCAACACTATCTGCCGAGATGTGAAAAGCCCTGGAATCCAGGCTAAGCAATCTTGACACAGAAAATGTACAAAAAAGCAACATCAGCATGGACACAGACTGTTTACCATGTGGACTGGCAGTGGGGGTCACGGCTAGTCTCCACTGGCTTTTCTCAGTGGCGAGGATACAGGTATGCACTGGAGCTACATTTCATCAGTGGTCTTTTATCCCCTCTGTGTAAGCTGTCTCTTCACCATGTTTTAACCACATCATAAACAACTACATACCCTCTCCATCACATATATGCTAAAGTACCTCCAGAACTGTCCACAAATAACAGGGCAATTTAGGGTTTATTTGGTTGTTTTGTTTTGTTTTGTTTTGGGTTTTGGGTGTTCATTTGTTTTTTTTAAAACAGCTATCGTATCAATTGCTAAAAGCTGGAGAGAAACAAGTGCACTCCAGACAATTATGGAGGAAGTGGGTGGTTGGAAGTGACACAAGGAGCTGGGGGGCCTTCATGCAGGCAGGCACTATTTTTAAACCCTGATGTGGAATGTTTGTTCCGCTCAGAGAAAATCCATTCCCCCATACTGTGCCATGCCCACTCACTTTAAATTGAAAGACGTCAAACACCATCCATCTATTCTTTCTAGTCTCTGCTGTAGGACTGGGTACATAGCTTCCTCATGGGAAGTACATTAGATCCCAGAGACTCTGTAAAACATTTTTTTCTTCCCGTAAGAATTTCCCTCCCAGGTGCTTTCTACCAGCAATAGCACAAGTACTGTCTTCCAACACATACTCACGACTAATATTTTAATCTCCACATTAAAAGTATGACTCAGCATGGCTTTTTCTCCCCACTCAGCTAACACAAGTGACAAAGCATTGGTGTTGATTCCAGTAACAGGGTATTTTTTAAATGGGGGAAGGCAAAAGGAGAAAAGAAATTAGCTTGGTTTCCACTGTGTCCATATACCTGCTGAGACAGGGACTGTGTCTGTGCCACCTTGTCTAGGATCAAGACTGCTGGATGAATCAGCCTGCCTTCTCCAGGACTCGAGGTGCAGAGGGCAGGGCAGCCACCATGTGTATGTTAGGCATGAAAAATAACACATGCAGTTAAGATCCTGAGGCACTGACACCATGGGGTCCAACTCCTGCTGCCGCAGAGAGGCACAGTGGGATATACCAGCCTGTGGAAGTGCACCGGGGAGGGGAACTGCATGGACAAAGCACCACTGACTTGATATAGCCCAGGCCCCAGTGTTATCACCTCAGCTCTTACCACGTTTGACTGCTTATGAAAGACAGACATATTGTCCCTGTCATTTGCTCCTCCATCACACCCTGCAGAAGAGTGCAGCCTATGCTCCCCAAAGGGGACAAGCGGCCATGGCATCACTGACCTCTCCTCCCGGGAGCCACCAGCCTGACCTACTTTTGCCTGCAGGATAGACTAAAGCACCATGAGCACTCATGCAGCTCAACATGATTTCAGAAAAATCCAGTTATCTCCTCCTCAGTACAAACACAGCCTTGTCAATACTATTAGTGCTATTTTTTTCTGTGGGAAATGCATTACTGATCAATACAGTATGTGCTACTTTGTGAGAAGATGAGTAATTGGGTGAATTATGAACACAAGGTCCTTCTCTTCTGCTGACACTATCCCTCACCCATTCCTTCTCCTCTGCATAAATTCTGCCTGGTGTCTTAGGAGTAAGCCAGTGAAAGATCTCACAGCCAGAATAAGATTCATTATTAGATCTTTATCTGCAAGTCAGGTCTCCTCAATTCATAAAAATTCAGGGTTAAGTCTCCTCCTCTCCTTAATTCAAGTCAGATCCTTTAGCCCAAACTGAGCATGGGGATGAACCAGGAGAGAGGAAGAAAAGACTGTAAAATACAACACTCGGCCTCTTTATCACTATCATCATAGTAAAGTTTTATACGCAGGCACTGAGGGTCTTAAATTAAATTTCAAATATTACCTAGCACCAGGAACATGAAGTATAGTCGCCTACAGGGAAAAGGAGCCTGACAGCTTTGCTCTGCTTGTCAAAACAGCAGTTGCCTCATTCAGGTCTTTGGGCAAATGGACCACCATTTGCCAGACAAAAAGTTACCAGAATCTATTCACTAATGCCTACCAAAAAGAGGTGATGGTGATGGTAGGGAGTAAGGGCATTTTTAAAATCTTATTCAGATGTTGAAAAGATTAATTTCTCCACTTGTAACAGTGGAACAGAAGAAGAGATAGAGATGTCTCAATTTTTTTTTTTTAAGTTGAGGTTGAAACAACATCATTAAATCTTCTCCCCTTTCAGCTTGCCCGTGTCCTCCTCACCAGGTAAATAAAAGAAATGTCCTGAGCTTATTTCCCTCTCAGGCAACCCAGGAACTGTTGCTGCCTTTTTGAATAGACTCTGGAAAGCTTGCCAACTGAAGTTTATGAAGTTTACTTAATTGCTTCAGCATAGTAATTTCATGTTTTTATGGGGAAACGTATAGCTTGAGACACCCCTGGCTGGTTAGCCCTCCAGTGGCTGCTGCTGTGGCACAGCCATGCTGCTCACTGCTGCATTGGAAACCCTGTATGGCAGAGGAAAAGGTGAGATCCTCTAACAGAGCAACTGCTGCTGTGTCCAGAGCCACAAAAAAAACCCCAAAACCCAACAAACTTCCCGAAGTCTACAGCATTGCTGCAATGGCATATTACAAGAAATTGCTGATAATCATCCAGATTTTAGAAAATGTTGCACCAAAGAGAGAAATTTTGCTTTCAGAAAAACAGAATAATTTAGATAGTAATACCTTTTCCTAAGCACCTGATTCTGTTGACAAAGAGCATTCTGTGCCCCCACTGACCCAGAGCACAGCCCTCCCAGTGTATGGGGAGCTACGCTGCAAGCAGGAGGAGGACACAGGGAGAAAACAGCAGCTCCCAACTGGCACAAGTAGGTACATTTGCATGCCTAAGCATGTGCTGGAAAATATATGGTAATTACAGCTGCCTCCCTGATGCATTAAATTCATTTTAAGTGGGGCTTTGGGGTGTAAACTGGAAACTAGACTTAGGTGCGCCAGGAAACAGCTATGGTGTACAGCATGCCTGACTTGGGAAAAAAAATAATCTGTGGGAACAACTGTATCCCAGTTAGACTCTAACACCACAGTTGGGCTTGGATGTGCAGAGCCCAGGAAGGAGACTAATGCACGAGACACAAGCGGAGAGACCCAAATTCATTCTTGACATTTCTTACTGAAAAAAAAAATCTTTTCCCATGCCCTCACAAGGGCAAACTCAGTGCCTGCTGGTCAAGCACAGATATGTTAGCTGCAGGAGGAAATAGAAGAGTGGATGAAAACACTGAAGTAGAAAATAAAGCAGGTTTCCATAATGAAAGTTGTGTTTGGGTGCTCACATGCTTAAGCAACCTTTCTTCTCCCAGCTTGCAACAGAAAGCACTAAAAAGGCTCTTTCCAGGATGAAGATTTACAAAGTTTTAATGACCTCAGACAAGAGCAGAAATTCAAGATGTGCTGAACTCCAGAAGGGACATGGGACCCACTCTGCACCACGGTCATGAGGCAAGACTGCTGGCCTTCACAGCTCTTTAATTAAAGAAATAAAAGGCAATTTTGGGCATTGGGGGGGGATGTTGGAATCCATCCAAGTTGTAGCAGGGAAAGGAAAGGACAGGAGATTTGTAGGAGACAAAATCATAAATCTTCATCCACCCTTTACAGAGCTCTAACGTTAATGCTAAAAATAACTACAGCACCTGCGGGATTTCAGCATTTGGACTAATCAAGTCTTGCAGTGTTAGAGAGGGAAAAAAAGCAGCAGAGGAACAAAGGGCGGAAGGATTTCAGGACCTGAGCGTACCAACAAGGACGCGGCGTCCAGAGAACAAGCTGCCGTTTGTTCCTGGCTGGGGCAGATGTTCCATAAGGATTACAGCAGGGGAAGGAAGGGGAAAAAAATCGGACAGGCACAAAAGCACATTGAGAAATGGGTCAGGCTAGAGCAGAGCTGTCAGCCTTCCCTAACCACAGTATTAAAGCTTAATTAGTCTGAGATCTCTTATTAAGGTCCATGAGCCAGAATAGCATATCTAGGAGCTGCATGTCTTCAGTCACATCTTTCAGATGTCTAGCGTTGGCTTGCCACTGCTATACAAATTCCACACTTGATGCAAACTTCACATGTGCTAAAGTATGTGACTGAGCAGCTCAGAAGGGCAGAAACCATCATCATGCTCCACAGGAAAATAAATGCTGAAGATTAGAGATAGGAAAGACCTCTTGGGGTATCTTGGCTAGTTGCTCTAGTCTCTGGTTTATGCTATTATTTTATCCTGTTCAATCTATTTTGAAATAAGGCAGCTGGTGTCTTCTGGTGTCTTCCTGAAAGGAGGATTATTACTGACTTTGAGGTTTGGGACTTTTCTGTAATGTGTGATCCCAGTTTGTTTTTCCTTACAGTCATGAAAAGCTTCTTGTACAAAACACTGTAATCTCAATCCTACCAATATGCTTTATTTTAGAAATATGCTGTGGATTAGAAGCCATCTCTCTTCTTTTATGGTTGTTTATAAAATGGGTAATACTAGACTGTGACTTTGCACTCTAGCTTCCTCACTCCTGATGCCTCAGTGGAAGCTCCACATCCACATCATTTGATACTTCCATTTTTGGATTTTGGTTAGCAAATTAGGATTTGCACTAGCTGTAACCATCAGCGGCTCTTGCTGCAATGTCAGATAGAGGATCCAGTACTCTAGATGTTGCACCCTCTCTCCTATTTCCAGAAAGACCTTCCAGGCAGCTTTGTCATATTCACTCCTGATCACATTACTTCTAGTGTGTTTTCTGACATTGCATGAAAAGCTGAGAACAACTTTGACTTCTTTATGATGCTCCAGTATGACCTTAGCTACAGCCTGGCAAAATGTGGACCTTTCATGTGATGCTTGGCCAAAGCCATTTGATAATGAAAGCTAGGCCTTAAGGTAAACACTGGTACAAGTTGATTAAGCACTTGTCTGCAGTTTAGAGGAAAAAAAACAACAACAAACCCACACTTACCAGTTACACGTTCATAGTGAGAAAATTGAGGGGGAAAATATGACCTACTACCAGGCACATTAGAAGCCTGATCTCTGGGGTTTTTGATTGGCAGGCTTAATTAGAGCTTAATGCAATGTTCAGATAGGCATTAACAATACACTGCGCTTAGATCAAGGAGAATGAAAGGCAAGAGCAAGAAAGCGAATGCTCAAACAAGCAAGCACTTCTGTAACTTACTTTTGGGTCTGTGAACTTGAACTTTAGCCTTTCCACCATCTCCAGCCTGAGCAGGTTCAGTGCAGCAGGCTCTGTTCTGTAAGGATGGAGAGCAGAGGGCACTAGACAGCACTTATTTCAACTCTGCAAAGCACAACAAAGATTCTTAGTAAACAATGGGAGGCAGCAATTTTTCAGCTTATTCTATCAGCCAAGTTGCAGCAAAATTATGAATACATTAGCCTGCCCTTGTGGGACTGCTTTTGTTCAGTCAAAAGGACCAAGAAAGAATGAAAAAAAAAAGAAAGAAAGCATGAATTGGAAAAAGAAAAAAAAAAGGAAGAAAGAATAGCTGCCAAGTGAACTGGGAAACCTGCTAGAATGAAAATAAAATGCAATTGCACAGGCAATTCATTTTTCTCATGGCTTTTTTGCATCCTTGTTAATGAAGTCGGGCTATGAGAGATATTGCACCAAAGTCAGTGGTTCAGGAGCTTGCGGGGGGGGCACTCAGTCCTTGCATGTGCAGGTGTTAAATTTGCTGTCTAGAATGCACATTGAGTGCCTGATAAATTAATACTCTGAATTTCTATTTTGATTTATTTATAAATGGGAATAGAGAGAGATTTTAAAAGTACTAATTAAGGAAGCAATCAAGGATGCACACTTCGAGAGAAAAAGTGAAGTGTGAGGCACTTAAGGTATACCTGAAATATTTGTTTCTTTTGCTTCAACTACTCCCTGCAAAAAATGGTTGTTCTTATTTGAGAGGCAGCAGCTTGTTGACAAATGAAAGAGTTGAGGCAGAGTCTAATGGAGGCTTTTTCCAGAAGCATTTTCTGATTTTATCTACAGCATTTAACAGAAGAGAATCCAAAAAATGTGCTGACACTTTGCTAGAGGGAGGCTTACATAACTAACCCCTGATTCAAATGCAACATCCAAAATGTCAATCCTCAGCCTCCCACCTAATCCTAAAGACACTTGAGTGTCTGCCAACAAAATACTTTAGATATGCTTCCCCCCACCACCACCCCGACCTCTAGCATGGAGTGTGTGGAGACCACCACTCAAAGACCAAATAGGCTGGCAGCAGCCTTGCACATTGTTTCCCCATCTAATTCATCCACTGAACCATTCTTCTGCCTTTGCCACAGGCAGACCACATATAAAACAAAATGAAGCAATGGTCTCATGATCCCCTTGTCTTGCATAGCTAGCACCTTTCTAACAAAGATCAGGCTCAGTGATGCTGTCTGCTTGATAGACCTGAAGCTAATATTTTACAAGCAGTTGGCTGAAGTGTCACAGTCTCAAGCCCTTGTTCTTGTGGGAGACTTCAACTTACCAGATATCTGCTGGAAATACAACACAGCAGAGAGAAAGCAGTCTAGGAGGTTCCTGGAGTGCGTGGAGGATAACTTCCTGATGCAGCTGGTAAGCGAGCCAACCAGGGGAGGTGCCCCGCTGGACCTGCTGTTCAAGAACAGAGAAGGCCTGGTGGATGATGTGGTGGTCGGAGGCTGTCTTGGGCACAGTGACCATGAAATGGTAGAGTTTTCAGTTCTTGGAGAAGTGAGGAGGGGGGCCAGCAAAACCGCTACCCTAAATTTCAGAAGGGCAGACTTTGGCTTGTTTAGGAGTTTGGTTAACAGAGTCCCTTGGGAGGCAGTCCTGAAGGAGTCCAGGAAGGCTGGATGTTATTCAAGAGGGAAGTCTTAAAGGCACAGGAGCAGGCCATCCCCATGTGCCGCAAGTCGAGCAGGTGGGGGAGAAGACCGGCCTGGCTGAACAGAGAGCTCTGTCTGGAACTCAGGAAGAAAAGGAGAACCTACCACCTTTGGAAGAAGGGGCAGGTGACTCAGGAGGACTACAAGGATGTTGTGAGGTTATGCAAGGAAAAGATTAGAAAGGCGAAGGCCCAGCTAGAACTTAAACTGGCCACTGCTGTCAAAGATAACAAAAAATGTTTCTACAAATATATCAGTGACAAAAGGAGGGCTAAGGAGAATCTCCCTCCTTTGTTGGATGTGGAGGGAAACTTGGCCACGAAGGATGAGGAGAAGGCTGAGGTACTTAATGCCTTCTTTGCCTCAGTCTTTAATAGTCAGACTGATCATCCTCAAGGTTTTCATGCCCCTGAGCTGGGAGATGGAGATAGGACACAGAATGAAGTCCCAGTTGTTGAAGAGGTGGCAGTCACCGACCTGCTCCTCCACCTGGATGCCCACAAGTCTATGGGGCCAGACGGGATCCACTCGAGGATACTGAGGGAACTGGCGGAGGAGCTTGCCAAGCCACTCTCCATCATTTATCAGCAGTCCTGGTCAACCGGGGAGGTCCCAGATGACTGGAAGTTAGCTAATGTGACACCTATCTACAAGAAGGGTCGGAAGGAGGATCCGGGGAACTACAGGCCTGTCAGTCTGACCTCGGTGCCAGGGAAGGTCATGGAACAGATCATCCTGAGTGCCATTATGTGGCATGTGTGGGACAACCGGGGAATCAGGCTCAGCCAGCATGGGTTTATGAAAGGGAGGTCACGCTTCACTAACCTGGTCTCCTTCTATGACAAGGTGACCCACTTAGTGGATGAAGGAAAGGCTGTGGTTGTTGTCTACTTGGACTTCAGTAAGGCCTTTGACATTGTCTCCCACAGCATTCTCCTGCAGAAACTGGCTGCTCACGGCTTGGACAAGTGCACTCTGCGGTGGGTTAAAAACTGGCTGGACGGCCGAGCCCAGAGAGTGGTGGTGAATGGAGTCAAATCCAGTTGGCGACCGGTCACGAGTGGTGTTCCCCAAGGCTCAGTGTTGGAACCAGTCCTGTTTAATATCTTTATCAGTGATCTGGATGAGGGGATTGAGTGCACCCTCAGTAAGTTTGCAGATGACACCAGGTTGGGTAGAAGTGTCGATCTGCTGGAGGGTAGGAGGGTCCTGCAGAGGGACCTGGACAGGCTGGTTGTTGGGCCGGGGCCAACTGTATGAGGTGCAACAAGGCCAAGTGCCAGGTCCTGCACTTGGGTCACAACAACCCCAGGCAACGCTACAGGCTTGGGGAAGAGTGGCTGGAAAATGACCTGGCTGAAAAGGACCTGGGGGTGACGGTTGACAGCCGCCTGGACATGAGCCAGCAGTGTGCTCAGGTGGCCAAGAGGGCCAATGGCATCCTGGCTTGTATCAGGAATAGTGTGGCCAGCAGGACCAGGGAGGTGATAGTGCCCCTGTATTTGGCACTGGTGAGGCCGCACCTTGAATACTGTGTCCAGTTTTGGGCCCCTCACTTCAAGAAGGACATCGAGGTGCTGGAGCATGTCCAAAGAAGGGCAACGAAGCTGGTGAAGGGTCTAGAGAACAAGTCTTACAAGGAGCAGCTGAGGGAGCTGGGGTTGTTTAGTTTGGAGAAGAGGAGGCTGAGGGGAGACCTTATCACTGTCTACAAGTACCTGAAAGGAGGTTGTAGAGAGGTGGGGGTGGGTCTCTTCTCCCCAGTAACAAGTGATAGGACAAGAGGAAATGGCCTCAAGCTGTGCCAGGGAAAGTTTAGGTTGGATATTAGGAAAAACTTCTTTACTGAAGGAGTAGTCAGGCATTGGAACAGGCTGCCCAGGGAAGTGGTTGAGTCCCCATCCCTGGAGGTATTTAAAAGACATGTAGATGTGGTGCTTAGGGACATGGTTTAGTGGCGGACTTGGTGGTGGTAGGTTAATGGTTGGACTTGATGATCTTAAAGGTCTTTTCCAACCTTAACAATTCTGTGATTCTATGATTCTAGGTCCTCTCAAGAGAAGTGCTCCAACTCTTGGTCTGCTGGCCCTTCTAGGGCAGGACTCAGTATCTCAGTATCTCCTCCTCTCTGCATAAATAATTAGGTATCAGTCAGAATACAGAAAAAGGAGAGGATTCATTGCTGTGTATCCCAAGCTGAAACAGGCATTCTCCTTGGCATGGAAGACAAAGGATAAAGCTTAAAATATATAATTCTCCTAAGCATTTCTGTCTGTCAACCTCATGGATCCACATTCTGGCTTTCCTAAATCACCTTCTCAGGTTCTCACACATAACAGGAGAAGCCTGGGCCCTAAATCAGAAGAGTATTTGGTATTACAGTGGTTGCCTGATGACTCCAAAGCTGGGAGATGCGATGCTTAGACTAAGACTCTTTCGGAAATCTAGTCCCTCACAGGCACCACTCTTGACAAACTCCGTCTTGTTCACATACTGAAGAGTGTGAAGAATGCAGGAGGTCCTCTTTGTGTTTTTGCCCAGCCATCCACCCCACATCCTAGTGAAACTACTGGATTTTGGCATCAAGTTGCTGCTATTTTTGCTTTATCCTGATACCACCCTCCACCACAGCCCACCAGGGATGAGAGACATCTACACCAAACCGGCACCACCTGCTATCGGGCACTTTGGCTCTGACCTTCACTCCCAACTGGAAACAAAGAAGTGGTGTAGATATCCTACCTAGCCATGGTCCCCATCTTCCAGCCCAGGGACATGTCACAGCACTGACAAGGATGGTCAATTCTAGTACAGAAGCCTTCCAAAGTGAGCGTGGGGCAAAGACTGGGCTAAAATAACTGTACTACTGGAGGCAAGGGGAGGCAGGAAAAGAGATCACCTCCCAAGGGCACTGATGGCTTCCAAGAACAGTACCAACGATGTCGTTTTTTTTGGATGCACCTTGATTGACCCCAACAGCATCCCTTCTGATGCAGGTGAATGCTCCCTTGCTATACTGCCAGCTACTACTACCTCAAGACTTGTTAACTTCACGGTACTCATCCTACTGCTGAAGAGCCCCTCTAAACTCCATTTACCAGACTGTCACAAAAAAAAAAAAAAAAAAAAAAGCAAATCCTATTTCACATGTATTTGGTTTCTAGTGCATGGAAATGAATTAATTTCCCCTGCTCCTCACCCTCTTTTCTCACTCTAAGTCTCGTAATGCTTATGGAGTGCCAATCACTAGACTTCCTAGGTACTGCATCCTCCACTTTGGACAGCACAATTATCTCTTGAGCAATCAGCTTGTGACATAACAAGCATAAACAGCAGCAAGAGATAAAAATCAAAAGCAACAATGTTTTCACACAGGTGCCCCAAGTCACCAAACAAGGAAACCATAAACTCGTAACATATGGTATCCTGGCAGGATTGCTTCCAAATAGATACTTTTTTTTCCAAGCAGCATCGGTGTCAAGTGTCCTGAGGGACTAGTAATACCCAAGACAGAAGGCAGAATGACTTAAGTGAGCCAAGAAGCATCCCAATAGTCCATTAACATCCTCCTGCAGTGACTGATAGAGGCAGAAAACAAGAACATTTTTTTTCCTCTCTCAAGAGACACTGCAGACACTGAACACGAAATCAGAGAGATTTACAAGTTCCACCTGACTCCAGCTTCAGCCATGGCCTGGCTCCACTTCAGCAGTTCCACAGCTCTGACCACTGATCAGCGTGGGGTAGTCTCTGCACTTTTGGTTTCCCTTGCTATGTGGCTCTTCTGCAGGATGAGAGTACTGTTCCACTTGGTTTGCATTACTGTTATCTCTTAAGGAAGCATTAATAAACTAAAAAGTGGGCACAATGGAAACACACAGGAGGGCTTCTTTTCAGGGGTGGAAGGTGAGTCCTTTAGGCTTATACACACACGTTAAAGGCAATGTGATCTATCCCAGTGCTAAAAAATGTTAACCATTAAAGCCTTTCCAGACTGGACAAAGCCAACAATTTGAAGTACGTACAAGTACTAATCCATTGTCCTGGTTTCAGCTGGGATAGAGTTAATTTTCTTCTTAGTAGCTAGTAGAGTGCTGTGTTTTGGATTTAGGATGAGAATAATGTTGATGATAACACACTGATGTTTTGGTTCTTGCTAAGTAGTGCTTACACTAGTCAAGGACTTTTTCAGCTTCCCATGCTCTGCCAGGTGCACAAGAAGCTGGGAGGGGGCACAGCCAGGACAGCTGACCCAGACCAGCCAAAGGGCTATTCCATACCATATGACATCATGCTCAGTATATAAACTGGGGGAGTTGGCCGGGGGGGGGGGCAGCGATCGCTCGGGGACGTGCTAGGCATCGGTCGGCGGGTGGTGAGCCAATTGTATAGTGTATCCCTTGCTCTGTATATTATTATTGTATTATTATTATATTATTATTATTATTACTACTATTCTATTTCATTTTACTTCAATTATTAAACTGTTCTTATCTCAATCCACGAGTTTTCTGACTGTAACCCTCCCAATTCTCTTCCCCATCCCACTGGGGTGGGGGGAGTGAGCGAGCGGCTGCGTGGTGCTTAGCTGCTGGCTGGGGTTAAACCACGACATCCATCTTATGCGTCCTCCACCTGACCCAAGCTCCCTCCATGCAGCAGGAAGCCTACCAAGGCATAGATGTGGATGATCTCCTGCAAAGCACTTCTAACTCATAACAATTTTACCTGTGTGAGTGCCCTCAGCCAAGGCCCACCTCACACCGATGGTGCAGCCAGGTACCAAGTGCCTGGGAGGGTGTCAGCAGGACACATGATGAACACAAACTTGCTAGCTCATTTTAAAAAAAAAAAGTACTCCAAGGAAATTAAAGCTTTAGCTAGTAAGTATTTATCTCATCAGTAAGGGAGATGGGAGCATCATGATTAGATTTGGGTAAATATAAATCAGTAACATTCAATTAATTTACGCTGTGTACATTATGATATAACTAAGAGTGAGTATGGACCAAGGGCAGATTCTGCACAACTTGCAGGGAGCAGGCGGGTCATGCAGTGACAGAAAGGACTGTCAGTAATCTCACTGCAATACCAAGCCAGCCAGAGACCACTTTGCTCCAAACTAGACTCCAGGGAAGACCTTAAGAAGATGAGGTTGTCTCAAGGGCTCAAGCATCTGTACTTTCTTTTAGTAGCAGCTTGAACTAAAGCACGAAATGTAACAAAGGATTCTTCCCTCCTCCAAAAGCAGGAATGCTTGAGACCAAACTAAACTCAGCTAACCATGTTTCTTTCTGATTTTCTTTATTTCTTGGTTTGCTTAACGTCTAAAGACAGACATGGACAAACAAGAACACTCACAGCTATCTAGCAACCTTATTTGTGTAAGCAGGTCTGTGGTATGACACTTCCTTTAGAAAAAAGAAAAGCCATGATCTTCAGGAGGAACCTGAAGCATTGTCACAAAGGTACACTAAAACTAACCCAAACGAAGGACAAGCTCAAACAACTTTATTTCACAAAACAGCCAAAACCACACAACAGAAAACAAAGAGAAACAGGGGTAAACCAAAAATCAATTAACACTCCGATAACATTTAACACATAACAGAGTCGAGATGTCAGTTGGGGTATTGTTACTACGCGTCAATACACACAAGAATGATGATCCAAAGGGTGTATAGACACGCGCTCACAAGGGGGGGAAACTCTTGCCCTCCCGTGGATACCTAGAAGATGCAATCGCTCACCCGGGGCCGGGGGGTCAAAGGCTCACTCGAGGACATCCAGAAGAAATCACTCACCAAGAGGAGGTGAGGGCACTCAATGCCAGGAAATTTCCTCAGGCGGCATCCCAGCCCAAGGGGAGAGGTTTCAAATACAGTCCCAGTCCAAGGGGAGAGGTTTCCAACACAGTCCCACTGCTCTGAGAAGACAGCTCCAAGGGGGTCTCCAGCAGCACCCCATTTATACACTGGGTCGGATCTGAGCTGACCATTGGTCACGGTCCAGAAGCTTCTCTGAGCCAAGGTGCCTCACTGGCTGTAGGCCCTGTCTGTTGACCAAGGGGCCCGGCTCCTCCTGCTCCCCCTGCCACGGGGTGCACGGCCCGGGGGCACGGCGCCCTGCTGGGTGCAGAAGGGTCGGCACCAGCAGGCACAGGAGAGCATGACAGTCACGAAAAAGGGGCGTGAAAAGCCAGTAATCATGATGTTGACAGCCTCGATCTTCATCGGGGAGGGGGGCGGGAAGTGTACCTGTCACACAGGCTACTCACTAGAAGACGACTTCAAGTTACATTTCTTCCATTCCCCTAGATAATCGCCCTCATTTCTCAGAAACTTTAACATGCCTAATTTCCACTGAAGTCACAGCGGACCCTGGGCACAAACCAGGAGCTGTTTTGATAAACCCTGGAGACTTTACATACAAAATATGTTAAGTCATAACAGTATGCAAGTTTTTCTCATCATGCTTTAATCTAGCAGTTGGAAAAAAAACCCTCACTGGTAGTCTTTTGGTTAATGCTGCCAGCTGAGACAACACTTACGCTATATGCACTACCAATAGCTCCTACAGCCATCACATGGCAACAGCCTTCCATCATGGTTGGAAGCAACTTGGGGGCTAGAGGATTGTTATTTTGCTAACGACCCCCCTGAACCAGTCCATTCCCCTCCCTCACTAGCACAGGACTTGAGAAGGAACTTCCCAAAGCATCCATCAGTGAAGGAACATGGGAGAACACAGGGAGCACTTGCTTCTTCTACTGATTGTTTTGTCTGTTAATGAACAATGTTATTGTCAAGTGAATAATGAACTCCCAGTCCCTGGAGCTTCATCTGAATACCACCCCACCCCCCGCGTCTATTTTAGTAGTTACAAAATCAACACTATGATTTAAAAGCCTCCCAGTGCTACGGAGTAGCATTTTCATTGGGCTCTCAGGAAAGCAGCCATCAAGCAACTTCTTGGGAGACATACAGTGACACATACCAGGGTTGCGAGGGCGCCTTGTGCCAGCAGGCTCCTGGAGCAGCCCTGAAGCCCTCACCTGACAGGGCAGGAGAACTGCACACTCAGCCGCCTCCTGGAGTGATACGGCAGGAGGCTGGGGGAAGAGGGGAGCGGTGTAGGAGGCCAGCCGGGTGGCAGAGACATCAAGGAAATCCAGCACTGCGATGATTATCAAGAGCCATGTGCACAATTGTAACTTACACCAGGAGCTCCCAGTTGTTTCCCTCACAGAAAGCACCCGTTGCCCTGAACTGGTGGCACCTTCCCCTCCCTCACACGCCGATGCTCTGCCTTTGACCACCCCTGACCTCGTCTTCATGTTGTCCTCAACCGTTCTTTTCCACCATGGCACCTCCACGCCATATACACCAAAGCAAGCGCTCCTCAGCTTTGACAGAGAAGTCACGCCCGGCCGGCTCCCAAAGGTTGGTTCAAGCGTGTCCTGGCAGCTCCCCCTGTGCCTGCCAACGGAACAAGCGGCTCTGCGCGACAAGCGGCTGTTAGGGCAACAGGGGGGTTGATTGCTCGGGGTTTCCTCGCTACGATTACCGCCAGCGCAGCACCACTGCCAGGACCGCAGCGCGGATAAACGCCCGCCACCCGCGCCGGTCCGCAGCCGGCACCGAGCGCCGCCTGGGCGGGCGGGGCTCAGCCCGGCGGCCGCCACCGCCAGGGCTCCCCCGCCCAAACTCCGCTCAGGCCGGGGGGCAAGCCTCGGCTCGCTCGTCGCGACGGGCCACCGGGCACCGCCAACGCCCGGCGCTCCTGGCGCTGCCCCGCGGGCGTCGTGGCCGCCGCCGGGCCGCGGGCAGGGCAGGGCAGGACCGGGCCGGGCCGGGCAGGGCAGGGCGACCCGGCTAGGCTCGGCTCGGCTCGGCCTCCCCCACGCGGGGCGGGGCCGGGCCCTCCGGCGCCTTAAAGCGGCGATGCCGACCGCATGGGGTCAAGAGGCGGAGTTGTCGCACGACCGGTGCGGGGCCGCGGCCCGGCAGAGCCCAACACCCCCCAAAACGTGCCTTTTGGTGGCCTCAGCACCCGGTGCTCTGCAATGGACACACGCACACCCACACACCCACTCACACCGCCCCCCCCGCCCCACACCCCTGCAGGCACAGGGTTTCCTCAGTGACAGCGAACCCACCCCGCATCACCAGGGACTCGCTGTTGCTGCGGAACAAGCAATTATCCTTAATCTTGTTGTTAATTATCACTACTATTGGCATGGTTGTTATCGATGATGTCTGACAGGAACGTTAGGCAGTGTAGCCATATGCACTGTAAATCTTCTATTATTTACTTGGGGTAAGTTCCCGCTGCAGCACCGCTACCTATTTGCTTCTAATTGCTTATCCCTGATCGTTGTGTCCTCTAGTTTTTTTCTTGCACAGCAGGGAATGAGGACGGCGCATTCTTCAATAGCAAAATCCATCAAGGGAAACTCGGTAGGGAAAAACGGTCGTTAGCAGTGCCCTTTTTTATCACACTAAACGGAAGCTAACAGGATGCTTTTAGCTATGTCCCAGCTTTTCTGTGGAGATGCTTTGTTTCATTACAGCTGCGCTCAGGCATTTTATTCGATCAGATCCAGCCGGCCCAGCGCTTAGGCTCGCAGTGCCCTTTGCCTGCAGGCAGCCAGCAAGCCAGTGGCTCCTTGGGCGGAGCTGAAACAGCAATGCCTGTGGCCCAGGGCTGCCACGTGTTTCACCTCCTTGTCTTCCACAGGGGAACGTGGCCAGCGCTCACTCCCACAGCAGCCATGGCAGCCAGAGCCAACCTTGCACCCAAAAATACTGACAAGGACACAGAGGCACCTTCCCACCCACGTGAGGGAAGTGCTCAGGACGGGAACTGTGCTGTGGCTCTGGTAGGGGAGGTGAGCGCAGGTGACTGCGAATGACGGCACTAAAGTGCTTGAAGCAATCAGTGGAGATGGATGCGGCCCTGAGCCTGCTCTAGTGCACAGTGCCTGGCTGTGCTTTCATGGGAGCAGGCCGTGGCATTTGAATCCAGAGCTGCAGCGGTGCAAACCTTACACTTACAGAATCGTAGAATGCGTTGGGACGGAAGGGACCTTTAAAGGTCATCTAGTCCATCCCGCCTGCAATGAGCAGGGACATCTACAACTAGATCAGGTTGCTCAGAGCCCCATCCAGCCTGGCCTTGAATGTTTCCAAGGATGGGGCATCTACCACCTCTCTGGGCAACCTGTTCCAGTGTTTCACTACCTTCATTGTAAAAAAATTCTTCCTTATATCCAGTCTGAATCTACCCTCTTTTAGTTTAAAACCATTACCCCTTGTCCTATTGCTACTGGCCCTGCTATAAAGCCTGACTCCATCTTTCTTATAAGCCCCCTTTAAGTACTGGAAGGCTGCAATAAGGTCTCCCCGCAGCCTTCTCTTCTCCAGGCTGAACAACCCCAGCTCTTTCAGCTTTTCCTCGTAGCAGAGGTGTTCCATCCCTCTGATCATTTTTGTGGCCCTTCTCTGGACCCTCTCCAACAGGTCCATGTCCTTCTTTTATTGAGGACCCCAGAGCTGGATGCCAGAGCCCTCAGCACTTGTGAGCATTTATCAGCTTGCTTTCATACAAAATTGCAGTTGCAGTCAAATGCCATCCAGACACCAATTTTAGCCCTTACTCCTCTATCTGACCCTGGCAGGAGGAAAGCCACTCAGCTGGCAGCTTAGAAAACCCCTCTATGCCCAAGGGAATCCCTTGGTAGAGAAATCAGCAGTGCAGCTCCCCGCTGTAGGTGCCCTGTGGAGGGATGGCTGTGGGAGAGGGGATGTGAGCATTGTTCTCTGCTCCTCTCTATTTTGTAATATAATGGACCACCGCATCTCCTTGGCACAATCCTTGGGGGCTTTTGAAATTAGGCTTGTCAAGAAAGAAGTCGAAGGCCCTAGAGAGCCATCTGGTGAAGAGCAAGCGAGTTTTTATGTGCTCTAAACCCTCCCACCCAATTTTTCCCCTGCTGCCAGGCAGTCCACCCCTTTCAGCACGCATTAGCGAACATCACAAGCCTATTGGAAAAAGTGCTGGAAATGAAAAATGAAATGTACTCTATTTAGTCTTCAATTAAGGAAGAAGAGTTTACTCCATCTCTCTAGGGCAGCAAAAACTGGAGCAGAGTGTTAGGTTCATTGAACATTAATGATCTTTTCCTATTATGCTAAATTATTGTTTCCTTAGCCAGTGATCAAATACAATAGTTTTATTAAAGGCCATTTCAGTTAGAAAAAAGAAAGTGCCTTTCTGCTGCAGTAGCTCTTATGAATGACAAAGGAGCGAGGGCCTTACAACACTGTGATTGTTGGAAACAAGGGAAGTGATGGTCCCTGCTGCTTCAGCAGATGCCCTCACCTTTCCCCCGCCCGAGTAACAGAGACATCGGCCTGCCTGAACGAGAGGCTAATTTCAGCTTCGTGCTCACCCGATTGCAGGCTCCTCTGGTCCCCTCCACTACGTGGCAGGCACCACTGAGCAGGTCTCTGGTGGTGCCCTGCCCACGAGTACACAGAGCTCACCCCACTAAAACAGAAAAAAAACTAAAAAGGCATTTAACTCATGACCTGAGCTGGATTAAAGTGTGTGCTTTCAGTAGCGAGGACCAAGTGCAGGCTGTAATAATGAAGTCCTGTGGGGAAAGATAATCTGAAGCAAAACGAGCCAATTTCAGTGCAAGTCTATGGAGGCAATGCTACACTCTTTAGACAAAATTAAATGAAACAATTTTAGTGGAGTTCAGTGGAGGCCACAGTCCAATGTAATTACAATGGCAAATTGATGTTCTGATATAAGTATGCCACCGCTGAAAAGAAAGGATATGAAGCCATGGCAAATACAATAGGTATAAAACATAAGGTTGAAATTAAGTTAGGGGAACATTGTAAACCACTTTTGAAATGTATTTATTTACACCACACCTGCTCTGTGTCCCTCTCTGGCACTATAGTGCTCTTGTGAGATGATTGCCTCTCTCCTGCAGCGCAACACTACCTGCATGCTGTTCATGAAAACCAAGTGCATGGTCTCATCTGCTGCAAGAGGAAAACACAGAGGCAGAGGTATCGTCTCCAGAAGTCCCTGAGCCGTGAGTGGCTGTATATTCCCCTCTCCCTACCTGCTTGCCCTAGATGGATGAGCAGCTTGACCCCGCTGGGTCATTCAGCAGTTGGGGATCCTCCTGCAGCACTCTCAGACATTCATCTTCACACCACTATCCCACGGTGTTTAAAATGCCATTGCTCCTTTATCTGCGGCATACACAAAAAATTACTTATCTGGACCGTAGCTCAAATCTGAGTGGGTTTGGGTGGGAAATAGGAATGATCTGTGCCATTTGCATGGTGGGAGGCACATGGAGGAGGGGAGGGAGAAAACTGAGTGCTGGCAGAGGAATGCTGGCAAGCACATGGAGAGCAAGTCCAGCGACACCCCAGGGGGCACAAGATTTGCTTTATTTCAACAAGACACTTTCAAGCTATGGGAACTTCAATTTTAAAGTTGTTTCTCCGTGCCCCAATCTGTCTCTGTCTTGCCATCCATGCCGTAGCGCCCTCTGATGTTAAATATCCTGCTTGAAATCTACCTGGATAAGGGGAGGATCAATAGGCTCTCAGTTTTGCATCCATGGTAACACATACTTTACATATCATTTTATCCTGAACAAAGGAAAATTAAATAGTTGATGTGAAAAGACTTGGGGTTGCAGGGAAGGGGGTGGGGGGAGGGAACAGGCTTTGCCTCCAGGTGCAAACCCATCATACAGAATCCTTAATGCAATGCACTTAAGAAAAGTGTTGATAGAGCAAAACTTGAGGCTCTGTGAGGAGCATGTGAATGCCAGATTTATTTCAGCTGACACTACTCACAGTCTAATGCAAACTAACAGAGCCATCACCAACCCTCAACAGACAAATATGCAAACAAGTCATTCTCAAAAAGTAATAATGGAAAAAAGACACCCCCCCCCAAAAAAAAAAAAACCCCAACCAAAAAACACTGAGAAAGATCAAACGCTTACATTTTGGACTAATCACATTCTAAATATGATTCTGATCTGAACTTCTACTGGCAGAAAGCTAGAAAATCAGTTTTCAAGCTGCAGTGGTTTAAATCAAAAGAAAGTCCTTCCTGTGTTCCTGAACCCTGGAAGTGTTGCTAATACTAGGTGGCATTTGTGATTACATTGGGCTTGATATCTGATGATCTACAGAAGCCTCACCTATGTCTAATGATTTACATTCATTACTTTTCTGTCTTAATAAAGGTATATTTATTTTCTTTTTTTCAAACCCAGTTGTTCTGAAGCTGGGTTGAACAGTAATTAAATTAGCTAGTCAACAGCATAAAATGGCCTGATTTTCTTCTGCTGTGTCCCTAGGGTTTTGTTTACAAAACCACAGAGTAAAATGCATAAAACTATACATTTCTTGTATAGTTTAATTTTACAATCATTATGATCCACACTTTTAAAAGTGCAAATTCCTATACCAACAGCAAGGCAGTGGAAAAATAATTTCCTAGTTGTGTGCCTATCCACATGAAAAACCAGCACTGAAAGCCCAAATCTTTCTAAGAAGCTATTACTGTGCCCCCAGTAAGTGCACATACCTATGCTAATATATAGTGCTGCACTGACTCCTCCAATCAAGCAGTTTCAATTTTCAATTTTAAAGCTCTGCTCTTCCAGGAATGGCTTTGAACCAGGTGTGCTGTGAGCCTGCTAAGGCAAGGGGAACTCAAGCACAGGGTCAGACCAGCTGGTAGGTGGTAGCAGGCATTGCTTGCTACAATCAAGTCCGTAGACAACCCCAGAGGGGCCGGTGCGTCACATCAGAGTAACCACCGTGCAAACTCGTACCTGCACATTGCAAGCCTGACACTCCTGAGTCAATGGTACCTAAGGAGGGGGAGCTTGGCCTGAAAGACTTCACCAGCACAGAGCTTCTTCCTGGTCTCTCATTAATAATGTATCCAAAGATGCTGTCGCTGATTGCTAGCAAAGGCAGGAAGGCACAAAGACCATAGTCTCAACAAAAAATTTGTACAGTTAATAGAGCACTGTTGGGTAAAACCTTATAGATTTTCAGCATACTTTAAGGCTGTGTATTAAGCCATCTCCCCAGGGTGGGGATCCCCGAAGACAACAGATGCAGGCATGTGAGCTATTGATGCCACATTTGTGCTAGTTAAGAACAGAAAGATCCAGTGTACATATGGGGAAAAAGAGAAATAATTCATCTGGATACTGAGGAGTGCCTGCAGTTGGGTTATTCCACTAAATCCACATTGCTGCCCTTTGAGGCACATGTCACACAAGGATTCTGGGAGAAATATGAGACCAACAAAGATGTCACATTAAATACAGGCTATAACCATGTCACAGCTTTCTTTTACTTGCAATTATGACCCCGAGGCTTGTAACTATAATCCCAGGACTGCGTTACCTTTTCTTTACTCTGAAGCCTGACTGGTGGTGTTGGGAAACAAGGTGAGCTCTGAAACGTGGCTGTGCTGCTTCTGCAAGGGCAGCAACATGGCACTGGGCAGACGAGAGGGGGAAGCCAAGCAGCAGGAGCGAGTTTTCTGCTGGCTCCCGGCGGCAGCATGGGCGGCCAAAGGCACCAGCTGCCAGCTCAGGGGAAGCAGGTCCCCTGAGGGACCATGAACAAGGGCCCCTCCTGTCCGTGGCAGATGGTGAAGGTTCCTGCCAGCCCACAGCATCAAGAGCACCTCTGAAGTGAGAGTGTGCTGCTGCCCGCACAGCATGGCTAGCAGAAGAAAACCTGTGCCCAAATCTTGGAGGCTTTGGTGCAAGGTTCGCCTTAGCTTACCTCCACCTTCAATGCAATATTTGCTGGAGCTCACCCATCACTGGCCTTGCTTTCCTGCTAAGTTAGGTGCTCTGGCTTTGCCAGCACCATGCAACATGCCCTTGGCTTCTCCATTTCTGTTTTCCTCTCTGTAACACAAGGGCAATAAGAGACCCACTACAAGAGCCTAACTCATCTTTGTAAAGTGCTTCGAATCCATCATGAAATGCTCTGCAAAAGTCCAAAGCACTAGTGTAACAAACATCGTCAATACTACCTCAGTATTTCTTGTACTGCTATCTCTGAATGGTCCATGTCATTATCATTAAGCATGAATATTATTATTTATTATCTACCCATGCTATATCTCAGCTCCTTGGCAGTTGTACAGGGATGTTGTAAATGCTTTGCCCTTTCCCAACAATTTCAGGAAGATGTACGCACATCTGAAATGTTAGAAGTAAAAATTCTGTCATTTCTAATGCACAAAAGGCTCCATCTGGCACACCTCTATTTTTCAGCTATTATGCAAACTGAGAACTGAAATGTTAATGAGCTTTGTGAGTAATTCGTATCAGGCAGGATAATTTTTAAACTTGTTCAGTGAGTACACTTTTCTTTCTGAGAAGAAATTCTCTTGATGACTGTGAACATATACCGATAGTTGCTGGTATTGAAAGAAATGGATGGATATCATTAAATTGACAGCAGATTGAAACATTACAATGAAGAAAGTGCTTCTTTGCATTTCATCATAAAATAGCATGTCACGTGTTCCTCACCACCTTAGCTGGTGTTTCTGGGGCACTATATGTAAGTACGGGTAGGTTCTCCAAGCCCAGAGCAGCAAAGAGGAGGTAGCACGCCCCACAGGGCGGGCAGACTTGTCTGTGTATGCTATAATGTGTACCAGCATGTGTGAATATCAGTGGTGTCTGAGAACTTGCAGCAAAGCATGGACAGGAGCAAAAATGATCTAGATGGTAAAGAAAAGGAGCTGAGCAGTTTGAACAGGGTGAGGAGTCAATATGCACAAGTTCCCTTTCCAGATGTGGCATTTGCTCTTTACCACGTAACACATGGCAAGGCACTCAAATGCGCCAAGGTGTCATAAATAAGGATTTAAGCATTTTAAGTGCCATTGGAAAAGACGAGTTCACTGGAGCATGTTGCTTCCTGCTGTCCAGACTCTGCTGAGTCTCTTGTGGAAGCAGCCGTCCCACCCCCACGTTTCAGCAGTGCCCCTGTCCCAGCCTTCCCACCAGCAGGGATCGCGAACCTCGGCTGAGCAGTACACAGCTGCAGCCTCGACTTGCGGGATGCCTTTCCCTGCTTCCTGATGGATCCTTCTGCTTTTGCTCCCCAGCTCTGAGGTCGGACACTGAGTCTCAAGAGCAGCTTTAGCTGCCAAAGTGCTGAGGATGATCCTGGCAGGGAGAAACAGCAAGTCTGGAGCAAGGCAATATCTTTTGTTAGCAAATATACAGAAACATCCATTTTTTTGCCACTTGATACCTGCTAGAAATCACGTGTTGGGTTTCCCACTTGTGTAGGATGAGAGCTGTGCCTGTCCTGGCTCCTGGCCCTAAGCACAGCTGGCAGCATAGCACACGTGGCCCCACAACTGTGGGGCTGGCTGTCCTTGGGGCCAGCCAGAGCACAGAGCTGTGTCATGGTGCTTGTGGCAGACAGGGTGACTGCTCCTGGAGCAGCCGGGCTCCATCCCCTGCGCCAGATGCCATTCTGCCGATGCCGGATTACACTTACATCAAGTGGCGTTGGCACAGATCTTGCAGCTTCCCAGGCCACCTGTTTTGATCCTGTCTGAATGTGCTTTGGGTTGCTCCATGGCTTAAACATCTATTTTCAACCAAGGCGGTGTGAGGCAAAGGAGGAGGAAGGGAGATGGTTGCGCTGGGGCTGATCCTGAGGGTTTTCTTCCCTCAGGGCCAAACAAATCCTCTTTTAACACTTGCACTCACTAGTGTCCTGATTCATATCAATTGCTGACACTGCATATGCATCCATGATCTATGTATTAACCCAAACTGCCCATACCTTCACAAAGCATCAGTACATCACTCATGAAGCAAAGAAGCCTTAGATCCATATTTCAGTACGTAACCTACCTGTCATGTGCCTCTTTGATCAGAGACAGCTTTCCTGATGTCACCAAAAGCACTGTTAAGACAGATGGGATTGTTGTGCTGTTTTATAGGAAATAGATGTTACCACATGAAGCAGTTGTCTGCTCTCCTTTTGGCATAAAGGAGCTAAACCTGACAGTTTGAAAGAGAAAAAAATTGTAGCCTGGTTTGTTAAGATTCACAAGGAAAAAGTCCTAAATATTCTCTTTTACAAAATATATGAAGAAATAGTTTTAATGATTTTTATGGGAATAGCTTAATTTCAAGGAATACCAATTGTAGAGTCTACAGTACAGTTACTGCAGTGTCCTGATTGTGTAGGAAAGATCTAGAAAATGAAACTGCCTGGAGACTCGTTTATGTGCCTTGATGAGGAGGAGCAAAATACAAGTAAAATAACTGTCTAGACTATTCACTGACAAGTAAATTACATTTCTAATTTAGTTTTAATCATCTGAAGAACTAATAGAAACATAAGGAAGGGAAATGGTTTGGTTTTCTTCTTAAAAAAAATCAGGAGACTTAACCCAGGAGCATCCATTTAACTGATCTGTACCAGCTCCAACCACTCATCTTCAGAAAGTCAGACATTTCATCAGCTCCATAATAAATGACAAACTGGTAAGAAAACTGTCAGTCATCAGTTGTTCTACAGCTGACAGGCACCTAAAGAGCTTGGTTAGCAGCTCCTCTGTGCTGGCTTGAATAGAGGGATAAAGGACTGCACTGGGCTCTGTCATTTGCAATTTTGGGAGCCTCAGACTGTTACTGAACAGCATCCCACATAACGTGTTGTGCTGGTCCCCAGGCTGTTTCTGTCCCCCTCTGCACTGTGCCACGTTGGTGGGAAGGGAATGACTCAATGCTATCTACTAACCACTTTAATGAGCCTTGAAAGTAATACAGCTGGACTCAGTGTGACATTCCCAGTTTGAACATTTTTTTTTTTCTTCTTTGCTGCTACTTTTAATACATTTCTACACCGGTAATTGTTTTTATGAGCCAGAAGATGACTGCCTCATTTTTGGCACAACCTGAAATATTCCTTGATAGAGGAACTCATAAAACCTCCTGTCATCCTGACCCTCACAGTAGGCTCTGGCTAGTGGGGCTGCCAGCAGTCTGCTGGCTTGGTTGGCAAAGAAAGGAGCAGGAAGCAACACTGTCACTCCCCCTTGTCATTTCTAGAAGCGGGACAAAGTGTAATCTTAAATAATACTCATTGTGGATATACTCATCACCAGCTTCTGCATCCAAATTACAGGCAAATTCATGCTCTTACCCTTGCAGGGCTGTAAATCAGAAAATAATTTAGCCTGTTGCTTGCATTTAACAAATTGCAAACAGAGGGCCTGGTTGTGATCTCTGGTGGCTATCAAACCAGGAATATCTCCACTGAGCAGTTGCCTTGCTGGGTAGCTGGTGTGAAAGGAAATAATACCATTAATATCCCTCAGATCCTTGCATCCAGGTTCATCCATAATGTATGCCACCTGATTTTGCACTGCACTGTTAAAAATTAAAAAACTCTTTGTCAAATGAGCAAATGCTGTATGTTTTTAACAAAACAAAGGAAGGGGTTACTTTTCCTTAGCTTGAACATACTAAAGGGCATTGAAAACTTTGGGCATGATGAAGGTGACCCAGCTAAACTAAAGCAAATTGGCTAGCTGTAATCACTTAAACAAGTAAATACTGCTAGCAGATTCCTAGTTTGTCTACAAGAAATCATGTATGGATAAAAAAAATTCACAATGGCAGCTTTAAACCATAGTTTATTAATGCCCTTTCCCCCACAGCAGGACACAAAAAGGAAACTGGCAAGACAGAAGCATTAAAAAATTATGACTCCTCTGACTGTGTTATGGGAGCAGCAACCGCCCGAGCATTCACACACCATTCAGGGAGTTGCACACACACCACCCGAGACTTTAACTGCTAGGACAGGAGTCCCTTCGCAGAGGGCAGCTCCATTGAGCTGACGGGTGCCCCTTTTTGACTCCTTGCTCACACACACACTCATCCTCGGCGCTTTCTCTCCCCTCAGGCTCGACCCTAGGTTTCCCCGAAACAGATTTTCCGACACCAGGCGAATTTATTGAGTGGTACAGCGGTGAAGAGCAGCTTGAGCTGGGTGCCTCTGGGAAGGGACCCCAAACAAAGAAAACCCTTACAGTCTAAATTCCCCTCCCCTCATGCGACGGTTCGGTCCAATAGTAATATTTGGGTCTGGGGTCTTCTTGTTCCTTATCGGATCCTTTCCCCGTCTCCAGGCAGGACATTCCTTTTCTTATCTTGAATAGTTGCAGCTTCTGCCGATAGTTTAGGCTACTTTATCTTCCTGGTTTGCACTGGTTTCAGGGCCTTCCTTCATGTAGGTAAGTAAGCGTTCATCATATGGTCAGTGTATCTAGGTGAAAGTTCACAGCTTGCAGTCTAAGGCTTCAACAGGTCTTTGGATTCTTATTTGAGCTAAAAAGTGACTTCTACAACAACTGAAACATATGATATGCAGAAATACACCCCTCTTCTTTTGTGCTAGGGTTGAAGATACTGATATCAAACTTGTTCATTCCTTACCTCATTACTGGGTTGCATTAGTGTGTTAGTATCACTCGAGGTAAATGCCTGTCTGTCCTCACTGCAAGGCATTTTTTAAGATCCCAGCCATGAGGGGAGAAGGCTTTCGGCAGAAAAGGGTGTTTAAGAGAGGAGTAGTTTGCAGGGGGGGAGGGGAATGGACATGGACACTTTAACAGCTGCCTTTTGCTTTCTGTGAAATACCTTTGGGAACAAAGCCCTTCAGCTACATTTCAGTTAAAAGAGGAAAATCAACTTCAACTCAGTCCATACAAACAGTAATTTCAACTACCGCATGTGCTTTTGGGAAACATGAGGAGCAGTGAGTGGCAGCAGCAAGGGGGCCCTCCCAGCCTCACTCCTCACCCAAAACTACACTGACCCCAAACCTCTGTGAATCCTCACCATCATACAGCTGCAGATGTAAGCTCTGAGGATGCCTTGAGACTGACAGCATCCCCTAGTCCAAATAGTTTGGGAAACCCTGGGCTGTTACATACTTGGATATTAAATTATATGCATGGGGTTTATGGCACTGAAAGGGAGCTTTTTAATGAACTGCTCACAACTCAGAACAGGGAAAGTAAAAACATTTTCAACATTTCCTGAGTTGTGGTAAATAATATTGAATGTGTTGAATTAAATATTGAGGGCAGTAAAAATTGTTGAACATACATAATATTACGCAGGCTGAAATCCATCAGATAACAAAAACATTTAATGACAGGCTTTGAAAATGAACCTGTGCTTTCAAGATCACAAATTGTCAGTGGTCTACACAGGGGAAGGCCCAAAGCCCTCCTGGTACACACATTTTTCTCCTTGTTCTGTGACACAGGCTACCTAGAAAAGACCCACTTCAGAGGTTGTTGCAGGAAACCTGTCACAGAAGGCGGAGAAAGGGGCTGTGGGGGACATGCTGCCTCTGCACCCGTGCAATCTCCTCAAAGGATGTTTGCCACTTGCCATCCCCAACATCTGCAAGGATTCAACTGTTTCTCTGTCCTTTTCTGGAGTGCTTTCCCCTCTGTTCCTGTGTCTTTCTATACCTCGCAAGATGGCACACGTGAATTCATTGAACACGTCCCATTGCTGCAGACATAGCTGGGGTGGAATTTGCCTACATTTAAGTGCCTCAAAATCTATTTCTTTTTTGGAACTTTTGTGCCTTTGACTACTTCTTTGAAAACACCTTCTGCTGTCTTGACACCGAGAACTGGCTTGACACTGTGTGGCACTTAAAAAAGCCCAGGTGACAGAAGGCAGACAAGAGTGATGATATCCTGGCAGCACATATAACGGTGCAATTTAAATCTGCCTGTATTAATTGTATTACAATATGCTGTAACTTACTCTTCCCCAGCTTGCATTCTGCTTGTATGCTACCTGAAATCCCTCTACCTGTGTTTCCCTCCCTGGGACAGAAACTGGAGGGGTCTGGGTCTTCAAGATATCCGCTCAATTTTCCCTGCATCGGTGATAGCTGCGTTTTGCAGTCAGTCTTCCCTTGTTTCCTTGCAGAAGTGATCCGAGTGCCACACACACAAAAACCCACAATCCAAAACCCACAAGAAGTGGTTGAATAGCAGGATCACTCAAAAACAGACAGTCCAATTGCAGCATCAGACCCTCTTTGTTGTCCTATTACTGTTGTTCATCCTCCAATAATCCAGCAGGAACTCTCTTCCTTGAGTGCAGCGCTAGCTTGCTTTCAGATGGGATTACTCTCCTTCCTTTTTCTGCACCAGTTCCTTTCACACCTGCACACAGCAGCGGTCCTGATTTATGCTGGCCTCTGTGTGTGCTTCTTTCCCATAAGCTCATTCTGCACCTCCACCTGGAATGGGCAATGGAAAGCCACAGCACGAGAGGGGGTTAGGATGTTACAGGTATAAGTCCTTGTTCCTGCCCCATATGCAAAGTACACTGAGTTAGATTAAAGAGTCCCTGAAGGTGGGACTGATAATGTTTGTTAAAACACCTGTTGATTCACAACAAAATACTCTTTTTTTTTGAACGTGAGTTACCATGTTGGGGAAATAACTTCTGCTCAGATGAGTGCGCATTACTTCAGTGGGGACAGCTACATTAGCACCAGAAACAGCAAGGTAAAAGGTTTTCTAGGTCATTGAGAGTTGCAGGAGCTGTGCGGGTGCCTGGCAGGCACTGCTTACTGTGCAGCCCAGCCCGTTCTCATGGGAGGTTCACTGAGTGCAAGCCAGGGAGCACAGCTCTGAAGGAGCGATTAAATTTTATGCTGTGGTTGCAAAGTAGGAATAACATGCAAAATGGCATTAAGTCTTAATATGATCTCATATCCAAGCTAGTCCTGGACCACCTAGTAATGTCAGTGAGAAAATTCTAAGTATTATTACCATTAAAAAAATGCACTGAACTTCAAAGGGAAAGCAAACCACAAAAACTGTGCTGGTGATGTTAAAAGTGTGCTGTATGCCCAGTAAGGCAAAGTGTACCTAACTATATTTTCACTGTCTTCCACTGGCCCCAAGTTATTTCCCAAATCTTTGAATGGGCTGACATGGCCTCAGTCTGGCAGGGAAACGTGGCACCAGTGGTCAACTCAGCTCCATCCCCAGGGCAGCTGCTTTTGTGTGAGAGGTGAGGGGACTCTGTGCCTGGGAAGAGCTTCCCAAGCAGTGAGTGAAATTCTCAAAGGGAAACCCACAATGAAAATAAATCCAGATTGGAAATTACTTCAGCAAATAAAAGCAAAGGAGGTTTGTGCTGTGAATGCCAGTCTTGCTTTTTTCACTAAGTGGGAACCCCACTGAATTCACTCAGGCTCTGCTGTCCAGTGCTCCCTGGGCATGCAGTAGCCACTGAAAGCACAATTTTGATATCCCTTATGCAGTTCTCGGAAAATGTGAACTTGGTCCTCCCTTCACACTAGTAGGGTTTGGAGGTAACATCCTAGTGACTATGAACTCAAACTAGGAGTAGTAACAACCCCTACCCTACACGCCTCCTTAGATTCCAGTGAAAGAAAAAATCTGGGGGAGGCATTCTGAATTTAATCAGGGAAACATACAGAAATATGGGACAGAATGAAGTGCATTCAAATTACAACATCCTCTAGACATTTTTTTCCCTGTTTTTTTCTGAAGCTACTGTTATCAGTTAAGCACATGAGTCTCCACAGATCCAAAAACCAGACCTCCTGTCTCACATCTGGGACAGACAGCATGCTGCCAACCCCACCCAACCTTTTCAAGAGTCTTCTCAGATCTGTGCGACAGCCCACATCTGACGGAGGCACCAGTGCAGCCAACCTGTAAGCACATACTTCACTGAAAGCTTGTGAAAAGTGGTGGGAAGTTAAGTGGATCCTTAGGTGCTCTGCTGAGTGAGGTCTAAAGCCCTACAGCCCCATTCTGATACGAGTTGCACAGCCGATTCCTTGAGCCTCAGGTAAAGTGCTGCTGAGCTGCCGGCAATGCACAGCCAGAACTGGCTGATCCTTTTATTGAGAACAACCTTCTACTCACAACTTCCAGGTCCTAAAGTCTTCTTGTTCTCAAATAAGCAACGGTCTTCCTTGCCTGTCTGATTACTGTAACTCAAAGGAAACTCCACTGGAAGAAAGCAGAGTTAGACGAGTGCCATTGAAATTATACTACCAAAAGTTTTACAGAGTTTCACCCCTTGGTTCTGCAGGAAGATAGTCAAACATCAGACAGCATATACAGCTAAAATGGCATGCAAAAAGTGTACCAGACCACTAATCTACAAAGCACTGTTTGCCTTAAAGAAAACACAGTAGAAAGTAAGTTTTCCTTAATGTGATGGTAATTCAATGCTTTCTCTGGCATGATGATCTGTACCAGAAGAATTAAGTGCAGCAACAGAATGAAGTATCATCATCCATCCAAGCTAGTTTTCACCATCCTCTTTGAATAAACACATTTCCCAGCAGGGCACAGCTTCTCCAGTTTCACACCAACCTACAACTATGCCATTTTTGAACACGTAACCTATATATAACTTGAGGTAGTTACCAGTCACCAAATAGAAAACCATGTTTCTTCTTCAAAGGTGTAATTATCTAGGCTCTGGCTCCAAGGACGTTGCAAAGGAGATTTATTTCCCATTAGCCGTCAAAACCACAGTTGTGCCATACTTACAGAAGTACTTAAACAGAAATGAAACCTTAGATGTTTGTGGCACAGGAGTTTGCTCTTCACAGTGGTTTAAAATTTATCCCAGCAGTTCATTATTTAAATGTATTTTCATGAGGTGAATGCGACAGAGCTGCTGAATTCAAGTTACAAAGCAACACTAAAGAAGAATTAAGAATTACACAGTTAAATTGTGTATTATCATGTAAATGGAAAAGGAATGTCACATGGGATTCTGTGCATTGTTTGGAGAGATAAATGCAGTGAACTATAAATACAAGTTCAATAGAGAGCCTTGTCAGTTAAGCAGTTGAATGAAAGCTAGTCTTGGAGGCTGCTGGTACATTTTAAAATAAATACTCATACACACAGTTGCCATATCTAATATAGCTAACTAATCGACCATTCATTTTAAGTTGTTTGTAAAACTGTTGTCCTATTAAAAAGGAAAACACTCTAATGGCCACAGAAAATTGTCTTTATGTGAAGTTTAATCTAAATAAATTAATATTAACAGACTAAAGACCTCCTGCAGGTATGAATGCACAGCCTTCTCTGAGTTCAGGGGAAGGTTAGCACTTGACATACTGAAGACAGCACCTACTGGTGTAGCAGCCACGGAGCATGCTGCTGCCTTCATCAAGAGAGATGCCTGTCCAGATGTAGAAGAGATTATGCTGCTGTTTGATTATAGCAGGATATATACCGGCATTTGGAGTTTAAAGAGGATTAGTTTGTCCTTTGTCCTTATTCTGGCTGTAGTTTGAGCCATACAATGGCCTCTTCTATGAATATTGGTACATGTAAAAAAGCAAACAAGAGATGCAGATACTTTATTTTGTACACCCACTGCTACTGCTTCACCCTACCTAGAACAAAACTTTTGTAGAGAAAAAACCACCAACTATTTTAGCAAGATTGAAAAGCTTTCCTGTTCTTCAATTCTGCCTCAACCCCCATTGCAAAGATAACCAAAAATGGGAAGGGAGGACTGAGAATGAGTAGAAACACCCACTGAAAGCAACCACCACCTTCGGGGATCCTTCTCGTACAGTAACACTTGACGTGACCTGTATTAAGAGGCTGGTACCCAGTCCCAGGACCCGATGGCAGCTAAGACCACACCATTTATATCAGTTTGCTGAAACTAACTGCTTCAGTTATCTCAGTGCTAGTCAAGGCAGTTCATTTCAGGCTTTAAAAAACAGACAAAAGTCTATTCAGCTAAAGTATGCAATAGTCACACTATTTTAGCTGCTCGAAGAGCTTTTGCCCTTTCAGTGACACAACAGCTAGGAAAGAGAGAGAGAGAAGGGTAGCATTTGAAAGCTTAACTCTACCCCTCCTTGCCTCAGAGGGAACAAGTAAAAGTTCGTTCAGTTCGGTGGAGTGAGAAGCTGGAAAGAGGTGGTCTCCGTCGCCCATCAGGGAAGACTGAGGAGGTGAGTGCTTCCCTGTCAAAGCTCAGGCAAACATTCAGGACAAAGAAAGCAAAACATTACGCGCTTTACTGAAATATCAGTTTCTTTAGTATGTTACAGAAAAGCTTATGAACATATACAATGTACACAAAAGGCAGACTTTGTAAAATAAAAAGATCTTCTTTTATAAAAAAATTAAAAAGTCAAAGTAAAGTGCATGAAAGAGTTTTTCCTCCACTTTAACTATTGCGTCAAAGTCTTACCACATAGCAATGTTTTTAAAAGCTGGGAGATCCTCTTGTGTCACCCATTAGTCAGTTACTTTACCGGTCAGCTGAAACGATGAAGGTGATGATTACAAACAAATGCTTAAGAATCAAAACAGTTTAACCAGATGCATCCACAACAAAGACTAAGAGCAAATGGAGTATGGGCTTCCTATACACTTCTCATCGACAAGAGAGATTTAACGATCAGCGGAAAGGTTCACTCTCGTTAAAGAAAATCGGTAAGAAACAAGCTTCATAAATAGGGCAGTTTTCCTAGTCAGGGGCTCCCCTATTGTGCAATCAGTTCTTGGTCTAAGAATATCAACATTCATACTTAAATATGCTGTTGCAAAAGGAAGAATATATAAAAAAAACTGTTTCTGCCTGCCTCCTTTGGAAAGAAAAGGTAGTCGACCCCAATCCAGACAAAGACGACAGCTTTCCTTCCTACAAGGTCTCTTACGAGGGCGAGTGCACCAAGAGAGTTAAGGAAAGCACTCAAGATGCTGAATCCTCTCATTGTTTCAAGCTCTGGGAGCAGAGCCCCGGAGTGGAACTTGGCTATAATTATACCAATCACGCTCTGCATCTTCAGAGATCTTGACATATGTGAATTAATTACTCCTCTCGACAGCCCTGGCAGGCAGGTAGCCTGTTACTACCCGCACCCGGGCATGAGCGTCTGCTCCCGGCGGCCCCCCCATCCCCGGCAGGGTCAGACCCGGCAGTTGCGGCGGTTGCAGAGCATCGAGCACCGAGGTGGCTGGCTGGCTGGGTCTGCCCCAGCCTTCGGTGGCCGCCAGGGCAAGTAAGTCCCGCTCCCTCGGAGGGGAGAAAAACTGGAGCAATGCGGGCAGCCGGCTCTGGCCACCACCCTCCGCCCGCCCCAGGGCTGTCAGAGCATGGCGGCCTGTGCGCGGCAGTGGGCGATGTGGCGGTGCACGAAGTCGATGCGGGCCTGCAGCAGCTCGGCCTGCCGCTCTGAGAGGAAGCCAAGGCGCGCCCAGAGCGGCTCCCGCGCCCGGTAGCGGCGGCGCAGCTCGGTGGCAGCACTGCGGCGGCGGTGCAGCTCAGCGACGCGACGCGCCGTGCCCTCGCGGAAGATGCAGACAGAGCGGAGCAGCGGCTCGTTGTAGGGGTCCCACATGGCGAGGAGGCGGTAGCCGTGCACCAGCCCCGCCTCGTTGTCCATGAAGACGAGCCCGCCGTCAGGGGCGCGGAGCAGGTTGCTGGTGGCGCGGTGCATCACCCGCGGGTCCCACTGCAGGCTGAAGAGGTTGCTGACCAGGCGGTCGAAGTTGGCCGTCAGGTAGTCGAAGAGGATCAGGTCGCTCCACTGCACCAGCTCCACCAGCTGCGATGACGGCAGGCCGCCCAGCTCCCCCGCCGACAGCGGCTGCAACCGCCGGCCGGCGCCTGCCTCGGCGCCCCAGGGTGCAGGGGCCACCACGGCGGTGAGGTTGTCCACCCAGCGGGTCATGCTGACCACGGCGCCTTCAGCCCAGTGCGAACCGCGCAGCTCCTCCCGCACCGGCTCCCACTGCCGCCCGCGGGCCTCCACCAGGGCGAGGGCCATGGGCGGCAGCCGCTCCTGCATGCCCAGCACTCCGGCCAGGTGGTATGAGAGCACCTCGCCTTGGATCTGCTCCGGGTTGATGCCGTAGCGGACGCAGGCGCGGCTCCCGTCCGACAGCCGCGCCAGCCGGTTGGAGCTGCGCCCGCAGCTGCCCCGCTCCAGCGAGGCCACGCGGGCAGCGCGGGCGGCCGACAGCCACGCCGCCGCCTCCTCCGCCGCGAAGCCTGGCGGCACCTGCTCCTCCAGCTCACGGCTCCAGAAGATGCCCCGCTCCACCGGAGAGGCGGCGGCAGCGGCCGGCGGCGGCGAGCCGGCCGCAGCGAACCGCCCTTCACCGCCCCGCTCCTCCCGGCCCGCCACCGCCGCCGGCACCGCCAGCAGCGTCCGGAAAGTTTTCTGCTCACCGCCGCCGGGCTCGCCCCGCGCCGCCGGGGAGCGTCCCCAGCCCCACCGCCCCGGGGGCGGCTCCGCGGGCGGGCGCGGCTCCGGCTCCGGCTGCGCCGCCGACTCCCGCCGCAGCAGCACCGTCCAGAGCCCCGGCAGGGCGCCCAGGAGCAGCAGCCCCAGCACGGGCAGGGGGCCCGGCGCGGCCCGCCTCGCCCGCTTCATCTTCTCGCCGCTTCACGCTGCTGCCGCGGGACGCGGCGGCGGTGCAGCCCCGCTGCTCGGCCGCTCGGCGCGGCGCTGGCGCATGGCCGCAGGCCGGGCCGGACCAGCCGCCCGGGGAGCGGGAGTGGCAGCGGGAGCAGGCGAGCCCGGTGAGCCCCGGCGGTAGCCCCGCGCTGTGTGCACCCAGCTCCGCCGGCGGCCGGGAGGCACGGGCACCCGCACCACGTGGGGGAGCCGGGGGGGGCGCGCCCGGCCCGCCCCGTCTCCCGGCGCGGCCCTCCGCTTAAAGCGGCGATGCGCCGCGCGGCCGTGGCGGCCGGCGCTCACCCGCGGCGGGGCGCCCCGTCGAAGAGGCGGAAGGGTCGGGGGTGGCGTCGGCCGGCCCGCCCGCCCGCGGGAAGGGAGAGCGCTGCGGCGGGGGCGCTCGGCTGCGCCGCCTCCTCCTCCCCGCTGCAGGCCGCACAAAGGAGCCCGCACACCGGGGGAGGGGGGAGGGAGCGCGCACGCCGGTGGGGCGCCTCCGCGCCGGTGCACGGGCTCCCGCGGAGCCTCCGGGCGCGGCCGCGCCGCCTCGCGCCCACGCCGGCACGGCGGGGTCGCGCCGCGGTCACCGGGGGATCGGCACCCCCTCCGGGGCCGGGAGCCGGCAGGTGGTTGCACAAAGCAATCGCCCAAAACAGACACGCCAGGCCGTGCACATATAGCATATGTACGTATGGGTACATATACGGGGACACACAGCTGCTCGCCCGAGGACCGGAACGCCCGGGACCAAGCTGGGACACTGCGGCGTGATGCCGAGGCTCCCTGCCGGGCAGGGCCGCCGTTAACCGTGGGCGAGGCGCGGCCGTGAGACCCCACGGAGCATCACCTCCTTCTCCGCTTCCTCCCGCTTCGGCGGCGGCAGGGGACAGCCGGTGCGGGCCCGTCTGGACGGAGGGGAGCGCCGTTCGCG
Source organism: Theristicus caerulescens (assembly GCA_020745775.1). Classification (NCBI taxonomy): domain Eukaryota; kingdom Metazoa; phylum Chordata; class Aves; order Pelecaniformes; family Threskiornithidae; genus Theristicus; species Theristicus caerulescens. The sequence continues at coordinate 22,363,266 of CM036564.1, read as the reverse complement.
TTCTTACACACCCGTGTGTGCAGCGTGCTCACCCATCAGGCGTGTCACGGCGCGTGCCGTGCGGACCAGCTTTTCCTGGCATTTTTACCCCCGCGAGAGGAAGTTTCAAGCCTGCGGAGCCGGCGGCAGGGCACGGCCCCGCCCCGCGGGATTTCCTGCCCGAGGGAACGACAGCCAGCCCATCTCTTCAATTTTTGTTCCTTTGAGGTCTTTAGGGTGTGTACTGGAAGATTAGAAGAGCAGCTATTTCTATGTCCCCCCATTTCCAGTTTCCTGCCTTCCCAAGGCAAGGAAGCTTAGCTCTGCTCTTTCTGTATTTTACTGGAGACCTCTCTGGGGAAGAACATGCTTGTGAGCTGAGTTAGATTAAACACCTCTCCCTTCGTCCGTCAGTGCCGTGGCTATCCTCCAAAATAGTTATTGGAGTTGGATCAGCGAAGCAAAACTACCACATACAGAATCTTAAACATCGCAAAAGAAAAAATCCCTTTCTCACCTCCTCAGTTCTTCCTGCTCTCTTGATAGATCACAACTCCTAGTTTTCCAACCACACCACAGTCTTCCAGGTTGGATGGAATGCAATTTATTTTCTTATAATATAAGAAAAAGGGAATTCTCTCTTTTCCAGGATTTTGTTAAAAACGTTCAAACTCTCCTAATCCACCTTAACAACTTCCAAAAAAAAATCAAACAAAAAACCAAAGCAGAAGCTGAATTCCCTGTCTTTTGCCTCAAATTCCCCTTTAAGACCGGGACTCCACAGCCTTCCTAGGGAAGCTCCGGCTGTAAGACGCCGATGCCTCATTCCACCTTGCCTCCAGCGCGCCCCACGGCACCGCAGAGCTCGCGGGCGGCAGCGTTTCTGCTGCGGTCCCACGGCGGAGGGCGGCTCCGGCTACCCCGAGCCCGCCAGAGCGGGAGCGGAGCCAGGCGAGCGCTTGCCGCCCGCTCCGCCGGGGAGCCGCGCGGTCGCGTTGCACCAGCTCCTCCCACCGGTCACGGCGCCGCGCTGCAGCCGCCGCCGCCGGCACCGACAGGGCCGGGCGGGCAGCCTGGCCCCGCGACCCCTGTCCCCACCCCCCCCAGCAGGGCCCAGGCCGAGGAGACCGACTTGCAGGAAGCCCTTCGGAGGTGAAGGGCTCACTCCTGGATGGAGGGGTCTGTTGGCAAGAAACGGGAGTGCCAGGCATGGAAGGGACAGCCAGCCCGTGTCAAAAATTGTGGCTGATGCCTTTTCTGACAAGACCTCGCATCTAACTGCGACTGTTTTAACTGGGAGCATCAGTGGTGTTGGGTCCCTCATGTACATAGGGACTTGCTGAAATAATGAGGAATAGTCACTCTCCTGGCTTCCCTCAAACGCAATACAAGCTGTAATCATTCCTCTTTTTACCCATGAATTCAGGTCTCATGCCATTCCAACCCTGAAGCCTTATTGCCAGATGATGCTTTACACTTTCACAGCCACACAAGCTGCATGGTGAACAACAAGTGTGTGATTTGGAGCTGGTGATTGCTACAATTCACCACGGCCAATAAGAACAGTACCATTACACTAAGCAGGAGGCTTTTATCCAACAGTAGGCTGAATATTTTTACGAAAGAAATGGCACAGAATTGCCTCTGTTCTCTGCCACTTTCCGGCTTGAAATAGCTTTAGGAAAACTCATAGCTTGTTGGAAAAGGACTAGAAGCAGAAAATGAGTTTTATTCCATACATAGGCTGGACATACATTTTGATTTAAGTGAATTATTTGCATTTCTTTCAGGGTGAATTACGCTTATAGTGAGCATCCAGCTGCTAGTGCCTGCACTGGGAAGTCCCCCTGGAGAAGTGCCATTGCCATGGATAAGGACACTACATTTCCTGTTATTAAGGTGAATATAAGCTCCAAGTTATGCATGACATTCATTTCAATTACAGCTTGCCTCTTGCAAGCTAAGTAGTTAATCAACAGGCTATACTATGACTACAGCCTTAAATCAATAGCTGGGAAAACAGCATCTCCCCCAAATACTCAGCCTCCTACATACACTATTTAGAAGGAGAACAAGCCACAGTTTTGCTGAGCCATCCTGCTGGCTAATAGTCCTGCTTACAAGCTGGAATATTTTTAAAACTAGACAATTGGTACAGGGTTAAACATCAGCCAAGCTGACATGCCGTTCAATTTACGGCATGTTAAGCATTCCTGAAACTGTGATCACTGATATATTTGGGTCAATCAGATGTCTTGTTACTGCTTTGCAGACATTGCAATGAGCAGCTCGGAGATAAAGGAGAACAGTCTCCAGGCTTCTCAGCCCTATACTGGGGAAGGGAGAGCTGGCCACTGTTCAGACCCAGAATCCTAGCAAGTAAAAAGATAAAAAAATAATTTCTGGCTTCCCTGCGTTGTTTCTTATATTAACTTGATTTTAGCTGCCTGACAAAGCTAGGCGCATAGAATACCCAGCTGCTCGTGTTTCCCACTGATTTTAGCCTAGTGAAGGCTTTGTTCCCCTCATTTCCCTCCTGGCCCCCAGTACCCAACTTCCTGGTGATGTGGGCTACCTGTCGTTACAGGCAGCAGTGGTTCCTTCCATCAAAGGTAGAAGAAATGAGGACTGAACAGAGACTTCAAGATTTCTCCCCTGCCGTGAAAGTTATTTTGTACTCAAGTCAAAGGCCAAACTCTAATGGGCGTTGATAGGACTAGGATCATGGGGAAGCAGATGGGGGCTTTTCTGGACACAGATTGCCTATGCTGGACTTGAGGGTCCCTGCGCCTGCTAACAATCTCTGCTGGGCAAGGAAGACTGGCAAAGCAGGTGCAGAGCAAGTCTCCATTGCACCAGAGCCTGAAACTATCAACAGCTCCAAAGCACCCAGAGATCCTTCTCTCATGGCTGGAGCTGCAGCTGGCAGAGGGGATGCAGGTGCTGCCCACTGCAGGGAGGACACCTTGGCAGGGCTGCCCCAGCCATGTGTAGGCACCCCCTGGCTCAGGCAAGTTTTGGCCTGTGGTAGCATTGCATATCTCTATCTGATACTCTCCCACAGCTCAAGGCTTCAGTACAACCCCTCCACCCCCGTCTTTCAGAGGCATTGCCATGGAAGTTATTTTCCAGCACAGATCTTTTTGAACTACCAAGATTAGCCCCCAAATTCTTCCCAGGCTTATGGAAATTGCTCTCCCTTCACTGAGTGTGGATAGATACTTTCTGTTCATCATTGGTTTTGGTGTATACCCAATGCCAGATCTCACTCACCTCAATGCCAAATTACTGAGTCTGGTGGCAGCCACATTAACCTCAGCAGGGCTGTGAGCTCCTTCCCTGGAGAATGCAGGGTGACCCTGAGCTATTGCTTCATGGTGATCTCTCTCAGTAGCACAACACATGAAGTTTGTTATTTACTCTGAATTGTGGTTCAGGATCCTGGGTGGGAATAGGGGCTTTTTACTCCAGTCCAGCATAATTTTTCTATATTTCACCTGCCTAAGACTTTTTACACAGCTTGTTCCCACCTTGAGTACTTCTCCAGCTCTATCTGCCCTCTTTCTTCTTTATCCATCAAGTTACCAAACACCTCTATTTCTATCCAGCATTTCCTCAGCTGTCCCTGAGCAGCTTGTTCCCACCCCTATTTAGTAGCTTTGGCTCCTGGCAGTGAGCTGCTGCCAGTGATCTCCCAAACTAGTGATAGTCATTTTTAAAGGGGCCACATGAGATTGCTGCCAGGAGAAGAGCATTGAGCACGTGGTGCAATGTGCCAGCACCTGTGGAACTGGGGTCTGCCCTGGGGATGTGAAAGCTGCTGCAGACAGGCTGTAGTGAAATGATGCCTCTGCCTCCCCAGTGCTGCATGTTCCTGTCCCTGCATACTTCCTCTCTTTGCATTTTGAGCCACTGGATCAGTGAAAATGCTTGTCTCTCAGGAGCCTTCCATCAAGGTAGTATCAGCTCTCAACATCCTGGTAACTTATACTGGCTGATTTACAGCACTTCTTTTCTGCTGCTGATGAGTTCCTCCTGATGCAGCCTCCCTGGTGCCAGCTTACTTGGCAGTGAGAGCACCTTATGCTGCTCTTCTGCACTACCTGAACCTGCGGTGTCCTGGAGGAAGCGCAGCTCCAACGCAAAGCCCCTCGTCCATGTGGCCTGTGTATTTCAATTCTTCCCTTTGCAAGGAAGTTACTTAGACTAGCTGGCTAGGGGAGAAGAGTTGTGCCTGCAAAGCCATCTAGTACAGATGCAGGGTTACCATCAAAACAATGCTACTGCCAATACAGCTTGTTTCTCTTGGGGAAGGGTGGGAATTTTGGAATAAACTATACTGGCAAAAAGTTAGTGTGCAAAAATGTTATGTGCTTAGTGTGACTGTAAATTATTTCCACACTAGGATTGCTTTGTACAAATATATCAGCAACGCAGCCCATGTATATGCCTGACTATAGCTCTGTCAAGGTGGATTTGTATTTCTCAACCTAAAAAAAGCATCCCTTATGATGAGATATTCCAGCAACCCAAGGGCGGGGTTTATAGCTGATCGTGACTGGGGGAGGGCTGAAGAAGTTAAGGGGCTCTGTATTTCGTAGCAGGGAGGTGAACATTAGAGACCTTGCCCTGCAGGCATGTTGGCAATTTCTGGAAGTATTTACAAACTTGTCTCAGCCTGGAATAGAGAAATCTGGAAGCTTTTCTATTGCTTTGACTCCATAGTTGATTTTGCAGAAAAGCTACCAGACACATGGGACTCTACAAGGATTTTTTTTGTAATCTGAAGCACCATGTAGAACATGAAGCTAGGCAGTTTCCATACACAGAATGGATCCTATCTCCCCTGTACTCTGGGACTCTCTGTTTTTAATATCTGTGACTCTCTGCTTTTAATATCAAAGCAATAAATGAGTAAGTGCTTGAGCTGTTGTGCCTGGCTCTTGAAAGTGTTCATAAGACTTGTCAGGTGCCTCATGATGCTCAGTCAGTTAGGGGATTTGTTCTCATCCCTATTAAAGGTGAACTGCAAAGACAGAAAGACATTTGTGTTATGCTCACACTGATGTTCTCAGGGTCTCCAACAAGCAGGCTCTGCAGAACGGTCATTAAAGAAATTTATTGAAATGACAGATCAGCAGCATCCGTTATACAAATACAACGCAGCCTCTCCAGACAGCTGATGATTCAGCTGGGAGGATTTTCCATATAAGCAACATCAGGCATGATGGCCACTGAAACTTGCAGCATCCACATTAGAACAGTTCTGCGAGGTCACGGCTCCCTGCTCACCCTGAAATACAGTCCATTCTGGAGGGAAACACAGTAGCCATTTGTGTCCATTACAAAAAATACATTGTTTTTACGCCAGGAAGTGAAGAGTTTCAAGAAACCTCTTCAAGTGAAACTGCTGAGGTGATTTAGGGAGACAAAAGGTAATTACCACATGAGAGGATAAATAATGCATTACGTACTAGTCTCTGCTTTCAAGTAGGGTTTCCTGAAGGGTCAGATCCCACGACCTTCAATATTCATGTCATATATATCGATAACTCTTCTGTTCTCCTTCTTCTGGCTGCCAAAACATGTGAGTGAAGAATGTTGTTCAATACAGTTCACAGTAATTCCAGGCAACTGCCCTGCTGTAGCATAACAGAAGAGAGAAGGTCAAACCACCTTGATAATAGCCCATAGACCTTCTTTCCTCCTGACCCATCCTGCAAACCCATCAAATCATACTTGAAAATGTATGATTTTGAAAGATACTGCCTCTAGGTAGAGACTCTCCATCACCTTCTGTTAAGCTGGGCCAGGGGTTAAATACCCTTACTATTAAAAATATCCTCACTTTAATGTGTTCTCCAGGCACTTAGACAGTGATGTGATGGGCCCAGTTAAAAACTGAGATGGACTAGTCTTGACTAGAAAAATGAGGCCAGGCTAAAGGTAGAATTACTATTGTTACAGGAAGGAAAAATGGTTGTAAAATTTAGCTTCTACTGCAAAAATACACCCAGGACACATCTTAAACTTTTCAGCAAGTCCTAAAAAAGTGCAGCTTTTGTACTGCCAGTGAAACTGTTCTAATTAGTCTTAAGGTAAAAACCCCAGCTGTGCCAATGGCAAACCAGCTGTTCAGTTCTCTCTATGTGAAGCAGAAAAAAGGACCAGCTTAAAGAGCAAACCCAGTTTCCAGGCCCCTAGTATCTTCTCTCTGTTGTGTTGCCTGGAGAGGCAGCTGGATTCTTTCCAAGGACAGAGGAGCCCCTCTGGCTGCCAAGAGTGCTGGAGCGGGAAGACACAGAAGAAAGAAACGTATAAATTCCCTGGACCTTTGCTCTTCTTCCCCCAGCCTCTCCCTGCCTTGAAGGTGTCCTCTGCCTCTGCATGTAGTTGTGAGGTGAGGTGGTGAGAAATGGGGAACAGTGTCCCAGTCCCTCTCCTTTGTCCCATGGGTCCTGCCAGAGGAGGTCCTCTCCACACTGTGCCTGCATGGTGCAGGGTTTCTCAGCTCTGCCTGTCTCTTACCCACATGAGACACTCCAGGCAGCCTGTAGCTTGCCTATAGGGATATCCCTGGCCTGACACTCAGTCACTCAGGGCTGTAAAATAGCATGCTGAACCAGCAGTGTACACATCAGCGTATGCAGCACCCCATGGCTTCAGGACATGACCTCTAGCCATATATGGGGAGCAAGTCTGCTACTGAGGACAGGTCCCATCTCAGCCGACAGTATAGTCTTTTGCATCAGGCCACACTGAGTCTCTCTCCTCGCTTGTGGGGACTCTTTCTTCTCCGCAGTCTCTAGGGTTTTGTTTTGTCCAATTTTAAGTGACTCATATGATGAGATTTCCACCCCACCTAGCTCTATCCAGGAGACGTCTCTGCTGGGAGCATTGACTGTGGCTGCAATTCCTATCATAATAGTTTTTCTACACATTCCAGCTGTTGGGATCAAGTTATTGACTGATACTCTCAGTCTTCACTGAAGGAAATAAATAGGGTCTACCTTGATGTATGTAAGGACAGCCAAACTGTCTGAAGGTAAGCCAGCTGAGCCTGGATGTGATCTAGCTGCATCAGCCAGGCTTCCTGTCTGTGCTCAGAAGCCCAGGTTCAGGCTATTAGCACAGGAATACTGCCACACTTGCATGACTAGCCTAAATTAAGACTCAAGTGGACTTATCAGTTTGGGTCTCTGTAACTGCAGCGATCCCTACACCACAGTCCATTCTGCAGTGGTGATGTTCCCTGTCAGGAGCCCACCCACTGATGGGGTGAGAAGCAGCAAACAAAAGAACCCCCCACACACATCTGAGTCATGAAGGTGTCCCAGTTTTGAAGGTCCCAGCTCATTTTTCTGTGATTGAAGTTAGTGACATTGAGAAGTTTCCCTGCTGCGTGCTCTACATCTTAACGTGACCCATTTAAATTTCTAAGCCTTATTAAACACAGCATTAACATTCAATAAATGTCTCATTGATTACGTATTTACTTATCTGGTATTTAACTAGCATTCTCTTAAGGAATGAATAAAGAGTCAGAAGCTAGCGATAGTTACTGCATGTGATTTAAAAAGAACTGCAAAAGTACCCTTCAGAGGTTAAGGACCACAGTCGGGAACTGAATCTGCCCAATACCTAAGTGCCATAAACATTTTTATATTCAATAGGCTTTATTAAAAATACCATAATGCTTTTGTTAAATCAAAATGTATTTTAACTCTAATGAAATCCAAACACTTTATCTACAAACAGGAAAGCATTTCAGTTACTGCATAGCTTAACTGGCCCAAAACAATACTTAGTTCCTCAGCCTGCAAAGCCTGTGGCTGGCCACTAAACAGCGCAGCAGTAAGGAGTAATGCTGGTTAGTGGCTGGAGCTGTAGGCTGTAAAACTACAAAATAAAGATATTTTTTACAGTTCTACTCTAGCTGGGCTGTACATTCTAACATGTGCTCTGGTAGGATATGCCTCCTCCGCCTCGCTGGAGAAAGAGCTGCTGCTCATCTTCCTGCAAAAGCCTGAGACAGGTATAGGACACCTGGCAGCCAATTTAAGAGCAGTGTAAGAGGCTTCATGTTGTGCTTACCACGTGCTGCACTAAGTGTGTCTTTTATTAGGAATTATGCATAAAGCATAAGAATGAGTCTCTCCCTCAGCCTTCCTTGCATCCAATAGTCTGGCAAGACAGGTAATGTAGGTGTTAGTTTCTACAACTGACCCTACTGCATTTCCTCTCCTCTGCAACATCGGGAGAGGCACTTAGCTTGCCCGTGCCTCAGTTTCTCCACTTGCAGAATGAGATGCTGTGAAGATAAGTTATTTGATGATGTCTAAAAAGGTCTTCAAGTTCTCCTTGAGAGTTGGGAAGAGCTGGTGGACACTCAAGAAAGTCAACACAGTAGAATTTTATTATTTTTGCTGTTGCTATACACTGTCATTTCACGTAACTCCTGATTTGTGTAGGACTGTGTCCTTCTCATTGATCTCAAACTAAAGACTGCAAAAAAGCAAAAAGTTTTGGGGGGATAAATGATCTTCCTCATCTTCCAGACCAGCTACAGTTCATTCAGTCTTTATCCCTGCTCAGCTCCCCGTTACCGCAGTTGAACTTTCCCAATATGTGGGTGGAGAGGAAGAGCAGCACAGATGCAACAGAACAGAGCTCTTTTTCCTCTGAGAAACCAACCAACAGCTTTGTTTTAATTTAGCCCAGTTTCCTTGCAAATGACTTTCTGCCTAGCTGTTGAACCTTCTGTAAACAGTTTAGTGAGAATCATAAAGTAAATCCCCCAAAGAAGAGAAAAATAAACGTAGTCATGAATTACTGAAGTGAGCTCTCCCTTCCTCCTGCTCTTTGTTAGCCATCACAGGAGCTGATTTTCCACTGAGTCACAAAAAAACAGACCAGGGAGATAACAGGAGACAGCACAAACAAACAAAGGCATCATGGAGAAAATATACATTTATTTTTTTAAGCTTTGAGATGGATTTGAACAAACATCTGAACTTCCTCAGATATGGAGTGGCACTAGACACGCGGCTTAATGTAATCTGCCCCACAAGAAATGGCAAGTAGTGGTGCAGAGCAGCTGAGCTGCTCCTGGATGTCTCCATGCTGGAAAAGCTGCTGCATGGGCATGCATGCTGCATCAGGCTCCCTGTTCAGATCACCAGGACCCACCTGCACCCCTCTCTGGCTCCCTGTCCTTACATTAAAAATTGTCTTTAAGGTCTGCATTAGAATTTTGGAATCACTGAGGAAGATACAGGCATTACAGGTCCCTTCACAAGCTCTGTACCAGATGCTTTGTATTCTGGGAAAGAACTAAGTGTAAGAAATACATTGCATTTTTCTAATTGCCTTTTTACACAGTTCCTCAAATTAAGCACCAACATGGAGCAATTCAGCTTTGTAGGGCTTGCATTGCCACAAGTGCCTCTCAGCACTCTGTACTGCAGTGTTATGCCACTGTATGGATGGGCAACCTGAAGCAATTATGTAAAAGTGACTTTTGGTGCTCTCTCCTCTGCCTGCTAGGGTGAAGGACAACAAGGACAAAGCCTATGTGAAGACCCTGGACCTTCCTTCTGTATATCCTCTCACCAGGAGCTGCAGCACTCAGGAGCCCACACAAGGACTTTGAGAGCTTCCTGTCTCCTGCTGCCAAAACCAAAGAAAGCACAATATTCACTAGGTTAAATATGCAGCATGAAGATGATGCTCAGGCTGTGGTTAAGACTACAGCTGCGACATGCTCAGATGGGATCATGTTATGAATTCTGCTCAGGAAACAAAATAATATTTACTGTGCAACACCCATCTTAATTGCTTTATTAACTTAAAATGTCAAGGTTGAATCTTCTCATGCTCAAATGCTCTGAAATGTCCAAAGTAGTTAAAATGCTCTCAATGTACCACTGTCTCTACTTAAATGCAAGTTATTCTGTGATTTATTGTTTTTGGTAAGGCTCAGTGGTCAAAATACCAACATAGAAGTAAACAGCTCAGCTCTCTCAAAACTTGTCTATATGAGACTTTTTTCCCACCCTGGATGAAATGAGGCCAAGGATGCAAGAGGCACATGAAAACAAAGTGTTTAATCAATAAGGTGTTGAGCTAAAATGAGTCACACAAACAAGGGAGGTCAGGTTCTTTTGCAAACAAGCAGAATAAGAACTTGGATCGTACCTCCACCACATGCAGCTTGCATAGGATTTGTGTTTGCAGCACATGGGGCTATCACTGTGTGTGGGAAAATCAAAACCACACAATCAAAATCAATCATCGTGATGAGAGCTTTACAGATTGGGATGTCAGCTTTGCCATGAGATAGTGACTGCCTTCTGTGCACACGTGCACTGTGTCCAGAAGCCAAGGGGAGCCAAGAGCCAGCTGAGACATTTCTTGGAGCTCAGAGCCTTTGACACCCTCTATTCTTGGATGCGGTTGACTGTGATGACGGGGGTGTAATTGGCAAAAAGATGACATCATCTGGGGTCTGGATCTTTAAAATAAAACAACAGAAGATGAAATCAATCTTTGCTCCAGGAAAGCTGGTTGCCTGTAGGATTTCCCTTCAGGCAGCCTTGGTAGGAGAAGAGTTGTGCTATTAAGTTTCTAAGATGTTTCTGTTGGTGAAAAGCCAAACATTGAATTTAGCTTGGCTATTAACTTGGCTGGTGAGGCAGCAATTAGCTGGGCAATTAGGTTGGCTGGTGAGGAGGTAGGAACAGAAATCATCTGTAGCCTGGCATGTACAGAAAGGACCTCAGGGAAGAGCTATCCAGGGCTGCCCCCACCCTGACTTACCTTGCCCTGCACTAATAAGAAACTTGAGCTGAGGATTTCCTATGTGCAGTTTCAGTACATGGTTGTAGGTCTCTAATCTTTGTGAAACTCTGTCTGTCATGGATCTTGATTTAGGATCCTCTTTAGGATCCTTTGTGGGGTCCTTTAAAATCCTCTTTGGGATTTTAGATGCAACTTAAGTTTTTCCCCTCTCAATCTGTGATTTGATTTTTCACAATTGCAGGTCTGTTGTGCAGCATCAGACAGCATTGCTTGAATGTGCATCTTGATTTTACAGATGTTTTTATATCCCCATTGGTATTTGCCACAGGCTCTAATTTGACTTGCCCGGAAATGGGCAGGTTCGCTAATAGCCAGGGAGCCTGGAAAAGGAGAAGATCCAGATGGCCTTATTTAGCTCTCAGTCTTTACTAGTTACTTCTTGTGCTCCTTGTTGGCCAGTTGAATAGACTTCATTACGGATCCTGGCAAAGCTAGACAGATACAATGATGTGAACTGTTCAGGTAACAGAAATCCCAGCTGGGGATCTGTTGGGAAGGTCAGCTGTTGACCACCAGTCATTTGTCTGGACTGCCCAACCAATGTACCTGTAGTCCTTGCTCTGCTGCAGACCCACTTTGTGCTATGCTAGAGCTTATCAGCCTCTACTGAAGAGTGTCCATAGGAAGCCAGAACGCTTGCCTGTGCTTTTTCAGAGCAGTGTCTCTTCACTGCTGCTGCAGCAAGTTGTGGTTACACAATGGTCTGGTGGCAAGGCTTGGGGATTCCCGCTTGCTGAGGAACAGCATGGCTGATCATCATTTTCTACTTTCCTAACCATGATTTATCCAGCTCCCTCAGTCTTGCTGCTGTCATTAGCCCTCTTTTCTCCTGGGCTTTCAAGAAAGTCCAAACGAGAGACTTTCACCCTGAGGATTTTACTAGTTTCCCGTTTACCAGAAACATTTTTTCTTGTTATGTGCAAAGTAAAAAAAAAAAAAAAGATACTACTAGTGGTAATAAAAATAAATCACGGCAGTATGGCCAACAAGCTCTTTATTGAAGTTCCTTTCTTTCCAGGGTTTTCCCTGTACAGCAATATAATCCATGAGTATTAGACAGGAAGTATTAATCCAAAACCACAAAAAACCACAAGTGGGTGGAAACCAGGAAAATTACTTGAATTTGGCACCACACTTCCCATTTTAGTCTCATGAAAAGTTTCAGGAATGACCTTGGATTTCCTTCACCTCAAAATCCATGAGGCTCATGAATAGAATTTGAATGAAAAAAGTGTTCAAAATTAAAAAAGTACTGTAGAAAATGTTTGGGTTTGCCTCACAATTTTACTTCAAATTTAATTTAATTTTCCTCACTTTTAAAATTATTTGCATTTCTTAATGTAATTTCCTGATACATTACTAGCATGCACTGATGCTTCTGATATATTACAATGACATAATACAGTAGCTGAAATGCTTTATTATTTTAATGTAATTTAATGAAATGTATAATGTTAATAATTAGCAGTAGCTGCCACTTAGAGCTAGTTAAAACTTCATGCCATATTCCCTAGAGTATTTTATCTTACTCTTTCAATCTGTGCTGCAATGTAACAGATTGACACTTTGTGCAGCATAAATAATTTGAGTGCCTGGGTGAGTCAACAGCAATGATTTGCAGAAAGCAGTGTTAACAATGCTGTAAGAAATAGCTTAATATTAGCAGTACTTTGTGCTTAGCTCATATTTTCCATCCCTATATCAGCAGATGCTTTACTAAGACAATTAAGTATCCATTCTGTTTTCCAGATAGGCAACGAGAGGCTCAGACCAGTGCAGTGATTTCAGGGCAGCGTTAATATCTGGGGTCTGCATTTTGCAGGTACTGCCATATCTTTCCATACTGTTGTTTTCTAGGGGTTTGCAGATGCTGCAGGAGTCCAGCACAACAAGCAACACAGCATTTACTTACACTCCACCCAGCCAAAATTTCCCTCTGAACTCTCTGGTATTTAGGAGAAGATAGTTCACTTCAGAAGGCTGACCTTATCTCTCCTCTTACACCGGCCACTTCTGGTCTCTTGAGGGAGCCTTAATCTCGCTCATCCCTGAGTGCAGAGAGCAGACTTGACTCCAGTTTTATGCAGGCTGCAAAGGCAGATGTAGCAAAGGGGGGCCTCTGGTGTCACGCTTCCTCCCACATCCGCTGCATGCCAGCGAAGACCTTAGAGACAAGCTGGGCCTGACCATGGACCAGCACCTCTTAAAGGTCTGGCTGAGTTTCTACTGCCTTGGGCTTTGGATCAGGCCCAAGCTGAGCAATTTCTTTTGTCTTTGAGTCATTATGTTCTTGAGCAGATGACACCTTCTCTCAGCTATGGTTCAGACCAAGCCCTTATATATGGGTCAGTGCTTCAGGTGGGGCATGCTGGCCTTGGCCATCTCTCTTGCAGGTGCAACCTGGAGGCAAGCATCCTTCACACCAAAAAAAAAGCCATAGGGATTGCTACTGTGCCAGAGGATGGCAAAGGCCTGTTCCTCTCCCTGTCCTTGAGGGGACAGGTTGACTCAGAAGAATGAGATGAGATGCACAGAAGTCTGTTTGCTTCTTTCTCTCCTCTCTCATTCACTCTCAGCTGTGCTGCTATTCCTAGACACAGGGACCTAAATCTGGGCCATAGGCATTTACATGGCTTGATATTTTTATAGCCACAAAAATGAGTTTCCCTTTAGCCAAAAGTGGCTGGAATCCCAGGTCTGGAACTGTGCTGATGGGGTAATGTCTGGAAAAAAAAAAAAGGAAATCTCCAACATGGAAACACTAAATGCTATGGCAACAAGAGGAGCAACAAACAGGGCTTAAAGACACAGGCTCAGCATTAATTTAAGTGCTGGGAATTAGAGAGAGGGAAAAATCAGTAGTTTATAATGCTGTGTTTTATCTGGGATGAGGGGACGGGATCCTATGCCCTTAAACAGCAAGGTATATGTGCTAGAGGTAGACAGACAGGCAGTGTCCTGCTGCAGGCTGCTGGCTTTCATCAGAATCCCTTCTGGCTACTCAGCTGACATTACATATGGAAACTGAGCTCTTCTCACATTATCCCTTTTTCCTGAGCCTTCTTTCCAGTCATGTGCTGTAAATACAAAGGAGGGGGAATATCTGTGTAATTTGTTAATCCAGTGATATGAGTTGGCTGAGCTGCCACTGCCAAAACATCCACTCTTGAGTCACGGAGAGATTCCTCCCTTCCCCGAAGAGCAGAGATTTTTCTCCGGTGACATCTGACTTGCTCTGTGCTAATTGACATGTCCCTGTCGAAAATGTGTTCAGGATATGCTGGGTTTTGTCCTAGTTTATCCTGGCCCTAGCGACGACACTTCACAGGTCTCCCTTCAACCCCTAAATCCCTGGCAAACAGATAATTTCCATACGTAAACCTTCTGACTTCTATGCAGAGTAGCCCAAAGGAGATTTTTCTTGTTTCTTTTATTTCCTTCATGGATCTCAATCTCTAACCATCATGGCACAGCAGTTTCCAGTAAACATCTGGAGAGGAGAGACAGGTAAAAAGTAGCCTGAAAATGCTCAGTGGAAGGCAGGGACTTTTGAAGTCAGGACACAGGCTTCAGCTCAGCACATCCGAATTTAATGTGTTTTCACTTCTGCCACAAACTTCCTTTGAGATCCTTGACAAAGCATCCCCTTTCACTATGCCTTCAAGCTCTGAAGTGTCTATGTTAGAGAGACCATAACCCATATGGGCAAGGAATCTCTCTTGTGTGCACGTACAGCATCTGCCATAATGAGGCTTCAACCTGAGCTGAGACCTGGCAAAGCTCCTTCTATATAACCACTGGGTGAACTTGTTGTATAAGGTATTGACAGGTTGTTCCCTTGCAGCACATCACGTTCAAAGCTCAGCACCTGGATTTCCAGTCTCCTGGAGCTGCTACCACCTAATGATGTATGTATAATAATTTGGAAGTCATATTTGTGAAACAGACATACTTCCCTGTAAAAAATGGAGCAATTAACCACTCTGTTTTTAACTGTTTTTTTAACTTAAAAAAATGACATCACAAGACTCTGCTTCTCAGCATCCAATGGCAATGACATCTGAATCTCGGGCAAGTGACTCCATCTCTTTTTCTTATTCAGCTGCTCTGAGCATGTCTTCCCTGGACTGGCCAATTTTCTCCTCCTATAAGGCGATACTGCATTTCCCCACTGTCCTTGCCCTTACCCCAAGGCCCTTGGTGTGAGCCTGTCCCAGGCTGTGAGGAGACCTAAGGAGGAGATATATTGCCTGAATGTCTGCTGCTCTGGGGACAGGACAGGCTACTGCAACACACCAAGACTGCTGTGGGTTACACATGCGTAATGTGAACTGTCCCTGCATGTGCGTGGTACACAATGTGTGCGTAGCACACTACTCAGAGTGCTGACCGCAGCACAGCAAAGCAAGGAAAGTCACAGCAAACCTGGCCTCTCTTAGGGATGTTGTTTTTGTGTCCAGGTTGCTTAGGGTTTGAAGAAAACATGTGCCAGGGTGGCAAGAGGGGATGAAGAGTAGCAGCAGCACTAGATGGAGAAGATGAAATTTCATCTGTGTGAATCCCTTCCTCTGAAGAGCACACTGAGTAAGCAGCTCTTACCTTCAGCATGTTTCACAGGGCAGGCTAATCATGGAGGACAGGAACAAGACAGTGGTTATTTCTCTCCCTTGATCTACCATTTGATCTTGGACAAGTTCCTCCATTTCTTGTATAAATTCCCTTTTTCTATATTGACAGGATAAGAATACCCTCCGTTGTGAAGTCATTTGATATCCAAGGAGGAAAAACATCATATAGAAGGTACAGATTATTAGCTTTATCAGCGTCACAGCCTCTTGGACAAAGTCTCTCATTTGTACAAAGATTATCATTGTTGAATAACTCTCTCTGGTGTCACACCAAAATATTTCTTTCATTGTACAGAAAGAAAGAGAGTTGTGTTCCGTCATTCAAGGACTCGTTAAACTTCTTAATGTGCGTCCTGGCAAGGCATCATGAAGAAGTGGGTACAAAGGCAAATGAGATTAATGACAACCTTTTTCTTTGGCTTCTGTCTCAGTGGATTTGTGTTCCCCAAGTTTCAGCAATTTCCAAGGTAAAAAAAAAAAAGAAAAAGGAAAGCAGTTTCTGGTTTTCATGACTTCATCCAAGTTTCCTGAGAACTGGGGCCAGGTACATTCCAGACAACGGGATCCTTTTTGACCAAACTGCTTGGTTTCAAGTGTGTAACATTCATTCCATGCAATTTTGTGTTTTAGCTGAGCACATTTGACACAGCTCTGTTCAGGACTAGGGCTCTCGTCTAATGCCAGATCCTAACGGACAACATAGTGCCAGTGCTTTCAGCCTCACTCGCCTGCCTATTTCATACACATGTGAATAGCTTCTGTCTGTATTAAGCATTGGTAGAGTACTGCTCAAGGTGCAATAGAAATCTCTGTGACACTATTTCCTAATGCAGCCCTGATACATTTTGCATGGAGGTAGAATCCAACATTTTTGAAATAATAGTGGGATCAGAGGTTTTATTTTTCAGATTAACATCTTTTGAAGACTGAACGACTTTTGTTTTTCACTACGTCAGCTGTGTGCCTCTTGTATCTGGAATCTACCTTGTATCTATAGACCCAGAGCAGGAGAAATCAGCAAACTCTTAGAATCATAGAATAATAGAATAATTTAGGTTGGAAAAGATCATCGACTCCAACTATAAACGTAACACTGCCAATTCCACCACTAAACCATGTCCCTAAGCACCATGTCTACACGTCTTTTAAATACCTCCAGGGATGGGGACTCAACCACTTCCCTGGGCAGCCTGTTCCAGCGCCTGACTACCCTTTCGGTGAAGAAACTTTTCCTAATATCCAACCTAAACCTCCCCTGGCTCAACTTGAGCTGGTTTCCTCTCATCCTATTGCTTGCTACTTGGGAAAAGAGACTGACCCCCACCTCACTACAACCTCCTTTCAGGTAGTTGTAGAGAGCAATAAGGTCTCCCCTCAGCCTCCTTTTCTCCAAACTAAACAACCCCAGTTCCTTCAGCCGCTCCTCATAGGACTTGTTCTCTAGACCCTTCACCAGCCTCATTGCTCTTCTTTGGATGTGCTCCATCACCTCAATGTCTTTCTTGTAATGAGGAGCCCAAAACTGAACACAATATTTGAGGTGCAGCCTTACCAGTGCTGAGGACAGGGGGATGATCACTTCCCTAGTCCTGCTGGCCACACTATTCCTGATACAAATCAGGATGTTATTGGCCTTCTTGGCCATCTGGGCACACTGCCAGTTCCTACTCAGCCAGTTGTTGACATTACCCCCAGGTCCTTTTCTGCCAGGCAGCTCTCCAGCCACTCTTCCCCAAGCCTGTACTGTTGCATGGGGTTGTTGTGACCCAAGTGCAGGACCCGGCACTTAGCCTTGCTGGCTTTTGCGCTGCAGTGAGTGCGCTGTCATCAGTATTGGAGGTCAAAACTGGTGGCCATGGACTGTCAGGCCAGCCTGGGCCATGGCATCCTGGTAAGAGTCGAGTTGAGCTTATTTGAGTTAAATTCAGCTCTTTTCCCAGCTTTTGGAGATGATCTCAAGAGAGGAACAAATGGGTGCATGTCTTTTCTTTCCTTTTCTAGCTATAAAGAAAGTCTGAGAGAGTTTTTATTTTACAGATATTTTGAGAGAACTTTTCAGCAGATACTTTGTACATGAAAAATTCAGATCTTGTCTCTACTGTTTTTCCTGATAGATTCTCTGGACGGCTTGAGAAATAATAGGATTATGATATCTATGATAAAGGTATAGCATGAATAGCTGAGAGAGGAAGTAAATTTTTTCTAGGCTGTTTAAAATGCTGGGGTTTGTTAGTACATGTTTAATGCAACCCCGCTATAGACAGATAGAGAAAAAAATATCAATTTGCTAAAGATTTAGCTCAGTCTGCTCTAT
Organism: Theristicus caerulescens; assembly: GCA_020745775.1. NCBI lineage: Eukaryota > Metazoa > Chordata > Aves > Pelecaniformes > Threskiornithidae > Theristicus > Theristicus caerulescens. The sequence goes on along the minus strand of CM036564.1, from coordinate 22,345,485 downwards.
ACAGCCAATATCACAGATATCCATGCAGTTTCACAAGAAAAAGCAGTGAAGATGAGCTTTGACTTTTCTGATGCTTGAAAGGTTAAAAACAAGAAGAGAATGGATATTTTTTGAGAGGGAGAAAAAGTCCCACTTTTCAGGCCTTTTTTTATCGGTCTCAAAAAGGAACAAGAAGAGCACAGACTCATCTTGCACTTCCTTTTGCCATTTCACCTTTCTGCTTCTCCTTATAACTCAGGAAATGTCAGAAAAGAGCCACAGTCAAGGCAGAAGTTTCTGTCTGGAAAGTGGTAAGCAGCCCAGCTGTGTGTCTCCCCCTCAGCTTTGAGAAGCTGACCTTGCAACTGATTCTGGGCTTGAAACATCCCAGAATGTTTAAAGTAACAAAATAAAAACAAACCAGCAATTGCTCAGACAGCAGGGTTTTCTGGGAGCACTGAAAGTCCTGAAGAAAGGCGCATCATCCAAACAACCATTTCTACCAATTGCTTTGCATATCTTGTACAAAATGACACAGAAGGAAAGCTTTGCCAGATGTTGCCTTATGGTGTTTTACCAAGGGCAGGAAGTAGTCAGACCTCTGCCTTACATCCTGCAGAAATTAGCAGTATTGTGAAGAATTAAATCCAGGAGTACAAGAAAAGGAAGGTGCCTTCTTCTCAAAGAAGCAGAATCCTGCAGATTTTATCCACAGTTCTGTTATAGTGTCCTGGTTTCAGCTGGGATAGAGTTGATTTTTCTTCCTAGTAGCTGGTATAGTGCTGTGTTTTGGATTTAAGATGAGAATAATGTTGATAACACACTGATGTTTTAGTTGTTGCTAGGTAGTGCTTACACTAGTCAAGGTGCACAAGAAGCTGGGAGGGGGCACAGCCAGGACAGCTGACCCAGACTGGCCAAAGGGCTATTCCATACCATATGACGTCATGCTCAGTATATAAACTGGGGACAGTTGGCTGGGGGGCAGTGATTGCTGCTCAGGGACGTACTGGGCATCGGTCAGCAGGTGGTGAGCAATTGTATAGTGTAGCACTTGCTTTGTATATTACTATTGTATATAATAATAATAATAATATTGCTACTCTTCTATTTTATTTTACTTCAATTATTAAATTGTTCTTATCTCAACCCACAAGTTTTCTGACTTTCACCCTTCCAATTCTCTCCCCCATCCCACTGGTGGGGGGGAGTGAGCGAGCAGCTGCATGGTGCTTAGTTGCTGGCTGGGGTTAAACCACGACAATAGAGTGGCACAGAAGACCCGAACACCTCATCTGGGTTCCTTAAGCCAAGCTCTTCAGCTATTTGCATTTGACTTTTCCAGGTTCCTCACTTGCCACCCCAAGATTAGACCAGCAGGAGGGTGGGTACTGACAGCAGTAACAGAAGCCAATGGGAGTCTGCTCTGGTACTGTTAGAAGAAACAACGTAATTTAAAAGCAAACAAACAAAACCCAAAAAAACCTGTCTAAGTATCTCATTTTGGACCATGGAAACAAACACATTCCTGAGCTTAATCTGTCAGCCAATCTGTCTCAGCCCCTCAAGTAATAAATGAGATACAGTCATCATCTCCTTGCTCAGAGCTGTGAGAAAGCATTCATTAATTGTTATGAGGCATGAGGGTAGGATACTTATTCGAATATGTTTAGAAGAAAGATATTCACAGTCAACAACTCTAAATCTACTATTACCATAAAGAGGTTAATTACCTTTGTGTCTGCTTTCAGTCAAAATCCAGTCAGGAGATGTATACAGTTATCCCATAGAGATGCTGGTATCAAGCACACTTGGTAAGGTACAGATTACTATGACATATGGGGTTCAGTGTAAGGTCATGAATGCAGAGTCACACGTGTATGACAGCAAGAGGACATGGAAGGAAGCATAATGCATGGGCAAGTGGTCAGAAAAGAACGGAAAATAACACCTGGTCCATTGCAGAGATGTTTAAGTCCCCAAGAAGGTCAAGCAACCCATATTTTAATGAAGAATGGTCAGGCTCCTGCCTGAATAGAAAAGAAATAAACTAGTTTCAGAGAGAAGGATCACACCTGCCTGCATCCCCTGGAAGGCTTCAAGGGGAGACCAGGCTTGAGAGCTGTCATGATCTGCCCAGCCAAGTCCTGCGGGCTACAGCTGCGGTGAAAGACGTATGGACAGAGACCACGCCTGCCAGGTCAGCATGGGGAAAGGCTGCAATGAACTGCTGGGAGAAAGGCAGAGAGAAAGGGAGGGAGAACATAAGAGGGAGTCCCTTCCTATTGAATCTGAAATGGTTATTTCCTTCCATTGCTTCACCTTTACCTTTTATAAATTTTGTGACAACATTATCTATTTTGGATCTCATGAATAAGTACTTTTATTTGTAACTTATCTTATCCTGGCTTGAATTAAGAGCGATTTCAAGGCAACTGGATAATAACAAGGCACTTTTCACCCAAGGCTATGCCAACTTATAAAGCGGGATGCTAGGGACACTTCAGTGGGCTCCCTTGCTCCAGTGTCTTCTCCACACTGTGCCCCCAGAGGATCCATACAAGCCAGTTCACAAAGAGAGGAAATAGCTCTTGTTATACCAAATGATATGGCTGGGAAAAACTGAAAAGCTTCTGGGCTCACTCATGCTTGTGTGCTTGAAAGCTTTTCTGTTTTTTCCAGCTATGTCACTTGGCCTAATCAATAATTTTCCTCCTCCTGCGTACTGTGCCATATTATTAGCCACGTGATTTTAATCATGTCTTTTCCCTCTATTACACAAGGATAATATGTTTAAAGGGGCTGAGTTAGAACAGAAAAAGCAAAGGATAAGAAAAAACAGTGGCTAATCCCTTATGCCAGGAATATAAGGTAATTATACTTCTGGAAACATCTGAAAACTTTGTAAGCCTTACATTTGATAGGTCAATTTAAACCAGATTATGATCTTGATAGGACAGGTCTTCCCCTCAGGATAGTGCAACAACTGTGACTGGTGAACATGTTTCTGTCCATCCCCACTTAAGAAAGCATTTAAGGACCCATTCAATTGTAAACATTATCCTTATGAAGATAAGCATCTATTTGAGAGCTTTTTTGACTGTGTATGCTCCACCATATGATGGGGTTGCTTTTTTTTTGGTGCAGTTCCCCATACCAGCCAGCCACCAGGTCATGACTGGGCCTCCCCATAAAGTGCCCTCTCTTCCCAGTTGTCTGAGGGCACTGTCTTGGGCACATCTCACAGTAGAGATGCTGGGTTCAGCAGCAGGCTGTGCCCGAAGTGCCCTTATGGAAGTGTCACTGTGGCATCTTTGCTGCTGCCATCCTGTGGGGTACAGGAATAGGAGCACCTCTTCCTGGCATTTCTGCCTGGAGGGTGTTTTGAATAATATTGTAACTCCCATGACAGGGAAAGTAAACACTCTGGATGTAAAATCTTGTGGAATACAATGGTTTACTTAAATAAAAGCAAAAGTACAAAACAGTAGTGGACAAAGTAGTGAAAAATGCCTGTATCTTCATTTTCTCTGACAGGCATTTGACTTGAACAATGGTTCTTCACTCATGGTGTTTCTCTCTCTCTTTTCTTCCTCGCTACAGAACAGCTTGCTTTGACTGCCTGTTCCCACACATTAGAAGACCTTCTGCTGTGAAAACATTTCTTTGATCCTCTCACCTGCTAAGATTTCCTGTCCTTTGTGAATTCCTCAGTTTTATACAGCCCATCACCAACATCTGGTCCTTTTGCTTTGATGTTAGGCATCTTTCACTTTCCACTTCCCCTTTCTCTCTTGCAGAGAAGTTGGAGGAGCTAATGAACACTTGTAGCCAGCCCATCCTCCCAAAGTATTTCCTTTAGGCAGGCTATCAGTAAGATTTAATGACACCTTCCCTTTCTGGCAGGCACCTGTTGAGATGCCAACAGGCCCACTTTCCATGGCAGAGTAGTTCTGGAAACCAGGGTTCATGCTTGGGACTGAAGCACCTGCTCCAAAGCAGGGTTTCTGCTTTGTGTAAAGGCACTTGCAGAATGTGCTATGGAGTTCGCTGTCACACTGGTCCAGCAGCTATTTAGTTCTGTGTTTCATAAACTAAAAGTTACTTTACACAACAGATAAGATGGGTAAATCAAAGGCAATTTGCAATGCTAAAAGAATCTCTTCAATAGTGTGCCGAAGGCTGCACCCCAGACCAAATAACTGTGTGGCAATTAATACTCAGAACATGCATGTGTTTGTTAGTTTCTGAGGAGTCAAAAGATAGTACAGAAAAGGTAAATGCCTTTCATGGGAAACCCACTATCTAGAGATTACTCTTCCATAAAAACATTACTTACTCTGGGGAACTATGAAGAATAAAAGAAACAATGATGCATTTCTGTGGAGGCTGAAATTAGATGTTCATCTGTGATCTCCAGGGAGTTCATATTTATTTTGTTGAACATTTTACTAACACTGGGAAAATATTCTCTTTTCCTGAACATTTGCCCTTTGTCATGTTGCCAAAGCTTTACAGAATGATGAATCATTCTTTAGTGACAGTAGTGCTATTATTTCTCATTTGTAATGTAAGACATTTTTTTGGTGCAAAAATTTCAGGCACTTCATAGTAATATTGCAACAGGACCTAGTGCCTGCATATTTGAGCATATGGGAAAAACGGGCATGAAGCGATATAAAAAAATCATGATTCTTGCGGTAAAATTAGGCAATGCTCACGCCAATCACTCAAGCCAATAGGGCTGCATATATACTTGACAGTGAGATCCACATCGTAAATAACGGGGAATTGCACAGGTGAAGACAGAAGTTCAGCAGGAACTATCTGATGCTGCAGCAGATGAGGACAGTGGTATCTGTGCTGATGCTGTGAGGAGCTCTGGGCTCAGAATAGCAATGGGCATTGCAAGATGGAAATCCAGTGAATTTACATGAGAGTAAAGCAGTGGGTAGAGGGTAGCTGGTTGCCATAGCTCAGTTAGTTAGACCTCCCTGCAGCCCCTTCTGAGGTGTCTTACAGAAGGACAGAAATAAATTTGAACTATCATGGCTGAGAAACAAAGTATATGGGTCAAAACTGTCTGAGAGATGATAGGAAGAAAGAGTAGGAACAAATGTTTTTTTCTCGTACGTAACAACATAGGTGTAGCAAGGTGTCTAACATGGATGTGAAGACATATGTTGTTTAATACACATATTAAAGAGGGGTGAGCTCAGACCTAGCAACTGTGGCAGATAGCATAAGGTTAAGCTGATCAGTCCAGACCAAGGAATGTCTATGAGGAACTTGCAAAGAGTCCAAGCGTAGTCTCAGCAAGGGTCTAGGGAAGCAGACAACACAACAAGCAGAGTTCAATACAAGCATCAGAAGAGTAAGTTACCCCTGCACTTCTCAGTTATAGGTTAGCTATATCAGCTCAGGCAAGTGAGCTGGGTCCTGCTTTGGGCAGGTCAAAAAGGTGGTGGCTGCAGTGGCTGCTGCATCCCAACAAGCCAGCAAGTATGGACAGAGGAGAGTATGATGAAGAGAATGATGCAATGTTTTGATCTAATCAGCGGGATGGCCCCTGTGGGATACTCACCTCATCCCAATCACTGCATTTCAAATAGATGTTGTGGGACTTGAGGATGGAAAGGAAAAGGGGAGAGGCAGAGAAAAACATTAAACTGGTCTCTTGGTAGCAATTAAAAAAACCATGAGAATTGTCTTACCAAAAAATAGTAACCTGCTGAATCAAGAAAATGTTAGAGAGGTATGGTTTAAGTATTTGCCTTAGTTTTTAGGAACCAAAGGGTAATTCAATGAAATAGAAGGTGCCCAGTTCAAATCTGACCAGAGAAATGATTCTTGGTGCAACATGTAGTAAGATAATTGATCATTTCCACTGCATACCTCTGGGAGCAAAATCTTAGGAAGTTTAAAATGGGTGTTAAACATATGTGTAGATAGTAAGAGGTAAGGAGTATAATTGCTAAACCATAAACACTTTAGTAGTTGAGTGAGTCTTTATTAGTGGAGAACAGGATAGAACTGTGAGCTGGAACAGGTCATACCAATGAGTTTACTGTCTATATCTATTGAAAAATATGGTCCTGGTTGTTTCTGGAGGCAGAACATGACACAAAGAGGATACTCAATCTTGTCTGGCCTGACTGTGTTTATGTGACAATATTCCAACAGACCTACAAACACTAGGCCTGAAAGAAAAGGAGGCATTGAGGAGTGAGGCTTTTTGGCAGAGCAGTTTATAGTCCAATAATGAAATAGCAGGGGATACTTCAGGTCAGTCCTGAAGTGCACTGCAAGAGCCATCCAGTAATAGAAGTCATCCATTATCACTCAGGCACAAATATTTTGAAAGGAAAAATTCTGGACAGGCTCGGAAAAGCTGGCTGGCTCATCATTCTGATGAGATTTCCATAGAGAAGTTACAGTATTTGCAAGGTTGCCAATTTTTAAGCAATCCTCTCTCAGCCAATTTCTTTCTTTCCCTCCCCACACTACCAAACATGATTAGATCATATTATGAATGTATTGCCTGCCAAATTTCATCTCCAGTTAATCATACTGAGCACTGTGACCTCATAAAAGAATCTTAAACTGATTAACCTGTTTACTCTGTGCCTACGTACAGAGGAAAAAAAAAAAGTCTCACCAACTTATTTTGGAGTACTATTTATTAAGGCATCCTGATTTATGTTTTCCTCCTCTTTTTGCAGTTGCTATGTAATACTTCAGAGGGAAAGGCTGTAAAAGAAAGCACTGGTTCCACCTGAGCTGTCATCACATGGAGGAAGGGGATGATATAATACTAAATACACTCCAGATAGCTGGGAATATGCAGATCTGCATCTTATTGTTCCCATTTATTTCTTTACACTGTGGCCCATGTGGTTTCTTTTGGTTGAGAAAATCATAAAACATTTAAAGCAGCTCATCTGTGCTGGCAAGTAAGGCTTTACTCTGCTAAAACAGCAGAGAAGGGCTGGCACTGAAGGCCAGATACTCACATGGTACTTATCTGCCACCCTTCTGGCATCTGTACTCTGCAGAAGATGACAATATTTTGCTTCATAATGAATGGCAACCCAAACCAGTGCAATCTGTCCCATGAAACACAGGTTTGCAGATTAAGTCAATATTGCATTTCACCTTTTATATATGGCACGCAATCCTCACATAAGTTCACCAGACTGGGTTTGGGTTCACCTTATCTAATATCAGGCATCCTAAATGTCAGTGTTTACATCAAAGGTAGTCATCTAAAAACCCCTTCTAGTGCATGGAGAAGAACAGAAAACTCACCCTAATGCTGATTTTTAAACGAGTGCTAATAAATCACATACCAGAAGTTTCTAGTTCTCTCCATTTATAATGAAGAGCACCTAAAGCACAAACTCAGATATCTATGTACAATTATCTAACATTTGGTGAGGTGGATGCTATCCTCATGTCTGAAATGAAAGACCCATGAAAGAGTACAAAATGCTAGAGGTCAGGACTGAGACATGTCGGTTGAATTACACCTTAGATTAGGAATAGAATGAGGCAGGAGAACCAATTTTCACTGATTGACTCCCATTAAAAGAGCAGAAATGCCATGTATTATGAAAGGGAAAGTGATTGCTGTCTGCCTTAGTTATGCATTGTAATATTGCACCACATGCAACAATCCCATTAAGTGGGTCATTGAGTTGCTATTGTAGGCTTCTGCCGAAGATCTCTTACTCATATTGACATGCGTGACAGTTGTCTGTTTAGAGCAGAGAGATAAAAGCTGCACATAAAGACTAATTAAACATTTCAAGGTCCTGGTATTGGCTTCAGCCTTGAGATATTACTCTTACAAGCTAATTGTCTAAAAGCCGGTGCTTACTAGGTGACTCAGGAAAGATGCATAGTTTATAAATTTTGACACACCAAAACATTTGGGAAACACAGCTGAGGACATCAACAAGAGAAGAATTTCCCTCAGAGATCAAATAGCTGCATATACTCAGTTGTGCACCTGTCTTTGACAGTGGCTACTTCTGAAGGCATAGAAAAGCCAACTTTGGATAGTTAAGACATAAACAGTCCATACAGGAAATTTCTTCTTAATGTTTGCTTTGATAGTGTTTGGGAAAATCCTTGTTCATGAGGACATTTAATACAGGAAGAAATATTATATTTAATTTACAATTTTGCCTGTAGTCACATGGATCTAGATGATAAAGTTATTTGAAGTGGTGCACTCATATTAACTATGCCTTTAGTGCCTGCAAAGGATGGTCCCATGACTGCCCCAGGAGATGAACTGCCTATCTGCCATAGGGTGAGCTTCCATGCATGGCCTGAGGTACAACTGGAGCACTATTTCCATCATCTATAGGATCATGTATACCCAGGCCAGCCAAGAGGTAAGTCAAGACAGGGAGGAAAGGAAACAAACCAGGCTCACGAACACTCCAGAGGTTTCTGTTTCAATATAGCATAGACATGACCTTCAATTTCAGGCAAATTTGTGTCAGCCAATCATCAGGATCCTTATGGGCCTGCTCTGAAGGCCACTGAACTCAGTGATAATCTTTCCATACACTTCAGTGGCCTTGGATTAAGCTGTTTTGGATTAAAAATGCATGAAGAGAATCTAAAACAAATGTCAATTACCAAGACATTCTTCACACAGAAGACAATGGCTGAATACAAACAATGGAATTATGGACAGAACCAAATATATAGGAAAAAATTGACCCACAATAGTCAATACTCTTTTAGCACAAACTAAAAATTCTCTATTGGATCCAAGACCGGCTCTTCTGCGGTCCTTCCTGAAGCAGTTTAAAGTACTCGAAGCAGACTTTTCTGTGTAGACTTTTCTTTCCTTGCACGATTTTTTCCTCTGCGTACCAGAGATGGAGAAGTGGAAGATTATCCATTGAGAACTATGAGGGCATTGCCAGAGTGTGCAGAGATGCAGTTAGAAAAGCAAAAGCTCAGCTTGAATTGGAACTGGCCAGAGATGTCAAAAATAATAAGAAAGGGTTCTTCAGGTATGTAAATTGCAAGCGGAAACAGAAGGAAAACATAGGCCCACTGTTAAACAGTAAAGGTGAATTAGTGACCAACAATGCTGAAAAGGCAGAGGTTCTCAACACTTTCTTCACCTCTGTCTTTACCAAAACTGTTGGATCCCAGGTGTTGGGAACAAAAATCCAGGGTGATCCAGAGACCCACCATCAGTGAAGGAAGAGTTAGTATGTGAACTATTACAGGAGCTTGACCCCTACAAATCAATGGGCCCTGACACCATCCACCCGAGGGTGTTCAGAGAGCTGGCTGATGTCACTGCAGGGCCACCTCCATAATCTTCGAGAAGTCATGGAGATCAGGGGATGTCCCAGAGGACTGGAGGAAGGCAAATGTTACCTCTATCTACAAGAAGGGCTCAAGGGAGCATCCGGGTAATTATAGGCCCATCAGTCTTACTTCAATCCCTGGAAAAGTTATGGAACAGATCCTCCTGAGGGCCATCACGAGTCAAATGAAGCATGTGATTGGGAAAAGCCAACACGGCTTCACAAAAGGCAGATTGTACCTGACAAATCTGGTGGCCTTCTATGATAAAGTGACCTGCTCGGTTGACGTGGGGCGAGCGGTCGACGTTGTCTACCTGGACTTCTCCAAGGCTTTCGATAGGGTTTCCCAAGGCCTCCTCCTGGAGACACTGATGTGTTATGGCCTGGACAAGTGGTCTGTGCAGTGGGCGAGGAATTGGCTGGCGGGCTGCACCCAAAGGGTGGTGGTAAATGGCTCTTTTTCAGACTGGCAACCCATCACAAGTGGGGTCCCCCAGGGATCGATATTGGGCCCAATGCTCTTCAATATCTTCATAAGTGATCTGGATAACGGGATCAAGTGTAGCCTGATGAAGTTCACAGATGACACCAAATTAAGTGGGGAAGTAGACACTCCGGAAGGGAGAGCCACCCTGCAGGAAGATCTGGATGGGCTGGAAGAGTGGGCTAACAAGAAACTTACGACGTTTAACAAGGACAAGTGTAAGGTCTTGCACCTGGGAAAACATAATCCAGGAGTGCAGCTCAGACTGGGATCCACCTGGCTGGAGAGAAGCTCTGTGGAAAGGGATCTGGGGGTCCTGGTGGACAGGAAGCTCAATATGAGTGAACAGTGTGCTGGTGCGGCCAAGAAGGCCAATAGGATGCTGGGTTGCATCAAAAAGGGCATCTCCAGCAGAGATAAAGAAATCATTATCCCACTCTACTCGGCGCTTGTCAGGCCACACCTGGAATACTGTGTACAGGTCTGGTGCCTGCTATACAAAAAAGATGTGGACAGGCTGGAGGGGGTCCAGAGAAGGGCCACCAAGATGATGCCATATGAGGACAGGCTGAGAGAACTGGGCTTGTTCAGCCTTGAGAAAAGGAGGCTTAGAGGTGATCTCATCACCATGTACCAGTACTTAAAGGGGAGCTACAAAGAAGACAGTGACTCCCTTTTTACAAGGAGTCACATGGTGAGGACAAGGGGTAATGGGTACAAGTTACTCCCAGGGAGATTCTGATTGGACACAAGAGGAAAATTTTTCACAATGAGAACAGTCAATCATTGGAATAATCTCCCCAGGGAAGTGGTTGACTCCGCTACGCTGAACATGTTTAAGACTCAGCTGGACATGGTGCTGGGCCATCTCGTCTAGACTGTACTCTTGCCTAGAAAGGTTGGGCCAGATGATCCTTGAGGTCCCTTCCAACCTGGTATTCTATGATTCTATAATTCTATGATTTTGTGTGTTATAGTGCAATGGGAGTTCGGGAGGGTCTCAAGGAGCCATGACTAGATATCAGAAGTTTAAAGCTATGCTGTCATGAGGTACATGCACTCATTGTAGTTTCAAGATAGAGAAATAATAACAAGGATGGAGAAATGTGGATTTTCTAGCAGGACAGAGTGCAATGGAATAGACTATTACTTTCTTTTACTGCTTAAACTTGTAAGATTTAAGTCCTGCTGGAGAAAACAAGAATTGCTATTACTTCTTTTCTACTCCTTTTTGTTGCTTCTCTTCTATGAAGAAATGTTGAAAGTAATAAAAATCAATACCCTCTCTGTCAGCTTGCATGCCACGGAATGCTAACAGTCAAGGGGAGCAACAACAGTATGGTAAAATCTTTTACTTTGCTTCAACTGATTTTTGTCAATCTTTAAAAGGAAGCAGCAGTGTTGATTTCTAATCCTGGAGGCTGCTACATAAATATTTACTAAAAACTCTGATACACCTATTAACAATGAATGTTGAAGGCTGTCTTATTTAGAAACTTCTGACACTCTTTCAATATCTCCGAAGTAGTGGTCTGGTGCTAGCCTGTCGGTAGTTCCAGTGGGAAATCTGGTCTGATGGAACCTATTTCTTTTTATTTCTTGTACAAAGCAGGCAACACACTGCAAAATGAGAGCCTCATTCCTGTTTGCTGCTGAGGGTGGCAACTGCAGTAATGATAGCAATGCTCCACATCTCTGGAGGTGCAGGAAGCCCAGCCAGTCCAGGACTCGGTCAGAAAGCTTTCCATGTGACCCCTGACGTTGCTACTTCTCCCAGTTTCAGTTATGGTTATCCACTAAAACCTTTAGGTTTCAAAAACTTAAAAGAGTGTCATTTAGCCCCACTGAATTCAGTGGGATTACTGATTTAACCAAAGTTAAGCACATGCTTAAGTCTTTGCTACATCAGAGCTTAAAATTGTGATCAGTACTGTGCAGTATCTTCATGGATATTTTAAACAGAGGTCTTATGAGCTGTGCAAAGTCTTTCATTAACTTGAATGAACTTTTTAGCTCATGTTTTTTGTGTATAGAGCCTTTTTCCTTGATTAACAGCTTATAAATCTTCTATATCTCCTCAGCTTATATAGCTATAAGTAACAGAATTATACTGACACTTTTATTTTGCGGTGTTAGATACACAGAGGGGGATTTCCTGATACAAACATATCCTACTACTCACTGAGCATACATTCCTGAAAAGTGCAACAGTTAGTGATTTGACAGATAGCAAAACAAAGTTTCCCATAGGAATTAATGTAAGGGCAGTGGGTGGGATCTGTGCTTCAGAATTACACAGTTTAAATACTGAGGGACAATATATTACAACATATGATCTTTCTGATTCATATCCCAGTATCACTGCCTAAAAAAATGAGAAAAGAAAAAATATTAGGAAACATTTTTCTTTTTTTTTTCAAGTTTTTAAGTAAAACATCAGTAGTGGTCTGGCTTGCCAGAGTTAGAAGATGACAAGGATGACATGGAGAGTATATATGTGGAAGCAGGATCATCAGGACTGTCAGCTGCCACATCAATGTCTGATAGGGACAGAAGAGGTGGACAAGATGCTACTTTTCAGCAACCTGCTTTTCAGCACCTGGTTTTGCACTAGTTGAAGATGCTGATGACTTTTTAAAATAAAATTGAAGACATGACTGCATATTGGCCTGAGATTTTGATCAGTATATCTTTTTATATCATGAGATCAAATTTTGCAATGCCCTGGTGACCTTGTGCAATTTTTTTCAGAATGGGCTACTGCTCTGAAAGATCTCAGCCACTTCATCTATTAGTTTGAGCAATCTTGCTCTCTCTTTCTGAATCATTATATTTTTATTGCCTTCGTCATCTTATTCAGGTCCTCCCTTTTTGTCAAGGTCAGCCAAGTCAGTCAAGGGAGAAGGACAGAAAAACTGGGAAATGATTAGCATAAGAGAGTGTTAAATGATGTATGGTAGAACTCCCAAAAGATGCATCGGGAAGATACATGGCATGTTACTGTACATTTCCTGATTATTTACTTGTATGACATGTTAGACAACTGTATAAAAGGTGAATGATTTCATTACTCCTTGCAATTAGAATTTTGCAGTCGTTCCTAACTAGACTTTTTCACAGAACATTCATAAGGACATTTTGGCAAATTTGACCTACAGGGACAGAGAAAGTGAGCCTTAATTTCAGTTTTTATGGGGATCAATGAAAGGAGAAAAGGAGATCACAAAAACCTGCACTTCAAACTAAGCTCTTAATTTGTTAGGCAGCACTGCTCAAGTCTTAAATCACTCCATTATCTAACTGCTATGCAGTTACAGCTCATGTGAATGATATTTCCAGAAGTGCTATATTTTTACATTTCTGGTTTGGAAAATCAGACATTCAGCACCTCTGAAAAGCTGACCTTCCACCAATTACTTCCAACATACATTTTTCTGACCTTTATTTCAGGCACACGTTCATCTGGCTAGACTTCATGTTGCAGTGCTAGGCTGGCCTTCTAGGTGGAGCATGGTTAGGCTTCTGCCTCAAAATCATATTCTCTTCTTGGCTTCCATGCTGACTCATATGTACCCAAGACCATAAAACATAAGCCCAACTTAAATAAAACCAAAACAGTTGCTAATTTTCTGTGTGTCTCTTGTTTTGGTGATCAGTTTGAATCTGAAATACAGACTAAAAGTTTTATTCGTTAACCTAGAAAGCTTTATTTATTAACCTACAAAGCAAAAATGTATATCACAAGAATGACTGAATCTACAGGTTGTTCATGTCTGTGTAGAGAAATATGTAATTGCAGCCCTTTTTTGCTACCCCCTTAGACTGTAATATCAGTGTCTGACTGATTATTAAGTAGGCTTGACTACTGGCTAGTTTTAATTTCAAACCAAATCTTCTACTTGTTTCTTTTCTTCTTTCTGTATACAAAAGTGAAACAGAAGGATCACTGAAAAAAATATCCAGACAGATTAAGACATGAAATAATAACTGAAAAAAAGTGTATTGCTTGTTAGGTGCCATTAAGCAGTCATATTTTTCTGGCCATATTTTGCTGGTCACCTGCCCAGAAATGTATTTGGAATCATAAACTACCTCGATTTTCCTGACAAAATCTTTTTAACAAATACAAGCATTACCATTGTCATTACAAGTCCCATTAGGTCAGGGGCTGTAATGTGTGCTGGCACTACAGCTCCTGCCTCTTCTGGCTTCTCCCATTCTCACCCATTTAGGTTTCCTGGACAGTCACTGAGGATTAGCATCCCACACAGAGATGGGAATAGTTTGTGGAGCTCAGTCCAGAAAAAGCCGCACAAAGTGCCCTTGCCTGTGTAGGTAGGCTACTGCAATTCTACTGTGGTTCATAAATGCTGGATATTGCATCACACACATTTGGCAGAACTTGAAGTCCAAAGGGCAAAGTATACTCTTAATGCTCCTAGAAACTTATAAAATGTTCCTCCGATTTTACAGTAAGGTATGGAATTTCTTTTAAAAGCTGTGTTTTAAAGGCAAACACTTTGTAATCTCTCCTCTAAAAGGACCCCCTTATTCGACAACAATGCTTTGAGGAGAGGAATAAAACATTAGTGCTAATCTTTCATTAACTGCTCTTGCTGCTACTCTTAAAGCTCCAGGTCTGAGTTTCCTTTGAACTTTATTTTTCCTCTGAGATACAAGCCCTTTCTCAATGGGTCCATTTTCTTTTACAATGTCTTTCAAATGGTTTATTCAGATTTTGTTTGAGTGGGATGGGTATTATTGGGCAGTCACTAAAGTTCAAGACCTAACTCCACCAACCATGCTGGGAGCACGTTTGAGCTCGGATGATTCAAACACTTTCTTTGGCAGAAGACTCCACTAGTGTCAGTGGGAATCTTGCCTGTGACAAGAGAGAGAAATGGGCTCCAAATGTTCTTGTAAGAAGGATGTCCTGTGAAGGCATCCAATCTGCAGTAGCGTAAATGAATAACATTGAAAATCACAGATTTCCTTCCAGCAGAATCTCTAGAGCTTTGGAAGATCATCAGGGCCATTTGGGATGGAATCATCTGAGCAGAAATCACAAAAGAAGAAAGTTTTCTGGTAAAGTTCCAGTAAGAGAAACAAGAGATTTCAGTAGTTTGTTAAAATGGGGGAAATAAAAAGTTCATTAAAATTTCAAAGACTGAAAAAAGTCCTCCTGGCTCCAAGACAGTGATTCTATTTCAAGTCCAAATTGATTTTATTCAGAACTATACATTCATCCCTAATTATTCTTCACTCAGTCCTCTCAAGCGGGGCAATCCAGAGCTTCAAGTACCAAACAGGGGTGAAGTTACTGTGTTCACTTCTTGACCCGCCACTGCTTCAGGAGATGAACCTCAGCTCATCTCCCTGCATCTCAGTTTTTCCCCACTGTAAAATGGTGGCTTTCTTTCTGCTCTTGCAGACTGGATCGCACAGTATTTTCATGTCTCAGATTTGATGGCAAATTATTAGAAGTACAAGTTAGTGGTATTAATTACACATTAATTATTCACTCAGTGGTCAATTATTATTTATCAAAGGGCTTGTTTTTCTCTAGGTTGAAATGGATTTCTAGGTACTTTCAAATGACTGTTAAAATATGATAACTATCAATTTTTGCAGCACTGTTTTACAATTCAGCTTCAGCAGAATGTAATTTTCAAACATGTACTTAAGTATGTTCAGCAATAGGGCAGATAGCAACGTTGCAGCTAAATGCTACAGTGAGATTCCTCAGCAGCACAGACACATGGTTAAGAGCTTTTAGCTTTCTTTCATGGAGGATTACATACAGCCTGAAATATTTGGCTGGTGCGATCTGCCTGGTCTGGCCCCTGCCTCTTAATAGGAATGCAAGAAGTGCATTCAGGAGCACTCTGTAAGTTGCCCAGAGTCATTCCTGGGGTTCAAGCTACACCCCACCAGACAACCCATGTAAATAGGCCATGTGCAAATCTGTGGGATCACGGCTGAACTCACTTCTTTGTTTGCTGAGCCATTCTCGAAGGAGGCAGTGGATCCACCAACTAAACTGATTTTGCAAGGTGCCAAGCTAAGTTAAGCACTGTAGAGTGATGCTGAGTGCAATTATATTTCCTGGTGGCATAATTACCTTCCCTCAGAGACAAGAAAAACAAAAAGATGTCATAGATCTACCAGTTTTCCCCTTTAGCCCACTCCTCCATAAAACAGAAAGACCACTTTTCCACCCTAAAACAGAAGGTGTCCCTGCAGAGCTGCTCCTTGCACAGGACAGACACAACTTCAGCTACTCCTTTTCTACCGTGTTGAATATCTCACCACAAGAACTGGCTCAAATAAATGAATTGTTGTGGCCCTTGTGGGTATGTTTTCCCCAGTGGTTCTAGCCTTTATGAGAAGCCTAAGTGTTAGATCCTCTATGTCTGGCCTTAACACTCTTGTTTCCCTGTGTCCAGTCTCATTCAGTGCTCTGGGATTTTCCTTCACTTCACACACCAAAACCAGATTTTGGCTTACGTCCTCATAGGACTCCCCCTCAGAGATATCTAAGCCTCAGATATCTGTAAGCCAACTTTCAGTCCTAAAAGAACTTACTAGGTTAAATAATTTGTTTACTAGAAATAAGGGCTAGGAAATAATCTAACCATGATTCCACAGACAGTAAAATAGTTTCGTGTTTCTTCGTGAAAAGGTAAGGGCTCCCTGTTTTCACTGTTTTCATCTAGTTTGGGGGGCTTCAGTTTTTTTCCTTAGTTTTTTTCCTCCTGCCACTGACCAGCAATGGCTTGTTAGAGGAACTTAAAGCTGGAATTAGGAAAAAGTTTTGAGCATATACGTGAGTGATCAGAAAGGAGCAGGGGGCCACCAAGGCAGCGTTTCAGGGTTCTGGGGCACGAGATAGCCATCAAGGGCTCCTGAGGAATGTGGCAGCTGAACCATAATAGGGTCCAGTGGGACTTGGAGAGCTCTGGTAGCCTCCTCCTGAGCTGCCAAGCACCTGGGGCACCTGCCGGGGTGGCTCAGCAAGGATGGCTCACATGCTAGGACTGGCAGAAAAGCTTTAGTCTGTTTGTTAGGACTTCCAGTTCCAGATTGCTACGGACTGTTGTTGCGATGATTCCTGTGCCCAGAGATTTCCGCTCGACAGCCTTGGTTTCTTCACCTTTTACAAAAGCTGTGAACGTTTTGCCTGTGGTGTCAGAGTTGGAGAACAGGAGCTACTATGAAATATAGGGGTGTGTGGAAACTAAATTGCTGTATGGGTGTCCCTGGTGAGGTGCTGCCAGCGGGGGCTGCAGGGGCCTCTGTGAGGAGAGGCTGGGGCTGCCCCATGCCTGACATGGCCAGTTCCAGCCGGTTCCAGCCAGTTCCAATGGCCCTGCTACAGGGCACAGCTGAGCCCCTCAGCCAGGCTGGTGGCGCCTCAGGGAAAACTTGTTTAAGAAAGGGCAAAAAATGCCAAGCAGGCAGAGGAAGAGAGAAAAAAAGCGAGAAACAGCCCTGCAAACATCAAGGTCAGAGAAGGAGGAGGGGGAGGAGGTGCTCCAGGCAGGGCAGGGATTCTCCTGCAGCCCACAGAGCCCACGCCAGAGCAGATATCCACACCACAGCCCCTGGAGGACCCCACGCCAGAGCAGGTGAATATTTCCTGAAAGTCTGCAGCCTGTGGACAGCCCATGCTGGAACAGGGTAAAAATGTGAGGAGGAAGGAGTGGCAAAGAGGAGCTGCAAAGGACTGGCTGCAGCCCCTGCATTGCTTGCGGGGGGAGGCAGAGGACTCAGGAGTGAAGGTGTGAAGCTTAGCCTGGGAAAGGGGGGGAGACAACGTGTTGTTTCACTTTTTTTTTGCTTCTCACTACCCAAACCTATTTTACTTGGCAGTAAATAGCGTTGAGTCTGTTTTGCCTGTGACAATAACTGGTAACCAACTTCCTTGTCTTCACCCTCTGTCCTGCTGAGAAGGGGGGGTGAGTGAGTGGCTGGGTGGGAGTTTGGCCCTTAGCCAAGGTTAACCCACCACAACCAATATCTATAGATCTTACTGAAATAGTTAAAAAGGTGGTGTTCGAGAAGTGGAAACTATATGTTTATTGACTGATCATTACTGTATTTGCAGTTAGCATCGGTTCCACTGTTGAGAGTCATGCAGAAAGCCAAACGGCAGCTAAGTGCAAAATGTCCTTCAAGTACCATGTTATGCTGACGTGTTCTGAGTAGCACTATGTGTCATAACAGTTAAAATCTTGGCATCTATCTCAGGTCTTCTTATATTCGTATTCTCAATGGTGGGTTTGCATCAGTGTTAAGAGATTTAGAGAAAAAAGACTATCATGAATACTTTGGTATTGTTTTATATGGAAGGTGCACAAGCACTACGAAGACTGTTCACAGTCAATAGGTTGGTAGACAGACAAGCATAACCTACAGAGATGTGTGGATAAAGGAATTCACCCCGTGAAAGACCACCTGAAGGTGTAATGGATTTTCCACTGCAGTAAACTACTCATGGTTTCCATTGGTTACGGCTCTCAAATTTTTGAGGTTGCTCAACATGCCTAAGAGATTTACAAACAGCTGTAGGTATTTGTTAAAGTTTTTTGAGATACTTGAGTTTCTACTCCAAAGCAAATGCCAATATTTCATTTTTTCCCCCTCACAATATATGTAAATTTTGAAAACTTGCTACAGAAATGAAACAGAAAGTCTGGTTTAGAACTATGAAATATTTCCTTCGGATAGTATTGAAAAATCATGCAAGAAAAATATTAGAAAAAATAAAGTATACTGCTATGAAATATGGGCTGAAGACCAGATAAAATCAGTAGCATGTGCTAATAGGAAAGGCAAAACAAAAAATGACACAAAGATGAAAACCAAATTAAATGGTCTCCTTTGTTTGGATTGAACATTTCCTCAATATCAACATGTTCCGACAAAGCATTTCAATTTTGCCAAAATTGCATTTCCTGGCGGAAATGGACTCCGTAAAAAGGTTTTGACTAGCTCGAGCGCATGTATGCCAAGTGATTTCTTTTGTGTTTTGTGGTTTTCATCCACTGTGGAGTGAACTTTTAGTGAGCCTCATTCATTCATCTGCCCCACCATAAAAATGCACGGCTATTTTAAGCACATTGTAAAGTGGAACATGTTGCTTGGCCAGGCTGCCTGGTCACGGGAGCGCGGGCCAGGAATCCATCTCTGCACCCACCCCACACCCTGCCCCGCCCTTAGGGGCAGCACCCCGAGGATGCATCAACCCCTGCAAGCCCAAAGGAAGCATGTATGAAGTGCCTCCTTCTGGAGATGTTTGTAACTTCAGCTCACCCACAGCAACTGGGATGACATTTCTGTTTCTTCCCACTTTACGATATCTTTCTTTCCAAGATGAAAATTGCTGTCTCAGAGCTGAGCACTGAGCCAATAAACCCATCACAAAAGGGATCAGCTGTCAGAGTCCAGAAAGGGTTAAGGCAGCAGTTGGAGAGGTTTGGGGTGACGTCGTGCTTCTGGATGCCTGAGAAGTCTCTTGAAGGTAGTTCCCCTCTGGTGAGGATGGGAGCGAGCTGAGGTCTGAAATCCGAGATCCCTCGCAGCCTGGAGCTGGTGAGGTCCCAGTAAAAGCTGTTTGCCTGCTTTCCCTTCCCGAGCAGTCACACTGCTGCACTGGCCTGGGCAGTATGGAGCGAGCCCCCTGGACACATGTAGGACTCACTCTCCTCCAGCTCCTGCTCATCTCCTGCTTGCCAAGAGGTACCGTAAGTGAGCGTGTGCATTCCCGGCACGGCTGAATGAGTCCCTTTCCTTCAGTGTGGTCAGAGGGGTTTGATCTTATGCGCTGTCATGGGAAGTAGAGAGATCTGCAAGGATGGTAAAAATAGAAAGAAGGGGCTCTGCTTTATTTATTTTTTTCTTGCCGGCATGGAGTGTTTGTGGGGGGAGGGATGATTTCCAGGCAAACTTAATAGCCTTAAAGAGAAACGACTGGCTGGATTTGTTTGCCAGTGGCCATCAAGAAAAGGGTATGCAATTACTTTGCTTACTACTGCTTTATTTTCTCAACACTCAGTGCTAAGGAAATTATGATAAAAAGAGGCATTTAAGTCTCTGAATTGTAAAGCGTAATTTGTTTAGTTTGGCAAGACAGAGACTTTCCTCTCCAGCCCCAACACCAAGAATGAAGGCAATGGAGGAAAAAAGTGAAGGAAAAAAAGAAAACAAAAGCCACACATTGTTTCCGATCTGGGCTTTAGTTCTGCCAATATTATTCTTTCGAAGGGGAAACCTCGTTAAAGCAGAATGATCTTTTTTATACTCAAGCCTCACTCCAGTTTCTGCTGAACCAGCATGTATGGTTTCTTCTTGATAAGGTTAAGTAAAAAGCATTTACTGTTGAGTGCAAATTTACTGTTGTTATGGCCACGAACATGGGCTGTTTACACCTGGAGGTGGCTGGAGCTGCTTGCAGCAGCTAGCTGTCAGCATCGCAGGCAGCTTTCTCAGGAGTTGCAGCCCTAAGGACTGGGAGGTGCAGTGGTCTCAAATCACCCACCCTGCAAGCTGCCACAGATTGCGGCACTCCTGGCAAGGTAAGCGCCTCTTACCGGGGGAGCTGTCAGGTACGCATGCACTCTGATTGCAATAGCTATAAATAATCGGTGTCAAGGATGGCGCTTCACAGCCTGCCTCAGCAGGGGCTGCAGCAGAGGGTCTGCCTCTGCAGTTCCCTTCCCTGCCGGCCCCTCGCAGCGCAGGGTGCAGGTGACAGGTGGTGACCAGAGATGTCTGCCCGCCAGGCTGGCCACCAGCGCCTGCAGCCATCCTGGGAGACTGACCTCCTGCCAAAGCTTGCCCCTGGGCCACAAGCACAGAGAGCTTCTCCACACCTCTGTCCCACATGCACCAACTTGTCCCTGTGGTGGCCTGTCCCTCAGCCACGTGCCACCTCGCACACTGGCCAGTCACAGTGGCTCCGTGGCATGTGCTGGGGTGGCACAGAAGTAGCCCTGCTGGTGGCAGAGCAGCCCTAGGCATGGGCTGCAGCTGTCAGGCGGCTAGGTGGGCAACAAACCTCTCCTGCTGCGGGGGTGGCATGTCTCTCTCATGGCGAGAAGTCGGTCCGCAGAGTGAGCAGGCACTGGGCTGCTGGGGGCCCCCTCGGCAGCAGTGATGAGGCGGGGCAGGAGGAAGGACAACGATGGGCAATGGGACATGAGGGCTGTGGGGCTGTGAGCTTGGGAGGGAGGATGCCAGTACCCCTGACATCAGCTCCTCACATGCGAAGAGCAGTGCGAGAAGGTACTGGGGGATACATGGAGGAGAGCCGTCCCCCTCGCCCCCTCTGCTTCCTCACCATGCCTCCCCTGCCCTGCTGCTGGTGGGGGCACTTACCCAGCATACAGCTGGTGGCATGAGGAGGGGGCCAGGAGGTCCCCTCTGGCAGCGGTGGGAGGGGCACTCAGAGATAGGGGAGCGATTCAAAAGTGCAGTGGCCTTAGCATGTCAGGGCAGGTTGGAAAATAGCATTTTGCCTCCTCCCCACAGATGTATCCAATTTTTATCCATATTTATCACACCCAGTTGCACAGGGCCTCCCTCAAGAGTTGGGGGCAGGAGTCACGGAGGTCTGGGAATTGATTTTTGGAATAAACTTGAAGGGCAAGTGACTCATATTTCCTTAAAAATATATATGTGTTTGTGTGTGTTTCTGCCTATCTAAACCCTTCCCAACCTCTCTTCCCCTCCCCCTTCAGCCTCTGTCTAGAGAAGAGGAGGCCAGATGCACTCAGACACATCCAGATGCATTCAATCTTAGCAAATGGGTTACTTCAGTTCACATGTTTAGGTTCCTAGCATGGACAAAGGGAAAGAGACTTGCTTTTTATTTTGGAGAAAAGCTGGGGTTACTCACTCTCAACCCTGAGGCCACCTCAAGGGGCTCCCAGGAGCACCTGCAAGCCTGCTGGTGCCCAGGGTTTGGCTCTCCATCGTCCTAGAGGGAGCCCTCACCACCACAGGGCCGTGTGAGTGCTGCCGGCAGCACGAGCTCCCTTGGGGGCGTGGATGCCCCTCTCCCTCCTGCAGGGCCAGGGACATGGAGAGAGGCCATAGGGCAGGGAGGCAAGCTATCAGCAGGGACAGGGGGCTGGCAGCCTGAGGGCATCTGCAGTCCTTGGTTAGGGCTGGACTACACACCCTCGGGGAGCTGTAAGGAGTAAAATTTGAGATGGAGGCTCAGGGGTTTTGCTGCTGTCTGTGTAGACTATTTCTATCTGGGCAACATTAACTGCAAGTAAACTGCCAATGTGTTCCAGGTCTCACACTGTTACAGCAAGCAAGCACTTAAGACAGGTCCAGCACCACTCCTCCATGTTTGTAACACAAGCACATTCTCCTGTTATGTGGTCATGGATTTCAATACTGCAGCTGCTGCTTCTCCACAGATTTCCAAATATTCTCCCCTATTGCAGGTCTGGCTTTGCCCCCCAGACCCCATTAGCAAAGGCTGGGCTCTCTAACCTCATCGATGCTGACACTAACTTGAAAGTGCTACATTCATTACCTGTTCCTGTTCCTTGTCTTACAGCACAGAGAAAATAAAATCTCTTCCTGATCACACTAGTATAATTTTTCTGGCCAGAATAATCTCCTCTATCCCAGAAAGAAATCAAGGCCTGAAGTGTAATGTGCCAACTTCTGAGTTTTAGCCTTACCCTGGCTATTTTATCCTGTCACAGCCCTTCTCATATGAAGACACAAGGCCACAGTGCTGATAATAAGATCACAAATGCCAGCTCATAATTACAGAGAAGAAACCTAAGGAGGGGGACGTTTAGGGCAGACTTCTTCAGGTTACTTTAGATGCTTCCTGGCTAGTGGCATAGATGGCCTGTAATTTAAATCCAACTATAACAAAAAGATACAGTAAAAGGAAGCTGTGTGGTGTGTTGAGGGCAAGGGGAAGATGCATGCAGAGGAGAATGAGGTTTAAACTGGAACTGGATCTGAAATGTGGTAGAGACATGAACACTTGACGCAGCTCTCTGGGCCTGTGGCCCAACTGGCCTGTCCCTAAAGGGAAAGGAGGGGATATAAGGCTTTGGTACAAGAAAATGGGGAAAGGAGCAGAATTTCAACTCAGGAGGTGTGGAGTATGGCTCTATTTTGCATGTTACAGCTTACCACCAGGTAACAAGTGCTGCTGAAATGTAGGAAGAAAGGGAACAGGAAGTTTCCAATAGGAACAAGCATCCTGCCCTAGAGCTACCTGTCAGTCCTCTCTGTAGCAGTGGGTAGAGCAGGCAAGAGGAGGGGCTGCAGGGCATGCAGGTTTATTGAAAGAGGAAAATGGGGGTGAATGACACAACTGGTTGGGCATCACAACTGAGGCAATGTTGGCTAAGGGGTAGTGGGACTACTGAGG
Organism: Theristicus caerulescens; assembly: GCA_020745775.1. Taxonomy (NCBI): domain Eukaryota; kingdom Metazoa; phylum Chordata; class Aves; order Pelecaniformes; family Threskiornithidae; genus Theristicus; species Theristicus caerulescens. Next base: position 22,322,270 of record CM036564.1, on the reverse strand, counting down.
CTTTAACATGTAGAAAGACTTAATTGATAGTCCTGTTTTCAGTTAAGACTGGAAACAGAAAACCCTAGACCTATTTGTGTTAATGCTGTTTTTGCTTTAACCCACTGTTACAGCGCTTAGATGGGCAAAGTCTAGACCTCACAAATAGGAAGCACAATTTTTATTTGGCTTTCCTTTTAGTTACACTGAGATACTTGATTTTTCGCATGGACAAAGCAAAACAAGGCTGTGTGGAGAGAGATACAAGCTTTGGAAGTCATGTGGGAAATCGTGTTAAGGACCTGATGGAGACCTCAAAAGTAATTTTTTTATTGAACTAACAATTCTTCTCTCCTTGGAGCAGAAGTGTTGGGAGTTTATGATTTGTTTGTCATAGCCGAGTTAAGCATAGAAGCTTACATGTGTAAAAAAGGCACTACTGTAGGAGCACGATGAAGCAAACCTATAGCCTATCAGGAACAACATCAGGACTATTTATTTCTGAATTTATAGCTACTAAACACTATATGACAGCAGGAAACCTGGAATAGAGACCCTCTTATTTGAAAACATTAGGCAGACCCTAATTCCTGAATCAAGGGAGAAAGTGCATTAGCCTTTTTTTCTATGTGAAACATGATCTGAATTTTTAAAAAGATAGACTTTAAGGCAATGGTGGTCTCATCCAACAGAACACAATTGTACTTACACTAGACAAGTTTTCAATGTTTAAACAGAATATACTTTCTGTAGTAGTTTAGTCTGCTTTCAACACAATCCTGCATTTAGGTCTTAAAAAAGACAGTCAAGTTAATGCACATTTATTAAGTGGACAGATTCAGCTTAGTATAGTAGATTTCCCCCTGTGTTCACCCACCGGCTTGGATTTTTTTTTATAGAAATCCTTTCTTTCCCGCCCCCCCCCCTCTTACCATTGTGTGAAAGCACACACTAATGGCCAGGAAAAGATGCTAACTGACTTTGTAGGAGAAGCAGTCTAATTATTCATCGAAGGTCTGTGACCCATAAAGTAAGCACACTGAGTAAAACTAAAACAGGGATGTATTTTAGCTCCTCTTTTAATTAGCCCAGCTGCTAAAAAGAATAATAATTTGTAAAGAGAAGCAAGTGTTTTTAGAGACAGCATTATCCCTTTCGTTCTCTTAACGCTCTATCCCTAATAGAGGAAAACAGGCATCATTTGCACAATAGGTTATCTGAGGCAAAAAGAGGTTAAGAATAAAGACCCGCACTTTACTTCATTATTAATGGTTTGGGGTATACCGTTTTCCAAGAGCCCCAGTAAAAGCCTCTTAAAGGGAACATCTCTCTTCCCTTCCAAGTTCTATTCCTCTTGGCCTTACTGAAATCAAATGGAGAGTTTTACTGTTCATCACAGTGGAGCCACAGTTTCACCCAACATGTTTCTCATTTCCAGCTGACAAGTTCTAGATCTCCTGTGTGGTCAGAGCTCTTCTTGTTGTTAATGTTAATGTCCACACACGATACCTATGGGGTGGGGCCCAGCTTGTGCATCTGTGCAATGACAGCAGAGCTGAGTAAGAAAGGAGAAGGATAAAACAGTAATAAAAATGAGAAAGACCTAAAGAAAATGTCAGCTGTTACTAGGTTTCACCTCTGTTGGAGCTATTTTTTCTTTAAATGAGAAAGCTTTATTTCAAAACTATTACATGGCCAAACTTTCCCTAATAAGAGCCTTAAGAAATTGCTCCTTCAAACTCAAATGCTCATTTCTTCTGCAGAAAGCAGTAAATGCTTTTAAGCATCATGCTGAAAAATTAAAATGCAATCAAATAAAAAGGGGCAAGTTCTCATCTGTGGAACATGAACCGGTTGAATAATCACTTTGAAAGAGTTGTCCTTTATGGACTCTAATTTTAGAGACGTATCATTTCGTATCTGCTCTTATTTACAATGCACTGTTAATTCGTATGGCACTTTTCAAAGCAATTTGAAATAATACTTCTTTGAGCCTAAATAGTGTTTTACCAATGTGCTGGTGGATAAATTGAGGCATGGAAGGAGAACTCGTCTTTGCAGGATAACAGAATGGACTTGTAGGATGGGAAGTTCCATAAGTTCAGACCAAGATATGGATGTCCTTATAAAGCACTTTCTTCTATCTTTCAGGAGTTCTGATAAATACATATATCCAGCAGGATCCTAAGGTGCTCTCTCTTTTGGAGGACTGTAGAGCACATTTAGGTTATAAACTTTTCTTTTTTTTCCCCTCAAGGACAGATGGAGATGGCAAACTGGTTTTCTGCTGGATCAGTGCTCTGATCCCTCCACATAGCAGCTAATGCCAGCACAAGGATAGGAAGTGGGAATGGGAAGTCAGGGAGAGAAAGAAGGAAAGTGTCCCATCTCATCACCAGCACGGGCTTGTATCAGCTTAAAGTGACTGCAGCCTAAAAAAGTAATTCTTCCAAAGAAGTGGAAGACACAACAGTTAATTGGTGTAATCGGGCTTGCTTCAATTCACCGTAGTTCTTAGCCATATAATTTTACCAGCTCTTGAGACCTTTGGAACAGAAATCCCCTTTCTGTCTAGCAAGGTATCTATGACTGACAAATTCACCACGGCAAAAGAAAGTGTGCTGAAGCTGAAGTTTTACCATGATGAACTGCCTGACCCACCCCTGAGGCAGCAATGTGCTTGTGAACCTGTTGCCGAATCACCAAAGGTTTAAGCCTGACCTAGTAAGATAAACCAAAATTGAAGCTGGTTTACTTGAATATGCCAAGGTGCAAACTGCAGTTGGTTAGAAGCTCACTAATATGTGGATCACACTTTATTTGTTTCCACACCCTCAAGCCCTTGTTCCCCATAAACAGCCTCCCTGAAGATGAAAGCAAATAACTCACTACATTCTCCACCACGGTCTTACATTTCATCTGCACCCCCATCCCACAGGAGTCTCTCTTCCTCTTTCCGTATTTCTTTTTTCTTTATATGGCTGAACAACCTTTTGCTATTATTTTAATTTCCTTTGCAAGGTCAAATTCAGCTTGGCTTTTGGCAGTTCTTCCTTTGTCCCTGAGCTCTAAGACATAGCTTGCTTTGATGATCAGACTTTTTCCATCCCTGATAGGTCTCTGCTTTTCCCTTGAATGAGAGATGTGACTGGGCTCATTTTATGTCCCACAGGATTCATCACTATCCTTTCCAGCAGACCTTGTATTGAATTGAACTAGTGTTTTAAGATGGTCTTATCCTTGCAGCTATTTTTTATTACTTGGGCATCCTCCCTGAACTCACTGGCATAAGAATAAGTAACATATCTCCAGTATTCTTATCTTCCAAGGAGACTTCTGGCTTTTCAGAATGGTGCAGTAAAAACTACCCTTTTGGAAGGTTGCATTTCCACTCAATTTCAAGCAATATTTCTGTCAAACCTCCATCATGACCCTTCCCAAGTACTAATAAAAGAATTTCTTGTGTGGTTTTTTATCACCTCATTTTCCAAAATCCTGCAGTTTGGAACAGGATAGTATTTGAGATTTAGCAAGGACAGAGATGGCTGAGTCATATGTGTGCCCAGACCATGAGGGTGATAGGAAAAACAGACACTCTTGCGTCAGGGAGATGTGTTACATCACTCACTGTTCAAGCTCCTCTGCTGCACCTGAGGCTGCCCAAGCACATCTTGGCCAAGGAAGTCAGCATGTTTTGAAAAGGTGAAGCAAAAATAAGAAGCAAAAAAGGGAATTCTGAGCCAGAGAAAGCGAGGGATGCAGGTAAGCCCGGCAAGTCAAATCAGAGCTGGATTTGCTGTAACTTTGTAAAGGAAGTGGGTGACAGTAGAAGCTTAATAGTCCAACAGATTAAAACTATTCACCCTTCAAGCTATTGCAGCACCAGGAGTAACCTGCTTCCACTCCTTCCCTTCACTGGCTCCTGTGGGTTCATGGTACAGAGGCAGGCAGGCAAGCACCACTTTTGAAAAGCCAAACACTGAGCTGAGTCAAGAGCAAAATTGGGTCTCGAGGATCTGTGGAGAAACCAAGGTCCTGCAACTGACAGGGGTAGTCAGTAAGCATTAAACTACTCAGCAAATTGGCTGTGCATTTCATTCGGTGCCAGCTCCTCTGTAGATGCTCTTCATCTGCTTTTCAGCAGCTTGGCTCCCAGCGCCAGCTCAGTGGAGCCCAGAGCAGGATCAGCCAGCGCACCCCTCCACACGGTCCTACTGCATCTTCTCCTTGCTGCGGCCCATCACCTGCAGGCAGGTTTTCACAGAGGAAGCTCAGGGCCCACCTGTTAGCGGGGAAGACTCCCCAAAGTGTGGAGCCTTTTGTTCCTCCAAAGTCCCGGCTCAGCACCAGGGAGCAGGGGAGGTGGCAGCATCACTGTGGTAAATTGCCGTCGCTATAACTCAGCCCTTTGGACTGATGCTGCTAACAGGGAGGACATTGACTGGGAACATCCCCTTCTACTGCCATCTTACAAAATCCATTGCTGACAGCCTTTAGGATCTGAAATGTGCTATAGGGACTAGGCGGTCTTGCTAGGTGCAGATGTCAGTGAAAAGCATGAATGTGTTGCCATCCGAACATGGAAATGCATGAGAATTACCAGCCCCCTGCGTATGCCTCAGTGCTCATCTCCCACCTCACTTGTCCCTCAGGCTGGACTGAAAGCATTGGGTGAAACATTGCATTGTGCTCTGCCAGGCTCCCAAGCTGAGCAGGTTTTCCCTCCGGCACCTTTCACAGAGGTTCGCGTGCCTTCCCAACACAGCCGTTTCTTGCTTGGTTTCCATGTCTTGAGCTGCTTCCATGTGTGCTGTTTGTGACTGGATTTAATGGGCTTTTCTTCCATCGTTAAAATCCCATAAATTTATCCACTGTTTATTTGCCTGTCAAGAGACTTGTTTGTTCTTTTCAGCTGAATATTTTGCATGGGTTGTCAAGCAGCTTCTTCCTGCTTCTCCCAAAATCAGGTCAAGCCACTTTCTAGACTGTGTTTGACACTGGGAGATGCAGCCATTGCCTGCAAACCAGACTGCCTGCTTTGGAGGATTATCAAAGTCAGGCCCACAAAGCACCCCACAATTATCTCTGCCACAGCTGGCCAAGACCTGGCTTCCAGTATTTTACTCAGTCAATAAATCTCTCCCCACTCTTCTCTGCCTCATTCTCTTCTGTTTTGGGGTAATAATGGCCAAGTGTGGGTGTGGGGAGCTGCCAGAGTTTACCATTCCCCCAAACACACAAGAGGGAGTGGGGTTATGCCTCTTCATCCCTGGTGCCCAGGCTGAGCTCAGCAACACAAACGTTCATTACACACACTAGCAGAAATGTGCATCTCCCTCCTCTTAAATTTCTGAGGGAAAGGTTTCCTTTGCCTTTTGTTCAGTAGCCTGGAGATACTTGTGCAAAACAAAAGGGATCCTACTGTTATTAAAGAGGTGCATAAAGTCTTCACACAAATTTCTTTAAAGAATAGCTTCTAGAAAACTTCAGAATAATAGATTTCATGATTTCTGTGAAGAAAATCCTAGAGAGGATCACTTAAAAAAAAATCTCAAATCCACAAATTTCCTTGTCAAGGCTATATATGTTGCCCAAACTGCAGTACCTGACAACTTAAAAGGGAATTAAATTGTCAGTAAATCAAAAGACAGTCTATTTTCATTGTCCCAGTTGAGACAAGGGCAAGAAGGGAGCAAACAGCATTTCTAGGTGGCAGCAAATTTATTTTTACACTTTAAGGGCCAAGATCTGCTGCTCCCATCTTAACACTTAAGTGTTACCTTAAACTCAACTTATGCTACAAATACACCCATTCCATTCACCAAGAATAGGTGTGACACCTGGTTTTTGGCCCTGTTGTGTACCCAAACTCTACATATAAAAATAAATATGCATAAGCATATACACACACACTCTCTACACACATACAAATACATGTGCAATATTTTATGGAAGCATAGAGTAATTTAGGTTGAAAGGGACCTCTGGAGGTCATCTGGTCCAGCCCCTCTCTCAGAGAAGTGCTAACTTGGAAGTTACATTGTGTTGCTTGCAGCCTTATCTCACCAGGTTTTGAATTCCTGCAAGGATGGAGACATGCCTTAGTCACCCCAGTGCAACTTTGCCTGTGAACATTTGGATCATTTTACAGATAGTAATTTCTCTTGGGCAATTTACAGCCACAACCCAAATAGATATAGCTATTTTATGAATAAGCTTTAGCAATTTTGAGAGAAATTAGATTTCTAGCTTGAGTTGTGAAACATGACAATTTGAAGGAAGCTTTGCAAAAGCTCCTGAGTGTTGGGTAGTTATTTATTACTCAGACTTTGGGGAGTCCTACTTCAACAAGGAGTGAGACCTCACCCCCATACACCAGAGAAACAGCTATTTTCAGTCATGTATGCTGAGATGTATCAAACTGAGTGTCAGCTCTAATAAGATAACTAGACACGTGTAATCAATTTGCTCTGGAATCTGAATCAGATACAGTTCATAGATAAATGGCTTCATTAAAAGAGAATAATAGCCATAGGTTAAGAAGTCCCAACTTGGCCAAGTTGATTGACTGCTGTTCTGGGAATTACAAGGCATGAGTTTAATTCCTGGCTCTGCTATTGTTTTTCTCTGGGACCTTGAGCAAAGTCACTTCACCTTCCTTGTGCTTCAGTTTCCCATCTGGAAAAAGGACTTTGTAGAGCATATTGAGATCTACAGGCCAAAGGCTATATTACTGCTAAACAATAAGGTTATTTTGATGCAAGAATTTATTATTGAAATAAAAAAAATTACAGACTCTTATTGAATGACAGAAGCAGCTTTCTTTTTCCTTTTGGAACGATTATGGGGGTGGAGAGGGGGAATAGAAATGTTTCAGCACAAACAGCAGCCTGGTTTCCAAACTCAGAGTGGTGGTGGACTCTTCCCGGTCAGTGCACCAGGCACAAGGGAGAGGGTCAGTTCTGAGGAGCACAAAGGGCTGAATTTCATTTCTCAGCCAAAGGGAAAAAAATGAAGAAACAGTTTGGTGGTTTCTTTTTTATGGAGCCAGTAAATATCATTAGGGGAAAAGATAAGCTTTCAGGAATCAGGCTTCATGAGGCTGTGGAGAATCAAGTGAGACAGAGCAGCAAGGTTCAGTGGTAGGAAGCTTCAGCAGACATGGTAATTAGGTTATGAGGCACAATGAAACAAAAAACAGCAGTGTGAGAAGGGAGTGAATGTACAGACACAGACGGGAGTTTTGCGTCTTAGAGATGTATGGCTTGTTGCAATGACAAGGCAGCCCTGTTATTCAGTTTGAAACAAAAGGAAAAAGGATGTTACCTAACCACAATGAAAAAAAAAAGAAAAAAGGGGAGGAGACAGGGAAGAAGAAAGAGATAGTCTCATTATGTTTCCTTCATGCCTCATCTTTTAGTCTGCTCTCTTTCTTTTTACCATCAAACTCCATGAAAAAAGTCATCAGGTCTGTCAGCTGGTTAGGAGACATGCTGACAGCACTGTGCACTCATTAGATTTCACTTTGTAGAATTTAGACAGCACACTGGTGGAGAAAGATGGGATCTGCACTTACTGTGACAGTCCGGAGTCACGGTTTGAGGTTGTTTCCTAAAAGGGTACTTCCAGCATAGCTTAAATATCATCATATGAGGTTATGCTAAATAATAAAAAGATACTAATAATGTTACTATATTAGAAATGCCAGACAAAATGAACCTTTAAAAATAATGAACACCCTAGTCTTCAAGAGTAGCAAATTCACAAACAGAAATATGACCAAAACGTGCTATTATAGTTTAAATAATCTATACTATATATGAGGCCGTAAATCAGTCCTGCAATTTGAAGAACAGTTTCTCATGTGATGTCATCCTCTGTGTTTTTTTTAAACTATTTTTCTTGCCACAGAAGTGCCAAGGCCTTGCAGAGAAAAGACTAAAGTGAACATATTCCTTCCCTCTGGTCTGTTTGCCTCCTTTGGCTGGCACTGCAAAACTGCCCATGTGTCCTTTAGACACCCAAACTGAGCTGACATTTCCGCCACATGTTACCACATAGTTTGGGATTTCCTGGGCCGAAGACCTCAGACAGCCTCATGCCATACATGATCCAACAAATCGCTGAATAATAGATCCTGCCAATCCTCGGCAGATAATGGATTATTTCTGTGTGTCCCCCTCTCTGTTCCCTGCTTGCAGAGTACACAGTGATCAATGAAAACTGCCCGGGTGCCGAGTGGAATATCATGTGTCGGGAGTGCTGTGAGTACGACCAAATTGAGTGCATCTGCCCAGGACGTAAAGAAAGAGTGGGCTACACCATTCCCTGCTGCAGGAACGAGGAGAACGAGTGCGACTCCTGCTTAATCCACCCAGGTACGTTTAGGGCCACATTGCGTTCACACCGGATCTTTGGCCAAGGCATCAGCCCATAATGGTAGCTGGTGGGCAGGGGAGTGGCAAGGGCAGGCACATCGCACTGGGGCATGGGATTGACCCACATCTCCTCTGCAACTCTGCTGAAAGCAGCAAGACACTTGGCAAGGCAACCCCACAGCAGGTAGTATTGCTGCCAGAAAAAAACCACTTTCTACCAGCAATGTTGTTCTCAGGGCGTCTTGGGCAGGCTTGGAAGCTGCCAAAAGGTCATGTTGCAGCTGGCTTCACACCGTCAGTGTCTTGTAGGTGCTCTGGGATGATTTGCATCCCCAAAAGAAGAAGAGAGATGACTTGGAAGTACGGCTAGCAAGGAGGAAAGGGCAAAGTGAAAGGTGAGAGCAGGAGGAGACAAAACCAGGTTAGAAAACATCAGAATCACTTGGGCTGGGCCTGAGCAGCACCAGCATCCACATTCAGACTTCTGAGAGAGGCATTTACAGTCAGAGCAATGAGATCTAGAGGTTTGGGCAAGTCAGATTGGGAGTTTGGCTCCAAATCTCAGAGTCTGAGCCTGGGGTTTGGGGGTGGAGGCTGGGTACAGGTCACAGCAGGGGAGCTGTCAGCACGGCAGCAGTCACTAACATCATTGGCATTTTTTGTGGAAAAGAGAGAGAGGCTGCTTCTCTCCCCTCAGGACAATCCACCTTGGCTTTCTTCTAATGCAGTAGCTCTCCTTTCAGGCTGCACCATTTTTGAGAACTGCAAGTCCTGCCGCAATGGCTCCTGGGGAGGGACGCTTGATGACTTCTACATCAAGGGGATCTACTGTGCAGAGTGCAGAGCTGGCTGGTACGGAGGGGACTGCATGAGTAAGTGTCCTACACGGGCAGGGAGGCATGTCAGGGACAGGGAGTGGTGGGATGGAGCCAGAGCCATGCTGTGCCTTTCCAGCTATTCCTGTACGGTGACTCTTGCAAAGGCCACAGGCAGGAGAGGGCAAACACAACCAGGCGGTAAGCAGATCTACAGTGGGGAAAACTCTCCCAGTGCTCGTCTGCTAGGGATTGGCCCGGGCCCCAAGTCATGGGAGGTTACAACCCTACTAAACTTCTGGTTTGGTTTTGTTTATTTTAAAACTTTAACTACTGTGACTCTGGAAATCTTCTGTTCTCTGCATTTCTCGGACACACTTCAGCATAACTGATTCCCTAGAGGCCTTCATCAAAGCATAAACATTTGCAAGGGCAACAGCTCTAGCAAAGAGCTTCTCCTCTGTCCTCCTTCAACCCCTGGGCTACAGAACCAGCCCTGAGGATGTCCCAGTGCTCCCTCCCTCCTTTGCACAGCTCCAATGCACTCCAAGGCAGCTCTGGAAAACAGTGTCTTGCAACTACTAACAGCACTGTGATGGACCAGGAGTACTGCAGGCTCTGGTAGCGATATCTGAAGGTTTTGTTCTGAGAGCATACAAAAGCTCCTGCTTCTTGGATTTTGCTAAGCTGTTGGTCCCAGTGCTATCTTTCAATAAGGAATTCCATAAGCTAATTGGATGCAATTTAAGACTAGTAGTATTTCCTTTACCAGTTTCCCACTGGTGAAGGTATAGCCTTTCACCAACCATCTTTCAATTTTTATTGACTGTCTCTTTGATCACGTTTCACTGAAAGGGATAAAAGCAGAGTCTGCTTTTACTACTCTGTTCTGTCCGTTATTCTACACACCTTAGTCTTGTCTCCTCTTAGTCACTGATTTTAAAGCAACAGTTGAATCTGCTTTCCCAATACAGACCATGACCATTCAGGAGGTGAAAGCAAACAAAATAAAATCATTGCTTCAAACAGCAGAATACAGGGAATCAACATGTTTCAGCAAAAGGGCTAATTCAACCTTGGTGCTTTGGAAGTTGCTAAACTGAGTCTCTTGCAGTTTATGGTGTGATTTCTGATAGCACTTTAAAGTCCCGTTTGCTCTGCGTCGATGCTAGAGCTCCCCTGGCACTTTTTATAAGAGCAGAGCCAAGAAAGAATCATTAGTTCATGTAATCCTTCCTCCCTGAGTAGATCGGTTGCCTACAGTATATTTCAGCCTACTCTGCCTACTTGTGTTTTAAAGCAAATACACCCTCACACTGCAGTCTATTTGGACATTTTTGCAATACTGAAATTTTTGAGAGCTTTGTCTTATAGTGTTTTTCCTACTACTTGCTCTTTTGAGGGAAGCAGTGTGACACTGAGGACACTCTTTTGTGTGGTTCTGCGGTACTTCAGAGGCAGGGTAGGATGGGCAGATAGCGCTATTGTCTCTTCCACTCTTAAAGAAGAGCACAGGGGACAGCTACAATCCCAGCACACTCCAGAGGTCCCGTGCTCTGGCTCTCATGGCTATCTCACTTTTGGCCTTGACAGTAGGTTCAGGCATGCAGAGACTGCACGTCTGGAAAGCAGCCTATAAGCATGCTGGGCGCTGGCCGGCAGGCTCACAGCTATGTGGCTTTGGGTCTGGAGGGCGGCTAGCAAGTAGCCTTTGAATGACAGCATGCACCGGCTGCTGGAGCAGTGGATGTGCTAACACAACACATTTTGGACAGCGAAGGAGGAGGCATCTCTCTTTGGTACCTGCATGCAGGATCACATCTGGAACTTTGCAGCCTGACTCGGGCGCCTCTCCAGCAGCAGAGTGCCAATAAATCCTGGGAACACAAGGGAGTGCAACCATAGTAACTGGGGGATGTAACCTATCTGCTTCATCCTATATCACAAATGTCAGTGCCCTCTGCTAGCAAGCACATGGACGGCCCGCAGGACCTGCCCTGCCCAAGCTTGTCGTGCGCACAAGCCACACAAAAAGCTTCAGCCCACACCAGGTCGGCAGCAGTGTTGCCGCAATGGCCAGAAAGGATGGCTTCTCCTGGCAGAGCTGCCCTTGCAAGGCATCCCCAGCTGAAGTTTTTTCCCTAGATTTTACCTCCTCCTGCCCAGCGAGGCCTGCGTCTACCTTGCCCCGGTGCCGAAGGCAACCTCCCCGCAGACTTCACACCCCCGCCCACACCTGAACGCTTTAGGGCGGCTGCCCAGAGCACGGACCCGTGCGGGCAGACAGCCTCCGGCCGGGCTCCGGGCGGACCCGCCGCCGCCGCCCAGGGAGCGCCGGGCTTTGTCTCCCTCTCGCGGGGCGCGGCAGGCGTTGCCGCGGAGCACCGGCCCCGGCTACCGGGCCGGCCAAGACGGCGAGCGGCTCGGGCGGGCTCCGCCGTAACCGGGCAAGCGTCCCGCCGGCGAGAGGCCACCGCTCCGGCTCCATCCCTTCACTACCAGACCGCCGTAAGGAACCGTCCCGGACACGGCCCGACCCGGCCGGGCCCGGCGAGGACTCCCCTCCGGCGGCGCAGCCCCCGCCCCTCCGCCCTCCCGCCGCGCCATTTCCCTCAGGCGCCCCGGCCCGCCCGCGGGCGCCGCGCGGCACCAGCGCCGCGCAGGCGCTAGGTGGCGCCTGGGGGCCCCGGAGGAGAACGCGCCGCCCGGCCCAAGGCCCCACGCCCGCTCCTGTCAGCGAGAGGGGGACATGGCCGCGCGTGTAGGCACAAGGGGATGAGTGCCAGGGTTGCAGAGGAGCGCGCAGCTGCAATTTAGCCTACGGGCAGGATTAATGACTGTTTAATACCACACTAGTGGGGGGGGCAGCTGTGGGGCAGGCTCTGGTTACCCCAAGGGGAGCAGCGAGGCCTGCCTGTGGGGCTGTCCACCGTCGGGGGCTGCCCGCAATCGCAGGGGCAAGGTGAGCCCCTGGGAGCAATTTCTGGGAACTGCCAGCAAAAGTGGTGATGTGCCTGGAGGGCTGTGGCAAGGAAGAAGTAGCATGGGCTGGCCCGTTAGGCCGTCCGGTTCATACTGTCTGCTGGCATAGCCGGATGCATGGACATGTCTGAAAACCAGCCAAAGGACACCAGATCATTTGGTAAAAAGAGAAGTGGTACAGGGTAGTCCAAAGGAATGTTATTAGGAAAAAAACACACTGAATAGAGTTAATTGGGTACTGAGACATTTCCTAGTGGAACTGTTTATTGGATTGGACTATCATGCCCTAAAAGGCACATCAGAGTCTAAAACCAGAAGAAAAATGACCCTGCAGGACCCTTTCTTCTGTACCCTGCACTCCAACAGCCTTCATCAACCTCCAATTGTCATGTTGCTTGAGAACACATACACCATCAAAGTGGAGGAGAAAGTGGTGTTGACTAACAGCTGTCCTCAGCCTTGCTGTCTGAATGCAGTCCCCATGATGAACAACAGTACTTGTAGTTTTAGAGACTTTGTGAACATTAGTGTTTCCCATAATGATGGTGACCAACAAGCAACAGGTAACAACAAAGTGTGATGAGTGACAGCTGCCTTCACATATCAGTTTGTTTCTGAATACCAGTAATGTTTTTACTCTCATTCTCCTCTGTTCAGTCCTCTTGACCTTTGAAGGAGCCCCATATCGATGTTGAGACACTTGAACAGCAGATTATGAGTTCTTACCGGAGGTCTCCTCAGGTTCACTTCCTCCATCGACCCACGGGTCTCCCAAATCATTTTCTTTTCTGTTAGTAGCAAGCCTTAGAGGAAATCTTACTGTGGCCCTGAAAACTGCCTTTTTTTCAGGAACAGGAACGGAACAAGGATGTTGACACTCTGCCAAAGTGGATTATTTTTTTGTAAATGAGGCAGAACTTGCCAGCATTTGTGTTTAGGATGTAAATTATTTTTGAGAGCTTTCCAGGTCTCCTGCAGGTTCAGAATGGGAAGAGAAAAGACTCCTTTTGATCAACAGATGATTGAACTGTTCATCTGGGGAGTCAGCCTAACTTCTGCTAGAAGGGCTGGAGATACAAGAGCACAGACCTGATGTGATCGCAAAGGTGCTTCATGCAGAGAAGGGTGGTAGCAAATCTGAGAACGTTCTTTTGGAGGCAGTCATTGAATGGTGGTCTTTAGCCTCTGGACCACCTGCTTTGCTGGCCGAACCTACTTCCGTGGCACCAGTGTTCAGAGAGTTCAGGCTGTACCACTGCAAACAGAAAAGTGCGCTTAGTATGCCATGCACACAAGTATCTCTTTGCACCAGTTCTTTGGCTTTCCTTTGTTAAAGGCATCAGAAACTCAAAAGCCCTTTTGGGACGAAAGGGAAACTTTCTTTGAGGTGGTCCAAGCCCCCTGTCAAACCATCTGAAGATTTCTAGCAGCTTTGTCTCACGTTGTTTTTGAGGCAGGAGCCAGCAGCAGCACTTGTTTCTTGCTGTGGGAAGGAGCATTATCATGTGCACCACAACAGATCCTGCTGTACTCACTGAATCCTAATGTGGTTGCTGGGCACAGTCATTAATCCTTGCCTTTTACGGAGAGAACTAAGTGAACTACAGAGGAGGATGAAACACTTTTGAGGAACTCTTCTGAGCGGATTTCTGTTTCCTTGGGCCCTGCTTAATTAAGGGTAACCAAGGGTAAATGAACAAAGGTTATTTCATTTGAGCAATACTTTCTTAAGAAGAAAGAGTGATTGACCTGCAGTTTTCACGTTTCCCCATAGACCAGATGCAGCAGGACTGATTTCCAGACACTAAAATCAATGGGAACCGCAGATGCTTGGTACTTCACCAAATCAGGTCACTGTCACCTTCTTTTCCCAAAGGAAGGAAGGGCCCTGAGGCAAGTGTTAAAATTCACCATTTCAGTAGGAAACATGAATCATGTGTTACTGGTTGAAAGTTTAGGGTTCCTCTTTGGAAACAAATGGAAGGAGAAGGGCTTTCTGTTGGACTAAAGAGGTAAAAAGAAGCAAGAGAGTTGCTGTGGAGGTCTTTTGGGTCATTTGTCTTTTTACTTGTCCTCATTATCTGTGGTGTGCAGCCTATCAGAGTCCCCTGGTTTGGTGATGCTGTTTGTTAGACTCAGTTCCAATTTCTGGCTTACGGTTACAGCCTCATCCCCCAGCAATGCAACAGAAGGCTTACCAGGGAATGTAGCCATGTGCAAGACTCCATTCAGAAAGATGTAGTCAGGAAAGTAGAAACTGAGAAATTAGCTCTGTTTGGTGTGTAATGACTTAACTGTGCATTTTGCTAGCACTTGCATTTGCAGATGACAGAAGGCTCTAGAAAAATCACTAAACAATTTTTCTTCTTCCACAGAGGAAAATACCATTAGCCATATTTTATAGCTGGGGGAAAGGGAGAGGTTACCAAAGGTGAGAGAACTCTCTGGGCTAAAAAAGTTCAGCATCCAAGATAAGGAATTAGGACAACTATCCCTGGACAACTGCCTAGGGACAGCTGCAGGATAGCCATGAAAAGGTATTGCTTCCTCGGTGTGTGACCTTGTCTGCTCTTTGTTCAGGTCATTGTCCTCTGATGGTTTTCTCAGCAAATGACCAGAGTACTTCATCTTATTCTGTTGATGCTGGGCACTGAAGTACATTTCATAGTATGGTGTAAAGCTGGGAGTGACACAGGCAGAGTGGGACAGGAGAAGAGGAAGGATAGGAATTAACCTGAGAGAAGGGATGAGGGCTGTATATTATATATGTATTACATTGAGTCATTGGTGGAGGAGCTGTGATGGTTATAGGTCTTCACTGGCATGGTAGCATTAACATGTAAGGAAGATCTGGTGAATCCTGAGGACAAACAGATGTCTCCTCTAGGAAGACATCAGCTGTTTTTCCTCCAATAGTCTCCTTATGAAGGACTTGAAATGATGATGTTCAGTGCAACAGCTCCTCCTCTCATTGTTTTGCTCACTTGAGCTAATTCGAGTGTTCATTGTACCTTTGGCACTTTCCTGCCAGCTTCCTCAGCTTCAGTGATTACACAGGTCAACATGAGATCCATCAAAACTGCTCTGAGCTGCAATGTCAGTCAGGTGGGTGCGTGGACTAATCAAGAGTGGGGCAAAAGCTGTAAGAAATGGTTTCATGGGGCTGTGTTGCAAACCAGGGAGAAGCAATCAGCTAAAACTTTTCTAGGGGTGCTCTTAGTCTAGACATTACTTTAACAGAGTCATAACTCTTTATGACCATTGTGTGGCTGTCCCATTATTTTATATACTGCCTTGTAAGAAAGTGTGTATCTTCCTAAGCCAGCCTGTCTTCTCATTCCGGTGTTGTTTCTACATGTATTTTCTTCAAATGCCTCTTGAAGGTCCCTCACACGGATTTTTTTTTTTCTTCTTTTGCTCTCCAGGGTGTGGGCAGGTTCTTCGGGCTTCTAGAGGACAGATTTTGCTGGAGGGTTACCCACTGAATGCACGATGCGAATGGACTATTCATGTTCAAGCTGGATTGAACATTGAATTAAGGTAGGTCATACTGACTTTTAGCCAGCACTGGTTTCAGGTGGACATTGGGGCATGTGGATAACCAAGAGTCAATGAGGGTCAATGGCTGGGAGCCCTGGGGCAGTGAAGGTACTGCCACTACTTTGTGTTTGGTACGTCAGCTCTTTCCCCTGGTCTAGCTTGTGATGCACAGCCACTGCACAAATCATCAATGCTGTGCCTTCAGTTCCCATTTAGAACAGCTGGATGCTAAGGGGAGTTTCTCAGGTATTGGGCACAGTGTATCTCTCTAGATGTCTCTTCAAGACCTTGACACCAAAGCGCCCAATATTTTCTGAAGAGTGTACCAGGCTGAACTAAGACATTCTGTGAAGAAAAGCTGCACAAACATCTGGAGGATGTGATTGGTTCTCCTGCAAGTCATCGCTCCTGTGTATGCTTGGACCTATTAACCCATCCGTGCTGACTCAAGCTCACAGTTCTTAATTGTGTTCTGCCTAGTGCAGAACCCCTAGTTGGGGTAATTAATACTGTTTTCACGTGAGTGTAGCAGGGAGCTCACACATGCAGCAGGAAGCTTGGCAGGAGATTATATTCAAAACCCACTAGCTAATATAATAAAAACAGTAGCTAAAGCCTTCACATCAATATTTCACCAGCTTTGGAGCCCAGGCAAAAGAACTATGCTAGATACACAAACAGATTCTGGGCCCCTCACTACAAGGAGGACATCGAGGTGCTGGAGCATGTCCAAAGAAGGGCAACTAGGTTGGTGAAGGGTCTAGAGAACAAGTCTTACGAGGAGCGGCTGAGGGAGCTGGGGTTGTTTAGTTTGGAGAAGAGGAGGCTGAGGGGAGACCTTATTGCTCTCTGCAACTACCTGAAAGGAGGTTGTAGAGAGGTGGGGGTCGGTCTCTTCACCCCAGTAACAAGCGATAGGACGAGAGGAAACGGCCTCAAGCTGCACCAGGGGAGGTTTACATTGGATATTAAGAAAAACTTCTTTACTGAAAGAGTAGTCAGGCATTGGAACAGGCTGCCCAGGGAAGTGGTTGAGTCCCCATCCCTGGAGGTATTTAAAAGACGGCTAGATGTGGTGCTTAGGGACATGGTTTAGTGGTGGACTTGGCAGTGATAGGTTAACGGTTGGACTCGATGATCTTAAAGGTCTTTTCCAACCTTAACGATTCTATGATTCAAAGATTTCTTCCTATAAGTTTGAAGAGAGACTTAATATTAATAATCATTAATTAATTAATTAATTAATAGAAATCCATTTAATAGAAAAGAAGAGCTTATGGCATTCCCACACTAATGCTCTTTTTTCAGACTTGCAAATGCAAGCCTGTTGTGTAGTTATGAGCAGCTGCTATTATTGCCTGGATAGCGTTGGGGCCTCTTGACTCTGGAGAAATGTGTAGGAGACACAGGGGAGCAATGCTGTGAGGAGGAGTTTTGTGTTCTCGTGACACAACTTTGCATCAGTCTCAGCAGGTATGAGCTGTACCTATCTTGTTTTTAAAAGATGTTGGCTAGGTGTATGATTTGCACAGCACAAGCTCAGGGAGGTGGTAACCTGGTATTTTTTTACATTTCTGAACAAGACATTGCCAATTGCAAGGCTTAAAAAGTGCTTCAGGAGCTAACAGGTGTCACCCTGTTTCCACTTTTATGGGGGTGGGTGTGGGAGTGGAAATGGATCCTGTGCATGCACATCACTAGTGAATGCACCCATCTCTGGGTAAAGAGTTGACAGCCAGGTGGAACCAGGCACAAGGTACGAGAAAGGGAGGAAAAGCTATTTTAACAAAGGACACTAGATCGAACAGCAGTCCTTGCTGTGACTATACTAAGGAGACTGTCATCCATTTTTGAGGCAGAGGAATGGGGAGTGCTGTAAAGTAAACTAACAGAGGTACTAACTCTTTGGAGAAATCAGACCTCCGTTCTAGACCCTGAGGGCCACCCACATGCATGCTAGGAAGATGTTAGTGTCACGTGAGATCTGTACAGTTCACTCTGTTTACCTTTGCTGTTACCAGAAGATGCAAAACTAGCATGAGTGGCATCCTGCAGAGAGTGCCTTTCTCTTTCTCCCCATGTCCATCCTTCTTACAGTCAAACAAACACAATACTAGGCATTTTGTTGGTGTGACATAACATTCCAACTGTGAAAGTCACCAAGAGGGAAGCCTGAGCTACCAACCTTCTCTTGAAAGCAACTACATTTATCTGAGCTGGGTAGCGTTGGAGAAGCCTAAAGTCCTGTGCCCAACCTGAGCTGAGCTTGATGTTTAGGTGCCTAAAGATCCCAGCAGATGATACGGCACTTCTAGGGAAAGATCAGGAACTCTTCTGAATGTCCACACTTAATCCTGCCACCCTGCAATTCAGGAGGCATAGGAGGAAGCCTCCAGGGCTAACACAACATGAGGACCTCTATCTACCTCACATAAGGTAACCCTGGAGTGTGTTTTGAATCAGCTGAGGTTTTCAAGGTGGACCACCTCAAAGCTGGCCATTGAGGTACTTCAGCAGTTAGATACTGTGGAAAACTGGTACATTTAGCCTAAAGCTTCTCCTTTAGGGCATTCCTACACTGAAGGGCAGGTACAACTAAGCAAGCCACCAGAGTCTTCCTCCTGGGTCTGCCATCCATGCTGTATCCCCTCTGTGGATGCTAACTCTGCTTAGAGCTGTAACGCACAGCCAACATTGTGCTGAATCAGGACAACTGCTAACAAAAGAACTCCTTCATTCTCTTTGTGCACAAATCCTGTTCGCTGCCACTCTGATGGCTTGCGAGGGCAAGGATGGGGACAGTCTGATACAGAAGGGGAACAAAGTGGTTTGTCTCTGCTTACATAGGGCAGGAAGAGTAAAACCCTCAGGAGCACCCATAAATCTTCCCTTGCTTCAAGCTGTGCCATGCAGTCCTTTGGGAGTTGGCTAAGCAGAGCTGTTTTGATAAATGGTGCCCAGACCATGGTGGTAGTTTGTTTTCTCTGCTTTTTTCCAGCCTTGTTTTTCTTTTGGTTCTGATGTATAGGCTCCCTCAGCCTGAGCCATGTCAGGGATATCATACCACAGTAGAAGTAGCTCACAACTTTCAATCTTTCTTTAATGCCTCAGCAGAGATGTAGTTTTAACTATTTTCCTTTGGCTAGAAACTTTGCTCAGAGGGGTGGGTGAATGTATTCACACTGCAGACACTGATCAAATCAAGACAATACTTTGCATTCCATTTTGTATCTGATGCACTGTATGCACTAAATTAGCGTACTTACTTTCATAATATCCAAGAAAATTATGACATAGTTACAGTTTCACAGGTGAGGGAACTGAGGTTCATTACATTGCCTGTACCTGTGATTTAAACACCAAGAGACCTCATTATCTGTAAAGGGTCCTGTCAGCTGGGCCATAGCCAAGAGGTTTTGAAAAGCCTTGGCAGGCTTCCTGACCTGCCAATTCTGAGTCTTAATCATGGGATCCCATGCCATTAGTATAGTGTATCTGCTTCTATGCTAAGTTAAATAAAATGCAAATCAGAACCCTCTATGCCTTTCATATCTTCCACTCTGTTTTCATCATTTTTTTAAAGCAGAGAAAGTGAACAATTAAAAACAGTATTCTGTGTATGGCTTTCATTCTGTGCCTTCATTCTGTGTGAGTATCTCTTGATATTCTTTGTTCAGGAACACACTGCTAGACAGAGTTTGCCTTTACATCTATAAATAATACTGCCTCCATTACATGGGAGGCATCCCAGAAACTTTCCTTCTGTACTTACACACATACTTAATTTTAATCAGAAATGTACTAGTTCAGAGAACCGGTAAATATTTTTAGGATTGAGTCAGGATAGACTGTAGCCTGATAAGTGTGACAAGGATGAATGGGTTAATTTGTATTGCTCTATAACTTCCATACGGGTAGATCCCTGGGGTATGATCCACCAGTGAAAGAATGTATTGAAGATGTAGTGTATAACCTGACGCCTGTGAGGATGTCTCTGGCAAACCTGACAGAACTAGAATTCAACTCATGCATTTTATGCAAAGCTAAGTTGAATTAATCTCTCTCTAGTGCATATTAAAAGCAGATGCCATTTTTTTCTTATTCTATATTCCATCAGATGATTTAAAAAATGAGGGGCTCTGCTCCGTTGGTGTAGCTTCCTACAACTGCTCGTTCATTTCTCTGTATGTAGTGTACTGCTGATGCTCTAAACCCAACCATATGACCTGAACAAAGGTGATTGATTGAAGAGGCCTCTTAAGTCAGCTGATGAGTCATCAAAGAAAGGTCATTTCACATAACATGGGGGCCTCTTTAACATGGGGGCCTGAGTCCCAAGAAGAGAAGAGCAGGAAATAGGCTCCAGTACTCTCTTGCCTCTTCAGACCATGAGATCCAGCAGCAGATCCAAAATTTGTCTCACCTCTTTGGTGTGAAAATGCAGTCTTTGCAAATCACTAGGCCCACACTGGAATAAGCAATGTGGGGAATTTAGCCTAATCCTAAATACACGTCTGCAGCTTTAGGAGTTGTCAGGAAGATTGAGTACACAACAAGTTTAATTTATAAAATATTCTGCTAAACAGTTAGTAGCATGGCCTCTCCCAGGCCCAGATCTTCTCATTCTTATCTGCTGTACCAAGGCTGGTCCCAGCACCCCTGGCCATTGCTCATTCTCCAGAGGCACTTGGTGTTTCTCACTCTGTTTCTCATTCATATTCTGGTAGGATGCTTTGGCTCTGTGCCCCACTGAATTCAAACAGCAGCATATAACATTGCTGTTAATGAACAAGAGCCTCGTGGAGTGGCTGGATCAAAGCTAGGAAAGACAGACATTGTGGGAAAAGGCTTTAAATATTTCACTTCTGCACTAACTCCTGTCCCTTATTTCTGCCCTCAAAAGAAGAGCAAGTGCCAGGCATTGGGGATTTACTACCATTTTGCTTTCTAATGCAAAACGTGCTGTAGTGTTTCGGATTCCCTTTGTCTGCCTATTTCTAATTCTGTTACATCCCCAAGCTTTCCTTGTACCCCTAATTGTTGACTTCTGAACATCACAATGTAAATAGCTTTTGAACCTTGGTCTTTGACACTGTTGCTTTCAGTACTTAGAACTTTATTTAGGGGAAATACAACAATTTTAGCAAACAGCCATGACAGAAATATGCCCCGTACAGTGTCTGACCCTAGATGAAAGTTCTAACATTGTAATGTGGTTAGGGACCTGATGCATGTGATCAGACTGTATGACATCCAATTTAGACTTCACTGTTCTGCCACTTAAATATTCTCATGGAGCAACTGTGTAGAGTTGAGCTGGCTTCCAAGAATCATGATGCAAAAATTGAGGTGAAGTGAGAAGGACTTCATGTGATTAGGAACTTGTTGATTCATTGAAGTGGGGGAGGCACTAACATAACTAAACACCCAAATCAATCAGAGTCAGGGTGCACAGGTGAGAGTATGCAGTCTGACTGTTGTCCTTGTTCCCCAAGATTTTCCATGCTGAGCCTGGAGTTTGACTACATGTGCCAGTATGACTATGTGGAGGTCCGTGATGGGGACAATTTGGACAGCCGAATAATTAAGAAATTCTGTGGAAATGAGAGGCCACCTCCCATCCGAAGCACTGGGTCTTCACTCCATGTCCTCTTCCAGTCTGATGGATCCAAGAACTTTGATGGATTTCATGCTGTCTTTGAAGAAATTACAGGTAAAATAATCCAAAAGTGGAACACGCCACTCATTCTCATTAATTCAGTTTCACTAATCTTTCTCCCTGTTTTGCTTCATTAAAAACTTTCATGCTGTGTTGCCAACAGCAACTTACACAAAGTTAGTGCGGGGAAGATTCAAAAGTCATCAGATGGCATGTGAATGTGAGGCTCTTCTAACAAAGACTGAATTCCTTCTACCTGTGTGAAGAACAACAAGCACATCAGCCAGCACAGAAAAGTTGCAGTTTTGTGCGACTTTTCTGTTTGAATCTGAGAACTAAGAGCACAGAAGGAAATAGAGAAAGGGGCACGTGTATCTACAGTTGTAGAATTGCTCAATGCTGTGTGCAGGAGGTCACTGTCTCAATTAGCAAAAACCTGATGCAAAGCCTCATATTTAGCTCAGTGAAAATGCCCTGACATGACTCTTATATTGGCTCATGTATCATACCATTAGGGATTAAAAAAAGAGGTGTATACAAAGGACAGATTATTTTCTTTAAGAAAAAAAAAAAAGAGCCATTTCCCATTCTGTGATGAACTCAGTGTTATGAATGACAGAAGCAGGGCTCCAGAATTCCTGTGTTTTTGTTAGTATTTAGTGCTTGAGTCCCCCACACTGCTTTCCATCGTTTCTTTCTGGCTGCAAAATAACATTGAAAGTGTAGCTGGCTCCTCATTTTGCCACTGCATTTGAAGCAGCCTCTATGCTCTTCCTGGATCTTCCTTGTTTAGCTATGTAGGGAATTTTTGTCAAATCTATCCACAGTACTCCTGGCACAGAAGGCTAATCAGTGTGCTGCATTGCTGTAGATAAACTCTGCAGGTTCTATGACTCACCATAACTTGCCTTCCACACACCCTGGTGACCCATGTTTCATTAGGTCATTGAGGGTATATCTGGCTGAGGAAGTTTAGTTAGTTTATATAATCCTTATATAAATACACAAACCTACAGTGGATCAGCTGTTAACAATGATCAGGGGTCTAACTGGCAATCTGAAATGTGCATACCGCTGGATACTGCATCCAGCCTATGCCTATGCCATTTCTTAGCCTGCCCTGTTCTTCAAATGTTACCTTTAGTACCTTTTATTAGTACCTTTTATTAAAACAGCAGAAGCAGTTAGCTATTGATAGTTTGCCTGGGCTTACAGCAGGAGAGGTGATATAGAACAAATGAATGTGGTGTGGGTTATGTTGCATAAGGGCTGCCTACACTCAGGGAACTAACATTTTCCATATGGTGCAAGTTGAATTGGTTCTGTTTTCTCTGCCCACAGGGAACACTTGGTATTCGAATACTGTTGAGCACTTTATTTCTGCCCCATTTTTAGTGGCAATTATTCTGAGGCTGGGTGGCTGCAAGTGTGGTAATCCACACAGAGCATGTTGCAAAAGGCTGCTTAGAGTTTGTGAGGAGGTCTTATTGTGCACTTTATTATGAGGCTGTTCTGGCCTAATGTGTAGCTGCAGTGAAAGGCTTTTAAAACACTCCCAGTTTCTTTTTATGTGAAGCATTAACCTGGCCAGCAGGACAGTTTAGGGGAAGAATACGGTGTGCATGGGGCAGCGTAGAATTGAAAGTGGGGGTAGCACAGGATCAAAAGCTCTGGCAGCACATTGCAAACTGAAGCATTTCCCCTGAAATTTCCCTCTGTGCACAGTACTGTAGAAAAGCCAAGGTCCCCAGAACAGATTGTACAGGGCTTGCTAGAGCAATTCCCTGTGCTGCAAGTGAGAGCAGCTGCACTTGTGCTCTAAGCTCTAAGGATGTGGACCAGGCCATTGAGGTGATCTGATGTCCCCAGCACCTTAGTGGTGTAACGGAGAGAACTGAAGAAGCGTCTTGTTCTGTCAGAAATTAATTCCTTCCCTTTCTGTCTTCCCTTCCTCTGAGGTCTGTGTTGGCTTATAAGTCATAGCTTACTGAAGCAGTGGCACTGACTGCACAGAGATCACTGGTTCAACTGCCAGAAAGGTTTTGATTGATACAAAATAAGATGCAAAGCCTATGTCCCCTTTAGGAAAGGCCACTGCATGTGTAGTTATTAAAGGATGAAATCACACAACCTGCTCTGCTGCCTGGTCTGGAAGCAGGTCCCATCCCATGCCAAATGTCAAATGGGAACCAGTAATTGGCACGAGTGACTAGAATTCACTCAACAGACTTCAGATGAGAAGGATGGTGAGCCAGATAGGGAGGCATCAGGGTCTCTTAGGGATTAGATGTATGCTGGATCTAGTTAGATGAAAGCCTGTTATTGAATTTCAATAATGCTTTACTTTCTGTACCCCCAAGCTAGTGATCTTTGACACAACATAGGGGCTTTAACCTTTTGTAGCACTGTCCCATGTTGTTTGACTGAAGCCAGGAAATCAAGACTCCTTTAAAAAGAAAAATATTTAGTGCTCTTCAGTATCAGGGATTTTCAAGGACAGTATCTGGCACTTATCCGTGTTCACTTGCCATGCTTACTTTTACAGAATCATGAGACAAAGCTGGGGCAAGGACAAAGCTGCAAATTCACTGTGTTCAGACCAGTGACTACAAAATACCAGTCTATACAGGCTCTTCTGCGTCTCCTTCCCTTTCTCAGTTATATTTTATGTTAGTTGGATACAGTACAATTGTCACATTATTCGTTTTAACAAATGAATTACTGTCCTTAGTCAGACCTTAGTCTTCAATGAGACCTGGAAGATATTCATTGCCCAGCTGTGTATGAATTGCTATTACATCACCACATGCAACCTCCAGAGAAATCTGTATGTGGCATCTATATATTTCTTGTCTCTTGCCAGCTGGATACAAGAGACTCAAAGATTATTCTTCAGGTGAAGTCTTTGCAAGGAAAACTGCTGATTCTGATATCTGTCATTCTGGACTGCAGCAGAGGGAATGCTTTAAATGTAATAGTACACAACCTCACCATGGGTCCCCCAGGGCTGGTTGCTCGTGGTTGCAACACTCAATGGCTGGTACAAAGATTCATATTTCTGTTATAACCAAAGTAATCAGTGTATTTAGCATGGAAGGACAAAGATGATCTGTAAATGAATTAGAATGCAGACCTTTCTAGCAATTATGATTTCAAAGTTTAATCTGTAAGTTATCAGGCATGCTTGGATAATTCTTTAAGATGGCAAGGAATATGTTTTGTAGTCAATGTGAGCTGAAACTGAACTCAACTTCTGGTATGGATCCAGATGTGAACTTTGCTGCAGTCTTGTTTTGTTAAGATGGACTTGAAGCAGGGCATCAGATCCTGAACTCCTCAGATGTTGGAGTTACTTGAATCTTAAACTGGATCTAAATCTTGAGATTTTGGCTCTACTTTCTGTCTGCTAAAACCCCCACTCAGTTTGGAAAATAGTCTAAGTGGAAATGATTTCTTTGTATTTTTGAGAGTAAATTATGTTCTACTCACTCATCTCCCCTTAGAGCAGGCACAAAAAAAAAGTGTGTGTTATTGCACAGTGGAATTTGCTGATACTAAATGGTGCAATTACACATTCTGATATTAATTTATGATAATATGTACAGTTTGATGTGTATCACTGCTAGATTTGTGGTGTGCAAGAGCTTCCTCGACAGACTTAGGGTCATGATGACCATTCAGAGCTTCCTGAACCCAACATCAAAGACGTGCTCTTCAGGGGCAAAACAACTCCCAAAGTCTGGGATGACAAGATCTGAGACCCAAAAAACCTGCCAGAACCATGGATCCCAGAACTTATCTGTAAACTCTGGGATGAATGGCAGGAGAAATGTAAGTTCATATTAAACGTCTTTAGTTTAGGCTAAGCTCTAAACACTGTTGGAGCTTGCTGTAAATTATTTTTCTTCCACAAACCTTTCTCACCACGTGACTACAGTTAAAGGAAAATGGTAAGAGTAAGTGATGAATGCTGGGAAAAGAACTACCCATCCCTATAAGATCCCCTCTCCAGTAAGTAAGAAAGAAGAGCAGAAGGCTTTTTGACATGCATTAGGCCCTTTACTGTGTCTTCCTAACTTTTAACCAGAATATGTAATTTACCCCAAGACACAACCATCATGAGGAAAAATAGATAGGACCCCCATCCTATGAAAGACCACGAACATTCTTGCTTTTGTTTTATAGCTTGTTCTTCATCTCCATGTCTTCATGATGGAACGTGCATTCTAGACAAAAGCGGTACCTACAAATGTGCCTGTCTGGCTGGCTATACAGGGAATCGCTGTGAAAACTGTGAGTACAAGCACTGTGTGTATGACCAGCCTCTAGGGTTGTCACTGATGCAGGCTGTTAATTGTTAGGAGTGTTATTGATATGTAGGTTGGTTAGGTCAGTCACAGTGCCAGAGAATGCACTGAGCTTCTTGTGGCATTTTTAAAGACACGTTGCTTACAGTTTATGAAGATTTCCACTGAATAGTTCTGGAGTTTTATATCTATGCATAAAAAGGTAAAACAGAATTGGAGCTCGGAAACAGCACACAAGAAATCTTGTAATGGACTAGCCTTATCAGACAGAGATATACCTGCCTGCTATTTGCCACTGTGTAGATCAGCTGTTCTCTTCTAAAAGCACATGCCCCAGCTGAGCCCTGTGCTTGATACTCTAGCCAGAGTCAGTCCTAGGAAGTTTGTCTTCCCTCACAGCCACCTGAAAGGTAGAGTTCTGGCACCATGAATGACAGAGACTTGGGATCAAAACAAATGAAAAAGGGTCAATTCTGTCCATATCTGTGTTGGTGGTCCTCACTGTACGTATAGTCATACACCTGGTTTTGTCCTGCCAAACGAACTGTAAAATAACTGGGTTCAAATGAATTCAGATCAATTGTCTGTTCTAGTGATTTAATTCTTCATGCTTGAGCAAATGTCTTCATCTAACATGGCTTGAAAGAGCAAGGAGTCTCTTGCTCTTTGAGAGCATTGTGCAATATATGCTATGATAAAGGCTATATCATCTCTACTAGCTGAAAGGAGCATTGTGGAATATTTAGTCATTGAACTAGAGCTCCAGCTGACCCTGGAGGATTTCAGTGATACTAGTGAAATCCACTTGGGATCATATATGGACCAAGACAGAAAGCATGGTTTACTGTGCTGTGGCATTACTCTGGCCGTAAGGCACACAATGCCTTGCCTGCTTGCAGAGTTTTCAATTCTATGTCAGAGCAGCCAATATACACTAAACCTCACTACTTCAAAATCTTTTCCCCACATGTGCCATTGTCAGGAGTGGATTTCTCTCCTGGAATTGCTTTTACTTCATCAGGGGAGTTAAATCATGGTGACATGGTACCTCCTTGCATGGATCATTTTGAGATAAAAGACCTTTTGATTTCTACAGATCCAGAAGCAGCTCATAAGACTTGACTTTTCTCACCGCAGACCAGAAGAGAGGTAGTTTTACATTTTCTGTAAGGCTGAAAAAGTTTTGGTTCTGAACAGCATGCCACACACTGTCAGATTGCACAGACTCCTGGTATGTTTTTGTAGGGAAGGGGCTGCTGAAAATTGAGGGTTCGTGACCTCAGGGCTAATGTGGCTGGCTCTTCTGCTAACAGCCTCTTTCTTATGAGTAGTTGTTTAGCAGGTCATTTAGGCATTGGAAACTCCTGAGCTCTTTGCAACTGCTCAGTGAGATTAAATCTGTTCCTGTCTTTAGGAGAGAGTTAAAAAAGAAAAGATTCCTGTCTGGTTCAGAACCAACCTAAATTTCAAATTAATTATAGTTCCAGCAAACCTCAACCCTAGTTTTGGCAGGCTCTACATTACAGTCAAGGCAAGAAATGAAGCTCACATTCTTTTACTAGTTTTCTTTTGTAATTCCAGTGTAGAAACTTCACCCATGCAACACACACAGCAAACAACAGAGGAGGAAGTCAACAAACAATAGGATGAGACTTCTGTCTTATTGTAAACAATGAAGAATATAGGTAGTAACAGAATAAAAGGCAGGAGACACTTAAAAATACATACAATAAGATTCTTAACAGGAATCCTGTAGTTTGATTTGTGAAAGAACAGTTTAGGTGGATAAAATACTGTTACTTTATGATGTTTGTGGCTGTATGCTTGCCTTTTCCTTATCCTAGGAAATATTTTTTCCAGCACCTATATTGCTGCCTTCCATAACATAGATAAAGGTTGGTTTTTTTTTTCTTGTATGTGAATACCAAACCTCACAGTGGGAAAACATCATGGCAAATCTCTGTTCTCTCTGGCTTCAAAGAAGTTTTTTCTTAAGATATTTCCTTCAGTTTTGCCAAAATGTATCCTAAGTATTTTCCAGTGTATGGGGGGAAAAGTCAGAAAATTAAAGTTTGATTTGATTTTTAAGAGCAAAAGGAAGAACTGGAAAAAATACCCGTGGCTGTAATTCTTTAAAAATTAATCATGTAGTTTCCTGAAGAGCATTGAATTTTAAATGTTAAACGGAGATCATGTCATGCTCAGAATCTTTCTGTCTGTTAGGTCTTGTAGCAACAGTGCTGTCTTGTGAGGTGGAGCCAAGGGAAATAAATTTATTTCTGCAGAAAACAATCATAAAATGGTCACTTTTGGAATATTGAATATGACTTTGGACACTATGATGGTGATTCTTTCAGTTTGGTTTTCTTGGAGCAAGTCAGGTGCAATACCATTAAAGTCAATGGATTTATATTAATGAAAAATAGGTATAAGAGAGAAGAAAATTAGAGCACCTTAATGTTAAGTGCATATGGAAGATTTGAGGTGGTGCAACAGAAGGTACCCAGAGAGATACAAGGGTTTTAAAGAAATCCAAGGGACATATTTCAGAGGAAGGAGACTGTGGGATTATCTCATTGAGGAATAAGTTAAGGCCAAATTAAACAAATTCAGCAATGGATGTTTCATGACAGAATCAGATCTTCTAAGTCACCATCCCAATATAGCTGTGACTTTTTGTCTGTTACCAAGTTTAGATTTAAAGATGTAGGAATCACTAGTGGAATTATGGAAATCACCTTAAAGAGATAAACCACAAGGAATCATAGAATCATAGAATTGTTAAGGTTGGAAAAGACCCTTAAGGTCATTGAGTCCAACTGTTAACCTATCACTGCCAGGTCCACCACTAAACCATGTCCCTAAGCACCACATCTAGCCGTCTTTTAAATACCTCCAGGGATGGGGACTCAACCACTTCCCTGGGCAGCCTGTTCCAATGCCTGACTACTCTTTCAGTAAAGAAGTTTTTCTTAATATCCAATGTAAACCTCCCCTGGTGCAGCTTGAGGCCGTTTCCTCTCGTCCTATCGCTTGTTACTGGGGTGAAGAGACCGACCCCCACCTCTCTACAACCTCCTTTCAGGTAGTTGTAGAGAGCAATAAGGTCTCCCCTCAGCCTCCTCTTCTCCAAACTAAACAACCCCAGCTCCCTCAGCCGCTCCTCATAAGACTTGGTCTCTAGACCCTTCACCAACCTCGTTGCCCTTCTTTGGACACACTCCAGCACCTCGATGTCCTTCTTGTAGTGAGGGGCCCAAAACTGAACACAGTACTCGAGGTGCAGCCTCACCAGTGCCAAATACAGGGGCACTATCACCTCCCTGGTCCTTCTGGCCACACTATTCCTGATACAAGCCAGGATGCCATTGTCCCTCTTGGCCACCTGGGCACACTGCTGGCTCATGTTCAGCTGGCTGTCAACCATCACCCCCAGGTCCTTTTCAGCCAGGCAGTTTTCCAGCCACTCCTCCCCAAGCTAGTAGCGTTGCCTGGGGTTGTTGTGACCGAAGCGCAGAACCCAGCACTTGGCCTTGTTGAACCTCATACAGTTGGCCCCGGCTCAACAACCAGCCTGTCCAGGTCCCTCTGCAGGACCCTCTTCCCCTCCAGCAGATCGACACTTCCACCCAACCTGGTGTCATCTGCAAACTTACTGAGGGTGCACTCAATCCCCTCATCCAGATCATCGATAAAGATATTAAACAGGACCGGTCCCAACACTGAGCCCTGGGGAACACCACTCGTAACCGGCTGCCAACTGGATCAATAGGAAACTATTTTTTCCTCTGTTAAACTAAATTCCATCTATTTAACAGGATGGCAACATTGGTAAAGCTGTTTTCCTGGGGTAATATTCAACCCTAAATGCTCTGTCAGTTACAATTTGCAATATTAATAAAATAATTAAAGGCACAGGTTGCTTATAACCATCAGTCTCTTTTCTCTTCTACTATGGCAGCCAGGCAATTATCTTTTTGTTTACAATTTGAGGGGCTAATATAATGATTTAAAGGCTTCAACAGCATGAAGTGAAATGCAGGCACGTGTCTTGCTAAGAGCTGCTAATATTTCAATCAGTCCTTGTCCTGGTTTCAGCTGGGATAGAGTTAATTTTCTTCTGGATAGCCGGTATGGGGCTGTGTTTTGGGTTTAGGATGAGAACAATGTCGATGCTAAGTACCGCTAAATAGTCGTTAAGTAGTGCTTACATTGGTCAAGGACTTTTCAGCTTCCCGTGCTCTGCCCGGTGCACGGGGGGCGGGGCGGGGCGGGGCGGGGCTGGGAGGGAGCACAGCCAGGGGCGCTGACTGGCCAAAGAGTTATTCCATACCATATGACGTCATGCTCAGTATATAAGCTGGGGCAAGAAGAAGGAAGGGGAGGACATCTGGTGTGATGGTGTTTGTCTTCCCAAGTAACCGTTACACGTGATGGAGCCCTGCTTTCCTGGGGATGGCCGAACACCCGCCTGCCCATGGGAAGTAGCGAATTAATTCCTTGTTTTGCCTTGTTTGCGTGCACAGCTTTTGCTTTACCTATTTAACTGTTCTATTTTATTTTACTTCAATTATTAAACTGTCCTTATCTCAACCCACGAGTTCTCTCCCTTTTACCCTTCTGATTCTCTCCCCCATCCCACCGGGGAGGGGGAGTGAACGAGCAGCTGTGTGGTGCTTAGTTGCTAGCTGGGGTTAAACCACGACAGTCCTGTTTCAGGGCAAGAAATATTTTATCTAAATATGTCTGATTTCACTCCAGAGACTCTATAGAAAATTGTAAAACAAATGCTACCCAATAGAGTCAGATCTTTCCTTTCTTCTGCCCTAAAACACAATAAAGACAAGGCCTAGAGACCAGCAACGGATACCTTCTTACACATAAGCATACTTTGTTATGATGATAGAGTAAGTAGAGAAAACTAATTCCTATTTTGAAATACCTGGGCTTCTTTCTGATCTTAAACTGAATTTGCAGTATACCTGCATACCCCTCCCAGTGACCCCTTAGCCATGCTGACATGATTGCGGTCAAACTCAGGCTTTTATGTCTGACCTCTGTGGATTTTAATGCAAATAATCCTGCAATCAGAGGCATTAAAAAAAAACTCAAACCAGACTGTCTTGTTGTCTTAGCCTGCAATACCCTGAAACAGATAATCATCTTCCTCAAAAGATGCACGTTAGGGAAAAAGTAACAAGCTGACTAATGGCCTCATCCTCATGCTCTGCATGCTAAAAAACATCTACTCAAGTATCAGACTGGCAATGACACGCTGTCAGTGTGATGGACAGTGTACTGTACAGTGTGACAACTACATGTTCAACTCAAACTAAGAAAGGTCTTTTCCAAAGTCTCAGTGTTGAGTTTGCCTGCTGAAGATGCAGCTGTAGAGAGACGGTACTGCTGCTACCTCATGGCAAATGCTCTCCTCTGCTTGTCCTCCTCCTAGGACGGGGTGTTCTGACTCAAGAGTCCTCCCAGGGTTTGCTGGCCCCAAAACAAGAGACCTTGACCTCATCCTGCCCTGAAATTTCCTGTTACCTTTATTTCAAACAAAGCCAGGCAAACTAGAGTTCCTACGCAAATAAGAGGAACTTGTGCTGAATGGGGAATTCAGGGCTCAGATCCGATTTCCATTTTTATTCTGTTTCTCGCTCCTGTCTGCCAAGAAGAAGAGGTTTGTTCTGCATCCTAATGAAGGGTCTAATCCAACTGACTAAGCTGTATAAACTAACTCCTTGCTGGAGACTTTGATGTTGCTAGGGCTGGCCTTACTATGTTCCAACAGGCCTCTGAATATAGCTTTCAGGCCCTTCTCCACTGCTGATATAATCCCCTTCCATCCTTCCTGGCCCCATACAGCTGTGACTTGGGATGGTTCTTAGGGATGCCCTCACCCTTAATGGACTGACTGACTGATATCACAGGTTGCCCAGGGAAGTGGTTGAGTCCCCATCCCTGGAGGTATTTAAAAGACGGCTAGATGTGGTGCTTAGGGACATGGTTTAGTGGTGGACTTGGCGGTGGTAGGTTAACGGTTGGACCTGATGATCCTAAGGGTCTTTTCCAACCTTAACAATTCTATGATTCTATGATTCTATGATTCTATATTTAAGATAGGGAGAAAGCATTAACACTCCCCCACCCCCTGCCTTGTTTTGCTATGGGAGAAATAAGTCCAGCTGTCAGTGCTTGGCATAGGCTAGACAGAGTTTTAATGTCAGCAGTGCCTAGGATGAGGCACTGAGGAAAAGTTCTGGACATTAAACCCAGTTTTCTTACCTAACCATGGACATGTAATGCAGAGTCTTCTAAGGGAACGTTTTGAGTTTTTTTAAATTTTGTCAGAAAGATTCTCAGTAATAGGTTTCAAGGAGTGCCATAATCATTGTCTATAATCGCTGTTATATATTGTGCCATTTGCAGCCCATGTATATTAGACCATTCCTATGCTGCATGATTACAGTGGAGAACTTCAGTTATAACCAAATGCCCCTGAGCCCTTTCTTGCCACTCTGGTCTGGAAATCAGTCCTATTCCAGTTAGGGAAAATGTTCCAGAAAGAAATATGACTCTTAATTTCCCTATTCCTAGCCCTCTCATAGGGTTTTTTGGTTGTTTGTTGGGTTTTCCTTACTTTTTCCAGTGGAAAATAGCTTATTACAGCTTCTTTAAAGGGACAGAGTTCTTCCCCACTTGTATCAAGGTGGCTTTTTTGGTGGCTATGTCAAAGAGATGAGATTAATGCCACTCTTTCTCCATCACATTTCTACTATCCTCCCTATAGGCTTAAGTGTATAGGGTGGGAAATAAGAACCCAAGTCCTGCTGCTGCCAAAGCACATATATGCCTGGAGTTGCTAAGGAGTAAAGGCTATTGGCCTTTTTTCACTATCACAATCCAAGGGTTCACCTGCCTTGAGATGCACACACTAGCAAAAACCTTTAACTGAGATGTGGCAGTTCTCAGGTTTTGCAGACCCATTAGTTACAGACTAAAGCTTAAACCAGCACCACCCTTTAGCCTGTCATACAGCAACCCTGTAGTGTGAACACAGGCAGGATGCTCTCAGAGGTGGCTTGTTAGCCAGAACCTGTCTGGGACTCCCTCTGAGAAGCAATGTAGTATTGCTACTTGTGCCTTGAGCACTGTTACTTCACTAAATTGGTCTTTGTGGGCAAGACTGTTCAGAAGGACAGTTAGTTCAGACAGGGTGAGATAATCCTGCAGCAAAGAAATGGCCAGTGCAGTCATACAAGAAGCTTCATTGATACACATGTCTCTGCAAAGCCAGGTAAGACAATAGTACTGCAGTACTAAGAGAGGTTTTTAAGTCACCTTCAGAGTTCAGTTCTGGTGGGATAATGCCCTCTTTTGTTCTCCTGAGCTGATCAGAAGAACATTGTGATGCTGGCTAGATGTTTGCTACAATGTTATCCTTGCTGCCCCATACCGCCCCACATTATACTCCTTTCCAGGAGAACCATGTGTTTACAAGGCAAGATCTGTATTGTTTAGTGCCTAGTGCATGAATTTGAAGGGCTTGGCTTGAGATTGGTAGAGATTGCTGCTCCAAGTTTTCACTTCAGTATATTTCCTGGAGGTTTCTCCCTTGGTTAGAAGGATGCTAGAACGATTCACACAGCAACTGCCAAATCACCAAACATTATGTCTGGTGCTTTAAGGTAACCTAACATCAATTTTGGGTTGTCTTCATTTGCTGAGTGATAAACTAAAGCTATTCAGCTCCTATTAAACAAACAGCCAAGATGCCCCATAGGAGGACAGAAACACCTAAGAGAAAAATCAGGTTGATGGCTGAGGATGGAAATTGCTACAACCATCTGAAGCAATCACTAAACAACTGCTGCTTGTGAATCAGCCTACAGAAAACTGGTCCCTAGGACTGCTCTTTCCTTCAGCTCTGTCAATATGACTGTTGGATTGGGCAAATCATGCAGTCTCTGGGAGGAAGTTGCTCATACCATTTAAGAGTCTTTGATCTCATATTTTCATAGTGTTTTGAAACTCCAGTGAGTGAGTGTAGCTGACAGCAAGGCTAAAAGAGACAGGACATATGCTTTATTGACAACTCCTCTTGTCCCTTTGTTATTTTCTCAGTGTCTATTAACTATACAATTTTTTTAGTTTTTCAGAAAGTGAAACGTGTCTGGTAAAAATCCATGACATTCTGCCCAGAGCATAGCCCCAGGCGTTGCTATCTTCTAAATAAATCAGAAATTGTCTCTTTGTTAATGTAATCCATCCAAGGACAGGCCTACCATAGGAAAAGAGGTGTATTTCTAAACCACATTAAATGGATTTATTAAATGGATTCATAGGGAATCTCCACTTGCCCCACCCCAAAACAATCCTGAGCTTTTTCCTCAATCTGCTAACATGCCTTAGAGATAAAACTGTCCACAGGATTCTCCTTGGTATGACTTGCCGTATGGAAGGATGAATCAGTGTTGCAGGAGGACAGGTTGGACCAAGCTACATTCCAGGTATTTTTGCCACGCTGGATGGGACAAAGATACTTTTCCGTGTCATTTCATCACTTAGGAGACTAAGTCTTCCTGATGGGTCTGCTCTAATGTATGGCATAAATCAGCTCTTCCTCACAGAGTAACTGCATACAGGCCAAAAAACTAATCTGCATCACTGGCACACTTTAGGCTCATCCCTTCCTTTTGCAAAGGTCACAGATGACAAGGGCCTGATATACAGTTATAAGCTGCTGATGGAGATGTTTTCTGCCTTCTGGCTGAGGGAGAGGAGATGTATCTTTTGGTTTCTTTGGAGCCAGAAGAAATGAGAGAAGGGCCCGGAGCAGATTATAGATTTGGAGTCTCTGCCTCTAACCACTCCTTGTCGTCTCTGAAGACTACTGATACACTGTAGCTTCTGGGGTGCAAGCATACAGACTGCACGTTCTTGCCGTGCTTTGGGGTAACCTTAAAACTACTTTGAAAGTTTGCTGGAATAACCAGCATTCTTAGATACTGACAGTTTTGTTCTCCCCCCCGCCAAGTTCATTCAAAGGCTTCATTCCTCCTTGAGGATTTTACACTCAAACATCTCTGAGGCAAGCTACCTTACACAGTTCCCTTTGTTGCGCTTGTGGGTGTGATTTCACTGTCTTGCACGCTGTTTGCAGCTGATATAAAACACCACCAAGGCAGAATGGCCCCAGGCAGTAGGAATGATGACACAAATGACCAGGCAGTATCCCACTTGCTCTTTCTTATGTCTCCCATACTCCTTTTCGGTTTCTTCAAGAGCTCAGGAACTGCATTTCACAGCCAACCAAATTGCCCTGCTGCTTCCTTAGTACTCTCCTGCTTTTTAGTTCCCTTCATTTTCTTTTTCCCTACACTGTCATCTCAACACTTGGTAATTTCCATCTCTTTTTCTTAAACAGGCAATGCCAGATCTTCCTTTCTGTCTGAAATCTGGCTCAGATCCCTGCAAAAGTTTGAATAAACTATTCTGTCAGCTACGCTAGGGTTAATCTATGTCATTAAATGGTGTTTTCCTGTTACAGTTAATGCACATTCACAAACATTGCTTCAAAGCAATATGAATTTCTTTATAGAGTGTCTTTCTCATCCAGCATTGTCTGGGCTTGTCCCTGTTTATCTGGAAACCTGACATCTCCAAAATGATTTACTCTCCTTTGTAATTTGGTGTAATAATGAGCATATCAACTTCTCTGTTGCCCTACAATCTTCCCCCTGAGCAGACAGTGCTCTCTTCTGCAGTGTGATATTGTGATGTTTTCTAAAAGGGGTACATTGGGGAACTTATTCTAAATATTAGTTCTTGCCACTGATAGAGAAAGTGAATGTTGAGGATCGTTAGGATTTCACTCACTCCAGTATCCCATGCACAAACAGGTCCAGTTGTATAATTAAATAGGCCATCCAAGTACCGGAAAGGTTGTATCCAGAGACACAGTTTTCTAAGGGCTAAGAACAATGCTGATAAAGATCAAGTGGCTAATTGTAAGCAACAACCTCCAAATTGCCTCCGGATGAATAAATCACAGTGGGTGATCCAAACATATTTTCACATGGATACGGTCTCACTCACAGAAGCAGGGAGCTGGAAAACATCAGGGGTGAGTTCCAATTGGCTGGAAGGGAATGAAAAGATTTGGATTTCAGTAGGGATTACATCATAGTTTTGTGTAATTATTCCTAGCTGGTGGAACCACTGCAAAAGTGAAGGGGCCCAGAGAGCAGGACTGGAAATCTCCTCTCTCTGGTACTTGGGGTTGGCTGATCAGCTGCTCTTGTTATGATTTCCTTTGACATTTCTAGGATTAATGTGAGGACTGGCAAAATGCAACAATGAGAGAAGATTTGAACTTCCAAGACTCTTTAATGCGGGATAAATTAAGGCCAAACATCTTTGTGGTGAATTGTCTGTCCCAGCATTTCTGCATGAGCTGAGGCTGGAGCTGGGCATGGAGGTAGGAGAATGTGTCCTGGGGCATCACAAGAGGCATGAAGGAGGGTGAAGAGTTTCCTCTCTTTTGAAACACAAGTGAGTGAGCGCAGAGATAGCTAAAGTGCCTGTGATAACATAGAGGTTGGAGGTACCTCTGAGACCCCTGCCTAAAGCCTCAGCCACTTGTTGCTGAGTCTGTGGTGACAGGCATGACCAGGCAGAGCAGTGCTGCTTGGATGTGTGGCTGTAGCTGTTCAGAGCATCCTTGTTCTTCGAGGTCCAAGAGTCTCCTTATTCCAGAAAATGCTGCCATGACTGTGAACACCTTTTTATCGCAGTGGTTTCCTTGCCCTTTCCTGCACAGGATCTGCTGCAGTGTTTGCGTGTATTTGTTCTCTGTTTTGAGAGTCTTGCTTTAAAAAAAAAAAAGTTTCAACCCAAACCTTAGCACTCTTGGCTTTCCTTGTTCACCCCCTTCTAATTTCTGGTTGCAACTACACTCTTTTTTGACCTAAAATGCAGAACCTGCCAGCTCCAACAAGTAAAAGTTCTGAGGGGCAACAAAGAAGACAAGCATGCTAGACATCACCAGTCCCCTCAGACATGGCCCATGTAAACACATACCACCACCAGGAAGCATTTCCTTCAGAGAGTCCTGACCAAGACCTCCTGTCCTCCAAAGCAGTTCAGCTCCCAGCAGTCTGTTCCTGCTGTGGGGAAGAATGATGATCACATAGCAAAGCTAATGCCATTGAGCCTGTCCTGCTCTCATTTACATCCAGCTCTTGCCAGGGTCTGGAGCAGAACAGCAGAACAGCTGCTTGTCAAGTGTGTAGCTTCCTAGTCAGCAGTGCTCTCCAGCGTGGGAGAGGTGGGTGGTTCAGGGAGGTGGTGGCAAGAAGGTTAATGTCCTTATGGTGGATCTCGCAGTGTTTGCTACCATTTATTCAGGAGAGCTTGAGCTGAGAGTTGATCTTGAGAGCAGCATCAGAAGATGCCAGGCTCTTTCCTGAGTATAAGTACCATCACTGTGAATTGAGCTCCTTATAGGAACAAAGCCTGTGCTGAAATGATTGCAGGCTCAGGGAGAGTGTCAGCAGTGTCACAGAGAGAAGGACATTCCCACCACAACTTACACAGCTTGCTCTATGAGGTGCTCCAGGACCTCATGAATCCAACGTTGCTATCAGCAGACTTATGGTGTGCCCATGATCCCAGCAGGCAGAGAACCTTGAAGGCAGACAGGAGCCAGACAAGAACACTGGGACTCCTAAAGCATAAGTCTGGAGTCAGGGCTCCTGCCTCATAGCGTGTGTGACCTGATACATCAAGCTCTGGCAGCTCTGTGCAGAGGACAGTGCAGAGCCACACTGCCTCAGGATGGCAGGATGGCCTGATGCTTCCTGAGGTGGCATTCCATCATGAGGCGGGCTATTTCATCGAATACATCGCCAAACTCGTACACTTGCTTGAAAAGCCCTGCTCACTGCTTATGAGAAGGAATAAAAAAGCAGTTCTCCTGAGCACTCTGAGCCACGGCCTCCAGAAATCCCTCACCTCATTCCCTCCTTGAGGACACAACCATTCCAAAAACATTTTGACAGCCAATGTCCTTATATTTTTGGCTAAAGTTAGTCTCCATGGGCTTATGTGTTAGGCATTAACCATCTCTGGGCTGCTATGCCAGCTGCAGAGGGATGATGTCTCAGGAGAGCCGTCTGAGTCCTCCCCAACGTCAGTTCTTTTCTGCCAGCAAATCTTGTGAGAACCTGGGGTGTCCTCACCTTGTAGGTGCATGCTGGGGAGAGAAAGGGTAAGTGTAGGAATAAATGGTATCAGAGATTTACAGGGACTGACAGAGCTCATGGGCCAAGATTAGGAAATAAGCTCTGTTATGAGTAAAGACAAGAAATTCTGTAAGTCTGAATTCAGAAAAGCTCTTTACTCATGGGGCTTTGCAAAGGGCATCACAATACCCAGCAGTAACTGCTAAACTGTTCACTGTTGGTTCCCTCCTTAACTCCTTCCTGTGCTTTGTGTTCAGGCACACTGAACTATCTGCTCCCATGTGCCTCCATCACCTTTGTACAAAACACTGCTGCTGAGAATAATGTGTGGTTTACATAATGGTATAATTATTTAGTGCTGATTTCTGCACAAAGCTGGGTCAGTTTAAATGTAAACGTAGTAAGAGTATCAGGAGATGACAGGACAGTTCCTAGCTCTGCCACTCACTCACTGTTTGCCTTCAGGTAAATCACTTGATAGCTCCATGCTATAGCTTCCCCAGCAGTAAAATGCAGACAGACACTAATTTTATAAAAAACTTTAGAAATACAGAGATTATAAGCTTTAAGAACTGTTATATAATGATACTCAGGTAGTCATGTAATCAGACTTGCTCCCAAAACAAAAGTTAAACCAAGAAAAAGAATTTGGTCAAATCAGAGACTTCAGGCCAAACGTCAAACCTGACGGGATTTACCACTATTGACTTTAGCAGGCTTGGCCATAGGCAGTGACTGAAAATATCGGTGAGCTGCATGAAATGTATGTAGGTAGAGCTGGCTGAGATTTTCTGTTAGAATGGTTTCATAGCACTAAATTTTCAAAGGAATTTATATTTTCTGCTGGAATTTTTTTAAAATTATTATTTTCTTAATCAGAGAGGAAAAAAAAATCACTTCCACATACTCTGCATGTTATGCTCCCTCCAGCAACAACATCTTGGAGCCATGATTTCTGGGGCTTC
Organism: Theristicus caerulescens; assembly: GCA_020745775.1. Classification (NCBI taxonomy): domain Eukaryota; kingdom Metazoa; phylum Chordata; class Aves; order Pelecaniformes; family Threskiornithidae; genus Theristicus; species Theristicus caerulescens. The sequence continues at coordinate 22,283,400 of CM036564.1, read as the reverse complement.
CAGGTTCTCTGGCTCCAGAGCATTTGCCAGCCACTGCCATGGAGCCAGGAAACCCCAAAGCTCAGGATCCAAAATCCCGATGCTGAGTTTCCCTGCACAGCGTTTCTCTGGCTCAGGGGCTGCTGTGGCTTTTAGCAGCATGCTGGGTCATGATAGCATTCACTGGAGAAAAGAATGTCATTTAGGCTTTCTCCTGACAAAATGTCCTCTTTCTGAGGATAGTTATTTAAATTTCTTCAGTTTCAGTCTCTATCAGGCTTTCTCTGACAGTCATTAGACTGGTTTGGCTAGGATGGTGGCACCCGGGGTCCCAAAGCAAGTCCATAGCTCTCTCTTTTGCTGCAGAAGACATATGCTAGGATTCATAACAGCAGAAGCTGCTCTACTCCCCTACTTGTTACCAAGTGCAGTTTCTGTGGCCATTTTCAGTGTTTGGCCTCCACTGAGCATGCCAGCACACCTTATGTGAAAGCAATATTACAAGTACATACAAAAATGTTCCCCAGAGCCACTACTAGATAGTCAAAATGTGCTATATATATTACCACGGGTCAGCCTGAAAGCCAAACTCTGACTTGGGAGTACACAACAAGATAAATTTCTTTAGCAGTAGCAGTGTTAAAAAAACCTGTAAGCAAATTAAGAATAAACCTGCATACAATTACAAGCTCTTGCACCTTTTATTAGTACCAGCAATGAGAAATGAGATTTATTTCAGGCATGCAATATATTATTGAAAGGTTGTGCAGAATTTAGAGATAATGTACGATATATGTGAGGGGGTATATATTATTTAACGAGGAAGGGGGTGAGAGGAAGGCAGCAGAAAAAAATGATGTTCATTTAATTAAGGGACCCCGGGACAAAAGCAAATGATAATTCCATCAGGCAGGATTTGAGGGACATTGAAGAGAGAAACTTGTAGCTCAAGAGATGATCTAATTTATCTCACTGGTGATAAAATGAGCATGAAAACTATTTCTAAATGGCAGATAATTCAGATCTGAGGAATGTCTCTTAGATATAATTTAAAAGGGAGAAGAATTTGTGCTGTTATTAATAATGGAACATTTTACTTAAAAATTCAGGAACTTACTGTTCCTCTAGTCTAGTTTTTCTCAGATTGCAGAAAGTTGTCTGTGAAATGTGGAGCCATTTCAATGTTTCATATGGGACAGAAAATTGTTTTATTTTTTCCAAGACACCAAAGTAAGAGGCAAGAAGGGTAATAAGTTGTATTGGGAATCTGTGAGTTTGTTAATAGACACTTAAGGCAGCTCTGGATTTTATTCTCTGACAACTGGGCTGCCACAATTGAGCATTTCTGCCAGTGGTGCCTGTAGTCATTTTGTCTTATACCTTCCTACTTTGCTTTCTTATGAACTGTACAGAGCCATATCAGGCCAAAACTCGCCTCAGACCCTAAAGCGACAACAGTTGCCTATATGCCTATATAGAATTGTGAAACTTCCCAGAAAGAACATTGTGTAGCAAAATATGGAAAAATTAAACCAAAAAAACCTCTTAGCTTATAATGGGCTAGCTAGTGCCACCCTGTTCTCTCCAAAGTCCAGGGTTTTTTTTAGCTGGAGTTTCAGTTTTCAAATGATGAGACTCGTATCATTTCCACTTACATCCTACTATGCCTTTCAAACATTTGTCAACTTTTCCAGAGTTTTTCTTGAGTAAGAATTCTCCTGTTCTTAATTTTATCCTGCCTCCTCTTTGTCCTCCTTTAAGCATTTTGCTGCATCCTTTCTGGTTTTAGCTTTTAGATTATTGTCATTTTTAGCTTTTGCATGACCAGGGTGGTCATTCTTCGCTCTTAGTCACTATCAAGATTGTATTTCCCTAACATTAGTTTCACCTTTCCCTGAAATCTCTCTAGTTTTCCTACTGTTTTCTAGATATAAATTCACCAGAATCTTTATAGGTGTGATAACACCATGGCATGAAGAATGGGATCAGCCTGACCCTCATGGGGTCTCTGGGTTGCTCAGACTTTTTTTGGCAGACCCTGAATGAATGTCTTTCATATTTGGCTGTCCATTACCATCTCATAGTAGAATTTTGCAGCCACCTAGTCGATTTTCTGTGTTTCTGGTGGCTTTGGTCTTCTGTTTGTGGAGAGAAAGGTGCAGAGACAGAGCACTGCAACCTGAAATCCTGACACTATTAGTTCCATTTTGGCAGGGTTGTCTCAAACATTACAGTTTGGGGTGAGTATTGCTGACTTCAAGGTGCATTTCATAGATAATTCTGTCTGAAGCTCTCTACCTTGTCTTTTGCTTCTTCCTCTGTCTGCCTTGCAAAGTGCACTGAGAGAAAAGGTAAGGTGAAGGTATCTTGTGAAAAGCTGGGCAGTGACTGCTATTCAGGAGGCATTGCACTAACACTAGGGAAATATTGATAAGGCCTTTAAGTCGTGTAAGACCTATGGATGCCAGTTCTTTCTTCAACCACTACTGTGTCAGTGAGAAAGTCCTCCCATGGGTTATCAAGACAGATTTTCTTACTCCTTCCTCTCTCATTTTGCTATGGACAAGTAATGCTATAGCCAAACACAGCACAAATGACACGCCTAAGACACCTTAAAGGTAGGAAGTCAGAGTCACAGGGCAGTAGGAATCATTTGTTTCATGTGGAGCGGAGCAGTCTAACTAGTGACCTAGGAATGGTTCAAGCCCATGGAGTGCTTCTGGCCAGCCCACCACTTGCTTCCCAAGGAAGTGCTGCCCAAATGGCTCACAGCCCCATCTCTGCTGTAGTGGTAAGGATAGACCAGGCACAGGTATAGCTGGGGGTGGATACAAGGTGGGATGGGGGTGGGTGAGGGCTGTGAGGGGGATCCAGCCTGCATGACTGTGAAAGCTGGACCACGCAGAGAAGGAGGACTGATATTCAGAAATACTCAGTAGATGGCAGGATCAGGCCCATCCTGCCTAGGCAAGGGAATCTGAAATCATATCAAATATCTTAGAGAGCTTAGAAACGGAAGAGAATTGGGTCAGCTCAGGTGGCTGGATTTTATGGCTAGTGTGTGTATCCAGAGGGTAAGGGCAAAGCTAGGTATGAATGACATTTACAAAATGTTCTTTTCCTTTCTTTTTGACTTCTGAGAAACATCTGTTGGAGAGCTGGATATAGTCTTACACCAGGAAAGAATGTTGAAAGACTTCAGTAAAGTATCTCAAACAAAGGAGGCTGTCCTAAAATTCAATGGAATATACTGCACACTCTGAAAGATGTAAGAACCAGTCAAATTCACACTCTTGAAGTGAAGCTATCCACAAAAAGATGAGAGAGAAGTGAATGAAGCACGCAGGGGCTAGGATTCCCTTCACAGTAACTGTTTAAAACTCCATTGCCTGAAGCATTCACAAGTAAAGGGAAAAGGTGCAGAAGCGCTGCCTGAAACATATTAGGTGAAAAGGATAAAAGGCAAGTCAAACTGAAGAGGGAAAAAAGCTATAGAGCTTAAACCAAAGCAGTAGATGCAGGTACTAGAGTAACTGCATGTGACTTTCAGGCTAGATAATATAGCTGAAAACAGAGCGCTCAGCTGTGGTACTGAGATGCAGGGAACATCTCAAGATTCAAAACCACATTTAATTTGTAGAGAGAAAGAATGAACTTACAAAATGATCCAAAGAAAAAATAAAACAAGTGGTTGTGCCTCCAGTGGCAAAGTTTAAAGAATAGGACAGACCATGAGGGAAGATCCTGTGTTCCAAGAGAACAGACAACCAGTAGATAAAGGCATGGGTGACAAAAGGGACATGTCTATTAATAATATTTTGCTGTTTTGCCATCAGAGAAACCCCACAGTGACTCTGTGACACAGGTGGGTATGAGCTAATGCTTATAACATCCCTGTGAGGAAAGGGGTGCTCTCGTTTGTTAGATTACAGCAGATGAAGCAACTTACCCATGGCCACAGTTTTATAGCTATGATTAGATCTCATGACCTTCTGCCTCCATATCCTCTACTCTAGGCGATAGTTCCAGTACTAAATGAATCTGTGCACAAAACACCGAATTTACATCATAAATAAAAACAGAGTTGTTCCAGCTGGGTCACACTGGCACAGAGAATCTAAAGAAAGTCTGGCAACCAGGGCAAATCAAAAGGACTAAAAACTAAATATCTTAATCACTTAGGAGACTGAACAAGAACAAGTACTTACAGTTTGTGGAAAAAAAAAGTAAGTGTAGCTTGGTGACATTTTTTCCAGGAGGGACCTAGAACACAAAAGCACCAAAACATTTGTTCTGCAGAGCTGAACTGGACCACAAGCAAAACAGAAAACCTGTACTTATGATAAAAAGGAGAACTCTGAGTGGTGCACAGATGTTTCTAACAAACTTGATGTTTCTAACACAGATGTTTCTAACATTTGACAGGCTGAGTGTGACTTTACATTGAAAGAGAGAAATATAAATGTGGTGAAATGAATTGCTGTTCAGAGAAAGATATAGAGGGAGTGACTGGGAATACAAAGATCATGACTGGGAAGACAAGTGTTCTCAGAATTTAAAACACCTAGAAAATCTATGGTCCCATTATTTCCCTTTCATTTATGTATGTGCTTGTGTATACACATATGCACCTATATATGCATGTATATGTATGTTTGCCTATATTTCATATGAGAAACGTCAAGGGCTAGGAATGCATTTTGTTGAATTTTTATCATTATTCTTTCTCTAAAGATGACACTGATGCAGAACACTTGCAGCCAAGAGGAAATGTTCAGCTCCCCTAACTGGATGTGTTTTGATTTGGAGCAGTGAGTCTGGGCCCTTCTCTAATGCTTAAATGTTAGACAGTTTTTCTTTCCAAGACTTGTGCTTACTAGTGCACAAATGATTCTGCTGACTCATTGTTTGATGTTTGTAGTAATCCGTAAAATGAGGGGAATTTCTGGGGAGCCTTGTTCTTGCAAACGCTGCTGCTTTAGGACTGTTACTCAAGAATCTCTTCCTTATGTGAATAATTGGATGGTCCACAATCCATATAAATAGATGCATTCATGTGTGTTCTGTGTAAGGATTACAAGGCTGAGGCCTTAGAAAAGTTTTTCCTCTGGAAGTGTAAGAATCAAAATTTGGCTGTAGGTTAGTAAGCAACTAGCTACAAGGCAAAACAGAAAAAGTCATATTCTAAAAATATAAAGTAGGGATGAGCTCTTTAGCATTCATCTATCTATCTTCAGTGGAGTACCACAGCTCCCACATAAAAAACGCATACGCATATCTAAATCTTGCACTGAATCCTTTCCTATGCAGTTTTCCACAATGAATGGCCCGGCAAAGCCAGAGACACACAGAGAGATGGATAACTGTGTAGATACTAAACCCTGTGTTTCCTACATTTTTCTAATTTCTACACACAGAAATACATACATATAATTTCTACATACAGAAAATTGGTCTTAAAAAGTGACTTGGAGAAGGTGAATAGGGTGTGGATGTTCTCTGTCTCTCATAACAGAGAAAGTAGAGCATCAAATGAAATTATCAGGTGGTAGGCTAGAAACAAAACTAAAGAAGGCAGTGTATTTTTCACACAGCACTTAGCCTGTAGAACTCATTGCCACAGGATATTGTGGACACCAACTATGTAGTTAAGTTTATAAAATACTCAGACAAATTAATGTTAAAAAAAAAAGAAAATCACCAGGGTATGTTATACCAAAAATACCATTGTAGTTCAGGTAGTCCTTGAGCCCCAGATTGCTGAATGTTGCCATAATATGCCAGGAAAGTGTTCTGTATGCTTGCTCTGTTTTTATATTCCTTCCATCAAATCTACTGTTTACCACTGTTGAAGACAGGTTTCTGTGCTGGATGGACCTTTGTTCTGATTTAGTATGGCTGGTTTGATGCTCTCAGAGAAATCTCACTTATGATGTTTAATCTAATATTTACTACTTGCAGTAGTTAAATAGACGATTGTCTGTAAGTATTTTCCCAATAGAGCAAACCCTGTGGAAAGAGTAAATATCACAGTTTGGTAAATATCGAGGTTCCTTTTTAATGTCATTATGACAACGTTCAATCTACACAAATAATGATCCTTTAATATTTCAGTGAAGTTATCTGAAAAACTATATAAAAATGGAAAGAAGAATTTGAAAGAATTACAATATAAGGCTTTTAAGGATCTAAATTTTTTCTTGACCAAGCATGGTAGTTCATTCAAAACCCCTGTTAAGATGGAAAGTGCTTCAAGTACTAATATTTTGAGCAAATGAGCCCTAATGACACAAAACAGTTATATACATGATCACTTCACACTTCTGAGTAATCCCATTGAACTGAATGGATCTAGATATGGTTTGAAAAGTGTGTATATGTAAGTGTGTGTAGAACTGACGTCTAAACAACTTTCTAAAGATTGGCATATACCTGTCTTGTAATTTTGACTCCTGTGCCCATTTTAATTGGTTTTTCAATGTTCTAAATAAAAAAGCATCCTAACACAGTCCTGTTTTTGTAATAAAGTGGATTTTTTTGAAATATCTGAACTGTCAGTGGTGATGTGTAGGACTCCAGGTGCTCCTGCTCATGGTATTGTGGAAGGAGATGACTTTAAATACGGGGCCCAGGTTTACTTCAAGTGCAACGCAGGTTACAGCTTAAAAGGCAGCCGTGTTGCCTACTGTCAGCTTGATGGGATTTGGTCAACACACCATCCTGAATGTGGTAAGGTCACTTTAAGTTTCAATTCTTATCAAATGTTTCGGCCAATGTATTCACATGAAACTAGAATATCCAAATCTCACTTGAAATTTGATAGATCCGTGGCTTAACATGATGTTCTTTTGTCCTCCTGTCTTTAAGAAGCAGTAGGGATTCTTATTTTATTCTGCTGGAGCCCAAGCCTGCAAGGCTTGCTTATATAAAGGTCTGACTGAAACATCAAATGACTGAAAAATAATTTCCTCAAAGACTTTAGGCATACATCCTTCTTACTCATAGACTGAAAATGTCTAGGACCAAAACCAAGTGAGGGACATTGTGCAACAATGAATAGCTACTTCCATTACGATGTACCTCTGATACCTTCTCTGCAGAAGTCTGGTGCACTCTGTGGAGGTGATTAGGGGCTTGCAGCATGAAGCCCAGACTCTTATTTCAACAGAATTCCCATCCTAGAGAAAAATTGATACAAGAGAAACTGCCATTCATTCTGGCTATGCAAGTTGGCCTGCCTACCATTCACATTGATTCAGCTGTGAAATTCCAAGCCCCTTCTTCTCATCCAAAGAGACTTTTAATTTTTCTTTAGTTGTTTTATATTGCACAATTTTTTTCCATATTCCAGAATCATTTGTATCAATTGGAAAAGTGCTTTTGCAAGTGTATTGTGGGAAACAATGTAAATTTTGGGGGGAGTGTTCTGAAACAGCTGTATATAAGTTCATCTGAAAGAGCAAGCAATAGGCATTCTTCTATCTAGAGAGAACATCTCCAGTTGCAGTAAATGTAATATCAGGCTTGTGCTAAAGTCCCTGCTGCATGATGTCCCTGGCTAAAGATCTATTGAAAGATCTGGCTGTTACTGAAGTGCTAGGTGGTGTAATTTAGGTCTCTCCTTCCCAGATGTTTTCTTTTTGTTTTTAATCCATCATAACCCTGAGCTAGGGAAGAAAAGAATTACTGTTCAAGTTACTGATAGGCATAGGATGAAATGAGAGAAGGCTTTCATTGATTTATTTATCAAGCTTAGGTACACTTGGAAACATGCACTCTGCTCATCAGATGATGCCTCTAGGCTAGATATCAGTGCAGAAAGCAACTTGCAAATAAAGCATTATATTGTGGGTGATTCCCCGTAGTCTTTAGCTGCTATCAAGTTATCAGTCACTTGTGGTTCACAAGTGAGAGAGCCTGTGAGGTACAGAGAAGAAAAATGGAGCCAAATTAAAAGGAGACAGGGATCTGCTTCTCCCTTTCTGCTGGTTGAGAGGAAGTTCAGACGTCCTTTTTGTTTACTGAATATGACTCATGTGGAAAAGTATTTAAGTACATATATGAACTTCAGCATATGCTAAAATCCAATGTTGTTAAAGAAAACACTGAAATATATGCTTAGCTTGAATTATATACTCAATGTTAAGAGCATATGCTTTTCATTGAACTTGCACTGTTATGGTTAGCTATGTGCTTACATGGTTTGCTGAGCTGGGCTCTGGCTGGTCACATGAGGATGTGGGAACAGGACAGGGCCATACCTATGCACTGTTACTGTGCTGATTTCACAGGGTTTTAAATAAATGTTTAAGTGCTTTGTTATATGTTGGTGCTTTTGTGAATTGAGGCTCAGCAGGCAGCCAAGTCTGAAGCAATGACGTGAAGAGGTCATTTCTGGTCAATTGATATGTCTCAATCTTCTCAGCCCTCCATAAGCAGGTGGTTGGTGCTGCTGCACCAACACTAGCTGTCTAAATTAGATGTTCACTGGTTATCATGCAATGAGACATCAGACAGAGGAATTAAACAGAATTGCATGTTACTGTCAGTGTGACAAGAAAACTGAGATGACATCCAAAGGAAAGAAGTACCTTTTCAGCTGCTAAATAGAAAGAGCAGAGGAGTGAAGAATATTAGGGAAAAGCATTTATTAGCATCACATAAGGAATAGTCATCCAGATTTAAGCAAAAAATTTAAGTTTATAGAGGGAAAAAACACAACAACAAATAAAAAGGAGGGGAGAATATTAGGAAGGAGGAAGTAAAAGAGCTTTTATAGGCAGAACCTAGCATGAGTAAGCTTTCCACATTAAATTTTTAGTATCAGTAAATATATATATATGTTCTCTTTCAATTCCTGTATTTCCCTGGATTATTGAGATCTCTCTCTCAGTGCTAAGAAACCAAAATGCAACCAAACATAAAAGTAAAATTAAGTAGTCTAGTTTTATTATCCAAGTCCAGTGAAATATTGAAAGTACAGAAAAGGGAAAATAACACCAAAGGCCTGTTTCCTGCAAATAGTTTAAGTGCATCCTTTTATACTCTTGAAGTAGCTCTGTTAATGTTAATGGGACATTAACATCATGTAAAGTCAAGGTTCTTTTTCAGGATTGTCAGTTACATTTTAAGGTCTTTTTAACAATTTGAGAATCTTGTGCTTTCAGTGAAGACTGAAGTGTGTATTATAAACAGACATCTGTATATTATAATTTCTTCTTTAATATTTGATCTTTTGAAGACAGAGATCCCAGATGGGTCTTGAAAAGGCATCTTTAATAAAGTGTAGATTGTGTAGTAACATCTGAATGAAATGCCAAGCAATCTGATGGGTGAAAATAATGCTGTGAACTTGATAAAATGGTTACTATTTTTTTTCCCTATCATTAGTTCTAGATGAAAAAAACTGCTCAGATCCTGGTGGCCCACTCAATGGCTACAGAAGAGTAGTAGAAGACACTGGGCTCTTAAATGGACGCTATGCAAAAATTGGCACAGTCATTGCTTTCTTTTGTAACAACTCATATGTTCTTAGTGGTAATGAACAGAGGACCTGTCAAGATGATGGAGAATGGTCAGGGAAGCAGCCAATCTGCATAAAAGGTAGTTTACAATCTTTTTTACCACAACTCACAAAAGCTGCTATGGTTTTACTGGAGTTTGTTTTATATAATTTACACTCACCAATCAATCATTTTTGCTAAGAATAAACCATCTGACTGACACCTGATACTGAGATTGGTAGTTTTCCAGCTCTACTGGCTGCTAAACTCAGCCAGAGAAGACGTCTGCGATTCCAAAAGATGTTTCCATCTTTAAACATGGAAAGGAATGCTCCCTAAGACCCTTATTACCCTAATTCTAGGATCAAACTTGCGTTAGATCAAAATCAAAGAAGATCAAGAGGGAATTGAAATAGAAGGAAATAATTGTCTCATCAGACTTGCTGTCATAGCTCTCTCACAATCCTTTTAAGTCAGTGGGACCAGTCATAAGTGTAAAAGGCCAAGCCTGTAGATTGCAGCCTTGAAAGACTGGTTCAGAAAACCACTTGAGGACATGCTTAAACTAGCTGTATTCATCAAAACACTGAAACACATCTTTAAATACTTTGCTAGAAAGGGAATTATGCTGTTGATCTGGAGCTACTCTAAGTGTGTCTGAAACCCTGAATGGATGAATGAATTTGGGCTGGGGAACCGCCAAATTAATTTTCTCAAAGCAATTGTTTGAATTGTTTGACATATATTTTAATCATTTTTTTTAACTGAAGTAATGATATTATAAGGAAATATGTCTGTCCCCTGGGGAATTTGCTTTATTCTGTTATTTTAGATGGAAATACTCTCTCCCTGAAGCATATAATCATCTGTGGAAAGCATCTTTATTGATGTTAACTTTGATAGTGACATAAAAGTTAACATATACAGTAATCACAAAGAACTAGATATTGTTAAATCCCACAGAGCACAAATACTCAGGCATACAGATAAAATCCATCCTGCAAGATTCCTTTTCTTCCACTGTGCTCAGCAGGAAGAAGATTCTGGCAGAGTTATTTGAATTGATAAACCTGAATATTGTATCCTTCTCTTAAAGTAAATAAACTGATCATGCAAAATTAGAAATCCTGGATCTCCCTTCTGTTATTTTGTGCATATTCAAGTAAATCTGAGGTGTTCCTTTGAATCAGAGTCTCCAGCTCCTTCCAATGGGTGCACAAGCAAACAGACTCTTAGAAGTCTGTAACATCCTGCAGCCTTTCTCTGTATGCCGAGTCACTGGGATTAGCTGTGTGTGGCTACACAGATGGAAATTAAGTATTTTTTATATAATTCCATTATTGAAAAAGTTTGCTCAGATTCTAAACCATCAGCTGTAGTGTGTAAATCTGGCATTCAGACACACTGATGGACAAATCTTCCTCCATGGCTGAAAGTGCCAGTGCAGAAGATGCTCAGTTGCTTCCATTGTAGTAAATGGGATAGATCTGGTGATCTGTGGGGAAGTATTTTTCCAAGGCTTTAGGTTTTAGGCCCTATCTTTATTTTAATGCATGTAATTTACTGCCTCTTTTCTTAATCCAGTCCACTATAGCTAGTGAGAGGAAAGAGTGGAAATGTGTATGAACCATAACACTTGAGCTGTAAATGTGGAAAAGTACTGTGCAACATTATATTTTTTCTAGCCTGCAGAGAGCCAAAGATCTCTGACCTGGTGAGACAGAAAGTGCTTCCAATGCAGGTTCAGTCAAGGTGAGAATACAATATCTCAACTACAGTTTAAAGAAAAAATGTGATTGCTTTTCCCCTCCTCTCCTTTCCACTCTGTGTGTTTAGCCTGCCTGAGCAGCCATTCCTAAAACTCCACTGATAACCAAGCAATGAGAGCTGCTGGGAGGGGGGCTCTGATTAAGCCAGGAGGCAGCCAGGAAGAAATTCACAGTTAGAGATGTGCAAACTACTGGACGATGCTGGAATTAGGCTTGCAAGATTATGACAGGCTATGAGAACAGTCTGAGAACAGTTCTGTGGGGCTAATGATGTGTTTTAAAATATGAACAACATGCCATCTTAGTGAAGAAATGAGTGGGGAAAGCACAGGGAGAGAAGAGGTTATAGCAATGTAATCTGCTCCCATTAAGTTTCACCATCCAAAGCAATATAGCACAACTGATATAAAGTTGGGTTTGGGGTGCGCATGGGGGAGAGGAGGAAGTAGAGTAGAAGGGGAGGAAGGAATGAAAGATTGGAACCTGTCTAGGCTTACTCTTCTGCTGCTTTCTTGAAATAAGCCCAATCTGAATTAGTTATGCTGCAATGTTCAGGTTCATTTTTGTCCAAGTATTAATTTCTCATTTCAGGGTTTTTTTTGCAGTACATGATTCATTTATTTTTAGATGCAGTGCAAGAACTGTCCTCATCTTTAGTCTTAAGAACAGCCATACCAGGTCAGAATAAAGGCGCAGCTCAAGCCATATCCTCTCTCTGGCAATGGCCAGTAGCAGATGCCTAGAGAAGACTTCAGGCACAAGGCAAACACGTACTTCCCAAATACTCTCCCACTCTCCAGCTCTGTGATGTATGATTGTAGAGATGGCCCTGAGAAGCCATCAGGAGGCTTTAGTAGCCATCAGGGGATTTTTCTTGCTTAAATATCTTAAGTCACTTTTGAACACAGGCCTTTTTATGCTGCATGTTTCAGATATTAACACCAGCTGTATGAGAGCACATACATGCCCCCACCTCCATAGCACCATGATGGCATCTCATGTTCTTGGACTGTTTTTATCCCTTGAAGTAGGATCTCCATTTCATAGATTCATAGTGAGGCAAAGGGTGGATTATACAATATTGCAAGGTCACATGTCAGTAGGGAATGGGACCCTGGCAGTCTAAGCATGACCTCAACAGCTCTCATCCTTCTTCCAAAAAACAAGAAACTTGCCATTGCTCTTGTTCTTAATAACTTTACTTTCCTTGAGTGCTATTATGTATCGCCTCACAGATTCTATATGACGGAGGCAGTCCGCGTCTTGCTGTGATCAAAAATGGAATTACCATGTGAAAAAACATTCTTATGGCTTTTCTAGATGCAGCAGTACCAGAAATCTTATGGGAAATTAATTTTCTGCTGAATTTTTCAGATGTAAATAGGGTTTTTTCTGTAGATATGTGCTTTTAAGCATTAGAACAAAGGACATATTCTAAGTGATGAAGATTTAAGTATGACTGTAGTCAAGCTTATGATCCATATCTAGGCTGGTGCATATATATTTTTTTTTAATTATGTGCCATGTTTCAGCTAATCAGTACAATTTCTAAATGGAAGCTTAGTGATTATTGCAATTATGAAACCTCTGTGGTGAGGAAATTATCTCTGTTAATTGTTAAATCAAGCAACTTTATCAACATGATTTAATCTGAATCGATTCCTAATACTGCCTATTAAAATGTTCACTAGAGAAAAGATGTGCCTAACTCCTCTCTAGTGAGAATTAATTACGGCAATGTGAACTTCCAGTGTAATTTCTTTATTTAAAAACATGGTATCTCAGTCCTTTTGTGAATGGCAAAAACTGTTCCACATTCAGAGGCAACTGTTTGCAATCCAGAAACTGTAAAATGAACAAAAAAAGAGACACAAATAGAAAATTTATAAAAATATGTTTATTTATATATGTGTACATATATATGTAAATAAAATAGCTGGGATGTAAATGGGAATATTGCTAAACTATGTTGGAATGATATTTTTGCGTTATTCTTTCACAAGCAAACTTCATATGCTTTGAAATTATACTTAACACAGCTGGTGATAAAGCTATGGTAATGATCGCTTTTATATTATTACCTTGTGTTCTTTGTGCCTTGAAACAGGGAAACACCTTTGCATCAACTTTACTCATCTGCATTCAGCAAGCAAAAGCTTGAAATCTATCCAACCAAGAAGCCAGCACTGCCCTTTGGAGACCTGCCCCCAGGGTACCAGCATCTGCACACTCAGCTTCAGTATGAGTGCATTTCTCCTTTCTACCGCCGCCTAGGTAGCAGCAGAAGGACTTGTCTGAAGACAGGAAAATGGAGTGGGAGAGCCCCTGTGTGTATTCCAAGTGAGTCTCCACGGGAAAAAAAATGCACACATCTCTGGGTGGATGGGGGAACAGGATGTGTATTCACCTTAGGTAATTAGGGAGACAGGCAGTGTAGGCTGCCTATACTTCCAGCTGGGAGATAGGAGCAATAAAGCTTGGAGGATAAATGGCTCTTTTTAACCACCAGTAGAACTTGTGCAGTTGACGGTAAAGGGATCAAGCTTTCAGCACTGCAATTTGCCATCAATTTTTCTACTCTTATTGAGCAAGAGGTGTAGTGAGTTTCTCTCCTGATTTGAAAATGTTTTCCTACTATCACTTCATGTTTTCCTGTATTATTAACTGCAAATGTAATTTTTCTTTCATCTCTATACTTTGGCACACAGCTGACAAAAACATCAAAGTTTAAGCAATAGAAAGGAGAGTCTGCATTTTAAAGAGGCTCTTCCTTTAATACACCCTGCTAAGGAAGGGTTCATTTTGCAAACTGCAAGTCCAGATCAAAACTTACTCAGAGCCAGTGCACAGAGTAAGTTAGGGTAGGAATATCACAAGATTGGGTACAACCCACTACTGAAATCAGGTAAACTGTGAAAAGCAGATCCTAACACCAAGCAAATTTTTAGAGTTCTTGTTTGTGGTTTTGTGTAGAGATCATCTCATGTACTGAAAAGTATTTCATTCAATCCTTTTCACTATGGGTGTGCACACACTACATCCCAGGAAAAAAAAAAACATGTCCTAAGGGAGACTAAAAAATGTGACCAAATGATGTAACTCTTTCAACTGAAGTAAACCTTTCCTAATACAGGAGATTCTACCCCAGGTCTGAGCCTGAGTAATATATTCCTAGAACAGGGCAGAGCTTTTTCTTTTCCCCAGGATGGCTGTTGATTTATATGCATTTGCCTCAAGGGTCTTCTTGCAAGACAAGTCTGTTCTCATAGGCATGAACTCATCTGTGCTAAGGTCAGTTCTAGGACAGGACCTCACAATTACTCTGTGACTGCCTAGGGTGAGTTTTAGTGCACTGATGACTCTGTGGTGTTTTATTATAAGCAAGAATCAGGGGCGTTCTTTCCATTTCTTTATGCAGTCATCTCATTATAGTGCAGCTTGATAAGGTTGCATGAAAATTCACCTGCTCAAGTGCTAAATCCACATTCCTACTTCAGCCAGGAATTCAAATAATGGAAAAATTCAAAGTGTTTTTTTTAAAAGCTATATAAAATACTCTTATATTATAATTTTGCAGGTTGGAGACAGAGGTTAATTAGAAAGCTGGCCCTCATGCTAACCATTGCAGTTTGGTTTCTTTTGGCACATCCTAAGCAGGAATCAAGAATGATATTCAGATTTTTTGGTGGGGAAAAGGCGTTACCTCATTCTTGGTTCACGTTTCCTCAGTCTGTGGAAAAGCAGAAAACATCACCCTTCAGAAGACAGTGACCTCTACCAGGTGGCCCTGGCAAGCGGCAATCTATCGGACAGCCAATGGGGTGAAGGAGAACAGTCTCCGGAAAGGGGCCTGGATCCTTATCTGCAGTGGGGCTCTGGTGAACGAGCGCACCGTGGTGGTGGCAGCTCACTGCGTCACTGACCTAGGCAAGACCATCGTGCTCAAGACAGCAGAGCTCAAAGTGGTTCTGGGGAAATTCTACAGAGACGATGACAGGGATGAAAAGACCATCCAGAACCTGCGGGTAAGTCTGCTGGGAGTAGAAAATGATGAGCACAGACAGATGCTGATCATGTCCATCCTGTATGGGGAGAAAAAGGTTATCCTTTGAGCAATATATTGGTTTACACACTGTTCTTTGAAATGCATATCCAGAGGCTCAACTGACAGAACTGTCATGGCACAAGGAGGGCACATGCTGCAGTTCATTAAATTCCCCTGAGACTGTCCAACTCATATGTGCACCCACTAACACAGATCACTAAGAAAATAGCTCAGGTTCCATGGGCCATAATGTCTTGATTGATATTGCCAGAAAAAAAGTAGAAAAGATGCCAGCTACTGTCAAAAGTGATTAGCATAATTTATGAAACACTGGTGGTCTAGATCCTGGTTTGACGCCATGAGTGCATTTCACATCTCAGCCCCAAGGCTGTACAGCTCTAAACTCAGAAGAAGTTTATGTCTTGACTCCAGCTCCAAAAATAGCACCTCAGGCTCACCAGAGTGGTTCATTTTTTTTCAAGTAGAACTAGAAAGGTCGAAGTCAAAATGAGGAGAAACACAGCAATTTTGGCTGTGTGTGTCTCTTTTTCTGGAGTGGGGGGGTATGTGAGTTAATTAATGGATTTTATCCAAGAAATCATAGTTAATTTGACACACCCCCCCTTAGTTTCTTTCTCTAATTGCAGCCTTTTCAGACTTTTCCTGTAAGGAAGTATTTTTTACAACATTTCCTTATAGGAATCCTATCCATTCTTGTAGTGTTTCATCAAGGTAACTAGCAGTAAAGGTTTGGCCCCAACATTATGTAATGCATTGCTAGTATTCTTTTTTTGTTGGGAAGATGGTTGAATATGAATAAGAAGATAACATTTTAATTCCAAGCCCCGCCCCGCCCCCATTCAAATTCTACAGGCATGGCAGGTTAAATCTTTTCAGTAAACAGTGGAAAAACTTGAACTGCACCTTAATTCTCCATTTTACTGAAAATGTCCTTGGCTGCTTTTCATTAGGAAGAGTTTCATGCAATAAAAACTGTCCTGAAACCCAAGCCAAAAAAAGTCAGAAGATGCTTGATCTCTTTGCATATTTCTCATTTGAGTGAGCACTATGGTGAAAGAACAGTTTGGGAGTGGAGGGTAGAGGAGAAGTATTCAAAATAACCTAACATGTATTATAGTAGTATGGAAAGAGTGCTGCCGACTTGCCATTGCTGTTTACTCTACAATTCTTCCTACTCTGTTTCCTCCCCAGATTTCTGCCATCATAGTGCATCCCAATTATGACCCTATATTACTCGATTCTGACATAGCTATCATAAAACTTTTGGACAAAGCCAGAATCAGCAGTCGTGTTCAACCCATTTGCTTGTCATCTTCTCATGACTTGACTTCATCCACAGAGGATTTAAAAATAATGGTTACTGGCTGGAAGGTATTGGCTGACATTAAAGATCCAGGATACAAGAATGACACAATCCGCATGGGGGCTGTTCGGATGGTGGATTCACTGTTGTGTGAGCAACAGTATGAGGATAATGGGATACAAGTCAGCATCACTGACAGCATGTTCTGCGCCAAACAAGACCACACAGCCTTTTCTAATATCTGCCCTGCTGAGACTGGTGGGATTGCAGCCATAACTTTGCCAGGAAAAGCATCTCCTGAGCTAAGGTGGCACCTGATGGGATTAGTGAGCTGGGGTTATGATAAAACTTGCAGCCTAGAACTCTACAGTGGCTACACCAAAGCTCTTCCCTTCAAAGACTGGATTGAGAAGAACCTAAAATAAAAAGCTGTGTTTGGAAATGGCATTTTACAACTATCACAATATCTCTCTCAGTCTCTGTTGCTTTAGGCTTCTCATCCCAGTGATGAGCCACGTCTGGGATAAGGTTAAGGCAGACAGCCTGGTAATTTGTCCTAGGATCAGATGTTCCACAAGGCTACTTTTACTTAACCCATGACAGAGGGTCTTAGTGCATGAGAAGTTTTGCCATATTTTGCCTGTCTCCCCTGGTGGGAGATGATGCTCTGCTCCTGAGTCTGACATACAGAAACAGGACAGCAAATTCTGACTGAATTTAATCTGTAGTGTGGAGTCCCCTAGAGAAATTGACGGCGAGCCTCTCCCAAAGATCTGTGTGACTGAGCAGATTAGAGGGCTGGAAAGAGCAGCCTGAATTCATTACGATGGATGAGCTTGTTCCAGTATGTGCTGTCTGTATTGCCATAGTACAATGTAATCTTTTTCCCTCCCAAGTACTTTACACATTTAAATAAATCATGGTTTGTTTTTTTAACCTACATACCCATGTCTGACATTATTTAGATTCCTTGTTGCTTTATCTGTGTCATACTCTAGGGACCTTGTCTGTTTGCATGTGACTCTCACTTGGGACTCTTCAGGTACACTGAAAGGCAGAATGAGTCCAAAGTTCAATTACTACATAAATAACAAGTTTTTTTTTTTTTCTTAATACATCCAGTGCTGCTATTGTTGCACATGAACCATTGCAATGAAATGTACAGGGGAGTTCTCTCCCACCTTGTATTCTGAACAGATGAAAACCTGAAACATATTTTTAAAAACATTTTTCCATGTGGATTATTTCAAAGACCTATGAAAACTTCAGGAAAACTTCTGGTTTCCATCAGTTCACATACTTTTGTGGCAAAACAACTCCTCTGTAGCTCTTCAAGGTGAAGAATATGTCCAGGTCTCACACTTAGCAGAGGCTTTTCTTGACTGGACTGATTGACATCAAAGTGTAAGATTCTCCCATTGGGCCTGTTGTCCAGTGGAGAGACTTCGGTCTCCTCATGGTCCTTAATCACTGCTCTCTCACTAAATCATTCTCTATTCAGTTGTGGCTAAAGACTAGAGATGAGCCCTACAAAAAGTTGGGGAGGAGGGACAGGGGAATGTCTCCCATCACTCATGACCCAGACTGGCCAAAGGGCTATGCCATACCATATGACGTCATGCTCAGTATATAAGCTGGGGCAAGAAGAAGGAAGGGGAGGGACATTCGGGGTGATGGTGTTTGTCTTCCCAAGTAACCGTTACGTGTGATGGAGCCCTGCTTTCCTGGGGATGGCCGAACACCTGCCTGCTCATGGGAAGTAGCGAATTAATTCCTTGTTTTGCCTTGTTTGCGTGCGCAGCTTTTGCTTTACCTATTTAACTGTTCTATTTTATTTTACTTCAATTATTAAACTGTTCTTATCTCAACCCATGAGTTTTCTCCCTTTTACCCTTCCTATTCTCTCCCCCATCCCACCAAGGGGGAGTGAGCGAGCAGCTGTGTGGTGCTTAGTTGCTAGCTGGGGTTAAACCACGACAGGGGCAATTAGTATCGGAGGTCATTCCATGTAATTTATTTTTTGCTTTCCTGGGCAGAAAGACTTAATGTGTTATGGTTTTGCACTTTTCTTATTTTCACTGGCAATAGGACCAGGTGATTTTGCTTGAATCAAAAAGTTTAAGGGCTACAACCAAAGTATATTGCTTCTCTTTATTTTTTTTTGTCTGTCTCCTCCTGCCAGGAGATTATGCGTGGCTGACAAACTGCATGGCAACAACAGCAACAAAAATTCTGAATTAAATGTGAAAAATAAGATGTATTTCATTCCTCTGCTGGGAGGCACACGTGCCAGTGAACGTGTGGTACTCCTCCCCTGACAGAAGGGGTTAGAGGAAATTAGGTGACAGTTTTGGAGAAGAGCAACCTTGCAGAAAGTCAACGTGTTTCTTCCTAACGCTATCGACAAAGAATGAAATGAGAAAGGAATAGAATTGTTTATTGGAGCCTGGCCTGCCCAGTCAGAGCTCTTCCATGATTACATTAAATGAGAGTCTCTACACTCTAACGGTAAGAGAAATTCTCTTCTAAAACAGAAATCATAAAGGCCTGTGAGCTGGTTCTTTTCTCAGTTATGACACCGTGACTGCATTGGTCTCCATAGCATTATTGTTCTCCACTGCTACAACCGAGAAAGAAGAAGCCCTGAATGTTTTTTTCTTTTGTTCAGTAGAGAAATAGGCAGTACACACAGATCAGCAGAAGGCTGCGTTAATTCCAGCTTTAGCCCTCACTCTTGTCCTTTTACTAAAGATCAGCCATGCCTAGTGTTTACTGATCCTCTAACTCCTTCTCAGTGTTGAATCCCATCCTCATTTGGCTTCACACCACTCACAGGTCTGGCAAGGAATAGCTGAAAGTTTCTGGGCTTGGGCAGCAACAACATAGCTGTTCACTGGCCATATATTACACAAAAGTATATTCTTGGAGAAACTTGAAGGAATTCATGGAATGAAAATCACAGGAGGAGGTTGCTACAGCTGTGCATGCACAGCAGAATTAAACCTCCCTTTTTTTACAGTCACGATGCTTTTCAAAGAAAACGGAGGCAAGAAAATGGCCAGGCTTCTCTCAACCCCAGGATTCAGATTTTAGCATAGTCCTTTATAGAAAGAGAAATTAGCTGTAGCATTTGGTTCTACTTCCAGACCTCAATGATATTTGAATCCTAGATTAAATTCTGGCTAATCTCTAAATGCAAACATAATGTTTTATTTCTATTGTTATATGACATATGTATTCACATGTACAGGTGGGCAGTCATATCAGCCTATCCAACCACCTGTACTATGCCTAGTATTCGTAGGAATTACCAATCAGCTTGTCCATCCTGTCTGGCAGGCTGACCCACAGTAATTCCATACTTGCAGCCTGAGCAGAACAGGGGTTAAGATCTAATGCCAGTAATGAGGAAAAATAGGGGATGGATGTTTGAAAAAAAACAACCTGGGAGCTGGAATCACTAATCCCTTTGATAGCTAGGATCTATTTTTAAGATGCAAAACTATTTCAAACATCTCTTTCTAAACAGGTGAGGATCTATGCCATCTGTTGGAGAAAGGGTGTGAAATAGCACAACATGGATAGCAACACGTCTTCCCTCAGAGGAAGAGAGCTGCACATTCTAGAAAGGCCATAAAGATATTGCTATGAAAAAAAAGAGAGCAAAACAGTCTCTGCATTCTTACTCACTCCAATGGATTTATACTTCTCCCTTTTTATGTTTTTTGGGGCTGGGGGTGCATTAAATCACTTCCAAAAGCCAAGGTGCTTAGCTGAAAAATAGCACTGTAAGTATGGACATACTGAAGACATACTTGCTCTTCTCAGGCATACCTTCAGTGACTCTAACGGAATTGCCCTAGTAACTTGTTTCCCTTGAAAAACCTAAGTCCAATGGTAAGATTACAAGAAAAAAATGTGTATTTGATTAGGACTAGGGAAAGCATACTAAGCTGTATCCTGCCATTTTTAAGTATAGGTACTGGAATTGGCTTGGTTGCGGGGAAGGTGTCCTGGGGGAGCCGGAGTGGTGGGCAGGGTCAGGCAGCCTTTGCTTGGCTGTGCATCCCCTGCAGCCTCACAGCTCCTTATCGTGGCAGGGAGCTTCCTGCATGGTTGCTGGCTTTCTGTGCCACCTCCTTGGTGCCGGGGGAAGAGGCTATGGCAGAAATGTTTGCTCTCTGTGGAACGGGACATCAGGTTTGTCAGACGGATGCAAAGACAGCACCGAGGTTGGCAGGCAGAGCCTCAGCTGGGGGAAACTGAAGCAAAGGTGCGTGGCAGTGTCTTGACATCGCATGAGTGTCCAGTGCCCCAGCGCAAGAGTGCAGCTACCAAATGGGACAAGAACTTCCTGTCCTACGCTGCAAACATGGCCCAGCTGCAGCTTGCAGGCCAGGCAGCGGGCTGCCAGGCCAGCCTGTGGCTGGTAGCAGAATCTGGAAAATTCTAGCATAAACGGTGCTGCGGTTCCTGAGTGATGAGGCAAGGAGGAATCGCGCCAGGACATCCATGTGCTCTCCTGTGAGTCAAGCTGCTCTGGGTGCCCGTCTGACCCTCCCTGCTCTGGCGAGGGGCCTGCCTGTGTGCCAGAGTGGCCCGGGCCGCGGCCAGGTCATTCCCCGGCCGGGGCCTCCCGCCCGCGCTCCCGCCGGCTCCTGCCCCAGCAGCTGCCGTGAGCACCGCCCTGCGGCCCCGCCGGCAGCAGGCCCCGCCCGCACCTCAGCCTCCCCCGGTCCCCGGCGCCGCCAGGCCGTGGCTACGCGAGGCGCCCACCGGCGGGGCGGGGCGGCGCTGAGGGGCGCGGCGGCGGCGGGCGGTGCAGGTAGGGACGCGGCGCGGGGTGGGCCCGGGCCCGGGCGCAGTCGGAGGCGGTGCGAACGGGCAGAGGGCGCGGGGAGGCGCTGCGGCCACGCGTGTGACGGCGGCCTCTTCCCGGGACCGCGGCGGCGCGGGGCTGGGCCAGGCTCGGCGCACCCGGGCTCTGCTCCGCCGTCAGGCTGAGCCTGCGGGGACGCCACTGCCGGGCCTCGGTGCCCCGGCCGGTGTCCGGCCGCGCTGGCAGGTGGGGCCTCCGCTGCGGCGCCGACCCCGCCTCCCCGGCAGGGGGCAGCACCGCCCCGCACCACGGCCGGGCCGGGGCCCCGCGCACTCGGTGCGGCCGCGCCGCGCCCTCCTCGTCCCTGAGGGCGGGCGGCCCCGCTCGCCACCCGCCACGGCCTTTCAGTGCTGCCGCGGCCGGCAGCCAGCCCCGGGCCGCCCCGGCGAGACAGGACGGCTCTCGCGAAGGGCTGAACGCGCCGGGCCCGGCGAGGGGCGGCCACCCAGCGCTGTGCCGGGCCGTGCGGCCTCGGGAGGCTGCCGCCGCAGCGCGGCGGGGCAGGTGCCTCGGCTGCGGGGGGGCGCGGCCCGGCAGGCGGGGACGCGGTGGCGTGCCCCTCAGCAGGGCCGGCTGCGGAACTCTTCTACCGCCGGAGTGCCGGGCCGCTCGCCAGGGTACATGAGGAGCATGAGGTGGCAGCCGGGCACCCACGGGGTGCGTGTGGGGGATTCACTCCTTCCTGTCGCTCCCGGCCGGCTCCCCGGAGTCCCGGCGGGCCCTCTCGGTGCGGAGGGCCGGGCCTGCCCCGGGGAGGCGGTGGCGGTCCGCGGCGAGCGGGGAAGGTCGCGGTCGGCAGCGCCCGGCCCTCCCCCTGCGAGGGGCTCGCCGCCACCCCCCCCCCCCCCGCCCCGCTTCTGTCAAGGAGCGGTTGGGGGGATTTATAGGAGTAACAACGGCTCGTGATGTCAGCCCGTGCCTAAAATAGAGAGGGATAGACTGCAAATCCACGGCTCGAGGGCTAAAACCTTCCAATCCAGCCTCAGCCAACACCGCGCCGATGTGAAGTCACCCCCACCTCTCGCACACGCACACGCACACACACACACACACACACACACGCACCCCACGGCGAGGGGGGGCCGCCGGGGATCGCAGACCAGGTGCCAGCGCCTCCTCGCCCCGCCGGCCACTGCTGGGCGGCCGCGGGGCAGCAGCGCCGGTCCCCGGGGCACGGAGAGCCCTCGCTGGGGCGGCGGCGGCGTGGGGGAGAGTCGAGGAGCAGAGCTGCCGGATCCTCGCCCTGCGGAGCCCCCAGGATTCCAAGGAATTGCGTGCTCCTTCCCAGACGCGAGCGAGGGTTATCCCAAAGAGACAATCTCCTTCACGCTCTACTGTCCAAAATAATTCCTTGGACTCTTGAGAAGACAGGGGGGCTATCGGGACCATGGCATCGACAGAAGGGTGAGGGGGACCGTCTCTTGGGAGGGAGGAACGGGAGAATGAGGGGGGGTGTCTGGCATTGTGCTCTTGCTAACAGTTTCCTGTCATCTGCTTCATTGTTAATCCTTGCCCCTTGCCATTCCCTAACGGAATAATTAGGGAGCGAGAGGAAACGAGAAGCAGACAAACCCCATTTAGGAGAAAGAGAGAGGGGAAAAAAGAATTTCAAATATGAGCCACTGGAACGGTTTTGCTTTTCCTCCCATCACTTCTTTATTTAACCCCTGGTGGGCAGATCAAGCTTAAACCACCTGCCTGAAAGAAGAGTCCAAATGAATAGTTAACTCAGAGGTGGAGTGGGGAGCAGTGTCATAAATATAATAATAATAATAATAATAATAATAATAATTTCAAAAAGAATCGAGGAGCTGTCCTCCCACCCACCCCTTAAAAAGGCAACAAACAAATCCAACTTCTTGAGGAGTTTTGCAATTTTGCAGTTTTGTGCCAAATGTATTACAGTGCTAGCAAGAGAAATGCTGGAAAGGGCGAAGGGTTATACAAGAGGCTTTAAAGAAAAGCAAATGCAGTTCAGCCCTGGTAGTGTCCCTTGGAAGGAAACCTTTCTTCCTACCCATGACAGGACTGTGAGGATCAGCTGCTTTGTTGCTCTGATGGGGCTGGGAGTTTGTTTGGTTTACAGAGTACCTGGTAGTAGGAAAGAAAAGAAAACGTTTCTTTGATGTCTGGTTGCCCTCTTAGAATACTAGCTAGTATTAGACTGCCTCTGGTGTGAGCCTCCCCTTTATCCCTGGATGTTGTCAGGTTGTATCAGCATGATCTGCTCTGGATAGGACTGTCTGAGGACAGGATGCAAAAAGAAGCTCTGTTTATATTGCTTTTGTGTCTCTCAGGCTGAAAGATTTGCTGAGCTGATTTAAATAACCTGACACATGTTGGGAGGGTGTGCACGCAAGTGTCCTGTTACCTGGACAAAGGAAGGAACTGCCTCTCTGCGGAGTGGCCCCTGAGCAGTTGGCTTAGAAGGAGTGGAAGGTTAGAAAGTATTAGCTTTGGTTGCTTTAGGAAAAGGACAATTACCCAGGTCTGACAGAGGGCAAACCTGTGGGGCTCTTCTGGCTCTTCACAGGACTGTGACAGAGGTAACTAACTTACCGTTTGCTACTGCCTTGCCTTCGTGGGGAACTTCTGCTCCAAATTTGTACATTCCTATTTTGGTAGCAGCCCGACAGTTTAATCTGCCCTGTAGCATTTCCTCTGATGATGAAATCACTTAACTAGATACTGTCAACAAATAATTGGAGCCATGAGGAAGAAGCTCGGAGATGGAGGAACCAGCCTACATCCGTAGGGTTGCAGCTCTGTCTTCTCTGTCTCTTCTGTATCCTTGGACTACCCCAACTTTCACTCTGCTCTGGATGCTCCAGTCACCTGCTGTTTTCATTCCCACACAAGGCGGCTGTAGAGGTGTATGCTTGTTTCGGACCAGTGGGGGAATGTGGGATCTGTTGTGCAGGGGTTTAATATGAGGAGACATGACAAGAGGTGGCTGTGTTAGAGGGATTTGTCAGCTTTGGATGAAAGGAGGTTTGAAATGTGTGTAGAAAGAGAGGTGCTTTTAAAAGAAGTTGGCTAAACAGGTGGGCTAAAAAAGATCAGAGCGCCAGAAACAGAAAGGCTTCAATAGATGCATGCTTTTGGTGTCTGTACTGGAGAGAGCTAAATTGTCAAGGTGAGAAAAGAAACAAAAAGTTTAGGCTTTGCTTTCAAACTTTTTAGGAAACTTACCTAGACTAAGACAAGCTGAAACTGTTTATTCGGTATGATTCAACTAGTGCTCGGCAGTAGCTGAAGGAGGTGTGGAAAACAAGTTGAGTGGGAAGCATTTCACTTGTCCATCACTTTTTACCAGTAAGAACCTCTTCCAAAACTGAATTGCCATCTTTCCCTCCCCTCAGGTAAAAAGCTGAGGATGGAGATAAGCTTTACACTCTGCCATAAAGGTCAGCAAACTCAGGCACCATAAGAATCATCGGGGAAGTGAATACTGACCAGACCTTGTTCAAGAAAGGCTTTCCACCAGCACTGGCACAGTGGGAAAAATGTAGTAGAAAGTGCCCACTGCTGCAAGCAGAGCAGTGTATCTCAGGCACACACAGGTACATGGAGAAAGACCTGCTGGACGTGGGGACAAACCGTATGTACTCCAGGTTTATGTTTGGTGGCTCTTGGGATGTTCAGATAGATACGTTAGCCAAGATCTGAAGTATATAAAGGCTTTATTTTGTTGTGATAGAATTACTCCAACCACAGTCATTTTTGCAGTGTATTATTTCTCCTCTAACAGGGGAGCTTACATAAAATCTCCAAAGTGGGGATGTCAGGGGTGTGATAGGATACTTGGCGAACAACAAAAGGCTCTGATATATACACAGAGGAAGGCAAATCTGTATTCCATTGTTAAAAAGTAGTGGTCGCTTAGAGCAGGATTTGCTAGGAAAGATTTCCTTGTCTGCGCCTTTCCAGTCATTTTTTTCTTTCAATGTCTTATTTGGTTATATGGAAATTTGCTGCCCAAATCTTTCTGTTCCAAGAGGATGGTGGACAACGGGAAACTTCAATCAGTTGAAAATGAGAAAGGAAATGTCCCCCAACATGACAAAATCAGACGCATGTCCTCTGGGTCTACCGTGCTGTAGTTCCAGGTATCAGGGCTTTGGCTTACTGTTGAATACTGTATCTTGACTGTTAAGTCTTCTGTTCACAAAATCCCCTGATACAGATCTCATTACCAAGATGGATTTTTGGTGTTTAGCTGGTGCTGAAAACCGAAAATAGCTAGTTCAAGGAGGAAGGGCTAGAACCAAGTATTGATACTGCTCAGGGGTGCTTATTTTTATGTTCTCTGTTTAAATGTCTTCTGCTGAGCATGACTGCAGGCAGGGTGCTGCTGGGAGAAGTGTCCTGATCTATGCCTTTCATCGCCTTTCGTGAGTCCTTAGTGTGGTTCAAAGATCCAGCAACTTTAGTTCATATTCGCAGATTGTGGTGTCTGGCATAGGGCTCAGTATGTGATAGGTTGAACCTATGGAGCCTTACTGTAGCAGAGCATTTAAGCATTTGCTTTGCTTTTACAGGGTCTGAGAGGACCTAAAGGTTAAATGAGATTGACTCTGATCCAACTGATGCCCATGCTTGCCTTCAGACCTTTGAGCAAAGTCCTGAACACCTTGCTTCACATGGTTTTGTTATGGCTCTCATCTCTCTCTTTAGTGTTACTGTTTCAAAAGGGAAAGAATGCAATACCTTGCTACTGTTTTTTTTTTTTTTAAAAACTTATTTCTATAACCTAGAGATAAGTTTTAGATGTTAAATCAGCATGCAACTTCGTAACTCAGATATTAAACCTTTATTTTACCTATTTGAGTGATGCTGGTTTAGATACTCTAAAAATCTAGAGACACGTTTGTATTTTGTATACTTTTGAAGAGTAGGAGTTTCAGGTGTGAAGTTTGGGTTTGAGTTGGTTCTTTCAATAATATAGCCACTAGGAGACACTATCACTGCATCTATAGTAGTAAATTAAACAGAAGCAGAGCAGGTGTCTGAGCCAGGAGCTCTCTGTGCACAGGTCAGCCTCAGAGCAGTCGCACCATGGCTTTTGCCAGGCAGCCCTCTCCCAGTTCACACGCATGGTTAGGGAGTCAGCGTGGGCCAGTGGCCATTCCCAGTGGGCAGTTTGAATGTGATCACCATATTTTGGAGAGTTTAATAATGCTGACGTGGGCTTTTCCATTTCTGTTGGTCTCGGTGCTAGAGAACATTCCCAGGGCAGGTTTATGAAAAGAAGAGGGGTGTTACCCTTACGGATATATGGTACACAGTTATCAGGCAAGTCTATGTGTGTGTGTACATGTGTGTACCTGTGTGCACCCTGCTACCAAATAAATCTAGTGAAGTGGTATGCTGAAAACATTATTATGTTTGAAAATACCAAAGTGTCTGGGTAGTTGCTTAGCGTTGTGATTTGATTAGTGAAATAGTTGTAAGTGCTTCACAATTTTATGTACACTTAATATAAATGGTATTTATGTAATATGAAATGGCATGGATGCAGGGCTCCCATTCTGTTCAGAGTAGCAGATATACTGCATGCAAGCTACAGAGATCCCTGTCTTGATATTTGACTTTATCAAAATACTTCACTTAAGAGGAAAAACAAACAAACAAACAAACAAAAAACCCCAGCTGTGGTCCATTCCTCCTCTACAAACTTGATTGTTCCTACATTCTTCTCTAGGTACTCTCTTATCTTCATCCCACCTTTCACTCTCTCTGAAGCTGCAGTTCCACGGTCATGAATATGGTTTGTCTGTTCTACCTGATCACCAAACAATAGAAGTTTGGTCCAGATCAGGGAGTGTATGATTTGATTTATCTAAAATTAGCCATAGCATATAGTATGGAACTTACACAGGTTTTATACTAGCTGTAGAAAGATGATTATTAGTTCAACATAAAGTTAACACAGGAGGCACAAATAATAAATAACTTACCTGGCATCAAGCCCTGTGGATGCAAGTTAACCTGTCAACATTTTTTGAATAAATTTGAACCTTAAGAATTAATGTATTATACAGGATTAGTGTTTTAGTCGTGTGACTGTGGTGGTTTTGGATCTTGGAGTAGGAGTCCTAAAGCCATTTACTGCATTGTCAAGACAAAGCCTGAAAGGGAGATTGCCAACACATATTATACACCTAGCCCGGAGACAATGGGAGACACCTAGGTGAGTCAGAAAAACTAGCTTTGTATTTCATGGTAGGGTTCAGGCACCTACATAGGAAAGTGAGTTTTCAGAATCTGCCACAATATGTACAACAAGCACACCCACAGATTGCTTGTCATCTGAGTTTTTACTCTGTAATTTACCCACAAAATTCCTTAAAATGGAAACTTGATGAAATGTGCTGGCACAAATGGTTAGATACTTCAGAGGATGAAACCCTCCAAGTGCTCTCACTGTTATTTTTATGCAGGATTTGAACAGCACCGACTCAGGATGGAGGTGTTTTACCCTATGCTCTTTCTCAGACATTTTGTGGGACAGATGGAGTGGATGTAGCCTATTAATTAAACATATCATCTGTGGCTCTGACCTCATTTCACTGTTGTCAATTGCAAATCTCTCATCAATTTCAATAAAATAGAATTAGGCTCCTGAGAAGATAACTCATGTTCCTTAAAACGAATCTGATGACACGACAGTTCTCATGGACCCAACCTTCAGTTTGGCCTTGAGCTACACTTTCAAAAAGAAGTTGTCACCTAGCCATTAACTCCATTTTTCTACATATCCAGATCCTTATATAGGCGCACAAAGATTGAAATGCTTCTTATAAAGTTTACAGGGGCTTATTTGTTCTGAACTTTTTGAAAAAAGCAGGTTGTAGTATTGCATTAGGTATACAAAGGCTAAAGGGAGATAGTGCTTCTTTAAAAAATGGCTAAAGTTTTCAAAAGTCTTGCCTTACCATAGCTTTCTGTGAGATAAATAAACACACATGTACACCCTCCATGAACATACATGCAGATGTATACGTACAAGTGCACTAAAAGCTTAGCATACAAAGCAGTACTGTATTTCTATACTAGCAAATTACTGCATTTAATTTTTCTTCTTCATCTTCCTGTTGCCCCTTGATCTACAGGCTACCTCAACCAAGATCGCTAATAACTGTAAATTTATGAGTAGCGTTTAAAGGGTCACAGTTTTTCAGTTAACAAAGGCTGTCATTAAAACTCTGTTCTGTTTCACCTGCGTAGCAGTGTCATTAGCATGTGGGTTCCTTCTTGGTGTACATGACAGTGGGAGCACCGGGGCTGTGTATGCGGGGGGACGTGGAGCCCACACTAACCCTAGCCTGCAGTGCCAGGCTATCTCTGCAAAGAGTTGTCTTCATACAGGAGCAAGCCGTGTGCTTGGGAGGGGTGTGGAGAGAAGGTGCAGTGCTAACAAGCGGGCCTTCGTCTTCAGTAAATTCTCATGTAATACCTTTTCATTTTCTGTATGATTTAATTCCCTTCCCCAGCCCAATGTGTCGCAATACCTGCTATTTAGAACAATTAATTGTATGAGTTCTTGAAAACACTGGCTGGATCTGTCAAATCCATCATCTCTGTTACTGTCCATCTGCTAATGAAAACTCTCTTGCAAAGTCATTACAATATTTCACACTTTTAGCCTCCAGCTCATTAGTTTAAAATGCTATTTCCAGAGGCATACAAGCAATAAAAATAAGTGTGCTTTTATATATTTAATCCTACTTCTATATTAATTTCAAAGCCTATCAGTGTACTTAATACTTCAAGACAATTAGCTACAATACATGTCTCAGTGCTTGGGAAAGATAACAGACTAGGTTTAAAGATCATCATATTTTCTAACTTTGATCTAGAACATATTTGATCTTGTGTAAGCAATTCCAAATTGGGAATCCTTACAAGGAAGAACAAAAAAGAACCAAAGCATGAAAGAATTAAGGAACACTCCTGCTAATTACAGGCATCTTTAGGAGAACAGCATGAAATTCACAAAAATGCAGTATTTCAAGTTCACTGACATCTGAGAAATCAAATTCATTGAAGTGTTTTAAAGAAAAGAAGGTAGAAGGGGAATTTAAAAATGAAAATCATTTAATTTTTACTTTTCAAAAATAAATGCTTAGTTTCAGCCCAAACATTTTCATTTCAAGCCTATTCTTCAATTGAAGAAAAGGTCAGTGAAAAAAGGAAGACTAAAATGAAATGGTAGGGGCTCCAATACAAAGGAGCACTGTGTATTTAAGGAAACATTCTGGGTTGACTAAAACAATATTTGTCTTTTTTTGTGTTTTTTTTTTTTTTAATTTTTGCTGACAAACTCAAAACATATCTTTTTTTAGTGTGACTGTGACTGATCTATTTCTTGATTTTTTAAAAATATGAACACCAAGTCAGTAATCAGAAATTTTTCCAGGCTGCTTTCTGCTCTGTAGCCTTTTTTATTATTTTCTTAACACGAGTTAAACTCTGAGCTATTCCTATAGGCATTGAAATTTCTATAAAATCATAGAATAGTTCGGATTGGAAGGGACCTTTAAAGGTCATCTAGTCCATCCCACCCCTGCAATGAGCAGGTGCGTCTTCAACTAGATCAGAGCCCCATCCAACCTGGCCTTGAACACTTCCAGGGATGATGCATCCACAGCTTCTCTGGGCAACCTGTTCCAGTGCCTCACCACTCTCATAGTAAAGAACTTCTTCCTTATATTGAATCTAAATCTACCCTCTTTCAGTTTAAAGCCATTACCCCTTGTCCTATCGCAGCAGGCCCTGCTGAAAAGTTAGTCCCCATCTTTCTTGTAATACCTGTTTAAGTATTGAAAGGCTGCAATAAGGTCTTCCTGGAACCTTCTCCAGAATAAACAACCCCAACTCTCTCAGCCTTTCTTCATAGGATAGTGTTCGATCCCTCTGATCATTTTGTGGCCTGCCTGTGAACCTGCTCCAACAGGTCCATGTCTTTCCTGTACTGAGGACTCCAGAGCTGGACACAGTACTCCAGATGGGGTCTCACCAGCGCAGAGTAGAGGGGCAGAATCACCTCCCTCGACCTGCTGGCCACGCCTCTTTTGATGCATCCCAGGATACGGTTGGCCTTCTGGGCTGCAAGCGCACATTGTTGGCTCATGTCCAGCTTTTCATCCACCAGTACCCCCAAGTCCTTCTCCTCAGAGTTGCTCTCAATCCTTTCATCTCCCAGCCTGTATTGATACCAGGGGTTGCCCCGACCCAGCTGCAGAACTTTGCACTTGACCTTGTTGAACCTCATAAGGTTCACATGGGCCCACTTCTTGAGCTTGTCCAGGTCCCTCTGGATTGCATCCCATCCCTCAGGCATGTCAGCTGCACCACTCAGCTTGGTGTCATCTGCAAACTTGCTGAGGGTGCACTCGGTCCCACTGTCTATGTCACTGATGAAGATATTAAACAGCACTGGTCCCAGTATGGACCCCTGAGGGACACCACTCATCACTCATCTCCATCTGGGCATTGAGCTGTTGATCATTACCCTCTGGCTGCCACCATCCAACTAATTCCTCATCACCTAACAGTCCACCCATCAAATCCATATCTCTCCAATTTAGAGAAGGATGTTGTGGGGGACCGTTGTCAAAGGCCTTACAGGAGTCCAGAGAGACGACATCTGTAGCTCTTCCCTTGTCCACTGATGTAGTCACTCCATCATAGAAGGCCACTAGGTTGGCCAGGCAGGACTTGCCCTTTGTGAAGCCATGCTGGCTGTCTCAAATCACCTCCCTGTCCTCCATGTGCCTTAGCATAGCTTCTAGGAGGATCTGTTCCATGGTCTTCCCAGGCACAGAGGTGAAGCTGACAGGTCAGTAGATCCCAGGGTCCTCTTTTCTACCCTTTTAAAAATGGGTGCAACGTTTCCCTTTTTCCAATCCCCAGGGACTTCACCTGACTGCCATGACTTTTCAAATATCATGGAGAGTGGCTTGGCAACTACATCAGCCAATTCCCTCAGGGATCTGGGATGCGTCTCACTGGGACCCATAGACTTATGTGTGTTCAGGTTCCTCAGGTGGTTTTGAACCTGATCTTCTCTTACAGTGGGAGGGACTTTGCTCCCCTGGTCCCCGTGTTGTGGTCCATCCACTCGAAAGGTGTGGGAAGAGAGGTTGCCAGTGAAGACTGAGGCAAAAAAGTTGTTGAGTACCTCAGCCTTCTCCTCATCTGTTGTTACCAGTTTGGCAGTCTTGCTCATCACGGGGGGTATGCTTTCTTTGACCTTCCTTTTCTGGCTGACGTACCTGTAGGAGCCGTTCTTATTATTCTTTGCATCCCTTGCCAAGTTCAGCTCCAGCCGCACCTTGGCCTTCCTGACCCCATCCCTACACAACCAGGCAGCATCCCTCTACTCTTCCCAGGATACCTGTCCCTGCTTCCAGTGCCTGTGCATTTCCTTCTTGTCCTTTAGTTTGACCAGCAGGTCTTGACTCATCCATGCTGGTCTCTTACCTTCCTTTCCTGATTTCTTACAGCTGGGGATCAAGAGCTCTTGCACTCTATGGAAAGTGTCCTTAAAGATCTGCCAGGTCTGTTCTGATCCCTTGTCCCTGAGGGCAGTTTCCCAGGGGGTCCTATTGACTAATCCCTTAAACAGCTGGAATTTTGCTTTCCTGAAATTCAGGGTCCTGACTTTACTCTTCGCCTGACCCATATCCCTCAGGACTGCAAACTCCACCAGTGTGTGATCACTGCAGCCCAGGCTGCCTCCAGTCTTGACATCACTTGATTATCTCACTTGCATTGCTGACCAACAGGTCCAGTATCGCATCCCCTCTCAGGCTGTCTATTACCTGGCCTAAGAAGTTATCCTCAATGCATTCCAGGAGTCTCCTGGATTGCCTACAGCTCGCCGTGCTACTTTTCTAGCAGATGTCAGGGTGGTTGAAGTGCCCCAGCAGGACGAGAGACTGCGAGCATGATGCCTCCTGTAGCTGGACTAAGAAGGCTTCGTCAATAGGCTCCCCTTGATCGGGTGGTCTGTAGTAGACACCAAGCACAAGGTTCCCTTTGTTGCCTCAGTCTTTAATTCTTACCCATAAGCTTTCAACCTGCTTGTGGCTATTCTTCAGAGACAGCTTTTCCAGTCTATCCATTTCTTGATGTAGAGGGCAACCCCTCCACTCCTCCTTCCTTGTCTGTCCCCTTTGAACAGCTTGTAGTCATCGATAGCCACCCTCCAGTCATGGGATTCGTCCCACCCAGTTTTAGTAATGGCAACTAGGTTGTAGCTTTCTAGGAGCACGGTGGCTTCCAACTTCTCCTGTTTGTTGCCTATGCTGCGTGCATCGGTGTAGAGGCATTTCAGCTGGGCTGTTGGCCGGGTCATCTTCTTAGAGGAACATCCCTTAATTCTTTTGAGGTATTTCACTTCTGTTTCCCTGTTGGCTCCTATTACCTCAGGAACCCCTGGCTTATCTCTGTAAGACTTCAGGTGTGCTCCAGTGTAGCCAGCACATCTCAGAGCAGCAGGCTGAGGGCCGTCACTAGCACCTGATCCCTCTAACCTTGGCATGTCATCCCACAGCTTGTCATGGGCAAGCCTGATATTATCCCCCTCCCCCTTCAAGTCTCATTTAAAGCTCTGTCAATGACCCCTACTAGCTTATGAGCAAAGACCCTCTTCTCCCTTTGAGAAAGGCGAATCCCATCTGATGCCAGCAAGCCTGGTGCCATGTAGGCCATCCCATTATCTAAAACCCAAAATTGTGGTGGTGACACCAGCCACGGAGCCATGTATTAATCGACTGGGTGTGTCTGTTTCTTCCAATGTCACTGCCTGCATTGGAAGGAGAGAGGAAAAAATAACCTGTGCTCCAGATTCGCTTACCAACCATCCCAAGGCCCTGAAGTCTCTTTTGATTGCCCTTGGACTACACATTGCAGCTTCATCGCCACCCACATGGAAGAGAAGTAATGGGTAATAGTCCAAGGGCCATACCAGGCTAGCAAGTTTCCTAGTGATTTCCTTAACCCAGGCCCCAAGGAGGCAGCAGACTTCCCTAACGAGGGTCTGTCTGGCATATTGGACCCTCTGTTCCCCTCAGAAGGGAGTTGCCTACAACTATAATATACATTATGTGTATGTATGTATATGTGTGTGTGTACACATATATACGTATGCTTCATTGCTCCACTTCCGATACTGTCTCCTTTCTTCAACAGTTTTATTTAGTAGACTTTGCTGCTGTTTCTGTCATATCAGTGCATTTTAATTCCACCTCTATCGTATATTTCCACAGTAACTTTTGGGTTTCTCTTTTACCATTAGATATTGGTCTACTTCCTACACTTTCAGCCATGTCTGTTGTCATTGTTTTATTTCTAGTCCTTCATGGCTTCTGTTTCGTCTTTTTTTCATAATAATTCTCTTTCCTGGTCACTAGACACTGATGATTCACCTGCAGTCTCTGTGAAGACAGCCAGTTCAGAAGAGGATTTTGCCAAGTCTCTATGCTTCAGTACTATTTTGTTTAGTTTGGAGTAAAATGTTTCTTCTCTGGCTGCATACAAAGGCATATCTGATTCTGTCTTCAGCTGATTCACTGGTGTTGCTTCCAAAATTGCCAGGAAGTTTTGAGCCTTTTCTCTGTCAATCTCAAAACCTGTTAGTGTATTTTGCGGTGTTGATTTTCACAACGGCAGGTTTGCAGTTTTGTTTTTTAGTACTGCTAACCATATACAGGCGTAGGGGCTGCCTTCCTGCCTGTATTGGGTGGGCAGGATGCAGCTGCCATTACCAAAGTCAAGGTCCTTGAGCTCCGTCCAGGAATTGAGCCTTTTCTTATTCTGTGACAGTTCATTATCAACTGCATCCCCAATAAGAAGATAATGGACAGCACCTCTGAAGTAGATATTTTGGGGCAAGTTTAAATTTAATCAATTTTCCCTTCGGTATATCCAGAATAATCAGTGATGTATACAAGTCTAAAATCTATGTGAGTGAGAAGATCGTCAGTTCGGTACTAGAACGCTTAGAGAGGGTAGCAGTTTAACCTGCATTCAAACTGATACTTGCCAAGAGTGTAAATGCATTAATTTATCCCTGTACATCTACCCCAGGGAAGACAGGTAAACAGGTCTAAGGGGAGCTATATCAGCTGCTAGTTCACATTTTTGTGTGAATCAAGTGAGTCTCACTTAGCCCTGCTGCCAAATTTGTCCTTCAAATCTGAGAGTGACTGCACCTCTGATTTACTTGTAGCCTCCTCAAGCCATACCATGTGGTTTCCAGATGGTGGACTTCATCTCCCCTGAGGCAGGAACCCCCGGTGTTTGCCTTTCCATCCGTTTATTGTACTTTCCTCCTGTCATTTACTGTGCTAACCGCAGCAGCTGAGTTAAGTTTGGATCTTGGAGATTTGCTGTCTCATAGGGACAATGACAGAGATCACCAGTAAACAAGTCACGGGCACAGTTAAGCTTCTGACACATTGCACATCATTCATAAAGGCTGTCTGGCAGGTGCTGTGCGCAGACCTGTCTGTCCCTACTCCTTTGGGCAAGTGTGTCTGATGCAGCACCCTCTTAGAGGGGTTCACTGACACCTCTGGTACATCTTTCCAACCTGGAGGAGCAACATGATCAGGGACCAGTTTAGATCCTGAAGGTGGTGTAACTGTATTAGCTCAGCATTGTATCCAGGCTAATGACTGCCTCTTAGCCAGCTAATTAGCTGAGTGCAGGAGAGCGCTAGTATGGATGTCCTGGGCTAGCACAGAGGCAGACATGGGTACCCTTTATGTCCCAGGTCAGGCCCATAGAGAGCCTGTTTCTCAACAGGTTTCTCAGTCCAAGGAAAAAAAAGATCAATGTTATTTCTTCTGGAGTATAAAAATTATGGCCAGCACTTATGATTTTTACTAACCACCAACTGTCTAGAACCGTGGCTTCCTTAATTTAAAAAAATGCCAGCACATATGTAACATGTAACTGAGGATATGAGAGTGGACTAGAGGCTCTCCAGAGGTCCCTTCCAACCTGTTCTGAGATTCTGTATACCACAAATACATGTATGCAGCTGCCTCCATGTAGTATCTTCATATCTCAGTTCTTGGATACAGACGTGATGCCATATACTGCTGGCACACCACACTGTACTATACTACGTCCATGTTACTGATTTTTCATGAGATTGGCTTCAGGCTATGTGTACATGAATAATAGTCCAGCCCAGGAGGAACAGTTGGTCCTGATAAGTCCACACTACACTGGTTAGTATGTGGAGAGCCTTAGGTGTGCTCCTAGAGTGCATTTCTTGGTGTAGCTTAATCCCAGAGTAATTCAGTGCATCTGCCCCAGCACAGCTCTGCAGTCCAAACCAGAGCATAGCAGGTGGGCATCATCAGGAAGTTCACTCCAGAAGCTCACCCTGGTTTGGACTAAATTGCTAATATAAGTTTACCCTCAGTAGGTTACTGATACTCCTCAGGTAAGTGCTCCCCACTGGACAGGTTCCTGGCAGGCTCTTATCGTCTTCTGGATACTCATGTGTGTGCTGTCAGCACGGCCGCTTCTGTGGCCACAAGCCGAGATGCTGCCATGGCCTGTTGAGACATTTGTGTACATAAGCTGCTAGTGAACAGCACTTGGCCTACTCGTCATGAGGAGCACAGACTGGGGCGAAGCATGGCTGGAGGTAAACCATAGTCTGTAGTCATACAGAATATGGAGGCTTCTGTTGCAAATTCATGCCAAACATGCAGAGGGCTCTTGGCCCATACAATGGCAGAAACAGCATACTGAGTATGTACAGTTGTAGTACGCTTCCTTTGAGGCAGAAAGCTATCTCATTAATTAAGCATCTGGTCCTTGTCTGTCTAAGAACTACTCTTGCTATAGTAACTGAGAAAAGATTTGTCCTTAAAAGCGCACATGTATATAAACACATGGCATCCCCACACACGCACGCATATGGGAATTAATTAACACCTGGCTGCTATTTATGTCACAGCAATCTAGGACAGGAAGTGAAAAACAGATCAGAATCCCTCACCTGACATTTTAGGGGGACTTAGGCAGATGGCAGCCTCCCATGCTGTAAACTGCCAGGAGATACTATTCCTATTGATACAAGAAGTGCCAGAGGAACCTTCACAGCTATGTAGGCCAAAAGCGTTACAAAACCTGTCTCACTGTAATACCAAAGCACCTCAGTAGGAAGCTTTCCAGTGCCTCCAGGGTTAGCTGTTGCCTTCCTTCTTGCTTTCTTCCCTGTCCCGTTTGCAGGCGTATGTTCCCTGGTGGTCTGCTGAAGGGGGTTCCCAACAGCCCTTTCCGAGGGGAACCTGGAGGACCCTCTGAGAGGCACAGTACTGGACGCGAAGTTAAGGGCAGAAGGGCCCCATAAGCCGTCACTGTCTCTTCAAGCGAGTTGCTGGAGTGCCTTGAGGACAACATTCCTGTCTCCCTTTTCTGGGAACGGGTTTGTGTCACATGGTGGCACCCTTGCAAACCGAATAAAGTTGAACTCCTGCTGCAGCCTCTCTCCCTCGATTAGTAAGGAGATCTAGGGAGTCTTCACCCTCACTCAGTAACTGAGGCTTGAATGTCTTTCAGATGTTGATCCCCTAATTGTGTCTGCCTTGAAATCAGTCAATAGGTAGAAAGACTTACTGGGCAGTGGGAAACAGATAAAAGCCACAAGGATGGTATGGTTCTGTAAGCCCCATTTTTTTAGGTAACCTGGCAGCAGACACAAAATCATAGTACAAAGAGTAAAATCCCAATATGTTGGTTGGTATTTATCATACCTGGCTATTTTTGCCAAGACACTTTTTTCTCCAATCGATAATATTTAGCAATGAGACATTACTATCAGTAGCAGTTAAGGATTTTGTGAAACATACAGCAAGAATATACATAGCTAAATTCACATGGAAGGAATCCTGTTCTGGCCACCTGGATTCTCGCTAGTTTCCTGCCTTAGACAGTGGTGCTGTGTTACCAAGTGCTCTTAAACAGTTATGTTACTTTGCCTTTCCACAAATGAGGTAAACTGTTTAGTTTAGGTACCTCAGTTTCATAGTTGTGTGTGCTTTGGAAGCCTCTGCGTCTTAGGAGATCAATCTGCTGAGATCTTGCCGTTTGTCATTGTGCTGGCAGTGTGCTGGGCTGAGGATCAGAGCCCAGCCATATGTTAACTTACATATATTTACAGTAGAAAGATAGACAGTTGTCTGCTTCGGACACCTTGCACTCTCTTACAGAGATCCAGCAAACTGCTGGCGTGAAAGCGTGGCAGTGTTTATTACCAGAACTTCTTTTTGCGCTGCGTTTTTCTAGCTAAAAAAAGACACCATCAGTTGTTATGGCCCTTTGACGTAGGGACCCCGGTGAGAGCAGGAGTAAAGTGGAGTCCAAAACCAACTCAATTTGTAGGTTTTATTTATTCACTAACCTACAGAGAAATGTTTCTAATTCAAAATAACAATGGTGTTAGTTAATCTGGATGTATTGTCCAAATCCGGAGAAAAGAATGCATTTTCCTATCTTGAGGGAATATTAAAGATGTAGTTGTAGAAATGCTCAAATGCCAGTATCTTTACTTCCGTCCATTTTGAACTTTGGGCTGCCCCCAAAATATCCTGCGGAGCCAGCATACGTAGCCCTTAACAATAAAAACGTGAAGAACAGTAATATTTCATCAGTGAAGTTTTCCCCCATGTCTGGATCACTCGATCTAGATTTGCCATTTGTTTTGATAAGTACAAGTGATTTTCCGCTGTATGTCATGCTATTCAACCTGCATATGAAACTGGTTCATTGCTTAGACTCCTTGACAAACTGATGTAATGACAGTGTAGGATTAATATAATTGACTTGAAAAAGTGTTAAGTGACAGTTTGATTTTACTGAGTGGTAACAGTTCATAATGTTTTCTATTCAGGCTCTGCATTGAAAGTACAAAATCATTGTGATACCTGAATCAGTGTAGCAGCCATCGTATCCCTCCTCCTCGTGCAAATACAGGAGGATTTCAACAGTCAGCACATGTCTGAGATCACTGGGCTGCTCCTGACAGCCATTGCCTGCCGAGTGCTAGAGGTGATGGGAAGAAAGAGCTAGAGCTCTCATCTTAAAACCACCGGCTCTACATCTGCAGAGGGAGCACTGAAGGGCATCACTTGGAAGCTGATGAGAGGAACTTGCCAGAACGGGGCATGGGTTGGACAGGCACATTGAATGGGAGCTGCAGAAACAGCATTGGTGCCTGGAGGTCAGACTTGGCCTCAAGACTGAGAACTGAAAAGGGGGGACAAATTAATTACCGTCTTGTACCTGTGTGTTAATGCCTGGTAATTACCCTGGGTTACGCAGTGACCATACATCATCCTCTAAGTGAAGTATTTCCATAATTTTAGACACCATAAGGAAGTCACAGTAGTTGTCATATAATGTTTCTTCATTACTTCCAAGGGGGAGAGAAAGGAAAGAGAAGGAGGATTTTAACTTCCAGCCAGTTTCCCTGCTATTTATACTACTTCTGCCATCAAGAAAGATGATAGTTTCGGCAACCTCCCTTCTCATCCATGGCATATCAACAGTGGCCACATCGAGGTGTTGTTTTTCCAATCTATTTATTAGTAATGCTGTGATACCAGAATGCCTAAGACGTGCCTCTTTGGGCAAAATGACATGGACAGAAAGATTAATGTCTCCTAATTTATCTTCCTGTCTAAACAGAGAAATCAGAGACAGCTTAGGAGAAGTAATGTATTCTCATCTTTATAGATAGAGAGCTAAGGTGTGAGGTTTGCTCCCTGTCACACGGGAATCTGCGGTTGTGGATAGGACAGTTGTCCTGTTGCCATGGCCAGTCAGGTAATGCAAAACTATCTGTTTCCCGCACTTTTCATCCCAGGTGATGTTGGTTGCCCCTTTGCTGCCTGACTAGGGCAGAGGGAGGCCAGATGAGGGGCTGAACTTGCTTCTTTGTGTGGACTTGCAGTGGCTTCCCTCTTCTTGTGAAAAGAAAATACCAGGTTGTCTTCAGATTTGTTGAATTGTTTGGGTATGCTTAGGTTCTCCTTTTGCTTTCTCTCAGTTTTTTTTCTTTTTCCCCCTGAAGCTTAAAATATCTGAAAACCTAACAACTATTTATTTTTAGAGGCAGACTGCATTTCTCAGAACTGCTGTTTCTAAGCACTGTTGTGAAACTGATGTGTTTATTAACAGTGGCTGATTTGTAAAACTAGGCTTTTAGACATCAAAAGTACATACCTGAAGGATAGATAGGACATTTCCCAGTGATGGAAAATGCACTAGTGCCAAATGTACATCAAAAGCCAGAATGGAAAGATCCTTATGGCAGATGAACAGCTTATTGCATTTCACAAACCTTCCATCACTATTTGTTTTGTGGACTATTACAAAAAAGTACTCAGGAAAAGGAAAGTCAAAACCTATCTGAAGCCGATGGTTTCTTTTAACAATTTCTGGCATAATGCGTCATGTTTCAACAGGTAGATTCTTTCTCATGGCTTATGCTCTTGATACAACTTCAGATTCCGCCTAGCAGGACAGAATAGCAGGACAGAAAAAAGTTAGTCTGTATCAGTTGAATAAGCAATTAGGTAAGCAAGATAACACCCTAGTAGGGCATTTTTTACATAACAAAGTGTAAAAGAAGAATGGAATAGTGTGTTTTCTTGAAATTGGCTATAAAAAATTATTGTCTTCTTGTTTAAAGAAGATGCTCACACATCTACTGAGCCATGGAAGACATTTTTACATACAGACACATACTAAAAGAAACACGTGCGAACATGGAGTCACTATTATGTCCAAGTGGTGATCTGCCACCAAGTTGCCAGGTGTCTCTAGGACATAACTGACAAACATGGCATAGTTTTAAATTGCCCCATTTGATATACTGCAAAACTTACATTAAAGTGGAGATGGCATAGCTATCATTTGGTTTGTCTGTTTGGGTATTACTGGCCTCAAAACATATATCTTGAAGATTTATCAACAAATTCTCTCCTCTCTTTCACCATGTCCTGAGTTCAGTGTAAAAGTATTTGGGCTCTGTGGAAGTGATCTTCACAGTCCCATCCTGGGATAAATTAGAATATTCTAGCAGGTGCTTTAATTTTCAGCCTTTGGGATCTTTCATAATGGTTAGTGAGTGTACTAGACATCCTTATCTTGTGTTTCCTCCTCAACGTACCCTTTGTCCAGACTCTCTGGAGAAGGTGGTATAGGAGTTGGCTAAGCTGTATCTATATCTTTCAGTGTCTTCTCAGATGAACATCCCTCTGTCCAAGAATTACACTCTTAATTCCTTTTGAAATATTCAGATGATGTATGTGGAACTGAAAAGACTCCAGATTTTAGCTTTAAATCTAGTCCTCTTCTAAAATCCTTTAGTGTAGCTAACAGTCGTCCCTGACAAGTTGTTCCACTTGTTAGTGTTTTCAAACCATCAACATTAACTTGCCATAGTGATTCATGTTTGGTTTTTCAAGTGCCCTGAGGTCCCACAAAGATTAAGTGGATTAGCAGAAACAAAGTCAGAAAACAATAATAAGGCAGACAAAAAGACACATCAGATACCATGCAGGCCTACAGTGTATTGCTAGAAAAATTACAGTAAATACCCACTGTAAAAGAAAATATGGTGAGTTAGCTTATCTCTTTTGTGGACAATACTGAATTGGATTTCACATTAAAAAAATGCACTCAACTCAGCAAAGGATAACGATCAGTGACTCCCTCAGCAGGGAGAGAGACCTCCTTTGTCTTACGGTTCAACATTGGTAACAACAGTTAGTAGTCTCCATCTTTACCCATGGATTCCATGTCAGTGACACCACTCAAATACGTTTCACTGGGTTCCAAATCAATGCACAGGTGTACATTCTATATGAAGATCTCAGAGTTTGTAAGTTTTGTTTAAATTGCATCCTTCCAGGTCAGTGGGATCATGCATTATGAGTTTTCCTGTGCAAAAATGAAAAATTAAAAGTTACATTTCACCGTCTAGTTATTATTTGCCCATAACACTTCCGTTATGTTTAGTTTCTGTTTTTCCTATTCATTCATCCACATACAAAGTGGGAGATTCCTATGGCTTGTTTAGTGCCTGTGTAGATAGAGCTTGTACTGAAGACCCTACATGCACTGCACTCCTTGACAGTCCCTGGCAGGCTCAGTAAGCAGACTCTTGTGTGAGTGTGTATTCTCTGTGACTGTGAGTGCAAATATCTACATCCATGTGGACATCAGTGTTGACATGCAGTGTCCCACAAGTTTGCCCATACATTCTAGCATGTCTTAGACCTGAAATTTTTTCACTCTCAATTTTTTGAGCAGATCAAATAGTGACCCCCTGACAAAAACTGAAGTAGGATTTAACAGTTCTGGCTGCCTGCTCTGTTCTGTTTACTCTATAAGCCTCTATATCATATTTTTTCTTCAGACTATTGGCAATAGTTGGTCACCTGAACTAGAATCAGACTTTATAGTCGCTAGAACTAACTCATGATACAAATGTCAGGTTTTTATTGAAAAGGAAGTGAGAAAAAAAGGATTTCCACAGTGCTATCCAAATGCTTCTTTTAATAGGTGAAAGGTAGGTATTCTGCCCGTTTGTTACTTTGTAAATCTTTACTCATTGAAAGAACGAATAAAAATTAATTATAAAGGAATGTGAGGAAGGTGGTACATACTTAATTGCAGCTCTCCTGGCCAACTATGTATAGTTTATTTGGGTTTGCCAGTACAGACTGCTCTGACTACTTGCCCGCATTCTCTGGCAATCGCTTCTTGTCAATTGTAATAAAGGAAAATTTCATTTCAGGTTTACTCTTCCTTCAGTGAGGCTACTGCCCATGTGGCTGGCAGGAAGAAAGCAGTGTCAGTGGAATATGCTGATCTTTTTGCTCAAGTCCAGACTTTCATAGAATACGTGATACGTGTCACATGTAAATTCTGATGCTTTGCTGGATTGTTGATCTAAAAGTCTTTCTTTAGAAGTCCTTCACAGCTACTCACAAACATGCTAGCACTCTGTCTGGAAATGTATGGGCTTGCCTACTGTGAAGCAAGCTATTTGGCTAATTGGCTGTGCACTAGCTGCTTTGCACTAATTCCTCACCCCAAAGCAAAGGTGAAGGAGCTGGCTATACCTTGAAAGTGTAGGATAGCCAGCATGGTACCTTTGCCTGCACGGCAATAGATTCCCAGTGCAGGCAAGCCTTAGAGTTATACAGGCTTTGCCATCCTAAAAAAATCACATCCTCCACTTCACTGTGAGTTTCAGCAGCTTCGTTTTCTTTGGCTAGGTTCTGAATGTGACCTCACAGATGAGGCCAGGAGATAGGGTTAAAGAATTGATTTTGACTCTGCTCATTTCTGACTACCAGCCAGCAGTACATGAGACACTCTGCAAGTTTGAGCCTGGCAGCTAATGAAACTGCTGGATTTTATGCACAAAATAAATTTGACTCATACTTCCTTGTCTTAGAAATATAATGCAGCTATGTCAGAGAGACAGGCCTTTGTTGCAAACTTTGCCTTGTTCCCTCTGTGGCGCAGTTCCCTCGTGCTGTGGGTGTAAAAGGAGCAGGACACTTGTCAAAACAAGTAGCGTGCAATTGCTTGTGGCTCTTTTGGAGAAAAAAACCAGGTAGAGCTCAGAAACATTTAAGTGATATGCAGAAATGGGGGCTAAAAAGCTAATGTTCCCAGCTCTCCCTTCACAGGGCATTTTCTTAACAGTATATGCTGTCATACAGTAATACATAACCACAAGGACACAACAAGGCTGTATGGGAGGGTGTAATTAGCACTAAAAAAAGATGACTTGAGAAAACCAAAGCAAGCCAAGTAGATGCTTCTCTAATGAGGCTGTGAGGAAAGTGCTCACAGATGGTAACTGGCCTTTTTTTTTTCTGAAATACCATAAATAGGCTAATGAAACTCCATTTAGGAATACACTGACAATAGCAATGCCAAGTTGCAGTTGTGGAATGACATTTTTTCCTGCCTTAGAAAAACACAAACCTGGAATTCAATTCTGCCAGCAGCTGGACAGCAGACTCCCTGTATTAAAAAAATAGAATTCATAATACTCAGATCTGCTTTATAATACACAATATGACGTATTCTGTGATTTTCTTTGGGTGCTACCCAAGGCAGAAAGGAGAGGAGAGGAGAGGGAACAGAATGGGAAGGGGAAGGGGAAGGGGAAGGGGAAGGGGAAGGGAAGGGAAGGGAAGGGAAGGGAAGGGAAGGGAAGGAAGGGAAGGGAAGGGAAGGGAAGGGAAGGGAAGGGAAGGGAAGGGAAGGGAAGGGAAGGGAAGGGAAGGGAAGGGAAGGGAAAAGGAAAGGAAAGGGAAAAGGAAAGGAAAGGAAAGGAAAGGAAAGGAAAGGAAAGGAAAGGAAAGGAAAGGAAAGGAAAGGAAAGGAAAGGAAAGGAAAGGAAAGGAAAGGAAAGGAAAGGAAAGGAAAGGAAAGGAAAAAGGAAAGGAAAGGAAAGGAAAGGAAAGGAAAGGAAAGGAAAGGAAAGGAAAGGAAAGGAAAGGAAAGGAAAGGAAAGGAAAGGAAAGGAAAGGAAAGGAAAGGAAAGGAAAAAGGAAGGGAAAGGAAAGGAAAGGAAAGGAAAGGAAAGGAAAGGAAAGGAAAGGAAAGGAAAGGAAAGGAAAGGAAAGGAAAGGAAGGAAGGGAAGGGAAGGGAAGGGAAGGGAAGGGAAGGGAAGGGAAGGGAAGGGAAGGGAAGGGAAGGGAAGGGAAGGGAAGGGAAGGGAAGGGAAGGGAAGGGAAGGGAAAGGGAAGGGAAGGGAAGGGAAGGGAAGGGAAGGGAAGGGAAGGGAAGGGAAGGGAAGGAAGGGAAGGGAAGGGAAGGGAAGGGAAGGGAAGGGAAGGGAAGGGAAGGGAAGGGAAGGGAAGGGAAGGGAGGGAAAAAGTGGTGTTTCATATCATCAAACCCAGCTAATCACATTTTTTTTAAGAAGTGGAGAAAGATTCCTGTTTGCTTAATGCTGCTCTATCTGGATTTAGAGTAAAATGCTGGTAAAACTCAGATTAGGACATGCAGGTGGATGCTTGAGGTACAGAAAAAGCTAGGCTTGGTCAGAAACAGCTGAAACTGTTATTGCTGCTTCATAGGGTTAGCCTCAAGGTGCAGATCTTTCAAACCCTTGGTGTGCTGAGGTTGCTCTGCCGGTGCTCTGGGCTGGAGGGATGTGAGGCAGCTCCAGTGGAGGGGAGTTGTGCGGCT
The DNA here is from genome assembly GCA_020745775.1 of Theristicus caerulescens. Taxonomy (NCBI): domain Eukaryota; kingdom Metazoa; phylum Chordata; class Aves; order Pelecaniformes; family Threskiornithidae; genus Theristicus; species Theristicus caerulescens. The sequence goes on along the minus strand of CM036564.1, from coordinate 22,238,641 downwards.
GCATTAGCCCAGTGCTGCAGCTGAGCTAGTGTACCTTCTCTTGTCAGCTGGGATTATTATCCTGTGTCTAGTATCGTGCTAACCCTTCTGGTCAGCCTGAGCAGAGGGAGTCTGTTTCTGCCTCCCATATGCTGCTCGAGCCCTGGGAGTCAGGGCAGTGGTGCACCAGCCCTTCTGCAGGCTGACCTCAGAGCACCTTGCCTGGTGGAGCAGGAAGGACGCGGTTGTTGCAGAGCTGAGATCTGATCTCCATCAGGTCCCCAGACAAGAACTTGAACACAAAGGCCAACCCACCAACAGCACCCATTCTCTAGGAAACTACAATCCTGTCTAGACAATTAGATACCATTCTTAGTGCATTTAATACAAAACTTTTAATGTGGATAGTCATACTCTAGTGCAACATAAGAGAATATGAATTAACTTTCTCTCACCTGTTACCCTCTTCTCACTACTACCTTATTCACAGCTTATCCCAAATATATGCATGCTGAGCTTCTCTTTCCTCTTCAGTTGCCTTTCAGAGCTTAGCCATATGCAGTTGGCTTTACTTCATGTTAGCATGCTTGTTGTCTGCTCTAGGTCAGAGTAAATTCAGTACTAATGAATGATGCTAAATGAGCAAGCCAGAAGAATAAATTTCAGTCGGTATTTGTCCATGGGTAGGAAGGTCTCAGTGCTGCTTCAGTATGGTCTGCCAGAGAGGCCTCCAAATATTCAAGCATCTGATTTGTGCATGTTTGAAACATCTCATCCTGTCTCTTGCAGTCCCAACAGGCAATTTATCCTTTGGCTTCTCCCTGCTGTGTCTACCACAAGGAATGTTTTTGTGGTTTGTGGGACTGCTCCCTCAGAACTGAAATCACTCGTTTCACATATATCACAAAACTGCCATTAGTGGTTGCATGTTTTGGTCACAGCGGAGCCAGGCTGGACTGGGTCCAGGGATGAGCCCAGCTCCCCTCCCTTAGGCATCCAGTTCCACTTGCTTGCAACACCAACACCCTCTGCTATGGAAAATTCACTCTGCCTCTCCCAAAATAAAAGTCCTCGTGATATTACACTGTGCTGTTGATGCATCCATCATAGAGGAGTGGCCCTATTAGAGAAGCAAGGCTGACTACGGTGTGTGCGACTCATGCAGTAGTGAATTATGTATTGTTAATAATTACTTCAAGCTGGTAAAAATTGCCTAAGCTACAAGACCCTCCTTCTGAAATCATGGGTAGCACCACAAAGCATCCCACACATCCGTCACCACTCCTCCTGACTTACTTTCATGCTCCAGGGAACTGAAAGAACTGTGCAAAAATGTGGCACAGAGTTTTATGGCCAACGGACACAGACTGGAGCCATTCTAACTCCACATGAGGGTGGTTGTACGTGCACATATATGCCCACATGCAACTTTTATAATGTGAACATGAAACCCAGCAACTATTTTCCAGGAAGTGCACTAAGAAGGAAAATGGAAACGAAGAGTATTTATTGTTACTTTCCCTCAGCCAGGAGACCTTGCAGAGAGTGAGATATATGTTCTGCTTGTGTTCACTGGTCATCACCCTACTGACTTCAGTGCAGTTCTGTCAGTTTACATCAGCAGAGATGTGACCTTCTGCTTGCCTGAAATTTATACAGACAATCCATCATTCAGTCAGTTGCAGACTGTGTTTTATGGGGCAACCTCAGCTTTAGTGTATACACATCTACCCTTTGTCAAGACATGTTCATGTTCAAAGCAGCCCAAATATGTTTTTATGAATAGAGATCTCAGATATTACTATGGCAACCTAATACTGCCAGTCAGGAGTAAATTATTAATGGTTTTCAGCAGCAGAAGATGCAAAATCCTGTTCCTGATGGCTGTGCACTGTAGTGTCATGTTTTATTGAGCAAATAGTGCAAGACTTTTGTAGCACTGGGATTTCATAGTATATTATGTAAGCTGTAAGACCTTTTTTCTTTTCTTTATATATTTTTCCTGAAGCTTTGTCATCTACTCTCAAGCTTTAAGCAGCTCTAGCAGTTTATCTAACCATTAACAGATAGGAGGAATGGGTTACGTTTAAAAGGGAATTTCTTCCTCTGAGCTTCACAATTCCAATGCAAGACTCACTTGTTTCAAATTTTGTATAGAAAATGCCTCCTGATATTTAATAAATTACTATTTTAAATTAGAATCTGGGTGGTAACTATAAAAATCAAAATTTAGGGAAAAAATGTGTCTGACTCCTGCTAGTTTTTGACACAGCTTTTCTGTGCAGAAATAGCATGGTTGTAAAAGTATTGCAGAAGATTTTAACGGTTCTTTTGTACATTCAGTAATCCACAAACTTTTTTCTGACCAATACGTATGTAGGGAAAGACTGTAGTGTTCTAATTTTCTAAGAAAATGGAAGCTAAATTCATGAGCTCTGAAGTTCTGGTTTTGCACTATTTATTAAGAATTTTTGTAATGGATTTTCCTTGCTCAGATCTGCCCCCCATGACCATATTGCAAACGTTGTCTTTTATAAAATTTCCTGGAAATAGTTTTTAGGGTTTAGTACAAAAAGCATCATGAGGATAAGAGGGAAATTCACTTGGAAATGAAACATGCCAGTGATGTGATTTGAGGGCAGAATATTTTCCATCTTTAATATCAAGATCAACATATACTTCCATGTTCTGGTATTGGCAACAACAGCAGCTATTCTCTGAAGGGTCAGACAGCTCCTTTAAGTTTACAAAAATGGTTGACACAATGCTTAATTTTTCAGAAGGCTTTGAATAACGGCTGTTGTAGGACTTTACATTACTGCTTTAAAACTACTTAAAGATGTGATACTGCTTATCAATTTTTCTCATGTATGTACAATCAGTTTTCTTTGGTTATTCAGATTGTCTTTATTCTTAGTCTTTTCTCACTAAGGGATTTGATTGGTGACTCCAGATAAGAATTACATTTCTGGTAGTGTTGAATATTTATTACAAATATGGCAGAAAGTCTTTAAAATGTGATTAAAAAGCCACATAGATATTAACCTCCACTATTCACGGTCTATGAATGTGTTCTAGGAAAATACAGGTTTTTAACAGATATGCCAAGGAGGAAATTCGGTAGATGTAGTTATGCCCAAAAATACTGGGGAGGTGATCCTGAATTTGTTTGTTGAAACAACTAGGTAATTGAGTAAATGTCAATCACATCATAAATTTTTTCACCTAGGACTAATATGCCTCCCAAATGGTCTGACCCAGCTAGGTGAATTTTCATGTTAGATCTGGAAGGGTTGTATGTGGGCCTTTCACTAGGCTGCTGCTTCTGGCTGGAAACAGACCTTTTTTTCCCAAATGGCTAGCTGAGGTAGGGTGCTGTGCATAGCTCCATCCTTATGCCCTGTGAGCAGGGGCTTGCATCTTTGGGCCAAATTCACAGCTTGCTGTAGGGCTATGCAGCTTAATCCTTTTTCTACAGTGGGATCCTGTTGTCCTCTGGGGTTTTGAGACCTTCCACCAGGTTCTTTCTGGACATACTCAGCATGCAAAATAGGAAGGAGAGCACTTGTTTTTCTCCGGTTTCTTCATCACTGCAGCATCTGCACCGCTGTCCAAAAGCCTCCTTTTAGTAGGAAAGAAAATATTCCTTCCCCATGTAGGGTGTAGTCCATGGTAGGAAATGAACTATTTACTAAGGCCAAGGAGTAATCCTGAAATGTAATCCACTGAAAACTAGACAGTAGGAAAGAAGAGGTGGCCTGTGGGGAATGTGTGGGGCCATAACATTAGCAGTGGGGTTGTCCTTAGCAGATATTTTAGCTATTCGGTAAATCCAGATAGAATCATGATTCAGGAATATTCAAGGCAACTCCCTCTTGCTTGTGACTGAAAAGGGAAACATTACAAATCAGATGGCAAAAAGCAAAGAAAAGAAGAAGAAAAAGTAAAAAGAAAAAGAAGAAAAAGATAAAGCAGAAGAAAAAGAAAAAATAAAAAATCGGTAAACCTTCATGAAAATCCACAAGGCTTGGGGATAATATGTATTTTTTGCCTGCTCTGTGTTAATTACCATTTAGCCCGCATGGTCTGGCTGTGATAGATCTCCCAAAGGTTGGCATGCAACAGCGTATGGGTGAATGGGAAAGGCCTGGGCCTCTGATGTGCTTAGTGCACTGGTTTGGACACAGTCATTGCTTCATGACGAAGATGATAAAAATAGAGAATTACCAGAAATCCCAGAAGTTCTGATTGTAACAAGAGCAATGCTGCTTTTTGCTATTCCCCACCCATCCCTAATATTTGTCTCTTTTCCTCTATCCTGCAGCCAGCCTAGCCATCCCTTGCAGACAGCTGATGGTCACTGGGCTCTCTGCAGGTTGGCGTGTGTTAAGCCCTACCCCACTCATCTGATTTCACTGCAGAGGTGTTAGGGGGATTGGCCAGGGGATTTAAGAGCTGAAATTCATGCCCCAGGAAGGGCAAAATGCTACGGCTGGAGTCTCATTTGTGAGATTTAGTCAAATATTTTGAGAGGCATTTGCTTGCACTTAGGAGGCATTCCACTGCCCGGAGTTCAATAAACATCTCAAGCAGAATAGTACATCTAGGTGTCATTTCACCAAAAAATGTGAATTATCCAGTGTTTTCTTGTACTTGTATCTTCTTAGTTCCCTCTCTGAAATGGAAAGGAGAGGAGAGGAGAGGTGAGGAGAGGAGAGGAGAGGAAAAGGAAAGGAAAGGAAAGAAAAGGAAAAGGAAAAGGAAAAGGAAAAGGAAAAGGAAAAGGAAAAGGGAAGGGAAGGCAAGGCAAGGCAAGGCAAGGCAAGGGAAGGCAAGGGAAGGCAAGGGAAGGCAAGGGAAGGGGAGAGGATTACTTAAGCATGGGGGCAGAAGAGTTCAAGCCTGGTTTTGCAATGCCTGCTCTCGTAAGAAGTCCCTGTGAGGTTACTTGGAAGAATAAAGGCTGCATTCTTCCTGTCTGCAGAGCACATCAGGAAGCTAAAGCCAAGGTTTTTTTTCTTACTGAAGAAAATCAGACTAAGGTCTGTGCCTGAGATGTGGTGAAATGGGGAGGTGCCTGCCAGAGCTCCTCCATTTTCCACATGGTCATTACTCCAGCACAGATTAGGAAAACTTATTTGGTTCTTCTACCCAGCTGGGAGTAATCCAAGGTCTAGGCTGTCACTTCAGGACAGATGGTGTCAGCTATTTGTCCTCCTCACAACTCTTGTTTGTGTGAAATGGCCTTTCCTGTACCCATATGCCCGCTGTGCACATGTGTGTGGATTTCTGCCTCTGGGACCTCCCTCACACTGGAGAAATCCTTCCTAATTATTGCATGATGGCCAAGTGACCCTCACCTTTATGCCACCAGCAATAATCATACCACTGTGTTGCCCAGTACAAGGGAAGGGGGCACTCAGAATTAGCAGCTGCAAGGCTGTGAACAGAAAAGAGGTCTGTCTGTCTGTCTCCCTCTTTCTCTTTCTGTCTAGCAGGTTCAGGCTGTGGAATTGCCAATCACAAGCTCCAGCAGAAAGACTTCAAAGACCATCGATGGCTTTGGAACTATTTTTATTAAGTATTAAAATTTAACAATAGTATGTATCTAAAAGTGAACCATTCTGTAAATTGAAATACATTTCTCCCTCAACCCTTCTTTTTTTCCAACATCCTAGTTAGAGAAGCTAAGGTAAGAGTAAGAAAATCTGAGCAAGCAAATCTCATGCATGTTTTCCTGTCTCTTTGAGATGCAGTGAATAATTGCAGGCAGAGCAGACAAATCCATGCATTGTAGAGCTGATTAAAAAAACATGGTAAGAAACAGAAGACAACTAAATGCATATGGCTCCCCCACCTTTGCCAGGCTGCACTAGGATCCCAAGGAAGTGTTGCATGCCTTCTGTTTCTTTTCTGTGCCTTTCTTACCCTCTTCTAAGGGTAGATATAAAAGAGGATTAATTGAAAAAGCATTTGGTGTCTTCTTGTAGCTCACCACCAATCTAAGCTAAGATTTATCAAGAGATCAGCCTAGTCTGTGGTGCAGCAAAGATTAGTCAGGCTTTAAAATAAAACTCTTTGGAAAAAAAGTTCACTAAAAATAAACTGTCATGCTTTTATCCGTGAATAGGTACAAGGACTACAAATAGACACCAGTGCTTAAAACAACATGGAATCAAAATGCAAGAATGAATAAACACCTATCTTGTTTTGAGATGTGTAAAATATGAATTTTAATACCTCTGCACTACATAGGGTGTGGTGGTACCCTGGGTTTTTGAAGGAAACAGTAATTCTGCCTTATTTTTAATGGTTAAATGGCATCATGTTACTAAACAAGCTATACTATACATATAGACATGTTAGTGGGAATCTTCCCACTAATGAACACAGCTGAAATCTTTGGTGACTAAAAATGCCTTGATATTTGGAAAGGGACAGGGTGCTTTACATCCCAAGCAACCCTGACACCACTGTTAGGGATTTAGCACACCAAACCTCGTTCACAGAGCAGCACGACTCCTCTGCCCAGCAGAAACTGTAAAACACATTCACTGTCTGAGGCAGACTGATAATTAGTAAGAGATTAAATGCAGTCAAGCAACCAAAGCCCTTTGCTGGTTGTTTATATTAATACTTATTGCACATTAGTGGAAACCAAAACAACACAGTAACCCAGCCATTGTAGTGTCAGGAAATAATGCTGCAAGGGGCCTAAGGAGGTTTTCCATCCTTCAGCTGAGACAGCATCAATCACTCTGGGCTCATCTCTGACAGGTTTTTCTTTAAACTAGGAGGTCAGTGAAGGACATCCCCAGCCTCTGCAGGCTACTTCTGCAGAGTAGAAGAGTTTTTGTAACACCTAACCTTGCCTCCTTGCTAAACATTGAGTTCTTTTCCTTCTATCTTCTACAGCCACAGACAGAAAATAGTTTCTGTCCTATAGAGCAGCCTGTTTCATAATGGAATGCTTTTCTGATCCCCACTTGGTGTTATATCTTAATTTAAATACCTAACTTTTTATGGGAAGAGTTACATTTTTTATATTAAAGCTTACAAGAGGTGCAGTCCAGTACTAAGTTCCCACTGTACAACCACAGAATAAAATTCCCCTTTTGTTCCAACCATAATAAAGCTATCAGTACCTGGGTTTTATAAGGTGGTATTTTAATGATGGTTTGCTATATTCAGCATAACCTGTTTCCATTTCACCAACAGGGAAGATTCAGGGCCTCTCTTGTATACACCTTGCAAAAAGAACCCTTGTTTTGTGAAAATTCTATCTTTTTACATCTGTTCAGAGAGCCTACTTTAACTCCCAGATCATAAATGGAGGTTATTTTGCTTCTTACTGAAGAATGTCAGGAAGATGTCTTTGGGGACTAGCCTCATTTTGCTGTATTATGTTGTTGATGTATCTGGCACTTTGGGCCAAATACAGTGGTAGTCTTTACTCTGCACCTCAGTGTACACTCAAAATCATAGACTGGCCTTCAGATATAGAAAAATGAAAAGTGAAGAACTTTGCAAGATGGAGTCAATCACACTATTCAGTGGGTCATGAAGTGTTCTGCATGCTCACATAAGGGAGTGTTGTCATTAGGACAGTAAGGCCAGTGATGTCTATCTTATTTTTTAATATTTATTTTCCTTCTAGAAAATCTTGCTTTATTTGTTCTTCTACATTATAATACTGGCTGTGTTTTGAGAAGAGTCTTGAGTTGAAACCTAATGATCCTCATTGTGAATAAGGGTGACAATGTGTATCTCAATATAAGCTTGTTGCAAATTTAGGTGGCATATTCCACTTTTCTAATAACGTTTCGTTTTCGTTATTTTGCCTAGCCAGAAATGGGATTTAATTTGCTAGGCTATTTTATCTTCCTCTTTGTTTTCCCTCTGTAAAGACACCATGTGGGAAGTGTAATTAGAACAAAATAAGAGTTTAGTACATTGTCTGGATGAAATTTGACCTAGAATTTGACAATAGAAGCACAATGGTTTATTAAGTCAGCGGTAAAGCACGAGGGGAAAATGTTTAGGTGATTATCCAATGGCAGCTAAGTAAGCTAATTGAGCAGACAGCAAAATGCTGCATTGTTGGTCAGTTTAGTTTTATGCTGTTGTAACTCTCTTAAGCTGAGTGGTATAACAAAATTAAAAGGAGGAATAAAGCCTGTGGTGACTCTGGCCTAAGAGTGCTCCAGGACTTTGCCTTAATTTTCGTTTCATGTGCGTTGGCTACAATGCTGAGAGTGAATTCAATGAACCGATGGTGCACATTCTTGCTGCAGTTCTCATTGACTCCAGTACGAATTGTCCGATGCCAGTGTAAGGAGAATTAGAGTCAGCAAAATCAGACTTCTCTAAGACTGGTGTAATAAACCTGAGGGTCAGGTCATTTATATACTTTTTCTAAGGACAATATTTTTAAATGTCATTGTATGAGTGAGATTTAGATGTCTATTCTGTGGAAAATGCCTAAGTATTATTATCATTGTAACATAGTTCCTGCGAATCATTTCTGATTTTTATTGGGGCGACTGGGATCTAGCATTCTGAAACAGGAAACAGAGGATGAGTTGTTATGAAATGAAGTTACTAAGAAGTACAATAAGGTTTGCACTAGCTTCTCTGTATTGTGTCTAGGACTCTACTTTGGAAGAGAGCACCTAGAGCAGCTTACAACTACACAGACAGTTATGCAAAGTAAGGGTGTATTGACACTTACACACTAGCTTACCTTGCATGACCTTCTCATGTTGATGATCATTGAGATATAAGGAACGTTAAGTCCTAATATTAACTTTGTAAAATAAATGCTACCTAGAAGTGATGCCAATGTCACACCCAGGGGAGTAGGTTGAGACAGAAGAAGGTCATAAAACAGGGAAAAATTGTTCTTAAGAAACATCAGAAATTCTCAACAGCACATAACGATGCCTTAGCATTTTCCATACAGGTCTTTAAAATCTGTTTTCCTGACTCTCAAGGCAAAAGGTGGATAGCATAAAAGGATTTGGATACAAGTTTGCAGAGATCATATCTGTGCTTGAAATGAGGAAGATGCACTACAAACTGATTTGCTCTCTGGAAGACTTCTGGGAGGAAGGGGAGGGTAAAAAAACCACACTGGCTTTTAGTTTATACAGCTAGAATCGTTAAGGGATGCTATGCAAGGACCTTGAATATGGTAATGGTCAGTGTTCGCTTTCATTGGAGAACAGTCTGTGGAGAGCTCTGGGCTATAGAAGGACTACTGAAACAGGTACCTTGTCTACTACCACCAGCACAAGATAAAGACTGTGCTGCTGAGCTGTGACACTTTCTCCTAGGTTTCTGTTCTGAGGCAGTTAGTTATGTGATTTCCAGGCTCAGGAGATTGTTTACGGGCATAAAGTGGCAGAAGCCTCGAGGCTCTGCCATGAGTCTCACAGTGTTTGGTGCTGCATCAGTCAGTTTGAGTCACTGCATTGATAGGTCTCTGGTGTTGTTGCTCAGCATGTGCGCTGCTGGCCTCCTCTGCCAGAGAGCCACTTCCCCGGCCCCCTTCAATCAGTTTTCCTTATCAAAGCTGAAATAAAACAGCAATAAAACTGCTGTGTTTCTGTAGTGGCCTTCAAACATGTTTCTACATCTTGACAACGCTGTTGTGGGCAGCATTACATTTACTGTGCTGGCAGGTGAACAGAAGTACAGAGAAGTTGGGCAGGTCACCAGAGTAACAGTGAACCCATGACAGAGTCAAGAACAAGTCTAAAGAAGTTATAACTCTAAAAAATGCTAGTGAACTAATTCATCATTAACTAGCTTATCTACACTAGTGGCAATAAAGCTGAGCTGGCTTACTCCACTGTTAGTTTTCCCTTAGAAGTGCCAAATTGTCCTAATAGTTGCCATTATAATTCATATCCTGATTCAAATTCACAGTAGAAGAAAAGCATTGATAAAAGAACTGGAGTGTATATTTTTGTCTTTCAGCAGCTGTCTTGTCTCCTGCAAAGCATTTGGTGATGCCTACAATGAACTGTCTTCAGTTAGGCCTTTGAAATAGTTGCCAGGTGTCATAAAATTCCTGTGTATGGTTGTAGTCCAAGATCAGTCTTTCTATCAAGTCTGCTGCACAACTTCTTTCTGGCTGGTTGACACTTTTTTCCCAGGGTGTGAAATCATGCAGGCACCTCCTCTTGTTCTGTGTGCAAGAGTGCTTCCTGAAACAAGGGGACTGATTGTTGTTCTGAGTTTATTTCAGCTCACGCTAATATTGCATGCTTTAAAAATAAATCTGTTCTTTTGTTTGAAGCTAAGCTATACACTCCCAAAAAGTCAGAGGGTGTTCTGCTTAAGGAAGTAATTAGGTATTTGTTTGACAGTATTGTACGGAACCTTTTTTTCTCCAAGACATTGCAATCTACACTCAGTATCCCCAAAAGGAGCTTGCACAGCCAATTATTTCCATGCTCCAGTAACAAAAGTTTGGACATGGGAGTATTCTTTGATGATGGCATTGCAGACCCTAATTGCTGAAAAAAAGGTTTGAAGCTCTCCTGTACAGTATATCAATACAGAATGATTTTTTTTTTATTACTTGAAAGCCTCATGACTGAGCTAGAGAAAACTGAGCTGGGGAGTATAGTGTAAGTCTTTGCAAGAGGTGTCTCAGGGAAGGAAAGAATGGATTAGTATCTGTGAGATTGTAGGGAATAACTTCCATACTAGACAGAAACAGAATTGCTGCTCTTAACAATTTAGTTAGTCTGCCTTTTTGGACAGAGCTTTATGTAATGAAGCCAATAACATGCAAAGGCGATGAAGAAATTGGATTTTTTCCGCATTCTTATTCTTTGTTGTGTGTAAGGGAGTGCTAAGGCACAGGTGTACATTGAATGCAATTGTTACACAGTATTTAAGATGAGTGCAAGAAATGAGGTGAAGGTTTCTCTGTTCTGTGTACCCTCAGCTTTAAGTGTTGTGTTTTTCATTAGAAATGCCAGGATATTACAGTTGCCATCCTATGTAGCTTACTGAGAAAGAACCCAATTGCTGAGTGTGACAACATGTACTGTGGGGCACAGCCAAACCTCTGAGCAGTCTTCCCACCATCACTGTCATTCTTTTATGTCCAGAGGGAGCATGGCATGTTCTCCAGATGTGCTTGCATCTGTGTTGTTTTTTTTTTTTTCCAAGCAAGATATAAAACAAAATCTATTGCCAGCTGCATTGTTCTGCTTGACCAACTGAGAAGAGATTGGACATAAAACCAGCAATGAGTGAATGAGATTTACATCTACAAAAGCAAGAAAGGGATAGCTGCTTCTTCCTACTCACGTAAATCTCTTTCCTGGCATGCAGCTCAAGATTTTCAGAGAGCAAGGAGCCCACATCCTCCTATCAGGCAGCCCTGAGGTTTGAGTACTTTCTCTGAAAATCACTAAAAGAAATAGGAATTCTCCATTAACTTTAGTATGGTTTGGTTCAGGTTCAAAAGCATGGAGTCTTAGAACAGAGGAGATCTGTGTTCTGTCTCAACTTGTCTAACCTTTAGCAAGTCACTCATGTTAGAGCCCTGCGGCACTAGGTGATTGTGCAGTTCTGCAGAACCGTTCCCAAGGGAAACACACTCTTACACATGTTGGAGGATACATGGTTTGCTGCCTTTTGCACCTGGTCATCTCAGTTGGTTGACATGGAATAACGGGGGCTGTCATTCAAGTCCCTTTCTACTTCCTTTGGAGAAGCTACTGCTTGCGAAGAGCTCACCTTGTGTAACTTTAGGTTTGGATTTTTTATTAAAATATGATAATTATCATGCATCTGACTCAGAAGAAAAATTAACCACTGACTGGGTCATGCAGCGGCATGATGTGTCTTAGAGGGCAGGACCATAATACTAGCCCAGGATGGCATAATTTGAATCTGTTATACTCCTATAATATTTTAAATTATACCAACTGCCCTAAGTCCCAAGCAGTTTTCATGACAATCATCAGTTCTGGTTGTTGTGATATCCAGTTACTTTTCGTGTCTGTAGCCTTTTTATTGGCTGTGGAAAAGGGCTCCTGAGGCATCTGCTCAAGGGGGATGCATCTAGTGATAGCTGAGTGAGCTTTAAGACAGTTTGGGTCAGGCTAAGTAATCAAACAGGCTCTTTCTTTAAAACCTTTAACATTATCATCTCAGACAAGCCCATGAGATCATGACACCATCTCTTGTGTACGGCACTAGGAAGCCGCATATATGACACAGCCCAAGCACTTCAGCGCTTGAGCCTCCACCTGCTGAGCTCAGTCTGTAATGGTTAAGCATAAGGAAGATCTTCCAAGGTAATGTCTTGTTCCTTTGAAATCTGAGGTGAAACTGTGTTATGAGCATGAGCAGAAGTATATAAAGTAGATCACAGAGCAAAAGCATTCTTGTAAAAACCATCCATTTTGTCCTCTCTTCATCCTTTGAATGAACCCATAGAAGTCTGTAAGAGCAAGTATGACAGTCTTAGAACTCACCAGGTCTGGACTAGGGCAGACTCAGACTTAAAATAGTTTGCATCAGCTCAGAGGTTTCACAGGCCCTAGCAAATTCTTTTGAAACAGCAGTTGTTTTTCCCTCCATGTTTGTTTTTCCTGTTGTTTGTTTTGAAGTGTGAATCAAGGTTATACCTATTTCTCCATTGGTAACCAATTAAGAGACAAATCCACAAAAAACAGCAACTAAGCAGAGAGAGTAACCACAGTGAGGGCATGTTGTTCGCTGTCTGCTAACCTTTGTCTTGAGTGCCAGTCACAGATGTACCTCCTGAAACTTTATTAAAACAAGATCTAAATCAAAGCTATTCAATCATAAATAACATTTTGTTCACTCCAGCACTTTTAATTGCACAATAGTACAAGCTTTGTGCCCCTCAAAGATTTGAGGTTTGAGTGTACCCGTAGCAAAGTTTGCTTTTGGGGAGGTTTTTTTCCATGTATATTAAAGTCAAGTAAGAGAAAGTGTCCTTCTTCATGAGGTCCTGTCCTTATCTTTAGAAGTTAATAGCTCCCATCATTAAAATTTCCCGCTTTCTCTTTTCCTTGTGTACACCCCTTTTACGTTAGAATGCGAAGCTGTGAAACTGGAGTTAGGACATTCACATGCATTTACAAAGAACAAAGGTGGCATTCATTCAAGTTGTTCATGTTGTTTGCTTTCTTACTTTCTTACTTCTTTATTAATCTCTCATTTTGAGTCTTTATCCCACGTTTCATACTTCTCTTTTGTTACAGGTTGCTTGGCATAGGTACAGCAAATGCAGCTGTTAAAAAAATAAATATGCCCCCCTCGTCCTTTTTATGACTGGTTGCAGTAGTATAAAAATGTTAATTCAGGCTGTAGGAAGATAAGGTTGAAAAATCTCTGGCAAGGAGCACGAAGAATTAAATACACATGCACTGTGAGACATCCCTTCTTCTAAAGCTTCCAGACAGTGTAGGACCAAAGCCGACTCCCATCTTTTTTCAGACCTATACGCCTATACGAATGCCGCAGCCCTTGCTAGACAGACATGCCACTTTTCCTGCTTCAGATACCACCTCATACACTAAAATTACTCAGGTGAATGAGTCTCAGCAGGCATTAGTCATGGTTTCAGGAGCATGCCCTAGTAAGAAGGTTAATTTTAAAAACCCCATTGTGCCTGCTTCTAGGGGAAGGGAAGAGGAAGCACAGGTGAGCTGCTGCTGCTGCTGCTCTCTTGTGTAGCACAATGGTGTCTCACAGCCCGTGCCAGAAGAGACAAAAGGCCAGACAACTGGCTGCAGAGGAAAACAGACTTTGCATCTCTCCAGGGCAATACAGTTGCAGTGCTTCTGTAAGACCTTTCTCACCACTGCAGTGCCCTACATCCTCTTCTAGCAAAGGATTTTAGGAATAAGCTCTCCTGCCCCGATAGCATTCCACACAGGGGTGATGTGAAAAGGCTGAATATTTGCTTGTTGAAAATGGCAACAGACAAGAAATGTCTGGTTATTAATTCTCTTTCCTTCACATATCCATGATACACGTTTTCTTCATACTACTGGGCTGGAACCTGTGTATTACGATGGAACTCATGCTGAAGCCATGGGCAAATGAGAGTCATGGGGGCAGGTGATGTTCTGGCCAAATTCCACTTTAAGCTTTATGTTAAGTCCATTTTCACAGCACCATTCACACTACATTGAGAAAAAAGCATTTAAAGTGTAAATGTTTCTATTGTAAAGGTTCCTCTTCTACATTGAAGGGAAGTAAGAGAAGAATTTCATATTTAAAAGAGCCAAACCCATGGCCTGTAGGTTGGGCTGCTGGACATAAGGAGACAGACAAACGCAAACAGTGACTAGAAACATTGAGCTCTGTTTTTTTTAAACTCTGATTGTTTATGTTCAGTGCAATTTTCTGTATGAATGTCAAGCTGCTGGACTTACACCAGATAAAGCAGAGTAAATGTATTAGTATGTGTTTCATTTTTAAATCCTAATTGCTGTTGGGATTTTTGTTTTGTTTTTAAGTTCATAACTGGTTTATGGGTTAAATCTACTAAATAACCTAAAATGGATGCAGCATTTTTTATACAAGAAAACATATAATCCAGCATAGTGACCATGAAATAGAACAGGTAACTTAGGTTCTTCTGTTGTCTTTCTGGCAAGTAGTGGTGGGACAGGAGAAACCAAAGTTTTGTTTTTCATTGCATCCCATTTGCTCTTTTCTCCACAACTGCTGCATGGAGGTAGACTTGAAGGACCCTGGTTACCATTATGTGACTCAGTAGTGTATTTTAAGTGCCCTCTCTTCAGTTGCGTATGGATTCTTTATTTTGCTTCAGCTCTCTGTAAGAGATATGTGTGAAAGGAACTGCCTGCAAAAAGTCAGGGTCAAGTACAAATTGTAGGAGAGGTGAGGAAGTTTGAAGGTAAGATTGCAGTTTTGTGTTGTCTAGTTTTCTTGCAAATGAGTTTCCAACTTTCCTGTCCACAGTCAAATACAGCTTGAATACAGCTCTATTATGTACTGCTTTCCATCTCACGCTTCTGTGAAAAAATTCCTATGATATTTTACTCTGCATGTGCAGAGTTTCAAAAGCTCTTTGAGAACCTGTAGAGCCCAAAGCGTTTCTGCATTAAAGAATCTTTTCTAACATATCCTACTTTAATATTCCTCCACAATGAAAGATTTGCCCAGAAGAATAAAAAAAGATGTTGGAAGATGTGCAGATGTGACATTGTTTATTGTATTACATGTAATTTGGATTCTCCTGTTTGTCTTGGTTTGTTACAGATGATGAACATGCTTATTGGTATACTTTTAAAATATTAACATTCATTTTTATGTCTGTTGTCCTGATTTAATCTGGTTTAACAACTTCTAACATTATCTTTTTTAACATATAACCATTTTTGGGTTTAGGAATGATAATATCAATCCTGACAGTAACTGTTAAGACTGCTGAAACTTTTCCACTATAACTCTAGTTTTAATTGCTTATAGATTTTGCATTTGAGGGGGAAAAATTTCCTAGATGTTATATGCAACCATGTATATGCAGCAGACCATGTATAGACCATGTATAAGGTTGCACATAATATATGTAATGTATATATTTTATATATATATTGGTTTTAGCAAGAATGAGCAAAACCAGCAGCTGTAATTTTTTTTTGCTTCAATATGAAGTTCCACTACACTTTGACCTTCATCATAGTTCATGTGACCCCCTAGTCAGGAATCTGAAGAGTGGAAATTGTAAATCTGCTGCCAATTTATCTTCTCACTGAGGATATACAGTGAGGAGTGATGTTACAAGCATGTCTCCTGGCAAGTAGTGAAGACATGTTTGTTTCATTTTTGCATATTTGCATTTGGTAGACCTCCCGGGATTTTTCTTGCTTATATTTTATGCGAAGAATGCATGAAGGGCACATATATATCGCTTTATTTGTCTTGGACAACTGATGAGTCAGAGAAAAGCATAACATTGCATCAATAATGTTGTAAGTCACAACTAAACTAAAACATAGGGTTTCCAGAATTCTAGGATGTTACATTTCTTTTGTCATAGACATATGGCCAGGGATGAAGGATGTTTAAGAAAACCGGAGTAATTTTGTGAATCTGATTTTATAGCAGATGTTTAAACTGCCTGGAGAGTCTGTGTGAGGAAGGAGTATGTAGACAGAGATCTTGAGGCATGCTTTCTTTTCTTCCTATGGAAATCTAATCACTTCAAACTAAACTTGGATCAGAACTACCTTGGCTGAATTATCAAACTGTCGCAATGTGGTATGCTGTTGTCTTGCCGTAGTAGTTGTAATTTGGGTACCCAGATGGTTTCCCATTCTTCTTAATAGGCTGGGCTAAAGGTCATATTATGTCTTGTGATCGGAAGAGTGAATCATGTTGATGTCCCTTACACAGATAAAAATATATGGACCTGAGGTAACCAGAGATCTTCATTTTAGCATGTCTGAACTGAAATATTTTGGTCTGGGAGTATGTCCTGGACTTCCCCTTGCTGGATTTTTCTCAAGCCCTGAATTTTGGCTAAGCCCTGAATTACAAGTAAGTAGGCACGCAATTGAGAGACATGGTAAAGTCCTATCTAGTAAATTCCTTTGCATTTGGGGAAAGAGATTATTGCTGAGCTTTATGTACTCCTAATTTTGGTCACTCATAGAGCCAGGTCTTTCCTTCCCATACACATCTATGCAACCAAGAGAAGGAAATAATCTCTTCCTCTGTAGAAGTGACAGGAAAGAAACCCCAACAGACAAAGAAAAAACCCAAGACAGTTCATTAGTGGGCTGAGGCCTTTAAAAAAACCAAATCGTATAAACCATATGTCTTTGTCAGTGTGTGAGAGGTGGCAGCTCAGAAAAGAAATGAAACATAAGGAGATTAAAGGGGCAGGCAAGTGAGAGACAAAAAAGATATGTACTGACCTTGGTTAACTTGGAAAAGCTAATTAATAAAGAGGAAAAACATGGTTCAGGATTGAGCAGGAAGGTGAGCTTTCTTTTAGGTGATGCTTATTAACTGTCTGGGGCATTACTATACAGAATATTAGTCTGAAGAGCTGTTACTTCTAGTAGAATTAAGTGGGTCTAGACTGTAACATGCCAGTCCAGTGACTTCGTAGAAAACCTGTGAATAATTTTGTTCTTGGACTCTCTTCTAAGCAGAAAAACTTCTCATTGGGAAGTGTGGAGGAGCAACCTTTAGTATTCCAAGGTAAGAGCAAAGGGAGTTGAAATGTGATCCTTGACATACACATGAATGAAGTAAGAGACTTCCCCTTTTAATTAGACAGTGTCCATCTTTTACAGTCTTAATGACAATAACACTTCTTTCTCTTAAATATCGAACTGGAAACAAGAAGAGATAAAACCCAAGTAGATATTACAAGGGTTATTGGAATGGACTGCAGAGGACTGGTTTATACAGAGAGGGTGAGGTTATGCAACGAGGTAGTCATTGCAATCAATTCGTTGCTGTAGAATAATTTTCAGTCTTTGGGGCAGTGACCCAAATGTAGTACCAGCAGAGAGGGCTAATAGAAAGTGTTAGTGGGATAGCTGATATGTAGAAGAATGGGTGATCATGGACTAATTTCCATTGGCTATATGCAGTCTAAAGAATAGTCTTCTAGTCCAGAAGGTATTTGAAGCACTTTGTTTAAGATGAGCTGCAGGAGCTTTTTGGTTACACACTTATCTTGTGCCTAGATAAAGAACTTTGATTTCCAGTGCCTTTTCTCTTCAAATGACATAAACCACAGTGTAAACAACTTGTAATAAGAATTATCAGGCATCTAGGGAAACTGCCTAGGGAACAAGTGCTCAGGTCACAGGGCACATAGGAGTTGGCCCTTGGAAAACAATGAAATATGCTGGGTTACCATAGAAGACAAGTGTGTGCTGGACTTTAAATCTTTCTACACAAACATCAGCTTCTGCTGTTTACCAGTTGTTTTTTCTTATTTTTATTGTTGATAAACTCAGTTCACTGATAGTCTCTTACTGTATCAGTGTACCACAAGTAATTGAATTAGACACAATAGCCATTTACAAGTTAAACAAAAGGGGGCTCTCTCTAGTCAGCTTTCCTTTTCCAACTAGGACAGATGCTTCCTTTTGTATAAGAAATCCTCCATCTCTCCTACCATTCAAGAATCCTTTGTGCTTTCAGTGAAGAGCCTTCTGGCTCATTACAAGATTACATGTAGCCATATGACCCATAAGAGAGAGGAAAGAAAGGATTTAGGAAATGGCCAAAGATAGTTTCAATTGTACTTAACACTAAGTTGATTCTCGAGTACTTAAAATTGCATTCAGGGCACAGTCTGATCCCACAAAATACTGGAATTTAGCTGAACTCTTTTGGTACTTAAGGGACCCTGTATTGTACAAATGCATACCAGGGAAGAAGTCCAGATAGCCTTCACAAGATAAATACTATGTGGTCTGTTGTCGTGGTTTAACCCCAGCCGGCAACTAAGCACCACGCAGCCACTCGCTCACTGCCCCCACCCCAGTGGGATGGGGGAGAGAATTGGAAGGGTGAAAGTCAGAAAACTCGTGGGTTGAGATAAGAACAGTTTAATAATTGAAGTAAAATGAAATAGAATAGTAGTAGTAATAATAATATAATAATACAATAATAATACACAAAGCAACTGATACATGATACAATTGCTCACCACCCGCCGACCGATACCCAGCCCGTTCCCGAGCAGCGATTGCTGCCCCCCCGGCCAACTCCCCCAGTTTATATACTGAGCATGACGTCATATGGTATGGAATAGCCCTTTGGCCAGTCTGGGTCAGCTGTCCTGGCTGTGCCCCCTCCCAGCTTCTTGTGCACCTGGCAGAGCATGGGAAGCTGAAAAAGTCCCTGACCAGTGTAAACTCTACTCAGCAAGAACCAAAACATCAGCATGTTATCAACATTATTCTCATCCTAAATCCAAAACACAGCACTTTACTAGCTACTAAGAAGAAAATTAACTCTATCCCAGCTGAAACCAGGACATCTGTCCATGCCTACTTTGTTCAAAACAGCAGCACCTGCTTAAAGCAGACTGGGTCTGGCTGATTGTTGCAGCAGCTGTTAGCAAACCCAATACTGAAATCTGGACTCTTGGTATCATTACAAAAGTGGTCTAGGACACAGAAGAAAGGGGGAAACGGCATTAGAAAATGTTTGTTAGGAAGGTCAGAGGTGCAAGACGCAGCAACAATCAAGTGTAAGAATTACCATTAAAACTTTTGCACTTTTATAAGGTGTCTCTCAAATGCTGTTCTGGTTCTTCTGGCATTTAGCAGATCTTAATAAAGCAGGTATCAAAAGCAGATTCTGGGCTCTACTTCTTGCCCAAACTTCTGCAAAGATTTTAACGGTAATTAGTGTAAAATCAGGGCAGAACGTGTTGGCATCAAGGATAGCTGCGGGGGCTTACGTCAGCATAGTTTCCCCTCCTCTCTGTAGTTTCCTGGTATGTGGCAGTATGAAGTACTTCTAAGGAAGTTTTGTATATGTTAGGAAAAGCTCTAATACATCAGATCTAGTGTGATGGGGATGCTCTTAGAGTCCACAGAGGTTGGTTGCTGTAGTCCACAGTAAGGCTTCAGGGAATGCACAGTGGAAACAAAATGGTATTGCCAGGGTAAACCTATGGAGAACTATGAGCCCAGGAGTGGTTTGCACCTACCTCACACTAATATAAATGGCAATACAAATTGGCAAGGTTATGAATAATCCTGCTGGATCTGTCAGAGTTTCCTTCCAGAACGTTAGTGGCTTAAATATGGGGGACTCGGGTACAGCAAAATCTTCCCTGTACAGATTGTGTGCTAAATTAGATGTATTTTCACTTTTACTGCATCATCTACTGAAACCAGAAAGAGAAAATGGCATTATACATGTATGCATGCACATCCTGCACTGAAGTTCTTTAAACTGCTTAAGCGCTTTAATTGTGCAAAAGCCAGAATTGCCAATAGGATCTGAGAGCAGAGAGGAGGGCAGGGGCAAAGAAGTCGGAGAAAGATTATTTCCTCAAAGACAGAAAATCCAGCATAGGCCTCAACTCTACCCACAGAAAAGAAGCCCACGCTACTGTTGGATAGCTGCATGCAGGCTTTAGTAATCCAGAGTACAAAGGTGAACTGTAAAATATTCCCTTTGCTCTTAGTTCTGAGAAAATAATAGAAGGAAAATTTTATAGCCAACAACACCTTTAATTTTAGGAAGCCTATCTATCTACTGCTGTACCTGCTTAAATCAATGTTTGATGTCAGCCCAGAGTGGTCCTGAGAAAGGTGCAAGAAACCTTCTCTGTCAAACAGTTGTGGAGTACCCAAAGAACATAATTTCATCTTTGCTTCTGGTAAAGAGTAATTGGCCTATGCCTTCAAGATGTAGGCTTGTCCTTTATCAATTTTTATCCTGCCAGATGTAACCAGAGTGAAGGGTATAAAGTTTCCAGGAGTAATGATGGCACATCATTAGCTAACAGAAGATGGGCTGAGCAGACCGTGTCCACTTTGAGAACAATTTTAGCAACAGGCAAGTCAGATATGAGTGTCTTAGCAGTTTTAAGGGCTGTAAAGTGTTTGCAGTATTTCACATGTGTCTAATGGGTGAGTGATAAATATCAACTGTGTTGTTTTACCCTTAAAAATTGTAGTAAGGTTCTGTTGAATTCTCCCAACCCTCCCCTTCTTTTAGACTACATGCAGATAAAGCCTATTTGAATGTAAAAGCAGACCTGGGTTTAACATGTTTGACAAAAATGTGTCTCTGCTAGAGAAATACTGTGTTAACAAAGCAAACCAACTTCCCTTTTAATGAGTTTAAAAGTAGATTTGTTGCTAGTGCAGGTCTGCATTTCATCATCCCAGACTATCTGTAACACACTTCCTGCAAGTGTGATAACAAGCCAAGTTGTTTTCAACCCCAGTGATGGAGGAAGAGCAATCAGAATAATGTTTTTTCTTCTTCATATAGACAATACAGGAAACTGTGTAACAGCATCTGGCATGAGCCGGTTAGAGTTATTACCGTACACAGAGGCTTGCAGGAGGCGATGTAACTCAAGCAGAACTCAGGCTCTAAGTTCTGCTTGGTACAGATAAGGCCAAAATAGGCAAGGGCAGGAAAATTCCTACCTCCATTCTGTCTGGCTTTGGGATGCATGAGCTAACAGGGGATGCATGAGCACAAATTATTCAGGGGTTTAGGTAGAAGGAAACTGGCGTGATGTTTGCTGAAGCTGCTTGGTCTGAATCAGCTCCTTCAGGCATTGCCAAGAGATTTCTGTGGCTCTCAAGTCTGTCTTCTGGAACCTGGAAATGTGAAAGTATTCAAAAGCAAAGAAGAATGACAGAGTGGGAAGGTCATTCTTGGAACAGGGCTAAAGCTTTGTTTTCTCAGATAAGTTCAAGGCCAGGTTTGGGTTGCAAAGCGTTTTCATGTCTTACTAGAACACATCCCAGTGAATCCAAGTGAATGTGTTAGCTAGGGAACTTTTTGTATTACATGGTGAGCAAGATGCAAATATTTGACTACAGAGATAGAGAGGATTAGTCATGGAGAGAGTAAGTTTTTTTGCTTAATGAATTTCTAATTCAGGAATATTTATTGTATTTCTCTGAGCAGTTTTTCGCTTATAACTTATTCACAATGAGTTGCGTGTACCTGAATGGGCGTGGCACGGCCAGACCTTCAACAAGAAGAGGTTAAGCCGCCCTAAAGGAACCTCTGAGCAGCCTCCTGGCAGAACTGAGTGTGGTTTATCCTCGTCTGGCACAGGGCTGGCCTGTGCCCCCAACATACCACTTTGCGCCCTGGAGAGACCTTAATGGCTCTCAGTCTGCAACCCAAAGAGAGTTCAGGGATAGCCTGGGGAATTGCCAGGGGTATGTCAGTGGTAAGGAGGAGCCTGAGGTTCTCCGGTGGTCTTGTTTAATTGAGTGGGTTGTTGGCAACCATCCTGTGGCCTTTGACTTTTCCATCATTAGTGCTAAGCTATTCTAGTATAGTGGAAAGTCAAGCTCCATGTTTCTAGAGATGAATAGCTAAAAGGAGAAGCTGAGAAGCATTTTATTTGATAAAAATATACAGTTAAAATGCAAAGGTCCTATATTGTCATTCAAAAGTGGGATTTCATACACGAATACAACAGAGTACGGCCCTGTTTTGTAACTTTGCCCTGTTGTTGTATACTTTCCCATTTATTTGCCTGTCGCATGTATGTTCACCCTTACTGTTCACATTTCGTGTTTATTTTTAAGCATAGGTGAAGAATGTTTGTATTTTCTCATCTAACACCTATGCTTCCTGTTATAAATAATCACTTGCAAAACACCTGTGAGTCATTATTTGTGCTACTAATAAATTTGCAAGCAAGGCAGTATTGAAATGCATGGAAAATGTTAAGGGTATAAAAATCTTTTGAGTTAGTCTTTGCCATGAAAGTGATCAAATTACTGAAACCAAGAGCCAGAGGCAAAAATGCAGAGGTCATTAATTATCATCCTCACTAGCTGCCACTATCGTTCTCACTTCACTGCTTGGTTTGTGAAGGCAATGCCTGTTAGGTAACTTGGACTCATATGACACCAGTGGTGTGAGGTGCTATTCAGTGCCGCTCTGCCCAAGCCTCTGCTGCCTTCTGCAAGTCTGCGCCAGCTCTCAAACCGCTGTGGCAAATCAAGTGTGGAGGTACATCAAGAAAGCTGCGAGGAGTATACCTTCACCATAAATCATGTTTTATAGCTCCTGCCATTCTAAAAGTAGACACGTTGGTTTATCTGGGCCATTTCAGATCAGTCTTTCCTCTGAAATGGAGCCCTTGTGCTGTTCAGTTACTAGAAAGAAAAGTGTCCTCCTGCTCAGTTGAAGATGGTTTTTTTCATTAGGTATTTCGAGTTCCGGTTGCCAGAGAGTTTAAAGCAGAATAAGGAAGAAGGAAACAAAATAGGAATAAATCCAAGCTTAAAATGAAGTGAATTGTATTGTAAAATGATTTAATTGTCACCTGACAATTAAAGCCCAGAACGGAAAAAAAATAGAGGAAGTCCTGAGTGTTCCCAAATTTATATTAGTCTGGGCCAAAATTCGAGCTCCATGAAGTCCTTAGGAAAGTGGATTTTTGTTTAGCCCAGTTTGCCTTCTGGCACTATGTATCAATGCATAAGATACTCATTTTAGAAGAAACACATCATTTTTTACCAGCAAAAGGTATGCCCATTCATCTCCAACAGATTTCTACTCTGTAGCAAGAGGGAGAAGAGATCTTTCTCTTTGTAGGTGGTGCCATGATTGCCAGGCAAAACCCTTCTGAAGACTGCTGGAAGTAAAACTTCATACCATTCCAGGAAAGCTGAAGACAGTATTGTTTCCAATGGACTTTATCCTTACTGCAACTGGCATGGAGACTTCGCTGCAGCCAATTGAAACAAACTGTACTTTTGCCCCTTGAAAGATCAAGTGCAACTGTCAGGAAATATAATAAATGTGATAATTATTGTAAGAGGAGCAATGCATTGGTCCTGGCTTGAAATTTCCCAAATGTTGCTCTCATACACTCCTAGAAAGTGGCTTTTACCTGAGTGCTGGGAAGCATGCCTGTGCATGCAGCACAGCACAGCTGGAGTTTCTCTGCAGGTAGGTGGCAGGGGAATGGCCACCTGCTACTGCGGAGGAGAGGAATGGGGCCAGGGGAAGGGGACAAGAGACAGAGAGAGAAATTGGTCAGAGAAAATGCTGAGGGCACCTTTTCAAGAAGTTAATCCTTTGGTAATTTCTCTGGGGCAAACATTTTGATTTTCATGAATCTGCTGCTTTCCGCCAGCTGAAGGAGCTTGCTCATCATGTTTGGGTATGGCCACAGTGCTTGTGCAAATGTCCTCAGAGACACTTGCATATTTTGAAACACACTGTGACCAGTGCCATATGAAGGGTGCAATGACTGAAAGGCATATGGTCATTATATGGTCATATATACCCAAGCATTTGCTTGGGTAATGACCTCTGGCCACTCACAGAGCAATGGGGTGATATTTGGGCTGCACCAACAGCCTAAAGAAGCATTAACAGCAGAAGAAACTGAGTTTAATATTTCAAGAATGGGAAGACATGTCTGTTTAATTGTGTTACAATAAATACAACCCTGAAAAACTATAGTTCTAAGTAATCAGAAAGTAGAGAGGTTAGTGTGTGAGACTTGAGCTGGGCGGAAAGAGAGTGGGGAAGAGAACTGAACAAAAATATGTGGTAAATTCAAGTCAGTGACTCCAATATGCCTGAGGAAAGACACACAAATGCACAATCACAGATTTTTCATTCCTGGAGCTTTTCAAGTATTTCAGTGGTACAAACTTTTGTCCTTTGATTGGTGTCACCTGTTAATTAATCAGGCAAAAAAGTACCAGCAATTAAACAGACTCATTATTACTGCAGGATATGTGGAAAAGGCAGCAGAGTTTTAGAGAGCATTTGAAGAGAATGCTTCTTCAATTAGGTTTGTAAAGCAAAAGGAAGTGTCAAATTTTCCCACTTAAATCTGTATACTAAATACTTAGCCGAAGACAAGCACTTAAACTAGCACATACTATGTTGTTTGCAGTGACACAGAGCAAGTCATGTACTGTGTGGATTTTTCATATTGATTCCTTCGCTAATCTGAAAGCAGCATGCAAGTGCTGTAAGGTGCTATAAAACTCTGCATTGTAACTTCAGCACATGATCTTGTTGATCTATGCCTGTTTACAAATTCAGCCTGGGCATCGTCTTGCCCTAGAACGTGAGTACAACCACAGCATTACCAAGTCCATCATATTTTTAGTGTGCTCATCGTGTCTGCTTCCCCACTTCATTGTTTTTGACAGAATAAACTCTGTTGACAAGGAATAAGCTGTGAATGTAAATGATCAAAACATCTACCGGCTCGCACTGAGGACACCTGGGGTATGCTGTATGGACAGCCAGAGCTTGAGTGAGAGTGCCGGGAGACAGAAGTGGTATGGCCAGCTGGGACTCTAGCTCACTTCTGGCTACAAACAACAATACGATGGCAATGAATTAGTGTTTGAAGTGTCCTTTGCTATTAAAGTTTTCAAGCAACAAAATACAAATGCAATAAATAAAACCAACGTAAGCTAAAGCCTCTCATAATCCTAAAAGTCAGAATTTTCTAGATGATCTGCATATAATAAAAAAAACATTAGGATCTCTTAAAGTAGTATTGGCTTCAAAGTCCCTAAGTACTTAGAAGCCTAATATTTAGCGGGCATTAAAAAGATAAGCTAGGATACGTACAGCCATTAGTCAAAAATCTGTGTTTCCCTTGATCATTACTTAGGCAGTGATTGCTTTCAGTTTACAATTCTATTGTAAGATTTTTTTTACAAGAAGTAGCCTCGTAAATTCTAGGGCTGTATCTTCCTGCGGTTCATTAGTTAGGGACCAGTTCAGTCCAGCTTTGGAATTCACCATGGAAAATATAGACATAGTAAATGTGGTTGAGGTTAAGATCGTTCTGTAATTTATGATTTGAGATGTAACTGAGCATAATTCAACCTAAAACTCTGCAAGCTTTCTACTTGTACAGCATGTTCTACAAAGGTTCCCAATGCCGTCTCAGGCTCAGTCTCTCCTTAAGCAATATGGATTACAAGTCTCACAAGGAAGAATGGGAAAAAATGCTTGTGATGCATGCTTGTACTTCCTTTTTCTAACTTTGTATTGAAGGATTCTTACAGTTTATGTCTCGATAACACTTGAAATCCACAACCTACAAGCTGATGAATTCTAGGACAATACTTTGGGAAATACTGAGCTACATGCTCGTCTTACAGTCATGCCCTGGGTATCTAGAGCTGGTCACTGTCAGAGATTTCAAACTGGGATAAATGAGCCCTCTAGTTTGACATGCTTCAGTCTTCATATGAAAAGCCATTAGGGTGAGGAGCACAGAATAATTTGGAAAATTAACCTTTTTAGATTTCCACTAACTTTGAAAAATTCAAGTTTCCATGGTCAAATTTGGCCAAGGTTAGAAAATCCATCCTAGTTTTCACAGAAGCTGTTGCATCCTCATGCAGTGACAGTAGATGTCATGCATGTCATACATGTCATGCAGAAAACCAGCTGCTGCAGCTCAGAGTAATGCATCCTGCTGTTGAGCCTCACAACTTTTGGATATAAAGATTTGTCTTCAACACATATATAGTAACTGTGCTGCTCTGTTCTGAAGTGGAGCATCTCCCTAAGAAGGCACCACCAGGCTGAACTGAAGTAGTCCAGCCAAGGCTACCCAAAGTGTTATACTACAGTCCAGTGGAAAATACTAAATAAGCAGCAAAAATAAAATGTTCAAGACAATGTCTTGCTAGGATAGAGACTTATGGAATGCCAAAAATAATCTTGTTCCTGCCAGTACTGAAATTCTCTCAACTCTTTTGCATCTGTAAAATGAGTGTAAGCAGACCTGGGGTAGACAAAGGCGGATCCTTTGACAGAGTGGCTTGTGCCCCGAGGGCATCACATGTATAATATATAAGGTAGAAAACAACCCAGTCATCCGTCTTCAGGCCCATAATCCTAAATATACACTTCTTTGTGAAAGCTATTTTGTATTTATGAGCTCCCATCTTAATACTGTTGGTTTCCTGGGTGTAGTTTCCTAGCAGATATCTCTGATATGTTGATAAGGAAGGAAGAATATAAACAGATCACCTGAACAACTTATTTATCTGAATGTCCATTCCATTTCATACAGGTACTAGAATAAATTCCTAGTCCACGTGATAGGAAACTTTTCTCTCCTTTCCCAAGAATGTGGTCGCAGTGTGTTTACTACCGTTTTTCATTTGTTTTAAAGGTACAGTATGAAAAAAGGCTCCAAACCCTAATTATGAAGGCACATGAGACAATGAAGAAGATGCTTTACCCTGGGTGAAAATTATTGCTGCCTTTTAGGATTTCCTCTGTAAGAAGCCTTTTTGGTTCCAGCAGATGGCATGCACTCATCAAAGCTTGCTGTGTGTGATCATAAATACTGCTCCAAGGAGCTTGCTGAGCTGTACAGCTAAAATAATGTGTCACAAGTGATTCTATTACTCTACACTTGATTTCTATAATCTCTTTAACATACTACAGAAGCTGGTATGTCTTCAAAACTAAGTTCCTTTGCTTTTTGAGGGCCCAGCCCAAGTAATTTTTGTTGATACTGTTTTCAAGGAACATGAGCAGAGTTTGGCCAAAGCAATTTTGTCAGAGCAATAGTTGTGATTAAATCAATCTGAATGTCTGGCTATAATAAAAGCATATTGGCATAAAAAGAGAAGCAGGGACTCTGGAAAAACATAACAAATGAGTAAGAGAAAAGAATGACTAGAAGTTTCTTTAACAGGATGCGTTTTAAGACAGAATATGCCATATGGTGAGAGAAAAAGCTTAAAATGTCTTTTTGGTTTTTCAGCTTGTGAGATAGCATTGTACTGGTGAACAAATATAGTCTGTTTATATTGTCATGCTACGAGACCTCTGCACTTTTATAGAGGTTTCTGGGACTCAGAGATTTCAGTGGTAAATTAGTTTTATATTTGTTTAAAATTTCCTTGTAAGTCAGATTTTGGAGAACAGCTGAGAAACACCATTATCTATAGTCAAAGCAGAATTAACATCTGTTAGGGTACGTAGGAGCAAATTGGGACTTTGAGTTTCTGTACACTAATCCAAATTCTGAAATTTTCTGCATAGAAGTTCAACTGTTTTCTTGTAGTCTCTTTAGTAGTTGCTCTTTGTACAAACAGTTTCTGGCTCTATCCACAATACTTTCTGGAAGAGAGATTTCCCCCACAGAAAGCACTGAGAAATGTTTTAGAACAGAATTAGTGCTGGATTCAATGCTATCTGCTGGCTCATTGACAAACATCCAATGGAACTAAATGCATTTTTTAGTTAATTGGTTGCTTTTTATTAAGGTTATCTGAAGTCTAGTCAAACTTGGATCTATTTGTGCCTTTTGCAGGGTTTAGAGAAAATACTGAAATTGTGAAGGGTCAGCTGTCTCAGACTTTAGCCACTGGAAGTCGGAGAGGAGCTCTGATTTTTTTTTTCCATCTTGATTTTTGTAGTTTTACTGGTTGAATGTGTATAGCAAATCTAGCACTATCCAGTCACTTCTCAGAAAACATTTACAAACTAAAGATCTTTTAGTACTTTGAGAAGCAACTTGTTGGATATATAGCTTCTAGAGCATATTGGAAAAGAAAGATGAAGCTTTGGTGTGAGAGGGAACTTATGTTTGCAGGTTAAAGCAGTATCATCTGTGGTCACTATTTTCAGTTGAAAGATACTTTGGAACTGTATTTCTTGAAATAACCTGGAAGTTTACAGCACTTCATTACAGCACAGCATTAATAAGACTCCTAATGCATCTGAATGGTACTTCCATGCTGCTATCAAAGCTATAGGGAACTTTCAAAGTGGATACCAAGAACAGTAGTCATTACGGGAGAGGCAAGGAGGATTTTCCTATTTTTTTTGTATTTTTTCTGCTCATTGACACATATCATGCTTTTGTTAATAAATGGTTAATATACAGATTTGGTGAGAAAAAAATTAAGCAATTAAGATTGGGTCTTTTTATCCCTAACAGTGTCTAGATGAATGTTAATAACTGTGTTCAGATTTAATTAAGACTTGTAGAGCTCAGATTAAGAATTGTAGAGCTCTGATGCACCAATTCAGCCATGGGGGTTTACATGTCCACTAGAAACTTGTTCTGTGCAAGTGATGTGGTCCAAAATCACTGGTGTAGCTGCTTTCAGTGACAAACCTGTGAGAATTTACTGCAGGAAAAAGTGTTTCAAGAGCCATCTCTCAAGAAATACATTCATAGGAGAACTTGCATTTTGTTTCCCATTGTCATGACAAAATGAATTCTTACTATTGATCTCAATCAGAGCTCCTTGTTCAGTTTGCCTTTCTGTGAACTACTATGAATTATATAATGTCCCCCCGCCCCTTCTACTCCTTTTTGCCCCTAGCCAGCATATCTAGGAGCTGCTGCGTTTCTGATCTCACATTCTCTCTGGCTTAATCTTTGCTCAGTGCCCTTGAAAACTACGTTAATCCTCAGTCATTTCATAGCCTTTTTCTTTGTGCTACCTGGCACACCCCAGGTAGAAGCAAATGCAAGATCATGATTTTACTTGCCTCTGAGTTTCTGAGCATGTAAGTAGATAATTTTTTGCACAAAGCACATCGTTATTATATCCTTTGCCATAATAATAATATGATTCATCCTTAATTCTATTACTCTTCCTTTCAGCCTCAGTACATAATTCTGGGGTAATGAAGCACGCAAGTTCCCAGGTTGTTACATGACTATAAAGCCCTATCAGAAATTTGTCAGTTAAAAAAGATATTCCACATGCGCATCACTACATAAATGAATGATCATCTTTATGGTAGGTATTATACTGTATGGTTTAAAACACACTTTCTTGCTTTAGACTCTGGATGATGGATAGAATACAATCCCTGTAGATAGAAATGCACCTTGTTTATTCCAAACAAGAAACAAACTGGCAGCCCTCCTTCCACAAAGAACTGATATCCCTTTAAAGTCTGACATTATAGTAAATCTGAATCTTTACCATGTTGTAGTAGGATTTGCTTTTTTAGGTTGATTAGGATTGAGATTCAGGATCAGAAAAGCAGAGATAGTAAACAGACAGAGCCAGAGCTTCACATAAATATGTCAGTGCCAAATTTAAAGACTTGTTAAAAAAAAAAGTTCATGTCCAGATCCTCAGATGGTATGAATCAGAGGACTTGGCAAATAGGAAGAATTATGGAAGCTTTTTCTTTGTCTGCTAAAATGTGAGCTATATTACAGATTCTGTCTTCCTGCAAACAGCTAATCTCTAACAAGGCAGTGTTATTTCACCCTGGAGATGCTCACAAGGAGAGGAGCTTAACATAAGTCTTTGGTCGCTCACTTCGCTTTGTAGACTGGTCATCGCATGCAGATGCAAGAAGCACCTTTGGGTCTTTCAGATATTTCTGCAAGGAGTGGATTTCTGATCACTAAAACTTTTGTCCTAGTAAAGTGCTGGGGATCTTCCTTGCCAAGGATCATGGAAGTCCACAGGACACCTGTCTTGCATGAGGTCTGGATAACTACCTTGGCTTTGTTCTTAGGAAGTGTAACTTAATCTCTGTCAGCCTTTGTCATGCCACTAAATTAGAAAGTTAGTTAACTCACTAATGTGCCCACACACAGACACTCCGACACACACTTTCTTTGAGGTGTTAAAATCAGGTTTTCATATGACTAGGTAAGACACTCCCGAAGGCACTGCTTTGTGGGGTCCCGCAGCCAGCAGGTTTGTGGCTGCTGGGTGGAAGGATACCTGTAAAGCTTCCTGTGGCTCCCTACCATCAGATCCACTACCCAGTGGGTAAAGAGTTGGTGTTACAGGTCTCCTTTTTGTAATTTACTGCAGAAATTTCCATCTCTCTTCTTTCAAGCAGCTAGGTGTTATCCTGATTTCTTTCTCCCCTGCCTACCTGACACTGCCAAAGCATTTCTAGGTATGCAGTTACATACCTGTTTGTGTAAACTGCAATTATCTGCTTTCTAACAAAGCCAATGTGATTCAATGTGGTCTGTTGGCTTCATGTGGTTTATGGTGCAGCGTTCCATGAAAAGTGAACTTTAGTTCACAACCTCTCCATAGGGACTCATTTTCTTTTCCATATAATATGCCATTAAAAGCTATATAAAATCCAAGTTGCAAGTTAATAGGAAAAATCTTGCACAGGAAGAAACTTTATCCACGCACTGCAGTCTGTCTAAAGAAATTATTCAAAGCCACGTATGTGGACATACGCAGGATGTGTGACTGGGAGTAGAAAACAATTCCTTCCTGCCTGGCAGATCCGTCATCTTTACTTCTCTTTCTTGTTGTTCAGATGTATTGCTGCAGCCCAGTTAATACATAAGTCAATACATTAGTCAATCAGACATAAAGAAACCCCAGGAGAGAAAAAAAAAAGTGTCTGCTCCACAGTGATAAGGTGAAAGACCTGGACTGGTATGTAAAAAAGGACCATGTGCTTGTAAAAAAATCGTGTCGTGTTATACTTCATTTTCCTCTGCTCCTGCTTTCAAATGGCCTCTAGACTACCTGTTCTCCACTGTACAATTAAGCTTTCTGAGCCAGATTCAAAAGCTGGAGAAACTGTTAAAGGAAGCATTTAGTGAGCAGGAACATCCTGACAATTCTAATAGGGTTTTAAAAATGCAGACAAATGGAGCCTAAGTTCAAAAATTGCAAACTCAGATCATGAAGAGTTGTTTTCTTAAATGACCTTATGGAAAAATATTTTTAAAAAATCAGAAGAAAGAGATACATGTAAATGCTAACTAATTTGAAGACAGGAGTGGGTTCAGGCAGACAACTCTTCCCTGCAGGTTCAGTAAGGATGCTGCTGGTCAGCTATTTAAATATCAAGTCATAGCATCATAGAATCATTTAGGCTGGAAAAGACCCTTAAGATCATTGAGTCCAACCGTTAACCTAGCATGGCCAAGTCCACCACTAAACCATGTCCCGAAGCACCACATCCACACGTCTTTTAAATACGTCCAGGGATGGGGACTCAACCACTGCCCCGGGCAGCCTGTTCCAGTGCCTGACTACCCTTTCAGTGAAGAAGTTTTCCTAATATTCAACCTAAGCCTACCCTGGTGCAACTTGAGGCTGTTTCCTCTTGTCCTATCGCTTGTTACTTAGGAGAAGAGACCGACCCCCACCTCACCACAGCCTCCTTTCAGGTAGTTGTAGACAGCGATAAGGTCTTCCCTCAGCCTCCTTTTGTCCAGGCTAAACAACCCCAGCTCCCTCAGCCGCTCCTCATAGGACTTGTGCTCTAGACCCTGCTCCAGCTTCGTTGCCCTTCTCTGGACACACTCCAGCACCTCAATGTCTTTCTTGTAGTGAGAGGCCCAAAACTGAACACAGTATTCAAGGTGCGGCCTCACCAGTGCCAAGTACAAGGGGACAATCACTTCCCTAGTCCTGCTGGCCACACTATTCCTGATACAAGCCAGGATGCTATTGGCCTTCTTGGCCACCTGGGCACACTGCTGGCTCATATTCATCTGGATGTTGAGCAACACCCCCAGGTCCTTTTCTGCCAGGCAGCTCTCCAGCCACTCTTCCCCAAGCCTTTAGCGTTGCATGGGGCTGTTGTGACCCAAGTGCAGGACCCGGCACTCAGCCTTGTTGAACCTCATACAATTGGCCTTGGCCCATTGATCCATCCTGTCCAGATCCCTCTGTGGAGCCTTCCTACCCTCCAACAGATCAACACTCCTGGCCAGTTTCTTGTTTGCACCAAAAATTTTCTATCTATCTGATTACCAGAAGATGAAAATCTGTTTGACTTCTGAATCATGGAAATGAACTTTTGTCTTATGGACTGAGTCATCCTCGTTGTGCTGTTTTTGTGCCTCTATTTGCATCTTGTCAATGATATTTAGCTCCAGAAGAATGCAGAACTTTTTGCACCTGCAACCTGCAGTCACATAACATAACTGCAAGAAGTTCCTATTGAGGTCAATGGAAGATGCACAGGTGTAAGTTAGGGCAGAATCTGGGCCCTTATGGACTGGATCCCCCTGGACCTGTCCTATTCCTCTGCTGTCTGTCACTGACATGAATGCACACTCACATGCACAGCTGTCTCCATACCAACAGTGCCACGTTAAAGAATGCAAGGAAGGGGCTTAAATATGTATAAGGCTTTCTTGTGCTTCAGATTTTCTTGCTGAAGGAAAAAAATAACGCATGACAGAGTAGAGCTTGACTGCACCCCAACTCATGAGCAGTGCTGGGACTCAAATGCAAAGCCAGAAGTGTACTAACATGAGCCCCTCCTACGCAACTGAACACCGCTAATATAATCTCTATGTTAATGGTACCTCTGTGCATAGGTATCACAAAACAGTGCAGAATGCATTTTAGCAGCTGTGATCTTTCAAGCATGCAAATGATTACGTTGGTTAAATAAATCATTGTTCCATTGTGCTGAGCTTCTATGGCTATTCAAACAAACAAAGCATTCTGAATGCTCATCTGAAACCCATCAGAGCAAAACCTCTTTTAGTCTAACTTCACTGAAGCCAGAACATGATAATATAAATTAATTCTGCTCATTATTTTCATATGTCATAGTGAAAAGCAGCCAAACAGCTAAGCTCCAAAATAGGCCCACAGAGAACTGTAAGAACTGAGACCTTCAAAGAAGATAATATTTTCTGCCAACTACAGGCACCAGAAAACGTTGACAGGACTTATAAAAAAAATGAACCAAATGTTGGAAAATGTGTAGTCACATGAAAGAGCACATACCAAGAGCTAGACATTTGTGGTGGCTTTTGAATGATTGAGTATAATCTTCTGCCTAGCCCAGTGTCACCTATCCTCCCTTTTGAGGCAGCACTTATGCCCAGAAAATGAGAGGAACTCCTTTGATCCCAGGAGATTTGATTTTTATTCACCTTAGGAGAATAAAGTGGGGTCTCAAAGCAAATACAATCTGTATTTTCACTGACTTCAAATACACTCTACTCTGCCAAGACGATATGTAAGTGCCTTAATAGAAATGAGCATCAGAATTGAAGTGGAAGTTTACTGCCTTTTAAGCAAAGAAACAATCTCTTGCCTGAATAATCAAGAAGTTAGCTACTTGCTCTTTCCACTGTCCCTCATCCCCACAGTATGCACAAGGTACAAGAAAAAAATCTGTCCATAAGCACTTGATTTTAGATTATCTAAATATTAACAGTTAGTTTTGCATGTGCTATATGAGTGCTCATATACAGTGCTATATGAGATAATCTATTTATCTGCAATTTTTAAGCT
Source organism: Theristicus caerulescens (assembly GCA_020745775.1). Classification (NCBI taxonomy): domain Eukaryota; kingdom Metazoa; phylum Chordata; class Aves; order Pelecaniformes; family Threskiornithidae; genus Theristicus; species Theristicus caerulescens. The sequence goes on along the minus strand of CM036564.1, from coordinate 22,204,703 downwards.
GTAGTGTGTTTCTGTTGCTGGTTGCTATGCATAATGGTGTCAAAATGCAGGAAAACAATTTATTAAAACACCAAGGTCCCTGGGATTTTTTGTTCCTATTTCCTCCAAACATTTTTCTTAGGTTTTATTTTACTCCCCTCTGGGAAAAATCTGCTGCTCTATTTCTTTTCAACTGCTTCTTTCTTTCTCATATTTCCACTGAAGTTTCTAGGCCTAAAAGGTCAGAAAAACTGTTTGCTTTTCCTTGGTTACCAAATATAACTCCTTTCCTCACAAAAGTTAAGCGTTAACAATTTACGCAGTGCTTGAGTGACAATGCCCTTTTATTTTCAGTCAGTTATGGGGAAAGAACTCTGCATCTCCCAAATACTTACCCAGCTTGGCGTAAACCTAGAGTAGAGACTAGAAGAAAAAAAAAAAAAAATTTATCTAAATGAAAAATGTAAGCAAAGATCATAACAAGGCTAGCAAAAACAGATGTTGTGGACAGGGTAAATTAGCGGAGACTGTGTTTAATCTCTATAAGGTATTTCAGCTGTGTCAGTTAATCAAGCAGGTAATTCTCAGTATAAAAGTCTGCTTTGGTTAGCACTGCTTGGAGGTTAATTTCGTCTTTACTTTGGGGGGGTGGTGGCGGTGCATAGTAATCTTGGTGAATTGTCACTGACAAGAGCTCATCCTAGCAATCAGTGGAGTTGCGCAGGAGTAAATGACAGCTGAATCTGCCCTGAAGGATATTTGTTCACAAAGCTTGGATCAGGGTTGTATCCCTTTCCCTGGAGAGACAGTGTAACACCAATGACTCGGGATCGTGTGCTGTGTTCATGACAGGGATAGGAAGTATGGATCTGCTCCACCCCACACAATCAGCTTACTCCTATTCCATATGTAGGGGAGGGTCTACTCTGGTTGCTAGATAAAAGATGAGTGACTAGAAAAACTTACGGAACATCACCAGGACACGAGTGATTTCACTAGCTGGATGTGAGGAGTCCAGACTGTCTGCCACAGCTCTTGTGAACTTAGGGCTCAAGCATCAGCTTACCAAGAAACTTCTAGTTTGAGTTGAAATAGAGTTGTGTGCTGCTAAATTAATTATATCAAGACAACAGCTGCTGTGCTTCTTTTGGGAGACAATCTGGAACTATATTGCTCCACTGTGCCATGGCATGTGCTGTAGTGTGGGGGTTTATTTTCTTAGATTAGATATATTTTTCAATAGATATATATTTCACAGTGGAGCTGGTAAAGCTCATCATATACAGCCACAATACAACAGGCCATGCAGGGGAAACAGTTAAAATACTTTTATTGTGCAAAGCATACATTAGCTTTGGCATCACTCCTGCTATGTGATGTCCAGTTGTTAAACGTTGTATTTTACATCAAAATATTCTGGTCAGGTCTCAGCCTCTTCACAAAAATTAAAAAAAAAAATGCAAAAACAAACACACAAAACTACTACAAATAAGAGTAACATAAGCTTTAGTCTGCATTAACGTGGTTTATTTTAAGCCTCTTGCTGCCACTAGGCCCTTCTATTGAATTTTAACTGCACTATGTAGTTTTTTTCTTGTTATTTGTAAGACATTAATGAATTCTGAGTGGAGATTTAGTCATTTACTGGGGACATTTAGTCATTTACCATGGAGCTTGATTTGGCCTAGGGACTGGTATTACAAGTGACACCCTGAAACATGACTTGCCTTTTTGCTGTGGGAGAAGAACTTTTCTCCCTCGATAATTTTACAACCATGTTGTTTCCTCTGAGTTAGCATTTAATATACATTCTGTGAGTTTAACATCATTATATGAGTGAGTTTAATCATAGTCATATCAGGACAACCAGGCGACCAGGCCCAGTCAGCATGTGTTTACGGAAGGCAGGTCTTGCTTGACCAACCTGATCTCCTTCTATGACAAGATGACCGGCTTAGTGGATGAGGGAAAGGCTGTGGATATTGTCTATCTGGAATTTAGTAAAGCCTTTGACACCGTTTCCCACAGCATTCTCCTGGAGAAACTGACTGCTTATGGCTTGGATGGCTGTACTTTTTGCAGGGTAAAAAACTAGCTGGATGCCCAGGCCCAAAGAGTTGGGGTGAATGGACTTAAATCCAGTTGGTGGCTGGTCACGAGTGGTATTCCCCAGGGCTCAGTACTGGGGCCAGTTCTGTTTAATATCTTTATCAATGATTTGGATGAGGGGATCGAGTGCACCCTCAGTAAGTTTGCAGACAACACCAAGTTGGGTGGAAGTGTTGATCTGCTGGAGGGTAGGAAGGCTCCACAGAGGGATCTGGACAGGATGGATCAATGGGCCAAGGCCAATTGTATGAGGTTCAACAAGGCTGAGTGCCGGGTCCTGCACTTGGGTCACAACAGCCCCATGCAACGCTAAAGGCTTGGGGAAGAGTGGCTGGAGAGCTGCCTGGCAGAAAAGGACCTGGGGGTGTTGCTCAACATCCAGATGAATATGAGCCAGCAGTGTGCCCAGGTGGCCAAGAAGGCCAATAGCATCCTGGCTTGTATCAGGAATAGTGTGGCCAGCAGGACTAGGGAAGTGATTGTCCCCTTGTACTTGGCACTGGTGAGGCCGCACCTTGAATACTGTGTTCAGTTTTGGGCCTCTCACTACAAGAAAGACATTGAGGTGCTGGAGTGTGTCCAGAGAAGGGCAACGAAGCTGGAGCAGGGTCTAGAGCACAAGTCCTATGAGGAGCGGCTGAGGGAGCTGGGGTTGTTTAGCCTGGACAAAAGGAGGCTGAGGGAAGACCTTATCGCTGTCTACAACTACCTGAAAGGAGGCTGTGGTGAGGTGGGGGTCGGTCTCTTCTCCTAAGTAACAAGCGATAGGACAAGAGGAAACAGCCTCAAGTTGCACCAGGGTAGGCTTAGGTTGAATATTAGGAAAACTTCTTCACTGAAAGGGTAGTCAGGCACTGGAACAGGCTGCCCCGGGCAGTGGTTGAGTCCCCATCCCTGGACGTATTTAAAAGACGTGTGGATGTGGTGCTTTGGGACATGGTTTAGTGGTGGACTTGGCCGTGCTAGGTTAACGGTTGGACTAGGTTAACGGCAGCGCTAGGTTAAAGGTCTTTTCCAACCTAAATGATTCTATGATTCTAAACTACTGATTTTGTGATGTGCTGCACAAGACGATTCTCTTATCCTTCACAGAAGGTTTTTATTCCTTTGTTTCCCCTTCTCTCCGCCCACCCCCCCCCCCCCAACATACTCAAAAGCCTGGAACAATACTTTGTCTCTGGTCTGGTGATAAAAAAATCTCATTGCTATGAGCAGTGCTAACAGTGCAAATGCTTAGATTATTGTCCTTTATGGTACCATTTTTCAAGTGATGATATTCATCTGTCAACGCTTTTTGTAACAGATCTGCATGGATAGCATATTTTAGTATTGGGTCTTTTTCTTAAAAAACCCCATACCAATCAGAATTTCAGTCCATGCTGAAGGTTCGCTTACAATCCTGAAGAGTTGGAGAGTGTAAACCCCAGATTTTGCACTTGAGGGGAGCACACATTACAATTTGACCTCTTCAGGGATCTGCTTGGTAGAGTATGATGGGATAAAGCCCTGGAGGGAAGAGGGGCCCAAGAAAGCTGGTCAATATTCAAGGATCACCTCTTCCAAGCTCAGGAGCGATGCATCCCAACAAAGAGGAAGTCAGGCAAAAACGCCAGGAGGCCTGTATGGATGAACAAGGAGCTCCTGGACAAACTCAAACTCAGAAAGGAAGCCTACAGAGGGTGGAAGCAATGACAAGTAGCCTGGGAGGAATACAGAGGAATTGTCCGAGCAGCCAGGGATCAGGTTAGGAAAGCTAAAGCCCTGATAGATCTGGGCCAGGGATGTCAAGAGCAATAAAAAAAGCTTCTATAAATATGCCAGTGATAAAAGGAAGACTAGGGAAAATGTGAGCCCTCTCCAGAAGGAAACGGGAGACCTGGTTATCTGGGACATGGAGAATGCTGAGGTACTCAATGACTTTTTTGCCTTAGCCTTCACTGGCAAGTGCTCTAGCCACACCACCCACGCCACAGAATGTAAAGGCAGGGACTAGGAGAATGAGGAACTGCCCACTGTAGGAGAAGATCAGGTTCAAGACCATCTAAGGAACCTGAAGGTGCACAAGTCCAGGGACCTGATGAGGTGCATCCACGGGTCCTAAGGAAACTGGTGGATGAAGTTGCTAAGCCACTAATATTTGAGAAGTCGTGGCAGTCTGGTGAAGTTCCCAGTGACTGGAAAAGGGGAAACATAACCCCCATTTTTAAAAAGGGAAAAAAAGGAAGACCCAGGAAACTACAAGCCAGTCAGCCTCACCTTTGTGCCAGGCAAGAACATGGAGCAGATTCACCTGGAAACTATGCTAAGGCATATGGAAAATAAGGAGGTGATTGGTGACAGCCAACATGGCTTCACTAAGGGCAAATCGTGCCTGACAAATTTGGTGGCCTTCTACAATGGGGCTACAACATTGGTGGATAAGGGAAGAGCAACAGATGTTATCTACCTGGACTTGTGCAAAGCATTTGACGCTGTCCTACATGACATCCTTATCACTAAATTGGAGAGACATGGATTCGACGGATGGACCACTCAGTGGGTAAGGAATTGGCTGGATGGTCGCACTCAAAGAGTTGCAGTCAACGGCTTGATGTCCAAGTGGAGACCAGTGACGAGTGGTGTTCCTCAGGGGGCGGTATTGGGACTGGCACTGTTTAACATCTTTGTCGGGGACATGGACAGTGGGATTGAGTGCACCCTCAGCAAGTTTGCTGATGACACCAAGCTGTGTGGTGCAGTTGACATGCTGGAGGGAAGGGATGCCATCCAGAGGGACCTTGACAGGCTGGAGAGGTGGGCCTGTGCAAATCTCATGAAGTTCAACAAGGCCAAGTGCAAGGTCCTGCACATGGGTCGGGGCAATTCCAAGCACAAATACAGGCTGGGTGGAGAATGGATAGAGAACAGCTCTGAGGAGAAGGACTTGGGGGTGTTGGTTGATGAGAAATTCAACATGACCCAGCAATGTGTGCTTGCAGCCCTGAAAGCCAACCATATCCTGGGCTGCATCAAGTGTAACCAGCAGGTCAAGGGAGGTGATTCTCCCCCTCTACTCCGCTCTTGTGAGACCCCCCTGGAGTACTGTGTTCAGCTCTGGGACCCCCAACATAAGAAGTACATGGACCTGTTGGAGCGAGTCCAGAGGAGGGCCATGAAGATGATCAGGGGGCTGGAGCACCTTCCCTATGAGGACAGGCTGAGAGAGTTGGGATTGTTCAGCCTGGAGAAGAGAAGGCTCTAGGGAGACCTTATAACAGCGTTCCAGTACCTGAAGGGGGCCTACAAGAAAGCTGGAGAGGGATTTTTTACAAGGGCACATTGTGATAGGACAAGGGATAATGGCTTTAAACTGGAAGAGGGTAGATTTCGATTCAATATAAGGAAGAAGTTCTTTACTATGTGGGTGGTGAGGCACTGGAACAGGTTGCCTAGAGAAGCTGTGGATGCCCCATCCCTGGAAGTGTTCAAGGCCAGGTTGGATGGGGCTTTGAGCAATCTGGTCTAGTGGAAGGTGTCCCTGCCCATGGCAGGGGAGTTGAAACCAGATGATCTTTAAGGTCCCTTCCAACCCAAACCATTCTATGATTCTATGAATATGGTATTAAGTTCCTGGAAATTCAGGAATGTCCTTAAAGAGCTTTGTGTCCTCATTTCCTTCTCTTCTCAGAGGGTATTTGGGTATCTACATGGCTGAACTTTTTAAGAAGATGGTTGCTATCATGTAAAAGCTCTGGTTTTTTTGACCACCTCAAGCAGGGCTGGCTTCGGTTCACTTGGGATATAATCCTGTATCAGTCACTGCAGCTGTCCACCATCCCCTCCCTTCATGAACCTTTGTTTATATTCTGACCAGACTTGGAGTGGAAGAGGGATCTGGCCAGCAAACACCATGCTGTCACTTAGAAATGGATGGGAATAGAAATAAGGCTTGAATATAAGAGCAGGACCAGGGGCCTGCTTCTGCATGGGAGGACTTATTTCAGCAATGGTGTCAGGGGAATGATATGCTTCCATTGTCTGTCTGAGAAAAGGCGCACAGCTGATGAAGCAGATATGTGTGAAGTGGCTTTCCTTTGGATGGTATGAAGCTATAGGCATGGCGTCAGGTGGGAAAGGGTCCAGGAAACAACACTAAACCTAGTCTAGAAAGACATAACATCATCAAGTGCTTCTGTTTACTAATCCATTCCAGTTCTAATTATTTGCTAATGGAAGAGTCTTTAAGGTTTTCTTTTGAATTACTTTCAACTGTCCATATTTCAAAGTTTCAGAGGAATATATAATCAACCTGTAGTGAATAATAGGTCTAAACAAGTTATACATTTGTGTTCAGAGTGAAGTGAAACTAGATGTAATCCCCAGTTGCAAAGTTTGGATCCCAAGTTCCTTGATTTTGTGGCACACTTCCACCAGTGATTTCATGGCTTTGTGGCCCATGTGCCTGAAAACTGCAGACACTGTCACATCTTTCTCAGAATTCCTCAAATAATTGCTAGGCACATTATTCCCTGGTTAATCCTTATGTATCTCTGATAATTGCATTCATAAGTCTTCAAGAAGTAGGCATGCCTTACATTGAAGCTGTCAGCATGTGCACTGATATTTTTGTTTGTTATTCCACCGTCAGCAGTACATTTCATTGCAATCACCATTGTAAAATATTTCAAAAGGTACAAAATAAAAATTACAACACTTGGAGGGTTTTTTCCCCCTTAAAAAAAGAGAATATCCTCTAATGCATTTGCTGCATACTTTTTTAACAACCAAATGCACACGAAAGAAATGCCGTTTCACTTTGAAAAGGAAAATCATGGGACTATTTGCATCAAAATGACTGAATTCTTATTACAGGTCTAATCGTAACTTTCTGTTGGAAACTTTATGAAGACAGCAAGCTATACTATATATAAGAAAAAATTGTTTTGATTCCCTGGAAATGGTCTAGTACTAAGAATGTCAAAACTTTATATATGTTTTCAGACTTGTTTTTGGTCTGTAGACCTCAGTCTACTGTTGCAGAGCAAGATTTGGTTTCCTTTTTCCAAAATCTCGTCCTAATCTGGCATAAGACCAGATCTCAAAATATATATATTTTTTTGATAATAAAAAAATTTGTTCTTTACCCATTTCTCATATTTAAGTAGACAGCCTTAACTTTTAGAGAAACCATATGTTTTATCTGTAGTAGTATTTTTAGTATTTTTTCAAGTACATTTTAATATTTTATATATAAAAAGGGAGTCTATTGCTAATGATTTCTCAGGCGTTGAGCAAGTTAGAAGCATGGCTTCCAAAGTCCTGCACTCATGTGCATATCACTTACTCAAATATAAGCCAGAGTTAGTAAAAAAAATTTTTCCTCTAAACACTGCCAGTTCAATGAAACCAAAGGTTTTCTTGGGGAATGTGTAGTTTTCTGACTAATTTACAGTGGCAGTTGTTCATTAGAACCAAGTTGAAACAGATTCTTTTGACCTCAGCATTCTGATTGTATTACAATAAAATGTTAATGTTGAAACTAAATGTTTTGGGAAGATTAAGCAAAATATTCTGGAATGCTTTATTTTGCAAATAAATCCTCATTTTTAAACTCTTTTCTTGAATTGGAATTAAATAAAGTATTAAAATCTGCATTTTCATGCTAATAGAAACTTTGTTCTTCAGCCACCTCTCCTACTTAAGTAGACAGCCATGATCTTTGGGGAAACTGAATTTTCCAGCTGAAGTTTAAGCCATGAAACAGTTGGAATGATGTGTCCAGTGAATTAATTCTGTTTACATCTCCACTGTTTGAGAGATAACCGCAAAAAATACCTTAAAGCCTACACCTTTAGAAGGACAAACCATTGCCATTTCAGAGATGTCTTCAGAGCAGTAAATATACTGTGTTTGTAAAATGTGGGAAGTGATGGAATATGCATCAGATTCCCCAGTTATAGATGATGGAAGTAATCCAGACTTTCCTCTCACTTTTGGCATCTTGTGCTATAACTTTTACTTGATTTTCATTTTTTATTCTAGTGCCAACAATATGCCAAAGCAAGTAGAAGTGCGGATGCATGAAAGTCATTTAAGTCCAGTGGAGCACAGATCCAGGAACATATGTGTGCAGTTCTGCCAGTCGCTCCACAGGAATCTGCTCCTGACCCTTACTGTATTTGGTAAGCTACATCTGCTGGTCTGGACATTCCGTGTGTATCTGTATTTGTTCGTGTACCACAGATCCTGTCTGTGGTCACCAGTTGTTCCAGCTGAACGGCCAGAGAGTAAATAGGACACCCATAGGCATTGCCACTTTAGTTCAGGTGTGCAGGGTATTACTGACACAACATGGAGCAAATCCACACCACTGAGATACATTCTATATCTGGTTTGGAATGGAGTGTAACCTAAGTCCCAAGACCAGTCAGATTGATGTAATTCAGTAGAACTAAATGCACTACACATTTTTTCTGTGTTATTCGAAAAAAGACAAAAACTCTTCAAAATTTCCTTTCCTTCATCTTCTATCTCTCAGTTCATGCTCTGCTGCTTTTAAGGTTTGTCCTCCTCTCTGTAGCTGTAAGCCAGTGCTCTGTGATCTCATCCTGAATATTGCCTCTGGCTTTAGCAGCTTCCAAATATGGAACAGTTTGACATTTTATTGTGGTTCACTGGCCTGTTTCTTTTTCACTGAAAGGCTAACAGCCAAATGCAGCAAATTCACAGACGTACTCTATTTTGTTACTGTTTGAAAGACCAGCTGCAGCGGGTCTTGAGCTGGAAATTTCACATCCATATTTTTCAGCTTTAAAAACTCGTAGTGCTGAAGTGTTTAGACAGTATTTGCTTTGAATCATCTTTAGAAGGTGCCTGATACAGTTCCAGAAAAAGTTTTAAATGCACATGTATTTTCCATTGTATCAAACTGATACTTCAAAGAGTCATAGTTGCTGCAAATCAGAACTCAGGCTTTGCTGTCAAGTTTTACTACACTTTAGATTTGGGCTTGGGATCAGGAAGACAAAGGCATCCTGGATGTAAACATAAAATATCCATTCACAAAGACCATGTTATGAAAGTAAACATGGCCTTTTTTTCCCTAGACTATGCTTTAACAGCCTCAATCCTGAGAGAGGGGTTTAGGTGTTATCACTGTACAAATCTAAATAAGTGATGAAGGGATTGTTTGTGATTTGAGAACATTAGCACAAAGAGAAAAGAAGGATGCAGACTATCAAAGGGAAGGATTAATAAATGAGTACTAAGAATCAAGTTTTCTTCAATGATATGCGCAGTATGCCAGACCACGCACTCCCTTCCAAAACCCCCCAAATGAGACTTGCATCTATTTTCCTCACAAGACTGTTCTAGCTTTCCTTCAGGGATTTTCTTAGGCTGTAAAATAGCTACTTATCCTGATTTTGTTTTCAAGTGATACCATTCTTATGTTGAGAGCTAGATGTTGTACTCCAAAGAGCTGGGTCCTAACCCTGGCTCTTCTGTCAGTTCTGTATGGCCTTGTATAAATCACTTCACCTCTTGGTGCCTCAATTTTGCCAGGTGGAGAATGATGATATGTATTATATTTGACTATCCTTCAATGTATTGCAAAGCCTACACAGTATTAGTAAACCTCAATAACATTATGATTTGCAGCAAATTTGTATTTGCAGAAGCAGAATAGTACAGTAGGTGTAAGCTCAGCTGGCAGAAGGTTCTACATCAGGACCACTTCTCTTTAATCATGAGATACATGGTGTGTTACAGCCTCATATGAATCAGAAGGCTGACTTCCAAAATCTGTCTCTGTACCAAAAAACACCTGCCTTGTGTAACCATTTTTCTTCTAGGCTGTTCTTCTGGGTAATCAATGTGCATTCAGGTATATTTATGGTACCTACCTATTCTCTTTTATTCTTCTTCCAGGTGTCATCCTGGGTGCACTGTGTGGGGGTCTTCTTCGTCTAGCAACACCTATTGACCCTGACATCATCATGTTAATAGCCTTCCCAGGAGATATACTTATGAGGATGCTAAAAATGCTGATCCTCCCTTTAATAATCTCCAGTTTAATCACAGGTAAGATCTATTAGCCATAAATACTTTAAGATGCTTGCTACAGATATCAGCTGGTTTGCTTTTCGTGATGTAGGAAGAATAATAGTGTGACCCTGTCAGGGATTTTGCAGCTGCAGTGTGTATTTCAGAGTTAATTTCTGATTAACTTCATTGGCTTTAGTACATAGATGGTCCAGTGAATTTATTTGCAAACACATGCACACGTACTACCTTCTTGAACATCAGAAATTTCTTAATATGCCGTTTCACCTAATTCCTGGATTGGACCTTGCAAATAAGATGGCATGACGCTAGCGAGCCTAGTCTTCTTAAAGATGTGGTGTCAGCCAGACCATGACGAGTTTGTGGCAATCAAGGGCAAAAGAAGGTATGATATCTTCTCTATTTTTCAATGCCTTCTCTGCAATTAGATGGAATCTTAAATGGTTCTCCTCAAATTAGTAGCAGCAGACATTGTTCACATAACTGGAGGGAGAAGCTTTAGTAATCTATCTAGTGGTGAGAATTTTACAAGGACAAAAGTAGGCACCTGTAGGCAGTCAGTAAACTTTGCAAATTATAAAGGATTTTATTTGATGATTATTGAACTGGATATTGAATTTCAATATATTTGTTTGTTTCTTAAAATAAAACACCTGCAGGACTGTCTGGTTTAGATGCTAAAGCAAGTGGCCGATTGGGTACAAGAGCCATGGTCTACTACATGTCCACCACTATTATTGCTGCGGTGCTGGGCGTGATTTTGGTTTTAGCCATCCATCCAGGGAATCCGAAACTCAAGAAACAGCTTGGTCAAGGGAAGAAGAATGATGAAGTATCTAGCCTGGATGCTTTCTTGGATTTGATCCGAAACCTGTTCCCTGAAAATCTAGTCCAAGCATGCTTTCAGCAGGTAAATCCTTCTACTCCTTGGTAATATTTTTTACATCTTTTACTTACCAGAGACATCTGTAGAGTTAATGTCATTGTTTAGGTGAATGACAAAAATGATGATGCAAAGAGAAATACAGGCCTTAAGTCTTGAGCAGGTAAATGAAAGAACATTATTTATAGCTGCTTTGTTTTATGTTGTAGTTATTATTTAAATTCATAGATTTTTTAAAGAAGATGCTTTTACTTTGTTATAAAGTACACTTAAATTTTTTCCTCACTTTTTATACAATACATATGGTAATGAAGGCTGGCTTGGGGCTGAACAGCTGATGAATTATGGGATCTTTCACCCAGGCTGAATTTGATCTTGGCTGTTAGTTACAGAGCTGATGGTTCTGCAATGCCCTGTTTGTAATATATGGATGATCTTCATTCCAGCTGGTTGCCAGTGGAAATGTACCCCAAAACCCAACCTCTCGTCCTCTCATAACTTCTATTGCTGTATTAGAGTCCAGACTAGGTGGGGATAATACAGTCAAGTGGCTGACCCACCTACAGGTGGCTCCATCAGGCCAGGTTTGAAGCATGCTGGGAAAGAAGGATGCTTGCACCGTGTGTTGCTTCCTCTGTAGGTAGATAACTTTGTCTAAAAGCTTTTCACCAATGCTCAATCAAAACAACTTCACTTCAAGGAGTAAAATAAATGAAAAATGCATACTTCCTAATTTCTGCTTAAGCGTATTTCTTGTATGTAAGCTGCCTTTTCCTACAACTAAATCATTTGGTAATAATGCAGACTTTTTTCTTTTTGGATGGAATAGAGTTTTTTGCCAAACCCGTTCTTAAGTGTTCCTATGTGAAATGGCATGATAGCTAGAGCTGTGGTTATGGCCAAAGAATAAAGTGAAGAGGGGGAAGGGAGAAGAAGCCATGGGGGGTGGAATAAAGGGCAACCTAAGCTGCCAAAAGGGCTTGGATTGCTTCACTTCTTCCATGGGCTTCCACATAAAAACAAATAGTCCTTGGGGGTTTAAAGAGAGAACATTCTTAATATTTCTAAATCATCATGGGAATGTCAGTCATGTGGTCAAACTGTGGATGGCTAAACATCACATGTAATGTGAAATGTATTTTTGCAAAACTGAGTGAGGGGAGAGCAGGGTGCTTATGTTTTTTTCTTCCTTTCCCTCATTTGAACTGTGGAAGAGAGAAGAATTAAATTTCTGGTCAGTTGAAAGTGGTCAAATATCTCGACAAAGTGACAAAAAGCAGGAGAAAGAGGAATTAAGCTACCCATGTCAGATAGTTTTCTTGGAACCTTAATATTGCTTTTTCAGTGTGTGTAATATTAATGTTCAGGTCACTTCACTAGTTATGGATCACCAGTTCCATTGACTGTTTTTTAAACTTAGTCAAAAAAGCTACTGAGCTTTTTGGCTTTCCAATGTTTAATTTTATCAGATTCCAAACTAATTGCCAGTGAAAGCCTCTGCCACAAAGCCACCTTTCATTTGCAAAGTAACGGCTCCTTTCCAGATGGAACTTGTGCCTTCTATTAGCCCTTAACTCTTCAGTAAGGAGATAGGCTTTACTTGTCTCTCTCTTTATTTAGAAAGAAAATTAACTGCTTTTCACAATGTCAGCATATATTTTCTCTTCCTACATTTATACAGACTCTCTACATGAGCATTCAGTGTTTCCAGGTTGCCTTAGGAGGAAGTAATTTTTTGCAGAAATCCTGCAAAGAATGATTTTGAAGGGTGCACAGCAATGATACTGTGTGGCTGTGATCTGTGGGGGAGTTTTACACGCCTTGCCTTGTGAGCAGGCAGAAAGCAATTAAGGGATTCACTTGCAATTTTGAGACAATTCATTTAAATACTGAACTCTGAACCATCATGGGATTTCAATATCTCTTGAATTTTTGCATAGTCCACAAGAAAGTCTTAATTCATAATGAAAACTACTATTCCAGCAGAGACTTAAGATCTTATGTGCCATGAAAGAGAATGGAACTATCATCTATAAATATGACTGTGGCATTTAAATGGTTTTCTGGCCTCAGATGTTGTTGTCAGAATCTAAACTTGATGTTAGGTTCAGCATTTTTAGTGACTGTGCCTTGTGCAAAGAAGGGCTGAGGACCTTTGACTTAAGTGACTGTAGTGGAATTCGTGAGTGTGTAGAGTCTAATGCTTTAAGTTTTATTTCTGTGACTCTGTTCTTACATTCTGGATGCTTCACACAAAAAATACTGTCTTGACAGCATCTCTCAGATAAAATATAACTCTGAAAAAAATGTTAACATGCAGGAATGTTGGGTTGTTTCAGGACAGCTGAAGAGTTTCTCATTCAAAGCTATGTAGGTTTTCTGTCTGCATCCCCCTCTTTAGATTTAGACAGCAGGTTTTGAAAGGAGGGGTTTTAAAATATATGGATCGAATCTGGATCACCATCCATAGTACTACAATGTCCCTCTCAACAAGAAAGAGGTGCAAATGTTCTTTGAAAGGCTAATGCACTGTTTCTGATGCCTTGTTCAAAAATGTTTCTAAGGACAAGGACAGTAGGGAGCAGATGGAAAACCACGGCAAACTGGTCATAGCTTCCTAACCGTTTTGCCTGTCCCAGAGCCATGAAGAGGCAGGAAAGGCTCAAGGTGTGAAGTGGGAGGAAAATGTCCCTTCTAAAAGCAGCAAGTCACAGATCTCTCTTTTTCCACTCCCTCCTCCTGTTTTTCCTAGCTGTAAACTCAAGCCCATTTCTCCCCCTGCCATGCCTTCCCAACTTTCCCTTGACCCTGCCTTTCATGTGCCAGGAGGGGTCCAGATCCATTCAGATGCTGATGTCTTCTTTTTGAGGTGGTCAGATTTGATTTAATAGGTATCTGGCAGCTTTGATAATTTTTCTGTTATCTGTCACTCACAACATTTTAATTAGAGAGCTCAGGGGACTGTGTGTATTCCATTTTGAGCTCTTACAGTCACCAAGTGAAGTGTTGGAAATGTCCTAAATTTTTGATTCAAGTTAACCATCAAACTATGATAACTTGAGCTGGGCAGACAATCTTGAATAACAAGCCTTACTGCAGAGTTCCTGCTGTGACTGATCTTAGAGGTGCCCGCCTTTTGGTGCTAAATAAATGGTATCAACATGTAACATACAATCTGTGAAGCACCATTTGTGAGCCATCTGGACAAAGGGGCTAACTATCTGTAAAATGTTACAACATAGTGGTAAGGAACAAGTATTTGCCATACTTTTCACACTAGGGTCATGAGGAAGACTCCCAGGACTTTGTGACTCTTGGAACTATTGAAAAACAAACTTATTTTTGGAAGAGGGGGTAAGAGGTTGTGGAATGCATGTCTAATCCTTTAAAAATATAGCTCCCTGGAATTTCAAATGAAGACTTCTTTTATTATTATTTCCTGATCTCCCATATGGATTACATTCAGTCTGTTTCCATTCTCATCCTCCCTTTTTATTGCCTTCAGATCCAAACTGTCACCAAGCAAGTGCTGGTGCCACCACCCATTGAAGAACCATCTAATGTCACTGACTCTGCTTTTGCTATGATGAATGAGACAGTGCGCGAAGCACCACCAGAAGCCCAGCTGGTCATTAAGAAGGGACTTGAATTTAAGGATGGCATGAATGTCCTGGGTAGGAAAACTTTTTGCCTGTCAAATATGTACATCATATGTATGACACAGTTTTTGGCTGTGACTGGGTAGCCAGTGTTGTCTGATCTGCTCTTCAGTGCAAATTTAGTCTCCCCAAATAATCATGAAATGTTATCACCTCCTGGCTGCCCATTGAGATGAAAATCTAATGGTCTTACTAGAAATACGACTGTATCACAGAAACAATCAAGTGAATGATTCTGGATTGGCAGTTTTGCAGGTATTAATTGGAGTACAGTGAGAAAGCATGTAGGAGATACCCAAAATATCCTTCATCCTAGAAGTAGCCTACCTAGACTAATACTAATGCATATTGCCAAAACAGTATGGGGGAGAGCTTCAAGAGCCAGTGCTTTACCCACCCGATGAATTTGAGCTCACTTGTTTCCAATAGGTGTCTCAGGCATGCTGAACTAGAATTTGGCTTGAGGCAGAGCCTGAAGTGAGAGGTGGGGTGTGAACCGCACCACCCAAGAAAAATCCCAGAGAGGCTTGACACATCTCTGAGTCACAACTCCCTCCTTCTTTCATCTTGGCTGCTGACCTTTACCAGCTGCAAATTATGAACAACTGCCATCATGCCATCTTGTCTGGACAAGCCAGCAAGTAGGGGTGGTAGGAAGGCTTTGCCTATCTCCCACCCCTTCCTGAAGCACCTGTTCGGACTGGGGTGGGGGCACGGGGGAATGAAGAGCTGCCACACCACTTCTATTTTCTCCTCGGTGCCTAGACTCACCATTTTGTCAGCCCAGAGAGGAGTGCTCCTCCTTCACCTTCTTACTTTCTGGATGTGGGTGAAGTCAGTCACAAATGAGACTCAATTTGTAGCCTCATCGGCATGCTTACACTTGAAGATACACGTGCTCTGTGGCAGCATGTCCACAGGGCTGAGGCTGACACCTGTGTTTATAGGTGTCATCCTCAAAGTGGGGCAGTATGTGGCAGTACCTAAACCACTGCTTTATCTCACCACTAGGCCATCACTTTTTAGGGGCAAATGGCCCCTTACAGACTCTTTACAGCTGCTTCTGCTGACACAGCGGCTGCTGTGCCTGCAGAGCTTCTCCAGGTATTGGTGAGTTGGTTGGCAGTGGCTGCTTTGCTTAAATGTAGGAGAGAGAGCATCAGTAAGCTGATCAGAGATTATTTGTTTCTCTGTGAAGCAGCCTGCTCTACAAGAGCCAGGAGCCACTGTATTCTGCATGCCTCCATGGCTCTTCCTTCCATTCAACATCTATGGGAAGAGGAGCCGCTTTCTTTCAAAGCTGCAAATTGGCATTTTGCACTCTCTGTGAGGCAGCAGCTCATTGCTCATGCTGGTACCCTCACCTGCTTTTTTTCTCTCCTGGCGCTCTGCTTATGCATTAAAATGAAACAGTATTTCTAATGTGAGAGATGCATTACATTTAGTGCTGGGCTTGTTTTTTTGCAGTCTCTGTCATGGATAAGAAAAGAGCTATAAGGCTGAATACAATTCCTACAGAAAGGAAATACACAGTTTAGATGGGGGATTTGCTGTAGTATTTTGACCAATGACTCCCAAATGTTGCAGAGTTTGTTTGGTTTGGTGTGGTTTGGTTTGGTTTGGTTTTGAATGAAGAAGTGAAAATGTTGGGGAATTGCCATCCAGCTTGCATAAGCTATATAAGCCAGGCAAATTCCTGCAAATATGAACCAACTTGACTTTTATGACTAATGTAGCAGCTCATTTGGAATTAACGAACAAAACCACCTACTAACATTTTCTGATGCAGAGTCTGAATTCCAGGAAGTTACTTGGTCTTTGACTGAAAAGCTTTTCATCATTTCTCTATGCTCTGCAGCACACAAACATACATTTCACTTCCCTATTGAAGTGACTCAACAAAGATAGCTTGGCGCTAAAGAATGACTTTATATCCAGGAGATTGGATTAAAAAAAAAAAAAAGAAAAAAGTCTGGTTGCTAAACCCAGTATGAGGATATAGGACAGCCTGTCTTTTCCCAGAGTACTGGTCGCTGAAATTCCCTTCCCTTGAATGCTTTTGTGTCTTGATGGGTTTTTCCTTAGGAATTTCCCAGCTGAGTTCACACATTTGTTAAATACTGAACTTATATTATGACTGAAAGTTTAGCCTCAAAGGGTGGCTGAAGATTCAAACCATCTGTCAGTATCAGTTAATAATCCCACTCTGGACACTGAAAATTGCTGGATGGTAAAGGTTAACATTGGAGACACAGCTCCAAAGTAATACATGACAGATGCACTCAGTTGTTTTTTCACACTGGTAGTCCAATACTCCAGACTCACACCTTAGCATTTAAATTTAGGAGCCAAATGTTACTTGTATTGAATTGTATGATTATGTATCCACTGATAGCCGGTTTCAGTGAGGTTAATCTGTTTAATGGGAGTTCTGTGGCTTGGCTTAAAGTGCAATACCCACCTTCTCCTCCCACCCCCACCTTCTTCATTTAACTGGAATACTCCTGGCCTGCAAAAGTTATGTTCTGGGGCTGCTGCCTTTCCCTGTACTCTAGGACTGACTGGTCTTTCAGGGACTTCTGTAAAGCTGGAGAAGAATGCTCTTGGTCTCTAGTGACTGTTTTACAACAAGGAAGAGTCATGATATGGTGCTGTGTTGCCTCTCCCATTTGCCACGGGCTATGAGGTTTCTAACAGTTGCATGGCACTGAAAAGATTATGGTATAGGTATTTTTTTGATGATCAGACCAATTCAGGAAAAAAGAATAAAACATAGTTGGGCTGTGAAATTGGAATTAAGTAAAATATTGAAGAATAAAAGATGTTCTGAATATGGACTCACTCTCAACTTTCATGGTCATATTAAAAAGTCCCAAGAGATGTGTAATACACTATAGTTCTGAAAACTGGATTTGCAGGTAGTATCAAGACATTGACTAGGTGCAAAAACTTACTAAAAAACATGGTTTTACTTGCTTTTTTTTGTCTTGCAATTTTTTCCCAATAGGTTTGATAGGATTCTTTATTGCTTTTGGTATTGCTATGGGGAAAATGGGAGAACAGGCCAAGATGATGGTGGATTTCTTCAACATCCTGAATGAGATTGTAATGAAGTTAGTAACTATGATCATGTGGTAAGTTTAAAGTTCTAACTTCTAGAACATAAAAAGATTAAAAAAAAAAACCTCATAAAACCCTAATATAGCATATAGAGACCACAGTTTGTTAGTAAACAATGTAATTAAATAGTTCATTTTTTAAAGCCTTGGCAGGTATGTTAGAACCACAGCAACATTATTTTGATTCGGTGAGGGTTATTTAGGACCCATGAGTAGGGGGCTCTCAGGCTCAACACTGAGATGCAGATCAGGAATTGATGGAAACTTTATGATAACTGGTATAATAGCTGGCCTTGCATTTCGAGTGACTTAGGGCTTTCCAGCTTTTGGGCACATTGCTTGAGAGACCATGAGATGTTTCTTACAGAAAACATGAAGCGCTTTTATTCTGAGTCAATATTTCCTTTGTATTGTCTTTAATTAAGCATCCAAATCACTAATCACTTTTGAAAATATACCTTA
This sequence comes from Theristicus caerulescens, assembly GCA_020745775.1. Classification (NCBI taxonomy): domain Eukaryota; kingdom Metazoa; phylum Chordata; class Aves; order Pelecaniformes; family Threskiornithidae; genus Theristicus; species Theristicus caerulescens. The sequence continues at coordinate 22,186,449 of CM036564.1, read as the reverse complement.
CCATTTATTTTCAGAGAGGCATTTTGTTTACTGTTTCTCCATGTTACACACATTACTTTCTCCCAGCTTAAGTTTTATAATATAGATAGAGAAAGTGCATGTCACTTAAAATTATATAATATATTAACCTTTACCAGTGGAGTTATAAATATTGTCTTCTATCCATGCACTTTCAGGCATTTTTCACTATAGCTGATTTTACATATTTTAAATAATATCCATTCATTTCAATTTTTTTTTTATTACCAAACTGTGCTAGTGTTATCATCCTATTTAAAAGTTCCATTTATGCCCTTGGGGAATCACATGACTGAGGTGACAAAAACCCTACCCTAAGTAAGAAAAGCACAAAATTAATGAAGACTCCATAAACTAAAAAGCATTTGTCCGAATTACTGAAAGAACATAATGGAAACATTTGCAGCCTCCAAGATAAAAGCAATTCATTTCAACAAATAGTTTAACTGAAGCAAATAATGCAACTCCCTGAAACCAGATAAGCAATGGGTTGTAAAAGTTATGTATTAAGAACAAATACTACACCACTCTTCATAATGATCCAAGCCTGTGTAACATTATAGTATTCTTGTACGATGTTATTGCAGGATCTAAGACTATTCAGGAAATGCATATTCCATTCGACGGGATGGAAGAAAATGAAGTAGGTGGGGAATTTGCTAGAGATGGCTATTATTTTTTAAAAAGATGTGAAAGCTATCCATTTAATTTCCATCAATTCCTGATCTGCATTTCAGTGTTGAGCCTGAGAGCCCCCTACCCTTTCTCCAGTCTATGCTCTGTTGAGCACAATTTTTGTGACTATGCTGCAAAGACTAGTTCTGTCTATGCTTGTTCTCTTTCTCCAGGTATTCCCCTTTGGGCATTGCTTGCCTCATCTGTGGAAAAATCATTGCAATCAAGGACTTAGAAGTAGTTGCTAGACAACTCGGCATGTACATGGTCACTGTGATTGTGGGTCTTCTCATCCATGGAGGGATCTTCCTGCCTCTGCTCTACTTTGTGATAACAAGGAAAAGCCCATTTTCATTCCTTGCTGGGATTTTCCAGGCATGGATCACAGCACTAGGCACAGCTTCCAGGTACACTTAAGAAATAACAGCTTGCTTTATTTTTTAGAAGATTTTTAGCTGCTGTTTAGAGATAATACATATGCTGTTCTGACCTTCACTGCAAAATCATTTTATGTCATTGAATAAAAACTATTTTTAATCTAGACATGTTGAAATAAATAAAAATAACCACACACCTTTGGGATTTTTTAGAGAGGTTGTACAGCCAACTGCAGAGAGTTGGGAGACCCACTTTTTGTGATAAAAAATGTGGGATTATAGGAGGTAGTCTGGCCAGGAGTTTCACTAAACCACAATTTCCCAAAGGCTTTTGTTCATTGAAGTGTTCGAGTTTCCACTTAGATTTTCAATACAAAATTTACAGTGTCCATACACAACATTTGTGGGGGTTTTTGAGCATGAAGTAATGTTTTTTTGCTGGAGTACCAAAGTGGAAAAATGTAGGGGACTCTAAATGATTCCAGGATATGGATTTACCTGGATACTAGCTTTACCACCTGACTGCTGTCCAGATCTGAATTACTGGCTAAACAGAAGTGGACCAGTTCGTAGCACCACGGACAAGTGACCACATGACAACAATCACCATCATATGGTCTAACCTGGTACCTCTGGAAGTTGCAGATGCTTCCTATTCAGGGACCTATTAAAGCTCTTTGGCCAGACTGAGGAACTGTGGAAGACATCCATGTATTGTGCTCTTCTAATAAAGAAATCTTGTCTCCATGGCCTGCCCACCTGTCCTTGCTCATGGTGGCAGAAGTGAAGGGAGAAGATACTTGCATAGTCCCTGCCTGCTAAGCCCACCAGGGTTCACTGCAACAATTGTAGGCTATGGCTGGTACACACCTTGTGCTGATGATCTGATTTGTAACAGTAAAGGTAAGGTGGGACTTGTATTTCTGAAGGAACAGAACCTTATCTGACTGAGTTTCAATGTGTGTCAATGAACTACATTTTCCATTCTATTTGTCTGTTAAAAAGATATAGGAATATCTTTGCTGTAGGAAGCAAAGTGATCCTGGAACTGACTTGAAAACTGACTAGTAGTTATTGGTTAATGACTCACTAGATATTTTCTGCTATCTGGTATAAACATAGCCGCTGGAGTAACTTACGACAGAATATACTACACTGTTTTTAGAAAGTATGAATTCTCTCTGATTTGGCTAAACCCACAGAATATTAAGCATTTGATTACCTTTGATTAAAACCAGAGTACAATAAATCATAATTACAAATATACTTGTAAAGATGCTAGAATACAAATGATTGGTACCATGTATCTGGCTTATCGACATCTGTTAAAAAAATCACCTCTGTGAACAAAGAATGGTCCGGTCATTTGAGCACAAGGTGAGGATCTAGAAGCTCGTATCTTCTAACTCATGTTTCCATAGATGTGGGACAAGAGGATTCATTTAGGAAGTGACTCAGGCATCTGCCAATCCAGAGTGGTTTGGGTTTTCCATAGATCCCATGAGAGATAGGTCAGCCTCATGTGCTTCTTCCAGATAACGTAGAACGTTTATTATGACACTACCTTTTTATAGTTAGGTATCTCAATCATTCCTTAATCTCCCTTTTCCATGGTTTAATTATCTGTAAAATGGAAAGATTACATTTTTTGTACCCAATAGCATCTCTATGGTAGTGGATGAATGAATGAGTTGGAAAGACTCTGAAGTTGCAAGGCACTAGCAACAATATGCTGCAATTATTTATCTGAGAAAATTTGGTGAGTCTAGTCCTTTACTCTTCTATGAGCAAATTAGTATTTTTGTAGGGGATATGACACCAGAATTAGTGGGACACATTAGTGAAGACCTTTGAGAAATTCTGCCAGCTCAACTGAAGAAAAGCAAATAAACCACAACCAATGTGCTCCAAGTGCTTCTGTATGGAACATCAATTAAAAGGAATTTCCCCAGGTCAGCTTTCTTTTCAAAACAGCTTCTCAGGCAACAACCAACTTCATTTAGTGGTGAACTTGACCTCAGAGACAGCACAGAAAAGTAAGGAACCAAAACATGTTCATGTGTTGGGTTTCATGCTTGTGGCAGTAAGTCCTTTGCCTGAGGCAGGCAGACCTGCTAGGGAAGGGAAGAAGTAGAAGATATTTACATCTACAGTTCTATCTATGTTCTGTTTTCATCAGTATTTTTTGATGAAGGTGTTTTATTTTGAGCAAGTGAATGTAATAGCCTGAGCTATTCCCACAAAGGCAAGGGGCTGTGGATTTGTGCAAGGAACTGTTCCCCTCTTCCAGCCATCTGTCACATCTTTTCCTATCTTCCAGTTGTGTTTCATATCCTTTCCTGCCCTCCAGTGTCTGGGAACTCCATGGGTTGTATCTTTTTGCCTGGCTTTTTCATTCCTTAATGCAACACTGATTTCTCCATTCAGAGCAAATTCATAATCAAAGAAATTTAGGACTTGTCCCTATGCTCATAGTTCTGTCCATCAGAAAACATCTGGAACTTGTCTTTTCAAACAAAATGCAAGAAATAATTCATAAATGAGTCTGAAAAATTAACCTACACTCTCTCAAGCTCTCATCCCTACTTCAAGTCATGTTCATGTCTTGGTCTCAGTCCCACCTCCAGATAAATGTAGGCTTAATTTAAAAATTGGCTAAAAAAGGCTTGAATCACAGCAGAAAGTGGAAGTAGAAAATGTAAACAATTATAGCAATGACTTTGCTCCCTTATGTGTATATATTATATTGTAATTATGTCTTCTCTACTTCTTTGCTTTCTCTCCTTCAGTGCTGGAACGTTACCTGTCACGTTCCGGTGTCTTGAAGAAAATCTAGGCATTGATAAGCGTGTAACAAGGTTTGTTCTTCCTGTTGGAGCAACTATTAACATGGATGGAACTGCCCTTTATGAAGCTGTGGCTGCCATCTTCATAGCACAGATGAATGGAATTGAGCTGGATGGAGGCCAGATAGTTACTGTGAGGTCAGTTCAAAATACTCGTAGGCTTTGTTTCTACAGACTGTAAAATGCAAAGCTTTGGGTTGGATGTCTTCTCAGTAGCTGTGGGATTCACTGTGAAATCCATGGATTTCTAATAATGATATGCAAAAGAATGTCATATACATAGGTCCTGGTTCTCTGGTGACATCTGTTTTCTATCATATGCAGCCTTAGTGCATGCTGGTGGTGTTTTACACAGTTTTTCAGTTGACAATACAATGTGAAATACAGCATTCTCTGTCCAATGCAAGGCCTTTTTTAGTATAGAGGGACACTACAAGTAATATATGGGGCATTAACTTTCTAGAATGTATCTGTTTATATACATTGGAAGAAAAAGGTGTACCTAAAAATGTACCCATGTATTTATGTTTGCCTGTACTTTTTCTGTGACTTTGGTGAACAGCAAACAAAATACACTGAGAATAACCCAGCCTGAGGGTGAGATTGCCTGCAGCGTGGTCTGGATACTCCCACACGTTTTATCTCTAACCCAGCAAGTATTAGCTCTAGTCTTTTTGCATCAAATTGTTGTATCGAGGACTAAGCTGAATAACTGGAAGGACAGAGGAAAGTACCCATTAAAAATGGATAAGAGTGGTTGGAGACTGTTTACTGTAGTGGAGTTTTAAGACCTGTTAGGTAGGGTGACTAATAAAAAACAATGACAAAGTTATGACTGCTGCAGCTGAAGTTAATTTACAATGGAAAACTTGATGAAGACACCAAGCGTAACATTTTGAATAGTTAAAATGGAAACCACAGGTGAAGGCTGCCAAGTTTGCCTTCTTCCTGTAGTTTTCACCCACCCACCCTTTTAACACTAAAGAAACTCCTGCAAAGGAATGTCTAATTCTATGTTTCCCAGCTATACTCGTTCCATATTTGCTATTTCTTTACCTCCTGCCCCAACCCCTGAAATAGTAAAGCCACCGTCTGTAAAAGGTTCAGGGCTGCTTCTAATGAAGGCAGATGCTAGACCTGCATGATGCATATTTGTTGCTAAGACTGAAAACAGTCATTTCACAGATGCCACATATTAAAATAAATTGAGACCAGGGAAATTCAAGTCAGGAATCAGCTGTTGTCCAAGAGATTTGGTAGGCTTGAATCTGAGTTACTCCTCTTCTCCTCCTCTGAGGGACTGACTCATTTCTCACCATTTCAAGGCTGATGTAGCCAGCTTTGTGACTCAAATTTACTAAGCAGGCGGCAACTTCGGGCTATCTGTAAGAAAGCCATTGGTTCTCCTCTTCATGCAGTATAGCATTTTTACTACAACAATATGACAAGAACTATCTCTGAGGTGGAAGTAAAAAAGAATGAAAGGCCATTAGGTTTTGTCTGTCAAATCCAGTTTGTGATAGTGAGGGTATTCAAATGACCCAGACATAAACTCACAAAGACTTAATTAGCCTTTGACCAGCCCTAGTTACTTCATGTTGGTCATGTAGATTCTCTGATATCCTGACTTCTTTGGAAGAAGGTGGTCTTGGAAATGGTAGCTAAACCAGATTCTGTTTAGACCTGGAGACTAGACCTTTAAACCAAACAATAACCTTCGTTCCCCTCCAGCCCTGTAAGCGCTGCTGTGGGAAGGTTGGCAGGATCATTTCCTCACAGAGCTTGGAAGCAATCCCTTACCACTTCAGGCTGGAAGTGCCTGAGGAGCTGGCACCGTGCACAGAGCCTGACGGCAGAGCAGAGCATCCTGCCTGCATACTTGCTGGACCTATCTGGGTGTTTAGTAAACCAGGCTGCACTCTAACCCACACACCTGACAAACACACTGCAACCTGGATTGTCTGGGTCAGACCCAGCCATCTGCCAGCTCTAAATCAGGCTAACATCCTCACAGATTAGTTCTGTGGCTAATGGCCGAGGAATTCCCCCACAGAGACCTTTTTCCCCTACTTCTGTGTTGGAAGCACTTTCAGATTTATTGATTACACCCACAGAATTACAACCATATTACTCATCTCTGTGTTTAAAAAGACAGAGGTAACTTTTCCTTTCTTCCCTTTCTTCCCTTTCTTCCCTTTCTTCCCTTTCTTCCCTTTCTTCCTTTCCCTCTCTCTCCCTCTTCTTCTCTTCTCTGTTTTTCTCCCCTTGGCTTGTTCTCTGACAAATTTGCTTTCCATTCTTCATAGGATTGCCCAATAATGTGGATATTTGTTATGGTCTGTGTTGTATTTTTACAAACATTTGGAGCACAGACATTCACTCTACTAGTCTTCATAAAAAAGTGAGAGGCAAAAACAAAGACAGGTCTGGATTTATGAAAAAATATCAGATGAATTTGGCTTTTTCATCTAGGGTGATTTGTACCTAGGCTTGGTACAGCACTGGCTTGTACTGTGGGAGTTTTGGATACCAAGACTTTTACTCTTCTGTGCTTAATAATAGCCATTTTCTCTCAGCCATCACCTCACAATTCAGTCTTCAAATACCATAACTAAACTGAAATAAACCACCCTGAAAATTCAACCTGTAGCCACCAAACTTCAGCAAGTCTGGATGATCAAAACTCAGGATTCAACACCCTGGATGTATTGGTAGAGCTCAGAAAACAACACCAGGCCAAAGATTTGAATGTCATAACCAATTTATAGAACTTAAAACTCTCAGACAACTCTCTTACAACTCTCAGAACAAACCCTATAGATCTGGCCTCCCCTAATAAATATTTTTGGAGAAACACAAGCGTGAAAATTATGGCCTGAGCTTACCATGATTTATCATATAGTCGTTAGTTTTCTGGGAAGAACTCATTAAAAATAAGCCCTTCCTAATGATCACATGAATGTGCAATGAAAGTGTATGTTCCTTTTCCTGCTACCCCCATTTGATTTTTGTTTTTGCAGTTTGACCGCCACCCTTGCAAGTGTTGGAGCTGCCAGTATTCCCAGCGCGGGACTTGTCACTATGCTTCTGATCCTTACGGCAGTGGGTCTCCCTACCCAGGACATCAGCTTGCTTGTTGCTGTTGACTGGCTTTTGTAAGTTGTGCTGACTCTACTGCTCAGTGCAGAAAAAGTAGCGAAGTAATGCTTGTCCATAGTGGTTTTCAGCTGTTGATCTTAAAGAACTATAAGACTCTTCTACAGATGAAGCAAAGGAGGAAGTAGGCTATTTGATGAAGTAGGAGACACTGAAAGCAGCTTCTCAGCTGGTACGAATTGTTGTAGAGCTATTGAAATCAGTTTCTATGAGCCAAGTATCTTCTTGTAAGACACTTGGGCTCACACTCATATATTTTCTTCTTCCTAATGATGCCTCTTCATCACAGACATAGCTCAGGAGCAGTTTTCTGATCTTTGCTTTCATATTTCTGTTTCTTATAGTTCTGGTCTAAAATTAAGGATGAATGATGAAAATGCAGGTTCTATCAGGATGTTGTCATCAAGTTACAGGGTGATCTGGGCATTTATAGTATCAAATGTTTTATGCTTGTAGTGGGGAAAGCCTATTTCTTTTTGTACATAAGAAAGTAAAATACTTTTAAGAAAGAAACTGTTCTAGAGCAGGATATAAACCAAAGACACATAAGAAAGCAAAGTGAAGGAGAGAAGGTCATTCCCTAGTTTGATTTTACTGACAGATCCTTCAAACTGGAAGGACTTTCATTTTCAAGGAGTTGAGATCAAAGTCCTTCAGTGCCATTGCAGGTCCTCTGACAAGAAACAGTTAACTCACAGATAGTTTTCAAGGCTTTTGTTCTTCAATGTTTGAATACAGAAGCTGTAAATATAGACAGAGCATATGCCAACCCACATCCTTTCTCATGTTGTCATCTGACAATGTGGATATCTTTCTGTCACCTGTGCAGAGCTGACAGGGACTCAGTAGTCCTCTAAGTTGTACTGGCCTCTAGAGGCTTTTATATTGTCCTGTACCACAGCAGCAGCACAGTAAATTCTGGTCAACAGCCATCTCTCCCCGAGTATTCTTTTACGTAGGAAAGACATATGTTTCTCTTGTGCCAGCCATGGTGCCCAGAAGGGGAGATGCAAGTACCACTCTGTACTATTTGTGCATTTCCTCCTACACTAGCAGCCTCAGCTGCCTGCTTGTGGTAGCTTTCAGTCCCAGATACACTACTAAAATTATGCAAGAAGGAATAGCAGAGTTGAGAATATCAAGATAAAATAGAAAATTATTTTTCTTTTATTATCTTTTGGCTTATTGAAAAGAATTCAAGAACTTGGTCGACCCTTTGACACGTATTTTGGATCTACCGCTATACTCCATCTGTTGTTACCTATCTTGTCGCTAAGAGTTCTGAAGAATCATAGAATCATAGAATTGTTAAGGTTGGAAAAGACCCTGAAGACCATCGAGTCCAACTGTTGAATAGCATGCAGCTCCAATTTCTGCTTCAGGGAAAAATGAAAGAGAAATTTACAGCTTGGGAAGGCAAAGAGAAAAGATGACTTACATATTTTATATATAACTGAATATCATGATATCACAACTCAGAATGGTGAAATGAGGCAGGGTTCAGCAGTCAGAGTACAGCTGGCATAGGGAAAAAATTGATATTCTGTGGATTTCTTATATTTATAAGGTCATGGTTGAAAACAGGAAAGCAGCATAGGAATCTGCAGCTGGGAGGAGGAGAGCAAAAGGAAGGTGCATACTCATTTTAAATATATGTTTTTGCTGGCTCTCAAAGTTAGGCAAATAGGTAGTTTTCTGCAGCTGGTAGGAGGATGTGCAAAAGGAGCCTGTGGTTTGTTTGTTTTTTTAGGGAAATGTAATTTAAAAATATTTCTGTGGACTGAGCTCTGCCCATACTAGCAAACCTCAGAGCTGTAAGTTTACCAGCAGTTCTGATCCACTAGTAGGTGTTGCTTTTCAGGCTTGGCTTCAGCAGCACTATTATCGCTGGCTCATCCAACCCTGCTTAGGAAATAAAAATGTCTGTACTGTGGAGCTGTAGTGGTGAGGAATGTATGTATAGGAAGGATAGTACTTCTGAAAGAAATATTTCAAGGTATTCTTCCAAAATAAATGCCAGGCAAAAGAACCTTCCAGCATAAATGGTTGGGTTTGGATCCTTCTGGCCCAACAATCAGCAGTGCAATTGCAGCATGGTTCAGAATTGAAAGGTAGAGGGACAAGGGAAAAGAGATAAAAAAGGACACGAAAAGCTCTGTGTCATTCCACTAGTGCTGCGAAGTTAAGGCAGAGTTTGGTGGTGGAAGTGTTGTGCTAATTAACATATGTCAACAGCTTTATTTTCCGTCTTCCAGTGGTTGTGTTGTGGTAGCCATGATGATCTAATGAGATATGGAAAATGATGCTGCTGACATTGCTGATGTTAGGAAAAGGCACACAAGCCAACTTTTGAGCAAGCTTTTGGGCACACAAACCAGAGCTAAAGAATATCTGAAATGAAAGGTCATAAAAAGTTATTTTCTTTACTTACAAACATTGTCTTCTTCCATTTCTTTAGATCATCAAATAACGTTACAGCAGTATTTCTAACAAAATGTAGAAGAGAAAGTTAATAAAATATTTAAGACCCAATTCCAGCCACTTTTCTGGAACCAGTGTGTAAATGCAACCAGCCATGCAGAAATATTTGGAATAGCTCTTTTATAACATTTCAATTCCAGATAATGAAAGCTTTTAAAAAATGTCCTACTCTATGAGTTTTTCAATATTTCTCGTGAAAGAAAATATCAGAACATCAATTGATTTTACAATACTACTATCATCTGAAACTGCAGTCTTACCAAAACCAGTTTTGCAATATTTGGTCATGGTGTAACACAAAGCTGACTTTTGATTGTCCTTAAACTTGGCTCGCTCTCCTTCAAATTGGAGCCAAAAGGTTCCTGTGTCGATTTCTTCTCAAGCCTCTCCAATATCTAGAGATTAGGTTCCTCAACCTTTCCCCCTCCCACACGTACATACACAGTGTGAGCTCTTTCACCAGGGAAGTTTCCCAAGATTTCACAACTCTCATAATTTCTCAGTTTAAAACTAAGCACAACACAGCAGTGACATTTAATAGGACAGTAATTATATGCCAACAGCTGGAATAAAACCAGCTTCTTTTGCTCTAGCCAGAAGCTGGCTACTTTCCAGATCTGAGACTGACAAGCCTAGCAAATATCATAGCACAACCTCAAATACAGTGGTATTTTGCAGTGAAGAGAGAGGAATTAGAGAAAATAGGCTTGGACAGCTGATCCGGTATTTAAATCTTCATTTAGTAACTCAGAAAAAGATTGCTTGAGTTCTGAGTCTGCTCCTTGGCTTAGATCTAAATTCAGAATATTCAGACCCTGTTGACATTTGGATGTTATGAACAGGGCCTTATATAAATCAAATTAAACTATAGAAAATAGGAGCTCTTTCCTATAACGACAAAGAGGTAAGGCAAGTTAAACATGTCACCTGGTCTTTGACTTAGCAGGTTGATATACTGGTTTTTCAAGCTTTCAGGGAACAGGAGTAACTTTTTTGCCAACTAGCATGCTATACAGGTACTATGACATTAATAACACGGGGCTTGATTCAGTTCTTCTCATTCCTATTCCTTTCATCTACATTGCTAAGCTTCCAATTCTCCTGTTTTATGCCACTTTGAGGAAATTAGGCATTAACCCTTATCAGGATTTAAAGAATTACTTCCCAATTATTCCAAAGCCCAGTTCAGTTGGCTTTTGAGAGAGAACTTTGACTTTCAGTCCCATTATTCCTCTCAGAAGCTGTTATGGTCAATGCAGCAGTAGCTGTGTTGGGGCAAGTCATTTACTAGACTGCAACTTTCCTATATTGATTTTGTTTACATCCTTCCAGCATAGCTGGAATTAATTGGTTGGTTGTTTTTAACAAAAGAGTAAGTACAGTCGTCTTTGTTCTTCTTAGGGTTTTCTTTGGCCCAAAAGAGGTCAGTGGCACTTTGCTGTTGATTCCTGACAGCCAAGACTTGTCCTTTCTGTTGTAAGAAACTTGTTTACTTTCATTCACACAGTATATCATGTTCTGCAGCAGTGTGCAGTTTGCATTGCTGAAACTCTTGCTTCGTAGTACATGCATATGGGCTGGAGCATCTCCTCAAATTACGCTTTCAGAATTTGAACTGTGCCTCAATTATATTTATGTTTTCTCTCCACCTTGTTTTTTTGGCATCCTATACTATCCCTCCATCATCTGGCATCAGTGAATCCTTTCAAAATTTAATACCACTCATACAAAAAAATTTAAGCAGGTGTTCTTTCTGTGGAGCTATATTGCCAGGTTCAGTATATTTGATTGTCTTAATTAAAAATTATGCTTGGAAAGTCATATTTTGCTATTCTGCCACTCTGACCAAGTTTAAAACATTCTTCACAGGCATGGGATGAGAACTTTATAAAGCATTTCATATCTGTGAAGTAAAACTGGATGTTTTCCTCCTATGGATTGTTGGTTTGTTTTTCGGGGGGATTATTGGAGGGTTTTTTTCCTTCTGGGTATTCTTTTGATGACAAAAAAATAAAAATGAGCTGCTTCAAATGAGATATTACGCCACAAACTCCAAGTATGTAAGCATGATAATGTAGAGAGGGAGAGGAGAAACTTGAAAGGGAATACAGTTCCACAGCTGGGAAAGGCAGATTTACAGATATTTAGAGCAAAGATGTTAAAGAGGGCTTAAAAGTTTGTATGGCCATGAATAGGCATGTGTAATGAATGTTTATCAGTTTGGGATTTCTATATTTAGGGTTTTTTTCTCAGTATTCTACAGGAAAAGGAGTTGTCACACAAATCTAGTACCAGAAATATTAGAAAGGATGTTTTCAAATTAATCACTGTCATGGGAAATGAGGTCTTACATGCTGGCTTTTCTGTCACTTGGCAAATGTCCACACTGTTCAACCTGCCCATTTTGTGTAAATGAGTCTTTGTGGATATACCTCTGAGAATTAATCAGTGTAATCGCTTCTCTGACCTATTTCACAAAGCTAGATTCAGTTGCTGCAGTAGCTTTAAATTACAACCCTTAGTCAAAAGGTTTTTAGGAGTCTTATGTTTAGTTCAGATATGAAGAGGCAAATTAGAATCATATAGAATCATATCATAGAATGTTTTGGGATGGAAGGGACCTTTAAAGGTCATCTAGTCCAAACCCCCTGCAATTGGCAGGGACATCTACAACTAGATCAGGTTGCTCAGAGCCCCATCCAGCCTGGCCTTGGATGTTTCCAAGGATGGGGCATCTACCACCCCTCTGGGCAACCTGTTCCAGTGTTTCACCACCCTCATCATGAAAAATTTTTTTCTTGTGTTTAGTCTAAATCTACCCTCCTTTAGTTTAAAACCATTACCCCTTGTCCTGTTGCAGCAGACCTTGCTAAAAAGACTATCCCCAGCTTTCTTGTAAGGCCCCCTTTAAGTACTGAAAGGCTGCAATAAGGTCTCCCCACAGCCTTCTCTTCTCCAGACAGAACAACCTTTCAGCCTTTCTTCATAGCAGAGGTGTTTCGTCCCTCTGATCATTTTTGTGGCCCTCCTCTAGACACTCTCCAACAGGTCCAGCTCCTTCCTGTGCTGAGGACCCCAGAGCTGGACACAGTACTGCAGGTGGGGTCTCACCAGCGCAGAGTAGAGGGGCAGAATCACCTCCCTCGACCTGCTGGCCACGCTTCTTTTGATGCAGCCCAGGATACAGTTGGCCTTCTGGGCTGCAAGCGCACATTGTTGGCTCATGTCCAGCTTTTCATCCACCAGTACCCCCAAGTCCTTCTCCTCAGGGTTGCTCTCAATCCCTTCATCCCCCAGCCTGTACTGATACCAGGGATTGCCCCGACCCGTGTGCATGACCTTGCACTTCCCCATGTTGAACCTCATGAGGTTCACACAGGCCCACTTCTTGAGCTTGTCCAGGTCCCTCTGGGTGGCATCCGGTCCTTCAGGCATGTCAGCTGCACCGCTCAGCTTGGTGTCATCTGCAAACTTCCTGAGAGTACACTCAATCCCGCGTTAGACTGTAAATTATTTCAACATGTGTAATATAGCCTATCTGCAGTAGGAAAGATAGCAGGAGCCCATAGTCCTGCAATGCTCTGTAAGACCATTTCCCAAGACAGGAGATAGGTAGCATCTCTGCCCAATGGCATCCTGTCCAGGAAGTGCCAACAAACACATTTTAAATGGAGCATGTGAGCCTGTTGGCACCCTCCTACAATGAGGGGCACTCGTTACTGACGAGGTCATTTTGTAGGCCATGACCTAGATTTGGCTGGCTCATATGCCAAGCTCTGGCATGCAGTAGTGTGAGTGGACATGCTGCCATTCTAACAGATGACCATCTGTAAAGATGATGCTAGGAGACGAGCTTTGATGGCCTGAGCCTTATGGAGATATTTCAGGCATTTTTTCCCCATAGTTTGCTCACTGAGAATAAAGGGAGAGGCCATTTCTTAATCTGTCCCAGAAATGAGAACACTTCATCAGATCCAAAATCCTTTTCTCTGGCTTCATTAAGTTCAGTGCTCTGATAAATTCAGATTAAATAAAGGGCAATGATGTGAGCCTGGCACCCTGCCTTTGAAACCTCCAGCTCCAGAAGCAGGTGCTGGGAAGATCTGTCAAGCACAGCTCTGCAGTTTGGCTGTGTCTCCAGTGCAAGTTCTTTGCCAAAATCCATGAGTATGAGCAGCTGGGACATAGGAGTTTGCACATCCCCCCTGTCTGAACAAGTCTCCTGGGGAATCAAGCTTTTTTCAATTTCACTTGAAAGCTCCCATCTCTTTGTTCTAAAGATGCCTTAAACTTCCTGAAATAAATGCAGTAACTGTAACATTAACAGGGCTGCCATGCCCTATTTTTTCTTCTTCTCATGCCATTCAGCCTCTGCCTTTTGCTTCTTTTGTAGGGACCGGATGAGAACATCAGTCAATGTAGTGGGGGATTCTTTTGGTGCTGGCATTGTTTACCACCTTTCCAAGGCAGAACTTGACACCATTGATTCCCATCATAAAGGGCGTGAAGACATTGAAATGACCAAGACTCAGTCAATCTATGACGACATGAAAAATCATAGGGAAAACAACTCAAACCAATGTGTTTTTGCAGCTCACAACTCAGTCATAGTAGATGAGTGCAAGGTACCTTTCACATTTATGGATATTGAGACATGTATATAGCAGTGCATGCTTTGTTTTATCTTATTTTTTAACCTGCATGTATTTTTCAAGTCGTTCTTCGAATAACAATATGACAACAAGGTCCATGAACCGCAGACATTTTGAATGAGTTTGAGCAGTTCGAAAGATGTTTTTTTTCACTCTTCTTAAAAGTTGTCACTTGAGGGGAAAAAATCGTGTACATTGTTTACATATCAAAAGGCAAGATGCAGCGTATTATGGAATAAGCCAAGACACAGAGAATATGGCATCACTTTCTATGGACAATTACTTAATTTTCTATGGCAACAGAGAACTTAATTGCCAACCCAAATGGAGGATAGCTGCAATTCAGATACAGGTGTTGTCGTTTGCTGACTGCCTTCCATGATATGCTGTTCAGAGATGGACATGTTGAAGGCACTTTAGCATCAGAATGCTCCTGCACTCTTACCGCATGCTTACGCTTTGCTTCCATCATCATTCCTGAGTCATTAAGACACAAACATCGTATTCTCTCTATAATCCTTGCTGTAACTAACATGGATTATTAATAGTCATAATAGTGTCTTGATCAGAGCAAAGTGAGCTTGTGAAACCCTACCAGGTTGAATGAGAAAACAGTTGGGGTGGTTAGTGGTTAAAAGTTTACTAAGCACCCACCATTAGGATGGGGCAGTTTAAAATCAAGAGGGAATTTTTGAAAAGGAGGAGAAAGAGAGTGAAACAAGCTGGAACTTTTAATTTCATAGTCTTTTTTTATTTATTAATACTCTGATCTGGTCCTATACACTGTCTTTGACACAGTGAATTTGCCAGTGAGCCTACCTTAGCCACTTATCCAAACAGATCCCTTTGCATCTTCCAGTTGCCACAACTGAGCCAGTATCTAACTGTGAATGCCTACACTAAGTAAGTCCATTAGCAGATCACCATATATATTGGAAATATAAGTCCTATTCTGTCACTTTCACCTGTCTCCAGCCTGGCTGGAAATGTTCTTTAGAATATATTTTTTTCTAATGCTTACTTCTAGTAATGTCAGGCCAACCCTGAATTTCCAGGGGAAAAAGTAATACTGAATTCAGGAAAGAAAAAACTTTCATCTTACCCTCAAGTTTTCCCTGAATCTTCCAAGTTTTTAATAAAATGATTTTTTAAATTAAAAAAAAAATTTGTTCTGATATGGCTCTCTCCTTTCTGTTCTGTCCCACTCTTTTTCCATGAGAAAATTAAAGAAAAAAAATTTTGAAATGGAAATGCTTACACAAAATTTAAAAATGTCATTAATTTATATTTCTCAAAAAAGGAAAGGACACAGAAGAGATAAAAATTTGAAGGAAAAAAAGAAACTCCCTGAAAAGAAAGATCTATTTGATAAAAGATTTTTGTCATTAAAAATAAGCACGCGTGCACACATACAAACTTTTTGGTTAACTTCATTCAGAACTTTTGGAAAACTGTTTTTCAGTGAAATAGACTATGGTAATTTCAGTGGATTTAAGACAAATTCAGCTACCATATATCAGTCTGAATCACGTTCATGGAACTGAATACTGATAATTTTGTCTCCTTACAGAGAGAACCAAGTTGAGCTAGAAAGTAGTAGCCTGTTGATGCAATACTTGCTGCGTTTTCTTTTCTCCTTCAGTTTCTCTTATCATTTCCCTCAGCTGCGGCATTAGCTTACCTCAGAAAACATGGATTAATGGTGCAGCATGTCATCTTAAGCAGACCCTTTAATTAAAATTTGGGACCAGTGATTTATGAGCTAAAAGTGTTTGTCCTTTTTCATTGTTTTAGGTTTGCTCTGCTTGCGATCTCATTTTGCACTTTTAAGCTCATGAAAAGAGACATGGTTTACTGGATCGAGCACAAGACTGACTTTGAGCAGGTCACTTGTCTTGTCCATGTGTCTGTCTGCAAGTTGTCAAAAGGATGTGATGTTACAGTCTACTTTATAAGCTATGAATATATGCTGACATTTGCAAAGCAGTTGGATCATGTTGAAGTGTATGGCTCCCAATAGTTAGAATAGCAAAAACAACAGAGTGTAGGATTTGGGGCTTCAAAACAGCCAGCTGTTAAATCTGAAAAGACATCTCTTCATCCTGTCAAATGCACTGGTGGGTTGAAAAGCTCACTGCAACTCTGGTCAGAATTTGGAAAAGCTAATCTACTAGCTTGTCCTTTCTATTTAGTTTCTGTAATATAGTCCATGTATAGTTTATAATTTTGCATGGTCAATGTATATTTTTAATAAGTAGTTTACCTTTATATGGGTATAGAGTGGTTGTTATTGCACGATATTTTTGTATTTTTTTATTATATTTCACATGACTCTCTGTGATTTTCATTTCTGAATAAGCTGTTCATTCCTGTATTAGCATGTTTCACCATTTCAATTATCTAAGAAAAAGCTTGACTTTGTTTAAAAAAATCAGTGCATTTTGTCATGTTTCCATGTCCCAATGCTTCCATGTATCGAGTTTATCCAGCATGGGGAATTTCAGCTCTGTCTTTAAGTTTTCATTTGAAGCCAAGAATGTTAACTTACAAGGTAAGTTAGGAAAGAGTGAGCCACCCATTTAGAACTAAATGAAAGGTTCTCTCACAATTACAAAGATCTAGATGGCTTTTGTAAAGTTAAATTGACATTTTACCTTCTTAAATTTTTTGAAGTCATTTGGCTGGAGCTATCTTTCTTGAAGTGTGGTTTATTTATAGTCATTTCTGGGATGAAATGTACTGGCAAGTGTTTACTGTAAGTTGGTAGACCACTATAGGTCTTCTACCATACTTAAAACCTAAAAGGTTTCTTTACAGGCAAGAGTGATGTTTTCCTGTACTTTGTGTGAGACAAACATAGCATTGCTATGATTTTTTGGTCTGACTATAGTCAAAATCTTTCACTACATTGTTAGAAATAGTGGTATGATGAACAATACTTTCACAGTGTATCTTTTCCTCCATTTCTTTAAAGGTGGTGTAATTGTAGGTGAGTTTGTGTAGATACACATCTATGATTATATATATATAATATATATTTTTCATGTCGTTGCATTGGCTATCCTGCTTTGCTAAGGAATTCCACTGAAAAAATATTACTTTCTACATTAAAAAAAAGTAATCTGTTTTTGAAATAATCCAGAGAAATCTATAGGAGATAGAAAGGAGTAGAATCTGAAATATTTATTTTAAAAAACCTACAGCAAAGGCTAAGAAAATATGGAACTTTTTTCCTACTGCTAATGTTTTCTAGTCAGTATAATAAATGAACAGGAGTCTCACTATTTGGGAGTGTTGTGAATTCTGAATAAATACATTTTACATATATAACAAGACATAGTGTATGCAATTCCTGTAAATATCATGATCTTCCATATAAAACTCATGACTTTTCTTGTCAAAGTGTCTTGGCCTTTAAGTCAGTTGTTGATGATAATTACTTGCAGGTAACACTGGCAACCAATGGCAAATCTGCAGACTTCAGTGTTGTTGAAGAGGAGCCTTGGAAACGTGAAAACTGAGGGAAGAGATTCCTAGCTCCATCTTTAATAAACCCTGAGGCTATCTTCTGGCAAAAGATATCACGATTAAAGAAGATTTCTCTTTTTTTCTATTTAACATCTACAGTTCCTGCTTACTTAATTTCTTAACTGAAACTTAGCAAAGATCTCATCAAGTCATTGTAGTGTCTTTGCCAAGCAATGATCCATAACCATCTGTCTCCCTTGTGTTTGGATGATGCAGCTGGAGAATACTCCATGCAGTGCAATGTGCTCTCACCCGCCTCCCCTTTCATTCAAGACACAGAGAATGTAAATGCTGCAAAATGGGAAGATCAAAGTGCCAGTACGGTTCACTACAAGGACTCAGGGTCACAAATACAAGAGAAACATAACACCACGTAAACCTTCAAGTGTTCTGGTGACTCTTGTGGCAAACCTGATCTATTTAGCACTGTATGGCTAAAATACCATTTGAAAATGTCCATAAAGATTTCTATTTGTGTTAATAATAACAAGCACTGTATTTTTGTGCCTAGTTGTACTTTAAACTGAACTTAGATCCAGGGGCAAGATTAATGTATAGCAGTCAATAAATTATCCCAGACATTTTGTTAAATCAGTACAATACATACCATCAAGGCAAGACCTTATATTTGTATGTGCATGTGATATGTTTTTATCCACTCTCCCAGGGCAGATGCAGCCTTTATTTTATGATGGGGCTATGCTGCTTTGTGACCACAATGTATCATCTAATACAAGGCAGTATTATTGCAGGGGTGCTAGTTCCTTCACTAAATCTATGCCTGATGTTCAAAATACAGAATACCATGGGCTCAGTTACGCCATTCTTAATCAAAGTAGGTAGCACCTTACTATTCACCCTGCTCCACTGATGTCAGAGGAATTCCTCATGTGGCCGGGACTATTCAAGTAAGGTACTACTAAGATTGATCACAGGTGTTATGATTGGGTACTTGATAATGAGCTATAAACAAATTCTGAATCCATTACTCTGAGAAATTGAGAGTTTTTGAATGTAATCATCAGTACCATTTGGTATGAAGTGAAAGCAATCTTTCAAGTATATGTCATGTTTCAGAGAATGGCTAAATCCTGAATTCATTGCTAAGCCAAATTCCATATAAGGTTAATAGAATTTGGCCAGGGTTAGGACTGAATGAAAAATAAACCAGAATTTCAGGATTTAGACCAGTATATTGAATATACATCTCTCTCTCTCTCCCCTGCAGAGTAACAACTCATGTAACTCTCTAATGTCAGAGAAAAGTTTCTTAGAGCACATGGCATCTGAATTAATGAGATGGTGTTTTGTCAACATAGTATAGCTGACTCATCCTGTCAGAAGAAATTACAGTCACAATAATTACCCTGTGAAGTGTTTTTAAAGGTGCTTGTTAATACTCAGCAATTTTAAGACACTGGTGAATGCCATTATACTATTAACAATGTTCTAGAGCAAAACTGAGCCACGTGGCCTTGGGAGGCTCTATCCACAGAACAAGCTCTGTGCAATTTTTGGGGGAGCTCTCAGAGGTTCTCAGAATGAATCAGAATATGAGCATACAGTGAACTTAAACATGGCAGAGAACAGTTAAAACATTTGCGGAAATAGGCCATTCGGTGTCTGTGCTCAGACCTGTCATGGGTTTAAACAGGAATAATGTGTTTAACTGTAGAGTGGTATTTGGCTCTGTAGAAGCTATTAAAATATAAATATAACCTACTTTTGCTCATCTGCATTCATATAAATATCTCTGAAAATGCACATGGACCTGAGCCAGCCAAGGCTACTTGCATGATTAATGATGTGCAAGATCAACTCCATCGTCAGAGTATCTCTCATTTAAGCATTTGTTGTTGTGGAATATTTTTCTTGCCATTGTATTTTTGGCCTCACTTGCATGCCATGGCTACAATCCTAAGCAAAATGGCCTATATCATTTAAGAAATATTGAACCCCTGTGAATTCTGTAGGCCTTTAACATGTATTAGAGGTGGCAACCTTTTCCAGGGGCCTCCTGAAGCATGTTAAGGATGATTTTTTTTTTATGGGATGGAATTGTAGGATATTCAGAGAAGTGGTAGGCAAGTTGTCTTCTCTTTTCTTCAGTCATTGGTATTAGCATATCCAGAACTAACCTGTAGCTAGCTGCTGCTTCTCCCAATTTGCATTCAAAGACATTTTTACCACTGAATTATGTGCTAGAAATGTGCCTGGAACGGTGTGTAGGTACTCTAAAATGTTCCCTACTCTGAGGGTGCTGGCTCACATCAAGTGAAATTTGCTGTGACTTGGGTGGTAGTTATATCCAAGAATAACACGCAGTGTTTACCACAGTTTATATCCAGCATTCTTGAGCTGTTTCATGGCACAGCTCACCCATTAATAGATGACTTTCCATCCTCCTCACTGTAGCAGTTTCTTAGGAGCAGCCACACCGATTGCTTGCCCTGAAAGTAGCTTTAGAAAACTGGTCCATACACTTTTAGCTGTCATTTGAAACTGTTTAGCAGTTGGAAACAAATCGGAATGCCAGCAACATGTGACTAGGCAGCTCCACAAAATTACATATTGAGAAACACTTAGAATATGCTTACACTTATCCACTTGGGACGTATTGTCCTTTGAAGAGTGTTTCTTTGGATGGAGACTAGGGGAGGAAGGAATGAGATGCTAGAGAAACCCCACCCATATAAGGGAGAATAAATTTGGGTCTTTTGATAGGACTAGAATAGCAGGCTGTGATTTTAAAATAGTAATTCTGTAGATACAGTAACTCAGGGACGTTTCAAAAGATAATTATGATGGTATTTCTCTATTTAAATGTGGATGTGAGAGAAGGAGAAATGTTGGTTTTGGTATACTTCTCTGCTTTTAGCCTGATTGAATATTTAATATAGTGTTACTCCAGTGCAGCACTGTATTTAACCATCAAAAAGCTTTCAATTTCTCTGGGAAAATGTAACTCACTCTTGGCTTACATTTCTCGATTTGCTCATTCCACATGAGGCTGGGTTGCTACTTAACTAAATAAACAGAAACTAACCCAGGGATCAGCCACTTCAGCTAATACAAGGTTCACATTTCATCAGGCAGTGCTCGTTACTGGCCAATCTCTTTTTAATTTCACTAGGAGTGTTGCATTAATTTGTGTCTGGCAAATCTTTTGTATTTGTTCAAAGTGCTGGCATGGCAAATTTAAAGGAAAAGCACAGTGGAAAGTTATTTATTTTCTGTGTAGCTCTTGAACAAATGAACATTTCTTTTCTACATTAATCTCATTTGCTGTTCTGTCAGTTTCCCCCACCCTTGTCTGTGCAACTGTGATATCCTTTGCCCTTTGGATTGCTGACAGCACACTGGCACATGGAAAAGTCTAGACCATGCAAAGACTCACCTAATTGCATGCTTAATTAAGTACATGCTTGTGCATTTGCTTTATGCATTTACTGCTGAAGCTAGGTCGGCATTCTCTTAATATCTGTTCATTGAAACTAAAGCACACTGTACTTTAAAACCACAGAAGAGGTGGAACACTTTGCTACTGAATTTGTTTCTTCATTGCTTCCCTTAGAAGACAGAGGCTGCACCAGCATTGTAAGAAACATGCGTGGGTCTTGTACACAAAGGTGCTTCAAATAGGTTGGGGATAAGCCATTTGAACCATATTATGAGATATGCTCCTTCTGTTTGAATAGGTGAGAAACTCAGTATGTCTTTGAAAAACTGTGTTTGCTGTAGTAAAACCTGTGCCTGCAGTGCTCTCGCTACATGAACGCCCCATTGAAATCTATGGGAGTCACGGGCTTCCAGGAAATGTCAAGTCCCTTCCTGTCTCCGTTAAGTTCTAAGACATTTCAGAATCCCATCCTAGGCAATAGTCATTGTCTGCTATTTATAATGACATTGATTCTCACATCCAAAAGATTTCTGCCAAGATGCTTCTTTTTTGCCTAATTGTTTCTGTGCTACAAGTCCAGCAATGAATTTAAAACTCAGAACAAAAATAAGGATCACTATCATTATATTTTTTTCCGTTTCTTCCCTGAGATACAGCTGATCTCTATTTCTTTCTCAAAGCACATGGAATTCCAAACTTTGTGCCACTTTAAAATGTACAAGTAATATAGATTTCTGATTTGTTTTTTCGTCACTCCCAGAGTCATTATTTTTCCAGTAGTAGATACTCAGAAGAGCAGACCGTTCATCTGAGAAGCTGCAGCAACAGTGTTTGAACAAATTTATTCTGGCAACTGCCTGGATTTTCTTTGCTTCCTTGCCTTCACTTGTGTTGTTGCAGCCTTGTTGTAG
Organism: Theristicus caerulescens; assembly: GCA_020745775.1. Classification (NCBI taxonomy): domain Eukaryota; kingdom Metazoa; phylum Chordata; class Aves; order Pelecaniformes; family Threskiornithidae; genus Theristicus; species Theristicus caerulescens. Next base: position 22,164,405 of record CM036564.1, on the reverse strand, counting down.
CAACACAGCAGCAATCGCACAAATCCCCAAAACCATAGGCAGTATTAAATCTCATCTCTGACATTCACTTCTGTAATTATCTTCAAAAAGACTCTGAGCTTTAGTGCCAGGCTCAGAAGAATCCTTTTGTGGAGCTGTAAAGGTATAACTGTTTCTCATTTCATTAAGTTCCATTTGTTTCTTTTTATTGCTGCATTTGAATTAATTTACAGAAGGATAAATAAAGGCACTTTATAAACATGTACTGTAATATTATTCTGTTATGAGCCAGATGAATATCCTTGATTTTGTTTCTGTGACTTCTAAGGCCATGATTAAGATATTTTTCGTATTAGTTATTATGATAGGTGTATAGTCCATTGGAACAATTCACCTCGTCTATAATTCACCATGTAAGACTATGTAGAAGCTCTTGTTCCCAGCAGAAAGCACTCTTGGGAAGATGAGTTATTTTCTTCTCTCCAATCATATTGATGACTTTGAAGGAAAAATATTTACCCAATTTCCTTTGTCTGAATAATGATATATAGAGTGTAGCTTCAAGTACTGCAAAAAAAAAAAAAAAAAAAGGAATTGCAATACTGAAGTGTCAAAGAAGGCAGTAAACAAATTGTTCAACTTTGCCATGTTATTTTTGAAAGTCTTATGTTCTTGCTTGCAATTTACCTGAAACAATGTACGTAGTGCATACTCTTTCCAAAGTCATTGATCTTTCTTCCCACATAGACACCAAGGCTGTGTCTCTCTGTGGTCCTCAAACAAAGCACAGACTCTGCAGTTCTGCATGCCTAAGGCAGGACTCCCGGTTAAGGACCCCAGCAACAGTGCCTGGGTACAGCCTGTACAATGGGTGCCTCCCTCATTTTTCCTTCTGATTATGTTTGATGTTAAATTGAAATCTGCTGCTATGAGTCAAACCACTGCTGATGCCCAGGTGCTGGTAATTCTTTTACTTTTATGAGTGGGCTCCCTGGCACAAGGCTCTGAGAAACCATCCCTCGCATGTGCCCACCATCCCAGAGACATCTTCCCCTGCTCAGGGGAAACCTGGTGACTTCCCACTACTGGGCTGATGACACAAATCCTAATGGATAAGGTGGTTGTGCAGTTGCAACTATGAATATTACAGAAAACCGACGCTCCAAATATTGAAAAAACCTAGAGCATATGACTGAGCCACTGAGTAGTTCTCTACTAGTCCAGGATGGAACAGGCTAATGCAGGATTTGGGGAGGCAAGAAGACTTGGGAGATTTCTCACTTCACCCAACCTTTGATCCCCTTTCAGTTCTAACTACATTCTGCTGCAGAGCCAATGCTGATCGATGCCAGAGTGCCCAATCCTTCTAGTCTGATTTTCAAAATTCAGGAGTACTGCAATTGTTTTTAATGATGCTCTGTGACGCACACCATTACACAAAGGGAAACTGTCATAGGCAGCATCACACAACCTGGATTGTCTGGTACCTGTATATTGCTTTGTACATAAATAGTATAGTTGGCAGGGATTTTTGTATCATTCTTTTCTATTTTTTTTCTACAGTTTTTCAAAGACTGTATGCAAACTGTGTTTACAAATTGATTTTGCAGTCAGTGTTGTAGATTATAGCATTTCCATTTTGGTGTTTTGTATGGGCTTGTGAGTCCTTGTGTACTACAGGTTGTCCTTCCTTCTTAAAGACAATTGCATACACTTCCATCCAACATATCCTTCTCCTTTCTTAAATATATCCCATTTGCTATGATCTGGTGTGAACTCTAGCTTGTAGAATGCATGAGAAAAAGATGCATATGTATTTATAGTGTTAAATATTATATGCTCAATACTGATTTAGTTATTAATACAGGTTTTAGAGGTTTGTACTTGTTCTCTGGAAACTACAGTGTAGACTGAGCTAAATTACTTAGTATCTGTAATTTACAGACACACTAGTATTGTCTTTTAATGTTTTCTATAGGACCGTATAAGGTAGGGGGATAATCCTTTAAAGGTGATCTGTACCTTAGAACAAAACCAGTTTTCTTATAGCATTTAGGATCGATGAAATACTTTTGTGTTATGTTTAGTGATGAATTATAAACAAAGCACAAAATGCAAGAAGCAAATAGGAATTTCAAGATGTCTTTAAATGCTGCAGTTCATTACGGAACAATGTTATAATAATCTGAACAATCTTCTAGATTGACTGTCTTGGGCAATTGTCCCTCATTTTTGTCATTTTTCCTGGTGTTAACTTTGCCAAATCCTGCAGTTCTTTCTTAGGATCTGATCATGTATAATTGACTGACTCAGAATACAGTTTATAGAAAACTGGAGATCTGGGTAGGCCAAAAAATATGATATCAGGTATCCAGTCCGTCTTGCTACAATACAGTGCATATAAGTTCAGCCTGTGGAAAGAATTCATGATTTGGCCACCTACCTTTGCCTTCTTGAAAAGGGACCAACAGAACCACCATGGGACCAGTGTAATTGGGTAGCATCCATACAAATACCTCCTGCTTTCTTATGTATTTTAAAGAGAACAACCACTATATTTTTTGACGAGGACAACTGAGAGTTGCTTCTCTGTTATGATCATCTGTTCCCATTAGGCAAATACCTGTTGGCATTAAGACCGTGGCTATAATAATTTCTATTTAATTAACAAGGAACTGTTTTTAGAGGATTAAAAATAAATTAGTATAAATATTCATAACAATTACATCACAAAAAATCTTGTATGTCCTACTAGCTCTTGGACTGTGATTCAAAACAAAGAAAGCATTGAATAGCAAGTACCGCTGTCCCAGTGTGACAGATACTGGGTATCTATCTCTTCAACTATTCAGAAATCTATGGGGCCATGTTATTCTGCTGGAGTCTTGGAGACTAAATTTCCAGTAGATATACATGTAGGAAGTGTGTTGATGTACCCTTGTATTTTAATCTCTTTCTCGTATTTTACATCAGATGTACCAGGTATTATCTTAATAGGAACCACAGACAGAACAGTGCTGAGTTACTAATAGCTATGAAACTTTATTGATACCAGTTTTGACATTTTGTTGAAGCATGATGTCTAGTGCCTCTCTGCACTTCATGTAGATAATGTAGCTATCAACATGTAATTTCAGTGAAATAGTGTATACAGTATGCGTAGCAGTGCTTTAATTTAATTTAATTGGTTTCTGTGTATGGAGCCATAGTAGAAAATTAGACTGTCTTTCAAATATTTTTTTTTACTTTCTGTTTTTCATTTGTATCTGGATTTGTTTCCTGTTGGCCATTCAACTGATTAGATTCCACACCTTAGTAACTCCTTTATCTGTCTATTATAGAGTATCCTGTTCTGATAATATTCAGAATCATGTATGCAGCCAACTTTTTGTAAATATGTTATTTTTACTTTTCAGCTATCTAACCAGTGTGGTATCTGTTAGTACCTGCATGTGTGTAGTTCTCTGGCAGTGAGTGAAAGTGATCCCAGCATAGATTTGCTGCCTTGTGAATGCAGTTGTTATGACATTAAGAATTAATGTTCACCTAGAATGATTAGTTGCTGTTTTATTTTCTTCTTGTTTGCTCAAAATGTTGTGACTCTTTATGAACAGAAGTTTAGTAAGTCACTGTTTAAATTGGCACAAAGAATAAGGGGAAATTCATCTAACTGCATTCCCTCTGGATGCCCTGGCTGCTTTTGACTCTTTGTGCACTGTGCATCATTCCACCCTTAGTCACGTCACAGCATCTCAGGATCCCTCTGAGTCCCTTCCAGTTCCTCCTTGACCACAGACGCCAGCAAAGCAAGTGCAGTCACACAGCTGTGCCTGGGCAAGTCTGCAGGCAGCAGGGGCTGCTGGTTCTCTCCAGGGTGCCCGAGAAGTCAAAGTAGGAACCTCTGCTTCACCTCCTTGGCAGGAACAGTCTCTGAGAAAGATGAATACACTCATGGGGAAAGGTGCACTGTTTCTTTCATTGTTAAAAAAGGATATTAATAGTTATTGAAAATAAAATGCAAAGCTCAATGCTTCTCAAGATACTGTGTTTGTTGTACAGGCCTGTTATTTACAGGCCTGTTATCATAGAACAGACACAGGAACTGTATAGTCAGTGGCAAAAATCTTCTGAAATCAGGGCTACAGTTCAGATCTGTGAGAAAATAAGACCTTTCTGGGGCAAAACCTGAAGGTGAAAGAACTTGGGACAGCAAGAAGAAGCTGGTTCATTCCTAGATACCCTGGGCCTGGGTCTCATAAGTATAATCATCCCCTGTAGGTAGAAAGAGATCAAAATCAAGCTCCAAAGCACAGGAAATATCCTGCTTCGTGAGTCCCATTACGATGCTTCAGCATGAATTGCACACTACAGTTCTGTGTGCTGCCTATTCATCATCCCTTGCCCCCTTTTAAAAGTGACCAGGGACGAGCTGGAATGTTTTGAGATGTTTCATGTAAAAAGGGTAAAAAGGAAGAGGGATAAGGTTGGTCTTTTCCTTACACTCAAAAAGTTCCCCAGATTTTGAAATGACATACTGTACAGTATCTATACCACAGTTTGTTTAAAAACTAATGAATGCAGATGATAAAATTTCTCCCAACTCTGGGCTCTGTTCTTGTATATTGTAGTTGGAATGCCTCATAGACTAAGTCTATTTTTGTAGTTCAGATCCTTTCCTCCTTACAATGATTGATAGTAATTTGCTCTTAATGCTTTCTTACAGTGTGAACTGATTTCTGTAACATTAATGTATAAAACAAATGTCATTCTTTCTGTACTGGAAATAGCCATGAATATAATATTTCACTAAGCGTTGTACCTCTTATGTACATATCATCAATAAATGTTGATTCATCATTTTAATGGCTTATATCTGTGAGTTTTAATGTCAGCCTGGGCTCAATATGGGAATGCTTTGGGTAGGAGTTTAGGTAAAGCAGTCTGATGTGAGAGGCTGCCTGTTCTGAAAACTGCAGGAAGGGTAGAAGATGGACCCGACTTTCTCGAAGTGTTAGAAATCTCACCCCTCACTGTATCCTCCAAATATTCCAGGGTGCCGGCTGCAACTGAGCTCATTTGCCACAAAGGCCAGGATGCACTAACTGCAGTTCTTGGCAATGAAGTCTAGAGACATGGGAAGAGATGTTAGAAGAGTAGAGGGATACAGTGCAATGGTTGCAGTTGCTTTAGAAACCTACTTCCTTCCCCTGGCTGCTAAAAAATAAATGTCTTCCTCATAGCCTTTCTAAAAAAGATAATAAATAAAGCCTGTAGCTGAACCCCTGGAGCACTTTGTAAAGAAATCAACTTGAATTGAGAGATGCTTATGGAGTGAACCATGGCCCAGAGGACTGGCAGTTGCTAAGTGTGGAGAGAAAGCTCTGACATTTATGCTCAGAGTAGCACACATTACAGAAATAGAGTAACCAAAAGCCAGGTTGTGAGGTTTAACAGTCTGCACAGCCCTGGGCTTCTTACTAATCTAACTGAGGCCAGGATCCACTTGAGAAGTTTCCAAAGAAAATCCAGGCACGGCAGGAAGTGGCTTTGGCAGCACTTCAGCTGGCAGTCTGCCCTCTGAGTCGGTAACGAACCAAGTCCTAATGCAGCGCTAGGAAGATCTTTGGGCAAAAGATAAATCTGAGGCCCCGGCTATCTGCTGCCATTTCTGTACCATGGTGCCACTTCCTGGCAGAAACGTCCTGATCTGGCCTCATTAACAAGTGTTGTTAATAAATGCACACTGCTGAAGTAAAAACCCCCCCTGAAGTGTGTTGCGCTCAGGGTTCCCCATCACTCACATATTTTATGTGCACTGTGTACATTCAGATTCCTTCCATAAAAGGTGGGTATTCTTTTGTTACACATCATGCCAAAAAGTTTGAAATGAAAGGCTCAACACTGTGACCTATGCTTGTTGCTTTTTTCAAAGCAATGTTTCTGCAAGAATGACCTAAAAAAACCCCAACCCATGCAGGAGCCAATTCTGCAATTATATGAAGTTGTCTCTTTTGAAAATACGTTCCCCAAAGGCTGATTCTCTAAGCCCTTGCAAGCCCCTTGTGTGCCCCTCTTTCTCCATGTCCTCAGCCTTAGAGAAAAAGATTATTTCAGGAGTGTCTTTGTATCTGGAATGTATCCCTCTCTACAGGAAAGCATCTGTTATAAGGTGCTATAAAAGACAGTGAGTCATGAATCATTGAATATTAAGAGATATTTCTATATCCCCTCTCAGGCATGAAAGAAAAACGGAGAGAACACTTCAGGGCTGCTAAACTTTAAACAGTCTCCTCCTTTGTATTAGATAGTACATGTAAACAGGACAAGGATATGAAAGAAACAGGTGGCTTCAACGTACTTCAACTTTAGGATGAAAATGACATTTAAAATGACACTCGGTTGGGCTAGCAAGAGTTATTTGCAGCAAGCACTTATACTGTAAGAATGTACAAATACCCCAGCAGGGTTTAGTGCCACTGCACTGCCGAAGCTCCCCTGAGCTGTGCAGAGCCCAGTGCGGGTGCACAAAGCTGAGGTGGCTTCACAGCCTCAGCAGGCAGCTGTCTCGCATGGAGAGCATGCAATGAAAGCACTCTTCTGCTACAGCAGGCACAGGAAGGAAACGAGATTGCATGCAAGATCAGGCCTTGCGGTCATGGCGATGTTAGCAAGGCAGGCAGGTTCTGCAGCGATAAGCAAAATGTGTCTGCGTACACAGATAAATTACAAAGCTGACTGCCGCCCACTGAAACTCAAGGGATGGGACCCAGAGGAACGAGGCCTCACACTGTTTATGGCTCTTCTGTAGTACAAGGACAAGTATTTAGAAGAGCAACCTAGGGTCTGTCTTTCACAGTGTTGTGCTATTCATTCTCACTTGTGACTGAACTAAAAGTATGTTTGCCTTTCCCGTAGTTGTTTGTAAGACTGATCTACCTCTGTTTGGCTGTTTTCTTACTCGGGTACCCGAAGGTGCTCCATGGATTGCTCTCCCATGGTCCACGGACACCACTTGAGAAATGCTGCTGTGGATATGTGCAAGAGAGAAAAGACAGCTGACTCCCAACTCTGTGAAGGGGAAAAAAGAGGGACGGGGCTAGGAAATTGACTCAAAATTCATTCCACTGTTTCACTTAGGTTACCAGTATTACCTAAATTGCCAGGATCAAATAAGCTTTGTTAGCTTACTTTTTAGCAGTGATTTTTGAAGGCACTTCTCCATATGAATGAAGATTGCTCTAAAAAAAGCTCCCTGAGGAAGACCCATACCTTTGCAGTTAATCAGCAGCCGACTGACCCTCTGAGTTGTCTCTGAACCTGATTTCTCCCATTTTTGACTTGCATGTAACCAACGGGTAGGCTATATACCTGTCCTCTGCACAGTGTGGGGAAGTTACCCTTCTCAAACAAGGGGTAAGTTTGTTTTTTAAGTCACTAGCTGAACAAGCAAGCATCCTTACTTAGAGTTCATTTCAGACTTTCTCTTGATGAATGAAAGAAATATTAACAAAAGAGCTGCAGGGAAGTACCCAGTAGCTATAAACTTGTCTTCACTGGTCAATCTGATGACCTACTTCTGCAAAACAAAACATGCTTAATTGAGTGGATGATAGTAAAACAGTTTTACAGTAAAACAAACCCCAGGTACTTGCACACTAAGGTACAGATAGCCAGGCAGCATTTAGACATATGTTGCCAGTGCTTGAACAAAGCCAAAACAGTGAATCATTTGTAGATCTGTAAAGTAAAATGAACTCAACATACTTTTTCTAGAGATTTGCTGTGAGGCTTGTATCATTGATGGTTGTAGTCCAGAGCACTCGCAGGAAGACTTTTCTCTCGTGTGTTGTGCTGTTGTCAGCTGAGATCACTGTGTCTTGGATATGGGGCTCAGCTACGATGGGGTCATCTTAGAAAAACTCATCCTACAGGTTCAGGCTGAAAGCTGCTGAAAACTATCTGTCTGAGCTAGCTATGGTAAGCGTGCTGCTAGCAATCTGTATCAGCAGCCCTGAACCAGATGCTTGTTATTAAAAACAGTAGGCTGATAAAAAGTGGTGAATATAAACTCAGACTTAACATCCAATCATGAGTCAAAACCTACCCAGTTTATTACTGTTTGTTCTGGGTAAAATGAAAGCGTGGAGTCTTGATTCATGCGAGGAAAATGAGGTCACTGAAAATGATCTAAGCTTTTTTTTTTCAGATTAAGCCAGGAAAAAAAAAAGCCTTTTGAGTATGTGGTGCCAGAAGCTACGTGTACACCAATGACTGAAAGTAAATTTAGATTTAAAGCTAAAACTCTGCTGTAACAAAACCTTTTATACACTGCAACATGGGACTAGCATATGGGTGTTAAAACTGACCCCACCCTGACATGATTGCCTCAGGTGAGGCTTTCAGATGCCAGGTACAAAACTTACAGCCTCTGGAGAAGAGGTGGAAAATGTCTTATCGTATCCTCCTCTGTCCTGGGTTGCTCTGGGAGTTTGAAGGACTTCAGGACTAACTCAGGAGACCTAGTTGATGTACAGAGACTCCACTGCCTATGAGCCATATGCTGATTTCCCACTGCCAGCTTACATGCCCTTAACTTCAGCTTTGCCATTGGTATTGCTTACAAGGCAGCCTCTTGCCTCAGCTTCAGCACAAGGAGAAAGCTGCCGTTGAGCTAAAGTCTCAGTTAGGTGGATGTTTCAGAGTGAGGCTTTTCCCTAATATTCTAAAAAATGCTTGAGGGTTTTCCAATAGATGCACTTACATTTATGTCAGATCTTATTTGAATTGACAAATCCTATTTTACTGTAAATTTACACAGACTTTTTTTCCAATGGGAAAGAATTTACTTGCAAGAATTTCACTTTAGTACAAAGAAAAAGCTATATTATGTATTAGGCATGATGGATCTTTCAAAAAAAAAAAAGAATTTTGCACAGCTAGATCTTCTATCTGGGATATTAAAACTAGCTAAAACTATGTCTATTTCTGAAAACAAAAAATAGTAATCTTCTCATTTGACAGTCTTTGTGGACTTGTTTTGATCCAAAACTTCATCATTTTAATATTTTTCTTTTTTTCTGAAAGAAAACATAAAACTAATGACATTCACATCAATGTTCAATGTACAGATTTGTGTGGCAAAGAATGTACGAAAATGGGTTTCATGCATCCACTTGTTTATACCAAAACCCTTTTGCCTGTAGAGTAAGAAGTTTTAATAAAAAAGTTTGAGACTCCTTGAACCTGTCGCTCAGGCAAAACCTTTCTAATGCTTTCTGGAACCATCCAGACAAAATTGAAAGAAGGCTGTGTTCAAAGCATATGTAAAGATTTCACTGCCTCTGCTTTACTTGCACTTTAACAATAAACAGCGCCCTTGAGGTCAGAAGGGCTTCTTTGATGATGGATTCACTTCTTCAATTTCAACTTTTCAAAAACCTGTGCAGCAGCACGTTTTACCTATGTGAAGATCTGTGTAAGTCTGGTACTTTAAAAACAGGAAGATGAGCAAGAAGACAAATGTTCTCAAAATCTTGCCGTTGCTAACCTTACTCCAAATGGGTGAGACAGGGAAGACAAAAAGTACAGTCTGTGCTGTACAAAAGACAGTGTTACTCATCTTTGCTAAATTTGTGCTTTGCCTCTCATTTCTCATCGTCACAGCTGCTTGCTCTCAGCATGGTGTTGGTGGATGCCACGTGCAGCATGGCATAGTAATAACAAGAAATAAGCTACCAGGGGAAAATTCTTCAAAATCAGTTTGCAAATGAGATGGAGAAGGTAGAGAATGACTTGGAGGTGGGGGGTTCACAGGAAAAGGCCAATTCTCTTTTCCTTCTCAGAGCTGTGAAACATTCAAGTGCCAAAGTCCTGGGGGTGTTGAAGGGACTTTCCCAGTAGTAGCACAGAAATTTCACTCTTCTTTTACTTCCTCTCCCAGTGACTGCATCTTCCCTCCATCCCTAATCCCCTGGAGCTCCCACCCCAAAACACCTTAGCACAATTCTTGCCTCCTGTAAGTAACAAGAGTTTTTGTCACCCACTCCCACACAGCTGGAACTGCACCCCAAGGAACAGCACAGCACAGTGCTTTTCCTGCCACCTTTTTGTCCTTTTCCTCTCCACAGAGGAAAACTAGTCAGTACCTGTGGTTAACCAAAGGGTTTGTATTTGACCAATCAAATCTCTTGCCACCAGAGAAGCCAGAACCTTGAATTGTTTAATAACGCTAAGAAATAATTATTGGCTAATGGCCTAATATAGCATAAAATAAACCCATTAACTGCTGGCTTACAAAATATCCCAGCGTCCATGTATGCTGAGGCAGAACACAGTTGTCAGAGGATTTAATTTCTTTCCTTCATCTACAAAAAGAGTAATTAGGACCAGCCCTAACCAGGATGATATACTGACCTCTGTCCCTGCCCGGCATTATTTCTATGTGCTAAAGAGACACAGTTATTGTCACCTAGGAAAGTTCCAGGTAACATGCTTCAAACTACTTAGTACAGAGGCTGTTGTTGTTGTTGATAAAGGCCACACAAAAGACATCCCTATCACATGAAAAACATTGTGCAGTAATATAATTTTGGAACTGATGTTGTGGAAAGCGTTTAAAACATCCATGCAGGTAGACACGATAGCCACATATCCTTTCTCTGCTTTAATCAAATGTTCCTTGTAAGATCTTCAAGAAAATACAGGTGAAACAATGACCCCGGATTGTTTGATGAAAATATTACATTCTCATAAAACATACGATCACTCTCTTAAATATGCTTACTGCTTTAGACAATATTTCCATGAGAGAGGTGGTCTGGATTACATTTATTTAATACTGTTCAAGACAAAGGAATAACGCAAGCTGATCACGGGGTCTGTTACAGGTCCAGCCTTGGTCTCCTCAGCATTTTTAGAAGAGATCCTCATTCTTCTCAGGCCCCAAGGGTAGACCAAGACCCACCTTGTCTCTCAGTACCCTGAAGGAAGGGCTGGATCTTGCTGGGTGCTGCACTCTCCCAAATGCCATTGGTTCAGTGAGCCAGGAACAGTCTGGAAGATCTTACTGGGTTGATCTTAAATTGGAGCAAGTTGCCTGCTTCTAGCTGAGTTAATCGCTAACTCCAGAGCATCTGGGGAGCCTATGGGAGGCTGGCGGAACAGGCAAGGTCACACAGCATTCAGCTGAGCCTGGCTTAGAGTTTGCAAGCAGAAAAAATGACCCCTGGCTCACCAGTACTAAACATGACTATCCTGCTGAATGCTTCTCTCCCACTAATAATGCCGGTCTAACTTTTTATCCTCAATGTGGAATCAAGTTTATGTTTGGAAGCCTATTTTACAGTTCAATGTGTTTTTAGCAATATTATTTCTAGTTATAATTTAGAGATGACCTTTTCTTTCATTCTGATTAATCTGTTAAATAAATATGCAAATATCAAATGCTTTATATAAAAAAATACATACACAAAACAAACAACCCCTCAAATAATAAAACCAAGATTAATAAAAATATGTCCTATATTACACATATGAAATGACCATATAGTTTTGAAACTATAATGAAACTTAATTACACAGGAATCACATGACATCATAATCTAAAAAGAATCAGCATATATAAAATAATGACATTGCCTCTGTAAAGAGAACTTGAGCAACTCCATATTTAAAAATGTAAAAAGAAGCAAACGAGTGTTGTCTGTGCATTTATAGCTACTGAATATTAGATAAATTAGGAAGGAGTTTGTAGATTTATCCATTAAACTACTGAATAGGGAGATGAATAACATGCCACAGCCTTTTTCTTTTTTTTTTTTTTTAAAGAAAATTTTAGCCTTCAAGACAATGAAATATCTGCTTTTGATTGAGACCTATATTCAATTAGGATTTAAAGAGAGGAATAATTCTTATTCTGTATCTCCATACTTAATGAAATAAGTACATAACACCAGTTTAAAGACAGCCTTCAACAGATCATTTTGATTTATAATGACAAGTAGAAAAGCTTGCTTAAAAACACTACAGGAATTAAACAAAAATGAATGTGCAGAGTCAACAGACTTACCACTACACAGTTCAGTATTAAAATATATTAAAGGACCGAGAAGTTTGACAGTGGACCACAAGTACTGATACTGTAAATCACTGTGATCCCATTAGCTCCAGTTTGTTTGAACATCTTTGGACCACGAGCTCTGTGAGTGTTCATAGATGAAATGTGCTGCCCTACATAAAGTCAGAAAACCCCTCTATGTGTACTTTAATATCACACCTCATCTCAGGATCTTTAGCCCAGGTGTAAATTGCCCCTGAGGAGATCTGCCTGCAGATACCAGGGCACTGAGCAATTCAATGAAACACATGGGAAACTGCTGGATGGCTGTGACTGAGAAACATATCAACTTTGTGTTCCAGTAAAGATCAGTGCTAGCTAATGTTAGTATTTAGCCAACTGAATACTCACCCTCCAAATTGCTTCAGATGGAGAACATAAAATAACATGCTTTAGCAGAACAGTTTCAAAGACAGGTGCTATGGTCAGTGAACAGGAACACTTCAATAACCCTGCTACAGGACATTCCCTGTCCTACAACTCACATAGACCACTGGTTGCAATTACCTGAGATTATTTTTACTTGCATTTTTTTGAGGCAGCCCAGTTAGAAGTTATCACTCTCCCTCCATTCCAGTACCCTTTCTTAAAAATGGCACAGACGACTGGTAGTAAATAATTTTCTTTCTGACAATTCATATCAATATAATGCGCAGCATCATAGCTTAATACAAGTACTTTACAGAACAGACACATAAGGACAAAACAAAAGCATATAACAATGCAGCAGCAGCTATTTTACTATATTACATGGCTGGGAGAGTTTCCTTTAGTTTTCTTTGATCTTTTCTGTAGAATTTGAACTTCTGGTACCAATAAGCAAGCAATGTTTCTTTTGGTATTTTTAAAAAGCAGAGGGAAAATGGTGGATGAAATAGAATTCAGAGGAAGTGAGCGAGATCTAGAAAGACAACTTTTAAAATGTCAGCAAAGTGGTGTAACATAATAGTTATAGGGGAAACAAGTTTTGTGAGGCTCAGCATCTCCTAATTAAAATGGAGCAGAAGAAGATAGAGACCTATTCTTCAGGAATAAAATACTGTCATCTTCCCTAATGATCACCAATTGCTTGATTTGTGCATGTGCGATAGAGCTGGGGTCATTCTGTCCTTCTGTTTTATTCATTATCCTAACTAACAGACTCATTAAAAACATGCACAAACTGTGACCAGTGAAGGATGGAGGGGGAAGAGCAATGAACACCTCAGAAACTCAAGGATAACTGTACAGATTGTTAGGATAATAAAGTACAGAAGTTTATTATGTGTCAGCTCATGTTTTCATCTCTTTATTCCCCCGTCCAAAAAGACTTGCTGTATGCCCATAGACATTTAAAAATAGAGATAAATAAATTTTGTCCTTCTGGGTTTCCCTAATTGCAGACCAAGCCATAGATCATTATAAAATGTCACTTTTTGTTTATACTGGCAGACTCCGAATGCACCTACTGCTCTTCCTTGCTGGAAGGCATTTCTGGAGGATTCAGATATTTTAGAGATTGTATAGGAGGCCTTTTTGGTTTAAACTTGATTTTTGCTCTTGACATTTGTTCCTCACTTACTTTTGTATCATGGCATGTTTAGTACCTTAAATACCTGTAAGATGGAGGGACTGGATACTTCTGTAGCTCTGCACAGTGAAGACCCTCCATTTAGGGAACAATGATGTAAACTTGTATCCCTGCTAACACCTAGGACACAGTGAGTGTCCTCTGTGTAGGTCTGGGAACTGAAAACATTAAGCAACTCTTGGGGGCTTATTTCAGAAAGCAAATGTCAATTTCATAACTCAGACATCATTTTAAAGTGATTAAAAATGAATAAATCTTATGTTTAATTATGTTCAAAAGACATCAGTAGCACAGTGCATCTGTAAATTCCTGTCCAGGTTCCACGTGATTTTGATTTCCCCAGCTCCGGTCTACTTGGCAACTCAGTGCCATTACACTCCACTCTTCATGTCAAGTTCCTGATGATTTTGTGTTTCATTAATGGTCAGGAATTCGTCACATGCTCCTGTTCGGTCATTTGACTGTTCTTTATGAACCAAGTGCACCATTTCTTGTGATTTGCTGGCATCTCCATTTAATCCACTTGTCTTCCTGTCCTCCACTGCCCCTTTGCCATTGTTAATCACTAGCTTTTTCTTCTGCCCACATCTAGAAAGAAATAAAAAGAAAACAAGTACTATAAATGGAGACTAACAGAAATAAGAAAAAAATCGAAAGTCAATATTTAGGAAAAGGTGCTTGGAAATGAAACTTGTGTCTGACAGTGCATACTTATACAATGAAAAGTGTAAAGTTTCTCCATATTGCATATTTTATTTTTGAAAGCATCCACCATTACATGCATAAAATTCGGCAGGAGCTCACTAATTCGATTTGTATCTATCATTCCTGAATAACATTCATTACTGAAAGCTAGAAAAGATTTTCTAACATTTGTATATATCCACATTTATGAACTTTGTATATATATCACACTCTAAAGACAGTGAAGTTGTAAAGTGCTTTCTTCTTAAATGAATCATATTTTGCCTGAATGACTAATTTGGCAGTTCAATTATACTATTATCCTTCTGAAATATTACTTCTTTCATGCTTACTGACTGATAGATGAGGGTTATTTTATCCAAAGTATCTAAGTTCACTATGCTAATGTTACACACACCCTTGGGAATGATTCCTGCTCTGCAGCCATGAAATGCCAAAAGAGGCCAGTGAGGAGCTGTGGAGCTCCACAGCCTCTTAAAAGAGCCGCTCAGAATGTCTTTCCTAACATGATGGTCAGGCTGGGCAGCATCTTCTGTTGGACGCCGGAAGGAGATCCTAACACTTTTTACAACAGGCACCAGACAGAGGCAATCTTCTTTGCAACAGGAGGAATAACTAACTAACTAACTGGGACCACATTGAACCTTGGCCATTTTGGTTTTTGGTTAAGATAACTTATGCCAACACCAATTTAAAAAAAAAAAAAGAAAAAGAAAAAGGAAGTTTTATAGCCAAGCAATTTGCTATTTACTGAGAAGGCCCAATTGCTCATTTGAAATGCTTGAAATCTCTGCCATTCTGACCTCCTAACTAGAAAAGCTAAATCTATTGATTTCTGAATCAGAAAGTTAACTACCTTGAAACTAACGCCTATACTTCATTAAGCTTTTTCAGACAACCCAAATGAGACTGAAACTGGAGATGCTGCAGTTAGCATTCATTTAAACAATGGTTTAACTGACAGGATTACACAAATAAAACCACAGATTGTTCTCACTTTTTAAATAAATTAATGCTTGAAATGTTATCAACTTACTGCTCAGCTAACACTGAAATGTTCAATCCTCCTGTCTCAGCTATCCAGTTTTCTCATAACACTGCTGCAGTGTTAGTTTTGGATTAGTTGGCATTCACGTTCAGTATGCTGACTGCACAGCAACTACCTCTCTATGAATTTTCCGCATATTAGCACTTATCAGAATAGATGAAGAAAGGATTCTTGACTTATTCATGTTATCATTTGGATCCTGCTAAAGTGAAAGAAAAAATTCCACTTGTTTCAAGCATCAAAAAGTTTTCGTCACAGTGATTAACACACTAACACAGGGTCTAATCCATGCATTAGTACACATACATGCACCCACATGCACTTTCTTTCTTTGTGACTCACTCCCAGTTGCATGGAAGCTCTAAGTAAAAAATACCATTTCCATTAATGGTATCTGGGGCATAATTTACAGCTCAGAGATTGTTTCATTTCTTGTTAGATGCAATCAACAATTAGACATAGTGGCCCTGTTTGTCTGTTCCTATGGTGACTCTGGGTTAAGAGGGAGGAAACTGGCAGTCTCTACTTTTACAGGCATAACAGAGTAACATATAAATCAATAAGCCATGCTGTTCAGGTTGTGTTACTCCAGAACCACTTCACAGAAAGAAAGTTGTAGAGTTTTCTGTCTCACCATATGCTTGATAGCTTTCTTATTTCAACAGGTCTCTAACAATACTATCAGAGAAGTACTGATATTGTGGATACAGTCACAGGGCAAACATACCAGGTGGCATCTCACTACTGACTTGGGCAAAACTGTATCAGTCAGTTTACTCTGTCTGACAATTTGGCATTTAGCTTGCACCATTTTGTTTCATAGAAGCCTTCCACATTATGGGCAGGGAGTGCCTGGGTTGCTCCCTCACCACGGTGGCAGAGCTTTATTCTAGCACCCACGCCATGCTTTGGAGGACCTTGACACTATTTCACAGAAGCATTAACATGTGCTTTCCTGCAAACAGTAGACTAGGAATAAATTTGCTCACTGCTTCCTGTACAAAAATCTCCATATATTATATGGTTACTCTGATAAAAAAGGTTCAAGTTCAACATTCAAGTAGAAAATAGTTACTCTGTTAAAGGGTTCAACTTTAATATTCAAGTAGCAAAAAGCTGTTTAAGACAATTGAGAAGTAACCTCAGAACAGCCCCCAGAGAAAAGAAAGAGTTGAGAACATTATAGCCTATCCTTTAGGCTAGAGTTTTTTCAAATTTCCTGGCTAACTTTGCACAGATCACTGCAACTTTCTGTTCCTCAGCTTCTTCCTCTGTAAAGTGGAGTAAATAAAGCTATTGAGTGCTCTGATAGCAATGTTAGAATATATCCCTGTGACTGCCAGCTGTGATACTGCCTTTTGTTTGGAAGGAACAAATTAATCCTGTGGCAGCAATTGTCTAATACAGCCCTTCACACTGTACACAGAGAACACTGTTAATGGTAGAGGATTATACTCAACTCATCCTGTGGTTGCTACTGTTT
Source organism: Theristicus caerulescens (assembly GCA_020745775.1). Taxonomy (NCBI): domain Eukaryota; kingdom Metazoa; phylum Chordata; class Aves; order Pelecaniformes; family Threskiornithidae; genus Theristicus; species Theristicus caerulescens. The sequence continues at coordinate 22,147,505 of CM036564.1, read as the reverse complement.
ATGTCCATCTCACATAGTTTTCACTCTCAGTGGACAAGATTTTCCTATTAATAAGTAACAGGTAAAGAATAATTAATTCTCTGTGATCTATATACAGTTAGGTTCCATCTACAGGTAAAGACCAAACGGTTTATACAGTTACTGACTTCGTGTGGTTCCATGTGAGTGTGAAGGCTGATGTGTGACCTGTGCAGGACATGGTGACCTGGGCCCTCACACCCCAAGGCACAGAGCTTTGTAGAGGAAGCTCTTTTCTGTGTTATGCTACTGTGCTTTTTCATGAAACTTTGAAGCCTCTCAATGAAGCAAATAGCAAGGCAGTGTGTTTTGAAAAAGTAAAGGGGCTACCTTACCTTCTCCGACTGTTAACAGCAATGCACACTGCAAGAATCAATGCAAGTGCTACAAGAGCGGCAACTATGATCAGCCATTCTGTGGGGAGAGTTGAGGGAAGGAGAGCATGTTAACATATCTCATATAGTTTTGCTGTCTCACAGAACTGCAAGAACACAAGCTCCTTTACATTCTTTAAACTATCAGACTTTTTTCCTAGCTTGCATGAATGTTTGTTTTACAACGTGCTTCTGTGCAAATCGAATACATTGTCATCATTCAGCTATTCACAGACCAACTCAGATGAAATACCCCATCACTGTCAGCACTGCACTTTGGTGGGCACAGGTGAAGAGGAGTTGTATCACTGATTTACTCCAAGGGCAAATGAAAAGGCTTAGCAATGACACACCTGAAATCCCAGGCACAAAAGCAGGATGACTTTCAGGTAGAGTGAAATGTTCGTTTTTTCATTTAAAATCTTAAGGGGCATTTTTGGGGCAAACTCTAAAAAAAAAAGAACTACAAAACTGGAAGGGACCCTAAGAGGTCATATCAGCTACATTTCACATCAGTGAAACAAGGTCAATAAGAAGATGGCTGAGGAATATTCCATTTGCTCTTAACATTTTTAGTAAAGGAGTTTTCACAACCTTCCCAGTAGCATATTCTTTATGCTCTCCTAAGAACTAACTCCTTTATTTTCTTTGTTTGAAACAAGTCTCCCTTGTTTCACAAGTCTCCTACGTTTCATTTGATACAAATTACTTCTTCTAATTAGTTAATTATTATTACTCCCTGGTGAAAAACTGAGAAGTATTCTTTTTGTAGCATACTCTTCTCATATCTCCCTTCAGTTTTTTCTGAAAATGATGAGTTCTTCAAAAGCTGCTTCAGAGATTACCTTTCCAAAATTTTTTTTGTGCTCTTCTCTGTTTTTTTTTTCTATGTGATTAATGCAATGCCTTGAACTGAACGCAGAGCTTCAGCTCTGGACTTGCTAGACCTAAGTAGAGTGGGATAAATACTTCCTCTGTTTTAAAACTGACTTTACTGTTAATATGTCCCAGAATATATTTGCATTCTTTTGCAATTGTATCATGGTGGTGGCTTCTTTCTATTCTATTTTAATCTGCAAGCCCTATTCTGCCACATTCATCTCAGCTATTATTTTCACTGAACATTCTCATGGATATGATACTTTGCATATATCTTTACTGAATTTTGTGTGATTTCATATCAATTTATAAAGGTTATTTGGATCTTAATCCTGTTCTCCAAATGCATGATTTCTCTCATCTTGATATTGCAGGAAATTTATATGAGTTACAATATGCTCCATTTTTCAGACTACTAGTGGAAATGCTGAATATTATCTGATTCAGAACAAAGCCTGAACAACCGTACTTGACGTACATTTTCATCTCTTTCTTCAGTTCATATTAATACAATTCTGTGCTCAAATTTCTAAAACATGACTTCAAAAACCTACCTGGTACCTGGGCTGACCTTTGTTGTGAAACTATTTTTGTTGTTGTGGTCTCTCCAGGGAAAGTAGTGGATACATAATGTCCCTTGTGTGGTCCTTGATTACCATATATACTGGAGGTAGATCCTAAAGAACAAAACTATCCATTAGGCCAAATATGCTTAGTGAACAGTGAGGTACAAAGACTATGACTTTCACAATTAAAAAAACATATTCTAGAAAGTTCATGCTGAGGTAATTAAAAAGTATTTATACTGAAAACTATTACATAGACTATGATCATCATACTCATCTGAACTATGGCTAATTTTAGTATTTTGAATAACAAAACTCATGGTTTTCCGGTCTTGTCTCTCATATATTTCAGTTTTGATTATGTTATACTTTCATGAACCAAAATGCAATTATAATTGCCTAGAAATTTTCTGGAGAAAATGTGCATGTTGGCAACTTTTTGAAGAGGTTTTTGTCATACAAGTCAAATATCTTGTCTGTTCCATGGGGAAAAGAGAATGAGAAAAGAAGAGACAGAGAGAGACACAGAGAGAGAGAACCTTACTTTTTAATTTAAACCTAAAATGACCAGTATGGAGAAATTTTGAAACTTTGAAACTTTTGAATTTTGAAATTTTGAAACTTTAAATTTTATTCCTACACAGGATAAAACTGAATTTCTAAAATTCTAATGCTTTCATAAAATAGAAGGATAGTTCTCTGAATGGTTTTAAATTTGATAGCTATGTATAGAGTGGGACTTTAAAAATTAAAAATATTTTTCCTAATAGAAAAAATATCTCTGTAAACTTAAAGGTGGAACCCCTTGTCCTTTTTAATAAGTTGTGTAATTTGGTTCTAAGATGGTATTAGATCTTAAATCAAAATGCATACTTCCAGTCTCAAGTATTTGCTATGCTGGCCATACCGCTTGAACTTTTACGCAATTACAGTTCTGGCCATGCTGTTGCCATATGGGTATCCCAAGTCTAAAGTTTTCAGCAGACTATAGATATAGTGATTTCATTTGGGACTACTACTTCATTATCACTACAAAAAAGATATTACAGATCTCCACCTCTCTGAATTCTTCCAGACTCTAATAGAGCAAATTAAGCACTTACTCTAATCAGCTGTAAAGTTCTTTTTCTTTAACACACATTTCAACTCATTTCTAGCCAGCATTTCTGATCTCATTTCCTAATAGCAGCTGCCAAATACAAAACTGAGAAGCATGTCTTTTCCCTCTGTTAAACTTAGCCAGCAAGTAGCTCATGAATCTTCCGGATGTTTTCATTATTTTTATTGATGAGAAACTTATTGACTGATGAGGTTTTTTGTGCTATCTCACCACAAAGGACACAGCACTAATCCAACAACTAAAGGTCCTGATCTAGCCTTCAAGAAAACTGACCAAGAGGAACATACTCGTCTACCCCACGTCTCAGCAGATTTTTTTTAAGGTGCTTTATTTCATCCTTGAGAAATGCCAGAGCTTTTCCACCACAAAGCCCCTTTAGAAAGGCATGCAGACATTTATGAAAATTTGTGCGCTTAGAGAACTGATACGTTCGCCCTTCCCCTCCCCTGAGCACTGAAAATAAGAAGCAGTATTCAGTAATGTCCCCTGCTGTTCTGGCTCTGGGGAGGTGCTTGCAAGTGACAGGGAGGCATCCTCAAAAGCTCTCTACATTTCATTTTGATGACATACTAGAATTTTTTTTTTGACAGTTATATTTTGGATTCCTTCAGTGGACTGATTTGTTATTCCATGGACACTTGGATGACAGATCAGTCATTAGTGTGAGTCAGACCACAGCTTAAACATTGCTGTAGAGAAAAAGCAAGTGAAAGGAAGTAGTATAGTACATCAAGCCCTTCATTTGTTCAGAGAAAGCCTTTAACGATAGTCTGCCAATACATTCATGAATCTTTTCCATTCCATTCCAGCTATATGGGGCAATGTTACAAATGAATGAACCCTTCAATAAATAAACTTTTTTATGATGATGGTAGTGTCCTAGTAATTCCATTGTACTGTGTTTTTAAAAAGCACCAAGAGAAGATAAACGAAAAAAAGGAAGAGTTTGGGGAATATGGCCTTATGAGCCTTTGCCAGGGCACTGACAATGCAAAGATTTGACACAGACATTCACCTTGAAAATGATCTTCAAACCAGTTCTTACAGGTTTTTTTATGTGCTCAAAACAGAAAGGTAGCAAACATTTTTTCATAGTGTGTCATGTCTGCACATAAAATTAAGGAGGCAGGTTGGATTAATTAAGTGAATAGGGCAGCAAAAGTCAAGAAATGAGTTTGTTGTAGTAGGAAACCATTATTAAAAACAGATTTATTTTTCCAATAGAATTCTATTAAATACATATTTTACATTTATATTGCTATGTCTATGTCAAAATACTATAACGCAGGCAATTTTGATAGGGTTGATTTTACTGGGTTGATATAAAAATTATAAAAAAAAAGTAGGCCAAATTCTACCTGACAATGTATGAATTAACATTAATTAAAGAGAATTCTGTTATTAATTGATTAAAGTGTTTGCTGTATAATGCTATAAAAATATAGGTACATAATCTTGCTTATATGCACAGAATGTCCACAGAGCATTGGCCAAAATCTACCCTGGGATGGTTCCACTAACTTCCAAGAAAGTGCATGAAAATAGTATTTGGATTAGTGTGTGTCAGAAGTAGCATTTGGAAAAAACCTTACTGTTAGGATGATTATTTGTATGGAACCTACATTTGGGAATAAGGAAAAGTCCCTTCATTTCCTGTACTATTAGCATGTGACCACACACACACAAAAAAAAGAAAGGCTACATGTAGTGTAACAAGTAAACACTGTTATTGTTAACTGCACTATACCTATCAGAAGAATAACCCTTTAAAAAAAAAGTTTTTCACAAGTGAAATGTCAGCTACAGCCCAGTAACATAGCTATAATTAATCACTGGCAAGATACTAACAGCAAATACACCTAGAAAAAAAAGTTTCACAGAGAATGACCTTTCTTTTGATACATGTTCAACTAATGTAGAAGGAAAACAGATGGGAGAAAAAGTGACAGACACTTAAGTGTTACACAGCTATCATTTGTGCCCAGCAAAAAAAGAAAGACGAAATGCTGTCACGTATCTATGGGCATGAGGAGAAAGTTTACACTTGTTCACTTTAATAGTTGTATTATCACATACAGATAACAGAATATAAGAAAAGGTTATTTACAAAACACTATTTTCAGCCTTTTAGCAAATGTCCTGTGCTTTGCACAGGAAGAGGTTCCCTTTAATGATATCTTATAAGCAGGTTATAAACAATAATAAAAATCAAAAAGGAAATCATAATATGACAATAATTTACAATTATGGTTAGTACACATGTTTTTGGATGATTGCCATTCTCCAAAATAAAAACTGACTGACGGATAAATGAAAATGCTTGTAATTTGTAGTTCTTACTAGTAGGAAGAGGGGTCTGCAGTTGGTTAAGATGATCTTCAGTGTCTGGAAAAACTCCAGGTATCCAATTGACATGAGAACCATCTGTGGTGTTTGCTCGTTCACTTTCACTTCCAGGTGGAGTGCTAGGTGCCAGTGGCTCCTTGGTTGCTTTCTCTCGGTTAACATCATCCATGGACTCTGTGACTGCCATGACGACGGCATGATCAGCTTTAAAAGTGAGTGCTCACAAAACCACCACCCACATTATTTCCCTCTTTCCTGTATCACAGCAAGCCAGAAAGCACATCCATCTTCCTCATTCAAAGCACAGAAGGAGAGAAGACATGAAAGCCTCCCCTTCTTCTTCCACACTGTCACTGGCTTCTGAGACACCCTTAAGCACCAAATATATGCTCACCATTTTGGAGGGAGACGTTGGCTACATATACAGATCCCAGTGACAGATGGAGGGGGAAGACCTTCAGAAGAAGAGACCACAGCAGCAACAACCTGACTCTGTAACTCAGGAGTGAGCGGCTGTACTGCAGCCTGATCTGTGGTGGTCTTGCCTGGCAATCCACCGGTGAGAAGGAGTAAGGAATTGAAGGCAGAATTTATGGGACATAACCCTTCTATGATTGCCCTGCCCTCACCACCGGGACAGCACTCCCCAGTGATGGTGCTGCTGCCGAGTCACAGGAGCCAGCCACCTGATTAACCCATCAGAGCACCTCCACCACACCAATCATGGTGCCAAAGCATATCAAGCCTGATCCCACTGATGCACAAGACAGGAAGATGGGGCTGGGGGTTCAGAAGCACCATAGTGCGTGTCTTGCAGAACAGTCAGGAGGCCACCCAGAAACATGCTTCAGCAAAGGACAGAAACCACCAAGTGTACCAGCAAGGAGTCCCTTATGCCTTGTCCAGAAGGTAATTCTGTCAACAGCACAGGTCCCACAATGGATTTTTGCACTGCAAGTTCACACCAAGAATGTAGACCCCCAGGATGAGAAAGATAGGGAAAGGAGTAAATTTCAGAAGAAATAATGTCTCATTTCACACCAGGCATGAGAAATGAGTATGATCCATTATTCTTACTGGTACCCGTCAGAGGAGAGTCATCACCAGCTTTGTTCATACTAGCTGTGGTCCTGTGCAGGACCTCATCCCCAGGGGCGTCTGTGGGATGCGTGATGCCTTCAGTGCCCTGTCCTGGTTCATTATCTGCAGGCAGAGGTGGCTGAGTTGGGTCTTCATGTTGGGCACCATCAAGAGAGACATCAGCTGTTACCATGATGATTTAATCAGCTGTGAATTCCATGTCTGTGCTGCCATGCCCCTCTCATTCCCACCACATTCAAGTCTCTTGTTCACTTTAAACCACTGCTACTCTTTTCTCACCACAAAAGGAGAAGAGAAGCGAGACCTTCTGTTCTCCCGTACATCATCACTGCTCTCTCAATGTTTTGATCAGACATTTTCATTTGCTATTCTCATCCACTTTTGTACTTAATCCAAAAGATTCCCAAGGACAGTGGACGCAGGGAAAGGACATAGAGACAGCAGTCAGGAGAATTCCCTGACCTACATCTCAGGCTGACCACAGATCCTCAGCTTAAGGGACGCTGTCAAGGTGCTGCTACGGTGTGTTTATGTTACAGATAACAGTACTGACAGTAAAGAACCCTTTCTACAGGCATTGATTCTCCTTTGTTGCTCCAGACTCTCTGAGTGGTAACAAGTTAGAGAAAATGGTTATAATTTGTTCTTCTGTTCATGGTAGTCGTAAGACTAGGTTTCCTCTCAGAATCAGCTTCAAATTTTGGCATTACTGAAGGATTTTACCTATTAGAATTACTCTGTGGTGTGGTATTTACTGAACCCACCACTCACACTGATCTCCTCTTCCTTACATGCAGAGTAGGCTTTATGGGTTTTATTCTAATTGGATCATAAAGAAGAAAAGGAAATAGGTTTTTCTATTTATTTTCATTGTCATCAGCTTTCCAACTTCGTAACCTAAGCTGTTCTGCTTTTTCAGAATAGATGGCTAATGCTGTATAGTGCAGGAGCAATGAGATAGAAGAGATACCATCAGAGGAACTCACAGCAACCATAAAAGAAATTTAACTAGCTGTCACAAAATCAAAAATAGGTTCTGAGCATTGCCTGTTTGCGAAAGGATTAAAGTTACCTTTCCTCTTATTTTAGGAATAAGTCGTGTTTCTCAGATCATGTTTTTAGAACATTATTTTGATGGTATAAATGGTATGTGTTATACAAGACTGTATCATGGTGTTGTGTCATGCTAGTTATGTAAATTCCTTTCTCTAATCGTTCTATGAACCAGAGGGACAAATGTTTTGATAAAATCTATGAAAAGAACACTCTTTCCCCAGATGAATATTCACAAATTAAAAGCATTAACCTGTTGATGTACAAATATACAAAAGTATGAATTCAACTTTATGGTAAAGACAGTTTGGCAACACCAAATAATATAGCATGTAATGAGCTGGATGCAATTCCACATTCATGCTTCACTAAGGAACAGAAAGCACTAAAAGTGGTGTTGGTAACTAAAAAAATAAATGTTTTACGCAGAGCTAAAATTGAAAACTTATATCTCACCACCATCCAGGCAGAGCACAGAGAAAATTAATTGGTCTATAATTTATATAATTGTCTTAAAGAGATCAGTAAGTTACTCCTCTCTACAAGTTCATGCAATATCTTTCCAAGACAGGCCATCTGAGAGACAGAAGCAATGAAATATATATAATTGACATTATTACTAGTACCTGTAGTAGAAGACTGTTTTTCATGATTATTCTCACTGGAAGGAATAATTCTATCCATTATAGCAGGTTGTGTGGCATAATTCTCTCCCTTGTCCCAACCTGGATACATCAATAGGTCTTGTGCTGAGTCGTTCTGTTTGGCCCCATGGTTGGAGGCCATAGCTGTTATGATGATGGTGAAGCAATTATGAACTCAGTATATAAAGATCCATTTCTCATATTATTCTCCTCTTCGGTTCTTGTCTCTATGACAGGCCTTGCTCACATGTCTACTACATTTAATGGCAAAGAGAAGTAAAGCAGATTTGCTTCTCATTCTGGTTTATGTTTAGAAAAGCTGCCTACTGTCACCAATAGGACTGACTCCTTCCTCAAACTGAGCATATGCTTTTCAGAATCAAGATATCCATTGTTTTTCAAAAGTATTTCCCCAAAACATGCTGTTGGCATTGTATTGGTTGAATATCAAACCAATATCCACTGATACAGAATTAAGAACAGCAAAGAGCAGAAATAACTGCAAGAATATGGCCCATCAGTAAGATTTTAATCACAGAATTTGAGTGTATTGACTATATCCAATTTTTTCCCCTCAAATTTTCACTGTTGTATTGGTTGCAGCATCTCCAGGAAAACAGACAAAGAACTCTGACACAGGGCAAGGCTAGCACGTGCTGCAGATTTGTGAATGGTGCACACAATAAACAAGACAGCATTCAACTGGAGAATATTTGATATTGCAGTTATTTAGAAAAATATTATATTGTCCATATCAACCAATCTGTAGCTTTTATTAGACAGTCACAGCAAAAGAGTACCCAAATTTTATAAGTAGCATAACCCTCCTTAACCTCCATAACCTCCCCAACCCAATAAAAAAAAAAAAACAAGAAAATTGCCACAGCATGTTAAAATTTTAATTGCAACTAGGCCAAATTATATTGCTATAGTAGTATAGTATAGTATGGTATGGTATGGTATGGTATGGTATGGTATGGTATGGTATTTATATGTATCAGTAATACATTGTACTGCATCACCAGATTTTTAAAAGATGTTGATGAAACACCTGGGGTTGATATCTTAGAGGAATGTGGGCTTAGGGACTGCCAAAGCAGTGAGCTACACACAACTTTTGCTAATAAGATTACATTTAGTTGAAGGAATATATCCACATTATACAGCCTCTCAAATAATATTTGTGATATGCTTGTCCTCAGTGGCCTGTATTTGATAATCAGCAAGAGCACATGATGACTGTGTTAAATTCACTGTTGGCAGTGCTTAGGACAGCAAATCAGTCATTAAGTAGCAAACTTACTACACTCACAGGAACAGAAACTAATATATGTCAATTTCCAGTTACTAGCTTTATAGTGTAATTTGATCTTTTATGTTTTAATTGCTTCGACCAATGGAAGAGAGAAGCCTCTCTTTTATTCTACACTATGCTTTGTATTCTTCCCTTCATCACCAGTATCATCTTGTCATAGTTCAAAAGTGGGGTGAGTAGATATGTTAGATAAAAATTTTTAAATATAATTGCCATATTAGCAAAAACTAAAAAAAAAAACCAAACAGGTCCAATAATGACTTGCAACAGGGGAATGAACACAGCTCCCAAATATGTGAAAAATACAACAGACATTACTATTTTTCCATTTAAACATTCACTGTTTCCTACAGATATAACCCTGGTAGGTAGCCTGTTAAAACCTTGTGACTGCATGACACAACACAAAACGTAGGAGACAGTTACAGAGTTAATCTACTATAGGTCTTGACACACAATCCAAATAGGAGAGAAAAAAAACCTCCAGGAACAAGTCTGAAGAATAGAATAATTTAAAAAATATAATATAACATCAGAATTGCTCAGGTTTATTCACAGAGCCTCTGTTATGGCCTCAGAATGCAAAATTGTTAGCAAAAAAATCCTAAAACTAAACCTTTAGTAAACCCTGATCATTTTCTAAAATGTGACCTGTAATATTACCTGTATGAGAAGATGCCTTTTCAATATCATTTTCACCTGCAACAGTAAATTCAGGTTGTTCAATACTCCCAGTAGTATTTGCAGGATTTTGTTCTTGACTGATCCATCCAGAATGAACACTGTGTAATAGTGGATTTTGGGTTGGTCCTTGACGTTTTTCATTTTCACTTGTAACTAGTGCTGATAAGATGATGATTGAATCAATAATGATCAAAATACCCAACACCAGTTATATTATTCTCATCTTCATAGCTTACACAACAAGGGTGCTTGGCTTTTGTGTTTTGGCTTTTTCTTTTCATTGTTGCATTTGACGTGAAATGAAAGATGAAAGAAAACAAAAGTCCTTTGGAAACCCTATTACACAAAAGCATCACCAGGATCTGAAGAAGATTTGAGTGTGCTAGAAAGTATTCCAATGACCAATGGCAGAGAAAAGCTATAGGAGAAGCAGTGGAAGAACATATAGAAACAACAGCTTGCATCTCTAGTTCATATTTATTAATACTAACTTAACTCTGAGTCTGTGTATTCTGGGTTTTTAAAAGTGAAAAAGATGATGGACTTTCTCTTTTGAGTTAATATCTCTATTACACAATTACAAGGCTGGCTCCAGGGAAATTGTCATTTCTTCTGGGACTGGATAAATGAAATAAGTAGGTTCATATATTTGAAATTGAAAAGCATACTTGTTTTGAACTCAGTAATAATGAAAGCTCTTACTGATAAAATAAATTCATTGCTCACTCTTTAATTTGCTGTTGTTTCCATTGCAGAAAATGCAGTCAGAAATCACCTGAAGTACCACGACCGTAAGAGTTTTTCTAATGAACACTAAAGGCTTAGAAAAGATACACCAGAAAAAAAAAGAATACCTATAACACTAAGATGAGCATTAGAACTCAGTTTGAAATATGTTTGTGTTAGGTATCAAACATTTCCATGAGTGATATATTAAAGGTAAAGCAAATGTCCTTAATCAGAGCATGCAAAGAATGAGCTGGACCTGTTACATATGCCATTAAGTCACCAGCTAGAGAAACCTACGCTGTTTCCCAAAAAGAGCAAAACTAGAGGAATATTTGTTTTCACATTCAGGCAATGAAATGTTCATAAAGAGGGCACTCATGCAAGCATAATTCATTATTTCTGTAATTAAACCCATTACATATAGATTATCTTGTAAAAAAAAAAGTTTAAATTAACTAGTGTATGAATACAACTTATCTAACAATACTTCAGAACTAAAAGAAAGTTATCACAAAAATTATTTCTGGGTGATTACAGCACCTGTTCTGATGCCAACTGTATAAACTTTCACTGTTCAAAACAATCTCAGAACCAGAAAGACAGGAGGCAGATCATATAAATCCAAAGAACTACCACAGGATGTAGAAAATACTTGTTTTTACATAGGGATAAGAAGGCTTTCCACAAGTCCCAGTGAAATGTATTTCTTTTCAGTACAATCTAATTTCATGCAATTATAAGGCTGGCCCCCAATCCAGCTGCATACAACTGTGCCTCCAGCTATTCAGTTTTGCATCTCTCCTTATCAGGGTAAAGCTGTGCATTACAGCCAAAACATCCTAAAAATGAAGCTCATATCCAGCTATGCTTTTCAAAAAAAATTAACTGGAAACTATTTAGGTACACAGCAAAAATAGCTGGAGACTGCACTCTGGAGAATGCACTTTGCCTACAGAGGTTTTTAGGGTTGAAGGGCATGACACTGGCACCAACATGCGAAAATGTTCGCATTCATCTGGAGGTAGTATATTATCCTTTGTAGCACAGTTTCATGTATTTGAATCACTAGCTCCCTTTTTTGTCTTTTTTCTTCAGATTTTAGAATGGAAATTTTGAAGTGGAAAAGGGGGAATTTTTTTTCTCACCAAGGTGGGTCACCAAATGTTGCAATCTGCTCAGTTGTATTACACTACTGGCAGTGCAATTTTAAAAATCCCAGAGACGTGAGGAAAAGTGGCAAGTAATGAAGATTAGATGCAGAAGATAGGCTTGGAATGACAGATTAATGTTATAGGTGCCAACTCTGAGGGCCCTAGTACAAACAATATAAAGGTTTTATACTGAATTGAGGCTAATGGTATGGGAATTACAATCAGCTGCACCATAACAGTGTTATAATTCACTAAATTATGTCATATATCTGAATATTATCTGAAATGCTTAATTGCTTTACCCCTCCCAGTAGAGCTAGGATACTGTTCCTCTTCATCTGTATAGGTAGGGTTCCAACGATCTTGTGTGGAGATTTCCAGAAGTGTTTCATGTTGCGAGTCCAGAGCTGTTAGGACAATGGAGGATTCCATGCTGACCATGTTCTACATCTACCACTATTACTTTACTGTTAGTGTGTGCCATAAAGGTGATGGAAAATGGAAATTCATGCATAGCTTAACTGTAGCCTCTCTTCTCTTCTTATCCAGTCCCTTTACATCAAACAAGTCATTCTTTTCTTTGCGTTGGACAGATGCAAAGTTTCCCAAGAAGAATGGGGAAAACAAGCAAAAGAAGAATAATGTATAGCAGAAGTAGTGCAAAACCATTACAGCAGTTATAGACATTTAAACTCAAGTTTGAAGAATAATGCTGGACCTAAAGAATACGGTAGATATCTGAATACGTGTAAAACATGCTTGCTAAGTACTCAAGAAGTACTCAGATTCATGTTAGAATATCCACCACTGAGCTCAAAAGCTATGGTCAGCAAAAAAAAGAAAGCACCTTGTCAGCCACCAGGAAGCCAATATTAGTTAATAAAGTTATAATACAATTGAACACATAAAATAAAACTTCCACAAGAGTGTATGATCAGAGACTGTACACATTTTCACCCACGGGGCATGCAAACACCCCTAGGCCACAGAAGGTAGTTGGAATGCAATACGCCGTGTGGAATAAGTCACCAATGCAAAGTCTCAAAGATAAATAAACACCAGAAATACCCAAAACTTGGGCAATAGAATAAAAAATCCCAAAGCAAGATGAATGGCTAATTTTGTATTTTCTTCTAAAAATGAAGACCACTGCTGAAAAAACACAAATACTTCACTAATCGCCAGAAAAAAAAAAAAAAAAGCTTATAAAAAGTGATTTATAAACACTACTGAGAAAATAAGTGCACAGACAAAAGACACATTAAGATGTACTTAAATTAAATTAAATTACAAAAAAGGAACAGATTATTATCTTTGTACAAATAAGAACGTTACAATATAGTCATTAATGGCAACATCTATACTGAAAAAAACCCCAGGGCTGGGGCCATTCCCTGGTCATAAGGACAAGTATCAGACTGTGTGCTTCAGTGACACACAGCATTTGGCTTTGTTCCTCATATGAAGTGGTTTTCTGGTTTTGAGACAAAGTTCTTTTAGGTATGGATGGCTTTTTTAGTTAAAAAAGAGCTATCATGATCACTGTGGGATCATTCATATCAGGAAAATAAGGCTATGTATTAAAGTATCTGAGTTGTGGTATTGGATCATGCCTAAACATCTGAGGTCACAAAACAAATGAGATGATGTTAAAAGAGTGCATGAGAAGAGATATCCATTCTATTAATATGGGCCTCATATGATTTTTCCAATCAAAAAAGAGACATTTCTGAAACAAGAGCTGATCAGGAGAGCATCCAATTTTCACACAATATATGTGTGGCAAAGGAGGAGGAACATCAGGTAGGACAGGAAAAAGAAGAAAGAAACCATCCAAAGAGAAAGGAAGTTCCTTACTAGTACTTGGAGCATACTCGTCCGTGGCCACACTCCTTTCCCAGCCTGGAAATACTGTTGGGTAATTCATCTCCTCTGAAGAATCTTCGTCATCTGAACCATTGCCACTTGAGGTCACATCTGCTGTGATGATGTTAAATCTGCCATGAAGCCCTGACCCACAAGGTCTTCTGCTGACAGCAGTTATGCTTTCCCGTCTCCCCTACATACAGCCTTACAATCACAGCGGAGAGTGTACAGCACTGTGCTTCCCATGGTTCATATCTCCTCCTGGTTCTTCCTCCCACAAGGGATTCATCACTCTGCTGTGGCCCTGCTGAAGCTGCCCCAACGTGGCTCTTTTAGCTGCATTTTGGTGCCCTATGCGTGCTTGCAGCACTAACCATACTCTGTTCTCTTCTAGCAGAGTGAGCATAGTGTACTGGCTTGAAAACATTTTCTTCCTTTCTCCCACAAGTCCTTCTCATTGGAATAGTCTACTTCTAAATTGCTTCCAAGCAGGAAAAAAGAAAAACCCAAGTACATCCTTTATAAAATGACTCATGTACTCATCCCTTTCAGACACGCAGAATACCTCTGCAGTACCTGAACAATGTGGACAACTGCTCTGTCACTACCAAATGTACAGTCAGTGAGACATAGCCCAGTACTTTGCTTTTCCCACTTCAAACACGTGGTAACGAAAAGCAGTGACATATACCACACATTCAACCCCCCTCCCCTTAATGCTTCTGAAGCTTGCTGCCCTGGTGCTCTTGTTATTCAGCCCCTAATCAAAGCGCCCTCTTAGCATGACGTTCTTTACCCTTGGTTGCTTGTGTGGTTTCTTGCATCTTCCCTCCAGGATTTGACCACCACCAAGGGTTTGAGAATGGATTCCACCAGGCTTGGGTGGTGGCTTTCTCCAGGTTGTCATGATGAGGCCCTGGAGCTGTTAGGACATGGTTTGTTCAACCAAGATCTTGTTATTATTTCTTGAGAAGCACTTTTCCTCCAGCAAAGTCAAGTCCACCAGCACCAGCACCCTGAGCATGCTCTTGCCACTGAGATGGATGTGAGTGCAAGGCGAATGTATGAACCCATGGTATCATTACATTCCTCAAACACTTAGCCAGATGCAAGCACTAGTGGCAGTCCCAAGAAAGAACATGGTCACTTGAGAGGAGTTATCAAAAATCCCTGTGGGTCTTAGCTAGCCCTTCACATTCAACAAGGTTAATGAGTTCCTCACAGGCTTTGCCAGCAGGAGAGAGCAAATAGCCTCAGATAGACTCCAGAATGAGGAACATTCACCAAGACAACATGAAATCACATACAAAAGGTGAAGGAAGTATCCATGACAAGGAAAAAGGACACCCAGAGATAAGCACACCCATTAGTTTAGCCTTCTCTTCTACTGACAACCCCATGAAGCCAATGCTGTCAAGGACCTGGGCTCAGAACTATGGCCATTCCAGTCAAAAGACACATGCACTCCCCTTGGCCTGATGCTGTCAAGAAAATCCATGCAAGAAACACTTTCCAGTTAGACATCAGCATAGCATGGAGAGAAAGATGCAGCTTTACCCCTATCACATTACCAATGCACAATATTTTTCCAGAACATAGCATTGCAAAGAGTAATGTTCCGTAGGTTTGTGACAGGCATTTAAGGATGGAAAGAGATTGTTTAGAAAAATTACAGGAATCTAGAGTCTTTTCATCCACTGTGTTAGGCAAGCCAAATAGGTATTGGCATCCAAACAGAAATAATTGTGCCACTTATAGAGGCTGGAAACTCCCTCTAAAGAGGAATTATTCCTTGGGACACAACATGCCACAAGGGAAGCCCACAAATCAGATATGAATGGAGACAAGAGATCAATTCTAGAAGCAATGGAAGATGGTGCTTCTAAGGATATGGACCTCACAAGATTTAAATGGGTTTTTCCTGTGGCATGGGAGATGTTTCTGAAACAAGAGCTGATCGGGAGAGCATCCAATTTTCACACAATATATGTGTGGCAAAGGAGGAGGAACATCAGGTAGGACAGGAAAAAGAAGAAAGAAACCATCCAAAGAGAAAGGAAGTTCCTTACTAGTACTTGGAGCATACTCGTCCATGGCCACACTCCTTTCCCAGCCTGGAAATACTGTTGGGTAATTCATCTCCTCTGAAGAATCTTCGTCATCTGAACCATTGCCACTTGAGGTCACATCTGCTGTGATGATGTTAAATCTGCCATGAAGCCCTGACCCACAAGGTCTTCTGCTGACAGCAGTTATGCTTTCCCGTCTCCCCTACATACAGCCTTACAATCACAGCGGAGAGTGTACAGCACTGTGCTTCCCATGGTTCATATCTCCTCCTGGTTCTTCCTCCCACAAGGGATTCATCACTCTGCTGTGGCCCTGCTGAAGCTGCCCCAACGTGGCTCTTTTAGCTGCATTTTGGTGCCCTATGCGTGCTTGCAGCACTAACCATACTCTGTTCTCTTCTAGCAGAGTGAGCATAGTGTACTGGCTTGAAAACATTTTCTTCCTTTCTCCCACAAGTCCTTCTCATTGGAATAGTCTACTTCTAAATTGCTTCCAAGCAGGAAAAAAGAAAAACCCAAGTACATCCTTTATAAAATGACTCATGTACTCATCCCTTTCAGACACGCAGAATACCTCTGCAGTACCTGAACAATGTGGACAACTGCTCTGTCACTACCAAATGTACAGTCAGTGAGACATAGCCCAGTACTTTGCTTTTCCCACTTCAAACACGTGGTAACGAAAAGCAGTGACATATACCACACATTCAACCCCCCTCCCCTTAATGCTTCTGAAGCTTGCTGCCCTGGTGCTCTTGTTATTCAGCCCCTAATCAAAGCGCCCTCTTAGCATGACGTTCTTTACCCTTGGTTGCTTGTGTGGTTTCTTGCATCTTCCCTCCAGGATTTGACCACCACCAAGGGTTTGAGAATGGATTCCACCAGGCTTGGGTGGTGGCTTTCTCCAGGTTGTCATGATGAGGCCCTGGAGCTGTTAGGACATGGTTTGTTCAACCAAGATCTTGTTATTATTTCTTGAGAAGCACTTTTCCTCCAGCAAAGTCAAGTCCACCAGCACCAGCACCCTGAGCATGCTCTTGCCACTGAGATGGATGTGAGTGCAAGGCGAATGTATGAACCCATGGTATCATTACATTCTTACAACAGCAAAAATATCCAATGCTTTTAGTGTAAGTGAAGTTTGAAACATTCTACTAAAGTATAAGATTGTGTTACTAGCTCTGAAAGTCCCATAAAGTCAATGAATTCTGCATAGCATTTTTAGGTTTGACAGATCAAAATATGTACTGTATGTGAAATATGCCCCAATATTTTGACAAAAAGCATTCAAAGCTAATAAAAGCATGCACACCATAGAAATTTAGATCCCTCAAGCCAGTTGATAGTTTAACCTTTTGCTCTGCTAAGAAAGTTATTTATCAATAAACTAAGCAAGGAGAGCTGCACTTCAAGTCATACACATATTCACCAAAAGAAAGCAAAATCTACTTCAAAATGTTTCTCTGGAAATCATAGAATCATAGAATTGTTAAGGCTGGAAAAGACCCTTAAGATCATCAGGTCCAACCGTTAACCTACCACCACCAAGTCCGCCACTAAACCATGTCCTCAAGCACTGCATCTACCCGTCTTTTAAATACCTCCAGGGATGGGGACTCAACCACTTCCCTGGGCAGCCTGTTCCAGTGCCTGACTACTCTTTCAGTGAAGAAGTTTTTCCTAATTTCCAACCTAAACTTGCCCTGGCGCAGCTTGAGGCCATTTCCTCTCATCCTATCACTTGTTACTGGGGTGAAGAGACCAACCCCCACCTCACTACAACCTCCTTTCAGGTAGTTGTAGAGAGCAATAAGGTCTCCCCTCAGCCTCCTCTCCTCCAAACTAAACAACCCCAGCTCCCTCAGCTGCTCCTCATAAGACTTATTCTCTAGACCCTTCACCAACCTCGTTGCCCTTCTCTGGACACGCGCCAGCACCTCGATGTCCTTCTTGAATTGAGGGGCCCAAAACTGGACACAGTATTCGAGGTGCAGCCTCACCAGTGCCGAATACAGGGGCACTATCACCTCCCTGGTCCTTCTGGCCACACTATTCCTGATATAAGCCAGGATGCCATTGGCCTTCTTGGCCACCTGGGCACACTGCTGGCTCATGTTCAGACATCTGTCGACCAACACCCCCAGGTCCTTTTCAGCCAGGCCATTTTCCAGCCACTCCTCCCTAAGCCAGTAGCGTTGCGTGGGGTTGTTGTGACCCAAGTGCAGGACCTGGCACTTGGCCTTGTTGAACTTCATACAGTTGGCCCCAGCCCAACAATCCAGCCTGTCCAGGTCCCTCTGCAGGGCCTTCCTCCCCTCCAGCAGATCGACACTTCCACCCAACCTGGTGTCATCTGCAAACTTACTGAGGGTGCACTCAATCCCCTTATCCAGATCATCAATAAAGCTATTAAACAAGACCGGCCCCAACACTGAGCCCTGGGGAACACCACTCGTGACCGGTCGCCAACTGGATTTGGCTCCATTCACCACCACTCTCTGGGCTCAGCCGTCCAGCCAGTTTTTAACCCACTGCAGAGTGCACTTGTCCAAGCCGTGAGCAGCCAGCTTCTGCAGGAGAATGCTGTGGGAGACGGTGTCAAAGGCCTTACTGAAGTCCAAGTAGACAACATCCACAGCCTTCCCCTCATCCACTAAGCGGGTCACCTTGTCATAGAAGGAGACCAGGTTAGTGAAGCGTGACCTCCCTTTCATAAACCCATGCTGGCTGAGCCTGATCCCCTGATAGTCCCGCACATGCCGTGTAATGGCACTCAGGATGATCTGTTCCATGACCTTCCCTGGCACCTGGCACCTTCCTCCTTCCGACCCTTCTTGTAGATGGGTGTCACATTAGCTAACTTCCAGTCATCTGGGACCTCCCCGGTTGACCAGGACTGTTGATAAATGATGGAGAGTGGCTTGGCAAGCTCCTCCGCCAGCTCCCTCAGTATCCTTGGGTGGATCCTGTCTGGCCCCATAGACTTGTGGGCATCCAGGTGGAGGAGCAGGTTGGTGACTGCCACCTCTTCGACAACTGGGACTTCATTCTGTGTCCTATCTCAATCTCCCAGCTCAGGGGCATGAAAACCTTGAGGATGATCAGTCTGACTATTAAAGACTGAGGCAAAGAAGGCATTAAGTACCTCAGCCTTCTCCTCATCCTTTGTGGCCAAGTTTCCCTCCGCATCCAACAAAGGAGGGAGATTCTCCTTAGCCCTCCTTTTGTCACTGATATATTTGTAGAAGCATTTTTTGTCGTCCTTGACAGCGGTGGCCAGTTTAAGTTCTAGCTGGGCCTTCGCCTTTCTAATCTTTTCCCTGCATAACCTCACCACATCCTTGTAGTCCCCCTGAGTCACCTGCCCCTTCTTCCAAAGGTGGTAGATTCTCCTTTTCTTCCTGAGTTCCAGACAGAAATATTTTTATTCTGGCAATTCCTCCCAAGCAATATTTTTATCAGCATTTAGACCATCTTGCTTCTATATCTTGAAGATGAAGAAAAGATATCATGTAGTTTTTTTCATTCAGAAAAAAAAACTTTAAATCATTAATTTGGAAAAATACCTTGAAGACTAACATCAAAGACACTAGTTTTGATCACTTTTTGTGTAATATATGAAAGCATTGGGAAATGCAAGACCTAGGAATCAAAGTTCTAATGAACAAACAGGATAAGCTAATGTTCTTCAGTTTGCAGTAATTATGTTTTGTTTATATGTTAACTGTAAAGTCTACGAGGTGTATGGACTTAAACTCAGAACTGCACTTTTTCAAGGTGTAGCTATTTTGGCAGCAAAACCTAAAATATTTTGCCTTTCTGAAAAGCTGTCCTTGGCTGAATAAATACTGTCTCTTCTCACAGTCACTAATTGCTCCCTAAACTTAGTACTACTAGTACTACTCTGACACTGGTGTCAGAAAGTGGGAAACCTGGACATTCAAAATCTGATCTCTGAGTGACAGACCATCAAAACATAAGTGGTCTCAGATTTGGAGCTTTGGGATGGAACTGTGAACAAAATGATAATGCCAAAAAAATTGGTTAACAAGAAAATAACTGAATAACTAAATAATTGGCATCTGACTTGCTGTAATCACACAAAATTCTCACCTCTACCTGCTTTCCACAATAAGCCTTAGGAGCTCATTTTCTTAAGTGATGAATATGTATTCATGGCTTCCTTTCACATACAAAATACCAATGCAGATGCTTTCCTGTCAGATCAGCCAAAGTATGGACATAAGACTTTTCATTGATGAGGTTTTTTTTTTCAGGGAACAAAAGGAAAATCCACCAGAGCATAAAAATATCTATTATATACGGATGAACAAAATCAGTCGCAGTTACTGTTTGAGTAACGAGCTCTGATAACTTAGGGAAGTATCTCATCAATCAGCAACAGAATTTTATGACATCTGATCTACAGATGAATCATAACTTGTTAATAACAAAGAGAAAAACTTTTTTCAGCCAGGGAGAAAGTCAATGGCAAAGTGCTGGCAGTGTATTAATCTGGACTGTGAACTTAATGGAGAACATCACCAATAGTGTCCAAAGCCAGAGCAATAATGAAAGGGGATCATCTGAAGAACAAGGACCTGTGGCAATTTCTCACTTCAAACCAATGGCAAAGAAGTGTTTTGATCAAGCTAGACACTTTTTCACCAAACTTGAAGTTTACAAATGATGTGTAGTATAGATGGAGAGCCACCAGTTTTCTGACTTGTGCATACAATAGAATTAGATAGAAATATTTTTAGCCATCTATCTGAAGATATATGCTGAATAGTTTTCTTTACTTTTTTTCTTAATTTTCTGCTTTCCTATCTGTGAGATTTTTCTCTGGGGAATTAAATTGTGGCCGGGATATTCCAGGGAGCTTGCACTGTTGCACAATGTAAATAGCAGACATTGGGGCATGGCTTTATCTTCTTTCTTGTTTGTTCTCCATGTAACTTTCTCCTGTGCTACTGAATGTTTGATGACTTCTCATGGAGATGCATATTTTATACTTAACTTCTGAAAGGAGTGCTAAATTACTCATTCATTTGTAGTGCAGTAAAATTAAATGAAATGGGTCTGTTTGGCTTTAAAGTGATGTTACTGAGTAACAGCTAAAGCTATCAGAAAAGCCCAGGTGCAGTACCTTTATAATCTTTTTTCCAGAGAATCAATATATCAACCCTAAATCAATAAGCAATCATGCCAATGTTATCACTTCTCTGATACACATATATCAGCATCAACATCTTTTATTACATAGTTCTATAGTTATTTTGATCTTTTAAAATCTTAAATACCTCTAGTTTTCCCGCTGTAAAATAGTCATGCCCACAAGAGAGAACTGTTAGCAACCAGAAGGGACATATGTATTTAGGGTCAATATGTTTGATAATCAAGTAGTAAAAGGAAAACCAAAAGCTTTCCTGCCTAGAAACAATGCACACGTTTTTGCAATGGGTACAGAAACATCTGTACAAGGAAGCACTAAGTCACACACACATACAAAAGCAAACAAATATGAAGGAAAAATCATCACCAGAGTCAACCAGAAAAACTCCCCACTGTTACCAGGTGGGATTTCCCCCACCCCACCCCTTACAGGCAATACTTCGTATCAAAACCTTTCACTTGAAACAAGCACCAGAAAATTCTCTACTTGCTTTCAAGGTTTTGGGGAAAACCAACCTGATATTTCTTTTTTCCATCTACATATTTATAAGGTGTTACTAACCTTCACATCCTCTGAGTCAAGATGCTTGGTGGAATGATTTCTGTCTTTCGGTAAAGCTTTTGCTAATTAAGACATACAATCATTCTTACTCTGTTCTGTGATTTCTATATACAGTAACGAGGGCACCATCCCTCCAAGTCACATAGACCATTTGACCATCTATCAGCGATCAACAAACACTTAAGCAAACTCCTCACTATCACGGGCTTCCATGGTGGGAAAAAGAGTCAGCAGGAAGAAACTTTCTTTTCTATCAGTTCAATCTTTACTACAATACACCTCTGTAGATCTCCTCTGTATACTTACAATGTTCTCCCTTTAGGTTCACTTTATTTTCTGGGGCAAAGGTCTTTATCACTCTAAACTTAAGAACTAGAGTGACTATATGTACAGTTCCACATTAAAACATGTAAGATGACTTTAAAAGTTTTTATTTACTGTAGCTGCTGTGCACTACATATTTGATAAAAACATCACAAGCAGTTTTTCCTACTCAGTACAGCTATTTAAGGACAAAGCAGAGAAAATGGCTACTGTTCTTTTAAGCCCTCAAAGCCTGTGGAGCCACCACAAGCCCCCATTTTTTCTCATGCATATTGCCAACAACAAGGATGAAATTAATTTTTACAGTGCACAAGTGGCTTGTCAATTGGAACTGCCACTTAAAGCACTGCTTTAGTGAGCAAGGCCATGGTTTTGATGTGGATTACCCGCATTCATAACCATAAATATATTAGAATCACAGACACTTTCATTGACAAAAATATCCTTTTCTAGCTCAGAAATAAATTGACTTCAAGTGATAATTGGTTGCACTAATTTGTGGTGCCTCATAGACTAAGTAGGTGTGATAAAAAAGCAGTGGGAAACACAAAACAACAATCTTTCTAAGTAATCTTTCTAACTCATGCATAAACATTGAAGTAAACATACAGTAAATGTTTTTGTTCCCCTTTTCCCAAAGAGTGAAGTTTATTTCTGACTTAACCAGTCTGGAAAGTACTGTCTTTCAATGTCTTTCCAAAATTGGAGATGATGTATCATCATCACTTACCAGAATGCCCGGCTGGAAGAAGAAAGCAGTTTTAATGCAACCTATATTTTTTGTAGTTATTATAATACATAAATCTTACTAGTACTCGCAGGATACTGTCCACCATCTTTTTCAGGGGAATCATCAGCTGTCGTCACCAAAGAGATGTCAGGTGATACAGGAGAAACTTCATCATCTGTATGGTGATAGATGAATCATTACTATTTCATTAGCTGAGTTGCCACTCAGTACTCACAACTACTTCAATTATTCTATACTGCAAGTTTCATTCCTTCATTCATTGGTCTAAGAGACAAGAAGGACACAGACTAGGTTCTTCATATAATTCAACCCCAAATATCCTTACTTTACTAACATAGTAAGGATATCACCAAAACAGATTATTTCAAGAGGCGTATGTATTACAGTTATAACAAACATTCTGGCAATGATCTGTTCGCATGATTCAAGCTCTAATTTTACCTGTACACCATCTGGACAGGGATTCTAAAGCAATGAGTGAAGTTATTTGTATTCCCCTCCTTACTGAG
The DNA here is from genome assembly GCA_020745775.1 of Theristicus caerulescens. NCBI lineage: Eukaryota > Metazoa > Chordata > Aves > Pelecaniformes > Threskiornithidae > Theristicus > Theristicus caerulescens. The sequence goes on along the minus strand of CM036564.1, from coordinate 22,124,269 downwards.
ATATATTCCAAGATTTAGTCAAAAAATCTAAACTCTGCATGTAAGTAGAGTTGATAAGAGTTGTCATGGCAAGCAATTGAAATACATGACATACACCTTGGGGAATGGCTCTGATCCTGCTTGCTTAGGAAGACAATGTTAGGATTTACCTTTCATGATGCTAACTACATGCTAAAACAAGCATAACGTGTCATGAGCATACCGCCAGTGAAAAGTCATTTTATAATCCTAATGCTTCTGCTCATTTTTTTGTTTTTAATTTCAGTATTTATTGAGGATAATGATGCAAACTACTGATATCCTTCACTGGTAAGTTATTGGTGATTTGATAAAAAGCCTGTAGTCAGAGGTCACACAGTAAACTTTACTGTACTTAGAGGGTGAATTATATTTGTATCCCTTAGATTCAATGGGAGCTAGTCTTTTAGACCTCTGAGAATTTCAGCCACAAAAGCAACATAAAAGATGAAATAAAATACATGCCACTTTCACAAGAAAGCAAGATACAGGCAAGGCACTGTCATTCACTAATTTGCCATCCTGCAAAATGTCCTAGAAAAGAGTATGGCATTTGTATTTGGTAGGGCTTATTGAAAATAGAATTTGTTTTTTCCACCTAAAGGAAGAAGATATTAATAACATTTTAATTTGACATTTTTATCTTTCTGTGCATTCTGTAATATGCTGTAGTAAGAAGATGTCCTAAAAAAACCCCTGTATTTTTGTACAAAGAGAAATCACTTGTGCTGTAAACTCCTCCTTGTTCTTATTACTTAATGCCAATTCATCCTTTTAGAGAACAGATAAGAATATGTTATCCTTATCTCTATATACCCATACCTCTCTGTATTCACTACTAGATATGTTTTTGAGCCTTTAATGAAATAAATATTTTAATAAAAACAAGAGCAAATTCTTAGAACCATCTATTCTCAGCATCCTGGGAAGGTTTATGTGGGAAACTATGCTCATGTGTGGCTCCTTTGTACTCCCATGCAATCAAAAAAACCCTTACAAATTCAGAATGCTTCTGTTTTCTTTTGAAGACACTCATTCTCCTTTTACTTCTCCATGACACTAATTAGAGACAGTGCTTCTCATTCCCTCATAATATCCTTTAAATAGCAATGTAATCCTTCACTCAGTTATTTTAAAGGGGATATAGTGGCAACCTACTGTCCTTACCAGAATCTTTTCTAGGAATTTCTTTTTCACCCCCTCCAGAAGAATGATCTGGCAGCTGTGAGACTGGAGTAGCACTTCCATAATATGAAGGGCTGGATCTCCTGATGGAGGTATCCATGGGAGTTGTGTCATGTGTTGATCCACTACCTACATTTTCATCATCCACACCTGAGGTTGAGGACTCTCCGCTATGACGCGTGCCATCTGCATTATAATGTGAGCCATCTGCATTGTCAATGACTGTTGGAAAGAGGAAATTAAGCAGCTGATAATATTAAGGAGCTACATAGCTATATTTCAGTAATGCTAAACAGTTTAAGTCCTATAACAAAAAAATAAAAAGAAACAGTTGTGGATTAATATCAGTTCATCCATTTTTGCCATCCTATCTCATCTGTCTAGATCATACATCACTAAACTATGTGTAATGTATATATGCTAATGTATTTATTTGTCAAACATATACGGCCTACTCTGCATCAAATATTTTGATATTTTGATCAGGCAGATTGATTTTGAACATAAAATCTTGGCCTCTGCAAAGTCAATCAGAATTTTAGAATTGGGACAAATACTATATTATGACAGTTTTCTTCCACTTCCAGCTGCTTTTCTAACCAGCAGCTCAAATGAGATGTAGAAAGGTTGCTGTCTTAAGCAAAGTCCTATATGTCAAAGAAACATTAACAGCTCTGAGGTGCTAAAAAATGTCAAATACCTATATAAAAAATGTTTGGTAGCACCTTGAGACAAACCAAGCTCCATAGGATTTAGGGGAAGACAAGTGACTAATTGTTTTAATTGCTGTTGAATATCTCTTGACTTCTTTTTCTTATGCCTGGCTTGATTTTTAATATTAGCAATGGTTTATGTAAAAAAAGATAACCAGATCCTAAAAATGAAACAAGTGGCAAGTCTTTCTAATTAACACAGTACCTATTTCACCCTGATTATTGAGGAAAGAAGTATCTAGTCTTTCAATTGGCTCACATGCTTTGTCCCTTGTTTCTGTAAAAGAAGGAAAATAGAAAATATTAATTTGAGAAAATTGAGAAAAAAGTCATGTGTATAGCCATATTAATTGTACATAATCACAAAGCATCAGCTTCAGCTGTGGGCAATTGAAAACAAATTCCCAAATCAAATGTTATTCACTGATCTACCTACATTCCCTTTTTGCTCCTTCCCAGGTGGGGCACTTCAAGATTATTCTGTCAGTTAATAACAAGATTTTCCATTTCCATAACCATTCCAGAAAACAGTTGCAATCAATGTCTGTTAAAATAGCCTTATGACCTAGTTTCGATGCAGACAGCCCCACTGCTATGGCAGTGGTAGCAGTGCTAATCCTTTTTTAGCCAGAGGGACCCTGTCCCCTCCATGGAGGGCTCTGCACAGGCAGAGTGTGCCCTTGTATGGCGAGCACTGCTTGCTCCAGTGGGCTACAGTGCCATACTCAGGGCCAGTGTGTGAGCCACCTGCTCATAGTGCTGGATGGGAATAAGACTTGGGAGGAGTTATAAAGCTCTGGTCGGGATGGACATCACTGTAGCAGGAGAAGAATCATCTGTGGGTGACAAGGATGGCAGCTGATACTATGCCGATCCAAAGATGATTTTTAATGATATGACCACCAAGAACAAAATAAAAAAAATGTCACTGCCATTCAAATCATCAATGAATTTTGCCTACAGCTTTCTGTAAGATCTGTTTCCACTGTGAATGTAATAATTTACTGAAATTCAAGACACTTGAAGTTAGTCCAGATTTTATCTTCAAATACTGTGTTCAGCATCTGTCACAAGATTATCTACATGTTCCTAATAATTTAGTAAAATATTTCCAACTATTAAAAAGTTCAAAACCTTAGAAGAAAGCAGTCTGCTTCTGACCCGCATCACTATCTAACTGCCTAATGTCTGAATGGAGATTTGCCTGAGAGCAAATACTGGATGAACCTGCAAACAGGAGAGCAGCAGCCACATCCATCGGCCTGGGATGGCCACCGCGGGCTTTGGAGCTGCTGCAGGTGGCAGCCACTCCTAGTATCCCTTAACAAAAATAACTGTTGTTCGCTATAGAAGCTCGTGTGCATGAACTGAAGAGCTGAGCTCCATCACCTACAACAGTTATGTCTTTTAGATTCACTGCTGCAGTGGTTCACTGCACTAAGCCATGAAACGTTCTGAAGCTACCAAATTAGTCCCAAGGGCAGAAAATGGTTTAGTTCAAAACACACTAATGACACAATGAGTCAAATTCATTGCTGGCATTATAGATACGTATCTAGAGGCCGACAAAATGCATTTCTTCTCAATTGAAAAACAGATGATATTTAATATAGAAGCCCTGATTCCAGTACCTGAAACAGGAGATTACATATGTTATTGTTAGTTAATCCATATCTAAAATACATCATAAAAGCATATACATACCTGTTGCATTGTAACAGTATGCATCATACCGACCAGTTGTGTTTGCTGAAAGTTTGTAAATGCCAGTATGATTTGCTGCACAAAGATGATAGGGATTGATCCGTGGGATAACAATATTCCCTACTACAAAACCATACCTGTGAAGAACAGAGGAAAATACACCATATTACATATTATAGCAGATGGCATAAATGTTCTAGATATCTCAAACATGAAGAAGCTAGGAAGAAGCCATTATTTTCATCTCACATTATTTTGAAAAAGTGCATGTGTTTATGCATACTTTTTGTATATGAAGCGTGTTCCTTTCTCACATGTAGCTACATCAGTCTCCAGCCACTCAACACCATTTTACATGTAATTTCTAGAGCTAAACCCATTTTAATTAAGTGTGCATCTTATTAGCTGGGACGATTGGTTCCAGAGCAAAGCAGTGAAAGTGAGAGACTGGGAGGCAAGTGCACTTTTTATCCAGTGTGAGGTTGTATTGCCTGACACTAAAGACTGGCTTCTTTTTTTTTCAGGGAGTCACATTTTCATTGCTTTGAGCATAACACACTGCTCAGTGACATTTCACAGGAAAATGCTGGGGGCTCAATTTATAGTACTTGGGCAAATTTAGAGAATGATTGTAATACACATCACTTTCTGCAAAAGCTGACAACTTAGTAAAATATTCAGATACAACACTTATCCACAAATTCTTACTGTATCTTTCAGTTGAACAATGTGGCTATCATGTACAGAGCTCACATATTTCAGTGAAGACTGTGGTTAACAGACCTGCATAATGCACAATGCGTTATTACTATTTTGCAATCCTGTAACACCTGATTAATTCCAAGGTGTTTAGCTGGGAGGTGTGATAGAATGCTAACAAGAACTGGGGTTTGGTTTGAGTTTTGTTTTACTTCTTGAGAAGTACAGTTTATCAGGGAGGAGTAAATTTCATAGCTTTGCAGTTTTTTATCTGTGAGCCCCATTCCAGTTACCTGTCTAATGTGCAGATACTTGCAATTCTGAAACTCTCTTGTAGGTGGAATTATAAACTTCTTTACTCACACTTCCAACTGAGCCTATGATGTTGACACTTTATAATCCATTAATCACATATTTGTTTTATGGCCTGTTGATTCATCTTATTCACTCACCATTCTACATGTATTTTGATGATTATATGCAGTATATTTTTTCTCTCCTACTCAAGCTTGATAAGAGCCTAGCCTTACTGACAAGAACTTCTAGGACAGGATCAACAAATGAAAGTAAGAGGGTGGGAGGGCTGGCCAGAAGGAAGGGAGGAAGGAATCCTATCTACATGCCCTACATGTCCAAATTTGTCCTCTGCTAAACTGTGAATTAGGGAGAATTGTAACAATAATGAAAAACTGCAGCTCCCCACTGCAAAAAACATTTCCCTCTACTCCTTCTTTCAATTATCTTTATATTTTAACTTCAGAAAAGACTTTCCATATTGCAGAAAACTCATAATGGCTAGAACTAGAAATCTCTACCCCTAGGCATTTAGTTAGGATTTGATCCTTAGTCTCTACATATTGTGTAGGGCTGGAGAATTGAGAATGCTAAGTATGTTCATATGATAATGTTAGAGAAAGAACATGCCTACTGTGTCATGCAGGACATTTCCCTCAGAGTAAAGAACTGTCTCTAGTCTTTATGTGGTACTATTTTAAATGACATTCCCACTTCTTGCCGAAGAATCTTCTAAGAATTTTCTGTACATTGTTCCTTGGCACTATTGTCCACCTCTTTCACCACCATGCAGGGCATAATGTTTGTGAAAATGAACGTGCCATATGCTGTCATCAATGGCAGTGCATGACATTGACATGTATAATAATGTTTTCAAGGCACTGCACATATATCTTTCCATGATTACAAATTACTTTGTACGGATACTATTAATTTGAAAGAAGCTTTATTTGATTCTCATGGGCTTGCAAGCCAGCGGAAAGAACATTCATGCATTAAGTGTTAAAAAAGTAAAGCACCCTGACTAAACTGAAATGAAATAATTCACAAGAAATAGTTGCAAGCAGTATTGATGCTAGCATTATTTCTCATGGTATCAGAATGAAAGTCTTAACATTTTGGAGAAATGTCCACTGAACTTTTCTATTTCAGTCAGTTAGAAGATAAATTTTATTTCTCCATATTTGCTGTTTATTTTAGATTGCAATAAAGTTGAAAATCTACTGAAATTTATTTCAACTCTGTAATGGTTTACCAACATGAATCTATGTTATTTGATTTAAAAAAAAGACAACACAAAACCCTTCAAATGTATAGCTCCTGAGTTCAATCGTTATTCTGCATATGAATGTTTAGGATCACTTGCATAATATGTGTATTAAGTATTTTGTAAAGCAAGATCACATGATCATCTAGTCTGACATATTTACAGACCATAAGACTGTCCTGACTTGCTTACTGTTTGAACAGAGGGCATCCTTGGGGAAAATATTTCATCTTAATGAAATTTTGGTGTGACAAAGAATCTACTACAACCCTTGTAAGTTGTTTCAGCCAATAATTATTATCCTTACATATTTTGCTGTATTAGTACTCACTTAATTTTTTGAATCCAAAATTTACTGTGAGTAACTTCGAGCCTCTTGATCTAGTTATTTTTTGCTAAACTGAAGAGTCTGTATTATCCGCATTTGTTGTCCTATACATCATTAATTGCAGAGTGTAATTAAGTCATTTGACAATGTGGTTTGGGGCTTTTTAATCATTTTTGTGGCTGTCTTCTGAAAGTACTTCATTCACAGATTATAAGAATGCACTAATACTGTGGCTATTTTTTCACTGGGATATCAGGAGTTCATCCCTCACAGTACCACTTGCTACTTTTTACTCTTTCTTGACAAGACGGAGTTCCCTATAGTGTATATACCATCTTCAGTCTTTGACCTTACATCAAGTAATTAAAAATCATAAATACTTTCACATATGTATCTTACCAATTAGTCAGTGATACAGTATGACCTGAACATCTTCCTAATTAGTTTATTATACTGTCATTTTTTTGTTATCTTTAGATTTTATCCATAAGAGGTTATGATTTTTTAAAGACAATTGGTAAAAAGTATATGCAGTCAAGGACTTATCTATTACCAGACCCAGAGCAAACATACACATGCACAAAAATGTTTTGTTCATCACAGAATATAACGTGAGGACTGATGCAGCCATCTAATTAACAGCTATATGAAGTCAACTGTAATTATTACACTATGGCATGGATGGATGGACTTGTAATGATATATTATTTTTTCAATAATTTCTTTACCTGCAAGTTTCAAATCCAAGTTCATGAGCTTTCTTCAACTGCTCTAGTGTTGACAAGGTACTATTGAGAGCTCTGCAAATTTCAACTGCTTCAGATCGTGTGAGACTGTAGCGACCATTTTTCTCAACATGAAAAACTCCTCCATATCTGCAACTTACATTGAATTCTGTTCTCAAAAGAAAAGAAAAAAATGAATTACAAATTGTTGGACTTAATGCTTCACTGAAGACCTGGAAATTATTTATTTTCAAGTATAGTGCTTTTGATATAAACCAGCAACAAGTAGCAGCTACTGATTCATTCAGAAAGAGAGCTAGCACTTTCAATCACCTTCTTCATACTTCCCTTCTTTGCGCTGATACACAAGCCAAATCTTCAGCCTTTACAAAAATAGCAATACAACATGTTTTTGAGAGGTATCTAGCACTTTTAACATGCTATTAACAATAACATGCAGAGGATGTAAATACATTGTGAAAGTCTTCGAATACACATTACTGCAAAACTAACTGAATATTCAAATGTATTTGAAAACAACATATTTCATTCATAACAGAATTTTTTAAAGATGAAATGGTGTGTAATCAGAGCCTTTATGATCATAAGGTTCCTTAATTATCTCATTGTGATCCCTTCACAGTGAATCCTTTTAAATGACTATGCACATCAATCCCCAGTTTCAGAACTAGTTCAAGCAACATGTTCCTATTATTAGCTAGACAAAAGCAGAAAGCTTGCATTGGTTTGATGTTGCATGATCTACCTGAGACAAAAACTAAGTGAGCTGCACAGATAGTCTGAACTAGAACAACTTTATGCTGTTAAATACTCCCTGAAAGATAATCTTTAAGCTCTTCTTATACAGCCTGCTGGGGCAGATAGAGGAGAAACAAATGCATATTATATAGGAGTTCACATGAATGAACTTCTTGCTCCCTGTTCATTCATCTTGACACTATTTCCCTTCATTTTGAAAGGCTTCCTCTTGCTGAGCTCATGCTCACACACATCCTACTGCCAACCTATGTCAGAGTTTCAATATGTACTGCAGTAAGTTTATTTAATGTTAAAGGATGTCTTAGATGGATTTTAATTTAATAGTCCTGTAAAGGTTTGCACATGGAAGTAACTTTCAAGGGCAAGCAGTATGAGGATAAAAATAATGACGAAAATAATAAAAAAAAAAAGATGCTATAGTTATGTTGTGCAATTTGTTTTCTGGCCTTCAGCCTGGGAACCCTGAACAAGCTGTACACACAAAGCCTATGGGAGGAGAGTGCTTTATACAATTCACACTGAATGAAAGGCATAAGGGCTAGAGGCTCTGAGGAGACTGCACTCCATTCATCTTTATGTTGGAAAGATACTGCCTACACAATGCAACAGGTACAGTGGGAAAATGGTATAATCCAAGGAAAGTCTGTGACTGAGTAAAATGAGAGGAAAAATAAACATTTGTTTATCTTTTTTTTTTTTAACAGGAACAGCTAAGAAAGAAATAATAAGAATAAGAATAAAAGAATAAGAATAAAAGAATAAGAATAAGAATAAGAATAAGAATAAGAATAAGAATAAGAATAAGAATAAGAATAAGAATAATCATGTGCATGGAGAAAACGGGGAAAGATCAGGATTCTTCAAAGCAAGCTGAATTAACTTTGCTCCTGCCCCACCTTTCCCTCAAGAGAAAAAAGTGGTTGTAAGTCCAGACTAGAATGACAATTGCAAAGCACACTTAATTGGAGTAGCCTATTATTCCCAGCAAAGAGAGGGGCATGACTCATTTTTATCTTAATTTTAATGGGAGTTCCACGTGCAAGAAGGGGAAAAATAGACCAGTGTTCTCCGAATATTAAAAGGACGTGTCTGTACCATGTTTGAAATAAAAATTGCCATATAATAACTGTTTTCCTAAAAGACCCGAAATGCAATTCATGCACATTTGCATTGACACATTCTATGCGAATAACAAGCAACTTTCCTAATGTCATTTTTGCTTGACGGTCTATTTTCTTCTATAGCATAGATGTGAAAACAAGGCATGCACTCTTCCTTCAATTGCTTTTGTTCATTGGTAAACTGAGGTTATTCTATCTAGAGTGTATCTACTCAGTGTAAACTGCAAGGAATGTTCCTTTCCACAGGTAACAGGAAACAATCAAGGAGATATAATACCAGATTAGATCCAGACTCTATGGTGCATGAGAAGACAACCACCATTATTTGTAGTATAGGTAGGAGTCCAATAGTATTGATGACTGCTTGCCCAAAGGAGCTCAAAAGCTGTGCATGCAATCTTAAATACTTTTACCATAGGCAATAGAATTAATCATTATGGTTACTTGGATTGCCTTTCCACAAAAAGAATGTAAAAAATATCTCTTTCTCCACCTGCCCCCCCAATTATTTAGGCTGACAAAAACATTTAACATTGACAAAATTGATATATATTGCATAGCTGTTTAACAGTCTTGATGATTACAGTTCTGAATATTTTTATTATCATACGTTCTAAAAAAATACCAAGAGGACATAATTTTTAGTTCTGCAAAATTTATGCAAGACTAACATGTTTTCTCAAAATGCCTTTATTTTGACACAGATGTTTTTTTCCAGGGAAAAATAGTTCTATTAAAATTTCTCTGATGACAGTCATGTCATGAGAGGTTTTGAAGGAAAGAATGAGGAACCTGTGTAGAAGAGGACACTGACAAATGCATTTTTCTTTTCTTTCCTGGAGTACTTAATGTCTTGCAACGGGGCTGAGTTTCACAGTCTGATGAGAAGCTAGTGGATTAACATAGAATGATAGTCTCAGCAGGTTCCCACATGTGAATCTGAAATTGTCGCAGTGCTTCCACAAGTGCCAGACACAGATGTGCACAGGATTGGTCCTGGGGATAGCTGATGGACTGGAGACCTTCTGCAGTCACACCCCTCACTGAACAGCACTGCATGCTCGAAAGCCATTGCCGTGTACACGTACAAGTCACAAATGTAGTCAATGGATGTTCAGGTTGCAGATCCCAATAGATGATTTCTTATGACAACACAATGAATAGCTGCTCTGCACAGAAGGATGTGGCCCACGATTACTGTTATGGGATGGAGCTGCTCTCACAGCTACCACATGAGTGACTTCTACTTTGGATCTGAATGGTCCATATACAAAGCCTGACATTATTTTGGAAGTTGTCCAGTCAGTAGCTGTATTAAACAGAAATTACCTAGACAGGAAAAAGGCTTCTCTTTAGTTTTCCCTTCTTGATTCTCTCTTCCCTGTAGGACAAGGCAGGCCTAAATTTGTTAATAATTAAACATACTCTGTGAAGCCCAAGACTTAATATTAAATTTGGGGATCAGATCACAAAGATCTGTTCAATTACTTAAAAGTAACAAGCTTAGTGATTTTGGAACTAGATTTGTTTGGAACATCAACATCTCTTCCAATAACTTCAGGCTAATCTCTGAAGAACTTTTGCTATGAAAGCAGATACCACATCCACTTGCTTTGGGTTGCATTTGAATCTCACAGCTCATCCCAGATTCACTGAAATATTAAGAGAAGTTCACTTTTGTTTAGAGTGAATTTGATTCAGCTGTCATCAAACCTCAGCCAATTCATGGTTTTAAAACACTACAATATATGCTCCATTACCACCCAGAGACCCAGTCATAGTCAGAATCCCACTTATTAGGCAGCCAATTCCTTACATGCCAACTATTGAAAATAAATAGGCTTATTTACACGAATAGGCTTAATGGAACTACTTGTGGGCTACAGTTACACGCATGTACGTTTTCTGTGGAAATGCTCAGCCTGGCTCTACAGCGTACATATTCTACACCAGGACACTTCTGGGAAGTATCAGTCACATGTGCTGACCAACTGCACTGCATGTCCACACAGAAGGGCCAAAGCTCCCAGGAAGCCTCATTCATGCAGTGTGGAAGATCACATGGATATCCAGGAGACCCTAGGCAAAAATGTGGCGATCCAATTCTCAAAACTCGTTCTGAGGCCATTCAATTAGTTGGCACTTTGCCCTAAAGTAATGTTGAAACAGCATGCTCTGTTTTTATTTTGATGATATCTTCTATACTGACTATTTAAAATGTTTGTAACATTGCTGTAGTACAGACAGTCTGTTCATGAAGCACTGAGTGTGGAAAAAGGACTACAGCAGTAGTACCTAAAACTCACGTGACATTTCACAGTCTAAACAAATTGCATAAACCCAGCATCTCCTCTGTGAAGACAGTAATTACCACATTTTAAAAATGGCGAAATAGAGATGCAGAGCATACTGCCCAGAGCTGTCAGGGAACCCAGAGCTTTTACTTTATGGTCTCATATTCTAATGTCCAGACAATGGGGAATCTTAATTGAATTCATGAAAATATTTCTAGTCATATCAATACAAAACTTATCAAAAATAAAAGATGAGGTGTAAACTAAATTGACATCTTAAATTCTTTTTTCCAAGCTGAGGCTTGCAGACTAATTTTGAGTTAAGGAAGAAACATGATTGCCAAATCCAAATTTAAACACATATTCCAACTTCTCCCATAGTGCAGGAAGGTCAAATCCATTAATTTTATGTTGATATTATTTAGCTGACTTCAACACAATGCAAAAGATGGATTTTTTCTCTGTTTCAAGAGACAAGGCAGTGCAAAACTCATACTGTGTGTCAAACTATTACTGATCCCTTCAACCCTTTTGAAGTTTCAAAGGAGCTGATTCAGAGTGGACTCACAGTGGAATCACAAACAGCACCGAAACCTTCCCTTCTGCCCCCTCTTATAGCTTGGCAGGCTTTGGGGGCTGACAGGCCATGATCTTTCCCTGACATCCACGTGATTTGCTACAGCTGAAAGACAAAATTGTTTAATAATAGCTCTTAAAAAAGGCAAAAAGTACTAGACATGCCTGAATTTTCATCATCATTAATCTCATGCAGACCATGGGACTTGGGTGACTCAACCCAAAGCCACGGAATGCCCCTAAGCCTGCACTGAGTTTTATGAGCGTGGAGAACATATTAACTTTCGCACGGGCCATTTGTCCCTGTCTTTCCTGGGATTTCTGGTGCTCTGTCTCAAGCAGCTGCATGCAAGCCCTTCTCTGCTATTGCCATTCACATATCTAAACCAGGCTCAATTAATACTTTTCAGCCCAAATCACTAACTCCATTTCCACAGACAATTCGCTAGCTAGAGCCCACTGGTGTGATAGAATTGGCTGAGACAGACTAAAGAGCATTGTACTTTCATGAAAGTGTGAGTTACACACTGATTATTAATATTAGAGGCTTGTTAGAAGCTGTCACAGTAAGAAGACAGGTGCAATCTCCATTTCCAGCCTGGTTCTGCAACCCTTATGCATAATTAGTAACACTGACTTATGCAAACTCTTTGCCTTGGAGTCGATTTTCCATAAAGATTTTTTGACCCTCTGTATGGATGTTTCACGTACTGCTCCCTGCTTTTCATTGTTTTCAAGACAATACCTAGAGGTTTCATTCAAAAGGTAGATGCTGTCTTTTATTAAACAGAAATGCTATTTTAACAGCTGCAGAGATACATCAAAGCAAATGAAGCGGAAGATTTGCAAAAATCCTGCCCCCCTTAAACAAAAACCCATAGAAGAATACTTAGACACAAGGTTGTCAACAGACTTCTTGGTAAAACCACAGTCTGCGTTGCATGGCAACCAGGAAATGTTAGTGTGCTGTTCTCATGGGGATTTTCCTCTTCGGTTTGTGGTTCAAGATGATTGATAGGTCACCAGGATGTGATAAATTGGGGCTGAAAACAGGGACAGAACTAAGGGTTTGACGGTGCAGATAGTTTTCATTCTCTGTTTGCTTTAACAGAATATATTTTTTACATTTATTTTAAGAACTTTGTTCTAAATTTATTAAACAGATTTCAAACTCTAGGCAGATATACATGGGTAAATGTTTCCTTATAATCACAGATTATTTAATCTTGTACTGACACTTCTGAACAGGAACAACCATTAGCTTAGCACTGATATCTACATTTTGAATATTAGCACCCGCTTTAATGCATGCTAGTAATGAAGTAGAGAAAAGTGCCATATTGGAAACAGATTAACATCTGTTTAAAAGAGGCTTCTGGTAACTATGATTCCTCTCCAGGCAAATCTAGAAATTGGGCCATATGAGTCCTAAGATCTGAGGAGGTCTGGACAGTTCAGGTCTCGGCCCTCAGTTCAGACCTATCTCCAGTTGATGTTTGGTTTTTTAAATGTTTCTCAGGAAAACTACTTCATGGCTAAATAAGTATGCATATTTTACTCCTGACTAGAGGAAATGCCCTCTGAATACAAAATTTCATATGGCATGGATTCATGAAACATTTCAGGATCCAAGACATTTCGTCAACAGATACACTAAGATAGCCCAGTTACTGCCATTTTGACATCTGGGAGAACTTGAGTGTACAAAAATATCATTTAGCGATTACCTAATACATTACAATACATGCGGGCCTGGGTGGCATTATTATTTGCTAAGAATTCCACCATTTCTTTAGAGGCTATTAGTAAAACCATTCACTAAAGCAATTTGCAGCCCAGGCAACTGTTATAGGATACAGAGGCTTCCACCTTTATGTCAGAAATTGAACTAAAGCCCAGGTCAGTAGTGATGAAAACCACTGGATAGCTGTTTGCTAGGTTATGTAAAATGATTCATTAATCCCAGCCCCAGTCACTAATAGACATGTGTCGACATCATTAAAACATACCTATACCTGAATCCCTCAAGGGCTTGATGAGGAAAGGAAAATTGTGCTGGGAAAATTAGACTCTAAACTGGGATGACTACATACTGATCAAAATTTAGAAGTCAAATTCTGCAAGAATCACATGAGTTAAGCAAGCATGTGTCCATGAGGCTGCAGTCCTTTACCATCACAATAAAAAAGCGCCGAGGATCAAGTAACATGTATAGTCATTTAGTGTGACTGGGTGATGTTTTTCTGTTCTCCCAGTTATGATATTCTTGCTCTGCTAGCTGCCGTTCTCTACAGAAAGTAGAGAAACAAATCTGGAAATAAGCCACCTACACCATAAGTGAGGTTTCTCCAAATAGTGACAGTGAAAGTAAGTCTTTACAGATTCTTGGGATTTGTCAGATGAAATATTTCCCTGGGGGTATTACCAGGTAGTGAAACCTAAAATGATTTATAGGAAATACATTTCCAGATCTATTGGGAATAAACCATATTTTTGGTTTTTGAAGTATTCCTTCTGGATACTCAAATAAGCAAAACAAGGGTTTTGTTTTTCAGTTTGAAGCTGCCTTTCATTTTGAAACTTAATTAATTAGTTTGCACAAAATAAAATAAATTAATAAAGTTTAAATGTTTACATGGTTACAATACAAGTAGATGGTTTAAGGAACCCAGTCCAAAATTTCCCTGTACAATTTTTAAAAATTTCATATTTTCATTTTAGTTTGGCATAGGAAAATGTTCTAAGTCTTGAAAATTTTCATGGGAGAGAAAAAAACATAGTTATATCCCTAATAGATTGCTGATATTCAGGGTGTCATGGTTTAACTCCAGCCAGCAATTAAGCACCACACAGCCGCTTGCTCACTCTGCCCTGGTGGGATAGGGGAGAGAATCAAAAGAGTAAAAGTAAGAAAACTCATGGGTTGAGATAAAGAAAGTTTAATAGGTAAAGCAAAAGCCACTCACGCAAGCAAAGCAAAGCAAAGCAAGGAATTCATTCACTACTTCCCATGGGCAGGCAGGTGTTCAGCCATCCTGAGGAAAGAAGGGCTCCATCACACGTAATGGTTACTTGGGAAGACAAATGCCATCACGCCCCCCTTCCTTCTTCTTCCCCCAGCTTTTATACTGAGCATGATGTCATATGGTATGGAATATCCCTTTGGTCAGTCTGGGTCAGCTGTCCTGGCTGTGCTCCCTCCCAGCTTCTTGTGCACCTGGCAGAGCACGGGAAGCTGAAAAGTCCTTGACTAGTGTAAACTCAACTCAGCAACAACCAAAACATCAGTGTGTTATCAACATTATTCTCATTCTAAATCCAAAACACAGCACTATACCAGCTACTAAGAAGAAAATTAACTCTATCCCAGCTGAAACCAGGACAATGGGGAAAAAAAAATTCTCTGCACACCTGGCTTTTTAAAGACAATAAAGTCCAGGAAAACACTTTAAAAGGAATTTACCTGCATGTTGCAAGGAGTGCCTGCTATAAATAGAGACAACATATTCTTAGTAGTTGGGTGTGGTGACAAGAAAGTGGAGATGTCTCTCCATAGGTCCAAAGGTATAAAATCAGACCTTTATTTGAAGTTGTGCCAAAGCTGTTCCTACTACCCAGTTATATTTGGGTACCTAGTAATTTGGGCTGAAAAAGCAGATGAGATAGTAGCTTCCTCACTCTCCTGTATGCTGTTAACTACGTAAAAAGTCATGACATAGCCGTGCTAACCCTGTGGTCCAAGTGGGCTCAAGCGGATATCTGAAATGAAAAGGAGAGATGTGGCTGGGGATACAGACAGTAGCCAGAGAGTGATACGCTGCAGTAGGAGGATCTCCTTTCTCCACCAAATGTTAATAAGTATTCCTTACATTTCTGTGTTACTTTCAGTAAGTGCACATTGGAAATGGGATGTGGGACAAAGCTCAAGCTGTTGACTTCCTTCTAAATTGTTCTTCTTAATGAATCTGCCTCCTGGCCACAGAAGTCATTGTCTCTGTATCTGTTTACCGATGGGCAAAAATTTGCAGTCTCTTAATTTGATGGCTTTCCTGGCTACTAATTTAAAAAAGTGGGAGCGGGGGTGGCACTATTAATGAATCAAGCATTCACAGACTCACTCAAAATGCAAGTAAGTACAAGAAATATGTTTCATTCCTCAGCAGTTGCTGCGGGAAGAAAAACTCTGCTAATGCATCTTCCAAACATACTTTATCTGCTTGGCAACCGTTGCTCTGGTAAACATCCTGAGTGAGCCTATACGGTGTCATCACTTACGACAAACTTCCTTGCTGCTGACATTAATATTATTCTTTATGTAATACTTTTGCCCAATAGTGAGTTGAAAGTTTTCAAACTCCATTAGAACATGGTACAGCTGTGCGAGACCTCAGTGGAAAAATTGGAGGCAGTGAAATCATAGTCCTGGAATTAGACAGTTATCAGATATGCCCCTCTTGAGATGATGAAAACATAATCATCATTGTCGATACTAGGAAAGCTTCAGGCTGTACAATGAGTAGTCTAACCCCAAAGGCTGAGTAACAGGGACTGTGAAGCGAATCAGTTGGGATCAGTTCCATGCAATCCAGGTGAAGAAACATACATGAAACAAAGCTGGTGAATAACAGTTGGAGTCTGATTGTCATTGTTTGACTGAAAGCAAATTGTTTAGTCATTTGGGATAAAAGCAGGTGAGACAGTGTTGTTCAGCAGACAGATCCCCAGCCTGGAGCTCAAAGGGCCTTATGCCTATTCCCTGCTCTGTCATTTACCTGCTGATATAACCTGGATAAGCCAGTTCATCTCTCTCTACCTCAGTTTGCAACTAACCTCCTTAATAAAGCAATTTTAGATTTACTGATAAAGAATGCTGTAAGACCAAAGAACTATTACATTATTATTTTATTGTGTTCTTACAGGTTTTAAATTCAGCCTCCATCTAAGCTTTGACAAGTCACGGGAAGTCTGATTTAAGTTCTATGGTTATTTAGATAAGAAATTAATACAAAATCAGACCTATGATTAACAAGTCCAATTAAATGACAGATTTTGAATTTTAATTATTTGTAGTATGTTACTCAGTAATAATACCAGGTGTGATTTGAATCTATTTTTCATATGATATTGAAATATTTTTTAATTTTTTGGTAAATAATTTCTAAACTAAAAAACTATGCTTTTTATATTTCCTCTGCTCCTCTGAGTTACACTGGAAAACCTCTAACAAGTATTCTCAACATTTTAAACTCATTTGTACAATAACTTCATTACGGAAAAGCAAGCAATGATCAAAACTGAAAAAGAGAAAAAAAGATGTTGAATAAGAAGTAGAACATCTATTGACTTTAAGAAGGCCACTTCACAAGAAAACAACAGAGAAAGGAACCCCAAGAATCTTTTTAAAAGCTCTGAAAGCCAGCCAGTTAAAACAAAGCTAACATTAGTTTGGCAGACATACTAAAAAGAAGGCGGCTGCTTAGAATATGTGTCACAGTGTAAAACATGTCAAAGGACAAATGACCCATGCAGACTTCCTAGTAACAAATAATGGCAGGAGAGAACTGCCCAAACAGGAGACTTATCAGTACTTCTTCCAAACTCAGCTTCCCCACAATGCAGATGAACTCATTCCCAGGTTTTTTCACAATCCCTCTCAATTTTTTTTCAAATGTCTGGGAAAATTAAGATGAAACCCAACCTTTTTGTAGAAGTTGCTTCTATGAATTTACAAGGAGGTACCTAACAGAACAGTACAAAGTAGCACAATATTAAACACTTAAATCAGGGATCATAGTAGTTAATTACATATTGATTAAAACATTGGCCAATAATCCATTAAATTTGGCCTGCTAGAAATCAAACTGGAGAACTGAAAACTCCAATGTAATGCATGATTTAATGACTCATACTAAATTCAGATTTCTCAGATTAAGAATATAGCTGTAACCTTTGTATGTAACTTTTCAGTTTTAAACATGGATAAAACACTACTTTTGAATATTTGTGATTGTCACGAAAAAGCAGAATAAGGTATAGTATCATCTGCATTCTGAAGGTCTCCAGAATATGGAAGAGTTCTAAGTCCTAACAAATTACTGGATGAATGATAATAAAATCAAGACCAAAACCAGAAAAGTTGCTTATTAGAATCAATGGTTAGCAAAAAGCAGCTGACTCACTTTGTGATGTTACACTGAAACCCCGCTTTCTTTCCACAGTGGGATTTTGAGTAACTGCTGCTAGCAGTACTGTCTGGTCATTGTTATCCACAAGACCTTACAAATGGTGTGATTTGAAGAGATCAGAAATGCTGGATATGAAAGAGAAAGTAAAGAAACAATCTTGGAAGAAAGCATTCTCTGAAGAAGAGATCATGGAAGAAGTCCAAAGAGCTTAATTCACAGGCAATAGTGAAAGATGAAACTTGCATATCCAGCTGTGTGTACAAGCTACTGCAGTTTCAGAGATGGAGAGTGGGTTGATCTCAATGTGTTCCTCTCCATAAAAACCCAAGAAGTACCCAGCCATAAGTACATTTTCAATAGAGGGATGGCAACCTTGGTACTCTTAGGAGCATTGGGAAGCATAATACACACTACTGAAAAAAAATAATGAAATGCACATTTCATTTTCACTTGCTGAAGACCTTGACATTTTACTCTGGAAATATTAGGACAGGCTAAGAATGAAAAAAACCCAAACTTGAGATTTTCATTGGAAGAAAGACTTGGCTTGGGATCTGAAGTAAGTATGGTTCAAACAAAAAGCTAATTTTGGAAATGATCACTTTGTAAAAAAACATGTAATGATTAACACAATCTACTTAATCAAATCTCATCTAGAATCTATAGAAATTAATGGGAAATGTCTTAAGCTACTTGAACCTAGTGCAAGGTTCTGACGAGGGACAAGAGCACTGTGACATCCACTACTTCCTCTATTTTTTCCTTAATACCAGAAGGGCAGGGATCCCATAGCCTGTAACCAGGATGCCTAGGCCAGCAGGCAACTTCTACTGGAATTTTTGGTGGCAAAATGTTTCAATTTTCAGGACTCTGTGTCACTCTATCCATCCATATACTACAGTTTCAAGAATCTTGAGATTTATACTGAAAATACTGACTAGCAAGAAACTCCTAGGATGCATAAAGGTTATTTGTTCGTGAGAGGTAGTGAAGATTCACTTGCATGAGGGAAGAATGGGAAAGAGGCATTGGCAGTGTGGCCTCAATATTCTGTGAATTCAAATACTACATTAAATCCCACATATATTTAGGCAGTGGAGATATGTAAGGGCTGAAACACTACTGTTTGTATGTAACCATCCTCAAATAGTGAAGCATCATTGTCTCCCAAAAGTGCTGGAATCATTAACAAGCCAGTGATTTTGCTGTGATGCTCTTTGATTCTATTAATCTTCTGTTTTAATGAGATATAGCTGGATTTTATGAAAAGATACAAAATTAAATCAATGTTTGAATGGCAAATAATACAGTGACAGGCCTCAATTCAGGTACTGTGAGTTTTATGATATGGGAAAGCATCATGAAGTCAGATTCACTCTGAGCAAGGGTCAGTTCAAATAGTAAATGAGGAATAAGCCATCTTAATAAACAGAAAATCCTAGATAGGTAGTAATTTATTATTAATAAAACACCACAAGATTCGCCACCCCCCACCCCCAGAAATTACTTACATTCTTGAAGCAAAATTAATTGAGTTGTCTGCCAAGTACACTAGACAAAGCAAAAAACTGATCTTGTGTGACCCATTGTTACTACATGACAATGAATATTAACAGAGAGCTATATGCAGTACAAAAGATGGATTGAGACCAGTAAGCTTGTATCAGAGCTGAAAAGGAAAGCAAGCCAGTAAAGGACTCTGAAATCAGAAGTAAGAAGTTCTCATCATGTACTTGCAAAAAATAAAAGTAGGAAGTTCTTTAAACAAAGCAGAGGTCTCTCTTAGGAACAGCAGAAGTAGCTGACACAGTGTGGAACCACTTTTCCAGTTGATCTGCTATCAATAATTGTGTATAGATCCCATTTGTGTTTCTTGAACGGTCTGACAGCGTGTCTTAGACACACCTTAATATATTCCTGAAACACTGCTAATTCAGCTGACTCTTAAAACTATTTGCTCTGTAAGGATATAGCAATCAATTCAAAATACCAACCCAGTAAGTTTAAAAGCAAAAGACAGACTTACATTAGGACTTGAACATGTTGCTATGACTATCATTGTGGATATATTTGTATCACGTCAGGGGTGGAAAAAAGGTATTAATATGTTGCCTTGCAATTGTTGTGAGTCGACAGTAATATGATTGTGACTGCTGTTGATAAAGTGGCATGATCTGAGTGCTATGAGTATGAATAATAAAGTCAGATAAAGTATTTGACTGACACTGATAATAAATTCAGTGCAGGTCTGCAAAGAATGGGTTGTAAGGGTGTTTACGAAATTAGGAAAATACTTAGCTCTTACTCATAAAGAGTATTTTCTCACATGGATTGTCCAGCTGAGGTAAGGATTGCATAGCCAGGCTCAATGATGGATTACCAAACAGTAACTGAAGAGAGTTTCCTGTTTTTAGATAACAGCTTTCCAAAGAATCCTCCAGTCCTCTGTACTCTTGTTCACTTCTGCACCAGTAGAAGAATGTTTGCACAAGGACTTTTTTCTTCTGAATAATAATAATGCTTATTTCAGCTGAAATAGCTCTGTATGTGAAATCACAGCTGCTTTCTAAAATTCAAGTGAAAGAGGCACTAATCTTGTTGATGGAACATAAGGCTGGAGCTTAGGAGAAAATGTTCCATTTACAGCTACATTGCTGGGTGACTTATTTTGCTTTCTCTCTTTTTCCCTACCTGTGAGGTGGGGATAAAATCACTGACTTCCAAAGGGCTACAAAAACCCCTAGTTATTATTGTCTGCTGTCAGCATATTTGTTAGTTCACTTCTTTCTCACTGTCTGGGATCATCTATGTATTTAACATACTCTGTTAAATAACACTATATCTAGACTTAAAATTTAAATTTCTATGGTAATTTAAACACATTCAGCCTGATTCCAACTGTGTTGAATGTGTTGATGAAACTCACCAGATAAGACAGTAACCCCCTCTAGACCAAATGTTATAATATTTATGTGAACACCAATGTATTGCAAGAAAAAGAAACACTACACAGAACAAAATTTCATCAGAGACACCACCTGTTTCTGAAGTGATACACTGAGAAAGTGTAAGACATCAAATCTCTTTCAAGAAGTATTCAAGTTCTTCTTCTACGGTACTCAGAAGAATCCAGAAGATGACAAATGGAAGGAATACATCTCAGACACATGTTGATGTCAAAATATTCAAATGTTTAAGGTCCGGTAAGATATATTGAGGAGAGACCACTGCATTTTGTTACCAATGACCACCTTGAGCTTTGAAGATGTGGATGTGTATCATCAAGTAGATGTTATTAATGGATATAACCTTTGCTGGGCCCAAGACTTTCAATGCTGTGGCTATGCTATATTTTTTAAATGGGATATCCAAAATTTTGGATAGAAATTCCATTGATCTTTAAGGGTACTGTTGCAACATTTTACCAGTCTTGCATTGTTCTGTATGTGATATGTTGTGTACTCTACACTAATTTACGATAGGGCTGATTCCCACTGGCATGTATATAAATAATAAGAGTTGTTAGGAAATATAAAAGAAGATAAAAGATCTTCAGCTCCAGAAAGAAACACAGACTACTTGGTATATGAACTACCTGGATAAAAATATACTCTCAGCAAAGCATTAATAGAAAACAAATTTGGATTCAGTCATTGGTCTTAATAATCTCCAAGTCACAGGATATGCCTCCTCCTGGAAAACTGGATGATCGGGCTTTTCTCTAATCCACAGGAACTGCCAGGGACAGAAAATGCTGTGTAACACTTATGCCTAGAGATGCTCTGAAAAAAATGAATAACTGTGCTGGTCTTACCCATCCATGATGCTCTAAGATTGCTTCTGCTTCACTATTTTAAAAGCCAGTTAATGCTGTGCTCTATTCAGTGTGAACACAAACTAAACCATTACTAGATAATGTGTGAGGCTTGGCAGGCCAAGGAGATGTTGAGAAAATACAGCAAAACTACTGCGATCTTTTTCCACCAAACAAGCAGCCAGGAAATACAGCCATAAGAAAAAGAATGAATAAGACTAATCTAATAGAAATGTCAGGAGACACAAAAATCATCATACACACTCTGAGAAGATCTCTGCAACATTTTACACCACAACAGCAAGCGAATGGATCCCGGGTTTTCTGAGGCAAGCCACACAAGCAGGAAAGAAACTTCCCTCTAGGCAGTCACCATGGGAAGGTGTTTGTCCTGGTTTCAGCTGGGATAGAGTTAATTTTCTTCTTAGTAGCTAGTAGAGTGCTGTGTTTTGGATTTAGGATGAGAATAATGTTGATAACACACTGATGTTTTGGTTCTTGCTAAGTAGTGCTTACACTAGTCAAGGACTTTTTCAGCTTCCCATGCTCTGCCAGGTGCACAAGAAGCTGGGAGGGGGCACAGCCAGGACAGCTGACCCAGACCAGCCAAAGGGCTATTCCACACCGTATGACATCATGCTCAGTATATAAACTGGGGGCAGCGATCGCTGCTGGGGGGACGTGCTAGGCATCGGTCGGCGGGTGGTGAGCCAATTGTATAGTGTATCCCTTGCTCTGTATATTATTATCGTATTATTATTATTATATTATTATTACTACTATTCTATTTCATTTTACTTCAATTATTAAACTGTTCTTATCTCAATCCACGAGTTTTTCTGACTGTAACCCTCCCAATTCTCTTCCCCATCCCACTGGGGTGGGGGGAGTGAGCGAGCGGCTGCGTGGTGCTTAGCTGCTGGCTGGGGTTAAACCACGACAGTGTTTCACATGCTCAAAACGTCTGCCTGTTACTGCTTTTAATACAAGAATTGTGAGTTGGATAGCTGCTGGTCTAAAACCATAGCTGTGTTCATTCAGTGGTGAACTGGAACCATCAAATATCTGTTCTTTGTAGGCTATAAAATTATTTTGTTACATTCTGGAAAAGAGGATTTTAAGAGTTTAGAGCTCAAGACAAGATTTCAAGAAAAGTATTTTTATTTTCTCTGCTAGAAGACTTTTTGCTCCTCCCAAGAAGGCAAGTACAGTACAGTACAGTACAGTAGGCCAAAGTCAAAAGAAAATCATAAAAAACAAGAGACTTTTCTTGTCATTTGAGTCTACTCTGAGGCCTGTCTCTTGGAAGAACTTGATCTCTACATGTCATTTTGCCTGAGAATGATTAAGCTGCTGAGCAGAAGTTTTACGGGATCTAATGGATATAACCTTCTATCATAGACACAGGCTGACAAGAGTCTATCAATCAGATTTATTGGACTGCTTCAGACAGATGTCCCAGAGAGACAGAGACAGATTGGTGGGGAAAACAGTAAATAGGTGTGAGAAACAGAAAAAGTTGTTCAAAAGAAGACTTGGAATTTAAAAGATATACTTGCCTACCACCTGGATACACATAGTCGCTGCACAGTGACACTCAAACTTCTATGGACTTGTAATGTTCTGGCCACATGGCCTTCTGGCATTGTGCCCAGGTGACCCACCTTCGATTAGAGACAGTGGGTCTATTCTTGGTGCCTCCTCTGACTTGCTGGGTCATTTTATGTCTCTTGGCACTCAGCTTTCTCAGAGTATCAAGCCTTTATGTACAAATATCTCCAAGATCTCAAGAAGATAGCCAATAGTTATCACTAGGAAGTATTGCTTCAAACAGGAGAGAAACGTGACTAAATTTAAGACAACATCCTTCAGTTAATTATTAAATCAATTTTAAAGTTTTTGAACCTAAAGAAGTGTTAAGTTTGACAGTAGGACAAAAGATTTGTCAGTTCTCATTTGCCAAACAGCTTCAAACATCCCTAATCATAAAAAGATAAGTCTTGAATAAGAACTTTTTAAGAAAACTATACTTTGCATTCACTGTTGTCTGACAGGAACCAAGTGCTATTGAAGTGAAAATAGCTGCCAGTCTTCAGTGTGTGCATAGATAGCACGCACACAAGTAAACAGGATAAAACTGTCAGAGTGACAAAGAAAAGTTTTATCTGATTTTTATAGCACTGCTACTGGAGAAATTGATTTGAACAGAATACATATTTTTCACTTCCATGTTCTATATGTTCCTATATGTCAAATTTATGCATAAGTAATATATAGGAACCGAGAACAAAAACCTACATTTATAAACATGAGGAGTCATTAGCAAAAGAGGCTTTTTTTCTACATTTACATGCCTGAGTGAATGATGGAAAAGCAAAAGGACATGTAAATTAATGGAGGACACCTAATCAAGCAGGAAGATGAAGAATAGGGAAGTGAGTGAAAGCAAAACATCAAGATGAGTTCAGGCCTCACCCTCAGTGTCTTCATTATTAATGAATCATGTTTCTTTATAATTGACAAATACTACTTTCCCTTGAACCTGCCCAGTTAACTATTCCATATTCCTTGTGCAGAAGTTTCACCCAGAGCACTGTGATGAAGTTGGGAAGACCTGGCTGCCCCTAGCAGTGACATACTGTATCACTGCCTTAGTCACCTCATTCCGCGATAGGGATACTCTATCTTATCTGTAAGATGTGATGTGCATTGGCTGATGTCAAAGAGTAGGTAAATGACTAATTACTACCATCACAATCACCCCTACAGCACTGTTGAACTATAGCATTTACATGCTGTAGAAAGAGCAGCTGCCAGCTTGCTTAGTCTGTTTTGAGTGGGCATGTGAGCTCTGCCTGCTCTCTGAAAATGGCTGCAGTCATGCTGCTCTGGCAACCGTGACACCAATTCCTTGCTGATAAGCCACCCTGGTGGCAAGATATATTCTCTCAGAGAGGCTGCCAGCTTAAGTTGGTGCTTGACTTTGAGACCCTGATTTGAATAGCAGCTTGCTTGCTGCCTGGACAGAGCTCACTCACATTTGCCCACAGGGTCCTGGGTGGCCATAGACCATATGCTGAGCTCCAGTGAACCTTTCAGTTCTGTATGGGAACACTGCAAGAAACTATTCATTACATCTACCCACACATACCACACCCTGCTTCTTTACAGACACCTATCCATTAACAAAAATAATAAAAAACCCCCTAGGGAAATATCCTTCTGAGAACCTGTTTTGCTAACATGCTGCCACTGTGAGACATATATAATCAACAAAAGCTATGTCACAGCAGATTTTTTTACTATTATATGTTCTGTCAAGGGCAGCTTCTTATTTATGAAAGCATGTATTTAGTAAAACAGACATTAACTGTGTAGTTGATGATCGCTGGCTAATGCCCTTATCCTAGGCAGCTGTCAGCCTGTACCCTGGCAACCTCTTTTATAACCATCTCACATTGCTTTTGGAACAGTATCATTAGCAGAAACAGAGATGGAAGTTTTACCACAGCTGCTGCATGTCTGATTTTTTTTTTTCAAAGACACAACGCAGTCTCTTAGAGCTTCCAACTACTGAGCCTAGCTCAGTCATCAATAGAAGGAAAGAAAAAAGTGAAGCAATGTATTTTTCAAACTGCAAATATAAGTAAAATTCAGGTCTTCTCTGTGATTTTTACTTTGAGTTGGCATGGTTGCTTAAGCTTCCATGTTAGTAATTGATAAAATTGTAGATTATTCTTCAACTCCTTTCTGTCTGCTTTCTCTGTTTCATAATGTGAAGGTTGAAGGTTATTGTACTGAAATAAGATTGCTGCATTATATAATGAAGCCAGTGTTGTCATGTAGAGGAACTGGAAAGTCCCAAGCCAGTGCGTACAAAAGAGAGTTCAATTATGTTCTTAATTGTAGGCACAGACTCCAAAAATGACTGTAGGTTTCGTGAGGCAGGAAACAGTCATGGAGGTTTGAACTTTAAATCGCAATTAGCTGAACTTTCAGTCTGACTGAAAAGATTCTCCAAGGAAAACCCCTCTTTCTCTCAGTTGTCATTTCACATTACTGCTTGCAAACTCATTCATATGATGAGTTGCTCTGTTGTCTCTTGGGTGGGGTCAGCTCCAGCAGGGAGGAAAATCATAGCCAGCTGCTACTGATACTACTGCTGATGCCACTGTAGGGAGGCTTGTGATTTAGCAGGGAGGAAACTGATAAACATTCAGGACTGACACAATCCTCTCTGCCACCGGTATTAGCAGAAGCCATAATGGTCACTGATAATTACAGTGTCTGATGGCTTTGAAATTACTATTACCTCCCTGGGAGTGAGAGACAACTGCCTGTTAACAGCTGATGAACTTCTGGTCTAGTCTGGAAAATGATTAGCAGCTACACCAAACTGGCTTCACAACTACAGTTGTTGATAACCCCCAGAGACCAGTCCAAAACACCAGATATATCACAAAGAACCCTTACAGGTAAAGGCAAAGAACAAAATAGACTATGGATGTGGGTTTTACTTGGTAGCAACCTAGATGTATGTATCAGAGACATGTTGGTGACAAACCCAACCTCTGTTTTGCTCCTCTCACTTTGCTGGCCTTCAATTGGAAGTTTAAACTTCTCTAGTCTAAGAGAAGTGTTTTCAAACACTTATCCGTTAGTGCAGGAACAGAAATGTGAGGGAAGAAGACCAGAAAGCAAATGGAGAAGCCTTCTTACAGCATCCATGGAATTCTGAAAAACTTTTAAGTTCCTGGGCTGATTTATCCTCTCCTTATGGCAGAAGTTCTACATCATTTTTTCCCTGCTTCTCTATGAGGTGTTGCACTACCAGTCAACTACATTCAGAACTAAAACTATCCTTTTATCAAAGAAGAAATAGAGTTACCAGAGGTCTTCTACTCAGTCTTCTTACCTAGTAGCACAATCACCAGTACCCAAACTGTCCTTTAAAGGTGTTTATCTATTCTGTCCTTATCTAATCTGTCCTTAAAAACAATGTCTCTTAGGAACCTATTTTCAAACCTAATTACTGCTGCTGTCTAGCCACTCCCTCTGAATATCATCTCTTCTCTGGCAAGAACATTGCCATGTTGCATTGTTTGCCCTTTGCTTTTTAATTAACCCATATCCTACAGAGCTCACCAGAGCTTTTTCCTCTGCCATGTCACCAATGCAGTTTTTATTTTTTCTAACTTTTCACATATCTATAGGCTCTACTCCTATTATACATTAACTTGATTGCTACTGCTATCTTTTTTTATTCCTCATTTATTTTACCCTATTCCTGACAGTTGCTATCCAAATTAGTAGAAATGTCTGCAGAGATTTACACTAGGTTCTTCCTTGGATACATTTCAGATTTCTTCTCTAACTTAAATTCTTCAAGACTTCATGCTGTCTATATAACTAATTTTAGTTGCTTCCTGCAATCCACCGTGTTCCTTGCCATACAACCAAACATGCCTTTGAGATCTACTTTTTTCCTCACTATATTTTCCTGCTTTCTTCCATAAGTTCTTCCATTTGAAATGGCAGCTGTCCTTCAATGAAAGAATTTTTTTTTTTTTTACCCCTTCATGAATTTCTTGAGAACCCATCTTTTCTACAAGTATTTTAGCAGTAATGAGCTCATGATTCTCTCTGCTGTTTATACCTGTCTATCAGCATCTCAGGACATCTCATCCTGCTGGCACATTCTTGCTACATTAGAACCTCATGCATGTTTAGGTGCTAGATGAATAACTGCAATATTAATACTGTCTTCAAGTCCTGGCCTATAAAAGTCATGGGAACTGTTCTGGAAAGAAAGACACACCACGTATGGGGGAACATTTCATCTAACCTTGGCTAGAGCTACCAGTGGCTTTAAAAGCATTTAGTTTAAAAAGTTCTTCCTCAATTGTGTGATGCTATCTTTCCTCATTTCCTCTGACTTCCTGTTTTCTGGGAGGTAATGGTTCTGCATTGTGGTAAACATCAGTAACTAAAGAATCAACAAATATTTCTCCAAAGACTGCAAGACAATCCTCTGCCATGGTTTGTTGGTTCTGTGTGTGAGAGTATTTCAAGGGCAGTTATATAACCTTTCCATTATATGATGATGGAAGTTCAAGTGAAGTTTAATAAAGTCTAGTTGCTTTGGGAAAATAACCAAGATACACACTGTAAGGACTAAGTGAAAATAAACTAGGACAAAGAGCTTCTTCAAACTGCTTTATTTACAAATTTACATGATGGATATATAAGCAGGCAGGTCCCTTCCTTTGTGACTGACTGATAGCTATAGTAGCCCTGTCTCTGAGCCTTACCTTGTACTGAGACTCTGGCAACCTCTCCAGTGCTAATAGCTAATCTCCTCCCTCCCACTGGTGGACTCATTTTCCCTCTTTTCATTTCATCTTTCCTACTACCTCTATTTGAGCTTCTTCCAGTTTGGGCGTCAAAATTCTAGGACTTGCTTTGTGTTAATCAAGGAAAACTTTGAGAGAAATATTTTTACAAATACATAATGCTCACAGGGGAAAATGTCCCCCAGAATCATCATTAACCAGGACGTCAGCATCTATATCCTCCTAGATCCAGATTCTTTAGACAACAAAAGTCATGTCAATACCATGAGTACACCTCACTCACATGTCAGTGACAGTATGGTCACAACAGCACAGAACTCAGCATGAATAAGTTTTTCATCTGCTCTCTATATCTCATCTTTCCTTTAGTAATCATGTTAACAGTAATCCCATGTCCTTTCTAATTTTGCCAAATTCTGTATGAAAAGAATCAAAATTCCAATTCAGGAACAGATGCAAATTTTGTCTTCAAGCAGGGTGTTTCCCAACAGCAATGGCCACTACTCTATGATACACAGCAAAGTCACTGGTTTAAAAAAGAAAATAAAACCACCATCAACTGCCGTTTTGAAGTCATTACTCACTACAAAGTCATGCTGGAATGTACTGCATACCAACTAAAATATATTGTAGCTATAGTCTAATACCTTGCTAAGCCATTAAAGAAACTTCCCTCTGGGGCATATGTGAAGTTTGACATACTTTTTCTAACTATGCTGAAGACTAGATGATGGAGTTTTCTGCTATGTCTCACTGTAAAAATTGATATACTCCCAGAGTCAGTGCAGACCCTGCTTCTTTAGGACACTCCTGGCAGCTCATAAAAGAAGAAATCAGTTGAGCAAGTGGTAACCAAATAATTATAATACTTATAGAGCATACAGACTTGGACCAAGCCAAGGTTTTAAACACATCTCAGACCTACTTTATTTGCCTATAGTATCCCTGCCCTTTCTCTAAGGGCTTTATCCATTTACCCGATTTTAGCAAGAGCATTTTGGTACAATGAACAGTTGATTTTAGAAAGAAAAGCAATGGGGGTTCTTCAGCTATCACAGATGTGCTGGGAACTGTTCACTCCAACACACCCATTCACAGCCCGGCAGCACTGCAACCATTACAGAAGTATCCACTGCTGCTCAAACAAATGAGATATACATTTACTATACACTCACACACGGCCCTTGGGTGACAATGGCCATGAAAAATGTATTTTGTTAGACTCCTGGAATCGATGAGTAGAAAAATAATGTAAGCACCGTAATTGTCATCCCTAACCACAGAATGCCTCAAGGCAGTTGCTGTCACAGTGAGAGTCTGTTAAAAGCATGGCCATTTCCCTTAAACATGGTTGAGCCTGCACCACATGAAATTTCAAAAGCATTTTGTTATTTTGGACATACAATTTTTATTTTTTTCTCTGTATTAACATTTCATTTTTCAATACAAATATTTGAAGCAGATAACCAAGAAAGTTAATTGATAAACAACTGAATTTTGTGGTCACTTCTAACCACTTTTGTTCCAAAATCTCACCAGTCAACCCCAAATAAACCTGAGGAAGTCAGAAACAAGCATGCTTGGCATAAAAGCTCTCCAAATTTCAGTCACAGATCACTGCAGGTTTGCTTCTGTTCAGCACGGCTGTGTCCAAATGCAGTATGTATTAGCTGTTAGTCCAGCCCATGTAAACTCAAGAATGCAGTTGTTGTATGGTGGGGCGGGGGCCCATCCCCATCCCCCTCATCCCCCCTCTTTTCTCTACTGTCTGAAACAGAGCTGGGAGAGCAAACTAAGTACGTAACAGCAGTCACATTGTTGAACCAAGCTTTACCAGAGCTATTCTAAATTTCCTAATGTACTTCTGTTCTTAGTTTAAACTTAACTTTAATGATTTACAACTCACTTTTTATAGATCTGGAATTGCCCTTTACAAGCAATACACAGTTTTCCGTGATTGTACAGACCAGCTCAGCTGAGGTTACAGTTCTAAATCATCTCTGATAACTCTTACAAATAATAAAACTTTATATAAAGATAGATGCAAGATAGCTATCTAGCAGAAGAGCTCTTGCTGTCTGAAGCATAAATAGCAACGATAAGTGTTTTAATTAATAAAAAACTTACGTGTTTTTGTTAGACAAAACTTCAGCAAACATAATCCAAAAGTTGCCCATAAGGAGAAGTTGGCCATTGTTTTCTCGGAACTGTTTTGCAAAAAACAGAGATCCTTGCAAGCTGCAGAAAGAAAAGCCCCGACGCTTGTTAAGTCTGCAGTCAATGAGTCTGAAGTTTGCTGCACTTTTTATTCTGATTCAAGGGAACTGAAGTAATGACATAACTGGGAGGGGGAGCTCCATCAAAAGTCACACCCATATTGCAACAAAAGTTACACAGCAGTGGAAGAAGGAGGGGTGGGAGGGGAGCTAGCACTGACTTAGCAGCCACACTTGAGTTTTAAAGAGGCACTAAACCTCCTCTTCTTGTACAAGTACAGTCAAAAGTTGTACTTATTGCACTTGCAGGAAAATTTGTGTAATCTCTCATAAATTAGCTTGGAAAGGCACTGTTTGTTGTAAGCTTCCCCTCCTGCATTTTAAAATCTCCTCATTATTGCAAACCAGGTGAACATAAAGCACTAGAGTTTCTGAACCCCAGCAAAGCATCTACAACTGCCTGGATGTTTCCCCAAAATATTTTGCTTATTTTGTCCCATCTCACTGTTTTCTCTTTTTACAGTTCAATTTAGAGCAAGCAAAATGCCAGCTATGCAATGAACCTCTCTAAAATGTTTCTGGTCATCCCTGGAGGATAACTTCATGCAGAAGGTAAGTCAAGGCAGTTCAGTCTCCCACAGGCCATTCTACCCTTGGCTTCTCTGCACAGGCTGCTCCAACAGAAGTGGTAACTAATGCCAGTACCAGCAGTGATATTGAGGACTAAGGCTGATATTTTATTGTATTGATGGTATGAGGTATGGAAGGAATTATTTCTCCTTTTCCCAATTTGCAAAGCAGAGAAACAGGATGAGAACATACGACAGTCTTTGACATTAAGACAAGTTCTCAGCTCCTGAGGGACATATGTTCATTGCAGTGTGGGGTTTTGTGTGACTCTCGATGCCACGTGAAATCCCTGGTGAAAACCTCAAAACCTTTGTAGATAAGCGAAAGGCATGTCTGTTTTGTGCCTTAGTGATTTCTTGTGGTGTCTCCATACACTGGCCTCTCTTCAGAGCTGCAGAATTGTAAAAGTGGTTTGTGTGCAGTGGAATGAGGGGTTGGTCAGGGATCACCAAAGCCAGTACGTCTCACCTTTAACAACCAACATGTGGCAATGACTGACAGTCAGTAACGCCCCAATTTCAGTTTCACTTGGCAAATTTGAAATGAATAGTTCTATATCAGATTACCATTTTGTCGATCCTCCCACTTGAAAGAATTTTCTCATTAATTTTTAATCTCTGTTAACACAAACAATGGAAAAATACAGACAGGTCTTTCCAGCCACAGGCACAAGAACGTTACACAAAGAGGTTTTCAGGACTTTGCCTTTTCTTTGACTTTTGACTTAGAGATGGCTGGCTATCCTTTCCTCAATCAACCAAATTTTTAGGAACAGGTTCCAACAGGCTTTTCCTACAGGTATAGAATATCTGATGGGACAAGGTTAAAGTGAAGATCTTTCCTTAAAACACAGATCTTTTTATTAAGAAGCTAGCAACTTTGAAGTTACAGATAAAACACGTTTCATTTAGTGAAAACATTACTTATTCTTTTGAAACAAATGGCTTTAAAAGCAAGGAAAAATCAATCTCTGATAAACCTTACTGTTTATTGTAGTGGAAAAGAAATAGTTCTGTGAATTCCTGTATGTTTATAGCTATAAATATTTTGGCATCAAAATATACGAATGAAGTTTAGTGGGATTTAAAATGCTGATGCACAGTTAACGCATGTTGTAAGGTTACTAAGAATATCTTCTTCTTCAAATGCTAAATGATATTTAAAATTCACTCCTATGGGTGAAACAAAAGAATGGAATATTTAATGAAAATTTAGGTATCTTTGAGTCTTATTTTTTTATTAACATAAAATACCTCTTGGTTAATGTCCTGTATTCACAATTATATGGAATGAAAAAATGAAAATAAGTTTTCTTTGGCATGGGTAAATGGAGAATAATGTCCATTTTGGGGATGTGGGCAAGTGTTACAGAGACAAAAGTCTTATTTTAACAGGAGTGGAAATTCCTAGTCTCTTCACGGTCTGATGTTTCTAATTCTAGCCCTTCTGACATCAGATTATGAACAGGTTGTTTTCTCAATACTGAGTATTATTTGATATGCATCTTAGACTTCTGCTTGTGTTTGGTGGGGGTGGGTGGTATTCTGCTTTGGAAAGTCTCTCTGTTGCTTGTTGCCCTATAAAACTGGACTAAGATTAGACAGGTTTAGACCAGGTGCATGGGTGTACTAGTACCTGATGCAAAAGGAAAAGACAGATGTATACAAGAAAAAATAATTCATCACAGTATGTCATTTCATGTGATAAGCCACAGAAATAATTAATGAACTGTATGTATATAACATGTAAGCTTGTCCATTTTGCATGCCATCTGCCTGCTTACACACCAGCCTAGGGGACACACTTGCATTCCAACACACTGAGTACTTAAAAGAGCTGCCATTAACAAATAAATAAAAAAGCTGACACAAAAATATTTCCTTCTTTCCCACCCAAATATGGAATTTCTCCCCTAAAATATGTTGGCCTGAGGCAGACAGCAGTCCAAGTTTAGCCTGGGTGCAGGGCCTGATGCTACCCAGAAAATTTAGTCAAAGAAGATGTACAGGTCTGGGAAAAGCTTTTTTGGTTTTGGGTGTTTCTTTGTGAGAAATACATGACTGTTCCTTTAGCCTGGGATAATCTTAGTATATAGGAACAGAAAAATCCTAAAGCAAATCTTCAGCTGAGGAAATGCAGCAGAGCATCACTTTAAGTTGAACCTATCAGTTTATTCTGATTGTGTATTTGTTCCTATGACATTATTGTTAACAATACAAATCACATAGTTAAATGTTTGAGCTTTTGGAATTTGCTTACTCCCTTGGCAATAAACAGTTAAATTACTTGCACTAAAAATTTGTAAAATAATAAATGGTATCAAATGAATTAAGTTTTCAAAAGAGAATGAAACAATACAACTAAAAAGGATAACACCCCAGCATCTAAAAAAGTGTTTTTCTGTCAAGCCTTTGACACAGTGGATACTGAATCTATGATGGTGCAATATAGTACAGGAACACCACAGTAACCCATTGGCAATTTTATCACATACATGAACTGTAGCCAGCACCAATTAATTTTGATAAAAATCCTATTAGGGAGTACATGTGTTGGAGCCTTAGAAAAGGAACATGCATGGCTTACTGCAATGTAAAGCGATGTTTTTGTGGGAATCCTCATAGAGGATGAGATTTTGGCATAGCTGAAGTCAAAGGCCAAAATTCCACTGAATTCAGTGGGGCAGCCTCTCCTTATAATGTATATTTATTTGGATTTTATTATATGGACAAACCAGAAAGTGAATGTACCTGAACTTAGGATGAAAAATATGACACCAATGGAGATCAGTTTCACTATCAAATGGGATCAACTGAAAGGGGGGAAGAATGTAATTTTGTTCCTGTCAAAATAGCTGGCATTTTCTACTGTAAAAAACAGTCGGAAAAGGAAGCTCCTAATTTGAAAAACTTTTTTTCCCCTATTATCAGCAGAAAGAGTTGGGGTTTTTTTAATTAAAAAAAAATCCTTTTCTGAACATATTTGGGTGGAAATTTCAAGCTTGTTATGGGGAGTTGAAGAACATAGTCTTAGTGAATATAAAAAGCACAAATCTCATTAGGTAATTCTGGTCATGGCAGCGTACATTCTGCATAGACTACAGATGGTCTGTGAGACTGGCTCTAAGTCAGTTTTGGGGGAGGAGGGAGGATTTTATACCCGTTTAACTGTAATCTCAATAAGATATGGTATTTTTAATAAGATTTCCTCCTGTGTCCCTAGACTGCAATCTTGTTTCCTGCATTTCAGACTGGATTTCATTTCCATGAACAACCCTGAAACCAGGTTTTGTAATGGAAATGGTTGTAAATGCTTCAGTGTAGTAAATCCTGTACCGCACACTTTTCTTGGGCTCTGAGTGCTCATGGGAAGGCATAAGAAGAGCCTGTGCTGGTTTAAGCCAGAAAACCTACTCTTTTGGCTGGAGGGCAAAGCACTCCCTTGGGAAGTTGGGCACCCGGTTCTACTCTCATCAACCTTTTGTTCCTAGATGTAATTTACAGCCTGTGTCCTGCAGAGAGTTAGGAAGATGAACAGTGGCTCCTAGTTGTTTACTTCTGAAAAAGGCAGATTGGAACCTACCATGTGGATTCATCAGCCTGTTTTACTGGTTTGCCCCAGATCCCTAAACAACTCACTAATCCAGCACAAGCAAAAATCGTAACAGCCAGAATCGCTCAAGTAGCCCATAAGAAACTCTTTGCAACAAGGTTTCTTCTGCAGCAGACCATGTGGCCTCATCAGCTTGCTTGTTCCCAGCACTGTCCCAAAGCACTCAGTGCCTGGCTGACCCACATGGCTCCCAGCAGAGCACAGGCAGAAAATCACAGTATCAGTCCCCATTCACAACTTTCACACCACTATTCCCAGTTAGTATGTCGCTGTTGGAGATGGGGCAGGAAACCTGCACACAGCAGCTGCCACCAGATGTCCAAGCACGCAGCACAGACATGCTGAATGCATTAGTGACTAATTGAGCCACAAGCAGCTGTGTGGAGGGCTGGGGGGTGGGGGGAGTACAGGGGGAACTGAGGGGAGACACATTTTCTCTGTAGGTGGTTTCAGTCTGCCTCTGCCCCTCCCTCCCCCTTGTCAGCCCTCCCAGCACACACCACACAACAAGAACCTGGAAACTGATATATCAGAGCATGAGCTGCCATCTTTGCGCTAAGCATTCTGTATTCCCACTTTCATTTTTTTCATTTGCGGTTTAAAAATAGGTAAACCAAGCTTATACTGGGCCATTTCCAGGATGTGCTCTTTCTCGTCTCCCTCACTCTCCTTCCCACTGTATTTCCATTCTCTTCATTTTAATTTTGCTTCTTGACTTCTACCTTGACTTCTCTCTCTTGTCTCCACTCATTTCTCCTTTTTCTTAGCCCCCATCCTTCCTTACCCATTTTCCCTTCTATGCAGCATGTTGAAATAATTAAATCAAACATTTAAAGCTCCAGAAGACCAGGTGAGCTTTACAAAATGCAAACATTCACATGACTCAAGAAACACTTGATATTTGCATAAGCAAACTGTTAACTGTACCTACAGATAAATCCTTAGGGGCTCTTATGCCTAATATGGACCTGATCAGAGCCCTTCAAAGTGAAGGGAAGTTTTCTACTGATTTTGAGGAACTTTGAGCCAAGCCAGCTGTGAACAGTGTTTGGTTTAGTCCCAGTATCTATATTATGATAGCTCTGCATACTGTGTTATGTTTTTTCCCTGTATGCATATACTATGGGAGGATAGAGGGATTACATCAGATTTATAGCCACTGATAAAATATTTTCCTATCTAAAGAAAGTAAAAACCAAATTTTACTTGGATTCATTCATGGAACAATTTCTGTTCACACCAGGTCTGTTTGTGCCAGTCTTGCCATAGCCACATATGACATAGCCACATTTAGGCTGTGCCCTAAACATAGCAGTGCGGGAATGAATAATTAAGCCTGTCTTTTCCAGTTACGACGAACACTAAAACCAGACCTCATCTGTATATAAACAGAAACTTACTGAATTTCAGCAGTCTCCCTGTTAGTCAGTTTATGACCCCTGTGAAAGGTGGAAGGGAAGGAAAAGTATCCTAATTTTAGAGCATAATAGGCATGTTTGTTTTCAGAGACAAGGATAATAGCTGGTTCCAGTTTGGCTCTAGGAGAGGAGGTGCAGGTGTGTGCATATCATACAATGAACAGGGTGAGGAGGCTGACAGGCATAGCAGTGCTAGGTTTTGGACTGCTAAACTTTCTGGGTAAAATACACACCAAGCAGTCAGCCCCTCTTATATGGCTTTAGGTAATGCATTGCTACAGCAGTAGCATCTTCTTCCTCATATGGACAAAAGGCCTTTTGCCTTGTTGGATGTGCAGACAGCAGCAGCAACTATCGTTTCCCCCTTTCCCCTCCAAAAAAAAAAATTTTTTAAACCCTGTTAGTTCTGCAGGTTAAACGTAGCCAGGAATCAATGAACTTGGCTCTTCCTGGTGCAAAAGCAGCAGCTTGTTTACTAAGATTTACTTTCTGCCTGGGTCTACCCAGACAAAGACAGGACATCTGTCTCCCTGAGCCCAAGTGGAAAACAGGGAGCCCGAGGAAGTGTCTCAGGTTCAAATGGCAATAACTGCCCCTCCACGGATGGAGAATGCACAGGGCAGGACAACCACCCCCACCCCCACCCCCAGTTTGCCCCTTGGAGCTCACTCGGAGTGTGTAGAGGTGGCAGATAGGAAAGCATTTTTCATTTCTGAGCTCCACATAATTTATGTGGGAATTGTCAAGGAAAATAAACAACAACAACTGAGGGAAATTGCTTTATATAAATAAGCAGAAGAAGGTCATTCTGCAGGCAGGAGTTTGTCTGAGGCTGCGACAGAGGCACAGAAAATAGATTTCATAAAATTAGCAAGACAGAAACTCTGGTTTTGCACGTTGCTATGTTCCTGAATTTCTGGTAGAGAAATAGATAAGAGAGGAGCTGAATGCTATTACAACACAGTGAGTTTATCTTAGAACTGGGAATTGTCACACTAGACCACACATCCATTGCCTACTTAACAACTTGGCTTAAGTAAAAATGAAAGCTAATATTTTAGAAATGAAAATTAAACACTCATTTGGGATATTTTTACATAGTTAGTAAGAGTTTAATTATGTATTGAAATTTATTTCTTTCATTACATACCTAGAATAACACAGCTGTGTTTGAGAATGTATGTTTCTTACTGACCAAAAGCTGATATTACTTGTGGTTTATTTGCTTTGTCTTTTCTTTAGTAATATTGAGTGACAATAATTTACTGAAGTTAAGAAAAAAATATTCCCTTGAATATGATTTTGAGAATGTGCTTGCATTCAGTTGCAGTCTTTTGGGTTGCCTTTTGATGGATGTTTGAGGTGACAGGATCTACCAGCAAGAGATATTAGCTGGACAGATATTCTATACAGGGGAAAAAAAAAGAAATCAATGTTTTAGGCAATTGTAAATTACAAAATTTGCACTATGCTGTTGATTTATATAAATACATTAATCATCAAATAACACAGTATCACATGATCATCATTGCTAACCAACCCTATATCATTTTTTTTTGGTTCTTTTTTCAATCATTTGTGATACATTGGTGAAGAAAACATTTGTTCAGGAATTTACCAGATTCTTCTGAATAATGCATGTCTAAAATATTTCCAATGTGTTCACAAACTTTTAATTTGCAGAAATGTACAACTGGCAATAAATAAAGTATTAGGAGTTATTTGTTCACCTCTAAAACATTACTTATATGTGCTAAACATTTTATTGAAGCGTTGGAAGGATTAAGGATCATGTCTGAGCAGCGTTTTGAACAAGTCAGGTCTGGAAAGCTATTAAGACTCCTTCAGATAAAGTTTCAGCCAACTTGCATGAATTTACAAGAAATGATGTATGTCTGAATCATCTGAGATTTCAAAGGTATGATATGAGAGCAAATTCAGTGATATACAAATGGATATGAGAACTAGCAAGAAAGTCTGCAGTTTATCTGCTGTCCATTGTACCTGGAAGTCCCATCAGTAAAAGCCCCTCTTCCTATCTTTTGCACGATACATTAAGATAAAAGTGTTTATACATGTAAAGATTTAGTTGGGATTCATACTCCACCCTGTTTGCTTTCTATAACCAACCCTGCTTTAATTGTTACAAGAATTTAATGAAAAGTTTCCTTAGGGGAATGGGTAGGAGAGGCAGAGATAATAGAAGGAAGAAAAATCTGTCCTGTTAGTCTGATAGGTCTGGTACTATAATGAACTCTGCACACCACTATCTAGCAAGCAGGAACTGCTAGCCAAAACCACAAAAAGAGTATCATACTAAACAGTTTTTTGAGAGTCTTGGGGCAAAATGGAATGTGTTGAGTGTACTCCTGCGAAGCTTCTTTCCCTTATACAGGAGGAAAGGCACTGTTTGGTATTAGCTAGCCCAGGAAGGATAGATCTATGTCAACATCAGCTCTTACAAATGTATTACTCCCTAGGTGATGAATTATATGCGGCATATCTCAAGGGGCATAGATGTGAGATAGACAGGCGATGAATGTTCAACAGTCTAGTTCAATAAAGATAAAAGGATACTGAAGCTTATCTCAGTTATTTAAGGATTCCTTTTTAACTTCTCCCTCCCATATTCAAATTCAGTTCTTCAATCCTAGCCTAGCTAGTTTTTCCTCTCTTCTTAATCACACATTTCTCTACAGACAGATATCTAAAACCCAGTTCACATGGCCCAGTCTTTGCTGAATTTAGCAATTCCAGAATACTTTGCACTTTTTCTAGCTTAGCCCATTAGAGAACTAGTTGAAGCACTCATAGAAAACTGAGAAATAAAAGGGTAAAAATACACCATACACTGCTAGTCACATGCAGCCAGAAACTCTTACTGAACGTCTGAGGAGGTTCAGATTGCATCTCTCAAGAGATTACTCATTTCCTTCCAAAATATGGGTGCATCATGTAGAGGGCACAGTGTATCCTTTGCACAATATTGTTAAGTGTGAGAATTTCAGAGAATAGAAATATCATTTTTCTCTAACTGCAAATACAGGTTACAGTCTTAATTATTCAGATTGTGATTATCTGAATTAGAATGCAGCCAAGACTATAAGAGTAAACACACACCTATGAGTGAGTAAAACCAGAGTATTTGTGCTGGCTTTTTTGTCTGGGATGTGAAGACATGGATTGAAGTCCTTTACCTGCTATGACCATTTCAACTACAGCTGCTCTCCCATGAGTGTGTGCTAGCTAGTGAACAGTTTGGTCCCCTTGAGCTGGGTGTCTCTCGAGCATTTGTGTTGAAGTTGCTCCACTTTGCTTAGACAGTTAGGGAAATATTAGAACAGAGAGAAAAACTGAATCTATGGCTGGATGGCTTTGTTTGAGACTCTTGTGGGAGAATTGAGGTCCTATTATTTCCTCAGGGAGTAGGCAGTTAAGCACGTATTTGCACATCTGCATAGCAAAGAAAGCTCTAGCTGGCTGTCAGCTGAGCCTGCTTCAGAGCTGAAAACATTGTAGCCACAGTTGTATGGCATTGCATATGAGCTAATTAGCCTTGCAGATAAACCTAACTAGCTAGGACCAGCTGCATTCTGGTAGTGATTTACGGCTTTCACGACCTCATGCCTCTACATAGCTTGGCATTACATCATGTGGAAGTACTAGCTGGGTACCTCTTCACCCTCTTCTACTGTATGCTGAAGTCATGTCCCTCAGCCCTTGAGGTGAGCTTACCTAAAGAACACAGCACATTGCGGGATTTAGTCATAAGTCACCAGTAACACTGCTTGTGGCTTTTCAGATAAGAAAGGGGATATGTCTCACTGAAGTCTGGGAAAGTCTGTCCTTTCCCCACCACTGTTTTTTTTTTTTTTCTTTTGCAAGGCTCTGCAGGATTTCAGATTTTGCTGGTATGGATTTAGGCTGAAGCAATAGCCTATTCAGTGACAGATTTTGGCCTTGCCAAATAAGAAGTTCTTTGCCAAGCAGGAAGTCTGACCAAGCAAGGCTAGGAAAAATTTCTCCTGAGACTAAACTGGACTAAGCAATAAAATTCAGACAGGAAAAAGTTAAGCCAAACATTAAGAAGGTCCTGCTATGATACCAGCTACATAGTGGAATAGCTTCTGAGAACACGCTCATCCTTGCTGAATGATGGATGAGACAACTAGACCTTTTTAACTATGATTCTGTGTTTCACTTAAGAGGATCCCACATACCAAGTTCTATACTTGAAATATCTGAACAGTCACCAGAACCAGCACTAGGAATTAATCACATCGGTAGATAGCCAATTACTAGGTGAAAAACGAGGACTAGTCTGGGTATGAATTTATGAGATTAATTCTTAACAGTCTCCTACTTTGTGCTCCAAAAGCATACCAACTCATCTACACTTTCTTCCACTCAGTGCCTTTGTAATGGAAAGACAGCACCATGTTCTGGGCTGTGCAATGCAATTAGAGCCTCACAGGATCAAGATCTTAGAATAATTTCTACTGCCTCACAGATTCAGTAATTGCTTTTAACATAAATAAGAGAAAACATATCATTTGATGCCTGACTGAATTGAGAATTCAAGTCACAGGCATTGTAGAGAAAAAAATCTAGACAAAAAAGAGTTCTCCCAAAGAGACATATAGTGATCTTCTAGGTCAAGTACCCTCTCATTGCCATGATATTATACATTCTTCAGTGCTTTCCACACTGAGCTATTACTTTGCAAATAATGGTCACTTTTTCGAATGGTAGGCGGTGCTAAGGATTATTGGAAATAATAACTGCAGCTCTGACTTGTTTCATAAATTCTTATGAATGGAGTGGTACAGAGGGAGAAAAAAGGGACACAGGATTTGAAACATGGGTACCAGGACTGGGCTAAACACATTCTTTTCTGGTTGGCATTATTTTAATGTGGTCAATGAATCACTTCTGAGCTGCAGCTCAGAAACATTAAATAGGTATTACCCTCTTCCTATAAATATGGTACTAGAGTAAGGAACAAGTATAAGATCTGTCAGGAGATATGTTCTTTATCACTGAAAATATCAACTTTAGAGAGACAGAGATCTCAAACAAAATGTACTTATATATGGTCCTTCAGATGACTCTTTACAATGCTCATTCATGTGCATGGTTTTAGCCATGCAACACTGATCATACACACAACACTAAAATATCTTCATAAATCTGAGAGCCACAAGACAAGTTATAGAAAGCTTGGGAAAAAGAGGGGAGTTCCAGGGGAGGTTCACATGATGATGGCTCCTTTTCCTTTCTGGGGCAGAGCTGAGTTGAGTTGAGATGGACACTCACGGCAACCCAGCAACACTGGCCTCAGCCATTCTTTCCTACAGGCAGAGATTCAAATTCATCAGAAGCTTTGGTCCCAGCAGAGCCTTTCCATTGCTAAGTAGTCCCAGAATGAAGCTATGCAAGGATCACGAGCCACAGGTTGATTTTCGGTATATTTAGTTTTTGGCCCCTTATCCTGAATGTAAAAACTCTAAGATGGAGTTGTCCTCTTAGAAGTAGAAAAGTAATTTCTTGATCTGAGTAGAGATTCATATCAGTGTAAAAATACCTTTTCCCAAGACAAACACAATTTTTGACAGTTTGAACCCTTTCAGCATTTTGAGATCTGAGTACTATCTATCAGCCAGTCTGCAAGTTTGTGTGGAAAGCAGTCTGAATTCAGATGTTCAGCCCATCTTCAGAAGAATTATGATCAATGTACAACCCAAACGGCACTCAGATTTATCTCTCAATGACCTCAAACTTAACAGTACAACAAAATGAAGTCTTAGAAATTTGGTCTGTTCCATGCTTGAAGTATTAAAATCAAGGAGCTTGATTTCCCCATTTTGGTTGTAAAGTTTAGCTTTGGTTAGGAATCAAAACCTATCCCTAAGGCTGAACACTTGAAAATGTAGAATTATTTCCAGCAAACCAATATGCCTCATTAGGCCAAATACTATATTGATTTTTCTCCCTATGCACATCCTAAAACCCAACAGATTTTAGAGGGGAAAGGAAACTCAAGAATTTCTATAAACCTCTGCTTGCCTTCTCTGTTAGATCAAAGACACACCAGAATTTGCATCTCTGACGATTGCTATGAGGTGGAAAAAGGTGCAAACAGCAGAGAAAAGGTGAGCCTGGAGATAATTCAGAAACCTGCTTTAAGCCATAATCTCAAGTCAGATACAAGCTTGGGAAAGGACACACGAGCCATGATACAGACAAAGAACTCATTTCCATCCAGCAATTAAGACCGTTCTCCAATTAATAATCAATTTGCACGTAATCACCACCTACTCACACTCATTCTGGATAAACAGAAATTCACTTCTTAAATTTATTTTTTAATTCAGCACCAAGCACATTTGTTTAATTATTTTCAAAACCTTTTGAAATGGAATCAGAAACCATCTGTGGAGTTTATAAATAAACTCCAGTTTCCAAACGAACAAACACATTTTTCTCAACATTCACCTTAGTCCAATCATTTCTTTGCTCTGCATGTAGCCACATGATGAGTGAAGAAAAGACATAAATAACTGTGCCAAGTATTTGGCAATGAACTCTCTCTATTATAGTCAAGAAATTGCACATAAGATGAGAAGCTGCAGAACTTAATTAAAGGGAAACACAGTTACATAGTTTGTTACACTGGATTTTTTGGTTTTTTTGTTTGTTTGTTTTTGTTGGGGGTTTGGGTTTTTTTTTTTTAGTTATGATTTATTTTAAACTTGCAGAAATCCTCAACATCCTCTTAAGGGAAATAAAGGTCTTAGCTATGCAGGTAGAGTATAGAAAGTACTGAACTGTCATTCAAGGATGCTTGGTTTAAATATTCCTCCATATTTCTGCACAGTTGCTTTGTTATTTGGATTCCCATCCAACTATTAATGGTGTTAGCTTTGTGGAGACTTTTTTTTTAAAGGAAAGGAACTGTAGCAGAAATATAATTTCTGATTTGGTTGTAAATGTCCATCACATTATGTTGTCTTAAATATGTTTTTAAAAAGAAGAAAAAATATAGTTGTGATATCAGGCTTCTTTGTATCTATTTTCATTTTGACATGCAAATAAAGGCTGAAACCTCCACAATAGCATGTAGTCATCCAAAGACACTTGTGTGTGTATATATATATTTTTTAATAATATTTGTGTGTGTGTGTGTTTGTGTAAAACAAGAAACTTTATGAATCACCCATCACATATTTAAAGAACAAAACTACAAGAATATGTGAAAAGGGGATTCCTGAAGGACTTCAGTAGAATTCAGCTATGGCATTAACCCAAATCAAGGAAGCACTTCTCAGTATCTCTCTGCTATAACTTGGTTCTGACTTTTGTGATTTCCTTGAGATTCTTAATCCTGATCAGGTTTAAATAAGGTAGGTACTAAAACTGATCGGCTCTTTAAAGACAAGGGAAATTCCAGGGCAAAGTCACTAGAGCTACTACTGACCATTTTTTAAAAGAGAACAACCCAGTTCGCTCTCTCTTTGGTGTGGGAGAGTAGGAATTTATTCTTTCAGATACTGCTTTACATAGCTAGCTAACTATGTACTTTTGATGCTAGACACCTACATTCAAGCAGTTATTCAGAGCTGTGATGCTGTGTGAATGGAAATATTTCCTTAGAAAACTGAGAAATCTACCTAAACCTCAGAGGATTGTGAGATTTTAGAAATAGCCCTATTCCTTCCAACATTACGGCCTCAAGCTGCACCAGGGGAGATTTATGTTGGATATTAGGAAAAACTTTTTCACCAAAAGGGTAGTCAGGCACTGGAACAGGCTGCCCAGGGCAGTGGTTGAGTCTCCATCCCTGGAGGTATTTAAAAGACAGCTAGACGTGGTGCTTAAGGACAAGGTTTAGTGGTGGACTTGGCAGTGCTAGGTTAACGGTTGGACTTGATGATCTTAAGGGTCTTTTCCAACCTTAACGATTCTATGATTCTATGAACATTTCCTGCCATAGCTATAGGAAATGCCCTTTATAGATCCCATTTAGAGATTCTTGTCTTGTCCACTCTATAGGGAAGTCTGGGTGAGGTTCTAGCTTCTATTTGGGGAGCCATAGGGCTGACACACCTAATTATTCGGTATTCAAGTGCTTTACTGGATCTAATCTAAAAAAGTACATTCCTTGGAAATTATGTCAGTGATTCTGACTGGTTTCAACAGGACTATTCTTGGGCTTAAATTTCTGAGTTTAGGTATTTTGCTGAATAAGAGAGCTCTTGTTGCTAACTGATCACTAATTATCACAGAGACATTATTATACAACAACTTTCTTCTGTTTCTATTACTGATAACCAGGCAAAATTAATTTGAACTGCTGCCATTGTATTTGCTTATCACTGTACACTGCTTTAAATCCCCCAAATTGGCTACTTAGGATGTGAGGCGATGGCAAAACAAGTTTTCTGTGTTTTTTTCCTGTACTCTGTAATCTAATTTCAGCCCAGGCAAATCACACTTTTAGCTAATAAGATAGGGAAGACTGATATGTAAGATAAGAAATTATGAATTAAAACAAGATTTCTTTGATGTTTTGTGGGATCAGCTTCCATTTTTTTCCAAACAGATCTAGGAAAAACATGAATTTTTATTACAGGGAACACCAGGCAAAGAAACATCAATCCTACATGTTTAAGGCATGAAAAAATGAAAGCTTTTATAATATTTAATGTGTATTGCAATTGCTTTATAGAATCCTG
Organism: Theristicus caerulescens; assembly: GCA_020745775.1. Lineage (NCBI taxonomy): Eukaryota > Metazoa > Chordata > Aves > Pelecaniformes > Threskiornithidae > Theristicus > Theristicus caerulescens. Next base: position 22,079,602 of record CM036564.1, on the reverse strand, counting down.
AATTGTCCTTAGGGGACCTGCAGTATGTTTTGAAATGTAGAGGTATTTGACCAAATCATTAGAATATTCTTTGAGTCCTAGTGTCTTGTAAATGGAATGAAAAGTTCATGCTTTCAGCTCATTTCAGATCTGTATAGATCAAAAGTGTAGTCAAATAATTATAACAGTAAAGCCTTTATTTCTGCCAGTGACTCAGAATACAGTAAAATAAGTTTTCCTCTATAACACCACATTATTGCATTGTCCTGCACTCAGAAACTGAGCATTTAGTACTGTGGGAGGCATGGAGAACATCCTGTTTTTCTTAGGAAATATCGGATAGACTGTAGCAACAAAGAGATGGGGAGCTGAGCTGAGAGGGAGCAAAGTAAACTGGCAATTAAAGCAAACAGGAAAAGAAATTGTAAATAAGGAAAGTCAACTTAAAATGTTATTTCGGGTGAACATTTCAAAAGACAGATTTACCTGCCAGCCTACCAGGAAGTAAGAGAGTTGAATTTGTGAAAGGGATTCCGGTATCTCAAGGTCTTCTCTGTCTCACTAGAATCTATAATGCCACAGTAATGATACTACCTACAACAGAAGCACGTGTTTGGGTTTCTTCCTTTTGTGCAAGACCTAAAATCTGCATCCTTGTGTAGTGTCTCCTCTTAACAACTCACTAAAGAAACTTCTGACATCTCATTTTAATATTTGAACTTCCCCTTTCTACAGTCCCCAAAAGGCCCCGTATCCCCCCTTCCACGAGTAATCTCACCTTTTCCATCACAAAAAGTACCCAACATTCTTACTTAAATTTAAGAAGTAGGTGTTTCATGTTTTTTCAGTCTTTAATTAGGGTTTACCAAACTTTTGTTAAACCAATTTTTGGCAGGATGTTAGGTAAAAAACTGAGTCCCTATAGTTTCTCTTTGAAAGATTCTTTAAAATTTTAAGTTGAAGGTGTGTTTGACAGTGAGCTACCGATATTCTCTGGTGTTTTCACACCGTAAGCAGCCTAACTTCAGCATGTGGTAATTCTCCGGATATCTGTAATGACTGATAGCACATGGTTGAAGGTACTGGATACAGAGACATGTTCATCACATTCCCTCTTGAACGCAAGTTCCTGTGTCACTGCACAGTCATCAGTGGCTCATGATACTGGCTCATCAAGTGCCTATTTCATACTCCAGGCACCTTCAATTATTCCTAACTGCTGCTCAGAAGCTATTGATGACTGCACATTTTGTTCAAACAAAAGTGCTCAAGACAAAAAGAAATTCCCAAAGAGAAAGAAAATTGTTTACCTGCTAAAGAATCTCTGAAACACAACTCTTTACTATCTTTCATAATATCACCTAGTACAAGAAGTGTTTACCTGTACTTCCACTCATTCAACAAAGGAACAATTTCTTTTTATTCTGTTTACTAATGAGAATTATGTCAAAAGAGAACAAAAAAAGAAGTTGAATTAACATGTTAGTTCAGAGAAACTTTCTGCCCAGTCTGTTGCCCTTTTATTTTTTGTTTAAATAAAAATTAAAACAAAGAATGTTCTTACATGCATTCACTTTTCTTTAAAGATATACATAAGAGTATATCTTATGACTCCTGTACTCCTGACTGTTGTAAATATCATTGCATAGTATGATATGAGATTGGATTACTACTTTATCACCATGTTCAAAATAATTTTTTAGAAAGACAATTTTTTTCCCCACTATACTTTCTCACTGCACTTCAGAGCATACCGTTTTACTGTATTTGTGTAGAATACATGGGCAGAGAGGAGTTACTGATGCTGGTGACATTTTTTTTCCCCACATGCTTAGCAGACTGTAAGACTTGTGCTCCTAAAGCAGCAATGACTGTCAGTTTTTCCACCACCAATGAGATCACAACTAGAATTAAAGAACTTCCTTTTCCATTGCATATGATGTTCTTTCCTTTCTTTTTATTTGATTTCTTCCCCAATCCTTCTGGCCTAAAACACAAAACCTGAGCATTGCTTTGGACATATACAGATGTGTACAATTGAAAAATTAGCTTAAATAGATACACTGTGCTAAGATTTGAAGATGCACCAGAGTGTTTGTAGGAATTTTGCATGGTTTGTGCATAATTACCTCCATGGTAATAAAGAAAAATATTTGTACAGGGACAGAGAAGATCAAGCGTTTATAAACAGACAATACTATCTACATAAATACTAATGCAGGACCACTTTGACAATCTTCATGCACTTCTCCTGACAGCCTACATTAAGTAAAGACCTAAATTATTGCAGTGACCAAGAATGCAGCCATTATTTAGAAAAAAGTCTCAGGAACAAACATGGCATTTCCACACTATGATGTACTTGGAGTTAGCTGGTATTTTTTCTAAATAACAAGAATCAGTAATGATTCAAAAATTCAGTATGTTGTCCACTGATGCCCTTGATAACCTTTCTTATATTCATTCCATGAAGAACAACAAAGAAGTTCACAAAAACTTGTTTAAGTCCAGAATAAGCAGGTTTCACAGTGAAATCTTATGCTTGCACCAAATCCATCACACTTTTGTGATCTCAGAAGTAAAGTGGTTGCCATCCAGAACAACTCCTTTTTAATACATCCATCCATCTGGGCTCTTGAATCCCAGAATCAAAGCTTCATATGGTTTTAGTCACAAGATACTGAAGTTACCTAGAAGGGCAGGAGCAGCAGAATTACTGCCTCAAAGTAGCGCTCATAGTCTATATGGCTATATTTGTGCTTTTCTATTATGTTTGTTTAGCAGTCTTGTATTTGGCTAAATAATATCTGTGCATGATACTGACACATTCATTTTCCCAGAAAATTATTAAAGTTACAAGTTTAATCAGTTATAGTAATTGCATCATCTTTGCTTTCAGTAAGGTGAACTGAAGTCATTTTAAAGAGCATATTAGCAATAATAAAACAAGAGATAATGCATAAGGTTTTCTTTCATCATTCTAGCAGCAGATATCGAAGGAGTATTAGGATCTATCTATTTGAACTTAAAAACAATATAGATGAAAATAATCTCTACTTACATGCTTGATTTCAGGGTTTCTATATTTCTTCTTCAGATTAATTTATGCTGCCTTATTTATTTTCACATCTCTTGCTGCAAACTGGATGCATAATATATTGCTCCTCAGTGTTGATACATAGATGCTGATTTTCTGTCCATCATTAATTATATCTGTTGGTCTAGGAAAACATATTATATTAGCTTACAAAATTTGTTCAGCTTTAACTGCCACTGAATTAAATATTGGGGCAAGGGAATAATTTTTCATAAAACCAAGATCATTAAGAGCAGCTGCTCTAATTGTCTTTTCACATGACAAGAAGAAAACTTTTTTGTAAAAGCAATTAAACAGCCTCTTCTGATGTTTACAAAGAAAACATTATAGAGTTGACCAAAAATGAAATTGGCTTAAATACAGTAAATGTAAAAATGAATCCAGGGTATTTGCATTCTTCATTAAGTAAAATGCAAAAAGCAAATAAGCATAAGCAACTGTGAAAAGCAAAGTTGTTTTTTTTCCTCCCAGAACACCTTCTGATATCCAATAGATACAACTTAGAAGTTATTATCTATCATAGTTACAGATTCTTCATTTTACATACAAAATGGACAGCAATCTTGTATTTTTGATCACAGGCTCCATTAATAATGTGATACATATTTTATGCACACTGAGTGTGACACTTACTATGAACTTAATTGAAATTCACACTGATGATATCACCAGCAACAGCAGTGAGGATGAAAAAAAGCCAGACATCGTGGCCTCTCAGATGAGCCTGAGGAGGAAAGCCATTGAAAATAAGAAGTGCTGGGAGATTGTTGTATATTACTGAGCCTTACCGCAAGATCAGTCAGTTTAATTGATGAACACTATATCAATCCCTTGGTTGTGGGAGCACAGGATGAAAAAAGCACACATCAACACTGTTACTTTCAGCAAGTTACTTGAGGAAATAAACTCATATCAAGGCCTCTGTTTAACCAGCTTGAGTGAATAAAAAGGGAAATCAAAGCAGTGAAAAGAAGAGTTTGTTGAAGACCACTTGACCTGAAGAAGAAAACAGAGAAAGCAAACAAAGAAATACAGATGCATTGTGAGAGGTCCACCTATATGAGCCTTATTAAGATGTATGTACATGATCCCTGGGGTTCAATAGTCCCATGCCTATTGAAATAGCTTGGCCATGGCAGTAAAGCCAGGAGGCTGGGTAAAGGTTCAGGTAAGTTTTTTAGCCATTTCTTTCAATCTATACTGTCATGACTGAACTCCCATCAGTCCCCAAACTAAACCACAGAATCACGGAATGGCTGAGGTTGGAAGGGACATCTGGAGGTGTCTGGTCCAAACACCCTGCTCAAGCAGGGCCATCTAAAGCCAGCTGCGCAGGATCATGTCCAGACAGCTTTTAAATATCCCTGATCATGGAGACGCCGCAACCTCCCTGGGCAACCTGTGCCAGTGCTTGGTCACCTTCACAATAAAAAAGTGTTTCCTGATATTCCTGTGTTTCAATTTGTGCCCATTGCCTCTAGTCCTGTTACTGGGCACCACTGAAAAGAGCCTGGCTTTGTCTTCGTTACTCCCTCCCTTCAGGCATTTAAATAAATTTATATGATCCTTCCTGAGCCTTCTTTTCTCCAGGCTAAACAGTCCCAGCTCTCTCAGCCTTTCTTCACAGGAGAGATGCTCCAGTCCCTTCATCATCTTAGCAGCCCTTCATTGTACTCTCTCTGGTCTGTCCATGTCTCTCATACTGGGGAGTCCAGAACTGGACACAGTACTCCAGGTGTGGCCTCAGCAGTGCTGAGCAGAGTGGAAGGATCACCTCCCTTGACCTGCTGGCAATACTTTGCCTGATGCAGCCCAGGATACCATTAGCTGCCTTTGCAGCAAGGGCACATTACTGGCTCATGTTCAACTTGGTGTCCACTAGGCCCCCCAGGTCCTTTTCTGCCAAGCTGTTTCCAGCTGTGTGGCCTCCAGCATATAAATATTGTACATCTAACTTTGGAAGATCTACACAGCCTCTTTAGCTGTTATTTTCATAACAGCATAATCATGGGCTTTTCCATCACACTGGATATTTATTGCACAAGTTTTGGAAGAAAACAGCTGGTAACTTTGCAGCAATGAAGAGATGTAGACTCCTTGCACTGGAGGTTCAGAATGTCTAACTCAGTGTCTGATGTACTCAGCTAGATCATATTTCACTACTGTAGTTATAATATAAAGTGCAGCAGCTGGTGAGTGTAAGCTTGACAATGCCTTCTAGTAGACAAAATAACTTTCAAATCGAGATTCCAAGCAGTTTCCCAGGACTCTTGACTTCAGCCCTGAATATGTCTTTGAAAATAATAACATTTTTCCTATTTTGTACTTAGGATAGGGAGATCTTCTCATTGACCTAGTCCACTCAGCATTTTCAGGATTTTTTTTCTGTTGTAATTACCAGAGCTACCAAGATTTTGGTCTTGCTTCTATGCAAGCCATCAGGGAAAAACAATGTTAATGGTTCAGCCCTAATAATGAAAAGTTATGGACTCACTTCTAACAAAGTGCTGATTTTGCCTTGGAAGCAAAGATAATACTTAACTGAGCAAAATATTGAGCAAAATGAAACAGCTGAATCAGTCTGGAACAATGTACTGGTTGAAATAGGATGGAAAAAAAGGAAAATATTTACATTTGGAAGGAAGAAACAAAACACAAATGTCACTGTGTAAATTTTTGGTTTAGAAGATCATATTATCAAAACAATAGGAGCAAAAAACAGAAAAAGAATAGTTCAGATGTAGGTGTGGTCTAAGACATAAATAATACCATGTGTGCACCAGAATCTCATTTCCAGTTAGTTATCAATCATAAAAAAAGAAATGCACATTGCTGTTTTCTCTTTGTGGGATTCTGTTTCCTGCCTAGTAAACTGTTCTCTGCTCACAGTTGTGAAATATTACAAGCAGCTGTACTAAAATACAAAGTACAGGCCAACAGTGTGACTGTGTGTATAACCGTTCTGACCATTTTTTGACTTCACCATGTTTTATATAAACTTTATTGGAAATGACTTTATATCATAGAATCATAGAATCATAGAATTGTTAAGGCTGGAAAAGACCCTTAAGATCATCAGGTCCAACCGTTAACCTACCACCACCAAGTCCGCCACTAAACCATGTCCCTAAGCACCACATCTACATGTCTTTTAAATACCTCCAGGGATGGGGACTCAACCACTTCCCTGGGCAGCCTGTTCCAGTGCCTGACTACTCTTTCAGTGAAGAAGTTTTTCCTAATTTCCAACCTAAACTTGCCCTGGCGCAGCTTGAGGCCATTTCCTCTCATCCTATCACTTGTTACTGGGGTGAAGAGACCAACCCCCACCTCACTACAACCTCCTTTCAGGTAGTTGTAGAGAGCAATAAGGTCTCCCCTCAGCCTCCTCTCCTCCAAACTAAACAACCCCAGCTCCCTCAGCCGCTCCTCATAAGACTTATTCTCTAGACCCTTCACCAACCTCGTTGCCCTTCTCTGGACACGCTCCAGCACCTCGATGTCCTTCTTGAATTGAGGGGCCCAAAACTGGACACAGTATTCGAGGTGCAGCCTCACCAGTGCCGAATACAGGGGCACTATCACCTCCCTGGTCCTTCTGGCCACACTATTCCTGATACAAGCCAGGATGCCATTGGCCTTCTTGGCCACCTGGGCACACTGTTGGCTCATGTTCAGATATCTGTCGACCAACACCCCCAGGTCCTTTTCAGCCAGGCCATTTTCCAGCCACTCCTCCCTAAGCCAGTAGCGTTGCGTGGGGTTGTTGTGACCCAAGTGCAGGACCTGGCACTTGGCCTTGTTGAACTTCATACAGTTGGCCCCAGCCCAACAATCCAGCCTGTCCAGGTCCCTCTGCAGGGCCTTCCTCCCCTCCAGCAGATCGACACTTCCACCCAACTTGGTGTCATCTGCAAACTTACTGAGGGTGCACTCAATCCCCTCATCCAGATCACTGATAAAGATATTAAACAGGACTGGCCCCAACACTGAGCCCTGGGGAACACCACTCGTGACCGGTCGCCAACTGGATTTGGCTCCATTCACCACCACTCTCTGGGCTCAGCCGTCCAGCCAGTTTTTAACCCACTGCAGAGTGCACTTGTCCAAGCCGTGAGCAGCCAGCTTCTGCAGGAGAATGCTGTGGGAGATGGTGTCAAAGGCCTTACTGAAGTCCAAGTAGACAACATCCACAGCCTTTTCTTCATCCACCAAGCAGGTCACCTTGTCATGCAAGGAGATCAGGTTGGTCAAGCAGGACCTTGCCTTCATGAACCCATGCTGGCTGGGCCTGATCCCCTGATAGTCCCGCACATGCCGTGTAATGGCACTCAGGATGATCTGTTCCATGACCTTCCCCTGCACCGAGGTCAGGCTGACAGGCCTGTAATTCCCCGGATCCTCCTTCTGACCCTTCTTGTAGATGGGTGTCACATTAGCTAACTTCCAGTCATCTGGGACCTCCCCAGTTGACCAGGACTGCTGATAAATGATGGAGAGTGGCTTGGCAAGCTCCTCCGCCAGCTCCCTCAGTATCCTTGGGTGGATCCTGTCTGGCCCCATAGACTTGTGGGCATCCAGGTGGAGGAGCAGGTTGGTGACTGCCACCTCTTCGACAACTGGGACTTCATTCTGTGTCCTATCTCAATCTCCCAGCTCAGGGGCATGAAAACCTTGAGGATGATCAGTCTGACTATTAAAGACTGAGGCAAAGAAGGCATTAAGTACCTCAGCCTTCTCCTCATCCTTTGTGGCCAAGTTTCCCTCCGCATCCAACAAAGGAGGGAGATTCTCCTTAGCCATCCTTTTGTCGCTGATATACTTGTAGAAACATTTTTTGTTGTCCTTGACAGCAGTGGCCATTTTAAGTTCTAGCTGGGCCTTCGCCTTTCTAATCTTCTAATATTCTCCTACTCATTAAAGAGGAAGATATTAAATAACAAGTGAGCCAAGAAAACAGACTCCTCTAGAAATTTTTCCATGTACTAATTATTCCCTTTTTACAGTTACCTTTTTCTGGTCTCTCAATTAGTCAGATTTTGTTTCATTTTCTGGTGTAACACTGACTGAACATGTACGATTTCAGTTAGAATACCCATGTACACAATAAACATGCATGTGCTGCATCTAAGTGCGAAATTTCTTCTGTTCATTTTCTCCTTTGTGTTCCCAACTTTTGCTGGAGTGACTCCTCCAGATTCTCAACTCTATATGCTTTTATGCGGTTCCTGCTGCTGTCAAAACTCATTACCAGCTGCTACTATAAGAAGAGCTGGATAGACCCAGCTGTCTCCCAGAAAACTCAACGTGTATCCATGGAAGACGTAGCACGTTCTTTTACTCTAAAAGCCAATGGAAAAAGGTTAGCAAAGATTGTATTCAAATTTCATCAAAGGGATTGAGAAAACAGTTTGAAAAACAATGCTGGCATTTTATTAAAACATTGTGATATTCTAGATTAAAAAAATTTTCAAACTATTTTTGACTTTTTTATGCTTCCAGGCCTTCAGCAAGTTCTCCATTAAATTGTCCTTAAACACTGTTTATGGGAAAGTAGTGCAGATCAACTTTTTCCTACCAGCTATTAAAGCAAGCCATTTCATTCATATAATTCATCTATTCAACTGCAACAGAGATTATTTAACTAAAACTTTGTCTCTTTGATGGATTTTTATGTTTCATTTCCCCTCCCTTTCCTTCCCCTTTTCTTATTTTTTCTATTTAATTGTTTAATCCACTAAAACTTTCTTGCAAGCAATGTCAAACTTAATATGTTATGCATTTGAGGAGATAATTCAGATGGTTTGTTTTACACTGTGTATTTATGTTTAATATGATTTCACAAAGAACTCTCTTATCTTGAACAAAGAGCTCTCAGATTTTGAACTTCCCATTTGTTCAGCTGAAGACTTCTGTGGTTTGTAAGGCTGGACAGAAAGAACCAAGCAAAAGGAAGTTAAATTACGTAAAGGCCATTTGCTTCCACTATAAAGAAAGCTAGGGAGGAAAAAAAACTCATGAGGTTTCCTCTTCAGAATCTACCTTGCCATAGCAACCAAAGGCTTTTTAGAGCTAACAGATGAAAAGGTCAATAATTCCTAATTCTTGAAAATTTGGGGTTTAGTTCGTATCACCCCTCTCATGCCTCTACACCAAAGCAGTTCTAGAATTCATGTTTCTATTTGATTCAAATGCTTAGCAGCAACTTACAAATGCTTACAGCAGGCAGAACAATACTGACACACCTGAATGGCAATGGCTTTCTCCCGGATTTCCACGTGGAAATGCAGTAGGTATGTAGAGGTCAGAACTATATCACTGCTGTGTTTCCAATCCTGAGAACTAAAAATCCCTTTTCCATGGAGCACTAGTAGGGATACAAAGATGCAGCTGGGATTTAAATAATGGCAGACAATGATCCAAATGAAGACAGAGAATGCTCAGCATTCTCTCAGTAGTCTTTCTGTTTTCACTCCTCAAATGCCTGAAAGACCTGTTCATTGTATCAGGTGCCATGCCGAAGAAGAAAGTAATATATGCTTTTGACCTTTAGTGGTTTGGGACCATATGGGACCATATTGGACCATATTGGGACAATACTTATGCTAAATCTCCCCTTCATCACATCGCTTGCCTCCCATGTGCTACCTAGAAAACACTAAATCTTCAAACTGTAGTTTCCTGTTTAGTTCAGGAACAAAGAAATACTGCAGAAGTAGTTCCTAGTTAGAAATAACTAGTGGAAAGTGCTACTGTCTCTATCAGGTCTGATTAAATGGGATTAGATTACTAAGAAGCTGACAAAGGAAAAATAAAGCTTTATACTGCACTTTCATTTGTACAGTACAATCTGTGTTATCTTCTGTAACCACAAGCTGTTTTAGCCTCACACTTAAATTGCCCTATATTAGCCAGATTTTAATGGCTACACTTGTGCACTTCTGCAACTACAAATTGTTTATCCAAAAATATAATAAGCTATATAACCTAAAGAATGACTATCCCAAAGAGGAACACACTGTAATGTTCTGGCAGCAGATCAGAAGTTCTTTGCCACAGTCACATTAAAACCAAAAAATTTTCCCCTGTGTCCAAAAACCCACCCAGAAACAACAGAGGGTTAAGTGCTGAATTGTTAGCATGTAATAATTGTTTACCAAATCTATTAGACTAGTGGGAATATATTCAAAACTCAGATATGCTTTGGATTCCAATTAATAGTATTCCAAAGAGTATTCAACAGTATCCCAAAATGTTCTTTTAAAAACTATTGCAACTACCAAAAATCAAAGTTTGCATGCAAAAATCCTTCAAATAAATGACATTAAAAATTGGGTACAGATCAAGACTAGAAGTTGTCTTAAAGCTCTCCTTTAACAACTATGCAGTAAAATAGTCTGGAAACTAGAAACCACTCTCACTTCTGGCTCAAATCCATTGCTGAATCTTTTGAGTTATTCCAAGCTGATCTCAGACTAGTAAGCAGCAGGAAGTAGCACTAGCTTTTACATTTTACTCAGTCTGTCCTGCTGTATTTTGGGGATATCTACACTGCCAGTTTCTTTCAAGGATTCTATTGCCTTTGTCTTCCACACTGCATTTATGCTCCATCACTTCTGGGATGTCTTTCAAAGTAGGACAATTAGGTTTCTGTCCAACAGACAACTCTGTTCCAATAGGCAGTATGAGTTAGGATCAAGACATGCCTTGCTCTCCCTCACTGGCTCCCTTCTCAACTGTTAATACATTAAACTTTGTGCCTAGCTCTTTATTCCATATCTCTCTATATGCAAATACACACCATCAGAGACATGTTAGGAGAGCAAAGATAAGGTGGGCAACAAAGTAGCCCTATAGTAATCTTCAGTTTCTTGTAAATATTAATGGTTACTTGAAGAATCTTTAAAAACGTTAAAATGCCTCAGGCTCAACAGTAGGTCAGAGGGAGAGGTCTTCAAAACCCAACTAGACAACCTGCTCTAGCTGACCCTGCTTGAGCAGGAGGGTTGGGCTAGATGATCTCAAGAGGTCTCTTCCAACCTCAGCCAGGTTTCTAAAAGGACTGAAAGTGCAAAGGCTTGTAGGATACCAATTCAGAGATGTCCCAAATGGGGATTGTGCCTGATTGTCCTAGGCTGAATGGCCTGAAGAACAGCCACTGTCCACGGAGCAGTTCAAAGGTACACAGACATAATCAGTGATTACATAGCATTTAACCAAGGCAAGTTTAACCTGAATTTTGAAACAGGTTCATGTGACATAAATAGGCTGGGAAGGATATGGGAAAATTCTGTCAAAAATATATAATAAAAAATTCTATTGATTCTTCTCCTGGACCTAAGAAAGTGACTGAAGGCCAATTTTAAAACACAACTTTTTACTTGTACTACAGAGAACTAAAGCAATCACTTTTAAAACAAAACCAACAACCATTTTCTTGTCTGAATACAGCAGCTGTAAGTATCATCAAATCTGCCTGCTATGCAGATTCATGCAAAGAATTTAGGCACTATTTATAAATATCAAACCACTGAAATTCCCATTGTAGCAACTTGTATGTTCACAAGAAGAACGTTTAATTTATTTTTGCATCCCTCTCACTCAATACAGTCCAATGTTTGCTCTCAATGAAACCAAGTTGCATAAGTATTAAAAGCAACTGAGTTGAGATTTTCCAGAAAAGGAACTGAAATTTTTAATGAAGAGTAATATAAAATGAACAGACTGGAAATTTTTCATACTGCATCAAATCTTCTCCACTTAGAAAAATCTGAGAGAAGCAGATGCGTACATCTGCAAGCACTTAATTTTCCATTCCTCAATTTGTTACCTCACCTCTATAGAATCTGGTCCTACCACTAGATGACTTACTAGGATGGTAATCAGAGACGAAAAAATAGAAACACTGTTTTTTGTCACTGCCTGAACTGCTGCTTTTACTTCTTCCACTCAAGTTTATTCATTACCAGTCCCCTAGGAATACCCTCGCATAGGACTTTGTATCTACCAAAGCAAAGCACCATGTAAAAAAGTACTTTCTGGGCTTTACATGTTGACTTGGATATGTTCTTTCCAGACAAGAATTATGTCACTTTAGCTAATATTATGCATGCTTCCCATGGGAAAGTTTCCCATGGGCAGAAAGTTGATGGCTTAGATTTGTCATTCAAAACCTCTAAAATAGTCACATTTTGTGAATGGTCTCCAGCATTTTCCAGAAAATTTTCAGTAGCTACATGAAAAATGATTGAATTTTTGACACACCTTTTCTCTTTTCAAACATTTAAATTTATTTACTCCCCGTGTATGAAATTTATTACACTGAAACCTGAGGAATCTCAGGGTTTTCACTTTCACAGGGAAAAAGCAAATTTTGTGGCAATTCATAATCTTTATGAAATGATCAAAAAGTGAAACTGCAAAACTTTTTGCAAAATATATTCTGTTGTTACTTTTGCAGAAGTACAATGCCTTGTGACAGTGAAGCTACTTCCTCTTTTTTTTTTTTTTTTTTTTTACTGACCTGAGATTTGAACACTGAGCTGAAGACATCAGCAGTGAATTGGAACAATCTCTCCCTGTACTAGGATACATTAAGTGAAATATCAGTTTGTTTTTTTCTTTGTTTGTTTGTTTATGTCTGATCATATCCTGAGTGTGTTGCATTATCCATCTGCCTTAACACCAGCTAAATATATAAATAGTGTTTTTGTATATGGCATACCTCTCAGTACCGACAGTCCAGTCATGATTCTTATTTCACCATGTTCCTCTTATTCCCACCCCATCTAGTTTCATTTCTCCTACCATCTCAACTTCCTCCTTTTTGTTACCAGGCTGTGGTATTAGTATATAAATATTTGGTTTCTCACTGACCACACCCAGTCTCTGAGATGAGGTGTAGTTCCTTCAGTACCTATACTGTTCCCTGTTTTCATCTACATGATTCCCTGTGCTGTCTTTCTGTCCACTGATCATATTCCTTTGCGTTTTGTTGTATACTTATTTGTCTGATTTATGCTCTTGGTGAGCAAATACTAAGCCTCAAAATCATACAAGTCTCTCCCCATCTTCTTCCCTTGTTCCTTAGTTTAAAATTCATATGTCTCATTGTCATTGCAGAGATTTCTCCAGGTAATTGGATAGAAGATAATTTGAAGTAAGTCACCCATCAGGTCTTTACCTTTTTTACATGGCCTATCATAGCACAGTTCGTAATCAGTAATATAACATTCAGAAATGCAGCATACCGTCTCCACATGTGTTGAGGTTATTGGCAGAAAAACATTGTGATGCAGGGAAGTCTATAAGGCTTGGTGTCCTGGTTTCAGCTGGGATAGAGTTAATTTTCTTCTTAGTAGCTAGTAGAGTGCTGTGTTTTGGATTTAGGATGAGAATAATGTTGATAACACACTGATGTTTTGGTTCTTGCTGAGTAGAGTTTACACTAGTCAAGGACTTTTCAGCTTCCCATGCTCTGCCAGGTGCACAAGAAGCTGGGAGGGGGCACAGCCAGGACAGCTGACCCAGACCAGCCAAAGGGCTATTCCATACCATATGACATCATGCTCAGTATATAAACTGGGGGAGTTGGCCAGGGGGAGCAGCGATCGCTGCTCGGGGACGTGCTAGGCATCGGTCGGCGGGTGGTGAGCCAATTGTATAGTGTATCCCTTGCTCTGTATATTATTATTGTATTATTATTATATTATTATTATTACTATTACTATTCTATTTCATTTTACTTCAATTATTAAACTGTTCTTATCTCAATCCACGAGTTTTCTGACTGTAACCCTCCCAATTCTCTTCCCCATCCCACTGGGGTGGGGGGAGTGAGCGAGCGGCTGCGTGGTGCTTAGCTGCTGGCTGGGGTTAAACCACGACACTTGGATATAACAGTTCAGTGTTCCAATAACAGTTCCAATGTTCAGGCTGGTTCCTGCACTATATTTTTTAGACATTTAGCCAGTCTTATATTTTAAGTTTATTTTAAAGCATTTTGCAGTCTCATAGTTATACTTCCTCCAAATTTTTCAGCTCATTAATTCTTGTAGTACTTCCTTTGCATCACAGTAAATTCCTCTCCTTCTTTGGCATTCACATGCTTCAGCTTTTGCAAACTGTTATCACGATTCTCTCTGAATTATCATTTCACATTTTCCTCCTAAGTCAATCTTTCCAGACCATAATCATTTTGTTGCCATGCCTTGCTCTAGAATTTTTGCAGCTTATCAACAGCTTTTTATGTGAGCCCTCAACTTACACAGAGTATTCATCCTGCCTTACCAAACATGCATTATCTAAAAATAACACTGAAATTTTTTCCACTGTCATATCTATGATTTACAACCTCATTACTGAATGAAGTCATAGAATTCTAATACTCTTCATGCTGACAACTAACTTAACCACTACTTGATTGTTCCTCCTGGCTTTAGTCATGCTTTGTCTCTTATTGTGTAGTACACCTTTTGGGGATGAGGAAACATCTTTTTCCACACTGTCTCTGTGCATCGTAAACTGATGGCTTGCTACATGAGGTGGATCATAAGCATCAGCCACAAAAGGACATATAGTGACCACAGCACAATATCTTCTATGAATGTAGAACATCAAATACTGTTTTTTGTTCCTGGGTTTGTTTGTTTGTTTGTTTTTCTTTTCAACTCCCTGACATGGAAAAAGGTAGCAGAGGTGATTCGGTATCTGCAGAAACCAAGAAAGTACAATGAATTGTTTGAACAGTTTGTTACTGTGCAATTATCCAAGGTTTCTAAATTTGCCCTTCAGATTTCAAGTTTAATGTGATTGCATAAACATGCATTCAGAAGCAAAGAATTTTGACCCTAAACTTGTTCTTATCATGAAGTTCTGAATAATTATCATCATGAAGGTTCAAGTACAAATACTAGGTATCTGAATGAAAAGTAAGTCATCACTGTTGTGAGAAGATTGCCTTCAGCAGCATTTGACAAAGACCATTGAGCTTAGAAAAAGAGGATCTATGGTCTTGTGTTAACCTCCAATTGCAGTGTTGATTTACAGAGGAAACATTCCAAGTTTCTTAGTCTCAGAAAGCAGACTACACATTGCAGTTAATTTTCCTTTGCAGAGACATTGAAAGAGGGAGAGTATTAGAAAGGGTCTCTTTGTTCTTTTCTCACACAGCATTTGATGTTATAAATTTTCTTGCAGTTTTATTACTGTGCACCCAGCCCTGGAAAGGCAGATCTTAACATACTCACCGTGAAGTGTGTGATTGTCAGCTGTGAAAATACAAATGTAGCATTGTTAATTTTTTTCTTCCAAATAAATCCAACTTTTCCTTCATGGACATGAAAACAGATTTGGCATGTGCCTCTCTGTGAATGTGATGGAAGAGAATATAAATCCTTCAGGAGCTCTACATGGAATCTTTACAGGGTGAAGAGTTGGGGTTTTTTTCCTTCTTTTTCTTTCTTTTTCTTTTTCTTTTTTCTCTTTCTCTTTCTCTTTCTCTTTCTCTTTCTCTTTCTCTTTCTCTTTCTCTTTCTCTTTCTCTCTTTTTCTTTTTCTTTTTCTCTTTCTTTTTCTTTTTCTTTTTCTTTTTCTCTTTCTCTTTCTTTTTCTTTTTCTTTTTCTTTTTCTTTTTCTTTTTCTTTTTCTTTTTCTTTATCAAAGAGGCAGTCTTGACTTGCAAATAATGGCATAGAAACACAGCAACTTAATCTATGGTTCAATGTGAGTAATAAAAATGAGTTGTACAGAGGAAGTGAAGAGTTGTGGAAGAGAGAGAGATAAAATAGAAAAGGAGAAATGTATGAGAAGAAGAGAAGGGAAAGAAAAATGAAGGGGAGAAAGAGTAGAGTATAAAATCTTTCCAGTGAGTTCTGATACTGGACTACATGTATGTACAAATAACTGTGCAACAGATACCAGAGCACTAGCACTATAAGCACTACTTTATATTTGACTTTTTTTGGTATAAGAGTGTACAGCTCCTCCTTGAAATTACTTCAGGCAATTCAAAGGAAACATTGGCTGCTCACAGAAATCCTAAGAAATCTGGAGAAGTTCCAACATTTTTTTTTTTGTCTTTGCCAGCCATTTTGAAACAAAATCTACTGAAGGAGAGTGAAATCTGGCTCATTTCCTCTGCCTGTATGTTCCAGAGCCTTGCAAGAATCTTTCCTTTTTCTTCTTCCATTCAAGGATCTAGCTCAGTTTTTCATGAAGTATCTTTAGGTCATATTTTTACAAAGAATAAAAAGCACTAAGAAAATGCCAAGGCATTATTAAAAGAGAATGGAAAATTTTATATACAAGGTTTAGCTTATAGCTCAAATATCCTCCCTACATCTCTGTCTTTTTGAAAGGATGCCAGACAGGGGTCAATTTCATTTCAATATTGTAGATCAAGAAAAACATTTTATTATATGCAGGGAAAGGGGAAGAAAGGAAGGAGACACTGGCTATGTAGAGAAATGGCTTCTAGTGGGGAAAGAAAATCCTCAAATAAATAAGTTTTAAGGCTCTGTGATTGGAAATAAGACACACAGTCCTATAATTTTAGATTGTTGTTTGCATTCCAGGTCAGTCTTATGTAGATAGAAACATATTTCCATTTGCTGGTGGCTTAGTAGCTACTATTGGTTGGTCCACCTATTAAAGCCATGTAACAATATCTGTTTAAAAAATAATATTTTAAAGATCTGCTACATTTTGAAACAAAATTTTTCTGGGTGTCTACTGTGTAAAGGTAAATTTAGTTTTTGGAAAATTTCAACCAGAATAGTTCGGTCTTTTCAAAACATAAAATTAAGTATATATTATTTTATTCAAATATCAATTTTTCTGACACTTTTTCATTTCAGTTCTTCTAATACCCACATTAAAGTTTTACATGGGAGTGGTTGTTGCATCAGGAGCATGCCATATGCTATGCAGTCCTATGAGTGCTGCTAAAATTCTAAGAGTAACTGCATCTCATCTACACCCAGTGGCTCTTTGCAGGTATGATTATCAAATATTCCATCTCCACAGGGCATGCCCAAACAAAGGGCTAAGCACAACTATCCCTGAAACTGCCAAGTTCCACGTAGCCACACAAACCCCAGAGAAATAAAGAAGCTGTCAGAGTCAAGGAGTGGACAAGGGTTGACCCATATACAAGTGGACTGCAAAAAAAAGCCTGTTGAAAGACCTGGCAGGGAGAGAAGCAGACCTGGGCTGACTCAGTAAGGAAACAGGCCAGAAACCAAGAGGGAAATTGCAGCGTAGAATAGAAGCAATAGAAAAGCTCAGCTTTGTGTTGAAAGAAATAAAGATGTCAGCCGTGTCCACACTCATACTGTTTCTCTTGAAACATATCCCTTTCTTTTGCCAGAAGCATTGTCCCACTGGATGTAAAGTAAATGCATTCCAGAAATATGGTCACTCTATGCTAGAGCCTTACTCTCATCTGCCACTCCCTCATTTTTCCTCTAGTGATGGTCTGGTTGTAAGCATCAGTCTACCACAGATAAACATCATTGTTAACCGATGTAAAGACTACGATAACAACTCAAGATAGTTCTCTACAAGGCAGCACTTCTGGAGGCTTTTTTTCATTTTGCTTTTTGAAAACCAAGTAGGTTGCATGGATCATCTCTCTTTTTTTTTGTTTGCAAGGTTAAGATTCCAAAATGAGGAAATGTCAGCATTCATCAGTGTATAATCATAATTCAGTCCTGTTGTATGCATGAGGCAGCCACCTTCACAATTTCACAATCAATCATATATTTTCCTCCTTCGCAATACCTTATTCAGCATGCATGCTACAAAACACTCTGGGAAGGCTGGAAAGCTCTGAAGTAAAAGTGGTTATTGTTGGTAGCACCCATAATCCTCATAGATACTGGGAGGTGTATAGCAGAATAAGGGACTACAGGAGAAAAAGGTGTGGTAAGAGTTGAGGTTAAAGGCTAAACTGAATTCCTCTCTCTGCCACATATTTTCTACCCAAAACTGGAGAAGTTACTTGAACTAATATTTTATTTTTTTTTAAACAAGTGAAAGCTGCACGTTAACTTCTGGGTGTCTGAACTGAAGCTTCAGCTCCAGTAAAAGAAATCTCATTGGTTCATAGCTGTAAGTGAAGTTAGAGCGCACTACACTTTGAAGATACAAAGTTCAGTTTACTTCTACATATTCTAAAACATGATTTCCTGCCTCAGTTTTGTCAGAACTGCACATGGTGTTAACAAATATAATTGTACTGTCTCAAATCAAGCTAATTGTTTCTTTTAATTGTAAAACCTACTGGAGGTGATAAGATTTGCTTGTCTCAGGGGCCTTTGTAAAGACGAACTACTGCTTTTGAAGCATTCAAGCACTATAGAAAAGCATGAGTCATCTCAAAGCACATGGCTTCTTGGTCATCAGACACAGTCCCTAAACGCCAAACATAGAATAATGAGGCATAAACAAAACACTGAAACGATGCTTATTAAGTGAGCACTGTATGTCATGCACTAAGTGAGTCTGGGGTCCTGGGAGGGTGAGGAGAGGAGGAAGCATGTGATCATGCATGGAAGAAAGCATTATAATCAGAGGTATAAAGAAGCCAAAACTATGGAAGAGCAGACAAACCTGCTTCTGCTATTTCCTACTTTTTGAATATTTGACTTTGGGACTGTCATACTGTTCTCTTCAAACTGTATGTCTATGTAATTATCAGTTTATTTCCTTTCTTAGTTAATTTCAAATGGTTTGATCTAATTGTTTCTTATGATACTTAGTGGGGTACCTAGGGATATCTATCGTCAGATTAAAGATAGTGGCTCTGTGGGGAAGCCAGCAAATAAGCAACAGGGAGAGAGCACTGAGTGTTAAGCTATTGAGATGAACATATTTGCAGATGACCTAGGGTAAGGAGAGAGAAAATAAACAAACACCCCACCCCCCATTTTCCCTGGAATTTCCTGATTATTTATCAAGCTCACATTTGAGCAAAACAACCTACACTAGCCAAACTGGCTGCATCCTCTAGAACCTCAGTGCTGGCAAGATAGAATTGAATGGACACCACTTTCATCCTTTGGAGCATCTCTCACCAACAAACCTCTTATCTCCCCCCTCTTGAGTATAGTACGGCCTCTTGTTAAAGGCCTAAAACTGCTCTGCCTGCACTCAACCATCTCTAAGCAAGCTTAGAAAATTCTGCTGTGATTATCTCCTCCAAAGACCAATTTCACTCTGAGGCACCACTGCTGGGCAGAGCAGCAGAGACCCTTTCAAATTAAAGTGCAACTTTAATATCTCAGCTACAGCTTCTTTAGACAATTTCTGGGCTCTTTATAATGTAACTCCAGTAAAAATATTCCTCCTGTACTGCTCAGTATGAGGAAATCCTTGCCAAAGAAAAAAACCTTTGTTTTAAAACACCTGGAGCTCACTGTGGGAGATTTTCCACTCCTGTTCCACAGAGGACATTTTCCAGTTCCAACCTCCCATATCAACTGGGGAATGCCCTGATACAATTAGCGACAAGCTTAATCTCAGTGAGTCACAAGGAGACTGAAACAGCAGATCACATGGGGTAAGAGAGAAAGAGAGACAGAAACTAAGGAAGGCTCTGCAGACTGTTAATAATACAACAATTTAATCTGAGTGCAGATCCAGCTACTAGTTACTACACCACACCAGACTGTAACCAGCATTGTCTTAAGCTGAGAATGGGAAATTACACCAAGCTGGGAAAATCTTAGCTTCTGCAGGTGTTTTAAATGTTTTTCCCCTTAATTAGCATCCACTAAAGGCAGAGCAATCATGTTACATATTGGTAACAACCCACTCAAAATAAGAACTAGTAAAGATTCCTATGATTCAGACATACATGGGGTTTCAAATAAACTCTTGAAGGGAATATAAAAATTGGAAGTTTTAAAGGAATTAAGGAATTAGGCTAGAGGACCATCCATTGTAATATCTTGTCCTTGACTGAGCAAGATGTGACACTCTAATAGGGAAGAGAGGAAAACCTGGCAACAGGTACTCTTTCGCATACCAGGAATCGAGCTATTTATCTCTTCTACTTAAAGAACTCAAGACAAGTCATCTAATGCCATTTTTAAAGTACTTTTCAAGTGCGTGTGATTTTTTTTTTTAATTAAAAAGGCCTTCATATTCCAAGCTGCCAATCCAGCATTATTCAACAGAAACTTAATTAATATAGTAGCCTCTAACAGTGAAGTTCACTTTTCTGTTAGGTTTACTTTCCATTCTAGAAACATTTTATTTTTTATTTCCTGATCACTATGTTCCAAGCACCACCAGTTTTGCTTCTTTAAGAGGCAGGAACTTTATTTTAGTACCCTTCATATCTGATAGCTATATTCACATGATTTTGCTGTTGTCTTTTGACTGGCATGAAACAAATGATCTTATGATGCTGTTTGGCTTTTGTATCAGATACACTGTACAATTTACTTCTCAACTTTAAAACTACCAAGTAAAATACAAAACACATCAATTTCATTTTCTCCATCCACCAATTTTACACAGCAATATCTAGTCAATGTTTATTACATGAATACTTATAATGGGCAAAAATTGCTATTTATTTAGCAGTCCATCATCATCAATTGACTCTAACTGCAGGCTACATTTAAAGATAAATTTGTCTGTCACTACAATACAACAATTGGTTGAAAGCATATTATTTTGACAATTGTTTATTTCAGATGAACGTATGTGAGAATTTAAGGAGGAAGGACACAGTGACTTGGAATCTGACTGGAATTCTGGGTCCTGTTCTTAAATGCAAAGGAATGTTCATAGGCATAGTTACAGCAAGATAGTCACCAGCACTCTGTATCCAGTTGATTTAATCCTGACTAAAGCCAAATGCACAGCCAGATGGGCAAAAAATGGAGCACCCTTCTCAGAGTCATGGGCAGGATGCCAAGAATGAAACTAGGTCCCCTGTTAGTCATCTGCACCCCAAAACTTTACTGCCCATTAGTCAACAGCTCCTTATTCATAGGTGTTGATTACTACATTTCCATGGCATAAACCTCCTCTTCCCAGTCACACCCTGAGCTCTTTCTCTCACCCAGGAAATAAGCCACAAGCAGGTTGTTTTGCTGCTTTTCTGGTACCTGATTTTGTAATGCATTACTATAATTATTGCTTGTTTCTGGCTGTACCTGTAATAATTTTACAGCTAAAAAAATTTTCCAAAACAAGTTTATGATGCATTGAGGGAAAAAAAGAGAAAGTATGTAGGAAACAAGTGATTATTTCCTCTAGTGCTAAAGATCCTAACAGGTCTTTTTCTGCTGCAGAATATTCTAAAATCAAGTTTGCTTTGCAGAAATACAAAAGCAGCCCTCAGATCCATGCATAGCCATTTTGGTACCTGCAGTCCCTGTGCTATTATTTTCCATGATGTTTCTGTGTCCTCTTTGGCTTGCATCAGCAGGGTTAAAGCATGTGGTACCCTCCTCGGAACAAACCCCAGAGTGATGTAACTCTTGCTTTGCTCTTTCAATTGCTGTATGTCCAAACACCAGCCAAAAGTAATCAATCAGTGTCTAGAAAAACAGAATCTTAGATGATGATTTGCATGCAAACTTCTCTGGAGAGAATAGGCATAATACATGTTAAAACAAAGTGAATAAATGAAGAAAACAAATTGCAGATGTGTCTTTCATATACAGTTGGAGTACAGAGGAGACAAGATTTGAGAGAGTTTGATCCAGTGAATTAATATTTCAAAAGCTGCTGGTTGCCAAAACAGTGTGCATGTGTTAATTAGGACATCTATGTTGGTATTTTTAATCTTGACATACCTGCAGTGTAATGCCAGGTATATATCATATAACTGTGTGCTGTTCCAATTTCTGTTCTAGTTTGCACAGGTGTTTGGTTCATCTCATTTTGCCTAAAAGCAAACAGAATGGTGTTAATAAAAATATGAAAGTGTCCTAGAATAGAGCAAAAGCTTTAAAGACTGCAAGTCTCTATGTCAATGTCTCCCGAATAATTTCACTACAAAATTTATGAGTACTTTATGATTAATCCAAAGCCCAGAATGCTCCCGTCAGCCTCAGCAAGAGCTGCTTTTGCAAGCAGGAAAGTAAAACTAAGGCAACCCAGCGAGCTGAGGCTTGTTATTTCTTACAAGTTGGTTATGGTGATCCCGTAAGAGTAGAATTAATAACTGAGAAATTATTAATTTGACTGCCTCTGCCTGCTGAGATGCTGAGCATACCTACTACTTTATAACTCTCCACTCATGTCACAGGAATGTTTACAGGACTGGCAGCAGAGCAGACTACATGTAAAGGCAGCAGTAGTCTGCTAGCATTCAAGCTTGCATAACTTGGTTTTCCAGAGATGGGGCAGACATTTTTAAGCAATTTAAATGAAGGAATTCAGTGTTTCCAAGTTAACAAGCACCAAGCCTGGGAAATCCCTGCTGTTCAGTTTCCATCCAGTAACTCTCACTAGCTTCAAGACAGTCAAGAGCCATTTCACAAGTACTTAGGCTGAGATTTACCTGAAATTGAGAGCTAGAACAAGCACTGCCTGTATTCCTCTTGAGCACACCACAACTATAGTAAACAGACAGATTTTTTTTTTTCAGAATAGTTATGTCAGTGAAAAAACAAAGCCACAACAGTATTTAAAAACTAGTGCCTATGTTCTCCTAGCAGCCATTTTAAGAAAAGCTTTAATTTTTTATAAACCTAGCTCTGTTTCTTGCTCTAATTTTCATATTTTCAAGTGACAAGGGTATATCGTTGTCCATTTACACACAAATCATATGGACAGTATGCAGGCAGGATTTTTTTCAACTTACGCAGCGGGGGTTTTTTTCTTCTAGTTTATGTCAAATGACTACTGCAGACTTAATGTTTCATAAACAAGAAATTCTGTCTCTTCTATTAAGTAGCACACACATCAATATGCTCTCTCACACAGGCACATCTTTCTATTATAAACTTTTCAATAAAATTATACATAAATAGAAGGAGATATAATCCTGATTTCTTCTTATCACTTTAGTTAAGAAGTTTGTAGAAATTCAGTGAAAATATCTTGGACCATATAGTCTAAACAAAAATAATTTTGAAATAGACAACGTGACAATAGACAACCTCATATTTTTATTATATCAACATTTAAAGTCCTCTAAAATCTTACTACTTATGATTTATTAATTGTGACACAAAGTTGTGTTTTCATAAAGTATAGTTTGTATAACACAAAGAAGTAATTGGGCTTTGATTATGGAGTTATTCTGTACCAATTTAAGAATTATTTTTGCAAGCCCAAACAACCGGGAAAGTCCGCTGAGAAAGAGGAGTTACCTCTTCCTTAGTGCACATTCTTCAATTTACTATCATAAAAAATATTTACTGGTTTGCTAAATTGCTCTCTTTCTTAAATAGTATGTGTATGAATAATACTGGCTTGACATACAAGCCATGTATTCATTCAGGGTATTTTGTACCTGCAGACAGACAGATCCCACCAATAGTCATTCAGCCTCACATTCTCCAAGCTGATTCAGAAGATAACCAGGCACATTTGGAAAAGAAAAGACAGTTAACTGACTCGGTGAAAATGATCAGATTTCCAGAAATGATCCCCCTGATGTAATAGAAATGTCTTTAAAAGAACAAATGAGTCATGTTGCTATAGCAGGACAACGTTTGCATGCATTGTAGCTATGCAGTATAACCATGGAAAACTTTGTGACAAGGGGATAATCATGCTTGTGTAACTAACTCATGCATACAGGCTTTGCTATTATCTCAGTCTAGCTCTACACAATTCAAGACTTCCCTTGGTTTCACTTGCTGTGAACTATCACACACAGTATATGACAAATTCCTTCACTGGCACATATCGCATCTCTGGCCATGATTATTCCACCCAGAAAGACATTGAAGTCACAGTGCACTGCAATTCCCTGGGCACTTTCAAATGTTAACTTCTCTAATGCTACACTTAAAAAGGGACCACCTGCAGAAAGTGGCATCAATCGTTTAGAAGACAGCACTTTCACCATCTCCCACCAAGTGTTATGCCTGAAAGGAAGAAAATAAGATATTTACACCTTTCATTTGCAGGACACATCACTTTCCTCTGCAAAACATGCTGCAGGTAGGAGGGTTATGTCTACTTTCATGGATAAATGTTTGTCCCTTCCTTTCTCTGAGACTTGAAAAGGCAGAGCAGTGATTCATTTTGAGACAGCAAAAGAAATGGATGCCTACAAAGAACCAGACCAAAACATACAGACTCACACATACCTCAAGGACAAACCAGGAAGGATTCAGGGGGGTCTCAGCTCAAGGCTGTGATCGTCAACAATCTTATCTCAATATTTTGATTCCATGTAGACCTATGGTTTGTGTCAGTAAAATGATTTTGATTTTTGCTACTGAATAGGCTCAGAAAGCCCAAATGCAAAATTCACCGAGATCACAAGAGCTAAAAAGTGTGATCAGATTTCTTATCATTGATGGAAAATATTGATTACTGTTCACCTAACACTGAACAGTAAGATAATCTTTATTTATGGGAAGTAATAATAAGGCATAGACTTAATCCTGAGAACCATGACTCCAGGACACCCTTACACATTAGTCTCTCTGGCTGACTGTCTTTGCTTTTGAATGTTGTGTTCTTGGCTACATAGTGGCTCACTCTCATGATATAGGTAAAGATAACCAGGTGCCAGTTTACCCTCTGGTCTGTCTATGTTTTTTTTCCTGGAAGGGTGAACCCTTGTCAGCAGAAAGCATTGAACCAGGGTCTTCTACTTTCTGAGCAAGTCTAAGTGTCAGACTTCCTTTCAGAGAAATGCATGCAAAAAACACCACCACCACTGGTCCAGCATCCTGACTGAAAGGACAAATTGGCCTCTGAACTCTAGAAGGGGGTTTCTTACCGGGAATTTCAGGTTTTCATATACCTCAAGTCATAACTAAAGACCAGAAAAAAGGCCATATTTAAGAATTACTTCTCTACTGGCCTCTATCAGTCTGCCTTGAACAACTAGGCTGGCTTCTAGCCCAATTGTCCATGCGTTGCAAGATGCATATTTTTGACAGCCTAAAAGACTCAGAAATCCTAGAGCATGAATTAGGAATATAAGTGCTGGTACTGGGACAGATGTGTGCAAAAGATAACGTGGGAAAATCTCTCATAAAAACATGCACCAAAGTCTCTCAGTCTCTCTCTTCCTTCTGAAAGAAACAGTGAATTGGATTGCCCTGTTTGGAATCACATATTCTCTCAAAATCTGTAAGGCAGAGTGTTGTAAGTCAAGAGATGCCTCATTTGCCTCTTCATAATGTTCAGATGCTGGCTGCCAGGAAAAAATTACTGCTGAATTCAAAGTTCACTGGGCAAGACCGTTACAATCATAATAGGAACCTGATGAAAACCTGTATTCTTCCATAATGTGCAGCTAACATTTACTCCACAAAATTTCATTGGAATGAGAAACCTCCTTGCATCCTGAATCCTGTTCTCCTCATGAGGACTGGGTTCTTCCTCCTGTCTTTGAGAAGGAAAAAAACCAGAGTTTCTGAGCTTCATCAGCTCCTATGCAATACTCTATTTCCCTCTTGGTCATATCCACATTTACCAGCAGCTTCAGGTGAGAAATCAGGTAACATCTCTAGAGCATGATCTCCTGATTGTGACCTGATAGATCTATTATGGTAGCAGAAAGCACAATATACATGCAGACAGACATCAGCAAATGTTGCATTACTGTCCATGGCTAAATAGTAAGTGAACTGAGGCAGCATATCTCATTCTGGAAATGTAAGAGTTCTTTTTGTTTAAATGCAGCTAGTCCAGCATGACTTTAAGCCAGTGGAAGTATTAACTCATCTCTGTTTCTGTGCCTATGTTAATACTGAGCTGCAGTCAGCATTTCAAGTAGTTACTTTCAAAGGAGACGTGACATGCATAAAGAAGAACTATTCATGTTCTACTTTCTTTGCTTATAGCAAAACATATTGGTTTCACTCAGCTCCCCTTCCTACCTAACTTTCATGCCATGCCAGGGTGAGGCCTTTGCTTTCAAAAACAAAACAAAAAAATCTTCCATTAAGTCTTTAGAAATGTGTCCAGATGATCAAAACAAACACCAAAAAAGAAGGTCCTGCAAATTACTTTACCAAAGAGATCTCACACTAACTGACTGGTAAAGTTTGGTGTTGTCAACAGATGACCTATTCTCTATGTGTAGAGAACAACTTATAGGCTAGATCACCATGCATGAACACTACAATTTGCTGAACCGTTAAAATCCAAAACCAAATTTAGATGACAATCCAAATAATTTCTGGACAAAAAGGACACAGTGGTGTTCAAGAGTTTTCACCATTTAAACCAGTCATTGTGATAATTCTGTCTTTTCTTGTGCACTGCCAGAGATCCATATAGTTAAATTATGGAATGACGTGTCACATCTGAATGGGTTTACTCTGAAAAAGGTGGACTTTAAGATACTATGGCATAGGCTGAAGTGTGAGCTAGCAACTTGTACAAGGTACATACTGAAAAGGATGTAGCAGATGCAACCATCAAACCATTTCAGATTGAAAATTCAGTTGCTGAGCACGGAGTCTGATTTTCAGAGCCAGCTGCTCTGAGTGATGTTAGTCACCTTTAGAAGAAAATTATACAAGAAACTCCATACAGTAGAAAGAAAGTCACACATCTCCCCAGAACTAATCACGGGAGCTAGCTACGCAAACAAATTTCATTAGTTATCAGACTGTTTCAGATAATTAAGTCTCATGGGCCAGGGTGTAATCACTGGAAAATTCCCACCCTCTCCCCACCTCTGTCTATAACTTTGCATAGATTCCTCATGTGTCTTACTCCTGTTTTACTTTAGTTCATCTATCATACAACACTACTGAAAACAGGATGCAGAGGTAAATCATTATCTCCCAGGTTAAATCGTTAGACTGTAAAGAAGAAACTGGAGCTCCTGTGCCAGTGAACTTAAGCTCTCTGTGCCTGAATATTTTTGTACCCTGAAAAGACTCTGCAAAGATAACTTAATTTAACTTTATGCTCAGAAGCTGGGAGCCACAGAAGAAACTAGACAGAATACCAGTCTAGTGTCATGTAGCTGAAGGTCACCTACAGTTTTTGATCAGTCTGCAGACCTGCCAGCAGAACAGCAGGCAGATCATTGCATCAGGCTTTTAACTGAGACCATGGGTGAGTTGCAGCATAGTGGAAGGCTGCTAACCATTTCCTGTGGATCAGAATTAGGAAAACGGTGCTTTGAATGAGAACAGCTTTGCAGTTCTGTAAACAGACCCAGTTGTCAGGAACCAAAGACAGGTATCAGAAAACAAGGTAGTGGAGAGAGCATAAAATAATAACCACAGACTTGCATGATCTACTAGATAGGGAAACACCTGAAGATGCTGTAGGGTTACTGTGGCTAACTTCAAGGCAGCTGCATCCACAGCAAGCTGACAAAACTTGTTCATCTTGCACCTGCTATTGGGCTCAAGTGAAAGAGAATGTAGGCCCAAACTTTGGGACTTTGCCATTATCATTTATATTTGAAAATCCATAATTAAAAAGAAATCTTGAAACATTTGGCTTTATAAAAATATGCCTTAACAACAGAAAATCAATGAATGAAAAACCCTGTTCTGACTTGTAGTGTTGGATAATAATGCATTAAAAAAAAAAAAGACATCCTACTCTAACTAATTCCACGCTGACAAATATATATGGCAAAAAAATCAATAAGGACTGTAAAGCAGATGCACTACTAGAAATATTTTTTCCAAAGCACAGTTGTGATATTAGATCACTGCCAGCAGATTTCTGAAAAAAATGTCAACCATGGCATCGGTCCGTACAAAGGGAGAAAAGAACAATATGCGCAATTCTCGCCTGTTCTTTAACCAAAAAAATCTTCTTTCAGCATTAATAACTTTGCAAAAGTGTTTTGGTTGAAACAGAGAAGAAAAGAAAAAAAAAAACAGGCTAGAAATTGTACAGCTTGATAGCTGAGAAACTCAGAGCCAAGGATATGGTCCCTTTATTTTTATCTGATTTGATCACTAATTTAATTTACTTTCTAAGAAAACTTACATGGTAAAAGTAAGCATCCTTGACATGACGGTCTTGTTTCTATTATTTAAATCAATATTACACTAAATTTCTGGTAAACCATGCAGCTATAATCGATTTATATTGCAATAAGCATGTTCCTTATGTCTCTCTATACCAGTGTCTATAGAATGTCCCCAGGATTAACAGACTTTTCGAGTTGTAGGAAAGTTAATTCAGACACTGGTGGTTCTTCATGAAACAGCTCAGACTTTCAAGCAGTACAGAGGAGTCCAGTAAAGAAACTGGACTGGGGAAACACAGTACTTTTTCTAATGGCAGCTGCCATTGAGTCATCAAGAAAAAGTGGTTAGGGAGAACCTCTTTCCCAATGCCTTGAACTTCAGTGATTCAAAGACATCAAGTACACAACACGTTGCCTCCTTTCAAAAATTAACCACAAAGCCCAAAGAATATTATGAAAAGAAATAATGTAGCTAGAAACTGTATCTAGGGGTGACAAACCAGATAGACTTGTGATGGACCTTCTGATGCATAAAAAATGCAAAATAGCTAAAAAGATTTCCCTTTTTATAATACTATTTTTGTATGTCATAATGAGCTAAAAGTCCTTTTTTACTTAGAGCATTCTAGAAAACATGGCTTGGGCAAAACATCCATTAACCTGCTACCTAATTAGAATAGTGCTTAGTTTGATTGTTCAAGAGTCTTTTTACTACATATTGCTGAATATGTAATTAGAACAAAAAAATTTAGGCTGAAAGCTCCCAGATGAAGTCAATGGAGCTGCACAGGCTGAGACTAGTAGAGAACCAACCCTTTGTCAGACTGTAAAAAGGGAGTTATACACAACAGCTCGAGGAGTGCCTCTTAACTTAGTGTAGACAAACTGTATTATTTACTTGAACAAATCTAAAAAAAAAAGTAAAAATAATGAGTGTAAAAAAGAGACCATAATATGCTTCCTATATAATGATATCACAGCAGTGGCTGGATACTACTATCTGGTTGTTTTAGTAATGGGTGTTTTCAAAATGCATAGTTTCTATGTTGCAGTGTACACCCACTGCTTTACCAAGAAATCTCCAAAACTATATTTTCATGCTAATAAATAGCATGCAAGCAAATATCTGTTTGGGGGACAGGGGGAAGGTTTGTTTTGGTTTGTTTTTTTTAAGTGCAGCAGCCTCCAAGATGGATCTCAGCATGCAGTAACATGGAATAGTAAGTTTGAAACAACCTAAATCGAAGCTGTACAAGGAGCTTTCTAGGGAGGCTGGAGGCAATTAGTTAACCTGGAACATTTCCCACAGCTCAGTTCACTATACAGCCCCTTCCCAGTCCTCTGCTTATTCCACTATTCTGCTTTGACTATCTTTGCTAACTTTCCAGTGCAGTCTTAAAACCCAATAGCTGTAGTATATTATACAGGCTTGGAGACTAGTCAATGCTACTATTTGCACGGTGCAGAGAGAGGGAACTTTGCCTCTCCTTTCAGATGGGACAGTGTAGTTAAAATCTTGGTCAGATATTCAAACTGGAAGAGATTTAAAATTAACATTCAAGTATGAAAGACCTAATAACCCATGGAAAGAACTGGAGAAAAAAATACCATTATTAAAATGGCAGAAGAGCCAAAGATAACTATACTTATTGTTGACATGTGTGAAACATTACTTGCTTCCATTCAAATCCTCTCATATTTCATACAAAATATAAATTTGAATAGGCAGCACTTGACTAACAGTAAAGCTGAAGCCTAAAATAAAGAGTGGGAAAAGACACTTAAAAAATGAAAACAGAAGAAAATGAGAATGGAAAATTGAGAGTCACATGAAACAGAATGATGGGAGAACCAGTGGAAGTAAGTGTGCTGGGAAGCAAAACTGGAGAAAAGAGAAAGAAAAAAAGATACATGAGACACATTAAGGGGAAGAGTAAGAGGAAGAAAAAAAGAAGAAAAGAGATCAAGAGATGAAAACAAGGCCATGGGGAAAGAAAAGCACAAGATAAGGCATTAGGATTAAATAAGACAAAGCAAACATCACCTAGAAGACCATGGTCTTCCTAATGGGACACTTGCAAGTGTGAACACTAATAGCTTTACATGTCCTACTAAAAGTGCAAAAACTTCTAGTAAATCTTCTACATATTTTTTTTCCCAGCTTCATTAGTTAGCTGGCTGACTACCAAGTGAATCTGACATTGTAAAACTGTTGTCACCATAAAACACATTAATCTCTACAACAGTGAAGCTGTGCAGTCTACCAACTAAATTACTGTAAATACTTTATATACTGTATATTGTTGACTGAAGAGTAATTACTGTATACAATGTATGAATATACATGGATACATAGTGCACCCTGTCTCAAGGGTTATCCTTGCTTTAGCACTGACTGCCACTCTAAATCTGTACCTATTTAGTGATGGCTTTGTGAAAGAAAAGATTTTTGAAATCGAAAAGATTTTTTCCAAGTTAAATTTCCAGAGGCTTCCCTAATCATGTCAAAACATATAAACACAATGAATGTCTGTAACATTTCATTTTGCTCCAAAGGTATTCTTTTGACTCAACCAATAAAGCTTTCCAGGATATCTCATCATCCACCAGACTACTGAGAGTGAGGGCTACAAATTTTTGAGAACACTCTTGTGTTATCATTCATCATGTAGCTTCTAAAACAGCTTACAAAGACAACATTAAAGACTGATACTCAGCAGTTATGGATACAACTTGAGGAAGATCTTGTTGCATCATAATCCATCCCGCACTTGTATCCTTGTTCTTGAAGAAGTAATAGCTGTTCAAGAAAAGGATGAACTCCTAGTATAATGCCCTAAAAATGAATTTGGATTTATTTTGCCTTTTTCCAGGCATAGTGCACTTGGCAACTCAGTATATTTCTTCTTACTCAGGACAGTTCTGTGTGGCCTAATATTTCTCAAATGACCTTTTTGAATCTAAAACCTAGCAAGGCAGAAAGTAACAGCATCCTGAGTTTGATATACCGCTGGCTTTTAGAACAGAGGTCTAATGCTGAGATAAAATTAAACTGGTTCTAGCACACTAAGTATACACAGGCAATTGGGGTAAAAATGAAAACTCATTTAAGTGAAAAGATGGGTATATTATAAATGGATCTCTGAGACTACACTTCCCATCTATTAAAGCAGCATATAAGAAATGAATACAACAGTCATTTTGAAAGGCAAAAAAAGTATCTGTAAAAGATGAGCTGGAAGGCTGACATTCTGCTAGGAAAATATATTTATGAAAATACAAAGGTTAGTCTTCAATAAAAGTTGAGATAAACTTGAATAAACGAAGACAAAAACTGAGATTAAGAAAAGACTGGAACTGAAAGAGGCTGATCTGGCATTGAGAACACATTTTCACCTTGGTAAAGCTGCAGCAAGGGAGGTTGCACCTGGAAGCCATAGTGCATTGCGGTTTTCAAAAGCTGCACCAAAAAGTGACTCATTCTGGGGGGCAGCAAGGGCCAGAGCAGTCCCACAGGGACTGAAAACAGTGGGCAGAGCCAGATGCTGCTAATAAGGGTTTCTTGACACTCCGAGGCAAGGCAAGTGATGAACAAGGAACAGAGTCCATCCAGGGAGTCCAGTCAGGAGCAGAAGACAGGGCCAGAAACAGGGCTATAATGTACATCCAAAGGGTCTGTTCCAGGAGACAAGCTGTCTACAACCAAGGTCTGATATCTGTAATTCACTTTTCTTAACAAATGGCTTTCTGCAGTCTGAGAAGCTTCATGAGGAATATGTTCTTTAACATGCATAATTCTGGAGCTATTTCTCCAGGTAAGGACTTTGCTCCAAGTAACATGCCCAACAGGATTATTTTCTGCATCTTCTCTCTATACTGACCTCTTGGTCAAACTGAGGATGTTCCAAGGAAGTGTACACCCTCAGAAATCTCATTTAAGCACTCTGAAAAGGGTGGTTTTCCTTAAGAGTTCTTTTCTGAACAGATTTATAAGGATAATGTCTTCTGATTGATAGTGTCGATTAAGGTTTTAAGCAATATTGCATTTATGATTTACCTTGTTCTTTTGGAGGTAGTGTGTCATCACATAAGCATAAGATCCAGCCAGCCAGAGCAGAAGAAAAGAAGAAAACTGCCTCAGAGGAATAGGGCAAGGGAAAATGAAACTACTGCAATAGCAGGAAGGAGATATAAGAAAAGAAGACCAGGCAGTCCGGAAAATAAAAATAAAACACTGGGTACACAAGGCTTGCTAGAACCACAAAGGCCAGCAACAGGTATGACAGGTAGATTCTGCGAAGCAATCTGCAAACGGAGGCCTTATGGGTAGTTCCATACAAATAAAAAATGAACGACCAAAGAATCATTCTGTGGTTGCTTTCAGCAGAAGTGTGCCCCTTGTTCTGGCTTTCTACCCCTAAACTCAACGACCCCTCAGTAGAAGAGTGAGCTGATAGCTCTTGCCTTGTTTTAGTTGTAGTCAACAGTCACAATGCTGTGGTTGATCACCATATGTTTACCTGACAGGCACAGCAAAGCAAGCTTCTGTTCTTTCTGGAGTCTATGAAAATTACAGAGAAAGGGCCTGGTGTTTGTTGGTCATAGCACATTTTCGTTCTTAGAAATCAGAAATTGCTAGCATGCTGCCAAACACATTGGCATATTGTAATAATTCTGCTGCTGAGACAAGAGCAATGACAGCACTTTCCTTTCTTAAAAACAAACTGTAATTAATGATTCAGTGAAATGCAGTAACACTGTAGTAAACAGTAGACATGAGGCCTATTAGTTATGAAGCACAATGGAACTTTTCTCAAGAAGAAATAGAAGTGTTTACCCTCTCTCTAATACACTGCTGTTTTTTCTTTAGCTTATTCACTGCCATAGAAATGAATGTGCTGATTTAAAGATAACAGTTATTTTTGTGATTTGGCAGTGTATCTAAATGTCAAGGATGGAAATTCTGACTTTCTTAAAGTTTAAGGATAGTAAATGTTTTATTCTATTATGTCATAAAAAAAGGCCTGCGGAAAATTCAGGTCACAATAAGAAGCAAGTTTCTTCCGAATCTAGGGAACAGTTGTATTACAGGCTTTGATTCCTGCTTCCTTCTCCCCATACTGCAACTTGAAAACTTACGAGTGATGTTTCTAATACCTATGCCCATACTTAGTTGCAAATGGCTCTCATTTTCCCACCATCCTTTTCTGTATCAACCACTCCGGCTGTTATAAGGTAACACAGTAAGTTAATATGTGGATTTTTTTAATCAATCTTTGGTATCAGCAGTTCTCTTCCTCCTATGTCTTTCTGTCTTCTGTCCCTAGTGCAGGCAAATTTAGACAGTTTTCCACACCCTTTGATGCATTCTAGAAAATAGAGCTTACTTTACAGTAAATTGAACCAAACTGGCTTGGTGAAGTAGGTGCTATAGAATATTTTAACATCAGAATGCGAGGGTACGCCTGCTTAAAAATCTGGCATATTCATGATAAAAAATACACTGTGGAAATTCAGCCTGGAAAGTTAAAACTGTTTCCAAAGCTCCAAAAAGAATGACTGATACCCCACTGGAGTTTAATCATGCTACCTTAGGGATGATGTACAATAACATGTATTTAGTTATTATAGAGAAAATCTTTCCTTCTCAAGTACCCACCCTACTGCTAATAATACTGAAAAGATTGTCTTCTGTGTAAAATCCAAGGGTTTTTTTCCTCCAGCTAAAGAGCAATAGCAATTTTATAAAAGAATCTGCCGTACAGGGGATTGATGTCTGGATAACAGATTTGACTCTCTGAAATGTCAGAAATGAATAAAATCACTGGAGAAGGTAAAGGCAGAGAATCATTGAAGTACAGTGTTCTCATGGTGAATACACAAGTGCACAGCAAATTACAATATAGCAAACAACTTTTGATCAAGACCACTGGGGCAGGTATCTTTTCTGTCAAAGGAAAGTCAGGTTAGATGGGTTGCTAGCATTTAGCATTGGCATCAACATGTGATACTGTGAGCAGAAACTCATATGGGTTAAGTAGCTGTTAAAAATGGAAAGGGAACAATGAAAATAAACCATGGTTTTGTTGTCTATAGCTTGTTAAAAAGGATTGCAAGAGAAGCTTACTTGGGAGAATCTTTGCTTCTTAAACCAAACACAATTGTGTATCAGAGAAAGCAGTATATCTTCCTTTGCAGGTTTGTCCTCCACATGTGGTGGGGTGATGTCCCATACTGCAGACATCTCAGAGTGGTGTGGAAGGCAAAAACTGTACTCCTTTAGACTGAGAGAAACTGAAGAAGCTTCTTGTGTCCTTGCTCATTACATCACACATGTACAAAAGCTTAATAGACCCTTATTGCTCATATCTTTCTAAAACATTTCATCCAAATGATACAGGCAAAGAAAAGTGCTTGTATCTCTTGAATATGTCTGAGGCATAAAGATGTGGCCTGATTCTTCTGGGATTTTAATTAAAATGCTTTGGAAATATTTTCCTGTTCATTTCGCTGCAGAAACAGGCCCATAACATCTGGAATGAATACCATATGTTCATGGCAGTGTTCAGAGGACAAGGCATCCCAGGAAGTTCTCCACTGATCCCTGGAGGAAGTTACCTTTTACCCAATACAATACTTAATGCCTAATGCATTACACACAAGGCACCAAAAGAGCTGAAGTATATCAGCAGCCAAAAAAGAAAACCTGCAAAATAACAAACCATTCTGTCTAGATTGGGTATCTGCACTTAGTAACTTGCCATTTTCCTCCGAGCCACATCAAAGTAACCTCTCATAATGCTCTACAATGTGACAACAGAGGGCTACAACACTCACACAGTGACACCACTTTATGGAGCAGAAAAGAGGTGCAGAATCAGAGCTATTTTCTTTGGAACTGAAATGGTTTTATTTTTGTTAAGTACATTATAGTCAAGGAGGCATTGTTTTCCATCAACATGAACTGAAAAAGCACCTGGCTGGTATCCCAGGCACAAATTGTCCTTGCTGGATACTTGAACTGGGCCAGACAAGCCACTGAATAACTCCATCTCTATCCTGCTGATCACATACGCACTCAATAGAGTCCACATAAGAAATCTCAAAGACTTGTTGCATTATATACTCACAATGGCTAGAGTGAAGGCAGCTGTACAAATGTTAAGTTTTACTGTGGACAAAAACCCATGATGCAGCAGAGGCACGGAATATAAGTGCTCTGTTCTGGAGCTCACTGAACATGTTGTTCCTGAAACAGAGAGAGAAGGTTGGCTGTGAGTCACTGGACAACTCACTTCTTCCTCCATTCACCAAACTTGCTTTGCTTCCTAGAGTGCCAGCCAGTTGACCTGCATCTCCATTTTCAGTACCCATCTCTAGTATCTGCCATATGTTCCTCTTCTTGGAAACTCCATAACCCTCTTCAGCATGGTCTCCTTCTATAACCTTCTACCTCACCTGCTGGCATGTACTCCCCCTCCAGACAATTTATCTTCCTTGGAATATAATAGGAATTGCATGCTCATCTGTTCTAAAAATCAGGCCTAATTACAGACTTAATTATATGACTGTTAGTGTGAATTACAATCATGTTAATTAATTGTTAATCCTTATTCCAAATAATCAGTTGGAACAGTACCGGGTAAAATCCAGTGTATGGCCTTTTATAGAAATTCATTTGCCTTGGTGTTTGAGATCAAAGGCATTGGTTTGATGATGTCATGCTCTTGGTTTAAGACAACAAACCTAGTGTGTTGTAATCAGCATCAACATGTACCAGCATCTCTTGCATTTTTCCCTACTGTGTTCCTCCTGTAGTGTCAGCTTACTATTCACTAAAGAAATGTTTTATTGTGTCCATGCTAAGTATTTAAAAGATGCCTACCTAATTATTCTTAGGTTTTGGAAAGTCAGGTATGCTGTGAAAAGTCCATATCCTTATAGTAGGATTTTCTTCTTTGTTTATGTCTAGGTTGAGGGCTTTTTCATTTAAAAAAAATTAAAAAATGCACACAGAGGAAGTAACTATATTTCACATTAATTTTCTATGTAATGCAGTTATCCTGAGGATCACTATTTAATTTTTATTTCCAATCTAAATACTCAATAAAGGTGTCCAGTTGTCTTCTTGGCTGGATGTGTTTGATATAAAATCAGAGCACACTTCTAATTTATTGTTTGCACACATCTTACCCAGTTTTAGTAGCAGTTACATATTTTTCAGTTCCTGATTTTAAAAAGTTTCTGTATTTTCTTTCATATTCCTCAGTAAATCACTTGGAAAGCAGCTGGCAAGCAGGCAGTCCTTGGAAATCTGGGGTGAGACTGTGTTTGCAGTTTGGAGTTTCCTGGGCACCTACATTTAAAACTCAACAGTCATCTGTAAACATTTAGCTTTGTGCCAGAAGTTACTAGACAGAACTTTCCTCTTCTTTGATTCATGATCCAAATCTCCAAATTACAGATAACAGTAGTTGATGCTGAAGATTGGATCAGATTTAATCAAAAGTGAAGATAAAAGTGTCTCTTTCCTGCTGTTTCTATTTAATTGAACTTCAGTTCACTCCTATAAATGATCTGAAATCTATCAGAAAGATAATCAAATTAAGCTATTCTCCAACAAGTTCTTTGTTTCTCATTTTGAGAGTAGCATGCAAGCTGATTTCTTACCTGTGTACGAGGCAGCTCTCTGTCAGGAATGCAGAAGTGGTATGTAGCATGTGTATCTTTATCTTCAGGACATGCACAGTTACTGATGTTGTTAGAAACATGTCTCCAAGTCTAAGGAAAAATTGATTCTTTTTATATTATACACTGCAGTGAAAGCACAAAAAGTCCTGACAAAAAACAAATATTCAATTAAAAGAAAACCATTCAAGTTAATTCTGTAGGGAAACAAGAAACGGCAAGTCAAAACCTAACAGTGGTTTCTCTCCATGCTTACTCAGTGATGTAATGTAGTGATGAGAGTTCATTGTTTACACCCAAGCCTCAGTGTTATTTTAGACACCTTCGGATATCCCACCTGGCCTCTAGCTGCTACTCCTGAAGAGCAGCTATTGTCCCCTATTGTTTTAGCTATTTCTTTTTCTTTTTCTTTTTTTTTTTTAAACCAAGTGTAAAGGGTCACCACAATCCCAATATGCAATTTGGAGGGTAAAAAAATTTAAAACAGTAAAAGCAAATTATAAATCATGCTAGCTTCAACAATGGTGTATTTTATGTATCTCTCAGTAAATAGCTTCTAACAAAGTGATTTGGCAACAGTTACAGGTACCCTGTTCTAAACTGTAAAACACTGTATGTGCTTTACATTAATGAGTCCTGCTTTAGTGAATCTTGAAGAATTAAAACAGTTTACAGATGAACAAAGGAATTATTTTGAAGGGGCAGCAAATCCTGCTGATTACAGTGGGTAGCAAACAGTTTACAAAGGAGGAAATAAAGTAATCTTAATTAAATACTTCCTCTTGCTTCACAGCTTTGAGTAGTTAGCTCAAAAGAAACCATTCGAAGAGTTTTCTTGATAGGCAAATGAATACAACATTCACAAATATATATATAAAGTAGTCTCAAATTTTTACTTAAAGCCTCTGCTTTTCTCCTTTTGCAGAATCTGTGAAGATATATCAACCAGTTCCTGACACAGGGCTGGTAAGCATAGAAGACAGCTTCAAGGAGAAGCAGCACTAGCAAGGATTTTCAAAGCCGGTGGGAAGATGAGCTAACGACTGAGAAAGGATGGCAACCCAAGCTTACAGAAAATGAGGCAGCAGGGCTGTGGTTTGTTTTGCCTTAAGTGATTCACAAACTGGCTGAAATTTCAAGACCTACTTCTAACAAAGAACAAAGTGCCTCTAGAACATCTCTACCCCAGTCAATATAAGCTCCACACCAGGAATACCCAGCCTTCACATTTACGGTGGTGGAGAAACTGTTACCTTAAATGTACAGGGACCCTGCTGAAATCATCACAAGGAAAATGTAAATCTAGTTCTCTGGTAAAATTTCTCTAACCTTAATCTTTATAATGTCCCCAAGTAGCTAAACTAGATCATAGAATCACAGAATCATAGAATCATTTGGGTTGGAAAAGACCCTTAAGGTCATCAGGTCCAACCATAAACCTAACACTGCCAAGTCCACCACTAAACCATGTCCCTAGGTGCCACATCTACATGTCTTTTAAATACCTCCAGGGATGGGGACTCAACCACTTCCCTGGGCAGCCTGTTCCAATGCTTGACTACCCTTTCAGTGAAGTTTTTGCTAATATCCAATCTAAACCTCCCTTGTGCAACTTGAGGCCATTTCTTCTTGTCTTATCACTTGCTACTTGGCAGAAGAGACTGACCCCCACCTCGCTACAACCTCCTTTCAGGTAGTTGTAGACAGCGATACAGTCTCCCCTCAGCCTCCTCTTCTCCAAACTAAACAACCCCAGCTCCCTCAGCCACTCCTCATAAGACTTGTGCTCTAGACCCTTCACCAGCTTTGTTGCCCTTCTTTGGATGCACTTCAGCACCTCAATGTCTTTCTTGTAGTGAGGGGTCCAAAACTGGACACAGTATTTGAGCTGCAGCCTCACCAGTTCCGAATACAGGGGCACTATCACCTCCCTGGTCCTGCTGGCCACACTATTCCTGATACAAGCCAGGATGCTATTGGCCCTCTTGGCCACCTGGGCACACTGCTGGCTCACGTTCAGCTGGCTGTCGACCAACACCCCCAGGTCCTTTTCCGCCAGACAGCTTTCCAGCCACTCTTCCCCAAGCCTTTAGTGTTGCATGGGGTTGTTGTGACCCAAGTGTAGGACCTGGCACTTAGCCTTGTTGAACCTCATACAATTGGCCTTGGCCCATTGATCCAGCTTGTCCAGATCCCTCTGTGGAGCCTTCCTACCCTCCAACAGATCAACACTTCCACCCAACTTGGTGTCATCTGCAAACTTACTGAGGGTGCACTCGATCCCCTCATCCAGATCATTGATAAAGATACTAAACAGAACTGGCCCCAATACTGAGCCCTGGGGAACACCACTTGTGACTGGTTGACCGCCAACTGGATTTGGCTCCATTCACCACAACTTTTTGGGCCCGGGCATCCAGCTAGTTTTTTACCCTGTGAAGAGTACACCCATCCAAGCCACTAAGCGGGTCATCTTGTCATAGAAGGAGACCTGCCTTTCATAAACCCGTGCTGACTGGGCCTGATCACCTGGTTGTCCTGTACGTGCCGCATGATGGCACTCAAGATGATCTTCTCCACAACCTTCCCTGGCACTGAGGTCAGACTAACAGGCCTGTGGTTCCCCAGATCCTCCTTCCGGCCCTTCTTCTACATGGGCATCACATTTGTCAGCCTCCAGTCAACTGGGACCTCCCCAGCTAGCCAGGACTGCTGATAAATGATTGAAAGATGTTTCAGCTTTCTGCTGTATGGTCAATTGTTTTCTTTGTCTTCTCACAATTTGCTTGCTTGAAAGACATGAGACTGAGTGCCAGGCGACCTGAGACACGTGAACACAAAGGGCATATGCTTCCTCACTGATGTTTCACAGTATCACTGGAAGCCAAAGGCAGCTTTTTAAGATGTAATTGGTGCTGCTATCCTCATCTTTTCAGTCTCTTGGCACCTCTGTGGACAGTCCCGGTAGTATTTTCATTTCACAACTCTGAATTCTATTTACATATAAGCAAGAAAACAGTTACTAAAGAAAGGATAGACAGAAAGTCTTAAAAATTTTAACTCTTTCTGATAAAGTTTAGTCGTCCCAGACTTCAAAAAAGTTGAAGTTTCTTTCACGACCAAGTATGCTTTAATTGTAATCAAAAACATTTTTAAAATTATTCTATTAAAACTTACAGGATCCTTAAAAAGGTTTTTTTTTGTATAAGGATTTCAGAGATAACGTAAATTCTTAGCAATTCATGGTGAGGTGAGCCAAGGATTTCTGAGATTGCTGGAAAAACTGATTAAGCATTGCCAGATAAGAAATCCTTCAAATGATTTAAACAACTGACAAATAAATGAGCTCTTATTTTTAAAAGTGGTGATCAGTACTAAAATAATCTTTATGCATACATTTTATTATTTATATAAATCTACATCTAAATCAAAACTTCTGCAAATGAATTTCTTTGAAATGTTCATAGCAATTCTAATGAAAACATTTTTAACTATAGATATACATCCACAGTTTTGTGCAAACATCAGCGTATTTATAAATAGTTTTGGTAAACTAGGCCACTAATTCTTTCAGTACATTGCAACTAATTTTAAATGAAAAAAAAAAATGGAGTAAAAGAAAATTAGATGTTGTTCTCACCTGGTTGAGAGCCTAGAAAAAGGTCATCTTTACATTTCCTACCATCGGTGACATGGAGATCTACTCCAGAAAATTCATCTAGCAGTTGCATACCTTAAGGAAAAAAATTGCAATCTATAATTGTTTAATCTGCTGTCTACATATGAAACTCCATTCAAACATTCTAAATAACCACAAGAATAATAGCAAACCACATGAAAACATTTATTTTTAATATCACAAAAACTTCAGAAGAAACCCCTAAAACTTCAAGAGTCAGAAAAACATATTCTAGAGTTTGTAATTAGAACTTGTGGTTGGTATGAAAAAGAATTGTCACTTAACAAGACAAA
Source organism: Theristicus caerulescens (assembly GCA_020745775.1). Taxonomy (NCBI): domain Eukaryota; kingdom Metazoa; phylum Chordata; class Aves; order Pelecaniformes; family Threskiornithidae; genus Theristicus; species Theristicus caerulescens. The sequence continues at coordinate 22,038,761 of CM036564.1, read as the reverse complement.
GCTAAAATTTTCTGCATTTAGTTAATCTGAAAACTGAAAAAAAAAACAAAACAAACACCACCACCACCACCCAGTCTTTAGGTATGCAAGAATCCAGAGTTCTTTTGCCACTGAGTTCTCTACAGAGTTACTGTTTTCCTGTCCTAATCTCTCTTGCTTTCTGTCGCTAGTTAGGCAAACTGTTATCTCAGTGGAGCAAGCACTACCCACTAATGTGGCTATTCAGTAGTTGTGTTGGTTTTTTTTAGAAGATGGCATTTCCTGTGGCATTGATGCCTGTCTAGTAAATTCTGAAATTAAAAGTAAATTGGTAATTACCATCCATGACTAGTTACTTTGATATAAATGGTATACACACACAACTGAGTTGGATACAGTGCACATCCACAAGCAATCACCACATTAAACAGCTTAAAAATTAAATAGGACTCAGTTTTAGAAAAGTGCATAGAAAATAATGGCTTAGTCTATGCCTAAATCAGTCCTAATACCATGGGATTTCTAGAATATGCCTTTCTGGATTCATAGATTTATCAAAAAACTTAATAAAGTGCTCTGCAACAGTTGCAGGTTTTGCTTGGTTAGTCAACTGCCTTTTATTTTTTAACAAAAATAAATGTTTAAAACCTCTCCAAGAGCACTAGACACATTATTCTCACACAAGACAACTCTTTCCACAACCACATGCCCCCAAAATACTGTGATGAGGTATGTATAAGGGAAAGCTGCCTTCTCACACAAAGATTGCTTCATAGATTCTTCAGGATATCTTCTCTTAGCCAAGAGTATTTGCTCCTAGCTATCATTTCAGCTGTCTCATTACTTGTGTTTGAGCAACAGATGCAATGTTGCAATTACTTTCTTCAAACTTAATCAGGGCAGGTTTCTCTTAGGCCTCCCCCAGTGCTGTACGTATATACACATACATTGACACACATACATTAACGCAGAAATGTTGAAGTCTCAGCAGGAGAATTCAGAAGCTTTTCTCTCTGTTCATCTTGTAGCCCGAATCTGAAAGGCTGTAACAAATGGGGTAGAAATAGCTGTCTTTACCAGTCCATCTCAGCCCATACAGAGATATATACATGCACAGGCACACAAGCAAAGTCTGCACATATGCTTTAAAAGGAGGTCCAAGAAGCAAAATTCCCTTTCTTATGGGATGGAATATTAAAGTTTTGAAGTATTATTTCCTTCAGAGTTTGCTTAAGACAATTACATGGACAGAGATCATCTGCTTATACTTTATGGCTTAAAAAAATCCAGGCATTCCTTGATAATCATTAAAATAGATATAATGCTATACAAAAAAAGATGTTCAAGTACAGGTGAAAAACATTACCTTCTTTTGATGTTTTTGATCTTTTCTATCTTGCACAATATGGATTGTCTTCCAAAATAAAGATGTCTTTGGCTAAAACACTTCTCTCTCTCAGCTCAGATCTTAATATAAGACACTCCTGATAGGTCAATTCAGTTTCCTAAGTTTGTAATGGCAGCGGTGCTACTAGTAAAAATGCAATTGGTAATCTCCAGGTAAACAGTGAGTATTGACCTTCATAAGCAACATTCTTCCCTCCTAATACAGCTAAGGGTATCACAGACTAAAGATTAACACAATCATTATGTCAACACACAATAGGGAAAAGCTGTCTTGTTTGAAAACAAAAGTATTAACACAGCAGTAGTTCTGTTGTGGTAAAACTGCAACCCTTTCCTTTGACTAACAGTCAATGAAACTAGATGCATTGTGGCTAAAGGCATTGGAATGGAACTATTAACACAAGTCTTGTGAAAAGGAGTGAATAATCGCTTTTCTTCTCCTTTATTAGTATTATCTGTTTCAGTAAGAGGGCCTAGACTCTCTGTGGCCTTCTGTGTGGTTGAAGCCTGTCAGATAGCATACAAATATATAGGAAAAGCAGCCAAGGAGATGCCTTAGAGCATTGTTTAAGATAATTTAGCACATCCAAAAATGTCTCTTCTGCTCCAGGCTGGGAGAGTCATTAGTGCTTGTTATGAGCTTGAGTAAGACATCACCTGCTTTGAAGACAATGATAGCTAGATTAGGTTCAAAATAGGAATGGACAGAGGAAGGACTCCTAATGTGCCTGAAAAAGCTGTAACTCTTCTATATTTGTCAACAGGGAAATGCAAGGTATTATAACATCTGATAAAATTCTGTAGGCACAACCAATTCATTTGTGAATTCACTCCAAAATAATTCTGTACATAACTTGTCTCTCTAAATACTCTTGGGGGAAAAAAATGTGACTATTATTTTCATTTGAATCTGTATTACTTGTACTATAAAGTGAATAGTAAAAGTACTTTAGAATCCTTGCCAAAATGAGCAAGTGAGTAAGCAACATATTGCACTCAGAATATTTGGTTGAAATTTACACTACAAGCCAGAAGGCTCACACTTCAGAAGAGTGTAAGAAGAGTTTCTTTCTTGATCAACTAAGGGATCTGTTGTAGTTCCTATATTCCATGCAAGGAAGAGGAAACAGCGTGATGCTGTCTGCTGAAACCTAGAGAAACTCAGTGCATGCTGCCAATAGAGACTGAGACATAATACAGCAAGCATAAGGAACTGAACAAGCAAACAGCCTCCATGAACATTTAAGCTTATAATTTATTTGGCAGGGAAGAAATCAAAAGTGCACCAAAGTTGCAAAATGAAACATAATTACACATATTTTCTTAAGATAGGCAGCTGACACAGGAATTAGTTGATGACTAGGTCAACAGAGAGTATCCTATAAGGTTCAATTGTTTGGATTGCTGCAAATTGAAGAGAATAGCACGCTGTAATGAATGTTACATAGACAATGCAAAAATCATGAAACTGTAGAACAAAAGATCTGCTACACTAACAATTCAGTATATACTTCATACAACAGTGAGCAGAAATAAAAATCTTCACAGCTGCCCTTTCTCCCTATCTAGGTCTAGGCCACATGAGAGGAACTTTTAAGGCATAAAAGAGAATCTTCTCTTGATCTCTAATCTTTAAGGAGATAAATAATGGTATTCATTAACATAGCATGAATCATTTTCCTTAGTACAGGTAATGAGCAAACAGAAAAGTCTGTCATTTTCCAGCTAGTTGTTTCTCATAATGACACAAATGTTTAACCTGCCAGGTAGAACAATTATTGTGGAGAGAGGGAAGAACAATATGGTTATTCTATCTGAATAATTATCCACTGTGATACCTACAAGTCAAAGCAAAACTGACGTCAAAGGGAAGGAGTGCAAACTGAATTCAGGCAAATAGTGATGGCTTTTCACTGATACAGGTTAGGCAGATTTAGTAAAGCAACCAAAGTAGCCAGTCAAGTAAATGATTTGCACCCCAGTTTAATCAACACATGGTTCTTCACCCAAATCCTAAGTTTCTGTGTTTCTTGGAACGTTTACTGGTTAGCATGTGTCTAGAAATCTCCAGCAGGCTACCGTGAATATCCTCCTGCTTTACAAGCATGATTACAAAGAAAGAAACCACAAGAGGTTATAAGTTTAAAACTTATGCTTAACTAAGAACATATTGAAAGGTACTTTCAACTGATGAGTTTTTTGTCTGTTTAATCTATTATGACTTAATTGCCTTATTGACTTAGAGGAATCTGCCCTCTATGCCTTCAACATTTTAGGGACAAATAGAATAAAACATCATGGAATACGAGTCAGCAGCGTGCCCTGGCAGCCAGAAGGGCCAACCATGTCCTGGGGTGCACCAAGCACAGCATAGCTAGCCAGTCAAGGGAGTCGATTTTCCAACTCTACACTGCACTGGTGTGGCCCCACCTCAAGTACTGTGTGCAGTTTTGGGCGCCTCAATATAAGAAGGACATCAAACTATTAGAGTGTATCCAGAGGAGGGTGACCAAGATGGTGAAAGGTCTTGAGAGTAAGACTTATAAGGAGTGGCTGAGGTCACTTGGTTTGTTCAGCTTAGAGAAGGCTGAAGGGTGACCTCATAGCAGTCTACAACTTCCTCAAGGAGGGCAGTGGAGGGGGAGGTGCTGATCTCCTCTCTCTGGTGACCAGCGACAGGACACAAGGAAATGGAATGAAGCTGCATCAGGGGAAGTTCAGATTGGACATCAGACAAAGGTTCTTCACTGAGAGGGTGGTCGGACACTGGAACAGGCTGCCCAGGGAAGCACCAAGCCTGTCAGAGTTCAACAAGCATCTGGACGAAGCTCTTAGTCATATGGTTCAGTTTTTGGTAGTCCAGCGAGGAGCAGGGAGTTGGACTCAATGATCCTTATGGGTCCCTTCCAACTTGAGATATTCTACGATTCTACGATCCAGTTGTGCAGGAAGTGCCATACAATGACCAAGGTTTCTGTCTGATCCTAATTCCAACAGATCGAGGCAAGTTAGTGTTTACTATTCCTTCTTTATTTATGTTAAGTGCTTTCTGAAACATTTCAAAACCAAACACCAAACCATCAAGCTATAGTTTAAATTCAAGAATATCTACATACTAAAATAGTTCAGTGATTATATTTACACTTAGAGATCCAGAAAGTCAGAAAACCAGGCTGCTCAGTCTGCCCTCTGCTGTCCTTTCTGTATTTCAGTTTTCCATTTAAAACAAGTCTTACAGTGCAGAGATTAATAGGCTGATTAATACACTGTCTTGGAAACAAATTTTGGATAAATAGGCATATATTTCTGGTAATTTACAAACTACAGCAAAAGCAAAAAGCACACTTCATGCATTTTCCTGTAGGACGTTTCATTTTTCATGCTACATTACTACAGTCAGAAAGGAAACTGACACCAGACACACCAAAGTAACCTCTGTATTATGCTAACATCCTTTAAATCTACTGAAGCAATGCTCATCTTCCTTGCATCTTGAGATCAATGTCATGCTCATCTTAGATAGACTCCTTCTTCTGCAAGAACAATATCTAGCTGGCATATTTTTTAAATGATTGCGAGGACTTTAACTTGAATGACACTTTCTCAAAGGGTTTGACCATGCCTCTTAAAAGTAATAGAGAAATCTCTAGTCAACTCTGCCATTGGGCTGAATTAAAAAAGGAAACATTCATAAATTAGAAGTTTCTAAAATTTAACCTAGTACACAAAGACTAGAAGGGAAGGATAGAACGTTTAAATTACTTTGGAAGGATTATCAAAATATTAATCTAATTTTATTGGAGTATCATTTAGCTAATACTTGGAAACTTCAAGGAAAATGAAAAAACATCATCATCATAAGCATACCAAGAAGAACATACACTGAGCAACCATATTTTTACATCTTTCTTACTTACGAAGTACTGTGTGACTATTCACATGTAATTCAATACATCTTTGAACAAAAAGAAAACGGAAATGCAAACAGCAGTCTACAAACAAGTATTGGGGAACAGGAAATTGTAGGTGCTAGGACACTTCTTAAATGATAATGCTTGACTGCTTATTAGCAGCCTTCAGGGTAAAGGAAATAATAGCTACGTATTTCTGATCCATGACGCACTATAGTACTAGATGAGAATCTCTCCTGATCTGGAAAACTCAGAAAAATATTAAGAACAGGTGGATGGCTAGTTAAATTTATTAGTTGTGCTGCAGTACTTCATAAGAAGTGAAGGGATATTTTAATTCAAAGCCTTGGGAAAAAAAATCATTCTGAACTTAGGTTCAAGAATAAAATGATGAATCAGAGCAGTTAAGGCAAATCAGCCATGGACAAGAGGCTGAATAAAGGCCCTTCCACAACATGAAAGTGGTACAGGACATAAGTTGAAATATTACCACATGAAAGGCAGTAGGAGTTACTTCCATTACTAGAATAATCAGTATAATGATCTAACAAATTATTTACTAACATACTATTCTATGATTCCCATTTAAATTTCACAAGGTTTTCTTGAATTTTCCTTTACAGATGAGACTGACTTGTCTATGCAAGTGTTATGTGCCATTAGTACTAAGTGTTTAAAGAAATGTAGTATGTTAACTTTAAAGTCTTTTAGTTTTACAGTATACAACCTGGTCATTGCAAAAGACTAAAAGCATGAAAATTAATAGTTTTTGACGTTAATTCAATAAATTAAATATTTTAACTGTCCATCTCACAGTAACTCTTCACTCCTCTCTACAGAAAAACAACCCCAAGTACATAACAGTTATCTATGTTGTCAAAACAAGAAGTAATCTTCATTGAGTTTAACACAGGGCAAGCCGCACTGGATTCTCTATGTTGGCTTTCAAGGTCTCCAGAAACTTTGAAGCCAGTTCATCATCTACCACCCGACCATCACTTGAAAGAGTCACTGTCATGAGTTGATACTGCTTAAGTTTCTCATTCCCTTCTTCATCTTCCACAATCTTGAGCTCTGGTCTTGCTTGGCCCACAGCTAGGATGCAGGCCTGCGGAGGGTTTATGACTGCAGTGAAATCATTGATGCCAAACATGCCCAGATTGGAGATACTAAATGAAAGAGAAAAGAGTTACTGGTAATGTCAGAAATTATATATCCCCTAGAATCTATATTCAATGACTACTATGACCTAATTCTCTCCCAAGGCCAAACCCAGTAACTTTAAAATAGATCTGAACTGGATTTCAGCTGGGGACATTCAGACTCTCAAGGGTTTGGGATTTTTACAATTACAACTAATGAACCTATTTAAAAGTCCCATTTCTTTACAGTAATATATCCTTGCATTACACGCACTAAAGGCAGAAAGTAGGACAGGAAAGCGATATCTTCAAATAAACTTTGCCTGTCCCTGTTCCAAGCCAAATGTCTTTTAGATTGAACCTCACAACTTTAAGTTACAATGGATGCTGGTAAGTGATACAATTTGGGCATCTAGATATCACTCAGGCACATGCCTTTCTCCCATGAACATTTTTGCCTGTGTCACCAACTGGGAAGTGGTATATTAGGAAAGGCTTGGACTCTTCTGTGACAGATTGTCCTAGATGACATCTGTAGCTCTTCCCCTGTCCACTGATGTAGTCACTCCATCACAGAAGGCCACAAGGTTGGTCAAGCAAGACTTGCCCTTTGTGAAGCCATGCTGGCTGTCTCAAATCACCTCCCTGCCCTCCATGTGCCTTAGCATAGCTTCTAGGAGGATCTGTTCCATGATCTTCCCAGGCACAGCGGTGAGGCTGACAGGTCAGTAGTTCCCAGGGTCTACTGGGAACTCTTTTCTACCCTTTTTAAAAATGGATGCAATGTTTCTCTTTTTCCAGTCCCCAGGGACTTCACCTGACTGCCATGACTTTTCAAATATCATGGAGAGTGGCTTGGCAACTACATCAGCCAATTCCCTCAGGGATCTGGGATGCGTCTCACTGGGACCCATAGACTTATGTGTGTTCAGGTTCCTCAGGTGGTTTTGAACCTGATCTTCTCTTACAGTGGGAGGGACTTTGCTCCCCTGGTCCCCGTGTTGTGGTCCATCCACTCGAAAGGTGTGGGAAGAGAGGTTGCCAGTGAAGACTGAGGCAAAAAAGTTGTTGAGTACCTCAGCCTTCTCCTCATCTGTTGTTACCAGTTTGGCAGTCTTGCTCATCAGGGGGGGTATGCTTTCTTTGACCTTCCTTTTCTGGCTGACGTACCTGTAGGAGCCGTTCTTATTATTCTTTGCATCCCTTGCCAAGTTCAGCTCCAGCCGCACCTTGGCCTTCCTGACCCCATCCCTACACAACCAGGCAGCATCCCTCTACTCTTCCCAGGATACCTGTCCCTGCTTCCAGTGCCTGTGCATTTCCTTCTTGTCCTTTAGTTTGACCAGCAGGTCTTGACTCATCCATGCTGGTCTCTTACCTTCCTTTCCTGATTTCTTACAGCTGGGGATCAAGAGCTCTTGCACTCTATGGAAAGTGTCCTTAAAGATCTGCCAGGTCTGTTCTGATCCCTTGTCCCTGAGGGCAGTTTCCCAGGGGGTCCTATTGACTAATCCCTTAAACAGCTGGAATTTTGCTTTCCTGAAATTCAGGGTCCTGACTTTACTCTTCGCCTGACCCATATCCCTCAGGACTGCAAACTCCACCAGTGTGTGATCACTGCAGCCCAGGCTGCCTCCAGTCTTGACATCACTTGATTATCTCACTTGCATTGCTGACCAACAGGTCCAGTATCGCATCCCCTCTCAGGCTGTCTATTACCTGGCCTAAGAAGTTATCCTCAATGCATTCCAGGAGTCTCCTGGATTGCCTACAGCTCGCCGTGCTACTTTTCTAGCAGATGTCAGGGTGGTTGAAGTGCCCCAGCAGGACGAGAGACTGCGAGCATGATGCCTCCTGTAGCTGGACTAAGAAGGCTTCGTCAATAGGCTCCCCTTGATCGGGTGGTCTGTAGTAGACACCAAGCACAAGGTTCCCTTTGTTGCCTCAGTCTTTAATTCTTACCCATAAGCTTTCAACCCGTTTGTGGCTTATCTCCATAAGACTTCAAGTGTGCTCCAGTGTAGCCAGCACATCTCAGAGCAGCAGGCTGAGGGCCCTCGCTAGCTACCTGATCCCTCTAACCTCGGCATGTCATCCCACAGCTTGTCATGGGCAAGCCTGATATTATCCCCCTCCCCCTTCAAGTCTCATTTAAAGCTCTGTCAATGACCCCTACTAGCTCATGAGCAAAGACCCTCTTTCCCCTTTGAGAAAGGCAAATCCCATCTGATGCCAGCAAGCCTGGTGCCATGTAGGCCATCCCAAAAAATGGAGTTTTTATCTAAAAACCCAAAATTGTGGTGGTGACACCAGTCATGGAGCCATGCATTAATCAACTGGGTGTGTCTGTTTCTTCCAATGTCACTGCCTGCAACTGGAAGGAGAGAGGAAAAAAAATAACCTGTGCTCCAGATTCCCTTACCAACCATCCCAAGGCCCTGAAGTCTCTTTTGATCACCCTTGGACTACATGTTGCAGCTTTATCACCACCCACGTGGAAGAGCAGTAATGGGTAATAGTCTGAGGGGCAGACCAGGATAGCAAGTTTCCTAGTGATGTCCTTAACCCGGGTCTCAGGGAGGCAGCAGACTTCCCTAAGAGGAGGGTCTGTCTGGCATATTGGACCCTCTGTTCGCATCAGAAGGGAGTCACCTACAACTATAACCTGTCTTTTCTTTCTCATGGAGGTGGTTGTGATAGAGGGGGTAGGCTTTTCTGACCTTGGCAACACCTCTGGTGTAGATGGACTGTCACTCACATCATCTATTGACTGGCCTTCCACATCCAGAGCCTTATACCTCTGTTGTACAGAGGCACCTGGGAAGGCAAGGTGGGGAAGGAGGGGGTTCACCTGTCGCCCCGAGCATGGACTTGCCTCCATTCACTCCTTTCCTATATGCTACTGCCTTCAGCCTGGCAGGGGGAGGATACAGGATCCCCTTGATCTTGTTTTTTTTCTTGTGGCTGTTCCTGTTCCTGTCTCAGGGAGGGCAGAGCGCAGTTCCACCAGTCTATCTCTCAGACTCCCTGATGCTCCTTAACCTTTCTACTTTCTCTTCTAGCTCTGCCACCAGGCTGAGCAGATTATCCACCTGGTCACATCTCACACAGCTGTTCTCACTACTGCCATCTGTTACCAGTGAAATGCCCACAATTATTCACACTCAGGGGCCACTTGTGTTGATGAAGACATCCAAGCCTCCATTTCCGCGTTTCCATTTTTTCTGCTGAAAGGCTTAGAGATTTTTTTTGACCACTCCTCCAGCATGAGAGCCACATACTCCAGACAGCTGCAACCCAGGCACATTAATATACATCACAGCAATGTTTCTGCAGAAGTCTGTAGTATTGCGCATCACAAATTATCTATTCAGAAAATATGATTAACATAGCATTCAGAACTAGCTTTTAAAAAATTGACAAGAAGTGAACTAAGCTAAAGTTTATATAACAAAAAATGTTGCTTGATGATACTGTGTCATAAAAAAAACCACAGTACATGAAAAGTTTTAGAAACTTGGGGAGTGTAAAAAGTCAAAGAAATTAATTGTGCAACTGTGTCACTATATTTGTGCTAGTGTTTTACACATGGCATTTATTTCTCGTCACTGAGTTCACTAGCTCTTTTTGCAGAGTGCATTTTATAGAAAAATTTACTAAATATGTGCTACTATTTAAAATTGACCTACTCAGTTTTTAATGTTTCAGTTAAAAGTAAACTGTAAGAGTTAACACCACAACTTTGCTGTAACTTTTTTTGCCCCTCCAGAGACATTCCTCTGAAGAGTGAATTGAAGACAAACTGGACATCATTATCTGCTGCGATACCTCTGCCAAACAACTCCTTTTAAAATAATTTAAAACTATTATCAATGGGTTTTCCTAACTACAGAATGCAATTTAAAAAAAAACCCACACAATGTTATTCTGCAATTGGGAAAAGTTAGGTGCAAAAAGAAGTCAGATCAGTCTTGGTATGAAAAACATGAATTTCACACTAGGGTCAGATGAAATAAACCCATACTAAAATAATTGTTTCCCCCAATACAGGACACTCAGCCTAGGTTTGGCCCTCAGAATCGTCACGTGGAGTTTCATCCTAAGTGGAGCAAGATTTTAAAAGGCAATGCATTAACACACAATGGAATAGCTGAGGATAAACTAGTTCTGAACCCACACTGCATGTATTAAATACTGTTAGAGAGTTTTACCTAAAAGATCCTCCCTGGTACTCTTCTGGTAACAGTTTTCCATCTCTTGCTTTCTTTGCTAGAGCCTAAGGAAAATGAAAGAAGAAAAAGAAGAGGAGAGAGGAAAGAAATTAAAGTGTTGTCATAGACTAATTCTTTTTACTTCAGTAAGACATAAGTACCATACAGCCACTAAAAAGTCACCTGCTTTTGGATTTAGGGAAACATCTCAGCAACATTGTTGTTGTAGCTGCAACGATTTGGCAAAGAGACTTGGACACAAAACTTCATTTTCCCAACCATACTGGCTGTTGAATAAGAGCTCTTCTCTCACTTTACAAACCTTGCTCCAGTTTTCAAAATGGAACCACCATTCTCCCTGGTGTTTTTAGATGATAAAAATATCTAGCAAAATACTGATGAGACAAATTCACAGTATTCTTCTTAACATATTTGTTTAAAGAAACTGCCATGTACCACTTCAGAACTTTCTAGCAGATTGAGAGAATGTATTTCCTCCAGCTAAGCATTCAACTACCTTAAAGACCACCCTTCCTGTGACCTCCACTTCATTTGTGACACTTTTCTACTTCTAAATATAACAGTAGAAACTTTCCACAAACGTTTTGTTCAAAATACAGCCCAAGAAGTTCGTACTATGTTCAAAGATAAGATCACAGAAACAGAACCTTATCCCCACCTAGTATGTTTCAAATTCAGAGGTCTCCTTAGATGGAAGCAGTGGGAATCAGGATGAATAATTCTTACAGTAGTTGTCACATAAGGAAGAAAGGATGGTGTGGACCTCAAAAGAAATGGCACTCTTTGGTGGATCAAGAGCCAGTTATTCAGCCACCAACCCATTCCTAACACCCTGTGAGTACCCAATGGAAAAGGTGGTGACTGGAAATGTGTCAGATGACTTCTCCATTAGTAGCAACCTTTTCAAAATGAGGAGCTCTTCAACTGACAGCAGAGACTGAAGTGGGAATATAAGCAGGACAGATGATCTATCCTTTTAATGCAGAATACATTTAGTGTTCTTGGCTTGTATCATATTTATTCTATAGGTGAAAAAGCACACGGAAAATGTCATGTTGTGACAACTGCAGCATTATGACATTTTAAGACAAAGAAAACCTGTTTCCAAAAGCACAGTCAGGGAAATAGACTCAGAACTGCTTCTGGGAAGACTGATAAAAGCAACAGTGTTTATATTTTCCTTCTTCTGGTAAAAATAACAAAACTAATGATAGTTTCCAATCATTTAATTATGTTAGGGAAATTTCAGTGGAAGTGAATAAAAACAACAAAAGATCTACTTCATCACAACGTGAAAAAAGTGATATATCATATTTCTGAAACTTTCTTGGAGAAGATTATTCCATGAAACCCCTCTGTTTTCTATGAATTTTCCACTCCCTTTTTAGGAATTCTACCACTGTTTTCTAGGATTTTTTTCCATGTTCTTTCTAGGAACTGACTTTTTTTTTTTTTAATTTCTAGATTGATTTCCACGAATTGCCTATTCTGCTTTCCACGGATTTTCCACGTGCATTCTATGAATATCCTGTCAAGCACTCAATTCAGTCTATCAAGAGGTAATTTCTATAAAACCTCACCCCTGCCTTTAAGGGCCAGAGCCTGTAAGTGGAAAGTATGATTGAATTGACTTCTTTTTGTTTGCATGTGGATGGAGGTAGAGTCATTACAAGATAAAACTTCCACAGGGATAATGAGTTGGTTAGTAGTTATGGTTGTGACATGGATTAATCCCCTTTCACATTGTAATATAACTCTGTTGGTCATGGTAAACAACTGCCTTCCCTGTATACATTTCTGAACATCTTTCAGGCAAGGGTTCTGAAAGGCCATGGTAGTTTAACGACTGCAATGACTTCAGCTTAGAAAAAAACACCAAGAAGTTGAAGAGAATCACATTCTAATGAATTACCCACTAAATTCAAGCTTACATCAGGTTTTACAAAACTTTGACACCCTTATTATGAATTTAAAAGTTAAAAGGATACACTGAATTTTATTTTAGGCTTTTATTCATCCCTGAATAATTAGTGAACCAGAAGACAATAGCCATGGGAACAGCATTCACACAATAGGGTCAGTATGAGCATAATGCATATGTGCAATTGCATTACTTAAATGATGAAAATATGGTGACAGGATGCACATGACCTGGAAAGAAGTTAAAATTAACATGCAACAGAAGGGGACATATAAGCAATCTACACAAAGAAAGCACCTGCCAAACTACAGGAAGACTGGTAGAGAAACAGCTGCAGTTTCAGTCTGTGCCTCCCACATGTGCATGTCAGGTATATATTTATTTCAATAATTCAGTGAAGAAGTTGAAAAGCAAAATTATGTTCGTGTGGACACCTGCAATCTATGTGACCTAATGACTTTCACATTGCATAGTGTGACCTATGTTACATACATTCCATTTGAAATGAAAGGGGAACACTTACTTTATCATAGCCCTATGAAACATAATGCAAGCCTACATTCCCATCATGGGAACTGCAGGACACTAATTTATGGTATGAGAGGTATGTAATACCGCATCACAGTATCACGGGTATTGGGGATGACAATGAAAACACAACCTATACTTCACTTCTCATGATGCTGCTTTTCTTGTCATTCTATCACTAATCAGAATAATGTAACAATCTCAGCTGACCTTCCCGCTTGGCTGGCTATTATATTAGTGAAAGGATTTGGTTTTACAACATGTTCAACATGAAGTAAGCAATATGGACTGGAAAAATCGTAAAAACATGCGATTATGAATGTTTTGTGGCACGACGCCTTTTTCTGCTACAACTTTGTTGGTTGTTCCCCTTCGCCAACACGGACTATTGTGATTTCTGTAGTTTTTGGTAAAGGACAAAAATTTACTAAGTGCAGCTTGTGTCTAGTTTTGGGACAGTTTTATGCCCTAGCAGGTGCTTCCATTGCATTCCTCAGATACTGTAGGCCTTTGATTAGCACTCATTAAATGACAAAAAAAGGCTTGTGTTGGGGCATTTCATCATTCATTGTATTTTTGCCTGCCACAAAACACTACTTCTGTGGCTGGCAACCACTGCCACAGATTCAAGCCACTCTAACTGGCACCTGGTCTATGCAAAATACTGCTCATTAGTCTGAGGAGTTCAATGTTGCCTTTTGGGTGACATTCCCAACTGAACTGTATATTGAAAAAAATGTAGACAGAAATACATGCCATAATATAACTGCACAGAGAGTAACACAAGCAGCTACAAGGAAATTTCTGGGAAAGGGGGGAAAAAACCTCCCAAAAAACCAAAATCTCAAACCCAAAGACCGGAAATACTACAGAAATTAATATTATCTAGCTTTCCCATGAGGATTAAAGAAATACAATTATATTAAATTTCAGAAGCCTGTACAGGTTTATTTTTCAAACAGTCTAGCCAGCACTCAATTAAATAACATGATGGCTAAGTTATTGTTAATTAAAAATGAACAGAGTTGCAAAATTAATAATAATTTTGAAGTCTAAGGAATGCTGAAACTGCTTTAGATCCATTTTCAAACTGCCTGTGTTATTACTGATGTGTATCTGGGTCATGCTACATTTTCTGCTACAAAAAACTATATAGCTACTATATTCCTCAGCCTACTGTACATTTAAGACCTACCTTTGCAGAGGCAGCAATTTCCTTTATTCCCTTGGCAGCAACATCTTTTATGATTGGTGTAATGAGACCTCGGTCTGTTGCCACAGCAATAGAAATGTCAATGGACTGCAGCTGCTTGCAGCCTTCTCCATCCCAGGTTACGTTCACATCTGGCATTTGCTAGAAGAGAGAGTAAAAAGACAGTGTTAAAAGAACGACGGTGCAATCAATTATCAAGAAAAAGGAAAATCCTTCAAGACAGAGCTACATACAGGCATTCACCAAATTAATTTGTGCATCACAGACTGCTGTCTGTAAATGAAGAACAGGTCACATCCGTCACCAGGACTGCCATGAGCAAGATGAAAAAAAAGCTGTGAGGGTCTAAGAACAGATGTACATGATTAGCTTGCATTTATTTTATTTAATTTAAACTTACTTTGTCAAAAAGCATGAATGTATGCTCCAGGAACTGAAAATGGCAGGGCAGCCAGAAGGTTTTTTGGTGCTGCTGGAAAAAAATTAACAAAAGCCTACAAATTCTTTCAGGAGTCACTGATTGCACCTAGCATGCAAAGCTACAAAGCAGTGTCTTTTCTCTCCCAAAGTAAATCACAGGATATTGACTTAAAAAGCATGGAAATGGACATCCTACTATACCCACATGTTGTTTTCCACTCATGTCTCAAGTATGACTCTCAACAAAGGAAGCTACAAATAGAATATTCTGCAGGTACACTCACTGTTACTCAGATGAGGTCCTCCTAAAATGAATCAGATTTTTTTTTTGTGTGGACTCAATTAAAATTGAGATAATGTTTACTGATAATTTCAATGAGGTTTTTGAGTTTACTATATAAAGCTGAAACAGTTTGGGGGGGGGGGGAGGGCAGAAAACTCAACATATAAGTGAAGTCTCAGGTAACTGGTCATAGATACTGTGAAAGTAATATTTCCGATAAATCCAAGATTAATATTTAATGACCTTAATGAAATTAGGAAGTTGACTTCACAGTGGAGAAGGTATTCCAGAAAAAAGTATGGAAGGGACATATTATCCCTACCTGAACTAACTCCACTATCTATCTCCCTACCTGAACTAACTCCACTATCTATCTCCCTACCTGAACTAACTCCACTATCTATCTCCCTACCTGAACTAACTCCACTATCTATCTCCCTACCTGAACTAACTCCACTATCTATCTCCCTACCTGAACTAACTCCACTATCTATCTCCCTACCTGAACTAACTCCACTATCTATCTCCCTACCTGAACTAACTCCACTATCTATCTCCCTACCTGAACTAACTCCACTCCTAGAAGAAGCGGTAGAAGCGGTGTAACAGTACTCTCCGCTCCTACTCTTCAACACCAGACTGTATATTTAAAAAAAAAAAAAAAAAAAAAAAAAAAAAAGGATGGTAGTACTCCTCTTTGCAAGTTAAATAAAATTCAGGAAAGTCCCACAGTATACACAGTTGTAAGATGCCTTCAAGAGGGCACTGTGCAAGTATGACTCTCTATATAAGGTATCCAAAAGAGATGGTAGGGACAAGGAGTTTCTCCTATCAACTTCAATATGATTAGAATAGCCTTAATTTTGATGTAGGCCAGACAATATTATTTTTCCCATCACTTCAGCAATGAAGGACTGTTTATTTTTAAAGGATGGCTGCTATAGTAGCTGTTGTTTCTAAGCCCAACCACTTATGGATATCAGCCTGGAAGCTTTCATTCCTTCCCTTACTCCTCCCTCCGTGTTCCAGGAAGCCAGAATTGTTTTAATGGGCTATCATCTGGTGAGCCCACTGGCACATTCACAAACCTCTGGGTGTCATATGGCAAGATCAAGCCAAAAAAGTAGAATTCATAATTGGACTTGTGATCCTAAGAACGTTGAAGGAGAAATTTAGCACGTTAAAGAACTGCTACAGGCAGTATCTTGAGGTGTTTGCCAACCAATTACAAAACCAGCCACTGTCAGTTCATTCAAGCTAGAAGAACATGTCTTGCATTGTTCAGAAAGAAAAAATTAACAAAATATTATTTGACCAGTGCTCAGAAAATAGTCGATAAAAGTGCCTTGAATTTAAACTCGCAAATGTATTCACACCACCGAATTTGGAGGTGCAGAGAAGCAGGTGGAGGTGGGTTTTCTTTTTTAACTAGTAGTCCACATATTTTCCTGAAACACTGACAGAAAGTAGTTGAGACATGAGCTTGATCATGAACTTATTTCCTGGTATATTGAGTTAAATTTTTTAAAAATTTATTATTTTAATAGTCAAACAAATGCTAGCATAGATCTGTAACAAAGCAATAGGACAGGACAGAATAGTTTAATGATTACTTCTGTACAAACACAATATTAATGTCCCATAAAAAACAAGCAAACAAAAAACCCAGAAAACAAAACACCTCAATTTCTTATAACCCAATGCACAAGAATTCCAGCTTCTCAGAATCAGACCTGGAACACCAATTCATTTATAACGAAAGACGCACTGATTTTACAAAGCTGTATGCATTATCATTTACTAGGTTTGTCTATTGAATTTCCTTTAAGGAAAAGGATGTTAAAAATGACATGCTACAGATGACTTTCTCATGTTCGCAGCACAGAACTATCTAATCCTTCAGTTCAAGATTCAAATTCTGTATTGTGTCAGCTGAAAATACTAGGAAAAAATAAATATTTTTATTTGTATATCAGAAAGAGAAATCATATTTACAGAATTCATTGGTTAGGTCATTTTGTGATGGCAGATAAGGAAATTTTGTGTTAAATAATGGCAATGAGCAACATGCATAACCCACAAGTATGCTCCTTCAAAGTACAGCAAAGCAGACTAATAGTTAAATGGACAGGAAGCCACTAGTCTTTTTTAAGTTTCAGGCAGCAATTTAAAAACCCACAAATAACAACAAAAAACTTTTATTATACAAGCAGAAGTAATAAAAAGTATATTGAATGTTTGTATTCAAGTAATTCTTTCACATATAGACAAATTGTAAACTAGGATTATATCCCATTGTCTTTCTTGACTGGTCTTTTTTTGTGTAGAAGAGAAAAACACAAAACCTAATCTTTCATTCCTTTCTCTCTGTCTCCTGTTCCTTTCACCTCTCTCTGGTACAGAAATTTGTTATCCCACACCCACAGCTAGCAGTTCACAGTAATTTTTGGATGTCACCATTTCCTCACATAAGGTCTCATTAGGCCACAAAAAGAAGCTTCTTGCTATGTTCACATCTAACAAATGCATACAAGCATATTTAGCTCCTCCTATTTCTCGTATAGAATAACTTTAATAAGTTTAATAACTTTAATAAGTTTTCTCCAGTCTATCCAATGCACAGAATTTCTCTCAGGCACTTGCTTATAAAACTGCCCAGAATCCTGTCTATCTTCTGTCAAAATCTATAGCTCTTGCAATTATACATTAATCTATAGCTCTTGTAATTATACATCAATATTTTGATCATGTTTGGCTAGAAATTTCTCAAGTCCATTCCAATGCAGTGTTCTCTCTTAATTGCATACATCCATGGGAATATTTCCCCAACTTAACTTCCCCCTTCAGCTTTTGAATAGTTAAAATAATCCTCATGAATGAGAAAAATGGCTCTCGCTCCCCTTCTGATGTTTTTATGTTGTTGTGAGGTAATGCAACTAGTCTGGATCCTTGTTCTGCTTTTTGTCTGTTTGTAGCCTTTAGAACCCACTGCTCAAACAATTCAATGATATCAGAAAAGTTTAGCTTTTCTAGGCATTTACCATATAGCTAGAAGGTGTGATCACTGTGCAATCAAGAAGGTATAGGTAACAAATCCAAGGCAATACCAAACTTCTTCAAAATCTGAATTCATTGTCATACAGAAGTACATTGCTTTGATGATGATGGCAAACTCCATAGGATAGTTGGAGGATCAAGCATGTCCCCCCCCTTAATTACCTTTCTACATGACAGATCTTCTCCAGCTGTTAGTGATCACTAAAAGACACTATTTCCTCCTGAGCCTTAAAAATACTGTCCTTCAGGCTGGTCAAAGCTCCCACCTATTCTAAAAGTAAGTGCAAACTGAATTTAAACCAAAACCACATCACTCCACATCTGTGTGAAACCATCACAGTTCTTTCTTTTCACAAGTTTGAAAATAAAATTAATTTCACATTATGTTTTCCAAGTGGTTATATTTGAGACACTCTGGACTAAGAGGAAACAGGTCCAAAGTGCGCGAGTTCTCCTAAAGAAGGATATCTGAAACCTTTCAGTTTCAAAAAATTAAGTGGCACTGGGAGTGTTTTCCAAGCAGACCAATCAACACAAATTGGAAGCCAATGTATCCAGTCCTACCCAGAGAATACGCAAATGGCTTATGGAGACTGTGAAGCCTCTGTAGCGTGGCATGGAATAAGTAGACTCTAATGAAATTTAAGATTTTAACTTCAGGATGTATTGCAATCCTTTAACTTTTACATTGACAAAAGGAACAATGACAATTCTTAGCAATGAGCAAAGATCGGTTGCCTGAAGAATTTTTAATTCAAAGCAGAGGTCACTGAATATGCCATCAGAATACATCTGAGGTAATAAACAAGATTGGTATAAGACTTCGATAAATATTTGTTTATAACTGTAAGAGAAAATAAGATGCAACAGCAAAGAATAGAAGATTCATCTTGCCAATGCTTTAGTCTGCTGACAAAGCATCTACCATTATCTGCAGATACAACTGTAGTAAGTGGATCTTTAGAGAATTTTACCTGGAGAGCTTAAAAAACCTGACAATAAGTGATAAAGAATTACAAGCCTTGCTATGATCACATTCATATCTTTATATAGGCTCATAAAATACCCTTGTCTCCTTGGTAGTTTACTATAAAACATTTTTTTTTTTTAAAGTCAAATTATTCACTTACCTTCAGAGTAACTGCAGTTGCCTTGATAATGAAATCATTTACAGATACTTTAATGTCATCTGCAAAAAGAAAAAAAAGGACAACAATCACTGCTCATAAGATTTGTTTATCAGCATTTGTGTGATGACAAGATTCCAGTGATTCAGCGGATTTGCTTCTTTGGAACATTGCCAGAAAGTAACTCATCTTCAAACTACAATCATAAAAGCAAGAAAACCTTTCTCTCCCTTGGAACAAAAGGAGTATCATCAAAAAGTGTCCTGAGCAGAGACATTCTTGCTAGCTGTTACTAGAAGGTCAAAAAAGCTGCAAACTTGAGTGTTACTACTCATTCTTATAAGTAGCAGCCCATATGTGTTTTATGCTTTACATATTTACTGTCTATGTAGAAATCTATTGTAGGATCTAAATATACAGAGACAATACTGGAGACTACTATTCTTTATGTAGTGTGATGCATAACTAGAATAATTGCAGAGATCAGCTTTTATTCAGCTATAAATCAGAAGTATTCTATTCTCCAGTAACCTTTGGGGCCTTATAATGTAAGAATTAGCAGGGCGAAGGCATCTGCCAATCCTTAAAATGGGCTAACAATATATTCTTAAGCAGGCTGCAAAATAATATGAGTGACAAAGTTGTTAAATTAAAAGCAAAGCTACACACAAAAAAAAGGCAGCATTAGCCAGAAGCAGATAAAATAAACTTGAGAGGACTGGATTTTTTTGATGTGAGCCTAAGAAATACTGCATAACACTTAGTACATTTGCTTCCTTGCCCCAAAAGCTGAGGAGAAAGAAGAGATGGCAACAATGGCTGTATTTGCACTGCATTATTTTTTTCCAAGTTTTAGGAGACTGAAAGTACTAAGATTAGGACTGGCAGAAGAAGCAAAGACAGCAGTGTGCCCAGGTGGCCAAGAGGGCCAATAGCATCCTGGCTTGTATCAGGAATAGTGTGGCCAGAAGGACCAGGGAGGTGATAGTGCCCCTGTATTCGGAACTGGTGAGGCCGCACCTCGAATACTGTGTCCAGTTTTGGGCCCCTCAATTCAAGAAGGACATCGAGGTGCTGGAGCGTGTCCAGAGAAGGGCAACTAGGTTGGTGAAGGGTCTAGAGAATAAGTCTTATGAGGAGCAGCTGAGGGAGCTGGGGTTGTTTAGTTTGGAGAAGAGAAGGCTGAGGGGAGACCTTATTGCTCTCTACAACTACCTGAAAGGAGGTTGTAGAGAGGTGGGGGTTGGTCTCTTCTCCCAAGTAACAAGTGACAGGACAAGAGGAAATGGCCTCAAGCTGCGCCAGGGCAAGCTTAGGTTGGAAATTAGGAAAAACTTCTTCACTGAAAGAGTAGTCAGGTATTGGAACAGGCTGCCCAGGGAAGTGGTTGAGTCCCCATCCCTGGAGGTATTTAAAAGACGGGTAGATGTGGTGCTTGAGGACATGGTTTAGTGGTGGACTTGGCAGTGATAGGTTAATGGTTGGACTCGATGATCTTAAGGGTCTTTTCCAACCTTAACAATTCTATGATTCTATGAAAGACTATAGATACAATGCATAATATGCCACATTTGCTACAAGATTATCCTGAAGATGCATAATATTTACACAATATTAAATGCATAATTCTCACAATAAAAAGCTTACATTACCACCATCATCACTGTTGTCAGCTGAACAGATTAAGAAGCAAAACTACTTCATTTTCGTGTCTGGTTTATGGCATGTAATACATATACCTTTAGAAATGCTTTTGTAAAGGGAAAATTATTTATAGATAGTTATATTAAGTGAAATCTTCTTAAGTGATCATAAATTTGGAGGAATGAACCAAGTATCCACTTACCACATAACTGACCTGCAACCTTTGCAATATATATGTATAAGAAGAGAGCCAGAATTGTAATGTAACACAATGGAATTTGCAAGTACTATGTTGCATTAACAGAATTTCACATCAGACAAACCCGTATCTTGGTCACCAAATATATTTTGGTATTTTATATTTTGATTTATACATTATATTCTTAATCCTTGGCAAAAATGTCACTGTCCACTGGGGGGCAGGAATACAGTGAAAATATAGGAGCACAGTTAAACAAAGTATGTCTGACAATATTTTACCTTCAATCATTGAAGTTTACAGTAGGGATAACTGCTGTATTTTACCCCCAAAACAAAGAAGCTTACAGTAGGGAATGCTCCATAAAACTTCCACATTACATCTCATCATGTAGTAGAAAGCACCATCAGAAAAAAAAAACCCAAAACAAAACACCCGAACATCTACCAGGACAACCTCTGCAATTCAATTTTATGCAAAGACATATGGCTCTTTCCCATCCCTACATTTAAAAAAGAATATTCATTAAGAATCCACAGCAGCAGGAGAGATGTGAAAAAATTTAAGGGAGCATTCCTAAGACAAGTTTTTACTTCATTTCTTATGACCTGCTGCTGTTTAAAGAAAATATCAACATCATAAATTGTCTTTGACATTAACTTGTGAATAAGATATCATTAAAAAATAAATCAGGTAGAAAAGTGACCTGGGTACTCTTGCATTAAAAAGCAGATATTCAAAACTCCAGTGAAAGGAGAAGCAGCTCCTGTATCATCATCTAGAAAATCTGAATATACCAGTCTAATTTAATTTAGGACCTCACAAATGGATAAACAAGTGTGGGCTAGTCACCAGTACATAACAGTAGCCCTCCAATGTCAGCATTCTAGTCCCTAGGTGTACAGCTCTGTGACACTAAGCTGAGAGAAAATTCACTCACAGGGTAAAGCCCCAGGAAACGCAAATGACTATGAAGTACCCTAACACTCCTGGAGGCCTTATGTCTTGTGCTATAATGCCACATCAAAAGATGTCTGTATTGGGATACCCCCAGGAAAAACAAAACAGTCTAAATTGCTAGAAATACCTGGTTGCAAGCAGATCTTTTGTTATATCAACAAAAACATAGGTCAAGGAGAGAGAAAAGAGTATCAACAACTTTGTCAGACAGGCATATCACTACATGAACACTTACCTGTGTCTAAAACCTAGCTGATGCCTCTGTATATAGAACCTTTCAAGGCTAACTTCATTAGGTTAACCTTGAAAACCCTTTTCTACACATCCACGCGATAACCTGTTCATGTAAAGAAATTTAACTTGGACCTTGAAGACACTTTTTGATGTTGCACTGTGATAGCAACAAAACTGTTTTTTAACCTTGCCCCAGGGGCAAAGCTTTCAGTAAATCAAAAATGCTTCTACTGTTGAGCACTAGCATCTAGATTACCCAAGTGGGGGAACCCTATTAAAGATTTAAGCTGGAAGAGATGCCACATATAAAAGCTAGAGTATTATTCTGGGGTGGAGGGCCAGGGCAACAACAAAAGTTGGAGTTTGTATTTCGTTGACTTAAAACTGATAGTTGTCTCCTGAGTGACAGAAAACCATATTTTGCTCTCTACCAAATTATTTATTACAGAGAAGTTATTTAATGCACATTGTGCAATGAGTACTTTGCACCTAAGAATAAAGGGGCACATGAAAGTATATCTCTCCCTGGGATAACAAGAAATGCCAACTCTTACCTCCCTGTGCATTTGTACAAGTGCCTTATCAATGAAAGATTCACACCCATCCGTTTTTCCAAAGTTTGGTACCCAGTTCTTTTCTTTCAAGAACTGAAAAGCGATGTGACATCAGGGTATCTGTTCACAAAACCAAAAACTGTTTTGTTACTGCTCATTGCTCTCCCTTTCTTCTCTTATTTGATCTTTTCTTATTTGACAGCCCAAATGAGTCTTCTACCTCTAGCATGCTCAAATACATTTCAAGTTGCAGATACCCCAAAAGATCACCTGAAATACTATTTGGACTCATCACTTCTGCGAAACCAACAAGTTTTCCTTCAGATTCGCTTTAATTCATTTCAATTATCAGTAAAGCATCAAATGAAAAACAAGATTTTCACAAATCATATTGATTAAAATACTGTGTTTCCAATTATGTATAAAAGAATAATCTTAACATTAAAAAAATGAAATATACATGATACACATTTTTTCCAGGCTGTCATTTAAGGTTTCTCTAAAACATTGCTTAGCTACTGCAATTTGACAGAACCACACCTCAGGGGGACCACCCTCTAGAACAGACCTCAAAAACTGATTGTAGGACCCATCAAATTCACTATCGTAACTCCAGAACTACTTACACTGAAAGCCCTCCAAGCTGACATCTTTTCTTCCTTTAGTCTTATTTCCTCCTCATTCTTATTTTCAAGAAATGCAGCCTTTAGCCGTACAGCAATACTTTGTAACCACTCACATTTCCTCCCCCGTCAATCTTTCAAGCTTTCTTCCTTGTCAGCTTGGATTAGGTTCTTCATCCTTTCAAAAGTTTTGTTAAACATAGCTGTACTTACTACCTAGAAAACTGTAACTTAAAAAGGTCCTCTTACTCTTTCATGACTTTTAGAAGTCATTACTATATTTTGCTTTGAAAATAATAACTGACTGATGATAACCAAAGTCTCAAAACTGACATAAATGCTGAAGGTAATTTAGAATTCTAAATGGTAGATTTTTCTTTAATATTACTATCACATGCAGCCTCTGAAAAAACTGTTCAGTAAAATGTTATAACTCAAGTTGAATGAATGTGCAATAATTGATGACTAACAGTGTTTCTCTTTTTACAGACTTGTGATTTGGGGTCAGTTTTCTTGGCTAGTGTTCAGACTCCTCTAACTGGCTTGTACAAGTGTGAAGATATTTGTGGCCTGATACTGTGAGTAAGTCTCTAGGTTTCACAGACTTCAGTTAAACCTTAGAACATGCAGCATTTCTCAGAACTGGACTTAATTTGTGCAGGTTAAATAAAGTCACAGCAATGTCAGCAATAGGTGGCCCCAGCTTTCACATTCTTGCTCTTCTCTAAATGCTTCAATAAAGGAGAAGAGAGTACTCTCTTTCTCAATCAGTACAGTAATAAAAATGTAAATTAAAACTATCCTGCTATGCTATACTGAATGCAGAGTTCACATGGCTTTGGAAAACTATCATTTGAACCTGAACCTATAAGCTTTCAAACCATGATAGCAATGATGAAGCTTTAGAACAAAACTTGAAGTGTCACATGTCACTGCCTTAGATATATACATATTCACTTTTCATTATTGTGGTAATGTCTGAAACAGCATATGCTATTAATTCTATTTCTACTACTTGGTGTAATAATGAGGATACACATCTAAAAGCTGAACTATTGAGAACAAATGATTTAAATGGTACCAGAAAAAAGGACTAATTGAACAATACCAAAAAGAATCCATGTGAGATTGTTTATGTACCTTCCTCTTGTGCAGACAGTTGTATTCTCCCATGAATGTTTTTAAAAACAAACTTTCATTTTAAAAAAAAAGAAGTACAGCAGGAGGAAAAAAAACTGTTTTCTCCTCATTATAAAATAATGGGCCTTGAGAATTTTTTACCCAAGTAACAAACTTAGTACCAGGCTATGAGGTGTATGTGTGCATGTCTCCTTCAGCAAAAAGAACTTCACTACTTGCTTATGCAGCCTGAACAGTATGGAAAATGAGATTCCATAAAATGGAATGAATGATGAATGAAAACTAAATTTATAAAGTGACAGGAATTAATCTGTGTGCCTGGAATAGTATCTTAACTTTGCAGATATTGAAAAGTCAAGTTTTGTAAACAAACGATTCATTCACCAGCATAATTAGCTAAACCTATCAAAAGAAAAAGTAATCAATATTTTCCCAATTTGATTTGAAAAGGGATCTCTCCTTTAAAAGAATGAAAATTAATTTTAAAAGCTATGCTTAATTAGTTTGGCTGCAAATGATAAAGTAGACAGCAACTGATCTCAACGGATTTCCAGCAGATAAAACACAACAGATTTCATGTCATTTTAGGCAGAGATAAGATATTGTCAAGTCAATAAACAGTATTGCTAACCTCAGACATTAGAAATAAATATTATTCGTTGTGAAGAATATTCCACATTTTATAGAAACTTAAGACCAGAAGAATCACTTACAGATATTGCAGTCATACTACATGATCTTGACTAATATATCAAATTCTGCCTTAAAACCGGATACATTTCCTGAGAAGGCTACTCCTCCTGAAGAGTTGCAGCCAAACCTCATTTCTCAATGTGTTAGAATTAGAATTCCATGGAGAAGCAGGAAATTGAAGGCAGGCATTGCCCCCACGCAGGCCTGTCTTCCTTCTCCTCAGTTACTGCTTCCTACTTTGCAACATCCCCTCAATTATGCTTGTGTAACTGTTTTACAGGTCCGATGCCAAAATGTATTACTGGATTGGGACAGCTTAAAATAACTCAAATTTTAGCATCATAGGGAATGAAGATACTACAGAGGCAGAAACATGCAGCACAGGTTTTCAACTGTTAAATCCAGCTTTTCTGAGAAGAAAAATATCTCAAAAAAATCTATAACCTCTGCAAGTAGCTTAAGAGATAAGTGAAGGTGGAGGATGAGACTGAAAAATGATAGTGAATTAATTAATTCATTTTTTTCAACAGCTTACGAGATTGGTGACAGAGATATGATCTTGCTGAGAAAAATAGACTAATAGTGTAACTGCTCAACAATTCTCTCTGATCTTATTTCATTATGGTCCTTTAAATTCTTGTTCAAGATGTGTATTTAATGGAAAATAGTCTTATAAGTGTGATGGAAAAAAGAAACATTACATTACAAAATAAATGTTTCCTCAGGCTTAAATATCTCTGAGTCAAAAGATACAATTTTTAGAAAATCCTCTAACTCAAGGTGAGTTACTGAAGAGCAAGACGCCCTAGATTAATACAAGTCTAACCTACTCAGCTGTAAATTTGGCTTGATCAAATTAACTTACAGATGTCAAAGCTTTATGAAAGCATTTGTTTCAATATTTCTGACACTGGTATTTATTTATTTATTTATTATTTATTTATTCTTTACAGAATATTAAACCACCTACCAAATTAAAAAAAAAAGAAAAAAGAAAAAAGAATGAAAAGCTTTAGTAACTGCAGGCAATTGCAAGAACTGACCTAATATAAAACAATGCTTTCCTAAAGAGTTTCCACAGGTTTTGGTTTAATACCTTCACGAACTACAAAATTGAAGCCACTTCCTGTAGACAACATTAAAATCAGTATATTGACCAAATAGTTCTAAATATAATAATGTTGAATTAAATTAAGAAGATTATGATGTTAAAGTAATAAAAAAATTCATTCAGTTTTTTTACCCAACTAAGTAGAAGTCCTTAAACAAAAAGGCACTAAGCAAACAACACTTTTGTGATATTCTGCATGAAAATGAAGCACCTGCCTGAAGAGAGTTCTATTGAAAAATCCTCCTGTTTTTTAAATGCATGTCACATATACTTTGTTGAAGTAAGATTTGGGAAAGAAGATTCTAGTCTGCATAGTTAATTTTGAAACTATTAAAACATCCTATTGCCCAGTACACTCAGCTGGTTTTAGCAAAAACAAAAACAGTTTTAGCAAAAACAAAGCAATCTTTGATTATGACCTTAAACTTCAAGAACTTTTTCTAAATAAGTCACTTCAGTGAATACAAGTTGAGACAATAAGGGAAAATTTGATTTCTTAGTCTTATACAAAAACATTTCTGTATAAATAAGACACAGTGGACACATTATGAAAATTGGGATCTACACATACATATATATTGAAATTCATAGCTTTTAATCCGATTCTCAATATATATTTTAAAATTATCCAGTTTTCTGTGGGACAGATTTCTATTCCAACAGCTTAATATAGGTTTAAGCATATATATAAATTTCAGTGAAAGAGATAACCCTGCCTCCTTCACATTAATACCATTACTTTGCCTTCAAGAAGCATTTACCATGAATTGGCTAGCATGTGATAAAATCTCGCTTTCTTTCCTCACAATGGATAAAGCCATTCTCACTCAGAATTTGAGAGGCTACATTAGCTTTCCTTTTCCAGTAAATTCAAGAAAGAGGCCAGCAAAACTAAATTTTAACATTGTATGTAGAAGGACAGAGCATGAGTGTATTTTAATTTTAAGCTTCCCCTATTATTTTTCACATGAATAATCTGAGATTTTAACCATCAAGAAGCTAAATATTGCTGCATCTGGATGGAAAGAAACAAAAACCTACTAGACAATGCGTAGTCCTGTGTTAAACTGCAGTTGTCTACAGAGTGTTGTGTTAGTTGGAAAAGGAATACCTCTGTCTTGCTATATAAGTTGTCCAACTCAATAATCTCAGGGAACTACAGCTTGAGTCCAACATACAGAATAATGAAAAAGATTATTTGAATGCATAGTGTTCTGCCTATACAAAAATCTACGCCTCCTGGGCAAGATTATGTAAGCAAGACATACTATGCATTAGTACAACATATAAACAAAATAAAAATCAGTAAAAAATAAAATAAAAATCAGTAAATCAGTTTAATCACTAACCTTTGGCCAATTCTTTTCTTAATTTCAAAATAGCATCAATGTCACAGTCAGTAGCAGCATATGCATGAGGTATAGTAGTTTTAGACTCTGTTAATCTCTTAGCAATAACTCTTCGGATGTTGCTAGCTGGGATTTCTGTGAATGTGCCCTGAAAGAAATCATATGCTGCATATTAAATATCAAGAGAGCAAACATACTTCCCCTTTGCTGAAACAGGACTCCAGCACTGATGCGTTATCATCAGCGACTCCTGCTCACTTCAAATATCCCCTAGATAATCAAAAAGCGATATATTCCAACTACTGAAATTAAAATGATTAAGACCATTGAGTGTTCTAGTCTATTCCACTTAACTTGGATCAACACAACAGGTTTTATAGAATAAAGATAGCTTCACTTTACAGTATAGAATTAATCCTACTATTCTAGCAGACTGCTTAAAAAAAATATTTCCAAATATTCAGGCATTAATTCTCAGCCAGAGTATATAAGCACTGTTCCATCTGCCAGACCTGGCATATTGCTCAGAATATGTTTTGTTCCATTTAAATTATAATAGAGTATTTCCTCAGTAAGCTAGTGCTTTTTCAGTTCCCTGAGTGGTTCCTTAAGACAGGCTTTACTGCATATCTTTTTTGTTATTCTTCCCTCTCCTTCCAGATATATTTAGTAATGTTTCAGTGCAGAAGTTTTCCCAACTTCTTCATAGAACCAAGTCAACTTTCAAGGAATCTCTTGAAATATCAGTGACTACAGAAAGCAAGAACATAAGTGATTCTGTAGAACATTATTTTATATACCTAACCTATAGCACATATACTACATACTGAGTAGTGCTCAACACACAAGAAATTGCAATATGTGTGTTCTGGTGCAACCATAGAAACTTTTTTTTTCTGTGATGGAAAAAAGTTTGAGCTTTCTGTGCTTTGTTTGGTTCTTTGTGCAGTGCAAAAAAAAAGCGGCATTTTCTGAATATTATGAATTGTAGCTACATTGTAAACTTCAGCTTATAAAGACACTTCACATTTACTTCTAGAGCCAGAAAGGTTTTTCCCACCATTTTTCACAAAAGCTTTTCAATTTCTACTCATGTGCATTTCAGCATGGGCACTTATTCTTTAAAAAATAATTTCTGGTATTTCTAACATTTCAAATTAATATAGAAACTGTATTTAGGTGCTAGAGTTTGCAAAATTAGTCTTCAAAGCAACCACTAAGCCCTTTCCTTCCTTGCTTCTTGACAACTCATCAATGGACATTTACATATACTTATATTGCAGGAAAGCAAATGAATGAAGTACAGTAAAAGAAAAAAAATCAGGATTCAAGTTCCTCCGAGACTGGAAATACACACTGACATACTGATCCTGCAGGGATTGAGGGAAAGAGTGTATTGTTGATTTCCAAACTAGAGGCATCTTCTTGTTTGGGGACTGAAATAAAACTGCTGCCTCTCTGACTTTCCCCTTTCCAAGGCCTGCAATGTAAATTTTTTCATGGCTTCAATTTTCAAGTTACACAAAGTAGTGTGCAGACCATAATTTCGAAGCTCTGCAGTTTGAATTACACTGCTTTAGAATGACACAAACATACTAAAAACTGCACATGACTGGGCTTGGCATCTGGGTGGCCTTAGTTTCCTTCGTCTCTCCAGTTCTGGAAATCTCATATAGCTACTTAAGTAGCCATAGCAATATTTAGCTGTAGCAAGGTTGAGGACTTAACAGAAACATTACCATTGCAGCAGGTTGTCCTGGTGTGGAAACTGGTGGAACTGCTGGCCTTGGATAAGCAGAAGTCACAGCTGTTGCTTCCAAAGCAGAAGGCTGGGGAGAAGCTGGAGAAACCACAGGTTTCAATTCACTGGGTTTGCCCTTCTGCTTCTCTTGCAGAAGTTTGAGAGCATCCCTGGTGATTAAACACAGTGAAATACTGACAACAAAGAAACTATTTCAAAAATTCCCAAAGTATTACTATTCCATCACTTAATTAATTACTCACTTCTGTGCATTTAAATTTCTGTTGTCAAACCAAACATTAAGAAGGTGATTATTATTAACTGATATGAATTTTGTGTTTCTTTTGTGATATCTTTTTAGTAAAGTCTCATTAACATCTGTGAATGAAAGGGCTTGAATATGCAGTAACAGAAAACATTTGTGTCAGAGAAGCATAACATTCATCATCACTAATTGTGAGTGTACAAGGTACCTTGTGAATTGCACTAACAATTCTTCTAAACATCAGAGTACACTTACTCAGGCTATAAAGTCTCAAATAAAAGCTGTTTCATGTTATATTTATAATCATTTGGATTTAATGTAATTAATTAATTAGTGCTCACATAGTACATTTATCATTCATTTTTCTGTACCTTTCTGACATAAATATGCACAAGCAGGTGTAGAAAGTATACAAGTCCATACTTCATAAGCAATTTGAAAGACAGCACCACATTAAAGAACCAAAGCCAAAAAATGAGTAACATCTCACAGTCCCAAGTGTGGCTGAACCTTGACTACTCTATAAGCATTATGCCCAGGGTCTTTATACTGATATAGTAACCACAACAAAACTTCCCTCTTGTGGGCACAGTATGACAGACATACGTAAACTCCCGTCTTTACGCTATAATACTACATCTACCCTACGTGCATTGTATCTATAGAGCAACATGCTAAAGATTAGCACCTATGAAGCTAAGTAAAAAAGACTGCATTTACACTACTACTGCCAATTGAAAGGGAAATAAGCTATGGTAAAATTTCTGTTTTGCAGTTGCACCTATACTAGTGACTTCTTAGAAGAGCTGTGCTCCAGATCTGATAACAAAAGTCTGTATCATATACCCTAGATAAATCTCTATCACTTCATGAAGACATCAACACAGCATGTGCACAAAGGTTTACGTACACAAGGTTTTATTACATAAACTGGCACAGGAAATTAAAAATAAATGTAAAAATCAGACTACTTACGACCATATCATGGCTTCGACACATAAGCCATAAATACTAAACAACGAAGCTATCTAATTTCATTACATTACTGTTTGAGTGACAGTCTGTTCTTGGGTGAGAGTCAGTAGTTTGTGTTATTAAATTTTTGTAGAAAGGACAAAATCTCAGAACATTATGCGTTCTTAGTTCTTCCTAACAAAGTTGCACTCCAGGACCAAGAACTGAAAACTCAAAAGCTCTGTATGTTCTATATAGTGCCTTTTACTGATTACTGACTTGCTTCAATATTATTTTTAGATTCAATACATACTTCAGCAAATGATATTAAAAGCAAACAAAAAAAAATGACTGAGCTCAGGATGTAAATTTGTCATTATAACATCATAACAAGTTGTTACTTGTTTTCCCAGATTAACATGTTAGCCAAAATTTGTTATAAAAATAAGTGTTTAGTATTTAAGATAACTACTATATCGGGGAAAAAAAAATAGATTTCACTGAATGAAAATCACCCCCTAGCATTACATTTTGAGACAAAAAAAGTAACTGCATGACACAATGCAATGTTCCTAGTCAACATATTAGAAGCTACCAAAAATTACCTAAGGGTTTTAACTTGGCAGTCATAAGACAGACCATCTGCTCATTATATTCCATAATACGTAAAATAAAGCTTTTATAGCTTCTTATATATTTTAAAGCTAAGGAAATGCTTTAAAATTACTTCCATATATTATGCAAATGACAAAAACCAGATGGTTCTACCTATCATAGCCAAGTCAAAATACTTTAATAATTTTGGTGACTCAGTGTGTTAACTGAAATATGTATTGACAAAATTGAGCTTATTTTTAGGTTAGAAGATTCACTCAGGATTTGGAAACTCATGTGTGAGTATGAAAGATAAATATATATATAATATATATGAAATATGATTTTTATATATGTATATTTATATTTTATATATTTTATAAATATTTGTTATACATACATATTAAAATAATTTCCCTTCCACCAATTCCACATGATTTAACTGATTAAGAAAAATAGGTACAGCAATGTTATGACTATCATGGGTGCAAGCCTGCATATAAGTAGAGCTGGAGGAGGCATCAAAGCAAATCAAATTAAACAGATTTCAGTACAAGTCAGGCAAACAGACATTTTATTAGAACTGGAAAAGGAAGGGTTGGATACATCTTTCCAGCTACTCTATAAACCTCTATCAACATAGGATAGTAATGCAGAAAGATGAGAGAGAGGGATAACAAACATGAAAGAGAGCAGTCTCCTCCCCAGAAAAGATACCAGAGCTTGGTAAACATTTATTAAACAAAAATATGCCTTACAAAACTGTTATTAAAATTCAGAACACCTAAAAATCATTAAGGATCCCATGGTGCAACAGGAGGTGCACAGATTGACACTAGTTTCCTTTAGTGGCAGTTACTGTTACTAAATTGTCCCAATCTCCTTTCATCTGAGCATCTGATTACTCAATTCATAGATTTCCTGGAAGAAAGAAAAAGGTGAGCAGAGAATGTTACACATCTGAAACTTCTGGGTATCAGACTTACTGCACTATCAGCTTTATAGAAGGAACTCATCCCTCCATAATGGCAGCTGACAAATTGCACACAGCATAGATCCCACTGTAAGTCATGTGAAATGACTCTCTGGAGAACAAGCACTACATTTGCATGCTGTGCCTTATTTGCAAGCCAAAAATGCGAATGCCTAAGCAGCTCCGAGATACCAAATGATACTAACTTAGTGATAGATGGTAGGAAGGTACAGATGGGAGGAACACAGTTCCTCAGAAAAAACACAGTTATTATTGGTAACTAGCCCCCCCCCCCTTTTTATGGTTGCGTTTATAAATACCTAGATCACTAGTAAATAGGATGAGAAAGGGCAGAAGTAGCCTGAAACAATCAACAATTTTAACATAGCTCTTCCAAACACAGTGTCTGAGCTGATGACTAGGAACATGGTGCAATCTTTGACGGCAGTTGTGAGTTACTTTGTACTGACACATCAATTTTCTAGTATATTTCTGAAGAAAGCAGAGGATATTGCTTAAAAATAAAAAAAGCTGCTACTCCATAAAACAAAAACAAGCAGGAAGAAGACAACAGTAATTCAGCCTTGCACAGATACATAAGAGAAATAAAGTATCAGCCTACTAAGGGAGGAGATTATGACAGAGAAAGCTATTAAGTGAAAGCTCCTATTGCTGTTAAAAGTTTTAGTGAATTGAATTTAAAAATAGAAAGTTGGGGGGAAAGAATCTTGCTTGCTTACATTACTCACTTTCTTTGTTTCTTGTAATCTGGTGAGCATGAGCCCTGTTCAATAAGGTAACTCAGAGTTTAAAAGTGAAAGTGAACTGGCAACACTCCTTCAAAAGAGACATGAGCCACTCAGCTATAAAGCATGGCATGTATTTTAACAGCAATCTCAAGTTAGCAAAAGAAATATTTCCCTGAATATCTGTAGCAGCTCTCTACAAAAATCTGCAACATAATAGCAGAGCCTGCAGGCATCTGAAAGATTAACACCATTTCAAAAGAATGGTTAAAAAAACCCCAGACAGTCTGTATCTTAAAGCGACATTTCCAAGTCAAATCTTTTATATGGAAGAAAGCAGTTTTGAAAAACAGAAGATTTGTTAGATAATTCTCATAGCTACAGAAAAAAAATCTTTGGTACATCTCCATGACAACTAGGGAACGTTAATTAGGTAGCTCAAAGTCCTAGAGGGTTTCCACCTGCCACAGCCTAGTAATACACCATAAATTACCATTGCACTTACATAATTAAGAAAAAACTATCTCTGATAATTTGCTGTTACATAGGACATTATATCTATTCAACTCCTTATTTTATCTCATCTCAGCCAAATACCACAGGAAGAAGTTCTGAAAAAAAAGTAGACTTCCACTATCTCCTTCTCTGGGTTCAGTTCCAAGTTACACTGACGTGGTTGTGTTTGAACGGAACTAAAATTACAGCAGCTAACAAGGTCTGTGTAGATGAATGATGATATTTGTCAAAAGGAATAATTTTACTGAGAACAAAAATAAGTATTCCTGCCAAAATCCTCAATCCTCCAATAACATACGCACTACTGTGAAGATAATGCACCATTTCATGGCTAAGGGCTCTGGATCTACCACAACAGGGTTTTATACACAGGTTCCTCACTCCAAGGCTTGAGCGCCAATCATTACATCAGAACACTCAAAAAGTATAGTAAACTACGAGAAGCCTGATCATAATAAACCACAGGTTTGTAAACAAACATTCTTTAAATCAAAGATGGGAAAAAACCCAAAGATGGGAGAAAAACAGAACTCTGGATTTCTTACCATTACACTTCATTGCTCTCCCCAGCCTAATAAAAAAGGGAACAAATTAAATCCTGACAGACTTCATAACTGAACTTCAGTGAAAGAAGCAAAAGATGTGAACTCACCTAAGAAAAGGAGTTGAAGAAAACAGGCCACTGCTATTTTATTTTGGCTCTGAATACATCTCTGAATAGCAAAATTCTTGAGATCCACAATGGTAGCTAACAGTGGTGCCTAGAAGTTGATAGCCACCATCAGGCTGAGCTGCAAGAAATGTGATGGCAGTACCATGCAGCTCAGATGGTATATAAAAACAAAAAGATTTTTTTTTTTTATTAAAGGCTACTTACAATATTTCCTAACCTATTCTCCATATCTTCTCAACAAGTTTTTCAGATTTAATTAAGCCATTCCCCCATAGAAAAAACTGCAACAAAAACTTGGCTTTTTAAATAAATGGACTTTTCAAGTTCATGGAGATTGCTCTAGGTTCAAAGGAAGAAATAAGGGAATACGAGGTTGTAGCTTTACTGAAATATCTACATACTCTTTAGTGAAGATTCCTCGAGGCCCAGAAGGTGTAATATTGCTTGGATCTAGTCCATGCGTCTCCAGAATGTTGCGAGCTGCAGGACTTAAGCGAACCCTAAAGAAATGAGGAGAAAAAGAAACTATTTAAACAATAAGATTAACTTATTTCATTTAATGTATATCAAGAGAAGCTATACAATATATGCTCTAGTTCAGAAGCAACAGCTGGGGAAGAAAACAGAGTTTTGTACAAAGGCTGTGATCCTAATGCTGAAGTCAGCCTATGCCCCTTCACCAAGCTTTAATGCAAGCTTGAATTTAAAAACAAAGTAATGTCTTTAAAGAGACCAAAATAGAGTGGAAAACTCATCTCCAAACTTTCCTCTTACAGTAGCGATGCAATATACTTGCGGATTCTTCTGGATAAAAGGTCATCAGTGAGGAACCAAATATATTTTTTAAGACCAGCTTGTTATAGTAACATTAAAAAATGAGTTTCAGGAGCTCAGACAAGAGGGTGGCTCATCTCTATTATTTGTTTGGCTAGCTGTAATTGCATCATTAATGCAGCTTAATTCTAATTATAACATTACCTTTGCCCTAGCTTCCATTTTATTTTATAGGATTGATTTAATGAAATGGCTACTTTTTCGGAAAGCAAAAGCCATACAGATGTAGTTGCATAATTTGGTATGTGTTTTAGAAGACTAAATATTAAGCCCTCCCACCCTCAAACATTTTAATCGGCATATACCCAAGATATACCATAATACTAGTAAACCTGTACCTGCCATCTTGACCTAGATGGGGTATGCTCAATGGTAACATTTCTGCCTGGAAACATAAACAGTGATCAACTACAAAGCACAGTACATAGCTACAGAGCACCCCGTGCACCTTAGCATAATTTGCTTTCTGAAATGAGGAAAAACCCCAACATGTAAAGAAGAGATTTCAGAATCCTTAAGAGACAAAAGCAGCAACATTTTCATAAAAGAATAAATACGTGGTTTCAAGTCTTTCCACAAAATCTCCAATTCATTATTTCCCAAAGGAGACTATATTTGCACCACATTGAGTTCTAAGAACTGCCCACAAGCCCTTGCCAAAAAAAAAAGTGTCATATATGATCACTTGATTCCAAAGATGCTGACACATCTCTAACAGTTGCAGTGAAAGAGGTACACTTCTGATGTTCTTTGGCACTAAAATGCAAGACTTAATCCTTTCAAGGATCCTTTCCTTGGATCATCCTCCTACTATAGGCAATGTTTAGGCAGTGACGTCAATTAATTGTCTTCCACTTGCATGAGAAGAGCCTAAATGCTGACAGCAAAAGTAAACATGGCAAACCAGATAGAAAAGATAATGAAGTTTGGAGAAACAAGAAAACAAAACCAAAAACCAAACCAGAAAATAAAAAAAGAAACAAACAAACAACCAAAACCAAACAGTTTGCATAGCACACTCTACCAAAATTAGTTTCCTTTTCTTTAATAGGCTGTAATTTTACAGCTTTTGTGTTATCGCAATTCACTCCAAATAAGGAGTGATACCTCCAAGTAAGGTACATCCTGTGACACAAACCAGTGATTTATACATTACTGTTACGTAACACTTTGGAGTTAATTTACTCCCCCTCTAAGATGTTTGCAATGCTTAGAGTACCCTAACAGATCAAAACAAAACTAACAAAGAGTGCCTAAACCCAGTTTTGAGTTTTTTGCATCCCATTGTTATGAAAATAAGAAGAAATTTTTTCTAATATCAAAAGTGCAAGAGCTTGGAAGGGTTTTGGAGTGTGCCATTTGTTTGTTTATTTTTTCTCCTAAAAAAGAAACAGAAAAAAAGTTATAGGTAAACTGAGCATCTCATGCATAAGCATTAGCGTCCATCATATATAAACACAACTTCTTCCTAATCTAAGCTTAGAATCCTTCATAAAGCAATTGTATGTCATAATAAAAGCACGTCCATAGAAGGTCCTTTAATAAAACTATGTTGTTCAAATTGACTTATTAGGCTTACAAGCAAAGAAATATTCTGGGCAGGCAAGCTTTATTACCTCACACATACTGAAACACTCTTTTAAACTAACAGCTTAATTCTAAGTAAAAACTGACAAAAGATTCTTCTTGGTTCAGCTCTACTGATCTAACTAAATAAGAGTTCCACTTCATAACAAATATATAAACTTACTGCAATTTTCCAGGTTGATGTTCCAGTTTAGGAGGGGCTGAAACTGAAGGACCTGCTGGAGTTGAGGTAAGCACAGGTGCTGGTGGAGCCAGAGAAGATGGATCACTATGATCAGCTGGTATTTCAACTTGTTTCCAGTCCTGTCCTTCCTCTACCAGCAGACCGATTAGTGAGCCCAAGCGTACATTTTTGCTTCCTTCTTCCACCTAAATTTAAGGCAATAAGGACATTAAGTTACATATTGTGCTGTCTAGACTAATATGACTAAAAATGGTAGATGTGAAAATTTCAGGCATATTATGACACTTCATCAAGAAAATATCCCATTTTATTCCTACTATTAATAAGATGACTCATTACTAAAATTATAGTTGCTATTATACGGTGAGGAATATTAACTTATGCCCCAAAATCCCATACATCTAAAGTTAGCATTGAGAAATAAAAATAAGCAAGTTACAGACTACTGAGTACCTCCAAGAACAACGTCATGCTAGCTACTGAAAACAAATGTGGATGCCTAATCTTTGGAAACAGAGCCTGCAAATTTTGCTGGACACATTGAGCAGATGTACTTTGAGGTATCTACCCTGTAGCTAGCAGTGTTACTTTTTAAAACACAAGCTTGTAAATTCAGAAGCTAAGGGAATGGCATGAGACCAAAAACCCACAACAATAACAGTGCCCTGTTACTTCTTTTTGAAAAAGGTAACATTTGTTTTCCACTAACTTCCACCTCTAAGTTTGTCTGTTTTAACATAACTGGTGCCAAATAACAAGTCTGTCCACCAAGAAAGTGATAGCACTTATGTGGTATGTAAATTACTGTTTCAAAGAACATTTGAACAGAAATCTTACTAAAAGATAAATATAGTCTAATACAAATACAACCTAATTAGATTGGATAAGGCCAATCTATTCTAGATGTTCCTTTTAAAACAAAAGGATATCTGTACCACAGTCAAAACATCTCTGATGCTTTGGCAGATAAAGGCATGTCAGTCATGTTAACAACCTAATGAAGGGCTCCTCCTACAGTCTCTGAAACAGTTGCAGAAGTACAACTCTTCAGGTTCTCAAAAGCAACAACGTTTCCAGGGCATCAGGCCAAATGCAAAGATAGCCCTTCAGGACCACAGGTAGTCAAATACAACTTAGACTGTACCAGCCCAAACAGAGTTGATTTCCTAACAAAGGAAAAGGACATTATATTTCCACCATAAAGCCATACTGCACATACATTTGCCTCAAATGGAGCTGGTATATATCTTCAATGCTGACATTTTACCCAAGAAAATGCAAATCAGTATCATTTGAAAAGCCCAAAGACACACAAAATAAAAATATACATAGTATCAGCTATCACACTGTTCTTACTACCTTAATTAGGTTTTCTAGGCACTTAAACACTAATAAATAAAACAGAATGCTGTAAAGACTGTACTAGGCATATGCAAACACTAGAACATTATTACTCAGATAAGACTGTTGTCTGCACACTGTTAACTCCACTGACAGAATGTATCAGATTTCACAGGATTACCCAGCTCCCTTTCTAGAAGGGCCAACACTAGACCTAAGAAGGAACAGCACAGGCAATTTGTTCTCAGTATGTTCTGATTAAAACATCTCACATTTACAGTTTTGTCAGTTTGCTTCATTTTCCAACATGAACACTAGGAAAATTCAGTGTAATACTACTTCTTCTATTTATTATGTGAAAAAATATTTAATTTTAATAAAATTATTTATTTCATAATTCACAATACCAGAAAACCTCTCTGCATAAATCTCAATGAACCCCAGAAGCTCAGATGTAGAAAGAGCTGAAATAAGTAGCTTCACAATACTTCTATTACTGTGTGTATGCATAGCCAAGAGCCAAAAAGATCCTAACTTTGCTGACAAGCCAACAAAGCACAGGTGAGCCATGACAGGGAGAAAAAAATTGGAGGAGATTAACAGTACAGAAGAATAAAGTTCCTCGGAGCTGTTGCCACTGCAGTCCAGTGCTTTAGTCACTAACACACATATACCAAAGTAGAGGTTTATTTCCTATACTGGGAAGAAAGGTGGATGGAACTTATGCTGGTTTGCTCTGCGGTGGAAGTTTTATACAAAGTAGTTTCAGTTCATACCTCTTCTCATTTAGGTCATGAATGAGAAAATGGCAATGGATAGTAAATCCAGTTCTTAAACAATCATTCATCATCTGTTTTTAGTCCAAATTGAACTAATAAGTATTTTAGGCAAAAAAGTCAATGTTAATTTAAGAAGCAACTCTACTGAAAGAATTATCACCATTCTGAAACTACCCTTCTAATACTTCCATTTGGTCATTTAATCTTTTACTGCATTTTACACTGAATAAGATGTGATCATTAAAAGACCTATTCTGACAGAAAAGGAATATATGCATGAGTATCTATTTCACTCTTAGCCTGCTCTTTCTTAAGCCAAACATACTTAGGTTATACAGTCAAGAAAAAACAAGAAGGGTGTTGAGGACTCTTATGGAACTGGTATTGTCCCGACATTGCCGTTATACCGCCATCTTCTGGCTTGGACACCCAGCCTCCGACAGGCTGCATGCACGCAGACCACAGGGCGCCTGCGCAGAGACCAGGGCGCGAAAAGCAGAAACACAGACTGCATACATGCAGACCTGCAGATAAACAACACAGGGCGCCTGTGCAGAGACGAAGGCACGAAAAGCCGAAGACCTGCAGATAAACAACACAGGGCGCCTGCGCAGAGACAAAGGCGCGAAAAGCCGAGGACACAGGGCGCCTGCGCAGAGACAAAGGCGCGAAAAGCCGAGGCACATTCTGCATCTGCGCATGGCCCTATAAAAGGACCGCGCACACCTTTTGAGGTGTGTGGCTGCTGCTCCCCCTCCTACCTGGTGCACCCCTGGGAACCTGCGGACGCTTCGACACCTGGACACAGAGGCTGGACCGGCTGGGCAAAGAGACTACTGGACACCATTGGACTCGGAGTGGTGATAGCCAGTTCCCCCACGTGGCCCTCTTCTCACCTGCCTGAGCACACCTTCTCTCTCTCTCCCGCTCTTGCTCTTTTTCCCCTCTCCCTTTTTTTTTTTCTCTCTCTCACTGTTTTTTCCCCACTGCCTCCCTACCCGGTTCCTCACACCTTCATCCACCGAAATAAAGTTAAAAGGTTGTACGGCATATGACCCTATTCCGTGTCTTAATCTCGTCCTTGGGATCGTATCGAAACCTCCCCCAACATTGGATCGGGACAAAGGGTTACAGAAGTTAAATTAATTTAATCTAACAAACCTTCTATGTTTAAAGGTATAAAACAAAGTGTTAGCCAGACAGTATGTTCATTTGAATCAGTTTTCCATACTGAACTCAGACAAGATGGTGTAGAATTGTAGTTGGCATCAAAGAACATAAAATTGTTGCCTCAGTTCTTTTAGGAAGTGAGTAAACTTCAGCCAGATGCTGATAACTCAGATGCATAAAACAGTCTTAATTTCCAATCAGCTACATCACATCTGAAACTTTTGAGTGGCCTTTGGAAGGACAGTCTTTTCAATAAGAAATCATCTCCCCATCCACAAATCTGAGACAGGTGAATGTTGTCAACCTTAGACAAACATCTACTGAACACCCAATATATACATGCAGAAATATCCACAGGATACTGCAGGAAGACTACTAAGAATCATACTTGAACTAGGAAAAGAAAACAATCAGCAAATTTCTGATCTTATTGCTCCTCTATTATTTCAATTTCCAAAACATCAGGTTTCTTCTGTACTTTTTAGGAGACTGGAATAAAATACTACTTATGTATCTATTCTGCACACTAATACTTAAGCCCACCATTTCCAGATTCCAAAAAGGGGGATTTAAAGAATCCATTAAAGATTGAGTTTGCATAATAATCTGTTCACGTTATTCCAATAAAGCTGCCTCTCTTTCCTTAAGCTGAAAGACAGTTATTTTCCACCTCCTGGCATCTCCTTCTCAGACTCAGCTCTTGGCATATGATTATTATTGGATGATGTGGGTATCTTGGCTAAGGCTGAGTGTCACTGCTCCATGATACAAGTCTATGGGGCCAGATGGGATCCACCTGAGAATACTGAGGGAGCTGGCAAAGGAGCTCGCCAA
This sequence comes from Theristicus caerulescens, assembly GCA_020745775.1. Lineage (NCBI taxonomy): Eukaryota > Metazoa > Chordata > Aves > Pelecaniformes > Threskiornithidae > Theristicus > Theristicus caerulescens. The sequence continues at coordinate 21,997,843 of CM036564.1, read as the reverse complement.
GCCACTCTCCATCATTTATCAGCAGTCCTGGTCAACTGGGGAGGTCCCAGATGACTGGAAGTTAGCTAATGTGACACCCATCTACAAGAAGGGTCGGAAGGAGGATATGGGGAACTACAGCCCTGTCAGCCTGACCTCGGTGCAGGGGAAGGTCATGGAGAAGATCATCTTGAGTGCCATCACGCAGCATGTGCGGGACTATCAGGGGATCAGGCCCAGCCAGCATGGGTTCATGAAGGCAAGGTCCTGCTTGACCAACCTGATCTCCTTGCATGACAAGGTGACCTGCTTGGTGGATGAAGAAAAGGCTGTGGATGTTGCCTACCTGGACTTCAGTAAGGCCTTTGACACCATCTCCCACAGCATTCTCCTGGAGAAACTGACTGCTCACAGCTCGGATAAGTGCACTCTCTGCTGGGTAAAAAACTGGCGGGACGGCTGAGCCCAGAGAGTGGTGGTGAATGGAGTCAAATCCAGTTGGCGACTGGTCAGGAGTGGTGTTCCCCAGGGCTCAGTATTGGGGCTGGTTCTACTCAATACCTTTATCGATGATCTGGATGAGGGGATTGAGTGCACCCTCAGTGAGTTTGCAGATGACACCAAGTTGGGTGGAAGTGTTGATCTGCCTGAAGGTATGAAGGCTCTACAGAGGGGTCTGGACAGGCTGGATCAATGGGCCAAGGCCAACTGTATGAGATTCAACAAGGCTAAGTGCTGGGTCCTGCACTTGGGTTTAGAGGTGGAGCAGGCAGTTAGGTTAACAGTTGGACTCAATCTCAGAGGTCCTTTCCAACCTTTATGATTCTATGATTCTGTACTGATATCACGCAGTTGCTGCAGAGTCTAGTTTTAATCACCATCATATCAAAAAGCATACCACAAGAGGAATACACACAAAAATTTTGGAATTTGGAATGCATTCCGAATACAAGACAGGAAACAGGAAAAACACAGCTTCTGAAATACTAATGCTGCTTGTAGTCATCATGAATTACTATTAAAGAAACTTGAAAAATCAATGTTGGAGTGTGCTATTCTTTTCTCAGTGTCTCTCTGGGAATCATTCTTTAATACTTTGGACAGAGACAATCCTCATATCTCCTCTTCACATTGTCAAATAAAGCAGTATCTGTAAATGCAGAATAGGTACTTCATATTAAAACAAAATTAAGAGGCTGCACAAGTTTTTGTCAAGGCTATTAGATGCAAAATAATTTTCAGGAACATTTGAAATTGAAGATGACAGAATTAAAAATAGTGAAAGCATTACTCACCCAGCAATTATTAAAATAACTATATGGAGACTAAAAACATTTAAAAATATGACTGATGTGAGATTTTGTCCTGGGATAGCAGAATAGATTCTCTGAAGTTTATTACATGGGTTGCTCCACAGTTGAACACAAAAACTCAGAAGTTTCAAGGTGCTACAAAAAAACTGAACATCTGGGAAAAATTACTATTTAGCAGCATAAATTAAAAGAAAGAAAAGCTTTACAAAACTCTTATTTGTTTATATAAACTAGTGTTTAAAATGCAGGTTATCCTGTAGAAATTAAACACTAGTAAATTTCTTGTAAGCCCTGACAGACTTCACTGGCAGCTGGAGTTCCATCTTACATTACCTCCTCTCCTCCCCACCCAGCCTTCCACCTATTTTGATGCTTTCATTTTTGGAAAGGATGTTCCTTTTGCTTATACAAAAAAGGAAGATACTAAACAGACCATCACTTCTTAAATGCTGCCACACAGGAAACTACTCTTCCTTTTCTTGCAAAGGATAACTATGCAAATACATGCTGTTGTAAGAAAAAGCAACTGTAGCAGAGACAGGCAACCTAATATAGCTTTTGTAATAGCAGCAGAAACGTGTCTCACTATGTGTAGGGTAAAATTTTCTCTTGCACGCTGATGGTTCCAGGAACTAGTTTGTATGTATGACCATTCTGTTGTTTCCTATGTAGCTAGACTGCAACTAATACCAGTATGCCTATATATAATTATGCAATCTACACCTCTTGTGTAGATATTCCCTAGGTGAGACCTCCCTGACCAAATTACATAGTATTCGGGACAAGAAAAATATGGTCTCCCTTAATTTTTAAGCATCAAATATTAGTTTTCAGAAAATGTAATATTTACTTTTACACAGAAGCAGCAACAGAAGGCCTCAGAATTACAGCTCCACCCTTCTAAATTCTGATGGGAATTAACATCAGGTCATTTTGAAATAAGAAACATTTTTCAAAAATGTTAGAAAAGAGAAGAAGTAGAAAGGAAAAGACACAGAATTTGACTTGTCTTTTTAGAATACAGTATGTAAAGAATAGCACAGGACTTGCAAGCAGACCTTAAGCAATGCACAGTTATAATTAAGTCCTTCATCCTGATCTCTGTAGTCCAGTTGTTATTGCTTCCATCTTGGTACAGAACAGGATTTAAAGCCAAACATAAACAAGGAACCCAAACAGAGCATTATCTCTGTAATATATGCACATACACACAAATACTCCAAAACGATGTTCAGAGAACTTCACATTCATCCCAGTTCTCATTCTCTATGTTAAGCCTAATCAATCTAATTTTAAGAATACAGGAAATTAATAATTCTAAGAAATGTCCTCTGGGTCAGCCCACCTTGTATAATGTTCCATCTTCAATGGCCAGCACAAGATAATCTAGCACAGAGATCACACATACTGGGTAGAGTACCATCCAAAATTCCATATTCCAACTAACTGACTGGAACTTGTTTTTCTATAACTCAGAGTAAGAGATGTCATAAACTGCAATATTTCATGGATGTTATTCATAAGGTGCAAAACAAACAAAACAACATAATTCAATCAGGTTAACTGAAAATCCATTAAACATATAGAATCATGTACCATGTACCAGTAGTCTGGTACATGTACGAAATAGAACAATTATTTCTCGCTAGGAACGCAAGTAAGTGCATTATTCTGAAAGCTGAGCAGAAGGAAATTTAGCTATGTAAACTAGTTTTTGAGGCAATGTGCTCAATGACAGTCTGGTGAGAAGTTATATCATCCTATTCAGAAAGGCAGAATCCCTACCAGTATTTTAGCCAATATGCCATCATCACTTGATTCCATGGTAATCACTGCTTTGTCTGTTTCAATTTCACACAATGCATCTCCAGCATTCACTGTTTCACCTGCAAAATATAACAGAACTTAAGAATACTTAGCCTAAGCTTCCTTTCAGATCTATTTAACCATGGAAGATGGATATTTATCCATATAATACAGCCATTTTACATTCTTTAATATATTCTATAGCTAGTTGATCCCCCATCATTACTTACCATATTGTATCTTTCATTTCCAAATAAAAACACTAAGATTTAGAGACACAAACTGCTGCAGCAGAACATTAACACATTCCAAATACTGATGTTTACAGTAAGTTTTCCAAGAGGAAGTACACAACACCACCACTCAGTAACACTGCCATGAATAAAATCCTGAGCCTTCCATATTCATTGCTAGCCATAAGTCAAAGCAAGCTATTTAAAACTGTATTTTTTTTAAGACAATGGTCACAGGCAACAACATCTTTAACTAAGCATCACAGTTCTCTAGTTTGTATCTACACTACTGAAGATATTCAAATAAAAACCCCAGAAACTTTAATCTCTTTGGAAAGCATGTCTGCAAGCTTGTTTCCTCAATCTCCTATATAGTTAAAAAAGGTCTTTTAGAAACATACTTTGTGAAATAAAAATATGCACAAGTGTTAGAAATTGCTTTTGCGACATTACACAAATCTATGATTAATTTTGAAGTATACTCTTCCTCTGCTTTTGCAGAGTATCTATACCTGCTAGCAAGTGATAAAGATATTATGGGTCTGGATTCTTTCAACAGATCAATATTGATTAGATAGTCAGCATTAAAATTGAAATTATGTTGAAAAACTTTGAGGTAGTTGAATGTTTTGTCCTCCAACAAAATAGGATAACCTTTTCCTTACAGAGCACTGAAAAGTAGGGACAATACACACAAGCCTGACACATGACTACAATTTTTGTATGAAGTAAAATTTTAATATTTCCCCAGTACCAGAAATGCTGCAACAGTATTATCGGTCTAAGCATTTAATTTAATTCCTGATATCACTCTCTGTTGTACTTAAGCATCAGAATAAACCTAGTGCAGGTTACCACCTGCATTTAAGTAAGAGAGAAACGCTTTTTTTTTTTTAAATAGTTATCTCCTGTTTCAGGACTACCTGAAGTAGAAGGGAAAAATGAAGTGGTGTATGATCTTTGTGATCTCTGCAGTAGTAAACAATGGAAACATACAAACTATGTAAGTCACTGAGCTTTGAAAGTCATAGGTGTTCCTATTACAGAACTTGGCAAGGGAGTACACAAAGTAGCACCTGATCTTTTTAATTTCATAATCTAATTGCTGCACTGCACTTTGCAATAACTAGAGCATAAACAGTTTATAACAGGAAGTAAAAATTCCAGGCTCTATACCAGTGTTTTAATTCCACTGGTAGCCCATATATCAGATCATTAGTTAAGTAATTCATAGATGCTAAGAAACCAAATTGTTGGGCAAATTCTGTAACCTACAGAGGTAAGATAGGCAAGCAGAAAGGAGCTTAACTCCATATCTTCATTATTCTCTTCTCTCAACCTGCAATCAGACTGTAACTGTTCTGCACTATTAAAAAGAAATCTCAGTGCTAAGCAACCTGCAGCAGTAACTCCAACAGTGCAAGCTAGCCAAGGCAAATACCTTCATCCATGTGTTTGTCACACATGACATATCTCTTAACTTGGGTATGTGAGGCTGTTCACAGAAAGATATGGATTCCCTTCCACAGGGAAGGCAAGAGGAAAAGTCTTCAGAGAATTGGGCAAACCACTTTTCCACTACTTTTTTGTTTTCCTTTCACTGCTGCAGCCAAGAAGTGGTCGCAAGTTTGGAAGGCAATTGATTAAATGCAATTTTAAGAAGAATATTTCATAGAAGCATTCAGAAAATCTCATGTGTTTCAGCACCCCAGCACAATAGAAAGGATCATAGTTATTTTCATTAGAGATTGCAAAATTTGTGATAGCTGCTAATCAATGCCCACTTTGATGTCAATTACAGATCAGCTTTCCCAATAGACAGGATTGGAAAGAACACTTTTGCAGAGCATATCTTTGCTCTTATACTAATAATCGCCTCTAATGAGAGCAGTATTTGCAGCAGTAGTTGCCTGAATGGCAACTCTCTGAGATTACATATAATGCCCTTGAAAATTCTTGGGTGGGGTTTGTTTGTTTTTTTAAAAAATGATTAAATTCTTATAGCTAGGCTGAATGATTAGGATCTCTACTGAAGCCAAGTTTCCCTCTAGGAGATCACATCCAGTTGACATTCAATAGCCTATGTGCTCCGTTCAATTACCAACAGACAAGTATCCAAATCACAAGATACAAACTGCATTCCTTGATGTACTCTTTGCCAATCAAATCAAAGTTGACTAAGCATAGAGACTGAAGTCCCTGGAGGTGATGTCTCAGAAGGTAGCAGTTACACTGCATGAGGAACTGCTAGCACTGTTCTATATTCTGTTTCCTAACCACAATAACAGGAGGATTTTGGTCTCCTGGGTTGTCAACGTATCATCTTTCATCAACATTAAATTCATACATAATAAATACAAGTTTCTAGAAACACAGTTTTATTTTTATGAGAACGACTTTATTACCCACAGGCACTAATATGAAACTGCATTAACAATTAGAAGAAAATAGTAAAGCTGTCAATTAAGTTCAGCATTTTTCCTTCTGCAGTACTGAAATCATCTGTCCATCCTGTGAAACCCTAAAATGAAAACATTTGATATTTACACAAAGAGCAGAAAAATTATCAAAATGGTATTCTGCTGACCCCTCCTGGTTATACAGTAGGAAAAACATTTCATGTGCCGTCATCAGCTTTCTTCTGTCAATTGCTTAAAAATATGTATTTCTTGGATATGAGATTATCAAACATTTATATTCAGTAATGCCACTACATTTAGATAGCCAGCTCACTAGAGGATTACATAATTATGAGCATCCCTTCAGACAGAAGAGGTATAAGCATTAAATAGCTTTTCTTTTTTCTTCAAAATTTATCTTCACTTTTTTTAATGTTGTCATTATGTTTATTTTGCAGACTTTCAGAGGAAAAAAAATCCAAAGGAACTAATATGGTCACAGATGTGCCAAATAAGACAATATTCAGTTTTGGTCTTGTTTCTAAATAGAATGTAGAGAAAAAAAAAAAAAACAAAACCCACTAAAATAGTTTTCTCTCAAAGTCCAACCATCAATTAAGATTCAATTTAATTTATTTAAAACAGGTGTGAAGCTTTTTTTTTTCCTGTTGCATTGGGGTGGAAGTGTAGTGGAAAGACTGAGAAAAACCATTGCATAGCTGTTGCATCCTAAGACCTTTTTATGAGAAAAACTGATTCATTTGTATTGTGGAGCAAACTGGAATCTACTTCAACTCCTATCGTGCTCTCTTCTTTGCTTTCTCTTGCAATTTTGAATGCTATATTTATTGTAAAACAGACTACTGTTGATTTTTAATGTCTTACAGTTATTGACAACTAATGAATAGAAAAAGGACTTTGGATCATTCCTTTCTCTCTGCATAGTCTTGGACTTGATACTTGACTAACTGAAGCTTCAAGTTTCAAGAACATCGGTGCAATTACTTTTTACAGACATAGACTGCCATACTGTTCCTAATAAATTCTGCAGAAATCCTTACTAGAAGTTTTACAAGCAAAAGATCATGTCCACTACTGGAACAACAAGTTACCTTCTGTCCACCTCTCAAAATGTATTCAAAACATTTAAAAGCAAAGTACCCCAGTAACACAATGATGGAGGCTGTATCAACACTTAGAGTGTAAGCCAAAGGAAATGGCTTATCTAGGCAGAATAGTCAAAACACACACAGAGCTCACCAAATTGTTGTCTGTCAAAGATAATATGCTTTAAGAGATTTTCTTTCCTCTAAACTTGTTCATCTCTTTAGCAAATCTAACAATGTCTGAGAACAGGATGTATCCCTACAGTCATCTGAAACTCTGCAATGCATCCTATACCAACAGACAACTGCTACCTGGAATCCAAAATTACAGTCAAAATCCAGTTTTAATATTAAACTGAAGAGGGGAAAGTGTAGGAGGAGAGGGGAGAAAGGTCTCCTGATACAACAGGGACTGCAATTCCTCTGCAGATCATTTTTCATTTACATACAACCTATGTGAAGACAAAACATACACACAGTCTATTTAGCTGCTCCAAGATAACCTCCGAGAACCTAAGATAAGCAAGGTTGTTAAGGCTTTTTTTGGAGGAGTAGTTTGTTTTTTGCTTTGGAAAGACTTCCCCATTTGGAATTTGGGTTATGAAAATAATTTAAATTTTTCTATCAGCTTTAACTGCAGACTATAATTTAGATATTAAAAAAGTAAGCTCTGAATAGCAACTATAAAAATACCATACCTTTCATGCTATTTCATAACACAGCAGAATAATGAAACAGAGACCCTCCTCAAAGTCAAAGGCTCTCAGACTTCCAAAGTTACTGATCAGCATGATAACACTGGGAATTAAAAACAACACAAACACATTCACACCCTGGAACAGCCTAACAGAAGTTTTTCAAAAATATGATCACTGCAACCTTTTCGAAGACATCTAAAGGAAAAAAGTTTCAAGAACCAACAATTTCAAAGCGGGTGCTGTTCAAGAAGACAGCATCCATATACCAAATGTTTTGCTTCAAAATACTAAGCTACAACCAGAAAGAATGATCTTATTCTTACAGAACAGACTTATATAGCTGAAGAATTACAACAAATGTGGCCATAGAAAATGCTATCTTACCTTCCTTTTTTAACCATTTCACAATGTTTCCTTCTTCCATTGTAGGAGAAAGTGCAGGCATGAGAACTTTAATACCAGGTGTACCTGTAAAACAAACACATGATTATCTAGACTAAATACTTTTTCAGTATAATTATTTTCTTAGTTAACTGCTTAACACAAATGAAACTAGAAGTACATGAATCTAAAAGACAGTTGAACAAAAGATTCACTATAATGCTCCTTTTTAAGCTTACCTATAAGCATGCACTCCCAAGAGCACCAAGGAAAACAAGGCACTAATTATAGAACATATATGTTACACAGTGCACAAGGGCCAACTTGAGTATGAAGTAAAAAATAATACAAAGTATTAAGCAAATTAAACTCTGTCTTAAGTAAAAATATGATATAGAAACTTTGGATCTGATGAAGACAACTTTAGGTACTCACACTGCTTCAGCTTTCATTCAATTGATTTTTAATGGAAACTCTCTCCACGACCAAGTCTAGTGCATTATTAAAAATACACAAACTAGTATTTCAAGTACCTCTCAGTTCAGCCTGACCTACTGAACAATCCTACAGTGGATGCAAGTGAAACAAAGTTATATAACTTTTGTCCAACAGAAATGTAAACAGAAAGAAAATCTATGACTTGCTTAGAGCTCCAACTACACACAAGCTATTGTGTGTTGAATGAAAAAGCAGCTATAAAATACAAACATACATTAGGAAAAAAAAAAAAACACAGCAGCTAGAATTAAGCTGTGTGGGTTGGTTTGTTTTTTGTTTTTTTTTTTTTTTTTTTTTTTTTATTATTCCCCCCTCACCCCCAAAAAGCCATAAATCTCAAAGCTGAGCCAGCTAATACCCCCTGCCTCTTGTGTATCAGGGGCATATGTACTAAACCAAACCACATTTCCATTTTTGGGGGCTTTCAGTTCTTGGGGGCTTTCCACACATGGCCCTGCATATGCTTAGTTCCACCTGTCAGGGTCTCTTTGAGCAAAACCTCGGTTAAAATACTGTGCCACAGTCTCTCATTTACTCCAGGACACTCTCACTCCATGAGACATGTCTCAAAGACTTGTCCTCTCATTTCCTGCTTGCTTGGCATGAAAGGAAGCCTGAACATAGAACTTGTCAGATATAAGCGAGCCCAGAGGAGAGAACACACACACACACACATATCTCAGTCCTCAAGAGAGGCCAAAACTGCTGCAATCATGAGAAACTGCTGAGAGATATTGATATGTTCCATGCTGATGAACCATGATGTGCTACAGAGGATAGTATAACTCCACCCACAAATTCCTCAGTGGTATTTACCATAGTTTTTCTTCCTAGTTATGCAGTATGTCACCAGTATGATTATGAATGTATGACCAGAGTACCAGCCAGGCAGGCATCTTCTCTTCTGTCCCGGAGTACTTACCATCCTGAGGCTTCTAGTCATGGGCATGCAAGTGTGAGGACAGAGTGGGGTATAAATGTGCAGAATGAATATAGCCAATTGTCAGAATCCTTTCCGACTCTTAACCAAAGGCTGGATACTTATGTCTTGATTATGACCTCTGTCTTAATGCTGAACTGCAATATTAAGAGCACGCCAAGGCAAAGCATGTAATCCCATTCCCCCAGAGTTCAAATATTAAAAAAAGAAATGGGAATTCAGAGTCCTGAATTCCTAAATTCAGAGTCCTGAATTCCTAGACCAGAAGTTTCGTTGGTCTTAAAATCCACCAAAAACACTACATCCTCCTTTCTCCTCTCCTCTTCCTCTTTGCCACAGGCTGCGGAATTTTTTCCAGATGACAGACTAAAGCATAGCTCTTAAATTAATAAAGCCCCCCTGATCCTAGTATTCCAGACACTGATGATCCACCTCTTTCACTGATAACCTTTCCCAATGTTTATTTATCCTTTCTGCTAGGAAACTACATCTACTTTGCAGACTGAAATTGCCTAATTTCAAGTTTCAGTGATTGGATCTTATGTCTCTCTTAAAAAGCCTGAAAGATTTCTCATTATAGAGATCCTTCTCATGGGTAAGTGTCTATATACAGAGACCAAGTAAATTCTTAGCCTTTTCTTTCCTTTAACAAGCCAAAGAAAAATATCTGAGAAGCCCAATGTATTTAAGCAACACAACACCACAACCTCTCTGGCCCTGCAACACCGTGTACTAGACACGGCTAGATAGCAGATCACTTCACAGTCTGCCAATTGACTAAATCTGCTTAGTAAACCCATACACAGAGAGACGCAGCACTGCACAGCAGCAAGCTGCATGTCATGTAAGGGGGATTCTTCTGAGGACAGGGCTCATGATACATCACATTCCTTGGCTTCACAGCACACTATATCTCTTGTAATTTGATCCAGTATACCAAAGTAGTATTCTGACGTACAGCTTGTAATACAAGAGATACTATCTTTCTGAACTTCTAAGGATACTTATGAGGCCAAATAAATATCTTTTTAGATATTATTTTGTAAGAGTAGTTTCCCAGCACCTGACTGATTTTTGAGGCTCTTTCTTGAACTATTACATCTGAATCTGTATTCAGTTAGAGAACAGAAATAGGCACATAGAAAGTACATTGTATACAACGGCAAGAATCAATTCTGCTTCCTATTCCCTTTTCTCTAATATCCAGCATTAGGGCTTATTAACATTCAAGAGGAAACACCACCAAATTTCTCCCAGTTGCTGTACTGCTTAGAGTAAGCAGGAACAGCTTTAAAAACTTAGAAATTAATCCTTTTTTCTTTTTTGCCTCATTATCTGGAAGAAAAAGGGCAAGGAAAAAAACACTAGAAGAATTTTGAGCTGAAAAGCACGCATCACCTAGAGTGAGAATGCTTCTCATCCTTACTTCCACGTCCTAAGAGTCCCCATGGTTAAGATCTCAGAGAAGACAAAGAAGTGAAACATCAAATAATACACAATGATTTAAGAGAATTAAAAGTGTCCACCCATGTTATGTAATTCATTAATGTTAATACATCCAGTAAATCCGACCTTGTCTTTCTCATTGCTACAGGATTATGAAAGAATAAATCATTACACTTGTAAAAGAATGTAGGTATTCAACCATAAATATTTCAGAGGTTAGGTAGAGTTAAAGACATTACAAAGACATAATGGAAAAAACTATTTCCATTATTACTTAATCTCTCTTCCCACACATCTCTAGTGGATGGACTGCAACATGGGGACTGGGGGAGCAAACTCCCTCCTACTGTAAGACAAGATCAGGTTCAAAACCACCTGAGGAACCTGAACACACATAAGTCTATGGGTCCTGATGAGATGCATCCCAGAGTCCTGAGGGAATTGGCTGATGTAGTGGCTAAGCCACTCTCCATGATATTTGAAAAGTCATGGCAGTCAGGTGAAGTCCCTGGGGACTGGAAAAAGAGAAACATTGCACCCATTTTTAAAAAGGGTAGAAAAGAGGACCCTGGCATCTACTGACCTGTCAGCTTCACCTCTATGCCTGGGAAGACCATGGAACAGATCCTCCTAGAAGCTATGCTAAGGCACGTGGAGGACAGGGAGGTGATTTGAGACAGCCAGCATGGCTTCACCAAGGGGAAGTCTTGCTTGACCAACCTTGTGGCTTTCTATGATTGTCATGGTTTAACCCTAGCCAGCAACTAGGCACCACACAGCCACTTGCTCACTCCCCCTCCACTGGTGAGATGGAGAGAATCGAAAGGGTAAAAGGGAGAAAACTCATGGGTTGAGATAAGAACAGTTTAATAATTGAAGTATAATAAAATAGAATAGTAGTAATAGTAGTAGTAATAATAATACAATAATAATATACAAAGCAAGTGATACACTGTACAATTGCTCACCACCTGCTGACCGATGCTCAGCACGTCACCGAGCAGTGATTGCTGCCCCACAGTCAACTCCCCCAGCTTATATACTGAACATGATGTCATATGGTATGGAATAGCCCTTTGGCCAGCTTGGGTCAGCTGTCCTGGCTGTGCCCCCTTCCAGTTTCTTGTGCACCTGGCAGAGCATGGGAAGCTGAAAAGTCCTTGACTAGTATAAGCACTACTTAGCAACAACTTAGCACTATTTAGCACTACTTAGCAACAACTAAAACATCAGTGTGTTATCAACATTATTCTCATCCTAAATCCAAAACACAGCACTATACCAGCTACTAGGAAGAAAATTAACTCTATGCAGCTGAAACCAGGACAATGATAGAGTGACTACATCAGTGGACAAGGGAAGAGCTACAGATGTCATCTCTCTGGACTCCTGTAAGGCCTTTGACAACAGTCCCCCACAACATCCTTCTGAAATTTGGAGAGATATGGATTTGATGGGTGGACTGTTAGGTGGATGAGGAATTGGCTGGATGGTTGCAGCCAGAGGGTAGTGGCCAACAGCTCAATGTCCAGATGGAGATCAGTGATGAGTGGTGTCCCTCAGGGGTCCATACTGGGACCAGTACTGTTTAATATCTTCATCAATGACAGACAGTGGGATAGAGTGCACCCTCATCAAATTTGCAGATGACACCAAGCTGAGTGGTGCAGTTGACACACCTGAGGGACAGGATGCCATTCAGAGAGACCTGGACAAGCTCAAGAAGTGGGCCCATGTGAACCTCATGAGGTTCAACAAGGCCAAGTGCAAGGTCCTGCACCTGGGTCAGGGCAACCCCTGCTGTCAATACTGGCTGGGGGATGAAGGGATTGAGAGCAGCCCTGTGGAGAAGGACTTGGGGGTACTGGTGGATGAAAAGCTGGACATGACCCGGCAATGTGCACTCACAGCCCAGAAAGCCAACCGTATCCTGGGTTGCATCAAAAGTCTGGCCAGCAGGTCAAAGGAGATGATTCTACCCCTCTACTCTGCTCTGTTGAGACCCCATCTGGAGTACTGCATCCAGGTCTGGAATTCTCTGTACAAGAAAGACATGGATCTGTTGGAGTGGGTCCAGGGGAGGGCCATGAAGATCATCAGAGGGATGGAACACCTCTCCTTCAAGCAAAGGCTGAGAGAGTTGGGATTGTTTAGTCTGGAGAAGAGAAGGCTGTGGGGAGACCTAGAAGATGGGTACAGACTTTTTGATAGGGCCTATAGCAATAGGACAAGGGGTAATGGTTTTAAACTAAAAGAGTGCAGATTCAGACTAGATATAAGGAAGAAATTTTTTACAATGAGGGTGGTAAAACACTGAAACAGGTTGCCCAGAGAGGTGGTAGATGCCCCAACCCTCAAGGTCAGGTTGGACAGAGTTGGACTAGATGACCTTTAAATGTCCCTTCCAACCCAAAACATTCTAGGATTCTTTTAAAATGTGAAATGGAAATATTGCAGCAAACCTCTAACAACCTCAGCAACCATCAACGATCTTGACATTTGAAATGCACCAAGAGCAGAAAGCAAGTTATTTTTTCCCCAAAGGCCCAAGGACAGCCACACAATCAGGATTATGCTCCCCAAAACACTTGAACTGTGGAAATGAGCTCAGTGTATGCATGGGTCATGTTCCTAGAAGACCACATGAGGAAATACACATTTGTCTCAGTCTTTCCATGGTACTTAAATGCTTCTCAGTTTAATATTACTCATTACTGTAATGCTTAGAAATGTATCCGGACAATGTTCCTTATAACACTGGCAATTCCATTTGAATTACCTCCAAGGAGTTCTTTAAAAAGTTTCTTCTTGCAACCTTTCATCTTGGACCAATACACAGAAAAATGAATTATGTTAGCAATGTATATTATTCTGTGAATGCCTACCTGTGTTTATTTTCCAAATCATGTTTTGTCTATGATCATTTTTCAAATACTACAAATTAAAGCAAGAGTTCACAATTTTCTTTACACTATATACGTTCACTCAAAAAAAAATATTTACAGATAACAGCAAGTAGAAAATAATACCTTACAGGATGCAAAGAAGTGTTCTCTGTTTCATTTGTCTAACTTGACAAGTAAACTTTGACAATCAAAACATGATTTCGAAGTCATACCCCACAAATACCTAGGACTATCTAGAACTAGTGGATATATTTCACTGAAGAAAAGTGAAAGCATTCCACATTTCTAATGAGGAAAAAAGTTAATTTTTAAACATGGTGGTTCACATGTTTCACTTCAGTAGAGTCACTTGATCCATTTCCCAGAATATGCTCCATACTTTGGCATAAATATAAAATTGATCAACAAATTTGTGCCACTGTAACATCTTCCCTTTCACGTTATGAACAACTACCACAAAACATACTGTCCATTTTGGTCCTTTGATCAAGTTAGGAGAGAAGATCCAGCAGCAAGTACACAAATTATTACTAAAAAAGTAATAAATTATCTCAAGTAATTTTTAAATTGGGCTATCTAGGGAAGAACTTTATCTTTAGAAATAATGTTGATAACATGGATAGCCATGGCAGCAAAAAACTGGACAAATTGCTTTACTTCTATTACTTTATTTTGCACAGAACTTCCTTTTCCTCCTCACTTATATGCAGCCTGATCTGAACTATGCAGAATTATACAACAAAGTTATAATAGTTACAGCATCCATTACAGCAGTGCACAAGAAAAGATTTCAGCAACAGACCTGGCAATGCTGTGGCACTGATTTTAAAACTCAATTTCTAACTACTTTCAGTTGTCTGGAGGTCAGATGCAGTCAAGTTCATTGAAAAGCTTCCTAGAGAACACACTTACACTTACTTACTTACTGATACAACCAAAAGGAGCTGATCAGTCTTCTGCCCCAATTGTTCATGTTCACACCTTTATTCATACTACCAGTAGTACTAATACTCATGATGCTGCGTAGTTATCTAGACTGGGGAACGCATTTTGCTGGAAGTTAACCTGATCACAAAAACGAATACAATTTCAGTCAGGTTAACTTCCTGATCTGGCTCCTCATACAGCAGTATGAACAAAATCAATATCCAAAATGGGCGGGGGGAACTAGGACAGAATTTAAGTCGAGTTAAAGCAGCTGCGGAACTACAATCCAAGTACTTATGCAAAGGAAAGGGAAAAATGAGGTGCACTTCAGCTCCATTTTCTCCACTCCTTTCTCATCCTCCACGCTCACCAACCTATCCATTCCTTGTGCGTTCATTTAATGCTCAAGCATAAAAATGCCTATGTTCAGAGAAGTTCAGTAGTGCTGCAATTAAGAGCCTTGTTCAGCAACAGATACACAAAAACACTAGCTACAACAACAATCTTCTTTCAAAGTTATTTTAGTTACTTTTCAGTTAATGACTATATACATGCAAAAAAACAGGCTTAAACACGTCTCTAAAAAAAGGCAATCTTACAATGAACAATTCCCTTCACCAGATAATGTTTTCCCTCATCAAATGAAAAAAACATGCTAGTAAAAGGAGTCATTGCATTCATGCAGGTTAGTTGCACTGTACAGGCAGTCCTTACAAGCACTCTGGGAAGTAAATATTGTTGCTTTTTTCATTACGGGTAAGCAAAAAGTTCTAGCAATTCACACAAAGACAGAGCTTACCGGCATAATAGAATTTAGAGCCATGAGCATATGAAACTTCTGAGCTCCCAGTCATCATCCATTAATTCTACTGCTATCAATAGTAACTGTTATTACATATCAATTATCTGAATAAAAAAGTAGGAAGACTTAAAAAAACTTCATATAAACAGTAGCTGCTATTTTAAAGAAAACCCTATATGTATCCACAAGAATTTGTTCTTGGTGAAACAATTAAGAATCAAGTTGAGTCTGGGCACGTTTCTGCCTCCTTCCTTCTCCATGAAGAGATCCAATGCATATTTAGGCTGTGTATCAAATAGACTGAAGAGCAGCGCTTTAAGAGAAGAGCAGATCAGTAGACCTCTATAACTACAATCTGAGAATCCTACTGACAGTGTATTTTGTACTTAAACTTATTCAGCATAACACAGGTTCATTGCCTCTTTTTGTCCTCCTTTGATATGGAAACAGCTACAGCATTGTCAAACCAAAAAAACTGCAATGAACTGAAGACAAATGCTTTCATGTGCCCCACCAGAAAGATATTTCATTACTTTCTAAGCCATACTCTGTAATCAGAGAATTTACTTCCACCTGACATCAATAATAAGATTAAGAAACATTAAAAACAAAGAAAAGTTGACAGGCCTCTAACATAAAGGTTCATTCTATTTTTCTTCCTTCCTTGTAACCAACAAACTAGGAATTCAATTTTGAAATAATTGTTTTGACTATGCAAAACGACTTTCTCCCTCCTCTATCACCACCACAGAGAAGGACAGAAACACATAGAGAAGTAAAAAACTGAAGCGACACAACAAAACTAGATTCACATGAACCAATACTTCAAATGGTGGCATTTTCAGAAACAGAAAAGTGGAGAAATAAAACTAATGCTAAAATAAAACTGACTTTAAATTCTCAAACTAGAAACCAAGAGTGAGTTTCATGTCCAAAAGAGCGGTATTTTACCAGAGAAGTTATGACTTCTCTCTTTCTTTTCATTTTAGAGGCTACAATAAACGTTTAAGAAAAATGGTGTCACTGAGATATGCATGACATTGAAAAGCAGTAAGGAATACTAAGAGGGTTCAAAAAAACAAGTCCATGAGGAAAGGCTGAACAAGGTAAAGGTGTGATATATCCACCTTAATACATAAAAGCTTACTGTAAGGAAGAAAAAAAATTTCACTCATTTCCATATTCAAAATTAATAATTTAACTCCAGCTATATATTAAATAAGCCTTTCTCACCATAAAGGTATAAAGTACTACAATAGATTGCCTGGGAGGACTGTAGACAAGAGGTCTTTAAGAAGTTAGATAATAAGACTAATGTAGAGGTATCTAATCCTGTATTGGACAAAAAGACAAACATTATTTTATGAAGAAGGAAGCAAATTTTTTCTAATAAAATTTGAAAATAAATAACATTTGTTTCAAGAACAGGGATAGCCTTCCCTGTATAAGGCAGTTTTGCAAAGGAAAAGATTTTCATACTGCAAAGCAGCGAAGACAACCAGGAAAGAAGGGTATACTGAGATCTAAAACATGATTAACAAGTCTCTAAACTACTACTGAGTTTTACTGTAAAATGCACATAGTTTTATTACACAAGGTTAGCAAGAGCTCACTTCTTTATAAGTACACTTAAAAACCAAAGAGTTTGGGTATTTTATGCTCAGTATCGCACCAGTACCTAATAACAACGCACCTGATTATTGTTTAAATGTTTTACAGGTTGTAACTAACAGATCAAGTAGGGAATGAAAAGATCACATTTCCTTTGGGCATCCAAAACTCTTCCCACATCTCAGAGACAGAGGAAAATATGGAAGTTAAGTAGATCTGCCTCATAATTCTGTAACAACAAACTCCTGAGAAGAGAAAAAGTATCTTGAAAGGCTGTTGCCATAACCTCATAGGTTGACTTCTACATAGCAATGTATGCTAGACATGCAATTAATAAATTCAAACTCCATTTCTCCTTTAAAAAAAAATTACATAAAATATAGCTTCCATGCCCTTCTCCAGCTACTTGAAACATTATTTGTAGAATAAAAAGATGACAGAAAAATGGTGGTGGAATCTCCAAACATTGAAAAAACACACCAAAACCAAAAACCTTCTCTGTCAGTACTTAACCATACTTACACCTAGAAAACACTCAAGTATTTTCAATTGTAAGCACTTTTTTCCTTATCCACAACAGAATATTTACATATTTGAAGGCCTAATCTCCCATCAATCTGTTTTCCTCTCTGGACTCTGACAATTCCTTCAGTTTTTTCTTAGCGATCACATTTTCTAGACCGTTAACTCACACCTCTCTCCAAATTCTCTCCCATCAGCCCATACACTTCCTGATGTACTTCCAGTACCTACAGAGTCCAAACTAAACAGCACCCTGCCAAACTAACCCATCTCCATAGCCTCTTATCCACTTCCCAATCGGTCGTTGCTACTCAGTCTCTCCTGCTCAGTACACCAACAGCCCTGCTCGGCCTTGCCACCCTACACACCTACCTGGTAACACCAGGCACTCATACCTCCCCACCAGCTTTCACAGCCTTTACTTCTCCCCCAGCACCACCTACCCTCATCCCTTACTTAACGTCTCAGCTCCTCCACACACACCTGCAGCAGGCCCAACGGCACAAGCACCCGACTAACAACAAAGGATGCAGAATCCAGCCCATCACTCACCCAGTAGCTCTCGGGTCCCATGCAGACGCCTCCAGCCTCTCCGAGTGGGGAAAGGCACGCCAGCGCCCAGAGCTGGCCGTCTCCCCAGCATCAGCCTCACCACCCCCTTGCCCCCGCAGCTCAGCCACAAGGAAGCTGCCATTTTGTTTCTCCTCGCTTTCCTGCCCTCCCCAGCGCTGGGGCTGTCTCTCTCACTGCCTGAGCAGAAAAAAAAGCAGCACGCCTCCCCCCCCGCGGCCAAACCGCCTCAGCGCGGAGGAGCGGCTTCACTAACGCCCCCTGCCCTGCCGCTGGCCACCTGCCTGCACCTGGCACAGCGGCAAGCTGTCCCGCAGCACCAGCCGCGGGCGCTCAGCCCCTCGCCTGCTCGGGCCTGACTGCTTCTGTCGCCCGAGGTACGAGCCTGCCACAGACGCACCCACACCTCTCTCAGCCCTGCCTGCCTGCCCTTAGGGTGCGCCCGCATTTACTCTCCAGCTACTCCCGCTACGAGCCCTTTCTTTCCCTCCCAATGTGGGGGGAAAGCTGGTCCCGCCGTTCCACCCCAGCCAGTCCGCCTCCGCCCGAGGCAGGCTCCGCGACGCCTGCCGGGGTATCGCTCTGCTCGATGCCCCACCGCCAGGGATAGACGAGAGATAGGCAGGCACCCGCGCGGCTCCCAAAAGAAGCCCCCGAGCAAGGACCCCCCGCACTCGCCGTCCGACCGGCACTATGGCGGCAGCCGCCAACGACAGCGACGCGGCGCAGGTAACGAAGAGGCCCCGCACGCGGTGCCTGCCCCTGAGGCCGCGGGGCGGGCGCGCACGCCTCGTCCCGGCAGCGTCCCCTTTAGAAGCAGCCCGGCGGAGCGTGTTGTAGGGTCGGCCAACCCCTGCCGAGCGCCCCAGGGTCCCCTTTCCGCCTGAGGGGGACTCCTGGAGGCCTGAGGTGGGACAGCGAACCGGCGATGGCCCTGCCGGCATGCCCGGGCCCTGCCGTGGCCGCCTGTGCCACCTCTGATGATGCTGACGGCCCCGCGCTCTGCCTGGGCTTTGCCCGCCGCCTGGCTAGGGGCACTTGCGTCAGCGGGTGCTCCACGATAGCAGTTCGCAATTGCAGTTGTTGAGGCTATTCTTGTAACCTTAGTAATTAGCTAGTAACACTTCGTAGTTACTCATTAGCAGAGAGTATAGAGATGTCATGAAATTTACTACACTTTCTAAAATGTTGCCAGCTGACAGTCTGGCTGCAGTTACAGGACTTGTGGCCCTTTTTGCTTATTTATTAATGGTAACTCTGGGGTTTTTTAGTTTGTTTTGGTTTTTTGCTGTGTTTGTTTGGGGTTTTTGTAGTTTAGTAACTGTTTATTGCTATAAGTCATCACAAACTGAACATGACTGAGCAGTGCTGCGCTTCATCAGAAATTGTGCTAGAGCGTTTGGGAGCATCACCTGGATGAGGCTTGGAATACCTGTCCTGTTTGTGTGTGGAACTGGTCAAGAGACCAACCCAAGCATCAACAATGTGGACTGACAACAAAGAGATGAGAATCATCAGCAGACTAGATAATGTGGCCTGTCAGGAAAGATGGAAAGAATCTGCACAGTCAAAAAAAAAAAAAGAAAAGAGGAGCAAATGGAGTTTTTGTCTTAATATGTAAAATGGTGTCACAGAGATGAAAGGGAAAAATGTATTCTTTATGTCCGTAACTGTTTGGTAAGAGATAACAAGCTTAAGTTTCAGCAAGCAAGGTTTAGGTTAGGCATTAGATTGCCTAAGGAGTTTGTGACTCACTGTCACTGGAGGTTTTAAAGATATGGTTAAAGTAGGAGCTTCCAGACCTTGTTAAACTTGCCCCAGTCTGATGTCTCCATCACTTTATCTTCCCTGTTTCCTGCCTCAGAACCACTGCCACTGGGCCAGGAGACAATCTTGAGGGGCTCACAAAATCCCAGTTCCCCTTTGCTTAAGTCTTACAGTCTTACTTTAGACCATCAGGGATCACTCAATCTTCAGCTTTAGAGTCACTGTGGTATCAGGGTGGGGGGAGAGAACAATGACAATAGAACTTTTTTCTTAATGTTTCAGCAAAGATATTGGTACTAAGTAACTGGCTGCCTACCAGTTTTGGTATGTGCTACTTATTTTTTGCTTTTGTTCTCTTTATTCTGTGGGTATTAACAGAATACCCCCCACTAATGTGGGTTCCTGCTGCTAAACTAACATTTCTCTTGGAAATGTCCTTTCATGGGCATGAATGACTAATCTGAGCAGTAGATCAGCTAATCACTTGTCATTTTAAAAAAACTATTAAAGCTTCTACTTGCTGCAATAAAAAAAATATCAAAACATAAATAAGGCACACCAGAAATGATCAATTTCAGTTGGAGGTCTGTACTTGCTATAAAAATTAACAGTCTGAGGTTTTTAAGCAGAGTAGGAATCCTCACCACATTGCTTTCCTATCTCTTCCTTACAATTATTTCTTTTTCTTACCTAAAAAACCTACCTTTTGCATTATAGAATCCTTGTATGGTGCTGAAGGTGTAGAAAATAAACTTTTTTAAAGGATCATGACATTATTTTTGCTACTTTGGTTTATTTGATCCATTTCTATGCTAAAGACAGATTTTAAACAGAAATCTACCAACTTATTGACAGTACTTTTCTCACTTTATGTATGCAGTGTAGCACAATTCTGTTTGACCACATCAAACTTACCACTATGCGGCTGTTCAAAGAAACCACATCATACTACCCGCCAGTATGAAATATCAGCAGTATGATTTCGTCTATGTAGTCTGTGCTTATTTGAAAATATATGATTTCTAAGCAATTAATGAAAGGGAGATACATATTTCAGGCACTGTTTATTTACTATATCTTAAAATATCCACATTGTAGTTCAGTTTTACACCTTTTGAAAATTATCCCCAAAACCTTTACAAATGTGTTTGTTCCACAAGTAGCCTGGGTCCACCTTGATTTCTGTTATATTAGATCCACATTGTTTTCTGGGGTTTTGGGTTGGGAGGTGGGTTTGTTTTTTAAATCATATTAGGTACAGTAATTTGAATAAAATAGAAAAAAGCTATTTTTTCTTGAGCAGCCACAGTCTTGCAGAATACAATAATAATTTTTTAAAAAGATTTGACTGCTGGAAATATTCTAAATTTTCAGTGAATACTTTCAGTCAGGTTCTGTTCAGAAATTTATCAGCAAATTTGTTTTCAAAATACTAATTTAATGCATTGAAAAATCAGTCACGTCTTTTAGTTCATAGAAATTTGTGGAGTTTTCCTTCATACCTAACAGTATGTAGGAACTTAAGGTAAGATGGTAACAGCATAGCAGCAAAGAAGTTAAATTGTTCATGTTAGCTGTATCAGAAAACTAGTGGGCCAGATCCTGAGTTGGAGATATGAAGGAAAACATAACCAATGGCATCTGTACTTCAACTTAAAAATCAAATTTAAAAGTACTGCTAATTGAGATTTGACAAAGAGTAAACCTGTTGAGTTACCTACTGCTTTCACACGTGCTCACTCCCAGGCTTATTCCAGCAAGTAGCCTTTTTTAGTTATGGAAAGAACTGTCGTTTTTATTATCAGTAATTTTAAATATGAAACAGTCATATTTTTGTTTAGATAGTTTATGGTTATAATCAGTATTTACTGATCCTGGAAAAATACTGTTAAACTCTGAGGATTGATTTATAATTGTGGAATTCTTCAGAAAAATAGTCCAAATTCCTTGATTATGTTTATTTTCATATGTTCTTGATGAAAGTAGCTTCTGAATTTGAACTTTAAAAAATTCTTTTTAATGATTTGAAGTGGTGAAAAGCACTGATGTTCTCTCATGAATATGAATTTTGCAGTAAATGTCTATATTCATCAAACAGGGAAAATATGACACAACTGTACGAGTGTTATAATCTAGGGTTTTTTGTGGCTGTGTACATTCAATAAATAATAGCAATATAAACCTGTTTAATATAAGCTTATTCCATCAAAAGTAGAAGAGACATAATTTTTCTTTGAAATTAAAAATACAGGTGTAGTACATAGGTTAGAAATACACAGTGATGTCATTTTGAATAAGAGTCAAAACAAGATACTGTGGGACTCAGTTTTGTGACAGGCGAATAGATAAAAATTATGAACAGCCATTTATTCTGTATAAGTAAATCAGAACAACAAAACAGCCATAATTTATACATACTATGCATTTTTTTTGTATTTGTGAGCATACGGCACATGCATTAATATTTTCAGATTCACAGTACATTTCAGAGTCATTAGTATTTGAGGAATGTTTAGTTAGAGTATACTTGATGTATATTACTATTTTCAGCTGCAAAGAGCTAGAAAGGAGTGGTTTCATTTTCAGCTGTGTGAATGGGGAAGATTTCAGATTTTTTTCACTCTGAATGTAGGAGTTTGTTTCATTGGCCTGGGGTCTTTTTTCTTCATGTACTCTTGTGTATGCTGTTCTATTTGTTTCAGGTAATGTGAACTGATGGAAGTTCATAGTGCTTTAAAAATCTTGACTTCTTACATAAGTTTCTAGGAGTGCTGGTTAGAGTCTTGTTTCTGTCACTTGAAATGAATAAACAGATGATTTTTTAATATATTAAAAGAGACTGTAAATAATAGAAACAAAATCAGGGCAGGCAGGAATAGCATCTGAACTGAATCCCAGTGCTTTACAGATGATCACTTCAGAAACAAGTGCCATTGAAGAATATGGTGCTACACTATTAAGTTGAAGTGTGAAGTACTGGTCAGGCTTAATGCATATATAAAAAGAGTTATGTGAGAGTTGGGTGAAGTAGCAGGGAACTGTATTTGGTGAGGTAAGGGTTTAGCCTTCCTAAAACTAGTCCGTTTTTCTGTTGAAAACAATGCAAGGAGCACATCTGTTGTGCTAAATTGCTGATTTCTGTCACACACCCATGTAAGAAACAAACCCACCTATATTACTGTGGTAATGTAGGTGGAAATCTTGCCCCATCCCAGGGAGATAAATTGATGTAAATAAAATTACTGCTGTCTTTCACTACTGTTTAATTCCTTACTTAATGGGTTCAGTTGTATCAGGATCTTTGTGAAAGCACATACAATTTTTATTTTACACTGGTAAATGGGGGAAGACTTTGGCTTTCTATTCTCTCAGATGAGCTAAAAGAAATACTCAAATCAACATGCAAATGCATAAGTTCAGGCACACAACATGAATTAAAGTAGTATCTCACAGTTTTCTCTATGTGTACTGGTTATATTTCTCATGTAAATGATTCCAACATTCAAAATTTTTAATTTTGCAGTGTAGTACTCACTTATCAAAGACTGCTGCCTGTTAGGCACAGCTTTCTCAGTGCAGAGTAATGTTTAGGATTTCCAATAGTTTTGGCTTATACTGTAAAGCCATTCTGGTTTAGATTAACTATGAATGAATCTCACATTGTAGAAATGTAGGAATGTGAAGTTCATCAGATAATTTGCCTATGTTTTCTATGGTATTTTTGACTGCTATGTAAAAATATTATATAACAGAACTAATAAAGTCTGTTCTACTGAAATTTGTAAATCAGGCAAAATAAACCTACAGAAAACTGATTCAATGGGAAAAGTTATTAGCTGAGCTTTTCAAAATGAATAATGTTAGATGCATTTCTTTTTCTTTTTTTGTGGCAATAGTCTATGACTTAATCTCACTGGTGTAATACCTGTGGGCCACTGTACTCAAATAAATTTGAGATGAGACTTTTCCTGTGAAGGATAATCAGACATGCATTTTATTTGGGGGTTTTGTTTGTTTGTTTCAAGCTGTGAATGACCCCTGCAAAGTGTA
This sequence comes from Theristicus caerulescens, assembly GCA_020745775.1. Taxonomy (NCBI): domain Eukaryota; kingdom Metazoa; phylum Chordata; class Aves; order Pelecaniformes; family Threskiornithidae; genus Theristicus; species Theristicus caerulescens. The sequence goes on along the minus strand of CM036564.1, from coordinate 21,973,889 downwards.
AAGGGCATTGTGCAAACACAGTCATTTTGTAACTGAAGTTCGTAAGCATAAACTAGACTGCAGTATGATCATTACTGCAGTATGAGAGTACTACCTCTTTAAACTCAATTTCAGAATTGAAATTCTTAGGTTGTGATGTTTCTGATGGGTTTTAATTTATTTATTTAATTTATTTTTAGGAGAAGTTACATCCAAGAAATCTTATCCCAGAGCTTTGTAGACTGTTTTATGGTTTAGGCTGGGTAACAGGAACTGGTGGAGGAATCAGCTTGAAACATGGGTAAGTAAAGATTGAAGAGAGAAAGAATGTGATGGTTAGAGAGGGTGGCTGTGTTTAGTAGTTGGTGAGGGTATTTCAGATCCATGACAAATGTTTGAAAGTCAATAATGAGCAAGAAGGCAGAGGTGGAAATGAACAGTACACCAAATTTAACTGTATAGAAGAGAAGTGGCTAGTCTGAATTAATCATTGCAGTCCCTTCAATGGAGAGAGCCAACTTCAGAGAGTGACTTTTTCCTGTCCTTTTCCTATCTTTGTTTAAGGTAGATAAATTGTCTTTAAGGCACAATGCACTCCTCCTTTTTCATTTCATTGACTGTGGAGTTTAGAGTCACTTACACCAGGCACACAGCTTTCAAATGCCTGTGGTTAGATGAGATGAATCCCACCCTAGACATTTGGCAGGCAAGACATTTCCTTTAAGAAGGAAATTACTGTTCTACTGAGATAATTTCTAAGGAGATATTCTTAACATATAATTTAAGCAGGACAGGTAACAGCAGAACAGTTTTTGGTGTGTATCCACTATTAAGGAGCACCACTTTGCTTTTTAATTTGCTCATCTACCCCCATTCATACTTTCCAAGCTTTTAATGGAGACAGAGCTCCTCTCAGTGGCCACTGAAAAAACAGAAGTCCTCATTCTGCAAAACAGTGTGCACAGTGCCTGCGTTTCTGTCCCCAGTCACACGGTGTTGACACTCATGAAAGCATCTGACATCTCATTTTTCTGACATACACTTGCATGCAGACACAAAGAGTCATTGCTATTCAAATATATGAGAGATATATATCTCTGAAGTAAGGCCTCTAAATGCTAATATTTGTGCGGTTCTAATGGCTTTATGCAGGTCATTTCACTTCCCTGCTTGATTTTGCAAGCAAAGCAACAGCAATAATAATAATGAGAGGAATGATAAGAGAGTTAAATCTTGTTTTTAAAGTTCTTCGTCTATGGAAAGATCTTTCTAGCACTAATTTCTCATCAGTAGCTAAATCTAGCCTATTTTCTTCATCATTTCTCTGCGATTCATGTTGGTTGTGGCAAGACAAATGGTGTCAACAGAGAATGCACTAACATAGTAGTACAGTTTTCCTCAGCAGTTCTATAACTTGGTTGCTCAGAATACACCAAAACACGTATTTGAGTTGGTACCAACATTGTCCATGGTCTAGGAATAGTAATCTATGTGGCTGTACTGTTTTATACCTACAATAACAGTAGCTATGTTTCAAAATTAATAGCTGTGAGGCAGAGATCAGACTAGCTTACAATTGTTACATAGGAAATAGTGAAAGAACAATTGAAATTTGATTGAAATTCTAACAACTGGTCTTACCAGCTAATCCTAATCAGCATTACTCACTGTGCAGTTCATATCAACTACTCAGAATAAATATGCCAATTTGGATGTGGGATAGCATATTAAAAATGGATGTAGAATACTTTGTCAGGTGTCCTATATTTCAAAGGCTGAATCTCATAATCAGATTTTCCCTTTGTGATTAGTTTCTAAAAAAGAAAAAAATTTGTTTTAAGAAAAAATGCATGTGTCTCATTAGTAACTGGATTACCACTTGATTTCTTGATATGCTGCACTCTCAATCATCTTGCTTATGCAAAGGAATTAAGACTAAATTAATGCAATGTTGGCAGTGTTAATTCATGAATGTTAACAATTACAAATACGATAAAGCCACATTTTGATGTGCTTCACAGCTGTTTTACCACTATGAAGAGTACATCATCCTAAGAGTTGTATTTTTGGAAGAGTTAGAATCATGGAATCATAGAATCATTTAGGTTGGAAAAGGCCCTTAAGATCATCAAGTCCAACCGTTAACCTAACAAACACTGCCAAGTCCACCACTAAACCATGTCCCTAAGCGCCATGCCTGAACATCTTTTAAATACCTCCAAGGATGATGACTCAACCACTTCCCTGGGCAGCCTGTTCCAATGCTTTCAGTGAAGAAATTTTTCCTAATATCCAATCTAAACATCCCCTGGCGCATCTTGAGGCTATTTCCTCTCGTCCTGTCACTTGCTACTTAGGAAAAGAGACCGACACCCACCTCGCTACAACCTCCTTTCAGGTAGTTGCAGAGAGCGATGTGGTCTCCTCTGAGACTAAACAACCCCAGTTCCCTCAGCTGCTCCTCGTAGGACTTGTTCTCTAGACACTTCACCAGCTTCATTGCTCTTCTGAGTGCTCTTGTCCAGAAATATAAACATCTCGTGGTCCTTAGGAAATATATCTGTAACTTGACTAATTGTTCACTAGATGTCTCTGTGCTCCTGAATTTAGTACGTTACTGCTGAAACTGAATAGTGATTACAACTGAGAGAGATAATCTGATTTTTTTTTTTGCTGTTATTGAAAATATTTCGGATACCATCTTAAAATAATTTTAATTGAAATCAATTTTTTATAGTCTTTGTTCATGTAAACCTTGCAAGAGGTGACACACTTTTACTTGAATTTCAGTCATTTAATTGCTTTGAATTAGTGTTATCGTTTTATCGATACAAACAAATATCTAAATGCATTTAAAACCTAAACTACATAGTTATAACAAAAACCAAAAGTGTTTACATTGTAGAATACTCCAGATAATTAATATGGTTTATAGGTAGTCTGTGGATTTTGAAGTAATAGTTTTGTCACCTGTTTTGTCATAGATCAGTATCTGCTTGCAATTTCTCTTGTTCCATTTTTATTCTGAATTCTGGGGATTTGAGTTTAGAATCATTGCAGGGGGAGGCTGTGTGTTTTTCTTTGTAGCAAAAATAAGGCTGCGCTTCCTGTGTGTGTTTCAGATCTCTTGTCAAGTTGAAAGCATGGTTTTGTACCCCTGCAAGTTAGAGATTTCATATGCCCTTGTGTGATTCGGTTCTATTTTGAAAACCATCTCCATGTCAATCTATGGAAGGATCAAGAAACTTATTAAACTATGAGGGGCTAGATTTGCTATTTCCTTTTCAGTGGATCGAGAGCTCTAGTGCCCATGCAGTTGAATAACCCTGTGTTTATCAATTTTCCCTGTCTGTAACTTTCCTTAGGAATGAAATCTACATTGCTCCTTCAGGAGTCCAAAAGGAAAGAATACAGGTACGTTGAACTGTATTTTTACCTCAGAGCTCGTCTTGAGATGGGTGAAGGTACCTTTGTTTAGGGTTTCATTTTTCCTTGTGTAAAGTTAGAATCTTGTTATACTATTGACTGCCTTATTGAAACAACTGAGGATTTCACACAGCACTCCGCTAGCATAGCAAGCGAACATGTGTTTCAGTGGCCAGTGTAGATTAGTCTTGATGATTTCTTTGCTTTAAATTAACACAGAAGGCTGTAAGATTCGAACATTACTCAAGTCCATCTTTATTCTTTGTCAAGCTTGAATGACTTTATAGTTGTTTGGCCACAGTTTTAAGTTACGTACATAATTAAGCATTAACACCTCATCTTTGTTTTCATTTGAGTGACTACACGTCTTTGTCTTGATATTCTCAGTAAATAGATGGGTTCTCCCCATGAAAAGGTGGCCTTGTCTACCTGTCTCCTGTTCAAAAAAACCCCAAAATATAAGGGGGGGTGGGGAGAATGGTAAATGATAACTATTTTATGACACCAGAAACTCCCCCAGAATAGAATAATATGTGGAAGGGATTTGTTGTTTTATAGATCTGAGGGTAAATACAATGAGAAGTGAAAAGAATCTCTTCACTCATTGAAACTTGGGGTTTCGCAGCCGTGGTCGCTGGGGATGTTAGCAAGTAAGGCAGGCAAAGGCATAACACGGCAAGACCTTTCTTTGCTAGCAGTAGCATTGGATTGAGCGCAGTGAGTTAGGAAATCTCTTGCAACTGTATTTCCTGCTAATTTTTAAAAAAACATTAAAGAAGAAAGTTCTATTGCTGCCCTGAACAATTCATTTGAGTAGCTGATTGATGCAAAGGTAACATTCATGTAAAGCTACTAAAAGGAAGGTTTCAAAAAATAGTTCTGCAAGTTAAATATATTATATGTAGGTTTAATTTGTCCTTTGTTGGTTCTTTAAGGGGGGAAGAAAAAGTACATCTACATTTCTTTTTTTGATTCAGTTACTACTTTTCCTTTTGATCTATTGTCTGTTATTTAGATACAGGCTATCTCCTTTCTGAGAAAATTTTAGTTTTACAAATATCTGCTTGGCAGCAGTCTGAATAAAAGGAGTACCTAATATTAATTCACATTACACAATGTCAGTAAATAGTATTAGAAGCTAGAATAAATGTGGTGTGTTTGTTACAACACTTTTACAAAGTTAAAGTCACATTCTATATTAAATATATGGTGTATATAGTTGTCTCCCTAGAAGGAAAACAAAACTATTTGGGTCATCACAGGTCAAAATAATTCCTTCTTTCTTACAGCCAGAAGATATGTTTGTTTGTGACATGAACGAACAGGACATCAGTGGTCCTCCACCACACAAGAAACTAAAGAAAAGCCAGTGCACGCCTCTTTTTATGAATGCCTACACTATGAGAGGTGCGTAGCAAATGTTTTTAGTTCAGCAATGACTGAAACATTGTATATACACATCCACAAAATTGAAATTCAATACCATATTCTTTATGCATGGAAATTACAGTGAAATAAACATGAAACTATAAAATAAACTGATTTGCAAAGGAATATGTAAAATGGGAGGTAATCTGTAGTAACATCCTGTGAGTGTAATTTACATTTTAATCTTCTTATGTAGCTATACCTGTGATCATCTTTTCGGCACTAATTTTAGTGCGGTATATTAGTAGGTTGTGGGAGGAGCTGGGGGATTTACAGCAGTTTTATACCAGTATTTTTGCCTATTCAGCAGCTATGTTTTAGCTCCTTTTACAACCGTTGGCTGTGATCAAAGTTTCTAAACTATGGATAGGTGAAAAAAGTATGAAACTTTTCTTTTGCAGGTGGACAGTAATATAGAGCTTTTGCTGTTGTGTAAGATTTACATCTCTTACTTTAAAAAGGATTTAGTGATCTTCCTGCACAAGAAGCTTACATGTGTACCCGAGGAAAACTAATTTCATATTTTTTGCAACATTGCAACTTTATAAGTAAATTATAATTATTGTCTACCTGTGTTTCCATCATGACACAATAAGATAGCAATAAATATTTTTTCAGAGAATCAGTGGATAATCGAAGAAGAGTACTAGCATAAAAAGAAAGTAAAAGTCTTTAAACTTCTGGTTCACAAATAAGTTTGGGAATTCTTTAGAATCTCAGAACTCTGATAAAATTAATAGAGTGTTTCAGTCATTGCAGTATGTAAGGAAATGTACAAGGGGTGTTTCTCCTTGAATTTGTGCAAGTAGTTTCTCTCCTGGAATTTGTCACTAACTGAAAGTTAACACTAGTGTCCTAAGACAATCCATAATTATCGTTTATAGATGAGTAATTATCTCATACCTTTATTTAGGTTGCTGTATATTTTTTCCTCTAACACAGTAGATTGCCATTTGCTAGGATGCCTAGCCAAAGGAAATGAATCAAGTATGTGAATAAAATTTTCTTCATAGAGACATTTTAAAATTAATTCTAAAAATATATTTTTTTCTTCTTTTTCTGTTCTTAGGGGCAGGAGCAGTGATCCATACTCATTCCAAGGCTGCTGTTATGGCTACTCTTCTTTACCCAGGGAGTGAGTTCAGTATTACCCATCAGGAGATGATAAAAGGAATCCAGAAGTGTACTTCAGGAGGCTACTACCGGTACTTCTCTATATTTAAGAAATATGCTTTGATCATTTGTTTTCAGCAATATAAATAGATGACAAGTTGTTTGAGTTATGTGCGTTAAAGTGTGTCATATAAAGTATTAGGAATAAGAAGTAAAAAGACCTCTGGAATAAATCAGTCATTGGTTTTCCCTAAGAAGGTCTCAAGCCTATGGAAGAGATCTGAGATAAAATCTTGTAATGTCGAGGCTGTGGTCTGTTGAGCTACAGAAACAAACCAAATAAAGGGCTATGTCCTGACAAATATGGCAAGAACAGAGATGTTAACACATCTATAGCATGTTAAACTGAAACTGGAGCCAACCAACACTAGGTTGGATTGATAACATACAAACTACATTTGGATGGACTTCACATATCACTGCCTGTGCTAGCTTAGGGCATGTTAAGAGAGTAGAGGATTTCAGATTTTACTTGACAGACTTTGAAAGAAAATTCAGAATAAACAGCTCATTAAAGATAATGTTATTACTTTTCAAGGATGAGCTCTGAGGTAAGTGCTGAGTTATTCCAAATTATGTGTGATGGCTTGTTTTGAGGACTCCACCCACAGAGTGTTGAATTGGGATCCACAAACAACATTTATATAATATGTGACAGTTAGATGAAAAATTGAAATGCTAAATTCTTTCCACTTTTTGATGTTAATTTTTGTAACTAACTATTACTCTTTGGCAAGGGAGCAAGCCATATGTCTGGCGTGTGATTTTACGCCTAGGCATATTTTATTCAGTTTTGGTTGACTTGCCAACTTTACCTTCTTGTCAGTATTAGCATTTGTATTTTTAATGTGGCAAAAGACACCCCTTATGTTGAATTGTCTAACAACACTGGTTTTAAAAAATCTGCAACAATTTTCTTTTTTGGATGTGCATCTTGAATTCTCAAGCATTCCTAAATGTGAGTCAGGAGACGTTGAGTTTATTGGATTCCTTATCCCCGAGTTGTCCCGTGTCATCCTGTTAATTTACCAGAAAAATCTAAAGAAATCAAAGCTCCAGATTACATGGTTCCTAAGTACATATTCGTCCATACTTCCACTGTCTTGCCTCACACGAGGCTCCCCATTGAATTCAAAAGAAATTCAGTAGTACAGAATGGGATCTTTCAAAAAAGGGATTGACAATGTATTGTTTCTAATTACATAAACCTGTTCTGGAAGCTATTCAGGAAAATGCTACAGATAGGATAATCAAAAGTATTTGTTGGCCTCAATAGGATCCCAGTGATGCCAGAATAGTTTTACCTTTGACTTCAGTAGAAGGAGAATTAGATCTGTAGTAAATAGCTTTGAAAGTCTCAGAGTGTTCCAAGATATTTTATATGAAGGTTTGGCTCAATGTAGGCTGCTTATATTTCAATAAAACTAAAGAGATATCAGGTATTTAACTCATTCAGAGTCTTGTTGGGGTTTTATAGATATTAGTTCTTGATAAAAAGCTTATGCTTATGATTAGGTATGAGTTATGGTATTTACACCTGCTTCCAAACTCACATCCAAGTAGAAAGCAGAACCTAGGAAACCAATCCATTAGCTCATTTGGCCTCACTAGTAGCAAACACTCCAAATCTAATTTTAATGATCAGAATACATAAGAGTCAAAGTAAACCCACAAAAAACACTTAATTTTCTTCATTCACTATTTTTATAAACTTCCTTGGGAAAGCTTCAGCACTGAAAAGTGTAAGGGATGAGACTTTTTAATTTTCTGAATATCTGATTTGAAGTACAAGCTGTATTATTTTTACCATTGTTTTCTTGCTCTCTTTTATAAAAGTAAGTACTACTAGCATCCTCTCATGAAATATCTATGTGATCTCAATGATAAATCTGAACCTGAACTGGGGACTTATTAAACTATTTAAACAAGTTTCTGCCAGTGTTAATTAAGGTTCAAACAATGCCAAATATCCCAGTCCTCCTTCAGAAGAACCTCTTAGGCAAGTTCCACTGAGTAACATGCATCATCTTGTCTTTGGAACTAGGGTTCTTAGGCTCTCTTAAGATCACATATAGCCCACCAATGACTCCATCACAGAGAATTTATTTTTCATATGTTGACTCTACTTTTTATTTATATGCCTTAGTAGGACAATCTTATTTCCAGGGGCTTTTTGGACTACATAAATTATTTTTTTTCTGCTCTCCAGCAAACAGCTTCATTTCCTTCTTCATGATGTGATTCTTTTAAATAATTTAATCTGAGATAAAGCTTGTAGGTGATGCCAATACAGGATGAAGAGAGTCTGAAAAAGTTGTAAAGGGACGCAACTACTAAGTGATATGTGAACAAACAGCTACACCTAATACCTTAAAGTGTTATTTTCTTTTTATGCCTCAAGTATAGCTCAGGTATTGCCAGCATAGCATATGTTTGGGAGTGAGAGATGTTCCTGAGAGTTCTTATGTTACAGCATGGCTCACAAGAGCGTAAAATCACTCATGTTGAGAATTTGTTAACATCTTTACACAGTCAAAGGAGAATCTCTTTCTTTGGGAAAAGACATCCAAACACAATGTTTTTTTTAAATACACAAAATTCATTTTTCTTTTAGATATCATGATACATTAGTGGTTCCCATTATTGAGAATACGCCAGAAGAGAAGGATCTCAAGGAAAGAATGGCACATGCAGTGGAAAAATACCCAGACTCTTGTGCTGTATTGGTCAGACGTCACGGAGTTTATGTGTGGGGAGAAACATGGGAAAAAGCCAAAACGATGTGAGTACAATTTAGGAATATGCTGTCGTTTGCCATTATACCTCAAAATCTTGATGACCTTAATGTCATGTGTATTTCCAACTCATGGACAATGATTCAGAACATTAAGTTCTGGTCTCACTGAATGTATAGGGAGCTTTTGGGAATGCGTTCATCCATGATTCCACCGCTTTGTTTTCCTTTCATATCGATGCTGGCTGATAGGGTTGCCAACATTTTGCTTTCATATGGATGAGTCCCTCCTCATACGAAACCTGCAGGCAATCTTTGCTTTTATATGATACCTGCCAATACTGTTTGTGTAGTTTTCTCTAGTCCCATTTTTGGAATTTTCTTCTTCATTTGCTGATGGAAATGCAGCAGATCTGGATCATGCAGCAAAAATTCTGGGCACTTTCCATACCGCAGTAACGGAAATAAATGATAATAGAGCTGTCTAGTCAGACCATCACATTGGTGATATAAAGCTTAAGGAAGAAAACTATTAATTCTCATAAAACATGGTAAGGCTTGAGCCTTACATTTCACGTTTTTTTTCTTTTAATTTTAGGTGTGAGTGTTATGATTACTTGTTTGATATCGCAGTGCAGATGAAGCAGCATGGGCTAGATCCTTCAAAACATCCAGCAGGAGAAAATGGGATCTTGTAAATGACAACAACATTTATATTCAGGTGTGAATTTATCTGTAGAGATGATCTGTTTGGAGGGAGAGACTACAGATGACACCATCACTTCAGTCTGCTTTCCCACTCAGGAAACTTCAGTATTGCACATCTCCCCCACTCTACTCCATTACCACTGCAATTGTACCTATGCCTGAAATAATGCTCCTTTACCACACAATACAACAAAAAGATATGTATTGATAGTTAGGTATGTCCTGTGCATATTTTAGCACCTATGTACAGCATGAAGTGCAATTGCTTTTTAAAACTGAATTGTATCGAGCATTACCAGAAAAAGCCAATGGAGAAAAAGGACCCCAGCCTAGTAAGCTAATCTCTACAGAGATGCCTCAACACCCACTTTTGTTCTTCAGCTTGCAGGATCAGGTTTGATTTCAGTCCGTCTCAGTGGTATTACTTATATGGTGGGTTGGTGTTTTTTTTTTTCCCTTCAGCAGAAATGGCTGGTTGCAACTTGATTAGTTTCATTGATTAGTCTCACCTGTTTACCTCATACAGCATATTACCATGACTTTCTGTTTTCTAATGTAGCAATGATCAATGTTTTGAAGTTTTCATAACAAATATTTTAAAGTAAAAGCACATAGGTAATATGATCAGGCAGTGCTTTATATGAAGGATCCCTGAAACAATTCTTACGTAAGCAATATACAGCTCGGTATGGCAAAACACAGTGGTAGCGTAATGTTTCAGAGCCTGGGACACATCTTCCTGAAAATCTAAGCAAGTTTAAAGATACCAGCACTGAGATTATAAAGGAGTTGCTAGGCCAAAGTGGTCGTCTGATTAAACAGGATAGGCTAACTTGTTACACAGAGTTGGCCCATCAGATAATCCTCTCCACCCACCACATTTGCATCAGAAGAGATGACAAATGGCTGCTCAGGCAACAGGAGCCCAGAACAGACAGGTACTTGGATCATTAGCCTTTATGCCCACACTAGAGCAGTGGGACAGGAGACTTGCTGTCAAGTGAGTCTCTGCATGAACAGGTACTTGGAGTGCTGCCACCGCATACAGTGATGAAGGCATGCTGCCTACCACACCTGTACAGAGCTACCTCATGGCCTGCAAGAACCATTCTAAAATTGGTCCTCAGCCCCCGCAATTGAATAAGTTGGGCTAATGTAGTGGCATTAATATCCCTTTGCCCATTTCTTATGACTAAATACCTAGTTTTATAATATTTTCACTTTATTTTGATTCTCCTATACAGGTTTCTTACATGATGATGGGAGTTCCAAATTCCACCTCAGGCTGTTAAAACCAGAAGGGAGTGCTGCTATACTCAGCTGATTGACAGATGTTAGCAGTCAGTTTTGACTGTTAAACACATCCAAGAAGAAAAGGAGAGTTAAAACAAAACAAAAAAAAAAAGCTGAACAATCATTGCTATTTATGAATCCTGTCAAATGCTATAGTAGGAGGAATGAAAATTTAGATGCAAAAAAAGTTTTTGAAAAAAGCTATGGAGAACTAATGTGACATTTTGTTTGTGTGCTTTAAAAATCCATATTTCAACTTGCATTTGTTGATCCTGTTCTACTGCTACATCATTTAACTTGTTCTAAGCCTCCATTTCTGAAAGTTATAGTAGCTTTTATTCTTGGGGGAAAAAAGTGAGAATGACCCCTTAATTAGAAGTTAGGTATAAAGTTGTTTGTTTGAACTGTTGATTCATTCATGCTGTGTTAGTAGTTTTGTTTTTTTTTTAAATTAAGCCTGTAGCATATGTATTTTTAAATTCTCTTAATTGTCATTATAATGAGTAGGAAACATAATTTTATAGCATGCAATTGTAATTTGTTACTGAGACTTCTCTGGGTCTTGTCTGTTTTTTACCTCTTTAAATTCATTCACTTTCAATAAGATTTTGTTTATTACAAGTTTAAAATAGCTTTTTATGACCTACGATTAGCCAGCATAAGGTAGATTTAATCAAACTGCTCATTAAAATATAGTCTCACATATTTATGTATCTTGGTGTCTTCTGTCAAAATCTCCTGGAATGGCCTCCCAGTGGCATCAGTCTAAGCCTTGATTGACCAACTTTCTGATTGAGTATTGAGACTCTAGTCCCAAGGGTGAATTGAGACAGGGTAAGCGCCAACTGACCTTGTTTTCTGCTAGAGGCCATGCATTCCCATCACTTCCCCTTGCATCATCTCTGGCACTTTTTTGAGCTTCTGTGACGTGAATTAACTCTTCAGCCTAAGAGAAAACTACTGTGGGAGTGGGGGGAAGAAAATTATTATATTGTTTCCTAATAAGCCACTGGTAAAACATTGAATCAACTCGGAGATGGGTCCAAAGAGAACCAGCGCTGGGGCAAAAGCTGGTGGCTGAAGACAGAGATGGCAGACAACACTTCCCCCATTTCATGCGGATGACTTTTCAGACTTACTCAGCTATTTGTGAACAGGCATTTGCTGTGGATGTTCTGAAGAGTTCAGAAGGAACTGAAATCTGTGGAAAGTATTCTGCTAAACCAAGAAATCAGGAAGAAACTTCTTATATTTTTCACCCATTAATGAGCATTGGCTTTTCCGTAGTTACGTATGTCAGACTACTGATTATAGCACAAGATATGTCGTCGGTCTCTCTAGTTACTGGTAATTGCATTGTGCTGAACTTCTTACAGAAAAAACATCCTGCTTTGGCTTGGTGGGTATTCGTGTCCCCACGTAACAGTTTGCCACTGGGCTCAGACAAAACTCATGTACAGTAAGGCATCATGGTATAAGCCAAGTGCCTGCTGACCTGATCCAACCTGCTGGGTACCGGCTGTTTCTAAGCAGTAAGATGCGGTCACCTGTGCCATGACAGCCTGGTGTAGCCACCAGAGTTGTTGCTGCTGTGCTGCCAGTTTGTCAGCAACCAGATCCCTCTTGTCTCCACATCCTCATAGCAGCTACAGTGCTGTCTGTCTGTGCTGCACAAGAGACCATGTTCAGCATCTGCTGCTATTGGACCAACAGCAGCTGTCAAAGATGACATCAAGACCTCCACTGATGAAGTTACCACTCCACAGGAATGATTCATTATAGAACGAGCTGCCATCAGAAACTTGCTGAGTATTCATCTACTGAGATAACATACCCTCACCTCTCTGGCATGCTTCAAATTTTCTCAACAGGAAGTATCTAAACTTTGCTTTCAAATATTCCTGTTCCTGTCAGTCACATATCAACTATTAGGATATTAGGAAAAGTTTCTTCACCCAGAGGGTGGTGGAGCACTGGAACAGCTCCCCTGGGAGGTAGTCACGGCGCCAAGCCTGACAATATTCACAAAGCATTTAGACAATGCCCTCAGACATATGGTGTGAATTTTGGGGTTGTCCTATGCAGGGTCAGGAGTTGGACTCGATGATCCTTGTGAGTCCCTTCCAACTCAGGACATTCTATGATTCTATGAACTAAAGAATTGTTAAAGGAATTGCCATATAGTTCAGATAAGCCTCTCTTTTTCCCCTCATGATTGGACTGCAAGACTCGCCAGAGTTGGTTACAGTGAATTTAATTGAACAAAATCTTTGCCATTCTATTCTTACATTAAAGGAATAACCATATTTAGTTCCTTTCTGGATTTCCTTACACATTTTAGGAACATGAGAATAGAATTGACTGTTTTGTGGTTTATGCCATTGACTTTATTTCTGAACTCCCTTCCCAAACACTTGTGCTACCTGATTCTTAAAATTCATAAAGAGTAGTGGTGCTATGCTGACAGACTGGCAGGTTTCATTAAGATGAGTGTCTTGTGACGGTTAGGCATGTTTATCCTTCCCTACTGTATGTAGGCCTGTACCTGCAGTGTGCCACCTTTAAACCTTAGGGGGAGGGTGACCTTGATTATTGTGAAATTGTAGTTATCGCTAAGTTACTGCAGGTTGTTGACTATATGGTTATTGATACATTTTTTCATTATTAGACACTTGTTTGTCAGTGGCAAATATTTTGCCGTGACTCCACATCTTGTGAGTGTATATGGATTGCAGTAAGAATTTGGGTGAAAAATGTTATTTTTTAGATTGGAGAGTGGCTTTGGACAGGTTGCATACTCCTCTGCTCTACTTAAGCACAAAACACATCTCTAAGTATTTTCAAGACTTCAGAGGTGCAGCTGACATGAAGGGAAAGCAGATTGTATTTCCATTAGCTTTTCTTCCCTATGAGGCATGCTAACAAAAATACTTCTTGATGTTACAATCTATGTAGTCTTGAAATCTAGTTGCCACCTGTTGATTATGACCTTTAATTCTTTATTTAAACTGCTAGATTTCTGCAAAAAGTAAATTCCTGTGGTATTCTGATGATGCTGTCAGAATAGGACATAATTGTATCATTCTATAATACTGATGTTTTGTAAGGATAAAAATGATTTTACACTTGGTGGTGTTTTGTTCTGCATGTATAATGACAAACTACAAGAGAACACTCACAAGGAAAGGTATTTTTTGCCAAATATATTCCTCTGGGGTCATGTTAATTACAAATACTCACTTCCTCATCCAGCTACAATTTGCCACTCTGTAGCCTTTCTAAAATCTGTGTGAAATATCAAATTTCTATAGTAGTAGTTAAGTAAAGTTCCTTCATATAGGATTCTGAGATGTTCAGACTCCTATTCAATGAAATGAAATGAGCTAAATACACTCTTCTCACATCTGTTTGTGTGTGAACTCTCAAAAAGAAATCAATGACTTCACAGCTTTCTTGGCTTCATGAACTTGTGAAATGATTAGTGTTTCCCAAAGTGTTCAGAAAGCTCTTACAGTTCAGCTCCAATTATGTAGAACAAAAATATGAAAATTTCCCATATGATTTAAAGCTTCTAAACTCCCATCATTTTTAAGTCCAGATCATTTTATGATGTGAATTGTAGACTAATAAGCCAGCTAGATATTTTTATATGTTTACAGCAGAGACTTGATCTCCATCGAAGCTGATTATCTAGGTTTAGTATCACCAGATAGGCTTATGTAAAAATGACATAATTCCCATTTCATGTGGGTCATCCAAATACTAATTAAGTTCCAGTATTCCCCAGTAAAAGTCATTTCCTAGCAAACATCCTACTTGCTTTCCAAGAAGGAAATAAAGCTGCAGAATACAGCATCTTGAAACATTAAGAGACAGAGCTCTAACTTACGGTAAGCAGTTATGATGCCAATATAGGTTCTCTAGTGAATGCTGTAATGCCTGAACAACTGGCATCCTATTTCCTTTAACTCTGAAATCATCATTTAAAAATTAACATCTAAAAAAGCCCACTGACTAGTGGAACAATACAAATAAACCAGTAGCCTTCCTCTAAATTCTTTTTTGATACACTTTTTGGCAAATATGTCTGTAACAATTTTTTGCCATTTTACAGAAGATGGCAAATTGGCAAAAAAACTCTAGAGCACTTTAGATGGCTTACTTCTATATCAAGGAACAGAAGAAAATATATAGTTTGATATTAATGCTTCTTAATTTCAAAATTGTTTAAAAACCTCTGAGCTGATATAAGTTAAGGTATCCCTATGAAGGAAGTTATCAGTCATGTACTCTACAGATTCAAAAGCAATAAAAAAATTAGGAGAATATTTAGTTTTGAAGCCACTTTGAATTTGTAGTTCCCTTTTGTTATACGGGGAGGTGAACCCTTGCAGGCTTTGTTTTTGTTCGTGCAAGGTGAAATAAAAGTTGTGCCTTACAGACCCAGGTTGTGTCCAAGGACTGCCCTCTGAGCTGAGCTAGACTTTTGTAACAGAGAATATAGAGGTGCCTGTGACTGCGCTTTGCTACCAGCTAATCAAAGCTTTCATAGAAGTCAGTGAATCTGTATGTTTGGTTTAATTTTAAGTCAGCTTATCGTTAAAAGCTTAATGTTACTCCAGAAGAATGCTACCTGACATGATTTTTAAAAGAGTGATTGTCTAAGTCCCTGAGTTTGAAAAAGAGCTCTCAGGCATTTATCCTGGTACTACCCAAGGGTTCACTACATAAATCAGATGGTAAATAAAAACTCACTATTTTTTGGTTGACATCATTAGCACAGGGACCTGTTTCTGCTAAATTTGAATGCTAGTGGTTCAGCATACTGAGTGCACCATTGCAAAATTCTTTTGGAGGTGCAACCTCTAGTGGAACCACAACAGTTGGCTATTTCGTAGGATTTCAATCTATTGAAAACAAAATCAATTCCAAATAGTAAATTTTTAAATTTTCCTATATGTCTTCAGACTTAATCAAGTATCTGCTAGATTTTGCTAGAGCAGTCAGAAAAAACAAGTGACTGGCTAGTGCTCATTACTAAAAATGGACTGAGCATGTTTGACTAGATGGGATTTTGGGCAATCGTGGAATTTCATATCGCCTGAACAGCATTTGCAAACACCCATTCTCTCTGTACTTACATATGTGTGCTGGGTTTTTTTACTCTAAGTTACTGTGCTATTGTACTAGCAAGTTTCTCCCATCTATGACAGATAAAATTACAGAGTTTAATCTCCAGAAACCAGATCAACAAGAATTTATTTAGTTAGGCATAAATTCTCGCTCCTTAATGAGCTTCAGATTAGCTCCAATTTATCTAATGGTAATTTCTGGTAATTACAAACAGAATACACTGGATATAGAAGAAAGAATAGGTCTTACATTTAAAGCAAAGAGCTGAAAGTCTAGATTTTGTGGCTGATTCAGGTGTTACCTTAAGGTCATGCCTTGAACAGTTCACTTTGATGGGAGTTTCAAAAGAGCTTAAATGAATCAGATACTACCCTAAATCCCATTGGAAAGTTAGGTGCTTAATTTCATTAGGCTCCCCTGCAACTCTGAGGATTTAGCTGTCTGCGTTTCAATCATCGCGGGTGAAAAAGAAAAGCAAGGTGGGGAGCACTTCTAGTATGAACTGCCAACTTACCACTTGTGTATACTGGATTGACATCAAATGCTTAACTGGTATTTTTTTCCTAAAAAGAAAGATGACCTGTTATACTAGAAACTCTTAGTTTAAGAAAAACATTGCCCAGGATAATTTCACCTAGCAGAGATTTACAAAAACAAGAAATAAAGAACTGAGCTTTCCTGCTTACTCAGAGATGTACATTAATACTACAACAAGTAACACAACACAAATTTTGTGACTTCAATTCCACCCCTCGCAAAAGATACCAGCCATCTGTCTTTCCAGTGAAACATCTGATTCCCATTCTTAAGTTCCTGTTCTCCAGACAAAGCAGGTTACCCTCACAGTCCCCATTTTGGCGCAGTTCCTGAAAAAAAACATCACTGCAATAAGTACGTCTATATGCATGAACGATGATGGCAGACTACCTGGCCTCAGAAGGTTGCTGTGCATTTAACACTAATGATTACATTTATTTTTGTCTTTATGCTTTGTCTCATTTCCATGTTTCATTCAGTTTTAATTCTGCTTTTCTGTAAGATATTTCTCCCTCCCCTGTTTTCTTTACTATATTTGAAACCAAATATAAACTTAATACAATTTGCATTCTGGTTGAACTTTCAAACCCAGGAATATTTTTGTGTTAGTAAACCTATCTCTTTCCTGATTCATCTGCTACATCCCTGACATATCCAAGCATGTTCTGTTATTTGCATGTTTGCAAAATTTTGGTACTTAAAGGGTTAATGTGCCTTTTGTACCTCAGACACACTAGGATTTTGCAAGCAAATGTCTGTTGGTTGCAAGAGCGTATGAGCAAGTATGAGACTAATTTCCTGTTAAGGAGTCGCTACATTAAAAGGATATTTGCATAATCATAGTCTAAGATAATGTAGGGAAAACCCCAGAGATCATTCTGATGCCAGGATTAAGCCAAGCCTAACACGTAATTTATTTGAATGCATGAAAGCTGCTTATCGTTCACTTCTATCTCAAGTCCCCAAGCACTTTAGTTGGCAGCAGCAGGCTCTAACTCCTCCTGGCTAATTCATTACCCTTAACAACTTTTAAAAGGGTTACTTTAAGTTTAACTTAACAGTCCCTGCAACTTAATTATTACAATAAAAAAAAATATTCCTTTTATGACTTGTGTCACATGTTCAAAATCAAGCTACCGCATCTTCTTGGGTCATCATTTTATTGCATGCATCACAAAAACAAGGGTTCAGGATGACACCTATGAAAAATATAGACAAAACCAGTGAGATTTCATAATGCAAGTAGTTTTTTCAACTTGTATATAAATAAAGGAGTGTCCACATAGGAGTTTAACAGAAGGGCCTCGAGAGAAAGTACATTAGCAATTAAAAATCAAGGCACTTAAATATTTCTGAACAGATTATACTTAGTCAGGGCTGGAGGTCCCTGACTTCTATTTTAAATCCATCTGCATGCTTCAAATTTTTATTTGGAGGATCCCATTGCCAAAGTAAAGAATTTGTCACACTTGTCACCTGATACTTCCTCCATGTAAACATGCTTAGAGGCTTACGGCTGAGGTGCTGTAGAAGTGTCTGAAAGGTTATTTATTTTTTGAACCCACAAGTCCAGTTGCCAGAAAAAAAAAGAAAAAAAAAAAGCCCCAAACCCAAGGCTACTGTCATGCTTGCTTGCCATGGTTAAAATGAATGGGAATACAAAGAGATGTGTAGGAGTAGGAGGACAGCAGCTGCTGTTTCTGAAAAGCAATAGAGGGAGGAGAACCCATTCAATAGCATTTCAGTGACAGCTCAGTCTATCAAGCCTCAAGCCATAGCATAAGAGGGGAATAATGTTTCAACTGAGGGAAGGGCAAACATTATGATAACAAATTATTTAATTGTAGTAAAGGCAAGGAGAGAGAATATAATTAAGGTCTCAGACACCTAAATAAGAAAGCATTTAGTAGCAATGGTAGCAACTTTAGTAGATAAGCACAGTTAAATGAATACCATAATGCCCACTGTCTATTGCAATTGAAGCGCTAATAAAATGCTTTCACTGTACTAGAAAATAGTACCATGTATTACTGTACTTTAACTATGATTAAAACAGCACAGTCCTGGTAGCCTAAATAGTTAGTGCAATATTATTAACAAAAAAGTCATATACTAACCTACATTAAGATGTATTGTCCAGTTTGAAATTTCTAGTCCTCAATAAAGAAGACTGCTATATTTGAAAGAGAAGGTCTAGACATTTTAAGTAGTTAATACAACACAGATTGCTCCTAAATTTTGGAAATGTTAAAAACCAAACTATCACATACTGAAGATGAGGAACTAATTCTAATTAGACCAGAAGATAACAATGGCCAATCAAGTAAACAATGCTTGATAACTTAGTGTAACCTGAAACTCACATTGCACAAAATTAATTACCAAATAAAATGAAATGAGAATACATGCAACCTATTCCCACACGGAGACAAAGGATGGGAGACAGTCATCCCAGCTATATTTAAGTTTAATGTCTCTCCATAATATATAGTCTATATATCTAACTCTAACTTGATAAAAGTTCCCAGGCTGCAACACTGAGACTAAAGTTGTGGCATTATGCCATATAACAGCATTATGCAAGTCATGAGCTTTCCCTAAGCATGTTTCTGTGTATGTGGAAATATATGCAGAAATGTATATGAAGAAGTTTATCAGAAGGCTTAACCTCTGGGGAAAAAAAATATTTCCCGAAACTACTTTGCTTACTTCCTTTATTATTGATAGGCCATTCACAGCTTCACTTCCAGAAATCCTCCAAAGCTCTGTAAATCTCTGCAACATTCCTATCATCTGCCTTACCTATCTTTACAGGTGTCTGATTTTTTTTCCTCATACCATATTCAAAATTGAACCTAACAACACGGGATAGTTTTACAAAGATTTCTCCATGGAAGAAGTGTCCACTAATGAGAACTGCTTCAGGATGAAAGAAGGAATACAGAATATTCATATGCAGTAAAAAGTTTACATCATGAGCACAAGGAATGAGCACAGGATTCCTGAACAGAGGAATATGGTGCAGATGAACAGGAAGGAGAAAGCTAAAACCCATAGGGCATGGGTGTTAAAATCCCAGAAATTCAAAGTAGTACACCAGGGAATGTAACATAAAAATAATCTTGCACGTGAAAAAAAAGAGAAAACACACGTTAAGCAGCCATGAAGAGCTCAGGAGAAGTGTCACGAAGTTGACAAAGTTAAATAGCTAAGTGGCCAGACTTAGCCTTGTGCTACAGATGTTAGCTAGGTCAAAAGATTTCCCATTACAGGATTAAGTTTATCACACAATAAGCAGTCAGAGGTAGATGCAAATTTAATGTACTCAGAAGCTAATAGAGAGATCAAGAACTTTACAGTCCATCCCACGAACATCAGCTTAGTTACAGTTGTAATTATCCTCTCCTTTAAAAAAGGATACTAATAATTGATTCAGGATATTTCTCATTTTTATATTTTGTTAAAATCCTTAAGCTACTATTTTGTATTACAGTTGACTGAGGCAGATAATTTTTATTTTTCTGTATTTTTTTAGAGAATGTTTTCATCCTACTTCATCCTGAAGTATCAGTCCAGTGGAAATGACAGAGCTCAAATTCTGCAAATAAGAGAAGAAACTTGTTTTCAAAGAAATAAACCAAAGACATACAGCTGAAGTGCAGCAGCGATCACTGAAATGCTGTTAGCCAGGAGAAGTTAAAGTCAGGATAGTTTCATGAGTTGTATTTTCACACCTTGTGCACTGAAATTGTACTTTTTAATATTACTAGTGTCTATAGAGGAAATTCTCACTGTCTTCTTATGTTCTTTACATTGGGTAGAAAGACTAAAATGTCAAAAAGGCTAAGATCAGGCCAGAGGTAATTTCACCAGGATGGAGAATAACATAAGCAACTGAAGCCTTCCTTGCAGAACTCTTGCAAGCTCTCCATTAGGGGCTGAGCATAAGACAGTGATTTCAGGAGCAGTGCGTACAACGCTTCCTCAGGATTTGTGTATGTCCTTGGGAATCAGCTTCTATAACCCAAACAGTCTCTGGGACTATCGAAAATATCCTATTTGGGCATTTCATCTTCAAGCGAGCACAACAGCATTATAAAATCACAACATCCTCCCCCAAACTGTGACTTCCATGCTTGAGTTCTTGGAGGATAAAGGTGGGATTTCCCAGTTAGGTAAAAATCAATTCCTGTTCAGAGAAGTAATATCAGGTCTTTGACATCTAAGCTCTGTAAAGGTTTTGTACTTCCTTATGCATCTTTGTCTGGTTTAACCCCAGCCAGCAACTAAGCACCACGCAGCCGCTCGCTCACCCCCCCACCGGTGGGATGGGGGAGAGGATCGGAAGGGCAAAAGGGGAAAACTCGTGGGTTGAGATAAAAACAGTTTAATAACTAAAGTAAAATAAAAATAGAACAGTAGTAATACAAAGCAAGGGGTACACTGTACAATTGCTCACCACCCGCCGACCGATGCCCAGCATGTCCCCCAAGCAGTGATCGAACCCCTCCCCAGCCAACTCCCCTGCTTATATAGTGAGCATGACGTCACGTGGTATGGAATAGCCCCCCGCCCAGTCTGAGTCAGCTGCCCCGGCTGTGCCCCCTCCCAGCCTCCCGTGCCCCTGGCAGAGCATGGGAAGCTGAAAAGTCCTTGACCAGTGTGAGCACCACTTAGCAAGTACTTAGCACTACTTAACAAGAACCAAAACATCAGTGTATCATCATCGACATTGTTCTCAACCTAAACCCAAAACACAGCCCCATACCGGCTACCAGGAAGAAAACCAACTCCATCCCAGCCGAAAGCAGGATAATCTTTCAAGGACTTAAAGCTTGAAAGTGCTATCCAAAAAAAGGAGGTAGATTTCTGATACTTGAATGGACTTCCTTGTAAAAACTTTTGTATTCAAAGGTGTAAGAAGATTTACATTTTTAAAAGACAAGTTGTATGTGAAGTAGAATAAGCAACCAGTAGCAAACAACATGAAAAACAGTAGGTCTTTAATCTTAAGCTATATCGGGGTGTTAGACTGAACACAACAGAGAGGAGCCTCCTCCTATTTGAGAAATCTCAGCCTAGAATCCATTCCTAAAGATGGATGCTTAAGCACTGTCTCTGAAAAAAATGTAAGCAGGGATTACCTATTTATTCCTGAGGAGAAGGAAGTACCAGGTCCTTCAAATTGTACCCAGGCATGGTACATTCAGAATGGTCTCATTCAGAATGATGAAAACCTGGTACCTTTTCATAATGAGGTGGAACCAAGTTTCTCCCATCTCCATGAAGAGAGTTAAAACTTCGGTTATTCTAAATTTGGAGGGAGTACTCTCATTTCTTCTTGCTGAAGATGTTGTGAAACTATTCACTGGTTCAGAAACAGATAGCAGTGGGCACCTTGAGCAACCAATAGATCATTTACATGGGAAAGAGGAGTCTTGAATTCTAATCTGTGTTTAGTTTATAGATTGATACTTGAATCTGTGTCTCCCCTTCTTTTGGCTTGAACTAGAGAAAGATGAGTCAGCAGAAGGAAGCTAAAGTACTGTCACTCAGCAAAGCTTTTGTCATGGGAGATGCAGATATAAAGACCCTCCAGCAGAAGAAGGAATTAAAGTGTATTGGGGATTTTTGAATGAGTGTCATTTATATAATATGGGATATAAAAAGCTACTTTTCTATGTCACTTAGTTGTAAGAAATATTTTGTTCAGAGCCTAACTGAGATGTGCTCACACCCTCCAAAGCTATATCAAGACTCTGGTTCCTGAAAGGGCGTAGGCTTGATGTAGGTGCTTGGTTACTCAAGGCTTTTGGTTACTCAAGGCTTTTGGTTACTGTACACAACTCTAGGAGAAATTTAGAGGACAAAGGAAAAACGTATGGATTAGATACATCTAACAGAAATACTTAAGATGCTTGAGAATAGTCCTTGATGCTTGAAATGGAGGTTTGAATAGGCACTTTAGAACAAATCTAAAGAAATGAGCAATTACAGCTTCCAGGCCTCCCTCTTAACAAAAACCTCTTTTGCTTTCCACAATTCTTATAATCGTCTTTTGGTCCTGAAATGGATGACAGATGCTTTTACCAATCATCCGTCTCGGCAAATTTTTCATTTTTCAAATTAGTAACCTTTAATAAACACACCCCTGTAATTTGCATTGATAATCCTTTTCCCTAGAAGAGTGGGTGTTGCTGCAGGAACATGTCCAAAGGTTGCTCTCCAACCAGTTACTACTGAATAAAGCACCATGCCAGTAGCTATTATGACTCAATAATAGATTGAAATCTCTTGTTATGCATTAATATGGGATAACAACTCCCTTAGAATTTCCATTAATAATGAAGCACCTTAACGAAATACAGACAGAACAACAGCTGCTGTGAACTTCTAGTAGATACTATTTCTGCAAGATCTCTGTATTACATTAACACTCAAGACACTGCATCCTAATCTTCCAAACACCCAGGAAAAATGATAACAGGCCCGATTCAAATGCTGACATGCATACAAATGAGTAAATGCGATTTCAAGACAATACAGTAACACAGCTATATTGTGCCTTTGTGAATATGGTAATGTTACTGCATTAAATACTACGTTGTTCTGACTAGAACAGGGTTAAGCTCAACTGAAATAAAAGCACAAAAAGCCCCTTTGAGTGTGTCATATCAGAGGAAGGGAGTTTGTTGTATCCATGTAACAGCGTCATTGTAACTGGTGGAGCCTTCTAGTCCAAAGAAGTGACTTAACACTGATAAGTATTTATCTTGGAATAGGAGTATCCACTTTAGAACTTAAATAAACAACCTCTTATTCATGCCCTACTTTATTTTGATGTTGATCCTTATGTAGATCAACCATAGTTCTTTCTGTCCACATGCAAGCATGGGTGCTAAAATCCATTGGGAAAACCTATTGATTTAAAACTGCTTTCAAGAAAATTGATGAAAAATGGCTCTCTCTTTAATTTTTAGAAAGTTCAGTTTTCTCTTTTATCAACCAAATATTCATTTCCATGTTAAAAACTTAGAATCTAATTATTAAATGCATTGATTATTTAATTTCCATTCCTATTAACAGAAGATGATTCTAACTTGCTCTCTTCTAAGAGACAGGACAGTAGTCCTTTTTGCTTTGTAAATGAGATAGAGCTAAGCATATGTTTCACCATGTAACTCAAATAACCTTCCCTCACCCAAATAATTTACCACAGAAGAGAACAAAACCAAAAAGACTATTTGATTTTCATTTGTACACGTCAATCAAGTACCTCTTTTCTTCCTCCTTGTCCCCCAGTTGTGCATCTTTCCCCATTGCCCTGCAGCAGAACATGGGTGGAATTCAGGGAAGGCACTTATTTTTCCCCATTTATTTTTGAATAAGCTATGATAACAGTTGTCAGTAATGTTTATGGAGGTGTTAAGAGTAACTTTTTCTTGCTGTGTTAGCTTGGAATTTTATGTACCAGCATTTTTCCAAAATGTCATTTTGTTTGCACACCAGTTAATTACATGATCACTGGAAAACAGCAAGCACTGAAAGTGTTATCTTAAGTTAAACAAGCAAGTTACTGC
This sequence comes from Theristicus caerulescens, assembly GCA_020745775.1. Taxonomy (NCBI): domain Eukaryota; kingdom Metazoa; phylum Chordata; class Aves; order Pelecaniformes; family Threskiornithidae; genus Theristicus; species Theristicus caerulescens. The sequence continues at coordinate 21,949,898 of CM036564.1, read as the reverse complement.
CATTGCTGATAGCGTCACTGAATAGTTACTACCAAATAATTAATTTTGGTTGGGTTTTTTTTTTTTTCTTCACAGTAACTATGCAATTAACTTGTGTGCCTAGTGTTATTTCAAGATGGGTGTACTGTTCAACTTACCTGAGTTATGCAATACAGGTGTTCTGTAGTTGTTGAAACATCCTGTAACCTGAGATCATTGCCACTGATTTGGGTGGAAAGATATCCACTCAGCAAAGTGGCCAAAAGTTAGTAACCATAGAGAATAAACTGTTCTCTCTGGAAAAGTACAAAAGAAAAGAGAAAAGAGAAAGCACACAGAGGGAAAAGATGTGTTAAAAAAAAAAAAAAAGAGAGATGACTGATAGCCTTGTATCAGTGGGACTCATGAAAACTCCAGTTTTTCTGGATTTTAGTAAGGCTTTTGATACTGTCCCTCACAGCATCCTTGTGGACAAGTTGTTCACCTGTGAGGTGAGTAGGTTCACGGTGTGCTGAGTGAAGAACTGGCTGAATGGCAGAGCTCAAAGGGTTGTAGTAAATGGGGCTACATCTGGCTGGTGACCGATCACCAGCGGTGTTCCTCAGGGTTCAATTCTAGGGCCAGTTCTGTTCAATATATTTATCAATGATCTAGATGCAGGAGTTGAATGCACCATCAAGTTTGCTGATGACACCAAACTGGGAGATACTGTTGACTCTCTTGAGGGACAAGAGGCCTTATAGAGAGATCTAGATAGGCTGGAGCACTGGGCAATGATTAATGTCATGAAATTTAACAAGTCCAAGTGCTGGATTCTGCACCTGGAATGGAGTAACCCCAGGCACAAGTATAAACTGGGAGAGGAGTGGCTTGAGAGCAGCCCTGCAGAAAGGGATCTGGGGGTGCCAGTTGACAGCAGTCTCAATATAAGTCAGCAGTGTGCCCTGGCAGCCAAGAGGGCAAACCACATTCTGGGATGCATTAAACACAGTGTAACCAGCTAGTTAAAAGAGGTGATTATTCCACTGTACTTAGCACTGGTGCAGCCTCACCTTGAGTACTGTGTGCAGTTCTGGGCCCCACAATTTAAGAACAATGTTAAGGTACTCGAATGCATCTAGAGGAAGGCAACAAAGCTGGTGAAAGGACTGGAAGGAATGTCCTATGAGGAGCAACTAAGGACTTTGGCTTTGTCTAGTTTGAAGGAAAGGAGGCTGAGGGGTAACCTCATTGCTCTCTACAGCTTTCTGAGGAGGGAAAGTGGACAGGGAGGTACTGACCTCTTCTCCCTGGGATCCAGTGATAGGATGCATGGGAATGGTTCAAAGCTGCATCAAGGGATGCAGCTAACTAACCCTAACTTGACATTAGGAAGCATTTCTTTACAGAGAGGGTGGTCAAACACTGGAACAGGCTTCCTAGACAGGTGGTCAATGCCCCACGCCTGTCAGTGTTTAAGAGGCATTTGGACAATGCCCTTAAATAATATTGTTTAACTTTTGGTCAGCCCTGAATTGGTCAGGCATTTGGACTAGATGATCATTGTAGGTCCCTTCCAACTGAAATCTAATCTAATCGAATCTGGTCTAGTCTAGTGTCTTCTCTTCTCTTCTCTTCTCTTCTCTTCTCTTCTCTTCTCTTCTCTTCTCTTCTCTTCTCTTCTCTTCTCTTCTCTTCTAAATGGTCTCAAGCCTAAAAGCATCTGGCTTCCTTACATGGGTTAGGTCAAGACACTGACTGACCAGAGCCATGTTTTCCTTATCCATGAAAGGAGGATAATATTCCTTTCTGCTATGCTTTATGAATTATGACCAATATAATAGGTCTCCATGCTCAATTGAGACTGCTTAAGTGCAGTTAATAAATAAATATAATACTGGGGAAAAGAGGGAGGAATATGCAGTAGAGAATAAAGGAAAAAAAAGGAAACGAAAATGGAAAAAGCAAGCCTATTGAAAAAAACAAACATGACAAAGACTTAAAGATATCAAGGGGACATTAAGACATACACAAAAAGAAACATCAGAAAAAAATATGGCATGAAGGACGTAGAACAAAGGTATCTAAAGAGCAGAAAAATAGCAGAGCTCAGAAAAACATTTATTTTCTAAATATGGCTGATAACAGAAAAAACAGTGGCTGTGTCATGAAACAATGTGTACCCTGTGGCAGACCATCCATTTTCCCCATGCTGGAAGAATAAGTTTCTTTCCTCTGTAATTGCTTGCATTTCTTTGTGGTATAGCCAAACGTCCTGGACCTTTCTGAGATAATAAGAGCTCCACAGTGCAGAGATCCCCAAAGGGCAGAGTAGGTGCCTGTGAACCCTTGGCAGGGAGGGAGAGGGGTGATTAAATAAAAAGAAGAATCCTATTTTGCAGAAGAATAAGCAAAATCCTTGAGGATTAGCTAGCATTCCCTCTTTCTCAGGATAGTGTATTATTTTGTAAAAATTACATTGACATTTTCCAAAGTGACTTCTACTTTTGTCTGTCCATGTCTCATTCCACATGTCCAGTGCCTCTGTTAATTCACACAAATTCCTTGGTGCCACAACTATACATGTAAAGCACATAAAAAAAGCTACACATATGTTTTGGTTCAAAAAAGTGATCCAGTGAAGTACTGTCTACAACAGATTTCTTGAAGGCAGAACATCAGCTTCAGTCAGCTGAGTAAAAAAGGTTTAGTACAGATTACTTTGTTTCATCCCTGGGGATGGCTAATCAACAGCCTGGAAGTAAAGTCTGGGCCCTGACTTTTTAACAAGTCCTACAAGACTACAAGATGGAGTAATCAGGCCAGCTAATTTAGAAATACTGATGTATGGAGCGGGGAAGCATGAAGATCTAGACTGGCTCCAGGAGGTTTTATTAAGTTACTGCTGCACTGTGCAAATACATCTATATCTTGCTCCCTTATATCAGACTAGGAAGAAAAGTGACCCCCAAGCATTAAGAAAGTGACTGTCCTCAATTTGTGCAAGCAACTAATAGAAACAGTCCTACGAACTGGGATATTCATGTACAGCACGCATGGATTTTTTCATACAGGGCAAGTATATAAACAAATTATTCCTTACTTGTCCCAGGGAAACACCACACCCACTCTGCACACAATTACATCTTTTATGTTCTGCATGAAAGAATATACTGCACATGAATCTTAGTACAAAGTTTAAACAAAGAATTACCAAGTAATAATTAACCCAGCCTGTCATTTATTATGATTAGACACTAAGGTAAGGTCAGTTTCCTTTAATACTTCTCAAAGAATGTACTCATTTTAGAACAGGTATGACCAGTTACACAGACGTCTTAAAAGACATTCTCCTTCTCGCTTAGTGATGCACTGTGTATTCATTTTTGTTGCTGGTTTTGACCCAATTATCCATATCATGGCCAAGACGACATGCTAAAAGCCAAGTCACACTGAGGTTATGACCCAGGACTTTCACCTGTAACCTCTCCTGTAAGGTTTAACTAAAGATCTCTTCTGTGATGAAACACTTTTCACTGCGGAACAAGATATGTTACTGTGGTTCAAACATGAGGACTCCCAGGTTACATTTTATTCCTAAGATCCATTAATGTGGGAAGCCTTTTGTGTGCAGGCGGTCAACCAGAGGTTAGTAACAACCAATAAACCAGACCTAAGTATGGAGAAATTAATTTGCTATCTGTACTAAAAACCATCTTACAATGGAAATACTTTTTGTTCTAACTTCCTAGTGTGGACAGTGTTTTGAGAGCAAGCTGTGTAGACTTACACATGCACAGTTCCCCAAATCTATTAGTGCTCCTCCATATTACTGGGCAGGATTTGTCTGGTGACGAGATTCTGTTGTGGTACCCCAGTGCCTTCTCTGCTGCCTAGTTCCTCCCAGTGCACTGCAAATCATCTACTACTGAAGTCTTATTTTCAGACTTTTTGGGTTAGAGATAATGCTAATCTTACAAAGTTGTTATTTACTATTTATATTATAGTTGCACCTAGAAACCCAAAATGAAAGGATTTAATTTAATTAGGCGTTTTGCAAACAATAATAAGAAAGTGTTCCTCCATCAGAGATCTAACAGCGTTCTTATTGGCTGGGATAAAAGCAACGGATGGAACAGAAAAACCACAAGGTAGGAATGGATTGGAAAGACTGAATAACTGTAAAGTAAACAGACTGCACTACAGCTCACTACTTGCCTAACTGATGGGAGTGGTTCACAAGCATCACAGCAGAAAAGGTTTCAAGGAGGGATTTAGAGGAGGATAAGGCATCAGCTTTATGGATTTTGGCAAGGACTGGTTTCTGCTGCTAGGTACTGCAGCAGAAAAAAGATTTAAGACTTCTGCCTATCACTGAAAGAAGCACAACTGCTTAAGAAGTGACCACCCCCTTAATTGCTATAACCTATGGTGAAAGATGATTTTTCTAATTGACTCAAGCCCATTTAACATCTATAAACTGAAAAACAGTTTTAATTCTCATCTCCTGTGAGTACATATAATTATACCCTCTCTTTGTTTTTGTTTATCCTGAAGTCGATCATGCTCCAGGAGGGCTGGAGTCCAGAAAGCATAACTGTATGTTGAAATGCAAATTGCACAATAACCATCATCAGAGAGACTTAAAGGGGAAATTATGAGTTTTGTTATAATCTCATATGGCCTTATAGGACAAAAAGTATTTTGTGAAATAGAAAATATGACTCCATTTCACAAAAATCTCAAGCCTTTTCCATTGTGGGTTGAACAAAATTGTTTCTTTCCCACTTATTTTTATGCTTTCAGTGGAAACAATTGCAGTCTGTGCTAAAAACAGTTATTTGGGAGCTGATAATGCCATATTATTAATAATGTTATCTGATTTATGTTGCACTAAAATAAACACCTAAATTTAAATCAAGTTAAAATCTTAAGACTATAAAAATTAAGCTCCCCTAAAATTGATATATGTGCCATTGTCAGCTGCAAATCCTTTCTCCCTCTCCATGCCCCATTCCCACTGACTCTCCAGGGTCCCTGGATGCTATTCCAGGTTTGATTGTTCATCCATTAGCCCCGCATCCCTGGCAGGACCCTCACTCTCCCACGAGTCAGGAACTTTCACTCACCTAGTCACCTTTAACCACATATTTAAATCAAGACCAGATTTGTTGCTCAGGTTCCTTTTACTGATGTAGCACAGTAAGTAATGAAGCATGATGCCGGTCAAGATTTCAAGCAGCTGAGTCAAAAAATTTGTATGCAAATCTCTTCTCTCCCCACTCTTTTAGTTATATCTAATCTGTTCCTTTTACGTTTTGCCATGCATTTCCTTCTGCTTAACCTCTATCATCAATATCTGCAACACATATTTCAATTGATTAATGACTTATCCATACAATATGCACCCATGCTAGGTCCAATCATTGTCTGCACCATGTGTTCATGCCATAAGTATTCAAAGGCTATATTTGGTCTTTCCTGACTTTCATGTCCTTATTAAAAGACAAATACAGACCGTTTGGTGGACTATAAATAGCCTGCTAAAACACCTCCTCCCTAGCTACGCACTCTCAAGCACCCTATTACTTTAGCTGCACAGTTCCAATAATTAGGTCTCCTATTTTTTCTAGACCTCAATTACATTGTTTTCACTGACACCTATAAAGTCTTATTTCAGGAAACAGGCATATTAACCACAATATTTATTTACATCCACATAAAATAAAACCTAGCTAGAGTTGTTAAGGCACCTGGCACAGGTTTAGAAACATAATTACAATATCATAAAATCAGTTCAAACACCAGCTGCTCTTTCTTTCCTGTATCTCTTCCATCAGCCACATATTATTCACTATTTAGTAAGAAGATTCAGTAAAGAATAAAATTCATCCTAAACCATATCTATTATGCAATCATATCTTTACCTTGCTGCTATAGCTAAGCATCTCTTGTACAATCTTTGGAAAGAGGCTACAGGGAATAAGTAAACAAATAACTTCTAAAAAGAAGCATTAATGTTGTCTTCTACCATGAAGCCCAGATTACTGCACCCATGGCATAGTTCTGCCACTTCTATTGCTCAGAAACTACTTTTGTGTAATTTTGAGAAATGCATTGAACAAGTCTACCCTTCCCAACAAGTTGAAAACCAAAGAATTAATCAGCCAAATAAGATCTCAAATAATTCCTACTATACGCAATTGTCTGATAGGTAGCAAAAATATTTTTAAAGGTCAATAGAGATGTGGAATGCAGAATTAAATACTGATTAATCAGGATAGGACTGGTAGTTGATACAAGAGCAAGTTAACCACCTAGCACTGTAAATCATTACTACTTTTGTAAATTTAACATCCATGAGTAGAGCAAAAGAGGCATATGTTAAAAAAACTGGGCCATTTTTATATATGTGTATGAGAAAGGATGCAACAGTGTTCTTCCAGGCAGTCTATCAGGCATTGGCTACTACCCATGTAACAGTTATGGGTATAATTCAACAGGTAGCCTTACAGTTTCACCTAGGACACTTTCAGGCCAGCCAAGATATTCCTGCTGATCCAATCTGGGTTTGCATCAGATTGCATTTTGGCTGTTATATGTTCAGAAATGCAGGAAAGCCACAACAAGATTTTAATTGTCAATTAATAGACAAGGAGTTTTCCAGGAACGGGTATTCTGTACATTCACTTTAGATGCTCTTCAGAGGGTGGGAGGCTGGAAAAGAACTCCGAGGTTAACATTAGCACTAGCAGAACTGAAAATAGGAATGATGTATTGTGTCAAAATGTATACCTGAAAAACATGAATGCCATCCAGAAACCTTAGTACGCTAAACTTAGATTAATATAGCAATTGCCTGTGATATTTAAAAATCAGCTCTTTGTGAAATATTGGATACATCCAAGTATACATACTCTTATTACTTTTATTAGTAACAATTTGTTCTGCAGTGGGATTAGTTATGGTACTTACCTGTAACGTACTTTCCAAACCGGCTAATCATTCCCTGCATCAGTGTAAAAGGTTGCTGTATTTTCTCCCCATTTGATGGTGGGAAAATATGTGCAAACACTTCTCAGTAACATTAGTAAAACCATGAAGCCTTGATGTAACTAAGAAGTGGAGTGCGAGAAAGACTCTCCAGGCCTGCACTTGGACTGTATGCTCCAGGTCCTCTCAAGGGACTGAGAAATTTGATTGATTGCTTGGCTGGCTGTTTGGCTTTCCCTCTAAATATGAATTTTAGCTACATCTCTACAAAATCCAAGTTTCCTCTCCCCCCCTTATTTTTTTTTAAGCCAGCTAAAAACAGATAAGTATCTGTCAACAAGCAGTTCATCAAATAGCAATGTGAAGCTTTGGTATATCAAAGGGCAAGAGATCATAGAACCAGCATTTGTCTAAAATGTAGCCAGATTTTCCAAAGACCTCAAGGATAATTTTTTCAAGTGCTCAGCATCCACTTCTAAAGGCAAATTTTCAGAAGTGCTCAAAGCCATGCATGCTATAAGTCTCTAAGAATGCTGCTAGTTGTTTTGGTTCTCAAAAAGAAGCCAAGCTTTTTGGAAAGCCTGTCCCCTTTGAAATATTTCTGCTAAAGGATATTACTGTAGTCCTTGGTTATTATTTTGGGTTCTATATGCATCTGTAGTTGTCTACAAAATAATCTTATTGTAAACCTAATTTTTTGTTAAATGAAAGACAAACGCAGTTGCTTTGGAACATAACTCTTTCATTTTGTTATTTTTGAAATGGCTTCCTAGGCAGTCTTTGTATGAAATACTTCATCCTTCGTTTTTGGAAACTCTATATTATAAGGACATGTCATTTTTCCATTGCATCTATTTATAAAGTAGGCATTCTATTTTGTTCCCTTTTCACATGTATCTCTTCCTAAACTAATGCCTATTTTCCCCACTACAAATACTGTGACTTTTACAAAACAAAATTACGTCTGACATATATGTTAATCAAATTGTTCTGTTGGTTTTTGGAGTACTGCAGTTCCATTTTAGTAAACCCTTACTTCTGAATAAAATACAGAGAACAGGCTCAGAAAACAGTGCTGACTGTTGTACTTATCAATAAGAAAATTCAAGAAACTGGAAGAAAAATAGAATACAATTTAATAATAGGGTCAAGTGGAAGATACTACACTTACACAAATGTGTTCAACTGTACAAAACCAGAATGGGGAATGACTGTCCAGAAAATAGTTTTGAGTACATGGAAGCAGAGGATCTATCTGAGGACAGGCTGCACTTGAGTAAACATTATGCAGCCACAACAAAAAATGAGAGAGGCTAACATCATCCTTGGATGTGTAAAGCAGAGCACAGCTGGATAGACACATGAAATATCAGTTTTCAGTGTTAGCAAGACTTTAGCTGGAATACTGAGCTGGAATACTTTAGCTGGAATACTGACTGGGAACCCCACTTCAACAAATATGGCATCTGGAAGTGACATAGAGGAGAGCAAGAAGGGGCAGGGGTCTTCAAAAGACTGCAAGAACTAGAGCTTGTTAGCTAAAAAAAAAAAATAAAATAAATGTTCACTACGCTTGCTGTTGCAAAAAGGATAGGTATTATCTCTTTATCAGTGACATGTCCAGCTGGGAGGAGTGCAATTCCAAGGTGATAATCAAGGCTGCCAGATATTGATACATTTCAGGGAGGGGCACCAGTATGTTACTGAATTGTCAAATGCCAACGGAGATGAAGGTTTGCACTAGTGATATGGAGCTGAGGCAGGCTCGGTGCCTGTTCAGCAGTAGGAGTGCAGAGAAAACAGAGGAGCACCGAGCAGGAATGAAGCATGGGGTCATGGTAACAAAGTTAGTTGTACCACCAGGGTCTGAAAGTGAATCCCCTTAGAAGATGTCACTGAGATGATCCGATATAGGCATCATGACCAGGAAGAAGAGTATTTCCTGTGGAAGATTCCACTTTTCATATGGATAATGCAGAAAGACTGCACAGTGTGACCACCAACGATCATATAATGTTAGGCATTTCATCAAACAGCAGAAAAATTTCAACGTTTTGTGAAATGGCTCTCATAATATGACATTCTAAAGTGTTTTAACACAAGCCCACTTTAATCATGCCTTCTCAAGATGTTACTCCAAAGACTATTTTTTTCAGGTTTATCATTTAAACAAATTAACAGTGGACAGGAAAGCAAAACCCTGAGAGGGAAGGTAACTTGACAATGTTTATCTGACAGGAAACTGGAGAAGTCTGTGCTGCCTTTCAAAGCTCATGAGATACTTTTCATGCTGCCACCTTTTGCAGCTGCTGTTTCTGCTGAAAAGTGTACATCAAATGTAAAATGAATCCCAGAAGACTACCAAGTAGAAGATTAGTTTCTGACTGGGTATAAAGGAAAAATAATTCAATGAGAAAATGGAGTGTTCAAACAGGTCACCATGAAAGGTTGGGGAACGTGTGTCCTTGAGGGCTTTCGAGACCCAACTGGGCAAAGCCCTGTACAACATGGTCTGCATTCATAGTTCACCCTTCTCTGCAATGGGAGTCAGATTAGAGACTTCCTGGGGTCCCTTCCCACCTTTATGACTTTGTGCTGACCCTACAAATTCACCTTTCTTCAGGGCTACCAGCCTTGAAGGTGACTTTTCTTCTAACTGGAAAAGAAATCCATTTGCCAGAGAATGCTTCATTGGTCAGTGGGTACCGTGGGGGCATTGTCTGGGGTAAGCATTTTGTGAGTCTCTGCACACGAGTGTGTCCACGCACAGACATACATGTGGCCACAGGGCAGTGATCAGAGGCTGTGTTCAAACTTGGAGGCTGTCCAAGGCCCAAACTTCCACCATTTAGATAGACTTCAATGAAAGATTAAAAGAAATACTTCTGTATTGCTTGGCTCAGAACACCCAGGAAGGAGAGGAACTATTCCGAATTGCCTGTGGGAGTTTACAACTAGGAACAATGGGGTAAAGTCAGGTGAAGAAAAACAGTTTGAACATCAGTAAAATTTCCTAACTGTGAGTGTTATTAGACTGGAATAATCTCCCCTAAGGGAAGCAATAAAAACGACATCATTTGCATCTTTGCAAACTAGACCAGACAAAGCACTGGGAAATATACTGTGGGGAATAATCCTGTAAAATGATTGCACTAATTTTTCCCATCTATTCTTTCTTCATAGGATTGCTTCATACATGGAATGTGCCATAGTCTTTTTCCTGTAACTTTATTCCCTTTCCTGTGGGCTGAGTAAAAATAACCCTGAAGGAAACGATACCATTCTAACTCAAAAGTAACATATTAAGACAATTTGCAAAAAAAAAGACATATTTTCTCTTTAAAATATAACCACTGATAGACACAAGAGCATACTCTCTAGGATAATGACACACTTCAGTACACTAGGCAATTAGGTTTGGCTTAAATTAATTATTGTTTGACATGCTGCTCATACAAATACTCTGTGTAACAGAAGGAAGTCAGTTTGACCTTAATTATTGACTGTAAATAATCCCTGAGTTGTAACTAAGTAGTGCCTTTTAAAATGTAATTATTATAATACCAGAGTTACAGAGCTCATCGATTTATAATTACTTAATTGTTTATACCCATTAAACCACAGCTGTGATAGGTTCATCATGCCTGCATACACTAGCCTGGAAACTGATGAAGTATGGCCAAGAACTTGGACTAACATTATCTCCCACAGCTCAATGGCTAAATAATGATTCCAGTCTAGTCAAGGTCAGTAGCGGTCATTAGACGGCTGATAGACTGTGGGAAATGAGCTGGTCATTTCAGTACATGTGCTTCAGAATAACAAGAAGGGGAGAGGGTGATACAAAATATAGGCACCTCCAGGGTCCTGAGCTCTCACCAGCTAATTCAGACAAAAAGCTACTTCTTTGTGAGTCTGATTTCACACTTTTAGCGTCATATGTGCTATTAGAAGTACTGGTAGCTGCTACTGGGAAAGAGAATACCCATGTAATTATGAAATTTTCTCCTCCTCCTAAACACAGGGTATGTAGTTGTTTGCATGCTTGCATGCAAGGGAGAGACTGTCATGTGGCTTCTCATGGCTTGCACCATAACATGGTAAGAGCATCTCACAGAGAGAATTTAAGCCACACACATGGTCCTCTTGTCTTTAATATATTCAGTTCTTTCTCTACCACTGTCTGGTAATCACCATCCAGACCACTTTGTTGTATTACATATATTTCTCTGTTGTGAGTGGAAAAAAAGAAGATATAAATAAAGCATTTAAAAGTAGTCAGCATGACACACTCACTTAAATTGTAAATCCCACCTGCTAGAGGAATGGAAAAGTCAACACCTTTTTCAAATCTTAATTCTGAGAAACTGAAATCCTGCATTTTGTTGTAAAGACCCTACTATATTTTGCGCAAAAGAAAGTGGTATTTAGAAATAATCTGTGTGGATTTTATAGCATTAAAAGTTTGACTTGATTCAGATAAGCCTTGGTTCAAATCTTTTGCTGTCTTACAGTGTAGTCAAAACCATCAGCTAAGCAGCATGTGAATTCTGTATGTTACAGAAGTAGACCCTAGAAGGAATGGTAGAACTATGAACTGACCACTCAAATAAACATGCTAGCCATAAGATTATTCACAAAGCAGGTCTCAGGAATAAGAGATTATGTATGTTCTCAGTATTCATACAAATTCTTACATATTTCTTAAAAATGCAATGTATTTTGAAAGCCTGAGAAAACTTGTTCTGTGTTACACCATTAAAGAAGTTTCTACTATGAATTTCTTCAGAGTATGCCCAAGACATTGAAGGTGAGAATCAAGATTTTTTGTGCAAGCTGTACATATAGTTTAGGGTTAAAGCAATTAACCTTTTAAGGATTTGAAGACTATTCCAATCTCAGGCTTTCCTAGTCTGTACAGCATGGAGGAAAAAAATATCAGCACCGTTTGTCTCAATTTCTGCACTCCTAAAAAGGGAATATTAGTCATGTAGGTTCACCAGTCAGGTTATGTCTAAATTCCCCATGGTAAATGAGACTAAAGAAATGCAAACTATTCTAGTACTGTACAATCCAGATGGAGTGATAATGCTCTGCTTGTTATTACCAACATTCCACAGCAATTAGGGAATTGCAGCAGAATCCTAAATCTATGGGAAGAAAATGAGATTGCTTCAAAGTGTGGTCCTGTCCCATCATGTGACTGAAAGTGTAGGATTAAAGGAATTGCTATCTCAGTGTTTCTTGTGCACTTTTTAGTTTATAATTGAAAGTGTTGTTTTTTTCAACTGTCAGTTATGCAAATACAACACAGGTCCTTGCCCTTCTGTGTACCCTCACCAGTCATCAAGGCTTTGCAGTCAAACTCTGCTCCCAGTTCTACCTGCACAGACCTATTCCTTTCAATCTTTCTGTGATACATCAACAACAGGCAAAGAACAACTTGCTTAAATGTAGAAGCCACCCATTCCTGAGTGTTGATTCCCTTGGAAATGTGATAAGTTCCTCTTATCTATTCTGCTTTTTCAGATACAGCATGAAGAAAAAGCATAAATAAAAAAAATCATTCATTCACAAAAGTTTCTTTTATCTTCCTTAGCTGCAATGCCTACTGAAGAAAATAATGTTTACATTGCTGGCATCTTGTGATTTTCTTCTTCTGTGACCCGCTGGCATTTCTTATCTCAGGCTTAGAATATAAGCTGTCTAGTCCAAGCACCATCATAACATTCTGTATTTCTCCATCATTATAGCCAGAGCAAGAACAGTAAGAAATAACTTCCTTTTTTTTTTTTTTTTTTTTTAAACAGAAGTGTTTGGAAGACTAGTTGGTATGTGAAGTGTGTCCTGAAAAAGCAGAGTATTATATAAATAATATGGACAGCTGGACTTTTCTTAGCTTCCAAAATTTTTTGTTTATTTCCTATATTATTTTACCTTGGCAGAGTGCAGCACTTGGCTGAAATAATGAAAGGAACTTTAACAAATAAAAATAACTGTAGATCTGAAAGCATAAAATGCTAAAGGTTAAAACTGATGTCAAAGTTATCCTGTGTAGGAAGTAGCAAAGACCCAAAAAGTAAGCAAGGCAAAATACTCACAATATAGACAACAGGGAAAAAGATGCAATTGTGAAGAACCGGTAATCAAATAATCACTATATGCAGAAACCAGTTACTTTCCTGACATTCAAAGGACCAAAGGCAGGAAAAAATAAAACCAAAAGCTCCTTATTAGAAGAAGCTGACCCAATTCTGTGCTGGTAACTCAGGGACTGAACTTCTGATAAGCCTGATGACAAGAACAGCAGAGGTTATAGTTTTGTTTTGCAGTATCTGGTGAGTTTACAGTATTTTTGTTGGACATTTTAGAATAGCAATTCCTAACTGAGGTCTGGGAGTCGTTCTTAGCTGATCACTAGAACTGCAGTGAACAGCATTTTTGGTTATAACTTAACTGAGGCAGTGTAGGATAACCTTTAAGAAAACGTGAGAGTTGATTTTGATCCATCAAACCCAACATTCAGGAACAAAAGAAAACTAAGAAAAAACAAGGAACTGTGATTTGACTACCTGCACTGAGATACTTTAAAGACCTGAGTTTCAGAGATGATGGCTTTATAATAAAAAACCCCAAACAAACAAACCCCCCACCACATCAACACACAAGAACTGTGAACACTCTGAAATAAAAATTTTGCAGGTCCACAGTAAACCCTTATACTGGGATAAGTTAAACAACATCTCCCCAACAGTTCCTAATAGAAGTCAATTACTAATTCATTCAATAATTTTTTCCCCCGCTGGATGAAAAGGACATAGCAGTGAAGCATTTCCCAGTTTGGTTATCAATCCCTGCTCCAATATTTAGCCTATATCTAGGAAAGTCTTTCTACTTCTGCATCTCTCTGGCTGACATGGAAAAAACATTTCATCTTCTTCCTCACCCGACGTGGGCATACAGGTGTGAGGTCCTGCACCTGTACCCTCTGTAATAACTGTGTATGTGGAAAAACAATGAATGTATTGAAACAGTCGAGGCACATCCTTAAGGAATGCTCTTCCATAGGGGGCAATCAGGCAGAGCGATTGCTGAATGGATGTCCACAAGTGCAGACAGAAAGGCCAGTAAGACCATATAATAGTCCTAAGCTTGTGCAACGCATGTCCTAAAGAGACCTGCTCATTCCGACTCATCAGCAGAGGCTTGCTTTCTCCTCTTCCAGGACTGCATGAACTCATTCAATTTTTCAGAAACATCATATATACATATAAAAATAACCTGTGCACAAAAAGCTACTAATTAAAAAATTTGAATTATAGTAGTACCAACAAGGCAGGGCCTTAGTTTTTTAAAGGGTTTGTATACATAACAAAGAGACGGCCCCTACACCAAAAAAAGTATGATCAAAGCATAAGACTAACTTTGATAACTGACAGTCTTACTTGAGGACACCAAACATCAAATAAAGAGAGACATCTCCCTGTGTTTCACTCCTCATTTCATCCTCCCAGACAGGAGGTTCTGCAGGCATGGTGCCCTGTTCATACAGGACCTATTAGTACATAGTCTAGCACATTTTTAACCCTCTTCTAATTGAGATCTGTAAGTATTAAAATATGGATTGGTGTTGCTCCTAATTAAGTACATCTGTTTCTACCCAGAGCACTTTTCTGTCAGCTTGAAGGAACACCCAGGACTGGCAAAACAGACGCCTTGAGTTAGCACAGAAGTCATATGTGCTGACATGCATAATATAAGCAGATTGTTCCACTTTTCCACCCACTGAATTCTTGTTGTTAATCTAATTAATAGCCTCTGATTATTTCAGATGGTCATTTGGCAAGTGACAGCAAAGATAAAATGCTTGGGTACCTTGTGACACTTACCTGTTTTTTGTCTGCCCCATTTCCAACACACTTTTCTTCTGTTTCTCTCTGCCCTTATCTCCCTCCTTACTGTTCACCCCTTGCAAACACGGTGCCTCTGCTTCCCAGCTTTTGGGAGAAGTATTGAGATACAAAGAACTTGATTGAATTGGAAGCCCAACACATCTGTCTTTTCACTAAATTCTTCAATTTATCGCCTCTGTTCTCCTCTATGTCCTTTCTGCTTTTTCATCCCTTCTCACTTCCTCCATCTCCAATAATACCTGCTCCTCACTTTCCCTTTAGGCTTTTCACACAGCCCTCACAAACTAATCCATCACTCATATGGAGTTGATCTAGAGGTTACAGCTAAGGCTGAGGGCCATGCTGGGCTGGGTATAACCCATGGAGCAGGAGGACAGTCCTCGCCTAGAGATCTTGCAGACTAAGTATTTGAAGACACAAGGAGTGAAGCAAACAAGGAGGATGCAGATTTGGTACATGGTAAAATATTTATGTTTACTATACGTTTGGCCATTTTCATGTGTTCTGGGAACAAGTAAGAGGCACCAAAGATGTCGGGTGGTGGCTCCTTTGCCGAACACAAAGGGGATATATTTTCCCCTCCTCATTGTCCTTCACCTCAGACTGAGACTAAACAAAGCCATGAACAACCATGGCGAAACAAGCAGGGAAACTACTAGAGTTTTTGGACTCAAGATGATCTGGAAATTTTTATTTAGCATTGACATATTTTCAGTAATAAGAACACACACCAAAAAAAAAAAAAAGGTCCTTCTGCCAAAGAGCTCTCTTCTCAAGAGAAGGGGTACCAAACAGCAAAACTCTGATTGTAATCTCACAGAAGAGGCTCTTTTAGAGGTAGTAAGTGAATGGAAGCAGTGCTTTAAAAATTGTAATGCTCATGTATAGGGGAAACAAGAAAAGCTGCACAGACACGGGAATGTGGGAGCAAACAAGATTGTCTCTGCAGAATGGATGGGTTCATGAAAAGCTAAGGGCATTGCAAAAGGAAGGCGTGAGTGGATCAGAGCTCCTTTGAATGAAAACCTGATGATTGTCAACCTTTTATATCCAGCATTCCTGCACTCCTTACAAATGATTCATCTTCTTGGTTCCAAAAACACTGCCTGCATAACTAACACTATTCTTATAAAATGTCTGATCCAAATTCCAGGTAACTCAGCTAGAAAAAATAAAGAAATTGTGAAGACATCCCAAAAAGTTAAGCAAGGTCCACTAAGTGAGTGCAGGGAATAAATCCAGTTACTATATTTTTTAAACCAAATTTCAAATATTCCCATGGCAAGAAAACAGTCGTAGGATGGCTAAGCAGGTTTGTATGAAAACATAGCGCTTGTATTATAAAAAGGTCCTTCCTTATTTAAAGAGGACTAGTATAGCTATGTATTTTCTTTTATGCAAACCCTACTCTAATAGAGCAGAATTCTTTAACAAAAAGGCTTGAAAGATAAAACTCAAACTGTACCAAGCCCAATATTTCACAAAGCTCTCTTTATGTTGGAACAATTTAACATGCTGCTGGCAATAAATACAATAATTGTACTCAGTCAGACAGAAAAAATCAAGACCGAAGACCTGAGTTCTTTATCATCATAGGTCTTATAGTAGATCGAAAGCATTCCCTTGTCAGTTGCACCATCCTTTTTTCTCTTTGGGAAGTCACTAGAGGGCATCATCACCTACTCAATCTTGCCTGCAGACCAGGTCAGAGCATTCATACCCTATTCTCCAGAAGCTCACCAGGGAACAGGATGGGTGCACCTACGCTGCTGCCTGTAGGATTGCCCTCTGCCTAGCTCTGAAAACTCAGCTTTCCAGTTGTTCCCACAGCCCTAGCAGAGTGGGACCTGCAGGGCACAATGAAAATGGCCTACTTTGGATCACAGCAGAACGGAGAATTCAGGAGTACTTGGCTCTCAGCACACTTTAGTATTCAGCACACACACTGGAGGAGCCTGGAGCACTCAACCCCTGGTTAGAGCTATCATCTGCTTCACATGCACCCCTGCACAGCAGCTCCCTCTCAAATATTTCTTAAAAATAGCACTACTAAACAGAGATGTCCATGAACTGCCTGGTACTCTCACTTCTTTGTAGGGTTATCTGTAAAAGTGCTCACATAGCAACTTTTCTAAATTGCCATGGCAATTTGGAAAGATGAAGTGCTGAATAGACCATGAGAAGATGATTAGATGTGTTAGACCAAGGACAAGAATCACCTCCCACAGATAAATGTGTCTATTACAGTGAGCATATGCCAGCAGAAAGATCTGGGTGTTGCATGAACTGCACAGGGGAGAAGGGCCAGCCACTGACTTGCGTATTTGCACACAGCTCCTTTACCCCCATTCTTTATTTATCCTTTTCTTTCTTGCTTCTTGTGCTTCCTAAAAAGTCCCAGGTGGGTCATCTCCATGGCTTGGTATTTATCACGATGAGCACAACCCCCACTGTCCCAGGATTCCTTAATAACATCACTACCTGGTCAGCTTTGCTGGAGGTAAAGGATGCATATACAAACTAGGAGTCAGGGAGCTTCTGAACCCTCAAATCCAATTACAGACAGTGCTACACACATACAAATTCACACCAGGGTGAAACCCAGGTACATGCTGCCCCCCTGCATATCACCACCATGTCCCAGTTCCACCACCTGGGAGTGGTGTGGGCATGACAGGGCCACAGGACTTGTGTTCCCCTGTCTGTGCCCAGGCACGGCACAGGGAGCATCTGCTCCTCAGCTAAATGCAGGGCAGGAGAGTTTTCTCTCATGCCTCACTGCCTGCATTTTCCAAATTAATTTCTTCCATGGGTGGAGAGCTGTAATGTCTTGAGAAAGGTCTTCATCCACCAGAGGACTTGGAAGGAAGCACACAAAAGAAGGGGTCTTTTTTTAGGAAATGATGGAGTTTAGAGAGACCGCGGAAAAGTGACACGATGGCTCATTGCATGCAAGATACACCTATGTCTCACCAGGGTCTTCCAAGAGCAGCTTTGGACCATCTCCAAAGCCTGGAGCAGTACTAAAAACACCTGAAGTTCCAGTGTCAGAAACACCTGTTGTGCAAGGAACAGGTCTACAGGTCATAAAGAGTTTGTGGCATTTTGATTTTTACCTGGGATTTTCCCTTCAAAGGGTGGGTACCTGGAGCTGTTCTATCCAGGCTGACTCCCACATGCGTGCTTTAGTTTGGAGGGAATAAATAAGCACTAGGTGTATAGCCCTGTGCTATTAGGACTGGTGTACCCAGTATAATGTGCAAGAGAGCAGCTTTATCAACTTGTTAGCAAAATAGATCAAATGTTGGAAGCACAACAGGAACTGGAGGAGGGAAGCTGGAGGGGACATTGATATTTATCACTAAAATGGTGGAGGGTCAATGCTATAAAAGGCAGGTAAGGTAAGTAAGTAGGTAGGGAAGAGAGAAGGGGAAAACATTGGAACTAGATCCCAATGAAAGGTGTAGTATATTCAGATTAGGGCACAAAAGATCCTGTTAGCTGCATTGTCTGAGGCCTGGAAAAGATGACACATTTGCATTAGAAAAATCAAAGATGCGGACTCAAGTGGGGTGGTAAGTCTTAACAATTTTGGGTATCAGAAACTCCAAACCTGGTTAAAAACCTCTGTGAAAATTTCACGGAACTTTCTGTGATGAAAATTATCAAAGTTTTCATGGAACACAAAGAAAAATTCACTTTAGAGCAAAAGCTTGTTTTTTCCTATATGTACTGAGTGACAAAGGTTTCCCTGGACTGGAAAGAGTGGCTCCTACCTTTCTGTGTACATACAATGGGAGGATACTTGGTGATTATTATTCACTAAAGCTCCCGTACTAGGCAAAGGTACAGACTGAGTCACTCTAACAGAAACCCACCCATTCCCAGGTCTACAGCGCTTACTCACAAGCCAGCATTTAGATATGCAAATAACAACATATTGTTACCAGCAGCTTGTCCAATAATATTTCCTTTGTTTCATCAAAAAGGCGTATCAGTTTTGTACAGTTGGCAGTGAACATGCAAAGAGGAATTTGAAAAAGCAAGACCAGCCAGAACAGCAGCCTCTGCCAGTCTGATTGCAGACATTGCTGAGGTCAGAAGCTTAGGGTGTTAATGACTTGTTGATGTGCTTGACATTATGCAGCTATCCCTTAGAAGATATTTTCATGGTTGGTATTGTTTTTATAGATGTCATATTACTCACGAGCTGGAAGTTTCAAGGGAAAATTTGGAAAACAGGATGAAAGCTTGAGGGGACAGGGAAGAAGTGAGAGAGAAAGCTTGTCTGAATCCTCACATATACTTAGACCAAAATCAGAAATGTGTAATACCTTGTCCGTGGTCACAAGCCTGTTACAGAATCAGAAATACAGGACACTTGATTTCATCTTCTCAGCTACAGTCATTTGTTTATATTCATGTACACACACACACACACATATATATATATATAATCAGCTGTAGTCCTTGAACAGAAGTTAAAACATATTCAAAAAAAGAGGAGAGAATTTGAAGTAATAGATCTGGCTAAATTATCATCCTGAAATAATCTGACTGGTTTATCTTCTTTGGTTTTTTTGTCTGTCTTTCCTTTGGAGATTTGCAAGACAATTTTTAGAACCTAATTAACTTTTTGCATGAAGGTGCACTCCTTTCATTTTGGAGAATTAATCACATTTAATCTGAAGCCTTTATAGCAAATCTGTCTGTCCACCGTGACAGATAGATTATGAGAAAATAAATGGAAAGTGACATTCACATTACCCTGTGAGTGTTTTTGGCAGCCATTGACTGGCTTTTCTAGTTACGATGACTTTAACCCATCATCACTTTTTCATTACAACTACCCGATTGAGTAGGTTAGGTTGCCAAGTGGCTTTTCCAGGCATTTATTATGACAGTAATGTTGTTTATGTTTGAAGTTATCAACCCCCTTCTGAGTGAATTGCTTTCTTAAATATAGAGCATCTTGCTGTCAGCTAGAGACTGGCTGCGTGGGGCAATTTTGGAGTCGAAGCTCTTTAGGCACGGAGGAGTACAGATCCAATTGTAAATAGGGGAGAAAAATTCATTAGCGCATTTTGGGCTGCATATCAAAGGAAGTTTGTTCCAGTAGTGAAGGTGCTGGAAAAGATGACATATTCTTACAGGGGACTTTGCATAAAACAAAAATGTGTGCACCTATATGAGAAGGCAACTGAGCAAGAATACCAATGCAGTGAAATACATCTAAGAAAGAGCAGGGGGGAGAAAGAACAAGTTCTTTCTAGATAAAAGGCTTAAGAAGTATGGAAAAGATTTCCGTAACCATGCCAAAGAAAAAGAGATACAGCTGTTGTGTTTTGCACTTCAGTGAGAAGTGCAATCAGTACTTTGCAGAATACATACAGAAATAGGGCTGCTTCGGAGACCATGTGTTCTAGGGTGATTTATATCAGCTAAATAAGGGTAATTAAAGATATGAAGGACTGAAGCAGTAAAACCAGGACTGAGCTATTTAACCAAGTGTCACAGCTTTGCATGACTGATTATTAATGAAATACTCCTAGGTAGTTAAGAAACATAAAATGTGATTCATAACTTCTAGAAAGAAAACAAGCTGTTTATTAAGAAACCTAACTTTTTGATGCTCCTAAAACTAGTATAAATATTTGAATTCCTTTCTAAAATCTTTCTCAAAAACATGAGTAAATACACCCATTCACATAATGCAGATATGTATACATACATATATTTCCTAACTTGCAGTTAGAAAGTAGGCACCGGTGTATGCAATATAAATGCATATCGCAAAAACATTATGTAATTAGTTATCATTTCTACCAAATTCTTACCATGTATTTTTATGGAGATCAACTCTATCAACTAAGGAATGCTAAATTAGCAGGCCTTTAAAAAAGAGAAATGATCCACAAAATTATCCTCTGATCGGGCTGAAAGCTCCACTTCACAGGTACATAATTGAGTACTACACCAAGTAATGACTGCAGAGTGTATTAACAACTCTTCATTAAATCTTCACATGCAGTAATTGCAGCTCATTTACTCCATCAGGTAGCTGCTAACACTGACTGCACTGCAAGTGTATAGACGTGGAGGGTTAATGTGAGAGCCACTACAACACTATGAATTACCAGGTGATTGCACAGCACCTAGGCAATCCCTAATTACAGCTCACAATTTAGTAATGAACCAAACATATAGAATTCTGCAAAACAATATGTTAATGAAAAAAGTGGAAAGTAATTCTTGTTTATTCATCTGGGCATCACAGCAGGAAGAGAGATAAGTGTACATTTCCATGTGATTTGGGGCTTTTGTTAAATCTTTTATTTTTCTTTTTCAATTTCCCCTACCCATTCTCCTGCTACGTATGACTATTTCTCTTGGTTTTTTGCAGGTTTTTTTCATCAGTGAGGTACAGTATGTAAATATATGTAATTACAAAAAGTCATGCCATTATGAGCATGCTTTATTATAAGCCTGCTTTAAAGTAAACATAAAACAAACACCAAGGAATTGCTATCAAAGGTAATTACCATAAGGTAATGTTGCTTGACTATCGAGTGCTGTAATTGGATGTTGCTACAGTTGCCAGTGCATTTGTAGTTGAACTATTCAGGTATTATGTGAAAGTAGTTTTCCGGGAATGTCCATCTGAATCAAATACTAAATTTCACAAACTAGCTTAAGCACAGGTATTCCAGCTTTTCTCTCAGGGTAAAATCATGGCACAACTTCTGCAGGATCTGTTTTGGAATTGATGCATCGTAGTTAGGTTTTCCTTCATCCTACGTTACTCGCATTTTATTGAAGAAGAAAAAGATATTTGTAATGTATGTAAGCACAAAAAAACCCCTCTAAAATCCCTTCATATTGATTTCTACAACTATTTTCCATCTTGTTTTGCTTCTGCATTTGAGTAATTTATAGTAATATTTCTTACCTTCCTAGATTTGTTTCATTTTGATTGCAGCTACAAAGTTCCCTGAAGCAAATCAAAGCTTATGTTTAAAAATCCTTTATGTCATATGAATATAGAAGTTACTTTTAAAAATTCAGTGGCCCTTTATATGGTTGCTGCTATATCTGACTCCACTTCAGCCTTGCTTGCTTTTCTTTGCTGCCAATTAACAGTTGTAGCTAAAGGAAAAGGATGGATTTTGCAAGGAATCTGCAATGGGATGCTCAGCTTTCTCTCCTTTCACTGGTTAAAGTTTTTGTTTCTCTTACTACAGCCTGGGGATAAATAGTCGTAATAAAGGCATTCTCATTTTCGTCCTGGAAATTCTGTAGAATTTCATGGCTAACCTTTCTGTAAAAACCTAAAAAATCTATGAAGCTCTGCTACAGCAATATCATTCTTTTAAATTCAGGAGGATGGATTACAACATCCTATATAAAAAAAACCCCACGTATTTATGCATGACTTGAAAAGATTTCTACTGGACTTTGCAGGATTTCCTCCCTTCGTCTTTTCAACACAACTTATCCGCAGTGCTTAAATGCAGTTTTGAATCTGTGTTCCTAAAGATACTAACAGTAAAATAAAGGCAGACCTACTTCCAGAAAAAAATGCATAGTTATGCAAAACATAAATTAATGATATGCTCATAGCATTAGATATGGAAGGTACTCATGGAGGTTATCTAATCTGCCTCTATTTATGAAGGCTTGAAACGTCTAGAGACTAATATAACCAATACTGGTAACCTCGTGTGGTATCTGTTACTCAGACAACTGAACTTCCCATGTACTGAGCTCGTGCTCTGAATTATCCTCCAAACCTGCTTTGTTTCAAGAGGCCTTTGTAATAGCAGAACAATTAGTCTCAATGTTTTCATACTGCAACATTGTCAGCCCAAGAGAGGAAGACATACAATGCAAATGATGACCTGAGGACTTGAGAATTTAATAAGCAAAAACACCACATGCAAACTCTGGTGGGTAGAGATTCCTCTAATATGTATGAGTGTTGGTTTTGGAGAGAGATGGAGTGATCTCACTGGAATAAATTGTTGCGTAAGTGTGGAACATTCCTCTTTGGCCTGCTGAATTCGGACAGCCTGGCTCTGGGCTGACATACGATGCTCTGACCCTGAAGCTATTCTGCAGATACTCAGAAATACTCTGGAAGAAAGCTAATTGTCTGGTTTTTAGCTGGAGTCAAGGCATTTAGGCTATATGACATAAGCGTTAGCATGGCATGATAAAAAGTGTTTGTGGCATCTAATAAACGCATTGTCTGGTTCATGTAGGTACTCACTGCTGTTATTATTGTTGTGGTTAATAGTAGTAGTGCTAATATCAGAGTAGCAACTGCTACCTTCAGTAGCGACTGGGCTTTATGAAAAAAATAAATCAATTAAAAGCCAGAATCAGTCTCAAAGAATTTACACTGGAAATAAAATTTCAAATGTTACTTAGCTGCAGCTGAGGGGTTCATGAATCAACGCCACACTGCCACAGTTCAAGGCAGAGTAACAAAAATCAAAAGCAAAAGAGCAATTTGTGGGTATTTATCAGCCTATGACCTAGAGAGCATCAGAAGCTGATACTCTGCCTTGTCATTGCCCCTGTTGCAGGGCAATAAACCCTGGCAGACAGGTGTGGCAACCCATCATGCTGCTAATCTCTTCGATCAGCCCAGCATGAATGGGTAGAGCTCATGAATCAGAGTCCAAAGGGTGGACGTGAGAGCATTATCCTGCTGCTACCTAAAGAAATGGAGGCAGCATTTCTCCTATAAGCAGGACCATTTCATCTGCGTTGGTCCTTGCAACAGAGCACAGGGGCCTCCTTAGCTAGGAAATACAAGGAGCAGAATAAATTCGGCACTGCTAAGGCAGGAAGGAGCTTTGCACTTTGCAGGAGAAGCAAACCTCACGTTCTTGCCATAAAGACCAAAAACCCAGTGCTGCAAGCTCACCAAGGTCTCAGCTAAAAAGGCAGTCTTCATCCTGGGGTGCCCAACTGCCACCGGGTTTTGTCACCCCTGCTTCCCCGGGACTGGGAAGCCCACTCAGTTTGCAGATCCTGCTACTATGCCCCTGCAGGCAAACTATACCCTGCAGCCCCTGGAGCCATCAGACTCCCTAGCCCCACACAGGCTGCTAGTGGGGAGTGGCTAGTCCTAAAAAATGCTGGGAACTGCTTGAGAATGTGGCAAAACATGTGCCAGGGATGTTGTGAGAGTGTAATGGCATAAACGATCAAACGAGGAGTGTTTCTTCACTGTTTAATTTAGCAGTTCAGATATAGTCACAGAGGCCATATGCATTTAGTTCCCATCAGAGCTTCCCCGAGTGATTATGTCCAAGTGCCAACTCTGTACAGAACAGACCAAATCCACCTCCGCTGTCACCCCATTCATTTCAACAGCATTATACGAATTTGGTCAGATGAGAGAAACACTGCACAGTTCATGCTGGCTTGTACTGTCCCAATTCTTGAAACTTTACTGAAAACACCCACTGGGAGAGAGACTGGCTACTGTAAAATTTCTCATTCTCTCTTCTAGCCCCAGTTAGATGTGCTTTCTGAAGGGCTTCCAGCCAAAAATTTTTGCTTTTTTGTCATTACTGTTTTGCTTCATCTTGAAATTAAAACAGAAAAGTTAAAAAAAAAAAAGGTTTTCTTCTAGAAACATGAATGCATAATGCTTGCATGGGTAAAGAAAGAGAGTTTTTTTCCTTATAGTCAACCTGCCAAAATTCATTTTGCAGTGAAATTATTCTTCCTCCAATTCTGCCTTCCCTTCTTTCATTAAACTCACACTGAAATAACACTTTTAATCCCCAAGAAGCATCAATATTTTTGCTGCAAAGTGTTGCACAACTTGTGGTATGGACTAATGCCATGCATTAGCCATGAAGCAAGGTTTGACGTAGCTAAAGAACATCAAGTACAATACCACATTTTATCAAAACCAAACAGCAGAACAATGCACACAAGGCTCTTGCAAATATACTAGACCCATCAGATTTCAATCTGATAAAGTCAGTACAGAGAAGTTATATAGGGTTCAGTCTGTCTTAATTGACACAGAAATAGACCCAGCAGTTCCACTCTCCCTCTGCACTGTGCTCTTTGTCTACCCAACAGACTTGGGGACCAGCTTCTTGGGCTGAAATATTGGGAGTCTGGAGTTTAAAGACCTCTACTTTTTTCACCAGAGCGCACAGCCCTCAGAAATGCCACAGAAGGGACTTGCCCAAATTCTCCCCCAGGCAGAAGGACGATGCGATGTCTTGGTTTCTTGGGAGAACCTCTCCAGAGACCTTCAGCAAGGGACTGACCTCTGTCCCCAGCTCTGCCTGCAGCTAAAAGGGAGGCACCCACATGGATAATCAGTTAGCTGGCAGAGGCTTAACTTCTGCTGTATGGCTTACTGCAGTTTAAGGTGCCCCTTCTAATGAGGAAGAACTATGTTAAAGAAGAATGTGGGGTGCACTGCAGGGGAAAGGTAGAGGGTCGGGCTGCGCTCTGGCCATTGATGTTAAAGCGAAGTGGCTCACCAGTGCTGCAGCCGTCCCTTGCCTTCCTGCCATGGGTGTCAGCACCAGGAGCACTGAGGACACTAGGGGTGCATCCCGAGGGCATAGAGCAGGCAGCGCAGTGGAGACAGACCCCAGCTGCTTTCACCCTGCTTTCAGAGCTTGCAGGTCTAGCTGTGGTTGCACAGAGCACTACATGGGCTAATTGCCCAGGGGTTTACCCCATTTTCCAGGCAGATTTGGCTGTTGGCCACACACTCCCCGTTCAAATGCCACCAGTACCTGAGCAGGTTAAATGAAAGCTACCTCAGGTCAATCTGCATGCCCAGCTGCCATGTTCTGTTACGACATGGGTTGTGTACATTGACAAGTTAGGGAATAATTGTCCATGTGCCTTTTATTGTCCCATTACAGGGACAAAAGATCTGATCAGATGCATCAGTTTGTCTGTCAAAGTGAAGGGCAGCACCACACAAAAGTGTGCAAGCCAGTCCAAACACCAGAAACAGCATCACTCTTAGAGCAGCGATCCACCTAATGATATAAGACATGAACCCTGCTAATGAAGGAGCTACAACAGCCCTGGGCAGCAAGTATAAAACCACCTGGGATGCATTTGCACTGCGCCGGGCGCTGTGCACAGGTGGCTCAGCAAAGGGGCTGTACTAATTTTGTGGCTAGCCTGCTTCCAGCACCCAGCCTGGCTGCTCACGATGACCCAGGGCATGCCAGCGCTGCATCCTTCCCTGAGCCACACCGGAGCTGAACCTGTTAGCTCTGACACAGGGGGAGCCTCGGCTCACCACGATGCTTGTCTTAATAACACAGCTCTTACCAGCATCACCAGGTTCCTTGCTCACTTTTTCTGCTCACTTTTGGGGGACATGTATGGGGTGCATGTTGCAGAGGGGCCTGACTGCACTGCCTAACCCAGCACAGTCCTCACTGGGCTATGCTTCTCATTGGTGGAAACCACAGGGTTCGGGTTACATTCCCTAGAGCTCTGTCTTCATGGTCTGTGTTCTGATTCCTGCCTCTGGTGCAGGGCCTAGAGGGAAGAAGGAAAAGCATTGATCCAACGCTGGAGCCCAAATAACGTAACTCATCATTGATATGTTTAACAAAAAAAGATAAATTCTCGATTGATATGTTAGGCACATGGTGATTGGAAAAGCTGAGCAGAGAGTGAAGTGCTAAAGTGAAGATAAATGACGAAGCACACACTGCTGAAACTCATGCTATGACTTGTTTACAGTAGAGCCAAGGTTTTGCTTAGTTCAGTAAATATCCTAATTTAGACACCAATCCAAACCTCCTTTAATGAGACACATGGAAATCTTGCAAAAAGAGCCTTCCAGTGCTCCTGACTTTGGAGAGTTTGAAAGTTATACTGCAGGAGTGATTTTCTCTGCCATGTTTTCCCTTTCGATCACGACTGAAGCCAGAAAACACAAAAGGTGAGTACAAATATTTTTAAAAGGAAGTGTTTCTAAACCTTTATTGCATTTGTTATGGGCAAAGACCTAGTCTCCCTGAACTGGTTTGTTCTATTCAGTAACCAAAATGATTTATTTTCTCAAGTCTCATTTTAAAGGGCAGGTAATGGACATTTTGTTATTTCATTAGAGAGAAATGCACGAAGACCAAAGGTTGGTCTGATTTATGGTTGAACTGTCTGGTATATGTTATGGCTTGGATTTACATTAAACCACTGTGACTTAGAATAACTTAAATAGAGACCATAAATGGAAAATGTTTAAAAGGCCATTACATAACTGAATAAATGCACTGAAAATGTTGTCTGCATGCCTCTCCCACACACATTAGCTGAAGATGATGGCTTCATCTGAGATTGAATCTGATCTGTTGCTGCTATACATATTGCCAGGCTACAGCAAATATTACAAATCACATATAATTATTTTTCAAAGAACAGTGAGGGAAAACAAATACAATCAGATAAACTGACTCCTTTTGCAACTTCACCATCTCCTCATTAAGTTTGTTCTAGCATCATCACATGTCACATAAAGAGACAAGAAAATGACAGGTATAAAGAAAATCACATTTTATATACAGGAACTAGACGGGACGGTTACTAGGAGTCAAAGGTTTACCTCCCAGGTGCTTGGTTTAGCACCCACATTTCAAGGTAACCATTGGGTTATGTCACCAGCCACCAATAGAACAGCTAACATTTCGCAGTTTATGTGGAAGGAAATGCAGGGTCTGAACATGAAGGACCAAGAAGGCAAAGCCATCAGCTACCCCTTCTGCACAAAGCTGTGCCCCGTCACCACCGAAAGCATGCATGACTACAGCCTATAAACCAAGAGAAACAAAGTCACTTCAGGAAAAAACTCCAGCTATTTTTGGCTACCTGATTCAAAAGTGACTGTAGCATTGCCAAACAAGCACCAGGGGAGGCGGACAAGCTTGTGTGACCTACAGGGACTCTGCAGCAAATGCTGTGGCACTGGCAAGTGCCCAGCCTCCACCAGGCACTCACTCACTGCTAGGATTTTGTTCATAGGCATCCAAAAGGCCACAGAGATACACATGTTATTCCTGGGCAGCTCCCCAGTGATCTGCGCTCACTTTGCCAAATCTTTCCTCCTGGCATTTAAAAAATAGTGGTTTGCTGACATTTTCTTGTGAAA
Source organism: Theristicus caerulescens (assembly GCA_020745775.1). NCBI lineage: Eukaryota > Metazoa > Chordata > Aves > Pelecaniformes > Threskiornithidae > Theristicus > Theristicus caerulescens. The sequence goes on along the minus strand of CM036564.1, from coordinate 21,921,875 downwards.
ACCTCTCAAACGCTTGATCACCTACATTTATTTATAAAATTCTTCCACTGCTAGTTGGAACTACCTCATAAATTTCACCCATCTGCCAGGTTTTTTTTTTAGCCTGTATTATGCCATACGATGAAGAGAAATGTATTAGATTAACAGAAACAAACAGAGGAACATCCTCACCCTGGTGCTGCCTGCAAGGCACACGACGGCCCCTGTCCTCCCCTGTGCAAACGTGCAAATACATAAATAAATAAATAAATAAATAAATAAATAAATAAATTGTTCTCCACCAGGCAAGGCTCAATGGATGACAGGTGCTGTGATGATGGCCATGAGTTACTCAGATACCAGCTATAGGCCTCATTTCAGGGTGTTTGCTTCAACAAGTTGTTCAACAAGCTTGTCCAGGTATCAAAGCGCATTGCCTGGCATTTCTGTACGCCCCTTCTTGTCAATTTCTGGGAAGGGTTTAAGGTTTCTCAATCAGTTGTGATGACTGATTCTCCATGTGCCTCTACAACTTCATTTTACAACAGCAAGGTAAATCTGTTTTCTGCTCATAATTAAATAAATATTAATCTGAAGCACTTCACATGAATGTAAATAGCTGTTTGTGAAGATTTCTCCCATAACGAACTTGAAATGCTTCTCAATTATTATTTCTCCTGACATCTTCATTTCACTGAATATCACATTTTAGATTTCAGGTAACTTCCCTGTAAATGCAAGGGAAAACTCTAATCAGGAGAAGTTTCCAGTTTCTGAGCCACAGTGAATTTACAAAGCCCTCAAAACACATCTGAACTATTTGGTATGACAAGAGGCAGTCCTATCGGTTCATGGTTAACAAATTGCCTTCTTTTCAGAGAATCAAGATCAAAATGTGTTTTTATTACAAATTGAAAACCCTGGGTATGTTGGAAACTTGAGCAGTGAGTAATTGAGATACAGAGTCTTTAATCTGCAGCAGTCAACTCCAATTCATAGTCCATGTTAGAATCATAGAATCGTTAAGGTTGGAAAAGACCCTTAAGATCATCAAGTCCAACCGTTAACCTATCACTGCCAAGTCCACCACGAAACCATGTCCTCAAGCACCACGTCTACCTGTCTTTTAAATACCTCCAGGGATGGAGACTCAACCACTTCCCTGGGCAGCCTGTTCCAGTTCCTGACTACCCTTTCAGTGAAGAAGTTTTTCCTAATATCCAACCTAAACCTCCCCTGGCACAGCCTGAGGCTGTTTCCTCTTGTCCTGTCACTTGTTACCTGGGAGAAGGGACCGACCCCCACCTCTCTACAACCTCCTTTCAGGTAGTTGTAGACAGCGATAAGGCTTCCCCTCAGCCTCCTCTTCTCCAAACTAAACAACCCCAGCTCCCTCAGCCACTCCTCATAAGACTTGTTCTCTAGACCCTTCACTAGCTTCGTTGCCCTTCTTTGGACATGCTCTAGCACCTTGATGTCCTTCTTGTAGTGAGGGGCCCAAAACTGAACACAGTATTCGAGGTGCGGCCTCACCAGTGCCCAGTACAGGGGCACTATCACCTCCCTAGTCCTGCTGGCCACACTATTCTTGATACAAAGCAGGAAGCCATTGGCCCTCTTTGCCACCTGAGCACACTGCTGGCTCATGTTCAGCCATCTGTCAACCAACACCCCCAGGTCCTTTTCTGCCAGGCAGCTCTCCAGCCACTCTTCCCCAAGCCTGTAGCGTTACATGGGGTTGTTGTGACCCAAGTGCAGTGGACTGGACCTGGCACTTGGCCTTGTTGAATCTCATGCAGTTGGCCTTGGCCCATTGATCCAGCCTGTCCAGATCCCTCTGTAGAGCCTTCATGCCTTCAGGCAGATCAACACTTCCACCCAACTTGGTGTCGTCTGCAAACTTACTGAGGGTGCACTCAATCCCCTCATCCAGATCATTGATAAAGATACTGAACAGGACTGGCCCCAATACTGAGCCCTGGGGAGCACCACTTGTGACTGGCCACCAACTGGATTTGCCTCCATTCACTGCCACTCATGACTGCTTCTGGTCTGCAGCAGGGTAGAACAGGGGTATTCACAAGCTATAAATTTTTTCCCAGAATGTCAGAAAACACATAACAGAGTCTTAAAGCTGTGAGCATCATAATTATAAGCAGATAATTCTGCCACCTTTCCTACACTGCTGAAATCAATAGTCTACTTGTGAAGTGAAACAGCAGTGCTGTGAGAAATTATATTCGGTGATTGCTCTGCTTTCTTATATCTTTTAAATACTCTTCATTTACCTTTCAGGATTTTTGTAACATTTTTGGCAAGAGTAAGCATATGCAAATATTTTTTCTGCTCTATTTCATTCATTATTAATATCTAACTCTGCAGGCTTGTGTATTTAAATCTGCATCCATAGCATAGCTTGTGGTCAAGATGCCAACTGTTCTTCCATGTACATTTAATTTCCCTGGATGAAATGCTGATTCAAGTGGACCTAATAAAGAAGTAAATCATTTAAGCATGGAAATGAAGCTGTTGCATGTGAGAGATCTTCTCCAGTCATCTCATTGCTGCATACTAATGGTGCAGTTTAATCTCTACATCTTTTGTTTGGTCTGATTAGGCATATCCCAGTTCGTATTAGGCATCAGGAAGAGAGGAAGTTACCCTTAGAAGATAGGAGCGTGAGGCTCAGTCCTTGCTTCCTGACACATCTAAATCCCACATCATTTCATGTGCCTGAGGATGACAGTACCAGGTGCCAAGTCATTCTATATATCCAAGATCCTTTTTGCTGTGGTCTGGCAAGTTCAGTAAGATGTTTCCATCTTGTTAACTCTTGGGTCATCCTCTCTCTTTTGATTTTGTGCTGAAATTCTCCAAACACCAAGGTAGAGAGAGATTTGTCCTAAGTAGTAGGACTAACTTAGTAGTACTAACTTAGTAGTACTAAGTAAATTAGTCATTAGCACTTATCTATAGTTGCTATAAACTGATCTGGTCTGACACTAGAACCAGTGTATGCATTGCATAGGTTTTTTTACTTCTCCTGGAGTGCTGTGCAGAGTGTGCTGCTTACCCATGATGACTTTGCTGACTCTCCCAACACAGGCATCACATATCCTGCAAGACCCAAACCCAAATGCAAACACAAAGCTTTCATTGACTACAGACAGTCCTCAGCTGATTAGTCTTAGTAGGCTGCAGCCAGCCTTTTGTAACTATCTTCCTAAATAACAAGCATTACTCAGCTTAGGAGATTGATGCTAATGTATTTTCTTTGTATCAGCTGTATTCTGGATGGCTAGGTCTCCTTTTCTTGTTGCTTTGTTGATAGTGATATGGAAGTTCAGTGGTGGGTAAGATTTCTCAGCTTCTTCTCTCTTTAGGTATTTATTGAGAACTCAAGTGAAGACTGAAACTAGAGAATGAAACCAGAGAATGAGTGTGTTGCAAAAGAGATGATCTACACATGGTATGTAAAAGGAAAAAAATAACATAAACTCCTTTAATTTGTTCTGTTTCTTTTGAAACTGTTTCTTCCACATATCCATCTTCCACTGGGACTCCTTTGTCTCCCACTGGTCAACAAGAAGAATGGGATTGGCTAAAAGTTTTAACTTTCCATGAAAAAAACCCCAACTTGGCAGGCTGATTAACTGGATGGATGGGCTTTTCTGTCAAACCGGAAATGTCTATGTTACTTTGCATTTTTCAGGTTTTGTCTTTTTTTTATTATTATTATTTTGCTAAAATCTTGCACTATTCATTTACCACAGTCCATTTTGCACAGACTGGCAAGTTTTCATAAGATTTTTTTGTTTTAAACAAACAAACAAAAATAATCAAACCTTATTTTTTTAATGCTTTCAGCAAAACCAAAAGCATTTCACTAGAAATGAGAGTGCCTCCACTAGGCAGTTTAGTGCTTTGTGACAGCTAAATGAAAGAACAATCCCAGCGCAGGGCAGCTGCCTGTATCTGGCAGATGCATTCACATTCAGAATCTCTCTATTTGTATGACTTTGAGGAAGTTGCTTCAGCTCGTCTACACAGGTGCATAAGCATCTCAAAACCACCAAATAGATCTTGACTTTATTTTCTGTGTATAAATAGTGTGTAAAAAGAGGATAATTGTAATTCTGTTTCTGACAGCAATATTTTGATGACAGGATTGAAAGGTGGTTTAGGATCCTACACCAGGATGGGCTATATAAGCATTATATGCATACAGGAAAACTTTTGTCTTATCTTTTTGTTGATAGAAGGGCAGTTGTTTGCAGCACATGATGCTGCCAGTGTAGAAGTATAGATCAATCTAGGTTAACACTCCCCACAATCTAATGCCATCAACAACCTCTCTTAATTCCTTTTAAAAGTTGAACTTGCTTTATCACTTACCTGCAGGGAAACAGTACACAGTAAACAATTACCTTAGAGGTTAGATAGGTGAGGCTCAAACATAACTTAGAGTATGTCATTGTGATCTGTTCTCCCCCTTGTCCTCTGCAGCCAGTTTGAATTTTGCACATATTTTAATTTAAATGGTATGTCCATATGCTGCTGTTCTGTCCCAGAAACACCTGTAATTTCTTGCAGAATATAGAAACAAATGAACAAACACAACAGTGAAACCCTAGCAAAATGCAACTTTACGAACTGTTAATGCATGCAGCTTGGACAAAAGATTTTGAAAAAATATTTTAGAAAAAAATTTTTTTCCATAGAGCCATTCTTGTTTCATCAAAGCCTGCATGACTTGCAAAGATGTATTGCAGAGTCATAAAAAGCCAAGCTGGAAGAGATCTAAGATCATGCCAGTCCATCCCTCACCCAAAGGAAAGATCAGCTGCACTTATGTAATTCCCCAAAGATGTTGGTCTAACCTGTTCTTATAAACGTCTATTGTTAGGATTCCTATCTGTAACATCACAAATCTCTTGCGTACATCTAACCTGAATTTCATTTGCTATAGTTTAGGTTTGTTATTTCTGGTTTAGTCTCACTGGAAACGGGGAAAGTTTTATCTCCTTTCTGGCAGCTTTTTACATCTTTGAAGACTGTTACCATCTTTCTGTAAAATAACACTGATTTTCTAATCTTTCCTCATAAAACATATGTACTAGATCTCTAGCCCTTCTTGCTACGCTACCAGACTCCTGGTTTTGTTTTTTTGTTTTGTTTTTTTAAAGTACAGTGTCCAAAGGCGGACATGATACTGTAGCTAAAGCTAGTCTCACTGCTGCTGAGTAGGCTGGAAGGGCAGTGCTGTTATCTCACAGTTGTCACACCTATTTATATGTCCTCATCTGTTTTTTTCACAACAACATGGCACTGCCAACTCGTGTTTAACCTGTGATCCACTGCAATGCTACATTCCTTTTTTTCTACAAAACAGCCATCAAGTCATTTACCATCTCATATTTGTGCAACTGTTGCATATTTGTGCAACATATTGAGCCACCGATCTTGCTTTTGTCTGTCTGGAATGGCCTTTTACTTATTTCAGATCACTTCTGTGATGTGTAATCATAATTCTGAATTTTCATCCTTTCTTTCAAAGGGCTTACTGCATCTCCCAGCTGGCACGATGTACAAACTCAGTAAACTGATTCTCTTTTTTCATGAGCAAAGTCATTAATGAAAATATTGAATAGTACTTGGCCCATGGCAGGTCACAGTGGAGCCATATTAAATCCAAATTAGTTTGACAGTGAATCACTAGTAACCACTCTTGGAGTACAATTTTGTCCCTTAATAAGTAACAACATAGCGCTCCACAGAGGTAAGAGCATAATACCTCATTTATCAAAAGCTGGATCTATTTAGGAGAAACACATTTACAATTACACTAAAGGAAAAAAGAGTGAAGTCTCTAGTTCCATCATCTTAAGACAACAGCTGGAGAAAACAAATCAAACATTGCCGATGAGAAAATGAGAGGACGCATGCTGGAGTGATTAACAAGTTTGGACTTCATGGTTAAGATAATTGGCTTTTTCTGGGAAACCACTTGTGTGTGATCACATGGGTACATTTTCACATACAGGTAATGATCTAGGTCATATTTACGATTTATGCTTTATTGCATTTGGTAGATAGAAAACAACATACTCAAGAACATATTAAAATAGTAAAACTTTAACTCTTTCAATGCTATCCCTTTCCATTGCAAGGCACCCTCAGTGCACTTGCCTGCTTTTTCATGAGAAGGTGGCAGGCATAGGAGGATGGACACCGTTACCGCAATATCTTAGCCTCCCGAGCTATAAAGAGGGCCACTTTTTGCTAACCAAACATTTGGACCATAGACCTCTTACTACCTTGAGCTCCTTATGTAGAGCTAGATTGAAAGGATACCTGTAGCTATCTTGCTTAAAAAAACCCTTCAAATTTACTCTGCCAGAGTCATATTTTCTTTCCTGCCTTTTCCTGGAAGCAAGTAGCATCTTTTACTCCTCAAGAGCAGTTCCCATCTCCCCTTTTCCACGGCCTGAGCCAGAGAAGCGTTGCTATGACTTCACCTGACCTTGCTCTTGTGAAGACGTGTGCAGAACAGATGCCTGACCCAGGCATCACACCTGAACCCAAACATGTAGTTGCTGCTCAGCATTAGGTGAGATGCTTTATTCTGCTTCTTTACTTTGAACAGATGTGTAAGCCCAGGGAATAATCTAGCCCAAAGAAATTAATTGTCTGTAACCAAGCCTTTGCAGGGTTCTGATGATCACTCCACTTGTGGTTTCTTTGGGTTTTTTTTCAACCAAGCCCTTTGAATGTGCTAGGAAATGAAGGTGTGAGAAATGACTGAGGAACGGAGCTGTGTGGGTTGATCACACAGTATTTTTTTTTTTATTTTATTAACTAGCATATCAGGTGAACACATACAACCAAATCATAAAATTTTGAGATGGAAAAAAAACCATAATAGGTCACACCTATCCTATCCCTCTGCCAATACCTGATTGTTATCTGCCGTTTATTTTCCATCTTGGTTTTTCATGGGATAGGTGATTGCTCACTACCTCCGAAACTCAGCCCTGCTGGTGCTCGGTGATGGGGCCTCAAGCACTTCCCTTAGGAGACATGAGGTAATTGTTCTCAGATATTAATATGCAAATGCAGCATCCAGAGTTCAAAAGGACTAGATGCACCACGCTGCAATTTCAGTCATTACAGTTATAATGGTTTCTAATTCTGATCACACGCTGCAGCACGGTGAGCACAGGGCAGCTTTGGAGCCCAAGCACTTCCAGCTACACAACCAGCCCTTCAGAAGGACAAGATGCACAGTCAAGAAGTTATTCCCAAAACTCATATTCGCAGTTTCTTCTTTTCTCTAATTATATTCCACCACTTATAACACATCTCTTCATCTTGGTGATATATGCTCCCACCCCCCAAAAAAACCCCCAAACACCCAAACCCATTATCAGTAGTTTTGATCCCCTTTCTTCCCTTACTCCCTGAGCAGCACGGGCTATACATGCCCTCCCAGGCAGCATGGATGTCAGAGTTTCAGAGATCCCTGTGACTCATATGATCTCTTCACCATCCTGTGAGGACACTTGCTGGTGTTAGGAATCTTTCCCAAACTAACACCCTATGTTACTAGCTCCTCAACAAACTTGTCCTTGCCGCTTAGCAGAGGCGGCTTGCAATTGTCCTGGATTCCCACATTTTCTGTTAAGTGGTGGGGCAGGGGCAGGCAGTTCCCCAGTTTTGCACCCCAGTCTCACCGGTCCCTCGAGACCTGTGCTTTGCTACAAAAAGCACTCTTAAGGCCAGAGAAACATCAGGGCAAAAGTAAAACACAAAATTATTTCATTACCATACAAAATTTAAGGAAAAGTGTTGCTATATTTATCAAAGCATAACACACCTGCTAGGTCCCCCAGGTCCTCTCCATGAAGCAGGCGATCACTTGAGATTTCACAAATTGGCTTATGCCAATCTAACTGGAAACAGCTGTTAAAGGGATAGAAAGTCATCTCCCTCTCCTGCTCCTCTGACTGCAGGTTTCTGCCTTCTCCCTTGAGTTGTGACTGATGATCCTGTGACCTCAGGATGTGCAGATCCAACAAAAAAAAACTTACCCTTTTTCATTTCAGACTGATTTTGGGATCTATCAGTGAGTCAGACCAGCCCAGGCAGCAGTGCTGGTGCCAACAACAGGCACAGAGCAACAAGACAAGGGAGCTAGAGCTACCCTTTCAGCAGGGATCTCGTCAGCTTAAACAGGCTATGACTAAATTAATCTGCAATCAAGCTCAAGGTGTTTCGCATGGTGGCTGAGCTGGGGTGTATGCTTCTGATAAGGTCCCACGTCCAGTCTTGCCTTCCTCCAAGCTGAGAAAAGGCTTGCTGATGTACATCCTTTTTGGGATGGGGCTTCTGCTGTAAGTTGTAACCATGATGTCCAACCAAAATATCAGTTTGTAATATTTCTCTCACAGTGTGGCTGGCTGTTACAGTGTGACTTTTTCTCGAAATGTAAAGAGGCTTTAAAAATGCTGATGGCCCTTGGGTGTAGCCGCATGGAGTTATTATCTTCTGAAACCATTTATTAAAGGTGACAGCAAAGCATATTAGCTGGCTTTGTTCTTGAGTATAAACAAATGGGTTATCAATGCATAGTGAATTAAATTCTTTCTACACATCAGAAAAAAGGGTTTTAAACTCTAGCAAAGAGCTTTTCATTGTATATGTATTGAAAAATTACATCTGATGGAAACCAAGATAAAGGGCAGGTCTCATTACAACTGTTCACAGAGACGAAATTTCATGGCAACAGAACATACTTGGGATGAGACGGTGCTTGCTTGGATCCTGGGACACTGACAATGGGTCTTTGTATTCTGCCCCCTTAAATTCAATAGCACTGGCTTGCTCCTCACCAGTACAAGCACACAGCCCAGCCTGTGAATTACTTTCCTTCATTGAAGCAGTGAGCTCAGGTTTTAGGGAACTGAAGGGTGATTGTCAGCCTCAAAATTTATTGCAGTCCTCCAATCTGTCACATTTGCAACACTGCCAACCCTGATCTCTGTTTTTATAGCAAAATTAAAGAACTGCTCCATCTGACATTCTGCCAGTTCTCTGCAGCTGCTGACATTGGTGGGTATGAGGGGGGCTGACACAATGGGGTGGTTTGCTCCCTCACCTGTGCCAGCTCAATCAGAGCTCTAAAGAAATGCATCAGCTTGCAGGGCCATTGGGCAGCCTCAAAGCCGAAGGGACCGGCATGGCTGGGCAGGGGTTACGGCAGCAGGCAGGAGCCAAGCTGTGCCAGGGGTAAGTCTGGGTAGGTGGAAGGGCAAAGTCTGTCCCTCTTCCAGTGGCAGCAAGGTAATAGATTGGATTAGCTTTATCATCAACTTTTATTATCCCCTCACCCCCAAACCTACTGGAAAAGCAAAGAGTGTCCATAAGCCGTGATTGCGTGACAGCTGTTGAATATGCCATGCATCCCCATGCAGAGTGCTCTTCTCCATTAGATGCCTCCTGGCATGCCAATGATTTCAGCCTGAACATGCTGAAATGTTTCACTCATGAACTATAAAATACTGAAAAATATTGGTTTGGCATGAATAACTGGTGAATCATCAGCATTTGTAATTGTTTGGGGGTATGGAGGTAGTCTTGGCTTATTTGTATTCTGGTTTCACATGAGAACATTGATATGAAACAGCAGTAACTGAATCTGATAAGCTCTGGTGAGCCTTCCCCCAGGAGAGGAGGTACGATTTAGAGAGAGATATAAGAGTACAGAGGGAACTCTAGAAGGATGCATGGAGACTTGCAGATTGCCTCACATTGCAACTCATAGATTTTATATACTCCTAAAATGAGTGATCATCATCTCAGGCAAAGCTAATTACCTGAGACATTATGATTGTATCTGCCATGAGAAGGATGAAATTCAAGGCGTTCCCCCCCGTCCTTTTTTTTTTTTAATTAATTGTCTATCTATTTAAGCTTTCTTTGAAAATACAGGGATCTTAGACAGCATAACACTGCAGTCTGTAAGTCTTTGGTGGTGAATGTTGTTTCTCCTCCTGTCAGTGTTCAGGCACAGGCTTGGTGGGACAGCTGTGTCGAGGAGAAGTACTGTAGTCCACAGGAAATGGGGAAACATCAGACCTGTGGTGTGATCCTCCATTCTCTCTGAATTGCAATGATCAGTAAGAGTGCCCCTGGTCGCAGATTTGGTTTGCACTTCTAAATTTCTCTGACTTGGCAAATTCACAGCCTATAATTGAGTGAGCTAGAGCCAAAGGGCTAGTTTGGTCTTAGCCCATGAAAGCCAACTCAGAAGACCAGGGGGCTGATGGACAAACTCTTTACATTGCCTTCCAGGGAAAGAGCACTTTCCATGGGTACAGCCAGCAACGTTATGACCACCCCACATGGGAAAAGGGGATGGGAGAAAAGACTGGAGGCAGGAGCTGACAAATAATGAGCAAAACTGGCCAGACTTGAAGGAGAAGGTGCAGTCCACTTTCCCAGAGTGCTTCATGATCTCCAGTGGAGGGCTGTGTCTCAGCATCACCTCCAGGAGCTTCAACAGTCCCATCAGTCTCCTAACTTTTCTGCAGCACTCCCAGTTATGGCATTTGGGGTGCTTCTCCAAGAATATTAAAAATCTTGTGCTTACATCTGCCTGGCACATCTGAGAAATGCAGGACCCGCAGTCTGGGAGATGAGAGTGTATAGTGGCACTTAACCTCTGTACCCAGTGAATCCTACACTCTCCAGATGCTGCAACCTGGATAAACACAGCACTTCTCCTCACCCATGGGTTGCTGTGGAGCTGTCCTGCAGTCTTCTCTGGAGAGCTGTGAAGCACAACAATATCCTTGCCACACAATGCTGCAGGTCACATTATTGCCTGAAGTTTTCAAGATTCAGAAAAAAGCTTTAAAAAGCAGCTTATAAGGTGTCATGTTCAGTCCTTAAACACCCTTAGTTCCAAGAAGAACTTTCGGAGAATCTTCATGCTATGACGGTCTCTTCAACTCTCTTACAAGAGAGAGCGGGAGGTTCCTCTGAAAAATTCACAAGATGTGTCACAGATACTGAAATCATTGCTTAAAAAGGCATTCACTCCTCACTGAAGCACCCATAGCCCGAAACAAGGAAATCCTAGCATGTATCATACACACAAAAAACATATCAATCATACAAGTAAACATATTATCGTACAAGTAAAAATCCGGGATCAGTCAAGAAGCATATGCCAATGGAAATAAAGTAACTTTAACGATGAGTGATGTTTGCAATAAATAGTCCACCTGCTAATCTCCTTTTGTGATCTGATTGACTTAATAAATCACTTGAACTAAATCACTGGAAGAAGAATCTATCTCAACATCTAGAGTGGCAGAAAACTACAGACTCAGATACAAATGAAAAATCAAGTACAAGACATACATAAAATGTATAACACCAGTTGACAAATATTTATGAGCATTCCTACTTCCCCAGGGCCAAGAAGTATTGCATATGCAGCAATCTTGTTTGTAAAGACATGGGGCAAAAGCACATTTTGTGTTGCTCTTCAGCAGGCCTTGCAGGCCAGCTCAGGGAACAGAAACTGCACTTCTGGCCCAACCTGTCTCCCCGTTCCTCGACAAGATTTGAGTGGCAAAAAAATCTGCAGTGCTGAGATTTTTGTAGGTTGCGTCCAGATTTTCCCACATTTCATCTAGCATTCAAAGGAACACTTTAGATCAAATACTCTCGTCAAATAGATATTAGGGGCATGCATCTGGGATGACAGTGAAATGTGATGGAGGTCCTGTGGTAGAAAGGAAGGTAAGCAAGATAGCAGCAATGATCCGTCAGGATGTAAAATTCATGGAGCAGATCCTTAATTAGTTTAATTTTAATGAACAAATGTAATTGCTTATGTCAGATCTGCTGTGAACCATAACACTTTAAGCAAAATATAATTTCCAACTGCCAGGTGCAGTTGATTTTTACCCAGAAATTTTCATTAATAGGGTTCTCCTAGAAAAACCTCAAACTGGAACAAACTTTCCAGTGACAGCTGAATGCTGAGCTACTGATGCCAATGTAGTGAGTATACAATTTTCATACAGTCTCGAGCTTCATGATTAAAGTTGCTCACAACTCAATGTTTGTCTTTGTAACTTCTAAAAACCGGTGATTCACTGGAGAAGTACAAAAGTGTCACCAGCACTCCTCTTGGAGCTTCCTTTGACAGTCTGTTTGCTTTTGGGACTTCTCACCAAGTTTGAATTTACCTTACTATTGCTGAATGGTTTGCTTAACAGATGTTTAGTCGAATCGTATTAATGTAAAAGTTTCTTTAAGAGATTTAGTCAAGCCAGTTCTTGTGGGAACATCCCATCCAGGGTATGTTGGCATGCATATGTCCTAAACATATGTGTCTACTTTACAGAGAGAGCTATTCAGCAGGTACCGTCAGTAATTAAAATTTCCCTGTGTCTTCATCTGCTCGATAGGATATAGAAAATACGAAGTATTTTTTAAAGGGTGACTCCGCTCATTAAATAAGATTCACTGCTGGTGCAACAACTATAATGTAAAAGACAGAAACAAAATGATAAAAGGAAAGTTATTACATAACCTTTTTTCAGAAGTTAAAAATAAAATGGCAGAAAAAAATTCCTGATTTATTTTGTGTTGTTTATTTTCCTAGTATGTTGGAAATTCGTTATGTTTTCAGTAACAAAATTTGCCAATTAGAGCTTTTGAACATGAAAATACTCTTGTAGAATATATTTTGGTGTTAGGCTTTTCCTGCAGAAACAGTACAGGGTTACTTAAATTAAAATGTAAATACTTGAGCATGTTTCAAATTTCTCATAGAAATGATCAGGCCTTTTAAAACAGATTTAGTTATTCAAGTTAACAGTCTCATCTCAAGAAAAATAATACTACATGGTATAGTAACTGATTGGGGCAGATGCATTAGAACCTCAGTTGTAGAAAAAGAAACTTTCGCAATCTTAAAAATAATTTTATTTTTCCTTTTCATTTTAGTGACATCACATATTTAGACTAAATTTATCCCCAGCCTCACACAAAGCACCTTGTTCCCCAGAAATGCTGAATAAGGAACCAAAAAGCTTAGGAAGAAGAAGTGATAGCTTGCCTATTTTTTTGCAATACCTGCTATAGCATTACAGGTCATCCATCTCCCTCTTCATTCCCTGTGTTGAGACTGAATCTTATTGTTGAAAATTCAAAACAAGATGAAAGCAAAGGAGAATATCGCATCATTCTGAAGACAGAGGAGAGAAATTCTTCAGCAGAAATAGTGCTTCAGTCTTTTTACTTTCATAATTAAATATTTTTTTAGGCTCACAAGATTATGCAGTGCACATAGGCATATTGAACTAATTTCTTGTTCTCCTTACAGTTATAATTAGACTTGTAAACACTAATTTATGTTTAATTTTTGCAACCAACCTCTTATGGAAAGACTATAAATAGACTGACTTGGATGTCATTAACTTTTTTTGTGCATACAGCCTTTGTATTTCCACACAGAACTGTTCAGCACAGTAAGACCTGGCCATCTACTCAGTCTTTTTCTCCCCCCCCACCTTTTTTTTTCCTTTATTATTTTCTCTAATATTTTCATGTGTTGAAACAGAGTCAGGTGTCCGAAGGAGCTAAATATCTGGGGAAGGGAAGCAAGAGTGGTTGTCAGTGGAAATTCTTGGCTGGCACAAAGCTCAGGACTTAGACTGCATTGTGGAAAGCTCCATCAGCAAGGGAGCAAATGCTGAAAACCCAGATGGATAACCTATCTTTCAAATTATTATAATTGTCCCACTTACACTTCTTGGAAGCTATTAGTACTGGTAACTCTTAATTGCTCATCTTTCTGCAGTACCAGACTTCACTTACCTGAAGCAATTCTCACTCGTCCTTCATGGAGACATGCCCACAAATATATCAGGTTTAGGTGTAGCTTGGTAGACTCTGTTTACAGTACTCCTCTTACTTATTCTCAATTTACATAGGATTTGCAAACTCTGAATTTTGCCTTCAATTTTTATTTCATATGGCCTTAGAATGCAGCTGAAAGCTGAAGTTCTGCTTGATTTTAAGTCACAGCCAAAGAAGAGTTTCAGGTTTTTTAAGCAAGCGTTTATTTGCATGTTTCCAAACAGTATTCTCATTTATCTTTGTCTCAAATATTGGCCTCAGCTTGCTTGAAACAAAAGGCCCAACCAGTTACTGGAAAATCATCTGTGTGCTTATTTAAAATTCAGTCTGAACTTGCTTGAAATCTGGTTCCAATTCCTTTTGAAACCTGGCTTGGGACTCCCAAGTTCTCAAACTATGACAACACTTTCAGGGCACTGGCCTGGTTTTGCATGCTAAACATGGGGGTTGTACCTGTGTTTAAAAGTCAAACATATTCTCCTACTTAGGTTGACATCATTTTGGAGCCTCTTGAAATTCTGGGTTTGAATATAGGCTGATTCAATATAGACTGAACACTTTTAGAACCACCATCCTCAAACATCTATATACATAATTTCAAATGCAGTGGAATCACTCGCTTGCTTAAAATTAAACATGTTTGCAGATTATAGAGCATGACAGTGTGATTTGTCCCATTGTAGTGAAGCACCCGGTTTGAGATTCAAGCCCAACTCCAGACGTGTTGGCACAGAGAAAAGCACAGGTCGCCACAGCAGGAATGCTGCACTGCACCACTGCGGTGCCCCATGCTGCCAACCAGCTCAGGATACCCAGCGAGGCAGCAGCAAGGGGCTACAGGTTGGCTCAGTGCAGGTCCAGACGCTGCACCCTTGCACTGTACTGATACATCCACAGTCCCCCACAGAGTGTAAATGCCATACAGGCCCACTTTGACTTTCTCTTAATTATAGGGGGTTTCACTTCTTTTTCCTCAAACTGCAGACCAAATCAGGAGAGATATGTTCTCTATGTTCATTGAATGTTTTTGTAGCCACCACTCAGATGGAAAAATAACATGAAGGACAGGATTTCATAGTTTTAGCTGCTTTGATTCAGTAAAGGAAATGTTCAGTGTGAGTAATGGCATCCTTAATCAGCCTAGCCTTTGCACACAATTCAAAATACCTTGAAGTTAAATCAGTGCTGAAGTAAGACCTTTGTAAAGTTTAGCAGCCGAACAAGAAAGGCATCTAGCTGTGTTGACATAATCAACTATTCCAGTGAGGCCTGTGAGACATAAAACAGGTTTGGAAATCCAGTATCTTCACAATAGATGGGCTATACAGCATATCAGTAAATTTAAGCTATTGGATTTTGTGGTAGTTACATCAGTCCTTTTGCCAATATTGAAATATTCTTCAATATTTCAAGAATTCATTAGTCACTTCCAATCTCAAGACATAAAAAAGTGAAGGTAAACATTCATCAGAAAATTTCTTTCATGAGTGTTTTATTTGAATTTATATCATATCCACAAAAATAGAAACAGTCTTTAGAACCATTTTGTGATACATAGTCTCCAAGCTGAGATTTACAATGGCAATAGTGAAATATCTAATGTGGATTTGTTTCCACACATATACATTGAAGATGATGCTGTGAGAAGCAAGCAGGAAATATGCAATGTGCTGCAGAAAGAGAGATGAAAATGTAACTAACTAGACATTTTAATGTCTGTGCAGTTCACCAGCCTACATACAGTTTCTCAGGACATTTTTAGAGTAAGTTGCTCAATTTTGTACAGAAAATATAGTTTGAGAGTGCTCATGTCAACACCTTTGACATTGTGATTTGCATGTAACTATATAAATATAATATACTTTCCTATCTAGAGCTTTATACATATGAAAAATTATGGTACAATAAAAATTCTATACACATGGTGCTACCAGTTCAGCAGCTGCTAACTTAAAGGATACATCTAAAAATATGATTGCTCAGCCTCTGAAATATAAAATAAAAGAACAATTAGAAATGCTTTTTGTTTAAATAGTAATTTACATAAACATTCATCTCTTCATTTTCTCCATTTGCTTAGGTCTGGTAAAAAGACTCCCTTTGGTTGGTTGCATCTGTCCTTGGCAAGAACTGTAGTTTTAAACAGTCCATTGTGTTTGTCTCAGGTAAAGGTTAATATATTTGTAAAACAGAGTAAATGTTGGCTGGCTTCTGTTCCAACTTTGTGCTATTGTAATACTGAATGACAAGTACCTAGTCTGAAAAGTTCTGCAGAGTGGGAATAGAAACTTGCATGATTTCCATGTGCTGAAAGACGTGACAGTGGAAGACTGGCATTTATACTGCACCCCAGTGTAAATCACTCTCTAGATTTATACATTATGCTTCTAAATAAAGCTTTGTCTTTCAAAACCTTTGAAAGCAGGTTTAGCTGCTGCTCGGTAATGATGTGGTGACACATGTATATCACAAGTTCATTTTATCTCCCAAGAAATTTGGTGAGACATCTGGTAGAAAGCAGCTTTATTACAATCGTTGCTGTAAGATGTATATTACCCTGAGATAAGGTACAACAATATTGCAGATTTGTGATGGTACCACTGATTTCAGATATTCACTCAAGGTGTGGATTGAGGGGGAGGGGAGGGAGGAGTGTGAAGAGCAAAAGGAGCAAAGGGCTGCAAATAACCGTGGGACTGGGGGAGGGAATGGTCTTTGGATCAAAGTGAAGGTGCTCTCCTCATCTGGTGGCCTGGTTCTTGTTACATGAACTACAAAATGATGGCAAAGGAAGTGGAATATAGCTAATCAAGCTAAAAAATGGAAATTATTGAGTTGTGCAAAAGCAAGCAAGGCTAGCACAATCAGTCAAAAAAAGAGAAGGGAAGAAAAGAGAGTGAGAGAGACTGAGAGAAAAAAAAAGCTTTGAAGTACAGCAGCTTATTATTTGATTTGTAAATAAGATGAACCTCTCTCCACCCAGGTTATGAAAAGTAAAAATTGTCATGTATGGGTAATTGATGGTGACAGCTCTGGCATACACAGTGTAGGAGGTGGTGTTATTGTTTGACATGTCCTACGTGTGTAGATAATAAGTTAGGCTCTTGTGTTTGCCTATAAATTGTTGCTAAGCACATTTGATACCCTTTATATTGATACTTCTATTATCTCTTGGTTTCATCTCTATTTCCTTTTAAGACAAACAAAAAATGGAATATCCTACAAACTCCAACTACACCTTGCTGCATTTCAAGCTAATATGGATTTGAATCCAGGGGATGCCTGAGGAAATGGATATTGGATGGATTTAATATTCTTAATTTTAATTGTTTTTTTTTTGGTCCTGGACTTCTCAGCCCCTGTTATTGTTTTCCAAATTCCCCATCCCTGAAAAAGCAAGTTGGAATCTATCTTGGTTTCACCTCTGTTAACATCACCAAGAAAATCCTGTTTCTCGGCTCCCACATCTCATGTACTCAGTGACCTGGTGAAATGCTGCCTCCTCTAGTTTTTATTTCCCCATGTTCTGCATGTGCTTGGTGCCAGTAGGAAGCACTTGTGACTTGGAGAAAGAAAAAGCTGCCAATGAACATTCAGTCTCCACACAGCACTGCCCAAAATACTGACCCAGATCTGAATGTCCCCAAAATCTCATTGTCTTTATGTTGGTGGGTTTTTCTCCAACTAGGAATCCCAAGCACAGCTGACAAATACAATATAGAGTTAGACTTGTGAAAACAAAGAGAACTAATATTTTACATGCAATGGAGCTTTAAATTTGTCAAAGGTTTTTTGAAAGTATCGGTCCAAGTGAGACTTGACCTGCCAGGAGGACCATACAACTTGAAAGAACTGGGGAGACTGCTCTCTCATGCCATGGGATTAATATATGTTCTGCTTGCCCATCTCCTCACTGCTTAATATGGCATGGATTTGAATGCTTTAATTAGGAATATAAGAGGGTGGGAGGAGTATTAATATTTCTACTGGGAAACTGGTGCCTTTTAGTTAGTTTGCCTAGTCAGAAAACATTCATCTTCCTTCAGTAGCTTTTCGTCCCTGAGATTGTCTCTCTTCCTGCAGTTCACCTCAAAGATGTTAGTTAAAAAAAATAGCCCTTTTCCTGGAATGAGCTGAATGCCCTTTGGAGATTAGGGAGGATACTCAGGACCAGGTAAGGTCAGGTCCTAAACTTCTGCCTACAAAAGAAGGTCCCAGTGGTGGAGGTTGTATGGGTTCACCAAATAAATGCTGACAGCCACCTTGCAGAACCACTGCTCTCTGTGACTGGGATAAGCTAACTGAAGAGGAACCCACCATCTGACTCAACAAAAGCAACTGGAAGCCAGCAAAGTGTTAAAACACTCAAAAATCAGAGAAGGGAAGGAACAAGTGATATTGGCCAATGAAAGCAATAAACCAGCTGACTATGGAAGAAGACTACTTGGCTCAGAGATGCTTTACTGTTTCCTCCACTTATAGTTGCTTTCCAAAGTGGATTATCATACTCCCTAAATGCCCTAGTATTTTGCTCCTTCCCTTTCTTTGCATGACTCATAAATCACATTATGCCTGTATGATTTAAAAAAAAGAGAAAAACTTCACAAGAAGGGAAAAATAATCGTAATTCTATAATGTTATATCACAGAAAACTGTGTACATTTTTTCCCCATACAGGACATACTTCAAATAAAATAATTTTAACACCAGTAATGATAATGTTCCTTCTTCCCAACAGAAGTAGAATTGGTTTTTCACCCCAGTTTGGTACATAAATATAAGAAAATAGTCTTTGAATATTTACATCCAGATGTTTTAAATGTTATTTCTTGACATACTTAATTCTCATTTTCTCTCCAGCCACGGGCATTCTTTCCAAATTTATATACTAATCTCCGACCATCCACACGCTCCAGGATTTCTCTTTTATAATAGTATCTGTTAAAATAAAAACATAGAAAAACATTTAAGATTAAATTCACCTATGGTCCTAAAAGGCCACTGCCAACTAGGCAACCCCTCAGCTAGCTGAAAAGTCTTTATTTTCTATTGATATATATAATATACCTAAGATTATTATAACTGAAAGACAGAGAAGAAAAAAATTGATGTCTTCTTTTTACTTTATATTTATTATCTTCTGAATTTGAATTTCACCATATTTCAGGTCATAGCATATTGCTGTGTTTATCACACACTGTTATAAGAATTCATGGTGTTTTTTTCCAGATAAGCCAGGATCTGAAATTAGACCAGGAAAGAATCTCAGCTTCCATTTAAATATACATTTTGAACTTTCATAGATTATGTAAAAATGCTCAAAATTTAAAGCAAAGAGCAAAGAAAATCCTCACATAGAATTTGTAAACCTATTTTAAGATAATGGGTGGGAGGTATGTCTAGTTTCTGAACATGGCTGGAAATAACAAGGTCTGTGGCCATTACTGGCTATTTTAAGCCTTCCTAGTTCAGTAGCACATGAACTTTCAGCATGCTACAACCATGTTTCCTTCCTACATTGATTGTTTGGGTGGACAGCAACAGAATGTATATTTTATATATATAACACATGTACGTTATATATATTATATATATTATAGTATAGAGAAACAGGAGGGGAAAGAAAAGACAAAGAAGAACAAAATGTTAAAATCTCAAAATTAGTGGGAGAGACTCAGCTGTCAAAGAAAGCAACTGGTGTTGCTGACAATTCATTTTTAAAAGTCAACCAGATTCTCCATTCAGGTGGTCTCTTTATGTGCCCCAGTCTTCTACAGCAACATCTCAGCTCACCTCATAGCCCGGCTGAGTTTCTCATAAGTCATGCTGCTGTTGTTTTTCTTCTTTCCCCAGAGCTGAGCCACAGCTTCGGATTTTAAAAATCTGAAGACACCTTCTGACCGGTCTTCCCACTTGATTAATCCTGGGTTTTTCTCAGGATTGAGAAGAATATCTCGAATAAATTCCCAAAGATGAGTTCCTCGAGGGTCTGAAAGAGGAAAGGGGACAGTAGGAAGGAGTATCTAAAGAGCTCTGTGGGCTATGCTTGCCATTTCTTTGTCATGTTCTTACAGTGTGTCATCTACAGATGGTGACCACTCGGTAGGGACAGGCCATAGTTCCTGGAGCACAGGACCCCCACCTCGGAGATATGCTGACAGCCTTTACACTGGAGGTGAGTGTCAGCCTTCAGCAGTTTGAGCACCATGGCAGGCAGGTAGGAGCCCCAGCAACCAGGGGAAGCAGAGTCCAAACCACCCACTGCTTCCTTCTGCCTTTGGCACTGTTTCTGCCCTGAAGATAACATGTTTAAGTCTTCCCCTCATCTCATTTGCCCATTTTTCCTGATATTCTTCTACAGCATGGCACGTAACCTGATATTATCGTGTTGTATGTGAAACAGCCAAGATAATTGCGAAGCAGGCACTGAATGTCCATGCATTTAAAAGACAGACAGAAGGCAAAGGAGGTGAAATGCTGTTCCGCATCAATGAGTATTTGGTCCCAGGTCTCTTAGGTGGACTTAAAGAAATAAGAAGAGTGGACAGAGGGATAGTGACAAAACTGTCTAGCCAAAATTGCATGCAAAAAGGGTATAAAATTTGACCATGATATTAGAAAAGGCAAAACCAGATCTCTATGTTCAACAGGTAGACCTCCCAGTTTAAGCACAAATCCATCCCACAGTTACTGTAGAGATGGCACCAGACAGCCCACATCAAAAAGAAAAAAAGATTAAATAAATCCAACAAGTCAGATGTAGTAGTTTATGAATGAGGAATAACAAACACAGTGACAAGGTGGGCCAGAAAGATAGTAGCCCTTTGGTCTGACTTCAAAAGCATGCAAGGGTTTAGATCAAATTAAGAAGGAAACCAGCTAGTCAAAGATGTGAAGGTAAATAGAAAACAGTATACAGTGCAACATGAGTAGAAGTAGATTTTAGTCAACTAATCCAATATTTTTTTTTTGTCATTATAATTGTTTTCTAGAACCAACAAAATGTGATGGACCTAGTCTATCTGGACATCAGTAACATACTCAATAGATCATGATACAGAGCAGTACTGAAGAAACTGGAAATGTAGGTGATGAGCCTAGCATGGCAAGGTGACCTTTTCTATATGCCAAAGCTGTGACCGAGTTCTTAGAATCATAGAATATTTCAAGTTGGAAGGCACCCATAAGCATCAAGTCCAACTCCCTGCTCCTTGCAGGACTACCAAAAACTGAACCATATGACTAAGAGCTTCATCCAGACGCTCCTTGAACTCTGATAGGCTTGGTGCTCTGACTGCTTCCCTGGAGAGCCTGTTCCAGCAACTGACCACCCTCTCAGTGAAGAACCTTTGTATAATGTCCAATCTGAACTTCCCCTGATGCAGCTTCATTCCATTTCCTCATGTCCTATCACTGGTCATCAGAGAGAGGAGATCAGCACCTTCCCCTCCGCTGCCCCCCTTGAGGAAGTTGTAGACTGTGATGAGGTCACCCCTCAGCCTTCTCTTCTCTAAACTGAACAAACCAAGTGACCTCAGTTCTTCACAGGTTTGTCTTCAGACCAGTCCTATCGAATCCTTTCATTAGCAACCTTGATATACACACAAAAAAAGAAACAAAATATCTGTGTGCAGATAAAAAGTTCAGGAGTTCTGGTTGGACAAAGTCACAGAGCAGGGTAAGAAGAGGAGTCAGGAAGGGACAGCTAATCTGGAGACCATATTGAAACAGGATGAAATCAAATACTACAAAATGCAGTGAAGGATCAATATTAAGGTTTTCTATTATAAATAGGGAATGATACAGTATGCAAAAGACATACATAAGATATTTTCAGCATAAAAATCTCAGTAACATACATTAATGGAATTATGTCCAGAAATCACAATTATGGTAACCTGTCTTCCGCAGCAAGTTGAATCAAAACTAGCAGAAAAAGCAGATGAGGAGAGTGGAAAGACAGTCATATCAGAGGAGAAGAAGGTGACATGATTAAGGGGCAGGTGCTTGCTCATGATGCCGTGAGTGAGAAGTTATGCAAGGAATTGCTGAGCAGGGTCTCTGGTGCATGCTGCACCCAGCAGGTACGGGCATGAGCATGGCCATGCCCATGCACAGACCTTCCTGATTTAATCCTGGGTCTCTTTCATCATTCCTTTGCCCCAGTCCACCAGCCCAGCTCAACATAGGGCAGATGCAACTGCTTTCTGGTCGCTTCCCCACAAACCCGCACTGATGAAAACAATTTGAAAAGTATAACAATATCAAGTCAAAAATAACATAAGCAAGCAGTACTAGAAACTGTCAGATCCTTGGAGGATTCAATCACAATAACGATCTAACCAGTTTTGCTTTCAAAATACTTCCTTTTCCCTCCCAAAGGGGGATTTGTTTTTAATGTGTTTCTTTTCCTTCAATCAACCAACCATTATAAACATGAGCGTTGACTTACTGTGCTTCTTGGTGTGGGACTTTGGGGTATGATCTTGTGATTTTTTCACATCTGAAGAATCTGCAGAGAAGGAAAATGAAGCCTATTTGTAAATTTGATTAAAGGCTTTCTATTGACTAGCAGGTTAAAAGAAATAAAACCACAAAAAAGAACTAATATCTCTTTTAAACATATTCACTTTTAAGAAGGTAATCTAAGTGAGGAGGAAGGGGGAGAGTTTTGTTTTCTGTACTATATGTTAATCACACTTCACAAAGAGACCATTGATGAATAAAGAATGAATGCAGAGGTAAACATTTGGCTTTTGAAACCTAAATTTGATTAACAAATACCTCACCTCATGTTATGTATGTGAGAGAGAAAAATAAGACGATCACGTCTATAAAAGGAATTCTGAATTGTCCCATTATGTCTTAGTCTTTGCAGAAGCATGTATCTTTGGGGGCTTATTTGTTCCTGAAGAGATGATCTAATGTGAAATGTATGCACTTGTATCAATGCACAGAACACCTACCTGACTACAACATAATGAACTGGCAAAGTGTTGTTGTTGGGGGGGGCAGGGTGGGGGAATGGGGCTGCACTGGTAGGAGTTTCTGGCAGCTGGACATGCATATATTGTTCTGTGGATCAGAGCCATAGAAACAAGGCATTTCTCATCGATGGTACTTTATCACCTGCAGACAGCCAGAGGAGGAATAGGGTTTCTGGCATAAGCGTTTCTTCAGAAATGAAGAAAAAGAAAGGTTCTGCCTATTCATGACTGTAACCTACCTCGCAGTCTGCACGTTCAACCCTCCTGCCCTCAAACCACCACAGCCTGGATCTGCTCTTGACATTAATGAATATCTTTCATCTGATCACTCTAAGTCTCGCAAAATCTGTGGGATAGTCCTGAAAGGGAGCCCCTTGTGTGTTTGCTTTTCAGCATACTTCGTGCCTGAATTTCATAAAGCAAAGCTTAAGGTCCCACGCATGTTTTCCCAGCTTCTATGAAGGCACGATTATCATACTTTTCATGGAAACTGGGCATTTGCATGGGAAAATGACTCACAGGAAATATCCATTTGCATAGAAACTTGTCGGATTTGCACAAGCAACTGCAATAACTGCATGCGAAAAAGTAGATGCAAAGCTATTCACACACTTGCTTTATTCATACATAACTGGAAACATAAACTGAACAGGTCAGTGAGGATAAGCCTAACCTCCAGTGTTCTGAGTCTGACATAATTATTGTCCTTGACCCCCAAGCAGCAAACGCACTCTGAGTCATTTTGCCTTCCCACTCTCAAAGAGAGGAACTAGCCTGAATCTCACTCAGCTTGAGGGGAAAAAGTAAAATGAAGCTTCTGTCACTGCCTTTCCTCAGATTATGATTCCCCTGATGTTATTAAAAGTCTGTGGGAACTCCAGGCGACAACAGCAGGACCCAGTCCTTTATTTGCCCCCTTACGTAAATCCTTCTCATTTTAAAATCCCACAATTCACTTGCAAATGTTTGTTATGCTCCACTTAGCTGCAGATTTATTCTTGGAAGTTCAGTTGCCTTCTGCCTAGCTTGTGATTTATTCTGCATTTCAGCTGTGTAAATAGCCTCCCGCTCTGCCTCCACTCCTACGTGGAGACCGGTTTCAAACATGCCATGTTAGGAGGCTGGGGCCTGACAGATGAAAAGAGTTATGATGCAGTTTCAATAAAGCTGTCTTGCAAAACTTTTGACACAAGGTTGCACAGTATTTGCATATGATTCAGGAATGAGCCATTTTTTTACGGGATACACAAATTTAGTTTTTACAGGAGGCTGTGCCCTTGGCATGCCACCCTAGCTCTAGGCTTAAGCAGTCAGTGGGTAAACACACTGTGCCAGGAACTTGACAGGTCCCCAGTCCTGTCAGAGAGCTCTGAAATCCTGGTAGTCATCTTGTGAGAGTGGGTGGAGGTGGCGGAGAAAGCAAACAGAGTGGTTGGTTGTTTTTTTTTAAGGTTTGGTGGTTTTCTTCTTCTGGTCAGGTTTTCTCCCTTTTTTTTTTTTTTTTATTTATTGCTGAGTGCATTAGTTTAAACTGTATGTCACTTGGCAAGTCTGGCTGTGCTGGGAGTCCAGGGGATGCAGCAAATGGGCAGGCACAGAGGCTGTGACCACCGCCTGCATGCAGAGGCATAGGGTTTCCCCCAGTGCAGAGATGGTGCCTGCGAGGCTGTATCTACAGCAGTGTGCTTTCCTTTCTCATCCTCCCATGACTTCCACTGCTTTCTCCCTCAGATCTGTTTGCTTAGCAACTTCCTAAGAAGGACCTGCCTTTCCTTCCCCCCTTTCTCACTCCCCTGCCATCTCTGCTCTCCTCTTTCTCATCACTGCCTCACTCTCTCACCTCTGCCCTTGGTGCCTGCCCCCAGGACATGCCCCACAGAGCACCCCAGCACATGTGCCCAGACTGCACTTTTGCCGGGCGCTATGGCAAATGGGTTTGCTCTTTCTCCTGCCTTTTAGCAGGCAGCTTGTCTCTCTGCCCTACGGCTTCCCTGGGCCAACCCCAAACCCAGCCCCAAACCTAGCAGCCTACTCATCATGAACCAGTGCCTCACTAGGGAAACGCAGCCACTTCTGGGGAGGACCACGGCACTCGTTTGCCCATACCCAGCCACACCACAGAAAAGTGTGGTGGAGCTGGAACGTCTCACCTCTCTGACACTAACATCTTCCCCTTTGACTCAGTCACTTTAAAAGATATGTAGAGATTGCAGATTATTTCATCTTCTTTGTCTTGACAGAGAGGAGAGGGAAGTATTTCTTTAAAGCAAGCTATTGTAATAATGATGATAGCTAGAAGAGCTGTCAGAATCAGTATTGCTTGGTTTAAAATTACTGGAGGCTCAGATTCAATCCTACAACAGAAGACCACAGAGACTATTATACATCGGTAGCTCTGGGACAAGTGACAAACAATTAACAATATAATTACACGTTCCTTACCAGGAGGCTGGTGACTAGGTGTCGTCATGGAAATCTGAGCACGACAGAATGTTTTACTGTCCAATAGCTCTGGGAATTAAAAAGAAGACATTTAAAGTAATAGCCTCAGACAACAATAAAACCATCTCAGAAATGCATGAAGTATTGTGATGTTAGTTACCTACTGTGCTACCATAGCCACTGTCATACAGGTAATTCTCTTCTTTCCAGGACACCATTAATGATGGATCTGAAGGTAAAGGACCAAGAGGAAAATCAGATCACTAAAAGAAATTTTTTTAGCACACAGGTGAATATTGAGCACTGAGAGAATAAGAAATGTGCAGAAAAAGAGCTGTGAAGGTAACCAAGAAGTGAAGGGGCTATGCACGAAATTATTTCCTTTCACTCAAATTATGAATGGGGTTTTGCATACTCAGGCAAATGTATTTACACAAAGCACTGACTTTTAGAAATAATGTAGTAGGCTCTTCCCTTTCCTGGCTACTATATCATTTATGCGTGCCCTTGAAGGAGGTTTCCTATGCCAGATCAACGGTAATTCTACCCAATCCAGTCCTGAATTCTCAGCCCCTGGTGATTATGACAGTGCTTTCGTGCCATAGAGATGAAAGTATTCTCAAATATGTAGTTAAACAGGAGGATGCTTATAATTAATATTTCTATAATGGCAGAACTCGAAAGTCCCCTCTGAAACAGAGCTTCATGTGTAAGCACATAGTGAGAAACATCAAAGCCTAATTCTAGATGAAGGGCCATTTTATTCCAGGCACATCAAGTCCCCATCCTTAACCTAAAAACCACCTTCATGATTAAAGAGGAATAATTTTTAGTGACCTTCTGGTCAGATGAATCAATATAAACAGAACACAAGTATTGTCTTTATGACCTGTACATTGATTAGGAAATTACTCTCTTCACAGCGCATTTTTGAGATCAGAAACCTTAAAAATCTTTTTCTTTTGAATCCAGGTCAGAAAGGATGAGATGTAAGGTTCAAATCTAGGTTTTACTTATTTTTTTTTCATGTTCCTATAAATGAAATCAAAAAACCAAAAATGAATTATAGCTAAATCATCATGTTTGGCTAAGTTACCACTTATAGGAATTTAGCAGGCATGCTAAGTAATAGCTGCATGTTTGGGCACCCAGAGCTTGTGTTCCTACATAGCACACACCCTTTGCTTGCTTGAACACCTGATCCACCTAATGTTGCCTCTGAAAACAGGTCTTATCTAGCCAGAACATAGGGAGACAGCTTGTCTTCCCATTCTGGCCTTTTTCAGTACCCGTCTTTGCAACTGTGATGGACTACTAGGATGAGGCAGGCTTCCCCTCTAA
Source organism: Theristicus caerulescens (assembly GCA_020745775.1). Classification (NCBI taxonomy): domain Eukaryota; kingdom Metazoa; phylum Chordata; class Aves; order Pelecaniformes; family Threskiornithidae; genus Theristicus; species Theristicus caerulescens. The sequence goes on along the minus strand of CM036564.1, from coordinate 21,895,185 downwards.
ACCACCAGCCCCATCCCTGCTAGCTCACAAGGAGTCCCTTCCCCAGCAGCCCCAATCCACTCTGCTTGCTCCTCCCTATGCAGAAACTAAACCCACTCCCACTGCTTGTGGTTGGCATCTTCAGAGCCCCACCATGCCACTCCTGATTCAGCACAGCTAGGAGAACCATCAGTTAGTCTTGGGCTTTGACCTTTCCAGGATGTGCAGCTGAGGTACTTTGCACTGCACTGTGTATCTCTAGTGGGAGGAGAAACTAGTATTATACCAAGATCTCATAAATCAGGACTTAAAGGATTACTGTAGTTTTCTATATGGCAAGCATTGAGGCTGCTGCATGCACATCACCCGCACTATGCAGGCACAGGCAAGGAGTAGATTGCAGATTGCAATGCTTGCCCACTGCAAGAAGAAGGTGAATAATGTTCCTGGCTGGAGAAGCTGGGGTCCTCCAGGTCAGCTGAATAAACGGGCTGGCAGCATTTGTCAGAGACACCGCACACTACGCATCTGTATTCATTCTGCCAGGAGATATTAAAATATGGTTCATGAACACACCCACATACAAAGAGGCTAGGACTAGTGGGATAGAGTGTGTTTGAATATGGACAGAGGCACTCTGGCAAAGGAATCAGGAAAATAATCATGCCTGAAGAGGAGGATTGAACCGAGCTGAAGTTCTTTTCTTGGTGAAACAAAGTCCTGGGAGGAAAGGGATCTAGCTATGAACATACTGGAAAAAAAGACTGCCACAGGAAAAATGCAGATTTGGTCAAACCAAAATACTACCTGAATTTCAGTTTCATTGAAACATGTGAAGAAATAGAAATGTAACTTTTTTTTCTCTCAAAGTTGTTTTGTTTGGAAATTTCCTCATTTTTCAAACATTAACTGCACTTCACAACAAAATATTTTTTCTCTTTTTTTTTTTAAACTGAGAATACTGTGAAAATAGCTGTTTTGAAATCTGCTGAATAAAGCATAGAATGAAGTCCTCTGCAGAGCAGCACTCGCTAAGCACTGCAAACTATTCCAAGTCTGAACATCAGTATAGACTGCTGATACTGCAGAGATCTCCCAGGAAAAGTGGCCACATGCAACCTAAGATAAGTGGTATTACCCGAAACTTCAAAAAGTAGACATTGACTGATATTTGTGTTACTTCTTTTATTCTGCATGATACACTTTCCATTTTATTTAATGGCATTTTGATATCTCTCTCTTGGAATGGACAGTTTCCCCTTTTTGTCATCATCAAAAGACAAGTTACTCAACTGTAACTCACCTGTTTGCTCTGTCTTCACAATGACATTATGAGAGTGGTACATGTCACTTCCGCACTGGCCTGCAAGAAAGCATATGGCAGATAGAATGTATGACAAAAAGCACAGAAGAATCAAAGGTATTAGCTCCAAGCAGAAACTGCTACAGCTGATCCAGAGGGCTAATTTTGGAGTGGGAAACATACCCTTTCCCCTGGTCCTTCAGACTTCTGCCTTATGTGATATCTAAGCAATTTAGCAATACAGTGAATGAGGTATAAACAGTATAGCAAACATAGCAAATGAGATCTGCCAGGTAGGTCTCTGGGGAGCGTAAGTGGCTTCTGAAGATCCCAGAATTCAGACCACTGTACGTGTGTCTGCCTAATATCTATTTACCATTCCATTTTAGGTGCTGAAGGTTGCTGTAAAGCAGTTGCCCTGCTGTCCCAGCTGCCTGTGTGAATTCCTGCAGGCTCATACTGCACAGATGTTCCCCATTGATATCAAACTCCTGGAAGGGTATGCAGTTGGCATCCAGTTGGTTGGTATCAAGGAGATGCTGCAGCCACTCCCAGACTTGAAACTTAGTCCAGTACTGCGGGTGTATTTCGTGCCACTGAGTTCCATAGAAGCTGCTGGACACTGGAAAAGAAAATAGGTATTTACTGCCTCTGTTAGCACCACAGGATTATGTCGATTACAAGAAAGGTCTATAGCTAAATTGCATGCTCTGGAAGTCTGCAGATCTAGATTCTTTTCTGTCCTTAATACTAGCTCAGTAGCTATTGCTGGAGAAGGCATTGTTATATTTTTGCCTCAGTTTTCCAATTAAAAACTGGTAATTATTACATGGCACCTCTCTTGGAAGATTGAGTATGTAGGAATTAATTTATTAATGTTTGCTAAATACACCAAAATTCTTTGATAGAAGATATCTTACAGAAGTACTGTTGAAAAGGTATGTTGATCTTTGCATGGGAAAATAATTTTAGTGCATCAGAAAATGATGGAAAAGCCTTACAAAATTCTCATAATGTCACGTGGAAATTTTCTTTGAATGAAGATTTAATAAGGACTGAATATGAATTGTGGGGTTCAATCAAAGAACCATAAAAGCCAAGGTACTCTCATATTACTGCACAGTAAAAGCCTATCAGTATGGCTCACAGCTTCATGATAGAGCTCACGTTCTGATGAATGCATGTTATTTCTGTAGTCACGTAAGATGATTTCTGAATGCAACTGTAAAACTAATTTTTAGTTACGGAAGCTGCCTAATTTTCTTGTTAGGATGTCTGAATCTTTTCTTGGCAATCTTTTAAACTGCTCTCAGTTGTATGTCATTACACAACAATAATTTACGTGTGCAAATGAAAAAAATTGTTTGTGGGGTTAAGGCAGGACTGCTTTGGTCTGCCCTCACAGAAGGGCTGGCAAAAGATGTTCAGTGCAATTTATTCCTTGGGAAAGGACAATGGAGTATGCTAGGCAGAGACAGTGGTGTGATAAAATGCTCACAAGTGCATGAAGGGTTTAAGGATGAGAGATTGCAGAGGTGGTTGAATTATGGCAGGAGGAAAGGCTGCCATGGCCTAGCTCTACAGTAGCCCCACTCCAGGATGTGGCATCAGTTCATTCTCAGTCTCCCCAAGAAAAAGATTACCCACACAGCTGTGAGAAATACTGACAACTGTAGATATTGCTAGAGGACCACAAGCAACAGGGTTTGCATATTTTAGGAAATCACCTTCCCTCAGGTCCCACTAGACCTCAGGTCTCTTTGGTTGAGATACAGTGCACAATGCTAGTTTCCAGGTAAACACAAAAAAAACCCCTACACTTACTTAGGTTTCTTTATCAATATTGGCCAACAAGGTCTGTGTCAGTAACTTAGGGAGTTTGCAGGACCGTTTCTCATCCTCCTGTTGAAGGATTTGGGGAATGAGTATGGAAATTATTAAGAGTCTGGTATGTCAGAGAATAAAGGTTTGATGGAGCTGTCAAGCATTCCCTGAAAAGGAGGTTGATATGTCTTCCCATCACTTCAGAAAGGTAAAGGAATTTCAGAGGTCACGAGACTCCTAATGTAAATGGAGAGCCTTTAGTGAGAGGAAAGAGTAGCTAGGTAAAAGGAAGTGAAGTGGTGAATGATTGTAAAGGCTGGTCTGAGGTTTTGGCTTCCTTTCCTTCTAAAACATAAGTGAATCCTGAGGGGTTTCACACTGGAGACATGAAAATAGACCCCATTGTTTCCCTTCACGAACTCCTGTGCAAAGGAAAACTCAGCCAGGACTTTTTTCCCCATGAATTTGTTACAGACAGGTCAGCACATTTATTAAGTGCACACTTACTTATTCCTGTGTATTTAGAAATTACACAAAAAGAACAAGAGTTTCATTGAGTGGAAACTTTCATTGTAAGTTTTGTTGCAGCATTATTTGGATTAGAAGGACAACTGCAGTATGTGTTTGTCTGCTTAGATTTTGAGGTTTACCCATTGACTGAGTGATGAAAAGAATTTAAAAATTGTATCAAACTGTCTATATATAGATATATGTCTATATTTTTATACTGAGAGAGAACATATATGAACACATTTTTTATATATACAGCCATATAATCAGAAAACAGTAAGAAAGAAAAAGTTTTCAGATCACAAGCTATCTAGTGTTCTAATACCAGTCTAATTAGAAAGCTATCTAGTAATTTGAGCTGAAAAAGCAAATACAGTAAAGGAGCAAAAAGACTATTCCCCTGGAAAGCCAGAGGGGTGATTAGCATTGAAAAGTAACGTTGGTTCAGAGAAGGCGTGACGAGTAAAGGTAAGGGAGAAAGAATTCTGGACTGAGTAGAGGGAACATTTGGCACTTTCAATACCACTAAACTAATTTTAAGAAAAAGAACCAGTAAGGAAATAAACCATGAACTGGTCACCTTCAGAAACCTAGTGTTGTGAGTTCAGCTTTTTACAAATAAAGGAACAAATGGAAATTTTTCTTACCAGAAATGAAACTCCAGTAAATTAATGTTACTGAAAAATAATACTTGTGCATACTTAAAGGTGTAGTAGCTCATTCCTCCCTGCCTCCCCCTCCAAAACATGGCTCAGAGCTGTTGAATTCCTCCTACCATTGCATGTGGAATATCCGTCTGTCCAGGAAGGCTGCTGGTGGAGTAGATTGCTGCTGGAATTGATACTCATTCTGCCAGCTCCTTCCAAAATCATGATCTGTAAGTGAATTGAACAGCTTGCTTAGTGAACGGTGTCTAGTCCAAGCGGTAAATGGCAAAAAAAAAAAAAAAATCCACTGAAGGTGAAGTGAGGAAGCCAATTCCATTTGTAGAAGATACAATTGAAATCAAGAACATGTTGCCACAACCCCTTTTCCACTGCCACAAAATCTCCTTATGATAAACATTACCATGATTAATTTGCATATGCAAGAAGCAAGTTTCTACAGCTGCCCATCCATAAATGAATAATCTGTAATCAGAAGTGAAGCCGAATGAAAAGACAAGGCTCCTGACAGAGCAATACAGGAAAACTGCCAAGCTTTGAGAAATTAAATACTAAATAAAAAACTTTTTTTTTCTAATTTAGACAGAAATGTGGTTTAAACATGCTTTTCTTTTTTTCTTTTTTTTTTTTTAGGAGAGAGAAAAGACTTTTCAATAATTGCAAATGAAACTATACATTTGACAACAACAACCCATGTTCAGAAACTTCCTCACACAGAAAGACCCACATGTTAATGCTACAGGGAGGTAACATTACAGGGAATATCTTGTCAGCTGACCCAGTTTCTTATCTGATTTGTGTCAGCAGTGTCCATAACACTTCTCAGTAACAAATATCACAGATCATACATTTCAAGCCACAGAAAAATCAGACGGTCAAAGATCTTGTAAAAGAGACAGCCATCGTTGTAACAGAAACAGCATTTTGGAGTTTGTGTTCTGTAACTTCTGCAGTTTCTGGAATTCTGCATAATATTCATGCCTGATACTTGTGCGAATAAAAATGTGTCTGGGAAAATGTGTGCATATGAACTGAAATTATTTCTGTCTTCAAGCTCCTGTGTAATTTTGCCCTGAAAATTCAGTTCAAGTAAACTCTCATTTTCCCTTCCTTATAACTAATCAGGTGAATTTCCAAACCAAAAGATCCTATGACACTTTGATTCAGCAACTGAAGCTATGGATAGTTAAATAAACCAAATCATGTGTATTGCGTAGTTTTTCCACCCAGCAGTAACCAAAACGAATGCATGCTAGAGATCTGAGAAGAAGCAGTTCTGACAGCCTTTTCCCTAGATTCGGATTTCAGTTATTTTCGTTTAAAATCTTCTTCCCCGTCACAGTCCAGCAGATAATTGCTCTCCACAGTATCCCTAAACAACATTAATAGTATTTTCAGGTAATATGCATGGAACTTCCTTTATAAATTAATCAATCAATACATCCTGTTTTTGAAAGCTATATGTTATCTCAACCAGAATAGCTTAATTAATTTCCAATATCACCTGTGGGAACAATTGTGCATGAGAGGAAGAATTTTTAATATATTAATCACAGGAACAGGACTGCATTTAACTTTAACCCAAACTTTCACAAAGTTCTGTGTATTATTTAAGGTACTGGATTTTTTTTGTGACTTGAAAATTGTCAAGTCACCTCCTTTGTCTTAATGCAAGGGTGTTCCTTATTTGGAAATCATTCTAGCACTTTGTTCAGGGTGAGTATAAAGTCCCACTAACATAACTTCCACGCCTTTGTTTGGAAGTCTACAGCATCATGCTCAAAAATATTTTCCCTATGAAAACTAGACTGTGATTTTTCTCCATTTCACTCTGTATATGCTTTTCTTTCATACAAGTTCATGGCAGATTTATGCTTATAGCAGTGTCTTATCCCATACTTGGAAAGATTTTGAGTCAGGATATTGGAAGGGGCGTACTCTTCATTAGTTTAGGGCCAAATCCTCAAATCTCCCTTGTGTACAGACAAACCTGGTTAAAGGGTGTGAAGCCTGAAGGGGAAGGACACGTAATATGTTCAGTTTTCTTTTTATCATATTCCATGTATCAAAGCGAATGATGGAACTAATGAAGCCTGGTTTCCTATGAATGTGTATATTGTGGTTGGATTCTCTAGTGTCTAGTAAGATGTGAGCACCGATTGAAGTTTTTCCCACGGTTGGGGCATTCATATCTTATTGTCTCAAAGGAGTGAGCTCAAGCTTCACTCCTTCTTTCAGATGGAGTATTAATAGATTTTCCTCCTGTACTTGGCAGCCAGTTTTCATTAATCCTGTAAGAACTTCATATCTTTGAGACTTCTACCCCATATCAAATTTACTTAAAATTAGTGATGGGAACTCAAAGATTGTTACAGGCCAAATGCAAAAGCCAACATACATACAGAATAACCACAAAAGCCTCATTTCCTCAGGAAACCACGTTAAAAAGGGATTCTAGCTGAGCTGAGATTTTTGGAAAACAATATGAAGCTCTTGGGATCTGTCTCTGTACTAAGACATGGTACGTTACAAATGAAAGCACACATGAAATATCATATGTGTATAGACACGTATTTATATACACATATATACACACATATGTCTCTGTGTGTGTGCTTTGCAGGTATCTGTACACATCTCCATTCTTTTCCACTGAAGAGGAGCTGTCTCTAAAGTATAATCTTATAACGCTACTATGAACACTGCAAAGTTATGAGAGGAAGCAAATAACACTTTACTCAGTCAGCAAGGTTAAACGTAGTTGTGCGCTGGTGTTCAGCAACATTCTTTCAAGAGAGAGTCCTATGAGAAGGGATGAATGCATCCAAAAAAAAAAAGATCTTTCGCCTACATTCAATATATCAGGTATTATTCAAAGACCAACCCCTGAAGGCCTCTTTTAGTGAAAGGCCTCACTGGAGTCAGGAGGAGCTTTTTCTGAGCCACAATCCAGCAACTTGGCAGTAACAGGAGACCATTTGCTCTCTTCTTGTCTTCTTTGACCACCTGACCACTCTGAGTAAACGGCGGTAATGGAAAGAGCAAGGAGCCATGGTCTGCCCATGGAGCAAATCCAGCATTGCAGAAAAACATATTTACAAATCCTTGAACCTTGAACACTGTATAGTGCACTCTATGCAAATTATTTTATTGCACTACAGGTGTGCTTTGAAAATAAATTACTCTGATCCCTATTTTCACATTCAACCCAATGAGTCTTAACATCCAGATAATGAGTTTCTCCTTTCTTTGAACCAGAATCTTTCAAGAACATCTCATATTAAATGACAGCAAAATGCTGAACACAGCATGAAAGGCAGTACAGAGGAAATGAGTGAATCCTAAAGTACTACAACTAGAGTGATTGTTCTGACATTGATTTGTGTGGTTGCTTATGTTACGACACCAAACTGAACTAAATGTCTCCTTAATTACAAATATGAGCAGGTATGGAGCCCATAAGGGAAGGGGGCCTACAGCCTTCTGGTTTGTAAAGCTATGTACTCTATGCAAAACACAAAAAAAGACATCTAAGGCAAAACTGACTGAAACTATTAAACTGTGACTCCACCCATAAGCTATGCAAAGTTTAAGAGTGACTTCTAGCTGAGACAAGCTCAGTGCATCTCTTCCTGGCCTGTCCAAAAGGGTGGATCTCTTTTGGCTTATTTACCTATGGGATCCTTCCCCGTTTTTCCCCTTTTACCATCATGGATGAACTTCAAATGTAGATTTCACCTGGGCCTATTTTCTTTGAAGTATGTTATGTACACAGTGAAGACACAATCCCTGCTTTTCAGGGCTTGGAGTTTATGGAACAAGTATCTACAGAGTATGTTAAATATTTTAGATCATTACTGCACCTTGGATTACAGTCAAGCACTTAAACAGCAGTCTAAAATAAACGATACCGGGTAATAACTGCAGCTGCAGAGGAACAGAATCTGGATTTTAATCTTTTTCTTGAAAAAATCAAAAGGCAACGAAGTCGGCCAAATTTTCAAGACACCAGAAATAAAGGACATGTACAACAAAGCAGGTGGACCTGCTTTACTCATATGTTTACTTCAGAAACATAAAGGCATTGTACGGGTAATGTATATGATCAATTAGCTGCTTTGCATTCCAACCACCTATTTTACATCTCCAGTGGTGTTAAGGGCAGGCACAAACTGAATATATGAATGTTGAGAGCCTGTTTGCATGTTACTGTGAGCTTTGGGTTTTCTGTTTTTTTGTGGTTGGTTTTTTTTTTTTTTTTTTCCTCCCTCACTCATTTAATGTGTATTTCTACCAGGGCTCCAGGGTCTTATTCTGAGCCAATGTGCCTATACATACAGTTATAGCTGACCCTAAGGTTGCCCTATGATCTCTATCTGTCTATTTTGCAAAGGTCTCAGGTTAATCCTTGGTGTCTGTACCAAACTCCCAAATAAGATATCGTCCCTGTCACAGCTAACTTTCAGATATGACCTTTTCTGCAGTGTGTTAGAATCTCTTCTGGCCATGTAGATCCACATATAGCCATCACACACTTCCTTGTTTCCATCTCTTTGTTTTAGTGCCTAAAAAGCAGAGAAGCCCCAAAAGAAACAACTCATCTGCAGGCTGATTCCCAGCAGGGATCCACTGCACAACAAAAAGTTTGACTTTGGACCACTTTGCTGTGACCCACAAGGTACCGTTCAGATGACAGCCTATGCAGGTTGGCCTGACTGATGATAATCTCAAGATTCACCACTAATACCATTGTAAACATACCCGATAAAAATCTGTTTCCAAACTCTTTGAAAGCTTTGAAGAAAGTTCATATGAAAAAGCACTATGATCACACTTAATATTTGTTGTATAACATACTGAGTGTTGGATGCATTTCATTTTTAGTCCATCATATGCACCTTCAGGCCACAGCAACAAAACATGTTTACTGAATCACATTGTGAATGTGAAGTTCAAGGAATCATTTTTATAAGAAAAATTTCTAAATAATCTCCAAAACTCTTTGTAATCAGGATTCTGGTTTGGGGCTTTGGGGCCCTTCTACACCTCTCTGAACTGCACATTCCTACGCTTCTATATTTTTGGTGTATACAGCTGTGGTTCATATGCATAAACCCACCTTTGCATGTGCAAAGCTGGCTCTTGGTGAGCTTTCAGAGACTACACTGAGACCTTGATCATTTACTGTTGTGGGCTTTTGGAAAGGAAGAGTTGGGTTTATTCTTTTGTTTTCTTTGAACCTTGTATATTAAATGTATACATGAAGGTAAACTGAAAGACCAGAAAAAGGAAGATGAACAGAAAAGGAGCATTTAACATTTACCTACATTACAGATAGGATCATGATAAACAAAATCAAATAAAGCTTGATTGGAATCTTTTATTACTAAAGATCTGATTTTCATGATGCACTACAAGGCAACTTTTGTAAGAGATATGTGGTGGTTGTTTTAACATGTTCATATAGTTGCTTCAAAATCTTGCATATATATTTTAACTAAAGAGAAGCTTGGGTAGAAAAGTTAGGATCTAGATCTGTATCTGAGCTATCCCTCCGCTGCAGGGTTTGGGTTTGGTTCTTATCTCTCTTTTAATGATGTAATTTAAAGACAAAACCATAGTTCAGTTTCCTTTTTGAAAGAGAACAAAGTTTACTTTATGAATGCAAAAAAAAAAGAAAATTTACTTGATGGTATGCAAAGTCTCATAGATTGTTTTTTCTCTGACCGCTTTTTTCCACAATCAAAAATCTTCATATGATCTGACTTCAATTTTCAAGGTACTCATTAGTATAATGAAAATAAAAGGGAGAATTTTAAAAGAGGTTTTGTTTGTTTGTTTGTTTTTCTAAATCAGAAGCAAACAGAAGGCCAACTGTGAACAGGGAGTCCTCAAGGCATACATGTGTCTGACAGTGCTAACTGCCAAAGGTTGGTACTTCTGCAAATTTTACCCATAGTTATGTTATCTTAGCAGAGGAAACAGTGAAACAGAACCCGCCACTTAACAAGGATCCAGTGTTTGGCTAGATGTGCCTCTTCTTGCCATGTCACTAGTTTTTGAATATGAAAATAAGAATATCATCATTTATTTTACTGTCAAAAAGCTCATCCTCCTCTTGCAGAAGATCTGTGCACAGATCTGTATATTATTAGTGGAATTGCTAGTCACAGAGCTAAGACAAAAGTGAGTCAAGAAAAGGTTTCATTTCTTGTGATAAATGTTCGTATCATTTTTGCATTAACATATCCTTAGAATGTTTGGAAGAAGTAGATACATTTGCTAAAAACTGGCAAAAAAGCAGGCTTTTTTCTTTTTTTATTCTTTGGAGTTGGTGCTGCAAAACATGGCTTTGACCGGCATATGGCACTCCTTTCATTACTGTCTGCACCACCTCAGCAAGTTCATGATAATTTGGGTCAGTCATTTTTTGCTGAATATTTAGAAGTCATTTGCCATAGATTCATCAGTCTAGCCTCAGGGATAGAGAGTCTTGGAAAACACAATAATAGGAAAAACTGCCTTTGCTCTTTATTCTTCTTTCAGCACTTAATACCACACCTCATGGAACAACTCCACACCTCCTTTCATGTTGTTCCTATCTCTCTGGTGCATCCTTCCTCTAACCAGGAGCCAGCTCATCTCCCTAATCTCCTTTTGCTAAACACCTTTCTTTTGCTTACAATACACTAAATACACAAATGGCCAAAAAGCACTCTAGATGCCCCTGTAGCTTGACAAGCCATATGTCTATAATTAGGCAAGAACCTCATCAGCTAACGAAGTATTACCATCGTGTTCTAACACCTTCTCTTTTTCCCTTGGCTCTGGTTCCCCAACCACTTCCCTTTACCTTCCACAACAGCTTCTCTTTGCATTTCATTAAAGACTAACAGCATACTGAGGGAACTGCTTTCCATACTGCTAATGTATCCTGTGTGACTGTTCAGTTATTAGTGAATAATGACAATAATAACAATAATAATTGTGTTTGTATTCACGTTTGGCTCTCGTTAGGTGCTGAAGTGTTTCTGACATAACAGCCACTCAGATATAGAGACTCTGACATATGCTGCTGCAGCAGCCAGTATTTCAGGGAGAAGTTTATTTTAACCACTATCGCCACCAGTGCTTCTCTTTTATTATGGGACTAGTCTGGTTTTCAACAGTAACAACCACTAATAAGCCTACTTCCAAAATAAAAAGATCATTTTTTTCTCTTTTCCTTTTTGTAAACTCTGTTTCATACATTTTGTTTTTCTAATGGGCACGTGCTTGGGAACTGCAGGTTTCCTCTTTGGGGCTGGTTTCTGAGTGAGAACTAAACAGAATAAGGAACATGGGATGGAGACCAAAACCAGGAAAGTGTCTTGGACAACATGCAAATTTTCCCATTAGGACTACTATTTTTTACATGAAATGATTCATTCAATCAACAAACTAATTGTGTTTCTTCGTTAAATACATGAGGGGCACAGTACAAATTAGCTAGGATGAGGAAGCTGGAAGTTGAGCATAAAGCATTTTATCCTCAACTAGGTAGCTTGCTGGAGGACTAACAACTCACTCAACAGCAGTGTTTATATCTTATTACAACCCACTGCCTGACTAACCACAATTTGATCACACTCTTTTTCTGGCATGATAGCAAAAGGATATTTCAAGGAGGAGACATAGCAGAGACAGTGCAGGGCTCATGGTGGGAAGGATCATTGTGTGCAGCTGACAGGTAGGGTTTATATGACTGACTATTAACTCCTCTGCCCAGGTCAGCCATGTTCCCTAGTGCCAAGCTGGGACTCGCCGATCCCACCTGCGTGATAGTTCCAGCCAGGATGCCTGCTACACCTGCATTCCTCTCTAGACTACCAAGTATCCCAAGGTGGGCAGCTGTTTGCAAAGGAAAGTGTCTTCAAGCTGGCAGCTATCACTGAAATAGTTCAATGGAGCTCACTGACCCTGTTTTAGAAACCTGCTGTCATACCATTACTTTGACTGTCATTCAGGCTTGCATGTTTGTGTCTGTTAGTAAATATTTCTTTGGAGCCCAGCTATATCCACACAGTTTCTTCATATTGTATTTGTTGTGTAAAGAATAAGAGATTGCAAGACCACTGCCCTGGCAGTGGCACTCCACTGACTGCACAAGAGCTGTCAGCTTCACCCCTGGGTGTAGCAGCAGGTTCACTCACCCCATGCACCCAGGACTTCAAGGAAGCCCTGAGCCTGCTGGAGCCACATGGCACTGGGACAGTAGCTGATGTATGTGCTGGGGATCATTTATGCTCCCTGCCTTCATTAAAAGCAACCAGAAAAAGGGGGGAATGAAGCTTCCTTGCTCTGTAGACACCTTCTACAGGTAAAGCAAGAAGCTGTGGGAAACAATGTCTCCCCACTTTTGTAAAAACTGAGAACAGCTTCCTCCTCTCTCCTGCCTGTGGTTATAAGAGCAACACTTCCATGGCATTGCTCCTTCTCACCTGGCACAGCAAGAGCTGCCCATCCTGTTTCCATTGATTTCTCCAGTGGTTGCGTTAAACAATACAATGGAGTATTTATGTGTCAGTGTTAGGAGCAGGTTATTAAGTAAAACCCACCGTAAATAGAGCCGTTAATTCAGTTGCTGGCATGGCTCTCTGTTATCTTCTCAATACCTCCCAGAGGGTATTAGTCTTACCCTTTCGTTTGAGTTGGCAGCAGAGTTATTTTTTTGCACCTGCTGGTCTACTCTGATAACAGCACAGGTCAGCTTTGATTTGTTGGAATATAAACAAAAGAGCAAAGCCAGGCATCTGCCTCAACAGCCTGGGCCGGTTTGACAATAGAGCTTTTCCCATTGAGTTTTGTACAAATGTACTCTTTCAATTCTTACATGAACTCTCTCTTGCTTCATAAATAGTCCTTTGCTACAGTATAGCCTGGTGTCGGAGGAGAGCTCAATACCATACTTCTCCATCAACTGAAACCTCAACAGGTCAAAGTAACACACTGTTCTAAGACTTAAAGTCAGAAGAGGTGTCATACAAAATACATAAAGAAAAATCAGTTGAGACACAGTGGTTCAAAAATTAGCAGGGAAAAGCAATTAATTAAGTGTAAGCAGTAAAGGAACTTTCTTGAGAGATAAAGAAAACCTGAAGCACTGGGAGGGTTTGTCTTCCCATATGAACACATGCCAACCCTTAATCTACTATTTAAAAAAAAAGAAAATTAAAAAAAAATGAAGTCCATGAGAAGTAGCTACTCAGCTGGGAAAAGGGCTACTTTTACGTTCTTCTGAAAATTAAGCCTGCAAGGCTCATCTACTGTAAAAGCATCTGCAGTGATGGAAGAACTCCTGAAACACTGACAACCATAGAGCAGAAAAGGAAGAGTCCACACAGACAGCGAAGGCAGTAAATAGCACAAAGCACAGAAATGAAGGAAGGAACTATCATTACTTCCTTCTTACAAGTAGGAAAACTGAGGCACAGAGCTGAAATGATTTGCTTAAGTCATATAACAAGTCAATGGACAAGTCAGTCCAACTCATATCTTCCAGCTCAAGCTCCATTGCTATCCATTGCATCACGTCTCCAGCAAAAATTTCAACATGTAGATGACTTAGGATGATTCTGGGTTTTTTGAGGGCAAAGAGAAGGTTTTAATAAGGGAAAGAATTTTCTATAAAAAAGAGACCTGTTCAGACTGAAACCAAGATTCTTCTATGCATCATGGCTATTATGTGCGTAGTAGAGATTTAAATGTTAAGTTAGCCAAACAGTTAAATCTACATTTGAAGTATTAAATCAAAAAAAAGCTGCCCTTGACCTATGTATAATCCTGAAAATGAGCTAGAAATTCCTAAGCAGAGCTGTCTGAAATTCAAAGTTTCTGTTCTGTGGAACTGTGGCTATTTCAAGGCTTTTTTTTTTCTTCCTTTCTTTTTTTTTTTTTTATAACAATGAAAGAAAGGAATTTTAAAAATCAAGTTCCCTGGCAACAGAGAGGAGGATCCCCATCCCAATCAACTGACGTGGAAAAAACCTATATTAAAGTTGCCCAAGTAAAAAAAGTGCAACTCAGCCTGTTATGTAGAATTGTTTATAAACGACAGAAAATGTCAAGTACCAAACTAAGATGTTACCGCAAACAGGCAGTAATGTCACCACAGAGCAACTGCACTGGAAGCAATAAACTTGCCTAACATGGCTATTGTGCACATGGTCACCAGGGAGCCCTCTGCAGAACCTCACCACAGTAATCCTGAAATGCAGCCTCTGCGGACTACCAGATTTGACTGTCTCAAATGCTACCTAGAATGTGAAGTTTGCAATCCTGTTCCTCCTTTTTGACTGATCGCTGCAATTCCTTCTCTTCCTCCTTATTTCTTATATTTATCTTTTTAAATTTTTGTTTCTTTTTTTCCTCTCTCTTTCATTTTTTGCCTTCTACTTAGTCAGACTGGCTGACCAGGCCAAGGAAGCTTCTTTCAAACACCAACATAAGCCTGTAACCAGCAAAAGAGACAAAAACATCATCTTCAATTGTCTCTATGTCACAAGAGTACCAGGTCTTACAGTAAAACTGTGAAGTTTGTGGCTGGTCTCTAGGGTGGAGGTTGGAGGAGTCAGAAACAAGGAAAAAAACTTGCTTCCCTCAGTTCTCACTTAGTGTTCAACGTAACTGGAACAGGTTACACCAACAAAACCAATAAAAATAGTTCCGGACTATTTCAAATAACTGTTTTCTTCAAAAGGAGATTTGTTACCATGTGAATACCAACTTCAACATTATTCTAGGGAAGGGAGCATTAGCTGAGATCCTTATAACAGCTATTTGCAGATGCTGGGGAGTTTTTTCTTCTTTTCTTTTTATCTTTAATGATTAAATCTTCGTAACATTTTTAATATTGAAGATGTGTCATAGCATAAGGTAGGCTGATGATACCTTGGTTCTAAGTGACCCAAAGCCCTGTTAGCTTTTCACATGTATAGTAGCACTGATTACGTTAACACCTTTGAGTCTGTGCATCCCTCCATTGTATCAATGCTAGCATAGAAAAGCCTGGCTGGTGCTAGAGCTGCAGGCCTGCTGCTCATAGTCCGGGGTTTGGGGAAGGGCAGCCCTGGGCGTGCCAGCTCTCAGGCTGTGCACGTGTTCGTGCAAGAAAAACTACTGTGGCACAGGGCAAAAACAGCAGGTGTGGAAGTTGCAGACAGCTTGGGCTAGGGCTCTTGGCATGAGCAGCCAATCACTTGCTGCAGGACAATGCCAGTCAGTCATTTATACCTACCAACAAAATACACATATATAGCAAATACCAAATACAAATAGCTTTGAATTTTAAAGGATTAAATGAAGGAGTTATTCAGATTAGCAAACAAAATTGATTGAAATTGGGGCAAATATTTGAATTCCTATTTTAAAAAGTAAAGCAAGAAAGCCTGTGCAGGAGATAAGAGATGTGCGTGTACTTACTGCAGTATGTTTGGTGAGTGTATGCATATCGGGAGTGGCTACAAACTAAGAAAAATATACTGGATTGACTACAATTTGACTATCATCCAAAAACATTTAATCATTTGAGATTTTAAAGAAGAAAGAGAAGTTTCTACCTGTTCTTACAAAGTATTACAGCCCCATTAAAAAAAGGCTTAGGGAGAGTAAGGATATCTACAAGTCACTAAATGAAGGAAAAAATACTTCATTTTGTACATCCTGCTTTTGATAAGTCTGTAAGGATATCTTACTTGTCTAATCACCTATTAATTCAGTCTTCTAAAACTTTTTCATCTTCCTCTGTCAGGGCAGCTGCCTGGGAATATTACAAGTCTGTTTTATGTGATTAATGTATTAGATCCCACTGCAAAAGAGATGAGAACAGTGCCCTTGAATGTGTCAGAATTGGACTCCCTGATAAAGCCCCTCCATAGCCACGCCAATCCATGAGACAATTGCTTAACCAAGCATACTTTGAAAGTACATCATCAAGATGCAACCTTCTAAACTGTTGTGTAATAATAATTATATGTTTCAGTAAAAATCATTAAGAAAGTTTGGGGGTAATCATTATGTCATGGACTTAGTCTGATTCCTGACCATAGCATCTTGGGCAGTTTTACATGGGTTCATTAATTATATAGCAATATAAATTAGTTACCTGCTCACTGCTAGATGAAAGAAAACCCAGAGGGGTTTTAAAAAACCAAAACCAACTCTTCTGATTATGGCACTAGTAATTTGCACGATAGAGCATATTTTTACACATAGTTGCTTAATCCTTACGGGCTTGTAGGTGCTCAGGAAACTATTCTGGCTACATCTGATTGTGACCTGAGGAAATGTCTCAAGTGTTTATTTCTGTACCCTTCCTCCATAATAGGCAGGAACTTTTATTTTATTCTACATGTTTGCAGATCCTTTAAGTAGAATGACTTTCTTTTTGCCACTGCAAAGCAATTCTCTTTTATTGCCTCATCATATTGGTTTATAACCAGTGATTATCCAGCCCAGCTAGCTGTTTTGTCTACTAGTTCTCATACTCTTTCCTGTGGAGCACATTTCACAAGATCAGCAGAGGAATAGGTAACGATAACCACGTGCAATGTCAGCTTTTGAAAAGGGAGCCTTTGAGGGCTCTTCCTCAGAGGGAGACAAGCAAAATGCCAAATGCCAGTTGATTGCTCCACTGGCTACGTGACTCCATGTTTACTCATTCTCACCCATCTATAGACCAATGACCAACAAATGTCCCAAGTATTTTAGGCATTCAGTGAGGGATTTGGTGCAAGCTGCACCCCCAGTAGAGCTCAAAGCAGCTCTGATACTAAGAAAGACTCCTGATGACTTCCACAGAAACCAAATTAGTCTGTACTTTTCCATACACCTGCTGTGTGAATAAAACCTTCTTTGCTTACTCTTTCTATCGGCAGTGTTACTTATGAATTTCACCCTTACCAAGTTTGTACCCTTTCCTTGAAAACTTACTGAAATAAATCCTTGGTTCATCAGGGGCCAAAATACATGTAAGCTGCAGAGTATGCCAAAGGAGGGACAGGGAGAAAGAGAAGCAGACATTTGTGCTTAGGGATCTTGAAGCGCCCTTGGGCACTAGGCTGGATGAGTGGCTGAAGCCAGCACACTTTGCTGAAGATGGTGTTAGACTTCACTGGTGCTCCCAAGGCACTTATTATTAGGAGGAAAACTCCGTGACTTTATGCTTGAAAGTTCAATAGTAACTAAGCTGTGAGACTGGGCAGAGACTCTACTTCACTAAACATCACAAACTATGCAAGCTACAAAAATTGTTAGCATTTTGTTCATTTCCTCATGTACAGCAAAGCCTTTATATTTGGTTCTACCACATCCTAACGTCATGTGTCATTAGCAATGACAACGGACAATTAAGTTTGTGACCCTTTTCTTTTTATGTGCTGCTTGCCACAGGAACACCTAGTCCTCAACAAGGATACTTACTTCACAACTGTAGGAAGGCTGATGAGAAAGAGACCACTGCAAGACCACAGAAAATCCTATAAAGGGTGGTCAATTGCCATCAGAATAAGAAGAGATCATTCATCTCTATCATCAGTGCTTGGTCTCAGCACACTGACCAATTTTTAAGCTAGACAGGTCTGTCCTGTAGCACCCACTTTCCAACCTGTCTCTCTGTACAGGAGGTCATTGCTCCAGTTCACAGAGATGGTATTAATTGTATTAGAGAAAGAGCTCGGACACATGTATGTAAATTGAATCTAAGCAAGTAAACAGCAAAACAGTCAGTAGAAAGTTTGCCTGGGAGAAGACCGAATGGTTTGGTTCTGAGACTGAGTTAGATGTATATAAAGAGCATGTAAGGGGTGAACAAGGGAAGGAAGGTGAGTGCCGATTCTGGAAAGGTATCATGGCTCATGAACAGTTCTCTGAGTTCACTGAGGCAATAAAATCATTAATCCTCTTCTGTGAGAATTGTACATAAATATTCATTTCTTCAGCAAGTGTAGAATTTCATCCTTGCAGTTTTTGGGGTTTTTTGGTGCAAATTGCTGTGGGATAGGCAACAGGCTAACATGTCAGTCCTGTCTGGACACAGACGCACCTACAGAGATTCTCCTTTTTCTCTCTAATCTCTCTTCATCTGTGTCTCTGGATGATTTTTCCTTTTTAGTTTGATCTCTTTCCATTGCAATTTGTTACGTGGTACCTCCCAGACAGAACAAGTACTAATGTTAACAATAAAATTCATTGGGAACGAAAAAAAATTGAGGAAGCTCAGCGGGAGCCAGATGATTTAATTTTGTCTTTGTCCGGCTGTCCCATTGTCTGTTTCCACCACTGCTGAAAACTCACAACACCCTGAGAATATATGAAGTAATATGAAATTACTATGGCAATACCACAGTGTATTCTCCCAGGTGACAAGAGGGTAATAATATCCCATGTTAAACAGACCGCATTCTATTACCTGATCTCACCACGACTGGGGTAATATGTATTGTTGTTGCCCTACAAATTGCTGTGAAGGGCTACCTAATTTGTGCCAGGACAAACAAAGCATTACTCTAGTCTTATACAAGATCCTTTACTCTTATGACTTGGGAAAAATATACTTTTTTGCCACCTTACAGGCTTTATAAATGACACTAGGACTAGAGAAACAAAAGAAAAAAAAAAAGCAAGCAAACATCAACTCTACTAATGATAACCTTTTCTCTGCATGTAGGACCAATGTTTGAAGGTGAGAAGCGGGGTCTGGAGGAAAATGACTTTAAGAAAGCCTTGGGCACACTTTATAAACCCCTGACCCTGAACTCCCAGTGTATTGACTCATACTACCTTTGTGTTTGGCACTGCTGTTCCTACATCCTGTGTCCAGTCCTGACATCCAAATTTCACAGTAGATGGTGAAAAATTAGAGAGGACCATTGAAGTGATTAAAGGATGGAAAGGCTTACAGTGGAATAGGTTGAGGTCCTAGAGGATTTCACTGTAGTGTAAGTTTTCCCATGAGAGGGAATAGCCTATGGAGCTTGGACTACCACAATTATCGAAGACTAGGCTAAGGAAGGACTTGTCCCCAGCTACCTACACAAGGAATAGAAATTTGCCATCCAGGGGAACTTCACACAAACCATCAAAAGACAACAAAATTAGGTGGCTGAATGTTGAAGCTAGACCACATTAGACTGAAAATGAGATAAAATATTTTTAAAGGAATGGTATTTAATTGCTGGGGCACATAAAAACGTTCTGGTGAATTTCCTGTTGTTGGACTTCTGGACCTTTTTTTTCAAGATTGGAAGTTTTCTACAAGACAAACTCTACTTCAAATCACCTAACTAAACTCTGAAAAATTCTGGGAAGTCCTAAGTTGTTATCACAACAATCGCTTCTGGTTTTGAAAATGTAAGGGCTGGGAATTAAACTGTCATTAATTATGATATAAGTTGGTGAAAGACCTTAATCCTGTTCTTTTTCTAGTTTTAATTGCAACTGTTTTCTTTGGTTTCTGTGTTTGTAGTAAATATAAAACTGCTATATTTTCCAGCTCTGGTATTTTCTATGGTGCAAAATAGATGTCAGAAAACTGGCTTAAATTGCTACCTGCAAATTCGCTATCAAAACAAAACTTAAAGGAGTGCATTTTTTTTTAAATTCCACTGAAGTTTTCACAAATTACAGGAAATACTAGTGCAAGATAGGTATATTTAACACAGTCCCGTGTGACAAAAGTACAAATAAAATCACTAAAAGAACCTTTTACATCAAGGTTAATTTCTGTCATTATGAACTGGTTTCATTGTCTAAAGATTAGGAAAAAAAGGATAGGTGGATGTACTTAAGAAGCAAAGGTGACTTATGATATTTTTAGGTGAAGTAATCCAAAAGCACATTACTAATAAAATTCAATAACTTTATAAACATATACCCAAGAGTATGTGCCTAAAATGTCTCATGTGGTGAAATGCAAACATTTATCACTAAGACCATTACACATATTTTACAAAATCAACATAGATTTTGAGCAACTTTTTCTTTACATTCATTTCTACCATTACTTAAACAGCTTTGGCTATACCTTAAGGGGTCAATTCTGGTTCTCTTCAAATAAATTTACCATTGGAAGAGAAACAAATTAAACAGGCAAAGACACTGCAGGCCTCTACTCACACTGTATTTACCTACCCAGTGCTCGGGCTGGGTTCTGTGCAGTGCTTTAGCTTAGAAGGGACTAAGATGGGCAGAACACCCCTCACCACAGCAACTGCCAAGAAATTGCCTTGACAATAAAACCGGGCCAAATTATAAATGTACTTTAGTTTTTTTTGTTATCAGCACAATCACCATCAACATCCCTATCACTAAAAGCAAAAGAAACACTGTCATTGTAAAGTGTCTCCCAGTTCTGCGACACCAGCACTCTCAATGGTATTGACAAGGTCCACTTTCTTGCCCCTTACCTTACTGAACAGGTGACCACTCTGTGCACAAAAGCAGCAGATTTAGGACCCAGAATATTATTAGATACATCATAATAAAAACTTTAGTAAACTTTAAGTAATCCTGATGAAGCCACTGGCTCAGTTCAAAGTCAATGACATTCTGGGTAAGTAAAGGCAGCAATCTGGCCCAAATCAAACATAAACACAACAGAAATATTTAAACAAAAGTAAGATACAAGTTCAAAATAGGAAAACAGAAGTCTTTATTGTTACGTTAAAAAGCCTTTTGATCAAATGAGCTTAGCTGCTGTTCTGAAGTGGGAAGGGAGGTGCTCGGTAGGGTGGGCATGAGTCCAGTAGACACTTCTCTTTTTTTTATTTTCACTGGTTTTAATTTAAAGGAAGTATATTTAAAAAAAAAATACCCCAAACACCTTACCTCATTTAGCTGCAGATTCTGGAGTGGAAATCCTTAACTGAGGCAATGGGAAAACTGTCTACAGAATAGTAGGTTGGGTAAACACAGGTACTAGGTTTTGTCTCCTAAAGACTGCCAGGAGTGAAGATAAATGGATGTGATATTAATTTTAAAACATTTTGCTGAACACTCAGGCAGCCAATAGGGAAATTCCTTAGGTCACTTCCTGTTCGTTTGATTGGGTCTGCAACGACAACAACCAAGATGAGGTTGGGAGCATTTGCATAAGGCCAGCTCAGTCCTCAGTATTCAAAGAGAACAGGTCTAACCAGGTTATGCGCGTGGCTCCAGAACAAAAGAAAAACCTGGTAATGGATGAGGGATTGATTTCTTTGTAGTTGTTTTTTTAAGACCATCCCTTTTTTTTTAATGGAGGTTATTTCAGGTAGATAGGGAGATTATAATTAGAATGAGAAGAAATGTAAAGCAGGAATGTCCTAAATTAAAATTAGTGTGGAAATAACATTAGGAGACACACGGTATGGTATAACCCTGTGCTGGCAGGGAGGTGGACTGAGTGAGCCAATATCATGGGCTCAATTCTTTCTTTTCATACCTTGAGCACCCTGCAAAATGCATGAATCTGCAGAAAGGGAAGTCTCTTGGTATTCCAGCTTCTCTGGGTATGTGAGAGAAAGTAAAAACAAAATGAGGAAAAAAATCATCACTGTACATGTATATAGGGTTGAGTATGAAAGCTCAGCTACGTGTAGGTTAGCAGGGCAGAAAATCAGCAGATGAGTGCTCAGTTTTACATTTCTCTGCTTTTAACCTTTCTAATTCTGAAGGTTAAGATCAGCAAGGGAAAGCTAAAACTTTTCTTAAGGCACCTGCTCTGCAGCAGATGGAAGTCAGGCAAAATATTTTTGCTGGTTCTTCTGAGCCATGGCCTGGGCATTGCATTAGAGGCCTTTCTCTAAGTCAGTCAGCAGTTCAACTGTCACCTAGGGTGAAGAGCAAGGAAAGCTGTTTCCTCATAGAAGATCTGTGCTTGCAAGGCAGTTCTAAGAGTTGTGAGTCCAAAGTTTTCCTTGACCATGTGTGAGTTACCCCTCCAGCTTGCAACCGTGAACCTGAGCAGGAAACAAGGTGCCTAAGTGAAAATATGAACGCTTATCTGTCTTTCATTATTTCACTAGTCAGAAAAGGCATCTAACATGAAAACAGCTAAAAATGTAGTAACATAGGAAGGTTTGGAGGTTTCATTAATTTGTATGCATAAAACACAAGAAGTGCTGAATATTATTATACAATGACTGCTCAGTGGTCTCTGTGAAGTGAACTTTCCAGTCCTTGTTCACTTTTAGTTCCAGGGCTCATCATAAATCTCCCTCCCAATAGATGCTGACAAGCATTCTCAGTGCTAGATTTACTAAGCACAGGGAATGAATTGTCCTTCAACATCCAGATATACTATTAATTATTAATGAAGGCTCATTGTAGGTGAAACATTTCATACATGTTATTTATGCTGAACCTGATTTCAAGATAAATAGTGGATCTCAGACTCAAGGAATGTCACCTCTGTTCCTATCATCCACACTAATACCAATTACATTAAAACCTGAGTTGCTTTTGTTCACACTGATAAGGTGCACCTGTGTACAACTGTTGTTTGGGAAGATCCCATAATTTTTCACTCAGGTTATAGTCAAGTTTATGGCTGCTCACCTTGATTTTCACCTATCAAAGAAAGTTGTCCTTGAGGAAGAAGGAAGGCTGTAAATGTCCATCTTGGAGAGCAGTATTGTCTTGTAGTTACAACACCAAGGGTTAAGGATGTCACTGAAAACAGCTAGGCAACTGTTTGGAGTTTTCCTAAGTAGGTCTAGTACCTATAAGATTTCTCTAAGCATTCATGTGACTGAGTCTAAGTATTTGCATACCGGTTCATGTCTTGGTGACTATTTATACTAAAGCTTTCGTCATCAAAATAATGTCTTATCATCATATCAGCATGAATGATCAATCCAGAGCAGGAGAACAGGAACAAGCTAAGTAGCAAGCAAGAGAAAGCAATAAAGAGCACTTCCCTTCCCATGAAGGATATCTTTAACAAGGAACTCACATCGTCTCACTGAGCTAAACATGGGAGATTAAAGAGTCACACTAAAATACATCTCATCTGTATGCTGCAGAAGCATCACAGGAGGATGTGACCACTGTAACTCAACATAGCTAGGGAAATCAGACTTTTCCTACTGCTAGAAAGGACAACAACAAAAGCAGCAGAAATTTGGTTCAAATATGATACTTAGACTGGTGTGTCACTTTCTGTTTGTGTGGCTGTAAGCCTTTCCTGTCTCAGCTCCCAAGGGCAGAGACAGCTCTGGTTGCTAAGACCCAGAATACTTTCAGACAGACAAAAAAGCACCAACAGGTCTGGGCAAGGTGAGGCTAACTTGGCTGGCACACCGGCATGCATTATTTAGTAGTGTGCTATTTTCAAAGGCAGGGTGCCACATAGGGTGGTGGCTCCTTAAATTTACTGCCCTGCCTGGCCAGCTATGCTGCCCCCATGCTCCCAAGTATGCTTATTGACACTTACATGTGGTTCAGCACAGAGAGGATTACAGGTGGCTTTTGGAGACAGTCAGACCTTTCCCTCTGCATATCCTTCTCCAGCACTGCAGCCACAAAATTAACATGATTTTGGTCCCCATACAATTCTAGGTAGCAGAGAAAACATTAAAACCTCTATAATTAGGAGCTAGGAGGCCACATTCACAGTATGGCAGAAGTGTCAGTGCAGATTCCCAGAATTAATTTAATTATAGCCATCAAGCATCGAGGAAATTATCTAAATCTGTCTAGATTCTTAAATTGCCATCTGTTACTGTAGTGGCTGACACTTGATGAAAACAGAGAATAAATGTATGGTAATGTCTACTTTTCCATTAATATTAATCTCTGCTTCATTTGTTAAATTCCAGTGGAATATCAAAAACAGAGTGTAATAGGCTGATATGTAGGTTAGACATGCCAAGCAATCAGAGAATTCAGGGTATGATGTTCCTGCCTTTATTCTGTTGCAGCAAAATCAGAAGAGATTCATAAAGTTTGCTGTAAGATAATACACTTCTTTCTGTAAACACATGACTAGAGAAGCCAGAAGGAGCAGGATGGATGCGATTTCCAAACTGTATTCGATGTTATAGGCAAGCATCACCTATTACTAAGGTTGCCCTTACTTAGGCTTGCAAGACCTTGTAATTTTTTCTTTACAGTTTGCCAAATTCTAGCCCTTAGCTGTTTGGCTAAATTCAAATTTTTCATAATGGGCGTTTGCTTTGCAACAAAAGTTTTGCTGATAAATTAAAAAAGACGGGGGAAAAATGCTGTTCTTTGTATTCGTAGTAAAAAATATTCCTACTTTTTCTTTGGAAACCTCAGGAACATTTATGTTTGAAGCCAGGACTGATTACAATGGGCTGTTGAGTTAAGGGTGTGCTATTTGCCATTCCCAGTACAATCCAACCAAAATTAGCCAGTTTAAAGCTCATTGACAAATCACAGTCCACATAATGGATACCATGATGAAGAGCTGCATTCCCTGCAGCTTCCTTCTGCACTGAGTGTTCTCTACTTCCTTGCTTCACAGGGCTTTCCCAGCAGGTAACAAAGGCTATTCCTGTGCGTCCATGCTGCTGAAAAGGCAGTTTTTCCAGTGAGTCCCCCACTTGGCCCAGCAGCTACTCCCAGTACAACTGGCAGAAGTCTGTACAGGGGATCTAAAGGTTTCATTCATGGGCTTAACCCACAGGATACCCAATGTGAAACACCTATCTCTGCACATAACTTATTCAAAACCTAGAAACCATACACAAGAAACAGAACTAGAACATTATTAACATTGTGACAAGTTAGGAGGTACTGCACTTAAGACATAGACCAGATGGTACTCAGTTGAAGAGGAACTAGCCAATACTATGATGGAGGGAGTGGCCCTAAGCTGTATTTGCTGCACATGAATCAAGCTTGCTCTGAAAACTTCTATTCATTTCCTCATGAGTTTTTGTATAGTGTTCATCCTCATGGTATTTGAGGTATTATAGTAACACATTTATTTATAATGTAAATAAACATTTAGAATATTTAGAAAATAATTTAGAACATTTAGCAAATGAAAAAATAGAAAATAATTTAGAATAAAATATTTAGAATAAAATAATTTAGAACATTTAGTAAATAAACATTTAGAAACATTGAGAATCATAGAATCGTTAAGGTTGGAAAAGACCCTTAAGATCATCAAGTCCAACCGTTAACCTATCACTGCCAAGTCCACCACGAAACCATGTCCTCAAGCACCACGTCTACCTGTCTTTTAAATACCTCCAGGGATGGAGACTCAACCACTTCCCTGGGCAGCCTGTTCCAGTTCCTGACTACCCTTTCGGTGAAGAAGTTTTTCCTAATATCCAACCTAAACCTCCCCTGGCACAGCCTGAGGCTGTTTCCTCTTGTCCTGTCACTTGTTACCTGGGAGAAGGGACCGACCCCCACCTCTCTACAACCTCCTTTCAGGTAGTTGTAGACAGCGATAAGGCTTCCCCTCAGCCTCCTCTTCTCCAAACTAAACAACCCCAGCTCCCTCAGCCACTCCTCATAAGACTTGTTCTCTAGACCCTTCACTAGCTTCGTTGCCCTTCTTTGGACATGCTCTAGCACCTTGATGTCCTTCTTGTAGTGAGGGGCCCAAAACTGAACACAGTACTCGAGGTGCGGCCTCACCAGTGCCCAGTACAGGGGCACTATCACCTCCCTAGTCCTGCTGGCCACACTATTCTTGATACAAAGCAGGAAGCCATTGGCCCTCTTTGCCACCTGAGCACACTGCTGGCTCATGTTCAGCCATCTGTCAACCAACACCCCCAGGTCCTTTTCTGCCAGGCAGCTCTCCAGCCACTCTTCCCCAAGCCTGTAGCGTTACATGGGGTTGTTGTGACCCAAGTGCAGTGGACTGGACCTGGCACTTTGCCTTGTTGAATCTCATGCAGTTGGCCTTGGCCCATTGATCCAGCCTGTCCAGATCCCTCTGTAGAGCCTTCATACCTTCAGGCAGATCAACACTTCCACCCAACTTGGTGTCGTCTGCAAATTTACTGAGGGTGCACTCAATCCCCTCATCCAGATCATTGATAAAGATATTGAATAGAACCAGCCCCAATACTGAGCCCTGGGGAGCACCACTTGTGACTGGCCACCAACTGGATTTGACTCCATTCACCACCACTCTCTGGGCTCGGCCATTCAGCCAGTTTTTTACCCAGCAGAGAGTGCACTTATCTGAGCCGTGAGCAGTCAGTTTCTCCAGGAGAATGCTGTGGGAGACGGTGTCAAAGGCCTTACTAAAGTCCAGGTAGACAACATCCACAGCCTTTTCTTCATCCACCAAGCAGGTCACCTTGTCATGCAAGGAGATCAGGTTGGTCAAGCAGGACCTTGCCTTCATGAACCCATGCTGGCTGGGCCTGATCCCCTGATAGTCCCGCACATGCTGCGTGATGGCACTCAAGATGATCTTCTCCATGACCTTCCCTGGCACCGAGGTCAGGCTGACAGGCCTGTAGTTCCCCATATCCTCCTTCCGACCCTTCTTGTAGATGGGTGTCACATTAGCTAACTTCCAGTCATCTGGGACATCCCCAGTTGACCAGGACTGTTGATAAATGATGGAAAGTGGCTTGGCAAGCTCCTCTGCCAGTTTCCTCAGTATTCTCAGATGGATCCCATCTGGCCCCATAGACTTGTGGGCATCCAGGTGGAGGAGCAGGTCGCTAACTGTTACCTCTTTGATTACTGGGGCTTCATTCTGCTTCCCATCTCCATCTCCCAGCTCAGGGGGGCTGAATACCCTGAGGATAACTAACCTGACTATTAAAGACTGAGGCAAAGAAGGCATTAAGTACCTCAGCCTTCTCCTCATCCTTTGTGGCAATGTTTCCCTCTGCATCCAACAAAGGACAGAGATTCTCCTTAGCCCTCCTTTTGTCACTGATATATTTGTAAAAACATTTTTATTATCTATTATTATATATTAATATAAATATATTTATATATATATTTGTAAAAACATTTAATATATGTACATTCATGTATTACATTATATTAATGCATTAGCACTAATATTACCGTATTAGCACCAAAACATCTTTATGCTTTCGTAGTGACATGAGAAGGTAATAATTTATTATCCTATTTTAATGGGGAATCCTAAAAAGATCAAGATAAAGGTGTTTAATAATTCAAGGTATCCATTCTGAGATGCCTCGGCACCATGTGTTTAAAGCACTTAGTATTCTATAGTTATGTAAAGTACTGAAAGCACAGCTCCCATTCACTTCAATTTCAGATCTTAGCACTTAGCAGTTCTGTAAATCCGACTCCTTTTCTCCCAGAAAAGAAGGAAAAAATTGATTTTTTTTTTCAAATATGAACAAATGGTGGCATCAGTCTAGAAAATAGCCTAAGCATTTTTGTCTGGATTTTCCCAAACATATTCAACCTCAAGCAAAAGCCCGTTATAGCTCTGCTGGCCACCATTTGGATAAATTATAAGTAAAGGTAGTAACGATGAGCAGCTAGGCAATGGTCACAAGAAACTATCAGCTTTGCATACAATTCTATGAAGGTTCAATTTCTAAACCAATACAGCTACGTATGTTAATATTTCTTCAGCTTCTTCACACACATCCCAGTCGTCAGACAGACCCTAACTTGCTGTAAAGTGGAACTGATGAACTGGAAGTAATTGAGTAACAAAGCCCTTTGGTTCTGTGTGCTCTCCTGATGAAAAGGAGATGTCCTGCAAATCCATATATGCCTCAAAAGGGGTGCTGTAAAACCTGATGAACAAAGGGATAAAAACAAACCCCCTCAAATTCCTTCCTCAGCAAAGCCAGCTGCTAACCAGAAAGTACCACCTAAGCACCACTTCTTCTGCTCCTGGGAGAAGCCCCCCATCTTGACCCTTTGGTCTTCTTTCCACACATCGCAGCTCAAGGAATGGACTTCTTCTTGGAAACGTCACAGTGATTTCTCTTGTCATGGCAGTCTAACGGTAAAGAAAAGGCAAAATCCAGTGTACATCTGTTAATTTAATATGAAAAATCTTTGCAAGGATCACTGCAAAACTGTCCATGCTCTGAGAGAGAGATTCACAGAAAAGAACCATAGACACCTGCACTGAGGAATAGAATGGGGATAGGGTAGAAACCAAACAAAATTATAAATAACAAGTTAAGTTTTCCATGGAAAAGATAAGGGTAACAAAAGGCTAGAACAAACCAGCAGGGCAAACACAAATTGCTTACACAAACACTGAAAGAAAAAAATGTGAATCCTAGAGAGAATATAGGCGTATTATTAATTATGTGTTTGTTTTCGTCTCCTCAGTGTTCAGGTCAAACCAACACAACGTAACAGTGCAGTGGCATCCAGCCACTCCTTTGTGCAAGAGCTTCCATTGTTGCTCAAACTCCTAGGAGTAAACTCATGTGAGAAATGGGAAGAGAGGGATTAATATTAATAAATAATGTCTGTGGCAAATAAAAAGATATGTAGCACTGAGTAGACCATAAATCCAGTGCAGCATCAGCTATGTTTTGCTTCTCATTTGAAAGAAAAATATAAAAAATTTGTAAGGAGGCAACAGGACCAACTGGTAAGAAACTATTTATAAAACTATTTTCTGCCCAAATGAAGTGACGCAGTTCCATGGATTTCTGTGAGGTTTTGGCAATGTATATCTAATGGCATTTTTTAATATAGTTATGTATATTGTCTTTTCAGGAATCAAAAAAATTATTATGAGGCTATACTGACTATGCAATGATCTCTCAGAGAAAAAGCTTCATAACTATGCAATAGTAGGTGTTAAACAACAGGCAGGGCAAAATGACCTAATGTCTTTTCTATCTGTTGTGGTTTGAATCTCTTAGCAAACACCTTGATGCTGCCAGGACCAAAGCGAAGCAAAAGCTTCACTGAATACAAACACAAAGTAATGTACAAAGATAAACAAAGGAGCACAAATATTGTGAGAGAAACTTTTAGAGGGCTCAAATACTTTTCCTGTTACATTCCTAAACCAGGACATGACAAAACCACAGGGACCTGGAGAGTCACAACCATTCCTATGAATGTTGCACCTTTCACTCCCAAAATTTGGTGAATATAGAAGGCTGTTTGTGCTAGGACCATTTGTAACTACAAACCACTGTGCAATCCCCCAGGTGCCACTGATTCACAGAGACAGGAACTGGAGCACAGCTATAGAGCTTAGAAGAGGTCTTGTGTCATGTGGATACCTTGTTATTGAGCTTCAAATATAAGAAAACATGGGGATAAACACTGTAGGTTGGCTGGACAAGAGTTCAAGTTCATTCCTACACTTAGGTCCTCATCAGTGACTCTGTATCTGTATTTCACTATGGCATTTTATATACAGCATATAGTGTCAAACCTTTTAGGAAATCTACAAATGGGTAAGTGGCTCCCAGCTGCAGAATGTTGATTCTAACAGTTTCTTATAAAATTAAACTTTTCCCAGTTTAAAGGTGTTGGATTCCCTAAGAGCCTGGTGGGGTCTTTGTAAATCTAAATGGTTTGAACATTCTCAAATTTAAAAGCTGTTCAGAGGAGACGATTTGATTTGAGATAGATAATCTCCAGCAGAGACCTACAAGGAGCATGTGTGGTTTCTTTTATGTGCTGGGAAAGCAGGAAATTAAAAAATAAGGACAACAGGCTGCCAAAAGACCAGTTATATGTCATAAGGACACGTCAAGGAGCCAATAAAATGGGAATAAAAAGGGATGGCAGGGCCAGTTATGCAAAAATGGCAATTGTTCACACTGTAATCAGTTACTTTTTAAGGCAGTCACCCTTGTAATCCATATGGCGTGGCAAAATGAGGATAAGGAGATGGGCAAGGGCATCCCTGAACACAAATACTCACACCCAGATTTAAATCAAAAACACTTCAAGGACAGGATGGCACAACACAGGTCCTAACTGAGAATACAGAGACAGATGAGTTGGGGTGCAGAGCGTCTGACTGGGATATTATGAATTTGATTAGTTATGAGGAATCTATGGCACCAGTGCTGCTCCCCTGGATTGCTCAAATAGGAATACGCCCGATAGATGAAGATGCTTCCCCATGGCAGCATGAATATGTGGGTGACCAAGTTCTTCAATGTGAGTTTCTCACTCTTCATGACGTTGAAGAGTAATAAGATTCTTTATGAGTGCATTTTCATGCATGTCTGCGTGCATATGGGTGAGCATTGCATGAATGAATAACTGAAGAGGGGATAAACTAAGAAACTCATTATGCATATGTCTGTCTTGGTGCATAAATGTGAGCTGAGTGCATTCAAATGTGTACATTCATGTATTTGGGAAAGGCTATTAAAGAAGCCTCCAAGATTTCAGCATTTAGTCAGACAGTGGACACAACTGCCATAAGGCAAAGTTGGAATAGCTTCACAGAAATGAATGAAGGGGTCTAAGAACTGCATAGGTACAAAGGATGTTAAAAACCCAACCCTTCATGGTTCAAATTAGCCTTAGAAATCATACTAGAACAGATCTTTTGGGGACATCTATCTGGACTTCTGTAAGGCCTTTGACACGGTCCTCCACAATATCCTTCTCTCTGAATTGGAAGGATATGGATTTGATGGGTAGACTGTTTGGTGGATAGCTAACTGGCTGGATGGTCACATCCAGAAGGTAGTGGTCAAGGGCTCAATGTCCAGACGGAGGTCAGTGACAAGTGGTGTCCCTCAGGGGTCTGTACTGGGGCCAGTGCTGTTCAATATCTTCATCAATGACATAGCGGGATCGAGTGCACCCTCAGCAAGTTTGCAGATGACACCAAGCTGAGTGGTGCAGTTGACACACCTGAGGGACGCGATGCCATCCAGAGGGACCTGGACAGGCTGGAGAGGTGGGTCTGTGTGAACTTCATGTGGTTCAACATGGCCAAGTGCAAGGTCCTGCACCTGGGTCAGGGCAATCCTCAGTATCAATACAGGCTGGGGGAATGAAGGGATCGAGAGCAGCCCTGAAGAAAAGGACTTGGGGGTGCTGATAGATGAAAAGCTGGACATGAGCCAACAATGTGCTCTCACAGCCCAGAAAGCCAACTATATCCTGGGCTGCATCAAAAGAAGCATGGCCAGAAGGTTGAGGGAGGTGATTCTGCCCCTCTGCTCTCGTGAGACCCCACCTGGAGTACTGTGTCCAGCTCCGGGGTCCTCAGCACAGGAAGGACATGGATCTGTTGGAGTGGGTCCAGAGGGGGGCCACAAAAATGATCAGAGGGATGGAACACCTCTCCTATGAGGAAAGGCTGAAAGAGCTGGGGTTGTTCAGCCTGGAGAAGAGAAGGCTGCGTGGAGACCTTATTGCGGCCTTTAAATACTTAAAAGGGGCCTATGAGAAAGATAGGGAAAGACTTTTTAGCAGGACCTGTTGTGATAGGACAAGGCGTAATGGTTTTAAACTAAAAAGAGGGTAGATTCAGACTAGATATAAGGAAGAAAGTTTTTATGTGAGGGTGGTGAAACACTGGAATGGGTTGCCCAGAGACGTGGTAGATGCCCCATCCCTGGAAACATTCAAGGACAGGCTGGATGGGGCTCTGAGTAACTTGATCTAGTTGTAGATGTCCCTGCCAATTGCAGGGGAGATGGACCAGATGGCCTTTAAATGTCCCTTCCATCCCAAAACATTCTATGATTCTATCTCAAAGCAAGCAGCTACCTGCAAGATAGCATGAGGTGTAAACAATTCATAGGCTAACTTCCAGTCTTTGTGATTATGAGAGGATTTCCATTGCCAGCATCTGAGTGGGGGAGTGAGGGTTAACCCTTGAACATAGCTATAGCAGGCAAAACTTTCCAAACCAGTTTATCCCAATTCCAATATCTACACAATGCTCAGTGCCCATGAGATGCAAATATCAGGTTTATGATTAACTGTGTTAAAATTCCATGGAACTGCAAGTACTTTTATTTGTTTGTATAATGAAATTGAAGAAATGCACCCTTTCCTTACTATACTTTCACTTTGCTAGCAGTTAAAAGGAAATCTTTCAGTAGATATATGTGCCATATCCTTATATGGCCCAAGAATTTCCTTCACATCCCTTAGCTGGACATACCAGTACGCTATCTGCCAGGGAATATGCATGTTCAATGCATGTGTGACCAGGCCAAATATTGTTCTACTGGAGACAGAGGATAGACTAAGCAAATATTTTACACTGACCTCAGAGAAAGCCAGCTGGTTCCCGCTACAAAACTTGCACCGTGGAGCAGATACTTTTGCTGAGCAGGACATAGGTAGGACTTCAGAGGCCTGGCTTATTCTTCTGGGTTCTGCCACAGCGTTTCAGCAATTTGTCTTTCTAGATATATCTAGTCTATGCTGGTAATGAGGTAACCCTTCTTGAAACAATGTAACACTGTAAAGATGAATGCATTCCTGTTTGTGAGACATTCCAAGTTTCAGTGATGTCTAGCTATGAAGACTCTACAGAGTTAAGTAGGCAAGCCCATAAACAAAGGTCTTGCATATACCAGACTATTGTACTAGCACTTATCATGCTAATTAAACTTGAGGGGCACAGAAGTTCAGCCTTTGTCCTTAGAGTTCTGCTGCATTAGGCTTTGAGATGGGCTGCCCAGTGTCTGATAGCTATAATATTATCCATCCTTACATTTGGCAAGTTGTTCCCAGCTGAAAGTACATGTACATCCTTTTTGCCAGGAAAAGGGGCCAATTTTATTCAGCTATGTGGTTGGTTGATCAGCAAGCACTGAAGAGCTGCATATGCCTTTTACCAACCAGGCTGTTAAATTGTGGAAAGTGACCATGTGAACAGTATCACAGGCACTGCAGTGAGGCATATTGGCATGAAGCTGGCACTTCATCATCCCTGTACAGGGTTACTATGCAACATTGCATTACTCAGAATTAATTACTTGATTTATTTAGAAAGAAAAACCTTCTACCAGGTTTCTCCCATGCCCTTTCTGAAATGGCTATTAGCAGCTGTCATGGTGCATCTGTGGGAGGAAAGAATGAGAAAAATTGTAGTGACTTTACTAGGACTCATTCTGTGGCTTGCAAACTAGACTCAGTGATCCACAGCAACGCAGCCCTGAATTTCAAGGGAGTGAGTGTCTCCTTGAGCTGCTCCCTATTCTTCTAGTAAGCCAGTGAAAGCCTTGGAGCTGGAGTTGTGATCTTCAGGAAACTCCATCACTGGTCTCATGTCCTGCAGGCAATTCTTCTACTTACATGCAGTTTCCATAGGAGAGCTCTACAAGCTTATTTTTTGTGAAAGTAATTCTGTTTAAGTGCCTGGACATATTAACAGGCAGCAATCCCTGATGCAATCACCCTAGTAGTGGGTGTCAATCCCCCAAAAGAGTGAAGTGAGCTGCTGATTAAGCAGACAGGTGGCTTTACCATGCACCTCCACACACATAAACAAATTGCAGAAATGCCTCTCAAGAGCACACCTGAAAGAAGCACCTATAGAGCAGCCACATCTGGTGGAAAAAATGGACATAGTCTTTAAGTCAATTTCTGTACTAGGAGATTGCAGCATTGCTACTAAAATGAATTGGCTGTCATTACTGTCAATTAGATAATTTAGTTATTGGTCTTGATAATCTAATGTAAATGGTGACTGGCCCAACATGCTTACATCTGAACGTTCTTGGGTATGAACAATAAGTGGACAAAAAGCATGTTCTTGGATCACAACACAGCTACACAGGAAAGTGTGTTAATATGCCCAGGAATTACAAAAGAAGAAAAGGAGAGGAGAAGAGAAGGAAAGAGGAAAAAAAAGGGGGAAAGCAGGGGGAAGGGGGAGTTTCAACTTATGGACTGTATAGGAAATGGTACAGTCCCTTTCTGTATTTTCTTCACCATACGCTTGGATGTATTTATTTCATAGGATAATTCAGATCAGAAGGGACATCAGGACATCTCTAATTTAACCTCCTGCTCAAACCACAGTCAGATAAGTGACCAGGCCAGGTTGCTATAGGCTTTAGGGCTTTATTTGTCCCTCTAAATCAGTTTCTTGATCAATCAGGTGTATTACATGAATTGAAACTACTATTATAACTACCATTGTAACTAGTCTATCATCTAGGCAAGTTTCAAGTGTTCATAAGGATGGTACTTGTACCTCTTCCTTTACAAGACTATTCAATAATTTATCACATTCTGCCAAGAAGCTTATCCTAGTCATCTGGCTCAGTTTTAACCTGCTCATGTTCAGCCATGTGCTCCAGTTATAATCTGCTGTCATATTCCTCTTGCCATGTCACTTCATCTTCTAAACTGTACATCATATCCCTTTTCACATCCCCAATAATGCTATATGTAGAGGCACTGAGGCACCGTGAAATCCAGTGTCCATAAGGGTACGGGTTAAAAGAAAGCAGCCACCTGTTCATGTGCAATTGTGTATAGTAAAAAAATAATAGAAGCAAATTCCCCTGAAAATGATGGTTAATTATATGTGAGTCCAATCATTGCTAAATATCACCTTCAGCATTTTTCTCTATACAGCATAGTTGCATAGAATAAGCTCCATTCCCAGCACCAGCTCTCAGCCCTGGAAAATCAATGGCAGTCAAGGCAGGTAAGCCATGATATATTCATACATGGATTCATCACTCATTGAAAGATACGACAAAAAAGAAATGATACTAGAACTTGCAGACATATCAGCAGTCTTACCATTCCAAGCATTCATCACCTTAACACCGTAATATATTAATTTAATATGAGTTTCTAATGACATAATTTTTTAAGTTTACAGTAATAACAAACACAGGATGTATGTCTTAGCATCCTAGCATAAAATATTTGGTATACAAGTTCTAAGTCAGGAACTTAATCTTCCTATTTGCTGACATTGATTTATTATAATTAAAATAATGAAAAAGATGGAGGGAGGGACGGGGAAGAGAGACTGGCAATCATCTACTGAGTACCATTTGGTAACTATTAATATTCTTTGAGAATACCCATGACAGAGATGCAAGGTGAAAACCACAATCTGTGTACAAAACAAAGAACACATTTTAAAATCACCATCCAGATCAGATTTCATTCATTTCATTTAGAATTGAGAATTAATATTAATACATATATGAATATTTTATATATATATAATTTTGACTGAAATTGATCTGAATAGAAGTGGCCATTTGCACTATTCGGAAGTGAATGAAAGCTTTAAACTACACCATGTTCTAGTGTAGAGATCCTAGAGCTGATAGGAAGCTTTAAACTCATAAAAATTTTTTCAAGAGGAAATTATTTGCTGTTCACTTCTGACAGAGTGCACTCTAATACCCAAGCTGGCAGATCCAACATTTTAACTTAATTGTTTTTTTAAATGCCCTCTTAACATCAAATCTTATTCACAGTCATGGGTTTTCTGTCCTGATCCACTGGGAGCACAGGAAGAAGTCCAAAGAGTACAGTAATGCTCTGATGATACTCAGTTCAGCCCTGTGGTTGGCTGAGCTCTTAAGTGCTGCATTTTCCTATTTAAGATCAGCTCCTCCTAACTAATATCCAATGGTGTCACTGCAAATAGCTACATCACCTGGTATTTTTCAAATTGTTTCAACTGCAAATTTTATAGAAGGCTGAGTCCTTCTGGACAGAGCTGTGAAAATAACAAATCTCTTATATGATAGGACAATAAATCATGACTCTAGTGACTCACTCCCTGTATAGAGGATGGAAAATGAAAGGGTAAGTCCTTGAATAAGAACTGACTGAGACCTGAGTGAGACCAGTTACTAAGCTAATTAGCTGATGAATGTGAGATGAAAGCTAAAGTCTTTTCATTTATACATTAATGAACCAGAAGATCAAAGACCTTGGCTAGGCCTATAACCACGACTGCAACATTGGCTTGCTATGCAATAATGAACTCATTATTAGCTGCTTTCATAAATTACCTGTGGTAGACTATTTTATTTTTAATACTGTACATAAAGCACAAAAACAACTACAATGTTATTTTAGAATATTTTAATTGCTAAGCATGCACTTTTGTGTAATAAGTACGTTCATCCTTTCAGCTGATTGCTGCTACCAACACTGTTCTTCCCTTGGAAATTTTCTGACAGGTGGCAAACCTCTTCATATTTTGTGGAAGAAAGGGGAAATAAGTGACCAAAAGACCAAAGTGAACTTAAATTAAGAAAAATCTGAAAATCTACCTCAGAGGGATAAAAAAAACAGAGCAACATGCTAGGATTTCATAACACTAAGAAAAGTAAATATTCTAACACTCAACCTCACACCACCATTTTGTGCCAGTATATTTCTGCCATTTATCATATTAGGGGCAGATATGCCTGGGCCCATGATCACAGAGTTGATGTTTACCTTGGATGATTGTGTATTTAAGGCTCTGGGGTTGATCTTAGGAAATCTGGAGTGTACTTCTCTTTCTACCATAGACTTTCTGCAAGACTATAGGCAGGTTATATGATACCCATCTTTCATGTCCTGACCTGTAAAACATCATATCATTTTATACAGATGCTGGGAGAATAAATGTATAAAATATTCCCAATCTATATTTGAGAAAGCTTATAAAATACACATCTGATTGAAACTTCCAGATAAAATCCCAGCAGTTTGTGAAGGAAGTTGTGAATCAACAGTGAGACATGATACAGAGAAAAGCTTTGTCACAAATGGACATGTTGTTATGTGGGCATGTTAGTATATGCCCTTTTTAAAGGGCATAGGAAAGAAAAGTATTTTATCTGTTAGCAAAATTTCTGATGCAAAGAAGATATATTCACATTTATTTATGACCCACTCAGAAGATCTGACACTGCTGGTGAGAAGTTTAAGCTTAGGGGATTAAGCTGGCAGTTGCTACAGCAACACAAAGCAATTATTCACTGCTCTAGAACATAGGGTAAACCTGACACATTGATTTCCACCCCCCCCAACCCCCCCCTAAATTTTTTACTTAATGATTTACCTTCAAGAAAATGACTGAATGATTCACGGCTCAGATGAAAATGAGGGTGAGTGAAATCCCCACATCGAACAGTTTATTCAGAAACTCTTTTTGCCTGGAAATTATCCACAAGCTAACATTTTTCCATGTGCTTCATTATTTTGAACTGCTCTGCAAACTTTTGTCAACCCCCACAGTTCACACCAAGTATTCACCAAAGCTTTTGTTTCCAGCATGACTATTCATAATATCTTATTCATCCTGTGACCTCAGTAACATGTTATGGTTGTTTTTCTCCCTAACTGGATGACTTGAGAACCCACAAAGATCTAAGATGGCTGCAGGAACACTTCCACTGAAAATACTCTTGCGTGTCAGAGCATGTCATTGCAGAGGTGCAGCTAGATGGATGTTTATGGCTTGCCCCTATTTCAAAAACACTATAATAAACAAAATGTCAAGCCAAATGCAAGACCAGCAAGTACAGTCCAGGGTTGTTATTAAAACATACATTCCCAAAGCTCTTTGAATTACTCTTCCAGGTTCCCTTGAGAAAGACACATAGAGAGAAACTCACCATTGTTTCGCTAATATGCAGGACCTATATACAGTACAGTTTTGCTGGCTCTTCTCGTGCCCTAGAGAGAAAAAGGGATGTGGCTGAGAGACATTCAGGTGGATGCATTTCCCCAGGAAATGCTCACAGCCTCTGAAATGGGTGTGCCAGCCACAGGAGCTACAAAATCTCAGTGGGTGCCAAGGGACACTGCCACTGCCAGTGCTGCAGAATGCCTCATACTCCTCACTCCACCCTTGAAAATCTTTCCTGAGGACTTTAGTGGTGGATGAGAACTTGGTTAGACATTGAGTTCTTTTTGGTAACTAAACACAGTGTTTACTATAGTGTCTATAGAGAAAAAAAAAAAGAAAAAAAAAAAAGAAAAAAAAAGAAGAGCCTTCTAACACCCAGCACCCAAATCTAAATGCAGAGCGCAAAGTCATGTGCCGTCACCTTCAGGGACACCAGATAGTGCCAGCCTGGCAAATCGATACCACAGCTCCATGCCAGCAGCAGTGCCCATCTGAGCTGCATAGCTGGAGGCTTTCTGGAAGGTGCATTCTTGTTTTGTCACTTCAGCTCTGATAAGCTCTGAATCACAGCAGTTCCTTGGTAACCTTTCAGAGGCAGAGTCCGCTCCTTCCACAGAGAGGAAGAGGTGAGCTTCGCCTCACCCAAGCACTAGCTTTTGTAGCCTGTTAATTTCAGAGTTGAGATAGAACTAAGACATTAGATCAACCTAGCAGTCTCTTTGTCAGTGAAAGACTGTCTTGTTCATTATATTATGTGAGTCTATGACTCAGCGAAAGCAGTTTCTCTCAGTAACTTTTGACCCATTAACTATACTAGTGCTACTGCTAAACTTGAAGAGTCCAAAGAAACTGCACCAGGCCCAGCAATGGAGCTACCCTTCCATTGCCCTGGTTGGCTGCTGTAGGGAGGAAGCAGGATTTCTAGACCCTTCCCAAATCTTAACATTACCTTTTCTTTTGCCTGCCCATGCCCAAGATTGGTAATGAGAAAGCTATTCATTCCTTTGGTCTCAATACAAAGTATTATATCAGCTTGCTATCATTTTGAGTGCTAGCTTATCTCTATCCACTTGTTGTTAAAATGTCTAAGGAAGGGCAGCACAGTTTCAAACTGTGTGTCTGTCTTGAGATAAAAACACTTTTTGTTGGATTAACTCTTCTGCACGCATACTGTACAATTTGCATTTCTGCATCATGAGCAAATATTTCCTGCAGCCCTATTGTCCTATCCTGATCAGAACTGTGACTGTTTCCAAATCAATTTTCACACTTCAGTGTAGTGTTGGGTCATCTGGCAAAAATCATGGGGAAAAAAAATGGGAAAAGAAGGAATCCATTTAGCCACAAATATGCTGAAGTTTTTTTCTCTTGAGTAGTGGATCAGATGAGACCTTAAATTCTTCCAATAGTTTTCCTTTGTTTGGTTCTAAAATGGTTCGTTTGGTTCTAAAATGCGGGCAAACTTCTAGGTAGGAAAAGACCAAACTGAAATAGACTTTCCAATCCATACCAACAAGCAGATCTTGAGCCGTAGGATTTGCTGTCATTAATCCTTAAAGTCTTTGACACAAACACATGCAGTGGCTCTACCACTATAATCACAACCGTGAGAGTGTATTTTTACCCCTTTTTCCCTAAGAGTGGATCTGTCCGTGAAGGTTATAGCATCTAGGCATTTGAATAAGCAGGACACACAGACCTCACAACAGGAACGTGATCTGATGCATCGCTAAAACATCAAGGAAAATTAAGCTCAGGACAGCTCTCAAGGTCCATGCCACTTGTCACCATTCCCGCACATGGGCAGTCTGTGAAGAAGCTATTTGTAGGACTCAGCTGCTTTTCAGTGAAGAAAGTATAACACTTTTTGCTATTAAATTAAATTAAATATCCACAATGGTACGTAAATAAGACAAACAGGTCATGAAAAAAATGAAAATCTGAAAAAAAAACAGTGAAAACTGAAATTAAAATTATTCACAGTTAAAACTTTTTTTCCACTAAAAGGTGGAAAAAAAAAAGGACCAAGTAGGATGGAATTTTAGTTTAGCTTTCCAGCAAAAGTTCTAACAGTTTTTAAGATGCCATTTGATCTATGGATGAAAGGACCTATGTGAATTATCAGCCTCTGACAGAAGGGAATAGGACTCAACAGTTACAAGTCTTAGGTTTGTTATAGTCATCTGGTCTCACCAAGTTTTTCTTTAATCATTTTTTTCCCTTTTAAAATCTGCTGTTGTTACACAGCCCCCAAAATGCATTATAAAGTTGCAAGCTAAAGCCCTAGCATAGCTATTCAATACTGACTCACTGTGCACCTTGAGGCAAGTGTCTGTCTTATTTCATGAAGAGGTGAATGGGGGAGTGATAATTCTCAGTCTCATAAATACTACAAGAACTTTCTACGAAAAGGCCTAGCTCTGTAACTACAATCTCTTACCTGCCTCCTTCCTAGCCCAGTAACATCATCAGAGCAAAGCACAAAACTCCTACGGAAAAGCAATTCCTACTGCCCACCACCTATTTATATCAGATGATGGAACTCCCACCCATCCCTTCCTGACACTGGGTTAATTGAGCCATCTGGCAGATATATCTCCTCAACACCACCAATAATACACTATCACAGGGGGTGGGAGGTAGGGTGGGGACTGACAGCAGGCTGAATATATGGAGAGGGAGAAAAAAAATAAAGGAAAAACCTTACAGCAAAATATATGCTTAGTTATTTCAGGAGTTTTCTTAAAAGGAGATCCATGGAAAAGGCAGAGGTGAAGGCTGTGGAGAGCTGTGAGCAGGTTGAGGATGCTGACAGGTGAAGGACAGGGCTGCAGCTGGCTCTGTAGCTCCCACTAAGCAGCTGGTGGCTGGAGGCTTGTCAGGTCCCAGGAACGTTATTTGTGGATCAGTGCCTCTACTGTTCTGAGTGGTGTCATGCCATACATCTAAAATAACAGGAAACATGTCATGGGACACTGTGTTAACTTTTTATACTTTTCAGAGCTTTTAGTAGAGATAATGAAGCCTTTACAACATCCTTTGTTGGCTGTCTTCCTGTTACTGAATAAAAGTGGAAGTTACAAGAGCTCTTTGGTGACCTGCTCTGGGTGAGCCAAAGTACATTGGCTCTGGCTGATGCAAGATCAGAGCTCGCCCTCAGCAGGGAGCAGACAGCCTGGTGTCAAGGCAAGTGCAGCAAATGCTCTGGAAATCACAGAACGTAGATGCTGTAAAATCAGATTTGTTTCCTGCTTGACTCAGCCTTTGTTTTTCATTCGGCATGTCATCCACTTGTTTACAGTGATACAGACCTAGTCTGGAGAAACCAATACGTGATTTCCAAACAGCTAACGCATTCCATTGTAGGACATAATCTCATGCTTGATTAATAAATACATCATGGCCTCTAACAGTCATGCTGGTGTGTGGAATTGCAGAGAGGATACTTCATTTCTTGGTTTGCTTGTCTCAGACAGTGCCATAAAGATGTATATGTGTGGTGGTAACAAAGCTTTGGAATGTATTGACACAATGTGATTGGACTCGGTTGCAATATCAGTTTCACAATGAAGCATAAGGTTTTGAAGAACTAAACAGACTCCAAACAGCCTGTAAAGCAGTCATGCACAACTGCAGGTCAGACCTGTGAAAGCAGGGCTGGCCAAGGTGGTCACCCAGTACGATGCATCCATATGCACAATGTGTGTAGAGACAGCTAAAAGACTTGCAGAGGGGCTAATATGGCTAGGTATTAACTGATTGGGATTGAACAACCTCAGGACAAGGGAAAGTGCACCATCTGGTGGAGAACAAGCCAAAATTAAAAGCAGTTATTCCTCTGATCTTTTTTTTATCATCACCTTGCGAAAAATGAAGGATTTACTATAGCCTCTAACTCACTTTGCAGAACTCTGGGAACCCCTGACTTACACTTCACAGATAATCAGATCGGTCTCATTTGATGTCAGTAATCTGTGCAACTCATCACATGAGATAAAAATGGGTCTGTGAGTCAAGGGAAACTTGGAGTTTAAGGATGGTTTTGATTAAATTCCTGAGCTGAATCAGATCCAGGTGTGACATGCCTTAAAAAAAAAAAATAAAATAGGGTTTTACCTTAATTCTAAAAAGCCAAATTATCTAGATTCAACCTGTTGCAATTCTATATCAGCCCATACACATTCACTGTTTCCCCTGAAAAATGCATCTATGAGACTCTGTCTTCATATATTTTTAAGCATTCCGCCTCTCTCAAGTCAGAGAAGTCCCCCATCTTCATTTGATAAAGCACTCAATTTCTTGAAAAGGGGGAAGTCAGAAGGTGAAGCACTATAAGCAGTGAGACCAAGACATCCTGGTTGCCTGTGGATTTGGGTCTTCCAGCACAGTTCTCAAAACCTGTGTGGGCTGTGCCTGAGAGATTCCTACAGCAGGACTGTTAACTATAGATGTGCCTTGTCTGGATTCTCTCCTGTCTAGTAGGTGTTGCAGCACTTCCTAGATGTTGTCTTTTACTGAGGGACCTGAAGGGTCTCCTGTTTTTCCTCACCTGACCGTTGCCATTGAACCTGTGGTGTCCTTGGGACTGCTACTCATATGTCCAATATAGTTAAAACTGGCCAATAGCTTCAAAAGATACAAGGAAGCAGACAGGAAAGATGCACATGAACTTATGCATACACAAGCTTTCTTAGGAAACAAGACTGCAAAGACACGAAGCCAAATACGAGCCATTAGCTCATCCGACTGTTTTGCAATGAATGGATCTCAGTCTAGTGATTGAAGAGTATTTCTGCAACAACATAGCAATAGGAAGATGCCAAGCATATCTGGTACACAAGTCATCCATTAGAATTCAGAAGCGTTAAGTGCAACATTCAGCAGAATTAAGCTGATAAGTTACAGTTCAGGTCAATTCCAATGATTCTGTAATTTGGAAAAGAGAAAACATCTAGCAGTACTTTCAGAGTTTGATATTGAGTCAGCAAACACCATTGAACATTGCTACAGTAGGGTTCTGCAGTAGGGAAGATCCAAGGGACACTTGAACAGAAACACCAAAATCAGCAGCTTTGAGAATTGCATTAGCAGCAGACTGTGCCAAGTCTTTAAGCTGTTTCCTCAAATGGGGTCACAGTTTCTTTTCCTCCCTTTGATTTTAAGAGTATTTAGCTGTCTTGCACTAATGGAGCATCTAAGAAGTCGAGTGTAGTATTTGTAATTTAGTGGGAGATGACTGTCAGGTTTGCGTAACGTGGTTTCTTCCAAGCTATTTAATTTTTGCCTGCCTTGCTAGAGAAATAAGATAAAAGGTGTCAGGGAGAGAGAGAACATGACAAGCAATGGATCCTATAGGCCTTGCACAGCAGTTGCAGGGAGAGGATTAATGCTTGTGGTGGTTTAACCCCAGCCAGCAAGTAAGCACCACACAGCTGCTCACTGACTCCCCCTGCCCAGTAGGATGGAGGAGAGAATTGAAAGGGTAAAAGTGAGAAAACTCGTTGAGACAGTTTAATAGGCAAAGCAAAAGCTGTGCATGCAAGCAAAGCAAAATAAGGAATTCATTGACTACTTCCCATCAGCAGGCAGGTGTTCAGCCATCTCCGGGAAAGGAGGGCTCCATCACACGTAACAGTTACTTGGGAAGACAAATCCCCTAACTCTGAATGTCAGCCCCTTCCTTCTTCTTCCCCCAGCTTTATATTGCTGAGCATGACATAATAT
Organism: Theristicus caerulescens; assembly: GCA_020745775.1. Taxonomy (NCBI): domain Eukaryota; kingdom Metazoa; phylum Chordata; class Aves; order Pelecaniformes; family Threskiornithidae; genus Theristicus; species Theristicus caerulescens. The sequence goes on along the minus strand of CM036564.1, from coordinate 21,851,648 downwards.
GGCATGGAATACTCCTTTGGTCAGTTGGGGTCAGCTGTCCCGGCTGAGTCGGCTCCCAGCTTCTTGTGCACCCCTAGCCTATTCGTTGGCGGGGTGGTGTGAGAAGCAGAAAAGGCCTTGACTGTGTAAGCACTGCTCAGCAATAACTAAAACAACCCTGTGTTATCAGCACTGTTTTCAGCACAAATCCAAAACATAGCCCCATACTAGCTACTACAAAGAAAATTAACTCTATCCCAGCCAAAACCAGCACAATGCTCTTTTAGGAATAAGCGAATGTCACAGGGAAAATATATAGTCAAACACAGAGTTTATGATGCTTGTCTTTAGTAAAAGGACTGCTGCTGCTACTCACTATTGAATTTGCTGATAAATGTTAACGATATCCAACACTGGATATATAATATCTAATCTATTTGCAGTTACAGTCGCCAAAATGGCATTGACAAATAAATACATGTTTGTCCAAGCTATCTATCTCAGTGTCTCACCTTCGCTGTTTACCATGCTGGGAACCACTTACACAATAGTAGCAATTGCACAAAGAAACAAGCATCTGACAACAGACATCTGCATTCTTTTAAAATCTGCCTTCTAATTCATTGTAGGGTTGTTTCTTTTGCACTTGTGTATTCCTTCACTAACCAATCAAGACCTCTGGTTTTTTTTAACTGACAAATCACAATTCAATGGGTGGAATATTCTCTTAACTTGAGTATAATCTTGTTCATCTTTTGCTATAAGAAACTGTGTAGCCACCCTGCTACTGCCACATAGCTCCACCTACTTGAACCAAATAGAATTCCTCACTGTCTGATTTCACCAAGAATGCCATTTCAAGTAATATTCTCTCAAAGCTGATGTATTTTCACAATATATTTCAATTTTTGACAAAAGGAAATTTTCTGGTGGAAAAAATACTGCCCTGGCAGATTCCTCACAAGCATTGCGTGAAAGTGCCTAGCAGAAAATGCAATGACTATTATCTAAAAAAAAGATCTCCTAAATTCTGCCTAGGGACTTGGGTCTTGCTTCTCAACAAGGAGCCATAAAGATGGCAGGGTGGGGAGGGGGGGTAGCCCATGAGCTACATTCCTCACTGACAGCTCCTGCCTGCTTGGGAAGGCAGTATACATGGCCCCTACACCTGCGTACATAGACTCCACTACATTTGCCGAGTACATGTGCTTTATTGAAAATTCTGCGCCTGAAGTGAGTTTGAGGTTTCTCAGTGCCACAAGACATATAATTCCTTCCCTGATCATGCTGTTATTCTTCTGTTTGTTTGTTGTTTGGGGTTTTTTTTCCCTAATGAGCTAATAAGAGGGATGGTTGCAGAATACATCTATATATCTCATGTAAGGCTACTGCAGACTGTCAGTTGATGCCATTTGTAGCTGATTGATTAAGATGCATAATGAGTTTTGGATCAGAGTTCCATTTTTGTGAAGTACTTACAAGCATTGGCATACATATAAACTGTGGACAGAATTTTAATGGAAGCATATTCAAACTCCTGGAGCTCTAGAACACTTGACAACATCATGAATGAGCAGAAAGGAGCCTTTGCCATTGATAATTCTCCTCCATATTTTATCCTTGTTCTGCAGGTGATTCTAAACAGGACTTGTGAGCAAATTGTGCTATCCAAACCTGCTTTCTGCTGAGGTTTTTCAACATATTCTCTTCTAAAAATTATAGGTTATGGATGGTTATTGTATTCATTTCAAGAATAGTATTGCAATGACAGATGAACCACTTAGATGCTACTTACCTTCCTATACTTAATCATGCATGTATCTTAAAGGATTTGATTTATCTTAATGGGAATCACACCGTAAAATTTACCTCATCAGGTGCCTAGGTGAATGAGGACTTCAATCAGCTTAAGCACTAAAGACTTCTTCCAGGCACAATATACAAATAAAGGGACTGTTCCTGTTTGAAAACCGAAATGCTTATTAAAAATCTATAAGATGCTAGAGATTCCTTCCAAAGAGGTTATGTTCACACATTTACATGAAAAAAAGAGATAGCACAAAGAATAATATGAACTACTGACTAAAAAATGAAGCAAGAAGGATGAGTGGTCCTTGTGGCTGTAAAGCTTACATTGTTAGTCATTGCAAAAGCACTATCCGATAACAACTGTATCCCACTCTCATAAGCTACGTCTAATCTATGGGACAGCTAATGCCATTGTAATGCAGACTCTGAGATAACTTAAAGGAAAAATTGAAGCTTTGAAAACACCATTGCAAACCCCAACAGCAAAAGCAAACAAAGACACTTTCCTCATTTTCTAGGTGTTTAGCACAGATGCAGGACAGCGATTCCCCATTGCTCCCATACTCTGCCCTCCCAGTGCACCTCACTTGCAGCTCTTCCCACACAGAAATGTACAGAGACATATTACAAGCAAATGTTCTCAAAGCATGACAGCTGATTAGTATCTGACTTGGCCTTGGTACAGCCTGAACATGTTAAGACCTGACAGTATTTCGGTGCTGTAAAAGGAATTGGATATGCAGTAAGGACGCACCTTCTAAACTTCTTCACTAAAAGTTGGTTTGGGAGAGATCTGTAAACCAGCATAATGGAAAATTAATGAGTGGTAATAGGAGGTGCATAGCATGTTGTAATCCTAGGTGAGGTCCATATAAAAAGAAAAACATAGCAACGTTTGCAGAAACTAACATTACACTTGTTAGCTCCCAGTTCAGCTCCTTGGCTTCCTGGCTGACCTTTGACTGTCATTTATCTATTCAGGAAAGTGGATGTAAATTAGTTAAGTGTGTAAAGTTGATATGTATATGCTAAAACATGTTAAACCTCCAGTTCAGTGCTCTCATGTAGCCTTAAATCACTGTAGCTTAATCCTCGAGAGTAAGATGATGATGTTTAACCTTCTTTTTAGCAAGGATAATTTATCCTAGCCTAGCTTTCAGTCTATCTTCCATCAAATTTTTGCAGCATTGTAGTCATATAGTCTTGTATTCTGATCCTTTCAGAGTTCTTACAGAAGGCCAGGTCAAATATGATGACTAATTGGACATGAGATGGCCAAAAGTGTTATTGCTGTTGGCAGGCATTGACACAGCAAGTGGAACACCTCTACTGCGATACCAGAGCATGACAACAGAGGATGCTGCATTGCTCAGATTTTTCATGTGAACGAAAAACTTTTATTGTTTGTAATAGTTACAGTTTGAAAAACACTTTTTACAGGACTGAAGGTATTCCTGGTATTCTGTCCACCTTCCAACCTGGATCCATGCTGTCTGAAACAGTATGGTAATTTAGGGAAGCTGAGGGACCTTCCCCACTGGTGGTTTTTAAAAAGAGGGTGGATGAGAAATTCTCAGGTGTTATCTAGATGCTGATTCTGCCTCAAAACAAAAGAATGGACTGGGTCAGCGATTCCCAGGATTTCTAGCTAAGTGTGCTATCACTTTTTCCTCTGTCTCCTCATTTCTATGCTCGTATGCTTCTATACCTTTCCTCAACAGACCCTGCTCCTTTGCTTGTCCTCTGACTCTGCTCTTTGACCAGAAACATAGTTCCCAGGCTCCACTTACAATGCTGATGTGCCTTATTAATGAGGAATTAATGAGGAACTCCTGAGCTGACGCAAGGACTGGCTCCATTGCTGCTTTTGCAAAATCCTGAGCATCACCACAGTGACAATCTTTCCAGGATGTTTCCCTGTTTGCAGCAGTGGCCTGAAAGCCACGTTCCCAACTCCCCATTGTAAATTGGAGTATGTAAACTCAGCACATATTAACACTTCCTCTGATCCATTTCCTGTCATACAAACTTTGCAGCATGCTCACTCATGTAGTTTTTCCTCCATCCACTCATCTGCCCTAATACTTACACTTTTTCCACCAAGTTTCCTGGAATTCTTAGTTCAAATGTGAATCCTTTGTAATGACAAAAGGAAAGACAAATGCCCTCTCCCCAGTGCTTCTTTGCTGTCCATCCAGGTCGTGCACATATTCTTTTGGGAAGTGTGAAGGGTTAAGGATTGTTCGTCATGCATAACAATGTGCCATTTATCTGCTAATCCTTCATGCTTAATTCCTGAAATGTCAAAAGCATTGTTTGAGCCAATAGCACTGGCAGCATTAAGCTTTCAGTTCTGCCCAACATTCTGAGAAACAGCAGACACAGAAACTTTCATTTCTTTCTGGAAGCTGTCTAGTTAAGGGTTAGTTTCATCTGCCTGCTGCAGTGATAGCTTACAAGGTCATTTGAAGGAGAAATTCCACGTAATGAAACACTAAAACAGGCTTAAGTGACCTTTCCAAATAGTGATGAACACCCACTGTGCTTCTGTACAGCATGAATTACTGCTACCCCTATTTTCAGGATTAAACTGAAGCAAAAGGTCAAATGTGTGCATTTCTCCAAAGAAATGCATAGCAAGACAAGAAGTCAAGCACAGGTGTCCTTGTTGCTAACTGCTTTCTGCGTTCCCTGGGCTGTACTTTGAGCTGCTCTTCATTGTGTCCCAAAGGACATATGTAGTCCACTGAGCCTCCAGACCATGGTTGGAAAGGACTTTTGAAGCAACACTTTCTGCCAAGAAAGTAGCATGCGATATTAATGGCATACTGGTTTAGAAAGAAGAAAGTCTTCCAATGGAAAGAGGCCTACCTATTTGACCCACCATCTAGAAAGCCTAATTTGGGCAGAAGAACCATTGCTCTTTTCCTGTCTATATCCTCCAGTCAAATTTCAATCTGGATTAGTGAACATTTTGCCTTGTTGTACCAATGTACCATGTACCATGTACCATGGTACAATTCACCATGTACCAATGAAGGTGACAAAAATTTTGCAGAAATCCAGCTAGTTAGTTGGTTAGTCCCATTCATTTGCAAGTCTCCAGAAAAGCATGCAGGTTTTAAAGATTCTCATAATCAAGTTTTCCAACTAAGGTTGTCATGAATATTTCCACTGTCTAATTCTTGTGTCTCAAGTCACGAACATCTCCTCATGAGGTTAAATCAGTATCAAGAGAAAACTGTAAGAGAGACTTTGTGCTTGTAAGAGAATTTGTGTTACTCATACTTGGACACAGAGGGAAGAGTTTATTTAACTGGAACTGTGTACAGCTCTATGGTTGAGACATGTCCAGCCTTCTGGTCACTAAAACATATATTAGCTGCCTTTGCAGGCAGTGGCAAAGGCATGCACAGGTATGTAGCAACTAAGAGGTTACTTTTCTGTGCCTTTGAGTTTCAAGGATTAAGAAAAACAGGCTGAAACACTTTTTGAAGTTTCATCTTTCATTGAATCCCTTAACCCCTCCAAGCTTGGCACCATTTCTCACTCATTTGTTTATATTTTAATCTAAAGTTTCTCACTTGAGAACTACATCATTGACTTTTTTTTTAAACCGGAGGCTGTGAGTGATGGTGCAGCTGGGAGTTTTGTTACAGCTTTTCCAGACACTTCTCACAACTGGGGGGTGCAGGAAGGGTGCACATGAACACTACATGAGGTCGATTCATGGTAGCCAATCTTAGCTTTGCAGGTTTTGTCACTGGCCCTGAATGCTCATGAGCTAACAGACAAAGCAGTCATAGAAAGCAAAGGGTCTGATGCTGAAGGATCAATGCCTGAGCAAATGTCATCAGTCCCTGTGGGTTAGATGACCCTTATGTTTTAAATAGATACTAATTAGAACTGTTAATATAGGTAAGCATTTATACAATGCTAGCAAAGGGCCAGATCTCATGTTTCACCCATTTCACCAAAAGCTTGGCTTTTTGGTTCACTACAGGACCACAAGGAAGAAAACTGTCTTGCATGAACAGCAAGTGTGGGGAGGTGACAGCTCAAAACACATCAGTGAGCAATAGGGAAATGGTGCTCTCACATCAGCATAAGTTAGTGGGGCCTTGCTCTACTCATCTTGTAGGGGTGCAGCAAAGCTGCCCTTTCTTACCTCCCTCCCCCCCGGCCCAGAGTAGCACAGTGAAGTTGGTGGCTACTTATGTGTCCCGTTGTGTATTTGCTGGGGACGACAGAAACACCTGTGCCCATCCTGCCAGCAGCTCTGATGCCCCGGCTGTAGCCCTGTGCCCAGAGCCCATGTGTGGAGCACAACATGGTCTGGCAGTCCTCTGTCTGGGGTGGGATCCCACTGCCATGCTGCGGCCTCAGCAAGGCTGTGTCAGCCTGTGCTCAGGACTGGTTCCCTCCATGACCCACATGCTGCAACATGCTGTGGAAACCCTGCTGAGCAAGGGCTCCAGTTGCTTTTTCCGACTTTCAAATACAGCAGCAGAAATGTTTGTCCCAGGACTTATTTCCTTCCCTTCACCCAGCTTCTGATGCTGCAGCCGGAAGCTCTAACTTCTTCTTGTCCTACTTTTTCCTCCTTCATGCTTCATCCCCTTCCTTTGCTGCTTTTGCTGGAAAAGGATGTTCTTCCTCAACAGCAAAGAGAGGAAGGAGTGCAACTCTGGTTTTAATTGCTGTGCTTGGAGGCAATAGTGGCAGGTTAGGGCTTGACCCACATGAGCTCTCTTAGAGTTGACTTCAGCAAAGAGTCATATAAAACTAGACTGAAAACATACAAGAAGGAAAAAAGTTCCATTTCCTTGCTGCTGTGTTAATAGGACATTGCATTTCTGAAGATGTGTCTTAAGAATGAGGACAATCAACAGTGATCCCTAAAAAGAAACATTTTCTATAGCAGGGATGCCTGTGGAATTTGCCGCTGCAGGTGGTTGTCACTGAGGTAAATGAAGCAGCTGCACAGCACCATGATTATCCACTGCAGTTATGCAAAGAAAGACAGCAATAAATGTTTTTGAACCTCATGGCTCATGGCATCAGATGATGACTTGAGAGTCAAGAGGGGTATTTTTTTTCCCAACTTTCAGAATTGGCTGCATGCTTTCTGTGGGGCTTTCCCTTCCCAGGATATATTTACTGCTCTTCTCTTTGCTTTATTCTGGCTTGGTAGATTTGAGATGTGATCTGCACCAGGCTCTGCTTTGTGCCAGGGTAGATAGTATAGAACATAGTTCCCTGTACTTGCCTGTAAAAACTAATAATTATTTGATCACATAGCAACTTCCACTCAGAAATTTCACAGACTGACTACCATAAAATCACATAGTTATCATGCAGCCCAAAATAGAAGAATCAGACTCACAGATTTTACCTAAAGATATCCAAAATCCTCATTTCTGCTGGTTATATTTTCCAGCCACCAAAATGCCACGTTCCAAGCACACTGCCTAGCATCACTAGGACCCACAGAGTTACCCTTCCTCACTCACCATGCTGGAGGCATCCAAACCCACCAATGTCTCAAAAAACTTGCCTAGCACAGAGGGCTTCAGCCAAGTCTGCCACAGGGCAATCTGCCTTTCAGTTCAGGGTGCTGAAAGCAGGATTTGACATTCAAATTCTCCCTCCACCTAAAGACCCCATATCCTTTATTGCTTATGAGGCAGCCATGCTGTGGGGTGATGTTCTTTTAATTAGCCTAATTAAGGGGATTTCACACTGCATGGACTAATTCATTAAGCTGCAATAACTCTCTGAGACAAAGCATGAGGAGGATTGCCCTATGCTTAGGGCACTGACCTTAAATAAAGGGGACTCAAGCCTACAAAGCTACAGAATCTACAAGGTGTGAAGAAAGGTACAGCTTTATTCAGATTTACCTAAAGCACCATTTTCATGAATGAAGCGCTTCTAGGCTCCTGTGATCAGGAAAGGAAAATTGGCCTCAACTTAAAAATGATTAAATGTATTGTTCCAAGACACAGATAGATTCATTAAACCAAGAAACCTACTGTGCCTACGCATGTCTTTAAATCAACGTTCCTTGTTGTCCCACAGTTTTGAAACAGAAAGGTGAAAAAATTTTCAGAGGGCACCAAACGATGAACAGTACAAAATGCATACAGATGATGCTTCCCAGGTCAGAATAAATTTGAGACACTTTACCTTCAGATCCTTGCTTTTACTTTATTTTACTTGAGATCCTTCATTTCAGGTAAGTCTAGACATCTCCTATGTGGACCTCTACATGAATATTGGCCATCTAGACTTCTGAGAGAAACAGGCACTTTTATTTTGCTTTTTTTATGGGCCTTGCTAATTAACAGATGAAAGGTATTTTTAAAGGGTGATAATTTTTATAGCACTAAATTGATCTCTCCTACTGTTTTCTAACCCTTAAGCTGTCTCAGATTGATCAACACTATTGTTTCCTAACCCCTCTAAGACTGTAGGGGAATTCCCATCATATTTCAAAGGTCAAAGACACACCCTTGGTTTTTCTTGTGTTTAAAAAAAAATAACAGAAGGTTGTGTAAAGCATTTTGACCCTCATTTCTGTTGACATGAGAAAAATGGCTCTGACATTCCTTAGCAGGGATATGTCCACATACTGTTGTTTGTTGGAGCAGCTGCCTGCTCATAGCATCCAAAATTCAAAGGTAGCTAATGCAGTTAGAAGAAAAGTGGGGGCTAAATGTAGAACTGTTTCACCATCCTCGTGAACTAGATTGCAGCCTGAGAGCTCAATGCCCATGGGAAGTCTATAGTCCTGTTTCCTTTCTGTCAAGCAGAAGGCAAGAGAGAAAGCAACAAGTTCTCCCGTAATGTAGTAAATCCCATTGGTTGAGCTAAAAAGTGCACAAAGCCTTTTCTGCACCAAAATGAGTCCAGCAAAGCAGCCTTTTCTATAGAGAAGTCAAAGCCATGCTGCTGGGCTGGCTGGAGAACCAATGTTTCCTTTCTGACCCATCTTCAGCTACAAATGCAAGCAGCTCTTGCCAGGTAAACTCAAACAGCTCAAGCATTGCCTACTCTTCACCACCAAGTCTCTAGTCAGGCTTTGCATTTTCAATATTTCAATATTTCTTTCTGCCACCAGTTTTAATTCTAATATTGAAAACATGCAACAATGGCTTCTCACTGAAATTTTTAGAGCAGAAAAAGTGCAGCATGTGAATAACATACAATGATCATCCCACATAACGCCAAGGAGATTGTCAGTGCTTCCATCATTCTCCAACCCCACCCTGTCTGGTGGAGAGGATCTCTAGGATACATGTGAATGATATGTCAGAAGAGATGTTGGGAACTTGTGGTATGCTGCAGATTTGTTTAAGCTTGTTACTAATTGTGTTATCACTTATGAACTCTTCTGTCTCTAGCCAGTAGAACTGTCTCTATATAGGATTACACAGAAAAAAACCCCATGGAAAATCTGTACCTTTTCAGGAGACTGAGAAAACTTGTGGGAGTAGATGCTATAAAACCCAGCAAAATCCTGGATAACTAACTCTTCATGCTGCTGGTAAATGTTGAGCACCAGGGTGAAATCAGAAGTGTGACACTTTATGCATGTCTACCTATAGTCTGATCACATTTAGGTTGCAGTGCTGCAGAAGTTAGGTACACTGAATTACTGCCAGGATCACTAATCAGCAGATCACTGCAGAAAGACATTGAAGCTTTTCAGACATGCAGGAATGCGAGAAACATCTAAAATTCTGGTTTCTCCATTGGTCAGAATCAGCTGTGCAAGGAATCTCTACAAAGTACTCTCTTTTGTATGGGGCGGTTTCATCGGTGGCCCCAAGGTTCATGCCATCCTGGCCCAAGCTCCCACTTGCTGGAAAAGAGCCTGGGAGGGGCCCTGGTTCTTGCTCTAAATTGCCCTCTCCACTGGCTGCTATGGAACAAGTTCACAGAGAGTCATGTCTGTGAACATCTGTGCCAGCCCAGGTGCCTGAGAAATAAATTTAAAAAATCATATCACAGTAATGTCAAAGTAATATTTCAGTCTACTTAACCACCTAGATTTTTGGAGCATTGTTACCTACCCTCACTACAAATGTCAGGGTGAGAGTCCTGATGGTGACCCATGGGGTGGTGCATACTCAACGAGGGAGAGATTGAATATTTCACATATTTCATGCATGTCACTAAACCTTCAGATTTTTGTTTCTCATAAAGTTATTCAGAAGTGTGTCAGGATTTGTAGGGGACACTTCTGTAGAAGAGAAAAAGGGTTAATTAATTCAGTCAGTCCATCATTTGGTTAAGTAAGATGTCTTCTTCCAATAAACATTTTTCCCAATAGATCTCCCAGAAAATTTTGTTATTCTGGGGAAAGTGGCATGATTCTTGTTCAGAGGATCTACATGTGCAGAGATAAATATATGATACAGTGTGTTCATCACATCCTCTTCTATGATAGGAGAGTTGACCTTGAGTTTTTTGGTGCTGGTCAGTTCTGAATGGAGGAAACAGAATTAATCAGGTTTTCTGCTGCTGTGGCTAAAAGAAAAAAGTAGATTAGCATGTACTGTAAGTATTGTCCCATGAAAAGAGTCCTGCAGCTTGTTCCAAGAAATCTCATCCATTATGTGTGTTAACTATTAATATGGACTTAATGCCTATCTTTCATTTTAGGGATGGGTTGTGGGGTAATTTTTTTTTCTAGTGTAATGTCTGTTATATTGTTACATAACCTTAATGCTGCCTGTCTTTGAAAAGGCTACGAGAGCTTCCCCCTTTTGATAGATACTCAGAGTAGTTTTGTTTAAGGATGAAATAAAACATCAGGTCATTATGATCTCAGGTATACTGAGGAGAGCTCACTGATAAGGGCTTTTTCACTGATATATGGTAGTTCACTGGTACTTGATCTCTTTACTGACATTTTGACTTGTGCTTTGAAAGGAAAACACTGGCTCTTTGCTACAGGCAATTCAGAGCTTACTGTGCTGCAGTGCCTGGGAGATGTATTGACCAAGATGCACACAATTTGATCATGCTACACAGGAATATGTTCATCACATACTCCATTACGACAGGACGGTTGACTCTGTGTTTTTTGGTATCAGTCAGTTCAGAGTGAGTGGAGGAAAAAGAGTTAATCAAGTTTCTGCTGCTGTAGCTGAAAGAAAAAACTGGATTAGTATTCACAGTATTATCACCACTGCACTTTCAGACCATATAATCTCAGTCAAAGTCTCTTTGGAGTCACTACAATGATTGGGAGAGATAAAAAATAATAATGGGCCATAAACTGAGGAAATATCAGATGAACCCATTTTAACAGACTCTGAATAAAGTTCATTTTAGCCAGTCAAAATCTGAGCTGCATTTGAATCAGAAACATCTCACTGTGGAAATTTTTAGTGTCCATTTGCACTCATCAATAGTACTTCTCCAATCAGTCTGCAAAGAAGTGTCTGATTGGCACTTTTATTAGAAACTGTGAAAGATGTTGTTATGGGCTTATCCAATAATAACTTCTTCCTGCTACTCTCGAGAGCTCAGTCAATCTTATTTAAACCTGCAAGTTCATGAGCTGAGCACCAAGGCTCAGGCACTTCTGTGCAAGACAAAGTACACAGCATGGACTAGTGCTGCCTTGTGAATTCACAAGTGCAGAAGGATGTCTACAACACCGCATCAAAAGAGAAGTCTTTTTCCACATCCTTGAGAACTGAGAATTTTCTTTAAGTACCTTCATTGAGTAGGAGAGAAAGGAGAGGAAATTTTTTTTTTTTTTTGTGACTCATTTCTTAAGGCTATACCTATCACATTGTGTTTATACAACCTTTGAGATCCCTTCTGTACAGTACAGTAACCATTACTCCTTATTTAAACAGTTATTGATGTTTACAAGGTTACCAAGAATTTCCTGTCTGGATGATCTCACAGTCTGTATGCTGCTTTATTCATGCAAAAGACACATTGCAGGAAATAAGACTGTTGCTTTGGACAAAGTGATAAGCTATTGCACAAACTCATTTGTTTGGCCTCACACAGGGTGGACTGGGTTTCTGAAAAGATCTGCCTGCAACAGAGCTGCCACAGCATATATGCGTTTTCCCCATTGGTAGAAAAAAACTCCATCATTCTGCTATTTTGAAACAAATGTGTACAGAGGAAGATAGAAGAAAGGTAAGCAGAGAAGGAAATAAAAAAAGAAACAAGGGGGGAGAGAGAGAGATAATTTAGTTAGTTAAAGGAGATCAAGGAGAGCGCAGTGGGGAGAAGGAAGGAATGAGTCATCTAGGGCTAAGGCTTTGCTACATGGGAGCCCACAGATGAAGCCTCAGTCACATCTGTCAGACATCATCTTGTGTAACTAAAGGTAAGTCTCCTGGTACAACATTCTGCTCTGAAATGGCTAGCAGGGACACTGCATCTGCGTGGCCCTCTACCACCCTCATTAGCAGCATGTCTTGGCATGGCCCATATTGTGCTGGGGAGACAAAATGTGGCACTTTCCCTGAGTCACTTATATTCACATCATGCAACAGCATTACCTTACATCAGAGTTGCTTCTCCCTACAGTCACGCTGTTCAGCACCACTCACATGAAACACACATGAGATCAGCACAGTGAAGCTCATGAGGCACTCTGACACCACAGTAATGGAACAAATAAATGCCTTCACTTGAAGCAGGAGCATAAAAGAAAAGCAGAAGACTAAACCAAAGGGATCCCACAAGCTTCTGTCTCTGTTATTTGTCTCATTTTAATTGCTCCTCCCTCCCCCTCCCCCATGCCCCCATCCTCAGTGACAATTCTAGTTGAGAAATTTTTGAAGACAGGAAAAATCTTAGTACAAAGCCCACCTAAAACATATTAAAGACAAGGTATTTTCAGTATTAGAAATAGTATCTCTCATATAAATTATGCCTAAATTTTTAACTCTTACTCTTTATGCAGGCATTTTCAAGACCCTACTAATTAACATGGACCTCTGGGGCACAAAAATATTTTAATCTAGGCTGACCAAAGCTCTTCCCAATTTATATTAAAAAGAAGTATCATTTTACGTTAGATATATTCATTTCGTTCTCCAATTCATTCTCTCCACTGCTGGTGTTTCTGATCTGTTGCTTCTAATAATGCCAAGCATGAACATTCAAATCACTTTACAGTCATTTCACACCTAAAGGCAGCTGCATCTGGGCTAGAACCCAGCAGGTTTTTCTGGATCTCAGAGGCACTGTGCTCAGCCAGACAGAGATGTCGCCTGAGATCAGGTGAGCACTGTCCTTTCTCTGACATCTGCAGTGGTTTGCTGCATGACTTTATGCCAGTCACTTTTCTGCATCCTGGTCTTTGCCAGCTGCAAATGGAGAGAATGCCACTTCCTGGGCTTTGAGAGCTCTGAACAAAATGCGATAGTCCTTCTTACGTGCTAAGGTCATGAAAGAGTGAGAGTCTCTGTAGTTCAAGTGCTTAAACATATCAGGTTTGCTTAAGGTGATCCAAGAGTCATGCTTACATAAATCAACACTTTTTAGAGAAAGAGAATAAACATTACAGGACAAAGGTGAACTTTCCTCACTTAAGAATGTTTCTCCCCCAATCCCTGGGCTATGTTATACTATATATTATCACTGTCATCAAAAGGGGTGTGTATAAGAACTTGAAAAACCAAACAAACCTGTCTGTAAGGTGTTCCATCTATCACAGTCCTGCAGGTGGCTTTATTTCCAAAGTGCTGGGCTGTGCTGCTGTTACAGCCTCCTGCTCCCAAGACCTACTTCTGGACTTAACTGCTGCATCAGGAGTAATCACCTACCTACAAGTAAGCTCCATTTCTATATGGAAGTCATTGTTTTTAAAAGAGCCGTAGTCTGTCAAAGTGGTTTTGCTGTGGTGATTTTATCAGGAACCCAGCTGATGTACTGCCTGCCGTTCTCATCCGCACATCACCAGTTTTCTCAATGATAAACAATTGACTTTGGTTTAATGAACTAATGGCAGAGACAAGCATGAGCCTCAATAAATACTTTTTAATAAATTAACAATCTAGGCCTGTCTCACTAAATCAAAAGAGGTTGTTTGTAATGTGACAGCTAATTAATAGCTTCTTTGAACCCAGCACCAGCTGGAGTAAAACCAAGAGCTGTAAAGCTCTCCTGTTGTTTAAAAAAAACCTGCCTGCCTCTTCCCCCTTCTATGTTCCCAAAGTGTGTTTGAGCAGATATGCATGTGTGTACATAAACAGCACCAGCTAATAGTGAAATACTATTTGATGTGACCCAAACCAATATCCTGTTTGCATAAAATATTTGAGAAGAGATTATCTTTGCTAATGATATTAATAATTAACATTATTTTCTGGAACATCCATAGTTATATATAAGAGCAGCAGTATAAACTACATATGGGTAAAACAGGATTTTTCCTTCACAAATGGCTTTTGCTGCCTGTCACAGCATGTGGTTAAGCCTGTTGATAGGATTTGAAGCTGGTAGCTTTGCCCCACACCTGTGAGTCCGGGTCTTGTCTTCAGCAGGGCTGAGGCTGCCAATCCACTTCACAAAGTTAGTTTCCCAGCTTGGAGAAATAATTTTTCCTCATAATAAACTACAAAATCAAGCATGTGCCTAGTTCTGAATTTTTCAAAATCCAATGGCTTTGGCTTTGTTTCACACCCCTCTTTGCTTGTAACAGTTCATCCATCTTCCCAGATATCATTTCACCTTGAGAAAATCTACTTTCCACGTTCAAAGAAATGATCATGAAAATTCACAAGCACGGCACTAAATCTACTAATCTGTCATTACCACTTGGATAGTAATGATGCAAATACTAATGACTTCTTACTTTTCTAGCTAAATCTTACCCTGATGGAGGAAGGATTATAATCTTGTAAAGTAACATATTCTTTTATCTAAGCTGTGAGTATTGCCAACTGATCTTTTTTTTTTCTCTCACTAAAAGCACTAGCCTAAAAAAGTGAACAGAGAAATTTTTTGTACCGTAAAGAGGAAGTGAATTCACCTTCCTCTCACTTTTTTTCATTTGCATTTCTAGTAAGAAGTAAGTCTTAAACTCCTGAAACTGTCAGCTAGAAATTATTTTCTGCTGACAACCAGTAGAAATAAACTGTGAAATTGTCCTTGATGAATTTGATGGGAAAATTCTCTCTGTCTTGAGTAGGACTGGGATTTCATTCCAGATGTTTATCTGTATGAATTCTTACATATGAGGAGGCAGGTATAGAGAGTGGGGGAGATACTTTGAGCAGGTTATCTTTGCAATCATTCTTAAAACATGTCTCTCCAAAGATCTGTGGAGATATTCTATTCTCTCCAAAATGGCAATTGGCTTTCAGCAGTTTATTTCTGCCCAGGGTATATTCACAGTGGGCTGCTCATTGCACTGGGAGGATGACTGTTACAGGAACAGGAGTATGCTGGCTGCAGAGGGTGTGGTTGGGGCGATCATTGTCACCACACATATCCTGGAGGTCTCTACCTTTTTTGGAGGTGCTTATTGGGATCATCTACTGCACAGATGTAGGCACATCTCTGACAATGTCCTGTCATTATAGAAGTGGGTTGTCAGTGACTCGTAGTTCTCCCTGTTTTTCTGTGACTTTCTGTCCAGCTCTTCTGCATGTCTCTGTCCTGTCACCACTTGGTGATTAATGAGCAGTAAAATTCTCCTGTTGAAAGAATTCCCATTGACGTCAAGATGGCCAAAATTGTTTTTCCTTTGTGGTGAAAAATTATTGTCTTTTGCACAGATGGTAAGCATGAGCAGGTCTCTAATTCATTGTTTTTCAGAGTGTTGTGGTTTAACCCCAGCCAGCAACTAGGCACCACACAGCCGCTTGCTCATTCCCCCATGATGGGATGGGAGAGAGAATCAGAAGAGTAAAAGTGAGAAAACTCATGGGTTGAGATAAAGACAGTTTAATAGGTAAAACAAAAGCAAAGCAAAGCAAGGAATTCATTCACTACTTCCCATTGGCAGGTAGGTGTTCAGCCATCCCCAGGAAAGCAGGGCTCCATCACATGTAACGGTTATTTGGGAAGACAAACACCATCACGCCGAATGTCCTCCCCTTCCTTCTTCTTCCCCCAGCTTATATACTGAGCATGACGTCATACGGTATGGAATAGCCCTTTGGCCAGTCTGGGTCAGTTGTCCTGGCTATGCTCCCTCTCAGCTTCTTGTGCACCTGGCAGAGCATGGGAAGCTGAGAAGTCCTTGACTAGTGTAAACTCTACTCAGCAAGAACCAAAACATCAGTGTGTTATCAACATTACTCTCATCCTAAATCGAAAACACAGCACTATACTAGCTACTAAGAAGAAAATCAACTCTATCCCAGCTGAAACCAGGACACAGAGACACTTGAGTCAATACACTTGCATTGTAATAAAGAATTGTTGACCTCTTTCTACCTGGCCCTGTGAACTTAAGAATTCTGTGCATAGTAAGCTGGCATCATCTCATTAAAGTACTGGATTTAAGCATTAAAGCAACTGCAGAAAAAAATTAAATAAGCATATTTAGAATTGGATTACATTCTGCAGCAACTCAGAACTGATAAAAAAGCCACAGTTTTGACTTTCTAAGTTGTTGGCAAATAGATACGACATTGGGAAACTTTCTCTGTGTGGGCCATTCAGTCAGAGGAATAAAAAAAATCAGATTGGGAGCATCACAAACTTAAATTCTGGCAGTCCTCTTAGATCTGAGACAGGACCTGGTAGATTCATATGGCTCACTTTCTATGACTTTTGTAAAATTCTATATTCACTGAATATACAGTGTTCACCCAAAAGCACAATTACACACATATTCCATATCTCATCACTGCTTTATTTAGACCAAGATTGGAGTTTTCTTTCAGTTCTGCAATCTATCCATGAAAACTTCTGAATCCTTCACATTTCTTCAGTATACACAGCTATTCGGACAATTTTTGACTTTGTAATAATTTTAGACTACACCTTGATCTTTAAGATCATATTACCCTACTAACCATCTCAGGCGTCTTTCTGCTAGAAATACCCAAGCTGGAATTAGTTATGAAAGGCAGAAGCAGCTTAGGTCTGAAGAAAAGAGCCAAAACTGGCATGAGCAGTTTTGTGTGAAGTCTGAAAGGCAAGAGCCACAATTGGGTCCATTTATGCATTCACAGCAGTTAGTCCATGGAACATTTCCAGTTTCTCCTAAACAGGAAAGCAGACGTGAACTAGAACATAAACCGTGGGTTTAAATTCCACTTAATTCTTCAAGTCGCCTAAACCATCACCATTTCTATTAAATTTCATATGGGAGGTCTAGGGTCTTGGGCATTGTGAGTCTTAGACACAAAGAACAGAGAAATCCATGCATGTATACATATGTGATAGATGTACAAGAGAAAGAGGTGGGCAAAAATTCTCTTCTTCTGTACCTACTTTAGTTCATATCATAGATCATGTTTTCCTCCGCCACTCATTTCTTTCACTGAAATATCACCAGTTCTCAACTATTTTATTCTTCAGTCATCTCACTTTTGGTGCAAGAGCCTTCTTCCCTGAAGTGTGTAACTAGTTTTCTGCATAAATTCTCAGTTTCTAACCTCTTTTGAAAACACATTTTATTCTCAGACTTTGTTAATCTCCTCACACTCTGGACTGGCTGACATCTGTGGCCGTGTGTTACAGACAAAGTGAGTATCCTTATGGCTAGAACGATGTTTTCTCATGTTTGTATGGGGACTTGCTCAAAATTTTTTACCAATGATCTCATTAAACCATAACGTTAATCTCATCTACATGTTTCTAATTATTTTATGGTTTATTCCTCATTCTTATTTTTATATACATAAATTGCATTATCAAGTTCCTAGGAATGTGTAATTACAATAATTTTTACTGTAACTCTACCTATGGTACATTCATCAGCTGCATTGTTCCTGAATTTCTCAGTTCTGTCCTTCACTGCAGTTTTCAGATCATCACTAGCTTCAGCTGAAATTTAGCTGATGGTGGGCAATGGTACCTCATAGATCTAGACATAAACAGCAAGGGAATAATGTCGGTAGCCTTGTAACTTTGGTCCTTAATATTATCTTTTCATCTTCAACTAATGTATTATCTTAAGGTGATGCTGGAGTCAGTAACTCAGAGCACGTTTCTGTCAAACACAATGGTTTGTGATCCCCTGGTGTCTTGGACAGAGTTATTTGGGACAACCAAAGATGACTATACAACCTGTGATCATCAGAAAGGTATGTAGATAGACTCCAATTGAAAAAAATATACAATGAAAAAAACTCGAGGGCGATTTGAATTTAATTCATTCAAGACTAATCATGCAGCAAACAGGCTATGGATTCTGAACCTCCTGCTGGGCCTTCTATTATATGCATTCTATTTTCTAGTCTTACTGACCTTTTCAAGCATATCACCAGCCATGCAAGAGAAAGATGCACAGGAAAAGTAGTAACAACTAGCAGCTTTAATTCTGTTATGCTTTGTGTTGAATTGATGCTTTCCCCTCATTTGAAAAGGTGATACACCTAATGCAAGCAGGAACTTCCAAAGGACAGCATAGTTCATTAAGAGGGGCAGGACAACTATGGCCTCAGATTCTTGACTCCTTTTGTTTACCCCATCTGCTTGAAAACATTCAGCATTTGTCACTGAAAACATTCCCACAATACAGAACTTCAGCTATATAATGGAAGAGTAATTTAATTTGGGAGATTTACAGTTCCTCAAGTGCTCTGGAACTTTGTAATGAATATCAGTGACCAGATAGATAAATACACACTCAGCTGGTGAAAACTAGGATTCTGAAAGCCACCAGAGAACTGTATGGCTGTAGAAACGCATCTGTAATAATGCAAGAGTTCCCCACTGCCAAATTTGCCAACATTAAGCATGCAATCCTCTAATTGTGCATATGGAAACCCTACACTTTACCAGGCCATGCATCTCATGTGGGCATGCCAACTCTGTTTGAAGGAATTAATTCCAAATGTCCTGGTGTCATGCCAGGTCCCTGTTCAGAAGCTTAAGTAAGCATTACTTGTTAATCTTCTCCCTTCTAAACAGGTGGTTTAAATTCCTAAACAGTCCTGATATTCTTCTCTGCACTCAGGCTGAATTCAACAGGTTCTGAAAAGAAAGGTAGCACAAGCCACTCATGTTAGTGAGCTAAACTTTTGGTGAGAACTGGGAAAAAATTATGGTTTATGTGACTTTTTTCTCTTCAGAAGCTATTTTTGTCCTTTTAAATGAGAACACTGCTGGTCTTACAGAAAAGTCCTTTCCTGCCAAGGCACAGTTTGAGTAATAAAGAACAGAACTTTCCACATGGCTTCTGAAGTCGCTAATCCATGACCAATGAGGATGTAGTGGGGTTTTTTTTCTATATTGCTAAGTTTGACATATGAGGTAGAATATAAATCTTCTTGCTTCAACTAAATGGTTGTATTTAAAGCCCTGCAGGAACTGAATTTTTATATTTTAAAAAAACGTATTGTTTTAATATTAGTTTTAATTCCAATGTAGAACACAATTCTAAATTTCATTTGAAATCACAGAAATCACAGAAAGTATTCTGTTTTAAAATTTAAACATGCATTTTTAAATATCTGATGTGAGTCAGCTTGAAGTTAATTTTGGATCAGTCAGAATAATTCTTCTTCTTTTGCCTTGATTTTTATTATACATTTGTCTGTTGTTCAAGCGTCTTCCACTTTTTAAATTAAAAAAAAAACCCAAACACAAAATCCACAACACTGAAATTGAAATAATCCTGCGAGAACTTCTGATATCAGCAGATCAGCATTTGCCAAAGGCAAAGCAGCGTGTCTGAGGCATTTTGACAATTTCTAGCTTTACTGCAGTCCGTTACTTTTTAACAGTATATGATCTGTGACTCTACGGCTACACAGCTCTGAATTCATCCAGGTGAACAGTGGTGCAGCATCTATACCCCAGCAATTCTGTTAAATTGAACTCCACATGTAGTTAAGTGCAAAGCTCCCTCAGCTCTTAAGACACACAGCTTTGTGCAACAATCAAGTCAGATTGCCTCTTGCTAAGCAAGATGAGTTGAGGAAATAACTAGCCTTTTCTGACCAGGATAGGAGCTATATTTCTTCCTCCACTTGTTTTTTAGTGCTCAGTTTTTGATGCTTTTAGGCTTTCCAGGAGTCCTTCATGGTTACAATAATTTCTCTCCTGAATCAAATTTAAACCAACCTGTGAATTCTCTTATCATTTCTTCCACAGCAGCCCAGAAGTACATTTAACATGTCTAGCACTCACAAATAAACCACTGCTGCAGTGCCACCAGCATTGCACAAACAGCCCTTGAACAGAAAAGTAAGTACTTTGCTCTGTAGCCAGAGGAGAATGTAGGTCAGCATAATAACATCCAACCTACACTTTCTTCTGGTGACAGTAACAGGCTTAAGGACTGTGATCCCTATGTCTTTTGAAAACCTGTTTTGTACTTGCTAGAAACAAAGTAGCTCAAGGTTAAACAGATGAAAAAGGGAAGGCAAGACTACCTAGAAACAAACAGATGAAGACCACTGATTTACAGGCTATTGCTGGGCTCTGCCCCTGTGCTAGAGCACTAGTATTTTTATGTATGAGCTAGAAGTAAGTTTCTACAATATTTTCTCCAAAAATGTGAAGTTATTCCAGCAAAGCCAATCACAGACAGGACCCTGGCTTAGGTGCAGCCATCCCCATGTTCCTATGAGAAGAACTATAGGGTTAGTTTGCCTTTACAGTTCCCATAGTAGTCATTTTAATGTTTTTATTTTCTGGCAATCAGAATATATCAGGATTTGTATTAAAAAAGGATGCCCCTCAAATATAAAGTGGAGGAAGTTAAAATCTATGACAAGAAAAATATTGTGTCATTTTAATTTCTTCCCTTTGTTTTCCAGCATTGGGTGAAAAGGGGAAAATAATACAGAAAATACACAGAAATTCTAGCTCCAAAAATTAAAGCATTATGCTTAAATGACATATAACTTTTCCAGCTAACAAAAAGGTGGGACAAATTATATAGGAATGATTTGTCTGCCCTGTATTAAAACTGGGCTACAGACCATCCAGTTTTGTTATGGCTGATAGCAGCATTTCCCCCTGTTGTAAGCACACATACTAAATTAGCTTGCCTGCATATGCCATGGAGAAATCAGTGCATCCCAGGAAAATCTGGACAGCTGTCTTTTATTTGGCCTATGCTCCTGAACTTACTTGAGACTTACTCCCTTCCTTCACTTTGCCTGCCACCACTGATAAAACCACATCCCCCACAAGGCAGGAGACTCATTTCAGCTGTGTCACCTTAGCTAGGGTATATGAATCAAGTCTATTGATTGAAACAACCTGTGCAGTCTGGGAAGATTATGTCAACAAATGGCATTCCCTGAGGGCTGGACATTGCCCAGCAAAGAAGAGTTTAAATACCCAGGCTCAAGGAGTACAGTAAGATAGTCAATGCAGCTGAACAGGCAGTGTAAATCACCTTAAAACAGTGGAAAGGGCAAGGTCTGAACTCTGTGCTTTCTTCTCCATCCTCAGCTGCCCACAATCATCCTGCCAGGTATTCTCCTCCCCTGCCCTCAACCTAAAGTTTTAGGCACAGTTCTGGTATGCTCCTGTCACTGGGGATCTACCTGCCCCTACCCTATCTTACTGCATAGCTTTTGCCCTCATGTTTTTGTATGGTGGTATAAAATTCTACCTGCCCCTTTCTTTTTCTCTAAAAGAAAAATTGAAAATCTCTCCTAGAGCCTCTGTCTTTGGCTGATCTTTTCTTCCACAGTGCCATAATACCTTGGTCATGTCCACCATTTAGAAGATGGGAAAGCTCCATGAATGCTTAACTCTGATATGAGAAATAAAAAACAAGAGTACATGCAAAGGCAAGGTCTTGGTGTCAGCAACTTTTAAATGCTCATCATATACTGAAAGGGTTAAAAACTACAAGAGCAAGAAGGATGTTGTAGATACCTTAGTCACTGAATTAGATCAGAAGACACCCTGTTGTGATTTAAGGATGTTGTGAATACCTTGTTAGACTTGAGGGTGGTCTGATGTGATTTAGGGAGTAGCTAGAAGAACAGTTATAAGATAAGGGGGGCTCTGGGATAATTTCATTACAGACAACTCGGCCTTGGGAGAACAGAAGCACGGAACCATGAAGATAGGAAGAAACAGAAGAATGGCAACAATAGTCTTGAAGGACAACATCTACGTGATCCTAGGACTGAGTTTGCGCAGAAGCAAAGGTCAATCAGCGAACACATTGAGGAAGACTACGAGCCTTCATCTGAAGACCCCCAAAGACCACCACAAAAGATGACTGCACATGCAAATCAGATATTTACATATGTTAATACGTTCCTGGAAATCTCGTGTTTATGCATAATAATTCTCGGAAATCTTATGAACATGTATGATTGTATAGTATATATTCTCTAAAAGTTCAGTAATTCTTTGGAGCGCTTATGGTGGAGAATCCCCAGTGCTGCCCAGTGCTGCAGTAAAGAATACCTGCTTAATAGTAACTTCGTTGCTATTGAGTTTTATTTCAGGGACTCTCTGAATACTCCGTTTCTCCCTCGGGGAGATTTGGACTGTGAGGAGAAGCATCCGTGGATTTTTGTATCAATACAACAGTGCTTCAGGGGGCCCTGGAATATTAAAAAAAATCTGAGCCATTCCAAAGCCAAAGCAAACAAGGAAACTAGACCAGATGAGTGCTATTCCATGAAAGAAACATGCTGTGCCATTTATATGGCAATGTAAATATTGCCAGCAAAGCTGATAGTTATCGCAATCAAGTCAAAGTTTCAAGACCAATGGTCAAAATATTTCAAAGTTATTCACTGTACCTGTGAATAAACAAGCAGAATAAACAGTTCTGCTTTTCTTTCATGTTGCCTTAAGATAGAAAAAATGAACAATCCAACACTCTTATAGATAGAAAAACAAAGCTGTGACCTTGTCACTTGGCTGTGTATTGCACACAAATAGAGCGAAAGCGTCTGGGCTGGCTTGCTGCAGCAGTTCATGTAGTGGCCTGTGAAACACAGGGCTAGATTCATTCCCAGCCCCACAGGGAGGCCCCTCTGCCAGTAAATCTGTCTAGCTGAGGATGTGGTGATGTTTCAGTTTTCCTAAGGGGGGCTGAATGCTGTTGGCAGAGGATTAAAAATAAGTATGCCTGATCCAGAAAGGGATCAATTCAGCCTTCTGCTTTTCTTGAGCAGCCTCTGAAGTTGGGATTCCTGTAGATCTCAAGCCTAATTTTAAAGCTATTTTCTTTTCCTGGCAGAAGCCTGGTGCTCCCAGACCCCCATTCTCCCCCAAGGACACCTTCAGACTTTGACATAGCCAGGTGTGCGCAGTCTTCAGGGCTCATAAAGCCAATCCAATGTCAAGTTCATCTGATTTTCCTTTTAAATAAGAAGCTGAAGAAAATCTGAGATTCAAATATCCTCAAGGTATAGATCTCAAAAGTCAGGCCCAGAGCTTCTGCTCAGCTCTTGGCTTTGCTAGGATACCACAGTAGCATCTCAGGGTTTAAGACACAGCATCCAGTATTACATATAATTCTGTATGTGCATACATATGAAGGTATTCATAGCATGGCAATGATTCATGAAAGCAACCACAAATTCCTCTGTAAACTTTTAGGACTTATAATTAGAAGTATTAATTACTTTACAGAAGTCATGCAGGATGCAAGATCCATATTTCAGTTATTCTGTCATAATTTCGAACCCTTTGAATTAATTTTACTATTGAAACTCATCCAGCCTATTTGCATCATTTTGCACTCTGAACTGGCTGTCTAGACAAATGACAAATACAATTCACTTGGCTTGCAGTGGTATCATAACCTATTTTGAATTACATTTTCATATAAGCAATGCCTAAAATCAAATGTTCAGGATTCGTTTGAAAATGAAATAATAAATAATGGATGACTGGACTAAGAAACTGTGAAATATAAGTCAAGTGTAAGATGTTGTGAGATGTGAAAATAAACTAAACCTTTTCTGATTTCTTTACGCTACTCTCATTAACATGTTTGATTGCCTTTCTATCGTTATTTACTGTTCTGCAACTGTGCCACTACAGTGATATAATAAATATTACAGATAATATATTTGTCCTGGTTTCAGCTGGGATAGAGTTAATTTTCTTCTTGGTAGCCGGTATGGGGCTGTGTTTTGGGTTTAGGATGAGAACAATGTATTTTTTGGTTCTTGCTAAGTAGTGCTAAGTATTGCTAAACAGTCACTAAGTAGCGTTTACACTGGTCAAGGACTTTTCAGCTTCCCATGCTCTGCCAGCTGCAAGGGGCGCTGGGAGGGGGCACAGCCAGGGGCGCTGACCCAGACTGGCCAAAGAGTTATTCCATACCATATGACGTCATGCTCAGTATATAGGCTGGAAGAAGAAGAAGGAAGGGGAGGACATTCGGCACAATGGTGTTTGTCTTCCCAAGTAACCATTACGCGTGAAGGAGCCCTGCTTTCCTGGGGATGGCCAAACACCTACCTGCCCATGGGAAGTAGCAAATTAATTCCTTGTTTTGCTTTGTTTGCGTGCGCAGCTTTTGCTTTACCTATTTAACTGTTCTCTTTTACTTTACTTCAGCTATTAAACTGTTCTTATCTCAACCCACGAGTTCTCTCCCTTTTACCCTTCCGATTCTCTCCCCCATTCCTCCAGTGGGGGAGTGAGCGAGCGGCTGCGTGGTGCTTAGTTGCTAGCTGGGGTTAAACCACGACAATATTAAAAATCAGTTTAGAATCCTTAAAGCTCCTAAAGCAATAATCTCTCAAGGCTGGGATTCCTGTAGCTGCTTAAGAATCTCATCTGAGGGAAATTACTAGTCATCTTTAAAATGTTTAAAATAATAGAAACAAATTGAGTAATGAATGAATGAAAATAATGATTCCAAGGTGCAAACTTGAATTCTGTTTTCCCTAAGTGTTATCTGAATGGACAGTGTTATCAGAAAGGACATATTCTTGCCATTGCCTATAATTCTTTTAATCACCCAAAAAAGGTAGCTGCATACGCACAGCCATCCAATAGAAGACTGCAAGATTAGGCCTTCGCATGCATGTAGCAGTCTAGCTCACAGAAAGAAAAAGCAGAGCTTTTTAAAGAGTATGGCCATTGCTATAAGCCCAACCAGCCTCGATAATAGGAGCCTGTGTTTTGATTCTAGAGAAAAATTGTTCGAGTCACAGATTATGCTTGTTAGCTGAAGTGTATAGGTTTATCATACCAGGCCTAGATTTTACATCAGTAATAGTTAAAATATATTTTTCTAGAAAAAAAATAATTTTTTATTGCAAATATATACATATTTCTACACATTTTTCATGGTAAATGTATTGCTGAAGAGAGAAGCCTGTTAAAAAATTGGGCATTTAATTGGCAAAGGTTATAATTGCCTGGCTGGATTACTTAGAAGCTCTTTCACACTTCCTTTTATCTGTCAGAAATGTTTCTCCAGTGATAAGTGGGTTAAGAGTAATATATTTTTCAGTTTCTAATAAAAATAAAATATTCCTTACGATGACATTAACAACATTATTTTAGATGAAAGGAGTGAAAGAACTTGCTGGAATTATAAGAAAAATACTAATAAATTAATAGTATTTACCCATCTGCCTCAGAGTGTAGCTACGTGTCTTTGAATGAGAGTACTTTCACATCTAAGACCTGAGGTTATTTTAGTGTAGGAATGCATCACTCCTTTTTATCTCAGAGTTCTCACAAATTCTATACTCTGACCTTTTTTAATTTTTCTGAATTGCCATTTTAAGAGGCACATTTTCTTTTTTTTATGTGTAAGCACTTTCTCCTGAAATGTCTCACAGAATTAATATGAATATTTGAAATACAAAAGGCTGTGACAATAGGAGACAGAAAAATGCAAAAAGCAGGGCTCAATATGTTCTAGAGGAATAAGGAAGGAAGAGGGATTATTTTTGCTTGAAACATGCTTATTAAAATGAAGTGCACCATGAGTTTTGCATTGCAATGTTCCTCTTTCTTGTCAAATATGTTGCAGATTGTTATTCTTTCTGGACATCCATCCACCCAGAATGCTGGAATAAGCACAACATCTGTGAATGGCTGCAGTTTTGCTGTGACCAGTACAAACTAGATGCCAACTGCATTTCCTTTTCCTACTTTAATAGCAATGGCTTACGGTTGTGCAACATGACCCAGGAAGAGTTCCTAGATGCTGCAGGCATTTGTGGCGAATATTTGTATTTTATCTTACAGAATTATCAGGACGCACGGTTAGTGTTCCAGAAATCAAACACAAAACAAAAAGCATTGCATTTTTGTGTGAATTTCACGCTAACAGAAAATGTGGGATCCACAGCCTCGAGCACTGAAGAAAGGAAAAATACAGAGGCTGCTTAGATACTGCATTGAGGAGCAAGCAGAGGACAAGCTCAATGTGAATTTAGACCTCACAATCACACACAGACCAGGTTGGCTCTGTGAGCCAGTCAAATCTCCAAGCAGACCCCAGCACTGCTCTCTCCTTGGCCTTTCCACTGAAACTGGTCAACCTGCATAATCTGAGGGAGATTTACATCCTGACTGGATATAGAAAGACATAATACATTGTTATTCCTGTAACTCAAAGTAGTGAAGGTTGCTCTGCTACCTAAGTAAGCAAGAAATTTTGTTTGATCGGGTTATTATCAGTGCATATTGCACTGATAATCCACCTCATTAGTAGTAGGGTTAATGATGCTCTTGAATGGAAACAATTTTAATTTATTATTTTCAACCTTGTCTCGGAAGATTTATTACTGCTTAAATGAATTTAGGTTTAAAAACTAAGTTATTGACAGCTCTGTCTAAGTGAAATAGAAGTGAAATCTCTGCTGCAGATACCCTTTCTCTATATTCACTACTTCCCAAAGATTAATTAGTGTGTACGCCAAGCTAGGGTAATTCTACCAGGGTCCATTGTGATGATATGAGCAAAAGAGTTTCCACTAAGCAGAGAAATTCAGAAGGTCATATCATTTTTTACAAGGAGTCACATGGAAAAGATGAGGGGTAATGGGTACAAGTTACTCCTGGGGAGATTCCGATTGGACACAATAGGAAAATTTTTCACAATGGGAACAATCAGCCGTTGGAATAATCTCCCGAGGGAAGTGGTGGATTCCTCAACATGGGACGCTTTTAAAATTCATCTGGACAGGGTGCTGGGCCATCTTGTCTAGACTGTGCTTTTGCCAAGAAAGGTTGGAGTAGATGATCCTTGAAGTCACTTCCAACCTGGTATTCTATGATTCTATGCCCTAACAATGAGAAACTGAGGAGCATTTTAGCTGCCCTGAGCCCTCAATGGCTCAAGCCTTCTCTGGCTTAGGGGAGTATCTGACCAACCTGGAGCCATAGAGCTGCTGGAAAACGAAGAAAGGCTTAGGCATGCAGGTCCTGGAAGGGCCCGTGGGAGGTTACGCTGCCAGCAGCTCCCAATGGTGAGCAGCTGCTGGGTCACAACGTGCTGGAGCTTAGCCAGCCTTCGCTGGTCCCCTACCCACCTCTCAGCTGCTCAACGGGAAAAGCGGCTGGCAAGGCACAGAGGACCAGAAAGGGAGAAGGCAGCAGCAGAAGGTGACCTGGGTACATGGTGAACATGGAGGGGGGGCAGGCTGAAGCTGAAAGGAACAGTAGCATTGACAGACTGAGAAGACCAGAGTCAAGGCAGTGCATAAGAAAAGATGTGGATAAGCCTTATCAAAATGAAGTAGGGTTGTGCAGTGACTGAGAGTGTTGCCAATAGGACAGGTAAGACTGGGAGAGGTGAACAAGACTAGAGGCTGCCAGAAGAACAAAACAACCCTGTGTTTTAGATTGGCACTGCTCTCCTATGGGACTGACAGCCATCTCTCTCTTCCACCCAGTGTTCATGTATCATGTCAGACAGGCTATTCAGAAGATGATTAAATGCAGGAGATAAGGATGTTATTAAGGGAATTAAAGAATACAGAGCTGGGAAGAAAAGCTCATTAAGAAAATTAACTTTTTGTAGTCAGTGCAGACATTGAACACTTGGCAGTAAATGAAATGCAACAGATCATGCATATCCACCTTTACGAATTGTGTAGGGCCTGTGAGGAAAGGCAGTATGTGGTCCGGTCATGTAACCTTGCCACAACATACTTAAGCAATCGACAAAACTATGGCTGCACAAGCAGATTTAATTCTAGCTTTTCCAGTTTCACATGCCAGACTCACAACATGAATTAAGTTTCTTGAATGCAGATTTCTATGTGCAATGCATTTATTTATCTGTTGTGAATGTAATGACTCCTTTACAAAGGTGATACAGTCCTACTAACGCAGACAAGTTCCAGCCCCCTGAAGATCTGATTTCCAGCTGTAGAGATGATTTTTACTTAGGGGAAGGAGGGAAGACTGCAGGAGTAATTTTAAAGGAACAAGGAGCTGAATGAGAAAGGACTAATCTAAGTGTAAAGAAGGGTAGAGAAAATGTGATGTAGATGACAGCAAAAACCAAATGTAAAGGGACCAGAGGGAAAGGATACTTAATACACATGGATCATGTGAACAGAGACATACAGACATGATGCAAAGGGTAAGAAATGCCCCCCCACCCCAGATGTAGTCAGAGTAGTGAGAGGGACAAATGGTTTTAGCAGCAGATAAGTTGAAAAATTATTTCATGGTTTTATAGTCTGCATTTTCTACAACTTCTACTCTGAGCTATAGTCACAAGCAATGATGCAAAAGGCCAGGACTTGGCTTTAAATTTCAGATCAGAAGTTATTCTTGTGAAGAAAAGAACTGAACACTGGGTTATGTTTTTCTCTTCTAGGCATTTCCTTTTTTACTGATGCAGAAGAAACAAAGCCATCCCATTATGTTTGTACATAATAAGCTACATTCAATGGGAAACACCATATTCAAACATTAGCAATATTTAGCAGTTCAAGAAATTTCTAAAAATGAAAACTCCAGGCCATTCACTTCTGTAATGCTTTTCCTGAAATACCTGCAGTATGCAGAGAAGTGAAGATTAGCAGATATCCCAACATTTCTGAATTGGTATTTTGAAGGGAAGCAGGATCCCAGGAGCCTTTGTACATACACTGAGGCTGCAAGCCAGGCACTGAGCAGTGCAAAGCTGTTGTTTTGTGCATAGTTTCCAAAAGGGCAGAAGCATGGCTTCATTTCCATAAGAATACTTTGAATTTTTGCAGGAGGTGGTACAGCTGGTGGACTAACATACTGTCAGAAATACAGATCCTGTTGATCCTAAGCACAGCTGAGCTTGCTGTTTATCTGCTGAGGAGGTAAACAGGAAAGCTAGCAAAGTATCAGATCTCTGACTATGCCTAAGCGCAATCAGTAGTCACAATCAGCACAATCTGTAATCACTGAGTTCTGACCACAACTAGCTCTCTCAATCAGCTCTGGGGTACTAGTGCTTCTGGCTGGATTTACCTGTGTTCCACATCAGGATTTAGGCAATGTGGTATACTCCCTTGGTCAACCCCTTCAGCCAATAAAAGCATACTCAACAAACTCATTGACATGAAAGACTCCAGTGAAAAGAAGCAGTCAGAAAAAAATATATCCCAGAATACTGTCTTACCAATTCTAGCTGATGCTCTTCTGGGCCAGCAGCAGACTCCGAATATGCTATGAAGCCTTCATAACTGAAACCATAAGCCCTTCAGATAGCCCTGTATGTACACAGACATCTTGCTTCCATCTTTTTGTGAATATTATGGTTTCACATGCAGCAAAATAAACTCTTGGAGGTCAGCTCTTAGAAACATAAACACAATGGGATATAAGAATATAAAGCTGTGGCCCATCTTCACTAAAGTTATTTTTATTTTATTATTTTATTTTATTCTTTTTAGTCCCTACTTTTTATCCAGTGAAATGGATTTGTGGGTCTGTGGCTTATTTTGTAAGAACTCTCACTGGTCACTCTTCTCACTAGGTGTGTAGAGCAGATATAATTTTTTGTAGCCACTAGAGTCGTGAAACACTGGAACGGGTTGCCCAGAGAGGTGGTAGATGCCCCATCCCTGGAAACATTCAAGGTCACGTTGGATGGGGCTCCAAGCAACCTGATCCAGTTGAAGATGTCCCTGCTCATTGCAGGGAGTGGGGTGGACTAGATGACCTTTAAAGGTCCCTTCCAACCGAAACCATTCTATGATTCTATGATTGCATACAAGTATTGTTAGCAGACTTCGATAATCCTTCTAGTTGCATTCATTCATTATCTTCTTCTAATTGCTCTCTGCACCACTACAATATTGAGACAGACACTGTTGAAGTGTTGGTCACTTGTGCAAGCATGCTGTCTGCTGAGGCAGTTTTGACTTTTTAGAAGCACTGCACAACACTAAACCAAGAAATAGTCAGGCTGCACATCACAAAGAGGTACATTTCATCCATGCGCATCATATGCCAAATTCCACATCTGCAGAATCCAAGTATTTTGAACAGATCATTGACAAAAAAATTCATGTTTTGTTGTGCTGCAATCCATACAGTAGTAGCATGTTAATTATTCACTTGGGTTTACCTTTGTGCTAGAGCTTTATTAAAGAGATAAATTTAGTAGCTTACAGTCCCACTTTGATTTAATGCTGCATGGCATTTGAATAGGTGACCTTTTGACCAAGTTGCCACCAGACTCAAGACTTCCTTCTTCACTTCTCACGTTATTCTGCAGTTCAGCCCCAGCCTGTGATAAGGCAGGTGTGAGGGCAGGTAGCATCAACAGCCAAGAATGTCACAGTCATGGTAGAACAAGTAAGTACATATCAGAAAGTCAAAACTGGAGTTAAGATTACACAGGCTA
This sequence comes from Theristicus caerulescens, assembly GCA_020745775.1. Taxonomy (NCBI): domain Eukaryota; kingdom Metazoa; phylum Chordata; class Aves; order Pelecaniformes; family Threskiornithidae; genus Theristicus; species Theristicus caerulescens. The sequence continues at coordinate 21,820,945 of CM036564.1, read as the reverse complement.
TGTTGCTCTAATTCTCCAGCTCCATGCGATTATCAAAAGAAACTTGACACCACAAACAAACAAAATTTCACTGAGGTTTGGCTTTTAAGTACTGCAGGCTCTCACGATTTTATAATTAGACTTAAGGTACTTGGCATTTTTCTTAAAACCACATTTCCTTTTCTGTTTACCTTTTTGAAGTGCTTCTAGCTATCTTAGTGGCAGAGTTACTGGAAAAACATAAGCTGAAAATAACTTAAAGGCTTTAAATGCAGAAAAGCAAATAAGAAACCTCAGATATTTTTATAATGGTCATTATTCTTTTGTTGCTCTCAGGATTTTGGGGGGCTCTGACTCATGATTTTTAAATGCTTGCAGTCAGTGTTGGGATTAAACATTCATTTAACCCCCAACACCTTGATTAGCTAGTAACTAATCTGAAGTTAAAGCAATAGCTTCATATAACAGCTCTACCGGCTTTTTTAATAGAGTCCCATTATTTATAGCACATCTGATGCTCAAACTTACTTTTGAACTGAGCTGAAATAACAGAGAGGTGTCTAGCAATGCTGGGAAATAGGCTTTGCAGCTCCTCATACTATTGTCTCATTTTCAGTCAAGCCAATGTTTGTTACAATCTTTCACTTAAAATACTTTAAATGAACTTGAAAATTGCTTTTAAGACATCAAGTAAAATACTGTGTTGAAGTAATTGATAATCAGTGGAGCAGAAGCTATGAACGGCATAAACTTTACAAAACAGTAAAATTCAGTAGTTTCTGGAGTAAAAAACAGATTCTAGCACCATATCTGTTTGCATGATCCTATTTATTTTTTTCTGGAGCAAGTAATTTGAAGCCAGTTACAGAGAGGCAATGCAGTAAAATTTTCAAAGTTAAATTGAGATAAGTGCAATTGGTTTGTGAGGTTGACAACCTGATAACAAAATGTACTGTAAATATAATTCTGCCTTAGTACTTTGGCATGAGTAAGGAAACATCTACTAAATATCTGTCTTCTTCCTGTTCAAGACCTCCAGAACTCTCATTTGTGGAAATTTGTTAACAGGCAACAGGCCCCCTGATTTCAGTTGACTTCTACCTCAGCATTCATTTTTCAGGCAACAGGCCCCCTGATTTCAGTTGACTTCTACCTCAGCATTCATTTTTCATAACTATCCTGAAAACTCAGGGATGTGTGTGGGAGGGGGGTGGGTGGTGGGGTGTCTGATTACTTCTTCATGTTTTTTCTATAGGTCATGAGATAAGATCCCTTCCTGTTTGTTACTAAACAATATCATAGGGCTAAAAGTAAAGCAGCACAGAATTGTAACGCTACTGATGACAACAAAGCTATCACACTTTACCTGATTTGAGAATTTTAGACTATATGTTTGCCAAATGATGCCCACAAAATGACCCTTTTTGCTGTAGCAGTAACATTGGTGGTTTCATCTGAACTGCAGTCATCATAGGGAAAAAATACAACCTACCAAAACCCACATTTCTTTGTAATTCTTGTATCTTTCAAACAGTGGAAGGCATACTCCAAAGCACATGGGAAAGTTTAAAGCTCTTTAAAATGAAAAGAGCAATTTAAAAGAAAGAATGGGGCTCTCTGACTGCAAAGAACAAATGACTTGTGCTGCTCTCCTGTCATGAAGTCCATGTAAGGAACTCCTCTAATGTGACTTCTACTACCACCTTCTGCAGTGTTTTCTTTTCTTTCCCCCCTGCAGTTACTATTATAAAACTGGCATTTTGGAACGAGTAGACAGAAGGTTGGTGTACAAGTTGGGAAAGAATGCCCACGGATGGCAGGAGAACAAGATATGTACTGCCCCATGCTTCCTCCTCAGCATGAAACATGCCACAGCCTGAATGCTCCAGCTGCAATGGATACTTGAGGGAGAGTTTTTCCGCTCCCTCTCTCCCCTCTGCCAGTCTGGATGAATTCATTGTAGTCTGCTTCAAGAGAGAGACTAGAGCAACAAAAATAGCACTTGAATTTTAGAGTTGTCTTCCCCTTTGTGCTTTCTTCCAAGCACCATCTCCTAGTACAGCTGTAGGAATATCCTTACTGCTGCTCAAGAGATAAGGATTAATTTTGATATTTAAAACCTCCCCGTCTCTCTCTGTAGCAGCCAATATGTCCACTGATAAGCATTGAATTCCTCCTCGTTTCGCTGCCATTCAACAGAGATTGTTTAGGGACATTTCCCAGTTAGGTTCATACACTTCAGAAGAACACAGAAAATTTTATTTCATTTCATAAGTAAACCACTTTTCTGATCGATTCTACCCTAAACCATTGAATTTCTCAGATATGCTAGAAATCAGTATGTTGCCCAAAATGAACCATTCAGTCCTCTCTATTTGTCTGGGTTTAATATGTTCAGTCAACCTAGTTAACAAAGAAATAAAACTCTATTCTGAATTATTTATCAAGCAGCTACCTCTTTTGACTACTAACTCCATCTATGCAAATATATTAATCCATACATACTTGGAGTATTTGGTTTTTTTGAACCTAAAAGAGTTCACTACTATTTATCACCATTCCTTGTGTTATATTGGTGAGTTGCAATTTATCACACAATATCAATTCTGTTATTTGGCAGAATGAATGTAATTTTCATTGTAAGGAATTTTGAGGGGAAAATATTCACTTCTGTGAAATCCAAGTTCAGTTTCTACAAATTCTCAGGCATGGAAGTGTGAATTTTCCTTCTATTAACCTTCATGAAGGTGAATTCAAATCACTTTTGCATTTGGAAGAAGCAGTTCTGGAAAGAGTACAAGCATTCACTAATGTAAATTAATTCTGAAATGCAAATAAATACTTGTGGAGAAGTTTCTGTAGAGCTTTTGCCCATGTCTTTACAAATATAGGTTTAATTCTTCAAAGCAGCCTATGACATACAGTTGTACATATACCAATAAAAATTAATGAGCAGTAAGTGCCCTCAGCTGCTCCATACATCAACTTTACAATATATAAATTGGTTAGAATGAAAGGTGCTATATGAAAATTCAGCTGCAGTTTGTAAAACATCATAGGCGTTCAGTAGTTTTACTGATGTTAGTTTTTCCACATAATAAATTTAAGCAACAACTGTAAATCCATCAACAATTTTAGGTGTACCACAAGTGGCATTCAGGGAGTTTTGATGGGCTCTGGTTTTGTTTTCCAGTGGATGGCTCTGCAGCATGTTATTCCACATTACCTCAGTTCACTGTTGAGTTCCTTTGTTCCTTAGCCCTAGAAGTCTTGTTCTTCAGCACAGAAAATTATAGTAGTGTCTCCAATAGCAATTGTGTTTTACAGAAAGCATTTGGTTTAAGAACTGGGATTATCAATTAAGTGCTGCTGCTGCAATACCATTTTAGGTTGGTACCATACTACACAGGGTTAGTGGGCAATAGCTGGGATATAGGATGGTTGTTACTGACTTTACAACATAGATCATGTCCTGGATTCATCTCTACCTACCAAATGTTGCAAAATTCAGATTAGAGATGACTATCACTGAGGTTTCTTCCAAAAATTATGCATATCTGTTTGGATATTCTCCTCTTACTCCTGTTTTTAACCATTTGTTTTCTTTTTCTGCATAACAGCAACACACGTTCTGCCTGAGAGATAAATCCCTTGAGGATATGAATACAGTATAAAGGGCATACTGTGAAAAATGCTCTAATTTTATTGCAGCTGGCTATTCCGTAATATGAGACAATTACTTTGCTAAAAGAAAAATCATCATCCACAGCCAAAACAAGGGCACTAAACCCTACATAAAAATGTTTCTCAGTCTTTGTCAAGACATAGGACTGAGGGATAAGAAATTTCAGAATATATTTTACTACCTAAAATGCACAGATGTTGTAAAAATATATTCTGTTCGGGCTGCTAATTAAAGTCAAACCTTCAAAATCTTGAAAATTTGCAGGAATTACCTTGTGTGTCCTAGTCTGATGCTGCTCAGCCATCATCATGGACAAACCCCACCCAGGTGACCCTCCTTTTGATCTATCCTTTGCCAAGTCAAAGAGACATTCATCAACCACAAGGCCCTACTGCAGTTATGCAGATTTACTGTAAAGGTGTTTTTAAAATGTGAATGACTGTGAAATACCTACTTCTCTATTTATATAATTTCCCTCTAACTACAATTTCCTAACAAAGTGAATGAAATATTTAATATACAAGACACATGCCTTTTTTACATTCATGTTTTCCTAATCCATAGCAGAGGTGCTCCAGACACCTCTGCATTTTTATGAACAGGTATCTATAACCCAAAGACAGGAATGTTTCAACAGCCCATCTTTTGGTGTTTTTCTTTTGCACATAATGGCTTAATTTAAAGAGAAAAGCTGCACTAATGGATAACATTATTCACAAGCTGTGAGGTCTCTGAAGCAGCCTCCTCACGCAGCACACTGGGGTTAGTGGGTACCTCTGGGTTAGCAGTGCTGTAAGATGTACAAGGAGCAGGATGTAGAAGTGCACCAATGCCTACATTGCTGCTAGGGCACCACAGGGCCAAAGATTCTAGTGGCTCCCCAGGGCCTGGCAGGCATGGCCTGCCCCACTGCACTGACAGTGCAGCGGGCAGGCAGCACCAGCCCCAGGCACCAGGTACCTCCCCAGGGACGTGGGTCTGTAGGTGGGTGTGAAGACCAGGCCCTGCGAGGAGAACTGGGGTCAGACACAGCCCCATGGCCGGGCAGGACCGTGGGCACAGCGACAGGACAAGGCCAGGCTAGGCCATCACTAAGGGCCCTGGGCCAAGGGCAGGATGAGGGGAGGCTGTAGGCAGGGACAATCATGCCTGGTGGTGTCCTCAGGCCCCCAGCACTAAACAACTGTTTCTTCAAAAACATTATAACTGGCTATTGCTTCATGCCAAGAACAAAGTACAGAAGAGAGCCCTGTGACAGGTAATGCCAGTTTTCACCAGGACAAAAATCTCTTCCCCCATCTTAATCTTCTCCCTGCATGGGCCAGCTAGACAGCAGTTGGTACCATAAGGAGGCAGGGAAAGTGCAGAGCCCCATGGTTTCTGAGGCTGTGAAAGGGCAGCCAAGGGAAGGTGAGGACTGGCAAAAGCTTTCAGTCCTGGCACCTTTGGTGTGGAAGAAATTGTAGATGATTTCACTTACGGAGCTGGAACTGCCATGGGTAAGAATGTTGGTACCATAAAGAGGCAGGGAAAGCATGGAGTCCAATACTGTAGGGCTGTGAAAGGACTGCCAAGGGAAGGTGAGGACCAGCCACAGCTTTCATTCCTGGCACCTTTGCTGTGGAAGAACTCACTAGACGTTTTAAATTTTGAACCTGTGATATGGTGAGAGTATCGGTGCCATAAGAAGGGTTGGCAAATATCCAGCGATTCCTCCCACACCAAAGATGCCAGCACTGAAAGATGCCCCTTGTCCTCAGGGGGTCCTTGGAATCTCATTCACAGCCCCACAAACATAATGACTCTTCGCTTGCTTAACATGGTTATGTCCAAACGCTCTCTTTCTGACCTGCCCTCATTATAGCCAGAGCCCAGCTCCGAAATTGCAAACATGCAGTGATTTCTCCCACACCAAAGGTGCCAGCACTGAAAGATGTCCCTGGTCCTCAAGGATCCTTGGAGCCCTATTCACAGCTCCACAAACATAATGGCTCTGTGCTTGCCTAATCTAGTTGAGTCCCAGCAATCTCTTGCTAATCTACCGTGATTATAACCATAGGCCAGCTCCGAAATTGCAAACTTCCAGTGATTTCTCCCACACCAAAGGTGCCAACACTGAAAGCAGTCCCTGGATCTCAGAGGTCGTTGGAACCCCATTCACAGCTCCACAAACATAATGGCTCTGTGCTTGCCTAATCTAGTTGAGTCCCAGCAATCTCTTGCTAATCTACCGTGATTATAACCATAGGCCAGCTCCGAAATTTGAAATATCCAGTGATTTCTCCCACACAAAAGGTGCCAGCACTGAAAGCTCTTGCTGGTCCTCAAGAGTCCTTGGAACTGCATTCACAGCCCCAAAAACATAATGGCTCTCTGCTTGCCTAACGTGGTTAAATCCCAACACTGTCTATCTAACCTGCCCTCATTACAGCCGGAGCCCAGCTCCAAAATTGCAAACGTCCAACGATTTCCCCCACACCAAAGATTCTGGCAATGAAAGCTGTCCCTAGTCCAAGACGGACCTTGGAACTGCATTCACAGCACAACAAACATAATGGCTCTCTGCTTGCCTAACGTGTTTAAGTCCCAACACTCCATTTCAACAAACCCTCATTAGAGCCAGAGCCCAGCTCTGAAGTTGCAAATGTCCAGCAATTTCTCCCACACCAAAGGTGCTGGCACTGAAAGCTGTTACTGCTCCGAGACGCTCCTTGGAACCCCATTCACAGCCCTACAAACAGAATGGCTCTCTGCTTGCATAATGTGGTTAAAACCCAACAATCTCTTGGTAATCCACGATGACTCCAGCCAAAGCCCAGCTCCACAATTGGAAACATCCAGCGATTTCTCCCACACCAAAGGTGCCAGCACTGAAAGCTCTTGCTGGTCCTCAGAGGGTCCTTGGTACCACATACAGAGTGCCACAAACATATCGGCTCTATGATACCTAATGTGGTAACGTCCAAACACTCTCTTTCTAATCCACCATGATTAAATCTATAGTCCAGCTAGGAAATTAGAAACTTACAAGCGTTTTCCCTGACACCAAAGGTGCCACTACTAAAAGATGTCCCTGGTCCTCAAAGGTCCTAGGAACCACATTCACAGCCCCACAAACATAAAGGCTCTCTGCTTGCCTAATGTGGTTACATCCAAGCATTCTATTTCTAATCCACGGTGATGAAATCCATAGCCCAGCTCTGAAATGAGAAACGTGCAGATATTTCTCCAACAACAAAGGTGTGAGCACTGATAGCTGTCCCTGGTCCTAAGGGCTAAGTTACAGCTGTAATCAGGGGAGGACGGAGAGAGACTCTCTCCAACTTTGGGAGGCTGCAGAAAGAGAGAGTGGGAGCGTTTGTGGGTCTGTGAATGGGGTTCCCTGGATGCTTGAAGAGCAGCAAGAGCTTTTGGTGCTGGCACCTTTGGTGTGGGAGGAATCCCTGGACGTTTGCAGTTTCTGAGCTAGGCTCCGTCTCTCCTCAGCAGGCTACGCAGAGAAACAGTAATGGACTTTGGGAGGCTGCAGAAAGAGAGAGGGCCAGCGTTTGTGGGTCTGTGAATGGGGTTCCCTGGATGCTTGAAGGGCAGCAAGAGCTTTTGGTGCTGGCACCTTTGGTGTGGGAGGAATCCCTGGACATTCGCAGCCTCTCAGCTGGACTCTGGCGGGAAGGATCTGTCGAGGGACAGAGACAGTAATGGACTTTGGGAGGCTGCAGAAAGAGAGAGCGGGAGCGTTTGTGGGTCTGTGAATGGGGTTCCCTGGATGCTTGAAGGGCAGCAAGAGCTTTTGGTGCTGGCACCTTTGGTGTGGGAGGAATCCCTGGACGTTAGCAATTACCCAGCTGGGCTTTGCGGGAAGGAGCTGTCGAGGGAAAGATGTCGAAATGGACTTTGGGAGACTGCAGAAAGAGAGAGTGGCAGCGTTTGTGGGGCTGTGAATGGGGTTCCCTGGATGCTTGAAGGGCAGCAAGAGCTTTTGGTGCTGGCACCTTTGGTGTGGGAGGAATCCCTGGACGTTCGCAGTTTCTCAGCTGGGCTCTGGTTGAAGGCGCGGTCGAGGGAAAGATGTCTAAATGGACTTTGGGAGGCTGCAGAAAGAGAGAGCGGCAGCGTTTGTGGGTCTGTGAATGGGGATCCCTGGATGCTTGAAGGGCAGCAAGAGCTTTTGGTGCTGGCACCTTTGGTGTGGGAGGAATCCCTGGACGTTCGCAATTACCCAGCTGGGCTTTGCGGGAAGGAGCTGTCGAGGGAAAGATGTCGAAATGGACTTTGGGAGGCTGCAGAAAGAGAGAGGGCCAGCGTTTGTGGGTCTGTGAATGGGGTTCCCTGGATGCTTGAAGGGCAGCAAGAGCTTTTGGTGCTGGCACCTTTGGTGTGGGAGGAATCCCTGGACGTTCGCAATTACCCAGCTGGGCTTTGCGGGAAGGAGCTGACGAGGGAAAGATGTCGAAATGGACTTTGGGAGGCTGCAGAAAGAGAGAGGGCCAGCGTTTGTGGGTCTGTGAATGGGGTTCCCTGGATGCTTGAAGGGCAGCAAGAGCTTTTGGTGCTGGCACCTTTGGTGTGGGAGGAATCCCTGGACATTCGCAATTACCCAGCTGGGCTTTGCGGGAAGGAGCTGACGAGGGAAAGATGTTCAAATGGACTTTGGGAGGCTGCAGAAAGAGAGAGGGCCAGCGTTTGTGGGTCTGTGAATGGGGATCCCTGGATGCTTGAAGGGCAGCAAGAGCTTTTGGTGCTGGCACCTTTGGTGTGGGAGGAATCCCTGGACGTTCTCAATTACCCAGCTGGGCTTTGCGGGAAGGAGCTGTCGAGGGAAAGATGTCGAAATGGACTTTGGGAGGCTGCAGAAAGAGAGAGGGCCAGCGTTTGTGGGTCTGTGAATGGGGTTCCCTGCATGCCTGAAGGGCAGCAAGAGCTTTTGGTGCTGGCACCTTTGGTGTGGGAGGAATCCCTGGACGTTCGCAATTACCCAGCTGGGCTTTGCGGGAAGGAGCTGTCGAGGGAAAGATGTTTAAATGGACTTTGGGAGGCTGCAGAAAGAGAGAGGGCCAGCGTTTGTGGGTCTGTGAATGGGGATCCCTGGATGCTTGAAGGGCAGCAAGAGCTTTTGGTGCTGGCACCTTTGGTGTGAGAGGAATCCCTGGACGTTCGCAATTACCCAGCTGGGCTTTGCGGGAAGGAGCTGTCGAGGGAAAGATGTCGAAATGGACTTTGGGAGGCTGCAGAAAGAGAGAGGGCCAGCGTTTGTGGGTCTGTGAATGGGGATCCCTGGATGCCTGAAGGGCAGCAAGAGCTTTTGGTGCTGGCACCTTTGGTGTGGGAGGAATCCCTGGACATTCGCAATTACCCAGCTGGGCTTTGCGGGAAGGAGCTGTCGAGGGAAAGATGTCGAAATGGACTTTGGGAGGCTGCAGAAAGAGAGAGGGCCAGCGTTTGTGGGTCTGTGAATGGGGTTCCCTGGATGCTTGAAGGGCAGCAAGAGCTTTTGGTGCTGGCACCTTTGGTGTGGGAGGAATCCCTGGACGTTCGCAATTTCTGATCTGGGCTCTGGCTGGAAGGAGCTGTCGAGGGAAAGATGTTTATTGGACTTTGGGAGGCTGCAGAAAGAGAGAGGGCCAGCGTTTGTGGGTCTGTGAATGGGGTTCCCTGGATGCTTGAAGGGCAGCAAGAGCTTTTGGTGCTGGCACCTTTGGTGTGGGAGGAATCCCTGGACGTTCTCAATTACCCAGCTGGGCTTTGCGGGAAGGAGCTGTCGAGGGAAAGATGTTGAAATGGACTTTGGGAGGCTGCAGAAAGAGAGAGGGCCAGCGTTTGTGGGTCTGTGAATGGGGTTCCCTGCATGCCTGAAGGGCAGCAAGAGCTTTTGGTGCTGGCACCTTTGGTGTGGGAGGAATCCCTGGACATTCTCAATTACCCAGCTGGGCTTTGCGGGAAGGAGCTGTCGAGGGAAAGATGTTTAAATGGACTTTGGGAGGCTGCAGAAAGAGAGAGGGCCAGCGTTTGTGGGTCTGTGAATGGGGTTCCCTGGATGCCTGAAGGGCAGCAAGAGCTTTTGGTGCTGGCACCTTTGGTGTGGGAGGAATCCCTGGACGTTCGCCGTTTCTGACCTGGGCTCTGGCTTGAAGGTGCAGTCGAGGGAAAGATGTCGAAATGGACTTTGGGAGGCTGCAGAAAGAGAGAGGGCCAGCGTTTGTGGGTCTGTGAATGGGGTTCCCTGCATGCCTGAAGGGCAGCAAGAGCTTTTGGTGCTGGCACCTTTGGTGTGAGAGGAATCCCTGGACGTTCTCAATTACCCAGCTGGGCTTTGCGGGAAGGAGCTGTCGAGGGAAAGATGTTTAAATGGACTTTGGGAGGCTGCAGAAAGAGAGAGGGCCAGCGTTTGTGGGTCTGTGAATGGGGATCTCTGGATGCTTGAAGGGCAGCAAGAGCTTTTGGTGCTGGCACCTTTGGTGTGGGAGGAATCCCTGGACGTTCGCCGTTTCTGACCTGGGCTCTGGCTTGAAGGTGCAGTCGAGGGAAAGATGTCGAAATGGACTTTGGGAGGCTGCAGAAAGAGAGAGGGCCAGCGTTTGTGGGTCTGTGAATGGGGTTCCCTGCATGCCTGAAGGGCAGCAAGAGCTTTTGGTGCTGGCACCTTTGGTGTGAGAGGAATCCCTGGACGTTCGCAATTACCCAGCTGGGCTTTGCGGGAAGGAGCTGTCGAGGGAAAGATGTTTAAATGGACTTTGGGAGGCTGCAGAAAGAGAGAGGGCCAGCGTTTGTGGGTCTGTGAATGGGGTTCCCTGGATGCTTGAAGGGCAGCAAGAGCTTTTGTTGCTGGCACCTTTGGTGTGGGAGGAATCCCTGGACGTTCGCAATTACCCAGCTGGGCTTTGCGGGAAGGAGCTGTCGAGGGAAAGATGTCGAAATGGACTTTGGGAGGCTGCAGAAAGAGAGAGGGCCAGCGTTTGTGGGTCTGTGAATGGGGTTCCCTGGATGCTTGAAGGGCAGCAAGAGCTTTTGCTGCTGGCACCTTTGGTGTGGGAGGAATCCCTGGACGTTCGCAATTACCCAGCTGGGCTTTGCGGGAAGGAGCTGACGAGGGAAAGATGTTGAAATGGACTTTGGGAGGCTGCAGAAAGAGAGAGGGCCAGCGTTTGTGGGTCTGTGAATGGGGTTCCCTGGATGCTTGAAGGGCAGCAAGAGCTTTTGGTGCTGGCACCTTTGGTGTGGGAGGAATCCCTGGACGTTCTCCAGTACCCATCTGGGCTTTGCGGGAAGGAGCTGTCGAGGGAAAGATGTTCAAATGGACTTTGGGAGGCTGCAGAAAGAGAGAGGGCCAGCGTTTGTGGGTCTGTGAATGGGGATCCCTGGATGCCTGAAGGGCAGCAAGAGCTTTTGGTGCTGGCACCTTTGGTGTGGGAGGAATCCCTGGACGTTCGCAATTACCCAGCTGGGCTTTGCGGGAAGGAGCTGTCGAGGGAAAGATGTCGAAATGGACTTTGGGAGGCTGCAGAAAGAGAGAGGGCCAGCGTTTGTGGGTCTGTGAATGGGGTTCCCTGCATGCCTGAAGGGCAGCAAGAGCTTTTGGTGCTGGCACCTTTGGTGTGGGAGGAATCCCTGGACGTTCTCAATTACCCAGCTGGGCTTTGCGGGAAGGAGCTGTCGAGGGAAAGATGTCGAAATGGACTTTGGGAGGCTGCAGAAAGAGAGAGGGCCAGCGTTTGTGGGTCTGTGAATGGGGATCCCTGGATGCTTGAAGGGCAGCAAGAGCTTTTGGTGCTGGCACCTTTGGTGTGAGAGGAATCCCTGGACGTTCTCAATTACCCAGCTGGGCTTTGCGGGAAGGAGCTGTCGAGGGAAAGATGTCGAAATGGACTTTGGGAGGCTGCAGAAAGAGAGAGGGCCAGCGTTTGTGGGTCTGTGAATGGGGTTCCCTGGATGCTTGAAGGGCAGCAAGAGCTTTTGGTGCTGGCACCTTTGGTGTGGGAGGAATCCCTGGACGTTCGCTGTTTCTGACCTGGGCTCTGGCTTGAAGGAGCTGTCGAGGGAAAGATGTTTATTGGACTTTGGGAGGCTGCAGAAAGAGAGAGGGCCAGCGTTTGTGGGTCTGTGAATGGGGATCCCTGGATGCTTGAAGGGCAGCAAGAGCTTTTGGTGCTGGCACCTTTGGTGTGGGAGGAATCCCTGGACGTTCTCAATTACCCAGCTGGGCTTTGCGGGAAGAAGCTGTCGAGGGAAAGATGTCGAAATGGACTTTGGGAGGCTGCAGAAAGAGAGAGGGCCAGCGTTTGTGGGTCTGTGAATGGGGATCTCTGGATGCTTGAAGGGCAGCAAGAGCTTTTGGTGCTGGCACCTTTGGTGTGGGAGGAATCCCTGGACGTTCTCAATTACCCAGCTGGGCTTTGCGGGAAGGAGCTGTCGAGGGAAAGATGTTTAAATGGACTTTGGGAGGCTGCAGAAAGAGAGAGGGCCAGCGTTTGTGGGTCTGTGAATGGGGTTCCCTGGATGCCTGAAGGGCAGCAAGAGCTTTTGGTGCTGGCACCTTTGGTGTGGGAGGAATCCCTGGACGTTCGCCGTTTCTGACCTGGGCTCTGGCTTGAAGGTGCAGTCGAGGGAAAGATGTCGAAATGGACTTTGGGAGGCTGCAGAAAGAGAGAGGGCCAGCGTTTGTGGGTCTGTGAATGGGGTTCCCTGGATGCTTGAAGGGCAGCAAGAGCTTTTGGTGCTGGCACCTTTGGTGTGGGAGGAATCCCTGGACATTCTCAATTACCCAGCTGGGCTTTGCGGGAAGGAGCTGTCGAGGGAAAGATGTTTAAATGGACTTTGGGAGGCTGCAGAAAGAGAGAGGGCCAGCGTTTGTGGGTCTGTGAATGGGGTTCCCTGCATGCCTGAAGGGCAGCAAGAGCTTTTGGTGCTGGCACCTTTGGTGTGGGAGGAATCCCTGGACGTTCGCCGTTTCTGACCTGGGCTCTGGCTTGAAGGTGCAGTCGAGGGAAAGATGTCGAAATGGACTTTGGGAGGCTGCAGAAAGAGAGAGGGCCAGCGTTTGTGGGTCTGTGAATGGGGTTCCCTGGATGCTTGAAGGGCAGCAAGAGCTTTTGGTGCTGGCACCTTTGGTGTGGGAGGAATCCCTGGACGTTCGCAATTACCCAGCTGGGCTTTGCGGGAAGGAGCTGTCGAGGGAAAGATGTTCAAATGGACTTTGGGAGGCTGCAGAAAGAGAGAGGGCCAGCGTTTGTGGGTCTGTGAATGGGGTTCCCTGGATGCCTGAAGGGCAGCAAGAGCTTTTGGTGCTGGCACCTTTGGTGTGGGAGGAATCCCTGGACGTTCGCCGTTTCTGACCTGGGCTCTGGCTTGAAGGTGCAGTCGAGGGAAAGATGTCGAAATGGACTTTGGGAGGCTGCAGAAAGAGAGAGGGCCAGCGTTTGTGGGTCTGTGAAAGGGGTTCCCTGGATGCTTGAAGGGCAGCAAGAGCTTTTGGTGCTGGCACCTTTGGTGTGGGAGGAATCCCTGGACGTTCTCCAGTACCCATCTGGGCTTTGCGGGAAGGCACTGTCGAGGGAAAGATGTCGAAATGGACTTTGGGAGGCTGCAGAAAGAGAGAGGGCCAGCGTTTGTGGGTCTGTGAATGGGGATCTCTGGATGCTTGAAGGGCAGCAAGAGCTTTTGGTGCTGGCACCTTTGGTGTGGGAGGAATCCCTGGACGTTCGCAATTACCCAGCTGGGCTTTGCGGGAAGGAGCTGTCGAGGGAAAGATGTTCAAATGGACTTTGGGAGGCTGCAGAAAGAGAGAGGGCCAGCGTTTGTGGGTCTGTGAATGGGGTTCCCTGCATGCCTGAAGGGCAGCAAGAGCTTTTGGTGCTGGCACCTTTGGTGTGGGAGGAATCCCTGGACGTTCTCAATTACCCAGCTGGGCTTTGCGGGAAGGAGCTGTCGAGGGAAAGATGTCGAAATGGACTTTGGGAGGCTGCAGAAAGAGAGAGGGCCAGCGTTTGTGGGTTTGTGAATGGGGTTCCCTGCATGCCTGAAGGGCAGCAAGAGCTTTTGGTGCTGGCACCTTTGGTGTGGGAGGAATCCCTGGACATTCGCAGTTTGTCAGCTGGGCTCTGGCTTGAAGGCGCTGTCGAGGGAAAGATGTTTAAATGAACTTTGGGAGGCTGCAGAAAGAGAGAGGGCCAGCGTTTGTGGGTCTGTGAATGGGGATCCCTGGATGCTTGAAGGGCAGCAAGAGCTTTTGGTGCTGGCACCTTTGGTGTGGGAGGAATCCCTGGACGTTCGCAATTACCCAGCTGGGCTTTGCGGGAAGGAGCTGTCGAGGGAAAGATGTTGAAATGGACTTTGGGAGGCTGCAGAAAGAGAGAGGGCCAGCGTTTGTGGGTCTGTGAATGGGGTTCCCTGGATGCTTGAAGGGCAGCAAGAGCTTTTGGTGCTGGCACCTTTGGTGTGGGAGGAATCCCTGGACGTTCGCAATTACCCAGCTGGGCTTTGCGGGAAGGAGCTGTCGAGGGAAAGATGTTTAAATGGACTTTGGGAGGCTGCAGAAAGAGAGAGGGCCAGCGTTTGTGGGTCTGTGAATGGGGATCCCTGGATGCTTGAAGGGCAGCAAGAGCTTTTGGTGCTGGCACCTTTGGTGTGGGAGGAATCCCTGGACGTTCGCCGTTTCTGACCTGGGCTCTGGCTTGAAGGTGCAGTCGAGGGAAAGATGTCGAAATGGACTTTGGGAGGCTGCAGAAAGAGAGAGCGGCAGCGTTTGTGGGTCTGTGAATGGGGTTCCCTGGATGCTTGAAGGGCAGCAAGAGCTTTTGGTGCTGGCACCTTTGGTGTGGGAGGAATCCCTGGACGTTCGCAATTACCCAGCTGGGCTTTGCGGGAAGGAGCTGTCGAGGGAAAGATGTCGAAATGGACTTTGGGAGGCTGCAGAAAGAGAGAGGGCCAGCGTTTGTGGGTCTGTGAATGGGGTTCCCTGGATGCTTGAAGGGCAGCAAGAGCTTTTGTTGCTGGCACCTTTGGTGTGGGAGGAATCCCTGGACGTTCTCAATTACCCAGCTGGGCTTTGCGGGAAGGAGCTGTCGAGGGAAAGATGTCGAAATGGACTTTGGGAGGCTGCAGAAAGAGAGAGGGCCAGCGTTTGTGGGTCTGTGAATGGGGTTCCCTGGATGCTTGAAGGGCAGCTAGAGCTTTTGGTGCTGGCACCTTTGGTGTGGGAGGAATCCCTGGACGTTATCTGTTTCTGAGCTGGGCTCTGGCGGGAAGGAGCTGTCGAGGGAAAGATGTTTATTGGACTTTGGGAGGCTGCAGAAAGAGAGAGGGCCAGCGTTTGTGGGTCTGTGAATGGGGTTCCCTGGATGCTTGAAGGGCAGCAAGAGCTTTTGGTGCTGGCACCTTTGGTGTGGGAGGAATCCCTGGACGTTCGCCGTTTCTGACCTGGGCTCTGGCTTGAAGGAGCTGTCGAGGGAAAGATGTCGAAATGGACTTTGGGAGGCTGCAGAAAGAGAGAGGGCCAGCGTTTGTGGGTCTGTGAATGGGGTTCCCTGGATGCTTGAAGGGCAGCAAGAGCTTTTGGTGCTGGCACCTTTGGTGTGGGAGGAATCCCTGGACGTTCTCAATTACCCAGCTGGGCTTTGCGGGAAGGAGCTGTCGAGGGAAAGATGTTGAAATGGACTTTGGGAGGCTGCAGAAAGAGAGAGGGCCAGCGTTTGTGGGTCTGTGAATGGGGTTCCCTGGATGCTTGAAGGGCAGCAAGAGCTTTTGTTGCTGGCACCTTTGGTGTGGGAGGAATCCCTGGACATTCGCAGTTTCTGACCTGGGCTCTGGCTTGAAGGTGCAGTCGAGGGAAAGATGTCGAAATGGACTTTGGGAGGCTGCAGAAAGAGAGAGGGCCAGCGTTTGTGGGTCTGTGAATGGGGTTCCCTGGATGCTTGAAGGGCAGCAAGAGCTTTTGGTGCTGGCACCTTTGGTGTGGGAGGAATCCCTGGACGTTCGCAATTACCCAGCTGGGCTTTGCGGGAAGGAGCTGTCGAGGGAAAGATGTTTAAATGGACTTTGGGAGGCTGCAGAAAGAGAGAGGGCCAGCGTTTGTGGGTCTGTGAATGGGGTTCCCTGGATGCTTGAAGGGCAGCAAGAGCTTTTGGTGCTGGCACCTTTGGTGTGGGAGGAATCCCTGGACGTTCGCCGTTTCTGACCTGGGCTCTGGCTTGAAGGTGCAGTCGAGGGAAAGATGTCGAAATGGACTTTGGGAGGCTGCAGAAAGAGAGAGGGCCAGCGTTTGTGGGTCTGTGAATGGGGTTCCCTGGATGCTTGAAGGGCAGCAAGAGCTTTTGGTGCTGGCACCTTTGGTGTGGGAGGAATCCCTGGACGTTCTCAATTACCCAGCTGGGCTTTGCGGGAAGGAGCTGTCGAGGGAAAGATGTCGAAATGGACTTTGGGAGGCTGCAGAAAGAGAGAGGGCCAGCGTTTGTGGGTCTGTGAATGGGGATCTCTGGATGCTTGAAGGGCAGCAAGAGCTTTTGGTGCTGGCACCTTTGGTGTGGGAGGAATCCCTCGACTTTCGCAATTACCCAGCTGGGCTTTGCGGGAAGGAGCTGTCGAGGGAAAGATGTTCAAATGGACTTTGGGAGGCTGCAGAAAGAGAGAGGGCCAGCGTTTGTGGGTCTGTGAATGGGGATCTCTGGATGCTTGAAGGGCAGCAAGAGCTTTTGGTGCTGGCACCTTTGGTGTGGGAGGAATCCCTGGACGTTCGCAATTACCCAGCTGGGCTTTGCGGGAAGGAGCTGTCGAGGGAAAGATGTCGAAATGGACTTTGGGAGGCTGCAGAAAGAGAGAGGGCCAGCGTTTGTGGGTTTGTGAATGGGGTTCCCTGCATGCCTGAAGGGCAGCAAGAGCTTTTGGTGCTGGCACCTTTGGTGTGGGAGGAATCCCTGGACATTCGGAGTTTGTCAGCTGGGCTCTGGCTTGAAGGCGCTGTCGAGGGAAAGATGTTTAAATGGACTTTGGGAGGCTGCAGAAAGAGAGAGGGCCAGCGTTTGTGGGTCTGTGAATGGGGATCTCTGGATGCTTGAAGGGCAGCAAGAGCTTTTGGTGCTGGCACCTTTGGTGTGAGAGGAATCCCTGGACGTTCGCAATTACCCAGCTGGGCTTTGCGGGAAGGAGCTGTCGAGGGAAAGATGTCGAAATGGACTTTGGGAGGCTGCAGAAAGAGAGAGGGCCAGCGTTTGTGGGTCTGTGAATGGGGATCTCTGGATGCTTGAAGGGCAGCAAGAGCTTTTGTTGCTGGCACCTTTGGTGTGGGAGGAATCCCTGGACATTCGGAGTTTGTCAGCTGGGCTCTGGCTTGAAGGCGCTGTCGAGGGAAAGATGTTTAAATGAACTTTGGGAGGCTGCAGAAAGAGAGAGGGCCAGTGTTTGTGGGTCTGTGAATGGGGATCTCTGGATGCTTGAAGGGCAGCAAGAGCTTTTGGTGCTGGCACCTTTGGTGTGGGAGGAATCCCTGGACGTTCGCAATTACCCAGCTGGGCTTTGCGGGAAGGAGCTGTCGAGGGAAAGATGTTGAAATGGACTTTGGGAGGCTGCAGAAAGAGAGAGGGCCAGCGTTTGTGGGTCTGTGAATGGGGTTCCCTGGATGCTTGAAGGGCAGCAAGAGCTTTTGGTGCTGGCACCTTTGGTGTGGGAGGAATCCCTGGACGTTCGCCGTTTCTGACCTGGGCTCTGGCTTGAAGGTGCAGTCGAGGGAAAGATGTCGAAATGGACTTTGGGAGGCTGCAGAAAGAGAGAGGGCCAGCGTTTGTGGGTCTGTGAATGGGGTTCCCTGGATGCTTGAAGGGCAGCAAGAGCTTTTGGTGCTGGCACCTTTGGTGTGGGAGGAATCCCTGGACGTTCGCAATTACCCAGCTGGGCTTTGCGGGAAGGAGCTGTCGAGGGAAAGATGTTTAAATGGACTTTGGGAGGCTGCAGAAAGAGAGAGGGCCAGCGTTTGTGGGTCTGTGAATGGGGTTCTCTGGATGCTTGAAGGGCAGCAAGAGCTTTTGGTGCTGGCACCTTTGGTGTGGGAGGAATCCCTGGACATTCGGAGTTTGTCAGCTGGGCTCTGGCTTGAAGGCGCTGTCGAGGGAAAGATGTTTAAATGGACTTTGGGAGGCTGCAGAAAGAGAGAGGGCCAGCGTTTGTGGGTCTGTGAATGGGGTTCCCTGGATGCTTGAAGGGCAGCAAGAGCTTTTGTTGCTGGCACCTTTGGTGTGGGAGGAATCCCTGGACATTCGCAATTACCCAGCTGGGCTTTGCGGGAAGAAGCTGTCGAGGGAAAGATGTCGAAATGGACTTTGGGAGGCTGCAGAAAGAGAGAGGGCCAGCGTTTGTGGGTCTGTGAATGGGGTTCCCTGGATGCCTGAAGGGCAGCAAGAGCTTTTGGTGCTGGCACCTTTGGTGTGGGAGGAATCCCTGGACGTTCTCAATTACCCAGCTGGGCTTTGCGGGAAGGAGCTGTCGAGGGAAAGATGTCTAAATGGACTTTGGGAGGCTGCAGAAAGAGAGAGGGCCAGCGTTTGTGGGTCTGTGAATGGGGTTCCCTGGATGCTTGAAGGGCAGCAAGAGCTTTTGGTGCTGGCACCTTTGGTGTGGGAGGAATCCCTGGACGTTCGCAGTTTCTGACCTGGGCTCTGGCTTGAAGGTGCAGTCGAGGGAAAGATGTCGAAATGGACTTTGGGAGGCTGCAGAAAGAGAGAGGGCCAGCGTTTGTGGGTCTGTGAATGGGGTTCCCTGGATGCTTGAAGGGCAGCAAGAGCTTTTGGTGCTGGCACCTTTGGTGTGGGAGGAATCCCTGGACGTTCGCAATTACCCAGCTGGGCTTTGCGGGAAGGAGCTGTCGAGGGAAAGATGTTTAAATGGACTTTGGGAGGCTGCAGAAAGAGAGAGGGCCAGCGTTTGTGGGTCTGTGAATGGGGTTCCCTGGATGCTTGAAGGGCAGCAAGAGCTTTTGGTGCTGGCACCTTTGGTGTGGGAGGAATCCCTGGACGTTCGCCGTTTCTGACCTGGGCTCTGGCTTGAAGGTGCAGTCGAGGGAAAGATGTCGAAATGGACTTTGGGAGGCTGCAGAAAGAGAGAGGGCCAGCGTTTGTGGGTCTGTGAATGGGGTTCCCTGGATGCTTGAAGGGCAGCAAGAGCTTTTGGTGCTGGCACCTTTGGTGTGGGAGGAATCCCTGGACGTTCTCAATTACCCAGCTGGGCTTTGCGGGAAGGAGCTGTCGAGGGAAAGATGTTTAAATGGACTTTGGGAGGCTGCAGAAAGAGAGAGGGCCAGCGTTTGTGGGTCTGTGAATGGGGATCCCTGGATGCTTGAAGGGCAGCAAGAGCTTTTGGTGCTGGCACCTTTGGTGTGGGAGGAATCCCTGGACGTTCGCAGTTTCTGACCTGGGCTCTGGCTTGAAGGTGCAGTCGAGGGAAAGATGTCGAAATGGACTTTGGGAGGCTGCAGAAAGAGAGAGGGCCAGCGTTTGTGGGTCTGTGAATGGGGTTCCCTGGATGCTTGAAGGGCAGCAAGAGCTTTTGGTGCTGGCACCTTTGGTGTGGGAGGAATCCCTGGACGTTCGCAATTACCCAGCTGGGCTTTGCGGGAAGGAGCTGTCGAGGGAAAGATGTCGAAATGGACTTTGGGAGGCTGCAGAAAGAGAGAGGGCCAGCGTTTGTGGGTCTGTGAATGGGGATCCCTGGATGCTTGAAGGGCAGCAAGAGCTTTTGGTGCTGGCACCTTTGGTGTGGGAGGAATCCCTGGACGTTCGCAATTACCCAGCTGGGCTTTGCGGGAAGGAGCTGTCGAGGGAAAGATGTTCAAATGGACTTTGGGAGGCTGCAGAAAGAGAGAGGGCCAGCGTTTGTGGGTCTGTGAATGGGGTTCCCTGGATGCTTGAAGGGCAGCAAGAGCTTTTGGTGCTGGCACCTTTGGTGTGGGAGGAATCCCTGGACGTTCTCAATTACCCAGCTGGGCTTTGCGGGAAGGAGCTGTCGAGGGAAAGATGTCGAAATGGACTTTGGGAGGCTGCAGAAAGAGAGAGGGCCAGCGTTTGTGGGTTTGTGAATGGGGTTCCCTGCATGCCTGAAGGGCAGCAAGAGCTTTTGGTGCTGGCACCTTTGGTGTGGGAGGAATCCCTGGACATTCGGAGTTTGTCAGCTGGGCTCTGGCTTGAAGGCGCTGTCGAGGGAAAGATGTCGAAATGGACTTTGGGAGGCTGCAGAAAGAGAGAGGGCCAGCGTTTGTGGGTCTGTGAATGGGGATCCCTGGATGCTTGAAGGGCAGCAAGAGCTTTTGGTGCTGGCACCTTTGGTGTGGGAGGAATCCCTGGACGTTCGCAATTACCCAGCTGGGCTTTGCGGGAAGGAGCTGTCGAGGGAAAGATGTCGAAATGGACTTTGGGAGGCTGCAGAAAGAGAGAGGGCCAGCGTTTGTGGGTCTGTGAATGGGGTTCCCTGGATGCTTGAAGGGCAGCAAGAGCTTTTGGTGCTGGCACCTTTGGTGTGGGAGGAATCCCTGGACGTTCTCAATTACCCAGCTGGGCTTTGTGGGAAGGAGCTGTCGACGGAATGATGTTTAAATGGACTTTGGGAGGCTGCAGAAAGAGAGAGGGCCAGCGTTTGTGGGTCTGTGAATGGGGTTCCCTGGATGCTTGAAGGGCAGCAAGAGCTTTTGGTGCTGGCACCTTTGGTGTGGGAGCAATCCCTGGACGTTCGCAGTTTCTGACCTGGGCTCTGGCTTGAAGGTGCAGTCGAGGGAAAGATGTCGAAATGGACTTTGGGAGGCTGCAGAAAGAGAGAGCGGCAGCGTTTGTGGGTCTGTGAATGGGGTTCCCTGGATGCTTGAAGGGCAGCAAGAGCTTTTGGTGCTGGCACCTTTGGTGTGGGAGGAATCCCTGGACGTTCGCCGTTTCTGACCTGGGCTCTGGCTTGAAGGTGCAGTCGAGGGAAAGATGTCGAAATGGACTTTGGGAGGCTGCAGAAAGAGAGAGGGCCAGCGTTTGTGGGTCTGTGAATGGGGTTCCCTGGATGCTTGAAGGGCAGCAAGAGCTTTTGGTGCTGGCACCTTTGGTGTGGGAGGAATCCCTGGATGTTCGCAGTTACCCAGCTGGGCTTTGCGGGAAGGAGCTGTCGAGGGAAAGATGTCGAAATGGACTTTGGGAGGCTGCAGAAAGAGAGAGGGCCAGCGTTTGTGGGTCTGTGAATGGGGATCCCTGGATGCCTGAAGGGCAGCAAGAGCTTTTGGTGCTGGCACCTTTGGTGTGGGAGGAATCCCTGGACATTCGGAGTTTGTCAGCTGGGCTCTGGCTTGAAGGCGCTGTCGAGGGAAAGATGTTTAAATGAACTTTGGGAGGCTGCAGAAAGAGAGAGGGCCAGCGTTTGTGGGTCTGTGAATGGGGTTCCCTGGATGCTTGAAGGGCAGCAAGAGCTTTTGGTGCTGGCACCTTTGGTGTGGGAGGAATCCCTGGACGTTCTCAATTACCCAGCTGGGCTTTGCGGGAAGGAGCTGTCGAGGGAAAGATGTCGAAATGGACTTTGGGAGGCTGCAGAAAGAGAGAGGGCCAGCGTTTGTGGGTCTGTGAATGGGGTTCCCTGGATGCTTGAAGGGCAGCAAGAGCTTTTGGTGCTGGCACCTTTGGTGTGGGAGGAATCCCTGGACGTTCGCCGTTTCTGACCTGGGCTCTGGCTTGAAGGTGCAGTCGAGGGAAAGATGTCGAAATGGACTTTGGGAGGCTGCAGAAAGAGAGAGGGCCAGCGTTTGTGGGTCTGTGAATGGGGTTCCCTGGATGCTTGAAGGGCAGCAAGAGCTTTTGGTGCTGGCACCTTTGGTGTGGGAGGAATCCCTGGACGTTCTCAATTACCCATCTGGGCTTTGCGGGAAGGAGCTGTCGAGGGAAAGATGTCTAAATGGACTTTGGGAGGCTGCAGAAAGAGAGAGGGCCAGCGTTTGTGGGTCTGTGAATGGGGTTCCCTGGATGCTTGAAGGGCAGCAAGAGCTTTTGGTGCTGGCACCTTTGGTGTGGGAGGAATCCCTGGACATTCGGAGTTTGTCAGCTGGGCTTTGCGGGAAGGAGCTGTCGAGGGAAAGATGTCGAAATGGACTTTGGGAGGCTGCAGAAAGAGAGAGGGCCAGCGTTTGTGGGTCTGTGAATGGGGTTCCCTGGATGCTTGAAGGGCAGCAAGAGCTTTTGGTGCTGGCACCTTTGGTGTGGGAGGAATCCCTGGACGTTCTCAATTACCCAGCTGGGCTTTGCGGGAAGAAGCTGTCGAGGGAAAGATGTTGAAATGGACTTTGGGAGGCTGCAGAAAGAGAGAGGGCCAGCGTTTGTGGGTCTGTGAATGGGGATCCCTGGATGCTTGAAGGGCAGCAAGAGCTTTTGGTGCTGGCACCTTTGGTGTGGGAGGAATCCCTGGACGTTCGCAATTACCCAGCTGGGCTTTGCGGGAAGGAGCTGTCGAGGGAAAGATGTTTAAATGGACTTTGGGAGGCTGCAGAAAGAGAGAGGGCCAGCGTTTGTGGGTCTGTGAATGGGGATCTCTGGATGCTTGAAGGGCAGCAAGAGCTTTTGGTGCTGGCACCTTTGGTGTGGGAGGAATCCCTGGACGTTCGCCGTTTCTGACCTGGGCTCTGGCGGGAAGGAGCTGTCGAGGGAAAGATGTCGAAATGGACTTTGGGAGGCTGCAGAAAGAGAGAGGGCCAGCGTTTGTGGGTTTGTGAATGGGGTTCCCTGCATGCCTGAAGGGCAGCAAGAGCTTTTGGTGCTGGCACCTTTGGTGTGGGAGGAATCCCTGGACGTTCTCAATTACCCAGCTGGGCTTTGCGGGAAGGAGCTGTCGAGGGAAAGATGTTTAAATGGACTTTGGGAGGCTGCAGAAAGAGAGAGGGCCAGTGTTTGTGGGTCTGTGAATGGGGATCCCTGGATGCTTGAAGGGCAGCAAGAGCTTTTGTTGCTGGCACCTTTGGTGTGGGAGGAATCCCTGGACGTTCGCCGTTTCTGACCTGGGCTCTGGCTTGAAGGTGCAGTCGAGGGAAAGATGTCGAAATGGACTTTGGGAGGCTGCAGAAAGAGAGAGGGCCAGCGTTTGTGGGTCTGTGAATGGGGTTCCCTGGATGCTTGAAGGGCAGCAAGAGCTTTTGGTGCTGGCACCTTTGGTGTGGGAGGAATCCCTGGACGTTCGCAATTACCCAGCTGGGCTTTGCGGGAAGGAGCTGTCGAGGGAAAGATGTTTAAATGGACTTTGGGAGGCTGCAGAAAGAGAGAGGGCCAGCGTTTGTGGGTCTGTGAATGGGGTTCCCTGGATGCTTGAAGGGCAGCAAGAGCTTTTGGTGCTGGCACCTTTGGTGTGGGAGGAATCCCTGGACGTTCGCAGTTTCTGACCTGGGCTCTGGCTGAAGGTGCTGTCGAGGGAAAGATGTCGAAATGGACTTTGGGAGGCTGCAGAAAGAGAGAGGGCCAGCGTTTGTGGGTCTGTGAATGGGGTTCCCTGGATGCTTGAAGGGCAGCAAGAGCTTTTGGTGCTGGCACCTTTGGTGTGGGAGGAATCCCTGGACGTTCGCCGTTTCTGACCTGGGCTCTGGCGGGAAGGAGCTGTCGAGGGAAAGATGTCGAAATGGACTTTGGGAGGCTGCAGAAAGAGAGAGGGCCAGCGTTTGTGGGTCTGTGAATGGGGTTCCCTGGATGCTTGAAGGGCAGCAAGAGCTTTTGGTGCTGGCACCTTTGGTGTGGGAGGAATCCCTGGACGTTCGCAGTTTCTGAGCTGGGCTTTGCGGGAAGGAGCTGTCGAGGGATAGAGACAGTAATGGACTTTGGGAGGCTGCAGAAAGAGAGAGCGGCAGCGTTTGTGGGTCTGTGAATGGGGTTCCCTGGATGCTTGAAGGGCAGCAAGAGCTTTTGGTGCTGGCACCTTTGGTGTGGGAGCAATCCCTGGACGTTCGCAGTTTCTGACCTGGGCTCTGGCTGTAAGGCGTGGTCGAGGGATAGAGAGGCTGCAGAAAGAGAGAGCGGCAGCGTTTGTGGGTCTGTGAATGGGGTTCCCTGGATGCTTGAAGGGCAGCAAGAGCTTTTGGTGCTGGCACCTTTGGTGTGGGAGCAATCCCTGGACGTTCGCAGTTTCTGAGCTGGGCTCTGGCTGTAAGGCGTGGTCGAGGGATAGAGACAGTAATGGACTTTGGGAGGCTGCAGAAAGAGAGAGCGGCAGCGTTTGTGGGTCTGTGAATGGGGTTCCCTGGATGCTTGAAGGGCAGCAAGAGCTTTTGGTGCTGGCACCTTTGGTGTGGGAGCAATCCCTGGACATTCGCAGTTTCTCAGCTCGCTCTGGCGGGAAGGAGCTGTCGAGGGAAAGATGTTCAAATGGACTTTGGGAGGCTGCAGAAAGAGAGAGGGCCAGCGTTTGTGGGTCTGTGAATGGGGTTCCCTGGATGCCTGAAGGGCAGCAAGAGCTTTTGGTGCTGGCACCTTTGGTGTGGGAGGAATCCCTGGACGTTCGCAATTACCCAGCTGGGCTTTGCGGGAAGGAGCTGTCGAGGGAAAGATGTCTAAATGGACTTTGGGAGGCTGCAGAAAGAGAGAGGGCCAGCGTTTGTGGGTCTGTGAATGGGGTTCCCTGGATGCTTGAAGGGCAGCAAGAGCTTTTGGTGCTGGCACCTTTGGTGTGGGAGGAATCCCTGGACGTTCGCAGTTTCTGACCTGGGCTCTGGCTTGAAGGTGCAGTCGAGGGAAAGATGTCGAAATGGACTTTGGGAGGCTGCAGAAAGAGAGAGCGGCAGCGTTTGTGGGTCTGTGAATGGGGTTCCCTGGATGCTTGAAGGGCAGCAAGAGCTTTTGGTGCTGGCACCTTTGGTGTGGGAGGAATCCCTGGACGTTCGCAGTTTCTGACCTGGGCTCTGGCTGGAAGGAGCTGTCGAGGGAAAGATGTCGAAATGGACTTTGGGAGGCTGCAGAAAGAGAGAGGGCCAGCGTTTGTGGGTCTGTGAATGGGGTTCCCTGGATGCTTGAAGGGCAGCAAGAGCTTTTGGTGCTGGCACCTTTGGTGTGGGAGGAATCCCTTGACGTTCGCAATTACCCATCTGGGCTTTGCGGGAAGGAGCTGTCGAGGGAAAGATGTCGAAATGGACTTTGGGAGGCTGCAGAAAGAGAGAGGGCCAGCGTTTGTGGGTCTGTGAATGGGGTTCCCTGGATGCTTGAAGGGCAGCAAGAGCTTTTGGTGCTGGCACCTTTGGTGTGGGAGCAATCCCTGGACGTTCGCAGTTTGTGACCTGCGCTCTGGCTGTAAGGCGTGGTCGAGGGATAGAGACAGTAATGGACTTTGGGAGGCTGCAGAAAGAGAGAGCGGCAGCGTTTGTGGGTCTGTGAATGGGGTTCCCTGGATGCTTGAAGGGCAGCAAGAGCTTTTGGTGCTGGCACCTTTGGTGTGGGAGCAATCCCTGGACGTTCGCAGTTTGTGACCTGGGCTCTGGCTGTAAGGAGCTGTCGAGGCAGTGAGACAGTAATGGACTTTGGGAGGCTGCAGAAAGAGAGAGCGGCAGCGTTTGTGGGTCTGTGAATGGGGTTCCCTGGATGCTTGAAGGGCAGCAAGAGCTTTTGGTGCTGGCACCTTTGGTGTGGGAGCAATCCCTGGACGTTCGCAGTTTCTGACCTGGGCTCTGGCTGTAAGGCGTGGTCGAGGGATAGAGACAGTAATGGACTTTGGGAGGCTGCAGAAAGAGAGAGCGGCAGCATTTGTGGGTCTGTGAATGGGGTTCCCTGGATGCTTGAAGGGCAGCAAGAGCTTTTGTTGCTGGCACCTTTGGTGTGGGAGGAATCCCTGGACGTTCGCCGTTTCTGACCTGGGCTTTGCGGGAAGGCGCTGTCGAGGGAAAGATGTTTAAATGGACTTTGGGAGGCTGCAGAAAGAGAGAGGGCCAGCGTTTGTGGGTCTGTGAATGGGGTTCCCTGGATGCTTGAAGGGCAGCAAGAGCTTTTGGTGCTGGCACCTTTGGTGTGGGAGCAATCCCTGGACGTTCGCAGTTTGTGACCTGGGCTCTGGCTTGAAGGCGCTGTCGAGGGAAAGATGTTTAAATGAACTTTGGGAGGCTGCAGAAAGAGAGAGCGGCAGCGTTTGTGGGTCTGTGAATGGGGTTCCCTGGATGCTTGAAGGGCAGCAAGAGCTTTTGGTGCTGGCACCTTTGGTGTGGGAGCAATCCCTGGACATTCGCAGTTTCTCAGCTGGGCTCTGGCGGGAAGGAGCTGTCGAGGGAAAGATGTTGAAATGGACTTTGGGAGGCTGCAGAAAGAGAGAGGGCCAGCGTTTGTGGGTCTGTGAATGGGGTTGCCTGGATGCTTGAAGGGCAGCAAGAGCTTTTGGTGCTGGCACCTTTGGTGTGGGAGGAATCCCTGGACGTTCGCAAGTACCCAGCTGGGCTTTGCGGGAAGGAGCTGTCGAGGGAAAGATGTTGAAATGGACTTTGGGAGGCTGCAGAAAGGGAGAGGGCCAGCGTTTGTGGGTCTGTGAATGGGGTTGCCTGGATGCTTGAAGGGCAGCAAGAGCTTTTGGTGCTGGCACCTTTGGTGTGGGAGCAATCCCTGGACGTTCGCAGTTTCTGACCTGGGCTCTGGCTTGAAGGTGCAGTCGAGGGAAAGATGTCGAAATGGACTTTGGGAGGCTGCAGAAAGAGAGAGGGCCAGCGTTTGTGGGTCTGTGAATGGGGTTCCCTGGATGCTTGAAGGGCAGCAAGAGCTTTTGGTGCTGGCACCTTTGGTGTGGGAGCAATCCCTGGACGTTCGCAGTTTCTGACCTGGGCTTTGCGGGAAGGAGCTGTCGAGGGAAAGATGTTTAATGGACTTTGGGAGGCTGCAGAAAGAGAGAGCGGCAGCGTTTGTGGGTCTGTGAATGGGGTTCCCTGGATGCTTGAAGGGCAGCAAGAGCTTTTGGTGCTGGCACCTTTGGTGTGGGAGCAATCCCTGGACGTTCGCAGTTTCTGACCTGGGCTCTGGCTGTAAGGCGTGGTCGAGGGATAGAGACAGTAATGGACTTTGGGAGGCTGCAGAAAGAGAGAGCGGCAGCGTTTGTGGGTCTGTGAATGGGGTTGCCTGGATGCTTGAAGGGCAGCAAGAGCTTTTGGTGCTGGCACCTTTGGTGTGGGAGCAATCCCTGGACGTTCGCAGTTTCTGACCTGGGCTCTGGCTGTAAGGAGCTGTCGAGGGAAAGAGACAGTAATGGACTTTGGGAGGCTGCAGAAAGAGAGAGCGGCAGCGTTTGTGGGTCTGTGAATGGGGTTCCCTGGATGCTTGAAGGGCAGCAAGAGCTTTTGGTGCTGGCACCTTTGGTGTGGGAGGAATCCCTGGACGTTCTCAATTACCCAGCTGGGCTTTGCGGGAAGGAGCTGTCGAGGGAAAGATGTTCAAATGGACTTTGGGAGGCTGCAGAAAGAGAGAGGGCCAGCGTTTGTGGGTCTGTGAATGGGGTTCCCTGGATGCTTGAAGGGCAGCAAGAGCTTTTGGTGCTGGCACCTTTGGTGTGAGAGGAATCCCTGGACGTTCGCAATTACCCAGCTGGGCTTTGCGGGAAGGAGCTGTCGAGGGAAAGATGTCGAAATGGACTTTGGGAGGCTGCAGAAAGAGAGAGGGCCAGCGTTTGTGGGTTTGTGAATGGGGTTCCCTGGATGCCTGAAGGGCAGCAAGAGCTTTTGGTGCTGGCACCTTTGGTGTGGGAGGAATCCCTGGACATTCGGAGTTTGTCAGCTGGGCTCTGGCTTGAAGGTGCTGTCGAGGGAAAGATGTCGAAATGGACTTTGGGAGGCTGCAGAAAGAGAGAGGGCCAGCGTTTGTGGGTCTGTGAATGGGGATCTCTGGATGCTTGAAGGGCAGCAAGAGCTTTTGGTGCTGGCACCTTTGGTGTGGGAGGAATCCCTGGACGTTCTCAATTACCCAGCTGGGCTTTGCGGGAAGGAGCTGTCGAGGGAAAGATGTCGAAATGGACTTTGGGAGGCTGCAGAAAGAGAGAGGGCCAGCGTTTGTGGGTCTGTGAATGGGGTTCCCTGGATGCTTGAAGGGCAGCAAGAGCTTTTGGTGCTGGCACCTTTGGTGTGGGAGGAATCCCTGGACGTTCGCCGTTTCTGACCTGGGCTCTGGCTTGAAGGAGCTGTCGAGGGAAAGATGTCGAAATGGACTTTGGGAGGCTGCAGAAAGAGAGAGGGCCAGCGTTTGTGGGTCTGTGAATGGGGATCCCTGGATGCTTGAAGGGCAGCAAGAGCTTTTGGTGCTGGCACCTTTGGTGTGGGAGCAATCCCTGGACGTTCGCAGTTACTGACCTGGGCTCCTGCTCTCCTCAGCTGTCGAGGCAGTGAGACAGTAATGGACTTTGGGAGGCTGCAGAAAGAGAGAGCGGCAGCGTTTGTGGGTCTGTGAATGGGGTTCCCTGGATGCTTGAAGGGCAGCAAGAGCTTTTGGTGCTGGCACCTTTGGTGTGGGAGGAATCCCTGGACGTTCGCAGTTTCTGACCTGGGCTCTGGCTGTAAGGCGTGGTCGAGGGATAGAGACAGTAATGGACTTTGGGAGGCTGCAGAAAGAGAGAGCGGCAGCGTTTGTGGGTCTGTGAATGGGGTTCTCTGGATGCTTGAAGGGCAGCAAGAGCTTTTGGTGCTGGCACCTTTGGTGTGGGAGCAATCCCTGGACGTTCGCAGTTTCTGACCTGGGCTCTGGCTGTAAGGCGTGGTCGAGGGATAGAGACAGTAATGGACTTTGGGAGGCTGCAGAAAGGGAGAGGGCCAGCGTTTGTGGGTCTGTGAATGGGGTTGCCTGGATGCTTGAAGGGCAGCAAGAGCTTTTGGTGCTGGCACCTTTGGTGTGGGAGGAATCCCTGGACGTTCGCAATTACCCAGCTGGGCTTTGCGGGAAGGAGCTGTCGAGGGAAAGATGTTGAAATGGACTTTGGGAGGCTGCAGAAAGAGAGAGGGCCAGCGTTTGTGGGTCTGTGAATGGGGATCCCTGGATGCTTGAAGGGCAGCAAGAGCTTTTGGTGCTGGCACCTTTGGTGTGGGAGGAATCCCTGGACGTTCGCCGTTTCTGACCTGGGCTCTGGCGGGAAGGAGCTGTCGAGGGAAAGATGTCGAAATGGACTTTGGGAGGCTGCAGAAAGAGAGAGGGCCAGCGTTTGTGGGTCTGTGAATGGGGATCCCTGGATGCTTGAAGGGCAGCAAGAGCTTTTGGTGCTGGCACCTTTGGTGTGGGAGGAATCCCTGGACGTTCGCAATTACCCAGCTGGGCTTTGCGGGAAGGAGCTGTCGAGGGAAAGATGTTTAAATGGACTTTGGGAGGCTGCAGAAAGAGAGAGGGCCAGTGTTTGTGGGTCTGTGAATGGGGATCTCTGGATGCTTGAAGGGCAGCAAGAGCTTTTGGTGCTGGCACCTTTGGTGTGGGAGGAATCCCTGGACGTTCGCCGTTTCTGACCTGGGCTCTGGCTTGAAGGTGCAGTCGAGGGAAAGATGTCGAAATGGACTTTGGGAGGCTGCAGAAAGAGAGAGGGCCAGCGTTTGTGGGTCTGTGAATGGGGTTGCCTGGATGCTTGAAGGGCAGCAAGAGCTTTTGGTGCTGGCACCTTTGGTGTGGGAGGAATCCCTGGACGTTCGCAATTACCCAGCTGGGCTTTGCGGGAAGGAGCTGTCGAGGGAAAGATGTCGAAATGGACTTTGGGAGGCTGCAGAAAGAGAGAGGGCCAGTGTTTGTGGGTCTGTGAATGGGGATCTCTGGATGCTTGAAGGGCAGCAAGAGCTTTTGGTGCTGGCACCTTTGGTGTGGGAGGAATCCCTGGACGTTCGCAGTTTCTGAGCTGGGCTTTGCGGGAAGGAGCTGTCGAGGGATAGAGACAGTAATGGACTTTGGGAGGCTGCAGAAAGAGAGAGCGGCAGCGTTTGTGGGTCTGTGAATGGGGTTCCCTGGATGCTTGAAGGGCAGCAAGAGCTTTTGGTGCTGGCACCTTTGGTGTGGGAGCAATCCCTGGACGTTCGCAGTTTCTGACCTGGGCTCTGGCTGTAAGGAGCTGTCGAGGGAAAGATGTTTAATGGACTTTGGGAGGCTGCAGAAAGAGAGAGCGGCAGCGTTTGTGGGTCTGTGAATGGGGTTCCCTGGATGCTTGAAGGGCAGCAAGAGCTTTTGGTGCTGGCACCTTTGGTGTGGGAGCAATCCCTGGACGTTCGCAGTTTGTGACCTGGGCTCTGGCTGTAAGGCGTGGTCGAGGGATAGAGACAGTAATGGACTTTGGGAGGCTGCAGAAAGGGAGAGGGCCAGCGTTTGTGGGTCTGTGAATGGGGTTCCCTGGATGCTTGAAGGGCAGCAAGAGCTTTTGGTGCTGGCACCTTTGGTGTGGGAGGAATCCCTGGACGTTCGCAGTTTCTGACCTGGGCTCTGGCTTGAAGGCACTGTCGAGGGAAAGATGTCGAAATGGACTTTGGGAGGCTGCAGAAAGAGAGAGGGCCAGCGTTTGTGGGTCTGTGAATGGGGATCCCTGGATGCTTGAAGGGCAGCAAGAGCTTTTGTTGCTGGCACCTTTGGTGTGAGAGGAATCCCTGGACGTTCGCAGTTTTTCAGCTGGGCTTTGCGGGAAGGAGCTGTCGAGGGAAAGATGTTTAAATGGACTTTGGGAGGCTGTAGAAAGAGAGAGGGCCAGCGTTTGTGGGTTTGTGAATGGGGTTCCCTGGATGCTTGAAGGGCAGCAAGAGCTTTTGGTGCTGGCACCTTTGGTGTGGGAGGAATCCCTGGACGTTCGCAGTTTCTGAGCTGGGCTCTGGCTTGAAGGCGCGGTCGAGGGAAAGATGTCGAAATGGACTTTGGGAGGCTGCAGAAAGAGAGAGGGCCAGCGTTTGTGGGTCTGTGAATGGGGTTCCCTGGATGCTTGAAGGGCAGCAAGAGCTTTTGGTGCTGGCACCTTTGGTGTGGGAGGAATCCCTGGACGTTCGCAATTTCTGAGCTGGGCTCTGCGGGAAGGAGCTGTCGAGGGAAAGATGTTTAATGGACTTTGGGAGGCTGCAGAAAGAGAGAGCGGCAGCGTTTGTGGGTCTGTGAATGGGGTTCCCTGGATGCTTGAAGGGCAGCAAGAGCTTTTGGTGCTGGCACCTTTGGTGTGGGAGGAATCCCTGGACGTTCGCAGTTTCTGACCTGGGCTCTGGCTTGAAGGTGCAGTCGAGGGTAAGATGTTTAAATGGACTTTGGGAGGCTGCAGAAAGAGAGAGCGGCAGCGTTTCTGGGTCTGTGAATGGGGTTCCCTGGATGCTTGAAGGGCAGCAAGAGCTTTTGTTGCTGGCACCTTTGGTGTGGGAGCAATCCCTGGACGTTCGCAGTTTCTGACCTGGGCTCTGGCTGTAAGGCGTGGTCGAGGGATAGAGACAGTAATGGACTTTGGGA
The DNA here is from genome assembly GCA_020745775.1 of Theristicus caerulescens. Classification (NCBI taxonomy): domain Eukaryota; kingdom Metazoa; phylum Chordata; class Aves; order Pelecaniformes; family Threskiornithidae; genus Theristicus; species Theristicus caerulescens. Next base: position 21,789,916 of record CM036564.1, on the reverse strand, counting down.
GGCGCAGAAAGAGAGAGCGGCAGCGTTTGTGGGTCTGTGAATGGGGTTCCCTGGATGCTTGAAGGGCAGCAAGAGCTTTTGGTGCTGGCACCTTTGGTGTGGGAGCAATCCCTGGACGTTCGCAGTTTCTGACCTGGGCTCAGCCTCTCAGCAGGTCGAGGCAGTGAGACAGTAATGGACTTTGGGAGGCTGCAGAAAGAGAGAGCGGCAGCGTTTGTGGGTCTGTGAATGGGGTTCCCTGGATGCTTGAAGGGCAGCAAGAGCTTTTGGTGCTGGCACCTTTGGGAGAGACAGTAATGGACTTTGGGAGGCTGCAGAAAGAGAGAGCGGCAGCGTTTGTGGGTCTGTGAATGGGGTTCCCTGGATGCTTGAAGGGCAGCAAGAGCTTTTGGTGCTGGCACCTTTGGTGTGTGGGAGCAATCCCTGGACGTTCGCAGTTTCTGACCTGGGCTCCAGCTCTCCTCAGCAGGCTAGGCAGTGAGACAGTATTGGACTTTGGGAGGCTGCAGAAAGAGAGAGCGGCAGCGTTTGTGGGTCTGTGAATGGGGTTCCCTGGATGCTTGAAGGGCAGCAAGAGCTTTTGGTGCTGGCACCTTTGGTGTGGGAGCAATCCCTGGACGTTCGCAGTTTCTGACCTGGGCTCCAGCTCTCCTCAGCAGGGTAGGCAGTGAGACAGTAATGGACTTTGGGAGGCTGCAGAAAGAGAGAGCGGCAGCGTTTGTGGGTCTGTGAATGGGGTTGCCTGGATGCTTGAAGGGCAGCAAGAGCTTTTGGTGCTGGCACCTTTGGTGTGGGAGCAATCCCTGGACGTTCGCAGTTTCTGACCTGGGCTCCAGCTCTCCTCAGCAGGCTAGGCAGTGAGAGAGTAATGGACTTTGGGAGGCTGCAGAAAGAGAGAGCGGCAGCATTTGTGGGTCTGTGAATGGGGTTCCCTGGATGCTTGAAGGGCAGCAAGAGCTTTTGGTGCTGGCACCTTTGGTGTGGGAGCAATCCCTGGACGTTCGCAGTTTCTGACCTGGGCTCAGGCTCTCCTCAGCAGGCTAGGCAGTGAGACAGTAATGGACTTTGGGAGGCTGCAGAAAGAGAGAGCGGCAGCGTTTGTGGGTCTGTGAATGGGGTTCCCTGGATGCTTGAAGGGCAGCAAGAGCTTTTGGTGCTGGCACCTTTGGTGTGGGAGCAATCCCTGGACGTTCACAGTTTCTGACCTGGGCTCCAGCTCTCCTCAGCAGGCTAGGCAGTGAGACAGTAATGGACTTTGGGAGGCTGCAGAAAGAGAGAGCGGCAGCGTCTGTGGGTCTGTGAATGGGGTTCCCTGGATGCTTGAAGGGCAGCAAGAGCTTTTGGTGCTGGCACCTTTGGTGTGGGAGCAATCCCTGGACGTTCACAGTTTCTGACCTGGGCTCCGGCTCTCCTCAGCAGGCTAGGCAGTGAGACAGTAATGGACTTTGGGAGGCTGCAGAAAGAGAGAGCGGCAGCGTTTGTGGGTCTGTGAATGGGGTTCCCTGGATGCTTGAAGGGCAGCAAGAGCTTTTGGTGCTGGCACCTTTGGTGTGGGAGCAATCCCTGGACGTTCACAGTTTCTGACCTGGGCTCTGGCTGTAAGGCGTGGTCGAGGGATAGAGACAGTAATGGACTTTGGGAGGCTGCAGAAAGAGAGAGCGGCAGCGTTTGTGGGTCTGTGAATGGGGTTCCCTGGATGCTTGAAGGGCAGCAAGAGCTTTTGGTGCTGGCACCTTTGGTGTGGGAGCAATCCCTGGACGTTCGCAGTTTCTGACCTGGGCTCCAGCTCTCCTCAGCAGGCTAGGCAGTGAGACAGTAATGGACTTTGGGAGGCTGCAGAAAGAGAGAGCGGCAGCGTTTGTGGGTCTGTGAATGGGGTTCCCTGGATGCTTGAAGGGCAGCAAGAGCTTTTGGTGCTGGCACCTTTGGTGTGGGAGCAATCCCTGGACGTTCGCAGTTTCTGACCTGGGCTCTGGCTGTAAGGCGTGGTCGAGGGATAGAGACAGTAATGGACTTTGGGAGGCTGCAGAAAGAGAGAGCGGCAGCATTTGTGGGTCTGTGAATGGGGTTCCCTGGATGCTTGAAGGGCAGCAAGAGCTTTTGGTGCTGGCACCTTTGGTGTGGGAGCAATCCCTGGACGTTCGCAGTTTCTGACCTGGGCTCCAGCTCTCCTCAGCAGGCTAGGGATAGAGACAGTAATGGACTTTGGGAGGCTGCAGAAAGAGAGAGCGGCAGCGTTTGTGGGTCTGTGAATGGGGTTCCCTGGATGCTTGAAGGGCAGCAAGAGCTTTTGGTGCTGGCACCTTTGGTGTGGGAGCAATCCCTGGACGTTCGCAGTTTCTGACCTGGGCTCTGGCTGTAAGGCGTGGTCGAGGGATAGAGACAGTAATGGACTTTGGGAGGCTGCAGAAAGAGAGAGAGCGGCAGCGTTTGTGGGTCTGTGAATGGGGTTGCCTGGATGCTTGAAGGGCAGCAAGAGCTTTTGGTGCTGGCACCTTTGGTGTGGGAGCAATCCCTGGACGTTCGCAGTTTCTGACCTGGGCTCCAGCTCTCCTCAGCAGGCTAGGCAGTGAGAGAGTAATGGACTTTGGGAGGCTGCAGAAAGAGAGAGCGGCAGCGTTTGTGGGTCTGTGAATGGGGTTCCCTGGATGCTTGAAGGGCAGCAAGAGCTTTTGGTGCTGGCACCTTTGGTGTGGGAGCAATCCCTGGACGTTCGCAGTTTCTGAGCTGGGCTCTGGCTCTCCTCAGCAGGGTAGGGATAGAGACAGTAATGGACTTTGGGAGGCTGCAGAAAGAGAGAGCACCAGCGTTTGTGGCTCTGTGAATGGGGTTGCCTGGATGCTTGAAGGGCAGCAAGAGCTTTTGGTGCTGGCACCTTTGGTGTGGGAGCAATCCCTGGACGTTTGCAGTTTGTGACCTGGGCTCTGGCTGTAAGGCGTGGTCGAGGGATAGAGACAGTAATGGACTTTGGGAGGCTGCAGAAAGAGAGAGCGGCAGCGTTTGTGGGTCTGTGAATGGGGTTGCCTGGATGCTTGAAGGGCAGCAAGAGCTTTTGGTGCTGGCACCTTTGGTGTGGGAGCAATCCCTGGACGTTCGCAGTTTCTGAGCTGGGCTCTGGCTCTCCTCAGTGGTCGAGGGATAGAGACAGTAATGGACTTTGGGAGGCTGCAGAAAGAGAGAGCGGCAGCGTTTGTGGGTCTGTGAATGGGGTTCCCTGGATGCTTGAAGGGCAGCAAGAGCTTTTGGTGCTGGCACCTTTGGTGTGGGAGCAATCCCTGGACGTTCGCAGTTTCTGACCTGGGCTCCAGCTCTCCTCAGCAGGTCGAGGGATAGAGACAGTAATGGACTTTGGGAGGCTGCAGAAAGAGAGAGCGGCAGCGTTTGTGGGTCTGTGAATGGGGTTCCCTGGATGCTTGAAGGGCAGCAAGAGCTTTTGTTGCTGGCACCTTTGGTGTGGGAGCAATCCCTGCACGTTCGCAGTTTCTGAGCTGGGCTCCGGCTCTCCTCAGCAGGGTAGGGATAGAGACAGTAATGGACTTTGGGAGGCTGCAGAAAGAGAGAGCGGCAGCGTTTGTGGGTCTGTGAATGGGGTTCCCTGGATGCTTGAAGGGCAGCAAGAGCTTTTGGTGCTGGCACCTTTGGTGTGGGAGGAATCCCTGGACGTTCGCAGTTTCTGACCTGGGCTCCAGCTCTCCTCAGCAGGCTAGGCAGTGAGAGAGTAATGGACTTTGGGAGGCTGCAGAAAGAGAGAGCGGCAGCGTTTGTGGGTCTGTGAATGGGGTTCCCTGGATGCTTGAAGGGCAGCAAGAGCTTTTGGTGCTGGCACCTTTGGTGTGGGAGCAATCCCTGGACGTTCGCAGTTTCTGAGCTGGGCTCTGGCTCTCCTGAGCAGGGTAGGCAGTGAGACAGTAATGGACTTTGGGAGGCTGCAGAAAGAGAGAGCGGCAGCGTTTGTGGGTCTGTGAATGGGGTTCCCTGGATGCTTGAAGGGCAGCAAGAGCTTTTGGTGCTGGCACCTTTGGTGTGGGAGCAATCCCTGGACGTTCGCAGTTTCTGACCTGGGCTCTGGCTCTCCTCAGCAGGGTAGGGATAGAGACAGTAATGGACTTTGGGAGGCTGCAGAAAGAGAGAGCGGCAGCGTTTGTGGGTCTGTGAATGGGGTTGCCTGGATGCTTGAAGGGCAGCAAGAGCTTTTGGTGCTGGCACCTTTGGTGTGGGAGCAATCCCTGGACGTTCGCAGTTTCTGACCTGGGCTCTGGCTCTCCTCAGCAGGCTGGGCAGTGAGAGAGTAATGGACTTTGGGAGGCTGCAGAAAGAGAGAGCGGCAGCGTTTGTGGGTCTGTGAATGGGGTTCCCTGGATGCTTGAAGGGCAGCAAGAGCTTTTGGTGCTGGCACCTTTGGTGTGGGAGAAATCCCTGGACGTTTGCAGTGTCCTAGCTGGGCTCTGGCTCTCCTCAGCAGGCTAGGCAGTGAGGCAGTAATGGACTTTGGGAGGTTGCAGAAAGAGAGAGCGGCAGCGTTTGTGGGTCTGTGAATGGGTTCCCTGGATGCTTGAAGGGTAGCAAGAGCTTTTGTTGCTGGCACCTTTGGTGTGGGAGAAATCCCTGGACGTTTGCAGTTTCTCACCTGGGCTCCAGCTCTCCTCAGCAGGCTAGGCAGTGAGACAGTAATGGACTTTGGGAGGCTGCAGAAAGAGAGAGCGGCAGCGTTTGTGGGTCTGTGAATGGGGTTCCCTGGATGCTTGAAGGGCAGCAAGAGCTTTTGGTGCTGGCACCTTTGGTGTGGGAGCAATCCCTGGACGTTCGCAGTTTCTGACCTGGGCTCTGGCTGTAAGGCGTGGTCGAGGGATAGAGACAGTAATGGACTTTGGGAGGCTGCAGAAAGAGAGAGCGGCAGCGTTTGTGGGTCTGTGAATGGGGTTGCCTGGATGCTTGAAGGGCAGCAAGAGCTTTTGGTGCTGGCACCTTTGGTGTGGGAGCAATCCCTGGACGTTCGCAGTTTCTGACCTGGGCTCCAGCTCTCCTCAGCAGGCTAGGCAGTGAGAGAGTAATGGACTTTGGGAGGCTGCAGAAAGAGAGAGCGGCAGCGTTTGTGGGTCTGTGAATGGGGTTGCCTGGATGCTTGAAGGGCAGCAAGAGCTTTTGGTGCTGGCACCTTTGCTGTGGGAGCAATCCCTGGACGTTCACAGTTTCTGACCTGGGCTCTGGCTGTAAGGCGTGGTCGAGGGATAGAGACAGTAATGGACTTTGGGAGGCTGCAGAAAGAGAGAGCGGCAGCGTTTGTGGGTCTGTGAATGGGGTTCCCTGGATGCTTGAAGGGCAGCAAGAGCTTTTGGTGCTGGCACCTTTGGTGTGGGAGCAATCCCTGGACGTTCGCAGTTTCTGACCTGGGCTCCGGCTCTCCTCAGCAGGCTAGGCAGTGAGAGAGTAATGGACTTTGGGAGGCTGCAGAAAGAGAGAGCGGCAGCGTTTGTGGGTCTGTGAATGGGGTTCCCTGGATGCTTGAAGGGCAGCAAGAGCTTTTGGTGCTGGCACCTTTGGTGTGGGAGCAATCCCTGGACGTTCGCAGTTTCTGACCTGGGCTCCGGCTCTCCTCAGCAGGCTAGGCAGTGAGGCAGTAATGGACTTTGGGAGGCTGCAGAAAGAGAGAGCAGCAGCGTTTGTGGATCTGTGAATGGGGTTCCCTGGATGCTTGAAGGGCAGCAAGAGCTTTTGGTGCTGGCACCTTTGGTGTGGGAGAAATTCCTGGACGTTTGCAGTGTCCTAGCTGGGCTCTGGCTCTCCTCAGCAGGCTAGGCAGTGAGGCAGTAATGGACTTTGGGAGGTTGCAGAAAGAGAGAGCACCAGCGTTTGTGGGTCTGTGAATGGGTTCCCTGGATGCTTGAAGGGTAGCAAGAGCTTTTGTTGCTGGCACCTTTGGTGTGGGAGAAATCCCTGGACGTTTGCAGTTTCCTAGCTGGGCTCTGGCTCTCCTCAGCAGGGTAGGCAGTGAGGCAGTAATGGACTTTGGGAGGCTGCAGAAAGAGAGAGCGGCAGCGTTTGTGGGTCTGTGAATGGGGTTCCCTGGATGCTTGAAGGGCAGCAAGAGCTTTTGGTGCTGGCACCTTTGGTGTGGGAGGAATCCCTGGACATTCGCAGTTTCTGACCTGGGCTCCAGCTCTCCTCAGCAGGGTAGGCAGTGATATTATATTGGACTTTGGGAGGCTGCAGAAAGAGAGAGCGGCAGCGTTTGTGGGTCTGTGAATGGGGTTCCCTGGATGCTTGAAGGGCAGCAAGAGCTTTTGGTGCTGGCACCTTTGGTGTGGGAGCAATCCCTGGACGTTCGCAGTTTCTGACCTGGGCTCCAGCTCTCCTCAGCAGGGTAGGCAGTGAGACAGTAATGGACTTTGGGAGGCTGCAGAAAGAGAGAGCGGCAGCGTTTGTGGGTCTGTGAATGGGGTTCCCTGGATGCTTGAAGGGCAGCAAGAGCTTTTGGTGCTGGCACCTTTGGTGTGGGAGCAATCCCTGGACGTTCGCAGTTTCTGACCTGGGCTCTGGCTGTAAGGCGTGGTCGAGGGATAGAGACAGTAATGGACTTTGGGAGGCTGCAGAAAGAGAGAGCGGCAGCGTTTGTGGGTCTGTGAATGGGGTTCCCTGGATGCTTGAAGGGCAGCAACAGCTTTTGGTGCTGGCACCTTTGGTGTGGGAGCAATCCCTGGACGTTCGCAGTTTCTGACCTGGGCTCCAGCTCTCCTCAGCAGGCTGGGCAGTGAGAGAGTAATGGACTTTGGGAGGCTGCAGAAAGAGAGAGCGGCAGCGTTTGTGGGTCTGTGAATGGGGTTCCCTGGTTGCTTGAAGGGCAGCAAGAGCTTTTGGTGCTGGCACCTTCGGTGTGGGAGCAATTCCTGGACGTTCGCAGTTTCTCACATGGGCTCCGGCTATCCTCAGCAGGCTAGGCAGTGAGGCAGTAATGGACTTTGGGAGGCTGCAGAAAGAGAGAGAAGCAGCGTTTGTGGGTCTGTGAATGGGGTTCCCTGGATGCTTGAAGGGCAGCAAGAGCTTTTGGTGCTGGCACCTTTGGTGTGGGAGAAATCCCTGGACGTTCGCAGTTTCTGATCTGGGCTCTGGCTTTCGTCAATGGGTAGGCAATGAGATTTTCTTGGACTTTGGGAGGCTGCAGAAAGAGAGAGCGGCAGCGTTTGTGGGTCTGTGAATGGGGTTCCCTGGATGCTTGAAGGGCAGCAAGAGCTTTTGGTGCTGGCACCTTTGGTGTGGGAGCAATCCCTGGACGTTCGCAGTTTCTGACCTGGGCTCCAGCTCTCCTCAGCAGGGTAGGCAGTGAGAGAGTAATGGACTTTGGGAGGCTGCAGAAAGAGAGAGCGGCAGCGTTTGTGGGTCTGTGAATGGGGTTGCCTGGATGCTTGAAGGGCAGCAAGAGCTTTTGGTGCTGGCACCTTTGGTGTGGGAGCAATCCCTGCACATTCGCAGTTTCTGACCTGGACTCCAGCTCTCCTCAGCAGGCTAGGCAGTGAGAGAGTAATGGACTTTGGGAGGCTGCAGAAAGAGAGAGCGGCAGCGTTTGTGGGTCTGTGAATGGGGTTCCCTGGATGCTTGAAGGGCAGCAAGAGCTTTTGGTGCTGGCACCTTTGGTGTGGGAGCAATCCCTGGACGTTTGCTGTTTCTGATCTGGGCTCTCGCTTTCCTCAATGGGTAGGCAATGAGATTTTCTTGGACTTTGGGAGGCTGCAGAAAGAGAGAGCGGCAGCGTTTGTGGGTCTGTGAATGGGGTTCCCTGGATGCTTGAAGGGCAGCAAGAGCTTTTGGTGCTGGCACCTTTGGTGAGGGAGGAATCCCTGGACGTTCGCAGTTTCTGACCTGGGCTCCAGCTCTCCTCAGCAGGCTAGGCAGTGAGACAGTAATGGACTTTGGGAGGCTGCAGAAAGAGAGAGCAGCAGCGTTTGTGGGTCTGTGAATGGGGTTCCCTGGATGCTTGAAGGGCAGCAAGAGCTTTTGGTGCTGGCACCTTTGGTGTGGGAGCAATCCCTGGACGTTCGCAGTTTGTGACCTGGGCTCTGGCTGTAAGGCGTGGTCGAGGGATAGAGACAGTAATGGACTTTGGGAGGCTGCAGAAAGAGAGAGCGGCAGCGTTTGTGGGTCTGTGAATGGGGTTGCCTGGATGCTTGAAGGGCAGCAAGAGCTTTTGGTGCTGGCACCTTTGGTGTGGGAGCAATCCCTGCACATTCGCAGTTTCTGACCTGGGCTCCAGCTCTCCTCAGCAGGCTAGGCAGTGAGACAGTAATGGACTTTGGGAGGCTGCAGAAAGAGAGAGCGGCAGCATTTGTGGGTCTGTGAATGGGGTTCCCTGGATGCTTGAAGGGCAGCAAGAGCTTTTGTTGCTGGCACCTTTGGTGTGGGAGCAATCCCTGGACGTTCGCAGTTTCTGACCTGGGCTCTGGCTGTAAGGCGTGGTCGAGGGATAGAGACAGTAATGGACTTTGGGAGGCTGCAGAAAGAGAGAGCGGCAGCGTTTGTGGGTCTGTGAATGGGGTTGCCTGGATGCTTGAAGGGCAGCAAGAGCTTTTGGTGCTGGCACCTTTGGTGTGGGAGCAATCCCTGGACGTTCGCAGTTTCTGACCTGGGCTCTGGCTGTAAGGCGTGGTCGAGGGATAGAGACAGTAATGGACTTTGGGAGGCTGCAGAAAGAGAGAGCGGCAGCGTTTGTGGGTCTGTGAATGGGGTTCCCTGGATGCTTGAAGGGCAGCAAGAGCTTTTGGTGCTGGCACCTTTGGTGTGGGAGCAATCCCTGGACGTTCGCAGTTTCTGACCTGGGCTCAGGCTCTCCTCAGCAGGCTAGGCAGTGAGACAGTAATGGACTTTGGGAGGCTGCAGAAAGAGAGAGCGGCAGCGTTTGTGGGTCTGTGAATGGGGTTCCCTGGATGCTTGAAGGGCAGCAAGAGCTTTTGGTGCTGGCACCTTTGGTGTGGGAGCAATCCCTGGACATTCGCAGTTTCTGACCTGGGCTCCAGCTCTCGTCAGCAGGCTAGGGATAGAGACAGTAATGGACTTTGGGAGGCTGCAGAAAGAGAGAGCGGCAGCGTTTGTGGGTCTGTGAATGGGGTTCCCTGGATGCTTGAAGGGCAGCAAGAGCTTTTGGTGCTGGCACCTTTGGTGTGGGAGCAATCCCTGGACGTTCGCAGTTTCTGACCTGGGCTCCAGCTCTCCTCAGCAGGCTAGGCAGTGAGACAGTAATGGACTTTGGGAGGCTGCAGAAAGAGAGAGCGGCAGCGTTTGTGGGTCTGTGAATGGGGTTCCCTGGATGCTTGAAGGGCAGCAAGAGCTTTTGGTGCTGGCACCTTTGGTGTGGGAGCAATCCCTGGACATTCGCAGTTTCTGACCTGGGCTCCGGCTCTCCTCAGCAGGCTAGGCAGTGAGACAGTAATGGACTTTGGGAGGCTGCAGAAAGAGAGAGCGGCAGCGTTTGTGGGTCTGTGAATGGGGTTCCCTGGATGCTTGAAGGGCAGCAAGAGCTTTTGGTGCTGGCACCTTTGGTGTGGGAGCAATCCCTGGACGTTCGCAGTTTCTGACCTGGGCTCTGGCTGTAAGGCATGGTCGAGGGATAGAGACAGTAATGGACTTTGGGAGGCTGCAGAAAGAGAGAGCGGCAGCGTTTGTGGGTCTGTGAATGGGGTTCCCTGGATGCTTGAAGGGCAGCAAGAGCTTTTGGTGCTGGCACCTTTGGTGTGGGAGCAATCCCTGGACGTTCGCAGTTTCTGACCTGGGCTCCAGCTCTCCTCAGCAGGCTAGGCAGTGAGAGAGTAATGGACTTTGGGAGGCTGCAGAAAGAGAGAGCGGCAGCGTTTGTGGGTCTGTGAATGGGGTTCCCTGGATGCTTGAAGGGCAGCAAGAGCTTTTGGTGCTGGCACCTTTGGTGTGGGAGCAATCCCTGGACGTTCACAGTTTCTGACCTGGGCTCTGGCTGTAAGGCGTGGTCGAGGGATAGAGACAGTAATGGACTTTGGGAGGCTGCAGAAAGAGAGAGCGGCAGCGTTTGTGGGTCTGTGAATGGGGTTGCCTGGATGCTTGAAGGGCAGCAAGAGCTTTTGTTGCTGGCACCTTTGGTGTGGGAGCAATCCCTGGACGTTCGCAGTTTCTGACCTGGGCTCCAGCTCTCCTCAGCAGGCTAGGCAGTGAGAGAGTAATGGACTTTGGGAGGCTGCAGAAAGAGAGAGCGGCAGCGTTTGTGGGTCTGTGAATGGGGTTCCCTGGATGCTTGAAGGGCAGCAAGAGCTTTTGGTGCTGGCACCTTTGGTGTGGGAGCAATCCCTGGACGTTCGCAGTTTCTGACCTGGGCTCCAGCTCTCCTCAGCAGGCTAGGCAGTGAGACAGTAATGGACTTTGGGAGGCTGCAGAAAGAGAGAGCGGCAGCGTTTGTGGGTCTGTGAATGGGGTTCCCTGGATGCTTGAAGGGCAGCAAGAGCTTTTGGTGCTGGCACCTTTGGTGTGGGAGCAATCCCTGGACATTTGCAGTTTCTGACCTGGGCTCTGGCTCTCCTCAGCAGGCTGGGCAGTGAGACAGTCATGGACTTTGGGAGGCTGCAGAAAGAGAGAGCGGCAGCGTTTGTGGGTCTGTGAATGGGGTTCCCTGGATGCTTGAAGGGCAGCAAGAGCTTTTGGTGCTGGCACCTTTGGTGTGGGAGCAATCCCTGGACGTTCGCAGTTTCTGACCTGGGCTCTGGCTGTAAGGCATGGTCGAGGGATAGAGACAGTAATGGACTTTGGGAGGCTGCAGAAAGAGAGAGCGGCAGCGTTTGTGGGTCTGTGAATGGGGTTCCCTGGATGCTTGAAGGGCAGCAAGAGCTTTTGGTGCTGGCACCTTTGGTGTGGGAGCAATCCCTGGACGTTCGCAGTTTGTGACCTGGGCTCTGGCTGTAAGGCGTGGTCGAGGGATAGAGACAGTAATGGACTTTGGGAGGCTGCAGAAAGAGAGAGCGGCAGCGTTTGTGGGTCTGTGAATGGGGTTCCCTGGATGCTTGAAGGGCAGCAAGAGCTTTTGGTGCTGGCACCTTTGGTGTGGGAGGAATCCCTGGACGTTCGCAGTTTCTGAGCTGGGCTCCAGCTCTCCTCAGCAGGCTAGGCAGTGAGACAGTAATGGACTTTGGGAGGCTGCAGAAAGAGAGAGCGGCAGCGTTTGTGGGTCTGTGAATGGGGTTGCCTGGATGCTTGAAGGGCAGCAAGAGCTTTTGTTGCTGGCACCTTTGGTGTGGGAGCAATCCCTGGACGTTCGCAGTTTCTGACCTGGGCTCCAGCTCTCCTCAGCAGGCTAGGCAGTGAGACAGTAATGGACTTTGGGAGGCTGCCGAAAGAGAGAGCGGCAGCGTTTGTGGGTCTGTGAATGGGGTTCCCTGGATGCTTGAAGGGCAGCAAGAGCTTTTGGTGCTGGCACCTTTGGTGTGGGAGCAATCCCTGGACGTTCGCAGTTTCTGACCTGGGCTCCAGCTCTCCTCAGCAGGCTAGGCAGTGAGACAGTATTGGACTTTGGGAGGCTGCAGAAAGAGAGAGCGGCAGCGTTTGTGGGTCTGTGAATGGGGTTCCCTGGATGCTTGAAGGGCAGCAAGAGCTTTTGGTGCTGGCACCTTTGGTGTGGGAGCAATCCCTGGACGTTCGCAGTTTCTGACCTGGGCTCCAGCTCTCCTCAGCAGGGTAGGCAGTGAGACAGTAATGGACTTTGGGAGGCTGCAGAAAGAGAGAGCGGCAGCGTTTGTGGGTCTGTGAATGGGGTTCCCTGGATGCTTGAAGGGCAGCAAGAGCTTTTGGTGCTGGCACCTTTGGTGTGGGAGGAATCCCTGGACGTTCGCAGTTTCTGACCTGGGCTCCAGCTCTCCTCAGCAGGCTAGGCAGTGAGACAGTAATGGACTTTGGGAGGCTGCAGAAAGAGAGAGCGGCAGCGTTTGTGGGTCTGTGAATGGGGTTCCCTGGATGCTTGAAGGGCAGCAAGAGCTTTTGGTGCTGGCACCTTTGGTGTGGGAGCAATCCCTGGACGTTCACAGTTTCTGACCTGGGCTCTGGCTGTAAGGCGTGGTCGAGGGATAGAGACAGTAATGGACTTTGGGAGGCTGCAGAAAGAGAGAGCGGCAGCGTTTGTGGGTCTGTGAATGGGGTTGCCTGGATGCTTGAAGGGCAGCAAGAGCTTTTGGTGCTGGCACCTTTGGTGTGGGAGCAATCCCTGGACATTCGCAGTTTCTGACCTGGGCTCCAGCTCTCCTCAGCAGGCTAGGCAGTGAGACAGTACTGGACTTTGGGAGGCTGCAGAAAGAGAGAGCGGCAGCGTTTGTGGGTCTGTGAATGGGGTTCCCTGGATGCTTGAAGGGCAGCAAGAGCTTTTGGTGCTGGCACCTTTGGTGTGGGAGCAATCCCTGGACGTTCACAGTTTCTGACCTGGGCTCCAGCTCTCGTCAGCAGGCTAGGCAGTGAGAGAGTAATGGACTTTGGGAGGCTGCAGAAAGAGAGAGCGGCAGCGTTTGTGGGTCTGTGAATGGGGTTCCCTGGATGCTTGAAGGGCAGCAAGAGCTTTTGGTGCTGGCACCTTTGGTGTGGGAGCAATCCCTGGACGTTCGCAGTTTCTGACCTGGGCTCCAGCTCTCCTCAGCAGGCTAGGCAGTGAGAGAGTAATGGACTTTGGGAGGCTGCAGAAAGAGAGAGCGGCAGCGTTTGTGGGTCTGTGAATGGGGTTGCCTGGATGCTTGAAGGGCAGCAAGAGCTTTTGGTGCTGGCACCTTTGGTGTGGGAGCAATCCCTGCACGTTCGCAGTTTCTGACCTGGGCTCCAGCTCTCGTCAGCAGGCTAGGCAGTGAGACAGTAATGGACTTTGGGAGGCTGCAGAAAGAGAGAGCGGCAGCGTTTGTGGGTCTGTGAATGGGGTTCCCTGGATGCTTGAAGGGCAGCAAGAGCTTTTGGTGCTGGCACCTTTGGTGTGGGAGCAATCCCTGGACGTTCGCAGTTTCTGACCTGGGCTCCAGCTCTCCTCAGCAGGCGAGGCAGTGAGACAGTAATGGACTTTGGGAGGCTGCAGAAAGAGAGAGCGGCAGCGTTTGTGGGTCTGTGAATGGGGTTCCCTGGATGCTTGAAGGGCAGCAAGAGCTTTTGGTGCTGGCACCTTTGGTGTGGGAGCAATCCCTGGACGTTCGCAGTTTCTGACCTGGGCTCTGGCTGTAAGGCATGGTCGAGGGATAGAGACAGTAATGGACTTTGGGAGGCTGCAGAAAGAGAGAGCGGCAGCGTTTGTGGGTCTGTGAATGGGGTTGCCTGGATACTTGAAGGGCAGCAAGAGCTTTTGGTGCTGGCACCTTTGGTGTGGGAGCAATCCCTGGACGTTCGCAGTTTCTGACCTGGGCTCCAGCTCTCCTCAGCAGGCTAGGCAGTGAGACAGTAATGGACTTTGGGAGGCTGCAGAAAGAGAGAGCGGCAGCGTTTGTGGGTCTGTGAATGGGGTTCCCTGGATGCTTGAAGAGCAGCAAGAGCTTTTGGTGCTGGCACCTTTGGTGTGGGAGCAATCCCTGGACGTTCGCAGTTTCTGACCTGGGCTCTGGCTGTAAGGCGTGGTCGAGGGATAGAGACAGTAATGGACTTTGGGAGGCTGCAGAAAGAGAGAGCGGCAGCGTTTGTGGGTCTGTGAATGGGGTTCCCTGGATGCTTGAAGGGCAGCAAGAGCTTTTGGTGCTGGCACCTTTGGTGTGGGAGCAATCCCTGGACGTTCGCAGTTTCTGACCTGGGCTCTGGTTGTAAGGCATAATCGAGGTACAGAGACAGTAATGGACTTTGGGAGGCTGCAGAAAGAGAGAGCGGCAGCGTTTGTGGGTCTGTGAATGGGGTTCCCTGGATGCTTGAAGGGCAGCAAGAGCTTTTGGTGCTGGCACCTTTGGTGTGGGAGGAATCCCTGGACGTTCGCAGTTTCTGACCTGGGCTCCAGCTCTCCTCAGCAGGCTAGGCAGTGAGACAGTAATGGACTTTGGGATGCTGCAGAAAGAGAGAGCGGCAGCGTTTGTGGGTCTGTGAATGGGGTTCCCTGGATGCTTGAAGGGCAGCAAGAGCTTTTGGTGCTGGCACCTTTGGTGTGGGAGCAATCCCTGGACGTTCGCAGTTTCTGACCTGGGCTCCAGCTCTCCTCAGCAGGGTAGGCAGTGAGACAGTAATGGACTTTGGGAGGCTGCAGAAAGAGAGAGCGGCAGCGTTTGTGGGTCTGTGAATGGGGTTCCCTGGATGCTTGAAGGGCAGCAAGAGCTTTTGGTGCTGGCACCTTTGGTGTGGGAGCAATCCCTGGACGTTCGCAGTTTCTCACATGGGCTCCAGCTCTCCTCAGCAGGCTAGGCAGTGAGGCAGTAATGGACTTTGGGAGGCTGCAGAAAGAGAGAGCGGCAGCGTTTGTGGGTCTGTGAATGGGGTTCCCTGGATGCTTGAAGGGCAGCAAGAGCTTTTGGTGCTGGCACCTTTGGTGTGGGAGGAATCCCTGGACGTTCACAGTTTCTGACCTGGGCTCCAGCTCTCCTCAGCAGGCTAGGCAGTGAGACAGTAATGGACTTTGGGAGGCTGCAGAAAGAGAGAGCGGCAGCGTTTGTGGGTCTGTGAATGGGGTTCCCTGGATGCTTGAAGGGCAGCAAGAGCTTTTGGTGCTGGCACCTTTGGTGTGGGAGCAATCCCTGGACGTTTGCAGTTTCTGAGCTGGGCTCTGGCTCTCCTCAGCAGGGTAGGCAGTGAGGCAGTAATGGACTATGGGAGGCTGCAGAAAGAGAGAGCGGCAGCGTTTGTGGGTCTGTGAATGGGGTTCCCTGGATGCTTGAAGGGCAGCAAGAGCTTTTGGTGCTGGCACCTTTGGTGTGGGAGGAATCCCTGGACGTTCGCAGTTTCTGACCTGGGCTCCAGCTCTCCTCAGCAGGCTAGGCAGTGAGACAGTAATGGACTTTGGGAGGCTGCAGAAAGAGAGAGCGGCAGCGTTTGTGGGTCTGTGAATGGGGTTCCCTGGATGCTTGAAGGGCAGCAAGAGCTTTTGGTGCTGGCACCTTTGGTGTGGGAGGAATCCCTGGACGTTCGCAGTTTCTGACCTGGGCTCTAGCTCTCCTCAGCAGGGTAGGCAGTGAGACAGTAATGGACTTTGGGAGGCTGCAGAAAGAGAGAGCGGCAGCGTTTGTGGGTCTGTGAATGGGGTTCCCTGGATGCTTGAAGGGCAGCAAGAGCTTTTGGTGCTGGCACCTTTGGTGTGGGAGCAATCCCTGGACGTTTGCTGTTTCTGATCTGGGCTCTGGCTTTCCTCAATGGGTAGGCAATGAGATTTTATTGGACTTTGGGGGCTGCAGAAAGAGAGAGCGGCAGCGTTTGTGGGTCTGTGAATGGGGTTCCCTGGATGCTTGAAGGGCAGCAAGAGCTTTTGGTGCTGGCACCTTTGGTGTGGGAGCAATCCCTGGACGTTCGCAGTTTCTCACATGGGCTCCGGCTCTCCTCAGCAGGCTAGGCAGTGAGACAGTAATGGACTTTGGGAGGCTGCAGAAAGAGAGAGCGGCAGCGTTTGTGGGTCTGTGAATGGGGTTCCCTGGATGCTTGAAGGGCAGCAAGAGCTTTTGTTGCTGGCACCTTTGGTGTGGGAGGAATCCCTGGACGTTCGCAGTTTCTGACATGGGCTCCGGCTCTCCTCAGCAGGCTAGGCAGTGAGGCAGTAATGGACTTTGGGAGGCTGCAGAAAGAGAGAGCGGCAGCGTTTGTGGGTCTGTGAATGGGGTTCCCTGGATGCTTGAAGGGCAGCAAGAGCTTTTGTTGCTGGCACCTTTGGTGTGGGAGGAATCCCTGGACGTTCGCAGTTTCTGAGCTGGGCTCCAGCTCTCCTCAGCAGGGTAGGCAGTGAGAGAGTAATGGACTTTGGGAGGCTGCAGAAAGAGAGAGCGGCAGCGTTTGTGGGTCTGTGAATGGGGTTCCCTGGATGCTTGAAGGGCAGCAAGAGCTTTTGGTGCTGGCACCTTTGGTGTGGGAGCAATCCCTGGACGTTCGCAGTTTCTGACCTGGGCTCTGGCTGTAAGGCATGGTCGAGGGATAGAGACAGTAATGGACTTTGGGAGGCTGCAGAAAGAGAGAGCGGCAGCGTTTGTGGGTCTGTGAATGGGGTTGCCTGGATGCTTGAAGGGCAGCAAGAGCTTTTGGTGCTGGCACCTTTGGTGTGGGAGCAATCCCTGGACGTTCGCAGTTTCTGACCTGGGCTCCAGCTCTCCTCAGCAGGCTAGGCAGTGAGGCAGTAATGGACTTTGGGAGGCTGCAGAAAGAGAGAGCGGCAGCGTTTGTGGGTCTGTGAATGGGGTTCCCTGGATGCTTGAAGGGCAGCAAGAGCTTTTGGTGCTGACACCTTTGGTGTGGGAGAAATCCCTGGACGTTTGCAGTTTCTGAGCTGGGCTCTGGCTCTCCTCAGCAGGGTAGGCAGTGAGACAGTAATGGACTTTGGGAGGCTGCAGAAAGAGAGAGCGGCAGCGTTTGTGGGTCTGTGAATGGGGTTCCCTGGATGCTTGAAGGGCAGCAAGAGCTTTTGGTGCTGGCACCTTTGGTGTGGGAGCAATCCCTGGACGTTCGCTGTTTCTGACCTGGACTCTGGCTTTCCTCAATGGGTAGGCAATGAGATTTTATTGGACTTTGGGAGGCTGCAGAAAGAGAGAGCGGCAGCGTTTGTGGGTCTGTGAATGGGGTTGCCTGGATGCTTGAAGGGCAGCAAGAGCTTTTGGTGCTGGCACCTTTGGTGTGGGAGCAATCCCTGGACGTTCGCAGTTTCTGACCTGGGCTCCAGCTCTCCTCAGCAGGCTAGGCATTGAGACAGTAATGGACTTTGGGAGGCTGCAGAAAGAGAGAGCGGCAGCGTTTGTGGGTCTGTGAATGGGGTTCCCTGGATGCTTGAAGGGCAGCAAGAGCTTTTGTTGCTGGCACCTTTGGTGTGGGAGCAATCCCTGGACGTTCACAGTTTCTGACCTGGGCTCCAGCTCTCCTCAGCAGGCTAGGCAGTGAGACAGTAATGGACTTTGGGAGGCTGCAGAAAGAGAGAGCGGCAGCGTTTGTGGGTCTGTGAATGGGGTTCCCTGGATGCTTGAAGGGCAGCAAGAGCTTTTGGTGCTGGCACCTTTGGTGTGGGAGGAATCCCTGGACGTTCGCAGTTTCTGACCTGGGCTCCAGCTCTCCTCAGCAGGGTAGGCAGTGAGAGAGTAATGGACTTTGGGAGGCTGCAGAAAGAGAGAGCGGCAGCGTTTGTGGGTCTGTGAATGGGGTTGCCTGGATGCTTGAAGGGCAGCAAGAGCTTTTGGTGCTGGCACCTTTGGTGTGGGAGCAATCCCTGGACGTTCGCAGTTTCTGACCTGGGCTCCAGCTCTCCTCAGCAGGCTAGGCAGTGAGACAGTAATGGACTTTGGGAGGCTGCAGAAAGAGAGAGGCCAGCGTTTGTGGGTCTGTGAATGGGGTTCCCTGGATGCTTGAAGGGCAGCAAGAGCTTTTGGTGCTGGCACCTTTGGTGTGGGAGCAATCCCTGGACGTTCGCAGTTTCTGACCTGGGCTCTGGCTGTAAGGCATGGTCGAGGGATAGAGACAGTAATGGACTTTGGGAGGCTGCAGAAAGAGAGAGCGGCAGCGTTTGTGGGTCTGTGAATGGGGTTCCCTGGATGCTTGAAGGGCAGCAAGAGCTTTTGGTGCTGGCACCTTTGGTGTGGGAGCAATCCCTGCACGTTCGCAGTTTCTGACCTGGGCTCCAGCTCTCCTCAGCAGGCTAGGCAGTGAGACAGTAATGGACTTTGGGAGGCTGCAGAAAGAGAGAGCGGCAGCGTTTGTGGGTCTGTGAATGGGGTTCCCTGGATGCTTGAAGGGCAGCAAGAGCTTTTGGTGCTGGCACCTTTGGTGTGGGAGCAATCCCTGGACGTTCGCAGTTTCTGACCTGGGCTCCAGCTCTCGTCAGCAGGCTAGGCAGTGAGACAGTAATGGACTTTGGGAGGCTGCAGAAAGAGAGAGCGGCAGCGTTTGTGGGTCTGTGAATGGGGTTCCCTGGATGCTTGAAGGGCAGCAAGAGCTTTTGGTGCTGGCACCTTTGGTGTGGGAGGAATCCCTGGACGTTCGCAGTTTCTGAGCTGGGCTCCAGCTCTCCTCAGCAGGCTAGGCAGTGAGACAGTAATGGACTTTGGGAGGCTGCAGAAAGAGAGAGCGGCAGCGTTTGTGGGTCTGTGAATGGGGTTCCCTGGATGCTTGAAGGGCAGCAAGAGCTTTTGGTGCTGGCACCTTTGGTGTGGGAGCAATCCCTGGACGTTCGCAGTTTCTGACCTGGGCTCTGGCTGTAAGGCGAGGTCGAGGGATAGAGACAGTAATGGACTTTGGGAGGCTGCAGAAAGAGAGAGCGGCAGCGTTTGTGGGTCTGTGAATGGGGTTCCCTGGATGCTTGAAGGGCAGCAAGAGCTTTTGGTGCTGGCACCTTTGGTGTGGGAGCAATCCCTGGACATTCGCAGTTTCTGACCTGGGCTCCAGCTCTCCTCAGCAGGCTAGGCAGTGAGACAGTAATGGACTTTGGGAGGCTGCAGAAAGAGAGAGCGGCAGCGTTTGTGGGTCTGTGAATGGGGTTCCCTGGATGCTTGAAGGGCAGCAAGAGCTTTTGGTGCTGGCACCTTTGGTGTGGGAGCAATCCCTGGACGTTCGCAGTTTCTGACCTGGGCTCTGGCTGTAAGGCAGGTCGAGGGATAGAGACAGTAATGGACTTTGGGAGGCTGCAGAAAGAGAGAGCGGCAGCGTTTGTGGGTCTGTGAATGGGGTTGCCTGGATGCTTGAAGGGCAGCAAGAGCTTTTGGTGCTGGCACCTTTGGTGTGGGAGCAATCCCTGGACGTTCGCAGTTTCTGACCTGGGCTCCAGCTCTCGTCAGCAGGCTAGGCAGTGAGAGAGTAATGGACTTTGGGAGGCTGCAGAAAGAGAGAGCGGCAGCGTTTGTGGGTCTGTGAATGGGGTTCCCTGGATGCTTGAAGGGCAGCAAGAGCTTTTGGTGCTGGCACCTTTGGTGTGGGAGCAATCCCTGGACGTTCGCAGTTTCTGACCTGGGCTCCGGCTCTCCTCAGCAGGCTAGGCAGTGAGACAGTAATGGACTTTGGGAGGCTGCAGAAAGAGAGAGCGGCAGCGTTTGTGGGTCTGTGAATGGGGTTCCCTGGATGCTTGAAGGGCAGCAAGAGCTTTTGGTGCTGGCACCTTTGGTGTGGGAGGAATCCCTGGACGTTCGCAGTTTCTCACATGGGCTCCATCTCTCCTCAGCAGGCTAGGCAGTGAGACAGTAATGGACTTTGGGAGGCTGCAGAAAGAGAGAGCGGCAGCGTTTGTGGGTCTGTGAATGGGGTTCCCTGGATGCTTGAAGGGCAGCAAGAGCTTTTGGTGCTGGCACCTTTGGTGTGGGAGCAATCCCTGGACATTCACAGTTTCTGACCTGGGCCCCAGCTCTCCTCAGCAGGCTAGGCAGTGAGACAGTAATGGACTTTGGGAGGCTGCCGAAAGAGAGAGCGGCAGCGTTTGTGGGTCTGTGAATGGGGTTGCCTGGATGCTTGAAGGGCAGCAAGAGCTTTTGGTGCTGGCACCTTTGGTGTGGGAGCAATCCCTGGACGTTCACAGTTTCTGACCTGGGCTCCTGCTCTCCTCAGCAGGGTAGGCAGTGAGACAGTAATGGACTATGGGAGGCTGCAGAAAGAGAGAGCGGCAGCGTTTGTGGGTCTGTGAATGGGGTTCCCTGGATGCTTGAAGGGCAGCAAGAGCTTTTGGTGCTGGCACCTTTGGTGTGGGAGCAATCCCTGGACGTTCACAGTTTCTGACCTGGGCTCCAGCTCTCCTCAGCAGGCTAGGCAGTGAGGCAGTAATGGACTTTGGGAGGCTGCAGAAAGAGAGAGCGGCAGCGTTTGTGGGTCTGTGAATGGGGTTCCCTGGATGCTTGAAGGGCAGCAAGAGCTTTTGGTGCTGGCACCTTTCGTGTGGGAGCAATCCCTGGAAGTTCACAGTTTCTCACATGGGCTCTGGCTTGAAGGCGTGGTCGAGGGATAGAGACAGTAATGGACTTTGGGAGGCTGCAGAAAGAGAGAGCGGCAGCGTTTGTGGGTCTGTGAATGGGGTTCCCTGGATGCTTGAAGGGCAGCAAGAGCTTTCGGTCCTTGCACCTTTGGTGTGGGAGGAATCCCTGCACGTTCACAGTTTCTGACCTTGGCTCTGGCTGTAAGGCGTGGTGGAGGGATAGAGACAGTAATGGTCATTGGGAGGCTGCAGAAAGAGAGA
The DNA here is from genome assembly GCA_020745775.1 of Theristicus caerulescens. Lineage (NCBI taxonomy): Eukaryota > Metazoa > Chordata > Aves > Pelecaniformes > Threskiornithidae > Theristicus > Theristicus caerulescens. Next base: position 21,769,644 of record CM036564.1, on the reverse strand, counting down.
GCGGCAGCGTTTGTGGGTCTGTGAATGGGGTTCCCTGGATGCTTGAAGGGCAGGAAGAGCTTTTGGTGCTGGCACCTTTGGTGTGGGAGGAATCTCTGGATGTTCACAGTTTCTGACTGGGCTCCAGCTCTCCTCAGCAGGCTAGGCAGTGAGGCAGTAATGGACTTTGGGAGGCTGCAGAAAGAGAGAGCGGCAGCATTTGTGGGTCTGTGAATGGGGTTCCCTGGATGCTTGAAGGGCAGCAAGAGCTTTTGGTGCTGGCACCTTTGGTGTGGGAGGAATCCCTGGACGTTCGCAGTTTCTCACATGGGCTCCGGCTCTCCTCAGCAGGCTAGGCAGTGAGACAGTCATGGACTTTGGGAGGCTGCAGAAAGAGAGAGCGGCAGCGTTTGTGGGTCTGTGAATGGGGTTCCCTGGATGCTTGAAGGGCAGCAAGAGCTTTTGGTGCTGGCACCTTTGGAGTGGGAGGAATCTCTGGACGTTCGCAGTTTCTGACCTGGGCTCCTGCTCTCCTCAGCAGGGTAGGCAGTGAGACAGTAATGGACTTTGGGAGGCTGCAGAAAGAGAGAGCGGCAGCGTTTGTGGGTCTGTGAATGGGGTTCCCTGGATGCTTGAAGGGCAGCAAGAGCTTTTGGTGCTGGCACCTTTGGTGTGGGAGCAATCCCTGGACGTTCGCAGTTTCTGACCTGGGCTCCAGCTCTCCTCAGCAGGCTAGGCAGTGAGGCAGTAATGGATTTTGGGAGGCTGCAGAAAGAGAGAGCGGCAGCGTTTGTGGGTCTGTGAATGGGGTTCCCTGGATGCTTGAAGGGCAGCAAGAGCTTTTGGTGCTGGCACCTTTGGTGTGGGAGCAATCCCTGGACATTCGCAGTTTCTGACCTGGGCTCCAGCTCTCCTCAGCAGGCTAGGCAGTGAGACAGTCATGGACTTTGGGAGGCTGCAGAAAGAGAGAGCGGCAGCGTTTGTGGGTCTGTGAATGGGGTTCCCTGGATGCTTGAAGGGCAGCAAGAGCTTTTGGTGCTGGCACCTTTGGAGTGGGAGGAATCTCTGGACGTTCGCAGTTTCTGACCTGGGCTCCATCTCTCCTCAGCAGGCTAGGCAGTGAGAGAGTCATGGACTTTGGGAGGCTGCAGAAAGAGAGAGCGCCAGCGTTTGTGGGTCTGTGAATGGGGTTCCCTGGATGCTTGAAGGGCAGCAAGAGCTTTTGGTGCTGGCACCTTTGGAGTGGGAGGAATCTCTGGACATTCGCAGTTTCTGACCTGGGCTCCATCTCTCCTCAGCAGGCTAGGCAGTGAGACAGTCATGGACTTTGGGAGGCTGCAGAAAGAGAGAGCGCCAGCATTTGTGGGTCTGTGAATGGGGTTCCCTGGATGCTTGAAGGGCAGCAAGAGCTTTTGGTGCTGGCACCTTTGGTGTGGGAGCAATCCCTGGACGTTCGCAGTTTCTGACCTGGCCTCCAGCTCTCGTCAGCAGGCTAGGCAGTGAGAGAGTCATGGACTTTGGGAGGCTGCAGAAAGAGAGAGCGGCAGCGTTTGTGGGTCTGTGAATGGGGTTCCCTGGATGCTTGAAGGGCAGCAAGAGCTTTTGGTGCTGGCACCTTTGGTGTGGGAGGAATCTCTGGACATTCGCAGTTTCTAACCTGGGCTCCATCTCTCCTCAGCAGGCTAGGCAGTGAGACAGTCATGGACTTTGGGAGGCTGCAGAAAGAGAGAGCGGCAGCGTTTGTGGGTCTGTGAATGGGGTTCCCTGGATGCTTGAAGGGCAGCAAGAGCTTTTGGTGCTGGCACCTTTGGTGTGGGAGCAATCCCTGGACGTTCGCAGTTTCTGACCTGGGCTCTGGCTGTAAGGTGTGGTTGAGGGTTACATACAGTAATGGACTTTGGGAGGCTGCAGAAAGAGAGAGCTGCAGCGTTTGTGGGTCTGTGAATGGGGTTCCCTGGATGCTTGAAGGGCAGCAAGAGCTTTTGGTGCTGGCACCTTTGGTGTGGGAGGAATCTCTGGACGTTCGCAGTTTCTGACCTGGGCTCCAGATCTCCTCAGCAGGCCAGGCAGTGAGACAGTAATGGACTTTGGGAGGCTGCAGAAAGAGAGAGCGGCAGCGTTTGTGGGTCTGTGAATGGGGTTCCCTGGATGCTTGAAGGGCAGCATCAGCTTTTGGTGCTGGCACCTTTGTTGTGGGAGGAATCCCTGGACGTTCGCAGTTTCTGACCTGGGCTCTGGTTGTAAGGTGTGGTTGAGGGTTACAGACAGTAATGGACTTTGGGAGGCTGCAGAAAGAGAGAGCGGCAGCGTTTGTGGGTCTGTGAATGGTGTAGGTAATTAGGGTCTGGCGGCCGGAAGATATCGCGCTGTACAGAAAGATATGGCCCCCTCTCCTGATAGCCAATAGCGTTTAGTTTATGATGTAAGCAGGCGGAAGTGACGTTGTGAACCCTAGCTATATAACGCTGTGTCACCTATCAATAAATGCCATTTTGCCGTTGTCACGTCCCACCTGGGGAGGAGGGGGGAGGAGTGACAAAGATTCGCAAATCCTCTCGGTGTGGATTAAGGTGGGCCAACACTCAAGGTCCATACACAAACACTAGCTTTAATAGGAAGCTTCTATAGAGACAAATACTGAGTACAAATATTCGATACCCGCCAACACTCTCACGGTTATATCCCCTCCAGCTACGCGGTTTTACGGAAAGTCAAGGTAGGCCATACAATACTTGACTACAATTTAAAAACTTTTAACAACTTAATCACCTTAGAAAAAGTAAAAAAGAGAGAGGAAGAGAAAGAGAGAAAAGAGAATCACCAGTCCTGGATCCAGCGTTGGTCCTGCCAACAAGAGTATTCGGTGAGGAAAAAAGAGGAGAAGAGTGAGGAGAAGTGAAAGTTCTTCTAAAGATGTTGATTCTGCGCAGGGTGCTCGGTGATGATAATTCCACAAATCATGCGTGCACGAGCATGAACACGAACACACAAAAAACCAACCCCCATGAGCACGAGCACACGCACATTTATCAGGCTACATGATTAGTATAAACCCGCCTAAATTTACACTTATTGGTTAGTGATTAACATTTCATACACTATTGGTTTACTGTATTTAAATTAGCCTCGCTTGCTATGTAAATTAGCACGCATGCTCCTTTCAGGTGTGGGGGGGCAAGTCTTTTCGGTCCTGAATTGAGTCGGTGGTCGTGATCTCCCCTCGCCACATTTACCTTTCACCTACTTTCTGCAGTTTTATCTTCTCTGGCCACAGTCCAGTCTTTGGTGCCAAGATGTTCACTTTTATCGACTTGTTAGCTCTTCTTCAAGGTTAGAGCCGTTAGTTTTCCACAGTTTGTTACCTTTTAGCTCCCTCCCAAATTCCTTTCCCAAGGCACAAGTGGTTAGTAGTTTTGCTAATTGGAGAATTACATCAGCGACCAGTCAAACCAAGAGGAGTGATACCAGGACTGTTCCCCAGACAGTAGGTGTGGGGGGGGGAATGAAACGCTTCGCAGACCATGGGGAATGGCGCCGAGGCAAGGCCGCCCTGACTCCACAGGACTCCCTCCCTCACCCTCACTCCAGGGTACTGTCCAGTCCTGGGTCCTAGTGACCGTCGCTCTGTATTGTGGTTTTAGCACCCAGGCTGTTTGAGACATCGGATTGTTTTACACTAGCAGTTCTCTACAGCCGTCTACCACATTGGTGTCTGTGAGCTGATGTCCCGAGTGGCCTGGGGTTGGCCACCGTGCCGTTCCTGAACCAGGTCGCCACGCCTTGCGTAGGCAACAAGTGGTGCCGAAACCCGGGAATATCACCTGGACGGGTGAACGGCGGCCGGAGCAGCGGGACCAGCCCAGCAGGGAGGACGCTACCACATCCACAAGGAAGATGGAAGCCCTTGTGAAGGTCGTATCGCAAGTACATAAGCAATGGGGTATTGATTGTAAGCCTAAAGATTTTTCTCTCGCTGTTGCGAGGCTTTTACAAGTTAAGGCTATTGAACAACCAGTGGATATTCTCCATCCGGAAGTATGGGATAAGTGTACTAAAGCGTTAGCCGAGGAGACGATGTCCTCGGGTTGTGGGAAAAACCTTAAGTCTTGGGGAAAAGTTGTACAGGCCTTGCAGAAAGCTATACAAGAGCAGGAGACCTGGGTGGCAGCAAGGGACTGTTTGTTGGTCACCCCGAAAGTAGGAGTCGGGGCAGCCACGCAGACTTTGTACCGCCCAGACGATGGCGACTCTGCTGAGCCTAAAGGTCTGCGAGAGGGTGACACGTCCCCTCAATCCCCGAACCCTGTCCCGCTTACGGAGGGACAGAAACGAGCGAAATCCTTCTGGGATGGGTTAGCCGAAGAGGCTAGGAGCGCTGTAGGGAAATCAGAGTCTGAGGACGTCTGGGTTAGACCACCACCCTATGCGCCCCAAAATGGCGCCGAGCCCCACGGGGAAGGGCGGGGCAAGGATGCCTCTGGCGGGAATGAGGAGGAAGTATTAAAACTAACAAGCACATGCAAACAGAGGGGGGAGGAGAACGAGAAGGAGAAAGGTGGCGGGGGCGACTGGAAGGGGGAGGGGAGCGCGAGTGAGGGGCTGAGAACCAATCAGAGCGGCCATCTGAAAAAATGCCCTTATAGGGCAAGCACCCCCGTGAGTAGGGGGCGGGGCGAGCCAAGAGGCGGGGAACAGCCCGCCCGCAAGGGAAGTGGGCAGAGCTGGAGCCTAACGAAAAAGTATCGGAGCCCGGAAGTAACCAGTCAGTCGAGTTCCGATTCTGAATCAGACACCAGCTGGGACAAGTGGCTCGCAACTTATTCAAACTTAAGGGAGGAGGAAACGAAGGTAAACAGAACTAAGAGCAAAAATATTCCCATCCAAACTAACAAAAAACCGTGAAGAGGAGAAATCCCTCTCACGGATTGGAGGGAAATAAAGATTGTGTGTGCCGATTGGGCCCCATCGGCCGCGCTAGCGTTCCCGGTCCGGGTGACGGACGGGGGACAGAGGGTCCACTCGCCAATAAACCCTAAGGATGTACAAGCGATTGTTAAAGCAATTGCGGACAAAGGGCTTAATTCTGCCATGGTCTCAACCCTCATAGATGGTATTTTTGGGGGGGGACGATATGCTCCCGTTTGATATAAAACAAACTTGCAGACTAGTCTTTGATGGAGCAGGGATGATCATTTTTAAACAAGAATGGGAGGACAATTGTGCGAGGCATCTAGCCCAAGTAACTGGGGCGGATCATCCGCTACACGGCTCCAGCCTGCAGCGACTAATGGGTACAGACCCAACAATGATTACCCCCCAGGCGCAGGCCCAGGGCCTGCGGGCCCATGAAGTTATGACAACTACTCGTGCGGCCAGGGAAGCTATTCGCACAGCCTCTGGAGTTATTGCCAAACCATCGCCATGGTCCACAATAAAGCAAAGTGAAAGTGAGAGTTTTACACAATTTGTAGATCGCCTCCAAGCAGCAGTCGACTCTTCGCCCCTGCCCCCAGAAGCAAAAGGCCCAGTTGTAGCAGAATGTTTGCGTCAACAATGTAATTCAGCAACTAAAGCAATTCTACGGTCATTACCAGCAGGATCTAGCATTGCAAACATGATTAAACATGTTGCGAATGAAGAGCATTTAGCCCCAATCCAAGTAGCTGTTCGCGCTGCGATAGCTAATATGATGGCATGTTCCAAATGCGGCCAGACAGGACATATAGTGGCAAATTGCCTCTTACCGCGTCAGAATCGACCCAAAGGACCATGCTGGGCCTGCGGCAAAAAGGGGCACCTCACCAAAGAATGCAGATCTAAAAACCGGGGAAACGGGGTGGGGCGGGGAGAGGGCAGCCAGGCCGCATACAGCCCTGTAAGAGTTGGTCCAAAGAGAACAATATTGTCTCAACATTGCCAACGGAGACCTGGTAATGGAGTGTGGTCCTCATGGATACGCAAGCACCCTGGAAAGGAGAACTGCATGGTACAAGGAGTACTATGCCGCTCCCTGCTACCTGGGACTGAACGGAACAACCTAGGTAAGGCTGCATAACTGCTGTCCAACTGAACAGAACAACCTAGATAAGGATCACCACCACTGTCATAACAACGAACCGGGAGAACTTGAACTTCGGGTGAACTTTCTTCATTGTAATATCATTATAATACAAAAACACACGTCCTGGTCTGAAGCTACCCACCTCTAAGGTAAACCACGCCTCAGGCACTCTTCTTTTGGCACGTGTGGTAACCTTGCGCGAGAAGGTGGAGACTGGTAACACGCCATGGACCAGAGGAGGAGCAAGGTGTGTTGCTTGGCATAAAAGATGATTCCTTAGCAACTGAACTTTGGAGATCTTCCCCACCAAGGATCACGACGATCGGAAGGACCGGCGGGACGCTGCCTGGACCTGGGGCCACAGGGATGCCTTGGACCCACGGTGGTAGCTATAATCCTCTTTCTTTACTTTACCTTTTCTCCCTTTCCTGTCACTCTCCTCTATCGCACGCCGCTTTATGGGCAAACAGTAAAATTGTACTGTTGATCAAAGCATAACCCGTTGGCGTGGTCGCCTTTGATTTTTGCACTTCGAGATCATGGTAAACGAACCATCACTAGTCCACTGAGTGGACCGTGACAAGCCCTCTCCCACTTGGAACACGAGGCGGCCCAACTACGCCAACCCCGGATGGGGCGAGGCGCTCCCAAACCCGCCACCCCCTCGAGAAGCGATCAACTTTATGGTCCAACCGACGGCCCAGCCGAATCTGCCCCTCTCTCAGGGACAGCAAGGACCACCCCTTGGGGGTGAGACCCCAGGGTGGCCCTGGCAGTAAAATGTGACAACCCGCCAGTAGTGTGGGGGATCTGTTCCCTCTATAATACCTTAAACGACACCACTATTAGTATTCCCTTTTTAACTGACACCAGAGCAGATGTTACAGTTATTCCTGAGACAAATTGGCCTTCACGCTGGAAATTGGAAGACGTGTCCATGGTGGGTGGAGTCGGGGGACTAACCCGAGCTCGGAAAAGTGCTCAATTGGTAGCAATCACGCTTCACACTGAAAAGGGGCCGGAGAAAACTATCACCCTTTTTCCACATGTCATGTCAGGAGTCCCACCCCTGCTGGGAAGGGACGCTCTAGCCCTATTAAAAGCCAGGGTGACAAATTTACCCTAAGGGCCACTGCCGCACACCCACTTCCACCAATTAGACTGACGTGGAAATCGTCCGACCCAGTGTGTGTCGAGCAGTGGCCCCTGTCGAAGCCTCGAATGGATGCCCTTCTTGAGCTAGTCGACTGTGAACTACAGCGAGGTCACATAGAGCCTTCCACTAGCCCATGGAACACCCCAGTTTTTGTAATACCCAAATGAACTGGTGAGGGGTTTCATCTCCTCCATGACCTGCGTGAAGTAAACAAGAGAATCCAACCAATGGGTCCTGTTCAAACGTTGTTGCCCATGAACTCTATGATACCGGAAGGACAACCTTGCGCTGTCCTTGATATTAAGGACTGTTTTTTCTCGATACCTCTGCATGAAGAGGACAAGGAGCAGTTTGCTTTTTCTGTTGTGTTTCCGAACAGCCAACGCCCTAACCTACGCTTCCAGTGGAAGGTGCTACCTCAAGGAATGATCAACTCACCTACCATCTGCCAGATCGCGGTAGATCAGGCGCTGGCACCGGTCCGGCGCAGTGATCCGACCGCGACCATCATTCAATACATGGACGATATCTTAATCGCCGCACCATCAGGAAGTCAGGTGGACCAGCTAGTGTCAACAGTCTCGGAAATTCTAAAAACAAACGGGTTTGAAATCGCGAGCGCGAAAATTAAAAGAGGACCGTGTGTGAGTTTTTTGGGAGTGGGGATCACAAGTTCTTATGTAACTCCCCCCCAGATAAAAATCCGTCGACACATCAAAACGCTCCATGATATGCAACAGTTAGTGGGGTCCTTGCAATGGCTCTGCAACATTGTCCTGATCCCTCCCGAAATCATGGCCCCCCTGCACGACCTTTTGAAAGGAAAAAACCCGTGGGAACAAAAAACTCTGACGACAGAAGCAATGAACTCTCTCGATTTTATCGAGCAACAGGTGTCATCAAGCACGCTCGCCAGGTGGAACCCGAATATACCACTTGATTTGTACATGCACTTCACGGAAGGGGGGGGAGTAGGAGCACTAGCGCAGGGCCCTCCTGAAAAAGCTCAACCAATACAATGGATAGTCCTAGGAAAACCGTCACGTTCATTCTCTCCGGGAGTCGAGTGCCTTGGCGATCTCATCATGAAAGGCAGAAAACTCGCCCTAAGACACCTAGGCATCGAACCTGCCAGAATATACCTACCCTTCCACAAACAGCTTCCAACGCAATCAGTGGCGATGTCAGAGTATTTGGCCACAGCTCTCATCGGATTTGGTGGAGAAGTCCGGTACGCCATAAAGCCCCCCTGGATCCAAATGTTAGCAATCATCAACATCAACCTCCCACAAAAGATCATGGACCGACCCCAACAAGGACCAACGGTCTTCACAGACGCATCCTCAGCGACCTCAACCACAGCGGCGGTATGGCAATCGGGAGGAGAATGGCATTGCATCAAAATGACCGATTACACGCTTTCAGTCCAGCAGTTAGAAGCAATGGCCGTGGCACTAGCGTGTGGACTGTTCCCAACGGAACACCTCAACATAGTGACCGATTCGATGTTTGTGGCCAAACTTTGCTTGGCCATGTCGGGGCCCGGCGTGTCAACATCTACAACAGCCCTAATGCTGGAAGAAGCACTTTCATCTCGAAAGGGCACCATATCGGTCATCCACGTCAACAGCCACAGCCCAATTAAAGGGTTTTTCCAAATCGGTAACGATAAAGCAGACGCCGCTGCAAAGGGATTGTGGACACTAAGAGATGCCCGTCAGCTACATGAGTCTCACCACATCGGAGCTAAAGCACTAGCGAAGAAATGCGGGATTTCAGTCGCTGACGCGAAACACATAGTAGCTACATGTCCCCACTGTCAGAAAGCACCACTGTGGTCCAGCGGGGTAAACCCCAGAGGTCTTAAAGCCTCCGAAGTATGGCAAATGGATTTTACGCTCTGCCAGTTGTTGAAACCTCGAGCGTGGCTAGCGGTGACTGTAGACACATATAGTGGAGTGATCGTAGCCACTCAACACCTTAAAACCGACTCCAAAGCAACCATCCAACATTGGCTGACAGCCATGGCGTGGCTTGGCATCCCTAATCAGATCAAAACGGACAATGGTCCGAATTTTGTCTCTAAATCAGTCCAGGCATTTGCTCTGAAATGGGGTATTACCCTAATACATGGCATCCCATATAATAGCACGGGACAAGCCATAGTAGAACGAGCGAATCAAACTCTGAAATCTAAACTAGAGGTGTTGGCAAAAACAGAAGGTTTTGTCAATGCCATCCCCCCGGGAGACCAAACACGCCTACTAGCGACTGCTTTGCTAGCACTGAATCAATTCCCCAGGGGGGAGGAGGTGAACAGCCCCACCCAAAAACACTGGCCCACTCGAGCACTAGAAGAAGGCCTGTTGGTCATAATTAGAAACGATCTGGGAGAATGGGAACAAGGGTGGAGGCTAGTCCTCACAGGGCGGGGGTACGCCGCTGTCGAAAAAGATAATAGAGTTAAGTGGTGTCCACTTAGGTCTATTAAGCCAGACCTTCAGAATAAAACTAATGAAAACTGTCAGGTTTTGTTCACAGGATCAGATCATCGGACACCCCCGTAACCCGTATGCCCCGGTGGCAAGCGTCCCGTCTAGGCCTGGGAGTTCCGCGCTGACAGAATCCAGACAACAGCAAAATAGCCTCCGCAGGAGGGGGCTGCAATGCTTTTGTGTGATCTTGATTTTGGAGCTTGTCACTATAGGACAGGTAGAATCACATCAGCCCTTTAAATGGGCACTTGAACAGGTCGAACAATCTCGAGTGATTAGTACAAAAATAACTACAGGGTCACCAGTTTTCAGTGTTTCTCCTTGCCAACTAGCACCCGTTGAACCTTGTTTAGATTGGGTTGGAAATTATTTCTGTCCGGCATCCAACCCCGGAAAATCCTACTGTAATTACCCCAGGGAATATTATTGTGCGTATTGGGGCTGTGAAACTATTGCCACAGCATGGGAACTGCAAACAGACAAATTTTTAAATATTACATTAGGACCTAGCGGTTGTAAACTTCCCCCGCGAGATATGCAATTGGGCTACCGCGGAACATTTGATAAAGGAACTTGTAAATATCTAGACCTCATCGTGAAATTACCAGAGGATAAGGGGTGGATAATAGGACGAACCTGGGGTATAAGATTTTACGAACCAGGAACGGATAAGGGTGGATTATTCCGCATTAGAAAAGAAATAGCTCCATTTAATAAACAGCCCGTAGGGCCCAATATGGTATTAACCGGCGAAATACAGATCAAAAGACCAGAAACCAATTTGGCTTTAAATAAAACCAGGAAAATACAGACTAAAAGATCAAAAACCAGCTTGACTCTAAATAAAGCACAAATTGGGAAAGATAGAATAAATGAAGTTTTTACAAACGAGACTTTGAAAGATACTTTGAGAGATAATCTCCTCTGGAATTTGATGAAAACCACCTATCAAGTGTTGAATCGAACTCACCCTAATTTAACCCAACATTGTTGGCTTTGTTATGATGCTAAACCACCATATTATGAAGCTGTTGGAATTGGAAGTCGACCTAGCATTACTAAGGGAAATAACCCATCACAATGTAAATGGGAAAATAATAGACAAGGGATCTCCCTTAGTCAAGTGACAGGAAAAGGGAGATGTGTTGGGAAAATCCCGGAAGGGAAAAAGCATATTTGTGCAAACGAAAATGGTGCAGTGCAAAGAAAAGGTGATTGGCTAATTCCTGTTAAGGATGCCAAATGGGTGTGTTCCAAAACAGGAGTAACACCTTGTGTTTCTATCAGTCACTTACAAATAATTGATGAATTTTGTGTACAAGTAATTATAATCCCTAGGGTAGTCTATCACCCAGAAAGTTATGTATATGAGCTTAAAGAAACTGGGTCAGAACGTTACCTAAGGAAAAGGGAACCAATCACAGCCTTAACGATAGCCGCTCTATTAACTTTAGGAGGAGCGGGAGCTGGAACAGGGATAGCTGCATTGATAAAAGGGAATCAAGATTTTACAAATCTGTGAATGACTGTTGATGAAGACCTGGCTAAAATAGAACAATCAATTAGCGCTTTAGAAAAATCAATGCGATCCCTCTCAGAAGTAGTACTACAGAATCAAAGGGGTCTAGACTTGCTTTTTCTTAAAGAGGGAGGGTTGTGTGCTGCTTTGAAGGAGGAATGCTGCGTTTATGCGGACCATACGGGATTAGTGAGAGATACTACGACAAAATTGAGAGAAAACCTAGAAAAACGGCGAAGAGAAAGAGAATTGCAACGCGGCTGGTACGAAAATTGGTTCACCAGTTCGCCGTGGCTAACCACCCTGATATCTACCTTAATAGGGCCGATTGCAATGATCATGATGACACTGATCTTTGGACCCTGTATACTGAATAGGCTCGTGTCATTTGTCAAAAGCCGGCTAGAGAAGGTTAACATCATGTTGGTAGAACACCGGCAACTGCTTTAAGAATATATCTACTCAGTATTACCCTCAGGTATCCCCAAGTTACACCCCATTATTACCAGCTACCTCCCAACTCCTACCTGTTTACTGTGCCTTATTTTTTATTTCAAGTTTATGACATATATTTCTAAGATTGTTATAAAGTATGGAGTAGAAATAAGAATGAAATTTTCTACGATTGTTGTATTTTAGCTAGTTTAGTTATGCATAGGGAGGGGGGAAATGTAGGTAATTAGGGTCTGGCGGCCGGAAGATATCACGCTGTACAGAAAGATATGGCCCCCTCTCCTGATAGCCAATAGCGTTTAGTTTATGATGTAAGCAGGCGGAAGTGACGTTGTGAACCCTAGCTATATAACACTGTGTCACCTATCAATAAAGGCCATTTTGCCATCTACCACATTGGTGTCTGTGAGCTGATGTCCCGAGTGGCCTGGGGTTGGCCACCGTGCCGTTCCTGAACCAGGTCGCCATGCCTCGCGGAGGCAACAGAATGGGGTTCACTGGATGCTTTAAGGGCAGCAACAGCTTTTGGTGCTGGCACCTTTGGTGTGGGAGCAATCCCTGGACGTTCGCAGTTTCTCACATGGGCTCCGGCTTTCCTCAGCAGGCTAGGCAGTGAGACAGTAATGGACTTTGGGAGGCTGCAGAAAGAGAGAGCGGCAGCGTTTGTGGGTCTGTGAATGGGGTTCCCTGGATGCTTGAAGGGCAGCAAGAGCTTTTGGTGCTGGCACCTTTGGTGTGGGAGCAATCCCTGGACGTTCGCGCTTTCTGAGCTGGGCTCCGGCTGGGATGTTTGGGCAAGGGAGAGAGACTGTATTGAACTTTGGGAGGCTGCAGAAAGAGAGAGCGGCAGCGTTTGTGGGTCTGTGAATGGGGTTCCCTGGATCGTTGAAGGGCAGCAAGAGCTTTTGGTGCTGGCACCTTTGGTGTGGGAGCAATCCCTGGATGTTCGCAGTTTCTGAGCTGTGCTTCAGCTGAAACCACATTCACAGCTCCACAAACAAAATGGCTCTCTGTTTGGCTCACCTGTGTAACTCCCAATGCTCTCTCTATCCATCCCTGATTACAGCCAGAGCCCAGGTCTAAAACTGCATACGTCCAGCGATTTCTCCCACACCAAAGTTCCCAGCACTGAAAGCTCTTGCTGGTTCTCAAGGGTCCTTGGATTCCCATTGACAGCCCCTCTAACAGAATTGCTCTGTGCTTGCCTATTTTGATTAAGTCCCAATAATCACTTCCGAACCCACCCTCATTACAGCCAGAGCGAAGCTTCGGAATTGAAAATGTCCAGCGATTTCTCCCACACCAAAGGTTCCAGCACTGAAAGCTCTTGCTGCTCCTCAAGGGACCTTGGAACCCCAGTCACTGCACCACAAATATAATGGCTGTCTTCTTGACTAACCTGGGTCAGTCGCAGCACTCTCTTGCTAATCCATCGTGGTTACAGCCAGAGCCCAGCTCTGAAATTGCAAACATCCATCAATTTCTCTCACACCAGTGTTGCCAATACTGTAATCTGTTGCTGGTTCTCAAGGGTCCTTGAACCGCATTCACAGGCCCACTAACATGGCGACAGTACTGGCCTTGGGCAGCCAGGTGGCAGCAGCTCAAGCAGCCAAGCATGCCCATGCACACATGCGCACGGCTCCCCAACCACAGCAGCAGTTTTGGTTCACCAGACAGCATCAGTGGGGGGTGGCCAAGTGCGCCAGGGCGTGTGTGCATCTTCCTGGCTGCAGCAGTGGCCTTGGGCAGCTGGATGGCGGCAGCATGCACAGCCTAGCGTTCCAGGGCACACATGTGCACTTCGCCCCAGTGCAGGACCAGCCTTGGGTGGCTGGGTGGCAGCAGCAGGGGCTACCAAGCATGCCAGCGTGCACTTGCACGCGCCTCTCCCCGGCTGCAGCACTGGCCCTGGGTGGCCAGGCAGCGGGAGCAGCTGAGTGCACCAGGGCAGAACACACACAGCTCTGTGACTCCAGCACCGGCACTGGGTGGCTGGGTGGCAGCAGTTTAAATGGCTGAGCATGCTGGGTCATGTGTATGGCTCCCTGGCTGCAGCACTGGCCTTAGATGGTGTCGTGGTTTAACCCCAGCTAGCAACTAAGCACCACGCAGCCGCTCGCTCACTCCCCCGCAGTGGGATGGGGGAGAGAATTGGAAGGGTAAAAGGGAGAGGACTTGTGGGTTGAGATAAGAACAGTTTAATAATTGAAGTAAAATAAAATAGAACAGTTAAATAGGTAAAGCAAAAACTGCGCACGCAAACAAGGCAAAACAAGGAATTAATTCACTACTTCCCATGGGCAGGCGGGTGTTCGGCCATCCCCAGGAAAGCAGGGCTCCATCACACGTAACGGTTACTTGGGAAGACAAACGCCATCACGCCAGATGTCCCCCCTTCCTTCTTCTTCCCCCAGCTTATATACTGAGCATGACCTCATGTGGTATGGAATAACTCTTTGGCCAGTCTGGGTCAGCGCCCCTGGCTGTGCTCCCTCGCAGCCCCCCGTGCACCGGGCAGAGCACGGGAAGCTGAAAAGTCCTTGACTAGCGTAAGCGCTACTTAGCGGTACTTAGCATCGACGTTCTCATCCTAAACCCAAAACACAGCCCCATACCGGCTACCAAGAAGAAAATTAACTCTATCCCAGCTGAAACCAGGACAGATGGCTGGGCGGTGGCAGCGGGGGTGGCCGAGCACACCAGGGCGCGCACGTGCACATCTCACTGGCTGCAGCACTGGCACGCTTGGTAGCCCCCACTGCTGCCACCCAGCCACCTAAGGCTGGTGCTGCACTGGGGAGAAGTGCACACGTGTGCCCTGGCATGTTAGGAGTTAGGAAGGAGGAGTTAGAAAAAGGCAGCAGAAGATGTGGTGGAAGAAGGCAGCAGAAAAAGCAATGGGAGCAGCAGCATAAGAAGGCAGTGGAAGAGGCGGCGGATGAAGGACAACAGTGATGAAAGAAGGCAGCAGAAGAGGGGGGCAAAAGAATTTGGTGGAACAGGTGGTGGAAGATAGCAGTGGATAATGGCAGCGCAAGATGGTGGCAGAAAAAGGTGGCAGAAGATGCGGCACAAGATGTGGCAGAAGTTCTGGTAGAAGACGACAAAGAGGAGGCAGTGAAGGAGGTGACAAAAGAAGAAAAGGAAGCGGCAGTAGAAGGTGGCGGTAGTAGAAAGCGGCAGTGGAAGAAGAGAAGGAGGAGTAGGCAGAGAAGACAGCGCAAGATGGTGGCAGAAGACAGAAGCAGACAAAGAGAAAGAGGAGGTGGCGGAAGGAGGAAGTGACAAATAAGTGTGGCTGAACATGGCGGCAGAGAATAGAAGGAGGAAACAGTGGAAGATGGCAGCAGAAGAAGGCAGCAGAAGTAGGCGAAAAAAGACAGTGGCAGAAGGCGGCGGCTGTCGTGGTTTAACCCCAGCTAGCAACTAAGCACCACGCAGCCGCTCGCTCACTCCCCCCCGGTGGGATGGGGGAGAGAATCGGAAGGGTAAAAGGGAGAGAACTCATGGGTTGAGATAAGAACAGTTTAATAATTGAAGTAAAATAAAATAGAACAGTTAAATAAGTAAAGCAAAAGCTGCGCACGCAAACAAGGCAAAACAAGGAATTAATTTGCTAGTTCCCATGGGCAGGCGGGTGTTCGGCCATCCCCAGGAAAGCAGGGCTCCATCACACGTAATGGTTACTTGGGAAGAGAAACGCCATCACATCAGATGTCCCCCCCTTCCTTCTTCTTCCAGCTTATATACTGAGCATGACGTCATGTAGTATGGAATAACTCTTTGGCCAGTCTGGGTCAGCGCCCCTGGCTGTG
This sequence comes from Theristicus caerulescens, assembly GCA_020745775.1. Classification (NCBI taxonomy): domain Eukaryota; kingdom Metazoa; phylum Chordata; class Aves; order Pelecaniformes; family Threskiornithidae; genus Theristicus; species Theristicus caerulescens. The sequence goes on along the minus strand of CM036564.1, from coordinate 21,754,163 downwards.
CTCCCTCCCAGCCCCCCCCCCGTGCACCTGGCAGAGCACGGGAAGCTGAAAAGTCCTTGACCAATGTAAGCGCTACTTAGCAACTATTTAGCGGTACTTAGCATCGACATTGTTCTCGTCCTAAACCCAAAACACAGCCCCATACCGGCTACCAGGAAGAAAATTAACTCTATCCCAGCTGAAACCAGGACAGCGGCAGAAGAGTCAGCAGAAGAAGCAGCAGAAGAACACAGCGGACAAATAGAAAGAGGACACAGAGGATGGAGACGAAACAAGAGACGGAAGTGGCAGAACGTGGCAGCGGTGGAAGAAGAGAAGGAGGGGTTGGTGAATAAATGAAGCTGAACATGGCAGCAGCAGAAGAGAAGGAAGAAGCAGTGAAAGACCGTGGTGGAAGATGTCGGAATGGGAGAGTTCGGACCCGGAGTAATGAGGTAACCTCGATGCGAGTATGATCGTTCTCGTTTATTTCAGACAATTACCAGGTTTATATAGACAATCAGCAAAGCACGCGGTAGCAATATCTATATGATTGGTTCATTACATGTGTTCACGCGCTTAAGATAGTTATATGATTGGTACAGGGTTGCTGTTCACGCGAAGAGGTTCGTTAGCACATTCCAGACTTAGTTGTTGTTTGCCAAGTAGTCCTTTGCCGTTCAAGGTCAGTTTATAGTATCCTCTGTGCTTCTTGATACACTAAAAGCAGGATTGCTCACACTGAAAAGATCATGTCCCTTCTCACTTAGCCATTCTCCCACAATTCCCCCTTTTTGTTTTTGAGCAATCCAGGCATGATTTACCACTTTTAACAAAGCTTATTTAACACAGCTAAATGCTACACAAAAACATAATCCTAAAATAGAAAGAGTGATTAAAATTCAAATTCCTTCGGTAAGCAAACTTATCAGGTAACATTCAGGCTATTAATAAGCGTGGCACTATAATTACTAACAGAAATAGACAAACTACAATTTTGCGTGGCAAAGCTATGTAATTCCTCTACGTTGAAGCCAGGTATCCCTATTAAATGTGTTCGAAAAGGCTCTGTTGCAGAAGCAAGCGATAGACAAAAGGCTTGTTGTCCTGTCTTGTTTGCCCATGTAACCCACATATTTTCTCTGGGCTCAATCTTGTAGAGAGTCATTACCATTGGGAATAGCATCTCTAGAATCAGGAGCTTGACCATTTTGCTCGTGGGGTGAGTCATGATGAGCTAAAACAGGCTTTACGCTTTTGCTCGGCACCCACACTGGACCACGATCTGTGGAAACACATATATATCCTCGACCGTTAAATATAACCGGGACAGGTCCTAACCACATTCCTGAGAAAGAATACCTTTTTCCGAAGATGGTCCTTGTCTGCTCCCGCAGTGATCCGATTGAGGCAAGGAGTCCCTCCGGAAATTTTCTGGGGGTACCCTAGGGAGTCCTGTTCTCAAGGGGTCCTGCAGCCGAACAGAGAGGGTCCCATCTGGGGTGCCAAAACTGATACAAAAAATCCACGGATGCTTCTCCTCACAGTCCGAATCTCCCCAAGGGAGAAACGGAGTACTCAGAGAGTCCCTGAAATGGAACTCAATAGCAACAAAGTTACTATTAAGCAGGTATTCTTTATTGCAGCGCTGGGCAGCACTGGGGATTCTCCACCATAAGTGCTCCAACGAATTACTGAACTTTTAGAGAATATAAACTATACAATCATGCATATTCATAGGATTTCCAAGAATTGCTATGCATAAACATGAGATTTCCAGGAACTTATTAACATATGTAAATATCTGATTCGCATGCGCAGTCATCTCTTGTGGTGGTCTTTGGGGGGTCTTCAGATGAAGGCTCGTAGTCTTCCTCACTGTGTTCGCTGATTGACCTTTGCTTCTGCGCAAACTCAGTCCTAGGATCACGTAGATGTTGTCCTTCAAGACTATTGTTGCCATTCTTCTGTTTCTTCCTATCTTCCTGGTTCCGTGCATCTGTTCTCCCAGGGCTGAGTTGTCTGTAAAGAAATTATCCCAGAGCCCCCCTTATTTTATAACTGTTCTTCTAGCTACCCCCTAAATCACATCAGACCGCCCATCGCGATAAGAATGCTCTCACCTTTTGACTAACATAGGCAGGACCATTATCAGTCTTAATGCGCTCTGGTACGCCTAATACAGCGAAGCAAGCAAGCAAATGTTTACATACATGATGTGCCTTTTCTCCAGGCAACGCAGTTGCCCATATCATTTTTGAAAAGGTGTCAATTGTTACATGTACATACTTTAACCTACCAAATTCTGGAACATGGGTAACATCCATTTGCCATAATTCTAATGCTTTTAGTCCTTTTGGATTTACTCCTACTCCTATACCTGGCCCGTGATTTCCGCATTTTGGGCAGGCCTGAATAATGCTTCGGGCTTCATTTTCTGTTAAATTAAATTGCCTTTTTAAACCTTTTGCGTTTTGGTGAAAATTTTCGTGACTTTGTCTAGCCTGTTGAAATTTATCCATAGGAGGCACATGGCATGCAGGACTAACTAGGCTGTCAGCTAGTTGATTACCATGGCCAAGTCCAAGATCTAACTGATGACTGCAAATATGGATAATACAACAGGTTGCTGTTTGTTGACTTAATACGGATCGTAACTTGATAAATAGACTTCCGAATCTAGGGTTGGTCGTTTCCCTTAGTAAGGCATCCTCTAACCGTGGCATTATTCCAGCCACATACATTGAATCTGTTACTATATTTAAAGGAGTGTTTAGCCAATTAGTCAAGGCCCAAACTACTGCAGTTAATTCTAAAGTTTGAAGGGAATCTTGAGGTTGTCCCTCTATAATATGTTGTTTCCATTGATAACCTTCTTTCCAGACGCAAGCTGCGCGCCGTAGGCGCTTGCCTGCATCAGTGTAGATAGTTACCCCATCTGGTAATGGTTTTTCACTTACTTTGGATTTTTCTATCCATTGATTCCGTTTTAATACTTGCCATAATTTTCCTTGAGGCTGCTGCGAGTGTATTCTGCCATTATAGCCTAATAAGGCGTTCTGTATGGCAACAGCATTACGGAGCCACCATTCTATATCTATGGCGTTAACAGGTATGTTAATATCCTCTGGCTCCTGACCACTGATTTCTATAATTCGCGACCTTCCTTTACGTATTAATTCTCCTATTGCCTCAGTTCACGTTTGGATACTCGTTTTTGGTTGCACGCTTAAAAACACCCATTCTAACACATTAAACATATCTCCTGGACTTTTGCATTTGGCAGTGGATTTGGCAGTGGCATCCAATGGGAGAGGAGAGGTAGACTCCCCTTTCTTGTTTTGCCACTGACAGATGACTGCATATGGTGAGTCTTTCCCGTTACATATGATTAAGGAGATTGGTAATTGCAAAATTCGGCGGAAAGACCATGATGAATATTTTCCAATCGTGAGGTTCCCATTTTCCTTGATTGTTCTCTTGTATGACCGGGAATGCCAATGTTGCAGGACTCCCCGTTTTTGGTTCTTTTTTCCTTTTTTTTCCTTTTTTTCCTTTTTTTTCCTTTTTTCCTTTTTTTTCCTTTTTTTCCTTTTTTTTTCCTTTTTTCCTTTTTTTTTCCTTTTTTCCTTTTTTTTTCCTTTTTTCCTTTTTTTTTTTCCTTTTTTCCTTTTTTTTTCCTTTTTTCCTTTTTTTTCCTTTTTTCCTTTTTTTTTCCTTTTTTCCTTTTTTTTTTCCTTTTTTCCTTTTTTTTTCCTTTTTTCCTTTTTTCCTTTTTTTTCCTTTTTTCCTTTTTTTTCCTTTTTTCCTTTTTTTTCCTTTTTTTCCTTTTTTTTCCTTTTTTCCTTTTTTTTCCTTTTTTCCTTTTTTTTTTCCTTTTTTCCTTTTTTTTCCTTTTTTCCTTTTTTTTTTCCTTTTTTTCCTTTTTTTTTCCTTTTTTCCTTTTTTTTTCCTTTTTTCCTTTTTTTTCCTTTTTTCCTTTTTCTTTTCTTTTCTTTTTTTTTTCCTTTTTTCCTTTTTCTTTTCTTTTCTTTTTTTTTTTTCCTTTTTTCCTTTTTCTTTTCTTTTTTTTTTCCTTTTTTTTTCTTTTCTTTTTTTTTTTTTCTTTCCTCAACGGGTTTCCATTGTCCTTCTAAAATCGCATCCCTAATAATACCACTCCAGCGCGTGATTCTAGGATGTGTCTACCACTCCAGCCCGTGATTCTAGGATGTGCTGATGGTTTCATTAAACATGAAGGTACGCTTTCTTCTTTCGTAGTTGTTTGTGTTTCAAATTTCTCAAGTCGTTTTAGAACCGTTTGTAACATCTCTGTAGTAACATCTGGGGGTTGCTGCAGTTCTTTCTTGGAAGTTGGGGTTACGGTCCCTGATGACTCCCCCGAGGAAGGCAGTGGTGGATACAGCGGAGATAAAGGCGCTGGAGGTGCTGACGGCACCTCCCTTCTTCCTGTTGCAAGGGAAGGGCGGCAGGGCGCTCCGCCTAAGTCAATGAGGTCAGCAACTGACGTTGCTCCCGCCCCTTTTGGAGTTTCTGGTGGAGACACTTCCGCCTCTGCCTCAGATCTTATTCCAGCTCTGCTAAGAGAAACTTCCACTTTCTTGGGTGTTTGCACCGGGGTCGGCGGCACACCTTTTATTTCGCCCGGCGAATTAAGACTTTCCTTTTCCCGCAGTTCACTTACGTTTTTACAAACAGTCCCAGACATGCCTTTTACGGCAGGCAGTCCGAAGAAGCGCGCGATAGGTCTTGGTTTACTTTGAGGTTTTTCAATAACTTTTCCTGGACCCAGCATTTGAGCAGCAGCGCGTGCCACTTCTCTTTCTGCTTTCATTGCTTTTAGAGTCTCTAACACGGTGTTCCAAAGTGTACGAACCGCCTTTATTTCTTTTTCATCTTTTTAATCTCCCTCAATCGTTTTTTGCCACATTGTCCCTCCAAAGTCCCGCCATTCCGATACAGAAAATAACAGATGGGTGTCAGTAAAATGACCCCAACGCTGTCCCAGTGTAATTAATTTACACAATTGCTTCGCTGGTGCCTCTATCCCTCTCTTAGAGAGTATTCCAGCTAGCAGTGTGGCTGCAGCCTCTGTTTCCATTGCTGCGCCTAGTGAGGAATGACCTCACACCAGCGTCTGCTCTGCCCTTTTGACCCAAACAGCGCCCGTTATCCTGAGAGGTGAGGAGCGACCTCACGCCAGCGTCTACTCTGCCTTCTTGACCCGAGCAGCGCTTCTCTCAGCCGAAACTTCCCACTCCCCTCCTCTAGCTGCTTACCACAGTCACGGAGAACACGAGTGATGTCACCCTCCTCTGCTGCTCACCGCAGTCTCAGAAATCGCAGGCGAAGAAACCATCCTCTGCTACCAGATGTCGGAGTGGGAAGTACGGACCCGGAGTAATGATGTAACCTCGATGCGAGTATGATCGTTCTCATTTATTTCAGACAATTACCAGGTTTATATAGACAATCAGCAAAGCACGCGGTAGCAATATCTATATGATTGGTTCATTACATGTGTTCACGCACTTAAGACAGTTATATGATTGGTACAGGGTTGCTGTTCACGCGAAGAGGTTCGTTAGCACATTCCGGACTTAGCTGTTGTTTGCCAAGTAGTCCTTTGCTGTTCAAGGTCAGTTTATAGTATCCTCTGTGCTTCTTGATACACTAAAAGCAGGATTGCTCACACTGAAAAGATCATGTCCCTTCTCACTTAGCCATTCTCCCACAGGAAGATGGTGGCAGAAGACGGCGGCAGATGAAGAGAAAGAGGACACAGCAGCCAGACGTAGTGAAACAAGAGAAGGAAGCGGCAGAAGGCAGTGGTGGTGGAAGGCAGTGACAGAAGAAGAGAAGGAGGGGGAAAACGAATAAATGTGGCTGAATACGGCAGCAGCAGAAGAGATGGAGGAAGCAGCTGAAGATTGTGGTGGAAGGCGGCGACAGAAGATGGCAGTGGATGAAAAGAAAGGATGCAGCGGAAGGAGGTGGTAAAACAAGAGAAGGAAGTGGCATAAGAAGGCCATGGCAGAAAAAAAGGAGGAGGGCAACAAATAAATGTGGCTGAAGATGGCAGCAGCAGAAGAAAAAAAAAAGTAAGAAGTGGAAGGCATTGGCAGAAGATGGTGGTGCTGGAAGGCTGTGGTGTAAGAAGAGAAGGAGAGGGGGATGAATAAATTTGGTTGAATATGCCCACAGCAGAAGAAAAAGAGGAAATGGTGGAAGGCGGTAGTGGAAGATTAAAAGGAGGGGGCAGCGAATAAGTGTGGCTGAATTGGTGGAGGCAGAAGAAAGGAGGAAGCAGCGGAAGAAGGCAAAGGAAGAAGGCTAAAGAAGACAGCAGCGTAAAACCGCAGCCGAAGACAGGGGTGGAAGACTATGGTGGAAGAGGCAGACCAAGAGGCGGCAGAAGACAGCAATGGAAGACGGAGGTGAAAGAGGCGGCAGAAGATGGTGATGGAATAAGGCAGTGGAAGATGGCAGAAGAAGAAGGCAGCGGAAGAAAGGGGAGGTGACAGAGGAGGGGACAGAAGTACACATCAGAAGGCGGCACAGAAGGATTCATTGAAGGAGGCATCAGCAAAACGTGGCAGAATGAAATGGAGGAGGCAGTGAAGAAGGTGGTGGAAGAATGAGGCTAAAATATCAAAGGAGGACATGATGGAAGATGCTAGGGAAGAAGGTGACTGAAGAAAGTGGCAGCAGGAGAGAGGGAGGAGCAGCAGGAGATGTGGCAGAAGAGGCAGTGGAAGAGGTGATGGAAGAAGGCAGTGAAAGGCCATGGAAGAGGCGGCAGACAAAGACAGTAGAAGGCAATGGAAGAAGATGACAAAAGACGGTGATGGAAGAAGGCTGAGAAAGAAAGCGGCAGAAGAAGGCGACAGATGAAGCGACAGAAAAGACGGCAGAAGAAGGCAGAGAAGAGGCAGTGGAGGTAGCAGCAAAAGGTGGAGGAGGAAGTCAGTGGAGGAAGACAGCAATAGAAGAATGAGACAGAAGACAGACAAGGAGGCAGCAGATGAATTCAGCAGAAGAGGCAGTGGCAGAAGAGGCAACGGAAGACAGCGATGGAAGAAATGATGGAAGAAGCAACAGAATAAGGTGGTGGAGGAAGGGGGCAGAAAAAGGAAGCAGAAGAATCGGCAGAAGAAGCAATGGAAGAAGGCATCAGAAGAAGGCAGCTGCAGATGCGGTGGAAGAAGGCAGCGGAAGAGGTGACAGAAAAAGCAACAGAAAAAGCAATGGAAGAAGGCAGTGAAGAAGGCGGCGGAGGAAGCAACTGAAGAGCTGGCAGAAGGTGGTGGTGGAGGAAGGTGGTGGAAGAATACAACAGAAGGCAGCAAAAGAAAGTGACAAATGTAGGTGGCAAAAGAAGGCAGCAGAAGAAGCAAAGGAAGGCGGCTGTGGAGAAGGTGGTGGAAGAGGCAGCAGAAGGCAGCAGTGGAAGAAGAGGAGGGGGAGATAAATAAGTGTGGCTGAATATGGTGGCAGCAGAAGAGAAGGAAGAAGTGGCAGAAGACAGTGATGGAAGAAGACAGCAGAAGATGGTGGCAGAAGATGGTGGTGGAATAAGGCAACAAAAGACAGCAGCAGAATGTGGCATGTGAAGAAGGCAGTGGACAATAGCAGTGGAAGATGGTGGTGGAAGAGGCAACAGAAGAAGCCAGAGGAAGAAGGAGATGGAAAAAGATGGCAGCAGATGGCAACAGAGGATACATTGGAAGAGGTGGCAGAAGAGGCGTCATAAGTAAGTGGCATAGGAACACTGCATAAGAAGGTGGTGGAAGGTGGCAACGGAAGACGGCGACAGAAGACGGTGGCAGAGCAAGTGACAGGAAAAGCAGCAGCAGAAGGTGGGGGAGGAGGCAGCATAACAAGGCAGTGTAAGAGACAAAAGAAGAAGCAACAGAAGGCGGCAATGGAAGAGGTGGTGGAATAAGGCATCTTAAGTAGTCGGCATAGGAACGCAGCATAAGAAGGTGGCATAAGAAGGCGGCAGAAGATGGCGATGAAAGAAGGTGGCAGAAGAGGTGGACAAAGAGGCATCAGAAAAATTCGGCAGAAGAGGTGGTGGCGGAAAAAGCAACAGAATAAGGTGGCAGAAGGCAGTGGAACAAGACAATGGAAGAAGGCATCATATGTAGGTGGCGTAAGTAGGATGCATAAGAAGGCAGCAGAAGAATGCGGCACAAGACAGAAGCGGAAGACTGCTACAGAAGAGGACAGTGGAAGAAGTTGACAGAAGGCAGCAGCAATGGAAGAAGGCCGCAGAGGAGGAGGCTGAAGAGGCAGCAGAAGAGAAGAAGGAAGCAGTGGAAGACAGTGGCAGAAGGCCAAGGAAGAAGGTGACATAAGACAGCAGTGGAAGAAAGCAGCAAAAGCAGGCAGCAGAACAGAAGGAATATATGTGGCTGAATATGGCAGCAGTAGAAGAGAAGGAGGAAGCAGCTGAAGACAGCAGTGGAACAAGGCAACAGAAGAGGCAGCGGAAGTGGGCAAAGGAAGAAGGTGACAAAAGACAGCAGCAAAAGCAGGCGGCATATGAAGGCAGTGGAAAAAGGCAACAGAAGAGGCAAGAGAGGCATCCAAAAAAAAAAGAAAAAAAAAAGAGGTGGCAGGAGAATTTGGCGGAGGAGGCAGCACAAGAAGGCAGCGAAATATGGTGGTGGAAGAGGCAGCGGTTGAAGGCAGCGAAATATGGTGGTGGAAGAGGCAGCGGTTGAAGGCAGCAGAGGGCGGCAGCGGCAGAGGGCACAATGGTCAGAGATGGTGACATAAGAGAAGGAAATGGTAGAAGGTGGTGGTGACGGAAAGCTGTGGTGGAAGAATAGGAGGGGGTGATGAATAAATGTGGCTGAATATGGCAGCAGCAGAAGAGAAGGAGGAAGCGGCTAAAGATGGTGGTGCCAGGAGAGAGGAAGAAGATGGCGGAAGACAGCAGAAGATGGCAGCAGAAGATGTGGCAGAAGGAAGGCCACGAAAGAAAGTGACAAAATATGGTGGCAGAGGAAGGCATTGGTAGAACATGGCAGAAGGCGGTGGCAGAAGAGCTGGTTGATGAGGCTGTGGAAGACAGCAGTGTAAGGGGTGGCAGAACACAGCGGCAGAAGTGAAGGAAGAAGGCAGCAGAAGGAGGCGGCAGATGAGGCAAAGGAAGAAGGCAATTGAAGGAGGCAGTGGAAGACCGCATCATAAGAAGACAGTAGAAGAGGCGGCAGAATAAAGGCAACAGAAAAGGTGACAGAGAAAGGCGACAAAATACGGCAGCAGAAGGCGGCGGCAGAAGGCAGCCAGGGAAGCAAGCAAAAAAAATACAGTGGCAGAAGAAGGGGGCAGAAAAAGGTGATTGAAGAAGGTGGCGACAGACAGTGGTGTAGAAGGAGTTGTAAAAAGAGGCGTCAGAAGAACATGGCAGAATTAGATGGAGGAGGCAGTAGAGAATGAGGTGGAAGAAGGCAGCAGAAAAATCAAAGGAGGAGGCAATGGAGGACACTACGAAGGTGGCTGAAGATAGGAGCAGCAGGAGAGAGGTGGGAGACAGTGGAAGACAATGACAGAAGAGGCAGCAGAAGAAGATGACAAAATATGGTGGCAGTGCAAGGTGAAGGAAGAAGGCAGCGGAAGACTGCAGTGGAAGACATGGCGGGATGAGGCAATGGAGGAAGCGACAGAAAAATGCATCTAAAGAAGGTGTAGAAGGAGTTGTTGAAAGAGGTGTTGGAAGAATGCAGTAGAAGGAGACAGAGGAGGCAGTGAAGAAGGCGGCAGAACATTGCAGTAGAAGAGGTGAAGGAAGAATGTGATGGAAGAAGCCGGCAGGAGACAGCAATGGAGGATGGCGACGGAGAAAGGTGAGGGAGGAAGACAGCAGAAGGTGGCGATGGAAAATGGCAATGGAAGGCCGCAGATGAAGAGAAAGAAGGCGCAGCAGACAGAGGTGGTGAAACAAAAGGAAGCAGCAGAAGGCGGCGGTGGTGGACGAAGAGAAGTAGGGGGCAATGAATAAATGTAGCTGATTATGGTGGCGGGAGAAGAGAGGGAGGAAGCAGGGAAAGACAGCTGTGGAAGAAGGTGAGGAAGAATGCAGCTAAGAAGGTGGCAGCAAAATAGGCAGCAGAAGATGGCGGAAGAAGGCAATGGTGAGAGGTGGCGGCAGGAGGTACAATAAGAACATGGTGTAAGAGGTGGCAGAAGGCGGCAAAGATAGAAGTCAAAGGAAGAAGGCAGTGGACGAAGAGAAAGAGGACACAGCGGAAGGAGGTGAAACAAGAGAAGGAAGTGACAAAAGAAGACAGTGGCAGTGGCGGAAGAAGAGAAGGAGGGGGGTGACAAATAAGTGTGGCTGAATATGGTGGCAGCAGAAGCAAAAAAGCAAGCAGCAGAAGACATTAGCAGAATCAGGCAGCAGAAGAAGGAGGTGGAAGAAAGCAAAGGAAGAAGGTAGTGGAAGGAGGCGGCAGAAGATGGCAGCGGAAGTTGTGGTGGAAGAAGGTGGCAGTAGAAGCGACGGAAGAAGTTACGGAAAAGGTGGAGGAAGAAGGCAATAGATGAGGCAGCAGAAGAAGTGGCAGAGGAAGGTGGCGGAGGAAGGTGAGGCAGAAGAAGGCAGCAGAAGAGGGCAGCAGTGGAATGCAGTGGCAGAACGCGGCAGCACAGGAATGTGGCGGCAGAAGGAGGCAGTGGAAGGAGCAACATATGGAGGTGGCAGAAGGCGGCAAAATAAGAATGCAGCATAAATGGCAGCAGAAGAAGGTGACAGAGAATGTGGCAGAAGAAGATAAAGAGGACACAGGAAGGTGGTGGTGAAACAAGAGAAGGAAGTGGAAGAAGGCAGCGGTGGTGGAAGGCAGTGGCAGAAGAAGAGAAGGAGGGGGCGACATATGGCTGAATGTGGCAGTGGCAGAAAAGAAGGAGGAAGCAGCAGAAGAAGGTGGAGAAAGAAGACAAAGAGGATGCAGTGGTCAGAGGTGGTGAAACAAGAGAAGGAAATGGTAGAAGGCGGCAGTGACGGAAAGCTGTGGCAGAAGAATAGAAGGAGGGGGCGATGAATAAATGTGGCTGAACATGGTGACAGCAGAAGAGAAGGAGAAAGTGGTGGAAGATGGCAACAGAAGAAGGTGGCGGAGGAGGCAGTGGATGAAGGTGTGTTGTGGTTTAACCAGGACAAGGTGACAGAAGAAGAGAAGGAGGTGGTGACGGAGGAGGTGACAGCAGAATGCATTGGAAGAAGGCATAACACAAGTCATCAAAGGAGGTGTCAGAAGAATGCAGTGGAATTAGATGGAGGAGGCAGCAAAGAATGAGACAGGAGAAGGCAGCAGAAAAATCAACAGAGGCGGCAATGGAGGATGCTACAGAAGAAGGTGGCTGAAGATAGCAGCAGCAGGACAAATGGAAGAGGCGGCAGAAGACAGCCATGCAATACGTGACAAGAAGAGGTGGCAGAAGATGGCAGTGAAGGAGGTGGCAGAAGGGGCAGAGGCATCATAGAATCATTTAGGTTGGAAAAGACTTTTATCTTAAGATCATCAAGTCCAACCATTAATCTAGCACTGCCAAGTCCAACACTAAACCATGTCCTCAAGCACCACATCTACACATCTTATAAATACCTCCAGGGATGGAGACTCAATCACTTCCCTGGGCAGCCTGTTCCAGTGCCTCACTACCCTTTCAGTGAAGAAATTTTTCCTAATATCCAATCCAAACCTGCTCTGGTGCAACTTGAGGCCATTTCCTCTTGTCCTATTGCTTGTTACTTGGGAGAAGAGACCAACACCCACCTCGCTACAACCTCCTTTCAGGTTGTTGTAGAGAGTGATAAGGTCTCCCCTGAGCCTCCTCTTCTCCACGCTAAATAACCCCAGCTCCCTCAGCCACTCCTCATATGACTTGTGCTCTAGACCCTTTACCAGCATCGTTGCCCTTCTTTGGACAGAAGGCGGCATTAAGTACCTCAGCCTTTTCCTTGTCCTCTGTCACTGTGTTTCCCCCCACATCCAATAAAGGATGGATGTGCTCCTTAGCTCTCCTTTTGTTACTAATGTATTTGTAGAAACATTTTTTGTTTTCTTTTATGGCAGTAGCCAGATTAAGTTCTAGTTGGGCTTAGGCCCTTCTAATCCTCTCCCTGCCTAACCTCACGACACCCTTGTGGTCCTCCTCAGTTGCCTGCCCCTTCTTCCAAAGGTCATAAACTCTCCTTTTATTCCCAAGTTTCAGCCAAAACACTCGTTCAGCCAGGCCAGTCTTCTCCCCTGCTGGCTCGTCCTTTGGCACATGGGTATGGCCTACTGCTGCACCTTTAAGATTTCCTTCTTGAAGGATGTCCAGCCTTCCTGGACTCCTTTGCCCTTCAGGACTGCCTCCCAAGGGACTCTCTCAACCAGGCTCTTAAACAGGCCAAAGTCTGCCCTCCAAAAGTCCAGGGTAGTAGTTCTGCTGACCCCCCTCCTTACTTCTCCAAGAATTGAAAACTCATTTTGTGATCGCTGTGCCCAAGATGGCCTCCAGCTGTCACATCACCCACAAGGCCTTCTCTGTTCACAAACAAGAGGTCCAGCAGGGCACCTTCCTTAATTGGCTCCCTCACCAGCTGTGTCAGGAAGTTATCTTCTACACACTCCAGGAACCTCCTAGACTGTTTCCTCTTTGCTGTATTGTATTTCCAGCAGGTAAGGCAATGGATGACTGTGACAGACGATGGCAGTGGAAGAAGGCAATGGAAGAAGTGAAGGAAGAAGGCAGTGGCAGAAGGCAGTGGCAGAAGAATTTGGCAGAAGAGGCAGTAGAGGAAGAGGCTGGGTAAGAAGGAATGGAAGTAGGAGGTGGAAGAGGTGGCAGAAGAGGCAGCAGAAGTTGGTGGAGGAAGACAGTAATGGAAGAATGAGGCAGAAGAGACAAAGAGGTGAGGAAAGAGGCAACAGAAGAATTTGGCAGAAGAGGCAGTGGCAAAAAAGGCAGTGGAAGATGACAGTGAAGGAGGCAGCAGAAGACAGTGGCTAAGGAGACAGCCAAAGGGGCGGCAGAAGACGGCTGCGACAGAAGATAGCAGCAGAAGAATACAACAGAAGGCGGCGGCAAAAGAAAGTGATGAAAGCAGGTGGCATAAGAAGGCGGTGGAAGAAGCAGTGGAGGAGGCAGCAGAAGAAGCAACAGAAGGTGGCAGTGGAAGGATGCAGCGAAGAAGAAAAGGAGGGGGGGTGACAAATGTGACTGAATATGGCGGTGGCAGAAGATAAGAAGGAAGTGGTGGGAGATAGCGATGGAAGAAGGCGGCGGAAGAGGCAGTGGGAGAAGGCGGCAGGAGACGGCGGTGGATGAAGAGGCATCAGAAGAATTTGATGGAAGTGGCAGTGGCAGAAGACAACAGCAGAAGCAGCAACGGAAGAGGGGGCAGAAGAGGAAGACAGCAATGAAAAAAATGAGGGAGGTGGACAAAGAGCCATCATAAGAATTCGGTGGAAGGAGCAGTGGAAGACAGCAGTCAAAGAGGTGGCGAAAGAAGGAGGCACAAGTTGACAGAACATGCGTTGGAAGGTGGCGGCAGAACAAGGCAACAGAAGAAGCGACAGAAGGCAGCAGTGGAGGAGGCAGCGGAAGAGGCGGCAGGGGAGACAGCACAAGAAGGCTGCACAAGGCAGCGGCGGAAGATGCAGCAGAAGGAGACAGTGGAAAGAGGCAGAAGAAGAGGCAGAAAATGGTGATGAAAGATGGAGACAGATGAAGATAAAGAGGACATAGCAGATCAAGCTGGTGAAACAAGAGAAGGAAACAGCAGAAGGCGGCAGTGGTGAAATGTGGTGGCAGAAGAATAGAAGAAGGGAGCAAGGAATAAATGTGGCTGAATATGGCAGCAGCAGAAGAGAAGGAAGCGACAGAAGACAGCAGCAGAAGGTGGCAGTGGAAGGCAGCAGAAGAAGAGAAGGAGGAGGGAACAGTGGAGGCAACAGCAGAACACATTGGAAGAAGGCATAGAAGGCATTGTCAAAGGAGGTGTCAGAAGAACGTGGGGTAATTAGACAGAGGAGGCAGTGAAGAATGAGGTGGAAGAAGGTGGCAGAAAAATCAAAGGAGGAGGCGATGGAGGACACTACAGAAGAAGGTGGCTGAAGATGGCAGCAACAGGAGAGAGGGAAGAGGCAGTGGAAGACAACAGCACAAGGAGGCAGTGGAAGGAGGCTGTAGAAGACAGTGGTGTAAGGGGTGGCAGAACACAGCAGTGGAAGAGGTGATGGAAAAAGGCAACAGAGGAAGGCGAGGGAAGGCAACCGCAGAGGAAGGCGACAGTAAAAGGTGGTGGAAGATGGCGGTGGAAGAAGAGAAGGAGGAGGCGACAGAGGAGATGACAGAAGAACAGATTGGATGAAGGCATAGAAAGAGTTGTTGAAGGAGGCATCGGAAGAATGCAGTGGAATCAAACAGAGGAGGCAGTGAAGAAGGCAGCAGCAGAAGACAGCAGCGAAGTCAAAGGAGGAGGTGATGGAGGATGCTACAGAAGAAGGTGGCTGAAGATGGCAGTGGCAGGAGAGAGGGAGGAGGCAGCAGAAGATGAGAAGAAGGGGGAGATAAAGGAAGAGAAGAGGGAGTAGGCAGAATAGAAGAAGGAAGCAACAGAGGAGGTAACTGAGGAAGCAGAAGAGGAGTACAAAGAGGTGACAGAGGAGAAGGAGAAATCAGCAGAGGAGGCAGAGAAGGAGATGAAGGAGGAGACAGAGGAAGCAGAAGAAGAGAAAAAAGATGCGATGGAGGAGGTGAAGGAGGAAGCAGCAAAGCAGGCAATGGAGGAGTCGATGGAGGAGGCAAGGTAGGAAGTGTCAAAGGAGGCAAAAGAAGAGGTGATGGAGGAGGCAACAGAGGAGAAGAAGGAGGCAAAAGAGGAGGTGACAAATGAAGTGAAGGAGGAAGCAAAGGAAGAAGCTACAGAGGAGTAAGAAGAGTGGAAGAAAAAGGCCACAGAGGAGGACGAAAAGGAGGAGGCAACACAGGATGCGACGGAGGCAACACAGGATGCGACGGAGGCAACACAGGATGCGACGGAAGAGAAGGAAGTGACAGAGGAGGCAGAAGAGGCAACTGAGGTGCTGACCAAGGAGACAGAAGAGGAGAATAAAGAGGTGATAGAAAGGGCCACAGATGAGGCAAAAGATGAGAAGAAGCAGGCGACAAAGGAGGCAGAAAAGAAGGGGGTGACAGAGGAGGAGGCAGAAGAGAAGAAGACGGAGGCACCACAGGAGGTGAAGGAAGAGGCACGAGAGGAGCAGAAGGAGGTGATGGAGGCGCAGAAGAGGACAAGGAAGTGACAGAGGAGGCGACAGAGGAGGCTACAGAAAAGGCAGAAGAGGAGGAGGCAACAAGGACGCGACGGAGGAGGAAGAGGAGAAGGATGTGATGGAGAGGCGACAGAGAAGGTAGAAGGAAGAGGTGATGGAGAAGGCAAAGGAGGAAGTGACAGAGAAGGCAATGAAGGAGAAGGAGGCAAAAGAGGAGATGATGGAGAATTTGACAGAGGAGGCAGAAGAGGTGAAAAAGGAGGCAACAAAGGAGGCGATGGATCAGGCAACAGAAGAGGCAGAAGAGGAGGAGAACTGGGTGACAGAGGAGGCAAAAGAAGAGTAGGAGGTGGCAGCAAAGAGGTGACGAAGGAGGCTTTAGAAGAGGCTGAAGAGAAGAAAAAGGCAACAGAGAAGGGAAAAGAAGGAGGAGGTGACAGGAGGCAACAGAGGACGTGATGGAAGAAGGAACAGAAAGGGGGCGGAGGAAAGCAAAGGGGGCGGAGGTGATGGAGGAGATGACCAAAAAAATGAAGGAAAGGAGTAGAAGGAGGCAACAGAGATAGCAGAAGAGGACAAGAAGGAGGTGATGGAGGAAACAGAAGAGGGAAAAAGGAGAAGAAATAGGCAACAGAGAAGGCAGAGCAGGAGTAGAAAGAGGCAATGGAGAAGGTGAAGAAGCAGGTGATGGAGGAAGCAGAAGAGTTAGAAGGACACAACAGAGAAGCAAAGGAGGAGGTAATAAAGGAGGCGATGAAAAAGGTGCCAGATGAGGCAACAGAGGATGCAAAAAAGGAGATGAAAGAGGAGGTGATGGAGAAGGGAATGGAGGAGGCAGAAAAAGAAAAGGAGACAACAGAGGATTGACAGAAGAGTCAGAAGAGGAGAAGAAGGCAGCAACACAGGAGGCGACAGAGGAGGCAGAAGAGAAATAGAAGGAGGAAATGGAGGAGGCAGAAGAGGACAAGGAGGCAACACAGGAGGCAGAAGAGGACAAGATGAGGCAATGGAGGAGGTGATGGAGGAGAAAGCAGCGGTGACAGCATTGCAGTGCCAGCCCTTCACTTGAGGTGTTGACCTCTGATTGGCTGCCTGGGATTTCCCCTTGCTCCTCCCATCAAGTCAGACAGCTTATCAGTCACCCATGTGCTGATCTCCCACATAGAATCATAGAATGCTTTGGGATGGAAGGGACCTTTAAAGGTCATCTAGTCCATCCCCTCTGCAATTGTCAGGCACGTCTACAACTAGATCAGGTTGCTCAGAGCCCCGTCCAGCCTGTCCTTGAATGTTTCCAAGGATGGGGCATCTACCACTTCTCTGGGCAACACGTTCCAGTGTTTCACTACCATCATTGTAAAAAATTTCTTCCTTATATCTAGTCTGAATCTACCCTCTTTTAGTTTAAAACCATTACCCTTTGTCCTGTCGCTACTGGCCCTGCTGAAAAGTCTGTCCCCATCTTTCTTATAAGCCCTCTTTAAGTATTGAAAGGCTGCAATAAGGTCTCCCTGCAGCTTTCTCTTCTCCAGGCTGAACAACCCCAGCTCTTTCAGCCTTTCTTCATAGGAGAGGTGTTCCATCCCTCTGATCATTTTTATGGCCCTCCTCTGGACCCTCTCCAACAGGTCCATGTCCTTCTTGTACTGAGGACCCCAGAGCTGGATGCAGTACTCCAGGTGGGGTCTCACCAGAGCAGAGCAGAGGGGCAGAACACCTCCCTCAACCTGCTGGCCACACTTCTTTTGATGCAGCCTAGGATACAGTTGGTTTTCTGGGCTGCCAGAGCACATTGCTGGCTCATGTCCAGCTTTTCATCTATCAGTACCCCCAAGTCCTTCTTGGCGGGGCTGCACTCAATCCCTTCATCCTCCAGCCTGTATCGATACCAGGGATTGTCCTGACCCAAGTGCAGGACCCTACACTTGTCCTTGTTGAACCTCGTGAGGTTCACACAGGCCCACCTCTCCAGCCTGTCCAGGTCCCTCTGGATGGCATCACATCCCTCAGGTGTGTCAACTGTACCACTCAGCTTGGTGTCATCTGCAAACTTGCTGAGGGGGCACTCGATCTCCCTGTCTGTGTCACTGATGAAGATATTGAACAGCACTGGCCCCCAGTACGGACCCGTGAGGGACACCACTCATCACTGTTCTCCATCTGGACATCGAGCCATTGACCACTACCCCCTGGATGCAACCATCCAGCCAATTCCTTATCCACTGAACAGTCCACCCATCAAATTCATATCCTTCCAATTTAGAGAGGAGGATATTGTGGGGGACCGTGTCAAAGGCCTTACAGAAGTCCAGATAGATGACATCCGCAGCTCTTCCCTCATCCACTCATGTAGTCACTCCATCATAGAAGGCCACTAGGTTGGTCAGGCAGGACTTGCCCTTGGTGAAGCCATGCTGGCTGTCCTGAATCACCTCCCTGTCCTCCATGTGCCTTAACACAGCTTCTGGGAAGATCTGTTCCATGATCTTCCCAGGCACAGATGTGAGGCTGACAGGTTGGTAGTTCCCAGGGTCCTCCTTTTTACCCTTTTTAAAAATGGGTGCAATGTTTCCCTTTTTCCAGTCACTGGGGACTTCACCTGACTGCCATGACTTTTCAAATATCATGGAGAGTGGCTTAGCAACTATATCATCCAGTTCCCTCAGGACTCTGGGATGCATCTCATCAGGGCCCATAGACTTATGTACATTCAGGTTCCTCAAGTGGTCATGAACCTGATCTTCTCTTACAGTGGGAGGACCTCTGCCCTCCCGATCCCTATCAAATGGCCCATTGACCTGGAAGTTGTGAGGAGAGAGGTTGCCAGTGAAGACTGAGGAAAAAAAGTTGTTGAATACCTCAGTCTTCTCCTCGTCTGTTGTTACCAGCTCACCACTTCTGCTCATCAGAGGGGGTACGCTTTCCTTAACCTTCCTTTTTCTGGTTAATGTACCTATAGAAGCCCTTCTTATTATTCTTCGCATCCCTCGCCAGGTTCAGCTCCAGCCGCGTCTTGGCCTTCCTGATCCCATCCTTACACAACCAGGCAGCACCCTTGTATTCTTCTCAAAATACCAATCCCTTCTTCCACTGCCCGTGCAATCTCTTCTTTCACTTTAGTTTGACCCACAGGTCATGGCTCAGTCATGCCAGCCTCTTCCCTTCCTTGCCTGATTTCCTGCACCTGGGAATCGAGAGCTCTTGTGCCCTATGGAAAGCATCCTTGAAGACCTGCCAGCTCTGTTCTGCTCTCTTGTCCCTGAGGGCCATTTCAGTCCTGTTGATTAACTCCTTGAAGAGCTGGAAGTTTGCTATCCATTTCTTGACAGAGTGTGAAGAAGCGTCCCTGAAGAATAGCCATGAGCAGATTGAAAGTTTATGGGTAAGAATTAGAGACCGAGGCAACAAAGGGAATCTTGTTGGGGTCTACAACAGGCTGCCTGATCAAGGGGAGCCTATTGATGAAGCCTTTTTTCTTGAACTACAGGAAGCTTCGCGTTCACAGGCTCTTGTCCTGATGGGAGATTTCAACCACCCTGACATCTGCTGGGAAAGAAGAGGGGCTGAGGTGATGTTCTCTCTGATTGGCCGCCTGGGCTGTCACTCTGCCCAGGTGTGGTGCTTACCCTTCCCTGAGGTGATTTCTCTCTCTGATTACAGTCCAGAGGGGGCATCCCCACCTCTAGTGCCCGCCCTTCCCTGAGATGATGTTTCCTCTGATTGGCTGCCTGGGATTTCCCATCAAATGATGCATCAGACAGATTAACAATCATCCATATGTCACTCTCGTGCATCAGTACCAGTGAGTTGTTGGGTCCAAACCAGATAAAATGAGGGTGAAGCAGGTAAGGATAGGAAAGAGCTAGATAGGGACCGAAAGGGAACACTGGGGATAGTGACAGTGGGCAGGGAGGCAGATAGCGGTGGGGACAGGCCCCCAGTGGGGACAAGGATGGGGACAGGGCACCTGCAGGGAGAGGGCTGGGGACAGAGATGGGGACAGGCAGGTGTTGGCCTGTCACTTGTGTTGTCTCCAGTGGAGAGACAGCAAAAGGGGCATGACATTCAGCAGAGAAAGGAGCATTGCCTCAAACTGAGGGACAGGAGAAATGAGCTTGGCCTCCACAGCAGAGAGGGTAGGGTGGCATGCCTGAGGGCTTTAAAGCAGCAGCAGGGATGGTGTGACAGAAGCAGAGCTGTGATCATGACAACACTTACTGAAGGGGACAACTTGCCAGTTCCCCCACTTCTGGGGGGAGGGGTTTGAGGGAAGTCACAGTAGTGCTGTTCCTGTGCCAACTCCTCTAATGCTGCCTCATGGCCAGGTGGAGCAGCCCTGCCTTTACTTCAGCAAATTCTGGCGCATCCAATAGTACCAGTGCTGCTGCTCTTGAACCACCAGACAAAAGACAATAGCTGTGATTTCATGAGCTCATTAAGAAATACAAGAAACAGACACAATAATCTGGGATCAAGCCCCTTTTCTCCAGACTAGCCTGTCACGTGAAGTCACTTATTCACCAGTCAAAGCCATAAAGTTTCATAACTTATAACACTTACCCCTTGATTCATGCACCTATGAGCCAAAAAAAGAAAAAAAAGAAATTGGTTACCTAGCTAACAAGGAGAGTGCTCATCCTTCCTCCTCTGTCACAGTAGATGTGCTCATTGTATTACACCAGGAAGCATGAACGTCTCAGCAGTCCAGCTGCTTTTGGCCCCGCTTCAAAATCTTTTTGGGTTAGCTGATGGTTTATACCCTCCAGCTTGGAGGTTTAGTCTATAGCATTTCCATAAGTTAGTAGATTGTGATAAAACTGGTAGACAAAAGACAACAACTGCCAGAGCCAGCAATTTGTAGGGCTGCATAATGGCCATTTAGCTCCTTCTGACCACCTGCCTCAGGTGTCCCTGAGGAAGTGAAGGGAAAGTTGTTGATCATTAGTCACAGCTGTTGCTCCCATGGCCTGGTTGCTCTGTGTCTTTCTGGGTATCACTTCCCTGGAGGTTCCCTCATCAATAGCCAGTGGGTCCTGTCAGCTGCTCACCGCTGACAGTCATGAGTGTTAAAAAAAAAAAAATACTCTACCATTACCTACCTCTTTCTTCCGGTTCACTTCTAGCAGGACTCCTGAGCCATGAGCTCTAAATATATACATGACTTCTTTCCAACAGGACACAACCAAGGACAGGGTGATTCATCAAGAAGCTGGGCTGACATATCATAAGGGCTTTTTCACTTCTGCAAATGTTTCTGTGAATGCACAGCACTTTCTGAAATGACAATATGATAATCTAGCAATGAATTACAGGCTGTGATTTTTTTTATAGAAGCTGCATTAATCTTGCTAAAACTTAGTCACTGGAGAACAGGAAGAGTAATGAGGTCCGGGTGATAGCAGTTTGCCTTTTCCCGGAATATTTGTATAAAGCACTGTTATATATTCAACTTGTCTCGGCTCAACAAAATAAACCTACAGAAATTCACCACCCATACTGAGAGTGGGTAAGATCTCAGTGTGGGTCCCTGGGACTTATTGCAGGACAAGAAAGATAACCTCCATGAAAACAGCTGCTATGATACCAATGTTGAAGCAACTGCATATGGTGGCAAGCAGGTTCCTCATAACCTGTCGGTAGCAGTAAAGTAGATGCCATTCCTTCTCTTTTCCAGTCGCATCCAAGTACAGCTTGGCAAAAACAACCTGGCACTCACAGAATCAACACAGCCGTTGATTAATTCAGCTAAAATCATCCACCATTCTGGCTACAGCTCCAAAACACTGGTCCATGACATTATGCTCACCAATCTTGCCGAACCAGCCCAGCTCAACAGAGCTGTCCAAACAGTTCTTCTGCCTGCCAGCTGTGTGGCCACAGACAACACATGCCTAATCTCTGCCTGGAGCAACACACTCACCAATGCTAGTGAGTACTCTGTGACAATGTACAGCATCATGAAGGCCCAGGAGACAATATGAGACCTCAGAATTAACTCCAAACAGTACTGGGTAAAGAAGTGAAGTGCTGTGGGACAGGCCTTTTTGAATGATCAGTCTCCGTAGGAAAGTAACCATTTAATTGCTTTAAAGGCAAGACTTTATAAGGTCCTTCCTCTTGCTCTGCATTATGAATAAGGAGTCACTTAAATCATCCATGTGCCATTCACCCTGACATAAATTTTGTGGCCTTTTGCCATCAGCTGTGCAGTGCCAACACTAGCAATTTAAATAATGTCAATAGAGTTGTCTGTTCTCTGAGAAGATCAAAATCTGTGCCTGTGGAAGTAAAATCACTACAAGAGAGCTCCATTCTCTTACACCAATGGTCAGAGGTGTAAATGGTGACTGGTGTCTAAGTCACTGTTGACAACTAAACCTTCACCAGAGGAGAGGATGGTTTTCCTGAGGCCCAGTTTTCTCTCCAGCATATTTGCTACAAAAGTAGCTCATAGCTCCACAGTTGCCAATTGATGATTTTTCTAGGTATCAAAAAAATGACAGGGTGCAGTGTAGAATGGTGGACCCATGGGTAGAATCTGTTCCATCTAAACAAAAGGAATCCATGGTGTAATTACTGTTCAGAGGAAAAATGATGACAACTGAAACAGGGTGTTCAGTGATTACTTTTCTGCTAAGAAAGAACTTCTCCGGGCTCTGAAATGAACTCAGAGATCTCATAAAAAATCTCTCCATATTTTCTTGTAGATCCATATCCAGATACCTTGCAAAACCCAAAGGCTCCTGTATTCTCCACAAGGGAGTGCATCGAAGCCTACCCTGAGAAAACGACCAAGAACATTACATGTGTAGGATTCATGGAGGGAAAGACGCCTGCCAAGTAAAACAGCTGCCTCTCCTTTGCCATATGTTTCTTTCCTGCCTTTTGCTAGTAGAAGAGGCCATCATATTAGACAATCTGCAATACTCACTGCACGGGCATATCTGAATGTTGTTTTTTGAATAACAGCAGAGGCTTTATGGTGAAAGTTATTTTATTGAGTGAGGCTCAGTTTTTTTCCCCCACTCAGTCACTGTCCCTGTTTTGAGACAGCGAATACCTCTGCCCTAACTCTCCACAAGCAGACTATGCCACCTCCTGCACTTTAGGCTATTGAAAATGCAGGCGTTCTGCACCAAAGAGTCAATAGTAATCACTGTGACTTTAGACCTTTGGACAAAAATGTTAGTTTTGTTACTGAAAATGAAATAGCCCGTATGCCAAGATCCAGGCAGTCTGGAAAATGAACAAACCTGACAAACGCTCTGCCTTTTACATGCACCTAGCTCCATGGAAATATTTGGAAGAATAATGTTTAAGACACTGTCCTGGTTTCAACTGGGATAGAGTTAATTTTCTTCTTAGTAACTGGTATAGTGCTGTGTTTGGGATTTAGGATGAGAATAATGTTGATAACACACTGATGTTTTGGTTCTTGCTGAGTAGAGTTTACACTAGTCAAGGACTTTTCAGCTTCCCTTGCTCTGCCCGGTGCACAAGAAGCTGGGATGGAGCATAGCCAGGACAGCTGACGCAGACTGGCCAAAGGACTATTCCATACCTTATGACATCATGCTCAGTATATAAGCTGGAAGAAGAAGAGGAAAGGAGGATGTTTGGCATGGCGGTGTTTGTCTTCCCAAGTAACCATTATGCATGATGGAGCCCTGCTTTCCTCGGGATGATTGAACACCTGCCTGTCAATGGGAAGTAGTGAATTAATTCCTTGCTTTGCTTCTGCGCATGGCTTTTGCTTTACCTATTAAACTGTCTTTATCTCAACCCATGAGTTTTCTCACTTTTACCCTTCTGATTCTCTCCCCCATCCCACCAGGGGGGAGTGAGCGAGTGGCTGTGTGGTGCTTAGTTGCTGGGTGGGGTTAAACCACAACAGACAGACATATTCTAAGGATCTGCCAAGGACTGCATTGGTCAAAAATAGGCAGCTTACTCATCCTTAGCTGTAGTCCCCCTGGAGATAAAGTAAGGCACACGGCAGAGGCTCAGTGTTTGTAGGGCTGTGAAAGGGCTGCCAAGGGAAGGTGAGGACCAGCAACAGTTTTCAGTCCTGGCATCATTGCTATGGGAGAAATCACTGGACATTTGCACTTTCGGAGCCAGGATCTGGTGAGACTGAGAGAGTGTTGGGACCATTAGGAGGCACAGCAAGCGCAGAGCCCCAGCTTTTGTGGGGCTGTGAAAGGGCTGCCAAGGGAAGGTGAGGACCAGCAAGAGGTTTCAGTCCTTGCACCTTTGGTGTGGCAGAAATTGCTGGAAGTATTCTATTTTGGAGCTGGGCTGTGGCTAGACCCCAACAGACTGTTGGAATCATTAGGATTCTAGTTAAGTTCAGACTCCAAGTGTTCGCTGGGCTGTGGAAGGGCTGCCATGGGAAGGTGAGGGCCAGCCATAGCTTTCAGTCCTGGCACCTTTGGTGTGGGAGAAATCATTGGACTTTTTCAACTGCACAGCTGGGCTCTGGTTTGATAGATTAATGAGCAAGAACGTTGGAACCTTTAGGAGGCTAGGGAAGAGCTCTGCACTTGAATAGTTTCATAGTGGTTCGAGAATTCTCACTCTCACCAGATCCCGGCTGGCAGGGATCCAGAAAACAGGCAGGTCCCAAAACTCTCTCTCTCTCTGTCCTTCCTGAGCCATAGTGGGCTCCTGATTTCTTACATGGCAGAATCAAGAGCTCTTGTGCTCTAAGAAAATTGTCCTTAAAGAGCTGCCAGCTCTGTTCTGCTTCTTTGTCCCTGAGGACAGTTTCCCGGGGGTCCTATTGACTAACTCCTTGAACAGCTGGAAGTTTGCTGTCCTAAAATTCAGAGTCCCGACTCTACTCTTCACCTGGCCAGTATCCCTCAAGATTGTGAATTCCGCCAGGGCATGATCACTGCAGCCCAGGCTGCCACCAATTTTGATGTCTCTAGTTCATCCTTGTTGGTTAGAAACAGCTCTAGTAACACCTCTCCTCTAGTTTGGCTGTCTATCACCTGGACGAGGAATTATCCCCAATGCACTCCAAGAGTCTTCTGGACAGCTTACAGCTTGCTGTGCTGCTTTTCCAGCAGATGCCAGGGTGAGTGAAGTCCCTCAGCAGGATTAGAGCCTGTGAGCATGATGCTTCCTGTGGCTGACGTAAGAACACTTTGTGAACAGGCTCCCTGCAATCAGGCAGCCTGTAGTCAACACCAACCATGAGGTTTCCTTTGTTGGCTTGGCCCCTGAGTTTTACCTGTAAGCTCCTGATGTATTCACCTCTGATTTTCAGACAGCTCTGTGCAGTCAATCCATTCTTTTACACAGAGGATAACCCCCTGTCCCTCCTTCCTTGCCTCTACCTTCTAAACAGTTTATAGCCATTGATTGCAGCTTTCTAGTCGTGTGATTCATCTCACCACATTTCAGTGACAGCGATTAGAGTGCAGCTTTCTAGCTGCAGAGTGGCTTCGAGAGCCTCCTGTTTGTTACTCATGCTGTGTGCATTAGTATAGAGAACTTCAGCTGGAATATCAACCTTGTCACCTTTTTAGAGGAACATCCCCTAATTCCTCTAAGGCATTTCAAAAGTGTTTCCCTGACAGTTGCTGATACATCAGCAGCCACTGTCTCTTCTCTGTTGCTCAAAACTCCATTCCCTTCCCCCACTCACTCTATTTTAAAGCTCTCCATATAAGTCTGGCCAGCTTGTTGGCGAAGACCCTCTTGTTCCACTTGATTAAGTGAATCTCATCAGCTCCCAGCAGACCTGTTTTCTCAAAAGCAGATCGATGATCACACAAGCAAAAGCCTTGAGCATGGTAGCAGCCATGCAGCCACTCATTCGTGTCCTGTTCAATTTGTCTCCTTCTTCCTAAACTGCTTCCTTTTATGGGGACACTAGACAAGACCACCTATGCTTGAGATCCTTTTAACATTGCTTCAAGGGACATATAGTCTCTTTTAATGGTTCTAAGTTGCCTTACTACTCCACATAGTATCATTATACTCTAAGTGGAATAGTAGGAGTGGATAATGATCTGTAGGGCGTCACCAGGCTCAGCAGCTTCTCAGTGATATCACAAATGTTAGCTCCTGGTAGGCATAAAACTTCTCTATAGAAATTGTCTGGACAGCAAATGGGTCCTTTGGCGCCACTGAGTAAGGAATCTCCAATTAGTAATATTTTACATGTTTTTCTGGTGGCACTAGTTTTAATATGGGTGGTTGGATCATCTTTGCATGTTACACTTCTCCTGTTACACTTCTCCTGCATCCTGGTCATTACTCACATGCTCTTCATTCTCTAACTCTAGAGCATGACATCTGTTGTGTAGGGGTACTTTAGGGGAAGTGGGAAGATTCTTCCTTATGCCCCAGGCAGAGACAAGGATCCCATCTGCTTCATCTCTCAGGCACTTGTGCCAGTCAGCTCAATGTTGAATTCAGGCTTACCTTCCCATTGTGCAGCCTTAAGGCAGGGCTCAGACTGTGACAGTGCACAATATCACGCGTCAATCTCTCACTCACATTCCTGGATATTGCGCTGTCTGTTGAGCGACTCTTGTAAAACATAGCTACTTTTTTGAACAGTTCTTCTAGCTGGGCACAATGATAGCTATGACATCCACCGCTGCCTTCAGGTGCTAGGGGAACTTTCAAGTGCTGGAGCTCCATGCAACCTGAGGACTGGACAGCTATTTCAGTCTTTAGGAGGTCTGTTTGGCTGGAGACATCAGCATACATAGGCTGTAGTGCTTCTGTTTGCATTTCAGCTTCATCCTTGCAGCTGTGGCAGGCTGACCCCATTGTCTTTCAGCAGGTCACAGTCTCCTTGTAGTCCTCACAAAAAAATGGCCCACTTAATTATAAAATGGTAGTTGTTCTGAAAAAAGTAGTCTTTCTAATTCTAATTCCTTGGAGACCTCAGTCTTCTGGGTAGGCTTGCTCAGCCTCCAGCTAGCTGGAGTGACCATCGGGGCTGCGGCCTATGTTTGCATGTGAGCAGAGCAAGCAGCGGCTCGACAACTGGCAGAGTGCACTGCCCTTCTTGCATGCCATTCCACACAAATTGCCAATGCTGGGCCCTCCTCACGGTGGTCCTGGCCACTGGTGCTTCCTAGGGGCCAGTTATATGCAGCTTCCCACAGTTTGAACCAGCTGTGGGGATCAGGGCACTGCCCAACTCTCACCTGCCCCTCTTGTGAGACTTGTCCCCTGCCAGCTTGTCCCTCCACACACACAGAGCCCAAGGATGCTTGGGACACACAAACCTCCTCAGACACCTCCAGGGACTTCCCCAAGCCTTGCATTCCTCTCAACATGCAGCAACAACTGCTGCTGCCACTGCCTGTGTCAGCTTCTTCTGGTTTGAACTGCTAATACAAGCCTGCCACATTCTACACTGATATTGTGTGCAGCAGTCCTTTTGTTTCATTAACAACCAAAGAGCATGCAGGGATCACTCTAACATTTTTGTCCTCGGACCCTTCAGTCCTTTTCTTGGTAGAGGAATCCCAGCTGATTCCATCCTAATGTTCACTAGGCTAAGTAAGTACATGACCTCATTTCCTAGGACAGACACTATGCCCTAACGTCCTAACTGTGTCTACTTGGATCTCCAGTATGTCCCTCTATACTTGGGCTTCCAGTTTATCCAAGCTCAACCTGTTTTTCAAACTTTCCAGTTTTGCTTGCAATTGTCTTGGTTTTGTTTGGTCATTTTCTAGGGCATCCAGGTGTTCAGATTTTCCAGTTATGCTCACAATTCTCTTGTTTTCTTTAGCTGACTTTCTAAGGTGTCCCCCTTTATCTGTGCTTCCAGTTTATCCAAGCGCAACTGGGTCTTCAGATTTTCCAGTCATACTTAAAATTCCCTTGTTCTCTTTCATCCACTTTCTAGGGTCTCCCCCTGTTGATGGAGGCAAGTGAAAAACAACCAGATGCTACTTCGATCTTGTTGCCCTCTGCCTCATCCTACTCTTTGCTTCTGTAAACATTGCTTAATATCCTTAGGGATGAGGCACTGGGGTAATTTTTTCTCAGATTCCAAATACACTGGGTGGGGGGGTGACACCCACGATAAACACTGTATGACTGGCTCACGTGACTGTGTGCAGGGCCACCCTGAACTCGTTTCACCTTTTCCTGCTCTCCACTATCCCTCATCCAAAATATCATTTACTATTGGAGTCCCATGGGTTGTACAGTAAGGCAGTAGGAGGCCCTGGGATGCATGCATACATAAGTACTTGGGGCCCACAGGTGGAACAGAAAAGCACTCAAAGGCCACTGTTGAACCCAGAAACACAATTGGAAGTCCCTGGCATGCACAGAAAAGCATGCCGAACAAAAAAGCTCTCGGAAGCCCCTGTTGCACACATAAAGTGACTCAAAGGCCCCATGCTGGAGCAGGTGGATGCCCGAAGGAGGCTGTGACCCTGTGGGAAGCCCGCGCTGGAGCAGGCTGCTGGCAGGACCTGTGGACCCGTGGAGAGAGGAGCCCACGCTGGAGCAGGTTTGCTGGCAGGACTTGTGATCCCACAGGGGACCCACGCTGGAGCAGTTTGTGAAGAACTGCAGCCTGTGGGAAGGACTCACGTTAGAGAAGTTAATGGAGGACTGTCTGCCATGGGAGGAACCCCACGCCGGAGCAGGGGCAACGGGAGGAGTCCATTGCAGTGTTAAATCCTATAACCTGGCCCAAAGGGGCCAGGGGTGGAGATTGCAATGGATATACCTTTAAATTGTTGTGACCCGGGATTTGAGTTGCATGCTGTGGGAATTACTATAGCAGGAACCCCTTGTTGCTAGCTAGGCTAGCAGCAAGGGGAAGAGTTCATTGCAATGTTAACCCCTATAACCTGGCACAAAGGGGCCAGGGGTGGAGATTGTAGTGGAAATACCTTTAAATTGTTGTAACCCATGATCTGAGTTGCATGTTATAGGAATTACCATAGCAGGAACTACCTGAACCAATGGATGAGAAGCCTTACAAGAAGCAGTGCAAGTGCAGCAGTGACCTGACCTGAGCTGGCTTTGGTGCCCAATAGATCCACGCAACACACTACCTCTCCTGTCCTGAACGACCACCATCACCGATGGAGCCCAAAGTCACTGGATAATGTGGGACTTGTGCATGACGTAAATGATATGGAATAAGGGGTGGATACTGTCCTGGTTTAAGCTGGGATAGAGTTAATTTTCTTCTTGGTAGCTGGTATGGGGCTGTGTTTTGGGTTTAGGATGAGAACAATGTTGATACACTGATGCTTTGGTTCTTGCTAAGTAGTGCTAAGTATTGCTAAATAGTCGCTAAGTCGCGCTTACACTGCTCAAGGACTTTTCAGCTTCCAATGCTCTGCCAGGTGCACGGGGGGCTGTGAGGGAGCACAGCCAGGGGCGCTGACCCAGACTGGCCAAAGAGTTATTCCGTACCATATGACGTCACGCTCAGTATATAAGCTGGAAGAAGAAGAAGGAAGGGGAGGACATTCGGCGCAATGGTGTTTGTCTTCCCAAGTAACCGTTACACGTGATGGAGCCCTGCTTTCCTGGGGATGGCCGAACACCCGCCTGCCCATGGGAAGTAGTGAATTAATTCCTTGCTTTGCTTTGTTTGCGTGCGCAGCTTTTGCTTTACTTATTTAACTGTTCTATTTTATTTTACTTCAATTATTAAACTGTTCTTATCTCAACCCATGAGTTCTCTCCCTTTTACCCTTCTGATTCTCTCCCCCATCCCACCAAGGGGGGAGTGAGCAAGCAGCTGCGTGGTGCTTAGTTGCTAGCTGGGGTTAAACCATGACACCCAGAAACACAGTTGGAAGTCCCTGGCATGCACAGAAAAGCATGCCGAAGAAAAAAGCTCTCGGAAGCCCCTGTTGCACACATAAAGGGACTCAAAGGCCTCAAGACAGCATGAAGGGCATCCAGAGGCCCTGAGAACAGACTGAAAATGTCTACACACAGAAGCAATCAGAATCAAGGATCTGCACAGAAAGGCACTTGGAGGCCCATAGGCAGTACAGAAATGCACACAGAAACACATGGGCCTAACAGAAAGACTTCCAGAAGCTCCTTGGGTTCAACAGAAAGGCAGTCCAAGGTGCCTGGGGCACACAGAAAAGATATGGAAGGACCCCTCAGGACAAAGAAAGGCACTAAAAGGTCACATAGAAATGCATTCAGAGGCCTTTTGGTCAAGCAGAAAGGCACTGAGAAGCCCTTGTCCCTAACAGAATGTGACAAAGAGGCTCCTGGGAGACAGAAAATCACATGGAGGCCCTTGGATTGCACAGAAGTGCACTTGGAGGTCTCTGGGCGCTACAAAAAGGAACTCAGAGGACCCTGAATCTAATAGAAAAGCTCACAGAGTCCCTTGGTTCAAACAGGAAGGCACTCAGATGCCCCAGAGCCACAAAAAAAGGCAATCTGAGGTCCCTGGGTTGAACAGAAAGTTCAGCCCAGTGTCATTCCCAATCCCTTTCTCTGTTGCCCAGGGAGTTCTGAACGTTTTCCTGTTTAAGCCAGGGGCCTCCGAGTGCTTTTGTGTTTGACCAAATGGTCTCTGGGTGCCTCTCTCTGCACTCCAGAGGCTTCCAAGTGCCTTTCCTTAAGGCCCAGGGGATGCCATGTGCTTTTGCGTCTAATCAAGGGGCCTCTGGGTGCCTTTCTGCACCATCCCAGGGTCTCTGAGTACCTTTCCTTTTCCACATAACGGCCTTCAAGTGCCTTTTTGTGCACCCCAGAGGCTTCCAAGTGCCTTTCCTTAAGGCCCAGGGGATGCCATGTGCTTTTGCGTCTAATCAAGGGGCCTCTGGGTGCCTTTCTGCACCATCCCAGGGTCTCTGAGTACCTTTCCTTTTCCACATAACGGCCTTCAAGTGCCTTTTTGTGCACCCCAGAGATCTCTGAGTGACTTTCTTTGCTTCCCAGTGGCCTTTGAGTGCCTTTCTGTGCAGCCTGGGCCTTTGTGTTCATCTCTCACCCCTCTCACACCTTCTGTGTGGCTTCAGGCAGTGAACTATGATCCTGTGCATCTCAGGGTCCTCTGAGTGCCCATCTTCACAGTCCAGGGACCTCCATGTACAGTTTGGTTCACTTTTCACCCCTCAGTATCACTTTCTGTGCAGCCCCAGAGCCTCCAAGTGCATCTTGGTGAGACCCATGGGCTTTTTTGGGCCTTTCTGTGCACATGAGGGTCTCCATGTGCTTCTCTGGGGTGGCCCTGGGGATTCCTTCTGCCTATGTGTGCATCTGTAAGGCCACGGATTGCCTTTCTGTTTGACACAGGGCTCTCACAGAGCATTTCTGCAAGGCCCTGGACTCTCTGAATGCTTTTGTCTCTTGACCTGGAGCATCTGAGTGCCTTTCTGTGCAACCCTGATGCCTCCAAGCTCTTTTTTGTTCATACCAGGGATCTTCTGGTGCCTTTCTGTGTGCCCCAGTGGCCTCCGAGTTCCTTTCTGTGTGTCCAAGG
The DNA here is from genome assembly GCA_020745775.1 of Theristicus caerulescens. Classification (NCBI taxonomy): domain Eukaryota; kingdom Metazoa; phylum Chordata; class Aves; order Pelecaniformes; family Threskiornithidae; genus Theristicus; species Theristicus caerulescens. Next base: position 21,723,443 of record CM036564.1, on the reverse strand, counting down.
GGACACAGCCTGCCTTTCTCTGCAGCCCATGGGCCTCCAAATACCTTTCCATGCAGTCTAATTGCCACCAGGTGCCTTCTTGTGTGGCCCTGGGTTCTCTAGGTGCCTTTCAGGGTGGACCAAGGGCCTCTGTGTGCCTTTCTTTGCTCCCTAGTAGGAATGGTTTGTTTTTCTGTGCACCCCAAGGGCCTTCAAATGCCTTTCTGTGTCTTTGGAGGCCTCCAGAGCTTTCTGTGTGTCCCATGGCTCTTCAAGAGCCTTTCTGGGCACTTCTACCCCCCAGTGGCACCTTCTGTGCAGCCCTAGGGGCCTCCTGCTGTCCAGGGGCCATGGTATGGTTTTCTGTGCATCCCAGGGGCTTCTGAGCACCTTTTGTTGCACCTGATGGGTCTTGGATTGCCTTTCCAGACACCCCAGGGCCTCTAAGTACCTTTCTGTGCACACTAGGGGTCTCCAGGCGCTTTTATGTGAATGCCTCATGGTCCTCTGGGTGCCTTTCCATGTATCCCAGAGGGCTCAGAGGACAATCTGTCCAGCTGAGGGACATCTGGATGCCCTTTTTTGTGCCCATGGAGCCTCCAAGTGCCTTTCTATGTGGCCAAGAGACATCCTAGTACCTTCCAGTGAGACCTCCATGGCTCCCTGTGCCTTTCTGTGTTGCCCAGGGGCCATGGTATGCTTTTCTGTGCACCCCAGGGACCTTTGAGTGTGTTTCGGTGCATCCCTGAGGCTTCTAAGTGCCTTTCTTTGTGGTCCAGGGGTCTCCAAGGACCTTTCTGTTCATGTATCAGCCCTCAATGTCACTTTCTTTGTGGGCCCAGGGCCTCTGAATGCCTTTCAGTTAGACCCATGAGCCTCCTTGGGCCTTTCTGTATGTCGTGTGTGCAACTCAGTGAGACCTTTGGGCCTCTAAGTGCCTTCTGATGCACGTCAGGGGCTTCCCAGTGCCATTCTTTGCTTCCCAGCAGCCTCTGAGTGCCACTCTTGTGCAGCCCTGGGGACTCTGAGTGCCATTCTTGTGCAGCCCTGGGGCCTCTTCTTTGCACCTCCATGGACTCCTGTATTTCTTTCTGTGCTCCTCCAAGTGCCTTTCTGTGCACCACAAGGCCTCTGAGTGCCTTTCTGCATGACCCAGGATCCTCACTCAGCATTTCCTAGGACAAGGTCGCTGAATAGAAAGCACCAAGAGCTTAGGCTGCTTGTGAAGACACACCAGGCATGCAGCAAATAAATTACAACTTCAGACTGCCACAAGAGCTGGCTCTAGTGGTTTGCTTCACATGCCAGTCTTGCTCTCCCCTTTTTTAAAGCATGCCAGGTTTTGTCTTTAACCTGTGGAATTTTTCTGTGTTATAGTCAACTTTGTTCAGTTAAAGTGAACTAAATACTTCTGGGAATAGTTAAGTACCTCCAGGAATTAGGTAACTAACCCCTGCAGTCCATAAGCACACCTTAGTTTAATAAGTCATCAGTTATAGGAGATAACTTGCACAATTTTTGCCTTTGGTGCTGAGTCTGCATGTCTCACAGCAACTTGTTCTGTACCTCTCACTGTGTTTCTTCTTATCCCCTTACCTTAAAGATATATATTTTTGTGAAAATGATTTCCGAAAATGAACTGGTTGTATCACCTAGCAGAGAAGGGTATTGCAAATACCAGACATGCTCCAAAAATACACATTCTTCAACTCTTTCTGTCTTATTTTTCACTCCTGTTAGCAGGGTTGGTGGTCTTGGAAGTTGAACCCCAGCGCCCATTCTCTGTGGTTGTGGAACAATCTAGACTGCAAAAACTAAAAGCCTATAATATAAAAACCTAGAAGACTTTAATATAATAATTACTGCTGAATGTAGTTTTTTTGAGCATTGACAAAGTTCAGCATTGTCATTTAGATGCAAGGCCTGAAAATCTTAAAAGTGACAAATTCAAATACAGTATTTTATATTAATGCTACTCTTGGTGTTACACATTACACAGCATGTTAAGGACTTGGTGTTCTGTCCTGCAGTCATCAAAATGGAGGTTCATCTTTAAGCACATGAATGCTGTCATGGAATGCACACGTAAATGATTTAAGTGCTTTGCTGGATTGGAGCCAGGGACTCAACATCTCACAGTAGTGACCTCTCTTGGGAAGACAGAGGATTTACAACTGACTTTGGTTCTGTTCTTGACAAGAATCGATCATTACAAATGGTAAGGGCCTGCCCCAAAAGTCAGCCAGGACTGTTTACTTAAATGTAACCAGGATGCAGGTGTGGTAAGTACAACTAGTAATTTTACTGAAATGCTTCTTTAGGCTGTGTGTGCACTACAAGCTGTAGCCTAGAAGAGCACGGATGGGCTTGAATGAGCTACTTGGAATAGTCAAGGCAATCAGCTGTCAGAGCCAGGATGTCAGCAGGCTAAATTAGCAGTCTTGCAGTGTGGATGTAAATCTTTCTGTAGGTTCTTCACCCAGCAAGTCAATGCCTTTCATAGAGTGTGTCATGTGAAAAGTTCACCCTGGGCTCCCAGGCATTGCCACACTGTGGTTGTAGCCAAGAGAAATAAGTGAACTGGGTTGGATTTCATAGGAGACTCCATCAAAGAGCAGATATTTCTTGGGAAGCCCTGTCATTTTAACGAAGGTAAAATGAGTCTCTGCAACTTTCTTGCTTCACTAAGGTAAAATATTTTACTTTAAAGTTAATGTTTTGAATCACTTCCTTTTCAAATTAAATGGTTCATTGTTCCAGTCGCTATATAGATACAACACAGAGTATAGTCAGAGGACCAGATTTGTAGCTCTAACTCCCACAGCTTAACACTTCACTCACATTGGAAGAATTGGGGGCTAACTGTACAGTACTGTGGTCATTAGTGGGAGCAGGCAGGCAGTATTTGGCCATAAATAAACATTACTGGACCAACTTATTTGTGGAGACATCCATCTCTCTAGTAATTTTACCAACCAAGCTTGTTGCTTGGTTTTCTTTTTTTTTTGACTTGTGTGAATAACTTGAGCAGTTGGTAAACCGCTTCCACCATGTCTGGTTGGTATTTGGTGGGATTTGCTGAACAAGATGTGATTGAGCTACACTTGTCCACCTTGTCTGTTAGCATGCTGGAGTGTAAACACCAGAGTAGGTGATAGTGTCCTAGCACCAATATTTACAGAGAGAGAGAAATAAATATGTTGCTAAACCTCAAACCATATAGCTTGTCCAGTTCAAGAGTACATTTTGGGCAAGGGTGCCAAGAGTTTTTGTGCCTGCAGCCTTCTTTTGAAAGGACAGGCTGTTTGAGAAAGTCTCCCTCCCTCTGTTTGTCCCCACCATTTGTTTTTAAAGGCAGGCTCAAAGGTCTCTACTGTCTCTTGACTGCAGCAAGAATGTCAGGGAGGGAGGGGCAGGAATGGAGAACATACCTAAATATTCCCAGTAAAGTCAGGTCATATACCTGATATTTACTTTACACATATACTGTATGCCTACCTCGTGCAGCTGCATACACCATATGCATTACTTAACATGCCTAGTTGAGGTAAGGAGTGTGGACAACTGACAGCATCCTACACACGAAACTCCAGGCAAAGGACATCTTTGGTGGGTAATGGTTCTCCATGCAATGCTGGCATCTCATTACATTAGAGAGTGACATTTCCACTTGCAGGCTGTAGGTACAATGTGGGACCATCACTCATGAGCTCACAGAGCTAATAATGTTATCAGTATAATCAGCAGGATTAGAGCAGGATTATGAAGGTGTGTGAAAAAAAACAGAGACTGTGCAAGGTCATCTATGTTGCATTATTATTGCAGTTGGTGAAAAGTAGTGATGGATACAGCCAAGAACCCCTCTACAAAAGCTAGAAATGAAAGGGGGTGAGTGATGTTAGCTAATCTCCAAACAGTCCAACATATTTGCATTGATGTTCATGCATTTTGCACACATTCACAGGAAGCCCAGCAAAACTATGCACTTTTCTCTTTGGAAGTCATGTTCAGCTCAGATCCCGTGAGAGGGGTGAGCACTGCAGATATCTGTGAGGAGCCTGCAATATGTGGGAGTTTTTACTTATTTTGAAATAACAAAAGATCAGTCACAAAAATTATAGGATGAAATAATGAATCCATAATTTCCTTCCTGTATCCAAACAGAAGAGCTAAAATACCGCCTCAGCTTTAGAAGAGTCCAGAAATAGTCAGACAATGTAAGATAGCTGGGTCATCTAGTCAAGTGCTGGGCTATGACAAGTCACAGCTGCTTCAAAGACAAGAAGAGAAAGTTTCACAATGAGAAAAATGTGCATTCTATGCTTCATGAGTGCCTGTTGCTAGTAGTTATGTTGGATTAAATCCCAAAGCGTAAATTTTTATTTTTTTTTTTTAGCAATAGCCACACGAGGGCAGTAAGCGCTATTTTCTACTAAAGGAAGTTTTTTTTTTTTCCTCAGGTTCTGAACGTTGCACAAAGTGCTTGTTCAATAACATATGCAGCTGATATTTGCACAGTAAGGACCTAATGTGAGATAGTACAGTATCTCACCAAGTTTTCACAGTGATGATCACTTTGACATCCTGAATCAAATTCAGGATTCATGAAAATAACATTTAATAGGGACATATCATATGGCCTTTTTAAAACAGCATTATTCTAGAGCATATTATTTTCCCACATGTATTCTTTCTACAATGTCCTTTTCATGTATTTGTTTCTAAAACCAAAATTTGCCTGCATCAAGTTCTTGATTGAAATCATGATATCTTCCTAGAAAAGCCATATAAGATCAGTCACTGGCAGAGTCATTAACACTTTGCTACAAACATTAGGCCTGCATTAAGATATGCTGAGAAATACTGTTCTACTCTTTTCATGGGCTTTGGAAGAAAGCAGTCTTTCCTTGCATTCTGTGATGTTTCACAATATTGCTTTTTTCCCGCTATTCTTCATTTTAAATCATCCAGAAAATTATAGTCTTTGAAGGAGATGTGCAATTTCAGTCCCTTCTCTGACCAATTAAATTTCTTATATATTGTCATATAGAAAAACACTGAGACTTCTCAGACCTATATGCTTTTGATAATTCCACATACTGATGGATTTCTTATCTTAGCCATTTTTCCATTGATCCTTCTGTTCCTTCATTAAACCGCAAGAACATATTTATGTGTGGTGGTATTCCAGTCATCCAGCAGGTTATCTGTGTGAGTCTTAAATTCATTACCTTCCCAGGCACAAATGCAACTTAGGCTTATTCTCACAGACAATGACAGTGTAAAGCTCCAGCAGGCAGAACATGGGGCTTTGCAATAGTCATTCCCTAGCTGACAGCATTTTGAAAAGCATCTTGGCAGATATGGCTTACCTAGGAAGCTGACCTGCCTACAAGTTAGTAAATAGCCCACAGAGTCATGTATATTATATTTCTTTATGTCCTGGAAAACTTGTTTGTGAAACATGTTGATGATCTGTGCTTCCAGTCACCTTTCCTTACCTGTTCTCAGCTCTTTATGTGCTTTTGATATATGTTTTACATACGTATAGGTAGAATTTGTGCTTAGTTTACGACCACAAAACTGAGCACAATTACACTGAATTGAACTATTCAGTCACAAATATGGACAAAGTCCACTGGATGCTTACGTCATTTCAAAGAGTCAGCCAAACACCACAAAAGTACTTGTGCACTGCTTAGTTTACTTTCTGCTGGTCATCTTGATAGGAGCTGAAGTTAATGTTGGTAAATAGGTTAGTCAAACATTTTGCTTTCTGTAACAATTTTTATTACTCATTAGGATGGTTTGATAAACATGAGGTCCTTAAACCTGACTAAATACTTCAATTTCTCCAGAAACTGAAAAATATTATGATTCTTTTCTTAGCTATTTACCCACAGAGCCAATATTTCACCTGCTTCTATTTAGGTGAAGAGTGCCACAAACTTTACTGCCTCCTGCGCCAAATGTAAACCACTTTTTCCAGACTCAATTTGCTTGTAGATACATCGATGTGCTCAGGAAATATTAAATAATAAAAATATAAAGGCAATGCATTTTTTCCAATTAAGTGAGGAAGAAACACCAACATGACAAATTGTTCTGGAAGAGGCTTCCTCATGCAGGGAGAAGAATAAATACAAAGAGCAGAACAGAAGACTATAGAATGAAACATCACTCAAACTAACTTTTGAACCTGGTAATTCTCCAGCCTTTAAACAATTTTCCTCTCTAGTAAGTCCTTAGTGGTAAAAACTAGCCATTGACTTCATTGGTGTCAGTTTCTGATAGGGAAAAAAGGGCAAAAAAAAATCTTGCTTGATGTCAGAGATTTCATGGCAAATGAAAGGAAGATTTGAGCTTCTAATTTAAACATTTATGAGCATTAACCAAGATGCTGGTTTCGCAGCTACAACTTTGAGCATTATAGCTGGGATCCATCTTTTGTAACACTGTGCTTAAAGCACATTATTGGACAGTCTGCTAAATAGTTCATCATGCTGTGCTGCTTCACTCTTGCAGAACCAGAGCTGGTATCAGCGTGTTCCCACTGCTTCACGGCTGTCTTTGGCAGTTATGAAATCTCAGCATAACTGTGGGTACCGCCCATTTTGGGTACTATCTGTGAGTATCTGGCACTGCTTTGACAGCTGTGCTGTCCCCCACCCCCACAATGTTCCTAGAGACCACTTGAGAGGTTATGACAATGTTTGCTTGCCTTTTAAATGCATGTTTCCTCTCTTTCCAGTAAGGATGCAAGAAGATTCGAAGTGCCATCAGGGCCAGCAAAGGCAACAGGGCACAACAGGAGCTGAAAGGGAGGAAAGTGGATGCCAGAACCCTGCAACAGACATCATACAGGCAGAGTGAGGAACTAAAATATCTTTATGCAAGGGTTAGCACCATAAATCCACAAAAGAACTGTGATATTTGCTGCCACAACAACCACACAAGCATACCAGACTATCTGATGAGGAAGATGATCAGGTGCTGAGGCTCAACAGTTGTGGCAAGGACAACACACAGAGCATCATGCCACACTGGACCTGCCCCCAGCAGCAGCCTACACACCACTGCTGCAGGTGAGGAGCTGCTTCAGTAACCTGTATGTGCACTATAACTATGCAGAGAGATTTTAAAGTGCTTTTCTTCCACTGCAAACATGGTCCATGCCCAAGCTGCCTCGCACTTGCTTTTTCATGTCCTACTCCAATTTCTGGAGGATTTTTCCTCTTCTTACATACTCAGCACTCTGCTTTGCTTGAGTTGGTGGTACTTTAGAAGTTAAAGGAAACACATTGCAAATAAATTATGCTTTATTATGGCTGCAGATCCAGAAAGATAAGGAAGTTCAATAGAAAAAGTACAAAGGTAGATTTTAATCGTATGTGTGCACTCAGCTTTGACTGAAGATGAGACTTGCATATGCTGCAAATCTACAGGGCCTTATAATCTCTTGGTTATGCATTATACATCTGAAACAAAGTCTATGGAATTGAGCTCATATTGCCGCCTGTTTATGGAAACCTACTGGTGCGATAAGAGAGCAACTACAGCACAGATAGTTTTTACTTTGGCATGAACATTATAAGGAAAATAAACCATCTTTCAGGACTTTGCGTAGTTAGAATATCCTTTTCTTTCATGAAACCGGTTGGGGAATAGTCTTTGAAAAGAGTAGCGCTGTGGATCTTAGTTTGATTGCTGTGACTATGGTTTTCAGTACTGGATACTTTACCTGGCTTAGTTTGGAAATAGCTCTGGCACTGATATTAGATGCCAAGAGAAGCTCGATGGGGGCAGGGTTGGTCGGATCTAAATTTCCTGTATTTTCTGAGAGGTATTCTGAAATGTAGAGCAAGAAAATCATAAAGCACTAGGCAGAATGGAAGAATATGTCCTCACACAGCTGTACTCATCACAAAAGAAGGCATATATGAGTGAGCATGACAATTAAGGAAAATGCCATAATGAAATGTGGATGTGCTTCAGCAACCTATAGATGAACTGCTGGCATTTGAAGGGAAAAGACTACACTGACACAGCAATGTTACGTAACTGACAGCAGTCTTAGTGAGTGTTGTGATGCTTTGGGGTTTTATTTTATTTGTTCAAAAGCTATGAAGAAAGTGGAAGGAGAATCTTTTAATCCACTCAGCTGGAGGCATGTAGTCTTATCCTGTGCATTTTTCATTCTGTCGAAAATGGCAAAATCATGTGAAATTAAGGGAAGTTTCTCCTCCTTACTCTCTGCCTGCACAGATTGGTTTTTGCATGGCCTTCCCACGTGCTCTGCTTAGCTTGAACTACGAATACCATTGAGAAACTCAGCTTTGTCCCTAAAGTAGAGTAGCAAAGAATTTAACTCACTTCCTTCATTTTAGGCTTGGTCTCTAAACAGCAGTTCAATCTCCTTCAATCTCTGGACACAGTACGAGAATTACTGTAAGGCACAAAATTGCTATACTAGAAATCAAACAAATAGTCACAAATAGTTTACACCATTGTCCTTGCAGACCTATGTGGGTAGCAAACAAACAGTTCTGCTTCCATCCAGGGGATTGCAGTAGGGAATAGTACATACAGTATCTGTTGTCCAATGAGCAAAAAAATCTGCAGTACCCTTTAGTTATGCTTCACATTTGATACTGTTAAGGAAAACTACGCTATCAATTTGTGAGCAACTGTTAGTCTGAGGTACAGATTTTCTATTGACAGTGGATTATTTTCAATATTTTACAAGTGGACATAACAGTGCCTTCTCAAAAGTATCTGCCAGGTCCTTCAATCTGAACAAAACAACCTCTAAATAACCCTCCAAATAATCTCTAAACAAATCTCTACTCTTTGCTAATAATGATGGTGTGTATTTTCAGGCCAGGGAGTTTTCTTTCTCAGTGTTTTGCAGAGTTTAGGGAGTGTCACAAACACAACCACTTTTAGGTTGCTACATTCACCGTGGCTTTCTAATAGTGACCTGTAGTATTGTATTTTTGACTTGTTCCATTACCTTAGAAAACTTCCAACTACATACTTTCCTTTCAAAGCGTGGCCAGGCTCCATTTTGCTACTGTTAACATAACCTCAGGCACATGCTGTGAGGCTTGTAAGTTATGTCCTTCATACCTGGGATGTCATCCATCTTCTCACATCCGGGAGGGTATCAGGAGATCCATATTCCTCACCCAATGTGACTGTGAAGGACAAAGCCAGGAGTCATAAATATGCAAAGTAAGAGAAAAGAACTGAAACATCAGAAGGAGAGAAATTAAAACCAGGAGATCTAAAAATCGGGGGGGGGGGCAGATCTGTCACTTGCTGTGGGTGTTCCTACCAAACAGCCTCTTGACGCATTTTTCTGAGTGGAGAATCCCCTAAGAGCTTGCCCAGAAGGGTTCTCTCATCTGTATTCCATGGCAGTATTATTCATTTTGCTCTTACTGATCAATATTTAGTACAAATAACTTGGAGAGACAGTGAATTGCTTGGAATGTGGTTTTTTGAGTACGCAGGTGTCACTTAATTTCTTTTGGACTCTTCTGCCAAAGACGCTCAGGCACTTTTAGAAAAATCTCAATGGGGTCTACTCATGGTTACTTGATTATAAATTTAACTTTTCCTGAAAAACTTCGGTACTTTCTAAGTTTATGGACATTTTGGTCAGCAGCGTATTAGACCTATACCTATCCACTTCTCAATGGATGTTGATTAGTGCTTGTGTTCACCTGGTCTCCTCCTCCCATTGCTTTCTTCTAGGCTTTATGTTTCCTTCTGAAAGAATAATATCTTCTTAAAATTGCATCATTAGGTACAGAACACTAGAAGGGAAAATTCAGAAGTGTTTTTTTTTTCATTGACATTGCATGATCTTAAGGGTAAGGGAGAGGCTTGGTCTGTAGTGTCCATGCTTCTGGATTTGTATGTTTGTATGCTTTGGAGCCTTCAGCCACATCCTGCAAATTGCAGCAGGCAGGAGTGCACAGCTGGGTCGGTCTGCCTCTAAGGGAAAAATGTATGAACCCCAACTCATACTAGCTCAAAGAAGAGACTTCATACCGACACCACTGCAGTCTGACAGGCCGTGACCTCCTTTTGGGACAGACCAGTCTTCTTGCTGTTATCATACTGAAATCAAACAGACCATCAGATATTCAAGCTCTGAGCTTTTGAAAGTGATCAGCCCATTACAAATTTAAAAAGCACTCATTTCAAATTGAGTGCCATTCTGCCCTGAGACTGACATATATGCTTTTGTTTGAATTACTTTCACGATTTTGCATTTTTTAAAGAATGCAATTACTTTTGCTGAGATGTATTGAGTGTACTTATTTGCTTCAAATCACAGTATTTGCTGGAGCGGAGTGGGCTGGCTGGTCCTTCCCAGGGAGGCCATCTTGGCTCCATGGCTGCACTCCAAACAGGAACCCCACGCGCAGTGCTTCCCCAAGGTGCAACTTTTTGTCCCACACACTTACACCCCTAGGGCCTCTCCTCGCAATCCCTGGAGCGTCCTTCCCTGGGACGGCTGTGAGGCCACGGAGACTGTGCTTCGCGGCGCCTCCGGGAGGCAGCCTGCGGCAAGCCCGCGCCCCCTCTCCGCTCCAACTTCCCCCTCAGGTCCCGCAGGGCCTCCCTTTGGCCCTGCCCCGGGCTCCCCGCCAATCCCACAGCCCCATCCGCCCCTCCCCCGCCTATCGCTGCCCACCTCCCTTCCCGCCTCCGCTCCGCCCACACGGGCCGCGCCCTCCGCCTCCTCCCCTGCCCCGTCCCGGTCCCGCCCCCCTGCCTCCGGCAGCCAATGTGGGAGCGGGCGGCAAGCCCGGCTCTGGCAGGGCGTGTGAGGGAGCGGTCCTTGCCTCACTCGCTTCTTGCTCGTGCTACCGGTCGTTTCAGCCTAGCTCGGCTTGCCCCGCCTGAGCGCCGGTAACCGCCATTCTCTCAGCAGGTGAGTGGGAGAGGCCGGGCCATATGTGGGGCGCAGGTCCTTGATCGCCGGCTTTCCTGGCTCGGCTTAGCTCCGCCGCCTGCAGGCGGCGGGCTGCGGCGGTCCCAGGGGAATGGGGTAGGGGGCAGCGACGGGCTGTGTTCCTCTGTGTCCGGCTGATTCACTGCGGGCTGCCGCTCCACCCCTTCCCCCCTGCCCCCCCCCCCCCCCCAGCCGCGACGCGCCTGCAGCTCGCCGCCGTCCGCGTTGGGGCTGAGGGAGGACAAGACGGGGGTGTGGCGGACGGGCTCGGTTGGTCTGGTTTTAGCCTAATTATTATTTTCATTAGGGCGAGCACGAAGTTCTGTGGTAAATGTGCGAGTGCGCCGGGTGCGGTTTCCTAAGCGGAGCTTATCCTTGCTGAAGGAAAGGGTGAAAACGCAGGGAGGGTGGTGGGAGCGGGGCTGCTCCCCGGCGGTGCCGGCGGGCGCGGGAGGGTCCACCCGGACGGGTGCGAAAGCGCCCTGGAAAGGCAAGGTGTCCTTGGCATCCTGCTCGCTTTTTCGCCTGGCTAGAGGTTAGTGCGATCCTGCCGCAGATAAGCGAGCGGAGGGGGGAGGGGACGGGGGCAGGGGGAGCGGTGTTACAGAGTTACAGGGGGAGATGTACTAAACCTACGCCGCGTGAACGAAGACGACGTTGGTGACGCGCAGCTTCGCGGGTTAGTGGCGCTGCTTTGACCCATTACCAGGACGAGTTTCAGCTCTGTCGAAGTGTGCATGAGGCTTGGTATCAGTGGGCGGTTTTCAAGTGTGCGTAAACTTAAATACTTAAGTGTGTGTGAGAGAGAGAGACTAGTCCATATACTCATGTGATTGCAGGCTGTGAAACTTATAAAAACCGCAGTCACTGCAAACTGCTTTTGAGATACACACAGATAGAAAATGTTATATTTTGTTCATGGTATGGCAGGTTTACTGGATGAGAATGCTAATTAGACTTGTTGCAAAAGGTAGATTAAGATTTTTGCAGCATCTCAGAACTCCATTTTCTTGCCTCATTTTCGCACAACTTTCATATTTTGCGCTAGGTTTTCTGCTTTAAATAGAAAAATCAACCTAGAATGTGACTTCAATTATAACCCAGTTATAACAGATCTATACTAGTGTTGATGGAACTGTAACAGGAAGCACCTTTTTTTGGAAAGACAAAAGTGCAAAGTAGGATCAAGACAAATACCTCATTCTTCCTCTTATCTGGCAATTTGTCAGCATTTAGAGGACAATCGTATTGAAACTCTGCAGTCTAGAGACTACTGTACAGAAAACTACTCGCTTCCTTATCACGTGTTTGTAGGAGTGTAGCGCTGGGAATGGGGAAGATCTAATGCCTTCATTCTTTCCTTAAACAATTATGTTTTCCCGAATGTCTGACCTCTTCAATTTCCAGATCTACAAGTTCTTTTATGAGTTTTCTGACCATTGTGAACAGATGTTATATAAAAAAGTATTGTAGTCTTCAGCAGTAATTAGCAGGTTCTTTTCCTGTTGTGAGCATATCGATATACTGATATAAACTAATAATTACCAGTTTATAATAGCACAGGTGATATTGTAGGTAAGTATGATGTGGATCTCTATTGAGTTTAGGAAATGTAACTTTACATGATTACACAGGCTCTGTCATAGCTGTGACTTGGTTTGAAAGAGAAGTTGATCTGAGGGCTCTTTAAAATTTTGGGCTGCTGCAGCCTTGATTCAAGAGCCTCTTCCAGGAAGAAAACATTATTCTTGGTTAAAGAAAACTTGAACATCAAACAACTGAGGCTTTTTAGCACTGAGAACCAGAATAGAAACTGTGAAGTTGCACAAGCTAAGTACACCCCTTTTTTTCTCCTAGCTTTGAGATATACTTTGCTTCCTTCGTTGCTTGCTGTCCTTCTCTTTGGAAACTCGTTTGGCGTTGGCTGTGCCTTCACGGCCCGCGTAGAAAAGCCTGGAGAGGCTGGGGGTGCCGGCAGCCCGGGGCGGGGCTGTCCCCGCCGCAGGCCGGGCTGTTTTCGGCCTGCGCGGTCCTGCGGCGGCGCGACCTTTCACCCACTTCTCGGGAGTGGTCACGTGAGCGGGCCCGGCGAGGGGAGGGGCGCCTGGAGGAGGGGGCGCGCCCCGCGGAGGTGGAGCTGAGCCGCCGGCTCCCCGTGTTCTGGGGTGGATATTGGGGAGAGAGGAGGCGGAGCAGCGCACGCTCCAGAGCAGATAAAAACAAATACAAGTTCTGGAGCAATCGGCGGTTAGATGTGCACTTGGCAGGGAGGATGTTTCTGTTCACTGCATGCAGGGATAGGCAGAGTGTTGAATCCTCAGCATGACTGGTTTTGGAAAATCTTGGGTAAAAGGTGACTTAAATGAATGCTTGTATTTAAACAAAACAAAAAATCCCACCTAAAAACTGTGTATTTTTTTAATATTCCAAAACTATTGTCTTTGTCCTGCAGCATGCTGTCTCATAGTCCTGAACTCCACATGTTCAGAAAAACAAGATCTAAATCACTGAAAAGCAACCCTCTTTTTCCAAGTCTGAATTAACTTTAATTTGAATGGTCAATTTAAATATTTGTGAAATGTTCAGAACTGCTTCTTCAGTCTTTCAACCTTGTACACTAAATGATCGTTGAACTACTGTGAGAGCAATCCATTCAGTTTGCCTTTGGTCAACACACATTGTTGTCCATCTTCCAGGATCTCCAAAGTCCTAAAATGTGACATTTTGCATGTCTTGTAAAAGTCCTGCCATTCCAGAAATATTTGTTGTTGTAGAGAAGATAATAATTCTTCTCTACTGCAGAAGCATAGAAGCTCATTAGTGCGAATGGAGAGAGAAGGAAGAGATAAAACTCATATAACCTAAATGTCTAGGTATGTCTTTTATAGCAGTATTAAAAAGAAATACCCAGATCCTAGAGCTTAGGTTTTGGGAGGTGGGGGAGGTTTCTGCATGGTATGGTAACTGTGCAGTGTTTTAGTTTTGTATGTTTATCTCTTACTCAGCAAGATTATTCTGAATTTCTAGAAGGCCAGAGGAGGTTAAAGAAAGCTTGCTTGGGATATGTACAATATAACATGTATTGCAGTAGAGACTAGAATAATCTAAAAGGTCTAGGAACAGTATAGTATGTCCTACTCTGTATCAGGGGAAAAAAAAAATAATATGACAGTTGTAAAAGTTTCTGTTTTGATTACAGTTGTGGAGCATGTCAGTGTTTTGTTTTGTTTCGGGTTTTTTTGTGTTGAAGTGTACATTTTGGAACCATCTTTTACAAGAGCATGCTATGTGGGAAGAAAAGAGAGGCCATATGATCCAGAAACTGTAGGGATTGATATTCCTTAGTGTTAGCCTAGTAATTAACACATTGTCTGCTATAGCCAGTCTCCTCTACTTCTTTGTCAGACTGTCTCCAATTTGATCAGGTGAGAAGAGAACTTACTATCTGTGGCTTTTCTCCTGGAAGTCCCAGTGAAAACAGTCTGTTCTGTAAACATCTCTCCAAGAAATTTTGATGGCATCTGTGTTGACTGTAATGGGAGTTTAAAGCCTGTAGGCAAACACTTGCATGTCTTAAACTGAAAGATGAAACTAGGGTTGGAGTCTAGTCCCTGAGATCACCTTGCTTATTGCACTAGCTAGTGATCACTAGTTTGAGCCCTCAGAAATGACTGAGCGGGCAGCAGATGGACTTCCTTTCACTCCACAGTTCCTCACCATCTCAGAGCTGTTAAATGAAGACAGATCCATCCAGATAATACATTCATCCAGTGTAATGGAAAACAGTGTTTCAGAACTGCTGTTTGTGACTATTCTCTCCATTGCCATCAATTTTTTCTAAAATGGTTCCAGTCTGATCCAGTCCCTCTGAGCAGTTGAAGGCTCTGTGTGAATCAAAGCTCAGACTGTTTTTCTTGACTTTGTTTCAGAGCTACAACTGACTGTTTGCCATTGCTGTAGTGTAATGTCTATTAGGACCTAGCAGCATTGGAACGAATCTGCTTCTCAGTGTGTCCTAACCTATTCAAGATCCCAGCTGCAGTGAGCTTGCGGGACAAAAGATTTCTGTGCGACAAATAGATCTCAAGTCTGCTTTTAAGGAAGACAGCTGTTCAGGTATGCTTATCTTTCATTCATTGGTCTGTCTGTTATTATCTCTTCCCTTCCATATATGCCCGTTGCTCCAGTTTACCACTTGGGAAGGGGATAAAGAAATTGGCCCAAGATTCCAAAGGAGGTGCCTGCAGAGGGTAGTTAATATTCACCCACAGGTGATCTTCGACAACTGCTGTGGACAGGACACAAGCTGATAGGTTTGTCGGTTGGACAGCAAGTTACTGCAAACTCCTTAGCTGTTCTGACTTCAAACTGTCTGATGTGGGTGAGGTTTGCAGTAGGTCCTAGTGTTGCTGTACCTGGGCAAATACATGTATTCAGTTCTCCATCTTGGCTTGAACCACAGCATTTGGTCATTTTTTAGATGTGAGAAATCCTTTAAGACATTTGCAATTCCAAGGGACCACAGCTGTCAGCTCTGGGTGAGGGTGGGAAGGATTGGAGCCAATGAGTAGCAGTAACCAAAGATGAGAACTTGAAATTTACATGTCAAATGATGGCTGTTGGAGGAGAGGCTTCTGTCTCTTTCCAAATGACTTAAGCCACTTCAGTCATGGCATAGTAATTTTACTTTGGGGACCCTATGAGAGAGAACTGGTGCATAAATAACAGATTCAGGTTTTAGGAGGCTTAAACTGGTTTTAGCATGTCAGTCGCAACTAAAGTGGCATGAGAGAACCTGTCAGTTTAACTTTCTTTTCATCAGAACAAATGATAATTGATTGGATGCTATGTTAATTCAAGTTTTAAAGGAGAGCAATTCTTTGGTTTCTGTTTTACTTCTATGCCATAGTAACTAGGTTCACCTGAGAAGCCCTGTTAAGTGAATTTAATCCACATGACTATTTATTGCACAGAAATTATTTGGCTTCAGTCCTTTCAGATTTCTCTTAATGATTTTGTGTCTGTAGAATATGATTAATCATTGTAAGGTAGGTAAGTTATTGGTAAGACTTGAAAGCAGCAAGTATCAGTGTCTTTTTATAGGCTGAAGCATGATTAGATACTATGGAAGGTTAGTATGCAAGGAAGCTATTTAGAAATAGAAATTGTCTAGAGAATAAGTGTCTGGTTAATCTTTATAGTAAGTTCAGAAGTCAGCGCCTTGCAGAATATCACATGAACTATGAATAAGCTTTCTACTCTTTCTGAGGCTTTGATATCTTGTTACCTTTTTGCAGAAGTGTAGTATACACTGCCAGAAAGTGGCATTAGCTAGTAGAATATTCAAGAAACAGATATAAGAGAGACCAGGCAGTCTTTTTGGTCATATGTTTAAATGTTTGAGCTGTATAATTTATACTGTTTACTGAACATTTTATAGATCAAAACTTGAATTTCCTTTGGAAGGCATAAAACTCTAGCCAACTTTGATCTTTGTTTGGATTTGTGTTAAACTGAACGCTTTTTCTTTAGCTTTAGTTTTAACTTTGTTCAACTGTGCATCAAAGGAGCACCAGATCCACATGAGTAAAGGCATTTTGGGCATTCTCTGGTTAGCTGCCTTACTTAATTGACCCTCTAGCATTAGGGGAGAATTTTGGTATTTATGTCAGATAGTGGTGGGGAGGCAGTCATCACAGAACAGTGGATGAGACCTTGAGTTACTGACTCAGTGCTGGAAGCTGCCGTACAGCATATACTTTAGTGTCTGAAACTATTGTATTTATAGCATACTCCATGAAAACACTTTACTGAAGTCACATCGTTTTATTATTGATAATACAGGCTTTCTTAGTTTGATAGGAACAGTCAGTGTTTCCTCTAGATAGGTATATACATGTAACACTAAATTCCATGGGCCTATTTTTTTATTAGGAGTTTGTACTGTTTCCCACCATATCATTGTAGTATACATGGCACTTAAGGTCAGCTCCAGAAATCTACCTGCTGCCTTAAGACTAGCAGACTCTCATTGGACAATGTAGTGGTGTTTAAAATACCAACATACGTTTAAAAACCTTGTATAACGACACACTGGTGCTTTTTAGTGACGGCAAAGTTACTGGCATAATGTTGAAAAATTCAGATGAATCGTTGTCTGAAAATTTCATGCAAAATCTCTGTAAAAATTCTACTGCAAAATCCAGCTTCTGTTATCCTCCAAACTATTAACACATTTTTGTCAGTTGCAGAAAACTTGCTCTTTTTGAATGTTTGACTGCTACTACCAGTTTGATTTCCAAGGTGTGCTGTTCATTTAAAGCACAGGATTTCTTGTTCAGGCCTTAGTGTTCTAAAGTTTATTTTTTGAAGTAGATCTATTATTAAAAACTCCTACATTAAATTTCATAAAGCATCTCTGCGAGGTATACAGTTAAAACTGTATAAAAAATAGGATTGATGCTTCCAGCCCTTAATCATCTTAGTGGCTCTTCAGTGGACTCTCTCCAGTAGTTTCATTTCTCTCTTTTACTGGGGAGCCCAGAACTGGACACAGTATTTGAGATGGGACCTCACCAGTGCTGAGTAGAAGGGAAGAGTCACCTCCCTTAACCTGGTGGCAACACTCCTCTTAATGCACCCCAGGATTCTGTTAGCTGTCTCTGTTGCAAGGGCACCTTGCTGGCTTGTGTGCAACTTGCTGCAAAGTTGCTTTCCAGCCAGTCTCCAGCATGTACTAGTGTATGGTATGCACTCCCTAGGTGCAGGACTTTGCACTTCTCTTTGTTGAGCTTAATAAGGTTCCAGCCCGTCAAGGTCCATGTGGATGGCAGTGAAATCCTCTGGTCTATCAGCCCCTACTCCCAGTTTCAGTTCCTGTACTTGTAAATCCATCTGCAGTTTGGTGGGGGTTTTTTGGGTTTGGTTGGTTTTTTTTTTCTGTCTTTAACCTTGTAAATAGGTTTGACAGCTACTACTTTTGCATGAAACATCTGGAAGGGTGTCAAATTGAGAGACTTCAGAACCTCTGCAGAATTCAGACAGATGAAGACATACTTGATGAATGTTACAAAGACAACTACACTTATAAAAATTTTTTTTTTTTAAGTCTTTAACCCTTTACATTTGTGTAAGGAGACATCCTGCTACTTGATGTAAGTATTTGATACACTTTTTGGTTTGGAGAACCTTGTTTGCATGAGTGTTTTTCAACAAAAAACTCAAGCAATCTTGATTATCCATAGATTGCATCCACTTCTGGAATGACTATATAGATCAATGTTACCATTAAACTGTAGCTGGTGGCAAAGTGTGGAAGTAAACTAACATGCTAACAAGTTATTTTAGGATGTTGGCACTGGCTTTGTTGTGCTTCACTACATATCATTTAATTGCAAGCACGCTATCTAGGCAAAGTCAGCTGCCATAGAGTAGTCTGAATTACTTTGTGTAGGTGGTACTGAAGGCTTGGACTGACATCAATAACAGAAATCTGAAGAGAAATTTGGAATGAAGAGACTTGGCTGGACATCTCAATGTTTGGAATTCTCTTGCTTTTAGTTTAGTATCTGGTACGAAATCAACAGATTTGAGCATAAACAATTATTCATTGATTTGTATAAAACAAAATGCATTCATAGTTTTGGCTTTCTATGAGAGCAGAAAATGCAAATTTCTATAACAACAGCTTAAACAGGTGAGAGAAAATATTTGATCACTGTCTCAGCACAAACAGACCACAGATGTTCTGGTGTTTTAATACTGGCTCGGATTTCATTAAGTCTGTCCTCAGGCTCTTGGAATTCAGTGATCTATCCTAAAGCGGATGAAACTTCTTCAATGTTTTCAATATTTAAACAAGTTTCAGAGTTGAAGTCTTTTAAGAGAAGTTGAAAGCTCCAGAATTTTTTTCCTGTTCTGTATGGCTGCTTGTAATGTTCAAACAGTAACTCTTATTGCTTTGTGTTTTGATAGAAATGGAATTTCCCCCTCCCCCTGCCCTTTTCATTTTGAAATAAACTGTTTTGGGGACAAAGACAATGTGGCACTTGCTTGTTTTCCTAAGACCTTCTGAGTTCAAGGTGTCTAGCTTTAAATGGAAATCTTCATATAGTTCTAAGTATGTTTCCTAACTAAAATTGGGTTTAATGTACTTTCAACTGGTAGCTCTCTCCACATCCCATCTTGAAAGCTTCCTTAAACAATGTAATTGTAAAGGATTTAGTATCGCTCTTGTCCTCACCAGTCTCTATTCCTATTTGAAACCTGAACGCTAAGCTAAGTTTTGAAGCTGTAAGTTTATTTTAACAAAGAAGCAAAGAATTCTTCAAGGTCAGGTTTCTGTTTGGGTTTTTGTTGTTGTTGTTTGTTTTTTTTTTTTTCTTTTTACTTTTTAAGCTTGCTAGTAGGAACTTGGCAGGAGTCAGAAGACACTACCTATGTGATAAGATGCTTCTCATTGCTTCATTGGTGGTACCTTGCATCTGCATGAAGTTATGAGGGCTTCCAGGTGCTTCTGAATTCAGAACTGCCATCATACTTCAAGATGCAGCATGTTCTAGCTCTTAGCACAGGGACATGGAATGCTGCAAGTCTGCTCACCATCTATGAACAGCCTGTGGTTTGGGTACCAAAGGTGTCTATTTGAGGGTTCTGACAGTATGAAACCTGTGTGGGGTGGTGTGTAGCAGTGTTCTTGGACAAACTGTATGCAGCAGTCACTGCCTTTCCAACAAAACTGTCAACCTTTGATTGTCAAAGTAGAATAATTGGAGAGAATTGTTTTGTGTGCTTAATTTGGTTACTGACAAGTGTGCCCTGTATATAAAAGCTAATCTATAAATAGATGTAAAAAATCTGTGAGGAGAGCCTTAAACTAAATTGTTGAAGTAGCTTGCAAGTGAGAGTCATAGAATTAAGTCTTTCACCAAGGTTTTAGCTATTCTGGGTCATGCGAGTAGGACTTCTTTCCAGTTTTCCTCTGAATCTGTTAACTTGCTTCCTTTGCAGGAAAAGGAGCTATAGATGTGAAAACTACGTTTAAATAATATGTCTTTCCAGTGGATGTTTGGACTCCTGCCAAGGAGAAATGGCAGGGTTTTCTCTATTCCAAGAGGAATAGGATATTGGGAAAAAAAGGATTGTATAAGCCAAGCAATGTATGGGAAGCAAGTGGCTGAGTTCTGAGAGAAGAGGTGACATGGCTATCCCCTTAAAGCAGAGTTGCTTTTTGTGAGGTAGAGGTGGTGACTTTACTTTTTTTAACACTATAATTTTATCCATATAAAGCTTATGACATCTACAGAAACATAGAAAGGTTCATACTCAATAGCATTTCCAAAAGTAACTGCTTCAGGAATTAATACCTTGTTTTGTGCAATGTACTGTAGTACATTTAACTTTTCTATCATGGCTTGGTGCTTTTTAAGATGCACATGGTAGTTCTTTCACCATCTTTCAGACATTGTGTTATGTGCTTCAGAGAGACGTTACCAACCACAAGTGACTTCTCGTGTACCTGACTAAATGGAAGCATCCTGCACATGGCATCTCTCTTAGTTTCAGATTTTCCAGAGCTGAGGCCCTCATCTCCTTCTGTGGCTGTAGGAATATGTAAGCCCTAATACAGAGTTGACTGACTGTTCAGTGTCTGCAACCTGAAATCATGAGGTCTGTGAGCAGTCTGTGAGTTAAACCTCAGTCTTTGTAGTGTAAATATCCTGAGACTGCAAAAATAGTAGTCTGATGAGGCTTTATGCATAGTAGGTGTAACAGCATAGTTTTTCAGACCATCAGGTCTATTAGGGCTTAGGCCTTCTAGTGTGATGTGTGTTTTCTTGACTTAAAAGTGACATCCAACCTAGCAGTACTTGTTTATAACAATGGAAAAAAATTATGGTAAGTTTTTTGATTGGCTCAAGCAAGGGTATGAAAAGGGAAGGGGAGAAACATCTGCAGCTGTTACAGCATGTTTGAATTGAAGTAAAACCAGAAAAGAGCAAGGAACAGGCAACTTTCTCCTTTAATTAAAAGCAGGGGGGAAAAAAAACCTCAAAGAAACCAAGTTTTAAGGGGGAAGTGTGTTTTTTAAGATACATTAATATTATGAGAGAACACTGAAAGGAATTAAAATAGCCATTGCAGATTACTTTTAGAAATCATTGCGCTCTTTTTTTTCCCCTTTAAGTAAGACTTTGCCAAACTGCTAGGAAAGTCAAAAGCTCTTGTTTATGGCTCTCTGTTTGCAATGAGGCTAATTAGTATATGCTGTACAGAAATATTTTGCTGACCAAAATGCCTGAAGTTAGAAGAAGTTATTGTTTCAGTGTTAGTTAGCTGATTGATGTGGGTGCTGCCTTACAAATGTTGGCAAGTCCAGTTTATAAGTCTAACGCATGCTCCTTTGTCCCATGCCCTTTTACCTACTTTGCTAGCAAGCACGTGACAGCAGAGGAATGCAAAGGAGGGGAAGTGTACAGCAGCTTATGATTAAATTGGCCTTTAAGGAGGAAAATAAGTGTTCAAAGAAAGGAACTTCAGGAAGTCTTTGGTGTGCAGCCATCATAATTCAGAACAGTCTTAAAGGCTTACAGTTTTCTTAAGTAAAGGAAAAGGATATGAAGAGAAACAAGCCATTTGATTGTTTCACATATTAGGGTCAAGTAATACAGTCCTAGAACTAGACTTGTCTTTGTTTTCAGGGCTTGTTTAGTTGATTCAAGATTAATTCTTGCTGGATTAATATTTATTTGGGAATAAGAAATATTTTCCTTATTGAAGCTTATTTAATTTTATGATCATGCTAAGTTTTAATTCATTAAAATATCAGGTTGACTGTTTATGATTAATGCTATTTATAATCTTTTTCTGCCTTGGACAGTAGAAATGCATGTGCCTAAAAAGGGAAGGGTTCCTGAAATTATCTCTCTTCAGAAACAGAGAGGAGGATAGTTACAAATTCCCAGGCTGAGAAGTCACAGGGGAGTTGAAGGGTAATAGAAACTAGTTGATCTAGTACTTAAGACACTGGCATTCCAGAATACAAAATTCCATGCGTGAACTGGAGAACCTGTTGGCACTTCTTGAGACAAATCCAGGTGCCTGATTCTCCATATGGGGATATGGTTGGTTTTGTTGTGTTTTTTTTTTTCATACCAGTCTTAATAGTACTGCTAAACATATGATGAATTCTTAACTTTGAGTGCTTTCCCCTTTTGCAAACCGTGTTGAGTCCAGGATATACCATGTATTACTACTGCCTGTCTCTGTTTTATTGCTCTCTTGCAGTTTTGGTCTCAGCGACAAACTTGTGAGGCACAATTTTAATGAATGAATGGACAGCTGACTTTGACTTCCTGATACTTGTCTACAGCAAGGCCCCTGTGAATAAGCAGTTCTTAGTGACGAAGTCATTAAGTACTACAAATTGCAGTTGTTACTAGGACATACAGGGCTTGTCTTAAAGGTTTTGAAACTGGTGTTCAAAGCTGATTTGGTTTCTTTGTTGTCCTAATCAGACACTGTACATGCATAGATTAAATTGTATACTATCTCTATGACACTGTGAGCTTTAGCTACCCTTCTGGAAACCCAGAAGCCTGATTCACCCAGGACTCAGCCTCTAAAACTTGAGCAGTGCTGATGGATTTGGGAGGTCTGTGAATTACCATCAGCCATTGTAGCAGTAGTTGTATTGCAGAAGTTTATCATTGCAGGCTGGTCTAGGGATAGGCACTTTCAGTATTGCAAACAGTCACTACCTATTGGTCAACCACCTTACTAGATGCTGCACAACAGCATCTTGGTCATCTCTGCCTAATGCTCCTTCTCTTCCTATACTGTGTATTTATTTCCTAAGCCTACTATTACTGCAGCATTCCCAGTGCTTACATTCCCTAGTTGTCTACTCCTACACCTTTGAACCCCTTCTTTGTGCTCCAGATGACTTTGACATAGTAGAATATCTACAGACTAGAGGAGCAGCACTACAGTCATAATAAACTGCTTTTGAAGTGCCCCGTTAAACTGCAGTGGTTAGCCCTCACATGCTGTTCAAGGTCTACCAGAATTTAAGTTTAGTTACAAAGTCTAAGGTTTACAAAAGAAATGTAAATTTCAGCCTTTAGGATTCAAAAGGCATGAAGTAGTTGTACTTTCTTTTGATTTTGCTTAAATAGAAATGCCAGTGCCACCTTAAAACACTTGGTATTGATAACATCGTGTTTTGTACCAGTAAAAATGTGAAATTAAAACTTGCACTTGAATCCTCACCCACAGATGGGATTATGGATTCCTCTACCTTCTTGCCATATTTCTAAGAGGATGTTGTTTTTAGGATTATGCACAGAAGTTTTGGTAAGCTAATAAATGAATGTGGACAAAAGACTTTGGAATCACAATGGTCTCTTCAGGAATATATAGTTTGGACCGTCTCAATGTTATTCATAGAGCCTGTCTGCAAAAATCTGTGTTCTGATTGTAAGTGCTGAAACAACATACTCTGAATTAATGATGAGTAGGGGTAACTTCCAGGATATTTATGTAGAAATGCTGGATACAGAAAGAAAGAAGCTATGAAGATGAGCTGACAAATAAGAGCATACAGTTCAATTCTAATTGGCTGCATCCTCAGACAGAGTTGAGACATAAATATGTAAACAGAATCACAGTTACATTTCTGTTTTAACTTCCAGTGATTTTTATTTGAGCCTGTTATGCCTGCCCATTATGATGGTCTTTTGCCTATATTGGCACCATTGTTGATATTTCTTTGGGTAGTTAAACTGAGCTGCAGTTCTATTAAATTTCCTCTTAATTTCATGTTTGTTTATGTGAAGGTCATTTTTCTGACAGTTGTGATTTGGTTTCCACAACTCTGCCTAGTTTTGATTTTGCACTTATTTGCCGGACAGAACTCAGAGCCACAGGGGCTATAGCATCTTATTGCTGTGACTGATCAACTTGAAATTAGGATATGAAAAAAATTTCAGAGGAAGATATGGCCAGAAGCAGCTTTGTTTTGCTAGCCAAGATGAAGACTTTAAATACCTTTTGTTTCAAAATGATGAAAAAAACATTTTCTGAATCTCCTTTATCATTACAGAGTAAGATGCTATGTACCTGCCATACACTTTTTCTAAATATTATGGCTTTAATTTTCTTCTCTGCTCTGAATTTCTATATATTGCATGTACGCATGATATTCAGCTTGCTGCAATACTGCCAAAAGGCCTAAGTTACATGAGAGTGTTTTGCTTCCATTTTCAGCTGTTGTGGTTAGAAGAGGTACCTTAATTAACATACTGGATGCTCAGACTGAAGTGCAAGCATAGTCTGTAAGGAAGAGACAAGTACTGTATGTAAATTTGGCATACTTTGAAATATTTCCCAAAATTACTGTATAGAAGATACCTTGCTAGAAATGGGCTAGTTCCTAGTTTCTTTGAACAAAGAGGAAATAATTTTTTAACTTTGCTTTTTGACAGAACTCTCCCTGAAAATGGCAGAAGCTCATCAAGCAGTAGCTTTTCAATTTACAGTAACTCCAGATGGGATTGACCTGCGAATGAGCCATGAGGCACTCAAACAAATTTACCTATCTGGTGTCCATTCATGGAAGAAAAAGTTCATCAGATTCAAGGTATTTGAAATTAGCCAAGTCCAAACTAAAGACCAACTGAACTTGAGGGTTTTTTAATGTTTTATAGATTTATTGAAGTTTTGTTTAGGCAAAACTTTCTTTTTTTGGCAAATAATGTTCCTTATTTGAAAGACTTGTGTGGGTTTTGGTTAAGACAAGGGATACTGAGGAAGGCAGCACTGGGTGATGCTGTAAAGACTGAAAGGGTACATCTTTTTGATTTATTCTATGGAAGCAAGATGAAACAGATGTAGAAGTTAACAATAGCTTTAATTTACTTCATTCTCTTCATAATACGTTGTGTAATTATGTAATCTTTTAGCATAAGTCAGAAATATAACTAGTTGTGATTTTTATTGTCATATTGCTTAGAACTACAAGACTACACTCTTGATTTTATGTATTCTTTGCCAAAATTAAATTTTCAAATTAACAAGAATGTTTGCCGTTTTCAAAAAAATTACCTGAACATTTTTTTGCACAAGTTATGCTAAATAGTAATGTTTCTGATGAGGTATTTCATATAGATTGTTGTGATTTTATTGCTTTGTTCATGGGATCGTAAATGGTAAGTATCTATTTTATTAGTAGCAGACTAGGTAAGCTACAGGCTATCTTCAACATCTCTTTCAAAAACATATTTTTAACAGTAGTCTTAAAATCTTCTTATAAAGCTATGAGAAGGACTGTTTCAATGATATTAAAAAAAAAAAACTTGATTCTGGTTTTCAATGTCTTGTTCAGTAGAATATTTTTGTCATGTATTCATTTAGAGAGGCCTAACTCAGCGTAAGTGGGAATTATTGAGTGTCATTTGTTCCAAAGTTGTTTGTTAATTTCGGTATTTTTAGTAAGACTTGCAGCAGGATCAGTGTTGTCTGCAAAAGAACTTAGAAGTTCCTTTAATTCTTGATATCATTGTGACAATTTTCTGTAGCAGTCAAACTTAACTAAATCCATTCTCTACTTCTGAATTAAGCATACGTAAGAATATGTTGGATAATCTTAACGTTTTGTTTAAAACTAAATGACTTAAATGTGGTGGGTTTTGTTTCTTTCCATGGTAATATGAAGTCAACCACTTTGGTATGAAAAAATTATGTGAAGGCTTTTCTTTCCAGAATGGAATTATCACTGGCGTTTATCCTGCTAGCCCATCTAGCTGGCTCATTGTAGTTGTGGGTGTGATGTCAACAATGTATGCCAAAATTGATCCTTCTTTAGGAATAATAGCTAAAATCAACCGAACACTTGATACAACGTAAGTAGACTGAAAAGTTACTGTTCCTCTAAAGGAAATCAGTTTTATTTGTAGCTACTCTTAAGCTAATCCTGTTAAAGTGTATCAGTTTTTGAACAGTACGTTTGTGACGAAGGAAGCCCAATAAGCAGATGTACGAGGGTTGTTAGGTAGGTTGTTATACCAGTATTACTACATTGTTTTCTGAGTATTTGGGAAACACATTTGGCAAATTGTGTGGCCTTTGAGCTTGGTGTATGAGAGAGTGTTTGGAAAGGAGTTTATGAAAAAGGGCTAAAGAGGCATGAAGCTTGTGTAATGCCTGCCTGTAGTACCATTAGACTTAGGTTTGCAATATTACATTCTCTTTAGAACTTAAACTGACATTAACTGGCACATGCTGGCTTTTGTTTTAAATAGTGGCTATATGTCAAACCAAACACAGAACATCGTGAGTGGAATACTTTTTGGCACAGGACTTTGGGTTGCCCTTATTGTCACAATGCGCTACTCTCTAAAAATGCTGCTTTCCTATCATGGTTGGATGTTCGCTGAACATGGCAAACTTTCTGCGGGCACCAAGTTTTGGATGGTAAGGATATATTGTCTTCCTGTTTCATCTTAACTTCTATCTGATCTGTATTCAAAGCCCTAAAAGAGAAAATTTTGTAGGTTATTCCTTGCTCGTGTTTTCTGTGTCATGGGACAGGAGGCTGTTAGATAGATATTTCTACTAATTACTGTCATCCTTCTGATGCTACAATTAAACTATTCAGGATGGCCTTGTAGAAGGAAGAGTAAACACTTCAAGAATCACTTCTAAATTTGCCAGCACCTTGGGACTGTGTGACTCAAATACCTACTTTATGTGCAAGTACAGCTTAAAGAACTTGGGCTGCAGCACCAAAGAATCTTGTCCTCCCCAGAAAGTGCTACCCTAATTCTTTGTTGAAATGTTAGGATTTCTAGTCATCCATTCTAAAATTAATCTTATGCTTGAAGAAAATAATATTGAATGTCCTTTCAATTGATTTAGTGGTATGCCTCCAAAATGAGTTGGAGAAAAAGTGTAAGGTAGGTAGCTTGTTATGCAGTTTTCACATAAGGATAAGATGAGAGTGATCTGCCTCATGTTGATTATTGTGGTGTTTTGGAAAAGGATCCTTAAAGGACGTGATAGGTACAAAGTGAGGAAATGTACATATAGGTGCTCCAAGAGATGAAGTGGGTTTTTGTTACTTGGATTCAGTTGTTTCAACTCACTTTTGCCAGTATTGTCATAGAAATAACTTAAATGCCCTACTATGATAAAACTAGTCTCTGCAGCCTCAAAAATTAACTGGTGTGTGTTAGACTAACAAGATGTCATAATTTATTATGAAATATGTTCAAGAGCAGGTATCCAGAATGGTACACTAAAATAGAATTTAATGTTCATCTGTTACAAATGAAATTTCTAATTGATAGTTTCTCCTGGAAGCGGTATCAGGAGCCTCATGACTCGAATTTGTACAGTACAGGCTCTGAATGGTAAGGCTTTCTGTCAATTGCTTGAAGCTGTAGCTGTCTGGGTTTTCAGCATGTCCTACCAGATAGATATTTTAAAGCTGTCAATATTGCCTTATCAACCTTAAACAGTATGAACTGTAATGCTACTTACCATGCTTTGTTGCATATTGTATTCATAAATTTGTCTATTATATATGTTGCATATATATTTTGTTGTGTATTATATATGTTTTAAAATACAGAACACTCTGAAGGTGTATGCCCAACAGTGTCTCATCTATACTTAATACGAAGCTCTATTTTAATAGCTTATTCTTCCTTTAGCTTTTCCTAACAAAAGAGAAGACTGGTTTCCCTAGTAAAACAGTACCAACTACCTTAGCTTTCTAGATTTTTTTTATTATCCTTTAATATTGTGTAATTTTCTGGAGGGGTTTTCCTGTTGTGGGTGTTTTTTTTTTCCTTAGCTGATTTTTATGCTGATTAACAGCATGAAAAATGCTGTCGTGAATGTACAGTCTTCTGTTCAAATAGTCAGGCAGATCAAAAACCTTAGGTCTGATTTCAGTCACAGTACAAAGTGATTTTCAGGCTGGTTGGAAGTCTGGTGGCACTTTCAATGAACTTATTTCACCTTCTAAAGTCAAGTTTCCTGTGCCAGGATTAGGGGAAAAATCCAAGTATTAGTTGCTGTTTTAAAAAATAAGTTCAACAGTAATCTGTGAACAGATGCAACACATGATAGAATGATATTATTTGCTGTGTCTGCATATGAAATCAGAGATATAATTAAGTATGTGTGTCTGTCAGATCACTTTAATATTAGGTCTCAAACTGCTATAAATTCTCCACTGCAAGTTTACTTAAGAGATAAATACTGTGAAACATGTTTGGTTTTGTCAGTTGAGCAGGTACTCTCTGTCTGAAGATAATTTCAGCCATTCCTGGCTTAAGAGTTCTGCAATAAAGTTGTCTCCAAGTATGGAATTAGATTTTCTTATGAAAAGCTGAGCTTTTTTTTTTCCTCACGTAGCTTCAAATTTATCTTGTCATGAAGCACAACTAGATTTAATTGGGCTGATCACTGTGGTGCATCCATGTATATCTGATGACTCTGATACAGATCCATCTGCAGGGAGGTCTTTCTCAGTGGTAATACTCTGCAATTCTTAATAGTTTTGTGCTGCCTAAAACAACCTCCTCTAGCTGTGCTGACCAAAGAAACTGAGGGAGGGGTGGGGAGGAACTCTACATAGTAGAGGTTTGTTTTTTTTACTAAGTAGTTTTGCCAGTTGTGGGGGGGGATAGAAGGGAGAAGTTCTAGGAATTTAGTAGTGAAATGATATCCTCTGTTTTCTTCTGTCTTTACTCTATTGGCCTCTATACAATATACGGTATAGTATATTGGAGGAAGATTGGATTTTGACCATAAAGGTTCCACTGGATTGTTGGTGTAATACTTTACCTTACTTTCATGCTGAAATAGGGTGATAATGTCAAAATTCTTTCATGTGTAGCCTAGAAGTTGCATGGTCTAGACTTTCAGCCTAGTGCATGTCACAGTTGAGAATTAGTCATAGACAGAAATGCTGCTTCTGTCTTCAGTCTCCCCATGGAAAACAGGAGATGCTGTAATATCTGAAGCTAAGATGGGAACTGTCGTCTCTGGCTTTTTTTTGTTTCATTGCTGTTTTTTTGTAACACAAGCACTGAGTATAACACTGGCATGCTTGCACAATTTGGTATGTTCAAATCATGCAGTAGACTACCTGAGGTAGACTCATGCTTGAAGAAACTCCCTGTAACATCAGTACTATTATTGATGCTGAGCTATAGCTTTGGAAAATATTAAATCATGATTTCAAATCATAATTATTATTTTTTTTTAAAGGTGACTGTAGTTATCTACGATCCTTAGCTGAGTGATGGGCTTGATAATGATTCCTGTTTTGAATCGCAATATAGATATTTTTGTAGTATCTACTATATAGTAAAAGATCAACTGGTAGACTTGCTTTTTTAATCCTTAGAGAGGGAAATGTATGAAGAAAAGAAGTGCTAAGTAATTCTGTCTTTATTTTCTGTTGAGATCAAGGTGTGCCATTCATAAACAACAATATCTCCTAATGACCAGAAGATTGTCTGGGAAGTCAGGAATGACTATGACCGTCTTTCTCTTCCACCTTTAGGAAGTTAGTTTGTCACTGCCTTTTTTATTTGTGAAACAGTGATAAATGATAGTTTGCTAAATTTAGGACAGTATAATTTACCAGTGGAAAGAACTGAGTTACATTACACTTTATTACTCTGTCATTTTTCTTTTGTTGAACCTAGTAATTTGACGTGTGTATTTTATTTTTATTTTTCTTCAGGCACTTGTAAAACTCTTCTCAGGACGTAAACCCATGTTATACAGTTTCCAGACATCTTTACCACGATTGCCAGTTCCAGCTATTAAAGACACAGTCAATAGGGTGAGTACATTCATTAATTAATTTTCTTCAGTAACAGCAAATCCATATTTAGATGCCCTTGGGTTTTTTTTGCCATGTCTTATAAAAGTATTGCATGGTGGTATTAATATGGTGTAATGGATTAAAACTTCTGCATAGAAATTAAAATAAAGGCTATGACAAACCACTGAAACTGGTGACAATTTGAAGCCGGTGTACTTCATATTGGATGATGTGATGTCCATTGATGTAAGACTATGCAACGAAGTATGATTTCCAGGGCTTTTGAAACATATTGGTTTTGTTATCTTCCACAGCTTGAACACATATATGTGTGTTTTATGACACAAAACCTTATAGCAAAGTGTGTAACTAGGACAGCATGTCACAGAAACTGAAGGGTTGATTTTTTTTTTTAGACACTAAAAAAATATCTCTGCCTGATACTGAAGAAGCAGTATGTCTTTCCCTTTTGAGTGGAAAATGTATCTTTAGAAAAGTAACCTCTTCCACTTATGATTTGCTGACAAATGTCTGGAAAAAATCTCATTTTTGTCATTTGCAGGCAGATGTTTAGAAGAGCATGTACTCTTATTTTAACAACATAGTATTTGCAGCCTTATGAATTGAGTCTGGATAATCTTTGTCTACTGTTCAAATGCTTTGTGTAGGAATGGTGAGAAGCTATGTATTAGTTACTGTACTGATGCTGATTCTTTTCCTGTATTCTAGTATCTGGAATCAGTTCGGCCACTTATGGGTGATGAAGAATTCAGAAGAATGGAGGGTCTTGCCAAAGATTTTGCATTTAATTTGGGACCAAGACTTCAGTGGTATTTGAAGTTAAAATCCTGGTGGGCCACGAACTATGTGAGTAAATAAATACGAGGCTCAGTCGTTCAAATGACATAATTTAATTTGTTCCCTGTTGCCTTTTTTGGCTTAACTTTCATTCTTTCTTAAATGTAAAAGAAGGCAATTGAAACTGCCTAATATTTTTGTAAAGTGCATCAGAGACCACCTGATTTCCACAGAAATAATATCTGTGATTTGGTAAACAGTGTGGTGAATGGAACTTGAAAAAATGAATCCGCATTTTGTGTTTGTTATTCTGGAGCAGGTGATTTAGCTTTTGCTGTTTATGATTGCTTTTGAGATCTGTTTATTTGCTTGTTAAGCTTGATAACTCAACAATGGGCCTGGCTACCCAAGTAGTTTAGAAGAGTGATTTAGGACAACTTTTTTTGTATAGAGCAGCTAAAGCCTATGGAAGAGAAAATGTAACAATAAGTTGTTTTGGTTTGGGGGGGGCTTTTTTTTTTTTTTAGTTTTGTTTTGCTTTTTTTTACCAAAAAGAAAACCCAGACACTAACATCATAGTGAGAACTGTAATATAATTCCTTCCTGATGTATTATCTAACATCTAGCTATACCCAGTAGCCTAAGCTGAGCTACAGTGTCCTGGCAAAGGCTGCAAAACATTCAGATCTGATACATTTTAAATATTAACTGAAGATGACAACTTCTTCAGAAGCTTATCAGAGAGCTACAGCTGAATTTAATTTAATTCTCTCATGCCTTTTTTTGCTGTTTTCCCTGAAGTTGAACACAAATTACGTTTTGTTTGTCTTTTTTACTAGACAAAGTAGGGGGCAAGCTAGCAGTTTCCTTCCTGCTTCTGTATGGAATGTGGAGTCATTAAGATAGAAGACACAAACTGTGGAAATTATGAGATTTTACTGCTTTTGTTTTCCTTCCTGCTATAGGTTAGTGATTGGTGGGAAGAATATATCTACCTTAGAGGACGTGGACCGATTATGGTTAATAGTAACTATTTTGCAATGGTAGGTAAATACTATAAATGCCTTATGTGTCAAAGAAGCACTGTAAAATTTCTGCCAGGTATCTTATTTCGTGATATCTTTCTGCTTAGAAATCTATTGCCACTGCGTATGTGACCTTTGTTTTTCTTCTAGTTTTTCTTTTCTACCTACCTGCAGCCAATGTCTTCAAGTACAGCACTATCTTAATAATAAATTTAGCACATCTCCTTAGTATATCTGCTTACTGCGACAAGCAATCTTTCAAAAGCTCCGTGTAAAATTTCATGGGTAACACAGTTCAACAAGGTGTGTACTCATACTCACAAATGTCTGTACAGGAAGTAAAATTGTAAAAGACCCTAAAATTAAAAGCAAAAAGAGGAAATATGTTGGTCTTGGATTCAAGTTTTAAGTAGCATTGTCATTTCTACTGGGATGATTAACAGCTATCATGTATGTTTTAGGACTGATGCTGTTTAAGGAGATTGTGACTGTTGAAGAAATTCAAGTTTCAAGTCATGAACTCACTGCACTAGTGCACTTCATATGTTTTAATGCCTTTTCTGTATTGACCAGAATAAACTTTAAGAATGTGGATAAGAAGTACTATCAGTATTTTTTTTTTTAAATGTAGTCTGGTAATCATTAACTTATGATTCTTCTATGCTTTACAGGACTTCCTTTATTTATCTCCCACAGCTGTGCAGGCAGCTAGAGCTGGTAATGTTATCCATGCCATCCTGCTCTATCGGAAAAAACTGGACAGACAAGAAATCAAGCCAGTATGTATATGTTTAAATGGCTTTTGATCTTTTTCCAGCACAGTCTGTAGGAAGTTGACCAGTTTTTGGAATGGGAGAGGAGAGGAATGTCTTATTGTCAGAACTACATGTAAGATGTAACTAAATTTGTGGTCCCAAACACCTTGGTTAACACTTGAATTGCACATGGGCAGAAACTACCAAGTATCAATGCAGGATTCTGTCATGCCAACTAATTGCAGTATTTGAAATGAACATATGTATTTGATCTCAAAGATCTTTTCCAGCCTAAATGATTCTATGATTCTGTTTGCCCAAAAGACAAAATAGAGGCTTGTACCTCTATAATATATTATGTATTCTGTATAACAGATGTTATTGGTATGTAACAGTACTTCTGAGACACTGAAGTCTGAAAAGTCTGTGGTATCATGTAGTATGAGCACAAGGGGTGGTTGGGACAAAGGACTGGACCTCAAGGCCAAGAGTGGGCCAGCAGCAGCCTAAGTATAGATGGTGATAAAATCCTGTGTTGCACTAATTTCTAGGTAACAAAGACGGGCAAGGGGAATCCCATTCTGAATTTCTGTTCTGTCCAGTGGCTGTGTGTTGTAGCGAACAAATATTGTGGAAACAATTAAGTAGTTTTGTTGAAGGTCATGGCAGGGATGTGATTAGTTGTATGTAACTACAAATCTGAGAAATGTGAACTGTTGTTCCTACACAGCCAGAAATAGCTTTAAAAGAAGAAATTAAGGAGTAATGCATGCTTCATGTATAAGTTTTGCATCCAGACCAGCCATTGAGAGCTCTTTGGATTTCAGATGCTAGCTAGCTTCAGTCATCCTTCCTGAAGAGTGAGCTTTTGGTAGGAGGGAAAAAAATACAGCTACTGGAACGTCAGTGGAATCTTCCTCATGTAGTTCAAGGAAAGACAATGAAAAGGGGGGAGGGAAATCCCTGAGCTGATGTATTATAAATCTTACTGTTCTACGGCCTGTCTTTAATCAGATGCTGTTTTTTCTTTCCTTTTTAATTTGCTAATTGTATATGCAAAATTACATTTTAATGTACCTTTGCGGCACAGATTCTTCTGATGGGATCTACTGTTCCACTCTGCTCAGCTCAGTGGGAACGGATGTTTAATACCTCCCGTATCCCAGGAGAAGAATCAGGTAAGCAGGGCCAGCCAAGGAGAATAAACATCTTAATGGAATTCAGTTTTTGGGGTATTTTCTGCTAAAATCCTGCTTTTGCAGATAAGGATCTGACAGACAGAAGGACACACCAATACTGTGTTCCAATACTCAGGAAGAAATGAATTGCTGTAGAGTGCATAGGTGTTTTTCCTTTTAGGGTGATTTTGAAACTTCTCCAGTTTTTCTTGTCTCTTCCTTTACTTAAATTAAAAACTAACTTCAATAACCTGTTGTCTGCCCTGTGTTTTTAATTTATAAATAACCTTTACTTTTCTCCATTCTTCTCTTTCAGGATTCTTTGATATCCATGTTTTTATCTTTGTAAAAGTTGTGTTCTCTTATCTCAATTTTAAAATTGAGTTCTCTTTGTAAAATTGGGTTCTCTTATCTCAATTTTAAAATCTTCTGCTTGCTTGACTTTCCTTTTTTCCTTTCAGCTTATGATTCACAACATCCCAGTGTGTTCTCAATATGAACATACAGTCAACACTAGTTGTTTACCTGGTTTAGAGGCAGGTACAGTCTTAGTCCTGTCAAAGTTTTCAATGCCACTGTTACCTTGACCTTTTGTATACACTGTAAGACATCAGCTAAGTGAAATCACCTGTAATAAGGACTGTGTCTAAAACTTTCTCTGTAATACATTAAGAAAATATATACTCTGGGTTTTGTTAGTTCTTGCCCTAACCCCCAGCAATGGTCTGACTATCGTAAGCTATAAGTAATTAAGTTTTCACATTTTAATGTTGAATAGAGGGGCACATCTGTTGACTTACAGCAGAGTCATTTTCACCTGAGTCTGTTCCTGCAACTTCTGCATATTGTGGGAGACTAAGGATATGTTTACATGATCACAAGCAATCGTGTTAGCTCAGTCAAAAAAAAATTGTATCTGTAAGTGACAGTTCATATATACTTTCTCACTGTAGGTGTACATATGCTCTCGTTGCATGTATTCATTAACACTGCCTATAGACATAAAAGCATTTCACTTCAGTAATTAGCAAACCTTTGATAAATTGTTTGTTGTTGTATCTCAACATAAAAATATCGTATTTTTTGATGGTCAATACATCTTCCAAGATCTTGAGGCTGATTCTTCTCCATATGGTGTTATTTTCTAGAGGTAATGTATCCTTAAAGGTTCATCATGGGTTTCTTCCCAAGGTAGCCTCCAAAGACCTCCATCACCTTATCCTAAATTTTCCAGGCTCAAGCTGGTTTTTATGATCTTAATATTAAAATGGCTTTTTTGTTGTTCTTTTTCCCTGAGTTTTGTCACTGTAAAAACAGGCAGATTGCATCTAGAAATACATTTGTAGTCAACAGGTGGAAGGAAACATTGCTATCCATTTTCTCATTCTTTGAGAAGCAAACTAATAATTTCACAGCAGATTTGAGTGGGGACTTTTGTTGTGCTTTCTACAAAAGCTTAAGCTATATCTAGGTTTCTCTGATCTGGTTATATGCTGAAGAGCCTCTCAGAACTGTGTTCATGTGTTTATCCAACACTGCGTCATTGTGGCAGGATCAGAATGAAATACAGCATTTGGCAGTTAGCCTGACAGTCATGATTAGTCAGAGGACAATCACTAGGAATTTGGAATGCAAGGGGTTATTGGTTAGTCACCTCCATTGGGAGTGTGCGTGTGGGCTGTCACTTGAATATAGGATATATTTTTTTAACTTTCTTTGAGATCTCTAACTCACTCTTACATTTCAGGCTGCCTTTGAGCATGTTAGTCCCACTCAACTACAGAATAAAAAACATTGTTTCAAAACAGACAGAGCTAAGCACTTCACATTTCCTATTTTACTTTTTCAATTTTTCATTGTTTCTATTTCTCTAAAGGAAAAACAACTTTTGTCATTTCTGTATGTGGATAAGTGAGTTAAAGACATTTTTCCCAGATTTTCATGAGTAGCTTGATTTCTTGCCCCCGATTTCAATTATATTTTATGAATGTTACAGCTCCTAAAGGAGCAGCATATTTAAAAAAAAACCTTCTGTGGCATGTCTTCATGTTAATTGGTGGTAAAATCTTAATTAACATTGTATCCTGTCACCTGAGCAGTTTGTCTTTTAACAAAGCACACTATGGAGTGAACCACTTCTTTTAAGCAGGGAAGAGCCTTTATGTCTTTCCATTCCCATTTTTTTTATAGGAAACCCATGCACCTTGTTACATGCATCTTCAGGTGTACATAAATGACTTCTTGAACTGGCAAGAAAAAGGAAAGGATTTTTTTCGTATTACAACAAATCTGTACCCCAGGTGCATAAATCTGTATTTAGGCCCATAAGTAAGGTGTCAGGGCTTAACAACTGTTGTGAAGTCAGGTGTTGATGTAGATGACTAATGATCTCACTTTTGCTTTTTACACTCAAGAGGTTGTCTTTTTTGTATGGACACATCATGTACATGAGACAAATACTTGGGGTGTCCCGACTCAGGTTGGGATTACAGAAAAAGTTACCTCACTAGCTGATTGCTTTGCTCCTTCTTGTTCCCCTCTGTGGTGTTTCTCTATTCACTACCAATTGTATTAATGTACTTGACAGTTGAAGTGATGCTTCTGCCAATCCTAGCATTTTTATCACCGGCATTATATCTTTGACAGAAATGCAAAGTGGATAGCCAAAGGCATGATTAACATAAAATTGCTTCTGATCAGTAGATGGAGTATACCTACCAAAACTTCATAGATAGCTGAGAGCACCCAAAGTATAGAACTCTTTCCTGGTACAATGTTGCTCAGATCTCTCATAATCATGACTTTTAGGCTCGGCCCTCATTTTTGACATCTTTCTTCACCATCTCAGTAATGGGTCTTTTCAGATTCATAGGAATATAATAGTTCTTTGGGGCAGTGAAGGAATTCAATTAACAGTTTTCATTAATTGAGAGCTTTTCCGTGCTGCTGTAGAAACCTTCATTTGTGGTTTGATACAATGCTTTCATGACTAGGTTCAGGCTTATCCCAATTAAGCCATATAAACAATAAAGTGAGGAAAAACTTGTGGTCTATGTTTCTGCTTCACTGACTTCTGTAACACTACACTTTTTTGGCCATAGATGGAGTATTCACTCTGTATCTGCCAGGATAAATGTGAACAAAAGCTTATGGTACTAAATTTGGACTCTCTTAAGACTCCCCACAGATTGTACCGTGAGCTGTCTAGCACTTGAATGCAGATGATTTTAAAGTGTCTTTCCTCAGACTCATCTACTGTGTTCTTTTGCTGACTGCTTAATCAGACTACACTACTAGTGCTCACTTTTCAGTTACAGATATACAGATTTAGTTGCTTAATATTGTCCTCCAGTGGGGAAACTGGTGATGCTATATATGCAAATGATTATCAAATCTGGGTATTTGACTGTTTCGTGCAGGAATCTTTGTGCTGAAATAACATGGGGGAGCGGTTTATTCCACACTATTTATTACTTTGTTAAATAAGCTGTGGCTAACTGGTAGTGCATGCAGTAGGCATTTGTTGTTATTTAGTGCATTAGTGTTTCAAGGCTTCAGCTTTGTTTTGTGATTGCAATTCTAGATACTCTCCAGCATGTGAAAGACAGCAAACACATCGTTGTGTATCATAAGGGCCGTTACTTCAAAGTGTGGCTGTACCATGATGGTAGACTGTTGAAACCCCGAGAAATTGAACAGCAGATGCAAAGAATTCTTGATGATGATTCAGAGCCTCAGGCTGGTGAAGAGAAACTAGCAGCTCTTACTGCAGGAGATAGGTATGGTGGTTATTATTTTTTAAATTAATTTTAATATTTAGAAATAGTTGCATAACATCATAACTGAATATTGGCTTTGGAATTTTAAAATAGTCTGCAGTCAGTTGATTATACCAGTTGATCACTGGTTTTGTGTATTGCTAACATATAACAGCTCTTCAGTCATTTGTAACTACATGGAGTTAAAAGTAATTTTGCAGTGGCAACCCTATATACAGATTACCTATACTTAGCTGGAGAAGTTTGGTTTAATTGTGATTATTGTAAGAGTGATAATTGGAAGCTTTACAGCATTACACATATTGAACTACTTGAGTTTTATATCTACTCTGGGGTTCACTGGCATTTTAAAGAATATCTTAAAAATTAAGATTGAGAATGTGAATTCAATAACTGTTACTCCATATTCATGACTTGCACCTAGAAAACAAAGTAGTATGTACTCAGTTGGTTCTAGGTGCGCGATCATTGAATTCAGTTAAATTGTGACAAACTTAGTTCAATCTGTCTAGTTGTTTCTGGACAAGGGAGAGAAAGAGCTGTGGATTTTAATATACTTTCTTACTAGGAGTCCTTCCTTTTTCTCCCTTTCTGCTTTAAAACAAACTGAAATATTTTTCCATTGGGAAAACCACATAAATGTATAATTAAACATGGCACAACCATACAGAAATGACCTTGTTCGGGACTCCTTTAACTTCAGATCTGTTTTAGGTATTTACCACAGAACTTTTTGTTGACAATTGTCCAGACTTAGATTTAGGTTTTAGAACAATGGATATTAATAACTGTTGATTGTTTTCATTATTATTATTCTTTTTTCTTCCATATAATAGATATTTTCTTTTGTTCAGTTATAAACGTAGATGAACTATGCTATATATATTGCATGCCACAGAAATGTTGAATTTCTGAGAATTAAGCTTTGCACATGTGTGGTGAAATGTTGAATGGGTTTCTAGGGTTACATTGTATGTGTATTTTCAGAACTTTTCACTGCTGATATCATTTAAATGCAATTAAATTAGTTGCTTCAAATTTGATAAAGTAGGAGAAATGTCTCATAGTGATCTTAAGGGTGACAAAACATTGACAAATTAATGTAATCTGGCTATAAACCAAATTCTTTTTGCAGAGTACCATGGGCTAAAGCTCGACAGACTTATTTTAGCTGTGGAAAGAACAAACAGTCCTTAGATGCTGTTGAAAAAGCAGCATTTTTTGTGACATTGGATGACATCGAGCAAGGGTACAGGAAAGAAGATCCAGTGAGGTCACTGGATGCATATGCAAAATCCCTAATGCATGGGAAATGTTATGACAGGTACAGTATTGACTGTGGAATACATATGAATTAGTGACTTAAGCTGATAAATTTCATAGAGTCATGGAATGGTTTGGGTTGGAAGGGTCCTTCAAAGATTATCTAGTCCACCCCTCATGCCATGGGCAGGGACATATTTCACTACATCAGATTGCTCAAAGTCCTGTCCAGCCTGACTTTGAACACTTCCAATGATGGGGCATCCACAACTTCTCTGGGCAACCTGTTCCCGTGTCACACTACCCTTATTGTAAAAAAAAAAAAAAAAACTTCTCCCTTATGACAAATCTAAATCTACCCTCTTTCAGTTTATAACTGTTGTGCCTTGTCCTGTCACTATGGGCCCTGGTAAAAAGTCTTTCTTATAAGCCCTCTGCAAGTATTGAAAGGCTGCAAGAAGGTATCCCAGAGCCTTCTCTTCTCCAGACTGAACAAACCCGTTTCTCAGCTTTTCTTCATTGGAGAGGTATTCCAGCCTCTGACCTTTTTCATGGCCCTCCCCTGGACCCACTCTAACAGGTCCGTGTCTTGTACTGGGAACCCCAGTGCTGGATGCAGTACTCCAGGTGGGGTCTCATAAGAGCAGAGTACAGGGTGAGAATCACCTCCCCTCGACCTGCTGGCCGTGCTGCTTCTTATGCAGCCCAGGATATGATTGGATTTCAGGGCTGCAAGCATATGTTACTGGCTCATGTCCAATTTTTCATCCACCAGTACTCAAAGTCCTTCTCTGCAGCGCTGCTCAATCCATTCATCCCCCAGTCTATTGATGCTGGGGATTCCCCTGACCTAGGTGCAGGACCTTGCACTTGGCCTTGTTGAACTTCATGAGGTTCAAATTTATGTCTCTTTATTTAAATAAACTATTATTAAAAAAAAAAAAGCCAAGAACTAGTACATTTGCATGTGGATTTTTGAGAGATGAAGTTACAGTATAAAAATGCTTTTGAAATGTACAAAACCATAAGGAAATCTTAATTTCTTTTGTAGGTGGTTTGATAAAGCATTCACTCTTATAGTATTCAAAAATGGCAGAATGGGTCTGAATGCAGAGCACTCTTGGGCAGATGCTCCTATTGTTGGACACCTGTGGGAGGTAGGTGTTTAACTAAAAGAAGTTAATGCAGAAGATAATGTGATATGGTCTGTGCAACAGTCCTGAAGATCAGCAGTTACTTTCAATCCCTTGCATTCATGTTGCTGATGAGTGATTATGGGCCTGTGTCTGCAGTGACTGTAGAATTTAAAAAAAAAAAAAAAAAACAACTTGCTTAAAAGGTTGCTATCCTTTAAATTAAAGGTCTTTATTGCATTTTAATGAGCATAGATGTCTTCACAGAAAAGTGATATAGCTCCCCATCTAATTTGTTTATAATATTCTAAATCAATAGATTGTTGCCTCTTTGATATGACATTGTATTTTTTGTGTATACATGCTCCTGAAGCACGTAAGCTTTCTTGTGCTATAAAAATCCAATACTTACTTTCAAAATTTAAAGGAATGTTGCAGAGTTTAACTTTTTCTCTCAACTATTGTTTGATGAGCTACAGATTGATAGGCTGTTTAAATTATCTCTTGTATTTATTTGCAATGAATGGAGCACTTTTTGTCAGGTTTGTTCATCATGAGTTTAGTTTATTACTTGAAATCCTATTTGATTTTTTTTTTTTCTTTTTGAAGCTTAAACCCATAAACAGTTACATGACTCAATCACTCAAAACTATTTCATAAACATTAGCTAATTCTGATTTCATTATGTATTTGTGCACATGGGTCTCAGGTCTGAATGGTGCCCCAAATAATTTCCTAATTTTATTATATGAGCATTTCCATGTGTGTAAGAACGAAAAATCCTCATTGCATTCTCTCACCAGGGAATAAAGAAGGCCAAACTGATTTGAGATTGACTTGACAGTGCAGTTTAGAATAGCTCAATGGAAGAGTTACTTTGTTTTCTTTTAATGAACGATGTTATATGCTTGAGTTCATATCTCTGTACTTACTATTAGTTGGTTCATTTTCTGCTAAGAATTAAGACAACTAAAATAAACTAAGTAGGATTTCATTTCCTAAAAAGTTATCTTTTGTTAGCTCTTTATAGATTGTCTGTTTTTGAATAGAATGCATTAAGCTTTATTTCATAGTTGGCATGTTCTGACCACTAAGTGAGAAAATTAAATTAAAAGAAGAGATTAGAAATATATATGTAGAACATGCAATAGACTTTTGTCAAGCTTTTTCTTTCCATATTGAGCAGATTCAAATCTATTGATAATTCTGTTGGGTTTTGGGGGGGGGGTTGGGGTTTGGTTTCTTGGGGTTTTTTTACATTGAGGCTGTTGTTTGAAATCTTGTAAGACAGAGCCTTTTTTGTCTGTTGTTCGAGTTGTACTGTTCATCTTGGAAACATTCTACTTCCCCACCCAAGAGCTCTAGTGCACATATAAAATAAACTGCGATTTTGAGTGGGATGCAAATCTTAAAAAATTATTAAATTCTTGCAGGGATATGCACTTACTCTGAAATAAACTGTTTCTTGATGAACAAGTTTTGACAGATAACAAACTTGCAGAAATTCTCTAGAATCTAAATTGAACAAAGGTTGTGAAATCTAAGACTCAAAGACTGACTTTTTTTTTACTACTAGTAAGTTTGAGGTGGGTTTTAATTGAAACATTTTGTTTAATGCAGTAGCATCTAACAAAATGCACCAGTGTAATTGAATAGGTGTTTGTGCGTATCTGGTATCCTTCCCACTCAGAACACAAGTAAAAATGCCTTAAAATAAGAGGTAAACCAGAGGGCTTCACTTACAGCTGTTTTCAGTATTTGGAAATGGATTGTATATTCTATTTCACTATGTACTGAAAATGCGTTATATTGATTTTGCAATGAAATCCTAATTCCACAGCAATATGTAATGTGTTGCAATTCTGAAGAAGTATCATTCTTTGCAGAATGTAATGACAACTGAGTATCTTGAACTGGGCTATTCAGAAGATGGGCATTGCAAAGGAGATATCAATCAAAATATTCCTATTCCTACCAAACTACAGTGGGAAATTCCAGAAGAAGTAAGTACAGAACAGCTAGTGGTTTGAGGAAGAAGCTCCTCTT
Organism: Theristicus caerulescens; assembly: GCA_020745775.1. Taxonomy (NCBI): domain Eukaryota; kingdom Metazoa; phylum Chordata; class Aves; order Pelecaniformes; family Threskiornithidae; genus Theristicus; species Theristicus caerulescens. Next base: position 21,681,674 of record CM036564.1, on the reverse strand, counting down.
TTCCTGAGCAGTCAAAGTATTTAAGTAATTACTGATAACCCTATAAATCAGCTTTAAATTCCTTTGAGTCCTGTAAGATGTGTATCTCAGGTGGACATTACTCACTTTACTTAAAAAGATATCAGGGGGTTTTAACATCACTCTTTAAAAATTCTGGCCAGGAAATGCCAACTTTTACTAGAAATTTTCTTACTTGGCAACATGTCAAAAATAAGTGGCCAGCTATTTTAAATAGTAACTGTATTAAAATTAAGTTTAAGTTGCTGAGGTTTTATTACTATTGTCACAACAAATGCTCCTGTGTAATAGTTCCTTGAGATTAGCTGTCTTTTTTGTGTTCAAAATTCTGTATACATGTCTAATAAGGTTTGATTTTTTTTTTTTTTTTTTTTTTTTGCCTAAGTTCAAGACAAACTGCCATCACCTATTTGGATTTTAATTTTGAATAAAAAGGTAATGGTTGGTGATATGTTTAATTAAGCATGTATGGCAGATTGGAAGCCACACAGCTATTGCCATTCTATCTCTGTGGGTCATTCTTTTATGTTCTAGTGATCTGAACAGTCTTAATGCTGGTGGGTTTTTTTTTTTTTTAAAGTGTAATTTTTGGACTCCAGATGTGTATTGGCTTAACACTTTTTTTTATTAGCTTCTTGAATTTTAGCTTTCTGGCAAAGATAGCTTCTCTTCTTTCTCCAAAGGGAGATTATTTAGGTAATGATGTTCCTGACATGCATAAAGGCAGCATTTCTTATTTATCAATTAAAAATACTTGCACTTTTTCAACAGTTCTCTCAAATGCATGCATATGCACATATGTGCATATAGATACTTATTTGTTTGTTTGTTTGGTTTAGTGTCAAGAAGTGATTGAGAGGTCTCTGAGCACTGCCATAGCTCTGGCAGATGATGTGGACTTCCATTCATTTTTCTTTGATGCTTTTGGGAAGGGACTAATAAAGAAAGCAAAAACCAGCCCTGATGCCTTTGTGCAACTTGCCCTGCAGCTTGCTCACTATCGGGTAAGAAGAACAGACTGTTTCTGCCTTATAGAATCTCATTAAATTGGGTATAGCATGTTTGTGATTAAAACATGTGACTGTGTAAAGTACTTTAGAGTAAAGTTACAGACATTCAATGGACATTCAATATTAAAGACATTCAATGGAAATTGGTACAAATCCTAAACAGATTACTAGCTGGAAATTAATTGTCCAAAGGTTGGCGTACTGACACTCATGCAAATTTTTCTCTTCTGCTTAGTTGGTCTATCCCTAGGCATTTTGGACTTGAAAGAAGTAGATATGAAACTTCTAGTAGCTGTGGTTATACTCTAAACAATGTTATACTTATCTTTTAGTTTGTAGTCACCCTTAATTCAGTAGTCACAGACACTCCCTAGCAGTATTAACAGAAATGCCTGCCTGTGTTTTCTTCTGCTAGTTCACCTTACCTATAATGTGCTTTCAGAAAACACCAGTGTAGCAACATGCATGTTTTTCATTTTGCTTTCTAGTTGTCACTGTTGAGATACTGTTCTACTTTTTTTTTTTTTTTTAAGTAATTCCAAATGTTTTTTCAAAGCATCCAGATTTCTTGGCTGCTATCACCACTTACAGTCTTTCTTCCCATTGGTTAGGGTAACTACATGGCAAATAGTTTGATTATCCACCCACCTCTTTTATTTTGAACACCCATCCTCTTAATCTAAAACTGAACAGACTTTCACAATCTCTTCTGATGTATATTTAGACAGGTAGAGTCGCTAACATGTGTTAGATAAACTTCTGTCATTTAGCAACTTTTAATCTGTAGATCGTGCACATCTACAGGAAATACAGAAGCCACACTTCCTGGATTTTGCAGACAGTTTTCAGCTCTCACATTCTTGAAAATCCCCACACTGGCATGTGTCTCCATGATATTAAACTTTTAACTGGAAATACTTTTAAGGATGTAACAGTTTTCTCGATTAGTTACCACAATTGCGTGAATTAGGAAGCCACTGAATTTTCAAATAGGTTTTTGATAGCCTTTAAATCGGCTTCTGTTATAAATTGAAGAAGACTGACTGTAAAACGCAGAGGGTAGTCCTTGCTAGCTTGGCTGTTCTATTAGCATTTATCAAATCCTGCTACTAATCTTATTTTTGCCTTGGTTATCTTTAGGTAAGACTGCTAATGGTGGGCTACTAAAAACTTAACATTAAGTTTAATTTGTGCAGTGATTCATATCCTGTGTGCTTACCTTGAACTGTTGATTAAGAAAGAGTGGCTAAGTCTGACTAACCCTTTCAATTCTTATTTTTCCCTTTTCAAGGACATGGGAAAATTTTCTTTAACATATGAAGCCTCTATGACACGCTTGTTCAGAGAAGGCAGGACTGAAACTGTTCGTTCGTGTACTGTTGAATCATGTAATTTTGTTCGAACCATGGAAGACCCAACTGAAAGTGTAAGTTCACGGTGTTGTTGCCGTATACAATCCATAAGGCACATGAGTTATCACTAGATATCTGTATAAATTCCCCAATAGTTTTTAGGGTGATGCCTTTGGTTTTTTTAGGAAGGAAGAGCAGCATAAGGTAATTGTGCACATTTTCTGTCAATGTGGCAGAAATTCAAGGCTATACCAAAGGAGAATGGGAGTAACTTAGCCAAATATGCTATTTCTTACAATTCCTGAACTCCAGAAAACTGAGATGACTTGTGAAATTTTTGTGACTTGTAAAACTGAAACATAGATTTGTAAAACAAGTAATCTCATACAAGTTAGGCTTTTCTTTCTGATAGAGAAGCAAGTATTATTCACAGGAAATAAGTAGTTGCTCTTATATGTTGATTTCGCTGGGTTTTTTAATCTTTCTTGTGATGTTCTGATTAGCAAACAAAGGAAGCATGGTCTAGGGGCAAACTTCTTGGTTTGGAAAACTTGGACAAAACTGGTTAAAATGTTTGCTGTCAAAATGGAAGGGTGGAGGATGGTTGTCTTGAGAGCTATCTGTTCTTTAATCCACTGCTAGTCACAGTTTTCACAGATACAGTTGATGAAATGTATCATTACATTTGCAGGTTTTGCTAATCTGAAGGGGATTTCCATTTCTTCAATAAAAATTTGACCTGCAAAAGAGGACTTTGTTAAATAGGAATGTACTCAAGGTATTACATCCAGGCCTGAGTAACAGCTGCATGGGTAGAAGTTCTAATGAAAAAGATGTCTAGGACTATAATAATCAGTAACTGAACACTTACATAGCACATTCAGTGCTATGCCATTGGGAAAAATGGAGCCCTCGTTTTAGTTATTCTTGCCCTTTATTTTTAGTAGTTTTTTGTCTCTGTGCTTTTTTTCTAGTACAGCATTAGCTGGGGTGGTGTGGCCAGTTTTGGACACCACATTTGAGGAGTGGATGGATTGGAGAGAGTCTAAAGGAGAGCAAGAAGGATGGTTAAAACCTCTGAAGAGGATCTGTTAGGAGAGTTTGAACTTAATTATTCTTGCCTAGTCTAAAGAACAGAGAACATTGTGGAAGAGGTAGAGAGCCAGGTTGTGCTCAAGAGGATCTTAACAGAATGGCTAAGTGTTTTGAACAGACACTTTATTTCAGCCCTTGCAACATCCTTAACATTGTTCATAGAATAACAGAGTATCTCGAGTTGGAAGGGATCCATAAGGATCATCAAGTCCAACTCCCTGCTCCTTGCAGGACTACCTAAACCGTATAACTAGGAGCATCATCCAGATGCTCCTTGAACTCTGACAGGCTTGGTGCCCTGACCACTTCCCTGGGGGGCCTGTTCCAGCGACTGACCACCCTCTCAGTGAAGAACCTTTTCCTAATGTCCAATCTGAACTTCCCCTGATGCAGCTTCATTCTATTTCCTCGTGTCCTGTTGCTGGTCACGAGAGAGAGGAGATCAGCACCTCCCCCTCCGCTGCCCCTCTTGAGGAAGTTGTAGACTGCAATGAGGTCACCCTTCAGCCTTCTCTTCTCTAAGCTGAACAAACCAAGTGACCTCAGCTGCTCCTTATAAGTCTTGCCCTTGAGACCTTTCACCATCTTGGTTGCCCTCCTCTGGACACACTCTAATAGTTTGATGTTCTTCTTATATTGAGGCACCCGAAACTGCACAGAGTACTCGAGGTGGGGCCACACCAGTGCAGTGTAGAGTGGGACAATCAGCTCCCTTGACCGGCTAGGTATGCTACTAGGTGCTAGGATGCACCCCAGAACATGGTTGGCCCTTTTGGCTGCCAGGGCACACTATTGACTCATATTCAACTTGTCATTGACCCAAACCCCCCAGATCTCTTTCTGCGGGGCTGCTCTCCAGCCTCTCATCCCCCAGTTTGTACATATCACCAGGATTACCCCATCCCAGGTGCAGAATCTGGCACTTGCTCTTGTTAAATTTCATATGGTTGGTGATTGCCCAGCTCTCTAGTCTATCCAGATCTCTCTGTAAGGCCTCTCTACCCTTAAGGGAGTCCACAGCTCCTCCTAATTTAGTCTCATCAGCAAGCTTACTTAATGTACATTCAACTCCTGCATCCAGATCCTTTATAAGAACATTAAAGAGCACTGGCCTCAAAAATTGAGCCCTGGGGAGCCCCACTGGTGACTGGCTGCCAGCCTGATGTAACCCATTATAATAACCCTTTGAGCCTGACCCATCAGCCAGTTGTTCACCCAACATATTATGGACTTGCCTAGCTGTGTGCTGGACATTTTGTCCAGAAGGATACTGTGAGAGACAGTTATCAAAAGCTTTGCTAAAATCCAAAAAACCCCACATCTACTGGCTTCCCTTGGTCAACTAGACGGGTGACCTTGTCATAAAAGGAAATTAAGTTAGTTAAACAGGACTTCCGCCTCATGAACCCATGTTGGCTGTGACCAATGACTACATTCGTTCTCCATGATTTTTACCAGGCACTGAATTGAGACTGACAGGCCTGTAATTACCAGGGTCTTCCTTCCTACCCTTCTTGAAAATTGGGACAACATTTGACAGCTTCCAGTTGACTGGGACCTCTCCAGATTCCCAAGATCATTGAAAAATAATGGAGAGAGGTCCCACAATAACATCGGCCAGCTCTTTTAGTACCCTGGGATGAATCCCACCAGGCCTTGTAAACTCATGTGCCCCCAGCTGGAGCAGCAAGTCTCAACCAAGTTCAGAGTTGGCTGGGAGTTCATCATCCCCCCAGTCAGTCTTCCAACACAGGGCTCCAGGGGTCCCAGGGCCATTCATCAGTGTTAAAGACAGAAGCGAAGAAGGCATTAAACATCTTTGTTTTTTCTACATCCCTATTTGTGAGGAGCCCTTTTTGTTGTCCTTCACAATACTGGCCAGCTTGAACTCTGTCGTGGTTTAACCCCAGCTAGCAACTAAGCACCACGCAGCTGCTCGCTCACTCCCCCCTGGTGGAATGGGGGAGAGAATCGAAGGGTAAAAGGGAGAGAACTCGTGGGTTGAGATAAGAACAGTTTAATAGTTGAAGTAAAATAAAAGAGAACAGTCAAATAGGTAAAGCAAAAGCTGCGCACGCAAACAAAGCAGAACAAGGAATTAATTTGCTTCTTCCCATGGGCAGGCAGGTGTTCGGCCATCCCCAGGAAAGCAGGGCTCCATCACACGTAACAGTTACTTGGGAAGACAAATGCCGTTGCGCCGAATGTCCCCCCCCCGCCTTCCTCCTTCTTCTTCCAGCTCATATACTGAGCATGACATCATATGGTATGGAATAACTCTTTGGCCAGTCTGGGTCAGCTGTCCTGGCTGTGCCCCCTCCCAGCCCCCCTTGCACCTGGCAAAGCATGGGAAGCTGAAAAGTCCTTGACCAGTGTAAGCGCTACTTAGCGACTGTTTAGCAATACTTAGCACTACTTAGCAAGACTCAAAGCATCGACATTGTTCTCATCCTAAACCCAAAACAGCCCCATACCGGCTACCAAGAAGAAAATTAATTCTATCCCAGCTTAAACCAGGACAAACTCTAATCAAGCTTTGGCCACATGAATTTTCTCTCTACAGCGGCAAACAGCATGTCTGTAGTCCTCCCGTGTTGCCTGTCCTTGCTTCCGATGTCCATACCCTTTCCTTTTCCACCTAAGTTCTAGAAGAAGATCCCTGCTCAGCCAAGTCAGCCTTCTACCCCGCTTACTTGATTTCTGACACTTTGGAATTGCCTGCTCCTGAGCTCTTAAGAGAAGGCTTTTTAAAAATGACCAGTGTTCATGGACACCAATAACTTCAGTGTTGTCAGTTTGCCTTCTAAAATGGCTGTTGCAGTTCCAGCTTTTCTTAAATCATGTTGAGGTTTGCTCTTCTATAACTTTAAGACCAGTGTCTCCAGAAACTAAATGTACAATGATGTAGTGAACTTGAGTTGTAATCATGGTTGATTCTGGGGTTAGATCACACTTAAAATACAAATTTTTTTCACTGTGCACCATTTACAGCAGATAATAGTTGACAGTTGCTAATACCTGAAATTGAATACATGAGGTTGAAAAGCCAGAGGATACTAGTATTTGGTGTTAGTTACATGCATTGACTTGTACTTGACCCTTAAGTGCTCTAGCCTTGAAAGCCATTGCTGTAACTTAGTTTCTGCATCTCCATTCTCAAACCAGTTCATTTAACTGATTTTTCTTCATCTTTTTTTCATTGTTAGAATGAAAACAAGCTTAAGTTCTTTCGGCTTGCTGCTGCCAAACATCAGCACTTATATCGTCTTGCCATGACTGGTGCTGGCATTGACCGCCATCTGTTCTGCCTTTATGTCGTGTCCAAGTACCTTGCTGTAGATTCTCCTTTCCTTAAGGAAGTAAGTGACTTTTATTGATAACTATTAATGACAGTAAATAATCCTTTGTTTACTTAGTGTTTTGTGATATCTTCTTACATACTTGTAGAACCCTGGTTTTCCGAAGAAAAATGGTAAGAGTTTAGCTAGCATTGCTTAACATCTGCTGGTAGATTACAAGTTAGTTTAATTTTGCTTTATGTATACACTTATTAATAGACCTATAGTAATACTTCCTGTGAGCTTTGTAGTATAATACATGTTATTAAGGATTGCAAGAAAGATATAGTCAGTATTACAAAAAAAATATTGGTTGCTTGTGGTTTTTACATATGTTCAACGCAGCATAACAGAGGCTGTGTGTTTTCTCTCAAGAATGTTCTTTTGGAACTGTGACAAAATCACTTTTAGTTACTGTGAGTTAAAGGAGCTGTATATTGTGATTTTTTTTTTTTTTTTTTTTTAATGCACAACAGTAATGTCACTGTTTGTTACCGCGACAAATGCTTTATTACTTAAACTAGATTTTAAGGTTGGGTTTTATAAAAGTAATTATATTGCACTTGTTCATATTTTCTGATTCGTAAAAAATGTGTTCTAGCTTGCCTCCAAATTAAGCTACTCACATTTGTCTGCTTGCCTTCCTAAATGTGAGTAGTGGCTAAGTCAAGAATAAAACAACTTTCTACAGCTTCTGCAGACTCTCAAGATACAAGTGTATTGTTAGACATTTTACAAGCTGCTGACTTGCTGTAGTATCTCATAGGGATTTGAATATGATTAACAACCATTAATGATCTGGTTGTTAACAAGACCTGTTATTCAGAATTTACCAGGCTATAGACCAGATTAATCTGTTTTGAAATAGCATTTCTGTTGAAAGAACTTTTATTCTCTTTGAGGAATCGACATCACAGCCTCATATGTTAGTGGTTTGAATATCAGGACAAGTTTAGCTGTTTCTTTCACCCTTCTTAATTGTTCATTCCATTGAAATGGGAACTGGAGTTATCCTTAAGTTAGAAGGCACTCAACAAAGTAATATTATCTTGACTAGTTTTTGAGAAAGTTGCCATGCTCTTAAACACTGTGTTATACTTGTTTGCATCTCTTTCATATCTAATAAAGGTTTTGTCAGAGCCTTGGAGGCTGTCAACGAGTCAGACACCACAGCAACACATTGATCTAAAGAAGAACCCTGAGATGTTATCCTGTGGTGGAGGATTTGGACCAGTATGTTTGCTAAATATAAGTACCCCGTTTGAAACAGTGTATTTTGAATATGCCAGTCTAAAAATTTCAGATCTGTAATACCTTAATGTTGCATATCAAAGGTGCAACACGTGCTTTTAAATACACGTTAAATGCTTTCCCATGATATGGATGTACTCAGAAAAATCCGCATCACCTTTTTCTTGTATCCCACTACAAGAATGGATTATTCTTAAGGAAATACACAGTTATCAAACGTGGCACAGGACTCCATGGCAGAGAGATTTTTATCATGTTACCTCTGCCCAGAGCTTCTGTACATCAGGCTATTATTAGAGTGACAAATGCCTTATTATTTAAACTAGATTTTAAGGTTGGGATTTGTAAAAGTAATTATACTTGACTTGTTCTTTATATTTCCTGATTAATTAAAAAATATGTTCATGCAACTCACATTGTTCTGCTTGCCCTCCTAAGTGTGAATGGTGGCTATATATATATATATATATATATATATATATATGGTGGTTCAATATCTTTATCGATGATCTGGATGAGGGGATTGAGTGCACCCTCAGTAAGTTTGCAGATGACACCAAGTTGGGTGGGAGTGTCGATCTGCTGGAGGGTAGGAAGGCCCTGCAGAGGGACCTGGACAGGCTGGATTGTTGGGCCGGGGCCAACTGTATGAGGTTCACCAAGGCCAAGTGCCGGGTCCTGCACTTGGGTCACAACAACCCCAGGCAACACTACAGGCTTGGGGAGGAGTGGCTGGAAAGCGGCCTGGCTGAAAAGGACCTGGGGGTGATGGTTGACAGCCGCCTAAACATGAGCCAGCAGTGTGCCCAGGTGGCCAAGAGGGCCAATGGCATCCTGGCTTGTATCAGAAATAGTGTGGCCAGCAGGACCAGGGAGGTGATAGTGCCCCTGTATTCGGCACTGGTGAGGCTGCACCTCGAATACTGTGTTCAGTTTTGGGCCCCTCAATTCAAGAAGGACATCGAGGTGCTGGAACGTGTCCAGAGAAGGGCAACGAGGTTGGTGAAGGGCCTAGAGAACAAGTCTTATGAGGAGCGGCTGAGGGTGCTGGGGTTGTTTAGTTTGGAGAAGAGGAGGCTGAGGGGAGACCTTATTGCTCTCTACAACTACCTGAAAGGAGGTTGTAGAGAGGTGGGGGTTGGTCTCTTCACCCCAGTAACAAGCAATAGGACGAGAGGAAATGGCCTCAACCTGCGCCAGGGTAAGTTTAGGTTAGATATTAGGAAAAACTTCTTTACTGAAAGAGTAGTCAGGCACTGGAACAGGTTGCCCAGGGAAGTGGTTGAGTCTCCATCCCTGGAGGTATTTAAAAGACGGGTAGATGTGGTGCTTGAGGACATGGTTTAGTGGTGGACTTGGCGGTGGTAGGTTAACGGTTGGACCTGATGATCCTAAGGGTCTTTTCCAACCTTAACAATTCTATGATTCTATGATTCTAAGTCAAAATAAAACCACATTCTACAACTTCTGTAGACTTTCAAGATACAAGTGTATTGTTAGAGATTTTATGAGCTTCTGACTTGCTGTAGTATTTTACCGGGTTTTGAATATGGCCATTGATGATGATATTGTTGTTAACAAGATCTGTTAAGCAGACTGTATGGGGCAATAGATTAGATTAATCTGTTTTCAAAAGAACAATGAGAGGGATCACAGGACTACTCTTTGCCACACAGAAATTAGGATGACAAGTATGGTGTATTTTGGCTGGTTTGTCATGCTGGAAGTTGTTTTTTGGTTTTTGGGGTTTTTTATTATTTATTTATTCATGTTTCTGATACAGCTTTCAGTAGTTCTTGAAGTTGGAATGAGTTTAAATTGCAGTATCAAGTAAGTCTAGCTATTGCAATGCTGCTCGTTCATGAGAAACTGGCTTGCTCCAGCAGATTATAAAGTCAGTATTTAGAATCCCCAAAAAGGTGTAGTCTGACAATAAAGTAGGTTTTGGCTGCAGGAATTTCTAACACTTTTTTTCCTTTTGTTTTTGCTAATGCTACATTAACTGGTCCCTTCTTACTATTTCTCCATTCCTTTAATTTCCTTCCTTCAGTTGCCTGCCTTTCCAAATAACCCTGCTTACATTTCCCTTCATCATTTCTTCTATCCTTAAAAAAACTGTGCTTTGATTTGCTGAAGTTGCCCAGAGATTCAGTACATCAGGCTTTGTGTGTGTGTGTGGTGTTTGTTGGTTTTGGGGTGTTGGTTTGGTTTTTAAGTGTTCTGTAGAATATAGCCCTGTAGAGAACGGAGAGGAGACTATCAGGCTGCTTAGCAGCAGTGGGCAGCAAAGAGCTTGAAGGTTGTGATCGTTTGAGTTAGGAAAGAGAGGAAGGAGGGTGGCAGCAGCATAATCTGTGTTTACTAGGCATACTTTAAATATAACATCAGACTGAAACTTAGGACAGTTAATGCTGCTAATGTTGAAATCGGACCAGAGCTCTGCTCATGATGTGGGTGTTCAGAATTATATAATTCCTCTAGAGTTGGATGACTTTGCCTTTGGGCAAGTTTTCATAATACAAGGCTTGTATACTCCATATTTATATACTGTATTTGTTTACATCTGCAGAATGATCCCATGAAACAGGATGTTTAGGTATACAACTGAACTATTTTATTCCTTTCTACTTAAGCACTGAAGCTATATAGCTGCTTAGGACCAGACCTTGATAGGAGAAGGTCTTTGAACAAGTATTTTATTTCAAAATACTAAAGCTGGGAAATATTGCAGACATATATTCATAAAATGTTAATTCCATGCACTTCAGATGAGACTAGAACTGTTTCCTTAAGTGGAATCAGTCTTCAGAAATGATGCATTAAAATGTGGAAGCTTAATTTTTGCTTCAGAAGAAATTGCAACTGAGTTTAAAAACTGCACAGTAAGAACTGTGTAATTATGTATAAGATAATTTAGGAATAGAAGGAAAAAGAAAAAGTTTGACTTGTTTTTCTCTTCTTTCTTTTCCTAGGTGGCTGATGATGGTTATGGTGTTTCTTATATTATCTTGGGTGAAAATTCCATCCATTTCCATGTCTCCAGCAAAATATCTTGTTCTGAGACGGTAAGGGTCAGTCCTTTCCTATGGTTTAATAAATCTGTTCTGATGTCTGTGTATAAAACTGTTCTACTCGTTGTCTAAAAAAATTTAGTAGGACTTGCAACATACAGTTGTAACGTGTTTTTGCTTTCTCAACATATGCTGTTTTGTTGAGGTGGTTTTTTGTCTCCATTTCTCCAATTTAATATCTTTATGAACGAGGGAAACAATATTCTATTTCACTTATGCTTTCAAGCATAAAGAAAGCATGTGGCCCAAGGTCATCTTTACACATGTGTAATTCCCTGGAACTCATGTAAAATGACTCATATATGTCCCATAAATAGTAAGATTAGTGTCTCCTGTTTTTTGCTATTACGGTTTTGCTTTGATTTGTCTCCGGCTGCAGTTGTAAAGGCAGATAAAATGTATGCTCCCTATTCTTTAAATCTTCTTGGTTTATATAATACTGAAAGAAGCTGGCCCATAAGTTGTAATCTGTGCTCGAGAAACATAATCAATAAAAAATGTATTAGAATAACACCCATTATTAGAATGTAGTAGATGTCATCTATTCCATACCCTGCTGTTGCAGAGGCCTGCTTTTGAGTGAGCTTCAATTCATCCTTCCCCTTTAGATTTTTTTACTTTAATAAACATGCTGAGTTTGTTCAGGATTACATAGCTGAACTAGTTTTCCTCTTTTGACCTTAACTTGTCTGAGACATATTGGTGCCTCTGGTTAATCATTAAAGATTAGGAAATACAACTTTGTTTTTTCCATACTTCAAATTGTTCTTCAGATGCCTGATAGCTTGTACTTTAAATTTCCCTGTATTTTTAACTTATTAGTCAAGTCAAAGGTCCATACAGAAAAGGCAGTGTTTCATGTGCATGGCCTTGATATTAGTAGGGTCTTTGTAGTAGGTTCTGTAATGTAGCTAATAATTTATATTTGTAATCTTAATTTCTTCCTTGTACCATTCATCTGACACTTAGAATAAACAGAACAAGTTCATAGTTTGTTTATACTTAGATAATTATTTTCATTTTGAGTACTTAAGTAATTTTTCACTTGCAAATGATTCAGGATTCTCATAGGAACTCAAATACAAAATGTTCTTCTGCTCTTTCAGTACTTCTAGGTCATTAGTCATACACTTTCTGAACATTCTTTTGTTTTCTGAAAATTAGCTTTTGCAAAATCTTGTATAAAAAACCAATACTGAAACACAGCTTTTTTAAAGTACCAGAAAGCTATAGATGCATCTGATTTCAAAAGGAAATGATGTCAGTTCTGTCTGTAGGAAAGTAAATGCACAATGAAGAACTCAGTAATAGCATAAACCTGGATTAATTTGTATAGCATTAAGATTTTTGTGGTCTAAATTCCGCATTTTATGGTAAAATACAAGCCCTAATTCTGTAAGCTCCAAAATTACAAAATCTTAGAAGATGCCTTCTTTTGCCTAAAAGATAACTGTTGATTGACAGTACAAGTCTTTGGTTTTGTGTGTTTTTGTTTGTTTTTAAAGGATTCTCATCGTTTTGGAAAAAACATCCATAAAGCAATGGTTGACATCATGGGTTTATTTACCTATAGTAAAAACTGTACCAAGTGATTTGCCTTATTGGTGCCAAGCAAGCTCCTGTTGTTGGGATAAGAACTCTTCTGAACAGTGAATGAGAGCAAGGTTTGCCAAACAGTAGCTGGTGAAGAAACAGAGTCAACATCATCTTGATCACCTGTGAAAACCTTAGCACTGTATTGAATGTTTCATTATTTTTTTTTCAGTAGTTTAGAAGAGTTTATTTCCACAAAGGATGACTTTTGAAATCTTGTATGTTTCTAGGGATGAAGTATAGTATCATTGCATGAAGTCATGTATGTTCTAACTCCTGCAGTTTTCTCTTAATTTGTATACACTTGCTCTTTTTTTTTTTTACTTAAAATTAGTCTACTTGTATTCCAGAATCAAAAGGATAAAACACACCATCTTAAACTCAAATACTAGTAAAAGTTCAATTTGCTATGTATTAATAGCAGAATGTTCTTCAATGTATCTGCTGCTTTATGTCAGTGAATGATGAAACTTGTGGCTGTTTACCTTCATTGTTTTCTTGGGCTTTTTCTTAAAGGTAATTTCTGTAAAACATAAAAAAAATCCCTGATATAACCCACTGTGACATACCAAGTTGTAGAAATTGGGGGGGGGGGGGGCAAAAAGCAAAACATTGGGTAGTGCTACATTGGGTAGTAAAATGTGTCACTTTAATTAGCAGATATCACATTTTTCCTATTACTTAAAGCACGTTTGCCACATTGTTCATTTTATTTCAGTATAAATAAATGGACCTGTGTGCTTGTTCATGCAAGTGCCTTAGAAAAAGAAAGATCTGAAACCCAGGAAGAAAAGCTTATGCTGGGAGTTGGTTTTACATTGTCTTAGTGGTGAAGGAGGTGAAGTAGTAGTAATGCAGATCTAGTTTTTGAATTCAAAGTTAGGTTGATGTGGCATAAGTAGACTTGAATATGTTGCCATATGGTGCAGTTGGGTTTAAAGCTCTAATGAAATGCTCCCATCTTAAATGGCAAAGATGAGTCCCTATGAGATGCAGGAGTAAGTTTGTTTCAGAGCTACAGATACTCATGTGTTTATTTTGGTGAATGGTATTGGTGGTCATTTGAGATAAGAGTTTCTGGGTCCCAGGGAATGTCAATTTAGTTAAATGCAACCTGTTGGATAGTTTATGAAACAAGGCTGCCTGTAGAGGCTGATCAATTTCAGTTTGCCTGCTTTCAGCCTGGAAGGACCACTACAACATTGCCAACCATCTGCATGAGAAGGGTAAACTATTAAAGCTGTGGAAAATAGCTCCAGGATGGGAAAATCCTGGCCTTCTCAAACCCTTCCTGGGAGATGCTCTTGGTCAAGCACAGTTTCTGAAGCATACAAGGAGGGAGGGGAAAGCTATTTCACTCAAAAAGGAGCATAATATTTCCAAGTGCAGAAATAAAATGGCCACTACAAAATGGAGTACCTGTGTGTGCAATGCTTCTCTTCCCTAGGCTTTATAGGTGTGGTTACTTTTTACATCCTGCAGTGCAGTAAAGTGTACCTGTTAGGGCAACAATTTTTTTTTTTTTTTTAAATGTAAGGTCCATGGTGTTTAGTAATACAGTGAATGCTGCTCCAGAGCTATGCTGATTTTAAAAGGCCTTTGGGGTTGATATGTAACTTCTCATTAGACTTTGAATGTTTTCTGACCAGTATTTCTAACTTTCTATGCCTCTTCATTTTTTTTTCACTCTGATCTAGCTATAAAAACACCTGTATACGTATGTTTGAGGTGGGAAACCTCAAAGATCCCAGATGCATGCTTACATAAATGTAGGAACCCTCACAGGAATTGGCCAAAGACACTCATTATTTGATTAGGTATAGTGTGTGATAAAGGACACTTTGAAATAAGCCTTACTGTGGCTGGCAGGCCTGGCATTTATCAAACTACTGCAACAATTTTATAGTGATCTGTTCTTTTGGACCTGCAGAAATAATGCACTGCTTGTTTATTTTTTTTATTGACCACTGACCAATCTATGCTTAAATTAACATTAGGGCATATTAACTTGTAGGATTTTCTTTAAAAAAAAAAAAAGTTTAGATTTGACTCTCAGGTTTTAAATGTTTCAAGTCTAATTGTAGTTAGTGCAGTTATCAATGCAATTTTACATTCTTAGAGAGTAAGTGTAATTGGCACAGAAAGCTGTTTTTATTGTAAATGTTTTAAACATTTTGTGCTGTTAAATGTTTTGGGTTTGTTTTTTTTTTTTTTTAATTTGGGATAGATCATAATTCCTAAACAGATAAGATTTTATTTCATTTTCTTTAAAATGTCAACAGCATGTAAATAAAATATGCTTTTTGGATGTAAATCTTAAAAATCCACAGTGAATGTAGGTTATTAATAAATAATTAATTTAAATCTTGATGTTCAATATTGTGTACATACAGTAAAACTGCTTGCTTTTTTTGCTCAAAAGCCATAGGAATGTAACTGAAATTACCTAAATTTGAATGAACCTTCTAGTACAGTGTCTTTTATAGTAAAAATGTTCATATTCCAGAAAAACTATTAATTTGTTATTAAAACCTTGAATCACTTATTCTCAATTAGTAATTTAAGAGCTCAAAGTTAGGGCTGAGTAGGTGGTAAAAGTCAGGTTGGATGACAATAAATTGACCTGTTTATTAAATAGTAGTGTGGAATTGGTGGAATACCTCGAATGTGTTTTTTCCAAATTTATTTCAGCTATTTCATGCCAGAAATTAGGAGAGCATTAAGTGTATTTAGAAGCTACCATTGTCCAGGATTAACACCATTCCAAACTAAATATTCTTTTAAGAGTTGCGTTTTCTGAGGGACTAAGGAAGTGTGTGCCTGACCTTGAGAATCATGGTTCTAATTCAGCCTTTGTACCAATTGTTTTCTCATGTAAAATATATTAATTTAAGCTAGGGGGGTTTTATCTTGTTCAATTACTCTGCATCTATGGTTGTTTATTTGCATCCAACACTTTGTCTCTATTTTCTACACTCTTCTGTGACTTCAAAAAATAAAATAAAATTTCACAATTATCACTACTTAGTACAATGTTTAGTATCTTTTGTGTCTTCTTCCCTCCCTTGCTGCTGTTTCTGGACTTCTGAAATCATTGCTATTAAATCCAGTTAGGAATGGTAGTAGCAGGCTATTCAGTTTATTTTAGCAGTGATTTATACATGTCTTGCTAGTTAATAGGGAATGTGTTAATGAACAATTTTTCTTTTTCAGGTTCACTAGAAAGAAGAAACAGCATAGGTCTTACTTTAGATGAGCTTTTTTCATGAGACACTCAAATAATTGCTGGAATGTTTCTGTGAAACAGTCTGTCTGCAAGCTAGTGGATAGCACTGGTTTGATCTTTACAGTGAATAATCCATAGAATATGAACGGTAAGGCAGTGGTGAATTAGTTCAGGCACAGAAAGTTAACATTGTTAAAATGTTATTTGCTTTATCTGATGATTCCCAGTACCTGAAAACTCCTTTGAAATTGCATTAAAACTGGAGACTACTTTGAGACAGTTGAAGAGGATTTTTTTACCCTTTAAAGGTTCCCATTATGTTTTTTGAATTGTTGTTTAATAACAAAAACAACCACCAAACAACAACAAAAAACCCACACAAAACCCACCAAATAGTTTTGTGTGATACACCATTTTCATAGTCATTTAGCTTGCTGCTTTTCTGGATGTTTTTAGCAGCCTTTGCTGCATGAAAGAACACAGTGATTTCAATTTCACACTTAATCTCTTAGATACCGTTAGTTCCTGGTTGTATTTCAAACATCTTCCACCAAGGCTGGATACTGAAGTTGTAAATTAATATATTCAATCTGAACAGAAATGCTGTATGGAAACTTTCTAGCCACAGAAAATACTGATTTATTTTTTGGGTTTTTTCCCCTCTTCCCTTTGCCTTTTTTTAAGGGTGGCAAGTATAAGATTCATCTTATACTCAGAAAATGTTGCTGTAGTTGTACATGATGCATAGGATTAATCAGGTCCAGTTGAGATTAATGAACTCCTGTTTGAAAGTACTAGAATAAAAAACTTAGCTGTTAGATGAAACATTTGAGAGGGGAAGAGAAAGCATGGGGTTTCTTTATTTTGTTCTGTTTTTCTCTAACTCTCATGGCTGCAGACCTGGGGCTAGCGGGGTGGAAGTTTGTAACAAAAAGCATAAGGAAAAATCGATTCCAGTTTCTTTTTGGATTAATTGTGTGGCGCCTTATGGGTGAAAGGTAGCTTGAAATTGTTTTGGGTGTTCTTAGTTGCTGTGTTTTGGTTTTTGGTTTTTTTTTTTTTAAAATACACAAAATTTCCTAAAAATGAAGACATTCATATATAAAATGAAAAGCCTAGGTTCAATTTCTTCTTTCAAGGAAAC
Source organism: Theristicus caerulescens (assembly GCA_020745775.1). Lineage (NCBI taxonomy): Eukaryota > Metazoa > Chordata > Aves > Pelecaniformes > Threskiornithidae > Theristicus > Theristicus caerulescens. The sequence continues at coordinate 21,664,576 of CM036564.1, read as the reverse complement.
CATCTTTTATATTAAATGGCCATAGGTAGTGGCCTGGTAGGTTTGGAGTGTTTTCTAAACCCTGAAATCTTTATGGCACCAGGGTGACAATTCCAAGATTTACATAGTGAGTGGTAGAAGGGGCTCTAAGAGCAGAAGCTGGCAGCCAGCTATTTTACAGATCCACAGAATGGTTGAGGTTGGTAAAGGACAGACCTCTGGAGGTCATCTGGTCCAGCCGCACGGTTGCCCAGGACCACATCCAGATGGCTTTTTGAGTATCTCCAAGGATGGAGACTTTACAACCTCTGTGAGCAACCTGTGCCAGTGCTTGGTCACCCACACAGTAGAAAAAGTGTTTTCTCATGTTCAGAGGGGAGACTCCTGTGTTTCAGTTTGTGCCTGTTGCCCCTGGTGCTGTTACTGGGCAGAACAGAAAAGAGCCTGGCTCCATCTTTTTTGCACCCTCCCTTCCACTTTACCTCTAGGCTAAAGTGTCCCAGTTCTCTCAGCCTTTCCTCATAGGAGAGATGCTCCTGTCCCTTAATCATTTTCCTGGCCCGTATGTCCATGTGTCTCTTGTACTGGGGAGCCCAGAACTAGACACAGTACTCCAAGTGTGGCCTTACCAGTGCTGAGTAGCACTCTTCTACATGGATTATAACAAAAAAACTCTTGCTTAGTACCAGGGTCCTGGTTTATCTTTTGACTCCTTGTAACGCGAGAGAATTTCCAAGGGAAATTATACTTTAAATACAAAACAAACAAAAACATCCCCCGAAACACCCAATCCAAGTGGCAGGCCGCGCGCGTGCCCTCTTGCCTCTGCGGAGTGCGAGCCTTGCTGGCGCGGGGGGGCAGGCTCGCAGCGGCGCTCTGGCGCATGCCCAGCCTCCGTTAACCGTCTGGCGCGCGATCATCACTCCCCACTCACTGAAGGGCGGGCGCTGGCTGTGGGGGAAGGTGAATTGCCTGGGGGAAGGGGCAGCGACATGCCCTCCGCTGAGGGCCTGGGGGGGGAGGTGGGACCTGTCCCTTTCCCTTCTGCCCTGGAAACCAGCGCGGTGATGTGGGGGGAGTGGGGAAGGCAGCCGGAGCTTCTGGGCAGGGCTGGTCTCCCCACCCTGCCCCGCCCCACAGATGTCTGGGGGCGGGGTAGTGGTTGATGCATATGCGTCAGAGAGACTTGAGCCTTCAGAGGGCTGCCATATCCCAGTCCAGTCAGGGGGACTATTTGCCTAGATTGCCTTAGTCTAAATCCAGAAATAGTAGTGATGACAGTGCAGGTGGATCTTGGCCTATGTCTTTTTAATGGTGGCCTTGTGATACTCTGCGTAGAGGTGCTTTGGCTTGTGTTGTCTATAACTGGCAATAGTGACGTGGAGAGTACAGATAAGGTTTTGTCTTAATGTGCTACTTACTGATACAAACAATGTAATTATAGCTGTCTAAGTGTACTATGTCAAATTTGATTTTTTTTTTTTTTGACTACTGTTGTGAATCCTGATTTAGGATCCTGCCAGCTATCCCCATTTGTTGTGAAGTGAGTGATTTCACTTAAGGAATCACTGTCAAAGGTATTAGCAAAAGTGGTTTTAATATGACGTTGTAAAAGTGCAACTTAACAAAGTTCAATGGCAAGGTTCATTCTATTAATTACTGTATGGAAGAAACATACAAAGGAAAATTGAATTACACTAGAGTTAGAATGATTCACAGAGAGATCAGCAATGCAAAAGGGTAAGGAGGACCTTCCTGTTGAGTCGTGAGGTTCAGAGTAGACCCTCTTGCTTTCTAAATTCCTGATGGAGCTTAGGTGTGGCTAGGTCCAATCTTAGTCTCAGACTTGGACAACAGTTTATGTCTAAGGGATTATATATGCAAAATTTATCAATTCAGCTTGCAATCAAAGTTACCAAGACAAAATCAAAGTTACCATACTACAAGGTTATGTGCAATATTGATTGCTTACCAAAGATCTGTCGTTGGTAAAAGGTCTCTCTGCCTTGAGAGGTGTCCCAGCTCAAGGGGAGATCAAGACCATGCAGCCACACTGCCTAGCAGGGAGAGCTCAAAGAAGGCTCACTTAGGCTGTCACATTGATAGGATAAAGTATAGATACAAAGATATTCCTATATCTTTATAAAAATATAAAGATATTCCTATCGCTTGTAGTCAGATTACACACAATAGGAAAGATATGCATGAGGCTCCTTGTACCCACAACTTTCTTTGTTCCTTGATAAATGAGTCTTGGAAAAGCCACCCACTATTCATGTCATGATCGGTGTTCCAAGCTCATATGCACTGATGCTCTCCATGCCAGTCAGCTCCTTTGTGGGTTCTCAGAGAACAGGTCAGAACCAGAGTTCTTGGCCTAGCCACGGCTCAGGCCTCTACCTCCTTTGGAGCCTTTACCAAACTACTGCTAGTTTGGTTAAGAAGTCGAGTGCCTCCGTCACAACACTAAAGCCAAGTAGCAAAATTTTGATTTAAGTCTGAATGCTGTTAATGTGTTTAAAAGTTTGAAAGAATGTGTTCTTATGTTAAAAGCAGCTTGTTTGTGTTGGCATGGTGGCCTGTATTTTCTGAAAGCTAGACTCAGAACAACAACAACCTCTTCTAGCATTATGTTTTTAAGTTTCATAGTTACATGTTAATTGGGTTAATCTTCAGTATTATCTATAGTGTTGTTTGGTTAAGACTATTTCATTCTCTTCTAGATAGAAAACTATTCAGAAGAATACTGAAATAGAAAACTTAATTATCTTCAATGAAAAAAATAAATATGAACCAGTTGACACTCTGTCCATGACTATGGAGAATCAGATATTGCTTGATATAAGATCAGCAATAGACAGTGGACTTGTAACTGAAATATTTAGTCAGAATAATCCTGTTAGTTCTGAAAACTGTAATCTGGAAACTGCAGAAAATAATCCCATTGAAGAAAGATTCCTGTCTAGTCAAGACAATCATTTATGCACTGTAAATGTGGAAGAGACTTTGTTAGATCACTTCAATTATCCACTTACCATTGAAAATCAAAATACAATAGTAAAAGTTGAAGTACATCCACATGGAAACAACAGCTGTGATGATGAAGATCTTGAAAAACGCAAAGAATTGAATCTTCCAGAAGAAGCTGAACATATGCATTCACCTTATGTGCCTTCAAATGGTGTCCACTTTCTTTCTTCTGTAGCGATGCAGCATAAAAATTACATTGTTCCAACTTCAAGCATTTTCTCTCCAGAAGGAACAGTCAATCAAAATGTCAGAATGATACCAGTAAGATTAAGTGAAATAGAAATTTTTATATATTCATGATTATTTGTGACTGAAATGTGGGGAATTGCCACATTAAAACTTATATTGGATCCACATAATGTTTAAAGTTATGACATAAATTTTATACTAGAACAAACTTAGTAGTAAATACAGAAAGAAAATTGTTTTATATTGCCAGAAATATCATGCAGTGTGAACATATGGTTCTGACTACTGTTCTTTTTTGTCCATGTTATGAGCCATCTTTTTAAAGGGCTGGGTAGTTACTTTGCTCATTAAAAAAATCTTACCATGTCACAATATACCCACTTTGGTTTTATGTTACTTCCTGTATTAACAACTATTAGGTCATTGTTCAAAGCAAGAGAGAGGGGTTTCCCATTGCCTACCACGTCTGGTAGTTTTTTCTGTATAATTTGAAGTTACATTTTCTATGTTGGATCAATTACTATCTAGAAAGGTACACAGCATAAAACTTCTTGTGATGCTCACAGGACCAAATCCATCTGCTTAATGCAGACTATTCCTATGTAGAACACATATGCGTCCTTGCATCTTTTTGTTTATTGCTGTAGAATATAATCTGAAGAAATCTTGAAATTTTAAGTTTGCACTGTGGCTGCTTCTAGAGGGGCACTGAGGTTTCTTCTAAGAAGCTATATCTTGAAATAATTAAGCATACCAAGTTGACATTTTTTTCAATGTAAATATTTTGACAAACACTGCTGTTCTCAGATTCAAAAATTAAAAGCATTAACCGCCCCCCACACACACACAAACTCACAAAAATCACTTGATTGAAAATGAGGTCTGATTTTCCCTTGCAGTATCCCACGGAGGTGCCAGGCTGAAGCCAGGTGGCAGCTGCGGGGCTGTCCATGCAGGAAACCTCCTATAATAGAAATCATTGCTGACACTACCCAGCCCAGTGTGTTTCCCAGTGGCATTTCATCCTGAGATGCTTGAGGTCTACTGTGACAGTTACCTTACACGTTTTGGTTTTCTTTCTGATTTCAGGTTACAGTTATAATTTAAAAGTATCTCTGGCTTGGAAGGTTTTTTTACACACATGATCAATATTATCAATAGTTCTTTAATAATTGAGACTGTCAATCTTTTGAACTCTTAATAAGATTCAAAAGACTGATGGAAGCCTCTAGAAAATAAAGATGTGATTAAGGCATAACAGTTGCTTTTTTCAAAATCAAGCTGAAGATAATGAAAATTTATTATCTTCTCTTCGAGGAGCTAAAAATGATGTAGAAAAAATCTTTCTGACCAGCCCTCTTCCTAGTATCCTTTCAGTTTATCACACTAGATCTGCATGTTTCTTTAATCTGCCCTGTTTCTTGAAGGTATTAGAACAAAATTCTAACCGGGTTATAAATCATTTTATTGAAATAAAGAAAGCTGATGGGTTGTTTCTATGCTGCTTGCTTACCCTCCTAAACTGCTGTCTATATTAGGAGGAAGCACAGCACACACAGAGAGCAAACTGTCTAGTTTGCACAATCTCAATTCTAATTTGAAACTAGAAAATAGTTTGTTTCTGGTTTTGTTCCATTTTTTGGTTCATTTTGTTTGTTTCTGAAAATGTAGGTATTAAGTATGATGCTATTATAATTGTAAATGCATTAGATCTGAACCATAACTATATGTTGAGCAGAAAAAGAAATAATATTCAAGGTATATAACAGTATCTGGTAATGCTGAATAGGCTGCAGCATTTATGTGCTTAATTATGTAATGAAAGTGTAAATAACTTTAATTTTCAAGGTCACTAAGTTTTTTTGTTTATTCATTTGGCTTTCTAGAAATGAATCATGTAATGCATAAAGTAGTTATAAATAAAACATTCTTTTCTTCAGGTGTTCAGATCAGTCATACCTCCAGTTGCAGGTGAGAATAAATGTATTTGTTATGATGAATTTAGAGGAATCCAAAACAGTACTATGCAGTTACAAAACTTGACCAATTGCTTAAATGGTAAGTGCCCCAAGTGACTGAGGCGGATTTTTTTTTCTCTTCTTATAAGCTTAAGAAAGGATCTAAATAGCTAAATAAATTAATTTCTGGATTGGGCAATTTGCAGTATGAGCCTTTTCTGATAATGTTAATATAAACTAAGAATGTTTGAAAGGAGAATGGACCACTTTGTTCATGTATGTTCATGTTGCTTCCACCACGTAGTTCAGTCTTAATTTTGACTTTCCCTTCCTCTCATACCAGCTCCCCATTCCTTCAGGGGACTGTGAAAAAGATATTCCTTCTTGCAGCACAATTTTTTTTTTAATTGAGTTGAACAATGTTTTTATTTCACTTTGAAGTTTGACCACCAGTCATGAAAGTTAGGTGGTTTGCACTGATGTTGCTGCTGACAGTAAGCTCTTGAGCAGTTGTTTGATGTGTTCTACTCATAACCTGTTCACAATCCTGCTCAGGGTTAAACTGACTGCTAGATTTGATCTTACGAGGTAGTTTATCCTGAAGCTAAATGAATTTTACCAAATGGGCACAATAAACCTTTAAAAGACATCAAAAAGACCCAAACTGAAGCCTGTTTTTTCCAGAAAGTCTGTTACAAAAGAATATTAAATATTTCTTTCACAAGAATGTAATGCTGTAGTGACATCAAAATCTCTTTTATTGATGCTGTAAAGGCGTTCTTGGCAAAAAATACTCACCTTTTTGTAAACAAAACATGCTTTATTTTATGTACTAGAATCTTCCAGTGATATCTGTGGCTTACTTGAGACTAGTGCTTCTGTCTATGATGAAATAGTAAGTATGCATGCGAGATTTTTTTTATTATTGGAAGAATCTGTCCATGTTGAATGTCTAAAGTGAGATTTATTCTAAGTGTCAGAGGGTAAAAGGTTCTTTCAAACACTGTCCTATCTGATCTGATCACAAAAGAGAGGGAAAGAAAAATGTTGTTCCGTAGATTTCCTACACTGCTACATTGTGGAGGAAGGAAGAAAATAGCATTTGTATTTTTTGACTGTTTCCATTCCTATTGGCTCAAGTCTAGTTGGCTCCTGTCTGCCACTTGCACACTCTGGTTCCAGTTCAGGCCAGTTAGGGAGGGGGCTTCTCCTGAGGCCACCTGAACACAAACTGCCTAGTGGGACTCCACCATATACCCTTGGGCAGCTGATTAGTATTTGAGACTTTATCACATGTGCAGTGTGTATAAAGGAACAGAGCTGTGAATGAAAATCTGGCTTTAATATTAGCATTCCCTGCCTATGGACAGATGTTCTTTGCAACTTAATTATTCTCTTAAAATGCTTGAATTTTTCAAATATAATTTCCTAGATACGTGCAAGACAAACTATAGAAATCCAGGCATTTCTTGAAAGGGAGATTTCTGAAAATTACTACAGTTTTGTAGCCAGGTTTTCCAAGATTGTCCATTTGGTGTTTTAAAGTGTGTACTGAGAGGGGCAAGGCTTCATCTGAAAGTGTGACTTTTGCGAAGATGACACTGTAATAAGTTAATGGATCAGCAAGATAGGTGATAAATTGGTTTTCAACAAATGAAAGTAGCACCACATCTATGATGGAATGCCATGACACACAGTAGCTGATCATCATAACAAAAGTTCATTTTGGAACAATCATCTGATTTATAGGTGAATCCGAATTTGCAGTCCAGTCTCAGTTGACTACTTCTTTCTTAGACTAAATCCCAATGATCCCCAGTTAAGTTATATAATTAAAGATTAATTCTTGTTTTGCATAATTTGCTGTGACTATTGTCTAACTTCTCCAAGGCAGAAGAAATCAGTTGCTGCTTCATGATTTTGGAGGCACTGATCTCCATTGCTACTGTGAAGTATGTTACTGTTCATTGTTATTCTTCAGGAATATTTTTCCTTGAAATATAAGCAAAAATCATTCTGCCATTGTCAAGTAAATTAACTATTCTCAGTATTACATTTGAATACAATCCTTGCTTTAAAATATATGATTTATGCAGATAAATTTTTAAATTTATTGTATTTGCTTGGAATTTAAAGTAGATTTTAAAGCATGCCTGTTAAGATTTAAAACTTTGTATTTCAGGCTGAGGTAAAAGAGGCAGTTAGTAATGTTATTGAGAATCACCAAGACAGAGCAATTTTTCAGAGCTCAAATGTTGACGAGTCTGGCTGCAAGTTATTAGCATTGCAGAGTGTAGCAGAGGAACCCGGATGTTCACACAGAAATGATTCCAACCCTGTGGTAATTATATCCTGTAATTGACAGCAAAATTATATGCTAGAGAAAATTAACTTATTTGTACCACACTAGCATCAAGAAGTCCCACTTAGTAAGTCCTGGATCAAGAATAATAAGGTAGTTCCTTCCTTGGACTCACAGTCTAAGTTTTATCTAGTTATAGTGTTACTTTATATATATATTTAAAAAACGTTATTTTCTATTTAACAGCTGGAAACAAAAAAAAAAAACAATGTGAAGATTACTTCATCTGATGGAAAAGTCTTGATTTAAAATCACAGCTAAATAAATGAAATGAAACATGAAAAATTATAATGGCATGTTCTGGTTAGGGAACTAAATCTGAAGCCAGCACACTAGTATATAGCTAGAATATGCTCTACAAAGCCCCATGGAGCACTTTAGAGAACCAGGAATCCATATCACCCATGTTGAGGAGCTATAGTGTTAGATCTCAATAGCTGCTTCCAAAAATAAACCAAAATTAAGGGTCAAAAAGCAAATATCTTAATGCATAATGATCCATTTGTTTGAGAGATTCCAGTCTGTGATTATGAAGCTTTATAAGACAGGTGGTACTCTTATGAAAACCTTTATATCTATATGTTTAGAATTATAGTTTCTTAGATGAAAGCTAATCATTAGTTATTCATTCCAGGTTATCTGCCAGTTGGAAGGAGGTACTCAAATACTCTGTATAAACAGTTGTGGCACACAAGAACTAAAACCAGTTCATCTAATTCCTGAGTATCATGACCAACATGATTATCTTCAATCAGGTACAATAAAAATGAAATTATCTCTAGCCTGTCAGATAGTAATCATAGATTGTTAATATGCAACTGCATGTGTTTACATTCTTAAGCAGCAACAGTGGGAGATGAGCTAAAGCTAATGTAGCTATCACCAGTTATTATTTTACTTTATTTTATAACTGAAAAATTGCTAGGTGCTTCAGTGTAATAAGAATGATGTAATGGAGATGTTGAATTTATTGAAAGTTTTTAATATACAGATTACTTTCCATATAAAACACATTTAGCATAAGCACCTGCATACATTTGCATTTACCCTAGCCTACCACCAAGTGTCACCGTTTCTCTATAAATGAAGAGCAGCGTTGAGGGCTATGGGTATACTTTAGTCTTGGGATTCAGAATGTCTCGCTAATATTTACATAATTATGTGAACTTGAAATGCCATCAGTTTTTAAAGAAAGTGGTTTCTGAGGTCCTAAAGTTAATGCTATTTAGATGGAGTAACACATTTTCATCTGAGCAGCAACAAAGTATTTGAGTGTAGTTTAGTTTTAATTAAAATAAATATTTCTTTACCTAAACATATCTTCCTCAAAAACATTATGAACATGGTTTATTTCATTATTTATTATTATAATTTTATTACAGCATTTATTACTGCATTTTGATGGCAATGTGAAAACAAAGCCTTTTAATATTAGGCACCATATTGCTTTCAATATCAATAGGTGCTGAGTGTGAGCATCTCTCAGCAGATGCTCCAGGTATGGAGCCTGTTTACTTATATTTGTCAGAAGCCATCAGAAGAGTAAACCAGGCACATTCAGGTTAAAGGTCATGTTCCTTTATAAAATTCAAACTGTCTTTCATTTGCTGTAATGTTAGGGAAGAAAAAGCTGAGGAGTGCACTGGCATAGGTTTTTTAGTTTTTATTTGCTGGAACTTTCTTCTGTTTTACTCATCTTCACAGCAAGTAAAAGAATTAGGTCCAGAAATTATATCTAAAAGTTTCTAGGGACTAATCTGTTCAGCTTTTGAATTAAGCAGTCCTTTGGCTTCCATTTTCTTTTTTTCTTTCTTTAGATGGGAAGGGAAGTAAGTACAGGTATAAGATTCATCTTGTAATCTTACTGTGATTGATGTTTGCTTTTTTCTGCATAGGCTGGGATGCTCATGTACTTACATGAGTTCTTCACCAGGACTTATACAAAGACTTAATCTTACAGCTATGGTTTTCTCCATGAGTTTTTAGTAATTTACTTCATAAGCTAAAGACCTCTGTTCCAGATGCTGCCTCAGAACTCTGGAAATTTGTAAAATAAGAACTCAGGATAAATATATTCTATTGTTTCTGACATTTTTCTTGTTTTATCAAAATATTATAAGTCTATGGCATTTGAATTTAAATGTACTTGATGTCATAGAGTAAAAACATCCTATGCTGAAATTCCTAGCTGACAAATTAGTGGTGGGTTCTTCTGTCAGGGGTATTTTTGTGTGGTCAGGTTTTTATTCTTCATTTTTTTCAATGAGAAGAACATTGACATTATTTATTGTAGAGTAAGTTTGGCTTCGAAACTAAATTGTAGGAGAAAGTGCTAACAAAGGACAGACAGCCTCAGGTAATTTTTTTTTTATTAACAAAAGAAGTTGAAGATACCAATTTGCCTGAATACTTAATTCAAAAAATATTTATGCATAAATGAAACTTTATACACTGTGGGTAGTTCTGCTGTCTTCAGGTAAATGTCATCTTTTCAGATGTGGACAACCCTGTAACAGCTGTACTGGGGCAGTTTTTGCCTGTTCCAGGTGGTCTGAATGAACAAGAGGTAAAGAAGTTTTATCCTTTAAACTTGTTAAGTACAATATGCACTCTTTTTCTTTTTCTTAAAATGGGTTGTTAAATCTATGTTGGGAAGTAATAATTGTATGCATTTTCTAAATTTCTAAATTAGCTAGTTTGGACGGATTAGTTCTGCACACAGTATACTTTCTGTATATAAAGGTTTCTGATTTCAACACTTTCTAGAAGTAATACCAGAATTAAAAATACAGTTTTCCATAAGAAAAATAAATTTATTCCAGTTTTGAAACCTTGAATTTGGTATTATATAGATTATGTTATTTCTGAGAACCATTTTAAGACTCTTTTGGGGTGAAGGAAAGCACATTGACTTTCACCAGAAGAAGGGGAATATTTCCTTCCAGTGGGATTTTTTACACTCCCTTAATTAGGATTTAACGGTCATTAAGTCTTCATAGTTTTTGTTGATTATTTTTTTTGTTGATGAAAATTGAACAGAAGACTAAAAATCTTTGCAGATGTTTGGCTTCTCATGTGTTACTTCCAACAGAGCTAGTAGCAAAAATCACTGCAAATTTTTGTTAACTTTTTATTTGTGTGAAGTGAATATGCGATGTCAGTACAAACACAGCTAATGGTTTGTGGATAGCAGCCACTATCATAAAAGAAGGAAGAAAAAACCCAAGGGTCAGATTGAACAATGCCCTAAGGTGTCTTTCATCTATAAAGGCAGTATATCTGAAAATTTGTGCCTAAACATTCTGGAGCAGTGATGTAGACAGGCTTGTAATTCTTCTCTACCTTTATCCCAACTTAGTAATTTCCTAGATTTCTTCTCTTGCTTTAAATATATTAATTTTCCTCTTCTTTATGGTCAGCTAGATTAATCATGTATTAAAATAACAGTGAATTACAATCAGTCACTGTCCCTCCATTACCGGTAATATCAGCATAATCCTAATTGTTCTTCTCTTGTCTCTCTCCATAACCAGGCCCATATTAATCATATGTCTGAAGAGACAACAGATCTGCAGTGTGTTTTCTTGGCCTGGAGCTGGAGATGATTCTTTTTTTAAATTTTGCTTAGTCTTCAACCAATTAGATGTCATATTGCAGCTGAACATAATGTAAATCATCAGGTCACTAGCCAGTTTCAATTGAATACTGGAATTAAAAGCAACTGAACCTAAAATTATCAGTAAATTGAAAATAGTGCACCAATACTGCAGCAATGAAAGCTGGTTTTGGTTCTTTGCATTGGAAGAAATGGGATTCCTGACATACTGAATTGTTTCCAAGAGGAGATGCATGCCATTTTCATGACTCTTGACTTCCATGAGTTTTTATCAGTAACCTTGGCAACCAAATTATCCCTGAAGCATTTTCTTTGTGTTACTTTTCTCTGTTAACTTACAAGAGTATTTTTTTAAAAGTTAATATAAACAGGATATATACATTTTGTCTTGAACAGTTTGAAAATGGACCCTTACAACGAGTAGCTAGCACTGCCACATTCCATCTAGAATCAAACCTGCATGGGCCAGTGAAAATTACCTCAGAGGGGTAAGATGCGTGAAACGTCTTACATCCATGATGACTTTTGAATTTTAAACTGGCAACGACTTCTAGACATTTTCACGTTGCATAGCTGCTTCTCTCTTGTAACAAAAATGCAGTTCTGTAAGAATGCTTTGTGTATATATCATGGTAGTCATGATGCCAGTTGCTGGTGGTCAAGACAATGTAGCATGGTTTCAGGTTTTCTTATGATCAGTGTAATTGTGCTGTCCATTTCCCTGAAAAACATTTAATTTTCTAAGTTATTTAATAGATATGTTTCCAAATCTATTTAGCATGTTTTTAGCCTGTATGTCTAACACTAATGGAATTCTTTTAATAATATTTAATTGCTAATCATTTTTAAATAAGAGGCAGATGCAACCCCAGTGTGAAAGGTGAGAGAATTTTGCAGTTGCACAACCATTAACAGGTTGTACGACTAAGGGCAGACCTGTCCCAAGCAGTGACAGCTGGTGGACAGAGGGAGATTACAGGTTGCTTATTCTCTTTTTCTCATGCACTCTGTGAGGCCACAGTTGTTAAGTAGCACCAATATTGGTATAAAAACATAATATCAGTATTTATTGTTTCAAAACTATAGAATAATTAAATTTCATTGTAGTTGTATATTTTTTTCAATTTTTTTTTCCTTTTTCAACCTGTGTAGCTTACCTTTTGGTTCAGGGGTTACAAAGTCTAAGAAACCATGTAACTGCACAAAATCTCAGTGTCTTAAATTGTAAGTAATAGTATATCAACATTTAATAAATGCTAATAACAGTGTATAGTTAAAAGGACAAACATACAAGAAATGTGTGCTTTAAAATGAATAGTACATATGTGTCAAAAATTACTCATCTGATACTGAGTTAGAAAGAGCCACAGTTGATGTAAACTGGTGTCACACAAGCTCAGAATTTGGTATAGAGGTGTAGATGACTGCATATAATCCAAAGTATGAAAAATACAAAAAAGAAGCTAGAAGAATTGTTCAGAGCATACCTGGAAAATCCTATGTAGAATGTTGTCCTGGTTTCAGCTGAAATAGAGTTAATTTTCTTCTTAGTAGCTGGTATAGTGCTGTGTTTTGGATTTAGTATGAGAATAATGTTGGTAACACACTGATGTTTTAGTTATTGCTAAGCAGTGCTTATACTAAGTCAAGGACTTTCCAGCTTCCCATGCTCTGCCAGGTGCACAAGAAGCTGGGAGGGAGCATAGCCAGGACAGCTGACCCAGACTGGCCAAAGGGCTATTCCATACCAGTATATAAAGTTGGGGGGAAGAAGAAGGAAGGGGGGGGACGTTCAGAGTGGTGGCGTTTGTCTTCCCGAGTAACTGTTATGTGTGATGGAGCCCTGATTTCCTGGAGATGGCTGAACACCTGCCAATGGGAAGTAGTGAATGAATTCCTTGTTTTGCTTTGCTTGAGTGCGCAGGTTTTGCTTTACCTATTGAACTGTCTTTATCTCAGCCTACAAGGTTTCTCATTCTTAAATTCTGTCCCCCATCCCACCGGGGCGGGAGTGAGCGAGTGACTGTGTGGTGCTTAGTTGCTGCTTGGGGTTAAACCACGACAAATGTAAATGCAGTATACTAAAATATAATTTCTCTGTCTTGTTGCTGCTCTCATACATAAATAATATGCACAGAGATGTATACATGATAATTAAAGTTTGATTCGTTGATAGACTGGGTGTATATTACAAAATGTGAATTTGAAAGAGAGAGAGAATCTCTTTGTCTAGGTTTGGATATGATTAAATTACAGAGGAAGGGACATTTTTCCTGAGTAGAAACTCAACATTCTGTCTAGAAGTAGAATTTAAATTTACAAATTTACACTTAAATCAGTTAATCTTTTCATTTCTTATGTTATTTTAATTACAGATATTGTGATTGCTTTGCCAATGGTGACTTTTGCAACAACTGCAACTGCAATAATTGTTACAACAATCAGCTTCATGAAACGGAGCGATTTAAAGCCATTAAGGTAAAAAAAAAAAGAAAAAAAAGTACAGTACACATTGGTATCAGCTTCATGTATGAAAAATATAGCAGTATTGTTTTTTCCATTAGTTACGGTATTTGAAATATGTTATTTTTAACCTAAATAAAGCAAAGTGTTGCCTCTGTTTTATTCTCTACATAAAGAAATTCAGGGATTTCTTTCCTTCCTTTTATAGAACTTCTGATACTTTGGATTAAAACTAGTGATGTGCTGACTGAATGATAATTTTTATTCTTGGAAGGAAGTATTCAAACTCAAATTTAATTTCAGAAAATTTTTTCACTTGAAGGAAAATTTATTGTATCCCAAAGTCGGAGAGTAGTTAAAGGAAAACAAATTATTACTATCAAAATTATTATTCTCATTGACAGATCTTCTGCAGTTGGCTGTGTTAGTCTTTCTGGTTGACCTATGCAGCAATGCAAAGTTGGCTCTTCTGGCAGTGACACTGAACCCTACACTAGTGAGAAGCAGGTTGCTTCTACATTTGGAGACTGATTTTATTAGTGGAATAAAGAATAATATGTGGACTAATTTTTGTGTGTATATCAAACTGCACAATCTGGGCAATAATTTAATCTAATATGTATGTTATGTTTTGTAAGTTTTAAAGTGATAATGAAAAGTCTTATTCTACTGCTAATGCTTTAAGGATATATTAATGGCTTTGTACTTCTTGTATGCAACTCTCCAGAACTCTTTTTATATCATTCACGTCATTTCGGGATTGTACAAGACGTTGATCTAATTAGAGTTAAAGCTTTGTCACATCCAACCAGTCAAAGCCTCAGCAGTTTTTGCTGTCAATATGCAACTAGTTTTCAAATCAGATGCTCGTCTGTAGTTCAGCTGATGGGGTTATTGGTGTCTGAGCACTCCTTTCACTGCTATAGATGGCATCTTGTAAAGCATAAGATATGTTGTTTGTCACTGATGAAAGCATGCCTGTGCCATCCGTAAATATTGTACATAAAGGGCATATAACCTCTTTAACCTGCTTTTTAGTAGTCCATGGCATTGCAAGGTCTTGGGACCTAATTAAAACCTGCTCTTCCAATCCAATGCTGATTTCAGTGAATGGTCTTTGTATTGGGCCATTAATAAAAGAAGATATGTTTAAAACTTCCAACAGGTATGTTACTGTGTATACAAGGGTTCTTTCTTCACTGAGAACTTTTTATTTCTGGTTAAAGTAGCATCAGCAGTGAAAGAAAACCGGCCCCAAGAGAATAGTAAATGGGTCATTTAGGTTATTCCATAAAAACAATGTAAGTTGCTTCCCGTGGTAGAGCCAAGTCAGCTTAGTGTTTTGGAATCTTTGAATTCCATGGAAGACTCCTTTGTCCATGGGCTTCATACTACCAGAGTGGGAAGTAAGAACTTCTTTGTTAAACGTTGGATCACAGTCATTCCAGTGTTTAAAAACATTTCTTCAAATTTCTCATAATCTAGCAATTTTTGTTTTAGGCCTGTCTTGATAGAAACCCAGAAGCTTTCTTACCAAAGATTGGGAAAAGGAAACTAGGAGAAATTAAACCTCACCATAACAAAGGATGTAATTGCAAGCGCTCAGGATGCCTCAAGAATTATTGTGAGTGCTTTGAGGTGAGTCAGGTGAACTTTCCTCTCATCAGTTACTACCTTAACATTGACTATATTCTGTAACTAGTAGTTGCTAAAAATAATCAGTTCTCTTCTTTCTTTGGATTTTTCATCATAAAACTTTTTGAACATAGGAGGCACAGTCTCTTTCTTGTCATGTCTTTAAAGAACTGAATCTGGCTGAAGTTGGTCAGCTAAAATTTTCAGTATCAGGAGCTCTCAGCCAGTGCCTTGCTCCAGAAGAAACAAGGAATGGTTTTCTGCTAATCCTGGTAGTTTCTTTGCATCCATGGTATTTCGCTATCTTGCAAAGTTATCCACAAATTGAGGGGAGGAGTGATTTGTCCATGTACAGAACATCAGTCTCCACAGAGAATCCATGGAAAAAAACCTGTCTTGCTTCCTTACTGTATTGATACTGATGGTCTCGCTCTGGGAGTATCCAAGACCAGCACATCTAGAATAAGTCCCTGGTGGTATAGCTCCAATGGTTGCTCAAATGTGTGTTTAATTTAAGATTTATACAATTTTTATTTTAAGTATTCTGTATTTGCCAGGCTAAAATTATGTGTTCCTCTATTTGCAAATGCATTGGTTGCAAAAATTATGAAGAAAGTCCAGATGAAAAAAACCAGTTGAATGTGCTAAACTACATGGACATTGGAAATAATGAAGGAAATAGCCCAGTTTTAACATCAACATTCGAAACATTACCAAAATTGAAGAAAGACAGGTGAATATTTGGAAACAGCAATGGATAATCCATTGGTCTGACTTCGTTAATTTTTCATGTAACCATTACCATAATTATCTAAGAGTTACTAAAATGACAGATGGCTTATATACAAGCAATTACTTCACATAGCATTTGCCATTTTGCTTCTACAAATAAAAAAATATCTAAAGGAGAGGCTATAACTATCCTTTAAGAATATAGTATACAGAGTTCAGGGATATATGTATTAGTTCTGCTTACAAAACATCAGTTATTTATGTACTGATCACATATTTCATTCTATCAATTTTTTCCCCCTTAGCTTGATGTTTTTCCTTCAGTTTCTCTGTTCTTAAATTTTTCTGTGTTCAATCATTCATTTCTAACAAAACCTTGACCAAAGAAGTACTAAGAAAATTATGTTATTAATATGTTTGCAATGTTCAGTTAATAAGCATATTTATATCACTGCTTCTTTCCCATCTCCGCTTCCTTTTGTCCGCTTCCTTTTGTCCGCTTCCTTTTGTCCACTTCCTGTCAATTTCATTTGTGTTGGCAATTTGGATTGTAAAATATTCTAAGAAGGCCGTACTATCCTGATGTTGTTATGCTTTCTAACATAGTTGTAGCCTAATCTCTATTTTTGGTTGGTTTATAGTCATTTGCCTAGTAAATAGAAACACTTATTAATAACAATTAAAATTAATTAAACCACCTCTTAATTGATTTTAGGGAGCTTTACTCCCAGCTCCAAAATTTTCAGTTTGCATACATCATTTTCTTTGCTTCTTTACATCAACAATTACCTTGAAATTCTTATCTTAATTCCATTTTTAAAATGCTTTCTGATGATCTATTTTTAAAATATTTTAATAATTTCTGCTGTTGGTACTGTATTGATGGGGTAGATGGTGCCAAGTTATGCCTTTGCTTGAATCGCACAGTAGGATGAGTTATGTTATTAATATAGTAGAATAAGTTAATGACTGGTAGTTTCAAGAGTTTATTCAAAGCAAGGCTGCTAAGGTGCCATTCAGGGAATCCCTGAGGAGCTTGGTGCTGTTTACTTTAACAGCAGTAGACTGAATTTACATTGAGTACCTCCTAGACCCTGACCAAGCCTTTTTAATACATTTCCTTGTATGTGAGGCAGGATCTGACTACTGCACGCAGATGGAGGAAGAGGCTTGTTGTATAACATTTCTCTGTCTGCACCTGTTGGGCAGTATTTGCATAGATTAATTACGTAGTGTGAACACAGTCTTCCATGTGATAAATTAGAAAAAACTCAGAAGCAATCTGTTAGAAGCAGAAGCTATTCAGTGTAGAAGACTGAAATTCCTACAAGGATGTATCTTACAGTAACAGTGCAGCTACTCTGATTCAGCTCTGTGCATTCCAACTCTTAACTGAGTTTCACAGTTTGTATTTTAAATTATTTTGTGTATTTAAAATGGAGATATTTCATACTAGTTTCTTTTCCCCTGTCAGGCAACCAGCTGTATGTATATCTTGGGAAGAAGTGAAAGCAGTATGTGCTTGTCTCCTGGTGCAAGCTGAAGAGGCAGAGAAAAGAGGTTACTCTGTCTGTCTAGCTGAGCGGATGATTATGGAGGAATTTGGGACATGTTTATCCCAGATCCTACGTGCATAATTAAAATCTAAAGCACTGAAAGTTGAATAACGTTCAATGTATTATAAAGCCAATAAGTTTTACTGTTGATATGTTGCCATAGTCTCCACAATTTTGCTACTTAATCATCTTACTTTGATCTTTCATAGGAATAATTTCATTGACTTCAGCTGAATTCTTTCTGAATTATGCTGGTGTAAGTGAAACAGTGTCACATCCAGCATTTTTCTGAGTAACTTAATAATGTAGAAAGCTTATAATATTTTCTACTAAAACAGATTTTCTCTGTAGTTAGGGCTTTCTGGGCCGATTCTTCAGTCTTTACCTTAGACTCTTATTAAAAGTAAGTTTAACTTAAAATGACTTTATTGGATGTTTATATGAGTGGAGATGCAGTAAAAACTGAGTAAGCATTTGCTATCTTAGTTTGGTTATTTTATGAATTGTGAAACAATTCCATTTCCAGTGGTAGTAGGCAGATCTCCTAAGTTTAGCTTTGGGTCTTCTCTATTTTGGCAACTTATTTCTGCTGTCTGCAGATGTGCTATTTTTGGAAAACAGAGCAATGTTGCCAGTAGGTTTGGTATCTACTGTTGGGAAAAAACCCACACCAGACTTTGTTCAACATTCAATTTGTTAGACAGATGAGCTTCATAAAGAATAGGAGGAAGATGACCTCCTTTTTACTCCTACTGTAAAGTACAAGAGTTTGTGGTGGGAAAATCTTTTATGTACCTAGCATTTAGAATTGAAGTTTGCTGAATCCTACATTTGCAATCCAGTTTCCCTTAAAGTTTGGCATAGCTTTTGTTTAATTATTCATTTTTCTTATGTGGACATTTTTCTGTGCTACATTTCTTCTTCCCATTCTCACTGTTGGGATAATAGTAGATTTTGTTTTCTCTAACAGGAGTAAGCTATCTGCTACCTTGTTTCTGGAAAAGAAAAAAAAATTAAAAATTGTCATCTAAATGAATTGACAGATTATATAAAAATTAATGCTCTGGTTTTAGACATTTTATGCTAAGTTAATGATATATGCTTAGATATTTTTTACATTTATGCTTAAAAGAATAAAGATATTCTCCATGTCATGTTGATTCATGAAAAATTCTTGCCAGGTCAGCAGGTGAGACTGCACGCTATTTTAAAATTTTGTTTAACAAGAGGTAGGCGGGTTTTTTATTAGTGGTAGTTGATATGTGAATGGATTGCATTTTATATTTTTGTTTTTAACAACTGCTGCTGGAGATTGCTGAAGGTCACAGGAGAAAATGGATTCTCAAAGTGCTCCATAAGTGATATGGCATCATCTGTACACTTCACCCCTTCCTGGGCCCTTCAATTCCTAAGATGATTTCTCTTGGTTTTTGGAATTAATACCTACCTAAAGGCATCATCTTAAAAAGTATTTGTCCCCAGAGAGAGTTACTATAAGGTCATAAATCAGAAGAGCACACAAGGGCTGTAGATTCAATAGGCACTCCATAAGGAAGCAAAGCATGAAGAAAAGAAGAAACCAGCCTGTATTGCTAAATCATGTCTTGAAATCAAATCTCAGAAATCAACTCACCAAAATTCCCAGTGGAGGTGAGGTTCAGTAGGATTAACACTAGTAAACAAGAAACTAGGGTTAGGACTAGTGACGTAAGTATGGATTAAAAATAGCAATTAGGAATAGAAATGCAAAATAAAATTAAAAATTATTGGGAGGAGTGGGAAAAGATAAATACATTTTAAGAGGAACTGTTAGAATCGTTGAAAAACTGATTTCAGTGTAATACGGTCTTATCTTCAGATGCATCTTAATTTGAATACACACAGCAGGAGAAAATGCCATAATATAAAATGGCAAGTTATTAAACCCAAAAGAGAGATGAGCTCAAATGATGAGGAAAAAACAATTAGGAAGAAAAATCATAAGATTTTGACTAGTCAAGAGGCTGGAAAATAATAAAGAAAGAGGAAAAAATCACAGGGAAAATTTAAAAGAAATAATACAGAGAATTAAAATGGAATTAGAGTGGGAAAGTTAAGAAAATTCTACCACCAAAAGTAAAGGGTAGGAGTGTAGGGCAGAGACACAAAGAGCATAGTAAGGGAAATGAATGAAGAAGACATGAGCTACAGCTTTGAGCAACATCCCTAGGATCTCATCTCTGATAAACATGATATATATAATGCTGAGACTTTCACCCAGGGTGCCAGCTAAGAAGCCTTGAGGGAAGGCTTCTGCATTTTCTGCATAAATTTTGAAGTCACTGTATAAATGAGATGGGCATAAATGAAATTAATATCAATTTGATAATAAAAAATACAAGGCACTAGAATGTGTAACAGTTTACACTGAAGCAACAAAAAGCCAACTCCTAGGTCTAAAAAGCTGAAATTAATTATCTTTTTCATTATAGAGAGGTAAAACCAATTTGATTTAATATTTTTTATATTACAGATGGTATAAACTCAGTCTGTAAAAACACTTCCAGGCTCTGTGGTGACTAGGATTGTAATTATATTCTGAAAACAAAAAATAAATACAAAGCAGTTGTTGGTAATATATAATGTAATAGACAAGCCTAGCAGAAGCAATTTCTATAATTAACAAACTGAAAAACTCTGTCAAAGAGGGTTATATATTCAATAAAGAAAGCTAAAACTAGTTTTGTGCTCTTAGAATTAATACTTTTTGTGCTCAGTGGTGAAATTATTTGAGAACAACATTGACACAGCCAGAGATTTCTTCCTGAAACAGGAATCAGGTAGGAAATATGTATCAGTTTTCTTAACTAAGTGTAGCCATTTTGTACTAAAGAAAGGTTTGGTTTCATAACAAATGTGAAAGCTGTCTTGGGGAAAAGTGCACCAGAAATCCAGTCCTAGGTAGATCAAGGGGTTGACAGCTGTACAGAAAAGATTGAGAAGAGAAATTTCAACTGAATAGAATCTGAACATGTGGGTACTATATTAGGAGGAAAATAGCTTTTCAAATAAGTTAATAATTTGCCTAATGAATGGAACTTCTTCAAATGGCTTTACGTGAACAAAAAGAGCTAAGCAGAATTGCCTTCAGTCACTGCTGCTTCATCTAGCAAAAGAAGACCTGGCCCCAGCAAATAAATAAATAAAAAGGAAAAGGATAGCTAAGAGGTGAAACATGGATAGCTCTCTTTATAGCAGCTATCGTGCTGTTCTTGGTAATGGATCTTTCTTCCTTTTTATAGTATTTTATAATTTGTTCAATTTCTGAATGTGACATTATGATATATCAGAAATATATGATATTCATGTTTCTAAGGAGACAAGCAGGAATTAAAACCAAGCAAGCCCATGGATTCATAACTCCATGAACTACTCACATTTTAACCTTGCAGATAAAACACAAAGACCTTTTTGAAACTGGCAATGTGTCAGTCCCATCTGAAAATAACAAGAAATATTCATCCTTTAAAAATAGGTAAGGATAGAGATTATTGTGATGGGTACAATCACAAAGCTACTTAAAGCAAATGTTCTCATCAAATGTCATTTTTCTATTTCATTTTTTACCTATGGGTATATCAGACAGTACTCTAAAGGCTTGGTAAGCTGTTGTTAACATCTTCAGTGCAGAGACCGGGGGTCAGCATTAAAATTATTTCAGAGAGGTCTCAGACACTTCTAAGAGGTCTCTCTTGGCTCATAACATGCAGTTCAGCTGAAGAATGTTGTAATGTGGTATGTGAGACCTTATTTAGAGGTATGGATTGGTACAGAATAAAAATTACGTGGGGAAGTGAATGTCTCGTATATATATTGGAGGAGAGAAGCGAAACACAATACAATCCTCTCCATGAGATCTTTACATAAAAATTGAAAGTTGCTATCTGATGCCTTCCCTATTAGTTAGGTTTGGAGTTTGTCCTTGTGTGATTAGGGCAGGTGTCATCAAATTTGGTCAACTGTTCTTAAGGATCTTAGGGATTAAATGTTTTCCTTTCAATCTACAGATTAAAAAAATTGTAACACGTTCTGACAGGAGACCCCTTCTCTTTTTAGACTACTTGGTCCATTTGAGAAGCTGACATATATGTACAGAAGAAGAAAAGGGTGAATCTCAAAAGAGCCCCAATTTTAATAGAGAGCAGGATGCAGAGGAACATGAAAGCAAATGGAGGTATGAGAGACACACCTGGGAAAGAATGTCAGCTGGAGCAAAGTAGTGAGGTGTAAGAAATAACTTCTATATTTGTTTTGCATCAGTTTGAGGCAACGGGAGGAAAAAAGAAAGATGTGAATTATATGGTGAATCATTTATTCATTTCTTACAGCTATGAAAAAACTTAATACTGTTCTAGGGAATATTAGAAAAGATATTTTTAGTAGAGAGAGGAAAATGTTTGTATTATTTTATAAAATGTTGTTAAATCTTCATTTGATAAACTTAATTTGGAACAGATGCAGTTCTCAGGCTCCTGGGATGAATGAGAATGGAATATCTGTCTTTAGGTGGAGAGAACAAAGGAGTTTGATTTAGTCTAGGCAAATAAAGGCTGAGCAGAGATATGATTCCTCATTATAAATAAATTCAGGGGATAAATATCAAAGAGGGATAGAAACTGTTAAAGATAAAGGATACATATCACTTAAATTCGGAATGGAAAGTAAGTTTTCCTAACCATTCAGAGAGTAACGTTCTGAAATGGTTTTCCAGATAGGATAGTGTGAGCCAGGAACCTGAACTATTTAAAAATGGAACTTCAAAATTGCAAAATTAAAATGGAGTTCCTGGAAGACAATAAATTATGATACAAGGCTTTTGGTGTCTATATATTGGCATATTCAAGGCATTTTGAAAGGAGAGACAGTCGATTATGCCATATTTCCCTTGCATGAATCTCATACTTCAGGGCTTTTGCTAGTCACCTATGGCACCCAGAAAAATATTTCTTCTCCTTGATATGTCATTCTTGGAACCCCTAAGTACTGAACACTAGCAAATGCTGAGGCAAAATGCAGGCACCTGCATTTTGTTCACCTTCCTAGAGATATTAAATTCCCCTGTTTAAATGCTCAGGCTTGAATTGATCAAACTTACTTTGGGATCATGAAAGAATTTTCAACCACATGAGATAGAGAATTTTTTTAGGATCCTCTATGAGGATCATTTATGGTTTTTAATGTTCTGCCAATTCAAAGATTTACTTGATGTTGATGCTCTCAGTTTCTGATTCTTTCTGTAGCATGGTATTGTTTTGAATCTCTGGATTCATGTGTAAAATGAAGCACAAGAAAGTGCTGAGAAGTGTTTGGGGAATGTGAAGTAGATGTTCTGTGGTCCCTTCTAAACTGTACACAGATGTTGCTTATTGTCAACGAGGGACTGGGTTTGAAGATCGAACCCTGTGTGCCTAAATTCCACACCAACGAAGTGCATGGTACCTGAGCAAGAAAAGCAGAAGAGCTCTGGTGATTGTAATAAGATCAGCCTACAGTCTACTTGTTGCCAGACATGTCCATAGTGATGAAGTAAATACGATGTCAAACCAGGAATTCAAATCAGTGAGTGAGGATCAGCAGGTTGTATAACCAGGCACAGATATATCTATGAAGTAGCTCAGGGAGGAGCAAGGCCTGAGCTTAAATGCAGCACCTGAGTGAAGTGGGGAGGTCCCCAACAAGGCTTCTCACAGCTCTTTCTCACACAAGTCTGATCCAAGGCTACAGCTGTGCCATATCAGAGCTGGCCTCCAGCACAGGCAGCCAAACCCCTAGGGGAAGAGGTTGCAGTCTGTTGGTGTATTGGGGTCCTGAGGTATGGTCAGAACAACAGATTTATTGTGCTGCTCCAGGTTCTGTTGAGTAGGCAGAGACTATAAAGCAGGTATGCCTTTTTCTCCCTCTCAAATAAACAGCTTGTCCCCATTTTACATTTTTACCATTGTTCTCAGCTGTATTAGGGTTTGGGTTTTGTTTTGGGGGGGGTTTGTTTTTTTGTTTGGGGAGTGGGGGGGTACAGCCTTTGTCAGTGACCCCAGTAAGTCAACACATGCCTTTTCACTATCTTTTCAGTCTTCACCCAGAGGGAGTTCCGGATACTCCCTTTTCAGTATTTTATATCTAGAAAAATTTCTCCTGTTACTGTCCTATTAATTTAGCCCCACGTTAAGTTTGGCCAGCTGATTTTTTCCCCTTCCACTGTCTGCAGTATCTGGCAATTTCTCGCACCCTGTTGGGTTAACCCTGGCCAGGTCTGGCCTTCTGTATGCATACCTTAACAATTAATAAGTTTACCGAAAGTGATGAACTTTGTACTGATATAAAATTATTATATTCATTGCATTCTATTTTACTGCATTGATAGTGGTAGCAGTCATTTCTTATTGCATGATAAAACTCTAGTGTCATAATTTAATCCCTGTGTTTAGGTGATTTTTGTTTACATTTTTCAGTTGCAGGAATAAAAAAAAAAAAGAGAAAAAAGAATGACTATACCTGATGTCGTGACTGTTCTATGTATGTTTGGTACTTCGGGCGTGTCTGTATTTCTGCTTCCGAGGTAAAGGAATGGTAAGTCAGCTCATTCTGTAGAGCTACTTGTAATCAATAGAGTGCATGGGCAACTATACACAAATACTCTTCATTCCAACTGTTGCAGTGTGGCAACCTGCTGTGGCATATTTTATGTATGTTGCTTATTCATTATAGTTCTTTTTTACAATCATAGTCAATAACTAATTAAGCTATGTCAGGCAGGCCTTCTGAGAGGTGCCAATAATTAACAAATTTACTAATTAATTGCACACCACAGAGTTCTGTTTACAGAAATGATGTGGTTTGTAGCTAAGAAGCTAAAGAGGGACTTCAGAGACCTGAGTTCATTTCTCAGCTCTGCTACATGCTTCCTGGCTGGTCTTGAGAGATTCACTGAATTTCCATGGCCTTGATTCAGGAAAATGTTTGCGTGAATACTGAATAATAAAGTCAAGCATGTTGTCAAGGACCTACTTGAATCAGGACTCTTGGAAGTGGGATGACAGGCCCCTCCATCCCCCTTGTTTTCCTTTAGTCTGCCAGTTATTTAAGGCTCAGTCCATAACCCATCCAAAGTCTCTCCATTTACTTCAGCAAGCTCTAAGGCAGGTCTTTAGAAAGAATAAGGAATATCAGACCCTGAGCAGGTACTTAACAAAACAGGGCCCTGATCCCAGCTGGGGCCTCTACTATAACATAAATTATAAAAATACTGCTAATATGTTTGGGAAAAGAAGAGGTGTACAGTGAATTTGCAAAACCCAGTAGCTATCCTATAAGCATACCCCAAAATAATGCTTTCATAAATCTTCATTACAGTGTGGATATTTGCCATTCAGTATTACCCACTTCAGAGACCAAATGTGACTCATTATTAAATTACTTCAATCTGTGCTGATGTAGAAGCACCCCTGACACATCTCTTTGTGAGTCATTTCTTCAGAGTAATTGCATTAGTAATAGCCAATTACACAGCAATCTTATGTTCCTACAAAATTAAGGTAATTACTGTAGTTAGAAACATATCCCTCTATATTCTGTCCTAGCAAGGAAGCTGGTAAAAGGCAATGTAATGCTTCAATTCTTTGTAACAAGAGAAACATTAAGGTATAATTATATTATTGATGTGGTGTAAGAGAAGTTTTCATGTCTGAAAGGAGCATGGAAACAAAATCATAGTTTGAAGCTACAAATTCCTAGTTCATAAAGAGGGAAAAAAAGATCTTTTACATTTAGGTTCCTTAACAAGTATGGAGGAAATGTATTTGAAATAAGTGAATGAGTTTGTGTTCTGTACTTTGAAAGTAGTAGATGTCTATCTTTGAAGTAGATTCATTACGTAAAAGCTACATTTTTCTTTGAACTGGATTGTCCAGAGAAGCTGGTATGGATTTATTTTTATACTGAAGTGAATAGGTATTAATTTGTTCATATGGCAAACCTCCTGAATACTAGTGTCAGCTTCTAATTAGTCTGCATGCTATAGAATTTAGTTTGTGTTTTAACTTTCACCTTTCTTTGTGTCTTTGAAGGAAATCTGACATTTCACATTTTCTCTAATTCAATATTAGATTTTAATGTAACAGCTGAGGAAGAACAGACAGGCCATTCCCTGTAAACTTAGCTAAGTAATTAAATCCTAAATAGTCTAGAAGTGATACTGAAAAGCCAATCTCTTCACAGGTATTATGCAGTGTCAAAATTCATAGACAGAGAGTGCTACCAGGTCATTTGAGAGTGGCAGTTTGCGTTTGGGTGTGGGCTGATGAAAGCGTATTGCATGATATAACCTCCTTGCAGGTTTTAGCTTCTATTGCATTAATGTGCCATGTTTGAATTGCTGAGTGCAAGCTGATGGCCCTGGAGTAGAAAAGAAATGTTTATTTGTGGAATATTTCTGCTATATATGATATACAAAACTGATAAGAATAACATGGTGCTCCAAATTGCTTTGATTACAAAGGTAAAGCCCAGCAACTGAGTATGGATTTTTCAATTAATGTAGCAGAATATGAGAAAATCAAGCATCAGGTTAAGCTAAATTCCTTTGATGTAAGGATCTTAGCAAATATTGTATATAGTTGCTATTTATTAATAATATTCATGGTGAATGAAGTGGCTCCTTTAAAATGTCTAGAAATGAGAAATCTTATGGGATCAGAGTAACAACTTTAAAAGCATCTTTTTTGCAAGAAGAGAAATTGTAGAAGAAAATGTTGTCTTTTTCTGTTTCATACCAACAGGACTGGGGACAATGGAAAGCAACTTCAGTGGGAAGCTGTCCAAATTTACAGTTTTTTCACATTTTTATATAATTAATCCAACATCATTTCATTGCATATTTTTTCTCTTCTGTCTTCTTAAGAAGCCTATTAAGATGTACATACTGTCAAAAGCAGTAACAGGCAGTCCTCAAGAGAGATTCTGGCTGTAGTGAGT
Source organism: Theristicus caerulescens (assembly GCA_020745775.1). Taxonomy (NCBI): domain Eukaryota; kingdom Metazoa; phylum Chordata; class Aves; order Pelecaniformes; family Threskiornithidae; genus Theristicus; species Theristicus caerulescens. The sequence goes on along the minus strand of CM036564.1, from coordinate 21,638,047 downwards.
ATAATAACAATAATAATAATCGTCAGAGATTACTGCAGGTCTGCCATGATTTGGAAGCTGTCAATGCTAGTGCAGATATAATTATGGAAAAGGTATAAGTGATACATTGTCAGAGTCTAGTAATCATATCTGAATTGTTAATAGAGATTGGTTAGGCACTACTATTTAAAAACTTAGAAAACTAGCAACAAAAACTTTAGTATTTAAGATTATCTGTTTTGTTGTTTGGGTGTGTGTTTGTTTGTTTTTAATCAAGTGGAATGCAGTACTGCTCCTTTGTCTCTGGGAGTATGTTTGTGTTATTGATCATTTCTATTGTTTGTTCCAGTCACAGTAGTGTTTCAGTAACAGTGCGCATCAAAACTGGGACCATTGTACTAATGCAGCAAGAGAAAATCTCCCTGTAAAGAGCATGGCCTAGCTCACTGGTGTAAATGGGAAGTATATGGGAAGTAAGTGAAAACAAATGTTATGAGATCTGTTTTTTCAGTCTGGGAAGTTTTGAATTTTCAAGCAACTTTTCAGTTTAGAGCCGTAAGTATCAGACTGTGTGCTGCTTCACAGACTGACCCTGAGAAACCCAGTTTTGCAATTTTCTGATTATGCACTTACTAAGTACTGAGAAAATTGGAGATAAACAGGTGAATACAAAATAGACTTCTTCACTGGAAGTGAATATGCGTGTATACACACCACTTTTTTTTTTTTCCTTCGGTAGAAATGAGTAGGCATTCATCTTTTTTTTGGTCACTTCTATGTTTTAACATTTTTGCTCCATTTAAGAAAGGATTTTTTTGGAGCTTCACACTGTTTTACTAAGAATCTGTCTTGTAGAATCACTTTCTTCGGTTTTACAACTTACAAATCCCTTTTCTTTGCTCCAAGTGGATATAAGCACATGTAACAGCTGTGTTCTTTATTGGAACAAGAGATGGAGTGTTGAAAAAATTTCTTCCTTGGGAGCTGTCCTTGCAATTGAAGCTGCTAGTGGGATTTTCATAGCCAAATGGGCCATCTTGTATATGTTCTTTTCTGAATTATAGTACTGGGACAGGCAATAAGGAAAGATTTTCCTTTCTGATGCAGGGGCAGGATTGACCAGTCAGTAAAATCAGTAGAAGTCTTTCCCTTGACTTCAGTCAGTTATGAAAGGTCTTATACATGGACTTGCCTATACCCTGCTTTACATCTCACCCACACATAGCTCTGTGTCTCTTGGAGATAAAAATCTTGTATTTGTGCAGTGTCATTTGCTGTTTCCTTTAGCTCTGCTAAAAGAAATAGTGAAAAATCAAGTCCAGTAATTTTTCCTGCTTTGCTAGAGCATAGAAGATAGAACAGCTGCATGGTAAAAGTGGCAACAAACTTCACTGAAGGCAGAACTGAGAGCCAAGGCACTATTTGGAAGTACCAAAGGCCAAGGCATGTATCAGGAAGCAACAGCAGGCTATGCGATCCTAGATGATTCTTTCAACTATAAGCTATGCAGAGATGGTGAAAATTATCATAATTTGTTACAATTATAATATATTAAACTTAGACCAGGGCACCTGGATTTCACTTTTATTCATGTATGTTACCATTGTGCCTAGGACCCTTGTAGTGGAGTAGGACTAGGACCCTCTTCAATGGCAGAAATTCCATCAAAATCCCATCATAGTAAATTAAAAACTAAACCAAAAAGAGATGATTAAAGAACATTGTAAACTAGTGTCAGCACTGCAGTAGAGAAATGGTAAGATGTCACAGAGAGAGAGCAGAACTCAGCTCAGTGTTTGAAACTTATACCATCTTCATACCCAAGCACAGACCACAACTGTTTGTAAGTTCATAGCAATATAAATAATTTGATATGTTTTCTGGAAGTGAATGTAGCAGCTGTCCTGTGTCAGTATGATGGGTGAGTAGCTGAGGCAGCTTTTCAGTGGGTAATTGACAAAATTTAACATTTGCACAGAAAAGATCAGAAACATCCTGCTTGTAAGATGCTGTTATTTTTTCTAGATCTTATGCAAGAATCTAGCATATTTTTAGGAAGGTTCATGAAATTGGCAGCAACGATATCCATTAAATACCTGTTCAGATTTCTGAGCTCTGTTGTAGTGAAGTTGAAGAAGAAAGCAAACACTATAAGTTTCATTGAATTAAAAGATATGAAATAGTAACAGAAGAGACATATCTTCTTATTAATGTTTCTGGCAATTATCTGAATGAGGGATAGGCACACTATGTTGTTTAATGTCTTTTTAAAGATAATGTGATCACTTGTGCATGTTGTGTTGTAGGAGATATTCGGCACCTTCTGTGTTGTGAGAATCACAAAGACTGTGTCTACATGGAGACACCTCATTCTCTTTAGCAGCCTAGCTTGTGAGAGTGATAGGCCCAGGCACAGAGAGAAGCTGAATATAATTTGTGGAGTTGAATGAATATTGTAGCATCACATAAGACAGGTTTTAGAAAGAAGCTCTTTGAAGACAGCAAAGAAATGTTTATCTGATATTTTGAATACTGTTGCTTCCCACAGACAATTATGAAAATCATAAGGGGAATTATAAGCTTTTCATTTACGTACATTGTCTCTTGTGCATAATGTCAGGAAAAAAAAAACAACCATGAGCCATATTAGTAAGCCTTTAGCTTTCATAGCTTCCAGATGTAACTTTAATGAGATAAAATGAAGATTCATCTTGGAACAAGCTGATTTAACACTTTCTGGCTTTAGAGAGACTTACACTGTGACATTTACACTGTGACGTTCAGTCTTCACTGGCAGCCAGGCTTACTGCACCTACCAAGTACTGGAACGCAGAAGAGGGCTGGGGAAGTGAAGGCCCTCCCACTGTAAGCGAAGAGCAAGTTCGAGACCACCTGATAAAACTAAACAAACAGAAGTCTATGGGACCTGATGACATACATCCCAGGGTCCTAAGGGAACTGGCTGATGTAGTTGCAAGACCTCTCTCCATCCTATTTGAAAAGTCATGGTAGTCAGGTAAGATCTCCAGTGACTGGAAAAAGGGTAGCATCACCCCTATTTTTAAAAAGGGTAGGAAGAAGGACCCAGGGAATTACAGACCGGTGAGCTTCAGCTCTGTGCCTGGGAAGATCATGGAATGGGTCCTCATGGAAGCAATGTTAAGGCACATGCAAGACAAGGAGGTGATCCAAGTAAACCAGCACGGATTCACTAACGGCAAATCGTGCCTGACCAATCTGGTGGCCTTCTATGATGGAGTGACTGCAACAGTTGATAAGGGAAGACTGATCGATGTCATCTACCTAGAATTCTGTAAAGCCTTTGACACAGTCCCACACGACATCCTTATTGCTAAATTAGAGAGATATGGATTCGAAGGGTGGACTCTTCGATGGATAAGAAATTGGCTGGATGGACACATCCAGAGAGTTGTGGTCAATGGCTCTATGTCGAGGTGGAGACCCGTGACAAGTGGTGTCCCTCAGGGCTCTGTCTTGGGACCAGTACTGTTCAATATCTTTATCAATGACATAGACAGTGGGATAGAGTACACCCTCAGCAAGTCTGAGGATGACACGAAGCTGAGTGGTGCAGTTGACACACCTGAAGGACGGGATGACATCCAGGGGGATCTGGACAAGCTTGAGAAGTAGTCCCATATGAACCGAATGAGGTTCAACAAGTCCAAGTATAAGGTCCTGCACCTGGGTCGAGGCCATCCCAGACATGAGTACAGACTGGGAGAAGAACGCATAAAGAGCAGCCACGCAGAGAAGGACTTGGGGGTCGGGGTGGACGAAAAGCTGGATATGAGCCAGCAATGTGCACTAGCAGCCCAGAAAGTCAACCATATCCTGGGCTGCATCAGAAGAGGCGTGGCCAGCAGGTTGAGGGAGGTGATTCTCCCCCTCTACTCTGCCCTTGTGAGACCCCACCTAGAGTACTGCATCCAGCTCTGGAGCCCTCAGCACAAGAAAGATGTGGACCTTTAGGAACAGATCCAGAGGAGGGCCACAAAGATGATCAGGGGGCTGGAGCACCTCTGCTGTGAAGACAGGCTGAGAGAGTTGGGGTTGTTCAGCCTGGAGAAGAGAAGGCTCCAGGGAGACCTTATAGTGGCCTTCCAATACTTAAAGGGGGCTTATATAAAAGAGGGGGAGAGAGTCTTTATAAGGGCAGATAGCGGTAGGACAAGGGGGAACGGTTTCAGACTAAAAGAGGGGAGATTTAGATTAGATGTTAGGAAAAAATTCTTTACTCAGAAGAGGGTGGTGAGGCACTGGAACAGGTTGCCCAGAGAGGTTGTGGATGCCTCATCCCTGGCAGTGTTCAAGGCCAGGTTGGACGGGGCCCTGAGCAAGCTGGTCTAGTGGGTGGCGTCCCTGCCCATGGCAGGAGGGTTGGAGTTAGATGATCTTTAAGGTCCCTTCCAGCCCAAGCCATTCTATGATTCTATGATTTACAGTAGTTACATTCAGTTAACATTTTTTTTATTATTGTTTTTCAGCACGAGGAGATGTTTGCAGCAAGCAGTAGGAAATCTTCATTTTATTTAAAGCAGCTGATGTCTGTGTTTTGGGCTGTAAATCTTCTTTTGATGTTCAGAAAGTTCATTGGTGTTGAACTCGGCCTAAAGTTAAAGAAAAAACCAAAAATGTATGTATTCTCTGGACATTCTGCAGAAAGCAGTGCATGATAATCATATCTATGATTAATTTTCATAACCTATTCTAGCTGCACTGAGGACAAGATCTTTTCTCTGACATAAGCAGGTTTTGGATTTGGGTCTTACATCTGGACAGCAGCTGCTGCAGATATACGTCTGTGTATCTTACAAGGCTTGAATATTGTTCTTGCTGTGATCCAGCCTTGAAAGCATGTACTTAGGTAGTTCCATACTACAAGTTGAAAGCTTAACCTTGAATGTTCTGCATAGGCCCAACAGAACTGTGGCATTTTCTTTCCACAACAGCAACCCAAGTGTAAGGGAGAGGTTGCCTATGCAAGAGAATTGTTTTTACATTACTTTGGTCTATTTTCTTTTAACCTTCCAGCACCATCCGTATAGGCTAAGTCAATGAAACCAAAACTAAGTGTTCGTTTTCTAGGGCTGGCTGAACTGGCATTGCGAACATCCTTTACTTTCCCATTTAAAGCTAGTTTCTGCCATTAATCTTCTGGTAATGATTACTTCTACAGGCACTATTCTAGGAAGATTCTGGAGCTTATATTTAAAGTCCATCTCTGCTACATATGTGCTTAATCACCTTTCTTGCACAAGAATGTTTTCCCTAAACTGTTGACCCAGTCTGCAAACTGATCTCATAATGCTACCAATTTCTGAAGTTTCTCAGAAGCAACTGAAGAACTAGGGATTATCCTGAAGAGTCCCAGGTCTCTTTCTTAGGACTACCCCAAATTCATTTTTGCCCCCATTAAAATAGTGTGAATGTAATCTGTGTGGCCTCACTCCAGAAAAAGAGGAATCTCCAGATTGTGCTGTTGCATTGTAAGACAGTGGTGCTGTATCTCCAAACAATCACTTTCCAACAGTATAACTTTGCTTTGTACTCACAGAGAGGGACTGTAATGTCATAAGTACTGAAGAAATTCTACTTGCTGTAACACTGACGTTGCTCTTTCTTTCTGCCACCTGGCATCATCTCATGCTGTCTCTATGTGGTACTTGCACTACTTCACTGCATCCTTCCCTTGTCAGAGCTGCTCCCATTCCCTGCTGTGATCCAGAACTAATGAACATTAAAACCACTGTGTGTTTTTTTTTTTGTCTTACAGCATATATCACTGTCATGGTTTAACCCCAGCCAGCAACTAAGCACCACGCAGCCACTCGCTCACTCCCCCCTGGTGGGATGGGGGAGAGAATCGGAAGAGTAAAAGTGAGAAAACTCATGGGTTGAAATAAGACAGTTCAATAGGTAAAGCAAAAGCCACGCACGCAAGCAAAGCAAAGCAAGGAATTCATTCGCTACTTCCCATCGGCAGGCAGGTGTTCGGCCATCTCCAGGAAAGCAGGGCTCCATCACGCATAATGGTTACTTGGGAAGACAAACGCCACCATGCTGAACGTCCCCCTTCCTTCTTCTTCCCCCAGCTTATATACTGAGCATGATGTCATATGGTACGGAATAGCCCTTGGGCCAGTCTGGGTCAGCTGTCCTGGCTATGCTCCATCCCAGCTTCTTGTGCACCTGGCAGAGCATGGGAAGCTGAAAAGTCCTTGACTAGTGTAAACACTACTCAACAAGAACCAAAACCTCAGTGTGTTACCAACATTATTCTCATCCTAAATCCCAAACACAGCACTATACCAGCTACTATGAAGAAAACTAACTCTATCCTAACTGAAACCAGGACATAGTCACAGTTCTTTTGGGTGTAGGAAATGCACTCAACTGCTGCTGGCTTTTCTCAACTCTGAATATACAGAAAGATGACCAAACTTCTGATGTGTTTTTTTCCAAGAAATAATTGAATTCTTAGAATGCCACTGGTTTTGGAGGGAGGGCAGTGCTGTGTACTTGGTTAATTTTGCTTTTAGAGAATTCAAATTGTCATAAGCAGCAGAGGCAGAATAATTTTGACCACTTTGAAAAATCCTGCCCCCCATCAAAACAGATTATTTGGATTTGAATTTAGATTTCAGTTGGTGTACCAAACCAAGGAATGGATCCTCTGTGGTGTAAATAATCCTATGGAGTTAGAACCACTTACACCAGCAAAAAAAGGATTTTGCTTTTAATATGATAAAAAGCAATAGATATTTATCTGTAGCTAGTATATTGGTAAATTATGCATATTTTTTCTTTAAAAATTACTTTTTAAAAACACACTGAAGTCCTCCAGCTTAAGCTTGTAATACTGTCTGCCAATGGCAGAGGCATATCTCCTGCTATCTAGTAAAAATGAGAGAGAGAAACAAACAATTCAGGAAAACCATTCCATCAACACAGCATTCAGTTCAACACAACAGATATTAGTGTACTGTGTGTATAAGAGGGAGACTGGATCTGGGCAGAGGAATAATTGTGCAACTGCTTCCTACAGAATGTCAACACCGACTTTAAAAGGCAAGGCTCTGGCCCTGGCTCAGCTAAGCTGAAGGTTATTGCAGTAACCCTGAGTTGAGATTTGCATTTCCTGGGCAATTAGTTAGATTAAATAGTTCAAATTCCTCATGTAGGGTTTTCAACAAAGAAATTATATGGCCTCTGGGTTCTGATTATCACTATGGGACAGAAGATACTGTAGTCCTGTACAGCTTTTTGTGCTTGTAGATTGAGATTCAGCCTGCCTGACTTTAGACATGTATACAGTCGGACGTTTACATTAAGGTAGTTGTACAGGCTCTTTCCACCATCAATGAAGAAGGAGAGCAAAAGCAAGAGAGAGAGGCCTCCAAAGACAATTAACTGATTTCTGGACATATATCTCTCTCTTCATTGATGGTTCGATCTCATCTTAGGATGGGATACATGATCCTCTGGAGGTGCTTCTTTTCCTCTGCCTGGAGAGGAAAATTGGACAAGTGGCTTAGACTAGATAACTGACTTCTCTTTAGCTAAACTTAGGCAAGATGAATTCCAGCCCTGTGTCAACTCTGCCATCTCAGAAATACAGTTAAATAACACCTTTACTAGGCTTTGTGATGCAATTACTTAAGCCATGTATGTGGACTTTTTGGAGGGTGAAAAGTGCATAGCACAGGTCAAAGGAGGATATTTCATATAAAACTTCATGTCTCAGTTCTCTGTATAATACACTCAGCCAAGTCAGGATATCCTGCACTTTTCAAACATCTTCACGTTCTGTACAGTGGCTATAAGAGTATAGATACAGACAGAGAAGAACGTGAGAACTCTGAAAAATCAGTTCTGGGAGCTTGAAGTCAGGTCCATGGTTTGGTGTGATTAGAATTAGAAGATGTCTATCTTATGTTTTGGAGTTTCTTGCCATTGAGGTGCCATCCTCAGTTGTGTATGTACAGTAGAGGTACATTGAATAATCCAGAATATATCTCCCAGAAATCATAAAATGAATAACAATTACAGCATCCACCACAATTACTTATTGCCAGCTCCTTTTCATCTTCAGCGTCTTCATACTTCTGATCACTTCTTTGTGTGGTGTGTTTTGGAGAAGAGTCTTGGTTTGCAGACAGTATTTAGAATGGATACAAGGTCAAGGTAACTATTTGTATGATATCATGACTCATGCAGGTTGGGAAAGGAATCACGTGATTATGGTACCTAGTTATGAGTGGTCAGATGCTTTAGCTGTGATTTTATTCCTCTGAATTGATTTAATTTTGTGAATTTGTGATTCACAAATTCACAAAAAGGATTGTAGTTCCTTGTAGGGGAGTAGGAGGCACCATGAGCTGTTTACAGCTAGAGGTGTGAAAACATGCGATTCTTTGGCTAGAAAGTCTGCAGTTTATATAATCACATGCAAGGTAAACTGCAAGTTCTTTGGAGGAAGGTAGTGGGCATATGATTTCTTTTGTCATATGGCTATTTTGTGACAATAGAGAAGTAATTCATCATCATCAGGCTTGTAAAGAGAAACGAAACTTGTGGCTGAATGGGTTCTCTTGTATAATCACTGTTTGTACATTTATATGTAAATATAGCCTATTTACTGGTGCTATTTAATTGTAGAAAAAACCTATGGTTCTTCAGAAATATCCCATGACCTTAGATGGCAGGAAAAGATGCAGGTAAGATTATTGGCTTGCATCTGAAATCTTTAATTCTTTGCAATTTTTGAAGCACTAACACACATTTAGCTTACAGAATCTTTTTTTCTTTTTTTTATATCACAACAAAATTCTCTTTGGTTTTTCTGGTTTTTTAACCGCCGATCCCTATTTACAAACTTCCAAGTCTATATGGAAACTTTTCAGAGGAACATGAAAAAAAGTTACTGAAGTAATAGCAAACTCTAACAGAATGTCATGGTGGTGTGCTTGGTAAATTTAGAACCCTAACAGAATTAGGTTTTGTAGTAGTGCTAATACTGCTGGAGAAGCCCTTATGGTTGTACTTCTTCAAGCACAGTCCTTTTTAACCAAGACATTAGTGTGACAAGGTTTTACATTATAGCCTTCACTGTTTTGTTTCAGTGGGCCTGGTGCTGGGGTTCAGCGGCAAATCTAATGCAAACTAGATGGACTAGGAAAGCAAAAGTAGTTTTTAATCTATCTCCTTATTCCTTTGCTTATGGACTACCTGCTGTTGGCCTGCACTAGTTTTCTGCCAGCACAGGTTCAAAAGCGTGGAGAAGATATAACTTGCTGCAATTCCATAAAGCTATTCTGACACCTGGAATAACTATGGAAGAATCATTTGCTACTCATCTTGCCTTTCACTGTTCCAATGAGGAAGAGGCAACTGGAATATGGCATTAATGACATCTCAGTGCTAACCAAAGATTATCTCACTTTGAAGAATAATCCTGTGACTGGTTAAATTCACCTTGTGCCTATTGTGTATGCACCTCCAAAATATTTTGATTTCAAGTTGAACCCCTCCAAGATCATTGTAGTAATGTCTCAACCTAGAATAAAACTTCTTAGGCAAGGCTGACTTCAGAAATTAGATACCAGAGGACATACAGTATTATAGCAATGACTCCTAGGTCATCAATCACTCTTTTAAATTGTTCCTGAGATACTGTACATAAATCCGTAAAGTCAAGAGTAGGTCAGATGTAGTCCACAATCCCTAGAGCAAATGCCACCTGAATAATATCTGAAGATACTGAGTAGGTGTACTATTCTCTGTTCTTTAAGTACCTTATTAATTCAAATGTCTTGTTTTCAAAGATATTTGTAAAGGGGCTGCCTACTCCGTGACATTCTGTTGTCAAACAGAAGCAAACTTCACATTCCACTCAATCATTACTCACAAGCGCTTGTCTTTTTCCAGTTATTTAATATAATAAGATGATTGCATACCATGTAGATTCCTATTTACTAGCTGTGACAGGTACACTGCGCCCTTCCCTCCCCCCACCCCCCGCAGATCGGGGCTTTCAACATGGCGATCACCGGCTCTTCGCGCCTCATTTCACGCCTTTTGTGCTCTGCCATGCCCCCAGGCCCGTGCATCCCTCGGCAGGGGGAGCAGGAGGGGCGGGGAGCTTCTGGATTATGACCAGTGATGACCACAGCTCAGATCTAACCCAGGGTATAAATGGGGCGCCGCCGGAGACCGCCTTGGAGCCGTCTTCTCAGAGCAGTGGGTCTGTGTTGGAAACCTCTCCCTTTGGATTGGGACGGCGCCTGATGAAACCTCCCGAAATGGAGTGTCCTCGTCCCCTTCTGGTGAGTGATTTCTTCTGGATATCCTTGAGTGAGCCCTCGCCTCCCCTGTGTGAGCGATTACATCTTCTGGGTACCCACGAGAGGGAGAGTTTCCCCCCTCGTGAGTGTGTGCGCGCGCTTTGGATCGTCACTCTCGCGTGTATTGACGCGTAGTGACAATACCCAAACTGACGCCTCGAACCTGTTATGTGTTAAATGTTATCGCAGTGTTGATGGATTTCAGTTTACCCCTGTTTCTCATTGGTTTCTGTTGTGTGGTTTTGGTTCTTGTGGGAAATAAAAGTCGTTTGAGCTTGTCCTTCGTTTGGATTAGTTTTAGTGTACCTCCGTGACACTAGCTAGCCTTAAAAGTCATCAGAACCGGAGTTTAAAATCCTGCAATAAATGCATAGTTCAGTTTGCAGGGAGAAGGACGGGTTTGTTTACTTTTGAAAGCCTGAATGAAGCAGAAATATAAAAGGTATGTTTTAGCTGTGTGCCATCAAATTACCACATGAATTAAGGATCTTGTAATTCTGCAAATACTGCTGGACAGTTTCTCCATGAGAGGCATATGTAAAATAAATATGTATCTGAATAAAATATTATGGCATAAATATAAAAAAAAATCTGCTAAAACCAATTTATACATAATACAAATATGCTTACAAGAACTTTCTTATGGCCATTTCCTAATAGAATATATTGATTTGCATAATTTCATTTAGCACAGCTGTTATATCATAAACGATTAATATGCTTTGATTTTCTGTGGTAGTTTAAATATCTGTTAATGTTTTTCACATTTTAGTCTAAATAAGCATATACCTTCATTGTTTACAGGACAATTTTTTTAATATACCTTAGAGTGTCCTTTGAGATATAGCATTGATTATGGGCCTCAGCTTCTCAGTATGGCTTTACTCTGCAAGTTACAGAAAGAAGGTAGGTATTATTTCGCCAGAAATGAACCCTCTCATATGATAAAGACATTTTTAACATAATGTTTACCTTACCGGTTTCAACTATAAGAAAAACCATGAAGATTGCACAGACACAAAGCACAGCAGCTTTAGTTTTCTGAAAGAAAATAATAATAATTCTATTTTTTTTCCTGATACAGTTAGCAAAAAGGAGCAGTGAGTATGATGAACAGCTGCATGCATACATTGTAATCTTACCGTTCTGTCATGTCTGCTGTCACTCCCTTCTATCATCTAAATACTGTCAAAGATTTGCTTTGCAACTCTTTCACCTGTAAAGAGCTAAAGTAGCTGAAGATCATAAAATATACAAATCTCAGTGCAGTTGGTCATGGTCCTTTCCAGCTGTCTGTCTTACAGGCAACAATGTTTGCATGCAGATTAGCTTGTGAGAATTAGGTATAGGTGTGTGTATATATATATATATATATATATATATGTGTCCTGGTTTCAGCTGGGATAGAGTTGGTTTTCTTCTTGGTAGCCGGTGTCGTGCTGTGTTTTGGGTTTAGGATGAGAACGGTGTCGATAACACACTGATATTTTGGTTCTTGCTAAGTGGTGCTAAGTAGCACTAAATAGTCGCTAAGTAGTGCTTACACTGGTCGGGGACTTTTCGGCTTCCCACGCTCTGCCTGGTGCTCGGGGGGCTGGGAGGGAGCACAGCCGGGGAGGCTGACCCAGACTGGCCAAGGGAATATTCCATACCATGTGACGTCATGCTCAATATATAAACTGGGGGAATAAGGGGGAAGGCAGGGGGAGACACACAAGTTCGGCGATGTTTGTCTTCCTGATAGGGGGAACCAACACGTCAGGGTTAATAACAAAACCATCACTTAGCTCAGGCTATGTATCTATGGTCTTAAGCAGGAACTGATACCAGTGGAATGCTTTACTTAACTACCTGATAAGCATGAGATAAATCAGGACTGAATGTATGCAAGGAAGAGATTCACTAAACAAACCAAGGACACAACTTAATTACTGCCAGCAGGATGGTTTTAATCAGGATTTGCAGTCCGGGTGAAGAGTGCATGGCGAGGAAGACACATGGCCTTCATCCCTGAAGACCCCGGCCCACGACCACTAGGAAGCACCACGCGTGCGCAGCTAGGAGGAGTTAAAGGCGGGGACTTCGGGGGGAAATTATAAATATGTATAAGCGTTTCCGGAATATTAATGCTTTGATGCATAAATACCTGGCGAGTTTCCATGAAAAGCGCGCACGACTTTGGTGGGAATACCCCCCGTGCTGCCCAGCGCTGAATAAACATACCTACTTTACAACCTTCTCGGTTGTGGAGTCTGTTTTACGCACATCATTCCCAAGTAACTGTTACGCGTGATGGAGCCCTGCTTTCCTGGGGATGGCAGAACACCTGCCCGCCAATGGGAAGTAGCAAATTAATTCCTTGTTCTGCTTTGTTTGCGTGCGCAGCTTTTGCTTTACCTATTTAACTGTTCTATTTTATTTTACTTCAATTATTAAACTGTTTTTATCTCGACCCATGAGTTCTCTCCCTTATACCCTTCTGATTCTCTCCCCCATTCCACCAGGGGGGAGTGAGTGAGCAGCTGCGTGGTGCTTAGTTGCTAGCTGGGGTTAAACCATGACAGTCCTTTTTGGTGCCCAACGTGGGGCACGAAGGGTTTGAGATAATAACAGATTAACTAGAGTGTATTAAGGAATTTGTATCTGTTAACAGTTATCGGTCATAATATTGATTCATCCGTTCTTGGTACTAGTCTACCTGATCTGCACTGATACCTGAGAATGTGGACAGAGGCTCCTGGGTGTTCCCCTTTACCAAACAAAGCTCTTGAATGCTTCCCTTTACATAACAAAAGCGAATCTTTGTGGATAGTTAAGTTCTAGGCTCCTGAATACTCCCCTCTAGACAGCTAGGCGACCCCAGAACTGAGTTTGCGCAGAAGCAAAGGTCAATCAGTGAACACAGTGAGGAAGACTATGAGCCTTCATATGAAGACCCCCAAAGACCACCTGAGGACCACCACAGAGGATGACTGCGCATGCAGATCGGACATTTACATATGTTAATAAGTTCCAGGAAAACTCATGTTTATGTAGAAATCCTATGAATATGTTATTTTCATAGTATATAATAACTGAAAGTCCATCAAGCCTTCGGAGCACTTACGGTGGAACTATCCCCAGTGCTGCCTGGCACTGCAATAAAGAATGCCTGCTTTCTAAAACTCCAAAATTAAGTTTTAGAGAGTGAATTATTTTGCCGCTTTCCGGTAACAGCACCATGCTCTTGTTTTTGCTGTGTATGTTGAAGATCGGTGTGGGTTTTTTCAGTTTGCTGTGCTCTGCAGTAATGAGTGATGTTTTGCCTGGAAGATTGGTTGTTAAAACACTGACCTTGAGTGCTATCTGGTATTTGGGTTCTGTAGCGAAGCCATTACTGTACTTCAGGTACCACCTCATGGAGACAATTAGCAATTTTACCTCTTCCTCTGAGAGTTTTTTTATGGAGGAAATACAGAATGGCACCTTCGTTGCTTTCTTCTATGATGTTTCCTCCTTCATTGCAACAACTTTTCAGTATCTTGAGCATCCTTATGTAGTTAAGATATATCCATTGGTAGTTCTTGGGAATTTTGTTTCAGTTTTATCTAAGGTTAATAAACAGCTTAAGAATATCATCCAGAGATCTCCTCCAAGGCTGGATAGTTATGAGTGGCAGGGTGTGTGGGAGAGTATGGGCAAGTACCTAGGACAATATATAATATATATATGTATTAGGTATTTACCTTCTTTTGTGATTAAAGCTAGAAAATTATGTTAAGCTCTTTTATATCAGATAATCAATGATAGTTGGCCCCAGGAGATCTGGAAACAACCTGTACCTGAAAGAGAAAAAAACACAACATGGAAGCTGACTAAATGTCAAGCATTCTCAGTAGGTGGTGCATACATGTAACCTTCATCTTCAGTCCTGTCTTCTACTACAACAAAAAACTGACTATAAGAAGATTTTTGAAAAAGTTCCCTTTCTTAACTGGTGCCTTTTATTATGTGTGCATTCTTCCATCACATTCTTATTTTTAGTTTTTATAAGTTATGCAGTGTCATAGCATTCATGTACCTGTAAAGATTTTATTTTACTTTCAAGTATTTTTCAATGCATTCATTGCAGCCATTATTTATGTTTATATTGCTCCCTGGCTTGTTATATAAAAATACATTCTTACTTCAGTTTTTTGATATTCCTGTTTCATGCCTTTGATAATTTGATTGCATTTGACTGTATGCATTTTAGTGACTGTAATAATGGCAGGATTCATTAGGAAAGTAGCTTGTTCCTGTTAAGAGTGGCCCCATTGATCACACAGGATCAATAATGGTAACTGCACTGTTATTATGGTTTCTAGATTTAATAATGATGAGATGAAAAAAAACCAAAAAGTTATTTAACATCTTACTTTTACAGAACTCTCCAAAATCACAGTGTGTTTCAACCACAAAAGAAAGGTTGCTTCTTTATACACCCATATATGAAAATGAAGCTAAGGGTTATAGCAAAATATTTTGTCCAGAGTAAAACAAAACTAAGAGACAAGGAAGTTGTATCCCCAAGATTCCTGCTTTGCTGTTCAGTATATTTAGAAGCACAGCATTTGGTTATGACTGCATGTGAACATGTCTTTCTCTCCAGTTGTTAAACACCATTGGCTATACCTCATTTGCAGGAAGGCCACTTTTTACTTTTCTGACCTTACAAAGGGCTTCCCAGTGGATGTTTCAGTTCCCTCTTTTTAGCTTTTTGTGGTGCCAGAATGGTTTGAAGACCTGTTTTTATTATAAGGTGAAGAAGATAATAGAATCTGATTTTGTGTTTCTTTTCTCAGTTGAAAGTTCCTGTTGTTAAATAGAATTTAGGAAAGGTCTGAAAGAGTAAAGGGCAGACAGACCAATTTTTGCTCTAAATTTTAACTTGCACAGTATTGACGTAACCAGTTTTATACCTTGTGGAATCCAAAACTGAAATAAAACCCTAGGATCTCAGAAGCTATGTTACCAAGCAGTGGCTCATCAACCAGTAAACTCAGAGATCCACTGTGTTTGTGACTAGAGACAGAGAGAAATTACATGAGGTCTCAATGTGCATGGTATTTAGGTATTGCTCTGCTCAGAGCTGCTTTTTGCCTGTATTGGATCCCATTATTCAGGACAATGAGGGAGAGAGAGATAAGGTGAGCATGTTCAGCAAGTAGAGTTCCACTGCAGTTGCATGCAGAGATGTGACGACCCAAAAGTTCCAGTAGCACCTGTGCCCCTAGTCTGCAGCTGGGTCAGTGGCTTTTCTGTTCACATGACCTGGCTAGAATTCAGAAAACTACCCCAGAGTTTGTGTTCAGCAACCAAGAGCATTCTTGAACCCCTGCATAGACTTTCTTGTAATGTGGAGTTGAGCTAGCTGTCTGTTCCTCTTCTTTTCCTGGCTTCCTCATCTATTCTCCAAGTCCAGAAAACACAGGCAGATGCATCCCTATGCAGCAGAAACCTGATTTAAATATTTCTTGTGGTGAGGCAGGGGAGTGTTATTTTCAAATCTGTATCTGTATCTGTTAAAAGACTAAATGTATCAATACATGTGTTCTTTCGTTCTCAAACTCGTAATATTTTAACAAATTGTAGCTGATGTTATTTTTGTGTACAAGTGATTACAGTGCTTTTTAGGCTTTAACCAAATTATTTTCTGTATTACATGTGTTCAATTATAATATGTTCTTAGAGCATCAATTGCCAGGGAAAGGCAAAGCTTACATTTCAAGGAACACTATTGATTTGACTAGGTAAATACAGATTGAAGGGTCTTGGTTTCAGAGGACAAATGCTCATTGAGTTGAGAAATTCACTCCTTTAGGGCTTCACAAACTTCTTTTTGAAAGTTAAGTTTATTGGTGGATGTTTGTTATGTGTATATTAGCAAAGCAAGGGATTCTCTCAGCTTTTAAAAAAGCAGACAAGGGAATTGTTTCAATTTGCTTTATTTTCAGCTTTCAGACAGAGAATAAGTATTGAAATCTGGAGATTATCATGCAGAAAATTTGAGGTCTGATTTTTCACGTTTAACTGCCTTTGTTTTGTCCACAGCTTGTAACTAGAAATAAGTAAGCCCTTTGAAAATCAAGCTTTTTGGGGGGCTTGGGTGGTTTTTTGGTTTTTTTTTTTTTCCTTATCAGCCAGTCTGCTCAAGCTATGAGATCTCTCCTGATCCTTGTCTGGACTGTGTGCATTAGCTATGTTTTCTTCAGTTATAACAGACTTTGAGAGGCAATCCTTTTAATGACTTGTCTCTTTCACTCTGTTGATTTATGTGATTGTCCTGGTTTCAGCTGGGATAGAGTTAATTTTCTTCTTGGTAGCTGGTATGGGGCTGTGTTTTGGGTTTAGGATGAGAACAATGTCGATGCTTTGGGTCTTGCTAAGTAGTGCTAAGTACCGCTAAATAGTCGCTAAGTAGCACTTACACTGGTCAAGGACTTTTCAGCTTCCCATGCTCTGCCCGGTGCACGGCAGGGCTGGGAGGGGGCACAGCCAGGGGCGCTGACCCAGACTGGCCAAAGAGTTATTCCATACCATATGACATCATGCTCAGTATATAAGCTGGAAGAAGAAGGAGGAAGGCGGGGGGGACATTCAGAGTGATGGCGTTTGTCTTCCCAAGTAACCGTTACACGTGATGGAGCCCTGCTTTCCTGGGGATGGCCGAACACCTGCCTGCCCATGGGAAGAAGCAAATTAATTCCTTGTTCTGCTTTGTTTGCGTGCGCAGCTTTTGCTTTACCTATTTAACTGTTCTCTTTTATTTTACTTCAACTATTAAACTGTTCTTATCTCAACCCACGAGTTCTCTCCCTTTTACCCTTCTGATTCTCTCCCCCATTCCACCAGGGGGGAGTGAGTGAGCAGCTGCGTGGTGCTTAGTTGCTAGCTGGGGTTAAACCACGACAGTGATATATGCTGTAAGACAAAAAAACCACACAGTGGTTTTAATGTTCATTAGTTCTTTGCACAAATTTGTATTTGTTGTGGTTTAACCCCAGGGGGCAACTAAGCACCACGCAGCTGTTCACTCACCCTCCCCCCCATCCCCACCCCCAGTGGGAGAGAATAGGAAAAAAAAGTAAAACCCGTGGGCTCAGATAAAGACAGTTTAATAGGACAGCAGAGGAAGAGAAAATAATAATAATGATAAAAGAATATACAAAACAAGTGATGAACAATGCAATTGCTCACCACCCGCTGACCGATGCCCAGCACATCCCCGAGCAGCGATCACTGCCCCCTGGCCAACTCCTCCAGTTTATATACTGAGCGTGATGTCATAAGGTATGGCATACCCCTTTGGCCAGTCTGGGTCAGCTGTCCTGGCTGTGCCCCTTCCCAGCTTCTTGTGCACCTGGCAGAGCATGGGAAGCTGAAAAGTCCTTGACTCTAGTATAAACACTACTCAGCAACAACCAAAACGTCAGTGTGTTACCAACATAATTCTCATCCTAAATCCAAAACACAGCACTATACCAGCTACTATGAAGAAAACTAACTCTATTCCAGCTGAAACTAGGACAGTGTTGTTTACTGAGGGTCAGATCATGCACATTATGTTTAATATTTTATTCAAATGTTTATTCTTTGTTTGAGGGGATAAGTTAAAAGTTTCGGTTTAGGGCATAGCTGAGGTAACTCATTGCAAGAGATATGGGAACCCACCTGTAAGCATGCTGCTCATAGACTACTAAATATTGCACTTGTTATGGAGATTAAGAGGGATACCTCTCCCTGAAGCGGTTAGCTTAAGGTATCCATTTGCTTTATTTACAGAAACCTGTTCTGCACTAATGTGAATCATATTGACAATGCAGTGTAATTACCTGTTGCCCATGTGTTTCAGGGATGTACTCTGATGTACAAAGTGTCACTGTGTGCAGTGATACAAAACTTGTAGAATGAAAACTGGACCACTTCCTGTGTATTAACTGCTGCATGTGAAATTCAGTACAGCTTACATTTTTATTTCTCAGCTAGCAGACCTACTAACAGAGAAAAGGTAACAAAGATAAGATGAGGGGAATACAGGAATATTTTCCTCCCAAAAGTGCCATGAAGGTGTCGTCTAGCTGAAGTTCTGAAAATGAAGAAGAGAACTTACTTTTGCCAAAGCTTGTCTGCCCATGCTTAGTGGCAATATGAATTCAGAAAATTTGTAAGAGAAAAATCATATCCCTGAGGGAAACTTTTGTTCATTTTAAGTAACTAGAATGATTTACAGAGTTCCAGGAGTTGGGGTATAGACAATAAATGTAAATGGACTGCCCCAGTTCTATTGTGCAGAAGATAATTGTGGCTGCTGAGCAGTTCTTTCTTTACTGAACAAACTTAGAATGATATTTCGTGAACCAGTCCTTGAAGAGATGAAGTCTTGCCTCTGACAAGTCTTTCATGTAGTATGGGTGATAAAATGAAGATTTGCAGGTGGCTTGTCAAGCACTCAGCTGTTTCTTAAGGGAGAAATAGTGCCAGTTTGGAATCAGCTGTTACTCGTGTTATAAGGTGATGTGATAGCCAGAAACACGGGAAGATATTTTGCATAAATCTACTGTGAGTTGGATCATTAAAACTACAGTCAATTTACAGCTATGGAGATTTTTAACTCTCTATTAACTCAAGTAGCTTTCTCAAATCAATGAAATACTTCAACTGTCCATGTTCTTCTTTGTTCTCCTTTGCTAAAAGTTGAACCAAAGCTAGGCAAAATCAGCTTTGCTCTTCATCCTGGCTAGACTCAGACCCCACTGAATTCAGTAAGTTTTTCAATGGCCTCAGTTTTGATCTGATCTGCAAACAGTATTGGTTTTGCCAGCTTTCATAATTTCCCTTGAAGTCCTGTCTACTGGAAACATCTGATTGGGGAAAATCTTTTTATATATGTTTTTAAAGTAAGCTTTTAACTTTCATGATTGCAGAGAAGATTATAAAAAATGTAACTCAGTGTGTTCTCTCAACAATAACTCTTGATTAGGATTGGCAACAAATCTGTTTTGTTTGGTTTGGTTTTTTTTATTTCTAGGCTGCCAAATCCTGGAAGGTAGGATAGTCCATGGCTCACTCTGCTTTAGCCGTCTCTTCCATTTAGCCATGGACTATACTTTTCTTTGTCCTTATCTGTAAACACAGAAGTACTTTCTCTTTTTGTCCCTTGTGATTTTTGCTAGTTGTGAACTCTTTTTCCCTGTAGCTGCTGTAATAATTATCTCTACATGCTGGTGTTATTTATCTGTACTTCACTTCAATTACATGGCATTTTCCTTGCTTCTTGAACAATTCTTTTTAAAATTTTGGGCTTTTAAGGAACTACTGAAATAGCAAGAATGGTGTTTTGCTGTATGAATAACTTTCTCTTGTCTTGGGCTAATTTGCCCTTGAGTATTTAATGCAGTGTCTATTACTGCTTGCTTGCTACCTTATGCCCTTTTTGCCTTAGATAATATTCACAAGTAACTCCACTTGCCAGATCCCAGGGATTGCTGAAGTCCAGTACCATTATTTTGCTTGGTCTTCAGCTTCCTTTCATTAGAAGAGTGAACTCTGTGGTTGTTTTTAGCCTTATTACATTCTAACAGTTCCTCTCCAATGTACAAATATAAACCATCTGCTCCCCAAATAATTTTTCTCCCCTTTTGAAATTAAAGATCTCTTCAGTGCACTCTAGCTATTTGATGGATTGTCATCCTGATTTCCTATGTATGGACAGGTAGAGGCCTCACTGCTATAGTGTTCAATTCTTTAAATGCTTCAGTGTGTGTATTGCATTTCCATGGCAAATTTTTTTGTGGGCAGGGAGGGCTGCAGAGGTGGCTTCTGTGACAAGGCACCAGAAGATGCCCCCAAGTCAGACAGAGCCAGTTCCAGCTGGCTCCAAGAGGGACCCGTCGCTGGCCTAAGCTAAGCCAATCAGCGACATTGGTAGCACTTCTAAAATCATAGAACCATAGAATATCTCAAGTTGGAAGGAATCCATAAGGATCATCAAGTCCAACTCCCTGCTCCTTGCAGGACTACCTAAACCGTATAACTAGGAGCATCATCCAGATGCTCCTTGAACTCTGACAGGCTTGGTGCCCTGACCACTTCCCTGGGGGGCCTGTTCCAGCGACTGACCACCCTCTCAGTGAAGAACCTTTTCCTAATGTCCAATCTGAACTTCCCCTGATGCAGCTTCATTCTATTTCCTCGTGTCCTGTTGCTGGTCACGAGAGAGAGGAGATCAGCACCTCCCCCTCCGCTGCCCCTCTTGAGGAAGTTGTAGACTGCAATGAGGTCACCCTTCAGCCTTCTCTTCTCTAAGCTGAACAAACCAAGTGACCTCAGCTGCTCCTTATAAGTCTTGCCCTTGAGACCTTTCACCATCTTGGTTGCCCTCCTCTGGACACACTCTAATAGTTTGATGTTCTTCTTATATTGAGGCACCCGAAACTGCACAGAGTACTCGAGGTGGGGCCACACCAGTGCAGTGTAGAGTGGGACAATCAGCTCCCTTGACCGGCTAGGTATGCTACTAGGTGCTAGGATGCACCCCAGAACATGGTTGGCCCTTTTGGCTGCCAGGGCACACTATTGACTCATATTCAACTTGTCATTGACCCAAACCCCCCAGATCTCTTTCTGCGGGGCTGCTCTCCAGCCTCTCATCCCCCAGTTTGTACATATCACCAGGATTACCCCATCCCAGGTGCAGAATCTGGCACTTGCTCTTGTTAAATTTCATATGGTTGGTGATTGCCCAGCTCTCTAGTCTATCCAGATCTCTCTGTAAGGCCTCTCTACCCTTAAGGGAGTCCACAGCTCCTCCTAATTTAGTCTCATCAGCAAACTTACTTAATGTACTGTGATAACATATTTAAGAAAGGGTAAAAAATGCTGCACAACAGCAGCTGGGAGAGAGGAGTGAGAAAATGTGAGAGAAAACCCTGCAGATACCAAAGTCACTGAAGAAGGAGAAGGCAGATGTGCTCCAGGTGCTGGAGCAGAGATTCCCCTGCAGCCCGTGGTGAAGACTATGGTGATGCAGGTTGTCCCCTGCAACCCATGGAGGACCCCATGCCAGAGCAGGCAGCTGTGCCCTGAAGAAAGCTGCAGCCTGTGGAGAGACCACACTGGAGCAGGCTCCTGGCAGGAACTGTCCCCCCATGGGGGGACCCTTGCTGGAGCAGTTCATTCCTGAAGGACTGTACTCTGTGGAAAAGCCC
Organism: Theristicus caerulescens; assembly: GCA_020745775.1. Lineage (NCBI taxonomy): Eukaryota > Metazoa > Chordata > Aves > Pelecaniformes > Threskiornithidae > Theristicus > Theristicus caerulescens. The sequence continues at coordinate 21,616,473 of CM036564.1, read as the reverse complement.
CATGCTGAAGGGCGTGAGGAGGAAGAAGCAGCAGAAACAAAGCATTATGAACTGTCTGCAGTCCCCACTCCCCATTCCCCTGCACTGCTGGTGGGGGGAGGAGGTAGAAGAGCTGATAGTGAAATAGAGTCTGGGAAGAAGGAAGGGGTGGGGGAAGGTGTTTTTAGATTTGTTCTTACTTCTCATTATCCTACTCTGATTAATTGGCAATAAATTAATTTCCCCTAGTCAAGTCTGTTTTGCCTGTGATGGTAACTGGCAAGTGATACCCCTGTCCTTATCTCAACCCACAAGCTTTTTGTCCTGTTTTTCTCTCCCTGTCCTATGAGAAGGGGGAAGGATAGAGCAGCTTGGTGAGCACCTGGCAGCCATCCAAGGTCAACCTACCACAGTGTGGTACTGCAGAAAGCCTCCTCTCCCTAAGCAAGAGTTTTCAAATAGGTATCCTATTATATCACCGCTCCTTTTATCTTCCTGTGCATGTTTTAAACAAGTTTTCCACTCACCTCTTCCTGAGTTTCAAGACAGAATAGATACACTGTTGTTACAAACAGTCCAAAAACTCCTCCTTTTTTTCTTTCCCATCTTTTCCTAAGCAAACTGTAGCGATCTGTAACAATTTGCCCAAGCAAGCTCCTGTAATGTCATTTCAGTCATAGCTTTGATAATTTATTAAAAATTTAATCCCATTCACATCCACCCCATGCACTAATCCTAGCCTATTTGTTAAAGGGAATTGGCAGGATTTCCCCTGATACCCACTCATAAATTCTTTTCTGCCTTGTTCAGTTTAGTCCTCTTTTGATACTCTTAATGCTGGATTGAACAGATTTTGATTCTCTTTCTATGATGAATAAAAAAGGAACATCAAATGAGTTACGACAAAGGAAGATGTAACTTTTACATGATTGGTTTCTGTGAACTAGCTGTTTCAGAACATCTGTATTGTGATGACCATTCAGGACAATAAGAACTCTAATAGCATAAAGCAACACAATACCAAATGTATTCACTGCACAGAAGAAAGATGTGGCATTTGCCTATGAAGCATATGCTTTTATAAGGCGTGCTGGTTTTGGCTGCGATAGAGTTAATTTTCTTCATAGAAGCTAGTATGAGGCTATGTTTTGCATTTAGTATGAGAATAACGATAACACACTGATGTTTTAGTTGTTGCTAAGTAGTGCTTACACTAAGTCAAGGACTTTTCAGCTTCTTGTGCTCTACTGACTGAGAAGGCTGGAGATACAGAAGAAGTTGGGAGGGGACACAGCTGGGCCAGCTGACCCCAGCTGACCAAAGGGATATTCCATACCATATGATGTCATGCTCAGCATATAAAGCTGGGAGAAGAAGGAAGTGGGCAACGTTTGTAGTGATGGCATTTATCTTCCAAAGTAACAGTTAAGTGTGATGGAGCCCTGCTTTCCTGGAGATGGTTGAACACCTGCCTGACGATGGGAAGTAGCAAATGAATTCCTTATTTGGCTTTGCTTGTGCGCGCAGCTTTTGCTTTACCTATTAAATTGTCTTTATCTCAACCTATGAGTTTTTTCAATTTTGCTCTTCCAATTCTCTCCCCCATCCCACTGCAGGGGGAGTGAGCAAGCGGCTGTGTGGTGCTTACTTGCTGGCAGGGGTCAAGACCCTTTCAGAGTGTCAGGGTTCAGAGTGCACACCCCACCACCCCTCCTGTGGATTTGGCTGTTTGGGCTGAAGGCAGCTTAAATATAGTGCAGGTACTCTTTGCTCAGGAGTAGCTTTTCAGCTGAGGCTCTCACATATGGTCCTTTCCCAATCTGTGTTTGAGCCATTCCTGTGCCTGGCTGATACAGATCCTGACTGACACATGATCTTCACTTCCTGGCTTGATCTCAGACCTGCTTCATTGCTCTGAGCTTGTCTGGAAATTTGGACTGCTGGCTGAACCTGGTTACCATCACTGTACCTGCTCGGCCCTTCTTGCTCAGGTACTAGGGACTGTGCCCTTTTCAGTGTGGACACTGCCTCTGCCTGCCTTCTTGTCACCCTCAGCTCCCAATTGGTTTCCGCTGAGGCTTAGCCTGATCTTGCTACTCCCTGTCACAGAGCTGTTGGAAAGTGAATAATTTTGCAACATGACAAGGCTGAAGATTTTACCTACCCTGACAGTGTCTCCGTATGCTAGGAAAAAAATCCATCTTATTAACAAGCATCTGATACTTTGCTAGGTAGGAAAGGGTTTATATAAACTGGTTGCCAACAATGGCAAAGGACTGAAATTGGTGGGCCAAGAGGTTTGTGTTTTCTACCATCCCTGAAAGTAAATCCTTTAACCTTGCTGTGCAATTCTGCATGCTCATTGCCCAGTACTATGCCCAGAGTCAATGTCTGACTCTGCTTTGGCCTATTTAAAAGCTGTTTATGCTTGCCTGAACTGCCTCTGGTGAGAACTAGAGGCTGTTGTTCTGAGAATTAGTCATGGAATTCAAATCCAAGTGTTAGGCAACCTATAGCTAATCTAGTTTCTCCCTGTTCACAGGCTTAAAGGCCACTGCATTGTTATGTCTTTTACAGGAAGAGGTATTGTAAACCTGAGAGTGGTTAAAACCAAGATCTTTAAATGGGTCAATGAGGTGAGGAGAAGGAAAGCAACAAAGTTACAGAATGATAATTAAATCTTAAGAGAGAAAAATATGGCTGAGAAGAAACAGCACATGTGAGCTCTTTTTAAGGAGAAGAGGGGAAAAAAAAAGAAAGCCTTGTGAAAAAGTAGACTAGCTGCTCTCCTGTTACATGCTTAAGTGAGAATCTCTTTGTACCAAGACAAAAGGAAATTGCTGTGGGGCAAGGTAGTGTGATTTTTTTGTGATTTCCCCCCCCCCCCCCCCCACTGACCTGCTACCTTCTGAAGAGATGACAAGCATCAAAATCACATCATTACATAGTCTGTTTCTTCAGACTGAAGTAAACTCTCACATGAATAGGGAGTGATTTATGAGTTTAGTCCTTATGGTGAAGAGCGTGTGAAGAGCACTCATTACCCATGAATTAGATAGCTAGAAGATGAGTGAACTATTACTCACATAATTCAGTCATCTAATTATCACAGACAACTGATGCAATCATTCTACTTCATTTGGTCAAGGATAAAAGGCCTGATTCTGATACTAATTGTGCAAATAGTGCCTTGACTTTATAGGGAATGATTTCCAAGCCTGGACTCAGAAGTGATGAATGATTCACTCTGGTAAAATTTAAATTCATAATTTTCCTTTTGTTTCACAGGGAATAGCCAATGTGTTCTTTGGAGTCCACAGAAATACACAATGTTTTAGAAACACATTTCTGCTGATTAATCTGAATGATCAGACAATTGACTTATTCCTGGGACTCACACACTGTCTCCGAACCCAAGTATTCAAATTTATGATTCTCTAAATTGATACATTTGCCTTGAAATAAAGAATATATATATATATATATTGGAATTTTTTCTGGTGCTTTTGAGCACTGAAAGTATGCTTTGTTTTTCCTTGTGACCACTAAGATTACACAAGTTTAGCATTTTGTATTATTAAAGGATGAAATTCTCACATTGTCATATGGCTTCAGGACCCAGAACTTTAAACAGAACTCTAGAGACAGCAAAACTAATGGTAGCATCCCAAAGATTTGGAAAAACTGGTGTCCCCTCAAGATACAGCAATACAATTCCAAAGAATGACTATTTTTTCAGAATGAAATGACTGTTCAGGCTTTGCTTTCCTTTGCCCTTTCACTTGGCAGGTGACATAAGCAGCAGCCTTGAATCAAAGGCTGCTACTTAATATTACCTTGCTAGTATAGGTAAATATAGCAGACATAAAACTGATGAGTTGGTTCTCCCTCAGATGAGAGAAAGTAACTCTGTGTTAATGGTCTCTCTCAATGACAATTAATTACTTTCTGTTTTCTTTGAATGAGTTGCACTAGCAACTAGGATGAGATCTTACAGTCGGGAACAGAGTTTGCCCTAGATGGTTCTTTTCTTACATGTAAAAAACCACAGTAGTACCTAAGCCTGTCTATCTCTTTTACCAGTAACTCTGATTGTGATTGGCTTAATTCGCTCTTCATGAATGTCTGATTGTTATTCGCTCCACTCTTCTACCACAGCTTTGGGAGTCAATAGCCTTGTGTGATTCAAAGCACAGAAAAATGATTATTCGGAAGTCTTTCCCTCCTTTGGGTCCATCAGGTTTTTGGATGACCAGTGTTTGATATCCTGCATTTCAGGTTTGAGGCCTCTCAAAGTGAGAGTACACTTGTTCCAGGTTAGGTAACGCAAGAGTCACCAGTATGTCTTTAAGGCATTAGACTGTAGTGAGTAAGAAGACAGGATGGTCTTTATCTCTTCATTCTGTTTAGTTATGACCTGTGTGCTGTCTGAATTCTACAGTCACATCATGTCTTAATCACTAAATTAGAGGATTTATAACACCTTGAGAGATAGCCAGAGGTCAAACCTAAACACAAAAGCTAAAGCTGTAATTTTCGCCTGTAATTTTCTGGCACTGACTGCAATCATGCAGCTTCCAGATTCACAAATGGGACCTGCCAGATCATCTGTTAGAGTCAGACAGGACCTCTTGATCCCCGCTGCTTCTTTGGACTCTGTGCTGAGATTGCCTTTTCTGAGACCTATTTATGACAGTAGTGGCTATGATTCTTTACATTCAATGAGTAGTCCTAACTTGTCTTACAGACATCAAATAGCCCACTGCAATCAGTTGGGGTAACAGAGAAAGGATTGTTAAGAAAGATATCTAAGTCAAACAGTAGTTTCTGCTTCTGGCTAGTGGGTAAATTTAGGTCTAGATTTGCACTTAAGTGATCAATGATCCATAGCTTGAATGAAATTTCAGGTGGCAGCTGTACATTTTCTGCTTATTTTCACTAGCTATTCAAGTTAATGATGCAATGGCCCATATTATTTCTGTGTCTTCATTTTCAAAGCTCGTAATTCCTTTTTAAGTACAATTACCTACCATACCCAAAGTGGCGTTCACACTGTGACCATCTTGTTTACAATTACAAGTGTGATGTTACTGTTATTTGTAACGCATTTTTTGAGAAAGGATTTAAAGGCACTTTTAGAGACCAAATTCTTTCGTCCCTCCTTTTTCCTAGATAATGGGTCAAAACGACTTTCTATAGATAGGAAAGTAATGCTAAGGTTCAGTTGGGACAGAATTTCACTGTGGGAGTCTGCAGGGACATCACATCTGTCCTATCTCCTTATTTCATTAGATATCAGTCCTGCTCCTGAACTCCAGAGCAATACAAGTCAAGTCTGTCTATACTGGGATATCCTCTCTTGCAGACATCCCTGGTTTTTGTACCTTAAGAAAATACCTTCTAGTTTTATTCTATTTAGCTCAGTATGCTTTGAACATTGCTATAATAATTCCCTTTTGAAATCTATCCCCATCCCCAAATCTTCTTGCAGATCAGTGGTTACCAGAGAGTGGTATGTGCAGACTGGGTCCCTGAAACTGAAGCCTTTTATTGCAAATGCTCAGCTTTGAAATTTTGTCAGTGTCTGTGTTGTTAGTCCACAAAAGTAAATCTGGGAATCCTTAGTGTGGAGAACAGGAAGTCACAGAATCCAGAGAACAAGTGCCAAAGGTATGACTGTCATAAAAAGTTATGCCTAAATTCAGAGGTTCTCTGTCTCATCCAAATCACCAACCCCACATTCTGCTGCTGATAGACTGTCCTGTTCAGATGCAGCCTGGGATTGTTGGCTGTGCTTACAATGTTTTCAGAAAGAGGGACCTCAGAGCTGTTCAGATGAGTTGGCACAGTAGTTTATAGGATGCTGTTTGGCTCTAAATAAGATTTGGTTGCATGTAGCTGACCAAGTCATGAGAAACACAGAAGCAGAAAGCAGCTGCATGTTTTCACTTTCCTTCCCAGGCAATGCTCACTGATCACTTTGGAGGGCTGTGACTGCTCTCTGCCATGTGTGACACTTCTTTTTTTTGAATGAAATACAAATACATTTTCAGCGTTGGAATTTCGCAATTGAAATCTTGCTTCAGCACAGTCCTGGGAGTTGTATATCCCTGAGCAGTTATTTATTCCCTTGTAGCATCTGTGACAGTCACCCCCAAAGCTCCACATATAAGATTTTACACTGACCTTTCAAAGGAGCCCATCTCTAAATGGGCAATTGCCTCCAAAGTGATACTGGCATTTACTGTTGCAACCATCTCAACATTAATAATGATCACAGGTCACTTAGGGTGACACTTTTCAAATCCAGAAAAGGAATAGTTTTTATTTTCTTTATGTAATTCTTTTTCTGTATTTAAGATGGTACTCTGACTAGCAAGATATTATAGCTCCCTCAAATAACTAAAATAAAGGAAATATTCTCATGCAGTCACTTGATGACAGATTTACAAGAAAGCTTATTTGCAATGTGAGATTTACACTAACAGAAAGATATACTTTGGAAGCTGCCCTATTACTTCTTGACAAGATTGTTTTCCAAAGAGGGGACTATACTGTAATCTTCCCTATTCATAGTGTAAAACTTATGAGTGTTTTTTCCTCGTTATTTCTCACTAAAACATTGGTAAAGCATCCAGACAACCACTGCACAAGACCTGTGAGTTTTCTTACCTGACTTTACTCCAATGATGTTCTTAATTTTTGTCATGCTAATGCAAGGTCATTTTTTTAATAACAATTTACAGTAGGTATGTATCACTAAGGCACTGTATTTCTCTCTGTTAGTCAGCACACGGTGTTTTATTAGTTGTTTTCACTTCCTCGTTTCTAAAGGCACTACTGTTCTTTGTAATTACAATTCTAGGTAAAACAGACATTGGTATTGAGTCAAACCTGTTCTGTGAAACATGCTTGAGCTTTTTCATGTAGAGCACTATTACCACCTTGTGGCCATTTAGGCCATGTGTTATTACACTCAGAAGAATAGGACTTGCATATACTGCAGTCTTCTAAATTGGCAGCCTTCTCTGCTTTATAGTTGTCCTTTGCTTTCACCTGGATGCACAAAAATTAGAGAACTAAAGCATTAAGAACAAACAACCCTAACATGTTCTGCTATTATTTTAAAATCAAAAACATTTCTTTAAAAAGCTATAAACCTTGATCCTGCAAATATTTGAACCTTTTCTTCTGGAAACCCTTACCATGTTTCCCTCAAAGTTTAGCAAGTTGGGGTTGTTTACCTTTAGGAAAAGAATCCAAAAGGGTTGTGAGACAGGGCGTAGTAACTGTCTTGAAACATACTGATTTCAGATGGAAACATCAAGAGAAGCAGAGGCTCTCCTACCCTCTTGCCACCAGGCCGAAGGAGGGAACCTAAGAGGCAGAGGGGGATGGAAACAGATCCCTGCTCAGCACAGCAGGTGAATCCTCTCCTGGCCTACCTCACCTTCCCAGGTGCTCTTACACAACAGGTATGAGGCTCTGGAACTTGAGGGCCAGGAGGATGATGATGTGGACGAAGACGTATCCAGGGTGTTGACTAGGGTGAGCCAGTTGACCCCACACATTACAGCTGCCGCTGGTAAGAAAAAAAGAAGGGTAATTGTCATAGGCGACTCCCTTCTGAGGGGAACAGAGGGCCCAGTATGCCAACAGAACCCATCCCATAGGGAAGCCTGCTGCCTCCCTGGGGCCCAGGTCAGAGACATTACTAGGAAGCTCCCTGGACTGGTACAACCAATTATTACTCGCTCTTGGTTGTTCAGGTCGGCAGCGATGAGGTAGCTAAGAGAAGTCCAAAGATGATCAAAAGGGATTTCAGAGAACTGGGGTGACTGCTTGAAGGATCAGGAGCACAGATAGTGTTTTTCTCCATCCCTTCAGTAGCAGGGAGGAATACAGAAAGGAACAGGAAGACCCACCTCATTAACACGTGGCTCAGAGGCTGGTGTCAGCGGTGGAATTTTGGGTTTTTCAATCATGGGGCAGTTTACATGGCACCAGGCCTGCTGGAGACAAATGGGGTTCACCTGTCGCAAAGGGGGAAAAGGATTCTGGCTCAGGAGTTAGCAGGCCTCATTGAGAGAGCTTTAAACTAGATTTGAAGGGGGAAGGCGATAAAACCAGGCTTGCTAGGGATGAGCCTAGGGGTGGCATGCCTGTGTTGGAGATGAGATCAATAGCTCAACTGAAGTGCATTTACACCAATGCACACAGCATGGGCAATAAACAGGAGGAGCTGGAAGCCATTGCGTGGCAGGAAAACTATGACATAGTCGCCATCACGGAAACATGATGGGATAACTCTCATGACTGGCGTGCCACGATGGATGGCTATAAGCTCTTCAGAAGGGATAGGCAAGGAAGGAGAAGTGGTGGGGTAGCTCTATATGTTAGAGAGTGTTTTGATTGTATAGAGGTAATGGTAATGATAAGATCGAGTGCTTATGGGTAAATATCAGGTGGAAGGCCAACAAGGCAGATATCCTGGTGGGAGTCTGTTATAGACCACCCAACCAAGATGAAGAAACAGATGAAGCATTCTACAAGTGGCTGGCTGAAGTCTCAAGATCGCTAGCCCTTGTTCTTGTGGGAGACTTCAACTTACCGGATCTTTGCTGGAAGTACAACACAGCAGAGAGGAAACAGTCTAGGAGGTTCCTGGAGTGTATGGAAGATAACTTCCTGATGCAGCTGGTAAGCGAGCCAACCAGAGGAGGCACCCCGCTGGACCTGCTGTTTATGAACAGATAAGAACTGGTGGGTGATGTGGTGGTCAGAGACCGTCTTGGTCATAGCAACCATGAAATGATAGAGTTTTCAATTCTTGGAGAAGTAAGAAGGGGGGGTCAGCAAAACCACTACCCTGGACTTTAGAAAGGCAGACTTTAGCCAGTTTAGGAGTCTGGTTGAGAGAGTCCATGGGAGGCAGTCCTGAAAGGCAAAGGAGTCCAGGAAGGCTGGACATTTTTCAAGAAGGAAGTCTTAAAGGCGCAGAAGCATGCTGTCCCCATGTGCTGAAAGACGAGCCAGCGGGGAAGAAACTGTCCTGGCTGAACAGGGAGCTTTTGCTGGGACTCAGGAAAAAAAAAAAAAAAAAAGAGTTTACCATCTTTGGAAGACGGGGCAGGCAACTCAGGAAGACTACAAGGATATTGTTAGGTTATGCAGAGAGAAAATTAGAAAGGCAAAAGCCCAGGTAGAACTTAAACTGACCACTGCAGTTAAAGTTAAAAAAAGTTTTTACATATATATAAGCAACAAAAGGAGGGCCAGGAGAATCTCTGTCCTTTATTGGATGCAGAGGGAAACATCGCCACAAAGGATGAGAAGGCTGAGGTACTTAATGCCTTCTTTGCCTCAGTCTTTAATAGTCAGTTATCCTCAGGGTATCCAGCCCCCTGATTTGGGAGACAGAGATGGGAAGCAGAATAATCCAAGCAGGCCCCAATAATCCAAGATGTAACAGTTAATGACCTGCTACTCCACCTAGATGCCCACAAGTCTATGAGTCCAGATGGGATCCACCCAAGAATACTGAGGGAGCTGGCAGAGGAGCTCGCCAAGCCACTTTCCATCATCTATCAGCAGTGCTGGTTAACCAAGGAGGTCCCAGCTGACTGGAAGTTAGCTAATCTGACACCCATCTACAAGAAGGGTCAGAAGGAGGATCCGGGGAACTACAGGCCTGTCAGCCTGACCTCGGTGCCAGGGAAGGTCATGGAGCAGATCATCTTCAGTGCCATCACGCAGCATGTGCGGGACAATCAGGGGATCAGGCCCAGTCAGCTTGGGTTCTTGAAAGGCAGGTCCTGCTTGACCAACCTGATCTCCTTCTATGACAAGATGACCCGCTTGGTGGATGATGAAAAGGCTGTGGATGTTGTCTACCTGGACTTTAGTAAAGGCTTTGACGTGGTTTCCCACAGCATTCTCCTGGAGAAACTGGCTGCTCATGGCTTGTATAAGTGCACTCTTTGCTGGGTAAAAAAACGGCTGAATAGCCAAGCCCAGAGAGTGGTGGTGAATGGAGTCAAATCCAGTTGGTGACCAGTCATGAGTGGTGTTCCCTAGGGCTCAGTATTGGGTCTGGTTCTGTTCAATATCTTTATCTATGATCTGGACAAGGGGATCAAGTGCACCCTCAGTAAGTTTGCAGATGACTGATGGGTCAGGCTCAAAGGGTTATTATAATGGGTTACATCAGGCTGGCAGCCAGTCACCAGTGGGGCTCCCCAGGGCTCAATTTTTGAGGCCAGTGCTCTTTAATGTTCTTATAAAGGATCTGGATGCAGGAGTTGAATGTACATTAAGTAAGCTTGCTGATGAGACTAAATTAGGAGGAGCTGTGGACTCCCTTAAGGGTAGAGAGGCCTTACAGAGAGATCTGGATAGACTAGAGAGCTGGGCAATCACCAACCATATGAAATTTAACAAGAGCAAGTGCCAGATTCTGCACCTGGGATGGGGTAATCCTGGTGATATGTACAAACTGGGGGATGAGAGGCTGGAGAGCAGCCCTGCAGAAAGAGATCCGGGCGTTTGGGTCAATGGCAAGTTGAATATGAGTCAACAGTTGCCTGCTGGGTTAAACCACAACAGAGGGTCTGCAAGAATTTTTCCCAGATTGCGTAGCATAAGTTTTCAGAAGGATATGCAAGTCCCAGTTTCTAGCACAATTTTAAGCATTATGGTGCCGAAGTCTTACGATCTTTCAGAGGAAATTTAGGTGATGTTTGTGTCATAAACTCGATCCAGCCAAGCATCTGTCAGGTTTTAGCTGTGGGAACCCAGGCACTGTCATAGCAAATGCACACTTGACTGACTGTATTTGCCAGTGCAGGGTGTTCTGTATTGTGTAAGCAAAAGATATGGCCCATGTTACATGTCGGCCCAGAGCTTGTAACTACAATGTTACTATGTATTTACCTTGACAATTTTAGTAGGTTTTTTTGGCCTTGAGATGCTGGTGAGATCATATTATTTGCTGGCTAACATCACATTTGTGCTTAGATATACGTAAACCAATGTAACAAAGACTAGCTTTTGATAGTACAAGTTAGTAGTGTTCTCCAGGCTTCAATCTATAAAGGGTCAGGCTTTTGAATGTATTTTGGCATCCTAAGATTCAGATTGGTATCAAGTTGGATTTATAAGTACACACAAGTTCTTACTTTAATAATGGTTCAGATTGCATATAAATAATTAAAATTGCAAATCTTGTTGGTAATTCAACACCTGACCTTCTTGCATGCTCCCATAAATCCAGTCAAGTGTGTTTCTGCATCTCAAAATAAATTAATGCCTCCAGAAAAACTGTCCTTAAATCACTTTTGAAAAGAGGGGCTTAGAATCCTTTATTGCTTTGATTCTTCTGAAAAATATATCTCAAGTCTGTCCACAGATGTGATTCCACTCTGAATTCACAAAAGGTAGTGTGGTAAAAAGCATCCTTTCTATGTGGCTGAGGCAAAGAATAATGCGTATGCGTAATAGCTACTACAGATCATAGAAGGAAAAAATGTGTTACATCTGCTTCCCTTTACCGAGCCAAGAATATGTCACTTGTCAACACTGTCACTAATATGAATAATTGGTAATTACTGTGTTTTATGCTAATAGATAGCTAGAGTGGGGAGAATAATACCAAAATGATTAACACAACAAAACTATTATGTTTAATCAAACCGAGTTTTGGAAACAGATGTTTGAGGGCTGCGGTGAGAGATAAAATACTGTCTATAATATGCACTGAAAAAGGAATTCAAGAAAAATGGACCAAAAGGCAGAGAAAAATGTAAATATTTTGGGAAAAAAAAAAGTGTTACATAGTTTGACCTACATAAAACGAATTAAGATTTCACAGATGTGGGGACATTTCTAAATCATTTCTTTAATGCCTAGAATCAGTAGATGGTTCTGAAGGCCCAAAGTGACAGAAGGATTTAATGAACAATGTACTGTGCAGCAGGTGGAAAGGAGGAGTATTGTTTATGGAATGAGGGTGACTATAGTTTTTATTTCTGAAATTATATTCAGCATAAGGTCTGAGATTTATTAAAATGAGATTTTGTTAATAATGTTGCTCCACTGGATAAGATCAGATCTTAACTGATACAAATAAATCTACTTTCAAGGTCATCGGTACCGCTATACTGAGTTTCATAGGTCAGGATTTGGCCCTCACATGTTGTCTTTGAAGAGCTTTGAACAGTGACTAAGCAGGTAACCAGCATGAAAGCCAAGCAGGCACTTGTTCAAAACTGTGTTTTGAAAAGTGGTGCAAACATGTAACAGTTAGCTGTAAGAACATGGTTATTTTTCCTGTCTGCTCCTACTGGTTCTCTAAGTCTTAGGGCCTGGGTTCATTCTGCTTGATTTGAAGAAGCAAACCAAAATGCCTAAATTAAAAGGTTACTCTGGATTCAGAGCCAGGGCTCACTCACTAGCTAGCAGAGAGCAGAAGTTGATTCAGATCTTCACTTAGCAGAACTGCCCTCTTTAGTTCAAGTGCCTAAAGCTCCTGTGAAGACTCCTGAAAGAAGTTACCCTATATAAGTGTCCCCAAACACTGATTTGCAGAAGTAGCGTATAAAATTCTCATGCTAATCTTTGGAGACTACTTAGAGTAGGGTTTTAATAGCTGCAGAGAACAATAGATGTGAAAACCACCAGAAAGTTAATGATTCTTAAATCTACTATCTTTTAGATTAGAAGTTCAAGAGGAATAGGACAACCCTATGAAATTGCAGAAAGAGCTTAGGGAAGCAGGGTGTGATTCCCCTACACTGACAGCTGAATAAATAGTAAGCAAAGAATACGCATTCTACAAATATGGCATAGGAACTTATATTGACATAAATGTCAGAGCCTCAGTTTTAAATCTTGTCAAGAAATACCACCTTTAATATTGATAAATGTAAGTAATAGCCATAATGTTCATAAATCAGATCAATTATTTTCTGATAGAATGATTTTTAATAAAATAGAATCATTTCAAGGAAACATATGACCTCATAAACATTCTGAAGGGGAGATTATAGAAGCAATCCATTCTGAATTAATTATTTAAGTGTTTGTAAGTGATAAATAGTCAACATTTGTATTAGAAACTGTACCAAAGGCAAAAAAAAAAAAAAAATTGTGAACTGAATGTTAACATTTTATCCTGATTTGAGATAGATTGTATTTTGGTATTTTAGAATTTCTCCTCAGGCAGACATTCCACATGAGACTCATGTCTCCCAGCACTCAGAAAGGCTGTATGATTTATATATACTTAATTAGTGGAAAATCTGTGGAGATCAATTCAATTAGAAATATCACAAATGATGGAACACACACAAATTGAATCTCAACAGAATTTGATCGAGTATTTGGGAATAATGTAGTGCTTTACAAGTAAGGAGGTAAAATAATTCACATCTGCAGCTCAACTCTAGCTTTTTAAAGCTCATTTCTGGGATGTGCTGAGTGTTGCACATGAACTGACAAATACCCTATGCTCTGAGGTATTAAAAATCTTCGCAACTGAATTTCTATACCCAGCTACTGCATCTGAGTAGTAGAGTGATCTGTGAGTTGCAGTTTTCTGTGGTTGGTCCGTGCCATGCTCAGTCGTCACAAAATTAAGTATCAATCAGAATTATTATTTGCATTTATTTAAAAATAAATGATAGAACACAAAACAGTGATAGAAGTACTGCACTCTGTTAATATGTACTTTGTTAACTGGTGAAAAATCATTTGTTCTGCTAATAACACCCAGCTCTAAACTCCTCATATCTGCCTTAGAAATCTCCTGAGGTAATTTATATCCTGGCCAAATTACAAAGTATGGCCTGGTGTCCATTTCTAACTTGTTGTTTTTTTGTATCATGTATTCTGAAATAATGTAAAAATACTTCAATCACTTTTTCTGTGAGTTATTAATATGTTGCTTCACATACTATCTCATATTGTATCTCCTCATCTTCTTTGAAAGGCAAAAGAACAGCTAAGAAATTGTCAGAATCTTTTGTAAACTAACTCACACCAAGCTTCTCTGTTATGTTACAAAGTTAATGCACTAGTCAGGCAAAAAAGGCTGTCCTTTAGTTTTAACTATGTTACCATTAAACTTGAAAGCAGAATTATGTCAACCCCAGTATCAAACCCCTCAAACATCCTCAGTATTCTGAGTCCTATCTAATTTTTCTAGGCTAATTTTGCAGTCTGACCTTTACATGAGTAGACAGGTGGGAAAATACATGTATCTTGTCAGCTGCCTAATGACTTCCTAATCTGAATAGACTGTTTTATGTCAGCTGTGCCTCCAGAAATTGCCTCTTTTACACTGAACTGATCTGCATTTAAACAAGTCTTAGTGAGACTACCTGACACGTGAAGCGCTGTATAAAATTACACCTTTTTGGTTATAGGTAGTGTTCATTTCTGAAGCATTTTTAGCCAAAAATGTGTATTTTCCAAGTTTCTTTTGTAAGCTGGCATCAGATGCTGTGCAGATGAAGAAGCCTTGTTTAATTAATCCCTGATCAAGTTCTAAGGGTTGTTTTATAGCTCTGTGCACAAGCGTCTGTAATATGTTCTAAGAAACAATCTAATTACACTTTTTGAGGTAGTGGTTTCATTTGGACCTTGAAGGACTTCTCTTCCATGAATATAACAGTTTCCTTTCAGAACCTATGGCCTCCACGATGTCCTGTGCCTGTCAGTGCCACAAGTTCACCATGAGATGTATAGAAAAGGACTTCTTTTTCTGGAGGTGGGGTTTAAAAATGTTACTGATAATTTTATTATTAAATCCTGGGTTACAAGAAGTAGTGAATTCTCTAAGCACTTTTACGACAACATTTAAGACTCTGTCATCTCTCTCCTTACTAGTCTATTTCTCTAGCTAGTCACAACCTGTTTAGTCTGTGTATAAAAGTGGTTCCCTGTTGCTGAAGATATAAATCACTTTTCTCTATAGCTTCTCTGCTTCTACAGTGCCTTTTTTTGCAATGAACTGACCAGAACTGCACCTGGTGTCAAAATTGGGAATGGTGGCATACTGATGTTTTCTGGTTTGGTTTTGGCTACTTTCATTATAATTCCTAACATTCCATTTGCCTTTCTAACTGCTGCTGAGTTTTAAAATGACATTTTTAGAGGACTATGTACAATGAGTCTAAGCTATTTTTCCAGAGATAATTTAGACCATCATTATGTATAAGCAAAATTAGAGTTGTTTTTCTCTGTGTATATTACTTTGCTTGCATCAGCATTTAATTTCATCTGCCATTTTATTGTCCAGTCATTCAGCATCATGCAAGCCTTCTGTTCGTTATCAAATTTGCATGCTGGGTAATTTCATATCACTGGCAAACATTACAACAAAGTTCTACTCATTTTTTTAGACTTTGGCTTTTGTCTTCAGTGCAGGTATGTGTTTGATCTAATCCTACACAAAAGTGGGATACAAAGTATGCAAATGAGCAAATAAATGAAATTAGGAGGAAATGGCTTAGGGATTTTTTTTATTTTCTACTGAAACTTGCCACATCTTTTTATTTTCTCTTTGCCCTGTTGAAACTGATTGATTGCTTTCAAACTGTGGTTTAAAGGCCATTTTTATAAGGTGTTTGTCTGAGAGGCTGATTATGGAGGTGTCATTCCAAATATTTGCAGAATTTATGTCTGAGGTGTAGCAATGTAAGACATGCTTTAAATAAAATAAGAATGTTAATAAAATAATAATGTTACTGAAATTGATCCAGAAGAATGCCCCTTTGTTTTTGCAAAGATAAGAGCTGTAGAGGGTGAAGAAACAGTCTGCTCTCTCTGTATTTTGGAATATTACCAGTATGTGTTTGAATACAGTAATTATTAAGTGAAAGTATGTGGACTGCTTTTGGCAATTAGATTATAGTGATCCTTTGTGGTTTTTATAATATATGCATATAGCAGTACAGTATAATGAGTAAGAACTTGTGGGACTCCCTGCTTAGACAGTGATGTAAATCTTCCAAGGAACTTGATCCTATGAGTCTTTCAGTATTTCAAATAATCTCAAATTTCAGAATTTCAAATAAACATTCTAACAAGACCATTCCAACTTTAACTAGCTGACAGTATGCTAATTTGATTTAACTAATAACTGTTTCTAATTTTAAACTCAATTTCTTATCCTATTTTAAAATAAAAGAAATTCAATGCTAAGATTATGTTCTTTTTATTAGAACATAGATTCATCTGCTTTGCCATAGAAAGATGACTTGTTATTGAGTTCTGCAAATGGATACCAGTTCTTAGCAGTCAATGAACCAAAGTCCATGGAAGTCAATGAAAAGAATGCCTCTCAATTTTAGTGAGTTCTGCTTCAAGTTTATGATGGGAAATGTGGACATTACTAGTGCAAATAAGAGTTTGGAATTACTGAACTATACTAATGTACAGAATTTACATTTCACTCTATTCTTTTTTCACATTTTTGGAAGCCCATAAATTTACCAAATAATGTTGAACACTGTACTAATGTACACTAATGCATGTACACTAACAGTGCATACATTTTATTAACTGTTCAAAAAAAACCCCAAATAGTAAAACATTGTCTGAAGGGCTTGCTCAATAGCTCATTGGACTTCACGAAAAGTGTACTTTGTACACTTTGGAAAGTGAACATCAGACATTAGATCAGAGGCTGAGTGATTATCAGAGGAAGAGCACAGGCTTATTGATAAGGTGAGATAACCTTGTGGGTTCAAATTAGACAGTAGTGGCTTGGCATCTAGAATGTATTCTGCTATGCTAAAAGTGAAAAACAGATTATATAATAATGTTCTGCAAAATTTCTGTCAGTCTGTGCACTCTAGTGCACAGCATTTGAAAGGATGATATTTCATTGCACTATGCAGAGAGTGAAAGTCATCTGAATGTGAAAAACTTTTCTAAGATTCTGTATCCTCTCAAACCTTTCCTCATTCTTAATATCACATTTATTGTGTATGGGCCTAGCATTCTGGTCCCAATACATCAAAGCTCTTTTGTAGGGATTAAGCATGTATTCAAGTGCTTTGCTGGACTCAGACTAAAGCACCTCCTAAAATATTTTTTTTTATCCTGGAGTGGACAGAAGAATTTCTTCATTAAAGAATATAGATCCAGTATTCTTGATGACATAGGAATAGGAATCCTACAGATAGACTTTGTGTAAACCTGTTACCTGTACAGAACAGTTAAATTTGTATTGCATGAAGGTATGCTTCAGTCAATGGGCTGGTGTATTACAGGTGAATAATACAAAATTTAAAATGAACATGAGTTTATTTCACGTCTATGAAAATATGAACAGGAAGTAAGGCATCCATGAAGTATAGAAGTACAGACAGATTTGTGACCTAAAAAGGCTCTGTATGGCAGCAAATTGAAGTCACTGTTCTTTTTCTCAGTTGGCTAAAGTACCCAACATGTAGTATTTATGTTTTATTTCACTGTAATTTGACAGAGTATAGATGCAGTGTAATCTTACAATTTAACCTGGGCTTTTTATATGATGTACTGTGTGCTGGTATGTATTTAATTTTAAAATGAAACAATGTAGTTGCTCTTTATTTTTATTTTACCATTTACCTACAGGAAAATTTTACCAAGGCAAAATTTTACACTTTAACATCACAAGGGGGGGGGGGGGGGGGCAAACAAAAAAATCCAGACAAACAAACAAAAAAACAGAGGGCAGAATGCTGTTTACCATTTATCAGATTAATGCAAACAATACTTCTCATCTTCAGCTTGTTTAGATCTTTTGTTTAGAATTCAATCTAAATCTACACTACAACAAAACAAAAATGCATTCTTCTTCAAGACTGGTTTGTTTTCTCTGGTGAAGGTAGTTTGTCAAGTGCTCCCACCTCTGCAAAAGCGGGGGGGGGGGGGGGAGATAATTAACACATATGTAAGTATGCATAATAATCTTAGCAATTAAATAATGAAATCCAATTTCAGTAGCACACATTTTTATATTTTTCTTCTCTCAACTATAAGAGGCAAATCCTTGAACTTTTCATATTATAATTTATAAACTATTGTTTTTTTCTTTTGAATGTTCTTAATCCTGCTATAATTTCACCATTTTAGAAACAGCAGTGACAGAATGACAATGAAATTATATCAATTTTATTATGTCAATTGATATTGCTGGATCCCAGCACCTCAAAAGTTTTATTATCCAATTATGGCTGCCATCCTACACAGCCTGCTCTATATGGAAAGCCTTTAAAGCTGGAGGGAGCAATTTTCAAGAGAAAGAGCTGAAGGCCACTTTTAGTTATCGCCAAGATACCTCTTAGCAGTTAAAGTTCACTTTATCTTGCAGACCAAAATGTATGTCTAATCTGGAAAACCATTCCCTGAATCTGAATCCCACGAGTGGGAATTTTCCCCCTCCCTGCAAAGGAACATATCTAAACCAATATATTTAATGTAGTAAAGTTTAATTTGAGCAAAAATGTTAAAGCATCTCTACCTTAATAAAGTATGTTTTTCACCTCCTAAATTTACAGTTCTGACTTCGTGTAAGAGTTTGTACTAGATCTTGCCAACAAATGTTGTTAAGGGATAATACGATAACATTCTGTGTCTTGAAACCTGGGAATACAAGAACTATCTCAGGAAAAAGCCATTTTATATGATCTGGACATTCCTTTTTTTTATGAGGACAGATAATAAAAACATCTTTTCTGAATAAAAACGGCAGTTTGTCATCACTATCCTAAACAAGGAATTGTTACTTAGTGTTACAATATAGCCTTTTTTTGCTCATTCGTCCCAGGGAAAAAGTAATTTGTATTTCTATGAGATGTATTTTATTTTCTTGCCCAACTTAGCAGCTCTTAGCCTCCTCATCAGAGATTGTATGCTGAAGCTCAACATGTTTCACACCCTTTCTGTTGTGTCCAGTTATTGGTTTTACTTCCTAGGCTCACATAGCAGGGTAAAGGAGTGTTTAGGCCTCCTCCTTCTTCACAGTGGCACAACAAACAAGCTACTAGTTTGTCCACAGTAAATATACATGCTAATAATCTACTTTAAATATATATTTGAATTATCTCAGGCCCTTAGTACTAACCATAAAGAGTTTTTGTTTCAAATGCAAAGTTGATTCAGTAAACACTGGGTTGATATTTTCAGTAGTGAGAATTATTTTGCTTGAGTGGATGCAAATAATTTAGAAAACGATGCCAAAGAGGTCTAGAATTTTGTTTCCTAGGTATGCAGAAAATGAACATATCTCTTGAAAGTCTTTTTTAATAATGAAATTAAAATACAAACATAACACACAGTTCTTTGTTACTATCCCACAGCATATAGTTGCCACAAAATTACAATTTGTTGTATATAAAGGTAAGAATATAGAAGTTACAGATTTATTGAATTGTCTGCTTTCTGAGACAGAGAATTCCTCAAACATTTGCAGTAAAAATAACTTTTTTCCTTCCTGTTGTTTTCTTTGCAAGTATATATTATGTTTTTGAACATTTTGTAGACAGTTTTAGAAGGGCTGAAGAGGTTTTTAAAAGCTCAGAATTGTGGGGGTTTTTTTTAAAGCAAAACTAATGAAAACTCAGAAGCAGCCAGATTTCTTCACCTAATGGTATAATAAAGTTACTGTTCTTATAGAATCAGCTGTAAGCTCAGTTTTACAATTCTTGTCACAATTTTGAGACTTCACAGCATTTTGAGCTGTTTGCCAACATTCAGCTTGGTGTTGTTGCAATTTTATGATGTGACTTTATTGTAGAATACAGACAAAAAGGGAGGTGTATTTCATTTGTCACTAACAAGTGTTTCAGAATTTCAGCAAACTGTTCTTGGCATTAAACTGAGGTCCTATTTAATGTGTTATTGAATTGTTTTATACTAACTCCCATGTAATCAGAGCGTATTTAGTTGGTTTTCAACTATTCTAAAAGCTGGGTCCATACAATTTTAGTAGGAGCTGTTATTATTTTCACAGTGCCCAGAGTAATCAAATGGTATTAGAACCCTTCTATGTTGGATATTCATTGACCTGCAGTTTGGCAGGACTACCTGTGCTCTCTAAATCAGGCCTATTCCTAAGTGCACCAAAATGACAGTTCCCCCCACCACCAGAGACGCTGTTCAAAGTCTTGCACGCTCAAATCTGTGGTGGACTTGTATATTCAAGGACAGTCCTATCTTCTCAGTAAATTTCACACCAGAAAGTGTGAAAGATTAAAAGGTATTCACTAACCTTTAAGATGCAAGTAAGTCAAAAATTCAATTACTGTGCGCATAATGTTTTCATCAGGCAGTGGTCTTCCAAGATTCCCTATAAAACAAGTTGGTTGTTACTTAATGTTAACATGGTATAAAGATCTATTGTATGTGACATTGTGGCTAGGTTTATGAGTACTCTGAAAAGAAAAGCTACCTGAAATTTCTTTTTCCTTAAAATCCTTAATGGAAAACCTCATTTCATGGAAGAGCAAAGCTGCTTCAAGGTAGGTAACCACAATTCTCAGAATCAAAATTACCCAGCTTTGTATGCTATTGCTGCATAGGAACTGCTTTGATACCTTAATGGTCATGGTCTTTAAGGTGTTGTGAGTTCTGTTGCAGAAGAGAGTTATCCTCTGTTCTCAACTCTCTCCTTTGTGTTAGCTAGCCTGAGATTGAAGGGAAAGGTAAATTTAGGAAAAAAATTCATCAGCTTTGCAAAACAATTTTTTAACTGTTGAAGAACTTTTGTTCTTCATGTAGTTTGACTTTGTTCCCAAGAAGCCACACAAGTGCTATAAAAGTGATTTGTAGCCCAAAAGCTAGGCCTGGGATTTTACTAAAAGCTCAGAAAGGTATGTTTTTGCATATGTGTCTAATAGAACATACATCTCTGATCTTGTGGAAGTAGGCTTTTTGATGCTTTTTAAATGGCCCAATTTATCAGGCTTTCTGGCAGCTTATTATTGCATTTTGGGAGGTTGAGAAGCACGCTTTCTGTGTCTATTAGGAAAAAAAAAAGGGGGGGGGGGGAGACATCTTGCTTTTTATCAACAGGATGGAGAATTGTTCTATATTAGAGAACAAATGGCAGGTAATTTCCCTAAGATTTTTAGTTCTCTGCATACAGAACAGATGGGTACCTGACTGTCAGTATCTGACTGACAGTCCATTATTACATTACTGAAAATACTGTCCCTTGATCTTATCATAAGGGATGTGTTTAATCTCAGAAAATAGTCTGAAAGACTGACTTTGCAGCAGGTGAATGCTGGGGGAAAGATGATGGAAGAGATTTAGGCCTCTAGTGCCATACAGGTCAGAAGGCAGACTGAGCTCTGTAGCACAAATAAATATTGATGGGGAGTTGTAAGTGACACAGAGGTTTCTGATATATAGTGTCAGCATTTAAGAATGCATTTAAGAAATTTGCATCTAAAAGTTTTGTCTTCCAATCTTTGAACTGACACAAAGATGTTGTTATTACTTACATTAATAATACTTGTATTTGAAGTTTATATCATTATTATATTACTAGTTTATTGACCCAGATTTTATTACGAATGTGATATTTATTGGATAAATATTTTTCTTTAGTGACTTGCACATATTGTACATGTGTATTTCTATATACTCTGCTATTGACCTTAATTCTGTATAGCCAATTACTTGCAGACTCTAGTAAAGGAACAGTTATGCTCTTGGAAATTAAAGATTTTCCTAATTATGCTCATAGATTTGGTTTTAGGGGGTTTTTGGTTTTGTGTTTTTGTTTTTCTGGACCTGGTGTTATGTAACTAATACAGCTTAGAAGATCTTCTAGGTTATCTAGAGAGCTTGTGAATTTTGCAGCATTCCTTCAAGGAGAGAGCAGTCCTTTGCATGAATTCTTTTACAGTAATAATGTAATGCCATTTTAAGATACTTTTGTAAATAATCAGCAGCATTTAACAAAAAAAAATCCTTTTCAATTAAAATAAGAATTCTGACTACCTTATCCATTTTTTATATTCAAATCTCCTTTGGATGGGAATTCTATAATAAACTTCAGCTTCAAAGAAAACTTTTGATGAGAGAAGAGAATCTAAAATGACATTCATAACAGAGGCAGTTATATAATTTTCAGGTCCCATCCAGACAAGTTTGGTGGGGTTTATTTGTAATTGTGGAGGTGCAGCAGTACCTGGCAAAAGAGTTCCATAACTCTTAAAGATCATATTCCTGTAAAGGAGCTGGTAGTATATCCACAAATGGCAACATGTTATGTATGATATGAGCTGCATTACAAATGCCTTCCTTTCATATTGTTTCTGACTGGCAAAATATTATTTTTACACCAGTGTTTGAGGAAGTGGGTTCTTCTCCCCCCCACCTTTTTTTTTTCCTTAAAAACAAGCTACCAAACAAACAAAAAACCCACCAAAACCACACAAACCACCCAACTGAAAAACACCACACACAAAACCCCACTATGTAACTATGTACCAGAACTAAACTGGAAGTCATTCTGAGAATATAACAACTAAGAAATGCATTAATGTTACTCTTCTGTTTACAAAGTAATTATACCCATGAAATTGTAATTAAGCACATTTCCTTTATTTATGAACCTATTTAGTGTTAGCTACATTTGCATTGTGTTAGGTGGATTTAAAATAGCCTGCAAGAGCTCTGGGGCTGGGACTCTCTTCCTCCATTACTGCAGTGATGAATGCAATAGTACTCAAGTTAAGTACTGCTTGCTTTGGTTGCAGTGAGGAACAGATCACTCTTTGACAGGCTAAAGATGAGATTCATCCCAGCTCACTTTAGATGTCTGCAGCAGATTTAGTTTCTCCTCAGGAGAAAGAATCAGTTTTTTCTAGAAGTTACTACATCTTGTCCTGAAGTAAGTGTTGAAAATAAATCCTAAAAGTGCCAACTTCTCTTCATAAAGGGAGTCTAGACACATATTGTAGAGGCCCAGCTTTGGATGATGAATCCAGAACAAGGCTGCATCCTTTTCATTGCCATTTACTAAATTCTGATACATGCAACCTCAAAATAATAT
The DNA here is from genome assembly GCA_020745775.1 of Theristicus caerulescens. NCBI lineage: Eukaryota > Metazoa > Chordata > Aves > Pelecaniformes > Threskiornithidae > Theristicus > Theristicus caerulescens. The sequence continues at coordinate 21,593,438 of CM036564.1, read as the reverse complement.
GTTGACTTGACTTTGGTTTTGACCAGGTTCTCAGTCTTTTAATGAAGATAATCCATTTTGCTTAAATATAGGAAATACTGTGACACTTAACATGGATTTTTTTTTTTTTTTTTAAATAGTGAAGACTCTTACAACATAAACAGTGCCATACAGTTCTGAGGTCTGGTTTCAGCTCTGGAATATCAGAATAAAATAAAAACAAACAAACAAACATTTAACAGCTTCTATAGCTTTCCCTACTGAAAGATTACATTGTGCACTATGTTTATTCAAAGTAATATGATCTATTATACTTTAAAAGCAACGCAATTATGGTACTTTCCCCTAGGTACCAAGATGTTTTAAACTATGACCGTGTACAAAGAGCACAACGGCCAAATTTAATTTTTCTTCCTTTCATATGTTTATTAGGATTTTTGTTAAAGTGCAGGAATAGCCTTGTATCTAGGTAGTTAGTTAACTCAAGAACAGTAAATAAATTACTAAACATAAAATAACAAATCAACAATACTGGCTTTCAGAATTTTATTACCTGCTTTAATATCCTCATCAGGCTGTATTTCACGTTTACCAGTGAAACCATGTTTGTCATTGAAAGATCTGTGGTTATCTACTGCATCTGATAAATAAATTGAAATCAGAGGAGTTAATTGACTTAATAACAACCTTTGCTATATTGTTTGCTTTTCATGGATTTCAAAGAAAAGATCATGAATGGGCACTTTTGATGTACAGAATGACAAAGCAGCAATTAATGTGTCATTAAATAAAATAACCTTTCTTCTGAATTTGTGCTTATGATTTATATCATTTATAGATCCAGTCCTGTGCTACATACTTGCTGAAGCTATTACTGAATTCAGAGAAAGTTGTAAAGAAAATGTAAGTTTGTACATTCATGTGTAATTTGGGAAGTTGTTTTTGCTATGCTTTCCTCTATTTTTAGAAAATGTTGCCAATGAGTTTGCTTAAAAGAAAACTGCAGATAGTTTTGGAAGGTTATTTATGTAAACTATCTTACATGCCCCTGGTGCCTCTTCTCTCCCCCTTGCAATGGACATTTCCTTTATCAGTAAAAGCTGATCAATACGACCTGCAACAAAGGATGATTCCTATTATGCAGTCTTAGATAAATGGCACTTTGACAAGTACGTTTCCCCACGATATCTTTGCCAATTTGGTTAGATCCGCTTCGGGGCAAATATACTGCCAGACATTTACAGAACCAGTTAATATGTTTAAGATGCATTAATTTTTTTTTTTTTTAAGGTATTCTTAAGGTTAGTTAAAAAGAATGAAGAGAGTCATGGTAAGTATCTGTAGTACTTGTCATGTATTACTGAGACTGAAAATACAGAAACATTGGTAATGAGTGTTAGTATGTTAACAAGAAGTAACGGTAAAAGGGCAGATATTTGAGACAGCTTAGCACTGCATTTAATTTTTCTTATAATCTACATTTGTGATTCTCCATCTTTGTAAACCACTGTGTTCCTATAGTTTAAACAATAAATATTTTTCACATAGTGAACTGTTAATATTTACAGTCATGAGTTTACATGTTATTGTTTAGTATGTTTTGCTTTAATTGGAAAAAAAAAAGTAGTATAATAAAGCCAGGTAGCGAAGCCATTTTCAAATAGGTTTAAAGGTGAAATCTGAAATACATTGAGAAGTGCCAAAATGTCATATTTTGTTATTCTTTCCTTGACATCTAAGATGCTATAAGATTTTGTAACATTGGGGGGGGGGGGAGTATTTGTCATATGACGATTACAGTTCAGAAGCACAAAGAGTGACCAGATGTGCTTCTAGATATAAAGCCTCACAGCACAACTCTGCTTTAGAAAAGAACAGTTTTTGTCTCAGTCAACTCAATTCTATAATAGGCATATAACAAATATCTAAACAAGTAATCTCCCAAATGATTTTCTTCAGTCTTGCAGGTTTAGACAAAATTACTGTATTAATCAGAAAAGTGAGTAGCACACTACAGCAAACTGGTTTACAAGAAAAAAAAACTTCTGCATTTTGAAATAATGCAAAAAAAAGAGTGCTTGACTTACGTGGCCCAAGTAGGTAACCAGCACTATTCAAAGTCCAGCCCCTTTTTTCTTTTGCCTTAAAGGAAAAAAAAAAAAGTATGTTATTGCATGAACTACACAGTGCTTTTGGAAGACAAAGCAAACAGCACCCAAATGGACATTTTCTCAGCAGAAAGTGTCTTCTGAAGGCTTGAAATGAAGAAATATTGTAAAAAATAAAAGCCAATAATCTTGAAGCAAATATTAATGGTGAACTCTTGCCCACTCCCCGTCTAAGTCAACAGTTTTGCTATTGACATCCATGTAGTGTGAAACACCTCATAAGTGAAACTGCAAATCACACTTTGGAGGCAGAAATTTTTACTTTATACTCCCAAGTTTATATTACCACCTGATAATCACCTTAACAAACAGCAATGTTGTCTTTTAATTGTTTAGAATTACACAACAGCCTCTTTAAAAAAAAAAGTCCATATGTACACCACCTTTTCTGAGTCAGATGGGACATCCATTCAATTTTGGTCTATAAACTAGACACTCTTTTTTCCCTTATTTGTTACAAGGGAGCTTGTATTCAAAAGGCTCAAATTCTTAACTAAAAACCTGTTTACTGCCCAAAATGTTTTGAGTCCTGCATCTTGTCCAACCCCTATATCCAAATACAGTGTATATCACTACAAAGTTTACTGTTTCTTGCCAGCTGAGACATGGATGGTGCCCAATGGACAGGGCCTCCAACAGTGAAATAAGTACTTACTGAGAAAACCAGTCCAAACGTTTCTGACAGGGTGGCACAAAGGATTAAAGACAGAAACACGAAACTAGTGCACCTCTGCATCTGGAAAGAAACCACACTAGGGTAAATGGTCCGAGTTACCGCTTTGCCTTCCAGTTACAAATCCCCCAGGGCACGTGAGCATCCCCACCGCAGGTGGGAAGCAGGGGTGAACCTTTTTCCCGTGGGGCAGGGCGGCTGTGGCTACCAGTTTGGCACCCAAATTCCCACTGGGAGAGAGGCAGAGAGATGGGGAGAGGAGTACCTTGAGCTGGGGCGCGACGACCTCTCCCTCGCAGCGTTTCACCTGGTGCTGGCGGCGGGGCGGCTTGTCCCACGGCTGCAGTCCTGCCGGCGGGCACTCACTGCATGGCCGCGGCGCGCGGGTCTGCACGCCCACCCTCTGCTCCCTCCGCCCTTTATGGGCTGCAGCGCGAGCGCGCAGGAGGGGCGCCCTCCCGGCGGGGGGGGAGGAGAGCCGAGAGCCGCCCACCCCCGTCTCCCCCGCCTCCCCTGGGTCATTTCCCCCTCGCCTACCCACTGCATTAGGAAGGGCAAAAATTACAGCAATTCAATTAGAGGTATTTGGAAGCACGACGCGGGCTGCAGGGAGATAACAGCCTGGACAATTACCTCTGATTACGGCGGCCTTGGGCAGGCTGGTGAGCAGCGAGAGGAGCTCTGGTCTGGGCAGTCTGGCCTGCGCCTGTCACCCGCTGCAACTTCACAAAGGCTTGGTTGGTGGTGGGGAATAAGAAAGCGTAAAGTGAATACAGATCCCTTTTCAGAGACTCAGGTATGGAAGCAGAGCTGAATACAAATGTCTGTGTGTGATGCTGGCTAATAAAATTCACAGTGTTTGGGCTTTGTGTTTGGGGATACTGAAGACTTCACACCCCACTGTTCCACTTGCGATCCCTGGAGCTCCCTGTGATACAGGCCACTTGTGGTCCCTTAAAATCCCTTGGACTCAAGCCCTTTGCTTTAGCATCAGAGCAAAAGGAGCTGAGTCAAAACTCTCGTATTGTACTTCCTCGCTGCTTTGTATCTATAACTTTTTTTTTCTTTAAGGTTATATGTGAAAGGCTAGGGAAGTAGCTCTTCCCAGTGATTAGACTAGTCCCGGCCTGGTAATTTATAACCAGTGAAGTTTCACCAGTTTGCTTTTATTACTTGTGGTTACAGCTGGCATCAGGATGTGCAAAATTGAATTACAAGGCAGAGATTCCAATGTTAGTTCCCTTTTTTTCTCTGCCAAATCATATTTTCTCTGCAACAGATGAGTTTATTCACTACAAGCCCCTCAAATTCATCTTTCAGTAAGAAAAGCATCACAGATGTTGCACAGAATAAGTTATGTTTCCAGCTCCTTTTTCTGAAGCTGCTTAAGGTTCGTTGCAAACTTTTGTACACTGTGTATGTGAACTTGAATGTGGAGCCGAGACTGCTATTGAACAATGCAATAGACATATTGTTCACCAGTTTAAAAGCAAACAACTTTTTACTTCAATATAGCATAATGTTCATAATCCAGGCTAGAAACAGAAGCTGTGTCTTGTAGTTCTGTTTCCTACCCTCTTTTGTCAGGAACAGTAGGGTTATAATAGTCTAGTCATGTCATTGGACCACTGATCTAAAACTGCTTGAATGAAGTTTATTTTATACAATTCTGAATGCTAATGTGCATAAATGGGAAGCTCAACTTTGCAGATTTCATGTGATGCTTTTTATCATTTGCTGAGAATGTTCTAGTCAGCCATTACATGATCCTCACAATTTAGACTAGATAGATCTGAAAAATAGCAATATAAGTTTTGCAAAGTGTTGTCTTCCTTTACCTTATCAAAAATGCACTCCTGGCTGAAATTTCCTAGCTTTCAACTGTTAACTCCCCAAAAGTAATTTCTGAAACTTAAAGCTTCTCTGTGACAGAAAATGTTTTCTTTGTGCTATTTGAATAAAACCACAGAGTTATATCAAGAGATGTCAAAATTTGCATTCAAGCAATATTACAAAAATGTGTTAATTCTGTTGTCTTTGACTACAGTTTGTTCTTTGGGTTCCTGTAAAAAGTATTTGAAACAATGTATTTTAACCTGTAATTTTTATTCCAATTTTTCTTCACAATACTTGCATCTTCTTGTCAAATTACAGAGTAAAATGATCTCTTCATCTCCACTAGAGTCAGATGCAGAAGAAAGCCTCTTTGTATACTCAAAGGCTTAATCCATCACTTGCCCATCATACTTTTTGTCTAAATCTATCTTTAGTTTAGTGTCAATTACATAATTTTATCAGTCATTCCTACAATTGATGTTCTCATTCTCCCAATTTTCCTTGTCAAGAATGCTATCAGTCTTTTTTTATTCCATAGGAATTTTAAATCTCACTGCTCAGCCAGAAGAATTACAATTAGTCTGAAGCCTGCCTTTTCTAGCTTAGCTTGAAAAATGGCCATCTCTGTGACTACATGGTTTATTTTCTTACTGAGGTGACCCTTCAATGTACTAATTCCTCCATTGATTTATTTGTTGTTTGGTTAATTGTAAAGGCTTAATGTAATTTGCAGTAGTTGTTAGGTTATGCCTAGTCCACACCAGAGGTTCACCATCAGACAAACTCACAATCTAAAATTTACTCAAGTCAATAGCATTGATAACAAAACTGTCTCTAATGTCTCTAAATTGATACATGAGACACAGGATCACCATTGGCTGTCTCACACAACAACATGTACTCTGTTCTATAATTGTAACTGCATTTCATAATAATTAAATGAAAACACAGGGGAGAATACTGTTTTCAACCAGAGTAAAAAGCTTTGAATTTTTAAGGAAATGATAATATGGATTAAACAAATGAGAGTATTGACACATTGGGCTTGGGAAAAAAATTAATTGCTTTTTTGTCGCTGGAGATTTCATTTTGAGAACAAGTGGTAAATCCTAAGGATTCTACTATCCGTTTAATGGTAAAAATTTCCCGTACATACAATTGAGGAGGTAGGATGACCTATTTTATTTTTAATTAACAAAAACCATAAACCATCAAGAATGGTCACTTTGTATAATATTCAGGAAAAACACTGAATAAAAGTGGATTTTGCAGTATATTTTGGAAGGGTCTGGAGCTGCATTGGCTCCCTTCACTGTCAAGTTTGCTGAGAGATAATGAATGAAGCAGGAAAAAGTGTGTCTGCTATTTCTGTGTTGAAGTTGTATAGCCAGATTTGGTTTCAGCAACTCACTGATGAATAATAAAATCAAATACTAAACCCCACTGCATTCACAGATTGATGTCCATCTGCATGAAAAATGAGTGAACTTTTTTCCTGCTTCCCAGGTAACATCAAGCATGAACATATTGTTTAAGACCATCCTCAAGTATGTACACAAAATCTCTAATATTATATGAGCAATGGCAATGAATTCTAGGCTTAGGAGATAAGTTACCAGAAAAATTTGTCTCCCATACACTGGACTAATTCCAGTGAAACACTGACATTACAGATAGCAAATGCTTTGTTGGGGGAGTGTCATGATCCAGCTAACTAGAAATGATTCTTTGCAGAAGTTTGAAGATGTCTATCTTTTTGAATCTAATTCAATATTTGCCAGGGGACCACTAACATGCAGTAGCACCAGTAACTTGTGTTACTGATTTTTCTGTATTGGAAACAATTTTAGGTTTTTAAGATCAGTGTTTCAACCCTGAATACAGAGACTTACCGTAACTGAGAATGAAGATCACAAATGCAAGGCTTTCTGTGGCTAAATCTAATTCTGAGTGGGAAAGGCACAAATTTATTTCCAACAGAGTATGGACACTGACAGATCTGAGTATCCAGAAGCAATGAGGCATTCCAGTTGCCAACAAGGCTGTGAATTGCTTCACTGAGCTAAAGATTTAATGCTATTTTGGTGGTGAATGAGGATGCTGTCACAGAGCTGAAAAGTTATTTAGAGTTTTTCTTCCTGTTCAACAGCATTATCCCACCCTTCAATATTTGCATCTCAGCTGCTCATTGCTAACCTAAGCAGAGACAGGTTGAAGATAACATTGTCTGCATTCGTCTGAAGATGACATAGAACTTTAATATGCAACTATCATTTTGAAAGTAGTTTGTTCTTTAAGTCTTGGAAAAGCCTCTTGGTTATTTTTTCCCTTTGCATGTATAGAACTTGTTTCTTCTTTAACAGATGTAGAATAGAGAATGTTTTTGGGTTTTGGGGGGTTTTGGTTTTTTGTTTTGGTTTGGTTTTTGTTTTTATTTTTAAGTAGTAATAAGAGAAAGGTCATTTTCTTCATCCTTCCAAAACCTTTGCTATTGTTTTCTTCCTATTCTCCCATTTTGTAATTTCTGTAAAATGTAGGCAATTTTCACTGAGTGAATCTTTTGCCCTTTTTACCACCTGCAGCTCAGTGTCAAATAGAACTAAATATTATAGATACCTTCTGAATGAAGGGCTATTTTCTGTTCTGAATTACACTGATACCAAGTAATAATTTCCTGTTATTACATCAATCAGTGTGCTACCAGAGCTATTATTCACACAACATAGGCCATTGCAACAAAACTGTGACTACCACATGTTAGATCATCTTATATCTTTTAAAAGTGATTTTTGGTTCAAGAAGCACATTGATTTTAGACTAATTGTGTATAAAAAAAGAAACAACAGAATAAAAACTTCAGAGAAAAATTCTAAAAATTAATTACTATAAACATCAATAATATTGTGAGAAATTATAAAAAACACTTAGTCTTGACTCCTGCTTCATAAAATTTAGAGGAAAATAATGTGTCTGTCCCATTTGGTTAAAATTAGCCAACGGGTTCAAATCTAGCAAGGACAGGTTGCTAGCCAGCACAATCACATGAGCTTCATATCCTAAAGAAGTCAGACTAAACCAGAGGCTCTCTTGATGAGGGTTTATCTGAGAAGAGCACTGAGAATTTGAAATATTCTAAGAAATGCCATTTGCAATGGTTTCCAGTTCTGATAGTAGTGGATCAATACAGATTGCACACCCTACTGCCATTTCTAGTCTTATGCATCCTTAGATCACTGCTATTTGGGCAAAGTGGCTATATGCAGAAGACTCATTGAAATTCCAGGAGACCCACTGCTCCAGCAATTTTCTTTGTAGGCCAAGGAGGAGGACGGCTTCAGAGCCACTGCCTCTCTCAGCAACTAATACAATATCCCAGTTTGTAAGAGGCAACAGAGCTTGGCTTTCAGCTCCTGCTAAGGTTAGAGCTCAGCTTTTTGGGAGGCAGCAACTCTGGCTGAGTCCTGCAACAGCTGGGAACCTCTGACTCAGAGGGCAGGTTCGGGACTTCTAGATGCAGAGGCTCCTGTCCAAAGTTCTGAATTCTGATGCTTGCCTGAAGGAAGTTGGTTCTTGGCTTAAGTTTCCATTTAATTCCTAACTCACCAATGATTTCCTCCTCCTTTGAACAGTAAACTCAGTGGAAGTTCACACCTACCAAACACAAGGGAGCTGTTTCTGCTCCTGCAAGATCTCAGGAATTACTGCCTACCCACTGATGAGAAATGAAGTGAGGAGCAGCTGATGACAGCGACCTGTCTCCTGATGAGCAACTTCTAAGGTCACCAAAAGTTGAGAAGCTTTTCTTATTTAGAGGCACCAGAGATCAGAGAGTCCTGTCTCAACCTCCTGCTCAGTGTGAAATCATACACCTATTATATTGTTTCTCATTTTAATTACTGAGGTTAAACAATCTGAAGATTCACTGCTTTTAAAAAATCTTGCCTATGTTAAAAATATTAGTTCCTTATTTGAAAAAAACACCATCATAACTCAAGTAGAATTTCTGTAGTGGCTTTGAAAGTCCTTAAAATGTGCTTATGAGGCATGATGCAAAAGGTTCCTATTACTAAATTATAGCTTTGCATTTAAATCAGAATGAAACCAACATTTTGTAAATACTGTAGTTTTTGCATGGCGCTTTATTTCAGCATCACTGGATGAATTAAGTCTGCAAAATATAAATTATTATTATTAAATAATAAAACTGTATTTTAGAATGGAGATTAAAATGGATTAATCTAAACATTAGATTAGAGTGTGGCAGTTCCTGCTCTACTCACCTGCAGGCTTAGGCTGCAGCCCTGATGGTCACCCCAGCTAGCTGGTGGCTGTGCAAGCACACCCAGCAGCTTGAGGTCTCCAGGGAATTAGAAGGGCTTATTAAGCAGTCCTTTGAAGTTGTCAGAAGCATGGTGGTCAAGACCGGGCAACGACTGAACTCTGCAGCAGACAGGAACCAACTACCTAGCCAGGCTAGCCTGGGACGAGCGGAGGCAGCCACCCAGACAGAGCTTCCTATCAGGGAAGCTGCTGTCCAGGTGAAGGGCTGCAAAGACTGTACCTCCCCTCCCCAGTGGAGGAGGGTGGAAGTGCAAGCTGTGCTCTGGTGGAGATCATGGAATCATAGAATCATAGAATTGTTAAGGTTGGAAAAGACCCTTTAGATCATCAGGTCCAACTGTTAACCTACCACCGCCAAGTCCACCACTAAACCATGTCCTCAAGCACCACATCTACCCGTCTTTTAAATACCTCCAGGGATGAAGACTCAACCACTTCCCTGGGCAACCTGTTCCAGTGCCTGACTACTCTTTCAGTAAAGAAGTTTTTCCTAATATCTAATCTAAACTTGCCCTGGCGCAGGTTGAGGCCATTTCCTCTCGTCCTATTGCTTGTTACTGGGGTGAAGAGACCGACCCCCACCTCTCTACAACCTCCTTCCAGGTAGTTGTAGAGAGCCATAAGGTCTCCCCTCAGCCTCCTCTTCTCCAAACTAAACAACCCCAGCTCCCTCAGCTGCTCCTCCTAAGACTTGTTCTCTAGACCCTTCACCAACCTCGTTGCCCTTCTCTGGACACGTTCCAGCACCTCGATGTCCTTCTTGAATTGAGGGGCCCAAAACTGAACACAGTATTCGAGGTGCAGCCTCACCAGTGCCGAATACAGGGGCACTATCACCTCCCTGGTCCTGCTGGCCACACTATTTCTGATACAAGCCAGGATGCCATTGGCCCTCTTGGCCACCTGGGCACACTGCTGGCTCATGTTTAGGCGGCTGTCAACCATCACCCCCAGGTCCTTTTCAGCCAGGCCGCTTTCCAGCCACTCCTCCCCAAGCCTGTAGTGTTGCCTGGGGTTGTTGTGACCCAAGTGCAGGACCCGGCACTTGGCCTTGGTGAACCTCATACAGTTGGCCCCGGCCCAACAATCCAGCCTGTCCAGGTCCCTCTGCAGGGCCTTCCTACCCTCCAGCAGATCGACACTCCCACCCAACTTGGTGTCATCTGCAAACTTACTGAGGGTGCACTCAATCCCCTCATCCAGGTCGTCGATAAAGATATTAAACAGGACCGGGCCCAACACTGAGCCCTGGGGAACACCACTTGTGACCGGTTGCCAACTGGATTTGGCTCCATTCACCACCACTCTCTGGGCTTGGCTGTCCAGCCAGTTTTTAACCCAGTGCAGAGTGCACTTGTCCAAGCCGTGAGCAGCCAGCTTCTGCTATATTACTTGAGACTTTGCAAGAAGAAATACTAGTGCCCCATGGCACTGACCTCTAAGGACTACCAGACAGAGTTTCAACAATGAACAGACAGTATGTTGGAGAAAAAGACACCATGGTCTTCGGTGACCCATGGGAACAGGCTATCGCTTCACTCTGCTACCTTGTGTGTAGCAACCAGCAACAGCTATGAAGCCTTGACAGTGCACGAAGCCAATAAGCAAGATTCACAGGGAGAAATGGCACCAGCAACACACACTAAAAGCTGCAAAAGGAAGCGGCGAGTGCTAGTAGTGCGTCTCACCATCTGTCAGCCTGCTATACAGTGAAGGGAAGTTTGCTGCTTGCCAGTAGATACAGCTACAAAATGTCACAGGGAGACTGCCACAACTGGGTAAAAGCACAAACTACTCTCTCCTGCTTTTCCATGTGGGCACCAATGATGCACTAAAGCAAAACCTGGGCAAGATTAATCAGAACTTCAGAGCCCTGGGGGCACAAGTGAAGGGGACAGGTGCTCAAATGATCTCCTCTGTCCTGCCAGTCAGGGATGCAGGCAGAAGTCTACACATCATGCAGATCAATACCTGACTTCAACACCAGGGCTTTGTTTTCTATGATCACAAGACGTTCTTTGATGAATACAAACTATTGGGGAGAGATGGGATCCACCTATCTAGAAAAGGCAGGCGAATCTTTGCTAGCAGATTGGCTGATTAAGTGAATCATGCTTTAAACTAATGAACTCAGGGAATTGTGTCCAAAGCTGTGACACTTGCATATTCATAAGCAACAGGTTGGATATGTGCACCTACCAGCATAGTGAGGCATGCTCGCCAACCCTTTCCAAATGCAAAAGCCCTAAGACCAGCCATCTCAAGTACATGTATACCACCGCACATAGTCTGGGTATCAAACAGGATGAACTGGAACTCCATGCTCAGTCAGAGAGTTATGATGTCATAGGAATCACAGCAACTTGGTGGGAAAAGTCACATGACTAAGACCACAATGAATGGCTGCAAGCTCTTTTGGAAAAATAGGAAGGGAAGACGAGAAGGTGGAGTTGCACTGTATGTAAAAGAGAAATTTTAGTATATGGCTGTGAGCTATGGAGACCATGAAAGTTCTATAGAATACTTTTGGATTAAGATTAGAGGGGTTGTCACCAAGGGTGATCTTATATTAGGTAACCTTCCAATCAGGATGACGAGGCTGACGAAACCTCACTTCGTCTGCTCAAGGAATTCTTGGGCCAACGAAACCTGGTCCTCATGGGTGGCTTCAATTACCTGGACATCTGTTGGGAAAACAACACAGTGGTGCACAAGTCATCCATCAGGTTCCTGGAATGCACTGAGGACTGCTTCCTGATACAGATGCTGGACATGCTAACTCAGAACAGTGCATTGCTACATTTAGTGCTCACAAACCAGGAAGTCTTACTTGACAACATAACTACTAATGATAGCCTTGGATACAGTGATCATAACATTGTAAAGTTTAAGATCCAGTTGAGCACACGAAAGACCAGTAGTAGGACAAAGACCCTGGATTTTAGGAGAGCTGTCTTCAATACGCTCAGAGCCTGCTGTGAGGGATTCCATGGGAAGCATCCATGGAGGGGAAAGGAGCGAGTGCTGGGAGTTATTTAAGAGCAACCTCCTGGAAGCACAAAAACAGTCCATCCCCTACAAAGGGAAAGGAAGAAGGCAGAACAAAAGACGACCCTGGCTTAACAATGAGCTTTTGGTTGTGCTTAAAAGCAAAAAAGAAGCATACCAGCTATGGAAAGGTGGCCAAATACCCACTGAAGACTACAAGAGCCTTGCTAGCACAGAGATGCAGTCAGGAAAGCTAAAGCTCAGTTGGAACTGAAATTGGCCAAAGATGTCAAGAACAAGAAAGGGTTCTTCAGATATGTGAGCAGTAAGCAGAAGCACAGGAAAGACACAGGCCCATTACTCAGGGAAACTAGTCACTGATAATGTTGACAAGGCAGAGGTTCTCAATACCTTCTTTGCCTCTGTTTTTTACTGGCGTAGCTGGACCCGAGATCATAGGATCAAACAGGTATGACAACATATATGTTGACCTACCAGTGGTGGAGGAAGGGCTGATCTGAGGCCCCTTGCAAAGGCTCAACTCACATAAAATCTATGGGACCAGACAGAATCCACTCCAGGGTGTTAAGAGAAGTGGTTGACATTGTTGCAAGGCCACTGCCTATAATCTTTGAAAAGTTATGGAGATCAGGGGATATCCCTGGTGACTGGAAGAGAACAAATGTGACACTCATCTACAAGAAGGGCCCAGAAGTAGAACCAGGAAACTACAGGCCCATTAGTCTTACTTTAATCCCTGGGAAAATAATGGAATAGGTTTTCTTGGGAACTATTACAAGCCAAATGAAGCAGGTGATTGGGAAAAGCCAACACAGATTTACCAAAGGCAAATCATGCCTGACTAACCTGATCACCTTCTACAACAAAATAACATCTTCTGTTGACATGGGGAGACCTGGACTTCAGCAAAGAGTTCAACAATGTTCCCCACAGCCTCCTCCTTGATGGGTAGCCTGCAAGATGGGTAGGAAATTGACTAACAGGCCTCACTCAGAGGTTGATGATCAATGTTTTTTACTCAGGCTGGCAGCCTGTCACAAGTGGGGTCCCCCAGGGATCAATATTGGCCCCCACACCACTGTTTAACATCTTCATCAAGGGTCTGAATGATGGGATTGAAAGTACCCTCACCCAGTTTGGTGCTGACACCAAACTGGGTGGTGAGGTGAACATGTCAGAAGGGGGAGCCATCTTACAGAGACCTGGACAGGCTGAAAGAGTGGGCTAGCAAGAACTGTATGAAGTTTAACAAAGACAAGTGCAAGGTCCTGCACCTGGGATGACATAACCAAAGAGCCCAGTACAGGCTAGGATCTGTGTGGCTGGGGAGTAGCCTTGCTGAAAGGGAGCTGGAGGTCCTGGTGGGCAACAAGCTAAACATGAGTCAGCAGTGCGTTGCGGCAGCAAGGAAGGCAAATTGGACCCTGGGCTGCATCTGCAGGGCCATTACTAGCAGAGATAGAGTTGTCATCATCCCAGTCTAGTCACCGCTTGTCAGGCCACCCCTGGAGTACTGTGTCCAGTCCTGATCCACACAATTCAAAAAAGACACATACAGACTGGAGAGGGTCCAAAGGAGAGCCAGGAAGATGATCAAAGGGCTGGAAAACTTACTCTATGAGGAAAGACTGAAGGAGTTAGGTCTTTTCACCCTGGAGAAGAGAAGGCTTGGGGGTATCTCATCACAGTTTTCCAGTATCTAAAAGGCAGGTACGAAGAGGATGGAGGCTCTCTCTTCACAAGGAGCCACATGGAGAGGACAAGGGGCAAAGGGTACAAGCTGCACTGGGAGAGGTTTCATCTTGATATAAGAAATATTTTTTTACAGTGAAAACAATCTCCCAGGGGCTTAGTGGATTCCCCATCACTGAGGTTTTAAAGACTCTAGTGGACAGGGTGCTAGACAGTAGATTGAACCAGATGATCTTTTGAGGTCCCTTCCAACCTGGGCTGTTCTATGTTCTATTATCCTCTTAAAATATTATTTCTAAATTGCGGTAAGTGAGTTATCAAATTATGTGTACTAAAATAAGAACCAATAGGAAAACAGGTCAGTGCTTTCATGGCTTTTATTTTTTAACAGAACGCAATGCCAATTGCTTCATTACCAATTATGTTGCAATATATACAAAAAGCCTCACAAGTAGGCATTTCAGATATGAAGTACATTCACAGTAATGCAAAAAGGAGCTACAGAATAATAATTACACCAAATATTTTCAAAAAATATTTTTATATTAAGTTCATTAAGTATAAGAAAATTAGGCAGAATGTTAAAAGATAGATATTCAGTTACAAAATACGATTTTGTATCTTTGTTGTTACTGGGTTTTATTTCGTTAAAGCACAAAATGGAATTAGCAGGATGATATTACACAGCCTTCATTGTCCTACTGTAAATGCACCCAATTAGTCTTTTTCTGCTTTGATAAGAAATAGCCCTTTCCATCTTACAGGCCCACTGTGTAATTTGAAAACAGGTTAGGGAAAATTTGGTGGTTTACATTGTATTCCAGAAGTGGAAAGGCTTGAGCACATTTGATCTCTTGCAAGGAAGACTGAAAGTGATTGATAGCTGAACAGACTGTTCTCCCACATCTTCCCAATGGAAAAATAAATAGGGGAAAAGCTTTCTTCTGTTCTTCTCTGGAAGGCTTTTCACCTGACGCCCTGGTGATAAGAATACACTAGTAGTAACTATGAGGCAGAAGTTGTTCTCTCCAACAAAAAAAAAACTTCTAAAAAACAAAACAAGCAAAAAAATCTCCAAACCCAAAATAATTTGATCTCAGGCTACAACCAGTTCTCAGTGGTCCAGATTTCAAATGTGGAATTTCAGCTCCGGCAGAAAACAAGTATTTTATGACATGTTGAGACATATGGTTCAAAAGAAATTGTGCAAAGCTAAAAATTACTTTAAAGTTATCTTTTCTCACACCTGTGATTCATATGGAAGCAAAACTTCTGTTATACTTGATAGGATACATACTGAGATCCTGATGTGTGCTGAACACTCACAACATTTCTGATTCCCACTGGGAACAGAAGTGCTTAACATCTTTCAAAATCCTAGCTTCCACTGATACTTTTTGACATATAAAGGTGGACGTATTGCCCTTTTTTTTTGTATTTGAAAATCTTTTGTTAATACATTTTAGTATTTTCAGTGGAATAAGGGGGAGAAAAGTCAGTATGTCTGTGCTGCATGTGACCTTTTCCATGGCTTTGCAGAATAAAAATGCCAATGATGTCATGCACAAGATGATAGGTTAAATAAGATGCCCGTGCAATGGTGTTGTATTGCTGAAAAAGGTATGTTTATGAATTTAATAAAAAAAAACCCTATTAACATACTGTTTGTGTGCGGATTTTTGCCCTGTAAAGTGGCTATTCTTTCCACTGGCTACAGAGGGAGCCCATGCTCATACATCCTTTGACTGTTATGGAAGCTTTGACCTGTAGCTTACCTGTAGGGACCTAAATTAATGGCAAATAATTCCAGCCATGATGACAATCTTTCAAACAATAAAAAAATGTTAGAAAACAGTGATCAGTTGTTATCCATGCCTAATGGGGAGTAGAAGATGGCAGAGCTGGATTAATCTGCAAGAAAAAATGTTGAGGTTAGTTTTTAGGAAAAACTTTCTAACTATATGGTTAGAAAAAGAATGTCATAAGAAATATAATGGTAAAGGATTTATGTGGAGGGTTCTCTAGAGAACAGGTCTGGTGAATGTGTCAGGAATAATGCAGGTACACTTAATATTCCAGAAGAGTAGCACTTCAACTGTATAAGCTCTCCGTTCTACCTGTATGTCTCTGTCTGTGTCAACAAAATTCAGGGGCAGTGCATTTCTTAGAATTATTTCAGATCTATTTATGCTGTGACATAATCTGGATTTTTACTGTTGTGATCGATAGCACATTTTAACTTCAGGTACTTTCCTGGCCCATTCATCATCTTTACTACCTAGTTTCCCTTATGTGTTGTCATATTTTATTATCTCCCTTATTACTTCCTCTGTCATCCTGCTTTGCTGTAGGAACATCACTCCTTTTCATATTCTGTCTGTCCGTGTCTCATTTTGTTTCCACCCTTTTTAGTCTGTTTTCCTAAAGAAACAGAGCTTATAGTATTAGTCTGCTGTCTTCTCTTTTGTCCTTTTCCCACACGTGATTTTGTGAAAAAAAGCTTAAAATGAAGCATGCCATCCATCATAAGGCATAACCTGTAGCAAACCAGGTTTCATTAACTTTAATGATGGCTGAATTACTGAATTTCTTTTCATTTTCATAGACTCATACAGTAATTAAATTGGAAAAAAATCCTCTAGAGGTCATCTAGTTCAGCCTGGTAGCATGTCCTGCTGGTAGCACATCCAACTAGATCTGGTTCCTCAGGGCCTTAACCAGTTGTTTTTTGAATATCTCCGAAGGTGGAGATATTCCCCCACCTCTGTGGGCTCCTGCTCCAGTGTTTGGCCATCTTCAAGGTGATTTTTTTTTCTTCCTTTTATCTAGTTGGGATTTCCTGTGTTCCAACTTGTGTCTGTTGCCTTTCATCCTACCATTGTGCATATCCTAAACTGTGTGCACCTATAGCATAGGGAAAAGTTTAATTGCTGCTAGTACTTTGTGTGACCCGGAGTTTGTATGAAACAGAGCACACAGCCTCCATTAAACTCCTGTTTTCCAGTTTTTGTATAATCAAGATATTGCAAAAACAATAACCAGTGGGGTTTTTTGTCTTAACTGGAACCTGAATCTGAATGATAAGAAGAGAAGTCCTTTGATTTAACACTTGAGCACTTTAGCTTATGCCATTTCAATGTTAGCCATTATTCTTATCCCTTGCCTTTCTAACAACCATGACTATGCTATGTATGACTGTAAATTAGCAGCCCTTTAGTAAAAACAGCAACAGTAGTTTTCATTTTGGGATAGTGACACTTGAATCAAAATTTATTCCAAACTATTTTTCAGAATTTCACAGAATGGTCTGTCATCATGTGCCTCATTTTGCCTTATACCTTATCATCATAAATTGAAATATAGACCCTGTTAGCTGCAGAATAAGATCTCCATATTTAGTTGAAAATCTTTTTGAAGAGTTTTTTTCCAGTGTAATACAAGGTAAAAATGAAAAAGATCACCAAAAGCAAGGCACTATTAAGACCTATCTGATTACAGAAGCTGGTCATCGTTTACTGGAAGTCTCACTGCTTCATGTGCAGCTCAGTTATCTGTATTAGCATCTTAGATCTTATTTTTTTTTTGTTTGCTTATCATTACTAACAAAATTGCAGAAGTTATAGTTTAAACCTCTGATAATTATATATTTAATGGAACAAAATTATGTTTCTAGCTCTTCCCTTATCTCTTTTCTAAGCTTTTCCTCATTGGAGTCCATCTGTCCTCTTTAACACAGAATATTTACAATTTCTTGTACTTACAACACTAATCCACCTAATTGTTTAGCACAAAAAGATGTCTTATGTAGTATTTTCTTCTGAGAAATATTGGTTGCTTACCAATCAATCCTGGCTTCACTATGAGAAGATTCTACAAAGAAAAACCCAAAGAAACAGACTCAAGTTGTTTTAAGGGGTGTTTTTAATGAAAGCAACCCCATTTCCTTCTCTGGGAAGGGTGGTCACTGTCACTGCTGTCAATTACAAAAAGCAATTAAGTCCTACTGATTCAGTCAGATATACAGTGAATATTCATTCAGCCTTTAACATTATCAGCCAAGTTATCAAACCAACTAACAGTATGGATAATTCAGAGGCACACAAGAAACAGAAAGAAATACTTATTATGTCCTTTCTTGAAAGTTTTTACAGTTCTCACAGGTTTGTTCAGTTTACTTACATCCCAAGAAACAGAAGCAAAAGAGGCCTTCTAGCTGCTTCTAGGCATCAAATTTGAAGTATTAGATGTCAACACTTTAGTATTAAATAAGAAAGTTTCCAGGAGTCTACTTGTTCCTGCTTTCTAGTGTGAAAGAGATGAGAGATTTAAGTCTAGTCTTAGATCTGCCATGACTCTTCTTTCATCCAAAAGAAATTAGAGAAAGAAGCAACCCAGTTTGATAATCAAACCTTGGGAGTTTATTGTACCTGGGGGATTAAAGGCCTCCTATGAGGATAAAAGACTCAAACTACACGTATATATTATACAGAAAGTACTTATGCCCTGCTTCGGATCAGGGACATTTAGAATGGTTGGTTAAACTTCATGTTTTGGGGAAATCCCAAGAGCTTTTATAAAGACCATGTCAGTAATGGATTTATGTCAGTACATTTCCTACATTTTCCTATTGAAGTTGCATGAAAATAAAGAGAAGCTTCCTTTCAGGTCATAGAAAAGTGCTGATATTACATGCATTTACAGGACCTTGCAGTGTCCTTTTATCTTCTGAATTTAACAAATTGTTCCATTCAAGATCACCTAGTTTGTAGGTTGACACATTGTGCACCTCTTGCCGTACAGCCCCTATTTCTCTAGACTCTTGTTTTTCACTCCACTTTGCTAACTTTTCTTCTGATTGTTTTGGACAGATAGGTTATAGAGGTGACTTTTGTAAATACCTGCATTTCATGAAGGAGAAAGAAAGCAGAGATAAGTGTCTTCTCACGTTAAGATTTTCTTCACATATTCCTCAGAAAATCATCCCTGTCAGGTTTATTTTTGCCTTCTTTTAAATTCTCCAAAAGAAGTTTAGAAAAGCATTGACTATGATTAAAGAGCTGATTTCTTTTTTTATATACAGGAAATCAATAAAATCAAACTTTTTGTTAACTGTAATAGCCTCAAAAGTTTACGAAGGTTAACTAAATGGATTAAGTTCCATAGACTTTCTGCATATAAAACTGCTAGATTTTCTGTCCTGGCTCTCCTCTTACTAGGCAATGAAAAAAGGCCCTTGAAAAAAGGGCATTCAGTCAGAGTTATGAAGGACCACTATTCTAGCAAATCTTGTATATTATTTATTATAAGGCACAACTTCTTTGACCTCAGTAGATGTCTAATAGGTGGTACAGTTCACTATCATTCTTTAAAGGTTGTTTTCTCCCCAGATATATAACCCTTTATGACCCAGTCTTTAGAGAAACCTTGTTGAAATTGTTTAAATAAGAACAGAAGAAACAGTGCTTTGCAGATGAAGTTAAACAATTTCTGGAATTTATCACACCAACTTGCAATTTTGGACATCAGAAGAAAGCTTGTTAGTCCAGGTTGCTGAATATATTATTGTGTATATATAAGGGAATGTCTTCTCATTTTATGATTATTTCAATTCCCAATAATAAAGAAATTTCTGTAAAAAGTGATGTAGGAGTACCATGCACTCTTTGTCTGATTTTAATAGTACCACCACAATTTAATTCCATCACCACAGTGAGCCTGGCTTCTTTATTCATATCTTCACACCTCTTTCAATCTTTATTTCTGCTTTTTAAATTGATTTTTTTATATATATTTCAAAATTTATTTTGTCAGGTAAAAGGTACTTTTTAAAATTTACTTTAAACTTCAGTGTGTAAAAAAACATGAGATCAATGTATCATGTTTATCTTCATAAAGTATGGATGAAATGCTTTGACAGAACTTGCGAACTTTCAGAACAAGAATAATTTCTCGGCAGAGTAAATCATTTCTTACTAGGCTAATTGTATTACAACAACTAAACTGTTACTGGTTCCTGAGTCAGCTTAATCTCTCTACACATAAACTGCAAAAGCTAGCTCTGTGTCTCAACTGTTCTTTGCTCTATAGCGATTGTGATCATCTTCTCGTATGCAATTTAATTTTCTTCTGGTTCACCTGAGAGATGCTTCCAGGAACTTACTGAATAATGATTTCAAGGAACACCTCAACACAGAGCAAAATTAAAAAAAACCCAAAAACCAAAACATACCTTGATGACATATGAAGTTGCAGATCTGGAAAGACTGATCATGCTAGATGTGGTATTCCTTTTTCTTGGTTCCTGTTCTCAGATGGCACGCACCTACAGTTGCTAAAATTTGGGCTGATATAATTTGTACCATAAACATAATGAAAGATGTTTTCTGAGAGATCTCTACAGATGTTCCTTCACATCATTTTCTGTTCATGAAGAATGTAGGTGATGTTTCATATGGATTCTGATTTATGAACTGATCTATTTATCTGTTTGATCTGATTCCTTGTGGCTGCACTTCTGCCCATTGTTAATCCATCTCACTTTCCACAAAATATACAAAAAAATTCATCGGGTACAGTTCCATCTCACCACCAAGGCCAGTGAGACTGTACACTTCTACTGTCCATCTGCTACTGTGATTGCTTTTGATGATAATATGTGGCTAGTGTAGATGATAGCATACCCTGACCTTTAGCTGGAATTCCATGTTTGGAGAAGTTGGGTGGAATGGAGCATTTAAAAAAGGCTATGTGATTTGCCTTAAAATAAAATAGTGGATAATTTTAAAAAATATTTTGAAATATTTGGCATAACTCTTGTCAGACTTGGTAAATTTATTCTATCATTCATGGAATACAAATGGCGTGGGCACCAGTACTGCACCCTTGATGACTGAGGAGGAGGAATGAAAGACATGAACACATTTCTGTGACTAGAAATAAGCAAAAAAAGATAGAATGGTGTGGAGGACTTGGTATCCACTGGCATTTTGAGCCCAGTTTCTCTACTCCTCTCTCTTTGCTGCAAAATCACAATTAATTCTACAGATAAGAAAGATGGAAATGGCCTATAAAGGAATTGTTACTAATTATCATTTGGAAGACATGGGAATCACCTGTTGTATTTAAGGTTCAGTAAGACAGGCTTTGTTTCTAGTAAAAAATTCAACCTGCTGGGCTATCACCAAGGCTATTCCTTAGAGGCCAGACTCAAGAAATTGCTTAGATACTTGAAGCTTGATGTAGAGAGAGTTTGGAATGTCCTGCTCCAAATTTCAAATTTTTCCAATTTCAAATTTTGAAATCCCTTCCCCAGCTATCACTTAACTCTGGAGATGCCTGACTTCTATTTATCTTTAAGTTCTCTCGCCTTGTTGAGTTTGATGGCTTACCAGTAGCACCTTGTTCTTCACAGCTTGTGAAAACAGAACCTCTGAAAAGCTAGCCTTGTACCAGGGGTTGGGATCCCCACGGAGCTGTGTTTTGCTTGGAAAGCACAACATTGTGGGCACCACCAGTTTCATTAGCCAGATAAGATGATAGTTCACAATTATTGATCATTCAGTCCCTACTCCTACAATTAACTTTTTTTTTTGTTGGCTGAGATCACTTTTGGTGAGCCTTTGATTTTCAATACAGTTATTTATAATTTCAATTTGCTTATGATTATTTATTGTGCTTTTTCTGTTCTCAAAATGGTGTCCTTAAACACTCTTGTTCTTCTTCCAGGAGCACTTTCTCTCTTTTTTCCACAAAGCCTTTTGTTCTACTTGTCTTCACAGATTTATCCAGATTTTCAGAGCATCTCATACCTAATATCTTTTTGCTGGATTTTTGTATAACTTGAATTTTTTTGCAAATATAGTCTTGTTCTGATGAGACAATTAGCAGCCTCTGAATCAGAAGAAAGGTGGTTGCTGTTACTTTATCTGGATATGGCCAATCTACATATGTTTACAGAACACTTTTATTACAAAAAACATGGCTACTCAGTCTGTCTTCATGTCACATGCCTTGCTCTCAGAACGGACCCTACAAATAATCTTCAGTCTCTTCAGAAATCTAAGGGTAGATCAGTATCTTTCCCAGCATGAGGTTTCCCCAGACATGGCAGAGTGCCTTCAAAGTTTGTCACGATGTTTTAAAAAGAGCAATTCCCTTTCAATACATTCCACTAGACAAAATAGAAAATCTCTCACAATCCTTAGAGCACATATTATAGCCACCTAGTAATAATGAGTGGATATTAAAGAAACTATTCTGTAATTTATTCTGGAGCTGTTTCATCAGTTGTGGGAAGCATTAATTATGGCAGCTGTCATCTGGAAAGATAACTGAAAATACATTAATATCCAAACTTTGGTATCTTTGGTAGTTCTGGAGCTGTAGAGAAGCCAGGCAGCACATCTTCTTGGTTTATGAAAGGGACAAGGAAAGATTAGATACTTTGGGCAAGCAGTCATATTTTTAAGGTGGTGAACTCAAAGCCTTTTCTTATTTTATGTTTATTGCACTGTTATTATCCTGATATTGTTACTGATGAGGAAACCAATCTGTGCTAAACAGTCACAAAAATTCTTAAAGTACTCAGATCAGGAGGAATTGTTGCCAGAATACAGATGATAACAAAAATTCAGAAAATGCTTGTGTACATTAACTACTTAAGCTACATATTTCCATCATGCTATTCTGGAAAGCACATTGTAGAAAACCTGAAACTTAGGTATCCAAGTCAATGTCATTGTTGCATATGAAGTAGAAATTTTTATTCTTTTCTAGCAGGAATTCTGAACAGGACTTTTAGTATGAAATTGACATTAAAAGATTTCTTTTTATACAGCAGCAATCACTGAGATTTCAGGTTTTGATTCCTGTCTTTCTAGGCCTGAAATCCTAAGTTCGTAGATAGCTTTAAGTCTAATGTCTATGGAAATTAGATGGATTGTGAATCAGTAGTCCCTACTTGTCATGGCCTGTCATACCAGACTCTGTAAATATACACCAAATGCTGTATGATGGGTCAACCAGCAGGTTTACACATGTGGAGACCATGAAGAGGAGCAGACAGAAAAAGCTGAAACTTCACGGAGAATGATGTAGGTACTCCACAGGGAAGGGAGAACATGCGCTCACTAATTTTGTGCTGACTTGCTGCCCACCAATAATCTGTATAGTGTCCTGGCAAAGACAGAGTCCAATGTTCACAGGAGAACTCAAGAAGAAACACAAAAATGAACTAGTTGTCAAATTCTTCCTAAGGAGATGCGTCCATATAATGATCTGACCTCCTGTTCAGAAGGTTGTGCTATTTACCAGGTGTTGTAATCTGAGACACTACAGAAAGGTTGCCAGAGCTCATTCAGACCTCAGACTTGGTACTTATTCGTATTTGCTTTAATGGCATTGCTAGCAAGATGACTAAAGTTAGTAATAATAATTCTCCCCCCACCCCTGGTTGGTTTTCACACAGATATTTATCATCTTCAGGGTTTTCTGTTAACCCTCTTTTGAAAGGGAGCAAAAACTGAAGAATCCTTACATTCTTTTTCAATAAGCATAAAAAGTAGAGAAGCTGCTGAAAGTATTCAGAGTATTGAGCAATCTTACCTCTACCAGTAGCCTCTCAGAAACTACACAGAAAAAAAAGACTGAGAGTGTCTTATTTTATGATAGCACTAAGACACATCTGTCCCCTACTGGATCACCTTTTTGTATGCTGCAACTCAAAGAAAATTATTACCATCTTAGTCTATGATATTATATTCATTTGGCAATAAAACTAAAATTAGAATGATTCATACCTCTTTTGGAACTATTATTTCAAGCTATTTATAGGTTCAAGAAGACATCATTGCACATGTCTTGATGGCTGTATTCAGAACCATAACATTGCATTTTTCAGGAAGTGAGTTTCACATCATCTAACTTCAGGTGTATAAGTACCTAAATTAGGAATCTGTGAGGTTTCAAGAAAGTGATTCTGAATATTTGTTAGTAATTTCTCTCTCTCTGCTGAAAATACGAGCAGCTAAGACCTTGTCTTAAGAGTCTTAGTTAGATGCTAAAGGTAGATGGTGTGAATACCTCTTTTTTTTTTTAATTAAAAAAAAAAAATTACACCTGCCTACATTACCTAGAAGCCTTTAAAAAAGAATTTAAATGTTTTACAAAAGTATAGGTTTGTTCTTCAGAACTTCAGCCACAAATGCCTGAACTTATAAGTCAGTCTTTGCTGTAAGATTGTACTTTTTTTGTTTTTACATAGAATATAAAAAGTTCATTCTTCATCTGAAATTTTAATTCTCTAAATGTATAAATGCTGAAGTAAAACAAGTGGGTAGTTTTTCGTCAGATTAGTTCAATGGTTAGATACTTCTCTGTGTGTTTATTCTTTCCTTCTTTCTTTCTTTCTTTCTTTCTTTCTTACAGCACAGCAGTTCAATTATTACTGAAAATTTACAGGCTCCTTTTTCCCTAAATAATCAAATAAAGCAAATTAAATAAACAAAAAAAAAAAAGCAGAAATATGCCTGGCAGACAGCTAGCTTACTAGTTTTCTTGTATAATTGAATAATATTTATCAAATAAGCTTTGTATATACTGAAAAAAACAAGAAACATTATAGACTGTTAAAATAGTTATGCTTGTTTTTCATTAGATATCTACTGTCTTGAAAAGGTAAATGGTATGCATTAGCACTTCAAGAAGAAAACAAACAATTTCATAAATGTTTCTGTAATAAACACTTGTATCAAGGTAGATTTTGCTAGCATGATAAAAATAGGAATAATTATGCTTATTCTGTTTCTAGTTTATTTTTCTGTATATGTCCTGGGTATCATTAATAAGTCTTTCTGAAAAGAATTTATGTCAGTAGCTGCAGAATCTGGCATGACCCACATATTTATTACAATTTAACAAATAAATGAAATAGCATGAGTAGCCAAAAGGACTGCCTCCACTGATTAATTCAAGACTGAGGTGATATTGGACTTCAGCTGAATGTGGAGAAAGATGGTGGATGAAACATGATGAAATAAGACATCTGAAAAGGATATTGTCACAATTTAGTTTATAATCTTTCAAGTTTTGTGTATTAATGTGAAAACAGTATCTAGAGTCGCACTGGCAAACAGCTGGTAAGGACTTGCTGAAATCGTTGGTATTGTAAGAGCTGAACTTGGAGCATAAGTGGTTGGAAGATTTCATCGTATAGTGTGGGGAAACAATGCAAATGCTTTAGCTGCCTTATTTAGCAGCAGACATCTTCTGAATGTATCGGAGAACTTTCTTTGACCTTGCTGCAAGGTAAAAATGAGACAACGTGCTTTTCATTTGCTCCCCTTCAGATAAACTGAGATGCCTCAGTTTTGAATTATGTCACTCCAGGTTTTCACTGAAAAAAATAAACACTTCAAGAAGAGGAACAGGATGGAAGAATGATCACTGTCCCATCTGTTAGATGGCATGTATGTCTTTGATTTGACGCTATGAGTGATCATTTTTTCCTTATTTTATTCATTTACCATGCAAGTTAACTGAAACTGCAACAGTAAGTAATATCTTTGCAAAGTCATTCTGAAGAATGTTACTGTTGACTAAATCCTATTTCTGTTACAGACTTCAACCTGAAGAAAACTGGCTTGTTAACAGAAAAACCTAACCATGAAGTTGAAAAACCTCATTTTGTGGTGTCCTAAGGTTTCATTGAATTGTTTCAATTAATTAACGTGGTTTCAAATTTCAAACTGTGCTTGTTAAAATGAGATGTTTTCCTTTTTCACTTGTAACCCAGGTATGAAAAAGTCAGTGAATGAAAAAAAATATGCTGGAAGATTCATTGACTGCATAAAACAGCACAACTTGCCGCATATTATAGCTAGTTTCTTTTATCACAAAGGTCCTATAGATACTGTGTGCATAATACTAGTAATTACTGCAGTTTTTGAAGACTAAGAAAAAACTTACCCTTTGAAGTGGCAGTTCTGCTTTTTTCTAATCTGAACCTTAGATATTAGAAATAGCTAGATAATTTTCTTTTCCATGATTTTTGTCACCACAGAGATCTTACTCTAGGTTTCAGAAATTGTTACCATATCTTTAAAGAGCATCACATTTTTCTGTCAGTTATCACTGTATGGCCTACAGTTAGAAAATGACATTCATAGTTTATATAAATGAAATTTACACATTTTGTGTATATTTATGGTTGGCTTGCTTATTTTATTTGCATTTTATTCCTGCATTAACTCCTATTTGAAGAATGTATGTGATATTTAGGGAAATTGTAATGCTTTGAAAGCCATTTCAATATTCAGAGGTGTCTAAAATATATTTTATTAGACTTCTGTAAACGAAGACCTTTAAAATGCAATTGGTATCAACCATGAAGCCTTGTGAGTCATTCTGGGCTATTAAGAAGCAGAGTCATCTTTTCTCAAGACAGTATTTTTAAAACAAAGTACTAATTCATAGACTATTCAGAAAACATTAAATAGTAAAATAGGCCTCTCATCGTCAAAATAATTCCACTGTAAGCAATGTAAATTACATTCGTTTGTGTGCACTTCCATGTATCCTTATCATTCTGTTTTCTAGATACTGTTTTATTGCTCAGTCTGATTCCTTGAATATTCTCCATACTGAATTTTGCTGAAATAGTTCTAACGCTTTGCCTTTTTCTTTCTCTTTTATTTGTTCTGAACTTTTCCCTTTCCACTCCCCAACCCCACCCTGCCAATGAAACTGTTCATAAAGCTTGAGTGAATTGAGCAGGACTTGGCTTAAGACTGTATTAACACTGGTTAGGGGTGGGAGGTGTGGAACTGTTGTCCCAGTCATACATCAGGTTTTTTTAAATAAAGATTACCCTTAGACCAAATGCAGTATGTGGAGGTGTTAACCACCAAGCTTCCTTATTAAGCAGTGTTTAAATATCTTTTAAATTAAAAAAAAACAACTAATTTTATGGCTCTAACTCTGTATTTGGATACTTTAATGTATTATTTGATTGCCTGTAAATTCTAATTAGCCTCTTCTGCATCCATTTGCCTATAATATTAAGTCTTCACAAATTTGTGATGCTTATTGTTTGTGGTTCTATATTTAGTTGGGATCAGACTAAAAAAATCCAAACCTTCAACATATATCCAACCTTATTTAGGAAACTTCTCCAAGCAGTTTTACCTTGTAACACTGATCAAGCATTTATAATTCATGTAATTTAAAACTGTTACAGTCAGATCTAAGTAAAAACATATGATTGCTGTTCCTTCCCTAAATATGGCTTTGGAAGGAAAGCCATCATGAGAAACTCCCCTTCTTCCTCACTTTCCCCTCCTGCAGAGATTTTTAAGAAGACGGCAAATCAGGTGGGGATTCAGTTCCCCACATAGTTATATGTTATAAATTTCATTCACTGGTGTTGCTTTTTCAACCATGACATTCACTTTGATGCAGCACATGCATAAAACCACATCATTTCATAATATATCTTTGTTAGGCTATTGACAACCATATCTGAGTAGAAACTGCACAGGAAAATGGGGATAAACGATAATTACTCAGACTGGCCTTTGAACACGACACAGAAATCTGTGGTGTATTCATGTGATGAGTATTATGAGGTGCTGATGAGTGCAGGCACACAGAACAGCTCATTCAGGAATACAGCCACATGAGCTACTCCTCTTTAAATGTCTGCTGTATGCTTATCCACCCTCTAGCAGGCAGTCAAGCTGTAACTTGTTTACCTTAGCAGTGGTGTTAGGGATGAAGCTATGCCTCTCCATGTAACCCTGAATACAGCCATTGTGCAGGCTATATGGTCCTGAGTTCCCTCCAGTCATTCAGATGTATTGCAGACTTTCCCTTAAAACTGCCTTTACCCTACACCTTTTATTTTTACCATCTTTTCTCCTGCAAAATTGACAGCGAGCCTCTAGCTCGTGTCTTGTATGCCCGTTTTCTCCTACTCTATCATTTTTTGCTGGATATATTTCCTTTTCCAGTTTTCCTTTTCTTTAATTTTTCATTTTGTCTTTTGCTTGATGGCTTTTCCATTTCCTGTATATGTCTTCAAACTTTGCCCATTCTGTAATGGGCATATTCGTATCATAGAGGTTCATTTTTACTCTTTGTATTGTGTAAGTGAGGATTTGGAGTCAGATCTCCTTTAGGTGCTGTAAATCCCAGAAAATTGAAATGGTTTTGGTACACATCCAGAAATACCTTTTTCAGAAATATCTTGGGATGTACAAGTCAACAAGCCTTGGCACCAGTACTGAACCCTTCTTCATTTTTATCTGAGTGACATCCTGCAGCTTGTAACCCAAACCAGGCTGACATTCCTCACTGCTATGAGTTGTGAGAGCCAATATTGTTCATCCACATTAGCCTGTAACAGATACTACTGACCAAGGTGATGGCTTATGACAAGATCTTGATCTCTGTTTTCCATGAGTAAGCCTCATCAGAGAGAAAAATCAACAATCTTGGTACTGTTCCATGATGTATGTCTGCCATTCAGGCACATAAAAAATAACAGATGACAGCTTTAAGGCTTAGCTTTATTATCTCCAGTCCCCAACACTGTTGCTCCTATTCCCAGATCCATTCACACAGAAATCTGGAAATGCAATTATTCCATCCTCAGTATCCTCCATTCCATGGCATGCCTGTTGGATGGCTTATGCAATTAGAGAAAATGTTTGTGGCTCTGATCCTGAGTTACTTCTTGCATCTCATGATGAGTAGTTGCCCAGTGAAGGATCAGCTGTGATCATTTCCTTTTTATTGATGGCTAGTTGGTGTTTATTCCCTCTTCAACCCTGATTTTTTAGAAGTCTGGTGA
This sequence comes from Theristicus caerulescens, assembly GCA_020745775.1. Classification (NCBI taxonomy): domain Eukaryota; kingdom Metazoa; phylum Chordata; class Aves; order Pelecaniformes; family Threskiornithidae; genus Theristicus; species Theristicus caerulescens. Next base: position 21,564,892 of record CM036564.1, on the reverse strand, counting down.
GACTCTTTCCTCCAGTTGGAGACCCTATGTGATGTATATTTGATTTTCAGTACTACTCCCACCCCCCAGGACAGTTCTTAAATGCTTAGCAACCTAAATGCTGCTAGAGCTTTTCACTAGCATTTACAATTAACCTCTTTTAGCAGAACTGGGTCCACAGAATCAGGCAATGATTCCCCTGTCTTTGTGTGTGATGACTGCTTAGAGACCAAACGGCCTGGCTACCTCTATTCTGTAAAACTGGTAAATAGACTGTCCCCGTTGCCTTTCAGTAAATACTAAATACGTAGTTCTCGAAACAGTTTATAAAATAAGTGTACTTTGATCACCTGTCTTAAGGATGAAATTACAGTATCTTGGGCTCAGATAATTCTTCAGAAAAAAACATGTGGATGCTAGTGGTACTACTGTTTTGGTGTTTTTTTGTTTTTTTTTTTTAAAAGAGATTGCCAGAATCTGGCAGATTATCATCCCTGACTACAAGATGATACAAGTGGCTTCCTCCATTCCTCTCTTCCTCCCTTCCCTCTTTCCTTCATTCCTGCCTGCCTGCCTTCCTTTTCCTCAGCTGATTCCAGCACTTTCCAGTCAGATCCTGACCTGTTCTGCCTTTTTGTCTAGCTATCTTCTGTTATTATACCTGCTCTTGATAGCATATTTCCTTCTCAGTCATAGCTGTAATTTTCCTTTTATTCTGTAGGTATGTCTTAAAGAATTACAGACATTTTAATGAATGATGCCAAGTTTCCTAGAAACATTTTTTTAATTTATGATTACACTTTCACTTACTCAAAGTTACGTATGTATAAATGCAATACAAAAAAGAGGGCCAATAATTTAAATAACAGGAATGTTGATTTTTTTTGATGCCTACTGCCTAGTCCTTAACCCTAAAAATAATTCCTACTCCCCAGAAACATAGCTTCTAGAAAAAGGGATAGAATACTTAAATAAAACTTCTGGAATTTTTTTCCACTACTCTGTGGGTTCATCTTCACAAACTTAGCTATTCCTATGACCTAGGTAAATATTAATTATAGCAGAATATCAGGGTACTCTCTGTAACAATGTTTGGCAATTTAGCATATTAGAATAATAAAGAAATATTTCATGTCAATTGAACATCAATATATAATACTTCTATAGTTGTTTCATCACATGGATGGAAACATAAAAAGTATTTTTAATGGGAAAATTTTTTATTGAATGGAAACATAGATATTTGCACATTAAAGGGAATAGGCATTGAGAAAAGCAGAAAAATTATTGTTATGTAAAGATCAGCCTTGTGTAAGTCTTGTTCTAATACAGAATTTGTCAATAGGAAAAAAAAATTCCTTTTGCTGTGTGGTTTGCTATAAAGCCGAACTGTATTATAAAGAAGTATATTGTAATATTTATTCCAAATTCTAACCACCATTTAGAGTCTCAGAGAGGACATAAGGGATGGGGAAACTTTCTTAAGGGTAAGAAACAGTGTTTTAAAAATAGTTTTTATACCAATTTAACCAAATTTTGCCACAGTTAACTTAGTATCACAATAGTATGATTTAGTCTAAGTAGCTGTTAAACTCAAGTGTAAGGAAAGGGTATGAAGTGTTAGCAAGCTCTAACTTTCAAACTAAAATATTCCTTCAGCTGTAGTTGACAAAATCAACCAACTGATAAAAAAGGACTGTATCTCAGTCATGAATTTGGTGCATCTAAAGTCAGCTTCCACTTTCAAGACACTTTTTATCACTGTAGATGTACTATATGAAAACACAATAATGATCAGGCAGATTGCTTTGGGACTCACTCACCTTAGCTGGAGGTGCTGCTGGAGTGCTATTAATATCTCATCTAATAAATCTGAAACTACCGATAGAAAATTTTCATTCGTACTTTAAAATGTCTGCTTATGCCAGTATTTCCACAGTTAATACACAAGTGTGTTTACATGAATGAGAAATGTTTTACACTTTAATACCTCCTTTTAGTAAAAATTTGGTTCAGAGCTTACCCTTTCAAGAAGGCATCTACTGCTGCTCTGACTTAGACAGTAACAGATGGCTAGGGAAAGAAAAATGAAAAGGACAAATGTAGTGGTACTGCACCTGGTATCCCCCATTTACCTCAGTCTCTGGCATGTGGACTTCCTGAGTAGAGGAGTGTATCTATATACTGAATAGTCCTGATTTTTTTATTCTCTGTCATTAATTTCTCTAATCACTTTTGAACCTGTCCAAGCTTTTTGCTCCACAGTAACTTGTATCAGTGAGTTCCATGTTTAGTTATGTAGTTCCTTTTCTTAAATTTGTCATTTAATAATTTAGCTCAATGATTTTCTTGCGGTATAGAAAACTGATCATTTTCTATTAATGACTTTATATATCTTTATCATGTTCTCACTTACTTTTTTCAGTGCAGAAGACTCCAGTTCCACATATGCTGTTTCTGACTTCTGATCTTCTCTGCTGTTGCTGTCAGTACCTTTTATTGTTACCCTAGATTGTTTATGTGTTTGTGGGGGAAGCAGTATTCTCGCAAGTATGAATTGGATTTGTAAGAGTTAAGTTCCTTATTTTGTTTCTAATAATTCCTAAAATTCTTCTAGCTTTTTTAGCTACCCCCTCAGCATAAAGTTGAGATTTAAAAAAAAAAATTAAGAGTAATCCCAAGACTTTTTCCTCAGTACAGTAGCTAGACTAGAGCCTATCATAAGATTCTCTCTATATGTTGTCAGTTGTTTTAATCCCAAGCATATCACTTAGAAATTATCAACATAGAATTTTATCTGCCATTTTATTGCCTGTTTTTGTTCAGTATTGTGAAATAATTTTGCAACACTTTTTTGCTCCCCTATTTAAGTTTAGAGAACAAACTTTCCATGCATGCCCTTTTCCACATCACTTATGAGTATACTAAAACACAGTTTCATCATAGCTCTGTATGGGTTGCCACTAATTGATAACCATGTTTTAAAAGTCAGTGGAGACATAGCCTAGGTGGGATCCGCTTCACCAGGGTGATAGTAGCTTGAGATGCTCAGAAACATAGTTTAAGTTACAGGCACATATCCAAATGTTCTAACAATGATAAACTTTTATGTGTCCTAAGAGGGGCCTATAATCAGCTTATGTAATTAAATCAGGACAGTAACAAAACAGGGGGAATGAGAGAGAAAGAGAGGATTGCTATTTAGACCAATACAATTTCATGGAACAGTAAGATGTCTAAACACTACAGTTAGTTAGAAAAATCTCATACTGGCCAGTGAGCAGGCTGTCCCTGTGCTCTACAGACTTAGCTAGTACCTGCTTTCCCTTTGGAGGAGCAATAGTCAAAGCTCTGAATACTAACAAACTGAAGTTGAACGTGTATGTGAACAGGGCTTGGACTCTGTTGTAAGCCAGCATATTTGCAAATAGCTTGACACAGAAATGTAAGAAAGAGAATGATTCAATACTTGGCTCAGAATAACTCAGTTTTTCTGAGCAATACCTGCATGCTTTAAGTTTAAGCTCTCTTCTTCACAATATTTTGAGACTGAGAGTTACACAGTTTTGTTTACTCTGTGCTTGCATTTTGCAAGTGTTCCTGCTGCTCTGCATGAAAGCTGGGGTAAGTCTGTTTTCAGAGTGTTCTGAATCTTACAAGCTTATTTAGATTTTTACTTTAAGAATGTAGCCAAAGAAAATTGTATTAATAACATAGAGGATGGTAGAAGACTCTGGAAAGATCAGCACTAAGGAAATATAAGAATCAGCAGTATTAAGGAAATACAGAATCATAGAATAGTTTGGCTTGGAAAGGACCTTTAAAGGTCACCTAGTCCAACTCCCCCCTGCCATGAGCAGGGACATCTTCAACTACATCAGGTTGCTCAGAGCCCTGTCCAACCTGACCTTGAATGTCCAGGGATGGGGCATCTACCACCTCTCTGGGGAACCTATTCCATCATCGTAAAAAGTTTCTTCCTTATATCTAGTCTCTTTTAGTTTAAAACCATTACCCCTTGTCCTATCACTATAGGCCCTACTAAAATTATACTTACGCTTAATGCTCCTTATTGGTTCCATAAGCAATATGGCTAGGTGTGATAGAGTAAAAAAGCATTTGTGACTCTCTAATGTGAGTATGGTGGGTAGTTCAGCATCAGAAAATATATCCATTATAGAAATAAGATTTGCATATGGTCCATATTGACTAGGATGCTGCTGACTACTTTTGTCAACCAAAACAATACCTCAGATCATGAAACAAACACAGAAAACAATTCTATTTTTCTACATTATTTCTTTCTGTGAGCCTAAACCTGGAGATCAAACTTTGACTGCTGTCTTTGAAAGAACCCTAGAGCCTGTGCAAATGCAATCTGATAAGAATTAGAAGTTTACCAGGGGCATATCAAATAGTTATGGGATAAGGCCAGGACAAGCAGAATGTGAGTCTGTTCCCCATACTTAGGAAACACAGATATCTAAATTGAAAACTAGCCAAATGCAGGGGGAGGGCCCAACCACCAACCTGACTATAGTAGCTGGCAGCATTACTGGAAGAGCCATCAGCAGGGGCAGAGAGTAAATTTTGCTTGGAATAGTTCCAATAGCTAGTTTTGGCCATATCAGAACAAAATACCAGTTGCATAGTAAACGCGCTTTTAATTGTACTTCATCACAAAATATCAAAAACATTGGTAGGTCTTTTTCCTAAATCTGTAGATTTAGGAACAACGTTAACTATTCTGGCATAATTGCCCCTTCCTTTCTTGCTTCCCCCCCACAACTGATCAAAATAATATTGCTTAGTCTATGGGGGAAGGGTGGGGAATGCTGCAGTGATGCAAATTCAGCACCATGGGTTCACTGGGTTCCTCACACACAGTATTGCATCTTCATGGGTCATCAACATGCTGTAAATCCCTATGTGAATGAGATTGCTTTGAACAGTGCTATGTCACAAGAATGGGAGGAGGGAAGAGGAATATTTTTCTATAGATCAGAACTGTTTTATCCTCTCAGAGCTATTGTGCCAAACTGTGTTTCATCAGTTTGGGATGCTCACAGTCAGTGAGGAACATCTGTGGAAATGAATGTGCTGTTCCATGTTTCTCTTCTCTGCAGAGAATGGCTGCCCTTTCCTATTAAAATGACTTATACACTACTGAGCCTGAAGAGCTACTTCATTCTCCTTCAGGCTTTGCTCTCAAAGAAAATTGACAAAGTCTTCCTTTTTTTTGCAATAATCCCTGTGGCCCAGCAGAAATGTGGAAAGTCCAGAACAAGATCAGAATTGCTCAGTGTCAATGCAATGGTATCCTCATTGCTTCTCAAAAAAATCAAAACAACAATGGGAAAATTTACTGCCCATCAATGTTTGCTAATATAGGTGTGTCATTGCTAAATATGCCTTGCATTTTTTGTATCCTTCAGGATGCAAACATGGTATGATGTTTAAAACACAGTATTGTTTTCATTTTTTTAAGTACCAGCTAATTCAAAGAATTCATGAATAATAAAAATGACTCTCTGTAGCCAGGAAGATAGAGCTTTTTCTCTTCAACCTCATCCTTGTCTCCCAACTATTTTAATGCTGTTCTCATAGAATGGTGCTGTGATTCCAGTCTTTGACAAGCACCATAACCTTTCAGGCAATATTGCACACTGTGTGCACCTAGAGGAAAGAAACTTTCGAATTGTGACCTTAATGAACAACAAACAAACAAAAAAAATCCTCCTCCCCCCAACCCCCGAACAAACCTACAAAAGTCTGGAAGCACCTGACAAGCCAGACGCAAGTTGTCAAATACTATCATTTTTTGAAATCCTGTGATTTCCCTTGGATCATTGCTGTGTGTATATATATACCCCTGCCCTTTAACATATTTGTATGTATTGCTGTAGAGCTCCACAGCATAATCTTCAGCACAGAAATAAGAAGGGAGCCTCCATTCTGAATAGCAATGTACTCATCCTGGGAATAAGTTGTGACAGTCTGACACACACAATTGTTGCTCCAGAAAGGAGGAAAAAAGTTCATCATGTGCCAAGAAGAAACTGGAGCATGGGCAGATGACTAGCAAAATGTAGTGTGAGACCAAACACATCACAAAGCTAAACGTTCATATCACCGTTTAATAATTTAGATTATTTTCTTGTGTTCATGATTGGGCAGCATATCTGAATTATGCTTGCATTATATCTTCTTCTGTTGATTCCATTCCTGGGGCTACTTTAAGTTGCTTGCTATGAAGACTACACTTCAAACCTACTGACTCTGTGTTTTCAGCAGTTTCAACTATTAATACCCTTGGCATTCTGGACTTGCAGAGCGTGTTGTCCAGACAACTATAACTCTGTATTTACAAAGCTTTTGAATGCTGAATGCATTCAGATAAGTTGAAAATGGACGTAAAGCTAGAAGAGAATTAAGGATTTGTTGCTTTTCAGGGAGATACTTTATAGGAGTTCAAACATGCTGGAGACTTCTACTTGAATCAAATCACGCATGGAAAGTGATATTAAGGTTATGGAGAAAGAAGATTAGTTATTTTTCAACTAAGCTGACTTTGAAAAGACTGTTTGAAGTGCATTTTAAACACTTCATGTTCTATCATCGATGACTATTGCCAAAGGTAGGCTTGAAGGCTAGATCCTTTAGGCTGAGGATCAGACTGCTTAATGTAACGGCTTATAACGAAGGGTAGCAGTATACAGTATCAGTATGCTCTACCAGCAAAATTTTTCTTCTGTGGACATGGGTATATCAGGAGAGTTAAACCTTCATCCCAGCATAATAAAGCCATCTATACTACTGAAAATAAACTTAGGCTGGTAAAACCAGTTTTGTCAAAAGTCAGTGGAAATTTTGAGTTGCAGATGTCCTGGGATTGAAAGACAGACATGGGACACTGCACACAGCTGATGCAGTGGAAAACAGTGACGTAACCTGAGTGTATGGTTTCATTTTAAGGACAGTTCACACGAGGTTTGTGGACACAGGCAACGGAAACCAAAGTGTAAGTCACCCAACCTTCCTTACCCAACATTGTGCTTACTAAAACCATTTAGCATTAAAGTTACTTAGAGGCCTGCAAGGCACATGTATTACCTTGAGAAGGAGACTTCTAGAAGCAGCTTACATGCAAAAGGAGACAGTGGCTCCTGAGGAGTTCCTCCACACCACTGCAGGATGAACCTTTGACTCATAGAATCACAGAATGGTTTGGGTTGGAAGGGACCTTTAATGAACAGCTAGCTTCATCCCCCTATTGTGGGCATGGATATCTTCCACTAGGTCAGGTTCGTCAAAGCTCCATCCAACCTGACACTTCCACATCTCTGCAACCTCTTCCAGTGCCTGACCAGTCTTAGCTGCTTGCGCTGCCAAGGGCAAGCCAGCGTTATCAGCCTTGCTGGCCTTTAGTAAGTCTTCTTTTATCCCACAGCAGGGGTTCACATGCCCCAGCAGCCTGCATATAGCAGAGTCCACACCTGATTATGTGATGTGGCCTTGCCACAGGAGCCCATATAACCCAAACCACAGCCTGGCTACTTTCTCTAGCAGTACTGCTTCTACAGGAATTGTGGATGAACAAAAGAGAAGAGTAACAGCAGTGCAGAAGCCAACAACTGCTAAAGACTCTGTCATTCTTTAAGATCCCTCAAAATTCAGTTTTGAACAGTGGTTATCTTGGCCAAAACAAGATTTGCAACAGACGGGTTAAAAGAAAAATTGCAAATAGTTATTGTAAAACACAGAATCATAGAATCGTTTAGGTTGGAAAAGACCTTTAAGATCATCAAGTCCAACTATTAAACTAACACTGCCAAGTCCAACACTAAACCATGTCCCTAAGCACCACATCCACTCGTCTTTTAAATACCTCCAGGGATGAAGACTCAACCACTTCCCTGGGCAGCCTGTTCCAGTGCTTGATAACCCTTTCAGTGAAGAAATTTTTCCTAATATCCAATCCAAACCTGCCCTGGCACAACTTGAGGCCATTTCCTCTTGTCCTGTCGCTTGTTACTGGGGAGAAGAGACTGACACCCACCTCACTACACCCTCCCTTCAGGTAGTTGTAGAGAGCAATAAGGTCTCCCCTGAGCCTCCTTTTCTCCAGGCTAAACAACCCCAGTTGCCTCAGCTGCTCCTCCTAAGACTTGTTCTCTGGACCCTTCACCAGCTTCCCTGCTCTTCTTTGGACATGCTCCAGCACCTCGATGTCCTTCTTGTAGTGAGGGGCCCAAAACCGAACGTGGTATTTGAGGTGCGGCTTCACCAGTGCCGAGTACAGGGGGACAATCACTTCCCTAGTCCTGCTGGCCACACTATTCCTGATACAAGCCAGGATGCTCTTGGCCTTCTTGGCCACCTGGGCACATTCCTGGCTCATATTCAGCCGGCTTTTGATCAACACCCTCAGGTCCTTTTCTGCCAGGCAGCCTTCTAGCCACTCTTCTGCAAGCCTACAGCGTTGCATGGGGTTGTTGTGACCCAAGTGCAGGACCTGACACTTAACCTTGTTGAACCTCATACAACTGGCCTCGGACCATCGATCCAGCCTGTCCAGATCCCTCTGTAGAGCCTTTCTACCTTCCAGCAGATCAACACTCCCGCCCAACTTGGTGTTGTCTGCAAACTTACTGAGGGTGCACTCGATCCCCTCGTCCAGATCATTGATTAAGATATTAAACAGAACTGGCCCCAGTACTGAGCCCTGGGGAACACCACTTATGCCTGGCCACCAACTGGATTTAACTCTATTAGCACCACAATTCTTTGGGCCTGGCTATCCAGCCAGTTTTTTACCCAGCGAAGAGTACACCCGTCCAAGCTGTGAGCAGCCAGTTTCTCCAGGAAAATGCTGTGGGAAACCATGTCAAAGGCTTTACTAAAGTCCAGGTAGACAACATCCACATTAATTAATTTCCCTCATCCACTAAGCAGGTCACCTTGTCATAGAAAGAGATTAGGTTAGTCATGCAGGACCTGCCTTTCATAAACCCATGCTGGCTGGGCCTAATCCCCCGATTGTCCCATATGTGCCGCATGATGGCACTCAGGATGATCTGTTCCATAGCATTCCCTGGCACCAAGGTCAGAGTGACAGGCCTGTAGTTTCCTGGATCCTCCTTCCAGTCTTTCTTGTAGAGGGGCACCACATTAGCTAACCTCCAGTCAACCGGGACCTCCCTGGTTAGCCAGGACTGTTGATAGTTGATTGAAAGTGTCTTGGTGAGCACTTCCACCAGCTCTCTCAGTACCCTTGGGTGGATCCCGTTTGGCCCCATAGACTTGTGTGTGTCTAAGTGGTGTAGCAGGTCAGTGACCATTTCCCCTTGGATTACGGGGGCTTCATTCTGCTCCCCATCCCTGTCTTCCAGCTCAGGGGGCTGGGTACCCCAAGAGCAACTGGTCTGACTATTAAAGACTGAGGCAAAGAAAGCATTAAGTACCTCAGCCTTTTCCTCATCCTTTGTCACTATGTTTCCCCCCACATCCAATAAAGGATGGATATGCTCCTTAGCTCTCCTTTTGTTACTAATGTATTTGTAGAAACATTTTTTGTTGTCTTTTATGGCAGTAGCCAGATTAAGTTCCAGTTGGGCTTTAGCCCTTCTAATATCCCTGCATAACCTCATGACATCCTTGTAGTCCCCCTGAGTTGTCTGCCCCTTCTTCCAAAGGTCGTAAGCTCTCGTTTTTTCCTGAGTTCCAGCCAAAGCTCTCTGTTCAGCCAGGCTGGTCTTCTCCCCCGCCGGCTCATCTTTCAGCACATGGAGAATATGATTCCTTATTCAAGCTCAAATTATCTACAGACTTAAAATATAGGAAAGGTAAGTTTTGTCTTTTGAATCTATTATCTTTTGAATTAAGAACTAACAATTTCTGGTATATAATGAAGACGTAGGAGAAACCCACAAAAAAAAAATATCTTATTTTGAATTCTTGTTTCCAAAACATCAACATGATTTTGACATTTCTGCAGTAATAGTTTTGTGAGCCAGCGTGGTGGTGCAAATGAAATCATCTCACAGTTGCAGCTCTGTTTCATTTGCTATAGCATTTCTGAGTAAACATACTTGCAGAAATACTCTTTGCATTTTGCTAATGAAATTATGCATATTCCACTGTGAAGATTGTATTCTCATATGCAAATTTGTATGAAAAATACAATCTGTGCCACAGATCAACGAACATATCTTAATATCATAAAAAGGAGAAAATAAGTTCTGTGTTTCTTGTGCAGTTTAGAGTGTGGGTTGGGTTTTTTTCTAGATACCTTTAGCCTTATTTTTGCTGTATACCTTTCACAAGATTTTTTTTGCATTGCTACCACCTAATGGTCATAATGTCTTGCCTTAACTCCAAGGGTAGAAATTTTGTCTCATTCATGTACAGCTTTCAGACAGAAAACATACAATAGCTTTTGTCTTTTTATCAAAAAATAAAATAGTAGTAAAATACTAAAATTACTGCCAGACTTTCATCACCCAATTTTTTCTATTTGCATGGTAGTCTTTTTTCCTCAGTGTTCCTGAATTTCTAATGATAAAGAGGGTTATGATTAATTTGCAGATAGAATAACCCTTTTCTAAATGCACACTACTCAATAAATGAACAAGCTGCTTACAGTAATTAAAGTAATGTCATCCTGTGCTCAAATTGCTTGTGCTAATAAAGCTAATTGGCAACAGCAAGCATTAACTGTGATTAGTCATATGCATCTAATGTCATCACCAGTGCCTATAATTTTCTACATAGAGGGAATTTCACATCTGTTTTAAATCACTTGTCTGCATTGGTGTTCTTTCTTATATTATTGTATCAAAGATTTTTTTACTACAACAGATAACATAAAAGTTTATTTTCTTTTTCAAACAAAGAACTGCACAGTAGAGAACAAGATATGAAGCATTTCCAAGTCACTTATTCTGAAGTAAGTGATTTCAGCTAAATTAATAAATCTGCATTTTTCCTTCTTTTGCATATAGTCTGACATCCCGTTCTACAGGATGTAGATTATTTCCAACAGAACATTCATCTAATCAATTTAGACCACAAGCTGTATTTCACAGTAAAACAGATGAATCAAAAGATCCATTTTGTATTTGTTTTGGAAATTTGCAAGAAATCCTTATCTGGAAGACAAACTTCAGGCTTTTGCACTGTTTATTACAGACAAACTCTTAGCTGTAAGTAGAACAATAATTATTTGCTGTGTCAATCCAAAAGGGTGGATGTTAAATTATCAAGAATCAGGTGGCTAAAAATGCAGCTTTAGAGACCAAAATTTACTCACTTTTTTTTCAGCAGTCTTTTTTTGTATTTGAAGATTTCCTTCTTTCAGTTTTCTAACAGCTAACCAATAATTTCTACAAGTGTTTTTCATACGTGACATTTACTAGACCTCTCTAATTCACATAGCTTTCTATGTTCTCTGTCCCAATGGGTACATTTTTCTAAAAACACGAAGGTGTTTTGAAATTCTCCAGCTGAGGCTTTTTGCCTATGCTGGATGGAGTAGCTATTTCATGTGTCACTCTGTCTGCTATACTTCTCAGTTTGCTTTTATCCAGCTGCTTGGAATTAACTAATTTATGTTCAGCTGATGTTTGGCCTTATACCTCACAGCTTCATTGTAAAAATGTAGAGCTATCGTATTATCTCAGGATCAGTAAAGCCAAACCAACTGATCTCAACTTACACAGAGAGATGCATAGATAAAAGGGAACATTTGCTCTTTGAACAGCTCTGGTGATCCCTTCTTGTTTTATAGCCATTTAGCTATCTTTTCCACTTCAGATTTCAGGTATATGTCCATTACTCAAAAAGTTACCTAGTTGCTTGCGATTTTTTTTTTTTTTTATCCCATTTCAGAGTATGATCAGGTTGTGACTTTTGTTCATCATTCTTCATTTTCTAAGATTAAGTTCCAGATGTACTCATAAAAATCCTCATAATTTTGGAATTTGCCATGATATTACTCATACGAATTCTATGCATCACTATGACCTGCCTCTGTTAATGTGACATTAATGTCACATTAATGTCAGTACCCTCACTCTTTCACAGAAGAGCCTTTAAGTTTCACAAAATAACTTAATTGTAAAGATATAAAGAGCCTGATCATTACCCACATCAAAGCATCAAATTCTTAATCAGATTCAATTTCTTGGATTGTTTTTGCCTATTAGACCACAAATGGTTTTGTTTTGCAGGTTTTTTTTTTGAGAGATGCAGTAGAATTTGAAGATACAAACCTGAAATCACATCTAGAACTGCAGGTATTAACTTTCATTTTATCATCTGACAACACAAACTTCATGATATCTTGTTCAAAAGATCTGAGCAACTTGTTTGTGGGCTCAGAGGATAATTATCATATTGGCTCACTTTTACCTATGCTTCTAGATTTCAGAAAATCTTTACAAGTACCCAACTCCTTTATAATGGCAGCAGTACTTGTGTTTATAAGAAATAGTCATCCTGTTTGCTTGGGCACATAAAATCAGTAATACACCTCTGAAATCTCTAAAAAAAGCCCCAAGCTTTTACCTGTGTATACCCAAGAGTACTATGTATTTGTTTCTAGAGTTCATCACCACCACTAAAAAACAGTTAATCCTTTCTATCCAATATGGTGAACTCAGATACTTGCAAACCCTGCCCAGGGAGCAGTTAAGACGCCTAGTCTTGTGGATAACTGGGCATAGAAGCTTTGCAAGAATGTTTCATTACCGAAGACTTCAGGACCCAAATTTCGATGCTCTTTCATCTCAGTTTCAGAACTAAACTATCACTACATGGTCAGTGCAGCCAACAGGTGGATCATTTCCTGCCATAAGACTCACAGAAAATGTTTCTGAAAAGAGAGGAAGAGAGTGGGCATGATGAAATATGATGCAACCACAAAAAATGACATTGAGACATCATGGAGTGATTACGAGGAGAAACTATTTAGCTTGTAACCAAAGAAGGGACAGTAATGAAAGGAAAAGGTATAAGTTTCTCATGTTTGCCCTCAGGGATTTTGAGCAGAGACTCTGCAGCGGTTAGCATAGTGATGCTTACATTGTTGTATTTGTCTCCAAGAGGCTCACGCAAGGGAGAAGTCCTCTGACATCAGTGCTGCCTCTCAAGGGCAGAATAGAGAATAACTGCTCTTGGTACAAGATGATAAATGCTACTTTGTACAAGAGTGGAAAATCATAAACATAGGGCCTATTTTTAGGTGTTTTTAAGGAGACCAAGCTAGTAACAAGCAAGCATAGATTGTAATAAGGAATAAAATTAGAAAATAAGTAGATAAATTAGTAAATAAGTAGATGTTTTGGCAAACATGGAAAGTTAAAGGGAAGTTGTGCCTCACAAGTCTATGAGATAGTGTTACAAATGGGGTTGTGTCCTGGAAAGCTAATCCTAATAATAGAAATGGAACATACTTTTAAATTCAGTTTTTTAAAATTATTGATTGGAATTGATATGCATCTGAGGCACTTCATTTGTATGGTACTACTTGAAGAAGTCATAGGATAGTTACTTAATTCCTTAGCATTTTTCTTGTCACTGCTTCTTCATGTTACCCTTCTTGGTTTGAAGTTTTGTCTTTTTGTCATTTAAAAGCTATATAGTTCTTGCCGTCACTTTGGATTTTACATCCTACAAAGTTATCATTTACTGGTCTAACGGATAAGTAGAGCAGTAAGGGGCAAGTTGACCTGCCTGAGAAAGAAATGCAATACACTGCTACCTATGTAACTGCTGTCCAATGTCAAAGAATTTCACTTAAATTTTATTTGTATTTATTGTTCTTTTGACTAGCAAGCAATAAATTTGGAAGTATAACTATGAAGCTGGTCTTTCTCTTGCCTTCCCCAACACAGATACTAAATCAGTCTATCATCAAAAGGCTGGTGGAATGGGAATAAGGAGCTTTTTAGGGAAAGAAAACGCAAACCATTTTTTATAAAGGACTACCTGTATCACTGAATTTTAGTTAACGTAACTATATGGCTAAATGAGCCAGCAATTTCCCTAGGCTTTCCTGATAACCATTGCAGAGGCAGGTTCCTCTAGAGGAACACTCTGGATCTACCTATTGCAGCTCAGAAATGCTGCTTTCTCAAATATAAAAAGCAATTAAGTCACTTCTTTCAGACTAAATAAATATGAGAAGGTATTAACAGATAGCTACAGCCAATCTAAGTTTTAGATGTTAAAAATGCAAGCTAGTCTTACATCAACTAATAATGCTAGTCTTATGTCAACCACAAAATACCAGTAATTTATAAAAAAAAGTGTTATCCTAGTCATCATTCAAATGCATTTTCTACAGCAAATGTTTCACCAATACAAGTGCCCAATTCTGACTAAATCTCAGTCTAATGACTTGTTAAGAGTTTTTATTTATTTTAATTGCATGGGGAGCATTACAAATTCCCTGACAGACTTCCAGTACTACAGCCAGGACTGCTGATTTTTGTTTTTATTGGGTTTTTTCTACCTTCTTTTTTTTTAATATGGAGTTAGTCCACACTAGTAAGATGATTCTGGTGTACTTCATCATTAAGAATTTAAAAACTTTTCTTGCAAAACTGCCCAGCTTTTTCTTCCTTATTCTTTCATGGCCACAACAGTCGTAGATTTATATTAGTGATTACAGTGTGATGGATGATATGTGTAATTGAAGAGTTTTACAATGCTGTATATTAGCTGTGCTCAAATCTATGAAAAGGGGGCATTTTTTCCCTGTACTGCTTTTGAAAGGGCAGCTATGTCTTTTAATATCACATTAACAGCTGTTTGAGAATATGCCACCGCTATTGATTCTCTGAAATCATAAACAGTTGTAAAACTTGATGAAAATAGCTTTAATCTCAAACTCATTTAAGCATTCATATTTTTAAAACCTGTAATCTCTTTAAATTAATCTGTTAATCTATACAAGTTTGTATCTTTAAACTTAACAAATGTCTTCCTTTAGTGACAGTAGTAAAAACATATTATAGGAAATGCTTTAGAGTCTTTTAAATCCTTAGAAAGTGGGTAGAAATGCATAGTGGAGAAAACCAAATGACATGGTATGGGACGAGTGGTTACACATTCTGGTTACAATGGTATGGGACAAGTGGTTCCCTTCTGGTTACAATGCAACTTGGCTGTGCAGCTCAGAAGGTTTTGAAGTGTTGGCTGCTACCAAAAGGAGATACTGAACTTCGCTGAGCCTCAACTTCTGCAGGGCATGAGGACCCTGCAAATTAAGACTCATGCTGAGCACTGACAGCCATTGGGGCTGGAAATCTGGAGACTTTGCTGCCCCGTAAGCGTTCTGCATCATCTTGGGCATGAGATCTCAAGCAAGCCTCTTTTCACTGCCCAGCTGTCAGTTCTTACTCCTCTGGCAGAAGAACAGGCTCTTTTCTTCTCCTTAAAAAGGCAGGCTTCAGTGTTCCAGAGAGGAAAAATACATCCTATTTGGATTTCTACCATTTTGCTAGTTCTCAAGAAGTGGGCAAGGGGAGGGAGGAGAAATAGAACAAGAATTTAAGCATAGATGATCTAGAATTATGCTGTATATAACTCAAACTGAGCTATTCACATAGAACGTGACAGAACCAGAGTTCAAGCTGATCTAGCATGCTTAAGTGGGTTAGAGGGGGTGAAAATAAAAAAAAACACCAACTAGGGAAACAAGGCTACAAGAAGTTTGAGTCTAAAGGCTCAGCAGCAGATGAGTTTCGGGTTGCTAGAGGACTCCCAATCAGTGTTTGTAAGTTACTTATATTTCACATTACTACTAGAAATAAACTAAGCAGCTGTGACCTAGTTCCTCATTGTGGCAAACAAAACAATTAAAATTGCAGTATACTAAGTGATATCCAAGAAAAAGGTAAGCAAGTGTGATGTATCATACTGTAGATGTGATGTACTTAATTCTTGCTTTTGCAAAAATCTGCTTTCAGATGCAAGGCACTGCAGTTGTATGGGTAGCTTGTAAGCTGAAGACAGATGTAAAACCTTTCTTCTGCATCATTTAATTCTTTGGATATGGGGTAAGAACAGCTTTTTTATTTCAGTTAGATCTACTGCCTTGATTTATATAATATATGCCACTTCTGAATTTTAGACCTATTATCAGTTACAAACTAGACTACTAAAATGTTGTGCTTTTTTGATTGCTACTAGTAAGTTACTTTATCCAGATCAAAAGCCGTCAATTAATATAACTAATGTTCACCAGTCAGAGGCAAATTACTGGACTCAAAGCTGAAGATGTTTTGAATTGCCAGAGGAGATGTTTTGAATTGCCTCTTTCAGCTTTAGATACACACGCTTTTACTTGTCAGCCTTCATCTCTATTTAGCTTGTAACATCTATGAAAAAGGAACATTTACTTCATAAATACCTATGTCTTGAGTATGTGATTTTTGCAGTTCTAATAACAGTTCGTTCTATCTTTACACAGTCCCAAATCTTAGTTCTGTGAAATCTTCCATGAGACATCAGGCAAAAGAGAATGTCAAACACAACACTGCCAGTATTCTTAATGCATAGAAAGCAAGAGCTACATGTACTGTAAAAATAATTCAAAGCTGGAATCATTTATCTGTCACCCTATTTGTAATTGTTGCCTTTTGAGTGTAGAAAAAACCCTCATCTCTAGCACTGTTCCTTTTCCTTAAGTTCTGCAAGAAATTATCCTGATGATAAAGCTCTTCCGCAAAAGGGATACAATTCTTATAATGAAGAGTATTAGGCAGTATTGACATAGATTCTGCTCTCTCCGTCACTTCTTAGAGTAAGAGCAGTTTGTTTCAAAGTTCAAGTACTATACGTGAAATATAGTTACTGCAGTGCTTCGTCAATTCCATCCACAGCCACTATAGAAGCTGCTATGGCAGCAGAAAAGCAGTGAGCAATCCTTACACATATATTCAGTAAGCTGAAGACCTAATAAATGCATGTCAGCTTAGTAGTAAATATCGTTACCTTTATTTCTCCTCAACAGAAAAGCTGTAGCTAACAGAAAAGCTTATTTTTGTGTTTCTAAAACATTATTAGAGGTTTGTAGCGCATATCAAGGCCATATATTGTTTATAAAAAAATCATTCTTGCCCCATTACCCTTTCTGCTCTCAAGTCAAAAAAGCTTTTTTTGTCATGAGAACATACAGTGAAGACTGTCAAAGGTAACAGTATTCAAGCAGAGACATACTAGTTTGGATCAAAGCTGGAGCCAATCAAAAGTCCAGAGGCCATATTAAGTCCTACAGTCAGATAAGAGCCTGTGGAATACTCTGACAATATATATGGTTGGATGTTATGACAGTCTAAAAAATACTCTTAAAAACTAATTAACCTTTCAAACATGCTATATTATCAGAGTCCATATCTTTTGTCACATGTAAATGAAGACTACATCTGCAGTCCTCATAGCAAGTCCAGACAGAAGAATAAGTCTCTCCAGACAATTGATGTCAATAGAAAACTAATAACCTGTAATTTTTGTCTAGCAGCAGCAATCATTTGCATTTCTGAATCTTCACATTCCAAAGGGTCAGATTTCAATACATAATACTCAGCTCACACCATCAGTATAAATTGTGACTTCATATTAACAACAAAGAAAGATTTAACCTTCTTTTTCTAGCTCACTTAAGTGTTGCAATGACCAAAAAGAGAAACGACCTTGCTTGAGATTACGAACTCCGAATCCCCTTCCCCTACCCTCAAAGCTTAACTTCGCCATTCATCTGCTTACTTTCTTTCAAGCCAGCACCTTCACATGTGCAATACAGATGATCTTCCCATTTGACTCTGTTGCCTACCTATAACCTTTTGGCGACAGACTTTACACATTTGTGAACACGAAGAATTTCTTGCTCCTAATAAATACATTTCAGTGTAACTGGGTGATCTAGTTTCTGTATGTATCTGTCACACTACCCCAACACCACTTTCCTTATTCCTCTCCAGACACTTGGCACAAGAATGCATTTGGAAGTAGCAGCTACCCGTCTCACTGAAGGAACCGGTTATTTAATAATTTAGAACATTGTCCATACTTTCTCATCTGACAGAAAAGGATGTTGGAGAGTAGCTCAGATGAAAGAGCACCAAGCAGCTTTATATGAAAATTCAAGCTTAACACAACCATTAACCTGCACCTAGTTTTACAATGAAAGCCTTTTTCTGAGGTACTCTGTTCTATGTCATACTTGGAGACTTACCATATGAAGAAAGCTTCCTTCAGAGATGAGTCATCTGCAAAGACCCTTCTGTGCAGCCTGCTCAGCTCAGACACTGGAATGGCTGGGGGCAGGAGGTCCTGCATGCACTATCTGGAGCCACTCTTCTCTGGACTTAATGCAAAGTCAAAGGCAATTTGTTCCTCCAGCAGAGACCGGGAAGCTCCCAATGAACAGCAGGTAACAACCCAGGTGAGTTTACTTCCTTTTGACTGTTTTCAGGATGCATTAGACCACTCCCTAGAGCAGCTGAAGGCTTGTTCCACCACATCAGAGAGACCCTAACTTTCTCACACAGGGTATTATGATGGTTTACATCTGTGCAACACCAAATTCAAAGCTGCAGTCAACCTGTCAGTGTGTTCTTGAGGATAGTATCGGTGACAGTTGCTGAAGCAGCTAGATCTCACCATTGTATCAAGAAGAATTTAATGCAGCATGCAGAAGCATAGCAGTTAATAGATTAACAGCATCAGTACAAGTTTACAGATGAACCACTTTTGGCTGAAGTGGGCAGTGTCAATTCAATAATCACAAATACAAATTCTTGCCTCGGTTTCTAGGAAGTTATAAACATGTCAGCAAAAAGGCTCAAATATATCAAGTAGCTGGACTATGAGAGAAGCAGAGAAATATTCTTTGACAAAAGTTGAAGTTGGCCTCAAAAAACAGAGGCACTGGTTCCTCCTCCTGTCAAATTACACTCAGGCTGGCCAGAGACCACTGGTAAGTGTCTACATGTGCAGACACAGGAACTTAAAAACATTTTATATTTACTGAAGTGCTTCAGAATGTGCCGTATCATATGTACAAGTACCTCTTTCTTCTTCCTAGCATTCTACAGTTCAGTGCATTTAGGAAACGCACCATTCACACTGCAGCTGGCTGTGCTAAGAGAATATATCCTACCCATTGATGTGTGCACACACCAGTGTGTCTCTCTCTCTATATATTTATTTATACAACTTAGTTAAAAATTGTCTTAAGTGCTTGGACATAGCAATATGAATTATGTATGAATCATGCAAATAACACACTGGAAACAGTTATCAGGAAGTCACCTGCCACTTCCCAAGTTCAGACACTTGTCTTTAGATTATTTCAAACTAGACATGCACAGTACCAGCATTAAAAAAAAAAAAAAAAAAAAAAAAAAAGAAAAGAGCTGCACACTTCCTCAGCCCTTTTATCTTTTCAAGCTACTTAATTCTGAAGGGACTACAAAAAAAGAATAGGGCCCCATAGTCCCATGAACATCTCAACTCCTAATTACTACCTTTCCTCATTTGAATGCTGGCTGATCAGTATGCACAGTCCACTATGGCTCACTCCAAAGCAGAACCCTTCTCATTTCAAAGCACACTTCAGAATGATGGTTTAGCAGTGACTACAGAAGAACAACCCTTTTTAACAAATACAGCATTAACAGTAAGTGTTTCCCTAAGGATATAGCAGGAAAGGTGCTCTGGAGAACTCCAACAACAACAGAAACAAGGTCACTTGAGTTTTAGCAGAGACATTAGGCTTATCTTAGCAATCTTGTGCCATTGTGTGATACAAGAACCAGTAGAAGACAGTCACCACTTTGCATCTTTCCTTTGAAAAAATAGCAAAGAGGGACTTTCCAAACACTTAATTCTGTTTGATGTAAGGAAAAGCAGGTTTTATTTGCAATGTATGCAGCCAGACTTCAGTGCCCTGGGTAAAAGAACCAGGTTAATCTATTACCCAAGTGTCCTGGTTTCAGCTGGGATAGAGTTAATTTTTTTCTTAGTAGCTGGTATAGTGCTGTGTTTTGGATTTAGCATGAGAATAATGTTGGTAACACACTGAGGTTTTGGTTCTTGCTGAGTAGAGTTTAGACTAGTCAAGGACTTTTCAGCTTCCCATGCTCTGCCAAGTGCATAAGAAGCTGGGATGGAGCATAGCCAGGACAGCTGACCCAGACTGGCCCAAGGGCTATTCCATACCTTACGACATCATGCTCAGTATATAAGCTGGGGGAAGAAGAAGGAAGGGGGGGACATTCGGAGTGATGGCGTTTGTCTTCCCAAGTAACCATTACGTGTGAAGGAGCCCTGCTTTCCTGAGGACAGTTGATGCCTGCCAATAGGAAGTAGTGAATGAATTCCTTGCTTTGCTTTGCTTGTGCGTGTGGCTTTTGCTTTCCCTATTAAACTGTCTTTATCTCAACCCATGAGTTTTCTCACTTTTACTCTTCCGATTCTCTCCCCCATCCCACCAGGGGGGAGTGAGCGAGTGGCTGTGTGGTGCTTAGTTGCCGGCTGGGGTTAAACCACAACACCAAGATGAAATTGTGACAACCTTTGACAGATAACTGGTTGTCCTGGTTTCAGCTGGGATAGAGTTAATTTTCTTCTTAGTAGCTAGTAGAGTGCTGTGTTTTGGATTTAGGATGAGAATAATGTTGATAACACAGTGATGTTTTGGTTCTTGCTGAGTAGAGTTTACACTGGTCAAGGACTTTTTCAGCTTCCCATGCTCTGCCAGGTGCACAAGAAGCTGGGAGGGGGCACAGCCAGGACAGCTGACCCAGACCAGCCAAAGGGCTATTCCATACCTTATGACATCATGCTCAGTATATAAACTGGGGGAGTTGGCCAGGGGGGGCAGCGATCGCTGCTCGGGGACGTGCTAGGCATCGGTCGGCGGGTGGTGAGCCAATTGTATAGTGTATCCCTTGCTCTGTATATTATTATTGTATTATTATTATATTATTATTATTACTATTCTATTTCATTTTACTTCAATTATTAAACTGTTCTTATCTCAATCCACGAGTTTTCTGACTGTAACCCTCCCAATTCTCTTCCCCATCCCACTGGGGTGGGGGGAGTGAGCGAGCGGCTGCGTGGTGTTTAGCTGCTGGCTGGGGTTAAACCACGACACTGGTGTAGATAAGAGGGGAAGGGAAGAACCTTCCTAAGACAGACAGGAAGAGTAGCACATAGTGGAGTTCAAAAGCAGTCCCAACAGATCTGTAACTAACAGGTTCAGGTTCCATCTGAAAAAAAATGAAGTATCTCTATTATGCCCTTGAGAATCAACCACCAACCTACTTAATTATCATCCACAGACTAAAGTAGCGAGACAACCAGATAAACTTTACCTGAGCAAATGGGTAAGTTGAATCTCATGAGACACGAGTGACAAAATCTACTCAACCACAGCTAGGCAAGACTTGGTTCTCTTACTCTGAATAACTGTATGACAACAGACAATCATGATCTAAGTGACAGTCTTCAGAATCCATGTTTTGAGATGCAGAGAACATAGAGCACAGGAAAGCACCCACACCATGCAGAAGAGATCCAGAATGAGAAGGGAGAACACTCCTTCTGAAGAAGGTCCTAGAATCAGAATTACAGTACTTAAGCTACTTAAAGATGAACTAAAGGGAATCCTACCTCATTTTGCAAGGTACTTACCAATTTAGAGAAAATAAAAATGCAGAAAAAGTTCCCCTCTCCAATGGAAAAAGACGCATCAAACACTAAGCCCAGACTCATCTATGAAAGAGAAATTCTGAAAGATACTACTAGCAAAACACAATGTAAAGTTCAGTTCTCGTTACCGCTTCAGCTTGTGGCAGAAGAGTAAGAAGCACACACTGACTTCCCTGCAGTGTCATTAAGAGAAGCATAATTACACACAAGTCATTAACCAAGACTAAGCCCAGGGCAAATCACAGGCTTGGAACAATTTGAACCAGAAAGCCAAGCCAGGTCTGGGCAAGTCCAGAAGATTTCATGAACTGTCCTAGCTAAAGCAGGCAGGAAGATGCCTCTATTTTTATGCTAAGAGTATTTTTTTATTTTAATTTTATTGCCTTAGTCTTTCTCCATGCTGTAGCCTTACATATTCAAACAATAATGGAACAGAAGGATGACAAATCCTTACCTGTTAGGAAGTAAGATGCAGAAACTAAAAGACAGAAGTTAAAAACTTCACAAAAAAGGCTTGTTGCTGCTGTATTAACTTCCATTTTCCATCCTGGTTTGGGAAACAATACAGACACTTTTATAATGAAACTTGAAGCACTTATACTACACTAGAGAAAGCACTATTTATTATGAGACAGTCAGACGTGATTGTTTAAGTATATTAATAGAGCCATCAGTTCTGTACAATAAATACTTCCTGATATAACTGTATAAGACGTATGTCAGAAAACAAAACAATCTCCAAGGAAATTAAAGCTAATTTAAACAGTAAGACAAGTTTATAATTAATGATAGTAACAACCTGATTCATCTTCCTCGTAAGTCTTTCATAACTCTTCAGTGGATTTCACACAAAGAATGAATATCACAGTAAGTTTCCACAGGAGTATGCAGATGACAATACAGAACTCACTGTTTTCAAGAGGTAGATACAAGGCTTAACAGGAGAAAGAAGGTAGGTTTCACTCAAGAGCATTGTCACACTGGGTTGCGTTTACAATGATATAATGAGATTGCTTCAACTATACTGTTTGTCTTCTCAGTGACTACCTGTCAACTCACTGAACAGGGGGAATGCCTGCTTAATTAATAATAACGTTAGTCAAAACAACAGCTTACACTTTTACTTAAATGGAATAATCTTACTATAAAATCTAGTACAAGGCTTACACTTAAAAATAATGGTTTAACTGGTCAAGAAGGCATGATTCATACACTCTGCCAGGTAACAGAAACACGGGTCTGAAGAGGCAATGAGCTATTGCATATATTGCTGGTCTAGCCACTTTTGCAACACACTCTTGCTTGAGTAAAAATCCTTTACCAGAGAAGTCCTGAGGGTTAAATCCATTGCCCTTTGATATCAACTGACATCACTGCTCCTCAGTTTCAAGTGACCAAGCGTCTAGCCATTTCAAAGAGCACTGTGAAATGTGGCAATGCATATATTCGGTACAAGCCATTCAAAGCAAGCTTATTTCATCCTAACTGCTGCTAAATACAATGTAGGAAGTCAAACCTGTACAAAGGTATTAGATGTTAGTCCATCTCACAAATGCATTAAAATATCTTTTAATAAAGATGACTCATAAATTCCATTGCATGCAAGTCAAATTTGATTAAACAGGTTGGGTAACACAGCCATTCAGAAGAACTCTCCAAACTTGAAGAACTCTTCAAACCTTCGTAAGCCTATGTGAGCAGCATAAAGTGTTGGTAAAAGATGGCAAAAGGTGGGTGTGGGTGTGTGTACACACACCCATACACCCCCCCAAAAACACACCTCCAAAGCTTTCCCTTCAAGTTCAGGATTCCTTGTACAAGTAATACAGTTAGTGGGTAAAACACACCCTACACCTCCTCAGAATAAGCTCACACTACATCAAATCTAGGTTGAAACCCAGGCTTAACTCACCTCCCACACAAGCTGTTAAAACTAGCAATAAATGCAATAGTAAGAAAGAACCCTGAAGACCACTGGAATCAGCATCAGGTAAACCAACCTAGTTTACCTGTATTGCACCCTTTAATTAGAAGGCAAACTACACTGAAGGGTGAATCCCACTCACCTCCACTTCTCACACCTCCACTCAACTGATAGTATCTATGAGGAACAGAGGGAAGGGCGACAAAATACTTCCCCTTTTCAATTTTGAGCTCAGTATGAGCTGGATAGTGGACTGATATGACAATTCATTAACAGAAGGAAGGACAGCATACTAGAAGACTTTGCTGAACTGCAGTCAACAGGGCTGAAATACAGTTTCAACCAATTTGCTGCCAGTATCTCCTTCAGTTTTCACAGCTATGTAGCTAGTTAATTCAACTTGTTAGCAACGGACAAATAGCTCCACTGGAAAGGACAAAAGTTTTATCCCTTATAAGCGTCAAACTTATATAAGCTCTCCTGTATTTGGAATTTCCACTTGGATTCCAATTCATGTGTTGAAATGAGTGGTTCTGTTTCCAAAACTGCTTGTTCAATAACAGATCAGAAAGTGATAAAGGGACAGCTGCCAACCTTAAGCTAATATACAAAACATTTTTGGTCAAGCTGATCTGGAAGTAAATCTGAACTGAAGAAGAAACAACTTCGAAACTGACTTGATTCCATCATTTATAAAGTACAAATAAAAGGGCAACCATAGTTACCAAGTCCACCTATGATGTTTTTTCCCCTCCATTTTCACACAACTGATTAGTTTGTAACAATTTACAATGATGAGTGCCACTGAAATCTGCTGCAGAAAATGCAAGAGAGGAAGCAATAAGGGCAATGCCATTATACATATGTGGTTTTTTTTTTTTTATTTCTGTATGCAATGTAATGTTTAGGCACGTTGCTTGGGACGCCTTCTAAAATAAATCATTGGCCATTGTTTAGAGTATCCTTTTGGCTTTCAATACTGGTCAGGAAAACAAAGGATGTAAAAAATAAATGAATATAACTATTACAGAAACAAAAATGGATTTGCATCTAAAAGTGCAGGAGGTGAAGTACTTTAACCCTTTCACCAGACAATGTGGCAATATATGGTATATTGCTTCTGTTTGTTTGAGAAGGCTGTTGGAATTTTACACTGACATAGAAAATTATAAATTACACAGAATTAGTTTCCATAATCACTATATATATATACACAAACCAGCTGTGAAAAAAACTGGTTTAGAACATACAAATGAAAGCCTCACACATATCAGTACAGTGAAAGTAACAATTAACATGCTCTGCTGCCAAAATTTGTATTAAAAACACTATATACTTTTAAAATGCATGTACTGTAATTACATTAGCAGCACGGGCATTTCATTTACTTGACTTGTCTGAAAGGATTATAGCGTTTTAAATACGCAGATTGTTCTGAAATGTTCCATTGTATAATGCTTGGTATCAAACTAAATCTTGGTGAATGGGTTAAAAGGCAGGTGAATCACTTAAACACAAGCAGCCATGTGCACTTCAAATATTCTAGTGTTTCACCTGTAAGGTATTGTTTCAAGCAAACAAGACTTAACAGAACATATGGCTTTACAGTAACATCAATTTGTCAACTAAGTTGTAGCAATAAATACTTAAAATCTCTACCAATAGACTTACATTTTTGATCTGTTTTAAACAATACAGAAAACAATTACCAATTTAAAAACTTGTTGTAAAATGTTGAACACCAAAAAAATTCTTATTTAAATCACTTTTGTAAGCTAAAACAACCAAAATAACATTTATAGGGCATTTCAGTTTCAGAAGAAACATGAATTCATTTTTTTCTTTTCTTTTTACAAGGTGAAAAAATGTATGAAAACTGCTAAATACTTTGGTCACACTAATTGTCAAATAGTTATGTCTCAAATACATTAGATTTGTGTATTCACTTTTTTATAAAACTATTCTTACAGCCATTTTAACTATAGTAACACTACTGTCATCATTACATGGGTAGCAGGATCTCGTTTCACAGGCCACCCATTATTTAGAACAATACAATATAAACATACGCAAAAATTATTGGTATTTCTCAATGTGCAATATTTTTACACTTATGAATTTCTGTACAATGTCTTAAAATCTAGAATATAAATGTTGCTGGTCCTGATCCCTTGCGAAATTAGTGCAGCAGTGACTGGCTTCAACAGGGTCTAGATGAAATCCTCAAGAAACACTCAAACACCTGGATATCAGTTCATTTTCTTCAGCCAAGGTAGCAGACATCACATATCATACAGGGCCATTAACAGATGCCTCTCCTAAATGGCTGGGTTGATCAGTCCTAAGAGGCCAAAAAAAGATGTAAGCATACAAGAAACAAGAAGGGTCCAAAACAAATTCGGGTAGGTGCAAAAAAAAACCCCCAAAACCAACAACCCCAGATCATGTGTAGCATGACCCCAGAGTTGAACAGAGGAAACACAAGCTAATAACATGCTCATCCCATTTATCTTCTGGAGTCCTTATTGCCTAATTAAGCATAGCACTCTTCAATGGTGTGCTCAGTTAATTAGAGTGTTTGATCTTTATTAACTGAGCTACTAAGTCATCTCTAGAGATGCGATATCTCCGCAAGACAATCACTAATAAAAAGCACATTTCTTCTCCAAATCTTATTCTGTAAGGTGAAATGTGAGACCAGAGGTATTTAAGGTTGCATTTGAAAGTAAGCAGCTAAGACAACAGAAAAAACAAGTGTCTTAAAAAAACTGCTTTAGTTACTAATCTAATCTACAAACTGCCATTTCACAAATACTTTGAATGTCAGTCCGTTAGCATGAAAAGGTCAGGAAGTATGGAGGAAAATAAGGAGCAAACCTGCAAAAGTGAAAACAATAACAGTATACACATTTCTAGATAAAAAGTTTAGTGTAAACGTGGGCTCAATTGCTCTGGACTAACAAAGAGATCAAATCAGTAGCACATGAGAACATTAAGAATTGCAAGCAAAGGCAAAAAATCTCAGCTTCCATTCAGTGCAAGTCTACTGAACACATTTGAAGATTCCCTTAAAGAATATAAATACCATTTGGAACTACACATGAGAAAAGTTACCTGTAACTCCTGTTCTCTGATGGTGTACATCACAGAGAAGCCACTCTTGGGTCCGTGCTCTACATGCACATGACCAGCAGGAGTCCCCTAGCTAAGTCTTTGGCTGCTAAGCTCTAAAAACACTTTTTAAAAAAAATATGTACACATTAGACAAAAGACAGACAGCACTAGACAAAAGTAAACACGTTTTAGAGAAACCTGAAGGTAAGAAAGAAGTGCTGCATGGACAGGAAGTCTGATAGTCCGCACAGCAGTAAGTCACTTATTAACTGGAAAACAGTCCATGACAGAAGAGGGCTCCTAGCAGAGATTACTACTGCTGGCCACCAGCCAAAGACCTACCTAGGGGACTCCTCCCACTAGTCATACATGCATGGAGCCCCAAAAGCACAATTATGTTTATCTTGATATTATACTGCGCTTATATGAGGATCTGCTGTGACAGCCACCTTTAGAGAAAGTACTGAGCTTTGCTTAAGCCAGCTGGATTCAATGAAAACAGTTCGAGATTTCCTGCAACTCAAAAGCAATCCAACGAACTGCTAGCTCTGAGAGCCCTCTGTTGGTTTAGACAAGCATTTTTAATCAAAAGGCAATCACCTAGTACCCGAAGACCTACAATTTAATGCTTATCAGCATTAAAAATATTGTCTTGATAAAAACAGTACCTCCAGATATAGAAGAGGCTATAGAGGTTTCTGGGTTTCCCACTTTAACTAAGTATACAGGGTTAGGTTTTTTCTGATTAGAATCCACTTCTTGATTAAATTTATGGAATTTATGCAGAGTAGAAAGTTCTGGCTTACAGGAAAAGGTAGCAGTGTTTTAGTGTAACACCCAGTACTGTAGAGGTAAGACATACTAGCTCATAAACAAGTCTAAAAACCAGAATCTAAATTTGTCAAACATGCTTGCATCTTTCTTAGTCTGCAAACAGTATAATCAGAACATGCAGTAGAGTTGTGTTGTATGTAGAGGTATACTTGAAATCTTTGCTTACAAAAGCAATTCAATTTTGTCTTCACTAGAAAGCTAGATATCTAATATAGCATCCACAGAGTCTTAAAAATGATTACTTCTTTCACAGGATTTGTGTGAGAAATACCACGTTTCTCTAATAATAGTTCAAAAGCTATTAAGGTCAAGAAACACAACAGCTTTTAAACTATTAAAACAACTAGTTAAATACACATTCAGAAAAGATATGTGTGTGTGTGTATATATATATATATTTTTTTTTTTTTTTCTGAATTCTGATTTTCAGAATCATACCCCTGTTTATACTGCAAGGCAAAAGTGACTCCTGGAATTGCTTTTAATTAAGCAAAATCCTCTCTCCCTTGAGGACATGCTCCCATTCAGAACATCCTCAGCTCCCCAACAATAAGGCAGCATGCACAGCTCTGACCCCCCAAGCCCTGCTCTGCAGGAAGAGGAGCAGACCCCATGGATTACTCAGGGTTTAGTAAATACACATTTAGGTTTTCCTTTTACAAGGGTTTTCTTTGAGACAGCACAGTTCCTCTGGGCACCCTTGAATTATATCTAAAACAGGAAATGGCAGCATACTACCCTTTGCCTTAACACCAAGAATCAAGCCTGTGGGATTGCACCTGATGTTCAACAAGCCGTTAGTTCTGCTAGGAAACCAGTAAACTCTTGCCTAGATATTAATTTTAAAGTACTTATGAATATCTAAGTTCCAGAGCAAGGTCTTCACTGAATACTGCCTTCAAGGCTGGAAATCTTCTCACCTGCTTTAAACTCTTCATTGTTTTAGGCTTTTAAGATAAAGATGAATCCTGCTCTGACTAAAGTCTAGAAACTAGCTCAGATATGAAACACCTGCATTAAGCATTTCTAACATTTGGTGATTAATGTAACCCTACATGCATTTGATTTTGGTGAAGCATACTAGACTTATAAGTTGATTGTGTATGTTTCCATACCACTGTAACTTGGGAGGCACCCTCCCCCCCCCCCAACAAGTACTTCAACAGCAAATGAAACAGAAGAAATACTGTCAAATGCCCTTTTTTTAAGAAACCAATACTATCTGACAATTTAAGAGAAACAAATTTATGCAAGAGCAGCTTTCTCTGTTTGGTGGTGGTCCCCTCAGAACTGTATCCGGAATTACTATTCTCCAAGACTGCAATAGTAGCCAAGCTGCCAAAGAAAAATGTCTTTTTTTTCTTTCCTCCAATAAGTATGCTGAGCAGTCCAGGCTGCTCCATATTTCAGACAAGTTTTATTTGAAACAAATAATTTATGTACTTTGAAAAATCTTCTCCAAATCTACAAGTCTTTAGATTAATACCTGATGAAGACAAGGGTGCAAATAATAACTGATTCACAATCAAACAAGCATGACTTAAGGCACCATGTCCCTTCCATACACCTGCACTACCGCACTCCCCCCAAACTGTTCTGCAGTATAGAATACAGAATGAAAAACTGGTAGATCTAACTTACATAAATTCTCAGGACAAACTCAAACTTATTCCCCTAATATATTTTTTTAATCATCATTTTCGTAAGTGTATCAATTCACTATTCTAACTTGGTAACATATCACAAAACAGAATGGGGATATTTACAACACCCTGCAAGACAAATAGTACAAGGCAAATATATTTTTGACAACTCAAGAGTCTTAAAATCAAGAGAAAATATAACTTGTGAGAATTTTATAAAATAGATGCAAGCACGTGTTTAGATTGAGATAAACTCAGAAGTAATAACTAACAGGAATGCATTAATCTCTTCAGATAAATCCTATTAGAAAATCATATACAAACTGCTATTTAGAGAATTGAAAGCATCCATGAATGCAGTTACCTCTGTTCTGGACTGCTGTTAGGAGGCTGCAGAGCTGAAGGAGCCTCTTCTGCAACCTCTGCACTCTCTTCTACTACATATTTACAAGAAGCATCCTGTGAGGTGGACAATTTTCCTTCCTCACTTAAAAAAAAAAAAAAGGAAAAAAGTTATTTAATTTTTAAGTTTACATCTAGGGACATTTCAGGCAACAGGAGAAAACTGGGAGACGGGTCCATATTTCACATGCAAATGGATTTTAAATTATGATTGCAACATGAAGATCAAGCACATGGCTCTAGACTTTAAAAACACCTAATAACACACTGGTGTTTATGTCCATTAAAACTTGACTGGATAAAAGGGCAGGAAATACAGGCAGGATTACGAATAAGACCAGAAAGGAAATAAAGAATGTGTGTGATGCCTGAGGCAGTAACAATCACAGTCATGATCCTTTACTATACATACCGATAGGATTTCAACACTCTGAAGCCAGAAGTATGCAAAAATGGAAGGAAGAAAGTATAAAAGAAATTCAAGATTCCCTCAGAAACTGGCATTAATAAAGTCTGTCCATGAAACATATAGGCAGAATCATTAACTCATCACCATCCTTATTAAGCTTCCTAATAACTCCACAGTGAAATACAATGTACGGGTTATGCGGTACTAAGACTGCAGCCCAATCTGTTTAATGAACATCCTCTCAGAGACAAAACCAAACAGTTCAGTGAAAAAGCAGTATGCTTACACTATACAAGACATTACCATGTAACTAGGCAGCCTCAAAAGTCATTAGCAAACAAATACCTGTGTTTTGCTTCTAAATCAAAGCTTTTCTGCCTCTCTATTCCACCCTCTCCCACCTCAGCCACACCATTATGAGTGCACTAAAATACTAATTTGACCATATACCTGCAAAAGAGAGTTATAAGGTAGCTCTGAAGTAGACACAAACATTAAATCTTATACCTCTGTGGTAACAAATCTATGCAAGAAGTCAGGAACATTTTAAAGCCACTCTCCTCTGCTGATTTTTCTTCCTATGCTTATAGTTCTCCTTTCAATGGATCCTTTAAATTTCAATGAATCCTCCTCTTTCCTCCCATGCCTCCTTATATCTGCAGAGCCTGTAAAAATATTGTCTTTTGCATTGCAGTCTCTCATCAAGATCCAGTTTTCCCCATCCGATCTTGCCATCTCATTTGCCTTGATACTCTTTGTATTTGCTCAAAATAAAATACTTGTCACCATCACAACTGGCCTCCTAATTTTTTTTTATTTTTTAAAAAGGGGTAGTCTCTGCTATCATTCTTCCCTTCTCATTCTCCATTTTGAACTAAATCCAGAAACGACAATTTTTGTCCTTTGCAGCTTTCCACAAATAAACTACTATGCTTATGATGCTCCTCCTCCCCTCAACATTGTCTTCAACACCTTAAATTTTCTCATAGCAGAGACCTGTATAAAACTTGGGTCCTCAAGCATCCACTTTGCCAGGTACACAGGCCAGAGCAGGACCCCCTCTCGCTACTCTAATTGTCCCTTAATCTAGACTTTTTCTTTTCTTAGCATTGTTTTAGATATTTATTCCAAAGGAAGTACTACTTTTCTCTCCCATTTTTTGTTCTGGCATATTTAAAAGTTGGTTTAAAGAAAGCCACGTGAGCATTGACTCAGTATGAGGCCACATACCTCTACCAGAGTAGAACAGTCTCCATATATTCTACATTTCCTTAATCTCTCCTTTCCAAATCAAGATCCCAGAGTCCCCATTACTAGAGGTTTTCAAGATGCGATTGGACAGAGTGCTGGATAATCTCATCTGGGCTCCCCTTCTCACTAGAGGCTGGACCAGATGATCTTTTGAGGTCTCTTCTGACCTGGGCAATTCTATGATATTGCCTCCTTTTGCACCTCTGTCCTTTTAACTACAAGAATTGAAGTATTTACTCCACAGCTCAAGCAGGTATTTCCACGAAGGCAGGCAGGAACTGCCACCACATGCTGCCTCCTCATGTTAGTTTTTGCACCAGTATCAGAAGTCACAGAACTTTGAAGTGTGTGTGAACTAAAGCAGTTTAAGGAGAAGCGTAGAAACACCATGGATAACTAAATCCAACGCAAACATCTAACACAATAGGAGTGCAGACCATATAAAAGCATTCCCCAAAATACAGAATAAACTGGAGAGCAGATGCATCATTTACTAAGTCAGCAAGGCACTATGGTTCCATGCCACATCAGTCCGCACTGAGTCACAATCCTCCTCTAAACTGCTTTGGTTCAATTCCTCTAACAATGCCATTCGATTTAGAAGTGCTGTGAAGCCATAAATGCTCCCTCCTCCATACTGAAAAACATCAGAACTTAAGTCAGGTGCCCAAAGAGATTAGAGTTGTTATTTATTGCTTCAATAATCAAAAGGATGGAAGCAGGAGTGACTGAAAGCTGCTACGTTTCAATTCCTGAACCACCCAAAATGAATAGCACTTATCTACTACCACTAACAGGACAAAATAAAATGAATTTAAAAGAAGGGCAATATAAGGACTAGTGCTAGGAAGTTTTTTTCTACTGAAATGGACTGGGATTTTTTTAAGCAACTTCCAAGACATACAGACAATTTCTTTTCAGTATTTAAAGCTAGAATAGGGACAGATACTAGGAAATTATTCTAAAAGAATGAGAAGAGGCTTGCGTGCCAAAATGCTAGCACTATGTTCTGATTTGCCAAGATGGGGGCGGGGGGGGCTTCAATTTATAAAGGCAGCTTCAGTTAATAAAGGCAAAATTATTTTTGCAGGCCACACTGTTTGTAGCCTCTGTTTCCCTACATAAAGATTTGATACTAAATAAAAAACACTTGATCATTAAATCTAAGATCACAAGATCTTAGTAGATGAGATCTCAAGTAGACAAAAGGGAAGTGTGCTTTACTTCCATAAAAGGACTGCCATGTTGATATATGTAATATGGAACATAACCACACTGTAAAACAGTTAGTCCTGAATCAAACACTTTGTATCAGCAAATACCAAAATTAAGGAGTTTATTCTTCCAGTTATTCTAGAATTCTGTGTGCCACCTGTAGTCCAGAACAGATTTGACACCGTCATCCATACCACCAACAGTGATCATCCCAAATGTCTGATGAGTTACTCTCAAGAGGAGTGCCTGGCTGGCCTTCAACTTCTGTCCTCAATCCTCCTGGATTAGAGGGATGGAACTCCAATCCAAATCTAACAATTCTGTGCAAAATTTAAAAAGCTTAGCTTTGACGTGCAATTAACTGTATGTTAAAAGAATAATTGTACATAAAAAAAAATGCACAATAATGTGCATCAGGGTCAAAAGTTATTGAGTCAGTCTTCCACTAATAATCTTCCACTAAAATTAAGGCTTGATAAGGAAAGTCATGTGTTATAGTAACTAACTGGAACTAAAATTTCAAAACAATTACTTTGGAAGAAGTTTTCTAGTTAAAGTCTCAGGAATTATCACTTACAAAGAACTTTTTTCGATGACATGTAGTGTTCCATCAACAGTGTTTATTTTACAAGAGTGGGAAGCCAATAAATAGGTATTCTCACCTTTTGAAAACAGCTGTTTCAGTTTTAGCATCTACAGTAAGGCTCAGTGTCTCCTTCATGCTCCCGTTCATTACTGTTTCAGTTACCTTGTCTGTATTTTCTACATCATCCTCTCCATCTGAGCTGGCCTCCATAGCAACACTTCCCGGGGCTAGATATATAGAAGTAATTTAGTATATGACTGGTTATGTCTTTATTTCATGAGCAAGCATATAAGCCAATATAACCAGAATGATATTTTTGCAGTTTTGTACACTTGAATTCTTCCTTACAGAGAAAGTCACCTTTCTGCAACCCCCACTATACACATAAGTACTTCTTAGAGAGAGCTTAAGGAAAAATCACATTCCAGAACTATTTTTTTCCATTTTGCAAGCCACTTAGTGATTTAGATTGACAATGGTTACTGCAACAGGTTTGCCTGAACGAGACTTTAGTAGGATTATTTAGTAGTATTACTTTTCTGTACAGTCAAATTCATTACACAAGTCCACACAGTACAAATTTGACAGTAAGTTTCCAAGTACAGACAAGCTTTTGGAAAGTCCAGTCTCCTTGGACTTCTCATCTGCACTTCTTGTTCTGTCTGTTAATAATATATACAAAAAGGTAACTAGCACATGTTTGGCCTTTAACCAGTTCATACATGTAGAAGAAAGAATTAGTGCACGCATAGTGAAGGTAAGTTGGAAAGGAATGAGCAGGAAGGGGAAATTTGAACACGCTGAGGCTACTGGCCTGTTGCCACATAGGAAGAAACTAGAGGCTACCACTCTTCTCAGGCATCGGCTCAGCTAACTAAGTGCTGACACAGGTGAGGATTCTCTAAAAGAGCACACTTCGCTTCTTTGTAATGCTTTTATCTTCCTGATGTGCAGGCTTTTTAGAGGTAACAGTAATATTGGCTCCTGTTTCAAATAGCCAACTATTTTAAATCATTCAGAAACTGACAAGTCATTTTCATTACCTGGCAGAACAGCAGCAGAGGCAGATGAGAGGTCTCTGGAAACCTAAATTTTAAAGTTCAGGGAGATCTTTCTCAGGTATAACTCTTAAAATCAATCTGTTTGCATTTCTGAATGCTGTGTACTTACTCTCTAGCTGTGTTGCAAGAGCAGTTACATTTGCACTCAAGGGATCAATTGGGTCTGCGTTTGTTTCCATTTCCACAGGAGAATTACTTCTTAAGGAATCTTTTGAGCTTCAAATAGAAAGTAAAAAAGCTTTAGAAACATTTATGAACAGCAGAATGAAATGTTCTTAAAACAGTATTTTTAGATCTGTATCAAAGCTATGAGGCCTAGAACTCTACTGAAACTGAATGACAACAAGTTTTTTTGTAAGAGTCTTGGGAAGACATGCTAAACAGAAGTTTAGTAATGCAAAATCCACCAGAACTGAGCTGACTGAGTATGTGTTTGGTGGTGGTTTTATTTCTAACTTGTTTTATTTAGTTTGATTACAAGCAGTAGTTGACGTGTCCCTGATAAATAAACCACTTAAGTATCCCTGGCTCCTTGTAGTGTTTCCAACATTTTTAACTGACTTTCTAAATGCACTCTTTGCAACTTGAAAGATACGCAGTCTTCATCATCCGCTACAGAAGTGATTTTACTGCTTAATCATATATACAGTATAGCTACAAGTTTTTAATTCCAAAGGAACTCAAAAGACAAGATTTGGCCACTTGAAACACCTCCCATCATTTATAGAATAATGTCTTTTCTATCCACAAATGTGGCAACTCCAAGTCTTTATTTTCTAAACCCATAATTATGTTGTTATCCACTTACCTGCCTCAAGCATGAAACAATACACTGTTTTATGTTGGAAAAATCGTACTTTTGTATCCGAGCTGTTCAATGCCCAGACAATTGAGAGCCAGATAGATAAAAGGAAGAGTCTTCTGACTGGAGAAGGAATCAGTTCTTGACTGCTAGTATTTGGAACTCAAAATTTACATCTATATGATTAGGTACTTACACAGAGGACTTCAGTTATTTTTCTATGTAGAGTTCAAGCCAAGAAAGTAAAGCGTATCTCAGGCATTCTCAAAATAGTGCAGAACTGCCTAACCTAGATATCACAGCTGCATAACCACATGAGTTTTCAGAAAACAAAACAAAACAAAACAACAAGACAACAAACCAAACCTACTTGGTTAATAACATCCATGAAACAGCATCATCACAGACATTTTATGACCTTTACATTCAACAGTTCACATTCAACCCTTCACTGGGTTCAGTCTACACTGAAAAATAAAAATATCACAGCCCAAATTCTGGTCAGAGACCAGTATTAGAGGACTCAAATATTGTTTAAAAACCCTCTAAAACAATGACACACTAGGATCCACCCATCCTACAAAAGCCTGCTATGAGGTAGATCATACAAAGACATACTGTCATAACGCATGGGGCCCTTCGGACACTACACACCTTGTTTTCCACCAGAACACTACCAACACAGGCTTGGGTAGAGATGGACACCCCAAGAAAACCAAATGGCAGCTGCCATTACATTTAGTAGTCAAGAACCTGCCCTGAACCACTAACATTCTTACCTCAAAGAGGACGTGAACTCTGAAAAGGAAGCCCAGCCAGTTTCTTTTGCTGGCATAGGTTCTTCTGTACTCCACACATCAGATCCAACAGAATCCAGACTGGCACCATGTGCAGTCTCCATTGGTACATCAAAGTTAGCTGACCAGTTTGGTGCTGAAAAAACCATCAACAAGTTCATTAGGAACAAATTTAAATAAAGAACATGAGTGCACATATGCCTAACACACTGATTATCTATATGTACATTCCAAAAAGAGCAGCAAAATTCATAACTAGACTTTAAAGCACATGCAGAAGAATCCTCTACGTATTGTTAAAAAATGAATGCATTCCCTAAAAGGGAAATTCTGCTAGTAAGGCAGAATTTTAAAAACAGTAACTCATAGCATTCTGCTAAAAATCAATATAGCTTATCTGAAGAACAAAAACAATAAGCCATACTAAATCACAAGTATAATCCCACTTTATTCTTTAAACTAACATCAACATTTGTTGTAATTTTTCAAAACTCATTTCTATAATTAAAAAAAATCTTAAAGAGTTTTCATCCCTTTTTCAGTTTCCTATGCACACATTTTCTTGAACATAGAAAATGAGCACGTCAACTTAGGTATGGGCAGTCTCTAAATAATTTCTCATGCACTAACATCACTGCTAAGTTTCAGAAAAGTTTAAGGCTTTTTACAACTTAGAATAGTTATTTGGATTTTAAATTTTGGAGCAACTGTGACTTAACAGCATCTAATTTAGGATAGGTCAATTCAAAATACTTCACCTACCCAAGGGAAACATGTTTTTCATTAACACTTACATACAAAAAAACAGGCTGAAAAGGAAGCTCTGACTAGCAATTAGAAATTCCAACCCAGGCAGATATGGGAGGAGACCCACATGGATCAAAACTTGTTTGACACACAGATGCCAACGACACCAATCTGACAAAAGAAAAGAAAACCCTTAACTTTTCCTTCTATTTTAATTTAATTTCTTACAGTCTAGATAAACACAGGGCTTTTACCTACAGATATTGCCAGTTTAACTAAAGCCAGTTTAGTCTACTGTGACCTGAACGTGAAAACTTTTAAACCAATTACATTAGTTAAGTTTCCACATAAGAGCCTACTGATGCGCATCTTTCATTCACACATGAAACCAGACCAATGCAAATTCACTTGGCTTCTGTAGGAAGTCTTTTAAAAGAGCATTGTTAGCTGAAAAGTTGGTCTGAAAGGCTTCCACTAAAAATAGCCATATTTTAGGTTTGGAGATTAACAACCTATTAGTTTTGCAGGCATTCAAGATGTATAAATGATTACATTTCATCCTTCCCTTTCTGATTCCTCCTTCTTTTTTTCCTCTTGAAAAGCAGAAACATGAATTTTAGAGAGATTAAATAACTTGACTCAAGACACGTAAGGAATTCAAACTTCCCAACATTTGCATGCTCTGTTGCAAGCAGTCTTTACAGTAGGAAAGACTACTTTATTAAGATAGTTGGAATAAAAATGGTAAATGAGGAACACTCCCACAAAATAAGACTGCTAGATCTAACAGTTTCCTATAACTCAAAGCAGCTGGGAGAAAAGCTACATACGTTCACTTAAGTCTACTTCCATTTTGTCCTCTGTATTGGTGTGCGATTCAAACAAGTCTGGTTTTGTTCCATCCTCTTCTTCAGAATCTGTACTTTCTTCACTGTCCGTACTGCCCGAACTTACAATACAAAGAGACAGTTTACATTTGTATTTAGTATCAGACCCTGGGCACAATGAAATACTGGAGAGTTTGGGGCTAAAGAGAATTACAACAGCTATAATTTCTGATAGATTAACTGAGGTATAATTTGTTACCTGTTAGTATTCCCCTCATTTCTCTCTCAAAAAACCAAAGTTTAAGGTTTTTCACTTGATCATGTAAAGAGGCTATCTTTTTTCCCAATATTTGCAAGTAAAAGACAAAGATTGATTTTACTGCTGCCATGCAAAAGGGAGCAGAAAAGGAAAGTAAGGAATCGGATCTGTGTACAGAGATTGTTGGTCTATTTGGTTTCTTCACACTAAACGGAAGCACTGAAATGCGAAACTCTCTTCAACACCAATGTAACAAGATATAACTCAATTTATTTGAAAATCTAATAAATAATTCAACAAATCTATTTTAAAATCTACCCAACTGTATTCAGTCCATCCTCTTTGACTACATACATACTTGAAACCTTATGGGCATCTCTCCCTTCCTGGTGAACACAACTAACACAAAAAGCAAGGTAATGTGAGAAGGTGAGGATGTCCCTGAAACACATCACATTAAGTAACCACAACACCATCAGACAAAATAATTGATTTTATACAGAAGGTATTAGCAACGTGCATTTTGAAGGCTGCAAGGGAAGAAGAGATCAGGTTTGTGACTCAAGCCACAATAAGGTCAGAAAAGCCAAGACTACCCTGGTACAAAATTTAGTAAACATCAAGGGAGGCTGCACAACCCTGAGAGTTTTTGGGACCAGATGCTCCTTCCCCTCAATGCAGCTTCCTATGCAGATTTGACCACAACGACACTGGGCCTATATAAAGGACAGCAAGGTCTACAGAGGTGTGGAGCTGGACTGCCTTGTCCAAGGCAAGAATGGCCGAGCCGGTTTAAAAGCAGAGGGAAAGAATAAGCAGCAGGAAAAAAACAAGCTACAAAAGCTGAAGTGCAAGAAGAGCTGAGTAGGCAGGGCAGCTGTTGCCATCTTCTGCAAATTATGG
Organism: Theristicus caerulescens; assembly: GCA_020745775.1. NCBI lineage: Eukaryota > Metazoa > Chordata > Aves > Pelecaniformes > Threskiornithidae > Theristicus > Theristicus caerulescens. The sequence continues at coordinate 21,526,413 of CM036564.1, read as the reverse complement.
CTAGAAGAAAGACACTAGAGCCATCCCTCTACTCATTTCTTCACAGAATGGAAATAGCTAGTTATGCTGGACAGCCTGTGCTAACAAGTCAGCCTGAACCAAAAGACATGCTCACTATTGAGGGCTCACTATACTGCTATTTGGATGAAAAACACATTTCTTACCTGGAACGCCTCTGGGACTCTGGTGTAAATGCAATATGTTTTTCTTCCCAAATATCTTCTTCATCAGAGCCACCATCATCAAACTGCTGTATCCGCTCCTTACAGCATGCCTCAAACAAGGCTATATTGCCCTAAATACAGCAAAAGTACAGAATCTGTATTGATGATTAATCATTCTACTTACATTAGTAAACATTTTGGAAATATATGACTATTCTGAAGAGAATCTTAAACGAGTGGGGAAAAACACATTTCTCTAAAAGCAGCAGAAAACCAGAATGTCTTTAACAACTTAAAGCTTGTTAAGAAAATATTCAGTGGTGCTTGTTTTACTCAGCTACTAGCAAGTTGAGTGGACCGTCAAAGAACAGCTAGGAGTTTCCATCATGTTTAAGAATGGCATGCAGGAATGACATTGAAGAGCTTTTCAGATAACCAGACCACGGAGTACTCCAGCTTTATTTTCTGTAGTGGGGTTCATTTCAGCCCAACTGACAAATAATATCTAGGGTTAAACTGTCTGTCTTTACTTTCCTGTCACCGCAATCCCACTGGAAGACTGAAATAGCTTCTACCCATAACACACCACGTGCAATATGCACAAATCGGATCCAAGCCTGTTCTTAAACCTGGCCAGAGAAATTAGAAGCAATTCTGTTTAATACTGATCACAAAGAACAATAGTTTCTTCCAATTAGAAAATCTCATGATACAGGAACAAGGTAGGGTAGTTATTTTCCAAAGATTACACATCAAAGGAGTAAATATAACAACTACCACCAAAACTTTGAGGTCACACCGAAGTTTAAAAGACAGTAGTTTTTCTGACAGTACAGGAACACATACTTACACTTTCATTCGTATTGAGGGTAAAGTTGATGTCTGAGACCCGATCAAAAGAAACACTACAAAAAAAGCAGATGTATGCAATAAAACAAGATGTTGTATTATGACATGAAGACATGTCATTTCTCTTAGGTTTCTCATTTTCCAATAATCTAAAAATATAAGATTAAAGACAAAGTACTTTCCAATATAGAATAGTCAAATTCCTCATTGAGGAGGCCTGGCATTCATGTGATTTTTCTAACTGTGAAATATTTCACACAAAAATACAAAACAATGTTGTCTCTACCCTATAGTTAGCTGTGAAGATGCAACAAGCCTAAGCAAGCATAACTGAAATGATATATGCAAATCTCAAATACTGTACTGTTATGCACTGGAAAAAAAAGCACGTCTAAAGAATGCCTGATCTGACTATAGTCTACCATGATACAGCTCAAAATCCTGCAAAGATCTGTGTGAGCAGTTCTTATACCTTCTAACTGATTTCACCACTCTATAGAAGGACCTTCTCAACAGGGAGAGACAAAGTTAAAAAAATGTAATATCAACTTCTGCTTCCTAAAGAAAAAAAATGAACCTCTTTTTTTTAAAAAAATCACTGAAGTTTTTTTCCAAACTGAACACTAAATATGAGGCTTTACACATCTTCACATATTAAGCTACTGAGCAGTTTCACTAAAGTAATTACAAACATGTCTTAGACTAAAAATAGCATTAGGCAAAGTAATCTCTAGGGGAAGCAAAAATACTACCAGACTTTCAGAAGAGTTAATATATTCTTTCTCTAGCCACATATAGCAGTGCATTCAGCAGAGCATGTACTACTCTTCCTCTAGTCCTCATTGCATTATGAAGTAGGGAGCAAGGTAAGTGGTCTAAAGGAATGTGTGTGTGATTGAATTACTGTGCAAGTTACCATTTGAATTACTGTACAACAGTAAGCAGGTAATTTAAGATGTAATTGATTCTTGCACAAAAGGTATAACTTTAAAGTAACTTTATCTACAGCTTAATTCAATTTATGAGTACTTCATCAGTGTACTTATCACAAATCTCAAGACATCTGCTTACACAAGTAGTCATCTTTCCACCAAGACCATACACTACCAAAGGCATGATCTTAAAGGAATTCCAACTCCTATCCTTGCCAAAATCCACTTGCTTCTAACAAAGTTAAAGGGTATCCTGAGTTGCTTCCTCTCCCATCACATCTTAATCTATAATTTCAGCAGATTATGTGGTGTAAAAAGGCAACAATGCTTCTTAGATGGCATGTGCAAGCTTCAGTCAACCATCACTTACTAAACATGTCTTACAGAAGAGCACTGAAACATTTTATTGTATTTTACTCTTCCAGAAACCATCTTCAAGTAATGCTTTTTACTCTTATCTGCATGTTCTTGCATCCCAAACCATGAATTCTTATAAAAATCAAGATCAACGCTATTTTCAGCAAGAACCCCCATTCTTTCCCTTTCCCATTGTGGCATCAGTTTACTTAGAAGTGAAGACAGAGATCAGTTTTTGTGGGGGGTATTTTTGTTGTGTGTTTTTTTTTACCTGACCAAGATTGTTCTCATTTCCTCATCACTTCCCCTATTTGTAGAAATGAGCATTAACTGCCTTGACCTTGAAAACAAAGGCAGATTTACGATGCCCCTTCTTACTGTCCCCTACAGAAAAGTACACTCACAGATGTGTTGTTCCTGTCATCTTTTCCAGGAAAACTTAAAAGTAGAGGTATTCATCTGGTCTGGTACATAGATTCAGCAGGGGCACCACTGAGGCACAGAGAAAGTGAAAGTGCCCCCAACAATGCCATGTCATTGGACAGACATAGCTTTCAAAAGCAGTGTTATAATTTAGTTATTTCTTCACAAGCACTGTGTTCTCATGTTGGCACAAACAGAACATTAGAAATGGAAGATAAGCTGTTGCTTTCCTCTGTAAACTGTTCAGTGAGGCTTCTATCAATGCACACATATGGTACAAAAAGACAGGACTGATTGACAACTGCCTCACTTCAGTAAAGGCTTGTAGTTATCATCAGCAAAACCACAGCCAAATACACAATAAGAAAGGAAACTCCCGAGACTATAGTCAAAGCCAGTATAACGTTATACTCACTTGCCGATGTCATCTTGATCAGCAAACTTCTCATCGTTGAAGCCAAACTGGTCAATAAAATTGGACGTCATTTGTTGCATCTGATAATCAGAAAAGGCCTGGCAACCCCAGGACCAACGACAGTGATATAATGATTCTAATAATACTCTAAATCCTATTTGCCCATTTTGCTCCAAAGAAATAAATATCTCTCTAATCTAAACATAAAGGACAGGAAAAGGATTTGTCTTAACCTTTGAATTTTAAATGGTAACACTGACTACACACCTACTTACATTTACTGACTTGAAAGCTAGTCTAATAGCAGCTCTCAATAAGGAAATTAAATCTCTAGTTTAACCACATGTTAATCAGCACCCTTCCAAATATGCCCCAAAGAAACAGTGAAACACCACAGTATACTAGATAAAAGAAAAAGCTGTCTTTGTTCAAAATAACATAAAGTTATAAATAGTAAGAACCAGAAAAGTACATTATATATAGATACTAAAGCACAGTTGCATATTTATCATGTAGTTATCACTAGAAATATCTGTCTCGGGCACACACACCAGCAGCATCTATTCAACATCCAGAAGAAGGAAACTATTGAACATTTTACATCTCAATGCCATGTCACTGACTCAACTGTGCTTTTTTTTTTTTTTTTTTTTTTAAATAAAGATGCCAGTGTCAACTGCCAGCAGATGGGTATATACACATTAAAGGTACACATGCATGTTTTCTCCTATCCATAACAATAGTTTTTGTCCCTTATTTCCCAGGGCTATAATTAAATTATCACACATGCTCTAGGGAATTTCAATAGTGTTATTTCCATGTGTAAAGTCAGCCAATGCTAAGACATTCTAGGAAATACAGCTGTCATGTCAACTGTCTTGGTTTCTTGCCCAGGTAACTAAAGGGACACAGTATACAGACAAAACCTTTGAAGACGGTGGCAAAGCTGAACAAAGTGAATATGGAAAGAAAACAAGAGAATGGCCAAAAGAAGCAAGTTTGGATTAAGGCATTATGAAAACTGGAGGAAAAAGCAAGGAGATATAGAAGGATGAGGTATACATGACACTATCAGGGCTGGGAGTGGGTCTGAAAAAAACCCTCATGACTGGTAGGGTCACTATGCTAAGCCAGACCAAAGCAAGAACTTTTTTACATTTTGACCCTAAATTTTAAAATCTGTAGTTTCAGGATTTGATACTAACACAATTAGTATATCAATATCACACAGATAGACAATTAATTACTGACTGTAAAATAATTACTCTGCTTTACACTGGTTACTGAACTCTCCTTTCCTGTAAAGTATTTTCACTACTATGGATATTAAAAAGTGCATGTGACTGAAAGATATTAGTGAATTACCTCCATGGGAAGAAAAAAAAACCAAGAAGCTAAACAGACTTGTTCTATTTTACAAAAGGTGCAACCATTAAGGACACCACTCATCAGGATAAACAGAAAATTAAGACGTGAAGTTTATGACATCAGCTAGTTATGAAATCTTATCACTACATCAAAATTGGCTACAAGTACATAAAATGCAGCTATAAACTGCTAGCATATCTCAGACCCTAGACAGTTCTACCCCATTCTCTAATATATTTTCAGTATGCTTAAAAGAGACAAAAAGTGGTACTAAGCTGGTAGAGAACAGAACAGCAATGCTTTCCTGGAGTAAAAGTTTCCAGAGCCAGAGCAAGACAGCACATTAAATACTGTTGGCATGAGAAACCTTACAACCCAGAACTAGGTGATGGAACACTTTCAAAGATGTCAGTTTTGAAGTGTTATTCAGAAACTTACATAAAAGGTGTTTCTGAGAAAAAGGGCAAAAAAAGAAACCTTCCCTTCTGGAACAAAGGGTCTTCATTAGATTTGGATTTCGAACTAGATTTGGATGCCAGAAGAAAGAAGTCATGGCAAAAGTAATTTTGCACAGGCAGAAGTTAAATTTGACAAAAATAAACCAAAGATGAATAGGTTCCTTAAGTATATTCCTCCCTTATCCAATTCCTAATGGGTCCACTTGGATTTTGGAAATTTACCTCCTGTTTCCTCCTTTAACTATTGGTCTAGAATAGGGTATTCTAGCTGAAGCCAAAAACACCTCAATGAACAAATTTGTGCAGCTGGAGAACGCTTTAAGTAATTTCAATGCATTTCCCATCAGTGATTTATCTTGTCTAGTATCATGCTTTCCTCACAAGACCACTTTAGAGAGTATATTTCACTAGCTTAGCTTAGGAAAAAGAAAGATTAAGAAAATGGTGACAAACTTGAAAGAAACAGCACTGGACCATTTACATTTCTCCAGATTAACTACCTGGAACTGCTGGGATTGCCTAGGCACAGCAGGTCGCTAAGGGAATGCATGAAAAGCCCAGAGATATTTGAAGATCTTCCTTTCTCACTAGAGCTGCTACAGATAGCACCCAACTTATCAAGTTTGTATTCAGGGGCACCTTACATGCACAAAATCACTGAATCACATAAAAACGCATCAGATTCTTAAAACTTGAGCCACCACCCACAATTCAAACTTAGATAAGCAATTACTTATGTCCTGGTTTCAGCTGGGTTAGAGTTAATTTTCTTCTTGGTAGCCGGTATGGGGCTGTGTTTTGGGTTTAGGATGAGAACAATGTCGATGCTAAGTACCGCTAAATAGTCGCTAAGTAGTGCTTACATTGGTCAAGGACTTTTCAGCTTCCCGTGCTCTGCCAGGTGCACGGGGGGGGGGGGGGGGGGGGGGGGGGGCTGGGAGGGAGCACAGCCAGGGGCGCTGACCCAGACTGGCCAAAGAGTTATTCCATACCATATGAGGTCATGCTCAGTATATAAGCAGGGGGAAGAAGAAGGAAGGGGGGGGGACATCTGGATGATGGCGTTTGTCTTCCCAAGTAACCGTTACGCGTGATGGAGCCCTGCTTTCCTGGGGATGGCCGAACACCCGCCTGCCGATGGGAAGTAGCGAATTAATTCCTTGCTTTGCCTTGTTTGCGTGTGCAGCTTTTGCTTTACCTCTTTAACCATTCTCTTTTATTTTACTTCAACTATTAAACTGTTCTTATCTCAACCCACGAGTTCTCTCCTTTTTACCCTTCTAATTCTTTCCCCCATCCCACCGCGGGGGGGGGGGGGGGGGGGGGGGAGTGAGTGAGCGGCTGCGTGGTGCTTAGTTGCTAACTGGGGTTAAACCACGACACTTATTATAAAAACTATAGAAGATGCATAAAGTACTGATGCCAGTCTTAGACCAGATAGTTACTATATAGCTGTTAGTGCGAGCTGAAAGATTTTGGTTAATAACCCGGATAAGTAATGTGTTCCGTGTAAGCGATCTATCGGCAGTCTTATGCCACACGGCTCCCACTCTTTCACCACCAGTGAAAGAACTGATAGAGATGCATATTGCAGATAGGACAGTACTATTACAGAAATGTTGTCATTCTTCATCAAAATGGCACCGATGATCTCCATAATCACTCATCACAAAAATACTCTAATACCATAACCATATTAAATGCTGTATCATTATCAATTAGTCAGCTATGAAAGCATTAAAACTTCAAGGTGGACACAGCTCTGACTTAAGTTTTTGGTCTGGTTGATCTGAAAATTCCCTAGGCATTCTCAAATTTTTTTTCATTAAACCAAATGATAAATAATTATCTCTGAAACACTCACAAATGAGTTGCCAAAAGCATATACTGAATTTAAAAATAAGTGATCAAGTTCTTTGGAAATTTAGTTCAGGAAGATTTGGCTATATACACTTGCCAGGTATCAAGGGTCTACAAGGTTAAAAACATTCAAGCTGCTAGATACAACCTGTCACAGGAGCATATTTAGGTCTTCATTTATATTGTGACAGCTGCCAAGTTTGACATTTTGCCAAAAAAACTAAAAGCATGTAACAACAAATAGCCAATCCTCCTTATTTCCTCATCAAAATAAGGGTCAACGTTTAAAAACCAATCTGTTAGCAAAACCAAACAGAAACCCTTATTTGCTTTCATAGCAATTCACGCTTGCCAGAAAACACAATTAGAAGCCACTATTTCAAACTTCTACATCTAGTAAGAACTAAAGTTAACACAGAAACTGTGTTCAACTTAGCCAGACAGTTGGCATATAAGATGTGTTCTTAGGCATAATGAGTAGAGATCTGCATACACAGCATGATCAAAGACTAAAAACTGGAAGGCACACCAAGATATCGTGACTTATGTTAAAAACCATAGCTCCAGGTTTGATAAAATACAGTTGTGTGCATTTCTTTTTGTATTTGCTTGTGATAGAAATAGAAATACAAGTTCCACTGCTTTTTAAAAATTTCATATTTATTTTTATAGAAAAAGCAATTTATGCTGTTAAAAGAATTCAACTCACCTGCTGCAAAGAAGAATCCTGTGAGAAGCCAGTTTCTTTAAAGTCAATTTCATCATCACTGGAAGAATGAATGTGGCAGGTAGTAACCTATACAAAGGAATTTAGTTATTTGTATAGTATATGACAGCCACTGAAGTATACTCACACTATCTGGCTGAATCTTCGGTTTCATATCAAAACAAGAAACGGAATTATTTTTAGTTTTCCCAACTGCTACACCACATAAAACAGTCCCTGAAGTATTTCAATAGCATTAACACATACATGAGTATTAGATGCCCCAAAAAAGCCAAAGCTTTTGACTACTTTGGAATGACTATTTAACATAGAAAAAGCCCGTCCTACAACTGACAGTTATCTAAAACAAAATGAGACAAAACTTGCATCTTGCCTTTGTACTGCACAAAATATATTCAACAGCAAGTGAATTAGTGGTCACCAAAATACTACATTATATACAGAGACCCTCCTCCCTTCCTATATATAAAATATATAAAAATTAAAGGGAAACTGTTTTAGGTATCTACAGTATTTGCAAAAAGACAAAAGAATTAAACTTCAGAAATTCGTAACCAATGTGTACTTGCAGAAACAAACATGGAGTCATTGCCACAGCAACCGCTGTTTTAAAAGTTACCCTTGAAAGAAGGGATTTTTTTGATGATCTGACATAGAACTAGTGGGAATAGTTTGTTCAGTGACAGTGCTATCTAACCAGCATATTCTTGGAAGTATTCCTCTTCAATCAGAACAGCACTCCAAAAGCAATTGTAGCTGGGACAGCAATTAGCTAAAGTACCAGTAGCGACAGTTGACTTTTAAGACATACTCTATGAAGGATCACTAGCACAAAGCAAATTTACAGATGACAAAATTTATACTGCACTATAATATATTGCATTATTCTACACACCCTAGAACTCCATGTCACAGATCCTCAAGTGAAGTCAGGTGGTTCATGGATTCTTTTTATTTTTTGAAGAAAATACAAGTCCATACAAAATGAGTATTGAAACACATACAAGACAGACACCTTCCTATGCTCCCACAAATATCACAGGACAATGCTACAGTCAGGATACATGTGCAAGAGAGAAATGAAGCAAGCTGTTACCTGAAGTATATTGTGCTTTTATGCCTTTCCCTCTGTCAGTATAACACTTAAAAAAATAATTGGAAGTGCTTTATTCTTGCACATCTACCATCCAGCCCTGCACTGCAATTTGTGTACTAGAAGTACCCTGACTTCAAGTTAGTGAATTTCTGAAGGAAACCTGACCTATCAACACTAAAACTGTCAATAAGTGTGAAGAAGAGTAATGCACCAAATAATCTCTGGGCTTGTTGTGTCTGCAGAAGAACTGTTATATCAAATGACAGGCCAAGTCTATTGAACATTAGCACTCACTGTGTATTTACGAAAATATGCTTGCAAAGTCTGCACACTTCAAGGTAATTATATGGCATTCCATACCACAACCTGAGCTGCCCTAAATACTGTCCCCATCATGTGGGCAAATTCTGAAAGGACAAGAGTTAATATACCTACTCCATCTACAACTGCAACTTGTTGGGCACAAAGACACCCAAAAACCAAGTAAGAAGTTCTTTATTTAGTTTTAGTTACTGCTAATGAACAAGTTAATCCCCAGTAGAAATCCTGCCCTTACTGCTGTAACAGAAACAAGCTCAGGACTCTTAGCTAGACATAGTGTCTTCTCCCCCAAACTCTCCCTTTGGGAACCAACAGGACATAAGGCCTAAGATACAAGAGTTACTTCTCTTGTTTTCTGACAGCTGCTGTAGTTGAAGCATAAACCTGAAAGAAGAAACTAGCATTACTCCACCCTAATAAATAAATAGCAGAATTATGCCAGGGAAGGGAGTGAGAATGACCACTGCAAATTTCAGCAATTAATTCTTTACTTCAGAAAGCTCCTCACTGTTCAGACCAGTTGCTTTCTAATGCTAACACACAGCACAGGCACTTTTTGCAAATAATTCATTCTAACGTGACATTTTTTTTGCCTCATTTCCTGGTAATATTGAGAAGGACTTTCCTTAAGAGAAAGGAACTACATGGTGATTTTTAAGGCAACCATGAACAACTTGTCCTGTAGACTGTTATTTTTAGGCTTAGAGGAGGTATATTCTCCTCATCTAGTCTTTGTGAAGTATACCTCACAATCATTCAATATCATGACTAATACTGGAAGGATGCCATAAAGAGACACATCTGAAGTTATACAAAGTGTTTTGTACAAACCTAGTGTTACAAATTGTATAGCATTCTGCGTTGTACCAGCATCATTAATGCACCTTCTCTAAAGAGAAAATGATCAATTATACATTTGTTTAATCTTCAGCTAGGTAAGTCTAAGTAAGTAAGCTTAGTGAAGTATTGCCTACCTTCTACCAGAAGGACAATTAGCAGTGGAGAAACAAAAATAAACTTCTTGTAATGTCTGGAAAGTGTTTTGGGGAAACTCTGAGATAGTTCTGCTACATGTTCACTTCTAAGTCTGCAGTTACTGTTGTTTTAGAAAACATAACAAGAACTTGTTTGAAAGACAGAAAAGCCTAAAGACGGATAAAATGTTGATAGATAGAGCGTGTCCAAAGAAGGGCAAGACGCTGGTGAAAGGTCCAGAGAACAAGTCTTAGGAGGAGCAGCTGAGGCAACTGGGGTTGTTTAGCCTTGGAGAAGAGGAGGCTCAGGGGAGACCTTATTGCTCTCTACAACTATCTGAAAGGAGGTTGTAGAGAGGTGGGGGTTGGTCTGTTCTGCCAAGTAGCAAGTGATAGGACAAGTGAATGGCCTCAAGTTGCACCAGGAGAGGTTTAGATTGGATATTAGGAAAAATTTCTTCACCGAAAGGGTTATCAAGCACTGGAACAGGCTGCCCAGGGAAGTGGTTGAGTCTCCATCCCTGGAGGTATTTACAAGACGTGTAGATGTGGTGCTTAGGGACATGGTTTAGTGTTGGACTTGGCAGTGCTAGGTTAACAGCTGGTGATCTTAAGGGTCTTTTCCAACCTAAACGATTCTATGATTCTATGATTTACAATCAACATCCCTGATGTAAAACAACTGAAAAAGAATAGTCTCATGGCTGCAGAAGCAGTTCATTATGCATGGGACCCCAGGACCACATACCTTGTTCCATTACAGTAAGAGCTATCTTTGTTGAGCACCAAATGACTGAAGCATTGAAAGTACTCACGAGATCAGTTATTTCCATAGCCTTCACACAGCTAACTTATTTACATATTTTTTAATGAACTTCACATCATAAGACTATGCATACACATAAAGATCAGATCATCTGAGCTTAGTAAATCCAGTAAATTGACTGAAGAAGATCAAGTATAACAGTAAGCCACAGGTCCATCATTCAGGTTAGGAACTGTGTGCCTAACTATTGTATCACCCATGACACGATTCTGCTCAACAGCTTGCTTAGGACAGGAAAACCTTGAACCAAGTAAATAAGTCTACTCATCTATCCAGCAATAAATTTAAGGCTATTCCATAGAAAATTAAGAAAGGTGTGCTTAAGATCTTGCTCTGGGGACACTGAAAATCTGCACTTTAAATCAGGTGTATAATTTTTCATTACATTAGTTCTGATAAGCTGCTGTTTTAACCCAGGATGCTTTCATCAACTTACAGAGGGGCTCGAACACTCAGGCATACCAAATTATCCAGGTTTATAGATGGAGAGGACAGGTCTATGGAGTCCAAAGCACAGATCAAAAGCATGGATATTAGGGGACAGTATGACTGGGAAGAAATACTACGGTGCTGTGCTTTCAGGATACACCCATACAATAACCATAACTTAAAATTGACTCAGTAAAACAGCAAGCTGAGTTTTCGATGAGATCTGTCTTTTAGTATCTCCTACACCACATTGTACTGTCCATTACTACTTATCTTTGAACTAAATTATAATCCAAGGCTCATGAGAAGAATTGATCACGCAAGCAGAAACAAAGCGTATAACTTTAGAAATTCAAAGACAAAGTATTTTCCAGATGGCATTTCAGATACAAGAATTTGTTTTAATGCTTCATATTTCTATTCAACTGAATATTGTGGAGTTTGGAGATATATTTTAAATGAGGTTTTACTGTTGTTACATCAAGTACGACCAAGTAAATGTTTACATATCTAAAGAGCTAATTACAATGTTATTAATTATAAATCAGCTTAAAATTCTGCCTCTTTACATGACTTTTCTCTTGGCCTTGACCAACTAGTAGTTTCTAACAAGAGGAAAATATCATTACTCTACAAGCACTGTGAACTTGTTTGCATTCACAGGCTCATGGAAAAAATATAACCTGTACAACATTTGGTCCTGTCCACAAGTTGCACAGTTTCAGATGAATTTCCTACTGCTTCTATTGCCACACGCATCATGTTAGCATTATGTTCCCACTGCTATATTATGTTGAAATAGCAAATTTAACAGTCTGTTAGTCTTATAGCTCAATTAATATAGCACCAGTACAAGTTAACGAAGCCACATGCAAAGCACTGCTTTCCTGGAGAAGTCAGGCATGTTAAAATTCATTAACTGATCTGCTGACATTGGAAATTACATGCTTATTAAAGTCTCCAAGTGATTATTCTTAAACTGTATGTTTAACATGATTACACAAAACCTCTTCATACTTCTACTTAAGTTTAGAACTACTTAAGTTCTACCCCACACATGCAGTGGGATGCAGATCGCATTTTCCCATTAAACTTACATAGGCTCATTTATATACTGTAGATAAAGCAATTAACACCAGCTCCTACAGTTTTAGTTTGTCCTCTTCAAGCACACACGAGCTTTCAAGGACACTAACTTGAAGCTGTAAAGAAATCTTCCTTCTTGGCAATTGTCTGGGATGAGCTATACAAACTGAGCTACTGCAAGATTCCCATATAAAATATTAATGATACGGCTTTAGCTGAAAAATAAACTAATGAATTATCAGTTCCATTGCTCAGCAACTAGATGTACTTGTTGACACAAGTACATGGTAGTTGGGAAGATTGGTTGTGCTGCTGACAAAAAGAAACTGGGGCCCAAGTAAACAGCAGCAATTTTGCTACCTTACCCATCACTACTTACCAGGTCCACTGTATTCCTCTTGTTAGTTTCTCCTAAAGAGCTTGTGCAGAATGTCTCCCATCGCTCTCTGACCTCCTCTGGAAGCTCTACCGTAGGAAACAGGAAAAAAAAAAATTGATACTATCAACAATGGAGCACCACTTAATTTTTAATTGTTCTTTTCTGCTTTACCGGAAATACTGCAAAGAACATATACATCCTCCTAAATCCATAAGGATTACTCCATCTAGCAAACAAGTCCAAATTAAGCAGGTCAGCATCTCTTCAGGTTTATATCAGGGAGCTTTGATACTTTGTTTGAGAAAAAGACTTAAGCATATGTTTAAGGATGGCTGGTTTTAAATTGAATGTGTCAGAAATAATCAATATTTTCTTCTTTTATCCAACAGCTGCCTTTTAATTTAAGTTTGATTCATTTTCTCAAAATTTGATAATGAAAGTCATGAAGACAAACTTAAGACAATTAACATTACCTTTAATGAGCTGTTGGACTAGTGTACTGTTTGGCCCCTTATCTGTACTATGCACAATACAGTTTGCTATCCTTGTCAGATGACCCATATAGCCATGCCGTCTTCCTCCTTCAGCCCTGAAAGAGACAAAAGGAATTCAACTGCTCACACTCAGAGAACTATATTTTTTTATAAAACTATATTTTGTTATAAAACACCCTCACAGAGTCAAGAAGTTACAGAAGACAAATAGCGTAGGAGTTCTTAAGCAGAAGAGTTGCATCCTAAAACCAAAGGTTCACAAAAACACTCTAGAATTTAAGATACCAGCTGGTTTGACTATACTGAGCCAGTTTAGAAGACTTAAGAAGCCTGTAAACTACCAAGAAGGATGTGCAGAGTATCTGAACAGACTACTTCTGCTTTCATGTTTGCGTGTGTTCAGGAAGAAAAATGTACAGTATTATCAAGATAAAGACAAAATTAACAACCAATCTACAGTTGTTAGGAAATTTCTGTTGCTGAGAGTATTTTTCAAAACCCCAATACACTGAACTCAGAGCTCTCAGAGCTTTGAGTCGATGAACAAAAGAGAAAAAATTTTTAAGTCCTAAGCATGCTCTAGTATTGCAGAGTTTCTTAACATTACATTTAGCATACAGAGGTGGAATGGTATGACCAACTGACATTTAAGTTAGGATCATTGCTTTCCTGAAGTTTAGGAATGACATTTAAGTGCATTCCACAGGTACAATTACAAGGTGGTTCGAATATTTTTTATGTGACAGAACTGCTTTGTAGAAATAGGAATTACCAGGTTTTAGGGTAGTGCTTTGAGTAGCTATGATCAGCTGAAACCATTCTAGGTGTGAGCAAAGAGCTAAAGCGAGAGCTCCAACTTGGACTGAATTTCTAGCATTTGGCTGCAAGCTAACCAGGCATTTGCTGTGTCAGCTTTTTAAGGTTTTGTGCTTTTTAAAATGAAAAAAAAAAATGAAAAAAAAAAAATCAAGAAAGACCCAAGCCTTGAAACTTGACTGACTGAAATCTTTGTAAAGTAACAGCAGTTCAGGAAGTAGCTTATGTTATGCAAACACAAATCACATTACCTGATTTTCCACCATCATCATCTAACACAGGAGGTAATTGAAATTATGTTATGTCAATGAAAGATGTCATGAATGAAACGGTATCACATTGTTTACAGGAACAACTTGAGAGAGGGATTCCTGTCTTATTTCCTTGACTGCTTAGGTAACAAGTACATTCAAAACAAGCAACACATGATGATGGCAAAGGTTATCATTTCCAATACAGGATAGGCCATAAAGAGCGCTCGTATTTGACAAAGCGGACTGACTTGTCATTGCCTAGCCAAAATGTCTAGAATGTGATTGTATCTTCTGTTAGCAAAGGCTTATTAATCCCAGTGAATCAAAAAGCTTTTTACTCTGTCAGATGTCAGACTTTTACCAGCAGGAAGCAGTCACCCTCAAGCTTCTAGAGCTGCTTGAAATAACAGCAAGTGATAGAATACAAAAGCATTAAAAAAAAAAAAAAATCCATTTCCTGAAGCAGCTAAGCTAAAAATACTTTTAGATTATCTTAGAGACTTATCTTTTGTATTTGGAGTCACACCTGTACAAAACTGGATAAAGGGCTGGATTACTTACAACAGTCTGCTTGTTTCTTGCAAATAAAAATCAATTCTTTCCATATAAAAGGATAATCTGAGGTTTACAACAATATTTTCCACGTTAGTATTTGCAAACATGAGACTAAATATTTAATTAATTCATCCATATGGTAAGCACTGGGTCAAGAACATTCTTATCCAACCAAAGAATGGTTTTAGGTTGGATCTATGGAAATAACTTTCCATACTTCTCTCTTACGAGAATCTATTTGCTGATAAAGTTGGCAGGTCTCTATAACCTCAGGAGAATACAATATAAAATAGAAGACATTTGGGAAAGCATGTTTTCTACAGTTAAATTAAGTCACAATCCCTTTCTTTGTACCACCTTCTTCACCTACTTCAACATCCTTATTTTCATATCAGTTACATTAGCCATATATTCACTATGTAATTCACTTCAAATAGGAAAAGGAATATTTTGGGGAGTAGAACTGTCTCAAGTAATACACCAGCAAACCAGCAACACTATCCCAGTCAGCTAGTTCAGTATTTTCACAAGTTAGAGCTAATATTTACTGTTCAGTATCTCCTGAGCCAAACTTATGAACCTTCAGAGAGCTATTCTACCACCTCAGGTGAAGATTAAGGTTTTTTTCTCCTGCTTAGGAACACAGTTTCAGACAACGTTACCTACTTGAAACTTCCATCCTTTCAGAAACACATACTTTTAGAAGGTATTCCATTGCTGAGGACTCCACTTTTACTACTCAGGAGGCTGTTGCTCCCCAATATGTAATATGCTTTGATGTGTTTATAAATAATTTTCAATTGCCTACTGGAGAAAAGTATTTCCTGTCCTCTCAAAACTTATGGTATGTTTCTGTACTTAAAGATGGGTAGACTTTAAAGATCATAGTAATATCTTCTACATATCAAGAAAGACAAACTTGTATTCCCAAGTGGTCATGGGAAAAAGCATTAGAACGCTACCAAAAAGTAGTACGAGAGAAAGCTTTAATCCAAATATTAACATACAGGTGTTTTTAGAACTGGCCAGACCAGTTATGAATTGGTCATACTTTCATTTCACAATTCAAGTCTTATGTAGACAATTGCAGGGAATAAGAATACTGGTTACTCACTGTTTCTTCTCATTCATCTCCCATGCTTCAAGTATTCGTTCTATTAATTGGCACTTAAGGAAGAGCTATCAAAAAAGCAAAATACACTTAGTAGCAGTAAAGTGGAACTATTATGCATTTTACAGTTGATTTTAACAAATACTAAAGTCTTACAAGACAACTAATTTCAGGTTCAGGATAAGTACTTTATTAAAGGGTTTAAAGTTCAGAAGCAGCAGTCAGATCTCAACCAAAAACCTAAAAGCTAAACCTATGTTAATTCTGCTTCTCTTTATAGCTGCTGAGCTGTAGTAGCATAAAGCTATTGTAATAGCAATTTTAATTCTTAAAAATAAGAGGAACAACTTCTTCGGGGAAAATAAATACTTGCAGCTCTGCACACATGCTCACTTTGGGGCAGCAAAAATCTACTCTATGGCACTTTCATGTTTAACACCCTGAACTGACATTTTAAGTAAAACCAGAAAAATATTCCTGTTCATTCTATACATAAATAAAAGTAAAATTGGGGTATATTTTATGTAAGAGTAACTACTACAATAGCCTGGAGACAGAAAAACTCAAGAGATTCCCAAAAAAACACAACTTACATGTTTCAGTAAGAGATTGTCCCCAGTGGAATCCTGATCTGTAATTGTGCCATTTTCTGTGCTTTCAAGAGGACTTGCAAGAATCAATGCAATACAGATTTCTACTTGAGTATGCAAAAAGTTATTCCATGTATACTTAAAGAACATGTCCTGAAAACAAATTCAACAAGGTTTACTAAGGTCTTTTCATTAAACATAACCAATAGTCTCACCCCAGCAAGTCATCTGAATGGCTACACTGGAACAAATTCTTTAAGTTTTACAGTAAGTATTACTATGCAAGAGAAAATTTGTGACCTACAAATAAGTTAATTCTTGTGCTTGCTATTATCTGAACACAAGGACTATCATACTGCATCAGAACAAAACCTCATCTGTAACTGGATTTATCCCAGGGGTAACCAATAATGCACTTTCAGAGAACAAAGACAGGGAGGAAGGACATTCCCCACTTACATTCTTTCTGCTAGCTTCAGCCCAGAGAGTTCCAGAGTCAGAAGTGCTATTTATGACCTCAGGAGCCCTTGATGGATTTCTCTTTTTTGAGTTGACTTAACCTTCTAGCATCTACAATACCATTTATAATGTGCTCCTCACTTCAGTGAGATTCCTTACAAAATCGTATCTACCTGTTTTGAACCTGTCATCTACTAATTTTATTCTTCTATTACAGAAAGCTACCTCAGATAATCTAGATGCAGTTTAAGATTATTAAACACCTTACACAAGACACAGACGAATACTGAGGTTGAGATACAATAAACAGTGTTCATTTAGTCATGTTCCTGGTACTCCACATTTTTCCTCTTAAACATGGGAAAGATTTTTTCAAACTTCTTGTCCAGTTATTTTAGACTACTTCTTACTGCAAATGATTGATGCCACTGGTAAAATGAAATTAGTTATAGAAATACGTGCTGCGATTGGAACAGTATTAAACAATGTAAGTCTCATTCAAAATACAGCTAAACATCTCCAATTTTCCTTCAGTCCTCCTAAACTAATGACAGCTTCCCATAAAGATATGCTACTGGAACTAGACAATTACTTTTCCTAACAGTCAAATCTGCACAGTAAAGCATGTGCTGTTTCAGCAAACAGCATGAAGCACCGAGAAGTTTATATGGCTATAATTACTTTTTTTCTTTATGTAAAACCTGCAACATAAAAGCATGTTCAAACCTCACTGAATTTAGTTTACGAAATAATCTACTTATAAGAACATGCAAGTGTTCACAGCATGTACATTCCCTTGGACAACACATCTAGGAAAAACTTCAGTTACAGTGAAGTTAGCTATTTGTATACAAGTTAGCACCTGTCTGCAAACCCAAGTTGTGCAGAGAAATTGAGATGAAGACATTACAACCATAGCTGTATTAATTAGTTGAAGGAAAAAGGGATTTTAGACTAAAACAATTTGAGGCAGAGAAAATACTTACACTTCAAGTTTGCAACTGCCTGCTTAGAAGCGGAAGTTTACATACTATATTGAGAAACTGTAGTGTAAGTTCTAGCATGTTTTGCTGGTTATTTTTTAAGTGATACCAACATCTGAATTTTTTGGTAAACCTAAACACAAAGAACATGTCCTGCTATAGCTGAAGTATGAGGTATGAAGTACTCAAAGTACACATACCACATTAGCAAAAAGCAGTGAGTTAACTGACTGAAAGTTTGCTGTGCAACATCTTGCTTTCAGAGGTTTGAAGGTGTATGAGCTACGAGAAATAACTGTCTTTTTATAGGACAGTACTGAGATACCATTTGGTGTGCCATATATTATTAAGAGATGAAAAGGGGTTTTGAGGGAACAACTTAGGAAAACAGCAGGGAAAGCCTTGAACTTGGCTGAAAACATGAGAACATATAGATGAAAAAATAAGTTTTCTTAACAAGCCACTTAATATTTATGAAGGCATAGACAATAAGAACCATTCAAGTGATCAGAGGAAAATGCTGACTTCAGGCAGATGAATTTAACAGTAAAATCCAATATTAAAAGTTCTTAAATGGTACAACAGAAGCCACAACACAAACAGGCTGAAAAGTTAGGCTGGAAAACACACTACAAATTATCTGCAGTGACAGAAAAAAAACAGACAAGATCTTAATAACAATCCGTAAAGATAAAGAAGGCAGCATATTTCTTACCAGTATTACTCCTATACTATTAAGCTCTATAAGCTCCTGATTCACACTGCTTGTATTTGTCTGCAAAAGGCTAGATATTAATCTAATCACATTTAAACGCGTGTTTCCCACAGGTGGATCCAATACACCCCAGGTTGTCTTCATGACACTTTTCTGGAAAAAAAAAAGGTACATACATAAAAACACATTAAAATATCTTTAAAAAGCCAGCTCATCATTCCAATGCACAATGACAGAGTAGTACTTAAAAATATACAATCAGTCCTTGAGCAGTCTTACCTTCACCCTGCAAAAAAGCAATTTTTAGTTCTGAACACTATAGCTTATTTTAACTCCATAGACAGGAAGCACTAAAAACAGCCACATGAAACCATCAACATTGTAAAAACTGATTGTTAACTACAGACAGGATCTCAAAGTAGATGCATTCTACCCAACCTTGAAAGGAATTAGGAGATACTTCCTAGGAAATGCTTCTCACTGGTTAATCCATGTACAGCTATAGTCTACATTGCTACAATGTACACAAAACAGCTAGGTGGACAGTCTCTGAATATATTATAAAGCCTCAACGACCCTAACTTCATATACTTGAAAACAATGTCATTAAGCAACAAGCTTCTCTGGTGTCTTATTCTAATGTTATACATGAAAAAAAGCTCTATCTGTAGTCTTTGAAAGAGTTACTTCCAACACAGTGACACTCTCTCCATGCACTAATGGGTCCTTGTATTACAATCATAAGCTTCATGGTTCTTACATTGAAATTTTAGCTGGTTAACAAACCAGAACTGTTGTCAAAAAACGAAGTGGCAATAAGAAAAATTTGGTATTAGCTACCATAAGAGCTAAAAATCTAGTACCAAATACGCAACAAGCAGGGGAATTCATAATGAAAATATCTTCCTATCTTAAGGCACAAACACATTTTGACAAGGAGACCACTACTGCCTTCTGTAACACTGGATGTCATTTTTGCCTGGCCAGCACCACCCTTGCATTAGTAAAAAGATGACTGACATCCTGCTAGTTCATTTAGTCCATTCCTTACATAAGGCAAAAATCTAAGGATGCTCATTTAACTAGTACTTAAAATGAGCAACAGATTCAATAACTTCACTAGATGACTTATTCAAATGCTAAGTATGTCCAACCATCAGAAAATACTTGAGTATCTTATGTGACCCTGCTTTTACTGTAATATAGACCTGTATCTTGCCATGTTGTTGCAATAAAGAGAAGACAGTTTCTTTGTATTTTATTACCTCTTCTGCATTTGGAAATCGTGAGGTCTCATCTTCTCCAAGATAAAATAAACCTTAACACTACCTTGACCCCCCCCATCTGGTATTTTATAAACCTCTGGTCTTTATTTTCACTTCGGCCCACAGGTCCTTCTCTCTTGTGGACTGTGGCACCCAGCTCAGGGTGCGGTGCTCCAGCTGAAATTCTGCCAGTGAAAATTTTGAGTGGAAAAATATAAATGGATCATAGGTAAACCCCCTATTTACACATCTTGTATTTATCTTTTGCAACAGCATGACATAGGTAAGTTGCTTAAATCAGTTAAAAAGCCCAAAGAATTTAACATGCCTAGAGTGCAGGGTGCATGCCGTGGAGCTGGTCTACTTGGGTCCTGGGCAAGTCTAGAGGAATTGTGCAGGCCTCATGTGGGCCATGCCAAAGTTCCAAACAATTGAAGCATCCACAGTCCATGTTTCCTATGCAGACAGGATTTCCAAGCAGAAAACAGGACCCACCTTGAGAATATATAGCAAATCTCTTCATTGCTTTCAGAAAGAAGTAATTGCGTCAAGGCTATTCTGCCAATTAAACAAAGTTTAAGCTGGAAAAGCGTATCAATTAGCACAACACATTGGCTGGAGAACAACAATAATGAACAGCAAAGGTCACAACAGGCTGGGAAGGAGCCTGGGCACTTGCCCCGAAGTTGTCAAACTGAGTTTTGTTTGTTATTATAACCTGCCTAAAATACAGTCACACAGTGATAGTCTTGTTCCAATTAATTTGGTGACACTATGTTTCACTTACTTTTGGAGGCTCAAGTAGGAGTTCATGGAAGGATGAAAGTCGTGCTTTTATGGCTTCTAAAACACTTTTGTTGACCGAATATGTTGAATTGCTCATGCCTGGAGGACAGATCTCTATATGACCTTCAAATCTAAAACACACACATGCAAAATCCAATAATTACTATCAAAACTAGTTGTAAAACATCCTTAAGGTATGGTTTTGAGAATGTCACAGTTCTGAAGGCATGTGAAAAGAATGAAGAGGCAAGTAAAAATACAAGGTTACAAATATAAATTAAAGGTGACGTAAAGGTTGAACCAGATTTTTCCAACACTAGAGCCCTAGTATTTTTAGGTTTATTGTGCTTGAAATCTCCAGTATGGTTTTGAGATTAAACATTACAGCTGTTTTATTTCCTCTTTTGAGGCAGATAAAGAGCTTCACTCATCTATCCTGAACAACATAAATGAGTTCAATGTACCAGAGATCTGTTCAGTCATTCCTCCAAGTGAAGTTGTAATAAAATTCCAAATAACTTTTTAAAAAGTCAATACCCACTCACTACGCTGTACATATTTACTCTATTCCCTGTATCCAGAAACAAACTGATGAACTGTAATTAGTCTGATCTGTCAAGTGGCACTTAAACTAGCTTCTAGAAAAAAATGCAGAAAGACCAGTCATTTGGCGAAAGTGTAGTAATGCCAACCACAATCACTTGGTTTGCTCTTTTACTTCTTCAGCTACAACAGGTCACAAAAACGGTTCAGTCATTAGTACATGGAAGACACTTGCTATTGCTGAACAGTAGTCTAGTTAAATTATGCCTGCATAATTTAAGTGAAATAAGAACACTTACGTCTGTCGTCTTGTCTCAAGTAAGGTCAATAGTATTTGGATTGCACTGACTATTGCAGATTCATTTTTTTCTTTATGAAAAATATTAGACAGCAGCTGCTCTATGATTTCTTGTCTGAAAAGAAAGCATTGGCATCAGATACAACACTACTTCAGGATACAGTTGTTAACAGAAGTAGCTACCATTTGCCCATGTAAAATTAATAAGGGGATAATACAAAGAAAACTAGTAGCTATTTCAAGCTAGCAGGTACCACTAGGACAATCACTCCCATCCTCACTGCCCCAATCATATTTTCCTATTCCCTCCACTGATCTAGTTTTTTGAACTGACCACCAACTCTACAAAAAGGGAGTTTTGAGTCAGATCTAACACCTGATTCAGCTTGCCATAACAGCCATACAAACCTAAACCTACAACTAGCAAAAGGAAGAAGGGAATACAGGAGAATCTTCCCTAGCAGAAACACACACTTAGATTAACTTAAAACAAGTAACAGATGAAAGCCAATGTCTCCCATGTCTACTCTGCACAGTAGCAAGCTGATCCCACTAACTCTGGCAGCACAGAAAATATTTTAATGAGACCCCTCTCCAAGGAAGTCCTCCAGGTGGGCTCTGGTTACTTCTGAGTTATTTTAGATTATACAGACAGATGACAGGTAGCCAAGAAAATTCTACAGGTTTGCAAGGTCAAAAGTAAAAAACTATGGGTTTTATGAACTGAAAATAAAATCAGAAATTCAGCAAACTAACTTACTTCTCTAGACTTGCAAGCAGTGGATCTGGTTCTGAACTGTTCTGTACTTGTAACATCTGGTCTCTGCTTAGACGAATAATTTCACAGAGTGACTGTGATGCATTTGAATGCCTCTGTAACAGAAAAACAGCTTTTTTACTGTAAGAGTAGTAACATGCTGGCCTGTAATTCTTAAATTAAAAAAGGTGACAGAACTGGGGGGGGGGGGAACAGGGGGGCAGGGGCGGAGAACTGGGGGCAGGGGGTGGGAACCTATGTATATATAAAAAAACCCATATATATAATTATAACCTATAATAATATACACTTAAATACTGAAATCAGCTTACTGAAAAAAAGCAAGCAGAAAGCAGTAAAACAAAGTGTAACATTATGTCATACAGCAACTTGCTGAACAGATAGACCCAGAAGAGCAACAGACCAATACTTACATCTTCATCTTGAGACGGATGTACAATTTCCACAAGCCGCTGGATAATTCTCTCCTCATTTAGCCACTGTAAAAGTGTTTGTGGGTGTTAGTAAGAATGTTATCCAAGTAAATGAATTAAATGAGTTATAATTAATGAAATTAAAAGAAGTTGTTTGACAATTGCCATGAGTCATACTGTCAATATTTCTTAACAAGAACTCACAACACTTCATAAAAAAGGAAAAAAGTAAAATTAGTGTTTCTGAGCAAGTGTAAAAAACAGTCTCAGGTATAATTTTAAAATAAAACTTTCTGACGCCAAAAAAAGTGTTCAGTAAGGTCCAAAACATTTTTAAAACTGCATCTGGCAGTTGTAAGCTAGATATTAAAGACCAGGGGAAGAGTCCAGCCACTCAGGTTCTAAGTTGTCTCCACCAGCACTGTGGCTCCACTGGAAAAGTACTGGCAGCCCCAAGCAAAAAAAAACCCACACAGCTAATTTCAGCACATTTAAGAAATAAACGTAGTAAAACCAGCAGAAGATAAGCCATCTTACAGTCCACATGTCAAACAAAAATCCTTTGAGACATTTTACTTACATTTAACACTTCTTGCCGGGGCTGTGGAGGCTCTATGCAAGTCAGTAGCCTGAGCAACAAGTCCATGATAGCAGAGGTCCCTATGTGCTTAATAATGAGGTCTACAAAATCATGTTTCCTCTTTAAAAAATCCACAATCTAGAAATTAAAAAGAAGTTTACATTTGCTTATCTGTATTTTACATGGTAAATTACACCAACCAGTTTTCATTTCTCTCTCCTACCAAATGGAGAAAATAAATGAGAACTTCTTAAACACTTCTGCCACTTAAAGCTTGCAGTACAAGGCAAGATAAAATAATACACATGCATAGACTAGCAGAAATGGCACAGGACAGATCCATATGATGTGCAGTGTGTCCTGGGCCTCCTCTCAAGCCCAAATTGCTGACCATAAACTACTTATAATCCAATGCACAGTCAGCTTTCCATTTTGGTATGAATTACTCTCATCCCTGCTTAGTGAGCAAAGATCAACACAGTAAAACCTTAACATAATACAAATACAGAGCTTGGTAAATTAAAGACACAGAACAGAGTCACTAACTTAATTTGCTCAGGTACGAGAGCCAGTCATTGCAGCTGTTTGCAGTATTGGGCCACATGAACACAGAGTACAACATCATTTCTGAACAACAACTCCAAATGTCTCTTCACCTTGTTCTATGACAATTCTTCACACCAAATCAGACCCACTCCCACTGACTCAATTCACTTACCTTCACCTCTAACAGCAATTAATGCAAGTATCACCATATAAAATACTGAACTAAGCTAAGCCAAAAGGTAAGCACTCACACACTGATTGCACAAATAGCTCAGGCAAATCTGAATCAAATACATCTTACTCATCCAGATATTTTTTAACCCTGTGCATACCATAAAAAAGTTAGTGTCTTCAGCTAATATAGAAGTTGAACGCTCTTTTTTGACTCCACTGCTATCCCTCAAATGTGCAGTCTTAAAGTAGCATTGCTGAGTACTACAACCTTATTAGAGCACTTGTTAAATTGGAGAGCTTGTAAATACTTACCTGTTCTGGTTTTCTGCTTATAAGAATACTTAGCACCTTGCTGAAGAAACTGGCCAGTAAAGGGTTTAGAGGAGATTCATTTAAGAGGAAGCTGTACAGTTTCATAAGTAAGGATTCTTCTTCTCCCAGCCTATCATTGATCTGTGAGACATCTGATGTAAGCAGCTCACATGATATGTTTGGATATCTGGGGAAAAGGCAAAAAAAAAATTATCCATCACTCATACTTCAAAGTTGTCATACTTCCAGCTCTGAATTCAGAACCTGGTAAGGCTTTTGACCAAGCTTTCAAGCAGGGTTGGTCTGCACTAATCAAAGCAGCAAACCACTGCAAGGTAACATAACTGCACATTCAAGCCTACAAGCTCTGTTCTTTCATTTAAGAGATGGACTACTCTGTTCTTCAGTAGCGATAGGACAACACTAGGGAAGCAGGGAAAGGAAAGGGCAAGCTTTTATTTTAAGATCTATCGTTAAACCCATCTGTTCTATCGTTAAACCCATCTGTTCTATCGTTAAACCCATCTGTTCTATCGTTAAACCCATCTGTTCTATCGTTAAACCCATCTGTTCAAGTACTGATCTCTCATTTCAGAAGCCACTTCTTTTTTTGAAGGGAAAAAAGTTAGTTAGCAAGAAGTTAAGCAGACTGATAGTACTGGACTGATACTGAGGAGGGAGCAGTGTGTTTGCCCCGTTCTAATATAACAGGTCAAAAGGTCAAAAGGAATAGCTTCAGGATTTTTATATATTTTTCATATATATAAATATATCAATTATGTAGAAACTCAGCAAACTAGTCAAAGTCTGACAAAGCCTGCCAAACTAGCTAGTACTGCTTCATGACACAGAGTCAGAAGTACAGTTCAGAACATTGAGTAATTAAACTAAAAGGCCATCAAGACCAGTAATTTCCTGCATTTGACAGTACTATCACCCACTCACACTAAAGGTAATTTTGACAGCATCAGCAGCTTAAGGTTTCTAAGTGAAAGATGCTTCAATTTCAAACTCCACTAGAAACACTTACAGGAGACTTAGTTTACCAGAAATGGTGAAGTGCTGCAACTAAGAGTGCAGCTTATTTCACATTATTTTTTTACACACTGTTTTAAGAAAAAAGCGGCTTTCTGCATAGACAACTCTAAAATAGGCCAAAAATGGTAGAATCGCTTTTATACAAATTGCTAGGTTGACTTTTGAGTTTGAACCTTCTCAGCAAACTAGCTGAAGTCATGGCCATACCCAGTTCTTACAGTTCTAGCTCTGCAAAGGAAAACACCAGCAATTAGATGGTAAGTACATTCTTCCAAGGAGTGCTACAGACCTTCTAATAAGCATCTTCAAAACATCTTATCAATCATCAATAAAACAAAGCTAAGCAGTTAACTATACTACCCAAATAGGGTTTTTCATTCAATTATTTTCTTAACAGTCACAACTACAAGATTCTTCATATGAGCTCTGATTTTTTTTTGTAAGCCTCCTTTGTTTTTGGAAGCATCTGTGGATAAGAGGCTTCCATTTGAAAAAATATGCAAATATCAGAATGATTTATTTTAAAGTTCTACAAAGCCCCTTGAAAACAAACTTACTCTAAAGATACCAGTATTGTACTACACACCAGCATGCAGGGATTCAAAACACACTATAAAATTAACTGGATTAAGTTACTCCTCTATCCACCTTCCCAAGTCTCCCCCACCCCCAAAAGTTTTCCTACTTATATCGAATTTTTTCATCCATGTCTTGAGGTGGCTCTTCGATAATAAATGAAACTAAGTCTTCCAAACATTCTGACTTCAGCAGAAACTCAATAAGTTTGCGATTCTGAGCCTTGCACTCTTGCAGAACGTCCTCTTCATCCATCAATTCCTTCAGTGTTACATCTTCTCTCTCTAGAAGTGTATCTATGTGGGATGACGAATGGAGATCAAATTTCCAAAACATGCTGGTCTGGATAAGAAGAATATACACAAAGCACTAAGTTTACAAATCTATTTAAGCAGTATTTGTAGTAACACTTCATAGCTTCTAACCCCAAAGGTACCTGCATGCATAGAAACTTTCTAGAACTCGAATGAGAGACAACAGTAGATGCCGACGACCAAAAGCTACAAAATCAGGCTTGATTAAATGACTGAATACTCCGTAGTAATTTTTATACCTTTAGCAATAGCCAATATTCTAACATCCAAAGATAAAGTTAGTCAGCTCCAGGGTTTTACTTACATGAAAGGAACATGCTAATCTGCATTAAAGAAAAAAGGATAACTTTGGTTTTCAATTTATTGAATTTGCTCTTCCCAACCTTTGTTTTTAATCTATGCACCAAGTCTCAGATTCAGAACAACTTGCTCAGCAATTAATAGAGCTGGAAGAAGATAAAGTGGGCACTGCATAAATGCACTAGAGAAAACACCTATAAAGGTGGAGGAATTATAGTAACTTTAACTTGCAGGCAGCACACGTCAAAGCGTTCAACACAGGACCTACTCTCTCACTGTACCACCCTCCACAAACTTGACACGGGAGGAAGAACAAGGGACAATAAAATATCTTATGCAAACATGTGAAATGGCAGTGGCCCCAACCACTGAAACACTGTAAAAGGTCATAACAGAAATGTATAAGGATGAGCAACTTAACCTTTGGCACCTCCATGTTAACTCTGTTGCTCTAAGAAGCAACACCGTGCAAGCAGTTGCGACTGAGACAACTGTGGTATTAGAAATGAACATTTCAGTCTATGATAGATCCAATAAACTCCTGCTTTCACCTCTCATTAAGCTCAATACAAGCATTCACTCCATTCCCCTCTCTCCAAAACAGGGCTTTTACCTGACATTTAACCTCTGACACAGTATCAGTTGGTCTTATGTGAATGCAGAATTTAAGTGGATTGAAAGAGATCCTACAGATACTAGAGAACAGTAAGAGAAACTTTATTTCCTCACAGTTGGAAGCACCATGGTTTTGAGGAGTACTCATTTAAATAACGAAAGAAACACTCCTTTTGGTCCTTTAGTAACTGCCTTCCAAGTGCGAAGGATTAATTCAATATGTTAATTACTGCTGTGCATTAGTGGCATCATCAGCTGCGAGGACATGTAGTTACCGCAGAGAATGTAGGTGAATAGTACTATTTTAGTGAGAACACTTCTGTAAGCTGCAGGTTGTATGCAGGAGTAAGCTTAAAGACAATAATCAAACTATGCTCTTGTCATACACTCATAAAAACCTACAAAAACTAAAATAGATATATCTAATTCTTACACAAACTAAGAGGTAGACAGCTTTAAGCATTTATTTCCAAGTTAAAATGGATTCAGCATGCACACTACAGCTACTTAGAACAGTGAAGTATCAAATCTAGTACTTGAGCAGATTAGAAAACAGATACAAGTCCAAGGATCCAGACAAAACCCTTATGACTCTCTTCATTAGCAAGACTTTCAGTATTTGGCCTAAATATTGAAAAGCCTGGTAAACTCACTATGGAGAAGTTTTAATTGCTTTTAGAGTTTTCATTGTTGCTTTAATGATTACACACCGATCACTTAATACCACCTTACTTTGCTTAGCCTTTTGTCAGAAGTTGTTAGCATACAGAACTGCCCATAGATTACATAGCTTTCTGTTTGAAGATATGGGAGTCAAGCAAAATCAATCAGGAAAAGGTACACATAATTTCAATTGCAGTATTGGTACTTATAATCATCTGAGATCCATGCAAGGATTAAGTGGTTAAAAAACAGAAAAAAGTTATTTTCTACTAAAAGTACTAGTAAACTTACAAGCAGAGTTCAAAACACCTGATCTCACAAATTAGCTTAAATCAAATTATACAAAGTTGTTATTAAAAACACTAGCTTGTGGGTATTCAGGCTACACACAGACTTACAGTGACAAATTAAACCAGTGCATTATTAAAGTCACAGCATATTTTTTGTTTGTTTTTTTTTTATAAGCATCCAGAAAGTAGATCAAATCCCTCCCCTTGCCCCAATCAGTGAAAGCAGCATCTTTGCAAGTAACCACTATCAGTGCTAATTCCAGACATCAACCCATCTGCAGTGATTAAAGCTCATTTCAGTAGCTTCAAGGTATTTCTCAGTTACTTATTTCAGGAGAAATTCAACAACAGAAAATAGCAACAACAAAAAGAGGCATACTACTGCAAACATGTTACTGCGTTATTTCACAAACTGTCTCCCAGGCAAGCTCTTTTAGGGGGTGCTCCCTCAACATGTCAGGTGCCGGCCAGAGATTATTCCATCACTTTTCAACAGGAGCCCAGGTCCTTTGAAATAAGGAAAAATAAACAACATAAAATGTGCCAAAGAGGAAGTCCAGGAACCCTGAAGAGAAGAGAATTTTCTTAGGTGTTATCACTGGCGATAATCTAGAATCAGCCTACCATAGTTCTGAATGGAAGTTTTAAAAACAGTTATTGTTATTCTTCCCACAGCCTACTGTTCTACCACTCCTCCCAAAACCTACCAATTCTGAAATTTTTAATTATCTTCATGCTTTTTCAAATTTCAGTCCCATTAACAGAGTCAGAATTAGGCCTTACGTCCACAAATCAGCAGTGCTCCTCCCAAAATTTCACTATCTGCAAATTTATGATAAACTCCACAGGTCAACTGGGTTGTGTTACTCCCAATGTTCAGCTCCATTGCCAGTATGAGCAGAAACATCACAACACTTGGAGTCAACGTGAGATGCAAAAGACTACCAAATATGAGACATGCTCAAGATTAGACTAAAAACTCTCAGATGTGGACAGAAAAATTGTGTTAAAGACAGTAATGCTGCTGCAGATATTTGACTGTCTTTTGTAATTTGAGTTAACTTGTCATAATCTCTGAAAGTTCCCAGCAAGCAAGACCAACAGACTTCCAATTCATCAAAACAGTACTTCTGAAAGTTTACATCAACTTGCTGATGTACAAGTTACGACAATTCAAAATCCTAAGGAACACCAAGCATTCAGAAAAATATTACTTTGTTTTCTTAGTTAATATTGTTAACAGATGCTTCTCTGAATGAATGCTGAAATACATTCTATGGAGTAAACACCTGACTTAAATCTGAAATGAAAGAAAGCAGTTCACCAAAATGAAAAAAGCCTGTCAACTGCTCTGAGATACAGGTAACTGAAATTCTCACTTGAAATGTTTGTGAAAGAGAAGAAATAAAGCTTGAAACACATCCTAAATTATGTAGCCTACTTCAACAAAACAGGTTTTTACAACTCCTATGTAGCAACTAGCAAAAGACAGCTTAACTGTTGGATGCAAGGACAGCAACCATCAAAGGAGTCCTTGGTGCCACCACATGCTTTCAAGAAGGTCTTACATTTCTTTTGTCTGCCTGGACTTTAGTAAAGCCTTTGACATGGTTTCCCACAGCATTCTCCTGGAGAAATTGGCTGCTCACGGCTTAGACAGGCATATGCTTTGCTGGGTAAAAAAACTGGCTGGATAGCCAGGCCCAAAGAATTGTGGTGCTAATAGAGTTAAATCCAGTTGGTGGCCAGGCATAAGTGGTGTTCCCCAGGGCTCAGTACTGGGGCCAGTTCTGTTCAATATCTTAATCAATGATCTGGACGAGGGGATCGAGTGCACCCTCAGTAAGTTTGCAGACAACACCAAGTTGGGCGGGAGTGTTGATCTGCTGGAAGGTAGAAAGGCTCTACAGAGGGATCTGGACAGGCTGGATCGATGGTCCGAGGCCAGTTGTATGAGGTTCAACAAGGTTAAGTGTCAGGTCCTGCACTTGGGTCACAACAACCCCATGCAACGCCATAGGCTTGGGGAAGACTGGCTAGAAGGCTGCCTGGCAGAAAAGGACCTGAGGGTGTTGATCAAAAGCCGGCTGAATATGAGCCAGGAATGTGCCCAGGTGGCCAAGAAGGCCAAGAGCATCCTGGCTTGTATCAGGAATAGTGTGGCCAGCAGGACTAGGGAAGTGATAGTACCCCTGTACTCGGCACTGGTGAAGCCGCACCTCAAATACCACGTTCGGTTTTGGGCCCCTCACTACAAGAAGGACATTGAGGTGCTGGAGCATGTCCAAAGAAGGGCAGGGAAGCTGGTGAAGGGTCCAGAGAACAAGTCTTAGGAGGAGCAGCTGAGGCAACTGGGGTTGTTTAGCCTGGAGAAAAGAAGGCTCAGGGGAGACCTTATTGCTCTCTACAACTACCTGAAAGGAGGGTGTAGTGAGGTGGGTGTCAGTCTCTTCTCCCCAGTAACAAGTGACAGGACAAGAAGAAATGGCCTCAAGTTGTGCCAGGGCAGGTTTGGATTGGATATTAGGAAAAATTTCTTCACTGAAAGGGTTATCAAGCACTGGAACAGGCTGCCCAGGGAAGTGGTTGAGTCTTCATCCCTGGAGGTATTTAAAAGACGAGTGGGTGTGGTGCTTAGGGACATGGTTTAGTGTTGGACTTGGCAGTGCTAGGTTAACAGGTTCTCTCTTAAGGGTCTTTTCAAACCTGAATGATTCTATGATTCCTAGCTATAAAAGCATTTCCAATGCAAACAATCTATTGCCTTCTAAAAACCAAATAGGTAGGAAGGTTTGGGGAAGAACAGAGTAATGATGAAGATAAATTCTTATGCTTTTATTATTAGAAGAGAATTTACCAACATTTTTAAGACCTTTAAATGCATTAAGTGTTTTCTTTAAAATGCTAAGCATGGCCTTCTACCAGGTTCAGATTACCTAGGGATTAACTGGTTGAGGTTTATCTAATTAGTATCCAGTTTTGTTTTTTCTCCTTTCTCCAAACAATGGACAGTAATTAGACACCATACTAGCATTTATAAAGTGCTTATTTTGACACTGGAAATGGACCATTTGTTCAAAACAAAGCTAAGCACGAGTGCATGTCTGAAAAAATTGCAGAGCTAAACCGAATTACCAGTTGCCCAAATTGACAGAGAAGATACTGTAGCGGCTACTTTTTAAACTGCCTGGTTCACACACCGAGAGCATCACCCATTGTAAACCTGCTGTCTACAACTGCCTGGCCCTTGTAGGCTGCGGCACAATTCCTCAAAGCATTAAATATTGCAAGACTTATTAAATGGGAAAATTAAGCCCTTATGCATTTAGTCTGGAATCGAGGACAATTTGAACAAAATAATACAAAAAAATAAGACACCTGCCTTCTAGCTTGAAAAACTGGACCAAAACAGTTCTTTTCCATAATGTAATGGTAATTTATAGTAATACACAGTTATGCCGTAACTGAATTCCCCACTTTTTCTACTTCATGAGTGCAAGAAAGGATCTCTCATATACAGCAACACACTTACATTGCTGCTTCTGCATTGACAGTTCAGGGGAAAAATAAAGAATTCTTTATCTTCTATCCCATTAAAATAGTATGGTTTTTAAGCAGTATAAAAACTCTGCTCTTAATTATTCCTTAGTTTTACTTCTAAATACTTCAAATAATACAAGAGAGACCATACTTACCCAATATACTATTTGAAAAAAATTTATTTTCAATTAAAGCAGTGAGGTTCACTGTGTTATTAGCTAGAAAGTTACTGTTCCAAGTCCCTAGATTTAACTATATTACTTCACATTACATCCAGCAATCACAAATAAAAAAAATAAAAGCAGTAATACAGCAGAGTTTTCATGGTACGGTTTCTACATTTCATAAACAAAATGTAAGATCAGTTTGACATAGAATAAAAATCTCATGTGAACATAAAGTAAGAGGTAGCAGTCTCTCCAGCATCAGAACAGCTTGTTCAGGCCACAAAATTCATTTGAGAAATACTTCATTAGTTACAGTAACAATTGGATTTTTATGATTATAAGCTAGTGAAGTTTCAAAGAAACTTTGTGGAAGAGGGAGCCAATAGATGGTTTGAAATTAAAAGGAATGAAATAGAATACAAAATACAAACACCTTTACCTCAACAATTCAATACATATTGCACCCATATTTCAAATACTGCGCACAGACCTGGTCCTCCCATTTCCAAAAGGACATAGCAAACTAGAAAAGATACTGAAAGGGAAACAAAACCAACAATTCTTTTAGGGAGTGCTGGGAGACCTTGTGCAGGCTGGCTGCGCCTCGCTTTCCCACCTGTGGGATGTCTGGATGCTTCGCCTCCTTTCAGCCACTGTCAGGCACAGGGGGCTGCGTCACTTGCAGGGAGCCGGGTCAGTGGAAGGGCACCGAGGACCCCCAACCCTCCTGGAACACCCTTGCCACCATCTCATCCAGGAGACCCTAGGCACAGGATCAGGAAGGAGCTGGAGCCCAGGCACATGAGGGGAAGTAGAGGGTAGTCCCTGTGCCTAAGGGGCAGCAGAATGGCACACAGTAGCAATCCCCAGGAAAGGGGCCCTCAGCCCCCCCCAACCCTCCTCCTTCTTCCACGAGGGCATTTTTCAGGCCACAGCTCCCCCAGCTCCCAGAACAGCCATATTTGGCCACATGCATTGCCATTACAGTGGCCTCCTGATGTCACAAGCCACCTCATGAGCCTTTTGTTCTGGGCCCTATAAATAAAGGGACGCCAGCAGCTGACCCACAATTCACTGAGCTTCGAGGCTCTCAGATTCCAAGGATGATTGGAACAAAGAGGTCCCACAGCAGGAAGGCGAGTGGCTGCCCACTTTTGTGTGGGAAGGCAGATAGGTGGTTGCAGGAGACATGGAGGAAGAGGAGGTAGCTCCAGAGGGGGGCACCATCAGCCACATGGTAGCAATGTCATCGCTCATGTGGCTGATGGTGTGGAGCCCATGGAGGTGGATCCACTCAAAGATCAAGAAGAACCAATGGAAGTGGATCCACCTCCAGCATGGCTCCCCTGGCACCACTACACCATGCCAGGGCTCCCCTCCATGACACCATCAGTACAGTATCACAGGAGCACCTGGCCAGCGCCCTACCATCAGCCCAGCCTCTGCACCTGGCTGTCCTGCAGGCTCACCCATTCCATCTCCGAGCATTAACAATTATTTTGTTGATGGCCACAGGTGATGTGAGGCCTTCTCCTTCCCACCCCTTTCCCCATGCCTCCTGAAGGGGTGCCATCCCCTCTGCCCTAAGCCCCAAGAATGAGGATGAGACAACCTGGCTTCCACCGGGCTGCTGCACCAGGGCAACAGAAGTCCCTCAGAGGGCCACTGAGGTCCCTGGGGCCTGGAGGTGGGGTTTTTTCAGTCTGAGGACAAGAAGGCTGTCCGATGGGTGGCTGAAGATGAAGCCAGACACGGCAGTGCACAAAGAAAAGCAACAGACTGAGCAAAGAAGTCAGAGACAGTTGTTCCTTTAGAGAAGCAGAAGACTGCAGTTCTGCCGGGAAGAAGTGCTGGCCTGCAGCATTAAGGTCCCATCTAGCTGCTTCATTAGTTCTTTTCAAGGTTGGGCAATAAACAATTTTTAAAAAATCCAAAACAGTGAAACAAGAAAATAACAGTAAAAATGCTTTCCTCCTCTCTTATTTGGTACTTTGGCAACTGCATCTGGACTCCTCTGTCCCCTCCTGGTCTCTCCAGACCAGGAAAGACATTGATGTACGGAGTAGGGGCCCAGCCCAGGGCCTTCGAGGTGGCAAGGGGCTGGGGCACACGGCACACATGGGCAGGCTGACAGAACTGTCTCTGGTCATGAGGGTGGTGAGACACTGGAGCAGTTTGCCCAGAGAAGCTGTGGATGCCCCATCCC
The DNA here is from genome assembly GCA_020745775.1 of Theristicus caerulescens. NCBI lineage: Eukaryota > Metazoa > Chordata > Aves > Pelecaniformes > Threskiornithidae > Theristicus > Theristicus caerulescens. Next base: position 21,492,368 of record CM036564.1, on the reverse strand, counting down.
TGGAAGCATTCAAGGTCAGGCTGGCTGGGGCTTTTAGCAACCTGATCTAGTGAAAGATACCTGTCAGCCTCACGTCTGTGCCTGGGAAGATCGTGGAACAGATCCTCCTAGAAGCTGTTTTAAGGCATATGGAGGACAGGGAGATGATTCGAGACAGTCAGCATGGCTTCACCAAGGGCAAGTCTTGCCTGACCAACTTAGTGGCCTTCTACGATGGAGTGACTACATCAATGGACAAGGGGAGAGCTGCGGATGTCATCTATCTGGACTTCTGTAAGGCCTTCGACACAGTCCCCCACAACATCCTTCTCTCTAAACTGGAGAGATATGGATTTGATGGATGGACTATTCAACAGATAAGGAATTGGCTGGATGGTCATATCCAGAGTAGTGGTCAGCAGCTCAGCAGCCAGGTGGAGAGCAGTGACAAGTGGTGTCCCTCAGGGTTCTGTCTTGGGACCAGTACTGTTCAATATCTTCATCAATGACAGACAGCAGGATTGAGTGCATGCTCACCAATTTGCAGATGACACCAAGCTGAGTGGTATGGTTGACATGCCTGAGGGACGGGACGCCATTCAGAGGGACCTGGACAAGCTCAAGAAGTGGGCTCATGTGAACCCCATGAGGTTCAACAAGGCCAAATGGAAGGTCCTGCACATGGGTCAGGGCAACCCCCAGTATCAATACAGGCTGGGGGATGAAGGGACTAAGGGCAGCCCTGCAGAGAAGGACTTGGGGGTACTGGTAGATGAAAAGCTGGACATGAGCCAGCAATGTGCTCTCACAGCCCAGAAAGCCAACCGTATCCTAGGCTGCATCACAAGAAGTGTGGCCAGCAGGTCGAGGGAGGTGATTCTGCCCCTCTACTATGCTCTCGTGAGACCCCACCTGGAATACCGCGTCCAGCCCTGGAGTCCTCAGTACAGGAAAGACATGGACCTGTTGGAGAGGGTCCAGAGGAGGGCCACAAAAATGATCAGAGGGATAGAACACCTCTCCTATGAGGAAAGGCTAAGAGAGTTGGGGTTGTTCAGCCTGGAGAAGAGAAGGCTGCGAGGAGACCTTATTGCACCCTTTCAATACTTAAAGGGGGCTCATAAGAGAGATAAGGACAGACTTTTTAGCAGGGCCAGTAGCAACAGGACAAGGGGTAATGGTTTTAAACTAAAAGAGGGTAGATTCAGACCAGATATAAGGAAGAAATTTTTTACGATGAGGGTGGTGAAACACTGGAACAGGTTGCCCAGAGAGGTAGCAGATGCTCCATCCCTGGAAACATTCAAGGTCAGGTTGGACAGGGCTCTGAGCAACCTGATGTAGTTGAAGATGTCCCTGCTAATGGCAGGGGGGTTGGACTAGATGACCTTTAAAGGTCTCTTCCAACCCAAACCATTCTATGATTCTATAACCGTCTTAGTAAGACCCTACCATCATTAAGTTGTAAGATTCAGAAATTGTGGGGGAGCATTCCTTGTACATAAGCTAGCAACATTTCAGTGTTTTGAACTATTTGCAAGTAAAGTTTCACCTACATACCAAAAACCAAAACACTGCACCTTCTTCCAAATACCATCAAGAATTCCTGGGTAACCAAACAATATTTTGGAATAAAAGAGAAACTTCAGCGTGTTCATTGACTGTTGTACAATTTAAGCTTGTACTACAGGTACAATTCCGTCCAGCCATTATACTCATGTACAGCACATGTGCTCCTCAGCTAACTACTATATTTTCAGACGGTAACTACGTACTCTTGAGTGAAATGCAAGCAAAAGACACCATGTGGTAGTCTTTTCTTTACTGGGAGAGAAACACATCAGAAAACTGTATGAAGACACAGTAATTTTCCTAACACCTTCTTTAACAGCTGCCGCCTCCTCCTCCTAATGAGGAGGCAAATTATCTAATAAGTAGGGACTTTCACTCCCCTATCAGACAAGGGAAGAGGGAGCCTGCTGTGGTTGCAGAACAGTTAAGAATTGAGATAGAAATGAAATCACTTTAACTCTTATTTATCACACTAGCCTCCCATATTTATGCACACTAGCTGCACTTCTATCTAGATCAGAACTATATATTTTTTCATAATATATAGATAATATATATCCATCATGTGCATATAGACACTCCCCCATTCAAGACTGAATGCCCCAATAATCAAGTGTTTTGACATGCCTAAGTACATAAACAAGTCCAAACTAGTTAATGTTTACTCAAAGACACCAACCCCTCAAAATTCAAGAGGTCAAAACCATCCAGCAAAAGTACAAAAATAAACTGAAATCTACAGTTTGCAATGAAGTTACAAGAGCAATTTTATACCAAGCAACAAGCGTATCCTTGTCAATTCCTACACACTATCTCAAACCACGGGTTAATAAGTGTTAATATAGATCTTAATTACCTGCAATAACTACAAATTAGACACTGGTCTCCCCTGCCCAAGTAGAAAAGGTGAATCATTTTCTAGTAACTCCACTTCAACAGCCAAACATTTAGACATTTAAAATATTCACTGGTCACAGAATTCAGTTAGTTTCTTCATATTTTGAATTCTCCCAATTATCTTCAAAATTGAAATGAAATCTATGTACTGAGAAAAGCAGATGGTTCCATAATATTATAAAAAGCAAGCTAAACAATGCATAGCTACTCTGAAGACAATTTACACTGAAGCATGCAGTTTAATACGAAAAATTCAATGGCAGAAGACAGTATTACCATACTTCAGTATCATAACCTATAGTGCTAAACATCATTCATACCTAATATATGTCAGTTCATGAACACATTTGCTTTGAAACTCTTCCAAAGAATTGGAGGCTGGGCAGCAGATACACCTCCTGGCACAAAACCAAAACACTTTAAAACATGTTCCCTGTAAAACAAATAGAATAACCACAACAGTGTCTAGACAACCCTTGATTCTCATTGTAGGATCAAAGCCAGGCAGAGAAAGAAGACAGTGCAACAGCAGGGTGGGTTAGAAGACAAAGTTAGAAACAGCCAGCTAGAAAGTAGCCAGGAAAAGGCTGCACGGAAAGGGAAGGAATGGCCACCAAGTCTGAACTGCAGAAGAAAAAGCAGCTTAGAAGGTGGTAAATGTGAACCTACAGAAATTAGATAAGTAAGCCTTTAGTGGACATCAGGGACATGAAAAACTTAAAGCATTCAGGAACCACTTAAAAGTTAAGATAAGGCTTTATAGATGCAGAAGCTAAATCTACTGCTGTAGGTGAAGTTTAATAGTTTCTTACCTGTTAAACACAAAAGTTTTTTAAAAGTTAAAAAAACAGAACGATTTGTATTCTCTCAGGCTCCTTGCCCATTACAGGGTATCCTGGCAACAGCAAAAAATCTTTCAATCTACAGTATTAGCAGATTAGCAGGACTGAATTAGGATTGAATTAGATGAAGGAGATTTCTTCCTACAACGACAAAAAAAATGTATAATTTAATACTGTTAACAGGTTCTACTCAACAGCTCAACAACTGCATGAATACTAAGCATTGCTTTACAGGGAATAAGACATACAAACTGAAGAAGGAAACAACTTGCTGGGAAGCACAGTGTCAGTTCAGTACAGCATACTCTTGACAATAAATTCAAAAGCAGCCTGCCATCTGAAAGACTTATTTATTTTTAAACCAACTTTAATTAAACATCCCCCTTTACTTTTGGGAGACAAAGGAAGAAACTTCATTGCTTCATTGAAATAAAACTGCCATTATAATCTGCACTTGACTGTGGAATCTAATACGAATACAGACTTTTTTCCTTTTTTATAAACTACTAGCAATTTCATATGAAGTAACATCTTCAGATCTAGAAGATCTGAAATACCCATTACTAAAGTTTTTTGCAGCACTTTTCTCTCCTCATAACTATTCTCGTTATATTAACATCTGATTTATCCACAAACCTGCACAGAAATAAATGTACAAGCATTAGGAATGCCAGTTATTTTGGCATGTCAGTATAAACAATTCAGCCAGTTTCAATTTGAAATCAGTTTAACTTAGAAAAAAAACCAATACAGTCCACATACAGACTTACAAAGTAATCACCTGTGTTTTAAGATAGCATTCGGTCACCTAAAATTCATCATTAAGACAATCTCTGCTTTTGATAGTTTAACTCTTTCAATGTAAAACAAAGTAACATTAAAGGGCTTAATTAGATATCCATAACTGGCTTCAGATGACACTTACCTGCCTGTGCTTTGGTCAACACCAAATAGGCAAGAAAAAGCATCCTATCAATTGATGCTTCTTTCTGATGTAGCTGTTTCTGGCAGTTCTAAGATTAATTTCTAATACAAACATTTTCCTTCCCTTTCCACCAGTTACAGAGGGCTTTTTGATTTTGCTTTTAAACAGGTTCAAGCAAGACAAGATTTTTGTTTCTTTTGGGAACATGGGTAATATTGTTCATGAAAAAAACCTGTAAGTACTAGCAACTAAGGCGGCTAGCAAATATAGTAGCATGTTCATTAATTCGTATCAGTGACTACCTAGTATTTGGCTGAAAAGCTCTGCTATCAGAGTTTTTCAAATATATCTTCAGCTAAAAAAAAAAAACAACCAAAACCAACCAAACCACACACCTCAAGCATTTCAAGTATTCTGTCAAAGAGAAGAATGATTTAACTTTATGCCTTCTATATGTTAAAGATAAGAAGCTATGTCTTCAAAGCTGTTTCTTGATCTTTGCAGATGATTTAAGAGAGAGCCTCTGTTAACCTAAAGATATATACTAGAAATAAATTCCTCTTGAACTAAAAGAAAAACTCTTGCATTCTAGTTAAACAATCACCCAATAAAAGTGTTTTTTCTTAGCTTTGTTAGGGATAGTAAGTTTTGTGGCTTGAAATACCATGTTGTTTGTTATCTCCAACAATTCTGGAACCAAAAGCCACACATTTGGGTTTTATTCACAACAGCACAAGGACTCCAAGCCTTAACGTACACAAACAATAAACACAACTTTCTCTAAGGCTATTTTAGTAATCAACATACATATGAACTGAATGTATTACATTGACCATAATACTTTCAAAGGTCACATGCGTTTTTCATCCTTAGACCTTCAGCTCTACATGTCAAGTAGATTTGCCAATCCCTTGTGAGTCAAGTTACTAACTAGAGCAGAAAAATTAAACAAGTTTACTGGACTTAGTTTGCTTTAGTAAAGTTTCCTTGGTTATCATTTCTGCATTTCAAATGCACATCTATGTTTAGAAGTAGAGCTCCAAGAAGGGAGAGAGCATCACTTCTTCAATTATGTCATGTGGGAGCAAAATAAGAAGCCTGCTTAGCTTCATGCACTTTCAGAAGAGTTTACAAATTCTTAAGATATTGTCCACAGAGATTTCAATTGTCAGTAAAACCATCCAAATGAAATTCACGATTAATAATCCCCTTACAAGGATATCTTTCTGATACTTCTCTATTCCTCTTCCTGTTTGAAAAGAAAACTTCAGTGTCTCAAAACCATTCTTTAGCACCAGAACAGTCAGCTTCTGAATTCAATACAGTAGGATTACATAGGAAAATAGAAACACTAGTGTAATCAAAATTAACAAGATACTAGCAGTGACAGTATCACAGCATACCCTGGGAAGGGTGTTCCACCAGAAGCTTGCTTTGGTCAATCAGGACTTTTTCAGTCCACCTCAGAATCTACAAGAGTAGAGAGTTTGGTTTAAAGAATGACTTCCACTCAGTGGTACACATGGTTTATTGACTCAGACTGTTCCCCTCCACAGCACAGATTAGGTATTGAAAGGGACTGCAGTACGGATAAAGGAAAAAAAGAAAAACCACAGGAGTTCTTTACTTAACATAATAAGAAAAAGAATCAACTGATTGGAGGAGGTTCAAGTCTATTTAAATCTGGCTTTCCTACATCGAGGGATGGCTCACATTCAGCAATAGTTCATCCACATTAACATGGTACTTCTGTCCAGGAGAAGTGGGGCCAAGATGGAAGGTATCAAAAATTTAAACCTGAAGATAACATGCAAAAGGCAGGATGGAAGTATTATCATGTATACATATTACATTCAAACACAGAACTATGAAAACTCATCATCACGAGAACATATCCATGCTCACATGTTTATCTGATATACCTGAACACTAAAGCAAGGCCTAACTATTCAGAGTAGCATCCATCTTCATGTGAAGTGCAACAGCATGGTAAAGCCTGTTCTAAAGTATTACCTGATGAACTTTATTTACACTTTTTTAGATAGAGAAGTTAACCACTATGTGACCAGCTGCCATAAACAGGACTAAACAAATGTTATTAATGCTTCATGGACTGGGACATGTCTACTTCTAAAACCATTCCCATGCATCTCTATTGGCCCAAACACTGAAACTAAACAGGTCTCTCTGCTTATAGAAACCAATGCAACATTTGTGCATCCTGGTGAAAAAGTGCAAGAACTGCAAGCTACTGAATAGTGCTGCTCTTACAGTAATTCATTCCATGCATTTAAAAACAGTAACTTATGCAACCTACTGTATCTGAAATAAAGTTGCTATATAAGATTAGTTTTTTGCAATGTAAAAAACCTCAGTGAAAAAATTCCAGTTTCATTTTTTAGCCCCTACACCTCAACTATAGGGCCAATCAGTTTGAAAAAAAACACTAGCAGAACACCAGCATCTCTTCAGGAACAATAAAGGTGTCTGGACTGCAATTAATAATGGGAAGCATAGGCCACTGCATGGTTTAGTTCTACTCCCCCCTTGGGCCATATTGTACTCAGAACAAATGCAAGTGTTTTTACACAACACTGTGCTTACGTAAAAAATAGTAGATTCTTTTCTCTTTTTCCACTGGCTTATTGGCCCAGAAAGACTCCCCAGTGAAGTTACAGTCTAGCAATACAAAACTGTTTTTAATGTTAATGCTCAAGGCAGAGCACTGTGAAATCATCATTTAAGACTCATCATTGTTACTTACCACACCTCTCCAAACGTCTGGTGGGAAAAATAAAAATAATAACCTGTCCTCCTTAGAACACTCATGTCTTAGGGCTTACTACAGAAGTTAATCAGGAACATGTCTTCCCAAGAACTTTTATTTAAGCAACCCCTTGAAGAGATGGTCTTCAAAGAAAAGAAACTCAGCCTTAAAATGTCATCCACCACTATGAATTTGGTAGGGTGGAGACAGCTGAAGGGCAGAGAAATCAGTGCATCTGATCTAGACCAGAATTCTAATTTGTGAACTAGTGAAGTTTATAAAAAAAATCTGCATGATAACACTATAAGAAGTGGCTCACTTATGCTAGGACTTAAACTTTGAATGCTTTGGCTATCAGTTCCAAACACCTTACTCAGAGGGCACATTTGTATGCTGAAATGTCACCATCCACACTCAGAATGAGGAGCAGGATTGAAACTCCATCCAGTCTCTGACAGGAGTGCTACAGGAGGCTAAGCTGGCTATGCAAAGAAGCTCTGCACTACCCCTTGCTGTGCAGTCTCCCTCTGTTGGCTCCCTGACACTGGTCAAACTTCTGCCAAGTCATTTCTGAGTGAAAAAACTTACTTTAAGAGATGACAAATGCAGAAGGGAAGGAGTTTTTCTGCCAAGTCCACATGCTGAAACAGCTCAAAGGGTCTGTTAATCACCAGGGCCAGCATGGCCAAGGAAGAGGGAACATACCACTAAGGACAGGGCAACTAGGATTTGTCTCTTCCATCCTTGCCCCAAATTATATCACCTTAGGCCTGCTGCAGGATTGCAGAGTAAAAGTTGTCCTGAATCTGATGACAAATAAGAACGAGATATGTTAAGTCTGAATTTGGGCGATTCAACATCAGTTCTACCATTGTCTCAAACGCCTGATCATCTGCAAGTGTAAATGAGTCCTGAATTCCTGTACTGCTACTCTGGAAATGTAAAAATCAGTAATGCTGACTGACTGCTTCAGCTTCAGGAGACAGCCTTAAGGTTAGATGTATGAGTTTCAGCAGAGGTTTCTCTTTCTTAAGCATTTATTCTATTCCATTCCAGTTAGTATTTCAAAAAGCGTGTGTGGGTTTGGATTTTTTTTTTCAAGTCTAAGACACTACCATCAGATAACAGGGATACAGTTACCATGGCTGCACTGGTGCTGTGCATGACTTGAGCCACAGCTTTAATTTTCAGCATTTCACTCAATCTGCCCCACTCCACCCTAACCAGATGGACCACTGCTGAAAAAGAGCAGGCTAGAGATGACCACTGTGTGAACATGCTTACTGGTATGGGGCAATAGCGTGATAAAGAGTTCCCTAAGGTAGTACCAGAAGCAGTGCTACTAGAAGGTAATACAGCTGCATCAGACACTTTCCTGTACCAAAGCTACTCAGCCCTGTCTCTCACTTTCCTCAATTAAGCTGAGTACAACAGCATGCTAAGTGGCCACACAGCTTTTGAACCCAAATCACTACTCGGCATGGCACACTAAACAAAAGCATATGCATAACTGGCTTGGACATTTCTAGCAAGGCACTATAGTGTACCATGTAAACATACCCATTTTCTCTGAACAACCTTTAACTGTTCAGATAAACAAGTTCATCCCCTTTTTACCTCATTGATTAGACCTTGAAAGTTGGACGCAAATCAAATTTTGAGGCACATACATGGAGGTGGAAGAAAGCTGCTTACCTCTGCAACTTCTAACCAGGACAGCAGAGTGTTCTTTCTGTACAGACAGTGCATTCAAGTCTGTTATGAGCTTTTTCATGCAAAAATCTTAGTCTTGTTAAAAAGAGTACTTAAGATCATTCACAGTTCAGAAGTGTAAGCCAGCAGCCTCTAGGAGCCTGTCAACGTTTTGCCTCCTGAAGCTCCAGTCAGCTATAGCTGCTGCCAGAATTAGAGTGGACTCTTGCACTAAGATAGCAACTTCAAATCCAAGGCTCTTTGTCACTTCTTGCTTGACTCTTCACTTTCATTAAAGGTTCCTTGGACTTCTTGTTCAGGTAACCCACACTTTCATTCCAGGTTACCTGAACTGCGCTAGTTAAAGACTGTGGGCAAGATTATCTTCCTGTTTTACTTCATACTAAGGTTTACAGAACCATTAAAATAAATTGACAGCTGCACATTTTCAAGATGTCAGGCAGGACTGCCCTTTTAATTAGGGTATCAAGAACTGAGCCACTAAATATATTACCTATGATTTCTGTGCTAGCATATCCTGCAAAAACTGACAGAACTAATCAACCCACCCCGCATGCATACACAGGCTAATACTCCCCTAATATGACAGTATCACGAACACGTTTTGCTTTTCAAACTGAAAGTTGGAATCCCCAACACTCTTCAAAGAGTGTGCAGGTCCAATTGCATGAAAAGAAAAATTGAAGTATTTCCTCTTCTAATCTCTAATTTAAGCAGGTTAAAATAAATCCTTGATTTTGATTTACTCTTGGGGAAAGATTACTAATTTGACTTCACTTACCAAAAACCTTAAGCCCCATCTATAATTATTTCTACAATCCCTAAATTTTCATGTTTATCAATACAACCTCTAGGAAAAAAGTAGAAAAAAGTTATTCCAATGTCAAGCAAGAGAAATAAAATACAGCAGCAGCACCTGGATACAAGGGAAGTGATGCTACTTTACCATACTTGCTTACCTAAATGTTGGTATCTACATTTAGAGAAATTCTTTAGTGCCATCTGGAATCTTCCCTAGTTTAGTGCCCATGTTATGGCTTTAGTTGAGCCTTTAACCAAGTAAGAACACTCTCCTTTCCTTCACAGAACATACTCTGTATACTCAGGGAAATAGTCTATACAACTGTTTCCCCATCTCTGCAGATATCCCCAGGATGAAATCAAGTATTTGGAAAAGAAAAATATTTTAATACATATGGAATGTCGATTAACCACTAGATGCCAAACAGTTGGGTTACCTTATCACTCAAAGATTGAGACAACTGAATAGAGATTCAATAATTTCCACAAGCATTTTACTACCATTTTTTGTAATATAAAGTGCTAGAAAGCCCCCTGCCCCATATAGATAGAGGCATGACTAGCTTTATTTTTCTGAGAGACTAAGCCTACAAAACTAAAAAAAACTGCTTTGAATGAGAAGATTTCACCAAGTCTCACCTACCTAAGTTTAGTGAATGATTATGATTTTTATTTGCAAAAATAGGTTCTAGAAGAGACATTAGAAACCCAGCAAAATAATGAAAGATCACTGAGAAGGCATTTTGCATATAAGAGTTTGAAGTGGCTATTAAATTAATACTATCTTTTTTTCCTCCTTCCCCCACCCCCCCCAGGCAATTTATATTTTGGAGCAAATCACTCCAGTAATCTGAGTTTTGCCATGCTGTGCATTCACAAGCCATGCACACTGCAATTACACCACATTTTTCAGGCACAGATGCCTCTGGTGCTTCCACTGAACAGAAGTACGGCTTCCACATGGAACTCTTCTATTTTGATGGACAATACTAGAAAAATAAAGATTGCTAACAAAATAAGCCACCTTCTTCCAACTGCTACACACATCCTACTTATGAAGAAAAAGCCCAAGTTTTATATGGAAATGACAAACCTACTCTGTTTTCTCTGTAGTCTTCAAAATAATCTTTTTAAAGCTCTACTTCAATGCTTGTCTCTGGAGCATCAGAAGAGTACATTTGTTACACAGTGTCTTTCAAAACTCTATCATAGTTGCAAATGGAAAACCACAGGGCAAGTCTACCTCAAAGATTTAGTAGCATTCCTTAAAAAAATGTTTTCAAAGGGAGGTTACTTTCATATTCTAAGTCTTTACACTGAAGTGATCATCAGCTGTGCAATACGATAAGTGCACTGATATACACATGCAAACAGTTTAAAAAAGCCCTTCAAGCAACATGCCATAGTTTAGGGATATAATGTTGTTTTGGAATGGCCCTTTTTTCAACCGGCTATGTTTCCTCTCTCATTTTGTTCAGGCCCTCTCAAGAGAGGGCTACAACACAGTAATTCACCAAGATACTTCTAGCATCCATTCCTTCCTACCAGTCCATTCTCTAGCTACCAATATATGTCAACAGTTTTCTCCCACTGCAAGAAGAGGTCTCAACTCTCACCAAGAAGTGTTACTTTACTAACTAGGAATTAATGAAATAACAAATGTTTTAATTAATCCAAATCCAAGACAAAGAGTTACCAAATACTGCACTGATACTTTACAGTTAGTGAAAACTACATTGATACTTCTGTGCTGCATGCCTACTCAAGGGATTTAAAGAACGAAGTTTCAAAGAAGGCAAGCCATTTAAAATGCTATCTCAGAACTTAAAATGGTCAAGTATTTATAACAGCATTACATGATATAGCCCTAAAAAGCAATACTCTGCTGAGCAGAAACTTAGAAGTCAATGTACTTAAGACCTGAACTTAAGTCTTGGGCTAGTTTTGGCTGGAGTAGAGTTAATTTTCTCCATACCAGCTAGTACGGGGCTATGTTTTGGATTTGTGCTGGAAACAGTGTTGATAATACAGGGATGTTTCTGTTATTGCTAAGCAGTGCTTACACAGAGTCAAGGCTTTTCTGCTTCTCACACCACACCACCAGTGAGTGTGCTGAGAGCACACAAGAAGCTGGGAGGGGAGACAGCTGGGAAAGCTGACCCCAACTGACCAAAGGGATATTCCAGACCACAGGATGCCATATTCAGCATATAAAGCTGGGGGAAGAAGAAAGGGGGGGACATTCAGAGTGATGGCGTTTGTCTTCCTGAGTAACTGTTACGCATGATGGAGCCCTGCTTTCCTGGAGATGGCTGAACACCTGCCTGCCTATGGGAAAGCAGTGAATTAATTCCTTGTTTTGCTTTGCTTGTGTGCACAGCTTCTACTTTACGTATTAAACTGTCTTTATCTCAACCCACAAGCTTCCTTACTTTTACCCTTCCAATTCTCTCCCCCGTCCCACCAGGAGGGAGTGAGCAAGTGGCTGTGTGGTGCTTAGTCGCCGGCTGGGGTTAAACCATGACAGTCTTCTATCCTTTTAAGGAACATTTAGGGTTCCGCACAGATTTAGTGAAGTAAGTCTTATTACCATTCCATAAAGTCAAGTCACTAGTGTGGCAATTGACACAGAAGTTAAATTAGTTTGAAAGTCTAGAAACAAAACTTTATAGGTGGTTTACCTGCAATTAAAAAAAAAAAAAAGAAAAGACAACTTCATCTCTTTGCCATCTCCTTTCTTTATTTTCAACTGTCAGTTTGCTTTTAGTTTTGGGGGGATGGATTCACTGGCTGTTGCTTGCAGTTTTTCCTATAATAATAAAAAAAATTGAGATCACCTTTTTCTACAAAAACCCACTGAACAGTAAAACTCATTTACCATTTTTACTTGCATTCTGCTGCTTAGTAGTTCCACTATATAACATCATAGTTACCAATTCACATTTCCAGAGAAGACCTTAATCATCACATTCATAATCTTCACAATCTCCAATAAATTAAAAAAAATTAGACATTGAGATAATCTATAGTCCCTCCCTCTCATGAGGATGAGATCAGTACCATAGTTACAAATTCTCTATTGTATCTATTAATAATTTCATTCTTGGCTGCATGGGGCTACAACTTCAACATGGGAGGGAAAAAAGCAACCCCACTGCATTCTAGTCTCCAGGCTTATGGCTAGCACATTTTTCTGAGAAGTGAGAATTAAACTTCAGAATTCTGGAGTCTGGAGAAGGGGAGGATTGGTCCAGTGTATTTCAAAGAAAAAGTTATTGTACAAGAATAAACATCATTCATTTCTGTTATGCCCTAAAACAAGCCAATTTCCTATAATGAAAAAGATAGACACCCACGCGTGCTTCCTATACTACAAAAGACATCAAACAACCTATGGGTTTTTCAGACTTTGAATCTTTTATCACAGACACCCACATATGTAAGAATCAGAATTTTTTGTCTGCTTTTATATCCCATCTCTACAATTCCAATCTGGGCAACTAAATTCCCTGTTCAGTAACTGGAGATTTAGGGATTCATTTGTATTTATAGGTTGCATTTTTGAAGCAGAGCATCCAAGCCAGGTGTGGCTGGTGCTCAGTTCAGCCAAGTTTGGGGTTTTTTTTTTTTCTTTTTTGGCTCTCGAAATAAATAAATAATAGTTAAGTACAGCAGGAGAGCATACTGGAACAGAAAGCCACAGAAAAAAAGTACATGCCATCTATGACTGAAATCATATTAATAAGACAACTGCACTTGGCACAACTACTGAGAAATAAAAGCAATCAAACATTTGCAATAGGTTGAGAAAGAGTAAAGTTTAAGTTCCATCCCCAATCTCACATTACCGGTCTCACAGAGAAATTTATAAGATTTTGGACTCTAGAAGAGAGACTTAGCCCAAAAAACAATAAAGCTACAGAATTACAGACACAGCTTTCATAATCTGATGGCAAAGTCGATCTCTCTTAAATGAGGAAAGACATCCATAACACCACTGGTAAAGCAACAGGAAGTACTCAGTAATGTCAAAAGGAATTGTAAAGTTTTACAAGTATCTAACAGTTGATTAAAATTAAGCACTGAATGCTACTATCAACTCACAGCCATGACAGTAATTATCTTATCTTACAACCTGCAGAGCTCAACAAGTTGCGCAGTGGTCTTATACCATCTTTCATCAACTACTGGATTTCTATCTGCGTTGCCTTTAAATCTTCCTCCATTTCCCTTCTTTGAAGCACTACTTGCTAAAACAAAAACAGCACACTAATCACTACAATAAAGGCAAGCAGCATGAAGAGACGCATTTAGGTTTTTTTATGTTGACCATTAAGAAACACAGACCTCTCACTAATGTTATCTTTACCAGACAAACTTCATCTAAATACAATGTTCAGCATGCAACATCTTTTTGCCATTAAATGTGGCTTGAAGCTATAACAAAGAGCCCATCATCAGCATCAAGTACACAAATAGAAGGATCCTTTGATGAACGCTTGCTTGTCACAGCCAAAAGGAAGAACTGACTACTTCATACCCAGTTCAGTCTAACTTCTACAGCTGTCAGTCACAGGCAGGAAAACACACTTACCAAAATGCTATTAGCCCTCAGAATTGCCACGAACAGTGACAAATTCCTTCGTAACAGCCAGAAAGAACTCGGAAAGACAAATATGGAAGACAGGAATACAACCCCTATGCTGTTGCAATTTTCAAATGGACTTCCATCTGGAATGCTTGCTGACCATTATCAACATGAAATGGAAGTTGGTTTCCTGTAGATGCAAGCCACTTACAACATCAGCAGGAAACCCACCTACCCAGAAGTGGGTCTGTTCCTGCCACCACTACAGCTTTGTTTTAGCAGTCTCTAGACTTTCCATCCTTTTTCAAGATGTTCGGTGACAGCAGCTAAACTTTTCAAACAAATGTAATCCGCTACTTATTTTCTAGAAGAGTTAGCTTCCAAAGATATTTGGATATCTGGCAAGTCTGTCAAGGCAGTAACAGAAGAAATAATGTGAAATACTGTGGTTCAAATAAGTCTTAAAAGTTTCCAGCTGAGCTTTTTACATTGGAGACTGGTCAAAGTAGTACATGTAACAGCAGAATACGAAGAGAGCCCTACATCTGCTTTAAAGGTAAGGTTACAGTGCATTTCACAGAAAGAAGAGTTTTTTCACCAAGACCTTACCTATGATTTTTGCCCTATTGTGCATCTTGGGGTGGGGTGGGGGAACAAACCAAAAAACCCACAAGACTTGGTTTCCACTATACTTACACAAAATAAAAGCAAATAGCATTGTATTTTTACAGTTTCTATATGAGAAACACTAACTGTATAACTAGTCTGCTACAAAGATGCAAAAATCCACCCTGTGGAGGCAGCAGCTCATGCTCCTTTCACAATGCAAGTAGCATTGAAGTAATATCAATTTGTAGCAAGCTAAACCTTTACAAATGTCTATTACTCCCTTGTTTTCTGGTCTAACTTAACTGCTCAAACAAGTTACGGCACGATGAAAAAAAAAAAGTTGTAATCACATCTGTACTAGCACTGCCTACAGTCACTGTATAAAGCACTACTTGAAATTCTATTAACTTGCTTTTGATTAATCTATCAATTAGGGCACTACTACAAGTGAGAAATGTGCATCACCTAACTGGGGACTAGGGTCTTATGCTTTGCTCTTCTAGAGAAGCATAACATACACTTACAGAAAGCATCTTTCTCTCTACTATTAGTTTGGGAAATAATGAGATTCACTCCAAAAACCTCTAGTAGAAGTTAAATTGGCACAATAGAATCTTACTTTATATAATTGGATATGGTTAGAAATTCTGCCTATGGGCATTGCAGGTTGGGACTGTGCCACTGCGTAGCAGGGATAAAAGAGGCCTAGGATACACTTGATAGATAGCAACAATGAGAATGCTTTTACTACTGGGATTGCTATGTTCTAGAACATATTTAATAAACTCAGAAACAAGTCACTAGTTCTTACTACAAAAAATTGGAAGTTTCCATCCTCAATTCCAACCATGTTTTGTTACCAAACTGGAAATCACATGGCCCTTTCATAAGCCTCACCCAGGACCTGCTTGGTCATCATAAAAAGGCTTTAGAGTTTTCTCCATGTTTAAAAGTATCTTTTGGTACAAGTGACAAGAGCTGACCTATGGTCTTTCAGTGTTCATTTTCCAGAAGATCCAGTGGACACAGGGTGGAGACCACTAGGCCATGTACTCCATCTCCTTGCAGATGCATAACTTAGACTGTGTATAAATGCTTGGAATCATCTCATTCAAAATGAAATAGGAATGTTCTCAAAACTTCCTCCAAGGAAACTAACGCACCCTCAAATCTCACTATGGGCCAGTTTCTGCTTGTGTGTACATACACGTTCTTTACTCAATTCTGCCTCCCTTCACATCTTTAACCAAATCCTCACTACCAGTTTCATAGTTGATCTTCTTAGGCATTTTGCCAACATGCCTAACAACATATCAAATATGCTGCTGAACATGAGCCAGCAATGTGCCCAGGTGGCCAAGAAAGCCAATAGCATCCTGGCTTGCATCAGAAATAATGTGGCCAGCAGGAATAGGGAAGTGATCATCCCCCTGTACTCGGCACTGGTGAGGCCACACCTCGAATACTGTGTTCAGTTTTGGGCCCCTCACTACAAGGACATTGAGGTGCTGGAGCATGTCCAAAGAAGGGCAGGGAAGCTGGTGAAGGGTCTGGAGAACAAGTCTTACGAGGAGCAGCTGAGGGAGCTGAGGTTGTTTAGCCTAGAGAAAAGGAGGCTCAGGGGAGACCTTATCACTCTCTACAACTACCTGAAAGGTTATAGCAAGGCAGGGGTCAGTCTCTTCTCCCAAGTAACAAGTGAAGGCACTAGAGGACATGGCCTCAAGTTGCACCAAGAGAGGTTTAGATTGGATATTAGGAAAAAATTTCTCCACTGAAGGGGAAGTCAGGCAATGGAACAGGCTGCACAGGGCAGTGATTGAGTCCCCATCCCTGGAGGTATTCAAAAGACAAGTAGATGTGGTGCCTAGGGACATGGTTTAGTGGTGGACTTGGCAGTGCTGGGTTAACAGTTGGACTTGATGATCTTAAAGGTCTTTTCCAATCTAAACAATTCTATGATTCTATAAACCACCACTCCAGCAGAGTATATTACAGCTTCACAGTTCCATACAGTTGTACGCTGAGGTCCTTTTGGCATTCCTTTCCACTGCTGGCATGCAACACATTGCATAGATTCTGTCACTGAGCATTCCAAGTTTTTAAGTTCCATGGAAGAAGAAAAAGATACATCCGTTTAACAGGATTAGGGGATGACTATACAGAGTAACAGCAAGAAGAAAGAATAGTCAAAGGGTTAGTTTGGAACTTTTTCACCCACTCCAAATCACATATACCACTTCAAACATGCTTCTTAGCACTTTATGGAAGTTATTATATAAACAAAGGTCATGAAGAGTCTTGTATTTTACAGTAACATATTTTTTCCCAATATTGCGTGAAGAACTATTCCATAAACAAGCAAGCTCTTAACAGCTTATACCAAATGTTTTCCCCATCCTATCAATTCAGTCTATTCCATTTCCTGAGAAGTGTCCCAAGCTAGCTAAAGAACTGCATATAATATCCAAAAGTAGAAAAACATTTTACTTCAGTTGCTTAGTAGCATATGGTTTCTAAAACAGATGCTGGCAGCCTGACACACCACAAAAACAATTAAACATGCTACACAAAGCTTTCAACATTATGTTCGTATTCTCTACATATTTGCTGACTGATCTTTCAGGCTTGCCTCCCACCCCAAAAATATCAGACTCAAACGTGATCACTAAATAGTTTCTCGAGTTCTTTGCTCTCCTCCTCCAACTTGACAAAATAAGATGAGACAAGCAAGATATTATTTCTCATTTAACCCTACTTGTTTTATTATTACGGAAAGTTTCATTAGAAACAATGGCTCTACATCTTGCTCTTAGGATAATCCAATCAGACATCTGGTCTTCTAGAATTTGGATAGTCCTAAACCTGACATATGAAATAACACAGAGTACACAGCAATGTTAAGGGTCACAGATGAAGGTGCTACTATGAGAGCCAAATCTAGACGGCAGACAATATGCTTAAGACATCCTACCTTACTACAGAAACAGATCACAATGCTCATACAGAAGATTTTATGCCCAAGCAGAAAAGCCATGGTTTCCATCATAACTTCCAAAGGCCATAAATTAACCCAGTTATATGTGAGAAGTGAATATGCAAGCCTCCTACCTACGAAGATGTTGTATAGTATGCTGGGACACTGAAGCTAGAAAATATCTTATTCCAATATACTGATACAGCGTGATCTTAATTAACTGCAGAGTTAAGTAAATACTTCAAGGCTTTTTAAGCACTTGGACGAAGGAGGACATGAATAGAGAGAAAGGAGAGTGGACCAGACAGTTCTTCAAAGCATTTCTCCCTTCTGACTGTTTCAATCCCATACCGGTTGTTTTTGAGCCAGCTCTTTAGCATTTCATAGTACATGCATTTCAAGCTTAAGCTGAATAGAGAATCAAAGCCTTAACAATAGAGTTCACTCTCTGACCATCTGTTAAAACTACATACATAATCTTCTGCTTTAATACTGCTAAATTCAGATTCTGTTCTATTAATTCACTTGAATTTCACTCTTAGAACATCATCTGATTCTCTGGTATACAGGCTATAGCATCACCTCTGCTAAGTGCAAGAGAGAAGGGTTCTGAGGGAAACAGTCACATTTTCTCACTTTAGCAAGTCAACAGAAGTAGAGAACAGCTTGCAGGCAGTATTGTGAAGAGACACACAAACTAAACTATTTAGTATCTTTAATTCCATAAGGGAATAATAATGGGTACTTGATTTATATTTAAAAGAATCCAAAGATATTACAGTCACAGCAGTTTACATATGAATTGAAATTGCTTGCAAAGAAGCTATAACGCACTATCCTACTTAAAGACATTCCTGTTAAACAGGCTGCTTTTCCTGAATTTCTAAATTACAACTTTCACTTTAACTCAGTGTTTTCCTTAAGTTCATTGTGAACAGACCTCTTCAGCAGTTCTGGCCAAAATAACATCTTCTAGTAGTACTAGAAAATAAATTCCTTTAGTAACTCAAAAGTGCAGCATTCAATACTGCATACCCATTCTGCTTTTCCCACAGAAAGCAAATAAGAAGTATCACCTATGTGCAACAAATATCATGGAGGAAACAAAATCACTTATAGTGAACTTAAACAAGTACTTAGAACTACAAACTGTCAAGAAATAAACATGCAGACTGGATACCACGTGTGCATGAAGTCTCATTAACAAGTTATATATTGAAACATAATTCTGTAGTGTTCTTTTATACTTGTGTAAAGACTCTTGCAAGCTACAATTAGTCCATGCCTCACTACTGAAAACATAGTAACACAGAGCTAAGTAATCACAGACTCTTACTAGAATGTATGTTGTACTGAAAATACACATTGCAGTTCAAATAACTGCAATAATCTATTTGGAACACTGAAACAGGGAGACTTCCCTTCTTTCAGCATTCAAAAAAAAAAAACCACACGTATTCGTGCAGTTCACAAGTTACTTTATATACTACCTGGAAATTTTAAACCAGCTTAATACTCATCAATTAAAAAAAAACTAAATCAAACACACCGCAATGTTAGAGTACATTTAGACTCCTTCCACTAAAGGAGATTTTAAACCTAAGTAATATCACTAGCAGTAACACAACCTTTCATTTTTAAGTTGTCGACATCTCACAAGGAACACTTCCTAAAGCTATCCACCCACTTCTAAGTTTTCTGTACTCTTCCACTCAGAACACTTTTTTAAAATAGCAACACACCTATTTCAAAGCATCCTACTGTTCTAACTTAAATAACATTTATCCTCACAGAGATGATCTTTAGCCTCAGTTGTATTTATGTCATACAAGACACAAGACTATAACACTAATTCCCTCTTACAGTTCAAGAAGTTCTTAGTGACTAAAGCAAAACAAAACCAAAAGAACTGGCAGGTTCAAAGTCAGATTTTGCCAAATGTACTTAATAGCAGTTAAAGCTTACCCAAACGCTGCCATGCTCTTAAAAAATGCCAAGTGAAAGAACCTGCCTTGTTAAAAAAAAAACAAAACAAACACCCCCCCCCCCCCAAAAAAAAGCAGCGTCCTCACAGGAATACTGAGGCACTGATTTTAAAGAAAAAAGTGAATGCAAAATTAGCTATCATCAAGGCTTATCTGTTTTATTATCTGAGAGATGACAGTATAGTCAGAACAAAGTTCTGTAAGTTACAGCAACAGCACAAGTGACTGCCGGGGGAGGGAGCAGTGCAAACAGCTTCCTTCCATTTCGACAAAACACTTCACTCAGTTTAGGGCTCCTCCGGTCTACCGGGGAACAATGCACCGCCCACCATACCCAACCGCGCCACGACCCGCTCCGCGCCGCACCAGGCCGCCAGCCCTCCGCGCCCAAAGGCTGCCATGGAACGGCCGCGGCGTCCCCGCCCCTCCGCAGCTGCCGGCCGGCTCCCCGCCCGGGATGAAGTGCCACGGACGCCAGGAAGAAGGTTCGGGGCAGCTGCCGAAGAACCCCACGCCACAGCCACGGGAAGAAAGAGGCGTCGGGCGGGCAGGGCTCCCTCCAGCGCGGCCCGGGCCTTCCTCACCGCACCCAGGCCCGCGGCACCCCGCAGCCGCGCCGTGGCCCGGCGCGCCAGGCCCGAGCGCGCTGGGCCCAGTGGTGCGTATGTGAGGGGGCGCCGCATACGACAGACCCCAGCAGCCCCAGCAGGCCCCGGCCCGGCGGCACCTGAGGAGTGTCCGGAGCCCCCCGCGCGGAGGGGAGCAGGAGCCAGGCCCGCTCTGCCGCAGAGGAGCCCCCACCGGAGCACCGGTCCGCTCGAAGCGGCGGCAAAGAGAGCTCACCGCTATCCCGCCCATACCTTGGCAAGCGCGTCCCCCCACCACAGGCCCCAGGCTGCCTCCGCTCAGGCGGGAAAGCCACCGCTTGCCACCATCACCGACGCTCCAAGATGGCGGACATATCAGCTCCTGCGAGCCCTCCTTTCGCTCCGCCCCGCCTGCCAATCATACCGCCCCGGCACCACCCTCCTCCTCGGCTCGCGCCTTTCTATTGGACAGTGTGCGGAGTTCGGCCTCTCACTGGCAGTCTGGCGGGTGTCAGTCACTCAGCTACGCGACTGCAACAGGGTCGAGCGGGGATGGGGGCGGGCTCTCGGCTTCCTGTTGGCCAGTCAACGCATGGGGCGGGTACATCTCGCGTCCCACCTTCCCGACTTAGCAACAGGGACACGTCACCCTGACAGGCGTTTCCCTCGCCCAATAGAAAGAGTAAGTTCTTTTAAAAATAAACCCTTTCCGCCCAATCCAGAGCTGAGGCGCTCAGGCCCAGCAGGAGGCCGCGGTGGGAGGGGCGGGCGCCTACGGTGGCGATCTCCCTGTAGCCTTACCCCCTGCCCCTCGCCATTGGCCAGCGCGCGGAGCCACGCCCCTCAGGGCGCGGCGCGGACGACAAACTGCCTGACAACAAGTCGGTAGCGTGCGTGGAGGGGGTGCGATGTGACAGCCTGCGGGGCTGGGGGGGAGGTAGGCGCTAGTGAGGAGGGGAGTCAGCTCAAATTGTAGAGCGCTCAATTAGCATGCGAGAGGTAGTTGAATCGATGCCCGCGTTCTCCAAAAGCAGGGCTTTTCTTTTTCTGAGCCTGCATGCAGGTGCTCATGGGGCTTCCAACTCCACCTAAGAACCGGCAGTATATTTTAACCGAAGTGCACCAGAAAAAATGTGTGTGAAAACCAGGGGAGATGCTGTGCCCTGGCCCTGGCCACCCTCTCTGCATGTTGCCCGCAGTACTGCTGGCTGAGACCACAGCTTTGCAACCCTGCTTGGCCAAACCCCACTGGCAAGGGCCTCCGCTTGAAAGCTCAGGTGACAAATAGCTGAACAGGAAGCCTTGTGTACCCCACAGCTGGCAAAAAAAACCACCTATGATGTGGTGTTTTGTGCCCTGTGTCTTAGAGGCACGAACACATTCTGGCCGGCCAGGGTGCCTGCAGCCTTCCCTCACAAAGCCTCCCGAATTACCTTTGCCCAAAATGGCGGTGACCCCTCCAGCTGCTGCCCTTTCACCCCTCAGGGCAGCCCTCCAGGTTTCAAAATGTCACTGGCAGGATGACATCCCTGTCCCTGGAGGAGACCAGCCAGCCGTGGCAGCAGAGCCAGTTTTCCTGGGAGGGAAGGTGCAGCTGAAGGGGGCTCTGCTGAGCCTGAGCCACCATGCCTGACACAGCATGGCAGTTCTGCCCTCTACGTTTTGTGGTTTTGGGGTTGTTTAAAAAAGGGTTTGGCAATGGTGTTTATGTATATAAAATGTCTGCGTATCTGTGAATGAAGGTGCATGGAGTGACCACTGTGCAGAGGACAGAGGCACCTCCTACAGCAAACGGAGACAGCCTGTCTGCAAGTCCCAGCTCCCGCATCTTCTCCACGTCTCTTCCCAATATAGTAACAGAGCCAGGAAAGCCTGTTGTTCTCCTTATCAATTGCCATCGTTGCACTCCCTTTCTCGGAGGCTTGCTCCATCAGGGCACTGCCCACTATGACAGCATGGCTTTAGCGGCTCTTCATCAATGTGTGTAAGCAAGTAGGTGAAGGGGGTTATGGTGCAGTGCAGGCTCACCAAAGCTAATCTTCTGTCATGGTAGCATTTGCCTTGCCCATTGTGAGGGTAGCATGTGCTTTCTGTGAATGGCGGCAGAGAGCTCAGTTTTATAGTGAGTAGGCACGAATCATGCATGAGGTGGTTTTTTTAATATTTACATATATTCATTCTGATAGATACTGGTCATAATATGTTTAAGAAGAGAAACAGGTATGTTATGGTTAAGGCAAGGACTTATTTACAATGGGGGAAGAAACAGCAGAGCTGAAAAGATAGTTCAGTGATAGGGTAGTTCTTGTGGGCACCTCATGTAGAGCACATGAAAACTGAAGGGTAGCACAGATCGCTGTGTTTATTTCATATAGTAAAGGAAAGGGAAAACAATACATTTCTTTGACTTTGTTATGAATCAGCAGTCTAGGATAAAGCAACACCACTTTGAATAATGTATCTTCACATCTTTCACGTGCTCATCTGACGTACAAAGTTAAGCTCAATACAGCTGTACTTACATCTTACTGCAAATCAATGACCAACTCAGCAGATCTGTTCCCATTAAAACAAAATTATTGATATTACAAAGAGACATAAATATTGAGGGTGCTGCTGCAGAAAACAGCGTCTCTTTCAGGAGAGAAACAGTGAGTCAAGCTAGAAATGGGCTCAAATCTTGGACTACAAGAGTAGGGTCTTAATGGGAGTCTGTTTCTGCATAAAACAGCTTCAAGTTGTTTTGTAGACAAAGGGAAGATGTAATAGGTAAAGCTGCATGCTTCTCTCTCTCTTTCTGTACCCCCCTTTTCAGAGTAAGGACTGAATTTTGCCTGCAGATCAGAGGGAGTCCACATCTTCTACTTCATACTGGTGTGGTGTTCATGAACTTTGAAGTAGGATATAGGCTGCTTGGGGTTCCTCTGGTTTTTATCACTTTAAATACAGAAAGACAGGTTAAGATGCTTGCTTCTAAATAAAAGGTAGCCTGCAGATTTATAATAGCTGCAAACAGGCTAACATGTCCTGGCTTTTGTGCTTTGTCCAGGCACTCACACAGCAGAAACTCTTGCCAGCTGCTAAGGTGCTCGGTTTCATAATGCCCATTGCATGAAAGGCTGGACACAGTGTCAGCTTTCTTTTTGTTCCTATGTCTTTCCTACCAGTTGACCAAGCTTCGGCTCCTGTGCTTTCTGTAGGCTTTACTGGTTCTCCCAAAGATTGAGTCACAGCACGGTTTACCTTACTAAGAGCTATCCTTGCTCACGTTACCCTTCAGCATATGATGGCACATCCTTATTTCACAAACAGAAGCCCTCCTCAAGCCGTGGCCCCAGTGGGTTGCTTCCATTAGAAGGAGATTGTTGTCTGCCAGCTCAGACACATGATCACCTTATTCTGCCTGAATAAGTTAGTAGAGCTGCAGCAATTATGGATGCACGTGATCTTAATGTGTTGCAAACACATGGTAAAAACACAGCAGCATGAAATGTATTTGCTGACCCACAGAGTTGCACAGTTAGGTCTCTGAGTGCAGAGCCTGTTTTTGTTTTCTTTTTCATGCAAGCAGATTTATTTAGTAAAATGTACAAAAAATGTTTATCCTCAAAACAATCAACATGAAATGGGACATTGTTTCTCTTTTCATTATTTCAGCTGGTGGTGAGTCCAGAAAGCTCTCTAGACTGTATTTGTTCCACTTTCATTTTAGCTGTCTCCTTTTTCTTTTCTTTCACTGCATCTGTTTTTTGTTTTGTTTTGTGTTACGTCATGCCACTTGCATGTTCTAGCAGTGAGTACCTGCACTGACTACAGCAAATGGAGATTTCACAATATAAAGTGTGTAGAGGAAGTTCTGGTTGATATCAATGACAGTCTGTAGGAAAGACACTGCACTGGAAACTGTGAGCAGGGAGATAATAGGAAAGAATGGTCTATGGGTTTCAATAATGGATAAAGGAGAGTACAATGTTAAGTGGCATTCTCAGGACAAGCAACTAGGTTGTTAAAAGGATGATGAGATTATAACCTTTAGCAAGCACCAGAGGCAGTATCTGGAGACAGGATTAATAGTTTGAGTGTAGAAGAGGTATGACAGTAAAATAGTTAATTACCTAGTAGAGTTTCTGTAAGCATAAAGCTTGTCTTCATGACAAAGTAACATTAAACTGTGCTGCTGTTGACACATCCTATATCCTGAGCAAATGTGCCCTGGATGTAAAAGGGCTGGATCTCAACTCAGAAGGGGCAGGATGATGTTTGCACTGGCACACATCTGATTTTCAAGGGCTTTATCACCACCATCTCAATTCTGGAAAGGTTTGGGACATCACAGACGCTGTTTTTGTCTTACAGAATTCCTAGCAATATATTTCTAAATCTTGATTTTACGTAATTATTTTTTAAAACTACAACTATCCAGGTGATACTACTATTACCATATAAGTTGGTAATGCTAGGGTGCTACTGCCTCAAGGTAGAAACACCCCATGTCTACAAGGAGGATCTCAAAGTGCTGCTGAACAGTTAGGGGAACTGAGGAGGTTATGTGGCTTGCCCAATGTCACACAGCAAGCTGAACCAGAGGCAAAATACTGGAATCCCAGTCCTTTGTCCCTGGGACTTGTGTGCAACTCTGAAGACCTCCACACCATTCCTATATCTGTGATTACAGGCAAATCAGAAAAAAACCCTAGCTTGCTTTGGTGGCTGTAATATTTAATTGCTGGCAGGGAAACTGAGAACTTACAGTCATGGTCTGTGACCTGAAGCTTGATAGTGTTTTACTGAATGGGTTGTTGCTAGTATTGCAAATGTCAGTATCTTAACTTTGTGATGGCTGCTGCCTGGGGCACTTCCAGAGGCAGCCACTTATGATGCATTCCTCTAATCATTTGAGTCAGCCAGTTCCTCAACATAAAGTGGTATGCAAATAAAAAAAATAATCAGCCTGCTCAGTCACCATCACCCCATCAACCAATGCTGAGCATGTTTCCTCACTGTGCACCATTAACCCCTCAGTCATAACTGCTACCACCTCCTAAAGCTGGTGGGGGCTGATGGACCCCACTGCACAGGTGCCAGGGAGAGCATTTGCTAGGGGCTGCTGTGACTCAGCAGCTCTGCCACACCTTGGAGAACAAGCTTGTCTTCCCAAACAGTGGCATAGCCTGCCAAGCCAGCTCACCCCCTGGCTCTGCAATTGCTAGATGTGACACCAGAGGAGGGGAGGCAGAACTGTGCCCTTTCAGCAGCATTTCACCACTAGCTGCTGCTGCTGCTGCATAGCCATAATGTCAGACCGTGAGCATGTGGGGTGTACTTCTGCTTCAGCTCTGCCAGGATGACCGTGGTCCTGTCCCTATCAATGTGTTGTCTTCCCTTTGCCCCTCCAGGGCAGAGGGTGACCTAGCTGAGGGACCCTGTGAAGAGTTATTTGTTTCCAGTTTGCCCAGCTTTCAAACTTGGATTTCCCTGCCAGAGCAGGGAAGCACCAAAGCCTGCAAGACGGTGGGAGCACCTGCATACAGGTCTGGAGCTGAACCTCCCCACTGGTGACATCTGGCCACTTGAACACCTCAGGCATAAAATGAAGCCATAGTCTAAACTGGTTTTAATCTGATTGTAGTTAACTCTTCTGAGCACTGACGAGTTACACTTAGGAAACAGACCTAGAAAGAGTGGGACAATTGGGTGCCTTGCACCAAAGAGTCCCCAGCTGTGTTAACACCAAATGAATATTTGTAGAGTAAGGTCAGCCGAGACACGAATGCCTCTGATTTAACCAAAACCCTTACAAAACCCTTATCCCCCTCATAGTTCAGGAGAGAATAAAGCCCTTTAAAGAATTTTAATACTTAATGTTTAGCCCAACATCTTATTAAAATTGTGAAAACTAAGTAGCTTTAAGAAGAGGGAAGGACATTTCTGAACAATGACTTCATGGTTATGCTCCTGAGGGTGAACATGGATGTTTGGCTGTACCAAACCCACAAGTTAATCCATTTAGTTGAAACAAAATGTTCAAATTCAGTTTTCTAATCTCATTCCCAGCACTGATCCTATTAGCATTTCTAAGGCAAAGCTGGTGGGGAGTGGGATGGGACCTCCATACCATCCCTGTGGCCCTGCTGGAAAGAGCATAGGCATGGAGGGAAGCTTTGGCACAAACCTGTTTGATTTTCACCTGAGCCTTGAGTGCTTTAGCCATCCCCCTACCATCACCATGGGAGGGCTTATATCAGTACTGGTCATCCTCCTCTCTCCTCACATATTTTGTCCCACCTGCCCACGACTAGCAATCATGGCATGTCACCTGGGAGCAAAAAGCAGACAGAACTTGTTAGGTTTGCTGATCTGTCAGCAAGGCTCACAGTGTGGGCACAGCATGTAGACTGATGGGCTGTGTGAGCCTGCTGGGTGGCCAGAGGAGTGGGGTGGCCCCACAGGACATCTGTCCTGGCTAACCAACGCCATCCCTCTTGGCAGGATGGTTCTTGCATTTTCTCAGAGGGTATTGGAGGCTGGCAAGGTGTGCCAGCAGCATGGGCAAAGCACTGAGCAAATCCCTAATAAGCTCAACTGGGCTCACTAGCATGAGCTCTGTGCTGCTCCTGCTGGAGGAGGTGTTGGTCTGAGGGTAGGAAAGGGCAGTTTTGGGGAGCAAGTGAAGCCACAGCAGTGAGGAGATTCCTGAGACAGTGAGGCCTAATTATAAAGAGATTGGTAAGGTGTGTGGAGGGAAGCCGAAAAGGAAATAACCTACAGGAATTACAGGCTCCTTGGGTCTGGGATGTGACTGGACAAGACTGTTCCTTGCATGAAGTTACTAAGAATGTATGCCCTCTCTGTGGGACGTTATGCAAATGGAAAAGTTGGAAATCACTGAAGGACTGGTGAAGCTGGCAGCTGAGATTTATTGAGAGGATAAGTGAGTTTGAGGCAGAATCTGGTTAAGACTCCAAGTGCTGTGAAGTCATCAAAAGGAATTTATTGCACATGGCAGGGGGTGCAAATTGAACTTTTTCATAGATGAGCAGCACATGGGGAAGTAGAAGGTGCTGGCCTTGTCTCCCAAAAAAGTATTGCAGTGATCAAGGGGGTTGCTTTGGCAGGAAAGAGTAAAGAGATTCATAAGTGTATCAGGAGAAACATATCCCTGTTTTAGCATCAAAGTCTTCCAGTAAGCCCTGTAGGAGAGGAAAGCCTGCCTTGAGAGGAAGCAAATAAAAAGTTTGTTAACCGTGAAGAATACAGGAAAAACAACTGAGCTCTACAACAGGACTGTCATCTCCACAGAGGCAAGAACCATCCTGGAAGCATGCCTAGGACTTGGGATGCTGACCAAACTGAACTTCTGGGGACCCAGACCAAGCAATACAGAATTTCTGCATCATGATTCAGATGTGAGCTGCTTAGGCCTCTCGGAGCAGTCCTAGGGACTTTTTATACCTTAAAGCTTACAGAGCAGCTGAGCAGGAGGATTGCAGGATTGCAATTTTAGACTGAAGTGTCTTAATCCCATTTCAAGCAGTTAAATGCTTTGGATATAGATACTAATATCACAGAGGAGAAAAAAGGGAAGAAAGCTGCTAAACAAATAATTGAATACAGATTCAGAGAGAGAGAGTGTTCATTTTTCTTTTGCCTGTTTAGATGTGCGGTAGGTGCTGTTTTTGTTATGTAGTTACCTATTAAAAAAAAAAAGTAACACTGAGTTCAGCAGCAGTGCAAATTACCAGCATAACCACATGACCATTCTGGGCTAATGACAGTCCTAAACCCATATTATCTTTTAATAGCTAAGCTGATTAAACTAGCACAGAGGAAAAACAAGTTAGAGAAATTACCTTCACGGTACTTCTCCTAGGAAAATTAAGGTGCTTTCCAAGCGTGCAAAGTGCATACATCGTGTGTAATTTCCCAACCAGCCAAGTTATAGCTGCCTAGTAACTACTGAGTTCACATTTCTGTGAAACTGTAGCACAGGACTGAAAGAGATTATAGAAACAGGCTGGATCACCCAGGCAAACTTGTGAACACAGGGAATAGTCATTTAATCAGGTGTATGTCATAAGCAGCAGTTGCAATTTATTTTTGCTTTAAGCCTTCCTCTCCCTTCTCTTTCTTCCCCTTCAATTCCACCACAGAAAAGGGTGTGTCATCCCCCAAACTGGTCAAGATGGAGACTTGTACAGAGTATAAGTACTTCAGCTGTGAAATACAGAGCCAAACTCTGGTTTTACCCCTTTATTCCACTGGGTAGGAAGGAACAGAGGAAAGAGAAGATGTTTCCCTGTTTGAAGGCTGGAAAGGACCACTATAATCAGCTAGCCCATCTTTTGGTAGCTGATTAAATGAGCACAGGAAAAACAAGGTGGAGAAATTACCTTCACAGTACTTCTAGGAAAATGAAGATGATTTCTTTATCTCAGCCCTCTTCTCTTCCTATCTCTCCTAACCTGCTGCCTTCATAGTATGGTACATGTATGCAAACATGAGGAGTGCCAAAGGGATTAGGCTCCTAAAAAGTGTACATGATTGCAATTAACTGTTCATGTAGTTCCCATGTCTGAGACAGGGAATGCCTTGCAGAGACCTCATGACCTGCTTAGGTGATGCTGTTTAAACCTTTTTATATTGAGAGACACAGGCACACCCAGGACTACAGCCTCAGAATTATTTGCAAGTGTCTGTCTTCCAAGGACTCACAAAGGGATCAGCAAGAGTTAGTATCTAGGCTTGAATAACGTGCCTAAGGCTGCTGAGAAAAGCCTGGAATTAAGTTCATAGCTGTCCAGGCCTTGTACATGGGTAGTAGGAGAATTTCTGCTTTTCTTGAGTTTGTAGGTTTTGAAGTTTTTTTAATTTCACTTTTTTTTTTCATTAGCCTCTCATCTTATGTGACTGTATATATGTATATGCAGGTAAAAATACATTTTTTTTAATTAGACAATCTTAATTAATAGCTGTGTATAGTGTGTTAGAGGAGCTGTACTTGGAGGATTTCTGTCAGGCTTCCAAGACTCAGTTTTATTCCTTGCTGTATTACTTGGCTTTGTTTGTGCATTGATGTAGTGTCTATTTTCAAATCCCCCGGACCCAGGCAGAAATAGGTGACCTACTTTTCAGCCCTGGACATCTGCTAACTGTAGCCTGTCCCTCCCTCTGTCCTTTAACCCCTTCTTCCCTCCCTCCCTCCCTCTCTGCAGAGCATCTGCTGTCTCCCAGCCCTTTCAGGGAGTTATGGCTGTCCTGCAGACTGCTTTAGGGCTGGGGGGACCCCTCTGCAGTGACAGACAGATAATCCAGTAGGCAGTGCTGAAGTGGGGGTGCACACACAACATCAAAGAGGGTTGCAGTTCTGCCTCTGTGCCACAGAAGGTCACCCCAGTAGCATCCCCAAAGCTGTCTGGGCCCAGGTACCAGCTGGAAAGTCCAGGAGCACCTTGCCTCCCCCTCACATGCTGGTGACCCAGCCAGACCTCCTGCTGCTGGCCCTGCAGCATCACTGGACAAGTTTTCCAGGGGATCTGGATCCAGTTCATCACTAGCCATTGGTCCCTCCCAGGCCCGGCTCAGCAGGAAGCAGTGGTGGGGCTGGGGCGACGAGGTGGGAGCCCTGGGGCATGGCCGGCTTCCCACTGCACTGGGAGAGCACTGCAGGGAGCCCCTTGCTGCTCCCTCCCTCCCTCACCACGCGCCCCCCCCCTCCGCACCAAGGCTGCTTCCTGTTAGGGAGGGGGGAAAACAGGAGAGGGCTGCAGGGTTGGCTGCAGCCTGGGAATGAGGGAAGGGCTCTCCTTGCCTGATTCAGATAGGCCCCTAGTCCCTGAGGCAGTCTCCCCCTACTCCCTAAGACAGTCTCCACCTGAGCAGAGGTTCCTGGGCCCAGCGTTAGAGAGACTTTTCCTTCCCCACAAACTTCTTAGGCACCCTTTCCCCATGCTGAACAGGGATGCTGTGTTTGCTCAGCAGCAGTCTGGTTAGCAGCACCCATAGGGTAAAAGTCAAATATTCATCCTGCTTAGTTCAGTTGGATGGGACCTACAACAATCATCTAGTCCAACTGCCTGGCGACTTCAGGGCTGACCAAAAGTTAAAGCATGTTATGAAGTATCTCCATTCAGAGGTTTCCCTTTTACAGAAGCACTGCTTCCTCCCAGAGGCCTCCTCTGCTATCACCGCTCTTACGAAGCCACCCTTGAGTGTTGCCTTGCAATCCACTTCAACACCAGTTTGTACTGTCCCTGCTAGCCCCTTCCCTCTGTTAGAAACCCTCAGCAGGAGGCAGCAGTGGCGTTTGCTTGCATTGCGGCTTTTCCAGGCAGTGCCGATTATGTGCCTTGGCTCTGGATGGTATGGTGGTAGTCTGTAAGGCTGTCCAGGCTCTGGCCTTGCTGCTTCACGGCATTTGCAGATTTGCAGGTCAAGAGCATAGTATTGCAGGGTGATTCTTGCACGGTGGTTTAGAGCAGACTCTAACCTGTGGTACCCAGGTCCTTTGGCTGGTTTTGCAATGCAAATATGCTTCTAGTTTGATTAAATTATGCACTGGCTTTATTGACTGTACAATGTCTCCCTTCTGATAAACAGCAGGTGGCATGTTTGGATCAAGAATGTAAGTGCTCTGTCAGACTCTGGGGGGTAGGGGAAGATGCACAGGGACTGGGAAAGAAGTAATGCAGTAGAGATGCCCTTTCACTAATTTTTCATCATAACTTCAAGCTGCCACTGAAAAGGTCAATTCTGGCTGGGCAGTCCTGCCTCCTCTTGCTAATGATGGCCCAACAGGAGGGGAAGGGTCGTGTTTCCCCTTGCAGCAGCCCAAATGAAGGTGCTCAGGCACCCCAGCTTATGGGATAGAGTGAGAATATACCCATTTTGCCATGGAATTTGCCCATGCTGACACACTCCTGTTGCTTTCTAGACCTTTGGTGAGGTTTGATGGTGAAAGCCTGCACAATGTACAGAAGGAAATAACAATAGGGGCCAGGAGTAGACACTGGGCTGTAATTACTTACGTGTTCTCATTTAAGTAATGAGTTGGATGCTGCAACCCCATATGCCAGGTGCACAGGGTGTGAGTTCATAGACATTTCAAGCTTCTGATTTCCCATGCAAGGAGGAGGAAGTCTCCAGTTATTTCATTAGTTAGAAAAAGAAAGGCCAAAAGCAAATCCCTGCCCTCTGGCCAGGAGAAGCAAAGCAGCTCCAGATATTTGATCTTATTCTTGTTGAAATAAACTCTGGACTTATGCAACTGCATGATAAACAGCACAGTCTAGAGCAGGCTTTGCTCAGACAAACTATTTGGAAGCACCCGAGCCTGGCTCTCTCCAGCTCTGCCAGCTCCTGCAGCAGCCTTGGGTCCCCACAGAATCATACTTGTGTCCCTCAGGCCTGATCTGCCCCATGCATGAAGCCTTCACAAAGGACAGGAGGCTCAGCACAGCCATTTAAACCTGTGGTATGGAGCAAAGCTCAAAAAAGGGACAGTACAGGAGTGATGGACAGGGGAATAAATGTACATTTTCTTCCTGGAAATCTGGCTTGGCTTGAGGTATATGCAGGAGTTGATTTCAATTGGACAGCGTCAAGGAGAGTTAGTTAATTCCCCAGGATTCCCAAGCACTCACATCTAGGCATATGTAGAAATTATAAATATATATCTAGATAGATATAATATATGTAGAGATATTATATATATAACCACAAAAAAGAGACAGTATAGAAGTGAGGGACAAGGAAGCAAATGTGTGTGTATATGTATAGACAGACAGATATCTATTTTCAACAACACCAAAGGATCAGTTGTCAGAACTGTTTAAACACCAAGCACTAGTCAAGAGACACATCATTGCTGGGTGTCTTTCTGTTAGAAGTGAACAGCAAAACATGGGCTGCTCCAGGCTAAAGGACCAGGCTGTCCATGGGCAGGTCAGGCACTGGCATATTTGCTGTTACAGACAAGCAAAACAAACAGTCTACATGAGAGAAATTATTTCCACCTGCTGTCAAACAGCACACAATCTGAAAACAAAAGTAGCTCCAAGTGTCTGCGCTTACTCTATGGTTGGTGAGAAGAATAGAGGGAAACACAGATGTGCTGATGATTCCCTTTATTGTGTTGCTTCTTCCCGGCAATGCTAAATCCCCTCCATACCCTTGCCCCATGCAGGTGTCTCTGCAAACAAGGGATATAGGGACAGCCTCTTTTTTTCCAAAAGATCCTTTGATCCTTCTGGGCATTTGCCTTTTCCTGATTCTCATCTCTGGATTTCCACGCCTTCCATGTTTCCCAAGAAGCAAATGCAGAAGATAGATAGGTTGACTAAGTTCTAAAAACCTGCATTGGTCTCATGATATTAAAGCCAAAGTCAGGCACCAAACAAATTGCTGCTATAGCTATACAGATAAAGCTGTCTAGCAGAGATGCTGCTTCCACCAGCAAAAAAGGGGGGTTTACTGTTGCAGATTTTCTAGGGCTGAGGAAAATTAGCACTAGCAGCACAATGTTTATTGCCATGTAATTATTACCATGGTAGGGCTTTATTCTATAATAAAAATCTCACTCAAAAAAAGAAAAAAAGAAAAGCTACACCCACCATCAATGTTTACTCTGTGAAACCTAGTGCAAGAGGAGGAGAGAGACAGGGTAACTCCCAGTTGAAAAGTGCAACTCTGGAGCTGTGTTTCCTTTGGGAAATGAAGTTTGGTGAGCAACGCTTCACAGCAGATGACTCTGCCACCTTGTGGCTTCGGTTAGTGCTAAGGTCTGGCATATTTATTTATATTTTTTGACATGGATGTCTCCCTGTAAATGCCAGATCTAGTGAAACAGCAAGAAAAAATGCCCTGTAGTACTGTAAGAAAGGCAGTAGGAGTCAAGAGCCAGCTCTAATAACTTTACATTTGTTGTTCCTACCATCCCTTATTAGTCTGCCCATATGCCCAACTTAACCTATGAGCCTAAAGGGAGGGGCAAACACTTGAAATGTGTAGTTGTCTGCTACACTGGAGGCAGGGCAGTTTATTCTTGGCACTTCTTAATCTGAAATCTTCAAGGTCAGATAATCTTTGGTCACTGCAGTTGTTTTTTAATAGAAGTCACCTGAAACTCTAGCACCTTGACAGCAGAAGCACCATCACAAGTCATCTCTATGCTGCTTTTGCTCAAGCAGGCGCATCCTTGACACCCAGCCTGCCTGCACCAGCTGGATCCTGCTGCATCTGAGGAGGGCACAGACAGAGAGCTCTATAAGGAAAAGGCCAGCATCTGTTTTGGTGGCCTTGAGCTTAAAGTAGAGGGTCCCTGGGACCAGACTCTGTGCATGGGTAGAGGCAGTCTGCCCTATCTCCATGTCAGGTGAAGGGAGGAAAGGCCAGCAGCAACACAGAAGTGATGCAACCTGTGAAGTAAGGTCACAGATCCAGATCAATTGCAAAATGAAGAAAAGCCACAAGGTCTCTTGGCTTGCATTGCTACCAAATGGTACTGAACGCTCAAAGACCAGTCTCTTCTCTCTGAAATGTGCCGCTGGCTTGTCCTAAGTAGTGTTGACACACAGAAGACTGGCAGGAGGAATTAAACTGCCATTAACTCCTTTTGTTGTTTAGGTAACTAAGCAGCCAGATAGTGAGCAGAGGGCTTGGCTGATCTTGGCAACTTTGATTACCAACAGTGGGAGCAGCAAAAATGAAAAGCTGAAATGAAAACAAACAAACAAAAAATTACTCCTACACTTACCTACCAGGAGGAGGAAATGCTTCATTCTAATTAGCTAACTTTAGGAAGAAAAAAACTCACATCAACAGATGCCACCAGGTGTCACAGCCAGTGAGGAGAGAAGCTGTGCACTGATCTTTGAATGTATCTATCCCACTGCAGCTGCGACTTTAAAGGGTGATGTATTTCAAACTTCCCATGCCTTGTGATGTTTAAAGATTTACAGAATTTACTGATAGAATTTCCACTTTCAAGTAAGACTCCTGTTGACACATGTTGACATCTCCTAGGACCATCACACAACTAGTTTCCTCCCACTGTCCTTCTCCAGACTGAATGCCACACCAGAAGTTTTATCAAAGATCACTTTGAACCACTTGAGGGGTTTAAATCCCACCAGTGGACACCCTCTGTGGTGATCACAAGTTTACCCCTGCTGCTTGTGCCAATATGAACTGGTCCTTCTAACAAGGCTGACACAGCCTTTAAGCAAAAAGAGAAACGATCTTGTTTCTGCATCAGGACCCTGGAGATTGGATTCTGTTCCTGGTCTTCCAGTTTTACCTGATCTTGGGCAAATCATTGAACCTCTGTATACCTATACATGACATAGACCAGCCCTACGCCTGCTGAACTACCACATTTGGTCCATGGGCGGTTGGTTGTAGATTTCTGGCCTAGATAGGTTTTGCCCTTTTGATCCCTGGAACTTGATTTTTGTTAAAAAATCTGTTCTTTCCTACTCACATGTTTCACTCCCCTCCCCAGCCTTTTAAGTAACTTCTATCTCCAAGCATGGGTTTCATACACTATGGTGCTAGAGAATTTTGAAATCCAAATCCTCATCTCTGTAACTCCAAATATTGCTGACATCCAGAGACTTTACAAATATGTCATTTGTTATTAGAAATATTAACTTGTGAGAGGATACAAGCTATTTTTACCACAGAATAATGTTAATTTCTGAGTGTTCTTTCAAAGATGAAGAGGAAGAAGAAATCACTCTACTAAGAAGCTCACTATCTAAATACATGCAACTTGCTGACATTATTATCTAAAATGTTAAATGCTTGTAAGCAGACTTAAGTATTTTGGCTGTGTGATCCCAGTCCTTGAAATGGGAGAAGTTATGTCTGTTTTAGCAGAACAGTTCTGCCATAACTGCAGGCTTTGATCTCAGATGGATGTTATTTGCATATCTTGGGGGATTGTCTGCATCTCTCCAGCCTGTTGACTTACCTGACAGGTCTTTGAGGAACCTATCTTATGGACACCCAGGGTCTGTCCTTTTCTTTTTTGATTTATGTCTTCTCCCTAGGCTTTGTTGTACAGTCAGTTCTCCCTTACTCCACAGTTACAAACTAACAGAACTAATTATTCTCATAAATCCTTAATTTATTTTCTATTAAATCAGAGATGCACTGAGACCTTTGGAAAACGGGTGGTATTTAATACTGAGAACTCAGTGTCATCCTGTCAAAGCTTACCAAACGCACTGCATTTCAATGCCATTTCACTTACTTACATTTATGTAGACATCATGGATAGACACTGGCTTTGTAACAAAGGCAGAAAGGGGACTAACAGGCAACAGGCCAGTTGTTATATACAATTTAAACTGATTGTAACTAAACAGCTTCACTTAAATGAGACAAATTGTTGGTAATACTGAGGATTTTGGTCTTTCTGGACACCCAAGATTGATTTTTGGAAGATGGATGTCTCTCTTCACGCCTGTGGTAGGGAAGTATGAATTGTCTGATCTCTTGCATTACAGGCTACAGAATATCACCTCTGCAGAGAAAATACCAGAGAATAGTCCTGTCTGGTTGTAAATCTTAAGAAATAGAATTCAACAGGCTCCTAAAACCAAAAGTGGTTGACAAGAATGTGGGAGAGAACATGTTGCTCCAATTAAAAGAAAAAAAAAATCACTAATCCATCTTCAAAAGAAGTAATTCAAAGTGTTTGAAACAACTTTGAATGACACAGAACATAGGAAGGAGGTGAAAATTTCTTTTAAAATGACTGTCACTTATTTTTCTTCAGCCAGAAGAAAAATAACCTTTTAGCAAAATTGGAAGAAAAGATGCTGTCCCTTTGACACCTGCCCTCTCCCTTGTTTTGTGAGCAAGCTGGAAAGGCATCAAGTCTTCCTTCCCCAATCTTAACTACAATCATAAGTGTTATTGAAGTTATGGCAATGAAATCCAATCTTCTGTCTTAAGACTGAGAAGCTTTTGTCCCTACATCCCTACGTCTTTACGACGCCTGACCTCTGAGAAGCACTTCTGGAGCAAGATTGAAGACGGTGGTCCCAGGGATTCTAAGCATTTCCTTGTTGGCTGCATCTCTAGAAATCCAGCAGGGTCTGGAAATAAACTGGACTCTTCAAGTGCTCAGTTCACAAAACCTAGCCTTAGTTGTACATGGAAAAAAAAATACCAACTTATAAAAAGAGACAAAAGACTTGTTCCAGTGAACACTATCTCTCACAAGGCCCAAGTTAAGACAGTAGGCTCCAGAATGCACATATTTCTCGATCTCTTTCATTACCAATTCCTGATTTTTCAGGTCTGATCCTCCAAGCAGGTCTACTAAATTGGGTTCCCATTCAGTCTAGCTTTCATTTCAAGTGTACTGCCTGATCCTGTATAGACACAGTACACTTTCTACATTTTGGCTTCCCAAACTTTGAACTTTCCCCAACCCTATTTAATTCTACCCAGGGGATGAATGCTGTATGTGAACAAACACGGAAAACACTGCTCTCCAGGAACTGAGTAGACAAACAGGTCCTCTGAACACTTGCATACCTCTCCCCTAACTTTATATTTCAGTATTTCCTGGATACACCTGCCAAAATGCAGAGAAAAGGGGTAAGGATGAGGGCTGGAGCCTGTGAGATGCTCACCTCTCTGCCAGATCAGCCTTCATGTAAGGGATAGATCAGTGTACAGGTGGAGAAATGTAAAACACCTCAGCTTCAGTTTATTGCTGGGTCCTGTAGCATATCAGGAGTTAAAAAGAAGGATTGAACTGAATGGGAGCTATTTTCTTCTTTTTTATTGTTATGATCAGTTCTCAACATTTAGGCGAGGGAACCTAAAGCTTTGAGAGACTAGTTGCTTGCCACTATCAGTCAGCACCCTTCCTGGCTCCAGGATCCTGCTGAATCAAACAACAGGTTTATTATTTTAATCCCTAAATCTGCTCAGTTCCCTGTAATTATAGGCATAGGATAGACACCTGCTGAAGTAGGTACCTGCTGAGGTAGGTACCTGCTGAGTGTACAGTCTCACCTACATGAGCATTTCTCCCAACTGTAGCTCCAGGGAACCTAGCATCTGAACTCTTGCCATACTGTTGTTCCCAATACATTGGCTTTTTGTACTATAACCTACAACAGAAAAGAGAAGCTAAGGATACCAACCCTTCCTAATGCTGCAGGCTATGTATAATGTGGGAACTGACTGTAAGCTTTGGAGCCTGATATTTCCAAATTGTAGTTTGAATGCTTCTCATTTTTAGTGACTGCCTATGTATAGTACAATGCCTACAGTAAAATGAATGTAAGCACTAAATCTGTTTTCTTACAACCTAGGAGGAATTCAGATCTCTATGAGAGAGAGAGATGGTCTAAGAATTAAGCCCTAATCAAACCTGTAATGATAGCCTAATAGGCTAAATTAAAATACAAGAGAAAGCATTGGTCCTGTTCTCATCAGTCCTTCTCATACCCGTCTAGGCCATGCAAAGTTCAGTAACAAACATCGCTCCCTAAGTAATAGATTGTTAAAGTTGTTGCTATCCCTTAAATCCGATTTATTGCCAAAGTAGCTCTCCCTTCAGGAAATTGTAACAGAAGGCATTAGCCTCAATTAGGGCAAGCCCAGATCCTGTCTTTGCAAGCTGTCCAGAATATATGTAAGCAAGCTGTTGGTATCTTCCTATCCCCAACTCTAGTCTCAAGCCTACTATTCATGTTAATTACAGACAGGAGACCAATCACTAATTGTAGGAGGACATTCAAGACCTTATCCTGCCCCTGCCATTCCTATTCCAATTCTTGTGTTCCATGAGAAATCCATCAAAAACCTAAACTGGGCAGACCCAAATAAATTGCTTGTCCTAATCTTCACTGTAGCTATGATCTTAGCCAGCTGATCTGGCAATATGCTTTGCAGTTACTATCCTCATCTAATTCCTGCAATATATTCAGAGTCCAGCGATTAGCCTGCTCATCAAGCCTTCATTTCCCAAAAACTAGCTTTGTCACCAGTCTATCTTAATTATAGGCAGGGGCCCTTTCATACTGTCTAAATCCACAACAGCATTGGGTCCTGTGCACACCAACTCTCTTCCTGTCTGTGTTTTCTGAGCAGATTCCAGCAACCGCCTGGACTCTTCGGAGAAAGTTGTGGTACAACCTGTGTGTGCTCTGTGCTGTTAGCAGAGATGTGGGCAGCCTGCTGTGGTCAGTTGCTCTTGTGGAAGCCATAGAGCATGCATGTTTGATTGCCTTCCCTCCACCCTGCTCTCCACAGCAGCCTGCACTGCCTAAAAGGCTGCACCACCATTCCCTGGCCTCTCACTTACAGGACAACCTGTGCAAAACCCCTCAGAGCATAGGTGGGTGAAAGGCAAACATACCTGGGGAATACCTGTCCTAAAAAACATTAGTTTCGCATGAAGAACTTTCTTTGCCCCATAAATCTACATGAGGTTTTTTTGGCAGCATGTGGCCACAGTTACGCTTAATTACCTTTTTTAGTGTCTATAGAATAGGTAGCTTCAACACTGCTCTATCTAGCAGCATTTCACTCCTAGTTGCTTAGGGGCTGGCATAAAGCACAGAAGGAGATCCAGATAGCTGCATAGTTTGGGATCAGGCTTTTCCTCAGCACAGCTGTGGGTCACACTGGCAGAATGCATTTTGACCACTTTAGCCACTTCCTAGCATATCCAGATGCAATTTGTTATCCACTTGAATCCACAGTGATGCTGTGCTGAACCAGCCAAACACCTTGATCTGTCCTGCTGTGAACAATAACAGCTGGGACAATTTTGTAAAAGATCAGGACCAGTGGATTTAGAATTAGGCATCTTTCCCTGTGAGCACAAGGTTGGTCCTGGGAACATATGCAGATTCCATTGGGACGAATGATATACGAGTTATATTTCCCAAGAAATCCATTAAGGAATCTGTAAGCTGTGGGAGCGTAAGACTACAAAGATCCAGTCAGACAACTGAGCAAGCTTTTCTGGAGGAAAAAAAAAAAATACTGTCTTCTCCAGTTTCAAGAGAGACGCTGAAACATCTGGAATTAAGGCATTGGAGGAGCAGGAATGATAGATATGCCATGCAGATATCTGTATTCCTTGTGTGGGATACATGTATCAAACACCTCCCTGCAACCAGCCACTGTGTCAGTCAGGGTCCACTCCAAGAGATTAAGACCTTGTGCATCATTTCAGGTGAGAAAGCCCAGCTACAGCCAGGAGTTCTGGGAAGAAGAGCGGGGCCACTCTGCTTCATGCCATACAAAATCCTAAACAGCTTTCTGTTCTTCTGGGTAATTTGGTCCAACTTTTCGAACACAATAGGATGATGGATGGCCTGTTCCAGGCTGTGCACAGCACCAGAAGTCCAGATCCTTCAGTTTTTTTCCCCAAACTACAAATGTATCTTAATCATAGTGATGGAATAAATCACTAGGGTTAGGCAGTCATCATATAGCTGGTCCAGGGTCCATTTATATTAAGCATTATTAGCAAGGGCAATGTGGCTAAGAGGAAAAATTTTTCAACATCTTCAAACCTGAAAGAACTTTGTAGGAAACAGAAGCTTGTCTCTGAGTTTGTATGCTATATTTTTTTCTACCCCAGAAAAATCCAGAGAAATGGAATTAGACATCACCAGGACTGCTGATGACTGTTTAGAAAGACTTCCTTCATTCTGAGTCAGATGAGACTCAGCATGCAGGAGAAAGGATGTCTCAATTAAAGATTATTTTGACTTTTAGGTTAACATGGTAAATTTCACAAATCTGAGACCACCAATATTGACTGCAGAAATCAAGACCAAACTAGATTCAGTGGAACTAGTTTTCAGGTATGTTCACCATAAAAAAAAGAAGTCATTAGTTAAAAGATTTACTTTGACATCCTATAGTGTCAATTTAAAAGATACCATACAATTAAAAAAAGAAATACAGATCTGATCTGGTCTAGTCAAAACACAGAGATAATTCCTATGGAGTGTAACATTTTTGATAAGGTCATGATGCTGACAAACTTGTAATTGCTAGCTAACAATTGTAATTGTAAAGGTGATCACTTTTCCAATCAACTTCTTCACCTCCTTGCTCTTGCTGTTATTGTACATTTTAAAATTAAAAACAAGGAGACAGCAACACTATATCTTAAACAGGATCTAAAACAATTGTGATACTGGCTGTTTGTCTCTACTGTAGGCAATGAAACAGCTTCACTCATAAAAAGGGCTGCTAATCAAATCTTTTAAAAGTATTTATTATAAAACAAAATCCACATAATCTATAGTACAAATGCAGTGTCTGTTATCTGTACAGATATTTATACAAAATACCAGTTACTTCAAACAAGACTTTGGTTTTGTTAACATAAAGAAACATTGCAGTTTCATGACCAGAAAATTGTTTATGTATAATGGTCTGAAGTGATGAAAGCCTCAAAGAAGTTTTTCTTAGAATAGTATTAACAAGTTCATTTGTATGCTAGAAGGCCACGCTTAGAAAAATAAGACTTTCCGTAACACCACAAAGATTTTATGACTCTAATGAAAAGCACTGAAGTGACAATCTGAACATAGCATCAATTTAATCCCCAAATACATAAGCGTCAGTTACTGTTGGTTTTTTTTTTTAATGTTATGTATTTTTGACAGGTATCGAGATTTCTGTTGAAGTAGACATGAATATGTAAATCAAAGTTCACTTGAAATAATGCATTTAAGAGAAATTCCAATATATTACAAATTCAAGACATGCATGCTCTAAACAATTCAGAAATTGTCAGCTTTCAGTTAGTTCCACAACTTGTGGATGTATGTATTTTAACTGAAGAGAACCCTAACAATGATACAAAGCTTTGTTAAAACCAGTGGAGTACAATCTACAAATGATTCTGGGGGCACTTGTGATTTAAGGCTTTACTTTTTTCCCCAGTTAATATGCTGAACTGTTTAAAATATGCAAGGCACTGAAGTATTGGGTTTGGTTGTCTTTTGTAGTAACAAATGCTACAAAATGATACACATATAAAGCTGTAATTATTAGGCTGTTTGCAGAATACACATTTTAATATAAATATAAAAAAAGATTGTGTGGGGGTTTTATCATAAAAATTCTTGGTACTCTTTGTATATTCA
This sequence comes from Theristicus caerulescens, assembly GCA_020745775.1. Classification (NCBI taxonomy): domain Eukaryota; kingdom Metazoa; phylum Chordata; class Aves; order Pelecaniformes; family Threskiornithidae; genus Theristicus; species Theristicus caerulescens. The sequence goes on along the minus strand of CM036564.1, from coordinate 21,450,986 downwards.
TGTACATTTACAATAGCAGCAATTACGATACAATTAGGTAAGTAAGAAAGCAGTCTGGGTTAGAGTTTTGTTTATGATGTCCTCCAAATTTCACATAAAACAGCACAGCAGTCCTCCCATTTTCAACAGCTTTTCTTTTATCTCCGTAGGCTGATGAATTCCATTTGCAACTATTGTGTTTGTAGTTGCAACCAAAATACTTCTGTACTTATTTACACACTGCAGGATCTCTGTACAAATCAAACTAGAACATCACTCCCTTTGTCAAACACAGCTACCCTGGGAATGCTGTCACAGGAGTAACACCATTTTTATTTAGAGAAAGATGCGTCAATGGGAGTAGTTGCTTTTCAAAGATGTGAATGCCGGTGGATTAGTCTGTTACATACTGTAGCTGTCAAACTTGCTTTCCTCCTCTGATAAATCCTTCTAAGCACATTCTCTGCACATATTTTGTCAACAAAACCCGACCCATTTAGGAATTGCCATTGTGGTCTTCCATCCACCAGGATTCTGTGTTGGCTGGAGAGAACCCAGCCCCTGACTCCAGAGGTGGGCTGCAACAAGTGGTTCATGCTGGGAACAGCCAGGATGTGGCACCTTGCTGTCACGGGTGGCTGGAAGCACTGTCAGTATGTCAGGACACAGCATTTTGAAGGATTTTGTTGTGGAATGCAGAAGCCATTTGTATCAGACTGGTTTCCATCATTCCTATCAGCAGGCTTAACGTTGATTTAAAGTCAACTTTTCCTTTATTCCCTCCAGGGAGTATGATCTTATGTAAAAAGGCCCACAGCATAGTTGACCAACCTCAAAATAAACAAATTAAAGAAAAATACCCTTTACAAAAACTGAAGGAAGTGTTCTCAGGAAGGAGAGCTAGGAGACATGACAGGATTGACAATATCTATGTATATTAATATTTCTTTTAACATGTGGTAAATAAGCTGTTTAGCTAAACTTACAATAGCTGAAGAAAGGCTTTTTTACATGTAATGATGAACAGAAAGTGTTGCAATATCTAAGGGAACAGCAAACACCTCTCAGAATTTAGGATTCAGCCTTCCCTGAACCTTCTACAGACAAGCCAAATTTACAGTGGGGACTGAACTCATAATTCATAATGGAATCATAATAAAAACATAGAAACAACTGAATAACTGCTCAGTAAATGACTATCATCTCTGACTGTGGCTTGTCTGAGGCTCTGTCCAAACACGGATGTTTATAAAATGTCCTTCAGCACTGTAACAGCAAATAAGTAAATTCAAGGCTCCATGCCAGGCACCCTTGTGCGTTATTAATTATTGGGAACATGCTTGCCTTCTGTTTTCATTTCCTGACATTAATGGATATCACTTGTACAATTATAAGCACAGCTACTAATTTGGACTGACTCAACATATACCCCAAAAAAATGACTGACATCAGAAAAGATATGCTTCCGAAAATGCTTGAAGCAAACAAGACACAACTTCTGTGAAGTTTGACTGACCACACTCGTAAAGTAGTACAACATGCTCCAGAGGCTCTAATGAAGGGTAGCACAGGACCTCTCCCTGGCAAAAGGATCTGACCCTGCAGGCAATGGAGGAATATCCTTGTGACTGGCACATCAGCCCAGAGTCACCAGCCCTCACTGAGTGCTCCTGCTTCCAAATCCTTTTTCACCACTGTGCACAGAGCCTCAGAATTTCAAAAGCACCAGTTGGCATAAAAATGGGAACAGGACAAGTCCTAGATGTAGCATATGACCTTCTAGATATCAGACAGAAAGTAGATCTGGGATAAATTGACCTGGAGATTTCCAGAAGGGCCATCCTAGGTGTGAAGAAGAGGCGTTGTGAGGGAAGAGACCATTTTGTTGTTACTTTGAAAAGAATCAGAACTTTTAGGGAAGTGCTTGCACCCTTTGCAAACCAGAGAGATCAAGGCTTATTACTGAAAATCAAACCCATTATTCCAAAAGAAGAAACTTGTTTCCAATCATTTCTGCCTTCCTTTTTAGAACATGCTGGTAATGGCACAGTCTCATTTTTAGACAAGGGGCATTTTGTACTATGACACTATCCTAAATAAAACATTATTTGTCATACCTACAGATTTAGCTCAATCTTAGCCTAAGTGCTCTTTAGTGATCTGTCCAGACAGAAGAAAACTGAACCAGTAAGACAGCTGGGATAGTTTTCCTCAAAATCATCCAGCAATAACGAACAAATTAATTACCTCCATTGCAAATTTCAGGGTGCAGTGGCTGTTGACCAGCCTAGCTGAAGTAAAGTCACGCTATAATTTACACAACACTTTTGCTTGAAATTAAAGAATACTTCACTGTTGAAGAGCATGACTTGTCCATTTACCTTATAGCTTCACACTGCTGCTACATCTGTCCTGCAGATAGGACAAATTCTACAAAAGAGAAGACGACCTGAGTAGCTGCTTTCATGACTGCACTGGAAGGCAGGTAAGCTGCTCGCTGCTAGGACATCTGTCCTTTAAATGTAAGACAGAATCAACCATATTCTTTGCCCATTACTAGCTGCTCTCCAGACACAGTTCTGTATTACACACTAAGCTGTTTCAAGTGCTAATATGCAGTCATAATGGGCTTGGAAAACAGTGGTTGAAAATACTCATTCAAGTACTCACAAGCTCACACAGGTAGTCCAACCACATGCATCCCCCTGCAGATTCTCAGGGAAGAACTCTTATAATAATTCAGTCAGCTTTCTCACAGAAAAGTTTTGCACTATTAAAACTATGTCTAAACCTCACCGAAATACAACTTTCCCCCACTTATTTCCTATTCAGCCCTGAACTGCCACAACTTGTCATACTCATTCATTAATTCCCTGCAACTCTTTTTCTCATCCTGATCTAGAAGAAAACAGCACCTATTTTCTACATTTTAGCCTGAAAGTTCACAGGATGGAAACCACTAAGAGCACACTGAGGATATTTCTGGAGAGAAGTAGCTCCTGTCACTCAAATTTTCTTTCTGGTCTTTTCTAGCACCAGGAATGCACTAATCCTTTTAAAGTATATAGTCTACAGCAATCAAAAATAGTATTTAGTATTTAAATGTTAAGATGCTAAATTTGTATACAATTTCTTTTTAGAAGAGGCTTTTAAAGTCAGTATTATGGAGCAGTGTGGGGCTTAGATTCTGATCACCAAACTTCAAGTGCCTCAGAGGAGGCAATTTCTCAGCAAACATCAGCAGCAAGAGGCTATGAATGTCCAACTTAAATCAAAATGTACACGCTTAATTCATCCCATTTGGCAAGTGCTGCCTTCCTTCTGAATACCTAAGCTCCAAAAGAATTTGACTCTTAAAACAGTTTAGCTCTCAGCAAGAATGCTAATTTTCTTGGACTCAACTCCAAACTTTGTAATAGGATACAAGTCTTCAGATGAAGTGGTTAGGATTGTTATAGTTGTGGCTCTTTAAAAAGATCAGTGGTTTAAGGAAAAAACAAATCAATGTAATTTTGCATTCAGTGTCATCACAGGAATACAGGAAAATTAATGTAGTATGTCTCTAAGCTAGAACTGTAACACGAAACAACTAAACTATTCATTATAAATGGTGAATAGTTATCATGCACAAAATTACATATGATATGAGACTGGACTACCAAATGCTGTAATGCAGAACAAGTACTCCTTTATATGATCGATGTGGCACATAAAATATCCTGTGGATCTATATTCCTACTGTTCACTGAAATATGATCACATGAGAATTGCTTTGTTTCAACCAAATCATTAACACTTGTTCAGAGATCTGCCAAGTCACTCTAAGAGTAACCAACTATGACCTTGTTCCTCTTGGCATACTACAGAATGACTAATGTTGATAGAGGATGGGGAAAGACCCATTCTTAAAACTCCAATGCTGTATTCTCCAATTCTGTATTTTTCTCCATGAAAAATGGTGGGCATCTTCTTTGTGCTCAATCTCTCAAGTGAAAATTTAGACATGAAGGTAGTAAAAGCTACTTTAAGAGTTTTAGTAACACACCAGTGACAGCACAAATCCTATCCTTGAACAATGTAGATAGGAAGAACGGATCTGGACTAATAAATCTGAAAACACAAACTGGATCAGAACACTGTGGTCCCAGCCCCTCCACCACCACAACAAAGACGTCTGTCCCAGAGTTGTAGGGTTCCTATGATGTGCTCTCAGATAACTTGCTAAAAAGACCCAAAACCAAGTACAATTTAAGTTCAAACAAGAAAAAAGTTTTCATTGTTGCCAACAATATTAAGGCTGTCAAAGGCCCAACACATCTGTTATTCAGCAGCTGCAGAAACAGGTGCGAGTCTGCATATTCAGAACTTCCCTCAGATGTCCCAAGTAGGCACTCACATTATCATCACCAGAGCTGAATTTATAAAGTGCCATACAATACCCACTCTCTTTTGTTACAGCAAGAGAGCAATCAAAGCAAAAATTTATCATGTATTTTGAAAGGGACTGATCTTAGCCCCCAATTCACAAAGGGGTTTTTTTTTTGGTATGTGTTGGGAACATGAGCACTTTGCTGATCATGATGTCCTTAGGTTACAGCAGTGTGTATGAGAGTTTATCTTTTTTATTCCAACACAATTAGAAAAAAGTATTAGTCTCCTCTCCTTCCACCCCCACGCTTTTTCTGTCTATTTCTAAACCTGACCTAGTTTTGTGGCAAATTTATGAGATATGACTAAACTGTTTGAATGGCACATGTTTTTGTTTTGAGCTATGCAGATACCATTTTCCACAAACACCAATTAAAAAAAACAAACAACTTTTGTCATTTAAATTAATACAAGTGACCATATCGTTCCACTTTGGAAAATGAACATTAGAGATGAAGCAGTCCTCTGATCAAGTCAACACATGTGAACATCTCAGAGACCCGGCACAGTGAATTACTAGACTTTGGGAAAAAGAGCACTAGCACTGTATTTTGAGAAGCAGCCTCTTCCCAGACAGTCATCAAAGTCTCACAAGGAAGGATGAAGGAGCTTGGTTTCATCACAATTAAAATGGTGAGTCTGACCAAATCTGCAGTTTGTCAGGCATTTCTCTTAGCTTAAATACCACTTTAAACTTTCCCCTTGCTCTCACCCACAGGTCAATACAACTGCTTCTGCTACCATTCACCCAGTCAAGTGGGGAACTGAGTGGAGCTAAACCAAGTTTTTTAGGGCTGGTTATCTTTCTTAGCTTGAATCAGTTCCAGAATTGGCCATGTGCAGAGTGGCACTGACATGAGGTAGGGCATGTGGGCCTAGTTAAGCTGGAAAGTTTGGCCAAAAGAAGTGTTCTTCCAGTTCAATGCTAAGCAAATGGAGAGGGAGGTTTGAAATCCAAGTCTCAGCATACAAGTTCTGCTGCGAAGCATTCAGCTGACTTGCAAACAGGAGCATCTGAGGGTTGTCATCTTTGCATGTTTTCTCTCAGTGCTGGTGAAGGGATGAGATACTGACAATTTTATTTTAATGTGTTTTTCTTCTCTGTGAATAAACTCCTCCCACAAGCCACTTCACTTTCTTGTCTCACATTAATAAAAAAAATTACATACACTTTGCATGTAAAAAGGTGACTTAAAAATGTAAAAAGGCTCAACATTCCCTCCCCAAATCCTTTGGAGATTGAGTCATTTTCATGACTTCAAAAAGGCAAATATGGCACAAAAGAATGGAAATTAAGTTAAAAAAATCAATTTTATAAATATTCTTCCTCTGTACAATTTTTCACAGCCCCATCCCTCCCACCCATTTTTATTCACATTTCTTTTTTTTTAATTCCCACCCCAATTTATTTTTAAATCATAAAATATATATTTTAAATCTGTTCATATTTTAAAATATTTACAGGAAAAGTTCCTTCTGTTGAGGTCATGAGGAGTCTGTACAAGGAGAGGGTGGAGGGGGATAGAGGTGAAAATAGCTTCGTTCCGTGGCAGGAGACGGAGGGCAGCTTTCTTCTGCTGACATGTACTGACTGCGAGGTGTAGGTGGAGGGGGATATGGGTCTGAGTCTGAATTTAAATCTATATAGTATTTGTTGGCCTTCCATCGACTAGTAGTATAGTCACTGTCACAAACATCTGTGCTGCATGGGGTTGTGGGTGGAGCTATCCCTCGTATAAGGTATGGCCTGCAAAAAAAAAAAAAAAAAAAAAGGCACATGCATTAGTTGCAGTCTGAGGAAAAAAGAAAGAAAAAGGAGGAGACTGAAAATGAACAGCTCTGTGTCCTCAGCCAAGATGCCTGCTCGTTAATACTATGTGAGCCTTAATTCAAGTTTTCGTAGGAACCCAACAAGAAGTACCTGAACTGTGTTAAATCTGAATGGCACAACTACCCTCAGCCAGCAGTGCATTCTTCCAGCCCCTGATCAGCCAGAGGAGACCACCAGGACCATTTAGCCCAGTCACTAACAAATAGTTTGACTCATCAAAGAGTTTTAAGATAAGCTTGAGGAACTGAACAGAAAACACCAACCTTGTCTATACAGGATGCTAAGTGACTGTTACATAGCAATATAACCTATATATATTGCATTATTACTCAGCAACACTGTATTGAAAGGTGCTAAACCCTGTTGTGTCAAAATAAGAACACACAGCCAATGTTTAACATCAAAACTGGCATAACCTCCATTTGAATGGTCATTTATTATGACAGGGAAAAGTTTTTTTAAACAAGGTAAAGTCTGAACAAGAACACTTTGCTTAAGATCCAAAACTAAAGGACAGATCAACAGAAGATTTATCAAACCTTTTTATCTGAGCTGTACCTGTAAGATCTCGTGGTTGAAGGAATGTTTGAGGAATAAAACATCTCTGCATTATACAGGGAGCGATCGGTAGCTGGGGAAGGAGGTGGGTTCAAGATCTAGGAAGAACAGGAAAAAGCAGTGTGAAAGTTTGGGTTAGTTATACAAGTCTACTTATTTTGAAAATATTATTTATGCCTTCATCCTGTCACTCATCCTTATTTTAAGTTTCCTCTCCTTGCTGCTTGGGTGGGTTAATGAATTTTTAAAGATCACGGAAGTTCATTATGAGACTTCACTCTGGGCTTAGGTACACTGCAGGCCTTCAAAGTTCTCACAGTACAGGGAATTTTCTTCCTTGCTGCATCCATTATTACGCTGGAAGGCTGAGGTAAAGCTGGAAATTAGACCCAGATTTGGTCCATCTCAATGCACTTCCTTGGACATAAGGACTGATACCATCCTCAGCAGATGCTAATGGGAAATAAAGTCTGTTCCACTCTCAGCCCCTGAACATACCCAGTCAATAGTAGGGTCAGGAGGCCAAGTTCCTTTACTATAACTAATACAACTCCATCCTTTTCACTGTCATTCTGTAAACATATCATTTGGCACAGTTCACAATGCAAAAAGCCTAAAAGCTAAAAAATAGTTATAGCCTGCCCTAGCCTGTGTGTACATACACATAGTTGCTGGTAACCCTCACACTAGGAAAACAGTTTATTATGCTTCAGAATCCTTTAGGATTCTTCCTCTAGCAGGAAGCAGAACCCCTGACATGGCCAGCGGGACATTGGCCTAAAAACAAGGAGAGAGCTTCATCCCCTCCAATGTGGAAAATTACAACATTACTGTTAATGGTAGGGCCTTGCTACTGATGAGAGCATCTTGTACACAGCCTGTCCTGGGCATTCTGCCAACCCATGGCCTGCCACAGTGACCATGATAGCATCCTATTCTCTCATAATAATACTGTAAAATCACTGGCGTGGAGATCATTGTTTTGGTCTTCACTGTGCAGCATCTAGCAAAATGATTCCTGGCCATTGAGTTGAGCTCATTGTTACTAATACTGACAAGCCTTGCATCCAGATTCATGTGAGGGGAGACAAGCTTGAATACCACCCATTGCCAGCTGTGGGGAATGATGAGTAATTGCCCCAAGAGTATCTTCCAGAAATCCTCTTCCTTGGAGGAACACTGCATGCTGCTTCTGGATTCTCTCCTACTAGCACCCTGAGCTGCATCAACACCACTTCACGTTCAGATTAAATACAGCTAACGAAGTATCAGCCAGGATGCCTGTGGCCAGGTTTTCAGGTATGTAAACTGGCATAACTCCATTGACATAAATTCTTTCCTTGTCTCTATTCACTGTACCATCTCTCAGTACCATTAAGATGTGTTAAACAAAACATAAAAGCCAAGACAACTAGATGCTCAGATCTCTCCTTTTTATTATTAACGTAAGCTGGGTAATTAGCTACCAGGTAGAACTGACCAAAATATTTGGATTAAGCAGTAACTTTAATGTAACAAAGCCCTTGCAACAGAAGAATCCAGCATCCCTTTTCTGAAGGAAAGGCTGATATCACCCCTGCAGGTGCTGGCTAACATAGCCTGGAGTGGGAAGTGTGGAAGAAGAATTCCCAGTAACAGTCAGATTAGCTTAGGCCAGAAGTCTAGCAGAAGAGTTGATCTTTTGGCCAATACAGATCCCACAGAATGGCGCAGCCAGATCAGCTCTTGGGCTTCTTTCCTCTTTCACAATTTATTCAGGTAAGGTTTTCTTAATATAAATTCAGCTAAGTTTTTTCTGTTCATCCTTTTTAGTGTGGCACTGACACATTAATCAGGTACTAGCATGAAATTGTTCAGCATGTTACAGAGACACCAGTGAAGCATTAGACAAGCTAAATTAGGAGGGCTGCTGAGTTCCAAACATCTGCTAGCTGCAACTAGCTTCTTGATGGCTTCATTGAGAAGGTAATGTGAGAAATAAGTAACGAATTTTACCTTATTAATAGATAAGCTCACAAGCCTCTCTTTTCCACCTTTGTCCTTCTTAAAGGGGAGAGAGAGCACATTTGCCACTGGTCAAAACACTGTCAATCAAAATGCCCATACATAGCATAACCATTTACATGTAAACACAAATGCACATATAGCCACATAATATGTGGGCTCCTGATTAAATACTACTGAAAAATCACATCAATAGCTAGCAGATTGACTCTGCAAGCTTGTGTGAACAGATGAGTGAATGTATGTATTGCTCAGAAGCACTAAGGAAAAAAACCTGTCATATGGCAAAATACTGGCAAACAGTAACCTTTGTATGTCTCTCCCACATATTCTTAGAGAATCATTTCCATTCATACTATATATCTTTGAATTCATGAAACTCTGATATGGGGACTAAAATTCTGTCACTTCCAACAGGTAAAAGCCAGAAATGGTGCTAAACTACAGCTGAGAAAACCCAAGCAAAGTAACCTCTGCTGGTACCAGTGTTTTCTCCCAGTGCACGCACTTGGTTTTCTGAATCCACAATTGACACTATCTGAACAGCAAGCCAAGCTTATTTCTTATGCATTTGCATTTCAGTCCTGTCACACCTTGTTTGTCTTTTTATTCCATGTGTGCCTGCAGCATTATGCAGTGCAAAATGTCATTGGGCCACTGACATCAGAGTTTACAAAGAACAAAAGAGGTGGCATCTCCAAGGGAGTCAAGACAGAAGAACAGAAGTGCCCAGGAACAACCCAGCTAAGTATCGCTCTAATAACAAAACATTTTAGACACCATATAGCATTGTGTAAGCCTGATGAACTACAACAAAGCCCTTTTGTGAAGTTCAATGGGTGTCGGACTGGGCCTGTGTATCATAAACAGTAACACCCAAGAACAACTGTTATTAACATTCTATTTAGTAGCACGAATTTTCATCTTCCTTTTCTTTAGAAGTGGGAGATATCTAACTTACAGGTATATTTTCAAGACATACCTGTGGGTAGAAAGTGGCTTTAGTGCTGGATGAGCTACTTGAAGAGGCTCCAGTAACATGGTTTCTGTCATATAAGGGGGCACCACTGCTTCCTCCCATGAGACTCATGGAACTAATCATGGACTTCCCACAAGAGATGCCTGCAGTGAGACAGAGAGGAAAACACGGTTAGGTAAACCACAATTTTATCTACCAATACAAAACAGAAAACAAATCCACAGCTTGGTAAACCTGTGCAATGCTACTGGTTGTCACTTTGGGAAGTGTTTTATGCAAAAACTTCAGGATTACAAGGAACAAAATATTTTGTAAAGAAAACATCTCGCCCCTAGACCACCTATTGTCTCACTGCAGCACCGAACTCCTTACAACCTGCTCTCACACTCTGTTGAGAAAGGAATCTCCAGAACAGTTGGTCCAAACTTTTCACCCAAATAATTAACTAAGAAATTTTCCAGTTAAACAAAATCAGGCATTTGCAAAAAAAAGCATTATGCATTGCGCAAGAAAAAACAACCTAGAGACCTCCAAAGTTTTCATTTCCATCCAAAGAAATTCAATTGCAAGTACGTGAACAACAGCAAAAAATAATTATTTTTATTGAAAAAGATCACTGCTTAAACTGAAAATCAGCAGAGGCTAAAGGAAGGAAACCTGGGTGACAAGAAAAGGGAAGACAACATTCTCCAATCTGTTTTACTCCAATATACACTTAAATCAGATGATATATTTTCAGCTTCTTCCTGTCAGACTATTCAGTGCTAATGGAAGTGTTTAGTTTGGGAAGTTTTCAGATATTTTTCAGATGCACGAAATATTTATTACAAAGCAGAATAACTCTATTTGTGATCATGATTCATGACTATTTATCTTTTTTGGAAATGCCACGGTATTAGGAACCTATCTTTTCTTTAGAATTAACATCAATGGTAATATTTGCAGCTGTTTTAACTTGTCATAGCAATACAGATTATAAAAAACTAACAAATACGAATGAGAATCAGATTGACAGCTTAGTTTAGCACCAACAGAGGTACAGACGAAAACCACCGATACTTGCTTTAATTAAAAAGCTTGAGTGTGAAGTCCAGTTTAAAACACCACTGCAAAGATTTCACCTGCAATGATTTCATCCTCAAATTTTATTTCCTACCACAAAAAAACCTCTCGATAGCCATAAAACCATAATTTAAGCAGGAACAGCTGACCACAGTCATTGAAGTGCGAGAAAGGCAAAACCTAAGTTGTATCTGGCTATCTTCAAAGCCATGGCTAGAAGAAAACAACAATTAGCACATCTCAAAAACTTGTTTAATATGAAGAAGTGCCACATCTTTTAATTTGTCTTAAAGTGTATCATCTATCTGATTTTCAGCTGACATGAAAAGCAGACTCCAAGCACTCCAAAGTATGGATTTCTTGTATTCTGACCCTGCCTGGCAGGTTTACAGGTGAACGTTTACTTTCCAGCTTCCTGAACAATATGAAGAGATAGTCTTTCTTCTCAGGCTTTGTAGTTAAGAGTTTGCTATTTCCTCTATGAAAAGTATATTTTACATTTGTAAAATAATTTCAGGTACATCATTTAAGTGTTTACTTTGATGTCTGTATGAGGTTTCTGGGTTCTTATCTATTAGCTGAATATCCTGAGCTTTTATGTATACTTCAAGCCCTCCTTCGATCTCAGCATCGTAGCTGCATGCACTTCTCTGAATGGATGCTTTGAGTCCTTTGGAAGGTAGAGAAGCTTTGCTGTTTTACAGATGAAGGACTGAGACGCAGAGAGAATAAGTAGTTTGTTCAAAAGCAAACAGGGAAGCTGTCTCAGAGATGGGCTAAACCAAAGGGGATGTTTTCATTACACTTCAGGCAATGAGCAGCCAGACTACAAAACCACACCCAGACTAAGCAGTGTTCTTCCACATTTGCTGTTTTAACTTTGGGGAGGGAGGTTTATCCCCTGGGGTTTTTTTTATTATACTAAACTAAGCTGCTTCACTTCTTTCCTCTGCTTCTTTCCACTGTGGAATAACTTACCCATCCTGAGCAGACAGGACAAAACTGTGTAAAGACCTTTGATGGACAGGACAGAAACAAGGACATCTGAGTACAAGACAAAGAACAATTCAACAAAGCTCTCACTAGAATGCTGAATGGCACATGCATTATTAGTTTCCAATATTGCACATGGTTCACTACTCTTCATAGTGTTTTGCAGGCCTTAGGTAGGAAGTAGTATGCAAAACCCAGGCTTTATTACATCAGAATGAACTATTTAAAGAGGATGTTTTCACTGGAAAAATACTGTAGATTTTCTATCAAAAAGATAGATACCTGTCCAGATGCAGCCTAGCACAAAAATTACATTTGAAAGTCTGGCAAGATGCCTATGAAATGCATCTAATAGTTTTTGCATATCTGATCCAAATGAGCAGATCAACAACATCTAATTTCTGCTCTTTGAAAACTCCGCATCTAGCACTCCAAATCCAGACAATGTAATGGTACTGATTAGATGCAAAGTCCTTACCATCCTTACCAGTAAAAGTGCCGTGTTGAGAACTTCCTGGAGCAATAAAATTAAGAGGGACATGAGGGGTGCCACTGACATACTCATGTGGAAAAGGACTATTGGGCCCGGCATAGCGCTGACACACCACTCGCTGGCAAACAAAGTACATTCCTCCCATGACAAAAAGTGACAGTATTATACCAATGACAGGACCGATGGCACTACTGTGTGGCTGTGACTCATCTGAGGCTGGCTTTGTTTTTTCTGGAAAAAAAGGAGAAAAAAAAAAGGAGGTCATTAAACATGGGGCAATATATATGTTGCTGTCCTGGAACTTGTGCAGCAAATCAGTCAGCTCACAGTCATTCACAGTGTCTTTGAAAGTACCTGCACCAAACTCAGGCATCTATAACTCCATATATTCCGATTCAATGCACAAGGCTTCATGCTTCCTCTCCCCCTCCATATACATAAAGCAGTATTAGCAAGGTACTCTCCTTCCTGTCTAGCAATTAATCTCATAACATGATTACTTATCATCTTGATATAACAACAGCCTAGAAAGTTTCTTCCCCCCAACAAAGTCTACAGGTTAAGGATATAGGACATTTATAAACATGAAATCCTTAATCAGAGAGTAATCTGCTTTCTCAAAAGCCATTTGGGCTAGCAATAACATTAAAAAATTAAAAGATTTTACCAGTAGGGAAGCTACCATATGTATTAAGCAGTGGATTTCTTCCTAGCTAATATAGGCCTTAATATAGAATACTTTTCCTTTCTAAAATATGACTTGCTTTCTAAAGAACACCTTACAAATTGGAAGGAAAACACAATCCAGAATATCTCAAATACTTTCGACTTCTTACTTCTTTTTCCCCTATTGTATTGAGTTTGTGTGGCAAAGTTTTGGTAGCAGGCAGGCTATAGGGGTGGCTTCTGTGAGAAGCTGCTAGAACCTTCCCCTATGTCCAACACCAGCCGGCTCCAAGACAAACCTGCCGCTGGCCAACGCCAAGCCAATCAGCGATGGTGGTAGCACCTCTGTGATAACATATTTAAGAATGGGAAAAAAAGTTTCTGTGCAATAGCAATTGCAGCCAGAGAGAGGAGTGAGAATATGTGAGAGAAACAACTATGTAGACACCAAGAAGCACTAAAGCACCAAGTGAAGAAGAAGGGGAAGGAGGTGCTCCAGGCGCCAGAGCAGAGATGATTCCCCTGCAGCCCGTGGTGAAGGCCATGGTGAGACAGGCTGTCCCCCTGCAGCCCACGGACGTTAATGGTGGAGCAGATATCCACTTGTAGCCCGTGGAGGACTCTACGTAGGACAGGTGGATGCCTGAAGGAGGCTGTGACCCTGTGGGAAGCCTGCATTGGAGCAGGCTCCTGGCAGGACCTGTGGAGACAGAGGAGCCCACACTGCAGCCCATGGGAAGGACTCACATTGGAGAAGCTCGTGAAGGAGCGGCAGAAACAACGTGTGATGAACTGACCACAACCCCCATTCCCTGTCCCCTGTGCCACCAGTTGGGTGGAAGTAGAGAACTCGGGCGTAAAGTTAAGCCCGGGAAGAAGGCAGGGGTGGGGGGAAGGTGTTTTAAGATTTAGTTTTTATTTTTTCATTACCTTCCTCTAGTTTGATTGGTAATAAGTTAAACTAATTTCCCCAAGTTGAGTCTGTTTTGCCCGTGATGGTAATTGGTGAATGATCTCTCCCTGCCCTTATCTTGACCCACAAGCCTTTCATTATATTTTCTCTCCCCTGTCCAGCTGAGGAGGGGAGTGATAGAGCAGCTTTGGTGGGCACCTGGCATCCAGCCAGGGTCAACCCACCACACCTATATAGTCCAATGTTAAATAATAAAAAGCGCTGCAGTATTTGAGATGAGCTATGTATCATATCTCCCCCGATTATGGGTTACGCATTCAAACTTCTTGCCAAAATAAACCTGACACCTCTATGTTTTTCGCATATGTGACATTCTTAAGTGAATATGATTTTTTTCCATGTGATTCACACAACATTTTTAATTTTCTTTTTTTACATACACAAATATATATATTCATAAAGTGAAAACATCAAAATAAACTTGGCCAAAGGCTATCAATTTTACATGTTCAGATCAAACTATGAACCCCTTAATGAAGTTCTAAGAAGTGAAACAGTTCATGTAAGATTCCAGCCTTCACTCCATAAAATTTTTCTCCAGTGGTTCTGGTTTCATTCCCTTCAGTGGAAGAGAATGAAAAACAACTGAAATTTGAGAAGGAAGATAAAGGAAATACAAAGATCTACCAATAAACTCTTAACAGCTCAGCATCAAGAGCTCATTTCTGTTTTAAAGTCTTTATCTACTTTTCACACTTATTAGTGCATGACAGCTTTTATGTCAGCTAAGGCTCTAACTTTCAAAAAGTCAGATTAGTTCAGATATGATACCAGAAAAAAACAGAGCCAAAATTAAGACATGTTGCCAAATTAGCTAATTTAAAACACAAAATTCTCATTTTGGTTAAACCTAGCTTCTTTTGACTGCAAGATCCTTATCTAGAAAGCAACAATCACTTTTATTCCCTACTCGTCTTCTTCCCCTCAGTCAAGCAAGAAACCACAGAATGCTCTGTTCCACAAAGAGACTCCAGAGGAGACAGTCTTATGTCTACATAAAGACACATTTAAATCAGTTAAGACCTAATTACAGGACTGGACCCAAAGTGCAAACAGGAAACAGCTGCAGTAACTTGGCAGCACAAAAGTTTGCCAAGTGCACAAAGAAAAACTAAAAAAAAAAAAAAAAAAAAAAAAGGAAGAAGTGGCTTTACATTATCCAGGGAATTGGGGAACTGGGTGAGAGCTGAGAGATAAATGCAAGATGTGGGACAAGCATGAGGAGCATGTTCAGTCTGAAACTTCCAACAGGAGAGCTAAACTTTTTTTGTCACCATTCTTTTAACCTTTTCTCTTCACCACTTGGGCTCCTTTCAGCACTCTTGCTCATGAAATACACTTTTCCTTGCTGTATCCGCTGTGAGGATGGAAGGAAGAAACAAGGTTACCCTGACCAGACCTGGTGACCCCTCCTCTCATCCCAGCAGTGGCACAGCTTCTGACAACTGGTGCTTCAAAACCTGACAAGACTCTAAGATATTAAAAACCTCACAATTAGCCAAGGTCCTATAGGCAACATTATTAAGCAACGTGCAGCATTTCTCTACACAAACTTAACACAAGGTATTTGTTCAGAATGAATTACTGACAGATCAGCACATCCATTTGCTTTTGTTCTATTTTGCTAAACCACTTGTGAGCTACTAAATGCTCCCTTTATCTGCCCCATTGCCTGAAAACTTCATGCACCAGTCACCCCAATGGTGCAAAAAGAGGGAAATTGCAAGCAGAGCACAAGTAAGTGGATTTTACTGTCCACTTCGGACTGCAAAATAACAGACCCTGCTAAGGACTAATACAACAACTGTCATTGGCATGCCTACCTACTGCCGTGAGATTTTGCCCAGAAAAATCAAGGTATTTCCTTATATTCTTTTCCTACCTGCTCTTTAAGAGACTAGATTGTGGTCTCTTGTGGACACTTGCTCATTGCATGCTAGTTCCTCCAGATAACTAGCCTCCAGCTTGACCCTGTAATTGCAGTGGATAGGGCTGCACATTTTTAAAAGCCACCCCAAGCTTAGCAGCAGCTCTGCAAGTTCCAAGGTACTGAGCATAGTAGAATCAGGTCCCCCTAGGTATAGATCTGAAGGCCCATCTAAACAAGGCAGTGTTGTAGCCCATACAGCATTTTAGAACTAGCTTGAAGTAACAGTGGGATTTCAGTTCATCTTCGCTACTGCTGTTCCTGCATTACCTGGAA
This sequence comes from Theristicus caerulescens, assembly GCA_020745775.1. Taxonomy (NCBI): domain Eukaryota; kingdom Metazoa; phylum Chordata; class Aves; order Pelecaniformes; family Threskiornithidae; genus Theristicus; species Theristicus caerulescens. The sequence continues at coordinate 21,434,817 of CM036564.1, read as the reverse complement.
TAATAGCATTACAGCATTTCTACACCATGCTGCAAGCTCACACTCTTTTGCAGGACATTACACCTGAACGTAGCGCTTGAATCTCAAGGAAAGACATCTCACCACACATAAGCTCATCAGAACCATCAATGCAATCTGGAAAGGAGTCACACTGTTGCTTCAGGAGGATGCACTGGCCGCTTGCACATCGGAACTGATTGGGTAGACAAACTGCTGCACAGAAAGAAAGAAAAGATTAAGAACTACTTGCATGGGAGCATTTCAGCACCTTAAGAAAACCAAAAGAAGTGAGACATGAAGCCACAGTGCATTTTATATTATGACCAGGTAGGCACCAGAACACCTGCTTTGCTGCTGTAGGTAAAATGCAAGTCTGCATGTCTCCAATTCTTCCTTCTTGTTGTTATACATCCTACTCAGTGGGGCTAAAATAAAATTCTGATCCCAGTAACTCCCCATCCTCTGTCAAATCAGTCCTGTTGGGGCAAAACTGGGATCAAATCAGCAAGAATCTCTTACAATAACTAAGAAAGAGTAGCTGATCACCTGACATGGTAACAAAATGTAGTAACTTGGCATATTATAAAACCTTATATAGTCTATATTATCATATGCAGCCCTGTATAATACAACCTTGCTAAATAACTGCTAAATTTCTTATCTATATTCAGAAGTCTCTGTTTCAGCAACAAGGACTTATTAACCAACTTTGGAATCTCCATCAAGTCAGAGCATATTAAATGATGAGTAAAGAGACTGTCTTATGAGGGCTAGTAACCAGAAATCCTGGAAGGTTCACAGTATAGGTTATTCAATGCAAAAAGAAGAAAGGTTCTTTTCTTCTGGAGGAGAAGATCCACATTCATGTTTTGGATCACAACACTGGTGGTGGTGTGAAGTGGACCTCCTGAATAGCCATACTTACTTTGCCACGGTCCAGTTTGCAGAGCAGTTCTCATGTAAGAGAACTTAATTATCTACGGAAAAAAAAAAAACTTAGCTAGAATTTCAAATGCATCAGCTCCTGATTTGGACTGTTGTGCCCCCAGTAAGTTGGGTGCAGCTCCACAAGGTCCTACAGCTCATACAAAACACACACATGTTGATAGAAGGCTCTAAAAGCATCTAGAACTCCCACCACACCACTTAGGTTCTTGCGCTATGAGAAGGGCCAAGTTCTGTGTGCGCCTTCCTACTTGTCAATGACTGCCAGCCCTCTACTTATTGTTGTAACTGTCTGCTGCTCCTTCGTCTTCCATCAAGACTTCTGTCTTAATATCCTTTCACTTCTTACGTGCCATATTTTCTGTTGCTGTCCTGCCTTGTTGGACATCTTGTTTCTTCTTGATCCAGCAATGGACAACTTGGAGCACTGAACCTGTGTTGTACAGCAGATGAAGTTTCTTCAGTGGCATGGTAATCCAGTTGCGATATCAAGAGACTGTTAACCTTGTGACTTCCACTGGGTATGAGAGGACCAGCTAGCAGTGCCGCAACAAATTCCAGAAGATGAACGCCACCATCTTGAAGATGTGAGGCAAGAACCACGAACATATCCAGGGACATTTCTTTGGCCACTTCCAGTCATAGTTTGCAACCCCCATGCCAATGCTTCAGATTCAACTCTCCAAAAGCATGCCTTGGGACACCAGGGGACAGAAGTGGCTTCTGATAGAATCAAGGCATTGCACTCAGACCTATGGAAAGGCAGTGATTATCACTGCTCTGACCAGAAGGCAAGTCCTCTGATGCATAAGGTAGAGTAGAAAAGTTCTGTTAAGAAAAGTTCAGTTGGCCTCACCACCTTAACAAACCTCATATAAAGAACAAGAATGTACTATACGCCACCTTCCCTTCCCCAAACACAGTGGGTTATAGGCTGACACATGCTAAAGGATGAGAAAGGCCTATCAGTTTTATTTTTCTTAGGAACCCACTCAGGCCTTGGCCTTTAAAGATTCCTGAGGACTACAGAGGCCACGTTTGCTACATCTTCCAGTTTAACCCTGGACACTGAGTATGTTCATAGCCCTTCTAGGGAAGTGTCAGACAGCATCCTGGACAAAAGTCTAGTCTTGGGTGGCCCAAGTGCTTGCAGAGGACTAGGCACACAACCACTGAGCATTCAACCTCTGAAAAAACATATCTTCAACTATTCTAGACCAGATGGTAAGGCTCATCTGTGCCCTTAAAGGGACTGTGCAGGGCAAGGCAGGTGCCTACAGTTCATATGGTGCCAGGAACATTGGCATTAAGTTTGCTTAGCAGTGCCCACCATTTCACAGGGAGATGACCAAATGCACATTCCACTTTGACTCTGTGTGTGGGTAATGGCACTGTTACACTGCATCTGGGCTCCATGGTGGACAAAGCAGAGCCTCTTGATGAAGCAGCACAGGTAGTAAGTACCACCTCCCACAAGAAATACAGGAATTTGGACATGGCTGATCCTCTTCTTGTTTGCAAAGAAAGTACTGGTGTTCTGGTGCCCAGACTCAGAGTTTCAGAAGATATTGCAAATCCACAAAATTGCTCATTGAAATGTCCACAAAAATCTACCCTGCTGGCCCAGTGGCAATGGTTAGCCACTGAGTGGGTAGAGCCAAGGGTCCTCAGGCTTCACAGGGCAAGAGTCATGCTACCAAATAGGCTCCTGAAATTTTGTACAGCAATAAGAAGCCATGGTGCCAGCTCATAGTCAGGTGTCTGTTTCAGCTATGCCTTGATACTAGACACGGAACATGCAAGTTTTCCCATCAACCAAAGGATGATGCAAATGCACCTGTCCATGCTTCTCTCTTGGACCCAGATCCTAAGGCTGACTGCATTCAAAGAAGCTGCAGCAGCAAGAGTTCCTTGGATGTCATTCCACAGATTTCTCATAGAAAGGTACATCCAGGAGTATAAGCATCAGCTTGCCAAGAGTGAACTCTCAGAACACCCAATTCAGTCACAGGATTAAATCCACCTCTTCGTCCCTGTGGCACCTTGTACTGGCCACTGTCCGAAGGTGAAGGGGACACCATGGAAACAGTGCAAGCCAAAATGGTAATTATGCAGGAAAAAAAAGCATGTGGTAAGTTCTGCCAGTTTCTTTCCTGTTTTCATTCTGAATATGGATTAAAGATACTCTCTCCAACCTCCCCCATATCTATAGTTACGTGGTCAGCAATCTACATAGCTACAGAGAAGTTTAATTTGAGCAACAGAGTAAGAAAGAGGGAAAGAAAAACAGAATCAATGGATAGCTTAGTTAGGCTTATGGTTAAGGCTGTTTTTCCCCATTTGAAACTAAAAATACATATCTATCTCAAGAACAGTCAGAATCCCAAATCGATGCTTATGTTAGAACCTTGAGTTCAGGAAAATTAATCTTACTATCACAATCCACTTCATCAGATTTATCTTGGCAGTCAATTTCTCCATTACACCGCAAATGTGCGTCGATACACTGTCCTTTCTCACACTGGAACTGGGATGCAGAGCATATGGGGCAACTATCTTCATCGCTCTGGTCATCACACTCTGGAAATCCATCGCACCGCCATGCCATTGGGATACAGTCAATCTCTCCAGTTGCACAGGTAAACTGGTCTGGGGAACAAGTTGGAGGTTCTGGAGAAAGAGAAAACAAATCACATTTGTATATTCAATTTTAGCCCTTGCAACAGAGTAAAAATGTGATGGACTTTTTCAAGAAAAACACACTTATGCCTGGACTGAAGTTCTTCTGTGACAATATTAAGATTCCAGCAAAGAGGAAAACATGATTTTGCATAGGGAATGAAATTTTGCCAACTTCATAACAAAAACTGGATGCATGCTGATTGAAGGAGCTTGCTGTAGCAGCTGAGCACTGAACTAAGGACAGGAACTACAAATACTTACTTTGGCTCTAACAGCTACCTTTTGGAAGACACTGTCATACACATAAATTCAAATGAATACTCCATTTCTGATTGCAAACCACATTCTACACAATTCTAATCCCTGCAATTATATTAGCCTGGAACAATTCTTCATTAAAAAACCTGGCACATTGGGTTAACTGGCAATGAATACACCTAAAACATAAAACATCTGCTTCTACAGTATCTGTTTCTCTATTTTTCCAGTGGTTTCTCCACAAACAAATTTCCGAGTCAGATATGAATTAAAAAATATGAATGAGGAAAAAATATCCGTGAAGGCCTGTTAAACATTAAGCTAAGTCCTCTTGCTGGAAAGTCTCTGGGCTGCAGGTCAGTGAAGGTTCAGAGACTAGTCTGAGGAGCGCTGTAGGCCTGCCCTGATCTTACATTCTTTCACTACGGTCAGAGACAGAACACTGGACCTTGTGCACAGCCATTTTTATGTTTGTTGGACCTAAGAAAGCTGGGACTTCCTTCAAATTTGACTCTTCATGGACCCCAAGATCCTGGCATCAATACATTCCACATCCATATTGTTGCTCAAGTTGCAATCACACACTGATAGCATTAAGCAGCAGCTACAACCTCATGTAGAGATGCAACAATTATGCTGTAATAAGGCATTCATAGTGGCTTTCTTCAGAATGTCAAAAGACAAAGACAATCCAGATTAAGAATCTATTGCAAAAACTGCTCCTAATTCTTACATACAGCAAATTAGCACACACTTTTTCACCATTAGTATCAATGAAAGAAACAGTCAATGTGTGAGTCCCTTCAGTTGTTATTAGTAGCAGTTAGCTATGTTCAAAATGAGGGGGCCATCTCAAAACACCGCTGCAGCAAACAGAGAGATCTCCACTGATTTCAAAAGTTGCTGGCTCAAATCCCTGTGGCATAATTAAATCAGTTAACAGAGGCAGTCACTAGTCCCCACAGCTGCTGTTGCCAGCTAATGCTCTAAGCAGATGCTTTACCACTTGGATTAACAGAGTATCACATCATACTGTTAAGGGAGCAGCAGCTGCCCGAGCACTCACACACCATCCAGGGAGTCGCGCACACACCACCCGAGACTTTAACTGCTAGGACGGGAGTCCCTTCGCAGCGGGCAGCTCCACTGAGCTGACGCATGCCCCTTTTCAACTCCTTGCTCACACACACACACACCCCCTCAGGCGCTTTCTCTCCCCTCAGGCTCGACCCTAGGTTTCTCTGAAGCAGAGTCTCCGACATGATGTACGCCAGGTGAATTTATTGAGTGGTACAGCAGTGAAGAGCAGCTCGAGCTGGGTGCCTCCAGAGAGGGACCCTGAACAAAGAAATCCCTGGGCAATTATACTCTTACAGTCTAAGTTCCCTTCCCGTCATGTGACAGTTCAGTCCCATAGCAATATTTGGGTCTGGGGTCTTCTTGTTGCTTATTGGATCCTTTCCCAGTCTCCACGCAGGTCATTTCTTTTCTTATCTTGATTAGCTGCAGCTTCTGCTGATGGTTTCAGCTACCTTATCTTCCTGGCTTGCACCGGTTTCAGGGCCTTCCTTCATGTAGCTAAGTAAGAGTTCAGTGGTAGTACACGGTCAGTGTGTCTAGGTGAAAGTTCACAGCTTGCAGTCTAAGGCTTCAACAGGTCTTTGGATCGTTATTGGAGCTAAAAAATGACTTCTACAACAATACCCTGTCTATGACAACAATATTAAGCAAGCTGGAGGTGTGCTCTGACACGGGATGGTAACACTCCTCTGGCGACCCCATGAGCTTTTATTAACTTTCAGGCTCAGGAATGGACTTTACAAAGAACCCAGTATAAGGAAAGCTTCTCAGCTGTAACCAGTGACAAGACTTCTGTATGAGTATTTTTCTCCTGAGGGTGGCGTAGATCGTAGAGCTATGCACTTGCATGCAAACCATTTTTAAAGTGCTGCTGTCCTTCCTTCATTAGGGAGAAATGTTCAAGAATGGGACTCAAGTATAATCAAGAGCTTGAAAAACAAAATGCAAATAAAAATGCAAATGCATTTAATGTTTTGAAAATTTTACGACTTTTAAGTTTCTGATTTATGATTATTTGGTGTAGCAATATGAGAATTACAAATGAGGCCAGTGACCTGACAGCTGTAGGTAAGATAAAGGTGCCAGATACACACATTAAGATAATTCTTGAATTAAATTTTTATATTAGTGTGCTGTTTAGATAATTCAACAGACAGATTACTACTTCTGCATTTAGAGCCACATTTAATGTTGCATTATGGTTGCACTTGGCAGACACAAGCTTGCATTTAAAAACTTGTCAAGAGCATTCATAAGGGTACATGGACAAATGTTCTCCAGCCAAAATAGCTATTAATCTGTTTTGAAATACTGGCTATTGGCTGCTGCTACAGCAGACAAGACAGGTTAAAAAGCTGTTGCAGTCTTAGTGAAGAATTAGAATAAAAAAAACCACACTGAAATGGAGGCCCCTTAATTTTTAGATTTATAGCTGAAGATAACGAGTGGGACATAAGAATCTCTCGTTGGCCATGTTGTGCAACAACAGTACAGCAAGAAATATAAGTAGATTGATCCCCCCTCTGCCCCCCGTATTACTCTAAAACCGCATAGTGTGTTGTGGTCATGGGAAAGAAAACAGTTTATAATGGAAATGACTGTCTCATGGGAGGTCAGAGTTCAGCCAGAAAATGAAATACACAGCAAAATGAATACATAAAAAGAAGTCAAGAGGACTAACAGAGCCAAACGATTTAAGATATGACGTGTCCCAAAAATAAACAATGGGGTTTTGTTTTTAGTTCCCTCTGCAAGCGTAACGTAACAATTTTCAAAAAATCCTGGGATTGTGAAAGGGAAGTCTAAAGGAAAAGTCTACCATGTGGAAAGAGGAGAGCTACCCTAATTAAAAAGGATTGCAATGGAGCTTTTGGCCTACATTTCGTAACTAGACAGTACAGTGTTTCATGTTATGAGGCCAAATTCATTTGAAAGACTAGAGTGTCACACTGTGGGAATCATGCACCATTTCTGCTGCTAGGTCATCACGGGTTGATGCAACATCATCTTATAAGCAAAACCTGTCACATCATACAATTATAAAAATACAATTATAAATTATGTCCAAAAACTGAAGCAGAAAACAGCTGGTAGAAGTATCAAAGGTCAATTTAACACATGATGCAACACACCATGTGTAGAAAAACACTGTGTGTAAATCCACATTTTGGACTGGAATGCAACCTCAGCCCCCATCTGTTTTGATGTAAACTGCTTAGCAGTACTGTTAAACATAACTCACCTCCACACGTTAAGAGATTCTGTAGAAGCACAAGGTGCTCAGGGCATGAACATCTTGGAGTCCCATCCCCTTTGGCAATGCAGATGTGCGAACAGCCACCATTGTTACGGGAGCATGGATGCACAGCTGGAGAAACATACAGAAAACAATATTAGACAGCATACAAGAAATAACTACTCCTAGTTAGGGTAAACTCACAAAACCACTCACAAACCATTTCTGTTTGAGTAACCAAGATTTCATACCAATTAACAGGAAGATAAATGCAGGATTTTTCAGTTCAGAGCTCAAAAGCTGATTTACTGCTTCATGAGGACTACATTTCTCCCAGTCACAGTGATATGGAGACCTTTAAAGGACTTCTAAAAAGAATTTGGGAGCTCAGGTGAAGAGGAACGAGAAGGCAGATTTGAGAAGGTCGTATTTATAGCATACCTAGACATCCCACCTGCATTTCTAGGGTAGCCAGGAATCAAAAATTAACATACGTCATTGAGAATGCCAACCCCTAAAACCCTCAGGAAGTCTCCTTTAGTCTTAAAAGAGTTTTTAATATCTAGCCCCTCCACTTCCCTGTTACTCACAAAAGTGCTATATAAGCACACACAGTTGATTTTTTTTTTTTTTTTAAAGACAGGAAGCTACATGGTTGTGTTCCCAAATCAGTTACCCAGAAGCACTGAGTACCCGAGAGCTCCTAAAAGAATCACTCTAAATGAACATTAGGTGGATAAGAAACAGGCACAGAGAAGTGAGGTCACTGTCTGAGGACCCTAGCCCAAGAGAGTCAGAAGAGACCCAAGTCTCCTGCCTGCTTATTCAAACTGACAGCTGAGCATCTGCTGGAGCGATCTGTGGGGCTATAGCCTGTGTTATTTTTGATGCTGCTGAACAATGCATTCTTTACTACTAGTAAGGACTAAGAATTTCCACAGGGAAGAAATGGTATAGATATCATAATTTCTTTGCCAAAGTTGTCTTCCATCTGTTCAGGCTTCTCAGCACCCTGCTTTCACCTTTAACAAATTCATTAATTTAATACAGTGTTGGAGACACTACTGTTTGAGGTATGGGTTGCTAGCAGAAAAAGTGCATGCATGTATACTTGTGTGGGCATGCACACATGGGCATATGTATTTTTACTCCCCTGTTGTCACAGAAGTCACCTATGTAGGACAGTTTTCAGTTGCAAAAGGTGATTCCTTTCAGTGTGACTTAGAATAAACAGTACTCTTGCCATAAAAAATAAACATTTTTAAAAAAACACATGGGATATAAAGTAATCTTTTTTTTTAACAGTGCTGAGAATTAAAGAAAAATCTTTTTGCATCATTCAGTATTACCTTTGAAACACACGAAAAATATGAGAAATGGCACAGAAGAAGAAAAACTGAGTATTGTGAAAGAAAAAAGAACATCTGGATGAGGATTAGGACATAGAATCTGCTACAATTTAAATACTTACACTACCTTATTTGTAACAGCTTACCCACATAGGCAAGTTTGAAAATACTTTCAGCTATCACAGAAACTAATGTACATGGCATAGAGGGTTGCGAAGTGGAATAATTTCTTCTGAAAATTGAAGCATTATACACAAATGTGCCCTCCCTATATAAGACAACTCATCACAGGCAACAAAGTTTAAAGAGGCCACTGTCATTAGCCTTCTGTTTCCCACATCTTGTTTGTGCTTTTATATTCTCTTTTATATTCCTGTTAAGCAGGAGGAGCTGCAGGTTGTCACTTTGAGGAGTGCCTACTTTAAAAGGTTTCTGCGCTCTCCCTCAGACCACAGGAACTTGGACCACCAGTCCAGAAAAAGAAGGTCCTGCATTTGTGACACCTTTCAGAAGGGAGCACCTAAAATGGCTCTACTTCTGACAGAAGAGAAATTCCACATCCACAATAATTCATTGTAGAAGCTTCCTGACCATTCTCCCTCCCTCACTAGAGGCTTTTACATCATCGGTTGTGCTGAGTCAAACCAGTCATGCTTTACACAGGGGTCTGAAATCCCTGGAGAAAAGGCAAGTACAATCCTTTTCTTCCTTTTTAAAGGTTTTTCCAAGTCTTACTACTTGGTTGTACTTAAAAAATTAACAACCATAATTATAAGTAGCTTTCAGAGTGAATTCAATATCATGCGAGCTTGTACAAAGCAGGTAACTAAGTGCCATGAAATCACATATTCTCGCTGTGCAGAAATACTCCTCTAGACAAGAACAAGGAACTTGTTTCGCCTCCTCTTTTAGGATCCCTACTGGCCAAGTTGAAAGCAATCCATGGCTTACTTGAAGCCCACTGGGTAATGTTATTACAATATTCAGCTGGATGAGGACTTTGAGAGACAGTGACCAAGAGTGAGAGACATCAGATATTGAAATAAACTCACAGAATTCCTCCATATCAAGCTCTTCCACAGCATGAATGCCTGTTAGGTGAGCAATTCGGCCTTGAATTCTAGTCCTTTTGTACCCATTCATTTTCTCCACTCTCTCAATCATTTGTTGCTGACGATCAATCCAATACAAGTGATTCCCCAGCACAGTGAGTCCCATTGGTTGAAGGATGTTGGAGTCCTCCAGGGTCACGCGGTTAGCACCTGAGATCAACAAAAACAAAGACTAGTCTTACACCAGTCAACTTTTAACTAATTTCTTTAAAAAAAAAACCAACCAACCAAAACCAAACCCAGCCCAACTCTGAAAATAATTAGCTATAAGGCCATTGGCTTCATTTGTCTATGCAGACCAAGGCTCTGCTTGTTCAGCCTCATCTCCGGTAAATGCAACCAGTTGCCATGTCATGAGGGCAAGCAGATACAATACGAAACACTTGCATACACTGGCTGGTCAGCCAGCCATGATCAGCCTCATGTTGACATGCTCTGTTACGTGTAACTGTGTGCAGTCCCTAAAAGCCTGTGTCACTGATACAGACTCAGCTCTTGGGCCAAAATTTTTTACAATACATTCACACACCTAGCAGTACACTTTGTTGGAATCTACAAGCAAGAGTGAAATATAACCAATTAACTTCACTGCCATTACTCACAGAAAACACATTCATCATGCAAAGCAAGAGGCAAGTACACAAACCCTGTCATATGCTATATCACAACCACAGATATGATCACAAAGGAAAAGCTACCAACTTTCTACCAGCCACACTGCTATCTTCCCCTTCTCTTTTTTCTTCAGTAACCAATCAGAAAACCCAAACTCCAAGTAACTCAGTATGTTCTTATACAGGAACACTATCAAATGCTCAGGTTTTCTGCTCTAGAGAAATGTGTAAAAATCTGCTCTCAGCCAATGTGTAAAAATCAGGTTAAGTAAAAATGCATTTATGACTGCTTTTAACTTTAACTGCTTGCAGTCTTCTGTGTTCCACCCTAAACTTAGTGGCATTTAATTGTTGGTTTTGTTATGCTTGTGTAGGGTGAACAAGAGATTCCAAATTAATCTATTAATTCACAGAAACCACTTTAGGGCTGCGCATGCCTATGTATACTGGATATATTTGATTTTTAAAATGAGGAAACAAAATCATAACTTGGTGCTTCTTCTGCTCTCGTATTTCATTTTGGAATAAGGACCTTATGTCTGTTTGCATTTAAAAAACAAAACTTTTGAATATCTACACAAAATTAGATTATAGAACCTGGATACATAATAAAAATGCTATGAGCACTGGATTCAACTAATTTGCTGCATAAATTATGTAGAGCTCAGCCAAGCATAAGAATGTAACATTTATTTCAATTACAGATTCTAGTAGTTTTGCACATAAAATTACCACCTGCAATGACTCTTGCTTGACTGTCATGACAAACAGTGTACATTCAAATCAAATTCAGCTGTAGAGAGATCAGAAATTCTTGGACTTGCAATTGGGGTTTTAGTTCTTTAGCCCTTTCTTTTGTTTCCAAACCAATGAGGAAGACTTCTTTGTTTCATTCCACTTGCAGAAGAAATATGCATGAACTGTATGTGACAGTACAGTCCTGGTTGTAATCTGATGTGTCTATTATTGTACGCACTTCCAAGGTACCACGGGATTTTACTCTTGTAAAGAGTAAAAGAACAGAATAGATGCACCTGCACTAATTTCACTAAATGGGCACTAAACCTGACCCTTAGTACTACTCTCTAGCAGTGCAGCTCCTGAGATATTCTTTGTCTTCTCCTAAACAGGTCTTAAAATTTAGAAATACTAGGAAACATTTTGACAGAAGAAGATTCTCAGTGAACAAAGCACAGTTCAAAGTGTTCATTTGCCCTGCAACCTGCTGAGCACCCTTAGCTCCTATGAACTTCAGTGTCATTGGATTTTCAAAGACGACTGTCCTTTTTCCAGACTAAGCCTCACATTTTGACCCAAAAGCACAATTCTGAGCTGCATTCAAGATACCACAAGAATAGCAAAGCCTCATTTCAACTTGATATAAAGAAAAGTCCTTCTGCCTTCGTGATTTTTTAAGTGCTAAACTGCTCATCCACTTTCAGTGCATCTGAAAGTGCAGGTGCATCTATTCTGCTCTTTTACTCTTTACAAGAGTAAAATCCCGTGGTACCTTGGAAGTGCGTACAATAATAGACACATCAGATTACAACCAGGACTGTACTGTCACATACAGTTCATGCATATTTCTTCTGAAAGTGGAATGAAATAAAAGGCAAGCTGGTTTCCTGAAGGATATCCTGAAAGCATCCTGAAATCATGAACACATGAGGTATCAGGTGACACTTGCAAGCTAGCAATCCTGCAAGAATCCTAGCCTGTTTGAACAGCCTCCCAAATACAGGCCTAAAACAGGCTACATTTAATGTTTTTTGGGGGTGTACATCAAGCATCATCTTTTTTCTCCCTCATCTGCAAAAAGCTGAACATTGGTGATTTGGGAAGCTGCTGGAGATAACACTGGATAAGGTGATTAATCTACACTATAATTACGTTGGATTTGATCTTGAGTAAACGACGGTCAAAATTATTAATGAATAATTTTAAAAAGAGAGGCAAAGGGCACCTATAGCACAGGATAACACTATTAAATTGTTGTTTAGAAGAATGATCAAAATGAAAAACTCGATCTGAATAAATAAAAGGATATTTTCAACAGATATGGTTATAAAAAAGAAGAGAAAACATGTTACAGGTAAAGAAATGTTGAATTTCCATAGTAATTAAATACTTTGATTCCCAGAATGAAACAGATGTGTAGTCTTTTCAAGATGGAAATCAATAGTTAAATGTAAAGAACATTAAGCTGGAAGGACACGCAATTCCTCTATTTAGAAAATTCTAACTGAAAACAAAGCATGTTTTCACTGCAGCAATTTTATAGCTCTTCCAGTCACTTCAACAATAATATAAACCGCTACTTTTAAATTGACTGGTGTGGCACACAAGTTATTTGCAAATGGTTTATGAATGTCTAAAAAGCATCAACAACTCAAAAAATTCAAGAACCTTGTAAAGAAAACTGTTAGAAAGGTTTATAGTTCTTTCATCCCTCTCTGAAAGTTAAGCGTTAGACATCTGAGGTTATTCCATGATTTAGCAGGATGCTGTTAATTGGGGTGTAGTGCAAGCTTCAGAAACCTCCATAACCATGCCGTCTCCCCAAGCCTATGAGGGAATAAGGTTGTCAAGACCAGTCTAATTGGCACGAAGGATGCTATACACAATTTTGGTCAAATTTATTTAGCAGCCTCAATTACGCTAAAATCCTTTTGCTAATATATGCCCATTTTAAAGTGTTTTGCTTAGAAAATACTTTCTAGAGAATCTAATTCAAGCCAACATAACTTGGCTGCCAAATTTCTTCTGAAGTTGTGATGCAAGACTGCAAAATATTTTAAAATAAAAATATGCTGTTAACTCATTTAAAAAATCAACAGCTCAGTGAATCAAATTACAGTGAGCTCAGCTGGATCAAATACAACCATAGTTTTCTGGCTACATGATACATATCCTCTAGTTAATTAACATTGTTTTCTTTTAATCCTGTAGCCTTCCCCTGCTTTTATCTTACCTATAGGGTTTGATTCTTTAGCTGTGACCCCATCAAATTAATGTGCACTAAAAGCTTTGGTTCAATTTTAACCAGAGAAAGTTTAGTTTTCCCGTAAAAAGATCCAAAGAATTGGATTAAAATATCTATCCAGTATGCAAACACATGCTTACATAGAGTTTTAATGTCACAAAAAGGAAGAATGAGTGCAAAGGAAGCTGCAAACATAGGACACAACTACCAGCACGTGATGGCCTAGCTTCTGATTTATTCATATATCAGTTTACCTGAGTCCTATTGTCAGGTCTTATTCATTCAAGACTTACATCTAAAACAATAATAAACAGACTCCTCTGCATTTTATGCTGTACTATGCAAGGACACAGTCCATCTTCCAACCTGTAACATGACAAGCAAGAAGCACCTGCCCCCTGCCTGCCCCCATCTGCCAGCTGTGACTCAACTTTGCACGTGTGCTAAATCGAAGGGGAAAAAATGATGCTTATGTACATACAAATAGAAGACCTAGGCATAGCTAGGTCCACTGTATGCTACAGTTTCATTAAGTAATATGGCTTCCTATTACATAGGGACCACCTTTTTATCAGTATTAGCACTAGTTATTGATCCCATCCCCCCTTCTCAATTCATTAACTTCTCCCTGGTACATTACCCCTCTCCCAAACCATATGATTTCCACCTAATCTTCTTTGGTGCCTCTTCTCTCCCTCTTGCATTTGTGGATACCTGCATGATATGCTGCTTTTCCATCTTGTCCTTTTACTTTTGGATTTTCTCCTACAGCACTTCTCCTTTCATCACTAGACAAAACCCTCTCAGTATCTCTGATGCATTTTGTGTTATGTGTTGCACTCTGTCAACCTTTGCTTCTCAAACATGGGTTGTTTCACAGGTCAAGTCTTGTCTCCCTCCTATCTTCTTTTCCCCTACAAATTTTAGTAGGTTCTCTGACGCCTATCCTGGATTGAACGTTTTGTGGTTACACAGGCAGTTTGACAATACCCCCCCATCCAGCTTGCTAACTATGAAAAACATGGGCTGCTTTACCTTCCCTGCTACAGCTTCATGTTTTTATCCCCTCTCTGGCAGAAGAGACCCTAGTCTGACCTTGAATCAGTTTTAGGTGCTCAAAAGTGAACTGTACTCGTAAAAAAGTGAACAACTTTCTCCTGTTTTAGTTCATTGACTCACTACAACACAAGGGAAGGATGTGACTACATGGCAAGAAAAGCCACCAAAAATTGGAGAATCAGCCTTGTATGGCAGATGCCAATCCCTAGAACAGCTCAGCTTCTACTCCCTTACAGTAGTTCACTTCTCTCTGCACTTCCTTTAGGAGGTTCATTTCTTGATACATGGATGATGATGAGAGAACAAATCATGAGTCAGAAAGTAGGGCCATTGGATCCTCTGTGCTATACTGGTCACCAGATGAGCGAGCCCATTTCTCCACTTCTTCAGCACTATCAAGTGCTTTTAAGAGTTAATGATGAACAGTGCTCTCTAAGATCCATGTGGTGCTATTGCTATGGATGTGGAGTAATGCTTCATTTTATGGGAAAACTGCAATGAGTTGACATCTCTCCACTGTTTTGTAACACCAGTATTCCATATGAGCTGTCTTATCATCTGTCGTAGAAGAAAGCCATTCCCCTTCCTTCTGTTTGTTTTTCAAGCTACCTTGATTTACTAAGCTGTAAACTCCAGAGAAAGAAAAAGAGTTATGCAAACTTTTCAAACCATAAGGGGAAAAAAAGGGCATGGGTGAAGCAATTTAGGGGTTCCATGACTGGCAACACCTACTTAAACCTGATCTTGCACAAGTTGCTTTCAGAACATATCAAAAGTCAAATGGCTCTCTTGGAGGGTGACAATCATTACAGCCATGTTTATTCCAATCACATCAAAGATGGGAGCCCACCAGCAATTGTTATCTGTGACTGCCTACACAGAACTGGCAACAGTGGAGCTAGAAGTTACTGGGGTAACAGTACTGGTCCTATACATACACACACTTCGCTGCAAGTGTTTAACTGCACGCCACATACCTGACAAGTCACAGCTTTCGATACGTTTCAAATCTGCATCAACCCAGAAAAGCTTTCCAAGTTTGTTGTCAATCACCAGTGCTACCGGTCGGATCAACCCAGTTGTAAAAAGCACTTCTCTCTCTGTGCCGTCAAGGGCTGCACGCTCAATCTTGGGAGCTCGCTCTTGCATGTTGGTGAAGTACATGTACCTGAGAACAAAGACACCAGCTGCTTAACTGAGAGCTTCAGAAGGGAGGCAACTCACCTTTGCACCCAGGTTCTACATTGTAAGTGGGAATGGTTTACACAGGGATGACCATGATGACCATTGCTCCCAGCTGCAAAGATCCAGATCTGTCAGCTGCAGAACCCCAAACACTTGCTAACTGGCATATTGAGATAGCCTGAAGTTAATAGCATTTGTCCTTACTATACCAGGCCGTAAAATGCCTCAGCACTCAGCACTGCTGAGCTGGCAGCACTGGCGCTGCAGTGGAGGGGGGGTTGTAAGAGACTAGCACAGACTTTCTACAACCATCCTTGAGTAAAGCTGTCCCCACCTGTGAATCAAAGCCCAGCAGCTCCTTCTGACACAAAACATTAACTATCACCTCCTCTCCTTCTGAGTTGCCTTCCTTCTCAGTAAGTAGAAGTTGCTACCAAACTTGAGAGGAGCAAAGATCACAGAAGGAAGAACAACTGAGGACGGCATGTTCCTGATGTCTTAGTTCCATGAATTTTTTATATCTCTTAAGCCAGTTCAGTGACAAACAGAAGCAGTCTCTGCCCTCCTCCTGCATAGGGAAAAAAGGGCTTGTGCACCCACATGATGAACTGAGAACTCCCTCAAGGAAAAGTCCACCATTTTTTCAGTGGTGGATAACGTGGACAAACTCCCTAATGCAGCGGGCTACATTGCTGCATAGCCTTTCGTGATGGCACAAGGAGGAGGATTTCTGGAACTAAGGCAGAAGTAGTTCAGTACACAGATCACTCATTCAGCTCTCCCAGGTAGTCAGAGTCTTCAGCATAGGCTCTCCCCCATCTTTTCCTCCTTTAATTTAAAAATGGATTTATCTTTAAATCATTTGAAAGCCTGACTAGAAAAGTTGAGCGTTTTAGAGATCAAAAAACCCAAACTCCCATTTTAATGGAGAAAGCAGATAAGCTTTTATAAATACAAACTATGTCCAAGTGACTTAGTTCCAATAAGATTAGAATCTTTCCTCTAATTCCCTTCTCCCCACACCAGCTTTTGAACTGTGCAGAGTACACTGAGTATTGTATAAAATACCAATCCTATAAATAAATGCTCCAGATAGAGTCTCTGGGTACTACTGCATCCACACAGTTACAAAATATTGTCATTCAACATCTGTCAAGCACATGGTAAGCCATTTAGCAGTATGTTGGGATTTAAGCATCTAACTTATTAAAGAGAACAGTAAAGGACCATCTCTGACCTCTAAGAATGAAGCTACTATGCACCTGAAGTGGAGATGGGGTCTGCTGAATCTAACCAAAACTGCTTTACAGCAAAAACCATATTTTTTTCCTGTGGGAAATCGCTACCTGTTTTAATTAATTTCAGAAATTTTTGAGATACACATCAAGGCAGAACTAACTTAAAAATGTATAGAACATAAGGGGTTCATTGGTTTGTTTGTATAACTTTATACTATTATAATAGCAGGAATAGTTGTATCATAAGAGATCCTTTTTTTTTTTTCCTGGAAACATTTGTTTTATGACGACCAAACATTTATGAGCCAGATCCCCAGCTGATATAAGCACAGTGTAAATTCTCCTGTTTTTCCTATTTGGTGGCAGGGCTGTGCACTCATGCAGCAAACAGCATAAGGTGGTTTTGTTTTGCTTTCCCCACCTGGGTTAGTTCCTCCCTATAACCAACCACATGGCTGCGTGAACACACACCAGAGGACGCAGCAAAAGAGTGAACAGGAAGAGAAAGCTGATACCTTTAAAAGCCAGAATTGGACAAGCAGTCACCTACATCCTGAACAATTAAATATGCAAAAATTCTCCTTTTTAAAATACACAGGTGCAACACAAGATTCACACACAAAGCTGACATACATCCCAAGAGTGCCCTGTACAAGGCACAAAAAGGAATCTCACCCTCGCTCTGCATTCACTACAATGGCTCTGGGCTTGTCGTGGTCCCCTCGCAGCACCATCCCAATTGACTCGCCATTGAGCCTGTGGACATTGACTGAATTTGTGGCCTCACAGGTCCAGTACAAGGTATGGCTGTATATATCGATGCTGAGGTCATGTGGCTGCTTCTCTGGGTTCTGGCTTTGATTTGGAGTGCTCATGACAGTGAAAGGCTGCAAGACAACATATGGGGAACAATTTCCAGTAATTATTCTGATAATTGATTGAAGAACACTGCACAGAAAGCATGGTTTACCTACTTATGGTCCCGAAATACCTAAAACCATCCACAAGGAAACAACAAATACAAGAAATGCAATAAAGCTTAACAGAAAAAGATTTGATTCAAACTGTGCATTAGAGGAAAAAACATCTGGAAAAAATCTGTAAGATTATGCAAAACTCCCCAGAAAGCAGTTGTGGGGCTTCCTATAAGTAGAATTAATTAGCAGGAAGAAAACAATAATGAATATTTATGCATGGAAAAATGTTGAATTAAACAATGCAAGAAACAAGGCAGCCTTCTGGCCAGACCTGCACTGTAATACAGTCAGCTGAACAAATCTCTATCTCTTGCCAAAGTTTCCTTACTTTATTATTTGTAGTGTAATAGATATTGATTTTCTTTAAGTCCTGGCTTCTCTTAAAAACTAAAATCTTCTAATGAAACTTGGTTCTGTTTGCTTATGTGTCAAATGGCTATAGCTCTGCCTCACACCATACTAACAACATTACCTTGCTTTCACCCTCATGTCTTTATGATGGACCTTACAAAGCTTGACATTATTGCCAAGTTCCTGGAATCATAACCCTCAAGCCCTCCCAATCTAACTAACATAATATTCACTACACTTTTTAACTCTATGTTGAATACTAACATAGACTTCAATACTTTATTTCTGTGAAGAGCACTAGAGTATATATATTAAAAAAAAAAAAACATAAAGGAAAATAATCTTTCTGTTGTTTGTTTAATGTTACACAGGTTCCACTAGTGTACAGCCAGTCCCAGTGCCATTGGGATAGTAATACCGCTCACAGGACTTCCAACATCAAAGTAGCCTTCAAAGGTGACTGCTTCTGGTGACATGATAATGGTGAGGGGAAAGCGGTGGCTTCCTTAAGTGTCCTAATGTGGTGCTCCCAATCCAAACACAAAAAGAGTACCAGAAAAGTTCACATAGGTCAAGAAAGCTGAAGACACCATTCTGTGCTCAGCTTAAGTCAAATGAATTACCCAACACAGCATTACTAGTGGAAGTTATATTTCCACAATTTGGTTTTAAGCCTCCAAGTTCTGCATAGTGAGATACAGGCTTTTTTCTTTTTATATAAAGCTCTACCCCTATTTTGTCTTGACAGTGTGCCCAGAAATAAAAAGAAATCATTCTTTTCCTGAAATCAAAGGTAACATTACCCAGGTAATGAAATTCATACGCATGATCTGCAAACAGCACAATTTAGCAAAATTAAGTAAATATAGTTAGTGAAAATTGGAAAGGCAAAATTTGCAGGGGATCTGCATCTTCAAAGCTGTGTGACCAAGGTAGAGGAAAACACAGAGCAAATGAATCTCCATTGCAATTTGCACCTAGCAAGTACCAAAGAGAAGCTAGACTACAACAATTAGCACCCAGCATAATCCCAAAAAGCAAGAGCAAAACTTCTTCAAAATTCATCCACAACCCAGCTAGCTGCTCATCCCAACATACCTCCTCCTGATCTTAAAAGAAATGGCCAAAAAATAAAATTGTCATCTCTTCCTTTAAAGGAAACCATAAAACCTCTGAGTCCCTAGATGCATGAAGAGACCAGTCCATTTCCATTGATATCATGTCATATTGTTTAGATACAACTGCCCAAGAACTAGGAAAACATAACTTGTCCATTGTCCATTTTGTTTTATATTCTTATTCAAACCATAGTGTTTAAAGAATCCGTTATCTTGTCCTGGGAGTTAAGCTATGTTAACACATAACACTGCCTGGAAGAACAGTACACTTCTTTCCACTGTTGTGTGAACAACTAGCGCAAAAGAATAACGTCCCCAACTCAGTAAAACAATTAAGTATGTGGATAAGCCTATCCCTATCTGGCACAGCAATCAACTCTACATTCACTCAGGGTTTAACTACAGCTTGAATAGCTGAGAGTTTTCATTTTCAGAGAGCTTTACAATGATGACAATATTATCACACAATTGGCATGCACAATATTGATTTCAGAATACAATTTATCTGTCCTGAGTGTAAATAGTGAGTCTGCCTTACTTCAGTGCCCATCCTTAACTAAAGATTGCAATTCACAGCTTACAGTTTCAGATACATAGGACTAACTATATTCTATTACACTTCTTTGTGTATAAATTAAAATAACGAAAAAAAGCCCTCAGTAATTTTCACATATAAATAGAATATACATGAAGAAGTGATGGTAAGAGTAAAGTTTAAACCAATGATTCCTCGGTGCAGGGGGTGGAAGGGGAAAGTCAAGCATAAAGTACAAAGCACACAAAAAGACCAACACAAAACTATATACACCATGTAAACTTGCCTGAGTGCCATCATCTTTGGCTCTTTTTATAATATTCTGACGTCCGTCCACCCAGTAGATCAATTTATCTAAGGGATCATAATCAATAGCCTTGACATTCCTCAGACCATGCATAGGCAGGATGATATCTGGACTTTGTTGATCATCTGGTATCATCCGACTGATTGCAGATTTCTGGCTAAACAACAGGAAGCTGGCAGGGGCTGAAACAAGCCAAAACAGAATGCATAAGAACATACAAGTCACACCGTCAAAAATACACCCACACAGAAGACAAAGAATATTTAGGACAAATACCCAGAGAGACAATTATAGTCACAGTGAAAACTAAGGTAATTCATAATTGGAGATTTTTACTATTAGGCTGAAAGTATTTCTTTATGTACTGCTGGAGGGTAAATGTGCACACCCTCACCCAGAAAGTACTTCCTTTTTAATATTATAAAATAACTATGTTCCCCATATGGAATTTAAGTAACTCCAGTGGCAGTGGGGAATACACAGTCACAGGTTTTCCTATATTTTCATAGAGTCATAGAATAATTTAGGTTGGAAAAGACCTTTAAGATCATCAAGTCCAACTATTAAACTAACACTGCCAAGTCCACCGCTAAACCATGTCCCTAAGCACCACATCCACTCGTCTTTTAAATACCTCCAGGGATGAAGACTCAACCACTTCCCTGGGCAACCTGTGCCAGTGCCTGACTACCCTTTCAGTGAAGAAGTTTTTCCTAATATCCAACCTAAACCTCCCCTGGCGCAGCTTGAGGCCGTCTCCTCTTGTCCTATTCACCTGTTACTTGGGAGAACAGGCCGACACCCACCTCACCACAACCTCCTTTCAGGTAGTTGTAGAGAGTGATAAGGTCTCCCCTGAGCCTCCTCTTCTCCAAAGCTAAACAACCCCAGTTCCCTCAGCTGCTCCTCCTAAGACTTGTTCTCTAGACCCTTCACCAGCTTCCCTGCCCTTCTTTGGACATGCTCCAGCACCTCAATGTCCTTCTTGCAGTGAGGGGCCCAAAACTGAACACAGTATTCGAGGTGTGGCCTCACCAGTGCCGAGTACAGGGGGATGATCACTTCCCTAGTCCTGCTGGCCACACTATTTCTGATACAAGCCAGGATGCTATTGGCCTTCTTGGCCACCTGGGCACATTCCTGGCTCATATTCAGCTGGCTGTCAACCAACACCCCCAGGTCTTTTTCCACTGGGCAGCCTTCTAGCCACTCTTCTGCAAGCCTACAGCGTTGCATGGGGTTGTTGTGACCCAAGTGCAGGACCCGACACGTAACCTTGGTGAACCTCATACAGTTGGCCTTGGCCCATTGATCCAGCCTGTCCAGATCCCTCTGTAGAGCCTTTCTACCCTCCAGCAGATCAACACTCCCACCCAGCTTGGTGTTGTCTGCAAACTTACTGAGGGTGCACTCGATCCCCTCATCCAGATCATTAATAAAGATATTGAACAGAACTGGCCCCAATACTGAGCCCTGGGGAACACCACCTGTGACTGGCTGCCAACTGGATTTAACTCCATTCATAACTCTTCGGGCCCAGCCATCCAGCCATTTTTTTTTACCCACTGAAGAGTACACCCATCCGTTCTATGAGAAGCCAGTTTCTGCAGGAGAACGCTGTGGGAAAGGGTGTCAAAGGCTTTACTGAAGTCCAGGCAAACAACATCCACAGCCTTTCCCTTGTCCGCTAAGCGGGTCATCTTATCATAGAAGAAGATCAGGTTAGTGAAGCAGGACCTGCCTTTCACAAACCTATCCTTTCATCCATTTAAAAATTTCCTTATATGCTGCTGTGCCAGGATGCCCGAAGCTTTGTTGTTTTGGTTTTTTTTTAAGTCAACAGTCCATTTTCTATTCATCTGTTATTTTTACTAGAAACTTAAATTCTTATTGGACAACCAGTGAAACGGCAGGCTCATAATATCACACACAGGGGGAAAACAAACTTCTATGAATTTCAAGTGCATGTGCACGTTGCGCAGACTACTTAGGAGGCTGTTTTATTGGATGTTATTTTTGCTGACTTTACTAAACACTTAAGAGAAAAAGATATTTCTTGTTTAGAATTTCTCTTCCACCCACCTACACACTTAGGTAAGGACTGGGAAAGCTTCAATCACACAGCTGAATCACCTAGAAAGCAATTCTAGTAAAACAAGAAAGACCAGACTTGACAGCGCTGTTATTTCTAAGATTTGAAATACAAGTCTTCAGCCCTAATTCATGTCACAAAAATGGATACAAAACTCCATATTCTGTCCTCATATTTAAAGATCACCTTTAAAGCCAGAACCTTTGATTTGGAGTTGTGATATCCCTTCCCTTTCTATACTGAAAGGGATCACAAGCACCTAGGTGCCACAAGCACTGAAGAATATAAAAATAAGAATATAAAAAACAAAAAAAAAGGCTTACAACTACAGTTTCTGCTGTTGGGATCCAAGGTATAATGAGCAGCACAGCCACACCTAAATCCATTTGGTATGGCAAGGCACAAGTGACCACAATGGCCATTATTTTGCATACAATCATTCAAGCCATCCTGACGTGAAGAATGGAATACCAATATATCCATCACAAAATCCAGATGGCCCTGAATAAGTGTCCTGTTCTTCCCACTGGTCTTGTCTGCTCTTTCTATGCTGTGAAGATTCCAGTCTGTCCAGTAGATGTAGTCACTGTATTGGGTTAATCCAAATGGATGAGGTAGATCATCTGCTATAATTTCTCGTTCTTGTCCTACAAAAATAAGGATAATCAACTAAAGGACAATTCCCAAGTCATGAGATGAAGAGCGTCACTGGTATCAAGAAAAAGTTTTTTCTTCCCTTTTTAAAATAAAACCTCATTTCCTAAGTCAGCATCGTGGGATTCATTATTAAGCAGTAGCTGCTCAAGAGGTAACCTAAACACTTGCATTCAAAAACCTTATCCTTGCCTATAGAGCAATTTGAAACTGTGCCAGTGCATTGTCATTTAAATAAATCATACTGTATATGTCTCATGCTTATCATCCCAAATAGATATTGGAAAACATATTCAAGAATACTATCAGCTCCAGGAATCACTTAGGCCAATAAAAAACCCAATTAATATGCATGAAAGCAAAAACAGACAACAAACTTGAGACTCACAGAGAAACAGTTATGAGAAATTATGGTGTTTCACTCAAGAAACAAAAATCTTTTGCAGTGCAATTTAACACACAGCTACCCCAAGAGATTAGGAAACCATTTGTTTGGCAGAAATCCCAATACTCCCACACTCAGTGGCTCAGTTAGCAACATTCACAACAGATTTAACACCTTCTAGAGCATTAGATGGCCTCTGCCAGAGATGCACTACTAAAGTAGATAAAGTCTTACTGTAAACCACCTTCCTAAACATTTTCAAGCATAAACCTCTATGAATCTCTGCCACTTAACATCAAATGAAGATGTAGCCTTCATCAGCATCATCTCCTCCTGCCCCAAACAAACGTCCAATGCTAGATTCTACAGAACACCTCATTTTTCTTCCCCCGCCCTACTTTCCATCATGCCCTCTCCCATTTAGCCAAGACTGGAGAAGGAATGAAAAACCCAAAAACCAGAACATGAAGCCATTTCCCTAGAAACCACCAGAACTAAATATAGAGGCAACCTTCCCAACTACTTTTAGGCACCTGAAGTGTCCAAGTTAGGGGCACAGATGTCCTGCACATTCTCAGGCACTTCTTAGAGCAATTCTGGTCCACAGGGAGGAATTCAGGGGATAGGCTCTTTTGAAGGAAGCAGATAAGCTCTCAAATTGAATTTTGATAACCTGTAGATGGAGGAAAATCTCCCAAAAGAGTGATTTTTTTTCTGCTGGGTAATGTTTATAATGCCCAAGATTAACCTGGGACAGCATTCATTCATCCACTTAAGAGTACTTTATTCATTGCTGGTGGGGTAGATGTTTCTATCACCAACACTCATTCAGATCTCTCCTGGCAAGGAGAATGGCACCGCATAACGTAGGCTAAGTCTAATAACATTTCCTTAACCAATGAGCCCACTTGCTAGAAGTCTACCTGAGTCTTTATAATCTGCTAACTAAAAAGACATCATACAACATTGTTAGCTTCAGCGCTCATCCTTCTACTTTCTCACCACAAATAAATATTAACAGTAGGTTCAGCTTTAGAACCAGTTTAATTTACCACAGATGATTTCAATATTGCGTTTCTTCTCAATGCCACAATCAGTTTCTAGTTCAAGCTTGCCTCTGGCTATTTTGTTTTTCTAAGTATAATGCAGAAGCTTAGCGAGAACTTTGATAGATCATGCACTCTGGATGAAAAAAACCCAACTCTAGATAAAGAAACAATCTTACTGCAATTTCTAAACAGTAACATCCATCCAGTAATTGCTATTTCAAAGCAACAAATACAAGAAATGCAAAATCAGTGACAGCCTCAGAATCCAAAACTGCATCGCTTGCTCTGTTTTCCTGAGCTTAGTAGATTCCCTGTACTATGAAGATATGCACACAAAATAACACCTTAACCCACCCCCCCAGTGGTAGCTTTTCACAGATGAAGACAAACAAACAAAAAAAGAGCTGCAGGGAAATGATATATGTCATCAATCAGAGCATTGCTGTAACAATCCTGTATGAGTTTGCTTAAATATTGTATGTTCTGCCACATAAACTTTGACTTTTACATTGGAATCCTAGAGGCATTAATTCCCATCTCACAAAGGCCTCTCCTTGGAAATGGAACAGGGATAGGATGTCAGGTCAGGAACTTCTAGATTCCATTTCTGATCCTATCATTGATTCACTGTGTGGCATTTGGAAACTTACATAAACTCTGTTTTCTCAAAATGGAATTCATATCTGCCTCAGCTAAAACCTCGAAGACTATTTAATATTTACAAAACATCTGGAAGATACAAAGCTCTGTGTCAGTTGCAGAAAACAAAACTCCCTTCTTTTATCCAGTTAGTTATCATGTCAATATCAATGTGAAAGTTTAGTAAATCTTAGCAAACCCCTTGGATGTATAAATGAAATTCCAATGGAAGATATGAAAATGTGTAAAGTTGTGTACAAAACATGTTATGATACACTGCAGAAGTAGCTGCACAACCTTTCAGACTACAGGAAATGCAAGCAGTATTTTTGTTTTGGTTTTGAACTAATACAACCAGTCCGAAGCTGGAAACAGAGATAATACTTCAAGAGAAAATTAGCATCCAGACTGAAAAGTCAGGGGTGGTTTACAGTGAACCTATAAGCTGTCCTCACTTTCAGAAACTCAGAGGTCATTTCTGCTTTGGTAAAACACAGGCAGCTTGATATCAATACAGAGAAATTACATATCTCGCCATCATTATAAATCATCATATGGTTATTAATTTAGGAAGCTTTTATTTTTATCTCCTTAAACATTTAACTCTCCATTTCCTCTCATAAGAAAAATATACACACAGATTTAATATCAATTATATTATTCCAGTCTCATATTATTCAATTGCTTTACTATGGTCAGTGCACATTTCTGTACTGGCTGGTGTAATATAAGACTAGATTACCTAGCATATTTGATGACTCAATCATGCTTGTGTCTAAGTCAGTCCAATATAGCCTTTGGTCCGCATAATCAATAGTGAGGTCATTGGCACGACCCACTTTATCCACCAAAGTGATGCTGTTTGTTCCGTCCATATATGCTCGAACAATCCTAGGTTTTCCTCCCCATTCAGTCCAGTACATGTATCTGCAAGGAGAAGTGGAACAAAAAGAGTACATCAGCTAGGTAAGATTGTGTTTAGCTGCATGCTTTGATTTTTCTAAATGTATTTTCAGTTCTTTAAAAAAAAAAAAAAAAAAAAGGAATAACCCATTGTGGTTATGTGCAGTATTACAGTACTCCTTTTTTAGACAAAGGCAGAAAAATATGATTGACAATTCTTAATATTTCATTGTAACCCACAGGGTTGTGGAGTGTTTACAGTCTTTTCAAAGACCCTGAAGAAATCGAGCTATATAAACTGCCAATTAACTTGTCACGTACAAGAATATGTACACAAAGCTTTGAAAAACAACACTGTCCCTTACCCTTTGGTAGGATCAAGAGCCAGAGACCTTGGGTTGTCCAAGTCTTTCCACACAAGAACCTGCCTATACTGTCCATCCAGGCGGGCTACTTCAATGCGATTGGTTCCAGTATCTGCCCAGTAGAGGTTCTTTCCCATCCAGTCTACAGCCATTCCCTCAGGATAATCTAGCCCAAACTCAATCACATGTTCAACAGAGCTCCCATTCATGAAAGCTCGGCTTATGGTCTAGAAAACAATTGTGTAAAAATATTACAGTGTTTACAGATGCCCCACTGAAATAAAAAGGAATAAATATTATGACGTTTATGTACAAAAAGAAATTAGTAAAAAAAATCAGCCAGTGTTACATTTTTTTAAATAAATGTCTGTTGTCAAAAGAGATATAGAAATTCACAGGATAAAAAGACCCAAATTTTCAGAAAGCACTATGTATCTGCAGATTCTTCCTTGCCCCTTCTCCCTCTCTTCTATTTGCACACAAGAAGTTTTTCTTTAAATTACTTAATTTGCTGTAATGTTTTAAGTCTCAGAAACACATCTCAATTCAGAGAAATCTGAATTAAATTGTTTCTCATGATCAGTCACCTGGAGAAGTTTGCTGATCCCATCTACATTTTAGTTACACACACTCAGCAAAAGAAGTCATAGGGCACGGACTGTGTACTTATAAATAAGGCACTCCCAACAAGGAGCACTGAAACAACCCCTAGGTAAATCATTGGTAACTTCCAGGACCAATGTACAATTACCCGTCCTTGTTATCAACACTAAGCAATCACTCTACATGCCTGCTAATATTTCAGCTATTAATTTCTTAATAATTTGATAAATGAGCATATCAGGGTAAGAGACATTTTCTATTTTTAAAGGTAAATGTCAAAACCAGAAATCATGTAGTATATTTTTACAGGTATAACCCACATCTCGGAAAAATTATAATCTCTTTTTGAAAACAAGTCTTCATATAACCAGAGGCAGGAGGAGATCAGGGAAGTGGTGGTCACCAAAGGAAAGGGAGATGACTATGGGCTCTGAAGTTACACTACCTGCTGCTAAGCTGCAGGAGGTGAGGGGACAGGGGGAATGAAAACCCAGGCATGCTGAATCATACGCTGATACGTGTGTGAAAATACAGTATGCTGGCTAATTCAGGAGGCCACAAACGAGTAAAACGTTTTCCAGTTCTGCATAGAGTGAAATTGGGATCTCTGCACTGACACAGCTGAAGTAATCTATTTTCCACTACAAATGGTTAAGATGACCATAGCTCCAGCTCTCCACGTGCTTGCATGAGATTTAGTAACTGTGTCTGCAGTACGCTAATTTATTACATTGGCACTGTTCCTGAAGGAAAGGTATCCACACCACAAGCAGCACTGTTAACGCTAAAGCACAACCCTCATTAGTCTTCACCGAGAGGCTACGGAAACTGCACGTGCCCTAGAAGTCACTAAAAGTGAGCTTTTCCCTATTATGGCTTAGGCACATTGGCAAGGAAACTTGGATTGCTCTTGGAAAACCTATTAAGAGGCTAAACAGAGGAATTCAGTTCCAGTGAAGTGAATCTGTCATTTTCTACCATTACTTAATTCACTTCAAAAAGCAAAGTAACACTGATGAACAGCACAACACTCACTTTAGCATGCACCTGGATGTGAACCAAACATGTCACAGGAAATGTCTAACTCCTGGGAAATACACTGAGATAGAACTGGGGGCAGATGGGGGCTTAACGCAGCATGGAGGGGACTGGACAAGTTCCCTGGCCTTTTCTGTGCCGAGCTGGAGCCACAGACTAACAGCAACCAATCCAAAGTTCACTTGCCAAATGTTAATATTGACTAAGATTGCCTTCCAAGTCAAAACTGGAACAGGATAGAAAGCTCGGGGGATTGCCAAGTTTGATGTTTAAATTACTCTACCATGTGACATGAAAACAGCTTTTCTACAACAGATACATATATGGATGCAACACACGCAGCATCCAAGACATTCAGTATGAGCAGACACCACTTTGGATTTTTATTTGGAGCAGGAAGATGCCTGTCACCCAACTGTGCATTCAACAATGCAACTGTCTTCATCTCCAAGAGTCTCCTTGGATGCAATTCAATGACAACATTAGCAACTGCAGGACAGATCATGTAACAGAGACCTTTGTTAGATCAAAGTAACTGCTGTGTGGCTTTATATTCAGGGAATTCACACGTCAGTAATACCTTCAAACTAACATCAGTCCAATAGATTCTGTTATCAGAGACATCAAAATCCAGAGCAGATGCTTCCTTGACTCCAGTGAGTGGAATAGCAACATCATTATTATTGGTTTCAAGGGAAATCCTATGAATTGCTGCTCTGCTTGTGAAAACCAAGAAGGCTTCAGGAATGATGCAAGTCTTCATGTCACTCAACAGCTCAAGGCCAATGGGACAGGCACACCTGGTCTCCTGGGGTGTAAAGAAACACAGATGGCTGCAGCCTCCGTTGTTCTCTGCACATGAATTAGTTCCTTAAAAAAAACCAAAACAAAACAAAACAGATATTGGTGCATTGTGGAGGTGGGGGGGGGAAGGGGATAAGGGAGGCTGAGTAGAAACACAGTGCAATTATAATTTTTCAAAATAAGTTAACACTATGTGTTGTCACCAGGGAATTCTAAAAAAAAAAAACATTCAAAACTGTTTCTTTCCTTCTACCCAAGGATTAGGAAGCTGTTCCTATCCCTCCTATAGTACAAATAACATCTACAAAAATATCCCTCTAGTTTTCCCAAAGATTAAATTTCTTCACTGAAGGCAGGTAATTACATACACATTCAGCTTGGTTATTTTTGGCCAAGTACCCCATCTTTGTATCTCTTTGAAACCACCAGTTTTATAAATGTTCAGTGATACAAAACAGTGAGAAAAGAGCTGGATAACTGCAGTTCTTTCCCAGCTGTTTAATTTAAAGCTGAGAAGATTCATTAGCAGAAGCAGTTCCAACAAGATCACCACAATCTCACATTTATTCTTTCGTGTGAACAACCATGACCAGATGGGGAGAGAATGTGGAGGGGAAAGTAAGGACCAAAAGATAAATGAGTGCCTTTCTCCATCTGCTGGAACCAAGAATTTAGGTATTTAAAGACTGTTACCACAAAAAAAAAATCTCCAAGGTCAGTCTCAACCAGGTTTCTTTTAATTTTCCCTTTTTAGGGAATACATATTTCAGACTGATGCTGTAACTTGCAGCTTGAGGACTTGATTATCCTTTAAGTAAAGCTTCCTGAAAGGCTGGAAATCCATGTACTGGCAGGGTGTAATTTGACAACCTACTTTACATGATCCCGCTGCAACTATTCTCAGTAATTTTAATAGCTGACCAATGCATCCGTTTATTGCTATGCCCAGACTCCAGTGTTCCAGGTAGTAGATGGATATGTGGTGAATACGCACCTCTCATGGGTTACCACTGAAGCCAGGAGGTCCTGTGACATACTCCTCTGCAGAATGCTAGCAGAGGACCTAAAACACTGGCTGCACCTTTCAGCAGATGCAGTGGAAGAACACGGAGCTCCAGCTGCTGATCCCATGCTAAGGGCAAGATTTAATTGTTAAGATTTAAGTATGATTTAGTTATTAAAGTTAATATTTAAGTGTCACGTGCTTTGAGGCAACATTGTAATGGCCATTAACTCTGCCTATACCACCCGACATAGTAAAAAGTGTTCTGCTAACTGAACATCACTGGGACTTTGTACTGGAAGAAAAGAACAACAGAAAACGAAGCAATTCTGTAAGCACCAGAAATAATGATTCCTATAGATGGGAGGCAGAAATAAAATTCTCCTCACAAAAATTCAAAGAGTGTAGTGGAAGCTGTGGAAGACTTATGTCAAATGTCACTAAAAACTGGAAGCCCGTACTTCTCTTGCAACACTGTATTTTCCCAACTTTACAAACAATAGGTGCAGTTTCCCTTTAAAATGATTCAAACATATGAGTCCACAGTTATTATTACAAGTGATGAACAGCTGCTTAATGAAAGCAAGCCCATCTAGAAACTACTAAAGATCCATCCTACGATTGCTCATGCTTACCAAACACTTTGGTAACACTTGTTGCTTTAAGGCCCATTAAATCTGGCAGCTGATCAATAATGAT
Organism: Theristicus caerulescens; assembly: GCA_020745775.1. Lineage (NCBI taxonomy): Eukaryota > Metazoa > Chordata > Aves > Pelecaniformes > Threskiornithidae > Theristicus > Theristicus caerulescens. The sequence continues at coordinate 21,404,554 of CM036564.1, read as the reverse complement.
GTCTCTGCTAGCCTTTATCTTGTGAACTCTTTCAATGCTTCGTCTCTGCCAGTCAGTCCAGTAGATGTAATCTCCCAGCAGTGTGAACCCAAATATATGTGGAAGCTTGTCTTCTAGGAGGGTTTTCCTCATTGTTCCGTCAACATTTATGACCTGTAGGATGCATGAGAAAAAAGGAAAAAGTAATCTTCTCTAATGTGGGTACAATTAAAATGGCAATATCAATCATATTTTGACAACTCCTCTATTTTTACGCAAGAACCTCCTGAAATTCACAGCACGCTTCTTTCAAAAGAATGTACCATTAGGTTTGTTGAAAGAGAAATATATTGGAATGACAAGACTGAAAGTGGCTTCTCTCACCCCTTCTCCATTGAAAAACCTAAGCAACATGAGTTTAACTTGCATCAGTTCAAACCTGCAAAGACCACTGCAAAGGGAGTGGTTTTGGGGATGGGAGTGAGGTTCAGGAGATTTTTATCTCCATTCACGTCTTGGTCTCACTACTGAACTCTCTCCCCAGAAACAAGGAATTGCTAAGAGTGACCTTTGGCACTCAATCATGGGGAACAGAGGCCGTCAGAATTCTTTCGGGGCACAACAAGGCCATGTAGAATCTGCACTTTCTGAAATTTCATTTTTTTACCATAAAAGAATGAAGTTTTTCTCACTGTTGTGATAAGCAAGATCTTTACAATGTGGAATAAGTATTGACTTATATAAATTTGTATTCCTAAAACTGCAGAGAAAGCAAAATAGTACTGGAGATGGGATAAGCCCCACAGATATATATATATATATGCTATTGGTTAATTATTTCATAACCATTAGTATAATGATCTTGTGCTACCCCACTTTACTTGGCATAAGGAAAGAGATTCATATGGTCTGACCCTGATCAACAATCATTGGGCAAGATAGGAAATTAAAATGTCCACATACAATTCCCTGTGCCACACACCTGAAGTCACCTCCATCTACTACACAAACTGCAATAATCTTTTCAATCATCCATCTCTTACCCAAGGCAAAGAGTGTATATTTATAAGACCCAGGCAAAATATTTATCTGACAAATCCCCAGATTCCTCACCAACCTACTTCTTGCAATTGGTAGCTGTAATGTAATTACAATATTTTTAAGGTGCTACTTGAAAATTTATACTGTGAGCAGCATCAAGGTCAGTATCATATTAAAACCAAAACAAAAGACCACAACTTAAGACAATTTATTTTCCAACGTGATTCAACGAAATCTCTATTTGTTGCTAGAAATGCTTCACAGGTGGACAACTGCTGTGCTTTAATTTAGGCTACCATGGCTTGTGATTGAGGTTTTAAATAGTCTCCTGTTTACTATTATTTGGAAATTATTTGTTTATTCAGACTCAAAAATACTAAACCTGTACCTTGTAGGTGATTAAGTTGCCTTCACTGTGCCTTCATTTCTATTTTCTTGTGATTTAAAGACAGCTATGGTCATTTCAACACTGTATTCCTCCGACTTTCAAATTGCTAAGTGTTTAAACAATATTTATTTCTTATTAAAAATGTCTATAACTTAAATGCAATGTCATATTAAACCATTAAATGCCTAACAAGATTGTGGGCAGTCAAAATCAACTATCAGTTTTACCACAATTTAATACAGATATTATAAAACAGTAAGTTGTACGGCTCTGTCCATACATGGTAAGCAGCAGAAGCACCTACAATTTCTTTTTTTAATATGACCAATGACAATCACCACATCTTACTAAATTAGCATGTGAATTTCAGGATGTTCATGCACACCCATGGTAGATAGCCAAATAAATTAAAAAATGAAATCTCCACTTTGCAACCTTATAATACTTCAAATATTTGTGAAAACAACATGCATTTGTTCCATGACACAGTTAATTTGACACAGGCCCATCAACCTACAATCCTTCTACTACTTGATAAAGTAGCAGAGACTGAAGATTAATGTCTTTTTATTTTGTTAAGCTAAATAGAATACATTAAAAAAAAAAAGGCTGTATCTGCAGTTAAAAGCCAAATGGTTCTCCAATTATCTCATTACATCATGTCCAGGCAAACCCTAAATGCTCACTTATTTAAAACATTATCAATCCCACAGGCAATACTGCAGGTTCAAAAGTTCATCATGCATCCTCAGGTGCTGGAGCCAAACTGGTGCCACACTAATTAAACAAGGCACCATTTCCTTTACAACAACGCATCAGCAGGATGACGATGATCAAACTACCACATTTCACTCTACCTTTACAGATATGGACAGTAAAAATATAATTAAAATACTAGAGCTGTTGACTAAAATACACCAGATTGGATCCAAGGAAGTAGAAACACACATTATTTAGATCCACGTGCATCTGTGGATGTTGCAGAAGTCACAAAGCTGTTGAAGTTCAACAAGGCCAAGTGCAAGGTCCTGCACCTGGATTAGAGCAATCCCCAGTATCAATACAGACTGGGGGATGAATAGATTGAGCAGCCCTGCCAACAAGGACTTGGGGGTACTGGTGGACAAAAAATTGGACATGAGTTGGCAATGTGTGCTTGCAGCCCAGAAAGCCAATCATGTCCTGGGCGGCATAAGCAGCAGCATGGCCAGCAGTCGAGGGAAGCAATTCTCCCCCTCTATGCTGCGCTCGTGAGACCCCACCTGGAGTACTGCATCCAGCTCTGGAGTCCCCAGTACAAGACAGACATGGACCTGTTAGAGCGGGTCCAGAGGAGGGCCACAAAAATGATCAAAGCGCTGGAAGACTTCTGCTATGAAGAAAGGCTGAGAGTTGGGGTTGTTCAGCCTGGAGAAGAGAAAGGCTCTGGGGAAACCTTATTGCGGCATTCCTACATTATATGGCTGTTCATTCTTCTCTGGGAATGGAGATCCAAAATGTGGAATCAGACAGCAATAAAATAATGGTTTATATTTGGCTAAGAAGGTGATGGAATAAGTGTTTGCTCTCTCTCTCTCCCAAACACCCCTCCCCCCAAATCCTGTGGGCAGAACACCTACAAATCCAAGCAGGGTTCCCTTGGACGCAGAACGGCAGCTCTGACTTGGAGGATTTTTCTGTGCCATGGGCAATCGAGTCCTCTTAGTGGTGGCTAATTTGTGGCAACAGGCAGGAAACGCTAACTAACCGTTAGACTATCTTCTAGTAGCAGCCAGGGCAAAGCTTGAACAGTGAGCTGTCGCATGCAGTTCAATATAGGTACATATACATAGGCTTTACTTCAAATTTTGCTGCCATCCATCTTCCCAGAGATTTACCTCTTCTCTAGCATATTAACTGAAACCATGAGGATGCAAAATAAAAATCTACAAATAGGCCTCAAAATATGGCCAAAAGCACAACTCCTTTCACTAAAATGGGATAGCTAATAAAACACTGTATTAACTCATCATTTAATATCTGAAATGGTGTGTAGCCTGCCAACTGCAGCCAAAGGGAAGCCATTAAGGCGCATTCCTTATCATTTAGCACAAAAGAGACTAAAATAGGCTTTTTTTCTACTCAGTGTTTTCTTCCTCTTTCTGTAACTCATAAATGGATCTCAACTTGGGTCAAAGGATAAATGCAACACAATCTGCTCTGCTTTCCATACAAAACACTGAAAGCCCCCCTTGAACAGAGGCACATACTAAAAGCCCTTGATTAGTCTTAAGACTTCAGTGACAAATCTCCTAATGAGGCACCACCAAGTTCAGCTAAAATCAGTTGTGGGCAAAATGAAATCAACATCAAACGCCTTAATGAACTGAATTATACAAAAAACACGATAAGGTGATAAGGTGTGATTTTTTTTTTTAGATGCTGCTGCAGTGTATGCAAAATGATTTAACAAATATTTCCAAATATAACACTCAAAAGCTCTTGGCTCTTTGAAGAAGATTAAAGTAAAACAATGCAATTAAATTCTACACATCAGCATGATTCATGTAGTCAAGTTATATTTCAGGTGCATCTGTGAAAAAACAACTATTCAACATACATACAGGATGTCTTTTGACAGAACAAAAAAGAGAACTCAGACACCTTGCTCCTATATTTAATTCATTAAGATAAAACAAAATTTATTCAATTGCTACAGACAAAGCTGTAGTCAAATGGAAACCAATTCTTGGGCTGAGCTAAATCACTATGTGAGCAGTAAGCAGACATAGCAGGTTGGCAAGGGTAAAACGACATGACTGCTGTATTATTAAGGAGACCCATGTGGTGGGCTTGTGGGTCTATGACTCTTCTGTTGTGGATCTATTCCTCTTCCCCTGTGGGGGGATCTATTCCTCTTCCCCTGCACTTTCTTTTGCTGTGAGAGTGACTGAGAACTGGAACAGGTTGCCCAGGGAAGTTGTGGAGTCTCCATCCTTGGAGATATTCAAAAGCCATCTGACCACGGTCCTAGGCAACTGTCTCTAGGTGGTCCTGCTTGAGCAGAGGGGATGGACCAGATGACCTCCAGAGGTCCCTTCCAGCCTCAACCATTCTATGATTCTGTGAACGACTTCTAATGATTCTCACCAGAAGACTCTAAAAAGGCATCTCGAGTGAACAATGCCCAGTCTTCTTTGGCTGGAGAAAGAACTTGTGAGACAAATCATGTGGGTCACAGTCAACAGGGAAAGAAAAAGACAAAGAAAAATGGAGAGAAGTGGAAAACTGGAGGGTAAGAAGCCTGCCCCAAAAACAGAAGAATGAAGCAGCTGTGAGCAGTCTGTATCACAGTCTATATAAAGCTGAGTATAAGCCATTTGTTGACATTTCCAACAGCTGAAACACAACCACCTTTCATCAATGCTTTGGGATAAAAGTGAACTCTTTTTTTTCTGGTGTGAAGGGGCTTAATGCCAGGCATGTATTGGCAGACGCTGGCAAGCAGAAAAGAGTATAACATTAAAACAAGCAGTATCAGAACCCATATATCAAAAAAGGGTGGGCATGGCCGGACAGCAGACATATCTGGCCATTTTCCACAAAAAAAGACTACTTGAGTCTCTTAGCAATCTGTTGCCTCAAACACTTGAGTAAGACCCAAGAATTCAGAAAGCAGTTCCTCATTGTTGTCAATAATTTCTGTCCACCTTGACAATATTTAGGCTACCTGGTAAAAGCCGCCTCATAAATAAAATTCATCAGGTTTCTGTTGTCTGTTAATTTCATGGATTAACCCTACATGTACTATTGTGACTCTTCTTTCAGATCATTCTCATTTCAGGTAAGTTTTGATGTTGACGTACATTTTTATTATTATTTTCTGGACCCTCACATTACATAGGTGTTAGTGTTGGTTGCCAACTGCAAACTATCAGCACCCACCTACATTTAGAATAAACTACGAACCAAGAGAGCACGGAGAATACAGCATCATAAGTGAAACATCCCTGTGAACTGTGGATAACAATTTGCCAGTTGCAAATACACGTAGTGACACACCACCACCCTGTTCTTACATATTCTATTCCTTTCTCTAAGAGACTCATTTCTCACTGCAGAACATGTCATTTTAGCTTGTTGAGGATACAGCATGACGAGATACTTCTCTATGGCTACACATATATGGGTCATATTTTCACTTGTGATAAAAAAGCCACTTTGAGATGCTCAGTAAAGAGAATTTCAAGGATTATCAAATGTCAGTATGCTTTTTTGGCAGCCTTCCCTCACAAGTACCTTTACAGCCTCCTAAACCTAAAGCACAGCAGTAACGGCCAACCATTCCCACTGCTAGGCTCTACCTTGCATCTACAGTGGTATGCTATGGCTAGTCCAGCAGCCATGCCTGTCCTACAGACAGGCAAAGCAAAGTAGCTGGTGTGCAATACCAAATTAAAGCCATTAGTAAAAGAGCCTGCACGCAAACTTTTTCTGATAGTCTTACACACACAAAATTCTCAACAATCTAGCAATGTCAGCTTCTTGATGGGATACTCCAAAACTGTTTGTTCCAAATGCAATGACTCCAGCACATTTTCTTTATCAATTTGTTCTGTTTAATACAAATTAAAATCTACACTTACAAATGAATGTAAGACAGTTAAGTAGTGACTTGTTAAAAAGAAAACAACCCAACCACTAAAAAGATGCCAAATGCAAGAGTATAAATTTACGTTATGAAAAATAGTAGTTTATAGTCATCTCCCATTTTTTCTGGGAATAATATAAACAAAATATATTCTTATCCTCGTGCTCATATTATCACCATGTGAAGTAGCTACTTATTTGCAATGTTGATCTGTTAGTATTTTTGGATATCAAATCACCACACCTGATTTTCTCCTAGGACTCCACAAAATCTTATTAATTCCAGAGAGAGTATTGCATTTTCGGACAGACTTTTCAAAACACAAGCACATGTAATAAGCTCTAACAGACACTGATTGATGGATAAACTTCTTGTTGGAAAGGTTGTATTAACATGATTGTGACTTTGAACCTGCTTATATTTTATAAACCCCATCTAGGAGCAGCTAATGTTCTCCATATGAGCTACATCAGCCTGACATTTCCAGAACTTTGTTCTGCTTACAGGATATCAAAGGATTAAGGGTGCAGCTGGTCAATTCGGCAACTTTTCTCTCATAAGCAGGAACACAATGGCATGCTTCGAAACTCCTTAAAAGGGGAAAAAGTTAAACACAAACATTCTCAAAATAATTTACGGCAACTGGTGGCTAGACCCTAAAGCATAGAGGATCTAATGAATTAGTATTTCAGTTTTATTTTTAGGTAGAAGTCTCTTATTTAATACACTTCAGGGAAATTTTATCTTCTGTAAATGCTTTTTCATTCTGAAATGCTGACCACCATGAATTAAGTTTAAAGGGGCATGTGACAACTCTGAAATTTAGCTAACATCCATTATGAAAACAATATGCCTTTCCAACTTCTAGTTAACTAGTCTGGGAAAGCTGAAGAAGAATTTAAACTTTTACAATAATATTTTTAAAATGCACATATCTTAATTTTTTCTTACTTCTCTCCCGATTTCCCTTTTCTTCAAAGGGATTTGAATAGTCCTGTAAGATCTTTACCCTCTCCTTTCCAAATCCAAACATCCTCCCCACACTACAGACAGCTAAAAGTCTGTGGAAATAGCACATCATATAAATATTTTCTATGCTGTATTCCTGCTGATGAAATTGGGACTGCAAGCACATTTATAACCTATAGGTACAACATGAAGGAAAGACAAAAAAATAAAATGACTTCATACGAGAAAAAATATGGTAAACTTTTGAGTCCAAAAAACAAATCAGCAATTTCAGTAGCCAACTAGAATTCCTTAAAAAGTTAAAAGGATGTCATGAGTAACAGCTACACTTGATCTTGAAGTAGAAAGCGGCACCAGTGCTGGTCAACCTTTCCAAAGAAAATACTTGCCTTCTGTCCAATGTTACCATGCTAACGTTAACTTGCAATGAAATAAAAATTAAACTAAATGTAGTATTTACTACTCCTATTTTTCTCCTTTTTGTTTGCTTACCCAAATATACCTGGATTTTTTTTTTTCTAAATCATCTGTTATCCTATGGACAATGAGAGGTCTGTGAACAATTGATTGAAAAACACTGGTCTAGTCATGACCCTCTCTTGTGGTCTTTCCATCTCTGTTTTACACACAATGCTAGGTCTCATGCAGTCAACCTCTGTCCACAGTAAACTAAGATTAAGCTAGAAGTGTTTTGTCCAGCATAGCTGGACCTTTTGGTCAGAATTCAGCTTCTTAGTCTTCCTTTGGAGAATCATAACATTTTCATTTTCTTAACCTCACCACAGTGCAATTATCAGAAGCCACTTGTAGCTCGTCACATCCTCCTCATACTATGGTAGGCATGTATAGCGCTTCAGAGAGCCAAATGATGAGTCCACATATGGAAATTCCATTGGAAGTCAAAGGTTGAAAGAATAGACCCTAAATTAGTTGACATGTCCATCTATTCATGGCACTACACCATGAAGAATGGATGCTTTTATCCTCATTTAATAATGGATTAGCCAAGTCTCATGTCTCTCCCTTAGTTATTCCTCAGAAATTGAATCAAAGTTCTCTCATTAAACAAATACTTCTATCAGAGGGAGACAGATGAAATACTAATCCAATACAAATACAACCAAAGGCAGTGGGTATACAATGCCTCCTTGGAGGGAGGCAATGAAAGTCTAAGGACTCCTGCATGCATCTACAAATATTCATGAAGCCTATCTCATGAAGCCTCCTGGCCCAAGTAAACAGCAAATTCTGATCATGATTCCCTCCTATTTGTACCGTTTATAAAAACACTGCATTAGACTAATCCAATAAACCCAGTCTTACATACCACCATGTAGGGTGTATGTCAACAAAGCATAAATAAAAGCCACACACAGAAACCTAAATTAGGTTGTCCACAGTTAGCTGGAGTACCAACAGCTGTACAGAGCCCAGGCTAAGATACTGTGCTAACACAACTACGTTGCTAGCTCCTGCAGAACTAAGCCAGGTACCTCAGCACAGCAAGCTCTGACACATGCAAGCCCTGTCACAGCTGACATGTATCTGCTGAAAGAACAGAGCATGGCAAGACGACTCCTGCCTTGATAAGATGCCTGCACTCCATGGTCACTTGGCATAAGCAATACTATCAATCATATTTATTTGAGACACTATTAATACTAGTAAGTTATGCAAGGTAGCATTCAGAGAGTTTATTGACAAAATGTAGTTACCAGATGGTCTCCACTCCCTGCAAATGTTAAAAAGGCAAAACACATAACTTTTGGCCAGCACAATGTTGATCTGTTTTCACATAAAGCTACTTTTCCTTCTCAGGCCAAAGCCTGGCAGCTCCAACAGACCCTTAGAGGATGTTCTGAAGCTCAGTCCATTAGGTTCACCACAGGAAACCAAGTCCTGCACAGCTGAAGGCACTGTCTCTAATGACCATGGTACAGAATGTGTTTTGTGGTGTTACACAGGGAGGGTGCCACTACTTCTGCAGCCAAAACTCAAACTCTCTTGTGGGGTAAACGTAACACAGGAAGATGCTCCATTACATTGCTTTCTCTTCAGCAGCCCTCTCTGGAGGTCAGACCATCAGTTGAATTGCCCAAAATGTTACATTTTTCATGTAGATCTCACAGTTGTATGAGCTAACTGTCCCACCCTAGTTCTTAAACAGCTTTTTCACCAGATGAGCTCAGTGTACTTTAACAAAAAGGAAAATAACACCATCCTGTTCTCCTGACAGGACAACGGAGGCATAGGAAAGAAGTTGCCTTGAATCATCAAGCAACACTGAGAACTCAAGAGACTCATGGGCCAACCTAACATTGGATTCACCACAGCACAGTGCCTCCCTTCCCATGCTCAGGTAAGTGAGAGCATTTGCCAGGTGGAATAACCTTTCAAGTGAGGTTAATGTGCAATATTTTCCACTTACTGGAAGAAAAATAAATAAATAAATAAATAGCCTCCCCACGGTTCATATACAGGGCTGGTTTCACTCAAGAGAATATAAATTCTTCAGTCCATCTCACGCAGCTTATTTTCAATCCAAGGCCCTAGGCCTAATCAGCAGAGAGTGAGACACGTGTAGAAGGCTCCTGAGAGTAGATCTAAGTAAGGTTGTTCATCAAGAGCTTCCTAGATCAAAGCAATATGGAATAGTGAAGTCAAGAGTTTAGCTGAAATTTAGGATGTCCTTTTAGCTTACAAGACACATTTTTTAGGTCATGATTCCCTGTATCCCAACATAAGTAAATAAAAGAGGTATATTTAGAATCTACTGATAGAAGAAGAGCTGACATACACAACATCTTCAGCAAGTTAGCTACAGTCAGCTGCAACTTGAAAGCTTCTTCTCTGCCTTTATCAGGCTGGTCTAAGATCATAATTAAGAACTCCACTCCTAAGAGTACCTAAGAGTCCCTTCTATTCGAAGTTGAGCAGTTAACTCAGGTATCGGGAGGATGGTTTGGTTTTATGGCTCAAGTATTAGACAAAGTTGGATCCCAGTGTGTAACTTCAAGTAAGTCACCAAATTTCTCCAAACATTATTTCTCCATGTGCATAACATGCATAAAATTTCTTCCTCTTTTCTGAATCCTGCCTTGTCTGTTCAAACTGTTTCTCAATACCAAAGAAAGGAGCAAAGCTAGTATATCTTTCAGAGCACAGCAGTGCTGCTCAGGCCAGTTCAAGCAGATGCCACCTTGCCTCTAACCCCTCATTCACCTGTTCACACTGACACCTTCTTGCCATGTCAGCACAACTACTTGTGTGGCAGAAAACATATCAGACTGAAAAACAGAAACCTTTTTGGCTGGGTATTTTTCAGCTGGATCAGTTCCCTGCTCTGGTTCTCCATGTGGCTGCACAGACTGCTACGCCAGCCAGAATAGAGCAGGAACATACTATGAGAGAGGGAGGGCAGGGACCGCGTGCAGGCACTGATGCAAAGAACTTGTATGACACCATCTTCAGTGATGTAATAGATCCATGGGAAAAGTATGTCTTTATAGCGTGCCTCACTGGGTAACAAGAGGCGTTCTTTCCTTTTGAAACAGTAGGAATGATTTTATACTTAAAATTAATTGGGGGACATATTCTAAAATAATAAATACATTAAATAATTGAAGACTTATATGTTATATAGTTGATAATTGTACCTTAGAGGGCTGACAGTTAATTAGAAACAAATCATAAAGCTTGTGCTCTTATTCTTATCCGAATGTCCCAAAAGCTCATACTTAACGTGAAACCAGCATTATTTGAAGACACTCAATCCCAGGTAAAAGGGGCAAAATACAATCTGCACATGTGACTGAGTCACCCACAGGGCACGTCTGCAAAACCAAGCAATAAAAACTGACCCAACGCTACCCCTCACCTGTAATCTGCCCACTAATTACTCTCTCCTGCAATAACTAAACCCAAAACTCCAGGCTCACTTTCAAATTCTTATGTATGAAAGGTGAGGAGCCTGATGACAGGGGAAAAGAGCACAGTTTTTTCACCCTGAACTTGCAAAGGAGGCAAGGATTCCACCTACTTGCACTCCAAGATTTATCTTTCTGCCCTGTATTCCCTTGACCTTGCAAACACTGGACTGGGGGAAAACCTCATCTCTCCAAACAGAGATTGCAACATGATGCTTCTAAGCCTAGAAGGGTTCAGCAGAAAACCAGAACTCAATTTTAAAGGGGCAGGGAGGAAAATCTACGTGAATTTGAACTATAAACTTTTAAAAAGAATTCATTAATGACAGTATTTCCCTCCCTGAAGGCCAGCACAACTGAAAACCTGGTATTACAGGAGACTGGGCTTACAAGAAAGGGACAACGAAACACCAGTAACTACATTTTTATGGTTTTGGATTGGAGGGCTTGTTTTTAGAAGGATGGTTATTTCTAAAATAGTTGTTTCTGTAGCATACAAGCAACTGCAACCACAGCAGCCCAGGCTAGAACAACAGTAATGGAGTAGTAGAATAAAAAATAAAGCATTTCATGTAAGCCACAAATACACTCCTCTAACAGTACATTTTAATATAGGTAAAGGGCAAAGACAGAAATGCTGATCCCTAAACTCTTAGCTCCCAGGCACCCAAACTATATGGATCAATTGTTGCCCTGCCATGTCAAGGAAAAGACCCTTGAGCTTAAAAATATTTGAAACATGAGAGAATAGTTCAGGTAAATAGTGTATGCATACCCAGCTTTTCCTCTTCTGTAGATACCCATTTTGGTTCACTGTTGGAGTCAGATACTAGGAATAGATGGACTTTGGCTTGACCCTAGATGCCCTTTTTTAAGTTCTAACTCAATAATGTAATAGGAAGTCCTGGAAGGAACAAGAAGTAGAAGTTGACTTAGAAAGAAAGACTGGAAATGATCATCTGAGCAAGTGTTTTCTACCTTCTGATCCTAATTAGGAGGGGAAGAATCTCCAAATTGAAATCCTCTCTACCCCTGAGCTCAAGTATGATTTTAGCAGTACTCATGCTCTCAAATAAAAGAGAGGGATCACAGGAGATAATCAGCTGCACCCACTTCTCCTTGCTGAGATCTTATTAATGCCTCTTCAAACAATGCAACTCTCAAGTAGAAGAAGAGAGACAGATAGTTGAAACTGATTAATGCAAAACCAAAGCTGTGTCTCTCATTAGTAGTGTGCAGAGTTTGCATCTAGACTGCACATGACATTTCTGGTTCATAATACTTTCAAGAGATAGAGAAATAAGAGGTGGAAAGTATGGGAGAATTGGAGACAAATACAAATACTGTCCAATATTAAAGGCTTTGGAGGAACTCTGCCAAATATGATATGCGCATACAGCACTAAGCACAACAGCATTCAACTTGGATGCAACTTTTATCTGCTACTGTAACATAAAGGCATAACCCTACTACAGCATTTGTTTCTGTGAGTATCTTTAAGAATACATGGCATTACACTGCTTTTATTTTTTTGAAAGCAGAATAAAAGCACATATTCTAAATTAAACAAAAACATTTGCACTCATATTATTGGTCTACTTTCCAATATTCCTACAGAAAACTTACAAATTAATCAGAAACATATGCTTAAGCTTTATTTAAACCTGCTGGAACTTCTGGCAACAATAAAAAAAGCTTAAAGGAATCATTGGTAAGCTGCCTATGAAAACACCCCAAAAAAATCTAAAATTCTGCATGAAATTCCTGAAATAATAATTTATTTTGAAACCAAGAAATGTGAACAACCACGAAAAAAAGGTTACTTCGGAACAAGGATTTGAGCCACAAATACTTAGATGTGCAAACAAAATATGCTCATTTAATTTAATCCTAAAGGCAATTTATTCAACGTACATTACAAATAATTATTTTAAGCTTGTTAAAATAGTCAAGTTTCACATACTCAAAATTATAAACTGTACCGAGGCAAAAACCCATGAGGCCATTTTAAACTCAGCCTCTTTCACTGGCCTCATCCATTAACACGAATGCTGTTAGGGACTTATCTTTACTTGGAAATGACAGCCTTTACTAACATTTCATAGAAATCCTCAGCTAATTTAACTGCCAGACTGGTTCCTCGAATTCTAAAACATTAATCTGGTCCTGAAGGGATGGATGCTATAATTTAAGTCATCTATGAGGAGGGCTGATTTCACTCCTGATGTTGCTTGAGTGACACAGCACCTCTCCTGTTTTCAGTTCCAACCTAGCTATGTCAGCCTTGCCCGAACTAAGGCTTCAGAAAGCAAGCAGCAGTTCATCTCAGTACAGAGAATGAAGGCAATACAAACTTTTTTTCATTTTTCAAACAAGGAATTAGAGAGAAGCCTATTCTCAGCTCAGAAGAGGTCAATGGCACAACTGAAAGATGTTGCAGGGTATTCACAGAAGTCCATTTAGGAATCAGATATCTAATATTAGAAAAGAAATCACATTCTACTGGAAAATGAATCTAAAAGCTGCTTCTGTGAAAAGACTTACATAATGAAGAATGTTTTCTGAAAATATTGTTGCATAAAAAGAAAAAAAAAATCTTACCATTTTCCAGCCAAGAAAAATTGAAATATGGTAATTCAAACAGTATTATTTCTTCTCAAGTTAGTATCCCTAGAAATGTGTATTAAGATTTCCAATTCTCTTTGCTTGCTTCTTTCAGAGGTATGTGAAGGCAAGAAACTGTTTCTCCTGGCTCTCGTTGCTACCAGTGCAAAACTATTTTATATGCTTCCTAGGAAAAAGTTCTTCAGTCTGATTCTCCTCTTGCTTTGGATTAAGAGCTACAAAAGCCAGTGTCATTTGACAGGTATCCATGAGAAAGCTTAAGTCTTTTTTTCCCCAGGTGAATGCTTGGCTCCACATACTTGAGAAAATTGAAGCCAGAGGCAAAGGTTTAAGATGCTCATTTACATCCCTCAACATAGCTGAGGCTATAATTTTATTACACAATAGCCCCGCAACTTCATGATCATTTTAAGCCACTGGAAGAACCTCTCCTACACATCAGCCTTTGTAGCTCATTCTCATTTCCTTCTACGCCAGCATATGCATTTCTGTGGCTGTACAGTCAGCTAGACCAATGATTTGATTCAGGGTAAAACTAACAACTTTTCCTGTCCTCTCTCAGTTATAGAGCTGACTTAAACCAATCTCAACACTTTGGTGTAAATCTGGTTTGAAGGCTTTTGTCTCCAAATCAGAAATGCCATGGCCACCTGAAGCAAAGTGCTCTTACGAATTTTCTTCCACCAATTTTACTCAGAAAGCACCGAAGGGCTAGGTTTGTATCAGTGAGTTTTATACTACATCACATGCTGTCTTCCCACAGCTGCCGTAATAAGGAATTTACACCAGTGTGGTGTACTCTGGGTAACGCATCAGAAACACAGCACTCCTGCCTGACCCAGAATGTATGCTATCAGGTGACCTGTGGCCTGTGTGATTAAAGTCCCACTGAAGAAATGTTTTAAAGCTGTAGGTAGTAAGGAAACTTAAAAGCGAACCACTCTGAGACACAAGGACGGCACGCTCTTCTGCATTCCAGCTTCAGTCTTTCAAAACAACTGGACGTTGTCAACTGCTTAAAATGATAGAAATACGTTCAAGAACTATATATGTTGACCACCAGTTTATTTTTGTGGGTATAATGCGCTCTACATCATATATTTTTCTTGATTACCCTTGGACAAAACAGTCATGTAGAACGTGAAGCACACATAATATTACTTTTTCATTTAGCCTTTGCTGCGGTAAGGTCAATGACACGGTCACCCCCATGTTACATTAAACACAATTCTACATAGTATGTACCAACATATGTCTACAGTTTCTTCAACCCCTTCTGCCAATCCTGTGATCCCTCAGCTGAAATTAAATTGTGTTTGGATGTTTATTCAAAGGTTGTACATGAAGGCTGGAGAATCAGGCTGACAGGAACCTTGTAAAGTTCAACAAAGAGAACTGCAAAGTCCTGCACCTGGGGAGGAACAACCCCATGGCACCTATATATGCTGGGGGCCACCCAGCTGGAAAGCAGCTTGGCAGAAAAGGACCTGGGGGTCCTGGTGGACACCAAGTTGAACATGAGCCAGCAAAGTGTCCTTGCTGCAAAGAAGGCTAATGGTATTCTGGGCTGCATTAGGAGGAGTGTTGCCAGCAGGTCAAGGGAGGTGATCCTTCTTCTTTACTCAGCACTGGCGAGGCTACCCCTGGAGAGTATTGTGTCCAATTCTTGGCTCTTCAGCACAAAAGAGATGTGGACATGTTGGTGTGAGTCTAGTAAAGGGCTACAAAGATGATTAAAGGACTGGAGCACCTCTCATGAGAAAAGGCTGAGAACGCTGGGCCTGTTTAGCCTGGAGAAGAAGGCTCAGGGGGAAATCTCATTAATGTATGTAAATACATGCAGGAAGGGTGTAAAAAAGATAGAGCCAGGCTCTTTTCAGTGGTACCCAGTGACAGGACCAGAGGCAATGGGCACAGATTGAAACATAGGAGGTTCCCTCTGAACATCAGGAAACACTTTTTCGCTGTGTGGATGACCGAGCACTGGCACCGGTTGCCCAGGGAGGCTGGGGAGTCTCCATCCTTGGAGATATGGTCCTGGGCAACCAAATCTAGGTGGCGCTGCTTGAGCACAGGGGCTGGACATGATGACCTCCAGAGGTCCCTTCCCACCTCAACCATTCTGTGATTCTGTGTGACTGCTGTTTTGTGAAGCCTTTTTATTCTAAAGAATAAGCAGAGATGAGTGCTTCCAACCTCCATTATTTGCACTCCCATCTTGTACCCTGTAAATCCCTCCACATTGTGGTCTCCAGCACATATGGAATGCATTGCGAACAGACAATCTGCCAGCTGTCGTGGTGACTGAGAACCGCAATGCTGTTATAAAACAAGAAACTTCAATCCCAGTTTTGATGCAA
This sequence comes from Theristicus caerulescens, assembly GCA_020745775.1. Taxonomy (NCBI): domain Eukaryota; kingdom Metazoa; phylum Chordata; class Aves; order Pelecaniformes; family Threskiornithidae; genus Theristicus; species Theristicus caerulescens. Next base: position 21,388,636 of record CM036564.1, on the reverse strand, counting down.
TTATGTTAATAAGCCGCAAACATAACCATAACCACAACAAAAAAAACCCCCTTCTCTGCATTTTCTTTTTCCTTAGATTGATTTAATTAGATTAAGGAAAAAGAAAAAGCTGCATCTTGGTAAGTTAAGTTACAGAACTTTTCATTTTTCTTCTAGATTAAAAAAAAAAGTCTTTTACCTTATGAAACTAGGTTTTAAACATAGATATATTTCTGGGTCTTGTTTAAAACATAGGTATTGTTAACAATATATAATTTCTGTTTGGTTTTGCTATCTACAGGTTATTACCACCCCACAGGTGTAAAGTCCCCCATACATAGCCAGAAACTGCATCTTTCTAGGTAGTGTTTATAAGCATATTTTGAAGTAATAATCCCATAATAGATGACATACCCACTCTTGAAATCTATTTCCCTTCACAGTCCCCCATCTTTTCATGCACTCGATGAACCATTTAGTAGTAGAAGAGGAAGAACCTCTGCAGTATTACCATAGATTTAATCAAGACTTCCTTTTTGTCAGATCTATGTGGTTCCATTCAAGTAAAAAACTCACCTTATCACATTAGAAAAATTTGAGGAATTGTTGATGTAGTTGGGCAAACCTGCATGCCACATGTCAAACTAGCAGGACACTTCATACCAAGGATGTCCTGGATCCAGAAGTCATTTTGCCATTGTAATGAAAAAACCTCTTGACAACAACAGACTGGTACCGAAGAGAAAAACATACATATTTCTCTCACTCAGTACTGGGTGGGCTCAGGAGACTCTTGTGATCTTAGTTTGAGACATGGGTATCAAATCCAGCTTTTGAAAGATCAGAGAACAGACTACTAGTTAACAAATATTTCTCAGATACTACCCCCCTCTTAGTATTTATTTTACATTAATTTTAGGAAAGCACTTGCATACTCTAAGTTTGCCCTTCCTAGAGCTTGTGGTTAATGACAGCAAGTGACTTAGCTGCCCTGTGATCCCTATTATAGAAAAAGCACATGATTAGCGGGGCAGGGGCAAGCTTCCTAAAACAAGACCATAGTTTCACTGGCTCCCAGTGCCCTGTTCACTGCACTACAGGACTTATTTCCCCCAGTTTCTGCAGCCTTATGCACCTCCTTTATGCATACACTTGTGGACAATGTAAAAGTGTTTCTCCTCTAAGAAGAGGTCTATTTTTATAAGGGAACAAACATACTTTAAAAAAAAAAAAGTGTAACATCTGATTTTGGTGATGCACTTGCCATGATCTCTTCACAAACTGTACTGAGTATCTGAGCTCCTTTTTTTTGGTTGTTTAGTCAAGATGCAGTCTTCCTCAACATACCACAGCTAATATTCCACTCACTCCTTCAGCCAACTTTAAAACAAAGCAGCTCATAAAAAGGCTAGACAGACTGTTTTAGCTACCTTCTGCCTTTTCATTTAAGAAGTCTGTTGCAAAAGCACAACAGCTATTCAGAATGAGATGCATTCGTGCTTCATGCGTATAAATCATTCCCTCCGGCCTCTCACTCAAGGGTCAAGGCCAGCCTCAGAGAACGCTTGCTGAGGTCCACCTCTCAGGAAACGTGCCACCTGTGGGGCTCTAGGTGGAATGCTCCCAGTACCAGCTGAAATACATTAATGGGCTGTGGAGACACCTCCTCTACCCTTTACCAGAGATCTCTGCCAACTCCACATGGTAGTAATTGCTCATTTAGCAACCTCAGTAATTGCCAATGTTTTCTGGGTTTGTTTTTTTGTTTTTGTTTTTTTTTTCATTATAATCTCCACCAAGTTTGCAGGCCTGCAAAAAGACCTGGTTTCAGTTTTCATGGACACAAATATTCAACTTCTTTTCTAAAGTCAGATTTAAACTTTTGCTCAAAGTGCTGGGCCCCAACACTTGGGAAGCATTCTGCCCCTGTTCCAAAAAGGGCTCAGCATTCCTACTTTAGCTCCAGCTATGCTTTTGATCTCATACCTTGCGCAGCACTTCTGGCATTAAGGATACTAAGGATACTTGCTGTACCATTCAGTGGAAAGCACAGAATGAAAGGATATAGGAGTTTCAGGGATGAAATCAGCCTCATCAAAAAGCTAAGTCCTTGGATGTCCATCTGCACATCTGTTTTCTGTGGGTTTATTTATTTATTATTATTTATTTATAATTAGCTGAAAGGGATTCATTTCTATATACCATTTCACCAGTAGTGGTTTACAACTCCATTGTAAAACACTCTGAAATAGCTACAAAAACAAATAGCTGCAAAACCAAAAAACACACACTCTTAATTGCAATAAAATGGCCATGAAGGCATTCTCCAATCAGACAAACCATTCAGAAGGCTCTCTGGGGACCAAAAGAAAAAAAAAAAGATGACTTCTCTAAATAGCTAAGGATAAAATACAATTTTAAGGTCTCCATTACCCTACAGGAAGGAAAAACCTACAGCCAGCTGCATCTTGATATAGTTCTGCTTAGCACCATTTATAGAGAGAACACAAGTATCAGTAATTAATCCATGATGTGAGCTTCAACAGTGACACACATCAACACCAGAATTCTTTCTTAAAAAAGGAGAAAGTCATTGTATCATGTAGCCTTCCAGCAATTAAGTTTACTTGATGCAGTATTTTCCATTGAGGCACTCCTAGTGCCTTCACCATTGCTGACAGAACGTCAATGGGGAGCTGCAAGCCAAAGAGCACCTAACAGACTTGTACTCTGACACGGACTGAAAAAACAGCGTAAGTAATTTCCACTGTGATATTTAACTTCAATCATCTGAATTTTGGAAATACAAAGCTGACTTGTATGTTCAGAAACAAAGAATAATTAGAGCCACGCTTGTGTGTGAGCAGACACTTGGATGCTTTCTGCTGATAAATGCATTTGAAATATGGCTGCCCCATGTCCCATGAAAACAATCTGTAGATAGACACAGGTATCAGACAGGGCAACTGAGGACCAGAGATTTAGTCCCAGAAAACAGGAAATCTCTTGCACTACAGCTTCTCTATCTTCTGGTGTGTCCTTCCCCATAAAGCAGAGAATTCTCAAAGTAGCTGTGAAGCATCAACAATCCCTGGCTAGTTTGGTGCCATTGTCAGTGGCACAGATGCATAATTTTTTTTCTTCCTGCAGATGCAGGCTCAAATTTAACACAGTTTTGTTGTTTTCTAGATTCTATTCTAACATGGCAAGTTGTGGTCACTGCTCAGGAAGAGCTCAAGATGGGACCTGGTTAGTTTGCAGTCTCTGAGAGGGACCAGTAGATATGTGCTTCTTGTTTTGGGGAGAAGCGAAGAGGCATTTTTTTGCCAGTTTACTGCAAGCAACACACAGTCAGAACTGTGGGATCTGACTGTGCTCACCTTAACTTCCAAGAGCCGTAAGATCTTTCTCCTCTTCACCAATTCACTTCTGATATGCCCAAGATCCACATTACCTCCTCAACCAGAGTAAAAGGAGGAGTTGGGTGGAGAACTTGTGTCCCAGCAGAGCAGAAGGGAGAAGCAAAGCAGAACCAGAGTGACAGATGCAAAGGTGGTCAACAAAAATGATCCTACCTGTCTGGCTGGGGCAGAGAAGATAAAGACACAAAGACAGACTGCCATAAGCTACGCAGCTGCAGTTCTGTCTAGTTTGGGGACCAGTAGACCTACTGGACCTGCCTTTCAGAAGATACCATCTCCTGAAGAACAGGCTGCATAACAGGACAAAGAAGGGCTGCTTCTGTGAAAAGTTTATTGACCTGATGGGAAAGGTAAGGCCAGCTTTAACTGACAAGGATGGGGATCAATAGAACATGGAGGCTGTACATACTCTGTCATGTTGGAAGGCTCTTGTTCCCTCAGACAAAGGACAGACACTCAGAGTAGGTAGGGAGGTAAGCTTCCTATAGCTGGAGCAGGGAAATGATGATGTTCATAATTCCTCTAAGAGTTCTTCCATAAATTGGGATGAAACACATTTTAAACATGCATAACTCCCTCTTGTGCTTCACAGGATGTCTGCATACGCCACTGCAAAGACCATTAATGTGCCCTCAGATCCTGTAGCAGGTTACAGAAATTATCATCACTGTACCTACTTATTAAGTGTAACTGGAGGAAGTTTCTGGCCTTGGTCTTCACTTATCAAAGAGGGAACAAAAATCCCAATTTCCCAGTGGAATGGTATGTCAGTTCCACAATGATGTTTGTTTATTGAAGCAGGGTAGGTAGAAATAAAGGACAAAAGGGGAAGCATGTAAGATGCATCCAAATTTCCCATATTTAAGAGACACATTGGAAAGCTGAGAAAGCAAGCAAGGAAAAAGAATAACCCCTGCTTTGTTTTGATAAAGAAGAACTTGACTAGGTCAACATAGGTTTTAACATCTAAATTAAAGAATGGGAATAACTTCTTCAAGAACGGGATTAAACAAATGATCCTGTCAGCACAGAAAAGTGGGGAAAAGGGCAGAACAGAATGCAGCTGGAACATAGCCAACATTAAATATTTATTAAAGAACCTGCAAACAAGAACTAAATCACTAATTGCACCTGCAGTGATAACACTCGTCACTTTCACCAAATCCCACCCCTCCTTCTGATTCTACAAACTTCTGGAGACTCACAAACCTGTTTTACTCCATGTGTGGAAGAAATGGGATGCTACAGTGGGAAGAATTCCTCCTTTTTTCCTGCTACTGGCCACCTGCAAGACTGAACTAGTCTCTTCATTTCAGTGCCTCTGTCTCTCCCTATCCCCTTTTGTTTTGTCTATTTAGCTTTGGGGCTTGGTGGGTGGCTGCTTGGGTGTTGTGGTTTGGTTTTTGTTTGTTTGGGTTTTTTGGTAACTTAGATTTGGCATTTTACTTAAATCTTCAGCTCTTGAGAGACACTGACTGGGTGGGAATCTTGGCTTAAATTCTAATATAAATGTTTCAAGTGTTCTGGGTTTCAGAGAAATTTTAAAAATGTAACATGAATCCCTGAAAGACTTAAAAGAAAAGGGCAAAAGGCAAGTTATAAGAAGTCATTTTAAGTCTCCATTTTTAAGCAGATCTTCTTTAGGGAGAAGAGCTGTTTCATGCATGAGGTGCACTGCCTGTGGCAATGGGTCAAACCCATCGTCTGGGTTTAGTAATACTGGAACAGCCACACACTATGTTTTCAGGCTGTGACTGGCATTAGCAAGATTCACAGTCTTCATTAGGAATCAAAAAAATAATCTTCACTTTGTCCCTATCAGGAACTTTCTCAGGAAAGCATGCCTTGGATAAGAGCTGAGAAAGAGTTTCAGGATCTGGCTACATGTATGCATGTGCATATGTACAAACACAGATATATACATACATACATATATATATATTTGTATGTGTGTGCATGTAAGTGCATATGTGTGTGTTTCTAATACGTTTTCAGAAATCTCGTTTCCTGTTGGAAGATCCAAAGACATGAATAACCCACCCATGGGCAAATCAGTTACATATTCTTTACTTTTACTATTCAAGCCAAATTTTCCTGGTGATATATAATGAGATTTTACATACTTGGTGCCTCATTGACTAATATTAGATCAGTGCAGGCTACTCCCCCGTCCCTCCCTCTTTGTAGTAGGGACTTTCATTGCCTGTAGCTACAAAGTGTGGTTGCTTTTGCCAAATGCTTGGAGATACTGCTAATGGCTTCATTTGAACTCCGCATTGCTGCATATTAGTGTGTGTGGGGGGGTATTTTAATCCATATTGCGATTGCTTTGATGTTGTTTGTAACAAGGACTATGTTTTTATTTATACATATCAGAGCTGTTATAGGAATTTGTGCTTCCCAAAGGATTAGATTTCCACTATCAAACAAACACAGTGTATACTTAGAAGAAGGGGGAGGCTAACTAGAGGTCAATTTTCCACTCAGAAACTACAGTGCTTAGCCTCTTTCACAGTTCTTTCCATCCACGGATCCAAACACTTTGTACAGAAAGCTATCAGTTATCCGCACCTTGCATACAAGGAAACTGAGTCAGGACACTGCCACACACTGCTGTAGGGTCACATGGATGGTTAATGCAGCATTAGTAGAGTCACAGGACCCACTGCTGCCTCCAGATTGACACTGCCACCCACACATTTTGAAAAAACACATGGGAACTACCAGAAATAAGGATCCATAATTTTCACATCCCTGACAGGCAGTGCATAAGAGGGCAGAAAGAACAAAGTTGAGAAGATTGTCGTGGTTTAACCCCAGCCAGCAACTAAATACTGCTTGCTCACTCCGCCCCCCCACTGGGATGGGGGAGAGAATTGGAAGAGTAAAAGTGAGAAAACTTGTGGGTTGAGATAAGAACAGTTTAATAATTGAAATAAAATAAAATAGTAGTAATAGTAATAGTAGTAATAATAATACAATAATAATATACAAAGGAAGTGATACACTATACAATTGCTCACTACCTGCCAACCAATGCCCAGCCCATCCCTGAGCAGCGATCGCTGCCCCCCAGCCAACTCCCCCAGCTTTATATACTGAGCATGACGCCATATGCTATGGAATAGCCCTTTGGCCAGTCTGGGTCAGCTGTCCTGGCTGTGCTTCCTCCCAGCTTCTTGTGCACCTGGCAGAGCATGGGAAGCTGAAAAGTCCTTGACTAGTGTAAGCACTACTTAGCAACAACTAAAACATCAGTGTGTTACCAACATTATTCTCATACTAAATCCAAAACACAGCGCTATAGCAGCTACTAGGAAGAAAATTAACTCTATCCCATCTGAAACTAGGACAAAGGTTTGGCTGAAGACTTTTTAAAAGAAATTAAAAAAAATTTAGCCAGGGTAATATGTATGGCTCCTGCTACTCCTCCTACTTCAAAATGCTGAGACCACAAACTACAGCACTACTTTTTTGTCCCTTCAGAAGCTCAAAGTCCATGTACAAATTATTACAGACTCTTGAAATTAGGCATTTATGCCAGAGGCAATAATGAAACTGCACCTCTACAATACAGAAAAATGATCTCTCATTGCTAATCTCTAAGGTCAAGTACTTAGTACCCAAGATGGAGATGACGGGGGGGGGGGGGGGGGGGGGAGGGGAGTGGGGGAAAGCACTTTATTAAAAGAAATTTCTGGCGCAGTTCACGTCCATGTAAATTAAAGCCTAACTGAGTACCCGGTCTTACAGTATGAAAGCCTGGAAAATAAATGTCTTCACAAAGTGAGTTTTGCCTCCCAGTTGTCATTTTGAGAGTGCTGCAGGGGCTTCTATCATTTCAGTTTCACAAATTCCTCTCAGCCTCATTTAAACATTTAATTTTAACACGAAGATCTTTTAAAATTCTAATATCTGACCACTTGCAATGGGAGAAGAACTTTTCAGAATACTTTGTGGACTCTCCAAAGCTTCCTTTTCAGAATGAAACTTCTGCTTAGGGTATATTTTTGCCTTTTCATATTTATTCAATGTTTTGTTTTGACTTATTTAGTTGTTTATGATCATTATAGTATTCTGGTGGAAAGAAATCTTGAGGGTGAAAGTGGAGGGGAAGGAGAGTGACAGTGTTACAACACTCCAGATCTGGTCAAAAGGGCACTTTTACAGACCTTTCAGTATCTTCTGAAAACAGTCAGATTCACTGAAAAACTACAAAAAGAAGAGGGCTCATAGTTAAGACATGGAGAACCTGGATGCTCCTGGCTGCCAGAACCACTCTCTTCACTCATGGGTGTGTGAGAAAACTGGAGTTTTTCTCTGACCCAGTGAGTGTCCATATTCTAAGCTGCTGCAATCACTTGTTTATTTAAGGAATGCAAACTCCATCTGAATAAAATCTCCCAGTACTGCTGCTGCACAGGACTAAACTGTATCATCATTCTCCTATGACCCAACTGACCCAGATGAGGTGGCACTGTGCCTCATTGGAGCACAGAGTAACGACAGACGGACACCCACCCAGCCTGGTACGCCTGGCACTGTGATAGCCCCAGCTGAGCACATAGGGTCTTACCTGCTACAGAGAATGGCTTAAGGCCGTGTCTGAGCCTTAGTTCCCAGCTCACTGTCAGCATGGATGACAAGCCAGGTCACAAGGATGCTGCAGAGAACCCTGTGTGTCAGCAGATGTACAGACTCATGGAGGACCTCTCCCCCTGATTTTATTAAACAAGGCTGAAAACCAGAGAGAGTAATCCAAACAGACCAAAATAATTAATTTTCTACTCTGAGTTACTGGGTTGACATAAAAGAACAGCAGTTGTAACAACCATTCTGTGCTTCTATTAGAAATGTATGCTTTTTTTGAGCCTGGGGACATGGGAGGAGGCAGCCTCTGTGACTACAAAAATATCAGTTTTCTGTTTAAATTTGGGACCGTATTTAGACTTGATGCCTTAGCGTCTGAGAGATTTCTGTGGATAGAGGGAATGTTTGGTTGGTTGGTTGTATTAGGGGTAAGGTGGTTTCCTGATTGGGAACACAGTGTTTATATATATCAATTTTGTGCCGATTGCAAGTAAAAAAAAAAAAAAATCAACACTGCTTGTGGTGAATTTGTTCAGTACATCCAATCCCAATTCCTTTTTAAAAAGAATTGGTCATTTTCACATAAAAAATATTTCAAATTTTGGGAATGTTTGGACTATGTAGCTGTTACATAGTAAACTATTAGATACTCAAAGGAAGTTCCTCTAAAAAAGGAAGCTGAAGCTGGTTTGATCAGAAATAGGAGACTTCCCATGACCTTCCACTGCCTGTACCTTAACACCAATGTGTGAGTTCCAACTGTATATTCAACACAAGAGACTTTTACCTATCGCTTGACCATAAACAGCTGGCACTGCCAGCTCAGTTGGTTCTCTAAGGAAGTCAAAAGCAGCTGCAACATGGAGAAAAAAATATTTGCAAAAAGCTAGGGTGAAAACTTTCACCCACTTATTTGGAAAGATACCAGGGTGAGAAGCTGACAAGCGACATGTCTTTGGCTTGTCTAGTACTCACCTCTCCAAAGCAGAAGAAATCTGAGAACTTATTGAAATGAATTTCATTTCACTCTTTGCTGGGGTCTCTAACGGAGAAGCTTGAGTCCATTTACTTTAAAGCACCAAGGCTGAAAAAGACAGCAGTTCTCAAGTTGATTCACCAATGGATTAGTTGCTCAAGAACTCAAAGAAGGGCAAAGACCTGGATGTTATCAGAATAAACTGTTTGAGCCTCATCTGCTGACATAAACTTGTCAGATGTTAATACAGTATATAGATGCATAGGACCTCTTCACTCTATCTATGCCCCTCCTCCAAATACTTGTTTCAGCATGGAAAAACTGAAAAACAAAGTGTATTTGTACCAAGTTTAATTTGGAGAAAAAGAAATCATCTCAACTGTTCCAGCATTCATTCATAGCATCAGGTATCTCACTCCACTTTGGGGACAGGACTGATCTGACATGTTTAAGAACTTAAGTTTGTTGCTCTAAAAAACAAATTATTTCTGTTTTATTATCAGTCTGTAGCAGCAAATTATCTTTGATCTCAGCCTGTCCTCCCCCTCCCAAACCTCACTGGCAATCTTTTCTCTTTTGAGAACCATTTGCTATGTGTTTTCAACTTCTTTCACAAGATCTAAGCAAGCTGGGATATTCACCAACAAAACCAACTTTAACTTTCCATTGACAAAGCTCCTGTGCTACCGAGTGCCCTATTACAATCACAAGTTCAAACTTTCAAAACCAGGAAATAGATAATGGAGGTGCAAACTGATGCAGCCTTTACTTTGTTCTTAAAAATGGTAAGTAACAGCTAGCATTGATTTCCAATCAACAGGTTACTGATAACTATGAAAATGAAGGAAAAAAAGGACAGTTATTTTGTAGATCCTTCCCATCTCAGCAGCAGAAGAGAACAAAAAACATGGTAGAACTGTCATGAGGGTGTTAAGCTCACACCAAAAGGAGATCCTGTTAATGCATAAGCACCATATAAAGTCTCCAGACTCACGTGCCATAATGCCATGAATGCAAAGTGTCAAAGACAAGGAGGAGAAGACATTCCTTTTGCTGCCTGTATGGCCATGCCAGAAGCCTATGATAAACCAAGATGAAAGGCAAATGCTTGTACCCAGAACAATTTTGACATTTGGTCTACTACTGAATCCTCAAAGGGGGATTCATGAGGTCGGAACATTAAGACAAACCATAGGGAGGAAAGAGCAGAGGGCCAAAAGAGAGACAGTGGCACTCCACAACGATGCCTTGAATCTCCCCATTTCTTTGCATTTATGTAGCATTTCACAAACCTTAAATTAGTAAGGCTTCAACAAGCTGGAAAACACTAACTTTCCTCTGCTGCAGGGGCACATGATACTGAAACACCCAACCCAAGGTCTTGCAGCAAGTTGGTACAAGCACCACCTACTTTTGTCCCCTGGGGATCTACTTTATGCAGGAAGATTTCCCTAGTACAACGCTGCCAGAAACTCCCACTTTCAGAGGAATATCTCATACCAAAGGAAGGAGTGCTGGTGCTCCCTGGATGACATAAGTACTCTGAGCAAATGACCTTCCCAGCTCTAGCACAGGCTGAGGGGCATGACTTCTTCCACACTCCTGACCCTCCCAACTCTTAGACCTGGCCTGAGTTCCAAATCTAACTGCCTCCAGGCAGTTCACTTAACTGAAACATGTCTTAATTTAATAATCTGTAATGTGAAGGGCAATGACGCTCCCTACCTACAAGAGCTCTTCAACCTTCTAGAAGCAGGTGGCGCAAAGTTTAATACTTCTCTAAAAGGAAAGTACGTATGTTTCACTGCCTCACAGGATGCTCTTTAAAAGTCACTGCAAAATACAGTATCTCGCTAGGGGAGCAAATCCAAGGCTGGGCCTTACTAAACCTCTGCTGGGCCATCAGAACACAACCAGCCTTTAAGAAAAAAAACAACCAAACAAACAAACAAAAAAACCCCCCAAAACCCAAACAACAACAAACCCAGGAGTTTTGTAATTACTATTCTGGAAGAATCTTCAGAATGTCCTGGTTTTGACCTCTGTCACCTCCCAGATTCCCCACGGAACCTGGCATTAATTGCTCATTCTTCTTGTGCCCAACATTTTCAAATCACTAAGGTAATATCACACCTTAGGCTGGGCCTTGCCGTTTTAGAGTAGTTCAGCAGGGCAAAGTACATCTCTTGTATCAGTTCGGACTAGCAAAAATGGTATCTCCAAAGCATGGCACAGTCTTGAGAAGTAACTTCCAATCTAAGCATAAATTCACAGGCATGAGATTTCCCAGCTGCAGTGATTTCTACACAAGCTGTCACAGGTAGTGACAAGTTGGGTGTCAAAAATTTGCTTAAGTTGACATTATTTTTGTGGGAGCTGTGCAAACAAACCCAAGCAATTCTCTTTTTAATGCTCATGACAAATATTTCACTTACACTTTAACAAAGACACTCATTGCTGTGCTTTCAGTCCAGGTCCTGCTTCATGTTGCTACATGCAGGTAGTACCGGCTCTACATTCAGCTGCTCGTTGCAGCTTCTCTTTTAAGCATTTTTATTAATTTGATTTAATAATATGCCACCCATTAATATTCTCTTCTGACAACAGACTTGGGTAGTTGTATTATTTCCAGTGAGGATGAATCTGCATCAGCAAATCCAGTCTTCAGAAACAGTTACACAATGAGAACACGGAATATGTGCTGCTATATGACAACATCATTTATCAGTGCAAAGCAGAGAACTATTTTTGCCAAAAAGAAACATAACTGCTTTGCCCTCCAAAGAAAAAAAAACAACACCCCCCCCCCAATCACAGACTCATTAAATGGCTCATAGACTTCAATCTCAAAACCATTTAAGAAAACAGGGTTCACTTAAATTCATACACATTTCTCCATACTGAGCTCCCTCTAGTTGCACTGAAGATTACTAATCAGCATGCCGCAGGCAAAGTGGATGACATCAATATTGCCACAAAGACGCACGGCTCCCACTTCTATACAATGCTAAGAGTAAGAGGATCAGATATCAGGCTAGACAGCAAGTTCTAGAGAATATTCTAAAGAATATTCCTTCCTAACCCCAGATCCTTATGACTCTGCACATACATACAAAGCACACCAAGTACCTATTAAGAAAGGATTTTCTGCACTGATTTTCACCTCAGACCACTAATTCAGTGCCATGCCTCTAGATGCAGCCAAGGTGAATATGTCTTCTCAGTTATACATGAGAGACAGAAATCTTCTGACTCTTACAGGCATGTAGCTGGAGCCCTGAGCCATGAGAGTTAACAATAATGCTACCTCATGAGGTTAGACTGAAGAAAAGTAAAGCAAAGAAAAAACAAAAGAACATACAGAAGAATGCAGTAAAAGCAGTATTAAAGTAAAAGCAATGTTTTTATTTATACCTTACATCACTGGAAAAGGCAATTACATAGCTATTATTGTTCACAGATAGCACAGAATTTGGATGAGACTTAAACATCAATTGCTTCTGGCTTAGGAAAACCTCATATGACAAGAACAGAGAGGAACCTGGGGAGGTAAACTAGAAGACTGACTATCCACACTGTTTGAGCACAATTTGTAAAACCCTCCTTATTGGTAAGGGGAGGGAGGCCTCAAACCAAACCAGATCTTTCACCACAGACATTGGTGAAATTGATGCACTGAGTTTGTTAATCTTTACTGATTATCTGATAAATTGAAGATCCATTCTGATATGTTTTCAAGTGACAAGGGGTTTGAGTGGGGACTTTCCTCATGTATATCTATGCTAACTGCTTGGGGCCAAAACACAAGGACTCACGATAGGAATGGAAGATGACAACAGGGTAGCTGGGTCTACAACCTTGCTGCTTTAACCAGCTTAATAGGGAGAAACCCCAGGAGAGGGAAACAAAAAACAGTTCTCTCCTAGAGACAGATCTCACCTGCCTTCTCGCCAAGGACACAGCTTTCATGACTAGTGGTTTCTAAAGCAGAGGTGCTTTCCTGTGCTTTACCTGCTAGGTGAGAGCAATGGGGGTTTCAGGCATTCAAAATAAGACTAAAATGTTAATAATACATACGACAGAAAGGAGGCGAGTTTTATGTTAGAAGTAACTAGCTAGCTTCTAATGATGTCCTTCCTGGAATGTTTCTTCTTGCCTTAAATTTGCCAAAAGTGTTTGGTATTTTAACAAGGAATAAGAACAGACCCATAGCTAGAAGAAAGGTGCACTCTATGGTTGCCACCCGCTTTACAAATCATAATGTTTTACTTTTCAACAGGTATACACATATAAATATTAAATATACATATATATAAACACTACATATAAAAAGATCTTACTGATAAGTTAAAAAAGCACGTGATCCAAAATTTCATATAATCATGAACTAGTGGGCAACATAATTAAAAATACATCAATGCAATATTTGATCTAAGAAAAACTGCATGTGTTTTTTTTTAGCTAGAAAGTAACTTTAAAGTCAAGTGAAGAACTCAAAGGCAACTCAGATGAATAACTGGCAAAATATAATCTGAGCAATCGCTTGTCTTTCTAAACTAAGAGCTCTGCTCAAAGAAATTTATAAAGGTAAAACATCCCATGAAGCAAAGTCAGTTCAAATTAAGAGGCAGGAAAAATTACTGTAAAAATATAAGCTAAGATGGGAATAGTAGAAGGCAAATTTTACAACTGTGAGTGGATGGTTGGTGACATCTACAAAGCAGCTTTAAATGCTGGACAAAAGTCAATGGAGGCAAGGCAAGACGAAAAAGGGCCCAATGTGTTCGTACAATGGTTCACAAGAGGCTCCCAAGGGAAAGGGAAAAGGTGACAGAAATACCTACGCTAGCTGCAAATGCAAAAGGACAGCAGGGGCCCATCGTAGGTGAAGTCAGTCACACAATAAAGGTGACAAGGAAAACATACTCTGTGCCAGACTGAAACCAGCATGCAGACAAAAGTGTAAAACAACAAGGATAATCAAGATGCCCCAATACTCGAGATCAAGAGAAGGAAATGACCAACTTGAATACATTTCTCTATAAAGTTTGTTATTCATGTGTCCAGCTATGAAAAATCCTATTAGAAGTGGCACTGACCATCAGTTTTATGCTAAGAAAATTACAATTTAGAAAACTATGAAGAAATTAACTATTATAGAATCTCTCCTCTCCTTAGTGACCTCTTAAAATCTGCTTTCCTGGGCTTGGTGAAGAGCACGTTTGTTTTTCTGCTTTTTCCTCCTTTTGTTTGAAATATGAACAGCAACCTCACATTACTCCCTTAATTTCCTGTCCATTCACTGTTGCTCTCATTTTTACATTAGCACTAATGCGAAAAACACTGCAAACCATCCACAGGCTAAGCTTTAAAAAAATTAAGGTGGGTATTTGTCAACCTTTTAATTCCTCTGTTAAACAAACAAAAAAAACCCACAACCCACACAACTAGGAATCCATCAGTAACGGAAAGAGCAATGCAAGGAATCTATAGACTCATTGTTTAAAAACTATGAACAGGGAAAAGAAGAATCTATGAAGAAGGCTGCCCCTGCTAGTTTTTTGAAGGCAGAAAGAAATGTGAAACAAAAGGTCTGAGGAGAAAATTAGAAGCAGCTTTCAAAATAACACTACACAAAACACCACTGTGTTAGGAGGGAAAAACGGGAAGGGGGGGAAGAAAAAGGGAGAGTGGAAAAAACCAGACAGGGGAAAATAAAAGAAAAAAAAAGGAAAAAAGAGAAAAGAGCCAATCCAACAGCTCGAGTGCTAGATCTTTAACATTGCCAACTCACAAACCCGTCGAACATTTTCCTCCCATCTACTATACTTCTTTCTCTAATACTACAGTCCTTCTGAAAAGGGGAGACAAAAGAAAAATGATTGCACTAAATTTGCGTAACTGCACAACACGGGAGATTTATGAGCATTTTTTAACAGCCAAATCAGCCAAACAAATTGTCTGCAGAACTGCAACAGTAAGCTATTGGGGTTCTTACCGTCAGCAACATCACAAGTGTGTTGGGAGAATCAAATCTTTTATTATAAAAATCAATCACAATTCCCATTCTGTTCCTCAATCCTTAAAAAAAAAAAATCCAAAAAAACCTGAGTGCTGCTAATTTAGCCTTCTCACTGAAGAATGAATACCAGATAAAAAGGGAGCCGACAGCTGGCCCAGAGCCAAAAAGAAAGCTTTTAGGCACAAAAATTGCTGAAAACAATGTTTGTTCTGCACTCCGAATTTTTTTTACATGCAACACTGTACAGACAAGACGGGCATATCTGGTGACATGGCTAAGAATATACATTTATGATGGAGGATACTGCCTTTAAAAAGGAGAAATAAATTAGAGATTAATGCCTTTTTATGCAAGCTGCAAGGAGAAGAATTCCTGGAGCAATTCAATTCAGCACAAGGAACAAGGTTTCTTTCAAAAAGTCACCCTTTAACTGGGAAGGGCGCTTCTTTGCAGGGAGTCTGAACTGAGAAATACGCAGCTCCTTGCTTTCTATTTATAGTCATTCAGGCAGTGAATAGTCTCATTCCAAATGCCACAAGGCATACTCACAACCTTTTATTCCAGAGACCTGATTTGTGTTTCATTTCAAAAAGTCCAGCCCGATGGGAAAAAAAAGAAAAAAAAAAAAAAAAAGAAAAAAAAGGGGGGGAGGGAGAGAGAGAAAAGGCAACGCAACACGCAGCAGAAACACTTTTTTTTCCCCAACTTTTCCTTTATGAAGCTGGTGCTGGAGAGTGTGGAAAAGAGGGGGTTTTTTTGGAAACTTCCCTATGGAAAGGAAAAAAAGCGTGAGCTTTGGAAGTGCATGCATTTTTACTCATTAACACTGAATATCAGTTCCCCTGCAATTTAAGCAAGTTTGGAGGAAGAAGGAAAAGGAGGGAGGGGTGAGAGCATTTCAATTACTTGGCTTTGAAGGACCCTTCTGAATGAGAAAGAGACAGAAAACACTTGTCAAATGCAAGTTCAAGTGAAAGCCACTTCTGCCAATGAAGTGTGCAGATGGCTGTGGGGGTTCCACTGAACCCTAACCAGGCCTCTATTATGTCTTTATTGCTTACAAAAAGGCAAGGGTCACCTTCAGTTTAGAATAAGTTAGCATCCTTTCCCACAGAATGACTCTGGTCAATCAAGCCAAGCAAAGGAAGTCTTCCTTTGAGTGACTGCTATCCCATCAGCACACTGAAGAATTTTTAGAAAGGCTAAATAGACACAAAAACCTTTGGTCTCATCTACACTACTGACATTTATCAGAAAAAGTTCCCACCATTGCAGGCAATCTTGGGAGAACTAGGGTAGGCTGGTGGTGGCTGTATGTCTAACATGTATGTCTGTTAGATTTCTTTCTCATTAGGGCTGGATGATACAAGTCTAAAAACGGTACTGACAGCTTTCAAAATTTCACTAATAAGACGTGGCACGAAAAGCAAGTTCTACACCTCTATTTTTAGCGTGCATTCTTCAGAAACACGGGAACCCCATCAGGCCGGCCCATGTCAGGTCTCCTGTTTCTAACAGCATCCAGGTTCACATGTTTCACAACCAAATGTTGCAGAAATTTCTGCCAATAGGCACGTGTGGTACCACCGCCTGCCCTCCCAGCATTGCTCAAGACAATCCAGCTGGTGCTTTCCAACATTATCTTCTGTGGTGCTGTGAAATACCATCACCAATGCAGAACCCTTAAAAAACCCAACACAGCTGAACTAGAAGGCAGACAGAATTTGCCTTTGTGGCACAAACTCTGTATTCTTCATTTGAAAAGCTCACACCTAAGGCCACTAAACACCAAGAAGGGTGCAGTGTCCTCCCCAGTGGGTTCAAAGGATTACATACAAGAAGGAGAGTTCCAGACACTGAAGGGTCAGGTATCTCTAGTACTTTCCTTCCAAAACAGCAGGGGAAGGACTTTTTCCCAGTGAGAAGTTAGTTCCCAAACTATGGTGACAAACCAACCTACCCGATAGGTACACTATGCATACTGACACAACTATCTCCAAAGTCTCAGAGAAACAAGTCTCTCTCAGCACTACTATAAGACAACATTCATGGGATCACAACTCCTGGGCAGCACAAACCACCTTCCCCAGAGGTCAGAGGTAAGCTGTATGGCAAAGTTCAGTGTTATTCTTGGAAGAGAACAGGAGAAAGCAGGAAAACAAAAGCAAAAAGGGGAATAGTATTTAAAGAAAATTCCTCATAGCTATTGGCAAAAAATATAGCAACTAACTTTGAGAAGGTTACTAAGATAAAAACTCTCTTAACTATCCTACCTGCTAGTCTGACAAAGAAACTCCAAGTTACTCCAACTTCCATAGAAGCCACCTTTTTCTCAGCAACTGGAAAAAGACTTACTTATTCTGCGCCAGAAAAGGTATCAGGTTCTCATAAAGGGGGGGCCCATTATCCACACTTCATAGGTACAGAAGCCTTCGTACCACCGAATACAAAATCCCTCTTTTAAATACAGGAAGTTGATCCCAGCAAGGGAAGTAAAGCAGAACTCTCTCCCTAGCAAGCAGAAAAGGGTGATTTGATATCAGATAGCCTAAAATAATTCTTCAGGGAGAAAGGAGAGCCTCAAGCATGTAACACTCAAATAATTCTTCAACTTTGTAGTTTAATACATCCTCAGGATTTCCTCTTGATAAATATAGCAAAAGCTGCACATAAAGAAGTAATTCCTGAGCACTCCACAAAGACCAAATTTAGAAGCTGTCTGTTAGTTGCTTGTTTTTTAAGTTGTCCCTTTGAAAAAAAAGTAGTACAAAACAATATAGTCCCTGGAAAATCGACAAGATTTAGAGGTCTTTATGAGTATACAGCAACCCTAATAAATCATAAATGGTTGTAAATGAAAATAAGTTCATACTGGTACAGATTCCACTCTGGAAAAACTCAAAGAAGAATTTAAACTGGCAGCTGCCAATATTTGTGGATTTTTCACTTTGAAGCTAATGGATACAGTATCAAGCTGGGCATATAAAAGTTTGGGAGAATCCCTAATCAAGAGCATCCTATGGAGGGTCATTCAATCAAATCATTATTTGAAAGTTTTCTACTAGTGCATTAAGTGGCATGACTAACACAGGCCACATCATCTCCTGTATCCTCTACTTGGGACAAGAAGCCCATGCTGCGACTGCTTCCACACAATGAGGTTTTGCTCTACTTCTTTACAGACAAACATTTCTGATTATTTACGATGCTGAAGGCAAGGTCAACTAATATGAACCTTGCACTTGGAACAGAGTACTAAACTTTTTGATGTTTTTTAGTTCCTGGAAATTGGGAAAATGGAGGAGGAGGGGAGGTTAATCCAGTATCTCAGCACAACCCTTAAGAAAAAACTATCCTTATTAGAGAAAAGATTCGGGTTTATTGTGGAAAATCCATTTATGCTCAACAGTACCCCAGGCAGCAGTCTTCACTTCAGACATGTAGCTGCCTTTTCCGTATGCATGGCCTAGATCATGAAGAAAAGAACTGGAGTCTTGAATTTGATTTGAAGTTATATGGGAAATCTCAGCTTAAAGAACTAGGAATATGCTCATGGCAGCGCATGCTGCTGAGGAGACATGGTACAATGTTTTTGGTCCAGGATGTTTGCCTTGAGGACTGAAGCCTCCACACCCCTGTCTACTGGGCTGCTGCATTTCAGCCAATAGGTGATAAAGACAAGACTAATTCAGGCTAGGTCATCATCCACCTGCAGAGGCACCCCCCATCCCATCCCATCTGGAACAGCAGAAAAAGTTTTACTCAAGACTGCTGAAGAATGGAAAATTATATGTATCTTCAAGACCACTACTGAACACAGGATGGAATTCGCCAAAGTTCAGATGTGTTCCTTACACCAAACACTTTCCTCTTCAACACTGTCACACCTTTCTCTTGCTCAGGGCTCAGATACAAGTTCACCTGGTAGCTATCTCAGAATGCTGAAAAGGGACAGGAGGGAATTCACATTAATAGGTTTATCTTCTTCCATTCGGTCAATGAGTCTCTCTGTTCTGTGAACACTTCCTTACTACATAGCTTAGGGCAGAAAGGTGCAACACTTATGTTCTGATCAGCTAAAGCATCTCATTTTGTGAACCTGGATCTGACTTTCTTCAGCAGCTACCACACTTGGCAACAGTCCTCTTAAAAGTGAACAAAGCTCATGTGGTGGGAGGTATAAAATAACATACTGAAATTCCTAATTAAGCAGTAAACAAAATACAGACAACTTGATTTTGTAATTAGAAGAGTGGAGCTAGAAGGCTCTATGCTCCTAAACAGGATATGGACATTGTGTGTTAGGAGGTAGAGGCTGGCTATGTTTCTGTGTTCCAGAAAGAGGTAGTCTCACACCAGGAAATCCTGAACCAGAGTTTAGGGTTTAGAAACATGTAACACAGCCAGAAGAGTTTAAATTCATAAGAAACCATTAGGATCTGAAATCACTCAGCAGTCTGACCTGCTGAACATTACAGACCATCATATGTCATCTCAGCAGTCTCTTGTTCCCCACTACAGGCTGGTGTGTACAAGGCTGGACCAACTGCAACATCATTTCTACAGGAGCAAACTAGTTAAGAAAGGTCATTCCAAATATGCCTGATCAGAAAACTAAATTCAAGTTCACACAAAAAAAAGCAGAGGAAGTAAAGACTCCACTAACACTCCCTGCCAGTCTGAACTGACGTGCTTATTCTTGATGCCAAATCTGGTGATGTCTGACAGTGCAAGCAGAACAGCCAACAGGCAGATGAGAGGAAAGAATAAAAGACCCTCTTCCCCTAGCTGCCAGGTTTCCTTCTTCTTCCTAAAGGTGCACACCTCCTTTTCACTGAAGGAGCCCTGTCAGGCTTTATATAATTTTGTAGAATTAGTGAGAATCCGTTTTATTCTTTATGCAACTCTCCACAGATACGTATAATTGTCATAATTAAAGCACTGAAGTAAAAGATTCAGCCCTCTTCCCTCCCAGAAAGCCTATGTTCCACCCCAGTAATGTCCCTCTGGGAAAAGAAATCATAAATAATTTGTCATCAGTCTTAACAAAGTCCAAGAACTGCCAGAACCCTGCGACAAGATTTTAAGATAGTCCTTCCTCCAAATGACTCCTCCTATCCATTCTATGATGACTATCTGGCTGCTAGTAAAAATTTGGTCCCAAGCTCACTAGTACAGATTATTCCCCTTCAGAACCTTAAAAGATAGTTATACTCCAGGTCTTTGGACACTGCTACAAATATAGCTCTCATGCGATAATGTTTGCTGAGCAGCTCCCTTCAAGTAAAACAAAAAACCCCATCCACCTACAACAGCATTTGTGCTTGCTGGTTCTTCAAGCAAAACACATAGCAATACAGAGGCCTAACAGATATTTAAAACTAATAAAAACATAGTGGTATATAATGCTTACAAACCACATACACAATCTCCAACAAAAAAACATTCCCAACGGCCACAAACATGTACAAATATCACTCCCCCAACAACATAGCTTAATCCCAGGCAGGAGAGTAGTACATTGCAAAAAGAAAAACTAGAAGTGGCACCAACAGCAACATTCAAAGGAGCAGCCCAGGTTGCAGGAATACACTGCTGAACAGAGCTATACGAACAGCAGGGTTTGCTAGCCCAATTCTGACATGTGCTATTCAACATTAACATATTATATGTCAATATAATATGATAGGTATCACTTCAGATATGTAGCACTTGCATCTAGAAAGGATATAATTTATAAATGTATCAGAAGCAAAAAGTATAGGATATAGTGTTTATATGCTTCATCTAGGGACCGTAGTATAAGCTTCAATTAATAACTTGTTTCTAACAATTACATTAGCTGATGTTTCTCTGCCACAGTTCTAAATTGATTCAAATGCCACTGAGAAGTTTCAAAAAAAATCACTGAAATTAAGGCTCCCTCACTATCATCAATTTAAGTGATTTTATTACTGCAGCTGTCTACTTAGCTTATCTACTTACCTATTCTTTAGATCAAGGAGATCCTGTATTTCTTAGTTCTATATCCATTTCACTTTTCTGTTCTCATGTATTAATACAAATATGCAGTGTGGGGATTATTTATATTAATATAAATATAAACTAGGTCTTCTGAAATACACTTATATTTATAGAAAAATGAGGCTTTTGAGTTTTTTATATCTAACTAGCACGTGGTGATAAGTTTAAATTAGTTGTTCTCTCGATGAGATCCTCCTGTTTCAATAACTCAGTCCAGAATATCTCCCAAGTGGTTTATTACGCTACATAGTCTTTTTAATCCTTCGGTGAAAAATGCCAGTGCAAAGAAACACACACACAAAAATGTATTGGTTATGAGAAAACATCTCATGTATAAATTAAATATTGCATTTTTCAGGTCAAGCAACTGGAAAACTAAGTGTAATATGTGAAGTATACTTGGACTTGTTTAGAAAAAGAGGCCTTAAATTAGTTTAGTTGTTAATTTTTCTCCCCAGTACAACTGACTTCTGCAAAGCCTACTCCCATTTAAGTAGCAAAATGTTCCAAATGTCATTTGTCACTATTTATGCAGAATGTAATCAACAACAAACTAATTATAAAGATTGTTTCCTCAAATTTCAAGGACAGCCCACATAACTGCATCTTGGAAAATTTTTTCAGTGAACTCCAGGATTGTCATCTGGTGCTGACTTATGCTTTAGACTTAAACACTCTGCAAACTTGCAAAGAATTACTGCACATAATTATGAGTCTTCTGCAAAGACAAATGAAGGACATTTGTCAATAGAGGGGAAGTGGGGGGACAAGGGGAAGCTGCCAGAAGGGATAGCCCGCATAACATTTATTCCAAGAATACTGCACAAACTTAAGTAAGATGCATACATAATAACAGGCACCTGAGAATTCAGTAATTGCTCATTATGCAATTATACCTTAGGCACTTTAAGCAAATGCTGAAGAAATAATACATAGGAAAACCTGGCTAACCACAAAATTGTTTTTAAGGAGAATTAAGAAACTCTACACGTGGATGCCATTGGGTCTTTGCTTCTCTCTCTGCTGGAACCCTGTAATCCTTATTAATCTGCTGTTTGTTCCTGGAAAGTACCTTTTCTCTGTCAGTAAAATCCAGAGTTCAGTTGGATTAATCCATGCCCCTTAGTCATAGCTGAAGCCGCATGGACAAACACATGATTTCAACAGACACGACCCAAAATTTGCTATATATTTTTCCTTGCTGTATACTTTGCCAAACTAATTAAAAAAAAAGTAAATTAAAAGCTGGGAACCATGTTACCACAGGGTGCCAAATTTGCAGCGAGAGCCCCATAGGCTCCTGTCACGCAAAATTTTGACAAGCCTTGCCAAATGGTTTCTTCAGGATGCAAACTGCTTGTGAAGTAACTGGGCCCTTTGTGTTGCAGCTGAATGCTGCAGATGGAAAGGTTAGGAAAGGGTTTTTGCTAGGAAAGGGTAACTGCTGTTTTCACCCCGTGAAGTTTAACATGCACAAATAAGAACATACTCCCCTGGTATAGGACGCTGCTTGGTACCCTCAACAGCTCTGCAGCATTTCTTTTCTAATTGTGGAAGAGCACACGCAAAAGTAATGTCAAAATGTGTTACCAAAACCAAACAAAACCACCCCCAAAACAAACAAACATAAAAACCAAACCAGAGACATTTACAGTACATTTCAAACCCGAGGCCCAGCACAAATAGGACAGATGTCTTCAAATCTCCAAGCTGTACAAATTTCAGTCACTGTTTAAGAACTTCATATATGAACAGGCCTTCCCAGGGAGAGTAAGATGATTCCCTGCAGATCTAAAATACCAGCAACCAGAGCAGAATACCAAGCAGAGATACGCACAAATATGCACAAGCTATATTCACTCTTTTTTTTTTTTTTCTGTATGGAAAGCAGGTGAAGGCATGCTATGTGATGAAAGCAATTCTCTTCTACAAGCTGTTCGTCAGCAAGCTACAGAAAAGTAGTGCACAGTGCACTTTTTACATTATCGGGCATCAGTCCTAATATTACTTCTTCCCTGACACGCTTTAAGTCCAACCATGTTCTGCACAGTAGCAGATGTAGATAATGGTTTCAGTTTATTTTATTTTGCAATTTCTACACAGTGAGCTGGGACATATTGAGGCAGGTGAAAGTACATGGATAGAGGAAAACAGTGGAGATGGGAATTTTCTCCTTTACCGTATGCCTTTCGCAGATCTTTGGTCTCTGGAAAATTTCCAGTTGCTTCAGGAAATCTGGGACTGCAGTTTTTAGATGAGAAAACTGTCAAGTGACAGCACTGCAAAAGCCCAAGAGAAACTAATTGCTCTGAAAAGAAGGTGATGGGAGTAGAGGATGCACCCTAACAGTCAACTACTCCAATGCAGAGCAATATACTGGCCCAGACACTGTCCTTCTCTATTACCATCTAACAGCTCTTTGGCCTCCCATCTTCAGCACATACAAGCCAGCACACAGTGATCCACATTGCACATGCCACCTTCTTTGCCTTCAGCAGTTGAGCGCAGCTGCAGAGTGCCACTTTCTGAATGGCACAGAGGCCCTCCAGTTGGTTGAAGTCTTCCCCCTTCAGGAGCACTCAACATAAATCTGAATGCCATTTTAGATGAAGCAAGAACTCTCTCCTTGCAGTGTAGCAACAGAGTAAACCACCCAAGACTTCATCAACTTTTTTGCTACCTAATGAGTTACAAAATAGAGTTACAGCTTACAGTTACTATCCCACCTATTCTATGCTGGTTTTAGGTGTTAACACAAACTAAATTTATCCAGTAACACACTTCAAGGTAGTTTTAGGTGTTTACCGGGAAAAAGAAAAATCCTACTATACTATAGGTGACCTAGCTGAGTAAAATATAAATGCATATCCTCAACTTGCCGTCAGCTGTTTTTTGTTTCTGACAAGCTGTGGATGCAACAGACGTACATACACATACAGAACAAATCACCGAGACACCAGCTGCATTGGCAAGCCACTTAAATGGCATGCTCCTTGCAAGAGAAACACATGCATGACAGGATGAGTTTATGCTGAATAACTTCAACAGCAAGTAAAAGTGGAAATGCCCCACCTCATACACCATACAGTGAGGTTTCACGTGTACTGGAGCCAGCAGAGTAGCACAAACTATGGCTTACTGGGAACATCTAGGGTATCGACAGAACCTCTCAAACACAGAAATCTTGCAGGAAAGGACTGTTAGCTTACAAATACAGCAAGATGAGCAATAAATGTGAAATACAATCCATCAGATCAATTTGCTTCTTTTTGAAAATATGTCCTTAGCACACTTTTTTCATCTTGTAGAGGAGTATTAATGAAAAGAAGCTCTATTAGAGACCAATCTCAAACTGGCCAGTATCTGAGCTCTGTCAGTGACTGGTTAAGTCACACAGCTCTTTCCCAAGTGAGCAGAACACACAAACGTGTGTGGTACATCTTCCAAAATGGAAACTGAAAATTTGTTTTCCAATGGTAGTTCTGCAGTAGACATCATGCCAGTGCCGTTTTAACTTGTGCCAGTCAGAGCGGACCACAATCGACCACTTCACAGCACAGTTCAGAACACACGTGTTTTTTTCCCCATCATATGGGCCTATTCAGTTATTTGTAAATACAGCCTCAGAAGGAGTCTGTTCATGATAGCTAACAAAAGTAAACTCCAAGCATAAAGAGAAAAAGTGCAAAAAGGAAAAAAAAAGGGGGAGACGACACACACTTAAAATGAAATGAGACTATTTACACCTGTTTTAATCTAAGAAAATGTGGAATCCATTGCTAGGAGCATGGAGATTTCACTCTTTGTGCTAACAATTAAAATGGGGTTGCACAATATATAGGAATCAACATATCTACAGATGTCACAATCCACATCACGTAAAGAATACCTTCTGTTTGCAAAACCGAGTGAACCACCCTCTTCTCTCTATTTTTGCAAATAGAAGAGAACCACAAAAAGTAAGTATAATAAGCAAAAGGAAAACTGAGGAAATAAAAAGCCCTTACTTTGGCTTCTCTGATTTTCCTAAACTTTGATGCCAAACCAAACAGTATTGCTGGCTTCACTGCTTTACAATAGAGACAGACTGAATAGACCGCTTAAACCCATGAAATGCATTGCACAACTACGGTCCCAGCTATAAAAGGTGGCATCTGAAACGTTCCTTGTCCTGCAGGATGAAAGGTAAGGGGGGACAGGACCTCTCTGATAATCATCAAGCCCAGTACTTAGCTACTGCCAAACACTGAGGTTACATTTCTGGAGCTAGCAGACAGTCTTGCTTCCCCTCTTCCTGAGGGCAAAACCTTTAGAGAGCACAGTCATTCCTCAAAATTTATTTATCTAAAAATGCCGCATATGCTACTCCCCCAAACAACACGAAAGCTCAATCAACTTCACAGGCCACGACCAAGGGAAAAATTTCTGTATTGCTTTTCTTAGGTATTGGTACAGAAACAGACTGTTGTAACAGTATAGTCAAAAAATGACTTCAGCAAACTAGCTTATACTATAGGAAGAAAATTTTTAATTATTTCTTTAAACAGAAAAAAAACCCAGTTTTTTGGGTGTTTACTCTCACATTCTGGTCTGATAATTGTTTTTATGAATTTATTTCAATTAGCTAGTCATTTCCCTTGTCTTACTTTGAAGCTAATTCAAATTCCCTGGAGAATTCCCTTTACGAATTAGAATACTCAGAGCTAATTATTTAGCACCTTTAATTTTCAAACTGTTCTTCCAACATCTTTGTGGAAGATAAACAACTATTTCATACTAAGTACATACCACAACCAGGTCAAGGGACCTATGGCCACCGGTCACCTGGAGCTTAACAAGACATTAAAAAGGCATATTTGTCTGGCTGACAAATCTAATGATCTAATGATAACAGAGTAGGAATTTTTTAATTTGCCTGATCTCAGGTCACGTCTCATGCTGTCATCCAAACCCTCAGGTTAATCATAACCTACTATGACAACTTTAGATTGAGGTTCAAAATCCAGTTTTTCCTTCTTAGAAATATGAGCACAAGTGGCCAGTAACCAGATGTGCTTCTTAAACAACTATTTTATTTAGAAACTAAGCACTAAGGGTGGTGGGGAACACAACAAGATCTTAAGTAACTCTTTGAGACTTCTTCACAACATCTGGCTGTATCCATATTCTCTATCCATATCCTCAGCTCTCTCAAATTAAATGGACACACTCGTGCAAGTAAGCCCACTACTATATACAGGTCTTCCGCAACTGCATGAACACATACACAACAAATGTATGAAATGGCTGTTGATCAGTATTCCTAGATTACACAAAAGCCATGTGTCCTTCTACATCACAATATTGCCAAGCTCTACCAATTTGCTGAATTTCCTCTCAGTTGAATACTGTTGTTAATAATTCACTGAAACCTCAGAATCTCATGAACACATGCTCAGAAGCCCAAAAAAACCTTGCCCCAAACCTTCATTCTACCTCTTTCAGGTATTTATCACCTTCTGCTCTGAGTGAAACTACTTTGGGACTCAGTTCTCTGCAGTGATATCTAAGACTTGCTTCACTTCTGTGGCAGCACAATTATTCTTTTAGATTAAGATTTAATCATGGGATACTAATGCAAAAACAATAGGGAAAAAAGGCATCTCCTTTAGGAGAATGTCTCTTGAAACATCTCGAGCCTCCGTGGTGCAACTGTCAATGTCCATGACTAGACCAGTACACATGCCTGCTTTGACCATATTTTAAATTTTAAGCAGTCAATCTCCAGAGACACTTCGCTACCTTACTCCTGGGAGAACATCATAACAAACGAGCAGACAATTTGTCCAACTTTGTCTAGTGTTTGAAAATAGGTAGGCAAGATGAATTTTTTGCATTTTTAAGAAAATTCTTCCCAAAGAAAGGGGGGCACAAGGGAATCACACCATGTTCTATCAGACATTCTTTCAAAAACTAAGAAATATTAAATATTGTTGTAAATGTTTATGCAACATTGTGAAGAGGATTCCCCCCCCCCCTCAAATTCAGAGGTAGTATGCCTGCATTGTTTTCAAAGCAGGTGGTACGTTAAAAATTACTTCTTGTCCATGCATCTGGACACCACATAATCATTAAGGTCCTGAAATATGGCTCTCTAGGGCCCCCACATCCACCTTCTCCTGTACACGAACCTTGCATCAAGTCTTTCACGTGCAGCAATTTTAGATACTAGTTCCAAGCACCACAGACAAGTCAAAACATCTTTTAAAGAGGTTGTACCCAAGTGTCCCAATTTGTTGCAAAAGCCTCAGGTAAAACCTGATATTTCAAGCAATTAAATTACACTTGTAGCAGCGCAGACATAACAAATGTAACATTTCTTGCAAAAGTTTTCTGAACCACATGAATGTGTTTTCTTTCTTCTCAAATATGTCTTGTTATGCTAAGTATCACGTTAATATTAATGAAACAACAGACTCCTCAAAAATGGATAAATGTATCCAAGACATAAAGCGGCACATGAGAACAGCACTTGTTTTCTAAGAATGCACCCAAGTATGGCTCTATTACTCACCTCAATTTTATCTGTTTTTGCATCTCCCCAGTAAAGCTTGTCTTTTTCAAGATCCAGTGCCAAGCCATTAGGCCAACCTAGGGACGTATTCACTAGAACTCGCCTTTCTGAGCCGTCCAAATAAGCACATTCTATCTTCGGACTTTCACCCCAGTCCGTCCAATACATATAGCTGTAAAAAAAAAAAAAAAAAAAACCCAAAATCAAAAAAACAGTCAAGGCATGTAACATGCAAGACAAAACATGCCAAGATCTGTCCTGCTTTGAAAGAACTTACTAACTTTCTGCTTCCCCAGCTGCAGCAAACAAGCCAACTCGAACTGTAATCAGCGATGACAATATAAAGTTTGAGCATTAAATAAACTATTGAAAATGTGCAGTGGCCCAATTCTTTCATAGTTATGGTAACACTGAAGACACAGAGAAAAGAAAATTCAACCAAACACACAATGTACAGGTTCATTGAAGAACACTATATTTAGAAGTCACCTCTTATACACAGTATTAAAGGGATGAAGCAAGGGAAAACCAGTTATTTCCAGAACATTTGGCAAATAATACACACATCATCTCGCAATTTGCATATTTTCAGTTTCAGGAGACCATAAACTGGATCCAAAGACCTATCACAGGGCTTTCAATAAACACAAAACTTACCCCATTACAGGATTGAGCACTATTGCTCGAGGTTCGTCTAGGTTTTCTGAGATAAGGATCTTTCTTGATGTCCCATTCAACCGGGTCACTTCAATGCGGTCTGTTCCAGTATCAGTCCAGTACAGGTTCCTCGCCACCCAATCCACAGCAATACCATCTGGATGGTTGATTTCTGTGGTTACCAGAGTCTGTGCTCCAGAGCCATCAAGGTAGGCCCGACGAATTGCCCGAACATCATCATCAGTCCAGTAGATGTAGCCTTCCACAGGATCGTAGTCTATGGCAATTGCGTGTCTGATATTGTCTATCTGCAGAATAATGTCAGTGAAATCTGGCATATCCAGGGAAATCCTCCTCAAGTCAGTCCTTCTAGCAAGCAGCAAGACTTCTTCAGCACCTGGGGAGAAAACCATTCATGGTACCATTTCCTTTGCTATTGATGTGAACACTTTAATACAGCACAGCAGGCTGTGAACTGCCACTGTCACTATAATAAGAAGAGATTTCCTTAAAATAAGAACATCAAACTTTCATTGAAATATAGACTTGTCTGAGCAGGGAGTTATCAGTTCTTCTCAATAGCTACTTGTGCTAGCACTCATTTCACAATGACAGCATCTTTCTCCTAGCCTCCTAAACTAATATGGAACATAGCAATCTCTATCTAGAATCTAAATAAATAAATAAATAATTTCGTGGGGGTAGGTCCAAATATTTCATCATGTTATATAGAATTCCTCAGCTCAGCCAAACTTCCCACTAGCTGTATCAGTGCATTAGATGTGGTTTTCACACACAAGCCCTACATAATAAATGACAAGGGCTAAAAGAAGACTTTTCAGTATTTTGTAAACAAATTACATTAATGATTTGCTCCAGATAGCCCAACAACAAAGTAAGTAGCAACTACAGCAAGTATTTCTCATCTGGCCAAAGCTGATGCAAAACTAATTCTAAGACAATAGGATTGTTTTTCTTTTCTCTCCCCTATTCTTCATCCCCACTGCAAAGTTTCACTGCTTGTAGAAAGGGTGCCAAACAACAACCTGGAGCACATTTCAAAGACAAATGGCATCTTCAGTGTCGTCTTTCTGGCAGCGTCTTTTATCAGTACAAAAACAGGACACACAGTAAAACATCCAATTGCTTAACACATTTTCCCCATATTCACCCACGCACCACGCACGCTTCAGCACAAAAAAAAGCAATGAGTATGTGTCTTTTTCCTACTCTGTTACTAAAACAAGTTTGCTACACAGCACGGAAGATGTAGTTTACTGTGCACTTTGAGCTACTTCAAGTCACCGTAGCTCCTGAATGAAGTTGTGCTGCCCTTCTCCTTGCCATGGGCTGCTTGTTCTCACTTCTGTATCACCCCTTCTCACACGCAAAAACAGCATGGCTGTGTGTTGCAAACCAAAGAGCTGATCCAAACAAAAACTAACTCAACAGAAATAAAGCCATCAGCCTAAGTTAACAACCAGACTGGTTCACTGCAGAGCTCCACAAACACTTCTGCTGGCATGGGGAGGGACTCCAGCAAGAATGCTTCTTCCAGTCAGTGTCAGCTGAAAAGGTTTGATAACCACAGCATCAGTTGCACCAACAAACTTTGAGGGAAGGCTTGGGTAGAAGGAAAGCAACAATAACTTTGAGCTCAAAAACCACGTGGATAAAAGGGAGAAGGGAAAGCCCACACATTCTTGACAGCAAAGCAAGAGAGGTGTCTACCATCAAATTTCCTTAATACAGATTTCCTAACTTCAAAGGTTGCAAAATAAAAACAGGTTTTCAGGAAGTGTTTCTTATGCTTGAAACTTCCGCTCACTTCTCTGGACATAGCAAAACCAGTTACTTGTTGCCCAAGCTGAGAAGGGAAGAGCCCCAGGTGAATCTCCTGGATTTTAGCACCTTTACTGAATAAAAATAATGGGATACCTAAAACAGTATTTGATATTTTACATTATGCTTAAAAACGTTGGTTTACCTTCTGAACAGTGAAAAATCAATCAATCATTTTCTTAAAAAAGACCACGGAGGACAGAAGTCCAATACATAGCTTATACCTCCTCTTCTACCATGCTTCTTTGCTAGATGTATATTCTGACAAATCATCTTTGAAAGATTAACTGCATATAATGGCAAACAGCATGAACAAAAAGTGACACTGTCAATTACTTCACTCTAACTACTTCAGAGTACATCAAATGCAAGACAGTTCCCAGACAGCTACTTTAAAAAGCTATTTGGGAGCAAAAGCAGTCCATAGTCTGTGATGCTATTCTCACTCTCATCAAGGATTACCCCAGGAACAGTAGTCTCAGGGCTACGCTGACATCTCTGGATTAGAAAATGGGTCAAAACCAAGACAATATGGAGAGAATCAAACTTTAAGCAGAAAGGGAGGATCTTCAAAATAGTAAAAGGGTTGTATTAAAAACTGACGTATGCAGTGTTAAAAATTGTATTTTTATGAAGCCTCTTCAAATAGACAGGCTTTTAGATCTCTTGTTTCATTAACTTATTTGCGTTGACATTTTGTTGGAAGTACTTAACTGGTACCAAGTCCCATGGTGCTAAGTATTAAACATACTTGGTTTTTTCCGACATTAACATCTCCAAAGAACTTACAGTGTCACCAGACACTGGTTTGCCCAGAGTATGTTAACTTGACAACAGCAGAAATGAAAAGGAACCCAGGTTATATTATATATGGATTTATATTACCTCCATATTACCTCCAACAGTACAGACTGTCCCACCACCAAATAGTCTCTTTACAGGAAAGATTTCCAAATGGTCCTATTTCTTAATACATTTAAACACACAGAAAACGTTTGATTTTCTAATGCAAATTCAAGTTATATCTTAATAGCCAAAGGGGAAAAAAAATCACTGTTATAGAGAGCACCTGCAAACCAGGACACTGATCTGCAACTGCAGAGGTCAGAGCGCAAGCTACAACAGCATAGCAACTACAGCAGAAACAAATACCTCAGGTAACAAAGTTTTATGTCTTGCTTCTGTGTTTCTGAAATATTTCACTTGTGGAAGTCAAAATAAAACCTCCTGTTTAGTGCAAGTTAAGTAAAAATTCAGGCTCAAAACTCAACATGGAAAGGAGGACGTATCTGGTCATCCAAGTGCTCTACAAACACAGAAGAGTTTTAAATTATAAATTAGTTTTAAATTATTTTAGCTCAACTGCCTCAAAAAGTGAGCAGCACTGTTCACTGTTCAGTGCTGTTCAGCCACCCACAGCACTCTGAGTCTCATATCCGTCTTAACTTCTGAATTTCTATTATATTAATGTGTCTGCAATCATAATCTTAATATTAAAGTACGAGTAGTGTGAAGCAGAGGAGCATCAAATACATGCCTAGCAACTGCACAGCAATTACAAATATTACATGTATTTCTAAGACAACCAACATTACATTAGCAAAAACACAGCAATTACCAATATTACATGTATTTCTAAGATGACCAACATTACAAGCATCATTGCATGGGAACAGACAGATAAGAATCAAATGCATATGTTTTTCATCTTCACACAACTGATTGCAGCTTCACCTTGGTTCACTGTGAACAAGGTCAGAGTTGAACATACCAGAGGACAGAACTGGCAGTCTAAGGCCCAAATTATGCCTAGAGATGCTAGCTAGACAACAGCCTGAAAGACACTGTTAATACCCCCCTAAAAACCACAGTACCAAAACACTCTTGAGTTCCTCACAGCAGCAATAATCAGACTCAATTTTATCTCATCCAGCTCTGTCATATGTTCACCGGGGCATATGATCACACATTCACTTGCATACAAAATAATATTTTGACCAGGAACAGGACAGCCAGGACCCCTTGAATCAGCAATTACATAACAACTACAACCTTCTTGCAAAGGGAAGAAAACAATCCTGTTTCTGACATATTCAGCTGCTCTGGCTTTTTCTGCAGGCAAGCACTACTGCAGAAATATTCCAACCTCAGTTCTGTCCCACGGACATACAGGGCTAAAAATGAACAGTCAGAAGAAAACTTTTCTCTACTGACCTAGCAGACCAGAAAAACATCATCATTTCAGTTGACAACCGGGACAGTTTTTTTAGTAGTTGAACCGGATGCTTCTTGGGAAATTCTTCTGATTTCTAACATAACTCTAACTGAGACTTATGGGAAAAAGAAATAATAGCTGAATGAGCTACTTGGCCAATTTAAAGTTCTGGCTGCCTGGCAATTTCTACTGTAGAGATGCTTCAACTTAAGTCAAATTATTACACAACAAGACTCCTGACAGACACACAGCTACGTCCTTGGACTTCAAAAAACACCTGAACAGAGAAAACGTTAACACAGAAAATGTCATCTCACTACGTTCTGCTCCCTGCTTGAAAGTTAGTAAAAGATCATTATTGTGGCTAATTTTTGATAGGTGCTTTTATTACAACACAGTCCAAAATCACAGTGTTGGTTATAACCATATTTGACTCTATCAACAAATTTCTGCTAGAGAAAAATAGTTGGCA
The DNA here is from genome assembly GCA_020745775.1 of Theristicus caerulescens. Lineage (NCBI taxonomy): Eukaryota > Metazoa > Chordata > Aves > Pelecaniformes > Threskiornithidae > Theristicus > Theristicus caerulescens. The sequence continues at coordinate 21,355,884 of CM036564.1, read as the reverse complement.
GCAGGCTCTGAGCACATCACTAAGAGATGAGAACTTGACATCAGCTCTCTCTAAAAACCTGGACAAACACGCTTGTCTGGCTCATTAGTTTTATCTGTATCATGGAGGTATTTTGATTATTAATCGTGGTAGGAATGTTTTCAAGGCTACAGAAGTGTTATGCTGTGACTTGCCTAGTGTTATCCTAGATACCCTAGAACCTGTCTAATACATTATAGCTAGGTATTTACCTAGTGCTAAAGTGCTATGGCATTTATTTAATTAAATTCATCTTCAAAAACCTTTCTCACCGCAGTCACTTTTGTAACCACATAATTAAGAGATTCCCAGCAGAATTGCTAACTGCTATAACATGGTCATATATAACACCATACAATGAACAAAAGCCTTTTCTGGGAGGAGCAGGGAATGCAAGCTATTCCAACATCACAATTGCGCAATCAAACACTTCAGCAGAAGTTTATGTAAAGTCCTCTATGCAAACCATGTATCAGAAAAACAGAAGGAATTAGGTCCCTCTAAAGTTTCCATTTAGAAAGCATTTTAAAAGACCCAAGTTCAAATTGTTGTTTTATTTTTCCAACTGGTTTAAACTTTGAATTGTTTATTTTTCTCTAGTCTTTTTTTATTAAGCATAAGTTTTCTGTAGACCTTCCACAGAACTTTTCAGTAGGTCTAATATCCATAAAAGCCCATGAACTGTTCTGGTTAAGATGCAGAACAATATCTGAATTTAAAACAACAAACAGAACAGAAAACAAAGTAATACCATTCAAGGCAACTATTCTCACTCCCTGAAGACTATATTCTCTCTTTGCAATCAAGAAATCCTATAGAAACAGGTTAAGAGACTTTTTATTTTTTTCCTCATACACGGGATGCTTTCTTCCCATATCCAGTAATCAATTATTTTTAATATCCATGCTAGGTATAGTGTTTACTTTGATTTGGTTGGTTTGTGCTCTTGTTATTAAACATTCATGCTTCAGTGCTGAAAATGGCAACTGTATTCTATTTGGAAAATTAACTGCAATCAGAGCTGACAGCAGCGAAGCAGGCCATCTCACCAGCTTGACAAGAGCCTTTTTTATTCTTCCCTTGGCCTGCTTCACATTTGACAAGTGACAAGACATCTATAATACAGTTACAAATGCTCCAATTTATTCACCCAACCTAAACAAATGTAGACTGCAGTGGCTGCCTCTGCTAATCTATGCCAGAAAATGCCATGTTATTCCTTTCCCATTTGTCTGTCTGCTAATTAGGCTAGAACAATGCTCCATTGTGGGACTCCTCCCCCAGTTTTATGTATGTGCATGTGCATGCATCTGCATGTATAGACTCAGTCTATTTACAGGCAACTTTGGAAATCTCAATATTTGTGGGGAAAAAAAATCAGATAAAGCGTAAAAATGAGAAAGCTTTGACCTCTTCTCCAAAGAATAAAATAGCAAGCACTTTTTGAAAAGAGTGCGTTAGAAGTACTTTGATTGCAGGCAACTCTTTTACAAGCTGTTTGTGTACAGCTATCTCAGCACTCTTGATAAACTAAAAAGGTTTATCAGCAAAGCAAGGGATTTTGCTAGTTGCTGTAATACAGTGAATTACCTGGCAAAGTTTCAGTGTATGGCAAAAAGGGAGAGGGTGAGGTGGGGGGGTCGAATATGGGGGTGGGAGAAAACTTCATTATTCTGTATGAAGTATATGAAAATAGGTAATGTTGCCATGCTGTTTAATAAGTTTGCCAACATTCAAAACAATTACAACATCTTGCACAAGGGTTTAGCATTTTCCGCTCTTCACACCACAGGAAAAATGATGTAATGAAACTCACTGTGAGAGGTTTAAAATCAACAACACTGTGTAAAACCCCACTCCTGCTATTCAACTTCCACAGGAAATAAAAATATTTAGGGACTTGAAACAAATTTTAGTAATGCCTAGAAATAAATGGAAATTATTTTCATATATTCTCCTTGGGTACGTTAACAGAGCCAGCTGCAACGTGAACAGCACTACGCATCCCAGTTCAGGTCTTTGTTTATTTTCCAGTCTGAGAGGAAGGGGGCACTGCTTCATACTGTGTGATGGTGGCAGGCTGGGAAAAGCTGGCCATGTACTCTCCTACTTGACACTGTGGATTGGGGAGAGCATGCAACACACATCAGGTTCACGAATTTAAAACCGAGTTGCATGCGGTGGGAGTATGCAACCAACAAACTAGAAACAGGAAGGGTTTCTTTGAATGAATGTTTTGAGTGCCCACATTCAGAGAGGACTTGATTTAATTAAAAGGTAAGTAGGCATAAGGAAAACTAACACTTGTGACAAAGAAAGGAAATACCAGAGCACTCACGTAACTCATAAATTACATCATATCTGTCTGCATGTTACAGTGAAAAACTATTGTCTACTGTTTCTTCCATTATCTCAGCAGCAGACTTCTAACAGTTACTTCGCCTGAACCAGAAAAAAACCCTGCAATTCAATTCTGACACATTCATACAGCCACTAAAAAAAAACAACCCTCAAACAGAATATTAATTACACTGTACAGCTGCTAAGATCATTAGCACAAAACAGCTGACTAAGACAAAAGTAATGTTTCTTCCAGAGAAAGCCGTTGCAACACAGGAGTCATAGTTACCCTACTCTAATTTAGGACTGAGGTTCCGTGAGACACCTTAAGTTTGTATATACCCAGTACTACACTTGCGAGCACAAAACTTTGTAAAGTTACTACTGACAGAGGAGTAGGTAACTCTTATGAGGATTTACTCAAAATAGCATTTGCATAACAGTCATAACTGCACTGGTAGTAACCAGAATCAAAGATCAGCACCATTGTCTGGCTATCGCTGTACCGAGCAAAGAATCTGCCCTTATAAAAGAGGTTTCATCCAAAGACCTCAAAGCACTTGAACAACTAAGTCTTACCCCTCCACCCTGAGGTATGTCTGTACTATATGTGCTTTAAAGAAAGAGAAAGTTGGAAATGTTCAGTGGTAAATCTGAATGTTAGTTTACAGATACCACAGTCCCAGCTTCTACTTTTTATTAACAAAAAAATGAACATCCCTTTGCACAGAATTCTTAGTTCATTGCAAGCCATAGGAAAAAGGATAGGCCAAGAAAATGTCTATCAGAAATCCCCACCGCTAGAAAGAGGGTACAGTCTTTGGATTCTTGTATTTCCTTGCAAAGCATGGTTTTGAAGTTTAAATGCACCTATTCCCTGCAGAAGATATACAACCCCACTGGCTCAGAGTAAGGAATCACTGACTTTAGAAGTGACAGCCATTTTACCACCCAGTTTTTGTTAAACAGAGTTTTGGCGGTGACACTTCCAAATACACACAGACAATGATAAAAAATTCATTACAACCCAACAAGATACATAATTAATATTTTTAAAAAACCCCACTGAACAGAAATACACTTACCATAGTTTTTCTACAATCCCACTTCTGTTGACTTCTAATTGCAGACATTTCCCACTCACCAAGAGACCTTGAACATATTAGTTTCTCTGCACTGCTGTCCTCCTTTACACAAACAGAAATAAATACATCCCACAGGCCCTCTCTGAGGCTGATAGCTGTATAATGCTTTGAAGTTTAAGCGTTATTTATTATGTTCCAAGTATGATGGAGCCACAGAAAATTAAATTCTGAGCTAACACAATCATCTGTCAACGGGTAAACATCATGGAAAAAAGTTATAAACAACCGTAAATTAGGGTTTGCAAATCTAGGGAGTGTCTCAACCTCACTGTTGCTACACTGATGCAGTAAAATAGAGCTTGGCCACCCAATGTTTGAAGAGGCAGTCAAGCTACAGCAGCTTAAGAAGCTATCACTGGGTCTTGGTAACTTTCCATGCATATGTACCTAGCCCACGGTGAATGCAAGATAACAAAGTTTACACATAAACTTTTTCAGCGCAGACCCAGGGTGTGGTTCTGCTGCAGCATAAAACCAGAATCAATCCAGAGACTCAACAGTGCTGAAAAGGGACAGTGTTGCTTTTTCCTTTACATGCACACACACGCATAGAGAACCCCTAACCACACACAAAATGAGCGAGTTACCATCTCTAACTAGACAGTGTTTCAGAGTCCTGGAAAGTAGTCATCGATCTGAAACACGCACCAAAGCCTGAAAAGAGAGAGTTTCATTCACTAGCCCAGCAAAAACACTGACAACAGAGCTAGAAGATGATATGGCAGACCTTCCAGAATGCTCCTCACTCCCTCCAGGTTTCTTCCTTACAGCATGTTTCTAATGGCTTTTATCCAATGAAATTATAAACAAGGCCATTTCCACATAAGGCCATTTCATTTTATCACTACACAAAGTACTCCCCATTTAGTAGGATAAAAGTTGCTACAAATAGAAAGTAATGTAATCTTTTCATACATATCAAATAAAATCATAAACATAGCATATTAAAAAGCAAGGGGAAAACAGACTCAAAAGAAACAAGATCTACACATGAATAAAAGAAAAAAAAACACTCATGAAATTTTTATGAAATTGAGTAGAAATAGAAGAGGTAGCCTCTAGATTTCCTAGATTGCCAGGTACCCATTGCTGGACAGTTTTTACAACCCTTTCTGGTGTATTGAAAAGGTATCTCAGTGAAATATAGTTCCACATAATACTATTTCTTACTGAGTAAATAACACACTAGCCCATTGTTTTAGTGCTAAAGAATCAATAGGATGTATTTTCAGTAAGTAGTATAACATGGGTCCAGATGCAGTGAGTGAAATGCTATTTCCTCATTCAACCCACTGCATCTCATTTTCATAGCCTGGAACCTGGATAATTCTCCACCTTTCAGGAACCACTGTAGGCTACTTGTACATTTGATCTATTATCCAAACTTTCACTCTCATCTGGTGCAGAACACAGGTCCTTTCAGCAGATCGTCTGCTGGCCAGAGGGAAGACACCAGGATTAGGGAATTTACGTGGCTGTTGGCATTGAGGTAGATGACAATTACACAAATCCCTCCTTCAGAGAAGGATTACAGTAATCTTTAAGAAGCCCTGTCTCAGCCTAACAAAGGAAAAACATGAGATTGACAATTCCTTGATAAGCAAAGGAAGCATGATACACCTTTGGGAATGCAGTAGGGAGAGGGGGAACGAGGAAAAAGTCCTCCAGACTTCTGGATAACGTCTCCCTATGGCAGTCAGACACCAGGCACAGGACAGAAGATGCCTATGAAGTCAAAGCATCTTGCAAACAAAAGATCATGGCTTTCCACAGTTGCATTTCAATCACAGAGTGGGCAAGGGGGAGAGACAGGCATGCGGGCAGCTGTCAAGGTTCCAGGAAATAAGGGAAAATAAGAGTCTTCCTTTTGTTTATTTTCCTCATGACAAACAGATTAGGACATGAGTGCTCCAATACAGCCCCAAATAAATGCTAGAATATAATCAGAGTTTATCTACTGATATGCAAGATTTCTCTTCCAGAATCTTCCAAGTGCCAGAAGACTCCTGACAGTTTTTTTAGGTTATTCACACAATGCCAGTAGAAGCTTTCTCAGGTACTTGACAGAGCTGATTTACAGCAATTATCCCAAATAACAAATGGCTCCCTAGCCCTTCCCTTTCGCAAAGAGGCTGCTCATCTCTAATTAGCTGTTGATCTACTTAATCAGAAAGACTGGCTTAGTCCATACTGTTTCTCTTTATTAATCAGGAAGATGTGTTAAGCAAAGGGACCTTCTTCTCTGGTGGTTAAATTGCATGAGAAGAAATACTTTACAGTGGAAGTATTTGCCTGCTTGTCTTGCTTGGAGGCTTAGTTGCTCAAATAAGCTGATGATTGCTCAGCCAAGGAACTGCAGACATGGAAACTTTTAAAATGCATGAGGTTCACCAAGAAGCGCATGGGACATGAGAAGGAAGCACCTTAACATTTCTTCCTTCAGTACTCTTCTATCTCCTGCACAAAAAACAGTATAAGCCCTGCGGTATTAGCCAGCAGGTTCCAAAAATGCTGTTTTCTGTTTTGCATTGTGAAGAATGGCAAAGAGAAACAAGACCCTGGGAATATTACCCAACCCTGATCAACTGCCTCAACAACAGGATCAAGGATAAATAAGGGAAGATGACTCTTCAAACATCTGAAGCTAGTGCCTTCTTCTCCAACTTTTTTTTTCTGGTTTTCATTTGAGAAAACAGAATTTCCTAGTTCATTTGAGAAACTACAGCTGTCATACCTTCCAGGCAGAAACGCTACAGCTCCTACCACCATATGAGATTGACTCAACAGCCAAAGCTCTCCCACTTTCAAGCAAGTAACAGTTGCCTTCAACTGGAGAAATGCATCTCTGGCGAGTTGAGGTCAATATGCCATATGTCTCAAATGATCACTTACATTCTGACATACCAGAGACAAGACTACTACAAAGCAGCTGGCTAGTTAAACATCTAGACTGAGATATCTTAAAGGAACCAGATTTCTAGAAAGTACCCATTACCTATTTGAGGGGGGGAGCAGAAGAGGGAAGAAATTCTCCTTGTTACTGCTTTAAAACAACCAGCCTCCTGCCATGGATTAACTAAAAGAAGGTTCTGGAAAATCAGTAACTTTTTTAGTTTGACTCACATTATGTTCAAAGCTAAAGATGTGGCAGCAGCTCTTATGCTGACTTTAAGGAATGCTCACACTGACGTACAATAGGAGGTTAATTTCCACATCTCAAGTAGCGTAAACCCTCGCTGCTGTAATGTAGATTTGCTGGGGTAAAGAAGCCACCAATGTAATTGAGAATTCAGGTACCTGTTTCAATGTCAAACCTGCCAGCTACATCAGCAGGCCATTCACAGGTAACCTGTGACATACAAACACCAGAAGTTCCTGCACTTGAGCATTTATAGTGCACACTGTGTGCTATATATGTTTTTAAAACATACCCTCACTTGTAAACCGGTTTACCCCAACACAATAAAGCTGATCCTCCTTCGTTCCAGACAACGTAAGGAATTTAAAATATAAAATAACAACAACAAACACTTTCGGGTTATTAAAGGGCATCAAAAAATATCCAAAGAGGATCTTGGATGCAATCCTTGGGTCCCAGGGAAACTTACGGGAGCTTTCCCGTGATCTCAGTAGGGCCAGGTTTTCACTACCATCATGAAATGGACAAATCACGTTTCAGTGTACTTTACTCAACTTACCAACTCACCTCAAGATTATCTCTAGTTTAAGAATGAGAAATTTAAACTTGAAAGGGTCCTTTAAAAATCTCATGTTTACGTATAAATATATATAGAAGCACCTGAGAAGAGGAAATCAGAAAGAACCACAGAAGAAAAAAGATGTGTTACCAAAATAGTATCATTTATCCAGGCAGGGGATCAAGCAGGCACTTGCCATTGTACCAGAGGATTTTCTGTATCTGTATTCAGCTGCAGTACCTAATAGATTGTGCTCTTTAGAGGGATGCAAATAGCCAAATTTCCTTTATTTCTGCTCTATACTTTCCCCTTTGTCAAATTTTAAAGCAAGTCACTAGTTGGAGTAAATGTAATCTTGGACATTTATCCTTAACATATTAACCAGCTGAATTTTTTTTACACAGCCTTTAGGAAGAGACCTCTGATAGAAGTAATCTATTACCAAGCCTTGCAAGTATAGCATCAAGCTCACGAAGCTGCCCACAGTATATGGGCATTTACTTTTTCCTTGTTCAGTAACAATGCCAAGGTAAGGAGAAGCTAAGGTACCATTACTATATTGTTGCTTTTGCAGTCAAATTCCTTGTCTTCAGTTATTTCAGAAAATCATTTATGTTTTTATAGCCTTTGCTGGAGATGGTTGTGCTCAGTCTACTTAGAATCACAGAGTATCTTGAGTTGGAAGGGACCCATAAGGATCAGAGTCCAATTCACTGTTACTCTCAGGACTACCTAAAACTAAACTATATGACTAAGAGCGTCGTCCAGATGCTCCTTGACTTAGATCTATACTGAGCAATGCTCTGCGTATTAAAGGAACTTACTTCAGTTGCATTGCCCTTAGTTCTAGGAGTCGCTCCTTTGTGCAAGCTTCAAAATACCAAGAGTATTTATCTGAGAGTATGGCAAACTTGGAGGTCATGGACAGAGAAGGGATATCTCATATAGACGGACATCAAGGTCCTACTGGTGTTAAAGATCAGAGCCTGGATTTAGCTCTAGAAGATAGGAGTAGTCTAGCTATGATGAAAGACTGCTGATGCAGTTTGACACTAAATGCTTCCCCCGTCAAATACTTGCTTAAGTTGCACTTGATGTCACATTTGTCATCTATTGTTTGCATCGCATGCAAATACACCTATACTTCAACCACCCACATGCCTTCTTACCAAGAGGTCTCTCATCTTGCTTTCAAGTACAAGAAAGGGAACAGACTCATCATCTTTCCCAACACAAATGGAAAGAAAATAAATCAGTGCAAAATTAAATCTCCAAGAGATTTCAGTGTAAACAATGCCTACAGAAATGCATAGAAAGGTTTGGGTTTTTCTTGTGGAAGCAAGCACAAAAAGATTCCTCTTAATGGAGACTTAAATTTGGTTGGAGAGGAATTTAGATATAACAAGCGTGTATAACACTCAGGAATTTTTGATTTATTAAAAGTACATCTGTCACAGGTTGCACAGGAAACAGAGAACATCACCCAGCACAGAATGAGCAGATAAAATATCATCAGGAACTTCCCTCATATTAGAGAGTAAAACACATCATGCAAAATTAAAAGGCAGACTTTACAGAAATGAATAGCTTCCCCTCCAAACTCCAGAGAAGATAAAGAAAACAGAGCTACTGTTTGCACAGTTGTTGTGGGTTAACCCCAGTGGGCAGCTCAGCCCCACCCAGCCACCCACTTGCTCCCCACAGTGGGATGGGGGAGAGAATGGGAAGGGTAAAAGTGAGAAAACTCATGGGTTGAGATAAAGACAGTTTAATAGGTAAAGCAAAAGCTATATGCTCAAACAAAGCAACATAAGGAATTCATTCACTGCTTCCTATCAGCAGGCAGGTGTTTAGCCACCTCCAGGAAAGCAGGGCTCCATCACACCTAACAGTGACTTGCAAAGTCAAATGCCCTAACTCCAAATGTCCCCCCTTCCTCCTTCTTTACCCCAGCTTTTATTGCTGAGCACAATGTTGTATGGTATGGATCGATTACAGGGAAATATATCCACTTCTAAGAAAAAAGATGAGGCTTTTGACATTCTTTTAGAAGGCCTGTAGCAATAGCTGTATGCCAGCAACACTGAATACAGCAGAAAGAAATTATATATTTTCCAGAAACATAAGAGAAACAGGCTGCTGAACGCTGTTTACAGAAACCGGCTCAATCTTGGAAGGATGCATACAGATAGATGTTGTATGAGAGACTGGGATTAGGGTTTAATCACAGTTAACTGACAAGATATACAACAAACCTCTAGGCTTGCTTGAATGTGATTAAACTGAACCACATGGTCAAGTCAAAGAGGGAAGGAAAAAGCAGGGGGAGTCATCCAACATTTTGAGACTGCACCTCTACCTAGCAGAGCAAAGCAAACCTGCTCCATGAAAGCAGAACAGGATGGAAAGACCCTGGCTCCATTTTGCCTGGAAATATTCACATTAAGTGGTGCAAATTATACCAAAGGTGCACCAGAGCTGTAGTCAGAAACAGATAAATTCATGTCGTTCACTGTGCACCAAGGAAAGCAATAATGAGAAGCATGAGGAAGGTGAAGCTGCTCAAAGGAGATGACATGCAGCTGAAGTCTCTGCCCTGCAAAGTAAGTAAGGTTCAAATGGTTTACTGTTGGAGACATCACACTAGCTATTAATACATTTTTCTTTCAAATTACCACTAGCCAAATAACAGAACTCACTAAATCCTAGGAAGGGAACCTCAGGACAGAAGGAGAAGGAACAGCTTCCTGAAAGGAGCCCTCACAGACAAACAAGACTCATGAATCAAAATAATTCTGTTCATAAAGAATATAAATGTGATCCTTTAACAAAGAAAGAAAGAAAAACCTCAGGATAGCCCTAAGTCAGCAAAATGACTGAAAGAAGGTCCCCAAGCTTATAAAATTTCCACACTTCTGCTCTGCTTTCTAAACTGGCCTATTTGCTTGTCCATTGTTGATCAAACCAAACTTTGCTTCCCTGAAAATATGCATAGAACACATATAATTTTTACTTTGGTCTTAAGACTTTGATTATTTGCATCACAAAGCATCTAAAGCAAGAAACTGAAGATTAACTAAAGCAGGCTTACAATTGTATGACTGCATGAATAAAGAGCTAATTAGGTAGAATTACATATCGCTTTTTAAATGACTGCAACCAAACCTTTGTTCCATTCTCAAACATTCATGCCATCACTCAAGCTGGCTTAGAGAAGACTTTCAAACAAAAAAAGGCAAATTAAAAAAACAAAAACAAAAACAAAAAAAAAACCCACAAATGAAGAAAGCCACCTGGTCTAAGAAATGAAGCTCCGTTTTGAAACATGACATTTCAGAGGTCAGTCATTCCTGGAAGTTACAAGGTTCTAAGCATTACTACTGACTAGGCCACCCTCCACAGGCACTTCAGACTAGAGCCATCGGGCTCTGATGGGCATTACAAACTGTGACTTCATTATCTTCTACACAGACAAGACTGGGTTCAGATACCTATCTAAAATCATCTATTTGGACACATCCACCCAGACAGTAGTAGTCCAACACAACTTCTTAAGTAATTCCAAAGATCATAGCTTCAATGCTCACTTTGGTAAGAGCACATGGTCAGGTGTAAACTTATGACCACTCTGCTTGTTGATATGGGAACTACAAGCCAGTCCAGAGCTTTATCACAGCCAACAGAGGAAAACAGACTTAATATCACAAATCTGGAGGGAAGCAACACAAAGCATCTACCTGCACATAACACGTACACATTCCCAGCAATGAATTTATACTTGATGCCAGTTGCAATCTATCCATATATTTAATATCTGTTATTAGTGATCTACTAGTGATCTACTAGTGATCTACTGTAGAGCTAATTTTTTTATTTATTCAGAGCAACTGCTTAGAACCAGAGACAAAGCAAGAATGAATCAACACTGAAAGCCAAAACTACAGAATAATGAACTATTAACACAGATGCAATACTTATGGCTTCAGCATATCAACAGGTTTATGTTGAGAAACTGTAAAAATCCAGAGTTTCGGAGTTTCGATGCATACAGACATAACCTACAGCAAAGCAAATAGTGGCACAGCCTGTCCTTCAATTCATGTTTTCTTAATTACCTAGGCCCATTACCATTCAACACTCTGTAAAGAGCTACAGAGCTCTCATACCTGAACATTACCAATGTACGTATTCTTCAATATCCAAGAGAGCTGAAATCATCTAAGAGCCTCAGGGCTTTTCTGCACAAGAATACATACAGTAACTTTATATAGTTATATTTGCACCAGTGAACTCCCCATGTGGACACGGATTTTAAGAACAGAATTTTTTTTTCCTCTTGCAGACAAATCTCCAGTAGCATTTGTGTAATTCACTTAAAAGCCTTAAGTCAAAGAAGCTGATATGGCCGAAGTGACTTCGTCCTTTTGCACTTTTGCCCAAGCCAATAGGGAACAAAATGGAGAGGTGGTCAACACTGTTGCATCCGTAGTTCCTGATACAACTTTACTACAAAGGACTCATGCAGAGAACAAAAAGTCAGTTCCTTGCAACCGAGGAGTTAATTAATAAAAGGGGAAAGAGAAGCAGGTGGATGTTGGCATACAGCAGACAGGACAACAAAAGTAGTGGAGCTTGGGAAAGAAATAATCCATAAAACTGAACCAAAAGGCCACATTCTTCTGCAAAACCAGATTTCCTGTTTCCATCCCACTTTTTTTCCCTCCTTTGACAGAATACCCTTGACAGATTGTCTGGCCTGACAATGGGAAGGTGAAAGCACCGTATAAGCAGTCACTCCTGCTTGTGCTATCCACCAAAACGCCAGCTGACCTTCATTCCCACTGCCAGAAACATGAAGTCAATATGAACGCCTGAAAAGGTTGTCCTGAGCATTCAGCAATGTTTTTTTAAAAGCTGCGAAAGGGAAACTTTCCAAAGCTGGAAGGAGGAAAGAAAAAGGACTTTCAGGAGCTGCAAGAACTACCTTATAAGCCTTCGTTGCAGCAGGATGAGCTAATAAAGCTGACCCTTAAACCCTGGAGGTTCAGTGTTCAAATTCTGCTTCAACTTCACAAATGAAAGGAATCTATTATGCTTGCTTTAGTACCCGCAGGAATCAAGCCACATCAGAAAATAACTATACTCTTTGACTAGACTCGTTGAAAACAGAGAGAGAGGCAGCAGAGTGTCTTTTAGCCTGTTGGCAGAACATTCTCCAAAACTTTGTCTCCTAGCATCCTACCGCCACATCAGTGTTAACTGCCTGCTTTTGTAAGATGCATTTTTAAAAGAGGCTTCCTGATCAATGATAAAATCAAGCTTTCAAAGTATCCCACTAGACTGAATCAACTTATGGATACAAAATATGCATCTAGTTATACTTTTCAATTAAAGCATATACGCTAGCTATTATTCTCTAAACAGCTTTCTACTGGTAATACACAAACCTCTCCTACTTCTCTGTGACATGGAAGAGCCACCTAGAACATTATTTTCTCTAGCTCAATTATCTCAAGCAGCAACCTCTATAAGCTTCTTCACACAAAGCCTTGCCTCACGTTTTAAAATTAAATATAATATCCAAAAGACACAAACTAGACCCAGGAAGAAAAAATTTCTAGTGCAATTTTCTCATAACTCCTTCTGACAGAGTGGCCCAAAGGGAAATAGAGGGATGATTAAGAACCAGAAAAACGGTATTTTTAGTTTAAATCTTAATTTTGAATTATTACAGGTTACTTCATTTTAAAACTAATTTAAGCAGGGGCAACTCACTGGGTTATCTCTAAAACAGTGCATGGGCACGTGGACATGGCCTTGAACAAATTTTTGGCACATCTGTGTGCAGAACATGTCTCAAGCATATTGCTAACTTTGAGATGCAACTGGAAGGCAACAACTTGGCCACCACTACTGCATCATTAACCACTACTGGACAATGAGTGGGAGGGAGCAGAACTCTGTCCATGGTCCGTTGTCCAGACAGGAAGATGTCCTACTTCTAATAAAATTATTCTGCAATGAGCTCCACATACTACTTCATTCCTACAGAAAACTGGCAACACAAAATACAGTCAAAAGACACAAAATACAGTCAAAATTCTCTGACTTCTGAGGCAACAGATTACTTAGTTCATAAAAATCACCATCTTTGATAGCTTGGCAGGAGATTTGGGTGCAAAATTTCTGCCATCTTCATCAGGACAAGAGTGACATCTCACTGTGTCAGGCAGTTCCTCTCAACTCACTTCTTCAAGGCTCAATTTTTAAGTGGCAAACCCAAACCAAGTTAATACTGTCACTGTAGAAAAGCCACGCTCCTACCTGATTTGCACGTCCTGCCATCGTCTTCTAACTGTACACCAGTGGGACAGGCACAGCTGTAGAAGGGGTCTCTTGGAGACAGCAGGCACAGATGGGAGCAACCACCGTTGTTTTCTTCACATGGAGTGTGAACTTCAAGAAACCAAACAGATTTATTTTCATTTTTCTAGAACCCCAAAAGCCCTCTTTTCTCGATGAGGAAGAAATTATAGATCCCAAACGACTGGCACAAGCTTTAGTGCTAAAAGACAGAGGAACCACAAAATAAAGTGTTTGATTCCCCCCTCCCCAGCATCTTACTTCTAGGGGCACCTAAACTGAGATGCACGCAAAAGCTGATTTTGAAAGAGCTGACAGCTCAGCACGTTCTCACTATACAGGTATTTCAATGTTTCTAAAGCTGAACACAGCTAAGAGCTTTGGACATCAGTTACTTTGTGGATGCCAGGTCTACTAAGCATCATAAAAATGGAAAACAGGGCTTGGAGGGTGGTGATGGGGGGGGGTGTTGACTAGTTCTATGAAAGAAGGGAAAACATAACAATTTGTACAATTCCTCTATTATATTACTGTTGCATGTTGGAAATATCTTTTCCTACTGCAAAGCTTCCACAGCAAGACATATCCCTGAACCACCAGGAAATCCAGAGGAGCAACATGTAAAGTCAGCAATTTTGAAAACGTAAAAAAAAAGCGGGGGGGGGGGGGGTAGGGTGGGGACGGAAGCACAACAACTGTGAGCACCTATTTCATTTACATGGGAAAAAAAACATCAGCAAGAGATAAAACTGTAACCATAAATTATTATGGAGAATATTGCCAGCTATTAAAAAAAATTGCAAGTTGTGCAAGATCTCTCCAAAATCAATCACAGTTTGAATAAGCATCTGAACTGCTTTAATATAAAACCACAAAATTTCTGGCTAATTTGGCTTCTGTTACTTCCACGCACAGTCACAAAGAGGAAAAAAAGGGAGAGCAAGGAATCCAAGCCTGATCTTAATGAAGTCAATGGCATCTGAGCTATTTTCAGCATATGCTATTTCCCTCTGCACCATATTTTCTTTGTGACTGACCAAGAAATACTATGACCCAAGGCTGGGACACTCCCTGAGTGAGCTAAAAGCAATGACAAGAATTCAGCATAGACAAACTCTTATCTGGAGCTGTGAGATAAACCAGGGTGCTGTGCATACCCAACAACTTCAATGAAAACTTGCACATGTTCTATCACCAAGATGATCTCCAATCTCCTTTTGCTTAATTTCAAGGCTGTTTACTGACATCCTGTAAACTTCACTGGAACAACAAATGTTATCTTTAGGGAAGTAGACTTTACAGTTGGCATAAATAAAGACGCCAATCCAAATGGCAAGAGTATCTCCCTGAGGCAAGACATGATTCTTCTTATAGCTACTCAATTATATACATTTCTACACTCTTGCTTTTAAGTTCCATTCTCCCAATCCTAAAAAGAACCTAGACCAGCCAACACATGGAAGCACGTGCATATATAAAATATATACAGCCTCATTCAATTCTCAATTCTCCACACCTACTTTCCTTTGAAGTAGCATCATACATAAAGAAAAAAATAGAGGCGCATATATGTTTCATATAAAAGCTCAGAACTAAATCCCTTCCATACTGAAACATTCATATATATCGAAGATAAAAATGATGAAGTCTGGACTGCAAAAAACACACTTATAAGTACAACATGAACATTATATATTTTGTGGTAATTCTATTTATTAAAAAAAAAAAGTAATGATAAGCATTTTTTTCAGTTGTCTTTAAAATAATGGTGTTAAGAAGATGTCAGGTGAGTCTTTATCATTCTCATTCAGATATTCCAAATCAAAAGATGTCACTGAAGTACTGCACTGGATTTTGTTACCAACTAGATAATAAATGAGCTCATACCAATTCAGGCTGGAATTTTCAAAGAAAGGTACAGGATTCGGGTACTTATACCTTTAGCAACCAATCCCCTGACAAGTGTTCAAAACCTTACAACATCACACTAACCATTTTTATTACTAACTTTTTTCCTGACAGATACATAACAGTCATGCAAAAAGTTTCAGGGAAAAGTAAGACATACAGTATGGCTGCCGATCTGGACTTAAGACCTGGATATCCATTGGTGAATATAGGGCAGACAATATTTCTCTCCTTTTCTCTCCCGTCCTTTTGTTACAGGCATGAATGGAGCGCGTTTGCCAGTCTGTCCAATACAAAGTGTCCCCAGACAACGTCAGTGCAAAGGGATGAGTAAGGCTACCTTCAACAACTTTTTGCCTAGATGAAAGAAAGAGCAAGGATTAGAAATGCATTGCTTCCACTTGCTACCACACAGAAAAAAAGTCTGGCTTTGTAAAAACTCATATAGGAATTGTCGTCTTTTAACAAATTCACTGGATCAAGAGATTCACCTGATGATAGAAGTGCTAACCAGACTGAAAAATGTAAACCAAGACTTTGCCCCTTCATAGCAATAAGGACACAAATATACTGGGTTTCATAGTGACACGGTATCTGATTCGGCTCCACACTGACCCACACCAAAGTTCCTTAACAGGGCTGTTAAGGAACATAGTTGCCTTTTGGAAGAAACACAGGTCCAAAAGAGTGCTCCTCCAATTAAAGCATTACATTTTTGTCCCCCCTATGCAATATATGACATCTTTGCCCAGGACTTCAGTTGCACTCAGTCCTTTCTTGTAGCAGGAAAAGGAAGAAACAACCCGAGAATTACCCTTCTTAACTTGGTCAGCAGCAGAAACAAATATTTTTCAGACTATCTTTTTAAATGTAGACCAAGGGTCAATTATATTTTTTCTAAGACTGAATATTTGTAATTAATATAAATCAAAAAGTATTTCAGATGTGTTTCAATGACCTCATTCAGCCACACCTCTTCTGGGGACGCATATATTTTCACATTGGTTATTAGCCGAACTGAAAGCCACAAACACCACATTTCCAACATGTTTTCTAAATTCAGGGAATCCCCAAATTTATACATATTGCAATAAATTTATATGATTTAGATTCAGTAGTTTTGGAGACATTACTAAATCAGTGAAAACACACTTGACAATTCCTCAGTCAAAACAATATGAACTCAGTTTTCACAAAATTCATGCATTTTATGTATGCACAAACACAAAGGCATACACATACCTTCAAACCAATGTTCTGACACAGCAAACCAGTATTCAAAATTTTTCATCATACAACTTTGAGAAAGCTGAAGTCTGGAGATAAAATTGAAACTGCTCTAAAAATTTCTGTCCTTCAAATTATCACTACTTCTCTCACCATAAAACACGATAGAATAAACAGAAATACTGATTTCACTTTCTCTTTCCATTCTCACCTTTGCTGTAGCTTCTTTACTAGTAACAGCAGTGGCTGGATTCTAGTATCGTAGCAGCTGTTTTCCACTATATATTGCCCCTATTTCCATCATTCTTAGATATCAAGTCTCCCCTTCTCCTGTAATTACATCCCTTGAAACAGTTCCAGCTGATGGGCTTGCAAACTGAAGCTCACTAAGATATAACAGGCAGACTGTTCCAGTAACATTAATCCACCATGCAGAATGCAAATTTCCTTTTTTATTTGAATTCTGAAGTGATTCTGGGACAGGAGGGGAGAAGCATTTGAACCACCACAAGATTTCTTTATTGACAAGTCTGGGTGAAACTTATTTTGCTCTGTGTTTAAGGAACAGAAGCAACCTCCAAAGCTCTCACCTAGTTTGAACCATTATTGAAGTCTACCTTGACACCAGAACCTAAGAGTCCCAACTTCACAGACTTCTGTTTCAAAACTGATCAGTGGAAGGGAAAAAAAAATAAATAAAAATTTTAAGAGAGTTAAAATTAAGATCAATATTCATGGCATTTTATTAATATGCATAACATTTTAAGAAGGCGTTTTATCTATGGTAACGATATGAAATATACACAGCTAAATGACATCAAGCTATTATACTGGACAACGCCTAAAAGTCCATGTGCAGTTAGACACAAGGAATTTCCAAAATGCATCCTGCATAGGAATATCCTGACATCAAGTGTGCATTTACACCCTCCAGCAGTTCAGTAAAATATGTAAGAAGTGTACACCAGTGAGCTAATTTTTTTTTTATTCAAGATACATTAATTTTTCCTAAAATACTATTTCATTTATGGTTCAATAGAAAACTGATTGGGAGGTGGTGGACATGCACTAATCTATAACAAAGTAATTTGGACAGGTTGCTGGAACTAGTGTATTCAAAGGCTTGCTCCCTTTCAGGTGGCCTTTCTCTATCTTAAAATGAGTAAAATAAATTTTACTTACCAATTACAACTTTAAGCTTTTACACATACATGCAAGTAAATTTTATACAATTTGTATGTGCATGATAACTGCAGAATCAGCCTGGAAACTTTATCCTCTGCCACTCGCCCCCAAATCAGAGAAATATATTCATGTTGTATTGTATGAAAATCTCTCTTAGATTTTGAATTTTGAGAGAGCATTTTCTTTCTGTCTATGAACCTGCACCCAGCCTTTGAGCTACCACTCCCTTCCGTAAAGGCCTTTTCGCTTGTCTATACTTCTGACTGTCAGTCAGTACTTGTCACTTACTACAATGCCACCATTATCTAGCTCTTACACAGTGCTCTCAAAGGAACTTAAGAGCGTTTTATAAAGGATGTCAATATTGTTATTCCTCTTTTATAAGTGTGAAAATCGAACACAGAATGCATCTCAGTAAAAAAAATGAAAAACACCATGGAAAATACAGTGGGTTTTTTTGGGGAGGCATATTGTTCTATTATACAGATATAAGTAAAATAAAACTCCTCCAACTTTTTACCAAAGCAAAATGATTTTATAACACACACATGTAAAATGTTATGAAATTATGAAAATGAAAATGTCATTTTAAAGTATCTGAAGACCAAAGCCAGACCAGAATGCAAGAGACTTGCCTCCTCATCAGGACATTTCACTGGCAGATGACACTCGTCCTTCAGGACTAACACAACCTGCCCACTGACCACTGCATAGAATTGAAGGTGCAATCTCAAATGTCTGGGTCTGCCCTGTCTGAAGGGTCACCTCTCTGTGTCTACAAAAGCCAGAACTAAACAGCACACTTGGACAGGAGCCACCAATCAAAACTTCCATATTGTGCTCTCTATCAAGCTTTAGGAAAATCTGCTTTCTGCTTGCTCACAGTCTGAAATAAGCTGAATTTGGTTAATTTATAGGCATGTCACAAAAGCCATCTTTGGATGGGGCCAAGGACAAGTGTGTCTCAATATATATTTACTGTTGAAAAAAAAATACAGTAACAATGCTGTAAAATCCCAGTCACCAATTAAATGTTAGATCGCCTAGGGCCAAGGATAAGCATCTCCAACTATTTGCAAGACAAATATGAGCCTAAAAATGAAAAATCCTGCTGCACAAGAAGGCTATAAACAGTCTACAGTAAAATACTGATACAAATAGCCTTACTATTAAAATCAGTTTTATAGGACGTGAGGCTATTTTACTTTTTGCAAGGCTATTAACAATTGCATTTAAGAAGAACAATAAGGTACTGGCATTATTCTAGATTACTGGGGAAAAAAAGGCTCAGTTCAAAATGAATGCAGGAGGTGAGAAATAACTTTCACCGTATTACTGAATAAAGGAAACTCACCTAAAGGAACCATCCAGATTTGCCCTATGAATGAAACTCAGTTTTGCGTCAGCCCAGTAAAGTTTCTGCTCATCAAGATCTATTGTGAGTCCATTTGGCCAATAAATATCTGAATCGACAATTATTTTTCGCGTGCTGCTGTCCATTCCTGCCCGTTCTATTCTGGGTGTTTCACCCCAGTCAGTCCAATACATGTATCTGAAAAAGAAAGCAGAGATGCACACAAATTAAATCACAATACATGCTGGTTAGCTTTAGGAACAGAAGGGATAGGAGCTCTTTGCAAAGCCTACGGGCTCTGTGTGTATATACACAAATATAAAGAGTGGTGTATATACACAAATGTATATCCCCAAAACTTCAACATACTTATTAACATACTTATTAATGTAAATCAAACCACAGTTCCAGAGGGTGCAAAAAAAGTCCTTCATGAGAGCATCTCTCACAAGGATTGCCTCTGCATAATGTATTACCATTCTCTTTCAATGTTGGGCAGCACCTGATTGTCATAAGCATTTACAACTAAGTATCATCCTTGCGTGGCCAATTATTACAAGTTAATACCCTGAATCACATTCTGAATCAACTAATTACCTACCCAGGCAGGCAATGACCATAGCTGAACTTCCTTTTACAAGTCTGTACACAGAAAAGAATAAAATCAAGTGCCCTGACATTTGTTTCTGTCAATAAATAAATCATGAATCCATGCAGACTTAGAATGACATTACTTTAAATTTTTGGGTGCTTTTTTCCCCTCCTGTCCATGTCCCAGTTTCCCTGTCACTCCACCTCTGGGTACTTTAAGTAGCCTGAATAGAGACATTAACAGCACTTATCAATTGGAAAGGACGAGATCAAAATGTGGCAAATCATACAACGTCTGCATGAAAAGTTGAGACTGTACAGTTAGGAGAGAAATTGTCTGATCAAAAGAGGACAGTCAGTTCCCAGCTGGTAAACATTACCCAGCGTAATATATCCAGGTTGCAAATTCGGCATGCCAAGGGTGCAAACACAACACAGCCGACCCCTTGCACAGCTACCTCAGGCCAGTCAGAGAAATGATATTGCTTTCCCAATGCCAATACAGCCATTTCTGGCATGGTCTGTGTCAGGAAGCCTTTGACCTGAGTGAGCCCTCAAACAAAGTTAGGTGTCTGTGCACTGGACTCTCCAGCACTCCATGTTCATCGTGCTATGTTAGATCAACAGCAGCACCGGATGGGCACCATTCTCACCATTCGCATACCAAGCTGGGTAGGTGCACTGAGCTACTTCTAAGCTAAGTCCTGCTACTACTGGAGCTCCAGAAAAGCATGGTAAAGAGGTATCTATTCAGTCTTGCAGAGCCCATGCTTAGCCAGACTTTTCATAACCTGGATTATCGCAGACCCACAGATCCCCTGAAGAAGACAGCACTGGCTATGCAACCACGCTAGGAACCACAAAGGAAGTAGATGAACATGCATTGTGAACACACACGGAGGAAAAAAGCTGCATGGTTTCTTTTATGAAAGAGAACGTCATCCACTTTGGGAAGGAAGGGGGGACTACATTTGTAATTTCTGTCATGTTCCTCAGCAGGATGTTCTCCCCTTCACAACAAAAGATGCTCCTGTAAACTGCAGTAGCTCTGTAGCTGCTTCACATGTAGCTGGGGCCATGTCAGCCAAGGAGGAAGAGGCAGCTGTACACTTATCCCCAACTCACTTAGGCTTAAAATGCTCTGATCCCCATGGACATACTGTACCCTGATTCAGCTGTACCTCCAGTTCCAGCACAGTCACAGCACCTATTTAGACCATTCTGTTCATCCCACTGAAGAGGGGAATATAGATAAAAATATAGATAGATACAGATAGACAGAAATGACTCACTTGTATCACAATACACATACACTTGAGTGCAGGAGGGTAAAACAAGGAGTTTTCTAGTTGCAATGGTAAAGTTTCCATGCAGATGAGTCCTCACACTTCTGAGACAGTTCACCTCAGAGTGGCTGCAGCAGACTTGTGTCCCCAGATGCCATCCCCAAAACATCTCAGCTCCAGCAGCCAGGATAGACTGACTGCTCCTGAAGAAGCGGCAGCAGTAGCTGAGCTGCCCCAGTTCACAGGACAACCTATGAATGTAAATTGCCACTCATTTTGGTTTTCCTTAACAAGTCAGGCTGTAATTTGTGGCAGCTCAAACTGTGTGGGGAAGCAGCTATTGACAAACAACGGAAGCCAGAGAAAAGCAGACATAAAAGAAACTGTCTATGCAACCAGCTGGTGAATCAGACTGTGAAACTGATCCGGCCAAATACTCATTTTTGGTCAGGTCAAATCAGTTCTCTGATCTGGCTCACCTGCACTAGCTTGAAGTATTCAAAGGACACCTTGAACCACCTCTACAGGAATGAAGATGGACAGAAGACAGACTGTTGAATTAAGAAAAACATGGCTATTAAAGGTGACTTTGGGCTATATCATATGGCTATGATAGTCCTGCACTTATTCATATATTGAAATGTATAAATTCAGACTAAAAAGGAGCTTAGACCAAAATCAGAAATCCCATGACAGTTATTTAAAAGTAAAAACAAAGGAGAGAAAACTAGCTAAGTCAAATAAAACCTTAAAAGCAGGTTAAAATAACAAGGATGAAAAAATATCCCCAAAATTACCCTTGAGCAAAATTCCTCTCCTCAAGCCTCCCATTAAAACTGCAGCCTGCCCTGAAGCTCAATGCAGACGAAGAAAAAGAAAAAAAAGAGTCTGTAAGCCAAAGGGCCCTCATGGCTTTTCTAGGATATTAAAGGAGCTCCAGCTCAAGAGCCTCTCCCCCTCCAAAAACCTAATTTCATAGGTGATGTGTGTTTATCCTTGGCCACACAGACACTGCTAGACAAAAGTAGTACTTTCAACTTCACGTGTTAATTTGCCACAGGAAAATGACGTCCTTATGTTTCAGCTCGTTAACGGGTACCAAGCTCAATCCTCATCAATGCCTGTGTCATTCAAACGTCTAAAACTACATAGTATTAGCAAAGTAACTGTACCGCAAAGGAAAGCTAGCAGGATGAAAATGCATTCAGACAATGTGCAGAACAATCTGAATGCAGGCAGAGTTCTTCCAAAGCACTTCTCTCCCAGTTGGACTTTTTAAATGCAACATATAAAAGATTATTATTACCCTGTCACCACCTCGTCCTGATTGTAGGGTGTCTCTGCAATCCCATAAGTATCATAAAGCTGATCTTCCTGGTGAACTTTTCAGAATATATCAAGTCTCTGGAATAATCAAGCAACTACTGAAGTAATGGTTTCATTCCCCCCACATGGTCCATCACAGGGAAGCATGCCAAGCAATGGAATGGCAAAAGCAATTCTTGTCTCCCTTTAATCTCCTCCCCTTTTCCAACAGGTTACTACCCTTTTGGCAGGCAGCAGGTGCTGAATTGCCATGAATTATAGGAAATCAGCTCTGGTTTGGGGATCTCTTAACACATCAAGACCCTGAACTAGGAGTTTGGATATCACTGTAAGAAGAGATCAGCTGTTCCTGCAGCAGGAGTGGGAGCCTCTGGTCTACATAAGCCTATTTAAAACCATGCTGCTGCCAAATGGAGCAATTCTTTCCCTGGTTCCTACCCCTGGTGCTGACATTAGCACCCTACAATAAAAAAAACCCTTCAGTTACATTAGCAAACTATCAGTCTGACCAATGGTCCCACAGCAGTGGTGCTTAAACAGAAGGAACAAATAAAGGCAGCAGCCACACAGCTGAAACCACCTATGAAATTTCCCCAGAGAAAGAGGCATTACTTTCCAACTCCCCCTAGATAAGTCACTCACAAATTAGGGCCTTAGACTCTACAATTAGCTAGGGTAGTCCTCTTCATCCCTCTTCTCCCACTGTAACATCTAGGCTGTTTTGACATTTTTGGTCACAACACAACTCAGCATTGGACATCAGAGTCTAATAAGCCATAAAATGTCATGTTTTAAATGCTTGTGTGGAATTTTCAATAATGCACAAAGTGTCAAGCTTTCTTTTTGTTTTTTTTACCCTCCTCTATTTTGAGTGACAAAGCTAGTTCAAACCAAATTAAGTACAAACAGTGCCCTGGCTGAGACACCCTACATTGAGATTCAGCTGAAGACAGAAATTTTGGGGACAAGTTATAAATCCTAAAAAAAACCAAAAAAACAAAAAAAACCCAAAAAAACCCCAACAACAAAAAAAAAAAAAAAAAAAAAAACCCAACACACAACAAAAAAACAAATCCATAGTTATTATGGAAAGAATGACACAAGCCTAGCTAAAGCACACTGCAAACTTAACCGGAATAGTAACACCATAAGATAAAAATTTCAGGGTGGGGGGAGCTTCCTCAATGTGATTAGTTGTCAAGAGAAAGCCAAAGGCTTTACACCTACCCTTGGCATAACCCATGGATCTGTTTAAGAAAATGAGTCTCCTGTCAAAACTAATGAAATTTGCTTGCATTAGCTCAGTTCATCAGAGAAAGAGCCATACAGGAAAAACAGTGGAGAAATTAAGCATTTTGGTAATGTCTAGTAGTAGCCATTATGTCTTGCACTTTGCATCTTCCAAATGCCCCCAAGGACACAAGATCGATTCTTACACAAAGAGCAGATACTTTTGGTTATAGGGAGAACATGCAAAAAGCTCGAAGTGGCTTCTCAGAGAAATAAATCAGTCTGCACACCGTAACAGTTTATATGTGAGGAACTGCTTTAGATCAACCTGATTTAAATTAACCTTAACTAATAGATTTAAACCTGTTAAGATTATGTAATTCAGGAACCTGGAGTGGTAACTGACACATTATTTCTGCAGAAGGAAAAAAAAAAAAGGCTTTTTTTTTTTTTTTTAAACATGCTCAATAGTCTACATTTCTTATTGACCTCAACAAACATCAAACACTTTGAAACAGTATAGACATCATCAATGTTTCTGGGACGGCTGATGGTTCAGGCTTGATTTTTTTTGTTTTTAAAATATAACCTTTTTTGCTGGTGTCCAGTACATTAACAACCCCTATCGTTTTCATTTCACTATAAAAAAATTGGATATTTAGCCCAGATAAGGTTTCAGGAAAATTCAGTAGAATATGCAACGAATCTCAGTCCAGTACTACCTGTGCTACTACATGCTCCCTGTTTTGGAAGCCTGTTGAAAAGATATACACTGAATAATAATGAAGAGCTTAACACAGGTATTTGGGTAGGTTTTTGTTTGTTTGATTTTGTTGTTGGTGATGGTGTTTTTAAATTTAAATTACACAGTTTTAAATATCCCTGGGCCAGGGCATACCATAACAACTGTAAGGAGCTAAAAATATCAAAACTAGTATTTGGTATCTTAGTACACATTAGATTGATCACGTTTTTTGGACTGAGACTTGGCATCCCAGGAGTTTTGTATCCCACCTGGACTGCAACAGGCCAATAAAAGTGTAACAGCACTAAGGCTATAAAAGAAAATGAAATCATCAATTCCTAAAGAGCTAATAAAAAATAAAAACATTGTGAGCAAAATTCACTGCTAAGCAGCTATCACAAATCAATACTCTTAAAAAAACCCAACCAAACAGCACTAGAGAAGCACTGAACAAATGCAGGCCTGGGATAAACTCTTGGGTTACTTTATTCAGTTCTTCAGGTGCTTAAGTGTCTTCTCCCTTACTCGGTTTTAACCTTTAACTCCAGACTTCCAAGGCAAAAGGGAAGGGCAGATGGGGGAAGAAGAGATTAACTTTTAATAATAATTTTGCAACAATTGCACCAATTCTATCCCTAAACTGAATTGCACTTTGTTACACCAAAGAAACCAGCAGGAACAGAGCAGAGCAAAAGCCAAAGCTTCATCATGGAGAAGATGTAAATGTATAATTCTTTCTGAACACACAACCACTAACAGTCCACCCAGTCCATCATCCAGTAACCAGAAGTACTGGACTCAACAGAGTTCCTAAAATTCAGTTACTGCTCTGTTAGTAAGCATGGTAGCTTCAAGTGCGCTACCAAGCTTTCTAGTCAGAAGGCAATTAAACAAATGCAGTTCAACCGCAGTCAGCAAGTCACTGGGTTTTGGCACATACTTAATTACCACATTGAATCAGGGCTTAAATGGGGCTTCAGTACTACTATCAGAAGAATGGGACTGAAAGCTACTTTGGAAAAATAAACATATTTTAAAGTTGGTAAACTGCACCCCAGCAGACTTTTTTTTTTTTTTGCCCGCTTAACTCACTTTAAAATTCCAGGTGCAGGAGCAAAAACAGGATGAAGACCATATTTCCCCTCAGTTTTAAAGCTGCAGGTCATTTCTTATTTCCTGGTGCTTCATCTCTCGTCATCATTTTTGCAAAGATTAGAGATTACAGCCATGCCCTCAAAGAGCAGCCGATCAGCCATCAGAGCTGGAAGGTATCAGGGACATATTAAAAACCAGCCAACACTGCCCAAACACCTTCCACCTCCCAAAATGCAGTATGGTTGCCAAACCTTACATAACCTGCTTACACAAAAGGGGCCAGTTGTACAGATGATGTAAATCAGCACAAACTTCTCCAATTTCAACAATGTTCTCAAACTTATACGAGCCCAGGGCACAAAACAGGAGTTTACAGGAAACTGCTATAAAGTTTAGATTCCTGCACATTTAAAACTTACTTCCCTCATCCCACCTTTAAAGGTACAAACACTCAACTGCGAAATTAAATAGCACCAATTGTTTAATGCTATCTTGCATAGCATTAAGCTGCAAATTACTTACTCAAATTACCTCTTTTTTTTTTTCAAGCACTGAACTTTGAGACCTGGATGTTCTTGACAAAAAACATTACATCAAACCCAAAAATATGCCACATCTTTCCCTGCTCACCCATATGGAAAGGAGTAGGACACCCTAGTGAGTTCTCAAAGGTAAACAAGCATGCATTCAGTACAGTTTCAACAGCCTGTTAAAAAGTCAGGTTACATGACACCGTGAAGCTGAAGAATCCTCAGAGAGAGAGGGACTCAAGAAGATTTCAAATACATTAAGCTAGAGAAGGAGGGCAGCAGTAAGGAGATACTTGCAACACTACTCAGGGGGGTCAGGAAGAGAATTTTCAACTTGGTATGCAATTTTACTGCAAATACCTCTGATACGTTGAGAAAAAGAAACTGCACTGGTAGGATTTCCTGGGGAAAAAAAAGGAGTTGCACATGCTTTGTGTGTTATGCACTTTCCCCTCTAAAAGAATGTCCAGCACATTCATATGCAAAAACTCCACAGAAAGCAGAAAAACAGCTATAAGAAGATAAAATGAGCCCTCATAACTGCTCCTCATGGTCACGAGATAAGGTACAAGAGACAACGCAATCTGACTTTTTCTTCCCAGACATTTCTGAGAGATGAAGAAATATTATATATAAAGAAATTATTTCATATTGAAAGCACTCCACAATCAACTCTGCACTATACCACCACTCTAGGGTGGTCAGGGAAGTCACAGAAAACAAGGTAGGGAAAGGACCTCATGAGGTCATGAGCCCTGTACCAAAAAGGCTGCTTTTTTACAGAATCATTGAATTCCTGAGGCTGGAAGGGACCTCTGGAGATTGTCTACTGCAACCCCACCACTCAAAGCAGGGTCAACCAGAGCAGGTTACCCAGGACCTCATCCAGTCAGGTTCTGAGTATCTCTAAGGTTGGAGACTCCACGACCTCTCTGTGCAACCTGTTCCAGTGATTCATCACTCTCTCAGTAGAGAAGTATTTTCTTTCATTTGAGTGGAGCTTTCTCTATTTTAGTTTGTGCCTATTGCCTCCAGTCCTTTCACTGGATACCACTTAGAACAGTCTGGCTCCATCGTCTTCGCTCCTTCACATCATGTATTTATACACATTGATAAGATCCCCTGAGTCTTCTCCCTTCCAGGGTAAACAATCTCAACTCAATCAGCCCCACCTTCTCTAGTGGATGCTCCAATCCCTTAATCATCTTTGTGGCCCTTTGTTAGGCTCACACAAGCATGTCCACATCTCTTGCACTGAGGAATCCAGGACTGGACACAGTACCCCAGGGGTGGCCTCACCAGCACTGAGTAGAGGGGAAAGCTCACCTCCCTCAACCTGCTGGCAACACTCCTTCTAATGAAGCCCAGGATGCTGTTGGCTTTCTTTGCAGCAAGGGCATATTGCTGTCTCATATTCAGTTCATTGACCCCAGGTCCTCTTCTTCTTTCAAAAAATATGATATAGTTTAGAAAAGGGAAAAATAGTCCAAATCTCACTGCATTCAACACACTTTAAGACACACTGCAGCAATTCCAAAGTCAGGGGATCCTCCTTTCAAAAGGTGCAGAATGAACTGTTGAACTCTTTCTCCATCAGCTCATGAGATATCTCCCACCCTCTGCTGTTTACAGGTAGACCCAGTCATGACTTTTAACCTCTGATTTAACTACCTCTACCTAAAGTTAAGCCTAGATTTCTTCCTCTCTCCATAAGGAACACTGAATTAAAGCAAGTCAGGACAGTCCAAGAAATTACATCTACACATTGTACTGACTTAGTGGAGGACAGGGGTCCAGCAAACATACTGAACAAGAGTAATTCAGTTGTGCAAGTAAGGTGTTGGTTGCTATCTTACCCACAGATCTCACAACTGGCCTTAAACATTTAGCTTAAGCCAATGCACTTTATCTATTTCAGCGTGCTGATGCAGTTTAACTCAATGTTTGGGAAAACAGTACACTCAAATGACAGCCAATAATTTGTCAAGGCATGCAATCTAAGCGTGTTCATTTGCACGCTTATAATTTAAAACACAATTTCACAAAAAAAACCCTGTTTAAGTACACATTCAACCGGTTATGTGGAAAAGTTCTTACTTCAGCTTATACTATTGCTTAATTTTACATTAGAAACATGTTTTGAGTTAAACCAAAGCCACCCATTCATGACAAACAGAATGGTGCCAGTCCAGCCAGACCAACATGTTGTATATGCCATGATTTCCACACTACCTCTGTGCAGCTATAAACTGCATCTATCAAGTCCTCTCATCAAAGAGAATCCCAGCTTCCACCATCTCTTTGGTCCCAGAGCCAAAGCTACAAGGCCAAAGCTACAAGACCAAAGCTACATTCCTGACTTCACCTGAGAAACAAAAGAAACAAACACTGGCACTGAGACAACCAAAGCCATCCTGTTGTTCCTTCTGTTCCCTTAAGAAATGGTGTAGAAATTAAAAAGATAAGAATACCATGATTTCCAAACTACTTAAGAAGACTAAATGCGTACAGGGCAAAGAAGCCTCAGTCTCCAGGACTCAGGGTATGAGGAATCACAGAATTTGTAGCAAAAAGAGCGCTAACAGGGGAGCGAGTTCAGTGGGGTTATTAAGGAAGTCTACACATTTCCGCCTCTTCCCCATGCAATTCCACCTCGGGGCGGGGGGCGGAGAAAGTAAATCATTTTTTTCTGCCATCCCTGAACAGGCAGCTCTGCTCTCAAATGAAGCAAATGGTCTTTGAACAATTTATGCCCTTTAGTCATATCTATGAGCAGGAAAAGGGAGATATAACCAAAGAGACCGATGAAACATTTATGGAAAGGCTGTCATCATCAAGGGCATCCATCTGAAAGTTAAGAGTAAATAACATTTCCCACAAGAACTTCAAGCTTCTCATGCATGAGACTATTTGCAGCTATTTGGCCACACAACATATCAAAAGCTTTCCAAGTCCCAGAAATTACAGCCATACCAAGATACTGGATATGACTCGTAACCAATTTTATCATTGAGTACTTTTCTTACATTCTAAGAAAACAACTGTGCTACTCATATATGCAACCTCATTACAGTGTTTCAAATAATTAACCAAAAGCTTCAAAATAATTTTATACTTGAAATTCATTACTAGAGACACATAGGATATAAACTGATCTCTAGCTTTCAAGGCAGCAATAATCATGTTTCACTCAAAACAAGCATCTTCTGCATTTTAACTGAGTACCCATAAGTGAAAGTAAGAGTTGCTAAAAAGCATAATCTTTATGCATACCATGTTTGATGTTTTTCTTCTCCAGTATTTGCAACAGTCACCAGTTTTTATTCAGTAGTCGTCCCCCCCCAACTATTCCAAAGGAGATAAGATCATTCGATACACTGTTAAAAACATTTCACCATTCACAGTCATTTAAATCAAAAGATTCAAAGCCCCAGTCTACTGCAGCTCATACAGAGGAAGCTTCAGCATACAGATCCCAATGATTTCAAGACAGAAAGCCAACATGCTTAACCTTAAGTATACAACATACTGTTGTGTGGGTCCAAGGTCCTGGCGAATGAGCAGTAAACACCACTGCAGTTTTATTTAAGTGCTGCTATAAACACAGTTGTGAGTTATGCAAGAACAGCTATAGGTTTGGTTCATGGTTTTGCTGTGACACTGAGGAGACACTGGAATAACAACTAGGAATGTCTGAGGCTTTTAATTTTAGACTCTGAACTGAGAGCTTTCTCATCTTGATAGCTGTTCCTTCTAAATCCATTTTTTAATATCTCGCTTGTCATATTTAGTCATCCAATTCTTTCCTTCCTTCAGTGCCAAATATACCTTAGGTCAATGACAATCATTGCTTGTAGATTTTGGCTAATTTGCCAGTGACAGTCATTGCTTGCAGATTTTGGCTAATTTGTAATAAGCAACCTGAAGCAATGCTTAAGGCTGCTTAAGCAATGCTTAAGGCTGCTATGGCACACACTTCCCTAACACTGATCAGAACCTGATTAGACTTGTTTTAACCTCTAAACTAATGGCCATTCTGCAGAATGGCAAAACTGAAGATTACTAGTTTTATCCTTTGTACTCAATAATTTTTTTATTGCTGTTTTCTAATTTGCATCTAATTTCCTTCCCCCAAAGCCTCTGCTATTCCAAAAGGGGAAGACTGCTCCATAAATGAAGTCAGCTTCTGCGCCAGTCCACAGGCACTGCCACTGCCCAACAGACCCGCACCACGTCATGAAAGGCATTTTAAGAACTAAAATGAAGGAGGAAATGTAGAAAGAGGTTTGCAGCTTTCCTTCAGCCAGTCAAACCAATTCAAAGGTCCTTGCTCTCCTCCTCCATGAATATCATTTCCACAAACCTCACCAGAGTTAGCATGCCAGCTCAGGTATGGCCAATTCAACAACCCCAGGGAAGTGAAGACTGCTGTTATACACGCACAAAAAAAAAAAACCAATAAAACCCAAAAAAACAAAACAAAACAAACCAAACCAAAAAAAACAAACCAAACAAACAAACAAACCACAAGACAGCATGGTATTTTTGGAGGCAATCAATTTTTATTTTTCTTAAAAATAACCATTTCACAGATGCCCGATTCAGCTCTTTGTGCCTTCAGCAAACAGAGGGTGCAGAAACTTCTCAAGCAGTACTGTCCGCTGAATAAGCCAAACCATAGAAAATACAGACTAAACTTTGCTTGAAGTTGCTTATGGCAAATTAGCCAAAATCTGCAAGCAATAACTCTCAGGAATATGGATATGCTACAGTTTCTCAGAATCAGAGCCCTGT
Source organism: Theristicus caerulescens (assembly GCA_020745775.1). NCBI lineage: Eukaryota > Metazoa > Chordata > Aves > Pelecaniformes > Threskiornithidae > Theristicus > Theristicus caerulescens. The sequence goes on along the minus strand of CM036564.1, from coordinate 21,325,049 downwards.
GTTACAGGTTAAAGGTAGCAAGCCTTGAGATTCAGATTTAGAGGTCCTAGATTTAATGACCCTTGTCAACACACATTCTAGGCTGTTCAGATCTAAGGCCTTCCCTACAAGACTGAGAATTAACTCATTTGTTTTGGCTATGCAATCATGCATTCTTTTGAAAATTTCTTTTCAGGAAACTGAAGTTTGCTTGCCTCGACACACAATAAGGACTTGCTCCTAAAATGCATTCCTGCTTCTTCACACAATGTTCATGATATTTAGGTTCTTTTCCCTGTGTTGCACAGAATTTGAGCTATCTTTTTAGCTGGGCTTGAGTAAAATCTTTACATACATTAACTTAAGTTTTGTTAGAAGTTGCTGTCCTGAAAACACAGAAATACTTACGCAAAAGCTGTGAACTCAGACTTAATAGAACACCAACGCCACTGAATTCCCCATCAGCGGTCTGCCTAGCAAGAATGTATATAAATGCTAATGTTCTCCAAAACAGTCCCAAGAATTTTAGCTTAATGTCTTCCATCAAATAAACTCAGCTTCACATAACCTACACCAGGTCTGGGATCTGGATGTTCAGAACAAAATGTCAGTGAATTTGCAGAGAAATGCTTAGTTTATCCTTAATTTCAGGGAAGCAAAATAATTCATTTATCACATATTCTGCCTCCTTTGATTCCTAGAACATATAGTAGATCCAGCAAGAAAGCTTTAAGATGTATGGTAAAGAATGCCATGTTACATATTAAGCAGCTGCCTGTTAATTATGATACTGTCTCAGCATCAGAAAATCCTGTACAATTAATGATTTTCACTAGCTCTGAGAAGAGTAGAGACTCACAGATGATCCGCAATAGTCTCTCACAACTTGCCTTAAAAGAAAGAAATTTTACAAATGCTCTGAATGACTGTTGGAGGAGATGACAAGGGCATCTCTCTTTCAAGTTATAACCTTCAGATAAGCATTGCCTTTAAAGAAGGAAGGTAGGTTGAGTGTGGAACAATGAAGCTCTCTTAAAAATGTCATTAGACTAAAAACATCCAACTTACTATTTAGCAAGCCCGCCAAAACATCAAAAAAAAAATCATACTTTTCAATGTCAGCTGGAAATCACAGAAAAATAGGCTTTGAAAGGAATCTCTAGAAGTCAACTAGTCCATCTCCCATGTCCTAAGGCTTGGTCATTACACCTACAATGTTCTGGAGAAATGATCACTGTATATTCAATACGTTCTCCTCTATTCTCTCGAACTACTCTATGTCTTGAAGAATCATATTCGGAATGGAATAAAAACTATTTATTTGGCAAACGCCACACTGGGCATATAACATCCTACTGCAAACACCACAACATGAAATGGAGTCCTCCATCTGTCTCTGCAGAGCAGCCTTACTAAAGCTAAAAAAGAAGGGAAGGTGTCACCAATCTGCACAAGGACACATTATTTTGTCAACAGAAGGAAATTAGATTTATTTGACACAGGCATTGTTGACAAAACCATGTTTGGGTACCACTAGGATCGGCTAAGCATTTAAAAACTGCTTATTTGTTCCATTTTTCTTCTGGAAACGGAAGTTGACTGGACTATACCTAATGAAGTTTTCTTCCTCATTTTCTAAGCTTCCCCCCACTTATCTAGAAGAAAGCACTAAAAGGCCAAAAACACAACTATGGAAATCCTTCCAGACTGAAAGCAAATGTCTAGCAACTTTTAAGACTGCATCAACCAGTTTTAAGAATCCTAGTCTAAATTTCATCAGATTTCATGATCCGGAAAAAAAACCATAAACTTATTCAAGTGCTTTAATCTGTTCTCTTCTATTTTAGCACAAATTCTTACTCTTCTGTCAGTTGTAGTAACTGCATTAGCCACCTGATCACAAAAACTTATTAACAGAAAGACAAATGAAAAGGTACTAAACGGTTCTTTGTTCCTACTGTCATCCACTTTCCTTCCCCAGAAAATACCAGTAAACAAGGAACAACTGGTTCCAGGGGAGCTCAAGCCCAGAGCCTGCCATGCCTAAATCACAGAATCATAGAATGTCCTGAGTTGGAAGGGACCCACAAGGATCATCGAGTCCAACTCCTGTCCCTGCACAGGACAACCCCAAAATTCACACCGTGTGTCTGAGGGCGTTGCCCAAATGCTTCTTGAATATTGTCAGGCTTGGCACCGTGACTGCCTCCCAGGGGAGCCTGTTCCAGTGCTCCAACACCTCTGGGTGAAGAACCTTTTCCTAATATCCAACCTAAACCTCCCCTGGCAGATCTTCCTGCCATTCCCTTGCGTTCTATCATTGGTCACCAAGGAGAAGACATCAGCGCCTGCCCCTCTTCTTCCCCTTGTGAGGAAGCTGTAGGCCGTGATGAGGTCTCCCCTCAGTCTCCTCTTCTCCAGGCTGAACAGACGAAGTGACTTAAGCCACTCCTCGTACAGTTTCCCCTCTAAACCCTTCACCATCCTCGTGGCTCTCCTCTGGACACTCTCCAGTAGCTTCGTATCCTTTTTGTACTGTGGGGCCCAAAACTGCACACAGTACTCAAGATGAGCCCGCACCAGTGCAGAGTAGAGCGGGAAAAATCACCTCCCTCGACCAGCTAGCAATACCGTGCTTGATGCGCCCCAGGACACGGTTGGCCCTCTTGGCTGCCAGGGCACACTGTTGGCTCATGTTCAACTTGCCGTCGACCAGAACCCACAGATCCCTCTCCGCGGGGCAGCTCTCCAGCCTCTCGTTCCCCAGTCTGTATGTACATCCAGGGTTGCCATGTCCCAGGTGCAAAATACGGCACTTGCCCTTGTTAAACTTCATACAGTTGGTGATTGCCCGGCTCTCTAATTTGTCCAGATCCCTCTGCAGGGCCTGTCTGCCCTTGAGAGTGTCAACGGCTCCTCCCAATTTTGTGTCATTGGCAAACTTAGACAGTAGTCCTTCAAGTCCTGCATCCAAGTCATTTATGAAGACATTAAAGAGCACTGGCCCTAAGATGGATCCCTGCAGAACCCCGCTAGTGACTGGTCACCAGCCTGATGTAACCCCATTTACTATAACCCTTTGAGCCCGACCCGTCAGCCAATTGCTCACCCATTGCATTATGTGTTTATCCAGCTGTACACTGGACATTTTGTCCAGGAGGATACTGTGAGAGACAGTATCGAAAGCTTTACTGAAATCCAAAAAGATTACATGGACTGGCTTCCCTCAGTCAACCAGGTGGGTAACCTTGTCATAGAAAGAAATTAAGTTTGTTAAGCAGGACTTTCCCCTCGTGAACCCCTGCTGGCTGGGACCAATGACTGCATTGTCTTTCAGGTGTTTTTCAATAACTCCCAGAATAATCTTCTCCATAATTTTGCCAGGCACAGACATGAGACTGACAGGCCTGTAGTTACCAGGGTCATCCCTGTTGCCCTTCTCGACGATTGGGACAACATTTGCCAGCTTCCAGTCAACTGGGACCTCTCCAGATTCCCAAGAGCATTGAAAAATCATTGAGAGAGGTCTCGCTATGACATCAGCCAGCTCTTTAGGTATCCTCGGATGAATCCCATCGGGCCCCATTGACTTATAGGGATCCAGCTGGAGCAGCAAATCCCGCACAAGTTCGGGGTTGGTTGGGAGTTTATCATTCTCACAGTCATAGTTCTCGAGCCCAGAGACATATCATCCGTGTTGGAAGACCAAGGCGAAGAAAGCCTTAAACGTCTCTGCTTTGTCTATGTCCCTGTTTGTGAGGTGACCATGCTCATAAGTAACAGGCCAATCTTATTTCTCATCTGCCTTTTGCTCTTTACATATTTTAAAAAGCCCTTTTTATTGTCCTTCACAGTACTGGCCAGCTTCAGCTCTAGTTGAGCTTTGGCCGTGCATATTTCCTCCCTACAGTGACAAACAGCATCTCTGTAGTCCTCCCATGTCGCCTGACCTTGCTTCCACTGGCCATACATTTTGTTTTTTCGCCTTAGTTCTAGAAGAAGATCCCTACTCAGCCAAGACGGCCTTCTACCTTGCCTGCTTGACTTCTGACATTCTGGAATTGCCTGTTCCTGTGCTCTTAGGAGGTGGTACTTAAAAAGTGACCAGCACTGATGGACCCCAGCACCTTCAAAAGCTTTTTCCCAGGGGACCTTACTAGGTAGTTCCCTGAGCAGCCTGAAGTCAGCTCTCCTCATATCCAGAGCTGAGGTCCTGCTGGCAGTTTTCCTCCTGTGAGGAAATCAGATGTAATGATCACTACTTCACAGACGTACCTATGAAATATTTCAGAACTACCATGTGAAATGAAGTGGTTGTAAAAGCAAATTAAATTTGAATGTTTTATTCCACAAATATACATGATGTATGATTTTTTTGGTTTATTAAATTTACTACATTGGATAGTTATTTGGGCAAACCTGCCTTTAATTCAATAGGACCCTTGTGCAATACTGGATTTTGTCACTATAACCCAGAAGAGCAGCTGATTTTAATACACCATAGTAGGAAAGAATTGGTTAATTATAAAGGACACATGTATCTTCATAATGCATTTTCACATACCATTTATTTATGCTGCTTTGTTGCATTGGATTAATACACAAATCAAACAAGATAACAATTAGAAATCTCTGCCACAAGTTAAAAACGACAGAGGTGTTTCATATAAAGCTGCTGCTGTCAATGGAAAAAAAAAAAAAACCCAAACCGTAGACTGAACTAATGTTCAGGACAGTGACACTGGCAACCCAAGGAATTGATCTGAGCAAAAGTCAGAAGAACTGTCATTCTCTCCTCATCTCAAGCAATTTTGTTGATCAATACCAGAAAGTTTCAAGGTGACCAGCTCACATGCAGACATCTACATTTTTGGCAAATGAATCTTGTTCCTTGTATTAGACCATTCCACAGTAACTGTTCATACTTGCACACCTTCCCTGGAGGATTAAATGCAAGATACTAGAAGCAGAGAAGTCCTCCAGGAAGAAAAGAATAGGCTACCACAGACCTACAGAAAGGCAAAACCAAGGTAAGATACCTAACATACAGCAAAACGGTGCCTTCTGTTGTCACACTTATTGGATTTTGTGTATGTTTAAGAAATGCTGCACATCTGTTCTGCACAGTGTATTGCTGCAAAGAACTGCCTTTCAAAGTCACGCGAAATAAACCATGCCTGCATCCCTGCTTCTTCCAAACACAAGCAAGGATTAGATTTGCAGAAGCACTGCAACTTCACCATCACCACTGATTATTTTAAAAAAGTTCTCCTTTTGACCTGTACCAACAACACTTTCTCTCCCAGTTGTTCTAATCCAGTTTTCATTAAAATAATAATTTCGCATTTCCTGTAGTATAGGAGCAATATACTACCAGTAATCCCCAGCTAATCCCTTCAATTTTTCAAAACAGGAGAGTCAAAAAGCATATAATATAGCATGAAATGTATTGCCACGACCAATATTTAAGCTACCTTAAAGAAAATAGTCAAAAGGCAAGGAACTGCATGCACTTACAAGATGTCAACCTGGCATTGGTATTTCATGGAAAGTGCCATTCCACTCTCTCTGATCTACCTCAGTATAAAAAACTCAATTTAACATTATATTCCCTCTTTACTACTGAACTCTAGATCTAAAGTTAGTGTTCGGCATTAATTAATTCTGCATAGATTACTTGCTGTCAGGATACACACAGGATTCCTGCTAATTTATTTAAAATACTTCCATACAGCAGTTTGCTATGGGAAGAATTCCTTTCACCTAAAGGCATCCATTGTGAAGTCAGGATTAAGGGGACAAGGTCCCTTCTGGAAAATTCCTTTGGTCCAACAAAGTCACTCCACTTTCCCTTTTACTGATTATGGCTGTACCTTTCCACCAGTTATCTGAGGATGCAGGCAGCTCCAGCATTTGATGTGTCAACAAAACTAAGGATTTTGTTTCTTTGGCAGTTTCTTTTCTTTCACAGATTCATTTAGTACTTGTACATCCTTTACTTATTCATCATAAATGTACCCATAACTCATCACATTCATCTGAGAAGCCTTATGCAGGAATCGCTGCAAAAACAACCTGACAAAGTTCCAGTCTGTAGCATGGCAGTTGCTGACATGGCAATCTTAAGTTGCCCTCTGTTGCTTAGTTTCAATTTTCACTTCTCACACACCTGAAGAAGGTGGTTTCTCAAGAGACTGTCCATCTCCCAGTGCAGGATAAACCACAAAATACTTTATATTTGTGGTTTATCCTAAGCCCTTGTATTAACTCAGCATCCCTTTGCAAAGAGGCCAGACTCAGTGAAAATGTCAATTGACACTAGATTTTCTTACAGATGAGAAACCTACTTACACATACCATACAAAAGAGGAAGATAAAGTGATCCCTAAGAGAGTTGTGAAAACGGCAGCAGATTAGTGGTAAACCACCTCACTTGTATGGATTTATGCATACAGAAGTGCAGTTCACTTCTTGTCTTTTCCCCTTATCCCAGGGTCCATCTAGCACAGCAGATCTTCAGTCGTCACTGCAATGAATACGGGGCCCAAACTGTACAACATCAGTACTATTTGTGCACAGGGATAGCAAATAGCACATGTGAAATGGTAGAGAGTATTGAAGAGGGAGGGAGGAACCACCAAGAGATACAAGTACTTTCAAGAGCACTAGAAGTGACACATCCAGCCTGCTCCCTTATTACTTCCTAACCTGGTCACTTTACAGCATTGAGAGTTCCCGGTTTCACTTAGATTCTTTTACTTGCCCACATAAACATCATTATTCAACATCACCACTTAAAAATATCCTGATTTTGTTTACCAAAGCACAGCAAGTGAGAATTCCTGTTTCGACTCATGCAGATTTATACACCTTGCTGACTAGATACATTAAATAGACATATCAAATGAAACTTAACTTACCAGACAAGATAACTGAGAAAATAACAATAAAAAAGGCTTGGGAAATTAATTACTTTTCAGAAGTGCAATGGAATAAGTTAGGCGATCATACTAGTTGAATATTTGGCTTGGCACCTAAGAACATCTGTATTTTTCTTTTTGGCTCTATGTCTGGGCTGTCATTTCTTGCCACAAAACATTTAAGCTCAAACACATGTTCAGCTACAGATCTTGAGAAAAATACCTTGGGAAAATGTAAGCTGAAACAAAAGGCTATATTTCTTTTTCAGAACTAAAAACTCAACATAAATCACCACTGTATCCATTTAAGCATTTAAGTCAAATTAATATTTACCCATGAGCAGGATCCAAAGCTATTGCCCTGGGCTGATCAAGGTCTTGCCAGAAGAGGACTTTTCTAGATGTTCCATTGAGATTAGCTACTTCTATCCTATTGGTTTCTGAATCCGTCCAATAAAGTTTTTTCCCAATCCAATCACATGCCAGGCCATCCGGGGAAACCAGACCAGAAATGATGACATTCTGTACCACATTCCCAGTTTGGTTAATGTAAGTTTGCTTGATGGCTTCTTCACTCACATCTGTCCAGAAAACGATGCCTTGCGAATACTGGAAGTCAACCGCAGCAGCATCCTCTAAACCACTGACCACCACAGTGGACTCCAGCTTCGTGCCTCCAGCATCCACGAGTCGAACATCCCGCCGGTTGGCAAAAAGCAGAAAGGGAGATGCTACAGAAGAAAAAAACGAAAGCATGTTAATATTATTGGCACCTACAGATGTTAAAGCACTGAGCATGAATATGGCAGAGCAGGATTTCTTTTCCCAGATCAACAGGGCAGGCACTAGAGCAGAAAGAACGTGGAAGTTTCGCATGAGAGAAAAATGTACACTACCCAAAAACCTCTTCCTTCCACATGCCAGACAAAGGAGTAAAAGACAGAGGGAAGAGCAGGACCAGTTCTGTATCTACGGGACATGGATAGCATCTTTAACATAGTTAAGAGTTCAAACTGAGGCCCTTCAACAATACCTTCTGTCAATCCATAAACCCGGGTTTAAAACAAATTAAGTCTTCATAGTTTAAAAGCTTGGTTCACCAAGTTGAAGTAGTAACAACACACAGAAGGCAAGTTCTGATGCCTTTTAGTAGCAGGCTGGAAGCTAACAGTACTAGACACAACACCCTGAAATGCTCCTACCAAGTGCCCTCCTAGATGGCAAAGACTGTGACAGAGGTTCAGAACTACTGTCTTCTTCCCTGCACCACAATGAGAGAGAAATTCAAGGAAGAATTTGAAGGAAGACGATGACGTGGGTTGTGGAAGTTTGTGGGGACTGCTGTTAGCTGGAAGCAGCAGCCAGAGCAAAAGGACAAAGTTTCTTGCTGTTTGAAGCTCTAAGTGGGTGGTGGGTGGAAGCTTGAGTCCTAGTACTGAATGACAGGGAACAGGCTTTGAAAGGGGAGCTAACTTATAATTGATGCAAAAGGCATGGGAAGCTTAAAGACATGCCAAAATGACAGCCATAGAGATATTCCAGCAGTATCTGCACAAGTTCTAGATCTCTTGTGTGCGAGGTTCAGTTGGACAATGACATGACCTTGGCGGATGACGCTGGCATTCACAGACAGAAAGGAAGGAGGTGGAGAGAGACTCATGAGGCAAGGAAATTACCCTCATCGAGTTGGATCTGACAGTAAGACATACAGAAGCAGCAGTAACACTGGCAGAGATTTTAGCATAGACAAGATGAGTTTTCTGTCATACCAGATCTCATCTGCTATTATACTCAGAGATAGAGATAAATCTGTGTTTGCAGTTGAGGCTGTCCTCCACACTCTGAGAGGGAGAGAAAGGTGTGAAGGTCTGAGTCCTACAACTCCTTTCTCCGCTCCCTATGCAGAATATTAGAGAACTCTAGCAGAGGGAGATTGTAAAGATCCTCTGAAGGACTCACTATGGGGGCAGGAGGCATGATTCAGCCCAGCTGCTTCTTCCAGAAGAGGACATTAAGTAAACATACTGCAGAACATTCCTTCCCAACTATACCAGCCAGACTGATGGCCAAGTTAACCACTTCATTTCTCTCCTAAAAGTACAGGCTTGCTTCTTCATCCAGCAGTGAACAAGAAAAATAGTATCTGCAGATACGGATGGGAAGGCAGCAGCCAAGTACAACGATGCTACCATACTGGCCACAGCTGTGAACACCACTGGCAGTTAAGGAGAATGCCAGTAGATGCAGAAAGTAATGGAGCTCCCTCAGCTTCTCCTCTGATTGCCAAAGTCTGGTAGGGATCTTGTGTCATCAAACAAAGAGCTATTTCCATTTGCCCCTACTGTTTGTCACCCTGAACCCCAGTACCCTTCCCACTCCTCCCCTCAATTCTTCTAACTCAAGCAGCAGCTGCTGGAGTTCTGTACTAGTCAACTGCTGACTCCTAGCTTTATATACAATCATTTCACTTGATGCTGGTGCTTCCAGTGCACACCCAGCAGAGGTCCAAACACTTGCCACTCAACTCAAGGAACAACACACAGAACAGAGCAGCAACAACAGATATGTTATTTCTTCTTCTACGGCTTCAAGCCTGTGATATAAAAGCCTTTAGTTTCAAATTCATGTTACTGTATATAATATATGAGTTAGCTCTTGATGTGGTCTTTCAGATTCAATTCCTCCTGCATTTTTAAAAGAAGACAGTTTATACAAGGTCTGAGTTGCAGGTCTGCTATGCTGGCAGCCCTGCCACATGCTACTGCCTTTTTCGTGAACTCTACATGTTCATTGGAGAGTGTGTGCCACTGCATGGGCCAAAGTGAAGGACATCTCTGACAACAGCTTATGTATTGATGTGCAGGCCAAGGACCTCAGTTGAATCTAAAACTCAGATTCAGATGAACTTAAAAACATGCATAAAAATTCAGCCTTTTTATTATTATTCAGCATGCCTTTTTTTTTCCCAAGTCAGGAAAGAGATGGCTTTATTTTTCTTTTTGGAGGAAGTCTATGCTGATGAAAGTAATAAGGAAAATTCATATCAGCTGGTGGTTTTAGTGAGGATCTTGGACAGCAAAGACACAGACAATTGTTATCATGAATGTTTCACTGAAAATGTAATATCTTTGTTTTGTACAATATTTAACTCAAGAAAGTTTATACAGCTTGAGGAGAATTATTTGTTAAGAAATGAGTCTCAGTATTACTCCTATCTCATTTCCTAACTTGACAAGTCCTCCCCTCTGTCATCTTTAAAAACACTAGGAATAGTATCATGAAAGCCCAACAGGTTAGTTATTGAAAACAGAAGAAAAAATGTCTAGAATGCAAAGTTCTTGTTTTCCTCTCTGCAACTCGTTGGTTCCCCATAACCATGTCTATTTTAAGTGGCACTGTACCAAACCATTTGAACACTTGGAAAGTTTGATGTTAACGGGCTCTAAGTCACAAGTTCTTTGGGGCAGAGAACTTCTCAAGTTATGCACATTGCCTCACAAAACCAGCCCCATATCCAGCCAAAGATCAAAGCTGTACAAAGTCTATGTACAAATTTTTAAAAGATACTGTCCCAAAAATGTGTTTTGAGGAATATGAATAGACAGATTTTCATCTAGACATTTCCATGCTGAAGCCATTATTAATGCTACTACAAAGGAAAAAGGAACCTGAAGTATCAAGTCCAATCAACAGCAGAGGAACTCGACAGCTTCTTAACTGGCTCAGACATGAACAATGTCTAATCCAATCAGTATCAATATTATCCCAGCTTCCCATCCCTTTCAAGAAATTTCTTCCCCACTGACGCACACAGTAGGGCAACAGCATACAGATAACACATTAACCACTGTGTTCTCTGTCACTTCTGTGCTTCAGTCATCCTGATTGAAGTGCAGCTGCATTGTGTTCGCTATGAACACCTAGTGGGGAAATCACACTGCCCTGCTTGCAATCGTGTTAAAATTTTACTGCGTTTACACACTGATGTAAACTAATTGATTATTGAAAACAACCAGAATTTATCCCTTTTTAGAACAAATGAGTATTCAATTTCCTTTGGAAAAAAAATAAAAGAGATAAGGCAGAACTCTGATTTGAAAACCATATTCACTTCTCTGCTCCTCTCCAGCAGCCTATTTTATTCAGTCCAAATTTTATAAAAAATGGTTGCAGAGCCCTTTTAGAGCATTACTGGTATGAAAAAAAAACAAAACAAAACACAACTAGTGATCAAAACAAGTAACTGGTTCTCAACACTGATTCTTGCCTAGAATGCTGCTGAAGAAACACAGGCTCTCCCAACTTTAAAAATAATGCAAAACTCAGAAGAGCAATTAAATGCTGTGTTTCCATGGCTTTGCATTTATCACATCAGCTCAGAATGTGATGGCTCACTAGCAGGCAAAGCTAAGTCTGGTAACTCCGCAGCTTTGACTAAATACGACCTCCAAGATGTCCCAAGAGAAGTTCACAGAACTTTTCAAATTTCCAACTTTCCCAGTTAGTAAGCAGTAAATCTGAAAGAGGCAACTGAGAAAGCAGATGCACTTCTAGAAGGATAGATGCATAGCATTTAGTTTCATAGAATTATTAAACTCCGCAGTTTAGCAATTCAAAAGACACATTCATACTCTATGTGATTATAACCAACAGTTTTTTTAAGGCATTAGAATGAGAAACAAAGCAAGTTCAAAAAGCAACAAAACAAATGGCATTGACCAAAAACTTTATTTGCTGTGCCATCAACAAACCATCCTAGAGATTCAAGATCATCCCACTGATACACGGTGCAAGTTTGTTTATTTTGAATCCCACGTGTATGTAGAATCAAAGGTTCATTTCCAAGAATGTGCAGACCAATCTCCTTTCAAATCATGCTGTCTTCTCAATCCTGAACTGGGCTTGAAGGTCCAAAGAACGCTCTTATCCTTGGTGCATTTAATTCTTTACTGCACAACTCTTGACAAGGCAAACTGGAAGGCCAGTTAACAGCAGTTTCTGAGGAGAGGGATGGAGGGATGTGGGAGACCAAAAAAAAACTAGCAACAACTTTGATTACCATTGACCTTCAAATGAGGTTGTCTGTTACACAACAGGAGGCAATATCCCTTGCTTGAGGAGTTATTCCATGGTTAGAAAGGTAGGAGACTCTCAAACTTAGTGTTATGCTCTATTTCAAACAGCAATGCTCCCGACAACTGCAAATTGCTTGAAAAGGGAAACACCACCTTCTATTTTGAAAAGAGAAAAGAATAAACAGTAACAGGATAAATGATGAATGTGGAAAACAAACTGTTCATATCCAGTCTATTACCACCCAATTGAAAGGACAATATTTTAATGTAGTTACCAAAAAAAAAAAAAAAGCTGTACTCTTTTTTGGTAAAATTGTAACAGTTCATATTTTTCCGTAATAGGCAATATTTAAAACCTCTATACATAGCTGGAGTTCACAATCCTTTGACAAAGCAAGAAAAGAACTTGAAATCCCACAAGTTAGCAAATGAACTCTAAACAGATAACAGCCTAAACCGTCAAAAGTTACAGACTTCTTGCAGCAATTCTACAATCTCATTTGGATCATGCAGTACTTGATCAACAATACTTCATTCTACAAAGACATATTATTTCTATTCAAAAACCCACCAATTTTCCAGTGGTTTTCTGCTAACTGGAAAACACACCCTTGACTTCATAATGAAGCTATCTACACAGAGGCTTATGGCACAACAGTGTGAAAATAGAGCTTCTCATCAGTCTATTAACTGGAGAAAAGGAAACACTCCTGATCAAGCTGGTTAGGAATCAAGCATGGGTTCAATTTCAAGCTTTGCTCTTGATCTCCTGAATGCTCTTGAGCAAATCCCAAGTTCCTTGTCTGTGTTTAATTACTGAATTTTAATTGTTTTACCTGCATTGGGAAAGCTGTCTTGTGCAGACATAATATAACACTGGAGTGTTTGTACACTTTAGGTACAATTCATTTGGTTGACCACAATAAACAGTATCAGTTTTAGCACGTCTACCGTAGCTCCACCATCTCTATCACATTCATAAGTGATACAAAAAAGCATTTTTTACATGCACTGAGGCTTAGACTTCCCTGCACTTTACCATACATAAAAAAGTAGTAATTATCTTTCTTTTTCTCCACCTTCCATCCATCTCTGTTAAAAACATAAGCTCTATGAAGTATGGCAAGTCTACTGCCATCTGCCCAGCTGTAACTACCTTCCAACAGAACAGGCCAGTGTGCTGCTTCACAGTGTGCTGAATTCAGCCATTAACTTTCATTTTTTGTTTAATTGTACCGATCCCATCTACAGCACTTAAATTTTATGAGATGATTCAGGGGCACCTGTTAGCCCCAGCAAAGTGATGTGGGACAAACAACTAAAAATTGCACTATATGATCTTTGCTATTAGTTTCAGTAACAGTTCTGAAAACCAGTTTGATGGGGTTCAACTCGTTTACATATTAAGACTAAGATGATCATGAATTATAATCAACAGAGCATTTGTCATCAGTTGCTGTTTAGCTGCAAAGCTGCAACAGTTCTAAGACAAGCTGAACAAGAGTTTTAAAAAGTTATATTTATACTACTGCTTCATACTTGTTGACATGCCTACATTTTGTCTCCTTCCCCTTAAAGCCAAAATAGAAAGACATGAGAATACTGGGGCACGTGCATGATTCCTACTCTTGAAAGCACCAGAAGTGCAGAACACACACAAATCCTATGTATAGCACAGGAGAAAAGCCTTACTTAACAATTCTTAAACCAGTTAACTAGGCTAAAGGTCATGGAAAGGTTTAACTGCGCTTTTAAGAAAAGTGACTGAGAGTCTTGGGAGCCTGGTACACAACATAAAATGAAGACCTCATTTTAATAAGCATACAAACTAAAATAGCCATCCAAAATTACAGTATGTGCAACAACTTATATTTTAAATATTATTTCAATTCTTATTGAACATATGCATAGGGGACCTCTGTGGTTAAGCCATCTGTACTGCTGGACAGAGAGAATAGCATATAATTCTTGCAGTAGTCAATGTCCCAAACCGCAAACACGTCCATTACCAAGGAACAAAAACACACCCCCCACCCCTGCCGCAGGCACACAAGATGGTAAAAAACAAATGTGTCAAAACTTTTGCACCCAAGGGTGTACGGTCTTACGGAAACTCTAAGACAGGATATGGAGTAAGCATGCATCAGCCTTCTATACTTAAAAATAGCTCCTATGAAGAAACAAGCCCATGTAGGTAGGGTCCTAGCAGCTGTAAATTAATCAGAGAAACCAGTTTTACAACACAAAGTGATCCCTCTTGTCCAGCTCTAACTCTTGGATCATAAGGAGGCTTAGACCTTTGATATGTAGCATAAGGCTCCTTCACATTTAGGGAAGGAAGTTATTCTACATGCTGCACCCTTTTGGGCGTTATCCCCATTTTTCATGGCTTTGCTCAAGGGGAGAGAGACAGCAGCTGGTGGCAGCAGGAAGCTCACATGACAAGACACACAGACACTACTGGAGCCATAAAGATGCAGAAAAGAAGGTAAAAAGGAGAGAGATTCAGGCATGGAAGAGAAAGGAAGGTAAGCAAGAGTTTAGCCAAACATGTCTCCTAAAATCAAGCACAACTAAAAAACCCAGTCTGACACCTCGCTAGGCAAGAAGGAAATATGGCATGTACAAATGCCACAGATACACATAAGTTTATTTTACTCTTTCAATGCAACTGTTATATTTAGCAGGGAAAAAAAAGTTTCTTTCTTAAATACTCTAAGCTCTGCATTCTGGACCCTGGTCCTTTTTATTGGCAGCTGCTGCTGCTGCAGAGAATCTGAAATGACCAGCTTCAAAAGACAGATTAAATGTTGATCTTCTTGTACTAACTGCACCTATTCAACCTGAGTTTTAACTTGCCAGGTACAGTCCTCCAAAGAATAGAGGGCTATTGCTCTCCTCAAAACACATTTTTGTAGATAAGGTGAATTCCCAGTGTAATTACTAAATTATAGGATATTCTTGCTGCAACACAGAGGTAGGTGACAGCAGTTTGTAGAGCACAGGACTAAAAAAATTAGGGCTCCTGGGTTTCACTCCCACATATACCCCCTTAGTGAACTTGACCAGGTGCTTCAGCCCAATGATTTGTAAAAATCATTCCACGTGCTACAAACATACCCTTCTTTCTGCTCTTAATTATCTCAAAGGGCTGCCGTGAGGCCTACTCATGCTGGAGCACGGCACTTGAAGATCTTCCAGCAGAAGGCTCCATGATGCATTCAGCTTTTTATTCCTGACACAGCTAAGACTTCTTCTCTCTGTGAATCAGGGAGTTAGTGTGGGTCAGTGAGCTGTGAAGGAACAGCTATTCAGTGATGGCTGGTTTATAGTACTACTTTAAGAGGAAAATATACTCCTTCCCCAAATTCCATCCCATTCCTCTAACCCTTCAGCTCAATACGTTTGATAGTAATTTCCCTCTCCAAACCATGAAAGAAAGTGTTCTGGTTATCAAGTAAGGAGGATTCATTTCCATTTTATCCGATTTAAAGTAGAATCAAGGTCTGAAATTCAGGGGGAGACAGGAGTGTTATTTTAAACCACTAAGAACATCCCACATTTAGATACATTGCGTACAGCAGATGTCAGGGAATTTTTGTAAATTTTACTCTTTACCAGCCTATATTTTAAATTGTTTACATGGTCACACCAGGCATAAACCAGTGCAAAGTAATCCAATCCACACTAGTATCCCATATTACAAAATACATTCGGTGCCAGTTTTATTTATATGTGCTGTTATCTTGAGTATCCCTGCTGAATACTAGAAGACAGCCAGGATCTCAGTGATCTATTTGCCATCAGGCTATAGTAACAGGAAGGCTGTTCATCCATCAATGTACCTACAAGAAGTGACATGGCTTTAGCCACAAATACGTTGCGCGGAGAGGGTTTATGTAAATAAATTATGTAAGCTTAAAGGACATCTGGTTTAGCAGCAGCAAGCTGGAAAGGGTCCACAGAAAAGTATAAAAAAAAAAAGTTTTAAGTGGGTTTAGAAAACATATGAAGTTTGTTCTTCTTGTCTAGGAGAGGAGCTGGGAAGGCAGTGAGATGAAAAGTAAAACAACAGTCCAACCAGTAACCGCTTTTATGAGAGGCTGAAGATCATTTATTCTTAGCCACTGGAGAAAGGATACACTAAAGAAATTAGATCAGGTTAGGCTTTGGATTTTTCATTGATGAGGAAGGGAATGCAGAGATGATGCAGAGAGAAACATGCTCTGAAGATACTGGAGCACACTACAGAAGCTGCAGAATTGCTTACAAGTGATTTTTAATAGCAGTTGGATAGCTATTCCCCAGGTATGGCTTTTGTACAATTAACTCCTGCCTCAGCGAAGGAGTTCCATCTGCGTGTCTTGAAATCGAAGACAAAAAACAAACAAAAAAAGCTCAGTGGACTGAAGTCCCCATACCATTTCACTGAAAATCTAAATTACAAGGGTGTGGGGTTGCTTGTGTTTATGCTTGGTTTTACACGAAACAGTTTTAAAAACTCTCCCAGTAACATAATACTCACATCACTGTTTCTGTTGCCCCCTGAAGCAGATGAATTTAGTAGTTTTATCAAATACTAATGTTAAAATATTGTTAGATAAACTGCTAGGTACCTTTTATTTTATTTTTTTTAAATAAAGAAGCAGTAAGTTTTTTGAAGATCTTGTTGTATTTTCTGGATTGTGTAGGGTTCCCCCCCAATAATGACAGGGTTTTAGGAAGACAAGAGATTTCCTTCAGACTGTTGGTTTTGTTTGGCAGCCTACAGTTTTTAAATAATAATGTTAGCAGTAACAACAAAATACAGCACTGATTATATACCATTTCATCTCTGTTGGCCTGAATTAGTTCATTTCCCTTGATCAAGAGATGCCAAAGGACTTGTCTGAAAAGCATGGTCTGAAGAAGTCCAGCAAAGGTGCTTTATACAAATTATGAAACTTAGGATTTGTTCAGATTGTCTGGGATGGCAATAAAATGTTTTAAAACTCTCCAACAGCACACCCTGAACTTATTAACTATTGTTTTTTCTTGTCTCTAGTTCTGTTACCTACTTCAAGTAAAAATCTTCACATGCCAGAAAAGCCAAATGATTGGATTCAGTGTGCATAATTTAGTGCAATTCCATCTCTGCAGAAGCTGGAAGCAAGTTATGTGTGTTCAAGATCCCTTTTCTATGGACACATTATTTTAAAGGAGGGTTCCTCAAACTTTTCTGTCTTTTCCCACAGACCACCCATTAAGCACGCCACATGAACTCCCCTCCTGGTGCACAAGGCAAGGGCTCTCTCAGACTGTCCTTAATACCCCTGTAGCAAATACTGAAATTGGTTACATGGAACAGCATATTTCATCTTCTTTTAACACAGTTTAGCAGCTGGAAAGGAGGACAGCCAAGTCCATGTGAGCAGCCAACACTACACCGACCACCAAGCAGCATACAGAACATATTCAGAGATCCGCTGAAAAAAATAAACAAAAACCAGAATATCAGCCATGATTTGGGGACACATATCAAGTTGCTGAGATATTCACTAGATAAGACTTGCAAGCACTTTAACCATTTTATTTAGAGGAGAACACAGATTCATTAGAGCATAAAGCAGTTTTCTTCTGATCTGTTTTGTTAGAGGAAACTTCTAAACGTTATTGCAAAACTGGCTCTTGGCAATCTCTCCCTGTGCAATGCACAACTGGTGTTCAGCCAAACAGTTGTGAGGACTGCAGCCTCATGCAATCCTGACTAGCTAATGCTAAACAGATAATATCTCTGCACTCTGAACCCCCACATCTTCCTGACCTCAGGTTCTCACCCCACCATTTTATAGAGGTTAAAATACACATGGGATTTTCCCAAAAGCAGTATACTGTTCACAACAATTTGCTTATTCTTCTGAGGATTCTGCTGCAATATGCTACTCAAGAACTGCAATGCACACAACAGCTTAAATGCAAATATACCGTCTATTAGGGATTAGGACATTTTAGCTCCAGACAGACACCAAAAACAAGCTTTGAAAACTAGCACTTTGAAAAGGCTGTTAAGCTGAGCATCCTCCAATCTTAAAAGTCAGCTTTTGAGTTTGGTGCTGCTGGAGATTAGAACCCGCACGGAACTCCAAGGGAGGTTAAACTGACAACTTCCATTAAACTTCAGTGGTGATGGCCGAAGCTCTCAAGGTGCACCGAAAATCCCAGTAGACAGTAAACCCCACAAGGAAGGTGAAAACCTTCCTGCTCTTTAAGAATTACTAGGCAGCAGTACCTCACAGGTCTGCTCTGGGATGAGACTGACACTGTGTCCAAACAAAGGATAGCGGAGGGAGACTCATCACATACACATGGGAAATCTACTGACCCACACCACAGCCAGCCTCCGAACCTCCTCTATGTTAAATTAAGAACAGTGTGATACAAGGAAGGCTATCACAGGCCTCACACACCAGCTACTGTCTCAAGGCGTAACAAGCAAACTTCTCCAGATCCATCACAGACTACCGGCACTGGACGCTCACCTCCTCCAGCTATACAAAGCTATGGCCTTTACGCTGCCATCTGTAAGAGTGAAAGATGCTGTAAGCACTTACAATTTGTAACCCTGGGTCCAAAATCTAACTGTACAGGCAATCTTTAATGACAAATTACTTGCACTGAGGGAAGAGAAGCATTGCTTTATACTGTCTCTCACTCAAAAGCCCACAGTGACCCTACCTCAGCTATAAGCTCAGTTCAGAAATCTGTGAGGACTGCCTCAGAAGTTCCGAGGCAAGTCACTCAGCAAGTCACGTAGAAGGTATCATCATAAAAATACAGTTGATGGCAGGCACATTCACATCAAGGGCTGGCCTGTGGCCCTTTTATGAGAATACACTGGCATCACTACTGCAGCACTAGTTGAAGCGTTTGCTAAATGAAAACTCAGACTTGTGTTACCTATAGCTGTGCAGATACTAAACATACTTTACCTCTCTCCTCAGCCTGTTTTAGATCTTGGCTGGTTAACTGAAACATAAAAAATAAATTTGTTTATTGCCAGCTCTGACAGCATGTTTGCATCGATCTATTCTGATGTGGAACTTAAGAAATGAATGGCTTCAACCTGATATGAGTCATGGTGCTCATGTGCACAGTGTCAGCAAAGTCCACCCCGTTCCCCTCTCTTTGCAAGGTGGTGGATTGTGCATGAAATCCTTATTGGATTGTGTTTCTATGTAGGACCCAGAGAGCTGAGTTAGGAATGGGTGTTCACGGGGTGGCAGTACTGGGAAGGAACTTGGCAGATGAGGATTTGACTTCCATTCTACCAGACCACCCTGTTCAAATATCACTCCTCTTTGCACTGATTCTGTAATACTGAACACTTTCATTGTCTTGTCAGTGAGAAGGTTTCATATTTTGATTAAGGATTCTTTAAAGTACAAACTTGTATTTTGTCTAATACTATAGGACACTAGTTTCAATTCTGTAACGGTGTTGACAATATTCAAACCACACTGGAGCTATCTGTCAGCTGACTCACGTTGGTTTGCTTTGTGAGAATTAATATGGCACTCTGCTTGTACCCACAAAAATTGGAAACAGCCTGTCCATAGAGATTTCTGGTATTTTCTGATTTTAGCATAAGTAGAAGTGGCACTGAAGTAGTCTCTTACGTGGTACGGCCGTTGGGCTTTGCCAAAACGGGTAAGTGCAAAGGCAGTGCTTAAAAATAGGGATGGGAGATGTGGCAGGAAAAAAACATACTTGGATGTTTCACATTCTGTGATGCAGAGTACATGGCAATAACTTTGCAGTAGGCATAGATTTCCCCCCACCCCCATGTTATGCTCAGTAGAGTTTTAAAACTGCAGAAGAAACTGAAGATTTGTCGTACCTCTGCATAAACTGGTTTAGAAGAACGTAGACAAAGGGGTGACCTCCTTGAGCATCTAAACACGACTTCTGTTGTGAATAACAGTTCAGGTCAATCCCTGAATGGAAAAAACCTTGCAGTGTCCCCTGTTTAGATTCTGGATGCCAATGGGAGTAAGGTTCTTTTCTGGGTTTTTGGTTTTTTTTTTTTTTTCCCAGTTTATTTTATTCCTCCTTGGTTTGGCAGACAGCTGTCTGGCCAATAATAGCAGATTATGCAGCAGTGATGGTTCCAAACTTTTAATGGATAAAATAGTGGTTCTGCATCATTTGGAAAATTTGGCTTGCAAATATTCTCCAGGACTTGAACAAATATAGGCTTGACAAAGGTATGCTTGTTTCTGATCTGAATTGTTTCCAATTTCTAGTTCCAGTTCCAGATATTCCATTAACTCCAAAAGATGCAAACCTTAAGAAAGCTGGAAAAAGAAATTTTACTTCTATCTCCACCAAACGTATGATACGTACCCTTGAAAATGTAATATATTTGTAAAATGCAGAAAACAACTCAGAAATAGCATGTGCTGCATTCAGCTGCTGGCAAATGTTATTTGTTGGAACAAAAGTGTAGTCAAGTCAGATGTGGAAGACTGAAACGTAGGTTCTACAATCTGATGTGGTTTTCTTCTAACAGTTAAGAATCTTCCCAAATGAAACCATCTTGTTAAAGGGAACCTGCCACATGATACTAGGCTTTAGAGGGTGTGAAGTTGAGAGAAGTTTCTAGTGCCAAGTTGTAGACAGGACTTTTGATTTTTGTGCAAGTCTCGTGACTGTCTTCCAGTCAAATATTCAAGATTTTGTTTTTGTGAGAGCTTGTTAGAAAGGAGAGCAAAAATAAGATGAGGTGAAAAGGATTATTTAGGATAATGAAATCTGTAATATTGTGCTTGTATTTATATCGCTGATAATACTTAATTTATCTCCTCTAATGTAGCAAATAAATACAGTCATCTGCTCCGATCTTTGTAAATCACTCCTTGCTGGAGATGATTCTGCTTTAGCCAAGAACATTGATTAAACTAAATTCACTCCTTATGGCTCCTTTTGTCTCTCTAAAGTCAGTGTTTGTCCTGCAAGTTATCTGGAGCGTTCATCCTGCCGGAACTACCCAAAGGAAGATTTTCTGCTCTCTTCTTTATTATTATTCTATAAATCTAACTGTTTTTCAATATTGTGGAGGCAAAGACATGGCACTTCTGATAATTTAGCTTTTTTTTCAAACATTTGTTGAAAAATAGTGGATTTTCTGGGAGAGAGAGCATGCTCAGGATTTCACTAACTTTCCTTCCATTTTTTGTCAGAAGTCAGCCAAGGGTCAGGAAAAAAAAATAATATGACTTGCTTTATTTTTGGGTTAAAATGATCATAGTCTATTACAAATTGAGTCAAAGATTCAACTCTTCTAGGTGTCACAGCTCTTTTGATAAATTGATTTCATGTGTCTTTGGTGATCAGTGTATGATTTTTATGGACATAATGGAATAGGATCCTATGCTCTTTGGGACATGCCTGCACTCTGCTGTTAATGCAAATTAATGCCAGCATGATCTTCAATGGCATTGCAGTTCACATACTTGCAAAGCACATGGCTAGCTTGAATTGACCTGTCTGAGTAAGGCAGGTAAGTGAATATTGCTCATTAACTGATGGTATTCTTGCTTTAGAGGGTAGACCACATTCTATTATCATTTACCTGGCAGCCATCATCTGCAACTGTGATACATTTTTATCCTTGGGTTCAAAAATTTTTTGTAAGGTCTCCACCTGTGACTATATTTACTTCAATACTGAGTCCCAAGGACTCAGCACCAATCTAAGATTAGGTAGTATGTCACTGTTGGACAGAAGAGCTTGAGTGATGTTTTCCCCATGAAATTTTCTCTTTAAATTGGAAGTGCATGTGGCTCACTCATAATTCTGCTGTATCACAAATTAGTGAAGATCATAAACTGGCAAAAATTGTTCCTTCCTTTATCTAAGCGTGCAATGGGTCCCTATCAGAGAGCAGTAAAGCACAAATCCTAGCCTAGCTGAAGAAACATAAAATAATTTTCTGCTCTATTTGTCCCTCCAAAATGTGGAATTTAAGGACATTTCCAGAAAAAAGAGTTGTCACTTCCAAACCTCCAGAATAAAAGAGGCTCTCCACATTTGGACGTGTTAGTAATATTCAAAGGAAAGCAGATTGTATCAGTCTCCTTGTACCTATTTTTATAGGCTGGTAGTTTGAGTGTGCAAGAAGGGAAACGTGTTTTGGAAACCAGCCCCAGAATGCCTCATTTGCTTTCTTGGCAAAGGTTTTGGGTCTAGATAATTATTGAAAACTGAATAAAATCTGAGAGAATGGAAATTTGGGGCTTTAAAAGATGAGTTACATAGGAGCTGTTTAACATTTTTGCTTCTGTTGGTTTTGCAGCTGACTAATTACTGGTCTGTACAATCTCATGGTTATTAATTGGTCACTCTCCTCGGTGTCTGATGAACTCTGGTGTTTGCAGAATTGTGTGATAGGTATGTGATAGCACGATATGTAATCAAGGATAAAGGTTCCAAAAAGGAGACTAAAAACAGTATCAAAGAAGTGGTAATGCTCTGTACTGAGGGAAGGTTGTAAAACTGCAAAAGGCAGGGCAGCTGGAGGGGTTCCCCAAACTCTCAGGGCAGTGCAGGGTATAGTACATACTCCCCTGACAAACACAGTATTTCAGGCCAAACCATAAACTCTGCACAAGTCAAGCTCCAGCTACATTGTGTTAGGAGGAATCTTGATTTAAATATGCCCTTTGTACTGGGCTGGGTCAGATGTGTTTTGTTCTGCCTGAAAGCCGAGTCTGGTTAATTTTTTTTTTCCCCTCCCCTGTTCCTGCCTATCCCCAGTTGCATGTTGCTCCCCATCCCCCAGTCTCCTACTACCTCACAGATGTTTTGGTGCCCTGAAATCTGCCAGCAGGACTGCACACATAGTTGCTCTCCTTGAGCCGATCCTGTCAAAAGGATCTCAGTTTAAAAAGGCAAGTAGATTAAAAAAAAAAAAGTACTAAGGCAGCTTTTTTGCCCAGCTCAGCTGCAGCCAGAATACTGTCTGGCTGCAGACTTGTAGAGCACTGTCTCTGTGCTGCTGTGTCTTGTACAGGCGATGCTCAGGGGAAGGAACTTTATAGGTGATTTTGTGCTTAAAAAAAAAAAATAACAGTGGTACGCACAGGTTTGCTTTACTCATATGCTTTAAGCATAGACCTAGCCATCCACAAACTCACAAACTTAAGATTTCAAAATATTTTCATGTAGAGCTACAACAAATTATTAGTCGTCTTTTATTTTTCAAGTTAGGCTTATTTACCTCTTGAAATTTTCATGTGAGTCTCAGTAACATCCTACCGGCATAAGAAATTAACTGTTGGCAATGCATATGCAAGAGAAGGTGCCACAACGTTGTCAAATACTCTCATATTGCAGAAGCACAAAGTAGGAGAGGTACTAGAAAAGTACGGTGCACCTCAACTTCAGCAGCAGGCTGAAGCAAAAAAACGTATTATTCTTTCCTTCCCAGTTCACTCAGACTTAATTCTTCAGTTTTCTTCTACCCACAGTTTCCCCACCTGTATAAACAGCCAAGCTTAATTATTGTTTTAACCCAACACATATCTGCCTTTCCCAAACAAGAAAGGAAATGAATGTCTAAAAAGCTTCCAGTTCATCATAAAAGGGGTCCAAAATCATAAGGAAGTCAATCTGTTCCCTACAAAGGAACTACGTGGGGGAGCGGGGTCGGAAACACAAACTTTATACAACATGAACTGTCATCATTCATATTATGG
This sequence comes from Theristicus caerulescens, assembly GCA_020745775.1. Taxonomy (NCBI): domain Eukaryota; kingdom Metazoa; phylum Chordata; class Aves; order Pelecaniformes; family Threskiornithidae; genus Theristicus; species Theristicus caerulescens. Next base: position 21,301,340 of record CM036564.1, on the reverse strand, counting down.
TAACACCTAGAATTGAGATTCACACCCTGAAAGACACAATGTGGACACATTGTGAAGGATTGTCACACCTGAAAAACTTGCTGTTTAGATACACAAGGCAAAGAATGAAATGAAGCCCACAGAAGACAAGGATTAAGGGTCTTGCCCATGGGCAAGACACTGGTCCACGGCAGAGCCAAGACAAGAACCCAATGTACTAAGTAGAACCATAACCAGTGTTTCTTTCCAGACAGAGTAAACTTACAACTTTTTTATACCATCATGCTACCTTACAAACAAATTTTAGTAGAGTAAAAAAAGGCACACATTTTACTATGGCAAACAGTTTAGGAACAATCTCAGCCACCCCAACTCTCCTATCCTTGGCAGGCTAGACAAGGTGCACTGCAAATAAGAAACTGGACTCCTGATACACAACACATCTAGAGAAGTGTGACTAAATGTTTTTCCATCTTCTCGATGATCCAATTTCAGCAAATTTAAGTGGCAAAAGAAGTAACTCCAGGGCTATGCTACAGTGCAAATGGTTCAAATACAGAAGAATGAATAAAAATAAATAAATAAATAAATAAAAGGACATAAATGCCACAGTGCCAGTTCAAAGAAAATCCTAGCTGCCATTTTTGGGAGTCAAAAGACATAGCTCATCTCCAAAATCAGAGGGCCACAAATATAAGCAGTCCACTGCCGGAAGGGTAGACAGAAAAACAGGAATGCAGACATTTTTCCCCACATATAAATTAAAATATACAAATTCTAAAACTGCTTATAGAACTCGGGTGACAAAATGCATCCACGGGGTTTTTTATTTATTTAATTTTGTCCAAAACCTACCCTTTACTTCTGCAGACAGAAGGGTACAAGCTTATTAGCATTACACAAGGAAGCAGTATCATGCAGGGCAGAGCAAAGTGCATTTGTTTATACTAAAACAAAACTGATTCAAACAATGTGTGACCATCACTGTATCCCTTTCCTCCACCCTTCATTTGCACTATTTGGCTGTGTCTTCATTGCTAAAGAGAAAGAAGTAACTATTACATTAAGATCGCTATTTCAATGTAAAAACACCAGGACAGAAAAGGAAACTTTTACATCAAGTAAAAAGCCAGTATCTTTATTTCACTCCTCACCTGAGATTTTATCAGCTGCATGGAATTGCACTGACACTATCAGGATGTTTATGTCAAGATTGCAATATAAGTGTAATAATTACACCTGTTTCAGCAATGAAGACATGACCCAGGACTTTCAGAGCAAGAAGCCTTCTCCCTTTGTGTCTGGAAAACATCCAGGGCATTTCAGATGCAATGATATTCCAAACAACTATTCCCACCCTATGTTATAGTTGAGAAAAAGAAATAAATACTGCTGTCCTTCAGGAGCCAGACTAGGCAGAATACACTTCATACATTCACCACTGCAATGCACTGCCTAGCATTTAACACACTCATAGAATGACCAAGTGTTAGTGCCATGTGTCCCCTCTCTGGTGAATGCCTTTTAAGTACAGTAAGCTTATTACAAACAGTTTTTACACCTCTTCTATTTCCAGTTGTTGCAGACTGTTTTGGAGTTTAAATGTCCTGGATTCTGCCCTCCCTATTATACATAGGCATATTTTTTTACTACTAAAAACACCGCAGAATACAAATGTTAATACAAAAAGCTACGACCCAGAGCCTAACATCACATTGTCAATCCAGAAACATGTCAAACATGGCACATTCAACATGCCAGACACTACCACACCGTCAGCAATTAATAACTGCATTTCAACTTTTTATAAACAAGACCCTGCAGCGGATTGTTAATAAACATGAAATACATGCAAGAAATGACCACATGCATTTAAGTAACTCCCTCCAGGTACGAACAATAATGACTAGATACAGAAGCAGACATCTACCCTCTTAAAATACAACAGGGGCTTATGAATGCAATTTAACCCACATATTTACATGTAAAGGAGAAGGGCTGTTTTTCCTACATACTAAAGATGAAAGTCTTGCTTAAAAAAAATATTATGCCCCATATGTAAGCCTTATGTGAATAATTTAAAAAAAAAAAAAAAAAGACGACACTGAATTTCATTAGTGAATTACAAGAAAATTGAACATGGTGCCTGCATCCACCTAGCCTTTGAAGCACTGGCTGAAAGAAAGGCTGAACAACCAGAGACAAATAACTCCTTTATCAAGCTCATCTAATGCAGAAATTGACTAAAGAAGCTGCAAATAAAAATGAAAATTTCTTTCTCCTTTAAAAAGGGGACCTAAAATCCAGAACTCCCTGCTCATATCAGTCTTCTATTAATTACCATGTGCCATATGGGTCAACCTTGCCATCAACAGACCTCACTTGGGTGATAGAAAGTAACTCACTTTTGAGGACAATTCAGGTTTTTTTGTCTCCTTTGCTGTGACTAATACTTGCAATGTAGAGCAGCACTGTGCGATACACATTATTGACTCAGCAGGAATGAAATTCAAAACCAATTCATTTTATAGAAGTCATTGAGGAGCCAATAACTAGAAGTCATTATCATCCATGCACTACTTCTCGATAATTGCACCATGAAGCTCTGAAGTGAGAAGATGCACTTTATTTCCTCTATGTTATCAAAATGTGAAAAACCAACTTTCTTATGTTTTACTTGGAGGAAGTTAGGGCATCTAAAACCTCTCAAGAATGTGCTTCACTGATTACAGCATTATGTTGTTTCCTTTATAAAACCCTAGAATGCAGAGTATGTTTATACATATATATACACACTCATATATATATACACACACACAAACACACACTTAATAAGGTAACAAGACTTGACATCAAATGACACCAAACATTTCTAAAGGCTACTTAAGTTGAAGCTTTCAAACTAAAAACTTCATCTCATGCAGTAATTGTCCAAGGACACCACAGAACAGCACACCACCAAAGGAGAAAACATCTATCTACTACTGCAGAACAGTTAATCCACGCAATTAACCCTCTATCACATCACACTATAAATGTGAACGCATGCTCCATTTCTGTGTTCCTCAGAAGGTTCTCCAAGATGCTATTCTTGTCACTAATGAGATGCAGCACAAACAATTAAAGACTTGCAAAAATAACACATTGAGTTTAGATTTTATTTATTAAAAAAAAAAGAACACAGAGAATAAAACATCATAGGCTGTATAACATCTGAATTGCATGGAAACATGTGGCATTATCCTTCCTTCAAAGTTGAATATGTTAGACCCATCAAATCCTTGATCTTGCAGTATCACAGTTTCATTAGACTAGAGAAAAATTGATTTAAACCATATTTTACCCTATATCATAAAGCAGCCTCTCTTTCTCCTCACTGATGCAGGTATTTATTAACAACATGTTTGATGAGAGAGGGGAGGAAGAACAGAGAGAAGGAGACAGAAGAGGAAAAAATAAAATAATTTTTAAAAGTAATTGAGCAAGGAAAAGACATCCCACAAAACAATGGATAACTAAGGAGATTACTTTCAGCCCAGTCCTCTAATCTAGTTTACTACATGGTCACACGTTTTTGTGCTGTCACTGCACGGGGCATGGTATGGAAGCTGTATGCTGCTTAAACTAAAACCACTGGACAAAACATCCCTTTGAAACACAGTTTCTTCCTAATCTACTCCAGGTGTCACAAACAAATTCCTTTTCATTCAGGCTTAAAGCAGCACCACCAGTTACAAACAGGTTCCCAGTAGACTCTAGAACATTTAAAATCAGTAAATCCACTGAATGGCATGACACTGTTGCAACCTCATTTGCAGTGACCTGTGCCTAAATATTGTCTGAATTGTTTAAAAAAAAAAAAAAAACCAAACCACACCAAACCAAAACCAACAACAAATAAATAAATAAAAAACCCAAAATCAACTTCTCCAGGGTTTAGGAAGCAACAAGAGAACCACTTGTTGAGTTCAATTTAAGTATCAAATCAGCCTCCGGGGAAGAAAAAAAAAAATTAATTAAAATCTAAACAGTACGCTGCAGATAAACCAAATTCAGGGCTATTTGGGGTTTGCATGCAAACTTTTGTGTACTATTCAAATAAAGCTTTTTTTGTTAGTGCCAATTTTACAACTGCATAGAAAGATGTGCCTTGAGGTTGCTAACAGACAAATTTCAGGAATTCTTGGGTTTTAACATGAATTTACAGCTGTCAGAACTAGAAAGTTTCCCAGTGTCTGAAATGGCACAAAACATTTTGAAATCATTACTGCTTTGCCAATGCATTGCTGAAGCCAGTGCAACAGGTAGAGTTGAAGTCGGAAGATCTGTAGTATCCAGCAAAAAGAGCCTGATCGTACATTTGGCACATGCTCAGCCAAACGTGGGAGAAAGCCACAGAATGCTATCTGCTGTAGACTGATCTGTTTGTTAATGTTTTGGGATCATCCCAGCAAAAATTATCCTCTTAGGAACAAGCAATATCTCTGACAGGGCTTTGAATAAATTACCATTCCATGTTTCAAAGTCTTTCTAAATAAAGATAATACACTCACTTCTGGCCACATATACCACAGTGATCTGACAACTGCCATCATACACATCAGTAACTGAAAATAAAAGAAACAGACTGATTTTTTTTTTCCCAGCCATCTTACCTTCTTGATGAAGGCCAAAGTTTTGAAATTGAACTTGGATAGCTTAAAAAGTTAAACTTTCATCAAAAGAAATGTTGCCAAGCACACTAAGCAAACACAACTTACTCAAATACTCACAGTAATCTGTTCTCAATGTCCTGCTGATGTTTAAATAGGAAAATAACCCTGCAAAGTCCATTCCTTTTTATAAACAGCCAACATTATTCAGTTCAGACTTTATAATAACAAACTGGTGCTAAAGTTTCTTTTTGTAATTGTGTGTGCGCATAATGCTTAACCATCTCCCACTGTGCTTGACTGCTCTATTCTTGCATACAAACACTTCAGTTTAAAAAAAAAAAAAAAAAATCATCAAAACTCTAGTTCCTAGAGAAAATGGGGACGTTTTTGTAGAATTCAGATATTGCTTCTGCCTCACAATAAAGTGCCAAACAAGTTACACAGGAGAAAGCACTGCACACAGCTGTAATTCAGAGCACAGCAGCTGACAAGTTATATTTTTATCCCTGCAACTTCTCCACGTGCCTGTTGATGCCCAAGCCTCCAGAAACCACGCAAAGGCTTTTCATTAGCACTGGTACATAGTCTCTCAATTGCTATGAAGCTTTACTGAACCAATGATGACTTCCTGTCAACACAGTGGTTTGCAACATCAATGACAGTCACGCAGCAGGGAAGAGAGACCTGAAGTCATTTTAGTTTCCAACATAGACCAAGATTTTATTTATTAAAAAAAAATATTAAAGAACTGCTGCTAAAGTCTCAAAATGAGCATAGGAAAGAATGTGTAAAGCAGCTTCCTCCCAACTAGTGGCCAGGGAACTGAACAGCTGGAGAATTTAGTAGTAATTAAAAAAACAGCAGTAAAAGAACAAATTCCTACCCCATACTAGTACATTGGTTTGAGTGTACCTGTCCTGCAGTGGGGGCTCCCAAGCAAATAATTACTTTTCCTGTCATCCATTCAAACAAGTCCTCCCACCTACTTCTGGCTCATTGACAATCAAGGGCCAAAAATGTGTCTGGAAGACACTCTTGCCATACGACCCGAGATGTTCTCATCAGCTCTTGGCAATATGTTAAGAGAAGGAATACCTAAAAGAAGACATCCTCCCTCAGAAAATAGCATTTGTGGACAAGAAGGTCCTAACAGGCTATCAACAAGCATATGGACAGATGTCATGTTATAAACAACTATGATAATGAATCAGTTTATATCAAGATGTGACCAGCAGATGCTCAGATTCAGTAACACAAGCCTGTTACACAGTCTCAATCCCTACAGTACAAAATAAGATCCAAGGCTAAAACTGACAAAGGACCATAATAAAGTATTCCAGAACAGATATTCGTGGGGAAACCATTCCAAAATACAAGCACTCTTGGGGAAGTAATTGTGGAACAGCTGTTTTATTTTGAATTCATATTCTATCTCAAACAAAGCAAGTTTTGTTACCCTTTGTTACCCTACAAAAGTCTTATAATCTCTACAAGGAAGGTGATACTAACAGGTCCCAAGTACATTCATCGAAGTTGGGCACTGTAGTACATCTCCTTTAAAAAGAAAACTTTTTTCTGTGTCCCTGCAACATTGACTCCACAGAATCCTAGGAATCAGAAAAGCACAAAAAAAGCATGCTAGAATCTTTACCTGTATCTACCAAGTGCCTTCTGGATGGGCACAACAGCTATTAAACATGCATTTTGCATATGTAAGAGCACCAGTGTCAAGGAGCAAGTATGGCTTGGAGGACTGAATCAGCTGTATGGAGAACTTGCAGTACTCCGCATCCTCCCTCATTGTACACAGACTTCCTCAGGAAAAAAAAAAAAAAAAAAAAAAAAACAACCACCAAAAAAAAAAAAACCCCAACAACTCAGAATAACCAGGCGAGAGGCCAATGCTTACAAAGATCCCATAGCCATTGTTCAGAGAAAACAAGTCACTTGCATCATTCCCCACATGCTGTAAGTTTTGGGCTGGCTGAATTCTGCCTCTGAGGATCAGCGCCAGATGTGCTCTATCTCCAGATGCCAGGAGTTCCACACCCTGGGGATCAGCAACCAGAGTTATTTTCCATGAGCTGTAATTACTGTAGCAGGATGGAGAAGGGCTGGATGTGTCAAGGTGGTAATCCCCAAGGTAAATGAATCTTAGATCACTTAAATCTTTTGCAGATAACAATGAAGACCTTAATTTGGACCACGCAAGTTAAGAGATAATATGTAACAGAGGTCACAAGTGTAAAGTACTTCTACCTGCTCATCTTCTCTCCATTGTGCAGTAGGCTGAATGCCAAGCAACAATCCTCAAACACAGGCTAAGTTGCAGCTTCTCCAGTTTTACCAATTCTGTCATAGGCAGACAATGTTAGTGGAACCACATGCTAAGGGGACAGCAGGCAGCCTCTTTAAACTGCCAGAAATAAGAGGGTGGTTGGGGGTTTACGGTTGTTTTTTTTGTTTTGTTGGGTGTTTTTTCTTTCCATTCAGTGATGCTGCCTCATCATCCTACTTAGAGAAGTAACCCAACAAGTTTCCAAGAGCTCTCTTGACCACCGTTTTTAATTACCGACTTACAGACATTCCAGCCTTTAGCAATCTTGGTTCGGGGGCGGGGGGGGGGGGGGCGGAGAAACACAACACAAGGCAAGCAGGTAAAAGGAAAAACAATACACAAGATCCCTGCCTAGAAGAGCTTTCAAGCAGAGAAGAAATACTACCAACATGGGAGAAGGATAAAAAACACGCAGGAATGGTAAAATAAAGACTGCAAAAGGTATGGAAAGTGGTTATGCAAGATCAAAGATTTAGGTGCACAAAATCAGGCATACAATTTTGATTAATAAAATACATATTGCCCTACCTTTTCAGGGATACTTTACCTACCATTCTGCTAGTTTGCAGTTTCATTTCTCTCTAATGAAACACCAGTCATTGAGAGAGTAATACAATGGAGTCAAACAAAGCCGGTTTATTACTAGAAGGTTATTTAAAAAGCATATGTATAGGAAAAGATTACTCTGAGGTGCTTCTTGTGTAAAACACTCCAAGACCCATTCAGAGACCATTTATGTATCACTGTCACCTATTCTCAGATGAAAAGTTAGGAGTTCACAAACTTAAGGGCATACTTCTGTAACAACACCAAAAACAAATCCAGGTATACTGAATTCCAGTCCCATACCTAGCAACTATGAATCTTTCCTCCTTAAAATTATATATTCAGATCTAACACCAGGAGTTAAAGTCTACATAAAAAGCAGGGGTTTTTTTCAGAAACAGAAGGTTATTCAATAACACAGCCATTAGAATGAAAGGCAAAAAACAGAGCAGGAGAAACTGGTTAACCAAGTGTTTAAGCACATGAGAACATACCTACATATTACATACATACTCACACACATACATACATGGAATAGCCCCCACCCCTTCAAATATCTCACACCCTTCCACATGTACATACTTCAGCCAGGACCGTGTAAGAGATTACTTCTGCCTAGGTCAGCACTTTTGTGAACTATGTGCAAATATGTCTCTGCTCCAGGGAACTGAGTGGTCTGGTAGCACATTTAAACTCCGAGTAACTACCAGTCACTAAGTAAAATCCAGGCATTTTCCAGTTCTCTGGCTCATGCAAAACAGCTTCACTTTCTACAAATGTCTTGAAGGCTCTTTAAAACACTAAAATTTGCGAACAGCAGAATGACCTCAGCATTAACAGGCATCTAACACAGGGATTTTGTCACAACCATCCAGGATTCTTTCAAGTAGAAGGATTACCACCCCCCAGTCCTGACAAACATGCTGTTTTCTGTTGCTTTGATAGCGGAAGGGAAGTTCAAAAGTAGCCAGGATAGCTCCACGGCCAACTCTCTGCCCTTTAAATTTAAAATCTTCCTAGCTGCGCTTTCATTTTTCTGTTGCAGTCAGATGTGATGGTAACGATGAGTGGAATGACCACAGCCATGAAAACATTTCAGAGAGAAAATTAATCACAACCTATATCACATTTTTGGCCACAAACTGGCTGTGAACAGACAGCAATTCCTCTGAAAGTATTAACCATCCGTAGAACTTGTTTGTCAAAGTTTATTAGGCAAATAAGATCTAGCAGCAGACTGTTAATATACTAAGTGTCAAGTACGCCATTCGAAGTTCAAATGGTATAAATTAGTTCTGCATGCAAGCTACAGAGCTCACTTCAGTTATTCGTCTGCAACTCTTACAGAACACCTGCAGATAATGGTTTATTTACTGCAAGTATCATCCAACACTCGCTTAAATTTTTGCTGGTATGTATGCATTTCTCCCAGTTTTACCATTAGCTACAATGTTCACAGAAACTAAGCGTTGAGCTCCCTTAAGAGTTGATTTACTCTGTTCAAAAAAAGTCTCCAGGAATATTCCCCGACTCTTTACAGGGTGCATGGTTCCTTCTAGTAGTCACCATATCTGACTTTTGCAATTGAAAAATGCACCTTTTTAATGGCATCATAGAAAACACCTCCTCCTCCTGTGCACAGATTGCAAAGTCATAGCTGACACCAAGTGCAGTGGGGTTTTGTGGCTCAGGGTGGGGTGGGTGTGGAAGAAAGATTAGATGAAATGAAAATCCAAGTTCATCTGTATGAACAGATGGTTCTGAGGCAGGTAAAAGGGAAAGACTTGCAAACGATTCAAGTTCAATTCATTGAGGCTTCACTATAGTTTTGCCTGCATCAGCCACACCCTACCTAACTCTCACTATGCAGCTTGAATAGTAAGTCCAGATGTGTAACGCCTTCCGAGTATACACTTTCTAGCACTTGAACACCTGCAAACTTGAGTTTTAAAACATGGTTAAGTAATAGTCAACTATCCAGACAGTAAAAAGCATGCTGTTAAAACCCAGACAGACAAAAATTCTCCATAGCTAAAGATTTTTTTTTCCACTCAGCTATTGAAGACACAGATAATGTGTAGACTTTTTTTCTTTAAATCACCCACAGCTGGGCAGACCTTCTAAGTGGAAAATGCTACCCATGAGCATTTTCATCCTCTTGGCTCTGACTTGAGAACACGAATAGTAACACAGCAGTTTAATTTTCTTTCACACCTTTTGTGAAGGACACATCCAGGTAAGTCACCAATACAGATTTCTGAGGCTAAAACATTCTCCCCTCAGAAAAAAAGAAAAAAAAATTTAAACACATCATACTTCAAGCTGCCAACTGTCAAGCAGGGGAAGCAATCAGAGAAAAATCCAAAGAAAGAGAAAACCTACCATTTTTATCACATTTTCTGTCAAAATTCATTCCTGCAGGGCAGGCAACTCTATTCTGAGCTTCTCAATTGTTCTAGAACCAGAAAATTTTCAATGACTGAAATGAAAACAAAGTGTGACAGAGAAAATAGGAAACTTGGTGGCCATGAGTGACCTTCCTTAAATGGGACAGAATTCACAAGTAAGCCACACTTCATTTGAAATAACTAGTTATGCAAATTAAAGCCTCCAAAGCTCCTTTAAACTATACGCAAAATGTAAGTAGTGATCAATATACATCTAACACTGGGTAATTTATGACTCAGTGGTCAAAGGTGACACCTTCTATAAAACAAAGGATTAGGTTTTTGCTTTTTAAATTCTGCTGCTTTGAGAAGTTCAAGAAACAGCATTCTGGCTTTTGTATTAAGCTACAAGTGCTAAGAAAAAACACTATGTTATACAGACATCCCCTATAGTTAGACATCAGAGAATAAATGTCATAACCTTTCATTCTTTCTCCTCCTTGAATTATTCACTGTCAACAGCAGAGACAGCTTGTTATCCAAGAGCCAAACTCTTGCTTTTTCTCTTCCTCTGTAAGGAAATGTAAAACAGATACAAATATACTTCTATTTCATAATATATTTTTATGGTATCAGCAAGACACTGGTCTAAGTGATTGAACTAAAAACAGTATTTGAAGACAGATACACAGCAGCAACATTTCCTAGGTTACTCCAAATGCCACAGCTTTGTGATTGTCCTTTTAAAGGAAGCATTCTTTGCCCCAAAAAACTTATTTTTATATCTGCACAAAAACTTGTAGAAACTGTCCTTTACCAATTATTTGGAAATAATCCTTGAACAATAAATACATAAGGCCTTTCACATCGCCACAAATATCAAGTATGCACCATTTCTAAAACTAAAGCTAGAGAAATCAGCTTACAAGACTTTCTAAAATTCAACACACTGAAATTTCAACCCTCAACAGCCTCTTCAGATAAAGTATGGTTACATAGGAATATTCCATGGCTTACGTAGCATCCTAGAAATGACAGGCTGATGGAAAAGGACATGAAAAAGTGCCCAAGCACCCCACAGGATGCAAGAAAGAGCAAAACCTCCTAACAACGAAGTAGCTGGCAGACCACTCACTCAATGTCACAAAAAAAACCCTTTACTCTTTAGGAAGTCTGAGAAACAAGAAAAAAAAAATCCACATTACAAAGAAATAAAGCTTCAGGTGGCCTAAGCCAAGATCCAGAAAGCTCCCAGAGATGTGCCATGGTGGGAAACCTGCAAAACACCTACCTACACCATGGACAGCCCAGCTCTTTACTTCAGGAGCACATGCAAAATAAAAACAGGGGACGTCTAACCACCACTGTCATAGTGAGTCCACTGAAAAAGCATTTCATCTCTTAGATGAAATACCAAATCCAAATCTTTATTTAAGAATTATCTAGAGAAAAGAGAATGGCAGAAGCGTGGCATAACAAAGCTCAGCTGTAGGTCAGGACATCCTACACGCTGGCTAATTTGAAGCATTTTGTTTCGGTTGATCCACAAGATATATTATCACTTAGACATTCTGTGCTGTTGTTCTTTTAATTCATATAAAGAGAAGTACACCAGACAGGCCTAGGGATATGTCTCCCTCTCAATTTATAAAGGTATAAAAGGAAGCAACTTCACCTTCTTGACAGCCATACTCTATAGTGTGAAGTTTTGCACTAAAAAAAAAACAAATTAATTACATTTCTGGTCTTCTAAACACTTCTTTTTTTTTTCCTTCTGAAGTCCAGCTAGGACAGTTTTAATTTGGAAGAACAGAAAAGAATGTGTTCATGCAAAATGAATGAAAAAAAGTACAAGGACGGGACAAAGCATCCATGAATCTGGAATCCAAGTAAAACTGAAATTTCCACAGAAGGTACACTGAAGTATTGACAAGGATTTAAGTGCATTACAGCTGTTGGGCATAATCTGTGCCTAATTCAAAACATGGAGGATATGGCTTAAGCCATAAGTACATACAGTATTCCATAAAAGTTCTCAAATGACATATCAATAACCCATAGAATATAGCAGTATGGTACACTTTCATCATGTTTTTTCCTCTTCCTCTTGATTTAGTTAAAACCAGCACTGAACAGCAGAAAAGAAAAAGAACATCTACAAAATCACATTATAGTAATACTATTTGATTCCCAAACCCAAAAGCCAAGAACTAAGCAGGTCCACTCAATCCACAGCTCCTCCTCATCCACCAAGAGGTTTAGAAACACAAAGCAGACAACACTTGCTCACACTCTCTGGCTTTTTTTGGCTCTTAAACACGGCAGAAAGAAGACGTCAAGCTTCTGTCTTCACTTACTGCCACCTCCTACCTCCGATCTAATTCTTGCAGGCTGAGGATCAAGAGTCCCCCAGGGCTAATTTATCACCTTTACTAGCATGTGTAAAAGGTCACTTCCAAAAAGAAGTATTAATAAATGTTTAATGAATCACATTTAATGCAACAACACAGTGAAACTGAAGTCAGTATACACTCAAGGCAACCTCAAGAAAGGGCTACAGAGAACCTCTGGAATCACCATCACAAAATGTTGTCAAATCCTGAGCCAAATGAAGAGATGTCAAGGTAAGTAACTCACTCATTCATCTCCCTCTCAGACAAAACTCAAGCCAACAGTGGTCCTGGAAGAAGGACAGAACCATCAAATGAAGAGCACTGCACTTTCACAGGACACCACGTGCTCTTTAACAAGAAAAACACAAATACCACACCAAAGACACAGATATAATTTCCTTCTTTCCACTTTTCATAGTAGAGGGGAGAGTTATAATCTAACACACTTGCAACTTCATTTCTCCAGTTGCATCATTTTTCACCATAGCTCAGGAACAGCACACTTCATAGTTTTATTGAATAATTACCTGCTTTACCTCTATAGTCTCAACAGGAAGACCAGAGTTCAAAAACTTTAATTCTGCCTGCCACAAAGACAACTTTTATTACTGTTTAAAGGAAGTTAACTTAAACTGGGGAAGCTCAATTTCCTTACATATAAAAGATAAACAATAGATGCTATGTTAGCAGAATATTCAGAATTAGCTAATACTCATACAGCACTTCAGAAAGCCAAAGGGCCAAACAGTATTCAACAACTATTATATTACTAAGCAGGGACATTTTTAAATACATATGCCAACATTTGAGGTTCTCAGACCATTGACAATCACACCAGGAACTTAACTATTGCATTTGCTGTAGTGTTGTTTTTTGCAATTGCAGTAAACCTTTGTACTGTGAAGTGAAGACAATACTGTAGCCAATTCACAGTCGGGAAATTCCTTCTCCCAGCAGACTGTCCCCATTAAGCTAATCTAACACAAAAAAACTTATATAAAGTATTTATTAGTTTAAAAGCAGTTTAAGTTGCCTTAAGCCTTTTATCATCCAGAGCAAACGAACCAATTTAAATCAAGCTTATGTCAATTTACTGCCATCTTTGCAAAAGTCGCCCATGGGTTTAATATCAACATGAAATGACACCTTACATCTGCCAGTGTTGGCAGGCAAAGCGTGAGTCAAGCAAAAGTAAAGGAAAACAACAGCTAACTTAAAAATCCTATTTATTACATGGACCCTCAACATGCTTACCAACCCATCACCCATTCTTTACACTCTTTGGAACTTCTCAGTAGAGTTTTGGGGCTTAACAATTATTTTCAATCTTTAACAAACAGAAACCAGAAAGATGAAACACTGGTGAGCTCCACATTCTGATTTTTCCAAAAGAGAAAGAACCAAAAGAATTGTTGGCCCATAAACTCCTAACAAACAACTGTACTGGACAATACTTTGTGGGACATACTTCCCATTTTCTCTCTTCCTCTCACTACAACTGTTTAATCACCCAAAATCTCAGTAACTGCTCAAAATATCCTTTGATTCTATCATGAGACTTTCCATGGCCTAACTTAATGGGGGTAGGACTCTCCAGAAGTATTTTTTCCAGTTCAGAAGTCCCAGCTGTGGGCTGTCAGGAGATGGCACATCTTTGACTTCTTCAGAAAGCCCCAAACGTCCAAACAGCACGTGGCTTTGGCCTGCCAGCATCCCCAGTGAACATATCCTAATTATTTGCTCCTGCCCTAAGTGAACTTGCAGTGTTGTTGGACACATCCTGTTGGAAAGCAATACAGTGAAAAAGGAAAATAATCCACATGCCTCGAAAACTCTAAACAAAATGCTGACTCCCTTGTGCGTAGTAGAATTCCATCATTGCTGGCCTGTGCCATAAACTGGGGGGATACTTATTCTACTGTCATTCTTCCCTCGAAGCTCAGGTTGATACCTATTTGAGTTATTCACAAAGGTCTTGAGCAGAAAATAACAACTATTTCCTTCAAGAGTTCTCACTGCTGTGTTTTTTTCAGCCACATCAACTCCCACGAGAAATTCTGAACTTACAAAAGCCAACCATTTTGAATGTTTAATAGCTCTTGGGCTAAAGATGTGCAGAAAAATTAAGAGGATTTCTTAGAATGAAGAGCAATAAAGTTACCTACAATAGCTTCTTTCTAACAAGGAATTTAAACCTAGTTATTTTTCTCGACCTCAAGATGGCAGGTTGCTTTCATACAATACTGTATGTTCACAAAAAAATACTGATCTAACATGAAACTAAACATTGTCATTAAAGCTATTTCTGAGCATCACAAATAGTGAAATTTCTTTTATTTCTGCTTTGACAAAAAGAGAGACAACTACTTTTAACTCTACATTGCTGGCCAAACTTTAACTAGAAGCAAAGTTACATTAGACACTCTTTATAAGTCACATGTGTCTATATTCTAGGAGAGGTTTTGTAACCTTTATTAGTTGTTATGCTGCCAGACCTTACTATAACAATAAAGGATAACAAGTTACCAGAAACAATCTCTGTGTTTCCTAAAAAGTTACCTTGGCTTGCATTATTCAAGAAACATGCAGGACTAAGAAAATTTACAGCTGGAACAAAACCCATGGCCTATTTTACTGACGACTACATTGTAAGCAAGTAAAAAAAATCTCAAGATAAAAGTTAAAGTAGCTGAGATTAAAAAGAAGGTTCAAAACCAGCAAGAGGCAATGGTGGAATTTACACCAGGCTACTGATGAAATACATTCACACTCTTCTAAAGTATTGACTTTGTGTGTCATGCGGATTTATGTATTACAAACGCATCTACAGTATGAGTAATTTTTAAGGCATCCAGAGATTTTAATTTAAAATTAAATAGTAACAAATGAATTCACACACCATACCTAAAAGACAATTAAAGCCATTATCCTTTGTCTGGAGAGAGAAGATTCAGTGCTTTGAAAGTATCAACTTAAACTTCAGAGTCAGTCTGGAGTTTCAGTATTTCCTCACTATTTCAAGAGGATTTATGACCATAATTTGTGACAGACCCTCACATCATGCTAGTAGTAGTTCCTAGGAAAATAGCCCCCTAAATCAATGACAGACTGATTGAAATGGCACTGAAATGCAGTTGAGGACTCCTACATAGCACATTTCCCTGTCATAAAATTAGCAAGTGTTCTTTCCTGCTACATAAACATAGTGATAGGTTTCATTAGCTTTAGGTTATCTCAGAAAAAACAGTATGAATTAAAAGCCATTTTAGGATTGTGCTCAAATGCATTTTTTATTTCACGCTGCATCCCTAGTTTCAAACTTTCGTAACCATCCTGTCACACTTCTCTGTTCACCTTCCTTTATCTTGTGTTTCTTAATATCAGGCAAATAGTTGTTTCATTAAAGAAAACTAAGATACAGTCACACAATTTGGGAAATGTTCTAGTACATGACAAGCAACAGCTAACCAAGCTTTTGTGAGTTTAAGTAAAAATAATTCTTGCTTGAGATAATTCTTAATCAAGAACTTAAACAAGAATTATCTCAACTACTTCCAGGTTTTAAGAGCCCCACATAAAACACCTGCTGCGCAGTATTAAACATTCAGAACTTACAATATTTTCAGACAAAAACATGCTGTTGTCATAACCATCTTGTTCCTGAATACTTTGCACAGGCAAGAGATTCCTCCCTTCAAGGAAGCACCAAATGGAACGATCGTTTTGTCTTATATCAGTGAAAGGAGAGTCAAATATAACCCATGTCTGAAATACGTTTATCATTATTTCAAGCCACATAAATAAAACTGCTCCCGACAGCACCACATATAGAGCAAGGACTTAGCTTCACAGCAAAATTATTTCACAGCCAACATATTCAGGATCTATTATAACATGCCAAACTTCCCAGAAGCTTTAACACTGCAGAAGTTCCAGCACATCCCCAATCCTGCAGAGATGTATTTACGTATTTGTAAGATAAGCACATCAAAATACTTTCAAGAGGTAAAGTCCCTTAAAGTCAGGCTTCTGCTTAGAGTGGGGGTTCTCAGGAATGGAACTAAAAACATGGAGACCATCTCATAGCACATCCATGCTCCTTCTAAAAGGACAGATAAGCTGTCCTTAAAAGTACCATCCAGATCAACCTAACAAAAGAACCACATACCTTCCTACTAAGTAGGCAGAACAAAAGCAATGCCATTAAGATTTATAACCAAGACTCTTTAGCTAATTACTAAAAACCAGTACATTAAGGACGTTAAGGAAGGTGACTATTGACACAGAACATACACTATATTAAAAGAATCACTGTCTCTAAAAGGTGAATGAAAACCAAACTCCAAGTTACAACTTACTTTGTTTTATTTTGAACTCTTATTTTCCTAAGAGTTCCAAACGCAAAGTTACCCCTTTTTAAAAATATTTCTTTCTATTGGAGTCTATTAAGTAAATGTAAGGAAACCCACAATGAACACTATCAGCCTGTTCTCTCTTTATTTAAGACTCCTATAAGTTGCTGCTTTTTTTTCCACCCTAAAGCTACATAGCTTCATTCCGTCAAGTAGGAACGTGAACATCTTTACACAAACATAAGTGTTCAGAAAGGAACAAGCCACACTTCAGGTTTCCTGAAACATTTTTAAAAGATTGAGGCAACGTGTACGGAGAAGGTGCATCCTGAGATGTGAAGGATCTGACAGAATAAGTAATACACACCTACATAGAGCTCCAACTAAAAATATAGAACAATGATGCCAGCAGAAAATCGTCAGTTCTCTTGCTCTAAATGACAGTTCTAATAATTACAGACGGTTTGAAAAGGTGGGCGGCCTAATAAAAGCGGCCCCGAGGTGATGTTCTGACAGCCTTGGCCACACTGCCGAGTTTTCTAAACTACCTAGGAAATCTCAACAACTAGGCTTCAGCTTGCTGAAACACTGGGGTGATGTATGCAGGCAGATCAGATGCAGCAGCAACAAACCAGAAGTCTTGCACATGCAGCCCTAACTCCCCATCATCGGCGATACAAAGTCAGGACCGAAGCAGTGCGCAGGGAGAAAGGGTGGGGAACGGACCCCGGCCCTCTCCCCACGGATGCTGCAGGCAGAGCACTGCCTCCGTTTATCTGTGCTTTTAAAGTATTCGCACATTCACTTAAAAACGTATTGCAAAGGGAAAGCAAAGGGCAGGCTCCGTGCCCGGGACGGGGCGCGGGTTAGCGCGGTGCCCAGCGCTCCGCCTGCACGGGGCAGCCGGGCTCCAGCTCCGGCAGCGCCCGCGGGGCTGGACCCGGGCCGGGCACCCGCACCCCGACCCGGGCCGACCCCCGCCCGCCGCTGCCTCCAGCCGGGCCGGCCGGTTCCTCCCGCCGCAGCGCAGCGCACCACCCCACCCCCCCCCCCGCCTACAGCCTTAAAACGGAGCTGGGGGGGGGGACACTAGCCCTCCCCCCACCCCCTCCCCAGCCCTGCCAAGAGTTTGATGAGCGACACCCGACACCCGCCTCTCCAAACCCCAGAGAAATCCCTGCCCGGGACCGCGGAAGCACGGGGTGGGGACGGGGGGGGGGGCGACTTTTGTCTCTCTTTTTGCAACTGTACGCGTTTACCTGAGCCACACCCGGGGGGAAACCGCTTCAGCCCCCCGGCGGGACGTGTCCCGAGGGAAGGGGGAGGAAAGGCCTCCTCTTCCTGCGCCCCCCTTTTGCAGAAAAGAGGG
Organism: Theristicus caerulescens; assembly: GCA_020745775.1. Taxonomy (NCBI): domain Eukaryota; kingdom Metazoa; phylum Chordata; class Aves; order Pelecaniformes; family Threskiornithidae; genus Theristicus; species Theristicus caerulescens. Next base: position 21,283,321 of record CM036564.1, on the reverse strand, counting down.
GCGAGGAGGAATAGTTTGGGGGGGGCAATGGGGGGAGACGGCGCATCCAGCCTCCCGTCCCTCCTCCCGTCTCGTCCATGTGCGCGTCCTTCCCCCCCCCGCCGGAGCCCGGCCCGCGCCCCCCGCCCCGCAGGGTCCCGCTCCCGCCCCCCTCCCCGCCGCCGCGGCCCCCGCAGCCCTCCCGGCGGAGCGCGGGGGAAAGTTTGCCCAAGTCCGACAACAAAAGGGACAGCGGCGCTCGCCTCCCCGCCGACCCGGGCCCCGCGACGCCCCGGCGAGCTTACCCCCGGCCGAGCCCGGCTCGCACCGCAGCACCGAGGCGGCCAGGAGCCGCAGGAGCAGCAGCAGCGGCGGGGCCGCCGCCTCCATGTTGTGCCGCCGCAGCAGCTGCCGGAGCCCACGGAGCGTCTCAGGCAGGCTCCATGCTCAGGGCGCTGCGCTCGGCGAGGAGGGAGGCGGGGAAGGGGGGAGGCGCTGGAGCCGACCGACCCTCCTCCTCCTCCTCCTCCTCCGCCTCACGCCGCCGCCAGGGAGGGGGCTGGGATCCTCCGCTCGCACCCGCAGCCCTGGGAGGAGCCGAGGGCGCACCGTCCCACCGCAGCGTACCCCACGCGTGGGTACACCTGGCCGGAGAGGCGGGGAGGAGGTGGGGTTTCAGGGTTTTCTTCTTTATTTTTTTCTCGTTCCTTCTGGAGCAATTACTTCGAAACCAGCCAGGAAGGTCGGAGACGATGGCTCGCTGCGTGTTCAAAAAGCAACGTTTCTTTGGTGGATTTAGAAGTTAAGTGTGGGGATGCCCGCCCCTTTTTCCGTCTCCAGGAAAATGGGTGGTTGTTTTCTTCCCAGATGGAGGTTCGCTTTTGCCTTCCTCCTCCCACCAAAACAAAGGATTTATAAAACCACACTTCTACAAAACCTTACTTTACAAAGAAAGCTACATTCAACAACAGGCACATTCAGAAACTGCGCCGTGACGTGAGGCCTTCGCAGTGCTGGGGACAGGCTGCAGAGAGCTGAGCAGCACCCAGCTCACACCAAAACATCCTGCACCTTTCGCACATCAGATACTGCCCCCACCTCCCTAGCAGGGATAAAAAGAAACAGCATAAGTCAAGAATTTCCATTTGAGTCTCCATTTTCCCTTGTACAGACACCAATTCTACAGTAGGAAAAAAAGTTGCTAGGTGGCCTTGTATAGAGATGGAAACAACAAGGGTCTGCCTGGCACCCCCTTAAACCATTTTTGCAAGTCTCCAAGCAGGAGCTGTAAATCACAAGCAAGTACTTAACAAATGGCTGTTAAGTTTAACAGTTTCATTTCATTTGAGATGAGTGAGTTCTAGGTTTCCGTGTTGCCATGTACTAATAATTTATCTGCCTTGCTGTAGGTGCTACAGCAGCAGCTGAGATTTCTTCTTGGTGCCCTTTGGATCCCTGCCCATCTCAAATACCAGGATCAAATATTCAGGAATTGTTTTAGGTCCTGTTGGTTACTCCATTGCAGACTTCCCCTCAGACTTCCTTTCCTCAGAAGGGGAAAAAGTGTAGTGGTTTGTTTTGTTTTTAAAGTCAGTGGTATTCAACTTAGCTAAGAAAGCAGTTTAAAATTTCAAGGAGTTACAAAAGGCTTATAGTGCTGACCTTAAAGTTGACCTGCAAAGAAAAATAAGTTTTCTTCTCTGTCTTGCTGCTGCTTTAATGTAGAACATGTATTTTAAAGAGGTGGCATTTTAGGTGGCATTTAAAACCTAGAAAAATCTCAACTTTCTTGAAGACAGGAAAACCAGAAGTTGGTCTTTCTTGATAGAAGGTCTGTAAAGAACTGGAGCCCAAATCTGGGCTGCTGTAAATCATTAATGGCAAAACTTTGTGTGAACAGCAACTGAATAAGGGTTTTGTTTTGGATCTGTTAAAAAAAAAAACTGCCCGACACCAGACAAATAACTGGAAGAAAGATTTCTTTGTTGAAGACAGTGACTGGACTTTACTTTTGATGGGTCCAACCTCATGCATCGTGGGAATTACCCAGTAGTCCTGGCATCACAGTAATTAGGGATAATTAAAGCCAGAGACAGAGAAAGAGCACATGAAACAGTTGCACTTGCAGCAGGCAGTGAGGAGCAGCGGTGCATAGACACCAATATCCCAAACACCCATCAGCTTGGGAGAAGAGCAGCACCCATATGCAAAACTGGTTTGTGTGTCTCCACAGAGAGCCAGGCTGTCCTGTGGTGGCATCAGTGGCACCACCTGAGTCCCTCTTGCCACCAGGGCAACTGGATTCCCTGCCCTGTCCTCCCCCTCGCCCTAACAGGACCGGGGACTGGTTGCTGAGATGACTTACCCATAGTACCAAAGACAGCATCAAGCCATGTGGTGAGCCTGCCCATAAGGCTGCTGGGGGGGAGTAGCAACTTCTCTTTCGGCTGGCAGCTGCTCCCAGCACTTGGTATCTTGGGGCCCAGGGTCCCACACTAGGATGTAATATTGCTGTTGCTATCCCTGCTCCATCCAAGTGTTGCTTGTTTATCTCCCTATCTGACCCTGTCAAACTGCATAGGCAATTTAGGATTGGCAGCATTTTATACCAACAGGGAGAAATAGCAGCATGTGAACGGCCACACTGGAGAAAGAAGCACTATTTTATCCAAAAGGCTAAAAGAGATAAAGACGACACTGACTGACAAAGGGATTTGGACTGACAGATTTCAAAATAGAACATTTTTCAAAGGAAGGTGCCCACCATAAGAAGAGCTATTGAGACCAGTTAGATCCACTGGTGGCTGATCAGAGCCACACGCCGACCTTGCTGCGATGGATCACTACTCATAGGCATAAACCGCAGATTTTCATACCACATTGAAGTTTGTTGTGCGCCATAGCACGGATCTGGTATAGAGTTCATTTTCAGAGTGGAATATTCTTGTATGGTACCCCCTTTCCTTCCTGACTAGGTCTACCGCAATTAGCAGATTGGGTCATAGACTCAAAGCTAAAACAAAATGAGGAGAGAGGCCAGGCCATGGAGGCAGGCAACTAGGGAAGAGAGTCTTACCAGGATACATCTCTGAGGCTTTGACCATAGCACCTCTGCTAAAAAAGACATTAATCATGATCTAAAGCAATGGCAAATCTGGTAGCAGCCAGGAATGCAGTATTCCTTCAACGCAGAAGATTCCATCTTAAACTCAGTTAATATGTCATAGGGGAATTTGGAGGAAATTAAAGTTGGGTGACTCTGAAAAGAAGTCTCATGCATGTGCTGAGAAAGCTGCCTTCCACCTGTTTTCCAGCCCTGTGAGAATTCCTCCAGCAAAACCAGGGGAGACATTCCTGAAATCTGACATTCCTGAAATGTCTGATACATACATTTCTGTAAGAAAGCAAAAAACAGTTTAAAACAAACAAACAAACAAACAAGCAAAAAAAACTTACCAGGATGGCAAAAGCATGGGCCTATCCTTCCTGTTAATGGAAGAAAGAGGGATCGCTTTCGATACTGCTGTCTGCTCACGGTGCCCAAGTAGAACTGCAAAAACAGAGCCAATACCCCATTTCACCTCAGATTTCTTGTGTAATCCTGGGCAAGTCACAGTCTAGCATTTCCTCAGTTTCTCCTACAATAAAAGGAGCAGGGGGAATAATTTTCCTAACGTTCATCTTTTCTGTGTATATTGTGAAGGAAGTTGTCGCAAGTTTGGGGCCTGGCTGTAGGAAGCAGGAAAGGGTGAAATCCAGACTGGGAGCCCAGCACTCCCCTACCAAGCTGTAAGCAGGCCAGTTCTTGCATTCTGCCATTGCCATCACTGATGGAGAAAGGAGGGACATGCAGAGACGTAGGAGGGAAAACAAAGAGCCCAGCTGTATCTGAGCACCTAGAGGCGTCCTCCAGGATAACCTAGCCATCCCACCACAGCTGGGAAACTTGGCTTGACTGAAATGCTCCAAATGTTTTCTGCATGTTTACTCCTCCTGGATTTCTCCCTCCTACCCCAGTTTACAGCATCCTTCTCTCCCAGCTGCCAGAGCTGTCTGAGCTCCTGTAGAGCTAACATTTAATGACAACTGCAGAAGCCCCTAAAGTGAATTTACTGCCCTATAAATGACACCCAGGTTTATTTTATGATGAATATCGGTACCAAGACATGCATCTTTATTCCTCTGGGGCAGCACTGTTTAGTCAAGATGAAGTCACTAGATCCAGATAGGCTGAGGATGTTCTTTGGTGTTTTGCAAAGGGAAGGTAAAATGAACAGTGAGAAACAAAGACAGCATCAAAACATTTTCCTTCTCTACTTTTAAGGCCATAGGACAACATCATTCTCCTTTCCCTGTGTCTCAGATATACTTCTTCACACTTCCTCTCCCAGCTTTCAGCTAGGAAGCATTCTCACACTAAATATATGTAGGGACCCCTATTCTTTCTCACCCTGTATTACAAGAGGAAATGTTTACAGGTAATCTAGAATGAGTCAGAAATTACAGAAGGTTCCCTCATCTCCAAAAAATAGACATACTAAGGAAAACATACACATACAACAGCCATAGTTAAGATTACACCTCCTGAGGAGAAATCTGAAGTAATCTTAGCGAGGGATGGGTTTGGTCAAGGACTCACCAGGACAAGCTTCAGAAAACCTGGGTTTAGTCTCCAGGTCCATCCATCACAGGCTCTATAGACACCACTTGGTTTCTCCTCCAACATCAAGTGCTCATATTTGTCCTGTGCATGTGGTATTTTCACTCTTCCTTTATCTGCCTTGCCCATTCAGAACATCCTTCTCAGCACAAGCTAGCCCAATAGTGGCCTGAGGCTGCATGGGGCTTTCAGGCACTGCTTTGAAAAAGGTGGCTTCTTAAGTGCTAAATAATATTTAATGTTTAAAACTAAATCACTGCACTGCCACTCATTAAGCTGCTTGACACAGTGGGAAAGTGTTACCATCACCACCTCCTTATCCATAGAGAAGGTGACAGTAAGGCAAATAATACCTTTGTTTGTATCGTGCAGTTTCCCTGGCATTGCACAAGGATAATAGCAGATTTTGTTCAAAGTAATTATTCCCCGAAATATCTCAGCAACCCAACTTTGGCTACATGGCAGTTTTCTTCCTCCTCTTTCTCCCCCTTCCCCAGATAAACTCTAATGTGAACTGAACAGTTAAACCAGCACAATCTGCCATGCAGACACAAAAAAGAGCAACTTTTTCAGTTTAGATTAAAATCATAGAATAGAATCATAAAATCATTAAGGTTGGAAAAGACCCTTAAGATCATTGAGTCCAACCGTTAACCTAGCACTGCCACTGCCACTGCTGTTAACCACTAAACCATGTCCTCAAGCACCACGTCTACCTGTCTTTTAAATACCTCCAGGGATGGAGACTCAACCACTTCCCTGGGCAGCCTGTTCCAGTGCCTGACTACTCTTTCAGTAAAGAAGTTTTTTCCTAATATCCAACCTAAACTTCCCCTGGCGCAGCTTGAGGCTGTTTCCTCTCCTCCTATCACTTGTTACTTAGGAGAAGAGACTGACCCCCACCTCTCTACAACTTCCTTTCAGGTAGTTGTAGAGAGCAACAAGGTCTCCCCTCAGTCTCCTCTTCTCCAGACTAAACAAACAACTAAACCCCCCAATCAGTGATCTTTCAGCCTGTGGTTTGTATGCTACTTTTAAGACACTCCTAAAAGTAACAATGAAAAGCAAGCCAAACCTTGGTGCATTTACATTTTCTATACAAGACTCTTTATGCTTATTGGGAAAGCTTTAAGGGTTGAAAAAGGTTGAAAGGCTTAGGATGCTCAGGGAAAGATTAAGGTTAAATATCAAAGAAAGCTACTCTTCCAGAGCCTAGGCAGCCATGTGAAAGAGCACAGGTGCATTATAGGTGTAACTGGAGAACATTATGCACATTATTATATTTTATTATATATAAGCTGAAGAACTTTCCTGCATAGACAGGGCTCCAGTGCCACACCTGGAACCGCAACCCCAGCATTTCCAGAACAGCCATTTCCCGTGTCACAACCCCAGAGAGGCTGGCTATGGCAGTCACAAACAGGGCTGGGAGCTCACAAACAAACTCGGTTTTGTCAAATAGTTATGGTACATTTTAAGGGATGGAAGTGCTGCAAGTAATCTAGGTGGGACTACAAAAGGAAGAGAATGGCAATCTTTCAGCATTTGCCAGTGCTTCAGATTTTCCACAATACCCAGTGCCCATCTGCCAAGAGCTTCTGCTCCAACAGGAACACAGAGGACTCACATACCAGTAACTCAAATACAGGGAAATATGGAGACATTGCAAGCATGCAAGCCATCATTGCAAGCAAGATCAGAGTGCTACAGGACAGAGACTTCATGGCAGAAGTGAGTTTAAGGAGAGAGATGGCTCACATCATAGGTTTGCAAGAGGAAAACTAGTATTAAAAAAAGTGTGAAAAATGTCCCACTGCTATCATTTGAAACAACAGTTAAGCTTTTCTGTGTTAGTGAGATGGCAAGGGTAAAGAGCCTGTTTCCAAAGCCTCCTGCTGGCTAGCAACCTCGGGAACAGAGGGGCTGACACTGCCTGAGAAACATGTCACCATAAAAAGTTCTGAAAACATAAAAATAGTTCAGTGGGTTTTTTTGGTGGTGATTCTTGGACTCTGAATGCTTTTCTGGTTACAACTACACTCCCTGCTACAGCTATCAGAACAGCAGTCATCACATTTCCCTGCACTGTACAAGCAAGAGTTTCTCTTTAAAGCCTCCATTACAGCTACCTTTGCAAAGCTGCTTGTAAAATTAACTATTCTTGGCACTGGAGCTGCACCTTATGTCTACTTATTAGTCACCAAAGTTCTATATCAAAGAGAGGAAATATTCTGAAGGGGCATGGAAATTCAGTTGCAGAGGAGGGAGAAGATTACCATGTCCAGTGTCTCAAAGTAGGAGTCCTCTCCTCAGAGCTCCTTTGCCCTATGTTAATTGTGAAGGACCATCTTTTATTACAAGCAACGCCAACATTTCTGTGGCAATCTAAAGCAATAGCAAAAATCAGAGAAGTCAGCACAGAGATAAGTATTGAAGTAACACTAAAAAAATCCCTAAGTGAATCATAGAATCATAGAATAGTTTGGGTTGGAAGGGAGGTCATGTAGTCCAACCCCCCTGGCAATGAGCAGGGACATCTTCGACTACACCAGGTTGCTCAGAGCCCCATCCAACCCGACTTTGAATGTTTCTAGGGATGGGGCATCTACCACCTCTCTGGGCAACCTCTTCCAGTGTTTCACCACCCTCATTGTAAAAAAATTATTCCTTATATCTAGTCTGAATCTACCCTCTTTTAGTTTAAAACCATTACCCCTTGTTATATCACAACAGGCCCCACTAAAAGTTTGTCCTCATCTTTCTTATAAGCCCCCTTTAAGTACTGAAAGGCCGCAATAAGGTCTCATTGGAGCCTTCTCTTCTCTAGGCTGAACAACCCCAACCCTCTCAGCCCAGGATATGGTTGGATTTCTGGGCTGCAAGCACACATTGTCGGCTCATGTCCAGCTTTTCATCCACCAGTACCCCCAAGTCCTTCTCCACAGGGCTATTCTCAATCCCTTCATCCCCAACCTGTATTGATACCGGGGGTTGCCCCCACCCACATGCAGGACCTTGCACTTGGCCTTGTTGAACCTCATGGGGTTCACATGGGCCCACTTCTTGAGCTTGTCCAGGTCCCTCTGAATGGCATCCCGTCCCTCAGGCATGTCAACCGCACCACTCAGCTTGGTGTCATCTGCAAATTGCTGAGTGTGCACTCGATCCCGCTGTCTATGTCATTGATGAAGATATTAAACAGCACTGATAGACCCCTGAGGGACACCATTTGTCACTGATCTCCATCTGGACATTGCACCATTGACCATTACTTTCTGGATGTGACCATCCAGCCAATTCCTTATCCACCAAACAGTCCATCCATCAAATCCATATCTCTCCAATTTAGAGAGAAGGATGTTGTGAAATACTTTTCTTATAGAGAAATTAAAATAAAAAGTTGAACACAACAAGAAAATATGTTCTGCCTCCTCCTTCTCCTTTCCCCAAACTGCGAGGTCGTTGTCTAGCCTAAGCTGCATCTGCGTAACCAACAAAGTAGGCCTGTTTGTAAAGCAGGGCACTTCCCTTTGTTCATATCTTGCAGGGACCTAAATGGCACAGGAAAAAGGGTAACAGGAGAAGCCTTCTCCAAATACAGTATTAATCAGACAGAGCTGCCCTTGAGATAGTGAGAATGCAAGAACAGATGCTTAATGGGTCATGGAGAAATGATGTGATTTAAGGTAATATCTTTATATGCCCTTACACTGCTCCAAGCATTTCTGCACTGCACAGGTGTCTGGGTACCAAGTAGAGCAAGAAAAGGTTCTTTTGAAGGAAGAATAAACACAACATTTATTCATATAACAGGCAAGTCCTGCCTCACTTTACACCCCAACCAACTGCGGTTGATATGCACATGTAAAATAACAGTAACCTGTTACAATCTGGGTGGCAGGCCACAGAGTGTGCAACTTTTCTAGTATGATTACCCTTTCAGTGAGCACTTGGGTGTACAGAAGAAACATTGCAAAGCACCGTGATCTGTTAGCACTAGTACATGCCTGTCATATTCATTCATACCTTAAATGACAAAGCTCACTTCCACCATTAAAAGCATCACCAAGTCAAGTACTGTAGGACTGGAAGATGTAGAAATAGTATCAGAACAACCTGGTGGTAAGGTGCTCCCTTAACTGGATTACAGACAAAGTCACAGACTGAGGTAATTTGTTTGACATTTTCAGCATTAAAAAAGAAGTTTCTTTTACCTTTCAAAACCGGTCAAGATAAAGAATTTTGTAAGCAGGAGTGAAGCCATGCTCGACTAGTTACCATCTGACTAATCTTTGTGGGTGGTTAAGATGCCAGGCAAGACTTGCTCTGTCCTGGCAAGATGGGAATCTTTCTTGTACGCAATGGGAAAGGCCCCGTGATATGGGTCAGTGCCATGACTATTTAGATATTAAAACGGTAGATGTTGAAACCGATCCTGAATGCAATCTGTTACGTGAACTCTACCTGCCATCTGCTTGCTGACAGCACTGGGAGTGGTTCTTGCTGAGATTACACTGTGTGCTCCTGTTGGCTGCCAAAGAAAGCAGAATGAAGTTAAGGAAGGAAAAAAAGGAAGGTGACCTGTGGGGGAGAGTTGCAGACAGGTGTAACCGGGGAAAATAAAAGAGTCCTGATAGAGTTTCCTACAAGATTTATGTATTACTAGACATCAATATACACACACATTTATTGCATTTAACATTCTCTTGAACAGTATCTAGTCAGCACTTTGTAATATATGAGAATATATAAATATGCTTATACTGAGTTTGCTGTGTGGCAAATCAGATGACTGAAACCCTGCCTGTACAGATAAATAAAGTTATTTCTGTGGTGGTGCAACAGCGTGAAGTGTGCCTGAAGGTCCGGAATAGAGAATAACAACCTGTAGATGGCAGCATTGGTGAGTATCACCAGTAAAACTGCAGCTTCATGTAGCTAAGCTAACACCTACGATTTTATAGGAAGCTTTTGTAGCACTTTTCATTGTGCAAAACAGTTTTTTTCACCATTAATTTACTTTTCACGGTTTGTGCTTTTAAAATAATTAGTATTTTCTCTCTCATCCCTGTTGGACAAAGCACATTGGTGTGCCAGCAATAGCTCTCTGAACAAAATCAGAACTATTTCAGCAGTTCATGGGAACTCTGGTCAGTGATAGGGAACTCACTGTAATGGGCACTATCTAGCTATAATAAGGATCACTGCTATTCCTGGAAGAGTCGTAAGTCACAATAAGTTAGGAGTCTAGTGAAGGCAAAACCTGAGATCCTATTGGTCTGTCAACACTATTTAAAGAGCATACATTTTCTTTTGCAGGGAGTCCAAGATTAAAATGAACAAACTTTTGGTCATACAGAACTACAAAACCTGTTCTCACTTTAGAGTCCATTTCAGTTTCAAACTCCCATGTGCCAGCAGATGGCTGTTGAATTTGTGTTGCAAACAGCATGGGGGAACTCGTCAGATTAGACTGTATCCACAGAGATAAGCAAACACGACAACACTATTCCTGTGAGCTTCTCTACCCTCTAACCATTAATTCTTACAAACTGTTTTTTTGGGCTGAATTTTCCACTCCTAGCATCTGTTCAGTTCTTCACACAGTTTGCACCTCACAAACCTTTAGTGTCCAGAAGAGAAGCCGAAAGTCTTGATCAGTGCTCTCATCCTGCTGAGGGACTTCAACCACCCCGACATCTGCTGGAAAAGTAGCACGGTGAGCTGTAGGCAATCCAGGAGACTCCTGGAGTACATTGAGGATAACTTCTTAAACCAGGTAATAGACAGCACTACCAGAGGGGATGGGATACTGGACCTATTAGTCACCAATGCAAGTGAGCTAATTGGTGTCATCAAGATTGGAGGCAGCCTGGGCTGCAGTGATCGTGCACTGGTGGAGTTCGTAGTCCTGAGGGATATGGGTCAGGTGAAGAGTAAAGTCAGGACCCTGAATTTTAGGAAAGCAAACTTCCAGCTGTTCAAGGAGTTAGTCAAGAGGACCCCCTGGGAAACTGTCCTCAGGGACAAGGAATCAGAACAGAGTTGGCAGATCTTTAAGGATGCTTTCCATAGAGCACAAGAGCTCTCAATCCCCATATGTCTCAATCCCATGTCCCCATCCCTTTCTCAATCAGGAAAGGACAGCAAGAGACCAGCATGGATGAGTCAAGACCTGCTGGTCAAACTAAAGGGCAAGAAGGAAATGCACAGGCAGTGGAAGCAGGGACAGGTATCCTGGGAAGAGTATAGAGACGTTGTCTGACTATGTAGGGATGGGGTCAGGAAGGCCGAGGCGCGGCTGGAGCTGAACTTGGCAAGGGACACAAAGAATAATGAGAAGGGCTTCTATAGATATGTGAGCCAGAAAAGGAAGGTCAAAGAGAGTGTACCCCCCCCGCAATGAACATGACTGGCAAACTGGTAACAACGGACAAGGAGAAGGCTGAGGTATTCAACAACTTTCTTGCCTCAGTCTTCACTGGCAATCTCTCTTCCCACACCTCTCGAGTGGATGGACCTCAAGGCAGGGACTGGGGGAGCAAAGTCCCTCCCACTGTAAGAGAAGATCAGGTTTGAGACCACCTGAGGAACTTGAACATTCATAAGTCTATGGGACCTGATGAGATGCATCCCAGAGTCCTGAGGGAATTGGCTGATTTAGTTGCCAAGTCACTCTCCATGATATTTGAAAAGTCATGGCAGTCAGGTGAAGTCCCCAGTGACTGGAAAAAGGGAAACATTGCACCCATTTTTAAAAAGGGTAGAAAGGAGCACCCTGGGAACTACCAACCTGTCAGCCTCACATCTGTGCCTGGGAAGATCATGGAACAGATCCTCCTAGAAGCTGTGTTAAGGCACATGGAGGACAGGGAGGTGATTCGAGACAGCCAGCATGGCTTCACCAAGGGCAAGTCTTGCCTGACCAATGTAGTGGCCTTCTATGATGGAGTGACTACATCAGTGGATGAAGGAAGAGCTGCGGATGTCATCTATCTGGACTTCTGTAAGGCCTTTGACACGGTCCCCCACAATATCCTTCTCTCTAAATTGGAGAGATATGGATTTGATGGATGGACTATTTGGTGGATAAGGAATTGGCTGGATGGTCGCATCCAGAAAGTACTCAGCATATTCTGGACTCTACAGTTTTCCTTCACCCATCTTTCTCCGATACAAAGTGTATGCATCAAACATACAATATTTGCACAATACAAATACTCAATAGACATGAATTTTGACAGAATGATACAGCAGGTGCACACAGGCACAGGAATGTGATGCTGAAGCAGCATTCAAGAGTTCAGAACTTATGCACAAGAATTAATGTAAGGCTAGTAGTTGTACTAATGAAGTATCAGCATGGCATCAATCCAATTAAAATAGAGAACACATGATGTTCTGCTTAGGAAACAGAGGGGTTAAGGTTTCATTACTTCTTGGACTTCTATGAGATCAAAACAGTTGTTCCAGCCAATGCTGTAGAGCGTTCTGCCGAAGAGGAGGATGTGCCTGAGTTAACGTCTTGGTCCTCTTCACTCCAGAGGAAAATGGGGTCTTTACAAGAAACTTCTATCAGCTCTATCTTCAATTTACTGACTTCACTTCAGAAACAGGCCAGCCTTGAAGCTAGCTTTGGTATACCAGTTTCCACCACACTTCGCCACACACATGTCCAGCATTTCTGAGCTTTCCTTGCTGCTATCTTCCCTGAGGGACTTTGTAGAACTCCTCAGTGTGGCTGGTAAGTAGGAATAAGATCTGACAGAGAGTGCAGAGATGGCTGGGATAAATTCAGTCCATAAGAAAACAGTTTAGAAACCAAATTATTGAACTTTAGCCAAACTGAAACATGACAATTGTTACCTGTAATTGCCAGGGGAAGTAAGGGACTACAGAGACAGGAATGCCACAGAGCACAGGCTGCTCCGCAGGTTGTTCAGCCGTATGCGAGGAGAAATGCTGCAGATGCAAAATTCTGAGAAATCACACAGAGGAGCGAAGTCCTTCCTATTTGATGCTGACAGCATTGAAACACACTGAAACAGCAAAGCAGGAAAGGAAGCTGGTTGAGAAGGAGCAAATGATAAAGTATCAGAGTCTTAAGAGAGGGAAGAGTGAGAACAGCAAAATAAGCTGTTGCAAAGAACATGAAATTAAATTAACAGAATTCAAATCCCATGGGAAAGAAGTTCATAGGAGTCTCCAGTCCTTAACCAAAGCATACCTAAGACACAAAGTGTCCTAATATAGAAGTAGCAGGGAGAAAGAGACTAAATCATGAGGTTCTTCAGCAACCTCCCCCATAGAGAAGCAGCATGTAGGTTGTGGGAAAAGAGATAAAAATTACAAGCAATGATAGTACAGACATATAGAGATAAGAATCAGAGAGGCCATGGCAGAAAGTAAAATAAAACTAGCACAGAGAAGAAAAATGATAAAGTTTGCATTGGTACAACATTAGTAAAAGGAAAATAAGTGAAGAACAGATCTATTAAGAGGCAGTGAAAGCTCTTATTAGACATCACCAAGCAGGCAGTGTTTAATGAATTTTTTGCTTCAGTCTATTAAAAAAATCACTGCGGGTCAGGCAGGCAACAGAATTAACAGCACCAATATCAGGGATAACCTCAGGCTAGAATTCAGAAGGAACAGAATAAATAAGCTACATAGGTTTTAGTTGGACTAAATTAATGTAAGGAAAATTAGAAGGGAAATTTAGAAGAACCCTCAGAGCCATGAGCAGTGCTATCCAACAGCTTGTGCAGGACTATCATGTTTCCAGAAGAGTTGTAAAGACAGTGTCTATCTTTGAAAAGGGGAAAGGGAGGAGTCAGAATTATGACTTGCTTCATTTAACTTCAATTCCAAGAAAAAACAAAACTAACAAATTATTTGGGAGCACCTACCAGGTAATTGCCATGAAGGCAATAACCTAGACAAGGCACAGCTTTTTGGCATTTTTAATCGTCCTTGTGCATAAACCCTCTCCACACAGGGGAGGGAGAAGCCACAGGGTTAGGAAGGGCTCTGTCATGCTCCAAAGGGCTGGTGTTGCTCTATGCGTTTGAGGTGAGAGGATGTCCATCCAGGCATGGCACACACTCTTCCCCTGTGATTTCAGGCTTCCCATCTCCCAAAGGTGTTCACTGTCTGTACACTAGGTCTTCTCCCCCTTCCTCCACAGCTGCTCTTCAAACCCTATCCAACCAGCAGCATGGCCTCAGCAGGACAGTCTCCAATGCTGCCCTGGAATCACACACATGTCTAATTGTGGATTTGTACCCAGCTTGGACAGGAGGCAAGTTTGGGCCAATGCCTAAACCAGTGAGACCCCTGAGTGTGCCTTGCAAGAGGGCTGTTCTGGGAAACGCCAGGGAGGTCCTGCTAGCCCACATAATGTTCATGTAATGGGACACCTGACACCAGCAGGCAGATTTGGATAGGAAGGGAATGAAATTAGAGGCAGCATCACCTAATGAGTAGGGCATGGTCTGAGAGGCTGAAGACTTGTATTCTGGCTGTATTCTCAGTTCAGCAGCTGATGAGCGAGGCAGGCAAAAGCTTCCTCACATTAAAATCAATTAATCAATTAAATTCTTTTATGCGCTAAAGGACCTTTAGGATGCACTGCCAGCTCATATGAATGGGCACAGTGGGCAATACTGTTTTGCTCTATACGGTCTATGACACAAGAGAAGCCATGCTGACATCTGTTATTATTGTGAAAAGACACGATAACTCAGGAACTACCCAAAACCAAATGGAAAATAAAGGGAAAACACAACAGGAATGAAGGATTCTTAGCAATTGGGCAATAACAAGCCAAAGTGGAAAGTTTAAAGTGGCTACTTGCAAACAAAGAGCTTGCACTTTATCTGCCAAGACTGAAAAAAATCAACCTCAAGAAGGCATGCCAGGGGGAAAAAGAAAATCTATAAAGGGGCAATAGCTCTGTGCCTGAGAGCATTAGTAGGCGTAGGCTGTGACAGGTTATTAAGCAGCTTGGCTTTGAGAAAAAACAAATGTTTATTTCAAGCCTCTAAAAACTGCAGGCTGAAATATGACCATGAGTCTACTTAGTATAAAATATCAGGACTCCTCGTTTTTTAACAAAAAGGTATGTCTTAGTCTGTGAATAATTTGAAATTAAAAGAAGCAAGTGATAGCTAAATCTATGGCAGTTAACTTTAGCAAGAAGCTGTGGAAAGGACTCAGTGTACTGCTGCTTGGTCAAAGGGAGACCACGCAAGTCACTCAGCTCAGAGAGGCGGGTGTGGGGAAATCTGCCTGTGCCTCCTCTCTGAAGTGGCTGTATTTGGAATATGAAGGTCTTGTCCCTGGAGGACTAGAGAGGAAAAACAGAGAAGCCACATCCTGTGGTATTTCAGCTGACTGGGAAGCAGGAGCCAGACCTGCTCTTGTTCTCAAGTATTGCAACCTGTTTGGGGAGCCAAAAGGAAGAGAGACCTAGAGAAAAAACAGGCAGGCTCTCAAGCTATCCTCCTGAAATTCAGCAATGCCTTATCACCACCCTCTCCTTTGGCAACATGACTGACACATCCTCTCTGCACTGTCTTTGCCAGGAGCGAGGACATGAAGCCCACTGCTTACCTGGTGCTCCAGCCCAAACTATCTGGATGTGAAAAGTAGAATACTTGTTCCCATCTCCCCCCTTTATTTTTAGCCCTTGTAAGTGCTTAATAATGGTGATTTGGGACCCAGGGGAAAAAAAAGTTGGAAGAGGAGGCACGGGGGAAAAGAGGGAGGGAAGAAGGAGGTTGTCTGAGCAGTTGACTTTGTTGTTATGGCAGAAATGAAAAAAGCTCAAGTTCTTAGCACTCAAATTTCCGAGAAACCCATGATGTTAGAGAGGCAGTCTGTGCTCATCAGCCTTTGCTTAAATATTTACTTTGGCTCCATGACTGCCCCTGGCCCAGGCTCTAGGCGCCGTGATATCACCGTAAGAAGCCAACACCAGACCCCTGGTAGGAGCAGTGGTCATCAGGCTGGCGTTCTGGCACTGCCCTGGGTTAGTCATCAGCTACCCTGCTGTCCATTATCACAGCAACATGTCCAGAGGAAGCAGGCCAGCTTTTGGCTCTAACCTTCTTATTTCCCTGCTGTCTGTGCTAGGAACTCTCCTTTATTTGCTCTGTAACTGTAAGAAAGCATCCAAAAGGACTTTGAAAGAGTTTACAAATTGTGCCCACAAGAGTGGGCACAATCCACTCTGGAAGAAGCAGGAACAAACAGCTTTGAATTCAAAGACCAAGCTCTTCAGTAACTTGGTATTCGTGTATCATGGGATATTATCAGTGCTAACTAAGACTCTTACTTAGAGAAGAAACAAAAATCATTCACCCTCCCCCTTAAAATAGGAGGGCAATTAGGAAGAGTAAAGTGAAACATCCTGATATCTTATACACACAATCTGAGGAGCATCATGGCCCTCTTAAATGGCCATAAGTGGTCAGAAACAGAACTGTATTTTCAGTTTATGTGGCAATGCTCTACCTGTGCCTGTCTACTAGTCATCATTTTCTCTTTCCTCCTGAAATCTTTAAATCTGTTTGTCAGTCTTGACAGAAGAAAAGAGAGCTCAAAGATACCAAATTTGCACAAGTTTCATTAAAATAGATGGCTAGTTGAAGAGAGAAACCTTACCAGTATTCCCATAAAAAGGAAGGGAGAGGCATGACCTGAACTCTTCTTAGACACCAGAGAATCTGTACAAGACAAGACCCATTATGGGAGTCCCATGTCTAGGTAATTTTTCAAAACAGAGCTTCTCTCCTATTCAGCACTGAAGACTCCACTTGTAAAAGACAGATCCATAGGAGAAAAGCTTCGTTCTCACCTCTGCCCAGGGAACTACAAGCTAGATCTCTTATAAACCACAGTCTGATAGCCACACTAAAACAGAGATCCAAGGGTGACTTGTTAAAAGAGCAACTTTCAGAAGTGCTTCAGCATTCACTTCTTGAGACCAGGCATTTAAATTGGACTGGCAGTGAGATAAGCATCAAAATAAAGGGCTGGATTTCTTAAACATCTCAGTGTGCTAAGTATGGACAGACTGGTCCTGGGCGTCATGCTTGAGAAACACAAGCCCAGCTGCTGGGTATTCATAGCATTAGGATAGCTGGCCCCACTCCACTAACATGTGCACTATCTGGAAATGTCCCCTTTTCCCTTGGGGAAGGTCCTTCCAAAAGCCTAAGCTAGCCCAAGCCTGCTGAGGTGAGGATGGCTCACAGACAGGTTGCAGACTGAACTCCAGTGAAGCAGCTGCACAGGAGCTGGCAAACAGGGGTCCCATCCAGGGGACACTGTACAGCACAACACACTGTTATGGAGTGTCCCAGTGTCAGCCCTGCTGGACAACTTT
Organism: Theristicus caerulescens; assembly: GCA_020745775.1. Taxonomy (NCBI): domain Eukaryota; kingdom Metazoa; phylum Chordata; class Aves; order Pelecaniformes; family Threskiornithidae; genus Theristicus; species Theristicus caerulescens. Next base: position 21,266,291 of record CM036564.1, on the reverse strand, counting down.
GTTCCAATACTAGCATAATGCACTGAGAGTTTGCCTCAACGGTGAGACCAGAACATCCTTTGACTGCAGTACTGTCATTTCTGGTGCCCCAGATCCTCCCTTCGCCAAACACTTCACTCGTGGCATCACCGGTACAGCACCAAACCTTCTCAGTAGCCTGGGAAGAAAAGGATGAAGGTGTATCTCTCTTCTATTTTCATTCCAAATTGCATTCCGTTTACATGGACACATCCTGCAGAAAAAGAAGCTGATGCTCCACATGGAGGACCAGGGGATGGCTAGGACAGCTTAGCCAGAGAAGTGCAGAGTCCAACAGAAAGGGCTGAGACATGGCTGCACTGCTTGTGCTTTGACAGCAGCCTATTGTGGGACCCTGGACACGTTGTTTCACCTTTCTGTCTCCTGTGAACAGCAGGTGATGATGCATGCCTGCGTGCCGGCATATTTCTAGATTGGACCTGCAGAGCTCTACTGCACGTCCCTCACCTTCCCTTCTACCCTCCACTCCCTCTGGCAGAAATCTTTGCAGAAACTCAGCAGAGCAGCATAAATACTAGCACTTCTTCCCTTCCACAGTACAAGTTCAAGCTGGCCTGAGAGCAGAATTTAAAATATAATTTAAAAAGCAAGCAACATATTCTTAAACACAGACCATAAAGAGACAAGCGCCCGGCCCCTGGCACAGCTGGGAACTGCACTGCAGTTACTGCCAGGTGAGGTCAGCAATTTTTTGTTTCAGTGGAAATGGGGAGGAAAGGGCAACCCTATGCCAAATTCATTCAGGTACCACCTGGGCTGTTAAGTGATTTCCAGTGTCCTCCAGGCTCTATCCCCTCTCCCTCCACACTCATCCCTGCCTGCCTTCCTGCATCTTTTACACCAGTTCTACCATAGCATACAAGGGTTCCTTGTCACCAAGTCCTCCTCTTGCTCTCCTATAATGAAAAACAGCTGTGGCAGGCATGTCCCAAACAAAGCCTTACACATTCCTGGTGGAACTGCCTCCTCACCGCCAAAACCCCCAGACTTTATATTTACTACAGAAAATTCAAAACACAACCACTTTTCCTCCTCCAAGCTGTAATTTCCTCCCTGACAGGCCCATCAAATTTAAGATTTCACGTACTATTCTTATCTTGAGTCCCTGCTTCCCCCCAGCCCCACCACTTAGCAAAGCTGACAGCCCTCCAGCACCATGAACATTGCTATAAGTAGCTTCTGTGGAGCAGAGTAGCACATTCTTCCTTCTCTGAAAAAGGCTACAGAGGGTGGTTTGAAGAAGAGACAGGAAAATCACCATGGCGCAACAAGAATCCATCTGAACTGTACTAGAAATTCTTAACAGGTGGACCCCTGTTTAAAAACAGACAGGTGGTGAACACCTCTCCTCTCTCACTTGTGTTTTACTTTGCATCCTGTTTTCTGGCAGTTTTGCCCAGAAACTACTATGGCAAAATTCAGAGGGAAAGCCTGGGCTTGGGACATTTCAGGTCCAGTTCTGGAAACTGACGCAGTCTGGGTGAATCAGCTTAGGTTTCAGTAAAAAGAAAAGTGATAGGTGCCTACTATGAACAGAAGACCAATGAGCATTCTACCGCTTCAGTTTGGCTGTGAAAGACAAGTCTTGAACTGGGCCTGTGCTGGCACAAAAGCAGTTAAATTGTTTTTTGTAGATTGCACTCTGAGAAACCTGGGGACAACACGCATTGATCTTCAGATGATCACTCATGAACCCCAGATGATCACTCATGAACCCCACTCCATGAACCCCAGCGAGTTATCATCTGTAATTTTTGCTACTCACAAGAGGAAAAAATAACCATATGCAAACCATTGACATAGCCAAGACATACAGGATGAGTTCAGGCACAAGCAGTACATGTCAATGTATCCTGTTGTAATGTGGTGACTTTTAAGTGCTAGAATGATCTCTGAATGAACTAGCTTGAGCCCCACACAGCCCCTAGCTGCCATACAGATAGGTTTTAGGGTACCCAACGGGGTGCTCTTCTCATGACTGATAACTGGCACCCTCCGCTACCATGCTGCTCCTCTTCCTCACCCCCCAGCAGCAACTGGCACCAGCAGAGGTGTAAGGCTCTTCTCCTTGGATTCAACTCCATCAGCCATAGACTGCAGTCTGGAAATGGTGAGGGGAGCACAGGGCTGTATATTTGGCAAGATTTGTGCAGCTTTTTGCAGAGAAGGTTTCCTATGCAGGCTGTGCTCACCCTTTAGTCTAGACTGAGCCTTAAAATGTGCTCTGGCAAAGCTGAGGTCTTGTCTGCCTTTTTGCTGCTCAATTCTCCTCCTATCCAGCAATCTTCTTTGTTACAAGAACAAGGGCAACCTGAGCTACCAACAGCCTCAGTGATGGGGAGAAGGAGTGGTCACCAGCCAGGGGAAAGCAGTAGCACTGTACTTTCTTTCCTGACCATTTTTCGCCAGTTGTCTGAGCTCCAGGCCAGCAATTTAAGTTATCAAAGTTTGTTCCAACATTATACAAACAAGTGAGGAAGAGTCTGAAAGCAAAGCCAAGCAAAGGACAAAAAGCAGTCTCTTCTCCCACAAGACCTTTATGAGGACACTACTTCTTGAATAGCCAGGATGTATTAAGACTACCTCAAGGCTTGATCTCCTGCAAGCTATCTTCAGGCACTAATTTCCATAACTGGGATTGTTGAGGCTTAGAAAGGCAAGTCTTCTGTCAGCCTGACAGCCAAAGAACAAGCTTTCTTGCCTTTAAACTCCTACCTGGTTTTCCTTCTCAGCCCAGAAGCTTTGCTCTGTAGGCAACATGCTAGATCATGCGCCACGGAGCAATCACTCCCCTGCCACATCCTCCCTAGTCCAGACAATCAGCAAATCACTCAGATATTCCAGGAAGGGCGGTCTCACCAGAGTACCTAGAGGCCATAAGCAGCAAACACCAGCCTTCATGGGACTCAATAGATCTTGTACCTGCAGCTATATTTTTCTTAAGTAAGGCAACCCCAGCCTCATCCACAAGCATCTCAAAGTTCACCTCCCACCAGGGTTCTTGGCAAATTTACTGCAGTGAGTTGATGAGTCTGTTAGCAGAAGTCCCTAGAGAATGGTTTGGAAATACTTCCTCCTACCCACCCTCCCAACAGATTTTCACAAACTGCTGTCAAACCCTGATACTTGCACTCTTCCAGTAGAAGTGGGTGTATATGTATATATGACATTATAGTACCACGGCACATGGAGCTTGCTTAATTTCTTACCTAATACGAATCTACCAATAAGATGGGATCAGGACAGCCCATTCTGCATTGGCAGGAGATGCTCACTTGACCTCTGGCTAGAGCATTGCTGCGGCCACAAGCAATCTGCCTACTCCAGTGCCTCTGAGCCACCAGGTGGGTGGCCTTAGGGAATGACTGAGTCAGAGAGAGTTTCTGGCCACCAGTTGGCAATCAAAGCCAGTCTCAGCAAAATCTAAATAAGATGCAGCGGTCAATATTTGGCCTATGATTTCCTGTGTTACACACAACTATAGTACCCTTTAATACAGAGGCAGGGCCACCGTATGGTTTTCACATCTGCCTGCACATATCACCTCCAGCACCCAGCTGTGCTCTCTGGAAGATTCCTGGTTATTTTCCTGAGATCAGATATGTAGAATAAGTAGCAAGAGGAAGAGGAACAAAACCTTTTAATGATATTTAGAGAGACATCTGTACAGCAATTCTTTTTTACTGAACCAGACCCATAACATTACTGAAACAGAATGATCAGGGACTATAAACAGCTTAGAACGAAGGTTTAGTACAGCAGCATCCTCAGTGACATGACTGAGGTGAAAGACGTGATGAGTGAGCAGGTCTGTGTAAGTATGATGTGAACACATGGAGGTTACAGAGTGCTGGAGCAGCCATACTCCCCAGCCCTCCTGAGTTCCCAGCACCAGGCATATGTGCCAAGCAGGTTTCTACTCTACACAGTAGGGGAGGCAAAATCCTTTCTCAAATTACATGCTGTCCATTCCCACAGGCGATTACTTCAGCAGCTGAAATGTCTGAGATTAATTTGTGCAGGAAACTGCTGCATCTCACCTCCTATTTCAGGAGATTTGTGGGGTTGCAGAAAGGCAGGAGTGGCTGCTGCTGTATTTTGGGACGAAAGTTTGCAGGACACTTCTCTGCAGGAAAGAAGTTTTAGAATGGGTCAAGGAATAGTCAAGTCAAAAAAATAAATGAGAAAGGTTTGTTGACTTCAAACTGTAATCATAGTAGTCTTCTTGATCTTTTATTACCCTCATAAATTAACCAATGTGCAACCTCTTTCCTAAAACCTCATAAAATCCCATAAAATATATTTATCATGTTCTTCCAACAGCAGTCTATGAAGCAGGGCTCGTCCTGGCACAGAATGCTAGCACTTCAGTCCTCCAGAGCAGTACTAAGCCTGCAGGTCACTTCAGTCCAGTCACAGCCCTGCAGATCCATCCCTCCTAACATTTGGGCCAGATCCTGCAGTTCTGCTGGTTTTGAAAAATATATGTATTAAATACATGCAAGTAAGGCTGAATGATAAAACACACAGAAGGAATACGAAAGACCCACCATTTCCAGGAAGGGGAAAAAGAGAAGAGGCCGTTGTGTTTCTCTGAATGACTGCTATGCTGCTTTGTTCAGCTGCAAGAACTCCTTTCTCCAAAGTGCGAGAGGTTATTTGGTCACAACCAATGCCATTAAATCAGGTCATGTTTGGAAGAGAGGTAAGAGATCATGCTAACCTGTGTTGGGGATCTTTTGCAGCTATAATACTTTTAGGTCATCTAGTTTTAGAACTTAACATGTACAGGCACACACACACATGCAATACCTGCAGCAGAACCTGTCCATCCTTGGGGCAGCACACAGAGGCAGTCCTCAGCATACAGCAGCACTCTGGAAAGCTTGCAGAGAAGCTGAAGAACCCAAACCAGATCCACCGAGAAGTTTGCCCTCCATCTTCCTCTGGTGGCACAGTGTAGCACGGGGACACCAAGGCTGAGCTTGGTACCAGGAGGCAGATTATCATCAAACTGTCCAAACCTCACAGCCAACTGCTGGAACCCAACAGCTCAGGTGCCGAGGTGGCAGTCACTGGCTCCTGGTAGCGAGTCCTTGCAAACAAGGATTTAAGTGATTTACATGCAATTTACTCAAATCAAATTTCTGCACTACCTTCTCCCTAAGCTTTCAAGAAATCATGAATTTCCATTGATTTTTTTTTTTTAATTGTCGTTCGGGGTCACATTTCCCAGCACATCTACTCAGCCTTAAACTTTCAGATGAAAGCTTTGATCCTTAAGTGATCACCTTATTTGTTTAGCTGGATGGAACTGTTAAGGTGAAACACCACATACAATGCAAGAATTGGCAGACTAATTTGGCCAGGACCCAGCATTTAATATTTACTTTCTCTTGTGGAACCAGCAATCAAAGTGGATGAAAGAGGTTCTTGGTCTAGCAGAACCAATAATCCTGAATTCTCAGAGTTCATGGCCCATGTCACACCTAACCTGCAGTAACTGTCCATAAGCATGCTCTTATTCCCAGGCACAGAAGAAATGATTCAGTTTAGATTCTTCATGAAGACAGGCTTCTCCTTCTGTTCCTGCAAACAAAGATGTTTTAGAAGTAGACAACTCCAAAGCAAACTGTTGGTTACACCTGTCATGAGACATAGAGTTTTGGTGCTGGGGCCCAGGGCTCTGCCCTTGGTGAAGACGCACAGTACTGCTTCCAGTGGTTTCCACCTGCAGGACAAGTGTCTGCGTCATGAAAAGCAAAGTTCAGCGAAGAAAAGTGTGAGGGGCTACCCGAAAGAGGGAGAAGGAAAATAATAAATCAAACACACCTATTTAAAAAGGGAAGTAACTGACTAGGCAAGGCACTGAAGAAAAAGGCCAGGACTTGGACTAAACCACAAACTAAACAAGAGCCAGGAGTGCAGACCAGTTGCCATAATTTGTCTAGAGAAGGTCAATCTTATTCTAGGACTTTAGGAATGATATACATTTGGTACTAGAAGAAAAAAAAAAACATGCTGCCACTGGTCTATGCAAAGATGAATGATATGGAGAACACTTGCTATTTCTCACAATGCAGGAGCTAATGGGGGATAAGGGGGGTGGGAACAGTGGTTAAATTGCCAGGCAAACACATCTGAGACAAGCTGTGGGAAATAGGTTTTTTGTGTGGATAGCACATAAATTGAGGAACTCAATGTCACCAGATGCTTTGAAGATTAACCATAAAATTAATCTAACCTCTTTTTCAGCCAATTGAATTAGTCCATCAGGGTCTATTAAATGTGATGATATAGATGTAACCTCCAGTTCAGGAAGTTTTTAAACCACTGATTGCTGAAAGCTGAGAGCACCTTATGGAGTAAGCATATCCCAATTTCTATATTTTCCCTATTCATTACTGGCCATATGAGACACCTGACACTGGGTGGTACTGTTTTGTATGAGTTGGTATTAAAGTGTTTTTCTACAATTACAGATCTCTACCTCAGCAGAGTTTTAACCTCTTCCAATTCTCTCTCACCCAAAATGTGATCTAGTTAAAGGAAAATGAATAATATTGATAGTTTAGGAATTATGATCAAGAAAAAGGTTAGAAAGAACACACTGGTTTTGCCTCACAGGAAAAAAATGAAGTATATATGGCAAAGCACCTTAAATACATAAACTTTTTAAACTAAAGAACAGTGTTCAAATTATTCTCTGCTTAGAAAAGAATATAAAAGGCTAAATTTATAATAAGCAAGATTTCAGTTAATCATTGCAATAAAACTTCATAACTATGAAGTTAGTTAAGCATTATAGTAGACAACTGAGATTGTAGAATCCTCTTCATGTAGGATCTGCAGGAACAGGTATAGACAAATCATTGTCAAAATGTCTAGGTATGGTCTACAGGATGGTCTAGGTATGCTTGATGCTACCTCTGTTCATAGGAAGAATTGCATGATTTTATCAAGTCTTTTCCAGCCTGCATGTCTAGGACTGACATGGATTCAAGATGCCAAGAACAAAATTAGGGAAGACCAAAGAACACAAAGTGCAGACCAGGCAATAGACAAGGAGAGTCAGAGTTGCCCCTAGAAATGATAAATTTGACCAAGTTGGTATTTGTAAAACCTTGTGAAAATATTCAAAACAATTCTTACAGCCCATTTTAGAAAGACTCAGCAGCAAGAGAGGAGGGAAAGCTGCATTTGATGATAATAAGTTGCTCTGGAAAAAGCAGAATTGATACAACTCTCTTTCCAGCAATGTACGTCCCATGTTCACTGTGAGACCTCCGCAGTTAAAAACCCTGCAGCTCCTGTTTCATGCCCACCAGGCAAAAAAAATAATGCTTTGCTGCTAGTCAAGAGCTATACGTAGGCTGACCAGCTGCCTAGCACATGTACTAGCTGGCCAGCCCACATCGTGCTGCTTTGGCAAAACAGAGGCTGAGACAGTGTCACAGCTGAGTTCTGCTGGTCTCTTCCCCAGTTAGGGCACCAATCTGTGCTCCTCTCTTCTGCCTACCCAGAAGTTTCATTGAATTTATAGGCACTTAACTACTATCATGATGGCAAGCCCTCTGCCTAATTTATCACCAGTGGACATCATAGGCATCATAGGAACCATCATAGGAAATAAATGATTCAAGTAGTGACTGGTTCACCTACTGGTTTCAGTGGGACATGTCTTTCCTCTAGCCTGTTAAATGGAAGATTAAGGGATGATTTGACACGAGCTTAGATGCATCTACATTTCAAAATAGAGGGTCTTCCATTACAACCGAGAAAGATAAAATAAGCTCAAGTGGTCACATACTGAAATCCTGACTAGCAATGGAGTACACCTTTTTAACCCTGCCCCAGGACGTTTTAGGTCATTTCTCCCCTTGCTCTCCCTGTGAATCGCCTTCAAAGAAGAGTGCACCAGACTCAGCTGGGCATTCTCCCTGTCCTCCAGCAGCCTCCAGTTCCCCAGCATCAGGAACAGTTTGTTTCTGGCACAGGTTTCTTCCCCATGTTGGCAACCATGGTGCTTGTAGCTAACGATCTATTAGCTATAATTAAACAGCAGGTGCTGCCTTGGGAATCAGCTGGTATAATCTGTTTTAGTAAAATCATGAAAACATCATTTGAGTCAGACAGTGCAGAGATCACGGGTTACAGGACAACAGATTAAATTATGGAATGACCTTCAGTAGGTGCAATAACATAGCTGGGTTAAGTTTCAGGGCTTGATCCAGAGTGCAAACCACTGAATTAAGTCTAAATTACCTTCAGCAGCACTGGACCAGTAGCATTGCTATCTTAGAGTATGGATGCCCTCACTAAAATCAGTGTTTGGCCATGGTAAGTGACAGTCCCCAAAAACTGTGGGCGTGACAGGCAAAGTACAGGGGGAAAACAGACAAGCAAGCAAGCAAGAAAACTTGTCATGTCCCCTCTCTCTGCAAAGTTTGTCTGCTCCACTTGAGACTGAGCTCCACATGGATTCCTACTCATTCAGAAAGGAAGATCTCAAAAATTGCCAGCATGCACCCTGGGCAGTAATGCTCCAACCTCTTACAACACAGCCAAACGATAGGCAGCTTTAGTCACCAACAGCTGCAAACATGGCCCCTCTCACTACTGTTGTGCTTGCTTCAAAACTGTATCACCCTCTGCCTCCTCACTGAGTGCGGGAAGGATGTGGTTCACCAAGGATCATTTTCCAAATTCATCCCAATTGTTCAATTAATTATCCTTTAGTTTTGACATGAGGAAGCAGTTTCTACCTTCTGCAGCAGGTCTATTTTTAGTGAAGCATCAATTTTCTCTGTTTTGTTATCCCTTACTCACTGTTAGTCCTGCCCACACAACAAATCTGGCATTGATAGCTTGTGGTATACAAATATTTTTGGCTTAGGCTATCAAAGAGGCAAGAGGAAGGGTGTAGAGAAAAGCAGTCTTAATAACGAGAAAGAGCATCACTGTAAATCAGAATTCACGTGGAGAAAGCAAACCTAACAGAAAGAAGAGAAAGGGGAAAAAAAAAGTATTATTAGTATGTAGAAGTGAATGTGTGTTTGTGAATATAAATCTACATAAGTGACAAGCATCCCTCAGCTTCTGCCAGTGCAAATTCAGATCAGCAACTTCAAGTCCATATGAAGGGAGGCTTCCATTCTGGCTGGTGTTTCTGGCATGCCAAAGATGGCCCTGCCTGCTGCCCAAGACCATCCGTTCCTACCAAACCATGGACCTAGATCAACAGGGGAGGCAAGACTGCTAGATCATTTTGCAGGCACTTTATATCCTCATACCAATTTCTGACTCTGAACAGCTGTCAGACAAGGGACTGATCCTATCTGTGCTCTCACCTCTGCGTTAACTGCTTTCCTGGCTGGCTGAAATGAAAATAGGTACTAGGGGTACTAATGGGACCCACATACAGTATACTCAAGAAAATATTGCTTAGAGTGTTGGTCCTGCTACTTGAATGGGAAAAAGGGAGAAGTCAAAAGGAAACATCCTCCTTGTCTACATTCATCCACCTTGTAATGAAGCTAACACCTGAAGTGATTTGAAGTGAATGGCTTTAAGACACAGTCCAGCTCTGCATGTTACATGTAATCTCTGTCACCCTAAATGGGTGACACCTGGCACCATGTGGCTCCAGCTGCAGCCAACCCCCAACAAAAGTCTTTCAGAAACTGTTACACATAGTCTCAGCCTCTAATTCCAGGTCCTGTCCCTCACCCAGCTCATCTGACCACACCTGCTTTCCTTAAAGAAGGTCTGAAGGTGAATCCAGAGCTGGACTAGATGCAAGTGATGAAGCAGCATAAACTGCTCCACACCACTGTGCCTCTGCTCCATCATCAGAATTTAATCTTCACAACTCATCTTGTCATCTAGATCTTTGTTGAGACTGCCTCAGCTGGGCAAGGTAAAACAAAGCAGCATGACCAGCCCTCTTTGACCTGCATGCTCTACAATGGTGAAAGGCAAAAGATACTGAAAACGATAAAACTAGCTGGAAACTTGGTCTCAAGCCCGATGTTTCTGAGCTTCAGCCTGCTTTATACAAGCCCATCCACACCACTAGCTCTCTTTTGTGAGCTGTATTGAGTTTAAGAGCCTTGGAGCGCCTTGAGCTTACTGCCATCCTTAAACCCCAGCCTGTGAGAAGCAAGGGGCCTCCCAAAATTATGCAAGCCAAAGAAAGCCTGAAACTTGATGACAGTAGTCTATTGGACTCAGGACAGCAAGGAGCAGACTCAGTTCTGGCTGAAAATGTCATTAATGCTATAGGTCCTGTTATAGACTGAGGAAGCTATAGCAGAATGGGAGGCAAAGACAGAAGCACCAGGAAAGGCTGAAGGGACAAGACAGGACTGCAAACTATTCATAAACTGCTTATCGCTGTGTACATACATGCCTATGACTTTTATTCCTCAGTCACGATTTTGATCCATGCTAGCCCTGGATGTGATCTCCAGCCATGGGGGGTGGGGTGTGTGTGTGTGGGGTGTGTGTGTGGGGGGTGTGTGTGTGTGTGTGTGTGAAAGGAAAATAATCCTCATTTGATCTGGAAATCTCATATTCCTGACTCCAACTGCTGCTCTGGGGCTGCTGAAAGAAACAACTCCTCCCAGCCAGGCCAGGTGTTTAAATAGCTTGGACTGGAATTCACTGCCCTGAGCCAGAGTTCAGCAGTTGCTAAACCTGGACATCATTCAGTGCCCCAGACTATTAACCATTCCAATAACTCCATCAGCATTTTTGTCATCTTCTGGAAAACAGAGGAGCTTGAACCAGACAGATAAACAATAGAAACTAAATATCAGAGATGCCTATGATCAGTTCAAATACACAAGCTGTCTACAGCTATGAGTGCGTCCATCCTTTCCAATATAAAGGAGAGAGGGAAGGTAAACCCTGTGGCAAGATATTTATCCTAGCGATAGGCTCCAACAGATTTTTCAGGAAAGGAGCACGGTTTGGGAGGCAAATTAGCAACCCAGTACAGCTTCCAGGACTGCTGTCAGTAGCTAGGAGGAGCAGGAATGGAAGGTTATTAGGCTCCACCTAGAAGTCTGACCCAGAGCCCCAGGCCAAATGCTGCTGCCTACCATCCACTCCCCTAGGTGTGGCCAAACCCGCTGGTATCGTGGCATCTTTGCCAGCTCTGTGCAAGGTTCATGGGCACTGGTGGAGCCCTCTCCCATCATCCTCTTCTCTGCATAATCAAACAAAAAAAACCCAAGATAATACCGGCACATTTTTCTTCTGGATTCCCATGTTCCCAAGCCAGTAAATATCAATTCAGCCAGGTTTTTTTGTTGTTGTTCACTTTAAGTAGAAAAAAACTGACCCATTGGGATCCCATTGGGAAAGAAGAGCTGAAGCTAATGGAAAGTAGGAGCATAAAACTGTTTTGAGGAGCCCAAAGTGTCCCATATAATGGTTGAACTTGATGATCTTAAAGGTCTTTCCCAACCTAAATGATTCTATGATTCTATATAGAGGACAAGCCAACCTTCACAGTACAGAGGGAGGATATGCTATTTAAAGGAGGTTGCTCAGAAGCAGTCAATTGAGTTTTCAATTATGGTCTCCCTAGGTCATCTTAGGTATGTCTTCTGTTCGTCGTAGGAACTATTTTCCCCATCTGTTAAACAGGGGTAGCAAAATTTCTCCACATCCCTTTTGTCTGGCCAGATTCTATAGCCTGCAGTTCAAGTCTGGTTGTGGTCTTAGTTGAGACTTGAAGAGGCCATGGTTTCACAGCAGAGCTGAGTTTAACCCAAGCCACCTAAGACACCAAGAGAGGCAAACAGAGATCCCTTTCCATGTTCAGATTTGCATTTCTCTTGTTCCCAAGGAGCAGCACCTATGCAGAGCTCCTGCTGTGGTACCATCCATTCTCACTGTGCAATCACTCCCAGGAGAAGGAGGCTAACTTTCTGGAAATGCTCTCCCTCCATCTCAGCAGGGCAGAGGCTTTAGTCTTTGCTTCCTCCACAGGCACCACACCTAAAATATAAATTATATTCCAGAAGGTGGGGGATTTTTTTTGGGTTTTTTTCCTCCCATTTTAACCTTTTGCTAGGGTGTGGAAAGCAAATAATCCCAACTGAGCATTCCTCACCTAACAAACTTACAGTTGCTTAATTAGGAATTTAATAAATGTGACTTAATTATCTCTTAATGAGATTGCTTTATTAATGCCCATGGCCATAGCCCTTTAGGGCTCTCGATCTTGTCAGATCTCAAAAGCTAGGCTGAGTCAACACTTGAATAAACAGCTGCCAATAAAATACCTTGTGCTGCCAGAGGTGGCATTTGAATTTTACTAGATGATTCCCTTCCCAGGTTGAGCTCTGTACCTTTGCACAGTGCCAGCTAAAGCTTTGATCTCAGAGGTTCCTTTTCTGCGTAAGACGCAAAGTGGAGAACTGACCACTTTTGACACAGCTCACAGCAGGCAGTTTTAGAAGTCTTACTGGCCAGGCCATACTCCAGCTGGAGTAATTATAGCTCCCTTTACTTACTTCAGTTTTGACCAGGAACCAGTTTTCTCCACTTCTGAAGAGCTGTTGTGCAATGCTGCCATATACTGTTAAGACCTGTCAACATGACAGACTTTTGGCATCTTCTTAGGTACCTGAAGTACCTATAAAACGCTCCTTGGCCATCTAGCACTCTTATCACTACTAATATTAGAGGAGAAGCACATATGGGCAGCTCTCACTTCTATTCTCAAATGGCTTTTTTCAGTTGTAAGCAACTTCATTAAACTTCAAGCTTTTCAGGTGGAATTTTGCCCTTCTGGTTTCTGCCTAATATTTTTGGAAAGTTTGGGTCAGCTGTTTTTTAGTTTTAAGGCAATGAGTAGGCAGGGAAAAATACAACTGTTGCCATGATTTAAATGGTAAAATAAATATTCTGTCACCTTGTCTTGAGCAATCCTGCACTTCACCAAGAAAAGAGAACTTTTAAAGTTGGCTCAGACATGCACTTGTTAGTTTTCCAGTGAAAACTCATCTCGAATTAGCTGAATCACATCAATGTTTAGTGAGCTAACCTACCCAGAATCCGCTACTTAAAACCCAGGAACAAATCCAGAGATGAGGCTCTTAGGCAATAACCACTCAATAGCAGCAATGGTGATAGAGGTCATGGCCCTTGAATGCTAGAAAATACATTTTGCAGAGCCTGTTCTTCAGGTCAAAGGAAGGTGGTTTAAAGCAAATGTTGCATCCAACATCTGAAGAGAGGAAGATGGTGCCAGAGAACAGCCTGTTCCTGATTTTTTTTGTTGAAAAAGTAAAAAAGCAAGCAGCACCCTCCCACCCCCAACAGGTCATGCTGTTAATTCAGTACAGAGCAGAGCAGCAGAAATAGCTGAATCAGTACCACAGAAGATGCAGCAATCCCTGGGGAACAAATGCCTGATGAAGTGACACCTCAAACAGGGTCTATAGCTGACAGAATAGCAGCATGAAGCCACAGGTTCAACACAAGACTCTTATCCAGAGAGCAGAAGGAGAGTAGATATTAGACAAGGAAAAGTCCCTTTTTTTTGCCATGGCTACCCACATCCCAGACAAGGCTAGAAATAGATTTTTATGAAAATCCGTGTATTTTAGGACCTTGTACTCAGCAGACCATCTCTGGTCCTTTCAAGGCATGCTGAGCCTTGGTACCATGTTCCCTCTCCTGCGATTTGAAATACCTAGTGTTTCTTACATGCAAAACAACTGCAGCCCTGTACACGTTTTCTCCTGGCCTGCCACAAAATGAAGGCGTGTTTCCTGGCAGGCAGTTTGTTGCTCTTCCAAACTACCCCGAGCGGTCTGCTCAGCGTTACAGCCAACGCAGACTGCTGCGGTGCAGCACACTGAGGAAATGTCCTGGAACAGTTTTATTTGGAGCTGACAGTGAGCCGATGCCTCATGGAAAGCTTCTAAGCAGAACTGACACTACCTCTAGAGCAGGACAGCTTCTGTTTCTTTCCCCCCTTACCACAGATCCTTCTTCTTGTATAAAAACAGCAGCAGCTGTATTGTCAGGGATGGGACAGAAAGCAGTAAACTGGAAAACAGAGGCCCAGCCACTTCTCTTGACTTCACCACTCTTCTCCTCTACCTCCCTAAGCCAGTTGCCACTTCTCTGTATTCACTGTCTTTTCTACCCCAAAGATGTCTGTCTGTACAGGTCACAAGCTCTTCAAGCCATGGGCAGCATCTCAATATACGTATGCTTCCAGCCTAATGCAAGGGGGAGCATGACTAAAATATTTTAAATAATTAAATATCAACTAATAAAAGCCATATTGTATAGTAGGGCTGGTCAGCTTCTCTTTTTTTTATGCACTTGAAGGCTAAATGCTTTGTAGCACATTCCACTGTCAGCTACTCTGGAGAGTGCAACATTAAGGAAGCATCTCTTGCTCTTCTGTCCCAAGATCTAAAAGTACCTCTGGCCTTTGGGTGACAGCCACAGAAGGATGGAGAATGGACCCCACCAGTAAGGTGTTCCAAAGCATGAGCAGCAAGGCTGGCTCTTGTCACTTGAATTCACTTGTCACCCGTTTCCAGGCACCTGTGCTACAGGAAACTGTCGGTGCCACTAACACAACACATTAGAAGACTACAGAGCCCAAGTGACCCACTGGCCCTGGCTCCAACCCCACCAAGCCAACGAGGTCATCTGTGGCTTCAAGTGGCCTGCATTCTCTACAGCAGCTGTATCATGACACATGGCACAGCTTACTAGTGAAATTTTCAGGCACACCTAAATCCCCTAGGCTGGCAACCTCAAGCATCACCTCCTGGCAAATGCGCCATCAGGAAGCGAGGTTCACCAGTGCATTTGATCACACCGCGCTGTATCTAGGATGAACAAGGTGCAGCCACTCTCCCCTCCATGCTCTCACCCATCCCGTGGCCACTGCTTTGCCAGCTGTCCAGGCTCGTGCCTCCAGCCAGTCTTACAAGCAAGAGGAGAACCTGGTGCTCTCCATCAGCTTGCCCATGCAAGGACTGCTCTTTTGGAGTGGGTAGCCAAATTTCAGGAGACAGAGTGCTCAATAAGAAACTTCAAGGACCTGTCTCCTCTTCATCCTGCTATCCTCTTTTACTGTAGCTTGCTGAACGCTCCTATTTTCTGCTCTTCCCTGACTCTGATGAATGCAGCTTTGAGAGCCACAGAGCGAGAACAGCTGGCCCAAAAGCAAGCAGCAGCAGCCCCCTCAGCTCATTTTCAGTTCTCCTAGCCCCTTCTCTTCTGAGCCAACAGGAGAAACCCTGCCCTGACACCAAAGCTAGAAAGTCAGCGTTTCACCCTCCCTTCTGCTGCCTGCACACACAGATCACCCAGAGAGCAGCACCAAGGGCAGGCAGCAGCTACGGCCCCACAAGCACCAAGCCACCGACATACACACAGGGAAGAGGAAGTTGTTATCAGGCCCCAGTAACACAAAACAGCTGCTGCTTGGCTACAGCAGCCATGGCTCACCCCTGCTTGGGGCTGAGCAGCAGCTGTGCTCAGGAAACCTTCTGCTTTAGCTTGTGGTCCAGATTCCCTATGAATGAGGAGGCACCTCAGGAGGTCCCAATGAAATCCCGAAGTCTTCATTTGCCCAAGCTGTTTCAGCAAATCAGCCCAGAGACCTCACTAGCATGGCCCTTCTCTTAAGACACCCCTTTTTCTCTAGGTTCTGCTGGCTCAAGTAGGTGATGCTGCAGCACATCACCAACACATGACAGCTGTAGCTGAAATGTATTGGCCAGGCACTTTGGAAACCTTGGAGAGAAAAAAAAAAAGAAAAAAAAAAGGCAGTCCCAGCCTTCCAGTGACCTGCCTTGGCACCTCAGCCCCAGCTCAAATTGCAGCACGGGTTCCTCCATCTGTCCCACACCCTTGCCCAGCTCCACCAGTGCAATTCAAAGGCAGCTGTTAGAGGCAAGGGTCTTTAAGGCAAGGGTCTCTTGTGAAGTCTACATAAGCACACAATGAGAGAGATCTGCACTGGAAAAAGCCTTCAGCAAGGCTGCTATAGCAAGGGGATGAACAAAAGACAAGGTGAGGTGATGTAAAATCCACCTTCCCCAGAGGTACTCCTGTCTCCTGCCCAGTGACTGTTTACCTGCCAGGAGTGTGAGAACCTTGCGGAAGGACCGATGCCAGCGCTCCTGCGACCTCCTCTCTCCCATGGCACATGGGTGGCCCAAGCCAAAACGTCGCACGGAAAATAATTTTCCCGTTGTCAGAGGCTAAAATCATCTGTGTAAATATTATAGCAGTAGGTTAACAATGCAGACTGCATCCCCACCCAACCCACACAGTATTGCAAGGCAGGTAGGTCAGCTCCAGCCCAGGTTTTAATTAAAGAGCGTATTGCGGTTAAAACTGTCCCTGCTTGCTTTTCTTTTGGGTTTAAAGTTCCTCCACAATGCAGCTGCTTTTAGTGCAGGTTTATTATTAGTCTCATCTACACTCTGACCTCCTCAACTCACTGTAATGACCACGAAACCCATGGAGAGAGAACAGATAGCACATGGCAGCCCTGCAAAAGGTACATGGTCACTTGATAAGTGGAGCTTAGTTTTAATTAGCAGTGGTAAAGGGGGGTTTGTGGTGTAATAAATCTCAGAATAAGGATTAGCCTCCCTGTGGCACCTTGCTGGTCATTTTTGGCAGGAAATGGCAAGACATGAAGGAATATTGAACCTCATGCTTCAGGGCTGGAGCCAAACAGATTCAGAGATGTGGAAGAGACATCGAACACATGCCTTTTTTTACAGGAGAGGTCTTGCATTTTCCTTTGAAAAGAGCAGTGACATCTGTGTTGGCAATGGGTGAAGTATACCTACTTCAAAGCTGTTGTGGGATGACAGTTCCTAGACCAACACATGCACACATGAACGTACACATGTTGCAGGGTGGGAAGGAGCAGCCACAGTGGGTATCCACACACCCTACTAGGGAGATGAGGCAGTCTCACCTTGCCACTGCAGTGCTCTCTCCCTAGCGAGAGACAATCAGAAAGAGCTCTAAAGCTGAGCTAGGAAAAGGACAAGGTAATGAAGCAAACTTTTACACAGTCCTGTGGCCAGAAACTGGCTCCATGACCCTACTACATGGATCAGCAAAGCCCACTATTTTCAGCTAGCAACTCAAGTCAACAGGGTAACAACATCTCTTCAGCACTAACATCAAGTACCTCAAAGAATGCTTCTGTTCGGGCTTTTAATTCCCTCTGCAGACAGTTCTGTACAAATGCATGCAGAGGTGTATTTCTCTTTCATCTGGCCAGCAATCATGTATACCCAGAAGCATGAAGACTAATAGCCCACTCCAGTTAAGAAAGGACTATTCTTCATGGGAACGCCTGGTCTTTCTTTTCCTTTAGCATGCACACAGTTCTCTCCAGCTCATCTGATTTCTTCCATCATTCATTACCTCTTCACAGAAGAGTTCTCAGGTCATCCCATTCATCCCTAGGATTTTTCCTGTGCTACATTAGCCTGCAAAGTTTTGAAGTCCTGTAGGGCTGCTACTCCTTCCCTTGGGAGATCATTACACAGTCCGACAGCTCTCACTAACGTTTTCCAGAATTCCCCGCTGGCTAACAAAACTGCAAACATTCAAACAAAAGGACACTCTACCAAGCCCTGCACACACTGATGGCAGAACCAAGGCTCACATCTGGAAAGAAACACATGGATTGTCCTAGTGCAAGCATTGTGCATCTGCTACCCATGTGGAGCCCTCCATCCCTTTCAGCCACTGCTCCCCTTCCTGCTTTGGTTCATATGCATGTGGTTTTCAGCCAGTGAGATCATCTTTTGAAAAAGCTTTATGTTTGGCTACAAACAGACCCCAGGGCTGCGTGTGATCTGGGAGAGGCACGGAGACCATGTTAATAAGGCTCACCATTTCCTTCAAAATGGGATGCTCACTGCATGTCACAAACTGCTTGGGGACAAGATTGCTCTCTCCTGCAGAAGAGTCTCTACTTCTCCTTGCAGACTGAAGTAGAAAGGAAAGTGCAAAACTTTCCACAGAAATTTCCGAGGCAGTTCTGGACCACAGAAACCTGCCTGACCCTCTGTGAGACACTAGGGACTTCAACCCCAGCTGGGGGCCAGGCCTTGGGGAAAGCTCCAGTGAAAACTGACCCACTCCAGGGTGCCATTTCCAGGGAAGCTCATTTTTTCTGAAGATCTTTAGCCCAACACTAAGCACAGTCTAAATACCGAAGATATGTAGGAATACATAAAAAACAATAAATCAGAAAAAATAAAAAATGCCTTCAGCTCTTACAACATCCTTACAATACCCTTTGACCCAGCAAACAGGAGAATGAGATTGAAGAGCTGGCTTTTATCCTACAGATCAGACAGCCTTTCTGCCTGGAACTTGTAAACATTGGCTTGTAGCACACAGTGCTGCTGCTGATCTCTCATTGTTGGGAATATTCACCAGGATGCACAAAGGAGGAATCAGTTTAGAGCCACCTTCTACCAGTAACAGGTCCCCATAACTGAGCTGGTCAGAAGCACACAGCACATTCATCCAGAGCACACGTTTCTTCCATTTACCCTGTGCACCTTGAATAGCCATATTAGCATGTACCTACATAACAGGCTTTACCTAGTTCTGATTAAAGTCATCAGCAAGAATTTCAGCTCCTCCCCAACAGTACTGCCCTGTGCACTGGTATCAGCAAAGCTTCCTCCCTGAGCAAACTCTCTTTTCTGGCACTTTACAGGCTCATCTGCTTGCTGGCAACACCTGGATCACACAAGGTACCATACCATACCAAGGATATTTTTGTTATTGCCTGTTGCCACGAGGGTGCAGGACCAGCTGGCAGCCACTGTGCAACTCCCCATTCCCCTGCTGTGGTAAAAGGTGTCTCAGTTTCCCAAGAGCACAGGGAACTTCTGCCCCATGGTACAGCTTATGTTAATCGTTATTCAGCTGCTGACTTCGGCTTAGCTGCATTGACCAAGGATGAGCAAAGTTGCTCAGGAACATGCCTACAGCAGGAGGAGGGCACATGTGAGAAATCACAACATAACTCTGGAATTTTATGTTCCTGTTTAAATACTTTTGAAAATTTTCACCTTCTAATCTGCAGCAGTGGCTGAAATCTCAAGACCTTAGAGAAGAGTTTATGATTAATCTAACTCCAGAATTTGGTTAAATCTTGACTTTTTCTTTCTTTTTTTTAAAACTAGCCATGAATAGTCACTTCTAAATGTGAGCATTTTCAAGCTGAATAAATCCCTCCTCCTTTCTCCTCCATTCCTTAGTATTATAAGAAGAGTTATGTGGGAAGATTTAACAGTGTTTATACTCACAAGCTTGGGCTCTACACTTTCATCTGCATGCAGTAAAGAACAAGAACCACTTGCATAAGTCCACGACCATCAAACCAGTGTGATTGGTTTCACCTGTCCCAGCTTGAAGGGGTTAAAATATTTAGCCACTCTTCATGAAGTAAAGTTATTTCTTTGCTATTTCAAACAGATTGTACAATCCGTACAATCCCATCCAAACAGCTTTAGTCTTTTTAATTGGAACCAGCAGGATGTTGGGCAAGTTCTGCGTGCTAGCAAAGGACCTCTCCTTCAAACATGCTTTGTAATTCAAACATAACTCCAGCCAAGGCACAAGTTGAACATCAACCAGGAAGCCCCAGATCAGGCGGAGACTCTTTTTTCCCAGACGCTTTGGGGTTTCCCTGTCAGAGGGAGGCTGAACAGGCAAGCTCCAGAAGAGCTGCCCCGCAGCACAACCTGCTGGCATCTCTCAGCCAAGGCAGGACTGCTCTTAATACATTATCCAGCCTAGCAGCAACACAGGAAGAGAAAAGGTCCAAGGTCAAGGTCCAAGGACATGAAACTATAAGGAAGTCGACCCAAAATGCTGTAGAGCAAAGACTAGCTTCACCCACAATAACTAGCTATCCAGCAAGACCAAAAAGTCAAAGCAGAGTCCTAACCCTGAACTACTTGGGTCTTCTAGCAGATAGGAATCATTACAGCTCTAGGCTTTGCTGTTGTTTAGCCTGGTTTCCTCTAGAAAAGCACAAACTTATGAGCCCATACTTTGTGCAGGATGAAAGCATTTGCTTTTGAACCCACAGACCAACTTCAGCCAAGTGCAACAAAGGTAATTCAGTTTCATGAGACTTAGAGGCCATGGAAAGGAGACAAGTAGAGTTGCCCTGGTCAGGGATGATGCTGCAATGTCAGCTGGCCTTTACTGCATACCAGAGAACCCACAGTGGAAAAAGCCCTTAGAAATGCTTCAGTAGGGCAGGGCTCAGGTTTCCTTTTTGATGCCAGAAATGAGCAGCCACCGGACACATCCAGAGAAACCAACTCCACGATACCTGTTTCCAGAGCTCCCTGGGTGTTTTCTGAGTATATGCATTAGCTGTTTTAAAGGTCATGCTTAAGAGTTCTGCATATGCTCCCCAATCCTCTGGACACCACATGGCATATTGTGAACTCACATTTACAGTTGAAAAGTTCTTCATTCCTATTATTCCTTTAATTGTTTTAATATTCCATTATCTCCTTTCTTCTCTGCTGTCTAGAACAACATACTTCTAATACAGGCAATTAAATAAGAGGGAGGTGGCATTTAGAATTAATCTAATCTAAATTTAATTCCAGGATGTTCCTGTGTTTTATTGAGAAAGAGGCCATGCAACAGGTTGAAACCCAATGTGCGTCAGATATGTTATGCTTCACAGCAGTGGAATGTTGTTTTTGGCAGTCCCTTGGCAGATGTCTTCTAGATAACTTGGTAGGACCCCATCTATTGTTATATTGTGAATTCTGAAGCAAACTTTCAAAGGTGTTGCATTTCCTCATCTAACATACACACTATTAACTATTGCAACACTACACCATGAAATGCAATAGATTTTGCCACCATTTGTGGCCTCAAAAGTAAAACAAGCAAAGCCATTCTAGGAGGCTGGCTTTAGCCCAAACAGAAACAATAGGTTGGAAGTAGAAACAACCAAGTGAATGTTTGCTGCCGGTGACCTCCAACACAAAAAGAGCCAGAAGCGAAGAAATCCTAATTGCTTTGGACTTGCATATCAAGCCACTGGTGCAGAAGAGCTCTTTAGAGGACTGCACGTGCAGTCCACCTTCCACAGTCCCACTGCTCTCCTCCTTCAATGCTCATGAGTAGCTAGATGCAAAACAGAACCAGCGAAGCTGCCAAAACTTTACAATTGTGTTTCAATGTACAAGCCAGAAAACACACCTTGATTTTCAGAGGCCAGGCTCCAGCCCAGTATTTTTATTTTTTAATGCCTAAACTGAGCTAGTATGAGACAAAACCATTGGGATGCAAAGAAAAACCTACTTGATATTTCCCCAGCTGGCACTGCACTTTGAGCACTATAGCGATAGGACAAGGGGTAATGGTTTTACACTAAAAGAGGGTAGATTCAGGCTAGATATAAGGAAGAAATTTTTTACAATGAGGATGGTGAAACACTGGAATGGGTTTCCCAGAGAGGTGGTAGATGCCCCATCCCTGGAAACATTCCAAGCCAGGTTGGACGGGGCTCTGAGCAACCTGATGTAGTTGAAGATGTCCCTGCTCGTGGCAGGGAGGGCTAGATTAGATGACCTTTAACGGTCCCTTCCAACCCAAACCATTCTATGATTCTATGGCAAGCATGAAGATCTCTACCTTGCGTGCAGAAATGCACTGAGGCAAGACTTGCTCTTATGCTCAGCCTTACATTAAAAAGCTCAGTTTCTGCTGAGAAAGTAATTCAGAGCTGGAAGTGCAGTAACTCAAACAAGTACAAAAAAGACAGGTTGTGCCAGTAGCTGAAGAAGAGACCTGGATGTAAACATACCAGGGCTGTGGGAACTGCAACAAGCTTATGATGAGTACTCACCTTCCTGTAAGAACCTGTTAAGAAGCCACAAAGATTTTTATGATGGTGGTTTCTTTTAGCCATGATGTAGTTGTAATAGTCTCACTGTGTCCATGAGAAACTCTCCAAGACTCTTGTAACTAGGGTTGTAACCCAATTCCAACTCTTGTAATTATATCATGCCCACTTAAATTATCCCTGAAGAGTTTTATTTGTTTTTAATAAACCAATCCTAGAAAGTATCTCTTTTTAGAAAAGAAAACTCTTTCAGAGTTTTGTTTAAGTAATGCCCCTTTCCTTTTCCTTTCCTTCCTACTCCCTCCAAGAAATCAGTTCAGGAGTCTAATAGCTCTTCAAAGAAGAGAATAAAAACCAATGCAAATTCACAAGCTTCCACTCCACTCTACAGAATTTGGTGTCCAACTTTGGGTCTTTGAAGAGATCCACAGAGACCAAAAGAAACAAGGCCACGGTTTAGTGCAAAGTTCATCCAAAAATTTCCCCATTTCCAGGATAAGCAATTACAAGTCTGATGATCATAGTTTGCCTTTGTGGAAACAGCTCAGGCAACTTAAAAAAGAAAAAAAATACTGCAGAACACTAGCAGAACAGCTGCAACACTGACCCTTCCTACAGACAGGAATGCACTTACATAGGCAGGGATAAATTACAAGGAAGAGCACTATTGCCTGGATTCACCCTATCAAAATGCAAGCATTTATCTGAGATGCCTAAATGAGGAGAAAAAGAAGTGAGCTGAATCTGAGGTAACACCCATCTTCTTACTTGGGAGATGGCAGGGAGTAGAGGAGACAGCTCTTATCTGAGGAGACAGATCTTATCTCAGTATCTGGAGTAGAGCTCAAAGACCACAAGCTTAGATCTGTGGTTAGTGACTCTCCTGCAATTAAGGTGAAACCTGAGATCGCTATGTAATGATAAGTCTCTGGACTTTGTGGTTGTAGAGCAGCATCTGCCTGACATCTGCTAACAGCTCAGAACAGTTGTACTGAGAGGCAAACAGTCCTAAGCATCTCAACAGGGTGCAGCTCCCCAGCTACGCTGGCGGATGTTCCCAGCACCTTGTTGCATAGATACTGCACGCAGGTGGCTCCTGGAAGATGGGAGAAATCAGGGTTCAGTTCCCTTCTGCTGAGAAGAAACCAATTAAAAATAACCTTAAAATACAATAAAATTTAGTCCCTCAAACTTTTTTCCCCCTCCAGGAAACATCATGTGAATTTTGTGGCTTATACTTCAAGCCTTCCAAGGAGGGAGACTCCCAAAACCACACTATCCTTTTACCCCGAGAGATGCTCTAACCTACTGGCATGCAGATGCGGTCCATGCAAAAGCACTGCAAAATGCAACCTGACACTGACAACCAAGTCGTCTCACTTCCAAAGTAATCTCTTTCCTTTTCTCAACATACCCTACTTGCTGAAATTTTGTCCTCAAAATTTGTGTTGGGCAAGATTCAGGAAACTACCTCCCACCCATTTCTTTCAAACAGCCCCTTGACTCTGCCGCTGCTTGTGCTATTTGCAGCTGTTTTCATAGCACTTTCAGGTTGATGATGGACAAAAAGTCTACAAAGTAACCTCTTCCAGGGTAAAGACTCCTTCCAAATTCGAAACAGCCAGAGTTTGGGTTTTGGTTTGGTTATTTACCCAACAGCTCAAATTCTGCAGTTTGCCTATTATCAGCCTCAAGACTACATACAAGCAGGATTAAAGAAGAGCCAACTAATTCAAAGTGAGAGACAAGCTATCAATCTGGTTTAAAAAAAAAAAAAATGCACCTTGATCCAGCATTTTGCTATTGGTATGTATGTGTCATTCAAATGCGATGCATTAATCACTGAAGAATACTTGCCAAAAATCAAGTGTTTTCTACTCACTGTCTCAGATGCAGATCTTAGGAGGTGAGCTGCAACTGTACACGCAATAAGGTTTCCAAATTACTAGCAACTCTGAGCTGGTCCTAAATGCAAAACAAAAACCAAAACAGAGCCTAATGCTTTATGCATGAAAGATGATAAGCAGTGAATGGGTCTGCATACCTGGGAGACTGGCAGCATATTGTTCTGAAATTACAGAAGCAGTACCCTGGAAGACGATCAGCATCTTCTGTGACATGTCCATACTTGGAATATTGAAGTAGAGCTAATTTGCTTAAGCCCCAAAAGCCCACTTGCCTGCTTCTGAACTGGCAGGGACAGGAATGAAAAAAGAAATGCAACAAGACATGCCCTTCCAGGGCCCTATTTATTAAGTGAATACAAAAATAAGATCATTTAAGTGCGGAGGCACAGTAATCCGCTCCATGGTGAAAAGATATCTTGGGTTAGCAGTAAACAGTTTACAATGCCTTGTAAACAGACCTCTTTACAAGCAAGAAGAATACTGAAACATGACACACATTGGATTAAAAGTTCCCTGTTGCAGCAATACTCCACACTTCTCATCTGGCAATTTCAGAGCACTTCGCAAAAGGTGAGAGCATCCTTTGCTCTGTTTTCAGAGGAGCACACATGAAACAAATGAAACACAAGGAACTTGCACTGTTAAAGAGTTGAAAAAGTGCCACAGCATTTTCCAAGGATGATTACTTACCCCTTGTTGGGTTTTTTTTTCAATGAAAAATAACGGCCAAAGCTATTGTGCATTATGGAAGTTTTAAAAATGACTACCTTTTTTTTTTTTTTACAGTAACCTGTTGCACGGTTGAATAATTTTTTTTTTCCTTAATACAGTACATGGCATTTCTCCTCAATTGCACCAGAAGTAAATTTGGAAGCACTTTCAGTTTGTTATAGGCAAATAGGAAAGAAAAACAAGTCAGGCAGGCTTTCAATCTCCTTTCCATCTCTCTGCCCACTGTTTCATCCCCACCCTTTCACATCTCTGAGTCCACATACATTCCATTGATCAGGTAATCCACTTGTGTGTAATCCTTCTTCTTGTAGCTCTCGTAGGCCTGCATAAGGAAGAGAACTATAACAGTTATGAAAAAAACCGTACCAACTAAAAGCACTGCAAGAAGCAAACTTTTATCCACTAGGTACTGAGTCAGAGGCTCAGCAGCAATGTGAAGATACTCATTGCCCGTGTCCTGAGTTTCTACAAGGCCTGAAGCTGTTGTTTTGGGTGCATCTGCTGGAGCCGTGGTTGTTGAAAAAAAGTGAGATGTTGACTTTATCCCATGCCCAGTCATAGTTTCTGCTGTAGAGGCAGTAGTTAAAACTGTGGCACGTCTTGTAGAGCCCAGAAGAGAAGTCGATTTACTCAAGGATGTTGTGGCTGTACTTGCTTCTGGCCCTAGATGTAGCGATGTAATGCCAGGCAGTGGATTCCCAGAGTGTGAACTCTCCAAGGGGTTGAGTGCCGTGGTATGAATGGAAGCAGTGAAAGATGCTCCTGCATCCTGCGGGATGAGGGTGGTCAATGTTGTGCTCAGTGTCTTCGGGCCAGCTCCAACAGTGGAGAGAGTGCTGGTGGTAGTGATGGCTGGGTTAACCTGCTCTGTTTGAGCCATTTGAGTACCTGCTTCAGAAGTGACAGTGAGGGGAACAGAAGTAGAAGTGGGGGACAATACTGAGACAGGGCTACTATTTCCTGATTTTTCAGTGGTGGTCACAAGCTTGGTGACATGGATGGAAGTGGAAGCAGGGATGTTACCAGAAATGGGAGAAGAGGCAGTGGATGACATGGCTTCAGCAAGGACACCAGAACCTCCAGGGCCATTTGAGGCTTTGGCAGTTGTTTCATAAGCTGTAGTGAGGACAGTTGCGTTTGTAACATTTGTTGTTACGGCTGTGGCAGTGGTGGTGGTTGCTGTGGTGGTGGTAGCATTGCTTGCAATTGTTTTTCTTGCATTTGTTGTTACATCTTCATTCCCAGCCCCAAACAAATGCATCGAGTCAATCTTGTGAGTCTGAGCAGTTGTGGAAAACAGGTTTTCCATGTTGTGCTGGTCAACCCATGCATTCACCATCCTCTCCTTTCTCTGCAGATAGCTTTGGTGGTGAAACAGGACTGTCTCCCTTTTCCCACCGACAATTTCTTCAAAAAGACAAAACCAATGAGTTTCGTAAGAATAACAGCCTCAAGCTTAAATCTGACCTCATAGCCCCAACATGCAAATCAGAACACGTATTCTGCAATACATATAGTACCACCATCTTCAAGTCAGCAAGAACATGAAAACTCAGACTCCTGCCTTTATTGCATATAATCCCTTTGGGGTTTGGGGTGGTGGTGGTGGTGTTTGTTTGTTTTTTGCCACAGACCTCTGGCATTTGCCCAACCAGGGAATTAATTCCACAAAAGGGGGGTAATGAAGCACAGAGCGACAACGCAGAAGCACATTATCAACAAGAGCAGCGTTACGAATGCCAGCTCCTGAGAAGACAACTCATGCTTTCAAAGTTACAGAGCATCAACAAAGCCTTCGTGCTTAGATTCATAATTTTCACCTCTCAAAACTGAGTGGAAATTTCCACTTACACCTTCGTACTTTGGGAGAATTTCCTTCACAGGTAGTGATCTAGATTTCTAGTGACATAAATCCCATCTGCTTATCAAAGGTCTGGTTGCTACGTTGCAGAGAAACCTTTGCCAACCCAAAAGAACCATGAACAAACTTTCTTTTTTTTAAACTGGGGTACAGCGAACTCTTGGAACATACTTTAGAAGATTGATTCCCCAATTACCAACAAGCTCCGGATTGTTATTGTGTCACTTAATTAAAACTGAAGACCCTGGCACTGGAAAGTCACCATGAGCAATTGCTGCTAAGGCTGCTCTGATTATAGAAGCAGCCTGCTGCCTCTGGCACAAAATCCTGGCAATCTCAGAAAAAACAATGCCAAGACATTTTCCTTTCTCTTAAAAAATATAAATACATCTGTTATGCCTTTATTTTCCAAAGGACAGCCTGTGGAGTGCAAATGTCTTGAATGAATATCTTCAACATGGAGACAAACTGTTACTCAGTAACACTTACAAAAGTTACTCACTCAAAGACCCATCATGTACATGTAAGTGCCAGAGCCCTTACCAGGCTAGTGAAACAGTTTTTCCAGTGAACTGACTTTACCTACAGAATCATCCTGCAGGCCTTTCACAACCCATCTCCCTCAGCTGAAAGCCAGTCAACGTCTAAACCTAGGCATTTAAAGCAAAAGGACCAGGATTCTGGATTTAGCAGGAGCCTGAAGCATGGTGTTACCTCTGAGCAGATCTTTGATGTCTTGTTCTCTGGCATTCTGGCACACGCTCAGCTGGTGACACTGCAAGAGGATGCAGCGATTCTGGTAGGGCACAGCCCAATTACAGTAACGGTTACCTGAAAACAGCAGAGAAAATGGGTTGCTCCACACAGTATACTGAACACACTGCTTCATGGCTGTAATTAAAGTATAAAAAAAAGAACCCAAACAATAGCTGCAAGGTCTGGCCTTAAAGGATCCTAACTCAGCCTTAGTGAAAATAACTGGAAAGCCAATGAAATCAATATAGCAGCTGCCGCCTACCTACCTGCTTGTCTTCTGGTACCAACATCTCCTAACAACAGCAATTCACTCACCCAGACAGGCACAAAGAGAGTGCACTACAGTTTGGACCCATCTAAATGCTAGTGTTCATCTAGATGTCTTAATGAGGAAAAAAAAAAGTGAGCTGAAACTGAGAAGACACCCATCTCATCACCCATGGGAGTCAGTGCTCATCTCAGTGCTTGGAGTTACACAGAAATTTACTCTTCATTCACTGAACAATAATACCATTTAGCCATGGGAGCCATGACAGAAATTGTCTTTTAGTAAGTCAAATCCCAACTCAAGCTAAATAAACTCATCACAGCAGGAACTCTCTCTCCTGGCATCCCTTTGAACTCACTGACTTCTTTCTGGGTGTGTCTACATACACATAACCAAGCTTTGAGGAAAGGAATGGACCTCCTCTAACCAGCGTTGAGGAGACATCTCAAACACTGCACCCAGTTTTGGGCTCCCCAGCATACAAGAGCAGTATCGACATAGTGGAGTGAGTCCAGGGGAAACTACTAGATGTCTGAAGGACTGAAGCAGATGATTTACAGGAAATCCCAACTCAACATTAAGGGGAAAAATTAGTTTCCACCACGAGGGCACTCAAACACTGGGCTTAGGGCCAGAGAGGTGGTACACTCTCCATCAGGTCTTGAACAGCCAGATCTAGGTCGGGTTCAGACCAGAGACCTTCAAAAGGTCCCTTCCTGCCTAAATTATGCTATGATTTTATGTAATTAATTTCTGGGACACATGCTGTAACAAAAAAAAACCCACAAAAAATAACACAGTGCTCAGTCTGGGATGAAGCAGATGTGTGCCCAACTGACCACCTATCAGTGGATTAAAGGGAACTTAAGTGTACAGTAGGAGAAATTAATTTCTGTGTTTTGTTAGAACTGTGAGAAAGGGCAAAGAACATGCCTATGTGGTACATATGGCTATATTTAAAGCTCTTATCTACAAGGAGAGTTACCCTCACTGAGGATTAAGCCTTTGGGAAGCTTGAACTTTTCATAAAAAAACATTTACGTTACCACAGTTATTAAAAGGGCTTGTGGAAAATTTATGGAGAAATCCCTGTACCAACAACTGCAGTCTGTTTTGACAGCCCTAAAGAAACTAGCAAAGGTGGAATTTTACTGACTTTGATAAAATCTTAAGAAAGTGACTGAAACCATTCAAAGCCTTTAAAAAATTGTACTTAAAAAGTGATAAAATTAAAAGCTTCAACAGTCACACAGAGCAGGAGATACAACAGCAGCCCTTCAAGAAATTAAAATCCACTCCACAGAAATGAAAGCATGTTTGGATGTGTCCTGATTCCCAATTCCACTTCCTGTCCCTCACTCGATAAGCCATGCTAGTGGAGAAACGCACACCATCTACTACTGTAAATTGTGCCATTTCTCACTTCTTGGGAAGGGGAAAACAAAAAGCCAGCAGCATGTATTGCATTGGCTACATATCTAAGTCAGTCAGTTCAGAAAGGTCAAGAGACTAATGGGGTCAGCATGGTTAAAGCACCCTGGCTTCTGCTGCCATCAGGATGGTATCCAGCTGCTCATGACTTCCCTGTTGCTCCCCAGGACAAGCAGATACCTCTATTGAGCTGCACTGATTAGTACTCCCTTTCATGCAACTCCAGATTGAGGCTCCAGCTGATGCGTCCACTGCAAGATATGTGCCACCCAGTGACTCCTTTTTGCTCACTTCCAATTAGGAGCCAGGGGAAAAAAAAAAAAAAAAAAAAAAGTGGAAGGACAACAAAAGCTCTTCAGAGCTATTCTGAAAGGAAACCACGTAGACAGACACCAAGGTCTTGCCCTACCAAGCTGATGTATTTCATTTTTAAGCCTGCTGTCAAGAGGTCTTGACATCTGTAAAAGAAATCACAGATGCCAAGGCAAGCAGAAGCCAGGTAAGCAGATGTATTGTGGAAGCAGGGAGCAGGAATATTTGCTCTTGCAGCCATGTCATATTTTCCCTTTATTTTCCCCAGAACATGCAAGATAGCCCAGGAGTATGGCCAAGTGGCTCTGTTCTCAAAGCCAGACTGCTCAGATGGCCAAGATGTTCCCCTCCAGCCCTGGACTGGCCACCATAGAAGAAACCAGGGAGAGCTCTGAATATGGCAGGGGATGCAAGGGAAGAGCACGAGCTTATCTTACTTCCCAACATGGCTTCACCATGCTCACCAGGCATCTGGGAATCCTGGATTGCCAGATCTTTGCTAAGATGGGCACTTTCTCCATCATGTATAACACTTACCCTAGCAGCATCTGGAGACTTGAACCCATTGCATTAGGCAACATACAGCAGTTAGAGTTACTACCCATGCTGTCAGCTCTAGAGAGTTTTGCTGCTTTTATTAGCATGTAATTGAAGTGTCAAACTGATATTGGTACAATCGCTTTGTGATGTCTTAGTTTGCTAATTATGTATCCTGGCCTCTGGTGTGGATATCCAAAGGTGATGCTGGAATAGCTAGACCAGCAACCATTCCCTTTTCTGCAGGGCACATTTGAGATGTGAACGTACTGGCAAAAGCAGTTATTTCTGTGACAGCTGCACTACTTCTTTAAGTTAGTGATGTTATATTCGCAAGGGTATAAATTACATCTACAGAAGAGAGCCTAACCAGCTAGGAATGTTACTTTTCCACTTCTCCAAGCAACGTAGCTGTGAAGACATCTCCCCATACAACCTGGGCTTGCAACTTAACACTATAATACCTTAAAAAATAACAACCACTGCTCCTTTACTGACAGTTACTTAGGTATAACTACTCCAACATCTAAGCCTCAGGACTCACGTCTCTAATGAAAGAAAGCACAAAAATAAATATACTTGGGGAAGGTGGGAATGAAGAACAAGGGCAGTAAAGATGATTTTAAAACCTAAAGCTAATCATAAAAAAAAAAAAAAGAAATTTTAGGTCTTCTCTCCAGATGATCTCTCTGCCCATGTCTATACATTTATGTCTAGTGTTTGTATCTTTTCCATCTCCCTTGACACCAGGTAGTGCAACAGACTGGCCATCAAGTAACAAATAGGAACTGAATTGCTTCAGTGGGTTTAATACAGAATGTAAAACCTGAAAAGGTTTATGCTTTTGTGTTTAGTTTTGCGTGGTTTCCTGAAGATGGAACGGGTCACCTAATTCTACAGGCTCAACCCCCTCTGCCCAACAAAGCTAACACTCAACTGGACTTGCTCTGTACAAAACACGTGAGGAGAGAAGAAGGTGAAGGCTATAAAGAAAGTGGTTGAAGTCAGCAACAGGGCGAAGCATGCACTCAGATCATCTCCCAACCTGATCACAGACTAACTAAATTCCTTATGTCCCTCCTCTGGAAGATGCAGCTGATAGCACCTTTTCTACCCTTATCAAGATATCAGAAGATGACGTGTGCTCAGTGTTTAGAGCTTCTCAGGTGGAACGAACATGCAGTGCTACAGACCCTAAATGTCAGCACAGTCAGTGTGAATGTTTCATCTCTCTAGGGTTTACCACCTTAAAAAGCAGAAGCTGAAGTTTTCACAGCTCTGGTGCCTGGGAGACAAACCCACTCATATTTTACCTCCTAAATAAAATGCTTAGTTTATAAAGGTGCTTTCTTTCCTCTATGAAGGGATGTCTCATGTTTAAAATAAAGGTTTGAAACCACTGGGCATTCAAAAAGGCAACTTTATGATGTTCCTATCAATCTGATTGTCAGACATTCATCCACCTGAGCCAAGGTCTCATCTTCACCACAGCATCACCAGTTGTTTGTAGGTGCTACAAGCTTTCACATGTGGCTAGATAAGATAGGGTCCTTCATAAGGACAACTCTGACAGATTCATTTAGAAGTTTAATGCTTTTTAAAGACATCTCAGAGGTAGACAGCAGAAGGCTCTCATCTCCCCAGACTTGTTTAACCCCATGCTTGGTTACAGGATACAACTGGTTTCTTCTAAGGCAGAAAAAACACACATAAATACCAGAGAGCAAAGACTACTTGTTCCAGTGCAGCTGTCTACAACAGCACTTTTCACTTGCAAACATCTGGCAGCATGGAATGATCATTCTTCACATCAAGTGACCTAACACCATTTGCATGCTACCAGTGCACACCAAGTGCGCATGCATGCTGTTTCTTACGGAAGCTAGAAGGGCCCTGGGAAATGGTTGTTCTGGATTCAATTTAACCAAAGCTGTCAGAAGTTATTTAGCACAGAGAAGCCATAACTGTAAATGCCTGTAAACAACTGGAATTAAGAAAGATACTTGTCAGGGGAGCAGAGGAGACCTTTAAGGAACAGAAAACCCAGCTGGAATTCCAGCTAAGGCACAAGAACCTCACCTGAAGCACCTGGGCTTTGACAAGCCTGCCTGCACTGCTTTTCAGTTGTAAGCCTGTTTATTTGCACTACATGGACTCTTCTCCCTTTCAGGACAGAAAACCTGTGTTCACATATACAGAAGGAAATCAGCAGGAAGAATACAATGGCAGTCCACATCTTCACAGTTGGCCTTGCAGGGAGTTTTCTCTTCCCAGGAGCAACTCTTTCTTATATCACTTTCAGATCCACTGCAATATACCTGTTAAAAAAAAAAAAAAAAAGAAAAAAGAAAATGGTCAATTTATATCAAGAGTGTTCTACTAAACACAATCCTATCAGCAGGAATGGAAAGAAAAATGTAGAAAAAGCAGGCAAGTATCATTACACACAACATACAGGCAATGACGCAGAGGCAGGAAGAGAAAAGACCACTCCCAAATTCATGGAGAGGCTCTTTCTTTGGAAAGGGTACTTTGTTCTTCTTCCCTTAGGCCCCAACAAAGAACAGCTGAAGTCAAAAGCCACATGTACAAAGCCAAACTCAAAGCCCACAGGCGTAGGGCACCACAGAGATGATGCCTTTTGACTCACTCTGGGACCCTTAATGTTGTTCCCAGGCTCAGCAGAAGGGTTTGCACCAGCTTGAGCACACTGATATTATGGGGAACTATAGTCCTGGCCCTGCCTTTACACCAAGTCAGTCAAAACCAAGCATCAACTTGAGCTGATTCCTGCTTTGATTTTCCTGCTCGTTGCAAAAAGCTAAAAGAAACTTTGATTGAAATATTGGCTTTTGCTTGTTTTCAAGTCTTCCAAGACATTACACAGATGCATCAGCTGTTACTGAAGAAGATTCACACCCACAGTAAGCCTTCGTTTCCCCACATAAAACAATAAATAGACAATGTCTTTTCTTCATTACAAATGCACACATGAGAGACTGTCCCAATGGATGGGCTCTCATCCTTGAAGTCACTGGAGCAGCTCTCAATGACTTCAGAGCAGATCATCAGCTTCTTCCTGGATTTACCCTCCTGTTTCCAAGACTTTTTAAAGCTTTATATGAGCTTCCAAACAGTTCAGCCTGAACCAGACCCTCTTACTGAACCAGACCCTGACTTACTCTGAACCCAGAGTAAGTCTCTTCCCTAATTAGTTATAAATGGCGACCCTCTTCCTCATCACTGAAGCAAGCTTTAGTCCTCATCCTGCAGTTAGGAAAAGAAATGTCACAGCCTTCAAAGAGTGTTGAGATTCAACTTTGCGTGACATCTCAGAGGTTATGTGACGACTGCAGTTGAAGATGCAAAGGCAGTTCACAACACAGAACGAGCAGCATGTGTGAATGGTATAAATAGCATAGTGAAAAACATCCAAGAGTCATCAGTAACACACATAAGACCCTGATTTAGCCATCCATGGAAGAATTTTCACCCTGAGCTCTCAACTCCAGTCCCAACCATGCTTGTGAATTGAGCATTGAGTAAGAACCTTTTTTTCTTCCAAGAAAGCCCAAGATAACATTTATTAGCTTTGACTCCCAGATTGCAACATTTTGATACTTCATACCACGAAACTTTTGTTTCCAAATTTTCCTCCTTACTCTATGTCCTAAAGCCCTGAACAGGATAACAGAGTTTTAGTCTCAAAACCACTCTGCCTTCAAAAGGGTGAAATAAAAACAGCTACCCCAGGCTTCACAAAGGACACACAACATACAGATCCACACTGGACTATCAAAGAGTCTGTCCTGGTTTCAGATGGGATAGAGTTAATTTTCTTCCTAGTAGCTGCTATAGTGCTGTGTTTTGGATTTAGGATGAGAATAATGTTGATAACATACTGGTGTTTTAGTTGTTGCTAAGTAGTGTTTATACTAGTCAAGGACTTTTCAGCTTCCCATGCTCTGTCAGGTGCACAAGAAGCTGGGAGGAAGCACAGCCAGGACAGCTGACCCAGACTGGCCAAAGGGCTATTCCATACCATATGACATCATGCTCAGTATATAAGCTGGGGGAGCTGGCCGCAGGGCAGCGATTGATGCTTGGGGATGAACTGGGCATTTGTCGGCGGGTGGTGAGCAATTGTATAGTGTATCACTTGCTTTGTATATTTATTATTGTATTATTATTATTATTATTATTGCTACTACTATTACTACTATTCTATTTTATTTTATTTAAATTATTAAAAACTGTTCTTATCTCAATGCACGAGTTTTCTCACTTTTACCCTTCCAATTCTCTCCCCCATCCCACCGGGGAGGGAGGAGTGAGCGAGCAGCTGGGTGGTGCTTAGTTGCTGGCTGGGGTTAAATCATGACAGAGTCAAAGATGAGGACAAAACTTGATACTAAAATGCAGTGCCTCAAATTCAGCATCCCTAGTCACCCTGCAAGTTCCCTAATGAACTCAAAGCCTCCTTCCTACCCTTTTATTTATTCTAATAAAAAGACTTATTTTGCCTGTTGAAAATAGATGGAGCATTTCTACATCTTCTGCTCTCCCAGAGAGCAGAGGAGCCCAAAAGGACCAGACTGTAGGGTACTTGCACCACTGACCTTAGCTCATACACTCCTCTGCAGCTGGAGGAGTGTATGAGCTGGAGAACCCTGGAGTAAGTGTGCACAGCATCACACTCATTTTGTGCGAGCAGGTTTCTCACTGCAGCCAAAAGTTCATGCCTGGATGACCATCATGGATGACCATCCCACCTGGCAGCTGGAAATAGATTTCTAAGTCTGACCTGGCAATAGAAGTACTGGCAGAGAAAGGCAGCTCACCAGCCCCATCTAGTACTGCATACAGAGACTGCGCCTGGTGTCCAGCCAGCACCAGCTTTGCTGGGGTCTCTCTCCCATTTCACGCTGGGCATGCACAGCGCAGACTGACTTTGCTCATTCCTTCTCATCACTTGCTCTTCCAAGCGCACCTTAGCAGGAGTTGAAAGAATCAGCGCAGGAGAGGAGATGACCTGTGCGATACACAACCGCAGCCCCCGCAACATGGTATACAGGCATCGGCTGCTCAGGAAAGCAGCCCCACGTTTTTGGCAGGGAATTGGTAATATGAATTTGTGTTATTCAGCCAAGATAACTTCAATACTTTTCCCATTCTTCTGAATTACAAGGCACTTCCGCAAGTATGCCTTAGCCTTTAGCTAAGCCTCTTGCTGTCACTCTTAGCGTATGCTGTAGTTTTATCATTGAAAACTCCAGTTGACAAGACTGGGAGCAAGAGGGGAAGCATGGGAAGATCTGAAATACTCTGCCCACAAGAGATTTTCCTAGAGCAGACAAATCCTTATTGCTGACAGACAGCAAAAGTTTGCTTTAAACTCTGAATCCTTCAACTTAAAGCAAGCAATTTGGGTTCCTTCACAGACACTGTAAGTACTTCACCAAGACACTCGGAGCACTTTTTATCAACCTGCACTCCCACCACATTATGCAGAAATAAGTGCACTTTTTGTAAAGTTCACAGGTCACAGGCAGAGATTCAGCAAGCAGTATCTGACCCACAGAAAAAAAGAAAAAAATACATCATTAAGGGTAAATTTTACATTTCAAAGAGTCCAGCTTATGTTTGCTGTTCCTTTTCAAGGTAAAAGGCTTACAAAAAGCAATATTTTATAGCCTAAGAAGTGAACCTGAGAATGAATTGGCTGTGCAATAATGTATGCATGTACTGTTTTAAAGAAAATAGTAAAGAATAACAGCAATGAATACAAACACAGAGCACTCTCTTATAGGGTTTTTTTCCCCTACCTTTACTAATACCTTTGTAGTTATACTAACCAAACCTCAAAGAATAAACATCTTACATTGCATTTTGGAAATGCAGATATAGCAGGATTATATCTATGCATAAATACTATAATTATTATTATTATAGTTAAAATCTCAGTCTTTTAGAACAAAAAATTATCTTAATTAATCTCAACTGACCCAAGAACTACATATATTTGTAAGATCAAATGTTAATCACACTCAGTGTCTAGAAGCTGTTGCATTAACGCAGCTGTCTGTCCCCTATGCACAGAGATGCTTTGTATCCCCAACCACATTAACCCACCAGAAGTCCTTCCCATCACAGCTGACTTTGGTCCCACTTGACTGCGACAGCTCCAGAGGAAAGCAAAATCCTAGTAAATGCCTCTCACCTCTTCCAAAGCACCTGGCAGCCTTTCTGGATTAGGCCAGCACCGGCTAGGGGGGACACGTCGAGCTCAGACACAAGAGGTTTGTCTCCCCTTTCTCTCTCACTAAACATGGTCTCCTCAGGGGCCAACTGATAATCCCTCCCCCAAGGTGCTCAATACAAACTTACAAGCTTAAAATAATTTTAAATGTTCTTTAGCCAATTTTAAAAATTCCTTTACGAATTGCAGAGTGAGTGTGTGAAGTAGACAAAAACAATACACAGACTGTAATTACAGCAGACAGGCAAACAGCTGATTTTTAAGTCCAGCGAGGGGATAACGAGATGCAGTCGCACCTTAATGCCATCCAGATGATGCTTGAGATATTGTATTAAATATCAGAACCTCCAGCTAGGGGTTTGGGGTTTTTTTTGCCTCTTCCACCTTAGCACAATCCCATACGTCCAGAACAAGAGTCGAAATTACTTGCAGATCACCTTTCCCAACTTAACAACTGCTTTTTATAATTAAAAGCAATAAGCTTTATTTCTGCCTTCCCATCACACCTCTAGCCAGTCCCACATGGCTCCATTTGTACTCAGAGACCCCACTGAGTGCCCACTCTGCACACCTACATCCCAGAAAAGGACCAGCTAAAGCTTCTTCTCCAGATCATGTTGCTCCCCAGAAGAAACCATTCTCTGTTGGAGACAACACAAAGGAAGAGATGAACGCTACTGTTCCCATCAGAAGTAATTTCGAGAAATCAGGGCAAAATTCACTCTTTAAGCACTACCTTCTCCATCTGTAGAGCATCCCCAAGGAAATTAAAAGTCAAACTAAACCACAAAAGACAGCAACAAATAAAATCTGGGAAAGGACTACACTCTGAAAAGTGCAAAGTTTACTTTTACCATCTGTGGCTATAACTCAGCAGGGAACAAGCATGCTGGAAAACCAAAATAACTTTGAGTCAACAACTGAATGACTGATGACTTTGCAATGTACACACACACACCCAGAGGGCATTGCCGGCTGGGTTTCAGAAGCGTTCCTCCCTTCTTGCTGATCTCCCTGTGCTCGAGCCAAGGAATTTGTGCAAAAAAAAAATTCAAAGTATTATTTCAAAAAACATTGGTTGGGGTGATGTTGCAAGAGCAGAGTGAAGACTTTGGAATATAAACCCCTTGCCTCCATGCCCTCCCAGCTAGCCTCAGTTGCTCCTGGTTAAGCAGCTGCAAGGTGCATGCAGTGACTGTACCAAGGCAAAAGGAGAGATGTAGAACAAGACAAAAAAAACGTGGAAAGGAGGAGTGTGCATGCTAGAGATCACAGGTACAAAGTAAGCAAAGCATTTAGGGCAACATGTGCTCCTTTGAGCTGTCATCGAAGAGCAGCAGACACTGCCCCAAAATTCATACTTACAAGCGTGCATGGACTAGGCATGAAATAAGATCAAAGAGCTGCAAAGAAATCTTCTATTCCCAGTATAACAATAAAGCAGGGAAGACAAGGGTGGAATACCTTTTACAGACAACGATGCTACTCTCCCATCAAACTGAGAAGACATAAGGCCTGGTTTCAACTTGCAAATGCTGCTAAGCACTTCGTGTGTTGTCAGCTCTCAAAACAAGTGCTATATTTCACTCTTTAGAAAAACAAAATTAAATCAGATTTTGCTAAGGGAAGACAAGCACATCTCATTTTCTGAATTGAGGCTAGAATGCAGGAGGCAGGGAAACTGTGCTGCAATCTTGAGAAGCATTTGGCTTACCAAGCTTATCTCCAAGGCTGAAGTTGCACATGTGGATAGGTCTGGAGACAGAAGGGGCAGCACCAAGGAACATGAGGCTGACCCACTGTCAGCTGAACATGACCATATCAGGTTACATCATTCTCTGAACAGCAGCTTTAGAACCATTAAGTTCCTTTGGCTCTCAAAGAAAGTTAATGACAAGTTACAAAGCTGTTTCTACAAAATGTCACGTGCTATCAACAATGAAGGACACACTGAACAGAGGTTGTGAAGCAGAAAAGTATTAGAGATCACAGGGGAGGAAATGCATTACTAAGTTCCTGATCTGGACACAGTTCCTTTGACTTCCCAAGATGCCTGCACAGCGTGAAGCGTTCCCACTTCCTTAGAAAACCCAGGATACAATGGTCAAAGGTCCATTTTCTGTCCCAATACAGGCTCTCCATGCCCCCACCATTTTCAGCATTAACAAAATGCTCCTCTGGGAGGATGAATGATGTGGGATGTGCACAGTTGATACTTTCAGAGGGAGTTTTGAAGGAAAATGTGCCTAGAAATCACTGAGTGTCATCTCATGGATACATCAGCCAGGCTAGAATGGTGACCAGCAAGCTGGGTCTGATAAACACCTGGGGCTGACATGAGGCCAGCAGAGCATTCGAGGCTGATCTGCTGCAACAGTAGGACAGAAGTTACACGTGCTCCGAGATGTGATTCAGAGAAGAAACATTGCCAGCTCAGGTCCAGAAGAACATCACTTATGTTCCTTCTCCTACCGCATAACTTCTTCAGAGCGTAACACTGCACAGCTGGCCATGTATTATGGAAGAGCTGGCACATCCTTCCACATTAACAGGCACACTCCTCACTGCAGCAGGCAGAATAGGGTATTGGATGGACATCAGTTTGGTCTTCTGCTGCCCTTTCTGATGTTCCTCCTTACACATGTCCACAAAAAAAAATTTTAAAAAAAGCCAAAAAGTCCACACAGACTGCATCACACTGGAATCTGATAAGAACAACAGCCCAATAAGCAAAAACATTTTAATTAGGCAGCCATAAAGTTATACATCTTCTCCTCCCCTAAATATGAACCACCTCCTTCAGTTTGTAGTGCAGTCCCCATCTATGGCTGAATCTCCCATCAACCTGCACAACACACACCCCACAGGAAAGGTGACTATGAGCCTACAGCAGCATCTATCAGCTTCAGAGAATAAGCCAGAAGATGCCAATAGCTGCAAACAATGAAGTTAAAAGAACAGAGACAGCATCCTTCCTCAGTGCACCCAACACACCCTCTAGATTCACATTTGACCAACTTAGATGGGAGTTATTAAGCCAGAAAGCAAGGAATAATCCAATGTCACTGAGCAGACAGCCTCTGAGAAGGCTGCTGCATCATCTGGAAGACTGGTGTGGAAATGGTGCTTTTTAAAAGAAGTTTGCAGCTGCTAAAGTATTTCTCCAGCTGCCACATATTACTCTGCAAGAAAATCCATTCTTCTGCTCGTAAATGGCCAAAGATAATAGATCAGGACTTTCAAGATGCTCTGCATGAACAAAACAAACACCTTAAAGTGTCTTTCAAAGAGGTGTAACGCCAAGTTTTGCTGAGAAACTCTGCAATCACACTTGGACTTGGCCAACACATGAAACTTTCACAAGAATAAAGCACTTCAGGCTCCATGCTGACAAAGGCACATTATGCTACACAAGGCCAAGGCTGTGTAAAGCTCACGAGGAACAGCATCTCTGCAAGGTCAACACCACCTCACTCCCACAAAAGGAATGGAAAGCCATTCCTTGGTGGATTAATTGCAGGCTCTGAACAGCAGACCTCATTCACGCAGATACTAAAGTGCTGTTTCCTTCAGGTTCAAGATTTTCAGCAACTTGCTCAATCTTCCCTTCCCTACCAGGAACCCAGAGAGGAAGGAGGTTTTAGTGGTTAGAGCCCATGTCTGACAGTGCCACAACCTGAGCTCAGGCTCCTTCCCCCTTCCAGCTAGCTTCCTGTGGATGTGAATCCATAGCCCTGCATCACTATCTTTGGCACATTTAGCAGCAGTGGTTTTTGTGGGTGTTTTCTTTTTGGTTAGTTTTGTTTTGAATATTACCAGCTTTACCCATCTCCATCTTTCTGTGCCTCGGTTCCCAACCCGTATTCCTCTCTCTGGGCACAAGGCAGAGAGCTTATGCATTTGTTACCCCACTAACGAGGACAGCCCACGCTGGCACCATTCATGGCTATCACCCTTCACCTCTGAGAAAATAAATGTTAAAGCCTAAAATCCCCAAACCAGCATCACCCATCCATCACCCTTTCTCACCCATATTAGTGCCATGTTCTGCAGTTCAGATGGTGAGAAGTACTACTCAGCAGGACACTTTTCCTGTGAAAAATGACCAGACAGCTGGTTTTGGAATATCTGAAACAATCCAGTTTTAATATGAAGAAAAATGAACTGCTAAAGGCTAACTGCATAAAGCTGTGACTGGACAATAAATCTGTCAACAAAAATACCTCCAAGCAATAAAAATAAGCAATAAAAATGTGCTCAACTGCAACCTTCCCTGGTCTGATCTGCACCCAAAGCAGCTAGCAAATTTTCAGACATGCTGTTGTCTCATGGGAACAGGAGAGCATATGCAGGGCATCTCATATCATGTGTTTCAAATTAAACAGCTTTCAACAAGACCCTCAAAGGAACCATCCCAGTGGGCTCCCACATGAACTCTGCAGCCATCAAGCTAATACAGAGCAAACGAGATCAAGAAGGGTAAAAGGCAAGCTCTGGATTTTCATTTCTCTAAGTGCCCGCAGAAGCAGGTACTCCACAGCATGGGTGCTTCATGCTTGCTGAGAGATGGCATTAGAAGCTAGAACCAGCACAGTGTACGTGCACAGGAATAAATTGTGTCTGAGGTGCTATTAAATTCAAAACTGCCAAGCCTGGAGCTAACAGACTTAAACAAGCAGCAACTTCAGCCTGAAGGTACAATTAACCAAGTGTTACTTCTGGAGCAAATAGAACTGCCAATGTGTTAAAGTCTGGTCACCCACTCACCTCCTGCCCTGCAGAATTTTACCGCAGTTGACAATTTTCTGGCAATACAGGTCAAGTTAAATTTCACTGAAGTTGATTGATAGCTTCAATGCTATCTTTCACTCCAGATATTTTTGAGACATCATTATGCTCCTCTATAGGTTCATGTAGCTGTAATACTAATTTTAGGCGTGTAGAAACAGAGGACATGTCTCCATCCAGAACACAAGGTTCTGCAAGTTTGCTCAGGAATTTAAGCCTATGCATGGTTTTCAGCAGGGTTATGCACAGCAGTGATGGCACCCTATGTTATAAAAGCATCAGGCAATACTGTGCAGAGCTCAGAAATAGAGAAGAAAGTTCAGACAGCCTGGAAACAGCCAAAACATGGTTCCAGTGCAACAACTGAAGGGGAACTTCTGCTCAGTGCTAAAAGAATTGGAAGGAAAGAAAGCATTTTTGGCTATTTCTCCTTTCTGCAAGGAATCTTTGTGCATATCCTGAAATACAGAGAATTAAAAAAAAAAATCAAAAAAAAAAATCAAAAGATACGTGCCTTCACCTCCGGTTATCCTCACGAGCAAAACAATCTGAAGGCTCCTAGATTATAGGAGGTTTCTTCTTTTTAAACTAACAACTCTGGTTAAAAAACAAAGGTAGCTTTATATGGAAGGCCTGCCAGGTCAGATGCAGCAAAAAGACATTCCAGCTTATCACAACACAGTATGATACTCGAGAGCTTTTCACCATATATACGTTAGCACAAATCAAAAGATTCTTCCCAAACTTTCCAAGCCAGGAACACATTTATAGCAATACCAAATGAAGGTTGCTGGCACATGCCTCCCTGCTTTGTGATTTTGACAGCTTGAAAGATGTGGAAATCACAGGGCAGGGTGGGTGTGGGAACTTAGCCAAGTCTATTTTCTCCAAACAAAGAGAGAATCAAATGCACCAGCAGCTCTCCTCATCCTTGCTGGCCTTTCCTGTGGTAGATTCTTCATAGCCAGTAAGTCTTCAAGTCATGCACCAACCTGAATTTAAACCTATGGGTCATCAGAACCCAGAGGAAAAACATCCTTCCCTCTCCTTATTCTCATGGATGTCTATGGCTGCCAAGGCAGCATCTGTAGAAGTGCTTCAGCCCAGCTCTTGGGTCTCTTGTCTCCTATGCGACAACAGGGCAGCAGCTGTGCTCTCCTACCTCGTTCTAGGTTCCTTCTTTTCAGTTTCACAGGAACTCATTTAAGTTTTGAGTCCTGATGCTGTTTAACAGGTCAAAGTAAAATAAGCTTGGTTTGAGCTCCTCAAAGGTTTTCCAGTACAAATGGCTTTGTATAAAGAGCCCTTGATTCATGGAAGAGGAAATGCACAGGCAGCAGCAGGTTCTTCTGAACATTTCTGAGCTCAATATGGAAGGTCTATCTATCTGTCTGCTGCTGACGCTGCTAACGAGGACTCCAAAACTCTTCCATAGGGTTACCTGAATACCATGGGCATCTACAGACAGTCAGTAGAGCAGGTCACCAAGAGAGATTACGACTACCACAAACATCAGTTTAACTTATATCAAAGACATGGAAGTGAAAAACTGCATGTTTTCGCATAATCTCTCTCGTGTTCTGTATTTTACTGGACAGATGGGGTCCAAATACAGATATTTTCTGAAGCACTCTTGGATGCCTCTGTGCTTATCTCTGTCTTCAATTTTTGCTCAGCAATACAGCAACAGAATATTGAAAAAACAAAGTTGAAACCTCTCTCTCAACTTGTAACATGTGAACTTGAAACAAAAGAAAGAGGTTATTCTTACTCCTCTGGAAGTTGTGACCTAAAAGCAGCAGCACAGACGGAACCCATTAGAAATTTCTGGCTACTGATTGTATGCCAAAGATGCTCTGATCATCTAACAAGGAGAA
Organism: Theristicus caerulescens; assembly: GCA_020745775.1. NCBI lineage: Eukaryota > Metazoa > Chordata > Aves > Pelecaniformes > Threskiornithidae > Theristicus > Theristicus caerulescens. Next base: position 21,223,602 of record CM036564.1, on the reverse strand, counting down.
CAGAGAACTAGAAAAGCCAAAATACCAACAAGATCAGCCCACCTGGTCCAAAGATGAGCTCAGCATACACTAATTATCTATCTAAGTCAAGAGACTGCCTGGGGGAGGTTGTCCAAGCACAGACAACAAAAACAAGGATAAGGACAAACATGTGAAAGCCACACTACAAGTAGTAACTCTTACCGCTCACTTCAATACACTGAATGGTGTTTTAAAGGCTTTGGCTCCAACATAATCCAATACAAACCTGTCTGATATCATTAGATTGCAGCAGAACACCATTACAGGTCAGCAATGAACAGGTGGAACAGGCTGTGATTGAATGAAATAACATACAAAACAAAAGATATGCCAAGAATTAAATAATTCACACTTGAATTAACATGCATGTCCTGCCTACCAAACCCCACCTTTTGCTCCAAATCCAGTTTGCTGCTAGAGTCTCTGTAAGCCTGGAATGAGAAAAGGCTATAAATACAGAAGAGCGAGGACCCAGGTGGCCAGCACTGAGGTACAACACTTCTTCAGCTTCATCCTTTGAAGCAAGTTTAGGATCCTTAGAACTAGACATCAGACAAACGAGTCCAACATGCCAGCTGGAGAGTCCCATCGGCTGGTTGGAGGGGCCTCCCACCCATAAACCCACCCCCACCCTCTCAGCTGCTCTTGCTCCTGCTAGAGACTGTTCAACTACTCACAAAGCAGTGGTAAATCACACCAGTAAACTGCATCAGTTTAGAGCTAGGTACACAAGGTGAACTGGCACCAATTCTGCCTTCCTTGAATGCTGCAATTTGTAGTAAACCAAGAACTGCCCCATAAGCAGCAGTCATCCATGAAGAAGGACAGGAAACTCAGAGTGGCATAATACATGCTCTGGCATGATAATTGTCAACTACTAGGAAATGTATTTGCCTCTTAAAATCATCCAGAAACCTGAAAGTTTCCAAAGGAGATCAGAGAAAACTCAGAACTATCTTTTAAGTGACTGCATGGGTCAGAGGACCAGCAGTCTCCTCTTCTCTTCAGGTTCCCTCTCTATTCTGGGTCAGTTTAGTGGAGAACAAGCATATTCTCAGGACTTGAGGGAGAAGTGTCCTTTGTGGAAGGCTGTGGCCATCTCCATAAGAAGCTGGAAGAGCAACTTCCCAAGTTGTCTCTGATAAATCTAATCCCAATGCTCACTTCCAAAAGGCCAAAACTTAAAGAGGCAGAGAAAGCTAGTTCCTCTAGCCTTAAAACATGGTTGGGCACAAGGTGCCCTGGCAAGGCAATATGAAGGAAGATTGCAACTGATGCCAGGTTTTCACCTTCTTCGTTAACAACTGGTGGACATCAGGTTTCAGCAGTATGAAGCCACCAACTTTGAAACATAAACAAACAACAAAAAGAAAGAACATTTCCACTGGATGTTGGGCACCAAGCTTCAGCTCTTCTAGCTCTCCTCTGTAATTCCAAGGTTTACCTCCCCCTCCCGCAAACTCTGAAGCACCTAAAAGAGGTACTTTGGCTTTTCACACAGAAATCTGTCTTTAGGCTCATAAAGGCAAGAGCCAACACAGCAAATCTCAATCTAGCAAGGATTATGTCTCACAAAACCTGTCACGGTACTAAAAAAAGGTTTTAATGGAGAAAAGACTTGGTGTGCTCCACTTTATGGAAGAATCAGCTCCAACTGGGACACTGTGACAGTACCTCTCTGAGACCAGAAGCTGTGACCGAGTTGCACGTCTCGTTATCTAGCATTGTTAGCCTGTACCTAAAGCTAGCAATAAGCTTTAGTTATCACCAACGAAACATTTGCACAACCTGTTCTTGGCTACAGAACATTTATGTATTTAGCAAAAGCATGAGATAACCTGAAAACACAGCTCTAAGCCTGACAACATTGTATCAGACACCTTTTCATCAGCAGTAAGTACCTAAATTATTATCCTAATGTCCATGAGGACTTTAGAAGGCAGAGTGCAGATAGTATTTAGGTGAACCACCATGGAGAAGAAGGGTTCTCCATCAGAAGAGGCTCTGCTCCAAGTCCAGGGTCCCAGTTCAGAGCGACGATGCCACAGACACACAGGGAGCATGAGCTTCAGCAGGGCAAGGAGACACCATCTCCCCCTACCAGCTGCATCTCAAACAATGCAAGCACCCACAGGAGGGTTTAACAAAGCTATTATAACAGCTCACATTTTAAACTCACTAATTTTCCTGAGACCCTGACTGTAACTGAAGGCAAGTACTTTTAGCATTCAGTGGAAGGATCTTCATGAGTTTTATGTGCAAGTGTGGAGAAATTAAAGGCTTCCTCTGCCCTAGAAAGCAGCACTTCTGCCTCCACTAGCTTCCCAGCAAAATCCAGCTTCTGTCTCAGCACTCAGCTTCTTGGGCCTCTGAGCCACTTCACAGGAGGGCACTTTCACTCCAATTGCCTGAAACTGTATCATGAGGTAAATCTGCGCAAGCAGATAATGGAGCAGAAAAAAGTGCCCTGCAGTGAGGATTAGATGTTCACAGCATGGGTTGGGGTTTTTTAGGGTTGGTTTTGGGTTTGAAGCATGTATTTTAACTCCAGAAGGAACTTCTGCAGGTGTAATCTTACCGATTTCAATACGGTGCTGCAAACAAATTTGTCCCAAGACATGCAATAACCTAAGAGCTTATTTAGCAGAAGGGTTTGCAGTTTTCCGTCAACTCCCAGGGGACAGCTTGCCCACTCCACAGTTTGCATTACATCTGTTTCCACTTTCAGAGGGATCAAAGACCAAGTGGAGAACATACCACCCAGAAAGAACTGCTTGCTAATATTGCCAAAACCTGCGGGGGGGGGGGGGGGGGGGGAAGGCAACTAAACCCCACAAAACCCCCCACCTCACCACCATTTTATGTTTATATTTTATTCTAAAACTCTCTTTCATTCAGATATTCCTTATGAGGATGGGTCATCAGCACTGGAAATCCACTTCTGTTACAGCTGTTTATTCACTGAATGGATTTCATTGCATCATCACATAGCCAGCTTCTCGACATTACAAGATTTTCAAAGCCTAGAAATCCTTGTTCCCTTTGCAACGGAGAGAAAAGCAACAAATCTATGAATTCACCAGATCCAGTCAAAAGCTGTTTGCTAAATAGAAAACAAACCCAACTTCCGTGCTTTTGCTTTTCAAGTCAGCTGGTAACAAAAGCCATCTGCATTACAGCTTCATCCAGGCCATGTGCTTCTCAAAGTCAAGGAAGTATCCCTGAAGAACATTATCAGCTGTTTCCATGTCAGCATATCTGCCTTAGGCAGCAATTCTTCAAACACACAAAGCACGTGTTTAACTTTATATGTGAGAGTAAGTTTAGCAGAACTAGTAGAACCTGTGACCTAAATAAAATTAAGTCATGTAACCACTGGCAGGCTCATGATACTGCATTCCCCTACTGGCTTCATGGCCCAAAATGTGCCCACTAGAGTAAGGTATACCCCAGACGTCGTCAGTGATGCATTTCAGCCACAGCACATGCCTACCCCAGCCATCTCAGAGATGGTCACTACAGCCAGAACACATGGACCCTACCATATCTACAAGGCAAATATAAACTGTTGGCCATCCCTCGAAAAACACCATCATAGATGAAGATATAATTGTTCTTGGTGTCAATTATCGCCTTGCTTCATGGCTTCAGGAAGAGTCAACACAGCTTTTGTAGGAGGAAATTATCTTTCATATGTAAAAATCTTTGAGGCTATTCATTACACGTGGATTTGTATAAAGGTTTTTGGTGGTGGACCATTTCAAAGTTCTAATGCAAACTAAGATGCTGTTGGCTACAAAGAACAGCTTTTGCATGGACTGATAACTGATTAGAATAGGAAAGAGCAGAAAGAAGCCATAGGTTTTCATGAGGACAAGTGGCCACCAGTGAAGTGCCAGAGATCTGTGCTGGGACCTCTGCTATTCAATGCACACAAAAGATTTGAAGAGAAAAGGAATGGTGAGAGGATATTAGCTTTTAACTGAACTGCCAGAGGGTCTCATGATACCAAGTGTCAGGGGACGATGTCTCTATCCAACACTACTGATCACTGTTGAAGACAATACTATACTAGACAGACCTCTGCTTCTACCTCATGCAGATAGTCTCGTGCACTTAAGGTCCACTAACATGGCGCAGTAAGCTGACCGATGAACAAGTCCTACAGCTCTTATTGACCAAATGTCCACTGCACCTTTTTTAACAAAGGCCCAGAAGCAGTGGTGTGGACATACAGTTCAGATGACAAAGGCCAGAAGCTCTTCTAGAGACATGGGAACCTACACACCATGCAAACTAAGTTTATTTTGCACCAGGTAGCTTGGCCAGAGTTATGACTTCTGGTTAGACATTAAAGAAGCTCTCTGCACTATTTTCACAGAATCATAGAATCGTTTAGGTTCAGGAAGACCTTTAAGATCATCAAGTCCAACTGTTAACCTATCACTGCCAAGTCCACCACAGAATCACAGATTGGTTGAGGTTGGAAGGGACCTCTGGAGGTCATCTGGTCAAATCCTCCTGCTCAAGCAGAGCCATCTATGGCCAGTTGCCCAGGACCATGTCCAGATAGCTTTTGAGTATCTCCAAGGATGGAGACTCCACAACCTTCCTGGGCAACCTGTGCCAGGGCTCAGTCACCCTCACAGTGTGGAGGTGTTTCCTGATGTTCAGAGAGAAGCACAGGTGTTTCAGTTTGTGTCCATTGCCTCTGGTCCTATCACTGGGTACCACTGAAAAGAGCACTCTCCCTTCAGGTATTTATATACATTGATAAGATCCCCCTGAGCCTTCTCTTCTCCAGGCTGAGCCATCCCAGCTCTCTCAGCCTTCCCTCATAGAAGAGTTTCCCAGAACAGAAGTCATAACACCAATTCAAGAACAGAAGCCTCTACAAATGTAAAAATGAAGGACAGTTCATATAGACTGCACTAATGGCCATGTGATACGGCTTAATGCACCGTCAGGAAGAACTGTCACCTTCAAGGGCATATGCTCCACCTCACCATCAGGTGAGATGTGGTCTTCACTTACAGTTCTTGTTCCTAATGGAGCTCTGCATAGTAGTACCACATTGAGACAATGCAGGAGCTGCTGCTCTTGCAAACGAGGCCATTTCCAGGCATGGAAAGCATCTGAGATACATCAGGCTTAGCAATTCTACATCAGCCTAAGCAAATATTGTAAAGACACTACATCATCTGTATCACAAACCAAGGAAGATACTGTGACTATCCCACAAAAGCCTCACTATAAAAAGGAACTGGAAAGATTAAATAGGTTTTTGCACATTTTGTAAAGCTCTAGATAATCAGGATTCATTAACAAAAAGGACAAATGACAGAAAATGCTTGAGGAGGGAGCATGTTTGCTCTTTTCAAAGCTGGTCACAAGTTTTCACACTCAGACCAGCTGCTCATGCACTTTCCCAGCACTTTTCATCATGGTCATGAATGAGACATTTTCCAAACAAAATTTTTTAAAAAATGAAACCTGGTTATAGAATGTTTTCTTTTAAAGGAGGGAAGCACATTGCTCCTTTTTTAAACCTCATGAGGTCAAAAAGTGTCAGAAACCCACACGAAGATTCACAGAAGTTGCTGTGAAATCCTAGTGACAACATCACCTTTCCAGGTTAGCTAGGCTACAAACAGCTTTAGAAACAGGAAGAAATTATAACTTAAAAGAAAACTGGTCTCAGCAGGAAAAAAACCCTTGATCAGCACAGCTGAGAAAGGCAGAAAAAAATAAGCAATACTTATTGTTTATTACGCTAACAATTAGACTAACACCCATTTACTGTGGGTAGAGATCTAGGGAATAAATGCTCTTTGCTTGGACATGGAGAATTTCAACTTATCACTGAGCATTTCTCACCCATCAGAAACTCCCATCCTTAACCCCCTTAATAAGCCAATCTCCTGTTTATCTTACAGCAAAAAAATTAGAGAGCTTCTTTTCCACCATGCTCTCCTTTTTTAATTAGGTATGGGAACTTAAGTTCGGATGCTACTGCCAGCAACGCTGATGATGTAAAGTTTCATCAAAAGGATCTTTGCTGATACAAATACGCCAGCCCGATCTTTGCAACACCAGTCAGTTCATAGCACGATAGGGCATCAGTTCGAAAGAGCAGAGTGTAGGAAGATAGACCAACCCTCCCTTATCTCACAGGGTGGAAAAAGAGGTGTGAGAAGACTGAGCCATTTGTGTATAGCTATAGGGGGAACTGGTCAGAGCTGGAATAAAAATCGGGTGTCTTGAAATCCAGTTTAGTGCATGAGCTACAAGACAGTCTACTTTTCTACTTTTCCTGTGAAAGTATATATTTAGTAAGAGTGTCATTAAGAGCACCTCAGGAACATCCAGAAATACCTGCTGTGGGGTTTGTCTTTTCTGAAGGAGAGGGGGAATAGGGGTGTTCCTATAACATAAATCACATACAAATCAAAAATAGTCAATAATAAGATTCAGGGGATGATGTACATTGAGAAATGAGGAAGTGAAGAGGTAGCACAAACACATGAAGTAGCCTCCTCTCCAATTAATGGCTTGCTTGATCTTAAATGGATCCCCAATATTTCCCTTCAACCAGTTTGCATTCGTAACACTTCTATCTTTATTCCCTGTTCTTCAATTTATTCCCGGTTCATGAACAGGGATGAATTTTGGCCTCACCCATATGCACATGCTCAGTTCCTGTTAACTTCTACAAAATCTCCCTCTACTAATAGACTTGTTTCACAGCAATTTCAAATCTGTCCAGAGGGAGAAAAAAAAAATTTGAGTGTAGAAACTTACCAGGCAAACACTTGTAACTGTTTTCTTGCTGTCAGGAATTATTGTGCCTTTAGGGGAAGCAAAAGCCAATAAAAGCCTGGATACAGTAAGACTACAGCTGAAAGTATAGGAAAAAAAAATGTGTAAAATATTATTGTATGCAACCAGAGAGCCACTTCTCTAAGACTGTCAAAGCATTTTCACAAAGAGATGGAAGAGTGGGAAGGTTTATCCTGCTTTTTAATACAGAGAAGCCAAACAAAGAAAGATAGAGAAGATGGCTTGGCAAAAGAACATGCTTAATCCTATTAAAATTAATGAGATTTCATCCTAGTCTCCACACACAAGTTCTCTTGGCAGTTTAACTTAAGTGGATTTAAACCCAGATTTAGTTAAAGTGTTGCAAAGTCTCCCGAAGCCAAACAAATATAAATCCAACACAAATATACATGCAAAATTCAACGCAAATTTCATCAAATCACTTTTTTCTCCCTCTCTTTTTTTTTTTTTTAATAAAACAAATCTAAAACCAGTCCACCTTCTCTATCTGAAGATGTGCTCAAGTGTTTTGCTGAACTAATGCATAAGCAGTTCTCCAGGCCTGGTACCAAGTCAGCTGGAGCTCAGGGGAGGCAATCCCAACACCCTCCTGGACAGTCAGAGGCAAGAGGGTCATCATTAGCAGAAGCAGTGACGGTTGTGAAAAGGACTTGTTGAATGTCTCAATAAATAAAAAAAAAAAAATGGCCCTTGTACACAGACAACCTCCCCTTCCCTCTCTGTCTATTTAGGAAATAACGGAGGTAGTTATGGGGGCTTGGACTCTCCATAGCCATGTCTGCAGAGCACAATTTAGTTGTCCAGTAGGGGACACAGCTCAACTGAGACTCCCCAAGCAAAGGTAATAGGAGCTGTGGCGATGTACAGAGATAATCCGGGCATGCAACTGCAACCTGCACCAACTGCACAGACCTAACTCAGGTGGAGGACTCAAGCTCAAGTGGAGGACTCGGCTGGTTCCTCAAGCAGGTGCAAGATGTACAGATGGACTGGGGGTCCTGCCACATGCATTGGAGGATGGTCCAGCTGGCTGCAAATAAACATGTAGCCATATCCCTGGCTCTCTGCCCCATTCCTTTCTTCATACCACATTGTCCTACAAGAAAAAACAAACAAGCAAGATCCCAATGTGCTTTCCAAATGGTTGACAAGTTATCATGTGAACTGGGAGAAAAGGACGCGATGGAAAATCCAGGCTTACACAGTGTCATTCCAGAGATCTCACATTCTGTAAAGTGCATTTGAAGACTAGCTCTCCCACCACGGCGACGCAGCCATTGGGGACCATGTTTCAGTCCCATCCTGTCCGACAACACTGCACAACACCAACTCAGTGTCAGTGCAGTAGCACCCCCACCTCTGAGCACTGAAACCCAAGATCTGATCCTTGAGGCCAAGCCCACAACGGCAAAGAAAACCAAAGCCAGCAAAGGCAATAGAAGACTGCCAGAAGTTTTGGCACCTATGCTAATTGACCCTCAAAAATTGCCCAGAAGAAACCTCATTTCATTGATAATCACAATAATGGACAGCACAGCCATCAGCTAAATGCAGGGTTTCCACGAATACACCTAAAGAACCAAAGTAACGAGGAAGCCAGACAGCACAACAGCAAGCAGCAAAGTGCTGCTCTACACACCAGCAAGGCAAGCGTGTGATTCCACTGAGCTTTAAAACTCACTTCTGCAGTTCTTGCCACTTGCTTTTGTTGGATAAGTTGTTCACAGGAACATGCAGCAATGTCCATGCAGACATTCCTTCAAGAATCATAGAATGTCCTGAGTTGGAAGGGACCCACAAGGATCATCGAGCCAACTCCTGTCCCTGCACAGGACAACCCCAAAATTCACACCATGTGTCTGAGGGCGTTGTCCAAATGCTTCTTGAATATTGTCAGGCTTGGCACCGTGACTGCCTCCCAGGGGAGCCTGTTCCAGTGCTCCAGCACTGGTGAAGAACCTTTTCCTAATATCCAACCTAAACCTCCCCTGGCAGATCTTCCTGCCATTCCCTTGCGTTCTATCATTGGTCGCCAAGGAGAAGACATCAGCGCCTGCCCCTCTTCTTCCCCTTGTGAGGAAGCTGTAGGCCGTGATGAGGTCTCCCCTCAGTCTCCTCTAGGCTGAACAGACCAAGTGACTTCAGCTGCTCCTCATACAGCTTCCCCTCTAAACCCTTCACCCTCTTGGTGGCTCTCCTCTGGACACTCTCCAGTAGCTTTGTATCCTTTTTGTACTGTGGGGCCCAAAACTGCACACAGTACTCAAGATGAGCCCGCACCAGTGCAGAGTAGAGCGGGAAAAATCACCTCCCTCGACCAGCTAGCAATACCGTGCTTGATGCGCCCCAGGACACGGTTGGCCCTCTTGGCTGCCAGGGCACACTGTTGGCTCATGTTCAACTTGCCGTCGACCAGAACCCACAGATCCCTCTCCGCGGGGCAGCTCTCCAGCCTCTCGTTCCCCAGTCTGTATGTACATCCAGGGTTGCCATGTCCCAGGTGCAAAATACGGCACTTGCCCTTGTTAAACTTCATACAGTTGGTGATTGCCCGGCTCTCTAATTTGTCCAGATCCCTCTGCAGGGCCTCTCTGCCCTTGAGAGTGTCAACGGCTCCTCCCAATTTTGTGTCATTGGCAAACTTAGACAGTAGTCCTTCAAGTCCTGCATCCAAGTCATTTATGAAGACATTAAAGAGCACTGGCCCTAAGATGGATCCCTGCAGAACCCCGCTAGTGACTGGTCACCAGCCTGATGTAACCCCATTTACTATAACCCTTTGAGCCCGACCCGTCAGCCAATTGCTCACCCATTGCATTATGTGTTTATCCAGCTGTACACTGGACATTTTGTCCAGGAGGATACTGTGAGAGACAGTATCGAAAGCTTTACTGAAATCCAAAAAGATTACATGGACTGGCTTCCCGTAAGTTTGTTAAGCAGGACTTTCCCCTCATGAACCTGTGCTGGCTGGGACCAATGACTGCGTTTTCTTTCAGGTGTCTTTTAATAACTCCCAGAATAATCTTCTCCATAATCTCTCCAGGCACAGAGGTGAGACTGACAGGCCTGTAGTTACCAGGGTCATCCCTGTTGCCCTTCTCGACGATTGGGACAACGTTTGCCAGCTTCCAGTCAACTGGGACCTCTCCAGATTCCCAAGAGCATTGAAAAATCATTGAGAGAGGTCTCGCTATGACATCAGCCAGCTCTTTAAGTACCCACAGAAGAAGGGGGTCCCCATACCACGCCATAGATATGTTGTCCTTTCCTGGATGAATTGCTGTACCACAAGCACCCTGGGTGCCTTACCTGCATGGTGACCTCCTTGGATCGCCAGCAGACAAAAGCTGGAGGAGCTCCAAACAACATTTCCAAAGTGCACAACCAGCTCCTGCCTGCACTCATTTTTCAGCATCACTACTGTCCCTGCAGTGCCAGCAGCATCCTTACACCCCAGCTGTCAAGTCACAAGCCCTGCTGACTCCTTCAAGTCTAAGTTGTAGAAAGGGAACCATGACTTCAGTCCAAGGGAGCAGAATTGACAGGAGGAGCGAAAACATTCAGTGCTTGCTACAGTCCAGAGAGAAAGGGTTCAATCGCAGTTTACTTCACAGGACTTCTTGGCTTCCCAGTCAACAAAGTCAATAACCCTTTGGGAGTCCTTCCCAGACCCAAACAGGCTGTGTATCATTGACAGCCGGGCTATGTCCACCTGCAGGACAAGCTGGAAGTCGGGAAGGGAAGCAACCTTGCTGAGCCAGAGCACACAGTGTCAGATGGCATCCAGCAACAGCACACACAGTAGAGAGATTGCCCTCCCAGTCCTTTTAAGGGTAGGAGGAAAAAAGCCACAAACATCATCTAGTTTGGCTCCTGGTGCAGCATAAGCCATGGAATTTCATCCAGCAATTACTGTGCCCAGGGAGGGGGGAGGTGGAAAGGGTATCTCATCTACCACACAAATTAACTTTGTACCAGCTCTCTGTTTATAGGGATGAACACCTCCTTCAAAAACACAAATGGCCAGCTGGTGTGGATTGTCATTGCTTTGCAAGGGAGCCGTAGCAATGCACAGCAGCTGATGATCTACATGCAAGTGCCAGTGAATTGATTGCTTTTTCCTCCAGCTTTCCCAGTGTGTAAGTGCTCTTGCTATTAGAAGTTTGTATCAAACACAGAGCAACAATTAAAGTGCAAGGATAAATCTAAAACAGACATTAGCAGTGCCTGAACATGCTTATATGTGGGGTCCGGTGATGAGAGCAGAAACAGGTCAGTGCAGATGGATCTGAGCATGGCTGTTCAGCACACGTATGCAGGCAACGTAGATCTCTATATGGAGATGAGGGCTGAGAGAAAATTCATGTACATGATGCCCAGCCATCCGCGCAACTGCTCTGAGCCATAAGCCCATTATCACTCAGAACATGCATGTCAGCCAGGATGAAGCAGCCGCTGTGATACACCTGGTTTGTGGGTACGCAGCAGAGCAACAAGTTCATTCCTCCTACATCCAGGTCCCCCGTAATTTTTCACTGCAAATATGCTGGCATAAACTCTTGCTGGACCTGCTTTACAGAGCTTTCAGTTTATAAAACTGTGTTCAAGCGTGGGTGACGATACATAGAACATGCTCACTTAACACTACGTGTCCGAGCACAGGGAGACATCAGAAGAACTGTATACTAAAAGCTTCATGGAGAAAAGTTTTATCCATGCCTTTAAAAAAAAGACAAAAAGAGGCAAAAAACTCTAACCAAACAAATCAATTCTTCACAGTTTCTTCAAGCAAAGTTTTGGACATTTCCAGCATGCACTGCTCTAAACAAGTATCTCCATTCCTTAATGTCCCTGCGACATTTTCCCTTGAAAATTTAGTCAGTCACATACAACTGAAAAAGTCAGCTACAACATTTAAAAGTAACTACATTACCTAACCCTGTAATCCAGGCTATGCAGCCAGACATTTTAAACACATTATCATGCCTTCAGCATGGATGTTTTTCACCACTGAAGCTTGAAATTTCGCTTGCAAATTACTCCCATTGCCTTTGAAAAGTCTGTGCCAGGAGACTTCCCTTAGAAGGCAGAGGCTGCAGGTTGCATGGATGTGCCAATTAGAATTTCAATAGCAGATAACCAGATGCAAAGTCTGTTTTCTGGCAGATGGGTTTACAAATCCAGCAGGGAATTTGCAATTAAAACAAAAAATAAAGATGTCTACACCAACGTGTTAAGAGGCATGTAGTCTACAATTATCCCCAGAAAAGTACTAAAACAATACATGTGTGTATACATACATTATACATATATATATAAAAACTAGAACCAAGCAGCAAACATGCACAGCAAGTGCATTAATCTACTACAGACGTGAAAGCTAATAAAAATGGATAGATTCCTTCTAAACTATCCATTACCATGTAATGGACTGCATTAACATATATAGTAGTGGATGATTATGGTAGATAAGTAAGATTAATACAGAAATACATGCACTTTTGAGAGAGAGACACTGCATCAACACGCATCGTAATAGCCTAGTTTTCAAAGCTACTGATCAGCCACGCAACCCTCTGAGGTCTAAAGGGCAACAAACACTCGCTGATGCAAGACCGCAACTTAGCTCAAGGCAGGGAGGATTAGTATTTCTATGGGTTTGTTCCTGCAGTAAGCAGCCAGTCAACTCACTTTATCAGGAAACAGGAGTGCATGACCAAGCCTGGTAGGGATTCAGTCAGCTAACATGTAGGACATCAAGGCACCTTACTTGACAGGATCCTGAGACAGGATTTTTCTTTGTTGATCCTAGAAGACAAAGTTTGGGAGACAGCAGAGGGGAAAGTTAAGGGATTCATTGAATCCACCAGAACAAGATCCACTGCAATAGCATATCCTCACAGGATGCTGTATTTGAGAACTTGGTCCAGGTACAGTATTTATTCTTCCTACCATTCACTGGATTCCAGCTGACACCTTGCTAATATTGCCCAGGGTACAGGTAAAACTACTAAAAACCTTTACTTAAGGTATAAGATGAAAAAGATTTCAGTACGGTACCACACAAAGCAGGATTCAGTTTACAAAGGTAACCTCAATTGTACACACTTGACGTTATTTATTCAGACACAAGATATTTTTACATATCTGTGACGCCACGTGTAAGGGTGATCTGCTACAGACACCGTATTTTTGAGGTGGTCCATAGGGCCTAAAAATGTTACATTTCAGGCAGTGAATGACTTGCTGAGTCAATCAGCTCTCTTCCTCGCAAGGAAACTGACTTTCCTCCGCTCCCACCTCCCCAGGAACAAAATCAGCTACGAGCACGCACACATTGCATCGCAGGGGAGCAACGGGCGAGCGCGAAGCCACCGCTTCCACGATTGCTACGGGGGGGCTGCAACTTATTTGCAGATGTATTTGCAACTTATGCGGCAGTTTATGGGAACGGCTGCCGAGCCCCTGCTCCCCCGCCAGGCCGCGGCACTCGTCCCCGTCCCGCCCGCTGTCCGCAGCGGTTCGAACCGACACCCGCTCCGCGGCCCCAGCCCCGCCCCGGAGACCCCCTGCACCGCCGCTCACGAGGCACGGCGTCTCCCCCGTCCCCGCTCCCCCCGTCCCAGGACGAGCCGCCGCCCGCACTCACGACGTGGCAGAGCCCGGCGGAGGGCACGGCCCCAGGGCGGCGGGGCGGAAGAGGCGCTTACCCCGGCGGAGGCGGCCGCACGCCCGGCGCCGGCGCGGCCCCCACGGGGAACAAGCGGAGCCCCGCCGCCCAGCGCCCCGCCACATGCCACGGCCGCGCCCCGCCCCGGGCGCGCCCCCTCCCCCGCTCATTGGCCCGCCCGCCCACTGGCCCGCCCCCTCCCGCCCCGGCCCCACCCCTTCCCTCCCGCCCCCTCCACCCGCGCCGGGGGCGGAGCGTCCCCGCGCGCAGGCAGCGCTCTGTGCCCCGGAAACACCGAGGCGCTGGGAGCAGAGGGCGGGAGGGCGGGGGGCAGCCGCCTGCCCGCGGAAGTGACGTTGCCACGTGGGCGGAGCTTGGGCTAGGGCGGAGGGGCGGCACCGGCGGCAGTGGCGGGGGGGTCGGGTGCCGCAACTCGCCTCTGTGGTGCGAAAGTCGGGCTCGTGTGGCGGGCGGAGGCGGCCCGCTGGCCCCGCTGGGCGGGAGTGTGAGCTCGGCACCGACCCACCCGCGGCTGACGGCCTGCGGGCCGCCGCCTGCCCGCGGCCTGGCCTGGGCGGCCGGTACCCCCGCCGTCTCGTTAGGGAGAGCTTTGCTGCCTCGCTGCGGACCCGCCGGCCCCTTGCATGGCTCCCAGCGGCAGCGCTGGCCCTGCTGTCCTTTCTCTGGAGTTGCACTAAGCCGCAAACGTCCCTGGCTGTTGTTATCATGCATAAATTACTTTAAATGTGCACCGCATCTTAATATCCGTGTGTTTTAGAGTTCGGTCTAGGATACACTGGTGAGAAGCGGTAGTCGGATGAGGTATTTTCATTCTCCTCCTGAATTTTCATAACACGAACTCCAGCGTCCACCATCTTCTGCAAGTTGTGGCACAGCAGCGGGAGTGTCTTTTTAGCAAAGCTCGGTTTAATATCAACGCGTTTTGCCCATCTTTTCTGCAAGCAAACATCACTGGATTTTTTGTGATGAGTAGAGGAACAATGGCTGGATTAGTTGGGTCCAAACTTTCGTAATTGCCACCAAGGAGGAAAAGTTAGAAAAAAATGTACAGGCTAACAGCTTCTTACTGCCCTGGGCTATGAAAACCACAGATATTCCACCATAATCTAGGCATAACATTTCTTATATAATCCCTAAACTAGGCAAGTCTTTGGTTTACTAGAGATGATAGTCCACTGGCAACAGCATTAAGTAGAGAATGCTGCTAAATTAAATGTTGAATCAAATAGCAGAAATCGGCTCCTTGTTGATTGTTTTGCTATTTTTAGTGCTGCTGCCTATGCCAAAAGTTCGCACATCAGCAGCCCACAGCTGCTTGGGGCAAACCCTAGCAACAGTGGAGCTTTGAAACTTTTATATACCATGTTATGTACAGGTATATACAGACACATATATAATATATATGTCTGAGCCGCATTCTGAAGCATGGAGCCGGCTCCGTGAAACAGCAGAAGGTGGGTGCCCATTTTAGAGCAAGCACACTATCTCCTGAATTCAGCGCCTTTGGGTTATTTACAGATTGCCCAAAGAAGAGTCATCAAAAGAAGGTGCAGAAAACAGCATTGTGCACACGCAGGCATCATCCATATTGTGAGATGCTTTACATAGTGATTGTGGCATTGAACAGGTGAAGAAGGAGCCCTTGCTACCCCAAATTATGTGAGGATTTCAGCTGCTACTGCTAATCTGGCCATAGATGAAAGTGATGCTGAAATCATTCACACATCCCAATGTAATTTTAGAACACACAAATTTATTTTCAAATGAGCAATGAGGAGGAGTTGATGCCCTGGTCCATCAGTTAATTAAAAGTAGACAAAATGCAGAGCTGGCTAGCACTCCACATTAAGGACTCAATTTAAAGCATGTGTATCTGTATATATTTTATAGATAGATCATTCCATCATTCATGTAGGATACCGACATCTACTGAAATATTCCCTCCCCTCCTTTCCAGAGAAGGAGGAAGGGAGAAGGAAGCTCTGCCATTTAAGAGAATTAGAAGAGACAGTTGAAGGGGGGAGGAGGACTGTCTGTTGTAGAACAGATTATCTGGCAGGACCAAGCACAACGATGGAGGAAATAACGTGAAGCTGTTGAGCAAAGCAGGAGGGCACATGGCCCTTAGGGTTGGTGTAGTGGGGAACGAGCACATTTCTGGGAAAAACAGTCTCAGGAGAAAATAAAAATGCACATGGAGAAGCCCAGATGTGGAATGGGAAAATACAGGCACTGAAAAAAAGCTGTGATCACACAAACAAAGAGAACGGGATGTCACGAATGTGCCCTCGCTCACCTCTCTCCCTGTGATGCAGGAGGAATGTCAGTCGGTCAGGATGTTGCCTTTGAGAATCCCAGAGGACATCATTTTGAAGTGTTTAGAGATCTTTTCAACTTTACATGCCTCATGTGAAAAGCTGGAGTGCTAAGACATACTTGCAATAGCAGGTTTTCATAGAATATAAATGAGGGCTAAGCCACCGTGGAGCTTTCAGTTGGTTTGCATTTATTCCAGATTGTCAGGAGAGCAGAGATTATGGGACGTAATGAAACGCTGTCAAAGGGGATTGGGCTGGAGGTGCAGGAAAGGAGATTTTAGGATATTAGTTTAAACAGAAATGGCTCCAATATAGCCAAGCTATGTTCCAGACATTAACCCATTCAGGGATTTTGCACTGACAAAAGAGACAAAAAGGCAGGTCTGCATTTAAGAAATAACACATTTCTGTTTTAAGAACAGATGGTGATTGGGATAGGGAATATTTGCTCTTCTGGACTATTCAAATAAACTTAGCCAGTTGATGCAATGCAAAGAACAGTCACACATCTCCTATTATGTCTAAGAAAGGGTGGAACTACATCCCTTAAAACACATGCAAGGTTGAACCTGCCTACCCTGCATTGTAATGGCCCTTTTCATCCAGTGCCACGAGAGGTTCCCAGCCTGCTTGGGAGAGCTGTCCCCCTAGCAGCAGCATCCCTCCAACTCTGCATGTGATAGGTACAAGCTCCTATAACAGAGTTTTAACTTGTCGTGGGCCAGATTCACCTCTGGTATAACTCCAGTCTAATTAAGCCAAGAACCTATTTAGCCTGCTATCATTTTTTTCCATAACCATATTTTCACAGAGGACATGCCTCTGCCAACTCTCAGGCTGCGATTAGGGAAGAGTCTGGATAGAACTGTTGACAATATGTTTGCAGAGTACTAAATACCATTGAATATGATCTGTAAATATTTACACTTGGAGGAAGAGATTTGCTCTTTGCATAGTTTGCATGCTGGCATCTGCTAGGCTGAATAAATTACTAATAAAAATCACATTGTGAAAAAAATAGTCCATGCTGATTCTTTGGAGCTATTTTATTAAAGACAATGGTGTGATAAGGAAATTCATTCCTTGAGAATTACATTCTCTCCAAAATTTCAATAGGCACTATTGCTCTGTGGAACTGAGGCAGCACACGCTGCAGGAGTGCAGCTTTTCCTAGCGAGGAACCCTAGGCTGACACAAGGGACATTTTAGTTGGGGAAGGAGAGTCCTTCTTCTCCAGCAGCACTAGTATCTGCAGCCAACTGTACAATGGCTCGCTTTGGCATGACAGTCTTGAAGGGATTTGGCCACGGTTCCTTTCTGGTCTTGCATCTTTCCCAGCCCTGAATTCAGTCCCACCAAATCATGAGTCTGGCCAGCTCTTGTAATTTTGAGTCTTTTCTGAGCATTCTAGCTTCCTCAGTCAAGATCCTGCATGAGAATCTTGATTATTGTTTTAAAATGCCTTTGGTGTATGTGAGGAAATGTCTGGAAATGTGAAACAAGTGCCCTTAAAAGTGGAAACGTGGATAAGCATATCTCAATTTCAGTGAGCTGAACTCCTCATATTTGAGCACAGGCGTTCCCATGCACTGACAGTAGTCACTTAAAAGTCAAATTTCATAATTAAAATTCCAAATGCTCCTTATAAACTTATTTTAAAACCAAGATATTATTGCCAAGTAGCAATGTGCACCAAATTAAAGAATTGGTCACAGGAACAGAGCATCAAATTGACTACATTTTGAATTATTATAAAGAATTAAATACATGCAAACAGCTAAAAATTGTCTTCTCTGTGCAGCCACAGAACATTACGACCACAGATATATCATTACTCAGGACCCATCAGGATGCTCCAGTTATGTTCAGACTCCTAGAGCTGTCCCACTGGCATCGTGTTACTGCAGCTTCATCATGAAAAATGGATATCATGCTCTGCTAGAAAGCCTGCCTCTCTGAAGCCATGGGAATCTCTGAAGCACAAGTTAAAACATAACTCCTCACAGCTAAGAAGCAGCATGAAAGATATTTCTAGCAGTGCATTATCAGACCTGTATTGTACCTGACATCATGGCACAATGTGTTGCAACGTCCTGTACTGAACTGTCTTTCTCTTTACTGGCTAGCATTGCCTCCTGGTGCGGCTCCTTGCCAGGGTCATCGTCCTTGATGGAGTAGAAGAGAAAGTACAGGTTGAGAGTAGAGGGAACCTGGGACTGAAGAGAGCCACAGACTATGCAAGAGGTAGGGCAGAAAGGGGGTGCCAGCAAACTGTTAAAATTGCCTTAGGGCCATGGCACAAGGCAGAAAGCAGCCCTTGAGAAGTTTCTAACCACAGTCCCACTGTGTTACCCTGCTACCACACTGCAACCTGGAAAATCTCTTAGCTGAGTACAAATGCATGGTTCATCCATGGCAGATGTTGTGCCATGTGAAGACTGGGTGGGAGTGCTGTCGTAGCTCACCTCCAGGCTGCACTTGGCAACTACACTCCACTGATGTGGCCTGGTATACACTCCAGTAGGCAATGGTGCCATCATGTACCATAGGAATATATAATAAAATCAGAACTGAAGCTTACAATATAAATTAATTCCAATTCCCAAGGGTTCAAATTTGAGCTTCTTGGCTGTTCTAGCATTTGGATTTCTCATAACACAGCGACTCCAACTACCACAAGGGGGGAGCATATGGTGTTTTCTCCTTCTGGTTTGTAGTGTTCTTGCTGAACAGATGTGGAATGTGTCTGATGGGTGCTGTACAGACACACACAACAAGAGCTGGTCCTCACTCCTAAAATGCCATCCTGAAGAAGGCTTTGTCTTCACTAAGTGTGGTGGAAAAGGAGAAGGGACATGTTTCCAGTGCGTTAACTGATGAATTTTTCCTAAGGGAAAGTGAAACATGCTTTGACTGGTCAATACAACCTGCCTTGTCCACACAGAGATTTTAAGCACGCCTCTCCTTCTGGCATAGCTGTGGCCATACAGGGAAGTAGAAGGGTTGGGAGAGAGACAGATCAGAAGTGCCATGCCAGGGATATAGCTAAATTCTCATGAGAGCTACTGTTGACCTGGTTTCTGCTCTGCTGTGTTTAGCTCAGCCATAAGGATTTCTGACTCACGCCAGAATGCTTTGCATTGGCTGCTTCCCTTTTTGAAGGACAGCCCAAGCTGATGCAAAGGATGTATTTGGGAACAAGAGGCAATCCCTTCAGAAAGTAAAGCTGGAAAAGCAACATAAGCAAGAATCCAAACAGTGGAAAAAATGGGTTGCTGAGTGGGGTGCAGAGAACAGGGAACCGCTATTCAGAAAAGAAAAAAAAGGTAATGAGAGTAGTCGCCAAATCCCATCTTTGCCTAGAGCTATGCTGGGACGATTTTTAACTTGAGGGATTAAAGAGTGCTTAAAAATAATAACCTGGAACTTGAGTCTGCATCCTTTAAGCTGAAAGCGGGGTTTGTCCTACTTGAAGAGATCAGCCACGATAAGGAATCAAGTTCAAATGCTACTTTCCCAATTGAATAGGCAGCAGACTTTGCACCACAACTGATTTTGAGTGCAACGTATTCAAGTCAAATACAGGGCTTCCTGCTTCAGTCCTCCTCCTCCCTTCCTCCTCACACCACAGACCAGGACCTTGATCCTATGTCAAGAACACCTGAAGATTACGTGCAGCTGAAGTCGGAGCTGACTGAATGCTCTGCAAATGTTGCTGTTGATTTTTTGCTTTTGCCAGCCTGTGTGTGTGTGAGCAATGGATTTGCCAATGAATTTTGCATTGTTTTCTCTCTACTCGCTGCCTTAACAGTAGCATCCATTGAACCATGAGCCTTCTGGCCTTCGACAGGCACAGAAGGAAGAGGCTGTAGCTACTTGCATAGCTCAAAGAAACAAAGATCATTACAGCAATGCCTGGCAGTGTTGCTGTCAGCCTCATGTCTGGTGGCATTTCTGCAAGACACCATTCTGCCCACCCCCTTTCCACTCCAGGGTTTATAGCTTCAATATTAAAATAAAATGTGAGGTGAACAGAAACCTGCACAAATGAACTCAGCGTGGAACAGATGTGGTTTTGGTTTGTTGTGCTAGGAAAGAAAACGGCTAGTTATTTTAAAATAAACCCTTTTGACTGGATTCAGACAAGCTGAGGCATCCCTGCATAGAAAGAGGCACTGTATTATTAACAAGCCATCACAGTCTGTACTTGTAGATTTTTTAAAAAAAAAAGAAAAATCAACCCAAACAAATCACACAGCAGTCTAAACAGTAGAAGCCCTGATGGAAGAACAGGGTAGCTGCTCTAATGATATAGCACATGCACAAACACCTACATCTTTTTAAACAGGGGTCCATGCAGTGTCCGCAGAAGCTGGAAGACAGCAGTGCATGGTGCCATTCTCTTCCTGAGATCAGGTACAGCCAGGGCAAGAGAGGGCAGTTAATCAGTAACACACTTTCTGTTGCTTAGTTTCCTAAATGACAATCTGTTTAACATTAACTGAGCTGATTATGGATTTTTCCCCTTCCATG
Source organism: Theristicus caerulescens (assembly GCA_020745775.1). NCBI lineage: Eukaryota > Metazoa > Chordata > Aves > Pelecaniformes > Threskiornithidae > Theristicus > Theristicus caerulescens. The sequence continues at coordinate 21,203,196 of CM036564.1, read as the reverse complement.
TGGGGATGCCAAGGGATTCAGAAACTTCCCCGGGGCTGGCAGGGGAAAGGGCAGCAGGAGGCAGGAGTTATGGGGGGGACACTCCAGGTGCCATATGAGAGTTTCCTCTCCAGCCTTCCTAGGACACTGTGAGTTTCCCAGCCTCCACCCAGGAAACCCCAGGACTGCCAAAAGCCTCACAGGAGTGGGGTGGTGGAAGGAGATTGCCTGAACACCAGTGAGGAGTTGGACTGACTGGAAAGCAGGCTAGATAAGGAGTTGCATGCCCACATCCAAGGCTGCTTAGGGACTGACTCTCCTTTCCAGAGCCTGCGAGAAAGCAGGGAAGGGTTAAAGCTGCTTCTCCTCACTGCTTTTTCTGCTTGATTAACCTATTGCCATCCTGTCAGCCAAAATGAATGTCTTTGATATAAGCCCACCCTCATGCCACTTTGGCAACACAGCTGAAGTCACTCTGTAAAGCACCAAGACCAACACTCAGCCAGCACTAGCACCCTTAAGGCTTTTTCTGACCTTCTCTTCTGGACTTGACCCCATCCCAGAAGCAGAGCAACCACATTCCATTCATGCACGTGCCACACACACCCACACACCCACACACACCCCCGCTCCACAAGCACCACTCAGCAGCTGGATAAGGAGCATTTGCCTTCACTGCATCTGCTGGCGGGGAACATGCCCCACCGCCTGGCAGTAAAGCTGCAGCGCTCTGTGTGCTCCAGGCTGGGGTTGAGCCTCCCAAACACACGCACACGCACACAGGTGGGAAGGTGTGTGCTGGCTGCAGGCAGAAATAAGGAGCACAGAGGGTGGAGAGGGACTCCACACCACCACCACCTCCTCCCACTGCACCAGGTCTCCTGCACATCTCAGCAAAGCAGCTGCTAATAAACATGAAGCTGTCCAAGGGGACAGCGTAACATGGGAGCATGCTGGCAGGGGAACTTTGCTCATCACCCCACAAACACTTGCACGTTTCTGAGACAAACTGGGACGTTTTGTACATGCCCTGCCCCCACTCTGCAACACGGTTGCAAAGTGATCTGAGTTTCATACTGCAACCTGGGCTGTTTGCGAGGTTCCCCAGACTGCTGGTGTCATGGCAAATGGACCTCCTTTGATATCTACGCCCCCCAAAGACCACTTCACACAAACAGTGCAGAGCAACAGACTGTCACCAGCTGCTGGTTGTATCCATTACCTTTCCTTCAGCTCTAGTACGTCGTTCTGCCCCTTTGCTGCATGGTGATGCCTTCAGAACTAGCAAAGTGCTTTTCAATGGACTTCAAAGTGCTCTGCAAAGTACTTGATCTGACAGCTGCACTACGATCTCTGATCATAGCAGTGTCTCTTCTGCCCCTTTCAGACTGGCAGAAGGTGTGTATTGCCTCCATCCTTACAACTAGGTCATTTAACTCTGAAACCTATTGATAATCACTTTAAAATGTCAGTTGTTTAGAGGTGGCACCCAGCTGCTCAAACCTGAAAAGACACTGCTCTTCTCTTACCCTGTAGCCACACGCCTAGATAATGGTAGGAAAAATAGAAGTGTCTCCAAAAATATCCACACAAAAATACATCCATGTCCCTAAATCATCAGTGGACAGATATTTTCTTTGCTTGGCTTCACATGCTTTATTTTCATTAAGATGACAGAGTGAATGTGCATGCAGAAGCACTGCCTAACACAACAGCAAACTACAAGTATGCAAATGTCCATATTAATGGGGCAAAATATCTGTTGCCCTTTATATACAGCCTAAGTGTTGCTCTCTAAATGGTACTAAAATGTATGTTCTTATACTGGAAAACACTCCTACATACACATTCACTATACCAGAGATCACCATCTGTCAGTGTCCATGTTCAGGACTTCAGAGGATCACCTTCAAAACAGAAAACAACTGCTTGGCAAACATTGACTCATGCTGACCCTTGGAGTTCTGCTTGTCCACAGGGCAAATAATAGCCTCTAGCATGTGTATATGCAGAAACCAGATCATCAGAGGTCTCTCCCTGGTTGTCTCTTTTTCCTGTGGCCCTCCTGTCTCTGAGGTCTTTCTGTCATAGTTGAGTTTAAAGTACACTTGCAATGGCTGGTCCTGTTCGCTCCTTGGGCTGCAAATCTAGAGCTAAGACCTACATGGAAGGAGAGGTGTGTTGTGGTAATGTAGATCAGTGGCCTCCCAACTTTTTGATTGCGTACCCCTATCAGTAAGAAAATTTTGAGCACATATCCCCAATAGGTGTATATTTATTTAGTTATACGTTATATACATGTACTACTGAAGTTGTAGTATTTTCTTCCTGCACCCCATGGAGATCACTTTGGAGATCACTGATCTAGCCAACAGCTAAACCCTCCTGCTTGTTGCTCTGGGCTGACCCCTTTTGTAATCTCTATTTCCTAAATCAGAAGTGTGGAAACCCCTGTGGTCCAGGCTCACTCTTCAGCAATGTCAATTGGCTTGCTAGAGGAGAGAGGGAAACCACTAGAGGGAGAAGTAAGAGTTTTCCATTATGGGAGGGGAAAGAAGAGTTTAAGCAAGAGCTGTTGAATGGGTCCCTAAGAAATATTCTTACACCAAAGTCCACCAGGTCTCATGGGTACATTGTGGTACTCAGACTAAATCTGTTTTGTTGTAAGAAGGAAAAGGATAGAGAGGGAAGAAAAGGATGATAATAATAATAATCACACTGTACTGTCTGACAACTGTGCCTAAGGGCAGCACAATACTTCCAGGTGGTTCAGCTCCTGCAAAAATCCTTACAGGCTACAGGGGAGTATCTACCACCATCGGTCATGTGGCATGGGCTGCATTACTTGGCCATGGGCCCATTCAATCAAAGTACTTTTTAATACAACCATGTGGAAGGACAAACACCAAGAAATAAGAGAGTTCCATCCCAAGCCGACAAGAGGGGGTGCGGAGGAGAGAAAAGCACAGGCTGCATCTTGGATAGGGACATGGATAAAACACAAGCTGAACACAGACATATGGAGCCTTGCAAAAGACTTAACGAAAACAGCTAATACAACTTTGGGGTGAGGTAACAGGAGCTCTCTGTTGGTATAGAGGAAAAACTCTTATTTTATTGGTACTAAGAATTAGCTTTGGGCTGGCAGGAGCCATGTAGATTGATCACTCTCGAGGGAAGAGGAGACAGGACACAAAGCTGACAATTCAAACAAAGCTTCTTTTCTTGCCTTTTACTCTCATGAATGTTCCTCGCTTGGAGGGGGAAACAATACAGCTAAGTGACTGGTCTCTCTATTGCCCTAGCTCCTTTCTTTGTGGATAATAACCCAGTTCAGCAGCTGTTAGGTCCTTCGGGCCAGTAAACTTAGCCAGACATTTCATGCCAAGAAAGAAGGAGCAGCAGGTGAGGAGGGAGCAGGTGGCTTGGGAGCTCATATCAAAGATCTGTGTATCCTAAAGAGCTTTATATAGGGGGAGCACAGGAAAAAGAACCTGGGAATTATTCAGGGCTGGCAACTGGCAATCAGATTTGGAGTTGTGAGTCATATCTGTATGTTAGGCACCTCTTTGGTAACTTTACAAGTATTCCATTAACAGAGAGAAATAAGAGAGGACTTGACATCCCTGATATTGCAAAAGCATAGAAAACCAATGCATAATCACATCAGGAAAGAAAAACCCTTAAGCAAAAAAAATATGCTTGCAGGCTTTTTTTTTTCTATCAGTATGAAGCAATATGGCCACATGCCACTTCTCTGCTCGTTTGGTCATCAGGAAGAACCCAACTAGAGCAAGTTTCATCACTTCTGTCCAGAGAAAATGTACACAGCTGTTGGCATAGAAAATGATGCAAACAAACCAAGGGTCCCGAGTTCCCCTTGATCTGAGGCTGGCACCATGCTATTTGAATTAATAAGGTGCTGGGTGCAGTCCTAAACCCTGAGTGGTTGCACAATGCATTGAGCAACAACGTAACACACTGAAAAAATCTGTCATTGCTGGTGTATGAGCTGAATGAGTGAGATATATGGCCTTCCATTCATTAATGTGTGGCAACTGTTATACACTACGTCGCTCAAGCCACGTCAAACCTTCAGCAGACCAAGCAAGTTAGACAATACTTCACACCGTTCACACAGTTACCCAAAATACTAGATAAAACTCCCTAGATTTTTAGTAGATCACAAACCATTTTTAGTAGTTTTTAACTTACCTACAGTAACATATAATCTCTGGTTTAATAGACTAAAGAGCAGAAGGGTAAGTGAAAGCTGGAGTTCCTGCAAGAGAGGGCTAGCACCCTTCAAAGAAATAACTAAATTTCAGACATCATATTCATGGATTGCAACGACGGCTTGCAGCCTTCCCTTTGAAAGGGCTAGAGCCTCTAAAAGAGCCCGGGAAGACACTTGCTCACTGGGTATCTTCCACAAAGAAAGGTATTGCTCAGCTCTCATGCTTACTGCAGTGATGTACCTCCCCTTTGGTGTTTGCAGGAGCAGCAGGTGGGCTTCAGAGATTATCTCAGTTCAGAAGCTCAACCAGCTGCTGAAAACTGATCTAGGAAATAGTATAGTTTGTACCCACTACACCAGTTCAGGAGCTGCCAAGATCAGCTCCACAGCTGCCCACCCACAGAGTACCGAAGGGGTCAGCTATTATCGTTAGGCATCTCAGGAGGCTGCTGCCTTGCTTTCAGCCTCCAGAATGATCACCTGCTGATGTTGCTGCAAAACACAGGATTATTCAGCGTCCTTCCTGACTTCTTCTAGCTTGATGTCGACTGCTTGCTAGGTGCCAGGAGACATTACTCATCACATGAGAATTAAAATTGTTATTGGCCATGTTTTTTGCAGCTGGGCTTTCAAACTGGTTTCATTTTGCCTAGGGTTTGTGTTGTCGAGCTGCTTTTTTCTTTTTGGTTCATGTTAAGTTTCATTTGAGCTGGTTGTCACTGCATGCACTGAGGGCTACTTGTCTGAATATGGAGGTGCATGTATGCCATCAGAGCTTGTCCCTGTAGACATACTGGTAATGTTGCTTCTCACATATCTCCATTTTGCCTGCATGCATTGCTGCAGGTCATGTACCCAGTACGAATGATCATATACACATACCATTTATTCCCAGCCCAGCAGGTGGGCTGCAGTCTTAAAGTTGGTGGTAGAGCCCAGAGGCAAGAAGGCCTTGGGATCACGGGCTCCCAGCACAGTTTTGGGGAGCTGAGAGGAGCAGCAGCACTGTCTGTACAAGTGTGTGTCCTGGTTTTGGCTGGGATAGAGTTAATTTTTTTCATACCAGCTAGTATGGGGCTACGTTTTGGATTTCTGCTGAAAAGAGTGTTGATAATATAGAGACATTGTCATTATTGCTGAGCAGTGCTTACTGCAGAGAGTCAAGGCCTTTTTTGCTTCTCACACCATCCCACCAGCGAGTAGGCTGGGGGTGCACAAGAAGTTGGGAGGGGACACAGCTGGGACAGCTGACCCCAACTGACCAAAGGGATATTCCACACCATATGACATCATGCTCAGCATATAAAACTGAGGGAAGAAGAAGGAAGGGGGGGGGGACATTCAGAGTGATGGCATTTGTCTTCCCAAATAACCATTACGCATGATGGAGCCCTGCTTTCCTGGGGATGGCTGAACACCTGCCATCTGATGGGAAGTAGTGAATGAATTCCTTATTTTGCTTTGCTTGTGTGTTCAGCTTTTGCTTTACCTATTAAACTGCCTTTATCTCAGCCCACGAGTTTTCTCACTTTTACTCTTCCAATTCTCTCCCCCATCCCACCAGGGGGGAGTGAGTGAGCAGCTGTGTGGTGCTTAATTACTGGCTGGGATTAAACCACGACACATCAGGAGGGCATTAAGAGGAGCTGTGGCTGGTTGGACTAGCTCCTGCCAGCAAGATGTAGGAAGACAGAGCACGACTGCATTAGCAGTGGTCCCAGGGTTTGTTCAGGACATGGGGGAAGAGGAGACTCCTAGGCTATATCTGTGGGTGAGAAGATGGGCTTATCTTCTGAAGGGAAAGCAGCACTGTCATTTTATCCACACTGAGAACCTGTGTTACTGCCTCTACCAGCACTGAAACACATCTAAACAATGTGAATAGAGAATGGGAGAGTGAACTAATCAGGCCATCGTTTCGTCTCATAGTATATCATGCATCTTAAATAAATTACCATGACAATAGCATTTAGACCATGTCTGCTAATGCCAGGCCTCTCCATGCATCTCGTGCCTGCCTGGTAAAGCAGCCACAGACCTGACACAGAAGAGTTTCCCATTCCAAGCACTTCTTTTTAATCCTCAACTACATATTTGTTGCTCTGGCTTCCCCATGAAGTGAAGTTTATAGTCCTACCCTGGACTGTACCCAGTACAGCTGGGGCCCATGGGACAGAAAGGTTGTGTTCTCTGATGCTGAGTTTCTACAAGCCGAGACAATAAGGACAAAGAATCTTGGCAGTACCCCGGCTGAGGAAGAGGAGGCACAAAGCCTATATCCATTATGAGACAGGAGGGAAGCCACACAAGATGCCTGTTGCTCCAGGAGTCACCAGAACCAGCCCTTCTACCTAGCTTTTCTTCCACCTCATCACAGCACTGCCAGGATAAATACAAACCTCAGGGGAAAACAGCATTTGTTGCTTTATTGAACTGTCTCTAGGGATTGCTGCTGATTTTACCTTCTCACACAGCTTTCCATCATTAATCAAGATCATCCTCATCAGAGCAGCCAGGAGCCTTTAGGAGGAGGAATTGCAGGAGAGGAACCTTTGGAAATTAATTCAGATGCTTTGGGCCTGACTTACCTGCAGCATTGTCAACTCTGGCTATTTTGCAGTCATGCAATAGGGCTTTGGGGCTGTGGGTTTCCAGCTTCTGAACAATGATTTACATGCCTGAGCTTTCACCCACTAGCAATAATACAGATTTATAATCCTTAGGATTATAGAAAAAAGTCTAAGAACAAGTGCACCCTGTAGCCTACAGTAACCAGCAAAGCCCTGTTTTTAGGGGAAAAAAAACCCCTTAATATTTCAGGATGCTTAACACTGAACTAGCGCATATGATGCTTATGATCACTCTCTCCAGCCCCCAGCTTCACTTCCCTTTGAAGCATCCGAAGCTTAAAGTCACCTCTTGAATCTCCAGCCAGACTCTCACCGGGCTAGTAGAACACCTCCTTCCAGCCTAGTTGTCCCACTACCACTGCCTCAGAGCACCAGTCCTTCTTCACTGTCAAGTGACAGCTGAGCTAAGCCTTTTATTGCTTTCTCTGCATCCAACAACTTCCACAGGTGGAGCAGAACAGAGTGAATTGATCTGTAGTTAACCCTCTCTTGGTCATCCAGGACCTACATTAGAAAAAGTTGGTAGCCACCCCAATCCTTGGCAATTCCTGGACTCACAGTGTCATAGCAGGGCTAAAAGCCCCAAATCCAACAGTGATATACAAATTTTGTTGTGCTCTCAGAAAGAATTATTCTGTCCTTGCAACTTGTGTCCTGATGCCTCTGATGGTCCCTGTGGGTGCCCTTGGTTGTGTGGCCTTGCTTTGCTGAGGGAAGCTAAACCCTTACTGAAAGCTGGCAGGAGAAGTGACCATTTTACCATAGGAAGCTAGGTCACCTGAGAGGACAGCCTTCCCTCCTCCTCATGGGTTTTGTTTCTGATCCAACGGAAGTCAATACATATTTCATCAAAACCTGATGCTTCTTTTTGCAGTTGTTTTTTCCTGAATCTGGCAATCTTCATGCATGGCCATGCATTTCAGATGCGTAATGCAGCATGTCTGTATGCTCTAGAGGTTGCTGGTTCCTGCCAATGCCAATCCATATGGGGTTATTCAAGTGTAAGGGAGTCCAAGATTTGACCACTAGCCTATGAACATTTCTGTTTCCAAGTGAACTTTTCAAGTATTTCTTCTGATTTGGGGTGACAGATGGTCTGCCCCCATGCTCTGACTCCCCAGACATCTAAGGAAACATTAGCAGGTAGATGAAGTTCAGAATTCACCCTTGTAAACCAGCTGAGTCAGCATCAGTGCAATAAACCCACAATGCAATAAACCCACATTCCAGCTCAGCTAGCAAGGTCTCTCCCTCAGGGCTGGATCGCAGTGGCTGCCAAAGGAAAACAGAAGGGCTTGAAGGGCTCCAACAACACTGTCAAACTTCAGAGCAAGGGCATGGGCAGATTAGTGGGCATCCTGACTTGACCCTTTGCCAGCCAACCTCGTCCCTCTTTGCTGTTCACTAATGTAGATTTAGCATCAGCTGGCAGAAAATATGCGCAGTCTATACAAGGTCAGAGATTCCTGTATTTCCCATGATCTCAAGCCTGCAGAGTTTTCTCAGGCTTCATCATTTGCTACTGGAACCGTTGCCCCTAGTACCATGTTACAAATAATGACACTCCCTTTTAAGCTGGAAGTTTTCATTAATGACAATAGCCACAAATAATAGACAACTTTCTGGACAGCTTGGGTTGCAGCATTAGCTGCTGGGGTTATGAAGGACAACTGACTCCTGGAAATCTCTACCTAAACAGAGAGGTACCTCATGGGGGAAGCATATGCAGAGTAACATGCAGGGTTTTTTCACTGCAGACTGTTCTGTATTCACACATGAGATCTAGGTGGAAAGTTGGCTCCCTGCCCCCTAGAAAACAATCTGGACCTCCAAACCTGCATCATACTCTCATTTTATAACTACTACAGTCAATGGCAAAATGTCTTCTCTCCCTTTTAAATGCAATTGCTTGCTGGGAAATAATAAATAAAACCTTAGCTGGTGTTTGTATAGATTAAAAATTACCTAGCAAATTAACTTCTTACACTTGAGTTTGCAGGCCAGGTGTCCATCTGTGTCAGTCTGACACTGATTCATTGCCGCAGGACCCCACTGGTGGAACTGCAAGCCCTGTAGCTGAATGAATCAGACCTCTCCCCTTCCACTGCATACCAGTGTAGGTTTGTACAGCTCAACATACCAGGCAGCTGCAAATAAAGCCTAGGGTGTGCTGCAGATAGAAAGGGTCCAGCTGCCACCATCAGGAGTGCTGGGGCAGGATAGGTGAGCACAGGTCCGCTCAGACCTCAGTCAAACTAGGAGCAGGGAAATCTCTGCCAGGGGCGCAGGACAGAGGAAATAAATGAGTCCGCAAGATTTTAGAGACTGTTAGATGGATATGAGAGGCAGAACAGGAAAAATGCCAAGCCTTACATAAGAGTGGTGGCTTGCAAACTGCTGTGGGAGAAGAGGTGTCCAGGAGGATGCGCTAAGTTTTGCTTTCCTGGGATCGGGGAGAGACAGGAGGTATTTCTGTCCAACAAAACCCTGTAAAGGCAGCGATCACTTGGCTGCAAACCAAAAAACGAAGGGTAAGGCAGGAGAGGGCGCCACTGGTTTGCTGGCATCTCCCACCTCATCTGGCAGGCTTTGCTGATCCCTGCTGACATAAATCCAATCCAAAACTGATTGAACTGTTCCCACCGAGTGCAGTGGACTCCGGATAAAGTGTACAGCAGAGAGATCTGAGCAAGACATGCTGAAACGTCCCTTCAAGGAGGTAACAGGCGGGGTGGTAACAGCCCTTGTGGGGTGTTACCCCAAGGATGCATTTCTCTTGATGCACACCCCAGTACCAGACTGGCTTCATCTCAGAGCCATCACATAAAACATGCTCATGGCCTGTGCAGCATGGAGCAGCTGTGGCTTCGTGAGTCTCCCGGTGTGTTGGGTCACTACCTGCTCACTGCTGGGTCACACGCTGCGGAGCAACATGCCCCTCTGCATCCCTCTCTCTCCACCTTGCTCCTGCCACTGATGGTAGAGGAATTGCTGCAGGAAGAAGCCACAGCCTGGGCATGAAGGGAGCGAGGAGGCAGGATGGTGGGCAGGCACATACGGGCTGCGAGTCCCTTTGTGCTGCTACTTCCATCTCGCCTTGTGACAGCTCAGCTCAAAGCTCCGTCACGCTGATGCAGCTCCCCAGCGTTACAGGCAGAGGAGGAGAAGGACACGCTGCTGAGGTATCTGCAGTGCGTCCTCTCCTGTCCTGCAGGGACATGGCTGTGCCCAGCAGAGCAGCCTTCACTCTGTGCATGGGAGGAGCAGTGGAGGCTGCCACTGGGGAGGGAGAGAAGCACAGAGGGGTGGAAAGCCCTCATTTGCAAACATGATGTACAGCTGCTTTTCCTTACTTAGGATACACTGAAGAGCTCACTGGCCTCACAACACACTGGCTCCACTCACGTGTTGGTGAACAGAAGCAAACGGAAGTATTTGAGAGCAAGAACTAGAGTGATCTGGAAGGAGAGGGCACTGCAAGTCATCCCTGAGCCTCCTTGCAAAGCATCACGGGCCATTTTTGAGAGCCTGCACTTGCACTCTTGCAAATGCACAGCTGGAGGGTAGTGCTGTAAGGGGTGGGGGTGTGGGGAAGGAAGGGATGGGGTCCAACGAGGAGCTACATCTAGCAACTGGGGCTGAGGATGGCACAAGGCCCAGCAGACAGCCAAGCCAGAGGAGTAAAATAGGAAAAGGTCCGCAGTGGCACAAGAGCAAATTCTCCTGAGTCCCCAGGGATTTTCCTGCTCCCCAAAGCAAGGCAGAGGGCCTGGCAGAGGCCTTGGGATCAGACAGAGCTCTGGAGAGGACTGAAGGTTCCAGTTACTGGAGGGGGCTTTGGGGGAGGGAACAGAGGGGCTTTCTTCTAAGGAACCGTGCCCCCACCCACCCACTTTATAGAATCATAGAATGCTTTGGGATGGAAGGGACCTTTAAAGGTCATCTAGTCCATCCCCCCTGCAATTGGCAGGGACATCTACAACTAGATTAGGTTGCTCAAAGCCCCATCCAGCCTGGCCTTGAATGTTTCCAAGGATGGGGCATCTACCACCTCTCTGGGCAACCCGTTCCAGTGTTTCACCACCCTCATTGTAAAAAATTTCTTCCTTATATCTAGTCTGAATCTACCCTCTTTTAGTTTAAAACCATTACCGTACAGGACCTTGCACTTGTCCTTGTTGAACCTCGTGAGGTTCACACAGGCCCATTTCTCCAGCTTGTCCAGGTCCCTCTGGATGGCATCACATCCCTCAGGTGTGTCAACTGTACCACTCAGCTTGGTGTCATCTGCAAACTTGCTGAGGGGGCACTCGATCTCCCTGTCTATGTCACTGATGAAGATATTGAACAGCACTGGCCCCTAGTACGGACCTTAAGGGACACCACTCATCACTGTTCTCCATCTGGACATCGAGCCATTGACCACTACCCTCTGGATGCAACCATCCAGCCAATTCCTTATCCACTGAACAGTCCACCCATCAAATTCATATCCTTCCAATTTAGAGAGGAGGATATTGTGGGGGACTGTGTCAAAGGCCTTACAGAAGTCCAGATAGATGACATCCGCAGCTCTTCCCTCATCCACTCATGTAGTCACTCCATCATAGAAGGCCACTAGGTTGGTCAGGCAGGACTTGCCCTTGGTGAAGCCATGCTGGCTGTCCTGAATCAACTCCCTGTCCTCCATGTGCCTTAACACAGCTTCTGGGAAGATCTGTTCCATGATCTTCCCAGGCACAGAGGTGAGGCTGACAGGTCAGTAGTTCCCAGGGTGCTCCTTTTTACTCTTTTTAAAAAGGGGTGCAATATTTCCCTTTTTCCAGTCCCCAGGGACTTCACCTGACTGCCATGACTTTTCAAATTTCATGGAGAGTGGCTTATCAACTAAATCAGCCAATTCCCTCAGGACTCTGGGATGCATCTCATGGGGACCCATAGACTTATGTACGGTCAGGTTCCTCAGGTGGTCATGAACCTGATCTTGTCTTACAGTGGGAGGACCTCTGCCCTCCCGATCCCCATCAAATGGCCCATTGACTCGAGAGGTGTGAGGAGAGAGGTTGCCAGTGAAGACAACTTCTCCTCACCCACCACAGGCTGCTGATGATCCTCACCATCTGCAGGGCACTCAGAGGCCATCTTCAAAGGATGGCTTCTTTGGCTTGCACTCAATACCACCCTGACCCTCTAGGAACACGGATGTTGCTGCCTCTGAGAGCAGAGGATGACTCCAAGTGAGAAAAAAACCAATGTGACTACAACATGGCTGTTTCAGAAAGGATACCCAGCCCTGGCATTGCTTCCCCTTGGCAGGAAATGCACCAGCATCTCCCAGGTCCTCTCTGCTGTCTCTCCTCAATACTTGCAAGTGCTGCATCCTTTTGATGATCCATTTTTTTCCTTGCTGCTTGGTACCACCTTCACCTCTTTTCCTCCTACCAACCATTCTTCCAAGAGTGAGGGCATCCAGGCAGCGCCTGGGTGTGTCCCAACCTACACACGCTCTGCCAGATCACTGGCACAACAGTGGCGTGGGAGATCCAGTGACACAGGGGTTTAGTGGTTCTGCTGTGGCTGTCTGGGTCTCTCCCCTCCCATCTTCTCCTGTGAAATAATCAGCGGGTTTTAGCCTTGCAGGCATGCAGAGGGTGTCCAGCTGCTCTTGTGCAGGCAGTAGTATCCTCTAAGCTGCTGGAGAAGCTGTCTGAAGGAATCATTTCCAGGGACACATTCAGAGTTGAAAGGTAAAATTGAAAGAAAAAAACAAGGAGAGAAGTGCAGCTTATTCCAGCGACATTTAACACAGAGGCCAAGGTCTCAGTGTTTGTATTTCCCAGTATTTTAGGGAAAGGAAGGATTGTTTTCCAGAGGCCCTGACTTAAAAAAAACCCACAAACATATAAAGAAATACTCATCTTTGTGGAGGAGAGAAGAGCACAGCTGAATGTCACTCCCTGTCTCAAACTGAATTTCCACAGGCTGGCTCAGGAGAAGGGTGGCAGGTAAGAACATGGACAGCTTTTTCTGTGCATTTTTCAGCATCAGGTCACAGCAAGCAATGAGATGCAATGGGATTTGATCTGCCTAGCTGGCCTGGCAACCAGCCAGGCCAGAATAAGGCAAGAGAGGCCATGGTTTCACAGCGCTGGTAGCTTTCTTTTGTCTGAAAGAATCTAGCAGTTGCAAGACTAGAGAGAAGCATCTGCCTGGGTACTTCCATCTCTTTCCCTCTATGCCATCAAGTTACCAAAATCAGCTCATTCAAAGGAAGAAGGAGGACACAGAGTGTGCTACCAATCCACTGCATTTTTGCTGACACGTTAGAGCACACAGAGTTTGCAGCCTTCAGCCATTCTGTGCCCATTGATGTGAAATCAGTGGTTCAGATGGCATGGAAGAAATTAGCGGAGGTAACTAACCTCTGCCTCCTCTGATACAAAAGCTCAGAGGGCTCAAATGAAGGCAAGAGGTGGCAGATTCAAAATGTTCAGGAGGAGGAGGCTTTTCACGTGATGTGTAGTGATGCTGTAGAACTGCCCACAGCAGGATGTGGTGGATGCTGGACAGGAAAGACCGGACAGGTTCAGGGAAGACAAACCCACCAGGACACAGAAGCCATACTTGGCTCAGGCAGTGCCTAAACCATACATTGGTGGAGGCTGCGAAAACCCTCAGAAGTTTGACTCTGGGCTTGCTCTGTTCTTAGGCTCTTCTTCAGATGCCTGTGATTGCCCACTGCCAGACACAGGAGAGGAAGCGAGGTGACTTGGAGGCTCTCACTGTACCCAGGAGTGATTCACAACTTTTACAACTGCTCATTTTCAGCTCTGTGTCAGGGCCCTGAGGACATCCATAGGCCTTAATTAACCCAACCAGCCTCACCTGGGACCTCAAGCCACAACCTCTGCCCATGGGCCCAGGAGCCCCATTTAAGTTCATCCCTAGCCCTTTTGGTCCTGGCCTGATATATGTTGTAGGCATACTTGGTCCCACACCTCTTCCTGGGGTGTTTGGATTTCCTGGCTTGACCTCAGACCTGACTTGCATCCTTATTTCTACTTGACTGTCACAAGATCGTTGATGGGACCCGTTGCCGTTACCACCCCTGCACGCCTCACCCAGCTCAGATGCTGTGTGACTGTGCACTGTCAGTGAGGGTGCTACAGCCCTGTGTACACTTGGGACTTAAAACTGGCTGTAACGGGGGTATTATAAACTGGTGCCAGAGCTGTGTCCTCTCTTAGCTTGGCTGGAGGAGGGTACTGCTGGGTTGCAGCAGGGCTGTGTTACTGGAGTGGACAGAAGGCTGTAAAACAACCAGCAAGTGTCAGACTTTCACCATAAAGCACAGGATACAACGGCAAAGCCAGGGTGGTTTATGAGGGCAACAGGCCTCTGAGGAGGAAGAGAGCCCCAAAGCTGAATCTACAGCAGGATTTGGTCCATCAGTCAGAAATGAGATACTCTATAGGAGAAGGACTGGGCACTGGGGGCCCACACTAGTTCTGTATTGGTTAGAGAGACTTCGCAAAAGCTGGATTGCTTTAGTTAGGTCGTTCAGCCAGGCAAGAGGATGAAACTGTATTTCTCCTATAGGGATAGTGTTTACCAGAAGCAGCAAACTGCTTTTTGTTTTGAGTTCAGCTGATAGCTGCATCCACAGGTGCTGTTTTATCATCAGAAGGTCCCTGCATGTTTTAGACTGGCCTCAGAGCCTCTAATCTTGCCGGAGGTATCTGCTGCACACAAGTGAGGTGCTGGAACAGCCCAGCTTGGGGAGTGTTTCAACTGACTCCTTTACCTTCACCAGGGCCTCGCTGAGACTGGCAGCCTCAGACGTCTCCGCCTGGGAGCAATCTCCAGTTCTACAACTCCACTGTTTAACCCTCCCCTCCAAGGAGACTTGGCAGACCATGAGGAAGGCCAGCTGGTGATGGCCTCAGGCTCTTCCTTACATGCCTGTCCACTTTGCTGCATTCACTTCTCTCCTCACTGCATTATTTCAGTTACAAGTAATTGATATTTTTGATGAACAATTGATGAGTTGCTGTGACTCTTCTCCATACTGTCCCGGGGCCTCCACTCATGCTCTCCCAGTGCTTTTCTGGGGGGTAGCGATCAGCTGCATGGACATCCTCACCCTCAGGTGAAACACTCTGCTTTGTTTTGCTGCAGCAGCATGGATTGCTGTTGTGTAATGCAGTCCTGGAGCTTGTCTTTTCTGCCTGAGCTACACAAAGCGCTAGGTTCACAGAGTGGCTCAGATTTTCTTCTCAGGAATGAAGCCTCTCCCCTGTTTCTGTCTCGTGTTGCTTGCAGATACCCAGGGAACCAGTGGCGGAATTTCCTCCAGGTCTTTTCTACTTCTTCTAGGGTGTTTCAGACTTGCTGTAGCTTTTTGTCATTTGTCTGCCAGGGTTTCTCCTCAGTTTCCTTTTATTCCCTCTATGGACTACAGGAACATATCAGTGTTTCAGGACTCTACAAGAACTCTGCTCTCCTGTGTCCCATTTTCCTGGGTAGCAAAAAAGAGCCCCTCCATGCTCAGGTGTACAGCACCCCATGCAGCATGGAGATCTCCCCATTCCTTGGCCATGCTTTCTCCCTGGCTGAGACCAGAGCTGCTGCTGCCCCAGCAGGGTAAAGCTCCCTTTCATCTCACCAGGTCATGCAATCTCTGTGAAACAGGCCAGGCTGACTGGGAACCACCAAGCTGGAGGCAGTGCTGGATGCTGAAAATGGGAGAAATTTGTCTGCCTCTTTTTAAACTGGTAGCACTAGGCTGTCCCAGTTTGGCAGATTTCTGCTAACCCCTCCTGTCACCTTTCGAGTATAAAAAGCTTAAAACCCTTCTTATTCTGGTGTGAGAGGAAAGTCCCTAGCCTTGTTCCTCCTCACCTCTTGTGCCCCAATTACCTGCACTAATGATAAAGTGATGATACAGAGGGAGACTGTGCACCCATTGTCCATCCCTGCTACACCCTGCACCAGGATGTGCCACCAATGGAGGTGGAGAAGACCTGCTTGTTTGACATCTCAGCTGAAGAGTTTTGGAAATCTGAACACTTTATTTACCATCCTGAACAGAGTCAGGAGCACGTGGAAAAGCCAAGGCATTTCTACTTGAACATCATCAGAAGGCACCACGAGCTGAGCAGGGGATACACATGGTAGTCTTGGGTTAATAAGAGCAGAAGGGGCTCTGCAGCCCGAGGGGCATGGATTCACATAGAGTGGGCAAGTGTTTTTCAAGGAGGAACAAGCTGCTCCAGATGGAAGTAAAGGCTCCCATAGCGGGATGCTCCTAGGGCTGGGAAGAAAACACTGTTCCTTGGCTCCATGGAGAGCCCCAGTGCTTTGTGGCCTTGCAATGCATGCTGCTGCTTACATGCAAAGGGCTACCAAGTCTGCAGCTGCAGGATTTTGTGTTGCACAAAGCTTAAAGCACCAGTTCACAACCTATAAAGGAATGGAGAATTAGACCCGTATTCTTTGCCACATACTGGTCGATCCTCGGCAGCAGGCGGCTGCAAATTGAGATTGCAGCAATGTAATTGAGATGAAGTGCTGCAGGAGGCTTTGCCTCATACTCCCAGTACTTTGCCACACCACTTACCTTGGGGAAAAATGTTAAGAGATAAGGGTCAGCCACACTTAATTGTTTCCACATAAGCAGTGATTACCTGCTAGCATAGAAAAGCTATGTGTATAGAACTATGGCCTAGGAAAAAGTAATTAGGACTGTTTAGATTTCCTTTCTGCTCTTTATATTGACAGGATGACAGAAGAAGACCAGCAGACATGATTGGTAGCATTCTGCACAAGCCTGGGGTCAGCCCCATAACAGGTCAGGATTGACGCTGCACTATTTGCATGGCAGCAAACAGATGCTTTTCCCTGTGGTTCCCTTCCATGCTCCAGATCTGCCTCAGCTTCTCTGCTGCTTTAAATTAAAAACAAAATAATAATATGCAAAAAGAGATGCCATTGCACAATATTTTCTAGCAGTTGGCACAGCAAACAGAAGCACAATAAAAGCTCATGGAAGGGAATCGCTTGGCAAAGCATTGCATGGTCAGGAAACCTCAGCTCATCAGAGGTGAAGTTGCCTGTGCTCTCACTGAAAATGATTCCCCGTTGGTAATCTCTGTGAGATTTGAACTTTAGTCCCTGATCAGAGACTAGGGAGGGTGGGGGAAAACTCCTTTAGCAAGAGGAGAAAACAGTTTCCCTGCCTCTTCTTGCCAGGGCTGCTGGGTTCTGGACTCTGGTCCTGACTCCACCACTACTTTGCAGTGTCACCCCACGCAAGGCTGGGTGCTCCAGTTGCAGCACCTAAACAAAATGACAAAGTAACCAAGGCGCGTGGAGCCGCAGGCACAGCAAGTATGGTGGGAGATTCCCCGTGGTCCTGGAGGGCCTGTGAACTCTTTTCAGTCTTTTCTCCCAGCTCTTTGTTGAAAATCTGAATTGATTAAGTGTTGACAAAAGCAAACATGGTTTTAAGTGGGTCCCTTTTGCTCATCAGTCCCCTTCAAATGTATTCTCTTGACATCTGTGATGTTATCATGGTATTATCTCACCCATTTCTGTACCACTTCAGAGGAAAAGCCAGGTGGTACCTGGCTTTATCTGTAATGAAAAAAACAAGCTGAGGAAAAAATACTTCATTTCTCTTTTCAAAAAAAGAGATGTCAGGCCTCCTTTTATCAACCCATTAAAGCCTTCCCCATTACCCAAAGGAGCACATCCCCTTTGTTAAAGGGGGCGAGCAAAAGATCTCCAGAAGGCTCTGGAAGTGCACCATCAGATTTGGCTTTTTTTTTTTTGGTGGTGGACAGATGACCTCTTAGGAGGGGGATAGAGTCATCTGAGGATGATGCACCTTTTCTGGCTTGTCAGAAAGGCAGCTTCAGTCCCCCTTGCTTCTTGTGCTCCAGCATGGTCAAAAACCAAGACCCACGTGATGCTGTGCACTGTGCAAGTGACCTGCACAGGGGAGGGAATGGGGAATGCACAAAGTTTTGCTCAGCTCACCGACTTCAGCATTGAGATGGGAAAAATTCTCACACAGCTGTTGCCTTTTGTTATGAGCCCCGAGTGGCTGAAATGCAGCTGTTTAATTAGCATATGCCCCAGAATTTGGGGCTACCAGCTCCCCAGAGGCTAAAATTTGGATGATCTAAGGCAGGGAAAGAACTGAGGCTTGTGGGGATTTTTATTGGAGGACTGGGAAATTGGCTGCTTGCAGAAATGAATCATATCAGCATGACACACTAAAAATCTGGAAAAGCTGTTGGCCACATGACCAATTTGAACCCCATGTCCTCCTTGGAGACTGGTGACTGAGCTGGGGAAGAATCAAAAAAGTCAAGAGTCCATCGATTGACATCACCATTAATTCAACTGCTGTCTGAGATAAGGAAAGGGTATTTTCTTGGCCTTAGCCAGGAGTAAATTATGCATGTTTACAGATGCACCCTTCAATGGGTGTCACCACTTCTCAGCCAAAATAATAGCAGAAATAGAAAATACCCTTAAAACAATAGATGTGAAGTAATTAAAAAAAAAATCTTAACAGTGGTGAATGTGGTGTCCTGGCAGCATCCCTTTGCAGTTTGTTTAGTAAAGGCTTTAAAAAGGCTGGGCTGGGAGGACACACAGCTCTGGACAGAGAGATGAACCCACCTAGGGATGAAGGCTGCCTGGCTGCAAGATGCCATTTGCTGCAAGTCTTCCAGAGACCAGACTATGCTCTCTACCAAGAGTCCCAGCAGTCCCAGGTCCTATGGGATCCTGAGTCATGGCATAGACCTTTGGTTTGCTGTTTTTTAAAGGAAAAAGAAGTCACTGCATAGGGAACCGAGTTAAAGACTTGAGCATGTGAGGGGGAGGTGATCAGTGATCTGCGTCTTTCTGTCTAGGGTGATAAATTCCCAGCCACTTGATGGTTTCCGATTTGCTGACATCAGACTGTTGTTAGATTATTGGTAATCTGAGGGGCGGGGAGAGGCAATTTATTATGTTTACACCATGCCCAGGAAAAGTGTTGATACCTCTAATCATCATTGTAATAAAAGGGAATAAAGGCAATAAAACTAATCCTTCACTCAGGACTTCAGCACCACAGTGTGGGGGATTTGCATGATGTTCCTTTCAAAAAAATTGACTTCTCACTCTCCCCTTTCCCTTCTATCACTGCTTCAGCAAAACAAAAATCTCCCCAAGCAGTTTGCAGCATGGAACATATGACAAAGATGAGCAATCTGACCTCTCTGACAAGCAATGATACAACTACATGCGCACACACAGTTGCAGTAGCTTTCTGCAACCAGTTTATCATTAAGCTACAAGGAGCATCTCACATGTCAGCTTGTCAGAGTTCGCTTAGAAAGTTAAATGGTGCACACTTTATTTGTAATTGAATGCAAATTAAAATATCACTCATGAGAGGGCTGAAATCCTGGAAGGGCAGATTGCATGCATTAAGCCTCAGGATTTGAATAATGTCAGAGAATATGCTGTTCCTTTTTACAGTTTGTTTCTGTCCTCTGCCACCCCAGCAAAGTGAATAAATCAGTCTCTTCCCCCTTCCTGGAAAGTGAAAGGGGAAGATTCAACATCTGCTGATGAAGAGCATTTGAGTCATTCACAATCTGCTGATTGGAGCTGCTCAGGCCAAAGTTTGAAAGGCAGGGATGGCAGCAGCTCCATGGGGCTTGGAGCAGGGACAGCCAGCCTGAGGCCATGTGTCTTACTGGGCATGCAGAGACCAGCCTGCTCTCCAAGGCAGCCTGCCACATCCTCAGTGGCTGAAGAAAATCAGTAGATCTGCCCTTGAATTCAGCTGTGAAGAGGGAGACGGTGTTGGGAAATAGCCACCTTCCTTGTGCTTGGTGTGGGAATGGGCTCTGAGGAGAATATGCCCAACCTCCTTTGTGTCCTAAGGAGAAAAATGTCTTGCTTCAGAAGCAGTGAATGAGCAAAAGCAGCTGGAAGAGATTTTCCCTGAGTTTTTCCTTCCTGTTTAATGGCCCACAAGAAAGGTCTTGTGCCTCCCTTCACCCAGCCACATGGATGTGGACTGGCAGATTTCTCCCTTGTTCCCCCATACAGAGACATGCCTTTAGGGGATGAGCAAAATGCAGCAACTGTCTTTATCCTAAGGGAGCCCTGGCACAAGCAAAGGATGAAAGCCAGGCTTGTCCTAGCTTTTGTAGGTTAGCCATTGGCCAAATATGTATTGCTGAGGAGAGACCTCTCTAAACTGCTCCAGAAGGGACTGGTGAGGTTCCTTACATGGCCCCACACCCAGCAGAAGGGTTGAATCCTGCAGGCATTACCATAATAAAGATGGATAACATGAAGATGGAGGCCTCACTCAGAGCTTCTAGCTGGTCTTTTTAGTCAATAACCATTTTCTTTCATGCCTTTCACACACAAATACATGCCCCAAAGGTGCTCCAAATCTGCAGCCATCATGTCTTCCTGCCTCAGTCCTATTGCTGGACTGCCAGCTCACATTTGTATCCAGCCCAGCATGATCAGTCTCACCACAGCCACCATTCTGCTGCCATTCTCCATAATCACTGGATTATTTTAGGGAGGTTGGAAAAAACCCACCCCAAAACCTGTCAAACCCAGTGCTACTCATGCAGAGAGGCCAGGGAAAGACCATGGTCAGCTTAGCAGGGCAACCTGGGCTAAGCCTAGTCTGGAGGGGGTTTATGAGGACATCCCATCTTTAGAGTAACATCCTATCTATGGGTGACATCCCATTGTTCTTTAGGATGTAACATCAGACTCGGTGCAGAGGGAAGGCAGCCAGGGAAGGAGGAAGATGGTGTGTCCATACAGGTGTGTGGAGGAAGCTCCTCAGGGAGACGGGAGACTATGAGGGCCACCCTTTGGTACCAGGCTTCCCTCAAGCAGAGCCATCCCTTCAGCGGTAAAAGAGAATTAGCGACATCTGGTATTTCTGGCAGAAAGGAAAATGATCCCTCTAAGCAAACAACAACAAGTCACACCAGCTTGTGCAGCCCAGAAATAAGTCTAAAAGATAGAGAGGTGCAAAACTGACGGCCCTGCAAAAAAAGGACATCATATGTCAACTGGCACTTTATTACCTGGGATAAATATTGTCTTTTGGGGAAGTTTTTTGCAGTGTCTCACCACAACAGCTGCCTGTCCTGTGCTGTGGCTTCTTTTTATTAACAGGCCCATGTGATTATAAAGCTGGAAGGGAGCAAGGAAAGTCTTCTCCACAGCATACACACAAACAGCTTGCGGAGAGGTCAGGACCAGTTTCTGAACGCTAACAGTTCAGATCACTGGGAAGACGCTTTTCTCCTATCTCGCTGGAAGCGCCTGTCTTCCTGGGTGTCTCAGCTCCTTGGGGCATCCTGGCATTTAGAAATGAGTTGCAGGCAGAGGAGAGTATGTCCTCTCCTGGTGTCTTTTATTGTAGGGAAACTTAACTAAAAAACTAAACGCAACAAAGCAGCTCCAAAAGCAGTTAAACCTTCCTTGCTTCATGAGCAGCATATAAGCACTCTGGCATCACATCAGCCTCTTTATGACTGAGGCACGTCATTCCTCACTGCAAGGCAGAAGCTGTCGCCTCACATATGCCCAGAGAAATTTCTCAGAAGAGGCTTCATAAAGGGCCTCACCTTCCTAAAAAAAGAGTGCCATCAAGACAGGACCCTCATGGGTTAGGAATAAGAGGAGAGGCACACTATCTTCCACCTTCACCCTACATATGGGAGCTCAGATCCTCCAGTTGCCCTGTTTTCTTCCCTGCCCATCACCTGAGTGAGGTCTGAGAAGGTCTCTGCCACCTCAGGAGGAACCAACTGGATGGCAAATACTCAGCAAGCTACTGCCAACTTGCTGCTGTTGTTTGCCCCAGCTCAAGCAGGACACAGAAGCACCACTACATTTGTATACCAAGACAACTTGTGTTAGTGGCTGTGAGCTTTCAGGTGTCAGTCACATCCCGCACAGACAGACTGGTTTGGTTTCCCTCCTGATGCACATGGCAGACAGGGAGAGATGTGCTTGTTACACTGCTTCTCTGGGACAATTGTCAGCCAAGTCCTGAGCATTTCCAAGGGAAAGGATAGAAAAATGGTATCTGGGTTCTGCATTATACAGGCATTTAGGCACAAGCTGAGAAGAGGACATGATACCAGTAACACCAAATGTCACATACTTGAAGATGTCAGAGACGTTTGTTCTAACTCCCTCCTCCCAGTCAACTTCATATAACAAGTATAGCAGCTATGCTAGTAGCCTCCAGGGCTTTGTTCTTTTACCTATATTATCTTTGCAGCTTGCCTTTCTGCTGCCAGCAGGAGTAAACACAGCCTTTCTTTTTACATAGGGTAGGAGATGGTCTCAGAGGCACAATCATTTTCCAAACTTATGTTTTCTCTCCAGACTTCCAAAGATTCAGGACTGAAACTTTGCTTTGAGCCTTTACCTAGCACAACCAACAAATCCTATGACTGTAATCGGTTTTGCTAACTGAATAAGTGAATAAAATTTTGCTGAGTACATTAATTAAATTCCAATATCTCTACAAATATGTGGGGACAGGATTATTTGTGGTCTGTCACAAAACCACCAGCTTCTGATCAGCCAGATGCAGATCATGCTACAATCCCATATTATATCTCATAGCATGATACAAACAGGAGGTTGTTCACTAGGTAGCACTGGTCAAGTACAGCCGGTTCTTGTAGAGGATCTGCTATGAAGTTTAGCCATTTTGAATCTCAACATTTTTTATCTAGGATTACAAATAAGCAGATTATTTTTTCCCCTTTTTTGGCACTGCATGTGAACCAAAACATGAGTTAATGCTCTGAAGATAATGTCTAGCCCTGGGCCAGTTGTTAACGCTGTTGCAAATAACACTCTATGCAGAAAATGATGCTGCAGAGCAGTTGCAAAAATCACAGTGCAACCCAAAAAGCAGGAGCAGGTGATTTTGCATAGGTCTGGGTTACTTCCATAGCTTTTTACTTTTTCCCATTGCTGGACACAGATGCAGAACACTGTCGATATTTCATTCAAAGTTTTCAACTGAAAGGGCAAAACGTAGAGGGGTTGCTAAAGACCAGTTTCTGCACATAGTTCATAAACTGAAGTGTGCTGGTGGGAGCATATGAAATCACCCTGTGATGACAGAAAGGAAAAAAAGTTTCTAATATTCTTGCTAGCACTGAAATGCTAAACCTAGAGAGAGGCAGAAACAAGGGTTTCTTGGGCACTGATTTGCCTCATCCTGTTGGTAGTGTTGCACATGAAGAAGATCTGCAGAGCAGGTGAGATAAGATGGCTGGGGTTTGACGATGGCTGCTTGAGTGCTGAGAGGTGTTTCCTTTTCTAAATCCCTTGAGGGGCTACCAGGCTACCTTCCCTGAGGAGACACTGGTTATCTGAGTCGATCTCCTTTGTGTTTTAGCTTCTATGAAGCATTACAGGCAATATTGTATTTTGTGTGCACTACAAAGAGCTGGCTCCTCTCAGAGCTTTTCTAAGGTGTCTCTAGGGCGGCACTGACTAACTTTATTAAGGGACTTGGGATAAAACTCTGCTCTGAGTCTGTTTCTTCTACTCTAAAGAGAGAATCATAGAATGTCCTGAGTTGGAAGGGACCCACAAGGATCATCGAGCCAACTCCTGTCCCTGCACAGGACAACCCCAAAATTCACACCATGTGTCTGAGGGCGTTGTCCAAATGCTTCTTGAATATTGTCAGGCTTGGCACCGTGACTGCCTCCCAGGGGAGCCTGTTCCAGTGCTCCAGCACCTCTGGGTGAAGAACCTTTTCCTAATATCCAACCTAAACCTCCCCTGGCAGATCTTCCTGCCATTCCCTTGCGTTCTATCATTGGTCACCAAGGAGAAGACATCAGCGCCTGCCCCTCCTCTTCCCCTTGTGAGGAAGCTGTAGGCCGTGATGAGGTCTTCCCTCAGTCTCCTCTAGGCTGAACAGACCAAGTGACTTCAGCTGCTCCTCATACAGCTTCCCCTCTAAACCCTTCACCCTCTTGGTGGCTCTCCTCTGGACACTCTCCAGTAGCTTCGTATCCTTTTTGTACTGTGGGGCCCAAAACTGCACACAGTACTCAAGATGAGCCCGCACCAGTGCAGAGTAGAGCGGGAAAAATCACCTCCCTCGACCAGCTAGCAATACCGTGCTTGATGCGCCCCAGGACACGGTTGGCCCTCTTGGCTGCCAGGGCACACTGTTGGCTCATGTTCAACTTGCCGTCGACCAGAACCCACAGATCCCTCTCCGCGGGGCAGCTCTCCAGCCTCTCGTTCCCCAGTCTGTATGTACATCCAGGGTTGCCATGTCCCAGGTACAAAATACGGCACTTGCCCTTGTTAAACTTCATACAGTTGGTGATTGCCCGGCTCTCTAATTTGTCCAGATCCCTCTGCAGGGCCTGTCTGCCCTTGAGAGTGTCAACGGCTCCTCCCAATTTTGTGTCATTGGCAAACTTAGACAGTAGTCCTTCAAGTCCTGCATCCAAGTCATTTATGAAGACATTAAAGAGCACTGGCCCTAAGATGGATCCCTGCAGAACCCCGCTAGTGACTGGTCACCAGCCTGATGTAACCCCATTTACTATAACCCTTTGAGCCCGACCCGTCAGCCAATTGCTCACCCATTGCATTATGTGTTTATCCAGCTGTACACTGGACATTTTGTCCAGGAGGATACTGTGAGAGACAGTATCGAAAGCTTTACTGAAATCCAAAAAGATTACATGGACTGGCTTCCCTCAGTCAACCAGGTGGGTAACCTTGTCATAGAAAGAAATTAAGTTTGTTAAGCAGGACTTTCCCCTCGTGAACCCCTGCTGGCTGGGACCAATGACTGCATTGTCTTTCAGGTGTTTTTCAATAACTCCCAGAATAATCTTCTCCATAATTTTGCCAGGCACAGACATGAGACTGACAGGCCTGTAGTTACCAGGGTCATCCCTGTTGCCCTTCTCGACGATTG
Source organism: Theristicus caerulescens (assembly GCA_020745775.1). NCBI lineage: Eukaryota > Metazoa > Chordata > Aves > Pelecaniformes > Threskiornithidae > Theristicus > Theristicus caerulescens. Next base: position 21,178,322 of record CM036564.1, on the reverse strand, counting down.
GGACAACATTTGCCAGCTTCCAGTCAACTGGGACCTCTCCAGATTCCCAAGAGCATTGAAAAATCATTGAGAGAGGTCTCGCTATGACATCAGCCAGCTCTTTAGGTATCCTCGGATGAATCCCATCGGGCCCCATTGACTTATAGGGATCCAGCTGGAGCAGCAAATCCCGCACAAGTTCGGGGTTGGTTGGGAGTTTATCATTCTCACAGTCATAGTTCTCGAGCCCAGAGACATATCATCCGTGTTGGAAGACCAAGGCGAAGAAAGCCTTAAACGTCTCTGCTTTGTCTATGTCCCTGTTTGTGAGGTGACCATGCTCATAAGTAACAGGCCAATCTTATTTCTCATCTGCCTTTTGCTCTTTACATATTTTAAAAAGCCCTTTTTATTGTCCTTCACAGTACTGGCCAGCTTCAGCTCTAGTTGAGCTTTGGCCGTGCATATTTCCTCCCTACAGTGACAAACAGCATCTCTGTAGTCCTCCCATGTCGCCTGACCTTGCTTCCACTGGCCATACATTTTGTTTTTTCGCCTTAGTTCTAGAAGAAGATCCCTACTCAGCCAAGACGGCCTTCTACCTTGCCTGCTTGACTTCTGACATTCTGGAATTGCCTGTTCCTGTGCTCTTAGGAGGTGGTACTTAAAAAGTGACCAGCACTGATGGACCCCAGCACCTTCAAAAGCTTTTTTCCAGGGGGCCTTACTAGGTAGTTCCCTGAGCAGCCTGAAGTCAGCTCTCCTCATATCCAGAGTTGAGTTCTTGCTGGCAGTTTTCCTCCTGTTACCATAGATTTTAAACTTGACTGCTTCGTGGTCGCATTAGAGAGATGCTCTAATACAATGAGTCCTGTCAGTAGAGCAATCCCAGAGCCTTAATAGGAACTACTTGGTTCTCAGCCTAGACTGGTTTCAGTTAATTAATGGTTTCATTATCCAAAACAGCGTTTATAAAGTCCTAACCCCTACTCCAGTCTAAAAGCTTTCATGGTTCTAGCATCTTCTACCCAAAGATCTCAAAACACTTTATTGTATTGCCTGATACAATGGATATTATCACCCTTCTCCAAAAAAGAGAACAAAGCCAAACTTTCCAAAGTGGGCCATCATTTTGGGGTGCTTGATTTTTGGCCACATTTTGGATTAGTTTTCAGAGCTGCAGGCTTTTCTGGGTCTCACAGGTCAACAGTACTGCAGAGTTCTAGTACTTATGAAAAGGAAAACACAGATATTTTAAATTTGTTGTTAAGAAGAGCTAAAGAAGATGAAAAATTGGCTTTAGAAATTCAGAAAAAAATCAGGATTAGATAACAGAGCATGGAACTGGATCTGAGCACTTACACAAGCCCCTGTGAAAGCTCTCTGGACAGTCAATGGCTAATAACCCCCCTTTGGAGTCCATGGAGGGTTGCTGCCAATGGAAAGTCCTGCAGCTGGGTATCTTTGGGAATAGGCTGAAGAGCTCCATTACAGGTGACTTCAGCATCCTGCCAGTGTACCCCAGAAGCACAAGATAGGAGTTTGAGGAGGTGTTTTTGCCCTGCTTGTGGTCCCAGAGGGCTGTGGTTTTCCTACCCTGACTAGGAAGAGGACGAATGCATGTTCCTTCCATCATGGTCCCAGGGTGGTTGCGAAACAGCCTGGAGTGACTCAGGTTCAGCTGGAGAAAACATCACGTTTGCAAGACCATAATGTTCCTGGCCTGCAGTCTGGGGCCTAGTAGTTGTGATAGATTTTAACTGGGAACTCAGCTGACCCCCAGATTTGCTCTCTTCAAGCTCTGCCATCTGAGCCTTTGATTTCTCGGGCCCCCTTTTATAATTGTCTACTGCTGCTGCAAGGAGTTATGTGCTCTGGACTGGGTGCAGAAATAATCAGTTTGGGGTATTCAGTTCCAGATAAGTAATTAAGGAATTCGATAACATTCACAAATTCATTAGCATGTAGCATTGTTTTGGCCTCCCTTACAATGATGAAGAGGTATGTCTTGTTCTGGTAGTATGGTGTCACTCACTTCTGTATACAGCTTGAAATGGATTCTTTAGACTGGGCCTGTGTGTTTAAAACTGATCAGAAGCATGAAGGAATATGTGTGCGAGTGCTCGGACCACAGAAACCCATTTTCTCAACAGATTTAAACAAGTTATGCTGATAAAAATGAAAGATCATGCACATCACAGCTAGGAAGTAGAACTCTTACAAAGTTTCTTGGGATAACAATCAATTTGCCCTAAAATTTAAAAACTAGCTTGCAAAGTTTATGTTATTCTATATTATCTATATTCTGTTATAATTCTATCTATCTATATTCAGATAGGAATTTTTGTCATAAAACATGTATCAGGATTTATTTGTTACTTTTACTTGCTTGATTTGTCCTAAAATAATTATTATTGTCATCAGACTGGCTGAAAAACTTTCCAACAGATAGAGAGTATTTTTGCAAAATAGTGGCAATACTGAAATAAACTGCAGTATGTCTGTAATAAGCAACTGTAACATTAGTGTTTTGCAAATTGTAAACACAGTGATATCTATATTATCGGATGAACTATTGTGATACTCAGTTTAAATGCACTTGTTTGTTTTTAAATGATTAATTGAATAATTGCCAGGTTTGTGGCCATCATTAGGCTTCAGGATTAATGGCTGCACCAAGGTGAATGGAGGCTGAGGGTGTTAGGTTAAACTGTGCAGGATCCCTTGCTGTGAGCAGATGTCTTGCACACTGCTTGATCCAGCAGCCTGCTCAGCACAGCAAACAGCTTGGCTGCACATCAGACAGCAATGAGATGAGAGCTGCAGAGATTCTTGTCACCCTGTGATTGGTACAGAGGGTACGAGACACTTCTGTCCTTGGGATGCTGAGTGCCTGACACATCCCCTTTTCTGTGAAGGGCTGCAGTGTGCTGCATCTGGGCAGGGGAGCCCCATGTCCAGTGCTCCCATGGTCACGACATGACACCAGAGGATGCAGGGCACCAGCCAGTGCCTACAAGAGGGCAGGAGCCAATTTATAGGTAAGTAGGAGTCCTGCCTGTGTCCTCCCATGTAGTAAATGCAGATGGAGGTTTTGGGTGAACTTGTTTTCTCTGCAGGGCCAGGGAGTAAGTAGTTCATTTTTCCCTCTCAGGTCTGTTTTGTATGTATGTACTTATTTCATAGTGTTAGAGAATTAAAAGCAGGAGAAACCACAGAGCATTTTCTGCTGCCAATGAGCCAGTGACTTACCTGTAATTAAAGAGGACGTAATCTCATTTATTTGTTGATTCAGGTTGGGCAGGGAGGAGAACGTTGACTCTTTATTGCCCAAATTAGAATTGGGTAAACCCCTTCACTGTTGCGGATAGAGAAGTTGCCCTTATATCTTCACTTTAAAGTGAAAAAACACAATCAGTCCAACAAAACAGATGATATGTAGGAGAGCTCCGAGTAGATAAATTCTACTCTTTGAAGTATTAAATTACAATATGTTGTTTCTTGCACCCTCAGTAGGGGGGGGAAGTCTGTCCTCCAAATCAAAATTGTTACAAATTACAGGCTTAATCCTTAATACCACAAGGCAGTCTCCATCACGTGAGTGTTTTGGTCCAAGGAATATGCAGTACTGCAGATAAAGACAGGTAGATCCTATTACAAGTGAAATCCCCCACTGCTCATTGCTGTCTTCTGGGTTAGAGGACATGCATAGTGGCAGCACTGCAAGTGGACAAAGCTAAGGCAGAATCTGTGGTCTTGAGGGTTTATTTAATATACGGTTAGCATGCAGCCTTTGTGGCTTAAGATTTCATTTGTTAGCATCATTCCCTTATGAGCTGTCACTGTAATATATGAATCCATGATTCCTCCTTCCTCTATGGCCTTCAGATCCCTGGAGATCCTGGTTGTAAGAGGTCCTGGAAAGTATTGTCAGGAGGCTCAGTTCACATCACTGCAACCTACCCATCCACTGGAAAAATATCCACCACTGGGAAAGGCTGGAGATGGCTGATGTTGACCAATTACACTAGTTCTGGTTTAGAAAAAAAATGTTGTTTGTATTTAAATGCTACTGCTACATCTCTTCCATTCCTGTTACTGCTTCCCTTTGCTTTGAACGGACTGCACCTTTCTCCTCAACAGTACATGCATATTCCTGTAAGGAAGCGCGCACTGCACTACCTAACTAAAGATCATGCAACAGGTGGGTATGACAGATGGGGGACAGCAAGGTAACAGTGGGATAATTAGGATTAGAACCATAAACAGCAGTGGTGGCAGACATTATAAGAGACATTTGCATGAAAATCGGATCTTTGCTTATGAAGAGTTCATTGCTTCCTGCTGTTCTCACCAAAAAAACATGTTGCTTTGACATCACAGTTGGTTGCTATGGAAATGCTGATGCTACCAAAGATAGGACTGAGCTGGAGGGCTATAAAAAGTCCTGGAGACCCAGCTGAGTCCATATGCATTTGGGAAAGGCCAGCACAGCATTTATTTTTGGCAGTGGCACAGCAGCCCATTCGTGTGACAGAATGTGACACCAAGAGTGGATAAGGGGACATCACAATACAACAGAGTGCCATGATGCTGGGGCAGGGGACAGGGGAAGGCATAGTTAGGAGTAGGGGGAAGTAGGGTACTTAAACCAGTACCACCCTGACAATAAAGAATAAAGCTCCCAAAAACAGAAATAAGTTTTAGAAAAAGAAAATGCTGGAAATTGAACTTTTCTGTTCCCCCAAAGATGTCATAGGCTTTAACAGTCTTGTGAGATATGTCTCCTAGTTAATTTTAAATCTCAGTAAACACAGAATCATAGAATCAGAGAATTGTAGAATCATTTAGGTTGGAAAAGACCTTTAAGATCATCAAGTCCAACTGTTAACCTACCACTGCCAAGTGCACCACTAAACCATGTCCCTAAGTGCCACATCTACACATCTTTTAAATACCTCCAGGGATGGGGACTCAACCACTTCCTGGGCAGCCTGTGCCAGTGCTTGATAACCCTTTCAGTGAAGAAATTTTTGCTAATATCCAATTTAAACCTCCCCTGGCACAACTTGAGGCCGTTTCCTCTCATCCTATCACTTCTTACGTGGGAGAAGAGACCAACACCCACGTCGCTACAACCTCCTTTCAGGTAGTTGTAGAGAGTGATAAGGTCTCCCCTCAGCCTCCTTTTCTCTAGACTAAACCACCCCAGTTCCCTCAGCCGCTCCTCCTAAGACTTGACCTTGTTAACAAATACTATAGCTGTTATTTACAGCTGAGCTGTCACCAGGTCATCATCATCATGAATACTTTTAGACCTGGTTAAAAAAAATTAATTTCCCTTTTCAACCTTCCTTTTTCTAACCAAAAGCATTTAAAAAAACCAACAGCCTGAGCTTTTCTGCCTCCCAGCTGTTGAAAAATGAGAAGCAATAGCCTGAGCAAAATTTATCAAACATCATTGTCAGCTCTCTGAAGGAGATCAGTACAAAAGCGTTGCCCCTATGAGAGAAGGACTTCACCACAAACCAGCCACTCACCAAGTATTTCCAGGCACTGAGTCACGGACACAGGTAGATTGGACATGTCTGCTGGAGACATTTCTGTCCCCAGGAGTCTGCCCCCCATCTGCCATGCTGCTGAGATCTGCCCATGGATGGCACCACTGACAGCATGCATGAAGTCTCTGGTGGGCACTGCTCTGGCAGGGCGGGTGGGCTGCACAGGTTGGCCAGAGCTTCACAGATGATAAAATGATTCTTGGTGATTTTGAAATCTATTATATGATCATGGTTTTCAGAGTAAAAGAGTTTTCAGAGGAACTTCTACTCCTTGGCAAATGTGCCTGTGTATGGCTGCATTTCAGCTGCTAGCTTTTCCCTATTCCAGAAACTGAACAGAAGATTTGCCTCCACAAAGCCTAATGCCAGTAGTAGTTTTATCCTCCATGAAAATAACCCCCAAGCTATTGATATCAGCCAGTAGCAATGGGTGCCACTTCCCCTCCCAGTATAGCTGTAATGCTTCAGCATCCACAAAGAGTCTTTACTCGTGTTCTATGTCCCATCCACAAAGCAGGACAGCACTTTCTTCAGGTATCAGTTTGTTCAGCACTGAATGAAAAGGGACATAAGAACAGAAGACACTGCTTGGGCTTGCAAGCACCATCCCCAGTTTTCACAGGCAAACCCATCACACCTGTCTGTACAGGCATTAGGCTTCATTTAGACTAGGCAAAAGCAGGGAGAGATGCTACGCTCACAAAGGATGTTTCTGTAGTTCATAAAACTACATTGTCTGTGATATGACCGAGCAGATATGATAGGGTTGCTACATGTAAGCTGATCCTGTCTCCTCCCCTCCCCTTTGATGCCACAGCAATTTAGCAAGGGCAGAAATGACTCTGCACCCCTGCAAGTTCAAGAGAGACCTATAGCACTTGTATATAAATGGAGAGTCTGGGATAAAACAAGAAGGAAAGAAACTAGATTAAAAACCAGTTTCTTCATTTAAGAAATTGTTGCAAGTGTCAGCCTAGGATGAAATCTTGTAGAAATATAAGTAAGGAAACACAAACTGCTCAGTGCATGTGTTTGCTGGAAATGTTTTGGGACATGTGCTCTCCCTCCTCAGGGAACAACAAATAATGCCTTTGTTGTAGACTTTGGAAAGAAACAGCAAGGGCTTTTATTCTAAAAGCCATTGCCCAGCAGCTGAGGCATCTTTGAAACTGCTAAAAGCCTTCTAACTTCTTGTTAGGTTTATACATACCCCTATATATCCCAATTAAACTTGTTAGGTTTTGTGGCAACATCAGTCATTACTTTAACTTTCTCTCCTCTCTGCCAATGTTTACATTGGCATTGTTACAGATGCAGGATTTACAGACAGGAATCATCTCTTCTCCTTCTATTCCAGATTACCAGGCTGAACAGCCACAGCCCTTCTGATTTCTTCACTTAAGATAGGATCTTAATTCCTTGATCATCTTAGTAACCTCTTCTTGTGCATACTCCTTCCAGCCTGAATGAATCCTTCTTGGAAGGGGGGAGCACCTCAAACAGTATACAGTATTGCTGATGCAATTTCAGGAGTGTTTATAGAGTGCCATTAATTCTGCCTTCACCTGTCATCCATGATGGATTCCCCCAAAAACATAACACCGTGGTGTCTCACAATCATAGAAACATAGAATCATAGAATCATTTAGGTTGGAAAAGACCCTTAAGATCATCAAGTCCAACAGTAAACCTAGCACTGCCAAGTCCACCACTAAACCACATCCCTAAGTGCCACGTCTACATCTTTTAAATACCTCCAGGGATGGAGACTCAACCACTTCCCTGGGCAGCCTGTGCCAGTGCTTGATAACCCTTTCAGTGAAGAAATTTTTGCTAATATCCAATTTAAACCTCCCTTGGCGCAACTTGAGGCCATTTCCTCTCCTCCTGTTGTCCCAAAAACTTGGGTCCGTTATCCGGTGTGCATCACCCAATTCACGCACAGAGTCGAGGTATTTTCCTTTATTATGTAAATGTGCAAATATGGGTGCATGGTACAAACCAGCACACCATTGATGTAAACTAACCGTTATATTTATACACAAGATTTTAACATATTTAATCATCTAATACATATTCATTGTTACTCTGTTAAAGGATTCATTAAAATTCTTCGCCTACCATGTAAATTACTACACATGCTCACTATGATTTTCGAGACCTTTACTTCCTTAACCTTTTGGGTCGGTGGGTTTCTTGAGTGGGTGGTCTTTGAGTCAGTGGTTGTGATCTCCCCCTGCTGGAATTACCTTTCCCCTAGTTTCACTTAACTTTGGCAACACTAAGCAATCCTTTATGGGCCATTAATGAAGCAAACTATCATTCACTTTGGGGTTCCTTGTTCTGAGACAGATATCCTGTTTCATGATGCCATGGTATTGTTAGGGTAAAATGAGCAACTTGGGAGAAGAGACCGACCCCCACCTCACTACAACCTCCTTTCAGGTAGTTGTAGAGAGCGATAAGGTCTCCCCTAAGCCTCCTTTTCTCCAGACTAAACAACCCCAGTTCCCTCAGCTGCTTCTCCTAAGACTTGTGCTCTAGACCCTTCACCAGCTTCGTTGCTCTTCTGTGGACATGCTCAATGTCCTTCTTGTAGTGAGGGGCCCAAAACTGAACACAGTATTTGAGTATTCACATCCCATAATCAATCACGCACACTCATCATGCCCATTTGCTGTGGCTTCTGAGCACAGTTACCCACTTTGCAGACAGAAATGGATGTCCCTGCAGTCTTGCAAGAGAAGTTGGGAATGATTATTGGGAATTTAATACTTGTGTCCTTTCCTTCCCTCCGCCTGGAAGCAAGTGCTTTGGGAGAGCAGCATGATGGCTGACTGTCTGCCATAGTTTTGGCAAATACAGAGCTGTGTATAGATGCTTCCTGCATCCTTAGACATAACTGCCCAGGGATCATGAATCCCTCTCCTCACCTTATGCTAGGGACTGGGATGTTCCTATCTGAAAAGAAAATGAGTCACACCACTTCCTATAGAGGCAGTTTCTTTATCCCTAGTCCTGCAAAAGGCAAATGCCGCTGGCAATCATTAGCCACAGATGTGCTGTCATAATGATTTGGGTGGCAGAGACAGACGCACAGTTCCTTTATTATTTCTGTCTCAGAATTGTAGTGATTCATTCAGAATGAAAAATGGAATTGCCTGATTTAAGCAGAAACCTGTCTGACTGCGGCAGAGAAAGAAATGGGTCTGAAATGAAGCTGTAAGTTGCTGTGTTTTCTTTCTCCTCCCCCTTTCCTCTCCTCCCTGTCCTGTTGACCTATGAAGTCACACAGTGCAAGTTCATTTATTGCTTAGTCCTGTTTGCTGTCAAGTCTGCTTGCCTTTTAGGTGATGCACGAGATAGATAATGGCACAGCAATTTCTAGAGCATGCCTGTTTATGCAAGAGCAGTAGGACTGTCAACTCAAGAGCATAAGTGCATAGCACCTCCCCTACCCCTGATCTGGCTGGCCTCGGTCTCCTCGCCACGAAGGCCAGGCCCAGCTGCTCCAGGGAAAGGTGCAGGGAACCCTGACCACTGTTAGCAGACAATTCATCTTCCTGACACAGTACCGAGCAACTCTGCCTGTCCTGGCAGAAGCAAACTGCATGCTCAAGTTTGCTAACTCCACACAAAGAAGTCCCTAAACACCCACCGAAGCCAAGCACGGGGTCCCCTTTCGGAGGTGTCCTGGTTTCAGCTGGGACAGAATTAATTTTCTTTCTAGTAGCTGGTATAGTGTTGTGGTTTGGATTTAGGATGAGAATAATGTTGATAATACAGGGATGTTTTTGTTATTGCTGAGCAGTGCTTACACAGAGTCAAGGCCTTTTCTGCTTCTCACCCCACCCCACCAGCGAGTAGGCTGGGGGTGTACAAGAAGTTGGGAGGGGACGCAGCTGAGACAGCTGACCCCAACTGACCAAAGGGATATTCTATACCATATGATGTCATGCTCAGCATATAGACTAGGGGAAAAGCTGGCCAGGGGTCCGCTGCTGGGGAACTGGCTGGGCATCAGTCAGCAGGTGGTGAGCAATTGCATTGTGCATCACCTGTTTTGTATATTCTTTTATCATTATTATTATTTTCCCTTTCTTTTCTGTCTTATTAAATTGTGTTTATCTCAACCCATGAGTTTTACCTTTTTTTTCCAATTCTCTCCCCCATCCCACTGCGGGGGGAGTGAGCAAACGTCTGTGTGGTGTTTAGCTGCCTGCCGGGTTAAACCACAACAGGGGGGAACTCCCTGCAGGTGCACCCTACAAAGGACTGCTCTGTCCTCCAGTGGCAGCCCCCTCGTGTCCCCAAGCTGTCTGGCACCAAGGGAAGGAGGAAGGGTGTGTTGGAGATGTAACTGGACACTGTTTCCAGCCGAGGAAGGGCTTGTAATTCCACCCATGCATATCTCAGGCCAGAGTTTTATTCTGTAACAAAGCACTAAACAAAATGCTTCTTGTGTCCATTGTGGATTCGTGCTCCCCAAATCTTTCTCAACTTCCCCTTGTAGTTTCTCCTGTTCTTAGATAAGTGAGCCACCTCTGGAGCTGCTAACTGAACAGAGCTCCAAGCTTTGGCCAAAAAGGAGGCAGATCCTTTTGTCTTAGAGGCATACAGGGATATACAGAGCAGACAGAGGAAGACACACAGTTGAACAGGCTTATGGCACTCTGATCCAAGCTGAGATAGGACTGAAGGATCCCAATTTAGGGACCTACAATCAGTTCCCTGCAGCAATCTCATCTTCACAGCAATGCAACCCCCCTCGCAGTTACATCACCAAGTCTTTATCTTTGAGTCTTTGCTACTGATACATCATGATTAGGTTCTCTTATTTACTACAGAAGCCCCTTGATTTTTTCTGAACTCTTCAGCAATGCAAAATACGTAGTTCTTTATGCAATGGCCACGTTGCTATTGCTTCTGCAATTCTTTTTTTGCAAAAATCTCACCAAGCTTTACCAGTAGTAGTGAAATGAGCCTCACACCCTAGGTCCTCTGAGAGCTAGAAGGCTTGTTAACTTCATCCTGCAGTTATTCTACCCTGCTGTTCACAAGCTATCAAGACATAGCCAAAAATCATTAAGCAACTCAAGAGTCACAAGTTAGAGGACTCTTAATTCAGCTCCTTGGATGAGAAGCATTCTTTTTCTACAGCTTGCTCTGTCATGGCCATAATGGCATAAAGCTTTAGAAAGGTAAATTCCTAGACAGGAGATCTGACATCGTGCAAGTGCTCAGTGGGATAGCTTACCAGGCAGAGCACAAAACACAGACAATTTCACCACAGAGAGCCAAATGCATCCTGCCTTTTTAAGCCATTAGTGCCGTATTTCATAGTGCACAGACCCCAATATTGCGATGTTGAAATGTGACAGTGGTATTTGCTTGACAGGCAAGACTGATCTCCACATGAACCTTTAACTAAAAATGGAAATTACGTGCAAAATAAACTAACAAAAACTTCCACCACTTTTGTACTTAAAACCTGAAACATGTTCTCCAATCTTCCCTTGCCAGCAACCAGGGTTTACCAGATTTTAAATCCCACACTGTCCTGTCAGCATGCAAAACTTCCCCCCTTGAATCAGACTCCCCACCCAGCCCTTAAGTGTAAAACACAATACTTGAGGTACTTGGGACAAGCACTTGCCATTGTGTTCATGTTTCATTGTTTTTTGTCATTGTGCCAGGTCATATGAAAACAAAGTAATTTTAAGTACAGTGGGTGTAATTGTTACAAAAATAGTTGAATAGGCTATTATAGGCACAGAACCTTCTTTTGAAATAAACAGGCTTTTGAGATATATTGTAGGATGCTACTAAATTTTAGGTAATTTTCCCAGTCTGAATGCATGGGAATATATGTGCATGGGTTTTGAAGAAAATAAATGGAAAATGCTTTGCAGCCCACCTCTTGATGTCTCATAGACCACAGATTAAGAACTGCTGTTCTATATCAAACCATACCACTTTTTAGAATCCATTTCAAATTTCCTTTCTTATTTAAAAACCTGTAAAGATAGCAACCCATAACAGATAAAATACCATAAGCCTTCAGGTTGCTTGAAAATAATGGTAGTATGGCACAGTCAGTGTCCTAGGGATTTTCAGCCGATCTTACTAATCTGCTGTGTTATGCAACTTTTTCAGTCCATCCTAGCAACAGATTGTTCAGCTTCAGAACTGATAACAAAATAATTCTGTGAATTGTTTTCAGCTTCTGAATCTGTTCTCATTTCCCTTGTCCTGGGCATGCACTCAGATGTACAGAGTTCATTTTTTCACCTTTTTCAATGATTGTGAGCAAGATGCAAGGAGCCATATCAGCCAGCTGATATCCTTTTAAGTCTGCCAAGAGTATCTATCATTTTCAATATTGGATGTGACTGATGGGGTTGGGCTGGGCACATATGGCAACTCAGGATGGCTCAGGAAGATATTTTCTTACAAGCCTAACTCCTGTCTGACCTGGTGATATCTGTCTCAGCATCTCCTACTGGCTCATCTCCTCCACCAGTCAAGTATTCAGATAGATAGCCCAGCATCATGCACCCCAATCCAGTCTTATGGCCTGCCACATGATATAGCCACAGGTTGGTCACGTCCTCACAAAATACTTGAATTCTAACTTTTCCCATGCAATTGAGAATTGTTCACAGAGCAGTCTCAGTCCTCCTAACAATCTCTGTTCTTCTGGACTGGTTCATGCTCGCTTACTTTTCTTGCATTTCTGTTGTGCCTTCATTGATCTATGTCCAAAATGCAACTTCTCTGTCTCTTCTGAATATAGTCATTGCTCTTCTGCTGTTCAGTCCAGTAATTTCTCATCATATGATCAAAGGAATCAGGGCTGTCACAGGATATTTTGGCTGCCAGTTTAGTGTTGTGCTCTATCCCAACAATTAGCCACGGGAACAGGCTATAAAATGAATGGGGAAAGCATGGTCAGTGCCCCTTTGCCTTCCTTATTGGCAATGAGGGTTTGTGCACCTGTCAAAAGCCTTCCAGTAAGAGCTCATTTCTACAGTAGAAAAATGGAGGATCAAGTGGTGAAGCTTTGTCTCCTTCCTTAACCTGTAGCAAGCTTGCAGCCTTTTTTTTTCCTAACTGATTCACACTCCAGACCCATATGCTCAGAGAAACAGAGATACAGTGGCCTTATCATGGGTGTGAAATGTCTGATCCAGACTATCAGACCATGTATTGACAGATGGAGCATATACTGTCATGCATATTTATCATTACCAAGCAGGACCTGCATTGCATCACTGGGATCACAAAGTATTTATTGGTTTTGGATGTATCTTTGGCCATACTTCTCCAAGTCCTTTTTTGGGCCCTGGAGTCCACTGTTCTGTTTTGTTTTCCTCACTTTCATATGTCTCTGTTTTTGAAAATAAGGTCATACAGAAAAGTTGTGAAGACATCTACATCCATATGCCAGACTTGGGGTCTCTTTTTCAATTTGTTTGCTTATCTTGTCTACAGCTACTGTGTATGTGAGACTGACAACCTGTTCCATGGCACTACAACTGTACTTTTTTTTGTCCTGCTCTTGATATCTGTGGACAGCCTCCATGGATAGTTTTATGTCTCCCTGTGGGTCAAAAAAATTTCAGAACCGATGTTCATGTCAGAACATGATTTTGTTCTTTGAAACTGGTACTCAGTCTTGTTTGGTTTAAGTTTACTAAGCTCTTACAATTTATAGTCCTGTTCTCTACTGTTCTTGAGGTAACGGTCCCTGCTGTCCGGTCTGTTAGGCCATCAGCGTAGGTCTTCTTCTCTGCTAGACATAGTGCTTGGGCCCATTATACTGCAGCCAGAAGAACTGTGCTGAATAATTTCAAAAAGGCCATTTAAGAATGCAGTATCTGCCAAATGCTGCTCTCAAAGTGAGGATCAAAGCGAGCACATTGTGTTCAAGGAGTGTTCTCTTGATCAGACTGAGGGACATACACATTAAACTCCACGCTAGATGACTTACATCTTAACCTTCTAACATTTTCCTTTTCTATTTGAATGTCAGGGTGTGCTCTTCCAGCTCGGGCACTGTTCTTCAAAATAGCAGTTCTTTGCTGATATGTTTTTAACTCTTCTATTTTGACACGTGCCTTACACTGACTGTGCTATTGCCAGTGATGGGCGGTTTGTGGCTCTTAGTTGGAAAATCCTTTTCAGTTTGATGCATTGTGTTACAATCCTAAAATTCCTCATCATCACATGAGGAAGCCCTTTCCTCACTCACTATGTGCATTTTTCTGCATTTTGTAAATGTTTTAACAGTGGCCTGGGTCTATTATAAGTTCTACATATTTCTTGCATCATTTGTGCTGATTACCACACCACTGTATTGTTTTCTGCTTTCCATTTTCCTGCCCTCCACCAAATTTCATTCTGTTAACTTTTTCCTAACCAATACAGCTATGTGCACTGAGTGATCTTTTCAGCACCTTTATTTTGGGCTTGTATTTGCACTCGATCTTTTGACTTAGTGTATTCATACTGGCCTTTCCCGGTGTCAGACTCACCAAAGTAGCTGTTTATGAACTTTTATGTTTATGAACTTTTGTATTGCTGTGCTTTGTGGCCATCTGGTCAGTAATATCCCTTGTTGATAGAAATAACCTCTTAGCCCTGGACAAATCTCTGTACTGTTTTCCCTTTGTTCCATGCTGTCACCTTGAGCCCTTCCCTGGTAAATGACATTTTTTGCAAGATTACATGATCATCTGGCACTTTCAGACTTTCCACAAAATGCCCTGCCTTCCCCCCCGCCACCTTCACACAGCACGATGGCCTTACCTCATACTTCTGGGTCTGTGCTGTTGAGCAGCCTTTTCTACTCCTCCAGTTTAGTTGTCCCAGTAACTTTTAATTTCCATTTGAAACTTTCCAGATGTCTTCAGTGTGTCCCCTGATTCTCAAGGCCGCACAGGCTCAGTGGCAGCTTTCAATGTTACCTCTTTCCAGGTCTCTCTCATTTTTACTGCTGTTTTCTTGATAAGCAAGACAGGTTTCAAGATAAATCCTTCATGACAAATTACAACTATGCATGGAATAAGACTTTTTTTTAAAAAATCTGCTCTTCCCTAGATGTAGGCTGTCACTACACATTGTCCCTGTGCTCTTTGTCTTCTAGCAGCCTGGTGTGCTGAGAGACACACTGCACTGAACACTTCTTGAAGCCTGCCCATATGCCACAACTGGATCTCTGCACATTTTATCAAAAGCATGCATCTCATTAAGTTTCAGGTTTCAGTGCAAACCCACAGCTTCACTAGATTCTCTGAAACCTGCTCACTTTGAAAAGCTTTTGGATGAGGCTTGACTGGAGTGGGGTGACTTCAGGTGGAAGTCATGAAAAATCTGGAAGTTCTGCTTGGATTCACCCACAATTTGACCCCAACAGCTCAATTCTAAGCTGAAACGGAAAGGATTTAAGACTTTTTTTTTAACTCTCTCCTGAATGAATTATTTAAAGCACAATAATCCAAATTAATGTGACATTCAGGATTTCTGGTAATGGGAACATTTGAAAGTTCATAACGTATATGCCACCTTAATTCTGCTCTCTTCATGTAGCTCCAGATTGCTGTGTAAGCAGATATAACCAGATACATTTTCCAGCAATATTTGATAACGAAGTTCTAAGCTGACACATTCACAGTGCAAGAAACTATTACTATTAAATGACTGTGATCCTGCCTTTTCAGACTGACTATCTGGACCGGCCTTTGCAATATTGTGCTTCGCCAGTTCATCTTATTGAAACAAATATGCATGCTCTCAGTGACACATTCATAAATTATGGAGCCCTTACAGACAAGAGAGAGGAAAAAAATGAGTTCAGCTTTGGGCCTTTACCTTTGTTGTATCAAATAGGTGTGTGTGGCAGAGGATCCCATGAGTAAAACATTCATGCGGTGCCATCCTGCCCTCTGCTTAAAGTCAATATCCACATGCTCATGGCTAAGGACTCCAGGAAGAATTGCTGCTGTACTGAACACAGTTTACAACATCAAAAGATTTCCGCATGGATGAAAATTTTCACTGCTCCAGGAATTTCATCATAACACAAGCATGGATCTGTCAAACTAGCTCTGCCTCTCCTCTAGCATATTAGCATCCAAACACCAATCATGGAAAAATACAAGCCAGTGTCAACAAAACTCAGACCTGAAGAACTAGCCTTCCTTCCCTCATTCCTGGCCTGCAGCCATGCTACCGCTGGCTGTGATCTCATCGCACAGCATCCTGTAACCTCAGGAGGGTCAGCTGGGCTGCTAGCTTACAGGAAGCTCAACTGCTGAGGGGCCAGAGGGGTTTTGTCGCAGTTGGTTATTTTTTAGGCTCAGCCTGTGTTTCCATTCCCTGTGAACTTCACTCTCCATGATGTGGTTTCAACCCAAATACCACCAAGTTAAACAATACTGAGAGTAATCTTTTAGCAGAGCTGAGCTGGACTATGTGAGGCTCCTAGAGATCTCATGCTGCCCTTCCCAGTGGAGAAGGTTAGTTCTGGGGTGTCATCGGTCCCGCTCTAGATGATGGCTTCTGCTTCCTGCTGTCTCACCTGCTCTGACAGTTTCAGTTCTCCATTTACAAACCCCTGTATAACACCAAGGGTCCAAAGAACGCTGGTGCTGAGGCATGTGTAAATATGTGTGTAGGAGGAAGGGGGGATGGAGCACTTCCAGTTTGCAAATAGCTTCTAGATCAGTCTGTGGCAAAGAAGATGTAAATGTAACACTGCATATATACATACACGTATGTATGTGCACATATACAAATGCAAATGTCCATGCCCTCTCATTTATATAGCTACTTTCATCTTCAGACTATCTCACAGTAATAAGAACATCCTTCTGAGATAAGATAAAGGAGCATCTTCCCTTTCTAATATGCAGCAGAACATAGAGGCATGAGCTGTATCTACAAGAATGAGTCTCCCCAGCCTAATTTGTAGGTATGCGTTGAAACTGAATGATTAAAACCACTGTAGCAATTTTATAGAGTTTATGGACTCAGATGGGCAAACCACAAATTCTTCCTGGGGCAGCTTAAGATACCACTCTCCTTAGGTTTCTGCTAGCCCTGCTGCAGCAGTAGCACACCTTACAGCACAGTTGGCAGAAAGGGAGAAGTTGCTGCGTGCTCCAGTTCACAGACTAATATCTTAGTTCAAACTCCCCTTTACTAGCAACTGAAGCTGAAGTGTTGAACTATGAATGAGGGGCAGGCATACACTCCTTTGCATGCATTTTGGGCCACGGGCAGTCCCATCCAGCAGTCGTACATTCAGAGTCAGTGCCATCTTAAACCTGTGCAGGCAAACATGAGTGAGAACCTCATGTAGGACATCCACAATGGGCCCAGATTAGACCCTGGAGCTACTCTGATAGCAGGGTGTTTCTGGACACCAGATTGTACTGTGATCCATTAGCACCCCCAACAGATATCTTTCAGGGCAGGGCTCATTTTCACCAGGCAGGATTACTAACCTCTCTGGTATCAGAAAAGCATCACACTGGGAAACTCGACAGCTGGACTTTTGCACTGAGCAACTGTGTGGTTTAAGACAAGTTGCTCTGCACACCTCTGCCATGGTTTCCTTACCTCTAAACTGGGCATACGCTGCCAGGCATACAAACACATGCCACACAAAGCAAAGAATTAACCACATTGTGGTGGCTGTGTCCAAATGAAGATACCAACAAAAGCAACAGAGCAGCTACCCAGCTACCCCCCATGTTACTGTGCTCAGTGGTAACATTTACAGTCTTAATATTTGGAAGTGACCCAAATGCCTTTCCCTTAGATACCATGTGCAAATTGAATTAGGTCTTAGTTTAAGAATGTTGTTAAGAAATTTAACAGCTCTGCAGAAACAAGTGCAAATCACTGAGTCCCCTACCTCCTTTCCCCAGCCAGCGAGACAGTCCTAAAAGTGCGATGAGGCTACCATAGAACCAAATCTGCTGTAGTCCCTCTGGATGGAATTTAGTTTTGGAGACAAAAACTCAAAAATGTAAAGGCTTCATTAACCAAGAAAGACTCAACAACCACCAGCAGCAGAACGGGGAGGAGGGGCAATAAGATACACCTAATGATAAGGTTTGTCTTACTGGTGGAGATCATTGAAGTAAAATGGAGCCCAAAGCACATGCTAATTGCTCGTTAGTGCATTCCACTCACTCGAGAGCAAAAAGGGGTCAAACTATGCCAATCTGCTTTTTCACCTTGGCTTCCCACTTGCCTGCTGGAAATTCAGACTCTGTGGCCAAGTGCTATGATTCAGGTTGACCCCTGTTCCCTGAGAGACTCTTTTTTTTGCAGCCTTCCGGGCTAGTGAAAATGAGTCTGTGATTCATCTCTCTTTCTGTTAATGATGTGAAGAGACAAAGCCAATCCATGGCTTCAAATTCAAACTTTTTTAAGGCTAAGTTTTTAAGGCTTAAGTGGAAATCTGAGCATGCCTTAGACTGCCATGCAAACCCAACAACTTGTCAGCTCAGGAAGGATCACTGCTACGGCGTGGAGGGAGAGCTCATGCCATCTCCCCTGAACCTGAGCAGAAGCCCCAGTCACATCTTGGATGTTGGCACAGTCCAATATAAACCTCTCAAGACCAGCTTCTCAGCATCCCTCCCAGCCCTGGCAGGAGCTGTTATTCAGGTTGTGAGGGTTCACGGTCCCCTCCACTCTCCATCAATGAGGGCAACTATAAGCATCTGTTATGATGTGTATACTGCCTGGCAGTGGGTAGCACACTTTCCAGGGTTCACCCAGTCGTCTACGACTTCTTGCCGCTACAGGGATGGGCTGCATTTCAATGAGCACTGAAGAAAGCACATATTTCCCAGCTCAACCCAAAGGTCACTGATGTCACTGCGCTTTGGTACAAACCCTAGCATTCCCATGGGTCATGATGTGTAAGGGGAGTTTACATTACCAACTTTTCCCCTGTCTACTTAATAACGAAAACCTCTTTGCAAAGGGCATTATAACATAAGCTGAATATTTTGTGTCTGAGAGCCCTAAAAAAGGGAGGGAGTCACACATCCCTTTCCATCATGCTTTGCAAGATGATGTGACTTTGAGCAGTCACAAAAAATACTATTCTTTTCCCTCTTAAAGAAAAATGTTTATTTTATTTTTCTTCCATAAAGGAGGCTCAAGCTTTGGGTCATGCTGACTTGAACTCCTTATGAAAAGCAAGGGGCCAGCATGGCTGGTTTTCACAAGGCAAAACTAAACCTGGTGTTAAATGGAGAAGTTTATTGCTAGCCATAAAAAACTAAATTATGTTATTCAAAGCTTTGATTTTGTCAATGAAGAGACTATTTTCCTACTAAGGTTTTCCAGATTAGATTGATTCTGTAATTGAAAATAAAATTATGCAGAGAAAAGTCAATAAGCTTTTTACAAGGGTCTAGTACTATCACCACCCTCTGTGTCAGTCAACAGCTCTTTGGCTTCACAGTTCAGTTAAAACTGGGATCCTGTCAGCAGAGCTTGTGTTGTCTAGGAGTCTTCTAAGAACATGGCTATGTGATTATATTTCTGATACTATGCATGGGAAGCAGAAGGCTGGTTTATGCCTCTGGGCAAAATTCAGTTCAGTAATTTGCCCTGCACAAATAGCCCTCACACCAAGTGAGACTGCACATGCTTGTACTTGGGAAGAATTTGATCTTATATGCACCTCTGAATTAAACTGCAAAAGACTACATTGCAATCAAGTTATATGTCATAACAAATCCTAAGTAGAGTTTAGATTTGCTAATGTTCAGAGCATGCTTTGAGATTCTTGAAAGAATAATGCTTTTCCAGTTCAAATCTTAAAATAAAAACCCAGACCTTATCACCAACACAGGGCCAAGTGGTGAGGAGGAGCCCTTGTTATGTGACAAGCGTAGTGCAGGCTACCATGCATCTCCTTGATCATGCTAGAAACTATGCAGTTCCAGATGCAGAATACCCTAGATGTGAAAATGTACAAAAACATCCTACTTGCACCTTTCAAGAGAGTGAGGGGTTACTACTTAGGCCAGATGTTGTGAGTGAGTCTGCACAAAGTACGGATAGATAATAATGTGTACACTGGCATGATGGACACTTGGAATAGCCAAATTTCTACACCGACATCTTACTTTATGCAGTACCATTCCTGTTTCTTGTCAGGAGACAGCTAATATCAGAATCCAGAAGTATTAGGGTCAATACCCTACCTACAATTTTGCAATTAAAATGTTACATCATTTACAGTTTTTGTCTGCCTTTAAAGTGTTAAGTATTTTAGCACCTAAGAAAATATGATTCCAGGGTAAACAAACTGCTGATCCGATCCAGAATTTGCTCTGCTGTCTTCTCTTGGTTGGTGGAGATAGGTATCTAGGCAATTCTCTACTTCAGCCACAAGTTACAAGAAAGCTTTGTGCCCTCTGTTAGATGGGAAGGATGGAGCTAGGCAGTAATAGTGATCCTTTCTGATTTAAGTTTGTGACTCTTCCTTTCTGCATTAGCCCCACGGGAACAATCACACTGATCTCTGAAAGCAGCAGAGCTTATAAAAGAAGAAGTAGTGGGAAGGCAGGATGATCTTCATGGCAGAGCTGACAGTGGTGGTGGCTGTTGCTTAGGAATGCACGTAGAGGCAGAATCACATGGTGTCTGGGAGTGCTTTCACGAAAGCAATGGCTGGGGTTTTGCCACAGAGACTTAAAAGCTGAATCCCAAGGGAAGAGGAAAGCAAACTGCTAGCAATGCAGAAGATGATTGCATTATCAAGCAAAGCTTACAGAACTAAAGGACTCTGACGTAAACAAATATCACAAGATGGACAGACTGTGATGGACGAAGTCAAAGAAGTGATTGTCTCCTCAGCAAGCTGGTAATTTAGAAGCAGGTCAGGTACAAGCTCCTAAAGCTCTGATGCATTTCAGAACCACTCTGCTCCAGGCCACTGGTACCCAAAGGGAAAATCAATGGACAAGGATGGAAATGGGAAGGCACAGAAGAGAAGTAAAGGAGGAAGTTCTGGCAGAGGAGGAGGAAACAACAAGAAAAGTTTGCTGTGGAATTCAGAGGGTTCTTCCAGTTAGCGTGTTTCTCTGGGCACTGCGATCAGCCTGAGTGGCCATTTCCAGCCACCCTCCTTCCCCATGTGTCCCCTTCTACACAACAACAAGAGGAAACATGATTTGAAATCAAAGAAATTAGTGGGAAATTGGCTACTGGATAGATTGTAGGGTCTAAGATGCTTCCTCCTCCTTCCTAATTCTAGGCTAACTGTCCTTTAACACCTTACAATAAGAGAGTATAAGCCAAGCACAAGATTTTATTGACATTTTCTGTACGTCTCTGTGGTTTAGGAGAAGCCATCGCTTTCAATTCTTTATCATCTATGCTGGATTACTGATTGCTAACATTTGCTGAATGCCAAATTGTATAGCGTGTTTTATATATTACATGAAATGTAATTCTACTTCAGTTCTCAGCTTTGCTTGGTTGCTGATGTATCTGAGTGCCTCCAGCACTGCATTAAATGAAATTATTAATGTCCACCACATGCTAAATGTTCCCTCATCTTCTTTTCAAGTAGTATGAGTAGTAGAGTGTCTTCTATCATGAAGGTGCTTTCATGTCTGTTGTAGGGGGTTCTATCATATTTTTTTTTAAGGGAAGAAGTGTTTTTGTTTTCTTCGCATACATGCTGCTCTTTCTGTAAAGAAAAGGGTAAAGAAGCAAGCTTTGCTCTATGTGGAGAATCTTGCAATGGTGCTTAGTCCTTGCTGGCCTCCATGCTGGCTGCTGGGGAAGTTCTCTCTCTGATTTGGGACAGCCCCTCCCTTTGCGAATAGGCCCCAGTAAAGGCAAAGGAGCTGAGAAATCACACACCTACAGTCACACACAGCTGCTGCTGACAACAGTCAAAGTGTGTTTCTCCCATGGAAGAAACCCACTGAAGAGGATGCAAATTCTGAATCTCCATTAAGGTCCAATGTGTTTTACAAAATCTTATGTGCTACCCCCACCTGCAAGAGTCCAGGGACATTGGAGTCTGCTCTGCCTCCTTCAGAACAGCTCCACTGGAAAGTCCATCAAACTCCCCTGAACACCCAGGCAGGCAAAGTGATGGAAAGGGGTGCTCCCCATATGTAAGAGAAAGACCATGTACAGACATGGGGTCCCTCGGCTGAAATGCTCTCTGACAGAGTCTGAGTGCTGCCAGAGAAACTCTCCAGATCTTCCTGCAGGCTAATACAGCCTCCCACCGCCCTCCCCATCAGCCGGCACTGACATTACCATCAAGTGACATGTGCCAGATCTCCCTGACACATGACCCTGGGCCTGGGATCTCCTGCACTGAAGAAGAAAGAAGGTGAGCTAGCCAAAGCACAGGCAGGAAACATTGATCGTCTTCTGGGAATGCTCATGTCAGAGCTCCAAAACCAAATTAGTGCTGTTCAAAACTCAGTGACCATATTTTCAGTCTTCAGCCTGCAGAAGGATGTTCAGGGTTCAGCAGGGTGTGGGAATATACTCCAGTGAGGGCAGAGTATTCACACAGCAGCAGAGCGGGGCTGCTAGCAAGTTCTACTGCACATGCAGGAATAGTAACTTTCAGAGTCTTATAACACAACCAAATTGGGCAGGCTTTTTGCAGGGATGGCAAAAAACACCTCTTTAACTCCAGTACTTCCTTGCCAAACCTCAAAGTTCTCTGCCAAACCCCTAAGGTACTGATACTTCTTTCTTTTTTTTTTTCCTGTTTTAAAATAAATGTTAACATTGGCATAACTACCTACATTTTCCCAGCTAAAATAGTTCTCCAAATTAGTCTGAAAGTGTATGAAGAAGCTAGCCCGAACCTTTATCTCAAGAAGTTTAAAGCTTGAGACATTCTTTTGTGATTGAAAAGGAGGGGACTGCCCTGGGAAGGTGTTTGGCATCTTAAATATAACTCCTAGACCCCACTCTTGCCCAAAATGAAATCTCAAAAGATTCTGGGGCAGGTATATGAAAGGCTCTAATTTTCAAAATCATTTGTACTGAAATTTTCGTGAAGGAGAGGGCTCACTGCAACGCTGGAGGTGCATCTATTTGACCTCATTTCTGCGGGAAACTGGACAGGGATATCCACTGACTCCCTTGTTCCTCCTCGGCCAAGACCGCATTAGCTGGGTTTCCCCACATGGTGCCTCCCCAACTAGCACTATTAAAACTCTTCCCACTCTTGGCGGGACAGACAGTGAGAAAAGGGGTAACAGCTAGAAGAAGGAGGGGTCTGACCATTAAGTTTCCAGAAAGAGCTGGCTTTGGAGTCCTCTCTTCTCAATAAGGTTAAACAAAAAGCACTGTGATCACCAAGCAGAGGCACTATCACAGACTCCTGAGCATACGTTAAATAAGCCCTTTTGTGATTTTTTTTTTTAAAGGTAAATCGCCCGAGTTTTGGAGACGGTGGTGGTTGCACCTGGGCAGCGTGCAATGAGGGAGTTGCTCCATCGGCAGCTCAGACCGAGCACCACTGTAGAGCAACAACACAGGAGTCGGAGAGAAAATAGCTGGGAGGAGGCACGGTCTGACTGCACAGAGATTAACTCCTTCCCTCCATTTCCCATCTCTCTGCAAAACTCTGCCAGAGGGGGAAGAGAAAACTCCATTAATATCGCTTTCCCTCCTGTAGCTGGCCAGGGGCACGTTATGCTCTGACTGCGATGGCACCTACTGAGGTGGGACCTGATGTTCCGCCCTCACCGCCTAGCACTCTGCCATGGAGCGGCTCATGTACAGCGGAGGCGACCACACTGTGCTCAGAAACACCAGCCGGGTTTTCCTTTCAGCTCTCATCAGATGCTGCTCGGTTCCCTTAATTCTTTGGGTTAGTTCCCGTTTTCATTATCTCTGCCTTTGTCTTGCTGATGCTGGCTGCATCTCAGTCCTGCTGAATCCAGGCCGTGCTGAGCATGGTGCCATCCCCAGCCACGGAGTTTGGGGCCATCCCCAGCCACCGTGGTTTTCAACTTGTTTCCTTCGAAAGGGGACAGGAAAGCCTTTCTTATTGTAAGGCACAACCTTGGGAGGTGAAAAGAGGATCAGGAGATTCTGGCGTTTAACTCTTTCCTAGGTGGTCGAAGAAATATCAGTGTAAATTAAAAACCAGTGTTCACCTCCCACCCCCCCCCGACGCACTCCCTCCCAAGTCTGCACTTCTTGTTTGCTCTTTCTAAGCACTTTGCTCTAAAGGTTTTTGTTTAGTCGGGATGCTCAGGGAATGGCTGCTTTTCATACCAATAGCCGCATACCAATGCAAACAGTGCATAAACAAAGGAACTGCCTCTTACTCGTTTACTACAGTCTTCCCGGATTAAAAAAACCAACAGCCATCCAAGACACCAAGTACAGGAACAAAACCCCAGTTGATCGGTAACTAATTTCCACACCTCAGTTTATCCACAAACAAACCATAGGCTGAAAGTGAGTCAGCAAGGGGCTTTTTTGGCTAGGATGGGACAAGGAACAAGTCTATCTATCTCCTCTCTTTGTTGGAGTTCCCGAGGTATTTGGGAGGGCACACAAGGAACTTCCCTCTGCTACTGAATCACATCATCACCACCAAACATTCCCCTTATCCATCTCCTACACCATAACTGGCAGCTATTCCAAATGCACAAGTCCGGGCACACCTGCGGGATGACCACACGTGATTTGTTAGCATCCGGTGGCCTCCCAGTCCAACGAGCTAAGGTCTGGGTCTAGGAGCTGGACTCTGGATCTGGCTCTGCTGATAGTTGTCTGGGCCATTAGGGCATGTGGCTTCTCGGTGTCACTTTGTTTTGTCATTCTTTGTCTTGTGTATTGCAAGAGCAAGTTTGCAAGAACAAAGCACTGCAGAAAAGCAGTTAATATGTACATACAGTGCCTTCTACTATGGCACCCTAACCCCAGGTTTTTCTCCAGGCTGTACTGTAATAATAGTAACGTACAGAGATTAGCCAAGCCATGATACCAAAAGCAACTTGAACAAGGGGTAATGGTCTTAAACTGAAAGACGGTAGATTCAGACTGGATATAAGGAAGAAATTTTTTACAATGAGGGTGGTGAAACACTGGAACAGGTTGCCCAGAGAGGTGGTAGATGCCCCATCCTTGGAAATATTCAAGGACAGGCTGGATGGGGCTCTGAGCAACCTGATCTAGTTGTAGATGTCCCTGCCAATTGCAGGGGGGATGGACTAGATGACCTTTAAAGGTCCCTTCCATCCCAAAGCATTCTATGATTGTATGCTAAAACAACTTCCAAGAGACCAAAATAAAAGGAAAGTAAAAATTACGTATTTTGCTTAACAGCCACAGCAACAATATCAAACCCATCAACGATTAGGACATTTAATAGCCAGGGTGTTGTCTCATTCAATAAGCAATATGAATATGTATTAATTGGCAAGCTCAGAATAGAATTCCTTGAGTTGGGGCAGCAGGGGTCCAAAACACCGGAAGGTCAGCACTTGAGCTTTCTCCAGTTACCTCAGTTTACTTAAAGTGTAGCAATTCCTTACTCCGTGCAGGTCAGATTTAGATTCGAGTGAGACCCAGGGTTTATGCAGGGCTGCAAACTATGCATTCCTGCCAATGTGTTGATAGGATTGCCGCTGTCAGGTGACAGTCCCCACAGAATGCTTCTGTCTGCCATTTCATGCATCATATCATTGAATATAATCTGACTGCACAACGCACAATTAACATATGGTATGAATCTTGAGTACTGGACATCCAGCTTTGGATTTCAACATGTGCATGTGTGCAGGTGTATGCTGATTCCTGAAATAAATGGAAAGTGAGAAAGTGCAAGTATTTAACCTCCATTTTCCTGCCAATCCTGCCTCTCTGTAAGAAAAGTGATGCAGAACTAGGATTGCACAGGTTTTTACTTTTTCCATATGAAAATCACAGAGGCCTCAGCGTAACATAAGAGAAAGCTGAGAAGGATAGGGGAAAACAGTAAAATTAGCAAGTAGATATTGTGAGAAAGCAAGACCTTTTCTATCCTGCCTCTGTAGTCTAGCTGGAGCATCTGCTATGCAAGTTGACATCAGCAGTCTGGCTAAACAGAAATGCCTCCTGGCCCTTACAGCTTCTGATGTGTTGCATCAAATGCTGTCAGTTCAAATTAAACAATGCTCTTTTCCTGCCTGCTGCCTGACTTGTTGCACTTCTGCGTGTAACGGCATCATACCCTGGCAGAGGCTGGTACTGCCCTGCTCCCTGGATAGTTTGAGGAAGCAGCATGGCCAAGTCGGCAAAGCACTGGAGTAAGGAGCAGACTTGCCCAGCTCTGCAGCTCTCTGGAACTAGTCCCTTCATTCCCTGTTTCTCTCCAACTTTTTGTTTAGACAGAAAGACTGCTAGCCATTCAGAACAGAAGCCCAGTGCTTGTGCAGCCCACAGCAAATGGATTTCCAGGCTCAGCTAAGTACATGGTCTCAAATGAATAGCAGCAGCACTGAAAATAAGTGGAGAGTGCCCAACTTCTGCTACACTGTATATTTAATAGTGTTCCATGTCCAGACGCTTCTACTTTCTCCGCAGACCATTTTTCTACTAATTTGAAATGGCAACAGGGAATATTCAAAAGGTACAAATAGATACAACACTGTAGCGAGGATTTTTGGAGGGGATTAAAAAATCTCAAACTGTTAAGATGTAAAATTATGTCCTTTTGAAAACTGGAATAGACAAAACCCATACACAACATCTCTGGCTACTGTGGCTTGCCCTTCCAATTCTTATGGTCAGTATCTTCTTGCATGTAAGACCAAACACTCCTCATTTCCTCTCAACTCTTAAATGAAATCACTGAGCACAAGAGATTTGATTACAGCAAATACAAATTTTCCCTCATAACACACTAAGGATCATCTTTTACACCATGCCACACTCTTAAGGGCTACCAAATTAGTGCTCTGTTTCATCTCCTCAAACTAGCAGACACTGAGCTTCCAGGGCTTTTAGAAGCTATGTGCACCAGCTTTCAGACTGGCTACTTTAGGAAGACAAACGTGGGTCAGAAAAAACCTTTTGCTTCAGTGTGGGTCAGAAAAAGTCTTTTATCTCTCCTGATTTTAGAGACCGTCATCCTTTTCCAGCTGCTCCAATAACATTTTAGGGTTTCACCTGTTGGACAAAATGAGGTCTACTTTGCACAGCTCAAGCTTTCTTGAGCCAGGTTCCTATGTTCACCTGTGAGATGTTGCTCATTCAAATGTCCTACCTTATGTAGCCATTGACTTCAGCTGCAATTATGCCCCTAGGTCCATGTGGTGATAGGGTTTTCTTCACAATATATATGTTTTTCATGGGCCACTACACCCATCTCATAGGAGAAATTCCTTGCCAGAGCATGTTTTGTTTCTTCTTTGTCAAGACACACACTTCACTGCAGAAAAGTCCTTTGTGGAGTAGCAAAGGAGGCTACCTTCTCTCACAAGTACAAAACAAGTGTCTCAGAAGGAGGCATCTCTTCTTACAATTTATTCATGAAGCCTAGGACATAGCTGCTCTAAGGAAAAACAAAAGGTGGACAAAGTACAGGTTTAGGTCCCTTAAAGTGTCTTGGGGATTATATACACTATCCATTTGGATAGATTCTACTGTGGTATGATGGGAAACACCACTGGAGTCCACAGCCATAGTAAGCCCATAGGACATCCTAGCAAGTTTCCAGCCTAAATATGGAACCATAGTCTCTTGACTACTTAATTCGTGTTTCTTTTTCCCTTGCATTCCTTCTCTGGTTCCTAGTGCATTAATTTATCTTGCCCACAGACTTGAAGAAGCTCTAAATACTGTCTTCTCTGTCTGCTTCCTCTCAGGCAGGGCATTGCCTTACTCCTGAAGACTTCAAGAGGGTGCCCAGTCAAGTAAAGAAGTGCAACTTGCACTTGATGAGACTTGCACATACAACCACACCCTTTCAAACCACTTGGAAGGAGTGTCTCAGAGCAGGTTTTTCCACTGAGAGACATGATCTTCCACTTGTTGACCTCTGGCATGGAAATTAAGAAGGAACCTGTCTCAGTAGACCATGCAAGTGTTGTGAGAAACCCTGTTCCTGCTACTGCTGAGAAAATCCTCTCCTCCTCCTCTTTTCCTTCAACCCTTTGTCCCAAATTGAAGAAACACTTCTCATTTGGCATGTCTATTACATTTACAGACACCCTGTTGCATAAGAAAGGGTGATGCAATGGAAGATTTCTGCTGTCTCTTTCCAGAACTTCATGGTGCTAAAACCAATAGCACACATTTGCCATGGAACACAGAAAAGCTGGGAACAACCCAGCTCAAACTAGCCATGACATAGGAAAAACCTCACAGGAAAATGGAGATCGAAGACTCATGGGCTTCCAATGTCATCATAGCATGGAGTATTAAAATAGCTAGCTCAGATCCTGGAACCCATAAAGCATTAAGCAGCATAAAGATTCATACAGGCTAATTTACACCTTCTACTCTGCAGTTAGTTCAAGTATCTCCGTGGAGTTTCACTGAAGACAAACACTAAGGGGAAGAATGCCAAAAACTTAGGAGTTCATAGTGTTTACTATAAGGACAGCCAACAAAGATCTTTCTGTGATCATTATTCCAGAATAAACTGATTGGAAAGAGCAGGCAAGAAGTGTTTGTAAAGGCAAGGGAGGTTTGGATTTTAATCTTCCCTCTGATTTTCGCATAGTTTTGGCACTTATATTTAACAACTCTGTTCTAGTGCTTCTTGCTGAACAAGGAGCTAGGTGTTACAGTAAGCCTATGTCAGTAATGCTAACTAAGCGCTTGTGATCCTGAGCAGATGGAGAAATGCAGCTGAATGGCATCATATGTATTTTACTCGTTTCTCCTTTCCTCTTCTCTCCTAGTCTCCACTATCGAAATAAAGATTGCTGAATCCACTGAGTCCTTCCCCATTTAGCGCCAATACCCAATTGCTTCTGTAACATTTTCTAGTGCTTTATCAGTCCAGTCTTACATGACTCATAACAAAGCTTTCATCACTTTCTTCGTGAGATAATTCAACTGTCTCCTAGACAACATGACAGCAGTACATAGGAAGAGAAGCTGTATTCTAATTCCTCTGTAAATACATCGTGTGAATGAACCTGGCTCCACAACTTTTCTCTTTGCATTTTTCAACTACCACTAGATAGTTATCAAACCTCTGTAGTATAGCCAAGTTCTTCGTTCTCTAATTCTTTTTTCTCATTGTCTTGTTTGAATGTAAATGTGACTCCTAGTTAGAATCAGAAGCTGAGAGTTCACGGTGTTGTCACTAGGGTAATTTTTAGTCTTGTTCCACAGCCACTGAAGTGACCAAGCATTTCAATTTAATGCAAATGCTCACAGTTCTTTGTTGAAAGTTGCTAAGGCAGATTTGAGACATCTTTCTAACCACTTGTGCTGGTTTTGGCTGGGATAGAGTTAATTTTCTCCATACCAGCTAGTATGGGGCTATGTTTTCGATTTGTGCTGGAAACAGTGTTGATAATACAGGGATGTTTTTGTTATTGCTGAGCAGTGCTTACACAGAGTCAAGGCCTTTTCTGCTTCTCACACCACCCCACCAGTGAGTAGGCTGGGGGTGCACAAGAAGTTGGGAGGGGACACAGCTGGGACAGCTGACCCCAACTGACCAAAGGGATATTCCACACCATATGATGTCATGCTCAGCATAAAAAGCTGGGGGAAGAAGAAGAAAGGGGTGGACATTCAGAGTTACGACATTTGTCTTCCCAAGTAACCGTTACGTGTGAAGGAGCCCTGCTTTCCTGGAGCTGGCTGAACACCTGCCTGCCAATGGGAAAATAGTGAATGAATTCCTTGTTTTGCTTTGCTTGTGTGTGCAGCTTTTGCTTTACCTGTTAAACTGCCTTTATCTCAGCCCATGAGTTTTTTCACTTTTACTCTTCCAATTCTCTCCCTCATCCCATCGGGGGGGAATGAGTGAGCAGCTGTGTGGTGCTTAGTTGCTGGCTGGGGTTAAACCATGACACCTCTCCAAGTTGCTCTCATGTTTTCTCTCAGTTTCCTGTCTAGGTCTTTCTCATTCAATAGAGCCCTTCCTCTGGCAGAGTATAGCACGTTGGATCAGACATTAATTTTTTTTAAGATGACTGGCACTTGTTCTTGTTCTATCAGAAATCCAACAAACCCAGGTAGAGAGAATTCCTAGCTGTGTAACAAATGGTCTTCCTTTAAGGCAAGACTGTAGGTCTGAGCAAAGGCTTCTACGGAGCTGAAGTTGCAATGTTGTTCAGTTTACCAGTAACCTCACATTCCCTGGAAGTCTTCGGTGGCATATACACCGAGGTCCAAATCCTAAGATGTTGCTTTAGCAACTAAGTGGAAATTAGAAATCTCGTTATTCATGGATTTGTGATGAAGTAACATTTAAAGTGATGAGCAGGATGTGCATTTAGCATCTCTGAAATTCAGCCATGCTCAGGAACTTCAGGTCAAACTCTATCATAAAACAGGATGAGTCATGAAGAATACAATCGCCTTGAAGGTCTCAGTTAGAGACCACTGAGGGCTTGGCATGCCTTCGCAGAAATAATGAAAAGTGGATTCATCCTTGTCAAGATTTGAACTGGAAATCTATCATATATGAAGCTTAGAGTTAGTTGATAATTATTTATCTAGGTAAGCAGTAGTGTGCACTACATGTTAATGTTGTATAATATGAGGACTCAAATCTACATTGAGATGAAGAAGGTAGCAACCAGAAATGAAAATCAGCAGAGAATTTTGACAGGATAGCATCTCTCTCTCATATCTTACTTATTACTGAAAGAAATTGTCCCAAACAGACCAATATGAATATAGACTTGTGTCATTCCTGATCTAAAGAAATTTAGATGCAGTGCTATAACATGAATCTGTAACACAAAATGCTTATTAGGGAGAATTTACTAAACTGCTTTGCTAAATCTGGAAGACAATTGCCCAGACTGTTGACTTTGAACCATTTCCATTGCCTTTTAAAAAAGAAAACTTAGTATCTTATTGTTTCCCCGTACTCCTGTAATACTTTTCTTCTTCTTTAAATGGGGCTGTCACTGGGACTTGCAAAGAGATGCACAAGGAATGCACAAAGCAAGAAATGGTGTAATGCAAGCATGCATTTCGTCTTCCCTTTAAAACATACTACCTATTAAAGATAGATAGAAAACACATCTATCTTTTTTTGTAAACTTCTCATTTTAGCTCCAGATCATTAGTATTTCACCCAGGTCATTCAGAGATTCAGGAATTAGTTCATCTACAAGAGGGGAGAACAAAATGCTGCAGATAAAGGGGAAAAAAAAGGGAGGGGAACATTAGATATGAAACATAATATCCCTCAGGCTATTATGTTACCCAATTGCATTTTCATTACCATTCAATATTTCTTCTTTTAACTTGCAACTTGTATGCCCTGTATTTTAAAGCATCAAATTATACTGCCATACTGAGGATTATTTAAGCAATCCCAGTAAGTAGGTCAGCCAGTAATGTACTCTTTGTTTATTAGAGGGTGCTAAAAGAAAAGAGCAACATCGTTATTTGTTAAATGAACAGCTGGACCCAAATTGTTGGGGGAGAAAAAGCCTGTAGTTGAGAAAGTGTTTTGTTAAGATTTCTAGCATAAAGAAAAGTATAGCAAAATCTTTGTTTGCCGCACAAATTTGTGTAGCGAGCAAACACAATTAGAGCAGCCTCTTTTGCACAGCAGGTTAGGTTAAGCATCAGGAGGAACAATGCAGAAAAGAGCTCCGTATGACCCAGGGGACCAAGATGGAGGATGCATTTGGTCTTGTGTAGCCTGATTAGACTAGGTTTTTCCCCAACTGTGTTCACAGTCCAGAAGCTGCCACTGAAAGAAAGAAAAGGATCCCAGTCAGATTTCTTTATAATCACGAGGAAGAATCATTCAGTTATGATTTTGACATACATAAAAGCAAAAATTATGAAGTTGTCCTTATAAAACTAGAATAGCCTTCTGGCACCAGACCTCAGATATTTTCTTGTGAACTAATCTCCAATTTTTTACTGGAAATTCTCTCCAGTACTGTAATGCATCAAATGAATTTTAAAGAGAAGGTATTGATTTTGATGCATGGCTGTAGGTAAATATGTAAGGCTAGCATAAAGCTTTTAAAAGACACTAACTGAATGGCATAGGAGGGGTGAAAAGGGCAAAGATCTGATCTTAAAGCTGTTACATCAAAGCCCTAACACTTATCCTTCCTTCTGAAAGCAGTATCAGCAGCTCCTCCATGTGAATACTCTGTGGTAAGGGATTTTCATGGGTTTGGATAAAGATAAGGGTAATGTCCTGTCTGTGCATCATCATCCCCAAAAAAATGTCACAGTCACCCAGGATGGGGCAATTGTGTATGTTCATACTTAGCATTCATAAAGGAGGTAAATGGTAATGTTCTTCTGCCTCAGTTATTTTACAACAGTGCAGCTGTGCCTGGGCCGTGGTAGTGAACCAAAAGTTTTGCTGATGTTGGCCTCAAGAGCTTCCTTGAATGGTAGCTCTCAATTACAGTTTGTCTTTTCATTTACTTAGAAACTTTGCTCCTTAAAAACAAGTTTTATTCATGAACCTAGCTCTAGCTGGCCTTCTTCAGTGCAGGAGACTGATTTCAAAACTTCAGCTTCCCTTCCGCTTCTCCCTCCCTCACAAAGAAATTTTTTTTCATAACCTCTGAAGGAAAACCATCATTAAATTTCCAAATCAATGCTAGAGGATTTTATGGAAGGCTTAACTTTCCAAAGGAGCCTGCAAGAAATCAGAAAGAGGGTTTTATTAACAACTAATTAAAAATATCCTCTTAATTTCCATATATATAAAAATGCAGATGGCAAGTAAGATGGTCATGTAGCTCTGCTCTAGAAAAGAGAGGATTAGGGACAGTGAGCAAGAAGAAATGAGTATTCAGAAGGTCAATATTAGGACAGTCCCTGGTTTCTAGTTAGTTCGCAGTTTTCTAAGTTCATAGCTTGTGGTGGATAACAGGATGTTCTTATTAAATACTGGTGAATATTAAGCAGTTACAGAATACATTTTTGAACATATTACAAGGAACAGCTTTCCACAGAAGACAGCATGTGCAAGTTCCTGCTGTTCAGAGCATTAGGAAACTCTGGGCAAATGCATGCAAGGCATCCCCACTTTTCAGGGTTCAGGAAAACAAGTATAGACTCAAAATATGAACTGAAAGTCAATAAATTAGGGTTGTATCAACCTGACGGGTTGTCATGGTTTAACCCCAGCCAGTAACTAAGCACCACCCAGCCACTCACTTATTCCCCCCCGGTGGGATGGGGGAGAGAATTGGAAGAGTAAAAGTGAGAAAACTCATGGGCTGAGATAAAGGCAGTTTAATAGGTAAAGCAAAAGCTGCACACACAAGCAAAGCAAAACAAGGAATTGATTCACTACTTCCCATCAGATGGCAGGTGTTCAGCCATCTCCAGGAAAGCAGGGCTCCATCATGCGTAACAGTTACTTGGGAAGACAAACGCCGTAACTCTGAATGTCCACCCCTTTCTTCTTCTTCCCCCAGCTTTTTATGCTGAGCATGACATCATATGGTGTGGAATATCCCTTTGGTCAGTTGGGGTCAGCTGTCCCAGCTGTGTCCCCTCCCAACTTCTTGTGCACCCCCAGCCTACTCACTGGTGGGGTGGTGTGAGAAGCAGAAAAGGCCTTGACTCTGTGTAAGCACTGCTCAGCAATAACAAAAACATCCCTGTATTATCAACACTGTTTCCAGCACAAATCGAAAACATAGCCCCATACTAGCTGGTATGGAGAAAATTAACTCTATCCCAGCCAAAACCAGCACATTCTCCACCCCTTATTCGATACCATTTACGTCATGCTCAGGTCCCACACTATCCAATACATCCTCATTACCCACCACCACCCTTCCCATTCTTTGATATAATACACAGATATCATGCCCTTAATCTAAGGACCACCCCTGTGAAATGTCTGTAAAATGTCTTTAAAATGTCCACAAATGTCCATTGCGTTCATTTAGTCCATGACTTCGGTCTCCATCTGTTATGGTGGTCACTCAGGACAGGAGAGGTGGTGTGTTGCATGGAGTTACCAGACACCAAAGCCAGCTCAGGTCAGGTCACTGCTGTACTTGCACTGCTTCTTGTAAGGCTTGTCCTCCATTGGTTCAGGTGGTTCCTGCTATAGTAATTCCTATAATATGCAATTGAAATCCTTGGTTACAACAATTTAAAGGTATTTCCATTACAATCTCCACCCCGGTCCCTTTGGACCAGACCATAGGGTTTAACATTACAATGAACTCCCACCCTTGCCCCTGCTCCAGCTCGGACTTATCCACAGACTGCAGTCCCTTAGGGCCGCACCTGCTCCAATTGGAGCCTTATCTATGAGCCACAGTCTCTTCAGGGGTATACCTGCTGTGGCATGGACTTACCCACAGCTACAGTCACTTTGAGGTGCACCTGTTCCAGCATGGCCTTATCCATGGGCCACAATGCCTTCAGAGGTGTACCTGCTCCAGCGTGGCCTTACCCACAGCCACAGTCCCTTCAGAAGTAAACCTGCTCCAACATGGCCTTACCCATGGCTGCAGTCCCTCCAGGGGAGTACCTGCTCTGTTGTGGGCTTATCTATGGCCACACGCTTTGAGGTGCTCCAGCATGACCTCATGCATAGCCACTGATGCTTCAAGGTGTCCCTGCTGCAGCATGGACTTAATCCACAGCCACAGATGCTTCGAAGTGTACCTTCTCCAGCATGGACTTACCCTTGGGCCACAGTCCCTTCAGAGGTATACCTGCTGTGGCACAGACACAACCACAGCCACAGATGCTTTGAGATGGACCTGCTCTGGTGTGGACTTACCCACAGCCACAGATGCTTCGGGATGTCCTGCTCCCACGTGGACCCATTCACAGGTCACAGTCCCTTCAACTTGAGTTCACACTGGAGTTCCAGCCTGTCCAGTACAGCAGCACAGAAACAGCAGGGATGCCCTGGCCATCTGCCAGCCCAGGTGCATGGCCATCGCTGTCATCAAAATGTTCCCAGGCACAGCAGAGTAAGATGATAAGCAGTACAGCAAGCAGTGAAAGGAAAAACTAGCCACTAACAAGCACTAGACTCTAATACACAGTAAGGCAAGCAAGCCCCATGGCAAGCACAGGAGCCTGTCAATTAAAAGCTAAACAGCAATAACAGCTATAAATTTGATCTAGCACATTCCAATCAAACCTGTCATTATCTTGAACCCTTTGAGCCCCACATTAGGCACCAAAAAGGACTGTCATGTAACGGTTACTTGGGAAGACAAATTGCTGTAACTCTGAATGTCCACCCCTTCCTTCTTCTTCCCCCAGCTTTATATGCTGAACATGACGTCATATGGTATGGAATATCCCTTTGGTCAGCTGGGATCAGCTGTCCCAGCTGTATCCCCTCCCAGCTGCTTGTGCACCCCCAGCCTACTCACTGGTGGGGTGGTGTGAGATGTAGAAAAGGCCTTGACTCTGTGCTCAGCACACTGCTCAGCAATAACAAAAACATCCCTGTATTATCAACACTGTTTTCAGCACAAATCGAAAACATAGCCCCATACTAGCTGGTATGGAGAAAATTAACTCTATCCCAGCCAAAACCAGCATATGGGGGAACTATATTTCATCAGAAATTCATTTTCAAGAAAAGTCCTAGATCCTTTTCTGGCAACCATCTTGTGACTGAAGAGTCTATTAGCCCAGATACCTCAGATAGTCTTATATGCAGCACTATCAGTCTCTCTCTTTCGGGTAACCAGGAATCAACCCATTTAGGACACTATGCATCACATTCCATGTGACGACCCAGAAGCCAGCAGAGACTGTGCAGCACAAATAGTTGTTTCCTGAGGAAAACACTCTGCAGTCCATGGGCAATCATATCAGTTAAAGCTCATGGCTAGTCCTAAGGTACAGCCGTATGAAGAACACACAGTTCATGTGACATCCTTCAGGTGGCACAAGCACGGACTGCTGCTCCATCCTTTTCTCCAAATTCCTAACCTAACTTCATTGCTGGCAGCTGTGGCCACCTTATCTGCGTCCAGGCCCTGCTGCCAGCAGGCTACTGCATAACTGACCAAACAAACCAGAACAAGAAATATGGCTGCCTTCAATGTGATGTAGACAGCATGACCTGCATGGCCTCACTGATACCTTGAAATGGCTCCAGCACTGAAGAGGGGCTGACAGAAGAACTTACAATTCTCAATTCACTTTGAGATAGTAGAGGAAGACGACGGAGTCAAAACAGGTAAGCAAAGCTTACTAGTGTCTTTTGCCAAAAAGTAAAGAATAAGGCCATTAAAGAATATGTATGTCCTTGCCATGATGTCTAATCATGTCAGTACTTCCATGGTCAAAAGAATCAGAGAGAGATGAGCCAAAAGGATCAGTGTTGACAACAGGCAGGCACAAAACTAATGCAGTCACCCAAGTTTGTACAGGGTACAGAAACTATCCAGGCTCCAGAGAGTCAGAGGGTGTCAGGCATTGGGATGGATGAATCACCTTTCTTCACAA
The DNA here is from genome assembly GCA_020745775.1 of Theristicus caerulescens. NCBI lineage: Eukaryota > Metazoa > Chordata > Aves > Pelecaniformes > Threskiornithidae > Theristicus > Theristicus caerulescens. The sequence continues at coordinate 21,142,137 of CM036564.1, read as the reverse complement.
TTCTCTCCTAAAATAGGAGGATTAAGAGTAGAATCATAAATAAGATTGCAAGCAGCAAGAGAGCAAACAAGGATCCAGTAATCCCTTGTTTGAAAACAAGCTTGACTCTGTGCCGCCCCCCCCCCCCAAAATGGGCACTGTCAGTCTGTCCTGTGTACCTACTGTCTCACCACAAGACGTTAAAGACACATGCAGTCCATTAATAGATTCCCTCTGCAAAACTCCACTTTAGAAAACATTTTGCTTCCAAAGAAACTGAAAATTCAAATAAAAATCAAATCATCTTACCCACAAGTTATGACAAAACATTCCACGTCAAGAAACAGCTATATGAACAGCTAGACAAAGGCAGCAGGGTTTTGCAAAATGTCTGCTATATAGTATCTGTCTGATATCATGAATCACTGAATTACTGGCTTATGACCTGTGGAGTTTCCATTCCCTGATATAGCAGAGAGGAATATGAGTAGAACGTGCTCTAGCAGAACAACTCAGTAGTACGGCACTTAGACACCAGCTACAAAATGCTGCTGAAAAATACACCAAAAGTAGAACCACCCCTGTTAGTCCTGCAAATACCACTTACTTGTACTTTAACCCAACAGATTTTTCTGCCTTGAGTAAACAAATGTATGAGGAAAAAATGAACAGCTAAGAGAGGTTTGCTCTTTTTTATGTCTAGTTTAATTAATAGATTACTTCTAGACTGATGACTTCTCAGTCAGGAGGGGCCATTTGACTTTTAAGAGCTTACAGGAACTGTAACTAGACCACTGCTGCTTGCTTGTCAAATATGGTGTCATCTAAAGTTTCATCTTGTTGAATAATTTTCACCAGAAAGTGGGTATCTCTAGGTTTGCTTTATTTACAACTCAGAGTTGGGCCATCACCTCAGTGAGTGGCAGCCAAGTTTTGCAATTGTCACCTTATATATATTCCTATAACAATTACATGGTTATACAATTACACGATTATCAAAGTCCACCTGCATTAACAATTCTTCATTTTTCTGGTCGGTAGAGAGTTCTCAGTAAACCAATTCTTTGTGTTCCGTTTCAGTTCCTGTGTATCGGTCATGTAGACCCCTTCAATCACTGGTCCGATGCAAGATCATAAAAGTTATTTATTTTCCTTCAAGTTTTACAATGATCTATTCAAAACCATCTTCAAATTCTAAGAATCAGGCCGCTTAACTTGTAAAACTCCTGTAGTTATACAATTAATGTAATTTATCTTTTTCTGAATAACTATTCTTAAATACACAATAATGTTCAAAGCCTCAATTAACTATTTCTTAACACATCTCCAAAACAAAGCAACTGGAAGAAGAATGCAAAAAAAGTATCTGCATTTCTATGGGAATGCAGGAGGTATCACCTGAAATCCACACACACAGCTTAGGTTCAAAGAAGCAACAGCCTTATGAGTATTGCCCAACCTGAGAGGCACCAGATGGCCAGAGCAGCTCTGACAAGACAATGACTACAGAGAGAGGGCATCAGCGTGAAGTGGCCTCTTTGGGGCAAGGATGTGTGAGACTGGCCAACCCTGTCCTACTAGCCCTGTCTGCTACACCTAATGGATACTGGATGAAAAGGAAAAAAGCGTAGAGAACAGGTTAGTGGTTATTATGGGGTGCAACAGGCCTGGTAGACTGGGGACCATATGAGACTGTAGCCTCACAAAGGAGCTGATGCAGGATAGGATCTTGTGAGCTACAATTTTGCAGTGTAGCATTAAGCTTCATTTCCAACCCAAATATCACTTGAAGCAGGTTTTAACCTTTTTTTTTTTTCTTAAGCATCTATATTTTAACTGAAATCATTGATCTGTTCTGTGTATCTATACTTTCTGGACAAAAAAGGATGGCAGAAGCCAAGAGCATACCTATATCAGATATTAGGTGTTACTATGAAAAAATTAAAGTAAATTTATATTATTTGACCATAAAGGAAAGAAGACGCAGACCTATCAGGGAGCTATAATAAAGAGCAGGTTCTAGTTTCAGTCATGCAGTCCTTTAAAGAGGTTGTTCTTACATATCAGCTCTTCTGCTTTCTCGTGGAGACGAACACACTACTAAAAGCAAAGCTGAACTGGAAAAAGGATGATTATTCTTCTGTGCTTCCCAGTTTCAGCACAGAAGCTGTTTCAAAGCGAAGAATAAACTTGCTGTATTTTTTGAGGCAGCTGAGGAAAACCTTCACCATTTGCTGTCAAGGTACACTAATCCCTCTGCATTCAGCACAATGCTGCACATGCAGCAACATCTTTGGCAGCTGGGGCTTATACACAGTGCCCTTTATGCACAGGAACACAAGGCAGTCCTTAATGCCTGATCTCGAGCCTGGAATTCTGTTGTGGGTACATAAGGCAGAGTCTATCAGCCTATAGACATTTAATAAGGCATTGCTCTTACCCTCAAGGTCCTCAGTGAAACCAGGGCCTTCCCACTGCCTTCAACTTTCCCTAAAAAATCACAAGCTGTGTGCATCCTGCAACCACCTAGACAGCTCTTGCCTGCCAACTCCCCTGCCATGTGGCCTACAGATTTGAACCTAGTAGCCTTTTCTTAGGACTAAGCATTTATTAGGTGCCTGGCAGCCGGCAAGTAGTTATTTTTTCCAGGGTAATCGGGATGTGAAGAAGGCTGCATTGATAAACTGGGCTCTGACTCCCCGAGAGAGAGCAGTCACTCTCTGCTCGTGGCAGGTCAGGCCGATATGACCTTTCATGTTGGCAGACATCTGTTGGAGAAGCAGCTTTCTGACAGGGTGGCACAGTGCACTTCTGAAAGAAGAACTACAGAGTTCCTCTTCATGTGAAAAAATGACTAGAAAAGCCAGGATCTGCTTAAAAGAAAAAGGGGCTTCCCATCAATATTCAGAAGTTTCAAGGAAAGTTTCCCCTATTGTCAGATGTTCTCTTGCATTCAGGTAATAGGAATGAGGAAGGACAGCAAACCATAGAAAGGAGAAGCAAGATTCATTTGCTTTCTGTATGTAGACATGTGTGCAAGCATCTACTCTGATCACTCCATCCACGTTCTCACTAACCATGAACAGGGAAACTCCTTGTTTAACCTGGTGCATCACTGAAGAAGTTTCTCCGTTCCTCTCCACCTCCCCTCAGAGGCATCTTGGAGTTCTTCAGAGAAGTAAATGGGTTTGGCATTTAAGTGGCTGGCCTTCAGCTACAGACTCAGAGCCCTGAATCATGTGAGCCAGACCTGCCCTCAGCCTTGGAGCACAGGCTGCTGCTTCGTCAACACTTCATTAATGCAGTATCTGCACACTGGGGCCTCCTTTCTCCTGCAGGCAAAACTATATCCTCCTATAAACCTGACCCACGTCTTCAAAACCCACAGAGATTTCAACAAACATGAAATTGCCAAACCAGCCTTCATCTTGCAAGACCTATCATCTGCACTGCTACCACCATGGCTACTCTCTCCAGAAGACTAAGAAGGAATGTCAGAAAGTCACGGCAAATCAAATAACATATGTGGGTACAATCTGCATTTGCAATTGAGGAGCAATAGACTCCAGACTATAGCTTTGATACTTTTCCTTCTAGATGGTCTGAACAAGAATGACAATTTTTGTCTTCTAATAATACTAAAGAACTTTTTTCCCAGCTCAGCTAGAAAGCTGGATGCAAGTTCATTCTTCCTCTAAGTAAAGGGAGAGGAGAAGAATGTGAAAGGCTGAATTTCAGGAGGACCTTTTACTTCATTGCAATGCACTTTTTAAACACTCTTAAGTCACATAGCAAACCCTTGGGGTAGATTTCATTAATTTACTGATACGTATAAAAAAGGATTAGAAACACAATGAACTAACAAAGGGAGACAGGAGATTAATGAAATGTTTCACATGCAAAACTAGAACCCCATTGAGGAATCTGTCATTCCAGTCCTTCCCTAACCTCTAATGGCATCATTTTCAGCAGAAGGGTTTTGTGTTTTCATAATGCTTCCTATGTAAACTGCTAGCAAAGTGTTACAACTAAGTGGAAAAGCAGACAGACAGCTTTTGAGATTGACCAAGAGGAAGCTGTCTTTTGCAGAAAAACAAAGTCAGAAGAATAGGCAGGCAGACCTAGAACACATTATATCCCGATTTTTTGAGTTTGCCTGATCCCATCCTTCTGTCATTAAAAGTATTAGCCCTGCTTACCAAGTTCAGAGCTTGCAATCCTGCCTCTTACATCTGCCATTTTGCAGTTTCATACAAAGGCCAAAGTCATCAGGATGGAGCCCATAAAGGAGTAAAAAAACCTTTCAAGCCAAAAAACCCTTGTTGCCAAGGCAAAGCCCAGCCCAGATGTGTTGGTAATTTCTCACTTGCTTGTATGAAAAAATGCATACAGCCAAAATTTCCATCTCTTGCCTTCCATTCAGCCCTGATGAATAACAAAGTCTTTCCAAAGCTTAGAACACAGCATCAATCCACCTCCGTATATACCCATGACAGTAGCCAGATGTTTTTTTCCAAACTTCAGTTCTAGAGAGAGCTGAAAAGAGAGTGAAAAGGCCATTTCCAGTGACATATTTCAATGTTTTACAGTCACAAGGAAGCAGGTCAATTATGACAGCTCCTGAAGTAATAATAACTGAGGCAGATTTATTGCATTGCTCTTTGTAGTCCAGCGAGACTGTCTATCATATTTAAGGAAGGGACGTTATCAAAGCTGTAATTCCATTGCACTGAGATATACATTCTTATCACAGGCACACTGAGTCAAAGCCTCAAAAGTAAGCATAGACAAATAATCTATTTTTCTTTCCACTCTGAGTAACAAAAGTAACTCATTATCTGTCCCAGAGACTCTAGCAGAACCCACCATTGCACAAACAAAATAGCCAACTGGGCATTATGACCAAAATTTTCAAAAGCAGCTAGAGACAGAGTGCCCACTTTGTGACATTTTACAGCAATCTCTAATTACAGAAAGAGCAGAGCAACAACCTCTCTCAATCAGCCTAAGTTTGGCACCTTAAATGGCTAGTGATTGGGAAAACCAAAGGGAAAGCCACAGAAAATTCCATCTCTACAGAGTGAATTTGCCTTGGACCTTCATGAACCTCTCCTGAGGCTGAGAAAATACTCTTTTAGGGCCATGTCCTGTAAAATGGTGTGACACTCCCACCTGCAGAATTGTAAGGGTGGTACAGCAAAGCAGATACTTTGCACCTGTAGAGTTGTATCACCAGAGAAACACCAAGATTGGTGTATGTCTTTCAACCTCAAATAAAACCAAAGTGGTGTTGTCCAAGTAACTGATAGCTGGTACCGTACCCAAATGCCTAACAAAAACTGGCTGGCTTTTAAAGAGAATTTTTTCTGGCTTCCTTCCAACCTGGTCTCAAAGCTACCTCCGTAAGATGCTAGCCTCCATCATAACAGAGATGAAAGAAAAAAAGATGCTTGATAGTTGTACATATTAAATCCCAAGCCATTTTCCTTTGTTGCAGGTGTTGATATATCATCTAGTCCAAACTTACTTCAGCTCATAATTTTTATTCTTCCCAAAAACAGATGAATGAAGCAGACAAGGACAGAATTTGTTTAATTCCTCAGCCTTCCCTCCCCTCCCCTAAATTAACCTCTTGAATGCTTCTGAAATGTGTAATCATGTGGTAGAAGACAATCTTTTCCCTTTCTGAGCAAGTCATGAACACAGTAAACTCCATTTTGCTTGATGGGAATGCTGCAGAGATGCGCTCAACTTATTTTTTGTCACTTGACAGAAACGCTCCAGTTTTCTAATTTTTTTTTTTCCAGGAATGGAAAAATTCTTATGCCAGCCCCAGGACATGAAGTTAAAATTGCAAGCACACAAATTATTCTCCTCACTGCACCATTGCTGGGTAAAGCAGCCTCTCTGGAAACAATAGCTGGAGCTTGAGGTATCCACAGGGAAAACAGAACATTGTGCTTGATTTAATGCCCTTCTCATGGGATATACTCTTGGCAAAGTGCCTGTGTGGTTTATGTCAGAAGGGATACATGATTTGCATGTGGATCCAATGCTCACTGTGAGGTAACTCTTTAGTACTGACGGAGCATAAAACGACTGAGCACCCCATGAATTAAAAAAAAATGCACCTGAGAACCACCCTCCATCAGGAGAAAACTGAAGGCCTGCCAAACTCTGGTAGGAGAAAGATGAATATCCACATATCTCTCCAATGTAACCAAAAACAGTGATGAGAAGAAGCTACTATAAGGTTCTATAATTGGATCACGAGCAGAACAGTGTCAGTGCATGAAAATCTGCAAACAAAAATATGAAACAAGCACATTTTGGGGTCCTTTTTTGCCCTTTGGATCATTTTAGAAACAGACACTATTTTTTTCCAGGTGTGAGATAGTCAATACAGATAATATATATGGACAAATAATGCCTTGATCAGCATGCTCTGTTGGAATCAGATCAGTACCCATCAGAAATTTTCCATGATCCAGTACTTTAAAAAAACCAACCAAACAAACAAACAAAAACTTTTACAGTAATAAAGCTTGCAAGGTGAAAAAATGTGTTTGTTTTTGTTCTACCACTTGAAGCAAAGCATCCCATTGCTGTTCATATGGCTGGAGACTCTGTTCAGTGACAGAACTGCAAATACCATGACTTTGGATTTAAAAATCTGTAGTGGATGAATGAAATTCCTTCCTCCCTTATAACAGGTGCCGTCTAGGAAACTCAAAGAGACTGCATAGCAGAACCTGGTCCACTGCTATTTATCATGGATCTATAGAAAATAAATAGCACATTGTTTCTTTCGGTAGCTGTTCAGGATTAGATCAGCTGTAACAATTACCTCTATTTTACCATTTAGAGGAATTGGAGGACTGAGAGCATTAGGCAGCTCGCTGTCGTTTATGGAGCAAATCGTCTCAGAACTCACAGAAATAATGCAGGAACAGGGAGAAATACAGTACATCATAACTCCTTGGGACCCTGCAGTCTCGCACTGATTTGCCAGTCTGTATGGGGAGGAAGAGTCTTGCTATAAAAGGGAGACAAGTGAGAGGTGCTGAAGCATAGCACTTGTACAGAACTAGTAGGCTTCCTTGTTGGTATGACAAAAGAAAATTTAAAATCTCTGCCAATATAACGAATCCCTGAGTGACAATGGAGCATTGGGAAGACAGTAACTCCTCCCCCCAAAGCATGAAAATAACAAAGATCAATACAACTTAAGGGTGATACTTGCCAAGCTCTCAGGTTTTTTGCACAGCATCTTTCATATGAACTGGGTCCAAACTAAGCAAGTAGACACATAGAAACAAGCAAAAAAACCCCAACCAACCTAACTTGAGTTTGAAAAGGAAAGCGATGGATTCAGATATAATTTGAGAGGAAATGAAGGAGCCTGTTTCAGAATTGACCTGGAAGTTGCAAATCATGCACAGACCGTGGTCCAGCTGGTCATCGGCTCTATGTATAGTTTCTACAAAGTTAAAGGTAAGCGATGAGAACAAAGCTTTTGGATATATGCTACTACAAATCCATAAGCAATTTTAAAAGCATCCAAAGGACAGCATTTCATTCCAGAAAGCAGGAAAAAAAGGAGGAGGAAAAAAATGGCTTTTTTTTCCCTGTTTCTTGATACTTTTCTGTGCATTTGTATAATATCTAACATAGTGGGATCCTGATGTGATTGGGCTTTGTCCGTGACACTGTAAGAGCAATAACAGGCTTACTGAAATTAGTAAACTCATAATGACTTCAAAGGGCTTCGCCTCAAGGCAGTGAACAATTTCTTGAGCCTGTTTTTCTTCAAATTCTAACCTTTGTTATCTGTACAAATATTGCCTTCCTTCTATTCGTACCTCTTATGTAGAGACAGGTCACTCAGACAGACGGACATTGGTGAAGAAAAGAAGGAGTAAAGCAGTATTTGTTTGGTACCAAAGCAGTATTCCTTGCTGAGGACAATAACTGCAGCACTCTCCCAAGGACTGGTAAAATCTAAAAATCAACAAACAAAACTAATCTCGGAGAAGAGAGAAGGCTGGAAGGGTTTTCACTGGAATCTAGCTGGCGTCCAAACACTCGCTGTGAGTTCTGTCAAGAAATTCTGCATCTTTAGCAAAAATAATATGCGGAGTTATTTGCAAATGAATTCTGACTGTTCCTTCCTGCTGTGCAACTCTTCATCATTTATTCTTATCTCCCTTTTCTTCTCCCTCTACAACTTGCATTACTTTTTGGAAATTAATCCCTTGTTTGAGAAACAGGATTTAATATCATCCTAATCGCCTCCTATTTTTTGGGAGAAGGAAAAAGGAATGGAAATTAATATTATTTCATTTGCTTGCATATGGTCACATGTTAGAAGGGTGTGATAAACCTGGGATCCATCCTGAGAAAATTTTCCCTTTGACCATGCAGGAATTTTATGGAGGAAAGGAAGGGGTTTCTCCCTGAACAGAGAGAGTGTTAGGAGACGGGACAGTCTCTTTCCTGTACACAAAGAATTTTGGTTTCCAGGTGCCTTTTCTAGCCTTATGGATCTGTTGCCTTCTTCCTAAACAGACAAATCCATTAATTATTAGAGATAGCACTTATTCCTGTTTAGCACCCAGCCCTCTTCTATCTTTTTGTTTTGGACATCATAGCCTAATGTGCACAGAGGCAGTGACTACAACATTGAGTGATGGAGGTTCCTGGATCAGATGATACTGACGTTATTTGTATTTGATGGTGGAGGGAAAAAACCTAAAACAAGACTTATGTAAACCTCTGCAGATAACTGATTAGCTTATTTTAAAAATAAAGGAGAGTTGCTGTTGATATGCATTAGTGGAGAAAATCTGCCTTTACTGCAGGTAGGGAGCTGAGCTCTTATACTCATCATTTCTGCACCTAGAGTCACAGAAAAGATCCCTATAATAGTGAAGAAATACAAACCTCTGTATTTTATAAATAACAATCTGCAGACCCTAAGTGAATACAAGGATGTAATTCACTCTAGGATTTCTGCAGCAGTTAATAAATCACTGAAGCTGCACTCTGGCAGCTTATGACATCAGCAGATCCCCTCAAGTGAATTACAGCCATTAATTTACACAGAGGAGGCCATCTATCATCTATTATTGACCATCTGTTACTAAGAATATGTACATTTTTGATAAATTAATAAGATTTTGATAGAAAACGTCTTTAGTTTTATTCCTACATACATTCATTTGCGATGTTCAACTTTGGGTTTGTAATCATCAGTGAAAACTGATGTGTAACATCAGCCAGAGGTGATTACATATTGATTGCAATGGTATGCCTCACAGCAAGTTTAGCGAGGCACTGTGGCTAGTGCTTAAGGCCACACTCCTGCACAGATGGAAGGGATTGATCCTCTCAAAGATGTCACAGAAAGATATTTACGCGCTCAGTATACAAAGGAAACAAATTCTCTCTGCCCACGTCAATAGAAAAGTGTCATTTGCAATGTGAAACCTGTTACCCCTTTGCACAACATCATTTCTTCCCAATAGTAAAAATAACAATTACAGAGCATCTGCTTGCTGTGAACAGAAAATAAAACATTACCATAAATGAAAGATCAAGCTCATTACACCTGACGATTTACTTCAGCTCTTTCCTTGTATTTCTTTCTGTTTCCTTACGCTTCTACTTTCCTTATGCATCTACTGCATGATAGTGCTGGGCTCTTAAAATCGGCAGAACTGATGGTAGGGATTTGGGCACAGTATTTCCAGTTTAAAATTCCAAAATAAGTTATATATAAGTTATAGCACAAGACATGGTGTGCTTTAAAACTTTCACAGCACAAAGGTACCTTGTAGCCTGGCAGGCCTACTAAAGAGCTGGAACATATATGACCACTCAGCTTTGTTACTGGCACATAAACACCCCCAGATGTCCGTTTCAGAAATGCTTACACATAGACCCATGTAAAAGTACTGCAGAATAAAAGTAAGCAAAAAAACCCAAATGCCTCGTGGCTGAGTAAAACTGTCAAGCGGGTGATGGACTTCTCAATTGTGGTTGTATGTTTGTAGTCCACTACAGTATTTAAGTCAGATTTGCAAATAAAGTAAGGATGGACATACAAGCATCCAGGGACAAAACACCATTTGCTCAGCTAGAGCTGTATCTTTTTCAGCTTAAGATGGATTTGGCTTCATATCACTGGAAAAGTTTTGTTGCAGGGGTGGTTTCGAATAGGGAGACTTAGGGCTGAGGGCTGGATTCTGACCCTGCAGCTGTGGGCAGAAGTCTGGACCAATACAAAGCCCCAGAGACTGTCATGCACCAGCAGCATCTACATGTAACTCAAATCTAAAGCTCAACGATATGTTTTTTTACAAAACCACTCATCACACAAATATTTTAATAACTACAATTTTTCAGTGAAAACTGGGTGACCAAAAATGTTTGCAATATTAGGACTGTACTGTCATAGCATATATGGGATGTTGAAAATGTAAAAGCTACTATTCCCAAAGCAGGAGTGTCTACAAAATCAGCAAAAAAGCAGATTTGTATAACTTTAACAATTTAGGAATACTACTTGGGGAATTAAAGACTACTGATTCTTGCCAATGCACACTGAAATAAACTCATCCATTGCCTGGCATATGCTCGAAATCTTTCAGTCTTTGTATCAGAAAGAAATTTGTATCAGAAAGAAATTCTCCAGCAGAAGTCACAAAATCACCATAGATATATTGAGTAACATGTGACTGAATGAAATTTTTATGCCTTTAAAAAATAATGCCATCATTACCATCCTTTAATAACTAATTAGAAAACAATAAAAGTTTATTATCTGAGACCTTTCATGTTCTCGTGAGGGTTAAGCCTGATATGGTAACATTAATTTAGGAAGTGAAACCTATGTTGAAACTATCTATGGGTCTTTCACAATACAAAATATAATAAATTTCTGAAATTGCATTTAGTTGAAGCTAGTCGCCATGTATCTGCTGGTTTCCAGAAAAAACATGGGCACTCGAAATTGTTTAACGTAGTGAATTTATTCCTGAAGCACCCTGTCATGATTTGACGATGGTTTGACCACACAACTTTCTTATTTTCAAAGACAGTATTTTGTTTTATTGAATGAAAGACCTACAACAGGAAAATGCTATAATGTAGAAATAAAAAACCCGCCTGTAATCAAACTGGAAACAGGGCTTATTTTTTCTTTAACTTTGATAATTGTTACCAGAATAGCAAAGGAAATAAGTTTTAGATGTATTCTGAAAAACAATAACATCCTTTCAGATGTAGCCAGGGCTTTGTCACCAGATAACCTGCTGGAGTCTACGGTGGGGACATAAATAGGGTTTTTTGTGTGCACTGCTTCAATCACATTAAGGACTCACCACCCATTGTTGGAGCTATGGAAAACTCTTGTTGCCATTAGGACTGAAGCCAGCATCTTCCAGTCTAGCAATATCTAAACTTCTGAGATGACTGTAGCCATTCCCATAAATATATAGAGCAACTCGGTGCATCTATAAAACAATATACAAATGTTGTGACTAGTAGTATCACAGCATCTCTGCTTGCGATGCTATTAATAGTCCATTCTGGTTTGAAGTAAATCTTTCAGAGGTTTATAATTTAACTGTAAAAGTCTGTGTTAATCTGGTTTAGCAATGGGGCATGCAAAATCTCAGCTTCAGAGGCAACTTCTTGTTATCAAATTATAGTCAAATCAATTTAGCTAGCAATTCGGTTTGTTGGGCACATGCGATTTCCAGATATTGTTTCAGCTGTGTAATTAAAGCAAAATTAAACCCAGTTCCATGCAAAATTATATTTTATTAAAAAACTTGAGCATCCTACTATGAATGAAACTGAGGCTTTGGTATTCCTGGTGAGTAGCTGTTGAGAGGAAAGATGTTACGTGGCAAATCTTTTCCTCTTCCACAAACATTTATGGTTACCTTAAAATGAATGCAAATAATCTAAAAGCTTCTAGCAAACTTATAAAAATAAAACTTGTATTTGAGAACAGTCCATACTGTAATCAGCATATCGTATGACAAGAAACATAAAGGGCAACATGAAGTATATAATAAAACTTCTGAACTTTGAGCAGAAAACCATTTGCTTTCGAGTTTTCCAACTCCTGCAAATGTAGACACGTGCAGCAGTTATTGCATTAGCAAGTTTTTTTCCACAAATGCATTTAATTCAGCCTGTTTCTGCTCACGGGCAGCATCGCGTTCACCACTCCCCGTCTCGCACTCTCTATTGGGTCCGACAGCAGCGAAGCCACCTTTTGTTTCAAGAGGGCTCTGCTGAGGCAGGTGGCCCACGGAGCTGCTGCCCGAGCAGCCCCCCCCTCCTCTGGCGGACCGCTCGCACCCACGCCCGGCCCCGACCACGCGTGGGGGACGTGGCTGGGGCAGGGGCGGCAGAGAACAGGCGGGACGGCGAGCGGCCTGGCCCCGCTCCCCCGTCCGGGGCTGCCCCGCTCAGCGGCGCGGGGAAGGAGGCGCCGTCTCAGCCCCCCCAAGCCGCGGGGGCCATTTTTAAATGCCTCTGTCAGGCAGCGGCGGGGGGAGCAGGCGCCGGAGCCCAGGAGCTCCCTGAGGTGCTGAAGTCGGGGTCCCCGCTCCCTCAGGCGGGGCAGGGCGGACTGTCGTCTCGCAGACCCCAGGGCCAGGGTAGAAGGGGCACCCAAAACTTCCGCCGACCCACCGAGGCGGTAACGATGCCCACCCGCCGCTCGCCCCCACGGCGGGGAGTCCCTCGCATTTAAAGGGCAGCTCCGGGCGGAGGGATCCCTCCACTGCGTGATGCGCCGGGACTTCTTCTCCACACACACGGCCGGGCGGCTCGAGCCGCGGGGTGGCCCAAGTGCTGTTTTCTTTCAGCGAAATCCCTCCGCCTGAGCGCAGCGCCGCGCTGAGCGGCCATGGGAGCTGCGTACCGCGCTGTCCCTCCTCCGCGGGCGAGGCGCGGAGGCTGGCGCGCTGGCGGGCTGCCTCTGCGCCGACCGGCGTGAAGCGGCCGCGGGGGGGAGGAGGCAGGGAGCGGCGCAGGTTGGGGGGGGGGAGGCGGGCTGTGTTTCCTTTCGCTTGGTGTATCCCTCCGCGGCGGCGGGCGTGCGGTGGTTCCTGTCCGCGGTGTCCCTCCGCCGCCGGGAGCGCAGGGGCAGGCGGTGTCTCCCCGGACGGGGCGAGGAGGTCGCGCGCTTCGCCGGGAGAAAGAAGAAGAAACTTCCGAGCGCGGTGGCCGGTGCAGCGGCCCGCCTGGGTCGGCAGGCCGGCGGAAAGAGGGCTCCCCGCAGAGAAGAAGGAAAAGGAGGAGGAAGCGGCGGCGACGGCGGCGGCCGGTCCTCGCCGCCGCCCAGCGGGGTCTCTGCGGGGGAGCCCGGAGGACTCTTTCTCGCGGGGCTCGGCGGAGGGATCTCTAGGCGGCTCCATCCGTCGCCTCCCCCCTGCACCGCTCGCCCCTCGGCGCCGCCATCTTGGATTTTAATCCGCCATTTTTTTTCCTCCCCCCACTCGGAATTATTTTTTATCGCTATCGCTGCTTTTTCACCCCCTCCTTAGTTTTCCTGCCCCCTCCGCCCCTCCCTCGCTCAGTCTTCGCTCCCCCCCAGCTTCCTCCCCTTCTTTCCCCTCGCTCCCTTCCCTTTGATGATTCATTTTCCCCCAGTGGCGGCTGGGGTAGCGCCGGCGGCGGCGAGGGACCCAGCGCGGAGGGCAGCCGGGAGGTGAGTGCGTGTGTGTGTGGCTTCGGGGGGGGTGTCGCGACTCTCGTGGGCCCCGTGGGCAGGGTGCCCCCGCGCGTGGGAGGCGCCTGTCAGCGGGCGGTGCGGCGGGGGCGCCGGGGGCCGTGAGGGGGCCGTGCCCCTCAGCTGGGGGGGGGCAGGCGGGGGGGGGGGGGCGCTCCGTGGGGCGGGCGACGTGTGGGGAGCGCGGCGCGGGAGGGCGGGAGGGGGCGTGGGGAGCCCTGCCCGCTGTCCGGCCCGGGGGCGGCCCCCCGCCGCGGGGGCAGCGCGCGGGGCCGCCGGCGGCCCCCGCCGCCTCGGGCAGGGCGAGGGCGGCTGTCGGCGGCGCCGGCCGACGGACCCCGCGCTCCGGCGCGGTTGAAGCGGGGAGACCCGCTCGGAGAGAGGGGCGTCTGCTGGCGGTGCCGCCTTTCCGCCGCACCTGGAGGCCGGGGGAGGTGGGGGGCCGCGGCGGGGCCGGGGTTTGGTGGCGGCGCCGGCGGGAGGCGAGCCCTAGGGGGCAGCACGGGGCTGGGGAGGCGGCGCCGCCGCCCGGCCCGGCCCGGCCTCGCTCCGGCTCCCCTGCCGCCGCCCGCTTCCCCCCTGGTCCGTCGCTGTGTTTTGTGCGAGTAGCTCTAGCCTAGGGAGGCGTGTAGGGAACTTGGGGAGGAAGCTGGCAGTTACTTGGCACTGCGTGGCACTGCCGGTGTTAAATGGCTAGTGGTCACGGCGGCATGGCTTTTCTCTGTATGGGCCGTAATAGGAGTTTTAACCCCTGCTTGTACTGCTTGTTTTTTACTAAGATCTGTTTTGAGTGACCTTTCCGGGCTCAGAGCTTGCTGCAAGTAGATCGAAAAGCCTGACGCCTTGGGATTTTTTTGTGATTCTTTTTCATTGGGGAATATATGCTTTAAAGGAAGGGATATAGCACATCTTTGTCCAGCATCTGTGTCTGAAACTTTAAAGTCAAATTACCTTCAAAACGTTACTCTCTGAAAAAGTAAAGATGGGGGGTGAGAGAGAGAGTACGTGGTCTTTTGTTGAGTTGCATCACAGCCGGTATGCGAATTTTAAGTATATAACTTGGTGCAGTTTTCTGGTGGGTTGAATTCAGTGCAGAGCAGCACATATGCAATGGCAATCCGATCAGTGTTTAATAGTGTAACTATAAATATATAGTGGGAGGTTTTAATCAATGAAGTTAAAATGTATTATAGAGTAAGTTCACACAGAGTCGTGTCCTGTTTCCATATCTGGTCACTTTAGCTATGGATGCATCCTCTTCTGTTTTCATTAAAAACTAACTTTTGTCTTGAATTCTTTAAGCCTTCTTCCTTGCAAGTAACACTGTGTGAGGAAATCAAGACTTGATTGGAAAATGGGATTTGTTTGTTTATCATGCTGTTTTGTTATTAGAGCCAGATAGACACATAGAAACATCTCTGTTTTATACCTATTTGAGTTCACAAACTGGAAAATAAGACTTATTTAAAATAATCACTTACTGCGCTGTATATTAAATGAATAAGTGGGATGATGTATCCTTGTGTACTCAGTAACAGGACTGAACAGGGCTCTTGAATACTTGCTTTGCTCTGTTAGCACTATCCTATTGCAGGACTACAATTCCCAGTATTCTTTTCACTTCAAACAGCATTGTGCTTTAATGCAACAGACAGTTGTTGAAATTAACATAGCACAGAAGTATCATACCTTACACTTACTAAGCAGTGAATCCAGAGCTGTGGTTTGAGAATGCAAAGCACTTGGGAGCAGTCCCAGCTTAAGTGCTCCTGACCGCTTCCCTGACCTTGTCCCCCCACCCTCCTGTAACATCCTCTTGTACCTTGGTTCAAGCCAACAAGGTTCAGACTTTTCTGGTGACTCCCCTGTTTCTGTCACCACTTGGCTCTGCAGTTGTTTTGCTGGCACAGAGGGAGAAAGGCATGGAAGTGGGCACAAGCAGGCGAGGGGGCAGCAGGGCTGCTTTTGGTGTTATGCTGGTTTGAAGTCTTCCTTGAACTGTAGTGCTGTTTGTGCCAGCCATGGTGGGGCTGCCCTGAACTGCTGGATTCAGCTGAACCTGTGTAAGTCACATAGCTGAACTGTTCAACAGCTGACACTTTTTCTTCCCCTTTCAGTGGTCCTGCTGCTGCTCCTCTAGCACTGCATCCTCTCTTGCTCTAGTGCCCATTGGATTCTTTGCTAAACCTGCTCAGCACATTAAAACAGCAGAAAATTACCTGCTCTCCCCCCTGTTGGGTTAATGAGGTTAAACTGAGTTATGGAGAGGTCCACTGAGCTTCAGAATTGGTGGAAATGTTTGTGTGACTTGGCAAGGGGGGAGGAAGGAGGTTCTCCCTCTCCCAGAAGCAGTGAGCTTTTGGATTGTCTCTGTGAAAGTCTGCTGAACACTGGAGTGGCTGCAGTGAGTTAGGGGGATGATGCAGCCTTTATGGTGTTTCGCTCAGCCAGTTATTCAGCTTCACCCCGAGAGGGCACCTAGTGGAGGAATGAGGGGGGAGAGGAGAAGGGGCAGGAGCTGCTGAAGCACCTATGTATGTGCATTTCCTCTCTGCCACTCATTTGTACTCCTATGCTGTTGCTTCTGTGCCTGCATTGTACTTGGGTTAATATCCAAACTGACACGCAAAAATCACGTGGCTGCAAAAGAACTGGCACAAGAGAAAGTGGGAATGTACAGACTGAGTTATTGGTGGGGGATTGAAGCCTAGGTTTGGGTTGGTTTTGGATCCATGTGTGCTCTCACAAACCTGCATCCTGGGGCTGCAGTTCTGCAACAGTTTGAACTGACCTGAGTCAGTTTTGACACAGTCTTAACAGCCTCCCACGTGCCGCTTGTGCCGTGTCTGATTCTGCACTGAGCTTATTCTGAGAGCTAACTGGCTGAAAAAAACACTCAAAAAACCAATTTTTTTTTCTTTTTTTTCCTGGTGGTTTAATTTACTGAACCAGTTAATCCCAGGGGCAAAGAATGTCAAAAGCATGTGTGAAAACATGTGGCTAAAATACGCATCTGCAGGGGTGGGATTGAAGTAGCTCTTCCTAGGTAGCTTTTATCCTGTTGAGGAATTGCAGCCTCAGCTCCAGAATCTTTGAAGTCCTGTGGGACCACCTGACTTTTCTTTAAGATACAACTTTGACTACAGAGATTATGGGGAAGTAAACTCCCAAATATCTTCTTTTTTTGTCACCTTCTGTGGTTGCAAAGACCTCTGTTCCATGCCTGGTTTTGCTGTGTTTTAGTATCGTCAATAATAATTCATAGTGTAGCATATAACATTGTGTTCCTGTTTAAAGTGACACTGTGCATTGGCTTCACACCCTTTGTAAGCCAGAAGCATTCTGTGCCTCCCTTTCCTCTCTGGCTTAATGGTACTTGTCTGAGCTGTCAAAAACCAGCAACTGAAATAAGATTTGAGGCTGTTTTGAATAACTCTTTAAAGCTATGCCAGTTTTCATTCAGCATTGATTTTGCTCAGGGTCTTTTGTAGTCTCAGAAACTTGAACACTTTTTAGGAGTGGGTGGGGTTTTTTGTTTCCCAGATGGCGTGGCTGTAGTGAAATCATCTACAGCCTGGTAATCCTATAGAAAAACTGGTTGCATGGTTTTGCTCTGCTTCCCAAATTGAAAGATCTCTTGCTTTTTTTAGAGCTATCAGTAATGAAACGCGTGTTTTCTCTTGATACCATAGATCTGTCCAGAAAAGCTGGGACTGTGGTCATTGCATCTTTTGTTTTGGTTTTGTGTCCTATATTTGCCTTAGGACACTGTCTTGTTGAGAAAGACTTTTTGCAGCTATTGTTAATTTTAAAACAAACAAACAAAACTGGTTTAGATGTTTAAATTCAAAAAAAAAAAATCAAGAAACCCATATTTTAAACCGAGGTCCTTTGACTGCCTGTGTACTGGAGACCACGGGAAGGGGAAGGATGACCCTGCCTGTTAGGAAGCTTCCTGATCCTAGTGTCTTTGCCTGTGTCCTGGAGAGGGATGAACAAAATCCACTGCCTCTGTTTAGAAGCTGTCCCTGTCCTTTAAGTAATAAATATTTATATGCAAAAACTGTGTTATGGAAGACTAAAATAAATTACACTTGAATTTCTTATGATTACTGATGTATGTGTTTGTATGGTTTAGGGTTTTATTGATATGTTTTGTGTAGCTTTTTTTCCCCCCTCACAACAAGACTTTTCTTAATTGATAGATTTCACAGATGAGAGCCCAAAACCTGGGGGGCTCAGATGGCTTTTGAGATCCATTTTAACAGCCATAAATTTCTTTACTCAAATTCATAGGGATTTACTACACTTTCCAGTATAAAAGGACTAAGGCTTTTCATATGTGGTATAAATCTGAATGGTGCTTTTTAATCAGTCTGGTAAACACTTCTGGATAAATCTGGCTTTGTGAGTATCTTATGCGACGACAGCATTAATTGTGTTTGTGCTTCAGTTGTTGATTAGTGCTTCTTAATGTTACTGAAATGCAAATAATGCTCAGAAAGTGTGTTAATAGGTTTAATAAATTTAGAACCAGGTGAAAGAAACTTGAGTTTTCATTTTTGAGAGTACCGTTGCAATGAAATGCTAAATTCCTCCATGAGATGTGCTGAATGCGACCAAGCTATATTCTGACATGTGAGGAAATGTGCCTGTAAAAATACCTTAATAGAATTATAAAAGGCAGTATAAAGAGTAGTAGTATAATTAATAAAGGGTTAAAACAGCAATGTGGACATTTACATTGAAATAAAAAAGGTTCCTTGGAAGCTGTAATTTGGTTTATCTATACTGTTAAGTTTATCAACATAAAGCCATAAGTGATCCATGCATGGTGTTATTATGTGATGGTGGACCCCTTTGGCAGGAATTTCTAAGTGTGTGGAGGTGTAAGTATATTCCATTTTTTTCTTGAATAGGAAGATGGAGTTCATCTCTTCTTTTTCTCCCTCCGTTCCTAAAGGACTTGTCAGCATGAGTCTGATGTAGAAAGTATTGAGAGCAAATCACATTTGAAGATGTATTAAAGATCACATGGTGGTGATGAGTGGGGCATCTCTTGCTCTCTTTTAGGTTATCTGTTGGAGTTAGGAGCTGTGATATTCACTGGGAAAGGAATCCTGTCTGTTCCGGCTTTTGATACCATCTCTTGAAAGCAGTGTTTGTGTATTGGGAGAAGGAATAGAGGCTGAAGAAGCATACTAGCATTCTTCAAGTTTGTCATTTGGCTGATATTAGAAAATAAAAGGCAGCAGTAGATGGAGACAAAGGTTTTCTTGCTCATTAGGCTGTGAGGCTCAAACAGTGATTTTTCACAAGAATGTTTGCTAGGCTTCACTAAATGACTTTTGATTTTGCTTGGGGAGGACTTCTGTTGTCATCTATATCAATGTATTTTGCAGCAAAAGCAAGTACTTTTCCTAATGCTTAGTGTGGTTTGAGTGGCCACATTCCTTCTTACCTTTGCTATCATACCTTCCTTGTTATTACTGTATTTGTTAGGCAGAAATGTCTTAGCACAGATAGTACTCACCCTCCCCAAACTGGACTTAGGAAAGATCAGTTTCCTTCTTTGTGCAGGGTGTGCCTTTTTCCAGCTGAAAGTGTAGCTACTGTACCTGTTAGTTGTCAGAAACACTACTGTATTAAATGTTTTTCCTGCAGATTGTTCCATACCAGTATTCATCTACAACTGGACTTCATGGTAAACTTCATTTACCTGTACTGCTCGTGAACTGTAGCACACCACAGAGGATAGTTCAGTCCTGGTTTACAAAGAGACCAAGACTGAATTTAGTGGAAGTCTTTAAAGTAGTTTCTGGTTTAATGCTCTTTACTACCACTGTTACAAAAATGGGGAACAGGGTTTAATTAGAGTATATAGAGCTGTAAAATGAATTGATTGAGAAGTAGAAAGAGGGAAGTTTAAGAGTGAGTTTGTCATTAAGTGTTTACATGAGAGTCAGCGCAGATTCTCACAGGGTAGCTTCTGAAAGAAGTTCAGGTGGGATGCTTAACAACAAAGTTCTGGGGGTTTGTTGTTTTTTTTTTTTTTTTTCCTTTTTAAATGTATGTTATCAGGCAAGCTCTATGAAGGGGAAAAAAAAACAGTAGACAAACTAGTGTTGTCTAGTGCAGGTTTAGCTGCAAGATTTCCAAGGGTAAGGTTTTTTTAGAGGTACTGTGTAAAGATGTCTGGTTCTACCTATAGCTAAATGCAATGAATAGGATTTTCCCTAGCAAATTTTAAGTCTCTTGTTTATTTTCTGAAGGCTGTATCTGGTAGCTTCGTAAAGAATTTTGTCAGTATGTGAAGTGACTTTTGCATTCTAGTAGTCAAACTGTTCAGTTCCAGCTCTGTTAAAGAGCTATGTTAAAGCTTGCTGGTCCAGTAAAATAGACATTTAGACTTTTTTTTCTTTCTTTTTTTTTTTTTTTTTTAAATCTTGAGGTCAAAGCCAATCCCTTCTATCACTGGCAGCAAGAAAATTCCTTGTCCACTGAAATTATCTCAATTCTTTTTCTTTATATTGAAGCAGTAGTTCAGCCAGCTTTTCCTCAGTATGATTCTGTTACACTTGTCAATAATCTTACTATCTTTTTGTGACAATTTGTAAAAGGTTCTAAAACCTGTAGATTTCTGGATGATAGTTCTAGTAAGATGTTTTGAGCCATTACATCTGTTAAGTCACTTGTCTCTACTGTTTTCCTTTAATACCTCAATCTTCCAAATCTTTGTAAGTAACTTAGTTACTAATCATCTGGCCATAAATATTTCTGTAGCTTTAAGTAGCTGGATCACATAGGTGTTTAACAGAAATCCAGTATTTTGCTACTCTTAACTGATTAAAAACAGAATTTCTACAAAAGACACTATTTCAAAACATCTGCTAGTTTGTTGCAAATTTCTTCCACCAGATTGAAATGCCTGTTAGGTGATGCTTGTTATCTGCTGTGAGCAGAGCATTAACACTCTTGGTTTTTTGGGTTTGGTTTTTTTTTTAATAACAGTAAAAAGAAAAGGCACAATTTATTTCATTATGAGGAAGCAGTGGGGAGGAGGATGAATTAAACCAAGTAAATGTATTACTAATGCATAAATGCAATTGTAAAATAATTGTGTAAATCAGTGTTGGATTTTTTCCTGCAAGTTATACAGAGTGAGACACAACTGTGTACAAAAGCATTAGTAGCTTGCTTGTTATTATTTATGCAAAAGGCATTGAGGCTGCAGACAAAAACTAGCATGTGCTTTGCTGGGCATTTATGTACTGTAAAATTTCAGCTCTACTTGTGACCCCACTTACTACTGGCCTATTGAGCCAGATGTGTTGTGACTGTTTTTTTTGTTACATGGAACAGTAAAAATAGTAGCCTGAGTCCTCTAGGTCATCACTGAGGGTTTTTTGAACTCTTGATTTTTAAATAAAGATTTAACATCTTTCCCCCACCCCCATTCAAAAAATGTTGTCAGTTTTCTGGTTGTTTCCCCCCCCCTTGTTTTTTTAACTGTTTGTCTTTAATTCTTGGAGGGTGTTTATTTAATGGCATTCTTTGCTGTAGAGTTCCAAACAGGTTACAGATTTTATTTATTAGGAAATATAATCTTAATTGGGTGCGTATTTGAAAATACTCCATTTTTGGAGTCACATAGCTGTGTGTGTGTATTTATCCATGTGTATGTATGCCTGTATATATGTGTGTCTGTAGTTCAGCTCTTAAAATAGAGTTGTCCTTAGTAATTTATCAGCTTTAGAATTCCGTCTTTGCTTCCAGATGTGGTTGTAAGTTATAGGACAATACTTCACCTGTGGATATCTGTATTTGCGACAGTTCCCTGTACTAGTGCTAATGAACTGCTTTTCTTTCTTCCTAATGCAAATGCAGATCACCATATTTCCTCTTCCCCCTGCCCCCCTGACTTTTTTTTTTTCTTTTTGTTAAAATCTATGTCTTGGAAACAGTTTCCCAGTAAGCTCTAATCATGTTTGTTTTGCTTCCAGTAGGAATTGGAACTGAAATTATTCATCCACTTCTCCAAGCCTTTTGAAAAGTGACTAAATGCAACTGAGTCAGATTGTCTGTGGGAATGAAGTGGCTGGGAGAATCCAAGAACATGGTGGTGAATGGCAGGAGAAGTGGAAGCAAGTCGTCTAATGACCATGCGCAGAATCAGACCAAATTGCAGCATGCAGGAAAGGAGAATCCAAAGACAGGCAAAAATGGAGTTGAGAGAAGATCAAGTAGATGTATGTACATGTTTATGCAGCTTAGTACTGTATGTGACTCATCTGTCGATTTGCAAGTCAGGCTTCTGTCTGGTCTTAATTCATGAAGGAGGTCTGCATTCAGCATGTAGCTATCATCAGAAGTATTATGTTTGTATTTGTTGGATGTGTTAACTCACTTCAGGAATATAGATCTTTTCAGATCAATTTAAAAGTTAAGTGAGAATAACTGGATGTAAACTAATTTTGAACTGGTATAAGTATAAAATACATGATTGGCACTAAGTGAGAACTAGTGTGACTGGAAGTGGATAACATGTAATTTGAATTACTAGTCCAACTTTTAGTGAATGCACGTGTAGAAGTAAACCCCATTTTGAATGAAGTCACATATATCAGTAGTCATTATGGAATGTTTTTAAGGAACATGCATTTTTATTTTTGCTATTGGTCTGGAATGAAGGACTAAATACAAATTCAGAGTAAGTCCTTTATTCAGATTTTTGGGAAAAAACAGGTTTGATATTTTCATGGCTTCATCGCATTTATAGGTCAGAAATTATAAAGGCAGGCATGACTGAACTGTGTAGTCTGGAAAGATGCTTGTAGTTGGGGAGTGGAAGAGAGAAGGAAACCAAAAATAATTGAAGATATGCATAAAATACATTCTAAAATACTTTCTCCATTGGCTGCTACGTAAGTGAACAAAAGCAAAAGTAAAAAATAAACTGTCCTCCTGCTTCTTCAGATATTTTATTGTCTTACTTAATTGTTCTATATTTTTTTGTCTCCAGCCTGTGCCTGGCTGTCCCCAAACGTAGCTGGGCTTTATAACGTTCCTTAAAGATATCTAATTTATGCTCTCTTATTTGCAGGTAGCGGTGCTTCAGGATTTGAGGGTCAAAGTCGTTATGTGCCTTCCTCTGGAATGTCTGCCAAGGAACTGTGTGAAAATGATGACCTAGCAACTAGTTTGGTTCTTGATCCCTATTTAGGTTTTCAGACACACAAAATGAATACTAGGTAACTTGTCTTTATTTTTCTGGAAAAAAAATTGATGATCTTAGTTGATGTAATCAGAGCAAAACTGTGGAATTTCTTGCATGTTTCCAAAAGTCTGAAAAATAGCAATTTGTGAGTAGCTTCTACCTTTAAAATGGTATTGCATGTGAGATTGGAACTCGGAGCTCTGTAGCAGCGTGCATTTGTAACGCTGTCATAGGTCTTTTTATTAGCCCTCATGTGTGTTTAGGCTGTAGAACAGGTTGTTAATGGATAGTTTCCTACTTTGAACAGTTAACTAATCATAAGTGTTAAACCATTAGTCATTTGAAAGATTTCAAAGACAGAAGTTAGTGTTTGGGGACTTTTCTGTTTATTTCATGTGCCTGGGTGCACTTTTTTTTTTTCCTCTGTACTGTTACAACATCACAAGAAAGATAGTCCCTGAGCACTTCGGTGTTGGTGCCGCTTGATCTTAAGTTCTTCCAGACTCGTGCTGAAGGAATGCTACTCAGACATGTCTGTACGTATAAGGCAAATTAATGTGCACACTGGAAACTTGCTTACCAGAATTGCACTTACTTTTGCACTGTTATGCACCTGTCTGAATACTTCTGGTCTAAATTCAGTGTGGTCTTAGGGTTTAGTTGTTGCATGCTTCTTCCTGTTTTACAGATGTACCACTGATGATAAGTATATCCTGTAGATCTCTATTAAGCTTTCGTTTGCATGCAAGATCTGCATTGCTAGCTTAATGGACAAGCTATATATAAATAATAAGTTTCTAAGGACAGGGGTTGTGTGCTTCTTATTGTACGATAGTAAGAACTGGGGTTTCCAGGCAGCCCATCATGGGAAACAGGGTGCTGAACCCTTCAAACTGTTGCTGTGGCTATTTTTAAAGAAGAACAGTTTACTTGTGCAGCACAGTCATGTAACCAGAGTATCGGTTAAATAGATTTTTGTATGTATGTAACAAGCTGATTGCTTCAAAAACGACTGCTGGATTAATTGGTGTTGTCACGTAGCATGGTTGCTGGTATAACCTGACAGCATGAGTTACACATGAAATTGCAGCAGTGTGGTCCTAATAACTGTAAAGACTTACTCCTAAGAGATTTTTCTTTTTTGCTGGAGAGTGCAACATCCATCTTTAAAAGGAATGCTTGAGTTCTTCCTGTTCCCTCCATGCTATTAACCAATAGCGCATTGTGCCCAAAACAGTGTCTAGGTAGATACTCTTATAGTTCAGTTTGGAGTGTCTTTGTATTTCCAGCAGTTAGTTGAGCTAAGTATATATGCTCAAAAGACTTTGTTTTGTGGCAT
This sequence comes from Theristicus caerulescens, assembly GCA_020745775.1. Lineage (NCBI taxonomy): Eukaryota > Metazoa > Chordata > Aves > Pelecaniformes > Threskiornithidae > Theristicus > Theristicus caerulescens. The sequence continues at coordinate 21,117,849 of CM036564.1, read as the reverse complement.
GAATGGTAGCCTACAGGTTATGCACAGGTAGTTAATTCTTATGCTTTTTGTTAAGGAAATGATGTATTCATGGTTTAATAGTTGGAGAAGCTACTTTCAGAAATGTTGTTTTCTGCTGATATGTTTTCAACACCTAAAAGACTTCTTTAATTACTAATTTCAATCAAAAGACTACACAAAGGCTATCATCATGTATTTCTTCCTTTCTCAGACTTGGAGAACAGTTACAGGCAGTCTTCAAGGACAATAGTTAATAATCTTGGAGCACTATGGGAAATACTTAGGTGAGGCTTACAACTTCTACCAGAAACACATCTTCTTGCCTCTTTCATAATGTCCTATTGAGAGAGTTTCTATTGTTGCAATGAATTAAAATAAAGGCATCAGCATAGTTCTTGTTTATCTTTTTGGTACAGCGATGACATCTGCTTGTTATTGTAGCTGTGATGCTTAGATCATCTTCTTTCCATCTAGTAAGCTGTAGTCTTTCTAGAGCTCCTGAGATTTACTGTTGTTGTATGGCTTTGAGGGAAGATGGAGGGAAAGCAAATATGAAAAGACTAGATCGTTTTCAAAATACCAGATGCCAGTACCCAAATGCATGATTGTAGTAGAAATTAAGATTTACAGCTTATGTTTGGGCATCTTCTGCTTCAGTATGATGAAGTCATATTAGTTAAATAGCGTGTGTATTGAGGTGTGCTTAAAGTAAAACAGCCATTTATGATGGCAAGCAAATATTTCCTGTTCCCTTGTTCTGATTTGTTTGAAGACATACTGTGGAAGTGACTGTGCCAGCATTCTGCTTTGCTGTTGGAAACACATAAGAGGTTTGTATTTTTGCAACTAGCAGCCCAGTATAAGTTGATGACCACTTACTGAAGTGGTAATTTAACTTACCTCTGGAAGCCAAGTCTGTATTTTTGTATGTATAAGTGTCTTCTATATAAGCACATTCTGTACTTCATTCATTCCTTTAATTGAAGAGTTTGTAAAGACCTCTTGTTTTGCTCAGAATATATTGATTGGGGGAAAAAAAGCTCATAACATTCTAGTAAAATATCTAGATTATTGTTGGAATGTCTTTGTTTTCCATCTTCTTTATACTGAATTAATGATCTTATGGTAGAGTGGTGACAAGAACATGATTGTTATTTTTCTTTTTTTTTTTCCGGAGGCCATAAAAATAAAGTCCTGCAATTCCCGAATGCCCTCCATCTTGGGAATTGGACTATTAGCTCTGTAAGCTGTCAAGTCAGTAATGTCTGAAAGAGCTGAAAACTAGTTCTCAAAAGATGACAATCAGATTCCCTAATGAGTTTGTCCAGTGTTCGTCTGAAATATCTTCTTGTCACCAGGGGTTTGATGGACCGCATAAAATGTAGCTCTGGAAATGTCTTCAGTGGCTTTACCCAAAAGTAACTTTTTTTTCATCCTCTTGGATTTCCAAGAGAAAGCAGATTGTTTTCGGAGATTCTGGCCCTCTTTACAGGCCCTGTGGTCATTCTTTCATCAAATTGGTAGCTCTTATCTTGAGAAAATAGCAGGTTAGCAGTTAATAAAAAATATGTTGGGAAGTATAATCTTGTCAAGTATAGCTGTTCTAGGAGGTTTTGTTGCTTCTTGTACAAATCCTGTTATATCAGACTTTTTTATTTTCTTGTGACAAAGGCTGTCCTGGCTGTAAGATTTACTGTCTCGTGCATGCCTGTCCTTTTTGTAAAAATAAAACTGATTTTGCAAGCTATTACTTCCTGGGTTGAAGGTTGTCTTAACACTAGAGATTAAAACTGACACTTGTAAAAAGCCAAGTGAATTCTTGCTTATCTTACCATCTCTCATTTTCAGATGATTTTCCCTAGGCTGAGTGCAGAATCTTGAAGTTGCATGCCTTAATGGCTAATCCACTCTTTACTATCTTGCATTCAAATGTGTTAGTATCTAAATCTTAAGCCAGACTCCCGATCATACTGCTGCTGTTAGCAGTCACTGTTGTTTCCTGGTTTCCTAAAGCACCAGCATCATACTAGGGAATACTGAGAGCAGTTCCAATGTCTTTCTAAGTTTGCAAGTGATTTAGGAAGTCAAACACGTTATAGTCTGTTTTAGGAGAATCTAGGGGTGTTTCCTAACTCCATATTGCTGCTTTCAGTGAGGTTACAAACTGGTGTGTGGTGTGGGTGGTTTTGTCTGATAACGTGAGACTAAAGGACCAAGCTTTAAGAATTTCCGTGTTTTCCATAGCAAACATGAAATGTTTGGGGATGATATATGGGAAGCTGCTTTCTCTCAACACTGCACCAAGAGCAATTGCTGGCCTTGGTTTAAGCTGTCAGTCATTCCTGAACTTGACAGGGTACATCACTCTTTGTCCCTTAGAGTCACCATTGAGCAGCAAAGACAAAAAAGGCAAAGCAGTTCCATATCACTTGCATTCATGGGTCTGTGCTGAATCTCTTCTGTGCTCCTTAGCTCATTTCAATATAGCAATTAAAGGGCTCAGTATTCATCTTGAATGGGGTTTGGAGGTAGAACAAGTTATGTGGCTTCTGCTAAATAAGGTTATGTGGCTGTATAGTTCAACTTCAGTGTTGTGGCACTATGTAGATATTGGATTAGAGGTACACAGCTCTTATATAGTGACACCATGTTTCAAAATGAAGCTTTTACATTCTTCAGACCTCAGTGTCTGTGTACTTTGCAAGATGTTTTTGTTTTACCTTTGTGTAAAATCTGCTTTCTCCATTTTTTTTTTTTAAATTTTTGTTGATAACTTAATTCAGTAAAGTCCTTTAGCTTGCTCATGGTTGTCTTCCTTCACTGTGTGTAATCACACAGTGATTACATTGGAACTAACTGTTTTGCTGCTGCTGAATGTTTTGGATTTAAAAAAAAAAATCACAACCAAACCCCCACCCAAACAACCAAACCAATACCCACTGCCCTACTTTTACACAGTTTTTCTAGTTGCACCTTTAATTTCAATAAAAGGTGTTATATCTCCAAAAGATGGAGTGGCTTGCATCCAAATTTACCATGTAGAGTATCAGAATAGGAATGAAGGAAAGCATTGGGGGGTTTTTTGTTCCCCATATTTATTTTAAAAAAGCATTTATTTGCTAACCATATTAAGGAGAATAAAGAAAATTTTAATAGCTGCATAATTTCACTTATATTCTAGGCTGTATTGGAGTTTTGACCACACTGGTGCATGTATAGTTTCAGTTCAAGAAATTTAAGTAATGTGGATTGATTACTTTATTAAAAGTGCTGTTTTGAACTCTGGCCTTTAAAGAACATGGTTTGTGTTTTTGGTTTTTTTTTCCCCCCCCAGATAACAACACTGTTGATTAAACACAGAACAAGTTGATTTTTACATAACTAGCTTTTAATTAAGATACTCATACTACAGGGTTGGGGGGGGAAGCCGAAATGTATGTTAACTAAATAAATTATTTCCACTTATTATGAGTAGATGGTTTTCAACTCTTGTTGTGCTATCTTGAATGCTTAACAGCCTTGCAGTTTTAGCTTTTGTGCTGAATCTCTGGTATTAGATGAACAGTAACTTGCTGTCTATCCATAGCCACTTAAAAATATCATCCAGACAAAGTGCCTGTTGTTCAGAGGCTAATGGGATGCTATGTTTTGATAAATTCACTCTCCTTGATGTTCCCTAGTCAGAAGTTAAGAAATAGGTTTAGAAGTGTAACTCTTTATCATGCACTGGTACGCTATGTGGAGTTCCATACTGGATCTCTCGCAGGATCAATTTATCCTTTTTGTTCAAACTCACTGCTCTCAGTGACTGAGACTGAGCAAGGTACTGTGCTTCTGAACTTACCAGAAACTCTCCTTTAACTTCCTTTATAGGCAAGCATCTCACTGACCTTTGGCTTTATACCTTGGAGTTTCAAGATTCTTTAAGTATTCCCGAGGTAAGAGAAACTTGAGAGAGAGAAAGAGCTCTGCTTCCCCAAGCCATTTTCCTACAACTTCCTTATTGAGACCACTGCAGTTTGCCCTTAACTGGGATAAGATCATCTTCTATCTGATTTTGAAATTGCAATAGCCATAGCTTTTTTGAATCTTGTTGACTAGGGAAAAATAAATATTTCCTAGGGAAGTGTGAAAAGTTTCTGTTCTGCAGCTTGTCAGGAAGAAGGGCTATTATTATTTCTTTAAAGATACTATGATAGCTGAGTTTTTCATTCTTAAGATTACTTTTAACAACAGACTGTTTTGTGGCAGATTCCATGTTCTGTGAGACCTGACCCCTGAAGCTGTTTCTAGGGTGCCTCAAGGAGTCTGTGCCCGTGAGCAGATTCAAACACCAGAGTGTCTTGTTCAGTTTCCGTGATGGAATCTAATAAAGATACTGTTCATAGGAGAAAACCAGAAGTCTGGATAAACAATTCTGATTTTAATTGACTCTCTGCTTAGACACTGGGTTGGCTGGTTTGTTTTGTTGTTTTTCTTGTGCTCTTTCTATCTCTCTATTTCTCTTCTTTAGTCTAGTCTCCTATTTTATGGACACTTAAAAGCCAGTTTCTTTGGCTCTTTTTATATATATACATTTAGCTGTGGGGTCTTTTCAGGCTCTCTTCATGGTGGTGCTCAAAAACAGTCACGTAGAGTCTTCCAGCAGATGCGTAAATTTTTTTAATGTCATGTGTAAATGAGGAAGCCCTGTAACACCAAAATGATAGTATTTAAGGTTGCTTCTCAAAACCGATTGGCTTTTTGGTAGGCAGTGCTGGGAAAGACTAGTGAATAAACTACTATTTCATGATACTCCTGGGAGAAGTGAAGCGTCTATCAGCAGACCCTCAAATTCTTAAGGAATGCTCGACTTCTAGGCTTTCTTGGCATATTGGCTTCTTCAGTGTCTCAAATCGAAGGTACTTTTAAAAGTATATATGGAGATACACCTGTGAAAGTACTGAAGCTTTCATGAGGAGTATGGGTTGTAGTATTCTGGATTTGCTCATAAACTTCATATGCTCTCAGTGCAGTTTACACGTACTGTTGAGCTGTGAACAACTCACTAACTCAGGCTCAGGGTGCAAAGTGTCATTCTGTTTTATTGATTTGGGAACCCTTGAAGTGAAATGCTGTACATCATGATGTTGGTTTCCAGCATCTTTCCATGTATTTGTGGACACTTCTTGCTTGTTTGGATTCCTGCTTATCTTTTCTCATTACCTCTGTCTCGTCACCACGTAAAAAATATCAGTACAACTTTTTGATAGAGGTGCTGCAGGAGGTCCTTGCTATTAATTTTTGAACCCTTGGGTGCCGAGAGTCATACTCTTTGAAAAACCCAGTTGCTGTTCCAAGTTTCAAATGCCTGGCATACAGTGTAACATTCATCTGACCTTTTAATGTTTTGGGGTTTTACAATCTCTTCACCTCCTTCCTGTTGCCAGCCTTCATTTTGGCCTTTTCAAGACTCAGGCATACGCTATTATACTTCTCAGGAATGATGTTACATGAGTTTCTGCTAGACATCTAAAGGAATTCCACCAGCAATGTGGAATGCCTGAGACGAGAACCCATAGAAATACCTGCTGAATGTGATCCATGGAGGTATGCGGGTGGCTCTTAAATGCTTGGGGCCAGGTTCTGAGCTACCTAAAGTAGCTAGTCAGGTAGGCATCTAGTCAGCCTCTGAGAATGGTATGTTGTGAAAGACCTGAAATATGAGTGTCACTTTGGGGCTATAAGATATACTTCTAATTGCTAGAAAATGTAGGGTGTTGATTCTTTCTCTGTAGGTCTTGAGAGCCACTGTTTAAGCTTAGCATCTGCCCTGCTTTTTTGTTTTCTCTCCCCCCCGCCCCCCCCCCCCCCCCCCGTGGTTGAGTTGGGATACTCCTTTCTTTAGCTAGCCTAGACCAAGCTGCTTCTTGACGATAAACAAATATGATTGTGTCTATCAGCACATATATTGCCTGTCTCAGGTGCTAATGCAATTTTGAGTGTGATGGTTTTTCCACCTGTCTTTGCTCCTGCGGGTCACTTAGCTAAAAAAAAATTGGTGCATTTCAACATATAAAATGTAAGGGAAAGGGTGATCATTCATTTAGCCCAGCAAGAACAGACATAGCTGAAGACCAATTTTAGCTGTAAATCCTGTGGCTTTTCCTCCTGTAATGTTTGCAGTTAAAGATGTAAACAAATTGTTGACCTGTCATGTTTGTGTGTATTGGTGTGCTTTGTACTTCTCATGATGTAAGTACAGTTGGGTCCTTGTTGGGAAAACTGTTTCTGATTGAAACTGAAAATGAGAGCAAGTCCTATTCTGAAACTAGTCAGGTTTGGTTCAGGCTGTATCATTTTTAATTCCCTTAATGTCTGAGGAAGCTCTGTGAGTTATGACTGTCAAATCTGGGAGAAGTCTTTCTGGTTTGGGGAGAACTGGGAGATATTCTCCTTGTATCTGACTGGCAAGTTGAGGGAGACTTTGCTGTGCCACAGAACAGAAATAATAATGATCATGTCATCTGTAGTCTGAAGGGAGTTTTCTTCCATGATGAGGTCTCAGCAGCTTGTTAGGCAATTAGCTTTTTGGGGAGATGGGTTAAGTATATTCTTTAGTAAAGAACTTGATTTGAAACTTCTTGGCATGGTACGTACCAATTCTAAGTGGGCATCTATTTCTTGCCTGACTCTTACTATCTTGCTAGATGTTATCCCAGCCAGAAGAAAACTTATCTAATGTCTTCTCAGAACTCCTTACTGTATCTTCTTCTCTGAAAGCGCACAGGTTTATGGTGATAATTTTTGCCATACTCAAAAAGATCTAAAAGATTGCTTAGTCATTATATTACAAGGAAGTTTTTCAGATGGAGAATGCAGAGAAGATTTGTAAAAGCAGTAGCATGGAACGCTGGTAACCTGCACTGCTGCTGGAAGTGATACTGCTGTTAGGAGGTCTGTCTTTATTGTATCAGGGGCATAAATACAGCATTTTACTCCTAATGAAGGAAGTTGAATCCTCATCATGATTAGTTATTTCTGATTAAACTCCTACTATTTTACAAGGTGAAATAAAATTAGGATTTGCAACACTTAAGGTATTTCGTTTCCTTCATACAAGTTGCATGGTAGAAGCAAATCTTATTTGGTCATCTGAAAAGTTACTTGCAACGTTCAGTGTTCTAAGATCAGGGTACGTGATATGGTAATTTAAAAAACAGGGTATCATAGGGAGGGAGTTGATGAGGTTTCCTTCCACCGACTTCAAGAATTTATTTCCCCTTGTTTACTTCTGTCATCAAATACAGACTTCATTTGGTAAGTAAGAGGAAATAAAATCAGCATGATAACACCCTTCAAGCAACAAGTAATGGGACTTAGTCTTATGGATTTAATCAAAAGCTGTTAGCTTGTTTAAAACTTTTGTCATATGCTACGTAAGCAAAAGGGGCAAGTTGTAAAACAAGCTGCAGAAAGTTGTTTCTCATGACCCTAGAAAATTTTTATCTTCATGAAGAGTCCCCTGGGCTGTGCCATACACTTAAAAGTACACGCACCCCACCTCTGCCCCAAAGTGGAGCATATATGGATGTGTGCTCAGTCAAAGGCAATTTATAGAGATTTGACATAATCTCTAATTAAGTTCTGCTTTCCCTTGCTGGTTTAGCAGCTCAAAAATGGAGCTCCTGCTTCTTGCAATTGTATAGTGTTTTTCTGTAACCAGTTTTTTCCTGTTGAACATACGAAGGATAGTTTTTCTCAAATCTCAAGCTTTGGGAAGAAGGTAGAATTCTCTGCTAATGTACAGGGTTTTATTTTCATATGATCACCCATGATTTTCAGCTAGCTGTTTTCTGTAGCCAGTATTTTTGGGAAAAATTCTTATGATTGCACTAACTTGTGGAACTTCAGTTTTCCACAGATCTAGTATCTATGCTGTGTGTTACTATTTATAGATACTTCTTGTGTAGTCATTAAGAGGTGTGTTTTATATGAAAGCAAACGTTAAGTTTGCAATCTACATAAACGCATATAGTGGATTTGTCAATATAATAAGGCTTTGGGTTGGGCAAAAGTTGATTTGAAATAACTCTTCTGTTTTGAGATTTCTTACTCAGTCTTTTCAGTTGTGCTAATTGTTTGCTTCCTATTTAAAAAAATTAGTATAGTATGTGAGGTTGTAGAGGGCTTAAATTTAAATTCACATGCGTACTACTGCCCCACCCAACCCAGCTACGAAAGCCAGAACTGTGCATAGATCCCTTGATACCGGTGTTAATTAGGAAACTTACAGCATCCAGTTTATTTGCTGGATTTTTTTTTACACGTGCACTTTTAATGATAGTAAATTTATTAAGAAAGTAAGGACAGTAACACTTGTATTATATTAGTTATTTAGCTGCTTTGTTCCAAATGATAGGCGTTGAAAACTGTGAAATGTTATTCTATGTTTGTTAATCTTATCAGAGATTTGTTTTATAAATTAATTGTGCTTCTCTGCAGAATGGAGGGTTTTAACCTTCCAAGTAGTATGCTTGGCTTTACCTTACCTCTACTATTACCTCAGGAACTGAGGGCCTGTGATTTGAGTACAAAATGGTCAGTTTCTTTATGCTAGGAGTTAAATATTTGTATGGCTAGCAAAAGAACTCTGTGCTGCGAGTAACTGCGAGGAAGAATTGAGAATGAATAACAGTGGACTGGAATAGCTTTATTCTTTATTTCAGATTTCGACCTATTAAAGGAAGGCAAGAAGAACTAAAAGAGGTGATTGAACGTTTTAAGAAAGATGAGCACTTAGAAAAAGCCTTCAAGTCCTTGACGTCAGGTGACTGGGCCCGGCACTATTTTCTTAACAAGAACAAAATGCAGGAAAGGTTGTTCAAGGAACATGTAGGTGTATTTGTAATTAACGTGCTATTTCAGATGGTTGAAAGGCTAAGAAAATGTAAAAATTTCTTAGGAATGTAGCAGTAGTAAAATAAAGTAATCCACTGCTCTGTTATTTGTTTGGCTGCTTTCTAACAGGAAATTCCTTTGTTTTTTAAAACCCAGCTATCTCCCCCCCCCCCCTTTTTTTTTTTTTGAGTTAACTTGTGTTGGTTCGGTTGGGGGGGGGGTGTTCTTAGTTTTGGGGTTTTTTTTTTTACTTACAGGTGTTGTAAATCAAATTGTGTGACAAAGAAAGGTAAAGGAAAAGGGAGAGAACCCTTGCTACCTCAAAATACCTCTTTTGTTTTGGGTATAGGGGCTTTATGTGGGAATGTTATTCCTCTTCCTCCACTTCCCACACCCCAAATCTATTTTGTGTATAGCGTAAAGGTTTTTGACTCTGAAAGTTGCAAGGAAATCATAGTATTTTTTTATTAAACCTCCCCAAAATAAACCACCAAAAAACCCCACCTCCTTCAGGAATGAATACATTGTTTTCAGATACAACCAGAAGGAATTTGGCCTACTTTAAAGTGCATCAAATCTAGTAGTGTAGAAAAAAATAGGCAACAAATTCTGCTTTCCCAAAGTGTTTTTTTGAGTAGTACAACTGCACTTTTATCTAAAAAGAATTGATCCAGCAATCCCTGAATTCACTATCTAGATTTGTCATGGAAGTAATATTTTTTTTCAGAACTGTAAAGAATACAATTGGATCCTCTAGACTGTTAGGTCATAGTGGTTCTTAAAGACCTGAGAAGAATTCTTGACTGCAACTACTCAGTCACTTTAAGAAGAAAGTATCAATTTTCTTTGGTTGGGCCAGTTTTGTACCATTTGAGGCATCTTTTAATTTTTTTTAAACTCTTTGGATAGTCACGCTATCCATGTGAGGATTCCTGCAAGTCACTCTGAAGAAATAAGATTAACATAATGTGTATAGCTAAAACTTATAATCAGAAATGCATTTCAGCAAACAACATCCAATATGGCAATATCCATTTTTGTGTGGTTTTTTGTGCAGTTCACAGACGTTCATTATTTTATATAAAGTTCCTCACTGCTTTTGTGTTGCTTGTAACTGAAAAGTACAGTTTTCTTTTGTTGCAGGTATTTATTTATTTACGAATGTTTGCAACTGACAGTGGGTTTGAGATACTGCCTTGTAATCGGTATTCTTCTGAGCAAAATGGAGCCAAAATTGTTGCAACGAAAGAATGGTAAGAAATATAGTTTACTATTGCATTCTATTTCTGTGAATTATTTTGAAAGATTATAAAAAAAGGTAAAGGTATTTAAGTAGTATAATTTAGAATTAAAATTGCAACCAGTGAAAAACAAAGTTTTGTATTTTTACTCACAAATTAACTTTGGCGTCTGTTTTTGCTAAGTACTTAGCACACAATACATGCATCTGTAAGACACCCCTTTGTATATTTGAATGTAGCCATACAGTTTTCAGTATACAAGTTTTTTTTATCTTGTTTTCAGTCAGGTAATTATTTTCCTCTAATCACAAGTTGTTGGCCTCCTGTGAGAAACACAACCATGTCAAGACTCACATTATGTCGGGATTTGTTATAGAACAAATAGTTGTGGGGGAAATGAGTTTTTCACCTTTGTGAAACTGAGGGGTGTTATTTGCATATTTTGATTATGCAAGATAATCTCTCCTGGAAACACGAAGTTGGAACCCCAGTGTATTTCCCCATCTCATCTTGACACATCTGAGTTTTTCATTATAAGTATGTCCATGGCAGTACCAGCAGATCCCTGGGCTAATTCAGATTTTAACATAAATTTTCCCCTCCCCCCCCCCCCCCCAATTTATATTTGTTTTGCTTGTGGCAGTACGTACTTATAACAGCACATTTGAGATGATGATATGCTATTATGTGTGGGCTAAGATTGAGTGGCTAGACATGATGCTGGCGGTGTACCAAGTAGGCATGCTGTTACTGTGGGGCTGTGGCCTCAATGTGTGGGAGAGTAAGCTTTGAGAAGGTTGAGGCCAGTTTCTAGCTCTTCATGACTGTAGCTGGAAGTTCCACAATCATGATATAATCAGTATTTTTTGGGTTGTTTTTTTTTTTTGTTTGAATTCTCCCCTTGGTTGATTCTTTGGGGTGGAAGCTTTGTATTTAGGAGTGTTGAAAATGAATTAATTTTTCATGCTCAAAATCTTTAGTGACTTGAGAAGAGAGCAAGGCAGGAGGGCTGCTTCTTAACTCTGCCAATATCTGGAAAACTATTGAGACTCAAAACTGATAGAGTTCTCGGCCCTCTCTATAAAAGGGGAATTTTGCACTTAAAAGGCTTGGCTTCTAGTTTGTGTCCTTCGTGTATATTTACTATCTCCATATTCATCTGTGTCAGAGTAATGTGGTCATTTGGAATGGCCACTCTAAAGAGCAGTGGAAACAATGCTCTTGCGATTGCAAGATAATGGAAATTGTGTGCTTCTTCCTAGGCTGAGTATTCGGTGCCTCTGATCTGCTGTATTTATGATGGCAGATTGGCTGTCCGCATGTGAAGGTGTCATGGTTTTGTTGGTCATGTCCCGTGTCTGTTCCCCGCCAGCCCCATGGTCTATTTCAAGGACCAGCTTGATGCTGAAGAACTACTCGTGAAAGAGGAAAACATCTTGTGTGAATTCTGGCCTTTTTTTGAGTCAATACTGGGCCTTTTTTAAGAACCCAGGGAGTTGTAAGCATCTTTGCTATGCTGTGTTTTCCTGGCCAAAGGAAGAAGTGTAGGAAATGCAAACAAGAACAGCTGGAGGAAGTCAAAATGTCTTAAGTGCTGATGGGGAGGGAATGTGCACAAATGAAAAAGTCTTGCTTTTGGTTTTAACAACTATAGAAGCTGAAGTAATCAACTCTTGCAATTTCTTGCTTGCAGTCTCAGGAAATTGTAGAAACAATGGAGGTAATGTCTGTCAGAATTGATGTAATTAATTCTATATAGTAGCAGAAAAACATTTACTTCATGTCTGACAAAAAGTCTATTTAGCCTAATAGCCTGTCTCTAACTGAATTAAAACATGACGTTTATAGGGGTTGAGAAATGGTTTACAAAACACTTCCTGTTATTGACAACTTTTCTTTTTGTGAAATTACTATGTAATTTTGGCATATACATTCTTGTTTCTGCTACTCTTTTACACTAAAGGAAACGAAATGATAAAATAGAATTACTTGTGGGCTGTATTGCTGAACTATCAGAAATGGAAGAAAACATGCTGCTGAGACATGGGGAAAATGACTTCAGTGTCATGTATTCCACACGGAAAAACTGTGCACAACTGTGGCTTGGTCCTGCTGCATTTATCAATCATGGTGAGTAGTAAGTATAGGAAGCATGTTAAAGGACGTAAGCAATTCTACTCAGAAGTGGTGTTATATGTGAGCTGAATAGCACAGCACCTTAGAGAGAATGTCTGAATCTGGCATACTGGATTACTGTAGGATAAAATCCTGTTGTTTTCCCAGACCAGAGCTGATTGGCTGTGAACTGGGAAACTCACAGAAGGCTCTAGGAAGTGATGCCTTCTTCCTTCACAGAGACTTTGGAAATGGCAGCTAAATTAGTGGAGCATATTGTGGGTTACCTTGAATTCTTTGTGAACTTAGTCAACAGTAATTGACTAAGTTCACCTCAATTTCTGAGGTGAACTTCTTATGCCTTCTTTAGCCTTTTGCACAGAAGCTTAACTGATTCTGTTGCATTTGTATGCTGAAGGAAAAGCAGGTAGGATTTAAAATAAATCCTATTACCTTAAAGAGGAGGGAAACTGAACATTTGTGATAGCATAGGGAAGAGCTCAGAAACCCAACTATATCAAAATAGGTATCTTTTGATGTATAGCTTTGTGCAATACTAACATAACTCCCAGTATTTAGTTGAGATTCTACAGTTATTGAAGTCAGAGTGAATCCTTACTTTAGATATCTACAACTATTCATGTTTCAGGTCTTATCAACAGTTAATTGACTTTATCTTTTGGACCTTTTTCAGATTGCAGACCTAACTGTAAGGTAAGCAAGAAATTAAAAGTAAATAAATAAAGCACCCCACATTTTTTTCCCTTTGTCCCTGCACCTTTTCCTCCCCAGCTGTTTCACTTTTTTTTCTTATTCAGATACTGTTCAACCTTAATGATTAACTCTTTCCCCCCCCCGTCATCTCCTTCTCCAGTTTGTATCAACGGGCAGAGATACAGCATGTGTGAAAGCTCTAAGAGATATTGAACCTGGAGAAGAAATCTCTTGTTACTATGGAGATGGGTTTTTTGGAGAAAATAATGAATACTGCGAATGTTACACCTGTGAAAGGTATGCATTGATGTAATTAAGTTTCAAATGGAATTGGGCATATTCATGATATATTTTGTGAAACTGAAAGTCATTGATTATGAGTACTCAGATTTTTGGATACATTATAATTGCTTCCTAGCTATTTGTTGTAATGATTTTTTTTATGTTGTTACTGAATGGTCATGTTTCCGGAGAACTCCTGCATTCTGTTTTTCTTTTGATTCTCTGTTCTAGAGATAGCCCAAAATGAGAATAACAACAACAAAAAAAAAAAGTGTAGATTCTTAAAAATATTTGTACTGAATAAAGTAGAATTGGAAGGAAAAGCAGTTGTAGCTTCTACGAGACCATTAGCAACTGACTCCCAACTTTTGCTCTTTTTGCAATAGAAAAAGCAAATTTCATTAGTGTTTTCTATGTTGACCTGAAGTTCTCTTCTACTGGGAATGGGCTAAGTGGTTTTCACCCTATGTTATTAGAACATGGGGGCTTGTGTATTCATAAAGATCTACTGGTTTGGAGAGCACTTGCCTATATCTGTCTGTCGCACAATAGCAGCAAAATTGTTGTTACATTTGTTTTTCATCTGTGCTGTCCCAACCTAGTTTCTTCACAAAATCAGTTGAAAGAATTTCATAGTTGTTTTTTGCCATGTTGAAACTTCTACTTACTGTCAGCATGGAGGCTCAACATCATTCAACATGATTTGTGAGAGCATCACCTAGTTCCAAGAGGAACTACACAGAACCTGTAACAGTTCTATTACTGTTTGACCTAACTGTAGAGAGAAAAAACTATAAAGGACAAAATATTAAGCATTTTGAGAAACAGCGTAGTGCACCTACATATAAATAGTTTAATAATCCTACCTTCTTTTTTACTACCTACTTAGGTCACTAACAATTCTTGCAATTCAAGGGAAAACCTTTGGGTGTGAACCTCCAAGCTCATACGATGTTGGTAGATCATTCCAGGTGAAGGGTCCAGTCTCAGACTTCATCTAGAGAACTGCTAGTGAAAATGTACTTCAGTCCTGGGAGCTGTTTAATATTGAATAAATGGGCACCATGATTGTTGTTTCTTTGTTACTTGGAGTGGTATACTTCTTTTTGCTCGAGTTCCTTTGATTGTTGATTTTAATGTAATATGGACATATTTCCTCTTTCATGACAAACCAATTTTATGTGTCTGAACATTTTCACACTTGTCATCTTTGCATTTTAAGTACATTAAAATGTTATATTTTAAAGCGAACGTTTGGGTAATTCTAACTTTAGAAATTTGCTTTTCAGTCACAAGGCTGTGTTACAGCAATCAAATATGAGAGATTTGAATTTAGGGCTGTTGAGCAAGGAAAAATGAGTCCTTACCAACACTGATGAGGCAACTGTTGCTTCACCACAAGAAAATCATCTTTAAGAGACCCAATTTTGACTATGCTGTAAAGGGTGTTAATTTGTAATGTTAAAATGCTAGACTTCTAAGAATCTGTGGGGTACATTTGGGAGCTGTGGGAAGGTTGGCACTGTACAATTTTTTTTCAAGCCTCCGAAAATCATCACCAAGAAAATTTGCATATCTTTACATATGCGCATGTACTCTTTTTAGGTGAGCCTCCTGTTCATGTTGGCTAACTGAGCCAACTGGGCACCAAAGACATGTCAGAAGGCAGTTGGTTGTTCATAGCACCATTCCTTTCTGATCTGAAGTGGCTGTTGCTTGTGCTAAGTTCAGTCTAGTATCTTAAGCTGCCTGTAATTTGTAGAATTCAAAATAATACTGGAAGAATGTTCCATATCAAACAAATACCAGTTAATTTGAGAACAAGTATTGTGTCTGCATAATAATAAACCTTGTGGAGCTTGAGATCCTGATCTTTTTGGTGCACTTTTGGTTAAGTTTTGTAGTGTTTCTTCTAGTACAACACACTGGAAAAGTATCAAGGGAATCCTAGTAGTAGTGGTTGACGTGCAAGTACAAGAATTCTTAATCTTCATCCTTTTTGTGATTACTTTAAAGGAAGAAGAAAAAAAGTTCTAGGTTTGCTCAGCCATTTCATGTTCATGTAAATACATACTGGAGTCTTTCAGTTATGAAGGAACACAGAACCATATGATAATTCTATTCCATTTTCTGTACTTTTCAACTCTTGCTGATGCAGTAACAAGCATTGTAATTGAAGCTGGCATTTTTTTACTAGCCTGATGTGATTAGGAAAAATTTAAGTTGTTATCTAAGCTAATATAAGTAGTATTTTGAACTACCATATTTCATTTCATTTGACTATGAAACGATACTAAAATAGACATAAAGCAAGGGAAACATACTTTTGCAATTTTTCTTCTTGCAAGAAATAAATGGAAGGTTTTTCTGCACATCTTACTAAAATGAGGTAAGTATATAGATATCTTATTAAAACAGCCCACAAAATGCTAATAAGTTCAGTGGTATTGTTTATCCAAATATACCTGGGATTTAAACTGTTGTATATGAAACAAAGTTCTAAGCTTCTTTTAAGAGTTATTAATACAGTGTCCTCTTTTTCCTTGTAGACGCGGAACTGGTGCTTTTAAATCAAGAGTGGGATTGCCAGCACCTACTCCTGTGATTAACAGTAAATATGGACTAAGAGAAACAGATAAACGATTGAACAGACTTAAAAAGTTGGGTGACAGCAGCAAAAATTCAGACAGCCAGTCCGTCAGCTCTAACACTGATGCAGATACCACTCAGGAAAAAGCTAATGCAAGTAAGTAAGGGGAAAAGCTTGGAGTGCAGGATTAAAGGTTTCATAAAAACATGAACAACTTTCACTGTGATGGAATTTCTCTCTTAGTGTTGAGATGCACCTCAGATACTCATCTTTAGAACTGTAATTTATTCAGGAATCTGAAGGCAATTTAAATAGCAAATTCACGGTTTTCCTTAAGCATTTCAGGAACAATAGGTAGTATGTTCTTGTTTTGTTTTCTTTTATTGATATCAAAAGCAAATAGTTAGTGTCATATTTTTAAACATGTCAGTTAAAGTTCTGTCAATAATGTATGTATTTCAAAATATGGTAGACTATCACATGCAGTAGAATGGTTTAGGAAAGAAAACTTAGATAGTTTGAGTTAATCTACATTCTGTAGGAAAGCAGTTTTTAAATAAATACTCTTAGTAGAGATTATTAAACAAATAGTCATTTCCTTCAGAGATCCTTTAAATTGGGTAGCTATTCCCTCTCCACATCCAGGACTGATAGTTCAGGTACCTATTCTGAAGTGAAAGTGCACAGTTAGTAATCTCAGAAGAAATTGGAAGGGATTTTTGTTTGTGATGCTCCTGAGAGACTTCTTTTCATGGAGTAGTGAGTATTTGTTTACTTTCCCCTGCCACCCGCAGTATAGGCAAAATATAAATAACTTTGACATAACTAGCAAACAGGTTTGGAGCCACATGAAATATTATGGTTCTGTCTGGCTCCTGTTTGCTGCTGTGATATTTTAAAAAAAGGAAAAAAAACACTTCTCAAAACCCTCTTATGATCTCTAATTACAAAGCTCTAGAGTTGCAGCTTTGCTTGGGCAGACAAAACTCGTTTGCTTACCACAGTAGGTGACAGACAACTAGATGCCTGAATCTGAAACCATTACAGTAGTTAAGGTTTTGGGGTTTTTTTCCTCCCCCTGTAGGAAAAAATTCTGGGCTTAATACTGGAGCATGCTGATCCTCAGATTTTGCTGGAATAATGCTCAGTAAAAACTGTGGATAATGCAGGATGGATCAGTAGAAGAAGAAATTCAGTAAAAACCAGACTTGGTATATTGGGGGCAGTGAGGGAAGTGTACCTGGAATTCAGGTGTACTTTTGACTTGTTTGATAATTCCTTTCATGTCTGAGTTGCAAGTTAAGCAGTCTTGCTCCTTACTGCGTAGTCTAGCCTGTTTCACAGATTTTGATGAAGTGTTTAAAATAAATTAAATAACTACAGTATTTGGGAGTGGGAAACTCAGAATAAAGCAGTGTTGTAACAAAACCACTTTTTTCTTTTACAGCTAACAGAAAATCTTCAATTGGCGTAAAAAAGAGCAGCAAAAATAGAACATTAACAAGACAGTCTATATCAAGAATTCCAGCATCATCAAATTCTACCTCATCTAAACTAACTCATATAAATAATTCCAGGGTACCAAAGAGACTGAAAAAGCCTGCAAAGCCTTTACTTTCAAAGATAAAGTTGAGAAATCAGTGCAAAAGGCCAGAGCAAAAGAATGCTTCTAGAAAGCTCGAAATGGGAAATTTAGTTCTCAAAGAGCCTAAAGTAGTTTTGTATAAAAACTTGCCCATTAAAAAGGATAAAGAATTGGAGGGACCAGTCAAAGTTGCAGTCTCTGGTGGATGCTTAACAAGGCATGCAGCAAGAGAACATAAACTGAATTCTGTGAAAGGTGCTCATGAGCATGGTGATATACCACCCTGCACATACATAACAAGGAGGTCAATGAGAACAAGGATGAATTTGAAGGAGACCTCTGACATAAAGCTTGAACCAAATATGTTGGATAGCTATAAGAATAATTTGACCGGAATGCAATCGGACATTTTGGAGCAGCAGTCTCATGTGATAAACGAAAATGACGTGGCTCATGGACCATCACATAAGGGGGAAATCAGGTGCCAGAAAAATGATGCAGGCATGTCAAAAAAGAAATCTCGACAAGGAAAACTTGTGAAACCATCTGCAAAAACAGAAGAAACTGATACTGCGCACAATACACCTGTGAAAAATGAAGTACCAGATTTGATTAGTTCTCATTCAGAACTTGGAGAGAGGAATAATGTGGTGGACACACCTGTCAGCTATAAAGACTGTATCCCTGGATCTGGTGGCTGCTCTGTTGTAACATCTGACAATTTTAAAGCAAAAGACAGCTTTAGAACTGCAAAAAGTAAAAAGAAAAGACGAATCACGAGGTATGATGCACAACTTATCCTTGAAAATAGCTCTGGGATCCCTAAACTGACTCTTCGTAGACGCCATGATAGCAGTAGCAAGGCAAATGACCAAGAAAGCGATGGAATGAATTCTTCGAAAATAAGCATCAAATTAAGTAAAGACCATGAAAAAGATAATAATTTATATGTAGCAAAGCTAAATAATGGGTTTAACTCAGGATCAGGCAATAGTTCAACAAAATTAAAAATACAGCTAAAACGAGAGGAAGAAAACAGAGGGACATACCCTGAGGACCTTCATGAAAATGGTATGTGTTGTAGTGAAACTCTCTCCCTTTTGGAGTCAAGAATGGAAGTAGACGATTATGGTCACTATGAAGAGGAAACAGCAGATGAATCTTCATCAGAAGAGGATGATGAAGAGGAAGATGACTATGATGATGAATTTGATGACTTTATTCCTCTTCCTCCAGCGAAGAGATTAAGGCTTATTGTTGGCAAGGATTCAATAGATATTGATATTTCTTCCAGGAGGAGAGAAGATCAGTCTTTAAGGCTCAATGCATAAGCTTATAGGTCTTAAACTGACCTGGATGTCATTTTTAAAAAATAATTAAAAAATAATTAAAAAAAACCACAACAAAAAAACCCTACAAAAATTCCATTTGATTATTCCTCAACTGAAGAACTTTCTGAAAAACTTAGTGGCAGCACTTCTTTATTGTTTATTCACCTATCAACATAATACTGTAGAAAGTGTACAGCATACTGACTCTTCTTAAGTCTGATTTGTGCAGATTTTTATTGTACTTTTTAATAGCCTTCTTATGTGCAATTCTGAGTTAGAGGTAATGCTCTGTTGTAAAATAAAGGCTCAAGCAAAGTTATGAAATTGCATCAAATCTTTCCATGCAGGACAATGAGAATACAGTGTGGCTACATAATTATTTTTGATCAGTAAGAGCATTAGTTTGCTCTTATGATATTTGACTAAACAATTTAAAAAAATCATAGTAGCAGCATATTAAGGTTTTCTAGTATATGTTATTATCACCAGCAATGATCTACAGCTTTTCAATTTATTTGCTAGATGTTTTTTTCCCCCTTGGAGTTTGTCAGTTTTAACACTGTATGCTGTCCCAGACGTACTGTTTGTGGCCTTTGTTATAGTAGCAAACCGTTGGTTGGAAGTCAAATTGATTTCTTTAAAAAAAGAGAGGAAAAAAATGAAAAGGTGTTGACAATTTGCTGACTTTTTAGTACATTATATGTACAAGGGTAGCAGTATGCAGAATAAAAGTTTGGATATGGTGTATTTATTGCTTGTTATGTAAATTAAACACCTTGTATTTAACACTTTTCAATACTTTTAGATAAAATTGTTCTTTGCAAGAATGATTGGTGCTTATTTTTTCAAGAATTTGCTGTGAAATAATGTGATTACAACGGGCAACATTTATCCAATGAACTGCAGCTATCCTAAATTGGTTCTTCATATTTTTCTGTTGCACTTGTAAAATGCTACAAGGAATTTAAAGAAAATCTATTCACTTTAACTTATGATAGTTTTATGAAATTAAAAACAACTAAGTCACAGCTTTTGTTCTGTGGTAACCTATAAATTGTTTGTCTTTTAAGAACTAGTTGTAAAAGACTGAAAAAATATGTATATGTTGTAAATATTTGTGTGTTGTGAGAAATTTTGTCATAAGAAATTGAGATAACTTGCCAGAAGGGTTTTTAAGTTTAGAAATACATCCATGCCAATAAAATAGGAAATTGTAAACCTAGTTTTAAACTCTGCATCAGTTGGAGTTCTTTGCTCATATGTAGTTCACTTAACACTTCAGAGTCTGCTTTATAACAATGAGGAGCATCAGGTCAATCTTTGGCTCTTTTGTTTATAATAAAGAATGTTAGGAAACTTCTGGGCACAATGGACTTGTTTGTATGTATAAATTGGCTCATTTATAAGCCATTTCTTTGAAACAGGTCTAAAATGTCATAGTTGACATAACTGTGTAGCACTTCAGTCTATGGTATTTGTGTTTCTATTCAACCATGGATTAAGGTTTAGAGTTTTTGTATCTAGGGGTGTAGAAACAAGTCACATCATCAAACATGTGCTGTTGGATTAGTTGAATCCACCATTAGCTGCATAGTGTTTTCATGTCAACTCCAACCCTCTCTGCCCAGAAGAGCAAGAGCTCGAGGTCTATGACCACTGTGAAAGCATTAGTGGAAATGGGTGGGTGAATTTGCATGTGAGCTGATCATAATGGTTTGGCCCATCTCTCTGACCCTCACAGAAATGAAGAATTTTTTCAAAGAAACCCTTCCAAATGCTTTTCAGTAATTTGTGAGATTGCAAATCAGATGGTGGAATCTGCCTTCATTTCACTTCCCTTCTGTGTTCTTAGCAGAGAATTGAGTGTAGAATTAAACATAATGCTTGTAACTTTGTTTTTACAATGTCCAGTCTCTGTTAAAGGCCAGCTGTGTCTCATGTACAGAGTGTATATATTCTAAAAAAATGGGTAGGCCTGTATGTAATGCACAGTCTCTCCTGTCAGACCTGGGCTTTTAGTTCATGGAAGACTGAACAGAAGAACTTTGGTAAGTATGCTGACATTTTTGAGTACTGAGTCAGCTATGGTGGGTTGTCTTGTGGGATTTTTTTAATTGTACTGTATTGTATAAAAATGGGTTATTAAAGGTTGGGTTACAGGGAAGATAGTTGTGTTATTAAGGGCTTGCTTTGTAGTAGGAAGTTTACCAGCAAACAGTTGATTACAAATAACAGTAATACAGCTCTTTCCTCAAAAATTCACTCGCATTTTCACTGGGTGATGTGCCCTGCAAGTGTGTGGCTGTGTCAGTGAAAGATGTGAAGAGCTGGACGGAGCATCTGCATGCTTTCTGTTCGCTGCCTCATAGATTATTACTGTCGTGTGCTCTGGGATACCAGTTGCCCTACTTCGCTCTTTAGTCAGTTTTTCTTGCAGCTCTTCCGTCTCCCTTCTGCTTCTGCTTGCAGACTCATGCTGAATGGTCCTCTGGCAGTCTTGGTCGTTCTAGTGGGGGGCGACTGGTTTGCTGAAACATAATTCACCTGGGCATTTGAGGAAAAGGGTGTTGATGCAGCAAGTAAATGTTGCCAGCCATTGTTGGTATTTACTGACCAGTGTGCCCAAGAGCAAGTTTAGGGCTTGTTAAACCAGCATCAAGCAATGAAAGCAGATGATGAAACAGGTGGTGAAGAAATTGCAAGAGAATCCTGCCCTCGGATGTAGAAGCTGTTTTCCTGAAGTAGATGTTCCTACTAACTCATAGTTCAGCCAACCCCTTAATGAGAGCTGCTTTTCTTTTTCTCTGATGCAGAAATAAGTACAAGTAGCTCTTTGGGAGTCTGGAACTCTGGATTGCTCTTGTTCATTGAACAACCTTCTTGTCTTGGAGGATTTGGAACAAAAGCTTTTAGTTATTTCCAGGGTAGACAGGTCCGTAGCTATGTCCTGCTACACAGATTTTTGGTGTTGCAGATGCTTGAAAATAATGAAATGCATTCCACCCAGTTGATCAGGTAGGGAGGGGTTGCACAACCCCAGTCTATTCTGTCCTTCCCCTGCTGCAGAAGGTAATTATTTTTTTTCATCATTTATATGTGAATTGGCAGATCATGATGTTTGCCTAACCTTAGTAGTAGGGGAAGATGAATGTTTGTATTGCATGTATGAGAACCTGATAACCTGGGGATGTTTCTTGCTGTCCAGATCACAAAGCACTGTGAAGTTAATAGTGATTTGGCTGTCAGGGACCCTCTCTAGCCTTTCTGTCTCATTTCCCAGGATACTGTTGCGAAAAAAAAGATGCAACAGCTGGGTAGGTTTAGGGTGACCACAGCACATCTTTTAGCAGGCTGAAGAATTGGAGGAAGCATATTACAGATGGGCTTTGTCAGCTAGTTTTGTGTTATGTGTAACAGGTTGTGAGGCTAAAAAGGAAATATTACAACCACCATGAAAATGGCAGGTTGGCTGTGGATTTGTGAGCATCCTGGCACAGGCAGTGCATACTGAGCTGCCATATAGTTGAGGAGGGGTTTACCATGAGCTTTTGAACGTTTGGGTAGCAGATGTAACTGTCAGCTTACTTGCACCTTTGATGTGGTGAGTTAATAGGGTAGGAGCAAAGGTGTTGATTCTTCGTAAGACAAAAACAAATACTGTTTCTTCACAAAACAGTATTATGGATTTGTGAGTGTTCTCGGGGGGGGATGCAGTGAGCATATGGGAGAGGGAGCACTCCTAAGTGCTCTACTCAAGTAGAAGCTTGCATAGATTTACTGTACAGTAAAATAGCCTCAAAATACATTGCAGGCAGTTTGATCCTATTGTATACTATTTGTGTCGATCCCAAAGAGACAGAAAAGATGATTACTCGACCTGTTTCTGTCTGCCTTGCATAAGGCAGTCTAACCTTTCCCATGTCTCTTTGGAGTGATACAGAAAGGTATTTTACATTTATTTGAGGAGGAGTGATTTGATTGGAAATAGCCAAATAAGAATCAAGCCTTTCTTGCTTCACATGTACCGGGATGTTTCCCTGGACATTGGGGAATTTCTGGAAAACTGCTTGTGCCAAGAAGCAATGCTTCTGCAAGCAGCAGGAGCTTGTCATTGTTGGATGTTACTGTAATATTGTCTGAAATTAGTTCCCTTCTGACATAATTGCGCATGCTCTTTTCTACCTCATCTGTAACTCCAGATGTAGGGTGCAAACAGGGGGGTTTGCACTTGAAAAAATTGTGTCTGATAAAATTGCTGTGGATTCTCTGCAATAACATGATTTTGTTGAGCATTAGGTGTTGGCTCTGTATGTACTTTGAATGCTCAGGTATTCGCTTGTGTGAAGCGTACCGTCGTTCACAGTGTTACTCTGTGTTCACAATGCATGGGCTTTATTCAGTTACACTGCCAGCCACTGTGTGTTAAATGCACCCAAGGTACTCTGCAAAGTATGTATTCATGTCTGCTTTTGGCTGGTATTTTTTCTGGTTTCTTCAGTTCACATACCTTATTTATACTAATCCCATGGAATATTTTTATTATTGCAAGGTATACATGGTTGTTTCAGTGTTACTCCTGCTCCCCACAGGCAAAGGAAATCATTACTTCTTCCCAGGCAGCTACATTTGATTTAACTATAATTTTACTTGGATTCATCCTTGCATGAAATTTTATCAGAACAGTTCCTGCCACAGAAACAGTAGCTTTGGTGGTGATGTTGGAGGAATCCTTGTTGTAGGTACAGGTATGTCAGCACGGAAACGGGTATGGGGCCAGCTAAACAGTGTTGCTCGGGAATGGTGTTAGCTTAACAAGCAAAGATTCATGGTTTTGGTAGTGAGTTTCAGTCAAGTGTGGAGCTATCAATAGATCCCACAAACCATAGATTTTTCCACTGATGCTTTATGATGTTCATCAGAAGTCAATTCTATTTCATAATTAGATTTATAGGCTTTTGTTCTCTGAACTATGTTTGGCTACAACATTTTACAACAGAATTGGTTGTAAACTGGTAGATCTAAGGTCGGGAATGACAATCATAGAAATGTGTTGGATAGGAGATGATTTTACTCATATTTGCATAAATCATGTGTATACAGCATTAGGACAGGACTGCTGGATAATTCATGGTCACCATGAATCTCTTGGATAATACAGGCTGCTGAGACAGAAGGATAGTCTTTCCAGATCCAGAGATTGTCCTCTCCTGCAGCTCAAATGCGGTGCTGCCCAAAATGTTTTGGAGCCAAAGATTAACCATGGTCCATCCAGTCACAGTAGGCTGCAGTCCAGGAGGGATTACCTTCCCATAACGCCAAACCGCTAATGCTTCAGCAAATAACGCTTTCCAACTTCAGAAGTAACAGCAAGCTTTGAGATCCAGCCTTGGGTGTGACCTCAAAGTATACATCCTTAGAAAGGAAGACACTGTGCTGATGCCTTCAGTATGAACAGTAAGACAGGGTTTACAGTTACTTTTAAGAACCAGATTTAGGCTTTTAAGTGACTTAAATGCTTCTGAAAGTTTTCTTCTTGACATGGTGCAGAAAAGTCATGTAGAGTCCAGCTATTTTACATCTACAGTGAAATCCAGAAGCCAAACTACTTGTTTAAATATGGGACCAAACATAGGTTCTGAGGTCATGTTAATCACTCCTGAAAATTCAATGTATCTGTTGATAGCTGAATAACACATGAGTTTTTTAAAATCTTGAGTTGTTAAAAATCTGTAGATGTCCCATGCATTTTCTGCATGCTGGCTTTCATTTAAAACCATTTTGAAATAAAAAAAAAAATATTATTGTATTCTTCTGTTGGGGGGGGACAGACGATGATATGTTTTGAGGCGGCATAGTTTATCTTTTCCTGTCCTCTCTCAGCTGCCTTGTTAACTTTTATATTGAAATTGAGTCTTGTAAAATCAAGTGGAAAAATAGTTTCACACACACACCCCCCCAAATCCATGCTGTTCCATGCTGCATTGCATAAGGTTTAAGCCTAGAGTAAGTCCTCTTCTATAGAAGGTAACTCTGAATTCTGAGGCTGGTATTGAGTAGCGGAGATGATTCAGCTGTCTGGGGTAAGTGACTAATGGGGAAGGATTCCAGCTTGGGGAATATGTTGTGTAATAAAATGAAAATCTTTTCAGGTTTATTGGATTTCTAGCAAAAAGCCCAAAGCTGTTGGCATATCTACTTTTAATTTACAGCACAGGATGACAAATGTAACTTCCGGTGAAAGTAACCATATGTGTGTGTCTCAGTTATTTTGGTAGATACAAATAGCATCAAGTGTGAACTTAAGATAGAAGAAAAATAGCAGGCAATAAATGGGAGAAGGGTTAAGGAAAGGTTAAGGAATTCAGATATTAAGTGTTCTGAACATTTCAAGAAAGTTTCAAGAAAGACTGAAATGTAGCATCTCATCTTTTTATTAAGAACCCCCAAGACTTAAAGTCTTATTCTTTGTAGAAAAAATACACAGAAGATTAATATTTCCTAGGTTTGTCCACAAATTCTAAAGCTGTAATTATACCTACGAAACACTGATGGTAGTATTTGTAAGCGTAGTCACTTAACAGGGAGTGAGTTTACACCATTGAGCTTCAATCAGTTGTGGGGAAACGGTGGCAGTATTACTCTTAAAAAGGAGTGTGTGGACCTGTTACCTACATGCCAATCTTACGTTATCGGTCGCTGTCAGAGATTGCATGCTGGGATAGATGGACCTTTTTTGGTCTGAGCCATCACAGCTTTGCTCATACGAGGTGTGTCAGGATGGACAGGACGTACAGGACTTTGAGAGGCTTGAAGAGGGGGAAACCCCAAGAGGGAAGAGCTATGAGGAGTGTTTGGTAGGAAGGAAGGGAAAGTGATTGCTGTTGGCTGGCGAGGACACACAGGTAGATAAAGGCTGAGCTGATTGCTGTCTCATGCCTGCTTGTGTGTAATGCTTCTCTGTTAGGCTGGGCAGTAATTACACTGTCAGTTAAAGTGTTGTAATCAAATATTATGGATAGTGTTATTAGGCCAAGTGGTAATTTGTTCATATGTACGTACCCCTTCTTGCAGCTCTGTCGGGCAGAGCACATGGATTCCACATCAGTGGCATTATGCATCCAGTTAAATGGTATACTTCCCTGCTGGGAAATATTTGGGTCACACAGTCCTCCTGCTCCCTCCTTATTGCTTCCATCTGGGAGTTTAATGTTTTACTCTGTCTTCAGCTCTTCTCTTTAAGGGCTTTTCCAATATAACACTTCCATCCCATGCAGCTGACCTGCATGCAAGATGTAGCTGCTGCCCTAGAAGTGGCACATCTGCAGAGGGAGGAGAGAGGTGTCTGCAGATTGGACAAAAACACCGAACAGCTTGTGTCTAGGACTGCTGAGCTAGCAGTCTGCAAGAACCCTGAACGGTGCTCCCAGTAGGTGCTAACGTTTGTCCACATGCCAGTGTGGATGGTTGGTGCCAAGCACCACCTTGAGGACCACTGCCTCAGTCAAACTGAGACCTTCACCCCCGTGCAGTTGCAGTGCAGCCTCATCTCCCTGGTGAGGTTGCACTGGCAGCACCTTCTGCTGGGAACCAACATTGGCACCTCTTTGCCCCCTTAGTTGCTGAGCTGGGTGACATCACTAATGATGTTCATCTGTCCTGTTACATCAGAGCTCGTGCACTGCAAATGCCAAAGGAGGCAGGAGTCTGGGAGAGGGAAGTGGAAGACAAAATTCAAGTCTGGTGGTGTTCTCTCTGCCTTCAGCACTCTGAAGTTTCAGTTGATGGTCCTCCCTCCTCCTTCAGGATGTGCTGTTACCTTCTGTAGAAAAGCCAAGATGTACTCCCCCTGCCCACACGCAGTTGTGCTGGTTAATCACGATGGGAAAAATGATCCGTCTAGCTCTTTCAGTTTGACTCGGCCTTGTGAGTATGTACATGGAGGGTAACCTTTATATGTATCTCTGGTCTTGCTGGAGACAGCAGGACTGCTTACATGTGGAGCTTTGGAATTACGCTTTGTGTAAGACCCTTTGGGATAAGAGCTGTGTGCTCTAATTGCATTTCTGTGGCACAGTCAGATTTCTTTTGAACATAACTTGAATTCTGAATTTCCTGGGTTTATCACTCTTGCTCTAACAGAAACCAGTATTGTCCTTGTGGTGTTTTAATCCTTAGAGTACCTAGCTGTAGTCTTAACTTCAAAATTCAGGTTACTGGATTGTGAGCAGTTTTCATGAACAGGATGCTCACACCCTGTTCCTTTCCAAGGTGTTTGCAAAGGAATTCCTACCTTGCTACAGAAATATTTTCCAGAAGCTGCTTTTTTTTTTCTTCTTAAGTTTGTGAAGAACCCTGAAGTGAATAAAACTCAAAGCAATACTGTCTCCAAGTCTATAGCTAGCTTACAAAAATATTCCAAGTTATAAAAAGATTAAACCCAAATTGATCAACAGCAGTGCGAAATCTTTCAGGCTGACTTTGAAATGTATTTTCATACAGTAACCACCTCCCATTTTTGAACACACAAACAAAAAAACATTTCCACGAGGCTGACTATGCTAAAACTCCCCTAAAAATCAGTGTAGAGAAGCAGGCATTTTCAGAAGTTCATTTGAGGCACCTCGTATAATTTGACCAGGTGAAACTTAACCCATCTTTAGAGTAAAAGCCTCAAAGTGAATTTTAAAGAAACAAGTAAGAAACTCAAATCCTGCTTTTCTTTTTCGCTAGCAAGCCAGCCTGCTTCTCTCACCTGCATATTGGTTTAGGATAGCAGTATTTTGCATTTGGAAATTGCTCTGTAAGATGCTTGTTGCATTTTATTGGTTCATCTCCCACACCTGTATTACTTAGAGGCTTATCTGTTGCAAACCAGGCTCCAGTGCAGATGTCAGTAACACTCAGCAAAATTTTACTGTCTGAGGTGACACCTTGTTTCTCCCTGGACTTGTCCGTGCTGAGGACAGAGCTGACACCTGCCAGCTGGAGCCGTTCATGCACGGTTACATCTGAGGTCTGACTTGGCTGGGTAAGACTTTGTGCTGCTGTTTGGGGTCAGAGCATATCTGCAAAGAGCTGCTTGCTGTAGCCCACTTGTCCCTTCAAAAAAAAAAGCTGAATCTACCCTGCAGAAGGATATTGAGAGTGATGCTTCCAAAAGCCAAGATGCCTAATGCAGCTTTGCTCCAAAGATGGCTTCTTGTCCCCCTTCTCGTTTGATTTTCTGAAGAAGTTGGTTTTCATCCACTGACTTACCGTTCCCAGCACAAGGTGGCACTCTCATTCCAAGAGAGGAATTTCTCAGCCCTGCAGCCTCCCTTTTAGAAACCAGTACCTATTAGTTATAAGCTGTTTGGGCATTTATTGCTTTTTACTGTGTGATATCCCAGAAGTGCATCTGAATGATACCTGGGGGAAGAAAACAACTAGTCAGCAGTGATCTGGAGGGAGGGAATGATCCAAGTTACAGAGCAATGCTCGGCAAGGGGAATCGGGGAATAACTTGATGCTGAATGCAGCTGTGCTCTTGCTAGTTTTAATCCTTTTGCATTCCACCAGGAGGAGGTTCCCCCTTCAGCACTTTCCAGCCTTTTCCATGCCTGTATCTTGAGTTTCTGCTGTTTCCATTAGTCAGAATAACTCCTGCCAAGGGCAGGCAGGTGCTGTGTGCTGCTGTGCCGCGCATCCTTCTGGTAGCCTCTTGCCACTCTGTTGAAGGTCCTCAGACAAGGGGGAGTACAAGTACAGGAGGAATGGGGCTCATGGGGAAAAGCGGGGAAAGAGGCAAGCAGCGTAACATCCTCCTCTCGGCCGCTGAGTCTGTAAGAACCCTTTCTTGGTCAAGATCCAGCCTTAACACTTGCCTCAGGAATGCTGTATGCGTTCTTGGGGGGAGGGGCTGTTGGCTGGTCTTACAGCTCCCAAAATCAAGTGAGAACAAGTTGGCTGCTGCCTGTTCTGTTGCCATGTGGTGCTTTTAAATCAATACTGAACTCTCATGTTTGGTTTACTTGATATTCTCCCCCACACTGCAAGGTATTTATTATCTAAACTGACCTAGGAGATTAATTTCTATAAAGTTTTAATGAAAACTGTGGAGGAATACAAATAGTGAAAGCTGTAGCCAAACACTGCCTGGCCTTCCTTCAATCCAGGCTATGTCGTCCTTTTTCTTTGTTCTGCAGCCCTGGCTTGCTGCTCTCACAGAAACCATGGGGTTAAGTCTCAGGACTCTTATTTTGCCCATGCCTTTTTTGGATCAAGGATTACCAGGAACAATGCAGCAATAATTCACCATGCATCACAACGATCTATGAAGGAGATCAGAGTTACAGTGGCAAAGAGATGGAGGCAGTGGGGCACAGAAATGTGAACTGGCTTCCTTAAGGGAACATAGCAGAGAAGTTACAGATTCTGAAATAGTACTGAGCTCCTAAACACTGCTTGAAGTGCAGAGAAGAGACTTGATGCATCGCCTTCTGTGCAGGTTTAAGCATTCTGTGACGCTGACTGGGTAGTCCAGTGGGACAACAGTGGTCAGAGACGCAGGAAATCTCAGCTGGCTATGAAAAGCTGTTTGTATGCCCTTGAACTGGGCCCCAGAATCTGAATTTTACTTCTGTAGAAAAAGAGAGCAGAACAATACCCAAATGCTGATCTGCTCTGAAAGTCTGGCTTAGGTTGGGTGCTCCAGAAAGTCAAATTGTCTCACAGAAAGGAAGGTGAGGAGATAGGAGGCTCTGCCAAATCTAAAGCATGTGTAGATGCTTTTAATCAGTGAAGAAATAGTCATAGGTATCAGTGGGGTAAGGGCCCTGAGAGCTGAGCTTTTCCAGAGCTTACTGCAAGAAATGCCTCTGCCAGAAGTAGCAGGCCAAGGGAGGCAGAAGGGAACCTGCACCCCCACCCTGGCCACCCAGTTTGCATATACCATCTCTGGTAGAGCTGGGCTGGTGACAAAGCACAGGGCTGTGCACTGCGGAGTCCAAGGCACTGGCTGCCATCCCATGCCGCAGCCCCAGCAGCAGTGATGGCAGTCTCAGGGGGAAAGGAGCAGTTTGTCTGAGTGCCTGGGAATTGGACTGCTTGGTTGTTTTGGTCAGGGAAGGCTGCAAGGGATATTATTTTTTTTATAGTCTTGAACTTTTCTACCTTATATTTATTACTTCTCCTGTTCCTGTGTGTCCTTCACACTTGCCTTACTAGACTTGCCTTACACGTCACTGAAGCATTTGAAGTCTGGCTCCTGATTTGTGTTCTGTCGGTAAAACAGGGATGATGCTACCTGTCACCTAGTAAAGCTACAAGCCTAATAAAGCCTATAAGTCTAATAAAGCTATAAGCTCCTCAGGACAAGGACTTTTCCTAGTTATGCAAACTTTTATGTATGTATTAATGAGTCTTGAATTAGGTAACCATAACTCCCATAGTTAGAACAGTAAAATAATTAGAAGACCTCTCCTCTTTTAGCTTGTAGAAGACACGGGACAACAGTAACTTTCCTCCATTCCTTTTTATGTGTTGGAAAAGCTCTTTCCCCCTCCCCCACAAACGTAGCATATCTGTAAAAGTGAGACTTGCATCCCTTTTATGTTGCCAAGCAGCTGCAGTTGCAGTCAGTAAGAATCTATTTAGGCTAATTAGATTTTGCAAATCCATTACGGTTCTCTTATTGGTGCCTGTAGACAAAAAAACGATGCGCTTCTTATAGGGCCTGACTGTTATGGTATGGCTTCCCAGTGCTTGGCAGGCATGACTGCTGCTGCACTTGACTGCAAAATGGTGTAAGAAGGAGGAGCCTTGGCTCTGGAAAGCGGCTGTAAAGCCAAGAGGAATAGCTGTATGTCTTGTGACCTTTGCTGATTGCGTGATTGCCTAACGTGGTATCATATGATGACTCTCACAGACTATTAAGAATCAAGCAAGGCTTTTTTTCATCCTTGCATCACCAGGATGAAAGCTGGCATAGCACGTGCAACTAGACAAGATGGATGACTTTGGCCAAAGTCCAGGGATTTGGAGAGTGCCAGGTTTTTTCACAGCCCTACCACTGCTTCCTGCTTACAGGCAAACCTGTCCCCCTTTTCCTTTCTGTAAAATGGAAATAATTATTCTCTCATTTTTATTTGTGTCTATTTAAATCAACTTTTCTACACCAGAGATCATCAACTGGGCAGGGATTCAGAAGGAAGAGGCTAAAGGGGCATTAGCTACACACCAGTATCAGCCAGGATGGTATACGCTCACGAGCTGTTAAGCCCAGCAGAGCCTTTCACCTCTATAGGGCTGCTTCATGTGGATATTTACTGGCTGCTGTAACATGCCATTTTTCACTAGCTGGTTCTAATCTTATTGCAACATCTTCTGAGCTAGCTTCATTGTGAAGATTTAAACTGGACTTTGGAATCCTAAAGGAGTAAAGGCTACATAGGTGGTGAATATTTCTCACCATGAGAGTACGTTTCAAGATTGTCCTTCCTTCTCCTTGCCCACAGACTCTGAAATTTATTTCTATGGCTAAAAATGTCAGTCCTTACCAGCACTCATGACTGGAGCTAATGATCTCTGTCCAATTCCCGGAAAAAAAGCATTTCCACTCCAGCATTCACTCTGAAAAGTGCTTGCAAGCACTGTGTCCTGGATCCCGGCCTGCTGCGCCACTGGGTAACTCCTCTGGTTTGAGAGCAGAGGATGGTCTGGGTGGTGCTTGGCAGCAGTACCGTAGCAGGGAGAAGACAGTGTTGCTGTTGTCTGTGCAGGCTGAAGCAGTGCTTAGCTCTGCACCAGAGTCTGGAGGTTACGGCTTGCTTGACCACCGTGGGCTCCTCTAGCCAGGACAGAGCCACACAGTGGGAAGGGCAGGTCTTGCACCCTGCCCTCTCCAGCTTGAACCTGCAGGCATGGGGACTGTCTGCCTCTGAGCTCTGTGGGTGCGTTGTTTGCTTGAAGAAATTGTTTGGGTTGTGATTTTTTTTTTTTTTTTTGGCAAGTTTTCCCCAGGAGAGGGAGCAGTCCACACAAATGATGTCGAGGGGAATGAATCAGCTTGTTCCAGCTCCAGCTAAACTGCATTTGCTGCGTTGCTGTGAATGCCTTCTTCCTTCATGCTCCTCATCTTCAACTCCTCTTCCTTCACCTTCTGACTCCTCTCATAACATTGCAGCACCTTTGTCTGTGCTAGCCCTTTGAGGCTGGTATTCAGTGAAGATGCTTGGATCTCTTCTCTTTTTAAACTGCCTTTCCCACCGCAGTGCACGCCAAGGCTGCTTCCAACACCCTGTCCCACAGCCCACATCTCCATCACTGGTCCCTGAGTTCAAGTCACTTCCTTCCCAGCGCCGTGTCTTGTTCATCTCTGACCCGAGCCGCAGAGCGGTGGCTCAGCAGCAGCTCCTGCAGTCACTATGGGGATAGCGATCAGGCAAAACAGGACATCAGTTAACTCTGGAATTTGGGGCTGCTTTGGTGAAAACCTTCTTTCATTTCTAGCAATAGTAACTTCCAGAGGCTTGCTGCTGCTTAGGTATCTATTTTGAGGTTGACTGTTTTCCTAGCAGTTGATTATATTTCCAGTGACACATGCATAGAAAACCAGAGGAAAATTAGGGGTTGTGGAGTTTAAAACCACTGCTGCCAAAGTTCCTATCTTCACGGTGTCTTGTTATATCAGGAAAAGTTCCAAAAAACGGTAGCCTGGTTACTGCTTAAGGAATGGTTTCCTGTTTCTTGCTGATGACTTCTTTCTTTCTTTCTTTCTTTCTTCCTTCCTTTATTTGTTTGTTTGTTTGTTTGTTTTTTTAAATAACCAAGAGGGGATATAACAGAGCTAATCTTGTGATAATTAAGCCTCTGCTGCATTGTATCTCAGTACATCTGATGCAAAAACATCTACTGACATGTGCTGTGATTCTTAGTGCTGCTGTAAGCTGAACCACTCTGGGAAAATTTCCAAGGAATAATGGGCAGAATTCTCAAGGACGAGACGAGGACAGCACAAGGTATCTGTTCAACAGCAGTCCTGGGAAACCAGTGTGGCAGGGAGGCTGTCGTAGCAGTGACTGGCATTAATAATAGTGTTACTCTGTCTTGATGTGCCAGCGGAAAGATTTAAGAGGTTTTGTGCGTGGATGACCCTCAAATTAAGGGCAAAACTTGAATAGTGGATTTTGCAGCAAAGACTTGAAGTTATACAGCTGTTAGGGGAATAAACTATTTTCACTGGAGTGAGATCTGGAGCTGCCTGCTTGGAGATGGTCATCTCTGGTAAAGACATACCCTGAGACAGAAGCAGTCTTTTAAGAGCATAGCTGCGGCAATTACATCTCTGCTGTGCGCTATCTCTGAATGTTTGATACAAAGAGGTCTACAGACACATGCTGTGATTTTTAATGCTACTGTCAGCTGAACCACTCTGGGAAATTTTCCAGGGAGCATCGGGCGGAGTTCTGAAGGACAGACTGAGAACAGTGCAAGGTATCAGTGCTCACAGCAGTCCTAGGAGACTACTCTGCTAGAGGCATAGCCTGAAAGGGGGTAAACTCTTAAGTGTGTACCTATTTTTAAGTTAGTACAAGCAGGCATGATCAAGTGCTTGCAAACAGCTTGTGTAACAAGCAGCCCCCAATTTAACAGTATCTAGGCCCACGCTTAAGTCCCCTTTTCTGTACACGAGTGAAGTGGGATTTCAGTTATAAAGCTGTGTGTGTCCTTTATTTGGGTAGAGGAGTATATTACACTTGAACGGTGTTGCAATTCACAAGGCAGTAGTTGGAGTATGATAGTTTACTTCTCTAGTGTTGCTCTCTGCTGTTGGTGAATGTTATCTAAGCCCATCAGATCATGTAGTTCATGTTGATTTTGGAGCCTGGTGGGCGATACTACCCAGTGATCAGGGCAAACAGGTCACACTGCAGCCAAAGTTCACTCTATCTGGTCTGAGTTGTCATCTCTGCTTCCAGTTTGCATTGAGAAAATGGTATCAAAAAGGGAGGGGATTAGTGGAAGTGGGTGAGGCAGTTCAACTCATATTGTTGATGTGTCCATTCAAAGGGCAACATCAGAGTCAGCTGAGCATGAGTAAATTCCCATTTATGAGGGCCTGACCTTAGACTCTGGACCTCCACAGTTGAAGAATCACTAAAGGGCTGCAGAATTACATGTCCACTGAAACAAGGATGACTTGAACTTCGATATAAATGCCATGTCCACCTCAGCTTTGTAATGTGCTCTGAAATAACGGCATGTGTTACATCAGAGGAATCCGTTTTGCCATCTCACCATAGAGCTGTTGGCTGGTACCATCCAAGGGCCAATACTCTTACAGAGCTTATAATCTCCAGGACTTTCTGTTTAGAAGACATCTCTAGGCAAGGAATTCCTGCATCCTGTTAAGGCTGGGTGTGCAGCGGATTTTTTCTGTTGACATTGGCAAGTCTCTTCAGGCTTCATTTTAGTGCCTTTCTAGCTCTTTGCTTGGATGTTTCATTACTTCAATTGTGTGTCTTAAGTTTTAAAATTCTTCTCGGATGGTCTTTCTACCTGCTGGCACTGCACTGCCTGGATATGACTGTATCTGAAAGCACAACGGTGATGCTTAAACTGTGATAGTCATGCATAGTAAGTCTCCCAGGATTTTTATTTCATCATTTTTTGCTTTAAACAAGGAGAAAAACTACCAAACAGGATAAGCTGTTGCAAGAAGCTAAATTCAATTGAAGTTTTGGATGAGGCTTTAGATGGGTTCTGACAACTAGTGGGCTCTCTGACTTCTACTTGACTGCAAATCTATGAAGAGAAAAAGTTTCTATTTAAAAGGTTGTGATTTTGTCACTTTGTGGAGGAGTCTGGTTAAAGCACAGATCTCAAAGTGCTGTTAGGAAGAGAAGGATATTTGTCTGGATAGCTCCTCTTTACTGCCCATCCTCTCCACAGGGCTCTGGATGAAAGAAGTTTTCAATTCTACTATGGGATAGAGAAAGCAGCCCGTGCTCACAGAGCCCAAGGGTGGCACTTGTCAATAGTACCAGCTGCCACATGAGCCAATGGCAGATTTGTCCCTGACATCCACGGTAGCGGCACTAGGCCAATCATTCCCTCATCATCACTAGGCCAATCATTCCCTCAGGGTCTGTAAATCCTGTGCTGTTGTCCTGCTTCTGGGGCAGTAAGAGGACACCCTGTGTCACTCGTGCTCTGAGAGCAAACTATGCAGCAAGGGTGGCAATAGTGCTTTAAGCTGCCAAACTCAGCGTGCAGGGATGGAGCTGAATACCTAACTGAGAAATATCAACGGCTAGACCACTGCCAGTGAGCGAGTGTCACTTGTCCGTTTTGGTGTTTGCAGAAGCGCATGCTGCCACTCTAGCTGTGGAACACAGGGCTGTGGAAAATGGAGGTTTCTTGACCCGTTAATCAGAGAGAAACACAGCAGCTGACACTATGGACTACCCTTATTCTTGGTTGGAAATACTATTTGCTGCAGTTCAAGCTGAACACAGCCTCCCAACTCTTTCTGCTCTGTTTCTCATCTGCTATTATATTCAGCGTGCACAAGCCTTTTTGTTATGAACTGACACATTGTATAAGAACACAAGGTCTTCATCCAGAGCAGAAGGGCAACAAGTCTCTTTGCAATGACTTCCACTTATGAGGGAGAGCAAAAACATTGGTCCTGTAGCCAGGTTGGAAGGCTTTGGTTTCTCCAACTTCTACCAATTTCCTCTATTTTGGATGTTCTGGAAATAGAAGAAGACTGGGTGAGTTAGCAAGGGAGACAACAGGGAGACTGAGTGGCAGTTACATGAAAGATGGCAACAGGAGAAGGGGGAAGGTAGAAAGAATGGGACAAGAACAGAGGTAAGAGCGACCTTGACAGGAGAGAATAACAGGCAGGGGTCAGGAGAAGGAAGTGCAATAGGCAGTGGGAAGGGGATAACTTGGAAAGAGGAAAGAGACTAAACTGTACTGAGGAGGAGGGCCCTTGCACTGAGATTTCCAGGCAGCTGTGCAACCATTTTCTCATGCAGTGAAGGAGATAAACACACACACCATGTGGTAGAAAGCAGAAATCCAAGAGTAAGGGATTTTTTCTGTTTCCTCCCCCAATTTTGTGAAAAAGTTTGCCCTTTCTCTAGAGTTGCTGACTTTTCTTCTAGAAGCTACTTCTTCAGAAGGCATGGTTAATTTTGCAGTTCCCCGGGGTGTGGATTTTAATTACACATGTCAGTATAATGCCTGTGTTTGGAGAAGTGTTGCGCAAAAATAGAAATCTGAGTTTTTAAAGCTGGCAGAGCAATGATGATTTAAAGGAAATTCCTCTCTCTGTACAAGTCAAGGCATGCTGAATTCACCCCTCCCCTGGAGCTCATGTCACCATCCGTGCAAGCAAGGCAACTAGTCTGAGCAGGTGACATTTCTCATCTGCTTTGAAGATCCAGTCAGTGGTGGATCAGACACACTGAGGGACTGAGTGAAATCTGTCCTGCCAGCTCTACCACTCACTTAGCAGGTTTACAGAAGACTGTAGGGTGGATGTCACTGCACTGTTGAGTTAGTAAAACCTTGAAACTGCCCTAATTTTGCTGGTTTCATTCTGTCTTGGGCCCTAGAAGTAGCATGCAAGAGCTCAGGTGGCTGTTTCTTACTTTTTTCCTCAAATTCACTCTGGTGCACATGGGGACTGGCCCTTCTTTCCCTTTGGCAATCTAGGAAGGGCCCTATTACTCAGCTTTGCTTCAGGGAAAAGCTGAGGATGGATTCTCTTGCCTGCAGGAGCACAAAAGGAACATGAAGCACCTGGACAGGACAATGCCTACACTCCATATCCAACACCATCTTCCTTGGTATTTCTAGTCAGTTCCTACATTGAAAGAGTTTGGGAGTAGACTGATACAGTTCATTCTAGCTGCTACTGACAGGCAGTGCTTTCCTACAGGATGCGTCCCACATGGGTAATGGCAGCAGCTCTCAGCTTGCTCTGGTCTATATCTGGCACAAGCTCAATCCAAGATCTGCAACTTTTGGGCTGCCTTTGGTCAGATGCTTCTGAAAAGCAAGATCGTGAGGCTTGGTTGGATCAGAGTGACCTCAGTGAAGGCCTCGTAGCATTCAGAACAGAGAGTCCTTCTGGCTTAAGAGCTTTGGCAGATGCTCCTGCTTTCATGTTCACTTACTTTGCATAAGAGGGAATGCTTAAAAGAAGACTTAAAAACCTGGCACTTTAGACAAGGTGCTTTTGATGTTGATTGCTTTTACCTTATTAGAAAGCTCCTTTCCCCCAAATCACGGAGGACTACGGCTCACTTCTTCTATCCTCTTTGCTGAGTTTTTTGGTGTTACTTAGACCTTGGAAGTCAATAGGAAGGCTCCTGTTAATTTGAGTGATTGCTAGCTCAGGCCTTTTGCTGTTCAGTGCCCACTACACCCTAGTCCACCAAAAGAGAACCACTGATGGAGGGAGCACCTGATCCAAGAGGGCTGAAGAGCTGGAACCCAGGCGTCACTGATCACCACAGGCCTGGAGAGAACTCGGCTGTGCACAGGTTGTGAGCACGGAAGAATAACATTGGCCTTATTTGCTAAATAATAAACTCACTCAGGTATTATAGAGACACCCAGGACCTGAGAGGATCCTTAATACTCCACAGCACTGGCTGCAGGCAAAGTAGTAAGTACATGGCTGAGGTGTAGATAGGAGTCAGCAAGGGATGCTTAGGATTCTCCCTCTCTTACGCTGAATTGCACCAGAAGAGTGAGTTGGCTCTCTAGTACAGGAAGTAAGAAAGAGCCCTGGGATACTTAGGGAAATAGCACAGGAAAGAGGGCTAAAGAAGGAAAGGCTGGAATTAAATGGTCTCCAAAGAGGATACAAAATATGAAAGGGGAAGACCCACTCTAAGGCACATAGAGTTCAGTAGGCACTAAGGTGTGTGCTGATAGCAATAAACAAGCTGTGTGTGTTTTGGGTGAGGGGAGTTGCCTCGCTAATCTCAGCTGAGACCATGGAAGAAAAACAGCAACAGAGTTGAGTAAAGAATGGGACACTGGGAGAGAAAAAAATAGGGAAGCAATTGAATTACTGTAGGGCAGTACAGGAGAGTCAAAGGGCATAGAGTAACAGTGTGTAATCACAGCTACACAGCTCTCATCAGGGAGATCATCCACCTTTCAGCCTGCTTTTGTTTTTAATCTCACTTATTTCATCCGCCCCAGCTTGTCTCCTTGAGTCATGAAGTGGACGTTCTGTTTACAGAAGTGGCTGTTTCCTCAATCTGAAGCGCTAAAGCTGCACATCACTTCTGGGTGCTCCTCTCTCCTTGTGCGTTTGTTTAACAGCAGCAAACACTTTGCATTTAGAGATGCTGCTGTAGTTCAGAGTTTCTCTGGATGTGTCCTTGGCAGATGGATTTCCCCATTTGCTTAGGATTTGTGTGTGACATTGGGTTCCAGAGGAATAGCTACTGCACAACTGTCGTCTTCTCTGTGCAGTAGTAGTTTTCTCTGTATAGTCTCTGGGTACACAGCACTTGAGAAACCTGTCCAAGGCACCTTGCCTGGCATGCTACAGTCCTAGATGTTCCAGCTGGAAGCAGCACCCCACCTCTCACCATTGCTGGCGCTGCAGCTTTGGTACGCAGGCTCCTAGGCTGAGGACTGGAGCTTTGTCTGTATAACTAACACTGCCACTCTTGGAGATTCTTCATCCAATTACTTTGTCAGAGACCCTTTCCTTCGAGCCCCAAGCAGCAGTGATGTTGGTAAAGATTAACCTTGCTCATTTTATCCTAACAATACCACGGCATCATGAAACAGGATATCTGTCTCAGAACAAGGAACCCCAAAGTGAATGATAGTTTGCTTTGCTAAAGGCCCATAAAGGATTGCTTAGTGTTGCCAGAGTTAAGTGAAACTAGGGGAAAGGTAATTCCGGCAGGGGGAGATCACGGCCACCGACCCAAAGACCACCCACTCAAGAAACCCGCCAACCCAAAAGGTAGGAAAGGTCTCGAAAATCATAGCGAGCATGTGTAGTAATTTATGTGGTAGGCGAAGAATTTTAACGAATCATTTAACAGAGTAACAATGAGTATGTATTAGATGATTAAATATGTTAACAACTTGTGTATAAATAAGAGTTAGTTTACATCAATGGTGTGCTGGTTTGTACCATGCACACGTAACTGCGCATTTACGTAATAAAAAAAATACCTTGACTCTGTGTGTGAAATGGGCGACGCACACTGGGTAACAGACCAAAGTTTTTGGGACAACAGTTTTCTGGCACTCCAGATGGGACAGCACTGACAGCCTTGCCCAGTTCTCCTTGCCATACCTGACGGGGAGAAGGGAACTGAGTGGATTCCAGCACACACCAACCTGTTGATTGGGGACTCCATTGGCTCCTCTCCGGTAGTCAGGCGGTAAGCAACACAACAGTGCAACACTATTGAAAGGAGGTATTTTCAAATATAGGCAAAAGGGCGGATAGGTGAAATCTCTTGAGAAGCAGTAAGCTGTTGGCAAGCCCTGCGTAAGGTGTATCAGGGAGGATACATGGCAGTGGCATCACCCTGCATAAGGCACATTAAGAAGGATACGTGGCAGGGGCATAAGCATTAAATTCTTTTCGGTACCGAAATGGGCTCTGCTGCTTCTCAGGAGGCACCCCTTTGTTCTCCTCTAGGATGCATCCTAAAGCATTGGAATAAATTTGGTGGGGACCCCATGACAAAAGGTAAATTGAAAATATATTGTAATCAATGGTGGCCACAATATCGTTTGAAAGAATGTGTGAATTAGCTCAAAAATGGACAAGTTGGGATCTGGATGATGCTAGTAATATGAAATTGTTTAATATGTTGTTTATTGGCCAATCAGCATTGGATATTAGGAAGAAATTGCAAAAAGTGGATGGTGCAGATGGAATGACAATTTCACAATTGATGTCAATTGCATATAAAGTTTATAATAATCAGGATGAAGTGGAACAAAAAGAAGAAAAAAAAAAAAAAAAACAAGCTATAGGCTTCCTTGTTAGCTGCCTTGGCAGAAGGACAAGGTAGAGGTAAAGGAAGAGGCAGAGGAAATTCATCAAGTGGATTTAGGGGCTGAGGAGGAGGCTATGGAACTTTGAGGGGGAATCGGTGCGATACCCCTTTAGGCCCTAATTAATATGCTTATTGTAAGCAGGATTGTCATTGGAAAAAAAAAAAATTGTTAGCATCGGTCAAATAGTCAGGAAAAAAGGGATGGAGACAGCCGCTGAGGTACTGGCAGAAATAGGGTTAGATTGAAGGGCACTGGAGGAATCTATTAAAGTTTCCCCAGCTGATCCTCTGGTTCCAGTGAAGCTGGGGCATGAAACAATAGATTTTTTTAATAGATAGTGGGGCAACACATTCAGTACTTACAGACTGTAAGGGACCATTAAGTAAAATCAAAACTAGTGTAATTGGTGCCACCGGGAAAAGAACTTTAAAACTATTTTTGCAACCAATGGAGTGTACAATCAGAAACACTACAGTAACTCATTCCTTTCTCTATATGCCAGAGTGTCCTCTGCCACTGTTGGGGTGAGACTTATTATGTAAATTAAGTGTGCAAATATATTTCTCTGAAAATTCTGTACAGTTACATATTCCCCCGGAGAATGCTTGGAAGGCACAGATATATTTGCTGATTCAAGAGGAAAACGATGAAGATGCTGATATTCCTCAAGAGGTATTTAATGCAGTGATACCATTGGTATGGGCATCAGGAAAACCAGGACAAGCAGGATAAGACTCCAATTAGAACTAAATTGAAGCCTGGAGCACAACTGGTAAGAAAAAAAGCAGTACCCAATAAAAGTGGAAGCGAGGAGAAAATTGGAACCACTTAGGGACTGCTATGAGAATGACAATTGGAATTTAATACCCCCATCTTACAGGTAAGAAAACCTAACTCTCAATAATATAGATTAGTGCAAGACTTGTGAGAAATTAACATTTGGACAGTCGATGTCTACCCTCTGGTACCAACCCCGTATACACTGCTTGCTTCTATCCCTGAAAATAACATGGATTTTACAGCTCCAGATTTGAAAGAGACTTTCTTTTGCATCCCAGTGGATGAACAGAGTCAACTCATTTATGCTTTCAAATGGGAAAACCCAACTACAGGATGGAAAACCCAATTATGTTGGACTGTATTGCCACAAGGATTCAAGAATAGCCTCATGTTATTTGGTAACGTATTGGCAAAAGAACTGGAACAATGGCAAGGTGATAATGAACATATAACTTTGTTACAGTATGTTGATAATTTATTAATTGGTTCAAACAATTACAGTGAGTGCCTTGAAGCTACAATTAGTTTATTGAATTTCTTCGGGCTTGTGGGATATTGTGTCTCCAAGAAAAAGGCACAAATAGTAAAAGACAGAGTTCGATATTTGGGAGTTGACATAATGCAGGGATAGAGGGATTTAATTGCAGAATGAAAAGAAGCAATTTGTAGAATTGTAGTACCCACCTCAAGCAAACAATTAAGAGGATTTTGGGGTATAGCCAGATGGTGTCGGCTGTGGATCCCTAATTTTGGACTGATTGCTAAACCATTATATGCTGCTATTAAAGGGCCAGAAGGGCTGTTGGAATGAACTGCCAAATGCCGAAAAGGGTTTGACAAAATCAAGAAAAGACTAATGGAGGCTCCTTCATTAGGACTTCCTAATTTGGAGAAACCTTTTCAGCTCTATGTACACGAGAGTCAGCAAGAAGCCTTAGAAGTCCTAGCCCAAATGTTGGGAAGTTGGAAAAGACCTGTGGGGTATTTTTCTAAACAGTTGGATGAAGCCAGTAAAGGATGGCCTGCTTGCCTAAGGGCTGTTGCTACAGCCGTGATTTTGATTTAAGAGGCCAGGAAACTGACTTTGGGACAACATATAACTGTATTTGTACCCCTTGCTGTGATCTCTCTCCTAGAAAATAAAGGACACCATTGGATTTCTCCTAGCAGGGTGGGTAAATACCAGGCTATATCTTGCTGGAGCAGGACGATGTCACTTTTTCAATATCTACCACCTTAAATCCTGAGACTTTACTTCCAGTTTCAGAACAAAAAGCTGAATCTCTCAAAATATGCCTTTGGAGTTGTCCGTGCTCATGGGGTGATTTGGAAAGAAAGTGGCCTCCTGAACTCACAAGGAACTCCTGTTAAATATGGCATTGAATTTATGAAATTGTTAGAAGTTGTTTTACAGCCAGAAAAAGTTGCAATAATCCATTGTAAAGCACACCAGAAGGGAAACAACAAGGTAATCAGAGGAAATCCGAGAGCAGATGCAGCTGCCAAAGAGGCAGCCCTAAAAAAACTAAAGATAGAAGGAGTTCTAATTCCAGAACGTTGTCTAGATTTAACCCCTCCACAATATATAGAAAGAGAAGATCAACTGGCTGAACAACTAGACTGTACCAAAATTGAACAAGGATAGTGAATGACACCTTTAAAACAACTCCTAATTCCTGAAAGGGCAATGGAATTCGTATTGAAGAAATTACACCAGGAAACACATATGGGCTCTGATGCATTGGTTCTTGTTGCAAAAAGGATATGTCATAGGACCAAAAATGCAAAGCCTTGCAGATATAGTGGTAAAGAAATGCCGAGTATGCTGTGCAAATAATCCAAAAATTGAGAAGAAGATACCAGGAGGAAATATAAAACAAGGAATAGTGCCTGGAGAGTGTTGGCAAATAGATTTCTCAGAGTTACCTAGGTGTAATCAATATTATAAATATCTGCTAGTTTTAGTAGGTACCTTTTCTGGTTGGCCCAAAGCTTTCCCCTGTCACACCAATACAGCCAGAGAAGTGGTGAAGGTAATGTTAAAAGAAATTATTCCAAGGTTCGGTATTCCAGAGGGAATATCTTTGGATAACAGACCTCATTTCATAGAAGAAGTAGTATAGGGAGTATCTAAATTTCTAAAGATAAAATGGGATCTCCATACTCCATGGAGATCTCAGTCTGGTGGTAAAGTAGAACGAATGAATCAGACTCTTAAAAGACAAATTTCAAAATTATGTCAGGAAGCCCATCTTTAATGGGTAGAGGCCCTGCCTCTAGCTCTATTAAGGATCAGGATAACTTCAAGAATTAATGAAAAAGTATATCCCTTTGATATACTATATGGAAAACCATATCCCACTAATACAATCACAATAAGGGGGGATCAAATGCATGTTAAAGGACAAGAGACAGTCAAAGAGTATTTAATCTCTCTTTCACAGATTTTATCTTCTTTACATAGATACT
This sequence comes from Theristicus caerulescens, assembly GCA_020745775.1. Lineage (NCBI taxonomy): Eukaryota > Metazoa > Chordata > Aves > Pelecaniformes > Threskiornithidae > Theristicus > Theristicus caerulescens. Next base: position 21,074,817 of record CM036564.1, on the reverse strand, counting down.
TAAACCAGAGGACACCATTACCATTGGATACCCCTGTTCATCCCTTTCAGCCAGAAGACCTAGCTTACATACAGACTTGGAGGGACAAACCATTAAAGGAAAAGTGGAAAGGACCGCATACTGTGTTGTTAAGAACTTATACCACAGTAAAGGTAGAAGGAGTGTATTCTTGGATTCATTATACAAGAGGTAAGAAGGCACCACTCCCAGAGTAGACTTCGGAGTCCACAGGAGAGTTGAAATTAAAAAATTCAAAGAAAAGTTAATGGTTCCTTTTATATTCAGACAATCGCTGCTATCTTTGAGTTATTAGTTTATGAATTGTATTTCGGACATTGAAAATTGTCATGCTGAATTTGATTGTATTCAAAGAACAATAATAATTATAGTAGTGTGTTTAGTTTTAATACATAGAGAAAATTTATATTGAGTTTTGTAAGGGAAAAATCCAAACATGATAAGATTGAAGATAACATTAGTAGTATTATCATAATTGTCCATATCATGTTTGGATGTTTAAAAACCCTTATCACTAGAGAACTATCTCAATCATATGTATTTGTGGTGCAAAATGGAGGTGAGACTTGTCGAAGATGGGAGCTTCGATAAGTCTCAAAGCGGGGAAATTGATGTCAGTAAAGATTAACCTTGCTCATTTTATCCTAACAATACCATGGTATCATGAAACAGGATATCTGTCTCAGAACAAGGAACCCCAAAGTGAATGATAGTTTGCTTCGTTAATGGCCCATAAAGGATTGCTTAGTGTTGCCAAAGTGAAACTAGGGGAAAGGTAATTCCAGCAGGGGGAGATCACGACCACTGACCCAAAGACCACCCACTCAAGAAACCCACCAACCCAAAAGGTTAAGGAAGTAAAGGTCTCAAAAATCATAGCGAGCATGTGTAGTAATTTACGTGGTAGGTGAAGAATTTTAATGAATCAGTTAACAGAGTAACAATGAGTATGTATTAGATGAGGACATGGTTTAGTGGACATTCTGAGGACAGGGTTTAGTGGCGGACTTGACAGTGGTAGGTTAACGGTTGGACCTGATGATCTTAAGGGTCTTTTCCAACCTTAACAATTCTATGATTCTATGATTAAATATGTTAACATCTTGTGTATAAATAACAGTTAGTTTACATCAACGGTGTGCTGGTTTGTACCATGCACCCATAACTGCACATTTACATAATAAAAAAAATACCTCGACTCTGTGTGTGAATTGGGCGACACACACTGGGTAACGGACCCAAGTTTTTGCGAGAAGAGTAGCAGCTTGTCTTAGAATGTGTTTCATCATACTGAAATGGAGGCATCCTATCCAAATACCCTTTCTGTGCTCTACACACCTGGGATGGATTGAGCCACCCTCTGTCAGTGCCATAGACTGGCAGTGAAGATGAATGGATTGAACACTGGAGGAATCTCTCCTTTGAACACTGAGATGACTAGCTTTTATTAGATTCCCAACATAGAGAAGACTTGTGTTAAGTGAATTTATTTCTTCCTTCCTCTCATATTTATGTGTTGAATTAATATTTTCTATTCAGAAAGTCAATTAGCTGTGCCTGCCACCGTGCAAGAAACATTGGAGTTTGCTTTAATTATTCTTTCAGAAAGTTCTGCTTATTCTGCCTGTATACAAGATATCTACAGCTTACATAGGAGACCTTTATTTGTGTGCAGTGACTATAAAGTATTTTGGAATAGCTGGTTCATTTCTCCCTGGTAGTGTGTTCCTAACACAAACCTCATGAATGGGGCGGATGGTGGGTATAAAAACTCTTTCAGAACTTGCAAGTGTTTGGTTTGGTTGATGGCATCTTAAGTGACACACATGAACTTGGAGACAAGAAAGGAGATGTTATTGATTGGTGTGTTTTCAGAGGTTTACACTGCTGAGTTGGCAACTAGCCCTGCTTTTATTTCCCCCCAAACTGACGCATGTACAATTCATGTCAATTTTAGTGCCAGCTACAGTGATTTACAATCTTGAAGTGAAGTTTCTTAACCAATTATAAATGACCAAAAGCTGTTTCTTGCCAGTCATTTTAACTGTCCAGAACTGATAAGAATTAATCTGATGGACAGAGGTATTTTGCACTTAAAGCAGTTTGGGAATCTTGCAAGGAAGTGTTTTCTGAGGAAAATATATGTCTTTAGGATATGATATTAACAAGGGCTCCATACTGTGTCTCCTTCTTTCCCAGAATAGCCCTAGACACTGGAGTGCAAGTCCTTGCTATTCTTGGTGGTACTGGTGGTGAGTGCAGAGCTGGTGGTTAAGGTGTTAGGGACAACCTTCTTTTACCAAACATTGCTTTGCAGAGGTGGGAAGTTTAAAAGACATGGAAAATTGGAAAAGCATTTGTCAGAAAATTTTACTCGTGATGTCTCCAAGGTGTTTTGGTGTTGGAGAGGTGGAAGAAGATGAGGAGAGCATAGGAAAGATTATTACAAAAGCAGAGATGGTCTTCTTTAAAACTATGGTAGCTCCACCTGCCTCAAACAGGCAGATCAGCCACTTCTTTTTCTAGCTGTTGGAAGCTGTTGAATTGATGGACTGCAGACATTTGGCCTCACTGCTGTGGAGGAGACCATCCTCTGAAAGCAGCCTGCCTTCCAAAGCCATATCCAGACCTACAGCATGTTTGGAAAGGCACCGGTATGTTGGTGATTTGTGGAATTTCCATTTCCTGTGATGATTTTGCCTCGGAAAGGGGAGCTGGGGTTAAGACGGGAGCTGGAGAGATTTTGATTTGCGTGGGGCTTGGAGGGGAGAAGAGGGAGGCCACTATTACTGTCTCAGAGAGGCAATGGGCAGGGGGACTGTTTCTATAAGAAATGCAGATATTTCCTAGAGCAGGATCTCTGAAGTACCTGCTGGCTGAAACATTCCAGTCATTCTTGAGCTGTGCTGCTAAACTCATGCAGCAGCAGCTAATACTGCTCAGGCTGCAGCAACTGGGCCTTGGCAAATGGCTTTTATTCAGTCATGGACTCTCAGATCCACTGCTTTAATTAGCAAATTTGCTATGCGGAGTAGCACTGCAAGCTGTGAATTTGCAGCTGCAACTGCAAGAGAAGACAGATGTGATTTTAGCATGTTGCTGTTGTGAACAGACCTGCCAGAAGCAGGTGGAAGGACTTGTAGTGGGCTATCCATCACAGTCTGTGTTTTCTGCTAAGGTTTCCTGGGTGCTTTGTGCATGGCCCAGAAACTGTAGTTCTCCATAGCCCTACCCCTCCCACAGCTGCTGCGTCAAATAGTGTTTACACCTACTGTAAAGGGCAGAGATTCACACCATCAACAAGCTTGTAAATCATCTACTTAATACTCACAGGTAAGATAACATATTAAATACCAAAGGCACTAAGAAATCCTTCCCACCTCACTCACCCTCCCCACCAAGTACTGAATCTTGTCTAAAGCTGCACAAACAGGATTCTAAGATAAAGACCTTGGGTAAGAATTACTAAAACAAACAGAGCGTGGAGCAGTTTGTTAAGGGACTGGCCTTCTCAAGGCCAAAGGGTGGGCATGGAAGAACACACATTAATGAAAGGAAAGGTAAGATCATTAAAAAAATACATCTTGGAACACACAAAGCCCTGCCCAGAAGTCTGTAATATTTTAATTAAATTGATGTAACATGGGAGGAGAATCATACAAGTACCGTGCACTCCGTGCAAAGTATATTGTCTGGGATTTCAGTAACTAGTAGCACAAAAACTTTCTAAAAGCAGAAGGATCCTATTCTGCTTAGCATGATGCAGTGCAGCAGAGTTATTCAGAGTTAATGCAGCTCTAGCAAGGAAATTACATGCTCCAAACCACATTTCTGTCTTTCCCTTAAAAGTGCTTTAAGAGAATTTACCAGTCATCTGCAAACTGCTCGACTGTGAACACAGAGCAGAAATTTCCCAGTTTACCTCTTCCCTTCTCTGCCATATGCAACAAACCCTTCTGTAGTGGTGTAGTTCCTGGGGGCACATTAGTTCAGTCACCGTGTGGTGCCTGTCTATTGATGACTGGCTTGATGTCAGGGTTTTCTTTCCCATTTTTGTTGTTGTATGGATGAAATCCATTGTTAGAGAATTATCTGCTATTGATGGGGGCTACATTCTGATTTAAAGGCAAAAAATTCCAAATCTGTGATTTTGCTAGCCTATGATCAGGACCTGGGGGAGATATTTGTAGGTGGAACATGACGGACCATAGGACTGTAGTTTTAGGTCAGTAACTTCTCAAAACCTCTTCCTTTTGCAGTTTTTTCCCTAGAAGAGTATGTGGTCTGTAGCTTTAGTCAGTGCATAGGGGTAATGGCTACATCCCCTTGACTTAAGGCTTGTTTAACTTTCCTATGCTGCTGCAGAGCTATTGTTAGTTTGCAGATAAGGCAAGTGTTATCATTTTAGAACAGTCTAAAAGAAAAGGATAGAAGGGAGCTATTAGATTCTCCACTGAGAATCTAATCTAATTCTCCACTGAGAATCTAATCCATTCTCTGCCTGGTGGCAGGGTAGTACTTCACACTGATCCCTCAAATGCGGTCATAATAACAGTAAAGCTTTATTTTTACTGGTTATCAGCCAAAAGCAACAGCTAGGCTAAACCAGAAGATATCACCCCTTCTGCCTTTGCAGCACATGTGCTGAATCTTTGTGCTGATGCTCTGATACTTCTCTAGATCTTTCCCGAGGAGACAAGGGGACACAGAGACCTTCATTCCACCCCAACCAACCTGGTCTACCTAATCTTGGCCACCGTCTAAGAGCAGGCCTCCTGCCCTCTTTTCAGCAGGCTGATGCTCTCCTGCCCTCCCAGTGCAAATCAGCAACGCCTGCCTTCTCTCTTTTACAGCTGCCTGTATCTGCCTCTAGCAGTTGCTACCTCTTCTTCCTCTGCGTGTGCATGAGAGTCTTCTGTCTTTTCAAGGGGGCCCTATCACAAACAAGTTGCCAAGTTTGAAACCGAGGAAGAGAAAGGATGTGTGTCTGATGAAAAAGCCCCTGTAAGGGCCAGAACCGGGAAAATGCATGGACTGATTCTCATGCAGCCACTTTGCATCTTTCTGGAGTGTGGATGCTCTTTAAGGAAATAACAGAGACTGTCTCACCCAAGGTGTTGAGCACTATACTGAATTTAGGTGGACCTAATCTCATTTGTTTATGCCATGTTTTAAGGAAAGAGACCCTGCTGCAAAGGTGACAAAGCAAAAAGAAGTCTGGCCCTCCTACTTGGAAAAAAGAGCGTGCTTCTGGCATGCTGACGGTGCACGGCTTAGCTTTCCCTTCATTTGTGTGAACATATGTGAAAATAATCAGGAGGTAAATCCTATTCAGACAGAATTCAGAGTCACTTTAGATGGTGTTCATCTTCATTCTAGACATCTCCAAAGTAGATGTGTACACCCAAGCTGCCTGGTCTGGGTTCCTTTAATAGCCAAAGGAAAGAAATTGGCACTTGTTTGAAGAATTTTCAGGCATAAGTGAACCTTGCCCTCGGTGCTGTTGACTGTACACAAGAGTTTGGGCTGAGCTGAGATGCAGATATCTATGGTGAAATCCCACCCTTGGTGTAATAAAATCTTGGAGGAGATCCTGGGACCCAGGTTGTTCTGCACTGTGAAAGGAAGGTGTGGAGCACAGGAAGACTGTAAATGAACAATCTATTAAGAACAAGAAAGTCCTGTTAAGGTTATGACTCTACCAAGTTTACACAGAGATGGGTGATTTCTGAATAGGGAAAAATAAGCGTACCAGACCCCTGTAGACTTCAATATGGGGGACAAAACACTGCAGGCAGCAAGTCATCCATTTCAGGGCTGACTTGCTGGACTGTGTAGCCTTAGAACACTGATAGAAAGCCCCTGTAGGGCTTGCCAGCAGGTGCAAATGATGGAAATAGGATTTTCTAGGAAGGCAGGTGGTGATTGAATAGCACTTCTATTTTTGTTTTTTGAGGTCACTCTATTTGTTTTGAAGTCATTCTAATTCAGGGCTGGAAGGGAGCAGGAGTTGTTTTTTTGGCTACAAACTTGGTTTGAACTTTAACTGAGCGGTGTCTTTCTGTGGCAGTTAGCCATGCAGCCACGAGGAAGGATTTTGAAGGGCAGTAAGAGGCATCGTTGGCAGCGTCCCTCGGGCTGCACTGACAGACCGGTCATGCACAAGTGCCAGAATGGCCTGACCCAGGCTGGGGCCATCACCGCTGAGCCTCTGCCTCCCACGTCCTCGGGATAACAGGACCACTGGGGCTGTGCCAGGGAACACCAACTGCCAGGCAGGTATGGAGACACTGGTCTCCTCTAAGGACAAATACACAAAGTCCCAAGCCTAACAGGCTAATGACAGGGAAGAGATGGCCTGGTTCTGCTCTTCTGTTGACATGCTACGTGGCTGTGGTTTTGTCTGTCAGGTCCTCAACAGTGGACCTCCAGGAGCAGGGAAATGGTAAGTCACAAGACAAGGGGACAGCTGCACGCTTCAAAACTTCTGTATGGGGAGCATCTTACCAAGATCCTGCACACTCTGTCTGTCAGCATGCTAAGCAAGTTATCCATCCTTGAATCAAAACCTTTTTTTAGAATAGCCTTGGCAGCCATAGCCTTGGCAGGCACAAGTGAAAGAAGGAAACCTCTTACGAAGGCTTAAGTAGGCCTTTTTATCCATTCCCCAAGGAAAAGATTTCTGTCCACTAGCTCCTTGCTTGGCAGAAACTCTTGTTTCAAAGAAGCTTGCAAAACAATGTCTGGCAAAAATACAGGAGTAAGAAAACAAATTAACTACTTGTGCTTGGAAGAGCTTATTCTTGTTTGAATGCTCCGTAAGACAGTCTCTTGAAGACCTCAGAGTGACAGAACCTTAGAGATATTGTGCTTGGAGTCACAATTCAGTTGGATTTTTTTTTCTGTTAATGTGGAGGTCTGTAATCACAATAAGTTTTGGTTTACATGGTTGATGAGCTAGAATTATTTCTTGTAGCAGAGGCAATTGCTGAGATAGAGATATATTTTGATACTTTTCCATCTCAAGCATACCCAGAAAACACACGTCTTAACTCTTATATGTTATTGTGTATTCTAAAGCTGGGAGAAAATCCTCTAAATATAGTAATGGCTGTGACACTGGTACAAAATTGGCCCCTTTCCCTGACTCCAACATGACAGAAGGGCTGAGGGGGAATTACACAATAACTGACCACACATTACTTACAATACTTTCTCTACTCCAGTGTTGCACTGAGAACTGCAAAGTAGCTGAGGAGATCTTTTTTCTGAGCAGGAAAGGTGCACATCGGATCCAGAGCAGTACTTCTTGAAATTAGTTCCTAAATCGGTTGGTTCAGCATACGTCTGATGTAGCTGTCATTCTGCTGGGTACCACACAGCTCTGGCTCCCCAAGCTGATGTTTGCTGCCGCTAAATTTGCTGCTGGCATTTCTCCAAATGGCAGCACAAGATTTCCCAGGCAGCCGGGGTGCAGATCTCACAGTAATATGCGGAGGAACAAGTACTGCGGCCACTCTCATCCTCCTGCCCAGATGCAGCAATGAGTCACTGTGTGCATTATCTGATGACTGGCTGTGAGGCATGCCACACTTTGGTGAGGTGCACAGCTGAGTCCCTGATGTCCCACTGGAAGTCACATCAGAGAGGTCCCATACACTGCTGGAGGTCCTACACTCTTTCAGGGTGGGTAGATTTGCCAGGCCCATGTCAGAGCCTGCAGAGAAGCTGAGGCACATCTCCATCTGGCCAAATCCTGTCCTCAAAAGGAGGCTCATTTTGAAGAGGAGTGGCAAACCGAATTCCTGTGGCAGATAAGGCAGCTTCTGTAGGGCAAAAAAATATGGCTAGAGCCCAGCTGAGAACCAACATTAGTTTGTTTCAGCCGCAGCAGCTAGATTGCAATAGCAAAAAGGTCCTTAAGACTAAGTAGTTTGTCAACCAGTGGACAAAAGAATTTCTTGCACAATTCAGAGCAATATGCTAGCTAACTACAGATGTAAGGAAAGGGTTTAAAATTGCACAATGTGCTGAGGAATGATACAAGTGGGGATTTTGTCTCACAGCTATTGGCAATTAGAAGGAACGGAGAGATAACTAAATTCGTTCTGTCCTTCATTCCATGGAGCATAGGGAGGCTCAACCACAGCAGATACTGCAGGCCAAAAGTATTCAGTTGCGCATGCATTGGATGTGTCCATGGCAAGGAGAGTCTATGCAGAGAGCAGTTCAAAGAACAGTGATTTTCTGTGTGTGCTATGGCATTGCGAAAAGCATATCATAGTAAAGGTGTCACTTGGAGAATATTATGTTGGGCTAATTGGACATTAGGAAAAAGTTCTTCACTGAAGGATTGATCAAGTACTGGAACAAGCTCCCCCAGGGCTTGGTCATGGCACCAAGCCTGTCAGTGTTCAAGAAGCATTTGGACAATGCTCTTAGTTATATGGTTTAACTTTTAGGCTGCCCTGTGTGCAATCAGAAGTTGGACTTGATGATCCTCGTGGGTCCCTTCCAGCTCAGGATATTCTATGATTCTAATTACTCTGTATTCAGTGACTAGTTAGGTATTGGTTATTTATTTCCAAACTTCTATGACTTATGTCGTGTCTCACGTGGTGGGATGTTCTAAGCGTTGATTCCAGTCACTCCTCTTACAAATATTATTAAGAAAACAGTGTTACTCTGAAAGCTAAGATAATGCATAGATTTATTCTCTGTGCCTTTAAAAAAGAAAAGCAATGAGCTAATCTAAGAGATAAAGGTATGCCAGGCTTCCTACTTTTAAAAGGTTGAGCTCTTTTGATGTAAATGTACTTATCTTGAATTGCTCAAAACAGGAACTTCATTTCTATGATGTAAACATTTTTCTTAACAATTTGCTTAGGGAATATAGTAATTACAGAGCCACTCTTAAAAGTTAATATCCACAAGACTTGGAGATTTAGAGCAGCTGGCTTGTGTTATTCACAGTCCACTTATTCAGACTGGTTGGAATGGAGCATACACGCTCTTTTCTCTAGTTGCTGGCTTACGACTTGCTAAGACAGAAGTGCCCAGGAGACTTTGTGGAAACTCATTCTTGTTTAGATTTGTAACTGTGAAATGTATCCAGAAGGATCTGCGTTCATCCTACTCAGAACAACAACTGGGATTCAAGGCTAAGCGAAGGAGATACCTATAATGAAATAGAAGAGCAGATTGCTCGTGTAGATGTGGCTCACAATACCTTTCGGTAGTGTAAAAACAAACAGCATGGGGCAGTCCTTTTCCCTTGAGCTTCCTCCAACTGATGAGAGACTCCTTCTATTTTCCAAAGTGTGGAAGACAGCTTTTCATTTTGTCATAAGATGTTTCCTTCACCTCAAATTCCTTCTTCTGGATTTTTTGGGTAGCAGTTGTTATAGCATCTATACGTCAGGAAAAACTTCCATGTCCCTCTCCTCCTGCTTTCAATGCCCCATAAAAAATAACTTCTTGTGTCTCACTCCCCTCTTTCCAGATGTTACGTCTATCTGGAGTATAAATAACTGAATAACTTAGTACTTATACACGGTGTGATACCTTTGATTTTAGAGCATCAAAAATAGGTTCTGATATAGAGAGTATCAATATCAAAAGTGAAGGGGAATGCTCTGTTCCCATGAATTCAAAGTGAAGTGAGCACTTTGATGTGAATCTCAAATGAAGACAGAGGGAGTGGTCCTCTCTAAAGTAGTTCAGCCGGCACCTGTAACCTCTTAAACTGCAGTCATATCTCTCATGTGAATCAATATTTGAACGAATATTTACTTAGGACTCAGGCATGATTTATATGGGAGTCTTGGTATTGCAACAACTGCTGTGTTACTCAACTGGATTCCCAGATGACTGGTTAATACATAACAAGCCAGATTTGTAAATTCAGTTGGCACAAGTTATCATCAAAATGGAAAGGAGAAATTAGTGATATCATATTGTATTTAATTCATAAATCTATTAAATACCTGTAATGGAGTACAACATTAAAGAGGCAATGGGTCTCGTTCTGTTTTCAGAGGGTTTCTAATCTGGATTAATTGCTTGGTGACCATTTTCTGGTTGCAACAAGTAATTGTGTTATTTCTCTGTGTCAAAATGGAAACAAAGTAGGATTAAATTAGTTAATTACAAAATATCACAGTAAAAAAACTCTATAGTGTGCAACACTATTCCGGTAACAATTAAAAGTGAGCTTAATTCTGAGGTTAAAAAACAGTCTGCAGCTTTGAAGTTTAGGTATATCACAAAATCACTTTGGCTGTATATAAAGTTACCCTCACCTCCCAGGCATTATCAGGGTAATGTTTCTGAATGAAGGCCATTTGTCTGGATGATGTGGAGCGTTTAATAGAAAAATCCACTCCACTCATTTTATGCCAATATGGCAATAAAAAGATTATTTGCAGTCTAAAGACCTATATAATAACCAGATATTGTTAGTCAAAGATACTAGGGCAAAGGACTGACTTTGCAAACACTATTTGATCTTTTGGAAGAGATTTTTTTTTTTTTTAATAAAACCAGAAAATTTAGAGTGATGTGTTTCCTCCTATAAATGGAAATGATGAGTTACAATTCTTCGGACAGGCTAAGAAGTCCTCAGTGTCTGTGTAAAACAGACAAGACCTGTTGTTTTCTAGGTTTCAGGCTAGAACACTTGAAAATCAATGTGTGTGTGTGCGTGTGTCAGGAAGAACAACACAGCCAACTCCCTGAAATGTTTTAACTTCTTTGCTCTGCTGATCCTCCTCTATTTACCCTGTCTGCTCTTCAGCACGTGTATGCTCTAAGTCCAGTGACCACTTCCTTGGCAGGCAGTTCCCCATGAATAATCATACTGCTGCATATTTGGAAACATTTTCTAACTTAATGACCTTTCTTTAACCTCAGGCAGCTAGTTGTTATCACTGGGAAGGAACAAATGTGTCTGAGTGAGGTGGATAGCTGAAGCTATTCCCTAGAACATGTAGCTCTGCCAGCAGAGTCCCATCACTGCCATTGCTGCAGGCTTGGCTCTCCAAAGATTGAGAAACTTCTCTCTGCCACCTCCTTACACTGATTGTGCCCATGATAGAGGTTTAATGGCCCACGAGGAAGTAACCAGCTAGAATCCATTCTTTGGCTTAAACAATAAACTCTGCCAGGATGCCATAAAAACTATGCCGATTACTTAAGCACAATCATTGCCCGAGTCAAAACTACAGTGTCTGGAATCCGTATCTGGAATCCACCCTTTTACATCCTAACATAGGAAAAAACTGCAGCATGCTTGAATAACCAGCAGTACTGGAATTGCAAGTTCCATCACAAATCAGTTCTTTCAGCTTGGTATTAGTCCATTGCTATGCATGCTTAGCATAACAAATTGTTGCATAATGAGCAAAAGCGGAAAAAAAAAAATTTTAGAAGTCGAAGTCATTTTAAGATTAATCTGTGATCTTCCTCATTATTTGGGTCAATAATAGATTTTGAAATGTTTTAGAAATGTACGCAAGTTTTATTTTACTACTGGCTGTTGTTCAAGCAACATATTGATGTGGGCGTGCTCTTGGATCTTTTTATTGTGTTGTATTTAAATATAGAGCATTTACTATCATGTTAATGGCAGCTACATGAACATAAGAAGGAAGTCTTCTAATTGGCTTTGCTCCTGCTCTGTCCATGCAAGTGTCCAGTGAATGCTCTTGGATTCTTGACAGCACACAGGCTCTGAGCATTTAACACAAGCAGTGACAGTGCCTGATGCCTTGTTATAGTGCATTACCAGCCTTCTCCTACATGATTCTCCGCAGCCTTTTATTAGTGACCATTATTACATCCATAGTAATTAATTCTGTGGCTCTTCTTCCCCCTCCCTAGTCACCACATCATACGCACCTCATCCTAGTCCACTTGCTGTCTGGGGAACATGCCCCAGCTTGTGCAGGTGATTTGCCTGTGTTGCACACTTGAAACAGCTAGAGGTGGCTCTGGCACGTTCTTCCTTAGAGCAGGTTTCTTTGGCTCCCAGCTATATGCTTCCACAGTGGAACTGGTAATGCAGAAAACTATTAGTCCAAGGCCTGGCCACAGTAGACATATTGGAAAAGATGCAATTTAGCACAGTTTAGAACTTTCTGAGTGTTTTCAGTGATTATTGTGCCACTTTTAACCCTAGGAAGAGTTGCAAAAACGTGCTATCACAGAAAAGAGCCTGTATCCAGTTTCTTTTTCCACTAGCAGGCTGAAATCTATCCCAGATGTGCAAGTGAGCCTACGGACCAGTGGCAAGCCTGCTGCAGGACAAGATAGCAGTAGGGCTCCGCCGCAAGCTGGGGGCAAGAAGGTGAAGCAAAGAACCTGTTCCTCTGCAGCTTGGGTGGCTCTGTCACAAAACGACAGCGGTGGCAACCCTCATGCAGGACATCCTCCAGCAGGCGAAGCGAGCAAGCAAGGACCACCTGATGGGTGAAGACGCCTCAGTGCCTTCCACGAACTCCTCCAGCCCACAGAACTGAATGCAGCCCTGAGCTGACAAGCTGCTTCTTGCCCAGAACTAATAAAACCAGAGAAGATTAAGAGGGAAGAGAGAGCCGATTCAGTGCAGGTAGGGAACTGGTTACTATAGCAACTGTTTTCTTCTTTGAGCATAGCTTGGGAGGACTCCCTTGTGAGGGGATTTCTGTGCAGTCCCCCAGCTGAGAGGGGAGGTTGCTTCACGAATCTCCTTTGACAAAGGCTGCATGGCTGCACTCTTGAACTCTGCTGGGGATCGGTGGGAGCTGGGATAAGTTTGTAGAAGAGTTAGATGCTTGTCTGAAAGTAAAACAGATGTTGAAGTGCCTGAACTCATGGGAGAGATTACTAAACTGGGACTGTATTAAAAGTGATATTCACCTCATGGTGTATTGTTCTGTGGGTTGCAGCTACATCTGAAGCTGTTACTGTACTACAGTACCCCACAAAACCTGGAGTTTCAAAGCTGGAGTTTTTAAAAGAAATAAGAGAATATTTAGCTAATTCCTACTAGATTTTTAAATCTCGCTGAGGTCCTGAGAAAGTTCCCCAGCTGGGTTTCTTCAATGAGATGAAATTGGTACAGAGTACGAAATTAAGTAACTTGTAATAAAATAAAGGCTTGGTCAGTCTGACTCCAAGAAAAGTCATTCTCTGGGACTTGAGCCAGGTAATGTTATCTTAGCACACTGCTTGGAGTACCTGGCACTGTACAAGCGCTAGGTCTTTGTGGTTATCTTAGACCAACATAGCAAATGAATGAGCATATTATCCTTTTGGTAGGGCTGCTTTCTGGTGTAAAACACTTGCATTCACAGGAGACATATAAATACCAAGTCAGTGCCTATGGTAAATCCCTCATCTTTAGCCCTTGTTAACCCTGTGTGCTCTGGCAGGTATACTTCAGGGGCCAAGGCTGCACCTTAGTTTTTTGCTGGTATTTTGTGCTGGAAACTAAACAAACACAGAAGGAAAATAAAACAACCTATGATCATCTCAAATTTAGTCCTGAAATTATCTCTCTCTTAGGGTCGAAGCACAGAAGATGTTGCAAATTTTCTTGATAAGGGATGAGCAAAGGGGGCTTTGGGTGAAATACTCCACTCCCCTATTCTCCCTAGACTGCTTATTGTCTATTTTTCCACGCAGTATGGAGACACGGATCTAGGAGAACATTATCTGCCATGATCCCACCACCCTTCCTGTCACTGAGGAAGAGGAAGGGGGGACAGCTCTGCAGCCTCTCTTGCAGCTGCATCTTGCCTAGGTGGCTAACACAACTTCAAACCTTCATAATCCCTGGCTTTCAGAGTAGCATTTTTTTGGCTGTTGATGCAGGGAATAAGAAACAGCAGCAGCCTTAATATTTGTCTAAAATTCATCAAGGGTCTTACCAGACGTAGAACCATGGAGTCAAAAAATGAAAGCAGGCTCCCTGCTCCAAGTGCAACTTGAATGCAGAACTAGACTGAGAGTATTTTGCTATCGCAAAATGCTCCCCTGTGAGCAGTACGCTGAGGAGGTGAGCCAAGAGGCTGAGGGACTCAAGGACAGCCCTGAACTCTCATCCACACTTGCAATGACGGCACAGATCCCATGTCAAAGTCTCTGGCCTCAGCCTAGTTTCAGAAATGGGATTCGCAAACTCAACAGCAACCTGCTACTGCTCCATAAAGAATGTTTATCGACAACTGCTATTAAGAAGTCTGCAAGCTGTTCAGCTGAAATAACTATCTGCATCCTTCTACAAAAGTGTCATTCTCTCTGTGCCATGTGGCAGATCTGGCCTTAGCTGGCATTTGATCTTGCCAGTAAAATCTGCTGCTTCTTGGTATAATAGCAAAAAAGACTTGTCAAAGAAAATTAAGTGCTTTATGAGTCAGGATTCTAGACCTGGCTCTTTTGTGAACAATAAGCAATTTCTACTACACCAATGCAATGGGGGTGAATAAAATCATGCATCCATCCAACTGCAATTCCCTTTGCTGCAGATATACAAGTATTACAGAAAACTGGGAAAAAATATTTTAGTAAGCTTTAGTAAATCACACAAATTAATAAATCAACAAATGGTTCATGTTATACTGTCACAGAAGAGACATATGCCCTCTCCTGATTGAATATGTGATTAAGACTGCATTCAGAACCAGTGAAAAGTAGAAATTTCCATCAAGACTTGGTGAAGAAGTGTCTCCATGACTTCGAAGGAAGTAGTGGACTCGCTGACCATTATATTCTGTTCAGCCATTGAAGTCATAGATTACATGGTCATGTTATGGGGTTGAGGGAAAAGTAAATTACAGAGAAAAAAAGTTGTTTTTTACTGAGGGGAAGGAGATTTCTGTGATGAATCGTTTTGTCTCCCTCCGTACTGTCAGCAGAGGTCATACAAACTCCCAAGCCTCTGCTCACCCCAGAAGAGGGGATCTTAGTCCAGATTGTACCAGACTAATTACAGCATAATTAGTCACTATGTGTTTTGTCTGTGCCCTAACCCTACTTATCTCACCGTTACTTCCTTCACAGGCTTTAAAGCTAGGTTATCCAGGGGATACAGGCAGCTGAAGCACTATTCTCTTAATGGGTCTCATTTATTAGATGCTACAGTAGATTAACCTATTAGATGGAATCAGAAATTGAACATAGATACAGAACCTATGTCTGCTATCTACAAAAAAAAGTGTGCTAATGCAGCTTGGTTGCTATGGTGTAAAAACTGACATCAGGAACATGAAGACATGTTTGCTTTTTTCCATTACTTAAGACGATGGCTGGTTGATTGACTAATCTATCGGGTAGGATATTGCATTGTTACCTAAGAACAAGGTGCTTCTAGTGCACAAGAAATGGAAACAGGGGTCAGTTGCTGCTGAGAACATAATCAGGTTTCTCAAGTCTGAGTATTTTAACCGTTCAGTCTTGGAACGTTTGAGTCAATAATTCAGTACTTAATTCCCTTCTTTGAGTTTTTTTCTGATGCCTTTTAGGTTTCAATACATTCTGATGTTAGCGGAAGCTGATGTTTTGTTGAATTTGACTATATGCATTATCAAAGCGTAATAGATTCCTCCTCAGGAGCAGAAAAAAAATCACATATACAAGTAAAAGAAAGAGGTTTGTTTTCTTTTTTTCTATTATTTGAATGTGGACTTAAAACTTATGAAAAGTACCATCTTAGTAGCTCTAGAATAAGAACCACTCTCTCTGTTTATTCATTTAAAATATACTGCATGAAGAAGAGCAATATAAATTTCTCATACATAGCTCCTCCTGCATGCTTTGAGCCAAACCAAGGAAGTTCTTGGGTAGAGCAGAAAAGTATTTATTTTCATATTTAGTGAAACGAGTACCTGTCTTTCCACATACTCTACTGGGTTTTGCATCATGCCTTCAGACCATTCATCTTTGGCATTGCTTCCTAGGCTTTCAGTAAGACCAAGTTCATGCCACTGCTGCCACATGGCTTCCTGCCCATTCAGATCAACCACATCTGAAATGCACAATGGCGGGATAACATGGCTGAAAGAACTATTACCCACAATTTAAAGATGAAAGTCATCTTAACCAGTAATGAATTCCCTAACTGACATTTACTTTCTGGGAATAATGAAAGAAAAATAATTTTGGCAAGTAACATATCGATATGCCTTCCTATCAAGTAAATCTGTAAGCCCTTATGATTACTCACCTTTATTTCTATCATAACTTCCTCTGCTGCTTTGTTCTCGCCTTTGTTGCACTGTACATGCTTGTGGCTCCCCAGAAGATAGAGCATGTTTGTTGTAAAACACTCTGAACAGTTTTCAAGTGAGTTACACCCTTTTTGTAAACTCAATAAATTGCAAATAGTTGTTAACTACTAATAAAATGTTAAAACAATAAATGATGTTATGAGCAGAACAAATGTCTAAAGGAAATATGTGTATGGGCTTCATAGGGATCCAGGATACTTATCAAAACGAAAGTCATTACAGGACTAAGAAAAGGTGTGTTGTAATCAAAAGGATATAAAACAAATAGAGCCATAATGTTCCTATCTCCTTCTAAATTCTCTGAGGCTTTGAAAGAGATTATTTGAGGTTTTGAAGCAAAGCTTATGACTTGGTATGAACAAATGTCAGTGAAATGGCCAGTATCAACAAGTCTGGGGAGGGATGAGGGAAGGAGCACATCAAGAAGTCCCTCGCAACCCACCACTCCCCAGCTTTAACAATGATTGCCACAATAATGGCAACTATTATTAAAAGAGCCCACAAGCTTATATGCAGTAAAAGACCATCAAGGGAGAACAGCCAAAGGAGGAAAAAAATCAGGGAAGTGCAAAGGTAGTTCAAAGCTTAAAGGTGATTTATTCCTTTACTGCTCATTTATGATGAGGTGATACAACATATTAGGCAACATTCGCATCCCCTCCGGTTGCAGGAGGGCCGGGAAAGCTGTGGCTCCTTCCAGCTGGCTGCGACATCATCGCTCCAACACCCCTCACGTGCTGCAAAGGCGTGGAAGGCAGGTGCTGACGTTTCCCGTAACAGGAAAACGACTTTCCACCGCCAAAACTAACAAAGAAGCTCAACTTTGAAGCACTGTATAAGGAAATTATTTTTCTTCTTGTAGCTTACCTTTCTGTTCAGGTATGATTTACTCCTAAGCCAAGAGACCAGCTTACCATATAGGCATGAATCAGCTCTCACACATAACTAAGCATCTCAGTAACTTTCCAAAAGAAGCAGAGTTTAAATAAACATATTGTTGATTTGTACAGCACGGAGGCTTCCCACAGGTTTTCGTGGCAAGTCATGGGAGTGAATGACACCAGCACGTTACGAGGCCTTGGCACGGCCAGCCCCGAGGGAACCAGCCCAATTAAACACCGCATAACCAAAGACGCATCGAAGGCAGCTCCACCGCACGGCAGGACGCGAGCTGACCCACGCCCTGCCCCGGCCAGCTCCCTCCCTCTGTGCTCAGCGCTCGCCCCCGGCTCAGCCCCCCCCCACCCCGGTCCAGCCCCCGCCGTGGCCCGAACCTCCCCCGTTAACTCCTCCTCAGGCTTGAGCGGCGGCCGCCGGGCCGAGGGGGAGCGGCAGGTGCGGGGCCGGGCCCTCAGCGGCAGGCACGGCAGGGCGCCCGGAGGCGGCGGGGGCAGGGCTGAGCCCGGCGGGAAGCGGCAGCGGGGCCCGAGGGGATCTAACGGGGGGGGGCCCGGCGGCAGGAGGCCGGGGCCGGCGGCCGCGCCGCCACCGCCATGGGGAGCGTGGGGGCGGGGCCCCCTTCCGCTGCGCCACCCACCCCGGGCTGCGCGCGCCAGTCACCGGGACAACCGGGGCACGGCCAATCGTCGTGCTCCGTGCCCGCCCCGCGCGCGCAGCGGGGGCGGCCGCGACGGCGCGAGCCAGCGCCTCGTGCTCCCTCGCGCACCAATCACCAGGCGCTCCGGGAGCCGGGGGGAGGAGCGCGCGCGTGCTCCTCGCGCTCGCTCGCAGCCTCTCCCCCGCCCCGCCCCCGCTCCAGGCCGCCGCCGGGGGCCGGGAGCCAATCAGGACAGCGGGAAGAAGCGTGAGGCGAGCGGGCCCGCGTGCCGCGCTGCCTATAAAAGGGGGGGCCGGGAGTGAGCCCCCGGCTCACTCGCCGCTGGCGCTGACGGCGGGAGGACGTGCGCGAGGTGAGAGAGTGAGAGCTGTCGCGCCCGCCCGCGCTTCGTCCTAACGGCTGCCGCGCCCCCTCCCCGCTGCCATCGCTCGCTCGCTCGCCCGCCCGCCTCACGCTATGAAGACCAAGTTCTGTAACGGCGAGACCGACCCTTCCCCGCTCGGGCTCCTCCTCGGCTGCAGCTCCGGCGGGGGCGGCGGCGTCCTCCCCGCCGCCGGGCAGCCCCCCTCGCCGCTAGCTCACGCCGAACCCGAGGGGAAGGACTCCGTCGTGGCAGGCAGAGGCGGGGGCGCCACGACCCCGCCTTCCGCGCTGCTGCTGCCGCCGCCGCCACCTGAGGAGGAGCCGCCGATCGACCCCCGAACGCGGCGCAAGGCGTATCTGTGGTGCAAGGAGTTCCTGCCCGGGGCCTGGCGGGGGCTGCGGGAGGAGCAGCTGCGCATCAGCCCCATCAGGTCAGCGCTGAGGAGGGCGGGGGTGGCTGCTCTCTCGGGGGAGGGGGCGGGGCCGCTGGTCGCTGGGAGTCCGAACCGCTTCCTGGCGCAGGAGGTGCGGGAGATGAGGGTCTCCCTCTTGTGTTTTCTTTCTTTGTTTAAAAAAAAAAATCCTTCTTAAATTTGCTCTTCTGGGCGGAGGGGAGCACGCTCGCTGCCGCGTGGCGAGCAACTGCGCATCCGCCTCCCGCATTCGCTCTGGGACGGCGCGGGCATCCCCGCTCCGCGCACCGGCGCGGGGGGTGCGGCTGGCGGCAGCGCGAGGCCGGCTGGACCCGCCGCCTTGGCGCGAGCGGCCTCGCCCGGGGGGAGGTGGGAGGCCCTGGGTTCGTTGCGTCAACACCCCCCGCCACACACACACACCCCCCTCCCCGCCCAGGAGAGGGTGGTGGTGCGAGGTGGCTGGTACTGCAGCGCGGCGGCGGCGCCTCGGCCCCGAACCGCGTGAGGGGCCCCGCACATTGACGGTAAAAGTGATGGAGCCGGTAGAAACCGTTGCACCGAGTACGGAGCTTTCTCCTGAGAAAAAAAGTGCCTTTTTTGGCGTGGCCCTTAGCGCTCTGAAATTCAGAAGTTCGCAGGGAAATGCGGTGTATTGCTGATGTGATTCATCTTTTAGCATATATAGTAACAAGTACTTGTGACTCAGCATGTTGGCAGCAGAAATATGTAAATTGGGGATGTTCTAGAAGCCATATGTGATGTGATTGAGATCCTTGCCTTCTTTGTGGAATTATAGTCTCTTTTTTGCACCGGTCTGGTATGCTTGTTAAACCGGTGTAAGTTCAGAGTTTCATTTTTACAGATTGCTTGTCTAGTGTCTTAGTGCTTGATCATTCTACCTGATCAAATGTAGAGTCACATACGGTTGCAAAGGATATGGTTGTCAGCTTCTCCCCTCGAGTCCTGAGTTTGTTTTCCTAGTGTTTCTACTTTTGTTGATACACAAAATACATGCAAATCTACCCCCAGTTAGCTAAGAGAGCATAAACTGATGACAAAGCTCTGATATATAAAAGTGTAATCAAAATGCATCATGCTCATTTCTAAATGTATTTTAAAAGCCTTATTAAAAATGAGCAACTCATCAAAAGCCAGTGCAGATAGTATTTGTATTTTTAGAAGTTGATCATAATAAGTTTATGAATGGAGAGAATTTTTAGAAGCCTGGTACTGTTCCTAGACAGTAGACTAGTCTGATAAGATGTCTGTAATCTGACTTGCTTAATTCCGTTTTCATCCTTATTTGTGCGTACTGCTGACTTTGGTACTTATTTTCATAAGGCCTTAGGTTTTAGCACAGCTATTCTTGCATTTCTTGAAAACTTCCCCTCTGAGACACCACTTCAAAATGGCTTGATGTTTTTCCAATTGGGAGGAAGAGAGGATGGGCTGAAACTTAAGAATGTGTAAAACCATGCTAATTAGCAGTTGCATTTATTTTGGCAAAAGTCTTTTCACCACTTTTATCTGTGGAGAATACAGCATCATATTGATTTGCTGATTCTGGTTTCACAAAAGTCAAGCACTCAGTGTGCATTCTCCAGTGTGTCTGTCAGTATTGCCATTTTGACTACATTAGTGCAAATCATGTTCGTGAACATCTGTTAGGTACTTGATATCATGGGATGAAGGGGTCCAGTCCTTATTGTTTGAGAGCAAAGAAATAAATTCGCATCTAATCAGAATGCAAGTATCTAACCACATCTAACTGCTGTGGCTGTGATTTGGGGAAAGCAATGGGAAGCTTTGAAAATAGGTGACCCTTCTGGAAGGGCTTACCTTTAAGTAATTTGTAGCAGTAGACTAACTGGTGGTTTTATCTCTGTGTAAGAGTGATGCATGCCCTTTTGACCCTTAAATAAGCTGCTGAGTCTATTGACCTTTCAGGAGGAACAATACCTTTTATTAGACTCCCATATGGATTTCCTTGATTAGAGGTCACTTTTGAAGTCTTAAGTGCATAAAACTATAGTGAAACTTCTGTTTAATGGAGTTTGGCCTCAGTGAGACATTCCTATTTGTCTGGGGAGGTATAAAAAGAAGAGTTTCTGGGCTTTCATGCACTGTATGCAGGCTGAGCATACTTCAAATAAGTAATGTAACTGTACAGGACTTTGAGCTCTAGTCTGGTATTTTTTGTAAAGTGGGTTTCAATGTGCTTAGTTCTTCTATTTAAGTATTGATATTTTCACCAAAGTCTACATCAGAGGCTTAGAAAAGGTGGCAAATGTTTTTCAAAAAAACTGTCTAGCGCAGTTAAATGAAGCCAGGAATGTAGTTGGTATAACTAGCCAATGTTCTGATTGCATCTGAATAGTCTGGCTTTTCTCTTCATTTGATACCCTTTCCATCTGTCTGTTTTTTCTACCTGCTCACCTTGGTGGTTCAAAGTTACTTCATACCTCTTGTCTCTAAACATCCTTTTTTGGATGCCTGCCAAGCCACCTGGTTGTCTTCTGTCTTCTTTCTTGAGCATATTGTGCAGCTGCTGTTTTACCCTATTTTCTTGAGATTTTTTTTATTCCTTCTTAGTTGTTAACTTTGGGTATGTAGGCCAGCCCTTCTTCTCTGTATCGTCTCCCAGTAAATACATACAGAACATCTACTTCTTGGTAGCCTTTCTCCAGAAGCTCTTTACTACTTCCCCACTGCGTTGTAAGAGAACCCAGAAAAATATTTGAAAAAGCATTGAGAGGAGTGTCAGGTTAGGACTAAGAACTGCATTTTAGCCACTGCATTTTGGATCTGCCATGGATTCCTGGAATCAAAGCTCACTGCAAGGTAATATTAAATACTTATGGTTTGGGTGTTACAAAAAACCTGCATTACTTTGTGAAGGAAATGACAACATGACAGATTTAAATTCTGGAGTTACTGCAGTAAGTTATGTAGCATGCTACAAGTAAAATTACTTACTTTTTAAATCTGTACTACCTCATCCCTTTACTGCCAGCTACTGTATTTGGATTGTATCTGGTTTTGAAAGTTCTTTCTTTAATGGTGAGACAGACAAGTTTTTTCAGTAGACCTGATTTGCATTTCTCTTTTGCAAGTAAACTAGAAGTTTCAGTACTTTTCCCTCTTATAGTAGAGGAAGAAGTAATAGGGAAAATCTATTGCAGAAGGGAAATTTGAGAACTTCTTAATGACCATATTGATAATAAAGAGGATGCAAAAAGACAATGTAGTGAAGAAAATGTGGGTTGAGTAGACTGGTGTTCTCAGTGGGCTACTAGAAATCAAGAAACTTAGCTTCTCTAATCTAGTATCTATCTAGCTTGATAAACCTGTAGAAAACAAATGCTGTCACTTTTTCCTGTAAGAACACTGTGAAACAGAAATTATATGAAAAGCCAGCATGCTTGTATAACCCCTGAATGACTGAAGCACAGGACTCCCTAGTTTGTGTCTTGCCTGATAAGATTCTGAGGGTGACTTTAGTTTTGACGAGTATGTGACCAATTTCTTTAAAATAAAGAACTGCTTTAATTGTAAATTTAAAAATTGAAAAGGAGTCCCTAAGAATGATAGCCTAAGTAAGACTTTAATCTGCTATGCTGTAGCACAGGTATTCAGGTTAAATCTTTGTAGCTAATCTTTGTAGCTGCCATCCCAGTGATAACCAGCTCTTAATTCAAACTTAGGGTTTTATACTCACTGCATGGTTTTAAACTTATTCTGCTGTCTTCTTGCTTGTTTGTGCAACCAAGTATATCTGACAAGACTCCAGCATCACTTTCTAGAAGTCCTGAAAATAATTAAGTTAACAAAAGTCTACATCTTCTCTTAATTGCCTGTTGCATTTTATGTCAGTTTGTTCATAGCTCAAGCTGTAGTTTGCATCGATAAATCTTGCTGGTGAACTATACATTAAGAAGCACGAAGCTGCCATTGTTTTTTATTGAAGCCTTGTATGTTATGAGTTATTGGTACTGTTGGGAAATTGTTTCCTGTGCTAGAGTAGGTCAGTTAATCATACTAAAAGGATGATTAGTGCACCTCTAATTTGTAGGAAATGAAACATGTATGCTCATCCAAGTTAGCTGATAAACTTACCTTTCTCTTGATAGAGGTGGCCTCAGCAACATGCTGTTTCAGTGCTCACTACCTGATACCATTGAGACAGTTGCAGATGAACCACGGAAAGTTCTCCTGCGCTTATACGGTGCAATTCTGCAGATGGTGAGTATGGAGAGTGCTTTGGGAGTGGGAGGGTTTCTGTAGCTTAATTGTAATGTGTTTGGAGATCTTCATTTGTGACACACTGCAAGTGTGTGCTGCTATATCCTTTTGGGAATACGTTTCAGTGGTAGTGGGGTAGATTGCTAGCTTAAAGCAGTTTTCTTTATAGTTTGTTATGGCCTAGAACTTACACTCCTTTCTATACAGATCCTGACTGGCATGTATCAGCTGATGGCTCATTTGCTGTCTGTTTGATCAGTAATGTTTTGTTTATGGTGTTAAGTTTGGACTGTGGTGTTTCATAAAAGCTATTAAAGTTTGCTTCTGTACAGTAGGACGTTGGCATAACTAGCAAGATTGCAAGAGACTAAACTGCTTAATTTTAATCTTGGTAGCACTTAGGAATCTCGTAGATGAAAGTTGAAGTTTTTGTCAAACTTGTACAGTGCTCAAGCATTCTATTAGATCTCATGGGTAATTGTGTTGCTGGAAAATCTGATCTATAGTGTTAGAATAAAAATGAAGCACAAACATCAATACTGTACAGCCATCTCATTCTAAAACATGCTTTCCTAAATGTGTGATATGCCTTGTAGCTGGCATAGAAGCTTAACCAGATGTTTGTCAAATTCTTCTGATGTTACTTTTCTTTTATTTGGTTAGTAAAATGTAAATAGCATTGAAATTTGTCAAACCTTAAGAGAAGTGGTTGGCAAATCTGTTTCAAATTGTAAGGTTTAAAATCAAGAATATTTTGTAAAGGTGATCTCTTCTAAAGCTTACAGGCTGTTACCATAGGACTGTACAGCAGATCTTCTCTTACCCATCTCTGCTAGACACTTGATTATATATGTAAATAAATAATCATAACATAAGTGTTTAACCTTATGAAAAATTGCAGCTTCATAAAATTACATTTGGATGTTGGCAATTGTTTCTATTTGACTTAGAGGGTTTGGTTTTAGTATCCATTAATTTGATATTTTCCAGTACTCAGTCACTTGCTTTGAGTAACGGCTCCAATATCTGCAGGAGATTGACTGTTCCTGAAATTTTGGCCTATTCTTCCTGCTTCTGCTGCCTTCACCAAACTTACTATTAAAAATCTCATTGGATACTGTCACTTAACTGGCTTTAAAGTGTTCTTTCAATATTCTATGTGAGGTGTTAACTTTCCCATGGTAGGAAACTTTACCAGAAATATGTAAAAGATTCCAGTGGTTTGAAATAGCATGAAATGCTTGGCTACACCACTGTATGTGTGTTGGGAAAGTTAAACTGTTAAACAAGGAAAGTGTGTAGAAGTTCATTAATTCAAGCTTAAATAGTCTTTCCTTTAGTTTAAGAGAAACCAAAAGCAAAGTGAAAAAAATGGTGGTGAGAAACTGTTTTTGAAATGACTCCTAGGGTTGATGCTAAGAATTTTTTTCAGAATTATTAATGGCTTTAATGTAATGCTGACTTAATATGTAGAAGGCTTGAGTAGGGACGTGGGCTGTAAAACTGCTGTAGTGGTAGAACTTCTGTTGCCCAAGAGCTGTGAAGAAATATGGCCTTTCCCTTATATTTCAAAGGAAAAGTAAAGTCGGCTCTAGAATTTGATTGCCCTCCTTTTCCCTCAGTTTTTTTTAACTTGCTTTTTCTGTGCCCCTATCCACTGAAGAAATCAAAACAAAATTTTGGGCTCTGAAATCAGAACTAATTTGGTTTGAAAATTGAAAGTGTGTTCATAACTTTCTAACCTTTCTACTCTTGGTGTTGAAGGATCTTTTGAGATGTCTAACTTCCTTTATTTCCATAGTGGCAGTGAAATGACTGCTCTTGTTGGTGCAGTTCACTAAAGGTTAAGTAAGCAGAGAAAGTCCCAAGGTAAAACTTTCAGATTGCATTGAGGTTCACAATTTTTGTCAACAAACATTTGTCTCTTCCAGCCCCTCTACCTTAAATGAAAGTTAAAATATAAGCAAACTGTTTCATTGGGGTATTTTGAAAACCTCACTTAGGATTCTTAAGAATTTCTGGGTGGCATAAGCAGAATCTTATGACAAGCCTGTTAAGAGGGAGTAATTTGATATTTTAGTAATGTTGCTTAAGTTTAAAGCCCTATAGAAATTAAGGGACACTGCTTAAGTAAGTTGAGTTTTGAGACCTTATGCTAAAATCACTTAATTGAGACTTAATTCTCAATGACTTAATTGTAACTGCCACTGGGTATTAGTAGTTACCACTTGTTTGTTTGAGCCTTTGTAGCATGTTTTAACTCTTGTCCATTTTACTTTCTGTTGAAATTGGAGCACAAAATAGTGATAATATCAGCTCTTCTTATCCCTTTACTGTAAATACTATAGACCTATAGCAATCTGCACCAAATTGTTGTATATATAGAAGATGAGGTTAAGTTAAAATTTTGAATAGAAGTGAAAAATAGATACCTGTTAGTAAGTTAAGAATGAATGATACTGGCACCATAATTCTTTGAGCCACCTTTTAAAGGAACCTTTTTTACAGTTTGAAAATAGCCCCAGTTTGCTTATTATGAATCTTGGAAGACACAAATGTCAGTACATGAAACTCATCCAATACAAACCATGCCAGTTGGCTAAAGCTGCCACACAGGGAAGGCTTTGTGCCTTCCTCTGTCATAGCTGATACGTTTAAGCCAATTTTTTTGTGTGCATGACTGTTTTGGGGGGGAGTTGGGGGGACATGAACTGAGCTGGCTCGGCCATTATTACGAATGGTTGCACTGGCATGGATGTTTAAAAATCAAGGACTTCTCTTGAGTATATCCTTGAGCAGAACTTTTTTTTTTAAGGCAAGTATTTGTGCTTGTGACAGGTTAAAGTACTAACCACATTAAAACTCAAATGTTTGAGGCACAATGCAGATATGTTCTACATTGAAAAAAGGGAAATGTCTTACTCTGCTTCACTTATTCTTGCTCCAGCTTAGTTGCTAAATTTAAAGGGGAGCATTGAAAATAAAACTTCCTCATGACAAAATGTCTTTAACTGTTGGCTATGTCAGTGTTAAAACAACTGAAACAAAAGATTCTCCAGCAATATGCCATTTAATGTCCAGAGTTTAAGATTGTATTTCATATGCAGATCGCTGTAGTGTTTCTACTTAAACTCAGAACAACCAAAACTTCCCACGTCTTAGAAATGCTGATAGGATTTCAACACAAGATAGCATCAACAAAAAAAAAGAAGCTCAAATTAAGGTGAATTTCTTTTAAGTTCACCTATCAAAAGGTAACTTGGGGATTGATTCCCATTCTCTTACACATGTCAAAAGAACCTTGAACTCTGATTCACTGCGGCTCTGTTACTTTGCAACAGCCAAAACAGAATCTTGTCTATAAATGAGGAAAAACAAACAAGTATATGTAATGTTTCTCTCTGGTCTCTCAATTTCTCTGTGAGCAGACACAAAATAAGTATAAATGGTTGCCACAGTTCTGTGGTAAATCTTTTTCCATACCTGCCTTGCTGCCTTTTATTTTTTGTAACTAAATAAAATGCAGACTGCTGTGTAACTGTAATTATCAACGTCTTCTGTGGTTGTTGGTGTCCATGTCTGTTTGTAGCATGGAGTAACTACAAATCCCTGGCACTGGCAGACGGCTTGAAAGAAACCAAGCACCTCTTATGGGGATATATTTGTGTTGGGTGGAGTTAAGGGTATTATGGGGGTAATGTACCACTTTAGTTGTATATGCATGTGTTCTCTGCTGCAGGCTTGCCCATGCGATCGTGCCTAGAGCACTCTGGTTTCCAGGTGACAGACACGATTCACGGTATAGTATGAGATCTCTGAAGTTGGAGCATTCTCTACAGCTTTCATTTTCTTTAGTACTGGATTTCATTGTTTAAAAATAAGGCTTAAGTAGCACCAGCTACTGTCTGTGCATCTGAATGTTTACAGCAATAACAAAATATCAAAGTACTGCCCCTTCCTTTCCTCTGCTCCCTCATAAGAGAATGGTAACTTGAAATGAAGAGGATTAGAGATGTCTTTGTGGCTTTTGTGGGTCTTGAACTGGGAATTATTCTTCACATGCTAGATTCTAGGACTTCAGCAAATTAGTCTTCATGTCTGGCAGGGATCAGTGATCAACAGCAGATTTTTAGAAGCAGAGATAGGTTCAGCAATAACTAAAGCTGTTTCTGTTCCCATACCCTAAAGTTCAAATCGATGTCTTCCAGCAGCTTCTAGAATCAAGAAAAGCTTCCCCTGCATATAGGTTGCCTCTAACCTCTCTGGCAGTTTCTTGCAATATTGTAATTCCTTGGGATTTGAATTCCTAGGGGTTTGTCTAAATCAAAGTATTGCAGTATTTTGAAGTCTTAAACTACTAATGCTGAGTAAACTCAGAAAAATTGAGTTATAATGCAAGATTTACATTTGTGGGCAGAGCTAAGGGTTATTTGGGGGAAAAAGTTGCAAGTTCCTCCTCTATACAGAATTGTCCTGCCAAGCATCGCTTGGGATTTTTGATACAGAACTCATCTTCCAGATACAAGGGAAATAAATTTGGGGCATTAGGGAGAAAATGAAGAACAACTCAATTTTCTGTGTCAAACTGCCAGATGTATAAGCACTGTCTGGTCGTCTTCTGATCCACAGATCAGATAATGTGCAATGACTCCCATTCTAGGATTTTCATCTTGTACCTGAAGCTTCCTGCCTTAAAATCAATTTACATGATCACAAAGTAGAATCTATAACAACTTCTGTTGTCTCCGCATATAGCTGTCCTCACTTACTAAAACTGTAGTCAGCTTTCTTAATCTGCTTTGCGAATAAACCTTCCCACAATAGAAGAAGCACTGAACAAATATTTAAAGAAATATTAAAGATGTAGAACACATGTCCATTTCTAGTTAATATTTCCATATAGAGAGAGTGATTGAAAACCGCCAGCAGTTATTCAATCATTCCTTTATTTGGGTAATTAAAATGTCCTCGTTGCTGTTTAAGTAGCTCCCAGAAGTGGACATAAGTTGGAGTGAGCTATTAGAGTTTATGGAAAAACTGAAGTTGTGATTGGTTTAGCCAAGAACACACGAGCTAAATATGTAGATCAAATACTTAATGGTATGAGATGTTTCACTTTGAACCGCTGTTCTCATAGGTGATTGTGCAGTCAGAAAACAATCAAATCCTACCAATTTGACATCTGTTGAACTCTTAGAGTTAAACTCTTAAACTTCTGTTACATAAAATTGCATACTGCTTACTTCATTCTCCTTCACCACATGTACTGGAGACTTTCCTAATTCTAGGCTGAGTACATGGCCACTTGTGAAGACTGATCCTCTCCAAGCTCCCATTCATATTTGCAAGTTATTTATGAATTACTTTGTGTTCATTCTCCTCTGGACACTAATGCTCCATGCTGAGGGAACAGAAAAGAGGAAGGGATGCTGCAGAAGTCTCCTTTTCTGATGACTCTGCAGTACACATCCCTAACTGTCTCTTTCTAATGGCACAGTAGATGCCATTAGGCTATCTCCAACACTAATTTGAGGTGGACTCTTAGAACTGGCTAGCTCTTTATGCAGTATGACTTCTGGAAAGTGGATGCCAATTCAGGTTCTAGGGAAAAGCCTAATCTGCTTACCTTCTGATGAACTGAACCATTCTGAGAGCACCATTAATCAGGAAAGACTCCTGGATGGTGAGTAACTTTCTGACTGTTCAAGAAAAATCTGTAAGATGCAAGAGTGGTATTGATGTAGGACATGCTTGTTCAGAGAAGCCCTCTGTAAATGACTTTAATGCTATTGAGTAGTTACGCATTTAGCTTTAGTGAATATGTTTTGACTTTATTGATTTCCTTGAAAGGAATATAAACTAATAGTAGTTTTCATATTGTCTTGTTTTAAACTTATTATCCTAGTGGAATGGGAAGTACTTGCTGAAAGACCATCGATTCATGTTAACTATACTTCTTCTATAGCTTCTGAAATACTGTAACTGCATAGCTTGTGTAAATCATTAGCTTGTTGTATTGTACTTGAGGCAGCTGGTGTTGCTTAACTGTATTCCATTAAGTTCATATTTCCACCCTTGTTTTGGACATGTTAGAGCTTTGGAACAGAAAGGTATGCACACGGTTCTATGAATCCAATGTTTTTGTTCAGAAGGTGAAGATGCAGGCTACCTTTATGGGCCTTT
Source organism: Theristicus caerulescens (assembly GCA_020745775.1). Taxonomy (NCBI): domain Eukaryota; kingdom Metazoa; phylum Chordata; class Aves; order Pelecaniformes; family Threskiornithidae; genus Theristicus; species Theristicus caerulescens. The sequence goes on along the minus strand of CM036564.1, from coordinate 21,045,772 downwards.
AAAGCTAGTCTGGTTTAAACAGTCAACGGTGGAATTGCAACATAAATAGCAGCCACAAACTGTCACTAATTCTAAGCAAATATTTGCTTTCTCTTTTCCTTACCTTCAAGCCCTTTAAAGGACAAGGTTTTTATTACATCTTGAATTTTAAATGTGCAGCTCTACTAAAAGCATGTGCCATTGAGGGTTCAGTTGCTGAGGGTATGGTTTGATACTCTGAAACTGCTTTATAATGACTGTTAACAATCCTAGCACAATACATTATGCATGGAATTCGTTAAAGTTTTGCTAGTATACTGCAGTTCTTACTGAGACTTCTTTAGCTTACATGGGCAGTTCATTTGAAGAAAAATCTTGGATTTGCATAGCCAGTGGTACATTGTACATATATCCTAGACAGCATACTGTAAATAGGAAATTATAGTCACAAGAAATTTGGAAAATAAGGTAATAGAAAAAAGCAAGTGTTTTGCAAGCTTCATAACATGCCTCTTCTAATAGTCCTTCTAAGGCTTTTATGTAATCTCTGTAATGCATCTCGTAAGTGCTTTAGCTGCAAGAAGAATTATCATCCCAGCTGTCATGCAGAGAGACTTAATTTTCTCTTAATTAAAAATGTTCCTCTAAGCTTATGATACATAGAAATCTTGTTTTGAAATACTGGGTAACAATAAAAACATACCTGAACATCAGCTCTCAGGCTATTTACAGGAATGGCTTGGTCTCAGTGGCACATCCTTTTGCAAGATTTTGGAATTGTTGGAATAGTGTGGTGGGCAGAGGTCAGATGGATACTAGTGCTGTAGCTGTCACAGATCAAGACAGTGTTGAGACATCTAGTTAATTGTAGCTGACACTTCTACTCCCTTTGTTCTGGTGGTTGCAGGTTAACCATGTTAAATTTCATCTTCTCATTGTGTTTGCTTTTTCTCATTCATAGAGGTCCTGTAATAAAGGAGAGTCTGTACAGTCTCAGAAGGAAAATGACTTGCAAGTAAGTAATTAAATTTGCTTATTTCACAGAATTTTCTAGATGATAGAGATATGTGGTGATCCTGCTTGTTCTAAAACCAGTAGTTACTCCACCTGGTGTCTGGGCTGTGTTTCTAGAAATGTAAACAGTAATGAAGAAAAAGAAATCTATTTCCTCATAGAAGTAACATTATAAAGCGAGTGTCTGTACGTAGTTTGGAAAGATTTAAGCATTGCACATTAACAAGAAACACCCTCCCCCCCAATTCTACCCTAAATGGTTTCTTACCATTTCTAACATTGGTATCGGTACAGCTGATAATACTAGGCTCTTCTTTCTTTAGTAGAGGAAGATCAGTACTTTGCTTTACCTGATCCCTATTTTATAATCCATTGATGAACTCTTCTGAGGAAAGTATATGGAGCTGAAGGGAACTTACTCTTGAACATGAGGTGTTTCTGATTAGCATTGTGCTTGAATCATCTGTGTTCTGCAAACTTTAAAGTTCTTGCATTTGGAACCATTTCTGCTCATGCAGCATAATGTTCAGCTGAGTATAATTTTTCATAAAGTCATCTGAACAGAATTTGGTAATTTAGATTTCTACCCTGGCAGTATTTTTTTCAGTAACGGATAACATTGCAGCATGTTAGCCAGATGCTTTGCTTATTATGTACTGCTATCATTTTTCAGCTCTGTAATGGTTTTGGCAGTGATTAGGGAGAAGTACCTTTTACTTGTTTGATAAGTGCTGCTTTTCTCCCCTTGTATTTTCTGCCTTCTGGGAATGCCATCTGAAACAGTTCAAGCATTTGGTTTTTTCTAGTGAGTTGAAACTGGGTTTAAAATTTTTGCTGTTGAATGACTGCTTTTGAAGTTTTGTTGAACTTCCAGTTAAGTTTACTGGAACAGCTTCAATCAGTTGGAACCAAGACTGAACTGAAAAATGTACTGGTTTGATTCCTCAGTTTTCTTCAGAGGTGAAAAATAGAGGTGGGTTGATTTTTCTCCCACCCAAATCCAGTAAAAAAGTTCCTAAAGTTATAAAAGAAAACAGAAATCCAAACAAGCCCCACCCTGGTGCCAGCAGCTCGTAGAAGTTTTGCAGTACAGGAAATGAGGCTTTGAACTTCAGAACTGTCTTTGTTGCCTGAAAATAGTGATTCTGTGCTGGTAGGTTATTGTTTTCTGTTATTAATCTCATAGTGCTGGAGCTTCACTGTTGGAACAGTGTACTCAAGAATTCCTGTCAGGATGGATTTGTTAATTTTCTTGAGTCTAGGTAAAAAATTGTAGGTAGGTTTGATCAGAGGAGTTAATGTCATTCTTTGGAGAGAAGAAAAACCTCTGGGTAATTCCAAAGTGTTCTGGATCACTAGCAAAAGCATTGTAGCTGTTCTGAGCTGCCTGGTGTTTGACAGCTGTGACTAGAGATGGGTTAGTCTTCTGTCAGCTCATAAGGTCTTTTAACAAGGATTGTCTATGTTTTACCTTGGTTTTGCTATAGTTAGGGGTAATTTTCCTCAAAATATTACTATTTCATGTATTTTATAGTGAGCTTTTTGTTGAAGCAAGAATAAAGCAGAAGCTTCAGTTCCAACTAAAGTATAGAAAGGCTTTTGATATCTTCTTGCCTGACTGGGAGTTGTGTACTGGAAAAGTCTTGTAAAGACTGTTTATAATTCTTAAGTTTGAAATGCAACTTTCAGCTCTTAAGTATTCATTTAAAAGTGTGAGTGGTCAAATCTTCTCCAGAAGCTTGTTTTAAATACAAGTGCTCATGGTTACGTCTGTTTGATTAAAATTGAGAGCTTCAGAGCTTAAAACACCGGGTTGTTGTCTTGCCAGTATAAGTATATTGCAAAGTATTTGAAGGCATTGAGATACATAATTTACTTAGTTATAATGCTTGATCCTTTAAAAAAGTCATCAGGTGAACATTTAACTGAAGGCTTAGATACCTAGATTTGTTCAGTGTCCATATGAAGTATGCTGTAGAATTTTCTAATGTCCTTTACTGGTTTATTTCCACACCTACACTTGATAGTGTACGGAGTGGAGACTTGGTAAAAGGTCCATCAGGTGTTATGAAGGAGAAGCCTTTGTGCCTGAGATACGATGGTATTATTCTAGAGCTCTCATTGGACTTCCTCTCAAGTGACCATTCTGTTACAGTAGAGGAAGTTCTTTTGGTGCTCTAAACTTTTTTGTCTTTTAAGAGACAGGCACCAGAGCACTCAGATTTGAATATTCTTATACTGCTGCTTTTAGATAATATTTACCTGTACTTTTTAATCTTGAAGCAGATCTTTCATGGAGAGATGCAGCCACCCTTGTTAACACTGCTGACACAGAAGTTTACAAACTTGCAATTGTGTAGTTGTGGATTACCTGAAGGTTCTAAATTTTTAAGCATGTCTTAAAGGACTAGGGCTAGGCAGACATGTGGCAGAAGTAACCCAGAAGTGCACTGTTGAGTAATTGGAGATTTCACTATTTCTGGTTCTCACTTCTGATGCATTAAGGCATTAATGAAGAACACTTCTTTGGCACTTGCCGTTATCCAAGTATCATGAGTTGTTTTTTCAGTAAGATGTGAAAACAAGGAACTGACATCTTAATGGGAACAGCGAACAGGATTGCTGTAATCAGACTTTTAAAACACCCTAGTGCTGTACCAGGCACAGACAAATTCAGTATTGGCTAATAATGGAGTAGACATTCAGTAACCTGTTTCTAATTGGCTTTTTGCTGCTTGGCATTAGGCTTCAGAACTGAAGAGTTCAGATCTGTGGTGGTGAGGGCGTGTGAAATGATTAAAAGTACATATTTTTGGTGCATTAGTTCTGCTTTGAGGAGTTGAGATGGAAAAACAGTGGAGATCATGGATGCAATACATTCATATGCAAATCATCATAAACTCTCAATTAATATTCTTGGTGACTCTTCATTGACATTATACTTCAGAACATAGTTATGTGAGTCTTTCCTACACTTCAATATGAAATGCTAGAATTTCTTGACAAGATGCCAGAATAATAGTGTGGGCCAGTAATAAAAATAATTCATCAACAGAACTGCCTGGAGTGTACTCAGGAGTGGAACTTCTATAGAAAGAGTTATTTACTGTCTGGGACCGCAGTGACTACAGTAATGCAAAAGGCTCTGTAGTCCAAAATATCTGAGAGCTTTCTTAATTTTGTGCTCTTAAGTGTCATGGGTCAGACTTTGAGTTGCTCAAAAGTAGGGAGAGGCTTAGCAGACCTCTAGGATTTGAGTACAGCTGGATTCTGGTTAACATAATTGATAGAAGTTGTGATTTATACTGTGGCTTCTGTGTTTACTTACAGCTAATCTTACCCATCAAGAAAGCTATACTTCAGTGATAAGAAATATGTCTTGAAAATACAGTTAAAATTTCTACTAATTTTTAAACAGTCATATTAAAAAGCTGTCTGCTTGTGAATGTTATGGACTGAGTTTATTGATGTAAGGAAAACATTGAAGTTATTGAAACTTGAGGTATGTTTGGAGGTAGAAGAGGAAGAATGTTCATTCACATACACATGCTCCTTAGCAGGAGTTTAAATTATTCTCTCTTTGGGGGGAGGGAAAAAAAAAGAGAAAGACCTAAAATATGCTTAACAGAAACAAATCCTAAGTCATTCTTCTAAGTGAAAAACTAGTTAGTTCAGTTGTTCACTTAATTCACTTGCATAGTTAAAGTGTCCTTTTGTGGGGTAGTGTTCCAGAGTGTTTTAAAATAGTCAAGGATAATATTTATAGGTCTTGTTCTGTGCTTCAGTAGGATAAACTCCTTCAGGAAATGAATTTGCAGAGTTCCCACAGGTTAGGGAAGAAGAGGGTGTTTTGGTTTTTGCACAGTTTTCCTTTGACCTGGCCCATCAACAGTAGTTGTTAAGTAATACAGATTTTCCTCCCCAGCTTTAACTTGAAAGCAAAATGTTTGTGTTGCTCCTAAGCTAACCATGAGTTAATAGCCATGAAACTTTGGTTAGTAAAATGTTGAGTCTTCTTTTTAAAGCTAACCCTAGAATTTCTCACTTTGTAGCAGTTTAGCTGTTGTACACCCCTAAGTTCATTTCTGTGCAAGCACCAAGTAATGCTTTAATTTTTTTTGTAGGGGGCAGAAGCCATGGTTTTGGAAAGCGTTATGTTTGCCATTCTTGCAGAGAGAGCTCTTGGCCCAAAACTGTATGGAATCTTTCCACAAGGGCGACTGGAGGAATTCATTCCCGTAAGTCCTGTTTATGATTAGTTAGTGGGCTGCTGGTAGCTGTTTTAATTCTTCATGACAAGAAGGTCTCTGGACTGCCCAGAAAAGCAGGAATGTGGGAACGGAATACCTAGCAGCCTGTAGTAATTGCTAGCTGTAATTTGATACTGTTATAGTGGGTGTTGGAGAGCCCAATTATAGCTCTTGCCAGGGAGAGATACCTAAAAATTCTTCAGCTGTAGCAGAGACTAATAAATGAAGATAAAAAGCCTGTTAGATACCAAACATAGCGTTGGAAGCTATGGAGTAACACTTCCCTTCAACAGCAACAAGAGCAGATGGTTTTGATGTTCTTAAGTATTTATACCCAATGTGCTTTGAAGATATTCTTAGTGTGAGATGTGATATTCCCCAGGTCTTGATCTAGAAGAGAATTGACTAAGTCATAAGTAAGCTAGGCTGGCTAACTTGGCTTTTCCAAAGACGGCAATTTTGTAAGTTCATTTGGGATGAAAAAAGTGTATTGTTTGAGTACTATGCTAGTATTTTATACTATACTACATAGAGACTCATGCTAGTGTTTGTAATTAATCACACTTTTGTAATTAATCGATTAACTGTATTTCAAAAATACTATATTTTATTACAGAGCAGGAAACTAAGTACTGAAGAGCTAAGCTTACCTGACATATCTGCTGAAATAGCTGAGAAGATGGCTAGATTTCATGGCATGAAAATGCCATTTAATAAAGAACCTAAGTGGCTTTTTGGAACAATGGAAAAGTAAGTTATGCAATAGTTTAAAATATGAAAAAAAAAGGTGACCTGTTGTAATTTTGATAAGCAGATAATTCTTCCTGAGTGCCTGAGAGCACAAGCTCTCACTGTACCCAGAAACTGTTTCATAGTTACTTGAGGAACTTAAATTACCTTGAAGAATAGTAACATTTTTTTAGTAACTCTTTTTTTTTTTTTTTTAAACCTTCTTGGTTTTAGTTTAAATGGTATCTTAGTATGGGAAGACTAATATACTTATTGTCACAAATGCTGTACTATTGTCTCTGTTTTTAACAGATATCTAAATCAAGTGCTGAGGATTAAATTTACCAGAGAATCCAGAACTAGAAAACTGAACAAACTCCTCAGTTACAATCTCCCCCAGGAAATGAAAAATCTAAGGTAGGCTTATTTTGTCTACCACTATCTTCCAATTTGCAGAGTTTCAGTATGAGTTTGTATACTTGTTCAAACACATTATACAGTATAATACCCTATATTCATTTTACTTCACAAGTTGGGGATTGCTTTTGGTTCTGTAACCAAACTGAGTCTCATATGACTACAAATGGATACAATCCATTGCTGATCTGACTTGCTGATTGGTGAAGTCAAACTTCATTGTCCTGATCAATCTTGGGCTCCTAACTGAGAAAACAGGGTCTTGCCAGAAATGAATAACGCTTCAAATTCTTACAACAAAATACATTCTTTACTTGGAAGTGGAGCTGGACTTAGTCATTTGTTACTTAGAAGATCCTATATTGCTGTTTTCTAGAGCTATGCTTGAAGCTACTTCATCACCAGTCGTATTTTGTCACAATGATTGTCAAGAAGGTAAGCTGCTCATATTTCATGGCCTTGTTCAATGATACATTATTAAGCTTTTTCTGGTCACCTGTTTGCTTTCTGAGAGGTAGTCATGTTATCAAGGTACTGCTCTGGCAGCTGACCTGAAACCGCAGCCTGTGCACTCCCAGTGTGCAACACTTGCAAAGCAAAGTGCATTGGCTTCAGCAACCCTTCAGGCTAATTAAGAGAAGGTCTAGTATCATAACTGGATTAAGCCAAGCATGTACACATGGCCTGTTAGTACAGGTCAGCTGATGATTGGAGCCTTGCGTGTTTTCTGTTAAGACCATACCTTTCTTAACTGTCTGCAATATACCTGATCAGGGTAGGATATACTTTAGTCATTTTAAAAGAAAGATACTGAAAAAGTACAGTGAATGGTGAAAATGGAGACTAGTGTAGTTTGACTTGGCAGTTCTCAGCTTGTACTGGTAAGAAACATTAGGAAAATCTTATCTAACTTTTTTAGTGCGCTCTCTCTCTCGGAGTCATGGAGGGAATAAGAATTTTTCTGAGCCAGCTCTCTAAAGAGATGAAAAAGAGGCAGGGCTGAAGGTGTTGGGTATGCTGTGTTTGTGCTCCCTGCTACCTGTACAGTGGGTAAGCTGGGCTGAGCTGGAAGGATGGTATACTAGGAGCATATGCAGGGCTGTTTTGTTCTCAGGGGTCCCAGCCTTGTTAGCTAAGGCTGAGGAATTGGCCTGGAAGAGGAGTGCCCTGAAGGACAGGCACATAAGGATAAGCCACTGATCTGAGGTATGAAGAGCTAGCTCAATAGTGGTGGAGTTCGAGGTCTCATTGCTGGTGTGGCAAGGTGCAGTACTGGAGGAGTCAGAGCATGATAGGGCTGGGGCAAGCTTTGGAACCTATATTTCCAAGGTGGGGAGGGAGAGGGGCAAAATACTGTTTGTTCTGTTGGTGCAAGGGTATGGCATAGAGAACAGATGTACCTGTGGAGAGAGGACAAACTATTGCAGAAATTTAAATCACACTAAATTTATTTACTAGTTGGCACTTGACAGAGGCAGACTTGATGTCTTTCAGATGAATTATAGTGACAAAGTGAATTGAAAGACAGGTAAAGCAATCTCCCTGTTACAAAGGAACAGGCTGAGCTTTTCTATAGGTACTGGTTGTGGCACATATTGGAATAGCAAAGTGATCAGTCTGGCTTTCAGGCTGCTGAGAAGCAATTCCTGTCCCAAATGTTGTGTAATCAATGATAGTGCTATGCAGGTATGAGAGATGCTGCATAATTTAGATCTCAAGCTGTGGAAAGAAACAATGCAGGAAGGGCTGCTAAGGCTGACAGTGTCACCTGACTTAGCTGCAAGCTAAACACTGGAGAAGCAGGACCCTTGGGAGAACAAATCTCCCTCTACCTGTACAGAAGAAAACTTTCTTGCTTTCAGCTTTACCAGGTTTATACTACATATCTCAACTTTCAATGAGCTGGTATACAGCCAGTGCAACTTGGCTTTTCCTGTCATTCTTCTGCACTGATGTAAGGGATAACTGGGATTAGCTGAGCAATGTTTCTTAAGATAGAGTATTGCTTTTCTGTAATTTTCCTGTGACTTCATTGAATAAGCTGTATTATCTTAAAATTTTCAGGTAATGTCTTGCTTCTGGAAGGCAGAGAGAATTCAGAAAACCAAAAGCTGATGCTCATTGACTTTGAATACAGCAGCTATAATTACCGGTAAATCACTATTTTCTATTCAGCGGGAAGTGTGTGTTACTTTCTACATGATAACAGTGAGAGCAAGTGCTGCACTGCTGATTATCTGTCTATCCTAGTGAATTGTGTTCTGCTCTATTAGTGGTGGACAGCAAATGTAACCAGTCAAAACAGCTCTGGTCCCGATGGCGTCGAGTATAGGCATACAGCAGAGTCAAAGTTGTTGGAGCTCCTTGGTTGTCCAGACTCAGAGGGCCTGTTTATGCACAAATGGCTTCTTGCTTGCATGTCAAAATTTCTTTCTAGTGGGGAGACGAGGAGAATGGTAGGTTGTGTGTGTCCATATGTATGTAGGGCAGGTTTGCTTTGCATTTTTTTTCTTCAGTCCTTTCAAATGGCTTTCTCATCTGTTGAGATGAGAGTAATCCTAGGGTTTTCACTACATGGTTACACAAATGCTTTCTGTTATTACCTCAGTCATCTAGTACCTGTGTTTAAGGAGGATCTAAAAGTGTGTGGAGTCATTGGGATCATTAAACATTAGCATAGCTGGAACATAATGAAACCCTGAATTCCAATAATGTAAAAGTGGGATATGTTAAATACTTTGAGAATGACCTATTTGCCTGCAGTAATGCTAACATTAGAAATGTATCTGACTTTGTGCTGAGATGCAGTGCATACTCAAGTATTTTAACTGTCTCCATTGGTATAAAACTTGGTAGCAAAGTCTAGTATTTTTATGTAGCTAGTAGCTTTCATTCTTAATTGCCCATCTTTACTAATTGATTTTAATAACTTGTAAAAAAGTGGTATTCTAATCATCAATTCTCTACCTCCTTTAGCAAAACTGCAGTAAGTTCTAAGTAGCCTTGTGCTTTTAAACGTGATTTTAGGTTTGCTTAAGCAAAAACAGATTGCTATATGCAAATATTGAGGTACTCGGTCTTTATCTCTTTTTCAGAGGATTTGACATTGGAAATCACTTCTGTGAATGGATGTATGATTACACATATGAGAAGTACCCATTCTTCAAAGCTAGTGTTCTTAAATATCCTTCAAAGAAGCAACAGGTAGGCACATAAGACACAATTGATAAAATGTGAGTGCCCACAGTCTTCATATCTTAATTCTCTTTTCCAGTTCTGTTTTGGGCTTACTCTGTCCCAAGACCTTTCCTCCATGACTTCCTTAAATATAACACTTTCTGTAATCCTGACTACCTTTTGCTTTAAAAATCATAGAAACTTCATAATAGCTCTTCAGGATAGAATATTTACTATGCGCCATGTAGCTATCCACCACAAGTCCCGTAGTTGCAGACTGCAGGTGTGAAATTAGTTGGCAGTAGCAAAATGTCATCTGTTGTCCTAATATCGTGGCTTTTCTTAAACCAGGCTTCTGAGCAATTAGTAGAACCATCATTAATCTTAAACCTAACTCTAGCACTGTTGATGTTTGGAAAAAATAAATGACAACTTATTAAAAGGCCTGCCTAGTTCTGAAAGAAGCAAGTATGTTTTGAGACAGAGTTGTAACTCTGTTTACTTGCCTTCCAGCTTCATTTTATCTCCAGTTACTTGTCTGCATTCCATGATGGCTTTGAAAATCTGAGCAATGAAGAGAAGTCCAAACTAGAAGAAGAAGTGTTGGTAGAAGTTAACAGGTAACTTGTCTTTCACAACTGTATCTTGAAAGTTCCACTGTGACACCTATACTTGTATACCTCACTCGGTGGAGAAACTTCAGCCAAGAGGGATTCTAAGCTATTTATATGTGGTAAAGAAAAATCTGTCTGCTGTAATCTTTAGATACATCGTATACAGTATTAGTGGAGTAAACAAAATACTACTCCATGAGGAAGCTAATGGAATTGTTTTTACAATGTCATACTTGAAAAGGTGTGGACATCCCCAAACTAGGGAATGCTGTTCTAACAGGATATTGAAATAAGGTGTTGTGACTTAGCTGGGTATTTCAATAAACATAGCCTTGTAATTTCAGGTTTGCCCTTGCATCACACTTCTTCTGGGGTCTGTGGTCTATTATACAAGCAAAGATCTCATCCATTGAGTTTGGTTACCTGGTAAGTTATTTAATTGTAGTTTCATGTAACTAGAAATGTATACTCTATTAAAGTGACTTGTGGTACATTATCAGAAAGTAAATTAAATGGCTTCTCACAGCAACTAGTATATTCTGAGTGGAGTAAAACTTTTTAAAATCAATGTGTTAGTAGTTTGTGCTCTTTCCTTATGAATGTAAAGAACATCTAAGATCATAAACTTCAGAAATTCTTCCCATTGTTACATATGTGTCAGGCCTTACAGTGGGATGATGCCTTGCAGTGAAGTATTCTTCTGCAATAAGGGATCCCATGCAAGAGGGAAGCTAGCTTGCAGTAAGTGCGAATTTGGAAATTGAGTAGTCAAAGTGCACGTGTAACAACATGTTGATATTCAGTGTGCAACAATATCAATGCCAGGTAGCTTGTTGTGCTTGAGAAATGGATCAGTCTAACTCTTGATACATGTTTAGTGTACTGTAAAGTGATTATAACGTCCAGGTACGCTGAATATCCTGCAGGAAGTGTTGCAGAAGCCATCCTTTTTAGTGAAATCCTGACCTTTTTAGTTCCTGTTTTTTCTGACATGCTGGCAGCAGCTAATAGTGTTAGAGTTGAAATAAGATTGGAGGAAATTTTAAGAGGCCAGAACACCTCTGGAGAGATTATCCTTCCTAGATAGAGCTAATTAATGCATTGAGATGATGGATTAGGAAGGTAACACAGTTAATACCTTCATTATGCTTTCCCATCCCAAATAAGAAAACTCAGTAGTGTTTACTGTATTGAGTACTGAATGTCCCTTATTTCTCCAGGAATATGCATTATCCAGATTTGATGCATACTTTGATCAGAAGAGGAAGCTGAAGGTGTGAATGTGGGAGGAGTGGCCTGTTGGTTACTGTACGAAAAGGGCAGCTGGACAGAACTTACACTGTGCTTAGGCTACTGTATCTCTAATGAAGGTGTTGCTGAATTCCAGTTCCTTGGAACGCAGGTGTACAGTACTGAAGACTGTATAAAAATGACTTGTTTACAGTTTCGTAAATACTTGGAATGAGATTGGGAGGCAAAAGTAAAATACAACAGTGCAATATCTTTAAACCTTTTTGATCTAGAAGATATTTTATATTATGGGAGAAGCTTACAATTAAGTGTCAATACCACATGCATCAGAACAAACAGTGTTACTGTGAGTACATTTGGGGGGGGTGTTGGCATTATGATTTATGTTGTAAGCAGAACAGTTGTAAAAGATGATTCATTGTAGACACTGCCTCTTAATGAGAAGGAAAAGTGAAGGAGACAACTGTTAAACTGTGAAGTATGCTTAAAATCTTACTGTGAGATTAGGTTCAACATGCCCCATGAACACTATCTTCAAAGCTGCTGATCTGTTACACCACTTTAACCATAAAGCAACTAAACACATTGAAGCAGTATGCTTTAAAGTGTTATCTTACGTATACATGAATGTTTCTCTTAAGCTGGTGTGCCTGTGAAGTATGAATGAATTTTGAACTGGACATTCTGGAGGAGTTTGTCTTGAACTGTTCATTCCATGTCCTTCAAGAACATGCTTTAGCCTAGCCTGGTTGTCTCTTAAAATGCTGTGTCCTGCACAGGGGGTTCTGTGGGCTGGCAGCACTGGGAAGAGTGCCTTGGATTGCTCTAGCAACTCCCCAGATAACTGGATTGGGATTGACAATACTTGTAATTGGAGCCCATCTCTCTTTCTGTGTTGCCACAGTATATGGCTGTAAGAAATAGTGAAGCCAAAGACTGTGGAGAACACTTCAGGAAATTGCTGTTCTGCCTATCCAATGCTTACGTGGCTTGGGAGGTGCTTTTCTTGCACCTTCAATTTTCATCATGTTCCAGCAATCCAGTAAAGTGGAGCGTCTTGTGGGGAACAATAATGTGTATATTGAAACTTGAGTATAATCTGTGTACATGTCATCTAAAGATTTCTTTGGCTTTTTGGGAGCTTGTTTATTTTGAGTGTTATTTGTTTGTGCTTTCTAACACACTATTATAAATAATAAACTTCTAAGTCTACCCTTTTTCACTTGTATAGCAAATACTGTTTCAAGCAGCTGAAAAAATGTGCAGCATTTCATGTACTGTATAGCATAACTTGTAAAAGCTGTCATTTTATTCTCTAGTATAGAGAATCATTTTCCATACACTCAATTATTAATACTTTATAATAAATATAAAGCACTTAAGAATATCAGCTATGATGTTTTTAAGTCTTTGTTATATCTGCAGGATAAATAGATGCTGTTTCTGGCCTTAATCTATGCTGGAAGTACTTTCTTGCTTACTTTCAAAGGCAGACTAATTTAAGCTTTAGGCTCAATGCTGTGGGATATACCTTCTACTTAAATGTCTTTAGCGGTTTTTTGTATAACTGAATACTAATAGAAAGCATGAGGAAGAAAGGTGGTTACAGTAAGTGATGAAAAGTAGACTGAAGATCAGTTTATAAAGTCTATAGTTTTAGAGGTGGGAAAAGATTTAGGGTTAAGCACTTTACTGTATCTGTCCTGTTAACTACCCTAAAAACAAAGGTAAAAGTTAACCAGCATATATTGTGAGTTTTACTTGCACACCAGATGAAGTATTTGTAGTATGAATAGCCAGGTAACTTTTCTCTAGGCTGCTGAAGGCTTCATTTAACAGGTACTATTGCACACGGTAAACCCAGTGGGAAGGGCAGCGGTAATGAAAGGGGTGGAAACAAACAGTTTACAGTGATGCTTTGCAGCTAGCTGAAAAGAACTGACATGTAATAGGTGTCTTGATTCTGTAGGAAGCAGTGTTTTGTATTCCAAGGGTAAGTTCAAGTCCTCCAGAAGCCCATGGAGACTGTCCTCTGACTCATCCATTGTATTTTATGCTTCTCAGAACCAAAAAGAGGAGCTTCAGTGTCAGTAGCACTAACTGTAATAAACGGTTGCATCAGAGGTGAAGCCTTTTCTTAGAGTTGAGATGGCTCTTGTTAAATTCTGAGAGGAAACTAAACTATGAAGGTCCCTGGCAAGACTGCTTCAGGTAAGTCCCAGAACTGGAATTGTATGCCAGCATTATTACTGTGACTTCTGAGGGTAAGGGGAAGGAAAGGCCCTGAAGGAAAGCAAAGCATGCTGCATCTTGTGCCTTTTGTAATGTAAATTTGTTTTAAAGAGGGTGGAATTTCCTCAGGTGTTGTGTGGTAGGCCTAGTGGGGACACAGGTAAGTCAAAACTAATGAGCAGAGAGCAATGCTTAGGTTCTTTCTGGTATGGGGTTTTTTGTAGATTTGCCTATTAAAGGCATGTTCTTTAAGTTTTCTTTGAGACCTTGCAGTAGACAAACAGGAACTGGAACATAGTCTTCATTTACTCATAGTCACTGAATGTTAAAACTGATTTATAAGCTGACCAAGCAGCTATTTAAATGTATTGGCCCTTCTGTAATGGGATATTGTCTTGTGATGCCATATTCATAAGACTTAGTTTAAATGTAGTTAAACATTTCTTAATTCTTTAACTTCAAAATAGTTATGGTTAATCTGATTTGTTTTTCAAAAAGGCAGTTGAAAACTACTGATGAATCCTCCTTTCAGTTGATTTGTAAATACTTGCGCTTGAGCTCTTGAAACTGCTGGGTTTTATTACCATTTTGTGAATTCTCATCTTAGTGTCCACATTGCCTCACAAGTCACTGGTGAAAGGACCTGCTATTAATTGGTGAAAATGTGAGTTTTTGATATGAGTTAAAAAAAAAAAAACCACACAAGAAAACAACCTTTTACTTTTAAAGGAAGCTGTCACTTGTCTAGCTGGAAGCTGTCACTTGTCTAGCCGGACAGCTAGTCTCAGCTGCCACTTCGAGGTGATTCAGTGGGTAACAGAATAGTCTAGGGTGTACCCCCATCGTTCCTACAGCCATTTATATAAAGACAAAAATCTGAATGCTCAGGCTTGGGGGAAAAATGTCCCACTACAGCTCATTAAGGATCTAACTGCGCAAAATTCAGCCTGTGTGGTCTTAGGGCCATATTAGATGTACTGCCTTCTCTTTAACAGAAAAATAGGTATTTCTGGTCTGACCTAGATACAATCTGGTCATAAATTAAACATCTTTTATAGCGGTGATGCCACTAAATAGAATGAGACTATTATATTTTTGGAGTTGCTGTTCTCTTGATAATTGATAAGGGAGAAAGTTTATTTCCAGCCCTACCCTCAGGGAGCACACTCTGCAAGGTGCAGCCATGGTGAAAGGCAAGAGCAGCCTTTGCTCTCAGTGTAACGTGACTCCCGGTCTTTCCACCAAAGGCACAGAGTTATTTGCCATAGTGGGAAGAAGCTGAGATTACCAGTATTTTGACCAGTTACTTTGAGAACTGTGGTGGTTTTCCACTGCTACACTTCTTCACTTAAGGGTCAGAAGCTACCTTGGAAAATCCCTGTTCCCTAGCACTGAGGATCCTAACAGGAGAAATTCACCATGGCTGTTTGGCATTCCTCTTTGAAGTGGCTTTGAGGCATGTGAGGTTCTGAAAAGCAATTACCTGAAAATGTTACTTTGCAGATGAACTCCCTCCCTTATTCTGTATGTCTCAAAATCTGATAATATCAGTAAGAATTTCTGCTTTTTCCTCCCTGTTAACTTGGCTGAGGTTGCACAACAGCTCAAATGGAATGAGCTGGGTTTCACTCCTTCAGGTGGATGTAATTATTTATCCTAGCTGATTATGGCTGTAGAAACACCTCAAGGGCACTGGGGCTTGCAGCCATGTTGTCCAGGGACCTAATTTGTCCTGCAGTTCACTTACTAGACATGATGGGAAGGAAAGAACCTAGCTTAATTCTGCAAGAGTCTGTAGAACTGGGAACTAAAGAATGCATCGTCTGACTTGTGAATAGAGAAGGAGAAAGCAAATAAATTAATTCCCAGAATGAAGAAAATTGACTTTCCTTAGCCCAAGTGCCAGCACCTCTGAGCTTATGTACTCTTGCTTTACAACTGCAATGCTGTGGGTTCCTGAGGTTCAGCTGATGGGCGATGCTGTGTTAAATCACAGTGACTGAATCTGCTGATGCCTCAAGACACCAGTTTGTCTTCTCTGCAGATCACATCTTCAGCAAGTCATCGCAGCTTTTCAGGGTTAGTAAAATCACAAGTCCAGCAGCCAGAAGTCAACAGATGCTGGTGCGAGGAGCTGCCAGCGGCTGTTGGGCAGCACAGCACAGCCTTGCATTGTTTCAGTGGCTCACAGAAAAGCAGGTAGGTGGAAGAAGCGCTGTTTGCTGTGCCTTACAAAGACAGTAAGGCTTTTAAGAATTCAAATCCTCCCTTGAAAGATCTTGGGCGAGCTCCCTCAACATGCGGGCAGGATTGTCTTGATGCCAGCCTGGGTCCATGTGAAGCAGCAAATGGAGCATTTCACCGGAGATGAATAAATAGCCATAATGGTTCTGGACTGAAATAAAATACAGCATGTGCTTACAAGGCCCTGGCAGGGAGCAAAAAGGAGCTACTGTACTTGGTACCCAGGCAACAAAGCTGATCGCTAGCAAACAGGCTACTTGTTTTTTCCTAATGCAAAATTCACTTTTTATGGCTTTCATTTTCAAAGTATGCAGAGCTCTTACTGACTCAGCATTAAGTGCAATTGTATTATAATGTGCAAACAAAGCTCTCTGTGTGTGTATATATATATGATTTGTATTTACCAGTCTCATTAAATAAGGATCAGCCAATAAAGTCTGAATGCAGTCCAACCTGCCTTTCATGAATACACTGAACCCTGCCTTAGGAGAAAGTGTCCTGACAAGGAGTCTGTTTGAGTCTGAGTGGTGTAGCACTGAAGTGCTTGTCTGAGGAATGGTGCTAGAAAAGGCAGGAGGATAAGTGGAGGTGACAAGATTTGTTACAGGTCACAGGTGCTTTCTGGCAGAGCCAGGAACAGCACACAGCAGTTGAGTCCTGGTGCAGTGTGCTGGACTAAATATCTTCTCAGAAAGCCTTACAAATGCTGCCTGTGCTGCCAGTCCTAGGGAATGTTACTTTTATTCCTTGTGAATTCCTTGCAGAATTTAAATGGCCCACAGCAGAGCTCAGGAGTTCCGGCATCCTGTGAGGGCATCCATGAGAACCTTCCAGTTCCCACTGAGGCAGGAAAACAGAGCCAAAAGGTACAGCCTTGAACAGGGTTGAAATATTACCAGTTGCCTGTGTCCTGCCTTGGAGACAGATCTTCCCACCTAGCAGGACACTTAACCTCTGGTTGGGTAGAGAAAAAGCACTGCCTGCAATCATATCAAACACGTGCTGACTTCTGCTCTGGTGTTTGCCATCTGGAAACTCTCAGAGTTTCCCCTGCATGTGGGTTTTTCTCCCTGCCATTGCACTTCCTCCTACAGCCTGTGAGGAAGCTACCGTGCTATATTTGTCTTGACTATGTATACTGAAGGAAAGGGCACTGCAGTTTCTGTGTTAAAACCCCCTATCTTCCATGCTCTTCTGAACCTGTGTTCTCTCTTCTTGCTGCATCTCACTGAATCATGACACACTGGAAGTCAGCTGAGATTCTGGCTGTAGGAGCCTGCTGCAGATGTAAATAAAGAGAACGAAGAATGGAAAGGAGGAAGGAAGCCTGCTGTAATTACCTGACACAAAGACTATTAAATAATGCAATAATTTCCTCAGGAAGAGATTATAGAGAATTGTGTGTAATGTCTCAGGTCTGAAGGGCTTAAAAATTCACCTTAGAATGAAAGCCTAATTAGAAGGCTACAGCTGGAAAGAAAAATGGTTATTTCATAAACCCCTCAGGAGAGTTGTTTGGAAAAATACTGGTTTCTCTTTAAGAAAAAAATAAATTAAACCATTGATTTACATTGAATTATGTTTTAGATGAAGACCCAAGCCTCAAACTTCAGGTTTTTGAAATTCACTTTGAGGTCTTTTCATCACAGTTTGAAAGTGTGAACAACCTAAAGTAAAATGAAGGTTTTCCATAACCTCTTCATTTGCTTTTTTCCCTGACCTCACCCAACTAGTTTTTATTTTTTTATAAATTTTTTGCTAGGTTTATTTATAAATATGCAGGCTTTTATGAAATATTTTTATAAATAGGTATTTGTACACCTATATAAGTACTGAGTAACTGACAGGTAATGATGTTTCCCAAGGAGCAGGTGGATCTCATGGTTATGGTCCTTTCTACTCTTCAATTTAATCAAAAGAAGCCAAAATAAGAAATACTGAGTCATACCTAAGCATCAGTTGCCATGGCTGCATGCTCCAACTGCATTATATAAGAAACCACCATATGTATCACAATTTGTGTTTTCATTTCCCAAGAAAGTAAAGAAGACCCAAAAAGAGGAAGGGATGGAAAAGACAGACAAAACTGGAGACACTGTAAATAGCAGTTGTACAAGTGCCCCTGTTGCACGTGTTGCTGTTTCTCACTGGGCATCCTCAGGGCCTTGCTCTACCATGGCCCCTCCAGGCCACCACGGGTTGATGCTCAGCGCCGGAGCGACGTGGCAACACAGCAGTATGGACCTTCCAAGGAAGGGGCTCCCCCATCTCCAGCTCACGTTGCTTCTGCCTTTGCCTGACTGCTTCATGGCTTGCAGCCTCCCAGCCTTTGAGCTTTGCGCTGTGCAAGAGCTGGCAACAAAAGAGTGGTTTCCAATGAACCTGCGATGCTGGAGTGGGGATCTCGAGCAAAGATCCTCTAGGAAGGAATGCCCTGAGGAAGGGGACACCAGCATCCTTGCTGTCTTCAGACACCCAAACTAGGCTTCTTGCTTTCACTTGCTGCTAGATGTGGTAATACAGAATCCAGAAGAACTAATAAAAATATAGCCTCCCACTGAAATGTTTAACAGTTGCAAAGGGTTTATATCTGAGATCTCAGACTTCCTGGTAATGTTCCCTTTTTATCTTCACGTGTGGGAGAGACTTAAGTTTCAGAGTTCAACTATGAGTTGAAGTCTCTGGATATAGCTTTTTCAGTTAGACTCATCTCCACTTCCAGTACGGGTGTGTGTTGGGCAGCACGCTCATTTTAGCACCCCTGCCTTCAGCACAACAAGCAGGTTCACCCTGCCTTGAGTTCCTTACGCTCTTCTCATGTCAAGCCTAAGTCATCTCTGAACTGTGCAATGTGCCAGAAATCTTGACATGGATTTGACCAAGTCTGTAAGGTAATTACTTTCTGTTCTTACTGAATATTTTGCTCTAGGAGTAACCTTCGCTCCAGTGTACTTGTGTGTCATGGGTTCCTTCAGTGGTATAACAGTGTAAACCTGGCAACGTGCACACATGGAACTAGCTTTATTTTGGAAAGCTGCTAGTATTGTGTCACCATATAGTCTCTGGCAAAACTGAATGCTCGCAAGTACGAGCTTGCTGACCTCTGAGAAGTATAATGTGTTGATATGTTGGGCTCAAGATACCTGGCTAAAGTTGCAAAGGCACTGGGCAGGAGATGTAGGAAGCATGAGCTTTAAAAGCCTATCTCCAGTGAGTCAACAGAGCATAGAGATGATCCTGTGGATCTTGGTATGCTTCCAGGTGAAGCAGCAGTGGATGATGCTGCTTAAAGAAGCTATTTTAATAGCTGTAACTGGCGCTCACCAGAACCTGACCTGAGGGAGCAGGACTCAGGATCTAGTGGAGCTCAGTGTTCCTACTTGGTGTATCCCCTTGTTGTAGCTGGAGTTCAGTGGATCAATGGCTTATTTACACTTTTTTGTCCCAGAAATTGCAACATAGCTTTGCCTATCCTGACTCTGTTCCTTCCCCAGGGGAACCTTTGGGCTTAAGCTCTGCCTGCAGTTCCTGGCTGCTTTCAGGTCCCTGGGAGTGAATTCAGTGGTTTTCCCTGTGTCTTCCCTGAAGAACGAAGGGCTGAGCCACAGGAGCAGGCAGTTGACGTAAAGGCCAGCTGCCCTTTGTGTAGGACTTCTAACCCCACCACAGAAGATGAGGATGTCACTCAGAAGGGGAAAGGTTATTTTTATAGTGCTTTCTCCTCAAGCCCTAGCTAAATTACAGATTTCTTGGCTTAACCTTTACCTCCCACCAATACAGAGCAAAAGACTATATGCCAATCACTGCCGTTTCAATTAATGCATCCATATTTTTATTACATCAGGGTTTCTATGAAAACTGCAGGCACGGACCGAGATGCCGTTCAGTCCTGCCTCCTATTCCCTGGAGAAAGTTATTTGGATTCTGCATTAAGCTGTAGGGAAAGGACTGCACAAGCTCTGCAAACAGATGAGAAAAGACAGAGAACGTTTTTGGCCCAGTAACCCAAATCTGGTCTTCATTCAGCTCTGTGTGCCCGGCAATGGCTGCAGACTTTGCTTTCGTTTGGTGCCAGTTTTCTCCTCCTGCTGCTCCAAACCCTAGGAACTTTCAGTTGATGGCACCAGTTTGTTTGCAGAGCTGGCTCAATGTGTCCTGTTGTACACACATACATACACATTAAAAAAGCCCTCTCTTTCCAGGCCCTTCGGGTCCTGGATGTCCTTTTCAGCAACTGATTTTGGCTTCAGTATTTGAAAGCAAATATTCTGTGTGTGCAGGGAGAGAACGAGGGACCAGAGGGCAGGCTGTTTGTGGGGCATCTGATAAAGATGCTGGGCTGACAATGGGAGATGATCAGCCCCCAGGGCAGTGTCCTCGCAAGGCCAACCTCCAGCATGACTTCTGTGCTTCCACCTCTCACTGGCTCCCTTGTCCTCAGCCTTAAGAAAATCAAAGCAAACTCTGCCTTTCAGGGTCATCTTTATTTTGTTTGGTTAACAAGATGTAGCTAGCCAGCACTTGCACAAGGCCATCTGAACATTTGAATACATAAAAAATAGAAACAAATTAGCTTGGGGATGCCATGATTAAAAACTTGATGAGTTTTTGTGAGCCCAGTTGCTCAGTTTGGGGTTGACCTGAACCCTCCCTCCATGTAAAATCATGGTGAGGGCAGATCTGAAAACCACCTGAACTTGAGACCTGCTCATCAGTCTCTGGATGCTTTTGGTTAAAATGGGATGGTAAGAGGAATCTGGGTGAGCAACTTTTTTTTGGGGTAGTAAAGAGACCAAACCAAAGTCCTGATGGGATGGACATAGCGTCCAGTCCTGCCCTCGCTGCAGACCAGTAGCTTTGGGGAGAAAAACAGCTGCAGGCGATGAAAGCAACACACCGATGGGCTGCGAATGGTCCCTGCTCACAGCCCTCCAGGCACGCTGAGGCTGTGCGCATATCCCGATTGCCTTTAACAGTATCTCCATCTAAACCCCTGCTTTCTAAACTGCAGGGAAATGGCGTATTTTATAGTTAATGATTAAGATGTTCTTGTGGGAGCCGTGACTTTGCTTGGAGGCATTGGCTTGTTCATTAACACACGTTTAAAACCAGATGTCAAGGACATTCTCCAGAAGGCACCCGTTTAGTGTGGTTTTGACCCAAAACTATGTCTCTTTTTCTCTTAGGGGAGGAATATTTTCACTTCCCATGAGTGAGAATAGCAAGTTTGCAGATTGCGTGCTGAGGGTGTTTTCTCAAAATCCCACAATCTTTTGCATCACTTAGGAAAATGGCCACATTAGGGACAGGTTGGTACAACACAGGGCTCTGGAAGAGACTGGGATGGTGAGAGGGACCATCTCAAAAAAGTCAGCCCCAAGCACCCACGAGTCCCCATACAGAAAGCATTAAAAAAAAAACAAACGCAAAAAGGTACCATTTCCCCTTTAAACAACCTGGAGACTGGGATGAAAGAGCCTAATCTTAGGTAAACGAAGTGAAACTATTACCTCAATTGGGCAACAAGCAGTCTGGGACACCAGCAGCATAGTTATCTCTAAAAACTTAAGTAAAGGTCTTTATATAGCTGGGCGTGTGAGGCTGACTGGGATGCCGCTGGGGCTTGCATTTCCAACGCAAACTAGTTTAACCAGTGTCCCCATCACCAAGCCTCTTGAGCGATGGGGGAGTGTGAAGCATGTGGCAGATCAGCTCTAGGCTGAGCTGAATCTCATCTGGAGCAGGTCTAAGTCAGTCAGTTCTTGAGCAGAGACTTCAGCTGTGTGGTGGTGAGCATCAAGTGTTTCTACAGAGTAAAACGTATTTTACAAAAGGGTATTTGACAACCAGTGGTGATTTGAGCAGACTACTAGATAGTCTGAATTTGGCATCTGGTCAGCTGGATTTTATTTTGGTTTGTGTTTTAGAAACTCCTTAGGCATGGAAGGGCTTTTGAAACATTTCTCCATTATCCAAATGCTTCTGGAAAGCAATTTTTCTGTTTTGATGATGTCTTCTGGGGAGCATGTTTTCCCATTTCATTCCTGGTTAGGGGGAAAAGGTGAAGCCTTTCTCTTTGTTTTTAAAAACTGGGAGTTGTGGTGATAGGAAAGATGATGTGATTTTATAAAATATTGTAAAGGGAGAAAAAGAAAAGAAGTCTGGCCCTGACCAGAAGGGAGCCAAAACCATTACCTAATGGGTTTCCTTGGCAGCCTGTGTGAAATTAGAGGGTGAATTTAGGACTAACCTTGGAGCAACGTTGTCAAAATGGATGCTGGGAAGGTCAGAATGGAGTTAGAGACCGAGATCTCCCTTTCCTAGAGGGAGTTTCCTAGGGAGGATTTGTTGGAAGGGGAAATCCAGAAGAAATGACATTGCTCTGTCTCTTTGAAGGCTTTCTGCTGCCCAGGCTCTGGATGGCTGCTGTGCTGCTGAACAGTGGTACAAACACAGAACCACTGTGTTGGTTTTTTTTTTTTTTTTTAATTTACAAGCAAAGATTTATTCTAGTTAAAAAGCTCATGGTACTATTAAGCGAATGCTCTGGAATATGTCCCACTGGCTAATTGGTCTTTGAGCCACAGGGATTGGGGTTTTGGACTAGCTGCTCTCTCAAAGTATTTCACACTCTTGGGCTGGAGGGGTCTGCTTCCCATCCACAGCTGTTCTATAGCATGAACCCTGTGTACACACGGGGCACGCTGCAGTCTGTACCAGCTGAATTCATTCCAGGGCTACTCTTATCAATACCTCTTAATGCTCACTTAAATGTATTTTTCCAGCTGTCAGTCTTACTTAACTAAAAAAAAAAGTGTTAGATTGCTGCCCTTGGAGATAAGGCTCCCAGAAATATTTGCAGGCTTCTTTTGAGTGAGAATATGAGAAATTCAACATGCATTAGGGTTGCTGAGCTGGGGTGGGGGAGATTGAATCCAGCGGGAGCCCCGTGCCCAGCAGTGTATACTGTGTGCAGAAAAGGTGCAAGCCACCCCACGGAGCTCTGCCCATGTAACCCAAACCTGTCCCATGGATAAGAAACTCAGTTGTCATTCAGTTCACAAAATTGGCTAAATTTGGTGCTTTTCCCCTCTGTACTCGCTCTGCCCATGGTGTTGCTGTGGCGAGGGCAGAGCTGCTATTTTTGGCTCACAGTGCTGTAATTGTCTGGAGATCACAAGGGGCTGTCCCCAAGCCAGCGCTCTGCTTTGAAGTTAGACGCTGGGTTATCTTCCCAGAGCGTCAGGGCCGGAGCCCCAGCCAGCTCCGTGGTGTCTCTCTAGGCCTCCCTTTATGGACTAGGAAGTCTCTATACTATTAAAATGACATTACAAAAATAGGCTGCCTGGACCACAGATGTCTTTTGTGTCTGTGCCGGATGCTTAAAAATGAGAGTTGTGGGGTTCGGATGCCCAAACTTGCCACTCCGGTGAGGCTTGAGTTTTCTGGGGTGTAGTCAGTCTTTGGGGGAAATTAGGTGCCTGTAAGATGTCAGATTGGGTCTTCAACTGCTGGGGCACCAAAAAGCATGCAGCAGGTTTAATTTTTTCTCTGTCTCTTGCACAGCTGTGTTTGGATGGCAAAACCATCCCTATAGGACCAGGGCTGGCTCCAGGAGAGGGCAACAGAAGGCTTCATTCCCAAAGCTCTTTGGGCCATGGGCTGAGTGAAACAGTGTCTTTATTTCTCTTCAAAGAACAAATTGAAGTCCCTGCTTGGCCAGATCACTGGTACCTGAAGGAGTCCTTTCCCTGGAGTCTCATTTGGCTCACCATAACATTTCCTCCTTTTGCTTATACCGCTTCTTCCTCTCCCCGCCTCATCCCCCACACATGCACCTTGTTTCCAGCGTAGTTCTTCCTGCCACGTCATTATCCCCGTTGCCACCGCAGTGAGATATTGCTCAAGCCAGACGTTGGATGGTGTCTGTATTCGGGTCAGGAATTCCTCCCCTCCGGCTGGAGGATATGTTGTGTTTGTTGTCCGACCTCCTCTGTGCTCCCTGCAGCCAGAAAGTGCCAAGTAGTGAGGGCTGGAGGGGTGCCAGCGGTCACGGGGGCCTGGGCTTCCCCTGCGCCGGTCAGAAAAGGAAGCTGCTGGGAGTGGGCATGAGATCCTTGCGCCTGCTGGGACCAAAAGCCAGGCTCAGCTCGCAGGGGGATGCTGCTGAGGCACCAGCAGATTCTCGGCAGGGAAAAGCTGAGCTTCAGCTCTCATCAGCTTTCACGCTGTCGGGTATGCAGGGAGATGGGGCTACAGACAAAGCAAGGTGGATCAAATACATTGCCTTTGGCCCCTGCACCAAATCCCAGAGGCGTAAGAAACTCAGACTTCTGTTTCTCCAAAGGATGCAATTGCCTTTTATCCTCCCTCCCAACCTCCTGTTTTTTTAACAAAAAACTCATTTTAACCCAGGATTGCAAACATTATGCTACTACCAGGTAGCAACCTTCATCTTCTCATTTCTGCCACAGCCACGAGGTGGTTAGACAAGACGGTCTCCTAACAGGCTCCTAGAAATGGCTTGTGGGGTTCAGCTGCACTCCCACATGGAGTAAAGCCTCTCTCCGTGACTAACGAGCAAAACCAGGGCTCTGCAGGTTTAAATTCTCTTACTTCTTTTATAACAGGCTTTCTGTGTGATTTCGGTCAGTGTGCCCTTATCTCTTGCATGAGATAATATTCGCCTCCCAGCTAGTTTGTTGGAAAAGTTAAATCAGTCCTGAAGCCACTTAGATTCTGAGGTGATGAGAGCCTTGGAAAAGGCGATGAGTGGTGTGTGGGAAGTGGATGCTTATCTAGAGCCAAGCAGACCTTGGAGGCTCAAGGGTCAGGCTGATGCTGCTGTTCTGCTCTCGCAGGGCACCGACTGCTTCTCCTTTGGATGGCTGTTGTCTTGGTGATGCTGCCGTGGGCCCTCCAAGAGCTGACACAGTGACACAGAGATGCCACCTGGTCCCCTGCTGGCTCCCTGCAGTTTATTTTTTTAAGCACATATTTGCATTTTGTTTATGTGGGGTAAATACAGGGGAAGGAAGCACAATTTCTGACTGCTGGCTGTTGGTACAACCCCCTGCTTTGCTTGCCTGGATGGGAGCCATGGATCGCCACTGCCTGATGGAGCTGGACGAGGACCATAGGCAGTGGTGTGACATCAGATGAGGAAGCAGTCACGGAGCTGGCCCAAGCATACACTATTCCTGTCCTTGCAAGCACAGAAAAATCCTAAAATACACGGAGGAGCTCCCGGAGCGATCATATCCCAGTGCGGAGCTTGTGAGTGATATATGGGGGCACGTGGCTGGGTATGGGCAGGCACGGCCAGGGGCACTTTCTGACTTGCTGCTTTTGACCTCCTAATGGATGCGATGGTTTAATCTTGCTCTGGGACTACGGTTTGGGTGGGAGGTGTTGCACAGCATCAGATCCTGCATGCTGGAGGCAAGGTTTGGGCAAGATCCTTGGGACTTCTTCCTTGGGGCTCCATTCGTGTCACTGGGGAGGGTCGGCGTGGGCAGCAGCTTCTGTCCAAGGTCATCGCGAACACTCCCAACGAGGGATTGTTCTTATCAGAACAGCTTTGGCCGTGCCAGATTAGGAACAATCACACGCTTGTTTTTTCCACAGAAGCCGTGGCTACTGGTTTTACTAGCAGCAGCCACTAGAATGCAGGGAGGGGAGGAAGGAGGGGGGAAAGGCAGGTGGGCTGTTTCGCCTCACCAGCAAACCCAGCTGCATCAGAGCATCATCACGATAACACTCAATCAATCACTAGGATTAGCATCATCCTAGATTTGATTTTTCCAGTCAACAGCGAGGGAGAGGCACCATCCCGATCTGGCTTGGCCCTCAGGAGGTTTGAACGGCTCCTGAAGATGCCTACCCCTGCCAGAGGGGGTAGCTCGGGGTCTGGAAGCAGGCAAGCAGGGTGAGTGTCAGCATTTTTGGCTCTTTCCCATGACAGCCAGTCACAAATTGGCACTTTGCAAGATCGCCACTCCCCCCCAGCAGCTGCCACTGTCCCCAAGGACACAGCTGCACAGGCCAGGAGGAGCGGACCCCAGGAGGGCCAGCTGGGGGGGCACAGGCAGGGAGCACTGCCACCAGCCTGGCTGCTGCAGGCAGGGGAAAAAAGGCTCACGTTTGGGTGAGCTTTTGGGTGGTTTTTGCTCACCCAAAGGGCCCATGTGGGGTGTGAGGAGCACCGTCGGGAATGACTTTGGGGTCTTGGTGGGACAGCATAAGAGGGCTGGCAAAGGTCCAGCAGTGCCAGGAGCATGGGAATGGCAGGGGAGATGCCGGGGCTTGATGCATGGTTCATGTTCGCAGCAGGTCCCTTTTGTCTCTTGCTTTCAACTGGGGAGACATGTCTGGGGAGTGGGACTTGCACTGCATGAAGACTGGGCCAGCAGGGAAGGGGAGAGGCAGGCATCCGCTCCCTCCCTTGCTGCAGAAAGCAGGTACTTAGAGAGGAGGAAGGAGGGAAGGGTGGACATGGGAGGTTTGCCAGGCACCAAAGCAGCTAGGAGCTCCTGGAGAGGAGACACATGGCATGTGAGGGCAGATTAACAAGCTGAGCTGATCAGAGGCTGCTCAGCGCCGTACACATGTGCCCGGGGCTGGCTGCCAGCACCTCTGAAATGATTTTTGCCTGGCCAGAGGCTGTTCAATGGGGGCAAATTCATGATCATCTGACTTTTTGCTCCCACCAGCCAAGCCTTGGTTGCAGACTATCCTGGCTGGGACCAAGACTTGGACGCCAGAGCTATCAAAGCGTTCAGCAGCCTAGCCTGACTGCCTTCAGAGTCCTTCCCACTAGCTGAATGGCAGCATAGCACTGAAAACTGTGGCTTAGGCGACTTGAAACTAAATGCTGAACTGGTTGGGCCTCAAAATTTGTCTCCAGAGCTGAATCTGAGATCTGCCATAGTCTGGGGAGGTCTAACATGTCCGGCTCTTGAGTGTAGACCAAACGGGACCTGAGTACTTTGGTGTCCAGGTGTGCTTGAACTGGATATGTTCCTTTAAGTCCATTTACATGGTGTTTTGCTAGGGCTACCCAAACACTAATTAAAGAAGGTGCCTCCAGGCCTGTTTATAACAGAAAAGCAAAGCGCGTGACACTGTTGTCCTGCAGGCACTACAGGAGCTACGCACAGCGGGGAGGACCACATCCTGATTCCCCATCTGCCTCCTCCCACTCCATCGTGCAATGCAAGTGAGCTGCAGCTCTGTGCCTGCAACCATGTGCTTGACATGGCTGTCCTCAAGTGCAAACTCCTCTGGGCTCAAGGAGAGAAATGTCTCTTCTTCAGCCCCTCCACCCCAGCCATGTGTAGGGGAGAGCTTGTCTTCGTTGCAGTGCATGATGCCCCAGTGATGCTGGGGGATGCTGCTGGTCCCAGGCTGAACTTGCACCGGGCCCTCTGGGCTGGATCCTGTGCTGCAGTAAACCCACCTTGATGCAAATCTAATGGTGCCTGCACGAGACCCTGGCACTACAAAGCCGGGAGAGGAGTTCAGAAGAGGAAGTGCAGACCCTGGCAAAACTAAGGAATAATCCCAGGTAATTAAGACCTCTCACTGAAGCCACACAGATAAAATGCAAGGGCCTTTGCATTTCTGTTCTGTCCTGGTGCCGCCTTCGGGCTGTTCCCAGTCACTGCGTGTTTCCTAGGACTCTCTGGTGAGTCACCGAAACTTCTTCTGCTACCTCAGTAAGGCATTCTGCTTTACAATCCCAAGAACACCATCGCCTGTAGTTACTACAGGTAGACAGGAGAACCTGTGTAAAGACTTGAGCCTGCAGTTAACTTTCAGAGCTACCCCAGGCACACCCAAACCACTCGAACACAGCCAACAACCAGGACAAGCAATTGCATGGAAATGCATCTTGAACTCATGTTAATAGCTCCAAACCTAAAGTTGCCGGATGCTAATTAGAGAACCTTTGAGAGTTTGAGGATTAAAATTATCTTAATAGTTTAACTGTATAAACACACTGACTCATTATATTGAGGGTGGAATAACCATGTCCTGAGCAGTGTGTTTACCTGTAAGCCAGAGGCTGGCTTCTTCTCCATGTTTGCGTTGAGCTGGGGAAATCTGCCTGAGAAGGAAATGAACGTTATGGCTCTGTGGTTTGATAGCACTTTGCTCTAGTGATATTTTTCTGGTAGGATTTGCAGAGCTATTTGCCCACCTGTCTGTACTCCTATATATATTTATTTATTTAAATATTTTGTACTTGTTTATTAATATATAATATATATATTTGTATATAAATACTATGTATTTATTTATAAGCCACTTTTTTTCTTCCTCAACTCAGCATTGCTTGGCTCCATCTGGAGTCAGACCTGTTGCCCACGTGCTCTCAAGCAAAGGCAGCACAGCGAAGGGCCTGATCGACTTCAAGTGAAATTCAATATACAGTGTTTGGGAGAGGAAAATTGTCCACTGCAGAAGACATGAGTGAGTGGCACGTCCCCAAAGAGACCAGAGAAAGCCTCTGCCCCAGGTGCGGTAGCAGTCAGGGCAACAGGTGTCCTGTGTCAGGAAAGGGATGCTGCTGCTGCTGTGTCTGGACAACTTTGGAGATCAAAGCCTGGAAGGCCCGAAGATGGTCATAAATGAAAGGAAGGAAATCCCAAAGCCAATCAAACCACACTTGGCCTTTGCAGGGAGGAGAGGACAGAGGATGACAAAAACAGCGACTCCATTCTGTTATCTCCTTGCAGCTCTGCGATGCTGCTTACCTGGAGAGGTTCCACCACCCAGGAGCCACCATCCTGTCCACCTCCTGCAAGCACCCCTGCATGGTCATCCACTCCCACCGCCCACCACTTTGCACCTTGGATAGTTGAATACTGGCCTCTCTGGGACCTCATCCCAAGTTGAATATCGCTGCCAGCCTGCAGTGCATCACAGCCTTCCTCCAGTCTTCCTCCTCCAAGCTTCATCCTTCCTGCCTTCACAGAACCATGGAGTCAGATCTGTGTTGCAACCCAAAACATTTTGTAGGGCAAGCAAACCCAAGAGAAGCTGTGCAACAGTGGAGATGACTGCAGGAGCACCCATTTCAACACCAGCACCTCTTCCTCCCTCCCCTTTTCTACTGGCCTCCTTTCACTTGCTTCCCACACCAACATAAGCCTTTGTGACCTAAATAACTTTTTTTTTTTGGTCGTACTCTACGCAAAACCCATCTACGCACTTAACAGATTTCTCAGAAGGTGAGACCTTACATGTCTTGTGATGGGGGCAGGATTTTTAAGCAGTGCCACTAAGAAAAAATATAAAACAAAGGAAAACTGGAGTTCCAATTCACACCTGCCTGCAGGCGAGGCAGAGGATGGCTCTTATGTGAGGGAATTTGCCACTTTGAAAGCCTGGGAAATCTATCAGAAGACATGCTGGGAGTATAGGAAATGACAAATGGGTGTCTCTTATCAGACCAGGACAGGGAGACAGGTGAAAGGAAATTTTAAGCTGTGAAAAATCTTTTTTTCTTTAATTTATTTTCCCCTTCAACATGCAATGAACATGCCCCAGGAATTCCCAAAGGCCAAAATACATCAAGACTCAGAAAAAGACTAAATCGATATGGACAGCAAGAATATCCAGATTCATTAGAATTAATGACAGTAAAAATGTCAGCAGGTATATTAAACACCCTGCTTCAGGGTGCAGAAAACACTTGAGTCATTAGATCCAGCTGGAGTGGGGAGGAGGAAGGTGGGGAGGCAGCTCCAGCTCCAGCCCTTCTCCAGCCTCCATCAGAGGTTCCTGCTGCAGAAGGATGATGTGAGGTGGGCAGAGGGCTGATGTGTCTCGCTTTGGTGTTCCCTGTGTTTGGACATGGAGCCAGGGCAGAGCCCTGCAGCCATGGTCACCCTGGCAGTGCTGCCAGGTGCTTGCCCTTCCAGTGCAGCAGCCACCCCCCCAGGTGCAGGGAGCAGCATCCTTCCCTGGAGAGAGAGGTCTCTTCCCAAGCTGCACGAGAAGTTGCCTCTGCACGGAGGTCAGAGATGACACATCACCCTCGTGCCTGCAGTGTTGGGAGAGGTGTTCGTGTTCAGTTTTGGGATGGCTGTGCTGCCAATGAAAGCCTCTGGCTGGCGTCTCCGAGTAGAGATGGGTGGTACTTTCCCATTAGCAACTCGTCCTGGGCAAGCACAGTGGTGCTCACGTTGACAGTTTCGCTCCAATAGCCCCAGGGCCTCTGTTTTCACTCTTTCCGTAACAAACTTGGAAGTCCTAATAAGCCAAGCCTGGGAGGCTACCAGGAAAAAAAATGGTGACAGCTTTCTGAGGTGCTGGAGAGGATCTCAATACAAATTCAAGCTCCCAGCTACAATTCTCATTTGAGCTTAGACAATCAATTAACCTTTTAGTGCTTTTCTATCTTATAAATAGGATCATTGACTCCTCCTCCTTCCCATCCCTTTTTCCTCTTGTTTATTCATAGTGAGCACTTCAGGGCAGGCTCTATTTCCTTTCGTAGGTACAAACCTTCTCCAGCTCAAGGTGCTGCTGAAACCCTGCTGCTATTGTAAAGATGACATGGGCTCAGCAAAGATGAAAACCCCTTTCCCTACCAGGAGCAGCAGCAAAGAGTGGGAGAAAGCCAGAAAAATTATTACCTCTGTTCGTGTCTTAGGGAACAAGAATTTCAGGCTCTGACCCATCTTTTTTTTAGATATACCCACTGTGAGTGCTGCCTTGGCTTGTCTTTGTGAAAGAAAACCTGGCCCGATTCACCCCGTGCAACTGTTGCAGAAACCTCCCCTCTAAAGGAGGATGCCATTTAGCTACAAGCTGCTGCATGGACTCTATCGTGAGGTCCCAGTGGTCAGCTGCTTTGCTTGCTCTTCTCTTCCCCAGGGCAGCCTGTGCAGTGAGATGCCTGGGGTCTGAGTCCACTTCATAAATGGAGACCAGGACCATGCAGCCCCATGCTGGAGGCTCAGGCATGTGGAAGAGGGAAGTCTGGTTGAAGATGACGAGCGCTGTATGGGCCTGTGGCCTGGACTTCTGGTGCTTTTTTTCTGTGGCATCTGCAGGAAACATCTATCCTCACATATGCATCTGGGATGGGGAAGAGAAAGGAGAAATGAAACATTGGGGTATCTATCTCTGTCCCAGAGCTGGGCATTTCAAATGTAGACATAATATTGCATAAGATAGTCATGCTGGAAAAGGGCTGTGTGTTGATTAGAGCTGAATATTTCAACTGTTCAGGCTGGATCCCACATCTCTCAAAGCTGGTAACAAAGCTTATGCTGGCCTCAATAGTGCTGGAAATCAGACAACTTGGCCAAGGCAATTGCATGGTACATAGCTAGCAGGACCTAGTAGGACCTCACCTCCTATAATAGTAGAGCATGATTTAACAAGGACTACCTCAGAGTAGTCTCCGTAGTTGTGGAACGAGTTAGTAGAAACAGTGATGGAGGAAAGGATTTACTCCTATTAGCCCTGTGCTTATGCTAAATCCAACACCTGCAGCAAAGCTCAGAAACAAACAACAGAGAGGAGCCTTTGCAATTGCTTTGCTTGTATTTAATTAGCAAAATGGAAAACAGTGGCTTTAGAGGTACAGACAAGAAGATCTTTTGAGCACTTATGGCTGTGGGAAGAGTTCAGCACAGGAGAGACCAGCTCAAGAATTCAGTCTGCTGTGTTTCTCCCAATCCCAAGGGGAAACCTTGGACATACAACTAAGAGAGAGAGCAGGACATAAAGTGAGGCAAGCAAAGGGGTGCCTAGCTTCTCTCTGTTTACATGCTGAGCACTACAGAAGGAAAATGGCCAGATCTTCCCCTCCCTCCATTCCTTCAACTAGCTGGATGGTGCAGGGGAGAAACCCACATAAGATGAGGGTCCAAAATTTGAAGTGTTGTTGTGTTGTGCATCAAATGTTGGGTTACAGGAGAAAAAGGTGTCTCTACCTCAGCCTTCTCAGGGTAGGGAGCTGTCTACAGCTTATCTGCAATGCAGAGCATCTCTAAGGCTGCGCTCAAGTGTCTGTGGCCTCAGAGGGCCATCTTCTCAGCAGAGACTGAAGGATGATAGTGATGCTCTGGTTACATCCCCAAGGAGCACTGTAGCATCTCTGCACTGCCCCCACCCCAGGGCATCCTCAAGAGGAAAAACAAATTGGCTCTACACTGAGGGCAACAGGGCTGTGATGAAGTTTGGTCTTCAGGTCTCTGCAGGGCAGAGAAATGGGATTCAAGTCCTGTGATAGAGGGGAGAGGAGTGGAAGGCATTGCCTGAGGGAAGTAGCTGGGCATTTCATTAGTGTGATGAGCCAAAAAAAGCAGCTCCCATGTCAAAACCCATGGGATCTAACATCATCGTGGCAGCTTTCTTGTGAGCAGCAGATGGAGGCAGCAAGGTCAATGCTACTAAGGGAAGGTGATTCTTCACAGAAGTGTAGTTTGGTGTGGAAGTCCCTGCCACAGGGCGCTGTGGATGCTAAATGTTAGCATGGGCTCAAGGGGAGACTGAAGGAGTGCGGGGAGGAGAAATTCTAAATACACAGAAGCCAACCCCAGCTCAGGAAATCTCTAAGCCATGAATTGGAAGAGGCAGGGTGAGTACAGAGGGGGAGTATCACTTAACGCCTGTCTTCTTTCCGTACTACTTAGTCCTCTGTCAGAGACAGTCACTAGGCTAAACAGACTTGTGGTCTTGTGGCAGTGGTTGTTGGGGTGCAATGGGCATGCAAGTGACCTTTCTCTCCAACACCTCCCCATCCCTCTGGGTGCGTAAGATAAAGGTAGTAGGCAGCAGGCAGCAGAATAAAGACTGGAGCAGCGACAACAGCAGATATACAACCCTTACTCTTACCTGCAGTGCTTCAAGGGGATGTAGTTTTTGCCTTGAGCAGTCCAACCTCTATCCTCTGAGAGATGGGAAGCCGCTTCAGCGACACAAGCACATCTCCCACAATGTCCTGTGAAATGTCCTGAGCAGACAGCCAGTACAACAACCTCTGCAGCCACCAAGGCCACACATCAACCTTCCTGCAGCTCATGAGTGTGCTCTTGGGGCCTCAGCAGCAGAGACTGAAGGGCCACCACAGCATGCTGGCCATATCTTGCTCTTCAGTGTTTTTCTTGAGACTGAATTTTAGCTTTTTAACTTTTTAATAATTGCCAGCATCTGCTCTTTATTTGTTCAGCATGGCAGTTTCCCTTTCTCTTAGGGAGGAATGGAAGAGTCCCTGTTCTTCTGTGTCTGGATAACCTGGATGTAAGGGTGTCTTCTGAGTTTTGAGTCCAGTGAGACATGACTGCATGAGGTAGTATGGTACAGACTACATCCACATGCATCTGTGCTAATTTTACGGTACTAAAGTACTAATTCTTATGGCACCATGGTATTTTTTTTTCTGGAGGGCCACAGGAAGCCCCACAGGCTGTAGACTTTGCCATGTTAGGGTACTATGAGAGCTAGGTCCGAAATTAAATTCATGTTGCTCACATTTTACATCAACTTCCCATGTATAAGGAATGAATAGATGTTTCTTACAAACAGTTAATTGTTCAGGTTGCTGGACTAGAGATGGCACTTGTTCTCTGTTATAAAATGCACTACTGTCATTAGCAACCACTTAAAATACACCTCTAACATTTTTAATTGCTATTAATTCCTTATTGGAACCCATCACATGTCTTCATTTTGGGCCATCAGTCTCTTTAAACAAACCAAATGGCCACCAGTGTAATGCATAGTGAACTCTTAGAAGATGCTGCAACATAAGCTTGGTCATCAATATGCCTTCATCCTTCCCTGGAGATCTCACCTTTAAGATGCAATTTCAAACTCCATCCCTGTTAAAGCCCTGTCTTCCTGCAGATCCTACCTGAGAAGTGTGCTGGGAGCAGAAGGGATCTGCTATCATGAATATCACACAGATGGTCCCCAAGGATGCAGGTTGGGGATTTTTCATTAATAAAATGAAGGGATGGCTGTATTGACATGCAGCTCCCTGGCCACTGTGTGGACACACGGGGCAAGGCCATGTGATGGAGTCATCACCTTTGTAGTCTTCTGCAGCAATTCACACAAAACCAAGCTTTGGGAGGCCTTTAGCTCACTCAGGGTGACCCTGACTTCCCCCAGCACAGCATTTCTGGAGAATTTGTCAAACCGTTGAACCGGTGGGAGAGAGGGAAAAAGCATGTCCATGGGGGTGAGGTGCAGGATGGAGCTGTGCCACAAGTGCATCCACATGGACCACAACTGAACCTCATTCAAGGGGAGCTACCTGTCTTTAGGGCCTGTTTTCATACATTTCCATTCTCACCCATGAGTTTTTGGGGGAGTCAGGATTGGGCTGTCGTGATAGCAGAGGCCCATGCCAAGGAGTAAAATTCAGATGCTTTCTTTCAGTGGTATCACCTGAAAAAACTCTTATGCTATGCTTCCACCTCTGCTAACACCCTACTGCTCTTGGACATCTGTCTGCTGGAACATCAAGCAGCATTACCTTGCCCTGTACCCTTTCTCAGACCAGCATCAACAGGCTGTGTGAAGACCATGGTCCCTCTGATCTTGCTGAGTCCTGCCCTTCCTTCGTGCAAGATTTGCTCCTTTCCAGGGCTGGCCAGAGGAGCAGGCGAGCGCTGTAATCCCCTTGCACAAGGGCATGTCCTCTGCCAGCTGCCCACACTTGCTTCATGGTAGCTTGGGGCTGTCACTGCACGTGCTCACACATGGCTTCAGTCCTCTCTTTGTGTCCCCACTCCACAGCTGTTTCTACAGCATGTGGCTCTCCAGCATGCGGCCATTTCCCACGTCTGGTCTAAGCTCCCTGGCTTTGCTGCTTGCTACCACAGGAAACCTTAATGGCCAAATCAAAGGGGCTTTGAAGTAATGTGCAACTGGACACTTGTCAAGGAACATGAGATCTGTAGCAACACATGGGAATCACCATTCAGGTTCAGACATACAAGCCATCTAGTCCACTGATGTCTTTTGAAATAGCAATTGCTGGCTGCTCCTGGGAGGGAGCAAAACCTGCCAGAGACCATTAAAGGATTATGTGCCCCCGGGAAAACCATCTGTCCCTCATTGCTTACACCTCTAGCTAACACCTCACATCCTGTGAGTTTGTACCAACTCTGCAGTACTGGTTTGCCTTTATCCTGCTGCTAGTGCAACTCCAGATTTCTGGGTGATCCACTTCCCTCTGCCTCCAGCGGAGCTCCTGGGCACCATGGTATAATGTGGCAAGGGATTCAAAGTACAAAGACTTCAGCTTCATGTCCTTTCTTACTGCTGGCTCATGGTCTGCAGATCATTCACAGGGAACAGTTGGTTGGAAAATGACCTGTCTGCTGTGGATTTCACCAGTAATGTCTTCACTGCCGTCCCCTCAGCACACATTTCAAATCCATCCCAGTCCAGAGGATGTCTCACAGCTATCTATTGCCAAGGCATGGTGTACATTTAAAATCCCTGGGCATTCACAGGTGCATCTGCAGTGTTACATCTGCAGCTAGACCCAAACCAGCTCTAAATGAGGCAAGTCAGAAGCAGCCAAGCAAGAGTAACAACGAGTCAGGGAAAAGAGGCTAACAGTAGTTGTAGGCTGTTTCTGCTCACCACGTTATCTCCACTAGAGAGATATCTCTATCTGTCTCCACTCTGCTTTCCTTGCACTGTATGATATCCCTCAATTAACTCACTGCAGTGCCATGCACTTAGCCCAGGCCTCAGTTTCTGTGCTGCATCCTGCTGCAGGACTGTACAATCCAAGCACATTTCCACAGGGAACACCTGTGGCAAAGGATGGGAGAACACAGAGCACCAGGAAACACAGATTTCAGGGAAATCAAATCCCCCCCCTACATAAATACTGCAGAGCCCAAAAATAAAATGTCCAAGAAATTAGTAGGGCACCCCTTTGAAAGCTAAAGTGTTTTAGGGGTTCTAGGCTTTCTGACCCTTCTGGCTGCTGCTGATGGTAATTGGCAATCTTGGTCTTATTCGTGTTGCCAAAGGCCAACCTCCTGGCTGGCTGTACTCTGAGAGGATCTGGTGACTAATCCCCTCTATGTTCCTCGGAGGGGTAAGAGAAGGAGATACCTCCAGAAGCCATCACACATTTCTTCTCTGGTCAAGGCACCCTTTTTTATGTCTACTGAGCTAGCACCCGTTCTCACCTCCAGCTTTAGGGTGCTCTTCTGCACCTTGGCATCCTGCAGGGAGTAGACAAAGTGGTCCCCAAAGGCTGGCCTGCTGCAGTTCTTCACCACCTGGCTTTGCTGCTCCTGGACCACACACTGGAGCCTGGTGATGTGGGACAGGACCTGCCTCAGCAGTCAGACCCAGATGGCGGACTAAGCACACTCACAGCTAGGCAGCCCCCAAACCTCCAGGCCAGTCAAAAGCAGCTCACATCGCTCTCTGCAGTAGAGGAGGGAGAACTTCAGTGTTCCCTGGGAGCGGGGCAGGAGTCCCAAATTGCTGCTCATGCTGCTGAGGTCCGCAGTCCTGCTGGAGGAGGAGATGAGGCAGGTGCACAGCTCATCCGGCTCAGTTCATAACACCTCCACCTAAGGAAAATGAGGACAAGAGGAAAAGAGAGAGATGGGTCTTTTATAGTCTGGTAGTGTTGAACCTCCCTCCTGTTCCTACAATGGTAGGAAGAGAAGTAGGTGTGTTTAGACCTCGTGCCTTTGCAGTAGAGGCAGGGGACCTGTGAGGGCTTGTGTGGTACTGCCAGCACCCTGCACATTCCCCTCTCCTGGCAGGTTGGCCCTCTGGCATAGTGCAAGCATCTAGTCATGGTTCAGATCATGGGGAGGAAAGAGCTGGAAAGAGCCTGGCCTTGCTCTGGAGCCGTGTGTAAGCTCAGGCTGGACAGTGAGTGAAATGCACAGCAGAACCCAACAGCTGTGTTGCAACAGGGAGAGCAAGCACACCAAAGCAGCTGCTTTCCTCGCCCTGAGTCATGCAGGATGGGCTCTCTTTCAGCCTTTTCCCCCCTTTCACTGCGCTTTTCTTCCTGGCATTGGCTCTTCTCTTAATCAGAAAGGAGCAGCTGCAACCCGCTAATAGCCATTTTGTACTTAGCAGCTGCCGGTGGTATTTTGGTGCTGGCTCCTCTCTCCTGTTGCTGAGCCGGCTCTCACCCCCGCCACGGTGCTGCACAGCAGGGCTGCGTGCCTGGGCTTCTGCCTCTTGCAGTGAGCCCTGGCCAGCTGCAGGAAGGTCACCAGGAACTTGAGGAATTCATTTTACTGGAAACCACGTCCAGTAACAGAGACACAGGCTGGAATTGGAGAAGAAATTGGGTCTCTTCGGTCATGGGGGAGGGAGAGGGGGTGGGAAAGATTTGCAATTGCTTCTTTTGCAGTAAAAATTTGAGAGACAGATAACGGAGAAGCAAGTAGAAGTCAAACTTTTGCTCAAGCGAGAGGACAGTTTTTGCAACATTTTCCCAAGGAATTGCTCTGCCAGTGTTTTCACTTCCCTCAGCAGTGGACTTCATAAACTCTGCAACTCTCCGTAACGCACCTGGAAACAGGCACAAAGGTCCCTATTGCACACTGTGATACCTTTCTATCTGCTGTGTTTTGCTTCCAGCCTGAAGAGCTGAAGCATCCAAGCAGCCCTATTTATGAGAGATCAAAATCTGAATTTGCCATCCAGAACTTACCCAGGCTACTTCTAGTACACTCTGGGAGGCTGAGGGGCAATGGAGGATGGGAACTGAGCGCACAGGTGCTGTGGGCAGGCTGCAATGCCTGTAAAATCACAGCAGTGGGGCTGGCTGCTGACCCGATGCATCAGTGCTTTGCTCCCCCCTTCCCTGTTGTGTGTCTCTGCGACTGTCTAGTCCTGCCAGGGAAACAGGGATGAGTGGATGTCTGGCCCTGATGCACACGTGGCCCTGTTACCACACATGAAGAGCTTCTGTTTAAGTGGAAGAGCAATATTTTATTTTATATAAATATATTCTATTCTATTCTATGCTATCCTATTCTATTCTACTTTGCTTCTCCCTCCATTCTGTTCAGCCAGAAAGTCTCTCTCTTTGTATGTTTTCTTGCCACATGTTTTTGGGTCTTGTTTTCTACCGGACTGTCAGTCAGTTCATTGCTTGACCCCCTGGGGTTTCTGAAAATGAGGACGGCTCTTGACTTTGCCCTAGCATCGGTGTCCTTGCCTTGATATCTGCATTGCTCTGCTTAGTGGTGTCATGCAGAAGAGGTGGCGTTTTCTTCCCCCAAATGCCGTTCTCTGCTTTTATCCTAACCCAGCCTTCGCTGTGGCATATCTTCTCTGTGGGAATAAAGAAAAGCTGAGTAAGTGCTATCCAGCTTGGAGATGATGACATTTGGCGATGATGCCGAGAGCCATGGAGTGGGATTTTTATTTGGTAGTTTGTGAAAGCCTTTAGAGAGCCCAAAGTTTAAAAACCCCTGAGGATCCTGTCTCTGGAAAGCAGAACATTTAGATAGGGTCCCCCAAAAATTAGTGCAGTGGATGAAGACATTGCTGCCACACGGTCTTTCTTACACTTACATTTGTTTTAGTTCATGCATAGCCCTGTCATGGAGGGAAAGGTTAGTCCAGCTGGGAAAGATCCCAGTTCAGTGGGAAGTGTTTCTTCCCCCAACACCTGGGGCACGGGTAGGAGGACAGTGGATCCTATGTCCTCGCTCAACCTCTCTTCCTGCAGGGACAGTGTTGTCACCAGCAAGACCTTGTTAGTGGGACCTGATGAAGGGTCCAGTGTTAACATGCCATCATACTGGCACTGACTACCTGGTGTGAATACCATATGGTTTAGACTTTCTAGGACAGTCTTGCAACCTGCTTACGATAAAAATGCACCTTGGAGCAGTCTAGAAAGCTGTGCTCAGATGGCACTCTGGACTGATGCTTCTGGATGAGAGAAGTGGGGCGAGCCATGGTCATGGCTTGTGACCTTGCACAGCTGAGAAGGGAAGAGGAGGAAGAAGCATCTGGGAGAGACAATTTATTTTATTTTATTTTATTTTATTGCATTGCATTGCATTGCATTGCATTTTTTCTTTTGTAAAAGCCATCCAAGCAGAGTGGGGTTGCTGAGGCTGGGTGACAGGGGGCTGGGAAGAACTGCAGACAGTGAGGAAGAGTTGGTGAGCCTGGCATCACCTGGGGCATGAGATAACAGTTGGGTTGGAGAGGACAGAGGAAGTCATGCTTACGTGTCTGGCCCAGTGAAGAAGCAGCTGGCTTGTAGCAAGGCTACAACAACTGTATGGGCAGGACGCGCTTGTGGGATCCTGTAATGCGTGCCTTGTTTCTTCCTCTTGCAGGTAACAACCAGGGGAGGTGACCCGCCCCAGTTTCCTACCTCTTGTCATCTTGCACACAGAGCCACCTTCATTTTAACAAGAGGAACCTGCTCCCTTACCTATCTCGAATCAGGTAATGGAGATCTTGGACATGCAGCTTGCCACAGAGTGACTATGACAGAAATGGTGGCAGCTGGAAGCCTAAAATCTGAGGACATTGCTCAGCTCCTGTGGTGTTTGGTCCAGGGTGGAAAATGCTTGTTCAGAAGAAAGGGTAGCAGAAACACAGGCTCCTGGTGGCTGCTGAGCACTGTTGCCCAATACTTACTTTTTCCAGGCCTGTTGCATTTCTGGAGCTGACACACCTGGCAAGTTAAGATGGTCGGGGCCACCAGGAGCAAGAGGATGGCTAATGCAAAGATCCCATACTTCCAGGTATTGGAAAAGGCCATCTGTAAGCTGTGCAAGTCGAGCATGACAGACCTCTTCTGTATCATGTCTTGCTCCTCCGAGAGAGAGAGAAGGAAGGGCTCAGCATTGCTAGTATTGCCTCTCCATGTTGTATGAGCCAAGCAGGAAAAGGTCTGTATACACAGACCAACTGCAGCTCAGACCCACACATACAGAATTAGTCTTCTTGCTCTCACAGGGACTTGTCAGTAATGTCATTTACCTTTGCTTGTGCTCACAGGATCAGTACCACATTATCACAGATCTGTTCTCATCATTGCCACACAGACAGGCATCTGCTGGATTGCCCTGCTTTTGTCCAGAGCAATTCACAAAGCAGCTTATGGTCTTCCCAGATGAAAGGCCACTAGAAATGTGATGCACTTGTGATTTTCCCACAATTTTTTTTTTTACTTCCTTGATCTCCATATATCACTGTTTCACAACTGCTGGCTGCCTCCTGGTTACTTGCCCTTCTGCTTATTGCCTTCTGACGATGCCTGACAGCAGATGCTTGGGGACAGTATAAGACTGGGGTAAACACCCGATGATACTTCCCCCCAAAACGTTCCTTCAGCCTCCTGCAGTATGCAGCTAAGGGCCCTACTTGCTTCTGATAAGCCTCAGTGGATTTTTTTTATTTCAATTCATTAATCCAATTTCCACCTTAAGCTGTGTCAGATGCTAGCTTCCACAGTATCCTCTACCAAGAAGTTCTCCCACCCAACACAAGAACTATCGCCTTTAGTTAGCTGACTTCTCACATGATGGTTTAATTTGTTGCCTAGATCCTGAAGTCAAAAGAAAACAGCAGAGAGTCATTCTCTGTTCACTCTCTCCAGACACTCCTGATGTCAGACCTGTCTCCTATCCCTCGGCCACCAGGCTGGGTAGTCCTAGCTCAGCCAGTCATTCCTCCTACAGAAGTTGCTCCAGATCTCTTCCCAACTTTGTTCCTTTTCCCTGAGCCTTATCCTGTTCTTCCTTGTGACCATGAGATTGTACTACCAAGGGCCAAGTCTGTCTGGCTTGTTGGGTTTAATCCAAAGAAAACCCTTTGCGGGATTATGGGATCGGCACCTGATTGGCTGGGTTGCTGTGATGGCATTGGCATTTGGGAGTTCACTAGCTTGACTTGCTTACTGTGCTGATGAGAAATGTGTGGGCCAGTAGTCATGAAACTGTTGGCTTAGCAGGCAGCTTCATCAGAAAAGATTTTGGTGCCTTCCTTTCAGCTGTGGCTGCAGTAAATGATAGCCACTCATTTGCAGACCTGTTCAGGCAGCAAGACACTTGCGGAGCTATAGTTTGTAGAGCAACTCTGGGAGGTCTAAGGCAGGCAAAGGAGACACTGGGAAAAGGAGGAGAGACAGGGAGAAGCAGGACTGAGGTGCCCACTTGTTGATCTGTTGGGCAGGTGTGAGAGCCTGATGGGTCTCTGTAACAGGAGACAAGGTCTCTGTAAATTTGGAGAAAGGGACCTGGAGAGTTTGTCATCTGCCCCTGTAAGGAACCTGACAATCCTAGGAAGAAGCAGCGGCTTAGCCTGAGCTTCCATCTGTGTTGCTTTGCTCCAAGATGAATGGCAGTCTGTTGGACTATGGCTCAGCATAGCCTTTCACCCTTGCTTAGCCTGAGTAATCAAAACGAGGCCTGGAGGAAGGGATTTGCCCAGTGCCCTCAAGATAAGGATCCATTAAGAGCTCTATCACTCTTTTCAGGAGAGGACTGAATCCAACTGGAAAGGAGAAGGTACAGGGAGCTCATGTATGAGCAGCCCTTCCTGTTCATGCCTTTACACCCGCTCACAATAAAGCTCTGGTAGGGAATAGCACTTGCTGTCTTTCTTTTTGATTGCTTAAGGTGAGATTAAAACACTAATCTTGCCAGGGGAGCAAATATTTTACCCACCTCTAGCAAACAAGAGCAGCCAAGAAACAGTGACCAGATAAGAGCTGTTCCAAGAAATTGATGCTCATTTATGCATCCCAAAACAAGCTTTAAAGCAGAAATCAGTTTAGTCAAACTTCCTGCACAGAAGCCCTGAATATTCATGATTTCTTCACCTCAGGACAAGTTGATGTTCATATCAGGTATTTCCTTCTATGATTTCTCATCCCTGACTGTATTATCTGTACCTTTGGTGCAGAACCCCATGCAACTGCTGCCACGCTGCTAAACATACCACCAGCAATCACTGCTGGACATGAAGCAATAGCAAAGAACAGAAGGTGACTGGCAGAAATATCCTTCTGTGGGTGAGACCTAAATCTCAGTCTAAATAAACACTTCCCAGTAATTTGCTTCCTGAAAAAAAAAATGGAACTAAGAGGAGCCTTTAAAACTGCCCAAGAAATTTAACTCACTACTAACCTGCAACAAGATACTGTCTTTAGACTAGCAAAGCTTCTCCCTAGGAGGTGGCCTTACAACACCACCTCCTCCTGTGCTGACGAGTCCTCACGCTTGTGCTTATGAATCCGAGCCTCTTTCCACTAGCAGGCTTAGCAGATCCCCAAAACCTCCAGGCAAAGAACACATAGCCAGGTTTTGCCCGTGGATAAAAGTGCCCATAATGACTCTCTGCAGGTACAAAGCCACCGGTACAGATGGCTGCCCAAAGCCTCACACATCAGTGATCCTTGGGCATGCTCTCAGCTCACACAACAGGGAGGTTGAAGTATTGGATGTCTGTCTCAGGGAAGGGAAACAGTAACCGAGCCGAGGGTACCATTGCATCAGCGAGGGGAACAGCACATTTCTGCTGGTGCAGAGTGGGTTCTCATCAGGATGGGGGGATTTTGGAGAATCTGTGAGCTAAGGACACCTTGGCATTACCAACTAGACCCTGACATCCTCCTGCGATAACATCCTGAAGGCAGAGGAGTCTTTCCTGCTCCCTTGTAAGGGCATGAGTGAGCAAGGGAGGGACAGGAGACCCGTGCACTGACTGGCTTGTCCTAGAAAAGCCTCCTAATGCTGTTAACCATCACTGAGTTCTCTGTGTGGGCAGTGGAAACTCACATTTTTCAAACTTGTTGACTGGCTGTCATTCACCTGAGAGAAGTTACTTTAAAGAACATGCATCCGAATTACATAGCAGATATTTAAATAAGAGCACACACTGCAGTTGAATGCCTCTGTAACCATCATGCCTAGCCCAGCACTCATGGTTAAAGTCAGCTTCCCCTTGCAATAGGTCTGGTATAAAGAAAGCTGCTGCCCCAGCATCGCTAAGCAAGCCAGACTGCACTAATATGAGCAACTTCTCTGCCATCACACAAAACAGGGGCAGGACAGGCTTGACACTGCACATGCATCTCCCTGTCCTCCCCATGGCCCCATCACCTGAACTGGGCTGTCACTTACACCCTGTCCTGTGAATGACAGCCTACAGCAGACCAGGCACTCCTGCACACGTACATTTGCAACTCTGCCAGTAACAGGAAACATCTCACCCTTCTCCTCTTTTCCCCAGCCCCCCTCCAAAAGCTCTGCAGCCCCATGAGAGTCATCCCCAGAAGGTGCTTGGCTTCCCTACTGGAGCACCAACAGCCTTGCCAGGGTCCTGCAGGCTGGGGACATCATTGTATTTCCCTGCAAAACCAAGAGGTCCCCTTCCAGTTCCAGGTGCCTAACTCAACACTGGGCAACTTAAACAAAAATCATACCTTCAGAAATAATGTAAAAGCAGATCCTTGGGAGCCCTCTGAGAGCGTATGCATGCCACACTGCCACCAACATGGTAAGAGATTGGTTTGCTGTACTAGAAGTTACCAACCTGCTCAGTGAGGTGGGAGCCAATATTGACAAAGCCCACCCAGAACAGGGTGTACCTGGGCAACAATGTGGTGGAGAGGCTGCTGCTTAATTAACACCAGCAAAACTGCAGAGGGCTGGTGTTTTGGGTGCCTGCTTGGAAAATCCGTCTGTCAGGGTCACAATGAGAGCTGCTCCATACCGACCTCCCTTGCAGCTCCCAGGAGAGGCCCAGCAGGCAGGAAGAAGAAAGGCCGAGCTTCTAGATGCTTGTAAGAGAGCATTTAGAACCCCTTGCTGCTCTTGGTGAAACCAATCCATATTGGTCTGTGAAGTCCTCCCAGCTCTGCAAGCCCATAAAAAGCATAGGATAAATGAGTGGGCTAAGAGTACGCACTTTTCATCTGCTTTTGCTATGCAGTTGTTTTCACTCTTCTTTCTCTATCCAAAGCAATAGGATCTGTAATTTTTTGACAAGTATGTCCTGTGGATGTTGGGGCTGGGGCTGCTGCAGCTGGATGCCAGCAGTGAATGGGAAGTCTTTGCACACACTACTGGAGCTAGTTCCATAATCTCAGCTGTGCCAATACCATCCCATACCCTTCCAGGGCTGCCAGGCATAAAATGCAGGAGCCTAAAGGTGCTAGGTGCCTAAAGGCAATGAGCCATCTGAAAAGCAGGAGTGGTTCTCTCTTTCAGAAGATGATGCTAAGTTACAGGGAGATTACAGGGCCAAGAACTGCGGAGGGAGGTGAAAAAGGAGGTAGAACACCATCCTCCAGGGCCTTCCTTCCTCCCTCATCTGGTTTTCACTCCTTACCCCACCTGGGCTTCGATGATTTTCCCTGAGAAGCCTTGGATCAGTCCCATTCTGTCTCTCCAGCCTCGGGAGATCTGCTTGCTCTCTATCAAGCCA
The DNA here is from genome assembly GCA_020745775.1 of Theristicus caerulescens. Classification (NCBI taxonomy): domain Eukaryota; kingdom Metazoa; phylum Chordata; class Aves; order Pelecaniformes; family Threskiornithidae; genus Theristicus; species Theristicus caerulescens. Next base: position 21,001,434 of record CM036564.1, on the reverse strand, counting down.
TCCAAATCCAGATGGATTTCTTCCCCAGAGCATTCATTAACTGACTCTAACCCACCTCATTGGGATTATAGCTGTCTTTGATCCTGCTGTAGTCAGGAGACATGGCTGCATGCCGTGTAGCATGTCTAATTTAGATTTGCTTTGCATGCTGTGGCACAGAAGGGGGAATAGATCCCCTGGGAGCCTGCTGTGAAGAAAGCAGCAGCTCCCCACTGCAGTCAGGGATGAACAAACCAGTCTTTTTTTCCCTCTTTGTGGGTGATGCCATGGAGAAAACTCTTTAGTGTTTTATATTCTAATTATCTCAAAGTGCAGCCTCACTACTTGATTTGCGGTTACTGCACATTAGAGATGAGCTGATGCATCTAACCCAGCTACAAGGAGCTCAATTAGCTAAGCTACACCTAGAAGTCATGGCAGGCAGGCAATGTTTCCTTGACAATTACAATATGGCCTGGGGAGTATTTCTGTACCCAGAAGCAGAGGTGCTTTAATCATCTGCAAAGCATAATTAGGGTCTGAACTAAGCATTTAAGTGAAGTGTGAAGCAAGGCAAAACCAATATGTACGGTGTAGAAAAGTAAGTTAGGGTGGGAAATGCTGGCTTTGCAGGATACTTTGGGTCTGTGCACTGTCCTGATGACACGTTGTGGTTCTTGGGATCTGGTAGTTACCAGTGAGATAGGAAACAGCGAGCAGCACTGGAGGATTTGCATGGGTTGCTTGTAGGGTGCATATGCAAACAACAGCTGTGCTGGTGCTTTATTTCCCTCTGCAGATATTATGGGCTGCTGTGTGCCAGCCTGACAGGCAGGCAGCCTTTCTTAGGACTTTTTTTGAGTGTCTGCACTGGAACATCTTCAAGGGCTTGGGAAATTGCCAACAATTCACCTCTCCCACTGCATACCTGCCTTTAATTGCAAACGAGATAGGCCATGACACAATATTGGCTGGTTAAAGTTTCCATCCCCCCAGCTACACGGTCCTGAATCCCATGTGCCACTGATTTGGCCTCTAGCTTGGAAAGGCTTATCATCCGTGCAGGCATCTGACCCAGCGTGTTTCTTCCTCCTGCCGGGGGCTGCATTTCCTCCCTTGGTGGATGCAGCTGGCTTTAGCTGAGAGAGGCAAGACTAACCTCACATATTCATAATGCTGGCAATTTCTAAGTCCTTGCCAACCTGGTAATGCGTTTGACTGGCTAGCATTTACAGTGTGGGTGCCAGATGAGTGGGAGAAGCGAGGAAGGAGGGGGCTGTGATGCTGTGCCCCAGGAGGAGAAATGCAAGATGTCCGTGGTTCATTTGCAGCTGTGAGCAGGGAAATAGGTAAAGTAAGTCAAAACTTTTCTTGCCTTATGGGGAGAGGGACTTTCCCCCTTAGTTTTTTGGGGTTTTTTTTTGTCAGTGTGTGTTTTCCCCATTGGTAAATGAGATGAAATGGAAAGGAGGTGCTGGGGAGGAAGGGCTGACTGAGGAACTAAGCACACAGAAAGAAAGAGATATGTTGGAAATTATAATGTAAAATCATAATTTTCTGTGCAAAAGGGGAATTCAGGCAAGAAGTAACTCCCTTTCAGGCTATTTTAGTAGAGGATTGGGAGTGACTCAGATGGCAAGCACTGTTTTCAAAGAAAGTGGGGTGCTGTGGTTAACTCTTCAAGCACAGTTGGCTTGATTTCCCCTTTCAGATTCAACTGGAGCACTGAAATTGCTGTTCGCATCTGTATTATTTGGAGCTGGTGCCTGGGGCCTTGCTGTGCTGGAGCTCCTTCCCAAAAAGCCCAGGCAGCAAGAGAGCAGTCAGGGATGCCAGGGCAGCCTTGACATGATGCTCTTCCAAAGCAAATAGCAGAGTTTGTTGGGGTATAACTTGTTTGCATGGCCAGTAATGTTTGCTTAACTGCTTCTGGCAACCTTAACTAGAACACTGTGACCTCCCTGCTTGAGATCATATGCTGTGATGAGTCAAAAATTAAGTTTATTGCAGAATCCTAAACTCCTAGCAGAAACCTGAAGTTTTAACACACTCTAAACCACTGTAGCTGTTACTGAGATCTAAAATACAAACCTGCTCTCTCTGGATTTAAGTTCTCTGCTATTCGATCTCAAGGGACATGTTTTTTAAGCTTCTAGTATTTGCTTAAAACTGAAAGTCATACCTGGATTTCTTAACCTTCTATTTTGGCTGCATAATTCTATCTTTAAGCTTCATTATACTAGGTGATACTCAAGCTTTGTTAGTAGAAAGTCAGTATTTGCAAACCACTGGTACAGTGGGTCGAACCATTTGCCCTGACTGAGAACCAGAATGTGACTGCGACATCCCAGGAGCTGCTGAGTGCTCCAGCTGTGAACTTGGTATGAGCAAGGCTTTGACTGCCAGCCTAATATCTAGTCCACATGAAAGGTTTGTGACTCAAATACTGCCTACTCCTTTTAGCTTAAAGTGGTAAAGACCCACATGTCTAAAATGCAGGAGCAAATTTCTCTTTCAACTCTCCCAAGTTCACAGTTATGACAAAGTTTGTCAGGAAAGTGAGTTGGACCAACTAACAGATGAATAAAAACAGATGAGTTTTAGGAATACAAATCCTTGCTTGAGTCTCATTTATGACCACAAGTGCCTCTTGCTACAGTGGCTTGCTCCTGGATCCCAGGATTTATATCTGGCTTTCAGAGCCAAGCACAAGACTTCACATTGTCCTAAAGCACAGCACATGGTCAGAGTGCACAGGTTCCTCCCCATCCTGGGTGGCCCTGCAGAGCTCTGCTGGGCTGGCCTGGCCTGAGGTGCTCCAAGGTCATTGAGATGGCAAATATGGCTCCTGTGGTTTTTCTTGCTGAAGCTGGTAACTGGACAAGTGGTATGTGCTGCAGAGACCTTTCCAAACCCTGTCTGCATTTTTGCAGGGAATGTAAAACCACCCCAGGAACCAAGGCAGGTGTGGGGTTTATCCCCAGGTAGGAGTGCGCTGCCAGAGGCTGAATGCCTATGGTGGGGCCATGGTGGTCTGTCTCAGTGCTCCTCGGCCTGCAGCCGGGGAAGAAGAGGCATTTTCCAGGCATGGCAGCACCAGGGGCCAGCAGCAGTGGTGTCCTGCACTGCAGTGCGAGGGGAGAGTGCCACCCCCTGGGTAGCCAGCACAGGGGATGCTGCGGGGAACACGGCCTGCCAATGCGCAGGTGCTGGCTGCGGGCAAGTTTGGCCCAGGTTTGACTTTGGTTGACGCAATCCTCAGCCCATCCTGCCGGCTAGATGGGGCCAAGGGAGGATTTGCCTGCAAACTATCTCACCTTCAACCTGCCTGACCACAACCTGCTTTGGGAGCAGCCCAGGAGCACCTCCACTTCCCTCTCAGACATCCTCTTCTACTCACCACACCAGGCACTCTCAGAAATCCACTTCTAGTATTTGCTTAATTTTTTGAGTGCTGTCTTTACACCCAGCCAGATGCCTGACTTTGTGGCTCCCCCTACATGTGCTCTTGCCCCTCTTCAGCCCTTTCTTCTCCCTCAGCTTGAAGTGAGCCTGTGCATGCCAAGTCCAGGAGAGATCATGAATGCGAAAAGCCTATTTAAGAGCCCCTCAGGATGGGTAGGTTTCTAAACACAAGAACTGCTTCTGCCCTGGACAGGGAAACCCAAATAGCTCTTGAAGCAAAAAGGAGTGGTTTTTTAGCATTTTGGGCAGCCTCGAGAGAGATGTGTTGAGGAAAAAACAAATTCTATCCTTCCCACCTGCCTGAAGGCACAAGTAAGCTACTTCTTGGGCACCATTTGAGATTTGTGAAGGCTACTGTAGAAACTATACTTAGGTCAAAGCTTTCCTTAAGTCAAAGAAAAGCCAGTTACAGCCTCTACAGCATGAACTGTGAGCATCACAAGCCAAAGCCTGGAGGACACCTTTAACTTGGGTGCCCAGGCAGGATTTGCAAGTGAACAAAACACCAAGTGACTGCTCTAGGAAGAGAGATGTTGGGGAATGGATTTTTTTTCAGCATGCGTCCTGCAAGGCCACTCCAGGGTGACACCAGGTTTGTCTCCTACATTTTTAAAGCTACATTTGTACTTCAGTGTTTCCAGTGTGCAACAGCTGCATTTTCCCTTGGAACAAGGTTTATTGAAACTCTGACTGGGCAAGAAAACCCAGTCAGTGTCCCCTGAAACCAGGGGAATGTCTTCTAGGCTTGCTGTCCACCTAAGGCTTTGACTAAGATCTTCTCCTGACATGCTTCAAGCTAGGAACTTACCAAAAGCAAACATGTAAAACAAAGTATTAGTAGTGTTGTAGTTCAGAAGTGATGGATTGGTCTTAAAGGAGAAATATACAGATTTATCTTATTTTTCTTTTTGTAAGTAGAAAAACGAAGCATTTAATTATTTGCAAAGACTTTAATAAAGTTCCTGTAGAACCACTCTTGCCAGACCAAACTATCAAACCATTTAATCATTTCCCATACTAACAGAAATGTACACATCTTTTGTTTGTAGGGAAATCACTTTTCAAGGGACACCAATTTTGAAGTTACGCAGCTGAACAGCTGCTCATTTCTTTTTTCTCTAGTGCCTTGGCCACCACTGCTTTTCCAAGAACTCTTCTAGGGAAAGGCAGGGGAGAGCTCCATTTTAGATTAAAAAAACATTTGTTTTTTTGGAGAGCCTTCCCCAGAGACCTGGCAAAAGCACCACCCAGTAATAATACAGTAGGTAGTTCTCCTCCTGTCTTTGGAAAGGAGCTCTCTTTAAAGCCTGACTAATGCATTAGAAGGGATTATAGGATTAAAGAGCTCCTAAGGGGTAGAGACCCACTTCTAGAAGATGCCCAGTAATTGTTTATTTCAAGGATAGTAATGCTGCAGTGAAAATGTACAATGCTTTCGTGAGCCTCAGAGTTAGTACATCCAGAGATGCACAGAAGGTTGATCAGCTCCCCGGACACCCACTCAGGGAATCCACAAATGTTTTTGGTACAAGCAAATTCTCTATTAAGTTAATTAGCTTTATGTATGAAAAAGTTCAGATTAAGAAGAGGACGTTGCTTTGACGTTGCTCTGCAGGCAGTCACCTCTCATGAAATGATCTTCACTTCAGGCTTGGACTCTTCCAGGGCTCTCAGTTCATCATCCACTTCAGAACTCCAGAAAATGTCATACAAACTACACCAAACAAAAAAGCAAGCTGGTTTAGTGAGCATCCTCCCATTGAGGAAAGAGAAAGACACACAAATGATCGGTTGGAGAGTCTGGCCCAACAGCCATAAACATGCCTTACAACATAGGACCCTATTACTCCCTCCCCAGCACCACCTTCTCCTTGTTCTTGGGCCTTATGGACCAAAGCAGATCAAGGCACTGTGGTCACATCACTTGGAAAGGACAAGGAGCGTTTTGCAAAATACAGATGGCGTTTCACCCCCAGTTGCCCTCAGGTGCAATTCCCAGAGAACCTGTGCTCACAGCCCCCTCCCCGCAGCCCCCAGCTCGCTGGAGCTCACCACCTGCCAGGGGGAACACAAGCAGGACCACAAACATCTCTCACATTAACTGCTGCATGTTGCAGCTGGGATTCCTCAAGGCTTCACAGATCTTCCTGATGCCATCATCTTCCAGAGAGTTGTAGCTCAGGTCCAGCTCAGTAAGGCACTGCTTGGTAGCCATGACGGTGGCAAGGGTTGCACAGCAGGCTGCTGTGAGATCGCAGTTACCCAGCCTGCAGGGAGAGGATGGAGAGGCCAGTGCAGTGAGCGATGGCTCTAGAGACCAGCCCACCAGCCCATACTGGGGCAGCAGGTGCAGACATCCCTAGCACAGACCAGAGATCCCTGTTAGGCTGGCATCTCTGAGACATCAGCAGGGGCTGGTCTGTGGTCTTCTCACAGAGACAGCCATCCTCATGGTGACTGCTGAACACCTAAAAGTCCTCCCTAAAGCTTAAGGGTGTGTGGCTACAGAGGGAGAAAGAACCCTAAGAAGATATTCTCAACTTCAACATCATGCATAATCTTCTCTTTGATTTAAACTGATCATAAATCATCTCTAAAGTTTCTTACTTGAGACTTGCAAACATCTCTCAAAAAGGGCAACTGAGGCCTCTCAGCTGAGAGCCAAGTGGCTTTAACTGGTCAGAAAACATATCTTTCTGGGCAGAGACTTCAAGTCTTACTGATGTCTCCCACGACTCATCTGCTCAACTCACTCACTGTGAGTCTTGGGCATCGGAGCACAGCTCTGGCTTCTGTCAAATTGCATGGAAGAGACAAGTACGGTGCCCTGAGCATCACACAGGCCATACCCACACCAGTCCAGAGCTTAGTGCCCTCCTGGGAAGAGGAACAGGCAGATGGGGAAGGTGAGTCCCACTACAGGGCTGGAAGTGATGCTCCAGCTGGCCTCCTGCTCCTACTGGCGAGGGTGGACCAGCACTTGTGCTGGCACCCATAGAGACTATGGAAAGCAGAAGGCAACTGGTGAATTCAGGCAGGCTTTGCACTGCGACTGGCAGGCATGGGAATTAACGCACCAGACCTGAACCAGCAGTTCCTCCATCTCAGGGTCCCACCTGAGAGAGGCCCTGTGGGCGCGTTCAGAGAAGGGCACAGGAAGCTCTACAGGGAGCTGCTCACAAAAGATCCCTCCAGCCTCCCCACACTTTGCTTTAGATCCTGAAGGTAGACTGCACCGTGAACTTACAGTTCTGCACCTGGGAAAGCGCCTGTGGATGGCTGTGAATGCACCGTCGCATGGGTGACAGCCTGTACTTGCAAGAGACCATGGATACATGGAAGCACTTGTGGCTTCCATTTACTTTCTAGTGGACTAGTTAAACATCAGTTTGTGGTGTGAATTGTTTCATGTGAGCAAAAAAATACCATGCTACCACCTATTGCTATCTTCTTCCCTCTGCACACCGTTCTTGGAAGGGTAACACAGCAAGAGAAAAGACGACTTCTAAGGGTGCACCTTACCATAGGGACTGGATGTTGCAGTTGGGGTGCAGCAGCCCTTCACACATGAGTTCAACACCTGCATCTCCCAACTTGTTCTCACCCATGTGCAGTACTTTCAAGTGCTTGTTCATGCTGAGAGCAGAGCTGACAGCCTTGCAGCAAGCAGTCGTGAGCCCACACTCCCTAATCCTGCAAAGCAAAAGTGACATGAGATCTAGATGGGGATTCTAGAGAGTATCAGGCACCATTCACTTCTTCACATTTGCTTCACAGGAGCCCGGACAGTGGGAACAGAGGAACCAAAGCCTTCCCACAATCACTGTACTCCTCTCAGCCACCCACCTGCTCAATCCTTTCTAAGCAGCACCTCTCCCACTCTATATTTGGGATGTCTGTCTCAGATCATGCACCTAGGAAAGGCACCTGCCCAAAAAGACAGGAATGATCAGAGATGAAACGTGCTGCTCTCACAGTCACTCTCAGCTCCACCGTGCACTCCTGAGGCACCTCATCAACTCCCAGGCCACCAGGGCAGGGGAAGAATGCAGCTGGGGGCAAGAGCTGAACTTGCAATGTAGGAAGTGTTCAAGTGCTGCTTGTTCAAGTTCTATGTGAAAGAACAATTTTCCTCTCCTGGCCACGTGATACCAGACCATTCCAGCCTAAAAGGTAACGCTGTCAGCAGAGAGGATGCTGAGAATGGGTTATGCCATTAGAGCCTTCTTCTGGCTCACCAATGAGAGAGCTTGGATCCAGTGGAGAACCCAAGATATCTGATCACAGCACTCATTTTCCTATTACATAAGGCCTTTCAAACTTCAAAAGTCTCTTAGCTGCCATTTGTTGCATGATAAAATATATTAGACAGCAGCTCTGCAAGTGATACTTGGTCTCCTATTGCTTATAACAGGATGACTATGGGGCAGATCTTCAAAGTGTCTACAAGTTTAGAAATACAAATCCCTTTAGCTCTGTAAGTCTAAATCCTTTAGGTAACAAATGGCACGAGTTGTTTGTGGAACCATCGCAACTGAGGATCTACCTGGTGGGCATTACTTCACCTACATCTTTCTTCAGTGAGGTCTCCAAAGAAGGCAGTGGGTATGTAAAACTTGACAGCAGCTCACCATAGCTCCTGGAGTTTAGATTTGGGATCCTTGAGTGCCTGACACAGCATTTCCATCCCCGAGTCTCTCAGGTTATTGTCTATCAGACTGATCTCTGTGAGGGTCTCTTTTGTACTGATGAGTCTGGAGAGATCTCTACAGCTAGCGCTTGTGAGATCACAGTCCCATAACCTGCAGGGAAGAACAAAATATTATTTTCCCCAAAGAATGACTTAGATTAGAAAACAGAGTCCTATTTTAGGATTCTGAATTTCTCGTTACATCATCTCATTTTCTTCTATCCTTTACAAAACCCATTCATGCAGCAGACTACACAGCTTTCTCCTTACTTTCCATCTGTTGCACCGAAAGCTCTGTTTGCAACACAAAAATAGGAACATGCAATTCTAGTACACGGATAACTCAACAGGAAGCCAAGACAACACCATCACAAATTTCCATTCACCCTCTCCCCAGAATTTGATCCAAGCGATTTCAGTGTGGTCCTGCTTGTTCATGGTATCGGCCACCCAGTTTTGAGAAATAACTAATTTGCAGTAGAGACATTCTTGTTTCACTAGGGGGTGTAACTGAGAAGCCTTCCACTTAAGAGCAAACCAGCAGTACAACGTAGATAGCTCAGAGGCTGCAAGAGGGATTGAAGTAACCTCTGCCTACCCTTACCATAGCTTCTGGATTTTACAGTTAGGATGCATCAGTCCTTGGCACAGCAGAGCCAGACCGGAGTCCCCGACCTTGTTGTCCCCCACGGAGAGATCTATCAGCGATGACTTGTTACTGAGAACAGCGCTAATCTCCCGACAGCTCTCGCTGGTTATGCCACAGTTCTCCAGGCTGCAGAAAAAAGCACAGTTGAGTGAGTTGCTGCTCCAGACCTGCTGTGTTAGATACACCCCAACACCCCCAGTTCAGACTGAGAAGGGGCTATGGGCTGGTTCCTTGCTGAAAACCAGTGCAGCTCAGCTGGGTATTGCTAGACCCTGCAAGGCTCAAAGACGACACAGGTATCCTAGACGGGCTCTGGGTGAGGTAACACACCGCTGCTGCACTCCACAAGGCTGCAGGGCACTTTTACTCTGACCCAGCCATTCACATCCATTAATGCAAGGATCATTTTTGCCAAACTCCCCTTTTATATTGACTGTCCTTTTTAAGAGGAACTTTTGGCTGTATCACACAATGAGTCCCTGGCAGCCAACCCCTGCTGAAGCACAGGGGCAAGATAAAATGAATCGTGCTTCTCCTCTAAACCCCCTTCAGGGGCTTTACCCCAGATACGAGGCCAAACTTAGCATCTTTGTTTTGAAGCAAAAAAGGGATCTGAATAAATATACTCAGCTGGCTGGTAATTCAGGGGTAAGAACTGGAGCCACTGAGGGCAATTATTCCTCTGCTCTCAGATACTGGCAAGCAGTTATGCCTTGTAATTGCAGGTTTAACCTGGGGTACATGCTCACATTGTACCAACAGGCATTAAGAGTAAGCTCAGAATCACACGCTAAAAAAGAAGTAAAAAAAAAAACAAAACCGAAAGCCCCAGACATTTGCTTGCAGTTTCCAGTTACAGAAATCTGAGCCAGCAAAAAAATTTGGCCTAAATTTCAAGCGTTCCTGACAATAATTTTGCCTGTCTTATGGATAGTATGACTAGCAGCAGGACTAGTTGCAGTTAGAGATGACCAGCTCTTCCTTACTGTAGTAACTCTAGATTGCAGCTTGCCTCCACCAGTCCCCGGCACAGCTGCTTTACAGCTGTGTCTCCCAGCGTGTTGTTACTCAGGCTGAGCTCCTTCAGGGTGGGCTTGCTTTGCAGAGCGGCATTGAGAGCTTCCACAATATCAGCTGTGAGTTCACAATACTCCAGCCTGCGAGAAGAAAAGAAGTCCAGGGGAAAATCAACCGTCTTCACCACGTCCCACTACCCTCAAGACATCAGCTGGGCAGAGCGTGTGTTAGCCAGGGCAGAAAACATGCCAATGTGAGCTGAGACCAGGCAATGCATGATGAAAACAGACATAACCATAAGAGCTTTTAACAGCATCTCCCTGCTCATTTCAGGAAGTGTTAATTCTTAAACCAGACCCCAGGGGACCCTAGCAAGACTCATTACCAACCCCATTTTTACACCAGTCCTCTGTTAAACCAATGCACAGGCTGCTTTGGAAGACACGACTGAGTTTTGCATTGCGACACATCATGCAGCCTCGCTACTGAGCCTTCCCAGGAGGAACTGGGGGCTGCGAGTAGCCCTGGGTCCCGCTCAGCCATAAAACAAGGACCAAGCGCAGCAGAATCAAACTTTCCCTGGGTGTCTGAGAGGTCCCACATTAACAGCCACCACTGCCAGGAAGGCTAAACAAAGCCTATGGGAATAGACACCCAGCTGTTAAAAACCCAACATGAATAAGCATGACAGAATTTCAGATAAAACAGGAAAAAATCCACATCTGGCAACAGAACTCCTGCTTGCCTCAAGGGAAAGACAAGCATGACCTGTCTGATGACCAGAAAACCCCAGTGACTACTTACTGCAGCTTCTGCAGCTTACAGTTGGGGTTCATCATCCCTTGACACAGCACCTTCACTCCAGCAGTTCCCAGTTTGTTATCACCTACGTGCAGCTCTGTCAGGGAGGGCTGTGCGCTGAGGACAGAGCGGAGAGTCTCACAGCTGGCACTCGTCAGATTGCAGTTTTGCAGCCTAAAGGAGAGAGGCAACCAGGGTGAGCGAGATATACCCCCAGAATTATGGAGGCCCTTCTCAGAGAGGTGCATCTGCTGAGGTTTGAGCTTGGAAAGGACACCGTGGCACTGACAGCGTGTAACCCTCTAGAAAGCAGTATGTCCAGGTTAGTACTGCTATTTTACAGGTGTGCCAAAATATTTTATCAGCTAGTATTACACCTGTAGCACAAACAATAGCTCCCATGCTTCCTTCAACGTAATCACTCATATAGAACTTGTACCAGAAGAAAGATTCACCCTACATTAAGTAGCACTGCAACTGCTTTATAGAAGTGTTCTAATCATCATGAGACTTACCCCAGAGATAAAGCAATGGCATCTTATGATTTCTTGCCCCCTCTGGAAACGTGATCCAGAGTAGCTAAAAGTAAAAATCTCATCCAACTTGGCTTAAATCCCTGGATATCATTTAGAAGTTTAATGGTGTACTACAAGAAGGATCTATGAAGCTGATCCTTCAGCACTCAGGCTGGGAGAAGTAGTGTAGGAACTACGCTGGTATTGCTATTGAGTGTTTAGAGTTATCGGACAAGACCTTCTGGCAACAGATAGGTGTTGTGCATGGTGGTACTAAGTTTGACTTGGGTTTGGCTGCTCTTTTATTCCCTAAGGCACCTTACCAGAACCCCAAAAATGGACAATTATGTTTCCACAGAAGTGAAACAGCCTAATCCAAGCTGTTACTTGAGCATCTGGAGAAGTCTGAAGCTCAGGACAAACTGCCTGAAAAATTACTTGTGTTAGTCTTCCAGTACAGAGTATCACAGTTATTTCTTGAAGGCCCACAGAGAGTTGCAGTTTGATTAGCTTCACAGTCAGCTTTCCCTCTATTTGTCAGTGAGTCCTCATTGCAGGGGGCACAGGGACTTTGAAGCAGGCATATCTGATCTAAAAGGCAAATGATTTTTACAAGGTAGCGTCATGAAGGTCCTAGACCTACCTCAGGAGCTGGAGGACTCCACTACCCTGCAGAAGAGATGCTGGGCAGAGAAGGTAGCATCTCTTTGAGGGTCACCGAGGAGCAGGGGCAGCAGCCACTGGCTTTGATTAAAGCTCCTGCACCATGGTTGCTGAGGGAAGCCCACTAATGCTATAACGTGGTGCTGGTGCCTCTGCAACACATGCTGTCTTGAACCAAGCTGGCCCTGCCCAACTGAGAAGACAAGGCTTGAGGCAGAGCCAGTCCGGTAGAGTGCAGAAAGACTGACAGTTCTTGAAACACCAAGGCTCATCAGAACACCCTTTTGCTTGGCTCCTAGAGAAAGGAGCGAGCAAACTGAACCAGACATTAAACGCTGTGCTTCCAACTGGCAGAAGAGCCCTCTGAAAAATATATTTGTGAAAATGTCGGGTATGCGCTAATGGCAGAGCGGGGTCCTCTGTGGTCACCCTTTTGTTTAAACTGGACTAAACAGATAATCCAGCTGCCTAGGCTGTGGGAAGATCTCCTACCTCTTCTGAAGAAAGTCTCTGGAAAGCCTTTGCTTGGCTGGGAAAACCCTACCTGTCCTTCCCTAGGTGCTGGAAGACAAAGGAAGACAGACTGATGATCTGGAGTCTTCCAATAAATATATCACTTAGATAAAAACTTCTGGAGTTTTCCAGCCACCTGACATAGGCAATTGCTGAGATGCATCAGCATGGCTCTTGCTACCATCACATACTAGTTTGCCTCATGACTTCACCTGCAGCAGACTGCAAGCATCTTAGAGCAAGACAATCAACGGGGCTTTACCATAACTTTTGTAGGCTACAGCTTGGCATCAGCAACCCTTTACACAGGTATTCAATGCCTGCATCTCCCAGCTCATTGTTGTTCAGCTTCAGCTCTGTGAGGGATGGATTCATCTTGATGATGGAGGAGAGATCCTCACAGTTACTGCTGGACAGATTGCAGTCATCCAGCCTGAAAGAGAAGGAGCACTTTAGTCGTCAGGGTTGCTCTGTTCTCCCTGGCTGGAGCATTCCCCATGAAAGCAAAGTGGGAAATTTACTCCCCTGCAGTCCCTGGGACTCCTCTGCAAGTATGTGTGTGGCCTGTTGGGTGATGCATGGCCCAAACCAAGATGTGCCCTCTCTGCAGGGCTGCAGTACAGGAGGGGCTGGACGGCATTTCCCCAAGCCATGAACCTCCTCCGTGCTGCGCAAAAGAGGGCACATGGCTCAAGCCACCCTGCCTTGGCAGGGCTTCAGCTGGAGGATGCACCTTCATTTAAACATTGATAGTGACAAACCACCTGGTGTCTGAAGCCATGTCTAACCAGAGGCCAGCTTACAGGCTGTCAGACTGGTTCTGCACTGATACCAGCCAGGCTGGGTCTTCAGCCAGCCCCAGAGACACCCATTGGCAGTTTGGTCTCATGTAGGTGAGTCATGCCAGTCTGCACCGTCTCTCTCCAGCGTGACTCTCCATACAGAAACTGCGAGTTTGCAGTGTGGCAGTGCCTTCTCCCACTGGACATCAGCATTTTTCTAGCTGTTGCTAAACTGATGGGGGGAGTTGAATTGGAAGGAGAGCCAAGGAAAGGATCAGGAGCCCAGGACAGGCAGGGAGGTGTACAGGGAGGCAGAAAAGACATGGGTCAAAAGGAAGGTGTCATGAAGAACCCTACAGTCCCAGGCACAGCCACAGCCAGGACTGCCAAAAGTTGCCAGGCCATTTCTCCTTAGACGACACTATGAAAACTGAGGCTCTAGTAGGCTTCTCCTTCCCTCCCTCCCTCTGGCAAGAAGACTTGGCTCCCAATGGGATCATGTTCAACACTGATTAACAATCCCTGCCGCAGCTGCTCTCATCCACTATGTCTTGAGCAGCCCAGCCTCTGCCCAGGAGACAACCATCCCACTGCCTCCTGCCACCCAAGGCAGACCTTGGGAAGTCAAGGTCAGGCCCATGAAGCTTGCCTGCAAAAAGCTCCTTTGCAAAACAAAAGCAAGTCACCTTCAACGTGCCTGACCTCCTCCAAGCCATCGCTGGATTGATGTGGCCCACCCGCTCCAGCCCAAGCAAGACGATGCCAGGCTGTGGGGTGTGAATTCCCAACCAGAAGAGGGGGAAGAGTGCAGAAGCCACTCTTCTGAACCCTGTCCTACAGCTTACACTCCAGGAGATGGTTCCCTCACGCTGGTTTGTTCAATACACAAGGCAGGTACTCTTGAAGGCCAAGTGAAGAATTAAAAGTTGATGGCATGTTGCTTGTGAGTGACTATTAAGTAACAGTTACTTGACAGCATCTGACCTGCAGCCCAGAGAGCGTGCAACCTAATGAGCACAGAGAGATGTCTTCCCTCTCTTGAGGGAGAAAGACAGAATTACCAAAACAGTGGTCAAATGTTTAACCACATTACCTAGCTGAGTCCTATGGCACGCCATAGAACGAGGGCAGCATTACTTCATACCAAAGGATGCTTATCTGTACTTGAAAAAACTTCACAAGAGGGTGGGTTTTTTCCCCCCTTTAAATTAACTTTCTCGATAAAAATAGGTAGAATCATTCTTGTTACTGTGCAATTTTTAAGTCACAGGTCAAAAGCTCTGCAGCTGAAAAAACACAGGAGAGAAACACAACAGTTCTTACTTAGAAGAGATGATACGCAACTAGTTTCTACCTGATGGTTTTACAGGACTTCATTGTGGACAGAAGTTCAGCCCATCTAGATGGGCTCATCTCCTCACACTGGATGTCAAGCTCCATTTTGACAGTTGAGATAAGACCTGAAAATTAAAAAAATATTAAAATATCAAACTTATTTTTTTTCATTGACTGAGAAGCAACAATCCTCTTCAACCCCCCGCAGCTCTCAGCCACGAGTTACACTGTGCAAAGAGGGCAGATTGTGTTTTTCCAACACCAGCCTGCTGCAAGCACCAGTACGAGCCAGGATTGTTGGAGTGGTTTTGTCTGGGACTCGGCAAGGCCCTCCTCCGAGAGGCAAAAAGCACACGGATCCTGGGGAGATACGGTAACAGCTTGTTATCTGGAGGCTGCTTGTGCGAGAGTAAGATGCTCCCCTTCCCTCTCCAAGGGAGCTTAACCAGAATGAGCTTTTCAGAGGCACTGGTGCTACTCTCTCACTATCGCAGTACTGAGCCACACAGCCGCTGAGTACTACTAGTGAGGCACACCTGACTGAGAGTGGGAGCTCAAGCTATATTTAAAATTAGGGTTCTTTTGAGAGAATGAGGGTGAATGAGGAAGATAAGCATTGGAACTGCCTGGGCTTAGATTAAAAATCCTGCTGGCCACACGTCTGTATGTGAGAGGCAGGTGGGAGAAGTGTTCCTCCACGATTTGATATCCAGGCTTTGAAAGGTCACTCTGGTTGGGCAAGTCCAAGTACAGAGAAGCTGGTAAGCAGGAATTTTTTTTGCTCTGCAGTCAAACTGCCTTTCAGAACTGATGTAAACACTGCACCTCGCAGAGCAGCTCCAGATAAACACGCACAAAAATATGCTAAGGCCAATAGCTGAGCTCTAGGCTGTCTACAAGGGATAGCATTAAAGGCAGCGCTCCGGTAGGTGGTGAAATGCAGTCTTGGTGTCTTGGCTTTGCTAACATGACTCAGACTACAGGCTATTTGTAAAAAAAAAAAAAATAATCTCCTGAGCTATCACATTGGAATGTGAACAGTAAAAAAAACCCCACCAGGCGTTACAGACTGCAGTTCGTCACTGTCTTCCCCCATCTCAGTCACCTCCTGCTACCATAAAACCAAGGGTATCCCAAAGTAGGCTTTTCACAGAGGTGAGCTCGGTATCAGAGCACCCATCAGGCTGCATCCACAGCACATCCCGCATCCCTGCGGGGAGAGGCAGCGCCGGGAGAGGACGTGCCATGAGAGGAGGGAGGTGCCGAGCATATACTCTTAAAACGCACGAAGGAAACCTGGACGCCGAGCACTGTGTTAGCAGAGCTCGTGTACATACGTGGCCTTTCCCCTTTCAAGCCCAAAGCGAAGCGCTGCTGGAAGTCACGGGCCACGTCCTCAGTGGGTTCGCATCACAGCCCCACGTGTAAAGGGACTTGAATCACGTGGCGTTAAAAATCAGTGCCGAGCCGAACCAGTGGAAGTAAGCGAGAGAACAGCGCAAGGGAAACCAATTGCGTAATTTAGCGAACGCCTCCCGAGTTTGCTCCCTGTATTTTTCCCGTCTTACATCCCTCAGATCAAAATAGGGTTCCACCCCCAAGCTCCGCGCCCTCCTACGAGCTGAGGGAGAATCCCGTTTCGGGGTACCGTATCCCCGAGCACCCCGCGGACACACCCGCCATCGCTGCTGTTCCTTGCCCGGTCACCCGCCTGCAGGCAGCTGCCCTCTTTGCTCACAACGCTGCCTCCTCTCCTTCCCCACTCCGTTTCTCGCACCGCCGCTACCGCCCCGGGCCGGACCCCCCCCGCCCCGGCTCCCGCTCCCGGCCCCCCGCTCCTACCGCCGCTCCGCCCGCATCGCCCGCGCAGCCGCCGCCGCCGCCCGCCCCGCCCGGCTCCTCCTCCCCGGGGGCGGCCGGCGGCGGCGCGGAGCCGAGCAGGGCGGAGCCGAGCGGGGAGGGCAGAGCCCCGAGCGCGGCGGGGCGGGATCTGTCCCCTTTCCCCCCCCCCTTCCCTTTCTTCCCCCTTTTCCTCTTTCTCTCCCCTCTTCTTCCTCTTTTTCATCCCTCTTCCCCCTTCCCTCCCTTTTTTCTTGCCCTCTCTGCCACTTCTCCCCCTTTCCCCTCTCTTTCCCCCCTTCTTACCTTTCCCTTCCTTCCCTTTTTCCTGACTTCTCTCTGCTTCCCTCTTTCCCCCTTCTTTTCCCCTTTCCCCCTTCTTTTCCCCTTTCCCCCTTCTTTCCCCCCTCCCCTCTCTTCATCTGTTTCCTCCATATCCTGTTCCTTCCCTCTTTTTCCCTGTGTTCTCCTCACTTCCCTCTTTTTCCTCTCTTTTCCCCTTCTCAACCTCCCCTTTCTTCTTTTTCCTGTGCTCTCCCCACTTCCCTCATTTGCCTCCCTTCTTTTCCCCTCTTTTCCCTGTTTTCTCCCTTCTCCCCTTCCCTCTTTCTTCTTTTTCTTCCCTTCCTCCCCTCTTTCTTCCTTCCTTCCCTCTTCTTCCTGTGCTCTCCCCACTTCCCTTTTCTCTCCCTTTCCTCCTTCTCCCTTCTTTCCCCTTCTGTCTTTTGTTCCTTTTCCACCCTTCTGCCCTCCTTTTCTCCCCTTTCCCTCCTCTTTCCCTGTTTCTTCCCTCTTTTTCATTTTCTCCCTCACTTCCCTCTTTTCCTCCCTTTCCCTTTCCCCCCCTCCCCTGTTGCCCCTTTTCCCCATCCACCCCTATCTCCCCCCAGAGCAGGAGCACTGGGATATGCAGGAAACAAGACAGGAGAGGGGGAAATCCCTGTAGCGAGGGCATGCACAAGGGATGGGAGGATCAACCATTAAATAGGAAGGTGCCCCCCCGCGGGCTGGGGAGGGTAACCCCTGCCCCATGCTGGGACCTGGAGCACAATGGGGATGCATGCAGGTCACCCAGGGGAGAGGCAGCATGGGAGGGAGGGGTCTCGACCAGGGGAGACAGGACCCCCCTTGTACTGCCCCGGGGAGGTCAGAACTTGGAACTGTTTGAACCGGGAACGACAACAAAAATATCCATTCCTTAGTGGTCTCCCTGACTTCCAGCTTGCCAGAGAGCTGCTTAGGGGGGCCAGCTTGGAGGGCCTGGGATGTCCCCCCTCTCCATCCCTTTCACCAGTCCTATCCGTCATGCATCTTCTCTCATATTCTGTCTCCCTCATTAGCGCAACATGTTGACGAGCAGACGAGCTGCACCTCGCTGGCATAAAGGCCTCTCTTCTAAGCTGTTTGAAATGAAGCTGTGAGAGCAATGGAGGATGGGCGCGTCGGAGTTTTGCTGCTGCAATGACTGTCGCCCTCCCTGGGCTTTCCCCGTGCCGCTGCACCCACCCGATCCCAGTGACCAGCAGCTTGCCTCACATCCGTCCTGCGGCGGGAGCAAGGGTGCCAGCGCCTGGCCGGGGCTGGAAGGCATTCGTCATCGCTCGGCTGGCTTCCTCCTCCGGCTGCCAGCTACTCCCTGTCTCCCTATTGTTTCCCAGTACTTTTAGCCCCAGTAAAAGCTCATTCAGACTTTCACAAGGCAGAGCAAAGAAAGGTTTTAAAGTGCCGAGAGCTTTCTAGGCAACATGTTGAGTCGCCTCCCTTCCCTGCCCCCCCAAATCTTAGCTTCTCCCTCAGTTTCTTCTTCCCACAAACACCCCATCCCCCTGGCTCACACAACAGTTCAGTTAAGCACAACCAGCTGTTCCCTACAAAACAGCCTCTGCGATGTACGGCTTTAAAATCGCTATGTGCTCCTCTCCAGTAAGGAGAAGGGAAAGTTTAGGGAGTTTAAGAGCCCGGTTTTGCTGCGGATACATACCTCGCTCTTCTCGGCGCTCTGCGGGGAGCAAGGAGGGCAGAGCTGACGCCTTCCTGCTGCCGTTACTACGCAACCTCTGCTGTTGTACACATGGTGCCTGCTAGAGGGAGAAAAGCAGTTTTGGGTTGTGATGGCTTTTTTCCTCCCAGGGCAGCTCTTCAGGGACTCATGGAGCCACACTCCATACACGATCGTACCTGGCTTAGTGATGATGCAAACATCCCACAAAACCTGATGATGATAGAGGAGACTTTAACTTTTTACCCCTGATCATGTAGCCACTTGCCAGGGTTTAGCCCAGAGCAAGGGAGTAGTTGCCATTGAAGGATCCATCCGAAAATGAGGCCACCACAGTGTTAAAGTGTGGATAGAGATGCTGGAGTTTGCAAATAGTTTCTCCATTCCTCAGACAAGCCCTGTCCCGCCTGGACGGGGAGTGATGCTGAGCACGTTACTGCCTCCCTGCCATCTCTCCTGGGAGTTAACCCCCCGGGGCAGGGGCTAGGGCATGGGCAGCCCCCTGCTCCTGTGCATGCTGGATGCTCACACAGCCTGGAAGGGTCCCCCGGGAACAGCCCGGGTTGTGCCTCCCTAAAACTGCCTCTCGGCAGCAAGCAGGGCCCCCGGTCCTACACCTCCTCCTCCCAAACTCCCGCTGGCTCTTCCCCTCCCCAAGGATTACCCTGCTATCATTCAAGCTTCATTGCACGCTAATTGCAGGTTGAAGTAACCCACTTTCTCCCCCCATCCTCAACAGCATGAAGATTAATTAATGTTTCAATAGACTGCAAATGAACCAGAGGCAGAAGGCCGGCTCTGTTTTTCCCTCCCGCGGCTGCTGACGCCAGCAGAGGAGATGGCGGTGCAGGCTGGGAAGCACAGCCTTGGTTGCACCCCAGAGGGAGCACTAGAGGTTTTCCCCCCAGTTGCCTTTATTATCGTTCTTCTGGAGGAGATGGGAACCAACCAGAAGAGCTCAAACAGCTAAAACCCACCTTCCTTAGTGCCCAGAAGAAAGTTGAACGCCAGAGGGTGCACCTCTTCCCCATTCCCTCCCAGGAAAGACAGGGTCGTCTGCACAAAGGGGCTGCTAGAATAGTCCTTGTGCCCCCGGGTCTGACCTGAAACCTGCTGAACCCCAGCCACGAGCTTGGGGATGGCACAAGTTTCTGGCTTCGGTGCTTGCCAGGACACCCTGTGGCAGGTGGACAGGTGGGGTGCTGCGGCTGGTGGAGGATGTCTCTGCCCTTCTTGCTTAGCGTGATGCTCTCAGGAAGACCACTAGTGTTAGGAAGTAAGTGAATGCTGGCAAGAGGTTGCATCAACCCCCGGTCCACCAGGTAGTTTGAAATCAGATTCCTGTCATTCGGCCCTACAGCAAAGGTGTCATTTCCACTGCTGGCACCTCACTGCTCTCGGTTCCTGCTCTGCTGCCAATGTCAGGAGTTGCCAAAGGACAAAGTCTGCTGTTTGTTAGAGGTTTCAGAGTTGTTTATGTCACATGGACCTTCGGTAGACCTCCTGCCCTGGACAAAGCACCCACTACACACTGATCTATGCTGGTGAAAAACTAGATTTACAAGCCAGGTAGCCATGCCAAGATGTTATCAGCTTCTATCTCCCTGTTGTCCCTTTGGCTGCCCTCACTGTGGGGACAACAAAAGGCATTTGGGGAAAAATCTATTGCCCTTTCCCCAGCAAGCAGGGCCAGGCTGTCCTACTCACCAAGATACACACAAGTCCAGAGGAAACTATGCAAAATGGGGCTGAGAAAGCCAACAGCAAACACTGATGAGAAATGCATGTGCATGTCTTTCCTTGGAAACAGTGGAAGACTCCTGGCGTGGAAGGTACATCCATTTGGGCGTTTGCACAGACTCAGGTCTGACTCCCTGAGGAGTCTGATGGTGACATCTGCCCTGTGTTCCCTTCTCCTTTATCACCATTTTCCCATGTGTTTTTTGAGGTCGCTCAAATTTATCTCCCCCTTTTTAGGGTCTCCCCCTCCTTTAGCCTTTGTACCAGGAAGGGAGAGCACGGTGGTGCCCTCCTTTCTCCTTCCACTTGTGGGCACGGCTGGCATGGACCCAGCAAGGGGAGGTCTCATGTCCTGGGATCTGGGGAAGTTGAGATGTGTCTCTGCATTTAAGGTGACTTCGTTTTAAAACTAAATTTACACACATAACCCTAGAGCAAACTTACAAAAGGATACTTAAGTTCATTAGCATAAGCTGAAAGCGTTGCCTTTTCCCCCTCTAGCAGTTTCCCATTCTGTCCTCTCTGCTCTCATGATGCCTCTGTGCATATACTTAATTGCAATTAAAGACAATAAAATTTTCAGGGTAGTGACAGATCTTTTGCTAACTTGACCATGCAATGCCTACCAGCAAATTCATTACATAAATTCAGCCACGGCGATCAAAACAGTGAGTCATAAGCATGTGCCCAGCTCCATTTGTTGCACTGAGAGCCTTGTTTTAACTTCTACTTGATCCATTGCTGGGAGCCATTTGTTCCTTGAGCTTGTGTGCGACTTGAAGTAAGGCTTTGTAGGGGGAGGAAATGCAAAACTTGGTCATTCCTGAAGAGCCAGTGGGCTGATAAAGCATTGGGGAGCAACAGCATCTGTGGAGCCAGAGTGGAGAACCCGACGCTGTGGCTTAGCTGATGCCTCGGGAGCAAAAAAAAAAGGGAGGTCAATAAACAGATGCTGGTAACATGTGGCTGGGAGCTGCGAGGTGGCCAAGCAAGTTTTGGGCTCCTTGGCAAATACAGGCAAATGCTCACCCTGACTTGCATGTGTGCACACACACATATGGATGCTCCATACTGTGGCAGCTTGTTATAGATTCCCACAAGAAAGCCATTAGGGAGGAATTTTTAGCTGTTCTGATGTGGTCGTCTTGTTCTTGTAAAAGAAAAGCTGGTCTCTTTGTTTCATGCTGATTTTATTTCTTGGGAGGTGGGAATCGAAATGGTGCTGTGAGTGTATGCGTAATATTTTATCCCTGCATATACAGTCTTTCACCGTGGGTCCAGTGAAAACGGGGCCCCAAGAAAATGAGGCTTTCCAGATGTGTTCATCAACCACTGCACTGCATTGACCTGCAGAAAAAGTATGGTCAGGGGACTTTTTTGCCCAACCCTGCTTTTCGTTTGCATCTTCTGCCTCAACACGTGGCAGTTGTTGCCTGCCAGTCTGCAGAGGGCGATGCAGCATCAGTTTGACCAGACTTATGGTCCTTTAGGTTTCTATCATCCCGAGGTTGCCCGTGGTCACCAAGATATTGCAGGGGTTGAGGGTTGAGATGAGGCCAAAGCTACAGGGGGAAACGAGAGGACACAACTGTATTTCACAATACAGTCTCTTCATGCCGGCTGTGTAGCAGCTGATGAAATAGGAGACTGCGATGGATTTCACTTTCCTGTTAAATCCTGCTGCATAGGAAGACTCGAATCATTTGTCGAAGCTTTGAAGACCATTGTAGCAGCAGCTGGTTATTTCATGAGTTTGTCTGGGACTCAGAAGCCTGAGTGTAAATCAGCTTTAAAAGCCAAGAATGACATCTTCAAGCTAAAAAAAAACTAGCAACCATACACTCATCTGTTTTTCACACTTCAGTTTGCATGTTACCATTGCCATTTTCTGGAAAGGACTCGTAGATGTCCACTGCCGGTGAAGACATTTCTCTCTAGTCTCCATGAGACTACCCATGAGAATTCATGGGTATTTGTGGCAAATAATCACTTTGAAAAACCACTGCATCCTCTCTTCAATCCAGTTCTTCTTTGGGCTATTGGGAATTATCTTATTTAAACATCCATGCTGCTTATAAAAAAGAACAGTGGGGTTAGAAGGACTTTCAAAGACCTGCAAGAGTTGAAGAGTAAAATAGACAGGACTTGAGCCTGGGGCACGTCATGGCTACAGATGCGCAAAAACCCCATAGCTCAGTAGTGCTGCTCTGCAAAAATCTCTGCACGTGAGATTTATTTAGACAAAAAGAGTTTCCCCAGGTTTATTGTTTTTAAAAGGAGACCCAGGAATATTAGGGTTTCTTACTCTTTCTGAAGATGCCATTTAATGGAAAGATGTTGCAGAAGAATTTTGTCAGTCTGGAAGGCACCCACTGCTGTTTTCCACCATGCCCCAAGTCCTGCTTGGGGATCTGATGAATGCGCTGGGAAGTCCCCTGGGATTTAAAAGCGTGGGCTCCAAGTCAGATCTCTTCCCTCATCAACGCTCCAGGGCTGGGGTGTGTGCTCTGCAGGGGGGTGAGCCTACCCCAGGCCCACTGCAAGAGGTCTGGGGATGGGATGTTTTGCAGTTTGCTCAGGTGTAGGCTGGGGGCTGTGAGCAGCTTGAAAGCCGAATTCCACTCTTTGCCATTGAAATTTGTCAGAAAGGTCATTTCCTCACACATGTAACTGGAGAAAGTGTGCAGAATTGTTTTCCACCGTTGGTTTCCAGTTCAGCTCGTGACTGGGATGGAAATGCCAGCAGAGTGTACTCCTATGGGGTTGGGTTTTTTCATGATACACCTTCGGTTTTTAAAATCCGCTTTTTCTTTAAAGCATCTGACTACTCCTTGTGGCTTGTTGCAGTAGAATAATTAGAAGAATGTGAAGAATTTTAATATTTTCCTGAACTTTGCACCTGGATAAATTCACTGGGCAAAATCTTGCTACTTTTTTGACTAAATGGCACATACATCAATGCCTCCTTGAGGTGTTTTGATTCCTTCTCAAATTTACTAAAGTCAAATGAGTATTTCGGCTCTGTCGGAGGCTCCCAGGAGAGGGGATCTCTGGGGCTCTCTGGCTCCTGGATGGGATGAGCAGGTGAGGGCCGGGGCCAGAGCTGCCGAGGGAAACACCGGAGGGAGCGGGCGCTGCTCCCTGTTGCAGGCCCTGTGCAATATTAAATGAGCAAGCAAGAGGCCCTCTTGCAATGCCGTGCATACAGCAGACAGAGCTCTGCTTGCCTTAACCACAGGTTAAGCAAATGTACCTTTAGGAATTTTAAGGAAGCAAACAAGAATTTAAGGAATTTTTAAGAAAAAAGCAAAACGTATTGGTTGGATTGCAAAGGCAAGGACGCTGCGGCCTGGCAACCCGGGGAGGAAAAGAATCGCTGGAGAATGCGGGCATCGATCCCGCTACCTCTCGCATGCTAAGCGAGCGCTCTACCATTTGAGCTAATTCCCCTACCCGCACTAAGCGGCTGCCGCCGCGCCCCTACTCTCTTCTCGCGAGAGGCCGGGCGGCGCCGCCAGCTCCCCGCCCCGGTCGGGGCTTCCGCTGCGCCTGCGCGGGGCGCGCTGCCTGCGGCTCGGCGGCGGCGCGCGGCGGGCCGCGCTGGGCGCGCGGCGGAGGATGCGCGGCGGGGCCGGGAGCTCGCGCCCGCCCGCGCGGCGCCCCGCGGTAAGGAGCGGAGCGGGCGCGGAGCGGGCGGGGCGGCGGGGTCCGCCCGGGGGCACGGCGGCGTGCGGAGCCCGCGGGGAGCGGGGGGGGGGGGTGCAAAGGGCATGTGTCTGGAGGCACCGGGGGGGTTGCAGAGGGCTGTAGGCGTGGGGGCATCGGGGGGGGGGCGCGGTGTGCAGAGGGCTGTGTATCCGGGGGCACGGGGGGGTTGCAAAAGGCTATGTGTCCAGGGGCATGGGGGGGAGGGTTGCAAAGGTCTGCGTGCCCGGGAGCATCTAGGGGTTTGCAGAGAGCTGTGTGTCTGGGGCACCCCCGAATGGGAAAGCATGAAATGCGAGGGGGTGTCCACAGGGCTGCAGGGATGGGGGCCTCGGGAAGGCTGCAAAGGGCTTGGTGGGCACGGGAAAGCGTTTTGGGAGGTGAAGGACTGCACAGGGCTGTGTGCTTGGAGAGGGGGCTGCACAGGGCTGTGTGCTTGGAGAGGGGGCTGCACAGGGCTGTGTGCTTGGAGGGGAGGCTGCACAGGGCTGTGTGCTTGGAGGGGAGGCTGCACAGGGCTGTGTGCTTGGAGGGGAGGCTGCAAAGGGCTGTGTGCTTGGGGGGGAGGCTGCAAAGGGCTGTGTGCTTGGGGGGGAGGCTGCAAAGGGCTGTGTGCTTGGGGGGGAGGCTGCAAAGGGCTGTGTGCTTGGGGGGGAGGCTGCAAAGGGCTGTGTGCTTGGGGGGGAGGCTGCAAAGGGCTGTGTGCTTGGAGAGGGGGCTGCAAAGGGCTGTGTGCTTGGAGAGGGGGCTGCAAAGGGCTGTGTGCTTGGAGGGGAGGCTGCAAAAGGCTGTGTGTTTAAGGGGGGGGCTGCAAAGGGCTGTGTGCTTGGGGGGGGAGCTGCAAAGGGCTGTGTGCTGAGGCGGGGGCTATGTGGAGCGTCAGAGCATGGGGCTGTGCACCTGGCAGAGACTCTGCCACGGGACTGGGGGGGTCCTCTGAGTCGAGGTGGAGCTTCATTGAGGTTGAAACAGAACAAAACAAAAACAAAACCCAAATACTGTTCCCCCCCACTGCCACTGGATGAAGTGGTGCAGAAGCTGCCCGTAATCACCTTGGATGCTGTTATGGGAGGCTTTGCCTTCCCAGCAGCCAGGCATGCTCCTTGGGGGGACTGGGTGGTGAGCCTTCACCTGCCCTACCCAGCCCTGCTGCTCTCTGGGGACGTGTGGGGTGGGAGAGGTATGGCCTGGGTGCCCAGTGGGCAGCTAGGGGAGTCCCCAGAATACCTGCTGCCTAGGACGTAGCTGGCAGTGCTGGTCGGACAGCTGGGTTTGGTCCCTGCGGGTGACAAGGGCACTTGGAGATGCAGCAGCTCAAGTGCCTGAATTAGCGAACCCGCTGCTTGCAGTTGATTCCCCCTCTCCTTGCCTTGCAATACCTCTTTTAAAAACAACACGCAAAAAAGTGAAATCTGGCACCATGGTGAATCATGAGGTCTTTTCCTTCAAGAAATCATTCTGTTTGCTCTTGTGCTTCAACTGAAGTTAAGGGCAACATCTCCCCATTGGGCGAGGAAGGTGATGCTGGGTCTGGAGCAGGGATCTTCGGGCGCATGTCAAAATGGCGGATGAGGGCATGTGCTGGAGCCTTCTGGGGAGCTGCATTGACCGGCTGGGATTCGGTGCCCTATTTTTGGCGGGAAAAGGGGATGCGCTCAATCAGGGCATGCATAGCAAAGCGGGTGAGAGTGTTGGGACCTTTCTCTGCCAGCGCCGTGCTGAGAAAGAGGAGGCTATTCATGGGCTTGATGCTTTAATTTAAAGTTGTGTTCAATAGCAGCGATATCCAGGGTTTAGTTAAAAACCTGTCATTCTAGTAAAGGGCTTGCCTTGTGCTTGGTCACTTTTCTTCCCCTCTGATGTTCTTGAATAAGAAAAGGCAAAACCGAACAGTGGTGAAGGCCAATGCAAAATGCTTTCTAAACCAAAATGATTACAAAATCGCTTCTGTTGTAGTGGTGGCTGCTTAACACCTTGCTGTTTGGAGAGCAGCAAAGTCCTGGGCTGAGCTGGCAGGGCTGCAGGCAGTGGTGCCTGTCCCCAAATTATTGCAATTCACTGAGCAGCAGGGAAGTTGGAGAGAGCGACGGGACCTGCTGCAGCTTTTGCTCCATCGAGCTCCTGGGTGCTTTAGGTTGTTTGCTTTCCTGCAGTACTTTTGTACTTCAACCTCAGCTGTGTTCAAGCCATTTTTCTGTTGGATTCAAAACCACTCTCTGCTCAATTTTACACCTTTCCTAAGGGATTTGCCTTAGTTCTTCCTCAGATGTACAAGTTACTTTTTTTTCCTGGATGCATTTGCTGAGCTAGCCTCCTCCAGACTGTGAATTTCTGATGAAATACTCCTATATATCAACAGCTTTACAATTGAAAAATAGATTTTTAAAATTATTTATTTCTTTTCAGTGACAGGTTCCAGTCTGTGAATGGGCTCTGCCTCTTGCAGAGTTTGCTTAATAGCTTCTTTGAATGATATTTTATCGAACTACTTGGAATTTTAAATTTGCTCCTCTTTCATCCTTTTCAACGTATTACTATGTTGCATCTTCCTTTAAAGGGCCCGTGAAGCATGATCTCAGCTCTTCGCAAACTGTCCTGCCTTTCATGGATCATTTTCATGGTTGTGAGCTTCCTTCTTGGTTTTTTTTTTTCAGCAGAGGGAAGATTGGCCAACAAACATGTTCTGAAAGACACATTTATCTTTTAAAAAAACCCCAACAGCAACCAAACAAGCAGGCAGCCACACCCATCCAGCAGTATGATTTCTTATCTTGGAGCTTGAGTCATAAGTCTGACAGCTTCTTACCTTTATCGTTGTTTTAAAAAGAAAGTTGTTTTCTTAGCTGAGCTATTCCCCTGGGTGCCAGGCTGAAGAGTGTTGCACGTGTGTCACTTCTTTTTCTGATGTCCTCCTGTCTCTTACATGACCCTGAGCTGCAGGACCCCATAATCTTGCCCATAAGCTTCTTTTTTTTTTTTTTTTTTGATATGCAGAAAATAGGGAAATGCTTGAGAGTATCTCCTGCTGGCAAATCTCACCTTCGATGCAAGCGATAGTGTTTCACCAGCTCGGTTTTGCAAAAGATCAAGTCGACTCTGTGGAGCTGGAAAAAATGTTTCAGGCTGCGTTTTGCATAGATGCTCTCAGATGTGAGGTTTCACCGCCTGGGTGTTACATGTGTTTTTCCTGTCACGGGGCAGTCTGCCTCCCTGAATCGTTATGTTGCTGAGAGCAACTGGCAGAGCAAGTGCAGGGGCAGGGGGGAAGAGGGCTGCCTTCAGCCTTGCTTCATCAGCCCCAGCCACAGTCTCCCTCATTTGCTCCTGGTGTGGTTTAATAACAGGGTTGGGCAGGATCTTTTCTCACAGGAAAACCTCTTTTTTTCCCTTTTTTTTTTTTATAGAATTAAAATCACACCGAAAAGTGTATTGACTTTGAAACTCAAAGCCTGTTAGTCCTTCACGCTCACACTGGAGTAATTCCTGTGCTTTCCTCTCCTGCATTTTAATTACAGGAGAGAGTAGTTCAGCTCCCACAGCTCAAGCTGTTGTAAGAGCACATCTATACTCTGCAAGTAAGCTTGCCCCTTGCTATCTTTTACTTGCTTTGGCAGTGCTGTGCACCTGGGTCTCCATACCTGGGGCAAACGTTGTTCAAGTGCTGGTGAATCTCTGTTTTCTCCTTATGCTCCCTCCCTGCCGAGGACGGAGAAGTCCCTTTGCAGGTGACTGGAAAAAACCCCACCTAAACAAACCTACAGCTGCTCTGTGCAAAGAACAGCCCCCAGAGATGCTGAAGTTGCAGTGTTATCGGTGGAGCTTTGCAGTAGGGTTGCTTGCTGCATCCCCTTTAGCTTTTGGCAGCCTGTGGCACTCCCAGTTGTCGATTTTATTGGGCAGTACCGGGGTGGTTTAAGGGGCTGGTTCATGCCGTGCTGCAAGTCTCTCAGCATGGGAGTGCAATAGCTGCTGTGTGATGGAAGGCAGTTTTATAGCATGTGCAAGATAATCTCTGGTGCTGAGGTTAGCAATCTTGGCTGGTTTGGTATGATATGCCTACCCATTTTATGTAGCAGTGGGTATTTCTGAAAAAACTATTCAGACTTGAGGCTTGCTGTGTGATTTTTGAGGTGGATGGGTGCTCTTCTTAGCTGTGGGTTTGCTTTGACACCCTCAGCATCAGGTATTTGCAGAGGGACCGATGCAGATTCACCTCCCTAAGTGCCTGCTTGAGCACCAGCTGTGCTTCCTGGCTCGGCATCCTACTGGCTTGCTCTTGCACATGCCATCCCCCTCTGTGCTGCAGGAGAGCTAAATTGGGGTTGGAAGAGAGCTGGCAAGAGGCCTGGGTGTTCCTAGAAAGATATTGATTGCCCTGGACAGTTCGGGTTTATTTCTTTTGTTTTGCTGGCTCTCGTCATAGGGTCGGGCTTGTTAGGGCAGCAGCTCGTTGAAGGATGGAGAAACAGTGCAGGCTTTGCGGGTTGAGGCTGGAGCAGTGCCATTCCAGCCCGCCTCTCTCAAGTGTTAAGTCTGAAGCAGCCTGCCTGGTAATTCCATTAATGGGAGCGTAGTTCCGGAGAGATAAATGTAATTCCAGTGTAAAGCCAACGCTCGGGCTCAAATGGAGAGGATTTGCTGGTTCTCCTGGGTGTGTCACTGTGAGTAATGTACTCCTATATTACCCACAGATGATGTTTAAAGTCTAGATACCAGCATAAAGACTGGGCAGTGATAAAGAAAAATCGCTGCTGAATCTGCATGTGAAGAAATCCTTAGCTCCAGAGCCTAGTTGTTTCTTTGCAGTGGGTTTTACCAGGAATAAAAGTTTCCTGCTTAACTCCTGATATGCAGGATGACACAGAGCTAAGCAGCCATCCGATTCAGAAGACAGCTTGCATGGGATATAGCCAGAATGAGCTCTCTGTGTGTAATCAATGCAGAGCAAAAATGATACCCTGTGTATATCACACCAGAAAGCTTGCAAGCACATCAGAGCTAGCCACCACAATTGCAAGTAGCACAAGCTCCTCCACATTTTTGGGTGGTGTGGTCCACACTTGAATTCAGAGATTATTGTCCTGGCCAGCTGTTTTCCCAGTTCGATTTCTTTTTATTTGCAGACCACATCTTCCTGTTTGCAGTTGTATAATACCCTTGTGGCACCATCAGCAAGTCTTGCGTTGAAAAGGAATGGTTAATTGGGATATTTTTAGCTCTCCTTGTGGCTCGGATCCTGGAAATCAAACACAGGAGCCAGCACCGTTCAGCTTTATGCAGAGGAGCTTCCTGTGCTGCAGGCGGCTGCTGAGCAGTTGTGTCCAGCAGGGTGGGAGCTCATAGTGCCAATGAGCCCCAGTTCTGTGGTACCCCAAAAATCAAGCAAATGAGACACCCCCACCTTTTGGAGCTCAGCACAGTATTTTCCATGTGGGAAACTACTTGTCATCAGTCCAAGGTGGGGGAAAAAGGTCCATGAAGAGGAAGCAGGTGCTGCGGATGCTCAGCCCCCCACGTGCCCCCATCACACCAGCTTTGCCTGAGTGTCGGTACAAATCTGATCTCCTTAGGACTTGGGGCCCTGCTGGCATCCTGACAGTAGAATTAAAGCCAGCTTGCTCAGAAATGCTTGTTTGTTGGTGTATTCAGCAGCTTGCCGATCCCTCCTCTGCTGTAAGAGGTGTGGGGGAGATTTGCTTGTTAAGCAAAGTGGGGTGCGTGCTTTGCCAGTGATCTAGCAGCAGCTGGGACAGCTGTCCAAAGTCCACAACCTGCTCATGCATCTCTTACTTTTCTTTGCAGTAGCTGTGCAGACGTGCTTGGCTTCTTTACGCACACACTTTGGGCCAGCTCGCTCACCAGAAATCGGCGGGATCTCACTGAAACTTGCCGCTTGGCTTGAGTTTTTAAATCTCCTGCCTCCCCTTCCCTTCAGTTCTGTTCCCCAATCAGTGAGTATCATGCTTTGCATGCCTTTTCCTGCTGCTAAAGCTGCAGCCTGCCAGGTGCGTGGAGGGTGTGCTGTGGAAACCTGTCCAGCAGTTGCCTCAACCAAGTGTGCGTGAGCCACGGCTGCTGCTCACGGCTGCGGTGGCAGGATGTTGGAGGGATGCAGGTATCGGTCTGAGCTAGTGCAATTGCTGCTTTTTTTTTTTTTTCAAGTTTCCCCCATTTGCATTGTAACTGACTATTCAAGTTTTAGTTTAATAGCATGGTTTTCTCTTCCCAAGATAAAATTTTTGAGTGTCTCCTTTCCTGCTTTCATAGCTGTGACATCTGATTTGAGCTTGAGTGGAGCAAACTTGCACTGATAGTGAATTGTGTATCTTGTCAAACATTTCAATACAGAGTAGATGAGGAAGGAGCAGGTAAGAAAATGACCTACATGTTTAAAATTCAGTTTCTCAAAAAATGTTGTGTCTGTGGTGTCCTCTTCTTACTGTTTCTTTCTTCCCTCCCCCCTCAGTTCCGTGAATCAAAACTGGTCGTGAGAGCATCCTTGTCTGAATGGGGGGGACCTATCAGGGAGGATGTAATATGTTTGTTTCCTTTGGGTGGTAATAAAGTGGGTCAGAAGTGTTGTGCGTGCTATTGCTGCTGATTACAGTGCTAACCAGATAAAATTACTGAAATTGTTTCAAATTATCACTATTTTCTTTGCTCCCTGACTTGCTGCATGAGTTCCACAGGGAAACCTGTATCTGATCTGCAAAGCATTGATTTTCTTGACGGCTCTTCTGGCCTAGGTGCAGGGTTGAGCCACCTTCTTGCTGCATTGGTACAACAGTTTGGGTGGCCCAGCACTGCATTTGTTCTTTACCAAAGTATTTTTGAGCCATATCTGCATCCTCATCTGATTTGCTGTGTAGCTGACCAGGCAGCTGTACCAGCACAGCTGTGGAGGAGCGGCCTGAGCTGCTGTGGACTGACACCCATCACACTGCTCCCTAGCAGAAAGGGCTGGTAGGACCATTGCTTGGCCTCCTGAAGACTCCAAGCCTGTTTGCTCTAGATGTCTAGAGGCTGAGCAAATAGAGCCTGATAACATTGTCCTTCTGACTGTCTTGAACTTCTGGTGTAAATCCCACAGCAGGCTCTGCAGGTCATGAACTGAGGATGCTGAGCAGTGCTAGAGATACCTTGAACAGCAGGAGATTTGGTGAGCGATGTTGCCTCAGTGCTGGGCTCTAACAAGACACCTGTTGAAAAGCCACAAGCAACTGGACTTGGCATTAATTCATGTTGCGGTATCAGGGAGTCAGCTCCTCTGGGTCTTCTCTGAGTTTTTGAGGCTGGAGACCTTCTGATGCTGCGTTTGCTCAACTTTGGGGTATTTGAGGGGTGACCTGGTGCCTGCGCTTTGGTACCTCTGTGTGGTGAAGAGATCTGGCTGGAGGCTGCTCAGAGTCTCCCATACTGCAAGAGAAAGATGCCATGAGATACAGCAGGTGGAATTTGAAGTTGAATTGGGAATGGGGAATATATAACATATAGCTGAGAAAACCAATAAGCTTCAGAAGACCTTAACCATTGAAGGGGTTGAACTTGTTTCCAGCTGACATGTTTAAAATGTGATTAGCTGCTTCTTAAAGTGGGATGTTGTAATCCAGTTGCCATGGAAAAAATTGCATGGTGCGTGTGTAGAGACAAGGGGGTAGACCTGGCTCAGCAAGTGTGTGTTGCTTTCGGGCTTGGTCTGTAGATCCCCTCATTTATTCTGGCCTTTTGCAGACCAGTGAGAGTGCAAAGAGCTTTCTTCCCTGCAGTGTTGCCATCACTGTGCTTTTAATGTCTGAGGGTCCAGGTGGAAATCATTGTTGTCCTGCCCTCTCGTGCACCAGCGCTCGGTCCAGTGGTGGGCGGAGGCTTGGTGGCGGGCAGAGCTTTTCCCTCCAGCGCAGACTGGAGGGAACAGGAGGGAGACAGGGGGATCTCTGCCCCTCTTTGGCAGTGATGGGCTGTTGTCAGCCCCCTGTGTGTCTAACAAAACAGTTTTCCAAGTCATCTATTAGGATTTTACAGGGACCTCTTCCCTTACGTCTTTCCTGCCTTGAGCACGGATGCCGTCTGGATCTCCACTGTCCTCTTCCTGCAGCATGTCAAAGTGGTTCAGTCCTTGGGGGATTAAGCAGTTATCTCCTGCAGGGTGCTGGATCTGGCATGGGGGCAGCTGAATGGACAGGGAGGTCCATCCCCAGAGAGTCTGGGCAGGAGGAGTAATTGCCCCTCCAGCCCTTGGCTGGGAAACACACTTCAGTGTGTTTAGTTTAGATCTTTAGTTTGTGGCTCAAACAGTGCTGCTAGTCCATATTCTCTGACTGCTGGAAGTGTCAGGCTTTGAAATAAAAAGATTGGGTTAGCTTGTATCCTGCTTGAGCTGATAGAGCATGAATTTAGCTCTTCTTGTTTTATTTCAAGAAATTATATTAAGAAATGAGCAAAACAAGCTGTACACCAGAGGCTGCTCCTGCTGCAGACATCTGCTTGCAAAGCTGTGTTGCAGAGTGATACCTTGTGGTGCTGCAAAGCTGGTGGCACCGGCCAGGAGACCTCTGGGGAGGTGCAGCTGAAGGGCTGTCTTGATTGCTTTGGCAGCTCGTCTTTTGAGCCAGGCATGGGTATTGCTTCCATCTCTTATCACTGGTCGTTTGCGTCTTGGTGAGTGCAATGAGCTGCTTTTTCCTGCAAGCTGAGGAGCTGTGCTCTGGCCCAAGTCCCCACTGCCAGGAGGTGGCATGCAGGTAACTGAAAGGTCCCTGGCATAAATGTTGCACGTGTGATGGCTCTTGTGTCCTGCCTAGCATAGCTCTGTGGTTACAGCTAGCTGCAGCTGACTTCAAAAACTCTGCTCTGTAAAAATTGACCTGAATTAATCCGTTATGGTTTGTTTGGCTTTTTTCTTTAAAACTAAGATAAGATGAATTTCTACATAGGTGAAAGCTTGAGGTTTGTAATAAAGTCCATGATTTTCTTCAGGATGCTTTGGGATATTTCTGGGGTGTGCATGTGCTCTGCATGGTAACAGTTATCAGGAAAACTGAGGACAGGGCAGTTGGAGATGTGTAGCTGGTTAATTGATTTTAATGCCATGGAAACTCAATTTGAGTAGCTTTGTGCTTTTTCTGCGGGGAAAAAAAAAGCTGCATTTAGTGGAGGAGCAGCTCTGGGTATTTCTGTGAAGGGTGTCTTTAAACACCTTTAAACACCTCCTTTAAGAGGCTTGACTGTGAGGGTTTTAACTGTGCTCGTCTGTTCCTATCGAGAGCTGGCGGGGTTGGTGGTTTCGGTGAGAACACGGCTGCGATCTCAGGCAAGGCTTGCCTGGGGGCCCCAGGGCAGCTTCATCAGGAGCTGGTGTGACTAATGCTGTGTAAACTTAGAAAAACAAGAGAGGATCAGCTCTGCCTCCTTCACCCCTTTAAGGAGCTAGGGGTGGGAGAGCTCTGTCGGACTGCTTCTGGGATGTTTGGACGGTACCTCTGGGGATGCCGGTGCATCAGCTCCCTCCACTCGGTGCAGCTTCGTGGTGTATACTTCTTTAGGTGGAGATTGTGCTCTTGCTGCTTTTAGAGGTGAGGTGGCTGGCTGGGCTGTGAAGGCTTGTGCTGGCAGCTCCTCCGGTACCCTGAGCTGCACCTGGGTCCGTCAGGACCCCTCCATCCACCCCTGCGCCAGGGGAGAAGTGGGATGGAGGTGGAGGGGGCTCGGACAAGCCAGCCTGTGGGGACCGTGCAGGGCTGTGCCACGCTCTCCTTCCGCACTCCTTGTGGTGTTGAAGGAGGTCACATCTGAGGATGAAGGGCTGGCTTAGAGTTTGAGCCTGTGCTTGTGTTTTTCCGTCCTTATTTTCCAGGGTTTCTCTGCAAGGAATTGGAAAATCCCTTCTGTAGGCTGCCGTGACAGCCTCAGGAATGTCCAGATGGATTTGAACTTTGGTGCTGCAAAGGGCTTTGCGTATTTATTTTCAGCATCCTGCTGTCTGCTTTGCTTAAGAGCTTTTGCTAGATCCTTCGCATATGCTTGTCCTTGCTCCTCTTCTCCTGAAGACCATTTGCGAACACCTTTCAGCTATGGCAAAACACACCAAAAAAAAAAAAATCCCCAAACCTCTTGGAGGAATTTTGTTTTACCACTGTTCCTTAGTAAGCTGTGAGGCTTGCATAGCTGTGGTGTGTTGCTGTTTGGGTGCATCAGCTGTTTGGAGACCTCAGGTAGCACTTCACCAGGCTGTTTTGGATAGGTCTTTAGAAAAGTGAGTGGCTGGGCATGTTGAGCAGTGAATGGAGCCATTAAAATGTTTTTTAAGTGACTTACCCCTGTGCAAAGACAAAGCTATGATGGGTCGAAGCATTGTAGCTTGAAAGCCTCATCTAGGTTTCTAGATGTACTGCTGAGGTATCTTTCTGAGGTCGTGCTTCCCATCAGCTTTAGCAGATCTCAGGCTGTTCTCCTGCCAGAAATCCTTCCCCTTTATTTTCTTCTTTCTGGGATGGCTTCCAGTTGGATCAAGCAAGCGATGGTTGCTACCACAAGTGTAGAGATGACTGAGATGTGTAGAAGGGGGAGAAGGGAAAAGGCAGGACTGTCTATTTTGGCAACAAAGGATAGTTTTGGATCAGTTAGTTAAGCTGATGAGTATGTGGGAGTGGGCATGGCTTGCTGAAGGGCAGCCCTGTAGCCCCGGTAGAGCATATCCTGCTTCTGCCCCAGTTTCTCTCCCTGTAAAGAAGGAGTAAGGATTGCAAAGTGTGTTAATATTTCTGGGAGGCTACAATGTTGGTAGAGTCCTTTGAGGTGCACTGCTGACTGAGGGCTTCATGTATGTGCTGAAAATGTTCAGCTTCCCAGTTAACCCAGGAGAGGTATCCCTCCAGGAGGACATTGAGCACAGCTTTTAAATAAAATCTTCTGCTGAACATACAAAGGAGAATATTAGATTGAATATAAGGGAGACATTTTCTACGATGAGGGTGGCAAGGCACTGGAACAGGTTGCCCAGAGAAGTTGTGGATGCCCCATCACTGGAAGTGTTCAAGGTCTGGTTGGAGGGGCTTTGAGCAATCTGATCTGGTGCAAGATGTCCCTGCCCATGGCAGGGGGTTGGAGTAGATGACCTTTAAAAGGTCCCTTCCAACCCAAACTACTCTGTGATTCTATGATTTCTCTGCTTAAATATGCTGCAGACCAGGGCCTGATGCATCAGTACCTCTCTGGGAGGCAGCAGGACAAATCCTGCTGGCTCCTCTAGCCATAAATAAAAAATTTATCTTCCTGCCTGACTTGTTAAAATATTTATCTGACTCATCTTGGGCTGAAAAGCCATTGTGTTAGGTGCTTGTTGCAAGTACGTTATTGCCTTGACGATGACTTCTCAAGGTCTGTTGACTGGGGAGCTGGCGTGTTTTTGGTAGCTCTTGACATGCTAGCCGTATCTGAAGAGTTCGTCATATGTGCTTGTGTCGAAGGGGGTTGTGCATCTTCTTGTTAAAAGCAGTGCAGACACTCAGCCTTGCTGTTGGTTATGAGGGGCCAGAGCTGTTTGCTTGAGCTTGAAATTGCTGGTGTTGCAAGCTCATCACAGGAGGGGAGAAAATTAGCACAAGCTTCTTAAAGGAAACTTTATTATTTCTCAAAGCTGGCAGGAAACACCCCATCCCCCTATTCAGGCTTCGAAGTAGGGTTTCTTTTATGGTGGGTGTATCTGCTTGTTACAGGGGCATTAGCAAAGCTGCACAGTCAGGCTTGGGGTCTGGCGGGTCCCTCAAGGTCACGTGCCTGCTCTCTTGGCCAGTGCCACCCGTCTCTTCTACTGCCTATGGCGTGGGGGACTTCTCTGGTTGCTCCATGCAGAGCTTTCCTATTTTTCTGCCCCATCGTTTTGCTTGCACCTTTCACTCCTGGTCTGGTCATGCTTCCTTCTCCCTTTGTAGGTCACCCAGTGTCACTCAATCCTCTGGTCCTATGTTTCATAACTTTTTTTTAAAACTCTGGTGAATCTTTATTTGCTGCATTAGATGAAATAAAACGTTATCGTGTCTCTGCAGCACTAGTTCAGTCTGACAACAAGCAACACATTGCGACATTGAGGTCAAGGACAAAAAGAGGTCGCTGGGGTGGTGACACCAAGAAATGCATATTTTGGTGGACAAGTTGGAGCTGCAGGAGGGCAGCAGAGGAGCTTTGCTGACATGAGTGTGTCATCCATGCTCTGCATTGCCCAGAGCACGGTCATGTCATGTCTCTCTGGCAAGGAGCAGCCCTGGGGCAAGTGACACCGCTGGGGACTGTGAGAAGGGAGTTTGGGAACGAGGGGCTGATTCCCTGGCACTCAGCTGTGTTTCCAGTATCTCTGGCTGCTGTGGGACAAAATGCTGTGTCTGAGAGCTGTGGTTGCTTTGGGAAGGCAGGCCAGGCCACCCTCATATGGGTTTGATTAAATCCAGCAGCCAGCAGCACTTAGAGAAGCTACAAGCATCTCTGTTTGCCTTGCTCAGCAGTACCAGGAGGCGAGGAGTTTGAACTTTGCTAGTGATGTTTCTGCAATGTTGTCTAATAGTAGCAATCGCATTGAGAAATTTGTTAGAGGAAAAAGGAGCTGGAGGAGGAGGGGAGAAAAGGTTGTTTGCACAGCAGCCGTGCTGCTCTCCCCCATGTGCTGAGCCCTGGTGCAGGAGTGGGTCGATGCCAATGCAGATGAACTCCTACAAAGCTAATGCAGCCCCTTTAGACATAAGCCATGTGAAGCTAAGGTATGAATTTCCTTGCTGGGGGATGAAAGTTGTCTTTCCATACTTTTATAAATAAACTGCGACTGAAGATTATTGGCCAGGTTGGATTTGTCATGTTATTTCTGTCTTTGTAGAGACTTTATGTTCTACTGCAGAACAGTGTTCAGTTACTGCCTTCAAAAGAAAAACAGAAGAGCTTCCTGGAGGTACATAACTTGAGTAAATAACTCTTGTGTTTTGGCTAGAGTGGTAATATAAAGCAGCAGAGAGAGCAATTATAAATGGTGATGGAAAATTTGTGCTTGAGGCTGGAGCCCAAGCTCTGTGCTGTGGTCTTGTGGTCTTCAACATTGTTTTTGTCCTTAAAAATGCCTTCAGCCCTTCTGTAATGGGAAAGGAGAAAGGGGAAAATGGGGAGCCGAATGGATTACGGTTTTTCTCAGTTCTTTAAATACCGGCTGGCAATGGCTGACATCTGTGAGTGACCCACAGAGACTAGGGAAAACCAGCAAGTTTCTCAGTCCAAGGTAAACCAATGTGCTGCATGAGTAAGTTTTCTTGCAGTTCATAACGAGGTCCAGTTGGCAGGAAATATGTGAGATGTTGTCAGGCTGATCCTGTACCTTCCCCTTGCTGGTTTGGTGCTTTGACTGGAGAAGTTGTCTCACCCTGTTTCCTTACCTCCTCTGGCTTCCAAATCCTCTCTCTGTTAAAACGTGCTTGGGGATGGTTGTTCCTCCACTACGTTCATTGCTGTCCCCGAACCGTTGCATGAACAGAACAGGAAAAGTAAAACCGTATTAGATGCGGTGACCTTTGCATCAGTTGTATCATCAGAAAAATGTCTCCTTATGGCTGCTTAGAATTGTTTCCAGTAAAACATCTTTTTTTTTCTGATACCTCTTCTTTGGCATGCAGAGGGCACTTTGCATGCCTGCAGCGAGTTGCTTCTGCAGCCCATGGAGGCGACTTCTGTCACAGCTTTTGCTCAGTGCTGCTAGATGTCTTTTGTGTGACTAATGTATGAAAGCTTTATAAAGCCATCAGTGGGAAATATAAAACCATTTATATTATGAAACCATAATGATGAATCAATAATAATAATAATGAAAAAATGGAAGCAGTCTGGCTCTGACATCAGATGGGGTTCATTTGCTCTGCAAACTAGAAGAAATTGCACAAGTACGGTGGAGCAGATCTTCAGCAGCATCTCAGGGAGAGGAGTAGGGGAGTCATGCAGATGACTGCTTCCGTCCCTTTATCAGCCTCTTTTCTGCCCCTGTACTTAGACATTAACTTCAGTTGAGGAGGCTTTGCTGGACAAACAGCCTTGGTTTGGGACTCATCATCTTGCTTTTTACCTTGGCTTCCTTCTGTGATTTTGGAGAATTCCCCTGACAGCCTCATGCTGGGTGCCTCTGCTGTGGTGCCAGGGCTAGGCAGGAGTGTGTTCAGGGCAGGGATCTAACATCCTCCCATCTCTCGCGAGGTTGCCTTGGCATCCTTCCCTTTCACCAGCCAGTTGTTATTAGTGTCACTAATTACTATTCTCTCTAACGCTTACAGGATTTGCCAGTTCCTGTATGCCGATGGGGATCGTGTTCTGGCTCCTTGTCAGTGCCTTGAGAGAAGCCGATGCTGTGAGCAGGTATGTTTGCCGTGCTCCTGGTGAGGGGGAGACGGTCTGTATGTGTCCAAGAGTGAAATGTGTGCAGAGTTTGCCTTACGGGTGTGGATTGACAGATACTGTGGGAGAGAGCACTCCGCAGTGAATAGTTTTCTTCCGTTCAGATGTGTTGTGAAAACATCCAGGCAGAAGGTAAGGTTTGCACTTAGCCTTGCTGACAGCCCGCTGAGGAAAACATTGGAAAACACAGCATCACTGCAGAGCAGCTCCTGGGAGGCCACACTCCTTGCTAACGCAGGCACAGCCTTTTTCTTCCCATAGCAGCAGCTGGGTCCCGGTTGAGCTTGCGGCTGCGCACGCCACTACTGCGCCCTCCTGCTTCGCTGGCCTTTGGTAGCTCCCCTGTAGCGTGCGTCTGCCCGCTGCCCCGAGTGGGGGTGGGAGGAAGCTGTTTTCATGTTGGTATCCAACCATGAACAAATCTGCTGTTGTTTTCTTATGTACAGCAAGAACAGCCTGTAGCAGCTTATTCCTCCCTGGATAATTACTGCTCTGCTCTGCCACTGATTGCTATCAGAACCAGTGGAGTAGTGCCTCCACTGCACTGCCCGGTGCATCCTTTTGCCCGAGTTATTTGATATATTTATTGCTTTAAGGCATCAGTGCTCAACTGAAAAATCTCATCTGTGCTCTCTGCAACTGTTCAGCACTGTAAGTGGATTGCTTGATTCAGTTGTAGTCACTGAGATGCCAAACGTGCTTTCAGCGATGCCCCTCGCTGTGCTAGCAGCAGGTCCGCTTGCACCTTGATTTCAATTCCTGCATTGCTTTGAGGAGGAGAAAATACAGGGCTGGATTGCAGGCTACTTTTTTATTAACTGGAAATATGTTCCCAACTGACCAGAGGTGTGTGTGCAACCACTGGAATTGGAGTGGAATATTTTGCCATTTGTGGTCGCTCAGGGGAGGTCTGAGAAGTGGGTAGATGGATGCTGCCGCGGGAACATTGATGGACAAGGAGGGATTGGACTGGCACGCCGAGCTTGAGCCTTCAGCTTGCTGTAAGAGCTTACAGAGCAAAATAAACTCCTCTGCAAATGTCCATCCCTGATGGCTCTCATCCCAAAATGGCATTGCCTTGCATTTGGCCTGCCTGAATGGTCCATTTGATTGTAGGAGGACATAACCATAACTGCATGAAGCTTTCTTGATCCCTAAAAAAGTGAAATGGATTCATTATGGAAAGCAATCTTTCTTGAAAACCTGGTTCATCCGGGACTGCCTGGGCGGTGCAGCGAATGCGCTGGAGGAGTAGGAGTCAGGGCGGAGCTGTTTCCACCTAATTCCCCTGTATTTCCTGGGGTTTATTGCACCATGCAACCAGACGTGCTCTCCACTTCGGAGCTTACAGCAGAACTGGTTAGTAGAGCACTGCCTGTGCTTCCCATGCTAGCCTTCTCGTTGTACTTTCCTTTTCTTAAATTAATTTTCTAGTGTAAAAGGCCTCTTTTTTAAAAGGGAGAACCATAATGAGAAGGGAACAGCAAAGGCAGGAGTGCCTCCATTTGCTAGCAAACTGTCACAGGTGCATCTGAGTCGGAGGGAGCCAGCACTGAGTCAGTGCCCCAGACTCCTGGTGACTCAGGTGCCAAAAGCCCAAGTCATTCTCTTACACACCTGAATTGCAGTGAATTTCCTGTAATTCCTGAGGGTTTTGCATCATGTAGTGGCCGTGTAGGGAATGGTGTGTCATCCTCTTCCTCCGCTATGGGTTATGAGCAGCTGCGTTCACAGAGGGTACAGGCAAGTGATGGTGGTGGCACTTCTCTTCCTGCCAAAACAGGTGGAAACTTGATTTACCCCAGGACCCTCAACCCTACCTCTCCCTCAACCCTACCTCGCTCCTTTTTTTCCCCCGTTTTTCTTTTAAGATGGGACAAGTCACAGTAGTTGCAGCTGTCTCTCTATTGAGCTTGATGAGATTCTCATGCAAATATGGAGGTTGTGTTCTCCTGACAGGTCTGCTTGCATGCATTATCCACTACATCATGCTGGGAAGGGATCTACTTTCTGAAATGTGGTTTATTTTTAGTCAAGGCTTTCCCTGTCTAACTGGCAAAAGTTCAGCATTTGCAGCGCAATTTGCAGAAGAAGCAATTTCACCAAATACTCGGGCTGGGGGAAGGGAGAGGAAATGTCGTATTAGGTAGTAAAAAAGCTAAATGCTGACTTGAAAAAATAGCTTGAGACGCTGTTGTGAGAGCATAAGGATGGATAATGCAGGTTGAGAACAGCGTTGTGTTTGCTGCAGTGAATGATTCAATCTGGGTTGCTCTTGGTTTTCCTTGCGATGGCTGCCACAGAGGTTAACCAACAGTGGATGGATGGGAACTGCTGTTCAGGGTCTGTTGGTCAATGTAGCCAACCTCTTGGCCTGACCCTGAGCAGTGAGTTAGCAAACTCACCTTAGCTGCAGTATCCGTGAGAAGAGTGCATCCATGCAGTGCATTGCACTGTCCTGTTGCACCCACACTTGAGGCCACTGGAGGCTTGCTGGGGGTCAAGCTTTGTGATGATACAGGCACTGTCATGCCCATGTTTGAGTACCCTTGTCAGATACCCTGAAACGAATAGGGTGGCGCATGGGATGTCCTGGGGCAGTGCTGCAGCTGTCTCTTCCTCTCCTCCCCAGCTGCTGCTCCAGGGACAAACTGTCTTCATACGCCTCACTGCTTTCACCAACTGCTCCTAACCATTCTGGGTCTTGAACTGGCTTCTCACATGAACAACTACCCTTCAGAGGTGCAGAGATCTTTTCTTCTTGTTCTTATATCTCCCCTGACATTTCCTCCACTCCTTTAACAGAGGCATCTTTGTTACTGTTAGCTGTTAATGCAAACACCAGATGTCTGAGGATGACACCAGCAAGTGGATGACTGTGTTCAAAGCCTTTGATACTTACTCCTCTGACAAATTAGGCTTGGCTCCACGTGTGGGCACATAAATGATTTGCTTGCTGCTGCAGGTTAACTCCTGCAGTGTGCTTTATCCTTCTTTTTTTTCCCCTATAGCAGACAATTGCACAGCAGCTTTGTCACGGTTCCATTAAGAAAACAAGGAGAAATTGTTGAGTTTCAATTTTCTTCTGAATGTTTGGAAACCAGAAGAAAGAGTGGTAGTACCACTAGGATTTTAGGTGTATTCTGCATTCAGTCCGAGTGGGTATATATTGCCTGCAGGTAACGGAGCTTTATCTTTGTGAAAGAACTGGGGATGAAACTTCTAAGTGCTGTTTCAGTCACTGGGGTAGAAGCATCATGAGAATCAAGGTAAGAGCACCCATCAACAGTCTAGAGCAGTAATCTTCCCAGGGGGAATTAATCTAATTTAACCTCATAAAAGCATTTATGCAGTGGGGGAAGTCTCTGCCATTTCCTGCTGAGCTTCCTGAGAAGACTGGAAAAAATTAAGTGCCAAAATGACCCTCTTCTCTCTGGGGGGGGCTTATATTTTCCTAAGACATGTTATTATCTTCCTGTTGAAAGACCATCTGTATCAGCTGGCAAATTAGGATTGTTGTAGCTACTCAATTTTCCCTGGTTCCCTGGGGACTTGCTTGTTGCAAACCTGTTTGCAAATCCCCTGTGCATGTGGGATGCTGAACATCTTGCATGTGTCCTGGTGTTGCTGCAGTGGTCGGCCCCATGCTTGCCATACCCCGATGACCTGTGGATATAGACGTTTCATAAGTTTGAAGCTTTTCCTTAGGGAAAGTTTGTGGGTGGTTGGGTTTTGGGGTGGGTTTTTTTTTCCTTATATTGCTAATTATTTCAGGGGAACTCCTATCTTATTAGTGCTTTCTCCCCAAAAGGTATTTCTCTTCCTCTCCGTCTCTTGCCCTCAGAGGCTGGAAGAACCCTGATATGTTAGGAAAGCCAGTCTCTACTTTAAATAGCCTTAAGCATGTGAATATACAGGGACAGATGGAAATCTGGGAGGGTTGCTAGTAGTGGGCAGGGGGAATGGTTTTAGCCCTGATACTTGCATACTCTTCAGGCAGATCCCACTGTGACTCTTGATGAAGTTTCCCTTTCCTTGGCTGACTTGTTGGAAAACCCTTTTCACTCTGAGTTTGGTTTGGAAAGAGAAACACCCACATAGATGGCTGCTTTTCAGTTGTCATTCACGTTGGGATTTTTTATGTTCCTTTTCGCATTACCCTCAGGTGAAACCCAGGCTTGCTGCCAAAAAACATATCCCAGAATTAGAAAGAAACTAAACACTAAGGATATTCTGTTTTTTCTCTATATAAGCTAGAAATGCAATGGGCTATCTAATATTTTATCACTTCACAAGGGATTGTGTTGCTTTTTCTTTTTGGCTGAGTTTCCATGTAGTTCACTTGTTTGTTTTCCTCAGATAAAAGATAGAGCTTTCATTAAGACTTGTTTTGGCTATGTTTTGCTCCTTGCTTGAGACTGTCTGAACGGTGCCACTTTTTCTAGACAAATGCCAGTGCTCTGCATTGCAGTCCTGCTGGTCTCATCTGATAAGGGTTTGGTTTTTTTTTTTTTTTCCATCCTAAGTAGCTCTCAGAATTGCTGGATTGTTAAATAATAGGAAGTATTTTTAGGTCTTTGAGATATTGTAACTGAAGGCAAGGGAAGGAGAGCAATAGTATTGCTGGAAGGCTTGGGTTCCGTGTGCTGGTGATTTATGAAACTGAAGTTACAGCCTCTTACTTGGATCCCTTGTTGGGATCCAGGATGCTATGGATGGCGCAGCCCACGTGAACTCCAGTTTTCTGGCTGTACAGGATCTTTGATCTTGCATTGCTCCTGGCTTTTTAGCCAGTGGAGGAGAAGCAGAGTTGAGTCACGGCTGGCCGGCGTGCAGCTGTAATTGGACTTTACTCTCTAAGTGCCCTTGAGAGCATGCTGGAGGGTCCTGCACTGGGCTGCCAGGGTGCAGGAAGACAAGGCTGAGAAAGAAGGTGGAAATGGCAACCTGAAGGCAAAGGTTTCTGGTGGGTTTCTAGAATTGCAGCTTGCTGTCCATTTCTTTTTTTATGTTCTCTAACCCTGCAAGATTGCTGTGGCCAGGGCCTGTGGTAGGCTTTGGTAGGCTGGAAAGACGCTGGCGCAAGGAGGTGGCTGGTAATTCCAGGTGTATTAACTCCTTCCTGAAATATCCATTTTTTTAAAAAAAGATATTTTTCTGGAGTAGCTGTTTTTGGGGCCTCACTGACCATGCTTTGAGTGGAAATAGGACTGTCAGGAAATAGGCTGCTTTAGGAGGACAGGAACTGGTACACACATGGTGTACAGTAATGCCCATAGTGCTGCCATCAGCCCCCGTGTGTTTCCATACCTACGTGTTGCAGGGTGAGGATCGCACTGAGGAGAAGCACAGTCTCCCAGTGATTTCGCAGGTTGCATTTGAATATGCAGAGATTTATTGGTGGTGGCATGAAAGATGCCCCCGCTGTCTCTCCTGCAATGAGGATTTTTTTAAAGGAGGGATCTCTGGAAGAAGGAGACGAAGCAGCAGACAGAAATTTTCTTTAAGTAATGGGAGGGCAAGTGAGACGTTTGCTGCTGTTCCTGTCCACAGCCCCATATTTATTACACATGCGTGCCATTCCATCTTGGGAGGGCCCTCACCCTTTACGTTAGGAGGTGTAGCTTGTTTCTGAGACATGGGAGGATGGAGAGGGGCTCATGTGGCTGGCAAGGCTCCTCCTTCCCTCCACAATCATTCCTTCATTCCTTGTTTTCTGCCCCCAGCGTGGTGCTAAGCAGAGACAGCCTCGAGGCGTGGTGCCAGCAGCCCAGGCGTGGCAGCAGGGCTGGTGCCACGCCTGGGTGGGAGCCATGGGAGGAGCAGGGTGGGGAGGACCGGGGGCTGCATCCCTGCGCGGCACAGGTGCCGGGAGCTGCCAAAGCCCCCTGCCGGGTTTCTGCTAAATGCACTCCTGGATTAAACCAGGCAAAACCCAGGCTTGTGGGAGCTGAGATAAACAGTTCGACCATGGTGATTTTCTCTTCAGTCTTTATTTCCTAGCATGCAACTGCTGTAATTCCTCTGTGTTAGTTTTATCATCCTCGATTTCTGAAAGTATGTTTTTCTTTTTCTTTTTTTCCTGAGGGTTTTGGGCAGTGTTTTCCAAAGCTATTGTGGTGGGCATTTCCCCTTCCCTCCCAGCAGCAGCTTTCATTTTTGAATGAATAGCTCAGCATTGTTCACATTGTCTTCCAATTTTATGCCCCCCCCCGCCTTTTGACTTCGACTAAAGCAGACTCCTAAATGCTTCTGGAGTCCTTTGGGTCACTTTGCAGAAAATATTTTTTTCCTGTTACAGAAGGTCTCATATTCAAAGCTCCAGGCAGGAAAACTGGCTTTTGTAGTGCTCATATTTGAGTTTCTGAAAGCGTGATTCTTGCAGGCTT
Organism: Theristicus caerulescens; assembly: GCA_020745775.1. NCBI lineage: Eukaryota > Metazoa > Chordata > Aves > Pelecaniformes > Threskiornithidae > Theristicus > Theristicus caerulescens. Next base: position 20,956,938 of record CM036564.1, on the reverse strand, counting down.
TTTGCTTGGTTTTTGGCCAGGTTTTACATAAGATCATGCTAAGTTCAGCTTTAAGCAGGACTTCATAAGCTTGATGGAGTCGACTTTTGTTGAAACATTTCTAATGACATAACAAACCCTGCTACTTCTGGTTTCTACATAGCATCCCACATGTTAAATCTGTTCTATTCTTCCAGCCCAATGCCTACTTCCCCCCTCAATTCCCTCCAGAAATAACAGGTTATTATTAGGATCTGTATGCATATGCATTTACCAGGCTTGACATAGTTTTGCACTGAACTTTATCTCTTTACCTACGTTGAACTCGGAAGATGGACCCTATGGTCAGCATGGCATACATCTGCAAACCTCCCTTGATTTGTTCAGAACATGCTCTTCTGGCTGTGCAAAGACCTAGGTTTGCTTCCCTGATTTAAAATAAGCTGCAATAATAAATTTCTCCACTCAGATTTTTTTTTTTTTGGAACTAAATATCTTTTAAGTGAGAAATGGGCTTTATTTGCATTTTTGGGTTTTCCCCTTCCCCTTTGAGCACTGAATACCGGTGAAAGGCTTTGGGTTATATCAGACCAGGTAGATGGAGACTAGGATGTGCCTGACTTCTTCCCCTCTCTGCTGACAAACATTGATCCTGTCAACGGGGACAAGATCTCCTCTCCCGTTGGGTGCCGGGAGTCTGCTGATCCGGCAGTGGGAGGACTGCGATGAGCAAACTGCTCAGGGACGGGATGTGAGCCACCCACAAGAAGTCACTGAGATCTTCTCAGCCGCCAGCGAATTACCATGACCTTGCAGTGTTTGCAGCTTGTGATCTGATGCGCAGGAGATAAGTTTCCTGAGTGTTAACCGTTTGAACGGTGCAATCCCAGCACTTTCCATAGCTGACAGAGTTGCCTGCGTTCTAACAAACAACATGCTCCTCAGCTATCGTGCCCCTTGAGATAGGAAAAAATAAAAAAAAAGGGTGGAGGGGGAGAGTGGGACACATGTAGAGATTAATAACCTTTTCTCAAGTCACTGTTATAGTTTATCCTTTAAATTAGCTTTTTTCTAGTGTATCACCAGAATTTTGCAATAAAATCCACATGTGAGAAACCAGTGGCTCATCTTCTAGTCAAAACAGCCTCTATATAGTCATCTGACTACTTAAATGGTCATAGAGAAATGTTTGGATTAAGCAACTAGAGGCCAAATGCATGTTGAATGAATTAGTTTCTCCCCTTTATACTATAATGACAATGCCATTAGAGAAACCACAGGAGAGGAACATTTCTCAGAGCATCTCTTCTGAGTTCATGTGTTTAAAACTGCAAACTTGAGTACTTTTAATCACGGTTAAAACCTTTCTGGGTTTTTTGGGGAGATGCTTTTCCTTGGTTAGGTTTTGTGGCAGGGCAGCTGTAGTATGTGTGCTTGCTGCTGGTGATGGGTTGGTCTTAGAGCAGGGGAGGTTGTGTCCTCCTGTTTCAGCCCTTGACCTCTTTTCAAGTCATGCCTTGCTGTGTCAGCCCCTCTGAGAAGCTTGGTAATAGGTGTGGAGGGATATTAATTACTTTTCTTCAAAATTATGCAGTGCTTGCTTCTGTTGACCTGGAGTAGTACTCTAAGCATGGTAATGACTTTTATTTCCATAGGAAAAGATGCACTTTTTTTCCTTCTTTAAACTTATTTCACTTAAGGTTGCTCTAAGCAGCTGTTTCTTTGGCTGTTTTCAGATACCAAGCCAAAAATACTGGTGTTCAGCCTTCAGAAGGCTTTATGTGTAGGTTAAATGAAGGAATAATTTAATGAAGGACCTAACCATGTCACTGCAGCATCCCTTAGGTAGGTGTAGTCATGATTACCTAAAAATGCCAAAGGTATAAGGTAAGAAGTTGATTATGCTTCTCTTTGAAAAACCTGGTTAGAATTAGAGGTCAATTAAAAAAATGTAATTTTCAGAAGGGCTTGTAATTGACAGTTGCCTGAGTCCTGAATTCAGATAGTTGTCTGAGGATTATTTCTGAGTGAAAATTCCATTTCCTTCTCTTTCTGCCACCAAAATTGGAGATGGCCCTTTTCAGGCCTCCAAGATGAAGTGAGTAGTAGTCATCTCTGTGCTGCAGCGGTTTCTTTCTTTGACTCTTTTTCCCTAGTGGCTGAGTTGTGTTTAAATTAGCTGGTCCTCTACCTCAGTTGAGAAGCTCTCTTGGATAAATGTTTAGTGTTAGTGTTGAGAGAGAACATTTCTGTAAGTAGCCTGATGCCAAGGCTATTGGTACGTTAATTGGAGAAAAAATATTAAAAAAGAAAAAGGAAAAAAAATAATATCCATGGACTATACAGCTTGCTTGAGCTTTCTAGCCTTAGAGGTTTGGCAGGCATGTTGTGAAAGAGACTCCTGCTTTCCTGATGGAAACCCTTTGGATTAAACTTTCTTTGAGTCTAAGGACTTTGTATGTCTGGTATGGAAAAGCCTGCAAGCATACCCAGCTCACAGCATCTGTGGAAAAACCAGCTGCTGTGTCTGCTTGTGAGTGGTTGTGCTGGGGATCTGCCCGAAAGTCTGTTTTTTCCATTGCTCAAGCACAGTATCAGGCTTGGCATGCTTTGTCATGCAAAATAATGTGGATAGGGTTTGCAGTTGGCACACCTTTTAAAGAGCCTATTATTATAACCTTGCCATAACGCATTAATTATGCTGTTGAGGTAACGATAGTGATATAGCTAAAATGGCACCTATACTACCAAGGATCACTTTGGTTCTGTCCTTCCAAGTTGGCATGCTACAGAAGTACAATGCAGTTCTGTTCTGCTGTACTTGCTCCCCCATCATGTTTGTGTTGGTATCCATGATAAAATAATGCCCTGCTACCCGTAATAAGATTGCAAAAGCTGCAAGGATGAGGTGTGAGAAAACAGACTTGCTGTTAATAATTTAGAAGCTAGATGCCTAATGCTTTCTTAATAGTTGCAGTTGCACACATGAAAATATGATTTATGTATTGATATGATACGAACACCCTGCAAAGTGCATACAGTGTGAATTCTCACCTATGTAAAACCATACTTGTAGACATAACTATTCATGTTATACTTAACTATTAATATATCTAATGAAGACTTGCCCTGGATATTGGACTGAACTTGAAAAGTCACAGCAGTCGTGCTTACTGAGTACTTTATAAGCTGTATTGATCTGCAAATTGGGCAATCTCCTCCTTTTTGGTGGGAAATGTGACCCTATCGAAGACAAGTCTTTGGATTAATTTCAGTTGCATATTATTTTCCTTCCAAATCTAGAATTACAATTTATAAAAGTAGCAGGGAGATGGATGCTTACTGGATGCTCTCAAGTTCTTGGATTTTTGGAATACCCTCCACAGCGAAGAGGTGAGGAGCCGTCAGCCTTCTCTGGTGTGGTAAGCTTGTCCCCAGGTGTGCTCTGTCTATAGAGCAGATGCTGGAGGGCACCAACTCAGTGCGTGTTTTGCAAGCTCTGCACTGAAGCACTCTGCTTGGTTTGAGATATATGAAATTGCTGTATCTTTTCCCTGGAGGCTGAACTATTTGCCTGCCCTGGAATTGAAGAGGAAGAAAACCAGCCGTTATTAGCAGATTAAAAAGAGCAGTCTGCCAGCCCACCTAATGCATGGGCTATGCTACAGCCCAGAGCTGGGCTTTTTGTTAAGAGCAACTCAAATAAGAAAAGCAAGCAAATCTCTGAACCTCCGAACAAAACAGAAACCAAAACTAACAAAGGAAGCATCTGCTATTCAGATGAACTGATATAGGTGAGGGAGGAAAAAACAAGTCATCAGAGACCTCCAGAGGCTTGCTACTTTGGCCAAAAACCTGCACTTTGGAGATGCAGGCATTTCATAGTCCGATGATGGTGATGCAGATGTTCCTGTGGCGCAGTCCTAGGCAAAAGCAGGCTGGGTGATGAAAAGCAGCGGAAGATGCTGAGCTAGGATGCAGGAAAGCCATGTCTCAGGTCTTGCTCCGTTTAGACAAGTTGAGATGCATTGCTCTAGGGAAGCTCCGTTTCTGTTCTCCACCATGGTTTCAATGTGATGAGAAGCACAGTGGGGAGGAAGGGAACCTGGTCCCAGCATTCGTCTCCATTTTTGGCTTGCATGGTAAAGCAGAGCGCAGCACCGGTGTGCGGCAGCACCAAGGGACTTGCTTGGCTGCTCTGCACGAGCATCTCCCTGTGGCAGTACAGTAGGAGCTGTGGTCTGCAGGACACTTAGCTTCGTGGTGAAGTGAGTTGGTTTATTTGAAAGTCTGGCACAAGGCAGAGATGCTTCGGTTAGTGTTTTTATTGCTATAGAATTGGTAACAGTGGGTTAAGGATGTATCCCTGCAAACATGGGAGCAGGAGGGCTGTTTGTTCTGGTTACTCTCCTAGTTGCCAGAAGCCTGGCTGGTACAAGGTAGGAGAAGAAACGAGAGGAAGGGTTGTTTTAGCTGGATGCCAAATGTAAAGAGCAGGTACGATATGGCCGTGGGCTGCATTGTCAGTATGTAAATCTAGTCAACAGGAGAGAGGACAGACTGCTTATATTGGCACTGCTGTCAGCTCTCATTTTCTTGCAGCTAGGGGACCCCACTGATGGGATGTCCTGGTTTTAACCTTCTCAGCGAAGGGATTTGTCTGCCCTGAAGCGTAACACATTTCTGCATGCGCCTTTCCATTAGCAAAGGGTTTCGCACCCCTTTGCTGAACGGACCTTGCCAGCCCCGGAGGTGGCTAGTGCCACATTATTTATCTTTACCTCTCTGTGGAGTAAGAGGTGACTGGCCCAGTTTTTAATTGTGATCATCGCTCTCATTATTAGTGTCTGTAATGTCCGTAGAGCTCAGAGCAACTGGTGAGAACATCCTCATAAAATTTTAGTAACCTATCATTTTAATACCTTAAAAGTCTTGGCTCCTTGTATTCAGAAGTGAGTAACCTGATGTGAGTGCCTGGTTGCTCATAGTGTACACGAATGCTTGAAGCAGCTGCCGAGAGTGGGAAGTACAGGAGGAGCTCAGAGAAACAGGAAGATTTGGTCAGCCTGGTTGGAAAGTAGCTACAGCAGCGAGCAAATGCTTCCTCTTACACGCACGTGCTATTTCTGACATCAAGGCAGAAAGCTGACAAGGTGCCTTGGCTCGGAGGACAAGTTCTGTGTGAAGTCCTTATGATTTCCCCTCTTGAGGCAGAAGTGGCTAAAAACCTTCAGAAGAAGAGACTTCCACCTGATTTTTGTTGCTGCTAATTTCTTCTGGATGGTTGGTTGCCACGGGGAGAAGGATCATTGATCTCTCCACTGTGGAGTACTGGTGTTGCATGTGCTCCTGGTTCAAGGGAGATGGAGACGTCCTCTGTGTGAGCCATTAACTTGTTTCCCGGACCTTGCTGTGTTCATGCATCTTCTGACAGAGCAACCCTAAAGTGGAGCTGACCAACTTCCTCCCTGCCGTGAATGTTTCCGCTGTTAATGAGAGACATTTTCGTTTTGGAGGAAAAACATCCCCAAAGCTGCTGTGGCAGGTTTGCTTGTGCGAGGTTTCAACTTGCACACTTGGTCAAACAGAGGAACAGCTTGGAAACACTGCCCTGGTCCTTCAACTGCCAGAGGATAAGTGCAGGAATAAAGTGGCTTAAAACTCCCTCTATTCAGCAGTATGACACAGCACTGTCGTCTTATTCCTTGTGTGTGTACTGGTTTTTAGAGCCTTCCAGCATCGTCCACTAATTAATGGTTTTGGTAAGTGTTTGCTGTGAAAAAGCTGTGGTGTAGAGAGGTGATCCTGGTGTGTCTTCCTGGAAGCTCGTCCTGTCTGGTGGCACGAGAGTTTTGTAAGCATGAGCTGCTTGTTGCAGCATCTAAGATGGCAGTGGTCAATGTGGCAGGGATGTCCAGGCAGATGGAGATGCCTCTTGCCCTCAGATTTCCTCTATAAAACTTGTGGCCCATTAATTGTGAGAGTGGATGCCTTTTGTAATGTACTGATGGTTGTGGATGCAGGATAAATTTTGTGCAACTCGTTGGAGATCTCAGTCCTGGAGTCTGAGCTGCCTTTAGGTTGAAGGGTTGCTGCGCTTGTTCTTGTCCATTTGAACACTTGCAGTTTCTGTTTCAGAGTGACAAACTGTGGAGAAGACAGGACATGCTGTGTGTCACTGCTTGGGGCTCTGCACCAGAGAAAATAACGATTCCCCTCCGAATCCTCTGCCCAAGAAAGATCAGGTGGTGGTTGTTTTCTGCAAGGACAGTTAGAAGTATCTGTGATCCCTCCTTGGTCTGCTCATGTTGCAGAGCCCTAGCAGAGATGGTCTCTTAGGATGCCAGGACAGAGGGCTTAAATGCTGGAGCCCAAACCTCTCCCAGCTTTGCTGTAATGCCAATGTATGGTAGCTCAAGGGTGGAAGACCTGCCACGTTGGCTCCAGCCAAGGTCCAACTTGGCCAGTATCCCCCCCCTCCAGCGATGACCAGAGTAGATCTTCAGGGAAGGAGAATGAGTTGCTGGGTTTAACAGCTGCAGACGGTCTTGTTCTCCTGCAGTTTGCATGTTACTTTGCAGACACTTTCTATAACTTGCTCTGAGTAGCAGAACATGCCACAGCCCAGCTGTGGGTCACTTGGAAATATTTCCTCCTTCTGTTTGACTTTTTTAATCTGCTGTCTCAGTCTTTCACTGTGAACAGTTGTTCTTTGTTCCTAACACGGTTTACATGACACCAGTGGCTCCTGCAGGTTGTTTTGTTTCTTGCCTCGGTACATAGATGCCTTTTTTGTGATACCCATGGCCTAATATTTCATGACAATATACTGTCTGCCTTGACTGTGCTGCTCTGGAGTCTGCATTTAGGTGAACGCTTCATGGATGCTTTGAAGAGGATTAGAACTGACCTTGTAATTGGAGAGAAAATAGGGTAATTGCAGATTTCGTTGAAAAAGTGTCCTGTGCTTCATTGCATTGACTTTCTTGCTGGAGGAGTTGTTGAACATGCTGAAGAGAAGGGATTTGGAAACATGCCCATGTGACCCCACATCTATTACTCAGCAGGCATTTTTGTTGCACATCTTGCATTTATTCTCTTGCTGAAACATTAGGCAATTTATCAGTCTTTCCATTCTGTAGCTGGACACCCCTTTGCACTGTCTGTCTTTCCAGCTAAAAATGAAGTGAGAGCGATGCTTGCTAACAGCATGATCTCAGCGGTTCATCTAGAGGAAGACAAAAGTTGGCTGCTCTCTCCGTTTAATCACTCAGTTAAAAGTACTGAAAGCTGCAAATGAACTCATTTCAGTTTTCCATATGCTATGATAAGAAAATAACCAGCCCTGTTTCCTCAAAATTGCCAGAGTTGATGTCCATACGCATAAAAATCCAACGCATCCAAGGCCCAACTCTCAGGTTCCTATGCAAGAACACTACTGCTTGAGATGGCGTGATGGAAATAATAATGCATCCTCTGAATTGATTGTCATGCTCCACAATAGATAGTACACTTTCCAGCAACTTAATTTACTGTGGTGCATGGGCAGGACAGGTCTGTGTTGGCTGTGGGTTTTTTCTGGTCTTCCCTCAGCAAAGATTTTTCTTGCATGTCTATGGATTTCTGCTTTGTGCATAGAGAGGTATTACTTGGTATGGACTTTGGATGCAAAGGGGAAGCTGTGCCAGTTACCATGAACAGTGAAGCCTCTTGCTCGAGGTGACTGGTGAAGGGAGCAGGCTAGAAGTTAAGCCTCCATATCTCTATTTCTGTGCCAAGTCTTGTGTTTTCTCTGTGGTGGTCCATGTTGAGAAGATTGGAGATCCATCAACAGCAATAGAGTAGAAAATGTGTGCTGACTGGTTTTGGTGAAACTTTTCCTGTGTGTCTTGGTTTCTCTTTCCAATAAGATTTCCTTAAAACTCTTCCCCCCTTCCCTATCTTCTGGTGGCTGGTGCTAGATCAGATTGAGAAGGGCCTTTGTCCATGGCAAGGGCTCCCAAACACTAAGATGACTAATTTAATTGATGATTGGTCTGAGCAGAAGTAATAGCTGCCTGTGGCTGAGTGCTGATGGCTCGGTGGGACTTCTCCTCTCCTCTTGCTTATTGGGTCGTCCCAGCGTACTGGTCATGGTTTCCTGTGAGGCTTCCTGTGCGTGCGGGATTTGTTCTTCACCTGTGACCAGAATATGACTGATGTTACTTTAGGAATAGCAGCAGCAAAACCAGGCTGCTGTCATCTGTTCTCCGAAAAGCATTTGGTTGCTGTTTTTCCCCTATGCCACAACAGAGCACTGCAGACTTCTCCATCTCTTGCTCCAAATACAAGTAGCTTTCTTTGGTCTTCCATGTTCCTGAAGAACCTTGTGGCAACACAACACCAAAATTCTGCTCTTCAGGTTGATGTGTACCCTTCAGGGTATACCTCATGGACCAAAGATGACAGATATAGTTATGTGTTAAACAAGGTGACTTGCCATAGTGTGGTTGGCATTAGTGGTCCCAGGAGCTAAACTTCCATGGGGCTTTGGTGTTCCCATGTGTCCTTTCCGCTGTGAGATGGAGCTCGGCACAGTCTGGCTTTGCAAAGCAGAGTCAAATGCTGTTGGAGAACTTTCTCCTGACCTTCTGCCTTCCTGTTGGACCAGAGCCTGCCAAGTGCCAGCCTTTGCCGATCTGAAGTCAAGGGGCTGGTGTCCCACAAGGTGAATGGCGCAGGGGATGGAGAAGCCTTGTGGCAGGTTGGGAGCAGTGAGCATCTGCAGTTGTGCCGAGTGTGTTACGTACTCGTGTGCCAGAGAGTGTCTGTCAAGGCTTGGGTTTACAAACAGAGGAGCTCATTAGTTAGGGCAGCCAGATGATGTGGCAGGGGGCCCAGGTTTGGGTAAGCTTTTGGGCAGCTGCTTGAAGGAGGAGGCAATTGCTGAAGCATTCATAAACTTGACTGTGAGCAGACTCTTCCCAGTTGCCTCATCGGCGGTGGAGATGGGGAGCACAGCCAAGAGCTGCCGTACTCATGCCAGCAGCCTCAGGACCCTGCTGCTCCCTGACATGCTCCTCTGTGTTAATTCTCTTTGTTAATTCCTATAATAAATTTCTGCCTTCAAAAGCCTAAATGACCAGAGGTCTGCCAAAGCAATAGCAATGCCAGTGGTAGCTTTTCCTGTTGTGTTTTTTGGTTGTTTTTTTTTTCCTCCTCTGCTTTTTTTTTTTTTTTTCCTCCTGTAAGGTTCATATGCAGGAGAGTGCTCTTATGGTCTCAAGAAAAATAGCAACAAAACAATGCTAATACTGGCCATAAAAAACCTACTTATTTGCTGCATGCATGTCGCAGTGGCAATGGGGGCGTCTCATGCAAGCCCCTTGTTATTTTAGCTTTTTTTTCCTTCGCTGCTCACATAAGTTTAAGACTCTTTTTAATATTATTCCCCTGTATTTAGAAATAAGGGCACAATAGTTCAGCCTCTGAACACCTTCAGTCTTTGCGTGTCTCACAAGATGGCTAGAAGGCATGCTGGTACCTGGTTTTACAGCCCTATGTCCAAAGCGAGCTAGGCTGACCCATCTGGTTTTGAGCATTTTGCCAAATTGTTGTCTTGTTTTCCTTTACAAGCTTTCTCCTGTTTTTCTCCTGAAAAATAACACAGTGAATGGTGGCAGGAGTGGAATCAGGGAATTCAAAGTTAACTGCTGAGCTTGTCCTCAGTTCACCCCTCTCATATCTCTCACCATGGCAGCCTGCGTTAGCAAAGATGATGTTTTGTTAGCCAGAAGAAATATATTTTCTGCTGCATGAGGAATCGGCTAATCATTAAATGCCTTGGTTTCCCTGTTTAAGAATATGTTCTTTAAATCTTTAAAACTGTCTTCTCCCAAGCTTGCATCTCTGTCGAACGGGCATGAATTTTGTTATAACGTCCTCTGCAACAGTGCTTTCGTGAATCTGATGCTGTTTGCTACAGACAGGCGCGAAGTGTCTTTCTGTACACCATTTGAGGAATAGCCCCCTTAACAGGATAGAACTTGAAGTTTTCGATTTTTTTTTTTTTTTTTTTTTTTGCGCGGGGTATTTTTTCAGACGTGGTTAAAGGCTTCTGTTTTTAAAACCTTCAATCTTGGAATGTGGCTCTGTAACAGTATGTAGTGGGATTTGGCAAAAAGTCTGCTAAAATTGTATATAAGGGATAGTGGAAAAGTTAGGTCATGTTAAAGTTGTTAGACTTTCTGCTGCTGGTGCATGTGTTTTTTGTTTGGTTGGGTTTTTTTAAATGAATGCAGAGCTATGAATGTTTTTCTTTTTTAAAAACAAATAATGGGCCTTCCATCTTAGACAAATGTCCCTTTTTTTCGATGGTGTTTTTTTCCCAGTTAATGGCTTTTTTAGTGGGAGCTACCCCGTTCTTTCCATCTGATCTCTGTGCCCACACCTCTGAATGTTTCCGTTTCAGAAAGGTGATGGACGCCGGTGCCAGCAGACGAACTTCAAAAGCTGCCATACAGGGAAGTGTCACAGTTCTCAGGCATTAGTAATGAGCAAGAAAAAAAAAACCCACCACCAAAACCCCTTAAACTTTTACTGCCATGCAAAGATAACAGAAAAACTTGCTTCTTGGTTCCTCTGGTCCTTGTCATGCTAAAATACTGGCACTGAATAATCCTGTCATCCCCTAAAAAGAACTGGAGAGATTTAGGAGCACTCAATAGGTTTTAAAAAATATGATGTTTTACTGATTGAATGCTGCAGTTGCGCTGTTGTGCTCGGTGACTTAAAATGGGACTTTTGGGTGCTGCTTAGCTGCAGGACACAGATAAAGTCTCTCTTTCTCCATATGCCATCATATTGCTGGTGTTTTTCACGCTGCAGATCCAAGTAGTACCCAGTAGTCATGCTTGCCCCCATCCCTGGTGCCCAACTCCAGCCATCCTGGTGGAGCTGAGTTTGAATTAAGCAATGTTTTTCTGTCCAAGCCTCCTAAAGTCTATTGAGAGGGAAAGCTGCTCTTTTTTTCAAGAGCAGCTGAATGCAATGCCTTAGTTACCATGGTTTTTTAAATGGAGTACTTCAGAGGATGTACAAAAGCATCTTTAGCACTTGCAGTACAAGGAGAATGAAAGGACCTAGATTATGTCAGCACTGCAGCGGAGGCTTAAATGAGTGTCATTCATTTATTGTTAGGAGATGACCCAATATGGATTGTATTTATGGAGTGGGAGGGGAGAATGGACCTGTTTCAGATGACTTCTGAGCCTTAAATGTACTTACAGGCTTTGTGTAGGGATTGCATTGGCTCCCGCTGGGTAAACAGAGCCCTTTGGAGGGTGTTCCCTGTGTACTGGCGTGGTCACGCGTCCTGCCCTTCCTGGCTAGACATGCGCTGCCAGAAGGGGTTGATTCATGCCACGTCTCTCCGTGCAGTGTTGATTGGATGCGGAAAAAATGAGTTGTCAGTCAGAACCTGCCCAGCTGATTTTTATTTATTTTATTGCATTTTCTTGCAAGGCTTTTAAAGCTTCCGGTTACTATATAATTTGCAGATCGGTTCCAGCCAAGCAGATCTTTAGCTGAAGGCTTTGACCCTGCAAAGGACTGGTGAAGGTATTAGGTTGTTAAGTCTGCACACAGTGGGATGCTTATCTTTTTGCTTTTTTTCCCCCTTTCCTGTAAAATGATGGGCGGTCTGTTTTAAGCACTGCCTGTGTCACGGTCCGCTGTCCCCTTCTTTTCTCCTGACTGAGATGGCAATGAAGAACTTCCTTCTCCTCTTAAAGGACTTTGAAAGTTGGGTGTTAGGGTCTGCTGCCGCTGTCTGCATCTCCTGGAAGGCTCTCACCTGTCTTGTAAACAATTTTGGTCCTGCTGGGAGGAATACACCATCTGCAGATCCTGCGGAGGACGTAATTTCTTGAATTATCTTCTGCCTGCTCCCGCCCCAAGTGTTCCTGTAGTCATTACATCAAACTCAACCCTGATGATGCAAACTGCTTTGAGAAGTGTCCAGAGCAGAAGCTGCTGTGGGTTTAAACCCATCTGCAAATCGGGGGGGGAGAAGATAAAGCAGGGAAAACTCATGAGGAACAGGAGCTTGGAGAAGCTCAGCCTTTCCAGCAAACACTTCTTTCTAGTTCAGATGGGCCTTGTGTGAGGACTAGTGGAAATCTGAGTTTCATTGTAAATGTGTTAGCAGCATTCCCATTCATTTCAGTGGAGCCACGGTTGTGTCCTCCAGCTAACCGATGCTGTAAGCCTGTGCCTCTGGAGAGGCACATCTGCCTTACATCCTCTGCAGCCTGCAGGAGGGAGCCCTTTCCCCATGAAGAGGGGGAGAAAGGTATCCATCCCTTCCTGCAGCCATCCGAGTAAGGCACAGGGTCTGCTCCAGGGGAGCTGCACCCCAGCTCCAGTGGGGTTCAGCAGGGTGGTCACCGGAGTGCTTGCCAGAGGAGGGGAGGGCTGCAAGCGCTTGGAGGGACTGTCTGGATTTGCTCCTTTGGAGATACCATCAGCTGCAAAGCCTGGATGCATCCAAGCACCAATGCATCCAAGCTCAGGCTGCACTGGCACCAGCTGACTTCTGCATTAAGGGAGGTTGTTGCTCTGTAGGAATCAGCATCCGATGCTTTTAGGTTTGCAGAGAACCTGCTGGCTGGGAAAGGTTTCTTGTTTGTGGGCGACAGTATCAAAATGATGTTAAATGCAGGTGTACTGCACAGCTGGAGGCGAGGACGGGTGGATGGTCTCATGGGACACGGTCCCTGGGGTCTGCCAGCACACCAAGGTCAGAGCGGCCAAGTCTCCTGCAGCAACTGCAGAGTTGAGCGTGTCGGGGCAAGCTGGCGTTTCCCCCTTTCCCTGGCTTTTTGGGGGGTAGGAATGACAGGTTTTGGTAACTAAAGGCTTCATACAGAGAGGTCTCTCTGGCGTGGGAAATGTGAACCTGAGTTCAGGTCAGGCCTGGATGTGTCCCTTTTCTGCCCATAGGAACTTTAGGCTGGTTATTGTGTTCAGTTTGTTTTTCTTCCTGAATCAAATTTGATAATGCTGATCCAAGTAAAGGATAATGAAAATTAAGTAACTTGCCCTACCTCTTACACAGCCACTGCTGTGTGTAGTTAGTAGTTTAACGAGAAATGAGGCAAGGCAGAGCTCATTTTGCTTTCCCACGACTAAGCTGGCTCTGCAGGACTTAGGAGTAAGACTGGATAGCAATTGGGTGTGATGTTGTGGTCTTTAGGGCAAGACTACAGGAAATCCATTGTATTCCTTTGAACAGGATGGAGCATTTCACGTGATTTTTTTTTTTTTTAAACTTTAATTCTGTAATCTTGATCCCTTATCTTATAGCAGGAAGACTTCCTAGGCTTGGAAATATATTTAATCTGCTCTGGGACAAAAGACTCCATCTTGGTCTGTCTGGGGAGCTCTGGCTGTCCCCCTGGTGTGGGGCATCTTGTTCAGCAGATGCTGGGGGTTGCTGTGCCGAGGGCAATGCATTGAATCACCTTTAACTTGCATTAGGGCTGGAGGCTTTTTTTGTTGCAGTGGTCTGCTGCTGTTGAGAGATGTTGTCTTTCTGGCTCGCCTCCAAGATATGTTGTGGGTGGTGTAGTGCTTGCTGACGCGGACCTCCCCCAAACTTCCCCTCTGCCGTGTCTCTTGTACCTGAGAAGTTGCTCCAGAGCAGCTTTCCACTGCATCTTCCCACTCAGTGAAATCTGTCTGTAGGGGCGGTCTGTCATTCATCTGTCCTGACTGGTAAGCTGACTCCTTCCAGAGCTCACTGGGATTTCAGAAGGAATAAAAAAATATCTTTAATGTCAGTGGCTTTGCATCAGGAGGATTGATTAGTACTTTTTCCTTCATCCTGGCACTTTTCTCCTAGACTTTTCAGGCATATGCAGATTATAATTTAATTTCCTCTTGAATTTAACAGCTGTAAAAGGACTAAAATCAGCGGCTGGTTGGAGTTGCAATTGGGGATGCAGAAACTTTCATGCCCTTCTCTCCTAGAGCAGATAATGCTTCAGGTGTAAAGGAAAGAGGAGAGCTGTTCTGTAAAGCAATCTGCTGCACGTTTGCAACCAGAGTCCTGTTCCAATCCCTATGGGGTAATGTTTTGGGATACTCTTTTAATCTCACATGTGACCCTCAGCTTTTAAAGAGCACAGCTGAGTCTGCTTCGTTACCTTGCCGAGTTTGAGTCGTGCACACTGTGGTCCACAAGCCTGGAGAGTGGCTTTTTTGCCACTGCACTTCTCCCTGATGCTTTTAACCTGGTTTCAGTGCAACACCCCTGCCTGCTTTTCCCTAATAACCTCTTGCCCTGTTTCAGCTAAATTTTTATGGGGTAGAAACCCTGCAGAGTTAATTTTCTACTTGCTGGAGAGATGCAGTCCTAAGTTAACAGCTCACCCTGAGGGAAGACAGATGGGACTCTGGCAGCCCTGTCAGCTTCTCATATGCCGGCAGCCCGTCAAGGGTAGAAACAGTATGTCTGGTGGCTTGTCACTGGAGATGATGAAGAGGTGTATTCCACAGGGGTGGTGAAACTCAGGGGATGCAGGGAATGACTCCTTAGAAAGTTAGGCTGCAGTAGTTAAGGTGTCCACAGAATAGCTCACACCTGCACCCCACTCTTACATCTAGTTTGGAGGTTGTGGGGCGGTGGAGCCACCCAATGCCCTGCGGCGCAGATGGGAGAGCCTGTGGATGAGCTGTGGCGCTGCCACGCTAAGCAGGTGACATCTTTGAGTGTTCCTGACGTGGCCGGGTGAGGAAGTCCACTGAGCCTGGCGCTGGGTTGCTCATCTCCTGCGTGGGCTCCTCGCTGTTGTGTCCTGAAGCCCCGGGGAAGCCTGAGCTCTTTTCTCTGAGGCTCCTGCAAGACAAAAGGCAAAGTGCTACAAACCACAACGGTTTCCACTCTAAAAATACCATAAAAGGCTGCGTCCTTAGAAGCTGGGCATGGGAGCAGTTCCCACCCACATTACTGCAGCGTGAGTCACTAGGCTATTGCAACCGCTCCCCATGTGGATGCCCGGCTGAAGATGCAGCGAGGAGCCGAGGGAGGAAGGGGAACCGCTCCGTAGCGCTGTGGAAGTGATGAAGAGTTACGAAGAAGAGGATGACACGCAGGCACACATGAACTCAGCTGAACTGCTAGATAGTTTTGCTTTCGTTAGTATTTTTTTTTGAGAACTTCCAGCAAATGCTGCTTGCTGATGATTTGAGCTTAAGGTGTTTGCAGCCAAGAGTCTTCTGAATATGCAGGAGCCCCTAGTTTGCTTTTAGGAAGCACAGTAATTGCCACATGAATAATATGAAGCTGGAAAATCCCTCTGATGTGGAAGTACGTTTTATTTACTCTCTTTACGCAAAGTTTTTCTCTCCCTATCCTCCCTCCTTGTCTTCATCCTTCTCTCCCCTACTCTGGAAATAGGCTGCACTTCCTTATGACAGATGGTGTAAAAACACATCTCCCTTATGTTACGTGCTGCTCTTACCTGTGCTTTTTATCCAACATGCAGGTATTAGGGAGTAAATTTGGATTTGTTTTGGTTTCTTTTCTGAGACACCGCCCACCTGCCCTGGCCCCGGCGATGGTATGGTTATTGTTTTCCCTTTTCCTTCCCTTCTGCTTGATGAAGTCTTGGCTATTGGGGTTTACCAGATTAAGTTTGTCAGTGGGAAATTCTATAAAAAGCTTCCTTTATTTAGATGCCAACCCAGTAATGACATCACGTGGGCATGTCTTCCAAGTTCCTCTGGGCTGAGCGGATGGAGGGAGGTGGTGGCCGTGAAGCTGAGCCCTGCCTCTTTCCCAGTGCATCCCTGTGGTCCTGCTCGGTGGCTGTCCTTCAAAATAACTTCAATCCTCCTCCTCCACGGAGAGCTCAGGGAGGTCCCCCAGCAGACTGGTGCGTCTCCTTTAGCAAACTTATTAACAGTATAACATAGCTGTGGTTGTCTTCCTGCTCATCGCTTCCAGGTTAGTCCTTTGAAGTGCTTTTTGGTGGGTACTCACCCTGGCTTCTCAGGGAAGCAGCAGGCTTGCAGGCTCAATATCTTTGATGCTACTAAATTTTGCATCAGGCCAGTTTCAAATAACTTTGACAGGGGAGCAGGTGGACTAAAGGTACAAATGCCTGCATGGACAGGCAGAGAGCAGGAGGAATGGGCACATACAAGGTGTGCTGCTTGTTTTATGGTGAAGGGAAGGGGACAGCTGGAGGGGGACAGCAGGGCGCAAGAGCTGGCCACCAAAGTAAGGGACTGACAAAATTATTTTTTTGTGTGTGGTTGCTTAAAGAAGTATTGTTTTGAGCATTTCTGAATGGGGGAAAGGTGTAAATTTGTTAAGGGTTAGAAAGTAAAGAGTGTGACCTGGACAAGGTTTCTGGACCTCCTGGAGGAGTTATTCCTGGATTTCATTTATATCTTTGGAGGAAAAAGCATGCTGTGGTGTGCTAACCTTCCCCTTGTACATGCTCAGTTTGTTAAAATGTTAGCACAGGCGTTTCCTTACCTGCCTGCAGTAATTCCTGGGTATCTTTCTACATGATCAATAAACCAGAGCTTATTTAAGCAATGAAATGGTACAAAACTCTCTGCTGGGGGGCATTTAATTGACTCCATTCATTCTGCTCATCCTACTGTTGAAGGAAGCCATCAGGTTGCTGTACATCATGACTATTTTGCTGTCCACCAAACGTTGATTACACTCTTTAGAGCTGGGAGGATTTGGGGGAGCCGACTGAGTAACCAATTCAATCTGTCCATAATGCAGATCTTTCCAGTCCTACCTAGGATTTGGGTCAGACGAGAGGCGGTTTTCCAGCCCTGTGCCGATGCTTGCTCTGCACTGCTGCTCTGCTTGTTGACGTTATCTCCTTCCCACGTTCTCCGCCTCGATACTCCGAAGTATTAAAAAATAAAAATAAATCCATATTGCACAAACACTCTGCCACTCGGTACAGGTGGCCAAAATACTTTGTTCTCTTTAGGAAGTTATTTTGCAAAGTTAGATTGTGCTAGAAGAAAATACAGATTTGCAGATGCCAGTTTCAGACAGTATCTTACCATCAGATGGCACAGAAAAGCGGGATCTTTGAGGCAGCAAACAAGGTATTTTCCCAAGGTCTCTTGTGTTCCTTGGCAAGAAAATCTAGTGTTCAAAATACCACCTTAATTAAAAAACAAACAAACATGTTTTTTACCATTGGGAAGTGACATCTGATAATGTTTTCTCTAAAGAAGGGGTGTGGGGATCGGGTATTTTTAGCTGCAGCTATTCTCAAGTTGTTCTTTTATGACCTTCTCTTAATAGCACATTTCTCTAACACTTTTGTTAAAGTTTTTCTAGTTCCAGAAGCTTTTTCAGCCAAAGGCGTGTTGCTGGGGGGAGGAGAAGATGGACAAGCAGCCCACAGGCAGGAGAAGTATTGAAATCTGTTTTCTGGTGGATTTTGGTACCTAAGAGGGCGCAATGTTAGAGTTGTGTGCATCTCGTGAGGGACCTTTTGCAGGTCAGAGGGATAGCTTGTGCTTCAGCTTTTCCCCCAGCCGCAGCAACCGTAAGATTGCTACTGCCTACTTCTTAAAAGCTGTTGAGAATGGAATCAAAAAACTGAATTTGGATAAAAGGTTGGAAGAGGAAGGCTTGAACAGAGGAATGACATGCTGATGGAGATGCTGTAGTGCAGGAATCCCATGGGGAATGCAGGTGTAAGGAATGACAGCTTAAATTTCGGGTCTTTGTGTAGTGGTTTGGGCTGTGGCTGACTGTCTGGAGACGCTTGGGACTTACCTGCAAATGTTGTTGTCTCTGAGATGATAAGAGAGCCAACAAATTCCTGGGTAAAACCTGAAGGTCATCTTCATCAGTCCACAGGCTGCTGGGCTTCTCTTTGCCTGATGTCTATGGACAGCCAGCACAGATCATGGGGGTTAGATGAGCTGGTCCTGGGCTTTTGCAAACATCATAGTGGCCATGAAAAAGCTTCTCAAAGAGCAGTGGTATAAAAAGCAGGAGAAGAGAAGCATTTTCAGGTTGGGTTGCTGATGCTATCTGTCTCTTGGTAGTTACCAGTGGAGATGGTCGAGCTTTCCAAAGCGAACTGCACAGTTAGGTGTTTCTCCATGCTTGCCTCTGATGACATTGGGTGAGGAAAGCAATTAAGCTGAGTGTAAATAATAAGCACACGCCACGTGAACGCAGGCAGGAGAAAGGACAGGCAAGAGGTGTCTGTGCTGCATCCGTGGTGTGCGCTGTGTTGCGGTGGGCATCAGGGAAGCTGAACCCAGATGTGGGGCTGGAGAGGTGTCTGGCTTAGGCTGAGCCTGGGGAAGGGACGAGGAAGGTGCTTAAGTGATTGTCTGCTTGTTTATATATATATTTTTTTCTCAATACCCAAATCAGTGATGAGGCGTTTCTGCTAATTGGCAATAAAGGAAATGAAGGAAATATTCCCTGAGCTGAGACTGTTTTGCTTGCCAAGTCCTTTCATGCTGTGGTGCCTTTTTAATGACCACAAGCACTGTCAGAAACGACAGCCCAGCCTACTGAAGGTGTCAACACTGCACGCGGTCACTGGCCCAGCCTTGAGTAAGAAAAAAGAAAAAAAGGGTTGCTGCTCCCCGAAACACCAAGCCCACATCCTGCAGCTGCCGGCAGGGAAGAGCGAGGCTGCGGGGGTACGGGGATACTTGCAAGCCCCGTGCTGCTCCAGGGCTGGGCAGGACTTGCCACAGTAAAGAGGATCTTTCTTGGAAGAGGTTATAGATCATTTAACACCAGAAACTTGCCAAAGTGGTCTTTTTTTTTTTCCCTGTGTTCTTGGGCCGAGAATTTACTTATTTATTTTGAAGCTCATACTTGCAAAATCTGTTCCTTCTTTGGTAGAGCCTCATGCCAAAGTGATTGCCAGAGTTAAAACCTGACCCTTCCTCTTCTGGATGAGACCTCCTGGGAGCTTTCACCAGCAGATAGTGCAGGGCTGGTGCTGAGCTCCTGCGGAAGCGTGTTGTCTGTGACTCTGCATTTTCCCTTGTATAGGTTTCAGGGTATGGAGTGGCTGTCTGGGTGATGCTTTCATTGCAGGGAACTGCCACATGTGTACAAAAGCTGTTTGGGCTTGGCAACAGCTGTGCTGGGCAGATTTCAGTTAGGAGTTTGCAAGGTGTCAGCTTGGGTTGTGGTAGTTGAGTGTTTCATATCCTGAATAATACTTGGACATTTGGTGCCCTTCTTGGTTTTAGGACCTGACACTTGATATTCTGGTTGCTTAAAAAAAAAAAAAAATTAAAAATTAAAAGTGACCAAGTGTGTACATGCATTCAGCGCTTTTTTGGGAACTGTAAGCTTGGCACTGTGTTTTCATATGACTCCTGTGTTTAACTCCGTATCATTCATTGGCAGGAGCACCGCAGGCTTAGTGCCTGGTGTGAGAGTGTGTCCTTTGGTCGCTGAATAAAAGAGCAGCATCGGCAAGCGTGGAAGTTTCATCCGGGTGGTTTTGGGGTGAAACGTGGTGATAAGGGACCTGGCAGGAAGGAAGCGCGGTGCGTGGTGAGAAGAGAGAAACAGCAGATGCTCAAAGTACGATACTCAGAGTATGATACAGCAGATACTCAGAGTGGGCAGAGTATCTTCTGGAGATGGTCTGCAGCTAGAAAACAGGGGCAGCTACTTGAAGCCAGGTCAGTGGTGCAGAGTTGGCCCCGTCTCTTCAGGCCACACAGCTGGAGCATCATCTCCTCTGCAGGACATGTAAGGTGATGGAGGAGATGCTGGAGCCTGTGGTCCTATGCAGGGATGGAGAGGGCAGGACCAGGCTGCACCTGGGTCTGGGCTGGATTTGCCAGGTGTGCTCTGAAGGGCCTCTGTCCCAAATCACCCCAGCTGCTTTTCATTGGGAGTGAGCCTGTTATTCTGCTGAAAACCCTTCCGAAACAAGGAGGGGAGAAACAATCTGTGAAAGCAAATATTTTCTGATAATGGTGAGCAACAGTACAATCTTTTGTTTTCTGTCAATGGAAGGAAGTGGGAGAAACACGTAATAGCTTTAATGCAGAACAGGCTTTACTGCTGCAGAAGAGATTTAGTGCTCTACCTCCTGTAGTGGTCCTAGGAAAGGATCTGGTGGGGAGATATCTATAAGGAGAGGATAGGCTGCTTAGAGCAGGTGGGAAAGGCACCGCTTTTGTTTTGCTGCAGCCGTGCATCTGTCTGAAGCAGGTGCTAAAGGAAGGTCTGTGACCAGTGAGCCGAGATGGGAATCCAGGTCCGGGCTTCCATGGGAACTGGGAAGATGACCTCTTTGGTTTGTACTCAGCCAGGACAAGACTGAAGCAACTGTGCTTTAAATTAAAGGGTGAGCTCACAGAGGCTCCTCTCTACTCAACTAATGGTGATGATAAAGAGTGAACCAGCTCTGATCTCTGCTCTCTGGAAAAATCCTTCCTGCTGAAGGACTTGATGTTTTGTAACAAATAAAATGCAAAAAACTCCCATGCAATTGCTATTCTATTTCAAAGATCTGCAGGCATGTTTTAACTTGAGCATGGATCTTATTCTTTGTGTTGGCCCCACTCTTAAGGAAAAAAAAAAAAGGTGATTTCTTTGTGCCTTTCCTATCAAAACACCCCCCACTGCCCTCAGATGCTTTTTTATTGACAACTTCCCTTTTCCAAGCCTTGCACAGTGCCGATTCCAGCTGCACTTTAGTAGGATGCATTCAGCTCTCCCAAGTTTTGATCTTGGAACAGGAAGATTCCCACTTCCCAAGCTGCCAAGGAAATCATCATCCTGCTTGCAAATCTCTTTTGTAGCAATTGAGTGAAATTTTGTGTTTATAAGTGAACATTTTAAGTGAACTGTCTAGATGTTGCTTTGTTGGGTGAATGTTAAAGCATTTTTAAGGTAAATGCATCTTTCAAGTTCAAATTATCCCCCACCCACCCGTAGCTGAGCATGTCTTCAGCTAAGTAAGACTGCATCTTGAAACACAGGTGATACCTGAGTTGTGTTCGTTTGTTTCCTGGGCAGAACAGCATCTGCTGCTGCTTTTATGGGCAGCCTTGCATGGGTCTCCATCATACCAAATGCTTGTCTTTATATCACTCCCACAGGCTCTCATCTAATTAAACTTCTCCCTCTGCTTTTTATCTCATCCGAGAAGGGGTTTTGTAATTTTTTTAGTTCTTCCATGCGTACCGTCACCTTCCCCATGCAAGCTCCAGCTTTCACTAGAAAAACTGTTCTCAAACATTTTCATTAACAGACTTGAGCCTTTGAGTCTCCTTTGACTTGCTTTTATCCTGTTTCTGTTGCTGTCCATTATTCACATCAGAAGTGCTGAGGACATGGAAAACAGTGAATGTAGGTAATGGATCCACTGTGGTTTTGAGTATTGGTTTTTCTGAAGTTCCTTGTGTTGCTTTCTCAAGCATATTTGATCGAAGGTGCTGCCTGAATGCCTCTGAAAAACTAGAAATGGAAAGATGACATCTGGTTTGATGTCTGCACATGTCACCTGGCTCACTTGGTACTGGGCTCCATGGTGGCACCTGTGGGTTTGGGTCCACACCAGACCTGCTCCGGGCTCTCCATGCACCACGTGGAGCTGGACTCCAAACATGGACCTGGCCCAGGCCGTTCACTGTGCCGCCTTTTCGCCTTTGAGTCCCTTGTGGGGTAAAATGAGGAATGAGCCAGATGAAGTGCTCGGGCATGGCATTCTCCCCTCAGAAACCAAGCTGAATTCATGCCTCCTCCTGCTGTTGTGATCACCACAGGAGGTTTCCAAACCAGGCGTGGGGAAGACGGCTGAGTTGGCAAACCTGAATTTCTGGTTCACACGGGTATGAGACAGCCTAGGGATGCTGGGGGCGTACATCATTACACAGTGGTACATGCCATGAAGTGTGGCAGTGCTCTGCCATCTCCCTGACCGGAGGGGTGCGTGCCGGGGGCTTGGCCTCGCTGCTGCGGGGCAGGGGAAAGCGCTGCTGTTGTGGTAAAGCCTGTGAGACGGCAGCATGGTGACATGAGCAATCTTTGCTGAGCCCTTCAGAGGCCAGTGTTTAGCTAATTAGGAAATACCCCAAGTGCTGAGGGTGCGCTCGCAAGGAAAAAAAGTGTCACTGGGGGCTTTGGGGTGAACATGGGGCTGGTGGAGTAGGTGGGAGGACTCATTTTATCCCCTAAGCACATGTGCAAAGGCGCCAGCTGTTTACACCCACGCTACTGGGGACTGGTGTGGCTTTGCTCTGGGACTGGGGACTCCCCACTGCAGTGACAGGGAGATGTGCTCCGCAGTTGCACGGGGTTGTGGTTGGTGGTATGGACTCGGACTGCAGTTTCAGGAGCGCTGGTTCAGCTGCTGTTGATGGCCGGGAGCTGATGCTGCTTTGCCGCTGGTCACTGCCTGGCGTGGCACCTCATCAGCTGCTCGCTACCAGCACTAGGGCTTTGCCAGTGACCGGGAGACTCGCATCCTCTTCCACACTTAGCTCTTACCAGTGTCCAGCACCAACCCGCCCGGCTGCATTTCCACCGCTCCCCTGAGCATCGTTTCATTGCACTTATATCTAAAGTACGGAAACTATTATTGCAGTAATATGGCTAACTCCAAAATAGCAGCACCATTTCATTTTCCCTGGTTGGAAGGTTGTGTGTCTGTCTTTCAACCCCAGCAGTTTCAATGGATACATTTTTAGTGTCAGGTTTAGTTTTACATCTACCACAGTAAAGTGGTAACAGCCAAATACATTGTGAGTTGTAAGATGTATTTTGGAGCCCTGACCAAATGACACATGTTGATTTCAATGCTATTAAAAAAAAAATAATCAAGAGCTCTTGAGTTATTTTTATATTGGCTCCTAAGCTGGCGAGCTGCTTTTAGCAGGGCATCCTGCAAGACCATTGCTGTTTCATAAGCTGGAGCATTACATCTACCTTAAGTCTTCACTTCTGGATGGGTTTTATAAACATGTTTTCAACAAAGGGAAGAGGGGAGGTCTTCTTGTGTGAACAATTTCCTCAAAGGGAACACAACCATTAAATTTTCTTGGTTTCATAAAACGTTGCTTTTGCACAAAAAAAATAGCAAAAATTCCTGCAACTGTTCAGTTGGGGTAATTTTAGGAGTTATCAACAAGCAAAAAGGAAGGGAAAGGTTATGTTGTAATTAAAAAGAGGTTGCTTTCATACTCCTTAAAAAAAATTGTTTATCCTAACGCTGGCCTGTGTATGGTTCAAGACTCTAAAAGAGCTTTGGGAGACATGTTCTCAGTACTTTCCAGTGTCGAATCAAATACTTCTTGTTTCCCTGAAGTTTTCTATTACTGAACATGCTTGCGTGGGCCTTTGGCAGAAGAAAAGAAGTTAACAACAGCTCGCCCATTAGTGTCCAGAGACACTCTTTGAAGGTAATGCAAGTCCAAGGTACTGCCAGCAAAATGGTCAGGGAGTGTCCTCTGCCAAATACAAATAATTTACTGCATGGGGTTCTGTATTTGGAGGTGGTATGAGCTGATGAAACTCATTAAAGCGGTTGAAGGAATGAGGGTGGTACTCAGAGAACTTATTTAAAATACATGTTTTCCTAGGGGGGTTGGACATTAGTCTGGGTCTGGGTCAGGGTCAGGCTAATGGCTCAAGCTGCCTCCCCTCCTAAAAACGGGGTGCAGCCAGGGGCTCTGGCAAGTGGTTCAAGACCTATATGGTCAGTGTAGGTCTCACTTTAACTCAACTTACATATCTATAACTTATAAATCATTCACCTCAATGATTATTTTGGGTGAGTTTTCCACAGACAAGCTCTATCTCATTGTTAGTGGATTTTTAACTTCTTACCGATTTATTTTATCGGCTGTCCTAGTGACTTTATGTAGTGGTACATTTGTTGTTTCCTTATTTGTGTTTTAAAAAAGATGCTGCCTCTCTGTGCCAAGGAGAGCACAGGGTGCTGGCAGCATGATAGCTTATTTTTGCATCCTTGTTCCTTTGGTTTTGGCTAGTGACCATCGCCAGCTCCATAGTGCCCAGGGTGACATCTTAGGTATCATCAGCCAAGACACGTGTCCTCAGCCTGCTGCTTCAGGCACGTGTTAGGTGTGGGTGGCCTCTAGCTGGTGGTGGCCACTGAGCCAAAAAGCAGGAAAAGTTTTAAATAGCAAAAGGAGATGTAATGAGAGCTTTTAGCTTACCCAAAATTGCCATGTATAGCTGGAGGCAAGAATGACCATGGGGATGGTAAAAGGGAAGAGTAGCATGTCCCACGGTGTTACTACATGGACCAAAAAGAATAAAATACAATATTTTAAGAGGAATGCATGTCCAAGTGGAGAATGACCATCGTTGTAGCTTCCTTTTGGAAGTTTATGGTTAAAGAAATGTAAACTCCTCTTCCAGTCTTAAGCAAACAGAAGCAGCCATTCCTAAGCTCCGTGTTTATACAGTTCCTTTCCAGGTCAGTGCATCACTGGAAAAAAGGGGATTTCCCCCCCCCCCCCCCGCTTTTCTGGCCTTTTTGTAGACACTGGAATGGAGGAGGGAGGGAATGCAGAGAGAAAATTAATCTTCAATTCCTAAAGCAGCAGGTGGACTTTTGCATTTTAATAATGATGCTTTAAAAAAAAAATTCATGCATTTTGGGGCTTTTGTGCTGTTTTTTGTTTGTTTGTGGTTTTTTTGCTATTGTCTGGAGAAGATGAGTTCCTGTCAAGAAGAGCTTAAAAAAAATGTTTGGATGCTCTTTTATTCCCCATGGGGTCTAAAAATAGAAGCTGACGGAGAATTGCTTGTAGACTTGCTGTTCTGCGCGGAGGGTTTAGCTTACGTCTAAAGCCGCATCTTCTGACATTGCAACAGCTGAGCTTTGCAGCAGCACCAATGCTGGGCTTACCGAGCATAAGCAGGGAGGAGAGCAAATCTCTTTATGAGCCCTCTTGCTTCTCTCCTCCCGTCTCCATCCTTGGGCAGAAGACCGTAACTTGAGCGCCAAGGCACAGCGCAAAAAAAAGTGTGTGAAAATGACAGCGAGACGTAAGTGCTGGGAGCACAGGAAGGATGGTGGGGAGAGCATTGAGGTTTTTTTTAATGGCAGCGCTGCCGTGCACACTGGTAGTGTTGGGGGATGGGGGGTGGATAGCACGTAAATGCAGCCTTAAATAGTTTTTTAGTTATTTCTATAACTAAAAGACTTGGCCAACGTATTGGGGTTTCATGGTTATTGCCATAGTCTAGTGGCAAAGTATTATCATCATTGTGACCACAGCTTGCCATCATACTTTAAAAGGTTGGTGCAGATTGGGAGAACAGAGGGAAATGTGCATAATCTGCATTACAATGTGTGTAAGCCACATCATAAGCTACTCGGTGATAATGTATATATAACTTAATCTGTGTTATAGGTTATTTGATGATAAAGGTGGCCGCCTGTGAAAGGGTGTGAAGTCTTCTGCATTTTGAGGTCTCTGAGTCATTGTGTCCAGGTACTGGAAGGGTGACAGCAGGGAAATTCAGCACAGGACAGTCCAAGAATGTGGGAAAAGTCCATTTACAGGTGCTTGTGAGGGGGATCAGAGGAGAGGTGGTGTTATTAAAGTGGCTGCTCATGACAAAAGTGAGCTGTGCTTCCTTTCCCGGGCATCAGCGCACGCTTCCCCTTCCCAGCACTTGCTGGCTTGAAACAGAAGCGTCACCCTTTGGGGTGGTGTCTTGATTTCACACTTGTGAAACCAGTGCATTGCTTCTCTGGGTTGCTTAAGGTGAGAATTAAAAGCTTGTTTTAAAAAAGTGATAGCTATATGTTGGGCTCTGGTGTCCTTTGAACTGTGTTGGCTGTTTGGATGCATCTGGCAGGAACTGCCAGTGCTGGAAGGTGGCTCAGGTGGTGCTGCTGTTGCCAGCTCTTCCGCCATGCGAGTCGGTGATGTTGTGTTACTGGTCTTAACCTGGCTGAAGTCCCATATGCTGCTTCTCCTTTTCCCCCCAGGTTGTTCCTGGAGGGATGGCCTGGACCCCCCCATTGCATCCCTTCTTGGTGGCAAAGTGCTGTTAGATAGGCTGAAGTTGGGTCTAGTACTGTGCCTTTGTCTTGGGCAGGGGGCCTGTTCTGCCTGCTGAGTTGCTGGTAGCATGTGTCTTCTGGTACAAAGGTGTGATGGACACTGAGATCTGCATGGGAAACCCCTCCATCCCCCAGCCAGAAGATGGCGTAAAACCCAGCTCCCTGCTGCAAACCAGGTGCTGGGTTGTGTCTGAGCTGAGCATCCCTGGATAAACACCCTGGACAACATGATGTTGTGCAGCTGGAGGCACGCAGGCTGGTTTTCCAGTACCTGGCATGTGTGGTTGGATAGTTGTAAAATTCCTGCCCAGCCCAAACAAAATCCCTATAACAAGTCCTCTGTGTTAGCACAAGTTCATGCTGGGCTGTGCTGATGCTATGAGTTGGGTGGGGAGGAAACTCATCCTGAAAAACCCACTGAATCAACAAATTCTGAGCACGACCCACACCAAGGGTTTTCTTGTAGCACAGATGAATGTAGTTTGCTTTCTGCCATTGGGTGCCTTCCCGTTAGAGCCTGTTCCTTCCCCGTCAGGCTGAGATGCTGCCTTGCTGCCCGCTCCAGTGGGACCTGCCTTTCCTCTGTGCTCAAAGACCCCCTGCGCTGGTAAAGGGTAGTGCCCCTGCTGTGCCAGAACTGGAAAACTTACCAACTTCTTATTTCCTTTGCAGTGAGCCCAGGGGAAGAGAGAGCCCGCGTGTGGATTGCCTCCCGCCTTGCCTTTCCTCCCAGCCGCTCGCAGTGAGCTCTCGCATGCCGGAGGAGTGGAGGGTTGAGCCGCCGCACTGAGCTGGGGCAGCACGAGTGAGGCCAAAGGACGTTTGGCTGGTGGGCTGCGGCAACCAGGGGTCCTTGCACCCTGCAGCGGAGACATCCAGCTCCTGCCAGGTAGATGCCCACAGGGGAGAGGACAACTCCAGCTGAACTGATGCATCTCGGCACCTGATACCAGGCTCAGGTAAGGGCACGTTGCTTGGAGCCAGGTTGCATTTCCACGCTTCCTTCTCCAAGCTCACAAACTGGCTCCAGAGCAGAATCACCCTGAGAGCCACCGTGTGCTGTGGGTACATGTGCTAATAAATTGGTAGGATCTCATCTGCGATGATGCTGGATGTTCTGGCTTGTTGGGACATTGCTGGTGGCGTCAAAGCGAGTTGCAGTGGAGGTTCTCACTTGGATGTTCCCAGTGCCTCTGCTAAGGGAGGTGAGCGTGTTTTTATCCAGAGCAGCATCGAGCTCAGTTTTGGATACGATGCAAGTTTACTGGGACAGGAGCTCATTTGAATTTTCTGTAACACATCTGCGACTCATATAAAGTGATCTATGGGCAGTCATTTTCAAAGACCCCAGGACAGTTAAAACATACACCTTGCAATTCAGCTGGCTTAGTGCTCCTTACGCTCTTAAAAAAAAAACTTGCTGTGTGCTCTTGAGTTCTTGTTGTAGTCAAGGAAATAAACATGCAAACAGGATCTGTATCTTGGTTCATCCTGCTTGATAGTAATTTCATTTCTGAAGTCGTAATTCAATGTGTGAGTGCAAGCCTGATTTCCTTTACAGTAGCAGGGTTGTAAGCGAGTGCCGGATTTGGGCTAAGATTGGTGATGTGCAGTCTGGCGACGTGTTGTTTTGAAGCTGGTGCCTGGCTGGGGCGTTTGCAGTCTGGCTTTGTTAATGAGAGAGGAGCTGCGGATGGGGATCAGCAGAAGTCCTCAATGCAAGCACATTGAGTGTGTTGTCCATTTTGGGATTGAAATTTGGGGTTCTAGTAAAAACTACTGCAGCAGCTGCGATGCCGGAGGTGGGGATGCTGGCTGGGCTTGTACCAAGACCTTGGGAACAGCTTGACTTCCGCATGGGAGCCGGGTCTTGCAAAGCAGAAGCTCTGTCTGCAGCCGGCAGCGCGTGGCCGTCACTTCCTCCTGCAGCTCGTCACCTCCCGGGCACACAGCCCTGCGTGCCGGCGCCCGCCTGCAACAGCCTGCAGCTCCTCCTGGATGTCTTGGGAGGCTTTGAGGTTTCCTTAGGCCGTGGCGATGCAGTCGAAGCAGACCCAAAGCTGTGCTCGTTTTGGCTGGGCTTAGTAAGTATGTGCAGTGGTGTAACCCCGCGGCTTTGCTTTTGAAAGGCTTTAAGTGAGTGGGAGAAGAGCCTCTGATGACAGGTCCCCTCGGCTCACAGCTGCTGACTGTGCCCCCCAAATTATACCAGGCAACCAGGATGGGGAGTTTGCTGTGAGCCAACAGCCTGCATGGTTTGAAGCATGTCGAGGTGCCTGTTTCATGCACTTAAAAAAACCCTGATAGGGTTTATTCAACTTTTCGCAGCTTGCTTTAGCCGCTTTGTAAGCAGACTGATGCACCGCTTCGCGTGGCTGGGTTTATTCCAGGGCGTGCAAGCGCACAAGTCACTGTTACAACTAGCAGTAGCTTTACAAGTAAGAGCAGTACTTTGCTGGGAAGTGGTGCAGGCTGCAGGTGCGCCTCGTGCAAGGGTCTCACCTCTTAGCAGATGTTGTGTAGGCATTTCCACTTGCATAGATGCATAAGCATTTCCTTTAAGCCTGTTCCCCTAAAGGAAAAATTGCAGGCTTATACCATAGACAGCTAAAGATACAACACACTATGTTAAAATGTGCTTTTAAAATAGAACGTGAAACAGAAATGGCGACTTGTTGAGTTTCGGCAATGGTGGTTATGGCTGTAGTAAGTACATACTTTTTTGACTTTATTCCACAGCAGTAGTTTCATTCTGATACAGGCCAGCGTGGTGTTTAAGTATGGTGTGTCAAAATTTGCCTTTCTTTTTTTTTATTTCCCTCCTAACAGCAGTCTCTATTAGTACTTAATTGAGCACATTCAGGACTCCACCACACCTTCACCTAAACTCATTTCTCCTTTTTCAATGACCTTCTGCTTGTAATAGCATGCAGGAAAAAAAAAACCACATACGTTTCCATGGGCTTGGGTGCAGCTGGACAGGTTACTGAAGCAAAAATGTGAATTTTACAAGTTTTGCCCTGGAGATGGAGCATGCTGAGGAGGGGTGCAGGCAGTTGAGATGACTGCTTGCAGGAAGTAACTGTTAAGATTTTGTAACTCAAATGTATTTGGCCGTATGCCTGCATCATGCTTACCTTTAATTTGCTCTCACTGGTAGATGCAGCAGGAACAGAGAAATAACCAAAACATATAGTCTGCAATCTCAAGTGGCTTGAGTAGATACTTTTCTACAGAGTAAAATATTTAAAAATTGGGTTCCAGAATATCCCCAAATCCAGCCCAAGGTTGAGAACATGATGCTGTGCTGTACTTCCTAAAAAGAGGAGATTTTACTGACATTTTTATTTTCAAAAGCCCTTTTGCCGAGTGACACTGGATCTATAGTTCACCTTGCAGCAAATGGTGAAGTTGAGCAATACAGTGTGATGCTAGTGCAGCCTGACAGTATAAAACCCGTGTAAAACCAGTATAAAAGCATGTAAAACTTTTGTACTTTCCTTGTAAGGGGGCAGAAAGGACTTGAAGAGACTGAAAATTCAGCAGCTTTGGCTCAGATGGGTTGCTTAGTAGCGTCACCACAGCTACTCTGTCCAAAGGATGGGAAGGTGCTTTCTGGCCAAGGTCCCAACAGCAAAACCACTTTGCAAGGAGGGCTCTGAGGAGTCGGATCTGGAATCACAGTTGCAGTGGATTTCTGGGAGGGCATCTCAAGACATGCTGATGTGCAACCACCTCCAACTCTCTGCAGGGCCCGTCAGCTGAGCCTTTGATGTCTCAGCTCCAGTCCTTAGACCACATCCATTTGCATTTTTGATGGATTAAATTCTGTGTACAGGTCTCACATCCTGGTGGAGTTTAATGAAAGTTTGTCCTTGTTTCGTGTAAATTGAGCAGTGGGGAGACGAGGACCTGGTGGTGAGCAGAGGGCTGCAGATGTGGCCTGGCAAGCAACCTCTGTGGAAAGAGGTGGCAGTGTCTGTCTTCTGCAGGCACTGGCACAGAGGGAGTGAGCCAGGCAGGGTGATTGCTAATGGGCTTATAAGTGGGAGACATCGCATTGTGGTTGGGGGCAGCAGGGGGTGTGTGTCCCCCCCGGTCGCGGCAGTAGCAGCACTGCTGCTGGGCTGTGGGAAACGCTCGGTTCCTCTTCCGGGCAGCGAGCAGGGTTGCAACACGCAGGTTGGGTGACTGGTGACCAGAGGTTCCCATGCTCCCGGCCAGGCTGGTCCCGGCGGGTACCACCCTGCACAGGGCAGCAGGAGCTTGGCAGATCTTACTGGAAAAATACAGGACTTTTGGGGGAGGGTAATAAAAGTAAATCTGATTTATAGATAACAATTTTTGCACCAAGTCTTGGATTTTTGATGCAGACACCTTCTTTCCATTGCCAATACTTGAGATTCCAGCTGGTGAATTAATTTCAGGAAAGTGGTTCTCATCCAAAATTTGGATATTTTATTTCAGGTTTGCTAATGGCTGGATGGTGTTCAATGCAGGTAGGCAGTAACATGCATTTTCATTAAGCATCTTTAGGCTTACTATTGCTGGGATTAATTTTTACTTCCTTAAATCGTTAACTGGAGGCTGCAAGTTTTAGTGTGAGATGACAGATTGTGGGGTTTTTCAACTCATTCTTTTTGAATGAAACTAGTTGGTAACTTTGTTTCCCAGTTGAATTTAGGTGTACATGGCTTGGGGCTTTCTGTTGCTTACATCCTAGTAAATTTATCTGATACCATTCTCACATTGTTCACATTTTCTTACCATTCCTGTTCATAACTGCTTCACCTTGTGTGTTTGTCATGGAAGAAAAACCCTGTTTGCTGCGAAAATACAGTACTCACAGGAGTAAACTGGGTGGCAGGCTTGAGAAAGTAATTTCAGTGGTGTATTTTAAAAAAAAAAGTTTTCAGTCTTATATAGGTATATGGAGAAGCATGGCAGGTACAGGCTGCGCCTATTTATAGGCAGCCTATTTATATCAGGGCAGAATGATGTGTTTCGTCAAACTCTCCAGAAAATAAATGTCTCGCTAGTTTTCGTATACACAAGCTGTCGTTTCCCTTAAGGAAATGCTATAACTTCATGGTGTCAAACTATTCTGGAGTTTGAGTATGCACAGAATTAAATAATAAAAATATCCATATTCAATATCTGTATTCAACGTAGGCTGTTGCAGAGCTAAGCTATATTCTATTCCCTCTCCAGGGTACTTTGAAAATCACCTAGTCGAGCATAGCATCACCTTTGTACTCCAAAAAGCATCAGTATTGCAGTCAGACACCAAGGCTCGTGCAGCCACTTGCCATCTCTATCCCTCCCATTGCCATCAACCATTTTCTCTGCTTTCGACTTTTTTTGTAAATGTGGACTTTTGCACTGTTACAGTAGAAGAAGACAAATGTGCACATTCTAGGCGTGAGATGCAAAACTGGCTCCTTTGCACCAGTCTGGCGTTTCTGGCTGCCGAGAGGCTTTTGCAGAGGCGGATGCCAAAATATATGTGGTCTTACTGCTGTCTCCTGCTGTGTAAACCCTCCCGTGTTACCACGTCGCTCTTCCTCTGGTTATTCTGTTACAGAGTGTGGTCAGAGATGTTCAGAATATCTTCCACTCTGTAAACATCTTGAAAAATTGCTCATTTAATTTGACATACAGTTTATTTTTTCCCTCTAGTCTACAGAATATTTGTATTTTTATCGGCATGTAAAGGACCTCATTTGAATTCTTTGGCCCCATAACAACCAAAAAACAATGTCAGAAGTGAGGGAGTGAATTTGCCTTTGAGTTAAATTTTGCAGAAGAAAGATGTGAGAAGGAGAAGATGCAGATATATTAGATGACACCGTGAGACAGTTATTCAGACTTTGCTGCTTTGAAAAATGAAGCTGCGATTAACATGTATTGAGCAAAATTCATGGGAACATTTGAAATAAGAGCTGCAGCTTGAAAAAATAAGAGAACAAAATACACTTTAATATTTCTATCCTTGCTCTGTTTTGATTGCAGAGTCAATAATGGGGAAAGATACACCCATTCCTGCCATGAATTTAAAGAGTTTGCTTTTTTCCAGTGTCTGTATAGATAAGTGTAAAGCAGTGAAATGCCTGTGCTGTTGGCTGATAACGTGTTGCAGAAGAGCTGCCCTGGTAGCCCTGATTATTCCGTGTGGTTTAATATTTCTATCACACCACTGGCAACCAGGAGCGATGGCTGCTTTTGAAATGATGAGTTAGGGAAAGATAGATCTCCCAGCCGTCTCCATCTGCACCTGAAAGACACAGTGGCAGTGAGCAGGTTGCATTAAGGAGTTGGTAAGATGAGACAAATAATGGCTTACGAACATCTGAAAGTGCACAGAAGTGGGCTGAGCCTCGGAGAGCACTGATGCCTTTGCTCATCATATCTCCCCCAGGGTTTTTTTGTTGCTCTTTTTTTCCCCTCAAGGAAAAATCACATTCTTCAGATCATCCCAAGTGCAACACCTTTGGCTGCTTTGGCTCATCCGGTGCCAAGCGCTGCCGCAGCCAGCTGTGTGGTGGCTCGACAAGATGCAGCTTCAGCCAGAAGCTGGGGTAGTGTGTCCTACGACAAGAACCCTTCATGTTCCTCCTGAAGGGAGGTCAGGATGGCTCCTGGTGTCCATTAGAGAGCTGCAATGGCAGCTTCGAGTAAGCTTGTTCTTGAGCAGCTATTGCAGCGTTTTATCTATGGGTAGCAATGCTCCTCTTTTCTGCAAGGAGGTGGTCACCCACACTTTGGGAAGGGACCAGAGCACAGCAACGCAGGATCCCAGGTGCTCCAGGGAGCTCCTTTCAAGCCCTACAAGAAACCTCTGGACTGTATTATTGAAGTTGTTTAGCTTTCAGATGTTCTGGGTGAATCACTGGATCATTCATAATGCGACAGTGGGGAAAATATTTTAAGGCTGTGGTGACTGTTAACAGATTTTTCCCAACCCTGCTGAGTTTACAGCAGGCAAAATAAGCAAAACCTCCTTAGAGCAGGCAAAAAGCAGTCTGCCTTATAACAAGCTATTCTAAGAGGCTTTGTACTCTTAAGTGTTTCAAAAACTTTTCCAAACGCTAAGCCACTTGCAACTGTGGACTAAAATTATTTTACCTTGCTGTTCTTGAAATGCATAGTATCCATCTGGGACCTGTGGCGAGTCAGCAGGACTCTGAAGGACGGAGCCATGTAGGTGATAACACAGCATGACTTCCCAGTGCTTATCCTGTCTGCACCGAGTAGGGTTTTATAATTCATAGCAGAAGTGTGGAAAAAACTTAAAATAATTTTAAAAAGCACTGGGAGCAAAGGGAAGATACCAGGAAAATGTATAGCTCTGGGGCTGGCTGGAGTTTGTCCATTTACAGAGCACTTGGGAGTGTGGTCGGTGGGCTGGAGATGAGGCCATCCCTGTGGGCTGCCTGTCCCTACTGCCGTCCTCTGTGCCCGGGGACTGCCGTGGCCGGGACTGCGCTGCGGCAGCATCGCTCCTGTAGCCCGAAGCTTTGGGTAACATGGCTTGTGGTAGCCTGGCTTTAGGTGGTGCCATAGCCGTTGTGTGGTCTGAGCTGGGCTGGTTGTGGCTCCATAGAGTTTCAGAGTATGAGGGCTTGGTAGACCTTCCCTCTGCCCTTTTCATTGCAGCCAGCCCTGGGGACTGTGGTTCCCTGGAGGTTTTGTCTGCCGGTGTTTTCTCCTCAGTGTGTTAGATCAACCTTTTCCTTTGGTGAACAGCGAGAAACTAGTTACGGCTTGACAGGGAGGATGCTTCTTTGGACTTGTACGAGGCAACACTCAAGTTGCATTCGACGTGGGAAGTTATCTTGCTCATACGTATACATATATGGGATAATGTGGGACGTTATCTTGCTCATACATATACATATATGGGATGAAGCAAAGCAGTGGGCACAGACCTCAGGGAGCTAGACTGGGTCTTGTTTAGACCAAGGCTGGTTCACCTCAGAGTAGAGGGGGACTCTGCGGTCATCTTGCTGCTGTGTTGTTTTTCCTTTGGGGGTTGTATAGAAGGTAATCATCTAGAGGACAATTTACTTGTTGCATGGATGCTTCAGTAGGCAAAAACTTCTCCTTTTAGTTTCTCCTCTGATATTAAATCTGCCTTCGGATGCCCCTACGGAGCATCTCTTGGCTTCATGTCCATAGCTGAGGGCAAGAGCATGGTGGTTTGCTGTCGTCCACACGAATGCTATGCTGTGCAGCGCCCAGCTGGCACGCGACCTGTGCAATGCAAGGGCTCTGTGGCTGGTTTGCATGTCTTGATTTAAAAGCACGGTGTCTTTCATACAGGCATGTGTGTGCCTAAGAACAAAGGCACGGCGTGTTGGTTTCCAGCAGACAAGACTCCCCCTTGCTCAAATTCAGTTGTGTCCCCATGCAGAGAGCGGGGAGCTGGCAGGGGAGTGTGCAGGCAAGCTCCATGCACACTTTGTACAGGGGCTTTTCAACCTCAGCCTAATTTTAGCTATGGGATACAGCTGGAAGCTAAAGTTGTCAGCAAAGGTTTTTTCTATTAGCACTTTCCTAAAATATTTCCCATGCTGTGTACACATTTACTTATCTATTCCCCCCCCCTTTTTTTTCTTGCCTTACAGCTTCTGACATGAAGAAAGATATAGAGTCTTTAATAGCCCAGGAAAAAGCAGAGATCGTTGCCAAGTATGAGAAGGTACCAACCTCGTGTTTCTCCCCGACATGCTGGCTAAGGCTGAAGCTATTTAATTGATTAGGAATGCTTCAAATAAGAACTTTTGCCTCCCTGCAGGCATCACCTCAGTAACCCTCGTGCCATCGGGCTTCGTGCTGGCTCTCCCTACCTGCTTCTGCCTGCACATCCCCTCTCAACCACATCCCCAGAGTTTCTCGCAGATCCCATGTGTGCTCAGCACAGATACTGAAAGGTCCTGGGCTTCTGGTGCTTCAGTACTCCCTTAACACCAGGATAGCTTACGCCCGACAGCTCTGGTTCCTCTGATGTACAGCCCTTCCCAGCCTGTAGCAGAGGCACACCAGGGACACCGGATAGGCTGAACTTGTGCATTTTTCTCTTGCTTGTGTTGTATTTGTCTCTTTAGAGCAGGTTTTGGTCTCCTGGCTCTATGCCTTCTAGCGTGCGGGGAGGGAGGGATGTGGGCACCGGGGGCGGGATGCTGGCACTGGGGCATTCCCGATGCTGGATGCTGGGGCCGGCTCACGGGTGTCCTTTCTGCTTTCAGGGCAGGCAGGAAGGAGCTCAGATTGACCCATGGGAAGATGCCAATTTCACACTGTATAAAGTTACAGACCGGTTTGGATTCCTGCAGTAAGTCCTCCTGCCCTCTCCTGTGCTCTCTGACCCACGTGTCTGTGTGGACCATCTATTTGCACCAGGCGTGGCAGACCCAGCATCTTTCCTATAAGCTGCTCTGTGGCTTGGCTCCATCAATCCCAAATGCAAGAGGAAAAACTAGATGTGCCTCCTCCCTCGACCACACGTGTTCAAACACTCTGATGCTTTGAATCTGCTGCAAGGCAAGGCTCAGAAATGGTTTCCCATCACAAGCCTGGTGTCAGAAGGTGCAGGCTGGTGCTCCTGTGCCTCTGTGGAGGCCCATGGTGTTTGGTGTGTTGCAGAGGGAGAGGCTTTTGGGTTTGCACCTGATGATTCAGGGAGGTGTAGGAAGAGATGAGACAAGATATCTGATTGTTCTCAGTTCCCTTAGAAAATCACTATCTTAAGTGAGGTGCAGATGAATTAGATGCACACCCCGTGCCTGGGGAGAATGCTTAGAAGAACTATTTTTATTCCAAATCAGAACAAAAAGTTATGATAGTAGGTGGCTTTTCTGCAGGAGAGGGGTTCAAAGGAACTGCTGTCCAGAAATCACCCCCCCCGCGCACTTTAATTGCTGATCACGTGTGTATTGAAGAGGAGCTTTATGCCCAGGATTTCCAGTGATGTCCAGTGCTTGATTACCCCCTAGCAGCTCCTGTAGGGTTGTGGGGTTTTGACTGCTGCTTCTTCTGCCTCTTCCTCATTGGGGACAGTTATAGGAAAGGCACGAAGCCCCCAAGCCATATCTCTTCAGCTGCCCAAGGTGGTCCCTGAGCTGCAGCACCCTGTGCTTCTCTGCACCCTTTCTTGCCCATAGAGTAACCAGTGACCCCTTGCTTTTCCAGTGAGCAGGAGCTGCCGACCCGCACAGCCTTGGAGGAGAAGGTGAGAGCTGCCAGCTCTGTCATCATGGGTATCGGATCCTTATCACACCGGCTGCGGAGGGGATGGTTTTTGAGGAAACAAATGTGCAAGCAAGAGTGAAGCAGGCAGCCAGTGCCTGCTGGTCACTGCTGCTGGTGCAGAGATGGGAACTCTGCACGATGCCCAGCTGTTGGAGCTTTTATTTTGCTGGGTCAGGCATCTCCCCTCCTCCATACTGCACTGAAATCGCACCTTATAAAGCAATTTTGGGCTTTTTCCTCTGCTTTGGCACAGCACTCAGTGGCTGTGGCTTGAAAACGGGATTGATTGCGTGTGCGGGGGAAAGCGGTGGAGGTTGTAGGTAACCGTCATCTCCATCCTCATATCCCTGAGCTGGGAGCATGTCCTCTGTTAGTATCTAACTGGGACTAAATAGCATCTCGTTTCTGCCAATCTGATACGGTGATACAATTTGAGGCTAGCTGAACCTGCATAGATTTTTGTTGGCAAGGAATACTCCTCTTGGAAATGCTTTCTCTATGTTAAGCCTGTGTGTCTCATTGTTTTTATCAATGCTGCTTTAATTACCACAGGTTGAAATTACCAGTTCCTGCAAGCACCTGTGGATTATTCCCATCCCCAACGCGAGGTCTTTGCATAGAAGTTTAAACCTAAAGAGAATGAAGTTTTGTGTTTTCAGGAGGTATCTTCTGGGGCTTTTTTTCTTAAATTTGTCTTTTCTTCTTCCCCCTTGCACCAGCAAAAACAGCAGGAAATCGAACGCGTGGACAAGTGGCTAAAGATGCTGAAGAAATGGGGCAAATACAGAAACAGTGACAAGGTAAGGAGGAAAAGAAAGAGCGTATGTCTGGAGGGATGGGAACGGTGCATCCTTCCAATGAGTCAGGCTTTTGAAAAGTTGATAGAGAAACCAGAGATCACTGGAAAATATTGCCTAAGTCTGCCTGTTAGTCTTTAATATTTTAAATCTTTCCTTGACGTTACTGTGTTACTAATTGAGGGAAAAGTCCTGTTCTGACTAGCATAGTTTTAAAAATGGTTTCATAAATGCTGCTGGCGTGTTTGCACTTCTGCTTCCCTGTGCAAGCAGGAGCACAGCAGAGATGTTTGTGTGCCCAGCTGGGTCCCTGCCCTGAGAGCAGGGGGTGTTACACGCCACTGGTCGCTTCTGTGTCTACCTGGGAATGGCATGGGAGATGTGACTGATACGGTCCAGCTGATGTTCCTCGTAATTCTCCCTGGAGGGTGAATTATTTGTCTAGGACATCACCTAGATTTTGTACTTTGCTCCTAGCTGTGCCTGTGAGGAGCACCTTAGGTGCTTAGTTGTTAGATTGTGTGCACCCGTCTGTGGAAATTAAGGATGGAGACACCAACCTTGTGTCTTGCCTTTGGTGTTCAAAATAAACTCTGGACCAAATGCCACTGCAAGACTGAACTATTTTTAATAAATAATATTTGTAAGATGTTCCTATTACAAACCTCTTGAAACAAAAAACCCTTGAACCTAATGACAGGACCCTTGCTGGGCAAGGAGAGGAGCATCACGCCTGACCTGCTCTGCTTACAGCACTCTGTGCAGGAGAGGGCTGAAGCCCAGCGTCACCTCATCGCCATGGCCTCTGCAGCCTTCTTGTTCGGCAGGAGGAGTGGGTTGTTTGGCTGTATTGCTTCTAGCTCCTGCTGAGAGTCCTCGGGAGAAACTTGAACTCAGTTAAAAGGTTGTGCAGAGGATATCTGCATAGCTGCAGAGAGGGCATTGAGCAGAGCATCCCCCTTGCCCGGCCATCCAGAGTGATGTCAGGTTCACCCAGCCAAAGACCAGCTGTAGTCTCATTCCTTTTAAAAAAAAAGAAAAAACAAAAAAAAAACCAAAAAAAACCCCCCAAAACCCCCGAACAAACAAAAAAACCCCCCAAAACCTGAAAATCTTCTCTTTGTTACAGCAGAGATGGGGTGGAGATGGGCTTGGGGTTTTATAATCCTTCCGTTCGCTTCAGGATGGTTCTAATTATTTTGTTCATCGGTGCTGCTCCATGGGCAAATCCAGAGGCTCTCCCATGGCTTTGGTTTTTCTAATTAGAAGTTAGCACTAATTGGTTAGTGCCCTTGTGGGTAAAGCACCAAATTTCAGCAGAGTGCAGGGAATTCCTTCAGTTCCTGGAGGATGTTTGGGATGGGTAATGATGAGTGTTTTTAACACGACTTGGCTTCCCTGGGTCAGCCGACAGGGACAAACAGGATCTGGGGTGAGGGATGTGTGGAGCAGTAGTGATCCCCATCTGGTTTTTGGATTTACCTTGATAATTAGTGGGTGTGTTAAGCATGCTGCAGCCGACGTCACTCTGGTCTGCTGGATGGCGAGGGACTAGACCGGCAAGTGAGTTTTGAGGGTCTTTGGCTCAGAAAATCACAGAGCTCTTGTAATGGAATAAATGATGTTATTTATAACAGCCTGTAAATGGTTGATGACTCTTGGGCACAGACGTGGCATTGTCCCTGTGCTGGGGGACTGGAAATGGCCATCCCCCCTCCCAGCAAACAGAGAAGCAGTGGTTGGCCCCGAGCAGGGAAGGAGCACTCTGGTGACCCCGTGGAGTAGAAAGGAGCTTTGGTTTCAGTCTCGTTCAGCCTAACACCCCGCTGCCTTGCGCCAGTGCAAGTGCAGGCAGGAAGGTCTGTGCATTGGAGCAGCCACGCAGCGCTAAGTGCAAAGACCCTTAGAGGCACAAAAAAAGTGCTTTAAAAAAAATAAAATTAGGTTGTATCCTTCACCTGGATGTGCAACCCCACACTCTTGTGTCGGGAACATGGAATCGGCTCGGAGATTCCTGCTGCCACAGCTGGATGCAGCTCAGACGTGGCATTTCAAGGACCTTATGCTGAGATCACAGTCATGCCTTTCAGATGGTTATGTTTTTTTTTCCTAGCTGAAGTAAATGTGACAAGCCTTTGATCTGATTTTTCTAAAGCGGAGCGGGTTGGTTTTGTTCCCTCTCTGAGCACTCATGCTGTCACATCTGCATTGCACGTTTCCTTCAGGTTTGTTTTCGGCACTTCGCTGATGTGATGGAAGCCCGAGTGTCACAAGACATCAGCTCTGCGTTATTTTAATGAAGACTAGGATGTCATCTTTGAAAAAAACCTCTTACTGAAGACAAGAGTGTTCCCTTTGATGTTCATTTTGATAGACTGTGCTTTATTAGAGGGGAAAAAAAATCTTGTTGCAGGAACCCCAGGCAGTTTCACAGGGGAGCTGCCCTGACTTTGGCTCTGCTCAAGTGATGTAGAAACCCATCTTATTTTCCAGGCTGGGACTTTCTGGACTTCGGGCCAACCTTTTGAGTCCCAGTTCATGTGCTGGAGCTGGCAGACAGCTGACCGTATCGAGTGCTTGAAGAGGGACTCTTGGCTTATCAAGCAGTCTGTTGTGTTTTGCAGCATCTTAGTACCTGATCGGGGCTTAGGTGGTTGTCTCAGCTTCTGTGTTGTGAAATGTCAGCAGGAGCAGGGAGGTTGTGTACCCGTCCAGGGCACTGGCCCCAAAGCAACTACCCATCAGCAGGTGAGAAAGCAGCTTTTTCAGACCTGCAACATGAGCCATTGCCAGAGAGCAGCAGGTTTTGCTTTCTGTTCCACCACTTGCTGCCAGTGTGCATCCCTGTGTGCTGCTGGTCGCAGTCTGGGTGTTGTGGCTGTCACAGATGATAGGAAATGAGGCTGGAAAAAACCCTCAAGAGGAGGGCCTCTTACAGTCCCTGGCTCAGGATGGCCTGGCTATGCCTAAAATCATTCCTGGTATAACCTGTTTCAGGATGAGCAACAAATAGGATTATCTTAATTAAAGTGATGCCCTGGGGTTCCTTGTGCTCATCACCGCATCAGATCAGTCTCCATCTCTGTTCTAGACACGTTTCATAGCGATCTGATTTAATTTCAGTAGCAACATAAACAAAAAGTGACACCAGCACAATTCCTCGCATGGATGGGGTTAGACTGATGCAATGGTGCCTTTTCCTGGCTGTACTTCTGCAAGGGAAAGGGTACAAAAATAAAGGAGTCCATGTAAAGACCACACTCTTTGCAGAGTTAAGGTACGTCAAATCTGCAAAGAAGTGCTAAATTGTGTAATTCAGCGTTCAGCACAGGGAGGCTGAGGTGGTCTGTGTCCTCTTCACTGCTGTTCTAAACACGAGTTTAAATCCCAGCCTGACTCTGCTTGGGAAGGTTAGGAAATGGTTGGTGCCATTTAAGAACATACACAGTTAAGACAGCACAGAGAAAAAAGAGGCTGTGCTGCATGCACTCCAACAGCAGGATAATTTATTCATCATAGCCCTGAAATAAGTGGATTTCAGCCAGAAGTATCAGTCCTAGGACGAGGATACGACCTTTCCATTATTTGCAAGCTGCTTCTTGCTGCTGGCCGTGTGGGATGGGACCTTTAGAGAGGGATGTCTTGGGCCAGAGATGTCTGGTTTTTAGGCAAAGCCTGTCTTTGTGCATGGGGGTAGCCTTGTCTCTGCTAAGGTCACAGGAGTGCAGGGCACTTAATCCAGTGCATGCCAGCGAAGTGGTTTAGGATGAATCGGGGCTCTGTATGAACTGACATGGACCCCCAGGAGCAAATAATCTGCTAACGCTGGAGAGAGCCAGCAGACATTTGTCATGGCAGGGTTGGCTGAAGTCAGGTCTCCTGCCCGCAAATGCCACGGGAAAGAAAGGGGGTTGCGACTGGGAGCTGCAAGGTGACTTCTGCTGCTGGTTTTTGTCATTTTGGAAAGGCAGGTAGGATTTTCCTCTCCCCAAAGGTAGCCCTGGTAATAAATGTAAATGCCCACCCACGACACATCAGCTTTAGGATTTAAATTTGCCCCTGCTTTGCTGCCAAAGCCCCCACAGACCTGCTGGCACCCCATCTGGCATAGCCAAGGCTCCAGCTGCAGGGACAACAGCCGAGTCGGGAGCAACCATTTCTTCCATACAGAAAGAAAAGAATGTGCAGCAAAGTCCAGGCTGCCAAGTGTCTTGCACAGCCACGTCATCAATCAGCCAGCTTTGTGGTGCAAAACAGAAGTCGTCTTCTCTAGGGTGGTCGTGGTCATGGCGGTGGTGGTGGAGGCTTCACCCACCACTCCAGGTGAAGATTTTCACAGCTCAGCTCCCACAGCGCATCACTGGTGGAGGAAGTGAAGGGGTCCTTCCTCTCCAGAAGGATCACTCTTTGAGTCCTAAAGGAATTGAGGAAGGGGGGCTGCCCCCCACTTCAGGGTGTTGAAGACGTATGGTGGGTATATGGAGAGGTTTGAAAGTGAAATTGCCATGCATATCCAAAATTTGGGCATTACTCCCGCAGTCTCTTCGTGGTGGACCATCTGCATGGCTGAGAAGCTAACAGTGAGAGGCTCCAAAATGTGAAAGCGGGCTGAAACGTGTATATTGTGCTTTAAAAAACCAACCCACCCCTCCCAAACCCTTTTTAACTTCAGTGTCTTAACTACTGCAAAAAGATGTCCTGTGTTTAAAGGCAGGTTTTAAACACTGTGGGTTCAGTCCTTGGCTCTGACACGGCCTTTCTACACAGCACCTTGAGCCATCACTTCGACCACAAGCATCTCCATTTGTGAAATGGGATGATGTCTCTTCTTCCTGCCATGCGTTGGTCTGTCTTGTCAATCTGCATGGGGTATGGTTTAGGTGCTCTGATCCCATCAGTAAGGGCTGAGTGGTTTATAAGAGACAGAAGATGGTGACCTTTAAGGTTGTTTTTTCTTCTCACATGCAGCAGGAGTTGCCATCACCTGCTGCCTTCCCTCCATCAGTTCATCCCAGTGTAAATGCTGCTTTTAATGATAACTTCCCTGTTTTCCTTCAAGTTTCATGATGACGGAAAATTGCTCATTTTTCTTCCATGTGACTCACAGCTCTGAGGTTTTATCACTTTCATGTCTGGAGGCGGTGGGAGGAGGAAAGCCCTTGGATAAATAACAGGGAGGCATTTCGGTTCAGTTCCATCTCAGCATGTTTTCCCTTGTTCCTGCCACACTCTCATGTGGAGAAAATCATTAGAGACATTTACTATATGCCAGTGAGGGTTGCACTCATTAAAGTACAACAATACCAGCTCTGGGAATTCAAAATAAAATTATTTTTCTTCCCACGGAGCTCAGCATCATCTTCTACCTCAGCAGCTGTCAGTCAGTCTCTCCTAATCTGTTGGAAATAAATAATTTTTTCTGAATTGGTGATTTTATCTGAATTGATACTTACTCCAGTTTCTTGATCCCATCTCGGCTTTTGCTTCATGAAGTCACGAGCGCTTGTGGGAGCCAGGCTTTCGTGGGCGCCTTACCAGTACCACTTTGGGGACATGGTTCATCTAACCCGTCGCTTTCTGTCTCCTGATGCATTGCACTTCTTTTGTCCCGATATAATGACTCTTGGGGAATGGGAATCTCTTGTTCATCTCCTCGGTCTTTCAGCCATGGGGATGAAGCTGTCTGACATGGCGTGGAGGTTTGCTGTCCTCCAGAAACGCCTCCTCATGTGAGACTGGACAAGCAGGAGTGTCTCTTCTGGGTACGCAGATAGTGAATTAGCGATGTCCCGCTTAAAATGCGGGATGCTGTTGAATAGGATGGTGGCCTTCCGTGGGCACGTCTTGGTAGTGGGATGCTTTTTAGGGGGCAAGCTCTTATTTGGTGCCTACAGAGGGGAGGGCAGAATCTTGCAAAGGATTTCCCTAGGATATGGTCCTGGCTGTGCATTGGACCTTCAGAGCTGGTGCTAAGCAACACCTAGGGCAGAGCAAGCATTTGGCAAGTGCCAAGAATGGGGTTTTAAATGTTGAATGTCCGTTACACTTACAGGATCAGGATACATTACACTGACAGTTTCTGTGTCAGCAGAAATACTGAAATATTTGCCATAACGTGGTGGAAAAGTGTTCTAACACGCATCTAGTTCTCCTAGTACTATGTGGTGGTCCTGGCATTTATTACATAGCTATTTTATATACTTATTTTGACTGGGATAATGGTGTTATTTCTTTGCTGTCCCCTAGCCTGTCTACTTGAACCCCGCCTCCTGTCTCGTCTCGTACTAGCTCTTTGGGACAAGAGCCGTTGTTGCTGTGTTTTGCACTTGGTAGGTGCAGTGCTGCCGTGCAGACAGTAATGAAATGAGGAACATGGGTCTGTGCGTGGGTCTGTGCTCTTGGAGGCTGCGAGCCCAGGTGGGTTGACAACGCAGTGCCATGGTTATGGTCTTTATAACCTCGTGTGTAGGCTGGAGTTAAAAAGTCAAGCTAGAAGTGAAAAAGCTGATGATGTGAGATGGCTCAGAAAGGAAAGGTAACAGGAGCAGATGTTCAGCTTGGTGTAAGAGATGCAAAGGCCACGTGGCAGGACCACGTCCAGAAAACCTTCTGTTAGGATCTTGATGCTTCCCCGTGAATTGCAGCCCTTCTCTTGCATCAGCCTGAAACGTGTGAAGCAGAACACTCTGTGGAAAGACAAGAGGGATTTTGAAGGAAGTCGGATGCATTTGTACTAGGCAATGACAGATGCCTGGTTGGGCAGCGCCCTGCTCAGCCCTGAGCTCATTCCCATGACCAGGAGTCCGGCACCTCTGTCCCCTCCCAAGGAATTGCCTGATCCTGAGGGATCGCCATGTCGCAACGTAAATCTGCTCCACGGCTGGAGCTTGGGCACATGCAGCAGGTCCTTCAGCATACTCCAGGGTCCTCAGGAATCTGGAGGAGTGCTGAGGTTGGCTTTGTAGTGCAGCTGCAAGGCGTTTCACGGGTGGGATGAATGAAAGGGTGGAAAATATTCAGAAATGAGGCTTTTTTCTTTTTTTTATGAAGCT
Source organism: Theristicus caerulescens (assembly GCA_020745775.1). Taxonomy (NCBI): domain Eukaryota; kingdom Metazoa; phylum Chordata; class Aves; order Pelecaniformes; family Threskiornithidae; genus Theristicus; species Theristicus caerulescens. The sequence goes on along the minus strand of CM036564.1, from coordinate 20,912,784 downwards.
TTTCCTTTTAATGAGAGAAGTCAGGGGTGGAACAAAAGCTCTTTTTTCTGTTTTCCATTGAAATTTAGTGGTCTCTTTAGAGAGAGAAGGCTTTATGACAAGAAAAAAGGGAAGAGGCATCTGTGAGATGAAGTGAACATGTGGAGGCAGGAGGAGGGACACATGCACATTTGTCCCCAGTCCCCCTCCTTGCCTGAGGAGTACCCTGCACGTTCAGGGGAGAGCTCTTGGTGTAGCCCACAGTATCCTTTGCCACTTGTCAAGCTATAAGAGTTGCTGTGGACACGTCCCTGTGGTTCTCATGATAAGGGCTCTCCTCTCCAAGGGGAAATGTATTTTTCTCCCAGTCCCTGAGGATCCAGGTGAGAACAGCCATGCCAGGTCAGATCAAGGCTTCAAAGCCAAGGGTGCTGCCTCTGGTCCTTGGAGAGGAGTCCAAGGGCAGGCTGGTGTACACGGAATGTTGACCGCTGTGAAGCACCATGTATAAAGGGGATGGTCTGTGTCTAGCTCTTCTAGTAAGGTTAAAAGCATGAGATGTGGCTTGATTTTGACTGAGTAGGTGTCTTTGATGGATGCAGGTGCTCAGCTCATCCATCAGATTGGATGAGGCAGGCAGAGGAAGTGATCGGTTGGGATGTCCACTCAGATGGCTGGTAGTCTACAGCAGCAAACCATGGAGCAAGTCTGTTCTGCCACCAACAGGACCAGCTCACCTTGCACACGTTTCCCTCCCTGCAGATGTGCCGGCGAGTGTACAAAGGGATCCCACTTCAGGTGCGAGGCCAGGTCTGGTCGCTTCTGCTGGATGTCGAGAAGATGAAGAAGGAGAACGAAGGAAAATATGAGGTATGGGCTTTTCCTGGTAAAGACAACGGGAACAAGGTGATGGGGAGGCTGGTTTGGTGGGGCTTCACCAGCTGGGGCAAGTCAGACCCATGGCGGATGCAGGTGTCTCCATCTCCACCCACATGGGCAGGAGGGAAATCGGGGTTCCTACAGGGATGCTTTAAGGGGTGGGGGGGACACCCAGCCCTTGTGTCCTCCCTCGCAGGGTAGTTGCATGCGGAGTGCCCTATGATGTGCACTGGTGGGGGGGCCCAGTCCTAGCCGTGAACTGCTGTGACCTCTGAGAAGGAAAGGCTTAAAATTAGTTAAGGGCTGAAAATGCAAAGGGGATAAACTCTTTATCCATGTGTGTATATTAGGCTGGGGCCTTTTAGCATGTTAGCCAGCTGCTTTCCCTAATACGCTGCTTTCATTTATTCTGCTGGAAGCTGTGAGCAAAGATGCTGGCGGTGTTACTGCATCCTTAGGGAAACATGCAGGGAAGAGGGAGGGGAAGCTTAGCAAAGGTAGCGCTCGCAGTTCCCTGAGCTCCCTGGAGTGATGTGGAGTAGCCACGAGTACGCTGAAGCGGGTAGGTGCTGGATGGGGGCACCCCAAACCTCTTTGTGTGCTTGAAAATTTCGGGGGGGGGGGGTGGGTTGAAATCAGCAGCAAGGTCGGAAGCCTTAAACCAGCTGACAATGGGTCATTAGTCGAGAAATCCAATTAAGGGTGGGGTGAGGGCAGGTTTTGCAAGCTTGGGGGGGGATTTCTGAGCACAGGGTCCTGGCTTACAACTTAGATGTGCAGCTGGAAGTTGACTGGCAGCATTGGAAGAGCTTGGATTGAAGTGGCTTTTATCTTCCATCTTCAATCCTTTTATAACTGTCTTGAAAGTTTCTATTAAAAATCACTATTAAAAATCACATAAAAATCATTTTTCTATTAAAAATCACCTGTTTTCTCTGCGGATAGGATAAAAGCCTGCCTTGTATTGCTTCCTACCAGAGCACTGCATGTTGCAGGCTTGGATTCCTTGGTATAAAATAAGCAATTTCTGTAGCGTGCATTGAACAAGAACCTGAGTGACGGGGCTTGCTGTATTTTTTTTTTTTATTTCAGGCATCTTGGCTCTTTTTCTCCTGTTTCCATAGACAGCATGTGGAAGCCTTTGGTTGATAATTAACTTATTTTCCAAACTTGTGTTATGATTTAGCTTGCATCACATACCCGGGCAAGGATCAGGGTATTGTGGAGACAGTTATGTTTCAGAGGCAGGAGGTCAAGTGCTGCTTCCAGCAGGTGTTTCTAAAAATCCCTGCCTATTAAGTGGGGTGATGCTAACACTCATTATAGTTAGTGAAATGTAGATGTTAATAGTGAGATGCCGCTGGGATGGAGTCACGTGCAGGGGCTTGGGGAAGGCGGGCTGAGCTCCCAGCAATAAGCAGATAACAAAACTCTCCCAGCACGCACGTCCTTATCATGCTCCCTCCCTCGAAGCTGTGCTGCGCAGGCAGGGAAGCAATCCAAACAAATGAAAGTCGCAGGGAGTTTATCTGCGCTCCAGAGGGGTCTGCGATGAACAGGAGCTTCAGGGCTAATAGGCTTTGCTGGATGCAAACCCCCTACAGGCTCATCTTAATCCTCCTCTTTGGTGCCACCTGCTGCCAGTAATTAGCTCTCCCCTAATTTCCTCCAGAAGAGGCGCAGTGCAGGTCCTGGATGAGGGGGTTTACTTTCAAGAAGGGACCAAGCCTCAGCCCCAGCCCTGTGTCCTAGAGGGGCTGGTCCCAAGGCCACCCCATTTCTCCTTGGGGCATGAACCATGGCACAAAAGCCTGGCATTTGCATGTGCCTTGAGTTTTGAACATGCCACCTGGCACGTGCCAGGTGATTTATCTTTTTTTATACCACTGCTCCCTCTGTAGAGATGTTGTCCCCTGCTCTCGGGCTGGTGGAGGAGCTACTTTTTCAGCCAAGTGGGATACCTTGCTTCCGTGTCTGTGTTGCCTCTGGAGTGATGCAATTAAAAAGCCTGGTCTGGTTGCTTCCATAGTACTTTATCTTATCCCAGCTGTCCTCCAAGTCCTCTCCATGCAAGTCTCCGAGTCTTCCTCAAGGCCATGGCAGCTCAGTTGTCCCTGATGCTGCAGGAGCCCACAGGCTACTATGAGGCATGCCACACTTGGTTTCAACGTGGGTGTGATGCTCTGCCTCCCTGGGGTTTTATAGCCACAACTGAGAGGGTTTGAGGAGACCTGAGAAGGCAGCAGAAGAAACGTACTGGCCATGGGGCAGAGCAGAGGCATCCTGGCTTTTACCTGCTGCTGTGTAAAAGGCCTCTGGGATGGGACCTCCAGCTTCCCAGCCTCTCGTCTGCCACTGGTTTGCAGGGCTCACAACACTAATGAGCTTGGCAGAGCATCTGTGGAGCCCCTAGGTTACTTAAACAAGGGAAGAAAGGAGAACAACCCGTCCTGGGCTTCTTGTTTACCGTCTGCAGAATTAATAAAGCCTCTTGGGTGCATGGAGGTGACAAAGTGCTGTGCAACCTAGCTGCTATTCAGATTCAGTGACCTAAAAAACCCCCAAAGTAAGGTTTTTTACTTTGGGAGATTTCTGTGTTGTTCTGGCAGGGAAAACAAGAGGGCCTTTAGCAGGGAAATTTGAACTGAAGTGACCAGTTGCATATGAATAGTCATCTTGTCTCAGGTAGTCTGCCTACTTTATAGAGGGCAAGGAGCCATAGGATGCAGAGAGCACAGGATTTACAGTAGAGAAATTATGTTGTTCATCAGATCTTCATTTGGTCTTCACTTTCATCCTCCCTTGTCTTGTGCAGGCAATAATTTAAAATAGCCCCTGCACTGTTGCTCCTCCATACAGCTGCTTTCAAGGTTGGAGTCAGTATTGCCAGGATGCTGTGACTGCCCTGAGCCTTGGCTGTAGTAGACACATATCTGGGTGCTAATGACTGTTTGATGTTCCCCAGAGCTGATGTGGCCACCTCGGGAGGTCAACAGCAGCCTGGAGGCACCTTGTATCAGGCTGACAAACATTCATAGGATGGCAGCTGCTGCAGCAGATGATTAAGTGTCTCTGCAGATGTGCTATTTTCTGTCTCCTGTGTGAGCAAGGAGGGGTCCTGACCCTGGGCTCCAGGCAAGCTGGGCTTGCTGCTCATCTCCGCTGCCCCTAACCTGCCAGTGGATCTCAGGCTGCCTGAAGGCAGTCAAAAAATGCATTTTATTAATGCAATTAACCCTGCAGATATTAAAGAAGGAGGGCAATTGCATGATCACCGTTGGTATCTAAAGGCTGCAAGATGAGATGCTTGGCTATAGCATAATGGTCCTTGACTGCATGCACAGGGCTGAACAGTGGGTTATGAATGGGACTGCAGTGGGAATCATCCATGGAGCATCTTGAGCTTGGGACTCTGAGGGCGCAATTGGTTAAGGTGGGCTTAGCTGTGGTTTGAATTTCCTTTTTTTGCAGTGGATTTCAGTCCTTTATCTGTGTGATGCTGCCTTAAATGATTAGCCAACATGGGGGAACACGGGGATTCTTGGTTTTGAATTTAGCTTCTGTTCTGGACTCTGCAAGTTCATTAAAATTTGCACTAGTCCAAGGGAATACCCCAGAACTGGTTTTCTCATGGGAACTCCTTAAACCTAAGATGATTCTCCTCTGCAGGGGAAGTAGTAGTGGGAGATCACTTCATAGAGTCCATCGTAACACTTCGGACTTTATTATGACTGAGCCTCTGAAAAGCTCAGGGACTCGGTGCTTATGTCTACGTGTTGGTCATAGAAGTGTATCGTTCCTTAAGCACCAACAGAGGTCTCGATACTTTATGACAGCCAGGCTGGGTACCGCAAGGAAATCAAAATAAATCAGAGTGGAATTTAATTGTAAAGGTTTTAGATTCTGAAGACTCAGTATCTGCATTGGAAAATGGGCAAAGGCTGGGTTGGCAGCTGCCACTGTCGTAGTGTGTGAGCGTGGGGTCATCCCCTTCTCCATGGGCCAGGAGCACAGCCGAGGGGCCAGGGATTCACCTCTAGGCTGCAGATCATTCTCACTGCAAGATGGCAGTGTCCCCAGGTCACTCTGCAATAGGTCTGTGCCGCTCACAAGCTGCTACTCCTGCTGTAGGAAGCGTGCCTTCTCGCTGTGGAGAGAGGTGTGGGCTGAGATGGTGTCTGACTCCTTCCTCTTGTCTGCCCCTCTCCATTCCAGCAAATGAAAGAGCAAGCAAAGAGCTTTTCATCGGAAATCAAACAGATAGATTTGGACGTTAACCGCACCTTCCGAAACCACATCATGTTTCGGGATCGCTATGGAGTGAAGTGAGTATGGGAGGCTTCACGTGGCTGTACGGGTATCGGTGCCCGTGGGTGTGCATGGGATGAGCTGGATGGGGTGGCCAGCAGCCCCCTGGCTTGGGGTGGCCACCAACCCCCTGGCTCAGAGCAGCTCACAGCAGAGCAAAGCCATCTCTGCCTGCTCCACAAACCACCAGCATGTGGTACGACCCACAGATGTTGGGCTGCTGATTTTCTCTTCGGACAGGTCCACACTGGACCATGTTCAGCCCCAGTTCTTGAGCCAAGCATCAGCCTGTTGTGCCTTGTCTCCCAAGATGCTAGGGTTGCAGTTGCAGAGGGCTTGGTTTGGGATGATGGGGTGGGGCTGTCAGGAGCTGGGTGGGATGGAGCATACGTGGCCTCCACAACAGATGGGGTTGGAGAGGTTTGACGAAGTGGCTTTGTCACTTGGATGAGTAACACCTGGCTGCCCTACACAGACGTATGGTCTGTGAGGAAGCCTGCACTGCGTATCTATATGGTGATGACTCCTTTAGCAAGGAGGGAAGGGAGAAAGGAAGCTACTAATAAAATGGTGGCAGTGCCTTCCCCCAGGACGTATAACACTTGATGCCTGGGTGGTTGCAAGTCTATTAAAAACCCACCACCACTCCAAACCTGAAGAGCGGGTGTGTTGAACACAGTGCATGTGGGTACGTGCATGACCCTCCAGGAGACCTGCTGATGGAGCAGGATGGCTCAGCCCCACTTTGTGGGGCCGTTGGTGACTCCCCCCTGAAGGAAGAGGTCCCATCCCAGGTGCCCATCAAGGTGCCTTCTGGTTCTGTGAGCCCTGCTCCTTGCAAAAGACATAAGTACCAGTTGGCTGGGTGTTTTCAGAGCCTTTGCTCTCTGTGTGTATGCATTAGTGTGCACACAAACTGGAGACCTCATGCTCAGGTGTTTTAATATCCTTCTTTCTTCCCAGGCAACAGGCACTCTTCCATGTCCTGTCAGCATACTCGGTTTATAACACTGTAAGTAGTAAGTTAGTCAAGTTAAAGTGAATAGCGTTGTGCTTTATTTTTGTTTTTATATATATATGTGTATATATATTAAAATATTTTTTTAAAGCTTTATATATATTTATGTATGTGTATACATGTACGTTTGTGTGTATACACACACACACACACACTCCCCACATTTAGCCAGTGGTAATTCCGATTTTAAGTCCTAATACTGATTTGTACAGACAGCTGCAAGGCTCGCAGGCAGCACAAGGCACTTTGCACAGCTGTTTCATTCCCTTGTTCATGTTGTCACCTGGTAAATGACATCTGGCACATGTGGTTTGGGTGAGTGTCAGCAAAGAACAAGGGATTGCCCTTTGGCTTTCCAGCAAGACTAGCCTCCTGGCTGAAGGTCCATTATGTTTCTGACTTCTTGTCATACACTGAATGGCGTCCTTGTTGAAAACACTGATTTATTACAGTGAACCAGTCATTTTTAGCTGAAGGGCACAGGCAGAATAAGCCTAAATTAGCAGCTGAACCTACTGCCTCCATCTCCAGGAGGAGACAATTACCCCAGAAGGCACAGAAGATGCTCAGGGGGGTTAGTCAAGGAAACAAAGACCCTGCCTTCCCTCATACCAGATAAATGCTTACCAGATTTACTTATTCTTTAATTACTTCAGTTCTCACATGGCTGAAGGAATCCAAACCAACACATGCTGTTTATCATCCCATCCCCTATTCCTTGAAGTAGCTGCAAGCACCTCTTATGTTGGGGTTTCTGTCCCTCACCCTCCTTGAGCAGGGCTGGTTGGGGGAGTGGCGTGGTGGGGCCCATTGCCTGCAAGCCCCTCACCTCCCTCTGGAGGACCTGGTAGAGCAGGTCTGGAGGAGGGCCATGAAAATGGTCAGAGGGCTGGAACACCTCTCCCATGAAGAAAGGCTGAGAGTTGGGGATGTTCAGCCTAGAGAAGAGAAGGCTCTGGGGAGACCTTATCGTGGCCTTTCAATATACAAACGGGGCTTATAAGAAAGACAGAAAGACTTTTTACCAGGGCCTGTAGTGACAGGACAAGTGGCAACGGTCTTATACTGAAAGAGGGTAGGTTTAGATTGGGCATAAGGAAGACATTTTTTACAATGAGGGTGATGAGGCACTGGAACAGGTTGCCCAGAGAAGCTGTGGATGCCCCATCATTGGAAGCGTTCAAGGTCAAGTTGGATGGGGCTTTGAGCGACCTGATTTAGTGAAAGATGTCTCTGCCCATGGCAGGGGGGGTTGGATGAGATGATCTTCAAAGGTGCATTCCAACCCAAACCGCTCTGTGAGTCAGTGACATGGTAGATGTTGTAGACTTAAGGGAACCGTGAATTTGGATATAAACGATAAAGACCTTGAAACAGGACAGACCTCGAAAGAGGAGAGGGAAGCACAGACAGCCTGACCTACTTCTGCAGCTTTAGCATCATGGTAGAGTCTGACAGCATGGCAGCACATGTGCCCCTCTTGGCTTTTGCAGGAAGTGAGCTACTGCCAAGGGATGAGCCAGATCGCAGCCATCCTCCTGATGTACTTAAATGAAGAGGATGCGTTTTGGGCACTGGCACAGCTGCTGACCAACCAGCGGCACGCCATGCACGGTAAGGCTGGGGCGGGATGCGGATGAGGGCTCTTGCAACGGGAGGGAAGGCTGTTTAGGTTGGTCGGTAGAGCCTTGTTTCTCCTCACATACTTGTTTAAAGCGGGTAAGGCTTAATTACGTACCAACGCAACCTGACTATGGAGCTGAGCTTCACTCTTGGAGGCAGACAAGTTCATCAGAGAAAAATGTGATTTATCGTCACTGAACTTTAGTGCTCAGTAATTAACACTTTCACAGTGGTGCTATCTTCCCTCCAGAGTGCCTTGCCCTTGGCAATCAATTAACTCAAGGTTATGAGTTTTTAAGAAGTCTCACAGAAGTACATCCAAGAGCATCATGTAATGCTCCATTGTTAGCGTGCTACGGGCTATGTGCCCTTATGTTTTTATGAAGATGTAATTCCACCAAATGTGCTGTATTATTTTACTTCAAACACATTAAAGATCCTTTCATCTTACTTGTGGTTAGCAGTAATCTCTGCACAGAGGGTTATTTTATGAGTGGAGGGCTAAGTCTTATGGCTTGATAACTCCAGACAGTCTTAAACACATGTCCTGCTAGATTACGGAGCACTGCACAAGCTTGTGGTGTTCAAACATCTTCAGCTTTTCTCTGAACCTTGGTAAGCACCAACACGTATTCAGAGAGGTCCTGGCCAAGCCAAGTCTCAGGCGGGCAGGTGGTGGGGAGGTGAGCACGTCTGCTCTGCGGGGCTGGGGTGAGAAGGACCAGCTGAGGTTGATGCTGAGGGTGCTGTAGCCCATGTAGACGGGGTGAAGGGCAGGCTCTGGGAGGGATGCCAAGGGAGGTAGCTGGGCACGCTGTGGTCCAGCTGACTTCAACAGGCAACACAGGGGGATGAGTTTCTAGAAAATCAGGCTGCCCCCATGACTGCTCCAGAGCTTTTCTGATTATTTTTTATTTCTCTCATCTTTTCTCATTAAGGTTTTTTCATTCCTGGGTTCCCGAAGCTGCAGAGATTTCAAGCTCACCACGAGCAGATTTTAAGCAAACTGTTTCCCAAACTGAAGAAGCACATGGTATCTCTTTGCTATCAGTCTCCCTATACTAATATCGTGTTTTAATGCTAAAGCAATTAGTGTAATATTCTGCGAAATAGATGCACAACTGAACAGATTTCTAACTGCGTAGGACTACTTCAACCGCAAAGAGGCAAGCGTTTATTAAATGGGGCAGCTGAATCGAATTGAGGCGAATGGTTATCATTTGCTTGCTGGTCATCATTAGTGTAGGGACTGCTAAAATCTAAAGGCTTCCTTAGGAAAGCCAGGCAGGAAGGCTCCCAGAGCCTGCAGCAAAAGGAGCTGTTGCATACAGCAGTGAGGCTGGGCTGTGTTCTTACACCAGCTGCAAAGCCCAAAGGGTCATGCTGGACTGTCTGGAGTCTTAATTCAGTAATTATTAGCCCCAAGTGCTTGCATTTAATGGCTTTGCTGTTGTTTAAAGACAGGAGGTGTGTAAGATTTGCTGTGTGTTTTGTTGCTTGGGCACATCCAGTTGTTTTTGTCTCTAGCAGATGGTACAAACCCATTTGGTGGCTGGAGGAGCATCTGCAGGACACATCGACTGCAGTCTAATGTCTAGGCAACTATTTTGCAACACCTGCTCCCTTTTTTTTTTTCCCCTTGTCCCGCCTTGCATTTGCTGTAGACAGTTGGTATTCAGTAGCCAGACTCCTGAAGGTTTCTTATGCTCCCAAGGGGCTCAGTGGCACGGCTCCAGGAAAAGCAGTTTATATTACCATGATGTGCAACAGCTCTTGCTTCGTGCTGCAAACAAGCCAGCCCTGGCCATATAAGTGAAACAGAGCCAGGACAGGTTTTCACTTAATTATAGCCACAAGGGTGAGGAAACCTGGGTGGGGGGAGGATGGGAATAACTATCTGAAAGCTGCTTGTGCCTCCTGGCTCCCAAAGGCTCCCCAGGCTTGCAGGTGCCCAGCATCAGCTGAAAGCAAAGACCGGAGCCAGCCATTAATCCCATGGGCTTCTTTCTCTTCCTATCCCCACTGCTTTGCTGGCTTTGCAGCAGTGGTCACGTCGACTTTGTGCATGTGCAGGGTGCTGTGCATCCCAGCACCAGCCGTGCCACGCCATCAGCCGTGCCAGAAAAAGAAAGGTGTGTGTGAGCGCTGCACCGGGTGCCAGACAGGGATGGAAAAGTGATAGACCGGGGTGATGTTGGTGAGGTTTTTAAGAGTTTTCCTTAGCCTGTCAGGCTGTCCTGCTCCTGCAGCAGCCATGCTATGCAAATGACATAGTGCTAGCAAAGCCGCCTTGACTATGCAGGTCTGGATTTACCTGTGGCATACCTGGGGTTAATCATTTTTGTGGTGCTCCGAGAGGCTCACATGGGAATTGCTATGGAAACAAAAACAGTAGTCTGCAAGGAGTGCTCCTTTGGGTTCCTGGAAGGTTTTTGTAAATCCCGGGAGTAGATATTAGGCCAGAAAAGCTTCTCTTAGAAATCCCTCTCCAAAGTTGTGGCTGAAGTCTGGCCAGGTTGAGGATCAGGTTCAATGAATATCTTGGACAAAGGGCCAAAGCAGGGCTTTAACATTGGTATTTAAAGCAAGGGCTTTGTTGGGAGACAAACCGCAGCCAGATCCTGCACCCAGACACCAGCATTAATCAACCAACCAACCAACCTCCCCAAAAGCCCTATGAGTTGCTTGAACCTCCAGCAGCCAGCCTGGTGAAACACCTGTCTCTCTTTGCTGTCTCCTCCTAGGACAAGGAGCAGATGACTACAGGGATTTACACGACCAAGTGGTTCCTGCAGTGTTTCATTGACCGGGTGAGGATGCTCTGCAGGTTGTTTGCCGCTCTGCTGCTTGCATGCATGGTTAATCTGCCTGTTTTTTTGAAGAAGTATCATAATTTGAGGAAGGTCTTAGTATTCTATAAGGTGGGATATTATGCACTCTCATAAGGCAGAAAAATTAATAAGGGAGACGCTAAAAATAACTGCATGTCACTGACGACAAGCCAATTCCTGCTGCCTCATCACAAGCGGTCGCTGGGAGATGGCTCAGCAGCAGCGGTATAAGCTTCGAAGTTGGGAGAGAACTTTCTCTTGCCCACTGGCACTGCTGCAAAGGCAATTAACCTCACTTTGGCTCTGGAAACAACATAGGGAGAAGAAGAGCTGGAGGCACAAACCTGAACAAATAGCACTGCAGCAGCTGCAGGCAAAGGAGCGGGCTGGGCACTGGAGACACATGAAAGTGTGAGAAAATTGCCCTGATTTGTCCAGAGCTAATTTGCTAGTCCCAAGCCAAGACTGCTTTATTTTTAGGGGGAGCATTGTGCTTGCACACTTGAATGCAAGATCCAGACTTCCTAATGTTTACGACATCTGTGTGTCCCCAGTCTCAGTTTTCTGCTGCCCCGTCTCCTATAAAACAGCAGATGACCTCTTCCCCTTGAGAGGGAACTCACTGCTTTGCAGTCTGTCACTAAAAGCTGTACAAAATGCAAAATCCCTTTAACTGCAGTAATGTGGTAAAAGCTGCAACAGCCAGTCATGCCAAGCTCTGGAGAGTAAGCGCAGCATCCTAAATTTGAACTTAAATGTCACAGTAGGACTAGTATTAATTTCTGTGTTGGTGAGATGCCTTAAATCTTTCCTGGGAGATGATGGGCTGCTCCATCATTTTGGATATCAGTTCACTCCTGTTTGTCGGATTGGGTCTGAGTGCAAATGAAACCTCTTGCAGAGGTTTTTCTAGCAGAAGTAAGCCTGTGTATAAGGGAGACCACTTCTCTAGACACCAAAGGAGTGATTTTTTAATGCTTAGTGAAGCACCATTGGGCCTTCAGACCTATCCCATAAATAGCCCTTCATCTGTTTGGGCAATTTGGATGGATACAGGAGTGGTTTTGTGTGCCCACAAAGCTGAAAAATTACGATGCTCCTTCCAGGGTAGGGGAATCCATGTGCTAGTATGCCTGTGTGGAAAGTTTCTCCTTTTTCTGAATTCACGGCCAGGTTTTAAGTACTTTCCCAGCCACCCAAGGGTGTTAGCTTTAAGGCAAAACCACAGATGATAAAATAGGTTTTTGTGTTATAGATGAATCCTGGATATCCAATGCCTCGCCCTGTTGTCTGTTTTGGTGTAAGGGGATGTAGCGATGCCACCAACCTCTGTATCATCATCCCATCAATCAGTGCTAACAAGTGTGGTGCTAATGAGCTGGTTTTTGTTTGTGTGTTTGAAACAGACCCCCTTCACCCTCACCTTGCGGCTGTGGGATATCTATATCCTGGAAGGAGAGCGGGTGCTGACAGCCATGGCTTATACCATCCTCAAACTGCACAAAAGTAAGGTCCCAGCAGAGCACGTCTTTTATGGCAGAGGTGGCACCATGCTGGGCCACCTTTGGGCTGCCAACCTGGAAAGCCTTACTGGCCACTACCAGCCTACCTGGTGCCCTGCACTGGCCCCAAAAGGCACAGTCCTGTGCTGATGCTCAAGGGAGGAAAGGAGATGCCACAAGGGTTGAAATCCTGCACTCAGCACACAGCAAACCCCACTTGAAACGCTCCCAGCTGCCCCTTTCTGCATGCTCTGCTCCATACCTTTTATCAACACACTTTTAGGGGCAATACAGACAGCAACCTCTGTCTGCAAAGCTCTGTGTGGCAGTTCAGCTGAAAAGGCTGTAGAGGGAGAAATAAATCCACTAATATACTTCTAAAATTACCAAAACCTGTTTTCTTACATAACATTAAGGCAGTGATGCTTCTACCTCAAGATGTCTGGGGCTTTGAACCCCTCTGCTCCCATAAGCTAGCAGCCTTGCTTTGTCGCCCTGTTAGGTCTTTAATCTGGGACAGGAGCGATGCAGATATTGCATGCTGGGAAGCTTTGGGCCAGTGGGATTTATGGGACTGCATGTGTTGGCTTTTGCAAACAGCCACCCTGCTCTTCCTTCAGTTGAATGAAGAACAGGCTATCCAGAAATACATCTTCAGGTATCCCATTTGTTTGCAAAGACTGGGAAACGGGCAGGCAGGCAGAAGTTTCAGCTTGGCTGTGATATCATCTCTCCTCCCTGAGGAATGTGTGGTGCAGATCGGCATCCGTGCCTGCATCCTGTTCCTGCCTGCATCCCATCCTTGCCCGCATCCCTGGTGTGGGTCAGCATCCCTGCCAGCATCCCTGCCTGCTGGCTGGTGCAGGTTGCCATTCCTGGCTGGCGGTGGCAGCTGCCGGCAGTGGCTGTTCAGTCTGACACTCAGGGTCTATCTCATGGAGCTTTTCCTCCTCCTAGAGGTATTGGTGAGAACTTCCAGAAATGGCCCAAAACATGCATCCTGGTCAGCATAGGTCCCAGCCCCCCATCGTCCTGCCATTGCTGAGCTACTGCCCAGAGGTGGCACGGATATGTAAATGTATCAACAACCCTGAGCAACAGTGGGAAGGTGGGAGAGGCAAAAACCTTCAGGCTGTCCCAGCCCAGAGTGGGAACAGCAGCAGAATCCCAGATAAAACCAAACCAGCGCAACCCACGCTCATGCTACCCTGCAATTTGGCTGTGCCGCTGCCATTACTCCTTTCTACCATCCCCCAGAGCGCTTGCTGAAGATGACGCTGGAAGATTTACGGGAATTTCTGCAGGAGAAAATTGCCGCTTCCCTGCAGTATGAGGATGATGCCGTCATTGAGCAATTGCAGGTGTCGATGACCGAGCTGCGCAAGATGAAATTTGACCTCCCCCCGCCAGGTGGGTAGAGGGGAAGGCAGGCAGCCCAGCAGGAACGGCCGGTAGTACCCTTGTCCCCTGGGGACCAGAGCATCCCTCTGGCCTGGCTGGGAGCCAGGGCAGCCCAGAAGGGCTGGCACCTGCTGGGTACAGCATCTGCCTTCCCTGCAGGTGGAGCATGCTGGATGCAAAAATGAACTGATGCGCAGTTTGGGTTTTATTTTGTTTTCTCTGCTTCCAATGCAGCAAAGCCTGAGGAGTTCCCACGGAAACCCCTGGGCCTGGAGCTCTCCCTCAACCCAGTAGCTGTGAAGGACAACATGGCAGCCAACGGCCAGAACGGCCGGGTGGGCGAGCACCCCCTGGACAGGGATCTCCATCCACACAGAGGTCCCGGGGCACCTGGAGGAACGACGGTGGTGGAGGCGAGGACTCCAACCCTCCAGGGCAGTGAAGCAGTTGAAGCGATGGACATTCACTTGCATCCTCCTGGCGGGGGGCCGCTGGGAGAGGAGGGTCAGGTGGAGCCCACTGGGGACGGGCAGCCGCCATCTCTTCTGAAGGCAAGTGAGATGCAGGCCCATCATCACCTCCTGCCCACAGCCCTGCCTCCGGAGCAGCCTCTTCTCATTCCTGGCCATGCTGTGGTGGACCATGAGTCAGTCTCCCTCCCTGCCCTGGCTGAGCATGGCTCCTTGGACTCCTCTCTCCAAAACATGCCGAGTCCTCCCGACTCAAGCACTGCTGAGCTTTCTGCTATGGACCATGCAGTATCGGAGGCAAATCCTGCTGCCCTGCCGGCCGGAGAACAAGCATCTTCCCTCTGCAAAGAGAAAGTGCTTGATGCACCTCCTCATCCTCTGCCAGGTGGCTGGCAGCGGCTCTCCGGCGCGTCGCAGCACAATGGCTCCCCCGAAAGCGAGCACAGGGAGGAGACAGCCGAGGAGCGCTGCAGAGCAGCGCTGCCGGACAAAATGGACTTTAAGTGCTTGGCATCCAAAGCTGCGTCCATGGGGGAGCTCACCAGCCTGCAGCAGAACGGGCCAGGGAGCGCCACCAGCACCACGCACTGGCCGGAGGGCTTGGGCACGCTGCCCGCGCACGGGCTGGTGGGCGGCAGTGTGCCCATCTTATCCAGCAGCGAGTCGGAGGAAGCGGGGCTGGGCAAGGGCTGCCCCTTCCAGCGGGCGCCGTCCCCCATGGTGGAGGGGAACAGCCCCTACACCATTATCAAAACCACCACTCCCCTCCACCTGGCCCATGCCACAGAGCAGGACTTCTCAAACAGAAAGCAGGTGGCATTGCCTCTGCTGGAGACTGGATGTCCCCTGCCTGCCACGTCCATGCCACCACCTCTTGCGCTGGACTCGGAGGAGGTAGATGCCCCGAAAAGCATCCAGAAACCGTTAAACGCACTGAAAGCCCCACGACCGCCCCTGAGCCCCAAACCAAAATTACTGCCACAGGTTGCCAAATCCCGCTCGGAGAACAGTTTCCTTTCAGGCTCTCCTCCCCTGGCAAAGCTGCCCAAATCAGTGACGTTTTAGTGGAGATGGGGGAAAGTGAGGGAGAGGAAGCGGGTGCTGGAGCAGCACCCTCACCCCGTTTTCGGGACACCCCCCCCTTCAGCAGGGCTGTACTGGGGTGACAGCACAGCAGCCATCACCTGTCAAGCTGTGCTTTGGTACGAGCACCCGGTGAGGAGATGGAGCGGTGGCCGCCAGCGCCAGGAGGCACCAGCAAATTGGGTTTGCATCTTTCCTATGGACAAATTGGCAAGCGCTTTCATTTTTTGTTCCTCAAAGCTCCCCAAGCCTTGTCACGTGTCGGGGGAGAGGCAGGGCTGGTGAACGTGTTGCGTGCTCTGCTTGTGCCTGCCATGGGTACCCATGGCCATGGAAGTGGGAGCAAGGCGTAGGGAGTCCGAAATGCTTTCTTTAAAATACCTGATCAGTGCAGCGAACAGCATTGCTTTCAAAGGCCTTTGTAGCAATAGACCTTTCTTTCTTTTCCCAGACCCGCAGTTGTAGGCAGCAGCATTTTCAGGCAGAGCCATGGTGTCCTGGCAGGGTGCAGGCAGCCCACTGCCTACTCTATGCAATTCCACAGAGCAGTGCCCAGCTGTAGCCGGCTCATGCTGTGGTGGTGGATGGTGTCCCGGAGGGGAGGTTTAACAGCTGCCGAGTGCCTGGGGGTCTCCTTGGTGTGACCCCAATGGAGAACCACCAGCTGGGTGGCTCTTTCCCAAGGTGACAAGGACAGTAATGAGAAGGACAGTTGAGCCTGGTCTCGGGCTGAGTGGCCTTTCTGCTGGCCTTTCCATCGCAGGTACAGGCTGGTGAGCAGGCTCGCTGGCTTTCCATTGGCTGAACAGGAGAAGGGGCTGCTGCCTTGGGAAACCTCCTGCCTTCACTAGCAAGCTGCTGGAGGTGTGATGGTGTCTGATCACAGTGCCCAGGCTAAAGCCTGCTTTTACTTTGAGCAAGTTAAGTGTCAGGGTGGAAATGGCGTAGGTGTTGGGGAAGGGGAGCACATTGCCCAGAACCTGATCTTAGCCCTTCTGCTTTAGTTCACCCAGAAATCAACAACCAAGGAAGGAAACCAGGGCACAGAGGTTTGGAAGATGATGCTGTAGAGCATCAACATCACCACAGCCCACTGCTGAGGAGATAACGTGATGGGTGCCCACAGGCTCACTTGCCCTTCATGCACCAATTCCTGGTGGCCTGTCCATCTCCTCTCCATCCCAGGGTGTCACTGCTGCACAGCCCAAACCATTGGCTGGAGGTGTGCAGGGACCTGGGGACAGCTCACCCCACCGAAAGAGCTGGTGCAAACTCCTGTTCCCAGTATCTACTTCGCCCCTACAGGTGAAGGGACTTCATCAGGAAGGAAGCAGCAGGAAATAAACTAGTCCAGATGTGCTGTATTTGACTCCGCTGTCCAGAAGGGGTAGCTGCAGATGCTACCTTAAGTGGGACTGCAGGTGGGATTCCCATCCCTTCAATGGAGACCCTGGGCAAAAAGCTCCTTTAAGTTCTAAGGAGACCTTGAAAACTGTGTTTTATCTTACAGGCTGCTTCAGTAACATAACCTGATATGAAACCTACCTGGAAGTCCAGCAGAAAACTTCCACTAAAATCCTTTCTGGGGTTTATCAGGGCTTTTTTTTTCTTGTGTGCATGTGGTGGTTTATGTTAGCAGCAGGGAGAGCACCAAAGGGAGCACCCCATCTTTCTTTGGATGTAGCCAGCCAGACCACAACACCCTTAGCTTCTGTTGCAACCCCTGCTCTGTTGGAGACTCTTCCGCTGAGTCACCAACCTTGCTCGTCCTCTCTCCCCCTGCAAAGCAGGGATAACCCTATTAGCTACCTCGCAGGGTTGTTGAGAGTTGTTCTTTGAGAAATGCTGTATGAATGTTCAGTATTTGTGTTTTGAGACACCATGGGTCCTTTCTAGGACAACAGTGCTTGAATTAGTTTTAATTTAGAGTACAGTTTTCAGTAACCATGCAGTAGTTATACCTATTTGTGTGTGTTAAAATACCTGGGCAGTATTTCAGGACAGGTATCGACTGGCTTTTGCTAGCAGCCCACTAGCCTCTGGAGCTCGCAGGGAAGCAACGAGAAGCATCTGAGGGCTGGTGGTCACCTCTTGGCTTGGTTTCTGTAGCTTGGGAATCTGTCCTCTCCTTGAAGCACACATAGGACTCCTGCTAACACGTCTGAGCATTTGGCTCACACGTGCCAGAGCTGAGGCCTTTTTCCCCTCATTTTTGACCTCCCCCCCTCATTTCAGGCTCCTCACACAGCGTGTGCCTGGGATGTTTTGCAGTATTCACATTTAAAAACATGGTTTGCTCTAATTTTGGAGAGCTGTCAAATGCACAGTACCTATTGCGTGGTGTTTAGTGCATGGTGTTCAACAAGAATTTGGCGGGTGGGGGGGGGGGTCCTCCCTTCCAAGCCCTAATGGGAATGAGCAGCAAGGTCCTCAGTCACCTCCAAGCCTGGGGGAAGCCACCAGCTGGTCTCAGAGACCTCTGGACCAGGCAGACACAGGCTCCCCACTTCCACCAGTGTGCTTCTTGCTGGGAAGGTCTCAGAGCTCCTCACTGTGCCACCTAAGACGCTTTCTCCAACCTGCAGCCCTGAAAGCTGGCAGGTTTGGGAAGAGTTTCTGGGGCAAAGTAGCCCAGTCTGGCTGGGAGACAGCAACATGCTTTGCTTTCCTTGGAGTGATGCTCTCACTTCAGCACATCAAAGTATAACCTAGTAGGAGATGACCAATCCTCTCTCCTTCTCTGCCTCTTGCTGCAGATGACGGTGTGGCCATGGCGGGTCTGTGGCAGCAGGGGTGGGCAGGACATGGCCCAGCCTCAGGTCTTTTGCTGAAGGGAAGGAGAAGGGTGAGGGTGGCAGCTCAGCAGGACAAACAACTGTCCCAAGCCACTCCAACCCCTGCCCCAGCCTTCTACAATGGCCTCAGCCCTGTAGCAAAAGCCACTCTTACAGCGAGCAAACTCAGGAAAGCAGCTCCTCCCATCCTTGCCCTCACAGCCCTGGGACAGCTCTTGCCTCGCTGTCTTCCATGTAGTTTTAAATATCAGTGTTGCAGGGTTGGGGTGGTTTTGTTGGTTGGTTTTTTTTTTTTCCCCCAGTTTGTAATTGAGCACTTTGAGTGGCTGCAGTGCTGGTGGGCAGCAGGAGCCATGGGGACCAGTGCTGGGGACCAGCTCCAGCGTGGGGTGGCGGTCAAGGTCAGGGTCTCTCGGCTGTGCACTTTGAGAGCCCAGCTACCACCTGCTTTTCTTTTTAATTGCTATTCTTGTTTACAGCGTGGAACACTTCCTTTGTGACTCTTTCTAATGTATTGTAATTGTTATCTTTTAAAAAAAAATCCAAACATTTTTATGTCCGTGCTTTTTATTTTCTTTTGGTTTTGTGGGTTTTTTGTAGGGAATTTTTTTGGGGAGGAAAAACAAAAAGTCAATCATTCCTTTTTACGCTGATCCAAACAGACTGTCTAGAATATTTGATGCTGTGTTTTACATGGTTGTAATGATAACGGTTAAAGAAGTTTAGCATAAAATCAGACTCCATAAGGTTTCTTACAGTGACAGATGCTGCAGCAATACCAGTTGCCTTCTCCTGCTGGTTCTTAACCTTGGCTCACCAGGTGTGCTTTGGCTGCAGCGGGTCCAACCTGCTCCATCTCTGCCTTCCTCCCTGCTTTTCCACTGCAGTTCAGTCCAGGCATCCCCAGCAGCAGTGGAAAGAAAACTGCTCCTTTCTATGTACCGCTGTCCTCTCCTGGCTCACTGAGCCAAGGGCAGCACCGTACCCCCAGCCCCTGCGCATCCCTTCTGACACACGGCCGGTAGCCAGCAGCCCTACTGTGGCTTTCTTTTTTGGCCGAGATTTTGGGTTTGGAGTTTGTTTTCCTGCCCGTGGGCAGCACTGGGAGGGCCGAATGGGCCAGGGAGCGGATGGATGCAGCTCCTTGCACAGCCGGTGGGTGCGACTCACCGTGATGCTACATGAGTCAGGACTGAGTCATGCTTATGCCAGTCACTGGGAACGGAAGGTGGTGCCGCTTACAGCTGAAAATGAATTTTAAAAAGCTGTGTGTGAGCAGCACCTCTGACACACCCCGCATTTTGCAGCCGGTGCTTCCTGTGCTGAGATGGCCACGGTACTGTTGACTTTGGGGTGTTAAATTTGGGCAGTATTCTGGTTTCCCCTAAGAGAAAGCTGCCATTTGGTACTTAAGCAACAGGGCTACAGTAAACACAGGGTGATCTGTCTGTACCAGAGCAGCACAGAGGGCACAAAGACTGACAGCAAAATGGAGGGGCCAGGATTAGCTAAACGCCACCCTGGGATTTAAGGGCAGTGCAGGAAATGCGGCATCCCTGTGCATCACCTGGTGGGTGCTGTAGCCTGGTATTCCTGCTTCTAGCAGTGCTCTGCCTCACCTAAAAGAGGTCAAACAGGAAAAAAAAATCTCCTACCTTGTTCTCCAGTGTCCTTAAGTTAGCTCATTTATATTAACTGGTTAAAACCTGGTCTGCAACCCTGTGCAAAAAAAGCCAGCACCAGTAAGCACCACAGTGGAGCAGCAGTGCAGTGAGGATGCAGCTCTCAGTATGTCCCATATCATTTCGCACTGGATGCCAGACCAGGGGTGCTCCACTGCAAGCACGGGTGGGACATCCCTGAGCTGGAGTGAAGCAAACTTCATCTCTCCCATGTTCCCAGTGCCCGCAAGCAGCCCAGCTGCACAGGCTGCTTTGTATCACCTCCTGGCCAACAGCCCCAGCGAACCGGTTGGCTTTCAGGCAGCATGGAGGAAGCAGCCGGTTGGGACTGGGTTTGAACAGCTGTGGCAGTTACCTACGCGGCAGACACTGCAGGGTTTAGGATATGGCATTTATCCGATTGCTGGGACAACTTCAGCTCCGTGCTGCTGGGGAGGGAGCAGAGTGTCCAGAAGGGCAGGGTTTCCCCCAGGGAAGGTGAGTCATGCTGGGTTTGAGGGATGTGGCAGGCAGAGTCCTATTCCTCTCTGAAACAGCCTCGGTTCGCTTGGCCATTGAAAAAAAAAATGGAGTAAGACACTGCTTACTGGCAGCCTTGGTCCCTGCATCCCATGCATGTGCTGGTCATGGCCTCCTGGCTGTGACAGAGTGCTCTCACCCTGCCCCTGTGGGGACTGGGGACAGGCAGGGCTCTACCACATCCCCTGACAGCATCGTTCCAGCTAATGCAGGAGCCACAGTGGTACCCAGCCTTGAACGGGTGCTGAACGGGAATCCCAGGTAGGGTTTTGGGGCAGGGCTCACAGAGGACACGCGCTGCAGAGACTCCTCCCCAGAGGGAGGACACCCCTGGGATTTGCCCACCAGCTAAGCCTAGGACCTCCATCCCTTACCAGAGAAGTGAAAGACCTCTCAGGGTGGGTCTCGGGGTGGACACCAGCCATGCCTGGTGTCCAGCCTAGGCTAAATGTCTGGCCTCCAGCTGGTGCCAGGAGCAGCAGGTCACCAGCACACTCTCCTGCTGCGGGAAGGTCCCAGCACACGAGGTGCTGGTGTCCCCAAGGGGATGGGAGTGCAGACAGCCCCTGCACCAGTCGAGCAGCACCCCCTACCCCCTCCTTCGTCTGCCAGGGCCTGGGTGCTGCTCCCAGGGGACCAAGAGGAGGACAGCTGTGTAGTCCCAAGCCCAAGCTTACCAATACCCATTTGCTGTACAGTGGTAGGACCAGTGGTGAATGAACTCTAGAAGGTATCGAGGCTGCTGGTTAAATCCTAATGGCCTTGTCAGCCAGGGGCCAGTCCTCCCACTGCCTCTCCCTCTGCACTTGGCATTTGCCAGTATTCCCATTAAATTCCCCCTTTCCCTGGTGGAGCCACTGCTCTCATCACAGCTTTCAGACCACTCTTAACACCAGTTCTCCAGAGCTGGTCCCTGCCCAGAAACCACTCTTAAACAGACCCCCAAGCCCCACAGGCTGCACTCAGCTATGGTGCCCTGGCAGCCCCCCTATAGCTCCTGTCCTTCCTGGCTCGTGAACAGGCTGGCCGCCCTATCGCTCGCTGGCTCTCTGCCGAGCCATGGCTGTGCTCCTCATCCTCCCTGCCCACCACCACGAGGAGCTCAGCAACCCTGCCGCGTGTCTCCACAATACATCAGCGAGTCAGCACTGAATAATTGATGCTAAGTGGAGCCTGGAGCAGAGCCAAGCCGAGGGAGGGAGCAAGGCTTTGGGCTGTTTTAGGCTCTGGTCCTGGGATGCAGTGGCAGGAGAGAGATGGGTGTGCTGTGTCTGAGAGCTTTGCACCCCAGCCGGTTTGGCAGAGGCAGTGCCAGAGTTCAGCTGGGCCTGGGAGTCTTCCTTCTCTTCGGCCTGCTGTGCTGCTCGCCTGATGCTTGCGTGCTGCTGTGCCAGTTGTGTGCTGCTGTGCTGCTCGCATGCTGCTGTGTTGCTTGCGTGCTGCTCATGCTCCTTATGTGCTGCAAAGGGGCTGTGGCAGCAGTGGCTGGGAGCTGGGGAGCAGAGTGAGGGCACAGAGAGCACAGGGCATGCAGCCCCCAGCAGCCTTGGCTGGGGCTGGTACCTTGGCTCTGCTAAACTATGGACCCTGTACTCGACCCACAGAGACAGCCAGGCTCACCTGCCCTAGGGGGAATGAAGCTGCACATGGTATCAGCCCCATCTGCCTGTCCCAGTTCCCACCAGTTGCTGGTGGCCAGGATGTTTGCTGTCACATCCTCTGAGCAATGCCACCCCCTTCCTACAGTACATCATCAGGTATAAACCAGCATATGGAGAAAAAAAAACAGCCCAGCAGCTGAAAGAGGCAGGTCTGACCCCTTCCCAAACCATCTCCCAAATCCGACAACCTCAGTGGCCAAGGAAGCCACAGGGCATGCACCAGCATCCTCCTGGTAGCAAGGCAATCATGCTCGCCTAACAGGATGTGGGCACAACGACAGCACAGGAGACGATACACAAACCAGCGCTGAAACAACTCGGCCAACATCTCACTAGGAGAGGCAGCAGCTGGTCCCACCCCACAAGCATCCCTACTCACTGGCAGCAGTTACAAAGGAACCCAAGATGGGGATGGAGATGGCTTTGAAGGCACACAGAAAGGCACAAGTCCAAGGGACTGGAGTCACTAAAGCCTGGCTTATTTAGCCCTATTCTTCCCCGCAGCAAAACAGGCTCTTCCTAAGACACACAGAAAGGTTAACGGTAAGAAATTTCCATCCTTGCTCCAAAACTGGTATGAGGTCCCTAGAGGTACCTGCAGATAGATGGGGTGCAATACCACAAGCCCCAGCTTCCAACCACCTCATTAAGAGCCTGGGCCACTCTGGTGCCCTGGAGGCCACTCGGCCCAGCCTCATGCCAGAGCCCTGCTCCGGGGGTATCTAAGCCTGCAGCTCACTCAAGCAGGCAGTTGCTTGGGAAAGCTGGTTCTTGGGTGGCTTGGCTTATCTTTATGGCTCCTGGTGGAGCCAAGGAGAAGTGATACAGAAGTACTACTCAGGCTGGAAAGGTCTGCAGCAGTGGACTGGACTGTAGTCCAGAAAGGAAACCTGGTCTGCTCCTCCTTACCCAACCATGCTGCAAGTGAGAAGGATGAGGCCAGCATTTAGCCAGGGTTGCTCTGTAAAACTCAGCCTTTCATTCAGCTACCCCCACCCCTCACCTCTCAGGTCTCTCTCCAGCAATGAGTCATTGCTGCCAGCTCCTGCAAACTCAACCCAGATGCTTGCCAAAGCCTTCAGCAAGCACCATGCGCTCATCTGTTTTGGAGTCACCATCTCTGCTGGCTTAGGAAAATGCTTCTGTGGAAGCCCTCACAGACCAAAAGGCATAAGATCTGTTCCAGCACTTAATCAGCATCTTTAAGGACTTGTAAGCAATTTTGTCAGTTGACTCAGCTGTAATGTCTCTGGAACCCCAAACCCTCTGTAATAGGGTGTGGGGTGCTTGAATGATGTGGGAGAGAAGAGCTTATACATCAGTCCTGAGACATCTGGACCTGACCAGACGAAACCAGACCAGACCTCCTCAGCTATTCCGTCATTTAAGTACAGGTTCAAAGGTGGCACTCCTCCATCACAGGACATGCAGCCTCAACAGATAATCAGGACAATGCTGCCTGAAGCCTTCTCAGCGGTGGTGGTCACACATGCCCAAGATCCACGGCACAGCACCAAGTTTAGTCCATCCTTGCCGTGACCAGCTGAAGAGATCACGACAGCCGAACATGAGCTGATGTGTCCAAATATAGCAAAAAGCTTACCTCTATGGACTTCTGCAGCTTCCAGCTATGGAACTGGAGTGGCTCTACAGAATAACTGCATGTTCTGCTCACCTAAGCTCGTGCCACAGAAGCTGAGATGGGCAACAAACTCCTTATAAGGGAAATGATTGCAGTATCTGAAAACAACATCTTCCAGTCCAGGTACTTCTAGAAAAAAAGCGCCTTAAATAACCATGGGGAAAATCAACTAAATCGACTCCAAACCCAGCAATTCCTTCTCCAGACCTACATTCACTCCAATGAAACTGTAACCCTGATATTACTTTCAGACTCAAGAAGTTCAGCTAGCAAGCAGAGAACACATCGTGAACTCATATACTGACATCCTGCCTGTCATGACCAGCAAGTTGCTATCCTGTACCCAAATTACCAGCACCAAGTCAGCAAGTGAAAATGCCAAGTCCAAAGTAATAGCTCCACCTGAGAGAAGTGATACGGTCTGGTTTTTGCCTACCCCAAAGATCAGATCAGAGCTGACGTATCTTACTGTGCATTGAAGATCTGTCATGATTCTCCTGAAGCCAACCTTGTGGAACAAAGATGCAGTACTATCATAGAATCATAGAATTAAGGTTGGAAAAGACCCTTAGGATCATCAGGTCCAACCGTTAACCTACCACCGCCAAGTCTGCCACTAAACCATGTCTTCAAGCACCACATCTACCCGTCTTTTAATGCCTCCAGGGATGGAGACTCAATCACTTCCCTGGGCAACCTGTTCCAGTGCCTGACTACTCTTTCAGTGAAGAAGTTTTTCCTAATATCTAACCTAAACTTACCCTGGCACAGCTTGAGGTCATTTCCTCTCGTTCTATCACTTGTTACTGGGGTGAAGAGACCAATCCCCACCTCGCTACAACCTCCTTTCAGGTAGTTGTAGAGAGCAATAAGGTCTCCCCTCAGCCTCCTCTTCTCCAAACTAAACAACCCCAGCTCCCTCAGCCATTCCTCATAAGACTTGTTCTCTAGACCCTTCACCAACCTCGTTGCCCTTCTCTGGACACGCTCCAGCACCTCAATGTTCTTCTTGAATTGAGGGGCCCAAAACTGAACACAGTATTCAAGGTGCAGCCTCACCAGTGCTGAATACAGGGGCACTATCACCTCCCTGGTCCTGCTGGCCACGCTATTTCTGATACAAGCCAGGATGCCATTGGCCCTCTTGGCCACCTGAGCACACTGCTGGCTCATGTTCAGCCAGCTGTCAGCCATCACCCCCAGGTCCTTTTCAGCCAGGCTGCTTTCCAGCCACTCCTCCCCAAGCCTGTAGCGTTGCCTGGGGTTGTTGTGACCGAAGTGCAGGACCCGGCACTTGGCCTTGTTGAACCTCATACAGTTGACCCCAGCCCAACAATCCAGCCTGTAATATGTTGTATATTGTATATTAATACACAATCAATACATGATTTCAGGGGAAGACCTGTGGTGTCAAGCTTTTAGCACGTCTTTTTGCTCCCAACCTACCTCCAACTTTCAGCATGGACTTGAACATTGACCTGAGTCAGGGTTCCTTGTGATCTTCTAATTACAGCAAAAAGCTAACCAATGGTGCTTCCAGCTTCTGAGATGGCCACATTACTGACCAGCACTGTTTGACAAAGGGTGCTGGCTGCCTCACTTCTGCTGGGTGCAATCCACAAAAGGAATGAGATCGGTCTGCAACCTGCCAGACCTGGACCACCACCTATCAGCCCGGCCCTCCTAAGATGCTTGCAGTCTCCAGTTCCAGCTCCTGCCTGCCTACTGGATTTCTGAAGTGCTGTCCTGTTGTAGCACTGTCCTACCACCTGCACCAAGACGGAGGTGTACCCTGGCTCCTGAAGAACTTTTAGGTCCATTTGCAGAACCCTAGTGACTCCTAGCACATCTATGTCTGCTTTAGCCATACATAAAACAGGATTATAACCAGCCACCCCAGAAAAGAGACTGTCAATATCTGGAACCACTTGAAGTGTACAACAGATCAAAGCTGTGAATTTTCAACTAGACTCTTCCACCAGGAAGAAAAGCCTGTCTGGTGCCTGATGGTGTGCTGCTAAACACAGACTGACTGCTGAACCACTGATGAAACAGCTCATCTTCAGCACTCCTTAGGGCAACAGCCACAAAGAGTGGCCCAAGGAAGCAACAGTATTTTGCAACTAGAAGACACTCAAACAAGCTACAATAACACATGTGACTTAATCAGACCCAGAGCTTTCCTGAGCAAGCTGGAAAACCTCACCTTGAGGGGTGCAGAAACCTCTCTGAAAGGGAGATGCTTATACTTTGGCTTCCTGCTCCTGACCAAACTGCTGAAAGACTTTGTATTCTGGCCAGTGCTGCTCTAGCACACCCTCACCAAGATCTACCAGCCTCTTGCAACTGCAGCTGGTGCCTGCCCTGTGAAGACACCTCACCCCTGGTGCTCTCCGGAGCTCCTCAGCTTGCTTGACCATGGCTCCCGGTCCTTGACTGTGGCTTCTGGCTCCCAACCAGAAATGAGACGATACTCTTAGTGGTTAGAGCCATCCAGAACCCAGTCCTTGAGAGAGCCCCAGACACTGAATGTCAGAGCCCCAAACACAGCATTACTTCTCATCTGAAGGCCTCCAGAGAGACCTATCCCATCCTTCACCAAGGGCCTGGTGAAGGATGGGATGAGCTCTATTGCAGAAAAATAGCACCACGTTCCTAGTGCAGTAACACCACCAAGCAAGGGCCGCCATGTCAACCCACCCACTAACTGTTAAGGCTTTTAGTCATCTTCTAGAAGGATGAAGTAGCCCTGCCCTCTGCCCTGCCTGCAGTTGCACACAAGTTGCCAACTTAGGAACAAAACCTGTACTTCTAGGCTTCACACTTGAAACAACTTAGGTTGGGAGGTTTTCTGGGAGCCTCTGGTCAAGCCCCACCATGTAACACCAGACTCAGCATCTTCAGCACTCCTCCAGCATGGGGACCGGCACTGCTGTAAATAGCACACCCAGCTGAAGGCAGGGCAGGTCTTCCCTTGAGTAATTTTTCCCACTCAAGCTGGGATCAGGCCCTCTCCTGCAGAAACTGGGTGCCAGGCAGCTGCAGCCAGGGTGGGGGCTGTGCCCCACAGCAGTTTGGAGCAGGCAGGTACAAAAAGCAAGCCATTAGCACAAGTCCTCTCTTGCCCAGGCCAGAAGCAAAGGCAGCAACTCCAAGCAGCACCGGAGTTTAATTCTGCTGCTTTAATTCTGCTGCTGCCTGGCATGACAGAGGATGAGGAGCAGGACGGGACACTGCCTGCATGGATGCTGGGAACCCCCGGGTGGGCTGTGGCTTTGTGCCAGGGGTGACCAGGGTTTCTGTACTGGTTTTGCCGTGTGAGGCATGTGACTCACGCGCTGCCCTCACCACTCCCAACCCCTGCCGGCCTCTGCTGCCGAACCCGGTGCCTCTTCAGGCCTGGGCTAGCCCGTGCAGAACGGCTCCCCACCGCACTCAGCTGGATCACCTTCCCCCTTTGATGCTTTTAATTCTGGATGCCAGCTAAATTAGCCTGTGCAATAGCTTGGGAGAGGGAAAGGCAGCGAGCACTGAGCCGCCCGCTGCACTGAGTGCAATGCCTCGTCTTGGTTCCGGAAGTGAAAGGCACATGGGAGAAGCCGGTCAGACCCCAGGCAAAAATCCCAAAGGAGCAGGGCTGAGTGAAGACGGGCTTCCCAACAGATTAGCCCTTATCCAAAACACTCTTACCCACTCTAAACCCAAGGACTGGAAGTCTGAATCCTTTAGTCTTAGTTGTTGAGCAGCCAGACAGCTGTCTGCAGTGCAGGAGAGCCCTTCTGCTACGTGCTCACCAGTAATTGAGCCATGCACAGGGCAGACAAGGATTTGCATACCATTATACACTGCTGACAGCCTGGAGCAGCCCAAGGCATATGTGCTATGCAGGTGTTAGCATTAGCTAGGTGCTGGAGGGGTGCAGAAAGGCCCAATTCTACCTCTGGAGCACATAAACATTTGAGAGGTGCTGTGCCAGAAAGAGCTGCCTGGAAAAAAATCAAGGAAGCAACAAACTGGCACCAGCTGTGGTGAACCCAGCTCTCAGATCTTCTCCCCGATGCTTCTTCCCTTCCAGGCATTGCATCTGAGACCATTAAAAAATCCCACAAGGACTAGGTTGAAGGCAAAGCACCCAGAGGAGCGCCAAGGACAGGCCTGGACGGGTTGCGCTCTTCCACCCCACCAAAACTTGGGGCCAGCGAAGAGTTTCAGGTGGGCTGGGGGGGGGACGGGGACAGGACGACAACTTGCTGGAAACAAAGATAGCTCTTTCCGTGAAGGATACCCCACCCCGATCACCTTCACAGTCCACAGCATGACCTTGGTCCATGGAGAGCAAATCTCAGTGCCCTTCATTCCCTGCCATCCCACCAGCAATCCTCCCAGAGCGCCAGCAGCAGTACCCTCTGGAAGGAGGACACAGCCATCAAGACAGTTTGTCGAGACCATCAAATAATAATTTACTGTGATTCAATCTGTGGCTTTGTACAGTTGCCGGGGTGGGAGGAGGCCAAAGGAGGAGGGGATGGGGAAAGAAAAAAAACAAAAAAAGTCGTTTGCCGCAGGCTTGGGTGAAGTGCGAGATAGTCCTTGGAGGGGCTCATGCTCCCTCCGTCCTCTTCCTCCTCCTCCTCCTCTTCCTCTCCCCCTCCCCCTATACTCCTCCCCTGAATCCGTTTGCTTCTTCCTTCGCTTCACCTCTTTCCTTGCGCTCTGCACAGCGGGAACCTCTCCAAGACACGGTCCAGTCAGCTGAAACCAGAAGAGGACACTCATTAGCACCCATTTGTCCTCAGAACCAGTGGTGACTGTTTCCATTACACACCCCTCACCTTTTGGGATGACCCTGCTAGTGCCCACAGAGGGAAAGCAAAGGGCTACACAGGTCTTGGAGGTCTGGACCTGGCTCAGCAAAGCATCTGCACGTGTGCTGAAGGGAACAAGCAAAAGGTCTGTGGAGTGATGGGTGAGCCTTGGGCACCTCACTAGACCTTCTGCCTCTGCCCAAACCTCGTTGTGGGAAGGGGCACGGTTTGGTGAGATCTTTTTCTTTCCTCCAGGGATGATGGGAACCACAAAGTGATTCCAGGGCAAATGCAGCCAAATCTCCCTGTCTCCCAGGCCACACACCCACCCTTCTCCTCCCCAAAACTCAGCATGTCCTTGCCTTGCTTCTCCTTTTGTGCCCTGATATTCCTCCCTCTCTGCTCTTGGCCACTGCAGCTAGAATAAGCTGGGATGTCTGGTTTCCAGTTTCTGCCCGAGCAGAAAAAGATGCAGGCAACTCACAGGGCATGCTCTCTTAACAGAGGGGAGTGTTTCCAAAAGACTCCTTCCCACCCCTTCTTGCCCCTCATTTTGAAGGCATTGCCCATGCCGGTGCTGGCCACCAGGCTGTGACGGGGACCAGGCTCCTTGCAGTCAGTGTAGGGGAGCAGCAGCGTTTGCCGAGCCCCGTGCCGTCAGCTGTGAGCCAGAGCAGGAAACGAGCCCCGAGCTCACATCCCCATCCGGAGGAAACACTCCTGAACATCTGGAGGACCTGAACATCTGGAAAACCTCCCTCAGCAGTGATAAGTGTGCTGGGCACAGCATTCAGCTCGGCTCCCAGGAGACCTCGCGCACCTCAGCTGGGAGCGGAGGGGTGGGGTGCTCGGGTGGTTTTTTGCTCACAGGAAGCAAACGCTGCCAGCGGTTCTTTTTTTTTTTTTTTTTTCCCCGGGGAAGAGCTCTGCTGCACTCACAGCCTTTGGCTCAAAAAGCTATGGAGGAAAACCAGCTGCCCACCTCCAGCTTCAGCAAGACCCTCTTAGCAGCATCTCTGAACATGATGCGCTTCTCTTTAGGACTCCAGCAGTTGTGTAAAGGGGTGAAGGGCCAGTCCGGGTGCTTGGGAGACTCCCCAAAAGACATTAAGGGCAATGCTCATGCCAGCTTTTCTCCCACACCCTAGTCCCAGATGTCCTTAGATGTACATCTCCCCAGTGCATTCATCCCCAATTGCCTCTCTCTCCACTTCTGCCATAGAAGGAGCTGGTTGCACAGCCAGATGTTCCCAGGCGTTTGGCTTAAGGCCACCCAGCTCATGCAGGGACACCGACAGGAGCTCTCCCTCACTGCTATCCAGCAGGATTGCAATGATTTAAATAAACTCATCATTAAAAAAAAACAACAACAAGGAAAGAAAAAGAAGAAAAACAGGGAAGTGAACACAGAGAATCTGAAAAACACTGTTTCTGGCTCCAGCACGCACAATTTATAAAAGCAAAACAGCCCCCTTATGGCTAATTCTCAACACTGCATCAGTTTCAAATATCCCAGGGGATATATCTAATGCAGAAAACTTTTCTGAAGAACACAGGACTTTCACAGTGAGACAGGTCTGCTCTGAAGCTTTAGGACGAGGCAATTTACACGACTGCATTAGGAGGCAATGAGCTCACTCAGCGCTTCATCTGAACTCTTCTAGGGCTAGTCTGGTGAAGGCGCAGCAAGCTGCACACCTTCAACACCCGCTTAACTCCTCTTTCAGAAGGACAGCATGGGAAGGAGCTTTCCCGGGGAAAGCACAACAAAACACACTTTTTTTTTATTCAGTTCTGTAGAATTTTGTTCCACAAAATGAGGGGGAAAAATAAACAACCCTTCCTTCCTACACACTTCCTCAGGAAAGTGGGAATTTTGACTTACCCATGTTTTGACAGAAAAATGCTACTTCAGTCAAAAAGGTGTTTCATTAAAAAATACCCGTTGCTGAAATTGTTTCTGCTGCATTTGTTTGCAGATGAGCGCATCTGCAGTCACCTCCTGCCCTGCTTCCAATATAACCCTGCTGTACCCCATCTCCTGCTTCCAAAACTCACCGTAGTCACGATATCACACATTTACAGTTCATGCAGCCAGGGCCGCTCTCATCTGGGGGATTCAGCTTGCGCAGCTTGTGCTGACGGATCTCCCGCACCAAGGTGTAGAAGGCATCTTCAACTCCCTGGAAGAAAAGCATTGCTTGGAGCAGCTGTCCACTTTGAGAGGAGACAGTGGAGAGAAGAGAGGGCTCTGCTCCCCAGCTAGGTGTCCCTAGCACTGTCTTCCAGCAGTGCAGATTGCAGAATTAAAGGCACGAAACCAAGCTGGGAAGACTAACAGGGATCGTAGTGCAGCCCCTGAACAGAGAGTGAGATTGAATGAGCAACCATGAGGCCAAGGAGCTCTTAAGTCCTTGAGATTCATCAGCTTTCAGCAGCCTGAATGAGGTCTAGCACCCAAGAAAAAAGCCACCGCTAGACCACTGAAGATATCAGCTGCTCCATTCCCACCTGTGTGCTCTGGGAGCCCCACATGGTCCTTCCAGCACTGGTATATTCTGCCTGTAGGTCTGTCAAATTGACCATGGATGAGGTTAGCCAAGTCCCCTGAGCTTAGCTGACCTGCAGTGACTATGGGGGTTATTCCAGAGTCTTGGAGAAAGCCCTGAGAAGACATTTTCCCTGCACTGCTGCCAGAGCATGAATTACGCACTTCTCCAGATTGGAGGCTCGAGCCTGGACAGGGGAGGGAACATCCTGATGGAGCATTTAGCCTTGAGGAAGCAACTAACCCCAGCCCTTGTACCCATCTGTCTGTAAGGTGGTGTCTGCCCGTTCCTGCCTCTCCAGGACAGCACTGGAGAAAAGAGAAGAAAAACAAAATTTTGTTTAAACCCCTCCTCCTACCTGTCTGGTTTTGGCAGACGTTTCTATGTAGGGGATCCCGTAACTCCGGGCCAGGTCCTGTGCTTGCCGGGTCTCCACTGTCCGGGCTGGTAGGTCACATTTATTTCCCACCAGCACCATGGGAACATCATCTGAGTCTTTCACCCTCTTGATCTGCTCCCTGCAAGAGTAAGAGGTGCCAAAGTGAAGGGAGAAAAGGCATCAGGGGCAGCTCCAGGACACTCTCCACCAGCTTCTTTGTCAAGAATTAACAGCTACACTTTGTTCCTGCCACATGCCTTGTGTTGGGCTTTCAGGAGAACGTAAATGACCACAGTACGTAAGTGAGTAAACAGCAAAATAGCTAGGGCACTTTTGGAAACGAAAACTAAACGTACTTCTGCAACTGTTTACAAAACACAACTTGAAATTATGACAATCTCTATTGAGACATGAGCTAAAGATAGTTTAAGCTAAATAAAAATGAATACTCAAGCAGTTACCTGTTTTTTTTCCAACATTTTAGATCAAGTAATCCCCCTGAATGGGGATTAAAAAAAAAAAAAACAAACAAACCAAAACCACCTGCAACCAGAACTTGCTGAGCTGATAAACCACCTTTTGGCAGCCGTAACCTTTTCTGCAGATGCACAGGCAGTATTTGCTTCCTTTCAGTTTAGTTCAGGTCACTCAAAGTTGAGAAACCAACTGGGAAGCAAAAAAGCTGTAACGCTTGCTTCTTCATTCCAACCTCGGATTTAAAACTAGGTGGGCGAGGATGAGATCTACCACTTCTAAAAAAATCTTAAAGGCCATTATGACCACAAACAATCCATTCAATTCCCTCCTGATAGATAATAACTTCCTTTGCTTAATAAATCATTTAACTTCAGATGCAAAACAGCTTTTTTTTTTTCCTGCTCATGCATCCAGAACATTTAACGTGGTTTTATTTAACTAATAAAGCATTATTTAAAATGCTGATTTATGCATTTTAATTGAATTCAAATTTCCATCCAAAAGCAGCTGGACATGTATCACACACAAAAAAAATCAATCATCTTTTTTTAATGTAGCAGAACATAGAAATGAAGTCTGACTGTATGTATGATGTGCCATAAAGCCACTTAAACGTTCCATGTAACAACCTGATCAGCAAATGCAAGTACTAAATTTAGTGCACGGGCTACACTTAGCTGAAAAGAGATACCTCCTAATGGTTACTAACCAGGGAGAGCCAGCGTTTCTCTGGGGAATATTCTTTTAAAAGTGCAAACACAAAGAGCACAGGCAAAACGAGATGAAAGCCGGTGATTTACATCATGATTAAAAACGGGGCTTGAAATCGAGCCATCCTGTGAGTGATTCACAGGCACCAGCCCCGGCACAAGGATGAATGCTGCTGAGTCCCTCAGGTGCTTTAGGAAAATCCCATCCTTTGTCCTCCAGTTCAGCTAAAACAAGCCAAATTAGTCCAACTGTACAGTTATTACACTGAACACGCCTGCTAGCCGGAGACTGAGACATCTCGACAGCTCAGAGCAATGCCTGTGACTATGGAGCAAGGAAGGGCTGTGCCTGTGCTTGGAGCTACAGGATTACCTGGGACCTGGGTTTATGATGAGGGACTGGGGTACACGGTCCCTTGGTGGGCAGTGGACAGAGCACAGACAGGCAGAGCCACCTCTCTGCAAGTGCCTCCCATCACAGCCAAGCCTCAAAAAAAGGCACAAAGCAGAGAGATCCCTCCCTAAGCTAGCACTGGGGTAACTAGGGAAGACTCCCACTGTATTTATATCATCTCCTTGGCTCTCCAGCTCTGCTGTGCTGATGGTAGCAGGGGAGAGAAGCGGGATAGGTAACCTGGGTGCAGCCAAAGCAGGACCATGCCAGGATGGAGTCCCTGCTCTGCCACTGCCGCCCAGTATATACTCTTGGGCAAGTCACCTCACTGGGGCTCTGACTCTCCTGCTCCATCTTTGCCCTGGTTGAAAGCGAGCTCCAATGGGCCAAGACCTCCTCTCCCCACATGCATGTGGCCAGCAGACCGCAGCCTCGCCACAACGGCTGCCAGCGGGTGAAGCAGCCCTCCCTGCCCTTCCCAGCCTCCTCTCCCAGCTCCCAGGCCCAGCAGAAGTCACTGAGATCGATTATACTAACAAAGCAATTCCATTAATTAGGGAGGGAAGGGAGGGGGTCGTAGAGGATCAGCTCTCTCTTTAGTCACCATAAACACTTAAACATTACATTACCGAGTCCCCAAAGGCCACAAGCAATCCCTTCGGATGGGTTTTATTGGAGTCACTGACATTAGCCGTCTGCTCCGTCTCTTCCCTGGGGATTGGCCACTTGAGCTAATTGTCTTTGCTGGCAGCCGGTGCTTCCACCGCGGGGCCTGATCTAAAAGGGAGGGCAGGAGGGTGCAGCGGCAAGGCCTCCCCTTTGCACAGGGCAAGAGGGAAGGGGCCCTTCCCAGGATACCGACCTGTACTGGTGAATATCTTCAAAGGACTTGGTGTTGTTGATGGCGAAGACGCAGAGGAATCCTTCCCCCGTTCTCATGTACTGGTCTCTCATGGCACTGTACTCCTCTTGCCCTGCGGTATCCAAGATGTCTAACAAGCAGGTCTCTCCATCGATGACGACTTGCTTTCTGTAGGAATCCTGCAGGCCAGGAGAGGGAGAGAAAGGGAGGAGGATGCATTAAGGGAGGGCTCGGGTCTGGCCAAGCGAAGGGATGCAGCAAGTGCATCCCTGGGAAGATACCAGGTCTGCCTGGATTTAGTTCACATTATATAGCCGATTGTTTCAAAAATGACAGGGAAAGGAAAAAGAAGAAGGAAAAAAAAAAAAGGAAAAAGGGAGCAGCTGAGCATGTTTCCCCTTCTCTGGTAGAGCCACAGAGAAGACCCCCTAGATTGCTCTCCCCATTCCCAGCCCTGCCTCTCACAGATCAGAGGCAGCTTTGTCTCTACCACACTGCATAGCCCTCAACAACTATTTTCATAAGCTTTATTTAGTCTGGCTAATCCCCTCTGCTGCCGCCCTGTCCGGGTTCTGGAAGGGACACCCAGGAAAGGCGGCTCCAGCCAGCCAGGGCTTCCAGCCACCGTCCGCGATCTGCAGGGCTGGCAGGTGTTTAAGATCACCTGGAAATCCAGCACTTCCAACGCATCTCAGATCAGGCACAGAGGCGGTATGCCACCAGTAAGCCTGCAAACTGGGCTTGATGGTAAACTTCTTCAAATATGAGGAAAAAAAAATATATCATACTGTGAGGAGGGTGTTTCCCACAATCAGTCTGTGCCCAGAGGGCTCCAGGAGAGGTAAGCACTATCCAGGCAGGTCCTTTGAAGTTGGGGGTTTTCCCTGCAGCAGAGGCAATCGCAACTTATCGCAGATGTGAGACAGCCTGGAAATCACCCAGGGCATCCCTCAAAGGTTTTCATTTTCAAAGCAGGCTCCTCAAAGCACTGTTCCTCCCCACCATGCCTCTCCCCTGTGCCCAGTCTCATCAGCAGGGATGCTGCTGGGGGCAGCCCCTGCACGGAGGAACAGCCTCATCCCTCTCTGACAGCCATCCCCCAGGTACGGCGCAGCATCCTCAACTCTCAGCAAGAGAAGCAAGCCAAAACCAAAGGTATGAAAAAAGTGCAAGTCAGCAATATGACCATGACAGTGCTTTGCAGCCCCTCGCAGAGGCTATGGCTGCAGTTTAGCTGCTCTTCCAACGACCACAACAATGTTATCAGATGAGCTTTGCAGGTCTGCAGACAAACAGCCGACACAGCAAAGGTCACCAGCAGGACCAGCAGTGGCACGGAAAGGGAATGGGGCCAATGTGGCCTCCACCCTTTGGTTCATTACTACAACAACGTCATCTACTGGGGCTAATTAAAGTCTTTCCTCACCTTGCAGAGAGGGCCGTGAAATCAGAGGAGATGAGATCTGCTCTGCCACGACCTTCTTGGCTGTGCCTTCCCAAAAAGGGGACTGCTGACCCACCGGGAATAAGCGTGGAGTGATGGGCTGGCTTCCAGCCAACCGCTCTGAAGGCAACTGCCAGGCTGCCCTGTAGGGATGCACTCCCATTTCTAATAAATAATGTATCTGGAGACTCCTTGGTGCAAGGTAGAAGAGCACTGGTTCCACCTCTGGGGTCCCAGTGCCTGGCAGGGACTGGTAAAGGGGACCCCAGCACCTGTTGTGCCCAGCAGAGCATCCTCCCACCCCTGTGCCCTGGCTTGTGTCCAGAGGACCAGCCTCTCAGCACACATGTTCGCAATTAATTGCCAAGTCCCCAATTACAGGAGGTCTCGCCAGCAGACAGCACGCCTACAAAGAAGCAATCCCACACCTCAGCTCAGGACATCAAGAAGCTGCCTGTAAGGCCAGCCAGCTCGCTAACGAAGCAAAGACATTAACAGTCTTGCAGAGGATGCTTTGCACCCCACTCCCCAAAGGAAGGGGACAAGCTCTACCCACCCTTGTTTTGTGTCCAGCTTCATCCGACCCCCCCCAGCATGCTCAGGATGGTGGCTCAGCCATCCCTGCCACGCTGCCAGGTGACCTGGCTGCCACTGCAGGGGTAGCTGCCACCAGCCCACATGTCCAGCCACCGGCACCCCACAGCCTCAATGCTCCTCTGCAGCCCGTCACGTCCTACCCCACCTTCTTGCACAAGGGAAAGTGGCCGGACCCAGCTGCGAAGAGCCAGGCGGCAGAAACAACATCCACTTGGGGTTCGGACTCAGGATCCCAGACAGATGCTGGGAGCACCCCAGGCGTGCTGGGGGACCAGGCCAAGAGGTCTACTTGTTAAACGCTACAGTCAGGATACGACCAGAGGCTTGGGAAGCCCATTACTAGCTGACTGTTAAAAGCTGGAAGACGAACCAAAGAATTTCTCAGCACAATCTGACTCTCTACTCCATCCCTACTCATTCGCCATGGGATGCTGCCAGCGGCATAAATTTCTTTGGCCCTCTCATTCCCAAAATAAAGGTCTTAAGACTCCTCGGCAGCCCCAGAGCAGAGAGGTGAGTGCATGCTGTAGTGGGTCGGCTGGCGCTAAGTTACAAAGCCAGACATTTGCACTAGTGAATTGGGAGGGCAGGAGGGGAGCAGGCACTCAGTCGGGGTCTCTGCCCCAGACAGGGGACAAATTCACTTCTCCTGCCCTGGAGAGCACCTTCTCAGTGCACTCTGACCTGCTCACACCCCTCTTTGCAGCACAGCCTGCACTCGATTCATTTAAGCGATGGGTAAAGCCTTTGCTCTATGCATGTATACTCTTTGGGTTTTTTTCCCCTTTTATACTGCTCATTTCAGCATTGCTGTGCTGTTTGTTAGCCTGCTGAACAGAGTCAGCTCCTGGGCATGATCCAAAGCAGCTTAGTCACAGGAGGGTGGTTTGTTGGTCACATTCAGATGGCTGGCAGGTAACTCTCTGTGCATCCCAAATCCCCATAAAATGAAGCATAATTAAAAGGAATCACCCTGGAATGAGTGAGAAGATGGCTGGGGTAGGGGGGATGCAGGGCATTAACAAGGGAGCTGCAAAGGCATCAGGGCTGGTGGGACCTGCAGGTGGAAAAGCACCAGCGGCAAGAGGGGTAAAGCAGCTCATGGCTGCTTTAGGAAGAGAAGAGGAGGAGGAGAGCAGAGTGGGGCTGGGGGGAACAGGGAAGGAGAGCAGGCATCTCCTGGGGCACGGCAGGAGCAGGCAGGGCAAGGAGGGTGTGCTGGGAAATGCCATGCAAGGTTTACATTCCCCACTGCCTGTTTACATGCAGAAAATTCCCTGCAGGGTACATACAGGGGGCAGGCAGCTGGAGACAAAAAAAAATAGGATGCCAAAACCCAACACACCGTTGGGTGAGAGCTGCCTCTGCCCACCTTAAGGTCCAAGAGAGGATCCATCCATGCAGATATCTCCCCAGGGAGGTTTCTCTCCATCAGCGGCTCTTTTGCCGAAAACAACCTGGAACAGGTTTCTAAGAAAAGCATATGATGCTACTGGTGATGAGCACGTGAGAGGAGAGAAGCTGGGAAAGAAGGCAACTGCATCCATAAGCAAGGTGCAGCACTGAGACTCGGGAGCCCTTAAATTAAATTCCAGTCTCTGCCACGGACTTTCTAGGTGACCTTGGCCAAATGACGTAATAGCACGTGCTTTTAAGTGCTTTCTCTCCTTCCCGTCTGTAGGATTGTAAGACTATTTCTGCCTTTCTACCAAGCCTTGTCTTACTTGTTTATTTAAGCTCTTCAGGGTGGGGACTACACATACAACACCTACCAGAATAGATTTCTGATCCCAGCTGGGGCCTTTTAGCCATTATGATAATAATAATAATAGTAACTGCAGCAACTACAGCTGCATTTATACACATCTGGTAGAGAATCCTTTAGGACTGCAGACAGGGAGGTTACTGTCCAAGAGGCATGACAGAGCTGTAATTTGCCTTCCCAGGGTGGACTTATTCCTTGTGCAGAGCAGTGGCTGATGCCTACATCCCCCTGAATGAAGGTGTAAGTCATGAAGGGGGTAATTAGCATCTCACTAGCAACAGTGAAAGCAGTCGGAGAATAGAATATGTTTTTAAAAAGTAAAAAAAAAAATAATAGTGTAATGGATATTGAAGACTGGACCCGCCCCCTCTGCACAGCCTGGAGGAGCACAGGGTCCCTGCCTGCTTCTCCAGGCAGGGTGCCGAGCTAGACAGGCCAGTGCTACAACCCACACTGACCCATACGTCAACCTTTAACTCCTCGCAATGGAGCAGAGGCAGCACTCTAGGAACCATAATGGTTCAGCTGCTTGGCATGTCTTGCTCAAACTGCAGGACATACATAATACGACCAGGCTCTGACAAAACCCATTTCATCAATAAATTGCAAAACATCCTGCACGAGAAGTCAATATATTTACTCTGATTTCACAGGAGGAGAAATGGAAGGACAGGCACAAAATGGCTCTTCAGTCCCAAACCTTTAACCCCTCCCTATGCTGCCATCTCATCAGAAAGGAGGACTTTTGTGCTGCCTCTCAGCCCCTGCCCAGCTCTGCCCACTTCTGCTGCTTCCCTTGCCATCTCTCTTCAGCAGACACTGCCGTCCTTCTGCAGGACGCACAAGTCGGTCACTGCGACCTCCAAACACATGCGTAGCAACTCAGAATAGCTCTGCAAAGCAGAGGAAGATCCCTGCTCAAGTTCAGACTTGAGACCAAGCGGAGCACCCTCAGGGTTGGAGACAAGGTAGAGAAGAGCAAGAGGAAAACACAGACAGACAGACCCTGTGCCCAGAGCCGCTTACCTCTATCGTGGGGTCATACTCATCAACGAAATGGTTCTGAATGAGCTGTATCGTCAAAGCACTCTTCCCAACACCACCAGCTCCCACCACCACCAGCTTATATTCGGTCATCTTCCAGCTGACCCCAGCTCAGGACTTCCAGAAGCACCACGACCTGCAAGGAGAAAGACAGCCACTGCATTAGGAGAGGGAGTCCCTCCCTGTCACCACCTGCTCTGCAGTGGGGCTGAGCGGTCAGCCCCCCTATTCTGCTGGGAAAGGCGGAAATCTGCAAAGCACAGCCTTACTCCTTGGGTATTGAGTGTTCCCGATGCTTCCTGCATGTCCCAGGAGCACCCAAATGCTGCGAGATAGAGACACTGAGGTTTGGGATCCGGCATGTTGTAACACAGAAACAGCTAATTCTGCAAGGCAGAGGTGAAGGGACACACCCCTTAAGATTTTAATGGTCTTTTAAACTGCTTGATTTCAGTAGGGGTTGAGGATGGGACAAGGTAAACCCACTTCACTGCTATTCTGGATGGCAAAGAGCCACCCCTCACCCCCCCAAATACGCTGTTAGCTCCATGTCTTCACCCTCAAGGCTGTGTTAAACCTCAAACCACAGGGCAGGTTGGAGATGGTGGCACATCCACACTGTCTGCCTGTCCTCCAGCGAATGATGCCTCCCGCTGTCCTGGCCATCACAAGTGCAAGGAGCATGGCAGAAGGGGCACCCTGCTTCCACGAGATGAAGCTGGCATACCCCACAGGGGAGCAAGAGATGCTATCATGAAAGGTGCTAATTGGGTATGATGATTAGGGTCAAGACAAGCATACCACACTTCTGCAGCACCATGTACTTGCCATGGCCCTCCAGCAAGAGAAAATTCATTCCCCCCACCACCTCCTCCCTTAAATTTCTGCTCCAACTCTGCTGAGAAAGAGGAACTTTAACTCAGGAAGATTACAAAACCCTGAAGGTTTAAATAGAAATCCACCCTCATTGGACTGCAACCCCTGCCCACTGAAAGTCACCCCAGGGTCAGATACCGCAGCCATCATCTGCGAGCTCTGGGGAAGCCACCCGAAACCCAGCGGGTAGCAGGAAGACAAGCTCACAGTTCCCCTGACCGGTTGCCATTCGATGCAGCCTGCAACACCATTGCACCAGGATTAGACACTTCCCCCTCCCTGACCCCGGACAGTTAAATCACTCCACCCTCCTCCCTGGGCTTGCCAGCCCCACTCCCAAAACCCTGGAAGCTGGTACAAACTGTGCCGGCAAAGGCCACTCTTCTGATGCATTTGCTAACGCAGCAAAGATCTAATGGAAAGGAGGCCAGAACTTTCTGCCTTCAATCCCCACCTGAATGCAACCTTAAACCACTCAGACAGTTCAATCACGCGCTGGAGCTGGGAGCAGTCAGACACAACCGCCTCTTGCCAAAGCCCTTTTCTGAGCTGCTGTCTGGGTAGTGGGAAGGCAAACAAAGCTCGTGCCCTTCTCAGCATCCAGGATCCTGAAGAAGGGCAAGGGAGGGGGTGCAAAAGAGCAACTGGAGCACAAACACAGTGCCAAACAGGACCTCTCGTTGCTGTGTTCTTCACTGCTGAAGAAGCTGAAGGTCGTTCAACATGGTGGAAAAGTGGTGATGGTGAGAGAAATGATGTGCAAACAATGTGATACCCTAGGTCCATAACTGAAAGTGCCACTGCTTCCCAGAAAAGTCCAATGTGCCTCTGTTCTGGCGGCCAAGAGATGCAGGTTGAAAGCAAGGCTACAGGAGACAATCTAAGTGATCACACTAATTGACCGTGCGCATGTTGCTCTGCTCCATTAATGCACACCCTCAATGTGTATGAACTTCTCACATATGCTGCTTCTCAGGGACAAGAGAGATCCCCACCCCAGGCTTCTCATCTCTTGGATAGGAAGAGATATCCCCATGAGGGATGGTGACAGGCTGAAATGGGGACTGAGGAGCAAACGCTGACTGACTGTCTCCACCAACACTGCTGGCCAGGAGGAGATCACTCCTGCAGCAGAACAGCTTCACAGCTGAACACAGAGAGGTCTTGAGGGTCTGAAGAAACTCTGCAACCAGCTCCCATCTTTCATACAGAGCAGGGAGGTCTGCAATACCTAGCAAAACACACAGCAGCTGCAAATAAAGGCCTGCAGTGGCTACAATGGACCTTGCTCTGCAGCTGGTGCTGATGATGGAGTAGCTGCCACGACGATGCCAAGGGGAACTGCACAACTGCCCAGGTCTATGGGATTTGCTAAGGCAGTGAGAAAAGCCTAGACTCAATATGGGGAGGAGAAGACATGAGTCCTCAAGGAGGGGGTCCTCCCTCAAGACCACCCCAGTGGAAGGCACTGCTCGGCTTATCCCTTCTGAAGACCCTCAGCCCACACAGCCACACCAGTCTCCTGGTCCACACTGCAGCAGAAGGTGGGGGCCGAGGCAGTCACCCACAGCAGCTTAAGGGTCCTCCCGTGCTCCGGACCCCAGCTGAGCCACTGAGCTCCGCTGTGCAGCGGAGAGGCAACCGCACACCAGCAAGCCCTGCACATCACCACCCCAGCCCAGAGCCGTGAGCTCTGGCTCCTCCAGAGAAACACAGACCTACGTCTCCCTGCTCTGCACCCACCCAAAAGGCAGGGGAAATGAGAGGGGCGAAAAAACTATTGCTCCGTGCTAACGGCCAGCACACCGACAATTTACATACAAGAACTCAGCAACATTGGTGTTTTCTCACTCACACCATACCTAGAAGGTGCTGGCACCTCAGCTAACTCTTCACCACTCTGCACACCATCCTCGCCCCAGCAATGGCAGGAGAGATTCTGCAGCTTGCAGAGGATGGTGAGTTCAGCCCACCCGACTGTTTCATACCATCACTGCAAAACGTGTCCTAATGTAGAGCGAGAGTCTGGGGAATGATGGACAGCTCTGGGTGTGAGAGCTGCCTGAATTAATATGTGCTAAAAATCAATGTTCAGACAAGCTCGCTTCCTTTCCCAAAGGATCCATGATGCAAGCTCTTCACAGGGAACGTGCAGACCCAACGACTCATCAGAGCACATGCAAATGCCACAGGAGAGGGAGCCTGGCCAGAGGCTGCGGGGAAAGCGGGGATTTCCATATGGCCAAGCTTTGTTACAGAGTTGGGCAGCTGGTCTTATCCTTAACTTGACCTTACCAACACCATCTCATAGCTCCCCATCATGCTCTTTGCTCCTGAACATGGGAAGAGCAAGGCTGCTCATCGATGCATGCACAGGTTTCGACACAGGGGTGGCTGTTCCTCAGTGTCACATGAACATCACCACCACTGCATGGGCTGGTTCAAGGAACAGCCAACTCAAAGACAATGTTTCTGGCTCTCCTAAAAAACAGAGGCAGGGAAGAAAGAATGGGGCTCCTGCCAGATAGATGGTAACAGACACTCCAATTTTTCATACTCAGTCTGGAGACACACTGGATGGAGGTTTACAGCCTGTTCGTTGTTGTGAAAGCTTCTCCTGATGTGAGGATTTCCAGAGGAGGATAAACAAGAGTTTGTATTTCTCAGCAGCTAACACAGAGCCCAGACAGAACTGACCACAAAATACAAGAGGAAAACACGAAAGCACAGCCTCCCAGTCCCATGCTGAGCAGGAACAGTGCTCTTCCATCCTCTGCAAGCTCTTCAAGATCTGAAAGCCTGACTCAGGTCACCGTCTGGTGTTTTCTCTGCCTATCCAAATTTATCACCTCTGCAGTACTCAACTGTGCACCCCCAAAAGCCACACAGGGCTGTCAAACAAATAGCTGAGCAAGACAGTGAGGAGAGCCGTTCAGGTGCACCATCCGGGAAGAGGAGGGCTGGGATCCGCATGCCAAGCCAACAGCCCTAGCGTGGAGCTGGAGCTGCTGCTGCTGTATTTCCTGACCTCATGTATTTTCTCCTGTAGCAAGAGGGCTCCTGGCTCCCATTCAAAGCTGTCTAGGAAAGTGTGGCCGAGTGCTTCTGCCTGGCAGGAGCAGCTGCTCCCAGCCCAGTAGCCGAAGCCACACAGCTCCAGCAAACGAGAAACATCTGCCAGCCTTGTGCAGGAAGCCGGGAGCCTTGTGCAGCAAGTGTCCAGCCCCGGTGGGCACCAGCATCCTACCTTTGTCTTGCAGGGAGGGGATGAAGGTGTAGGTGAGGGCAGAAGGCAAATCTCCTTATCTTCTCCCCTGCTTGTGCATGATGGGCAGCACAGGCGCTTTGCCGGCAGAAGCAAGGACCAAGATGCTTGGCACAAGCTTTCACAGGGCTAAGACCTAAAGCAGGTGTACGCATCAAGGTCACAGGTGGTACCCAGAGACCCAGTGGTGTCCTGCAAAGAACAACCTGATGTTCTTCATGGTTCCTCTTCTCCAGCACAGAGCTTCATCTGGAGGGGGAGAGGTGCTTTTGGGGACCTGACTGTGAAACCTTCAGAAACTCACTCAGCAGAAGCAGAGGTGAGGAACTCAAGGGGCTTGGCCCCATCAGTACGTCCCATCACACCACCACAGTTTCAAGAAAAGGTCAGGTATCAAGCAAAAGGGATTTGCAGTGGGTTTCCAACACATTCACCATGAGGGAAGTTCTGACACCCTTCCAACAGGATCACTGAAGGAGCTTTCTCTGTGTCCTCC
Organism: Theristicus caerulescens; assembly: GCA_020745775.1. Classification (NCBI taxonomy): domain Eukaryota; kingdom Metazoa; phylum Chordata; class Aves; order Pelecaniformes; family Threskiornithidae; genus Theristicus; species Theristicus caerulescens. The sequence goes on along the minus strand of CM036564.1, from coordinate 20,869,728 downwards.
CTTTCCTCCCGTCGCCTTGTTTCTCCCCCAAGATGGACACCAAGCCAACTAAACAAGCCAAGAGACAGATTTTTGCACAGCACTGCTGTCCTGAGGCCAGCCATGACAGAAGTTTTACAACTGTTCATTACTGAACATTTACCCTCTACCTGTCCCTCACGAGTTTCTGCATTTAAAGGCATCAGAAGTCAGTTTCACCTCTGCAAATCTCTTTGGCAACATCTCAGATGGGGCACCCTTTCCTCCAAAAGCCCTGTCCACAGGAACCAAGGAGCCCTTAGACCACAAATGCCACAGTGTTTGACTTTATTTCCCTTGGGCAGAGATGCCCTGCAGGCAGAAGTGGTCTGCAGTCCTCTAGGAGAACAATGCTCATCTCTGCCTTTTACCAGCAGTCCACCACGCCCGCAAGTCAGGAATCCCTGACTTTAGAACATTGACAAGGCAAACTTTGCTGGCTTATCCTGGTGACTGTCCAGGCTCCTCCATTTGCTCATGCACAAGAATGTCACCATCATCACAAAATACAGCCTCTGGAGGGACCAAAGGAACCTCTCCAGTGGTGTGAAATGCCACCTTTCATTTTCACTCAACAGTCAAAATGCTGATGTTCTCCGTGGCCTGCCCAGCCTGAAAGAGATTAGGGAAATGAGGCTGGCAAGCTGATGCTCTGTTATGAATCACAGCCTATCCAATGCTTCATTTTAATTTACTTGTTGCTTTTTAAATTAACAAGTGGGCCGCAAATCTAACCCAACGTGCTCGTTGTTGACTTGCTGGCTGCATACCCTCAAACTCAGACAATGCAGCGCACAGATGAAAAAAGAGAGAGGGATGCCAAAGATGGAATAAAAGTTGCAAATGGTGGCCCTGCTTTGGAGAAATGACTTGGAGATAATAAACGTCTTCTATTAAGGAAAACCAGGAAAAAGCATAAGAGGAACAGAATGGCTTCTTGCATCTTCTGCAAGCTCTTCAAGATCTGAAGGAACAGTCTCTTCCCAAGAGACTGAACACAAAAATATTGCAGAAAAAAGAAAAGAGGTAAGGAATGACATCATGTAGGAGGCTCAAAACACAGGCACACATTCAAGGAGAAACCTGGAAGGAAGACTAGCAGAAAGCTGCAGGCAGGTTCAAGGCACAGGCAGGTCTGGAAGAGAGGCCTCTCCACAGCACCCATAAACATGCCCCTGCAGCAAGGTGCAAGCCATGGCTTTGCACGAGGTCCTGAACATGCATGGACGGGTCCTTGTGCCAGGCCCAGCCCTTGCACAGTTTCCAGTTGAAGCACCTCTGGCAACACAACCCCTCTGCCAGAGACTACCCAACCACAAAGGGCTTGTGAAGTCCCTGCTCATCTTCCCTCTTGTGCTGGTTTTGGATGGGATAGAGTTAATTTTCTCCATACCAGCTAGTATGGGGCTATGTTTTGGATTTGTGCTAAAAACAGTGTAAATAATACAGGGATGTTTTCATTATTGCTGAGCAGTGCTTACACAGAGTCAAGGCCTTTTCTGCTTCTCACACCACCCCACCAGTGAATAGGCTGGGGGCACACAAGAAGTTGGGAGGGGAAACAGCTGGGACAGCAGACCCCAGCTGACCAAAGGTCTCTTCTCCCAAGTAACAAGTGATAGGACAAGAGAAAATGGGCTCAAGTTGTGCCAGGGGAGATTTAGATTAGATATTAGAAAAAATTTCTTCACAGAGACAGTGGTTAGGCATTGGAACAGACTGCCCAGGGAAGTGGTGCAATCACAGTCCCTGGAAGTATTCAAAAAACGTGTGGATGTAGTGCTTAGGGACATGGTTTAGAGGTAAACCAGGCAGTTAGGTTAACAGGTTGGACTCGATGATCTCAGAGGTCCTTTCCAACCTTAACGATTCTATGATATTCCACACCATATGATGTCATGCTCAGCACATAGAGCTGGGGGAAGAAGAAGAAAGAGGGGGACATTCGGAGTTATGGCGTTTTGTCTTCCCAAGTAACCATTACACATGATGGAGCCCTGCTTTCCTGGAGATGGCTGAACACCTGCCTGCTGATGGGAAGTAGTGAATGAATTCCTTGTTTTGCTTTGCTTGCATGCACAGCTTTTGCTTTACTTATTAAACTGTCTTTATCTCAACCCACTTTTACTCTTCCGATTCTCTCTCCCAGGGAGAGAGTGAGCAAGCAGCTGTGTGGTGCTTAGTTGTTGAGTGGCGTTAAACCACGACACCTCTCCAGAAGAGATGGAAGAACAAAAGAAAACAAGATAGTACCATCCTCATCAAAGCTGCTGCCCATTTTCTGTTCCCTGATAGAAAGCTGCGCATTCACCAGCTGTCAGCAGTAAGCGGGTCTGGCTACACTATTCTTGCTTTCCCTCTCAAATAATAAATATTCTTAATAAAGTTCTTTGTTGCCAGCTTACTCTAAGAAAAACAACTGGTAGGCAGCTATGCCTAATCCACCCAAAACAGCAAACAACCTACACAAGTCAGTAACGCAATAAACGCAAAGAACAAACCAGCTACCCAAGAGTTTTCCCTCTGGATGAAGGAATTGCACCCCCAGCCAATATGGGCCACCAAAATTACTATACTCCAAAGAGAGATTAGCAGGCTCCTTGTCTCAGGAGCTTATAAACCAGGACTGCTCATGTCCATGTCTCCAGCATCATGAACGTGGCATGGAGAGCAGCACGGCATCAGGAAACTCTGGCAGGTGCTGGGACATGCTTGCGAATCGCGGTGCTGTTTGAGAGTCTAGATGAGCAAGAGCAGCCTGTGTAAGGAAAGATGTGACTGGCGTTTTGTCTGAAAGTCTGGTAAAGGTGGATGCATGAAGGCATGAACACACCACAAAGCAGGCTGGGACAACAGGGGACAATTAAATAAAAACTGAGCTCTTATCTTGCAGTCAGGACTTAGGACCTGGTGTTGACTCTGCCAACGCATGTGGGAAAGCGGTGTGGGGGAGGAAAAGCTCTCACTGCTGAGATGCAGAAGACTGCAAACTGCCAGGGCTCCTCCGCTTTCATCTCCTCTCCAGCCTCGCAGGGCCGAGCAGGTGGTTCAGAGGCAGACGCTTCCCCGCCTGGGCTGGCAGCTCTCCACCTCGCCCTGGAAAAGAGATTTATCCTAGGCCTCCCAGCCTTTTTCAGAAAAACAAATGAAGAACATACTCTGCAACAGAGAGGCCAAGGCAGAGCTCAAGAGAAGAGGCAGCTTTTAACCTTCCTTTGCATTAAAATCCCCTCTATATTCTCTAAACATAAACGGGATGGGTGAAAGGCAGCGTGATGTACCTCGATTACATGAAGAGATGGACAGGTACCCAGGAAAGTTTAAAACAAGACCTAGGTTATAGACGATAATAACTATAACCGCTAAAATGTGTGGTAGGCAATCACAAACCCAGGCTCTGAGCAATCTCTTGACTTGCTAGACTTGGTACCAAATTGTATTGATTTTCCCACAAGATATAAGGCACAATGAAGTAGAAACTTGGACCAGACAAGTACATAGCACCAGTAGAAGCAGATCTCTGTAATTACAGCTATTAACAGGGACAGAGAACACCAGGCTTTGGGGCAAATGCTGCCCAGTAATGGGGTGGGATTACAAGAGATGCCGTCTCCAGGCTGGTTTCCTAAAGTACCTGATGCCTTCTGCCTGGTTCTCTTGCTGATGAAAGGAACAGCCGCAGGCAATCTGCCAGGGAAAGGTACAGCCTCTCCCGCGAGCCACTGGTCCTGCCATCACACTACGGCAGGTCACAGCGACCTGGTTCTCTGTTGCAACAGCATAAGAAGGGACAAATTCAGATCTTGCCACCAAGCTGCAAGAGACGGAGCACCCAGTGCTAGAGCTGCAGGTGGTGGCCATGCATGAACAGGAACACCATCCTCCTCATTGTACAGACAGGCAAGGGGATGCAAACAAGCCAAGGGACTGGCTCAAAGTCATCAATGGGTGGTAAAGCTGGAAACTAAATTCAGGCAACCTGACTTCCCATCCAGGGTCTTCACATGAGACAAAAAGCTCCCAGCAGAAGTTTTGGATGGGAAAGCCATTGGTCTCCTGCTGGGTCTTTGTATTGGGCTGTCAGAGCTGGCAGCTCCCCCCCAGCCTAGCTTCCCTGGGCAGAGATAGTTGGGGAGGCAGGGTACATCAAACAGGAAAGCCTGGAGTGCTGTAAGAGGCGCCCTGCTCTCCAGTTATCCTGATGAAATCACAACTGGGTCACAGGTGCAGGCAGCCAGCAGAAAGGTGGATGCTCTGATGAACAGATAAGCAATGGGAGAGGCAGGCTGAGCACTGCTGCCATTTTCCCCACTCAAAGTCCAGCTACAAGAAAGGGGGAAGCCACTGGTATAAGGTGGCCTTGTACATCACTTAAGAAAAGGGCCAGTCCCAACCTGAGCACTATTGGTGCACATCGGGCCAAAAAAACATACCCCATAATCAAGAAATGTATTGCCCCTGTGAGATTTCTGTTCTCCTCTCCCTCTGCATCCTTCCCAGTTCCTCCCAAACAACCCCTAACAGGGAAAAATTAGGAAGCTGGTTTCAGGAAATACATCCAAGCCATTTTCACTGAGAAGAATTTGCAATGGAAATAGGTCTGGCTGTTCAGCTTCCTGCTTGCTTTAAATCCTAACACAGATGTATTTTTACAGCAAATAAATGGATAAGGAAACAGGGTAGTTGCAGCTAGAAAGTTTCAAGAACTGTTTAATAATGCTTTTAGTTTTTAAAATTTTTTCTTTTAACGTTTAATGGATAAGAGACTTTTTAAAAGGCCAGGTTTTAGAGCAAAATAATATTACAACAGTATTGGTGAGCTCCAGTCTCCAGGAATGAAACGGCGCATACAGCACACGTCCTATCGCGCTACAGCTCCTGCAGCAGAAAGGTCCAGACGACAAGCCAGTGGCATTGGGATCGGGTGGAAAGAGGTGGAAGCTGTTGGCCAGCAGCAGAAGAGCAGACAAATGAGTATCTTGGGACAACAGGAGCCCTGTCTGCTCCTGCCCATGCAGAACTCGCCCTCTGGATGGCTAACCAGCCCTGCAGAGAAATGGGGTCCTCTCGTCTGGGGATGGCTCAAGTCCCCTCTCTCACACGTGGTATACCACAGGCCACTAATCATATCCTCCAAAATTTTATCTTTTCCAGGGAAAGGTGGTACAGCATCTTTTTCTCCCCTCATTTTTCAAGACAGAGGGTAAAGCAGCACAGGTGCAATAGTGTCATCTCCACGGGCTAGCTGTGGGTGAGGGACAGTCCATCTTGGGATGAGGGAAGACGACTGTTTTCCTTCTTGCCTGTCCATTCCCAATGGGACACTGATAAAAAGCTGCTCATACACTTTGTTCAAAGACAGAGCTCAAAGGAACAGCTTGAGTGACCCCAAACAGCCAAAATCAGATACTTCCAGAGTGTCTCCTTTATTAGTAAGCCATTTAAATTTACATGATCAAATATAATGATCATCCTTCTGCATTCATTTAGCCCTTGCAGTGCCTTTGCTGGCACTCACCCTTATTTATTAGCAGAGCGAGGACAAAGGGGAAGAAGATACCACAGCAAAAAGCAAACCTGCAGGGCTCGCTGTAGCAAATCTGGGAGAAGGAGCTGGGGAAAATACATTAGAAAAGCAAGCAATGGGGCATCTTAGGGAGCCAACGACAAGGGGGCAGCGGGAAGAGGAGATAAAAGGAAGCAAGTAGGCATCTGCTGCTGGGACCCCATCCCTGCTCTCCTTCCCACCAGGACACATTATTAGCAGAGTGACACAATGCTGTTGCAAGCATGAATATGCATCAGTTATTATGCAGCAGATATTCAGGGGCACGCTGCTGATTTATGGACCCGGCAGCTGCAGCACCAGCCAGCTGCAACCTAGAGGGATGGGGACACTGAGCATGGCTGGCAGAGAGGTCTGGAGAAGACCTCCAAACCCAGCCCTTCAACAGCGAAGCCAAATGAATTCATCACAATGAGGTCTGAAGCCAGGCAGAGCCAACCAATGCACTGTGTGTGCAATACTGAGCAACCATCACACAACGCTGACAGAAACAGAGAGGTCCAAAGGTTAAGGTGTGAGATTTAAATTTGGATCAGCAGACTTTATTAAGTTTGGGTCCTGGATTACCCAAACCTCACTTTGCTGCTCATGGTATATCTCAGCCACAACAGGCTTGTTAACATGATGCTCATGTCCCCTCCCTCTGCAGCAGTCCGGATTTTAAAAAAATCCAAGTGATGTTGCTGTGGGTGCGTTATTGAAATGCATCACTGACACAGCACAGACCTGCTGCAAATAAGACTGAAAATGTACAGATTACAGCTCTCCATACTGAAAAGGAAGGAACCTCCCTCTTTTGGCTCTGGAGCAACAAAGGGACATTGCAGAGAGACTCATCCTGCCTGCCTTGTAAGCATCACAGTATGGATGCAGAAGACATGCTCCTTCAACTCCAAGTAGCCTCCATGCAGGTTCATATATCCCACCCCTGGGAACACACAGTGTAGCAGATCAAGGAAATAGTAACTCCACCCTGCAACAAGGAACACACAGCAATTAAGTGACTCGCTGATGGTCACACAGGAAACCTATGGTAAAGCTGGGAATTTCTCCTCCCCCATGTTCGAGGTTTTGCCACAAGACTCTGCTTCTCATCAATGGCTGCGGTTGATTATGCAGGGGACAGGAGCACAACGCCTACTCCATCACCTCTGTCACAGCCTCCAGCATCTGCTGGCAGGCCTGCACAATCAGCAGAAGTGGGGCGGGGGGGGCGGGCGGTTTCCTTCCAGAGCTTCCTTGGGAGCCCACAGCAACGACGACATGCAGGATTTGGGTGGGCTCACAGCCAGCATCCACAGGCACACTAGGGCTGAAAAGAAACCACAGAAAAGTGAGACACCAAGCCTGTGTGAGATGTAGCTCCACCTCAGCACTGAAGCCTGACAAGCTGATTAACAAATAAGCAAAGCCTCTGAAAGCAGCAGAGCAGTTGAGGTCCCTCTGATAATGCCTAATGGTTAGGTGTACCTAACTGAAACCTTCTTGAAATCCCTCAGCTGATCCCCAGTCCCTCAAAACATCCCTGGTAGAGGCAATGAGCAAACCCAGATCTGGCCTTGGCGCTGCACTTGACGTGGCCATCAAGCTCTGGAGACCCTGCCCTACCTCTTTGACTCAACTTAGGTGTTCCTTCACACAGATCAACAATTGATGGAGAAAAGGGCCACACAGGGCTCTGATCCTCACTTGGACCAGCATAACAGCACTGGCAAGTGCTCCCTCCAGTCACATTAACCAGATTTGCTTGTTTGAAAGAGGTACAGACATAAAGCATGCTGTGCCCTGAGCCGCAGGGATGACAACTCGCTGTGGAAAAGAGAGTCAGATTGTTCATGAAGTGAATGGACAAAAAGATGCAAGGGAACTTGGACACAAGCTCCCAACTGCAAACAAAAAGAAGAAAACCTTCAAGTCTTTAGAGAGAGAATGTCTTTAGTAGGAAGAGAAGTCAGCCAGAGACCAGCACCTGCCCACAGCTGGTACCAGCCTGGCAGGTACCTGGCAACCAGACACAGCTTCTGCTTTACAACACCCACAGACATGATTTCACCCTGTTCTTCAGCACCTGATTTCTCCTGGGAGTACACGAAGAAAGAGACCATGCAAAGTACAGCCCAAAACATCTGCAGTGTGAGCTGGAAGAGTCACAGCTTGGGGAAAGCAAAATGGGGCAACATGAGCCCGCAGGTGCCCTTCTAGATGAAGCATCCTTTCGCCAGGCATGGCAATGCACCTCCATCACAGATCAATCTCTGTACAGCAAACTCCCCAGGCAAACCCCATGCAGCAACAAGAAAAGGTCACGCACATTGCGGGGGGGGGAAAGAAGGAAAAAGAAGAGAGGAAACAACTAGAGGAAACAACTAGAGGAAACAACTAGAGGAAACAACTAGAGGAAACAACTAGAGGAAACAACTAGAGGAAACAACTAGAGGAAACAACTAGAGGAAACAACTAGAGGAAACAACTAGAGGAAACAACTAGAGGAAACAACTAGAGGAAACAACTAGAGGAAACAACTAGAGGAAACAACTAGAGACTTTTGAACTGTAATGCGCTGTAATTACTGTAATGCAATTTCATTAGGGCAGTGTAAGCGATGGCCGGGCATGAAAAGTGTTGTAGGAGATTCTCATGTAGCCCAAAACCTTCTTTCATCCTTTCCAGTGGAAACCATCTGTGGTCCGAGAGCAGGGTCTCATCCTGCCAGATGTTCTGCAAACAAAAAAGGGGGCTCCTACAATAAAGTTTCCACTTAGGAGAATTTATTTCTTTTTAACTCTGGTTGCCCCTGTTATCCATACAACACTCAAATCTTTAACTTCTGAAGCCACTGACTTCCTTAACACCTTGCAGCAATGAGGTCCCTAAGCTATAAACATCACTTCTTTTTACCAGGCTTGTATATAAGGCTTCCCATTTTCTTTCCCAGTGTCCAGCTACTTCCCACTAGCCTCTCAGACTTTCTGATCCTGCTGCCCAAGCACAACTCTGCAATGCTGAGGAAGCACACATTGCAGAGACATTTAAAACAAACACAGCAGTGTTCATTGGATTTATTCTTGGACTTTATAAGGCTTGTGCAAATGGTTCTGTATTTGGCCTGGAAAAAATATAACCACAAAAGGCAAACTTAGAACTTCAAAGCTGACTTCTCCTGACAGCCCTAAGGCACCGTGCATGTGTAGTATGGACAAGGTGTAAGATTTTTTAGTTCCCCAAAGGAAGATTTTTTAGTTCCCCAAAGGAAGATTTTTTAGTTCCCCTCAGCCCAAGCTGAGGAGTCAGAACCAAATGTGTGAGTCCCAAAACTGAGATCTAACCTTGAAGGATCACCTTAAGGAAAGGGTAAAAAGTAGAGTCCCTGCAGTGAAGCCACTAAAGCCAAGACAGTCAACACTGGCTGAGGATCTCACTTGGTCTATTTTAATTTTCAACCTTAGCCCACTTGGAGCACTTATCCCTCTCAACATCTTGAGACAGTAGCAAGGTAGACTGACATCTCCTGGGAAAGGAAGGGTTAAAAATACACCTTAATTCAGACAGGGAGGCAGAGAGAGTGCCTATAGAGCAGCTATAAGAGTCAGCAATCATAAAGCAGAAGAAGGAAGAAGATGACCGAGTTGTTTCCTCCTCCCTGGCGATCTGGCTGCCATGAGGATTTGCACGTGGTGCTGGTGGGCGCTGGCACAGACAACCTGCTCCTGGGATCAGCAGCAGAGTGTCCTCCCAGGACCCTCTGCTAAGAGGCACAAAGCATCCCCTCCTTTCCCCTACCACTGGCTCCTAAGGATACACAGAGCCTCCCTAAGGAGTTTCTGCAAGAGGGGTGACAAAAATAAGCCTGCATGTGTTATATAGCAGTCTCTGGGTTCATCCATCCTAGTGAAGGTGCAGGTGTCTGTTAGACAATGCCTGGGGACCACAGCAGAGGAACTGCTGCAGCAAAGATCAAGCCGACTCATGGTTCTTTGGCTTTGGTTTAAAATATAATAAATAAAACAAAACCTGAACCTCCCTTCAGCCCACTGGAAAAAATCCAAGTATCTGTCTTCAATCTCCCAGCGTATAATAATACAACTTTATTATTATAAGTAAAATTTGTTGTATTTTCTATATGCTATTAGATTGGGGGGTGGGTGGGAAGACCTGTTACATGACCTACATCACCCTGCAAATCACCGCTTGCTGGGAGCATTTCATGCTATCACCCTTTGCCATCAGCAAACCAGTCCTGACCTTTTATTCTATTGGTCACCACTGTGTTCAGCATCTGCCCTCACAAATACCAGCAAACACACAAGAACTGAAGCTCTGATACTTAAGCCATGCTTTCTGGAAAGGGGGTTGAAAACTGGGCCTCAGGGCATCAAAAACCTCATACCACTCTCTCTCTGGCTATGGCAAATACCACTAAAGGGGCTCCAGGCAGGGCTGGTGGGACATAGAGATGGGACGTGCACCAAAAGACCAGTCTACTACATGCTTGCTCAGACTAGTGGCTGCACCCCTCTTCACACCTTCAGGCTTCTTTTGATCTGTTACTAAAAATACAAATTGTAACAGCTATGAAGTCACTGTTCAAGTGGTAGGAGCCTGGTCCTATGTGTGGTCTGGGGTTCCTCTCCAATTCTGCTCACCCACAAAATCTGTCCATGGTGCCTTTGCTGACCATTCAAGATTGCAAGAGTGTTTGAGTAATGATAAATGTCACAAGGCTATTTCAGCTTTTTTTTTTTCTTCCCCCCAGTCATTAGGAAAAAGCAAGCAAGAAAACGGACAGGTAATGTGAACCAGCACTGTTAAAGATGATCCAGTCTAATCGGATGATGCAAACTTCCTAGCTCTTGTCACGACACGATCTGTCTTGTGAGCTTTGAGTTGGACTCAGAAATTACTCATAAGATATGGAAATGATCCCCCTGAGGAAATAGTCACTAGGAACAATTACAGAAAGTCTTTACTTTTGAACAAGCAGCTCATTCAGAGTTTTGGTGGGTTTGGTTTTGTTTTGTTTTTTTCTTAAAGGGAGCAGAGAACAACCAAAGTATCTGCAGTCGGGGCTCTACTTTATGGCTCCATTTCTCCTTGAATCCTTGGTAGGACAAAATGTTCCTTCCTTAGAAGAAGAAATTCAGAGATTAGGCTTGAACTCTGAATTTTTACAGTTGTGCCAGTATTGTGACATCTCAAATGAGATCGCGTGCTTTCACAGGAGCCTGGTGGAGAGACAAGCCACTAGTGAGATTTCAGAAAGGGGTGATGTGCTGATAAAGCCTTCCTGCTTCATCTAACAGCAGCAGACCTCACCAGTGCTGTTTCTCAGGGCTCCTAAGGCATGCACAGCAGTTTCTCACTCTTGGATGTCATTCACACCTAACTGGAAATAAACTGCTGCTTGATCTCCCCCTTAAATCCTCTTATTTTCAGAAAGCAACTCCCTGAGGACCATACGTCCCCCTACAATGAACCTTCAAGGCCACGGTGTCGTATACTGGGTACGATTCCCACATAGCTCTCATTGTTCCCACACAGAAACTTTAACTGAAAAAATAGAATTAAATTTAAAAAATGAATCAAATGTTTGTAAAAAGCTTTTTTAAAAACAGAAAAAGCCCAGGGAAAACCACCAGCTCGCATGTCAAACCAGCCAGCTTTAACCTGAAACACTACTTAAGCAACAAGAGATGCTGCAGTGTTTTGTAGAGTGAGTATATCAGCACAAGAGGAAAATTCATACTCCAACAGCAAGGAAAGCATTGAACTCTGAAAGCTGGAGTTTGTCAACTTACCCTCACAATCCATCCTTAAAAACTTGGGATAAAGGGTCTCATTCTAAATTAATTTCCTCCATCAGAGGCTGATTAGGGTCTAGGATCTGGACTCAAACCCCTACTAATCACAAATATTTTATCACCTCATATAACAATATTTGCCTTTCACCTGCACACCTAAGATAGGACAGAGAGGGTGTAAGACCTGCATTGAAGAAAAGTGTATTTGAAGTTAGTATTTCTTACCCAAATGGAGATCTACCATAAAGAAGCTGTTCCAAGTGGTGGCTGCCATTCCACAGGCTTCATTTGCCTTACTTCCACATATTTTTGATCAAACTCAGGACATACTATGTCCACTCAAAGAGGAAATCTGACTTAAGCTAACAGTCAAAATCCTGATCAGATACAAAAATTAATGTAGCTGGCCCTCCCCACCCCCCGCCCCCAAAGAAGACTTCCACATGGCTGCAAGCTCTGAAGATGACATCAACGTGATCAGCTGAGATCATTGTGAAACGCACAGCCGATGGCCCAGGTTGAGTTTTATAGGGTGACAACTCCTCCACCTCACTTTAAACAAGTGCTGCTTTTATTCTACAGCACCAAAGGAATCACTGCTCTTGAAGAGCACAACAAAGAAAAAACAAAAGTTCAGAGAGTACTCTGGAAAACATGATGAACCACAGACTTCATGAGGTTTACTCAAAGTTTTGCCACTGTACCTAAAAATGAAGTGTGCTCTCCAGGTCTAAACTAGATACCTTTTTTTGAACCTGTTGAACCTGTACTAAAATGGAGGGAATTTACCCTCTAAATGAGCTAATTTTCATCCAGTAGCTCAGGAGAGAACATGCATGAATATCTCCGTAAGCTGTGTCAGTGCCTGGCACAGCTGTGACAAGCACACTTCATACAGCCCTCTTGAGATAACGCTGCCTTAGCTGAACAAGGTGGAGAAAAGATATTTATTTGCAACGCACCAGGTTCAGATTCCTTTGACAACATCCTGTGGTGTGAACTTTGCCACTCTTTCCCGATCTGGGCGATGATACAAAGGAGCAAGGCAGGTCTAGCATCTCCCAGCTGCTGCTGAGCAAGTGTGGGAATGCACCAGGGAAGAAGGACTATGCCGCTCAGCTGGGCTGGCATCCACTTCGACCAGACCCAGCTCGCAGGCTGGGTACCCGCAGTGCTACATATTGTCTGTGCCTTGCCCACAGCAGCCACACCACCAGCGGACAAAAGCTCCCACAACCTCTCCAAAGCTGAATTTGCAGTGACACGTTGCTTCTTAAAGAAAAAAACACAACGCACTCATTTCAAAGTAGCCAGCTGGTGAGGAACAACCACACCGAGAGGGGAAAAAAAAAAAAAACAAAAAACAAAAAAACCACCTAGCACCACTTCCCCTTCTTTCTCTCACGCAGAGTTGAGAAGCTTATATTAATTGCAAGCTTATATTAATTGCAAAGCATGAGAATCTGAACAAACACCCTCCTTGGGCAACCGGGGCCAATCCCAGCAAAATATTTGCATCTATGGGATGTGCAAGTTGTGCAACCGCAAAATATCAAGCCAGATAAGGCAGGGACCTTTCACTAGGCTCTACAGAGACACACTCGCAATTCTGCAATGCTGACTCAGGCTAAGACAAGTTGCTTTAATTTTCTCTCCCTCGCTCTAGCCTTCACAGGGGAAATAATACCAGCTGATTTCATATCCAGTTTGAAGCCACTAGATGGTATTTGCAGAGCTGAATCAGAAACCAAAGCAGCCTTTGGTGGAGTATGGGAAGGAACTGGGGTTCCCTGTGATGGGAGTCATCTTCCCACCCTAAAGGTAGATCTTAAGGAAGTTCTTGGTGCAACAAGGCTAGCTCTGCCCTGGACAGAATATGCAACTTTATCGTATTACATGATTTCCCATGCTTAAGGCTTGACATAGACTTGTCTGCTTAGATTTAGTTACACATATATGTCATTAGGGAATTACGGAAATTAGTTAGGAAGGTCATATGGTTACAAAACCTTCGTGAAATAGACTGAAAAAGACCCGTACATGTGCCTGTTCAACCAGGAGAGCAAACAGCCGAGCGACGCCACTGCACATCTCCCAGAGACCTATGAACCATCTCCTGTTGACAAGGCAGCGAGCGTACTGTCAGTGGCAAAAATTAACAAGTAAAAAGCACTGTTTTGCCGGAGCGCATCCAACCAGCAGCAGGCTGATCACAGCAAAAAAAGGGTACTAGCACGATACCGCTCCTGCGGATGGAGCTCAGGGTTTATGCACATGACTAACAGTGCACAGCAAGGCACTGCAGGTATCATTTTGCAAACCAAAACCTTGCGTTAACATCTCTCCCTTTCTGATTTGTTTTTGCTGCATGGAAGGAGTAACAGAAGGAATTACCTTGGGTGAGCAGGCAAAAGGGGCAGGCGCACACTCGCTGTTCGGTGCCACTGACAATGCACTCGTTGACCAGGCAAGAGGCTACGTGCAGCAGAAACACCAAGAAGCTGCAAGGACCCGATGCTGTGCCAGATGCCTCGCTGCTGGGACGCTCTTCAAACACAGACACTATTTATTGTACCAAAGTTCAGAGGGGAAGGACAACAAGGAAAGTATCAGAGCAAAACTTATGCTGTGGGTTTTAACTACAAGGCCCTGACAGACCTTTCTTCCTGAATTAAAAGCCTCCTGAAGGTTTTCATACACTCTCCCTTGCCCTCTCTGTCCCCTAGAAGCATGAATTGGAAAGCAGAAAAGCTTGTGGTGGGCACATGTAGCCAGGACAGATCAGATGGGTTGTGAAGTGAGGGAAATACACTAGATAATGGAATATAAGGTATTTTTTTGCCTTTTTCTGTAGCATGGTATGTGTGCTTCCCATCTAGCGTCAGCCAGGAATTTTTCCCCTAATAAATTCCCTGCTATTGCAAAGTTTGAAGCAACTGTAGTGCACACAGTAGACTTCCAGAGGCTCTCCAGAGCTAACCACCATTTTATGGGTGTCTGAACTGATGGGATTTATAGCATGAGTTTCAGTAACAAAAAAAAAAAAAGTGGGGTACAAAACTGACTCTGGTTTTCTTCAGGGTCTTAGGATTTAATGCTGACTACACAGGCAGGAGACAGAGGGTGAAGAGCCTGGCACAGCACCGTCCCCTGCCAAGCAGGCTTGCAACTAGATGCCAGCACAGGGACTCAAAGGCTAAGTTCAAGCTCTGCAGGCTCTTGCTGCAGACAGGTTTTTCACTCCCAAAATGCCCGGTGCATCACATTTCTGCCACCGGGCTAATTCTTCCCCAGCAAAAGGCATGATGGAACAAGTGCTCCCAATCAAAGGGGAAACTCAGCCAGTCAAGAAAATCCTCCCCAGGCTACCAGGCTTTATTCCTTCCAGTCAGCTCAGCTTTGTTTTTCCAGCTTTTTCAAGAACAGCTCTGGGTCTCGTCCAACCTGCTCCCTGCAGACCGCACCAGGGTCTTCAGAGAAACCGTGAAGGTTCAGCTCAAGTGGGATACAAAACTACAGAAACTGTATCCATCACCCCCAAAGCCCTATTATGGCATTTAATAGCCATAGCCAATAGCTTCAGTGTTAGGAAAAAGCTCTTTTTCCCCACTAACGGAAAGGGCTTTACCCACCAAGCCTGGAACACCCAGATGTGCAGCCCTTGTAAAGGCACCACAGGGCTCCTGCTGCTATCATCTGTTAATCCACAATCTGAAGTGCCCATACCCTTGTTTCAGCTCCGAATTTAGAGGTCTCATGTCTTTACCCACTGCAATACAGCAGGACTGCTGTTTGGGCACATGCACGAGGTCAGGAGCTCCTGAGAAGTATCCAAGTAACATCTGACCTATGTTAGCAGCTGCTTGGCCTCGGTATGAAAGGATGAAACAGAGACAAAACTGCCCCATTCCTACCTACGCTTTCTGCCTTCACTTGACTAAAATGCCCCTTGGTCCAGAGCTGGGACAGGCTTGGAGCTCTGTCCTAGCACCTTTGCTAGGAGCACCTCCAAGAGAAGTGTTTAACTCTGTCTTCCAGTTGCTGTCTAGATGACATCCCTCCAGCTCTTGGCCAGCAAGGCACCAAAATGAAGGGTAGCTTCTTGAGCAAAAGAAGAGGCATAGGTTTACCAACTGAGACAGCACACAGCTAAGACAAGGACAGACTACATTCAACACTGTCTTGCTCTCTTTTTGTGCTACCCCAGCCTGCTCAAGGTAGCTAGCCAAAGTGGGATTCATCACCTACAACACGGACATCTCTATGAGAGCCCATCATCCAGAGCCTCTTTATCATCAATGAGAAGAAACAGGCACAATGTCTGACCTGTTTCAGTTATCCATCTGCATTAGGATGAGATAAAAGTGCTTGTTTCCTCTGCCGCCTATATAAGGGAGCCGAGGGTAAGCAGCTGGGATGTTAGATGTCAACATCTGGACAGGTGAACTGTACCCTCACATTCCCCATCTTGCACTTAGCTCATAAGCTTTTCAGAGAGGGACTATCTCACACTGCACCTAACATGAAAGCACTTCTAGTCCCAAAGGCCCGAAGGTAATGCTACACTTCAAGGGGCAGATGAGAGGCCCATGCCCTGAAGTATCTACCACTGAGAAAACTTCACAATATTTTCCCTGTAACAATATTCCAAGTGGATCCAAGTCATTTTGGGGGCTGGCAGAAGAGAAGGTAGAGCTACAGGTCTCGACCTGCCTCTGCGTCAGCAGGAGAAGAAAGGGAAACATCCCAGGCACCAAACGCTTTGTGCCATGAGAACAGCATTGCCTGGAGAGCCTGCAAGGTTCACTTCGTGCCCATCAAGAGATGCACCAGGACAGGCAGGGAGGGATGCATGCACGCAACAGGGCTGGGGCAAGGACATGGGAGAGGAAAGGATGGAGCACCCAGACTGCACATTTCTTCTAGCGGAGAGACTTGGGATTTACAGACTAACCTTGAGGATTCTTCTTTTTGTCATGACTTCTGATAGATGATCCTTTGGGGCAGGCAACACTGGAGCTTGATGCAGACAAATGCAAAATAACGAGTCTAGGGGCAGGAAGCCAAAGCAGACAGCGCACATTAAATGGAGCTGTCAGGCTCCTAGGCTGGCCAGGGGAGAGACTGAGGAGTTATTCTAAGATTTGTGAAACCATCAGTCCTTGTGCTACAGAAAATAAGAAAATGAAGCTCAGACAGGGATTGCAGGCAGAATAACTACCCTGACAACAGGATGAATGAGGAATACATTGTTACAAAGGGCCTTCAAATCAAATAGGGAAAAAAAGAAAGCATGGAAGAGACTGCAGGACATTTACGCGCAGTGGGACTGAACTGCAGGGTTCAGAAGAAAACAAGAAGTTCAAATTAGCTCCCTGAAAGGGTGATTTACTGGTGGCAGAGCTTTTTCTTCCACCCCAGCCCACAATCGTCACTGAGTTCGCAGGCTCCTGCCTCAGATTTTAAACGTTATCTCTTTGTGTCCTAGTCCCAAGAGGTGCTTCCTCCCGTTGCCCCCGCAGAGCAAGCCATGCTGAGAACACGTGGCTGGTGGTCGTCCACCTCCACGCATCGGCTGCCAGTCACATCCCAGCGCCATAGCATGAGCTGTTTGATTATGTTGATCTGTTTTGTTGGTGGTGGGGTTTTTTTCCCCTCCCCTTTCTCTCCTCCCCTGGGATTTATTCTGAAGTTGCTCTAAGCTGTGAATTGAATAAACTCATTCTAGATGCAGACTTTGAAATAAAGGAGATGAAACTGACCTGAGAGAGGCTGTACTGCCTGCCAGCCCATGGTCACTGCAGTCAACAGTTCCACCAGCTCCAGCAGAATTTGAACAAGACCTCTTAAACCTGTTGCAATGCAATCGCAGGGCTTGCCAAAAACCATGTACTTAGTAGCATGCTCTGAAAAAGCCCAACCCTCCGCTAGTCACTCAGCTTCCCACCTCTTCACAAGGAGCACACTTCAGACAACACTCTTCTTGAGGACCCTAAATAGGGCTACAGAAGCAACTCCATACCTTTTTCTTTTCAAATTGCACGTCTCCTTCTCAAACTCAGGCAGGCTTTCCTTTGCCTTCTGTAGAGTGTCCTGAAATTGCTTTGTTTTCTCTTTAAAATGGTGGAGATTGCAAGCCAGCTTTACACAGCTCAATTTGTACCCATGGATTGGTGACTACAATATCCCCAACCAGGGACTAGAAGGTACAGGGACCTGTACCTTATGTGCTGTAAGCCTCCACCTTGTCTTCTGCATCCATTTCATCTGTAAAGCTGGCCACTAACAGAAGGCCTTCCCTACCACCTGCCCGGGAGAATTGCCACCAAAACCTCCCTTGCTGCCACAGCAAGGACACGTGCAAGGAGTCAGCAACAACTGCCCTGTTCAAAAGATGTGAACAGGCTACAGCTCCATTAGAGTCAAAGGAGGGAAAAGATGAAGCTAAATTCCAGGAATTATACTTCTGCATGGGTATCTTCCATTGGCAGTTTGATCTGAGCAGCCTCCCTTTAAACCCGTTCAGGATGGGAGGTAAGTATCATCCACTCCATGGTTGCTCTGAATTACCCAAGAGGTGACCGTATTTCAGCAACAAATTAAACTGTCACAATACATTCCTTTCTACACTGTTTTTTTTTAAATACATGAGGCCTGGCTGCCAGAGAATTGTTTTGGAAAGATTAGATTAGGTGCCTCAGGAACTGCTTTGAGAAAAACTAAAGGGTTTTCTTGCTTCCTGAAGAAATCTACCTTTTTTTTTCCCCCCGGGAAGTTTTTTTATCCTCAAAAGACTTGGTCCATTAAGTGCATCTTGTTTTTTAGATCTTTCCACAAGAAGTGACCAAAAGGGAGATGACTTGTTTTCCAATCACCTGCCACCAACACAAATCAAGATCCTAAAGCCCTCTAGTTTTTAAATCAATCCCCATCCAGGGGGCTACAACACCTCTTTTCAATTGCCCAAATTTTCTTACTGCTTTTCCAACCCACAACAAGCCAAGACACTCAGTTTACCACAGGATATCTATCCATTTCTGCAGACACAAGTCCCACTTACAGCCTGGAAGACTTACATGGAAAGGACTGCTATTCCAGCCCTCCACTCACATCACTTTTAAGACCAGATACCTAAAATATTAAAACAACAGACAAGACAACCTTGCTTGAAATTATAAAAGGAAACAAAATCCCACCTTCTCAGGGTTCATTGTGATGAGAAAGCATCTCACTCATCAGAAAATCAGATTAGCAACACGTCAACAGTTGGATGCTGAATCTTTGAACACTCATCAGTTACCAAAGGAAGGGGGAAGCTGATCTTGCAGTCAAAGCACTAGACTAGGACAACAATTTGTTCTCAACTCTTCTCCAGGCTCCTCCTGTTAATGTGGATTTCCATTCCTCAGTTCCCCAGCTGTAAAACAAGAGGTTGTAAATAACACCTCTCCTTTCCCTGCCCAGTGTCTGCCCTGGCTATAGGCACTGGTAGACACTTGGGGTACAGAAACGTTACTCATGAGCAGGAAGAGTGATCGTATCTACCAGCAAAATGCCGGGAAGGAACAAGAAGAAAGATAAACTCGCGGATTAATTCATTTTTCACAGCCAGAAGTTGGCACTTGGAGTGCAGTTTTTCACTTTTTATCAGATATGAGGAGCAGCCAGGACTGGATACTTCACAGGTTGGAAAAGAGTGGCTGCTTGGGACGTACCCCACAGAAGAAGAGGAACAGCAAAGGTGTAAACTGATGTGGAAGAAGTATTCTCTCTTACTCATACAGATTAATGTGTTCATCATGGAAGGGATGTGGAGCAGAGGACATCTTGTCTGGCCCCTGATAATCAGGTGCAGTAGTTGTGGGGATCAGATGACTAATTATTAAGCAAATGTTATTCAGGGTCTGAAAGTCCTAGCTTTCCTCCTTGCAGGACAACTGCCCAAATTCTTGCCCGAGATGGCAGATAGGAAATGATCTCAAGAAGAAAACCATGACAGTAGTTGCTGCAATCAGACAAGAAAGGCCATTTTCCTCCTGTTTGTATCCTCCTGGTGCCTGCTACAAAATAGGGAGAGAACTGCTCTCACCCCACTGAGGCACTGCCTTGTTAGACTGACACTGAAGGGCTGCTGACGTGGTCTGCCCCATGGCAGGAGGACTGAGGCGGGCTTATGATGACACTCCACCTAGGATCAGGCCTAAGATCCTGTGGTTTGTGGTGGGGGTGGTAGCAAACCAATCTCTTGGAGGCCAAAGTTAAGCTGCAGTGGTATGCTCACAAAAAGCACTTCGCTGCAGCTCTAAATAATCACTGTCCGCGGTTTAAAAAACTGGTGTGCTCCAAAGCACCCTCCATCCTCTGCCACCTATCACAAGTCAGCACGGTCAGCAGGGAAACAGCAACACTTATAAGGCAGCCAGCTGGTGGACCTCTCAGTCCAATGTCAACTGATTGTCTCTATCACTGTGTCTGTTCAACAGCCCCATGCAGATCATCATCTGCACATCCAATCCAGTCTGCATTCTACACAGCCCTACCTCCCTGCACAGTCTACAGCTCTGTCTTCTTGGTCAAGGTTACCAGAGTTTGTGGAATGACTTCAGTCTCTGAATGACCAACTGAGATACATAAAGGGCCAGTATTTTCAGAAGACAATGCTTTCCACACTTGAAAACATCTCTAATTAGGTGCCTGACATCTTTAGCCACTGATCCTTCAATACTGGGTGCATTGCAGGGATGGGAACACAGAACTGATCTAGCAGTGGACAACATGTCTGTGTCAACTTTGCCAGACACTGCCAGAAATATGTCCTGATGTTGCCTCTGTGGTGGCTTTCTAGGATGAATACTGTGGCTTTTGTCCCTTCTGCACAAGGAACCGTGGTACAACTGTACCAACTGTACTGGATGCATCAGCCAAGAGATTTCCACCCTCATCCATCCACCTCCCTGCTCTGCCACAGACCCAGTGAGACCCTGTGACTATGAGCCACACCAGTACGCAGTCTCCTTGCTTCTATGGAAAAGCAGGAGCAGAAGCACTTTTCCAGATCTAGGTCCGACTCTCTCATGCCTCCCACCTTCACCATAGTCATGGTAGTCATTTCTTTCCAGCGTGTGCGAGTTTTGAGAATGAATATCTTGATGTTTGGAAATTCATGGGGGCCACCAGAATAGCCATAGAGTTGTCAGCTGCAACTGAGTACAGCAGGATGGAGGACACACATCTGTACTCCTAGGAGTAGAAAGAGCAGATCCGACCCTCACAGACTCGAGTACAAGTCACATCCACCACATCCCCCAGCAGAACGACGAGGCAGAAGGCAGAGCAGGGATTTGCGTGTACTTCCTCATCCATCAGCAGCTACACTGACTGCCAGATGGGAGGTCGCACCACCAATCGGCACAGCAATGTCCTCCCTCTGCCTAGCCCCCCAGCATTTATCCTCATACTCCCTCCCACATCAGTGGAGCAAGAAGCC
The DNA here is from genome assembly GCA_020745775.1 of Theristicus caerulescens. Lineage (NCBI taxonomy): Eukaryota > Metazoa > Chordata > Aves > Pelecaniformes > Threskiornithidae > Theristicus > Theristicus caerulescens. Next base: position 20,848,859 of record CM036564.1, on the reverse strand, counting down.
AGCACACGCCTGTCAAAGCAGGTCAGGGAGCAGACCACTTGCCCAAGGCTGCCTGCATGGAAAGTGGGACAAGCCCTCCAGAAAAAGCTGGCTGGCCTCATACGATATCATGCAAATCAGGAAAAATCCGGGGGAAACAAGATTGGGAGAAATCTTGCATGACCAAGGTCATATTATAAGGTTACATATTCAGCCTCCGCACACAAGCAGGGGAGGCAAGGGGTGTGCGTGCACACACATGCACACAGACAGGAGGTACGTCCTGCTTTCACCAGCGTTTGCTAGGTCTGCGTGCTACAAAGGAGGGAGTCATGCTGTTCGCAGCAGGAGCCTAACACAGTGGGACCCAAAATGAGCCATGGCATCAACAGACACAGATCCAAGGGGAGACAATGGAAAAGTTACAGGATTAGCACACGTACAAGCCAAGGTCTGTCTTGTATTTACCTCCAAGAAACAGTGATGTTTTATTTATTTATCATACTCAACTACTGTTTTATCTATTTATCATACCAATCAAAGCCTGGTTTCTGAAGCCCAGCCTTCTTTTTCTGGAGGATGAATTCCAGTCCCTCACGTAACACTAAGCTCCCTGACATCTCATTCTTGCTCCAGCAAAGCCAGCTGCAGGGAAGGAGCACAGACGCTACAGTCACTACAGAAATACAGGAGCTAATGCCACACCAGAAGAACCGCTCTGGCTGCTGCAGTGGCTAGCTGGCATGGGACAAGGGACAAAAACACATCATTTGCGGACTCAAACTTCATACATTCAAGCTTATTCTATACACACGTTTTGGAGCAAGCTGGATGCAAGCCACAGAACTGCTGAAGACAGCATGGAGTGTCAGAGCAGACTCAACACTGATACTAGAGCAAGCCTACACAACAGTAGCCTCTTACCCCAACAAACCGCTGATGAACAGAGCTCACTTCTCAGTCAGCCTCTAAACAAGATCCCAACATGGCTGGGGCACAAGTACTTGCTAGCCAGACTCTCCTTTGGAGATTTTTCACTGCTCTGCTTTTCTCCGGGGGGATGATCCCGTGCACTCCCACTGCTGGCCAGCCATGCTCCGATTCAGCCTGGACCGGCAGGACAACCAACGCTCCATCTTGCACAACAACAGCCTCCACAATGCCTTTTTCCCACTGATCTCCTCCTCACTTTTCTTCCTGCAGAGCCTTACCCAGTGAGAGCAGCGGAGCCCAGAGCAGACCCCACTGTGCACACCTGCATCCCTCATTTCACTCCTACTCCCTGACTTGTTAGATCTCACTCCTCCTCCCAGAAAGAGAACAACATCTTTTTCATTTCACAGGCCACAGCTTCTCCCTCATGTCTGCTGTTCTGCTTGTTTAGCATCCTTTAGAGAAGACGTACAGGCATCTTCCCAAAGACATTGCAGCAATGTCTCTTTTTTTGCATTCGTCAAGTTATTGCTCCCACACACGCACAGCTAAACTCAGTTCTACCAGCTCTTAATTTAACTTACATATGAGCAGTCAGATCTGTAATGGGTTTAGCTATGTAAAAGGAAAAATCCACTTATAGTTTGGCCCACAGCACTGTATTATGCAAGTACCTGGGCTGTCACTGCCTATGGGTTATCAGAGTGCCCCTCACGCAGGACATCCTACCCTGTTAGCAGATAGGCTGGATATCTGCTGGGTCGGTATCGCTCCTGAAGAAGAGAGCCCAGTGAGATAAGGCAACCAGCTCAGCCAAGACCAGAAAGGGGGTCAGGACTCCTGGGTTCACAGTCCTGCACTTTAACCTCAAAGTCACCTTTGAGCACAGAGATGAGCTGTTCCAAGAGACCACATTGCCATCAGATGGGCACGTCGCACATTAAGACAGTGAGCACGGAAAGACTATTCCCTCTGCAGGCATTCAGACCATTTTGAGTCACACACAGCAAGCTGTAAAACCATACTCCAGCAGTGAGAAGTTGATAATGAAGTTTTGCTTTTACTGAACCAGTCATTAAACAGTGCTAGTCTCATGTTACAGAGAGACGAAGAAATAGGTGGCAACACACAGAACAAAACAGATCATCTTGAAGCATTTTTCTCTGGATATCTGTAATTATAAACCAAACATCATCTGTTTCCCTCTCTCCCTGCAGTAAATAATTAACTGCAAAAGAATATTCCTCTTGGCCCCATCCTCCCCCAATCAATTTTGCTTTGCAATGACGTGCCGCCTGGATTGCTTGCTGTGTCAGTGCACCCAAGTGTTATCCAAAACATTTCACAAGACATAGAGGAGCATTGTAACTGTTAACTTCAGTACAGCAGAGACCTTTCCTTATGGGTACGAGAGGGCATCATCACGTAACTGCCAGTACTTAAAGCAGACAGCTATGACATACACAGCTTAGCTCATTCACTGCAGCAACATCACTGCAACCATCAGCAGAGGAGAATCACGCACTCTGAGCACTCCCATCACACTCCTCTGGACTGTCTGAGCTTTATTGCCAAGGCATAGCAAATTTCCTCCCCTGAAATACAAAGTTTTCTATTCCTTTCATTGTTTTTGAGAATACCCCCCCCCCCTAGATTTCATTGGGGGGGGGGGGGTGGGGACAAAAAAACCCAAGTCTTCTCCATAACAGCACTTTCATTTTTAAAAGACTTTAATCTTTGAATACAAGATCTAAGTTGAATATTGTGACTGCTCGGTCATGCACAATAACCTGTTCGCCTCTTACTACTTGCCCTCATCAACCTGACACTCATACAGACTCTGAAAGTAAGAGGTAAGCCAGAAAACCTTCAGACCACTCATTCCTTTTGCCCTACTGAAAGATACCTCCTGGACGTAACCCCAGAGGAGAGGAAGGATGATGCCAGGAGGAAGGCAGGACTGCTCTGTGGGGAGGCTGGGCTTGGTCGGACAGCAGATGGAAGCAGGTTGCATACAGATACACAACCAATGAACAACGCAAGGTCTGCCATTTGATCCTAGTTATCTTCTTAGGATACAAAGTCAAATTCACTTTAAAAAAAGGCATAAGGAGAGCACAAGTAGAAATGAGAGCTGGGAAAAACCTCCAGAATTGCAGGAACACCCTTCCTGCAACAGCCAAAAAACCTGGGGAGAGGCAGAGAAGCATTACCACCGATCAAACATCTTCATACTCACACTCAGTTTGGGTTTAGTTTTATGTTTTTATGGGTTTAAACGCATACCAGGTTTAGTTGAGCTGGCTGAAGTGTTCAATAAAAATGTCCACCAGTAAGGTGGAGAAAAAGAGGAAAATTGGCTAATTTAGACTCAAAAAGCATAGAAAGAGAGGTTGAAGAAAGAGGCAGAAGAAAGAATGAAAGGAAAACCATGACACAAAAGAGAAAGAATAATGCAGGGAAAGGAAAAATTAAATGAAACAGATGCTGAGGACAGTTCAGGAAAAGATAAACTATGAAAAAGTGGAATGAAAACTGGAAGGGAAAGATAAGAGAAAGAGGAACGTGCCACAGCAGAGCAGTTGAATGGCAGTTAGCAAATAGATCATTTGTTTAATCTCATCTGTATTTGTCAAATAATTTATTTGATTAATACTCTTTTGTGGTCTTCAACCAGCTACAGAGCTGATCAAATATCATTTCATAAATATATTATTAGATTAATACAGGTAAAATTCAAATACGTTCAACATTTTTGTCTGCTGCTTAATAAGTTCTGGTTGTAAGTTTACACTTCAAAAATGTTAAAACAGAAAGCTGATAATAAACTACAATTAGATAAAGAGTTCCCAGAGCACAATCATTTTGCTTTTCCTAGACCAACAAAAAGCACAGCAGCATATCACACCTTGAAAGACAGGAGACGAGACATTTCTACCTCTTCCTTTCATCACCCTCCCACAAGGAACCCCTCTCTACAGGCGGTACTTTTTGTCTTGGGTTTTATTTTGTTGAATATTTCCCCATATTCAACTTTTTTACTCCATAAAGCTTTTTTACCCCAAGAAAACCTGGGGAACCCCAAGGGCAGCCTAGCAGGAAGGTAAATTCAGAGTGCACCAGCAGCAGGCGGGGCAGTGGTGGGTGCTGTCTCCAGCCTGGAAGCAAACATTTACATCTGTGAACTGAGCTTTGCTCCTCTTAGAGGGAAGTTAGGTGAAAGATAGCCATGTAGACAAGGATGCCTCAGGACCTCTACTCTCACAAGGAAAAGCTTCCCAAGTACCAGCAGCCTTTTCCAAACCTCCCTAGGAGAACTAGCAAAAAAACCCAGTCATTCGGCAGCTTTTCAGCCTGTTTTTTCTCCTCCTAGCCCAAGACAATAGCAAGGGAGTCCCCTTGAGAGTCCTCAGACCACAGGGTGAAAGCCACCAAGACAGACCATCTCCACACACGTGGTAGCAGGTCTGCCAGGGAGCCCTGTGAAGCAGTGCCAGACTCGATGAGGGAACTGTGGCCATTGCTTTCTAGGCCGACATCAGAGAAACCCGAGGTTACTCCCACCACTGCTCTACCTTCACCACTGATGGCAGCCAAGAACCAAACTCGCCACAGGAGAGAACCACACCAAGGGTAACTCCTTGGGGCCAGAAAAGCGTCCCTCAGGTCATAAGTCCTGTTTAAATATTACAGTGATATCCCAAACTGAGATAATTATGGCTAATTACAAGATCATTTTTATGTAAACGTGGAGGGTATCACTATGCATACTTCATCTCTTTTTAATTAAAAGAAGTAAGAGGTTCACTGAGACAAAAAAAAAAAAAAAAAAAAGACCTGCTAACAGCTCCCACCCCAAAGCAGACTTTTCTGCAGTGATAACACCCGCCAGCCTCCAGACCCACCAAGGAGACTGAACAGGGAATTCAATCAGTATCAGCCTCCCCAGTGCTGAAGTGAAGCACTTGGCACATTATTAATCACACAGGGAAAATATTTGACGAGGAGAAGGAAAGGACCAGACGCACAGAGGAGGGACACACATGGATTCAAAGTCATGGCTGTGTTACAAACACTTGGGAAAAATCACGCAAGCCACCAGCTGCAAAATCAAAATACTTTGGAACTCTGCAAGGATAAACACATTAGCAATTCTGACCAGGAGAAACCAACATCCACCATACAACCCTCTAGCGACTCTTTAGCTGAACCTGCACAAAGCCTCATGTGCTTTTCTCCATTCAAAACCAGTTCCTGCTTCAACCCGCACAACCTACCCGTGCCAACCAGACTGGGGTATGTTGCAACAAAACCTCACCAGGAGTTTGTACCCCTTCTGCATCTCAAAGACCTACCCAGGAGCAACTTTGCATGGCACAGGCTAAAGAGACATGACTTAGGTCATTGAAATAGTCAATGGCTTGACTTGGGTCAAGGATTGACTTGGGTCAAGCCATTCCTGCTGCACCATCCTCCTGCTTCCAGCTGTCCTAAGCATTTATCCAGCCACTCCAGTTTGCCAGTCCTCTCCAATTTCTTACCAGCTCTTTTGTCTCCAGGCATGCTCCACTGCTTGAGGCAACTAAAACACATCCCCAACCAGGACCCATGAGCCGAGCGAGCCACCAGATGCACCTGCTCCTACTTGGGGAGAAGGGGTTACACCCCCGGACCCAGCAACGCCCTTGCACAGCAGACAGGGCGCAAGCAGCTTCTGCACGCCGCAGAGCCCCGGCGGCGGCGAGCATCCCTGGGAGGAAGGGAGGTGCCACCAGCTCCGCAGAGCCACACACACACAGGAACAGGGGGACCTCGCTCACTTGCTCCCAGATGCATGTACCTGCGCCTCCGCCACCTGCGCGCCCTCTCCGCGCCTTGCCCCCGGCCTGCCGACACCTGGCACTGCCCTGAAGCTGGTCCCTCCTGGGGGTGCCACTCCGATGGGAGGCAGCCAGAGGCCAGCGGCCACCTGCTTCGGCAAAGGGTGGGGGGGTCTGGTGGGGGATGCAAGGGAATGAGGAAAGGCGGGTGCAGGGGGCTGCGAACTGGGGGTGCAAGGAAGAGAAGGGAGAGGGGGCGGAGAGGGCTGCAGCTTGGGGACGTGGGGAAGAGCGGGGGGGGAGGAAAGCGGGGGAGAAGGGCAGGAGGAGTGCAGAGGGGGTGCAGGAGGAGGGCAGGGGATGGCGGGCAAAGGGGGTGCAGAAGAGCGGTACCCCGCTCCCCCCCCACCCCGGCGGCCTGTCTGGGGCTGGGGCCGGCAGGCAGCGCCCAGGCAGCAGAGTCATGGCGCGGCCAGGCGAGCAGGTGGGTCCGCGCCACCGCCCCCAAACACCCCCGGGCCCCGCCACCGCCAACCGATCCCTCCCTCCCCACCGCCTGCCCGGGGCACGGCGGGCGGCACCCCCAGCACGGCGGGGGCACAAACTTCCCAGGGGGGTGCAGCTGCCCCGCTAACAGGTGGCGGCGGCGGCGCCGGCCCGTCCCCGCCAAGCCGGGGGGTGCTGCCCCCCGCCGACGGCGCGTCCCACCCCCCCGGTCCCCGCCCCGGCCCCGGCGGTCACTCACCGGCTCGCCCGCCCCGCCAAGCGGGATGCGCGTCCTGGAGAGCGGGGCGCGGAAGTTTAAAGCGGGATAATAATATTATTTGCTTTTTCTTCCAACGGAGGAAAAACCAAACCAGACGAGGCGCCCCCCAGGCAGACGAGGCGCCCCCCCCCGCCGCCGCCGCCGCCGCCGCCGCTCCGCTCCTCCCCGCCCGGCCCCCCCGGGGGCTTCAGCCGCGCGTCGGCCCGGCGGCGAGGTGAAGTTTCCACCGCGGTGGTGGAGGCGCCCCCGGCGTGCCGCGCCCGCCCCGCATTGGCACCGGGCGCCGGGGCGCTCTGCCGCCGCCGCCGCCGCCGCCCGGACAATGTGCGTGCGGGGGGAGCGGAGCGGAGCGGGAGCGCGCCCCGCCGGCGGCCGCGGCACACGCCCAGGTCCCGCGCCCCGCCCACCCGCCACTCAGCGGCCGCCCACCGCCCCTGATAGGCGGCCCCCGCTGCCACCGCCCTCCGGGTGGGCCGCGGCGCCTGTCAATCAGGCGGCACCGCCCGCCCCTCGCGGCCTGGCCGCGGGGCGGTCCCTGGGGCGGCGGCGGCTGCGAGGGGGGAGGGCGGTGGGCCGCCGCCTCGCCCCGGCCTGTGACCCCCGCGCCCCTTCCCCCGGGAGCCGCGGTGATGTCCTCGTCCCCCCTCGGGGCCGTGTCTCTGCTTCCCGCCCCGCGACGGCCCCTCCTCGGGAGCTCCCCGCAGCCGGGGTGAGGGGAAGGCCTGGCCGCCGCCCACCCGCTCCCCTCAGCCCGCCCTTCCCCGCGGCTGACGGGGTGCTCTGCCCGCAGGGGGACCGGGAGGCGCCGTGGCTTTCCCGGTAGCCAGCGGGCTAGCAGCAGAAGCCGCCCCGACACGGCGTGCGGGGTGGGTGGGAGATCGCCTCGGCCCTCCGGTTGTCCCGGGGCCTGCGAGCCGCCGCTCGTCTGCCTCCGGCCTGCCGCAGGAACAGGGCTGCTGCTGTCGAAAGGGCACGGCCCTGCAGGTAGCGCGGCAGGGAGAGCCCTGGCCCTGCAGGCAAGGCCCAGGGCCGCACGCCGCAGGTACTGCCCTGGGCTGAGCTGCCTTTCTCGGCTCCCCACGGAGGCCCGGCAAACAGCACATTTTGGGGAAGGAAGACCAGAGACTGCTGAAGCATAGTGTTTATTACCAGTCACAGTCCCTAGCTGATAACCCGTAGGCTAAACTGAGCTCACAGGGTGCTTTTGTCTGGCCCCTGGAAATGCCTAGGAAAATGGACAACTCCAAATTATTCAGGAGCGATTTAGGCCACAAAAGAAAAGGCACCTGAATTGGCTCTGTGTACGACAGCTGGAGTCCAATTAGGCTTAGCAGCAGAGATACACACCGCATTAACAGAATTACTCCAATTACAGGCAAAGGTCTGAGCACGGTGAGAGGCTCTGTCTGATCCTATTTGGGTCCCACAAGGAGTGCTGCTAGATCGGAGCTAGTAAACCTTGACGGACTCAAGCTTCCTTTCATGAATTCAGGTCTGTCAGCCCAGCACTTCTCATCCCATCACGGTATGCCTATGTTACCAGACATTTTCTACTATTAGGCACTCTGATTCCCCTATTACTTTGGAAAGTGGATAGTGAATTGCATAGTCACCTTGTTACTCAGGAGCATGCAGAAGTGATCAAGCTTTCATGCAGAATATGACGCTGAATAAAGTATGCATTCCTGGTACTGGAAAAGCACTGTTGGCTCTGAGGTACCGTTTCAAGCACACTGCTACAATTTATTGTTTCCATTAGAAAAGTATCTAGTAATCTGAAAATGGATCTAGAAACCATTGTTCTAGATACTACGCTTGACACATAATAAAAAGAAAGCTCATGCCCTGCAGAGCTTGTAGCGAGAGTAGATTAAGTGAGTTCTAAGGATACCCGTTGAGAGAGTTGTGCAGGTTTTTTCAGGTCTCACAGATGTGTTGCACCAGCACAAACAAACCTGCCAGAGCACTTTCTAAAAGCCAGCACGCAAACAGACAGGTCCAAACAAAAAGGCTGAAGCTTTAGCCTACCTTGAAACTCTTTGCTTGCTTCTAACAAGCCCTCCTGATTCTGAATGACCTCTCAGTTCTCCACAGAAGCAAGGATCGCAGCTCACAGAAACACAGCATCTCTCCTGAGCAAGCCAACAGCAGGAGCAGCAGCACACACAAAGGTGATGGGTTTCTTCACAGGCAGACACACGTACGCACAGTGCACCGCCTCTCTGCACTACCTGTCTCGTCTTGTTTTAGCTGTTTCTGGCGAGCAGGCAGGGTACTAGAGCATGCAGAAATCTGTTTTTTGAAGCACTCTGAAAGCAGGCTCATATTTTTCAGGACCTAGGTGGCCCAGAAGAACCTATCAGGGAGCAAGAACCAAATAGGTAGTGTAATAGACACAGCTATGGGTGAACCTCAGTTTCATGCTTCTTGGGCTTCTCAGTGACCTAGAAGAACCAAGAAACACCAGAAGATGGGACCGAAACTGCCTCTTTCTTGCTCATTCTTCAGTGCCAGATCACATCAGGATATAAGATACCTGAGAACTACTTGTTGTTTGCAGACTGCTGGAAGACAGAGGCATAATCACCTATTGGTGAGTCATAACCACACAATCGTATAGAGGTGATGACACAAACTTGTGAGGACACAGAGAGTGATATAGCTTAAAGGTGTCTTCTCCCTCTTTCTATTTTTGGATAAAAAAAACCCAAAATATTGGGACAAGATCCTGAGTAGTTGCAAAGCAGCATAGCTCCATTGCTTTTGGCAAAGCTGGGCAGATTTACACTTGCTGAGGTTATAGGCCATTCTGTTTGTAAGAAGTCATTCTGCGTGGTCAGATTCTTTCTCTAAACTTGAATTTAATTCTAGGAAAATGTCTGGCCTGTCTGAGGCCTCTGGAAGATAGAACCCTCTTTTTTTTACACATGGCATTTGCAGTGCCACAGCAACAGCAGTGCAAATGCCACCGCAAGAAGGTAGTTCAGTCTACTCTGCTAACTCATCCCATGGTATCTCCAGCTGGACTGGCAACAAACTCCTCCAGCTACCCACCAGCCATCAGTGCAGCTCCTGTGCTCTACGGCAAACCTCAAGGCAGGCAAAGAGAAATGCGCAGCTCTCTAGAAATCATGCAGTGCTACTAACTATTGCAAGCCTTGCTTGACAGGAGAGGAAGGCTAGTCAAATACTGGGCCCGGTGGCATGCGGAGCAATGAAAAGGAAGTGAAGAGAATCTCAGAAGATCCTTACTGCCACAGTAATACTGCCAAAACAAAATCTGCAGTGGGGTTGAAAAGCTGTTCTGTCATTCCCATGCCTTCAGTTCTTCCTAATCGTTTTCACCAAACTGTACGCAGCTTGCAGGTGGGAGGCCATAACTCATGGACATGCTTATCCCATCACGACTTTTTGTAACAGCACTCTAAATTCAGTCAAGGTATGTCACCGATTTTTGTAGGTGCTGTGACCCAAAAAATAACTCCTTGATATTGTCATTCCCTCTTTAACCTCTGCAAGAGGGGAGTCATAGGCAAGGCGTGGGCTTAGCTCTCCACTGTGTGACATACAAACTTGTTCCAAGAGCTTAATTAGCAACAGAACTTGCTCATCAGCTATAGATGAAGGCTATCCTGACATTTTTCAAACGTTAATCTTTTTTAGAGTTATTTCTAGTAGAAATACCCAGGCAATGGCCAAGTTGAACTATTCTTTCTTTCCCCCTAAAAAAACCCAAAAGAACATGAAAAGTTCTTGTGATCATCAAAATCATCAGCAAAGTAAATAACAGTAATTTTTTAGCTTCACAAGGATACATACTTGAATACATCCAGATATACATCATGTATTTTTGATACACTGAAGGGGTATATCAATTTTCAGCAGACGCAGAGGGTAGTTTAGTGATGTCAGTTGCTTTGGTTGTTCTGGGTCTCCTGTTACTTCGCCATATCTACAAGTTCACCTGACTTTTAATTACACAGACGGCTTCCTGGTTCTTTCCATGGCTTTTGAGATCTCTCTGCACTCAGCTAGTCCATTTACCTGGGTGCATACTTTTTCTGTGTAACTGAAACTTTCTTGAAGTGTTTGGAAGGAAGACTATATCACCGTGCTCTCTTTAACATTGTCTCTGAAAGCGTACTGAGAAAAGCAGAGATCCCCCTGAGTTTTGCTTCCCCACAGCACCATATTCTTCATGATTTTTTAATTTATTCCTCCTGCAGATACACCAGACTCAAGAAACCTGCAAGTACTTTTCCCATACTGGGATGTTTTTCTTGCTTATCTCTCCCTGAGCTTAGAGTAGCATCATGGCAGAAAGCAAACCGATATGCAATCGACTTTTAAAATTTTGAGTTTTCTAGAGAAGGCAAATTGTTTCCTTTTAGTATCTGACAATGCAACACAAGTTACTTGCCATGGCAACCAGCTTATGAAACATAAAAAAAATTATCATCACAAGGTGCCTTGTTGCTATAGCAAGGAAGAAGCTGAGACCTTATCCTTTTTGTTCACTGGTGGGCCATGCATCATCTAGGTAGCAGAACCTGTCAGTAGAAGTTTATTAGATTCAGTGCAAGTCAGCTGCCTTGTGGGCCTGATACTTGGATCAAAACTGAAATGTAGTCAGAAGGAAAGAAAGAAGCGTTCAGAAGAATTGAAACAAGGCTGGATTCTCAGAAATACAAGGCCAAATCCATTTCCGCAGCAAGCTGATGCAACCCTGCAGATGCCAGTAAGGGACGAACCAATTTCTTCTGAAATTAATTTGGCTTCCATTCCCTGACAGTCTCCATTCTTTGCCTCCCCCTCTTTTTTTTTTTTTTTTTTTGAAGTGGAATAAATCTCTGCAGATCTGGGAGTATTTTGGAGTTATCTGGGGCAGAGGATGGAATAGGCTCACAGAGTCTGTCCCGTTCTCTTTACAGGGATGCTTCTGGGAAGGGCAGACTCATTGCTACATAGCTTACTTGTGTTAGTGAGAGAATTTAGAAATGGCAAAGGGAATTGGCTAAGGGAAGAGAGGGGAAACCTTCATAATTATCGCTGTGGGAGGAAATCAAAACTGAGCTTTGTTAGCTCAGATGAGGACAATTTTGAAAACTGTTATATGTGCAAGTAGTCACAGAAGCCACTGGAACTACCCTGTGCTTAAGATAGGCTCATTTGTAAATCTGGAGTGGGTCTAGGGTGTATACAAAATGTTTGCTTTACTCCTGAGCTGGAAAGGATGCCTTCTGCAGGATAGTCTTGAAAAGTGAAGGAAAAACTGAAAGTTTCTTAATCCCTAGACTATTGATATGAGCTACAAGTAACACAGCTCCAGCTGTGTGATGGAATGAAGTGCTCCCCCTTTCTATTTTAAAAATACTCTCTCCCAGTTAAAGTTTAGGCTGTTGATATAGTAGTATCAGGCTTGAGAAACAGTGGCCAGTCTTCTGAGCTGCCTGGGGGCTTAGCTGAATTTACAGGTAAAATTATTGTAACTCATGGACAATCCTCTTCTAGCTTCCTGGTGAGTCTGTAGAGAAAATACTGCTAGATCACAAGCCCAAACAATAGCACAACTTGGAAAGCAGCCTTTGAAAGAAGCTCTTGATGTATCAGATAAATCTATGTGGAGATGCAAGGGTAGAGTTTACTCCCAGCAATGAATTGTTATACTGTAAGTGACTGGCTATAAAAAGACTATAGGGAAAATCTGAGTCTTCTGCAGCACAAAGAAACCATGAGATAAATGAAAGAAAATCAAAGAAATCTCAAAGAAACCATGCTAAAACTATTCAACACTATAATTTAACTCAGTCTCCTAGAGACTGGGAAAAGTCCGTGGGCTAATTCTTACTGCAGATCGCACCAAGAGAGACATAGCCACAAGAGACATCACAACTGTGAAATTCTGCAGGCATGTACCAGCATCCCAAGGGCCTGGGACTCTCAGAGATGCCTAAGACTTGGAAGCAGAAGTCCAACTGAGAGACTACACAGAGAAAAAAAGAAGACCGGTCAGTCCTGGTTTCAAAGGGTTTTTTAAGATGGACACTGAACTGGAGAGATCTCCTGCAGTAATCAGTTAACCTAACAAAACCCTGAATTAATTAATCAACCCTTAAACAATCAACAAAATCTTCCTCTATATCATCTCCAAAAACACCACATTGCTTCAGATGACCCAACCAGTGAGTGGACCCAACCAGTGAGTGGGACCACTTTGTTTTTAATCCCCAAAATAATGGCATTAAGATTTGATTAAATTCTACTAAATAGAGTGCTCAGGCCTCTTTCAATCAAACCATTTGAAACATTGCAAAAGATTGTGGGTGGGCAGAGTAAAATCATCAGTCCTGGAGGGTTGTCTGATCCAGGACAGGATCTTTCTCATCATGGATCTCCTTTTTGAAATGAGCAAGGAAACCAGGCAGCGCCTTGACAGGTGCCTGGCCCAAGCTCCACCAAACCTAGAGGGAGGAAAGATTCCTGTTGACTGAAGTGAATTCTGCTACCAGTTGAATTTGATCAATTATGAACTGAAAACAGAAACTTGCAGAGATGAGATGCTCTGGAATCACAGAAGGGAAAGGCTTTGTAATGAGAGCTTGGAAGTGGAAGGAGGTCTGTGTTCCACAGTTTAAAAATACAGACAACTGCTGATTCCTTTTTTCTATTAAAAAAACCCCAACCCAAACACACACAAAAAACCGATGTAATTCAAAGACTGGTCATTTCCACTGCGTCAGCCTTCTTGTAGAGACACCGTAGGAATGAACAACAGTCACCTCCCTATACACGATATGCAGTAGTTAGTAACGTGAAGCGCTCACCCGAGTGGATGGTGGGATGTCTGCACTTCAGATTGTGCTGGTGGGGGGGAGAGGTGAGGTACAGGTTAGATCTCTGAGACTGTATTTACAAGCAGTGTCGCTTTCTACAACTGCCTGCTAGTTCCAGTCTGATCTGAAGCACACTGCCCTCTACAGAAAGTGTCCCGTTTGTTCCTGTGGGTGTTTGCTTAAGTCCCCAACAAATGTTCTTTTTGACTTTTTGTGCTTTTTCCCGGGAGTTATAGCTGATCACGTGGTGAGTCTAGAGCCCAAGTTACTTAGAAATTACACTGATTCCTTCGTGGAATGCCCCCACCTGACCAAGAGTGGCCAGGGTTGGTAAGGTCCTGTGTCTGCTTCCACTCTCTGCTGAGCCTGCCAGTGTAGATCAGCAAGGGTCACGTAGGGTAGGCGGTCTGGTAGTGCAGAAATCTGCAAGTTGGGAGCCACACTGATTTTCCTGGCAGTGGTTTTCTGGCATATGTACAGGAGCTTTTGTTAGCTGTCAACTTGAATCAAATATCAATCATTCCCTTGGAGCCTGATCCTCAGATCACTGCACTCTGAAGGAGGTTTTTGCCTTTGTCTTCATACAGCAGTAACTCAGGTCTTTGGAAGTTGAAAGCCTTATTTTTTGTTAACCAGCCCTTATGATATTTAGGCCCCATGTGATTTTCATTTTCAAACTCTACAGAAAAGTTTGAACACTTTGCAGCTTGCATGCTACCAGTTTCGTTATGGGACAGTTTGGATCACTTAGCGTGCTCTGGGTCATCTGTGTCACTTTTGCTGGCAGGAGCCAGATTTCCAGAAGTGGAAACCGGATGAGTTGCTAAGGGATGTCTTGCGCTCTGTGTCATTTCTGCATTCACTGATGTGCAACAGATTTATCTGTGTAGTTCAAGGCCTCTCTGTACCAGATGAGTTTGTACTGAAATCTCAGACCATCCCACGTGTTCTCCTGGAGGAGACTCTAAGATTATTCGTATTCTTTTTAAAATAATCTTATTAATTCTTCGTCAGCTAATGCTGATTTTCTTCCCCTCAGCATCGAGGAACAATTGCTAACTACATCTGTTTCTTGCAGAAATTTCAAAGCAGTGTTGCGCAGCATGATTCAGGCATGCACACATGGTAGAACTAGATAGAATTAAAGACATTTGTGTTTATCCAGTTAAACTACTGGTTTCTTTTCCTTTGATTGCTTTTTAATGCACTGGCTGCACATTGTCTCTATCCCTGCCACGCAGCCCTCCTTCTCATCATCAAACTCAAGCTGCTGAGCCTTCTCTTCTGTCAAGCCCTTCACTAAATTCTGGTTTTCCTTCTTCTGTAAGGAGCTGCCCTGAACCTTGGTTCCCACCTTTGTGAGCAAGTAAAGCTGATGCAAAGCAGTACTCACATAAATTGTAGCTACCCTGTAGACTGGATAGGAGGATGGAATCCAGCCATCTCTCTGCTTCTTGGTGCTCTTTAGTCTCCAGTGTATGTTCTACTCCTGTACCCAACCTTAGTAAAGCTTGCTTATCTGGTCCCTTTCCATTACAGGCAGCTGTTTTCCTCTGTGGCAGCCTCTTCCTGATGCTCCGGTGGAGCATTTCCAGCTCCTCCATCATCCTTTTCAGTGATTACCTAAAATCTGCACTGCTGGAGTAACAAAGTCCATTGGTGACCTCAGCCTTCATGTTATTTATAGCAAAGGTAGACTCTCCTGCAGTGCAGCCACTTGCCATCAGAGCTAGAGATCCTAAGTTATACAGCTCCCTGTGAGCTTATGGTGGTAGCGGTATTTCCACATCAGGTGAGATTCAGGATAGATATTGGAAGATTGCCTTAACAGTCAGGCTATGCTCGTGTCACTATCCTGTCTAGGCTGTCCTGAGAGACCCCCAGTAATAGTGAGGGCATAGTCCTCCCATGCAAACGCCTTCAAGAGCACCACAGGGGTAGAAATCATCTCTTCAGTGAAAGATGTGGCACAGTTGATCTCTCCAGGTTACTTCTACACCTATTTCACACAGATTCTCTTTTTGCTGGCAGTTCCCTCCTTTCTTATTAAAGATCTTTCCCACACTGAAGTCATAACATGGACCACCAGTGTCATTCTTTGTCTGCAGTTCAGTCATCCCCTTTCTTCTGTTCAGTCATCCCCTTTCTTCTGCTGCTTCTCCATCGGGGAAGGTGAAATGCAGAAGAGGACCTGCAGTCACTTGCATCTTGCAGGACTGGTGCAGAGCCTTTGCATGTTTCTAGGTAGCTTTTCAGGCAGGTGCTCATGAGCTCAGCAGTGATGTATGTGTGTGTGCTAATCAGTCAGATACTGTCTGATGGCTTTCAGGGGGCCAATGCTAAATATTTCTGAAGTCAGACCTCCTGCAGGATTCCTAAGCTGAGATGCCCAAATCAACATGTTGCAAATTTCTTCTCTGGCCTCAGACTTTTGAGTTTGCCTTTTCCACTTCCAGTCAGCGGACTTTGGTTGGGGAAATACTGAGGCTAACGTACTGAAACACTGATCAGAAATGTTACGTGAATCCAAGTGATTGATGGAATTTCAGCCATTGACTATGAAAACATGAGTAAGCTAATGTTAATCTACAGATGTTGTATTAACACTGAGTGATTTCCCAGTCCTCATTAGCAGCACGCTTTGATAAGGGTAGAAGGTGTTAGCTATAGTTTCCTTTCAGTAAGCTGTTTAATCATCGGAGCTTACTGGCAGTGGGATTTGGGAGACTTACACGATCACAACGTGAATTAAGGGTAATACAATACCCTCCCCCTAGCTTCTCTGGGATAGCGCACAGGGGAGGGAATGGGTTCAGAGCTGCTCTGTACTCCCATTTAAGCAGCACTGGTGTGCTCCAGTGAGGACTAAGCAGGAAGCTGCTGCCTCCTTAGTCAAGATCTTCCTCGTTTTCGGGAGCGCACTTATACCAGCTCTCCTGCAGTGATCAGCACATGCCAGTGAACTTGTTATAGCATGTTCAGCAGCACGTTCTCACTGGCTTACTGAGGTCTCATCCAAAGCTTGCTGCAGATATGGGGAAGATTCATGGATTTCTTCAGTGGCTTTTGGACTACTCCATGGAGGCAAAAATGCAACGGCGATAGATACATGGGTGAGAGGACTCACATTACCACTACATTTCACTCTGAAGAGATGGCAAAAGAGATTCTACAGCCCAACCCTGTGTGTCCCAGAGCAGTAAAACCAACATGAATCCTACTTAGTAAGTAATTCAAAAGCACGTTCTGGTTTGTGAATCATCTGCATCCCAGCCTTTCTGAGGATCTTGGGTAATGAGACGAGAACAGTGCAGCTTCTGTGGTCATCTCTACCTGCTCGCAGGGCTGCCAGCCTGCTCTGGCCCTAATTTCCAGCTGCTCTTTTAAAATGCGCTCTGCCACTGAGCAGTTCTCATCTAGAGATCTTAGACATGAAGTAATCCTCCCAGCTTTTCTAGAAAAAAGCCGATTACCATTAAACCTGTTTTACAGGTGGGTAGGCTGAGCTCCAGTCTGCCTGAGATCACAAAGCGTTATTTAGGGCCAAACTGCCTGGGCTGACACGTTCCCGCAGCAGGGATGACCGCCTAAGAGGAATATTAACCTCCTTCATTAGAGGAAAAGAGTGCCCAGGCAGAGGGGAGGGCTGGCCACACAGACTCCATTTACATACATGCTTTGCACTACGAAGCAAATAAACCTTGCTGGCCAGGTGGCTTGAATCTAGGTGTCCCTCGGATGAGGACGCAAGCGTAGGGTAAACCAAAACGCCATGCTCGGCCCTTTGTGCTGAGCCATCCGGCAGGTGGGAATGTAAAACTCCACCTGATTGCTTATGCCTGAGTCACCTCCTTTAGCATTTGTTATTGCCTAGTGTGTTAGCATGCTGCCTGCTGGATAATAAATGACTTCATTCACTGCGGCAGTGAGGACACTATTAAAAATTAACCCTGGCAAATGGTCCTGCCTATTTTTTTCAGTCAGAGCCAGACAAGAGGGAAGAGGAGAGGAGTGCTGTTGAAATCTGATTTGCAGAAAAGGCAAGTGGTGAGTTTTTATTAATGGGGATGGTTCAGGCTTCAGTTTAATCACTGCAGTTGTTGGCAATCGATGATCAAAATTCAGAGGGCTTAAGGCACTTGGTAAAGTTAAAAGCAGTGCAACTAGAGAAGACTCAATAGGCATATTGCAGGGGAGGTCAAAGAATGGGATAAATGGGGATCACTATGCTGACATGTAATTTATGACCTGCTTGCAGAAATAAATGAATTTATCACATGGATGTTATTACCACATATAAGGAATGTGGTCCATAGATGAAAAACTCTTCAGTTTTGGTTCATGTATTGCACCCTTTACTCACAATATCACACTTACAACCATACCCTATCTATAGTAGCATGCAGAGTATATTTACAGAAATGAAGGATTTGTATTAAAAATCTGAGGAAATAGATCAGCTGACAGACAGATCCCTCATTTTCTTGGCTTCTCTTGCCTCCAGCACCCACACAGTATCCATCAAATTGTCTCGAGTCAAACCCTCGCAGGCTGCATTTGAAGCTTGGGCAAGGAGCCAGGCAGGCTTAGAGAGCAGAGATCTTTCTGTCCGCACGCACTTCCCACCGTCTGTATGCTGCAGTCCAGAGCAGGGGAGCTCAACTTTAGGCTCAACAGAAAATACCTCCTTACTCCCTCTGCATCGCTGCAAGAAAGGGATTTGATCTGAAGCCTGCTAATGCTCATATTAACGATCCCGTTGTTGACACAAAAATTGCACCTTGTTCTGAGATGTCATTCAGCTGGCTTTGGTACCGCGGTGAGCAGCACGCCCTATCCCGAGCCCAGGGTTCCTCAGGGCTGTCCCAGACCCTTGAGCAGCTCCATCTGTAGACAGTCTACATGGTAACATAAGCTGTAATGCCAGGTGCAGTGACTATGCAAGCACATCTACCCTCTGACTGGCATGCTTTTTTCCAGAAGCATATCGTAGCTGTTGATTTCATGAGCTGTACTGCATTATGACGGCACCTATCAAAGGGCCAAGCTGAGGTCTGCGTGTTTGCACTGAGTCACCTGCCCGTCTCCATGTGGCTGAGGTATTTTAAAATGTCAAGCTTAAGCAGATATCATGCTGCAGCAGGCAAGTTATATAAAGTTCCTGCATAAACCGTGTTACGAATTTGCTGTATGAAAGGTACTCAGAAATTGCTATGTCCAAGTTAGAGACGCTTCCTACTCTAAGATCTTTCCTTACCTGTGGCATTTCAGGGACTATAGTTGAAATATTCCTCAGATTAATTCCTGCTTTTTATTTATTTTCTCTCCTTTGTCTCTGCATCCAGACAGAGCTTTGTCATTACCCCTAGTCCCTGGCTATCTTGATCAGCTATCCGAGCCTCCAAGCACCAAATCCCTTCTGCTCTCTGGTCCTGCCCTTTGTATTGGTGGGGAGTGCACCTCCAGAACAAGCAAGCCCTGGTTCCCATGTTATCTGTGACTTGGCCATGCACCATGCCACACAGCAGGAAGGCTTCAAGACTTATATCAACAGGGTAGGGTGGTCCCAGGGACCTCTGTTTTTCAGCAGCTAAGATGTTTGCCTAACATCTTGGTTAAAAAATCAGCATATCAGGATACTCCCACATACTGCACATACTAGGATACTCCCTGAACACATTTCCTAGATAGCTGCTGAATAAATGATGAGGAAGCAATGCAAGCATGCAATCACAAACAAGAAGGTGTGTGGTGTGGTATGGGATCTGTCTGTGCTGGCATGTTGACTCCATGACAAACAGGGTTTTTCACTCTATGATTTAAGATCCTGTACTCATTGCATGCAACAGGCAACAGTTTCACTGAATTGCTGCAGCCAGGCATGCTGCTGGAACAATGATTTGATTTTAATGATCACTGACCAGGAGTTATCACAGCGGTTATCAGTCAACACAACAACATTTTATAAATATGGTCTTCGTGGAGGTAGTGGTTTTGGAAAGCCCAATAGCTTAAAGTTAGTTTGGCACCTCTTTGTAGGCTAGATGGTGGATGTGATCTGAAATCACTTCCTTTAACTTCAGTAAGTTTGGGATCACCCCCATGGTTTGGTAATTTATTTATTTATTTATTTCCCCCCAGTCTTTATATTTCACTCTCCAAGTTACCAAGGGCTGGACATGTTGTGAGGCAAGTATCTCAAAGGAGAAAGAAGTATCTTATGCAAACAGACATAGGCATACATCCAGCTGCTCAGTTGTCTAGAAAAGAAAGTTGTGAACTGTACCTGGAAAATCTGCCTTCAACAAACCAGGAGCTAGACAGTAAACACTGAATACATAGTTGAATGCTGCACACTTGTGTTTCCACTGACTTTTAAGGAGAACGAGAAGCAAATGTATTTTTAACACTAGTTTAACTTGTACCCTGATCTGCTACTACAGGGAGTAATCAACTGATAACTTAGAAATTAGCTAGCTGCCGGTGTTTGATACACGAGATTACTGCAAATAGTCTGTTAATGAATGTCCCTGTGTTAGCACATCCACAGCATGGCATAGGGAGTGACCAGTGTAGGAGAGGACAGGGGAGACGTGTGTGCACTCCAGGGTTGCACACAGGTTCTGGCAGCGGTTATATGTTGGGAGTTGTTGAGGGGACACACATTTCACCACGCTGCTTGGTAGTATTTTAGACATATCTGTCTACAGTGGCCTCCACCCCAAAACAGCAAGAGCCAAACACTGCTTGTGTTAGTTAGTTGTGAGTTGTGTTAGTGTAATGCTAATGCAATGCATGAACTTCTGCTCATCTCATTATGGCAATACTCTTAAATGAATCAAGTCTCCACATCCCATCATATTAGAAAAGGCCAGGTGCAAATCCAGCACTGGTTTTGCCCCCTTTATGTTTTCCAAAAGCTCAGATCCAAATTGAAACAGAGATTGTCAAAGGTCCATCTCCATTGCTAGCAATGGTGGGCAAGTCTGGAAATGCAATGTCTTTGCTCAGACCGTAGGAAGTGAATGGAGATAAGTCACAGTACTATAGGAGCATCATGACTCCTACAGATAACAGTAGTTTGTGGTCACGAGAAGATTCCCATTCTGTATTTCTGTCTTCTGCTGAAGGGATTTGCTCAGGCAAATGCACACCACTCAGTTCAGGCGCTAAGAGTTTCTATTAAAACACTATAAGGGTTTACCCCAGGGTCTCTTTAAGGTGTTTCAAGAAAAGAGGATACTGGGATGGAGTGCTTGGCCAGAAGTGCAAGCATGCAGTGATAAAGTGCAGGTTTTCATGGCCAAAGAGCTGGCCTACAAGCACAGCTGGAGTCCCTTGTAGCAGACAACATGCCATGTTCACTGCCATGCGCTGTCACCACCCGGTGGGGCCTTGAAAACAAATTGTCAAGCAAGGCGTTTGAGGTAGGTGTGAGATTTGTGTGGGCTGGGATGTGATTTATGGTTTTCAATACTCTGAAATACTACCTGAGAATCTATCTTGGTCTCACCCAGCATGCTGAGTTAGGTAACAGAGCTGAATTTTACTGAAACTTTTAGACAGTGCATAAAAAGTACAGAAGCATACCAATAATCCATCTTCTCTCATCACTAATCTAACTTAGCTGCTGGAATAACAAAGTACATAGTCATTTTTCTAAGCACGCATTATGTAAAATCAGAGCCAGGGCTGTAAGGAGAGTATTTGGAAATCAGGTCTCTCCTGTCATTTTGAGGGCAGGGAAACATCCTTCCCTCTCTCTGAGGACAGGATTCCTTCTAGTAGTCTAGAGGAAGCTATACATAACAATGACCCAAATACAGATGAATCTCAAGGCTTTCCAAAGAGGCTATCCATGGAAAAGGCAACCTGAGCCCCTTAAATTCTGGGGAAAATCCCAGTACAGGATGGTGCTGTGTCACATCACTATTCATTCCTGTGTAGTATTTGCTGGACTCAAATCCGGGCTGCGTGCAGCAGAAGCAGATGTGTAGGGTCAAGGGTTCCTTTGCCAGAGCAGATGATAGGACCACTTTTGCCTTTGCTCAGCTCATTCACTGATGCTGAAGCAGAAGCAAGCACAAATCACCTTGTAGACCATGGAGCTAAAACACCCCTGGGAGCACCAGGAAGAAGCCCTTTGGCTCCTTGCACGTTAGGATGGAGAGCCATGTCTTCTAGGCTATAGATGCTGGCCCTAGGATTACATAGGTGTGTATGGGGATGCACAGGGTATGCAGCATTTGTTCCAGTCTGCAGAACTGCCTGACCCCTTATCTACCTTCTTGCCTCCTCCCTCCACTACTGCAGACTGTGCCCTAGCCACCCTTATTTCCTCCCCTGTAGGACAGGGATTCATGAAGGACTTTTGCCAGAGCTGTTGTCTATAGCATGGCTCACAGCGGTGCTGTTGCAGTGATGGCTGAAAGCCTCGGTGTACATGAGTTGCATTCAGAGTAAGCTTAGAACTGTGCAAAGTGCATGCAAACTAGTGGTGTGATGGCATGCAAACTGGTCCTTTGCCCTGATTAATTTTTTTAAAAGCCCCAATTTCTCCACTGCTTCACACTATATATTGTCACTTACACTGATGGGAAGTGAATATAAATCAACACCTTCCTGATTTGGTAACATTTTGTGGTGGCTTTGTATTGGCACGAAAAGCAAGTACACATTGCAAAGCTGCTGGTTCCCCTGCCTGAAGACAGCTAGATGAATTTCACAGCTAATGCCTGCTTGGCAAAACAGACCTAAAAGTGCAGTGAGGCCACAGGTTTCTTTACAGTGCAAAGAACAAATGATGCTCCTGAAAAACTATGGCAAGAGTCATTGACCTTGACTCCTTTCCAACATTAATTCATTTTTCTCTTAGTTTAATGTTGAAATCAAAGTTGTAACTCAATCATTGACCATGGAATTCATCCCAGAAGAAATGCAAGGACCACCAATAATGTGGACCAGGTGTGAATTATAAATAGTACCAGCAAGAGGCATTAATCCCGCAGCCAACGCTATTCCTTTTATGTTTTCCTTTTAAGCCTGCCATTTTTAAGCCCTCTCAGCAAGACCTTCCCTTGCTGAGGATTTCTACCACACCAAGCACTGGGATGCCCCTAAACTGAATTAAACCCCTATAGCAGTACTACAGTTCTTTAGTAAAAATGACCATCTGGCAGCTGTAGGGCAGATTTAGACTTGTCCCATACAGTGGGACAGGGTGCCCTACCCTGGAAGAGCAGATGCATGCAGATAGCATCCTTGAGCTTTCCAAAACCAGGAAACAGTTTGACCCAAAAGAAACTGAGAACGGTAGATGGCCTTGAAGAGCAGCACGAAACAATAATCCTTATTTTATACACAGGCATTTCAAGTTACCATTGATTCATCTTGAGTCAAGAATGATATAAACAAGGGAGTGCAAACATGCTTTTCTGGCTCTCAATATTATTTCAGCTAAGAAAGCTTTTGTTTCCTTTTTCCTGTAAAAATGGGAAGGGAGAGAACTCTTACCTTTATTTATTTATGATCTATTTATTTATTTAGAACTCTCCATTAAAATTAAGGCAGAATTAGGAGATAAGCCCTTCTGGAATTAGGAAATCCTGGCTCGGTAGCTCAAATTATAATACAGTGCCTTATTTCACCTTTGCTACCTCATGTCTTTCATCGTGATCAGTCATCTCAGCTGCACTGTAATGCAACTGCTTCTGGGTAGAATCACTTTGTCGTGAACCAAAACCCGCCTTTCTGAAGCAATAGCACAAAGGAAGGAAAGAGCCCTCTGGTGTGGCATCTGCACTGGGTATTGCTTGAAAATAAGTGGGATTCCACTGGAGTTCTTCTCTCCCAGCAGAGCTGCATCTGATCAGGGCTTAAGCTAATGAGATATCCCAACACATTTAAAGCCTGTTGTAAGCTTACCTTTCCTCTAAGAGACCAGCACCATGAGAAGGGGCCATTTGATGTTTTTATTGCCTTCTGGTACCCCAAAAATGTACCCCAAAACTCTACCAAGCCAAGGAGGGGGTTTGTTTTCCTTGAGCGAGCATGCAGCAGTGAGAGGAGACAGGCTCTGTCACTCAGGACCTAGCTCAGGACCTCTGGAGTGCGCAGTCACCTTCAGACGCCATGCATAATTTCTGTACGACTTTGGTGACATCAGTAGTTTGGTTTACTTGTTCACAGAAGCAAGGACAAAGAAAAACTATGATAGCCCATCTTTCAGTGTGAGTTAAAATACTCTATAAAAACTGTTAGTGAACATTTTTCTAGATCTGGTTCAGCCTGAAAAGATACAGCTTTGTAGAAAATGCCATATGTTGCCTGACGAAGCTTTCCTTTCAGATTGCAGTTTATGAATTCAGATAAGCCTGTGAAAAGGAGCAAAAACAAATGCCCGGATTTAGTGAGTCAGAAAAGATGTTTTTTTAACTGGATCCTCTCATTGCCCTTTCTTTTCATGCCAGGTGCAGTGACAGCAAAATAAATTCAATTCACAGACTCCTGTCATCCTCCGGATCTTTGGATCAGTTCTTACTCCCTCCCGGCCTCATTCATCGCTTCTGAGGATGAAGTCCTAAACACCTGCCATGATCGAAACTGTTCTTACACCATCTTCTTAATGCAGTGACTTCAAGCACCTGAAATCACAAAGTTAACGCCATAGTCAAGACTTCAACCAAAGCTCTTTCTGCAGACCTGAGCTGATTTTTTTGAAAATGCCATGGTAGTTGCTAGTTCTTAAGCGATAGAGGAATTAACAAAGGTAGTCAATGTTCTGCTTATCATGCAATATGAGAAGATGGGAGAGTTTTCCAGCAGAGCCACAGTCTGGATGGGGGTGGCAGTACCATAGTATGAATTCCTCACTTAGTCTCAGGTTAGTTTTGATTTTTGTCTCGTTGCATAGAATGGGGATGAATATTCTTGCTCTGTATTATCTACTTGCAATAATAAGCTTCTGGAGGCACATCTTTTACCATGCATGGTATTCATCTGGTAGCGTTAGCTGTATTGACACCTTTTTGTGTAAAGATTAAGAATAGTTGAAAATCAAACCCAAATGGGGCAAGCCTGAAGATCATCTAGGTGTGGACTTACAGCTAAAGTAATTCCTGTTCCTCTGCTTTCAACAGAGATGTGTAACAGTGTGGTGGTAGTAGGATGGCTAATGAAAACTGCACAGAAATGGAAATTACCCAGGGGGAAGGCAACATTTCAGGAGTTTAGTATGCTTTATTTGGGGGCTGAGTAATTTCTGCCTTGCTGTAACTGAAAGAACATCTTAAACAAAATTGTCGCATTTGGGATGATACTACAGAAACAGAGGACTGCAAATGCATGCCAGTTCTGAAGAAGCTGAGAGGCAAGAAAGAAGAGATGTAGGCTAACACACACCCATCAGTCTGACCCCTAACAGTATGTAACATTTTAGAACAAATTTTGACTGCAAGCATAAGGAAAGACATGGAAAAATATGGCAAGAGTTTACCAAAACTGGATTATACCTACCTCTGGTAAGAGGACTAATCTTCTAGATGAAAAAAATACTACTAGTTTGGGACTTTAGGACTGTGTCCCAAAGGAAGTTGGTAGTTCTGCTGGAAAAGGGATTCTCACAAGACAAAAAGGTGATTACAGGGCTGGCTAATGGGGAGAAGAGATTATGCTGCAAGGGGGACTTCCAGGCTGAAAGATAGTTTGTAGTGGAGGTTCTTACGGACAATACTAATCTTAATTTCTGTTAGTGCCATTTGGAAAAGACAGAAGCATGCTAATGACATTTGCTAATGATTAAGGGCATGGAAAGCTGGAGAACAACACTCACAGCAACACTGGGAGAACCCGCCTGCCCAGAGCTTTGGTCCGTAGCAAGGGGCAGCCTGCAGTCTGAAACCCTTCTCCAAACCCTGCCGGGGAAAACCTTCCTTCAAAGCTTCCTACAGCCAGAACTGCAGGTGAGTGGCAGCAACGGCCACAGAGTCAAGGCAAGAGAAGAAAGGCAAGAAAGTCTGCACAGCTGCGCCCAAACAGTGCCTGAAATGGCAGTGCCACAAAGCCAAGCCCCACTCCCATTGCACACCATGGGTCCCGCCGAGTACATTCTCTCCCGCTGAAGGGCGAGGCCCAACGGCAGCAAAAGCAAGACTTCCCATCAGTTCGGCATCTGTTAATTAAGGGGTATCATCAGAGGAAACGGGAAGAAGGAGATGGGGTAATAGGAACAGAATAAAATGTAGTAGTATGCAGTGCAGGGTCACGTACTTACAAAACCTTTTACTACAGTGGGGACTTCCACTCCATTTGCCTTTGCAACTGGGGAGGACAAAGAAAGAGAGGAACTCCATCTTAATAGTTGATGATTATGAGTGACCAATTTGATATGATCTTGATAACGTGACCCCAGGATATACCAGACATTTACAGTACAGAAAGGAGAGTATTTATCCTACTGCACAAAACGTCTGGAGTAAATTATACTGTTCTGGTCGCCCATCTTCAAGAAAGAAGAGCTGGACAAGAAGAACGAGGATGATAAAAAGAATTGCAAGCTTGTCTTTAATGACAGGAGATTTTGAGCTTGGCTTGCATGACTTAGCAAAATAAATGTCGAGAGGAGATGACAGTGGGCCCTATAAATATATCAGGAATGCAAATGTCAGAGGGGAAGAGTTATTTTAAGCTGAAAAATAATTTGGCGAAAGAACAAGTAGGTATAACTTGGCAATAAATAATTTTAGCCTATAAATTGGGAGGTGTGTAATCTTCAGAAGGAGGCTTTGGACCAATCTTTCAGAAGAAGGAGGAAGAGACTGACAGGTATCTAAATGACTCTGATGTGGTTACCTGCAATAGCAGAAAACTGGTTCCTCTGACCAGAAAGCCCTTTCTGGTCCTGTAGGTTGTAGTACAATGGAATTCCTCAATGTTAATAATGCAAGCAGCAACAGCAATTAGCTGTTAATCAATAACATTAATTAGTGACTAAGATGACTGGATGTTGCTTGTGACTGGATAAAACCAGGAGGACAGATGAATCTCTTCTTTGTAAGGTCAGACCCCAAAGGAAAAGCGTGTCCATCTAGGCTTGGTTTTCAGAGAAAGTTTCACCTGATTCCTGTTCATCTGGGTAGCACCAATATAATTAATCCGGACTAACCTGTTTTATGGAGTTCCTGTGATGGTGAGATCAGAATCAGGTCCAACATCTCCAGATAGGTCCAGGGTATGCTAATTGTCAGTATTAAGATTTAAAAATTTTAAACATTTCTTGGCAAAACTGAAACATAACTTTTCTTTCCTATAAAGCTTCATAAATGTACAATGTGGTTCCTGGATAGAGATCACATCAGCTCCACAGTTATTAATTTACAGGTTTCTCACTGACCTTAGCTCAGCTCTGGGAATGGTGCCAGCACAATTACAGTAATTCTGAACACGGCAGACGTAAAGCTCCTGTATTTACCCTGAAATTGTGCCAGATTTTTCTCTTGCTTAATGATGGAAAGATGCATTTCTTCTTTGATTGGTTTCAAATAGTTCAGGCTGGGTTGGCCATAACAAGATTATTTCCAGCAAAAGAAGGAAAAGAAGTAAACTACCACACAGATGTGTGCATACACGATACACTTTCTCCATAACCTTCAGGAAGTACGTCCCAAGAAGAGGTGTGGAGGGAAACTGAGTCAAGGTGACTTGAGCTAGTTACCTGGAAGATAAATGGCAGAGTTGGGAATAAAATTCAAGGGGCAGATGCTTGATTCAGTGTTGTTTTCACTGAATCACGCTACCTTCCTGGAGCACGTCAAGGCCCATTGCCTTCCTTCCTGTGAAGATGGGCAGCTGGACGGCAGACACCAGGTGGAGCTGAGTGCGCTCATCACCTTGGAAAATCAGGCCCCTGGTGATTTTCTCTGACGTTAATTGACCATCAGACCCTGCAAGAGGGTAATCAACACATTTCCTGACCTATGGTCTAAGATAGTATTTTCCAAACCCTAGAGTAAATTTAATGTTGTCGCAGAGGAAATGCTGATGCAATCCACCAGCAGCTGCTGCTCTCCAACAGCCTCACAAAGGTACAGTATATACTGGAGGTGTGAGGGGGTGAGTGCATGCAAGTAGGGTATTCAAAACCCCAGCCTCTTCTAAATGGCAGGCAGGACTCTGCGTCTTCCCTCCAGACCTCCTACCTTCCTGCCCCCAAGAGAAACACTGCTGAGGGCTGCTTCCAGGACAACACTGGGTACCATCCTGAAGGTAAACCCCTGAAAAAGCAGGCTTTTCATGTGGGACCATTGAGGGCGTGATCGCATTTTCCTAGGTGCCTGATTTATGAATCCTAAAGTATGGAAATGTGGATTCCTCCTAAGTGCGAGTGAGAATGGTAAGAGCAATGTTCTGAAAAAGTATATTGTGATGAGTCTAAAAGATCAGGTAATGCGTGTGTTCAAACAAGCAAATTTAATTTATGGACAGATGAGTCTGGATGATTGAATTAACCTGGTTTAATGAATTACTGCCTCTCAACGGAGCTGTGAAAACTGACTGCATTGTGCTTTAGTCCACTGCTTTTTAAAATAAATCATATTAAGGGAAAGCAAACACGTTTGGTTTAGAGAGTGGAAAGGCTACTAACGTGGTCAGTTAAGATGGCTCTGCAGATGCACAGTAACTCGTTAAGGCACAGGAGGTTAATCCCATATGCCAGCCTGTCTCAGCCCTGGGTGCACACTTGGCGCTGATGGCCCTGTGATTTTCTGGTGTCCCAGAAAATCCCCCTCAGAAATTAGTGAGTATTCTTTATTTGTATCGGGGTTGAATAGGGAAAAAGGAATATGATGATGCCATGGCAATCTCCAAGCAGGAGATGGTGAATGGGGAAAGAATAGCACGTTTCTGCTCACGGAGCTGCACCGGCGTTGCGCTCTTGCACCAACAGAGATGTTTGATCACGTCACCAACAAAAGTTGAACCACATCTGTTGGATCCAGATTATGACAAACTTCATTCTGCCATGTCTGATCTTTTGACCATGCTGGTCTGGAAATTTAGTCTTTTAATCTGTTTGCTTCTTTTTTTTTTTTTTTAAATGCAAAATGATTTGGTGAAACCAGCCCTGTTATGCATCAGAAATTGTATTTCTTGGTCCACAACACAGCCACTTGCGCTAATGGAGCAATTGCCTCAGGGAAGCTGTTCCCCGTATACAAGCTAACTGCAGGCATGGGAAATCACCTTCATGCATGACGCTGTTATTAGTTATCCGTCAGCCCGCAAAGGTGGTTTCAGATGCTGTTGGGAACAGAGATGCCCCCAACCCTCCTCCTGCCGGCACTCCGACTCCTTCAGCTGTGTGGTCACCTGCCACCCAAATCCCACACAGGGTCCTGCTGCATTTCCCGTCCCGCTCCTGTACTTAATGCCGGGCCCACCCGTGCTCTCCCCACTTTGCTCCTGCTGTTTACATTTCCACTCTTCCCCCTGCAAGCACCCTCCTCTGCTCTGCCCAGCCGGGAGCCCTTCCTGCCTCAGAAGGATCCCCAGCCTCTATTCCTCCTCCTCCTCCTCGCCCAGGCAGCGGGGAGGCTGTGTCTCTTCTCGGTGTCCACAGCACCCTGCGGTAGGTCGCTGTCGCTGCTCGGGCTGCTATCGCGACCGCAGCTCGCTGGCGGGCCCGCTGGAGATGGGGGAGGCCGGATGGGCGGGCACGGGAAGGGGAGCGGGGGCGGGGGCGGAGCCGCGGGGACCGGGGGCGGAGCCTCGGACGGGGGGCGGAGCCGCGGGGGCCGGGTGCCGCGCGCGGTCGCGGCGGCGGTTGCCGGGCGACGGGCGGCCTCCGCGCGGCCTCTGCGCGGCCTCCGCGCGGCCCAGCGCCCCCGGGCCAGCCCGGCCTGCAGGTAGGAACCGGCCTCCCCCCGCCGCCGGCCTCCCCCCGCCGCCGGCCTCGTCAGGCCCGTGGGGAGGGATCGTGCTTCTCGTCCGTGGGAGGGAGGGGGTAGTGGGGGTGGCAGCATGGAGGTGGCTTTGTGTGCGTGGGAACTGGCGTAAGGGGCGATTTTCCCTTCGTTACCCAATATTTGCACACGTAAATATTTAAGGGCCTGTAACAAAGGCCTTTGTGGTGACCACGTTGACTGGTATGGTACACGTCTAATGCATACCAGGGCTTGAAGACCGCAAGATTGTGTGTTGCTCTAGCAAGACCTACCTGGAGGTGGAAGCACCTGAAGGTCTCTGTTTATGTTGATGTTGATAATGAAACTGGTAGGCTTAACAGTGTGTTTAAATTTTACACTTTGGTAGAGCTCTGAGGAGAAAAATGCTGATGAATAAATAGTCCTGGGCACTTGCAAGTTGTGGAAGCATCCCTGGGTATTTCACATTGAGAGAACATGGCACCTCCATAGCATCTCCTCAGCTTCTCTTGAATGACTGAAGAGATTCACCAGTGCCGGGTTTATAGACTTTAAGCTTTGTTCAGCTTCTTGCAGGAAGAGCTCAAGTATGGTCCCTCTCCTATTTATGGCCCCTTTGTGGTATGGAGAATGGTTTGGGGATGGACCTACTATCAGCAAGAGACTCACGATACATATCCATGGTTTTTGGCAGACAGTAATTAGTTGATTGGATATCTTAAGCTCTCCCTTTGGCCTTCTTGTGAGGCCTGTGCTATCCTGGCTCTACACCCATCTTCTACAGTCATTGCTTCCTGATATAAATGTTCCTGCTCACCTATTATTTTCCATTCTGAGAGCTTTTACAAGGCAAAATTTTCTGATGAGTGATACAGTGAAAATGTATTAAATGTTGACTTCAGCCTTTTACCCCTTGCTAGCCTGATGGCGATGTTTTCTCTAACACAGATTCAACTTACTCCTACAGCCTGGGAAATGACTGTTGAGTAAATAATTGTTTAGTAAATAACTTTTTTTTGCAGATATTTAGATTCTTCTGTACCAAATCCTTCACCTTCTCATGATCTTGGGAAACTTTTCAGTTACACTTTCATTAAGCTCTTCTAGCTGTACTGCTTCATGTCCTATTACACTTTTAAGACCTATTGAGCATGGACTTCTGCTGCTACAGCCAATAAAGTACTCTTTTATTATTAATTGTGGAATGCTTATAGTCTCTGGGTTTGTTTTGTTTTTTTTTCTCTTGAAGATTGTGTTCTTACTGTTGTTTTAGCAGGATATGGAGCAATCAAACAAGAAATTGCCTTATGAGCATCTGCGTCATTCAGGATAAATGGAGATGAATGGCTGTGACTAGTAAATGAAAATCTCTGTAGGAGAGGGATGGGAAACAAAAGACGCAGAACAGCAGTGGCATTGGAAGAAAAGGTAAAATAATTTCAAATGTACAAAAAACTGAAAATGTTTCAGAACTTTTTTTTATATTACTCTCCCATTTCATTTTATTTCTCTGCTTTGTGTTACTTTGTCTGATTTGAATTTGCCTGAAAGAACTTGGATTAAAAATGCAACATTCAGGCATCTCAGATCTCAGAGCTGCTGTCATTAACAGGTTTTGTTGAGGGGGGTGGTGGTGGTGGTGTTTTTTTTTTTTTTTCTGGCCTTTGTGTTCTCTCTCTTGGCTTTAACACTGAGAATTACTACATTCCTGTAGGTTTGATGTCTCAAGAGATTGATATGTAGATACATCCATGTATGGGCAGTTCAATTTGTTAGTTTAATCGTATGCTACTGTCAGCAGAAGAGAGAACAGGCTCTGCCCATGGCCTGGGATGCCATCCGCCTGTTCTTACAAAACTCGAGGGACCTGATCCTGTATAAAAGGATTCAGATTCAATGTGAGACCAGATGTAAGTTTAGCACTGGACTGGAGTGATGTTACTATTTATTATGATGGTGATGCATGTGCTTATCTAACTGAAACTCCTTAGGGGACATAGTTAAAGAAACCACATTTATTCTTGAAGTTTGAAGTAATATAAAATTCAGTGCTGGAAAATAGTAACTTTATGTAATATACCATAAATTTGGGATTGCTATATTTGTCACTAATGGGAATGGCTTAATATTTATTCGGGAGGAATTATGAGGAGGTTATTTTTTAAATCAGAAAATTCATGAGCTTTTCACAGAAATTAATTTGGGTACATCTGCATAATTTTAATTTACTAGTAAAATGGTTAGTGTTTTTATACCTTCTGTAGATTCATATGTTGGCTTGAAAAACAGTTGGGAGCAAAACCTATTTTATATCAGTAGGGCCACAAGTACTTGCTATAATACAAATCAGAAAACCAGATTTGCCATGGCAGATGTAATAAAGGCCAATGTATCTGTATTAAAAGGAAAAGATTGTGGACCCCGGCCAGTTCAGAGGAGCATTATCTGATTTTTAAATTAAAAAAAAAAAAAGATTTCAGAAAGCATTCATTCCTTTGATTGTAGTGTCTCACATCAGGAAGCAGTATTTGAAGTATAGCATAACGCTATCTGTTTATCTTACATTTTTTGCATCTTGAGTTTTAATTTAATTTTTTAGAGTTGAGTTCTAATACTACTTTGGGGTTGGTTTTTTTTGTTAACGTTACTAGTATAAGTAGTGCTTAGGTATGTTTTTGTTTTATGTTAATAGAGTATCCACCCAAGTTCAAAGTGATGAACATAGGGGAAAGGAACATATGTAGAATGAAGGGCTTATTGCTACTTGGGAAAGAGCATTAAGCTACTGTCGTAGTTCTCTGAAAATATCGTCTTGTAGCTAGTCAAAAAGACAAACGGTGTTAAAACTTCTAAGAAGAGGAATTGAAAACAGCATAAATTCATGTACTGTCTCTGTGGCCATATCTTGAATCTTATGTGCAGTTCTGATCATCCTGGAGGGTAAGTGGCAGAACCGAAATTGTTTCCAAGAAATACAACAAAGATGAGAAATGGAAAACAGACAAAATGAATGAGACTTTTCAGCTAGAACAGGAGATGGAAAAGGAGATGATGTAAAAGAAAGCTATAAATTAATGAATGGTATGGACAGGTGAATGAATCCTCCATAATTCTACCTAACTGCTTTCACCTCATTTATAATTTTAGCCTCCGCAACAACCTATGCCAGTGTCTTCCACAATTTAAGCAAATACGATGCAAAAATGCACTTTCTGCTTTTGAAAAACTGCTTCCTGATAATATTCCTGTAGTTTCTTTACTTGTTGGATGACTATTTGTCAATATGACAAATTTGAAAATATGGTGCTGAGTTACATTTCCTCTTTGAGCTTGGAGAGTATGGATAAGTGCCCATGACATGAAGAGGGGTTTGCGTGCCCTAAAACTTGTCTTATTTTCCTAACTATATCTGTTGATCTTTTAAAAAGATATTGACTCTGCAAAACCTTGCCTTGTTTATGTCCTTCCTTGGTATGTCCAGTAACATGCCTAGCATCTGCAATTTAAGTAATTGCTGAATTAGGCCTTTTGAATGCAGGAGGGTAAATGAGTGACCTAGCTTTAGAAAAAATAATTGTTTGGGTTATTGTCCTTTGAAGGTTAACAGAATATCCAGTAGATATTATGATAGCCTGTGGAGTGTTAAACATGAGATCAAATCTTAATTCAGCCTGGCAGGATGCACTTACCTGTACATTCCATCTTCTGAAATAAGAATAGGATGTTGGAGGTAAGGCTCAAAAAGAAGGATATTAAGCATTTTCTGATAAAAGACTTCATTAAGCTAGTGCTGTGGTTTAAATTAATTTCTGTACCTTGGGAATAGTTGAAAAGAATAACATTATAGTTGAATACTTTTTATTTTAACAAATCTGAAACTGTAATGTTAGAATTGCCTAAACTGATTATTTTCCCCAATCTTCTGCTCCAGTGACACCTACATTTAAGGCAGGATCTGTGTGTGCGACAAGCACAGATATCTTGGTTCCTGTGTATGTACCTTGGCATTAGCTATCCATGACAGGACCCCTACATAAGGACAGGAGGGTTTTAAATAGAGCAGCCTTATTTCTCCCTTATTTAATGTATGGACACTGTTGGATAAAAACAGGTGGCCATGGAGAGCCAAATGCAGCTTCCTGATGCCTGGCTACCTTGCTAAAGTTAAAATGGTGAGGGACTTACTCTTATCTCCTCCGCTAACTGAAATGATCATAAGATCATTTGGCAACCTTCTGGCAGTGAAGGCATAGGCACCTTGGAGCTCTGTTTTTCCATAACCCGTTCTTCACCAGCTACCCCCACATCCTACCCCCTGCTGTGCTTTTCTTAGGCTGATTGTGGGGAGGAGTGGGGACAGAGAGCAGAAGAGCCTCTTGAGACATTTTCTTGCAGCAGGAAGTTCACCTATGTAAGAAAAAAAAATCTCAATCTGTAGCATCTTGCAATTTCAGTTAAGGATTTAGATAATCCACGCTCATTCATAGTCACTGTCTGTAGACTTGCACTGCAGAGAGTATCAATGAATGTTTGTAGCCAGACAGAAGTTGCCACTGATCCCCTCCCACCATAGGACTCTCAAAACCAAAACCAATTGATTGGACTTTGGTTTATTGTTTCTTTGACACATAATAGCACATATAATAGAGAGCGATCTGCTTTTTATCCTCCTATCAGGACAACATTTGACAAGCTAGCTCCAGAATGATTTAATTTAGAGGCATTTCTAGCATACATGATAAAAAATTTTTCATCACCTTACAACCTCCTCAGCAGGATCTGGGAAAGTATTATATATCCTGCTTTTTTAATACATGCAATTTGTAGATATATAAAGGAGAAATGGGTAGCATTTAAATGCATTGCCTTTTTATTTATTACTGCTATGTTTTTTAGGAATATGAAACACCTTTTATCTCAAGGGTGTTGGCTCAAACCTAGTCTGGGTTTGTAGTGTGCATTTTCTTCTCTGGGATTGCTGCTGTTTTGGATGACGGCACAGTCTGAACTCAACTCTGTGCACGGGGTTAATACAACGTGCATGAAACTCCCAAGAACTTTCCCCAAGGACTGCGTGGGACATAGATCCTGAGGCCTACCTATCATGATCATCGCAACTATAGAGCAGGATTTGCATGTAATATCAAAGGACCATCAGGCACTCTTACAGCTTGTAAAACTATAAATATAAGGAAGGTAAACAATGAGGCAAATCAGTACACTTGCTTTATGTGCAAATTTGGGTGCTTGAACCAAGGCCTCAAGTTGGCTGAATGGTTAAACAAAACCATTGTTGTAAGCATTCAAGTCATACAATATCATTGAAGTCAGTGAGTTTTTAATTATGTTAAATGGGATATTGATATCTTGATATTTCAGCATTCTCATAAAAGCTTTTTTCTTTAGTGGGGCACACAAGTGGAGTATTTAAGAATGCTCTTTATAGTGTTTACATGATCCCTTGATACTAAAGTAGCATTACTGAAGTAGTTGTTACTTCTTTCTGCTTAACAAAAACAGTAGATTAAAACAAGATTGTTTAGTCATATACAGAAAAGAAAGATTCCCATTAATATCAGGTCAGATGTTTTATTTTTCAACTTTTTAAAAGTTGTACCTGCTAAAATAGAGTGGTGTGTTGCAGGATGCTTTATATTGCATAAATGTAGCAGGAACTGTTTTTGCCATTAGGGGTGGATTATTGTAACACTAGTTTCCTGATGACTTCATAGTAAATTCCAGCTGCCCGAACAGTTATTTTCCAGAAGAGGTTATCTGTAGTGCACTTGCACAAAATTACACTTAAAAGGGCACTCATAGTTCCCTTGGGACATCTAAACCAAACCTTTTGTCAAATCCTTAGTAAACACAGAATTCTTTATTTTCATTCCATGGCAGTGGTAACAGTATGGGCACTACTGTAATTTGTGATTCTGGATTAAACAAATAAAAATTACATTATGCAGGGCAAAAGAAATGGAAGTCTGCAGTGCACGCTTCCTGTCATGAAGGGACAGATAACACAATGCTTCTCAAATGTTTTTTTTCTAGAGAATTTTTAGGCTGGTGACATAAAGATAAGGGCGTACAGATTGCAGTACCCTACCTAAAATGACACTCCTCCTTGTCCGGTGGAGCTTTTTAAAGGCATAGGTAGCCACAGAGCAGAAGAGGATGCTGGTTGAGAACCTGGCCTAAGGGAGCAGAGATTCATTTTTGTATGGGATGTTAATATGTAGAGGTATATGTCTTTCCTAGAGTAAATCTGGATTGATTACTGTTGTTTGGGTTTTTTTGTTTTTAAATGGCAGCCTAATTGCTTGAACAAGCTCTTTAAGTAATGTCTTGAAGACTGTATTAGAAATTATCATGCCTAGTCACACAATTCAAAGGGTTTTTCCCAGACTTAAGAAGCCATAATTAATATGGAGTCAAACGTTTCTGGCAATTTCTGTATTTGAAATGTGTATTAATATATATTTAATGAAGAATACACGATCCTATCATTGACTCTTCGATAAATCTTGTAGCAGGAAAATCAAATCTTGGAGTTTTACCAGTTTGTCGGACCCTGAGAACATCAAATAACTATCCTCTGCCAATTTCTTTCTAGCAAATTACAGTATTCTGCAGGGATTTCAAATAACATGTTGTTCCAAGGATCATTTAATTTTAATAATGATCTTTATTAGCTGTATTACTCTATATAAGTTGAAAATGTCATGCAGTTTTTAATGAACTTTCACAACATGTCTGTGAATTGAATAGCTTACCATCATCACGCTTGCTTTGGGAAGGAGAGTGGCAGCAGTGGGGAAAGTTGGCAGATTGACTGTTCATAGAATTCAAGATCTTCCGTCTCACTGCTCTGGTCATTGATTTCTCCTGCACTCACTGATTATCTGCTTCTAGTTATCCACACGTGTAAGAGCCTGCCAAGTCAAGACCTATGATGCAAATCCTGCAAAAACTAGTTCATTGATTTCTTTTATTCTTCTCAGTGTTCACATGCAGGACAAAACCCCTTTTTTTTCCAGCCATTTTTTCTTTCCCTGACACTCTCATCTACTTACGGGGGTTGCTTTGCTCTCCCGTTGAATTCATTGAAGGTTTGTGTTAGGTGCAGTGAGCTTCCATCCGTGTCGGTCCCACAAAGTCTTGCAGGAATGATCTGCATTACCATTTAGCATATAGATCCAACATATATCCAATGCGACCATCTTCTCTGTGGAGTAATCTTCAGGTTCGTGACTTCTCAGACCTCTTTAATGACAATGAAGTCTTTCCAGTCCCTGTCAACTGTCCCACTGAGGCTAACACTAGTTTGGGTCAGTGATTGCTTGTCATGTGCATTTGACAGAGCTATAGATTTCTCATTTTCTTTTTAGCATTTTAAATGAGTGGGTGAGGTGGCTTTACTGGAATGATTTTGTCTCAGAAAGTCAGGTGGACCTGATGAAAATGAGTGATCTGACTTCTGTATCTGTAGGAGGACAAGTGTTGTGCCAGGCCCCCTTCTCGCTCCTATACAGTGCTGGAGATTTCAGAGGTTTATGGATTCTCACGTGAGATTGGTACCTCACCACTAGGATTCCTGCGCTCTTAGCTTTTCTATATTCCTCATTGTGAGGATGTTATTGTGATCCATGTTCAGGAAGAAGACTCTTTCTTCTCTGGAGAAAGTTTTGAAGTGATGGAAGCACATAAAAAAATTAGTTTGTTTGCTGACAATAACTCAGTTTGATCCCAGACAATTTGTAATGAAAATACTTTCCTTCTCACTAATCCAATGTTACAATAATTACAAGCAGCAGATCAATAGCGGGAAGTATAGAATTGGAAGTGTTACTTCAGATATTAAGGCACAAATTGATCTTCCTGTCAAACCTTAAGTAAGTGCTGTGTCAACACATATTTTAAAGATTGGAGGACATTCTGAAATGTGATAGTGATGGACTGAAGAAAGGAAAACAATAATTCGTTCTATGCAAGTGTATTAACTCTTTACAGCCTGAATCTACACAATCCTGCTATTATCTTACGTTTTGCACTCGCACGTTACATCAGGGATTTCTGACTATTGCTCCACTTGGCTCCGATAACATATGGGATTATCTCTGGATAATAACCGTCCTTGCTTGGATTAGAAGGAACCACCAGTATTTGCACACAATCCAACACAAGTCTTGTGCAACTGTGAAAGTATTCCAGCATTTATATGGCAGATATTCTAGTCCAAGTCAGTTATTGACCAAAATAATTCTTTCTTAGGCAAATAAAGACAACATCAGAAGACCTTCATATCACATAAGATTCTCGAATTTCCTTGGACAACTGGTAACTGTTGCAACTCAGTGTACTATCTAAATCATACTGACCTGCTCTAAAGAAAGCAGAGGAAAAAAATCTGAGAAATTCTAGAATTCTTTGGAAAAAGAAACAGATAATAGAAATTTGTAGATTTTCTTCCAAAAACTAAGACACATAGCGTTTTTGAGATCACTTTTCCCTCTTAATGGGCAGAAGTATGAAAGTTGTCCTTATACTACTATGGGCATGCTGAGGTTTTAGAAGCTGCAAATGTCACTGTTCAATTCACTTTATGGTGTTTATAAGCTATTAAGAAAGACTGAAAGAAGTAATGTGTCTCTGAAGAATTTGTTCTTGAATATGTTTTTTAAACATTGAACATTGTTGTGGCTCAGATGTAGCACAGTCGAGAAGTCAGCTTCTTCACTAGGAATGCTTACCAGGTACATGCAATGATCTGAGAAAAATAGTTTTTGCTTTCTGTGGGTTTGCCTCTCCCCTGATAAGCGTATGGAAGGAGCACTTAGGAGTGTGAGGTTTTGGTTCCTCTCTTCCTAATGCTAGGAGATCCTGCAGGGAGAGGTTTGGTGGATCATTCGTTTTTTCTTCTTCTTCAGGTAAGGGCTGCTATTTTTTCTGACAATACTGAGTCTTTTGAATTTCCTTTGGTAGTGCAGAGATGAAGACTTTTGACTGGACGTGAGTAGTCAGAGCAAGAAGTCTCTTTGGTGTAAACCTCTCTCACCTGCTAACCGGTCAGTCCTCTCGAGTAGAGATGACTAGCTGAGCAGTCAGAACTTCCATTTTTCCGAACAGAAATCACTCCTGTGTTTAACTGTTTATTAGTATGAGCGGGAAGAAAGGTGGTAATTCTCAGTTCTTGGCCACCACTGAAGCCTTGTCAGCCAGTTATGATTAGCTTGATTATTTAATTACTTTTCCAGCACTAAGAATAACTATTGCTTCACAGTGGAGAACAGAGGAAAACTGCAGGTGTCCCTTCAGCAGAGCAAGAAGGCTTTTCTCTAGTCTAACCTTTTGTTGTTACAGCTATGTTTCCAGCTGTGATATTTCCTTGCTGCCAAGTAGTAGTAAATAGCTGTATAAATCACAGTAATGCTTGTACCATTTGGGTACAGCTGATTGCTTCTTGACTCTGATGAATGTACATACACTTGTTTCATATTTCAAAGTTAATTGTTAATATTTCTGGAAAAGGAATACCTTTGGGAATTGAAGAAGGGACACTTTTTGAAGTGCTTCATCTTCAAACTTTGGATTTCATTCCTCACTTGAAGCATACACAGTTTTGTTTAAATGGTATTTTATTTTCTCCAAGACTCTCTTCAGAACTAGAAGTCAGTTGCCATGGCCTGCCTGACCCAGAGGGCAGTCAGTAACAGTGCAGGTACATTTAATTCAGGACAGCAAATACAGAGTGCTGCTGTCCGTGTTACCTACAGGCAGAGCTCAAAACACTGGAGAGAAGTGGTGACATGTCTTGGTGCTGGCATTTGCAGCCTGGAGCCCAGCAGAGTTTTGTTGAGTGCTGTTCACATTTCTCAAGAGGGGATGGGGAGGTAGGTGGCCCATGTGGATGGGAAGTTCATTGCTGTCAGAGAAGGGTGAGTGGAGTGGTGAGAAGACTGGAAAGGACTAGTGTCCTGAGTTGTTTGTTCTTGACTACTTCTTTGTACAGAGCCATAGGCATGCCTGGCTTTTTGTATAACTGTAAATGATAGTTTGCTGTAGAAGCTTACACTCAAAGCTGAATGAGATGTGGGACTAGGATAGCTATTGAGGTTGAAGAAAAGAAGAATATATATTACGTGATGCATTGCTTTGGGTTCTTTCTGATTAGAGAAACCTGTATTTCCATAGGCACTTGCTGACTTGCAATGGGACTCAAAACAGATTTTGCTAAAGGGAAAATAATAAATACCGGGGAAAAAATTCAGACCACTTGTTATCCTTTTGTTCAAAGCATATTGAGATGGACCTGAAGTGGAATCCTGGCAGAGTTTCTCGTCCGGCCTCAGCTGCAGTCCGGGTGACTGATTTGAGTTGGCGAGGCAACCTAAATCCCAGTCCGCTGATTAAAGATGACAGAGAGCTGCTTATCGATGAATACCTTTCCCCCAGGAAACTGGTGAGTAGACATCCAACTTTTTAATGAAGTAAAAGAGGCAAACTGGCATATACAGAGAGCTGTATTAACTTAACCTTCCACCTGCTCTTGTGATGATTGCAGGTTGTTGCATATCTGACAGTTAGACTTCTGCATAAAGTAGATTCTGTCTTACGGATATTTATCAAATGTTTGTCCTCCTCTCACCTTGTTTCATATAAAAAATATTCCCAGCATGAATGCTGCTGTCTTTATTGCCAGCCTTCTTGAAGCAGCATGAAGAAAAGTATGGGTAGCATAATTATAATTTAAACAGATCCCATTAATGCCATCTGAAGTACCTTGAATCTTAGCATTAGAAAAAGCTTTTTACATTAAGCTTGTTCTAGAGATTGGAAATGTAACTTTAAAAGCACAACTTTTTTCTGAATTAGTGAAATCCTCTGTCCTGCTAAGAAGCCAATTAAAATATTCTGCAAGTGCTATAAGTACTTTCTATGTATATCAAAGTTTGTGAAATTTCAAAGCACATTTGAAAGCCATGTTCCTTTTTGACCAGGGGAAATGATTTTGGCATGCAGCCTGTTGAAAGAGAGTAACATGCTGAAATGAAGGAACACTTGGTTGCATTTTGTGCTGTATTTGCTCAGGACTAGTTAAGGGTGAAATCCTTTGGGACGTGTAGGAGCTGAGAAAATAACCTCACTTATCCCTGCTAAAGGAAGGGAGAGCTGAGAGCAGAAGTTAAGGGGAGAAGCTGCAGCTTTCTGTGTTGCAGAGCTGGATAGAAATTAGTGAAAGACAGATGGGGCCAAGGCTGTGGTTTGGATGCTCCCAGTGGGCAGGGCGGTGATTGCGGTGTCCATAATCCTCTGTGCATCCACTGCACTGGTAGAGAGACACTAGCTTCTGCAGGGGGCATATTCCAGCTGCAGGTTTACAGCACTCCCTTACTATATACCTGTCACAATTTTGACTGTGCACTGTAGATCAGACAGCAAGTTGTTCTCAGAACTACCCTTCTCTTAGTAGCTAGGTCTCTTAATGTTTATAAAATGTTTGGAGATGCAAAAATCGCTTTCTGCAGAGTGTATATTTTAAGCTTTCTGGAGAAAAATTGATATATGATCTTATGATCTATGCCACTCACTTTCCTTTGGCTCATGTGAACCTCTGACAACTTCTTGGTCTTTTTTTAAAATCTGGCATAGAGTTTGACCAGTCTAATGTGTTTGTGGCCTACAATACCCTGCATAAATCCAATGGGAAGCTCTCAGATTAGTCTGTTTTCTTAGGGCATGAACCAAAGCCCATTAGAGTAACCAAAACAGCTGCCCTCTGACTTCAATAAACTCTGAATGAAACCCTTAGGAAGTTATTTTGTTAGCATGAAATTCTTCTCTTTCTGAAGCTCTGCTGCTCTTAGTTCACAGCAAATTATAAGCAGAAAAGTGTATGTAAGGCAATGTTACCCACATTCCATTAAGTTGCAGTTCATTATTTTGTAATATATTTTTAAATACAGATCAGAAGTTAAATTCTCCCACAATTCTAGGCTATTTTTAAAAATGGGAAAAACCCCTTTATTATTCATATGTAGCCTCTTGAACTTAATCGAGTCTTGCCTCTTTAAGATTATGTGTATTAACATTTGTAAGGAATTCCATTTCAAAGACTCTTTTAAATGGATGCATACTGTCCTACTAATTTTTCTGGACACAGTTACTTCCTGGCCCTGGAACCCGACATTTGTGTTGGCATAGCTGGGATACTTCCTGCTCAGAGGAAAAATTATATGACATTGTCAAGGAAACATTAACAATGTTTATAGCTGGTTTTAATAACATATCCAATCTATCTATTCTTTGACCTTTATGTTGATCAAGTGGAAACCACTGCTTCCATAAATTTACTTCCTCTGGATTTGCAAATGTAAAAATAGAGACACTGTTCAAATGTTTAATCCAAAACAAGTTTTCACATGCATTTTTTTTAAGGAACCACATGCCATTGATAACCAAATGGTTTGAAAGGTTGTTGTGCTTAAATCAATACACTTGC
Source organism: Theristicus caerulescens (assembly GCA_020745775.1). Lineage (NCBI taxonomy): Eukaryota > Metazoa > Chordata > Aves > Pelecaniformes > Threskiornithidae > Theristicus > Theristicus caerulescens. Next base: position 20,807,109 of record CM036564.1, on the reverse strand, counting down.
AATATCTTCTTGATTGTCTTTTAGTTGTGAATATTTTAGGAGTTATTGATTGTATTAGCTGAAGTACTCTGAGAAGGATACTAATAGATTTTTAAAATACATACTCGTTAAAGTAAAATTACTTTACATTCAAATAAGGACATAGGCCCCGGTTCTGCAGTGTTGTGTAGGCAGATTTCTGGACGCTTGATGGAGGTTCCAGAGGAAGGTTTTTGTTCTGAGATATATACTCAGCTTTACTCCTTGCCCTTGCAATGATCTCTCTTGCACCAGTTCAGTTTGAGCTCGGGGAGGCTGGAAGGTCTAGCTGTGCAGAATCTGTGAAGATTTGGTGCCTTGAATTGCAGCCTGTGGCCTTGTCTCTACCTGCACATTTTACTCATTTTGTCCTTTTTACAGGGGGATAGCAATCTATTTAATAGTGAAAACGTTAGCAGTCCTTATTATTAAGGACTCTCTAAAAGGCGTGATACTTGTATTCCTTCACTTTTTTTCCAGTTGCCGAGTTGTTTTCCTCCAAAGAGAGGAAAGTTTGGCTTAAACGGGTTCTTCTTTTCTTTTTTTTTCTTTCCTTTTTGCCTTCTTGGACCCCATAGCACATGACAACTTCTACAAAACCGTTGGTCCCTTGCCCATTCTCTTCCTGTCCATAGTGGATTCTCACCTCAACTCACTTAAATCTTATGCTCACTCACTACAGGGTTTGTGGTCTTCTGTGGCCTCATTTCAGCATAATGTTCCCCTTAAAATCCTGTGTGATTCCATATCCCCGTTATGTTAATCACATCTTCTGTAGGTTGTGCTTGCTGCCATCTCTCTTGCTGCGATATCATCTAATGCCCTTTTATATTTTAATACTCTTCATCTAAGCTACAGGTCAAAAGCTTTTAATGCAAGGGTTGGTATCATTAGATGTTCTTTTTATTCTTTCTGCTAGCATCAATGTCAATTTTCTGTTGTACTGTTTAATCTTCATCTATATGAATAGGCGTTCTTGCTTTTCTATTTGTACTTGTCCTATTAAAATTTCCAGCTCCCTGCGCTGCCTGTACTTGTGTTGTAGTTACGTGGTGTTGTTGGCTGTTGTAAAATACCAGAGTGAGCAAATTCCCCATTCTGCCTTTGTTCTGAAAACTGGCTGTTAATGGGCAATACATTGCAATTAATTTTTAACTTTATTAGGACTGTGGCACAGATTTCTCATTAAGTGTGGAGGAACTGAAATTAAGCACTCCACCTGTCTTGAATAAGATTTTTATTTTGTTCTATTAACCCCCATTCCTTCCCCATCATTTGCAAAGGATCTTTTCCTGACCTCCACAAAAAGCATTCCACTTCTCAGAATAAACTCATTTTACAAGGTCAAATGTCTTCCAGATATTGTCACGTTATCAAAACTAATAACATTTGTGCGTGATCTTTAGAGAAGAAAGGAAGTAGTATTCTTATTTCGCTATTTATTGATCCTGCTCCAATTAATCATGTTTTCTAAACTTAGGAACACGTGTTCGGAAGTGGTGTTTAGTTTTGTTGCTCAGGAGGTTAGGGTGTATTTCATATGGTATGCACTCATCCTCATGGGGAGGAGAAAATCCTGGAGGGTCCTGGAACAACAGATTGGATTCTTGCTGAAATGACTCAATCGTTTCCTTTTTTCCTTGGCAGAAAGTTTTCCTCTCAGTTGTAAGCTAAATGGATTTGAGAAAAAAACCTGGAGATCAAGGAAGCAAGTGCAAAATCTTGATAAATTAAGTGTACTCAAGGAGATGGAAGTAACTGACTGTATTTGGATCTGCTGAATCCTTCATTAGAATTGTATAATAATTTAAAAAATAATAATTTAAAAAAAAAAAAGTTTAAAGGGACCTCTGGAGGTCTTCCAGTTCGATCTTCTGCTCAAAGCACAGCTAGTTTCAAAGTTAGATCAGATTGCTCAAGGTAACAGATAGTAGTAAACATAATACTGTGAACAGGAAAAAAATTACAAAGCCTCATTTAGTTTCAGAGCTTTCCTTTTATGTGTTCTTATCCTAACACTAATGCCTTTACTACAGTGAAGGCTTGTAGTTGTTATATTAGTGCTCATCTTGCTGCTTAGGCATCTGATGTTTTACATTCAAATTGTTACATCAGGAATCTTTGTATTTATATGCATACATGCACATATGCATACCTTTATATGAAAAGAACAGATTTTCATTTGCATACAGTCACAGCTGCTTAACTAACATAAAATGGCAGATTACAGTCTTGAGTTTTGCACGTTCAGTGACACAACATTGAGAAATGATTGTAGCTACTTATTATGTACCTAATTGCTAGATAGGAAAAAGAATTAATGACTTTTTTTATGTCTATGTGAGGGAAAGTAAATCCTTAAAACAAATTTTAAAGCAAAAATTGATGAAAGAATATCTACTATCCTGTCCACTCCTGACCTTCTGGTTAATTCAGTGCATAGTTAAAACTGAGCTTGTTTCCTCCTACAGAAATGATACGGGCTATTTCTGGGAGATCAGCAAACCTCCCATATAGTTTCTGGTGCCCCACATGCCCCTTGAAGTTTGCGATAGTTAGGAGATCTCCCAGCAACTTGCAGCATCAGACCCTTAATACAGGTTTAAAAGAGAAGGTGTCAGTACTGTGAATCCCCAGCACAGGTCGGGGGAAGCTGAACCGGAGATGGCAAGACTAGGCAGGGGCCTATCCATGTAGATCCATTGGTGTGACTTGGAGGCTTTGGCACAAGAATAAGAACATTTTTACTAATGCACCCACCACCACTTAAATTTCATTATTATTGCCCTCATCTACACTTTTCATACAAGCCAGGAAGATCTCTCTTTATCACAGATTGAATGCCTAGCTGATCTCTTCATCTGAGCTGAGAGAAGAATGTATTTATACTATATGCAGAAAGTAGTGAAATACAGCTAAATATTGTAATTATGGGCATCTGCAGCATGTAGCCATTTTGAAAGGAAGATTGCATATGGGTCCACAGGGAAGTTCTCTTCCCTCTCATTTTAAATCAAGGGATTTTCAAAACCTTGTTAATGTTCTAGTAATTTTCTTCTTAGAAGAAATATTTTGTCATACTTCTAGCAACATTAATTTTTTTGTGCAGGGAGAGATTATACTTGAGTTGGGAATTTGAAATAAAGTCCCTGCAAAAAGCAATGAACACATGAATGGACATGAATCTAGTATTTGCATACAGGTGTAATATTAAAAGAAAATAAGCGCACCACTCAGGAATTCCTGTCTTAGCCAAATTAACCAGGATCAGCAAAATAAACGCACAGCTGGAAATGCTTCTCTGACAGCTGCACGCAACATGCTCTTCAGCAACATATCTACTTTTCTTAGAGTATGTGAAAAATCTAGGGAAGAGAAATCAGTTGTATACACCAGCTTTAGTTGAACAGATATTATTTGCCAATTAAGGAATTTACAGAGAGCTGCAAGTGGGACTTGAACTGGATTTCCCAGCATCCCCAGGTGACTGTTCTGCCAGTTGGGAAGCTCTGCAAGCACTGAAGTATTTTTCACTTGCAATTTTTTACGGAATACTTGTTGGCTCTTCTTGTCAGTCAGAGGAAAAGCTTTCCAAACTAGTGCATACTCTCCAGTTAGATATTGGCCAGACATTTCGCATGATGGGAATGGTTTGTGAGCCATCATGAAGTTGCCTCTTAAAATACTGGCTAAATTATTTACCAATAGCTTCTGCATGATCTCATGGAAAACAGTTTTACTCCTATTTTGAAGGAGGTGCAAAAATGTAAAGCGAACTTTATCCATCTCTGGTTTACTTATCTTTTACTCATCTTCAAAGAATTGTGCAGTGCTTTACCATGAAAATTTATCCTTTCAAATAAAAAAATTTAGGGTGGAGTACAAAGCTTGCTGCCCAGGATCAAGCTGTCAGGCCACCTTCTTGAACATCATGTGCCAGAAAGATTTTGATGTTTGATTCTTCAGAAAACATCCTCCTTCTCTATCTAACTCATACCTGCCTCTACCTGGCAGTAGATGGGTGGCAAGCAGAATCCTCTCTGGACACCAACAATCAGCCTGGAATTAGAGTTAGTTTTTTCAAGGTATCTTTTTGATGTAAAATAACTCTGAGTATATCCAACTCTTTCCCTAGAACAGATCCTTGGTCCATTTTTGTCTGCTCTATGTTGAGGCTGAGCAGCTGTAAACAGCCAAAGAAATCTCTAGATGGCACAGCGCCTTCATGTCTGCAAGCATTCCTGGGGCACAGGTGGAGAGACAGCCCTTTGAGCTGCGAGCAGGCACTCATTACCTGAAGCCACAGTGGGACACCTCTGAATTAGGGCAGGAGCCTGTCCTAGACCTGGCATGGCCCTAGGAATGAAGAGATGCAGAACACCTTAGCGTTACTTCTACCTGCATGGTGCCAGACATCTCTCTGTCCAAGCTGATGATCCCTTCAGTGTGTTTGGCCATGACTTTTTTTTTCTTTTGTTAACCAATAGCAGCAAAATTCTTCCTAAATATCCCTCCTTTCAAATTTTGATGAAGGTTCCTGGGCTTTGAAATTAAAAAACAACATAAAAGGGAGATCCTGCTAAATACGTGTCATCTTTATTTTAAATGTTTCCACGTCCTTCCCTAAAGCTCCCCCATTCCTGGTGCCAGAATTTTAGCTGTGACACATGAGACACATCACATTTCCAGATGCACCAGTATGCCAAGAAAGGTGTCTGGGGAGTAGGAGTGTCCTAACTATCTTCCACAGGAACTGTTCACCACGTAACCTTATCTTGAACTGCCTTCCTGGCCTTTTGCTTGCTAACTAGCCTGCAGTCAACACCTGGAGTCTCTGTGCTTCTAGTGCCTTTAAATGAGCTCATATCCTCAACCTGAGAGCATTTCTTGATTCCTTCATGTAGTACGATTGCTTTTGCATCCCACCGCCAATCAGTTCCAAACTCTCCAAGCATCTCCTCGGCATCAGCAGATGGAAGGACAGCAATTTTCACAGAGACTCTTAGAAAAGCAGAACAGGGAAGTGGGGACCGAGAACACATGGAGTCTGTCGCATCTGGTTAGCACATGCTTCAAGGCAGCTAACTATAGTTCAAAGAGCTGGTAATGGCAGCCAATAACCCTTTCCAGCACTGGAGCCACAGCTCTGCCTGTTGCAGTACAAAATATGGATGCGCTAAGCAGCTCATCCCTCAGACAGGGGAAAAAGTACAAATGGTGGATCTGGAAGAGGAAAAAGAGGGCAAAGAAGCACACTGGTAATCCCTGGTATGAGGAAAAGGAATAGGGAACCCTAGAAGAGGAGAGAATATAACTCTCTGCAGCTTTTATGTTTGGATTTTGAAAGAGGAGAACAAGGAGCAGAACTGTGAAAGGAAGCTGTCTAGAATACAGCAGGGGGAAGGACAGCGTGCAGGGAACTTGCAGACAGCAAAGGAGAAAGGCAAAGGCTCCTTGTGGTGCCAGGACCTTCTGCTACTCTATTGACAAAGTGTATGACCCTAAGCTTGTTACTTGTTCTGAGACTTCTTCCAATTCTGTCTTGTAATGATGTAGGCTCTTAAGACTACTTTGATGGGGAGGGGGGAGGTATTTTTCAGAACAATCTTCCTTTAATGACAATAAGCTTGTGTCCAAGTCCAGCAATGCAAGTGTGTGGTTGTGTGCCAGGACATCAGCTAGCTCTCATTTCGCACGTACTCTTGTGCTATATGACAGACAGTGTCATCTGCTGAAACGGATTACTGCAAAATGTGTCTTGCAGTGAGGAATCTTGTGTTTACTTGCGGGGAGAAAGCGGTCTGTAGTTGGTAAGCTTGCCTTTGTTGCAGGAGCAAAACCATTTTTGTGGTGGCTGCATCTGGGGATAGAAAGTAAATTTCTGGATGCCATTGGGGACTCCCAAGTTTTCACCTTAGACCTTTGTTTCTCATACTCTAGTGGGGAGGCAAGAAAGTCTAGAAGCTTTCTTAGGCTTAGCCTGCTTAAAATAACAGTTTAAAAAAATAAGATTAAAAATAATTTTAAACACAATGTTTTAAAGACATTTCAAAAGTAGTTGAAGATTTTGGATAATTCTGTTTCTTAGGAGTTCAAGTCAAGACCTTACAAAGGGAGCCAGTTTTTCAAGGAGGGATGCTCAGCATTTTCAGGAAACCATGCCCTTTTAAACTGTCATGTCAGTTACACTCGGACTGTGTTTGGTCCTTTGTAAGAGGATGTGGAACCATCAGAGTGAATTAAGTTGCAGTCACTTGTGCGCAATACAAATTTTACTTGATGAGCAGGAATGTTGCAACCACCATTTTTCCCTGCAAAATGAACTGGATGTTCTTGTGGTTATTTTTTCTTCCCAAAACTCATGAACAGAGGTGGTCCTACACGTTCCCCTCTAATGAATAATTCCCCGCTTATTAAACAAGCTAAAGAATGTTGTAACTTTTTAATAGTAAGAAAACTTGTCTTCTGTACATGGAGGTTGATGACTGACTTCCTGCCTTCATTGTAAATAGAGGGGCAAAAGGCAGGTGACAATACTTCTTTCAACCCGTGCTGTTGATTGCATCATGGAGGAGGAGACACTGATGCCAGGGTCAGCCATTTCTTTGAAGTGGACTTTTTTAGCCCCACGTCCTAACTCTTTTGACACAGAAAGGTGAAAATTTAGCAGTTGTATCACTATATATAGCATCAACTGTTTCAGGCAGTTATTGTGACACAAAAGCCTTGTTTCTCATCTCTCAAGGAGTGTTTCAGACCCCTCCATGAACCACTAACCCATCAGGAAGAAAGGATATAGTTCCCTCCTGGTCTGTTTTATTGAATTCATGCATGGAAGGATCCACTAAGCAACCAAAGCTGATGGAAAGCAGGTGGTGGGACATGTAGCCTGGATGAGGGAAGCTGGGGAGAGAGGAGCTGGGTCATAGCAGGAAGGAACAGGGGATGAGAGCAGTGGTAACTGAGATTGCTCCAGCTGCTTGTAGAATTGCAGCCTGGTGTCTTAGGACTTCACAGTCTTGCTGTAGTTTCCCCTGACTGTTCTAGAGCTTCCCTCTCTCCTCTGCTTATAGCTTCCGCTTGTTTCTGTCCTCCTGCTTACCTCTGCCAAGGCAAAATCTACATGTATGTATCAACACAGACTTCAGGATATTAGGAAAGATCCTGCATTCACGCACACACCCTTGCTTAATGCAGTGGTTGATCCTATTACTAAGATTTTGCAAAAACAACGAAAGATTTTGGAGGCTTCTATTTGCATTGCCTAGATCTTTTCAAAGGAATTTGTAATTCTTGTAACTACTGTTGTCTTCTTTCAGAAAAGTGAGCTGCTTCAGCTAAAATCATGTTTCCTTTTCATAGTTTTGGGTTAAAAGGCTAAACAGTGTGTTTTGTTGAGTTTTACTAGCTAGTGCCTTTTTGATTACAGGTGACACTTAAGTGTAACACTTCCTATCGGCTGAGGATTAGTACAAGACTTATGCAAATCTTAAAGCATGGACATACTGTTTAAATGAAGTTAATTGGCGTGTGGGTCTGTTGATTTGGCATGTTGATTTGTAGCTTGAATGTAATCCTCAGCCTTGACTTTAAGCAATGTAGAAGTTATGTGAGACTAGAATAATTCAGAGCTATGAGGAAGAAAGATCTTTGAATACTAAATTTATTTCAATATGCTTGCACATCTAACCATTTTGACCTGGAGTATATGTTGACAAACCACTGATTGAAAGCCTTTCTACACCTTTTTGCTCCTGTGTCATCTGGTTTATTGCATGAGAGTACACATATATCTCTGCTTATCTTTACAGAAAGTTTTGACAGGGGTAGATGATCTGCAGCAAGTGAAGGCCCTAGAGATGCGAGTAGATACAAGAGAGAACAGCTTGGGAAACTTTGGTAAGAAAACACTTTATCTTGTGCTCACCATCTCAAATTCTCCTTTATCATGTCTTGAAGCAGGACTAGGGACTCGGAGACCAACAGCCAGTGTGAAGTACAGTCCTGTTCAGGAGCTCTTGAAACGTGATCTCCCTGGTACCTCTCACTCCTTGATCTGTTTTCTTCTGTGAGGCTCTAAATAGGACTGAAAACTGTGGCAATGGGATGAGTGACACCACTTCTGTCTAAAGCCAATTAGTTTGAACAAATTCCTTTTAAATGGCATGCCTCTAGGCCCTAAATGAGCACTTACTGATTACCTTGCCCTCTAGAATACTTGGCGCTACTCTAGCAAAACAGTAGCCAAAGTTCAGTTTCTCTCCACTGTAAGATTCCCCTGTGGCTGAGAAATCACTAAGTGGTATCAGGCTGCTCATGCTGCCAGCAGCCTGTCTTTGCATCCTGTACTGCCTCATCTAGATGTGCTGGATAATGTGCTTGAGGAAGGTCCTATAGATACGTCATTTTGATGAGCCCCAAACAGCCCTAATGCTTGTGATTCATTTCCATGTCATCATCACTGCACTGGGGAAGTAAGGAAGTACCAAAGGAATTCCCTCTATAGCAGAGTTAACACTGAGAATATGAAACCTTCCTTTTTTCCCAGTACTGGCAGTCATTTTCTGTCATGTGGATTCCCATCACAACCAAGTCCATCTTCTGCTATGTTGAAGCTGAATAACTACTGCAAATATTTTCTGTGCCAAAAGGAGTCACCTCCCCAAAAGTGGGTGCTGGTATTTTCAGCCAGGCAGTTATTTTCATGTGCAAGTGACTATAATGTAACAGCCGATTAGCTTTAGTGGGTCTTTTGATGTCGGTTTGTCAAGAATGGTTAAGTACAGTGAAGGGGGCTTTTGTCTTGAATTATATAGCTACTTTCTATGGGTTATTCTGTTTATTTCATAAATAGGTCTCTTTCTGATAGGGACTTGATAATTTAAGGTACATTACATCCATTTCTTTCAGAGATCAGAATCTACTCAGTCATGTTTCCTCCAGTTGATAAGAAAATCTCATTATGCCATTTCTACAATGCTTGAAAGTGGTGCTCCCATTCCTATGCCATTTTACATTAGCTGTGACAAGCTAGCAAAATGTTCCGACTTTTTCACTCTGTACTTCCCTTTCCTTTCCATTACCAGAATAAATCTCTTTCTTTCTGCTTCCCATGGTTAGGCTTTTGCAACTTTCACAGAATACAGAGCACTATTCCCATGTTGCAAACAATTTCCATCTTGTGTATGTCCTACCATTTGCACCAAGAGTTGGCCCTTGAGGGCTATAAAAAACAGCAGCTGCAGGTCCCCGCTGCTTTTGAGAATAACAGAACATCAAGACCATCCTGAATTTCCTTCTGTCTTTTTTTTTTTTAAAGTGCATTTCTGAATTTCCTCCCTGTGAAAATCTCTTCGCAAATGTCAGCAGGTGGCTAGGGCAGAAAGTTTGCCACTTAATGCTTCCAGTGATCATCAGTTCCTTGCAGTTCTTTTTCACATGACAGCTGATTTTTAGGCACATGGAGTAATGTGAATGGTGTAAGCAAGGCTGCTGTTGAAGGTGTCGGGCTCATTGCATGCTCCTCGCTGGCTGCCTGCCCCTGAAACTGTGCACTGCTGACCTGGTCTGTAGTCACAGGGGTCTGGATAAATAGCCTGAGGGAAGGAATAGGGTAAGAACCAGACCAGCTACAATGACAGAAGTTCCAGTGCGACAGAACGAAAAGCTTTTCCACCATTAGGACAGTCGAGCAATAGGGGTATCCAGAGAGGTTTGGAGTCTCCATCCTTGGAGGTTTTCAAGACCCAGCTGGGTGAAGCCCTGAGCACCCTGGTCTGATATCACAGAAGACCTGGCTCTGAGCAGAAGGCTGGGCTCGAGGCTTCCAGCTGTCCCCTCCAGCCTAGACCGCTCTGCAATTTGGTGTTTCTGTTTGCATTCCAAACCTGGCTACTTTTAGCTTTCTTTATAACCATATTAAATCACTTAACCTTTCTCTCGCTGTATTCCTCAGTTGCAGAAGGTGGGTAAGAGCATCTTTATCATCAAGGAATATTTGTTTGGATGATCAGTTCGCACTCAGTAAACAGTATTGTTTTAACTGTTTTCATGTGTAAAGATAAAATAGGCTGTGCAAGCTCTTAAATGGCCAGGTAAAAGAGTTGCAAGTTACTAGACTGCATGTAACTCTGGGTCACCTGGAACCTTGCAGCACTCGAATCCCAAATTTACACCACAATTTCCACTTGAGAAACATTTCAATGTTCGCAGCCATACACAGACTGTAACCCAAGCACTGAGGGCTTACATCTCCTTTAGCAAGATTTCCAGAGTGATTTAAAACATGTTGCTTGAGTTTTTCTTATGAGCATTCCACTCTGGGCTGTGCTAAACTTCAAAGCGCCACCCCGCTAACGTTTCCCAGTTTGTCAGGTCAGCCTCTATACAATGGCGTGACATGGTAGGGAGGAACGCTACCTTTCTTAGGGACAGGGTGTGGGTTAAAACACGAAAAGACCAATATTAAAATATTTTCATGTGATCAGTTTTAAAATTAAGGAAAGGCTTCAAGCCAGAGCTTGAATCTGAGTCTTAGTGGGGCTTGGGGTAATTGCTGAAACCTCTAGCTGTTTTCAGTGCACCTTGCTGAGTGACAGGCGAAACACTGAACCACCCTGGCAACTCTTGTATCCAGCTTTGCAGATCTTGGACTTGACTTCTGTGCTCTTCAGCTGCATGTAGGCTTCAGTTCATACTCAAACAGATGGACTATTTCCTTTTCATTAGCTTATCCCTTCGGTTTTGATTGCTGACAGATCTGGGACTGCATTCATGACTGGCTCATAGAAATTCCTGTTGAAAGTAATGGTGGGATAGAGTCATTTAAGACACTACATAGTTCTCTTATTTTTAAGTGATTCTAATAGCTACAAATCAAGTTACCCACAGTGCTGTTCGCTGGTACTTATTGAATTGTTGCCTGCTAGTGGCCAGGCTAAGTTGATTATGTGTCTGGAGACTGCCACTTCCCTTGCACACGTTTTATCAAGGAAAAGCTCTGCTAAAGGTTCAGAAGTAGGCAAGCGTTATTTTTCATGCAGTGTCATTGTCTATCTTTCCTCTTCCTCTATTTGTCGGTATTCCTGATGCGAAGCTGGGAGACATTTGTCAGCAGCCAGCATTGCAGCGGCAAGTCCTTGCATGGTCAGGAAGCCAGTGCAGAGGCTGGACGTGTGAGTCTGGTGTGCACGTCCCTGCCCACATTGGTCTTGGTTTAGCTGGTTCTGACAAGCCTCGCTGAGAAGGTGCCACAGCACCCACTGCAGCAGGGCTTGGGCAGGCTCTTCAGGAGTCACAAGTACATACTGGGGCAGCGAGCTTATGTTAAACTCTGCACTGATGTGTTTTTTTTGTGAGATTCTCATCTCAGGTAGCTAGACTGCAGCTAGCTTGGGTTTGCCTGCAAGTGCTGCGGTCTTATCTCCAGTTGTGTTGCCCAGTTCACCCCAGAAATGTGCAAAAAATGCACATTTAGAACATGAGTGGAAATAACATCAAGGTGATGTATCTTACTTGATCAAACAGCTTAAGTAAATTAAATAGCTTGTTTAATTTACGTATTAGGTTGCTCTTGCTAGAAGAGTGCAGCCTGTGTTCACATGCTTGTTTTTTACTGTAGGATCAACAAAACATATAGGTTGCCTGATGCCAACACAAGTATTTGTCAGTAATTTCTTGTGTATGTTTTTCACTAGTCCATATTCCAGAAGGCATAAGAAGTCAAGCCACGATGATTTTTTGTTAACAATAGAAAAACAAGATATATGATGCTACCTAAAGAATACATCACGATGTAAACAAGTGTTATAAATCTTGTAGCTTGTAGAATATAATAAAACCAGCATCTTGCCTGTTTTCTCCTTACTCCTAGTCAGTTATCGAAATGTCACCTGCTGTACCAAGGCAGCTCAGAAAGACATCTGCATTGCTACCCTGCTTGTGAGGTGCAGCACTTAAGGCAATGTTGTTGAGTGTGCATGTATCACTTGTATTCACCTACCTTACACTTGATTTCTTTCTGCTCTTCATTTAGTTTTGTTCCACTGGGACAGTACAGTAGACTAGTTTAACACTAGTGCATTGTTGGTGGTTAGTAATTTCAGAGCCATATAACAAAAAGGATATTTAGTGAAAGGGAATCGTAGACAGGTGAGATAACATTGCTAACCATTCTGAATTCTCAGCCTTGTACTGCGGTCATCAGCATTTTTCTGGACCATTCTTGTTTTTAAAAATCAAAATTATACAGTATGAAGGCAGTTTCAGGATGAGGAATATATTGTTTGTACTTTTAAAATTAACATTAGAAGTAATATTGTTGATATTTTGGAGTATTTTTATGTTAATATAAGAATAAATTGCGTCCTTGCTCTCAGGAAAGATGCCGTGAGGGTTAAAATTAAGAAAATTAGAAGTATGTTGTTACATTTGGATAGATCTCTTATTTTGTCATCTTCATTTTACAATTTTCTCTTCTTAACTTAATCTTCCAGTCTCTAATCTATATATAAGGAATTGGGACTATAAAAACCAGCAAAATCCAATGGACAATGAATTCTTAGCATCAAAGAACAATTACATATCAAATATAAAACTTAAAGGAGGGAAGAACCTGCAGAATTGGAGAAATATATTGCAAAAGTCTGGTTGGCAGAATTTTGCACCACTGCACATAGTATACTTTTATTTCAGTCTAGTTAACAGCACTTTAGAGCTTAACACTCTACAAGTTCCCAGGGATAGATTGTGCCAAAATACAATAAAATGTCTGAAATGGAGGATCGGGTTACAATAATGAAATAACCAGATGTGAAAATTGTATCATCAGCCTGTCGCTCTGCCTCTTTGAATGCTTTAATAGTTGTTTTTTTTCCTGAACCAACCCTAGATGCATTCAGTGGAAAGCTTTTTCTTGAGCAAGTCTCTCCATTTCTTTTGAGCTAGTCTTCTTGACTCCTGATTCAAATGTTCTGCTTAATACTAGTTTTTAAAACCCATTTGCTTTGTAATGCTTTGCAATAGGCTTTGCTTGGTAACCCTTTAACCTGTCTGGCTGAACCTGTGGCAAGGCTATTACCTGCTGCTGTGCTGGGACTGGAGAGGCTACTGTATCCCTCTGGTTTTTTCCTTTAACACTTTGGGGGAAGTAATGTCATCTCTCTGTCCTTCAGGTTTCTTATCAGAAACATGATAGCAATTTTTTTAATCTAGATTTTGATATTTTTCTGTGGGGGGTTTCTTAGTGCATGGATTATATCTGAGGAAGTCTTTGCTTAGTAGCTAGTATGACTTCTGTGAATAATTAACAGAGATCCTAGTATCTCCTCTGTCAGGACTCCCAATTATTTTGTTGCCATACTTTATAAAACTTGTTTGATGTGAGAAAGTATGCCCTGCAGGATGAGGATGGTGTGTTATAATTTGTACTACAATTTTTATGGATTATGGAAAATTATTAAAAAATAAGGCTAAAAAATTGACAATGCGTTTCGAATTTTTAATATTTTCTAAAGAGCTTTGCAAAGACATAAAGTTAAATATTTGCAGTATAGCATGAAGATCAATATGTGGATTATCATCACTCCCAAATAGCATTAGATATAGATAATGCTTCTACTAAAACATGATTTATTAAAATGTTTTTGCCATAAATGCTCTTGTTCTGTTTGGGGAAATGGGATGAACAACATGACCTCCTTTGTTTATTTTTGAGATCCCACTCTCCTTCTCTTTTTTTTTTTAATTTCCTTTTTTTTGTTTTTTTTTTTTTTTTTCTTTTGATCCTTTGCAAAGAACTGGAATGATGTGCTTCTGGACACTGCTAAATCACCCTTGCCAGAGAGAGATTACTCAGAGGACTCATAAAAATATTTGCTGAGAACAGATTTTAATTTTTTAGCAGTGATCCAGTTTGTCTAAAATTGGTATTACCTCTACATGGTTGCATGTTATACTGGAGGATGCTCTCCAGCCATGGGTAAACTCTGCTAGTGGGAATGAGTAAAAGTTTGCTGTTGTCAATAGCAAATGTTTCCTGGGACTTGAGCTTATATCCAAATTATTCTGTAGCTTGGAGGGATTTGGTCTATGGTTTTGGTTCAGAGATACCTGTAGAAGCAACCAAAAAAGCAAATGTCTCTTGGGGATAGAAAAAAGTATTAATCAAAGTAATAACAACAGAATACTGAGGTTTTCATAGATATGAAACTTGTACAATTGAATAATAAACAATGGATCACATCCAGAAAATTAAAAGGAGAAGGCAATGCTTACCAAAACATAAGTAGCATTTTGCAGACCTCTGAACTATAAAAGATGATGTTGTGACATGGGAAATTATGCTTTTGTTGTCTGACTCAAAATTACTTTTTGAAGAAATGTTACTTAGCTGTCTATCCAATAAGTCCATTGCTACTTGCTGTTAAATAGGTAGAAAAAGATTTTTGGAGAGAGAAGCAAGAGCATTATGTAGAAAACAGAGGTCATGGAATGCTATGCTCTAAAGCATCCCTTACCTCTTCAGAGTATCACTCAGTTAATAAGGGTTGGGAATCAGACCAAAGAAAACAGTCACCCATCGAGCCAGTTTCTGTTGTTGTCTGTCTGGAAAGGTGCTCTATCAGAATTGTCAGAGAGGGGTTCCAAAAATGATGATTGGGTAGTCATACAGACAATACGGGTATGTTGAAAAAATGCAAAGGGTGAAATATTTTTTGAGTGAAATAATCTCATTAATTTTCTTAGAAGAGGTCCAGCACAGATCTGTCAGAAACAGGTAAGAAATGCATGTAAAATTAGATGCTTCAACTTGTAATTGTCAGAAGTTTCCTTTACTCTGCTCCCAGGTCTGCAAAGTGATTCTTTGTTCTGTTCCCATAGGTGCCTATCTACCTAATCTGAGAGAACTGAAGTTGAACAATAGCTTACTTGTGTCTGTGAGGTAAGAAATGAATGATCACTGAAATAAACATAAAGAATAACAGCCCTCAATTGTATTTAAGTGATAAAATCTTCATTTGTGCTGCTTTCATTTCTTCCATTTTCCCATGCTGTGATAATGGATTAGGTCATGAATATATGCTCTGCAACCACATAAGTTTAAGGACAGGACCTAAGCTGGAATAAATCAGTGTAGCTGCAATGATGCCAATGAATTAGCACCAGTCTGCCACCAGGGAAGTTCCTGCCATGCTGAAATCCATGGAAATTTATTGCAAATTTGAAAGGAGCTAGAAATTTGCCTCTTATCTATGTCTAGGCACTTGGATTTCAGAGTGTTTCAGCCTTTGGGCTTTTATTGTGCACAGTAGCCTGTTCTATACAGGTCAGACCAGTTCCTCAGCTGATGAAAATCACTTTGGCTTTATTGTAGTCAATGAAGTTGGGTTTATGAGAGCTGCTATGAAGATTGCATGTCCCTGGCTTGCTGAGCTCCGTGAAAGTATGACATGTTTTCTCCTAGAGAACTGGGGAGTTGGAAGGTTGGGAAGGTAGAAGTGAAAATCATCGCAATGAGGAGGCAGAGCTGTCTTCTCTCTCCTGTGCTGATATCTGTATTACCCTTGGTAATTAATGCATAATGGAAAAGTACAGTTCATATCAGTAAAGGACTGTGTAAAGGCTATCTTTATGTTAAACAGGACTCCTCTCTGGCTTTGTAT
Organism: Theristicus caerulescens; assembly: GCA_020745775.1. Taxonomy (NCBI): domain Eukaryota; kingdom Metazoa; phylum Chordata; class Aves; order Pelecaniformes; family Threskiornithidae; genus Theristicus; species Theristicus caerulescens. The sequence goes on along the minus strand of CM036564.1, from coordinate 20,791,429 downwards.
GGCTACCTGCTAAATTTGTGGGGGAAAAACAGTGATTTTGCTAATTCTTGTTAAAGAGAACATGTTCCCTGATGGGAAACAGCAATAAATTCTTTTTGGTCTCATGCATCATCACTAAAGTTAATGAACTTCAGTTGTCACACTTTGATCTTATTTTCCCTTGTTCTGGTGATGAGATGAAGGATTTGCAGTCTAAATTTTTTTTTTCCACCTTCTAGTCCATAATATGGAAAAGTGGTGATTCTACATTGCTGCAATTATTTTAATGGCAACCAACCACTGTCATAAGCATGAAATTTCTCCATTATTGCAATGGAGCAGTAAGTGGTGGGTGAAAAAAATTATATTTTTGACAATATCAAAAGACATTTTATTATAAAAAAAAATTCAAATAGTTTTTTTGTTTGGTCAAAAATCCATCTTCTCTCAAAATGTGTCAATGGAAAATGTTTTGACCAGTTCTGTTGGTACTGAATACAGGATGCAGTTCAGGAAAGATAAACTGTTTAGTTTATTTGACTTACAGCTTTAGTAGGATCTTGCACATCCCTTTGTATTCTGAGACTCTGACTTCTGTCATGAAAAGTATTGGCAAACGATTTTCTGTGACCTGACATCCTTGTGGTCCTTGATGCAGGTAACGTTTGGTCTCAAGTTGAGTTTTGATTTGATCAACTGTAATGTAAACACGTTTTGGCTTGGATATCAAGTCTAATATTGTGACGCTTCCCAGGCACACAAAGCCCAGGAGAAGCTACCCACTCCTCCTTTAAATAAGCGTGCTTTCTGTGTGCCAGTTAAATGCAATTGTGAGGGAACAGGTAAAGGAAGATGACGACTCTGTTAGCTCTCCCAGACCAGAACTCGGTCAGTATAGTACAGCAGTAGCTTTCCTTTATTAATTCCCATCTTTGACAATCTGTCATTGATAAACACAGATCAATTAAGGGCACAGCCCATGCAAGCACAGCCCATGCAAGCACAGCCTGGGTACTTGAACTTTATTTTTGGATGTCTGCATCATGTCAATTTAATGCCCATTAAAGCAACATTGCTGTCACAGCAGTAGCGATGTCTGCTATAGCTAATGTAACATAGCTGGTTCCATTCTAGCAGGCTGTTGCCATTTACTCAAAAATGTTTAGAAATCTTATTTCTGAATTAAACTTGTTGATGTTTGAATTCTGTCCAAAAAGTGATTGTTTTGTTGTATTCGACCAAACCCTTGCAACTGAGGTTTTTGAGGATGATAGAAAAAATGTTCTTCCTTCTCACTAAATGTAATTCCCACAGACTTTCTCAGCCATAAGGTCAGAATCATTGTGGTTGTAATTTGAAAATGGGCAGCAGATAACAGGAAATGTCTCGTAAGGACAGATTGGAAGATTGGTTTGTTTACTGCAAAGAAGGTAAGGACAGAAAAGCAGGCAAAAGATAGAGGGTGTTTCATATATACTTGGGAAGTTAAAAGCAGACATTCTTTTCATGCTATATTATGTGAAAAAAACGTATTATGGTGAATCATTATGAACAAAAGACTGTCAGTGTGTATGCGTGAGTGGGTAGTAAGATGGGAAACTTGATTTTGTCACTTTATTTTTCTTTCATTCTGTCTTGTAGAGTAGAATTTCCTAATTATTTTAGGATGAAATGGAATTAAAACATCTTTTTTCAGTTTGAAAATGGGGGAAGAATTCTCTTGATAGTAAACTGCATACAGCGACATGTCAAAATAAGGATTTATGATCCTGACTTTAGTTACTGATTTTTTTTGAAACATTTACTCCTGTCAAACTCACATAGGAACTTAAGTTGTGAGGATGCCGAGGTGTGCGTTGCCATTCGCCATTCGATAGAACTCAAAGGAGGGATGTTCTGGCAGTGAGGAATCAAGGTACTCGTGTATTACGATTTTCTAGGGGAGAGCAAGGCTTGCTAGGTCCATGAGTTTGGATGTTGGCTTTTCCTGGTAGTTCCTGAAGGAGTTCTGATTCCTTTGATGGGGAATGTGGATGAGCTACTTTAGTTATAAATTCATGGTCCCTCCCCAACCCTCCTAAAGCTTGTGTTACTTTTGAATACTTGAAACTTTGAAAGGCTATATGTAAGTGCAGGATATCATTATCAACTATTTAATTTAATCCATAAGGAAAATATATCCAAGTTTATTTGCAGATAATCCATCTTGGCAGCTGAAAGGGAATTTCTTTTTTGGCTGTTTCTGGGTTTTAGTTTTCTACCGGCCCTGTGCTAAAGGGGAACAGCTCTGGAAAATCCAGTGTACTGTGGAAGGAAATGAGTTCAGATTGTTGTTAATTTTCTAAATCGCACTAATTTTATGAGGTCCTTGTTTGGTGACCTTCACCCATCTGCTAGCAGCTAAGAAATTCTAGATTTATGAGCTGATATTTGAGGATGAAACGTGGAGCCTATTCTGAAGAATGCCTGTTAAATACTGCCCTTTTTTTTTTTTTGTGATGATACATGGTTCTCGTCTTTGTAATGTTTCCAGTAAAAGAACTATATTTCAGGGCCAATGAATTACTACTTCTGCTTTGGCATGTAGCCTACGTATTTTTTTATCAGATTGCTTTTATTCTCAATTCAGGGATGAATGAAAAGATCTGTTTAAAAATGTTAGATAGATATCTTTATGAAAGGGCTTTTAAATCAGATAGGGGAATCTCAGGAGCTGGTTCCCATAAGTTTATAGCAGAAGCTGTTGCACCAGCTGAAGTTAATTTCCTCCCATTCAGCTCTACACTTTGTAGCCAGCAGAAGACTGGTCTGCTCCTAGGGCTACTTAAGCAACTGCTTGTAACAGAGAAAGGTTATTACATTTTAAGAGAGATGAAATGCAGAGACTGCAGAATGTGGAGACAAAAGTAGGTATGAGGGATATAGGGACAGGAAAGCAGATTTCATGCATCCAGATAGTTAACATTTCTTTGCTGCAGTCTGCATTGCATGCAGTTCTCAAATTGCTCTTGCCCTGTTGCAGAAGAGTCTCCCAGAACAAGAGGACAGCAATCCTGGTCCATTTGGGTCAGTAAAGTCATCACAGGAGAGTGGAAATGAGACAGCTGTCCTGAAGGTTCAAATGAGCAAGGTGCATAGTACATTCAAATTCAATAATTCTCATGCTTTTATGAGTCTTAGGATCGATTTTTTTTTTTAAATTTTTTTAACACCAGCTCCTGGGGACAAGACTTGGCTACACAGTAATCTCTGTATTCACTTTTTGAAAAGTTTCAAGTCCTCTTGACTGTAAAAAAATAACTGAAAACATGAGCTAAGTAATTTGAGTAAGGATTTTGCTGATCATTTAATGACTTTAAGAAACCAGAGCCAAATTAATTCTTTCTTAATTGAGGGCAAGGGCTTTAAACCAATGTTTAAAAATATTTTTGAGATCTGAATCAGGATATTTAGGAATTCGAACTTAGCAATATTATTCCTTGGTACTTATCCAACAAAGAGTTTAAGCAAATGCTCACCTCTTAAAGTCACAAGAAGTTTGACTTCAGTGGAACTGCTTGCAAGCTGAAAATTGAGCATTAGTCCAAGTGCTTTGCTGGATCTGGACCAAGTTATGCTATCTTGTATAAGACTGAGCTGTGACAATGATCAGCCCAAAATCTGATGTGTTGCTGATAGCGTGTGTCTAGGCACCCACTATTTGCTGGATCATTTTGTCTCAAACAGAAGATTTAGGGGCATCATCCCCCTAAATTTGTTTTTTCATTGTCATTTTTACTTATTCCTTTCCTTACTCTTTTTTTTCTCCAGTTTGCTTTTTCTTCTGCCTGTCATTTCTAATTTTTGCAATTACTGGATTACTACATGTGATGCATGTGACATAGGTACTACACATAAATGCAACAAGTTTTGTGCAACAAGGATCAACGTTTCTTTTATGATTGATAAAATACCAAAATATTTTCTAAAATCAGTTCAGTTACATAGTTTGCATTAAAGATGCAAATATTTTTCAACAGATGATTTATTTGTATTACAGTAGTTGCTGACAGTTTGGTTGACAGGCGGCTGAACGTGAGCCAGCAGTGTGCTCAGGTGGCCAAGAGGGCCAATGGCATCCTGGTTTGCATCAGGAATAGTGTGGCCAGCAGGACGAGGAAGGTGATAGTGCCCCTGTATTCGGCACTGGTGAGGCCGCATCTCGAGTACTGTGTTCACTTTTGGGCCCCTCACTACAAGAAGGACATTGAGGTTCTGGAGCGTGTCCAAAGAAGGGCAATGAAGCTGATGAAGGGTCTAGAGAACAAGTCTTGTGAGGAGCAGCTGAGGGAGCCATGGTGGTTTAGTCTGGAGAAAAGGATGCTGAGGGGAGACCTTACTGCTCTCTACAACTACCTGAAAGGAGGTTGTAGTGAGGTGGGGGTTGGTCTCTTCTTGCAAGTAACAAGTGATAGGACAAGAGGAGACGGCCTCAAGCTGCGCCAGGGGAGGTTTAGGTTGGATATTAGGAAAAACTTCTTCACTGAAAGGGTAGTCAGGCACTGGCACAGGCTGCCCAGGGAAGTGGTTGAGTCTCCATCCCTGGAGGTATTTAAAAGACGGGTAGACGTGGTGCTTAGGGACATGGTTTAGTGTTGGACTTGGCAGTGTTAGGTTAACGGTTGGACTCGATCTTAAGGGTCTCTTCCAACCTTAACGATTCTATGATTCTATGATTCTATGACAGTGTTTAATGAAGGATCAGGGTGCTCTTGCTCTAGGTTGTACTTATGCATTCAGAGAACCACTGCTCTGATTTGGTTGTGGTGAATCTCTTCATGTCCATATTTCAGTGCCCAGAGCATCACTGTTCTTTGACTTTTGCTTTTCTGGATGGGGAAAGCATTTAATTTCAAATGCAAGCTAGTTTCTTTAGGAAGTGTTTCTGTTGTTTGTTTTGTGTAGCCAGCCTGAAAGTCCTTCAGCAAAGGTTGCTATGAAGTCTATCTTAAGAACATGTTCTTTGAGGACTTTGGGTGCTTGCCAGGAGCTAGGAAAGCATTTGAGTTGAATCTTAATCTCTGTATTAATGAGTTTTCTCTGTATTAATGCCTGCAGATCCCTGGGAGTATTACAAACCTTGGCAAAATTGCTGTGACCTCAGGTTTTATTTAGCATTGACAGTTTTAAGGACATTCATATTATTGATAAAAAGTAATGATTTTTGGAAAGAAATACAGCTACTTTTAGTCAAGTCCATTATTTTCAGTAAAGCACAATCAGCCTCTGTGCATTAGGCCCTAGGGAAATCTGATTGCTTTGACCATTTATCAGTTCTGGGTAGACCTCTCTGAGATGCCTAGCTCTCCCTTGACTAGGAAGGTAATGTAATGCTTCTGCCTTTTCTTGGTTTAATTTCACCAGGTCAGGTGCCCGAAGCAGAGAGTGTGAATGTCATTATGACTTTAGATATCAGGGAGTCTGACCAGCTGATTTACCAGCAAGGGAAGATGAACTTGTTTTCTGTACAAATGCACCATTGTGGTTCTGGAGCTCAGGCTCCATTCTGCAGCAAGCACGGACGACATCAGAACAAGTTTGTGGCCTTGCAGCATCTTTTCCTGGTTCTTGCCTTCAGCACTATGTTTTATGCAGCCTTCCCTAGCAGAAGCTCTCCTGCCACCTATTTCAGGCTGTCAGGTACAGAGCGTACCTGTAAGGAACAGGGTATGAGGCAGGTCCTACCATTGCAGCTCCAAGTTTAAAAGTCTCCTGGTCATGACAGGGTCAGTGAGGAGGATCTAGTGCATTCATCTCATCTTAGACAGAGCAGAGAGAATCTGCTCTCGTTGTCATCTGAGCAGTTCCACGGAGGTAGGTTTCTTCCCCCAGGGGCAACGCTATCATGTTTCTATTTGGTGATCCAAGCTACGGTACAATACAGGGCATGAAAACCATAAGAGGATCATCAGAGACCACAACACTTTTTGCAGTGTGAACATGGCTAGTGAAATAGCAAAGTAAATAAATAATAGATAATGCATGCAGCAAATCTGCCAGTAAACACCTGCAAGGTAAGGTAAGCCCATCATTTAATAAATAATTGTGCCCCTTCCTTGCCCACCGTCTGAATAGACACACCACTTTGAGTATATTTGGTAAAAAGTGGCCTTTCCTTTCAGGATGTTGTCTCGTGCCATGCACCCATCCGAGATGAGAGTTCAGCTTCTCTTTACTGCTGCCTCAGCCACTACTTTGCTAACATAGCTCTGTTGAATATTTGAGCAGTAAATACCACTGCTGGAGCCTGGGCTCGTTGAGCTGAAGGCCTCAAAACTTTTCCATGTATGATTTTCTCTGGAGTCCAGCTTCACTTGGTGCTCTCCAGCCAGGAGATGTGGCTCATCTCCAAGCGAGCACTACCTGAGCTGCAAATGTGCTGACAGTACAGTGTGCTCCAGGGGGTCAGGGGACTAGAGGGGAGATGGTGGACACTTCTCAGCTTTTCCCTTCTTGTGAGAAGGTCTGAGGATAGAGGTGTCCTGCCTTCCTTCTCTGGCATTTGAGGGTCGACTCCTTGGTCCCATGGGAAGAACCCGGCCCTTACTCTTTTGAGTTCAGCGAGCAGAAACAAGTGCATGCATCCACACCTGCAAAAGCCACATCTCTGGCTCTCACCCTCTGCACACCAATTCTCCTTTCCTTTCCTTCATCAAGAAAACACACAGATAGAAGCTTTCGTCATTTCCAAAGGGAACTTCTGAAATTCTATATTAATTGGTGTTTTGATCTTACAAATACTGTTTGCTTACAAGTAGTAATTACTTAAGATGCACCAATTGCTTTTAGTGAATGAGGAACCTTTTCAGGGTCCACAAGCTCACCCGATTCCAGTCTCTGGGATTACAGGGGCAGCTTTACTCTTTGAGCCAACTGGAGATAGCAGTGGCAATGACTAGAGGCTTTGTGGCTGACTCGGCTTTCGCTAGGCTAGGCTGTGGCAAGACAAGGCTTTGTGGCTGAGCCGATGGACCAGGACTTCAAAAATACGACTCAGTTCCTGGGTTAGTCATTGTTTCTACAGCATCCTGGGTTAGCTGTAGAAATTAGCAGTATTTTCAATCTCAGTTGTTTACTTTATATATTACTCCGGGGCAGACACAGTCTTTGGAATGAGTTATGTACAAGGCTTTGCCTAATGGGATCATGATCTCACATGCTCTGGATGGCTACTATAATATGATAAATAAAAACATTAGTGATAACTAGCTGATTTCTGCCAGCAAGTAAGTACTTACATGCCTGGCTATTAGGGTTTGCAGCTGCTCTGTTTCACCTGTCAGTGTCAGGGATCACTTACGAAAATTTACACCTAAATGTTCATTTTAGACAGTGATGAGAAAAAATGGTTATAATCATCATCTGAGAAAACCTTAAGAACTGAGTTGGGAAACAGTAGTAATTAGCCCATTGCCAATGGAGCTATCCAGCTGTGGAAGGGTTGTCTTCATGGGCATAGGTAGGGAAATAAACTTAGCATTAGTTTAATGGGTTTGTAGGTTGTTTTGATTCTCTCCTACAAGAGAGTTGCTTGTCTGCAGCTTGCTTGGGTTTTTTATTGAAAATAATTATATTCATGGGAAATTATGTTCTTGGAATGCAAGGTAGGTGCTGATTTTAAAAAAAGGGAGGGAGTCAGGTTGGGGGGGAAATTAAGCTATGTCGTTGTATTCGTCAGTTGGTAACTGCCAAGCAATATGAATAAGCAATGAAGAAATAAATAGAATTTCAGTGTATGATCAGTTTTTATAATCTGATTTCTATAAAATGTTCTCCATGCAGGAGTTGATCTAATTTTTCTTATTTTCTGTGGACATACTACTGCACACAAAGGACCTGTTGCTATTTTTCCCCTAAAATACATGCACACTTCTTTTTCTTTAGATTTATTTCTGATTTGCTGTTTGGCAAAGCTTTATCCTTCTGTCCTGAGACCTTTACAGGGTGCATCAGGTCTCTCAGGGATGGATCAATATCTGCAAAAAGAAATACAGAAATGCCTTCATGTTTTAGGAGGAGAAGTCTGCAATTCCATCAGCAGGTTTAACGCATGCACATTCTTCACCCTTTGCCTAAAGCTGCACTGTATGTTCTTCTTGTGGAGGTGAGAACCTGAACACAGAGGTCTGATAATGAAACCTACCACCCACTTTTGGTAACAGAAGTTTTATGAAAGATTGTGTGTTTGAAAGACCATTTGTGGCGTCTCCTGGTTTGAACTTCATCAGCTTCACAGGCCTACCACTCCACTTTCTACTGCTTCACCTCACTCAGAGGTTTGGTTTTAGCCATCTTCACTGAGGTTTTTTTCCTTTTTGCATTCCTAAGCTAATTTAATGGTGCAGAAGAAACATTAGTCTCAACACAGTTTGAAAGAAAACTGTATATTTATATATTTGGGTCTTGTGAAATACAGTTACTTCATTTCCTACTGTCTGTACTTAACAGTAGTACCAGATTGTTTGTACAATGTATTTGAGTTAGCTTATGTAAAAATTGATAGGTATGTCAATTTGGAAACCTTTGTTTTCACTGGAGAAATACAGAGAGCCACTGCAATTCATGGTGTGAGTGTCCACTTTTGAATAATGTGGCAGGTAGTGGGTTACACGACTCCTCTTCTGCAGCTGTTTTGGGCAATATTTTCCTTACTTCACAGCCAAAAGCCAGCCAGCTCAAGTTAATAGAATTGCTATTCTCAACATCAATATAGATCATAGCCAATGAAGGGTTTTATCCCAACTCATGAACTAGTTGGAAGTCTACATGGCATATATTTCTCTTGCACAAAGACTGTGGACCATTTTGGTCAGACTGTTGGTAGTCTGTAAAGGAACCACTGCAATTAGTTATTCCTGCAAAGGAACCATTGCAAATTAGGCTGTAAAGGAACTGTTACCTGTGGGTGGCAACTACCATTGCCTCCAAAGCTAGGTCAAGATGGGTTCGAGAATTTTGTATGAGCTCCTCTGAAATTGTTTATGCAGGCCTTTTGAGACTTGTGTTAGCAGGAGGGCACTGGGGAGCTAGAACAATTAGTATGCTTACATATGATGAAGTCTCTCCATTGATTAGTGGAGCTGATCAGTCGCACCTCTGTCAGCTGAGAGCCCTTGTGAGGGTTTGCACTTCTGCCATAAGGCTCATCTCCATGACTGAGGACACATTACAGCATCTACTGCTAGATCCCCTTGGGGTGGGAACTTGTTTGAAAGAAGTCAAGGATAGGGTGTGGAATTTGCTACACATCCAGTTAGCACACCTACACCAGATTTGGGATGTCTGTTGGTGTGCTGTGAAATAAATGCTGAGGTTCTGTTTTGTAGTAACACCCTCAGTATGGAAATCTATAAGGTCTTGTCTGCCTCAGTAGTCAGGTTGATGGGCTCTGAGGTCCCCCAAGCTTCTCTTCTGCATCTTGTTTGCTTGTTGTAAAAGAACATCTGGAGGCCAGTACAAGCAGACAAAGTCTCCCTTGAAGCTATCATTTAAGGAAAAAGTCTTGACTCAGGACATATGGAGACAAGTCTATCATGCCAAATCTGAGGTGAACATTAGAGGCTGAGAGAGAAAACAAATTTGGAGGAAATCAACTGGCATTTGCCAGCCATTCACAGCCCCAAGTTGTACCTGTATCTGTTCCTTGCAAGCTTCTGTATTTTTTTTTCTTATTGAATATAGCCACAGATAAAAAAAAGAAAGGAAAAAAAAGGTACAAAGAAGAAATGACTATCAGCCACAGGAGAAAATCATTAGTGTCATACAAACATGCCAGATCTAAAGAATCTCAAGAACCTGCATTCCTGCCACTGTACATTCAGACTAAATCACTTTAGATTACTTTTTCTCTCTAGGTTTTTGGATCAACCGATTTCTGCAGTATCTCAAGCACTTTTTTTCCAGAGGAAACTCTATAGCCATTACTGTGACAAAAGCTGACTAGGAACTCACAGCCGATCCAATTCTTTAGTTCTGTCTGGTCAATGAGTCTAGAATTCCAGTTTTTCTGGAAAAAGTGTTTTGGGGGCTTTTTTTGTGGTGTGTGTCTTAACACCACTGAATCTGCCAGCTGATTTGGATCTTTTACAGAATATTCCTTCTGCTTACCCTGCAGCATTAAAAGTTTCAAGAGTTGATTTTGAAGGATGAGATCTATGTTAAATCAAAGTTGCAATATATCTGTCTTACTCTGCCAAAGCTCAGACCTGCAACGTACTGTGAAACAGGCACACAACATGCGGGAGACTGAAAAGTTATTCATGCAGGAAATTTTAAAGTGCTGTGGGATTCATTCCTTCAATGTAAATAACTCATTCTGTAACCACAGTTTCATTATCCTTAATTTTTTTTACATGTAAACTTTCAACAATGAGAATGAATGATTGCCAAAGCTATAGGAACTCTCAGTAGCTCTGGGGCTAAATTGAGGGGCAATGGATATGTGGGTGTGAGAGTTTTATTTACTGTGTGTCTCAACTTTATCCTATTTGAAAATTTACTTGCTCTTGTGGAAGACGTAATGCACCCAGTGAGATGCAGCATGGTGTGTTGGGTTTCTACAGCATCTCTGGGGCGCAGCTTCGTGCCGAGGGTGGGAGCCAAGGGTAGGGTGAAAAAAAGATCAAGGGCAGGTCTTGGCCCACAGAACCACACTTTGGCAACCCCTACTCCTTTCAGATGGTGGGAGCTGAGTTAAAGCAACCAATCTTTCATTGTTAAAATGCTACCAGTAACTAAGCTGACAAGCAGTTTTAATGATCAAAAGGAAATTAATACAAAATTACGTTATCCTTCCCACGCATGCTGTATATTCGTGTGCTAGGGAATTGCTGTTCCTGACTCCGAGTACATCAACATTGATCAAGCCCATTATTCTGCTCAAGGTTTTTTGACAGCAGCTAAAAATGAGAGCACTTGAAACTAAAGCTACATTTCATGTGTATTAACTTTAACAAAAGTAAGCGTCTGGGTTAACTTAAATACCATTATGACTAGTTACAGAAGCGTGTGTATCAGCACTCAATTTCATTTACAAATACCTCTCTCCTCTTGGTCTCAGCAAGCATTTTTGGTTTAAATGAGGTATAATTTGACATGGAAAATAAAATGCTTGCAAGTAGCATAGCACTTAGTGCAATATTGCGGTTGCTACAGTGAGTTCAATGAGGCAATGGGAAGCAACAATGACGAGTAAAAATGTTGTAAGTCAGGAATGGCCCAGAGATGTATCCTGTTAGGGTTGGGTTCTTCCTCTGTTGTCATCTTCCGTCTCCTGATGCCATCCTCACCTGCTGGCACCGGAGGTGGGGATCTCGGCCGCACTGAAGGCAGGGGGAGATTTGGCACTGGTGTTAGTGGAACAAGGATTTTTATGCAGTGTCTCTGGTTGAAGCATTGGTCACAGACATGTCCATGGCAGAGCTCAAGTACTCTACCAGGACCACCAGCGTGGTCTCTGGCTCCAGTCCTGGAAAACAACCAAACTGCCTTGAAGGGTTTGTGTTTTTGACTGCTGTAGCTAAGTAGTCTCCTGTTCTTGTTTTCAGGCTTTTGCTTTAGAGAAAGTGCTAGCCAAAAGCATGTCACTCCTTGATAATCATAATTTGCTTTAGCAAGCTCACGAAAGCTGCAGCAGCTGGCTCTCACTTTGGCATAAGGAAGCTGAGAAGGCAGAGTCATGGGCTGGACAAAGTGTGAAACCCTGAATGCTCTCCCTGATTTACCCCTCATACAGCACTGGGAGAGCTGCATTTCCTCCCCAGAGATCCATTTTTTCTGTCAGTGAAGTGTGCGGCAGAGACGCACAGGTAAAAAAAGCAATATGCCAGATCTTTGCCCCTTTCCAAATTTGAAATTTAAAACAAAAGCAAGCAACCAACCAAAAAATAACCCTGGAATAAAATAGTGAAATCCTTTTGTTGGGAGAAATATTGCCAGTGGCATCTGCACTGCAGTCCATTTGGAAAACAGCTTCTTATTCATGCAAAGGTTGCCTGGAAAAGATGGGACAACAGAGACACCCTACTGCAAAGACCTTTGGCAACAATAACTTTTTGTTCACACAGAAATTCTTCATTTGCATGTAAAAGGGAGTTATGAAAACAGAATTTCATAGACATGAAAAGGGAGTTATGAAAACAGAATTTCATAGACACGGTTGTTATTTAAAAAGACCTTTGGTAGATGCATGCTTTCTTTTCAGCCTAAAACATGCTTGCCTTCCTCTGATGTATTTAAGCTTATGAGCTGAGAATTGCCTAGCAAAGTCTCTTTTTGCTTAGTTTTTGAAGTCTCCAACAACGTGTCTCAACAGGGTTAGGAACCCTTACCATGAAAAAGCTGAACAGTTCAAAAGGAAGAATGAGGCCAGAATATGAGGTGCTATGTTTCCATGGCATTTCAGCCTTAAAGCAGGCTTCTGGTAGCAAAAGATGGGACATGATCCTTGTTATCTTACACCTGGGGCAGTGGTTCACACTTGTGCAAAGGAGCATAAGATGGTAAAGGCAGCCTGCATGCCATGGCTGTGTGGGGTGGAAGGCAGAGGAGACTCAAGCCAACGGTTTTCAGCATAGTGCTACTTGAATTTGGAAGAGTAAGTACAAAACCAACCAAGGCTGCAACACTGCAAAGCAAGTCAGGTCTTCACATTCATATGACATTTGTTCGACTGCAAAAGGATACTGCAGGGACATAAGGACATGGCCTCAGCGCTGCTTGCAGAGTTGGGGGCTGTGTCATGGATTTGATCAAGTATGAGCAACACATGCATACAATCACTTTTACAATTTTGAATACTTTACAGCTATTTGAGAGTACAATGAAACTATTATGTAAGCTTCCTATTAGAACATATGTTACTGATTTAAATAACATTCAAGCTTTAAAAGTTTTTGCTTCTGATGTCAGAATTATCTGTACAACCAAACCATTGTGTGCTGACATATGGACCAGATCATTGTTATCACAGTGCGGCTTGATAAATTCAACTTGATTTCTGTAGATCAGAGAGGAGATTTTTTTTCCTTTATTTTGTAAGACTGTAGTTTGGTCACTCTTTTAAAATCTAAATCTCTCTGATTACCAGTGCGTTCATTTTCAGAGCAACCTTTAAAAATAAATAATACCCACATCAATAGCTATTTTAGATGTATTGCTACTGAAGATTTATTCAACAGATGCATGTGTGCTTTGAGACACTGTTTGCAAGTTCAGTGGATTTAGTGTTTTATTTCTAGGTGAACGATTCAAAACCAGCTTCCAAAAGAAACGATGGTTTTCAAGCTGATGAATGTGTTCAGGGTTGTGCTGTTCTAAGTGTTTACTGGGTAGCTTGAGCTCAGTGGAGCTATTCAAGATTTATTGTGGTGAAACCAAGAGCAAGATTTGGCTCTCTAGGTTTGGTCTCCATCCAGTAAAATTTTGGCTGGAGCGAATCAATCCCTGAAGAACTAGGATGTTGGATTAATGGAAGAACACAGTATTATTTCTCAAACTCGTTATTAGGTGTCGTAAGCCAAACTGTTCCTTGCCCCTGTGTTCTCCCCCCAGTCTGGGGGAGTGATGACAAGATGGAAGCATCAAATTTCATGGGAAAAAATCCTAAATGATTGTGCACAAGTGGGGAGGGTGTTGCCAAGACCCTCACAGAAACACAGAGCTGTTTGATGAGTTCCCATCCCTGCAGCAGTATCTGGAGATAGTTGGAACCCAGGTTTCAAACCCTTCAGTTTATTAATACTATTTTTTTAATCAATTATAAATGCAAGTTTGTGGGTTCAAGGTGAAACTAGGGGAGTCTATGTTGGTTTCTTGGCACTTTTGGACACTAAAAACATGATTTGGTATTCAGTGCGTGTTCTGCAGGCAAGTGCGTAGGTGTGTGTGTGGAGTAATTACTCTGGAGGACACTGGTTTGGCAATTTCAGAGGCTGTAATCCTCTGTTTACCACAACCAAAGAAAGGACATATGCATTCCCACCCCATGCTCTGTCTCCCTGCTTGAAACCTGACCTGCATGAACCGTAGCAGAAGTGAGCAGGATATATAATTGCTTTGCCTATTAATTTCTTGCCCTTTCTGTAAAGTTCCCAGCTTCCATGTCACTCAGGACAGGACACTTGTCCATTGGAATTTAATTATCTGTTGTGTATATTAATGGGAGCTACGTTTCCTCTACAGTGTCCTCTGGTTCCTTCTATACGCTCTTTGTTGTTTGCACATCACTGGGGCACTCCTGTGCTGCGTCATATGACCAGCTGCCACCAGTTTTGTACAATGTCTCATATTTTTCCTGTATTTCAGCTGTCAAACTTCTCAATCATATTCTCTACCCTATTTTTGCAATAGATGCTGTCATTTTCTATACGTTTATATCATGCCTAATACAGGAGGATTCTGGTCTCCAACATGTGTCATTAATTTTAGTCTCAGTCAATGATTATTTTTGTGGGGGTGTGTTTTGTTACACTACATGTATAATTATAGTGGATTTTCTCTCCTGCTACCCTGGTAAGTTGTTATTAGGAGCTTATTATTATATTAAAATTATTCGCCCTGGTAAATAATTATCAGAGTGCAGATTCCCGTTAATTCCATTTCTTGTTAAAAAGTCACAAGATGCATCTCCCCAGTTTGGGCTGATCTGACCCTCTGCACCTAACATAAATGAAAACATACCCATGTGCACGCTTGCACGCACACGGCGGTCATGCGTGCTCACACAACTCCTCGCTTTGCTCTGACTCCCTCCAAGGTGGATGTGCCAGATGCAGTAGAGCTGGAGGCACTCCCATCTCTTGCAAGCTCTTAAGTTCTCTTCTCACCAGCCAGAGTATTTCAGAAGTATTTTCAGAAATGCAGGTGCATGTAGTTGTCAGGAGCAGCTTGCTTTGAGTTACATTGCTGTTTCACCTTACAGCAGCCGTGCTCTCGGGGACAATTATCTGTGTAGTAATTAATGAGGGAGTTTTCTCTGATGCTTCAGCATGATTCATGCAGCTTCCAAAAGATTAGTTTGTTAGTTACCAAACAAACTATTTGCAGGTGTACTTTGCTGTGCTAACATCTCTGACTGGAGATGACTTGTTACAATGCAGGAGTAGAGATCTGCAGGGCCAAAAAGTCACTACATAACCCAGAATTTTAGTCTCCTCCAGCAGCTAGCACGACCCCAGAGTCAGCAAGGGGAACTTTGTTCCTGGCTTTAACTTGCAGTGAAGTTCTGCGGTCGGGGCCGGGCAGTGGAAAAAGTCCTTTTGCCTCTTCTCCTTACTGCTGCCTGTCTACAGTAGCAGGGAAGGAGGGACAGCAGTCACTTGCTCTCCATAAGAGCTGGAGAGCTGTTCTTGGGGGGCAAGGGGTGAAGATACCTTGGCTTGCTAGCTCCCTTTCCTGAAGTAAGAGTATAGAGAGCAAAAGTGGGCCAAGTGATACTGAACACTTAGTGCAACAAAGTTCATGCTTTCTTAGTATCTTGTTTCATGGGTTAAAGGTGAGCTTGGGACAGCCAACTTTAGCCTTGTAAGAAACCAGTTCCCATTAGCTTCCATGTTTTTTTCTTTTCTGAAGTGTCTGTATAAGCATTTTTTAATAATGAGGCCCTGTTATCAAACACTGCATTGCATTGCAAACACACAGCAGTTCTGCCTCTTGCAAGTACCCAAGACATGGGACAAGCCAAGCCAAGACAACCTAATTCCGTTGTCTGGAATACTAATACTAATCAAATTTTTGATTAGTATTAACCTTAAACATGCTACTCCTGACTTGCACCAAAGTTAGCTGTAGGAGAGTCAGAGCTGCAACCCGTGAATGAAACTGGAATGGATTTGAGACTATACAGCTGGCAGTGTAAACTGTGAAGAGTAAGGTAAGTAGGCTTTAGAAGTCATTAAATTAGTGCCGCCTTCTGATGGTGTCTGCAGCAGGAGAATGCTTGAAGAGTCATTAGCTCATAATTCATAGTGAATACGTGCTGTGCGTGACTTAGCAGATGGTGTGAGCAGGGACTGACCCCATTCGTGTACACTGGGTTTAGCCATAGCCAGCACTGGAACTGAAAACCATAACACACAGAGGGAAATATGATTTAACTCTGGGACCCTTTGACTTCTGAGTAGGAGCAGGGGACTGCTTCTTCAAAATGCATGAAGTGATCAAGGTTTTAGCAGTAGAGGGGATAGCTGCTTCTTGTCAGGGCCTTGTATAAAAACATCTTGGGAATTAATCCATTGCTTTCTTTTAGCATCCTTTATATTGACAGAGAAATGTTAGGAACAAGCATATTACCAAAAGCTCCTTCTGTGGCAAAAGACCTTCAGTTAGGAAGTACAAGACAAAGAAAAAATAAAAATAGAATTCATTAATCATACCTTACTATACCATATGTAAAGTAATCAGGTTAGGATTGTCTTCAGTTTTGCTGGCCTAATAAACAGAGCATCTATCAAAAACACTTGTTTCAACGATACATAAATGAGAGTGACTGCTTTCCTTTACCTGTATTCAGTGGTTTACAGAAAAGAAAATTCTGCACCAAAATTAGCCTGAAATTTGAAAAACTCATCAGTGCTTGAAGTGGATCATGAAATGAGCAATGTAATTCCTTCACGTTACTCCTAATGCCATATTTGTGTTTATGGATGTGTTGGCCTTGGTTGATAGTAGGTTCTGCTTTTGTAATTTAATTTAATTTCTTTCTTATTATAGGCACGCAGCTTGCAAATCTAATAATAAATTTCTGCAAATATTACTTTGGGAGGCATCTGTTCCTTAAGGAAGCCTTAGAACCGGTGTTTGTTTTTTTTATAAAATATGCACCATGTAAATAGTCCCTGGAAGATCTTCTGTAAGGCTGGGGACATGATGACATACAGGGACATTATGATCCTTCAGGTCAGGCAAATATGAATAAGTACTTAGAAAGAAATGTGACAAACTTCCATCTTTTTAGAGGCTTATCTTGTCGCAAGTACAGTGACACAATGGCAAGTGTTCCCCATTGCCCTGATAGCTAAGGGACGAGGTAAAGTAAGTTTGCAGCAAGTTCGCAAAAGGAACCGTATTGTATAAACATGAAGGAAGTTTCTGTGTTTGCGTGGCTTTCTTTATCCTTGTGTCTGTGTACTAGACAGCAACGTCCTGTGTCAGCATGGGCAAGCTGCCTAGATGCACAAAATTCAGTGGAGGAGTTGTGGTTTATGCCAGTTGAGGGTTTTCTCCTGGAAGGAGTAGCAGCCTTACACGGAAAGAGATGTGCCGTGTGACTGAGATTTTTCTTGTTGGCTTTATTCTGGCCATTAGATCAGCTGCACTGTTTGTAATTCAAAGGCTATAAAATGTTATGTAAACACATTGTATGGTGCATCCATCATGAGCTTACTTAAATCTGCAGCATCCAGGGAAGACATGATCGGAGGCACCCAATGCCTGGGCCCCCTGCGGTGGTAGAGGATGGATGAAGTGAGATAGATCTGAATGATGCCTGTGGACAAACCATGCCCCAGAAAGCAGGCAGGTGAAAATCCCCAATTTCACCCTAGAAACTTCTATTCAACCCTGTATTTGGCAAATCGCAGTAGAGAGGCATCTGGGGATATATTTCCATGCATCCATCCTTTATTCAGCCTTCTGCAGTCTCCTTTCTTCTGACGTGGCCCGTCCCAAGTGTTCAGGTAGTGGAGAAACAACAGAAAACACAGACAAGAATACGCCTATCCCTACTTGTAAAAGCACTCCTTCCTGAACTCTTCGACTGGCTGGCTGTGCAGTACCCCTGAAGGGTTTTTTCCTGCAAAGCTGCATCAAAGCTGCAAGAGGTTCTCAGAGGGCAATGCAAAGCTGCTCTTTTTCCCTATGGTCCATAAAGAGAAGACATGAGTAAGAGAACTGTTACCTTTATTCCAATATCAGAAGGAACCCCATGACCATATTCTTTAATCTTCTGCAATGTGCCCTAGACAGTGCATTAAAGTATATATTATTTATTATAATGTATATTATAAAAATGGATGTTATAAAAGATAGCCAATCCACAATTTTTAAATCCAAGAATTTCTATTTAAGAACTATTTTAGCTGTTTGGATGTGGTCCTGGGCAACTGGCCCTGCCTGAGCATGGGAGTTGGACAAGATGACCTCCAGGGATCCCTTCCAACTTCAGCCATTGCTGTGATTCTGTGAACTCCATGCTAGTCTCTACCTCCTCTGATAAACTGTCCTTGTATTTAGTTCCCCTCTGTTTAGTTCTTTATTATTCAGATAGTCTAATATCATGGCTACAGTAGAGAACTCTGAGCTTTTGGTTGGTTTGGGATTTGATAAAGTGTTGTATTTTGTTTATGTTTGAGTAGTGGCTTTATGCAACTTAATGTTACCAAAGATGGAAGGTGGTTAAGCCCCCAATTTGATTTGCCACCATTTTTACATTTTGCATTATCTTTGTATTATGCACTGTTGCAATGTCAATGGGACATTACACATGCATGGAGTTAAGGAGGTCAGTATGTGATTTTCTGGGTTAGGACCAGAAAGTTTGGAATTCATACAAATGATCCCTTATTTATATTTTGCTAGACCTAAAGTGTAGGAAAATAGGATGGAAAGGATTATAATTTTCTGCTGATTCAAAAAATGTTATTTGGCAAGAGTGCTATTCCTTTCAACCACAAAATCAGAAGAAAGGTAACTCCATAAGAGGGCAGAGTGAGACGACTGTGCAATCAGCTCAGATATGTTAATTTGGGTTATGTGTGTAGAGCAAATGATGCCAGCATAAGCAAACCTCACTTAATTCTTAGCAATTACCTGTGATTTATGACAGAATTACCATGATGTAGCTCTTGGAAGAGTCTTAATCAAACTGAACTGGGGTGGCATGTTGTCATACAAGAACAAAGATGTCTGTGAGAGAGATAGAGAGTGGTATAATTTTATTCTCCACCTTTGAAGGTGAACATTTTAATGACATTTCTTGTAAACAATATGAGATTTGAAGGAAGAAGCAGTGGCCTAGTCTTAGGAAAAAGAAAGCAAACCTTGAGTTCCTTCATCCATTCAAATAGAGCTTGAATTGTTTCTTTTATAAGGGATCTTGGAACCACATTGTCCCATCTCCACGTCCTGTGGATGGCTCGCTGTGGGCTCTCAGATTTAGATGGGATCTCTTCCTGCAACTCTCTAAAAGTAAGTACAGATGTGTCCTGCCAAATGACAATCTCAAAACTATCTTCAGTTGATACTCTTCTCTTTCTTGTAGTTTTTGTTCTCTTCTCACCCTTTGTTTTTCTAAAGGACTTTGGTTGGATGCCTTGAATTGCATGTGTTAGTTTAAAAGACGTTACAGTATTTTTTTTTAAATGAGGTGTAACATTCAGGTCTAATCCTGAAGATGCCTAATGCAGCATAGGATTCGTTGCCATATTAACCCTAGTTATTTAAGGTAGCAAGAGCCACACTTGAAAAATGTTCACTTCTGTGCTCATTTCATGCTGTGCCATGTAATATTTCAAATATTAGAAAATATTTTGCAAATATTGAGTATCTGTGCAAGCCTGTGGTATACATATTTATTCTGTTTACTTTTGCTGAGGAACTCTACATATCCTATAACAATATCTCTGACCTGAGCCAGCTGACCTGGTTGGATCACCTTGAGGTTTTGGACCTGGAAGGGAACAATATTGAGGACATCAACCAGATGCAGTACCTCGGACTTTGTTGCAAGCTGAGCTGCCTGACAGTGGAGGGCAACCTTATTTGTCTGAAGCCAAATGCAGAATCTGCAGAGGTGAGGACTTGGTTTGCACATATTGTGTTAATTTTTGGCAGTGCTTTTTTAGTTTGAGTTGGAAATGAGAAACGTTTCTGCATCTGCCTATTGTATTATTCTGAGTCATCGGTGCATCATAGGATGCATTTCCCATCTTTCATTTCTGTTGATTTTATCCTCTCATGGGTATTGTCTCCAAGATGAGCACAAATGAAATACAAGGAGTGCTAGTAAAGACTCAGGCCTGTGTCCTAGCAGTGTGTTCCTTCTTACTTGTGAGAAAGGGTTTAAACTAGAAATCAGCTGTTCTGACCCATATAGATGTTCTGTCTTCTCCCAGCTTGCAGTGCAAACAGGCATCTTTAAAGGAAGGCCAAGGAGAGCATGGACCCCAGCTGTATGGATCCTGTAGGGATCTTGCAGCAGGTTAGAAAGTAGCCAATACTTTTCTTACAAGATGTGCCAGTTGCAATGTCTCAATTAGATGTCTGTCTTTGGGCTTTTGCATTTCTTTTGGAGGCTCTCCGGTCCAACAGCAAGTGGTCCAGGACCACCATGCTCAAAAGTTGAACCCTCAGAAAAACAATGCTTGAGATAACTAGGAAAAGCTATATTGTAGGAACTGCCTGTTGTCCTTTCCCCTGAAAGGTTAAAATGAAATGACCAAAAAGATCTTCAGCAAAAGCTGAAGACACAAAATACAGTGATTCACCTGTTACATGCTGAAATGATAAAATCATTTCTGCGGAGGTATTTTGTTGAGGGCATGAGATCCTCTGTCACAAAGATGAAAACACAGTAATACATGATCTGCTTTGGGTTCCAGGGCACTCAACAAGAAAAGTAAGGGACATCTAATTCTACATGAACAGTTTCAGAGCAGTATTACTCTCTCTCACTTTCCTCTGCTTCAAAACAAAGCATTGTCAGGGTACAAAAACAAGCATCTTGGCATGTACTGAAAAGGTAACTGGTGGAAAATCAGAGTTTAAAAAACTTGGTCAAGTAAGACTGTTCCTCATTTTGGTCGCGTAATGTCTAATGCATATCATCAGATGACAGTTTATGGCCAGCACATGATATATTGTCATCCAGGTCTTTTGGAAGGTCACAGGCCTACGCACACACACATAGGTATGCAATACACAGCACTCACTAAGGATGGCGCAATCCCCAATGGCACTGTAAAGAGCTGATAATGCAGGGGTTAGAAAGCAGAGCAGGAGCTGGCGCTGTGACTCCACTGTGCCATGTTCCATAGCTTCGCTGTACGTTTCAAAGTGATCGTGCCCATGCTGTTAATTTGCATAAAAGTTCGGGTTTGATATTTGTCCTGGATTTAGACTTGAAAATGAGGTGCTATCACTAAAACTCAATCATGTTGTAGAGATGTGCATATTTTTAATCTTCGCACTTTTTAGATACATGAGTTATTAGCATTTTTCAGATGTAATTGTTGGCTTGATCATATCCCTCAGTAAAAGGAGCCACAGAAGGTAGTGTTTTAGCTATCATAATTTTTCTCTGTGGAATCCAAAAGAAAATATTATACACTTGCCTTTCTGTTTTGAACTGGTAGAAGTATACTTCAGAGACCACACTTGTAACTATTTATAACCAAAATGGTTTCTCCATCAACATTTCTCCCTTATGGAAGATGCAATCATGAGAGGAAAAAACACATTCCTACAGTAAGGAAGCACTGCCTGCTTCTAATGGACAAAGCATGCCTACTTACTCTTTTACTCCCACAGAGACAAATACAACTTCTGACACTTTCCTATCATAGCTTCCTACCACAAAAATGGTGCAGTATATCCTAACAGCATAGAAAGTCTGTTTCTACTCCCTTGTCCTTCCTGCTCAACGAAAGTGGTATTTTTGGAGGACATAGTTTTCACTTGGCATCTTCAGTCCTTAAATGTGCTTGTAATGGAGAAATGTCAGATTGCCCTTGGTTTGTTTAGCTGAGGAAATTAGTCCTTGCGATGGTGCTGCATGTCGTCACGTAATGGGAGTTCAAAGAGGAGAGTTCAGAGAGGTATGTGGGAGTGTGCCCTACTGCTCTTCCCCACACTGAATGGCTGTCTCTACTCCTGTGGAAGTAGTTGCATTCAAATGCTGGCCAGAATTTGGTGAGGGAGTCTGCACGACAGTATGTTTTACCCTGAGCTGTAACAGAGGCGGACTGTAAGTCCACTGTAGTCTCCCACCCAGTCTCTGTGTTGGGAAGCTGCTCAGCCCTGGGGTGGTTACAAAGCTGGCCCTACCCTTGGCTGCTGAGAGCTTCTCCATGGGCTTTGTTGCTTTCTTGGTTTCAACTGATGTTGTTTGCATTTCTTCAGGGTATAGAAAAGTCACCTGAAATATAGAAAAGAATAGTTGTGGGCTTACTTTGGTGTGCCCTAGATGGCCAGCTCTAATTCCTCAAGCTCCTTCTTGTAGCCTGGCCCTTGCTACATCTCTGTAAAAGCTCTCCTATTTATTGACTTTTAATCTACAGAATGGTCCAGCTAAATTTACTGCTTCAGATGGCCTGTTTGCTCTCTGTAATTTGATTTTCAGATGAGCTCATCTTCCCCTGTTATCTAAACCAAGAGCAACAACCTGATGATAAATTCGACAGCCTCTGTTGCAGTAATGTAACATGAGTGTAACACGATGCTTCTCTCCAACAGGACATGTCTGGAAATTGGCTGTAGCCCAGGCACTGTTCAGAATACATGTGGTACGGGGTAACATGGCGATTGGTTGACTCATTTTCTAAATTCAGATTAAAGGCTTGGTTAGAGAAATATAGTGTCTGCCTCTTAACAACACAAACACACGCTTTATTTGGTGAGTTCCCTCTGCCAGCCTCGGTGCTGCATCATGTAGAGGGAAGGAGCACACAGCCAGCCAGGTCCCACAGAAAGATTTTTGTTTATGACAGCTCTGTGTTGAATGAGGACATGGCTTTGTGGGGTTTTCTAATACTGCATGCAATGTCTTGAAAAGCGTAACATTTATCTGGATGAAGCAATTGATTTGTAGGTAGCTGTCCATTCATATTCTGCCACTAGCAGTGCACTCTTGCTTTATACTTTAAGTAGAAGAGATCGCCATCACCATTTGCTGCCTTTTGTAATCTGAGACTATTTTAACCAAAAATATTCCCATGGCAAAACAGCATGACCCAGTCAGCCCTGAGGTATTGCTATGTTTTCCCAAAGACGAATGTGCTACGTGAAGGTGTTTTTCTACTGCTGAAATCCATCAAAACAGCCTAATTCACAGTGTGCTCTGAGCACAGTTGTAACTGTTCTGGATTGGCCTTGCTGCTCAGAGGTCCCCAGACATTGGCATGTGCTCATGAATCATTTTATAATACATCAGTTCCACCCAAGCATGCAGAAGGGGGCTGCACCCGTGCTTTCCCCCATGGCTGTCACACTGAGACCATGTGCATTGGGAGCAATCACCTTGTTTTTCCAGCACACAGAAAAGAAACCGAAGTCCGTTTTAGCCTTCTGTGCACCTGCTGTTGGCATGCAACCTCTTGCAGAAGAAAATGTACTTTGAAGTAAGCCATCGCTTCTAACAGTGTTTAAAATCACACACCAAGCCCCTGAAGACAGCTCCAGAAAATCAGTGCAGTTCATTCACTGTAGCTGGTTTATGGGTGTGCCTAAAAACACCATCCATGGAAATACTCTTTCCATCAGCAGGTGTAGCAACACTCATAACATGTTTTCAAGTCTTCCTGTCACCTGAGTATTGATGCAGCAACCAGAGAATTGCAAAAGCAGGGAGAGAGGCTGGCTGAATGCTGAGGGTTCCCAGGCTTTCCATGGGCATCAGTGGCCTTTTACACTTTTGTACATTATACATAATATAACAAAGACAAATGTCAAAGTCGTCAGTGGGTAAACAGCAAAGGAGCGTTTGGGCAGGGGCCATCTGTTTGCACTGCTCAAGATGTGTTCACGATCAATTTGAGTAGAAATTATGTGAAGAGAAAGCACAGTGAAATGAAACTCCTGGCTGTATTTATTTCTGTTGAATGAGGTGAATAGGTTTGCCTCGTAGAAGGCATTTCAAGTTACATGGCAGTCATACAAACTGAGCACTGCTGTGCTGCTGGTGGAAGTCCACAATCTGTTAAATAAACTGTTCAAGTGACCACTTTCTCAATTTCTCCAGGAACCAGATTATAATTACAGAGCTGAAGTAAAAAAACTCATTCCCCACTTGGAGTATTTGGATGAAATACCAGCAAGCCAGACTGCTCTCCTTCCTTTCAAGAAGATGCATGAGGATTGGCTAATCATCAAGGAATCCATCAAGGAAGGTGCTTTAGCTGGAGGCATTTCATGGTTAGGTATGTCAGGTTTCCTACCAGGGTTCATTTTTTCAGGTTATAATGCGTGAAAAAGAAAGATGAAGAGCAAGATGGCCTCTTCAAAGCCAACATTTAATTATAGCAAAGGGACAAAGGATGTTGTCGTCTTTACTTGGGAAATGAGGAAGCTGGAATTCAGCACATTTAAATGAAATGATTTAAATGAAAGCTGTCCTAAGCTGGGCATCAAGACCAGAAAAATGCAGACAACTTCTAGAGCATCAAGCAAATCCAGCAGTAGCTGGGAGTCTGTACTTAGCGTTCATTCTGCATGATGGTAAGAAGCAAAGCTTGGAAAGGAATGTTTCAACAACAGCTGTTCACAGCCCTTTCCATGGTAGCAGTCAATCCCATGTAGCGTGGATGTAGCAGGATTTCCTACTCCAATTTCATAATAGGGAAGGCAATTTGGTCACCACCCCTCAATGGTAGCAACATCCTAGCAACTGAGATTACGTGGTCTCATAATAGATCTGTTCCATTTTCTTTGCCTCTGTGATTAAGTCCATTACATTCATTAGTAGAGAGTAAATGGTTTGAAAATAAATCTGTTGTCCCCTTGCCTGTAGCCTTGGTTATAGTTCAGATGTCCATGCTTTTATGTATCGTGCTACGTGCACTTTACCATGTACCATTAAATATTACAAAGTATTTCCTATAACTGCTCCTGTTGCTTCCCATTAGTGTGGGCAATGCAGTTGTCTTCCCAGCCCCCCTAGCTGTGGTTTGCCTGCCAACTGTACTCCATTAAAAATTTAGTTTGTTTTGGAATAAGTACAGACATTTGTCATTTATTTAATCCCTGTGGGTCCAAATCATTAGTTGTAATAGTAGTTATAGTGGGGAAAAAATCCATTAAAATCTGATTCCTCAGTGATCCTGCTTTGGCAACACAGCTATGGTTCAGAAAACTAGTTAACAATGTGGGCTGACAAAAACAGTAGGGACGGAGCACAAAATTGTGAATTCGTATTGTTTCCTCGTGTAACCAGACTTAATATTCTTGCCTTCAGCTCTGAATGGATGAGCTCATATGGTCAGGTTCAGACATCCCCGTATTTTTTTCTTTCCTATAGCAATGTTGACTCTGGTACGTTTCACGCACTGTGTATTTCATGGGTTTGTATTAACAACTATGACCAAGATATTTTAAAGGTCCCTAACACTCAGCTCTTAAAGAAATGGCCATATTATTGCAGAGCTGATTGCTCCACTGTGGAGCTGGTAGATGCCTAACACTTTACAAAGCACGCTATTCATCTAAGCACTGAAATGAAATTTGCTCTCCTGTGGGTTGTTGGCTGCACATGCTGCTCTTACAGCTGTGCTGTGCTCCCAGGACAGCCGGCAGTTGGGCAGGTAAGAGGACAAGGCTCTGCCTACCTTCACTAGCTTTTGTATAATCCACCCTGCCCTGTAGCATTACAAAAACTCGGTTTTCGCCTTTCTTTCTGTGGTAGAGAAGTATCTGTCTCTGAAGCAGTACTGGAAAAATCTATTACTGCCATTTCCAGATTTCCATAACTCCTGGTATATGGTTTGCCCCCGATTGACTAACACCTCTGGTAAGGTGGCCGTCACCATCTCTATTGTGTCTGGGCATTTAAGCAATATATTTTAAGACTGGGGACTTGGACTGTGCCTGTGGCAAGCCTGCAGTGGTTCCTCTGCAGGCAGGAGGGCAGCAAATGAGAGGCAGCTTGCTCTTGCCCTAGGCATGCAGGCAGGGGAAGTAGCAGAGCCCTGGCAACATCCAGGCTCACCCGTGGGACAATCGGAGGCAGATGGCAAGCACAGAGCGGTTCCTGACCCCATGCTCAGCCAGCAGCCTGTCCCTGGTGCCCAGGAACAGGAGGAGGGTGGGAAGGGACTTTGGTTTAGTTGAGAGAGTCCCCAGGTTCTGCTGTCTGCAGAGGACAGCTATGGGGGACTGCGTGCAGCACCAGGAAGCCCACTGTCTCCAGGCTTGACCAATTCCAGCATGTCTCTTGCAGCTGCAATGACAGATTTTTCTGTCCCCTACAGCTCCAAGGGTGCAGCAGCAGTCACCATATTGGCAGTGTACAGTGATGGTGTGGTTTGCAGCCTTGCATGACTGCTTACACGAGCAAAACCTCTCTCTTAGATCCATATCTTGGGGCAGTAGCAAGGCAGTCTGGATGCAGCCCAAGACCGCAGACAACTTCCAGACCTGGAACTGCACAGTGGTCTGCTAATGCAAAGAGATCTATCAGTGCCCGCCTGTTGTACAGTGGCTGTCCTCTTCCAGATCCCACTGTTTCTGATGAGCTGTTCCCAGGAGACAACTCCAGTGATTTGACACATGGTAATGTACATTTTTTAATCCTGTTCTTTCCCACACCTCCACCTCCTTCTGAATGTTATTATTGCTGATGAAAGCCTGGGTGCTTTGAATACCACCCACCCATGCTGCTGCTACATCAGGTTCAGCATATGTTTTCGTCCATGGGACTCACCTGCTCTAGCGTGGGCTTTCCTTTATTTCCCCCTGCAGCAGAAGGTGCAAGTCATCTGGGCTTCCCCCTTCTCAGACCCGCACCTCTGTGCATTATGTGCTGCTGTCCCTCTTGACAGCCCTGTACTGCGATGGTGCTCCCTTGCTGAAGTTGCCTTTCACACCTGTGAAAAAAGCTGTCCTGTTCAGTCCTTTAAATTACACGTCAGCCTAGCTGGGGCTCACTTAAGTCACATCTGGGCACATCTTGTTCAGTCATAGGAATGTGGTCTAAGGCAGTCCTCTAGAAAGGTGTGGTGATGCACATTCACTCCCCATTGGATCATGTGCTCAAACGATGTGTACTGCAGTCTCATACTGCAGCAGCATCACTGCTGTCTAGGAACACTTTCTTTTGGGTTTCCAGGGGTGGGTCCCTCAGCAAGAAGAGTCAGTTCCTTGACTTCACATACGTGGTCTACAGGCGTACCACTGCCCTTCGCGAAAGGGAGTTCGCTTCTGGTACAATATTTGGTACTTCCCAAGACATCCTTCCCCCGCTCCTGGAAAGACCTTGACAGTGCAACTCCACCAGCCTGTAAAGTGCAGATTAGCTAGGAAGACGGTGTTTGCTTTCCCAGCATTGTGGGCTGCTTCTCTCAGATGCCAGGCCCACATCAGTTCCTTGCTGTAGGTAGGACTCAGGATGATGAACTAGATGAAGCAATGCAGTGTCAACAGCTGAGTGTGCATTCAGAAAAGTATGTGGAAACCAAATATTGCCAGGGAATGAGACCATAATTTCACATGCACTTTTAGGTAGCTAGCACTACTGATAGAGACAGTTTCACCCAATGTTCACTGCTTCTTCCTGCCCCTTTGCTGCTTTGTCTCTTGTTGTGGCAAAAGCATCTGCATAGCCACATGGGTAACCTGATTCTGATCAAGATCCAGCTGAAAAATAACCCAGCAAAACAAACAAACAAGCAAAAAACCAAAAAAGCGTATTTAGTTTTAATCTGGATCTGTTCCGTGATCTGACTCACCGTGTGGCCACACAAATGTTTGCACCAGCACAGTGGAGGAGGCAGGGCAGGAGCAGAAGGAGACAGATTCTGGTAGAAACAGAGAAACTGCCTCTTAGCAGCAGTGTCAGGCCATGCCAGCTGACACTGTGAACCTACACCATGAAATATTACATCCTCCTGTCTATGGGAAATGACGTTGACTGATTTCAAAGACAGCACCATTTGTTAAACGCTGGAGTAAAATGTTTTCTTTTTTCCTTTTTTCTTAGGACTCAGTCAAGTTATATGTGGGAACCCCACCAAGGCCCTTCGTGCAAGGAGGCAAAAACTAGCTGTATGTTTTTCTTGTATACTTCATATTCCTGCCTAGTGACCCCCATAAATCCTGGGATAAACTGAACTCCCACTGTGGCTTGTGGCAGCTCACTGTCTTCTGTAGCCCAAAAGCCCCCCAACATGCAGTTGGCCTTGAGGAGGACGGAGAGTCTCTTGCCCTGATGTTACAAAGGTGCCCATGTGCTAGCAGCAGTTAACCATCAGCTGTGAAGGAACACATGAAAATCACATATCGGCTGCTGGCAGCGCATTTGCTTTCGACCTGGCTGAGCACAGCACAAGGCAGGATTGCAAAAATTTGTTGGTATTTCTACAACACCTATTAAGCAAAACTTTTTTTTTCAGCAGTGTTTCTTTGATGTTGGCGTAACTAGTCAGATCACTAATGCTGCAAGGTCATTCCTGTTGACTAAACAAACACAAAGCCAAAGTTTGTTCCTCTTGGCAGTGGGGTGGTACCCCAGCCCTGCGGGTCAGCCTGCTCATTTTGGCAGTAACTTAGTGAGAGGATACCCATGTGTGTAAGGGGATGCAGTCTGGCTCATCATGGTTAGCTTTCATGGGCCCTGAGGTTCAACACTGCACAGATGCACGTGCATACATTTAAACAGGCTGTGCTAAATCAGGGAAACAGCATCCACAGGACACCTGCATCACTGTGCTGGCGGCAGCCTCACTTAATGCTGACACCAGATGTTAAACAACCACTGGAAAAAATGTGTCCCTCCCTTGTCTCTCTGCTGCCACTGCCCAAGCACTGGAAGCTTTTCTGAAACAAATTTTGAACATTTGAGTGAATTACTGTGTGTTATAAATGAGGATGCGGAAGGGGACTGCAGTCATATGCCGAATGATGCCGTTTCTGTGGTACTGGTCTTAATATGCTTATTGGCATAGATGCTACAGGCTTATACACCAGCAAGATATAAATCAACATTTCTGTTACTGCCACCCTGGGCTCCTCAAGCTGTAACAGTGCACATGACTGGGGCGTGGGGCTTCTTAAAACTGAAGAGCAAGAAAATGGTGAGGGGTAATCTGAAAACTCAGGACTAACAGAGGACTTTGATGCCTTCTAAAATCCTCAATCTAGAAACAGAGCTGGGGAGAGCTCCTGAGGTTATCGAGATAACTTCTGTCATTTTTGCAGCCACCTGCAGTGAGCCCTTTGAAACTCTACGGTATGAGGACAGAAAACCATTATGGCTCTGGAGGAGGAGGAGATCTGCACCAGGAAGATGTGTCCTCTGAACTGAGAATATGGAGAGAGCAGCACAAGCGGTGAGACCACGGGGGAAATCTTGTCGTGCGGTAAAACAGGCATTCGTTTTCTACTGTAATAATAAAATAAACTCTTTGGCCACCTGGTGGTGATTTCAGGGCATAGTCTCGGCCTCCTGCCTTCCTGTCCCTGCGGTGGCAATCCTTCCATCAGTCCTCCCCGCTGGAGCATCTGTATGGTGGGCAAGGGAAAAGAAACCTGAGGGAAGCTCTGTCCTCTCTCTAGAGCAGGCTGAAGACCAGCATAGGCAGGGTGGGCTCGCTTGCTTAGTGAGAGCAAGGAAATGACTTCTCATAACTGGTAAGACATTCTTGGCTCTGACAGTGTCTACCTTCAGACAGTGAAAAGTGAAAGTAGATGAGGTTTTCTGCAAGCATCACATTGGCCTAACCATATGAAAGGCTGAAAAGAAAATAACGCCATGCTGAGATTCCCCCGTCTCATAGACAGATAATGGTTGTTTTGGAAGTAAAAATGGCTTTATTTCTCCAAGCTTACTTCACTGTGTAGTATTTTAAATCTGCCCCATTTCACTTGATCAACTTTAGGACACTTTCAGATAATCAGACACAGGCAGCTTAGATGGCTGATCCATTTAGAATTATTTTCCTTATCTCCAGGAAAGTGGGAAATCACAGTGAGTGACTAAATCCACTGTCTGGGTGTTTCCCTGTGTGGCCATGGCAAGCTGCACTTGGCTGGCTGCATATTCACAGCTCAAAGGCCAACTGAAAGTGTGATACTTGATGTTGTCCAGGTGCTTGCTAACAGATCAGCAAGAAAAAGCTGCCGAAGCGCTGAAGGTAACTCTTGGTGATGAGGAAGAGGGTGAAGACTGCAGCCTGACTGACAGCTGTGAAGATGAGTTGAGGGAGACCTGTGAAGAGGACCTCATTGAAAGGATTTCTCTTGGTTCTTCTTGCCACTCCTGTCTCTCCCAGTCTTCCTCAGGTACTGGACCTAAACCTCTGGAGAAGAGCTGGCATCGGGTAGTGACACGTGTTACTAACAGTTTGTAGATAGGTGTATTAGTAACTGCAGTGTTTTATGAGATCTGGCTTCTGTGCTCTAGAGCAGCAATTTGGAAAAAAAGCAGGACATGGTGGCCAGCTGTGTTGACCATCAGTTGATATATTTCAGCATGGATCTGTAGAATTAAGAGGAACAAAGCTGATCTTACACCAGCTTAGCATCAAGTCTAGAGGAAGGATGTGCTTCTTGTCTCTTACCTTGTGTCATTAATTTATGGCAGTGCCAGGTGAGTCTAAAATACTGTTGTTCCAACTGAGCTATATTTTACCCCAGTTGGCACTGATGGAAGTAATGGCTAAGCTAATGATTAAGGTTTAACTGGGCAACTGGGAATTCTGGAAAGATATGCCATCAAAGGGATGCATTCAGTAAAGAGTTTAAAAATGAAACGTGCTCTTCTACTCAGGAACAAAGCCGAAGACCTCTCTGGGATTGCATTTACATGAATGAAAGCAGAATTCCCACTCTTCACTACTTGTTGAATACTGTATTTAAGAATATTAGAAATATTAATAATTGTTATTCCAAATACATATCAAGTAGAGGAGCTTACAAAAGTATTAATCTATTTCTATTGTTAATAATCACTTTTTTTGCCTCAATCAATATTAGCATGTGAGTTTTCATTTTACATTTCTTTCAAGGGCAAAAATGGATCTATTAAAATTTGGAAAAATATAATATATTTTAGAAAAAAACGAAGTATCATTAAACTGTTCAAAGCCTCTGTGTATTAACAGTAATATAAACAATATCTCCTTAACAGGAACAGAAGCTGTTTGGAAAAATCTAAAGGAATGGCCTATTGTCCAGTGACCACAGAAGTCTTAGATTATGATCTCATGGTCTCTTTAGATTTAATCTGATCTTTTTTAGATTTAATATGATTTATTTAGATTGAGTATGATTTATTATGATCTCATCATCTTTTTAGATTGAGTAGATAATGCCCCAACCATTTCATGGTGTACCAGTGTCATGCCCTATAGGACTATAAAAGTGAGTGGCTGGGCATAGATCTGCCCATCTTGTAACCAAATCTGCTAGGATTTGTTTACAAGATTGATGGAGTGGTTTGAAATCTAGTGTTACCTAAGGTGGGGGGCAGATGACCCAGATCCCAAATCACAAGCAGCTGGCCGTAATAGCCAAGATTCAAATAATCACAAACACAGTAGCCTTTGCCCACTGTCACTAATAGACATACGTGTTTTGCCGAGCAAATACCTGATAAAACTTTAGCAACTGATAGACTTTATTCAGCAAGGCAGTTAAAAATACACTTGACCTCTATGACTTGAGACTGTGTCAAGATTGGAGAGGTATTTAAATGCCTCAACACGTAACTTCAGAAGTGTGTCCTACCCAATGTGATTTTCTCACAGAAGAACTTGTTGCTGGAAGCAATCTTTCTGACCAGGAAAGGACAAGTCATCTGAGCAAAACCACTCTTATGTAGAAGTGTTTGCAGCATCAGATCCATATAATCTGCACTCTTTGGAAGTTGTTGAGTGTTATTCCGGGCTCTTGAGTCAGGCATACCAGTCTTTCAGAGTGTCTTTACTTAAAAACAAATAGAAAACCCTATGAAATTTAGACATTTTTAAAACATATAGTATGACGGAAACTGTTCAGTGAAAATTTTATATCAGCTTTATGTGGTTACCTAAACAGTAAAATACATCCCCATCAATTAGGAGCTATAAAGCTGAACTTTCTGGGCCTGGGTTTTGGTAGCACATTCTTTAGATTGTGTTCCTGCCCTGGACCTTGCACATCAGGTGCTTAGATACAGTTGGTTCTTTTAATAGACAAGAGCACTTGGAGCCCTGCTATATATAGAATGGTTTTAAGCATATATGCATCCACATTATATCCATAAGTCAGCAACAAGGTTCTTCTCTGTATGTTGCACCTGAGGATTACGTGGGCTAAAATATGAACAGCCAGATAGTAGCCCTGCATGTAGTGCAATATTTTCCCTAGCAGTCAGGCACTTTCTGTAATTTTAAGGCCAATCTCAAGATCTTATTCTTACACCTCTGCCTCTGATTAAAAAAAAGTGGATCCACTCATCTGTGATTATTCCTGTGCCTTGAATTTCACATTGCTGGATGGGGTCCTCAGGTATTTAAAACAAGTCAGTGCAAACACTGGTCAGGAATGATGCAGGTATGATCCTGCCTGAGAACGGGAGGATGGGTGCGCTGGTCTGTCCCTCTTGAGCTGTGCACGGCTCATGAGCATTTCCAGTGCTTGGCACATCACCAGCAGTACTGGCAGGGAGGCTGCCGAGCAACCCAAACCCCCCGACTATCAGAGGAAGCAATTCAACAAGGCCAGCATTGCTGTGTGCCCTGGGACACATCTGCCCACCCAGGTCCATCACACAGCATTGTCTGAAACCTTTTGTTCACTGGGTCGGGCATTTAGGAGTAAGATGAACTGGTAAATCACTGCACATCCCCCCATTTTAGGTTCATCACAGACTCAGGAAGGTGCAGTGCTCTCCAACCCAAACCGTTGTCTAATTCCATCCCCTCCGAAAAGCCCTTCACCTGCATCTGTAACGGGTGTTGCAGCAAGACCCTGGAAAACAAGGAACCATAGGGTAAGACATCTAAAAATACCCAGCCAAGAGGAAGACAGGCAGTGGACACAGCGATGCCAGTCAAGGGCTCATCAAGAAACTTCAGCCCAGCCTCTAGGCAAGGAACTTGCTCTCCTGAGCCAGCACAGTGTGCTGGCTGCCTCCGGATCCCAAGGGCAGCGCCAGCCTGCTGGGACCACCGGCCAGCAAAGGCCTATTTCAGGACCAGCAGCTGTTGAATCAACAAGCATCAGGTATGTGTGCTGCCAGCAGCACTGCGTGCAGCGTGTCTGGGGAAAACAGAAGGGACTTCACAGCAGGAAAAAGCAAACTTCTGTGTTGTCTCTGGAGTCTCCTGCCTTTTACTCCTAAAAGGAGTAAAAAGAACTCCTTTTATTTGTGCTGACATTTACTTTTGACACTAAATGAAACATTTTCTCATGTTTCTTATAGCTTGAGCGTTGGAAATTTTGTATTTTCTTGAATAATAGCCCAGAATTTTCCCATGTTCTTACTGCTCCATTCCCATGTTCCCCATGCAGGGCCAATGCCCATGTCTCCTGCAGAGCTGTTGTAGTGGTGCTTGTTCAAGACTCTCCTTGGGTAAACCCCAGGACAAGTTCCTGACATTCCACTTCATTTTTTTTCCTTTGAAACTTACATTAATTCATTTTAGAAAGAGCTTTGGAAAATAAAGTAGGCATTAGATAAGTGTCACATGCACCAAAACATGGTTATTTCTGAACCCGCTTACTGTAAGATTAGCATCATGTTGCTTCTTTGAAGAAATAAAACAGGAGCTGCGACATGACACCTTGATTTTGAAGTTAATGTGGTCATTATAGAGCAGTATAGGCAGAGAGCGCATGCCTTGTGTGGGAAGCTGGTGTGCCTTGTACTGCTCGTAGGCCTGGCAGCTTTTGGTTCAGTTTTCAGAGCAGGAGATGGCAGAGCTGGTGGGGAGAATGCAGATATTCAGATCCAGAGTGCAATTTCACCAGTGTTTTTCTCTTTTCCTCAGGCCCATCATGGATGAGAGCCCTCCTGGAGAAAACAACCACCACCAGCCAGCCGTCTGTTCATCCACAAAAGCCTTGGAGAGGTTTGGGCTGATGAGCGCTGCATGGCCCCTGACTGCCAGGGCCGTGCTGCAGTCATTGCCAGACAGACCCACTGCCTCAACAACATCTCAGAACAAAAGTCCCCGGTCCTAGAAGATACCCAGGTGGCAGCGTATGTTGGAGCCATGTACACAGCACAGTCTTGAAGGACTGATGCTATCTTTCAGCTTCTTCTGTGAGCTAAACGCAGAACTGTGCAAGTAGAGCAGTTCAAACAAATGACATGATTTGCCTCAATTAAGGCTACAGCTGGTCCAGAAATGCTTTCTTTAAAGAGCACCCGCTGATCAACAGAAGAGCTAATCAACCTCTTATTACAGAAAAGTGTGGTTATTTTTGCAGCCTTCATGCACTAAAACAGAACAAGTCCTAACATATTTCCTTTCTTCTGCACCATGCCCTACTCTGTGAGTCAGGCAGGGACACTGAACCAAGCAGAGCATGGAGCCTGCAGTTTGTGGAGCGGGATGGAGGAGGTGAGGGACACAGGGCATTCCCTCTCAGGCTCAGCCACCTGACCTAGCAGCAGCCCCACAGTGTATCTATCTGTTGCAGTCCTGGATGTTTAACATGCAAGGGACAAAGCCAAAGGTGTGAGAAGAAGTGGGTTGTAAGGGAGGTGTGTGTTGCCCAAGGAAGAGCCCAGGAAGGCTGGGTGGTTTCAGAGCTGATGCCCCCACAGGAGTTCACCCCATTCACAGGCATCTGAGGTTCTTGTTGCCTGCGTCGCTATGGGAGTGAATGCTGACCAAGTGGCTCATCCCAACATTAACATGTATGTTTGCTCCATAGCTACCTGGAAGGATTTTTCTCACTACCTACGGATAGACTTTCCTTACTGGAATTTCATTAGCAGAGCTGACCTCTGTAAGCAGGTGTCAGAGCATCCCCTGCATGTGCCTTTAGGGTCAGGCATCCCACCTGTAGTTTTTTTAGATCAAATAGACTTGCCAATTTCATATGACTGAATAATTTTAAGTAATGCTGCAGCAAAGACAAGGCAGGGAAGTAAGGGAATAATCTCTTGTTTTTTCAACAGGGCATTTGCTTTTTATTCGGGTGAGATTCAAAACATCTCTTTTAGTGACTGCAGACTGTGAGATGCTGATCCAAATGACTGTGCCTTACAACTTTATTGTTGGTGCAGTCTGAAAGCAAGCATCATGGCATTGTTTTCCAGTTTAAGTTACTACGTTAGATAGATATTTTTACATCAGTTGATAAAGCAGTAATTACCTTATGAGTTAATGAATTGGTTTATGTCTTCTTTCTACTAGGTCAGCTTAACGTAGAGGAGCAGAGTAATAGAGAAAGCCCCAAAATTTCAGCTCATCATGGTGATGCTTGCACCACTTTCTCCTACAAAATAGTCTGGAGCTTGAAGCTAGTTGCCTAGTTTTGGTGAGTCCTAGAGGAAAACATCCATCAAAAGTCATTAAAAACTATGTGGCATGTGATTCTGTGCAATACTATGGATGCAGGCAGGATTTCCCATCAGAAGTTGCCCAACAACAGTGCCTGTGTCCTTAAACAGGCTCCTAAAATTGACTTTTTGCCAGTGTCACTGACCATGACCATCACCAAAAAAAAATCTGACCTTGTAATAGAAAGAAGAAAGTGGCAGCATAGTTTTCAGAAATGCTCTGCACCCTCCCCACCTGCTTGAAGTCTACAGCCCTTGCTGGCAGTCAGCACTGTTGACTATCAGGCCCTTCTCTATAGCCAGGGTCCTATAAGTGGGTGATGGGTAGGACCGTCTTCTCCAAATATTCAGAGCCTCCTTCTCAGTTTGCATCTTTGCTTTCAAAGGGGCGAAGGGAAAGAAAAGCATGAGTTTTTGTGTGTGGAAACTGGGGCAGCTAGACGGGTCTGCACGTGTGTATCTGCAGATGCAAGACTCTGGGTATGGATCTGGAAAGTACTCTCAAAAGTACCTGTGAGCTCATCTCGCGGCAAGCACAACTTGGATCTATACGTGCATGGGGCAAGGAGCTTCTCTGTGGTGGCGGAGGGGGCTTGGAGAAAAAAAAAGCTCTGGCCTCACATGTGGGAAGTAAGAGTCACTGAGGGCTTAATCAAAACCATTTAACTCAGGGTTTCCTCTTTTAACTTCCCTTCAGGTACCCCAGTGATAACTCTCAGGGGTGCAGGCAGTGTGTGACCTTCACAACAGCCACCCCACCCTGTACTAACCAACTCTGCTCCCCTGCTGGCCTAACCAAGGCAGTCGCATGCCGTGTAGTGGCGTGGCATGTGTGTACAGAGACAGGAGAAGGTGTCCACTCAACCTATTGATTGAGGTCCTCAGGTGCGTATCAGTAGGGATGGGTATGTAAGATGGGCTTGAAGCCATGTGCTCTTGTGTCCTGGCAGTGTCACCATGAGGATTTAGTGTCCAGAGCTGACTTGAAGGCCTGAGGAGTGAAGCAGTTGGCATGAGCGCTGTGGCTTTAGCGGCACCGCCCTGCAGCAGAAAGTGGCAATGCTGGCAGCAGGGGACCCTGGGGCACTTGCAGGACAGCATCTTGATGCCTCTCTCCTCATTTGAACTTCTGGGTTATGTGCAGGAAAGCAAAAGCTCTGCTCTCAGATGGACCTCGTGGGCAGGACACCCCATGCTTATCTGGGAGGCGTGCTCGGTCTCAAGCTGCACTGCTGACCCCATGCCCAGAGCACAGGGCAGGAGGCCAGAGGAGGATGCTCCCATGCTCAGTGAAGCGACAATGCTTAGCTCTTGGCCGTTGCTTTCGCAAGGTAGATCTCTGGCTGTGTCACCCAGCAGGACAGAGACTGGTTTCGTGCACACAGAGAGGAAGGTGAAGCGACGTGGCAGGCCAGGAGCGGCACCAGTAGGAATCTGACATCCCTCCATCATGCACGCATCTTGTTGATATGGTTTTGGCAGAGGGGGTGGAGGAAGACGAATTAGTTCTCAACACATGAAAACTTAGCAGGTAGCAGAGCCAAGCATTGGTGGACAGCTCTGTCAGAGGCATGAGTTTTTTGCATGCCACCTTCATTGCGTCCTTTCTGGATGATCTGACCTGCTGAGTGATATGTGCAAGAGTATGTGCTCTGAAGCTAAATGTGTAATGAGACCTAGTGACAGGTTGTCATGCATGGAGCAGCAGGGAGGCTTGTTAAGAGAGAAAGCTTGTGATCACCGCCCGACCAAACGGGGAAGAAGGGCTGGTAGTCTCCTCTCTGCTGGTAGCGGGTGCACCTCAAGGTTTCCCAGAGCTGCCGTGCTGTTCTCTGTCACAGTTTCCAGGACAAGCAAAATAAACAGGGCTGTTGCAGATCAGATCTGCACAGCTATAACAGATCCACAGAGGAAATTATTGCTCTGGTTTTAGCCTCTGCTCATCCACTTTCCAGCTTTTTCATCTAGAAAACATAAAAGCTAGCCAGGGCTTTAATAGGCTAATTAGGAAATGTCAGACATGATGGGCTACCCGTGAATTCGATTCTCTTGGCCCAAAAGGGAAATATATGGGGAGTTTCACTGTGGACTTTCTTGTCGCTGTTTCCTCTGTTAAAATCCTGCATTGGTCCCTTGAATATGGACAAAGTCATTTAATGAATGAGTTTATTCTCATCCCTGCCTTTGCAGGGTCTATTAATATTTATCTCAGTAGGATCCTTGCTTCCAGTTGGATGCAACTGGTTTCAGATGTACGTTACCAGGGTCCATCCCCTCGTTCTTGTAATGGGCCAGGAGCTGCTGATGCCTTCAAGTATCTCGCTGCCTTAATGGGATTTGCTGCCAGCTGCCAAATTGATTTCTAGTGTGTAAGCAGGAGAGAGGGGCGAAAACTGCTCCCCCCTCACCTATTAATAAATCAGTGCCGCAAGGAAGAGTTTTCTGCCAGGAGCTAAGTCTCATCAGTGTGGGCTGCTAAGGGAGGGAGTGGTTAGCTGGGGGCAGCTGCCCTGCAGGGAGTAGGGCTTGGAGAAAAGGATCTGGCCCTCAGTGTTAACAGAAGCACAGTCTATCCAGGAGGCCTCTCAGGATCACTTAGCTGGTGTCCTGCAAGCAGCTCTGCTGGAGTGGCTGGTGCTGCGCTGCATACTGAAAGGCTCTGCTCAGCCAGAGCTTTAAAAAATAATGAGAGAAAGAAGTGGGGAGCTGCGTGCCAGCCAGCCAGTTATTTCAGTGTCTAAAAATCCTTCTTCCTCCTGAAGGGAGCGTGTCCAGGATGGCATCCCAACCAAACAAATGGGCCTTGACAAGTGAAGGCGGCTCCTGCTCAGACTTGGATTGCATTTTGCACCTCCCAGCTCTACAGAGCCCGGTGTGTTGCAGGGACCTTAGCATCCCATTTGGGGACAGGCCCATCGCAGCTGTGTGCACAGCCCACCTCCTGCACAGAACTCATGGCTGTTGTGCTTGTTAACAAGGCCATTACTCATGTTGAAAGCTTGGGGTTGCTTTGCACTTGGAACAAATTCATCTTCATTGCTAGATGAAAAGGAGATACTTTCTTCGCTGCCAAGGAGGAGAAAGTCCAGGAGACATTCAGGAGGGAAAGTCTCGTACACATCTGCTCTTCAAATACATACAAACACCAGGTCAGCTCAGGATCATTTCCTACATGGTTTCTTGGCTTGCCACTGTGTTCAGAGCCCGATGTGCTTGGGCTCATTGCCATGGGCAGTGTCTGCACCTGTGGTAAGACATGGACACTTCGGAGGTATGATTAGCAAGATGGTTCACGCTCCAGTAGTGCCAGTCTCTCTGTTGATAAAACAGGGTTTGAGACAGCTTAGATGTCTACTTGGTACCATCCAGTGCCAGGTGAGATGAATCCTGCCCTGCGATAGCTTTCTCGGTACGCCAGCGTATCCTGGCCGTGTTTTTGTTGTTGGCAGCATCTTGCTTCTCTGAAGTTCCCCTGGGGAATACTGGAAATGTGAAGGTGAACGTCTTTCCTCTCCTGGCTGAGGCAAAGGACCAGCCTGGAAGAGTGGAGGTGGCACGGGAGCATGTGACCACTGGGGACAGTGCGCCTCGTGTCAGTGTACGTGGCTCCTTTAGCAGGCCTGCAAAGCTTTTGGACCTTCCAGGGAGGCATGGGCAGGGGGGGGCAGGCAGGGCAGGGCGGCTGCGGGACAGCAAGGAAGGCTTGTCCTGGACTGAATTCAAGGTGCCATCGCAGACTGTGAGCTGGTGCTGCAGGCGGAGAGCTCGCCCACTGCAGATGCATCTGGGAGGGCAGGTCTGCTGCCCAGTCCCCAAAAGAGGGGGGATGTCTGTCGTCTCTGTCCCCAAAGAGGGAGATGCTGGCTGGACATCTAGAAACCAGTCCAGCTGGCTGGGAGGTGACCCAGGTAGCAGAGATCCTGCCTGGGAGGTCTCTTGCTGTCACTAGAAGAAAGACAACCTTGTGGTTACAGCCTTGATCAAGCCTTAGGGGCAGTGAAGTAATTTTTCAGCTCTGCACTAGTTTCCTACAGCCCAAGGAGAAATCATGCGATCTTAGAGGAGGTGTAGCGTGGTTAACACAGGCAACAAGAGCAGGGCCTTGTTCTGACCCATCCCTCAAACAAGGCATCTGCCACAGGCATGTCCTCTCCCCATTGCCATCAAAAACCACGTTGCGCCTGTGCATCCCCAGCTGGAGCTCAGCATGATCATGCTAAAATTAAGAGAGTAATTGAGATAATTTTTTAAGCATTCCAGGGGATGACATCCTTGCAACGACCAGGAAAATAAAGTATCATATGCCTGGATGGAGAGTTGCAGTATCATTTATAAATGTAGAAGCTGCGCCTGAGGAAGAGAGTGACTGCAAATTCAACCAGGCAAGCCGACGCTTTAGCTGAATTTGAAGAGCAAGAGGAACATCTTGAAATGGACGCTAGAGGGAAGAAGAGAGTCTCACAAGTGTAACTTTTAAAAGTAAAAAGACTCAGAAACCAAACCCAAGCAGCTCCCAGAGCATTTGGGAGGCATTCAGCACACAGTGGGCTCAACATTTTTACGTTCTCCAGCACCCAGTGTACTGGCCTTGTGTGATGCCCCTAAATGCACTATGCTGGTAGTGGCTTGCTCTATCATATACAACTTTGATTTATTTGGAAATATTTCCTTAGGAAACCTGCAACGCCCACAAAATGTAACAGAGAACATCCCCAACACCTGCCTTGGCAGTGGAAAGCCGTGGGGCTATAGGGCATCGGTGGTGCTCTAGGGCATCTGATGATGCTATGTGCAACCCCAGCATGTCTTAAACAGATGATCTTTGTCACAGGCCATAGCTGCAAGCTGCAAACAGGCTCTAGACCGTGCATGGCTTGAGTTCCATCTTCTCCTCCCTTGTTGACCAGGGACTTCTCGTCTCTGGAGCCTCAGAGCAGGCAGAGCTTCCTGGGGGCTGTGCCTCCCAGTGCCGCTGGGCAAATCCCTGCTGCCAGGCCTACCAGTCTGAAACCAGTCCTCTCCCAGCCCAGCTGTGTTAAAGCTCTCTGCCACTTCTCTCTCCTTTATCCCCACCCTCATCTCTTCCATCCTTCTTCCGCTGCACTGCTCCTGGTTTTCACCCAGCTCAGCCCACCACCTGCAAGCAGTTGCTGGCATCCTGATACCTTCCAGGCAGGACCTCACTGGAAGAGCAGTGCAAGCTGGGCAGGGTTTGCATTTGTTGCTGCTCTTCTCTCTTCTATGGCTTTCCTCCCACAGGGATCTTGGCCCTCATCCTGACGGCAGGACGCTGCTGGGCGGGTTGTGAGGGGCTTCACAGCAGCGGCCACGAGGGCTAGTCCCAAGGGCTCAACATCTGCCACCACCCAGCCCACGTCACTTCTGTCACAGCCCTTTCCCTGCATGGAGCCTGGCAAAATCAATGCCCAAATTCTTACTGCTGCTCTGTGGGCAGGATCAGACCCTTCATCCCCAACAGTGAGCACCAACCCAGTCCATTCTCCATTCCTGGGCCACCTTGCTGCTGCAGGCTCCTGTCACCAGCATCGAAGTCAGATAGATGTGGTGCTTAGGGCCATGGTTTAGTGGTGGACTTGGCAGTGCTGGGTTAATGGTTGGACTTGATGGTCTTAAAGGTTTTTTCCAATCTAAACAATTCTATGATTCTATGATCCACACCCCAGGGGACATCTAGAGTCGTGACAGGGGCCTGAAGGTGAGTACCACAGTACCTGCTGTCTCCCCACCAGCCAAAACACATTGGCCCCAGCTGTGCTGCCTGTGGGGATGGTGCTGAGCATGTGCTGTCTCCTGGTCATGCCCTGGACTGATCAAGCCCACATGGACCAGGGCTGTGCTGGGCCATGCACTAACCTAGGGTACGAGCAATCGTGGCTGCACCATCTGCCATGTAAAGGAGCTACATCGTTGGCAGGTTCAGGGAGAGAGAGAGAGCAAAACTGCGATGGGAGCAAGAGATGTAAACCTTTGGGAGATCTACCCCACAAGGAAAGTGCTCAGTGAGAAGAGGAAGAAGCACGCTGCGGTGGGCAGCACTGGGGGAGATGGACATGCCAGCAGCAGCAGTCAGGCTGGGAGCACCATGCCATCCTGCTGCAGGAGAAGAAGCACGTGCTGCTAGATCAGACATGGAGCTAGTAACAAGGCGGGGTGATGGATCCTCCTCTGAAGCAACATCCCCCTCAAGAGCTGACGGGTTAGAGCAGAGCATGGTGTTTCCAGGCCACCTGAATGACTCTGCTAATGTTGCACAGTCTTGCCAAGGTAAGCATCTTCCAGGGTCGGGTACGGACCTGTCAGCCCTTATGAGAAAAATGCTGCACACTAGAAACAACAGCCAGGATCAGGGCAGGGTCATCTTCTCCAGGAGAAGGGGATTTCCTGGACTGGTCACCAAATCTTCCCCCGTCCAGAAGCTCAGTCCCAAGAGCTGCTGGGACCCTCCAGGGGATATCTCCTGCTGCCTCCCCAGGTGGGGCTTCACAGGGGTAGCCAGGAATTAAAAATATTCATAGGTCTTGTGGGGTCAAAGCAACAAATATCTTTTTCCCCTGGATGATCACTAACGAATTAATTTTTAAATGGGAAAGAAAAGAATCTAAGATAAAAAACTCTCTTTTCCCTGATTTGTCCTATCCCTGGTATTTTATCCAGTGTAAGTTTTGGAAGTTTTGAAGAAGAAAGAGAGGTGTTACCTTCCCCTTTCAACTGCTATTGCCCAATCCCGATTTTTTGGATTATGAACAGTCCAAGGGAAACAAAAATCCAAACACAAACCTTTGGATTAGACTAGTGGCAAGGAAAAACAAAGGAGAGGTTGTTGCTGCTGCAGAAGAAGTGGTAATTTTACTTTAAGAT
The DNA here is from genome assembly GCA_020745775.1 of Theristicus caerulescens. Classification (NCBI taxonomy): domain Eukaryota; kingdom Metazoa; phylum Chordata; class Aves; order Pelecaniformes; family Threskiornithidae; genus Theristicus; species Theristicus caerulescens. The sequence continues at coordinate 20,749,113 of CM036564.1, read as the reverse complement.
CAAGCAACTTTGTGAGTGATTTACAGGGGAAGGTGAGCAGAAGGAGGGATCAGCTTTGGGATCAGTTGCAGCTAATTCACATTGGATTTTATAACCACCTCTTCAGAAGGTATCGCCATTGCTGTGCACCGCACCTCAAGCACACAGCCGGGTGGACAAAGACCCTGAAGGTGTAATTCAGCTGGATAAAGGCCTGCCTGCACTGGCAGAGAGCCAAGCTGCTGGCCTCCAGTCTGGGGCCAGCTTCCAGAAATCCCCAGTGTCTTGTCCCCTGTCTGTCCCCAGTAGAAGGCTTGGGCACTGATGATGGTGCTAGGGAGAAGCAGCACCCTGTCTGCAGGATACAAGCCCAGACAGGGGAGCAAGGAGGTCATAAGAGTTGGGGTCACTGTTAAGTGCCCAACAGGACCCTGCCCCAGCCTTTCCCTTGCTGTTGTCTTCACCTCTTGTGCCTGGTGGCATGCAAGGGGCTAGGGGATAGACTTGTAGCAGAGACGGGTGATATTTGAGCTTAGACCAACAGATCTACTCCTTGGCAATTTTCCCCAATGTGATGTGCTGGCCCACCTGATGGAGCATGATGTGGAGGCTGAATACCTCATCTTGGGCCCTGGATACCCTGCCCTCTCCTCTGCCCTCAGCTACTTGCTCCCCTTGTAGTCCTGCCCCTTTTCTCTCAGGTCTCTGATGCTTCTGCTCCTACCTTGAAGCTGTCCTGCAAGCAGCACGACCCCTCCACGGAATCACAGGCTGGTTGAGGTTGGAGGGGACCTCTGGAGGTCATCTGGTCCAATGCTCCTGCTCAAGCAGGGCCACCTAGAGCCAGCTGCCCAGGACCATGTCCAGATGGCTTTTGAATACCTCCGAGGATGAAGATTCCACAACCTTCCCAGGCAACCCGCTTGGGTTCAAGGTGTGTTTGCAGGGTTACGTTTCTGGCAGTGGGTAGCTCTCAGGGCTTCCCTCTTCAGCAGATCAAGGGTTTCATTGAATGACAGAACTGGCTGTATCCCCATCCTGCCTCTTGCCATGCCCAGCTGCATTGAGGTGGCTTGGGGACGGAAAGGGGGTTATCCACACAAGACCTGGGTGCTTCTGTGGCTGCAGCAGGAGCAGGTCTCTGTTGAATCCCCAGCTCAGCAGCCAGCCTGCCCACCTCAGCAGTGTCAGACGCTGTGTCAGGCCATGCTGGACAGTGCCCCCTCCTAGGACAATGTGTCCGTGTGTCCAGGCTCTGGAGCATGGGGCACATGGGACACCTGCATGGGTATGCTGCCAGCCCCGAGCGGGAGGGGGCTGCGCTGCTGACACAGATGAGCAGGGGTGGAAAGGGGCTGCAGTGTCACGCTGGCATTTGGGAAGGTGGCCAAAAGTGCAAGATGGGGACTTTGTGTGTGTGCACATGTGTGCATGTGTGCATCTGCTCCCTGCCAGGTGCTGAGCCCTGATGAGGACAGCTCTGGCATCACTGCCACTCTGCCCTGAGCCAAGAGCAGGGGACAGGGGAAGTCGAACCAGGGCTGCGGGGGGGGTGGGGTCAGGCTGCAGAGGAGCTCATGCTGCAGGGGGTTTCAGGCTGCAGGAGGGCTTAGCCAGCAAGACCCTGATTGCTCCGACTCAGCCACTGCCGATCCAATGTGGAAATAGCAAAGAGCTGCAAACACACTCCTCTATTTGCAGCTGTTGGCAGGATTTCTGTCTTCCACTGGATGCTTGAGCCAGCATAGTCCCCCAGGGAGGCTCTGGCAGAAAGGCTGTGAGAATCTCCATCCTTTCATTCGAGACAGCCCAAGCTGTGTCCTACCCCAGGGCACAGCCCCCATCTTGCCTGCTGCAGCCCTTCCCTGCCTCTGGGTCACTGCAGATGGAAGAGACGAGGACCAAGCGGCTCTGCAAATCTCAGCCTCGCTCCTTTCCTGTCTTCTGAGGTGTCGGTGCAGTGGGGAGCACCTCCAGGTTCAGGTGTGTTGTCGGGTCACCCCCACACCATCAGCGGTCAAGCAGTGTTTCAGCCTCGCAGAAAGGCAGCAGAAGTCCTTTTCTCCTGCCCGTGGAGGTGTGTTACCCAGACAAACCCTTGAGCAGCACCCCAGGGCACATGGGGCTGGGGGTCAGCCCTTCTGGCAGGGCCAGTGGTTTACAAAGCATTGGGCCAGATTCTCAGCTGGTGCAAACTGGTGTTGCCTCCCTGATTTTAACCCAGGCCAGCTTATACTTGCTAGCTGCAGAGCTGGTCCTTCACTCTCCAAGCACTGCACCTGTCTCGGCAAGGATCCTGGGATGCTGGCAGGGTTTGACTGGTTTATTTAATGGGTGCTGGGGCTGTTGCCTGCCACATGCGATTAATTCCTGTTCTGTATCATGGAGCTTGAACTCTTTCCTATTTCCACCGCATCTGCTGTGGCTTCATTTGCAGCATCACTGCTGTTCAGCAGCTGCACGTGCTGCATGTCCAAGTGGGGTACCAGAGCTGAAGGGCTCCCATGGGACCAGCAGGTGCTCAGCACCCATCTACATCCGTGTCCTGCCCATCTCCAGGAGGCATCGCTCAAAGCTTGCATGCTTTGGTCCTGGCACGTCAACCCAGAGGGTCCAAGGTTCCCCATCTCCTGCTCAGGCAGAAGTTGTCACTTTTCACCAGAACCACCGGCTTTCTGTGATGGGATCAGGTTGGCTTGGGATGAGAGACCCAGGGACACGCTGGTGTTGATCTAGGTGAGCAGGCAGGTGCTGATTCACCTGCTCTGAGGATATTCATGATGCTGTCGGGGAGGAGGCAGCAGCAGACAGAAAATAAATACAGCTCAAAAGCAGGGGAGGGGTGAATATAAGGGAGCATAAGAATATCTCTGCAGAGAAAATCCCAACCCCTCACCCCTGGTCCTGTGTCATCTCCAATTGTAGCCAGTAGCAGATGCCCAGGGAAAAGCCATCAGAGCATAGGAACAGGACAAGTAATGTTTCCTGCTTGTCTTGCCCCATCTCTGCAAGGTTTTTGCAGGGAGAGCATCCCTTCACTGCTCCTTGTCCCCATGCCACAACCCGAAGGTGGGATGCAGCTGGTGCGACTGCCAATGGCTCCACGTTTCCAAAGACTTGTTGTCTCGTATATATATATTTTTTTTTTTTAATAATGAAAGCCCAGAATAATAACAGCCACGAGGGGATACAATGTTTGCTTTCCAAGTGGCACAGAAATTAAGAGAGGCTGTAATTGCTCCTCATTCACAGGCTGTTAATCACGTCTGAATTTCCCTGCTCTTGCCCGTGCTGCCGCGTGTCACCTCACCCCTTCTCCGTGGCTTCCCCAGAGCAGGCTGTCCCATGCAGGGCCTGTCCCTGGGGCTTTCCCTCTCAGCTCTGCTTTGGTTTGCTGGGGCTCATTGGCGCATCCTGAAGCTGAGGACAGGTGTTTGCTCCGGCTCTGCAGTCTCCTGCCTTGTCTTGCAGGGGCCAGCGTGAGCAGTGATGCTTCATGCTGCCAGTCCTGTCTCCCTGTGCAGCACCGGACACAGGCTGCCAGCATCCCTAGGTGAGAAATTTGGGTGCTCTCCCTCCAAACCATGGTGTGCAGGCACTTGGTGCTCCAGCATTACCACCTGCTGCCCACAGCCACGCTGCCTCGCTCATGTGCGGAAGCTGACGGCTCCTGCCGAATTGCAGAGCGAGCAGCAGAATTGTGCATGGCAGAAGCGACCGGGGGGAGCACACCAGGCTCCATCCCTCTGTAATGTCCCAGCCAGTGTCATCCTCTCCCTGGCATACCCATCCCCCTGCGCGGGCAGCGGGCACCGTGTGAGATGAGTGAGCACCTGGTGCTGCAGGTGCAAATACTTGCACCCAAATTCCTTCTGGGGCTGCGGAGGGGAAGAGCTGTCCCAGCCGTGTCCCCTGACGCCCTTGCCACCCGGTGGGGAACTGCCACGGTGCCGAGTGCTGCTCTTCCCCACGGCTCAGCCCTGCAGCAGCCCGCCTTTTCCTTATTTGTTTTTCTCCCCTTGAGAGCTATTCTTTCCCTCCCATATGCTGTAATAATTACAAGCAATAACTTAACAGCTGCTCTGCTATTCCGGGCTCGGCAGAGCGACGCGCCTCCGCCTTCCCTCCCTCCCACAGCTCTGGGTCAGCATCTTGGCTCTGGCAATCAGGGATTCCTGCAATTTCTGCCACTCGGGAGGATCTGGACCCTTTTCCCCTCCGTCGCCATCTGTCTCCTGCCCGCCCGCCCCAGCATCGCCAAGGGGGATGGGACTGCGACATCCATCTGTTACCATGGAGAAAGCTGAGCCAGCAAAGGGACGCACCCTGCATCCCAGGTGAAGGCCAGCAGAGAGGGGGCAAAAGGGATTTTCTTGTATATTTGTTTTATTATCATGTATCCAGGGTCACTCATGGGGTCTGCTGCAGGTGATAACCACCACCCTTGCTCACAACAGACGGTACCTCCTAAGCCCTCTCACTGGACGAGGCGGTGGCCTTAGACCTGGTGCGGCAGATGCCACCATCACAGCTGGTGGACCAAGTCCATATCCCTCACGTGAATGCAGTGTTGTCCCTCCTCCTGTGCAACAGTGTCGGTGCAAAAGCAATTACATTAAAAAACACTTCTTGGGTTCAGCTGCTTTTGTAGCAGCCCAACACTGCAGGCTGCAACCAACTGTGCTAAAAATGGTGCAGAGATGGAGAGCAGAGCAGAGCTGAGAGGGCCAAATGTGGCTTTTCAGTGGTGAGCAATGGTAGTTGCAAAACCAGACTCATGTAACTAAAGGTTGCATCTTGTGTGGGCCTAGGCTGACCCTGGAGAGGCCTTTGGTAAAGAGATAAGGGAAGAACAAGGAGGCTGCCCGTGGCCTGGAGGTCCTCTTCACTGTCCTGAGTTGGATGCTGCTCCAGCTGTGTTGACACACACACTCACAGTCCATAGCCCCCCTGGGCATGCCGTGCCACCCTCGACGCTGCACCACGCCACATCCCACCCTGGCAGGCTCCCAAGAGGTGATAGCCCCCTGCTCAACATCCCTGGGGTCCAGGGTAGCACCCAGCCCTCCTGCTTTGGGTGTGAAAGGGTTTTTTTTCTCCCTTTACAAGAGATTTTTACCTACAGTTTATCCGATTGCTGAAAGCCCAGCATGAAAATACGGCAGGATGAGGTGTTTCTGCCTGCTCCCCCCTGAAGGGAAGCGCTGCATCTCCAAGCATCCCAGTCTCTCCCCGGTCAGCGAAGCTGCCAAGGCCAGAAGTGCCTCTCCAGCACAGATGAAGCTTCCCAGAAATGTGTCAAGACAGCCTGATCTGTGGCGATGGTAGCGAGACGTGCGAGTCTCTGCTTTGCGACGGCTCATCCAGCCCACGAAAGGCTGCGCTCCACTTCCCAAGCAGTGTAAATCCGACGCCTGCCTGCCTGCCTGCTCCCGTGCGGTCCTGTACTAGCTGCTCCCCATCTTCCAAAGGCGGCATTCCCAGCACCACTGGTTGCAGCGGGCTCGGGATGGCAACGAAGCCCCACGGCAGCCTGAGGCAAGTGTCTGCAGCGTGGGCAGCACCTGAATTCATTTTTGGCAAGCTGGGGTGCAGGCAGGCTGCCTGTTCTTCCTCCCTCATGTGTGCTTGGCTTTACTGAGATAGCAAAATGCTGGGGATTAAAGACAGGATTTTACTTAAGGATGGGATTTGCCAGACCCACAGTGGTCTGGGCTTTCCTCACCCTGCACAAGTACCTGGTCTCTGCATGGGGATGTGTACCACAGCAGGTGACATCTTCCCCTGCCACTAGCCAGCCTGTCCTTGCAGGCAGCCGATCCCACAGCATGCCTGGGGCAGGTCTCTCTAAAGGATGGGCATGGATGCTCTTTCTCCTGGCCCTCCCAATGTTGTAAGTGGGAATAAAAAGTGGGAGTGTGCAAGGAAGAGGGTCTTCCCAGGAATTTCACTTCCCAGGGTGGGAATGCTGCCACTGGCACCACTTCAACGCAGCAGTGGGCAAGGTCAGGGTCCGTGGCTGGGGTGTCTGTGCATGCAGAGGCTTTTCACACAGCAGGGTGACCATGAAAATCACATCCCTCTGCTTTTGGGTCGGCAGCCGCGATGCTCTGCCTTGAATTACTCTTCACCCAAAGGGCATTTGGAAGAGGTCACATGGTGCTTATCTGAGGTGGCTTTGGTGCTTGGCAGCTCTGTGGGACCACCAAGCACAGGCTTCAGTGCCGGTGGCACTGGGACACGCTGGAGGACCACTTGCCGGGGGAAGCAACACGTGCCTTGCTTACACCTCCCACACAGGAGTAGGCAGTGGGAAGAGGCGGCTTGAAAAGCCTGTGCCATCTCGTACGGGTGAGCTGGCAGCTCCATCTGGCTTTGCTTTGGTGGAGCTCTCTGAGGAGCTGCAGAGGGTGGCCAGTGGGGTCTGTGGGTGGTATGCTGGGAGAAGGCAACAAGGAGGAGGAGGAGCAGGTGGGATACGCGTGCCCTGCACTGCCAGGTTTCTCTTGGAGGGTGCTAACCCTTCATTAAAGGAACTGCTCTGTCCCATAAGAGGGATGGTGGGTTTAGGGGCCCATTTACAGTGTGTTGCTGGTCCTCAGCTGGAGGGGAAGGTGCTATAAGGGCTGCCACTGGCCCATACGCAGTGACCTGGGGACCTGCTGGGCTTCATGCCCAGGAGCTTCAGCCCACAAGTGCTCTGAGCCGCCATGCACGTTTGCCATACAGTAAAGTCTCTTTGCGGCTCTGCTCATTTTCATAGGTCTTGCACTTTGCTTTTACTCTCCCAAAAGGCAGTGAAATTTTTTTCTTGAAGCTAGCAATGTAATAGCAGAGTCCTCATCAAAACAGGGCAGCTGGAGTATTTGTTAGGATAAAACCACATGGGGTTAGCACCATATCCCTCACCTCTCCGAGCCCAGGCTAATTCACAGCAAAATTACAGTCCTTATCTCCATCCAAGTTTTGCAGCAGGGTAACTGCAGCCATTTGGTTATTGGTTTCTTCGTTTCAGTCTCTTTGATCATGTGCTACGATTAATCTGATCTCTACGAGGCGGGATGAGTAGGAGTCAGAAGCGAAATTGTAATCGTCTGTGCCTTTGGCATGCAGGAATGGAATAATTTTGTAGTTTCATCTCTGCGCTGGTAGCTTTAGGAAAAGCCTCCATCACTTTAACAGCTAACAACACCATGCAAGGCTGAGGGACACCAATATAAATGGAAATACTCAGACCCGGGTACCATCACTGTTCCTTGTTCACTCATTTTTGCAGGGTGCGTGCTACAAACTGCCATGGTCAATGCCTGCAAACTGGCTGGCATCAATGAGCTCTGGACAGGAAGACAAGTCCATGATAAGCTCCCTACAACCTCATCAGTACTTGCTCTCACCTGCCACATCGCAATACCAGGCAGCTATTCCCCAGTGTTTTTTCGTTGCCTGAGTCAAAGGAAACATGAGTTTTTAGTGGGCTGGGAGGAAGGGGGCGAGTGGAAGAGGCATGGGGAGGTGACACCCTGCTGCCCAGCCCTGCCCTGGTTCTCCCGGCACTTTTTCTTTGCCAGATCCCACCAGTGCAGCACTGGCACTGGATTTTGTTATCCTGACAGCTGGAATAGAGGTGTTTCCCCCCATCTAGCCCAGACCACCCTTGGCCCCACTGCAGAGCATTGCTTTTCGTTCTGCCTGCACAAACCTGGGTCTCCATCACAGTTCTTTCTGTATTTGAAACATCTCCTCAGCCTTCCTTTTCCTAGACAAAGTGATCCCAATTCCTTTAACGACACCTCCCTGATCACTTTTCTCCCCATCTGATTGCACAGCTCTCTTCAAGGGTTTCTTACCTCTCTTGAAAAGCATTACCAGCACAGAGCAGAGATAACCATGCAAGGGAACTGTTTTACACCATCCAATATGGCATGATTAACCCATATCATGGATTATGATCAAAAGCACCTTTTCTATAGGAATTCTTCCTCTCCGTCCTACATTTGTCCAACTGATTATCCCAGCAAGAACATCTCTCTCCATCCTCCATTTGTCCAACTGATTGCCCCATCTCACCTCACCCTCACTTCTGTTGAACTATGTTTGGGGGGGATGGTTCCAGATTCTTTCTCCAATTTCTCAAGGCCATTTTGAATCGTAATCCCTTTTTCAGGTATGCTGGCAATTCCTCCCATTTGCTATTATCTCCAGACTGAATACCTGAATGGGTTAACAATTTTGGGCCTTCTCTGTTTTGACCTGAGCAACCAACACTCTGCACACTCCTTGTATAGTGTTTTTCATGTCTACAATCGTTCCCCAGACTTACCTATGAGAATGTTTTATCCATAACAATGCCTGAAGTCACTAACATCAAAATATGTTGTCTCCTGCTTTTTCCCTCTCTCCAAAGCTGGTGGCTCCACCACAGGAGGTGGTTGGATGAGTTTGACACAGCTCACCCTTGACAAATCCCGGTTAGTGATGGCAGGGGATAGTTTACACTGGCTCCACTCGCCGGAGCAAAAGCAAGAACCAGGCGGAAGACATGAGCAATGGGGGCTGCTCTGCATCTGATGTTTCACTGTATGGTCTTGGTTGCATTGGAGAGAAGCCCAGCATGTTGTGCTCGGTCTGACCGGCCTTGCTAATGGTGCACGGTAATAAGGAGATCTGCTGTGGATTGCATCTCCCTGCAGTCTCCCGTGCACTTCACTGCAACATGAGCACCTCCCTGCCAGGCAAAACTGATGCGTGATCTCAAAAATAAGCGTATCCCAGGGAAAGAGTTAAAATGAAGGCTATCCTCTCTCTGGCTGTCCCTCTGGATTTGTCCCCCAGTCTCTATGTGGGACCTCTTGCCAGATGCCAGCCATCACCGCTGGTTATCAATAACCCTCGTCTCCCCCTCCGGCCCCAGAGGCTGGCTCTTTGGGGAAAAGCTGGCACATTTCATCTCGGTATGGTTTCCAGGTGCTCAGTCCTAGTTGTCAGCCTCCTCAGAGTTTCTTACATGGAGCACACGTGCTTTGCAAAACAGTTTTAGAAGGAAGCCCAGTGAAAAGCAATTTAGGCTGAGAAGGCTAAACGAGCTCTCATTAAAATACCTTCAGAGGAGGACTGGCAGAAAGACCCTGACTCTTATCTGGGACTCCTGTCTGACACCAGAAGAAAAATAATAGAAGAGAAGGAGGCTATTGATGCAGGTTTATGGGCAGAGGGGTGGTTCACAAGTCCCTGCCGCACCATATGTGGCCTGGGCTCAGCCCTTCTCCTGGCTGTCCCCTGCCCTCAGCCTGCCCAAAGGCTCGTGCAAGGAGCTGGGGCTGGTGCTCACTGCACTTGTGTTCACCTCTGCTGTGGGGCGATGGGCTGGAGCAGAGCCATGCTTCCTCCTCTCTGGCACTGCGGGACAAGGATTCTGATTGCCTCATTCCTGTTTCTGGCTGGGCTGGAGTGCCCAAATACCCCAAACTGATGCTGGCTTCAGGGAATAAGCTTTATTGCCTTATGAGTGATGATGGGCGACTGGCTGGCGCTCGGCAAGGTACAATTTTGTAGTCCATATCTGCTGCGTGCAGGATAAACTACAGCACTGGGCACATGCAAAACCTTAATATGCACCTACGCGTTTCTGAACAAGCTTTGACAACTGATCCCTGTGGGTCCACATCCCCACGGGGATGCAGGGTGGGCTCCCTCCCTGCACACCCTTAGGAAGTGAGTGATTCCCTTCCTAAGCCCAGAGGACAGCAGGCACCAGGGAGGTGGGAAGATGTTGAGACTGGACGGTCAAGAGCCCAAAAGGGCCATTTCCCTGCTCAAGCGGTCATGCTTCTGTTCGCAGTGCTGGCGCTGAAGGAAAGGCTTGGATGTGTTATCACTGTCCCCAGGTTCCCCCCTCACAGATGCTGAGGGTTTCTTGGCTGCCCAGGGAAACTCCCAGGTGTTTCTGTTCTGGTGTAATTATGACAGGCAATATAAAATCAGCCAAGAGCTGTATTGACAGTCTCATTTGGAACATAATGGACTAATGGTCCCTTCAGTTTAATTAAGGATTTTTTCAATGAATTATATATTAACCTGAATTAAGAGTGTTTATTTCAAATGAAAGCATATGCAAAAAGACTTAACGCAGTTCCACTAATCTAAATTTGCACTCTTAATTATTTTGGATTCATTTTCCAAGAGCGCACACGACATCTTATTGGTATAAATACCAGTCAGACATGTGGCAGGTGTTTTGAAAGTGAAATATTTTTGTATTTTAAGGGGTGCAACACTTGATATAAACACATCTTTTAAGCATCTTGTACCGGTACCTCCTTCCTGGGCAAGAATAAGCTATGCCAATGTAAAGGATGTTGCTTTAATTTTACAGGGGGATATATGTACACATATATTTGTGCAAAAAAAATTACTCAGAAAGTTGTTTCACTTTAATTATTCCAACAGCTTTAAATCAATGCAGCTTCTGAGTGCTAACAAGGCTTGAAGCAGTGGCCAGAAGGTGATGGCAGAAGTATCTGTGGTGGTTTGTGATCGGTTTTGTCCTCCCATACCCTCCTCTCTCCCTCCTCTCCAACCTGCTCGATACTCTCTGACTGCTCGTGATTGATGGCACCCAGAGCAGAGACAGTGGGAAGGGTTGGGGAACCTCTTCTTGTCCCCGTAGCACACTCAACTGGGTTTAGCTTGGACAGCCATTGTTCCCTCTGAAGTTCCCCCACTGCCAGCTGGATCCCTTCAGGAAACAGCTCCCACAAGTCACTTTTCTACACAGGGGAAGCCCCCCCGGAGCCCCCCATGCAGTATAGCTGCTGGGTCACCACTTCAAAAGGTGCATAGTAATTGTATTCATCAAAATGTGCATTGCAAAAAAGATCTTTAAGGTACCATGTTTTGCTCTACTGTCCTTAATGCCGTTGATGAGACTGGGTGCTTTTGGGTGCAGGCCAGGGCAGTCCCCAGCCCTCTGCACAGCAGGACCTGGGGAAACAACCCACTTGTTGTGTTTGAGTTGTGGTACCACCCAGATGATCAAACAGAAACCACTGCTCCACCGGGGACGTCACTGTCTCAGCACACACCGTGAGGGTGACAAGGGGAGGCGTGATGACCTTTGCTTTGGAGGAGAGAAGCCACAGCCCGGACCTCGGTTACGCTTCTGCAATACAAGGAAAGCCGAGGGTGGCTGAGTCAGTCTGTGAACAATCCGCCTGGCATCACCCAAGAAATCAGCTGCAGAGTCAGGAGCTGAAGCCTGCTTTTCTGCGCAGGGCTCAGGTGCTTGCAGACACTTGCAGGTGCGTAGGAGTGAGCTCATCCTGGGAAAGAGACTGGTGGACTTTAGATGGGAGAAGAGCCATAGCTTACCATTGCTCCCACGTCCTGCCGGCTCAGGGCAAAGCAGCATCCAAGCTGGCTTTCAAACCCAAGGCAACTCCTCTGTGAGAAAGGAAAAGAGGCCAGGAAGAAAGAAGAACTGCCTTTTAAAAAATGTTTGCTCTAGGTAACCCCCCCGCCTCAGGGTCTTGGGGCTGAAAGGCAGAGAAAAAGGGCTTGTTGACCTGATGTTAACCTTCGGCTGTCAGCCCTTCAGCTCCCCGGTCCTCACATGCCGCTGCTTAATCCAGGAGGAAAAAAAAGTACAAAGCCTGCCCAGAGCCTGTGCCATCTCATTAACATTTGGCTTAAGTGAGATTTTTATCCTGCACTGCAAGTGCAGCAGCTGCAGTTTAAATAGCACTTTTTTCTGCCGTTGCCTTCCCGGGATGTCCTGGTGACATAGGGGTTTATCACGGCTTCTACAGCGCCATGCTTCGGGGCTGGGGTCCCTGAGGTGATCACCAGCTAGTGAAATGTAAGCCAGGCAGAGGCGTTTGCATTTTTTGGCTTCATGAGAACTTGAAAAGACCTCTCTGTGAGGTTGCATGGTCCTTCTTTTGGCCAAGATGAGGTGGTTCCCAATAAGCACAAGACACAGGCCAAACATGGGTTTGGCTGGTGCCTGGCACCTCATGTTGGGGTTGGTGATCCCATGAGGCCATAAAAGCCAGACCACAGTGTCTGGCTTGCCATCACATCCCTCATCGTGTGTATCCAGAGGAAGGGAAGGTCAGAGGGTTGGTCAAGGAAGACACCATACAGGAGGGACAACAAGGAGCACATCGGCATCTTGAGCTTCAGCCTGCCGTCTCCTGCCCCCACGCCTGTGCAGACTTCACTTCATTAAACATTAAAGCTCTGCGGTTGCCTGAGCTAGCAAATATTACATGTGGTTCAGCACACATGAAGTTGGCAGAGGGACCCGCTGCCCCGGGGGTTGGCATGGGGCTGGCAAAGGTTTCTTCTTCCCAGCTGGGAGCTGGCGCTGGTGAGAGTGTGTTCCCATCTGACAAGTGGGTTGGAGGAGGGAGGTGAGTGGCTTTATGCTGTCTAATGTGAGCAGTGTGCTTTTGGTGGTGGAGAAACACGGCCATGGGCTGAATAGGTTTGCATGAGCTTGGAGATGGAGCTTCAACCCTGTAAGAGATGGATGATCCCCGGTACACTTGGTGGGATTCTTCAGCAGAAGGACCTCTGTTTCTGCTGAGTATAACAAATCACCCTTTAGCAATAAGTCAGTTGAAGCTGCGGCTTGGTTTCTTTGATGTAGGATAGCGGTTGAGGACACACACTACAGGGAGAAATCACTCACTGGCAGCCTTTCCTGGTGATAAGCTGTAGGACAGCTCTGATCCTGGGAGACCTAATGGGACAAGACTGGGATCCACATGGCTGCTTAGCCATGAGTAAGGAGAACCTCCTGTACTAGGTCAGACTAAGGGTCTGAATCACTGAGTGTCCTAGGGAACCTTCAGGGAGCAGTAGGAGCTCCCAAGGGCATATGGCTTAGCACCCCCTCGATTCCCCCCCTTGTTATCTTGTCCAAGAGTGAGGTCCACCTGGGCGGTGTGGCCCGTATGTCCCCTCACCATTCTCTACCAACGCAGGTCAAGAGCACAGCCCCACATGCTTCCTAAACAGCATGTGTCTGTATATATTAATCCAGATGACTTTTTTCCCCCACCAACTTGTCCAGTCTTGTCTTGAACACATGGAAATGCTCACAGCCAACAGCATCCTTGGGCAAGGAGTTTCCCAGGTCTGTCCCCGATGACACGAGGACCTGTGTGCTTTGAAATCAGCCCCAGTTTTTGCACTGGGAAGACACAGCAAGGCCGATCTCTATCAGCCTTCTTTGGGCCATGCATGATTTCGTAGTCCTCTACCGTAACTTCTTCAGTCATGTCTTTTCCAGACTGAGGAGTCCTGGTGTGCACAAGTCCTTGCTTGCAGGGAAGCTCCTCCAGACCTTTGATCCTCCTTCATCCCCTTCTCCATGTTGCCCTATTATATTTTGGGTTTGAGGCTGCAAAGAGGTGCCTTTTGGGGCACAGGTCAGCATGGTGGTTTGGCGAGCATGCCTACCCTGTGGCTCTTGCTCCCTCCAGATGCTGCTGTGTCTTGGCTGCAGGCTGTGCCAGCTCCTGTGATCCCGTTTGCTTAAGTAATTGGCACTGCATACCATGCATAACCAGCTTGTTGTTATATATATTTTATTTTTTATCCAGGACTCTTTCTCCTCTGAAGAGTAGAGGCATGACTGGGTGTTTTTATGAGTGTTAGGCTGTCTCCTGACTGCAAAGCCGTCCTCCCAGTGTTGAAGCTGCTTGGTTTTCCTGCAGAGACCCCATGGTGTGTAAGGGACTGTAGGCAAGAGCCTGGTGTTGCCTGAGAGCTGAAGGGAACACATTTAGTGCTGTACCAGCTCCTTCCCTTTGCTTTTATCCTGGGTAAAATGTATTTACAAGACAAAATAGAAAAGCAAAGCAAGCAAGCAAACCTCACTGTGGTCAGTTCTCTCCTGGCTTATTTCATGCTGATAAGTCAGTGATGGACTCAAATTGGAACTTCAAACTTCTTTGAAGGCATTCAGCCTATTATAAAAGCAAGAACCAGCCGCACAGTTTGGGTCCCCAGATGAACTTTGCGGCAGGTGAGGTTGTAATGGGAATCTGTCCTGAAGAACAATAACTCTTTTTTTTTTATGTTTTTTTTTTTGTTACAATTTTTCCTTCCTCTTGGCCCCACCACAAATCTGCTCTCACCACTCAGCTCTAATCTCTTCTTTGGCAGCTAAAACTATTATCTTTATTGTTTCAGGGCTTGGCTTCTTCCTGTTAGATCTCCTAATTGGATTTTTACTCTCCCATCCATTTAGTCTCTTCTGTGCATTCAGTAAAACCCTTTAACCCTTCAGCACCCCTCCACCTTGCTAACCGGTTACCCTTGAAGGTGCTCCTCTCCCCACACCACTCTGATTTATCTGCTTTCCCTGATTTGCATGGTTATGGCTTTCCTAAGCAACGGCTGTCACCTCCAGTCTCACTGTCTGTAGATAGTGTGCTTCATTACCATCTCCTTCGCTCTTTGCAGGCTGCAAAGACTTGCTGGGTTTTAACCAAGAATAAGCAAAACAACCCACATCACCCTTTAAAAGGAGGTCTGAGGTCACTCTAGGGCCAAAATCATCCAGAAATTATGACATTTTAGCTGTGGCTAGCAACAGGCTGCTGCTTCGTCCAGATTCACCTCCCATCTCAGAGGAGAGCCCAGTCCGGCAACACCAGGTGTCAGTCCCATATATCTGGCTGTTTCTTAAGAGTATTAGGAGCTACAAGAGAGGTGATACAGCAGTGGGGCTGCATCCACTTCTGGCTCTGCCATGAGTGTCTGGGTTGACCGTGGGCAGGTAACTTAACCCTTTCTCTCCTCTACATCCTCTTTGGAAAATGCAGATCATAAAACGTGCTTTCTTCCACCTGCCATCAATCTTGCCCCTTTGGCTTGCAAGCTCTGTGAGACAGGGTCTTGCCTATGCAGTGCTTCACATAATGGGGTCAGGGTCTTCACTGGAGGCCTTGAGCATGCCAAGGATGATCCGATTGCATTGCAGGTGCTTTCTGTACAGCTGCAATGATCTCTGTCCTCTCCACGAGTAAATCAGTGCAAACCCAGGAAAAATGTGCTTTGATTTATCCAGCCGGCAGGTACACTCGAAGCTCTCCCATGAGCATGGGTGAGATGGTGATGGGGTCTGGCATGGAGGGGACTTGGGTACCCCATATCCAAAGAAGGGGCTGTTGGATTTCATAGCCTGAGCCATGCAGCTCATCTCACAGGAGGAGGATGGAACCGAGACGATGGCATCATGCCACTGGTCTGGTTTTTCCATCAGGCCGTGCGGTGATGCAGTGCTGTGATTTTCAAGCAGATGGGATCTTCTCTTGTAATGTGTCTTTATTACAACTCAGGGCACAGTGATCAAGCTCTATTCCAGGTCAGTCAAGCCCAGCGGTGGCAGAGGTGGTGGAATAAGACCTCCTCTCAGCAAGATGCTGAGATGTAAGTACAAACGGAGGAAAAAGGGGGAGAAGGGGTACCAACATCCCTACCACCTGGCTGCTCAATCCAGGTCCAGGTGCCTGGCTCTTGACAGGCCTTGATGGACCTGGTCCCTCTCCTCCTTTCATGCTTCTTTCCAGCCTTTTTACAGCCTCGGTGCCTTTGTGTTTGTAATGCTGGAGCATGTTGCCATGGTTAAAGCTGTTATTCACAGCAGGGTTTGCATCTTACCTGTGAGACGGATAGATATGGAGATGTGTGTGAATATGCGTGTTTACCCTCATTGCAGTTCCTGCTGGGCATGTGGAAAAACAAATTTGATGGGGAAGGAAAACCATTCAGGGGGAACAGGGAGAGAGGGAGAGCGCTACCTTGGAGGAGTTTGTCTGAAGAAGACATAGTCTAAGCCAAAAGTATGGGAAAGAAGAGATGATCACCTGAGAGCAGGTGATGTGGGGAGGGCAAAGATGGGCATAGGTTTGCTGGAGGTATTATTGGACCAAGAAAATACACAACTTCAAGCCAAGTCTATTCTAAGGGTGCAGTGTCTGTGTGGAAAAGCAAGGATCATGGTTCCCTCCCTGTACACCATTCCTGTGCTGGCAGTGCCAACACAACCTTCCTCTTCACCCCTGGCACGTTCCCATAGGGTATTCTTGTCCAGAGAAAAGTGACAGCAAAAACTTTGACTTTTAGACTTTTAGGGTTTTTGGCTTTGGTGTATCAGGCCAAGATAATTTTATTCTTGTTACTTACAGACTGATTCAGAATAATGGATCTGCTAAGAAAGATGGACCAAGTTCCTGAGTTTTTCGGGTAATGTTATTACACAAGTTTGAATTGATGGGACAGTTCTGAATTGCTTCACTCAAATACGCATTGAATGAAGAATTGAATCAATAACTGCTGGGCCCTCTTCCAGCCCCACCAGAAACAGCTGATTTATTTCTCTCCTTCCACCAGCCCACCAGCTCTGGTGGTGGCTAGCTGGGGATTTGGGGCAGCTCCCAAAGGAGTAACTGCTTGAAGGGAAATCACACTGTGTTGCTGCATCCAGATACAGTCTTATCGCATTGTGCCACTGCATCGGTGCGTGTGATGTTGTGTGGCTGTGGATGGGGCATCTGCACCAATAACAGGCAGAGCAGATCTTGCTTGGAGAAGCAAGAAGGGGCAAAACTGAGCCACTGGACCCTGGAAAAGACTACCTGCTTGCTGCCCTGGATGGTTCAGTGGTTGAGTCCATTCTGCCCCACCACTGAGTTAGTTTAGCACATTTCATTGCTATCTTTTAGCCTTGTTGCATGATGACACTCGTAGTGACATGGTGGAGGAGGTTTCTGCTGGGACCCTCTTCCATTATAACCCTTTCAAAGGGTCCATGGTCAGATGTCTCATCTGTCTGGACGGATGTCTGTTGTCCAGCATCACAACAGCTTTGCTGACAGCCTGGCTGCAAGAGAGCTGTGCAAAAGGGGATTTTGTCCTCCCTCCCCGTGCTAGCAGCAGCAGCATCTTCAGCTCTGGAAGGAACTGGTGAGTCCTGGAGGAGGGAGCTGAGCTCACTCACCCAATCCACCAGTGCTGCCCATGCTTGGACAAAATGCATGGGGCTGGCCGGCAGTGGCTCCTAGCTAAGGAGTGAGGCCCAGGTCCTCTGGAGTATTTTGGTATCTCACATCCTTTGATTTTGGGCTCATCTCCCATCTAACATGACATGACATTTGACTATGCCTGGTTGTACCTGGCTCCTGCCTACGTGGAGGAGGGAGATGGCACCTCCAGGGGCTGAGTCAGCTGCCTAAGAGAGAAGTAGCTCTCAAGTGTGTTTTTTCCATTGACTGAAAATCTCCCCAGGAGACTGGGACCCAAGATTAGCTGCCTACGTTGAAACCTAAGCTAAGTGATGGTAAGTCGGGGCCTGGAAGTTCACTCCTGCCTTGGGTGGGGACAGATGGGTAGAGGATACAGGGGAACACTTCTAAATCATGTGCAAGAAGTGCAGAAATGGCTCTTTCTTCACCAGAGAAATGCTGGTACAGCCCCAGCTCAGTGTTTCTGACAGCCTCATCCCCAAGCCCCACCGCTGGCCAGGGCTGGCCATTCGCCTTTTGCATGGGTGCAACACCGCAGCTCACTGCCATGTGTTGCTACACCATGGCGATGCCCAGCCAGCCAGGTCTTACTGCTTTGCAATTTTGTTCAGCCCTCATAACCTGCTATTAAAAGCACTAACAGCACTGGTGGGGATGTCCTTTCATATCCACCTGGCTCCATGCTGATATGCAACTGCTCTCTTGCCACATTGTCCATTCCCTTTGGGAAGGCTCCCAGAAATGTTGTTGTTTTCACCCTCCTGCACTGTGTGTGCCGGTCGGGCTGCAGCCCTGCCTGACAGCTGCTACCCTCCCCAGGCTTTGTAATTGGGATGATGGAGCTAATGAGGGGGTGAAATCCATCCCATTGCTTTCTGTGATTGTTATTCCCCTTCTCCTTCTACATTGAGTCAATGGAGAAATCTGGTATCTGAGCCAAACCGTGGTCCTACCAGCACTGCTGGAGGCTGATGCCAAGGATGAACAGATCAACCTCAGAGCCACACAGACACCTCCCTGTGCATTTGTCTACTCCGTAAAGTCACCACAAATTAACTGCAGGTATGTCCTGAAAATGAATGTGTTAAAAAGTCCTTTACAGCCTCGCATGGGCCATCTTCTGCAGAAACAGTGTCCTTAATTTAATCGTACCTCTTTCATGAGGTGCTGTGTTGAGCCTGAAGGCGAGGAAGGCAGTCTGGGTGCCTGGTACTGTACAGGCAACACGTGGGTCCACTGCGACAAGGCTGCTGCAGCTCATCCACATCCACCCGTGGAGTGGGGTGAGGAGCCAGTCTGGATTTGTTAATTGTTGCCGGCATCAGGTGACAAGCAAACCGGCCTGAGTGCCGGCCACGGGAGTGGATTGTGCCTCGGCGGCGTAGCTAATTAATGGAGTGAAATGAGTGTTTGGGAGGTGGTATAATGGAGAGGTGAGTCAGGCACAGCACCACACGTAGCTGATCCTATGGTTCCTCCCTCCAGCATGCTCAGACCACGCTTCAGGTCTTGTCTTGGGAGCTGGCAAAACCTCAATTGTCTTCTGCTGGGGAGAATAAACAACAGGCAGCAGGGTTAGCAGAAACCAGGTACACTTATCCCAGAGGCTCAGCATCTGCTCTGGGAGTGGAGGATGTCATCCTGTGATTTCATCCCGTGAGCAGGAAGGAGATCCACATAGATGCCTGGGTTGGAGGGTCTAAGGGGCTCGAGGGGAGCAGCTCTGCCAGGACACCTGGGTGCCAGTTGTCATCCCTGTTGTCCATCCCTCTACCACCACCACCAGTGATGTGGAGGTCTCTCTTCAGTATCTACCCAGGCACCTGGACCTACCCCACCTTGGGAAGGAGCCTGGTGGGTCTAACCCTCCCCAGCTGTGGGCAATTGAAATGCACCAGTTCCCACCGTTGGCACCGAAGGAGTAGAGATGGTGGCTGCTTCTTTCACTCAGGTGTGCACCTTGGTAGCAGCTGCCCATGTTTGAGCAGGGAAGCCAGCACCAAGGATGGTCTGTCTGCATTGTGCACCTGCGTCCTCTGTGCTCACGAGGGGCTTAGGGCTCCAGTTCTGGGCTCTGTAGAAAACATCTCGCAGGGCCTGGCTGGGAGGAAAAAAATCCCCTTGCGACCACCTTGGAGTCAGAAGGCATCCCTGAAGCCGTGAGTCTGTGGCCACGCTGCACGGTCTGGGGCAGAGCTAGGCAGGTGGAAGTGGCCGCAGTGGGGGCATGAGGAGCACCCTGCCAGTGCGGGGGAAGCTCCATCGCTCCCGGGCAGAGGTGAGCCGGGTGCTGGCTCTCCCCGGTGAGGTGACCACCGGGGTCTGGGCTGGAGCTGGGGAGAGAGGAGATGAGAAGAGCCCGGGCTTTCGAACTCGGTTTTGGCAGTCGGGGAGACCAGCTCCTCTCCTGCCCTTCTCCGCGGCTCTTTTGTTTCGCGCAGCCCGGCAGAAGAGGCTCCAGCCAGCGGCAGGGTGGGGGCAGAGCCCTCCCGCACAAAGGCAGCTCTCGGCGGGCTGTGTGACCGCTGTCACGCTTTTTCGCTCAAATAAACGCCGGCGGCGGCTGACGCGGGGCTGGTGCTCCCCAGCCCCGGGGCTGATTGGTCCCAGCTCGGGTTTGAACGCCGAGGTGTCCTGGCAACGAGGAGCAGAGGAGCCGGGCTCTGCCCTCCCCGCTCCGCTCCGGCAGCGCGCCGGGCGCTGGGGAACGGCCGGCGCCGCGCAGCGAGGAGCGGCGCTCGGGGCCGCCGGCCCCCTTCCTCCGCCGCCGCCTCCTCCTCCTCCTCCTCCTCCTCCTCCAGGTACCCCCTGCGCGGTCCCGGCCGTAGCCCAGCCCCGGCTCCGGAGCTGGGATGAGTTTCGCCCGTTTCGCACGGCGGGCGGCCGCCGCCGGGGCGGACTTTGC
This sequence comes from Theristicus caerulescens, assembly GCA_020745775.1. NCBI lineage: Eukaryota > Metazoa > Chordata > Aves > Pelecaniformes > Threskiornithidae > Theristicus > Theristicus caerulescens. The sequence continues at coordinate 20,729,193 of CM036564.1, read as the reverse complement.
GGTCGCTCAGCCGGCACCTGCGCGGCCGCACGGACACGGCGGCGGAGGACCCTGCTTGGGGGGGGGAATACCTGGGGTTTGGGGGGTCTTGAAAGTGACCGTTCAGTGGGGCGTGCGGGAGGGATGTCGGGGAGAAGCGGTGCGGGGAAAGGGGAGCCGAGGGGCCTTCAGACGGTCGTGGTCAGCTCTCTTGCCCCAAGAGGACGGAGCGGGTGATTTCGGGTAGGTTTGGGTTCCCCTGATTAATTAAACTCACGAAAGCCCTGCAGGGCACCCAGGGCTAGGAGCTGTGCTAGAAGAAGGTGGCTTTAAATTAAAATGAAAGAGCTTTTCCTACTGATAGAGAGCTGCTCTGCTTTTGGCTCAGCGCGACCCGCCTGCATGCCCGACCCCTGGAGCAGGGGGTGAGGCGGGAAGGGCCCCCAGGGCTCAGCCCTGTGCAGGGCAGCGAGGGGCATCTGGGGCAGTGTGCTGTAACGACAGGGCTTTTTCCTCCACTTGGGAGATGGGAGCAGAGGTGCACGGAGCTGGCAGAGGGAGGACGCTTGCCTGCACAGGGAGGCAGCGCTCAGTGCAGCGTGTTTTGCACCCATCAAAACTGGCAGAGCACATGTGTGAAGCCACACGCCAGCCGTGGGTGACGGGGCAGGTCCGAGCCGTCCAAGATGAGAAACCCCCTCCACAGGGTAGCATCCATCCCGGAGGAGCCTCCTGCCTCAGCGGCAGGTTGGCTGAAGGGCTGGCGTCCTGCACGGGTTCGGCAGCACGTGTTGAAAAGCCTCGGTGCCGCAAGTGGGGGACGGAGCAGGCTCGCAATGCCAAGACCTTTTGGCTCGCAGCTTGTGTTATTTATTAGGGCGCGGGGCTGGGGGCTGCCTGAACAAGCCTTTCCCATAGACCTGAAGGCACGAGGAGACTTGGAGATCCCTCCTAGCCTTATGCTTGTAGCAGAAGAGCAGTTCCTCAGCATCCTGGTAGCAGGCAAAGGCAGAGGGACATCACAAAATGAGCAGAGAGGGTTTTGCTGACTGTGTGTCAAGTAAAGCTGGAACAGGAGGGAGGATCCTTGGGCTGAGGGGGCATATTTGATTTGCCCTATCCCTGAAACAGCATTTGGAGGCTTTGTCCAGAGACGCCTTGGGAGCACACCTGACACAGGGCACATGCTTTGGCAAAGTGACTGCAGCCATCCAGCTATTTTCCTCCACTCCCCCAGCCAGATCACAGCTGGATCCGTCCCTGGAGTGGGGTGATGGAGCATAGGAGCCATCTTGGACCATTTTCCATACAGAGGCATGGGGACTTCGGGAGCAGGATGCGGCAAGGGCTCCTCTGCCAAAGGAGTCCCCAAACCAATGGTGCAATCACCAAGTAGCCTCGTGATGGGAAGCCAGCTCCTGGTTATTGCTGACATGGATTTGCCGTGATGACCTGGAGGTGTAAGATTAGCACAGCCAGCCTGTCCCAGGGCTGGAGGGGGCAATTAGAGAGAGAGAAAGGGTCATGCCTGCTACATAGATCATTTTTCACTGTTTAAATGGGAATATGTAGCACAAGTTGTCAGTTTAAAAAAAAAAAAAATCCTGCATCATGCAGTGTTGCCAAAGTTCACAATTTTAGGAGGAGCCTTACAGCAGTATAGGCTTTGCCTAGAAGACCCAATTACTGAATCTGTGAGAATCAATTATGCTTTTTGTATCTAAATAAAAGTTAAGAAAAAACATCTGTCCCATGTGGTTAGGGGAGGTTTGACCTAGATGAACTTGGAAATTCAGAATCTTAAAGGTGAATGAAATGAATTGGGTATTTTAATTATTTTTTTTCAACAATCATGTTTTTAGAGCCAATTTTTAAAGTTCAACAGCTTGGGACTGGGTGGTGCTGCTCTTACTTGGACCAACAGCTCTCCCTGCTCCAGTTAGTTCAAATGAGCCTTGTTTCTCTGAAGGGTTAAGCCAAGTACATTCTTCAGGCTTTATTAAACTCATGAACAGTAATGTCAGTCTGAAACCCAAGAGAGAGGAAAACATACCCACACCTTGCAGGCCATAAACAGGAATAAATTCAGCTCTCCCTGTATCTCCCGAACAGTTCTGTTGAGGCAGTTTATGAACTGGGAGCACTAGCCCCAGCGAAGCAGGACTTTCCCAGATAGTCATTAAATAACTTGTCTTTCCTGGTGTTTTATGGAATAAACACTGCCTGTTGCTCGCTAATAGCATCTGCTTTTATTTGAGTGGGATCATATTTTATAACAATCCTTCTGCTCAGTTTGCATGTTTGCAATGACCCCAGCAAGTAATCACTCTGTGGCTGGTAGTAAATTCACTCCCAGATGTTTAATGATGGTATTTACTGTTGAGAGTAGGAGCTACCAGTTTTAGGGCCGTAGTGATGATGTAGTGATTAGGGTGGGTGGATGGGACACAAGGCAGTTGGGTAATTGCTAGCGATGAGCTAGTGAACTCCCAGGTAATTGCACCTTACCTGGAGAGGTGTGTTGTCATGAGCGGTGTTTTAAAGGCAAAGCTGTGAGGTGTATAAAGGACAGTCATTGACTGCATATGACAGCACTGAATCATGACCTGGAAATTATCCCTTCTCCATACCAAGAAAAATAACACTTGATCTGTTTTCTCTCCTCTTGCTTTCTTAAGGAGACACTCATGGTAAGACTTGTGCGCCTGTCAGTCTGTGCCACTTCCTTCTCTACATACCCTTTAAACACCGTTGAGAAGTAGAGATGCTCTGCTCTGGAACACCTACAAGTATCCCAAAAATGGGTCTTGAGGGGAGGAAAGAGAAAGACAGACTCATTCACTGTGCCTATGAAGGACCTGCATAGACCCAACCTCTGATAGACACCAGGGAGTCCTCGTAGCAGAGGGACCCTGGCAAAGCTCACTCACCAGAAGGCTTCAGCATAAGCTCAGATCTTGTCCATAGACACAAGCCCCAAGCAATCCTAGTTCCTGGGAGAGCAGACATCATTATCGAGGTTATTAGAGACATTAATTTTACTTTTAATGAATGTGGGATCTGCAGGAGCTCGCGCGGTCACTCGCTAAAGCCCCGTTGGCCCTTGGGCAAGATTTCCCAAGTCCTGGCCATCTCCGCATGCATTTGGGCTCCTCAGGATATTACTCAGCCTCAGCGTCCATGGAGCTGGTAGCCCTCACCTAGCCCTCGCATCTGGGGCTGTCTCCAGCTCTGCATCACCCCAGCACCTGCAGTCTCCAGCCTTGGCACTTTGTGTTTATTTGCCCTGTGTAGCCATCAGTGGAGAAGCCAAAATTGCTTTGCCCTCCCTGCTCGTGGAGGAGATTCCTATAATTGTCACCCTCTCCTGCCCCAGAAAGGAGCAATCCCCAAAGCAATGGTGACACTAGAGTCCTCTAATGCTTCTGGAGTCTTCATCAGCAGGTCCTGGAGGGCTTTGGGAAAGATGCCGCATGCATTATATCTATTTTACAGCTGGGAGGGTGGAAGCAAAGTAAGGGGCAGAGCCTTGACACACACTGCCGGGAAGAGAGCAAATGGCAGGTGTAGGTAGGGGCTCTCCCAGCAGAGCCAAGGGGCTGATGGTGTTGCTCTCACCTCACCCAAAGGAGCAGCTCATCAGGTGGGTCTGGTACTGGGAACGCTCTGATTGAGTGGCTCATTATCTGCTAGAGCCTTTACATTTTGCCTCATGATTAAGAGACAAAGATGGGGAGTGTGTCGCTTCTCTCTGTTTTAATGAGCTTTCCTCTCCCTGTGGAGTAAGAGAGAAAAATTGCAGCAAAACCAGCAAAACAATCTTCAGTACAAGATTGTTCCAGCAATGGGGAGAAAATAAGTAGTTTGTGAGCCCAGGGCCACCCAGGAGAGGGGTTGCTCTTGGGCCAACAATGATTTAAGGGGTTTAACAAGTCAGGAGTGCTGATGGTAAAGCTGTGGCAGAGTTATCAATATATTATGAATTTTGGGCAACTGGATCAGATATTTCCAGGTGTACAGGCTGATACAAATGACAGTGCTGGTCCAGGTTGCTGTAGCTCCATCGACATGCCATGGGAAAAGTGGTCTAAGCTGTTCTCATCCCCCAGCCTGATCCAAGCACTTGCTCCTCCACCTTCTCCTTTGTTGGCACGAGCATTTCTTCGACTACCTGATCCAGAAGCACTGGTCTGGCAGAAAACAATAACCATTTTCTCCCCTGGGGTTTTTCTACAGCTGGACCGGTCCTTGATCCTCTTCTCTGCACCAAGAATAGTGCCGGTGTGATGGAGGGGGCAGCACAGGCTGCCAGGCCACCACTGCCTGCTTTAACCAGTCCAAAATATCAGCTGGGATGAGAGGTCATGGATGGATCCTTTCCCTTCTCTTTCCTGTGGTGCTGTTAAGGGAAATGCGCTGATCGCGGTTTTACTAACCACTGCCAGATGTTTGAAATTATTTAGCTTAATCATTGGTCCAGTGGCTGTGACCACAGGAGTGCTGAGCTGAAGCAAGTCCCTTGAAATCTGCTCTCTGGTACCAAGATGAGCACCAGGCTTCGCACACCATTTTTGAACCTGAAGGTAGTGAGGTACAGGCAAAGATCAGAGCACAAGATGCAAAGGCAGGAGCTGCTGAGTGTTGATCCTGGCTCTACTGCCAACTCTTTTTGTCCCAGGGCAAATCATTTAGCTTTACTTTGCCCCACTTCCCTTCCATCCTCTTTCCAAAACCTTTGTCACATGAGGGTTGGGGAGAAGCTTGCAAAATGCCTGCTGAAGTGCTTTGAAGATGGAAAGCAGTATACACAAATGATAAGTTGTACGGGCAATATAAACAAACCTGGCTATACATCTTCCAGGCTAAATGAGGAAGGAGGAGGGGTTAACTGGTGGGTGGCACTCACCCCCTAATTACAAGGCTTGTCTATGGATCCCTTCAGTGCAAAGTATCCTCTTGGCTGAAAAACAGCTGAGACGGTCACACCTGAGCAGGGGTAGGGGAGGAAAAACTTGTCATACGAGTGAACCAGAGTGGCCGGAAATTTCCTTTGGGAGGAAGGGGTGAGAGGTGGGTGCCGGCAGGGGGTTGGAGACGGTCTCCTGGTCCACCTCCAAACCTACTGGCTCTGCTGTATCTCCTCTTGCTTCTTGTCTGGTGAGTTTTTCCAAGTGATTGCTACATGGTCTTGAGGGTCCCGTAGGATCTAGGAAAGTCCTTCCTGTAGCTGCCGTTAGACTCTATTTATCCTCTCTGACACCTGATTTTGGGGAAGAACCTCTAGCATTTTAGTACTCTGTTGGCCCCACACCAGTTTGTCAACTCGAAAAGCAGCACAGTCCCAAAGTGTGAGACTGAAGAAGTAAATTGTGGGTATGCTTTGCTTTCTGAACCTTTGCAGCATTTCTGGGTCACACTTGTAACGTGTGTTCGCAACAGCGGGAGTTGAAACCTGACGGTGCATGTGTATGCGCTAAGAAAAGTGAGATATCCACGTAATCACAGGCAGATGCCATGAGGGCTGACAGATCTTCTGAATCAGCCCCAGCCAGGTGTCTTGGTCCTCTTCCACAATGCCTGTGGCTCTTTTTCACTGCCACTTCTTGCATTTCACACGCACTTATGACCTTGCCCTGAATCTAAGTTATTCTTGCAGGCGTAGCACCCTCTGAAGAGCACCTGGGATAGGTTTGCAGGTCTGGCTCCTTGTTTTGGCCAAGTACAGTGGCAGTTTTCTACACAGGCAGGAAAGTGCAGGTTTAACAACCCAGGACCAGGGAAAGCGGTGGTGATTTGCGCCTCTGCCTTTGATGCTTTGTACTTTGGGCAAAAATCAGCTGGGACCAGTTGTGTGAAGACACGTAAGTACCTAAAAGTGCAGGTTGATGTCTGCATGCTCTTTATTTTGCTTTTAAGGTGGCTCTGAGAATTTTGTTCTCTGTTTGGGAAATAGGAAGAAGTGTCTTTTCTCTCTCCTTTGATTGGTCTTCTCCAGCCTGAAAGCTCCTGGGATAGGAGATGTCCCCGTATGTGTGGGAGTGCATGTTGCAGGCCCTGATCTCAGCTGGAGACTCGTACTGAATGACAACAAAACCAGCTCTGGAGCTGAGCAGCCCGAGATGCTCTTTAAGCCTTGCAGACCTGCATGTAGCAGAGGGTATTTTTTCCTCGCTGAGCGTTTGATTCCCGCAGTGCTGTGGGGAGAGGGGGATATCTGTACCACCTGGGTGTTCCTCCATTGCTCGCCGGGGCCGAGCAGCACCCATTCGCAACCGGTGCTTCACCTTGGAAACCCCTGAGGGGTGCCAAATCTGTCTGCTGCCTAGTTTCTCTCCTAGTCTGCATGTAACAGCCTGGGAGATTATTGCCCCCACCCATCCCACTTGCCAGACAGATGTTAGAGACAGTGATGGATATATCTGCTCTTGGATTAAAAAGCTGTTTAAAATGCATCCCCAGCCAGCTGCGGCTCTCTGCCCTGTTAGCTTTCAAGCACTCTCTTGAACAAATCCTCTTTTTTTAACTCAGCCCTACCCTTTCCTACAGTCTTCTGCTGTTTTCTGCCTGGCAAAGCCCCAGCAGCAGCCCCCAAGCAACGTGGCACGTGTAGTAGAAATGACTTTGGCTGACTGGGATGCTTTTGCAGGGAGCCCAGGTGCTGTACACAGTACAGTGGGGAGGAGAAGACGCCTCCAGGTGGAAGTTAGAGATCTCCTCCTCCTCCCTTTTTTCTCCTGGATCCAGCAACTCAGCGGTTGTGTCAGTATAACTCGGCGGCATGGGGATAGGGAGGAGCTGGAGCCTCCGTGGCATCGAGCAAAAGCCTCACTTTGCTCTCAGTTGCCTCTTGCAAGCACCTATTTTGTTTCCTGGTTATAGAGGAGAAAAGGAGCTGCATGGGGAGGACACCATGGGACAACTCCTTCAGGGGGAGGGTGGATGCTTTCTCCTCTGCATTGGACATTTATATACCAGCTTGCCCTGCCCCGATGTCTCTGCATGGGCAAGCTCTCCATTGGCGTGGATTTTCCTGCCTCTCCCCAGGGACCCTGAGAGCTACCCATCCCTGGGCTGCCTTTCCAGGGCTTTTCATCCTGCCAGAGACTGTAACAGCATGGGCCGTGGTGCAGGTCTTGTTCCTTCCCTGGGTTTGCCCTGCAACGGTGGCAGCAAGGATGTGCTGGTCCCTGCAGTCAAACTAAAGGCTGGTAGGCTGCCCTTTTCCCTAGGTAGATTTAAAAGTCTAAAAGCAACAATGCTCAAAAAAATACCTCCTCCCTTGGTAGGAGATCTGGGTGAGAAAATCTGGCTCGGAGCTGATGTTGCATTGGGACAGGGATGCTGGGATGGCAGCGTTTGCGGGAGATGGCTGTGCCTGCATGACTCATGGTGGTGGAGGGGAAATCCTTAAGCTGGAAAAGGAACATATAAATTATATGTGTTCAACAGATAGATAAAGCATTACTTCTACCAGCACTGTAAACTAAGCCGTTTCTCCCCACCTCCTCCCAGATTTTACCAGCCTAAACTGGAATTTTCTGTGCAATATTTTTTTTCCCTGCTAAGACTTGAAGGAGCTGTATTTTCAAGCAGCCAGTGACTTCTTTTTTCTAAAAATCTCAATTTTCCCCTGAAGTCAGCTCAGAACACCTGTCTCTTGGAAAACCAGGCCCCTTTAAGATGTCTCAGGCTGCTTTGAATCACTAATTGCTTCTGGATAGGCAGGCCAAATGTTTTATCACTTCAAACTCCCATAGCAATGCAAATCTATACAGCTGAGAAGCCTCTTTCCATGTATGGGGGTGATGGGTATAGATAAGGATTAAAAATGGAAACAAATTCAGCCCAGGGGGTCCTCTTTGTTCCTCCCTGCCCTCAGTGGGGTTGCCAGGGCTACATTTGTTCCCCTGCATCTTTTTTGGATGGGATCCAGCGCCCCTTGAATGCAAAGGCAAGAGGTACAGCGGCTGGAGAGAGCTGGATGAGGTCCTAGGTACATACATATTTCATTGCCCCTGCCAAGCTCTGTATTGTCTGCTCTCTCTGGTTTCACAAAGGTGGTGTTTTCTGAAACTCCCCCTTGTTGAGGGCGATGCACTCCAGGCTTCATCCAGTCTAAAGTTTCTGGCTGTTCAGTTGTTTTCCACTTTCTCTGAATGCCAGCCAGGCACATTTCCCATGCCTGGTGGGAAAAGGGGGGATGCCTGGTAGGAAAAGCAGGACCCACCAGAGAGCCATTTGGAGGTGCCAACATCTGCCATGGCATGTCCTTCTCGCGGCTGTTGTGTGTGTTTTGGGGCTACACTGGTTCACACAAGGTGCGGGAGATGAGCAGCACTTTGCAAAGCCTCATCGGTGCTGGGTTGCCCCTGGCTTCTTTAACTAACCTGCAGCCTGAAGGCAGATCTTGACTATTAAGAGGTGGAAAATCTCAGTGAGCAATGGCAGCTTAAATCCTCCTTTTTGCTTAGATCGCCTGTTATTAGAGCTGCCTGCCGTGTGCTGAGTACGGCTGTGCTCAAAAATTGCCAAGAGCTCAGCATTATGGAAGCAAAAGCCAATTTACTGACTTTCCAATAGAAAGGAAGATACATGCTGAATGTGCATCTGTTGGATGATATTTCTATTTCAGGCGTGCTGCTAACATACAAATGGAAAAGCAACTTTGTTTCCGTGATTTATGTAGTTACTAGAAAACCTTGGGTTAAGAATGCAGCGATACTTTTGTAGGCATCGGGTAATATTTATTCTTAGTATAGTAGGTAACAAAATCTGTTTTCTCTCTGGCTTTCCAAGTGAATTCCAGTTGACTGAGATACATTACCTAACCTACTCAACTACTCTGGACATGGAGAGCAAATAAAGTATCCTGAAAAACAATATCTTCATGTAAAATCAATAGCTAATAAAAAATGAGTCCCTTGAGGATAATAACGATTTATCTTTGAAATTAAAAGAAACTGCAAATTTTTGTCAACGAGGAAAAAAAAATCTCTGGTCCTCTTTATTTAGGCATTCTTTCTGTGCTTCAGGTGCATATAGGACCCACTTAGGACTTGAAATAAACCCCTGTGGGATAACAATAGTTATCCTTAGTTAAGTCTTTAGTGATGGGTTCCAACCCAGGTGTAACTATCTTGCTGAACTGTGGTCTTCATGAATAACCCTGGTCTTCCTAGCTGGAAAAAACAAACAAACAAAAAAAACCCCAACACAAAACAAGAAAAAGATATTATTTTGAGTATAAAAATAATACAGGACTTAGAAATACTTAGAAACTAGAGAACTTGCCTGTCCTTTGCAGGCTTGTGTCTAGAGGTGGTCTTGGATGTCCAAGTCAGTACTCAAAGCAATTCAGGCTCAGGACCCTCCTCGTTTCTGCCTGAGGTCCCCACGTGGGTACTGCCAAGGCACAGAGCTGGTGCAGGACTGTGCTGTGCTCTGACACCTGGCACCAGCAACCACAGCAGAGCGAGGCCGTGGGAGAGGACCTCTGGTTTTGGTGGTGTGAGAGCACTGTGAGGCTGGAGATGTGGGCCTGGCTGTGTGTAACATGGGGGTTTCTGAGAGCACAGGCTGCAGGTGGCTTCTGAGGCATAGTGTTGGAAATTTGGGACCAACGGGAATGGCACCGGTAGAGAGCAGGAAAAGGTGTCCTGAAGGGTGGAAGCTGTGCTCCTCCCCAGGCTTGGGTGCCCTCCCAGTGCGAAACTGGGAGCCCAGGCAGGGAAGGAGGCGGAAAGGCTGCAGCAAGAACCGGAAAAACCTGTTCGCGCCAGCCCGGGATTCACATTACTCACACTGGTTTAAAACAGGTCACGTTTTGCTTTGCTTTCAAGGCAGAGATGGCCAGACTGCCTACAGACTGTTTTCAGCCCAGCCTAGAGCAGGTCCGAGCTCCCACTTGCCTGTTTGCTGTGTCACTGCCCCCGTGCTTTCCTAACGCATCGCTAGTGCTTGCACTGGTTTTACCGAGGGTTTAAGTCTTTCTAAGCAAAGGCTGGGCTAGGAGCATGCACACGGGCATGTCCCCCAGCCCATCTGAAGGGTGGTAACCATGAGCGGTGGGATTGCATCCAGGCGCTCGCACCTCCTGACCTGCAACAGGCTTTGAAGAAGCTCACTCAGCGAGTTTGCTGGTTGAAGCTGGACAGGAGTTGGCTTCTGGAGATGCTCACCATTGCAAAGGAAGAGTCTTGTGCCAACCACAGATGCCATCGCAGCTGAGAAGCTCATGGCGGTGGTGCAACTTGAAGCTACCCCACTGCAGGTCTCATCTGTGCTAGCACTGGGGCTGGCTGCACCACACTTCTCCTTCTCACCAGAAGCTGGGCCAGATGGGTCAGCCCCATATGATTTATGGTGTTATTATAGTCAACTGGGTGTGAGTAGTGGGGGTGAAACCATGCTCTTGTTGGGAAGAGGAGGAAAAAAGAAGCTAACAGAGTTAGAAGGCAGATTGTCCGAGGCTAATGGCTGTATCTGCTTATTAGGCAGCAATAACAATCATTTACCTTAGAATCACAATAATTCATCATAACGCTTTGCACCCACCTCATGAATCCCTGCTGCTTATCTCACCCCTCTTGTTCAGGGATCTGAAAGCACTTCATAAACATTAATTAATTATTCCTCCACACCCCTGCAAGCAAAGTAAACATTATCCCCATTTTGCAGCTAGGGAAGCTGAGCTCACCTAAGGAGATAGTAACTGAGCAGGGGTGCAGGAGGCCAGAGAGCAGGTCCCTACCCCAGCTTCTACCACAAGCACCTTTCTGCAGAGCGCTCTGCAGCGTGGGTGTTGGGGACATCATCCAGGGTAATTCAGACCTTCAGCCATGCACATTTCTGTGCTTACCACCATTTTCGGGTGGCAGGAAAGGTGTAAAAAGGGTGAGGGCTGCTCCTGCCTTGGAGATGCCTGCAACAACGGTGCTCATCACTATCTCACCACCTTTAAGCCTCCACCACGGGGACCAGGCACCTGCCAGAGTGAAGCACCTATCATTATTCACAGTAGGACTCTCCCTTTTTTAATGACTACGTTAATGACCCTAATCTGTTGGTGTGAATGTGGTTAATCCCACAGCTCTAGGGACTGGCAGTTCAGAAACTTTTCGTCTCCCACCTCCTCACACCTCACTTTGCATCCTAACCTACCTAACTCTCAGGCATTGGGATGAGCTGGTGGGACTCGTGCAAAACAGAAGGCACCGACCCCTCTTCTGGCTTAGAAATCGGGCTGCTGTAAGTAACAGGATAAAATGGTAACAAATCAGGCCATCCATTTCCAACCTCTTAGCTTGGGGATGTGACACACGTAGTGCCAGCCCCTAACAAAATGCTTGAAGGTAAACCTGTGCCCAAGTGCTTTGATGGATCTTGGTCCTCCAGGAAGAGGGAGTCTGGCACCATGGATGCACTGTGTGACAAAGATGTAAATTAAGGGCAGGATGTGCTCTGAAAATCATGAGCCTTGGCAGCAAAGGGGAGGACAAGACACCAAAGGTCTGTGCAAGGCCAGTGGTAGCCTATTGGGAGGGGGTTTATATTTTTTTTTCCAGAAACCAACAGTTGACTTTTGGAAGCCAAATGGATGCCAGCATCAGAGCGGGAGGAGGGTCATGTTTCATAGACAAGTCACGGTGGATTAAATGTAAATGAATCTGCAGCTTGATGGACAAATGGGATCAGTGCTGGGAGCCCCAGCTCCTGGTGGGGGATGGATTAGTAACGGGTACCGATGCGTTGGCGTGCAGGGAGGGAATGAATGGCAAGGCAGGGAGGTTTCCAGCATTGCCCTGCCTGTAGCACCGCAAGAAAGAGACATCTCTGGGCTCAAAGAAGAGAGGTCAAGCCTAGATAAACACCAGCTTGGTCCCCCATCAGAATCACTGAGGCATGAAGAAAAACTTTAACAGCTGCAATGCTGCTTTTGAACCTCATAGTAAAAGGGAGGGTCAGGAGGTCAAAATTTTCAATGCCTCTGGGAAGGAGAGGACTTTTCCCAGCAAGCCTTTGAAAAACCTGAACTAAATTAGCATGACCACACTGCTAAATGCTTGGGAAACCCGGACAGCTCGGGTCACAAGCTCCCCCAGCAGCAGAGTGGCAAAGAGCTGTTGCATTCCCATACTCAACAACCATAACTAATGGGGATATTTCCTAGGCAAAAGGCAGGTCTTGAGAATCCTATCCAGCACCTGGACGGGAAATAAAAACTTGCGGGATGTGCCCTGAGCATCCTTTCTCCTCCTGACACCGTTGCCCTTTCCCCTTTCTCTTTCTCTCTTTACTTCCATCCACCGCTGTTTCGGCTGTTTCTTCCTGCCCTGTTCCCGGTGTCACACGGCTCAACTCGCTGTTGAAGTGGGGAATGGTGATGAAGCTGTAATGACCCAGCCATACTCTCCCCTGGGGACGCTGGACGGGAACCCAGGAGCTCCAACCTGATTACATCTCTTTTTTTCTACTTTTTATTGCAAAAGGGGTAAGCAAGAGCTCTGCTCCACATTTTGAGTTATTCACGTCCACTTTCAAGGTAGATTTTGTTGGTTTGGACCTTTTGCAAGAGCCATTCTAGCAAAGAGCAGGCAACACAGGTTTCTGGAGGACGTAGGGACCTGAGATTTCTGGCTCTGACCCCATCGTGGATTTTTACAATGCTGCCTTTCCACTTGGCTCCCATTCGTCTGCACCGCGAGTCTCTGGGCACCACTTTTCATGAGACCCTTTGCAGGTCATCTTCCTTCACAGCTCCCACCACCATAGACGTGGCAAGCAGATAGGCTCACGCAGACATTGCAGCTGCTGTTAGTGTTTTTGGAAGAGCACTGTATGCCTATGAGGTGCAATCCAAATACATAAGACCAATGTAGCCAAAAAGTTTACTGTCTAGGGCTGCAATCCTGCAGGCTGCTGTTTAGCATCCCCATTCCTATTGCAGCCACAGGAGATAAGTGCTCAGCAACTTTTGCAGCTTGCTGCAGAAGCAGAATGAATACTTCATTGAGTAAAGCTGGAAGACAGGAAATATATCAAGTTTCAGAGGCCAGAAGGCCTGCCCTTGAAGGAGAATGGCTAGTCTTCCCACCAGACCGAGGTCTTCCTGCCAGACCAAGGTTTCTCCTTCCTGCAAGCCCTAACCCAAGCAGGGCTGTGGGTGGGAATGGCGGGGTGCGGTCCACGGTACGCTGGCGTCAGCTGCAGTGGCTCTGCGGTGCTGAGCCCCGATTCGGCTTTCCTGTGATGCTGCAGCATCTTTTCTTTCTCATGTCTCCTGTTGTCCTAGAAACAGAGGAAAAAATTCTTCCAGACAAGCCCTTTTGTTACACTCGAGGCAGCATCTTCTGTCTCTTAGCAAAACAGTGTATGATTGCATAATAAAACCCTTGCCAGAAAAACAATGCTGGGTTCAAAACCTTCCAAAGAAACCTGGAAAAAACTTCACACCCTCCAAACTTTTCCAAAGTCCTAAGAGTGCTGAAAGGGTCAATAGGCACTTCCCAACCCTGCTACAAGTATATGCTGAGCAACAGGAGGCAGTACTCCTGTATATATACATTAAAAATATATTTTTATCTATATTTATATATTCATAATTACATATATTATTTATATATTTATATTTTTTTATATATATATATATATAGGTCCTCACTTCTGGCTTTGAATTACAGCTTTTGAGGTGGGGGGGGAGCTGCTGGAAAAGAAAGTCCACATGCCATGTGGTACCGGCCACTTTTCTCTCCCGCTGCCAGGGCTCCCCTGGAAATGCCGGCATTTTGGGGGCAGTTGTCTTTATTTGAGAGGGAAGGCCATCTTCTGGGGGAAACATGCCCTTCTGTGTGCTGAGCTAGGCAAGGGATGCACTGGGTAATTTCTCTGTGGCACATGAAATGTCACAGCTGTGTCGAGAAAGGATGGTGCCTGACAAATTTCCTGAGGCTCGTGGGGTCTAGAGGCACATTCCCAAGGTCTCAAGGAGTCCACAGCAAGGGGAGAAGGAGAGGAAAGCACCATGGGGACCATGCAGCCCTTGTCCCCCAGGAGGAAGGGGACGCAGCTCCTGCCTCCGGCAATGCCTGATGGGAGATGATGAAATAACAGATAACCTTCAGGCCAGCAAGGAGGTTTGATAGCCATGATGCTGACTGCATCCAGCTCCTGTGGAGACACCATGTGGGGCACCTCTGAAAATCTGACTTCTCACTCTTTCCTTTTGGAGATGGGCCTGAAAAAGAAACTTTCCTCTACTCTCCCCTCCCAAGAAGAGCTCAGAGGGTTTCGGCTTTGTGCTGAAAGCACAACAGCTCTGCAGATTCCCGTGCCTCAAATACCTATGTTCCCCTCATAGAACCATGCAGCGCCACGTTGTAGCACGGGCTAACTCTGCTGTGTTTGAGCTGGCTTGGGTGGCCGTCTCAATGGAGATGTGCTCTGTTAAGAGAGGTTATAGCTGGTCACCAAATGATGACTTGCTGCTAGCGCATGGTACATTTGTACTCATGAGGGGTTTTTTTGTGCAAATATATTCTATATCTTAAGAAGCCTCAGAGCAGGGAGTCTTCTTGTTGCACTCCTGAGCACATCAGCAAGACAGCATCATCTTCTTTGGGGAAACTCAGATAGGGTTACTACCTCATCTGCAATAGGGAGGCTGCTGGAGAGACCAAAGGACCTGCTTGGTTATAATTCAACTGCTCAAGATGCTGAGATAGCTCTGCTCTCCTCCCAAAAGCAGCTTGGCTGCTCAGCGTACAACAAGCATGTGACTTTTCAAAACTTCAAGACACATCTTTAGAAATCCTATCAAGGAACCAGCACGCACAAACCCAGAAATTAGATCGGTCGCTATTCCTGGGTCAGTCCCTGAAGATGGCCTCAGTGCCACAGGAGCTTCTAAGCTTCAGGAATAAACCTGGAGGTGGGCTGAGACACTGCAAGGGTTGGCAGAGGTGGTCCATGAGTAACTGGTCTGGAAGAGCTCACCAGTATGAAATTATCCCCTGAACGCTTTCATCCATCTCTGTTGACGGAAAGTGTGGAGAACTCTTGATAGGGTGGGTGACCAGGGGATCATGCAGACATGCAGGTGCAGAGTTAGAAGTGTATTTATTTATCACAGTAATAGCTTTACCTTTACAAGTGAAAAGAGATTTCCAATCTTTTTACAAGCTGCTAAAGGCAAAAAGATATAAAACTCAGAATCTTTTTATTAAAAGAAAGACTACCGTCCTCAGTAGTGGCAAATGAACCTCTGCTCAGTTTGTGCCTGATTAGGATCTCGGAAGAGTATCCAAGCTAATAAATAAGATATGTATCTCCTGAGAACAGCTTTTGTTGTTTTCTTATATAGGTCTATTCCTTCTGTGCTGTAAGGTCTCCAGGGCACAGCCCGTTTTACAGAGCACCAGATTTATTATCTGACGAGGGCCACATGAGATCGGGATTTTTCTGACTGTTAGTAAAAATTAACGTACATTTCGTGATGGAGCAGCAGCCCTGAGATCTGTTTTAGAGCAGCCACCTCAGGACCCATGGTCTGATGGGTGGGTTATCCTCTTTCATGAGGGGTAGGACATTTCACGAGAGCTTCTGGATAAAGAAATATAAAGGTAGCCGTGTGTCCACCCTACTGCGGGAGATGCTTGGCACTGGGGTTGCCCCAGCAGGGGCATGGCTGGAGCACCCTCGCCAGAGGAGGCCGCCAGGATGGGACGCTGAGGCCGATACCCCCACAGCCGTCCTCATTGCCTGGCGGGCCATGGAGGACGGGCATCGGCGCGCAAGGCAGGGGGAGCTTTCGGTGGGTTTTTTGGGAGCTAGGGTGGGAAAGGCAGGCGGAGGGAGGAGGTGAGGAGTGTCCAAAGCCTCCTGCGCAGCAGCAGGCACCTGCTTCTTCCCAAACCGGCTGAACCTGTCTCCCTCCCCTCGCTTCTCTGCGGGTGGAGGGCGGCCGAAGCCCCCGGCGGCTGAAGGGCAGGGGGCGGGGGGCTGCGCCCGCCGCCCGGGCCGGGCCAAGCTCTCCCTCCCCGAAGAGGGGCTGGGTGCTGCTCCGCCGACCCGGGGCCCTGCGGGGCAGGCGGAGGGCCGGGCCCAGCCGGCGGTCGCGCCCGGGCTTTTGGGTACGGCCCCGCGGCGCCGGGGGTGGGGCAGTACCGTGCGCGTTTGGTTGGTTTTTTTCAAAAGAAGGAGAATTTAAGACTTCTTTTAAAAAACATGATTTAAGACTTTTTTTAAAAGAAGGAGAATTTGAGACTTCTTTTTTTTCAAAGAAGCAAGACTTCGGGGCGCTCGGCGCGGGGGGAGGGGCGGTGCTCACCTGGCCCGGGGGCGGGGCTGAGGGGGCGGGGCCGGAGGGGCGGGCCCGGGGGCGGGCCCGGGGGCGTGGCGCGGCGCGGGGCTGCAGGTCGGCGGGGCTCCGCGCTGCGGGGCTGGAGCGGAGCGGGGCTGGAGCGGAGCGGCCGCCGGCGGGGAGGGGAGCCGGGGCCGCGCCGCCGCGGCTGAGCCGGCGGCAGGTGAGTGCGCACCGGTGCGGTGGGGCTGGGCCTCCCCTCCCGGCGAGGGGCCGCCGCCGCTTTGCAGCACCGGGTCGCGGCGCGGCCCGGCCCTGCCCTGCCCTGCCCTGCCCGCAGCCGGGCCGGCACCCCCGGGAGCAGCCCCGGGGAGGGCGGCTGCTGCTGCGGCGGCGGCGGTGGCGGGGCTGCTGGCCCCGCGTCTCCCCGGAACGCGCCGCCCCCGGGTAGCCGGCGCCTCGCCCGCCCGGCAGGGCCCACCGGCCGCGGGGGATAACCCCATTATTTTGGGGCTGTGAAGTGCAATGACTCGCCCGGGCGTAGGGAGTGGGGCCGGGGTGGTGAGGAGGTGATCTGGGGGGCAGAGTGCCTGCAGAAACCCCAAATCCCTTAACGAGAGCCCAGGCTGGGATGACTGGGAGCGACTTTGGGCACTGGTAAGACCCTGAGCCCCTTTGCCACCTGCCTGGTGCTGTGCTGGTTGTGTCCCCGTCGGTCGAGCAGTGGGTGGCTTTGCCTCCCACCTTCCCCGGGGCACCAGGCGCGGGCACTGGCATCCCCAGCAGCTCCTGCCACCGGTATGGCCCACCCAAGCCCCCCTGGAAGGAGCAGCATCGTGGTCCCACATAGCACTGAAAACGCTGGCCAGAGCCGACGGTGGAGGAGCAGCCGAGGTGGAGCAGGGTCTCAGCTACCCATGCCAGGAGCCTCCCCTTGTGGTCTGCATCTACGGGGCAAAGCTGTCCGTCCTTCCTCCCTTCAGAGATGTCTCCAGCTCCCTGAGGAGAGGGGTTAAATTCCTCAATGAAAGCCTGGCTCCTCGCTGCATGCTTCTGATGCCTTCTGCAAACTCTGCCGGCAGGTTGTTTCGTAACTCTGCTTCTGGCCCGCTGCGGGTGGGAGAACAAACTCCTCTCCCTGATTTTTCCCTGCTCTGCGACAGCACTTTGTAATTGCATGTTAAAAACCCAATTGCAGGTTAAAACCTGAACGTGGGTTTGAGGGTGGTAAGAGGAAGGGGTCATGGCCATGCACCTCTCACTCAGAGTGGCTGCCTCCAGCACGGCCTGTGGCACTCCCCTCGTGATGGCTGATTTCAGGAGAAATTAGGAAAAGGCAGGTGGAAATGGGCAAGAAATGATCTGAAGAGGCGACACGGGAGCTTTGGCTGCTCCTCACAGTAAGCCAGGGCCAGCTCCCAGGGATGCCGGTGCTAACGGCGCACTTGCGGGCCCTGGCTCGGTGCTCTGCCGAAACTTGCCAGGCAGGCGCCGGGCCCCAGGAACGTGTGGCAGCACGAACGCCAGAGCTCAGCTGTCAAATGGCGGGGCGCTGGATCCGGCCGGGATGGGCAGCGATGCTGCACGCACCCGTCCGCTCACCTCGTGGGGTAGCTGTGTGGGGTCGTGCTCCTCATGCAGCGAGAATTGCAGCTCTTAGGGAGAAGAGAGCAAATGCGTGTGTGCACGTGCTGTATCTGCAGTGGTTATGAGCGGGAAGCGTATCCAAACGCTGCTTGCCTTCTTGACCAGGCAGTGCTGGCGGTGTCTGCTTGGGAAGGGGCTGGGGGGAAGGAGGGATGCTCTTACCTTCTGCTGATGCTGCTGGAATGCCAGGAATCCTCCCGCATCCCAGTTATCTGCCGGGAGAGCCTGAGCACAGCCTCTGGCCTCCCTCTAGGCATAGCTCCGCTGGCCTCCCCACGCCCTCTTGAAAGAAATAGCATGGAAATCGAGAAGCCTCCCCAAGCATATACATCTTCCTAAAGTCTTTCTTCCACCTTTTCATAGAAAGCTGCAAGGCCGGGGAGTGCAGCTTGCAGCACCTGCAGGTGCCCGGCACCCCGTGGCATTGAGGACTGCAGGTCTGGGGATCCTGCACTCTGAAATTTCCTAGCAAGGGGATGCTGGTTGCTCTAAAAAATAAAATTCTTAGCAAATGGGTGCAAGAGAGACATGACAGTTAGCTCTGCCCAGGGCTTGAAGCGGGGGGGACAACACCTGAGCAACAGTCTAACCCTGAGATAATAAAACAACTTAAGGACTAAGTCTGATTTATTTTAAAATCTTTTTTTTTCCTTATGCTTAAGAAAAGAGAGTTATGGCTGTGCTCAGGCGCTTGGTAGCTTTGAATACCTGCAGGCCCCGCTGAGCATGCTGGGGAGCTTGCCAGGCTTGACCAAACCTTTTAGTAGCAGGTGGCAGCTGGCCGAAGCAGTGCAGAGATGGCCGGTCTGAATCATCCCAGGGTGCTCCCTTCTCTGCTCTCTGAAATATGACTTGACCAAAAAAGGTAGCGTGGTGTAATTGTTGAAGATACAGGGATTTACTGCGCCTGGGCAAATAGAGGAGCTTCTGTGCCAAAGTATTTTGGGGACTGGATGTAAAATGGGTTTGGGTGGGAGCTGGTCTGCTCTGGCAACACGTGTGTTGTCCACCTCCATAGTGGAGATGTGTGTTGTGGTTGCCTTTGCTGTCATGATGTGCTGCAGAGAAATACTGCCTGAGTGCATCTGCTAGGGTCCCCACTGGTTCATCTCGTCCATGTTTTTCAACATCTCTCTGCCCTGTCCCCTTTGTGTCTTCTGCTATGGGAAAAACCTCCCGTAGTGGCTTGGAAGTGACCCAAGCCCATGTTCTGTTGTCCTCCTGTGTGCCAGTGGGGTGATGCTTTGGGACCAAATCCAGACAAGGAGTTGATCCTCTCTGGCTGGGAGGCCATGGTGTGCGTGCCAAGGCTTCGGAGCAGAGTATTTCCTTGAGTCATGTGATGGTGGGCACTGTGGTGAGCTAGGAGGAAATCCAGGTGCTGCTTGACGATGGCTTGCTCTGTGCCCGACTTTAAATAAAGGCGTGAGGGACGTTTTAAGTATTAGCTCTGTGTGTATGCATTGTTTTTAAGAGCATCTTTTTAAGGGACGTTCCTTGATCTGTCCCAACTTGTCTATGCCCTTGTAAACCTGTGTAGTCAAATTAAGGCATAAGCGTGTCTCCACGGAAGGTTTTTAACAAAATCCTATTGTAAATGATTGCTAACAATTTTATGTCCTTCCATTTTTCAGATGCCAAGTTCATGAGCTTCTAAAAGCAGCTGATTATCTGGCTTTTTGTGGACTGGAGTCAGCACTTTCTTGAGGGCTGAGGTGCTTCCAGCTGCCCCAGGCTAGTCATCTAGAATAATTCATTGCTTCAAAAAGGAAAAAAGGAAAAAAAAAAAAACCAACCAAACAAAAAAAACCCAAAACCCACAACACTTCTTACCTGAAGACATGGGTGGATCAACCCTGAGCTGGAAATTTTGGGGCAGCTGAGCACTGCCTGAATTTGGAAAGGCTTCCTCTCCTGCTCTGTAGCCCTGCTGCAGCGCAGGACCTGCTGGAGCTCTTGGTCCTGGGAACCACATGCTCAAACCTCCCCATGTACCCCCAGGTGCCTTCTGTGTAACTGGGAGGATGGGCGATGGGATGCTGCAGTGCTCTCAACAGCATTTTGGGGTCCAGCGTCCCCTATGGAGTTCCCCCATGATGTTAGCCCTAGCACTGTGCTCCTGAGCATGGGGACTTTGGAGGCACCTGTAGCATCCTGTAGGAGAGCAGCTGGGTCAGCAGAGAAGCCTGGCCAGCGGCAGCCTCCCCTTTGCTCTCTGCTTTTCCTGCCAGCCCGGGGAAGCCATTGGCAAGGGGTGGGAGCACACAGCTGGTGTTATGAAGCTGCCCAGTTGAGAGATCGTGGGGAGAGCATTTTCGAGTTCTTGCTGGTTTAATGATTCCTGCTAGGAATATTGCTGTCCCTGGGAGGTGCGAACATGCAGCAGGGAGCTGGTCTCTGCCTCTGGATGCTTGCCTGAGGCAGCTGGTGGTGTGCAGGGGGTTGGATGAACACCACAGACTCTCTAGATAAGAATAAAGATGGATTGGGTTCATTTTTTTGAAGGCTTTGTGGTTACTGTTTTCACTTGCTGATTTTTATTTATTTTCTTTTCCAAGTTCTGGCAATGTTTGGAGGTGGAAGTGCTCCTTTCTGCAAAGAGCCAAACATACTTGCAATGGGAAGGCTGGGTGGACCAGGCGATAGGCTTTTGCATCTTTGCGTGTTGTGATCGGTGCTGGCTGGTTCCTGCAACATGAACCCCCCTGCTTCTCTGAGGGACAATTTGAGCTTAATTAATTGACAGAAAGTAGCTCGTGATCTCCTTGGGCTCTTTCCCAGTATGCCCAGGTCTTTGCTTAATGGTTGGTGCCTGTAGAAAGTCGGGTGTTTCCCAGGCTTGCTCTGAGGACATCTCTCCTTCCTTTCTTCCCTGCCCTGATTCCTCTGGGATGGGGCTTTCTCAGGGCAGCTCGTTAAGTCCTCGGGGTCCCATTGCAAAGAGGTGGCTCTGTGAGGCTTTCCCGGGGCTAACCCAGCCTGGGCACCAGGTTGTACCATGCCATACCTGGTCCAAGGTATTCCCACCTGCCCCACCATCGGTGGGGGAAAAAATCTGTAACTGCACAGGGATTTGTACCACAGAAAGGATTCCTGGTTTGGTTTTGGTTTTTTGTGTTGTTTTTTTTTTTTTTTAATCCTTTTCTGCTCTTTCTAGTCTTTCAAAAATCTTGCAAACTCAGCTTCTTATGCCACAAAAGGACGTTTGCTCTCCCACTCTGGCAGGGAAATATTCCTGGGACCCAGGAGTGGATGTGCTAGAAACAACATTGCTTTACATCTTTGATATGCTGTGTGCTGAGGACTAGTTGTCCCTCAAATCTATTTTGCCTCAAGTAATTTTTGGAGTGTTTCAACGCGGTTTGAGGATTGCCTAGGCTGCAACATTGGACTTGGTGCTGTCCTCTTTGAATTCATTTGGCTTTTTAATGACCTGCTGGGAGTATAAAGAAGTTGGGCTAGGAGGTTCAGAAGGCTGAGTTTCCCAAAAGCGACCTCACGTGAGCATGAGTTGCATGAGGATTAAGCTCCTAAATGCTTCTGAAAAACCAAGATATTTTTCCTGCATCTCCCTCTCCCTGCAGGCGGGAGGGCCGGCGCAGTCCCTGGCACTGGTTCCCATCCCACCTTGGTCCTTTGAGTATCACCGAGTGCCGGCAGAGCCCTTGACCCCCAGCATCTGGAAGGAGGACACCTCCGTGTGGAGCAGGAGGTGGAGCCCTTTGCCGGCATCGAAACCCCTTCAGCCAGAGGTTTGCCGCCTCCCAGCAAGGTGGTTTCGGGGATTAAAGTTGGTCATGCGGCCATGATCTCCATCACTTGTTGAAGGACAGTGACTTGTACCCCCTGATGGATGGCCCCTTACATTTTAGTTCCATATAGGGGATTGAGTTGCCTCTCCAGAGATGTGCCTCCAGTTCAGTGCTTTAAAGAGCTTATTATCTCTGGGTGGGTTCAGGCGGGGATTGATAGCACTTCTGCCTAATTAATCATGTGCCAGGTAGCATGAAAGCAGAGACTTCTAAAATACCCAAGGGTCTTATCAAAGGTTTCAGCCTGGATTAATTCTGGGTCTCTTGTTTATTTGACTTTGTGTCTGTGTGTGTATGTGTGAGAGAGAGAAAGGAGTGATTTCAGCTTTAGGCAAATGGTCATTAAAGGCCTTTTTAATCCTGCAAAGTTATAAATAAATATCTGTGGCAGCATGCACCTGCATATTCATCAGTGCATCCTTTCCTCCGGAGACCCAGCAGCAGCAGCGTGTCCTTGGCGTGTGGCTGCTTTCCGAAGCAGGGTAGGAAACTGTGAGTTATTCTGGAAATGGAAAATAAAATCTGGAAGGTTTATCCCTGGTTTTGCATTTGCTAATTTGTTAATTACTCTCTCCCCTAGGATGAGAATTGGAGTGGAAAGAGGATTGCTGGTGGCTGATGCCAGCTCTTCTGAAGGAGGCTGGAAGGCAGGTTGGGGGGAGAATATTTGTAGGTCATTTGGCTTTTTCATGTCCCTGGTCCTACTCAGAGGAGAGGTGCAGAGCCTGAATTTTCTTGTAATTCTATGGAAATGAAATCCTTGATCGCTTTGAGATGAGACGGGGAGAGCAGCAGGTCAGCGCCTGTCTCCGCTTGCCTTGTAGGTGGCCAAGGTGCATCTCGTCCTCTGGGCTGGACCAGGCAAGCGTCACGAGGAAGCTGCACTTTGAGGGTCGTTTCTGGCTCTTCTGGAGACATTGGGAGAAATAGCTCATTGGTTGGGCTTTCCCCATTTTTATCTCACCGCTGGCAGGGAAGAAATGGAAATTTGGAGGAAATTGAAGCACTTCTCCTCCTCTTTGGCTGGGGAGGAGAAAGCAGGTACTTTGGAGTATTTCCAAGGCTTGAACAGGCTCTTGCATCTCCAGATTTGCAGCATTCCTCCTGCATCCCGCGTGATGGGAAATATAAGCTGTTTTCTCACTTGGGGAATGGGCTGTGTGTAATAATGGAGGAATGTTTGCAAATTGCATCATGATTTCACTGTTGGCCACGGTGGAAGATTAATGCGGCAGAGATGCTGGACCTGCTGGCAGATGCGTGCCAGGGTTGTGTTTGCATGCGGATGGTCTGGCAAATACCCCTCAGAGCCTGGCTTTTAAGAGCTGGATTGTGAGTCATCCCCTGAAGACGATGGGCGTTTGGGCATCCTGGAGCTGCTGCGCTGGGGCTCGCAGGTGGGCAGCGGCTGCAGCTACAGCGGTGCCTTGACAGTTGAAGAGCAAGAACCACAATTTTTTGTATTAAAAATAAAGGCAATAGTTTTAGGGAAAAACTGGGGAGCGGACTCAACCCTGAAAGATTTTTGAGTCCAACCCCTAATCCTCAAGGCTGATCTAGGTCAGCCTAGAGCCCAAAGGTACCTAGCCCAGCCTTGCCCCTGTGCTGGGAGCTGGACACCTAAATACTTCCCCAGCCCCTCCTGGGCTCAGCGTCCGGATGGGTTCAATTGCACAAGAAAAAAGGAGCATGGCAGTGCAAGAGCCTTTCCTCTTTCCCCTCTAATCTACACGTTATTGCTAATTTTGCTTTGTCCCCTTGAGAAGAAACTATGAATTTATTCTCAGCTGCTTTCATGAAGTCGCTCTTCACTTGTATGTCGGGGGTTGATGGTAATGGTTACAGCGGTAGCAGGTGCTGCTAATGTTTCCTTTGCAAACCTTCATCTTTATGGCAGACTTTACTAGCCAGCCTTGCCAGCTCTTCTCCCCCTGTGGACGGTAACCATTAGTGATGCAAGGGAGAAATACAATGAATTAAGGTGAGGAAGATGATCCTTCCCTTTCCAGGCTGAAACGCTGTAACATGAGTGTGTGCAGTAGGTGGGGGGGTGTTCTTCTTTTAATTTATAATGAGCTTTTGATTGGTTGCTCATCTGTGGGGTGGACTGGCTAGTAAACATCCCTGAAATGTCACTGCTGCCTGCGATCCTTGATGTTTCAACACAGCTCTTAATGCTGGCCCACCATGGCCACAAATCTTGACTTGTTTATGAGGGGGGAAGAAAGTTCCCTGGCCCCTTCCCAGTGCTGTTTCTGAAGCCTTTGTGTGGGTCTGATGCTGTAGCAGACCCAAAAGCTTGGGTGAAAGAAACGGTGAGAGAAATCCCTGCAGGTGGAGCTGGGATGGGGTGAACTTCTGCATCGACTGGGTCATGAACCTCCCTCCCTTAAATCCCTGCTGAAGGCTGTCACCCCAACACCCATCCCCATCCTGCATCGCAGCCCTGGGCAGGATTTGTCCCCAGCTCTTCCTGCCCTGCTTGGTATCAGCCAGCCTTGCCGGTACACTCTGGGTGTGTTAGCGTGGGTCTGTAATTTTGGGGAAGAAGTGGAGCAGAAAATACCCCAGCCTCTATTTTGCTCTTAATGGGGGGTTGCTGGCGTGGTGCTTATGGCTCTCCAGAAATATGTCTCTCTGGGCAGTTCCTGCAAGATCCTAATGTGTGGGACACATCCCCCTTGGGGTGCCGGGGGACTTCAGCGGTGGTCTGTGGCTTCAGGCTCAAGTGATGCTTCAGCTCTTGAGCGATGCAAGTGCCATGGGACTTAGTTTTCCTGATCTTGGCCCTTCAATCTCCTTTGGGTGAAAAAAGCCCTTGAAACATGGATGTAACTTCTGCAGATGCTGAGCGTGCTTTATGCATTGTAAGATGCCCCCAGCAGAAGCCACTTGCTATCGAAGCGCGACGGAGCTCGGGGGTGCACATGGGCTGGGATCCATCCACGCATCTCTGGTAAAGCTGCGCCTTCAGGGTATGCTTGCAGTGCCCCTGTCCCCAGCTGGGGTTTCTCCAGCTGGAGGAGAGAAAAGTGGAGTCCTTGAAGCCCTCATGCGGTTTCAGAACTACTGATTTCAGTAACTTGCTGATTTTTAGGGCTTGCTGTCAGGCACGCTGTGGCAGAGCAGGGAGCTGGACAGAGCATGATGGGTGGACCAAGGATGTGGGGACTATTATGGCTGCCCCTAAATAAGCAGCTTGGGTGTGAATTAGGGCCCTGTGCCTGCTACTTCCTTGCTCCTGGATATTTGCAGCCACCTTGCGTAAGAGCTGGTGGTTTTGATAGGCCTGGGGGGTGAGTAACGCTTGCACACCTTTCCTGTGAAGGACGAAGAGCTGCCTCTCTGGGCTGCAACTGCTCTGGTAGGACTTGTTTGTCACCTCCTGAGCTCGTTTAACTCCTGTCAGCTCTTTGGGCCGGGATGAAGTAACCCACTTGCTGCCCTGGGCTAGAGCCTTGCGCCTGTGTCCTGCCTGCACCCTGATGGCCCCCATACTGCGGGAGAAGACAATGACCGCTTTGGTAGGTGGCCCTCTTGGCTGCTTTGCACCAGGCCAGGAGATGGTGTCCCTTCAGGATACCAGGGCCAGCATCCTGAGGATGAGCATGGCACTGTGGAAAGGTCCTGCACCACGTGGCTGCAGGCAGGGCTTTGCCTGGTGCTTCCTGCTGCAGTGGCAGCGACCATTGATAGTTGCCAGAGTCTGCTGCACAGGCAGCCCCTTCAGAGCCGTGGATGATCGTCTCTGCCCAGCATTGGACCTGCCAGCGGAGTCAACCCTTGGCCACAGCCTCAACCTTTGACTGCGGTGTCACCTTCTGGCTTGGGATGGACATGGCATGGAAAGCCCAGCAGAGCTGCTCTATCCCTGCAGCACCCTAGCTGAGGGCAGGTGATGCCGCTCCAAAAGAGGGACCCCAGGCAGGAGGACACTGTCAATGGGCTAGAAGGGAGCCTGGACCACAGCCTGTCCCCTCCAACGTGATGCAGGATGAGCACTGGCAGGAGGCTTCTTCCGGCAGGGAGGGACCTCAGGAAGCATTAAATAGCTGCTGGATGCGTCACCACAGCAGCTGATCCGGGGTGGTGAGTCAGGGCCAGCCTGCCAGCGCTCCGGCATGCAGGATGGCGGCACGGGGCCACTCCTCCCCTCCCCTCTTGCTGTTTACACATGTATTGGGTTTTTTTTTTACTCGTGTGTCTGTATGCACCTGGGATGAGCATCTCCCCTGGCATCAGGCGGGAGAGGAGTGAGAGGGTCAGGTTCAAAGCAGGAATAAAATGACCAAGAGTACCCCAGCATCTGCCTGGAGCACATCCAAAAGGATGCAGAGCTGCTGGTCCCTGTGGACACTTTGGTCCTCCTTTGATGGTGGGCTCATCGCATCCTGCTCTCAAGTACAAATGTATATTTATTTATTAATTGTAAGTCTTTATAACCCTACTCCCAGCCCAAACCGTAACCTGAAAGGCTAGTCTTCTGGTTTTTTGCAGTTTTAATTAGGCCTGCTGGGAAGCTCTCTCTGTGCTGCTGCTCTCCTGCCTGCCCGGCCCCATACCCAGCTCTCTGCTGGGGATGGACATAGTGAGGGAGGTGAGCAAACCCCCAAAAATGGGTGAAACCTCGGTGCTGGTGGGATGCTTGGCTCAAAACCTTCATGCTGGTCCCAGACAGTGCTTGGCAGGAGCTCTGGTAGGGGTGTTCGGGATGCAGCTGAGAGGTGTTTGGGATGCTTTGGGATTTGGGTTGCAGCTGGCCTTGCTGCTGGGTGCAAAATTGGTGTTTTTTTCCTAACTGGATATTTTTTTCTTGTGTGTGGCAAAATGTGGGAGAAAGGCACTTGCAAAGTGTTTGCAATTCTTGGCTGGAAGGTGCTGTCTCAGCTTCTGAGAGTACCTGTGGGGGACATGGCGGGGGTCCCTGTAAATTGGTGGTGGTCCTTGCTTCTGTAGGGAGAGTGAGTGGCCAATTTTCTTGGCTGGCCGTGTATTATTTCAGGTCTGGGGAGATCACTGAACCCTTGCGAGTCCCAGCAGCCATCAGGTTGGCGGTTTGCAGGAGCTGCACGAAACATGCATCCTCCCATGTGTGCAGAAATGCTCCTTCATCTCCTCTTACTTTAGCCCAGCAGCTTCGGGGATGCTGGGAGATGGCAGTGCCAGGGAACAAAATAAAGCTGCAAGATCTGAGATTGTTAATTTTTAAAAAAAATTTTTTTTTTAGTGTCAGCATTTGAAATTCCAAGTCCCAGTTAGGAAATTTGTTGAAGTTGTGGTATGAATCATCCCTACCCTCAATTTTAGGACCCATCACATGGGGAAGGGAGCAGAAAATTAGTCACTTTTTAAATCTGCTTCCAATAAAAATGATTTAGAAATCTATAGCCAGGCGGGGGGGGGGGGGGGGGGATAAGAATAAAATGAGTGTGGCTTTTGGCAGCGGCCCTCACACGTCCTGGTGCCTGCAGCCACCTGCTCACTTCCCTGTGCTGTTTTTGGGGCAGCTGGCAGGGCCTGGCAGCTGCCTGCACTTCTGGTTCATGATCAAAGTGACCTCCTAGGGCGAACATAAACAGAGGCAGCTGGAAACCAGCCTCCTGCCGAGAAGTGCTTCTTCCCCAAGAAAAGCGATTCTCACCCCAAAAAAAGCCCTTTTTTGCTACCTGGTGGTGTAACAAAGGCACCCACTAATTAAAGCAGGGGGTGGGCAGTGAAAGTTGGGGAGAGGGGGGATCATATTTGCAAGTGGAACAAGAAGACCACCTCCCAGCTGCTGATTTTTTAGGAGTGATGGTAAAGAGCTGGGAGGGGCTACAGTGGAGGTGATGCTGGGGGTGAGGTGGAGGTTTTGGGGTTTATTGCCTGGTGGCTTTTAGAGTGGGTTTTTTTTGAACCAGGGTGATGCTGGCGTGGTGGGATATTGGGGACAAGATGCTGCATGTGGGCTGTGATGTCCCCCCGCCCCCGCGCAGGGACTGGGGGGTGGGGGAGCATCGTTGGTCCCCCCAGATGAGGATGAGCTGCCTTCATCTCCTCCGTGAGCCCAGGGCTTTGGGGGAAGAGGGGCAGCCGGGCTGGTTTTGGGTCAGCTGGGGGAGCTGATCCTGCCCTGGGAAGGGATGAGGAGGGCAGGCAGAGGTGGGAGCAGCCCCCAGCCCTATTTACCACCCCCTTTCAAGGGGACAGGTAACATCCCATATCCAGCAGCGAGCTGGGGACAGTGATCCCCAAAAACCCCAGGGGTTATGGCAAGCAATCGGTTAACAGGGACCCCCTGTGCTTGCAAGGTTTTAAGGAAATAGTAATAAAAATCATTGGATTTTGGGGTGCTGGGGGATGCGGCAGGAAGAGATGCAGCGGGGAGGGATGCACCAGCTGCTTTTTGGGGGGATTTCCCCCATATCAGGAGAAAAACTGGCCGCTGCCGCTCCCAGCTTTTTGGCGGTGGTGCGCCATGCGCTGCCTGCGGGTAAATGATTGCCAGGGTGGCTGGCCGAGGCGGGGCCGGAGGCTGGTGACGGGTTTGAACCCAAACAGGTGCCTGGGACTGCTGTGCCGGCAGCCATCCCGCTCCCGCACCCGGCAGCGTTCGGCAACCGCTGGATTTTTTGGGCAAGGTGAGGCTGTGTGACACGACTCAACTGGCTGGGTTATTTTTTTGTATTTATTTTTAAGCTCCTGGTCTCCCCGTGGGATTGGGGTGCGGGAGGCCGGGTTTGATGCTGGCTGGGTCCCTTGGCCAGGGTGGGACGATGCTCCCCAGGATGCGTTACCACCCCAAATTTGGTGTTAGGGTGCCGCGGCGGGGCGGGGGTGGGACGGTGGCTTCAGGGTGAGCTGGGTGGTGCCATGCCGGTGCCTGGACTTTGCTCCATGCCGGGAGCCAGTTGCAGCCTTGTATGGACACGGTTGGGGGAGCGGTGCCAAAACCCAGCTTTGAAATGAAATTGGGCTAAACCTTGCAAATTTTAGTGGTTTCGGGCTCACAGGGAGGTCGGCTGAGCCCAAGGTGCCCTTCACCCCCACTGTTTTTCCCCGGCTGCCCAGCCAAGGCAAACATGATCTCAGCGCCAAGGTATTTGCGGCGGCCGCTCCGTGCCCACGATTCAGAGGTGGGCAGGGGGGTGGCACTGATGGGACCCGGCACCCACGGGGAACGGCCTCACCAAGCCATATCTTCCATGGTTTCTCTTCTCCTTTCTTACACCGTGGCTAAAATCCCTCATCTCCAGAGGGGGGAACCCTTCAAATGCTCCCTTTGATTACTCAAGCAGGCAACAAAAAATAAGCAAGAAGTGGTGTTTAACCCGAGGTCAAGCTTTCTCGCAGCCTGGCTGCAAACTTGGGAGAGCTGGAGCTGAGGCTGTGACCAGCCAGGTTAGGTTGGGAAAGTGGTTTGGGACCCTCTGGATGGAGGCCCTGGAAATTTCCTATATACATTCCTCCACCCGGGGCTTTCAGACAAGCCTGATGCTAGAAAAAACAGTGTTATAGGGGAAAAAAGATACATCTTTGTTTGCACAGTGTTTGAAAACACCGTAAGCTCAAATATTTGAGATCTTTACAGCTTGTGCTTAATTTTATTTTTTTTTTTTAAGACTGCCGCAGTTGTTGAGCTGCTGGAAGAGGCAGGAGTTGGGTGCGCCCGGGCTGACGAGTGTTATTTTAATGCAGGAGAAGTAACCGCCGGGTGGGAGTTGGGCTGGGCCCTGGTGTTGGGCAGAACATCCCCTGGGAGTCCAGCCTTCACCGCGGGTGTTTGTGCCTGGCTTCCCCTCCCAAACCCCGCCTTTGGTCACATTTTTGTGCAGAAAGAGGCTTTATTTTAATTTCTTAATTCCTCTCTGATAAATTGAGATGGAGGTAAATAGATTAAAATGTGCATTATCTGCACCTTCTCTCAATGTCCTGTTGCGAGGGTGGGCAGGCGGAGGTTTCTCCACCTTTTCCAATATTATTTGGAAAATCCCCCAGTGCTGCGCTGCCAAATTGTCAGAGAAATTGCAGTGAAAGTCCAGCAAACCCATTAGAAGTCTGCACTCGCAGCAGAAATAGCCTGGGCATCTTCTTCTGGGCACCATGCAGGCACGCAAACCCCATCATTTCCCACCATGGGAAGATTTGGACCCACTGCCCAGACATGAGCAAAAAAGAAAAAAAAAGTTGGTTTTTGTAGCGTGGTTTTGTTTGGTGTTTTGTTTTGGTTTTTTTTCAGATGAACATCAGTATTTTAATAATATCAACAAAAATGCAATCCATGCGCAGGGAGAGCTGCAGAGATGGGCGGAGGGCAGCAGCAAGCAACTGCTTGGTCTAGGATGCACCTTACGGGATGCTGGCATTAAAGATGATTTAATGGCACCACTCTTAAAGCATCTTGTATTCCTCATTAGCGGCTTGGGATGGAAACCTGGTTTCTTTTCCCCCTGCAGGCATCCCATCCTGCGATGACCCAGTGCACCTGAAGCCCGGCAGCTGCAGGGATGGAGCTGAAGGTCTGGGTGGATGGGATCCAGAGGGTCGTCTGTGGCGTCTCGGAGCAAACCACCTGCCAAGAAGTGGTTATCGCCTTGGCGCGGGCCATCGGTGAGCCATCTCCATCTGCTGGGGGGGATGCCCCTTTGTGGGTGGAGGCATCTGCCGAGGGGATGCCCCATTTGCAGGTGCTTCCTGGGAAGAGGAGACCTTGGGTGGGTG
Source organism: Theristicus caerulescens (assembly GCA_020745775.1). Classification (NCBI taxonomy): domain Eukaryota; kingdom Metazoa; phylum Chordata; class Aves; order Pelecaniformes; family Threskiornithidae; genus Theristicus; species Theristicus caerulescens. The sequence goes on along the minus strand of CM036564.1, from coordinate 20,698,758 downwards.
GGGGTCCTGCTCTGGGGTGGTGGGGATGTCACCAGCTGCTGCCCATGGGGCAGCAGCCTCGGCACACCACTGCTGGCCATGACTTTCCCCATCTGACATGCTCACCTCCTCCTGGCAGGTCAGACGGGCCGCTACGTGCTGGTGCAGAAGCTGCGGGAGAAGGAGCGGCAACTGCTGCCACTGGAGTGCCCCTTGGAGTCACTGGCCAAGTGTGGGCAGTATGCCAATGACGTGCAGTTTGTCCTGCGGAGGACAGGCCCCAGCGTGGCCGAGCGGCCCTCCTCGGAGGGTGCTCCCCAAGCCCCTGAGAGGACGTTCATCAGGGCCAGCTTGCCCATCAAACCCAGGCCCGCTGGCACAGATGCACCCCGTTCCCGGGAGCCGAAAAAATCCATGACCTTCAGTTTGGGTCCTGCGGGCTCTGGCGAACCATTCTCCATGAGCCGCTGGAGGCACCAAGCGCGGGAAGGGATGGACTTGGAGGGCAGTGGGGTTGTCCAGCCCTCGAAGGAAGAGCTGTTTAGGAGGGTGCTGCGGCAGCAGGAGCAGCTGCATTCCTTGGAGGCCCACGGGGACACTCTGGAGACGGACCTACGGCTCTGGGAGCGTGGCTGGCTCACCTGCCAGGAGGACGAGGTCCTCTACCTGGAGCACCTCGTGCGGAGGAATGAGACGGAGCTGGGCGAGGAGGAGTTTTGGCAGAGTGAGCTCCGGCTCGAGAAGGAGTGTGAGCGGGAGCGGCAGGAGCGGGTTAGGAGCCTGCGGGCCAGCCTGGAGGAGTACACCCAGAGGATCTACGAGCTGAGCGCTCGGACCGAAGCCCTGCAGGAGGAGATCCAGTGGGAGATGGCCGAGAGGGCCAAGAGGGGGAAGGAGACCCCTGTGCCCAGCCCCACAGAGCTGGAGGACATGGCTGCCAAGATGAAAAGGGACCTGGAGGCCAAGGTCAAGCAAGGCACCCAGCTGGAGAGCAACCTGGCCAGCGTGGAGAAGGCCCTGGAGGAAGCCGAAAGGAACCTGCAGGTAGATAGGACCAGGTTAAGCAGCCCCATGGGGTGGTGGGACCTTTGGGAGGGGATGGGACCAGCTTTCCAGTGGCATGGGGCTGATGGTCTGAGTGGGGTTGGTCCTGCCCCACCTGGCTGGTGAGCATGGGGCTGGGTGCATGGAGGTGGCTCAGCAGCAGTGACCACTGTTGGGGGGACACTAACGCTCTTACCTGGTGGCACAGAGTCCCACACCCACCACTCTCCATGCAAGCTGCATCTGGGCTGGGGCTTCTGCTGGCTGGTGCATGGGGAGCACAGCATCACCCTGCCCCAGCATGGACAATGGTGCTGGAGCAAATGGTTCATGTGTGGGGTCAGTGGCACTGGCGCAAGGGTCGATGTCATCTTGGATAAAGGAGTCGCGGAGAGGGATAGCGTAGGTCCCCATGGTGCCTGTGCACGAAGCCTTTTGACGGTGCAAGCTGTGCAGGGCCTTGGCCTCATCGCAGGGGGCTGCGCTGGCATGGAGATGGTAGCTGTGGGGCTGAGCCGTGATGCCCCCCAGCTCGCCTGTCCCAGCCCCCCCCAGCATCAGGGGGTCCGAGTGCTGCGTGACAGCCGCCCTCCACCCACTGGTTCCGCTTTGGTGGAGCAAAAGGGAGAAGCTTTTGCCCAGCCAGGTGGTGGTAGCTCCCCTTCCCCAGGGCGGCCATGCTTCCAGCATCTCATCTTGAGCATCTCGTTTGCATCCGGCGTCTCCCAGCACTGCAGCAGTTGCCGTTTGGCGGCTGCTCGCACCCTCTTGTGGAGACGCAGCAAAGCAGGGCTCTTCCCAAAACGCCTTCCTCGTCCCCACTACCCGGGCACCCCCCTTCCCGCAAGCCCTCGGAGAGGGGCGGCCGAGCCGCGGTACCCCCGAGGTCCCCTCCGCCGGCTCCGGCAGGGTGAGCTGCCCCGGGGGGGTTATGCCGGCTGGTTTGGGGGCTTGGGGGGGGCATGCAGCTCACCCTGTCCCTCCCCTCGGTGTGTGTTTTGCAGGCCCAGACCCAAGAGCTGGAGGAGTTAAATAAGGAGCTGAGGCAGTGTAATTTGCAGCAGTTTATTCAGCAGACGGGGGCCACTGTGACCGTCCTGCAGGCCAGGTCTGAGGAGGACGCCCAGCCGGAGCCGAGCCCGTGCGAGCTGCCAGCCTGCCGGAGAAACGGAGGTCAGCACGCCGCCGCCGGCTCGGCCGCAGGGGCTGCTCCGCGGGACCCCTGCCCGCTCCCTGCCTCCCCTCCAAGGGGGTCGGCCCCAAAGCTGGCCAGTTCTGCCCTGGGCGCTGAGGTTAGGCAGCAGGGACAGGGTTTCGGTGCTGGCACGGCAGTCGCTCACCACCCGGGGGGGGGGTCTCTGAGGTTTGCCAGCCCCAGGGCTCCTTCCTCCTCCCCACTGAAGCCTCGGGACTGCTCGTAGCCATGCTCAGGGGTCAGATCCTGAGTTGCTGCTTTTGGGGCCGGGATGGCCGCAGGGAGCTTTCCTTTGCAGCATTGCTGCATGTCATCATGGCGGTGGTGGCGGCAAAAAGCAGGCGGCCAAGGGCCAGCATCAGCCCCTGGGGGCTGGGGGCTGGCGGGGATGGGCTTTGGCCGCCGATGACCTCTTTGTGTTTGGCGAGGGCAGGGTGAGCGTGGTGCCCGGGGCATCATCTCGTCTGCATCCTTGCAGGGACGAGAGGAGGTGGCGGGAGGCTCTCGTCTCGGCATGGGGGAAAGCAGGGACATGGTCGTTTCTCCTCTAGAGCATGTGGAGAGGGTGACATGGCTGCCCCACGGCACTGCAGGGGCCATGCCCGGTGAGCACGGGAGGTGCAGGCCTGCCTAAGCAAGGCATTTTTCCCCATCCTGTAGGTTTTCCTCCCACTGTCGTCACCAACTCGCCTCCCCAGGCCAGCACCAAGCAGCTCCTCGGCCATCCCAGGACCCTACCAGAGCCCCTGGTGTCCAGCCTGAACCCTGAGGGTGCGTACATCCCAGCAGGCCCCCAGGAGCATGAGCCGGGCTGAGGAGGATGCGTGGGGAGGGCAGAGAGGCTTTTGCTGCCCAAAACAGGCTGCAGAGAGCGAGTGTGTGCTGGGAGCGGGAGGCTGGAGCTATTTATAGATGCCATTAGGAAGAGCAAAGCTTACACCCCAGCAGCCTCCGCTCTGCTGCCATGCTCTGCGCGCTGGCAGTCCGGCTCTCTGCCCTTCCAGGAGTGCGGAGAACGCTCCTCATTCCCTCTCCTGCCACCCCGCATCCCCCAGAGCTAAGACCTTGCTAGGGTTAAGACAGGGAGGATTTGGCTCCCATCTTTTACAAGAGTCGCTTTTGCTTCATCTTGGGGACCAGTTCACCCCAAAACCTTTTCCACCTCCTGTGACCCTTTTCCACCTTGCACCGTGTTTTTGGGCCCAGCAAAAGCACGCTGGGATGTCCCTGCCCGCCGTGGCAATGCTGCCTGCATCCTGGCATCCCATTCCCACCCACGCCACCATCCCCTCAGCAAAACCCTACTGCCATCCTCCTCACAGCCCAAAATGTTGATCCCCCATCCCACCAGATGCTGCGGCATCTGCATGTCCGTCTCCCAGTCCAGGCTTTGCACTCGCGTGTGTCCTGTTTTCTGTTCCCCTTTTCTTTTCGCGAGCGCTCGCCCATTGTGATGGGGTCACTGAGGTTGTTTTTATCTTGTCTTGCAGTCTTATCAACCAGGCAGAGCATCTGGAGGTAGAAGGGCCTGGCCAGCAGAGGATCAATTGCCTTGCAACTGTAACTGTATAAATAAACCTTACTATATATATATATATATTTTTTTTTTACTGCTTTATATTGTGAATGGATGTGGACAGCCAGACAGAGTATTTTTACAGACTGTAAAATAAAACCAGAGACTGACAACACAAAGCAACCCTCTTCCCCTGCGGATGGAAGCGACCCCCTTCTATTTTTTTAAAGCGCATTCTATATTCAAGAGAAAACAGCGGCGCTCCTGTTCTGTGTGGCCTCCTCAAAAGACCCATCATGCATTCGGAAAAGTCCTTGCTCCTTTGTCTAGGGGAGCGAAGCTGCGGTGGAGACCTGCCTGGAGGCTCGCCTGGATGGAGCAAGTTAGCGGATTTTACAGCATCTTGCTGCAGCAAGCGGGGCCATGACAGCCAGCCTCTTCACTGGCTGCAGGGGAGGCACAAGAGCAGCTTTAAGACAAATTTCTGCCACCCCCTCTTTTTTTATTATAAGAAACCTGTAGTAGAAACCCCCTTTCCACAGTGCCATGGACTAGGCTTCAAGGGAGCAGGGAACACACAGCGGGGGCTTGTTTTTCTTAAATCCACTTAATTTTTCAACTTGTTTTTAAAATAAAAAATCACAGAATGAGCCGTTCCCCGGTGGTGGTGTGGGTGGGGAGCAGGACCAAAATGCTCATGGTGACATTTCACTGAATTTTTTTTTTTTTTTTTTTTTACTTGATGGCCAGTAGTTACTCTCGGGTTTTGTTCATCTGTCCCAGTGGGTCGCCTTGTATTTTAATTGCGAAACCAAAGCGGTTTGGGGAGGGGATGGGTTTGTCCAGGAGGTCCCCGAGCCTGTTTTCAGCACGTCGTATGCAAAAAAAATGTGACTTGGGCACAGTGGTTGCCGTAAAACCCTGCTTCCCCTGTACGAATGTAATCCTGCGTGCTGTGGTTTCAATTTTCAATAAATCTTTGGGAAAGGATTTGAGCAAAGTGAGCGTAAGTGTGCTGTTGTGGCCCAGGGCGAGCCGTCCCTGCTGGCTCCTGGTCCGGTGCCCGAAGGGCAAGTCCGAGCAGTTTGTGCACCCCGCAGCCGCCTCTTTCATTTCCAAGCCATCTCCTTCCATTTGCCAAATTAAAGCTGTAAGTATTTTATGACTGAACGCATCTTACGCACACGCTGCTCTTTTTTTATTTTACTTTTTTTCTTTTTTTAAATCACAAAGTGCTTTACAACCAGTGGATGAAGATTGTCTCTGGTGAGAGGGCGGCCGTCTCTGGGATGAAACATGGCAGCATTTTAATAATGCACAGCAGCAGCTGGGAGCGTTTTAGGACAGGAGGTGAAGGGGAAGGCGCTCGGCTGCAGACAGGAGCAGGTAAGGGGGAAACCTCCCATTCACCTTCAAGCCCCTCTGTCTGCACCTGGATAACCGCAAGCAAGAACGTCAGCTCTTGCTCTCCATCAGCATCTCCCCTGAGGCTCTGCTGGGCTCTGGTGCCCGGGGATGTGCCCCTCTCAAAGCCGATTTTTCAAGGTGCCACTGCAGCTCAGCAGGCTGGTCAAGTGATATTGAAGGATTAAAGTTTGCTTTGTTGGGAGACTGCTGGTGCAGCTGTGTCTCTGGTTACGACTGGAGACCAGCTGCAACAGGAGATGCAATTTCAGAGTTGTCTTCTTTGAAGCAGGGTGCTTTTTGGGTTTTTTTTGTTTTTTTGGTTTTTTTGGGGTCCCCCCTCCTTAAATCACGTATCTCTGGGAAAAATGAGTTAAAAATACGTTGTTCCATGCAGATGCACCAAGGAGTTTCTCCCCTGCTTACTTGCTTTTTGGGCTTCTTACGCTTGTTTTTTGGATTCCCTTGCTTTTAAAATCCACCTTGCTAAGAAGAGAAGCGGAGGGATGATGGAAGTTGTAAAGAGCGTTTCAGTGCTGCTTGGGAGAAAACCACTCGAAAAGCGGGTTCAGAAAACCCACTTGCCTTGGACATGGCCAGATTTTGGGATGTTAGGTGAAGTCCTCTGCGTGCCCTGAAAAACTGACCTCTGCAGATTAAAACTGGATCTCTTGTTTTTGGGGCTACATTTGTAGCTTTACCTTCTGCAAAATAAATGGGAATAAAGAGAAACGGGTCATCGCTTACAGCACCTCCTGCTGGGAAAACTGGGCAGAAAACTAATTTGAACCTCTGATTTTGCATGGGATTTTTGCCCTGCACTTCTGCTTATATCTTATTTGATTATTATTTTTGTGGGTTATTTCTGTTCAGCTATCATCTGACCAACACCAGTCTTTCTTGGGGGGGAAATAAGGGTTTAAAAAATACGTATCGTGGCAGATTTTGGCCCTGCAGCTGATGCCCCTTGGCTGGGATGCAGGATTTGGAACTGCTGCGTGGGATGCGGGACAGCGTAACTCGGCCATGTGCCCCACTGAGGTCTGAGAATCAGGCATGGGGTTACGGAGAGCACTGTGGCCAGGGGCTAACTCTGTTTTTTTTCAGCTCAAGGCTGTGGCATTTTGCAGATTTTTTTTTTTTGTTATGTGTCCTATAAACCATCACCCAGCTGCTGCAAAGGCAGCCGTGTTTCGTAAGGTAATAAATTACTTTAATTAACGCCTCTTCCCCCTGCCGTGGCACACAGCGCGGCGGGGGGAGAGGCGTTAATCAAACTCATTTATTACCTTAGGAAACTCCCCACCCGCGGGTGACCCATATTCCTCCCGGCACGAGGGGCATGCGATGGCATGGCGAGCGTGCAGGTCCCCGCGCGTTATTTAACAGAGCGAGGCTCGATACCCGCTCTGGCTCCCCCGCCTCTCTGCTTTCATCTGCTCTAAAGGCTGTGTCAATAATACATTTCTGCCATTGAATATTTTATTGATGGTTTGACTTTTTTGCTGCTCACAATTCCCATTTCAAGGCTGCGTGATTGTTCCTAATTAAAATTTTATGCCCTGGGAGAAGCCTTCTTGCTACAGTGGAGATGATGCTGTCCTTTTCTAGGCCACTACAGAGCGGTAGGAAGGAATTACTCATTGTTATGAGATTAAAACAAAGCAAATAAATTATTGCTTTTTCCCTTAAAAACAAACCAAAAGCCCGGCGTATGGCGCGTACTGGAGAGGGAACAACTGGCTGATGGGCGAGGCAGGGATCCAAGCGTACCGGGTGGCTTGAGGATGCTGTGCTGTGGCTTGAGGGCGTTGTGTCCCCACATCCCTCGGGCGCTGCCGGGCAGCCTCTTCCTTCCCTGTGGCAGGCGGGAACAGGCTTCAGGGCTTCTCCCTCCTCAGATGCTTCTCACCGCCAGCTCCAGTGCCACCCGAAAATCACAACGCCAAGGACATACCTGTTTTTTCACTGGTGAACAGTCCCAGCATCCTTTTTTTTTTTTTTTTAAATATATAAAATATATCTACAAGCTACCTGCAGGCTCTGTCAGCACAAGGCACCATTCAGGAGAGTAATTCAGCCACTTCCAACCTCCCTGGGGTTCTCCTCTCTGTAATATCTGCTTTTTTTTTTTTTTTTTTTTTTTTTTTTTTTAAAATAGTGCATAAGAAAGATGGCTCCCAGGTCCTCACCCATCTACCCTGGGCTGTGTTGGCTCACTAGGCCAGGCATCCTTAGCAGATGGTGGCCAGGGGGCCAGCGCTGCCCCAGGCCAGTCCAGTTTCTCAAGAGCAGCAGAGCTGCAGACACCTGAAACACCCCCCCCAGCTCGCAGTTGTGGATTTGTAAGAGTTCCTCAGTGTTTGGGTTCGGGTTTTTTTTCCCCACTAAATTTTTTCTAGAGTGCTAGAAGCATTTGTGCTGCCTCCCAGCCCCTGGATTTGGCAAGCAGCTTTTAGAGCACATGCTTCAGCACCAGTTACATAAGGAAAGGTGTGAATGACTGGAGGAGAAAATGCCTGTTGGTTTTGCTCCCCAAGTGGTGTACAGATGCTCTGCTGCTTGCTCCTGGGCGCACAGCTCCTACAAGGGTAGTTCACTGCGGATGGAGAAGAAAAAACTATTTGAACTGGCATGCCTGTCCATGCAGGGAGCGTTGTCTGCCTCTCCCTGTGAGGATTTTCCTTTCTCTGTCTCAGGGTAAAGGCTGAGCACATTCTACCTTGCCCTGAAAAAAAAATCATAAAGCACTAGAGGAGGCCGGGAAATTTTCTTGTTTATGGATGAGCAACTTTCTCTCCCAACGGAACCTCCTGCCAGCAGAAATCTTTTTTTTTTTTAGGATGTATTATATAAGTCCCTGCTTGCATTTAACTGACTTCCTCTTAAACAATTTATGTGCTCCTTCTATTCCTCACAGGCCAGCTTGCTCCTTTGGCGAGGCTCACCACGTAGGACCTGCCATGGGCACACATTATAGACGGAACACGATAGGTCCTTCCTAGCGTGGTGTTTGAAGCATTGGGCCTGCTCGCTTCCCTCTGCGAAGCGCTGAAACAAGAGGACAAGATCTTTGAGGAGCACAAAGAGCCCCTTTGGCGTAACGGGCCTGACATTCAGCATCGTCCCCTCCGGTAAGGCACACCCCTGCCTCTTCCCAAAAATCTTACAGCATCAGTTCTGAGCGAGAGCTTTTAGCACCTGACTACTCTTGTTACCAGGCTAAATATCACCTTATGAATTTGTTTTTTAGCTACTGAAAAACATGAAATTAAGGGGCATCTTAGCCCTGGTGTATTTTCTCATCGCTCGGGAGCACTCTGGGGCTCTTGGGCGAGGGCAGGGGTGAAGGCATCGATGCTGGGGTTTCTGCTTGAGGGACAACCAGGTCACACCCTTCCGCTCTCCTTTTCAAGCCGCCTTCGTTGGCCACAGGGGCAAAATAAGAGATGGGAGGCGTGGAGCATGCAAGGCACATCAGACGTGTCACTGAGAAGGCACAGCCTTCCTCTTCAGCCGGTCTGGCGCCCTGGATTACAGTAATAAGCACCCAAACACTGGTTTTGCACTATTTATTGAAGACTTCAGGTGACAGCACAGCAGGTTAGTTTTGAATCATACCACAAGAATGTTAAAAACAGGAATTGAGCTGTATGCTCCCCCCCCTGCTTACTGGAGACAGACACACACAAAAAAAAAAAGCAAAACCAAACAAACTTTACTTCAACCCCTTGCCTTTGCTTACTGGAGCTGAACAGGATGGTTCGGTAGGTAGCAGGAAGTCGGAAGCGTTCATACCACGGTGCTGCTCATGGGAACTGGGACAAGTCTTGCCAGGTGACCCGCGGAGCTGCATCTGCCAGTGGCATCTCCAGGGGTTAGTCATCGGGCAGCACAGTCCCAAACGCAGGGCTGTTTCTTCAAAGAGAAAGAGAGCGCCTTCATTTTCAGATACAGGTTTGTTACACGCGTGGTCAATGAAATGGGGTGGTAGGGGACTGCGGGGCTTCAGTTCCAGCTCGCAGACACGCTCTTACACAGGCGTATTTTGCACCAGGTTTCCCCCTCTCCCTGCTCTCCACTTGGCTACACCGTGCTCCCGCCTGCTCGGGACCAGCAGTGGGAAGATGCTGTAGGTGCAGCTAGGGAGGAGGAAAGTTGCCTGGGGCTGAGAAAGCTGCGGACTTGATCCCCCCTGCCCCCCAATCAAAAAAGGCCCATTTGGCTTCTGAACAAGTGTGAAAGCAGCTTTGGTAAATTCAGGTGTTTTTCCTTTCTTTCCAGTGTGTTTGAGCACCCTGGACTCACCCAGTCTGCATGGGGCACAGAGGGAGCTGATTTTTCTTGTGGAAGAGCAGATGCTCCTCCGGGACCCAGAGGGAGAAATGACAAATGAGCACAGGCGGGAGAGATGGGGACAGGCAAAATTTCTCCATGAGAGACTATCCGTGAGAGGATGTTGCTCTGCCTTCCGTGCAATTAACTACTTACTGACCAGAGCACTGCTGATTCCTTCAGATCAAGCCTTTACAATAGTCCAGGACCACACGTGAGCAGCCCAAGCAAGAGGGAGAACACCTGAGCCCTTTCAGGGAACCTCGGCGGTCTGCGGTGAATTCTAGCTGGTTATTATGAGCTTAAGCTGCTGATAAAGCTGCGCTGCACTTCAAAAAAGACACTTTTCAACTACCCAGCTTCTTCATTGGCCCAAAAATCGCAAAAGAGAACTTTGTAGGAGAAGCAATCTGCTTCGTCACTTCCTCCGTTTCTAGTGACAGCCACCCTGGGCAGCTGGAGGAGTCCCTGCCTGGCTCGCCTTCCTGCTCCTCAGGGCCGTGATGTCAGAGTCCCCGTGTGACATCACAGCACGATCGTGCAAGGCAGCTCTGCCAGCGCCCAGATAGGGCTGGGGGGCCGACAGAGCCCTGGCACAAGAAGCGGAAAGCGGTGAGCAAAGGTGAGGGGTGGGATGGGAAACAAAACAGCAACGAAAAAGGAAAGTGAGGCTCGTTTCTGCTTTTTGTTTAACAGACTAGAGAGTCTCTCTTTAAAGGTGACTCATGCAGGGCAATACCAGGCACAGTTTCTTCTATTAACACACCCTTGGCAATAGCAGTTCAGTTAGTCACTGACTGGGTATCAAGACGTCACCGGCTGGGATGAAGCGTCTCTTTAACTTGGTACGGAGTCCACTAGCACTTATTTACTTTGGAGAAGAGCAGGGGAGGGGGGGAACACACACCATCCCTCCCGTGCAACTTTACCACCGACTCCTTGCGCCCACGCGCCGCCGTGGCCCGCTCCCCTCACCTCCGTTCCCGCCAGACGCGCCGAGCCCCGCTGCCAGGAGCATGACATCTCTTCACGCTCCGCCGTGCGGCACAGCTCATTGCAGGGGCTACTGACCGCACGTCGGGGGTCCGCCGGGCCACGGGTGGGAAGCTGCTGGAGGCAGGACAGTGGCGCTGGATGGGGTGGGGGGGCGACTCCTTTCCACGCCGGAGCCCCTCACCTGGGTGGCGGGGAGGGGAGGCAGGCGTCGCGGCGTCGAGGCACGGGTCCGTGGGGCGAGGCGGCCGCACAGCGATGTCCGAGGAGCAGGTTAGCCGCTGTCACACGCACAGTGGAGTCGCCGAGAGCACAATGTGCGTTAGTCAGTGGCTCACCTGCTCCTGGAGGGTGATGGGGGGCGGCGGGGCCCACCTGCGGCACAGGAGACGCGGGGCAGCGTGAGGGATGGGGGGGGGGTGTCGCGCCGTGCCCGGGCTCCGCGGCGCGCCCCGGCACGGCGGGCTGCAGCTCCGCGCACCCGCCCCCGGGACACGCTCCCTCCTGCCGCCCCGGGGCCGGCGGCGCTCCGCCGTTCCGGGGGTGGGGGGGTCGCTCCCCGTCACGGCCGCCGCTCACCTGCGCTCCCGCCGCTCCGCGCTCCCCCCGCCGCCGCCGCCGCCGCCAACTTCTCGCTCTGCCCCGGCCCGGCCCACGCCGCGCGCCGCGGCCCCCGCCCCGCCCACCCGACCGCGCCCGCCAATAGCGACGCTGCCCGCCCGCCCGCCGGCCCCGCCCCCGCGCCATGACGCCCAATGGCGGCTCGGTCACCGCCCGCCGGCCGCGGCGGCGGGGCGGGGCGGGCGGCGCGGCCCCCCCGCCCCCCGGCGGTGACAGCGGCGGGCGCGGCGCGTTCGCTTCTGCACGTCGCTGCTGCGGGGAGGAACCATCTGTACCTGTTGAACCGCCGCCCGCCTCCCGCTCACCCCGCCCCGCCGACCCCCTCCCCGCCCTCGCCGCCTCGCCTCACACCGGCGGCCGCCAGCGGCACCCCCCTACCCCGCCGCCGCCCGCGGGGAGCCCCTTCCCCCCCCCGGAGCCCCGGTGCCCCCCCGCCTTCCCCTCCGTCGCCTCCCGCCCCCGCCGCAGCCCGGCCCATGGTACGGTCCGCCGGGGCCGTGCCATCAGGGCAGTGTCGGGGCGCACGTAGGCGGTGCGGTGGGGCGGGGGGGGGGAGGGGGCGGCCTTTGGCCGCGCGCGGGGCCGTTGGCGGCGCGCGCCGGCCAACCGTCGCGGCGCGCGCCGCGGGCGGGAACGGCGGGGTGCCGCCGGCCATCCTCCCCCCACGGCTGCCGCCTGTCACATCGCTGTATTAAATTTTACGTGGTTATATTAATTTTGTTGATGTTTTTTTCCCGTTGTTCCCCGCCGGGGTGGGCGTGTGGAAAACCCGCGTGTGCCCCTCGCATTGCCGGGGGTGGGGACGGCTCCTGGCACCCAGGGGCGCTGCAGGGGGCCCCTCAGCCGGGGAGGCCCCACCGCGCCCCGGGGCAGGGGCGGTGGCCTCGAGGGGCAAGGGCCCAGGCGCCCCGGGAGTCTCCCAATGTCCCTTCCCCCAAAACAGGACGGGCAGCTGAAGGCCGCCTGGACGCTCCCAGTGTAAGAGCGCACACCTTCATACTGGGAGAGCTCGCCCTCGCCCCCCAACCCACAAGCCGGCAGCCAAGCCAACGGTTGAAACGCTGAACGTTTCAGGGGGCCTCAACGAGGATCAGCTAAGCACGGAAGGTAGTGCTTCATGGGCGTAGCAGTGTCCCGCAGAGGTGAAGAGCCTTGTCTGCAGACACACGGAGCCGGGCAGCGAGCCGGCGGGCTGGCTCCCATCTGCCCGAAGCCACGTGCCTTCCTCAAACAGACCAGAAAGCAGAGCGCGTCGGGGGGGAGCAGGCACTTTTGGGAGGACCCCCGCTTCATCCCTACTGCTGATGTTCGGGAAAAAACACTTTGGGTGCGAACTGACCAAACAGCGGCTGGGCACCACATCCCTGCTCAACTGATAACGTACACTGCCTAGAAATGGCACAAGCTTTGCATCCCTTGTGAAAACTTCCTTGGCATCAGCTGCCGCAGCTCTGACGGCTGTTTTGCAATCTGGTGCCCTTCCTGCAAGGTGTGGTGAACGATCTGGAAGCAAAACCCAGCGCAGGCTCCCTGATAGCTGGTGGCGATTCCCCACCAAAAGGATTTCCCTACGTGTTCTGCTGGAGCGCTTAGCTGGAGCGCTTACCAGTCATCGTGGCTCTGCCCTCCCACTGCCGGTGGGGAGGAGGACGGGGGACAGCCCCTCTTCTGCGTGACAGCCCGCACAATGGCAGCCTCTGTTGCCGTGTTGTGTGCATGCTATGTGGGGTTTTTTGTTTTCACCCAGCAGCTGTAGGGAAGAAGTCACGTATTCTACGTCCTCCCCAGTGCAGGGCTCGCGCCTGGACTGCAGCAAAGTCGGCCGCAGAGCACGCCGGCCCCTGGGCCCTCCGGGGTGAGACAACACAAAAAGCGAGGCACGGCTGTGGAAAATAGGTGTTTTGGTTTAAAAATAGGTATTTTGTGCAGAGTGACATGGCTGGGTACTGCCCCAACACCTCCCTCCCTCCCAGCGCTGCTGCTGCTGTCCCTGCTCCGCGGGGCAGCCGCCGAGTCCCTCATCTCCTCTTCCAGGCGGGGCCTTACATCTCAGCTTTTTTTAATAAACAGATAACCAAAATCCTTCTTCCCCGACCGTAAGCATGCGGGGAAGGAGCGTGCTCTGAAGCGGCGCTTGCACGGCTGGCTGCCCGCGGCCGAGCGAAGGGCGCGAGGGCAGCGCGCTCGCTCCGGGGGTGCCACCTTCTCCGGCTTTCAAGGCTGGTAAAGACCCGGGCCCAGAGGGGGCCCCGGGGCTCTGCAGCAACGCTGGCGGGTGCTGTTTGCCCGCAGCCCTGTGCCCGCTCCAGCTCCGACCGAGCGGGCGGCTCAGCCCTTAATCCCCGGGATGAAACTTCCTGCTGACGAGGCCAGTGCGGCCCCGGGGAGAGCCCCGCTTCCCCCAGCCCGGCAGCGCTTCCCTTTGGGCCCTGCTACGCGGGCACAGGGAGGGAGGCAAAAGGGGGAACGCGCCCCCGTCCTATCCCCGGGGACCGGCCAAGGCCGCGTCCATTAAGGTGCCATTAAAAACTTGCCCCTTGACAGCGCAGGTCGCCTTTTCCCACACAAGGCGCTTTGTGCCCCGCGGCTGCGGGCTCACTGAGCGCTTCACCCCCGGCCCTCCCGCTGCGCCCCGCTCCCGAAGCCCCGGGTGGGCCGGCAGCAGCGAGGCCGGCGCGGGCTTTGCTCCGCTCTGCGTTTCCAGGAACAGGACCTGGCTTTCTGCCCCCCGGCCCCCGGCCGACAACGGCCCGAGTGTCTGCGGGGACGCGGCCCCAGCGCCCGGGCACGTCCGCCTGCGAGCCGAGACAGGGCCGCGCCCCCGCGGCCGGCGGCCCGGGCCTGGGCGGGACGCGGCGGCCGACGGCGCGGCGCGGAACAGCCCTGCCTCCGCTACGTGCGGGCCGTGGCCCAGAGGGACGGGAACATCGGGGCCGGGCCGCGACACGCGTAGTTAGCGGGGAAAAACCAGCCGCAGCCCGCGTCGCCTGGCGGCGGCGTTCAGCCCCGACCCTGCCCCCCCGGCGGCACCGCGCCTTCGCCGAGAGCAGCGTGCGCCGCGCCCGGACCGCCCGCCCGCCCGCGGGGAAAGCCCCGTCCGCTCGCCCCCCGCCCCGCCGCCGCCCGGGGCGAGGGGCCCGAGCGCCGTCAGGGGGTGACCCATCCCCGGGGCGGGGGCAGCCCCCCCGCAGCCTCGGCACCCGCACGGCCCGGTGGCCTCTGCGCCCCCCCGAAGCCGGGGGACCCCGGCTGAAAGGACAGCAACCCCCCGGAGACGGCAAAGGCACGCCCCTGCCGGCCCCGCTCCTGCGGGGCAACAGGGAGCGGCCGGGGCGGGGCCCGGCGCCGCCCGCAGGGCCGCAGCTCCCTCCCCTCGGGGCGGGGCGGCCCCGCCCTCCCGCGGCTCGGCGGTGGTGCGGCCCGGCGCGCCCCTCCGCCGATGGTTCAGTCCCGCGGCCGTTCTCCCCCCTCGCCCGAGTGGTTCGCCCCGCCGCCGCGCTCCTTCCCACCCCCCTGCTGCGCGCGCGGAGTGGTTCGGTCCCGCGGCCGCCCCTGCTGGTGCCGGCGCCGCCGTGACCCGGAAGCGCTCCCGCAACACTTCCGGGGCGAGGGGGCTTCCGGCCGTGCAACCCGTTACGCCGGCCCGGCCCGGGTATGTGAGCGCCGGGGCCTGCTCCTCGCGTGAGTGCTCGGGGCGGCGGCCGGGGGCGGCGGCGGCCGGGCCGGGGGGGCGGCGGCGGCGGCGCCGGTGCCGGGCCGCGGGCCGGAGTTGCGAGGAGCGGCCGTCCCCCGCTGCGGCGGGCTGCCAGCTCCGGGGGGAAACTGCCTCGCCGCGCTCGGGCTTGTTGGTATTCATCTAATCGTGTTCCTGTAAGCGCACTTATTTATTGATTGATTCTTGGAGCAACGGCTGGCGGCAGCTGCCTGGCGGCCGTCGGGAGATGCGGCTGAGCGGCGCCGCTGCGGGGGGGCCGCCCTCCCCCGGCCCGGCCGCCTCCCGCGGTGCGTTCCGGGCTGCCCGCAGCCGCGTTTCCCGTGGAAGCGGTCCCGCGGGTTGTAAAGCGGTCCCGCGGGCCGAGCAGGCGGCGGCGTCTCGCTGCGCGGGGAGCGGCCCCGGACGGGGAGGCGACCCGGGCGGTGGAGCAGGCGGCTTCCTTCGCTGATGCAAAGGAGATTTACTGAATAAACCGAAACGTCTCCGGCCTGTCACCCCCCGCGCCCCGTCCCGTTGTTTGTGGTGCACGCGTGAGCGCGTTAGCACAAGTTAGAAGCTACTTCGGTCTTCTCAAGGGAAGTCAGTGGGCCTCTCGGCTAACAAGTGGAAGCGAGGTTTTCATGCAAGCATTTGTTTAATGCACATTAGCTTATTGCAAAAGCGTGTTTAGGCTTAAAAGCTTTGCCTTGAGGGACCTGTGCTTACTGACAGGTTTTTAAGCTGTGTAACTGGTGCCCCCTTCATTGGGTGCCCAGTAACGGTGGGGTGGGTGTGCTTTTTGTAGTTTTAGTTACTGTTTTTTCTGCAAGTTGTTGTTGCGTGCCTGCTTTGCTGATGTGTTGCAGAGGTGTTCACTGTGTTATTTCCTTTCTTGAAGGTCACTAGGTCTTGGTGCCTTTTGTTGTGGCTATGCACAAAAAAAAAACCCATAAAAGTGCAGGAGGCTTTTGTTTGTTTTGTTTTGTTTTTTTCACCAGCCGTGCCCATAAACAGCAGGGGAAGCTGTAATTAAAGATGGGAATGGTGTGAAAGACTGATGCTGAAAGGGAACTCACCAGTAAGGGTGCCTCTTTCTAAGAAAAGAACCCTGTTAAGAAAGAGGAGGATATGCAGCGTTGGAGAGTGTTTGATTGACAGCTGGAAATGGAGCCAGTGGCTTCAGGGAATTGCAGGCTGGGAATTGCATAGAGCTTGGCTGCTGCTTTGAATACAGAGGTACAAAATGCCCAGCTGCTCCTCTGGGTAAGATGCCGCACTTCAAAAGTGCCTTTGCAAAGCCCATGTGCGTTGCTTTGTTTGCATTACAAACTCCCTGAAGAGTGCAGTGTCAGCTCCTGGGGAGGCTTTGGTGGACAGTTTTGGTCCTGGAATTTAGGGTGGCTAAATTTAGGGCAGGGCCAGGATGGGGGAAAGATAAGTGCTTCCTTACCAACCCCGGGATTAATTTTCTGTGCCTTATCTGTTAGGTTCTTAGGCACTTCCATTATTTAAATCGTTGCATGGGCAGTTCTGGTAGTAGCATTTAAGAGTTAATCTTTTCATAACTTAAACAGGGGAAAGTTGGATTTAAATTTAGATTTAGAGGGCTTTTTTAAAGCTCCCTGTGCAGGCTAGATTGGCACTGCGAGGCCCTATGCTGCAGGAGTCTCTTGTTAATCTCAATACTTTCCCTGCCTAGTTCTTCTTACTTTTGCCTTTGGAATGTGGTGGTGGCAGATATTAGTCACAGCGTATCCAGATGTTTTCCAGCTGGGTACAACCATGATTTTTACAACTCCTATTTTCTTTTCTTTCAGTGTAGCATATGAAATTGGAAACAAAGCCAAATGCTTTCTGATGTGTCACATTGGTTTTCCAGAGGGAACTGAATCATTTGGCTGATTTGGGGAGAAAAAAAACAACAACAACAAAAAAATCAAAAAAACCCCCAACAGACCAACAAATAAAGCAGATGTGCCAACGAGAACTGAAAGCTCATGCATTTGAATATTTAGTAGACTTAAATTTAGTTATAAGTGCTCTTTAGAACATGACTGCTCAATAATTGCCCATGAAATTAGATCAGCATTCAAAACCACCCTGTGAGAAAATCCAGCTGACTTATTTTCTTTGCCTGTGTATTTGCCGAATGTTACCCAAGCAGATTAACATAAATACCTTGTCTAGTAGCTCTTCTGTTTCTAAAACCGAGAAACTGCTGAAAGAAGTTGGTGATGGAGGAAATCGGTTGGTGCTAGAAAGGAAGGTGCGTATGGCTGGAAGAGCTGCTCGCTGTTGTAGGTGGCTCCGTCGGCTTCGTGTCAGAATGAGACGGAGCTTGAGTGTGTTTTGCAGACCGTGGCTCCTTTGATGGCTGCACTTGCCTTCTACCTGGAACGTACTCAAAGTACATTAAAATACTGATTTGTGGTAATGCATAAGGATCTCAGTTCAAAAAAGTAAATGTATACTGAAGTGCTTGTTTGATAAACACTTGTTCTGGAGGAAACACTTAATCTTCTCTGTTCTTAAAGGCGACAGAAAACCCTGTTGCTAATAAGGCTTGAAGAAAGTATTTGTAATTGCCATTTGAATGTACAATTAAAATGACTTAAGGCAGCTCGATGTAAAAATGTAATCTGTCTTAATAGCAAAGCCCGGGCTTACAATCTATACTGCAGCAGAGCCCACGCTGCGGTAGGCACGCAGCACTCGGCGCAAACCCGACTTGGTCCTAGTGAGGCTGTGCCTTCGTGAAGGGAACCTCGGGCTGGGGAAGAGTGCTGGTGCACGTAAAGTGATCGAACACCTGCCCTGCACTCATCGTTTTTGCAGTTTAATGTTTTATTAAAATAAAGGCTCTTCTAAATGAGAGTGAGGTTCTTCTAAATGCGAATGTGAAAACAGGGGGATGTTAAGGAGGAGTACGGTGTCTGCCTTTAGCAGACCTAGTGTGCAACTTGTAATTCAAATACTGGATGTGTTGTGCATAGACTGCAAATGTGCAAATTCAGGGAATTCAAATGGCTTTTGCTGTAAGCAGCGATGCCTTGTGTTAGTGGTACTGAGTCCAAAGACAAGGTACCTCTGGCCAGGTTACCCTGCATCTGTGATCACGAGCTGCCTGCTGGGAACACATCCTAAATTACTCTGAACACAGTCTTCGAAGTGGGATGCAGAGAGAGCATCGGCAGATGTGAGAGCCTCCGCTGCTGGAGGGCTGTGTGCAGAGTACTGCACACCACAGGATTTTCCAAGTGAGCAAGCAGCCAGTGGCTGAGTACACTGGTGAGGGCAGGTCCTTGGCACCCCAAAACTGAAAGCATCTGTAGTTGCCTCAGTCGAACGGCCTTCAGGGGTAACCGGTTGCTTTTTAGCAGTCTGGGCTTTTATGTTAACAGAAGTGCATAGTTAAGTTTTGCCTCAAAGCAATGACTATGATCTCCTTCTTAACCAAACTTCTTGGTTTACATAATAATAATAAAAATGCTTCCTATCTATTTTGTATCTGCCGGTTCCAGCTCGGGGGGATTAGAAAAATTCTGATGTGGTAAGCGCTGGAACAAAAGTTGGACTTTTGCACAGGTGGGTGAGCTCTCTGAAGTCTATCATGAATGTGTTTTTGTTTCACAGTGGTAATTTGTTTGAAATGTCTCCCGTAAGAAAAAAAAAAAACTTGGAAATGATGCTTATTGTTCTTAAATAGGAGAATAAGCTCTCATATTAGGTGTGCAGTCAACTTTGGTTTCCTTCTTTTTTCCTTAAGAGCAGCTTGGAAAAGGTTGTTTGTAAAGCAAGATTTGTGATGTGCTTAAAATCTCAAATTCACTTCATCTCGCTTGGTTTCTCCTTGTCTATTCCCAACTCTCCACAAAACAGACTTTTTTTTACTGACAAGATTTGAAGACTTGATTGTTTGCTGCGATACCAGGTTTTCCTTAACTCTGAGTTTTGCCTCCGAGCAAAGTACAAGCTTGCATTTGCAGCATAAATATGTCAGTTTAGATTGTCAAGTCACAAGTGCTGATTTGTTTGCCTCTGTGCTTAAAGGATATCTTTCTGTGGGGTAGCAGGGCGAAAATAACATGGGTAGTTCTTTTATTCCACAGCAGTGAAGAAATGCATGCTGTTTGAAAATGCAGTTAAGTATATGTTGGTCAGAACTGTGGTTTGTGGGAATCACTTCTAAAAATAAAAAGACCCTTTCCTCGCTGTGCTTATTGCTTTGCTTTAAGGAGAACTAGGGAGCAGGGGAATGAAGGTCATTGTGGTAGCGAAGTGGGGGCTTATCCATGGTTTTATCCCCGTGGTGGCTTTGGTTGGCCTCTATCGTCCTCAGTGGCTCGGGAGTGCTGTAGCTGGCTGGACGTGGCAGCGACGGGTCGGCAGGAACCCGCTCTACTCCCACAACCTGCCGATGGAGAAGCGATACAGGCAGAGGATCTGTGTAAAATCGAAATGCGCTATGTGAATTCCTGCTACGTACATAACAAATATGCCTGCCGCTGCCCTGCTACGGGACTGGTGCTGCCAGTCTCTACCCGTATGTATCCTGGCTGTAACATCACCATGAATTTTGTGTTGCTGTAGCTAACTTAGCTTTTGGGAGGATATTATATAATAGACTTTCAATTTGAATAATTCATACATACGCACTGCTGAAACTTGAAAAAGTCCTAGTGTTTCTTCCTGTTTTTTTTCAGTTACATCATGGAGTGACTGGCTTTTGATGAGTCTGCGTGTTTTCAGCCAACAGAAATTGTTTTTAAACACACTCCTGTTAACAGCCACAAATTTAGCTAAAAGTTTAAACATTTAGGCAAGATTCTTACTGAAGTTAGGAGAAATCTTTACCAAGAACTTGGTTGTGTTAAAGCTCGATCTTTTTTCTTTTCAGCTTTTTTTTTTTTTCCCCCTGAGCATTGAAGACTCCATTTGCAGTTTAGTCTGGTTTAGGGAAGCCTACATTTTTAAGGCTTTTAAGTGCAGAGCTGTGCTACGTGGCTCAAAAAGGGAGTGTGCAAGTAAAGATACACATCAAGAGTACTTGAATAAAACATACTGTTTTGTTCCAAAAGTTCTCTTAATATGCAAGATACGTAATGTGGAGCAGGGAGAGGGGGAGAAGAGCACCCGATCGAAACTTCTTTGCCACACTTGTAGAAGAATCCAATTTTTTTTTCATATTGAGATCTGATATCCAGCTTTATAAGTGTTAATTATATTTTCCCATGACTTGCTTATAGAAGCTTGCAGGGATCTGTCCTAATGCTTTGTAGCGTTATATATTAAAATCTCTGGATTGATTGTCATTATGAATTTGGATCATGAGACATCTTTCAGTATCTGTCAGTTTTATTGCCAGTCTGTACTAATGCACAGCAATTAATGTGATTGCATTAATATGCACCAAATCAAGTCTCCTTCTTTCTGTAGAGTAATGGTTGTGAGGTCTGAGACTTCTCTATTTCTTGACAGAGCTGTGAAAGGGCCTTTTTTTAAAAAGATCTAAACCACGTAATCTTTCTTCTTGTTTCTTTTCAATTGAGCAAGATAGAGTATTTTGATTTAAAACACATACTGTCATCCTGTTAGGCCTTGTTCAGAGCACCTCTGGTCCCTTTCAGTTTTGCATTTTATTGCTAGTCCACAGGATGGTTTTGGTGTTTGCAGGTTTTCTATTCCTGTTTTCAGTGGGGAGTTCTGGTTATACCTTTTTCTGTCATCCAGGAGCTGATAAAGCTGAGTCTTTCACCTAAACTGAGTTTCACAAGCAGCTGGTTTCTTCTAGCTCAGTAGGGATGTGAAACTTCATGTAACGACAACTGGCTACCTGTAGCCACCTCTGACTTGAAACTTGGAAAACCAATCAATGGTGTGAGGAGCCTTTGCTGCAGAGCGATGTCCCTTCTACCGTTCACATCCCTGCAGATGCGTCCGATGCTCTTTGCCGGGCTGTATGCCTGCTCTGCTTGCATAGGTGGTGCACTGCCTTGCTGAAGTCTGCCTTCTTGCAGGGAGTGGATTCCCAATGTCCTGCCATGGATGATGACAGCCAGGATGAACTGATAAACAAGAATGCTGCACTAGGCAAGGGCAAAAGACAGAGTCTCGCGCTCCTCAGTGAAACAGGTAAATATGTGCACATTTATAGCTCTAGATTGGAAAACCTATTGGTTTAACCTCCAAAGAGAAGTAAAGGTATATTTGTGACCATTTCTTTCTTTTTCCCTGAGAATTTTCTTTGTTTGCTTCCTAAATTCCGTATCTCAAACTGCTGGCATGCTTCCCTTTAGTTTCTCAGAACAAGCAGCTTTGATACCACTGAGGAAATCTGGGTTTTCACTTCACGTGTAACGTCCTGAGCAGGAGTTCTGGTGTGTCCTTCACTGTTCTGCCTGTCTGTCTGCATCGAATAGGTATTTCCTCTCTTCTTCTCTTTTCTTTTTAAGAAAGCAATGGTGGGAATAGCTGTGATTCAGAAGATGATACTGGAAGTGAGGAGGAAGAAGATGACACTGAGGAAGAGGGAGGGGAGGAGGACAAGGAAGAAAGTGAAGATGAAGAATTAGAAGGTAGGTCTGGTAATGTGCGTTAACGGGCATTTTTTTTAATAATTGGAGGAAGAGTGGGATGAAAGCTTTTCCTCCAGAAATTAACCATGAAATGTAAATTCACAGATGCTGCTGTGTCAGGCTGATGCTCAAATCCTACAGTAATAAACAAACAACTAATATTCCCTAATTTCTAACTTTTTAAAGCATGTGTATGTTTGAGGACTATCCGCTAGCCGAAGTGTTGTAGGTATAGTCAGTAGGAGTGAACTCTGCCCCAGCATGAGTAGAAAAAAGTCAAAATTGCAGCAATGGCTCATGCTAATTTTTCATTTATGAAAAGCATGTTTGTTTGTTTGCTTTGACATGTGGCTCTAAAGAGAACATTGTGATGGGGAGTTTTGGAAATAAATTACTATTGCTGTTAAGCCTAGGGAGGAGGGAAGAAGACTTTTTCTTTGAAAAAGGAGTGTGGATCTTACTTAGATTTGTTAATTTTACTGAAAACGTACTCTGTAGATGCATGTACTTCTGGAACTGCTGCACTCAAATTATTATTTAGATAGGCAAAAATAGAGGTTTTTTTATCACATCTTAAAGCTTGTTGGGAAGGCAAGAGCACAGTTTTCCAAGTTACTAGTTAGACTGATTCGAACACAGATTAAAAAGTTGATGCCAGGTGCCAAAAAGCTTTATTAATCCAGCATTTAGAGTATTGTCTGCTCTGTCTGGACAGGAGAATTCAATAGAAAAGACAACAGTGCTGACTGTTTAAAATTGATTTTACTCAAACCCAAGCTTGTTTAAGCAGTCTCCAGCTAGGCACCCAGATCCCTTGATTTTCAAAATCATGATTTACTGGTGAAATCTTTAATCTGTTCTTCTGCAGATGAGCGTATTGCTGCATCTTGTCCTTTGGAGTGTCTATTTAAAAAAAAAATTAGTTGGATACATGATAACTTTACTATAATTTTATTTTCTAACTTCAGTGTTCAGTGGTAGCCTGACATATCCTACTCTCTTGTTTTGATAATCTGTTGTTTTTCTGTTGTCTGTCCTTTTAATCTCTTGCAAGACTAGTCACATTATCAGGCTTTATTTTTTGCCAGAGTTATACATTGCTTTTTAGCAAAGGGATTTAGGAAAAAAGAAAACAGCAAAAATTATTGCCTCAAACTGCGGAGGCTGTGCTTTGCCCTTGCAGCCCCATAAAATAAGCTTACTTGGAATTCTCTGTGGACTGGTACCCCATCCTGCCCACCTCCTCTGCCCTTGCTGCTGAAGCCCTACAGCACACGAGAGTTGTTTTTCACTTCTCACTTTTTAAGATTGTGAAGATGATGATGAAGAGGAGGAAGAGGAGGAAGAAACTGAGGCCGCTGTGGGGAGAATGACTGATTCTCTGAAACTAGAGCCACACATAAATGGAGTGAGCATTTCCTCTGATGAGGACGGCGAAAACTGCCCCATTTGCCTCAACACGTTTAGGGATCAGGCTGTTGGGACTCCTGAGAACTGTTCCCATTACTTCTGCTTGGACTGTATCGTGGAGTGGTCTAAGGTGAGCTGTTTTGTCCCTGATATCCCGTGACCTTCTGGTGTGCTCAGCTCTTTCCCTTCTGATCATGCTGTTCTGCTGTAGTGAGAACAAAACACTGTAATATTTATATTTTCTTTCTTAAGCTTTTTTTACATAGGCTTGGGTTACTGCTGTATTTGACAGGATTCATGCTTGTGAAGTGTGGATCTGTTTTTCTTGTACCCATCCTGATCTGTTGTGTTCTCTGAAAGCTGTAATGTGATAAGCAAGTGTGTTTCTAGGCATCTAAAATTCCTTTTTTTCAAGTCAAGACACCAGTAATACTGGTTTTCTTTCTGTGTATGTATTTGTATATTTATATCTGTCTTTATCTCTTGTTGAATTCTGTGTTGTGGCTGTTGGATGGGGGTCTGTTGCAACAGTGAACGTTTAAACATAGAAAAGAGATAAAAGAATACTGACTAAATCAGCAGTTTGCTCTGAATTCAGTTCTCAGTCAGAGTTCCTTGCCGCCTAACTGTGTAGTTCCCGTAATCATAATCCACGGTGAGAATTACAACAAAACTTACTGTGCGTGCAGCAGTACTCTGGTAATTAAATTTTAAAAAAAATAAATAAAACACTCTTACTGAATATATTTGTAAGCCATTTCCAGTTGCTCATTCGTCCAAAAGAAAGAAAATGCCCTAAAACATGAGCACTATTTCAAGGCAATGTTTGGAAGAACTTTGATGTTGCTTTGGCTTATTACATTAAGAATTGAAGATTTCCTTTTTAAAAAATTGAATCAAGACATGTGCTTATTAACTGTATGGGGAAAATTTTTGTTTTTCTTTCTAGAATGCAAACTCCTGTCCAGTGGATCGAATCCTCTTTAAGTACATTAGTATTCGGGCACATTTTGGTGGTAAAATCTTAAAAAAGGTAAGCTTTCTACTGTAGCAAACAACAAGGCCAGTTGTCACAAAATAGCTGTTCAATGGTTTACATTTCTAGCATGTTTATCTGATATTTGGTATCTGGATGAGTTATTTCTGTCCTATTTTGAGATTGCCTTTTAAGGAACTGTTACAATTTTTCTTCCTCCTTAACCATGTTTCCTGCAGTATTGTGTGTGGATTGAAGTGTGGCGTTGTGTCTGGTGGTTTTCATAACTGCCTCTTTTGCATAATGGCCATTTGACTCTAAGCTGTTCTGCCTTGATAAGCCTGTCCACATGGGGAAAATGCCCTGCATACTGCACATGCTCTTATAATATGAATAGGAATAATCTAGGTTATACATGATCTCTTCCTTATGTCTTGCTACCAGCTATACTGTGTAGCAGTTGGGTTTGTAAGGGGAGAGAGACACAAGGCAATAGTAGAGCTCTTTACTAGCACGCTCAACCTGTACCTTTGTCTCTCTCAAAAGAAGAGCTGTCATTGTTCTTTATTAATATCAGAAACATGTTGGTTTTCAGGGGACATTTAGGAGTTTGATGCTCTGTTTTCATAAACTGATGGTTTATTATTAAGTGTTTGCATTTTAACAGAAGTGTGAATTAACATTTAAATCATATGTTTGGGGGGGGAAAGCTAAGCTTGCTCTCTTCTTTTGTCTTGTTTTTGTTTTTTTTTTTTTTGTTTGACTACTTTTGATCTTATTTGGGAATTCTGCCTGTTCTTAAAATGCAGTTTTCTATAGTTGTTGGTGTCTGACAGTAGACAAGTTCAGTAGATGTTTTCAAGCATTTGATCATGCCCTAGATGTGTTGAACAAACTAAATGAAGGTTCTAGTATGTAACAGCCATTTTACTTCATTCACTTTTAGATTTTGCTGCAAGTACTGTTAATGTGTCAATGGATTTTAGAAAGTGCCACATTCTGCATAAAATGTGAATCCCTCTTTTATGTAGATTCCTGTTGAGAACACGAAAACTCAGGGTAATGATGGAGAGGATGATCCAACTTTCTGTGAGGTGTGTGGCAGAAGTGACCGTGAGGATCGCCTGCTGCTGTGTGATGGCTGCGATGCAGGGTAAGAAAGGTTGAGATGAATGTAGCACCTGCATGATTGCAGATGGCACTGCAGGGCTGGCCAGTGTTGGGTCCACAGGCACTGTCTGGTCTTTAGGCTGCCCCTTGCTGCTCTCTTCAGGCTCATCATGTGCCCAGACTTGTATCCGTGTGCTTATAGTGCAGACATCCCCATGATGTGATGGATCCTTTTCTGGTCATGTAGCAGCATATGTGTGGAGAGTCCTGCACACATCAGTGCTGCAGATCACTGAAACAGGTGACCATACCTTCAAGTGACGAACACGTTTGTGCTCATCCATGCAACATATGAGTGCATGGAGGGTAAAAAACATACATCCTTTATGTCTCCTTGAGAGGGTGCATGACTTGTCCCATGACTAATGCCCATGACTGGGCATTAGTGCTGTGCGGGAGAAGTGCTTGAGATTCACAGTTTTGTGAAATTTTGATGTCTTTTCTTTATAGCCACAGCTATTAAATGATTCCCTTACTCTTGCTTACTTCTGTCTCTGCCTAACATATTCCCCCCCGCCTTGGTTAATAAAATAAGTGCTTAAGTAGAGGCATCAAGATAGTTGAACACAACTTTGAGCCTACAGTCTTCTGTTAGAATTTAAAGCTCTTATACTGTTTAATCAGTCTTGCGGCATTGTCAGTTTTATCATATCAAAAATTATCCACTGAACAAAGAGAGATACTTGCTTGTAATGAATATGTAAAATAATCTTTCAAAAATGACTTCTAGCAAGCTAACTAGACATCTGGTAAGTCTAGTTTTGTCTTTGTGTTCTGTAGTGTCCATATACACTGATTCACCTTCTAGAGACGAGACAAAATCAGGAATGATAAATGTTGTTAAGCATGTCATCAGAACACTGAGTTTAAAGTACTTAACCAAAACCAATGTTTCATAGGTCTTATCTGAAGTCAAGTCTTTCAGTTCTTTCTGAACTTTCATAGGCCTTATCTGAACTCTGGGTATTGCTTCAGATTTTCCTTTGTGGTCTCTCAATAGTTCCTCTGATTCCCTGCCCCCCTCCCCCCAGTCTGATACAGCTTTTGATTTTTTTTATCTTATTTTCCTAAAATAAGTTCTTTACAAATGCTTGACTTGTAGAGTTAGCACTTCCTGAAGAAGGAACTTGCCATCTTTACTAGCTCTCCATGGCTGAGATTAACTTTAGAAAAATGTAGACTAGCTTGCTTCAAATCCTAGTTTTATTCCTCTACATTCTCTGTCTGACCTGACATTGGAGTGAAAATTTCATCAGTTATTTTTGCCAACAGTTCTAAAGCTAATGGAATCATCCTGTCTTTCCATTGCTTTTAGCTAGACATGGCTTTCCGCAATGTTTAAACTGTGTGATATAATGCTATTATCTTACGAATTTAGGTTATGGTTTCAGTAATCAAATCTTTTTCCATTGAAACCATTTTTGAGTAAGACTTGTTAGAATGTGACAACCTAACTTTCTGAACTGTGTAACAATAGCATTAAGGTTGGTATGAATACAAAAGTGCGCATGTCTAGACACTTGAACAAACAGTAGAAAAAGGGTTAATTGCATTAATGGCGTGACACATTAATCTGTGACTTCATTCAGGTTACCAAATAGCAAGAAGAGAATAACACTGGTATAGAGATAGGTGTCAAGAAGATAAAGAATAGAGCTACATCCATGACCAAAATTCCTTAATTTCATAGATCTCATTTTTCTTATTGTTTCATAGAATAATAGAATACCAGGTTGGAAGGGACCTCAAGGATCATCTGGTCCAACCTTTCTAGGCAAGAGCACAGTCTAGACGAGATGGCCCAGCACCCTGTCCAGCTGAGTCTTAAATGTGTCCAGAGTGTTTGTGAGGACAGAGACAAAATAATGAGGCAGAAGGTCCCCAAAAGCATCCATTCATTCCTTAAAGGTACAAGAAAGAAGTCGGAAATCAGTTCTTTGCCAGTTACAGAGCCCGAGAGACATGTTGAGGGCTTGATGGCCAGTGTCTCTTGCCCTCTGTGTTGCACACAAAGAATCGTGGCCAGACTGCTTGGGCACACAGAGTCTTTGTGCTTGTGAGTGGGTGGGTACAAGAGTGCAAGTATGGAGTCATAGAATCGTTTGGGTTGGAAAAGACCCTTAAGATCATCAAGTCCAACCATTAGCCTAGGACTGCCAAGTCCACCACTAAATCGTGTCCCTAAGCACCACATCTACGCGTCTTTTAAATGCCTCCAGGGATGGAGACTCAATCCCTTCCCTGGGCAGCCTCTTCTAGTGCTTGACAACTCTTTTGGTGAAGAAATTTTTCCTAATATCCAATCTAAACCTCCCCTGGCACAACTTGAGGCCATTTCCTCTCATCCTATCACTTCTTACTTGGGAGAAGAGACTGGCACCCATGTCGCTACAACCTCCTTTCAGGTAGTTGTAGAGAGTGATAAGGTCTTCCCTGAGGCTTCTTTTCTCCAGGCTAAACAACCCCAGCTCCCTCAGCTGCTCCTCATAAGACTTGTTCTCTAGACCCTTCACCAGCTTCACTGCCCTTCTTTGGACATGCTCCAGCACCTCAGTGTCACTTCTTGTAGTGAGGGGCCCAAAACTGAACACAGTATTCAAGGTGCGGCCTCACCAGTGCTGAGTAAAAAGGGGATGATCACTTCCCTAGTCCTGCTGGCCACGCTATTTCTGATACAAGCCAGGAAGCTATTGGCCTTCTTGGCCACCCGAGCACACTGCTGGCTCATGTTCAGGCAGCTGTCAACCAACACCCCCAGGTCCTTTTCTACCAGGCAGCTCTCCAGCTACTCTTCCCCAAGCCTGTGGCGTTGCATGAGGTTGTTGTGACCCAAGTGCAGGACCCAGCACTTGGCCTTGTTGAATCTCATACAATCGGCCTCGGCCCATCAATCCAGCCTGTCCAGATCCTTCTGTAGAACCTTCCTATCCTCCAGCAGATCAACACTCCCATCCAACTTGGTGTCATCTGCAGACTTACTGAGGGTGCACTCAATCCCCTCATCCAGATCGTTGATAAAGATATTAAACAGAACTGGCCCCAGTACTGAGCCCTGGGGAACACCACTCATGACCGGCCACCACCTGGATTTAACTCCATTAACACCACAACTCTTTGGGCCCAGCCATCCAGCCATTTTTTTACACAGTGAAGAGTATGCCTGTCCAAGCCATGAGCCAGTTTCTCCAGGAGAATGCTGTGGGAAACGGTGTCAAAGGCTTTACTAAAGTCTAGATAGACAACATCCACAGCCTTTCCCTCATCCACCAAGCAGGTCACCTTGTCATAGAAGGAGATCAGGTTAGTCAAGCAGGACCTGCCCTTCATAAACCCATACTGGCTGGGCCTGATCCCGTGGTTGTCCTGTACATGCCGCGTAATGGCACTCAGGATGATCTGCTCCATAACCTTCCCTGGCACCGAGGTCAGACTGACAGGATTGTAGTTCCCTGGATCCTCCTTCTGGCCCTTCTTGTAGGTGGGCATCACATCTGCTAACCTCCAGTTGACTGGGACCTCCTCCGTTAGCCAGGACTGCTGATAAATGATGGAAAGTGGCTTGGTGAGCACTTCTGCCAGCTCCCTCAGTACTCTTGGGTGGATCCCATCTGGCCCCATAGACTCCTGTGTGTCTAAGTGTAGTAGTAGGTCACTAACCGTTTCCCCTTGGATTACGGGGCCTTCATTCTGCTCCCCATCCCTGTCTTCCAGCTCAGGGGGCTGGGTACCTCAAGAACAACTGGTCTGACTATTAAAGACTGAGGCAAAGAAGGCATTAAGTACCTCAGCCTTTTCCTCATCCTTTGTCACTATGTTTCCCCCCACATCCAATAAAGGATGGAGATTCTCCTTAGCTCTCCTTTTGTTGCTAATGTATTTGTAGAAACATTTTTTGTTGTCTTTTATGGCAGTAGCCAGATTAAGTTCTAGTTGGGCTTTGGCCCTTCTAATCTTCTCCCTGCATAACCTCACGACATCCTTGTAGTCCTCCTGAGTTGCCTGCCCCTTCTTGCAAAGGTCATAAACTCTTCTTTTTTTTTTTTTTTCCTGAGTTCCAGCCAAAGCTCTCTGTTCAGCCAGGCCAGTCTTCTCCCCCACCAGCTTGTCTTTCGGCACATGGGGATGGCCTGCTTCTGTGCCTTTAAGATTTCCTTCTTGAAGGATGTCCAGCCTTCCTGGACTCCTTTGCCCTTCAGGACTGCCTCCCAAGGGACTCTGTCAACCAGGCTCCCGAACAGGCCAAAGTCTGCCCTCCAGCAGTCCAAGGTGGCAGTTCTGCTGAGCCCCCTCCTTACTTCTCCAAGAATCGAAAACTCTGTCATTTTGTGATTGCTGTGCCCAAGACAGCCTCCAACCATCACATCACCCGCAAGTCCTTTTCTGTTGGCAAACAACAGGTCCAGCGGGTGTCTTCCCTAGTTGGCTCCCTCACCAGCTGTGTCAGGAAGTTATCTTCCACACACTCCAGGAACCTCCTAGACTGTTTCCTTTCTGCTGTGTTTTATTTCCAGCAGACATCTGGTAAGTTGAAGTCCCCCATGAGAACAAGGGCTAGCAATCGTGAGACTTCTCCCAGCTGCTTACAGAATATTTCGTCTGCCTCTTCATCCTGGTTGGGTGGTCTGTAACAGACTCCCACCGTGATATCTGCCTTGTTGGCCTTCCCCCTGATTCTTACCCATAAACACGCAACCCTTTCATCACCATCGTCAAGCTCTAGACAATCAAAACACTCCTTAACATACAGGGCTACCTCACCACCTCTCCTTCCTTGCCTATTCCTTCTGAAGAGTTTATAGCCATCCATTGCAGCACTCCAGTTGTGCGAGTCATCCCACCGTGTTTCCATGATGGCAACTATGTCATAGTTTTCCTGCTGCACAATGGCTTCCAGCTCCTCCCTCTTTGTTGCCCATGCTGCGTGCATTGGTGTAGGTGCACTTCAGTTGGGCTATTGATCCTGCCACCTTTTTGGGGGGAGAAGCTCTAATTCCTATGCGAACGTTCTCAGGCACTTCTGTGTTTTCTAACACATCAATAACCCTTGCATCATTGCTGCCACATGGCTCTCCATCCCCTGCCTCCACTGATACGGCAGACCGAAGGACCTCGCTAGCACATAGTCTCTCAAACATTGGTGTGCTGCCCCCAGGCTTATCTCTAGTGAGCCTGGTGTTATCCCTTTCCCTCTTCAAATCTAATTTAAAGCTCTTTCAATGAGCCCTGCTAACTCCTGTGCAAAGAGCCTTTTCCCCCTTTGAGGGAAGTGTAGCTCGTCTGTCGCCAGCTAGTGACACCAGGCTCAGAGCCAGGTATTGATCTGCTGGCTCTTCGTTTTTCTTCCCTCATTGTTCCCTGCAACTGGAAGGACAGAGGAAAACACTACTTGTGCTCCTGATTCCTTAACCAGTTGTCCCAAGGCCCTGAAATCTCTCTTGATTGCCCTCAGGCTTCTTGTTGCAGCTTTGTCACTGCCTACATGAAAAATCAATAAAGGATAATAATCTGAGGGCCATATCAGGGTAGGAAGCTTTCTCTTCGCATCTTTGACCTGGGCCCCAGGAAGGCAGCAGACTTCCCTAAGAAGTGGATCTAGTCTGCATATTGGGCCTTCTGTTCCCTTCAGAAAGGAGTCTCCTATGACAATGACGCGTCTTTTTTTTTATTTATGGAAGCAGTTTTGACTCGGGGCGTAGGCTGACTTAACCTCGGCAATGCCTCCAAGCTAGATGAACTATCGTCCTCGTTATTCTTTGATTCCACTTGCAGACCCTTGTACCTATTATGCAAGGGCACCTGGGAAGGTGGGATAGTCACAGAGGAGATGCACCCGCTGCACTGGGCAGCAGGTAAATGAACCTGAGAGAATGAATATGAGTAAAATCAATTTACTCTGAGTATTTTTGTAAAATAAGTATCACCTTATTGTTCTGCAAGATCCAGCATTGAGTTTTGTTATGATGATTTTCTGTGTGATGAGGTTCTTTCCCTATCCAGGGGACTCTAGATAGCTGTTGCAATAGGTTCTCCAGTGTCCAAAGTTTTAGGGCTGAAAGTCTTTGCTTGTTGAGTGGCTCGTAACATGACTTCAGAACTCCCAGAGATAATTTGAAAAGTATGTAATGAAGTTCTTGCTACAAGTACTTTTGTTATGACTTTGGCATGAACCAAATTTATGTTATGTTATGTTTATGTTATGTTATGTTATGACTTTGGCATGAACCAATATTAACTTGTCAGAATACTACTTTGGGGAAATGATCTTATTCCTGGTAGCTGGCAGTTGGAGAGCAAACTCTCCCAGAGAAGGAAAATGCTTTGCTACTCCAATTTTAAAGTAATGATTTATTGCAAACTTCATTTTTCAACCTCATCTTCTTAGATCTTTGAAAGAGTGCAAAATCTCATCTGCTAAGGTGTACTCTTTCATGCAAGAAGGACATGATATTCCATTTTGTATTGACAATAAATGTATTTTAGTATAAACATAATATTGGCGGTTTTGACAGTTCAGCTGCAAATTGAGTTTATCACAACATGGTTGGGAACAGGTTTGAAAGATACAATCTGAAGTTTGGGTGATGGGTGGAAGGTAGATTAACAGCTGTAGTCTCTCTGTGGTTCTTTTGTATTGCTATAAAATGGGATTAGCGTGTCAGATGACTGTTCCTTCCCTTTCCTTACTCTGTGGCCAGGCACTGAGGTATGTTACAGGTAGTGAATCTTGGCATGAGAAGGTGAAACAGAGAGCTTCACTCTTTTTCCTTTACTTATTTCAGAGTTAAGCACCGTCCTACATCAGAAATAACAGTAACGTTTCCCCTTTTCGAAAAAGAACAAAATTGGTCATAAAAATGTTGCTAATTTGAAGCTGAAACTCCTACTTGAAGTCTGTGGTCTCTCCATGTCCCTTGCCTAGGGAACTTGGTCTAAGCACTTGGTTTTCATGGGAAGCATCTAATTTACTTGGGAAATCTGTTTTAATTCTTTTTAGCAGTGTAACTTGAACATGAGTTGCTTCAAAAATTCTGTGCTACTAACACATGTTGCTTTGGTTGGGTTTTAATTGCTGAAATGGAATTGAACAAATTACAGAACCCAAGCTGGACAATGTTGAAAGGCTTTCCTGGGTAGCTTCTCTGTAAGCGGCTGGTGAGACTGTTCAGTCTAGTTGCTCAGCCTGTTGGGTAGGGAACATTTCAAAAAGCCTACCTAAGAGAGCATCATGCTGTCTTCTGTCCCTTTGAGATTTGATAAGGATGAGCAGAGTTCTCAGTTGGATGGTGTTTGGAAGTCAGTGTGGTTAGTCTCCAGTCCTGCAAGCAACTGTATGAAGCCAGTGACGGACCTATGCTCTGCAACCTAGCTTGTGCAGTTATGCAGAAATCCTTATCGCCAATTGTCTTAATCATGCCAGGTATCTGTGGGATGCAATGCATTTATTCAATGTAACAAGGCATTGCAGTTGACCTGTGTCTAGTCATGCAAAATAGAATGTTCATAAGTACCAGTAATGTTAATAGTATGTTGGTTTGCAGGAAACTGATGTTGTTTCCTGATTGCCTGTCTCCCCAGCACCTCAATACTGCTCTCCTTTCTCTTTGCCACTATCAGTTTTGGCTCTGCACATTTCGTACAACTTGGGTTCAAATGGTAAGCGATACACCACACAGCAAGGGAAAAATGCTCACTTTTCTCAGCTTTTTTGAGTGTAAAGTGATCAAAATACCATCTAGAATTGAAGACACTTATATAACTGTCAGGTAGTATCATTTCTCTGGAGACTGGTAGAAGCAGATGTATAGACCATAGTTTCAAGCGAAAAATGTGTCCGCCTTATGTAGCGTGTGGATAGAGGTAAAAGGCTCCCTTCCCTTGGTAAGGAGCACATTGTTTGATTTTTATTTTACTTTTTTCTTTTCTTTTCTCAAGGTATCACATGGAATGCCTTAATCCACCTCTGAGTGAAGTCCCTGTAGATGAATGGTTCTGTCCAGCCTGTGCCCCCATGGGTGTCAGTGCTGCTGCAGGTAAAGGTTTCGTGGTATCCAGTCAAAGTAAATATTTTTATCCTGACTTAAATGATGTGAAACATGTACTGTTTTGAATAGATGTTTAACCCTGGTTTTATCTCTTTTAAATAATTGTTTTGATAGGCATTCTCTCTTGAACCTAAAGAGTTGACTTGAACTCTTGACTGATGAGAGGATCTTGTTTGTTAAGATTTTCATCTGCAGTTACAACCTGTGGAGCTGCTTCTTATAAGCATTTTTTTAATCTTCTTGAGGCAAGCCCAGCACGTTTGTGCAACTGCATTATATCACATTGGAAGGAATTTATTCGTATACTGACCTCAGATTGCCAAGGTAGCAGCAATTTCTGTTACCTAGAAAACTGTCTTTTTGTGTAACAGTCTGAAGCAGTGGTGTCTTTGCTCATTTCCTTTTGAGAGCATAATGTCTGCCTTTGCAGGTGATTGGTTTAAGAAAAGGAATACTGTTTGGTTTTTTTGTCCAAAATTCTTGAAATGCTTTCACCTGCAGAAAGACAAGTGACCTGGGCATCTTTTCTTTCAAGATACAGATCATGTCAGTGAAGAAGAGGTTGCTGCCCTCATGGCTGATGTTGTTCCTACCACCAGTAGGCTACGCCCTCATGTCCGAACGCGAGCTATAGCCAGAACTCGGCAGAGCGAACGAGTTAGGGCAACAGTGAACAGAAACCGGATAACAACAGCGCAACAAATTCAGGTATTTAGGAGTATTTGCTACTGAGCCTCTGGAAGAACCTTGTGGAAGAGTTGAAATAAGTCACTCCTTAAGTCGCTCAGCTGTCTGTGTTGGCTGTCCATAGCACAATGGTTAATAGTTGTAGGGTTCTTTTAAGTTGAAATGTAGAACATGTGCAAATTGAGTGCAGCGCATGACCAAGACTCACTCTTTTGAAATCTGTGGTAGCTTCCTCTCTTAATCTGCATTTTTATCACCTCAGCTGTGAGCAAAATTGTATTTTTATTCCCAGTGGCTGTTAATGCACAGTTTCTGCACCGCTTCTGGTTTTTTAGCATGCTTTTTTGCAGAGACAGGGCATGTTTATTTGATACTTGTGTATTTGCTGTTTGTCCTCCCACCCCCTTTCCCATAGCAGTAGAGCCTGTTGGCCACCTTCAGCCAAATTGAAGAGAAAAATTTAGTATTTTTAAGGTTTCTATGTTTGTGAAAATCAGCCTCTTATTGAAGAGAAAAAAACCCCAGGTGCTAGTGTCCTCAATGATGTGGCAGTGTGAGTTCAACCACACTAACAGGTACCAGCGAATCTGTGCAAGGAGGTATCCCAAACACCCAAAGTCCCTCAAATCCTTTACTCATTGAACTGTTTACTGAAGATGACTGCAGCTGAGATGTTTCTGGATGTTTCTGTTGGCTGGGGTAATTACAGTCCTTTAAGTAACAATTAGTATGCTGCAAACTGAGAACTTTCAAACTTGGGGATCTCCTGCCTGCTTTGCCCTCTGGCTTTAGCCAAAGCACTCTACCTGTCACTTGCATGAATATAAAAAGCCTTAAATTGCACAGGAGCGTATGGTGACATAGTGTGGAAGCAGAGCCTGTAAATAACCTCTGTGGGACTAGTGATATGTTAATTGGTTCTTCATCAATGCTGCTGTTGAATTTGGTAGAAATGTGTGAAATTCTACAATTTTAGAAAGGAAGAGGAGGATCTGACTTGACATAAGGAAAATTGTTTTTCCCCTGGGGATGGTCAACCATGGGAATAGGTTGCTTGGACAGTTTTTGAAATCTCTGTCTTTGGTGGTTTTCAACACCCACCTGAAGAAAGGCCTAACCAACCTGGTTTGAATTCAGTGTTCACCAATGAACAGAAAGGTCACAGTGAACAGAGGGACACCCCAAGATCCTGTCCAACCTGAATCACTTAGTGATTCTACGAAAATAGACTTGGTTTCATCTGACAATAACGTGCTGTTTTGGTTATATTAAGTCAGTTTTTTCCAAAGATAAGAAAATGTAGAAAAGAGGGAGAAGGGAAGAATGGATAAAGCTAAGTATTTCTTCAAGTTGGTCAGTTGGCTGTGGGTTTCAGGTTGGATCTGCTATACAGGCTCTCCTTGGGGTGTGAACTGCAGACTGGGAAAAGACTGAGCTGGAAGTAGGAGGTCTGGCAGATTAAGCTTTCACTTGTAATCCAGTTGTAAAACTCAGGTGAGAAAGAAAAAGGAAATGAGATTGTGAAGTGCCTCAACTTCATGAGCTACACTTCTATATTCTGTAACTTCAGGCAGAAGAAATAAAGGTAAATAAAGACAGGCTTAAGGGAAGAAAACAAAATGCCAAAATCTAGGGGGAAAAGTGGAGGTTTTCCGTTATCTTAGCTTCCTGCTGGTTGGGAAGAGCAGCCTACTGTTAATTAGCTCCCCAGAGTTTACCTGTTAAATTTCTTGTCAAAATCATTGTAAGTGGGAGGAGAGAAATTTGTAGCAAATCCCAACTGATCGGAATTACAGCAATAAGTACAGTTTGAAATAGGTGCCATGAACAAAGATCTAGCTCACCTTAAGTTTTTATCATGTTTTTTTCCCTTGATTTAAGGACTTCCCAGAGTGCTTTAGCAGTCCTTAAATTCATTACGTCCTTCATGGTGGAGGTCATCTTATTTGGCTGCCAACCCCCCTGTCTCCAAACCCAGGCCTTTTAATTACAGTTTTAGAAGAATGAACAAAATAGAAAAACTTGATGAATGATTTGATGCATTGTTGTTAAGCAATTACATCTGAATTGTCAGGGCTATGTGTTGAAAAAAATAACTGTAGAAGAGCATTGTTTGAGGTGAAAGGCTGTGCAAGGTAACTGCTAGTGCTTTTCTTTCTTTCCCTACCTGTCATTTTAGAAATAGTGTGTAGCTGCCTCCCGCGATGAGAGAGGTGGTGCCTGGGGACTTACTGTTGCATAGTAGTGTAAGCCTGGGAGCCCAGTACTTCCCATTCAAGAAGCCATTCCTAGCTCCACTTCTTGATCTGCGGAGATTATTACAAACTATACCTAGAAAGCCACTATTACTTATTCCCTTTGTCTTTGAATAAAAGTGCATCTTATTCTAGCTTGTACCTTGAGTTGTCTGAAGTTAATTCCACTGGTTAAGGTGTGTGTAAGCTGTTGTCCTCAAAGCATAGAGAGAGATGCTGATTTCAGATCCTTGGAAAGCTTTAGTATTCGGGGAGGCAGTTTGTTTTGTAATTCATCTGTTGTTTTGTAGGTGCCTAAAGTAGTGAGGTTAACTAGATGCACTATTTTAGGTCCTTCTAGAACAATAAGTATGTTTAGGCTAATGTTCAGGGCTTTCCTTACTCCATCCTGTTCTCCAAATCAGAGAACCTTATGTAGTATTTATTGGCACCCACAATGTGGCGTTCTAATAAAAATAGTTCAGTAAAATAGTTCAGAGCTTGCATTAGTGACACTAACAGAGAAGCCTGGCGAAATTACTTCCATAGTAAGATGAATTGAAACATATATTTCTGTTGGTGTATTCTATTTTCAAACATTTTGCAGTTTTAAGCTTCTTTGCCACTGCAAGATACTCTAAAACCATTCTCCTAGTGCTTCTGCCACATATACATTTCATAAATGTACAAGGATCCGATGCATATGCTCTGGTAGAAAGTAAGCACAGTGAATAATCTGTAACATCAGAGGCATCTTTGCATCTGCTACGCTCATATGAAACTATCAATTCTTGATGCATTGTAGTTGCTTGAAGAAAGGCGAGGGGGTAGGGAAGATGGCTCTGCCCGTGGCAGGGGGGTTGGACTAGATGATTTTTAAAGGTCCTTTCCAACCCAAACCATTCTATGATTCTGTGACTATGATATTTTAGGAATATGGTTGGTGTGGATGTGGCCCACATAGCTATTGAGAGAAATCTGCTCTTAATGTCTTTCTAACCCAAGGACGGAACAAACCTGTGCTGTGTTTGCTCAGCAAGGAGGCTTTGAGTTCACATTCTGAGGCTGGTGGTTCAGAATCCATACACTTCAAATGTGTTTAAATGTAGCTGATCCTTGAGTATAGAGGGAAGAGGAATTTGAACCTTGTAGGAACAGCCCCTGCTTATCACAATGAAGTGATGCTCTGGAGGGTGACTCACACCTGCCATTTCAGTGAGTTCCCTGAGGTGTGTGTTTGAAATGCTGCCTCTGGACATGTTTCACAGCATTAGGTAGATCTGACCTAAAGAATGAGCAGTATAAGACGGGGGCCTGTACTGTGTTGGCTTTTCAGTCTTTGCTCATTGTACTCTGCTGTGTGATGAGCCAGAGGTCAGTTAGGTGGATTTCGGAAAGTTCTTAAGTTAATGTTTTCATTGAGGAAATGTCAATCTCGGGGATTGTTCTCATTTAAAGAGTCAGAGTTAGGCTAGCCATGACTTGTAATACTGAGGGAGGATGAGGATCAAGGTCATGTTCTCCCTAATATAACAGTGAGTAGGTGAGAAAGGTGACATAATTGCTTAACTGGCAGCTTGGTGACACGAGTGCTTTTCATTCAAATCTCAAATCCATTTTTCATCAAATATCTTTATAACTAACTTGTTGCTGACCTTTAGATACCTGTATCATATAACTTTTAATCCCCCACGCAGCATGTGCCAAGGTACCTCATGTCCTCTCTTCTGGATGAAACAATTGAAGCAGTTGTAGCAGGCCTAAACACAGCCATCTACCAGCGTCCTCTTACACCACGGGCTCCTACTAGGCAGAAAAGAAAAACAGGTAAGGGCATCAGCCACCTTCTGTTGTTCTTATCTGCAAGAATAAAAGCTTTGGGAAGATAAGC
Source organism: Theristicus caerulescens (assembly GCA_020745775.1). Classification (NCBI taxonomy): domain Eukaryota; kingdom Metazoa; phylum Chordata; class Aves; order Pelecaniformes; family Threskiornithidae; genus Theristicus; species Theristicus caerulescens. Next base: position 20,660,992 of record CM036564.1, on the reverse strand, counting down.
CTGAATCATACAAAATACTCTAGATCAGCTGTATGGTGCCACACCTGTGCAGCTACAGAAGTATACCACATGTGTTTTCTTCTTTCCCCATACCACCTCTGCCCAGAAGTGTCTTGAAGGTTGCTTTTAAATAAATCCTAATGATTTCACTTTTTCTGCTCTGCTGTTTTATACTGTTGCAGCACATTGTAGGTCTCTCTGAGCTGCTTTGTGTACCATGGGGGAATGAAAAAGGTACAGGATAAAATGCAGTGCCAGCAGTCAGCCAAATACTTGGTTGTCTTTTGTCCCATCAGGTAGGAGGAAGAAAGTAGGAGGCAAAAAAAGAACTCAGACAAAATCTTCTGCTGGGAAGAAGAGTTCAGGGACACAGCTGAAGAGACGCAAGCGAAGGGGGATAAAGAAGAGAAGGGGGAAAAAGATGAGAGCAAGATCACATGTGAGTTTCTGCCAGCGTCAGTATCTGCCATTTTTCAGCCATCTGTACAAGCACTATAACGTGGCATTCAACGGGAAAAATACTGTCTTATAATGATGACTTTTTTCTGGTGGGATTATGTGCAGGATGAGTCCAGTGTACTCCAGAAAGATGCTGTATGTGGAAACGAATTGCAACTTCCAGGCAGGCCTGGTGGGTTTGCTGACAAATCCTGTTACCTGAACTGCAGGGATCACGCTGTAAAGCACGTCCTGCAGGCTTTGTGTTATGCCTTGCCCATTCAGCTGTAGTGTTTACTTGGTACTGATGCAAGCTCAGTTAAAATCGCCAGCACCTATTCTTTTTAATACGCTATGGATGTTTGTGTCTGTGTTGTCGCAAACCCAGTTAATTGGCTGTAAGGGCTCTCAAAATCCCTTTCAGTTGTGGATAGTGTTGTCACGTGAACTATGCTGAATACGCTGCACCACCTTGACTTTGGTCCTCAGCTGCCTTAACTAGAGTTTTCATCCTACAGCCAGAAACTGTCCCTCCAGCCTTTGATAAGGAATTGACAATTTTGAATGACATTATTAAGGATTTTTAGAAACTTAACTTGTCTGGTTGCTTAAATCTGATACGTGTAGTCTCTGTATGAAGTGACATATAGGCCATAGTTAGAAGCTTAATAAATGCTTTAAAACAAATATAGACAAGAAATGCACACCACTTCTGCTACCGACGGTAGTAACCTGATGACTGTACTTAGCCTAAGTGAAGAATTTGGGGCTTTAAACCCAGGATACGTACCTGCCCTAACACACAAATAACCCAATCTCTTTATCTGTACAGGTAAAAAATGAGGTTACTACTCGCTCCCGTATTGCAAGAGCTCTTGGTCTTAGTAAACCTGTGCGTGGGGCCTCGCTTCCTTCCATGTACAAACCAATGGAGCCCTCACTTGGGCTGATGAGAGCAGATATCGGTGCAGCTTCTCTGTCTGTGTTTGGAGATCCATATGAGTTGGATCCTTATGAAGGGTAAGATACCTCTGGATTATGATCAGGGACCTGATAATTTCACAAGTGTTGCGTTGTTTGTACATGTGACTTCTTGCAGAGTGTAGATCTCACATCTGAAGAGAGCTTTGGATACACAGCTCATAATAACACATTGGCCTGTTCTTTCTTTCCTTCTTGTCCGAGTTGGTGAGCTCATAAAGAATCAGCCCTCTTTAAAGAGCTTTGTTGAAATAATAAGCCTCATGAAAACCTTTAATAAAATCTATGGGGTTATTCAAAGGCTAGAATCTGAAGGAGTCAGATCCTAATCAGTCATTTTCTATTTATTTAAGTGAAGATAGCTAGTGTATTTGGTAGACAATAAACAGTGACTTCACATAGAATTAAATGGACCTGTGGCATCTTCCATGTTTCTGCTTTTCCCATCTTCACTTTTCCAGACACTTTAAATTCAGGAGGAATCTTACTGTGCCGTAGCTTGTGTCACTCTTAAGCTTTGGATTTTGGAGAGGGGGCATCTGAAATTATTGTTGGTGAAATTTAATTTTCCACTGAATAAGTCTTTCTGATCCTTTCATAAAAGGAAATTACCCATTTAGTATTTTAAAAATAAAAAATCTGCATTCGAATCTCTGCTGGATGAGTTACACTATTCTATTTACGTAGCCACAGAAAATAAATATATTGCACAAATCTTTTTTTAAGGTATCGTAATAAAACAAACAATGTTCTCTAACCATATCTGCCCTAGTAGTATTATCTACTTCATCTATTTGACATGAAAAACATTCAGACAATTTCAGGGTTCATGTGTGTGTGTTTTACCCACAGTAATGAAGAGGTTCCAGCAAATCCAGATTCACCAGTGAGTGCCAAAAGGAGAGTTCTCTCCCAGTCAGCACTGAGGTCTCACCGCCCTGTAGCTAGACCTATTTCTGTGGGACTTCCCAGGTAAAAATCGATCAAGTTATTTATTTTATTTTATTTTTCTTAATTGTCTAATGACCCTAACAAAAGAGCAAACTGGGTGATCATCCTGACTTAACTCTTTTCTTACCCTGAGTATTTTGAAAGAGTGTGTATGTGCGTGTGTGCCTGCACATGAGTAGATAACAACAGCATTTTATGCAAGAATTCTTTTTTTAATGTTGAAGGACACACACTTATTCTTTCATAATAGCTCTAACTATTGCACTGAAATTTCAAATTTGTATTTCCACCCTAATCTGGCTCTTCTTGCTTTCTGTTTTGGGATTGTTTAGTAGCCCCATTAGTATGTTTTAAATCCCAGTCTCATTAACCTCTAAAAAACCACTTGCTTATTTGAGAGGGCCAGGGAATCTAATTGCACATCCAGAGGAGGAGATGAGGGATGTACCCACCTCACCCAATTCCTCTGCCATTTGTTGGAGCTTAGAAAATCGAGAGAAAACTCTTTGCTTGATCCTGCAATTTAGCAGTTGCTTTGCTGTCTGACAGATGTCTGTGTGCAAATCGTGTGCCCTTGTGCCCACCAGGGCCAGGGAGCGTTGCTGAGTGCCTCCCACTGGCAACCACAGTGGGTTTTCAGGACTGGGGTATAGGACAGAGTGCAGAGGGGTAGGACACAGGGAGCAGGAGCATGACAAGAAGAAAAGGGATGGGGAAAATGACTGAGGCAGGTACCGAGTCACAGAAAACTGCAAGGCTGAGGGAACTGAAGACTAGGAGAAATCGAGGGAGCTCAGCTTAAATGATTAAAGGTGTGAGAGGTTTACATGGCTGTCCTCTAATGCATCTGACTTACGGTGAAGGTTGGTTTCTCAGGATTAAGATAGTATATTTCTATGGTAACTTGGAATATTTCTCTACCTTTCCCGTGTCAATCCTGGAGGAAGCCTTTCAGGAAGCTTTCCATCCTCAGAGTTATTTGAGGAGCACATTGTTTAGAAGGTAGAACTGTTTAGCTGAAATTCAGCTTTTCTAAAGGTTTGATTTGCCTGGACTACACTGAATTTCCTGGTCTGGCCTCAGAGGCCAATTCTTTTAGCCTTCCCATTTAGTCTTTCTGTTGTATGTTATTACAGGTTTTTGGTGTACATTATGTTTTGAAAGCTTGCTTTGTTGTCATACGGAAATTAAATGTAGCTCCCTCGTAGAGCTGGATCTGTTGGTCCCTTTTGAAGTTGTTTGCCTTTTTTTTAAAAAAAAAAAACAAAAAAACCACAAGCAAAATAAACCCCAAAATCCCACCAACACAAAAGCAAAGAAAGAAAAACAAAAAAGCCACACCCCAACACCAAAAACACTCAGACCTTTTCAGTCCATAGTTCAAGAACAGAGAACTTACACCACTTTCATAAGATTGAGTAATGCATAAAGAGGAGTGTTTGTGTTGTCCTGTGTGTGGGAGCATTGCTGCTGTTTTTCAGTGTAATTCCTCCTATGCCATGCTCTTAGCTACCCTACCAGTAGGCACCTATGTGTATTCTGATTGATGCTAAACACTGGTTCAAGCTGCATCAATTTTTTTAGATAGCAGTGTAGGCCTGAGGAATCCATTTGTCATCATGATTTGGTGGGGGGAAGAGAGGGATGGAAATATCTCTGAAGTGCTGAACAATGGTTTACACTTCAAAAATGCATCTTAAATGCACTGGAAAGTTAATCTTGATACACGACACAGTGAACACCACTCTTAAATAAGATTAAAAGCATTTGCTTACCAAAGGTCTCTGGTGTGATTACATGCTTTCCTATCCTGTGGCGTTCCTGTAGGAAGTCAGTAAAAGCTTCACCTTCTGTTTGTCAGAGGGAGACGGGGGCTGAATTACTCTAGTGAAGCCAAAACTACAAGTGAACTTCCCTGGCTGACCTCTGTTTATGCCCTTGATTTTGGTTTCTTTTTAATGTAATGTGTGTGTATAGAACAAGTGCTGTAAGAGTAAAGGAAATATAACCCCTCTGAAACATGCAGAAGCAGTGTACCTGCCTTGAGTCCTGATCAAGAAGCAGAAGCTGCCCCTGTGCCTGATCTGTTGGGGAGTATCCTGTCTGGACAGAGCTTTCTCATGATGAGTAGTTCGGATGTGGTCATCAACAGAGATGGTTCACTGACGGCGAAGAAGGCAGGTAAGGGTTTGGCACTTCATAGTGTAATTAGCCTTTGTTTCATCCATGTCTGCCCTGGTCCTACAGGCTGCATAGCTTCAAATATAGGGATACTCTTACTGAGCATTTGAATATGTAGGATAGATTCAGTAGTTGCCAGCAGTAATCTAATAAGATTCTTATGTATGCTCTGAAATAGTGTTACTTGTCTCTGTTTTAATTGCAGAGCTGTTACTGGAGGATTTTGGTTTTAAAAGGTAGTTTTCTGCTTTCAAAAGTACTACACTGTAGTTTCATGCTTTGTTATTAAAAAAAATGGAGGACTGGATAGAGCAGAGATCTCTTAGTACCCAAGTCTTCTGGCATTTGTCATGCATTGCTGCCATGCCTGTGAACCGTACTTCAGTTTGAAGAACAGTGATGAGGACCTTGGCAGAAGTTTCTTTGCAGAAGTAGAGCTCTAGAATACGTGCTAGCATCTCAGCTGTGTTTTCCCTTGGCATGGTATTATTTGGAAGGAATCTCTTCAAATTGAAACTTAGAGCTTTATTCTTAAAATAAGTACATATAACATCCTCCATTATAGTCATTTTTATCAATCAGCAACTACAGGGTAATAAACATGAATCTGGTGATATCTACAGAACAGAATAATTTATTTCCTAAACGTTAGTGTTTACCTCAAAGGTGCAGTTGTCTGGCATTAAACCTGAGTATCTGACCAAAAGAACTATGGGACTGCCTTATTATTGTGTTGTATGTCTGCAAACCAAAGTGGAATTTAAAATAATTAGCTCAATACTTCTTTTAATGTTGGAGGAAAACATCCAGATACCTACTGAAAAGCTTAATTGTTTGCTTGTGTGCCATAGCTCCACTTCACAGAAAATCAGCGAATGACTTGAGAGTGGATGATGGTTCAGGACATAACACCCAACCAAGTACAGTGCACTCAGGGACCACAGCAAGCAGCTCCATTGCTGGACCTTCAGTTTCCTCGGGGAGTATTTGCACCAGACCCTCCTCCTCAAGCTTGTTTTCATCGCCTTCACCGTCACTGAGCAGGATTGAGCCTGCAACAAACCCTGCACAGACTACATCAGAAAAGGCAACTGTAAAATCAGAATGTTCAATGACACCCAGGTCTGTTCAGACTCAGAATATAGCTACTCTGAGCAGGCATGGCTCCAAGTTAGATGAAATGCCCAGATTTAATGGAAACTCTAAAAACTTTGCACCCACTGACTCATCTTCAAAGCCCCTGAGCTGTAACTTGAATTCTGGCTCAAAAGCTGTAACTGTGAGGCAGCCATTAAAACCACCTCCCAAGAGAATTGATATCTTTGAGCTTCCCAGGATACCAAAGATTAAAAAGGAAACCAGCAGCAAGCAGGTGGAGCCAGAACCCGCAGGAAACCAAAGCTGTGACATCCCCAGCTCCTGTATAACCCAGCTGACGGGCAAAGAAAGCACTAATCAGCCGGGAAAGGGTAGCAAGATGGAAAGTCAGAAGTCAAATGCCAAGGAATCTCAGCAACAAACGCGTATAAGTGGGGCGTCTTTTTCTACGAATACAGGCGTGTATAGCAGTTCATCGGTACTGGGCACTTCAAGGAGCAAAGGCCCAAGCTCTTTTGAGAGTTTTAAAATCAATATTCCAGGAAACGCAGGGCATCCCAGCAGACTGTCTAACCCAGGATTTTGTAACACCTTCCGCCCTGTGGACGACAAAGTGCAACAGAAAGAGAGTCCTTCACCTCTTTTCTCAGTTAAGAAAAAGCAGGTCAAAAGTGAAATATATGATCCCTTTGAGCCAACAGGATCGGACTCAAGTTCAGCAAGCAGCAGTCCTGAAAGGCTTGGCTCAGGGATCCCGCTAACTAATATTACCAGGACTATTTCCATTGAAAATCCAAAAGTTCAGACGTTTCAAACTGTTCGTCGTTTCACCCCTTACGTGGTAGAAAATATATTTGGATCTGGGGCTGAGTCTGATGTACCCTCTAGTAACATAGAGTCTCATGACAATGTGACGGTTCAAAGCAGGATTGTAGAACAGATCTCTGATACAGAGGAACGAGACTATATGGATGAGGAAGACTTTCTAAGCAGTCCTTGCACTTCATCTGCTGTTAAGCAGATTTCTAATGTAGAGTGTTTAAAGGAGGAAAACAGAGAGGGCCCTAATGTGTTCTTTAATGCTGAAGAATTGATTAGACCTCATATTAATGTGAAACTAGAACCAGATAGTCCCTCAAAGAATGATGGGCAGCAGAAAGTCCAAAAGGTAGAACAAATAGAGAGGCGATCACGTTCCAGATCCTGTTCAAACTCCAGCTCCCGAAGCAAGAAGAAGATGAAAAGAAAAAAGGCACTTGTCAAAGAGCGTAAGAGATCCCAATCAGGGTCTAGGGATAGAGCACACTCAAGGGACCGCAGCTCCAGATCTACCTCTTGGTCAGGTGGAGAAGAGCATAGCAAAACACACACACTGAAACCCAAGAGTAGAAGGTCTTCTACTGACCGTTCTAGCAGTCACGAACGATCAAAAAAAAAGAAAGTGAAGGATAAAACCAAGGATAAAAAGGCAAAAACTTCTTGGTCTAGAGAGAGAAGGAAATCTAGGTCACATTCAGGTAGTCCTGGAAGTACTTCTGAGTTTTATGAAAATAGGAAAAAGAAAAGACGGTCTCGATCAAGATCAAGACGGAGGGAACGTTCCCGATCGAATAGCATTGAGAGGACTAAAAGGCGGAAACATAGGAGAGACAAAAGCTATGAGAGGTATGATAAAGACAGTAGCTTGAGGTCAAGGGACAGAAAGAGATCGAGATCCAGGTCTCGGGAGAGGAGAAAGTGGAGGTCTCGGTCTCGGTCTGCATCTCGATCTCGGGAGCGCAAAAGCAGCAAATCAAAGGAAAAAAGACCACGATCGAGATCACGTTCCAAAGAAAGAAAACACAGATCAAAAGAGACCTCGCTTCCTCCTCCACCAGAAAAGGATCAAAAGCCTCCAGTTGAAAATGTGTCCAGGTGTCTGGAGCAACCCCATTCCTTCAAACAAGAGCCAAAGGAGGAGGTAGTACTAGAAGAGCTTTCCATAACCATCCAACCAAATGTCAAACTTGAGGAAATACAGGCTGAGACGCCAGTTCAACTGAGAGAGGCCCAAGAAAGTATAAAGGTAGAGCCCATCTGTCAGGAATTGACCAGTGAAACTGCATTCCCTGTGCCAGAGATCACAAACATTTGTGTTCCAATTGGCAATGTGGATTCTTTTGCTGAAACAGAATTAATGAGTAGTAGTGATCCAGCAGTGCTTGGTAGCTGTAGCAATACAAACCTTGAGATTACAGTTAAAATAGAAAATACTGCATTATGTCCATCTCTGATGGAACCACCCCCAAAGAAGGAAGTTATCATGCACACTCCAGCTGAGGCTGCACCAATTCAAAGCTCGTCCAAAAGCAAAATAACAGATTGTGCGAAGGAGGTTAAAGATGAGTGCCTTGTGTCAAATGAGAAAATGAGTAATTTCAGTAAGCCTGAACTGGAGGTGGTACCTCAGGGTCCTGCATTGAAATCAAAAGCCCCAGTGAAAAGAGTTACCTGGAATCTTCAAGAAGAAGAAGGTGGCACGTTGTCTGCTGGAAAAGCTCCAAGTAAGTCTCTCTTTTGGAAAACAAACAGCAGTTGAAGCAGGCTGTATAAGGCTTAGGGTTTTGGTGCCTGACTAAACCTGGTTGTAGTGTAACAGCTCTGTCATCTGAGCTGGGGTGATCCGGTGGTTTCCAATCGTGAGAGCTGGCATTTTGCACTTGTTGAAATCATGAGGTGAGTTGTTTTAATGAATCAGAGAGGACATGCCCTCAGCACAGCTCAGCTAGCCAGCGGCAGCTTGTTCAGCCATGAAGCACGTATTGCAACCCAATCTCTGAACTGGCAGTCCACGTTCCACCCTTTCTGCAGTTAACTATAATGGTCATTTTGCATTCAGAATTTATAAATATTTGTCGGAACCAAGGAGTGTGAAAAATCTCTGTAGCTCACTCCTGTGAGCTCTGCTAAGCCAAAGCTACTAGAAACAGTTTGGCTTGGGACCCTGTGCTATGTATGTTGACAGAGTTGCTTGTGTGGTTCTTGTTGGTTACTCTCATGGAAACCCAGTAAAAAGCAATTGCTCAAGGGGATGATAAGTCCTCTATTCAGAAGCTTTAATATGTTGATGACTGCTAAACAAAATCCTTTTATAGCTAGCTTTGTTGTTAGATCATTTTTATTTTAATTTTTTAAAATATAATCGGCTTTAAATCTTTGACCCTAATCTTTGATCCTAAATATTTTCTTTTCCTTCTCTTCGGAAACCTAGGGATGCCGTTTTACAAACTTCAGCGAGCAAAAGAAGGGGCCTGGAAAGCAGAGGACTTGAACCAAACGTTAAATCAGGTGCAGTTAAATGAGCCTCCTCCAACCAATTATATGATTCCTGAGCCTATGTTTCCTGATCTAGATTCCTCTCAGGTTGGTTCCTATTCCAGCACCCAAGTGTCATGGAAGGCATCCCACCTCATCTGTGCCCTCGTTGTGCAACACCTTCCTCTCATGGCAGAGTTCGCCTTCCTCTGCGTGTGGTACATTTCATATAGCCCATACACCTCAGCAGTCCTCTAATCATTTAATCTCTCAGGTGGTCCTTACAGTTGAATAAGCACATTTTCTTTTAATTCTGCTCTATACACACAACTTCTGTTTTCAGCAGTAACTTGAGGAAAGATGGTGCTGTTTGAGAAGCTGGGAGCTTCTCCCTGATTGTGATCAGGCTGTAAAAATTGGCCTGGTGACATTGGTCTGTGCCATCAGTCTGTGCTGTCCACCAGTTAAAAGGTGAGTGGGGCTGCTGCTAGCTCCTGGTGCACAGAGATCTAGTTGAGGGCTGAGATGTTAGCCTCCCTGATTTAAACTATTACTGTTTGAGTGGATAAAAGGTGACCTCAAAATCCTGATCTGATGCTCTCTCTTGTAAGTACAAGCATTTACAAAATTATATCTGTTTCACAGGTGTACTGTCAAAATATACCTTTGACGCCACCTCTGCCCTCCAGCCTTCCCCCCTATGCCCCTGTCAGCCAGCCCACGGTTCAGTTTATCATGCAGGGTAGTCTTCCAGCGCTTGGCTGCATGGCAGGACAGAGCCTGACTCCGGAGCCAGGCAGCCTGGCTACTGCATCCGAACCAGGAACCCAAGCTGCCTCTGTTGGAAACGCAGAAGAAAAGATCAAAGCACCCAAACCTCCAGTGGATAAAACGAAAAACGAGGAAGTGAGTGAATGCTATCAAGTAGCAAATGCATAACGTTAATGAGCTGTTTATTTGAACTTTTGAAGTTTGTTTTTTTTTAACTTTCTCTGTATCGTATTTTCCCAGCCCCTGTAGTCACTGTTGGTTTTGGTGACTGACTATGCTAACCCAGGAGCAGCAGGCAATCCTTTCTTTGAATTCTTTTGGGATTTACTCCATTTGATGGTTCCACTTTCTACTGCTCGTTGCAATAAGACAAAAAGGGATTAAAGCATCTAAAATACGTTCTTAAAGTTCTGAAACTTTCTTGCATGAATGTTTCGAAGGGACTTTACAGGAGCCAGAATGTCCAAATTTCTCTAGACACCTGGTTTTCTCCTTTGCCCTCCAGCTTTGAAATTAATGTCAATTCTCATAACAGTCCTCTAGAGAGGTATATGGCTGCTTATCAGCACTGAAAATGCAGAGATTAGTAAAACACTTTGGAGATTTTGCAGTGCTAGTCCCTTGCTGCTGAGTTTGGGGTTTACTGTATAGACCATCTGCTCTAAGCATAGTGGATGTTAACACAAGAGCAAAAACTTCTTAGCCAATTATTTTACTTTCTACCACAAAACAAAACAGTAAGATACTTTTCCCACCGATCCTCCATTTATGAGCAGCATTTTTTATGAACTTGTTTTGATAGAATATGTTCTGATGTCATCTGTAATCCTTAATTTATAGGCAACTCTGCAATTTTCAGAACGCCTTTAGAGCTACCTGAAGCTTTATAGTCGCAGCTATGACTTGCTGCTTGTAGAATCTGATGCCTTTTGATGGATGTATGTTTACTTCAGAGCTGTTGGAAGGGAAGGAGGAAACCAAAATTAATAAGTGAACATTGTAGTCGCTTGCTTAAAACACATTCTCTAAGGCATACAATAAACTTTACACAAAACAAGGGTTCCTCATAGTGTGAACTGGTATTTGTTTCAAGACTGTAATTTACAGTAAAGGAAATTACTTTGAGGCTAGCTCTTACTTGGGTCATTGAAACTGTGAAATGAGTATTTTCATTGTTAGAGCATTTCTAAGAAAAACAGATTCAGAAACCATTCCCAAGATAGCACAAGGTAATGAACTTCTCTTTGCTTTGCAGTACATGAAGAAGCTTCACATGCAGGAAAGGGCTGTGGAAGAAGTGAAACTTGCTATTAAACCTTTTTACCAGAAGAGGGAGATTACAAAGGAGGAGTACAAGAACATTCTTCGAAAAGCAGTGCAAAAGGTAAGGTGACAGTGAAATGAAGTGAAGAGGAGGAGCTGTGCAGATCGTTAAATAAGTGGCCGTACTTTGGATTGCACTTGCCAGCTTCAGCAATTACATGCTGTCACTGAGTAGCAGATCTTTGGACTCTGACTCATACTCTGCAGTCTTTTGGTGAAGCAATAGTTGCTTTAAGCAGGACTGTGTGGTGCCATTGGTGAGAGCTGTCAGACTGTTCCTTTTAGAAGATCGTGTTCTCAGTGGTCCGGAACATTGCTAAGCTTAAGCTGCCTGAGCTGAAATGTTACGTGGTACGTGCCTTGGGTGAGAATTGTCAGATCTCTCATTAAGAACTTTGGCCAGAATCACCAAGCTGTTTCTGATAAAGTGAGAAAATACTTTGTGCGTTAATTCCTTGAGCATCTGTGGTGTCTGTGAACTTTGGAAGAGGGCCTTGCAATTTGGCTGATGTTGACTTTTGTCTCAAATCTTAGTGCTGACCAGATCATGGCTGAAAAAGACCTGATCAGCAGGTAAATGTTGTCTTATGAGAGCAAGTAATGCTCCTGTGGTCAAGGCAGTTAAATGATACCCTGGAGAACTATATTCTTTCCCTGCTCTGCATTCTTGCTATCACTGAGAAATTCCATCATAAATCAAAATTCCTGAGATAATGGCTGCAATTTTACATCCTCTACATGACCCATATGAACCTCAAGTGTGGTTTGTAGGACAGCTGAGCAGCACCAATTGCTGCTGAAGTTGCTGTGAACTCTTTTCTGAACACTGATAAAGTCCTTTGTAGGGTCTGTTCTCTTTTTCCCGTATCTCAGAATGGGCCCTCAAAACTGCCAGATTCTTTTAGTCTGAGCATTGCTTCCTCAAAATTATCAGAAAAATGGGAAATCAACACTTCCTTGCTTACCATACATTACGTAAAGCTGGCTAGATGGAAAAGCCTGTAGTAAAAAGGAATAATTCTGCTTTCAGGGATGCTTCTACATTCAGTTGGTGCTCAGTAGATAAGCCCTGGGCCATTTCTGGAATGCTTCAAGTAAAATATTACTCGTTGAGTTTTCTGCTTTATGTATCCTGCTATGAGACTTGAATGCCTATGCAGGAATCGATTCCCCTGGGAAGCTTAGGGCTTCTCTGTCATTTGTCTGTTGCCTGCCTGAACTGCTGTAATACTGTTAATTAACCGAATGCCTTTTCTAATCCCTTGTAGATCTGCCACAGTAAAAGTGGAGAGATCAACCCTATGAAGGTAGCTAATCTGGTGAAGGCATATGTGGAAAAATACAAACATATGAGGAAACATAAGAAATCCGATGGTGAAGATGCACGTGAAGTGGAAAACTGAGAGCAAGCTGCAGCCAGCATGACTTGGACTGAACTTATTCTGGCTGCAAACACTATGCCAGAGGGAATAATAGATCTGCAGTTGCATCTTTGAAAATAAAGTGCAGAGAAGCGAGATTATAATAGGACTTATCTGCAGAACCTTCTTTTGAATTGTTTCCATATGGGAATGAACTTGGGGTTGGTTTTTTTTTTTTTGATTACCTACTGTAGAACTAAATAACAATCAAATGCCTCAGACCAGCAGAGTAATTCGAGGGGAAACACAGAAGAGATTAATGTTTGGGACTCCCGGATTGCTACAGTTTTCAGGGTTATTTTGATCACATTTTTGGGCTGTGCACCTGTCTTGCTAAAAGTTTGAAACTGGACACCACTTTTCATATACAGTATATTGAGAGCTGTATACTGTTTCCCTTGTGTTTATTTATCAAAATATGGATTGTCTTTAGAAACTTCTGATTTAATACTTGAAATGTTGTATTTTTAGCCTGTTTGATGGTGAGCGACGCTTTACTCGCTCTGTCATTTGGGGATTGCAGAATTGAGCTAACCTTTATAAAGTGACTTCAGAAACACTGCTCAAGCCATGGTGTTTATTTACGTTCTGTTGGAAGTACCTTGTTAGTGAAAAGTTTAATTTCGGGGTGGGAGACTGTGTTGCACTTCTGTAAATAATGCACTGATGGCTGGTTTTGTGTCTGCCTTTCAGGAAAAGAAAAAAAAAAAGCAAGCATTGTGAATTTGCAGTAACAAGCTGGAGGGATAAGGTTGAACTGATGTACAAAGCAGAAATGTGACAGAATTTATAAAGTTATTTTGAATGGTTTTAGTCCTATAGCAGGTGTCATTTGTTTGTCTTACAGCTGCCTCTTGCCCCGGCTATTCTGTATAAACCTGCACGCTTGGCTCTTGCATAAGGAATCCTGTGTTTCTAGAAGAGGATTGGAGTTGGATAAGTAATTGTTCCTCCTCCTCTGTAGGAGGACTGGTTTTCCTATCAAGAAGCAAAGGAGTCCAGCACATGTACAGATGTCATCTTGCTTTCTTTAAAAGCACTCCTTGCCCGCGTGTACTGCAGAGCAACCGATCCTTTTAAGTAATCATCTGAAATACATCTGAAATACAGCTTACAAATATATTCAGCACCCTTGAACCTGACAAAAAGCGTCATTCCCCATCTAACCATGTTAGGGAGAAGACATTTAACAGGGAAGCTGAAGAGAAAACCAGTAAGTTACAACTTAGAAACTGGCTTTCCCTTCAACGGGAACTGAATGTACCTGGCCTTTTGGACCAGATGGTAGCAACACATCTTAGGTGAGGGCTTTCCTAACCTCTTTAGAGTGCACTTGGAAACTGCCCTCTTTGAGGATAGTCTTGCTGCTTGTCTTCAAAGAGAAAACATTTAGGCACTCTGGGATGATTTTTACAAAGCAAATAATTGCAGCTCTTATTTTTCTTTTTTTTTTTTCCTGGTGAGCGTAGGAAAACTCACAAATAGCAAGACCTTTGATCCCTTGCTGGCGTTCCCAACTTTTCAGTGAACTCTGATTTCGATTGTAACTTTTTTTTTTTTTTTTTAAACAAAACAAGCCCTTATACCAGTACTGTCTGGACTGGCAAAACACTTCACTCCCATCATTTGCCATCCTACAGAAGTGTTTATGGATGAGCCCTGAGCAGTTTGGAGCTGATCGTCCTTGGCTCTGTTTGCTTCATGTATGAAAGTGCAGCCTGAGTGGAGTATAAGGGATTGATAACTTTGGGCTTTCTTTGAAGATTTTGGAACAAAGGCTCACTAAGAATGCAAAAGAAGAGCTGGAAGAGAAGCTTTAGTTTTAAAGCTAAAGTTGTAGCTAGAACAAGAATACTGCTTCTTTCATTCTGTCTACCGTTAAATCCATCAATTTATAAGCTGCCCTTTGGGAGAGGCCATGAGAAACATACCTAAAAATACCTCTTCCGCCATGTTCTAGAAAACATTTTTTCTAGTGTACTGTGTACTACTAGAATGTACTACTTGCATTTTTTTTTTTTCCTTCCTTTACGGTTGATCCTCTTGCATCAGATGCTGCCACCTGTTTAGGGGAAGAAATCTTATTTATTCAGCACGTGCAGTAGTTTGGTAGTAGCATAACCTCTTGTTAGTGTCCTTTCCCTCCTTTGCAACAGTGGTAACACCAAAAGCTCCTTTAGCGAAGGCAGGGACGCTGCTGTGAAAGTTGACTCAGGAGCTATTCTGCTACCATCTTTGTCTCGTAGGTGACCTCCAGAGCTCCTTTCAGGACATACCCATGGCCCTGGTATCTGGGTTGTTGGGAGCTGCTCTGAGGATGGATGCAGAAAGAGAGGGTGGGGTTCCTGGCAGAGCTCGGGGAGGCGGGGAGCGAAACGAGAGGAGGAAACAGAAAGGGGGAGGCTGAGCAACCAGGAGGACCTAGCTGGTGCCACGCTGCAGGGCCATGACCCAGCCCAGAGCCTGTGAGTAGCTGCCCCGGCTCTTTGCTGCTCTGGTTCAGAGCAGTGGTGGGAGCCCTTTGGCTTGTCTCTGATGTCGCTGGAGGAGGGACCGGGCGTTTGGGAGAGGGTGAAAGCTTGCTTTCCTGCTGGGCTCGTTGCATGACCCAGGTTTAGTTGGTGATGCTGAGAACTGATGGTCCTGAGCAGGGTGCCTTGCGCAAGGGGATGCTGTGCTGGGCGTCCTCTGGTGAGGAAGTGAAATGAGGGAGAGGAAAGCAAATCTGACCATGTTTTGTTCTAGTATTGTGGATCCCCATCCCACATCCCCCTGGCACTCTTCTCGCCTGCAAACCTTTCTGCTTAAACACCCTCCTTTTGGGGATGTTCTCAGCCATTGCTGAGTCCATTCTTGTGCGCCCTGTCCCGCGGGGGACCCCACTGTCCCTGCGTTATTGCCCCGGTCTTCTGGGGCTGGAAGCATCTCTGCAGGGAACTGCAGCTTGCATCTGGAGCGGGGGGAGGATGTGAGAGAGGAAGTGTCTGAACTCACTAGCCCTGGCCTCAACGCATCTCCCTAGCTGTGGTCGAGAGCTGAGGGTGGGCTGGGCAAGTTATTTGGAGAGCAGCTCTCCTCCTGACGTCAGCTCTGCCCTGCCAGCCCGCTGCCAGGATTAGAAACCTGCCGGTTTCAGGGTAAGCGTATCTGCGGCTGGAGCTCTCACAGTGCTTTAAGTGAGAGCAAAGCTGTTAACGTGATGCTTGGGCTACAGGTCAATGTCTGGTGGGCACCGTTTCTTCCTGTGTCTTCAGGCCCAACCAAGATCCTTGTGCCTCGGCTTTGGTTCCTCTCTTGAGAGGACACGGGAGCTGCTCAAGCAGCAGCTGTGGTCGCGCTGTTCAACCACCTCCTGTGTTTTGCTTCTGCTTTTCCCTGTTGACTGAAATGATCCCAAAGTTGTGCAGAGCTCAAGGGAAAAAATGATCTGCAACCCAAAGGGTGAGAGTCTCTCTTAACCACCTTCCCTGTCCCATGCGTCCAGGTCAGGAGCAGGAAGATGGTTTGCGTGAAGTGACTCTCTCCACCCAGAGGCTGCGGGTGCTGCCTCCAGGAGTCCTGAGCAACCCCGCGCTGGAGAGCCTTGACCTCGACAGGAACAAGCTCAGGAGCATCACCGGCATTTCTAAGCTTTTCAACCTGAAGAAGCTGATACTGTCCAAGAATGAGATTGTGGACTTTCCGAATGAAATCCAGAGCCTGGTCTGTTTAGAGAAGCTTGAGCTGAATCAGAACCAAATCCGGGTCATCCCAGAGGGGGTTTTCTCCCATCTCCCCAGGCTTAAACACTTGCGGCTGAACAACAACCGTCTCAGTGCCCTTCCCAGGGACCTGGCAGCTTGTCGAGGCAGCCTCCAGTACCTCAATATTTCCAACAACCTGTTCCGGACCTTCCCCCAGCCTGTCCTGCAGCTGGCACACTTACAGGAGCTCCACGTGCAGAATAATGCCCTTCGCCAGCTCCCCAAGGAGCTCTTTCAGCAGCAATCCCTGAAAATGTTCAAGGCCAATGGGAACCCCCTCCGGGAGCCACCCAGTGAAGTGTGCGCTGGTGGCATCCAGCAGATCCGGAATTACTTCAACCAGCTTCAACACAGTTCGGGGCAGGAGGACAAGAGGGTCAAGGCCATGTTCCTGGGGGCCTCACTGGCAGGGAAGTCCACCATCTGCAAAAGCCTGAAGCAAGGGCAAACCAAACTGGTGCCCAAGGAAGAGCGAACGGTTGGGATAGAGATCAGTGAGTTCCACATTGAGGACTTCACATTTCTCTTCTGGGACTTTGCTGGCCAGCTGGAGTACTACATGACTCACCACGTGTTCATCACCCCACAGGCACTTGTCATCCTTGTCATCAATCTCCACATGTAAGTGCGGAGCTGGTTTGGATTCAAAGTGGAGTGGGAGAAGAAAAAAGGGGCTGGGGAAGCTTTCCTCTGCGTGGGTTCGCACCATTTCCATTGGACCTCGATGCCTGGTCTTCTCATGGCTGGAGTAGCTAGCTCTCCCTCTCCCCCTTTTTGCAGATCACTCTCTTAATTAAGCCACTAGATCTGTCATCAGCTTACCAAAAAGTCCTCTGTTTTGAGGGGTTAGATGAGCATTAACTCCTTATGTGACAATTGATCCCCGTCTAAACCGCTTTGCTTTCTGCCTTGGCAATATCTCTACGAGCCCTCCTGTAACTTGTGGTGCTCCCTGAACATGGAGGAAGCATCAGGCTTGGGCTTTGTGGTACAGAGGGATGCTCCCATACACAGCAGAGATGGACTCTGCTACACCCTGTAGCTTTAACTGGCTTAGCTTAAGGATGGGAAACTTAAGGGTGAGCTTGGATATGGCCCATGACAGCTCAGGAGATCTGAGCTTTTCTCCAGTAAGCCCCTGGGACAGCACAGGGTGCATGGTTAGGCCTGTGATGGTGGAAGTTGGCTGGAGATCCAGAGGGTTAGATGTGAATTTGGGATTTTCTTTCTCTCCCTCCCCAGGTACCAAACTAACGACAAGACTTTCAAGGAGCTTGTCGGTTTCTGGATCAACAACCTGTCCATGCGAGTCCCAAACTCAGTGGTGCTTCCCGTGGGAACCCATGTGGACTGCTGCCGGCAGGAGGAGGTGGAGAAGAAGAGGCATGACATCATGGCCAAGATTGCAGCCATGCTAGCGGAGAGAAGAAGCATCCTCGCTCACTTCATCGACAACCTGGAGGGCAGCGACGAGCCTGAGTTTTACATGGACCAGTGGGAGAGGCTGAAGGAGATGGAGAGCTGCACGTTAACCGTAGGGCTGAGATTATCGTGGTTCCTTGCTCTCTGTGGTCATCCTGCTGTCTCTGGCAGCCCAGTGTGCTACTGGTGACGGGTGACCTGTTGCTAATGCATCAGGCTGCTACTGCAGCCACTCCCTGGGGCTGGGGTGGACGTGGTAACCCCTGGCTGTGACCTGCTGGGTCCTTGTCCCTGCTCAATGATGGGCATCTCCTCCTGCGGCTTGTAACAAGTGCCTGGGGAGGAGCGTGAGGGGGCATTTACCATCCCCAGGTGATTTTCTGAGAACTGCTGCAGAGCAAAGGTGTGAAGGAAGCACCCTGTGAAGCTGAGCCAGCAGTGTGTCCCATCCTTGGTGATCTCCTTGGCATTAGGTCCCTCCTTTACCTCGCAGGCTAAAAGACTCCTCTGGATGTGCTTTTGGCAGGTGTGTGCTTTCTCTCTTCCAGATCTTAAACTTAGTTGCTGTCAACTGCACGGATCACCGTGATATCAAAAAGCTCGAGGCCACTATTCTGGAGCATGTAAAGAATGAGGAGCTCTTCCCTGAGGTAATCAGAGTGCTGCCGCCCGTCTACAGGCAGGTGGAAGCTGCCATCGTAGATATCGCACAGAGCGAGGAGATGGCAGACCATGGTGAGTGGTCCATCACCCCCGCTGCACCTTCCTGGGAGGACCTGCTGTCCTTCTGCTGAGACAGGCTCTCCGGTGCTTGCTGCACCTTCTGGCCCCACTCGCGTGGTGGTGGGGTCGCTGCTGAAGACCTTGCAGTCTGGAGCATTAAATTGCTACTACCCAGCTCTGTCATTACGAGCATCTGCCCCCGAGGCAGGTGCCTCGGGAAAAGCATAGTAAAAGGCCGAGTGTGTCTTCACCAGGAGGCTCTGCCAACATCTACCAGCCTGTGGGTGGAGGTACCCTGAGCTGGCCACGTTGTCTGGTTTGTTTCTTTCCAGTAAAGTTGTTCTTTCTCCCCTTTGCCCTGTATAAGCAATTAAAGAATCTTGCAGGAAGGAGCTCCACAGCTTTAATGCTTCTGTGTGGTTTCCAAACCTATGGCCTGCTAACTTTATTTAATGGCTCCTACCCCTCCCTAGCCCCTTCTCTGTGTCTCCTGTGACTCAGCAGGACTAGCAGGCAGCCCCGGCTCCTCGCTTACATACCTAAAGCAGGTATGAACACCACCAGTGCCCGGTGTCATCTCTGGCTCCCCTGGCCACTGTAGGATTAGAGGATGAGGAGCAAATGCTTTTCTTTTGTGGAGATAAGCCAGGTTTTGTTGCCTGTCTCACTGCATGACTAAATGACAATCTATCTGAGGTTTAATTGGCAAGCTGAGGTTTTCTGGCTGGAAACAAACCTGCTCTCTCAAGCAAGGAAAAAAACCCAGTATTAGCCTCATTTTTCAGATCCTCTGTTGAGGTCGTGGCAGGCTGTTGGCACCACCGAGGCAAGGCAAGACCTTGCAGGGTGGCAGTGGGACAGCTGAGGACAGGCAAAGCATTTTGGGCCACAGCCACCAAGCATTGCGCTGGTCCCAGCTGCTTCCCCAGGGATGGCATGGGTGATGTTGGGTGCTGTTGGTGTTTGTTGGCTCTCTAAAGCATCTGTCTTGGAATGCTGGTGTCAGATGTGTGCTGAGCTCCCACGTCTCCCTCTAGGCATGATGGACCTCCAGTACCTGCTCAGCAAACTCTCCCAGTGCGAGCACTTGGCCAACCTGGGCAGAGAGCTTCTCCAGGACATCTTGCGGTACCTCCACCGCATCGGGCTTGTCGTGTGGTACGAGGAAATCAAGCACCTGGAAAGCACTGTTTTTCTCCAGCCTACCTTCCTAATAACTATGTTCAAGGTGAGCGTGGGGATCAGGACTGTCTTCTCGGCAGGGCCCAAGCTCTGCAGCTTTGCTAGGCTCCTCTCGTTGCTGCCTCTTCTCTCCTTCTCTTCCCACCCAGCTCCTTGTGAGGTACCGCCTAGTCCAGCAGCTCGAGAGCATCTCTGTGGACACGCTGATCGGGGAACGTGCCACCATCAGAGACAGGTCCAACTGGGTGTGGACCTTCAAGTCAAAGGCAATGCTGTGCCACCAAGCTGTGCGTGCCTTGGTGAAGCACCAGCTCTGTTCGGAAGGGATGCGGGACATCTTTGAGGAAATCATGGGACACAGGCCCCACAGAGGGAGAGGAAAGCTCTTCAGCCTCCTGGAGCACTTTGAGCTCTGCCTGGAGGTGAGGCATGCCAAAGCGCTCAACCCACAGGCCAGTGAGTTTGTGCCTGGGAAGCCATGGGAGACGACACAGGGCCAAGGCGAGTCCTGGTACTTGTTCCCAACCTATCTGAACCAGACCGAGGAGGTCTCTGAGGTGTGGGGAGGAGATCACCCAGAGGACCTCCACATCCGTGCCTACTTCTCACCCGAAATACCTGAGGGTTTCTTCCAGAGGTAAGCAGTGGTTTCCAGCCCTCAGTGAGGTTGCATGGTTTGGGGTTTGCTCGGCGCAGTGCCAATATGACTGTCAGCAAGCCCTTGGCTGTTGAGACTGTATCAGCTGAGGCATGAGGCCAGGACTCAGGAGACCAGGGCATCTTCTCAGCTCTGCCACAGATGTGTGGAGCCCTGGATGAACCATTTTGATGTTTGCTGCCTGGACGTGAGCAAGGACCACACTCCTTCTGGTTCACCTTTCATCTGGGGTGATTTTTTTGGCTAGTCTGTGCCCATCCAGGCAGTCAGAGGTTTCCCAGTCCCACCTGAGGATGGTCCAGTTTCTATGGGTGCTGGGACTGTTCCAGTTTCTGGAAGGCCTCCTGTCCTTGTGGGGTTCTTGACTTGTGTCCAGAGTTTTATCATCTCATGGCCAACTCTGGAAGCAGCTCTTGGCTTAAGAGATTGCACCTACTGCTTGAGCTTTCAGTAGGGCAGGGTCCTCATTGGGTGTCTGCCTCTGTTTCTGCTGAAATATTGCGTTCATATTTTCCAAGTCCACCTGATGCCACGCTTTCTCCCAGTGTTAGAGATAAGGGGGGAGGAGGGTGGTGAAAGCCATGGGCAATCTCCTTGCAGGTTCCTGGTGAAAGCTTGCTCCTTCTACTCCACACACTGGGTGGCCAAGGCGACCTGCCTGCTCATATGCAATGGCAAACCTCTGCTGATCAAAGAGAATAACCAGAGGGCCTACAGCTACTTGGAGCTCCGGTGCAGAA
This sequence comes from Theristicus caerulescens, assembly GCA_020745775.1. NCBI lineage: Eukaryota > Metazoa > Chordata > Aves > Pelecaniformes > Threskiornithidae > Theristicus > Theristicus caerulescens. The sequence continues at coordinate 20,640,066 of CM036564.1, read as the reverse complement.
AGCCAGCAGGAAGGACAGGTAAGGATCCTTGATCCTTATTTCATGACTTCCAACCACATGTCTCTCCTTAGCTCCCCCCGCCACCTCCACCCCTCTGGGCAGAGAATCCCAGAAGCCTCTGCCACATGTCCTAGCCTGGCTAGGGTCCACCAGCAGTTCAAATAAAGATATCCCCTTTCTCCACGCAACCTGGTCAGGATTCCTCTCAAGGTATCACATAGAAGTGGAAAGTCAAGTTTTCAGTCTTCTCATGGAGCAAATGGGTCATCCTTCCCCATAAGGTCCCAGCAGAGTACAGTCTCAGGCTGGGTCTCCAAGTGATAACCAAAAGGGCCGTCCAAGTCAGGGAGCTCTTCCAACATATCTTTAAACTCTCTTTGAAGACTGATGGGCCTGGGTTAACTTGAGAAACAGAGCTGGTCCATCCCTTCTGGCTGTGGTCTGGCGGCCTGGAAGCGATGCGTGCATCACCACAGCATCTCCTGGGCTGCTGCAGTTTGGTGGCTGTGAGTAAGCGAGATGATGTTCTCCTTTTGCCTGGAAGGTTTCCAGTTTGCCTGGGACTTCCTCATAGCAGTTGTGTTCATCGTCCAGAAGCTTGCTGAGGAGTGGCCAGGGCTGCATGTGTGTGTGAAGACCCCTTGCCGAACAGCTGGCTGTCCCGCGGAGCTCATCTGGCCGGACATGGATGGCACAAGCGCCATGTACGTATGAGCTGCATCCCTCCAAACTGAGGGCTGGAGCTGGGTGGTTGCTACTACAATGCTGGTGGGCCTGGTCAGCTCTAAAAGCCATGTGAAATTAGTTGTGAAACTTGCTGGGCACTATGTTGCCCTTCTCCTGACCTTAGCAGCCCGTGTCCCACGTGGCGTTAGCATTTACTTGTGTGGGAAATTTCAAGCATGGAAAGAAAGGTGAAAAAGTTGAGACTCTGGGACTCAGGCACATAGTCTCCACTCTGGCCAAGTGCCCACACGTCCCCTGTTTCATGATGAGCTGAAGGTGCTCAGGCACCTGGGAAGGCAGCAGCTGTCCCTCCGATGGTGGGACCTCAGGTCAGGGTGGAAAGAGGGAGCCTCTTCCATCGCCTTGGCATTGTCTTCCGTGGGAAGTGCTGAGGGCAGCTCCTGCTCCTTCTTCTCTGGGCTTTTTCCTCCGCAGGACAAAGGAAGATGTTAAAACCTGTGGGACGTGCGGGCACCGCTTTGGCGCAGAGCTGCTCCTGCCTAAAGGTGAGCTCAATGGTCATGGGTTTGTGCTGCAGCAGTGCTGGGGGGGAGGAGGGCTGAGGGTTTCACAGAGCTGAGGTGCTGATGGTGTCCCTCCATCCCCACAGTGCCCAAGCAGCTGGAGGAGCCCCCGGCACAGCCCTCTGCTCACTATTACGTGACAAGCTATGGGACTACCACCTTCGGGCCCAGCAGCATCCACGTCAACCGGCAGGTAAGGAGGCTGCCACCTCCCCTTGCCCAGGTTCCAACACTGATGGCCAGGCCCGTCCTCTCCCCTCACTCCTGAAATGAGGGGGTGCAGCTGCTTCCAGACTAGGGAGGGAACACCCCATCTTCAGGCAGTGCGCTGGTTACCATGCTCCTCCCTGAGATACCACCACCTCTGCGCCTCAGAGCAGAGCTCTGGGTGCTTCATGTTGTAGTTACTGCCTTATTTTTCCAGAACATCTCAAGTGAGTAACTCTGGGCCAGCGGGGAGGCACTTGCCGAAGGAAGAAGAATTATTTTTGTTTAGCCAAAGCCAAGCTGTCCTCAACATGCTCTGCTTGCAAGTCATGTTTGCAGCCTTAATGCACAGAACTAAGTGCATCAATAAATGCATCCCTTCATGCATGGGAAGTTACCTTATTTACACAAATATAAGGGGGAGAAGGTGCTGATGAGTGCTGCGGTACGAGCCCTCTGCCAGCAGGGGCTTTGCTGGGACAAGGCTGGCCATGTACCCCTGTGGTTTTGGGGGACTGGGGGGGGGGTGAAGATCTTGGACTGATGGCGGGGGCAGAAGTCCAGGCAACATCAGCAAGCAGGAAGAACCTTTCTGTACATATATATATTTAAACTTAGAAAACTTAAGAAAATAAATCTTTAAATGACCGTACTCCACAAAAATACACATTAGCAGCTGATGTGAGGGGAAAAGCAACGTGTCAGCTCCGGGACCAGCCGGTGAAGCTGTCCTTGGGGTGGGGGGAGCAGAGGAGGAAAGGTTCCCACCGTAGGCATCCCACCGTGGCGTTCCTGGGGGGATGCTGGTTGGCATGGCCCCTGATGCCCGATGGTCCCCTGCTGGCTGGTGCCTGTCCCGGGGGGCCACGGGGAGCAGGGTGGGTGGGGGGGTCAGTCTGTCTGCATGTTGCACTGCTCGATGAGCTCAAAGAGGCTGAAGGAGTCCGAGAGCTGCAGGCTGACGGTGCCGCTGTCAAGGGAGGAGGCTCCCTCCCGCAGCACCTGCTCGTACCAGTACTCGCAGAATTTGGGCACCAGCTGCGGCAGCAAACCACCAGGGTTAGAGGCAGCTGCCTGATGTGGCTCCAACGCCCTGCATAGCCTCATCCTCCTGCAGCGGAGGAAGGAGGTGTGCGGGGCACCCTGTATCTCCCACAGCCCCTGAAGGTCCCCATCCCTGGGCAGCTGCCTCCAACCCCATCCTGCCCAGCCCCAAGGGTCCCCTGACCAGGCAGCTGCCCCCTGTCTAGGGTGGCCCTCCCTGGACTCCTGACCCCCAAGGTTCCCCTCCCCAGGCGCCTGCCCCCCCCATAGTTCCCCTGCTCCCCAAGGGTTCCCCTCCCTGGGCACCCAGCCCCGTCCCCATCCCCAAGGCCCAAAGGGTCCTGCTCCTTGGGCACCCAGCCCCCCACCTCCCCTGGTCTCCAAGGGTCCCCCTCCCCTGTCACTCAGTTCCCCCGTCTCTCCCAGCCCCCAAGGTATCCCCGCCTTGGGCACCCAGATCCCCATCTGCCCTGGACCCTGAGGATCTCCCCTCCTCGGGCACCCAGACACCCATCTCCCCTGGACACCAAGGGGCCCCCTCCCCAGGCACCCAGACACCCATCTCCCCCAGCCCTTGAGGATCCCCCTCCTTGGGCGTGCAGACCCCCCATCTCCCCTGGACCCTGAGGGTCCCCCTCCCTGGGCAGCAGTGGGGCAGTGGTGGGTGTTGGCCCTTGCACCTTGACCAGGATGAGCTTGGACTCCTTGGGCTTGGCCTTGGAGAAGGACTGCCCGAAGCAGAGGTAGATGGTGAAGTCAGGGGACCGCTGCCTTTGGCCGTTGCGGAAGTCCCTCAGCTCTGCGAGGGGAGACAGGGCTCAGTTTTGGGGTGAGCCTGGGGGACACAGAGGGACTGGGAGGGTTCGGATGCTTGTGACATCCTGGAGCTGGCTCCCATGAGCCCCAAAACCTGGGGGGGGGGGGGAAAGAAACACACCCCTGCCCACCTGTACAAAACTTATTGAAGTCAAAGATGGAGGTTTCCTGGTTGCGGCAGAGCAGGTTGGGCGGGGGGTCCTCAACGCCCTCGAGCTGCTGGGACAGGGCCCAGAAGACCTTGCACTTCTTCAGGCGAGTGGCAAAGAGCTTGCTGGTGCGTTGCTCCAGCTGCAGCCCCGCGCTGCTCAGCAGCTCCTCGGTGAAACGCCGCTGCTTGCCATCGGCCAGCTCGGCAGGGCTGGGAAAGTGCACCAGGCGCCCGGGGCGCCCGGCCACATCCGGGTCCAAGGGCTGGTACGCCAGCAGGCACTGGCTGCCCCCCCACCTCCTCCTGGTGGAAGAGCTTCCCCCGGTAGTAGATGCTGACGTCCAGGATGGGGATGATGCCACCTGCACTGGGCAGTGATCAGCAGCCGTGTCCCCCGCCCCCAGCATTACTATTAATAATTACATATAATATTTATTATTAATAATTATTTATAGCTATTAATAAGTAATAACCCTCACCTGTGTTATCCTCTGGTGGCGGTGGTGGCGGCACAGGGCTGGCGGTGGGGGCGAAGAGCATCGCCTCCCCTGGGGACGGCACGGGGACCGTGACCTCCGGCGGGTGGCACGGCAGTGCCACGGGCCCTGCAGCGAGAGACGGCCAGCATCAGCATCGCGATTTGGGGTGCAGCAGGGTGGGGTTGCTTTGGCACAGGGTGCACGTGGCAGCACCCTGGCCTCTTCCCACCCCCGTTACGGTGTTCCCATGCCTGGGGCTGGATCCTGCCCCACAGCACCCACCTTGGTCTGCCAGCAGCACGGGGTCCAGGGGGCTGTAGGTGCCCAAGGGGGGCTGCTCCACCGTGGGCACCCATTGCTGAAATGCCGGTGGGGGGAGGCAGTTGTTTTGGCTGGGCTCTGGGTGAGGCTGGAGCAGGGTGTCCTGGTGGGGGGCATCCGCTGCAGAGAAATCACCGGTGGGAAGGGGCTGGGGTCACCCACCCATGGGGTCACCCACCCTGCACCTCGCGAGCAGGGCCGGTCTCACCTGCAGGCACCCAGGATGGTGTCGGGGAGCCAAGGTCACGGGGGGAGATATCGCAGTGCTGCAGCACCCACTGCAGCGCCTCCAGGTCCTCCAGCGTCGGGGACCGTGTGGGGTTGGTGCTGCCTGAGGTGGGGCACAGCAGATGGGAGGTCTCACAACCAGCCCCAGCTGAGCCTACCAGGGTGCCCCCCAAAAAATAATTGGGGGACCAGCACCTACCTGGGGGGATGATTTCTGGGGCCACATCTTGGGGGTTGAGCTCCAGCTGCGAAGGGAAGTGAGATGGGGTCTTACTGCTGTGGACAAGGGGCACCCAGCCTCCTCCTGGGCTGGGTTTCGGCTGGGTGCTGGTCTCCAGCTCGGGAGCGCCCCAAGGACATGGGGTGCAATGCCTGAGCAGTAGCAGTGGGACCCCCCCCCCCAGACCACTGTGCCCACACCGTTACCTGTGGCTGCTGGTGCAGCGACTGCTGATCCACCGCAGCGTCAGGGCTGCTGAAATTCCCCTCCTTGCCAGGCCAGAGGGCGGCTGGATGGACAGTGGCATGAGTGGGGCACCCCGAGATTGCCCGCCCCGCCCCCACCACAGCCCCCCACGGGGCCAGGCTCACCTGGGTCGATGGCGAAGACCTTGTGCGGGTCGTCACCGCACTTGGAGCGGTCCTCCAGCAGCACGAACATGCCGGTGCTCCTCAGGGCGCAGCGGAAGTTGGTCTTCCACTTGGCCGGGTCCTCGGGGCACCCCTCATAGCGCCCGCTCGCCTGCGCCCAGGCCTGGGGGTGCGGGGCAGGGAGCGTGGCGACCACGACCGAGGAGGCTTCGGGGACGCCTGGTCTCCCCCAGTCCCACATCCCTCCCACCCACCCTGAGGACCGCAAAGTTGCTGCTGGTCTTGCCCACCTCTGCCTTGAATGCCCGGAGCCCGCTGCTGGTCGCCCCCATCCCGCCTGCCCTGGCGACCTCGGGGTCGCTGCTGGTCGCCTCCGAGCCACCCCCCTGGCCGGCCCGGAGCTCACCACCGGCCGCCCCCGTCCACCCACCTTGAAGACCTCCAGGTCGCTGCTGGTGATGTCCTTCCTGGCGTTGTGCTTCCAGGGGACGCGGAAGGCGCTGCGGGCCGGGTCGGTCCAGCGCAGCCCGCGGTAGCTCCCGCTGCTGACGGCGCTCACCAGCCAGGGCCCGAACCGCAGCTTCTGGGCCTCCCTGCGGGCGCGGGGCCGTCACCGGCGGGGGCCGGGGCCACCTGGGGCCGGCGGCCCGGGGAGGGCCGGGGATTGGGGGGTGCCGGGTGCCGCTTACCCTTCGCTCTGCAGCGCTGCCATGGTGCCGCGGGTCCCCGCTGCTGCCGGGCCCGGGCGGCGGTAACCGGGGCTGGGGCCGGGCGCTTCCCGCCCCGGCCTTTTATCGGCCCCGCCGCCCGCTTCCTGGAAACCACGTGACCCCTCCGAAAGTGAAAGCGTCGCCGGCGGCCACCCCCGCGGCGGGGGGCGACTGACAGGCGGCGGGGGGCGACAGGCGGCGGGCCCCGCCGGGCCCCAGCGCTGCGCCGGGGGTGCTCCAGCCCCCCGGCCCGGGGGATGCTGGCTGCGGAGCCCTGCGCAACCCCCTCCCCCAGTTAACAATAATTAATAAAAATAACCCAGATTTAAGCCTTGCCCTGCACCGGCGCGGGACGCGGGCCTTGGTGGGCAACGGGCGGGATCAGGCCCCGAGCCGGGGGCTGAAGCGCCCGTGCCCCCGAGCCGGGGTCGCTCCCCGGGGGCTGTTGCGGCCCCAGAGGCGCTGGTGCGGGACGGCGGCACCCCGACGTTGAACAGCGCAGGTCTGCAGCGAGCAAGGGGCGGGCGGGCGGCAGGGACACCCCAAAACGCTGGGGCTCGGCCCGAAAGCAGCTGCACCCACCGCCGCCGGGGCTTTCCAGGGGTGCTGCACCAGCAGCACAGCCCAGGCGCACAGGGCTTGGCCTCGGGGCTGGAAACTCCCGTGGCTTGTTTATTTATTATATTTATTTTAACTCTCCTTCCTTCAGGCTGCCTTGGTTTCCAGCCTAAGGGCATGCTATAAAAAAATTTTAAAATAAAAGCAAAACCCAGGAGGGCAGCGGGCGCTGGCTGCGCTCCCCACCTCCAGGAACCAGTTTTCCCAGCTCTTCCTTTTCCAGTAAAGCCGGGGCGCTCCCGTGGGCCTGGCCCTGCTGCCGGCACCGCACCTGCTCCCGGCGTCCCAGGTTGAACATCGGCGGAGGCGGGCGTTGGGGCACCCAGCCGCCCTCGGCCACGGCAGCAGGGGGGCCGGGAGCCGCTGGCACAGGGCTTCTGCGCCTCGCCGCTGCTCAGCGGCATCTCGGCATTGCTCAGGACGCTAAATGGGCATCACGACCATCTCTGGCCCTGCTGTCCGGCCTGGCAGCACCACGGTTTTATGCGAAAAAAGAAGGGGAAAAAAAGGAGGAAAACCAACCCCAGGGCCGTGCACCAGCCTCACGTGTGTGTTTTGGGGCCAGCACCAGCCTTGCCCAGGGATGAACCCTGTGGGGGTCCCTGCCAGCCGTGCCAGGCCCCGAAAGCCAGGCGCGGAGCGGGTGGAGGTGGGAGCGGGGTCCCGGTGGCCGGTGCACAGCGGCAGTGCATCCCCCCACCCCAGAAAGGGGAAGCGGCGCCCGGACGGGGCTGCAGCTGGTTTCTAGTAACACAACTCCTGGGCACGGCCGCCCATGATAAGAAAATGGTCACCCTGTGCCTCGGACCATTGCAGTGCAGGTTATGTAGATTTTTGCACTAAATTAGAGGAAAATTAGCAAATAACCATGATTTGAGGCAGGTCACGTGCGGCCCAAGCGCTCACCCTCGTTGATCTTCCTTGAGCCCACTTGAGCTCTGCAGGGAGCGGTAAAACAAACCAAAAAACCAGAAGATTTGCAGTTTTACAAATGTATTACCCAAGGACTAGAGTGGTGGTCAACAGGACTGAAGCACAGGATTTTGGCCTCTTTCCCCCTATACTTCTTGCTTTCAAGGAAATTTCCCCTTCTTTCCAGGAACTTCTCCCTGCTGCTTAATGGGAACTCCTACATGGTTTTCCAGGACATTCCCCTTTGTTTTCCAGGAAATGTCTCCATCACTTTGCAGGAATTTCCACCATTGTTTTCTAGGAAATTTCCCTGTTGCTTTGCAAGATATTTCCCTCCCCCTTGCTTTCCAGGAAATTCCTCCCTTGCCTCCTGGGAAATTTCCTTGTTACTTTCTAGAGTCCTCCGTTGCTTTCTAGGAATTTTCTCTCTGCTTTACAGGACTTCTATTGCTTTCTAGGAAATTTATTTCCCCATGACTGTTGCTCCCTGCAAAACAAGAAATTATTTCTCAAGAAATTTCACTCTTCCTGTCTAGGAAACTTTCCCTTTTGCTTTCTGGGAAATTTCCCCTCTAGAAAATATCACTGCTACTTTCTTAGGAAATGTCACTTCTGCTTTTCAGGAATTTCCCTGGTATTTGAGGAAATTTCCTCTTTGCTTTCTAGGAATTTTCCTCCTTTCATTTCTAGGCTATCCCCCTTACGGCCTTCTAGGAAGTTCCCCCATTGCTTTCTACAAGTTTCCACAACATTTCCCCCTTTGCTTTTGAGGAATTTGCCCTAGTGCTCTCTAGGAAATTCCTCCATTGCCTTGCAGTAAATTTCCCCTTTGTTTTCCAGGATATTTTACTGTAGCTTTCTAGGATGGTTTCCCTTTGCCTTCCAGGAATTCCCCTATTGATTTCCAGGAAGTTTCCCTTTTGCTTTGTAGGAATTTTCCCCCAGGGCTTCAGTAAATTTCCTCATTGCATTCCAGGAAATTTCACCAGCCAAACCTAACTCACCTGCCTGAACCCATGAGAGGGGCATAGGGCACCTCCACCAAAACATATTTAAGGGCAGTAAACACCACAAAACCCAAACAAACTGGAGTCACAAGAGCCATGGTCAGGGCAGGAGCAAGGGACAAGGGTGACATGGGACAAGGTACGACTGAAAAGGGCCTGGGGTCGGTGGAGGACCCTATGCCAGAGGGAGCAGGTAGGACGCAAAGGGAGTTGACCCCATGGTGGCTGTTGTCCCCTGCCCCGGGGACGAGTGGCACCTGCAGGGAGGCGTGCACAGGTGTGTTTCTCTCAGTGTATTTATTTACTTTTATTCCTCAATACTGCAATCAATGCTTAGAGGTTTCTGTTAATTGGTGATTAAGTTGATGGGAATTCTCCCATTTTAAACTCTTATTTTTTTGGCCAAGGCACCCTGCCTGGCGGGGTGGGGGCTCTGGCGGGGCCACAGTCACTACCCCCTGCCACCTTCCGATGCCCTCCTGACTCAGGAACATGTCCTGCAGCTAAAAATCAGGTCACCAGCATGGTGGAAGAAGAGCTGGAGATTTGGGAAGAGTCAGTTTTACAAAGAGGTTTTTAAAAGCATCCAAAAGGGCAAGGAGAGCTTTCCCTGAACCTCAGCCCTTCACTGCACCAAATTTTCCTCCAAATGTAACCCCACCATGCAAACACGCACCCCACTCACCCCCCTGCAGCCGCAAGTCACCCAGCTTTAGGGGGCAATCCTTGCAGGCAGAAGGGCAAACTTATCGGCAAGGTTTCTTTCGGGGACCCTCCTTGTAAATCACAAAGCAGCAAGGAACGGGGCACCTTAAAAAAAAAAAAAAAAAAAGAAACACTTTCTCTTTTAATCCACCCAAGGGAAATCCAGAGCAAGAGCAGCATCACAGCACTACACACAGCACAGACATCTATCATCGTCTTTGCACAGATTCCTTCCCAGATACACAGAGAAGTCATTAAGAAAAAAAGAAAAATAAAGGAAGTTATTCACATATGCAAAGTGACAAGTAACAAATCAGCCACAGAACAACTTTTTCAAAGAGAAAAAGAATGCATCGAGGAAGAAGGCCCTCAACATACAGGTTTTGCAAAAACCTAACCCAAGAACGTTGAAACAGAGGTGGTTTTCTTTTAAACATTAAAAAGGGATTTTTTTTTTTTTAATTAATTTAAATATACATTGAAACACAAACACCAAGCAAGTGCCTGGAGAACAAAGCAAAAAGAAGGAGGAATGAAAAGTTAATTCAACCAGTTTAATTTAAACACCAAAGTCAGGTGGATTGCACCAAATGGAATAAATAACGGAGAAGATCACGCTGGGTTGGTAGATCTCACACTTAAGATCATTTAAACTAGAATTAATTACACAGCCCAAGAGAGTACTGAGCAAGAAAGTCCTCTGACAAGTGATGTTAGCTGGGGCAGTGTCCCTTTGACAGAGCGGGCTGTAGGGGCGGATTTGCCCCCTGCCACCCAACAACGATCACCACCCCAGAAGCGAGCGGGATGATGAGTTTTCGTGATCTAGAGGACTTGACCCCGTAATCACATACATGCAAACAGCTCCTCGCTCGGAGCGCGGGGGCCCTCCACCTCTTCCACGCCAGCTGACTCCAAACACGCCCAAGTCAAACATCAAAGCACAACTAGACCTTGTGTTTTCACCTGCAAGGTGAGCACACAGGCGCGGGGTTTCTAGTGCGGCTCCCCGAGGTTGGGCACCACAGAAGCGGAGCAGGCACCTCCTTTCACGCACCTGGGGCCAAGCTGGGAAAAAAAAATATCAGCTAATCTACACCGGCAGCCACTGCTTTATCACCCCAGGGGTGGGCAGCCTGAAGGAATGTAAGTGGTTTCTTGTTGTTTGGTTTTCCCTCCCTACAACCCCTGCATTAAAAAACAAAACAAAAACAAAACCACCCCCAGAAAAAAACCCGAACAAAAATAACTTGATCCCGAGTTCCTCTCCCTCCCCTGCCTGTAGCCAAGCAGTGAAGCACCTTCAGACATTTGTGTGATCCCACAGACGTGTCCCCTACAGAGCAGACATCTCATCTCTGCACCTCACCCAGATGTGCCTGTGACACCTAGTTAGGAGGGACATCCCTTTGGTTTAAAACAAAAATAATTACAAAATCGATAGTAACGACCCCCTTTCCCTTCCTCTGATCTCAAAGAAGTCCATCTAAGTCCAACTCGGTTTTGAGAAAGGGAGAAGGGGGGGTGTGAAGGTTTCTAGGCCAAGGAACTTGCCAGATCAAGCATCCCCCCCCGCCATACCTCTGGCAGCGATGAGATGAGCCCCCTTTGTGTAGTGCCCGCTCTAGACCCAGGGCCAGCAGAGCCGAGGAGGGGCTGAGGAGACACAGCTGCCTCTCCAGCTCCTCCTCAGATAGCTGGCAACTCCAGGAAGAAAGAGAGGGACTGGGGTGAAAGAGGGTTCAGGTTATTTCTTTCCCATCTCTCTTCCTCCCCAAGGCTGGGAGGAGACTTCTGGGTCTGCAAGCCCAGTCTGTGCTTACCAGTGTCCTTAAGAATGACAATTTAAAAACAAAAAAAAAAGGAAAGAAAAAAATATGCATAATTAGGTATTGTCCGTGGAAGGAGCGGGAGGGGACAGGTTCCAGACTGAGACAAAAAAGGGACTCTCCCTCCCCGCGTTTGCTTGTCTGGAGACCATGTTCCCTCGGTGTCCCCGCGCGAACCCTTTGTGCTGTTGCTCTGACACCAATCGACACGGATGACGAACACGGGGATGAATTCAGTGCAGCAGAGGGCGGGAGGGCACACACAGGTGCGCCAGGCCTAGGCCCGGTGCTTGGGGAGCATGTCCAGCAGGAACTCCGCAATGCCAATGAAGTAGACAACTTGTGCGATGCCAAAGAGAGGAGCGATGACCAGGGCTCGGCAGTACGCCCCTTTCAGGAAGGCCATGGGTCCTTCCTTCTGCCAGATCTTCCTGCGGAGAGACAGCACAGACAGATAAGTGTCCATCCCACCCCTCCACCATGCCAGGAGACCCTCTGGCCATGCCCTGGCTTTCTGCCTCCCTCCAGAGACTGCTGTCGCCTGGCACTGCCTCCACAGCAGATCATCCACCATCCTCCATGTGCTCTGCGAATGGCCATGCAGGAGCATGCCCCATCCCTACATCTGGCCAGGAGCAGGAGCATCTGCCTGGATTTGGATGTACAGCTAAGACAACCCCATGCTTGCACCCAAGAGGTCCCCCTGTTCAAAAGTTGGGGTCAACGCCACCCTTAGTATGGGGGACAGCCAGATGTCTCTCGCGAGAGTCTGGCTACAACAGCAATACAGAAGCAGAGCGCTTGTGTTTTCAAACTCCCTTCATATTTTGAAGCAGCCAGACCACAGTTTAGCAAAGGGTCAGAGGAGAGTGCGGCTGGGCCAGAGCCCAGCCAGCCAGCACTCCTGCAGCCACTGTTCCGAGGGGTCCCAGGAGGGATACGAAACTTAATGCTGTAGGATTTTCAGACAACAGGGTCTTGGGAGAGACCACCACAGCATTGCTTCCCTTTGCAGAAATAAAATCTCAGTGTTATGACTTTTGGGGTTTTGACAGAAGCATTTAAATATAAATGCTGTATTTACCTTGCCCAAAATAGGTTCTCTTTTATATACCTATATATATGAACAGTATATATCTGGTCATATATCTATATATCTATCCATACAGATAGACAGATAAAAGAAGAGGTTCAGAGGGAACCTGAAACATAGAAGCTGCTGGTTGGCTCTAGAAGCTGTACAGACTGCCTGGCAGCACCAGAGGCCATACATCTGATGTGGTGGCCTGCTTCACAAGGAGTCTTACTTGGTACAGTCCAGGATTCCTGAGTAGGTGTCCTCATTCACTCCTCTCTGCAAGGACTGCAGCCGTGTTTTGATCACTGGGGAGAAAGAGAGAAGAGAGACAGTGGTGAGAACTGAGAATGTAGCATGCTCTTCAGCAGGCAAGAGCCACCCTGAGAGCGATGTCTTTGAAACACAGTCAAAATGAGATCACCAAGAACACAGACCATTTTCATATATTTATCAGCAAAACAGGGGAAAACAAACCCATTCCTTTACAAACGGATAAAAGAAAAACACAGCCACCCAAAAACCAACCCACTCCCCTCACTGTGACCAAGGTTTCCAAGGCTGACAAGCTTTAAACACTTCCAGATTCAGATATCTTTCTGCAAAGTGGGAACTGATTTTCAAATACTCAGCTCCTTCTGGAAGAAGTATCTAAAATACACAATGCTGCTCTTACATTTCTTCCCACCTTGGAGCATGTGTGATGTTGGGGAGAGAGGATTTATTTCTGGTGTTTTTCACAGCAGAGAAACCAAGGTGATATTTAACGCAGATGCTGTGGAGCAGGAGAAAAGGCCACAAATCTGAGGCTCCCTCTGGTTGTCTATGACTATGCATGTAAATGGTCTGCATACTATCACTCCACATGGAAACATGCCTTTTCAGGGGCATGTTCACAGCCATTCCTGTGAAGGATGACTGAAATGAATGACACCCTCTTCCTGACGTACCTAGCGAGTACTGCAGACCTCTGTGTAAGCTGTGGCCAAAGGTATAGCTCAGCTGAAGGAAACATCATCTGAGCTGGAGGCAGCTCAGACAACAGAGCTCCTCTCCTGTCCCTCCCTGTGTGCTCGTGCTGTGAAGAGGCTGGCACAGTCACCCTCCTCCTCACCTAGCCCACTCGTAGGCCTCTGTCACTTGGCACCAGGCCACCAGCACAGGCTACTTGGGACTCACCATCGCAAGGGTTGACAGCCACCGCAGCCGTGCTGCCAGCCACACAGCCGGAGAGGAAGGACACGTAGAATGGAGCCTTGACATTGGGGTCCTTCTGGCCTAGCTTGTTCAGGTTTGCAAACAGCGGGAAGTAAACGATAGAGAACGGGACATCCCTGCAGTGGGGAGGGAGGAAGGGGAAGAAAGAAGAACAAGGATGAGCAAAGTCAGAGCGAGACACCAACAAACAGAGCATCAAAGAAAGGGCTGCAAGCATCACGCATTGGCAGCACAGCCACGAGGGCAACGCAGATGTCCCAGCTCTGCAATTGCAACGCAGACAGGAGTTGAAACTCAGCAGGGCAAAACTGATTGCACAAAGGACAACAGGCCCATGGGAGGCATGCAGCCCTGCAGAGTCAATGGCCTCCCCCTGATTTTTCAACACTCAAACCGAAGACCCCAGCACATTCAGAGGTCAATCATTTTGTCTGCTTTTGTTAATTACAAGAGGTTCGTATCCTGCCCCCCATCCCACTGGGCGTTGCTTTAGCTCTGCCTTTGTTAAAGCTAGAGTCACTCTATGAAAGCCCAGGTAAAGAGAGTCAGAGAGGGCACCGGTCCTTGCATCCAACAGCTCCATGGGCCAGAAGCCATTTCACACTCTGGAGACTGAGGCTGACAGTTCTGCTTTGCTAACTCCCAAGGACTTCTCTACAGCATTAAAATATGGACCATGTGGGAGACAAAAAAAACTTTCCACAGAAAGCAGCAGAATTAAATCTTCCAGGAATAAAAGGCAGACTTCCCTGACCTTCACCTCTTTCATGCACAAAACCTGTGCATGGAAACCAAACCAAATCAAACCCACACCCCCTGAAGCAAACACCTCATTTGCAGGCTCATCCTCTGGATTGCTGGTGCTTTACGTTCATGACTGGGGATACTGGTGCCCTGAGTGCGAGCCCACACCATCCTACCTTAGCAGCGTGGCTCCCAGGCCCTTGTAGAGTCCTGCGATGCCTTTGCTCCGCAGCAGCTCCCTCGTTATCTGTATTGCTGTGGTGCGTGTTTCCACCGCTGGCTCCGCTGCCCCCGCCACAGCAGAAGAGGAGAGCTGGGCCTGCGCTGCCATCAGCTTCTTCTGCGCCGCTGGAGAGGAGCAGAGAGCGCACTGGTTTGGAAGATGCTCAACAGCAGTCTCTTGCTGCCCAGTGCCATGGGACAAGGAGGAAGAGGCAGATCTCCAGGTGCACCAAAACATGCAGACTAAGGCCACCCAGGTGCCCTGCAAGCTTTTGCTCCCTGTCTGCCCATCTCCCTCAGCCTCAGCCAGCCCAGCTTGCCCCAGTCTCAGAGCTGGCTGCTGCCACACCACAACGCTGTCTGCTGCACTCTCCTACCAACTGGTTTTACCTAAGCAGGAGCAGCCCGTCATGCACAACCTCCGTGGTGCAGAGAAAAGGAGCTGCCATGAGCAGGTAGGTGATGGTACCTGCTTCCAGCTACGTCCCCAAGCTCCTGGTAGGACAAACGGAAGATATTAATGAACAAGGGAGGTTCAACACTTCTGTTCTTTGCTTCCTTCCCTTGAAAGCAATCATTAACCTGGGGAGTTTCTCAGCTGCACTAGGTATGCCACATTTATACAACCAGCCTTTTCAAACCGATGCATTTCTGCTCTTTGGCCAGAAGATGGAGAGCACATCAACCCATAGGCAATCCTCTGGCTGCCACCAGCACACCACAGGTCTCTTGCCACACAGAGAACAGGCTGTTCACAGCAGCAAAAACCTCTTCTGAACCCTCAAACCATGGCTTAATTCCTTCAAACATTTTAAAATAATACACACAAAGAGGATAAGGTCTGCATTAAAAACAGTGAAGACAGGAAAGACAAAGTAAATCTGTGATTATTCAGGAACGCCACATCACAGGAGAGATTAAAGGACAAACTGGCCCATTTTCCAGGAAGGGCCACAAATGTGGTATCTAATGTTATCATGCGGGGCTCCTGGGGAAGGAGCCCATACCCTAGGCTGATCTCTGGAAGAGATTAAGGCGATAGTAAACAGCTCTTTTGCCCAGATCCTCTGTGCCAGACTCCGGTCTCTGTTCTCACCAGAAACACCCCACAGTGTTTCAACCAAAAGGCTCTCACTCCCTCCTGCCTCTGCCTGCCAGCTCCTGCCCACAGCCCCAAGAGCCTGACCCCAAACCTCTTCCAAATCCAGCACGCCAGGAGAATTTTATTTACTGTTTCAGCTGAGACAATTGCTGCTTTTGTCAGGAGGGAAAAAAAAGAGCGAGTAAGAAGGGAGACAAATCATTTGGAAAGGACACTCCCCTTGGGAAGCTGTTAGGGAGGTACTACAGGGTGGCTACAGAAGAGAGAGAACAGACACCGGAAAACAGGGAGATGGAGGAAGCACCACAGGAAGAGCACTGGAGGATGCTAATCCCTTCTTGGGCACACGGTAACTAACAAGTTTTAATCACTCACAAACTGACCGCCCACTCATCTCTCCTGTCTCTCCCCATCCACCACCAGCATTTGCTATTTCACTTCCCAAGCCTATCGCTTTGAGCAAAAAACCATCACCTTTTGTAACTGCAAGGGCCTCTGCAAAGCCAGGTGAGCAAAAGGTGGGGGGAAATGAGCTGGGAAGAGGAGGAGAAACTTCTACAACCTGAGATATCTCTGACTTGGGAGACCAGGAGGAAAGAAAAGGGTTTTCTCTGTTTATTCCCTCCCCCTCTACCTTGACAGCCCAGTCCCAGCCCTTTCCCCCCTGCCTGCTCAGTGCACAGGGAAGATAAGCCCACATACCAATTCGCCCCGCATCCTGCAGCTGGATTTTGAGCATCTCCATGGGAGTGGTGACAATCACCTGACAGGTACCCGCGCCACAGCCCGCCAGCATCTCCCTCAGCAGTGTCAGCTTTTTCCTGCCCGAAGAAAAGAGAGAAAGAGTCAGTCAGAGGAGGTGGCCTGCAGTAACACCAGGACAGCTGGGTGCAGGTGCTCAGGACACACCTCTGACCCTGGGAGAGGTAGCCTGGGGGACATGGGAACCTGCTAGGCTCAACAGTTCAGCATAGCCCAGGCTTGACATCTCTGCCGGCATCACCTGATCTGGAGGAAAAGACCCATTTTGGCCCCAGAAACAGAACATTCAGGAAAAGCCACAAGCTCAGCCAGAACAGGCCCAGACGGGAGCACACAACCCCCTCCATCCCCAGGCAGATTGCTACAGCTCTCTTCCAGCCCGGCATTGCCCCCGGTCAGGGCACAGCCTTCAGAAAGGGCATCGCTTCAGAGGGCAGCAGAGGACCTGAGCATTAAGGGGGATAAGTAGCTTTCCTTCTGCCAGCCTAGTCCTTTAGACACCATCGACATCCCCAGAAACAAACAAACAGAGACCACAGGGCAAGGAGCAAGGGGGGCACATTTGAGTAGCTGCTTTGGAGTTCTATGACAAAAGCAAAATAAATAAACACGAGAGTCAGGGAGGCAGTTCCCCTGTGGTTAGGAGCTTCGTCACCTCACCAGCCTTTCCAAACCTGAAAAAGTAGCCTTTGCACTAAACTGGTCCTGCCTGAGGGACAAGGGATGGGATGGACACCCAGCACTGCAGCTTTGTGCCTCCTCTGCACTGGAGAGCAGGGATTATCAGCAACATGTTCTTGCCTAACAAAATGCAGCATTTCATAGCTCCCTCCATCCCAAAGCTATGTAACAGTCCAGCTAAGACTGAAAAGAGGAACTCGGGATGCAAATGCTCAGAAAGCCTCAATTTTCAGAACCTGATGAGTTTTTGCCCTGTAAAAAATCTCACCCCTTGGCACCAGAAAACACTGACTTAATTAAAAAAAAAGTGCCTCTGATCTGCTCTTTTCTAAAAGGGGGGAGGGAAGCATATATAAGTCACACAGCCAGAGGGAAACAGCCTCTTCTTTTCTCCATTTTAAATGCAAGTACTACTTTTACTCCCCACAGCCCTGCTCCTGCAGCAATACCTCATCTTAACCTAATCAAGGCGAGTCCCCACACTATGGCAAAAGCAGTCCCACAATGATACGCCCTATTCCCTTGCAAAACCAAGCCATGCTCCCTTACCGGGGGGTTCATATGCGTGCGCACACACACACAGCACAGCTGTGGCACTGTGGGCCAGCAAAGAAGTTTCAATGCCGACCCTATAGGAAAGAGAGGGTAGATGCGCCATAATCCTGCTGGCCCACCATGTCAGCTGTGACAATTTCTCCACCTCTCATCTTCTCAAGGGAGGGTATTGGAGCAGGGGATTAGAGGCACAGAGCCACATTGGAGATTACGAGCAACTAAATATAGAGCTCTCTGGTGAGGCTGAAGGGACGACCATCTCACTCCCCTTTCCAAATTCCTCCATAGATGAGAAGCTGCAAAACAAAGTCCCTCCTGCAGAGTTACCCACACAGGCGCTGAAGTGTGCACAGCAAGCTTTCCTGGAGGGTTGTAGGTATCAGGTGTGCAAATCCAGAGGTCCCCCCAGCACTGACACCTAGAGGTGGCCAACTTGTGCCTCTCGGGTGGCCTGAAGCACACCGCCAGTCTCTGCATGGCTCAATACAGTCAGCAGCAAGGCTGTACAACCTCTAGCCCAGCTCTTGGAGGAAGCAAACTACCCAAAGGAGCTGGCTGCCAGTCCCCCCTCTACAGCACAGCAGAGCATCTCGCACTTTAGCAAGAGCCCCGGAGCATCCCTGGAGTACACGTCCCCTGGCTTTCATCCAGCGTGACCGCTTTGATACCCAGTTCAAAAGATCAGGAAGATTTGCCCTATGTGTTCATCTGTGGACCATTATCCCAGCCAACAAAAGCCAGCCTGCCTTTACTGAACTCTATGGAGCTATGCCAGCGTGAGCCAGTGAAGGAGTTATGTGCATGGGTGTATTTTAGAGATGTCAAACAGGTACATCAAAAGCATCTAGAACAAGGGCTTTCAGCTTTTGGTTTGCATATCCTGGGAACTGGGAGGAGGCCAAGAAAAAATAGCCTAAAATAAGCAAATCTTTTGTCAAGAGGTTTAAAATTTACCATACAGGGGTCAAACTTCCCTTGCAAAACCTCACCAGTCTGCACATAAAAGGAGTTTGAAAACAGTTCATCTCTAGATGACAAAGGGGTTTAAATATTTAAGGCACCACAGGCCTTATCCTCAGTGGTTTTAAAACTGGCACATCTCAACTGCCTTCAAAAGCTTCAATACCAGCAAGGATCTGGTCCTACAAATGCAGAAACCATCTTTTATCACAGCAAGAGGTTCTTAAATGTAACATATACACAATAGCCCCAAATTCCGCACTGGCAGAATTAGTTGTTCCACTTTTCTAACTGACATGCAATTAATTAGTGACAAATCAACAATGTCAAACCAGAAGGGGAGAAGATTCATGCTCGATCTAAATTAGAGTTTCAAACTAGAGCTGAAAAATAAGAAAGTAAAAAAGCAGGAACTAGAGGTTTATGGAGGGCTTTTCAAGAGCAACGCACCAGTCCAAAGTTAGGGTTTCTGAAAGCAGTGGTATATTGATGTCGCATGGGAGCAGAGTAGGATTTTTTTCAAGTTTCTGAAAAATCTTGACTGTGTAGGAGTTGACTGTGCTTGGGGAGGGACCCAAACCCAACATAAGGATGGCAAGATTTCCAAAGGCAGGAAATCTTTGACCTCAGGAAACATCCATACGAAGCCATATGTTTCTATTTGCTACCCAAGAGGTTACTGTCCCCAGCTTGGGCATCGCCTTCCTCACTCATAAAATAACCTCTGCCTCTGGTCTGTCAACCCAACAGATTGTAGAAAGCTCCCCAAGAGTTTCAAACCAGAGAGTGCTGCTTTCAAACAATTTAAATAGTGGGTCTTTCATATGGATTAGGGGACCAACACAGAGGAGTTGTCCTTCAAAGGGAGGGCAACCTGTCTGCCACTGCCACATGGGGATGTGCACACAAATTGCCAGTCAGTCCCTTCAACCGAACCCCTGATCTTCCAAGAGAGAACAACAAGCTATTGCAACCGCACTTCAGAAAAGCTGGAGCTGTGATGCTGGGAAATGTAAACAGGAGAAAGTTCCCATTACAAGCTCCTTCCCACTCCTAGTGCCAGCTCAAAAATGCCTCAGACAAGCAAAACAAAGCACTGATGTGGGACAGGTCCCCCCTAATAACTGCTCAACGTAACGCCACCAGATTAAATGTCGCTCTGGCAGACATTACTCCAGGTATGGTAAAACCTACCTCTGGCCGCAGCGTTTTGTGTTTGGACTAAGTCAAGAGGAAGGTGACTCTGTCCCTGCACTGATTACGTCAGGTTTGCCCTGGCGGGAGACCCCAGGTGTTTTGTTCCAATACAAATGTCTGTGAAGGGAACAACAAGCAGGGCAACACATCTAGGCACGTTGAGCACGGACACAACCCATGTTTTGTCCCAAGACATGCACTTGGAATGGAGACAAGGGCAATGCTCCTCTCACAGGTGTATTCTGTGATTGAACAGCCCACCTCCAGCTCCCTCTATTAACAGCTGAAAGTGCATTTACTTTCTGGCTGATCTTTGATGTCTACAGCTTCAACCCACTCTAATTCCCTGAGCCTCTGTGTGCTAAATAAAAGAGCTCCTCCCCAAATAGCTATCCCTGAATAGGCACAGTGAGATTATCAGCTCTTAACTGATTCTTTCTCTAGAGGAAGGGCTGGATTCCCCCATCTACAATCCCAGTGTGTTGGATGAGGGTTATCTGCATTAAAGAAGTGTCTGGACGTCCAGTGGCTAACTACAGGAGAGGCTGCCTTGGCCCACAAGGGTTCCTGTCCAGAGAAAGACCAAAGCGCAGTGTGTGCAAGGTGACACAGCAGCTCGGCAGCAGGACTAGCAGCAGCGTCCCTCCTTCCTAAATTAAGAGCCTCACTTTACAGCCTGTCCATGAGCATTTTACAGCTCAGGATCAACCAGGCCATGCAATGGCTACTTATACAGATGCCACAGAAGAGATGGTCCCAGTATTTTAGGAGAGCCTGAAAAAGGAGCAGATGAAGGAAGGAGTGCTGAGGAGACATATCAGCTGGGAAGGCAACGCAGAGCAAGCTCCAGAGTCTCCCCCTCTGCATGGGAGAGAACAAAAAGTGCCTTGCTTGTCTCAGGATTACAGTTGGTTGTTTATCTTCTCTGAGCAAAGCTACAAGGCAGGGGGAAGCAGAAAGGAAGAAAATTTGCTGGCATCAGCAAAGCCACAATTAACGCAATCGTGCTGGTCTTCCTAGGAATCTGAGCTGCTAAGTCAGCAGATTGCCAGCCTTTGCTCCAGAACAGCAAACAAAATGAAGGTCAAGATTAAAGAGGACAGGAGAGGTAAAGGAATAACATACCTTGGAGAAGAGCAGCAGGAAACTCATCCAGGGACACTGGAGAGTTTTTACGAGCAAGAAATCGCTTTTATAAGAAGCCATGAGACACTTTTTACCACAGCCAAGGCAGAGTATTTCACCAAGAACCTGAAAACTGAACAACAAAACCTGGCAAACACATGCCAAACACAACAGCTGTCTGGCACTCAACACTTCAGAGATAAACATGAAACCCTGTAGGACACTTTAAAGGGACTGGTTTTTATGAAGTGCTTAACACCCAAATTCAAAGAGGACATAAAAAGTTGTAGGCAATACTTACATCTATCAAAGAGGCCTCACACACTGAGCTCCCCAAAATCAACAATGTACTTTAAATGCATGCTGGTGTGCTACTGATTTAAATTCTTTCTTAGATTCATACCCAAGCGCTTCACTTAGCCCTAGTGACTCCTCTTCTTGCATCCTCTGCTCTGGACAATGAAACTGCTGGCATTTTAACAGCAGCTGTGAGATTATGGGTCTCTCAACACATCCAGCTTCAGAAATCCAGAGTAAAAAAAAAAAATCTCATTTTCAGCAGCCTGAAGGTTGGAAGTGTCCCCTCTCTCTCACGTCCTGCCTTCCTCAGCTGTGTGGTCCAGCCAGCACAGAGCACCACAGGAACAAGGACCTGTCTGAAGACTCTTCTATGGGTCACCTCTTCTCCTGGGAACTGCAGAGGCCCTCAGGCCAAAATCATCACAGGACAACGCTTGACCCTTATTGCCTTTCTCAGTCAGGGTCATGGGGTGCCTCTTTCAGGTTTTTCAGTATCTTTGTTTTCCTCCTTTCCTCCATGGCATAGCAAGGGTGTTCCCAGCACACACAACTCACCCTGTCCTCCCTTGCTCCTAAATGACCAGGACAGCTTGGGAAGACCAACACAGTTTTGTTTCCTCATGAAACAAGAGACTGTAGCAGTAGGCTGTCATACCAGTCTTGACACCAAAACAGAAAAAGGTAAAGAAGCAGAAGTCAAGTCCCCTAACCTGTGAGCACACATCCTTCCTGCACAAAAAGGAGGGGAAAAGCATTTTACAGGCAGGAGTGCCCCCCCCGAGCTGGTCCCACAGTGGAGAGGGCTGCAGGAATAGACATCTCTGGAGTCAGGGAGATGGGTGCACCAACAAGGGCACGGGGTCCCACATGAGGTCCTGCTGTCCCAGTACTCTACCTCCAGCAGCATCCAAGAGCACAGTCAGGGAAAAGGGAGTCTAGCACAAACCTGCAGTGATACATCCCCAAAATACTCTTCCAGCAATTTGCAGCCAGGAGCTTCCTACACCACAGTTGTTGTTTTCAGTCTGGCCTTTCAAAAACAGGCTTTATGCCACTTTTTTTCCTAGCAGTTTAAAAGCAAGTTCGTTTCAACACTAAGTTTTTGAAAGGATAATAAAAAAAAAATTAACGCACACTAAAAGTTGTTGTGTAACTTGAGACTATTTTGGGTCGCACTGGATTTGCCACACTCTCTCTGGTCCACGCATGCTGCTTCTACTTGCACGTGGAGGACACACTCAGCATATTTTAATCAGCAAATACTGACAGAACATGCACGTTTTATCAAACAAGGCTATCCAATTCATGCAACACATTTCAAGCAAGACAAGCGCTAGAAGCTTAGCAACAAAGGCGTTGAATGTCAAACAGGTCTAGAAGGCTTTTGCAGCTCTGAGTCAGAAAAGCACCAGAGCATCCTTTGGGATGCTGGTCTAGGAGCATGGCATACCGTGAATGTACAGCAGATAGTCTGGCTTGTGCAAAAGGGACTTTGGTGGAGCTAAACCAAGATCTTGGTGGCTCACCATGAAAAAAAAACAGCCCCCAGCCTTACACTGAGCCTAACTCCCTCAGCTGCACTTTACACCATATAACACTTTGACTGTTGCAATTACATATCCAGAAATGAAACCACATTGACATGCCAGGCAGCTTGAATCTTCACCTTTCTAACGCCGGACTATTTTGTTGTTCATACCTAGGCTTTAACTACATTTGTGAAATAGGTGGCCAGCCTTGCGATGTGCTAGCAGGTATGTACCCTGTTTTGCCCTGGGTAGGAGGAGAGGTGTTTGGATTCCAGCACTGCTAATCCTGCCCTGTCTTACAAAGACAGCTGGGGAGGAGGGGACAGAAGCATCTCAAGGGAGAAACCTGCAGACCGCAAACAGCTTGGAAAGAGGGAGCAAGGCAAACCCTTGGGGGACACACAGCTTTGTGACTCAATGAAATGGCCCCTCGCCATCACTCCTATTTGTTACGTGTGCTACACATGCGAAAAGATCCCGTGAACTGCCAAAGGCAAGGTAGCATGCAGCGACTGCAGCATGGCCAGGCACAACTCCTCTGGCAGGTCACGTACTCCATCCCCAGGCCTGGGATTTCCCTAGCATGGAGGAAAAGGATGCCACAATAAGCAGCTGCAGTTTCTAAGGACCCTTATCCTCCCTGGTAATGTCATGGCCTTTTCCATCACCCCCTGCTCCTCATGCACTAAGCAAGGTTACAGCATGCAACAGACCTTCCAGCTAGATCCTAGGTTCATAGCCTATACCAGCCACAGCCAACCTGAAAGGCATTTTCTTTCCCATCACATCTTGGAGTGACATTTCTAGTTAGAAACACCTTAAACCATCTATCACAGCAGTATCAAGGCTCTGCCTCTCTGTCCAGCTCACGATGACTATCCTCACAAGCAGAGCTGACCAGATTTCATTCATCCAAGCCCCCCATGGTGGCTGAATGAGATGAGTGACCCACATGCTGCCTAGCTCTTGTCACCTAACTGTGGCCAAACCTTTATTTTCTCTAAAGGAGTTAAAAATGCTTTGTTTTGAGACACAAAGGCTCCCCACTACCTGAGTGGTATCACGCTCCTGCTCCAGGTCACTGTGGTGCCAGTCCCATCAGTGCATATGTTTTAGGATAACAGGGTGTCTTACTCTTGGCAAAACTCTCTAGCTCTTTTATTCTGAATCAAGCACAGCACATCATCCATGTCATATGTGGATCAGCCAGGAACCCAGAAGTCAAACTGGAAGAGGTCTGGGTGAAGACCTCAGCTGCTTGTGGAAACAGCTGCATCCCACTTACCCAAACACGTGCTCAAAGCCTGCCTCAGCACTGAGAGGCAGACACACACATTTGTCCTGCAAGCAAGTCTTTACCTCTCATGGTGCAGGACATCTACTGACATGTTTTAATGGCTGAAACATCACAGCAGTGACTGCTCACACAGAACGCCAAATATGTTGCAACACTGGTCTGATTCCTTCCTTGGGTCACTCTCTCAGTGGTGGTACAAGGTGCGGCAGCTTAGCACCCTTTCGTCTTCCCTGTACAACCTACTAACACCACCACTTTGTAGGAGGTGGCAAAGAGCTAGCTGTGCTCCTGTCTGCTGCAGTATGCCAGGGCCTGCCATGTTGTCTGCTGCAAGGATCAGACCCACCACTTGGTAGAAGCGAGGAGCAATGAGGACATCATTACCTCCCACTGTCTGAGCAGAGCACAGAAGAGACACTATTTGAAGAAAGAGAAAAATCACGAACAGCTGCAAGCCGATGAGTCACACAGACGTATGTTAGCTGCTACTTTAAAAGACTCCAGCACAAAAAAAACCTAGGTACATGAAAAAACTAGATCATCAACCTGTGTCAGTCCACAACCTCCACTGAAGTTGTTGAGCCACTGAGCTGCAGCAGCCAAGACTGACGTGGTATGTTATGGGAAGTTGTTAAACCAAGTGATCGTGGCAGAGCTTTCCATTTTCAGTGAGGCTCCACTCCATCACTGCTGATGGAAGTCAGGATCATATCCCAAGCAGGCTGTTTTCTAAATACTGTCACTGAGGCCTGGAGACAGTGCCCTTCACTGGCTGTATCTGGAGAGAGGTCTTAGTCTGAAGGGAGGCACAAGTGTCCTCCAAATTGCAAGGGAAATATCCTGGTGAAAACAGCATTAAATATTCAGGGTCCAGCCCCTCTCAACTGCTCAGCTAGCATCTTTCACTCACATTTAATTCACATGAACCAACCCCCACTTGCAAGCTAAGCAGATAATTTTATTCCTTCAGCATTTATTTGCAGGTTAGCTGCTGGGCAATGCTGCAAGTGCCCTTTGTCAATTCAGACTCACCACCTGTCTAAAACTATTTTCAAACTACAAAAGAGGGATGCTAAGTTTGGGGTCTACAGAACTTGACTTGGCATCTGTTCAAGCCAGAAAGAGCATAACAGCATCCAATAGGATGCTGAGGACAAGGGTCCTCCCAGCAGCTCTTTGAGCAATGATCAGTGTCATTGGGTTCCTCTCAAATATTTTGCCTATAAATTCTGGATCTGCTAACCTTGGCTTAGATCTGGGACTATTTTTAGAAGCTTGAATAAAAAGCAGTCATCCAGTGGAGAGCTTTTCACTTCCCATTTTAGACATTACATCCTTAGCCCGAATGTAATCACTAGGTGAGCTGTTCAAGGTCAGCTCATATTTCAGTCATCACATCACCCCACTCCACCTTTGCCCTGATGTCTCACCAGACTTGTCCCAAGAGCTGGTGTCTTAAGTTGAATGTGAAAGGTCTGCGCCCCCTACTCACCCGTCTTTGGAGAGGTGATGCCGGAAGAAGTCATTGGCTGCCAGTTTGATAGCCTTTTCTGGTGTCACTAGAGTCAGGTTCACTGCAGCCCCTGGGCAAGGAAAAGAAGAAAAGGCCATTGGAGAATGAGACTAAAGGAACCATTAACATTAATTCTGATCCTTCAGAATTGTCTTCTAACTCCTGCTCAAAACCAAGGACTGATGAAGGAGAGCTCCCAATGCACTGAAGGGGTTTAGAAACATGAAACACCACTGGAAATTAATAGGATTTCTGCCTCCCAGCACCTTGGGTTTTTGAAAACATCTGCTGATGTGTTTCTACTCCATTGCAATATGTTTTTTTGTAATTTCTTTAGCTTCACTACTACCTCCCACCATGCATACATGCATCCTCTTCTCTCATCGAAGGATGCACTCTAATGAATCCAGAAAGATGCAGATCAGACCTTCAAGAAAGGAGTACAAGCTGGATTAATAACCAGTCCCAGCTCCTTTGCAAATATTTTGCGATGCACTCCTTTGCAGATATTTTTGCAATGCACTCCTTTGCAAATATTTTGCAATGCTGAGAAGCAAAAGCTCCCCGCCTCACCTTCTTGCTAGTGTCCCCACCCCACCACCACCAAAACCAGAGCAGCTTGCTTACCAGGCAGCCCAGAAAAGGCAGAGCCATTGGAAGACCTGGAGACTGGTTGAAGTCATCTGCACAGAAGCCAGCCAGCTCTAGACCAACCCTTGGAGTTAAGTGGCTTCCCTTGTATATCTCCACTGGGTGTCACCCTCAGAGCAGCCACTGTTGAAATGGCTTTTTGTCCACCACAAGCTGCAGCGTGCAGAAATTCCCCTTTGAGCACGGTGGCAAGGCTTGCTGGGGGACCTGGGGTGTAAACAAGCCTTGGCTCCCCCACCACCTGCTGGAGTGCCCTTTTGTCAGAAGCAACAAGCAGCAAATCCCTGTATTGTGCCTGCCACAATGAAAAGTCTGTGTGGCCTGGCTGGCTGCTGTGGGCCATGGACACCAGCATTAGTGCAACACAGCGGCTGGGAGGCAGCTTTCGAGCTGCCCTAGGGGAAATGAGGTGAGGCCAGTCCCTTCTGAGCACACTGGGTTTTACACCATTATATTAATGCTCCAGAATATTCTCCTCCCTTTAAATCTTATGGCTCAAAAAGTCCTCCAGCAGATGACCACAAGCTCTCCCTGCCTGCACTGAAGCATACTGAGCTCCAAGCCCTCTGGAAGAGCTTTGCTTGAGACTTGCTAATGGCCTATGAACACCTTTGCAAGGACAAACACAAATGCTACAGTATACCTTTTGCATTTATGCTTGCTGTAGAGATTTAAACAACTTGCCCCAAAGCTCCATTTGCCAAAGAGAAGTAGACAGAGAAGCCTGCACTCCCACTAGGCTCCGAAGACCTGGCAGGGTTCATTTTCAGGAGGTTTGAACACAAGTTGACAGGAGCTATAAGGGCTCACAACACCTAAGAAAGGCAACTCAATCCTCCATTCCTCAGGATGGACTCCCCTCCCTACATAAATTATTAAAGAACTCCTAAATTAGACATGGAATGACATAGGTTTAGGGGGACTTTCCTCAGATTAGGAAGTAAAGTCGCAACTGGGGCTTCTGGGACCAGTACAACTGGGACCAAGACACGGGAATCCTTGGCTCCACATCCTCTGCTCAGCAGACACATCTCCATCATGTGGGAAATCACAGCAAGAAAACAGATAGCCTTTGCTGGGCAGGCCTGAGCAGACCAACACATTCTCCCCTCTTCCAACTGCCATGTTCAGATTTTGCAGAAAATACAGAGTAATGCTGCCTTGTAGCAAGCTAAGCCAATGCATTCATTCCACACTGGCCATGACATCCAACAAATGCCATCATCTTCTACAGGAGCCAAATTAACTACCTAGGGAGCAGGGCAGCCCTCTCACACTCCTGGGTTTTTGCAAACTTTTAAGTGTACCAATGATTGTGCTGCTTCAGTTTGATGTGCTTCCTACACATCATGTCCACCCGCCATGGCTCTTGCATGTGATGAGAAGCCACACAGACATGACCCTCATGCTCTACCTCCACCTTTTAATGTCAATCATATCAGGATCTACAAAGCAAATCCACACAGCCTGATTTTTAAGTGGATGTGGCTACCCACAAAGTGTTTCCTCTAATGCCAAGTTGAAGACAACTTCAACCCTACTCCTAATGGCTAAAAAGTAAACTACCTGTACATTACTGACATGCACCATGAATAACATTTCCTTGGAAAAACAAGGCGAGAAAGAAAAAAGAATAAACCTGCTACTGTAATACCAGTGCAAAGGGTTCATTGAAAGAAAGAAAATAAACTCCGAACCATAAAGCAAGAAAGGTAAGCGAGAAGCAGACTTCCACATGCTGACCTCCTCCAGGAACCAAGAGGCTTTCACAGCAATTTCTCCTTCAATTGCAAATAAAGCAGAGGGTAAAAACACACAATATACAGAGAAAAGTTAATGAACCTGGGTTTTCTCCTACATCTTTGATATTTTCAGTAAAGCTGCTTAACAGAGAGTGGATAATCCCTGTCCTCAATAATCCATAACAGCTTCAATTCACTGGAGGAGGAGAAATTAAATACTTCAGCTGCTGGCTGTATACTTTCCACGGCATCTTCTACCTTTTTTACCCAATCTCATAGCTCTTCAATTCTAGCTATGCCAATGACTATTTCCTTAATTAAAGCTAACCTTGGCCTATATGCTACATGTACCAGAAGCAATGACGGACAAACAGAATGCAAAAATAAATTGCAATCATTAAAAAATAAAAAGTATTTTGAAAAGAAGTACGGAAGCACTACAAAGAACGAAATCAAGTAGAGGCAAAACCAGTTGTTCACCAACTGAACTTGTAAGTGCCCTCTTCTCACTGAGCCTGGGGTTTGTTATTAAAACACATTTCTCACAGAAGCCCTTACATACCACCAGCAACCTACATAACAGGGGTATTGAGTCATCCCCAGTGCGGCACTGGTGCATGTGGGAGGTATTATTAGCAGAGGCCAGGGAAGGCTGACACACTACTGTAGCTAAGCTGCAGCTAACCTCCGAATGTCATCATCAGCAAAGGACATTTCCCCAGCCTGGTCTAGGCCTTTGGCTCCCGCCAGCTAGGCTAAACGGCTGGTCTGCAAATAGCAGTGGGACTTTCCAGGATACGTGCTGGGATCTATAGGTGGCTTCTGGATGGACTGTAGCAGGGAGGAGAGAGAGCACCTCTCCAAGGTCCCCTTCCACTGGCGTTCACATGGTCCACGAGCCCACAGGCAGCATGGATTCATTCCCTTGGCATCACGTGTGAAGGAAGCACACTGTCATCCCTTGAGCACAGACAGAGCTAGACAGCACCACTCAGCTTTGAGGCATTGCTGCTACCTAGATGTCACAGAACAAACATAAGAGATGATTTGCAGAAAAGCATGCTACAAGCTCAAGCCTCTCTCCTGTCTGCACTGAGGAGCTTTGATTCACACGTGAAGGAGACCTGAAGTCTCACAGTGGGAATGGCTGCGCCCAAGCAGACCCTTTCTGTCTTCTGACAGAAGCCGAGCGTCCTGCAGGGACGACTGACGCACTTGTGACTCCTCCATGGGGCACAGCAGCTGCCACTTTAGCACATTAACATATAATCCTCCCAATTTCAGCTTAAAGGCTGAAAATAAGAGCTTGTGAGTCATACAGCAACTTCTGCTGGAGAACTGGGACAGATGGAGGGAGCAGGAACCAATCCCACCATCTGATTTCCATCTTCTCCTGTCTGCAAGGCTGAGCCATCTCTTTACCTTCTTCCCAGAAAAGTACTCACATTCTTCACGAATCTTGGATGTATTTTACCCGCTCATCCTCTTCCTGAGAGGGAGGGCAGGGCTGCTAATGTCAGCTCACAGAACTGAGGCACAGAGACCAGGATTGCTGTACTTGGAGGACTCACCTTTGCACCCTGGCCATGCTGAAATATCTATGAATTTCTGGAAGGAGCTGGAGCTATTCACAAAAGCCCTCTCCAAATCCAGCTCCCCATTTAATAGTGAGAGGTGACAAGTAAATTCAAGGCACTATATGCTCCCTGAACAGAGGGGATACAAAGATAGTGGGACATGGACCAAGCTGACCAGGCTCGTTATGGCTGGGAAAAGCAAGAGCTATGCAAAACCCTCTGCACCCTTTGAGATTTCTGCTTGGGAGTGAAAAGTGGCCTGGAGATGCACATCCCCTCCACTGCCCTACGCCTTACAGGGCTGAGCTGTCTCTCCCAAAAGCCCTGATGGGTCCTACAGTCTCCCCTGTAAGTTTCCAGGAACAGCTTCTTCCTTGTGCTCCCCAGCAAGCAGCCTGCCACTGCATACTTACAGCCAAAGTTAATGCAGGCTCCGTTCCTGGCTAGGAACACAGAAGCAGCCAGCTTCTGGGAAAAATCAAGGGGGAACGCGTCACTGCTAGTACTGAAGATGGAGCTTGCCAGGGTTCCTCGGGGTTATTTGTCTTGTTGCCCAGTCCCAGGAAAGCTGGCGCGAAGCAGCCAATCCATCCCCGGCATCCACCCCACTCCCCCGAAACGCCCACCAGCAAGTTGGGCAAGAGACGCTGCCTCAACAGCCAGTGCCTGCTCCCAGGATGGCTGGCCGTGGCGTCTGTGTTTCCTTAGGAGCTATGGAAGAAGTGGCAAGAGACGCTACTGCTGCCAACAGCAAGGCGCCAGCATCTCCGGACTCCCGCTTGAAAAAACCAAGAGCAAGGACTCACTTAATCAAAGCAGTACTTTAATCAGGCTTTATCAGCGAGTGAGTGCCACAAAGAATGCTATCTGAACAGCTCAGAGATAAAAACTGCATATTCAGGCAATTGAATACCAGTATATAAAATCAACCAGAGTTCAGTGTCAACTAAGCCAGCTGGACTGTGCTGAAAGCCAATAAGGTATTCCACATTTTCCTCTGCTACGAGTAAAGTCAGAATTTGGCTTGCTGTTCCTCTCTCCTCAAAATCTTTAAAAAATTTCAAGGATTTTGTGTTTAAACCAGAAAAGGCATGTCAACTGAGGAACTCACTGCTGCAACAGACAGCCTAAGCCAAGGAGCCAGAAGATTTCTAGCAGGTTAGCACACGACAACCAAACAGCTGAAGCTCCACCATGAGCCAAGCTCTGATTTTCTTACCACCCCAAGGGAGATTTGTTCTGAGGACAGGTTATTTTTAGTTTGGTTTTTTTTTTTTTTTTTAAATTGCAGCTTGTCTTAATACTTGAACAAAGCACTTGGGCGTGCTTGAGAAACAGATAGTTTTGGAGACAAGCTACCAACTTAGATGGGACAGCAGGCCTGACCACGTTGGTGGCGGGCATTGACATAAATTCAATCAACAACCAGAAAGTAAGACACTTCAAGAAGTTTGCTACTGCCCCTCTGACAAAAGTTACCGTGCCCAAGCTGGGAAACACACACATACAATCCTGAAACAAAGTCCAGCAGCTTCACTTAAACTGCTAGTAAAGATGAACTTCAGTAAATGGTAAGGTTTAACACCAAAATGGCCACGGGGAGGACTCAAGCCCTCAATGGTGGAGAGCTGAGCAGACACCTGGCGTGGAGGAGTTTATTTTCAGAAACAGCTGCACCTTTCAACATCTTAGGATATTGCTAGGTTATTGCTTTATACACCAGACAATATGGGCTTTTCCTCCCACTTATGCACCAGTGCTTCCAACGCAAAAACTGCGCCGTGCCTGACTCAGCTTTACTTACCTCTGTACATGCCAAAGTAGCCTTCCGACCGAATTGTTTTAATGAGGCAGTCAGACCTGCAAACAAAACAGAGCGAGATAAACCACAGGAGCTCAAAGGTGGGTGAGAGCAGAGAAAAACAAAGCAAATCTCTTGGAGTGGTTTTCATTTACGATCTGTCAGCAAAACCCTGAGCTGAGAAGGGAACCGCATCAGCTGCTGAATGCAC
This sequence comes from Theristicus caerulescens, assembly GCA_020745775.1. Taxonomy (NCBI): domain Eukaryota; kingdom Metazoa; phylum Chordata; class Aves; order Pelecaniformes; family Threskiornithidae; genus Theristicus; species Theristicus caerulescens. The sequence goes on along the minus strand of CM036564.1, from coordinate 20,608,936 downwards.
CATTGTTCAGGCCTGAGTCTGATTTCAGCCCCTAATTCACAGGGGCTTTGAAACCCCTGGCTCACCCTGCACGCACTGCCTGCTTTCTAGAAACACAAAAGGGAAAAATGTCACTGCAAGGGCTGTTTATCCAGGGTCCCCTGTGGCAAACATGCATGAGATGCTCTAACAAGCAGATCCCCATGCACATGTTTTTAAATCCAGCTCTGGAAGGGAAATAAGGGGGTCCAAAACACTCAGTGCTGACTTGCTTGACTTACTCCATGAAATTCGACAGAAGGCACACAAACACTAGATGACCTGAACATTCAGTCATCTGTGACCTCCCAGGCAGATTAAAGCAGTTACTTTTAACACATCGGGTCCCACAGCAGGCAGCGAGCACTCAGGCTCTCGCCCTGGGGAGAGCGTGACAGGGTGCCGCGGAGGTCCGCTCCAAGGGGAAAACTGTCACCTTCTTTGTTTCAGCTACATTAACTGCAAATGGGAAGACTGTGCAGAATGCCAGAATGGCTCAAAGCCTTTCGAAGGCACAGACACACACCTAACAAATCCAGAGGCACAGTTCAGGAAGGCAGCGCAGATCCCCTGGCAGTTTCCCTCTCTGGACCATGGCTGTATGAAGCCCGGGTGCTTGCTGAAGGTTGCTTTGGAGTCTTTGGGAAGGGACAGTACTTGCTGTGGCCATAGGGGAAGGGAGAGGTGCACATGCATGCATGCGTACATAATTAAGGAACAAAAAGCTCTTTAAAATAGTAATCATGGAAGTGTAGCTGATGAAAACAAGAATACATTTCTAAGAGATCTGGCAACACAAGGAGTAAACTTCATCTCCACCCTGTAGTAGTGCTGAGGTGGGAGAGAAAGAAATACCGAGTTCCCTCGAGGGCTTTATGGCCCTACTTGGGTCAAGACTGTTTTAGGGTACCCTGTGTTATGTGTGAAGAGCCCATCCTGCATTGCTGCCAGTCATGGCAATGAGTTTCCCCTCTCTGCTGGGACTCCCCACATCCTCTGGGACCCTGTCTTTCACACACCCCACCCCAGCTCCTGCAGCTTGCACACACCCATCTCGTTCTTGGGAGCAGCCCCCCAACACATTTGCAAGCCCCAGAAATCTCAGAGCACCTTTCTCCTATCCCCTCCATCAAGCTCTTCCACTGCAATGCTGGAGGCAAGGCATTTTCCCCGAGCCAGCGGTGCTGCTTTGAACAAGCCATGGCAGAGAGGGGAGCGGGAAGAGCTGCTCCCCACCATGCTCATGCAGCCCTGCTGCCTCACCCTAAGGCTTGCACATCACTCCCAGCCTCTCGAGCTGCAGCAGAGCAAGACAGAGCCAAGGCGATGCCCAGCTCCTTTCTCTCCCTGGAAAAAGGCAGCCAACAGCCAACTAAAATTATACATAACCTACCTGGGGCAGCGCAGCCCAAAAGCCCAGCTCTCTCCAGCCCTCAGGGCTGCTCCAAAGTGTCTTTGGCTCTTTCAAGGGAAAGGCTCCCCTGATGCCAAAGGTCTCTCGAGCTGAGCAGAAGGAAGGCATGCTGTCTTAAAGCAAGACAGCCAAAATTTTAAGTGAACTTGCTGCCTTCCTAGATGTTCAGCAGACACCTTTGAGATCTGGTATTGATGGGCATACACTATTTCCTGGAAAACAAGTCCCTGTAACTGGGGAGCTCAGACAAGCCCTCCCAAATCCCTAGCTAACATAAGGGTGTTTCTGAAGACATGCTCCATGCATGGTAACAGCATCCTCTTAGTGCCTTTCGCTTGCTTGCTTAGGCAGGACACAGAATGGCCTGATGTTATCTAGAGGATATGTTATCCCCGTTACTTCCTTGTCCCTGCTGGCCCCTCGGCCCCCAAAAGTATCTTTCACTTATCCCCACCAGCCCAAGCTCACTTTCCCTACAGCTGATGCCAATGCCAGAGGAATACCTCCAGCATTACTCATTCACATCCAGCAGCTCAAACATACAGGGTGAATCCTGTGTATTCCTTAGCGGCACCTCATCCCACAACAACTCATGGCTACGGAGCAGATCTGTACTCAACTGCTGGAGGTTAAAAGCCTCCAGAGATGAGGCATCCTGGCACGCGCTCCCAAGAGGAGCCTACAAATCCTCCATCCTGCCTGAACTCCTGTTGCTGTCGCCTATCAGGTCAGGAGGAGAAGCGATCCTCAGGGAGGAAAAGCAATCTGCAGCAGTGGCAGCAGGACAGAACAAAAAGGAGAGGCACGGCAAGATGGGAGGCCATGTCCTGCCAGCATGCCTGGGCACACAAACAATGCAGGGAATGGAGAGCACTGTAACTGTCAAGGCACCAGTCTGCCATGGCATGCCAGAGCCTACAACCTAAGCTCATGCATAATCACATGTCGTCAGCTAGAGCAAGGAGGCCCAGAGACTAAAACCATCAACATACAGAGCATTTCCTTCCTATTCCCACTCTGCTTCAAATTCTCCTGGGCAGGAAAGAGGAAGATATTGGCGTGGAGGAGCAGGTAACACTACTTCTGAACAAAGTGGCAGGAGGACAGGACACACATCATCAGTCCCAGCCCCTTTGGAAAACTAAGGCCTGACTCTGCTTCCTAGGATAAAGCATCTTGTGCTGAGTGTGGTGCACATTCCCGCAGCAGATACACAGGCCTAAGCATCCCACACAAATCCCAGGTGAACTTGGTGGGCTGGATGTATTCATGCTTTTCCTACAGCTTGTAACACTTGATTTTTTTGGACATAGGACTGCTGGTGTAACTATAGCATGTATCAACCTGTGATCCTTCAAATAGTCTGCATGCAGTGCTCTAGACTGGGAATGGGTGACTGCTTCCTCTTTTTAAAACCAACACAGCACAAGGAAGAGATAGTAACCTCCAATATGAGAGTCATGGAAACAGAAGAGAGGCAAAAATTCCCTCATGCACCTGATTGTGGCCCAGCAGAGAACCAAACGTGGCTCCTTGTGTTTTGGTCCTGAGTCCTGACAGCGGCGAACACGCTGCTCCCAAGCAAGGGATGCAAACAGATGTGCGCTTTGCAGAGATCTCGCTCACTGGGCTCAGCAGCCTGAACGGCTGCTTTATCTGCTCTAGCACAGTTTGGTTCAAGATTGTCCCCTGGCTCTCCTGGGGGCAGCCCAATTCCTAGAAATGCTGAACTCACCTGAAAGAGGTAACAAAGCAGAAGAACTCCCCGCCAAAAGCCCCAGGGGATGCTGCCTGTGCAGGCGGTACTCACATGCTGGTGTACATCCGCTGGCCATTCTGCTGGTTCTGCAGGCGAGTTTTTGCCAGGTCAATGGGAAATACACAGGTGACCCCAATCAGCCCAGCTATCCCTCCATTGATCAGCTTGGCAGGTAAACTGTAAGGGGACGAGATGCAGAGAAACAGATGTCTTAACACTGAGAAAACATCAGGGGAGGGAAAGAGGAAAGAATGGAGCTCTTTTGCATGACCAGAGTTAACACATCGCTGTGCAACAAGGCTGTCCCCCACCCAGCACAAAGGGAGCTCTGCCTCAAGGCAAAGCTTGGCCCTTGCAGTACATACATGGGAGGAGGGGAAAGCAGCACATAGCATCAGGACAAACCAAGGATGAGTGGAGTGGAGCCAAACAGCTAAGCCACACACCCCTAAGAGCAAGGAAAAACCCAAGGGTTTCTGTTGTCCCTAGAGGAGAAAAGACAGAGTACTGGACTGTCTACCACGTGGACAGACTTCAGTTAGGGCCTGATGGCATCCAAGCCAGCAGGTCTACTGGCAAATGCTTTTCAGCACTGCAATCAGATACGCATCTAACGAGAGGTTCGTGACACGTCAGCTGCTACCATCATGTGGGAACGAGCCCAGGAGAAGCACCCAGCTGGCAGCCGAGGAGCAGACGGCTGCAGCTCCAGGAAATTGTTTCCAGACCCACAGCCCGGGGCGAGGGGAACACACACAAACCAATAGCCTGGCGAAACCACTGGACTGGCAGCCTGCACAGCCACAGATGCAGAGACGTGAGCTCATACCTCTCAGGGAAATCTAAACCTGGCTGGCTGCACGTGCTTCCAAAACGCTGGGCTTTTTCCACTCGCCTTTGTGTTCCCACAGGGAATTCTTGCAAGTGGCACCGAGTGAAAGCCAGATCAGCTAAACACAGGTTCCCAGCAAATTCAATTATGAAAAATGTACAGCACTTACATGCTCGATAAACCACTACACACAGAGACAAAGGAAGCTGTTTGAGTCAGCTCCCTCCAATAAAGCACAGGATATGGCTCCCTGAACACAGGATGTGTCGGATATTAAATTGATAGCTGACAGCAGTCCTAGATTACAGCCAGACGAGCCAGTGAGGCTGAGTCCTCCCACAGGGGGAACAGGCACACTGCCTTTCATGACGGTGACATGATGCTCTGGATGAGGGCACAGACTGCATTACCCACTTGATGCAGCAGCAGTGAGGCTGGCCATGGCATGGTGGGGTAAGGCTCTGCAGACACATTCCGCCCCAGCGGCATTGCAGAGTGCTCTGCATCGAAGGGCAATTGCAGAGAGGATCAATAAGTGGCCATGCTGAAAGAGCTGCCTCTCAGCTCCAGGCTCGAGGGAAAGGCAGGATATGGAGGCTCAGGGTTTCAACTTGAGGTCTCCCTAGGGGAAGCAGGCAAAAGAGGCATGGGAAAAAAAAATAGAAGTCTTTGCCCACAAGTGCTAAGCATGACCTTGACACTCCAGGAAACTCCTTTCAGCCTCCGCTCTCCTGCGGCCAGAGCTCCTTCCTCCTCAACACCCGCACCGATACAACACACACACACAGCCCCAGGGCTGGCACAGCTGGAAGAAGAGGTGCCAAAAACAGGCAGACAGACCTGAGCTCAGCTCACACCCCAAACAAGACAGTGCTGACTAAGATTAAATCAAGCACAGCACGTTAGGAAGGCAGGCCCAGATCAGTGCATGAGCTCAGCACAGGGCCAGACTGCAAGATCTCACCAGCTCGAGATTCTGTTGCCTCAGGGATCTTTGCACCACAGCCTGAGAAGTTTGCCTGCAAACTCCTACACTCAACTTGTTCTCAGGACATGGGAAAAATTTCAAACAGTAAGCTTCACATCATGGCTCTCTCCTTAATTAACCCACAGTCACACTGAAAGAGGAGGTTAGACCAGATAAAAGCATGTCAAGATGGAGGCACCACTGGGAAGGAGGGTGTTTCAAGACAGGATCACATCAGCCTCCCCACCCCAAATTCAGCTCTGAAGTCACTGCTGGCAGGTCACAGCCTGCAAGGCACAACCAGTGCCCCCCTTTCCAGCCTCAGCACTGTCATCGCTTCTCTAAGTGTCCCTGAAACACCCGGGGCAGGCAGACATTTGCCTCCCTCAACGTGTTCCAACAGTGAAATCACCACAGGGCTTATATCAGGTGGGAGTGAGACACAGACACATGGCAAACATCTTGCCTGCTGGCACCATAAGTGCAAAAGATTCCCCAATTTCGGCACAGGCCTCGGCAATAAAGGAGAATAGTCTGATGTGCCTGGGCAAGCCAAAAATTTGGGCAATGTGGGCTGCAGAGAGCCTCTCACTCTCTGGGTGAGAAACCCTTGCTCAACACCCCCATCGCACCTGAATCCAACATCCAGGTTCCCCCATGCGACCTGCAGAGGGATATTAGTACAGATGGACTATGCGGCAGTATCTGGCAAGACGCCGAGATCAAGTTCCACATGCACTGCTGTAGAAATGCAATGCCCTTGATCTCACCTTGCAGCAAACCCCTGCTGTGGATTTTAATCTTTTGGTTTCAATCTTGTTTTGCTAAGGGATGACACATATATGCTACAAGGGAAGAAGGGTTCGGTAGATGCTCCAAGCTTAAACAGATCTCCTTGGCTTGGCTGTCTGTGACTGCTGCAGACTTGTGGTTGCATAGATGGGGAAGATGACCTAAGCAGGAGAGGTGAGGGATTTGGGGCACAGAGAAGAACTTGAGACAGAGGGCATTGCACCCTGAATCAAACACTTTATCCCCTTGTGACTAAGTCATCCCACTTTTCACCTCAGTGCTCTCTGCTCCCCCATGGGATGAGAAACGACTGTGCCTGGTCTCTCCATCCTATTTAGCTTCTGCACAGCTACTGCCTCTCACTACCTAGGTGTGCAGGGCTTAGTGAAATGGGGACAACGCAGGCTAGCATACAAATAAAGCCATTTGCTTAGTTTAACACGAGAAGGGATAGAAAGGCATCCTAGTTCTCCTAGTGCTCCTCCTCAGCCCTTTTAACTAGTCCCTGTAGCCAGCAAGCTCCTGTTCACACTGCCAAGAGCACATCGGAAGGGCTGGGGGAGATCTTGGAGGATGCATCTCTCCTTCCTTCAAAATACCAAGCTTCAAGTGGCCACAGACATCTGGTCCTTCTGCTCTGCTGAGGCTATCAGGGACATACACTCATCAGGCTCCATGGAGGTGAATCTCAGCGTGTCCTTCATGGGTGTAAGAGAAGAGTGCCAAGTGCTCTCCAAATTGGGTAACTGATGACAGTCAAATTTAGGCACATAAACACTCCACAATGCTGTCTTGTTATTAGCACAGCTCAGGACTGTTTTCATTTGCAGAAGGCAGGCACACAGGAAGATATTCTAATCATGGCAAATGCTAAGAAGGGGCAGCCCTCTTGCCTATAGCATTCAGGCATTGCCAAGTCCTGGCCCTCTGTCACCAGGTTTCATCCACCCACTGACCCTCTTGTCCTGAGCTGGTAACCTGGAAAAGTAGATGTTAGAAGAGGACCACAAAAAACCCACAGGAATCCCACAGCACGTAGGAGTCATTTATCTGGGGCAACTTCACAAGCAGCAGAAAGTTAAACCCATGTGCAGGACTGTGCAGATCCACCTGACACAGCTCTTAGGAAGCTGAGGGTACAACTGCATCTTTCCAGAAAACGCATCCCAATTCATTTCCAGGGAGGACTCAAATCCAGCCTTTGCATATGCCAGGATCAACGAACGCTCTCAAGTTCCTACTGTGCACTTAAGTGTCACTAATTATTGTTGGTACTTCATGTTCCTGCAATCACTCAAGCATTGACTGGCTTTAGGAGACGGGCACAAGGCTGCATCTACGTGGACTTTGTAATTACAAGCACTGCATCCTCAGCTGGTCAAGGAGCTGGCTTTGCTCCCTTGATGTCAGCGAGCTGAAGTCAGCAGGTCAAGATGACCTTTGAAAGAGGAAGCAAAAAGGAACAGACTCATGCAGGGTAAAAAGGAGAGGGCAGAAAGAAAAAGGCAGTGAGAAAAAAGAACTGAAGAAAGCAGAGATGTGACAACATGGTAAAGACAGAAAATAAGAGAAGGTTGGAAAAAAGCAGATAAGAAAGGAGCAGAGAAGGAACCAGAACTGTTTAAGGCCAGAAGAGATGATCAGGTGATTTCCTCCAACCTCCTGTATCACAAAAGGGATTAAGTTTGAAATACTTTAAAAGAAAAATCTAAAGCACAACCAACAACTCAAAAATTTTTAAAAAAGTTACCTGATCTGTTGATCAGCCATTTAATTCAAACTTGATCTTGTTAAGAAATGAATCTGTTCCTTCAAATCGTTCTTTAATTTCTTTTTCAGTCACTTCTTTTTCACTCCAGTTTCTTCCTGGGAAAGGAGAGAAAGACACCAAGGAGACAAAGTTGAGACACTAACACTCTTCCTGAAGCTCAGGTCCTACTGGGTAGGCTGCAGGGTGAGGCCAGCTGAGGAACAAGTGACTGGTCTCCTCAGAGAGGAGACTGAGCTCCAGAGGGAGTCTTATAAATGTGTGTGTGTATATAAATATACAAGCACATATGGAGGGAAGAGCTGCCAGAGTCGTCCAGCAGCACGTGAGGAAGGGCAGCAGCCAGGCAGTGCAGGAGCTCTGCCCAGCATCCAGGACAGCAGTACTATCACAGCTCTCGAACTCAAGGGAGCATTTCACGCTGCACCATGTGGACCTCCAACCCTCTGCAGGTCCACCCAGCCACACCAAGACAATCACGTGCCAACACAAGACCTGTTCAGCACTACCCTCCAACACATATGTGCTGTTTCTAAAGGACAGCCTTCAAAAACCTGCTCCTCCAGTGCTTACAATCCTTCCTCTATTTCCCAGCCCAAACGGACAGCCCATGCTCAGTCTTGTGCCAACACTGTGTTTTAAGTAGCGCCTCTCCCTCCCCAAGCTATTGATGTAACTTTGCCCTTTGGACCACTCCTTTCAGCTCAGTGCCTCCTGGCACAGCACTGAAGCTCCAAGTCTGCATGAAAGGGTTCTCTCTAAGACTCCTAATTCCTACTGTTTAACAAGAACTGGTAGAAGTCGCCACACAAAGAAATCTGGACACCAGAGACAATTTTAGAAGCGGCCACAACCTTCAGCTTTCTGGAGGTGTCCTTGTCTCCTCCTCACCTCCAACCTGAGAATCAGGTGCCCCATGCTTTCCTCAGGCATCTCAGCAGCACTCAGCCACTCTCCTCTCTCTCCCCTTCCAGCTGCCACCTGGGTGACAAGCCAGAAGCAGAGGAGATATCTTTGCCCTTTGCCTCTGGAATGAAATTTGCCCCTTAATTGCAGATTGCCTAAACCACATAGAATCTCACATCCAACAAGGTGGCTTTCAGGCTTGCACTTCTGCTCTGGAGATACAACCTGAGGGCCAGAGGTGTTCCTGAGAATAAGAGGTCCCTGAAAGTGTAAAGAGCTGGTGATGGTGCAAACAGGTACGGGAAGGAGAGGGGGTGAGGTTACACACAGTTCAGCACTGACCTGCTCCCCTCCCTGTTACATCAAGTGCCAAGGACGGGGCAGCAGGAAAGCATTTGCAGTGTCCCAGACTTGGACAACATGAGACTAAAACTGCCTTTTCTGGAGTCCCACATTCAGCCAAAGCCATGAGAGACCAGCACATGGAGCTTGCTAAGGAAAGGGGCTCCTCTCCAAAACACTGCACATGAACCTCATCCACTACACTACACTATTGCACCCTCCATCCCTCCTGCAACCCCTCTTCAGGCACTTTACCGATCTCGACTAATCCATGGAAGCAGACCTTAAAAATCTCCAGATCAGCTAAGTTTGCACTTTCCAAGTGAAAATCGCTTAGACCTTTCGCTGTGTGTGCCTTCATATGCATGTCCAGAAGAGCAGTTTGTTTCAGGTTAATCTAATTCTCTATCAATTCAACCAGAATAAGAACAAAATATAAAAATATAGGGAGACCAGTTGCTGAAAGCCTGTAACCCTGGCATAAGCAAGCCCTGAACCATGAAAACTCACTAGATAATGTCTCTACCCTCAGTAGGATATTTGTGTTTATTAAGGCGGCAGCTCTGACAAAATACATGCACCATGTGGTCCTGACATCCCGCTCCAAGCTCTGGCAAACTCCCCCCTTGTTGCCCCTGCTGCACCCTTCCCTGCGCGGGGGCATCCAGGAGGCCAGGCACCCATCACGAAGGGCAACGCAAGAGAAGACAGCAAGGCTGCTAATATTCACCACTGTCCGGTAGCCCAAAGAGTGAGAAAGACCAAGATGGACGCACAAACATATCACAGGGCTGTTTCTTACCTGTTGACACAAGTAGGGTGATGGGAGTGGGAGAAGACGGTACCACACTGACAGGAACTTGGGACAGCTGGGTTTAGCTCTCTCCTCTCTTTTTTTCTTGCACAACCTGGGCACCGCTTTTGGCTTCAGCTCTCCACCTGCCCAGTAACTGCAGAGCCCTTCCCAGCTTTCCGACTCAGCTGGAAACTGCTGCTGCTTCCCACCGGGGAACGGATGCTCCTGCTGCAGCTGCACAGCAGGAAGGACTAAAAATGACCTTCCTGGGTTTAAAACCAGGCAAAGTTACAGGCTTGCTTAGTGCACGAAGACCCATCCAGGCAACAGGCTGTACGGCCAGCAAATGCCAGGACTAGTATCATCTCCCCTAACAAAAGCTACTCAACTTGCAGACGAATGAGGGGAAGCGAGTGATGTGATCATTTTACAGCAGACACCAGCAGTTGGTAACTGTTTATACAGCACGTGGCACAGCGGAGGCCTGAATGTCCATGGCCAGGGGATTTTAATGCATTGAGGGATTTTAATGCACTGAAGTGGAAAGCTTATTTGAGCTCTGTTTGTTTAAACAGAGCTCCAGTGAACAATCATTTGCAAAACAAACCCAAAGTTGTGGCAAACTCTATCTGAGCACTTTGCTGTAATCTACAGAACTCCCCGAGTCCCTTAAAAGATGGTGAATGATGAAGCCTCCAGCGCCCTGGCCAGGGAGCTCCTGGGGAGAGCCGGACCCCAGTACCTCCCAGAGCAGGAGAACAGCCGCTACAGTCCTGCAATCTGAGAGGACAAAAAACACCAGCTGGGAAGAGAATGGTGGTAATTTTTTAAAGATATTTAAAAAACAAATCCAGAACAACATTATGCATTTAATCTAGAAAGGAAAGAGATTAAGTAGAGACCTAAGTATATCTCTCCAGGAGCGCAGTGCTCTTGGGAGCCAAAAAAATACAAACAAAAGCAGGCAAGCAAAACTTCTGCAGCCAAGCAGGTGTGTAGCTCCAGGGCTTCCTATGGGAGCAGGGCTTGCATCTGCCCAGGAAACCCCCCATCAGCACCTGCACTGAGGCAGCAGACAAGCCAGCAGCACCAAAAAGGTGCTGATGCCTCAGAAAGTCTCCATACGGTTAAAGTTCACAGTCAGGCAGACAGCGGCACTGCTGGAACCGGGAACCTGCATGGCACGAGGAGCAGAGGAGCCGGGAGGAAACTGGTAGCGGGTGGGCAGGGGAAGCAAGATCTGCCAGAGACCTACCTCAAAGCCAAAGAGGCTGAGCAGCCCTCACGGAAGGGGGGACCTAAATTGTACATCCCATAATTAAGAGAGCAAGAGCTGCATGGGTGATGAATTACATGGCGTTAATTCCTTCCTAGAGTGCTGTTAACACAGCTAGGCACAGATTAATGCCCCATTACTCACACACCGGGATGTCCCTTCTATATTTATTGAAATGATCAAGCAAATTAGTTTCAGAGCAACGCGCGCACTGCAGCATGGGGAATCGCCTCCGTGCTAGGTGGAGAAGTGGTGCCAATGGCCCAAAGCCCATGCTGCAGCACGTAGAGAGCCCAAGAGTCTCCGCAACTCAGCCTCTCCCTCTTCCCAGCTCCCAAAACCCAGCTCCAGAGAGCGACAGAGTGGCCAGATTGGGGATGCTACAACACAAACCTAGCCAGCTTTGGATGTATCTGGTCCTCATGGCCTTGGCCACTGGCAAAATGGTCCTAATTTGCTCCCCTGCCTTGCCACACACACTCATACACCTACACTACCCAGATGGTAAGGTTTTCTCCAGGATGACCAACCTTTGTACACTGCGGACTTGCTGCACTCCTAACCAGCCTTGGGCACGGGGCTGGACTCTCAACCTTTGCTTCTCACCTTATCACCTGAAGGAAAAGTGCTTACCAGAGAATCACAGCCCAGCTCGGGGCATGGAGGGGAGCACACAGTATCATCACATGCCATGTGTGCCACCGGCAAGTTTGGATGGAGATACAGGCACCCAACATCTCCACAAGCCATGCCATCATGGGAGAAGGAAGAGGTTAAGCTTACCCACTCCTCTTTGACCACGCTCATCGCATTTATTGCCACTGCACTGCCCTATGGCTGTGGGTTGCCACCTCTACCCCCAGATGCCGCTGCTCTGCCCACAGTCTGACCTTGGGGGTCCCCACAGCTCAGCACCCTCCTTCTTGTCCTGCTCTCCCTCTGCCAGGCCAGAGCCACCGCTGGCATCCTCCAAGCCAGACGCGGGCTCCCACTCCACCAGCTCCCCCAGTCCCGCCAGCAGCCCCCCCCGAGGCCAGCTCTTTGCTTCTGCCCTCTGCTAGCCCTCCCATTTCCAGGCTCTCCGCTCCCCAGCAGCCCCACTCTGCAGCTGAGCACAGCCTCTCGGGCACAGACTGTCGGACGTGCCAATTTATCTGAGCACACACAGGCTGCCATTTTGACAGAAGACCTTTAGCCAACGTCAGCTGGCGCTTTGGCCGAAGGAAGCAATCCCATCCTCTCCCTACACCCAAACATGTGTTCCCATCCCTGCTTTCCTGCCAGCACAAACATTTGTGCAGAGCGGTCAGGCAGGGATGAGACAGAACTGGAGGCCAGCACATGCTGGAGCTGTCACTGAAAGCAAACATTCAAATTACAACCTTGACTTGAAAATAAACAGTAGAAGGGGAAGACAGGACTCCCTTCCACATATTTCCATTTGTCTTGAGAGCTGACAAACTCAGTGCCCCAGCCAGAGAAGCCGACATCAAGAAGCAGGGCTCAGAGGGCGAGAGGAGGGAGCAAAGCTGTGCCAGCATCCACTGCTGTGTCAAGAGGACACAGCCACGCGACCGATCGCAGTCGGAGAAGGGACTGGAGGGGAAAGCAATCGGAAAGCAATCGACCTGCTGGGAGAGGAAAAACCCTCTGGGATTAGCACACCACTTTCCTTCACAGCACAAACGCGTTCAAAGGCGTGGACACCCTGCCAAGTTTTGCTAACGACTGAAGCAAAGCTGCCATTGCAACTACAAGGTTTAAGGAGTGCAAACTGAACTGCAAGTATGTCCTGAGAGAAGCTGCTTTCTAGATGTGTGCCGGGCACAAAGCACACAAGGGGGTCAGCACCAGGAAACCTCACCTGGGAGGAAGCTGTCGACTTGGCTCTCGCCTGCTCAGGACATTTTGGGATAGAGGGGATGGGGGGAATCGGTGGCAGCTTCATCTCTGCTGCTCGCTTGCCCTTAGGCTCTCAAAAGCTAGGACTGCCATGAATTTCCTTGCAGCACAGGCAGGACATTAGTCCTCAATAGACCAAAGCGGCTCTTGAACACACTGATGGACGCTGCCCCACCGCCACACACTGTCACGTCTCTGGCTGCGCAGCAGGACAGCGCAGCCCCTTCGTACTGTTCTGCCACCAGGCAGAAGCCCCGGGCCTGCAGACGCAAACTCACCTGCCTCGTGGTCAGCGGCTGACTGTCCCTGGACAACGCTGGGCTTTGAAAGCGCCAAGCCCAGGGCAGGTCCCCTCCTTGCCTCAGGTGAAAAAAGGCCAAAGTCCCAGTGGGGAGGTGCCACGCCACTTGCATGCACCATTGGCTGCTCGCATCCCCGTGGGGACAGGCTCAGTGGCACAGCGCCTGCTCAGCTTGCAAGACAGCGGGGATGCTGAGCCCCAGCATGCAGGGTGCTCGCTCCTCCTTCCCGACAGCTCCCCACAAGAGCCCTCAGCTCCTGCAGCCCCTTCCATCCTCCACGACTTACCTCTGCCTTGTGCGTCTTCCCTCCCACTGGCTGCTCGGGACGGGTGTCCCCCAGCACCCTCCTATCTACAGCCAAAAATGCCAGAGCACATTCACAGTGAAAACAGTCAGGCTGGCACCCTTGCAAAACAGCAGGCAAACTTTGCCCCCGTATCTGGCCTCCATGCTCCTTGCAAACTGGGCTCAGTCTGGGGAGCCTTAACTTCTCCATGCTGCGAGACCTTGTGATGATAGAAGAATACCTCAAAACATCTCCCTTATGCCACAAAGAAATAGGCAAGTTCCCTGGCAGTGCAGGACAGTCCCCAGGCTGAGGGCACATTACAGAGGTGTTTGGCTTTGCAAACACAGGTGGTGGCAGTATAGGTTTACGTGGATGCCCACAGAGAGGAAAAAGAGGACCAAAATGCCTGATTAGCAGCAAAGGCTCTTGAGCTCTCATTCCAGCTCCATCGCTGATTTGCCCTTTACCTTCAGACAGTATTTCCAACCACAGCTGGCAGTCTGAGGAACACCTTCCTCCCACAACAACATTCCAGCTTAGTAGAGGCACTTGCCCACCACATCCTTTACCCATCCGGACCAGTGTAGTTGCCCGTAACATTGCGACAGGAGAGGAGCCACAACAGGGCCATGGTGGAAGTGGTGTCACAGGACAATCCTGCAAGCCCCTAGGACTACAGCAATGTCCTATATTCTGATACTGCATACACAGTGTCACAACTATCCTCTTCCCTGGGATTTATTTGAGATTACAGGAAATTCAGAGACCTCATTTACCTTCACACAACGGCTGTCAAGACAAAACAGAGACAGCAGAGACTGGCCTTGGAAACACAGCCACCTCCACCAGGGAGAGGGCTCAGCACTCAAGAGCTTCTTTTGAGCTGGTCCAACCAACCCTGCCATCTCAGAGACAAAAGTCCCACAGTGTGCTCGCACTCTCTCTCAATCTCCAGATTTGCCTTCTGGCCTCAGTCACTGGGGCCACCTCAATGCAAAGCAAAAGAGTTACCCAAGACATCAGACAGACACTTTACCGCACCTACCAACAGTCCCTCTGTCTGCTTGGCCTCAGCCACACTGGGAAAAGCCAACCTAGCTGCCAACTCCAAAGCAAGGATCAGAGTGAGTGGAGCAGCTGGTATTACTGGAAAGGAAGGGGATAAAAGAGCAGGGAAGGAGGTAGGGATCCTCCTGCCTCTGGGCAGTAAGAGCAGGAGGAACACACCCAGTTTTCCCACACTCTCCCCTTTGGGGTCTCCATCTTGCTGGAAGCGACAGGCTGACCCCCCACTCCCAGTACAGCATCATGCAACTTTACCTGCTTTGAGAAACCTTAAGCAATAAGTCAAGACAACGAGCATCTTCTGTGAGAGCTAAGGCTTGGAAAAAGGCCTCCAAAAGGTACTGTGAGCAGCAAGAGAAGCGCCTTACTGACCTGGAGAGCTTCTCCAGGCCAAACAACCAGCAACTTGCTTAGATTAGTGCAGAAACTGTTTGCCCTATCGCTTAAGAGGGGGAGTCCCATGGAGGCCTCTCCTTGCATCAACACAATCTCTCTCCCAGACAAGTCTCCCAGCCCTCAGCTCTACCCCAGGACAGCTCAGGAAACAGAGTCCAGTTCACAGGTCCTAACACCAGATCACACTCCAGTTACCAGAGCACATCCCACTTCAGCTGGGCACAAAGGTTTGCAAAGGGCAACCGCTCAATGCCAAGCCATCTGCATTCAAGTCAGACGGAAAGACTTGAGGAGCAGGCCTGTGCCAATCTGGAACAAACCCCAGATACGCCCTTCAACTTTGCATGTGTTGGGAAACTGCCCCGTATTGAGAGCCTGAGAGCTGATGCTCATCTTGAAGCTGGGCTTGGGTATCAGCACTGCAGCACACCAAGAGGCCCCAGTGCAGATCTGGGACTGCACAGACCTTTAGTCAAGGACAGTCCTTGTCCTGGAGGTTTTGCAGCTGAACTGCAAGATGGGATGAGTGAGGACAGCCGTTAGAAGGAGAAGTGACTCACCCAGGGCTCACACAGCAAGTCTTGCTGTCCAAGACATTGGGGCTGCAAAGCAGAGGGAAGGTTTCAGTAGGACAAATGAGCTTGCAGTCATCTCACTGAGAACACACAGCAGAGTCTTGCTCCATAGGAGGGCAACACATTAAAACACTCTCATAAGGCAGTAACTGCAGTGCCTTCCCTCACAGGAGGGAGAGACAGCAGGTCTAAAAGTGCTCACAGAACCCCTGGCAAGATTGAGGGGAGCAAAGGAAACCCATGGGAGCTGTTGGCACTGTTCCCATCTCAACCTGTCTCCTCTCCGAGTTCTCAACAAGGCAATTGGGTCTAGTGGATGTCTGAAGAGATCTGGCTCCTCTGCTCTGCACAAATGCCACATCAAGCATGCTACAGCCCTGCTCCCCCTCCCGTTTCTCTGAACACTTACAACACAAGTAACAAGCCTCTAAATTATGGACAACTACTCATGCTCAAAGGCAAACTCAGTCTTGGCTCTCCATGGCTTCTACAGAAACACGGACCAAGAGGCATAGGAGCCACAGGGCCAAAAACCCTTTTCATGCGTGTCTCATCATAAAATCTTCAGTGATGTGGTGATACAAGGTCAGAGCATGGCCACAGTAGAATTTCAGGCCCATCATTTTGCTTGAAAATAGTGGTGGGCTCCAGCCTTTGGTCTGTAGAGACCTGCAAGTCCCTGCACCAATTCAAAGGGATCTGTAAAAAGTAGCTACCGAACAACAAATTCATATGCAAGCACAACGAACTACGTCTATGTGGCAACTTCTAGAGAAAATTATTATTTAAATTAAATTAAGTTTATAATGTCCTGCATTATTTTGCACCTGAAGAGCCAACAGTGGAAGCACAAGCTAACTGACAGATAGTAAAATTGCTCACACATGATCATGCTGGTGTACAAGTAAGTTTGCAGCTCAGACATCTTTGGGTGACATAAGTGGGTGCTTATTGCCAGTGATGCCCCCTTCCAAGTGCCACTTGAAAAATCATGTAGTCACGCATTTAACTAGCGTGATTTAACTATTTTTAAACTCATCTTCCCCTGGATCAGTTCTCCATACCAGTTTTTATGTAGTTACAGCTTCAGAGACACACAGCATTAGCTGGAGAAAGAGGACAGCTTCACTGAGAAGCTGGAATCTGGCAGATGGGAGACAGAGCTGGGAAAACAAACAAGAACTTACATACAGCATTTCCTCTTCAGTAATCAGTGGTGGTCAAGAAAAGGCAGAGCCAACTGACGATGACAGACAAGACCAATCCTTTGGTCTGGAAGGACTTGACACTGAGAAACTAAATGGTGCAAATCCCTCACTCACATGCTCTGACAAGAGACTGGCAGAGTAGAAAAAAAGGTTCCCCCCCTCAATTTAAAATATTCACCATGTGCAAAGCAGTAATTAAAAACAACCAATCAAGAAGCCCAAGGGAAAGCGAGGGTTGGATTCTAGCTCGCTCGGTAGGAATGAGGCAGAGCACTGAGCTGAGGTCCTGGGGTGCGAAAGGGACCATTCACTCCCCAACAGCAACAAAACCAGGGCTCCTGGCTCTCAGCAGACCAATCTCTTCCAAAAGAAAGGTGTGCCAGTGGTCCTGCTGGGAGGAATAAACACGTTTTCAGGCCAAATTGCAGCAGTACCTCATCAGAGCAACATCCAAACACCTACAGAGCTGTTCCTGTTTGATGCCTTGAAGTGTGTCCCCCTGAATGGTGCCAGCTTGCTGCTGCCAAACCCGAGGCCGCAGAGGGGAAAGACTGACAGCACAGGTCAGTGCTGTGCCCACTGCGGACCCCCTGCTGAGAGCTGGCAGTCCTGCCTTGGGGCTAGCGTGGAGCACGCAGGATGGACGTGATGCAATTCAAGGCCTCCAGGACCCTGATGATGGCCCACAAGTCGGAGAGCCTGGCAGCAGCTCTGTCAAGGACCAACTGTTATGGACCTTCATGTCACAAGATGAGTATGGTTTTTCTCAGAATGCTGCATGCAGCCCTACAAAGGCTTTTTCTCCTTGAAAGGAGGGGAAAATACAAACTTTTCTTTCTTTTGGGAAGAAAGAAAAACAACCCACAAATCCAAGTTTGTTTCCCCTACATTGTGTTCCTTCAGGCAGATGTTGAACAATACGCATGCCAGAAATAGCCCCAACTTCAGCTACTCCAGGGCTATAAATTAAGCTCCATCCCTTCCAGCCCAGCAGCCACCAAGGGGCCTGCTGAGCCAGCTCTGACACATGGCTGCTCGTATAGCGCAATGCGAGGGAAGACCAATGAAGCTGTTGGGTTAAAATCCACTAGGTCAAGGCTGCTCCTTCCTTCTCCAAACTCATCCAAGCCAATGAACAGAGGGAAGAGAGAGGGGAAAAAAAAAGTCCTCACTGGCTAAAAAAGTTGGTCCGGAAAATGCCCTCCCCGTCTCAGCGTGTGCCAAGTGGCCCACAGCTATGAGCCACCAGGCTGCTCTGATCCTGCACAGAAAGCCTCCTACCCACCAAGCCACGCAGTGCCCCTTCCTGCCCCTGAAACAGAGAAAAAAAAAAGGGGGCGGGGGGGGGAATCACCACCTCCAGCCAGCATCCAAGGTACCCTAGCAACCATTTCTCTTCCCGCAGACTTTTGCATTTTTGATTATTTTTTTCCCTGCAATGAACCCGGTAGGAGCTGCACATGGGTACCTCCATACCACCAGTACAACATATACCATCGCAGCTCCTCACCCCACTAACCACTTGCAGTACCTCATGAAAGCATTAGGCTGTCCCGGGAACAGGCTCTAATGAAGGAGAAATAAATTTATCTGCTCCAACCTGCTGCGGACAGACTCGTGTGCATCCCCTGTCACTCCACAGAGATATCAGAGAGACTTCTATTTTCCTACCGTGCCTCTCAGGAGGGCCAGGTCCTCAGCAGATGCAAGCCAGAAGAGCTCATTGTCTCTGCTGGAGCCTGGGGACTTGGTCCCCCACCAGCTGCAGTGAGAGGGCACATTATTACAAGCACATATACACTTGTGTCCAATTGCATGGGGTGTCCTTGCCTGTAACAGCCTCATCTTCTCAATGATGCTCCTGCACAAGCTCATGATGACCAGGAACAGTTCAAGCCTTGATAGCCCAAGTTTACTTGGCAAGGGGGAGAAACAGCAAATGAGAAAAGTAAAAAGAGGGAAGGGGAGCAGGCAGGATACCTGCATCTCATTCCAACAGCTGCTTACAGAAAACCTGACCAGACTGGGCAAGCACATCAGCTGCTTTGCAGCACCACTCTTCCTGCTCCTCCTTCCAGCTCAAGCTCACCTCAAAGAACATGACTCGTGATCATTGTGGGAAAGTGAAGAAGAGAAGAAATGCAGGAAGCCTCCTTTGCATGCATAGTGATCTTGGCTGAAAGGAGACCCAAAAATGCTTAAGTCACTGGCTTTAGAAGCAGTGCAGGACCTTACTATCCCACGTACAGGACTACAGGAACAGAGACACATGCTACCATCCTAGACTCACAGGCTGCATCACTGCAGGGTGGTGGAGCACAAACTGGCATTCACCCCCGTAACCTGCATCTTCTGAAAAAAACCAAACAAACAAACAAACCAACAACCCAGTGACAAGCATCCTGGCAGCGTCCTGCAGGACCTAGCTCTGTGCGTGGCAAGACCCAGACCAGCAAAAGGGACTGAGGACCGCAGCACTGCAGAGAATGAAATCACTTGCAACTGTTTTTTGTCCTTTCACGAGAACTTTGCCTTTTTGCAGTCTCAGTTACGAGCAGCACCAGAATACACCAGCCACCTCCTCTGCCCCAGGATTCACCAAGGGGAAATAAGGTAGACAACAAAGCAAAATTACTATCAGTACCTAGTTCACGACCCAATTGGAGCAGAGTTCAAGCACGGGTTGCTAAAGTTTATTTCTGTGTATTTCTGCCTCCCGGTCTGTGTCATATCACGCTGATTCATTCTATAGATCCTTTTCTACAGACAGCGTAGAGCATAGGAAATACCCACAGCTGGCTGTTTAGCAAACCAGCACCGAAAGCTTCCTTCCATCTACTGCGTCTGCTGCTAATTCCCTTCACAGCTCTGCTCATTAATAAAAATACAACACAATAAAAGAGAACCACACACATATACACCTTGCCCAAATTCCCTCCATACTGGCTGATCCTGAGTCACCACCAGCGATTAACTGTTGCCATGCACTGAGGACACGGTTATTAAATTAATAGGGGTTGCTTAAGCTGGCTACAAATATACATGAGTTCTTTATGCCTTAGTGAGCTAATAAGGCATGTGCTAATTACATTAATTCAAACAAGCCCAGCGTGCCCTGAGGGCAAAGGGAAAGAAGGGCACAGCAAACCCAGGCCCTTTTATAATAGCTGTGCGAGAGCGGAAAGTACTTGCCTTGACACGGCTTTCAGAGGAGAAGCATAGGAGCACTACGGCTTGCACCCTGTGGCTCACTCAACCCAGCTGCCTGGTTAACATGTAAAAAGGCTTGCTCGTTCACCCAGCCCTTGGTGCAATGACAGACACGGGATCCTCTCTCCAAAGGGCCAGCTGGCTTGTCCCTTCCTACCTCTGTGTCCCAGAGCACATTGCAAGCCTCAGGATGACACCCTGCTGCTTTGGGACCGTGAGCCTGGGACCCTGCAGGCAGCCCCTTTGCCGCAGGGACCACGTGGCACCAGCAGCCTCCCGCCACAGAGCAGCACCGGGGGCTGCAAGTCACCTAGCATCCTGCCACGCGGCACTCATCACGCAGACCTGTCTCCTCCATGTCCCCAAAGTCAGCCGGGGACAGCCTGGCCAGACAGGCAGTGCACAGAAGCTGTACTCACGCTGCAGAGTGAGCTTAACCAAGTTAGGCAATCCCAACCGGCTCCCTAAACCTACCTGGCAATGGGGGCAGGCGGGCGGGACTGTGTTCACCTCCCATGGCAAAATAGGAACAGAGCCTTCAGAAACGGGAAGGGGAAGGGACAGACTGTGGCAGGGAGAAGCAAAAGGACAGCAGGAAAGAGAGATGCACAGTCCCAGCAAGGTTCAGATACACTCAGAGAGGAGCCTCCTGTCTCCCCAGCCCAAGGGTAACCAGACCCCTCACCTCTGCCACCCCTGGTGAGAAGCCTTCCTCGGCATCAGCTGCGCTCACACCAAGGGTGTCTGCTAGGCACTGCCACCACCTCCTGGCAGGCAAGGGAGGAAGAGGAAGAGGAGAGGAAGTCGTATTTCTTTGCATCTCCAAGGACACGTGCTCACCGAGCACTTTCTGAAGCATGCGCTTGTTCCTGTGAACACTAGGGGACTGTGCCAGAGCAAAGCAAATGCGTGCGGTTTTTCCCCTCTGTTCCCACTTCTTCCTGTGCCAGGTGCATCTGGCGGTATGCAGGGCCATCCCCAGGAGGCCTGAAAAGCAACCACCTTTCTCTGGCAGCAAGGACTATGCCATGGGAATTGCAGGGTGTTTTAAAGACATGATGCCGACTGTCACCCTCAAAGAAAGGATCTACAGTCAGGCACCAGGCGAGACCCAGGGCTACAGAAAGGTAGTACCATGTAGTTTGTCCTGCACAAAGAGGCACTGGTACAGGCTCAATGCAGTCTTGACAGTGGGTTGCCAGAGAAGATGCAAATATTTTCATGAAGGAAAGCATACTAGGGATTTTTAGCGCCGTCTCTCTTAAGCCACGTGATTCTCTTTCCCAGCAGAGGCTGTGGTTACTCAACCACTGGTCCAGCACACCTTCAGGCTACTGCCAAAAAGGAGAGAGCTCTTCCTTCCCCCAGCAACTAGAGGAACTAATTTCGGACAAGGCCTATTCCCAGGTCAATGCGTAGCTGTGAACACACAAATGCTTGTGCCAGCACAAAAAGAGAGAGGCAGGAGCAAGAAGCAGGGCTGCCCCTCTCAGCAGCAGCCTGCAGCCTGACTTCTGTGTACACTGGAAAAAAACCCAATAAACAACAATAAAATAGAACAAGAATCCCTCCAGGGAAGCCTGGGAGATAACGGCTTCTGGGCTCTGAACAAAATGCTTTAAAAGACCTAGAAATCCAGAGCCCCCCAGGGCCATATGTCAACTGATAGCTGTCACTTGGAGACCCAGAGAGGGGCTGCACAAGACTGGCTGGAACAGCAATGCATCCAGCAAACCCCACACCCTGCCCGGCAGCAAAGTCACAGTGTCCTGAGAGAGCCAGCCGCCAATATGGGTGCCAACACTAAAATATCATAGGTTAATGAAACAGGACCCCAGGGTCTAAAAGGACGTAAACCCTTCTGTGTCACCCTCTGGAGTTAGGAGCTGGACTCCACCTAAGGCAAGGTGAGAGAGAAGCATCAAGCAGGAGCCACCATGCAAGCGTGCAAACACTGCTGTACAGGCTGCAAGCTCAGCTGCTTGCTAGAGCCAAAACTGTATTTCGGGTGCTTTTGTACAAGAGACCAGACATGAAGAGTAGACAGGAAAACAAAAGGACATCTCCCAGCCTCCCAAATGCTTTGCAACAGCACATGGAGACCTTTCCAAGGAAGGTAGCTTATCTTGTTACTTCCCACCGCTGAAGGCAGAATTTCACTAATGCTCCCAGTACACTAGATGAAATGCCAGTTAAATGTCACGTTAATCAATATTCCTTGCCTCTCGGCCACAGGAATGGCAATACAGGACACTGCTGCTGCCAGTCCCTTTGCTGTGGGGGTACATGAACGTACGTGCTCTGCTCCTGCATCACAAACTGCATTTCTCCCCTCCTACCTCAGCTGTTCGCTTACGCCAAAGCTGTTCAGGTGACAGCAAAATGGTTCCTTGCTGAACGCACGTCAGTGGCCCCACACTGGTCACGTTGCTGCTAAAGAGGTTAGCAGCTCCTTCAGGGAAACTCATATGTGCTCTGTGACAAGCGGGCGAATTGTCAAGGGGACTGCAAGCACTGCCTGACAGCTCGGGAGTCTGTGGCATAATTCAGGTGTTCCCAGCAGTGAGACAATAGATTTAGGAGGCTACAGGCAAATGAAAACACATGCAGTCCTGCTCACCTAAACAATGCAAAAGGAGATGGGTAACACAAGAAAGGAAAAAGAGTGAGAGGAAAAAAGTGCAATAAGTTGAACTTGGAAAGTCATTCTCTGGACATTAAATGTCTTACCTGGCTACTCCGCATGCACAGAGCAATGCTGCTACCTGCCAGATGTATCCACGAGAATTTACCTGACACATTAAGCATCCTCAGTAAACCGATTGCTTAAGATTGCATTGCTTAAGAATTAGACCTGCTTTCAGAAAGTTTCCAAAAAAAAAAAAAATATCACCCCTGAAGCACACCTCACAGCCCTGTTCTAACTACCAACCAACACTGTCTCGCCAAAGAACGCATGGCAGGAACGGCACTAGACACAATGAACTGTCATGCCAGTGAGCAGTGTAACAGGCACATTGCGTTGGGAGCCTAATGATGGTTTGGCAATGCAGGAACCAGACACACTGCTCTGCTCCAGAGGTCCTTGGACAAGTACTTCTGGGCTCCAATCCACAATCCCCATCAGAGCCAGCTGTGGCTACTGACATGCGAACCTGCCTGCCCCGTGGCAGAGCCCACACAAGAGGTGGCCCAGCACTCTGCTGCTGCCACAGTTGGTGTCAGGACCCCAGGTCTGGTACCAGCTGGGGAAACCATGTTCTCCTTCCCCTGCAAGAGCAGTAACCTCATCAGGCGAGAGGGAGAAAGGACGGTGGCCACAGCAGCCAGCTCTGCCAGAGTTCGTAAGGGTCCCTGACCATGACATGTAAACCCTCTCCCATCCCATGCCCTTTCAGGCTACCAGCAACTTTGTCAGCTCACGTGTATGCACAGGTGTGTCCAAACTGCACACGCCCTTTGCCATGGCTGATTAGTTTGCTTCCAGCTCCAGACCACCTCAACTTGCACTGCCACAAGTCCAGGTAACCGCACCAGTGCAAGACACAACCCAGTGTCAGATCACACCATGGCCTTCCCACAGTCTCACCCTTGTGCCAAGCAACATCTCACAAGCTGCACGGCAGCTCCGCAGCCTCTCTCCCACAAGCTGACCCCGTGCCTCTGCAAACTGGCCATGGCTCACCTCCACCAGAACAGCCCAGCAAGCAGGCACAGTCAAACCCCACCGCAGGGGAAGCGGGAGCTCGCTCCACACCAGGGACGTGGCAGAGCCGCAGAGACTGAGTCAGCGGTGCGCAGATGCCTCCCGAGCACGTAGAAGCTGCGGGAGCAGTCTGCTCTGCCTGCCCGGGAGCGTGCTGGCAGGCAGCACACCACACAGCACACTTAGGCACACACCCACACACAGCTCAGCAGCAGCCTGGCATTTCTTGCCCCCTTTCCAAAGCCAAATTCAGACCATCTGTTGAAGTATTTCTGTAAATCATCCCTCTTTCAGGAAGGGCCGGGGGCTGAGTTTAGTTGTTTATATAGTGTCTGGCATTTCTGTACCACTTATCGCTTCAGTATCCAAGCTATTTCCTTCAAGCTCTCCATTAGTTTTGAAGAACCAGAGTGGGGCACCAATGAATCTTCATTGTAAGTTTCTGCAAAAAAAAAAAAAAAAAAAAAGGGCATCAAAAAGACAACAGCTGCTCAGGTCATGCACACATGTAGCTGCCAACAAAGCAAGCGGGACAGTTCAGGGGAAGGGGGTCAGGCCAACACATGTGGTTTATGTCCTTTAAAAGAACTACTACCCTTAGAAAATAGCCTTCATAAACAACAGCTGCTCCCAAAGGATGAGATGAACCAACGAGTGCTCCTGTTGCCTTACAGAGAAGAGCTCAGCTTACCCAGGGCATGGAAAAGGAAGCTACCCCCATCCTTGAGAAAGCCAACACAATATGAAAAAGGAAAATGAAGCACCCAGAAGGAGAGACCGTTTACTACATCAGATCATACCTTCTGCAACAGCTGCCACTGCTATTGAGTACAAGTGGCAAAACCCTGGAACTGCTGCTGTCCCTATTTGATTGTAGGGGACAGGGTCAGAGACAGACATTTTACTGCTTATCCAAGGTTGTGCTCTGAATCTGTGGCAAAGGAGAAAGCAGTACCGAAATTCACAGTTAACCCCTGACATATCCTGTCCCTAAAGCATGCTTCCTTCTTTTTTCTTTTTTTATAAGTCCCTAACTATCACAGAGCAAAGAGCCCAGCACTGAACAGGGCACCAAACAAGCTCCCAGTCTGCATGTGGCCTTGGAGAAGGTGTTTCATCCCACCCTACCCAGCAGGCAACAAGGAACTGCCCTTGCCTCCTCTGCCAAGGCGCGCAGGCAGCACACCCATTAAAGGCAGTAAGGGGTCAGACACCGCAGGACAAGGACGCAGTACTCGGCAGCAACAGAAATGACAGATGTGCTGGTCCAGACTAAGCACACCACATGCTACCGCCTCCTTCCAGGCATTTATCCACGCAAAGCCAATGCTCGCCCTGGCTAGGAGCTTTCATATCACAGAGCACAGCCCCTCGTCAAAGCAAAAAGGATTCACTGCAAGCGGCGGTTGAACTCAGAAATGAAGGATCACGGCTAGTGGACTGGCTTCTGGCTTGATCCAAACTAAGAGCTCACCTGCACAGCATCTCTCTCCTACTAAAATAACTTGCTGAAAGTCCCATATATTTGTGCTCCAATTAAAAAAGAAAAGCACACACCTTCTCTCTTCCCAAAGACCTACTCCAAGACAGTTAGTCACTCAGTGCAGCAGCACCACTGTCCTCTATAAGAGGGTAAGTTTTCCTTCTCCTTCCCTCTCCCCACTTTGTCCATGAAGCTCCTCGTAGCTGGGACAGCCTTTAAATTGAAAGCATGAGCCCCAGCCATGGAGCCAAACTCCAGGTGGGGCAGGCACAGTCTTTGATGGGACTTCAGTCATCTCCAGCTGCTCAAATTCATGCCATTCTGGGAAACTCAGCTGGATCAAAACCAACCTCTCTCCTCCTGGCCTCTGGATAAATGCTGCAGACCCAGGAAAGAAAAATCCAGACAGCTCTCCTGATAAGCCACACACCAGGATCAGCACCAAAGGAAGGAGCAGGGCACAGGGAGGTTTGACAAGGCATAGCCACCCACCCACAACAGCACCACCAAAATGAGAACATGAACCGGTTATGAAAAGGTTTAACAAAATAAACATAACACTGCATTCCTGTGAGAAGCTCACCACAGGCTACATTAAATCAAGATCAACAGAGACCCCACAAATTAAATAAACATTTCTCCTGACACAAAACAAGCATTGCTGCCTGGGTGCCTTTCCCTTCCCCAAGCAAATAATCTCCATGTGGGCCACCCTCCTAAGACAGCAAGTATTCAAAGCTTTTATATTTGCAGATGTGTAAGAGGAAACTGCCAGACAGAAATCCAAACCACCCAGAGTGACAAGGTCTTTTCACTAGGTTTGTCTGGGGTTTTGCCTTGTTTTCTAAAGCTTTTGTACCCCCTGTTATTTTATCTTCACAACAACTGGAACTACTCAGCAATCAATACTGCAAGGTTAAAGCAACACCCAGTTCTGCATTGGACAGCTCAATCCACCTCCTCCTTCTCGCTATCTTTGTGCTGGAAGGCAAACAGAAGAGGACAGGAAAAAATTATTTATCTGCTGTTAGGATTAGTTGGAGCAACTCAGTGTTAGCTCTATCAACCTACCGAGCTGTTAGCCGGATATGGCCAAATGACGGTCCCCGCTCCTACAGGGCACAGGCCAGAGGACTCAGCCTTGCAGAAGAAGGAATGCTTCATCAAATCACGGTGCCAGCGAATCCAAAACATGCTGTCCTGTTAGACCTCAGGCACCTCTTCAGCTGAGGAGAAGAAGAGGTGCTTGCAGTCACACCCCGCTGTGAGGCAACCAGCTCCAGCAAGGCTAGAGCCCATGCAGCCATTTATGAGAAATGCACAATGAAACACACACAGTGTGTATGATATGCTCAAGAGTAAAAAATAAAAATTATGCACTGGCTCGCATAGGCAGCATCCATAGCTCGTTCGCCGTGACAAGTAATTGATAATTTCAACTCTCCTAACTTTCTGATAGTGCAGATGTTCGGGTACTTCCAAGAAAGCCCAAATGTGCAAACATGGGCACCAAAGCAGGCTTTTGCATTTTCTGAAAACACGGTTAAGGATTTAGGTGAATGCATGCACAGATGTAAGAGGAATAATAACCAGTCCTTATGTACCTGCAGTAGCAAAAGGCAGGATGCTGTGACCTGGCACATCCTTCCCCATTCTGCAATGCTGCTGTTGAAGGAGCAGCGCAGGCACTTGTCCTTACACAGTATTGCAGAGTTAAACAGAGGCAGCTGGGAGATAAGTGTGTCCAACAGGAAGCCTAACAGGACGTTAACAAACTTGTAAGTGACAGGCTAAAGAGGCTGTGTGCCCAGGCTCTTCCTGCAGCTCCAGGGCTTCCACATGATGGCCCAGCCTCAGCTGGTGCAAACCAAATTTGCTCCGCTGCCTCTGCCAGAGCTACATCAATTTACTCCAGTCAAGGGCCAAGGTGCACAGCTCTGGGACACTGCTGACCTGCCAGCAGCTGTGTAGAAACTTCATTCTGGGGAAAACCAAAAACAAACAAACAAAAAAAAAAAAACAAGGAAAAAAAAAAAAACTTCTGAAAAAAGGACAGCCAGGAACAAGGCAGGCTTAGGAGAAACACCTCTCTCTTCTGAAACAGCCTAGAAAAGGGGAAACTGCAGAAACTCTCTTCATAGGGCATCAGCATCCTACCGTAATACACTGATCCTGCAGCACCCAGGATCACAAGGAAACTCATTTGCCCCAGCCATTCCAAAGCTGGTTCGGTTACACATCATATCCCCAGTGCAGGATCTCCTAACAACCAAACAAAAATATTTTGCATTTTTCCACCCCTTTTCCTTTCCCCTTGGGGCCTAGTTCAAAGCTTTTTTACGTTATTCTGGCAGCACAATATGACTTCAGGCAGATAGGAACAGCCCATTAAGAGATACACCCTGCGCAGGGCATCTTGCTGGCACTGGAAAGTTGGCAGCGCAAAACATTCGCAGTTCCCTGCCCCCCAAGTGAGCCCAGGGATCAAGTGACAAAAGAAATCATCACGCTGAAACAAGGCAGACATGCTGCGAGATGGCACCAAGGGACAGAGTCCCTCCACGGCTACATTCAATACTGCTAAACTTCTCGCCACACAAGCCTTTCACCTCCCAAATTTCACAAGGACATAGCACCTTCCAGCAGCTACTGTGAATTTGGCAATTACCCTCCAAGAGCATTTTATTTTCACAGGGGGGTGAAAGAGAATCCAGAGGCTTGCCAACATCTGTAAAACAAGTAACTCCCAATCCAGCAGCAAACCCAAAGCCCAGCCCTTTGCAGGACTGGAGGTGGAGACCACGCAGCCCTACACCACACATACACACATAGGCGCTCCTTGCCGAGGGAGAAGGAGCAACTCATCAGTCACTCCTCTTACAGCCTCCTGGCTGCAGATTATTCAGATAAAACCCAGAGTGTCAGGGAAAATTAACTATTTTCACAGCATTACACAGTCATCACATACACCGCAACGAGGGTGTTCCCTAGATTGGGCTTTACCTCTCATGGAAAACCTGTTCTTAGGGGAAACTGTAAAACTGGGCTGCCAGTCAGGGATGCTGGATCTAGATGTGTTTTACTCTAGCTAAACACAGCACAACGTTTTCCCACCCAAAAACGCTGCTGCCCTACTCCAGAAAATCTTTCCCTCCTACTATTTCACAATTCTCAGCATGACAACAGTTACGCAAGAACAACTGTATAGGCACATGAAATGCTTACAGCTCCTAAGCGAGACTTTCCCCATTATAACACCCTCATCAGAGCACAGCTCCAAATCCTGACAGCTCCCAGGCTTCGAGGCACACCAAACCCCAGCCACTACGTCTCGGTCCCTTCTCTCCATCACACCTTTGCCTTGCTAGAGGCCTACAACACAAAATGTGACGCACAAGCGAGCAGGGGGGCTGCTTCCACATATACGTGCTGCTGTCGCTTTGGCCAGCCAGGTAGATATTTCCCCGTCTGACCCACTAACTTAAATCTTGGCAGGAAAAGAGGAGCAAATGGCCCTGTCAGGATGTCAGTAACTTCTACCTCCTAGTAACTCAATACAGCACACTACCCCTTCTTAAAACGGCAGCAGGAGGATCTTCTAGGGCCCTGGCATCTTAGTAAGACATTAACAAGATTGCTGGGCATCAAAGACGACTGCAGACTTTCCTTCAGAGCAGTGCCAGGCTCCAATTTATACTACAGATTTGCTCCCTGTTCCAACTCGGCCATCCATCTCTGCCGCTGATCACCTTCGCCCTCAAAACATAATGCTCCTTACTACGACAGGCACTCAGCGAACAAATGAGCCCAAGGGCACAGCACCAGGAGAAAAATTGTACCTCTGTGAATGACAAGAAGAAGCAGTAGTGCACAGTTAAAAATCCTACAGGCAAGACATTCAAAGGGGTAAATCTTCATTAAATACTGGTGTTTATTTTCTGGTGAAGAGGTTAAAGTAACTCCCCCTTAGACCTCATCTATACCTTCATTTATAACAGCCTGGAAAACAAAACACAAGCCGAGGACAAGAAGACAACCGCCATCCGAGTCCCACACGATACACCATTATCAGCCGAGTACCACTCTAGTTTGATTGCCTTTTGCCTGCCACTGCCAAGAAGCAAGTTCTTGAGAGGCAAAGCCACAGTGACTTGCAGTGATCAAAATCACTGCAGATACAATCCCAACAGCAGCAGCCACACCACAAGAGGTCAGATCCTAACGGCAGCGAGACTCTCGGAGATGAACGTGCTATGGTAAAAACACCCAGTCTTTAACTGTAAATACCTAATATCTAAAAGATATTAGGCCAAATAAATGTAGCTGGGATCCTGCTCCGACGTTTGTTACTCTGACAGCCTGGCAAGGTGTAGAAACTAAAAGCTGAGAAGCCCTGCAGGAGAGAGGCCCGGGGCACTGGAAAATCCGATTTCCGTGGCTGCGCCCTTGCCCAGCAGGAGCCCAGCAGCACCGGAGAGTGCAGCAAGAGAGGAGAGGATGCTGGGGGTCCAGTTCCCAGGGTCACCTTGAGGAAATCCCACAGCCTGTGCACATTTCCACGTCCCTCATCCACGGGAGGAAGAGCACAATAACCTTGACCTACCTCAAAGAGGCGCAGATTTGGCTTAGGAGAGCCTGGAAGGAGCTCGGAGGGGCTTAGATGCAGGACCCTGCCCTGTGACTGGGGCAGCCAGAGGCTACAATGCTACAAATCACCCCAGAAATCAGCAGCCCCGGAGAAGCGTGCAGATCGCTTTCGATATAAAAAGCGGCAGCTCCGGGGCACCAAAGGGGACGGCTGGAACCGCACACGTGTCACCCGCCGCGGGCAAGCAGAGGAAGGGCGACGCCGCTGCAGCCCCCAGCGCCGGGCGAGGGCAGCCCCAGCTCCGCGGGGGCACGGGGCCGCCGCCCCCAGGCCCGGCTCGGACACACGGGCACCGGCGCCTCCGGCCCCAAACTCGGGCTCCGGGACCCCCACCCTCTGCGATGAGGGGGGTGGCTGGGGGGACCGGCACTTCCCAGGGTGAGGGGGGAAAGTGGGGGGCCGGGGGAGCCCGCAGCCTCCGGGGTGAGGGGCCGGCCCCCCAAGGGCCAGGGGCGCAGGAAGGGGGCCCGGCACACCGCTGAGGTGAGGGGCCGGGGCGAGAGACGAAGGGGCCGGTGCAGCAGGGGCCAGGCCGGGGGAGGCGAGCCGCAGCCGGGCGGCAGGAGGGGTGCCGGGACCGCCGGCGGCGCCTCCCGAGGGCCGGGGAGGGGCCGCGCCCGCACTTACCGGTCCGGGGCGGCGGCGGGTTCCCGCCGGGGCCGGAGGCCGGTGGGGTGCGGAGCTCCTCGGCGCGGCGCGGCCCGGCTCGGCTCAGCTCTGCCCCCTCCGGCCGCGCTCGGCGCAGGAAAATCCGCGCCGCCGCCGCCGCCGGGCCCTCCCCGCCGGGGCGGCCGCCGCGTCGCCATGGCAACGCGGGCCGGGGCGGCCGGGCCTCGCCGCGGCCTCCCCCGGCCTGGGCCCGCCCCGGGGCGCAGCGTCCCCGGGCGATGAGGGGCACGGGGGAAGGGGGCTGTCCCGCCGGGCCCGCAGCCCTGCCCTCCCCTCCGGCAGCAAACACCCCTCGGCCCCCGCAGAGCGAGGGGCGCTCTCCCGCACCCCACCCGTCAGCCATCTTGCAGCCACCCGGCGAGGCGGCAGACGGGTGGAAGAACGGGACAAGCGAAAATGGGGAGAAAAATAATAAATCTGTCATTCCCTTCAAAATAAAGACCAAGCCGGTTGTGGCCAGTTGGGTCACCGTGCTGTGCTGCCTGCTGCCCCGCTGGAAAGCCTCCATGCCACAGGCAGGCATCGCTTTCGGGTTTCATAGACTCCGTCGTGGTTTCAGGAGCGTAACGGGGCCGGAGTCCTCGCACAAAAACATCCACGGAGGCCGTTTCAGTGGGCTGTGGAAACCAAGAAGGCGAGGAGGACAGCAGTAGCCAGCCTCTTGGGATGACGCTCAGAGGTGTGACACCACCGAGGAAAGAGGGAAAGACCTCCAGGGTTACACAGCCGTAAGAGCACCTCTCACCACTGACGGGCACCGGGCGCTACGCTATCACGGACGCGGCGGGTGCAGGGTTACCAGCTCCCCACCAAAGGCACGTGGGAGCCAGCAGAGCACGAATACGCAGCCCGTGCAATGAATCGGAGGTGAACTAAGAAGAAGAGCAGCTACAAGGACGGTAGAGCATGTCAGGCTAATGAGGACGTTGTGTACACGGGAGAAGCGACGATTCTATGGCGTCATGATGAACAGCCCAGAAACATCAGAGTTGTGCACTCACCTGAAAAGGAGAGGAGCTTGTTATCACAGTCAAGGACCTGTAACCCAAGGTGAGAAGAAGATGTAAACCAGAGGTCAGTGAAGCATCAGACGCCAATGCTGATGAGTTGGATGTAGGTGAAAAAGGGAGAAGCTTATGCACTTTTCAACCTGGGCTGGGCGAAGCATGAGAAGATACAGCACTGGAGGTGACAAAGCTCACTCCAGAAAGGTGGTGCCTGACCAAGGAAGGAGACTTGTGCACCACAGCCATTTTTTGGTGTGCATTGGATGGGCATCCATCACAGGAGCAAAATGCAAGTGCTGTGGGCAGGGAGCCGCTGGCATAGCTTATCCAACCCTGCAGCCTTGTCTCCACCGTGTCCTTAGGAAAGCGCTGGCAGGCACTGACCGGGGCTCCCCCAGTTTGGGGAACAGGGAAACAGAGCGCGAGGGAGCTGCGGTCACCCCTTCCTACTCAGCTGCAAAACTCCTTCCCACCCCCTTCCTTGGCGGTGGCAGGTCCCCGCTCTACCCTGTTTTGCAAAGGCTTTGGTGGGTTTCATTCCGCTGTACCAACTCAGACAAATGCTGAACTGAACTCAGCATGGATTGAGGGGGATAGATTTTACATTTATCATAACGTGCCATCCCATAGATGTGATGGTAGGACAGTACCATCCCCTGGCAAAGAAGAGGTTAACGCTGTGCAGCTTTGTGCTGTGTTTTAAGAGGACTGCAATCACCCGTTTTTATTTTTGGTTCTGCTGCATAAAAACAACTGCTCTTTGTAACCTGCATGGCGCAGAGGACCTGTTTCTTCTGGCAGCCTTTAAGACAGGGAATAAAAAAAAGCAGAGGAAGAAAGTTCGCATTCAGTGAGTGCCCGGTTGTCAAGGTTTCCTCTGCTCTCAGACATAAATTTTTTCTTCTGACAGACACAAGAGAGATTTAAAACTGTTTGGTACGAAGTGGAGCTTCAAAAGCAGCAGTGTCTGTCTCTGATACAAGGTGAAGAGCAGAGCTCAGGACCTCCTGTGCAAGGCAACATCATCATGGCACACATGGGAGCATTACACCAGGTTTGTGCTTGGCTTGTCACAAAGCTCCCCCTGCATGAGTCTCAAAATCCTGTGCTGCTTTCAGCCCAGCTGCCAGAGAAGCCATGGGCTGGTTTAGCCCTGCCAAGGACACGGGTCAAGTTCAGTCTGCTGGCAAAGAAAGTGTCTTTCACGAGGTTGCGTTTTTCAGCTTCCTTCTCCATTTGCATTGCTTTCTGTTTTAATAAATCATGGAGTGCCAGTGAAATCCCCAAGCGCCTGATGAGTGTGGGTTTAAACCAACACTTAAAAAAGCCAAATCGGGCAAGCTTGGTCACTGCTCCCTTGGCCTGGTGGCCATGGTGGACGTGATTATCAGGGCACTGGTAGATAATTTAACTGATAAAGACTGAAGAGGCAATAACATATAATTAGCACTGGTCAACATCGTTTTCCAGAAAAATCAATCTCAACCGAGCCTCAACTCGTTCTTCATTGGGACCACAGGATGGGTTGCCAAAAGTAACAGCACAGAGGTGATAGGGGAGGCATCCAGCATCCGACTGCTGAGAGTACAGCCAAACGGTACAAATAAAATTAACAGATTCCCAGCTGGCTGTCAGCTTGGATGCTGGGAATCACCCAGAAACCACTGACCCAGCAGGTCTGGTTTCATTTTCTGTGCGGACACTTGACATTACAGAAGTGAGAGGGGATGTGGTTGCAGCCGGAGAGTGAAGTGGGAAGGGGACAGTTCTACCCCAAGCCTGGCTCTGTTGTCCCTCAGAGCTCAAGGCTGCAAGACCACGCAGGTGAACCAGTGTACATGGTCTGTCTGTCCCCTCTGGCCATCACTCCTTGGAAGGAGGCTGCAGACATCTTCTTAGTAGCTATTTGATTCAAATGCCTAACAAATAGCAGGAGGAAAGTCCCTGATGCTCAAGGCACACAAGTGTTCCTCAGTTCTCACCTGCAAACTCTCCAGCCACTTTTCTCCAGCAAAAGCAGAGAAATCAAGGCTTGGCAATGTTAGTCTCTGAAAAAAAAACCAAACAACTAAAAAGCTTTCAGGCTTCCATCATTGATCATCAAGAAGCCAAAAAGGCATAAAAGTAGAATTTTCTTCCCTTTGTAACTTCCGTTCCCTTCCCTTTCTTCCCTTTGTGACTTTCAGAGCTGCAGGGTTGACCCTGGAGTGCTAGCGGGTAATGTGTCGTGAGCTGGCTCGCAAAATGGCCCAGCTCCTGCCACATGCCCCACAGGGCTGGCAACCTCCAGTAAGCACCAACATCTTGCCGTGCCTAGCACCCGTGGGGCTCCGGCCTCAGGGCTGCCTGACACCCAGCAGCCCCCGTTCCTGCATGCCTGTCCGCAGCGTGTCCCACAGCAGCAGTGCCCTGACCCCTTTGGCGGCCGACGCAGGCTCCCACGCTCAGCACAGAGAGTGCAAGGGAAAGCAATCTCATGCCCTGCATGCTTATCTCCTGGATAAAACAGCAAGGCACTTTTGTTTATTGAGTGCCGACAAATGGCGCTGTCTTGGCTGCGAGATCGGCCTCCAGATCCCACTCCGGGCACAGCTGCTGGCAGGGAGCCCGCAACGGCAGCCACCTATTGCCATAGGAGCCTTTTGGCAGGGCTTACCCCCTCATCCCAGGGAGAAATTGCCCCACAGCATCCCACCATCTGCATCTGCCCCATGCAGAGGTGGCGTCAGATTTATGGGGCGTTTCAGGATAGGGAGCATCACTCTCTTTCCTTGGGGTGTGTGGCTGAGCAATGCCAAATGGTGCCATTTGCTCTGGGATTTTACGGTGTTCCCCACTCTCCACAGCTCGTTCCTTCATCTGCCCTTCCAGCACCAGCAAACAACTGAGGGAAATCTGCAGCTGCATTAACCTGCTTTGCTGTTTCTTGGGGGCAGAAAGGTGAGATGGCTGCATGCCACCTGGCTGGAGGGTGAAGTGGACACCGAGGACACAGCCATCCTGTTGTAGGTGAAAATGAAACAGCCTGGCCCACAGGGAGAGTCACGGCTTCCCGCGCTCGCTGCCTTGCCAAGAGCTGCTGCCAGCTCCTTCAGGGCCATGTTATTTTGGGACCCCAAAAAGCTGATTGATCCATTTGTGACTGCCTCTGCCTTCCAGCCGTCGTTGATGCACAGCAGTTGTCACAAAATAGCCTGTTTAAGCAGCAGGATCTTCTTTTCCCTGCCCAGGCTGTGACCAAATCATCTGTTCTTAGGGATTTTTGAGGGGGAGACACTGTGTTTTCTTGCTCCTCTCAATGCAGCAGGATGAAAGCCTCGCCAGGATTGTCACTCAGCCTGATGCAGCACATGAAGGATGTGCCAGGCCCCAGGAGCCAGTAACCTGCAGTCTTGGGAGAGAGCAGCTACAACCAGCATCACAACCTGTGCTCGTTCTCAGCTCTGGCCTTGGGGTGAAGCTAAGAATCACAAGGATTTCCTTTTTCTCCAACTTGGATGAAAGAAAACTGAAAACATTCATCCCGAGCCATTGCTGCTTCCAGAAGGAGTGAAATCCTCCGAGGACTGGGCTGAAGAAAATTCATACTTAAGCTCATGTCCTCTCACAGCTATCCTGTTACCACCTCCCTCGGCCAGCTCTCCTGTCCTACTTCTCACTGTAATCTAAAGCTTCTTTTCATCAGCCCAGCAAAGCATAATTAGGAGCCTAACCACTCAGATTCATCAGCTGGGTCCCTTCTTCACACGGTCGGGAGAGAGGAGCATCTCCATAGGGGCTGCAGCCACCCCCTGCATGAGCCCCACTCTCTCCTGGACACGCAGATTTGGTCTTTCTAAACCTGGTGATGCTAAACACCTCCAGAAGACCAGGTCTGGCCCGTGGCACAGACCTGGCAGAGCCAGCATGGCTGGGACACATCTGGGGTTACTCAGATCACTGTGTACTGCCACCTCCTGTTCATACCCAAACCTTTGAGCTCTTGGTGCTGCCTTGGAGCCATCCCACGGGTGGACCTGCAGCACCCTGGTACCTTTTTCTTATCAGGAAAAAAGGTTTTCTGCATTAGGAGGGAAGAAAACTCAAAAATTTCTCAAGCTATTTGTGTTTTTGTTAGAAATACCAAGGTTTACCCTTGTCGGTTCAAGCAGAGGGCTGACAGGGTGGTGAAAGTCTGGAAACTTACAGCAGCTTGAGCAACTAAAAGATGAGGAATATCAGCTTGCTGTTTTCCCAAGTCACTCACTAAATGTCTGCAGGCAGCATCCCTCAAGCTCTCATGTCCCGTTAGCTAAATCAGACCTGCCCAACTTCTCTGTGATGTGTGAGGCTGTCCGTATCTCCTGTGACCGACCTATATTCCCTGGTGGCCTCCTGCGACCCAGCATCTGATGGCCACACGGGGCCTGCCCCAAGATGTGGCTCCACCTGGTGACCCAGTGCATGGGAGCAGTGACCCAGTGCATGGGACTTTGTGTGCCCAGCCAGGGGATGCCCAGAGATACCTCCGGCTGCAGCTCCCTGCTGAGATGCAGCAAAAACAAAGCAGAGCAGATGTTTTCAAGCTTAACATATCCAGGGTAGAAATCCTGCCTCTCCCTTTGGGCAGTGCTGGTGGTTTGTTATGGATCACCATTGAAATTCTCAATCCAGGAGCGAAGCTTGGCCACATGGCTCCGAGGAGGGGTCCAGGCAAGAGCCACCTCTGACCCATGCAAGCATGGTCTCCCCTTATCCACAGGGCAGCTTCAGCAGAAGCAGAAGCAAGACTTGCAACCATCTTGCCTTTCTAGAGAAAGCAAATAGAGATGTCTGATCTGCTTCCTCTGCCTGCTTTGTTTCTCCACATACTCTGTTGCTGCTGTCTTTCTCATCTCCTGCCTGAGAAAGGCAGCCCCAAACTCTCACTCCTTCCACGTGGTAATGCATTCAGCTTTCCGTATTCGTCTGCGTTTTTTTTTTCACACCAATTTAACCAATTACTTTCTGAACACAACATTTATATTTTGGCCTCGAACATCTCACAACAATGAGTCAGTGTTAGAATTATGCACAGTGGGGAAAAAAGTACCTCCTTTTGCTTATTTGCAGGTGATATTGGATTATTTCATTTGGTGCCACCTAGTTGAGAAACAGCGGATGGCAACCATCTATTCACAGTCTTCATCCTTTCCCAGGACATGTAATAAGCTGCTGTAAAAAGAATTAAAAATACTCTGTAGTACTCATCTCTGAGCATTCTTCCTGTGCCCCTTGCACATTTTCCAGTTCCACTGTCTCCTGTCTGGAAAAGACAAGAACTGCACTGGTGTTCAATGAGCAAACCAAGCAGAAGGATCTTAGTCCCGGCCACCCAAAGCAACCTTCTGCATGGTTCAACCTGCAGACTTACTGTGAGGCAGGAAGGGTAGAGGCTAAATTTTCCATCGTCATGGTGCCTGCCTGGTTTCTACATTTCCCAGTCACCGAGTTCCTTTAAGGTAGCTGTGAAGTGGAACAAGCATCAAACTCTCCCCGTGGATTTTCAAGCCACACAGTTTTACAGAAAAATAGTGCTTTAAGAACATACAGTTTATTTCTGCCGAGTTCAGGAAATGGACACATGCTTAATTGTAGCAAAGGCTGTTTTCTTCATTTTAACAACATTCAACTGATAAGCATGGTGGGCTCACTTCGAGGCAGCCGTGGGCTCAGGCTCTGATGCACCAGTGTCTGAAAACCAGCCCCACACCTTTCCCAGTGAAAGCTACTCTTGGCTTTAAAGGCTGAAAACATGCTGTGATCCTCCTTTTGGGGGAAAACAGTGAATTTAAGAACCATCAGATTTCCTTTCCCTTTTAAAAGCAACAGCAGCATCACACTGTCAAGTATGGACACTGTACGGCACCAAACAGCAGGAATTCGTATCAATTGGCTGGGTATCTTCTAATGCTCCCTCAGTTTTGTATCAAGCTCGGTAGGTTCGTGGCTGAACCATCCAGTCCTCAACGCACCACAGGTATCTCCTTTCCCTTATCAGAGCAATCCTATGGATGTGCTGAATTTTACAGTATTGCTGTCTAGCCACAGTACACAGACAAACTGAACACAGCCCCTGCAGGCTCTCTCCCACCTTCATATTTCCTTCAGGCCTTTTACTGGGAATTATACAGCATTTTACTGCTGGGACCGTGTAAACAGTTTAACCCCCTGCAGGATATAGTCAGGCTTTGCCTGGTGTTTTTTATAGAATTAATAAACTGATTTGAGCTTTGTCTGGGCTTTCATTTCTCAGCAATTTCTTTTATTAATCTTTGCAGGGGCTGGAAGCTTCTTACCTGAATCTGTCTCCTGGCAGCTAGAGGACTGTCGTGGTTAGCAGAACCTGGAAGTGGAGGGTGATATGTGGGAAACACACTGTTCACCTCCCAGGGCCACTTGGTCATTCTGCTGGAGATCTGCAAGTTTATGAAGTAGAAAAGGGTTTAATTATGAGAGTTAAAGAGGTATAGATGTTACAGTCAAAAAAGGAGGAGAAAAAATGTTCCCACTCCCAAACAATTTCTCCCTTTATTTTAAAATTTTTTGTAAGGAGGCTTTTCCTGGTTGAATTTTGGATGCATCAGGAACATGCACAGTAAAAACCACAAAATCTGCCAGATCATCACTAGGACACTGGAAGGTGCCTAATAGGCACCAGGAAAAGCCAGATAGCTGGAAAGGGGAAGAGACTACTCCAGTATGTGATGAATCCATGAAAGAAGCCAGAAAGGAAAGCAATCTTTTGATCCAAAAGATAAATGCCACATTGGGATTTTTTTTGCTTCTTTAACCATCTACTGCAACTGTAATCAGCATTTCCTG
The DNA here is from genome assembly GCA_020745775.1 of Theristicus caerulescens. Taxonomy (NCBI): domain Eukaryota; kingdom Metazoa; phylum Chordata; class Aves; order Pelecaniformes; family Threskiornithidae; genus Theristicus; species Theristicus caerulescens. The sequence continues at coordinate 20,570,763 of CM036564.1, read as the reverse complement.
GCCATAGCAACTACAGGCTTACAAAGGAGTTACTGTGCCTCAAAGAGATTATTGATGAAGATAACACACCTGAAAATAACATGCTTTCCATTGACTCTCATCCAGCTCAAATATTTGCTGCCAAGTCAGCTGAAGGAATGAGCAGTCAGATGGTTGCTCTGATAAAAGCCAGCACCTCTTTATCCTCAGCTGGGCCTTTGCTTCAGTGCCACTGCAAGGAGAAAACCAGATGCCAGTGAGGTGGCCCAGCCCAGCAGCTGCCACTCAGCAGTGAAAGACTAGAGAGAACAATACTTGCCTGGGGTACTTACTTAACTTTCCTTAAGTTACCGGCCCAAATCCTGAAAAGCTGTTCCGCTGATGATGCTGTTTAGGGTTTGGTATCACTTGTCACCTGGCCTGGTTGTAGCCCATACCTAGAGTAACCTGAACACCTAACACTAACCTGCCTCTCTCCTAGCCCAATCTATCTGTTATCTGGAAGAGTGGTAGTTCTGCCGATGTCTGGATGAGCCCTCCATAGAGTCCAGCCTACCCAACCCTTATTTCGGCATTGCCTAACTCAGCTGTTGCCTGGCCATCACAAACAAAAAGCTTCGTCCCGCTGTAGCTGTGGATGCTACCTTATGCTACTTGTAGACTTCCTTAGCCTAGCTTTGCCTAGCCAAAAGCCTCCTGCATCTTCACCGGCGGCTAGGCTGAGCCTACGCGCTGTCCCTTCTAGACTAGCCCTAGTCACATGTTTAGCTTGTCAAACCCATGCCCCAAATGTTGTGTTTCCTGGCTTAGCTCCACGGCAGCAAAGCCAGGCTACAGGGTTAGCATTAACTCAGCTGCAGTCTGTCCTGTGCTTTGCAGCCAGCGGTATCCAAACAAGAGCTCTTCTCCTATTTCTGTGCAGCATGGCCAAGCTCACCTGTGTCTTTCTGCCAGCAGCTTTAAAGGGACCTGGCTCTGTCTAACACCTCGAGGCATTTATGGATTAGCAGACCATGCTGTGAAACAGTTAAGTGCTTATTTTATTCCCAGTGAGAGCAATATGCCCAAATTCATCTCTCCAAAACTGGAGGAAAGAACAAATACCTCATTGGTATACATCAAAATTACAGACAAGTACATATGACACAGACTACCAGAAAAAATGTACATTCAAAAGAGGACTGCTGACTTGAACCCAACATGAGACTTGAGGGGCAGCATGGCCTAAGAAATCAGATCTGAGGAAGTTCCTAAGCCCAAGGCAACAACTCAAGTCCCACTGCTCTCGGCTGGACACTAATCACTCCGTGGGCTGAGATGTTAGAATGGCCTTGGAAAAAAAAAGGCAGAATGATTTTATGCCTCTCTTTCAATAGTACTGATGGCAGGTCTGAAACACAGCATCAGGGAAACCACCAATGATTTTTCACAGGGGGAAGAAAACACCAGGACTTCTCAGACCTGCAGCTGCAGGTTGACTTTGGGTGTTGCAACCTGGCATTTTTATACAGACTTTCGTTTTTCAGACTGAGAACAGCCCTTTAAATATTGCTTAGAGAGTGACATATGCTGAATCCAAACCTGTCTTGAAAAGAGTTGAATTTATGTAGATGACAGTAGTCTTTCAAAAAGCTTGCATGAAACTTCCCACTGTCATTAGTGGGCTATTAGTTGAGGCCCATTATGAGATGGGGACCAGGAAGAGAGGAGCACCTCAGTAGTCAATGATTGAGCAGTTAAAAAGCAATAAACACTTCCAGCCTTATACAAGATGTTCAGACTGCAAAACTGGGAGGTTAGCTCAGCACAGTTCATATCAATCCCACAACAGTGCCTATTTCACAGCTGGTCAGACCAGTTTTTAAAATGCAAATTTAAGTCATGCTTTTCACCAAACTTCAGGAGGGGTCACACCTTCACTACTACACAGGCATATTTCACTGGGAGGATGTGAGGAATATTCTTTTGAAACTGTAAGGGAATTTTTACCTTCACTTAAATTAGAGTCTCTCCCAGAACAGCAGGGTTATGGATTTTTACTTATCTGTAAAACAGAACTGGAACTCTGTCAAAGACAGAGTGTGTAGGTCTCATCTAAAAAGCCTGGCAGGTGCAGCAGCCTAGGGACAATGTGAAATTTTATTTGTTCCAAAATAGCTTTTGGAGCAAAACCAAAAAACAAGAGCAATTTTGCTAGAAATTAGTTTCTTCTCTTTTCCCCACGAATACTTAGGTTTTGGTTTGGGCTTGAGGGAACTGGAAGAGATTTTGCAGAAAACAGAAAACATTTTCATGGGGAATACAGTTCACATTTTCATGTGAGCAAAACACATCATTAACAGAAATAGCTGAATAGTCCCCACCGCACTACAGGCCTTCATAACACGACTGCACCTCCACTTTCCCATCAAGCACTGGAGCACAAACAGACCCAAATGCTCACACCCAGTCTTTCCAGCAGAACACAGTTTCAGAAATAAGTTATAAATAAATATACGTAACGTGAGTATTAATTCATTAAAGGCTACTTTAGCCACTACTCAACTGACAGACACTTCAGTCTCTGAATTTCTCCATGTTTCTGAAATCTAAAGCTCAAGGTCAAGAAGTGGAAGTACAGAAAAGGCTTATAAATGCACTCTAAACTGCCTGGGATTGGCAGCAGTGGCATGTGAGTATAGACCCAAGAGAGCTCAGTAGTCTGCTCACAAGTAAATCAATGTCCAGTTCCTCGGGAAGACACTGGCCCTTGAGGTGGAAGCAGCCCCAAGACGTTGTCACTCCAGGTACGCAGAGGGACGCCATATGAAACCCAGTTCTTTCTGCCAGGTGCTACATCATAGCTATTGCAGAGTCCTCAGTGCTGCTCTCCTGCTCCAAGCCCACACGGCGGATAGACTCCCTGTATTTCTGCCGTCCCAGCTCAATGATAGTTTTGACCTCATCAGCGATGTCCTCGCGGCCACTCTCTTTCATGGCTCTAATCAACTTGCTCACACAGTCAGGATCCTCCGAGTTTTGCTGAGCCCATGAGAAAAGCATGTCCAGGATCTGCTTATCAAGGTCCTCTCTGAAGAAAGGGGAAAGCACAGAAGTAACCAACACGCTCTCCTGACTGGCAACCCAACGAGGCCTTACCTGAGTCCTAGCCCATGACTGGAGCCCCAAAGAAGCCATCCAGACACACAAAGCACTCAGTGCCCTTTCCCCACCCATCATACACAAGTTGCAGTTCCCGCACTAAAATATCTCTAGAAATTTTTTCCTAATGGAAATATCAAATTAAAGCATTCTGCTTTTGAATGTAAATTCTCCACAGGAACAGTAGTTTGGTCATAACAAATCTCATTCTCTCCTGCTGCTCTGGCTCTTTGGTCAGACTGCATGTCCTGTGACGTACCACAAGCTCTTTTTGAATAAAGATGATATTCACAGTTAATGCCATAGACCACTGCTCATTGTCAGAGATGGAGTCTGGCCAGGAATCCAGATCACAGAACAAAACAGGAATGTGACTCATCTGAACTACAAAGCTCATCAGGTTTGTTATTTCCCAATTTTGTTTTTCAAACATACAGCTTTGTTTTATAAAGGCAAGAGAAAATAATCAGTTTTCCATAAAAAAGGTAATGTTTTGAGAAAAACCATTAGTCAACCCATCTTTTATCCAGTGAAATAATTCCAGTGGGAAAACTTTCAACCAGCCAAGCGTTAATTTATACTATTACACTGCAGATAGATAGATAGATAGATAGATAGATAGATAGATATAATACATCGCTGTTCATCGCTGTGTCCTATCTTACCTGTTATTGTATCCTATGCGCTCAATCTGCTGATAGGTCAAGCCCAGGTTCAGGCCAATGGTCTGCCAGTCAGCTCCCATGCGCCTGGCAATGCTCAGCAGGTTTGCCTGTGTCAGGTAGCCAGTCTCAGCGTTGCCCAGGTTCAAGGGAGGAAAGGAGAAGCCATTCAGGGGACCGGGGTTCTCACCCCAGCGGGGTTTCAATCGCTGTGTCACAGAGAAGAGAGAGAACATGCTGAACAAATTGTTCTTGTAGAGGACAGTGTCTGGCCATTCAGTCTCCACACTAAAATTTCCTTCCTCCTACTGGGGAGGAAGGAAGATCTTGGGGCTGAAGAGTCAGGCTACAGTAAGGAGCTACAGAAGCAAGGAGCACTCACACTGGCAATGACCAGCAATGCTCGCTGCCTCTGAAAAATATCAAATCATAGTGTTCGTGGCCACAGCTCACACTGGAAATTTCCTTTCTTGCCTTTACAGAGCATTTTTCAATGAAGCATCTCCCCAAAGCATATTTGCCTCAGCAGTAAGAGAGCACTTAGTCTAGATTTATAGTTGAGGTTGCATGTGTCAGAAAGGGACGTGAGATCATGGCACATGATCTGAAGGGAAGCATTCAGCCTACAAAGGTATTTATTGTTTTAAGCTTCTCAAAAATCAATTAAATTCCATAAGCAAAAGTTGCATATCTCACTGTAACATACAGCCTAGCCTTTAAAGGCCAGTGGCTCACATCAGAATACTTACACTCAACGCCTGTATTCAAATGCAGCCTAATTACCTCATCCTAGACCTTTCTTTTTTCCTACTGCATCAGCTGTGTGACTAAGAAATGTATAAACAAACCAGACACTTCCCTTAATTACAGCGAGCTTCTTCCTGTTCTACATCTCTCATTCATTCAAAGGATCCACCCTCTCTGACCACCCATCCAACAAGCCTGTGCTTGACAGGCAAGATGAGCAGGAGAGATGGAGACGACTCCCAGCTATTCATGTTTCTCTTTTCAGAAGAGCTCATGGGGAGTGGGAAATCTGCACCATCACATGGTTGGACAGCCATTTCTTGCAGTCATTCATTGCATCCGTTCTCATGGAGGAAGACAAAGCTAAGCAGGAAGGCTGTGCTCTTACCCCATCTAGAGTAATTTTTCTGTAGGAGACAAAACAACTTACAGGCAGTTTGATGGGCAGAGTAGCGAGCCAGAGGGAGTCTGGTCCTTTCCTCCTCCTGCTGGCATCTTCAGGGATGCTCTCGGGAACTGCCCCTCGGTAGAAAGAGACCTTTGCAAACAGAAAGCATGCAGTGAGGCTCAGATTCAAGCACCGTGGCCAAGCCTGTTTGCACCATGTATATTCTGTCTGGGGAAGAATGAATTCAGCATTTCTCACCTATCCTCAGTCCACAAATATGGCCTCCCAATTAAGTGCAACTGGGAGGAGCACTGAGGTTCTGCCATAAAGGCTGGACTCACTGCCAACACCCCAAGAGTTAATGGCAGGAATGTAAGTCAGAAAGCTAAGTGATGAGTGGTCCTTCCAGATTACTCTTCTTGTTTATTCAGGGTAATCAGTGAAATGCAAAGCCAAGCGAAAGAGGGGAGGAAAGCAGTCATGCCCAGCGCTCAGAGATTATTATGAGGAGCATTGTAAAAGCAATGATGATGATGAAGGAAGAAACAAAATGTCAGTGTAACTGGTTGCTCACCTGGCCTTTTACAGCTTGGCCTTTCCTGTCCACAGGGGAGGTCACATAGATTTCCTTCATGTTCTTCAAGTGGGAGTAAAAAATAAATGAGAGACGTCCATCCACGCAGTCGGGGCGATCTGTGCAGAGAAGGAGCAAACACTCAACTTGTGCAGAAAAGCGTGCAGCTTTTCAAGCCTGGCGAACAGCCCATCATCTACAAGCAGCCTCCATGCTACTACCTACTCCTTCCACTCATGCCTGAAAGAATTGTAACCCCCCCTTCCTTGCTGGGTGACACGGGAAAGCAGAAAACACTGGCTGTGGAGAAAGCAGGTCCTACAGGTGAAAAAGGAGAATGGCCACAAGGTGGAGATCAAGTTCAAAAACGGAAGGCAAGACAGGGCAAGACATTCAGATGGAGTCGAGTCCATCCTTGGCTCTTCCCTCCCATCCTCGGTCCATTCTACCCCTTGGAGGGTAGAATCAGCTGCATTCCATCCTGTAGTGCACAAAAATAGGTCACCTATCTCTTCACCATTTCTGCAGTGGGTGCAGAAATAGGAATAGAGCTAAAGGGGAAAAAATATAACCAGGTACAATATGGATATATATGTAATTATCTAGAAATTAAGTTAAGAGTCCAGCCTAAATCAGGACAGAAGGACAGACTCTGGCCTCATGAACTCCACTGAAAGACCAGTGCACTTGATTATTCTTCATAGAGTTGCGCTTAATTTACACCAATGAAACTGAGCTGTACGTTCAGGTTTTGCAGAAAATGGCACAGTTTGCAGCTGTAACAGGTCCAGACACATTAGGGCATAAAACACCATCTTAAGTTTTGGTCCAGCTCCCTCTTTCCTTCTCTTCTAATGGCTCCATTAGGGGGAATTCTTTGCTCTGGATTATTTCAGAAATACCTTCTCCAAAAAAATATCTTTATATGTGTTCTCTCAGAAATGGGCAACATTAATTAGATCACCATGGACATTCCAGTGTGGTGTCTAAGATGCCAGGAAAAGGGCATAGCTGGCTGCAGAAGCAGATCAGTAATAAAATAAACACACTTGGCTATTGCCCTCTGCAGGCTACAATAGCATATGAAATGAAAGCCTGCAAACAGCACTTTTGTAAGGAAAAGTAGACACAAAAGTTGGGTGACCAGAGAATGTGACAAGTTCAATGTCCATGGGCTAGCTGCTGTGCGTAGTGGGTGAGCTGAAGACACAGAGGAATGCCATGGAGGAGTACAGCCCCCAGCAGAAACACGCCTACGGCTAGAGAAGCACAAGAGGTAGGAGCAGAAAGGAGCCCAGTACTACCATACCCATATCGATGCTGATGCCTCGCTCAAAGGCTGCAAAAAATTGCTCTCCCTCAAACATCTCCACCATGTCAGATGGCTCAGGTCCTCGATAACGGTCCTGCAGCTTCTTCAGCACTGGGTCAACCTGACAAGGATGACAGCACAGGATCCCATGTTTGGTCTGAAGCACATCTGTCCCCTGACCCATGTCCCTATGCCCATGATGTTCCTCTCACTCACCTTCAACAGGGAAAGTCCATTTTACACGGAAAGGACATAAACAAATAAAGAAACACCCACCCCCTCCTGTCCCAGGTACACTCACTACAAACAAGTGGTGCTCTGAGTTTTGTGGCTTCCCTATTTCTCCTCTCAAGTAAAAAGCAGAAAAGCCTATGTGGACTAACAAAGATAGGCCATCCCAAAGCTGCCATTAAAAAAGCATTTTCAGCAATGTCCCTATCATTTCAACAGGTCAGTAACCTTCAAAGAACTTATCCCCCTCACAGTATGTCATTAAAAGACATTTTCTCTGCAAAAAGCCACATGCTACAACAGCACACATCTGAGGACGCCAGAAAGCTCATTTTGGCTTTGCAGCCTGTGATCACATTGTCAGACCTGGGGTCTCAGGCAGTGCAAGAGTCAGCCTAGAGCCAAGGTGTCTATTCTTCTTTCTACTTGTAACAGTAAATCTTCTCTCTTACCTCATGACCATCCCTGGAAGGAATACAGACACCCCCAAACCCCGATCTCACTGTGACTGCCATTGCTGCCTCCTCTGGAAAAAATTTTACCCCAGAACCCAAAGACATAAAGAATCCTTACAGATGTTTATGCCCACAGGTCATTTCAATACAGGAGAACAAATAAAGAAAAACAGGAGCAACCAGACCAGAGGATTAGGCAGAGTTGGATATGCAGCCCAGTTCTGGCAGTCTGATAAAATAACCCTCACCTCACTGAGCTGCACTGTCTGTCAAGGTACAAGCTCTACAAACACAGATGCACACTTACTTTGCTAACATCTGAAGCAATGCTGCTGAGGGCTGATACCCCTAGGGCAGAGGCAGCAGAAGAGAATGTGTGAGCGCTTCCCATCTCCTTCCCATCTCCTTCCACACAGTCAGCCAGATGAGCTCAAACTAATAACATAAACTAACCTGATGTTGCACTGAAGCAGATTAAGGAGGGCTCATATGTTCTGTTCCACTGCTTGAACTGTAAACAGCAAGGAACACCAGGAAGAGTACCATTTCTAACCACTCCAGCTGAAACCAAAGCAGTGCTTCTGCCCACACTACTAGCCCATGTCAGACAAATTATGTGTTAATCTTTGACTGAAGTTTAAGCCAACATGTTTTGCCTCATGTTTGCTGGACGCTAACAGCATGCACGTGGCCAGTTACTGTGGCCCAGCTGATTTTAGCAGCCCAGTCCTCAAGGTTTGCAGGGGAGGAAATCACTGCATGGCATCCACTGCTATATAGAATGAGTTTTCCTTCTTCCCCCAGCTCCCAGTGAGCCGGTATCACACTACCAACACAGTGTGGTGACAGCATACCCCAGCCATGACCCTGGGGCACTGAACAGGACCATTTGGTGCCCTGCTGCCCTTACATCCTGCAAAGGGAGGCCCAGGAAGCTCAGGAGCAAGGCAATACAACCCAGATCAGACCTTGTGCTTGGGGACACACTGTAGCAGGACTTGCTCGGGGTCCTTCTTCCTCTGCAGAGCAATGAAGTTCACCTGGTACATACGCAGCCGCTCATAGACTTTCTTGGCAATGCCTCCAATGTAGGTCTTGGTGGTATACCACAGCCAGTACCTGGCAGACAAGGAATTAAGAAAAAGGAGGGATCCTGCCTAGGAAGACAAGCCAGTGTCACACCCACAAGACTGTAAAAAATGATGGGTAGAGACAAAGTGCTAAGCTGGGCCTGGCTTACAAAGGGAAAAGGCAACAGGCAGGGTTAATAGCATGCCCCCTGGTCAGAGTGTGGGAAAAGCAAGGCACAGGAATGTCCCACCTTTTCCTCATGACTAATCCTGCACTTACCAGGAGAAGTGAGTGACTTCAAACACTGCATAAAGATGGGTGAATTCCAGCACCACCTGACTGGTAATGTCATCCCAGGTTTGGCCCTCCAGGTCACCATGGAGAAGATGCAGCCTTGACCGATCCAAACTTAGCCCTAAAGACAATAATGATCAAGAGATGCTATATGCAGCAGAAGCCTTTATTCATGGCTTTTCAAACCCAGCCACAGTTTTGGGTGATTCACTTTTTAAAAGCACCAAATTAAGGCTCATGGCCTTCTCTTCAGCATCCAGGACTGAACTTTGGTCAAAGAAGAGCAGCAATAAAAGGATGAGGCTACACCAATGCTTCCAGGATATTCTGGCAGAATATGCAGACTTAAACTGAGAGTGTGCTGATTTCCACGAGATTCATTAGACAATTCCCATCACCAATATCTAGGATTATTAATTAAGTTCTGTCTCTTTCTAAATGTACATCCCACACACTTTTCAATCCTGATGCGCTTCAGACATACAAATACCAGGTAGTGTTACAATGGAAGCCAAGCTGCACCCAAAAAGCTTTTAATTCTTCACAAGAAAGCCAGGAAAGGTCAAAAAAAATAGGAATTAGGAGACACAGGGTACTCAGCACACAAACAGAGGAATCCCTGGCAAGGCTGAGGCTGTTTATAGCAGTATTCAGAGTGGGAGATGGCTTAGTGTATGATCGTACACTTTTAACTGCAGTGGCTCAGCACCTGATTCATGAGCAAGGAAGTAAGAGAGAAGGCAGACCCCTGGAGGCAGCATCTTCATTACCTGTTTCAAGCTATTCCCAATCATGAATCAAAGCCCTTTTACAAAGCATCTCCTCAGTTGGCAAGAGTGCCTCTCCAACCTGTCATACCAAACCTAGCAGTCTAAATACATGTGCAGTTCGGCAGAGAAATCCATTCGCCAAGGCCATTCTCCCAGCTTGTGCTGCTGGTCTGTGAAGCCCAGCGCTGGTCTGCTGGACCTGAACTACCTTCAGCTCCCACCACCCTGCACCACCACTCCTTCAGCAGACACACCTTGCTGTTCCTGCAGGAAAAGCAGCAAGCTTCATTATTAGCAGGACAGGCAAACAAAATTCCCAGCTTGCCATTTGTGGTTTTCCGCATATGGCATTTCTCTTTGCCAATTTTGGGAATAAACTGACCTGTGACCCCGGGCGGGAGGGGCAGCTGAATTCTCACTGGCCTGAGAAAATCCACCAGGGAGTCCTGGGAGAGGCAGAGCAGGGGACTGGCTCTGCACCCCGCCTCGGCCGTGATTTCCTCTATCTCTTCTGCAGAGACCGGTAGCACCTGGATGTGGAAGACCATACAGTGAGCGGAGCAGTCAGGCACCCAAATTCCTGCGTCACTCACTCAGTGCCCCCAGTACCCAGCAGGCAAATGCTGCTCTTGGCTAAAGGCCCGGTGAGAAATGGAAGCACAGTGAACTTCGGCTGAAGTCTGCTCTAATACTGGTGTCAACCTGGCAAGCTGGGACAGACCAAAGTATTACAATAGCATTTAGCACTATCTAGCAACACTACAGAAAAATTAATTTTAGTAGGGTGGCTTTAGAATTAGATCCACATAAATAATCCCCACCCCAATCTCACTCACTGAGCTATTCTGCCAGGCTTAGTATGTTTTGCAAGGCAACAAGAGGCAAAATCTCCTTGTGTTCCCTTCACAGCAGCTGCCTGCTGATCTGCCGGAAGAAGCACTGGCAGATCTGCGAGGAGATCCCTTTCCCACTCAGGGCAGCTTGGAGCACAGCCCATTTTGCAGGCAGGGAAGCTAAGACAGAAGGTGATCTGAGATGGGTCAGCCCATGAAGCATCCATGTCAGACACGAATTACCCTACGGCGGACATCTCACCTTCGTCTCCCCTACTTGGCATGGGACAACAGCTGCACTAGGGCTTACCAAAGCTTGTTTTTTAAAGCATGCATACCTGCAGCTTGACACTGCGAGTCTCTTCAGTGACTCCAGGAGGAAAGGTCACTTTGATGTTTGGATCCACGCTGGAAAAGAGCAATGTCCCCTCTCTTGGCACTTTGCATTCATTTTGCACAAGTCGAGACACAACGAGGAACCAAGAGAAGTGAAGGACACTACAGTGAGCCACATGCTTCTGTAACAGAAGACAGGGAAGAAGAGAAAACATATAGGCATATAACATAATACAATAAAGGCAGGAAAATAAGTGCCAGTAACAGCCGAGCAGGTGAAAGCACTAGAACAGGGATGAAGCATGGCAGGCTGCAACTCATCACCTTCAGGAGACACACCTCCATGAGAGAGGAAACCTGGAGCTGAAATCCACCACAGCTGGTCAAAACACAGCTCATGAGATGTTTCAAATGGGCTCACTCTTGGCTGGCCAAAACCAAAGAGGGGAACAGAAACTATGTGTGTCACTGGTCATTCCAATCTGCTAACCTTTGATTTTCTCTTTTGCTCCACTCTTGTTCTCAGGTCACTCCAGCTCTGCCCACTGAAGGTCCGAACTACCACCTCACGCTGGTGAAGGGTTTGAGGGGAGGCATACGGCATCCAGATCTGCACCTCCTGGCAGAAAAGCATTCCCGTGAGACACCAATAGAATGGATAAAACCAAGCCTAGCTCTGCTCTGTGGCTTCCAGTACAGACAAGAAGGGGGAGGGTGAAGCATGGCTTGTATGCAGGGAGTGGAGGAGGAGATAAGAACCTGCTCTGACCTGCAGCCTCCAGAGAGGTGACAGATGTCAGGTCCGCTATGTAGTGTGACAGCAGGAAAAGTTCAGCAGCTTGTGGGCAGAAAGGGCAGAGCAACTTTTGCAGTGAGTTGCTGTCAGCCATGACGGGGCTGGTGGTGTAAGTACTCACCAGCTTGAATGAAAACCACAGAATCAGAGTTTTAGGAAAGGACATGAACCATTCTCCTTGCAGGCTAAGGCCAAATGATGGAACAGCACTGATCCTCTGGCACAGGAGGAGGGTTGTGAGTAAGGTTATAGCACAGCTCAAGCAGGAGGGGTGAGGAAGGCAAAGGAGCCAGACCAGCACAGTGCCAGAGAAGCTGGCTGTGTCCTTTCTGAGTCTTTGCAGCGGGGCTTCTTTGAAAGGCAGTCCTGCAGCTACTTAAAAGCAGCAGTGATGGGGGTAGCTGTCTCAAAAGTCCCAAAAGACTCTCTCAGAAGACTCTGCCAAGCTACTGCAAAGGCAGATTGATCAGGAGTTGGCCTGGATGTGTCCTCACCTGCTGAAATTTAACTCCATGAGGCTGCAGCTCCAGGACTCTACTTAGCAGGACATCGTGGTGTCTCAGCTTTACCCACTGAGGGTCCGGTGCGAGGGTTTGGAAGTAGATCCGCAGAGGGCCAGAGGCAGCCCCCGGTGGAAAGTAGAAATGGATGCCACAGGCCAGGACCACTTTGCAGCCTTCAGAGGTGACAGTAAAGCTTCCAGAAGAAATGCATGAATGTATGACACAGTGCAATGACTTCAGCCCTCCAAAAATCAACAGAAGAATCCCCTACCTTGTGTTGGACTGGCTTACTGAGGCCATAAGCTCCCATACACACACACAATACCCACCATGCACCAATCTTATCCGGGACCTTGTTACACCACTGTGATATAAGTTCTTAATAACAGAGGCTTACCTGTCCTCTCCTGATGCAAGGAAAAGTCTTTGTAACCCTCCGGCACTGGATTCATCTGTGGCGATAAGAAGGTTTGGGTGGGAGGAGGAGACAGAGATTACTTAAATCAGGGTAGGCAAGAAAGGCTGAACTTGCATTTCAGTTTTAGCTTAATCCTAATCTGACAGAAGTTGCTAAGGGAACCCTGCTCACACTGCAGTGGGCTTCAGATCGAGCAGCAGTAGGAGGATGGGAAGAGGCCTAGGGGTCCCAACACACACTGGAAATGCTGACTCTCCTCCAGGAAAACTCAGAAGCAGGGGAAATTAGAAAATATTTCATTCTACCAGCCCTGCAGATCTCAGGGCCATGTTTGATTGCCTGGGACCACCCCTGGGAATCAGCGCTTGCTCTTGTGAACGCGAGCACCATTGGGAAACCCTGCTCAGATTCCTGCTCATTCATCTCCTTCATCTCAGACAAAGAGCTGTTCCTCTGCAGCATGGAAACCACAGGAAAGCAGGAGGTAACTGCACAGCAGAATGACCTCTTACTCCTCTCTGTGCTTCTAGCATGAGCCACCACAGCCTTAGGGCCATGCAGCAAGTCCAAGAACTGGTGCTCACCTCTGCTAAAAAGGCTGGACCCTTTTAGGAGCTCTCCTGATCCGTTTCCCATTTTCACTTCCACTGTAAAACCTTCCCTAGCAAGCCCAATTCCAGGGACCACTGAGCCCTTCAGATGGGGCTTGGGCTCGTAAAAACAGAACTAGTACTGTCTGTAACCTTACAACTTAATAATTATTCCAGACAAATAAATACTGATCTGATTCCCCCCTGCTTGTCTTCTCTAATCCAAACCCATCCACACCATGCTGGGCTGAGTGAGGGAACAGCTGGGCAGAACCCACAGCAGCAGAAGCCTTGCAATTACCAGCCTGGGGGGATGGCTCAGTTTCTCCTATGGGATTGCCTCGGAGGCGCACGAATGGGGAGGTCTGGATCTCGGGGGGGACGGAACGGAGGCAATTGTTCTGCAGATCAAGTCTGGACAAGTTGGGCAGGCTGGCAAGCGAGGCAGGGACTGTCACCAGGAGATTGCTGTGGAGATGCAGCCGCCGCAGAGACTTCAAATTGGCTGCAGGTTAGAACAAGAAATGACCCCCCATCCATGCTGTTAACTGCATTGCACATCAGCTCTAACCCTCCTGCTGCTCTCCTCATCACATGCACACACACACACAAGAAGGGAAAAGCACAAGAGCCCAACGTCTCTGTTCCTCACAAAATAAAGGGGTCCAGGGAATTAGCTGAGGGGCAACGCAGCCTCCTCTGTCCTCTGCTTTTCAGCGCCCAGCTATGAGTATGGACGTAAGATGCATCTGTAACAGCATCAGTGACAACCCTGGGCACAAAGTAATACAGGACCCAAGAGGCAGGAAGCTGGGCAAGCAGAAGTCAGAGGCCGGTTCCATCGACTGGTCCATACCGGACAGCGCAATTTCAAGCCCAGATTTGCATCCCACTAAACCCCAGCTCTTCTGTTTCCAGTCCTGGGTGCTACCCAAAACCAGCCAGGCCAGATCCTCAGCTATTGTAAATTGTACTGAAATCTTAGCAGTCTTGCTGATCCACAGAAGCAGAAAGCATGGTCCAGAGGGTCATTAATGCTCAAAGGGACAGACTGAACCAAGCATGTTTCTTCTGGATGTCCCTTCCATTTGGCTCTAATGTAACAGATGGTTTGGGCTAAGAACTCTGGGGACAGAGACCAAGGGCCTCAGGGGTCCCAGACTGTACCAAAAGCTCAGCAAGCCCATGTCCTTCTTTTCCCCTAGAAAATACTTACCTAAGGAGTCTGGGATGCTTGATAAGCGATTCCCAGAGAGATCCAGCTCTGTGCAGTTGTGCAGATTCCCAACTTCTTCAGGGAGGAATTCCAAAGCATTTTCTGAGAGATCCAGGTCCTGCAGCACTGTCAGCTCCCCAATGCTCTGAGGTAAGTCCTTCAGCTGATTTTTCATAGCAGAAAAGAAAGTCAGCTTGCTCAGAGAGCCAAAGTCCTCAGGGAGTGCCACCAGGCTGTTGTGGCTCACCAGGAGCACGCGGAGGCTGGGGAGGTGGAGGATGCAACTGGGCAAGGTGGAGAGGCTGTTGAAGCTGAGATCCAGGTGGGTGAGACACCTCAGGTTCCCAATGTCTGGTGGCAAGCTTGTCAGGGAGCCATGCTGACATGAACCAAACTCATCCCTGGCATGGCCACCTGGGTGTGGAGGGAAGTGGAGGAAGAGGTCAATATGCTACAGGGGTACCTCACCAGCCTCACGTGAGACTCCTCAGCACAGAGACCCAGAAGATGGGGAGTTACTGATCACAATGAGCAGCACTGATACCGAAGTACTCATAGAGAAGTGGATTTTCTGCTCCTTGCCTCAGTTTCCTGATCAGTGAAAGGGATATAATGGTGAGGACCTGTTGTAAAAGCAAGAGATGCCACAGTCTACCAGTAGAGCTCTGCTAAACACATCCGGAGTTGAAGCTCAGACAGAGCCAGGCCGCTCCAGACATCTACCACCCTTCAGCAGGGTGGCCCATACCTCTCCAAGCCTCCCACTCTCCTTCCCCACCTCTTCCCCACCAGCACCAGCAGCCAACACACAACACTTTATGGGCTAAGGAGACATTCCTCGCCCTCCAGGCTTTGCCCATGCTGTTGAGGGATGAACAGCCCTGGGAACTGAGATCTGCCCTTGGCAAGACTGGAGAGCAGATGTGAGGAAAGCAGTGAAAATGTGGGAAAAAAAGCAGGTAATTCAGTATTGTGTAGGCCAGAAAGCACACAGAAGGAAGGATACAAGTCCCCCACCCCAGCTTGTGACACTCAAACTGGAGAAGGGCTGCACTCACAGAAAATAAGTTGAGCAAACAAAAGGTAACTTCCAAAACTCTCCATTTCTTCGTCATTTCCTACTCTCCCTCCACTGTTGTCTATTTGTATACACATACAGCAGAGGGCACCAAACATTTTTTATGCTGCATAGTGGTAAAAAATGAGAACAATCAAACTAACAGACACATTTGTACACAAGAAAATCTTAGCGAACTATTTTATTGCACTTCAGGATGCACAGGGTGTGTGTACATCTCACAAAACAAGCCTGATAAAAGCTATTGCTGTTATCCTCACCTTACTAAAGGGGGAAAAGACAAATGAAATTATTCACATGAGAAATCTGTGGCAGATATAGAAATGAACCTCAATCTTTTCAGTTTTCAGCTAGAACCCTGAATTCTGGCCACAAACTTGCCCTTTTTTCTCTCATTTCCTTTTAAAATTCCACCTCCCAAAGAGCAAATGATTCCGTCTGATACAGAAATCATACTATTTGTATTGAGATCCTCCTACAATAAAGAGACGAGAAAGTCAAAGAATGATCTAATATTTATAGGTCTAACAGTTATTACAGCTTGCCAAATTACATGCACGCCCTGAGTCATACTTTTGATAAAATGTTGAGCAGCCTCTTCTGGTCTGTCTTGAACTCTGCTAAACCTACGCTCACTGACACTAAGCAAGGATTAAGCTAGGATTGATTCAGATGGAAATGCAGCAAAGACAGCTCATCATACTCCCAAAAATGAAAAAGGGGCTGAACATTTACCAAAAAATCCAACACCTTTCAATCCCCCTCTCCTTGCGTAACTGTGGAAAAAAATGCTCTTCTTCTAGAGGATGGCTAAAGAAAATGCTGCAGCATCAACCCAACCACACTCCAAAAACCGGTCCCCAGGCAGCTGTAGAAACAAAGGAAGGAAATAAGAGTCTAGAAGCTGTATCTTGTTGAAATCTGCATGCAGCTCTGAGCAAGGCTAAGAGCCAAAGCTGTAGTAAGGGGCACTAGAACAAAACAATTCCAAGGGTAGTTTGTCCTGCAGATGTGGAGAGAAGGATAAAAAAAGAAGCTGAGCCTAGCAAAGTTGGATGGTGGCAGGCCCAGGAATTTACCTTTGAGCACCAGGGATTTCAGGTGCTTCAGATGAGGAAGGATGCCCAGAGTAGTGCCAAGGAGGTGATCGTTGCTGCTGAGCCGGAGGAACTCCACCTGGACCACCTCTCCCCGTCGCCCCTTGAACAGCTGGAGGAACCAGTGGCAGCCATCAGGATAAACATCCAGGTTCAGCCTGTTGTCTGCAAGGCAGGAGTCGGCGAGCGCAGGAGCCCCCGAAGCCCCCTCCCCGCACTCGTCCCCGAGCCCCAGCAGCTCTGCCATCTTCTGCGTCTTGTCCACGGGGTCTGGACATGCTCTGACTTGCCAGGCAGGCAGGCACTGGCAGCACCACAAGGCAGCCGCGACAAGGAGGAGGAGGAAAGATGGCTCTGAAAGAGAACACAAGTGCACGATGAAGGCCTCCTGCCCCAGCCCAGAGTGGCTGGAAACAGTTTATAATCACAGCAAGAGGGCAGGAGGGATTACATGTGTGTTACTGAAAGCTTTGTGGGCAGAGAACACAGAAATGCAGGGGGACGGATGCCACCGAGGCTTCTCCTCCTAGGGAAAACCTCTGAGTTTTCGCAGCCGACATCTCGGCAGGCAATGGAGCAATTACACACCATCAGAATAAATAGCAATATTAACTTTAAAAGATATAAATGTAAATGCCTATGCCTTATGCAGATTTCAAAGTGCCTTAGCAGGAAGCTTTAGAAGTGAAGGGGGAAACCAGGGCAGGGAGAGATGAGCCAGCAGCAGAGCCCAGAGGTTGCTTACAGGCTGCAATGGGTCCTCATCAAACCCAGTTGTGAAACTGGGTGCCAATGGGATAAAAGTGAGCATAGATGAAAACGGGCAAAGGGCAGCAGAGCAAACGTGGCAGGGCCAGGGAGGGGGTTAGCAAAGGCACGTCTGTGGCACAGGAGCATTGGACTGCGCAGTGGGACTGGGGCTCTTGCAGATTTGCCTCCGCAGGGATGCTCTAACGCAGCAAACCAGGCACGAAGCCAATTCTGGCTAGTTACCAGCTAGTCCTTGTTTCCTCCCCTCACAGCACCCTCCACGGATAAAGAGAAAGGGGAAAAGTAGATATCACATAGTGCATGCTAAGAAGGATTTAAACCTAAAGGAGCAGAGGCATGAAATTTGAACAAATTAATTATTCCTCTGCATTCTTAGCGTGAAGAAGCCTTCATCCACCTAGGACTGTCAAAATCAGCCACTATCATCACAGCACACTGGTAAAGCAGAGGCACCACATTTGTTTTTATATCAGTAGTCACGTACTTCCAAGTCCCCCGTTTCCTGCTCCTTCCACTTCCTTTATCTTTTGCAACTCCTCCTGAGCCTGGCAATTAAACTAGCTTATGGTGTGAATTTCAGGATTTTTAAACCCTGCCATGGATCAAACAGGCAAATAGAAGTTTCTTTTGAGTGGGTGATGCAGAACTACAAAAAACTTGTAATGGCTTTAAAGTCCAAGGCCAGCAGAAGCAAGCTAATGCCCCTGCAGCACCCTGAGGAGCAGTGCTTTTTACTGTTAGCCTGTGGGACATGGCAGCACTGATGTTCCCAAGGCACAGTCTGGGGGGAGGCTTCGCACCTGGCTCCCTGAAAGAGCAGAAACCTTACGGACACATAAGGACAGGAAGAACAGGTAAATGGAAACTACTGCCTTAGTAAAAAGGTATTTCTTACAAAAAGGCTGTGCACAACACATACACAGCTCTCTTACAGATATGTGTAAGCAAAAAGACCATCTGCTATAGCTTTGTAAAGCTATTGATGGTGAAGGAACCAGAGGGCAGCTCTGAACTGGCCAGGATGGAGAGGCTCGGAGACCACAAGCGCAGCCTCAGGAGTGCACACAGGCACAGAGGCGCGCACATGTGGACGGACACACACACACACACACACACACGCGCGCGCTCGCCCCGGGCTGTGCTCGCCTGCCCTGCCACCAGCGTTGGCAGCCCCAGGCTCCCGTCACCCCTCACCCCACACCCCACAGGGCCCCTGGGCTGCGGCTCGGCGCCCGGGGACCCCCCGGCAGGACCCACAGCCGAGCAGCCGGGCCACACGCACTCTGCCCCGCTGAGCACGGCCGCGCTTGCCTCACCCCTCCGCACCTGGTCCCCGGCACACAAAACCCGCGCCCCGGCAGCTCAGCTCGGCTCGGCCGGGCTCAGCCCCGCACAGCGCGGCTCGGCCCCGGCGCTTCCTGCAAAGTTTGCGGGCGAGCGGCGCGGCCGGGGCGGGACGAGCCGGAGGAGGTGCCTGATGCGGCGGCCCCGGGGCAGCAGGCGGCCCCGGGGACCCGGGCGTCCTGCTGTCACACGAATGTCACAAAGTGAGATTTTCCTAACACCGCCACGGCCTCGGCACCCCCGCCAGTCCCAGTGCGGCTCCCTGGGCTCAAACGCGAGTCCCGCCTGCAGGGAACGGGAGGCACAGGCAGCTCCCGGTGTCGTGCTCGCTCGCTGCAAATTTGGGGAGAGAAACAGAGCGGGAGCTGGGGCCGCAAGCCTGGAGCAGTACAGGGCTGGGTGCTGCAGAGCCAGCCCGCGGTCCACCCAGAGCCATGGGCTCCGCCACTGCTGGGGCTTTGCTGCCCAGGAGGGAGCCGGCCTTCAGCGGGCTGTCTCGCAGGGAGGGCCGCCATTTGGTCTGACACCGCGCCCTGGCGAGGCCCCGCAGCATTTGTGCTGCTCTCTGTTGCACTTACAGGGGCAAAGCCAGGTTTTTCTGTAACAGCGAGTTGCCGGCTGGTGCCTCCATGCTGTGACACGGTGGTGCTGCTGCATTAATGCCCCGGGAGAAGCGCCCCGTGCTCAAAGCTGAACACAAGCTGCACAGCGCCCTGAGGGAAACTTCTCTTCCCAGAAGGAGCAAACACCAACCGCTGACTGCTTCTCTGAAGCACCTCCTCGGTTATAAAACCGGGAGCCTGGCTGGTGTCTGGCGGCACCAAAGAAGCGGAGAGCGCTCTGACCCGCGCAGGGGGTTCTGGGGAGCCTCCGGGGCAGCAAGGCAGGGACAGCCAAGGCCTCCTCACAGCCCGGCTGCTGCAGCAGTTCTGCTTTATTTGGGTCCAGCGGATTTTGGCACAGTGTTAACTTTTCACTTTTATTCATTTCCCTAATTCAGGAAGGATTCAAGCAAGCCAAGCGCAGGCGGTAACTCCCGTAATCCCACGGTGAGACCCTGCCGCTGGGTTCTAACTCCTGGCCTCCCCGGAACGGGACGGGCCGCCCACTCCCTCCTGAGCTTCTCCTCAGTGGCGCGGCCTGCGCTTCCCGGGAGACCCCGCCAGGGCAGGACACGGCGGATGGCGTCGCCCGGCCCGCGCGGAGGCCGCAGTTTGGGGGAAAAAACAACCCTGAAGACGGAAAATCAGTTCCCGCGGCCTTGTGCTGAGGCAGGAGGTGGCGGCACCCCGCCGCCGGCCGCGCCCGCCAGCCCCGCTCTGCGCATGCCCACCGGCCGCGCTGCGGCCCTTAGCGCGGCTGCGGCCCTCAGCGCAGCGGCGGCGGCACAGTCCGCGGCTCCCCATTGGCCTGCCCGCCCCCCCCCGCCAGCCTGGCCCAATGGCAGCGCGCGTTGTTGAGGGGTGACGGGAAGAAGGCGTTGCCGAGGCGCCGCCCCTTCCCTTTCGCCGCCCGGCTGCCATCGCGAGCGCACGTCCCGGGCCTGTCTCCCGCCCGCCGCCTCCTCCCAAGTAAGCGCGCGGCGGCCCCTTCCCCCCGCCCCCGCGGGAACGGTGCCTCCCGGCGCGCCCGCTCCCGCCCGCCGCCGCCGGGCTGGGGCGAGACCACGGCGGGCGGGGGGGGGAAATGGCGGCCATGTGCTCTCCCGGCCTGGACCTGAGCCTGGGCCTGCGGTGGGGCGGGACAGGCTTAGGCGCACGCCGCGGGGAGCCGGGGCGGGGACGGCGAACGGGTGTTCGGGAGGCCGCGGTGCCGCTTTCCTCCGCGAGAGGCGTGCGGTGCCGGCGGTGTTGGGCCGGGCCGGCTGCTCGGGCCTTCGGGTAGCAGCGCCCCGGCGCAGGGCGGGAGCCGCGCTGCGGCTTTGCGGTGTTTCATGGGCCGCCTTGTGCGGGGCCCCGTGCTGGCGGGAGGCCGGTACGCGGCCTCGCGCGTCGTGGGTTTTCCTTTAAAAGTAGAGCGAAACAGTTGTAGCCGGGAGGGCGAGGTTTGCTTCCCCCCGTGAGGAGATAAACTTGCTGCGAACGTGTAATTAGGTCATTAGCACTGAAGGCCCAGTTCTCTTGTTTTCCAGGATGCGTTACGTCGCAGCTTACCTTCTAGCTGTCCTCGGTGGCAACGAGTCGCCCACGTCAAAGGACTTGAAAAAGATCCTCGACAGCGTTGGCATCGAGACGGACGATGAACGCATGAACAAGGTGGCGTTGCCTCTTAATTCCAGATGGTCGTGTCCCAGCCAGCATCAGGCATAAGAGCTGTTTCCTTGCCTTCAGTGTTTCTTTAGCTGCCTTGCTGTTAATCTAGCTTATTTTGTTCAGATGTTCGCTGATCATTATATGTGTGATTTCTAAAATCACTGCTTAACCAATCAGAACTATTTTACAACATTTTTTGTAGAAATCTGGCTGTCTTATTTAACACCTGTCCTCCACAAAGATCTCTGTCAGTTGTTGCCGACTTCTGACTGTTCAGTCTAATAATTTTCAATGGGACGGTGGCTACCGATAAGTATATATTGAAAATAAGTTCTGTTCTGACATAATGTGTAGTTTGTGCTTAATATTTAATTTTGGCTTTTGGTTAGTATTGATTCAAAGCTAACACTTTTGAAGGCCTGGTATTCAGTAATAAATTCTTATTTAGTGTACTGCAAAGAAGCATTTGTTCCTTCACCAAGAAACATAGGCAAATTATAACATGGACATTGAAGGTATTCAATAATAATATGTAGGAAGATTTTGGAAATTAACGCTGAAATGGTTGTGTTGAAAAACAGGCTTTTTAAGAAGAGAGTGTCTTAATTAGAATGTTTCTTGTGATATAATTGACTTTCAACCTTGTGGACTTAATAAATGGCCATGGAGAAAAAAAGAAGCAAAAAAAAAAAAACAAAACCCAAAACTTATCACCTGGCCCATACTTGTATGCAGAGTGTTTCCAGAGAGGTGGAATAAAAAAAAAAAAAAACCAAAAAAAACCAACAAGTTGCTTTCCCAGCTGGAGACAGTGTTTTATCATCAGCCCAACCAAACCATGGGTTTACTGAGCTGACAGCATCCTTATGGTTTGGGATGTTGGTTGGAACTCATAGTGCTCCTGTTTAAATGTCAGGTCTTTTAGCATTGGATTGTTCACGTTTGTTTAATGCTTTCATAAATTAGTTGTTTTCTCTGATCCTCCAATATTCAGAAAGCTTCTCTGGAATTTGTTTTGGTCATGATTAATTAGCCCTTTTCTATTTGCATTGGCTGTATCTTACACCAGTGTAAATCTAGTGAAGTCTTAAAAGCACCTTCTTTCCGGATGAAGGAAGGACACAGGCATGGCATTTCACAGATCGCGTGCTCTGTGTAAGCAGGTGATGCCTGTTTAAAAGCTCTGTGTGAAAGTCCTTTGGCTTTGGTGATTCTGCAGTGTTCAGCACTGGCTCCTGGTAGCAGGGACTCACCAGTAGGGCCTGTGGCAGTCTCTTTTGTTTTTTGGTTTTTTTAAGTGTTTGCTTGCTTTAGCAGTTTTTGTTCTGGTGTTTTGCTCTCCTCTGTTCCAGTGCAAGGATACAATAGCCAGCTTGGCTGTGACATTTGGTAGCGCTAGGAACGGGACCCTGTGGCTTTTGGTCTAGGGTCCAGTGCTTCAGGGCCTCCCAGTGGGTATTAAGCAAAATATGTTAACAGTCACTCAGTGACTGACAGACCGTTAGTGGGGTTTCCTGATTGGCTCCACAACATCTGTGTATCCTTCTTTCTGCACAGTCTTTGGATTCATTATGAATTTATTGTAACAGATTTCATTAAAAAGCTTTCACAGAAAAGTATGAAAGACTTAGCTGAAGTTTTCATTTCAATGCCCTGTTCCTTCCACTGAGAAATAAGGAATGTTGGGGCTGTACAAGCAGCAGGATGGAGGCATTGCACATGATGATTAATCAGCACTTGTTTAAAAGTAGCTTATGCTCATGCTGTTGTGAAACTATTAACATTCTAAACTTAATTTACACAGGTTATTAGTGAGCTGAATGGAAAAAACATTGAGGATGTCATTGCTCAGGGTAAGTACAGTCTCTGAGTGTCACAGATAACTGCCTCTACTACTTTGCTAACTTAGACCCAAGAGCGTAGAACTGCTGCCAGCTCCCTGATTGTTCGTCAGTTTACCTTTGCAGTTGAGGACTTCCATGCTGGATCTCAGCTGAAATGACTGAAATCCAGGTCCATTCTAATTCCCTGCAGGTCGGTGCCAGTACCTGCTGGGTTTCGCTTGTGGACCACATTAAACTGGAAAACCTAAGCATGTATGAGCTTACTGGTAGTCTGCTCATGACGTAGTTTTCTGGACACGTTGATTGGAGAAAGAATTAGCTGTCCTTCAAGTTCTCTGGGAGATTTTTTCTTTGCATTTACCCACTTGTATGCACCAATTATGTAAAACAGGAAGAACAGGCTGTAAATAAGTCTCAATTCATATGAAGGGTACAGTTACACCCTCTGCAATTAATACAAGCCTCTCCAGTACACATCTCTTCTAGAGCTCCCCAAGTCTGGCATTTCCTTTTCCCCAAGACAGGACCCTGAGTGCTGACTTGTGTAGAAGCTTGTGCTCTTACCTGCTGGCTCTTACCGAAGCTGGAACTTTTAACATTAATTGACTGGGTCATAGGGCTGAAATAAAGCAGAGCTGAGGTAGTGCAAAGGTTTCTGATTAATTTCTATTTTTTTGCAAGTGCGTTGGCACAAGGGAGCTTCTAGGCATATATTTGCTTAAAGGTTGCCAGGACTTTGCCTGGCCTTGCTGTTACAAACAGTAACTGGACATTTCTATCTGTGTGTTCTGAGGACCTAAATGAGTCATTATGGATGTGCTTACAACACACTTGCGCTATCTCTTTCTGTAATACTTTTCCTTTAAATAAATTGTTTCCTAGAACATACTGACATGCATATGAAACATGTTTGTTTACTTGGCTAGTTTACTAGAGTTTGAAGTAACGGGGAGTTATTTAGAAACTGATTCCTAGAAATTGGAATATAGGCAAACATACTGTGTACGCGACCTCTGAATGCCAAGGGAGCCTTGGTACGTGAAAGGCAGATGCCAGAGTACTAGCTAGCTTTCCAAAGATGAGCACAAACCAGAAGTCAGTTTGCTAATATCAAAGGAGATGCAGTGGGATTTCTAGGGTGCTGGAGAATTTGTTTAAAATACTGTACTCTTTGCCATAAATACATCTCCCCCCCCCCCCCCCCCCCGTAAGTGTGATCCACTCATGCCCTCACAGTTCTCTATACCGTTAAAAAAAGGGGGGGGAAGCCAGTCCTGCCTATATGTTATTTTTGAGGTATATTGAACTTCTGAATTTCTGGGCTATTATGCTGTATTCAGAAAACATATAGTTTTTCTGTATGTGTAAAATTGGATGTGTTTGCCACTATTTTTATATTACAGTTCTGGAAAAAAAATAGGGGACTTTGTGTACAGAAGAAAACTCACTAATAACGTGCTGTCAGTGTTCTCAGGATAAGCCTTTGTGATCTTAAACTCTTGAGGTTTTTTTTTTTCACATAATAGTTTATACTTTCTTATCATGGCTGCAGCCTCTTGTTCCTTTCAGCTCATCGTGACAGGTTCAGTCATGAGACATAGTCTGTTTTTTCTGCACTCTCATTTCTCTTCACTTTACCTCTGTGCTTGTGATGAGCATTTAAATACTTTCTCTTCTGTCCCACTCAGGTAATGGAAAACTTGCCAGCATGCCGGCTGGGGGAGCTGTGGCAGTCTCTGCTGGAGGGGGCTCTGCTGCTCCTGCTGCAGCTGCTGCCCCTGCTGCCGGTGAGTATGCATGGAGAGGCGTTGTTACAGGGCAGCTCTGTTTTTCTCTGCTAAAATCTTAACAATTGAGTCCAAATTTCAAGGCTTTTCCACTTCGGCAATTCACTATGTGATTGAAGTATAAACTGAACAGTTACTTTTCCTTTGGGCAATCGGAAGCATTTGCTCTTTATCCACCTTAGGATTGGTCTGGCTTAGAACTGAGAATCAGACAGACTTCACTGTGTAAAGCACATCCCTTCAGTAGCAGTGTCTATCCCCTCGGTGTTTGTATTTGGCTATCAAAAGGGAATGAGGTGAACCATGGAGGCTGAAATAACAATAATATGGAAGCTGGGAACATCAAAACGTGTATCTTGAAAATCTGTAGTGCAAAAAATGTAAATACTGACCATTGGCTTGGTCTTTTTTTTTTTTTTCTTTTTCCCTTCAGCTGAGGAGAAGAAAGAAGAGAAGAAGGAGGAATCTGAAGAATCTGACGATGACATGGGATTTGGCCTCTTTGATTAATTATTTGTTATAGAGAAATTATTAAAATTCTTTGTTTAAAATGTTTTTTGAGTTTATTATTATAACCATACAAGTGCTATTGGATTCAGACAACTGTTCTTAAAATAGCTGTGACAAAGCTTTGATTTTTATCTCTGTCTGAAACAGGTATGTGAATTTTATGATAAGCCATGGGATTCATCTCTCTTTAAGTACTTAGGAAAAGGCTAAGGTTGTGTGAACCTGGATGCTTGTTTTGACACTCTTGTTTCTTAAACAGTATGTGAAAGCTGAATCTACACAATATTAACTTAAGTTCTCCTCCACACTATTTTGCCATCCCAGTTACTCAGGAAAGAGTCCCATGTATTCAGCAATAAAAGGACTTTATTTTTCAGGATCTGTTTAATCAATTCCAAAACATGTGAAACTGAATGGACAGCAGGTCTGAATTGGTCCAGAAACATCATTTCAGAGCTAGTTATAATAATTAGTTTTTGTAAATATCTAAAAGTACCGATTTCATCGCTGTGGCAGATTTCCAGGATCTAGGGACAACACCAATAAAATGCTTGACTATGCTTGGATTTCATGTTACATCTGTATGCTTAACATAGGATCTGTAACCAACAAAAATGCTGCATCCTGCTCTTCATGGGATGCTGAGATCAGTGCAAAGGTGCTCTTCATACTGAAGGGCTGTTCCAGGGGTAGCTGAACTATCGGGACATGAATCACCTTGATCTGAACAAGAAGAAACTATTTTATGAGGAGAATGGTATTTTTGGAGAACTGAAACTGACCTCTGGTGTGCCCAGAAGAACGCATCAGCTTGGGAAGACAGTAAATTTTGCTTTTATGAAGTGTCTTCTGCTAGGAGGTGGTTCTGGCAGGCAACTTACCCTGACCTCTACAGCGGTTTTTGGCTGTCACCCTAAGTAGGTAGAGTAGCACATGTGATCACATGTGATGATCGTCCCATGCCAAGTCTCTACAGGTAGCATCAAAAAGGTGGCCCGGAGCAGTCTGTACTGTGAAGTTTGAATTTCTAACGTAGTTGTTTTGGAAAAAAAAAAAAAGCAGTAGCCGATACAGCTATGTTGGTTATGAGTCATTGGGCAAAGCATGGCAAGTACTTCTGAGAGGAGAGATGGGTGAAATCCAAGTAGGAGAAACTATTTTATTTCCCTGTGGTGTACCGAGAGAAAATGCCCATTACTTCACAGCAGCCAAGGGAGAGGGCAGTTGAAAGCAGACTCCTAATAGCTGTAGTTTGGCACTGGAAGGGGTGCAGGTGTATCTGTGTTTATTTCCTTGCTGATTTCTCTGTTTCAGATCACTGAAAAAGAGTGGTTCTTGGATGTGGTTTTACTGAGAAGTAACTCCCCCCCTGCAATATTGCCTTGCTTGGCCACTGCAAAAGCAAAGTCAGTGTTTTCACAGGAAGGAACTGCTCTGTCACACCACTCAGCAGGGTTTTTCCATGCACAAAGGAATTTGGTTCAGTGGCACTGAGCTGTTCCACGAGTGTTGCTGTGCCCAGGCCTGTGGGATGAGACTGAAACCTGTGGTGCCAGCTGCTGGCTACTGTGATGAGCGGAGGACTACAGCTACATCTGGGCTAACTTGTTTCTTCCCCCTATTTTTCTTTGTCTTCTCCCTATGACCTGTTAAACCTTGAGTTATGGACCTGATCCTGTGCTGGCTATCCTCTTATCACCTTTAAATTCTTTCCTGTAAGTGCATCGTTTTCATGAAAACTGCTGTGACTCAATCTGCTTTGAGAAAGAGAAGGACAGCTCATTTGGTAAACTGTTTAGAGAAGAAAGTTTTGGGGGCAGCTCTTGGAGAAAGCACTGAAAATACAGCATTCGATACACTGCCACAGGGAGCCAATGTATTTTACATAACCACCCTGTGTAGGTATTCCTTGTGAAGGTCAAGGGACAGGTCTACTCCAAGATTTCACACGCATTTTACAGAATTTGCTAAAATGTCTGCATGGCAAACATTTCTTCCGGATGCAAAATCAAAGCATTTTAAGCTTTCTTCCCCTGTACCTATTTACGGAACAGTTGTCACCTGATGGCTTTGTACACGAGCAGTGATGTGCCTGGAAGTCTGTTGCAGACTTGTTTGGTGCTCAGGATGGGAGTTCACCACCCTGTCCTGCTGTTCTCAATGAGCTTCAGCTGTGAAGGAGTTAGGATCCCTGCTCCTGCTCTGTGGACACTGTTCTGAATTTTCAAGTGTCGCTGATGCCTTTTCAGACCTAGCAATGATTTCCAAAGGCAAGGGTAGTGGTGGGGTGGATGCATTGTATTCCTTGATGCTCTCAGAGAAAACTACTGCCTGCAAACACTTGGAGTGGTGGCCTAGTCTGTCCCCTTGCAGAATCAATTTTAGCTAGAACAGATTTTTCCTGACTTCTTCATAAAGCAAGGCTCAAAGGCACTGAAGGGAAAGGAAAGGATAGCCTTGTGCCTGGAGATTACACTGGTAACTGATGATTACTAAATTGATGGTAGGGGAGAGTGATTTAGTCATAGGCCTGACGTTGAAACATGCGAGCTTTCCTCACTGGGACACAAATGCTGTGCCATCTCAAATCAGCTCTGACTGAAAATCATTCCTTACAAACACCATGGGGCAGGGAGAGTGACATGACATCTTCACTACTTGGAAAGCAGGGAGAACGTCCTGGACACTACTGGAAAGCAATAAGCAATAGCTCCCTGGGGCCACTGTCAAATTGACTGGCTTCAAAGGCCCAATTTTGCAAGCTGGTACATGCAGGCAGCCCTGCTGAACTCAGTAGGTTTGACTTACGTAGGGCAGAGATATCTGCCGTAGCTTTCCTAGAAGGAAAATTCAGTCCCAAGAGAGCAGGACAAGGGGACTGCTCCATTGCCTCGGGAGATGCTCCTGTGAATCAAGTCCCAAGTGTTTGCCATGGAATTGTCCAATATACACAAACATCACAGGTAAGAAAAAGACATCAAAGTCAGGCTTTCCAGCAATGTTAACAGCAGTCGAGTTGGGCTTCATGACCAGTGCTCCAGTCTTGCTGACTACAAGCAACAATACTAAAGTAACATGCTGAAGACAACAATATAACAGACTGCCTGTCAGCTTCCCTTTAAAATTAATTCCCATTGGCCGCAAGCAACCAAGGCCTTACCTAAAAAAAACCCAGAGGTTGTTTGCTTGTACATTATTATCTCATATGTACTAACTGCTCACCACTCATTAGACTAGAAAACAAATGCAATAAAGAGAGAGTGCACGAGAAGCTGTCTCAGTGGCATCACATGTAAGGGCACAAGTGAACTTGCATTGTTCTGATAGGAGCTTGATACACACAAAAAGCTGCCATGTAAATCCTGCTGACCTGGCTTATTGTAGGATTATGAGCAATTGCAGGATTATGGCAGTACTTTCTTATTGAGGACAAAAAGATTAGTTTTGGGGGATAATTTATTTTTGAGAAAAACACAGTTGTTTGCCAGCCTGCTAGTGCCGGTACCCAGGCAGCACTCCACAGGAGATTACTGTTCACATGGTTTATTTCATTAACCTGTTTCAACAGGGCAGCATTCACTTCCTCAAATAGGTAAACTTGAGGACCAAGGCCAAGTGATGTAAAGAACTCAGAATGAGATTGCTGTTGAGAAATCAAGTGAAACTAACCCCAGCATTGTCACAGCATTGTTGTTTCTGTTTTCCAGACATAGTAGGAACCTTAAGGTTTGTGCAATGCTGAAAAAAGAGGAAGCAGCATTGGCTTGAGAACGAAGCTGTTCTTGTGGTTACAAGTGTTAGGGAGGTATCTGCAAACAAGGTTCAGTATTCAGTTTTGCCACAGATTTCCGCTAAAGTCACAGCCCATTGTTCTTCTGCAGCACAATCCCTGTTCTGGAAAATGCAAGACACAATGTTTTCTTTGGGTTTTGCTACATGGAAATATCTTTCCGTGTCACCAGAAGCATGGGGTGAAAGCACTTATGATTATCTTGGTGTCAAGGGCCTTTTTAAGAGGGTCAAGGCTCAGGTGTGCCAATGCTCACCTCTTCAGGTGGAGGAGATGAGGGCTGACAAGGGTTGTGTAACCACATCAAATGCAAGGGAGGAAGGAGATTACAAAAGCAAGTAGAGGTATGAGAGGAAGAGAAAGAAGGGTGGGTATAGGGCATAAACAGGGGACTTCAGATAAGTGGAGTTAATTCTTCAGGTGCTCCAGGATGGAGCTAATATGTATCAAGGGTACCTCCTGGCAGCTAGGTGAGGTGGTGGGCTCCAGGGTAGGGCCCGGAAGAAAGATAAGGCTGGACTCCTGCCTGTCTGATAGAAGGAAAGCACAAACATTTAATGAAAAAGCACTCTGTCTGTAGAGGCTGGAGTACAAGGCCTAACTTGAGCTCAAGTATTGGATTTGCACAAAGGTTACCTGCTGAGTTTGGTTGCTTCAGTCAGCTGACTGTGAGGCAGTAGGCAGCTGTTCTTACAGCCTGGATGGCTGCTCTATGGGGAGGGTACCAGCCTCCCTTTTATCCTTTGGAAGGACGTTTGGAGTGGGAGGAACAGGAGAGGGGCTACTTGGATGACCTTCACTAGCAGAATTGGTGAAATTCCTGTGGGGAGGAAGGGCTAGCTTTGCTTAGTCTGAGAGCTGTTAAGGATAGGTATAACAGTGCCCCAAATGAGAAACTTCTGACCAGTTATAAGAAAACTATATGCAAATACATTTATGCTGAGATGAAGTAAGTACTTTTTTTTTTTTTAAACTTTGGTAGAAAGTGCTTTTGCCCCATGTTGATTCTATTAAAAAAACTACTTATGCTTTTTGTTTTTGTACCCCCAAACCTCCCTGGTGCTGATCTTGCTTACTTGCTTTGACTTGAGCAGCTGCTTCTCTTGCTATGCTGATCCTTTTGATATCCCTGTAAACTTTCACACTTACCTAACTGTTTGAATGAATATAGTCTGTATTGTTTATGACAAGGGGATCTTTCCAGCTTTGGAAATCTATTTTGATCTCCTAATAGCACTGGCCTCTCACCCAGTGCTTCTCTGTGGCGAGCTGATACGCCATGGGCTTGCCTGCACCAGGAGCTTCAGCCGGGGCACTCACCTCCACCGCCCTGGTCAGCGGTGCCTGCCTGGGTAAGCGCGGGGCGGGCGCGGAGGTGCGGGCGGCCGCGGGGCGGTGCGAGGCCGGCCTGGGGTGCCGGCGCTGCTGCAGCCGAGCGCGCCTTCGCGTCTTGCTATCGTTGTTGCTAATTTTCTAATTACAACAGCATCGGGGGTGGAAACAGGGCTCCGCCTTCCTCCGCGTTCTCCCTAAATGCATGTGACGCTTTGTTTTTAAGGCCTTTACCTCGGTATTAGCACCCTCCGCTTCCTTGCGGGTGGCTGTGTGCCTCAGGCTGGGGTCCAAGGGGGTGTCGGAGGCACCTCAGCCCCGTAAGGTGGTGGTCCCTGTGCTACTCAGAGGTGTGCATGAACATGAGACAGGCTGGCGGTAGTGCCCCAATCTTTTGCTTTGCTCAGATGCCATTATAGTGCTGAGCAAGTCTGTTATCATGTCTACCTTGTTGTGGCTATTTATACGTCCAGAGCGTCCACGGTGCGCTAGGTGTTGCCCTCAAGGAGTTACCCAGCCTGGTAGAGAGCTTTCTGTGAATCAGGATTAGAATAGATTTTCCCACTCCATATGAGGTACAAGGGGAGGAGGCCTGATAAAGATGACTGAGTTGTGCAGGAGCACTACTGAATATTACTGACCAAAGGTAAGAGTTCTGGTGAGCTCAGAGGTGTGTAGAGAAAATTGTTAAGAGTTTAGCAAAGCTAAGCAACCGTGTGTGTGTTTTGGTGAGTTTAGAGGCAGAGAAAGCTGTTAAGAGAGGTTGCCTTTCTCTCTGTTCTTGTGCTGTGGCTGTGTTGAGCCTTGCCTCCCTCTGGCTCCTCAGCTTTTTATGAAATGGGAAAGCTTTTCCCTTCCTCTCATGTTTCTTGTCCATCTCCCAAAAAACAAAGGACTGTACCTGCAGGAAACTCCAAGAACTTGGGGCAGAGGCCTCCAAGAAACAGCATGTTTTGTGGGGGGAAGACAGGCTGCTGCCCTGGTACACGGCAAGTTTTGGGGTGCTGCGAGGAGCCGTAATGCGCTCCTTTCCCCCTTCTCCTCGAAGGAACTGGCTTAGCCTCTGCCGCTTCAGGGAGGCGCTGGTACGGCTGCCGTGGCTCAACAGGCGGCGAATAACCGCAATGCCCACGGGGTCCGGCCTCCCCGGGCTGACGGAGGGGGTTCACCGGAGGAAGGGTTGGAAGGAGGGGCCGAGTGCTTCCCGCCCAAGGCCGGGGCCTGTGGAGCGGCCGAGCTGAGGGGCGGCGGCGACACCGCCCCCCAGCTCGGCCCCTCCGCAGGCCGAGGGCGGGCCCGAAGGCCGGGCCGCCTCATATAAGCTCGGGGCTGCTGCCGGTAACCCAGTGGCGAACCCCGCCGTGCGAGCGACTGCTTCCTTTGCTAGCGGCGTCTCCCGGCTCCCGTCCTCCGTCCCGCCCGCCGGGGGCGGTGTGCTGCGAGAGGAACCCCGCGGCTTCCCCTCCCCGTCGCGGCTGCTTCTTTGCCCCCGCACCCCCCCGCCTTCAGCGGGGCGCGGAGGCCATGTTCCCCCCGGACTCCACCTGGAATATCTCCTTCGCCGGCTGCGGCTTCCTGGGGGTCTACCACATCGGGGTAGCCAGCTGCCTGCAGGAACATGCCCCCTTCCTCGTCGCCAACGCCAGGAAGGTCTATGGCGCTTCAGCCGGGGCGCTCACCGCCACCGCCCTGGTCAGCGGCGCCTGCCTGGGTAAGCGCGGGGCGGGCGCGGAGGTGCGGGCGGCCGCGGGGCGGTGCGAGGCCGGCCTGGGGTGCCGGCGCTGCCGGAGCCGAGCGCGCCTTCGCGTCTTGCCGTCGTTGTTGCTAATTTTCTAATTACAACAGCATCGGGGGTGGAAACAGGGCTCCGCCTTCCTCCGCGTTCTTCCTAAATGCATGTGACGCTTTGTTTTTAAGGCCTTTACCTCGGTATTAGCACCCTCCGCTTCCTTGCGGGTGGCTGTGTGCCTCAGGCTGGGGTCCAAGGGGGTGTCGGAGGCACCTCAGCCCCGTAAGGTGGTGAAACGCGTTTCCAAAATGGGCCCCTGGCCCCTGTGGGACGGAGGGAGGCAGGGAGGGTGGGTGCTGCTGCGCCTCGCAGAGCAGGTGTCTGCAGAGGGGATGGGCGCCACATGTGACGAAGGCCCCTGATGGTAGGAAGTCAGCACAGGGTCCTGGTTTTGACCCCCACCATAGTAATGTGGGCTTGTGAGGGCTGAGTTCTTGGGTTTGGGTTGCTTGACTGTGGGCCTGGTGGGGCTGCTGGTGAGGAGAGGAGCTGACCTCTCGCCATGCAGGCACCAGCTCTCGGTGGCTGCGAACAGGAGGCGAAGCAGCTGGAGATGGAGACATCAAGCAGTGTGTTGCGTGTACGGGTTAGAGTTGAACAGCATCTCCAAGTAACTAGGAAATCTTTCTCTATTCTTTCTTAGCATCTTTATTTCTGGAAGAGGGTTATTCCTGGGGGTGTAGGGCACTGGGGAATTTTTTTGCCCTCTCCAAGAGCTAGATCTCCAGTTTAGTCAGCTATTATCTCTGTTTTCAAGTTATGGAAGAAACCTTTAAAAGCGATCTCTGAAGCAGGCACCCAATGTCGTCTGTCCCTGTTTAGGGCATGTCTGGGGAACAGCTGAAGAGAATGGTGTGTGGTGCCTCCTTTTGCTGTTTTGAAGTTCAGCTGTTTTGCATATGGGGGTAAAAGTCAACAACTGTGCTAGAGTCTGTACTTGGAAGCTTGTATTTTGGGAATAACAAATGCAGAAAAGTATCTTAAACTTGAAAGGGGAATGTGGTGTGAGAGAATCAGGTGTATCTATTTAGTCCTGGAGAGGTATGAGCCTCTCCTAGAGCCAAGTGAAACCAGAGCTGTTTACTGCCTGAACTCCTCTCACCTTGATCACAGGTGTCTTTCCATGGCACTCCCTGTTCTTCAGGGACAGGTAGAGTTTTGAGATGTAACCTCCATGCAGCAAAAGTTAGCTTTTTCTGCGTAGTTACATTTGAAGTTTCCCCTCCTTAGCGTTTCATTTACAGAAGTGCCCGATGAAGTGTAACCATTGCTTCTGGAGCTCGATGGGAAGCTCTTACCAGCTGTTCAAACCCCAGTGTGGGATCTCAAAGGCTGTAGCCATGCCATGGTGCCAGCTTTTATCGTGGACAAGGGAAAAGGCCTCCTTTAATCCCTTCTCCTGCAGGGACCCATTTGCTGATTGCTGCCAGGGATTTGGTTGCTTTACTTGCTGTTGCTTCTGTTGAAGAGGTGCCTGCCCAATTAATTCCCTAACTGGGTGGTCCCTGTGCTACTCAGAGGTGTGCATGAACATGAGACAGGCTGGCGGTAGTGCCCCAATCTTTTGCTTTGCTCAGATGCCATTATAGTGCTGAGCAAGTCTGTTATCATGTCTACCTTGTTGTGGCTATTTATACGTCCAGAGCGTCCACGGTGCGCTAGGTGTTGCCCTCAAGGAGTTACCCAGCCTGGTAGAGAGCTTTCTGTGAATCAGGATTAGAATAGATTTTCCCACTCCATATGAGGTACAAGGGGAGGAGGCCTGATAAAGATGACTGAGTTAGGGGCTACCTTCTGGGTAGCATTCACCTCCCTCCTGAAAGAGGGCAAACCCTGCTGATTAAAGCCAGCCAAGGCTTGGATCTTGGGTGTTCAAATTCTGTCTTAAGTTTGACTTCTCTGGGATAGTTTTCTTTTGACTCTGCCTGTGTGGCTGGCACATACCTGGGGTAGAGAGCAGCTCTAAGGCAACAGGGCTGACTTCTGAAAGTAAAAGGAAACGGGGTGCTCGGCTGGGGCATAGTATTGCTGCACTTTGTCCCTGTCATAAACCTTCCTGACAGTGCAGATTCCAGGCTGAGGTCCAGGGGTTAGAATGAAATCATAGGGAAGAAGGGGACGGGGCGGAAGGTACAGCTGCAGCCTGTGCTAGGAGAGCAGTTCATCCTAGTACAGGCTGTTGTAGCATCCTGAGTATCTGTGTTTACCATGCAGCTGGTTTCTGTCTCAGAGTAGGTGTAATAGCCCGTGGGCTTTGAAGCTTATGGCAACTGCTACCCTGCACTGTCTGTTGCCCTGTCCCTCAAATTGGAATGCTATATAGTGTTTCTTGATGGATGACAAGCAGAGGGGAATTTGCAGAAGCCTTGCTTATTTGGCTGTGTGTAGATAATGTTAGTGCCTTTGTGCATCTGTACTTGGCTCTGAAGTCAATGAGACTCTACTGTGCAAAGGTAAATACTTCCTGGGGAGGAGTGGAAAAACCTCTTCCTTTGTGGTTTTTCTTTGGTTCTGATCCTTTGAGACCCTGATCAGAGAGAACAGAAATTTTCCTGGACTCAGAGTGTAAGATGCCCCTTAGCATTTTGTTCCCCACAGCGTTTTCCTTCTGGCCTTTGCATTTGTTCAGCTTGCCTCTGAGCTGATT
Source organism: Theristicus caerulescens (assembly GCA_020745775.1). NCBI lineage: Eukaryota > Metazoa > Chordata > Aves > Pelecaniformes > Threskiornithidae > Theristicus > Theristicus caerulescens. The sequence goes on along the minus strand of CM036564.1, from coordinate 20,536,206 downwards.
CTGCCTTCTGCCCGAATTAAGACCACACTGTCATCATTTGTATATGGCAGTAAGGCTTTGCTATGGGCTACACTGAACCTAAAGCTCTGACCAAATGATCTGCAGCCTTGAAAGCTCAATGTGGAGAATTTGAGAATACCAGATAACACAATGTTGGGCATCTATATTAGCTAGACAGAGGACCTTATTTCTAAATATGAGGCCAAGAGGTATTTATGGTCTGATTCAGCCTTGCCTAGCTCTTGTTAAGCACTTTACCATTAAGTTGTAGGGATCTTGGATTTATTCTCCAGGGCTACAACAGTGGTATTGTCCCACATCTGAAGTGCTCTCTCCAGCTTTGAGGTTCTTCTGTTTACTGTCATGAAAAAGCCTTGCTATTTTTCCACTAGAATAATCTGTGTGGCTATCAAGGTGCATCGGGCAAAGTCTGGCATGTTTACAAGTTACTTGATTGTGCATACTGCAGTGTTGTACCATGAATCACTTCTTGTCCTGAGGGTTTTCTGGGAAATGGCATTCTGTCATGCCTGTGTCTTCTCTTGGGGCTGTTGGAGTCCAGCACACCAGGAAATGCACCTCTATATGCCAAGCAACTGAGAAGTCCTTTTGTGCTGGCTTTGCAGTCTTCTCCTTATGTGTACCTGAGATCCTGCAGCTTTTCACAAACTCTAGGCCTGGAGCTATGAGGATGCTTACCTGTCTGAATAAATCCTTAAGTCACTGGGCCCAGATAAGTAAAACTGACTTATGTGACTTGATGAGACTGTCTTTTTTTCAGTCACAAGTAATGCTAAAATGCAGCCACTGTTGGATTCTTGAATCTTCAATACAGAGTAGGGGATATATTTTTGTTAAGGGTCTTGAATCATCTCACTCCAGGCACACCAAATCCCATACAGCTCACTGCTTTGGAAGTGTAGCAGCCTGGATGAATGATGGGATGTGAAGCTGTAATCACTGAAAAGCTGTTTTTGAGCTGATGCTAAGGTCCCGGACTGTGCTCATGACTCATAGTTAACCAACAGCATCTCAGTTGTCTGAGTAGCGTGTGAGTATTGTCCTATACAGCTCTCATCTGAGGGTGGGTTGGAACTGCTGAACTGCTTCTTTTTTTGGGGGGAAGAAGTGGGTTCTGCTGTCAGAGGCAAAGCTGGCTATCAAACCGCCATCTGTGGGAGTTAGCTGTTCTCCTAAAGCATGACAATGTCAGCAGAAAATGATAAAGCAAACTGAGGGGATGCTTCTAGTACTAAGAATACAGAAAGGAGGCCATATGTCTGCTAGATTGAGCAGTGTTGTTTGGGGTGTTCTTTGGAGAGCAATTCCTGGGTTGTTTATGGGATTTTTTTTTTTTTTTAAGCTAGTATCTTAGCCAGAACTCTGTCTCAGACTTGACCGAGATGAAGTAACAGTTATTTGACGTTCAGGTTTGCTCATTAGCTGTCACCATGTGACCACCAGGAAATACACTGCTCAACTGTAGAGACTTTTTCCATTGGGCAGCAGGAGGAAAAAACAGACAAACCAACCTTCTTTTACCTTTTGAAATTGAGATAATGAAGGACAGCAGCCTCTTAAATGTTGTGCTCCTGAAATTTGATTATGTGTGTGCAAAGGCTTAAGGACTGGTCACGGAGGTTATTTTCTCTGTGTGTGTGGAGTCTAACACCAAATCCCAGATTGAGAGAGGGAAATAAATCAGCTTAGTCTCTACAGAGTCCTCAGAGCAATGCCAGTTTGTGCTGGCCAAAGCGTGAATTGTGAAGCTTATCCTAGAGGAAGTATATGTAATGCTGTCTTGTGTGGCTGTGTGAAGAGATCTATAGATCTCCTCAGGTACACGAAGGAAAGCTTCATAGCCTCTGTGGCCTCTCAAAACTTGAGTCCCTCCCTACACAGGAGATGTCATTTGTATCTCCTGCAAAGGCCCTAGCTGGGGAAAAAGTTGTTGAGCTCAGCGGCCCCAGCACAGCCAATGGAAGGAGAGGCACCCCTACGTACACACGCAGAGGCGTGGATGTAATTCATGGGGAACCTACTGGCGCTCCCTGGAAGCAGTAAAGCTGCTGCTTCTTTCTCTGGCAGAAAATGGAGGTGGGTTGGGGGATGTTTTGTGCTGACATAGTTGGAAATGTTCACTGGCTCGGTGGAGAAGCTGCTGTGCCTGGATCGGTGCCATCAGTGGTCACAGGGCTGCAAGCTCAGGTGTCCAGATGAGTAAGCTGGCAGCCAAGCAGCCAGAGCACCCTGTAATACCTTTTGCTGGGAGGGAAGGAACTTGTTCCTGCTGTCTGCCCGGTTCTAATAAGGAAGTTCCCGTGAGGAAAGGTGCTCTTGCAGGCATCTCGTTGGATGAGTGCAAGGGAAGCCAACCAGCCACTTTTAGCAAAAGACATAGTCATAGCAATGCATGTGTTTATTCTTTTGTCACCCCTCATAAACAGTAGGTGTGCAGAGCAGCTTGGTGCCCAGCCTTGCTCCATCAGCCGCAGCAGCTGTGCAGTGTCATTGCAACAGCACAAGTGGTCTTTGCATGGTCATTCTTCTGGCCCCTAATTTCAGCATCTAGCTTGAACTTGTAGCATGTCCAGGCTGTTCCACTTCTTTCTGCCTCTTATCTCCCAAAACTCTTCAAGGCACCTGCAAGTCCTCCCTATAAAATATGAGTTGTTGTTGTGCATTCTTCAGGGTCCTATGTCTGGTTATTGATTATGTTTGAAAGCTTAGTCCTGATAAATCAAAAACCTTCCTCAGATTCCTTGCTCTGTCTTCCAGTTCCAAACTCCTGCTGCTGTAGTGGGTACAGCAGCTCTGCCTGCATGTCCAGTAGCGGATGGTGTTTGTTGCCTGTCTGTCAGAGGGCTGTGCTGCCTTCCAGCACGGTGGGCTTGGGAGAGACTGTACTCTGATGCTAGCTCCCTGCTTCCTCTGGGCTTCTCCAAGTTTCCCTCAGTGTCCTCCATGAAACAGGGATGAAATGTTCACTGGCCTGGCTGGAGAGGATTTTCAACTCTGCTGTGTTTGCTTTGTGCTGTGCTTGCTTTGTACTGTACTTGAAGAGGACCATGCAAGGGCTGGAGAAATGGTAATTTGGTCAGCCTTCCTTCTTTCCGGAGATGGGAATGGACAAGCCTCCTAATTCCAGGGCCTTTGCAAAAGCTCAGAAACCTCCTACTCAAAGGAGCAGTGTGCGCAGGTGACTCCTGTCCGCCTTGCCCTTCATGAGGCAAACCCTGCTGGCTGGCTGGATTCTGAGCTGGCCACCGCTTTCCCGTTGAATCCTCTGCACTGCTGCACTTCCGTTGCCTGGCTCTAATATTCAGCCTCTTTCTTTCTGCTAAGTGTTCTTGGGACTTGAGGTGAAAGTCAGGATGTGCCTTCAAGAATCTGGGAGTCGAGGGAGCTCATGTATGTGTATTTGCTTTGGGCTGTCTTCCTTGTCAAGCAGGCATAAGGCATCATGGAGAGCAAGAGCTGGTGAAAAGGAGGGGCAGAGGAAATGACTCCATGTAGAAGGCCCTAAATAAGTCTGTGTCCTTGGGAAAAGGCAGAATGTTTCCTGCAAGTGACAGGGTCTGAGGCAGTAGAAAATCCCTTCCAAGGAGCATATAGAAGGGAGAGGGAATTGGTGAACCTGGGAGTGTAGAAAAGATGCTGGAGGGCTCTGGCTGTTGTAGCTACAAAGGCCGGAGGAAGAGAGGAGAGAGTTTGGTGCTTGTGATACGAGAGCCGCTTGTGCAAGGCCTGATCCCTGGGGTTGTGCTGGTCTGCAGTAGAGTGTGTCTGGGAGAGCTGCCCTTCGTGTTCCTTGAGAAAGAGACTCTCCTCAGCTGAAAGGCTCAGAACAAGCCAAGCTCCATGCAATCCTAGTGGTGACAAGTCCAGGTGGGTGGTGTGCGCTTTGTTCTCGGTGCTTGGGATATGTCAGGTGTAAAAGCTGGTAGTTTTAGTAGAACCCAGGGCTTTGTGCTGCCCTTTGGAACTTGCCCAGACCTGAAACTGTGGTGCTTTCTGGTACAGATAAAGGCCAAATCTACATTGATGGCTTCTGTCTGACAAGCCATCTGGAATCAGCAAGCTTAATGAAGTCTCTTCTGCAGCTGTTTCCCAGGCTTTTGGCTATGCCATGCCTGGAAGATTTCTTCTGAGAATAAACCTTTCTCTTCTTCTTCATATGTTGCAGTTTGTTTGGGTGGATACTGGTTTTGGAAGCCTTTTGGGTTAGGATTTAAAGTATTGAGTGCCATTTCAGCGTTGGAGGCTCTGGCAGTGTCTCTGAGCTGCCGCTCCTGTGGATTATCTAGTTTAGCATTCTGAAGTAGAGGAGGTGGCATCTGAGGGTGTAAATGAATCATGGAGCCCTTTACATATGTTAATTACAAGAGCTGCTCTTGCTGGCTTCATTGAACACTGCTGATTCAGGGCTGGGCCTGGTACGAAAGTTATTCTGGTGTATCATGGAGGCAGGGTGTGGATTCAGGCTGCCATAGTTATGTCACCTGTGGAGAAAGTTAGAGCCCTATTTCAGAGTGGCCTGTCAGCACAGGGGGAGTTACACTGATTTATCTAGCCCAGTGTTCTTACATAGTGGGACTGGTAAAAACTTCTTTATGGGAACAAACTAACCATTTAACTACTAGCCATACTTCTGCTCACAGAAGAGTTCATTCTGTGTGTGTGAGCTTCAGCAAGACAGATGTAGCCATATCCACCTGGTCTCCTTGCTTGTGCACTGCTCCGCCTTGCAGGAAGGGTTGAGCAGAGGCTCGTCCCTTGCCAGGGATCTGTGCAACCCTCTGTGAGCAGCTTCTGTCCTGCTCACGTGGCTGCTTTCAGAACCCGAATCAACTTGATGCCCAGGAGTTGTGGTTGGGGGACTGCTGCTGACGTCCGTGGAAGAAAGGTAATGTCAGTCTCCAGATATTCTTGTGTCATGGCTCCCAAAGAATGCAGCCTGTCTTGCGGTCTGAGTGAAGATGCTTCCCAAATAAGCTTCATCATCAAAATGAGATTCCTTCTAGAACAAAATGCTTGTGCCTCTTCTGAGGGCTGCTTTGGAACAGAGCTTCTCATTCTCACTTCCTTGCTGGTAGCAGGCTATGCTCATGCCATGGCTAGTGGGGAAAAGTTCAGGGGTGTAAGGTGACGCTTTACATGCCTGTGTGAGATGGAAGGGCAAAGCGGGCACAGCAAGCAGTGTGCTCACAGGTGCATGGGAAGGGCTTGGCAGTTGGAGCAGTTAGCTAGCTGTGCAAGCATGAGGGAGCTGGGCACGATGCAGGCTGAGGGCCAGTGGAGAACTGCAGAGCTATTCTTTTCATTCTGTGGCAGGGCGAGACAGTGGTCTAGAAGCCATGCAAGTGTACAGTGAGAAAGGATGGGGGAGGAGGAAGATGGGCTGCCCTTTTCTGCATGACAGAGCCAGCCATGTCTCTGGTGACATCTCTGCTGAACATAAAACAATCACTGCCTGCAAGCCTGCAGGAGAGCATTTAGCAGGTGTTAGACCAAAAGCCACCAAAAGCTGTGTGTGGGCCTTGCTTTGGTGTTGGGGAGCCAGCTGAGGGTGATGGCTAGTGTGTGATAAAGCTGAAGTGATGCTGGCATGGCAGCTAGTTCTTCAGGCTCTGGAAACAGAAATGATGACTGCTTGCTCCACTTTGTTGTCATCAGTCTGTGGCGCAGGTGCCTGGCAAAGGTATCTACTGTCTTCTAGCACTGGTCTCTCTTCTTCCAAAGCATCTTGCCTCCAGTGATACCTCCACTGTGAAGTGAAAACGGCGCGCTCTTTCTCTAGGTGTGTGGTGCCATCCTGCAGACTGACCCTGAGAAATGAGTATGGAGGGGGTGCGTGTAACATTGTGCGTGTAGGTGAGACTTGATCCTTCTGCACCAGCTCGTGTTCAGAATAACAACCACTGGAGGCTTTGTGTTAGTGGTTTTCACTCAGATGAATAAAGCAAGAGTTCGATGTCATTCCGCTTTTCCCTCTATGCAGGGCAGAGGAAAAAGGCAATTTTGCATTATTACAGCGTGTTTTTGGTCCATTTCTCCTCTCCACTAGCTCTCTCTCTCTGAGTACTTGCTTTTAAAAAGTGATCCAAAACCCAGCATTGCTCTGGCTCAGAGCAAGCAGCAGGGATCTGACCTGCACCTTCTCTTACTCTGTGAATCCCCTTTTCTTGTCACCCCATGCAAATTGGGTTGCACTGTAGCATTGGCAGGGATTGATGGATGGATGAGGACAGGATGTGGCTTTCAGTACAGCTTGCCTGCAGTCCTGAGCAACTTTTCCTTTTCATGTACTGATATACCATTTAATTTCTCTCTAACACAATGAACAGAAATGCAGCATTAAGCCTCGTATTAGGGAATTACAGTGGAGAAAGATTAGGCTAGTGGGGATTGCTGTTGTGGTTGTGACAGAGAATGATCCTGGCTGCCTGCCTGAACTGAGCTGCCTTTTGGCCTTCCTATTGATTGTTTAGCAGTAGCAGCTGTGCTGTTTTCTGATTTGTCTTGCAAGAGTAAATGCTCCAGTCCTGGCCACAGAAACAAGTGGGCCTCAGCTTGCAGAGCATCAGTCGCCTCATGAGGCTTTGGTGTGCCGACACTACATTAAGGCCAGTGCAAAGGTTTAGCTTAGAGACATAATCAAGCCTGGCAGCTCTTGTGCCCGTTCTCCCAAAGCCTTTTTGCTTCTGTACAAAGCAGAGCAGCCTGCCTTAATGTGATGAAGTATGAATTGTGCATCTGCGCTTTGGCTTGCATGAGGGTCCTACCCTGTAGGTACCAGTGGGTGGACAGGCAGGCAACAGTCACCGTGGGCTGCCTGGTGAGCTGCTCGGTGCAAGAGGGAAAAACTGGGTCAACTTAAAAGCAGATCTTCTCCTTATGCTCCCCACATCCAGGACATGGCAATAGTTCTGGTTCATCTGTTAACTGGTATCCAGAGCACACAAAATAACCATCTCTTTTTTGGCTCAAAGGGGAAAAATGGCTCCTTTTGGTTTGGCTTTATTTGAAAAGATAGTGATCAACAGCTTTTTGCTTTTTTCCCAAATTTTACTTGAAGTAGAAAAGTAAACATTTTGGGGACAAACATGTTAATAAGAGGGAGGCTTCTGGCTCTGAAGCAGCTGTAGGTGATCTGGATTTACTTAGCCCTCCTGCTGCAGGCTGTGTCTTGGCACTGTTTGTGTCTAGACTTTGCAATGCTGAATACTGAGAATCTGAGCCAGAAAGTGTTGTGGGCTGAGCCCTTCCTTCAGCATCTGCCTCTGTCTGCGAGAGCTGCCCCTACTTGAAAAGCTGTCTCTTCCTATCGGTGTTTCCACTGCTCCACCTGCAAGGTCAGAGTAGGTGTTGCTTACCATAGTGTGACAGGGATCCCTAGGAGTTATTCCAACAGGGTATGTGTCAGTGCCCCTCACTCTTGAACAAAGCGGGAGAAAGACCATTATTTACAGCAGGTGGCCAGGCTTTCTAAGAAATTTCCTTTGCAAAATCATTTGCTTGTTGAGCTTGGGTTAAATCCCTGCACAGAGCCCCTGATGGGAAGGGTTACCTGCCACAGGGAACAGCCAGTCAAGCAGTAGGGCTGTCTGCAGACCGAGTGGGTGTGTGTTGTGGGGGGAGTTGTGTTTGCTACCTATGTATTGCCAAAAAAAAGAAAAGCTTCCTTTCTGTATCTCTTATCTGGAGCCAAGTCAGCTGAGCTGTTTCTTATCTGATGGCAAAATAGTAGGAGAGAAAGACTGAGTGAAAACCTTAAAATAAATATACCTCAGAACAACAACAATTAGGGAAGTCCCAGAAGAACAGCTTGTTTTCATACATGGAGTTTCTCAATATTACTGGCTTACAGGAGGATGTGTACAAGTGTGAAAAGAATTGATCCCTTTAGAGGCTCCACTGCTAGCTGCCATCCCCCGGCCTCAAATATTTTAAAATGGACATTTTTGATTTATGTTAGTTATAGTGGGAGTTATACAACTTCTGGCAAGTGAGGGATAGATATCCTTTCCACACCCAATGCTTTTAGGCATCTGTCTAGGATTTCACACTGAAACTAAAGAGCTGTTACCAGCTGTGGGGTACACCTGTCACCTGAAAATGTCTTACAAGGGCAGATCATAAGACATTGCTTTCACTTTATTTCCTGCAGGCATGAATTTGACATCCATCTGGCCTGGCTGATAGGCAGTCAGAGGACACCTTGGGTCAGGTTCCCATTCAGCACAAGTTGGCCTTTATTCAGCTTAGCTCGGCTGAAGGTCTGTCTGGTTCTTGCTCTCTTGGGACAATGAGTGGAAACAAGGTTGCTTCAGTGTGAGTGTGGGAAGAGGAGGAGAAATCCAGCCAAGCAGTGGGATCTTTCACAAACTGAGGTCACTGCCCACAAGAACTGGGGTTGTCCTTGGATCACCGGTGCATTGCTATGCACTGCTCCTTGGGGTGAATGAATGGGCGCTTTCTGGCGGTCTGAGCTACCTGTGAGGAAACATCCAATGAAGTTCTCTGTTAATTATTTTCTAGATGTCAGCTTGCAGACTTCTGTTTCAGTGCCTCTTGTTTACAGCTTTATGTTTTCGGGCCAGTGACAGGACTGTGTTATAATTAGGACTGTATCATCTCCTGGGAGAGGCCAGGCAGGAAAAGCATGTGTATCGCTTACTCTCAGTATTCAGAGAAGAGGCAGGTGCAGGAGCTGTGTGTGCTGAGCTGGAGCAGCTTGGGGATTTGTGCCCAGGAGGAACACAGGACAGCTCTCCCGAAACCCATGCTCATCATTAGAGACTGGCTTTTAGCTCTTCCATGGATGAGGTACAGGAACACCTGAAATAGCAAGGGACAGGCAACTGAGCTAAATTAACCTTGAGGGAGATCATGCTAGTAAATTCCTTCTGACTCATCCTATTCCTGAATTCAAGGCTGGACTGCAATCTACCAATGGGAGACATGAGAACTTCAGTGATGCTCAGCAACTATTGGAGTTGAAAGTGAAGTGTGAAGATTGTAGCTGGGGACTCTTGCAGAGAGCATCTGTGCTGAGCATCACACAAACATTGCTTCAACAGATAGCTAAGCAGAACTTAAGCAGCTCCAGAATGAGGTCCCTGGTTATGGTACATAGGAGCTGGCTCCTGTCCTGAAAATCTTGCAGTCAAAATAGCTTGGTCATGCCATCCCAAACTAACAAGGCATTGGGCTCTCCAGGTGCTGGAGGAATGTCAAAAGCACCTGCACTTCCTTCTGCTAGCTGGCTTCCTTTCAAAGCTTTTGGTATCGGTCTGTCTGGCCAGCGGAGCCTTAGTTGGTAATGGGACTGAGGAGAGAGGAGTGGTGCCTTGCATGTTGCTGATGTGTAGGAAGGAGTCCCTTTGAATTCTCGTTGGTGCTGAATGAGAAGCAGGTTTAGCAGGGATCTGCACAGTTCTCTGCCTGCTCCATTAGTCCAGGTGAGGTACGGCATCTGCAGTCTGGGGTGTGACCTCTCTGTGCATGCCTCCTACCAGCAGGGACAGGAGATGCTGTCCCTACATCCATTCACTGCCTGTGCTGTCCTCTGTTCTCCATCCCTGTTGGAGAGCCTTTCCTTTAAGCTTGTATCCTGTTTACTGCTGCACTAGCCAGGGAGCAGGAATGTCCCTGGCATAGAGGGTGATCTTTGTGCTGATGTGGAGCTCTTCCAGAGTGAGCTGCAGTGTCGTGGGTGAGCTGCAGTCACAGGGGCTGCTGGGTGGAATGTCCAGAATGCCCCTCTCCCTCTTCAGCCTCCGCTCCTATTTTTGTTTCTGTCTTAGGTTTGTGTTTTGTTTTGGGTTTTTTTTTTTCCCACTTGAAATACTTTATGGGTCAGCTGTCCTTTTGTTGGCTGGCAAATGGATATCAGTGTGGTCTAATGTCATCAGGTGAGCATCGTGGTGCCCTTGGTGCAAAAGCCCTGCTGCTGAAGATGTGGCTCTGAAGAGGCCCTTCTTCCCCACTTGCCACCCATCCTGCCATGGGGTGTTTAACCTTTGTGATGGTCCTCATCCTTATGCATTGCACAGGCTTGAAGTAGCCTTTCTCTTTCATCTCGGAGCTCTTGGCTGCGGTTAAGGGTCTTCCCAGCTGCCTGGCTAACATCAGTTTTAGGTGATTGATCTTCAGCTCTTCTTTTCCAGAGACAGAGGAGCAGCAGGTTGCTGTGGCTGGAGATGTCTTCATACAGTTATAAATAGCACATGCTGCTTGAATGCTTTTCAGGTTAGAGAAGGGTAGTTTAGGGGAATGAGCCTTCTGAGTAAAAGCTTGTGATGGGCCTTAGTTCCTTTGAGCTCTCCTTGCAGTAGCTCTCTATCTTCTCTCTTCTTGCTTCTCTTGGAAATGGGTGACCTGTATCTTGTTCTAGGCTTTAAAAAAACATATTTATATATTGTGGTGAGCAGCTGTGCCCAAGAATGCAAGGCAGTAGAGACTTAGATATTGCGTTATTTTGGAGTCAAGCATGACTGGTGGGGATGAAAACCCGTTCTTTAAGGGAACCATCTTGCTATGTCAATAAGCTAGTGTGAAGCTGACTTAACATAGTTTGAAAATGGAATGTGAACTAGCAGCTGCCTTCACGTCTCTTCCCATGGGTAACAATAACTTGCCTCTTGTAGCCGCTGCAAAAAATCACAGGATGAACCAGCAGAGGTGGAGCAGCTGGCCTCCCTTGTCTTGCAAGGGACACGTTGGGGTGTTTCAGGATACAACTGCCTGACGCTCCTTTGCGTCATCACAACTGAAATTCAGATAAGGACGATAGCCCTGTGGTACTCAGGCTCATGTATAATAACACCCACTGGGGCAGTGTTGGGGGCAGGGAAGAAGGGTAATGTGGCTTTTCTAATGAAAATGGAATATTCCACATATTAATATAATTTTTAGAGGAATACTGGCTTAGTAAATCTGTATAGGGAGAAGTGTTGAATTAATTGGTTGGTAGGAGGAGAATTAAATGTTTTCTCAGCAATCAATACCAACTATTAGGGATTGTCTCTGCCCCTCGGTATGTACCTCAGTAAGGGAAGAACTTAATTTAGCTTCTTCACATTATCCTATGTCCTGAATCACCAGATCCATCAAAAAACATGGGAAACTTTTCTGTGGACTGGAATTGGCACTGGTCGAGTCCTAGTAATAATTGACAGCTTGTGGGTGACCCCTGTAGGACTCTCTCTCTTGACCACCTCTTGTTCAGCTGCTCCCTCTGGCAGGCTGCGAGCAGAATTTGAGCTGGTTTTCCTGGAATAGCACTTCTGGTAGTAATGGGATTAAAATGCTCTCACCTCTTTTCTCTCCTCCCAAATGTATTTCCAAGAGGGCTTGTCATCTGTCATGGATCTAGCTATGTAAACCTGGCTTCTTTGGCTGAACTCTCAGCTAGCCTTATTTCCAGGAAAGCTGGTGGTGCTGCAGATCACCCTGTGCCTGTCTCTTCCCACAGAGCCGTTCTGCACTCAGCTTTGGTGCAAGTGAGCCAGTGAGTCCAACAGAATCGCGGCTGCCCTTAAATTGAAATACCTCAGAAACTCCTGTGTATGTGCACACATGTGTAAAACAACCAACCAACCCCAAAAAACCCAAACAACCTGAAAGTATTCAAAGCATAAAATTGCTAATTAGCAAGAATTCTTATTTTGTCCTCTGTTCTTCTCCATCCCCCCACCTCACTTGGCTATGAAATGGTGATAGAGCAGGCAGCTGCAACTGAAGTCTCCCCTCTGTTTCCTGGCATAGTTGGGACTTTGCTGTTTTGTTTTTCTTAAGCAACTTCCAGCTCATATTTTAGCTCAGTCATAAGCTCAATTTAATTGCAGTTGTTTTTGGTATTGCTATCAAATCTTTCTGCACACTGAGATGCCAAGTCTGAAAGCATCATTGTCTAAGCACCATCTGTTGGGTGACACCCCTCCCAGCATGGCCTTTGCACGCAGGGTGTCTCCCCACAGCTGCACACTCAAAACCCACCCTGCCATTGGGCTTTTCAGGTAAGCCAGCAACTCCCTGCAATGCACTCAGTGCAGTGGAGTTTCCTGGGGTCGTGTAGCCAAGGTGCTCAGATGAGATTCATTAAGTTGTTGGCTCTGTTGCAGATTCTCTGTGTGTCTTTCCTCCCCTTGCAGATGTGAGGGCATCTTAGGGAGCATTATGAGTGCTAATGTCATGGTGCTGATAAACATAATTTCTGTGAGGCTGGCTTCCTTCATGTTGGGAAGGATGTTGAACCATGTGGCTACTATCTGGAACAGGCTGGGCTCAGTGGCTTACTGCTAATTGAGTAAGTAAGATCAGAATTAGACTGCTAAACATTGCTCTAGGACAGAGCAAAAGACTGGGATTATAGTGCTAAAAATTGCTTCAGAGGGGGGAACTTGGATTTTCTGCTAAGTTGCTACCTCACAGTGCCTAAAATCCTGACCCCAGAGTCTCTGGTCATGTTCAAGGGTCCAGTTCTGTGCGTGCTTGAGCTACTAGTGCTGATGGGTTTCCTAAGCACAGAATTGCATTCCCAGGCTGTGTTGATGGAAAAAATGTTGCTGGCACATGTGTATTACAAAAGAGTGGGATGTGTCAATATGGCATTGAGGGTGTTGTTGCTCTTATCTCCATTATATTTATTAACCTGGGTCTAACTTGGGTTCTTTCATTCTGCTGCCTCCTTTCTGCAACCGCAAGACTGCGTGGGAGAGCAAAATGGAGGGATTTCCAGTTGGCTTGAACTTAGTCTTTCATCTTTCTCCAGGAGCTGAACTTCAGTTTGATTGGAGAGAAGTTTTGATTTGTGAAAGCACGTCCCTTTTCTTCTGGTTTCTTTAATTCTTCCCACATGTATATTCCCTATGCCCCTGGGAGTGCAGTGATTGCCTGGTACTCAGAGGAGCTGTTGTCTTGTATGTCACCATGGTTAGGAGATGCCTGTGGAAGCAGCAGTCACTGTGTGCAAAGGGCAGCATGCTGGGTGCTGAGGGTTTGGCTTGGGTTGATGTTTTTGTTTTGTTTTCTCCCATCCCTCCTTTCCCACTGCAGAGCCCTTATGCTCTTGCCAGATTGGGCTCCTAGTGACCGTGAGATAATGGGCTTAGCAGATGCCTTCCCTTTTGTGCAGATCGGATGTCTCCTCCAAACCCAGCTGGGTCGCTGTGTTAAAGGGTAAAGCAGACCCGCCTTCGTGAGTCCTGCTTGCCTAGGGCTTAGTTTAGTGCTGTGGAATCATACACGGAAGGGATGGGACACCAAAGACACTGCGGATGGCACTAAGTCACTGATTCCCTAGTGGAGCATAGTGTCCATCTTGCTCACCTGAGATCTGGCCAACATTCACAGCAGAGCTGGGATCGCTTAGATGGAAAGCACCGGCATTCCTGTTTACTGGTACTTTTGCTTACAGGCAGATGACTTTTTTTTTATGTCAGAAGAAAGAAGATGCTTACTAGAAAAGTTTTAGTGGAAGATGTTTTGAAACGGATTTAGCCATAAGGTCAAAGCTCTTAAAGCATCTTCCTTGTTTTCTTTGTTAGTCTATGTTTTCACCAGCCCTGCATTGGCCAGTGGAACAGGATCTACTGAAAAAGTGTGAGGCCTTAGCTAGATGCATGTCATCTTCCTTGACTTTATAAAACACATATAAGATGAGGGTAGCTCTTTGCGATGAGGACCAAGACAGCAAACTTCCATGACTTCTGTAACACTGCCCATAATAGCCTCTTGTCTTGAGTTGTATATCAGCCAGTGGGGAGAAACTTCCAAGTAAAGCTGTGAGTTAGGCTTTTCTGTGCCTTCTTTTGTAAAGGAGAAGGCTGATTTTGCTAGGATTTCATGGTGCCTTTTTCTTTCTCTCGTTGCAGGTGAGGCTGGTGCTAGCATTATTCGAGTGTCAAAAGAAGCCCGGAAGAGGTTCTTGGGCCCACTCCACCCATCTTTCAACTTGGTGAAGACCATTCGGATCTGCCTGTCCAAGACCGTGCCAGAGAACGGGCATGAGGTTGCAGCGGGACGCTTGGGTATTTCCCTGACACGGGTCTCTGATGGAGAAAATGTGATACTGTCAGACTTCAATTCCAAGGAGGAGCTGATCCAGGTGAGTGGAAGCGTTGCAGAGGGCTAGGCAGGAACTGCATGCAGTTTTGTTTTGTCTTGGTCTCCAAGTGTCCTTATTGCGTGTAATTGTCAGCACATGCCAGTGTGGTGTTCTGAGAAGAGTAATAGGTTCAGTAGGCTTTGGTCTGCTTTTTACATTCTGGATCTCTTTCTCCCTCAGGCCTGTGTCTGCAGCACCTTTATCCCTGTCTACTGTGGGCTGATACCTCCAACCTTGCGTGGAGTGGTAAGTAAGACTCTAAGATGCTCCTTCATTAAACCATATACTAATGAATAAGAAGGCAGAAATGCTGGTACTCAATTTTGGCAGTCTTATTGCCTGTGTTCTGGCAGCAAATAGCCTGCAGAGGCACAAGAAATTCCCAAATAAACAACTTCCAACAGTGGGTGTGCCTTCTTTCCACTGTTGCCTGCAGTTGGCTATAAATGTCCCAAAGACTAGAGGATTTAACATGATAGTAATATATAGCAATCTGGGCAAGTGCTGGATGACTTAGCAGATGGTTCTCCTGGCTGCTTGGTACAATGCTCTCTGTCACTGAGGCTCCAGCCCTCTGCATGTGGAAAGAACTTGGGTCCAGGATAGAAATCATGAGTGTAGTCCCTCTCCCATGTGCCTGACACTTTCTGCTTGATTTTAACTAGTGGTGGTGATACCAGACCTCTTTTCTGTGGAGTTTTTCCTGTCCTTCCTCTGAGAATAATGTTGTTCTGCCTGATAGAGCTTTCTTTAACATCCTGTCCAGAGCAATTTCTTCCTTCTGTGTTTGCATGTTAGAAAAGAAAATATTTGAAAGCTGCACAGAGCTGAAGTGTCTCTGAATTGCAGTCATGCTTAAGGGGCCTCAGTTGAGCTTGGACTCCCCTAGTGCTGCATAGGTTAATGTGCACATTAAAAGGCAGTTTGTTTACAAACTAAATAGTCAAAAGAGAGAGGGACAACTGCTATTAATGTATGTGCCCCCTGGTTTCCCATAAGTGACCTGACCAAGATGCCTCAGTCTGTCGGAGCACGGCATCAAATCTGCTCTCGCTGCTACCTGTGTCCTAAATGTGAGGTCAGTTTTGCTGCTGTATAATATACAACTTGGCTGGTTTTGTCTTGTGCAAGCATGTTGGGCAGGGAATGACCTAGAAGAAATGTCCAATGTCCAGCCCTTCAGAGAAGTGACAGAATCAGTAATGGCTTGGCATTTGCTCGACAACTGCAGGCAGAGTTTTTGTCCCACATCTGGTGGTGGCATAACAGTGGCTCTTGCCTGGCACATCTTTGGGGCTAGTTGAGGTCAGGCAAAATCTCAAAATTCCAAAACTGTGTACGACATCAGGGTTTCTGGAATGTGCAGCTGCCCTGGCACACTGAGGAATGACTTCTCATGTCAATATTCCTCATGGGGAAAGGTGGGGAGGGAATATATGAGATGAGGAAATGAATTCCTACCTCTTACCCAGAAAATCATGGCTCTCTGTGTCTCTGAAGGGGGACTGGTGAGGGGAGAGGTTAAATTACATTGGGTATGAGCCTGGGAAATGGCTTTGAAATGGGACTGCATGGTTCTTGGCATGACTGTATTTGCCACAGGACAGACTGACAGGCCTGGCATGAGGACCAGTTTTCAAGGCAATATGATTGTGTGCAAGGTGTAAAATCCATATTCTGCCTTCCTTCTAATCTCTTACCAGTGTTCACTTCTCTGAGATTTTGTAGCCCCATGGAGTGGATGATGAAGATGGGTGGGGGGAGGGAAAAAAAAATTCTTAAATACCGAGAAATGAAAGGGTCAATAACTAGCCTGTCAACACATGTGCTAGCTGTGAACTGTCTGCAGCGCATGGGTGAGATGAACCCCTAACAAGGGTCAAAAAAGCTAGTTGCCAGCTCACGTGAGTGAGGGGTCCTGTGAGGGGGAGGACACAATAAGGGAATGGAACTGGGCACCCCAGAGCTGACCCCTGTCCGTGAACCATCCCCAAAAGCTGCTGCCGCCCCAGCTTGTGGCTCTGTGCTGTTAGGGGCTTTGCAGGAGGTTGGAGTTGTTAGTCTTGGGTTGCTGGAGGTTCAGGCAAATCCAAGAAGTGGTGGCTGATCTTGAGTAAGGAATGGTGGACCAGGGAGCAGGGTCTGCATGCGTATTCCTAGATTTCCATGCAGTGAGAAGGCTTTCCCTGTCAGCCTTGTTGTAGTTAAGCCTTCTTTCTAATGGCATCCGTTCACTCATGCTGCCACCCTCAGGAGAACGTATGTTTCTGCATCCTTACAGCAAAACTAGTGTCGTCTTAGCTAAGTGGCAAAAACACAACTCCATCTTTTTTAAACGAAGTGGGTGTCTGGCACTGTGCTGCCTGCTTTGCTCTGTACTCGTCCCACTCAGCCTGTCATGGCCTCATCCTTGCAGAGGGAGTCAGCCAGGCATCTCCAGCTCGTAGCTGTGCCTCATCTGGCATTCAGTGGAGCAGCTTTGGGGAGATGATGACAATGACAGTTTGCTGTGGTTGCTTTTGGCTAAGGGAAAACTGATGCCCTCTTTAAAAGGGGGCGAGGGTTCCACTGATTTTTGGCACCTCCATTGTCTAGAAAGCATCCTGTAAGCAAGCTGACTGTTCCTGTTTCCAACAGGGTGTACTTTTCCTTGAGTTTAATCTATCCCATCCTTCCACTTTCTTCACTGCCGAAACCCAAGTGGTGCAGGAGTCACTAACCGTGTCTGTCTTGATACTGTGTTTGGTGAACAATGCCTGACGTGAGGATGAAATGCCCTGCACTGTGAGTTAGTGCTGCTATAGCCTACAACTGTAATCACAAGCCATCTCCCTTGAACCTGTAGGCTGTAAGCAGAGGTAGCCCTGAGGTTTAGTTTGCCCCTAAGAAACCTGCTGTGCAGTCCACCCTGATGCGGTTGCCTTGATGGGAGCTGGATTCTTATAGCTGAATTTGGTTGCTTGCAGCCCAAAAGCCTATGAACTGTTCCCCAGGCTCGGAGGAGCTGCTTGAACAGGTGTCTGCCTATCTGCCATCCAAAGCAAGAGATAACAAAGTGCAAAGCACCCTCCAGGCAAAGCAGCCAGCATTTTCCTAGGCATTATGCAGCAAAAGACCGATGTCAGTGGTCAGTCTGCCTGTGAGACGAGGCAAAGCATGACACAGAATGGAGTGCCTCCTCTTCCGATCAGCATTTCCATGCTCTGCCTGGGTTCAGCCTGTGCCAGCTCAGCTCTTCACCCAGCAGAGCTGACAGATGTTACAGCTGCTGCTTTTGGGGCTGCGTAGCTCCTGATGATGGGATTGCATTTGAACCTGTCCAAAGGGAAGGGTTCCTGGCAGCAAATGGCAGGATCAACCCTGATACAAAATCAGCAGGACTCCTCTGTAACTGAAGCTCACAGGAGCTTGAGTTATTACTCTCCAAAGGTCTCAAACTTCTGCCTCTTTAGGCTTGACCAATGTCCCCTTCCTTTTATCTTCTGCGTGTTGCTTGCTCTGCCAAAGGCCTGTGATGGGGATTGTCTTGCTCAGCTCCTTGTGCAATTATGGTACTTCAAAGAATACTTTGAATTGAGTACATGCTACTGGGGTTGTCCTTCCAGCAAGGGTAACGCAAATGTATTTATGGTACATAAGTACAGAACACTCTCTGATAAGAGTGTGCCTGTTAGAAGTACAAGTCTCTTGTACATTATTATCACACCACAGCAAATAGATTCCAAATGTGTATGCATGTGTTGGGATTGCTGCTCGATAAGCCTGCTAGCAACAAATCAGCTGGTTTTACTCTTAGTTTAACTCTTAGTCTACTCTTAGTCCACCAGTGGGGACCCATGTCTGAGCTTATTTGTTTTAAACACAAGTGAAAAATGGCACAATGTCACAGTGTGACAGCTTAGATCAGTGCTAATTTGCACTGCAGGTGGTTGTTGGTGTCGTATTATTTAATTGGACAGCAGTCAAACTCCATAGGAGATGTAAGTCAGGCATATTCACTTGCGTGACTGCTTTCTCATTGAACGCTTGTGACCAACACACTTGACCATGGGAAGAAAGGCACATAGCAAAAGGATGTTACAGACAACACAGCTGTGCTAGCACTGGTTTTGACTCCTCCAGTGCTGGTGGATGTACTCCGTTCTCTTTCCAAGTTGTTGGCACAAATATGAACAGTAAAAAAGCCACTTAATCAGTTACAAGAATGAAGAGTGCTTCATTTGTCTTGATTTTAGAGATACGTGGACGGAGGGATTTCTGACAACTTGCCACGATATGAGCTGAAGAACACAATTACGGTGTCTCCGTTCTCAGGAGAGAGTGATATCTGTCCACGGGACAGTTCCACAAACATGCATGAGCTGAGAGTCACCAATACAAGCATCCAGTTCAACCTTCGCAACCTCTACCGCCTCTCAAAGGCCCTGTTTCCTCCGGAGCCGCAGGTGAGTTTCCTGGTGGCACCAGAACTTGGGGACAGTAGATAGGTACTGGCTATACTGTACACTTTAGCAGAAGATTCCAGACACTTAGTTTTGTATCTCTTGTTTGTCTGTTTTTTAACCTTGACATTATCAACCCAGTGACTTGGCAAACCTTGACCATCTGCACAAGGTTTCTAGGTTGCTTGATTTTCTTTTGCTACTTGGAGATCTGGAATTTAGCTGGTAGCAGTTGCTTGGAAAGTATTCCCATGTGGCTCTCGAGTGGCGTTTGCCAGGAAGTCAGGCTCACTTGTAAACAAGGATGTATCAGCCATTGGAGCCAATGTGCTCTTGAGGTTTTTTTTTAAGGACACGATGGAGCTGCCAGCCTGAAGCCAGTCTCCTAAAAAGTGCCAGTGGAGCAAGTGGCACTGCAAACAGCTTTGCATGCTTCTGAGCAAACGCAGCCTCAGATAGCCCTGGCATTTGGGCATAATAAGCATGCATTCATGTGCTGAATTACTTGTCCAAGTTTTTCCCTGCCCCCTCTCTAGCCTTAGCTGGCGTTATCTGCAAATGCAGTGGCCCTTCGTGGCATCTGCTGAGAAGTATTCTGAGTCGCTGAAGGCTGCCCACAGCAGATCAGCTCTAGATGGCAAAATGAGGTGGCTGCAATTCTAAGCCTGTACTTAGGTAGGACTCCAAATGTCCCTTCCAGTCTGATTTATCCTATGATTCCCATGTCCAGCGTATTCATGTTATACCTCCTATTCCTGCTCAAAACCTGGGAAGAGCTGGCAAGGACGAGACTTGTCCTTGGGGTAGCTCAGGAGTCAGGAGAATTCCTCTAAAGTCAGCATTGAGCTGGACGTTTGCTAGGCTAAGCCAGACAATCTCCAAATGACTTGCTCTTGCCTTCCTCTGCCCACAGGTGCTGCGGGATATGTGCAAGCAGGGCTATCGGGATGCACTGCACTTCTTGAAGAAGAATGGTAAGGCACTGGATGTTTGTAGGGTGCGCTGACTTGCCTCTTCTGTGCCAGGCTTGGTGGCTTGGCTTTGAGGATAGCCAGTGCTGCATATGAAAGGTGGAAGGGCAGAATTGAGCTGTGCCTCATATATCAGAATATAGAATTCCCATTAATAAGTCTATTTTAGCACTTCAGGAAGCAGAGGCGGAGTGGACACCTTTCTAGTGCAATGCAGAAGGACTCTAACCACTCTGACACCAGAGTGGTGGCTTTGGCACAACTGAGTGTTGAAGCCACTTAGCACGTGCTCAGTGCTGCACCAACACAGTTGTTAGGCACCAGTGCTATTTGGATCTCCTGCAGATACCCTAGCTGCACATAAAAAGGAGCAGGGTATGTCTAATGTGGCACAGCAGCACAGAGTGCAGGCATGCCCTCAGCAGCCCCCAGTGCCTGGCACTTTGACACTACTGTTTCACTCTCTTCTACGTGCAACCACTGGACTTTTTCCTCCAATTGTAGCAGGTTGAGTGTGTGTTTGATGCCACCTAGTGTCAATTTATTGCATATCAAGCACATTTGTTTGCTTTGTGATCTGTGCTTTAGTGGGATAAGAGCAGTCATGCAGCTGTTTGTGGATTAAGCTGCAGGAGGGAAATCTTACCTGCAAGATTGGTGACTGGCAGATTATAGCAAGAAAACGCTGCCAGACAGCACCCTGCAGTACTTAAAGGGGAAAAGTTAGAATTTCTGGTGAGGAAAGAGGATGATCTCAAAGAAGCGAGGTTTCTAACTCATTGTGGTAAGTATTGCTAATAGATGTAAGCTAAAGGGGTTGGGTATGATGTCTGTCTGTCTGAGGGGGGTTAGGGTGAAGTGAGGGCTAACACTCTAAAGGCCAAGCAAGGCAGCGCAGCTAGTTTGTATCATCCTTACAGTATGACTTCTCTTTTCAGGTCTCCTTCATCGTCCAAGTCCTGCCCGTCCTCTCCTTGCTATAGAAGCCCCTCCAGAAGAGAAAAAAGAGGAAGAAACAGAAGCTGAGGACCAACTAGATGACAATGCTGCCCTTGCTGTTGTTGAAGAGCACATCTTTGAACACTTGCCTCCCAGACTGAACCAAGGTATGACCCAAAGGGAGAGAGCTCAGGCAATCTTCCTGTGCTGCCTGGTCCACTTCAGAGCATTATTGGGGTGTGGGTATTGCTTGTGGCTGGGCTTGGCCATACCTGGGGATTGAACTGGCACCCGCTGATGGTTAGAGGGAATTGGGGACTCTTAGATAAAGTTGTGGCTTACCCTGTGGAGGCTGAATTGGGAGAGGGTGAGTCATTCAACAGTGTTCTGCATAGTAAGGAGAGGAGGGGATCTTGATGCTCACTCCTTTGGGAGTCTGATAAAGCTAAAACCTGCTGGTCTCAGCTGTGCTCAGCAAACTACTACCCTGAGCAAGACTTCCTTAAGAAGTGGAAGGTGGAATGTCAGGCTGGGTAACTTCTGGGGTATGGCAAGGAAAGGGATAGCCCTGTTGGGGGGATTCAGCCATGTTCTCTTCTGTCTTCAGCTCTTCTGGAGGCTTGTGCTGAAAGAAGAAGTTTCTTGACTGATATCACCAACACGCTGCCTATACGTGTGGCCACAGCAATGATGGTCCCCTATATGCTGCCTCTGGAGTCTGCAGTTTCCTTCACTGTCAGGTAGGCCTTCGACTGGTTCCCTCAGTGGTTTTCTTCCCAGTGCAACCAAGTTTTTGATGTAGCTGGTGGACAGGGAGTAAAATCCTCTCTAAGAGGAAAGAGTTCCTGGGGGAAAAAAAAAATGCCTACCTTCATGTGTCATTTAGCTACAACCAATAATTCCAGCTTGAAGGAAGATGGCTGTGTGCTGGAACTTGCCCTAGGAAATATTGATGAATTTTGGAGCCTGGAAAGAGACTTCTGAATTGGGAGTGCAGGGATGAAAGTAGGAACCACAGAAGAGGTGGTTCCCCTCTGGAGCAAGAGGTAGAGTAGTCCTAGCTATTTTCAGCTCTACACTTACATGGCTGGGAAGACAAGTCTGTCAGACTTGTTCTTAGTACAAAGTACCCTATGAAAAGGTGCTGGAAGGAGATAGTTTGTGATAGAAAGGCTTGGGGAAAACCACTTTTCAAATCTGAAAATGGATGAAAAATGTGGAAAGTGCAGACACAAAATGTAAAGAATAAGTGCCTATTCTCATCCTTCACAGCTTTTCCCCCTTAATTCTGTGAATGGTAGTGTAAATGGCTCTTACTGCATTTGTCACTAAAAATAATGAGTAACCATTGATAGGAGGCAAAACTGGTGTTCCATTCTATCCTTTGTGTGGCCCAGCTAATTGTTGTCTCCTGTCTCTTCCCAGGTTGCTAGAATGGCTCCCGGATATCCCTGAGGATATTAGATGGATGAGGGAGCAGATGACTGAAATCTGCAACTATCTTGTGAAGAAAGCGAAGAAGAAACTGGGGAGCCATCTCTCAGCCAGGTATGGCTGCTTTCCTCCACAGCACTATTCTGGAGGAGCCCTCTATTTCCCCTTCCACCTTTGACTTCTGCAGCCTCTACTCCATTGGCGTAGAGCAAGTAAGGCACAAATTGACCAGAAAGATTTACTGCCCAACCTAAAATGTGAATATGGTCCATGGTCTCTTGGCTTCATTAACTGTTGGGATAGACTCAGCACGTAGTCTCCTTTCTTCTTCCCATTACAGGGCAGACCCTGTAATGAAGCTGTTGTTATAGTAATAGGGCAGAAGACGTTGGTCTAATTAAAACAATACGCTAGCTTATTCCATGCTCCCTGTAGAAGGCAGAGGTGCTGTGTGGCATTTGCTGGCCCAAGGTCCCCTAAAAGTTCCTTCCAAGGGGTACTTGCAGTCAAATGACCTGTTCTGCCTCAAGATCTAGGCCTGGTTGAGGGTGAGGGAGGCACTAGGGTGGCCAGGAAACACCAGAGGATTTCCAAATGAGACAGAGTGCTTTGGATCTCTCTGTGTGTGTGCCTGTGCCTCTGAACTGAACTCCCTGCAGCAGGCCATGGCTTGAGGCTGAGGCAAGACTGTGCTGCTTGGATGAGGATAGGAAACCGTGTATTACAGTAGTAGACAGAGGGTCGCAGCTGTGATTCGGATCCTAGTACAAGGGGGTGATTCTTGCCCACAAGAGCTCATAGTCTGAATAATCAAGAGATGTGAGGGGGAAAATGGGCACACACAGAGACTTCTGACTAAGATCATGCAGTCAGTGGTAGAACAAAATAGCTTTATGGTTCTGGAGCTCCAGTCTGGTGACCGGCACAAGTCTTCCCATGTACTGATTCTTTGCATATGTTTGCCTTTCAGGCTTTACTATCACCTCGAACTTGGAGGGCCCCAGAGCCTGCCAGTTTCTTCCGCACCGGCTTGTGGTGAAGCACTGCCTCTGTGGATGAGAAGCAACCGTTCCCTGTCTGATGTCATGATGAAGTGGGAAGAATACCAGCGCCAGCTCATGCTGGGCTTACTCTGTATCAATGTGGACATGCAGGCCTCCGTCTTCCCTTGGGAAGGGTTTCAGATAAAGCTTCCACCTCTAGACTGTGCGAAAGAGTGCCTGCCACTCTTCTGAGCCTGCTGCTGTGAGAGGATGAGGGTGGGCGGGAAGGGGAGTGGATGTAGGATGGGACCAGTCTCATCCCTCAGCAGCAGGGCTGCCCTGTGCTCGTGAATATGCTGCAAAGGGGATTTCCCCGGGATGGAGGCTGGTGGAATTGATGGTAGCCATTTGTTGCCCGCTGGGCCAGGCAAGGGATCTCTGTGTTCAAAGGCACACGTGTGCAGATACCTTGCTCTAGACTTGTGTTGAGGCCTGGCCGTTGCTGGTGGCCAGGCTGATGCTGACCCAGCTGGGCTCTCCCAAATAATGCACTTTGAATTGCCGTTAGCTTTTTACCACCAAATAATCAGGACCTAGATGACGCTCTCAAGTTCATACAGCTTTTAGCTTCCTTTGTTTTTTAGAGCATGAGTCTTGTTTTTTCTTAAATCATCTGACATCCCTTGGCTCTTTGTGTTACTGAAAGATGAAGTAGCCTCTTGCCAAACCAATTTTTCTCATGGTTTCCAAATCTCCTCTTGACTTTCTTCTTTGCTGAAGCCATGTTTTTTCCTCTGTCTCTCAACTGCATCCCCACTGGAAGCCAGAGCTGGCCCTGCTGCAGACTGCACTGGGACTGCAGAAATGTAGAAAAGTTATGTATTTACCCTGATTCATGTTGTCATGGTCTCTCCCTTTTTGATTTTTGTCCTCATGGAACTTCTGCAGCTTGAACTCTGAGTGTTAAGTAAGTCATTGAGCTTATTTTAAAGAAGTAATTTAGACAGATTTTTTTTTTCCAGGGAAACATGTTGAATTTGAGGCTCTGTTCCTGTCACCATGAATGGAATTAATGTGGGGTTGCCCTGGAAAAGCTCAGCCTGACTGTCTCAAGATCAGCTTAGCAGCTGAAGCAATGTGAAGTGCTTGTAGGAAGGTGAGAATGTGCAGAGCATGTTATTTTTGAGAGGCTTGTGGTGGAGTATCACAGAAAGTGCTAGGGAAGTGGCTGCCTCTGACCAGGGGTTGGGTTTTGCCCCGTAAGGGACCATACAACTGAAGGAAATGCCAAGTGGGCAATACAGAAGGGATCTCCTGCCAAACTGGGGCTTGGCTCTATCTTTTGCTTGAAGAGTTTGGACATTGAGGCTTTGGAGTGAGAAGGATGTAGGTTTGTTGCTATACGAGCCTCGCAGTGTGCCTGTCTCGTGTTGTGGCTCACAGGTACAGCTCTGCAGCTGGCAATAGCAGGAGGATGAGAAGTGGAAGTGAAATTAGGAGTGTTGGTGCACATGCAGCCTGCTTGGAACTAGCTATGTTTGTCTTGTCCCTTAAAAGACCAGTGCTAGTGGGTCTGTAGCAGGGCAGGGCTCTGCCTTACAAGGTACTGCCTTCTCAGTGGTGGTCTGGTTGTGACTTGCTGTGCAGAAGCATGAACTCTCTGTTCTTCACAGACTGATGAGACATGGTTTCCTGTGGGGATTGCATGTGCTTAAGTCCTCGCACGGTGACACAAAACTAGCTCCTGGTATCTTTTTCTGCAGTGTGCCTAGCTGCATGAGGCGTCTTCTACCTCTCCTAGCACAAACAGTATGCAACTGGCCAAAGGAAACATATGCTCTCTTTGCTGGGGAGCAGGACAGGGTATCTGAAGCTGATTATATAGCCTATAGGTGGAATAGCGATTTATAATAGACTCTCTTTTGCACTTTTATATTTAGAAAGGTAAAATAACTCCAGAAGTTCTACTAATAACTGGAGAAAGTAGTGAATCTGCTCGATTGCATCTGCATGAGCAGTGTGGGTGAGGTGGTGGGTGCTATTTCCTACCAGCACAATTGTACACTGGGCGTGGGTTTGAGTGTTTGTGGTGGAGACGGTGATAAGCATCAGGACTTTTCTGCAGTGGCCATTGCAAGCTGTGAGGCAGTAGACTGGGCAGCTGTGGTGCTAACCAACTGTCCGGGAGATGCCACTGCAAATATGAACTTGTGACTTAGAGTATCACCCCGCTGCCCTTCATGGATGTAACCTACCTACGTAACACAAGGGCCTGCATAGCTTATGAAGCAGGCCTGCACTTATGCAGTCAGATTTAGTCTTAAGGTTCACATAGTTAACGCAATTAGGTAACAGGGAAGTCACTACAGGAAGAGAAAGAAACGGAGGATTCCAAAACCAGAATCAGAATATTGGATTATAAAACAAGTCAATCTTGTGACTGTGTAAAGCCTGTGGAAAAAGCTTGCTGCTAGATGGATATAACTGTAATTGAAGTGAACCAGCAACAAGCTGCTGTCAGTTAGTGGGAGCAGAATGAATCTGATGAAAATTGGAATTGAGAAAACGTGTTTATTTTGTTGTGGTTTGCTGTGGGATTTCTTTTCTTCTGCTGCTTTGGGCTACCTTCTTTGGGGGAATGGCACATGCACAGCTGCTTAGTTTGCCAAATGTGTATCTCTTGTCCCTAATGCACACAGAGCAATTGGCAAGAACATATAGATGTTTAGTGGCAAGAAATGAGGGCATTTCATCCAGAAGCAAAACATCTGTGAGGGGCAAAGCTGGATGAGGAAAATCTTGTGCTTAGAAGCTGCTGCCCTTTTGACTCTGTCTTGTTTGTGTTAATATACGGGTGGAGAAAATGATGCAACTATTTTTTTTTTTATCCCTTCTTCCTGGACTGGTAAAACCACTGAGTGATTATGTAAACCACTAAACTATGAAACAAAATTCTCTTGGCAACAGTGTGTGCTAAGAAATTGCAGCTTGGCACCCTTATCCCCTGGATCTCCTCTCTTCTCCTCTTGCATCAGAACTGACTGGGCTGGTGCCGCTGTCTTTCAGTGCTCTGATCCAGAAGGCTTGCTGGTTCTGGTCCATGCATTTCAACAGACTAACCGCTGTGCCTGGTAAAAGGCCCGAGTTTCATTCTGTGTTTCACCTTGTCTGTTGTTTATTTTATTATATTAACCTCTCAAAGAGAAGCTTTTGTATACTTCAAACTGTAACCACAAACCAAAGCCTGGCTTTAAATATAAAGGTCTAACTCTTCAGGGAGGAAACTCCTGTTTTCCCTATGCTAATTTGCAGGGTGTGAACGGATACTGGGAAAGCACCACTCCATATTAACGCTTTCTTTGTCTGTGTTTATTCCCCAAGTGATGCAGTGGCTGTTGTGTGATAGCTTGTTGGCTGTATAGATTTAAGGTCTGATAAAGGAACTGCAGATCTGTCAAAAATACCCCAAACTACCCTCCTGTTCCTTAAGAGAAGCTTCACGCATTTGTTTGAAATTCTTGCTGCTCATTCATCGTAGATTGCAAAGGATGAAGAAAGCAGCGCTTTTGAAGAATAGCTTTTGTTATGCAGTGCTGCCTTGTCTAGGTCAGACTCCACTTTCAAATCCCTGGAAACCTCTTAATAGGCTCTGGGTTGGACCTGGAGGGGTTTATTGTGATAGTGCTAACTGGAATTCTTCAATCTGTTGTTCTACATGTACGTCCTGGCATGTGTTATCTTCTAGGCAGCAGTTGCTGATCAGCCTACACTTGTCAAGTTCGTAGGAACACGGTAATTGTCTGTAGCAGTCAGTCCCTTCTTAAGCAAAATGTGTGGCTGGGCAGACCAGTGGGTAGTGGCCAGGGCCTGGCTGCTCTCCAGTGTATGGTGGTTGAAAGGTCAGGTTCCTGGACCAAAAGTTCATTTTGCAGTCCATGTCCAATTGTCCTTATAGCATTCACTAGAACTCTTGCGCAAGAGTCCCAACCTTTGCTGTTTCCACTGTTTCACGTAAAGGGTCTGTGCATTCAGGAATCCACCTTTTTTTTTTTCCCCTCCTTCCTGTGACACAGATACTACTTCCTGCTTTTAACAAGGCTAAGGTGAACTTTTTGTGCATCTAACCAGCCCCTAACCTGTACAACACTGTAGAGCTGTTTTATGTTGTGCACAACAGTCCGTATCTATGGCATGCTCTGGAAGCCACTATGCATGTGTGGTATGTTGGGTTTGGTTTGCTGCCTGCCCTACTGTTAGGACTCTTGCAAGCTGATTTTCAAGGGGTAGGAGAAAAATACTTCACTTCTGACCACTGTCAATAGGACCGAGGAATTGTTTTCTCATGACTTCTTGGAGGGCTGTGCATCTGCAACACTCAGACCAGAGAATAAAAGAGAACCTGCTGTCTGCCAGCACTGGGGTGCCCCTAGTACTTATTGTATATTCCCCAGTGTTTTTATCCATTTTTAAAAATTAATCTAGTAATTCACTCCTTCCTCTGAGAGAAGAGCTCTCACTTTTGCCAAAGTGGTTGCGGGAGAAATAGCTGAAACTCTGTGTGTGTGTTTCCTTTAGGGATCTGTTTCTGCTAAACACATGCTAAAGGCGGTGGGTGGCAGGGCTGAGCATTGCCAAAGTCAGAGGGCCTTGCCAACAGTTTTTTCCAAGCTTTGTTTCCTTCTTCCCCTTAAACCAATGAGAGAATGGACCACCTCACCTGGCTGCCACGTCAGCCAGTTTGTTTGTGCCAAACACACCCTGTGCCTTTACAGTGGGCTCTGGCCTGCCTGCCCTCTGTGTCCCTGTGGTGCCTGCCTTTCTGAATGCAGTGGCATTTGTTCCCCTCTCCTCTCCCTCCTTCCCCTTGCCTACCGGTGGGACATTGCTCTGTTTCCAATCTGCAGGCAGCTCCACTAGGACAGTCTCTAACTGCATCCGTCTCCCTGTGTGGATCCACATCAGCCTTCCCGCACAGGGAGGGGAAACCTCTGGTTCCAAACAGAAGACTTAGAAATGTAACTTTGAAATAAAAACCTTTTCCTTCTGGGCTTTTCTCTTGCTCTGGAAAACAGCATCTAAAGCAGCTCTTTAAGCTAAATATGTCCTGGGCCTCTGCTGCTGTCGCTGAGTTTTAGAAGACCCTTAAGCACACAACGCAAGTGGAGATCCTGTGGGAATTACTGATGTCAGAGCAGCAACTAGACCAGCAATAGCATATGCAAGTCATGTATTTACACGGCAATGTCACTAAGTAGTGTTTGCAGTCACTTTAAAAGTTCAGTATTAAGTTGTTGATGCTTTTTTTTCCTCCTGTTTCTTTTTTCTAATGTTTTGCTGAAGAAAATGTAACTATTTATTTTGGCAGAAATATACCTTCTAATAAAAACTTTCTCAATATATTTACCTGGCTGTTGTAGGTTGCTTACCTTGCCATTTAAAGATTTATTAAATATTTTTTGAATGCGCTGTATGATGCGGGTTTGTTTTGCTGGGCCCTATCCAGTTCATCCTGTTTGAAATCCTCTCAGGGTAAACACTCATCAGCATGTGATGAACGGGGCATTGACCTAGAGGTGAAAAATGGTGAATTTTGGCCCAGCGCTGACTTCCGCAAGCCAAAATGCCCCCAGTGATATTAGTCTCTGTTTTGTTGGAGCTTCTGGGTAGAATTAAGCACCATTTTGTGGGAGCCACAGGTGAAACGATTAGTAAAAAATTATTCACAAATTTGAAACCTCTCCAATCTGGGGACATCTCTTGGGGAAATTGAACCCTGTCCCTTAAGCCTCTGTTTCCCAGTTGGTGAAAAGATGATACTGGCTGTTGTGTGTCTGTACCGAGGTCTTCCCCGGCTGATCTCCAGCTGGGGCCCAGGGGAACCGGCAGCCCTGGGACTGCGGGAAGCGGGGGCTGCCCTCGGTGCGAGCCCGGGGAGCCGGGTGCCTGCCGGTGCTGCCAGCTGGGCTGCGGAGTGGGGATGGGGGCACAGGGCAAGTGACAGCACACGGCTGGGGCTGTTCCCTCAGGTGTCTGATAGGCGCTGCAGGGCTTGGGCTCTTCTTTTTTTCTTTTTCCAGTCTTTTGGCAGCAGCAAAGTGTAGAAAGATACTTTGTTATGCGCTATTAAGACAGGCACAAGTGCTGTAATTAATGATAGCCTGCAGCTGATAAAGCAAAACCCAAACATCCCGGCTCGGTGCCGTTAATCGCTGAAGTTCATCTTTCTTCCATAAATCAGGCCGGGCACCGGGCGATGCCTGCGGCTCGGCGAGGGAGCGGCTGCGGGCGGGGCGGGGTGCGCCAGCCCCCGCCCGCGGGTTCCGCGGCCTTCGGGCGATGCCCGGGCTCGGCGGGGCGGGGCTGCCGCTTGTCCCGGGGGAGGCGGCCGGCGGGGGGAGCCGGCCCGGGTGCCCCGCTCGCCGCCCGGCCGTGCGGCGGCTTTCCCTCGCCCGCCCGCGGCCCCGCTCATTTCCGGGTCGGGGCCGCCTCCGGCGCTAGCGGCGGCTCCGCTCGCCCGCTCCCCCGGGCAGGGCGGCCGCAGGTACCCGCTCCGCGCCGCTCCCCCTCCCCTTTGCCGGGTCAGGTAAGCGGTGTGAGGGGCTCCCCGGGGCGGGCGGCGCCGCCGGCGGCACGGGCAGCAGCAGTGGGGCGGGCGGGCTGAGGGCGCGTTGCCCCTGGGGATGGGGTCCCCTCACCGGGGCGGCTGCCCCCCGCCATTTTGTGCGGCCGTTGGCGCCCGGGCCGCCGGGCAGATCCCCTTCAGGGGCAGGACCCCCTCAGGGGCCCGTGGCGGGCAGCCGGCGAGGAGCCGGCAGGTGAGGTGTTGGGGAGCGGCCCTGGTGGTGCCTTCGCCCCCGCCTCGTTGGCTTCCCCTGTCCCTCCCCTGCGGCTGTGGGGAGAGGGGAGAAGAGGGTGGGGGGGCTCTGTGTGCTGCGGGGGTCCTCGCCTGTCCGGAGCGACATACCCACCTCGTCCCCAGCTGTCGGTGGTCCCTCGCTAGCAAAGGACGGGTATGGAGCATCCACGTTCCTGTGCAAAGCCACTGTCTCTACTGTGGCCGTGGGATGGGGAGCGCTGCCATGGTGGGGTCTGGGCTGGGGAGCTGCCGTCCCTTCCGCCTTCTCCCCTCCACGGGTACTCTGAAGTCTGCAGGCTCCTTTGAGATGAGGTCCAGGGGCTTCGGTCCTGTGTGCTGGACCTGAATGTCGATCTTCTATTTTCTCCTTTTTTTCAGCATTCTCTGTTCAGAGAATGTTCTTTCTTGCCATGATCCAGGTGCAGATGACACTGCACAGTAAAGATGCTGTGGGTCCCTATGGCAGCTTTGTCAGTGCTGCTTCTCCTTCTCTTTGGAAGGAAAAAATATCAGAGCTTTCGCTCTCCTAAGACTGCAGCGTCTTTCTCTTTAACATCCCATGTGCATAGGATGCACTTCAGTGAACTTGTGTGTTGAACCTCAGGTCCTTCCTGTAGGACTTCCTGAAAACAGCCAAGGGGAAAAGAGGCCAGCAATCGCCAGCCTTGGACACAGGGAGAAGGCAGTGCTCGGGAATATCCGAGGAGGCGGGATAATCCAAGCACAGCTTGTTTGTTTAGATGTGACCCGTTGAGTCCTTGCTTATTCTGATGGAGATGATGGCTGTTGTGCATCAAGGGGGTCTCAGAAAACTGGTAACTTCTACCCTTGCCTTACCCAGGTTCAGGGGCAATTACATCTTATTTTTCATGTTCTAGAGCTATATTTATTTCTGAGGATCGTATAAGCAGGTATATACAGATGAATATATATATATACACATCTCCTGAGGGCTATGGGAATTGCTTTCTAGATAAACAGATAATCAGTCTAGTCTGTCCTTTCACTCGCCAATTCAGGTGGTCCAGAGGAGGTTCTGAGAAACTGCCATGGGCTGAAGCGGAGGAATACTCCTTTTGCCAGGGCATCTTCCTGCACAGAAGCTGATGTGAGCCCTGAGGTGTAAAATTTTAGGATCCTTCATAAGATGGTATAAAATCTCGCCAAAGCTACCTTGCTGGGCAAACAATGTTCTCATTCTTCACAGTGTCACTCTTCTCTTGGTCTCTCTGCTGTGGCAAGCTAAGCTGGGTAGCATAAACTGTCTGATTGGAAAGTCTGCTTGGCTCTTTTGTCCTCATCAAATAGGAAGATTCGCCCCCCACCCCAATTTGATGCATCTAATGAATCAAGACCCTACCATCTACTGATCTGAAGATTGTATTGCAAAGGAGGAGTCCATGTGGGGCTGTCCTTAGCAGCACACAGACAGTGCTGGGGGTCTGCTGTTACTCCTGACTTTGCCACGTAGCCTCAGAGAATAAACTAATGGGATCAGGACAATTGGCAGTAACATGAATCATAGGGGCACAGCTCCATGCACAATGTTCTTCATGGTCAGAGAGCTTTGCAGATATTGATCCTTATGTACGATTAACTAGGTTTGGTTTCTATAATATAGCCCACATGTTACTCACTGTCTAAATCTTTTTGATTTGATAAGGCTGTTCTGGGGACTGAATCCTCCCACCTCTCCTCGCCTGCTTGCAGGAGCTCATCTCAGATTTAAAGACAGTGACAAGAAACTTCAGCTGTAGCAAATGTGTAATCTTCCACTGAGCGGAGCGGCATCTTCCCTGTTCCTGCCAGACACCTTTGCTTGCTGTCCATATAAAGTCTGAGGTGAAAATACTTGGTTTACTTTGAACATCTGAATCTTGAATGATCCATCTTGTTGTCACATCAAAAGAGCAGAATTGCAACAATTAGTAAGGCTTTCTGTCCTTTGCCACCGTGTATCCTTTGAGGTATGGATAGCCGAGCCGCGTGAAAGGGAAATGCTGTTCATGTTCTTGATTACCCTTCTTAATATTTTTCTAGCAGTGTTCTCTTTTCCCCATCCTGCATCCTAAAGCTTTAATTTCTTGGCTGATGCTAAGAAGGATTTCCCTATGCATGAACGCAATTGCACATTTTGGTAAGCAAACCTGACCCCTGCAGCTGTGCAAGGAGCACTGGGGTGGATTCACTAAGTATTCCCTGTGTGTTTCTGCTGTTGCCAGCCCTAAGCTTTTAAAAACCATCAGTCAGACAATTGCGGGGGGGGGGGGGGGGGAGTGCTGTGGGATGATATAAGTGTTTTTTGTTTTTTTTTTTTAAATTTTGTTCTTAATTTGCTTTCTAATGCTGATTTCTGACTGTCTTGGAGATTTCTGCATGTCTGTATAAGCTACCAGGAATGCTTGAATCTCAGTATTTCACTTGACTGCAGGACCTAGGGGCCTCAAGTGTAATAACAAATGTTGTGAGCTTTGGGAGAAAATGGTGCCAAACCTCATGTTAATAGCTGTTGTGGGTTGTGTATTGGTTGTGGTACTGTGAGCTTTCAAGTGAAGTCTGGAGCCATGGTGGGCTTTCCTGTGCTTCGTTCAGGTTGGGGTGACGTGATTGGAAAGTGCTGTGGGCTTTTTAACCAAGTGTTTTTCTCTTAACGATGTGTCACAGAGCACTAAAGCAGGAAAAAATACTGTCTTATGCTCTTAGAGACTGTGACTTTAATCATTGGTTTGTTTTGGAGGAAACGGGGTATGGTACAGCGCTCTGGAAGGGTACAGTGCTCTCATCTGGTTGTCATAACTGGAGGAAAATTTGTCAAGTAATAAGACTGAGAGCAAAGAGGCTTGTAACATCCCTGCTTTCTATCTAGTGAAGTGTGCGATTGCAGTTAATTTAGCAGAGATGTCATCTGAAGGAGGAGCTGTTGTCCCTGCTTCTGTAGTTTTAATCTCAGAATAGTGATAGGACAAGACATCCTATCACTATTCTGCACCAATGAATGGTCCCATCTATGTGGAAAGGACTGCCTGGTTCAGAACGATGTTTGAGGATTACACCTGAAAGCCTCACAGGAAAGGTTTGTGGTGTTCTGAAGATGGCAGGAGACCTCTAAAAATGTGATTGGGAGCCCTGAACCTCCTGACATTTGCTGTGGTGGTCCAGCACTGTCTGGGCATGGGGCTGGCCCGAGCTTGTGACGCTGGTAAGATCCTGCCAGATGCAAAGATGTCATTGTTCACAGCAGATGATGTATCATGGGCTGAGGCAACCTGCATTTCTGAAGAGATGAGAGTATGAATAAGGGGAGAGCTCTTAAGACCTCATCTGCAGCTTTTTGAAAGAATTAGCCTTTAGCACGTGGGCTGGATGAAGGCTAAAGCAATGCAGTGAAGGCTTGAAAAATGTCGAGTCCAGTTGTAGCTGTGTAATAAAGGTAACAGTATCTAGCTGTTTATTGCTTCCTATCTCAAGCTCTTCAAAAGAATAACAAGCAGGATATCTGCAGACCTTTGGAGGAGTAGGACTCGTAGCTGTGTGGTGTTAAAAATAAAATTGTGGAATGTCTAAATATGTAATTTAGGCTATGGAAAGCAAACCTTTTGGGAAAAATCCAGCTATGTCTGGGCATAGCTAGGCAAGTCCAGCCTCTGGAAAAAGAGGGCTGGAAGCAGACCACAGGCTTGCAGGCTAGCTTTGAGACCTTGGCTGGGCGTAGCAGGAGCTTGGGAGAGGTGCAGGTGTGGGGAGGCACATCTGACATGTAATACAGGAAAACTTGGTGGAACTCACTGTTGTAGTAGCTGAATACCTCTCTCCATCTCATTCAGCAAAACATCTCTGAGTAAGAGTAGTGCTTTTATCTGCTTCAGTTTCCCCTCTGTAAAATGAAGAGGAAGAAACCGAGCTCATCTCCAGCTGGGAATTTAAGCTGTAGGTGACCTGTAGGTTGACAGTATGATGCATGTTGAAGTCTTCTCCCCAGACGAATGGTCTGAGTCCCTGTAAAATAAAATTGACTGGCTTATCTATTGGCAAGGACTAGCATGGCTGTACTGTGTCCAGGGAAGGTGAGCTGTATGCCTGTGCTAGCAGCTGAGGTGAAGGTGAGATGAGATGTGTAAATATTGCTGAACCTTATTTCCCCCGTAACTCTTGCTTGTGGACTAAATGCCCAGTGGTTTGTGGGGTGGGACAGGCAGGCCAGCAGAGCCATCCCACTCTGGTGTGAATCACCACCAGAGCTGAAGCTCCTGGCCTCTGGCCAGCTCCCCCTCTTGGCAGGTGCAGAGCTGCTGAGCTTTGCCCAAGAAGGAAGACGAGCGTCACCATCGCTTAGATTAGATAAGAAAGTGTGACCAAATCCTTGTTACCCTTGGTGGGTGTGGCTAGATGCCATCTGGAACTTGTGCAGCTCCAAGGAATAGCCAGGCATTGCAGCTGTGGGGAGGGTTGCAAAGCTTCTTTAAAAGGTGAAGACTTGATGCTGGAACCCAAAAGGGAAGGTGGGTGCAACCCAAGGGATGGTGACAGCAAGGGCTTGAGGGGTGTGAGTGAAGGAACAGCCACCCAGTAACCCTGTGGGCAGAAAGACTTCTGTGTTTTCCTGTGCCTATGTCCTGCTGTGGACTCTGGGGTTGATGTTGCTCCATGAGCAGCTCCATCAGCTCAGTGTCCTCTGAGCAGGGCTGTGTGGGTACCCTGGTGTCCAGCAGTGCTGCCAGAGCATCTCTCTTCACCTATCAGGTTTTTGAAGTTCAAAGGTGTCTGTTGTCCTGAACTGTGCCCTTCTGTCTAAGATCATGGGAACTAGGAAAAGAATTCAGATTTATTGGAGGGGAATAAGGACACATGCGGATGCCCCCACAAATGTACACGTTTCTTCCATTGCACACTTTGCTCCTGTGCTTGAGAGCTGCCTTCCCGCTTCCTTATCCTCTGTACCTCTTAAAGGAGTTTGCAAGATCTCTGCTCTACCTTTCCTCTCTCCCAGACCCATAGCCAGAGGAGTAATCCTCTGCTCCAATACAGATGCACAAACCCCTTTGATTTAATGCGTTTCCGATGGCACAAAAAGAGACTTTTGCTTCCCATGCAAATCTGGTTGCTCAGTCAAAGCTGCTAAATGCAAATGGACCACTTGTAGCTCTTCTCTCTGGGAAGAGTGGTGTGTGCTTTATGTAAAGCATGAGGATAAGACCTCAGGAGCTTGAAGAGCAGAGCAGTACGCAGATTTGTGCTGGAGAGAGGTCAGCATGGTTGTAGTTCATTCACAACCCATTTCCGGACTAGTGAGGTGAGATACTAGGCAGGGGGATACTTCAGGCTGTCAGTATCAAAGAAATGAGTGTTTATAGAAATGGATTAATGGTTACTAGTTATGGGTGTGTGGGGGTTGGTCAGTTATTCTCTCCCCTCTCTCCTTACCACTTCTCTGCTGCATCCAAATGCAGAATCAGCGCCAACTGCGATTTGGTGACTCAATCCGTTCTGACGCCTGAGTCCCTTTCCTCTATTCAGGTTGGGCAAATAACATTCGGTCCGTAATCATGCTTGAGAGCTCTTGCTATTGCCCTTGATATGGGGAGCTGTAATGATGCTTAGATTGGCTTAATCCAATTCAATCTGAAAATCCACTTCTCTGAACAATAAATGTTGCGTGTAGGGGGTGGTATTCAGGTGTCTTTACTAAATCAAAAACCTTTTTGGCATCAGTGGATGAAGCCTTTTTCTTTTCAACGTGTACCACTAAATACACAGGATGTGCAGTATGGTTGATTTAGCATTACTATGGGAACCGTAACTTTTTGCATTTCCCGACCTTTATCCATGTAATGCTAAGGATTTATTAATGTGGCTCCAAAATGCTATTTATTTTTTTGTGTTTGATAAGCTTTTTTGTTCTGGTTAGTACTAAGAGAAGCTTTATAAAGGACCCTGGGAGGAGATTAGAGACAGAACAGGCTGTGAGGTGCAGAAGAGCAGTTTGCTCCCTTTTTTGTGCTGTTCTAGCAGCATCCTAGCCGAGACGATGGTTCATGTGTGTTAGCATCACCTCTGCAGCAACGGTAAACAAAATGGTGAGTAAACTCTCTTCTCAGAGGTAGGTAACTCGCTTGGTCTGGGTTTGTTTGAGTTTATTTGCCTCAGCTACACAGCTAGAGCCTGCCTCAAAGGATGTGTAGTTCTGGGGCTGAGGCAAAGCTGAGCCTGTGAGGAGTGGAGAGGGGATCATCCTGGTCTGAGAGGAGCAGAGCTGCCCTCCAGCAGCACAGAGCCCTCCCAGACGGCTCAGAGGAGCTCACTGGCTCCGTTAAACCTGTATTAAAGACAAGTGTGATGGTTTGTAGTAGTCTTCATGTCCATTTTTTAGTCTGGGGTTTGAAATAGCCATCTTAAAATACATGGGGAAGGAACCGCCTTTACCTTTGCTTTCTGCAGGTTCCATCATCACTTGCTGCTGGGAGGATGGGGCTATTTGTAGCTCCTCTGCAGGCTGATGAAGTCTCTGTTGTTCAGATACCAGCTGGAGTCTTCTCAGTGGGAATCGGTGGAAGAGTGGTTTTTGCGCTCTGTAGAGGCTAGGCTTGCCTGCTCGTGCCTTGTATGGCAAAGCTCGTTTGCTGGGCAAATACTATCTTTGAGGGCTGACACGAAGAGGCATTTGGGGCGGGGGTGAGCAAAGGAGACAAAACCATAGCAGGTGATGAAGAGCCAGCCTCCCAGGGTCTCAACATGCTCTTTTTTTCTTTTCTTTGTCAGCTTCCAAGAAGTTGTCAGGCCTAACTAGTGGGAGCTGACACAGCTGAGGGCAACTTCATGCTGCCTGGAAGCCCTGGAGCTGCCATTGAGTGACAAATCCCCATCAGTGGGCAGGGGTGGCTTTGCTTCCTTTTGGTGGTGCTGTGGGATAGAGGGGTACTTTGGTCAGTGGCAAGATAGAGGGTGGCATCTCTGGCTGCTTCAGTGAGAAAGTCCTGGGGTGTGCACCCCACCCCTGGGGTGTGTTTTACAGTTCCAAAGAAAGATGCTCCTTGCAATGTCATATTGCGCAATTGTCATATTTCTTTTTTCCTAAGGTCTCTGCACTCCTCTTTGTGAAACAGGTTGCCAGCTATGTAAAAGTGAAATTAAACTTGAGGTAGGATTCACAAGGGTAATTTCCAGCCCTGCCCTTGTTGAAATCAGATGTGAGGTAGGCAGCGAGCTACCTACAAGCACAGCTAGAGTTTCTCAGGGAAGGTAAGTTCGGCATGAGACAAGGGATCATCTGCTTTCTTACCACTTCTTCCCCTCTTGCCTAAGGCAGCTCAGAAACAAGTCCTTCTCCTTCACAGCTGTGCGTGAGGCAGGATTACAAGGAATTCACCTTGGGAGCTTAATGGCAGGTTTTCTTGTGCTGCTTTCTGAACTGATGGCTACTAGCCTGTTAGAAAGGGGATGAGATGCGTAGGGAGCATTGCAAACCACACCTCCTAGCTTGGACCTGCTCTGATACTCTATTTACAGTGGCGGTGTTTGTTCTCCGCAAGCTCTTTGCTGTGGAATATACTGCCGGTTCCAGGGAAGGGGAGCGATACTGTCCTGCCACTCGAGGTATTTGGAGACACCTGCAGAGAGAGAAAACGAGGTTGTGTAATGGGGTGGAGGGGAGGGAAGAAAGTCTCTCTCTTCTGGGCAAGGAATTATTTGAGTAGAAGGAAGTCTGAACGAGCTTATGAGTTGCTGTGTTTCAGCAGAGTTTCTCCCTAGGAACTTTCTGTTCTGACTTCCTGCTTTTGCTTTAAAGCAGCAGAGTAGAAATGGGACAGAGACTCGTGGAGTACAGTGGCATTGTATACCACTGCAGAAAACAGTTGTTATTCCCCTGACGGAAGAGGGAAAATTTATTGATTGGTTTTCAAGAGCTGGAGGTGCTTAATTAGCAGATGGTTAATGCTTCAGTTTGGATCACCCAACATCTTTGCAAATGTTGAACTGAAGAAACTTGCTCTCAGTTCTGGTGTGGTTCTGCAGGTCGCTTAACTAATTCTAGTAACTTGTTGATTTGGGAAACTGCTGATTTAGAGTAATAGCTGCAATGGTTACATTTTCAAAAGTAACGGGGAAAAAGTACATGCTTAAAATATGTGGGATTGTGATGTTTTCTTATGAAATGGATGTCTTAAGCTGGTTAGATTAAAAACTAAAGATTTTCTGCTGCATTCTTTATGAAGACTTACTTAGAAATTTTCCTTTAAAAACATGTCAGGAAATTTTCCACTCTCTCTCATAAGCATACCTATCCCTCCCTGATTTTCTGTAATCCTACAGCAGTGTTGCTGCTGTGGGCTTCTGACTCAGTGACAGCTTTTGTCAAAGAGGGGAATATTGCCCCCCAGTAATTTCACCTTTCCCAGAACAGTCGTACAAGTTGAACAAAAGCACCTCTCGGACAGCATCTGCTTCCAAGTTTGCTTTAAACGCTGTTCCTTATGTTGACTGCTCCTTGCACTAAGCTGTGCCTGGTATGCAGGGAACATGTGCCCTTCAGTTGCACATGTTATCCCGCTTTGTGGAGGAGCAGCTCAGGGCTTGTGGCTGCTCAAAACATTCTCTGGTTTTCTGTCTTGGAGAGATCTGAGGCTTTTAGTATTTTGTTGTGATTGTCCCCTCTGAATGAGAAAGGGAGAGGGTATTTCTGGTATCTTGTATGAGATCCTGGAATTCTTGGACATTCAGACTGATTCTCTCTTCTTTAGGGAGAGGAAGTGTCAACCCTCTGGATCCAAGTCTTCACCTGTGGCTCCCTCAATGGTCTGGTAGCCAAGAGGTGTCTTTACTGAGCGCATGGATTTCATCCTTCTCCAGTGCACAGATTACACTGGCTTTTCAAGAAAGGTGTTTTGCATAGCACAGCCGGCACCTCCTTAGCTCACAAGAAGGGGTGAATCTTTATACTCACTGTTAGGGTGGATCCTTAGCTGAGAGGTAACCAAGTGTCACGCACCTGTGCATATGGCCATTTTCATCTCTGTGAGGCAGAGAATGGGTTAACAGCCTTCTTGGAAATGGGCTTCACCCAGCTGCCTCAGCTCTGTTTGTTGTTTTAATAGCATTTGCAGAAAGGTCAAACTGTCCATGGGTCCCATACATTGCTCCTGGGTGAAACCAATACATCACCAGCCAGGGAGAGGCTTCTCCAGAGAGCTGTCGTGCCTAGAAATTCTCTCCATATTCCTTCCTACTTGTTTTTTGAAAAAGTCTTCACAAACCATTTTTGTCCTTTAAGTGCATGTTGCAGATTCAGAGTAGCGAGGTAAAGCTTCTCCCCCTGCTCCCAGAAAAGGTCATGGGGGTGAGATCACTGTGTCCAGTTCTCAAGAGACTTGAGGTGAATTTCCTGGATGAGGAAAAGATGGTTGAACTTCATGCATCCCCCCTGCAGTTGTAGCCCTTGATAAGGAGGTTTCAAGTGCTGCAGAGAACTTGCTGGCTCAGCTGGAGAAGAAATCGTTTTCCGTCACATGTATTCAGTAAGCAGTGTGAGTGGGTGCTTTTCCAAAAAGAATTTTGTCCTTTGAAAGGGGACTGGGTGGTCTGATGTTCTGGTTTGATATTTTATCTATGCGTGTGTGTGGTGGCGGAGCTATTTGAGGACAACATAAGGCTATGCATTTTTGTTTGTATGAGGTTGATTTCAAGATCAAGGATCTTGATCAACAAAGATAAGGCTCTAGCCCCACTTCTGTGAACTTACACCTGTGGTACTCCAGGTGAGATGGGATTGCTGCAGGATTTTTAGCCTTTGTGCAAAGAGGGCACTAAAGTAGCTGAGGAAACCTTGCAGATGGGCAGGAGGGGCTCGAGCTCAGGACAGTGGGTGGCTGTTGGGAAATGTAATGAAGAAGTGACAGAACAAGATTGAGAGCCAGCTAGAGGCAGGAGTCAACACCTTTCTTGTTCAGCACGCCAAGGTTGTGTGGCAGAGAGATCATCCTCCACAAAGCTAACACCAGTTGTTTCCCTCTCTTACAACAGAGGTGAGAACTAGTGAAAGGATGCCTAGAGAGGGTGACTGACTTAAACAGTGACTCCGCTGGATGAGTGTGCATAGGTAACAGCAGCCCAGGAGGGTTCCTGCTGAGGTCAGACAATGTGCGTGGCCGTCAGAGAGAGATTCAGCTTCTTGTTGGAAAGGAAAATCTTTGTTCTGGTATTACATAGATGGCTAGAATCTGAGGACTCAAAGGGAGGTCTGAGTTGAGTTCAGCACCCAAGTTATGGGTCTGATGGCAGTGATAGTTGTGGGAAGAAGCCTGACCTTTGGCTGTTGAGTAGCAAGTCCAGTTCGTAGGACTGTCCTTGGTGAAAATGCAGCAAATGCTGTGGTCCTTTTGGTAGAAGACTCCGTGTACTTTGAGGGTGGTTCCTGCTGATGAGAAATCAGCCTCTCTTCATGCTGAGGAACGGCCAGGCTGAACCAGCACTGTGTCTCCAACAGCAGCTAATGGCAGATACCCTCATCTTCCCAGCATAAATGTGTAATGATACTTTCCTAGTACACTCTTTTGGCTGTTTGTGGCTCAGAAAATTTTCACCAAAACAGATATTTTGTGTAATAGTCCTTTATGGACAAACTCGGGGAAGAAAAAAGCAGCCACTTCTGCAGCCCATGAACGCCTGTGGCATCCTCAGCATCCCGTGTCAGCAAGTCCCACGCTTTAATGGTCTGCAGAGAAGTGCTTCCTCCTGTTTGATGTGCAACTGCCACCATCCAGTTTTATCTGAGACTTCTGAATTCTTTTCTTAAAGGTGACAGTGACTGGGGACGATTCTTCACTATCTTTGCCATTCGGGAATTGGTTACGCGGGCAACTCCACAAAACCCAAATTTTTGCATTTGAAGCTTTGTGTATCCATTAGAACCTTTTATCCACTTATTCAACACTAACCTCCCTTCAGTGTTAATTTTCTCTGCAGAACACCAAGCATGGTTGCATTCCTGAGGGCAGGGGAAGAGCCTTGTGTACAGGTGGCTCTGCTGCTCTCGGGGTGTGAAAGAAGTCTCCACAGCAGCATTTCTGCTGACGTGTCCTTGCTGAGCTGCAGCAGCCAAGGTGGTGCTTGTCATGTGTCGAGTGTTCCTGGATGACATCTTAGCTGTTCGATAACTAGTGGCACAAGCGCAGAAGCGCGCTGACTTCTGGTTGTTGTCTCTGGTAT
Source organism: Theristicus caerulescens (assembly GCA_020745775.1). NCBI lineage: Eukaryota > Metazoa > Chordata > Aves > Pelecaniformes > Threskiornithidae > Theristicus > Theristicus caerulescens. The sequence continues at coordinate 20,495,269 of CM036564.1, read as the reverse complement.
AATCTGCTCTGCTCCCAAGTGCTCCCTTTGCTAAAGGGGCTGGTAAGGCAGGAGGAAATTGCCAGCAATGTTCAATTAAACAAGCTGAGGAGCTGCCCTGGATTTATGTAATTTCCTGTAAAGACTATTTGAAGAGCTTTGAATGCCAGCTTAGATCTGGAGCTTGTCTTCCTTATGGGGTGTTCCTGCCTGCCGCACCAGCCCTTGGAAAAGAGGAGTAGAAGAGAGCAGGGATCTCCTTTGCCTGGGCTCCCAGTGCTCAGCATTCACTTTCAATCAAAAATGATCCAGTGTGTCTGATGTCAAGTGCCAAGTCCTCTGTATTCTCCTTTTCCTACATCTGGGCTGGCAAAAGAAGTTTGTTTGCCTCCTGCCTACCTGCCCTGCCAGTAGGTATCACCAGCAGAGCACTTACTCTGCGGTCAACATGCTTGGTGTTACTCTTTGCTGAACTCAAAGCAGCATCTACCTTCCACTTCACAACACTGTGTTCAGCTAACATGAAGAAAGGCTGTATTATCTCTGCACGGCTAAAATATCCTGTCTTTCTCAATTATTTTCTTGAGCTGATTGCCTCTGTCCTCTAACAACCGCATATTTGTGGTGGAACATTAACAGCAGTGGCATCAGCGGGAAACTTGATACTGCTCAGAGCCTTTTCTACTTGACTAAGTGAATGATATTTACTTATTTACTTACTGCTGGCTAACCATGTCCTTTGTGGATGTGCAGCATGATCTCCAGCCTATGGAAATACAATTAATTCTTCTTCTTGAAGCCAAAGAGTACAATAGGGTGCAATCAACAAAAAGTTGATCTGCTGGAGGGTAGGAAGGCTCTACAGAGCGGCAGGCTGGATTGATGGGCTGAGGCTGATTGTATGAGATTCAACAAGGCTCAGTGCTGTGTCCTGCACTTGGGTCACAACAATCCCATGCAACGCCACACGCTTGGGGAAGAGTGGCTGGAGAGCTGCCCAGTGGAAAAGGACCTGTGCGTGCAACAGCTGGCTGAACATGAGCCAGCAGTGTGCCTGGGTGGCCAAGAAGGCCAAGAGCATCCTGGCTTGTATCAGAAATAGCGTGGCCAGCAGGACTAGGGAAGTGATCATCCCCTTGTACTCAGCACTGGTGAGGCTGCACCTCGAGTACTGTGTTCAGTTTTGGGCCCCTCACTACAAGAAGGACATTGAGGTGCTGGAGCGTGTCCAAAGAAGGGCAACAAAGCTGGTGAAGGGTCTAGAGAACAAGTCTTAGGAGGAGCAGCTGAGGGAGCTGGGGTTGTTTAGTTTGGAGAAGAGGAGGCTCAGGGAAGACCTTATCCCTTTCTACAACTACCTGAAAGGAGATTGTAGCAAGGTGGGTGTCAGTCTCTTCTCCTGAGTAACAAGCAACAGGATGAGAGGAAATGGCCTCAAGTTGTGCTAGGGCAGGTTTAGTTTGGATATTAGGAGAAAATTCTTCACTGAAAGGGTAGTCAGGCACTGGAACAGGCTGCCCAGGGAAGTGGTTGAATTCCCATCCCTGGAGGTATTTAAAAGACATGTGGATGTGGTGCTTAGGGACATGGTTTAGTGGTGGACTTAGCAGTGCTAGGTTAACAGTTGGACTTGATGATCTCAAGGGTCTTTTCCAACCTAAATGATTCTATGATTCTAATATTGCTTTTTTTTCCATTCCATATATGATGAATCATTATGTTGTGTTGTATAAGATGTTGAAATGTTCTGTTCTGTCTCCTTTTTTTAAAAAAAGTTTCAGGAAACCTGTAAGCCTTTATAAAGTGAAGGAATTTGCAAAAATTAGTTGTTTTTAAACTAGCTATTGCTATTTGTCATGTCTTACTGCAGGTGTGCGCTTTATTTTCTGAAAAATCAGCTGTGTGCTAGTTATATTGACAGATCCAAGGCCATTAGCTGTTTATGGAAAAAATGTGGTTTGGATTTTGTTTTTGATTGCTGAGAATTAACTCTTGGCCCGAATATCATTAGAGGAAAGACTGATGCTTTCTCTCTCCACTCCCCAAGCAAAACAACCCAACAAAGCCAAAACCCCGATTAGTAGGAGCGGTTCCAGTGCAAACACGCACCCTCAGTGTTTGCAGTGCCAACACTGTGACACTGTGTCAGTGTGAAAGAGCTGCAAAGTGTTGCTTGGCTTACGAAGGGCATAGCTGGGGAACGGCGTGTAGGTGTGATGGAGGATTTGTGGCAATTTCTGGGGGAAAGAATATTGGTTTGGTATGTCGTGGATACCTGTTTGTGTTGAAGACTTATTACATTGATGGTTCTTGGCACGTGTTGGTGCTTTCTGTTGTGTTGTTGAATCGGGAAGCATCAGTAAGTGCAGTTTTAAGCAGTTTATTTGTTCACCTCTTGAAATAAAAAAAGAGAACTGTTACCAATCTCAAGTTGCTTGCAGATAGGAGCATAGAGTCTGCATCAAACAAGTTTCTCCCTGGCAAGTTTTTTGGCAGAGACCAAGAAGTTCATATGATAAGTCATAAAGAAGTGTTCCTCTTTGAACTTTGGCGAGGGAAATGGTGAATTGCAGCAGAGCACCTTTTTTAAGATGCTATTCGGAATGACGGATCCCTCACAGGTGTCTATGTTTCTGGGATATACCTCTGTATCATACTGGCATATCCCATGATGAAGTCATCTGTCGATATTGCAGCATGGGTTAGCTCAGGGCTATCAAGCTGGGCTAATCTCCTGCTGAGTAAACAACACAAAGGTTCCTGGATTCGTTCCTGTTTCCTTAAAGGGATACAATCAAGTGCAGGCAATTAAAAGAGAGAGAGAGAGAGAGTGAAATGTAGCTCTAGATATTACACCTGATTTCAGGCTCTCTGCCGAGGGTGTATATGGGTTTTCTTAGGGTTTTTTTTTTAAAGAAAAACTTGAAAAACAATTGATGTTTTTCTAATTTTTCAGTGTATTTTTTTCCCTGCTGTTCCCTTTGGGAAGGGAGAACCCAACAACCACCCAAACAAATTCCAAACAATGGAAACGAATTTCCTAGAGAAGGGAAAGAGCAAAATTAATTTTGAACAAAGTACACTGAGAAATAACTCTTTGCTTTCTGCTCTCCTCCCAGCCTTTTCAGGCACCATGGCAGAGCCTTTTAAAACAGTTTCCACTGAATGGGTGCTCAGTTCCTTTGAGCAGCTTTTGGAAATTCAGCCTGTGTGGAAGCCAGTTTGACACAGGGGTCAGTGTCATTCCCTGGCAAGACCTCTGCTCTACCTTCACCTGGTCAGATTTGCATGGCTGTAATTTTGCCAATGCATTTAGAATATGTGCTTTCTGCATGCAACTAGGATAATAATTGTAAGTATGTGTATTTGATCACTGAATCTCATAGTACTGTAAAATCTGGGATGTATAGATGTGACTGTGTCCTACAAGGAGCACTTTTTTAGTAATTATTTGCTTTCAAAACATTGAGAAAGAAAGTAGAACAAACAGAGCAAGTGGCATCTGTTTGATAGAAAATGATATAAGGACCTCTTGAAGTTTTTATTGCCCTTTTCTTTTAAAACATACCTGTTACTCAGCTGCTCCTGAGTGATGCTCCCATTCCATCAGCTAGCAACAAATGATTTGTACTACCGCATCCTGGCATGCTTCTGCTGTGTGTTTGTAATCTGCTGAAGCAACAGGCTTCTGCTGCAGGGATCCCTTACCCTAGCCCTTCATCTCCTTCTCTTTGTGTAATGTCCTCTTGTGCATGGGATCAGACCTGTCTCATTCAGTATATGCATCAAGAGCATGATCAATGCACACCTAAACACCCAGCGAATTCCTTCCCTTAAAGTTGTAAGACTTTTTCTGCACCAGGAGTAGAAAGGAAAGGGTGTGTGTTCTTCTGATCTATTTAAATAAATGGCTTAAACATTTAGCTTTAGTATGGGGGTGTTTTTGTTATTTCTAATAATATTGTCTTAAGCAGAGATACAGGAGGACTTCTGGGAAACTTCCCAACAAGTATCTGAGCACTTCAGTTTGTGGTACACCTTGGACACATACTATGTACCTATAACAATTCTTCTTTAATATTCCCTTCTACCACCATGTCACCAAAAATACAGTGGTACAGGAAAGCAAAAACCTGCTTTCCCTTGTAGCTCCACAGGACCCAAACACTGGACTTGCTCCGTAATCCTGGATAAGCCACTTAGCCAGTTGTGCTTTGTTTTCCCTCCTTCATTAATTGTTGATTCATTGTCTTGCATTGGGGCAGGACTCCTAGGAATGCTGTGCACAATACCCTGCAGTGACTGGGGTCATCTGAGGACCAGCTATGGAAAATTTGGCTGTGCTCCCCACTTTCCTTTCCTCCTTGTCATCAGGCTGTGGGGGGAAAAAAAAAAAACAAACCCAAAGTTGTCATGTGCACACGGTGGTCACGGTCACATAGATAAGGGCTTGGCTGTTGATAGCATTTTAGCCATGACTTTTCTTTACCTCTTTAATACAGCTTACTGCTACAACAAGAAGCTTTCCGAGACAATATATTGGAAACCATGACACAGTAACACTACCTTGAAAGTAGTATCTCCCCTTTCCAGGAAAAGCACTTTGGGTCTGTTCTTCTATTTGTTGAAATTTGCAGATTCAAGTTCTGTGTTCAAGTTTTTCATTCTTCAGCTTTGGGGCTTTGAAACTGTTTTGATGCTTGAGTTTCACATATAATTACTAGTCTCCAGGAACTCAGTCTTAAAGTGCCAGCTGTCACAAGCATCAGAATCAAATTGGAGGATCTGACAATCTATAAGCATAGGCAGGTGACGTGACTTACCCAGGGCCATATGGCAAGCTAAGTCAGGATTAAAATTCAGGTCTTGTGATTTCCCCATGCCCATGGGATCCAGCTGGCTTTCTGGCACAGCTTTGCACAGGACAAACTGCAGTGGTTAAAATATGCACGTAAGACTGGTCTGAGTTACTGCTGTGTAGAAATGCAAGACTTCGTGTTAGCTGTCTTCACTGGCAGTCGAATTTCCCATTCTGTGCTGTGTCTGAGAAGATCTGTGTTTGCTTTCCAGGCTCTGGGAAAGTTGTCTTGCAGGAGCAGGTGAATTTTTGCTTGCTGGGCCCCCGCACACACCATGGCAGGAGATATCTGGTGTAATCCACAGGTCCTGAAGACTGGCTTTCTCTGAAGCTCTGTATCAAGTTGTTCAGATGTTGGACACTGCCCTGATCTGGACTGTGAAGTATCAGAGCTGACCTTGAGCACAGGCAGCCAAACTCCTGGGGTGGGGGGAAAAGGGGGCTGCAGAAGAACATTACACAGCAAGGCTGGCCAGGGTGATTGGAACCCGTTGGTGCCCCCATGTCCCTGGCACTTCCATCTTCCTGGTAGATCTCACAGGCCCAGTTTTGGTCTCTGCCACAGTTCCCAGATGTGAAGGTAGCAGGAAGCACATGTTTGAGCTGAAGCTGGGACTCCATCTCTTGTGGAGTGGGTGCTGGTCAAACTGTGTACCCAGAAAACTGGAACAGTCCCGTAAAGTTTTGTCAGCACCCACTGATTGCAGCAGGCACCACGTTTCTATCAGCACGTTCATGTGAACAGTGAATGTTTTCATACAGATTCAAAGGGAGGCTGGACAAGTGTCTTGGAAGATGAGGGAGGAACCATGTGGCTCAGGAATTGCCCCAGGCTGACAGCAGCTAGAGGCTGGCAGATCTCTTCAGGGAAGCCTTCTCTGTGCTTGCCCTACTGTTACTCTTCCCTCACCAGCCATTCATGGCCACTGTTGAGGGCAAGATGCTGGGCTAGATGAACTTTGCCATGACCCCTTGCATATGTTCTTATGATGCAACATCCAAGATACAGAGATTGTCCTGACTCCAGGCTAGGTGTGGAAATTAATTCTTAACTGGTGTTGACTCAAGGACTACCTTGTCCTGGCAGAAGAGACCTGGAAAAATTAATCCTGTCAGAAAGTTTTGGTAATGACCCCTGGCTTTGTCACTGGAGATGGCTTGGCTACATCTCACTGGGGGAGCCTGGCAGGTTTGCCTGACCAAAAGCATTAGATGCCCATACCTATCTTCTCTGTCTTCTCCACTTGTGTCAGGTGAGCATGGCTCTTCCCAAACTGATCTTTCTGCACTGAAGCCAGCTCTGCTGGCCTCACTTTTGGGTACCAGTCCCCAGTTTTAGTACTGTAGTGACCTCAGCCTCTTTGAAAGTTGTCCTTCAGTGGTCTGCATCTTGCTGATGAAGCTGCTTCCCCAGTAGTTTGCAGTGATGATCTGTAACTGGGGAAGGTATGACAGCACTTGTTAGACTGAGATCTGCTTTGTGCCTCATCCACTTTTATACCATGCAATGCCCTTACAAACAGGGATGGAGACAAAGAGCTTCTCAGTCAAAGGCCTCTGGGAGAGAAGTCCATCAGAGCTGCAGTGTATTTTGCTTACTGGGGCTCTCTCTTATTTGCTGCTTTGTTCCTCTACAAGTGCTCTCTCACCATTGACAGAGCCACATCTGGCTTGAAGCCACTTGAAGGAGCTTGAACAGGAGACTCTGCACTCCGAACATTGAATTAATGGACTTGGTCTTTTACATGTGAGTGATCCTTTCAGACTCTTGTCCATGTCAGGCTCCCAGGTCTTCTAATTAAAAGGTTTTTAGCTCAGCCAATGTTTGGGAGCTATGATGCAGCTGGGCCTCTGATTGAGGAGATGCTAGAAGTAGTGATGTAGTGGGTCCGATTTCAGCTTGCAAATATGTTTCTAAGAGAGAACAGAACATTCTCCTCTTATAACCTTTTGTTTGCTGTAGCAGAGCTGGGTAGACATCATCTGTGTGGGCTGCTCTTGCTTTTGAATAGAAATTTTGAAATAGAAACGATGAAGCTGCTGACAAGAAAGTAAGATCTTCTTTACTTCTAGGGACCTCAGTGTCTTTTAGGCAGCTAGAGGGATGCTTCAGAAAACATATTTCTTATTTGCACTTTTTCTTATTCTGGCTGTTTTCTGCAATCCTGTTGTGGCTCTTGCTTTGAACTCCCCTTTTGTTTTATCCCCTGCTGCCGCCTGCACTCACCATCTGGTATAGGGTGCTGCTTGTGCTGAGACTGTGTCTTTGTGGAAGGAAAGGGTCCAGCAAAAAGCTTCAGCAAGGTGGCCTGTAGCAGGCAATAATTATCATTCATCAGTGTGGCTATGTGATTCCTCACTGTAATCACCTGTAAAATCTATGCAGCATAAGATATTTGGGTCTTTTTTTTTTTTTTTTCCCCTTTCAAGGCCAGCTTTGCAACTTTTACTTGAATGTGAAAAGTAAGCTGGGGTTCTTTCTGACCTCTTTACTACTAACACATACAGACATGCCATCAGAAGCAAGCTGACTGTTCAGCTAATGGGTAGGATCAAGCTTTAGTCTCCAAGTTTTTCTGTGTTGCCTCCATAACACAAAAAAAAAAGCTTGGTGGGAGGGTTTGTTTGAAAAAGAGCAAGAGAGGAGGACACCCCCTGCCTTCTCGCTTTTCATGCTTTCTTCCCTCCTTCCCTCTGCAGTATTCACCAAAGCTTGTGGCCAGCTCTGTGTCCATTGCTTGCCAGGGATGTCTACTTGACTAGAAACATATCATAGTAACCATTTATAGGTAGTTTTCTGCAGAGTTTCAAATAAGTGTCTTCTCAAGTGATGCTAAACAGAGGTGCCCTGAAAAAGCACTGATTTGAAAGGGGGATTGAAGCGTTCTGCTTGTTCTTTGAAGTGGAACCACCCTCTGGCTCACAAACCAGCAGTAATAAATGGAGTCAAATAGCGTGGTACATAATTGCCTTCTCCTTTTGTGTCAGCTTCATATAGTTCTTACATGTGACATTCTTCCTGGCCATCATGCTCTTTATCTTCCCATTGTACTAAGAGTGCAAACAGAATTAACTTGTTTGTTATCGTGGCATCTGTACGTGGCTTTTAATTTCTTGGAGATTAAGAAAAAAAACCCCAACCCTCAAGCCCTCTTTGTCTAGTACTGTTTAAATCTGCTCTCAGCCTGCTTGCACAGCTCACTTCTGCCTTGCAATGCAGAACACAAATCTGCAGAAGAAGTCTAAAGCAATCAGTGCAACAAGGCTTAAAAATGTGGTGGTGTTGCTGAAGAAAAGCTGGAGAGTGTTACGTGGCATCAGTGAGTCGGAAGGTGGGTTGGGGTAGGGATGTGTTGTACGCACCTTTACAATCACAGTTCTGTGCTTAAAGGGGTGCTCTCATTCCTAGCCTTTTTGTTTTAGGTACTTGTAAGTAATGGGAATTATTTTCTTTGGCCTCTGAAATGTCTGCATAGTTGTGTGGTTTCCTTCCTATAAAGGTGAACATTTCAGATTAAAATACTGTTTGGCAGCTTACGAGCTCTCAAAACAGAGGCTGGGAGGCAAGGAGGGCAGGAGTGCCTAGCTTATTACATTTTTCCCAGTGTAGGAATTGTCTGACCTTTCTTTGTGCTGTAATAGCATGAAAGGAGACAGAGTTACTATCTGGGAAGCATTAAGAAGAAAATGTCAGAGGTGGAAGGCCAGCCAGGGGACCTGGGCAGCAGAGGGCTGGGAGAGACATTCCTTCTTCTCTTTCCTCCGTCACTTGCACAGATCTTCCTCCTCTCTGCTTTCGTCCTGCTCTGGGTTCTTGCAGTTGTGATGCAGGTTTGATGTTCAAAGGTGGTGCAGAAAAGCAACAGGAGGAAAAGCACATGGTATTACCAGAGGAACCAAGACTAGGAAGCATCCTGGTGAGGGTATCCAGGGAGCTGCGCGAGAGCTGGGAGCTGGCTCTGCTCGCGGTGTTTGAGCCCCCTGTCTCAGCTAATGTGTGACTATCACTGTGTTCCCATGCAGATTTACCTGCATGCTTTAATATCCCCTTCTATCCTCTTGTCTTCGCTGAAACCTTCCCTTGGCACCTGGCTTTCACCAGCAGAGAACACTGACTGCCCTGTAGGTCTGAGCCAGAGGAGGAGAGATGGCAAAAGAGCATCGTTACTCAGTGCAGGGTCTGGGGCCCATCACAGTGTGGAGGGTTACAGCTGTGTGGTAGGCTTGGTTACGCTCATGTTGTGTACCTCTGACACAAACTCTCCGCACACTGTCTTCCCGCCTCTCTCCCCTCGGTAACAGATATGGATGCTGAATATTATTCTTTCAAACCAACAAGGCGCGTAACTAGATGATGTGTGGGGTGGAAGTGGAGGGTCACATTTGACTGGGGTTTCTCTGTTTCCTGCCCTGCAGCTCTTCTGTTTGCCCCTGCCCCAGGGGAAAAGACTTTGAGACAATGGAGAACCAGAGGGGAGCGCTCTTGGGATACATCCACTGGGAAGGAGAAGAGGAAGGGGATGAGGAGGATGGGGTGGCTCCTGGTGCTTCTCCTTCCAGCCAAGTGAGCGAATTGGAAGATGTGCAGATGGAGATGCTCGAGAAGGCAAGGGAGCTCTTCCAGCTGTGTGACAAGGACAAGAAGGGTTTTATCACCAAGGTGGACATGCAGGTGAGGGAAAAAATCCTTCCTCTTTCCTGGGAGGAACTGTAAACTCACAGGTGGCAGAAGAGGGGAGAATGTGGCATGTCTTTACTTTTGGCAAGCGTGGGTGTGCACGTGGGCTCTGTCTCATTCAGATTTCTGGGAACCAAACTCTGCCACAGCCAGCTGCTAGGAACCAAAAATCCCAGGAGGACCTTGGACCTCCAGGGAATTCCTGGGACAAGTGGGACTGCAAATCCAAATTTTTAAGGAATGCATAAAATAAAAAAAAAAACTGCAACATTTCCTACAAACATTAAGCATGCAGTGGATGGGAAATCTGTGGGGAAAAAATCTTTGGTTTAATTTAAAAAACCCAAAACAACAATGCCTCCAAAAAACACAGTCAATAATGAAAAGAATTCACCAACGTAATAAGAAAAGCTGTATTACTTTTTTGTCTCAATCATAGCTAAAGCCTGATCTCAAAAAACTCACTTTAAGCCTGAACTATAACTTTGCTGTAGAATAATGTGTTTTGCGGCTTTCTGCTAAAAACAGTATTTGTAAACAGAATCTCTATACTACTTTGTGAGTTTTGTTTTAATGGTTTATCAGGAAGGTTACATGCAGATTGTTTTCTTCTGTCTCACCTCTCCTTCCATCTATAATTAACCCTTGGCAGGTCCATGCTGGTTTAATTATTGACTCACTTTGTTTTGGGTTGTGTGATGCCTAATTTTGTACGGTTACATTAATAAGTATTTATTAAGCTTTTACCTAAAGCTGCATGTTTAACGGAGAGTAATGAGGTTTTAGTCTACACCTCTTGTATTTTGGAAGCTTCTTTGGGTGCCCCTTCACACTATATGCTCTACAGATGTATTATGAAGGGAAGTCTCTCTGCTCCTTGCCTGTGTTGTGGGAACAGTGATACAGTCCCAACAGGCAGAAGATGACAGAAGAAGGCTTAACTCTCTTTTATGGGCTGAGCATTTTGTTTATGATCTGCAAGATTTCCTGCAAGAGCTGGGAACTGGATCCAGACACCCACAAGTCTGTCACCCTTCTCTGGCCAAAGAGATGGAGCCGGTACCTGATGGGCCCATAGAGAGCTCTCTTGGGAGCAGCAGTGGTCACAGGAGGTTGGCAGTGCCCTGGGGGGCAGCCACCTTTGGGCAGGGCTTGGGCGGGGGTGGAGGGAGGCAGGCAGTGAACTAGAGGCAGCTGTTCTGAAGTCAGGGAGGAAGAGGGTTGAGCTCCCTCCAAACAAAATAACCTGAAGCTCCCTCTCTTCAGTCTTGGTTGAATCATCCGGTAATGGAAAGCATTGCTGTATCAGTGGGTCCAAACAGGCATTTGTGTCATCACTCAGCTGTACCGGCAGGCTGTTGCATCCCGGCCAGGATGCAGTGCTGAAAGTGCACATCGCTATGGGCCGAAGCTGAGGACGGCAGGGACAGCAGCTAGTCACAGGGAAGACTTGAGTCATGTCTTAATTTTGTTCATTCTTTTGTTTCTGCAGCGGCTCCAGAGTGAACTCCCCCTAACCCTTGAACAGCTGGAGACTGTTTTTGACAGCTTGGAACAGAACAATAATGGATACTTGACGCCTGTGGAGTTCAGCATGGGACTAGGTAAGGACTGCACAGAGGCAGAGGAAGGAAAAAGCCCACCTGTGACATGAATTTTTATGTTGGTAAGAAAGAAAGCGCAGTGGTTCTGCTGAAGCTGTACCAGCTATGCAGGGCAACACGCCATGCTTATGTGAATATCATTGGAGAAGGTGTGCGTGCAATACTGCTGTCCCCATTCCTGAGGCTCTGTGTTGCCTTCTTCCACAACTGTTACCTGCCTACCTGGTAGAGCCAGCTTCTGAACATCTCTTACTGGAGATGGTACATACTGCAGCCTGTATCTGGCCATGTGATCCATAGTTGTTCATCTGGATAAGGACCCTCATTGGATGAGGGGACAGAAATATGCCTCTTGGCAACTGTCTCCAGCTGGTTTATGCAGTGCTGTTCAAGGATATTAGTAGGAGTCCTGTTAGTAGGCTAGCACACTGGCAAAAGAGCTTTTGTTTTCCTCTTGCTGTTGCCTTTTCCAAACACTAGGAGAATGCTAATCCTATACCAGAGTCATCATCCAGCAGCACAAGCAGTGCAAGAGGTGTTAAGGAGGGGGAACTACCACTGCACTAATACCCTTTGCCGTGGGTGCTTACTTGCCTTAGCTGGTTATAAGCTCTCAGAAAACCCGCACTCTGTTAGCACCTTCCTTGGACATGTAGATGTGTTAATGGGATCAGGTCAAAGCAAGTGAACACAGGTGGTCTAGGGTTTTCAGAAGTGATTGAGGAGGCTCTTGAGTTGCAGTGTCCTAATTCCTCAGATTGTGGTTGCTCATGGCCTTCTCACAACTTGGAGAGAGGAGAGGTCTTTTTGGTGCTTAAATTTGAATGGCCAGAAACAGCCAGCCCTGAAAGGAGAAGCCATAAAGTTTTCCTCTGAATAAACATGGAAAGCTGTGTCTTGGGCCAGCCTGTTCTGGGAATGTGTTAACCCATTGAGTGCCTGCTGACTATGCCTATTTCCACCTTGTGTGCCAGCCTGCGGGGGTGAAGCCTCGTTTGCTGGTTCTGCTACCTTTGCCAGAAACAAGAGTCACCTTGGGAGCGTGGGCTTTCCTGCCCAGTGCGGTGTAGAAGCTGAACGGGTGCCATTTGGGCACCTTGGCATCCACAGTGCCTTCTGTGTTATGACTTGGTTATTCCCAAATCTCATTGTTTGAGGCATTTTTCCCAGCCATAGCCATAGATGGACATCATGAGGGTACCTGCCTCAGTGCCATTGCTGGCAGAGGTAGGCAAGACTTCTCTTTGTGTCAGCCACCAGTTGTCACGTACACCTCGTGTTGGTAGCTTGGCTCTGTGGGATTTGACCCAGTCCAGGCAAAACACTTAATTTCTGCATTTCTTTTCTTAATGGTTGTTCTTTCTGTCTGGCTTCATTGAAATAATTTTCAGACTTTGACCCTAACTCAAGAGTTTGGCCTGGCATATTGCTGTCTTCCTTCTGGAGTGTGCAGGGGGAAATAAAGGGAAGCAGTTCAAGCTGCAATCAACTCTGCTTCTTGAGAAGCCTCCTTGCATGGCCTCTGAGAAGTTACAGGATGCATCTGCACAACTGACAAAAGAGCGTACATTTAAAACGTTCAATTTAAAGCAATCTGAGATCCTTCTAGGATGTCAAAACAATCTTCAGATCATTCTCTACCTCAATTTTCCCAGCTGTAAAAGAGAGATAATGACTTTTTCTTTAAAGCAGACAGACAAAGTGCCTAATCTAAACCCATCACCTTAATTAACTGTCCGAACCTCAGGTTTTAAGCTGAGTAAGGCCTGTGTCTCCACACTGCAACTTTTTTTACAGCACATTTTAAGAGTGGGAGAGAAGCAGCTAGGTTCTGGACATAGGGAGCTAAGAAGTGGTCGAGTTAAGTGACTTGAGGTACACAAATAGTGGATGTTTTTCCCCTTAGAGCAGCTTCATGCTCTCATCCGTGCTCTGAACATCCTTGGCTCCTGGCCCTGTAGCTGGGATGTCACTTCTGCCTTTTGAACCAAGCAGATATGTTTTGGAAAGGAAGAGTAGCTGCTAATGGAGGTCTGACCTCTGTATACAGGATGGGGGCCTGCGTTTTGAATAGGACTGCTTGATATGTTTCTTTGAGAAGAATTTGTTCCAGCACCAATATTTGTCACATGCCTTGCATAGCATGAAATTCTCATGGCATTAGTGTCTCAGCATGAAACAGGATCCAGATAGCTGGAAGCCACCCATACGTGGGATGGGACAGGAGCGGGTGTTTGGAGGGTAAGTTCATTTTGTTCAGATGCTCTACACAATCCTAGCAAGAGGCGGTCCTTGTCCCATAGCACTTGAATCAGACCAGATGTAGCACATGAGAAGGGAAGGGTAATGGAAGGAAGCCTCCTCACTTTTTTTTAAGTTGGGGAACTGAGGCATGGTGCTATTCAGTGCTGGGCTTGCAGTCCCAGAGGGAGCTTGTGGGATCATTGGCAACTGAACCCACAGCGCCGTTCCATGGGAGTGAAGTGACCTAATGCCGCATGCTTCACATGCTGAGAATCCAAGGCCGTGGGTGGTAGATCATCTTCATGCAGATGTCAACAGAGCCCTAACAGCCTGTTGTTGGTCTGGGAGCCAGTTTCACTCCCAGCTTTGCAAACTGGATGCTGACATCACTCAGGACATCAGAACAGAGGCTCTTTACTGACCAGGAGCTGTATTCTACACCAGCAGCGTGCAGGCAGCTTCTCATGGAGCTCTGTCGGGCTGCCATTTAAATAGCAGCTTATTAAATGACATCCCATTTTACTTTCTTTATTCTCCTCCTTCTCTTCTCCTTCCACCAGGAAAGTTAATAGGGATTGAATTGTGTAAAGGGGCTGGGAGAATGGATCACTCCAGACATGAGGAGACCTTCGAGTCAGGCTGGTCAGATGACTTGGACCCAGCAGATGATGATGAAGAGAAACGATTCTGTACCATGATGGAGCAGCTTGGAGCAACCCACATGTTTGAAGAGTAAGTAGGGGTGTTGCGTGGCATTACTTCTACCCTGTTTTGATCTTGCCATACCAAAACTTCAAAGTACCAGCAAAGACCAAAAAGGTGAACTGAGCTGCTTGATCTCTGAAGCACTGCTTGGGCTTTCTGTACTGCTGTCTTGGGTTTTCATACACTTGGTAACAAATGCAGTGAAGTCTGGGTTTTCTCATCAGTTTACAATTACTTTTAGTGCAGTGCTTTTCGCAAAGAGTTTCCCAAACTAGAGTTCATACCACAGCTGTAAAATGTAGCAGTTGATGGCATGGAAGCCCATCTGCACACAGCAAATGAAAAGAAGCATGTGAGGGTTAGACAAGGTAAGAGGATGAGTGTGCTGTCTGTTCCAAAACGGTGGCTGACTGTTCACATATGTTCAGGCAATTGTAGTTCTAAGAGTGTCTGTGAAAGATCTGTGCTCAAGGGCCTGTTTGGGACTGAGCTGATCTTGTAGAGTGTGAAAGGCTGAACTGGGCACCTGAGTCTTGAAATTTGATATTAATACCCTTGTATGTGGCCCCAGTAGAGTCTGCTGGCCTCAGTGTCATATAGCCTTTTTTTAGAGCCTTCCCAGGTTAAGTATTATGCATAACTTGTTCCTAACTGATGCACATCTGCTGGGGCTGGGGTGCCCCACAGCATCAGTGGCAGCCCGTTTTTTCAGGCATCGTAGTCCAACAGTGCTGCCAGTTTGCAGGGAGCAGCCCAGGTAGGAGCAGGAGACAGATAGGATTGGAGACAGAAGCTGAGAGTGAAGGAGTTTGCTGCTTTCAGAGCTGCATCTGTCATGAAACAGTTTTGGGTTTTTTTTTTTGTCTCATTTGCATTGTGATGCAAGGCACCTGCATGTTTCTTTTAGTGGTAAACAACTTCTCCTGTCCTGAAAAATTCTGGAAAGCTGTTATGCCTCAAATAATGGAATGACACGTGAAAGGCCATATTACTGGTCTGGAAAAATACCTTCTGCTGTTTATAACTCTGCTTTGAGAAGCATCAGGTCTTAAAGTGGAATTATCCTGTGTTTTATTTTGACCACTTGCAGTTTTATGCAATCAGTTCAGTCCTGTCATGCCTTTGTGCCAAGCCAGCTGTTGTAAAGAAGTAATATAAACCAGAAGCTAATTGGGGTTGGAGCAGGAATCTGAACTATCTTCACTGTTTTTGCTAGAAAGAAATGGCTTTGTTTATTAATGGGACTCAATATATTCTATTATCTAAAACATAAAGTTTTAATGAAGTGCTAGTAACTTTTTCAACTTGGGACAGAAAAAGGAGGCTATCGTGCAATGGTGGCAGGGGGAATCAAGAGCTTTTTGGTTGTTTTGTGTTTTTTTTTTTTTTTCCCCACAAAGAATATTAAGAAAGACAAACACATAGACAAAGAAAAATACCTATTTGGATAATGTCTATAGGTATAATTATTCTGTACATTTCAAGGCACTTCCTCCAAACTACTTCATGGATTTAAAAAAAAAATTAAAACCAATAATCATAGAATCATAGAATCATAGAATTGTTAAGGTTGGAAAAGACCCTTAGGATCATCAGGTCCAACCATTAACCTACCACTGCCAAGTCCACCACTAAACCATGTCCTCAAGTACTGCATCTACCCGTCTTTTAAATACCTCCAGGGACGGGGACTCAACCACTTCCCTGGGCAACCTGTTCCAGTGCCTGACTACTCTTTCAGTAAAGAAGTTTTTCCTAATATCCAACCTAAACTTACCCTGGCGCAGCTTGAGGCCATTTCCTCTCGTCCTATTGCTTGTTACTGGGGTGAAGAGACCGACCCCCACCTCTCTACAACCTCCTTTCAGGTAGTTGTAGAGGGCAATAAGGTCTCCCCTCAGCCTCCTCTTCTCCAAACTAAACAACCCCAGCTCCCTCAGCTGCTCCTCATAAGACTTGCGCTCTAGACCCTTCACCAACCTTGTTGCCCTTCTTTGGACACGCTCCAGCACCTCGATGTCCTTCTTGAAGTGAGGGGCCCAAAACTGAACACAGTACTCGAGGTGCGGCCTCACCAGTGCCGAATACAGGGGCACTATCACCTCCCTGGTCCTGCTGGCCACGCTATTCCCGATACAAGCCAGGATGCCATTGGCCCTCTTGGCCACCTGGGCACACTGCTGGCTCATGTTTAGGCGGCTGTCAACCATCACCCCCAGGTCCTTTTCAGCCAGGCTGCTTTCCAGCCACTCCTCCCCAAGCCGGTAGCGTTGCCTGGGGTTGTTATGGCCGAAGTGCAGGACCCGGCACTTGGCCTTGTTGGACCTCATACAGTTGGCCCCGGCCCAACAATCCAGCCTGTCCAGGTCCCTCTGCAGGGCCTTCCTACCCTCCAGCAGATCGACACTCCCACCCAACTTGGTGTCATCTGCAAACTTACTGAGGGTGCACTCGATCCCCTCATCCAGATCATCGATAAAGATATTGAACAGGACCGTCCCCAACGCTGAGCCTTGGGGATAAAAAGCTCTTCCCCAAAAAGAAGCAATGAAGCGATGTCTGCAGACTTATAAGACTCTTTGGGAAAGAGTAAGTTTATAAGTGCTGTGTTCAAATTGAGATGAATTAAATGCCCAAACAGTGTAATCGTTATTGCAGGTTCAGAAAAGAAGACTTTGGGTTTCCAGGGCTTCCTCCATTATTATCCTGATGTGACACCTGGGCAAGTTTGCTTCTTTGTTTGTGCCTCAGTTTCCAAACCTGTAAAATAAATAAATAACAAGGACAGTAGCATCCACCAGTACAGTCCTGGTGTGAGAAAAACACCTATGTGATGTGTGCTAAAATCCCTGGGCTATAACAGTTTGCTGCTTGACCACAGCTCACAGCAAATTTGCTGAACGTTCATCTCATTGAGTCTTGGTTTAGACACAAAATGTGTTATTGCTGAATACTTGAAAAATAATCATTCCAGGTTTGCTTCCTAGGTGACTTTTCTCTTCCTCTTTCAGATGACTTCAGATGATGACTTTATTTTAACCTTGTAGTAGATCTCACTCCACGTGCATGCTCCATCACTGTCCAACTTCCCTCTTTGCTATGATGGTGTAATGGAGGTCATCACAGGCAGTTTGTCTGTCCTGAGTGCATGCTGGAGTTGGAACAACAGTCCATAAGATGACACAAACTCATTTGCTTTCCTTCTCTCTTGTATGCTTGCTCCAGTCCACGTGAGACTCGGGAGCTCTGGGCTCGGCTACGGAAGGAGCGTCCGGAGCTCTTATCCAATTTTGAAGAGTTTCTGTCGCATGTTTCATCATACATAAGGGAGGTCAATCATGAGAAGGAGTCTATGGAACAGGCATTGAAGCGGTAAGGAGAACATCATGGTCGTTTGCTGTCAGGAACCAGCTGATGCTTGGATGCTGCCTCAAATGCAAGGAGAGACTGGGTTACAGGATGCAGAGATTTTGCTTGCTGTAATAAAATTACTTTTTATCTTGATCTGATCCCATGGGTTTATTTTGCATCAGTGCCCACCCATAACATTTGGTCTGGTTAAAATCC
This sequence comes from Theristicus caerulescens, assembly GCA_020745775.1. Lineage (NCBI taxonomy): Eukaryota > Metazoa > Chordata > Aves > Pelecaniformes > Threskiornithidae > Theristicus > Theristicus caerulescens. The sequence goes on along the minus strand of CM036564.1, from coordinate 20,477,634 downwards.
CACTCAATGCCACACAGGTGTTAGTGGGAATCTGTTTCCACCCTCCTCTCCTGTTTTCTTTCTGTATTCTCTTTCTCTCTCCTGACCTGTGTGCACCCTGCCTTTTGTAGGAAGGAGACAGACCATGACCGAGAAGTCAGGTGCCTTTATGAAGAAATGGAGCAACAGATCAAAGCAGAAAGGGAGAGGTTGATCTGCCAGGTACCTTATCTCTCTTGGCTGAAGTCAAACTTTCTCTGGTCTGAAGAAGAGGTGGTGGCTTATCTGGCCAAGGAACAGCTCTTACCATGCTGGGTGTTGTATGCACAGCTGTGTATCTTTACCTCTGCAGGAAGCACTGAGACATGACAGGAGTAACCTGCTCCAGAAGGAACTGCGCAGCAAAGAGCAGGAGCTGGAGAAAATCCTCTACCGCCAGAAGAAGGTAACAGGATGCAAATCCTTTCTGAAGAAGCATGTCTCCTCCTACTGTCTTTCTGCTAAGGCCTTTTCTGACTGAGAATGGTTTTCATCTGCTGAGGGTTGGTACTAGCTAATCCGGTACTAGCTAGTCTAGTTCTTTCTTATCTCTGAAGGTGTTGAAGTGGTTCTTCAAGCAATTGGTTTGTCTTCAATGGTAACGTATTCCTGTGAATGTTTTGTCCATGCATTTTCTTATCTGCTTTGTTTTCTCTTGGTACAATCTTCCTATCAATTGTACAATAACTATTTGGCAAGGAAGACAGGGTAAAAATTTGGAAGTTGTGAGTTTGGAGCCTTTTGTGGTGTGTGAGAAAGCTGTGTATGGGCATACGAGAGCCAAATTTCTCTAGTTTGTGTTTTCTGGCTGCTCCAAAATAACCCAGAGTAAACAGTTCTGTGACGCTTAGAGCCGTACGTACTGTACATTTGCATTTCAGCACCTAATGACCTACTGATTAATCAGTCACAGAAAAGATCAAAGCAGAAGCTTTCCTTTAGCCTGCCGTCCCTAGCATGGATGTTTGTATGGGATGGTCCATTCTGGATGTCTTTTTCCTTTTTGTCTGAAGAACTGAGACATGGCCCCCAAGTCATGGGAGGTTCCTGTAAGATGCTGGCGACTGAGGGTATCCAAGTTGGATACCTAGCTGTGACATGGATGAAACAGCACTCCTCTGAAACCATCAGCTCATTGTGCAGCAGCTGGAAAAGCCAGCCAAACTTAGGTGCCATCCGGAAGGATATTGAGAATAAGATAGAGTTCATAATTAACTTTACTGCTGCCCACACCTGTGATGTGCCTCAATTGGTGTGTGCAGTTCTGGTCTTCTCTAACTCCACTGTGTTCTTCTTGAGTATGAAGATACAGAGAACTAAGGTGATTAAGGAAATGGAGCATCTGCCTTAAGAAGAGAAACTAGGAAAGCTTAGACTTGATTTTGGAGAGGAGGAGACTGAGGGAAGATATAAGTGAACTTTATGGACTCAGGAAGGTGGTGGATAAGGTCCACATAGAACTGTTATTCCCTAAATTGTGCAACAGCAACGGTGAGGGACACTCAGTGAGAACAGTATGAATTTGATTTAGAAGAACATACTTCTTTACATAGAGATTAGTCCTGGATTTTTTGCCACAGGCAGCAGGCAGTATCAGCAGTTCAAAAACGGATTGCACAAATGGACAACAGGTTTGTAAATGTTTATTAAAAGGAGGAATAGTCAAGGATGTGGCCTCTAATATCCCTAGTCCAGGGACCATGGATGCTGGCGGTGTATGAGGGGAATGGACCATATTTAGGTGTCCAGACATGCTCTTTCTAGGTAGCATCTCCTCTTGCTATGGGTCAAGGCAGAGTACTGGGCTACATGGATTCTTACTCAAATGGTCATTTCTGATGCTCTTAACTCTGAGGCTTGTACTAAGCTATGTGGATAATCAGGTCCCTCTTGCGGCCTAAGACCAGTATTGCGATTGTGCAATTCTACTGTGTCGCTTCCAAGTACAGGCAACATAAATGGGAGAGTTGTGTGCGATAGAGATTTCTTAAGGAGGGGCATGTGCTTTGCTTAAAGCCTGTGCCCTGACTGATTGAAAGATCCAAAGGCTGTGGGCAGTGGTTGCTGTTTCTTAGTCTCAACTCCACTGCTCAGCATGTGTATGTGGTCATGCTCAAATTTTCCCTGATGCCCAAAGGACTGGAAGGCTCCAGACAACGCTGGGTGTGACTTGTGCTTGTAGCCTCAGCGGGGAGAGATGTAAGGGTTGTGTTTCAAGGAACTTAGGAAAGGTCAGCTCTGTTCACTCCTGCTCATGACTGTTGTATGCATGTGCTGGCAGATAGCAGGGTAGCAAGAAAAAAAGCACTTTATCTTGTGCCACAGTGTGCTGCTTTACTTTCCCTTTGGGAGTCTATCTGAAGGTGCAGAAAAGGCAGGCTGAAGGTATAAATGGGTTTCCACAAGAGTCCCTGCTCTGTGGTAAGATCACATCTCTCCATGTCCTTGCCTAACTTTCTGTCTATGTGGCAAGAAGCTGTCACATGTGGTATTTAAAGGGCTAACCTTGGCTCTGTGCTCAAAACTTTTGGGAACTTTTAGGAAATGTGATCTCCTGTCCTGTATTCTGCTTGTGCTGCTGTCTCTAACACAACCACCCGGCCTTGAACACTGTGGAGGCTGACTCTGCCACCTACTACACTGGTCAGAACGGGTTCCTGGTGCTCCCCTCTGGTTGCAAGCATGGATTGTATCATTTTGTTTTGGGGCTGTAAGTTTTCAGATGGATACCACAATTTCTGTGTAGCACCAGCTTCAGCAGAGGGCCCTGGTTAGCTGGTATGGCTGGCTAGATACTGAAGTGTCAGTCCAATCCTTCTCAAGATGCCCTACTTGTCATCTGAGATGAGCGGGTTTGCTGCATCTGTCTTTGACTCTTTCCCAGACTACACCAGCCATTTGTGAGGAATCCCATCACTGGCTGAGTATGTGACAGCAGTCTTTGAACTTCCCAAATCAAGCTTGTTAGTTGTGCTGGGGTCCTGTGCTGTCTAGAGTGCAACTGTATTTGTTATATATATTTGCTGTTATATATCTTTTTATATATATATGTATATATGTATAAACTGGCATTTAAATAACCTCTCTAGCCTGAGGTCCTGTCTCCAACAGTAGTAAAGGCCAACCCATCACTTGACTTTCTAGGTGTAGTGTGAGATACCCCTAGCACCTCAGTATATCCCCCTTTCAGCTGCCATGGGCTCAGGAAGCCCCCAAACTAGAGGATGCATTTCAACAAGTGTGCTTAATAAGTCCCGACAGACACACCCCTGCTTCTGCCCAAATTTTTCCAGTCCTCCTTTGACCCTCATTTGCACTCTGATTTCTGCAATGCCTGATAGCAGCAAGTTCCTCATGCTGCCTGAAGCACTTCCTCACCTATGCCTGACTAATTGCATTGCTTGCTCCCCAGTGCTGGCATGATGATAAATAATTGCTTCCAATTCACCTTCTTGATGCCACTGGTGGTCCTGTAGACCAAAGTTGTGTTTACCTCCCTTACACCTCGTTGTTTACATCTGCTTTTTCAGCCTGTTTTTACAGGCATGATTGTAGCACAAAACCCTTCCTCTCTGTGTTTAACCCCTCCTCCTCCTCTCCCATTGCAGCTGGAACATCAGCTACAGTCTCTGAACTCAGAGCAGCTGGAGACCCACGTGCAGAACAAAAGGCTCCGTCACCTGAATGAAAACCTGCTGGAAGAGCTGGAGAAAAGCAAGTGGGAGCTGGAGGCGGTGAAGGGGCAATTACAGAAGCTCCAGAAAGAGGCCCAGCGTGAGCAAGAGCAGAAAGACAGGTGGGAATGGGCAGGGAAGGGGGTGTCAGGGCAGGGACCCAGGTAGAGGAGGAAGGGTAGGCAAGTAGTTAAAGAAGAACGATCTCTGATTAGAAGCCTTGGTCTCATCAGAGGATTGCCTGTCTCTTCTTGAGGAGAAGAAATAACATCCTAATGGTCTTATGGGCCTAAACAGGGAGTGATAACTGCTGCCTCCCGCCTGCCTTTAGTGGGAAAGGAATATGTTAATTGGTATTTGGCTATAAAAGCACTGTAAAAAATACAGATGTTCCACAGCCTAAAGGAGGCTTCTCCATGTATTTTCCAGTTCACCATCACCTCTACAAAGTTCCTACAGATCCTCTTCTAATCACTTGTGTTCCTGTTTCTGGGCTTAATCTAGTAATACATAGTTGAAACATTAGGGTGTTTCAGATCTGGATGGCAGTGAGCATCCTTCCCATCTCTAGCAGCTGAGGAAACTGCATTGTGAAAGGAGAAAATGGGTTGCCTGCCCTCACATTGGAGGAGAGCAGGAGAACTGGGGTACAACCCAGCCATCCCAGCTCCCACAGCAGTGCTGCTTCTGAATCCTCCTAGTATAGGGCAGGCCCTAATCTCTCAGAATACCATGAGTGTCCTTGAGAAAGGGATGTTTGTATTTCCTCTCCCATTAACTTATTTCTCCTTTTAAAATCTCCTTTGCCCAGGGATGTGTTTAGAGTCTCCAAGAACATGCAGAAAGAGAAACAAAGCCTCCTTCGGCAGCTGGAGCTCCTCAGGTAAGCACAGGGCTGGCAGGAGATGCTGAGGTCTTGTGCATGTAAGGGGCTGAGGTTTCAGTGCTGTGCTCGTTTCTCCCACAGAAAGCTATGGGAGTGCATTCAAGCAGTGCTCAGCCACTGCTTGTTTTTCTAGGTCCAGACAGAGTTGTGCAATCTGGCCAGCTCTGGTAGAGTACAGTGTTATTTCACCAAGTAATCCCTCCAGTGGAGGAATTACAGTGCAGTCTTTCCTGCTGGCTAATGAGACCTTGTGGAGCTCATTACCTGAGCTGGGATACATGGAAATCCCAACATGTCTGGCAATAAATGACATCTTTATCTGTGTCCCAAGCTCCCTTTCTGTCCCACCTTTCAAATGTTGGTCTTTACTCCATTTTTGATGAGTGCTTCATTGTGTCTCTCCTGTGTCTTCCTTTGGAGCAGAGAGATGAACAAGAAACTTCGAGATGAGCGAGACGCTTTTGAAGCCAAGAAGCTGGTTAGTCTAAGAAAGAAAATCCTAATTCCCAACCACCCTCCTTCCATCTGCTGCTGTTGCTGTCACCGCTCGGTGGCCTGTCACTTCCACGGGGGACAATGACCTGAGCTCATGAGGCCTGGTGTGGTGCTTAATACAGACTTCACAGCACCTCTCTGCCCTTGCTAGAGATGAGCTCTGTTGCTGTTGCCAACTGCCCGGGTTTAACCCAAGGCGTGCTAGCTTGTGACTGTCATGCAGCCCCGTGCAGGGCTGCAGAGGGTGCTGTCTGCTGCACACGTGGAGTCTGTGCATTGTGACAGGCGCTGGGCACGTGCAAGGAGGGGAGTGAAGCTGGATGCATCCCTGGAGCTGGGTGGTGAGGAAGAAAATGGATTCCCATATGTGCTGCTGGCTGACTGGGGGTGGCAGGGCACAGGAGGGTTTTGGAGTTTCTCTGACCCCTTGAGTTTGTAGCGGATGTTTTCAGATGTTCCTCTGGGCAGCTCTCCATTCCCGTGAGCTCTGCTGGGGTGGAGGTGCAGCAGTGAGCCTTGTGTCATAGGGCTAGGAGAAAGCAGGGGACCTCTTTGACATCTGGAACAGACAACTCCATCTCTGGCCTTTCCCAGTCTCCAAGATAAGTACGAATATGTGATCTATTTTTAATTCTTATTATTTTTTCATGAAAAAGTCTTTCTGTTCCCAAATGTCACTGGCAAGGCTGCTCTGTGCTCTTCTTGGACCCATCCCTGCCACCATGTGTCTTTGCCTGCTCTGCCACGATGCCCCACTTGGAGATCTGGAAGTAACTGTCTTGCAGTGAGGACAGGCAGTGGTAGGCTGTGAGAGACTTTCTGGCTGGTGTGTAAGGGAATGGGGAAGGAAGCACAGGGATCATGCCCAGGTAGGGGACGAGATGCCCTGCTAGGGGAGAGGCTGGAGTTCTTCTCCAAGTGGAGCAGCAGCTGTGTAAAATAAATTAACTGTTTTGGATGGAGGTGAAGTGTGTGTGCACGTGCCTTTGTGTGTGTGTTTCTGAAATGTGAAAGAAGTTTTGTTTTGGTTTTGTTTTGTTGGGTTTTTTTGTTGGTTTTGTTTTGGGTTTTGTTTTTTTGGGGTTTTTGTTTTGTTTTGTTTTTTCATTTTTAAAGCTGCTAAGTGTGTGTGTGTGCACCAGAGCTTCCTGCTCCCTCTTGGAGAAGTAATAAATACAGTCACTCTGTAGCAGTCCAGTGCAAGCAGGCAAAGAAAATGGTTTGTTCTCCTCTTTCCATGCGTGGTGCTTCATCAGCTTCTGGGTTCCTGTGTGTGGGGTGGGTGGCCCGTTAAGACCATGGTTCAGGTATGTGCCTCTGTGTGTGCGAAGCTTGTCCGCTTCTCCTCTATTCTCTCCTTTTCCCCTGCTAGAACCTGCTCAGGGCTGCTCTGAAACATGACAGTTGCAGGTGGACCTAAAAGAGAGCCTAGCAGAGAGAGTCATAGTACAGAGGAGCTGCTTTCTCCCTTCTCCCTGTGCTGGCAGTAGGGATGGGGCAGCAGGGTGAACTCCTCCTACCGGCATTGCTCATCTGGCAAGTCTGTGTCATGCTGGGCAGATGAAGCCTGTACTGGAGTAAGGTTTTTTTTCCTTTGTCAGCCAGGACATCTTGTTGGCCACTCTCATTTCAGTGCACAGGAAAGCAGGGCTCCAAGGGATTGCAGAGATGCTGCTATCGTCATACACCTGCAGAAGATCTGCTGTCCAGCCTGTCCCACTGTAAGGGGGAGAGGAAATAGCAATACTTCCCTGCAGCAGCAAAAAGGAGAGCCCTGCCTTCTGATGGGGATCCCTAGTGCGTGACACACTCTCTGGCAGAGTGTATCCATGCTTTTACAGGCTAAAAAGAAACCCAAGGCCTTAATACCCTCTGTTAGTGTTGGGAAGAGTTGTGTTATTTCTGTGAAATGAAGGTGTGGTGAACAGTCGTTCTTTCATAGCAAAGATTTTGAAGTGGTTGGAAGGAGGAGTTGGGCTGTACACAGCTGATAGCAACCCAGCCGCTGCTCCTTTGCACTTCTTGGTGCCCAGCTTAATACCTTGCTCTTCATAAGAGTTTCCGCCCTTGCCAGGGTGGGCAGATCCTGGCCCCACGGCACTGTGGGGCACTGTTTTGCTCCAGTGGCTAGGTCACAGATAGCAATGTGTGGCTATTTCTGCCTGTGTGCAAACCACTGCTGGGTGCTTTTAAGACCCAGGGGCTGCGGGTTCAGTTTCACACCCATGACCCATCTGGCTATGGAGTTATGCTTTCATGCTGTTATGTTGACAGGGCAAATTTCACGTCTGCTTGTCTTGAAGAATGTTTTGGGACTTTGACTACATTGGACACATATTTGTATTTCACTGATAAACCAGAATTTTTCCCATCCAAAATGCTTGTACATGTGCTATTGTTGTTGTGGAATCCTTGCCATCGTGTGTTGTACAGCTGTGATGTTGCGTCTGTCCCTTTACCATCCTGGTGAAGAGCCAAATGTCACACAAACTTGGCAGGCCAATAAAGCATGGCAGAACCAATGGCAAAACGTGCCCGTTGTTTCTCCTTTCTTACCCAGGTACGTACTCCGCAGGCTGCTTCCTCTCCAGGTAGGGTTGTGCTATAGCAGATTGCCTGGGACTCCCTTTGCTCCATAGATGACTTGAAGCTTGCGACTCAGCCCCAGTAGGCTGTAAGATGACTTCCTTGTTTCTGTGTGTCTAGAGAGCGCCCATGAGTGAATCTGCTCAAACTCTGAGAACTTCTCCACTGGAGAACCACTGGTTGGCTGAACCACAGCCTGATAGCAGTGTTGACCAGAGGGTCACTACACACTTGGGGGTCCTTTGCCTTGGAAGATAGGTGCTCCACAGCTGCGAACCTCTCAGTGCTGGATTGTTTCCGAGGCTGGAGCTTCTCTTGAACACCAGTTTTACATGTAAAAAATGTTTTGGGTTTTTTTTTTTTCCCTCAAAATTCCTAGTTGGGTGAGGTCCTCTGTGGAGACCAGAGTGTCTCCTTTTGTTGGACTGCATTGCGGTAAAGGTGTCCTGGGAGTTCTGGCCAACAAAGCAGCTTCTTAATTTTTTACCTTTTAAAATAAGCCAGGGGTTATTGAAGAAATAATCTTCATAGTCCTCCTCTGGGCTGTGCGCAGCACGAAGGAAGGCCTGTCCAGAGCTGCCTGCAGGTGTTTGGTCAGTTCAAAACTGCTGCCAGAGGCCGATCTGGCAGGTTGCAGACTCTTCTTTCCCCACCTTTACCCCCAGAAATAACTTGTAAGGACATGTCAGAAATCTCCAGACTTACAGAGTGAGCACATCTCCCTTTTCCCCAGCGCCGAGGCGGTGGGCACGTCGCCATGCTGTCTCACTTCATGTTTTGTGTGTGTAGCCAGAGCGGTTAGCCAGTCTGTTTGGGGTTTGGGGGGCCCGGCTTTAGCATGGCATTTGGGGGAGCTGACAGGTCGGTCCTCTGCCACAGCTTTTCCTGTGTGATCTTGGGCAAGTTGCTCATCTTTGACTCTGTTGGGGATGACAAAGCTGCTGTATGGGGGAAAGAGGGTTGCGAGAGGAGTCGACCTGCTTTCTCCTTCTCTGGGGAGCTGGTGAACACTGGCTATAGGAAGTGTGTAGCCTGAGGTAAGTAGGAGGGAAGCATGGAGACAGCCATTCACGTAGGGCAGACCATGTGCATGGCCCTTTGCAGAGCAGTCTGCTTTCTTTCCTATGGTGCATGTGCAGCTCTGGGTGAGTACCAGTGGAGTGGGTACTAGTGCCTTCTGGGGAAGGGGCAATTGGTCTGTCCCACAAAACATCAGCGTAATAAAAAGGCGGGTGGGGAAAGAGAGATTCAGCTGTGAGACCAAGTGGAGAACAAACCACAGAAATGAAAGCTCTGGCTGGCTAGAGGAAGAGTTCAATTTGGAGCACCACCATTTTTGATGGATTTTGTTGCAAAGGGGAAAGCAGCATCAGTGATGCCTTCTTGCATGAGTTAAATGAGCTGAGCTGAGAAGAGTAAGCCCTGTGCTCACCTCTGTTCAAGCCTGCCAATGGGGCACTACAACTGCATGGTGTGGGGCTGCAAGAGCTCCAGCCTTGCCTCCCCAAAATGGTCTGTGGAGGTGGCAAGTGGTTGAACTGGGGCTGGTCAGGTTCCTGGGTCCTAATCACATTCTTCATCCCTTCTCTTTTCAACTTCCAGGCATCTCAGAGCATAAAGCCCCTGTTGAAGAAAGGGTCAGTGCTAGGCAGTTACCTGCTGGACGACAAGCCAGTCAAACGGTTAGATGGGCGTCTGTGTTGTGTTCGTGGTGTCAGTCTGTGCCCACTGGAGTACCCTGTCAGTCAAGCTGTCTCCTGTGTCTAAGTTCTCCCACCTTGGTGCTGGCTGGTTTTGGGAGCATGGGGGGGCTGCAGCTTGACTGTGGCTCTAGCTGCCTCTTGGCATCAGGTGGTGTTAGCTCAAGCGTGAAGCTGAGGATGCTGTTAGCTAATTTCCACAGGGGGTGACCCCCCCTCGGCTGCTTCTACATGCAGCAATGGGTGAGCAAACCCAAGTGCCATCAGAAGCTGTGGGAGTGTTCATGGGATGGGAGTCACGAAGGCTGCCTCTGACCAAGTCAGGCAGCTCCATTAAAATGACTGGATCATCTCCCAAGTGTGCCAGTTCCTCCTTGGGCAGAAGTCCTGTCCACTGGCACCCCGTGCTGGAGCACATATCCCTGGGGCACGGGAGAGGGCAGGAGTTGCACAAGCCTTGTGTTCTCTCTGGCAGCTGAAAGCCCCAGGGAGAGGGCCCAGCTCCAGGTGGGTTCATCCTGCCCATCTCCCTCCACACTTAATTAATTAAGAATTGAGCTTCAGGCTCCTGGGCTCATGGACTGATGGAAAACGGGGTGGAGTGGAGCTGATTCTTGAGCCCAGGCTGGGAGGTTGCTTAGATAGGTCTGAGGCAGAGCTCTTTCATAGCTGTGTGACTGGCAGACATGCTATCCAGGGAATCAGACAACCAAGTTCTCCCATCCTCCTCCCCAGCTATTTCTTGAAAAGATCCTGCTAGCTGCTGCTGGCATAAACCCACCGGAAAGGCTCCACAGGTGGAGAAGTCTGGCAGTGAGGGTGATGTGAGGAGGGGAGAAGTATTTGTTGGTCCTGTCTCTGTCCCAGTGGTGTGTCACACCACATTGCTTGAGAAACATGAATAAAATCCATTAGATCTGGAGGCACTGTTCAGAAAGTTTTGTGTTTGTCCCTTTTTTTCCCCCTCCTTTTTTCCTGAGGCTTTTGAGTCTTTCACGGAAAAAGTGTAGGCATGGCAGCAGGTGAACTTTGCAGCCCTGGTGAGGTGTACTCGCAGGAGTGAGAGCGGAGAGTTGTTGCCTTGATTTCTGCACTAGTAGCAAGAGAAAAATGTTGCACAGAGAGGTGGGATGTGCTGCCTCTGAAGAGATTGACTGTAGTAAGCCTCTTGTCTCTCTAATTTGCTTCCCAATGCAATCCAGTGGGCAATGAAGGCAATGGAGATACCTCTGGTCGATAAAGCCCTTTGAGTTCTAAGCCTTCGCACTCCCTTTATCTAGTTCTTTAACCATAGAAAGTCGAGGCAGAGCTGAGATGCTGCCTTGCTCCTCAGCAATGATTCCAGTAGTTTAAATCGGTTATTCTAGCTGTTCTTCTGACCGCTGTCCCTCCACTTACCATGTCAGTTCTACCCCCAGTGAACAAAGTGCATTAGCCTGCTCTTGTGTAGGCACAGTCATTGCACCACCTGTGCAGGTGCACTACCACAGCTTGGGCAGGGGGCCTGGGGATTTCTTGCTCTTGAGAGCGCAGCATGGCTGGTTGGAAGCTTTATAAAACAAACATCTTTCGGGTCCTGGCTCCCTTACCTCGGGCCAGGAGTGGATGCAGGCCAGAGCAGAGCCAACACCAGGCAAAGTGACCCTGGTGTGAGCGTGCTCACTACAATTTGCACACCTGTGGCAGGTTTCTGCTGCCTGAACTCAGTAAGACCCTGCTACAGCAGTGTTTGGGAAGTGATGGGGTGGTTTCCTGGAGCACAGCTGTGTGCCTTCAGCAGAGGGCAGTATGGGTGTGCACGATGCTAAGGCCTCCCCAGGACGATCAGCCAGCCCCTGCCCTACTGCCTGCAGTCAAGACCCTTTTCACTAACCTTGAAACCTTTGTTACTCCTTTTTGTGTTGTATTTGGTAACAAAAATAGAGGGGGGGTTGTTGCCTTTTTTTCTTTTTTTAAATGTTGTTCCTGTTGCCGCCTTTGTATGCTTTGCCTCATTTTTCAGTACTGGGGGAAGTGGGAGGCAAAGAATCCTTGAAAAATCCAGAAGGTGGGAATTTTTATTAAAATTAATGAAATATATGTCAGCACATATGAGTACAGCATAGGTCAAGTGAGCTGTCTCTCTTTCCCTAGGGGTGCTGCTGATGCCTTAGTCACAGGGAATATGGGGAGTGTATGTATGAAGTAGAGTTCCTGCAAGCATTGCACATGCACTAATTGGATTGCATTGGTTGTTTTGGGAATTTGCAACCTCCTCCTTTTCCTCTCCCCCTCCCACCCTATTTGTGGTGCCTGTGCGCTTTAATACAGACAACTGGCCTCTGCGGACCTTCCCTTCACTTTTCCGGTGGATGTGGCAGCGGAAGAACCCAGCAGAAAGACCTGTAAATACTTCCCAGGCAATGCGACATGGCTGAAGACAGGAGAAGGAGGCAGCACCAACTTCGAAGAGAAGAGCAGAGACAAGGAGAGATGGTCATTGGCAGCAGATGCTGAGTGGTTGAAGATGACTTTAACGGGTGATGCTGACTGTAGAAAAAATGCAGATGGATTAGATGATGCTCCATTGCCTCCTAGAGGACAGCCTGTTGGCACCGAAACCAGGGTGAGTCTAATTACTTGGGGTTCTTCCTCAAACACCTGCTACCAGGGGCTTGAGGGTTTCTGACTCTCTTCCCGTCTAACTCCAGCTCCAGGTTTATAGTGCAGGGGTCCAGTGCCTAAATCAAAGCACAGTCTGCAGCTGGGCCTTTTAAAACTGCATCCCTTTCTTCCATTGTAGCTCCAGGCACTAGAACCAGCCAGCTGTTCCCCAGACCGCATCTTTAAAGTGGTGTTTGTAGGGAATTCTGGTGTTGGGAAGAGTTCCTTCATCCACCGCTTCTGCTATGACAGGTTCTTGGCTGACCTCAATGCAACCATTGGTAAGTAATAGGGTTCCTGACTCATCTGGCTAAGGGTGGGAAAGTCAGCCTGGACACATGCTTTTTCCTGTATTTTAGCCCAACTAAAGGTAAAGATGGTCCTTTGCCCAATTTTGAATCAATCTTGCAATTTCCCTGAACTAAATAGTGTTGATCTTGGCCATTTGCCTTGCAATGGCAAGCTGCGCTCTTCCCATCCTATCTTATGATCATTGTTACCTTCCTGACAGGTATCGATTACCAGGTGAAGAGTCTGATGGTGGATAACACCCAGGTTGCCTTACAGCTGTGGGATACAGCTGGACAAGAAAGGTAAGCAGTTTCTGTGAGGATGCCCTACTGCCAGACTCAGTGTAGGAAACGGGAGGAAAGGGAAAGAGTGCATGCACCTGGTTTCTGTCTCTGGGAAAATTGTTAGCTTCAGAAGGACCAGAGAGGTTGCAGCAGCTATTCCAGTGCTGAACCTGCAGCAAAGGTCTGTTTTGGAGATTTCTAGAAGCTGTGGCTGTGAAGCAGGGCCTGAGGAGATCGCTCTGAGGACTGACGGAAAAGTAGTATTCCATGTGTCTGACCTGCATGCTTGTGGCTTCCGGTAATCTATCCATAAATCACTGTATGGTATGGGGTTCGACGTTCCTCTAGCCCTCAAAGCTCTCCTGCATCAGTCTGCTTCTGGGAAAAGCTGCAGGACAGGGCTGCAGATTAGGATAGAAATGAAGGCTCTGGATAGACATCCTGTTCTCAGTTGTGCTACTGCTGTCCCCAGCTGCCCACCACCACTTGCTATTCAGAGGGTGGAAAGGAGGGTGTGAATCTTTCCAGATCTGATTCAGACAAAGCCAGCTGAATTAGCTTGACCTGTGATTTGAACTACCCTGCTGGACTCTGTCAGTGAGGTTATTGGCCCCTTCCACTGTCCCTTCTGCTGACGGACTCGTGGAAGTGGTAATCCTTGATAGGTAGGCACTGTAGCTTTTTGCAACAGTGAATATAGGTTCCTCATCTGAAGGCCTCTAGTGTCAAAAGCGTGGGCTGTCACTGGATGTTACTAGCACTGTTGGTGAGGTTCAGAGTAGTAGAGGACACACTTGACCCTCATCTGCTACTAGAGACGTAGGCCCACCACAACCGTCATGTCAATTAGACTTTATTTAGGACGCACTTGGAAGCTGAAGATGAAAAGCTATTTCAAGGGGTCTGTTAACCTCAAGAGCCTAGCAAAAATAAGTACTGGGTATTTTAGGCTAAATATGTTATGCAGGCAGCTGAGGTCATGGGAATATTATAATCCTGAGCTGTGCCAACAGAGCAATGATGCTGTCTACTTCAGTCAGCTAGACCATGCAGACCTGGTGGGAATGTACTTGGTGGGAATGTAGGAGTATCTATTGAAAAGCAAACTGTTTCTTCCAAAATCAAACTTCATGCTGAAGAAATAATGATTTTTGAGGGGACTCCTGTGGTTATTTTAGTGCTGAAGCTGAGCAGTAAGGAGAGTTGTTATGACATGAAGTGTGACGTTTTACTGATGCCAGATTGCATCAGAGGCCAAATTCAAGATATTGTCTCTGCAGAAGGACCTTTAGGGTAGGCCCCTGCAGCATTAGCAGGTCTTAGGCATGTACTTGCAAGAGAGAACTTGGCTCAATGCTAATACTCAATAGGAGACCTGGGAAGAAGCAAAAGCTTTTCTTACTTCTAGAGAAATATTAATTATTTCTAACTGGAGGTGTCCAACTGTGATTATCCTATGGAAGAGACAGAGGAACCACTTGGACCGTGCATGGAGTGACTTCCTGAGACCGGTGCACGCTACATTTGATGTTTCTTCTGGAGCATCTAGCCTGTCCTGTAGCTCCAGAGGTGTACCTTGACTGCCAAAAATAGAGTTCGTGGTTTCTCAGTTGGGTAGTTGCCAGAATGTCATGCCCTTATTGTAGTGAGAAAGATCAGGCTTCAGGCAATCATCTGAAGAGTTCAGGAGGGTCACTACTTGCTCTAGGTTTTCTTGGCTCTTAATAGAATAGGAGAGCTTGTTATCCTGTGCAGGGATGAAATACACAGCTCTCCAGTGAGATCTCAGTACTTGTGTTGCATTTAATTCCATCAGTTTGTAATCAATGTGGTTATATCATGGTCTTGTCACAAACTGCTTACAGATTTTACTGTTTGGGGTTTGTTTTGTGTTTTTTTTTTTTTTTTTTGGTTGGAATTTATTCCCAAAATACAAGTTTGTGGTTCTAACTGGTACCCACAGGGCAAAGTAGGTGTCTGGTGGGAGTTTCTCCTGGAAATTGTGTCTAACTGCTGATTTTACGTATGATGGCATTGCTTTATAGATTCAAAACTGGAAACAGACTGTATTGATGCTGAGACCTTAATTGCTGTTTTGGCAGCACTGGGGCAAACATTATGCATGCCTTGTTTATACTGTGGTACAGCTTAGTCTGCAGATTCTTCCAGACTCTAGAGAAAGGTCATGGCTTTTCCATCCATTTCCCTTTTTATAGGCAATTACCTTTTCCTATCCCACCTAAACAGATTCTTCTGTTTCTTTCTTCTTGACCTGCAAAGGTCTTCCTGCCTTCTCAGCACCATGTGCTTGGAAAGGCTCCTGCTTACCCATGGCTGCCTGACCTGCCTCAAAGGTGCAAGGATCTGACCTGTCTGTCACCAGTCTGTACACACCGGCCCCAGGGGACACATCTCACACACAGGGGCTGCCAGGTCTTGCAGAGAGCCTGCACTAAAAGACAGATAATCCCATTCTGTTTCTTGTCATTACACAGCTGTGGTTCTGAGAGTGCCTTTGGTTTCATTTGGGCTCAGGTTTCGGAGCATTACCAAGCAGTATTTCCGGAAGGCGGACGGGATTCTGGTGATGTACGACACTACGGCTGAGTGCTCCTTCACGGCGGTGCGGAACTGGATGAGCAGTGTCCAGGTGAGAGCGGGGCCTTGGCTTTCTAATGCCGGTGGTGGTGCTGCTGCTGCCTTGCTCCAGACCAGCTCCAACAGTCTGTCTGGGAACGATGTTCCCTGATGGCCCAGAAGGTCCTATTGACCATGGGAAGATGAATTATCAAAGCAGATGCTATGGGTACTGCTTGTGGTAGTCAGTTTGGGACCAGGGGCTTCTTGTTGAAGATACCAAAGCCAGTGGTAGCCCATTAAATGAGGGAGGGCTGTTTCTATGGCAGAAGATGGTGGGACCTGCCAAAACAGTAGTGTGTGTTTGTAAGCAGCCCATGTGCATTGGCCATGTCTCCTAAACATGGTCACATCACACCTGTGCTCAGGCAAGGAGATCTCCTGGTGTCCAGCCTACGCACAGGAAAGGGAGACGGCCCTGGTGTGTTTAGGCTCAGCCCTGCAGCATGCATGCACAGCGCTTCGCGCGATCACATCCTGACTCTGCTTTGAGATTTCTAGATGAGACTGAAATATTAGTAATAGCTTTTTTTTTTCCCTCATTTGCTTCAACTTTAACAGCTGATTCTTTTTTTCTTTTCTTTTCTTTTTTATTTGGTGACTGTGTATTAATACTGTAATCTGTCCCCCTGCTTTTTATTTCCAAACTCTCAATAAAAGCATTCATCTGTGGCTTGTATCTGCTAGCGGAGACAAAAATACCTGTCTGTATAATTTAAAAAAGTTGTGTGTAGATGACTCAGAGCTGAAGGGAAATTGTCAAGGGTGGTTTTGTTTTGATTGTGCCGAGTCTCAAAAACCAAGATCTAAGTGAAATGAATAAGTATAGGTTGGAGGTTTCTAATATTATTAACTTCCATAGGCCTGCTGGAGAAAAAAAACCCACCACTTAGCTATTTCTCTGGACTCTGAAAGATCAAAGGTTAAGATTTTCAAAACTGACCAGCCTCTGAAAATGACGCTCCTTTCAGGAAGGTTAAACTGAGCACACAGAAAATCAAAGCACCTGAAATCTGTAACTTTTAATAATCTCTCTTCCTTTTCACATCTTAGTATTTATCTTTCTTTGAAGTTCTTCAGGTACTGTAAGTTATCCAGGGCAGTTAAGTTTGGAAATAACTTGGAGCCCCATTCTGCAGTCCTTACTCTGGATATGTTCTAGTGAGCCAGTGGAACTAGAGGGAGTTTTACCAAAGGTAATGGGCTCCAGGAATCACCTAGGAATAACAGTTCCTACAGAGACTCTACACAAGAGCTGAAAGTTGCTTAGCTTGCTTGGCCAGTGGATTTTCAGCAAGGGATGGTTGAGTTTAGGACAGCACATCAGACAAATAGTACCGCACGTACACACAAAAATTATTTAACTTAATAAGAAGCTCTGCCTGAACTTAAATTCCAAACAGCCTATGGGGCAAACTACTTTTCTTTAGGCTTGTTATTTCCCAGAGAGGAACTTATGTCCTGTCTCCCCTCTCTCAGCATCCCAGCTGTACATACGAAACATTTGAAATACATTCCCATAGTTTAAGCTTCCTTCCACAAATCCCTGGGGCTATTTGAGGAATGGCCCTTTAATGAGCTAAAGGGCCTGATCCTGCTGCCACTGGGGGTCTTGTTTGCATGAGCTGGAACAGCATCTGCTCTGATATTTCCTGCCCTCAGCTGAGTCTCTAGCATGCTTTAATCTGTTTCTTTTGCAGGAAGGTATCGAGGATGGAGCTGTGGTCTTTCTTCTTGGAAATAAAACGGATGCTACGCAGAGAGAGACCCGGAATGTGCCCAAGGTGGAGGGGGAAAGGCTGGCGAAGGTGTGATTCTGTGCTCTGCTGCTAGACCCGCTCTGCAGCCCCCCTCCAGCTGTGAGCAGGGCAGCCTGGCTGGCAGGAAGCCCTTCTTGGAGCCATTTCCCAGTATGGTATCTTTCCTCTCCCCCCCACCACCCCCCCCGTTTCTCCAATGCAAACATGTACCGATATCCCTCTGGTACCAGGGAGGATGAGGTGGTGGCCAGCATGTGGCAGACAATGGTCCTTGAGGCATGCTCATGTATTTCTCTTGAGGCTTGATGCCTCCTTACAGTGATGCTCAGTCTTTCTGAGGGGAGCATGCATGGCTGTTTTCCCATTTGAGGACTCCCCTAATGCACGCTCGCAAAATCATCCTGCTTCCTTTCTCGCTCCCTGCGTCTGCATGCCCACTGGTACCTTGGCCCCTGGGTGGGGGGGATGCAGGGTTTCAGAGGTGTTCCTCATCTTCTGGACTCCATAACACAAAGATAAAAGAATCCAAGTACCCTGGGCAGATGTTTTCTCTTCCCAAATAACTCCCCCACTGTTCCTTTTTGGACACGCTGGCTGGGCCCCCAGTGCTGGGTTGGTGAGCGGGGCATGCACCCCAGCACGGTGGTAACAGC
This sequence comes from Theristicus caerulescens, assembly GCA_020745775.1. NCBI lineage: Eukaryota > Metazoa > Chordata > Aves > Pelecaniformes > Threskiornithidae > Theristicus > Theristicus caerulescens. Next base: position 20,460,007 of record CM036564.1, on the reverse strand, counting down.
CACCCTCCTGGCCCCCACTGCTCTCGGCAGAGCTCCCGGCAACGAGGGTGGGACAGCTCCCGGGGGTGTGGGTGAATGGTGGGGCAGAACTGGCAGCCAACACGGGTGCTTGCTGTGCTCTCTGGCAGGAATACAAGGCTGTCTTCTACGAGTGCAGCGCGATGACTGGCTATAACATCATGGAGCCCATGCTGCACATGGCCAGGTCAGTGACCAGGAACAGTCACCCTGGGATGTTTCTCCAGCTGTAGGTGATTGGTGTGGGCTGTCCTGGGGAATGGGCAAGAAAAGGGGGGTGTCAGAGACTGACTTTCTGCCATGTCACAAAAAAGACCTGGAGCAATGTGCTCTTCCCCCTGATTCCAGGTCCTTGTGTTCTGTGCCTGGAGAGCACCAAGTGTAGACTGGACATTATTGCATGCAAAGCTTCATCTGGTAGAGCTGGCTGTTGAAAGATTGGGAGTTTAATTTGAACATTTCATCACAAAAACCTTGTGTACTATCCCAGATTTTAAGTTGGCGTTTTCAGTTTGAAGTCTGCATGCATCTCTAGGGGTTTTTTCTTCCTTATCTTACTAAGCATTATACAGAATGTGATATTTTGGTGGCAATATTTTTAAAGGGAGATAAGACACTTTGTAAGGCTGAAAGAAGTTTGCTCTAAGGTTTTTAGTTTTTAAAAAAGCAAGTAGTTTTGAAAAAAGTCTTTGAAATCTTGCAAGAAAAATATCCTTTGGTTTTCTTTTATCCCTTCACCTCCTGCTGCATCATCTCTGTTAAATTCAGAGCAGGACTTAGCTGTTCATTAACTGGGATGATTTACTTACTAGCTAGGTAAATTGCATCTCCCGTAGCACGTGCCTTCAGCATGCTTTATTGCCATGCTGCTGCCCGAGATGGCCCAGACAGGTGAAGCAAACAGCCTGGGATTCTGCCATCAATGATCAATGTGGGAGCTTCGGAATAAGGCATAGACCACTCACGCTCCAGTCTGATGCTCTGACTACTAAGCCATGCTGTCCCCTCTTCTATGTGTTCAATTTCTTTCCCTGTTCCCTGGAATTTCATGCTCATTTTCTGTGTGTCGTTTATCTAGCCCAAATTCCAGACAAGCCCGGTCTTTGGGCCCGTCACTTTTTACTATCCTAAATGTCCCTGGCTGATAGGGAGCAAAGGGCAGAGCCAAATGCCTTGGCAGGAAGATCTCAGTAACGGGGTTGTGTTCCTGATCTGTGCTGCTTGTTCCAGGTTGCTGACGGCACAAGAAGACAGGCAGAGGGAGAGTGCCCTGCAGCTGGAAGATGTCAGCAGGAGAAAAGGGTGCTGCACATAAGGCACATGGATGTGTCAGCAAGAGACATGTGCCAACACCGTTTCACTAAGCTGGGGTTCCTTTCGAGCAAGCCGAATCTGATGGCATCAGCTCTGCAGAGACTTGGGGAAGCTGCAGCTTTTCCCCATCTGGGAATTTCAAGGCACTAAATAAGGCCCAAATGTGCATATGATCTGCATCGTTCCATTTCCCAGCTCTGCACTCAGCCCTGGTCTCTGGAGGCCTCTGCTTCTTTGGGGGAATTCAGCTGGTCTTGGCTAATAGCACAGACTGGGCCTTCTGTCTGGAGACAGAGGTCGCTTCCCTGTAAAAGGATTAAGTCTTGTTCCTTTTCTTGCTGGCAAAGAAGTGGCCTAGCAGCAGAGAGTGGAGAACACGGTGGGTGCTGTGTTAAATAGAATTTTAGTGTAAGAGATGAAGAAATTATTTTAAATTTGGGCTAGCTCTAGGTAGTGATCCATCTGTCTCAAAGAGCAGCTTCTCTTCTTGGTTCTGTAACAGCAGAGCCCAGCTGAAAGCCTGCTGTGGTAAGCGGGGAAATCTCCACCAGTTCCTGTAAAATCTGGATCAGGCCCTGTATTTACTGCAAAATTTGTTTTGACTTGCCAATGTAGTTAACTGGTTCCATATGTGGATATAGTATGAACTGATAAAACAAGTCATCCCGATGGCTTTCTTTACTTTGTTACCCTAATGGACCTTGTCACTGTCCCTCTCTTACTGTTTACAGAACAGAGAGCCGTTGCCCTGGGACTCACAGGCGCTGGCATGTGCTGCTGATTCATGACCCGTTGTGGGAGCTGTGCTGTACATACTAGGGGGGCCATATATAGCCTGTTTTAAGGCTGAATGCTGCCTGTTTCCTCCCATTCTCTTACCCTTTCCTGAAGAATCTCCAGCGACTAGGAACTGACTGATCTGCAGTACTGAAAGACCCCACCCTGCTAGCTTGAGCACAGTGCTTTCCCATGTGCCTGGGCTGGGAGCACAAGGCAGCTGCCTGTGTGAAACACACCTAGGGAAGCTTTTCCTCTTGCGGTGGCCTCGTGCAATAACCTCACTTTCCTGGTGAAGGGCCCGAGAAAGAGCAGGATTGAACCTGTTCCCATTGGGAAGGGGCCTTCTTGTCACTAAGGAGTGGGGCAAAGCAGGGCGAGGGGTAGGAACTGGCCCCCAAAGTGTGCCTCTGAGTGTAGCTGCCATGGTGCCTGGGCGTGAAGCCCCGGTGTTCTCTGGAGTGTGATGCTTTCTGGTTTGTAGCTCAGTTGCCCTTAAAGCCTTGTTGGACTAAGTGAGCTTTTTTTTATAATGCCCTGTTCCCTTTCTTCTTTGAGCCTGTTTCTGGACGTGACTTTGACGTTTTAGGCGCAAGATGTGATACTGCAGCTGTGAAGCAGTCCCCCCCAGCCCTGCAGCACAGGGAAGGCCTGTATTTATTCACTGTCTTTCCTCTCTTGGGATAAGGCGATTACTCTGAATGTCTGTTTACTGCACAAATTTCTCTGGGAATATCCCACGCAGGAAAAGTGCTCTGAGTCACCTACATCCCATCAGTGTTACAAAGAATTTCCATGGTTCCTCCCTGTGCCCTTCACTTCTGATAGGAAAGAGGAAGTTTTTCTCTGGAAGAGCAGGATTCCTGACTAAAAGGAATAGCTAAAAGTAATAAGCTCCTGCTCAGTCCTTACTGCTGGTTGGCTGTGGTTCACGCTGTATTTAACTGCAGTAATGCCTTCCAGAGACTGGGAATCAGAAAGTTAGAAGTCCAGAAGGAATCAGGGCTGCTGGTGTGGAGTCTAGAGTAACACCAGCACTGCTGCCAGCGGAACTGCTCGTGTTTGCAAGAAACAGCGTTTGGGAAGGGAAATCCTCTCTGTTTTCAGAAAACACCTGTAATCTGAACGCAGACATGGCTTTCTGGCTTTCTAGCCGATGTGGGCGTGAAGGAGCACAGACATTACCACCTGTTGAATAGGTCAAACCCACTACCAGAGTTGGGGGAGCTGCTGTCAACAATTCCTCTGCATCATGCTCCAGTTGCAGGTTAATAAGGAGTGGCGCTGACTAAGAACTGGCATCTTCGGTCAGGGCACATCAGTAATGCTAACATTTACTTACCTGCAGCAGCAGGATTTGGGGAGTTGCTGGAGAAGGAAGAGAGCAGGAGCCAGCCTGCTAACGTGGTCTGAACGTGCACCTCCCACACTGTGCACAGAGTACATGAAAGACAAAGGCGTGAAATACAGCTGACACAAATACAGGCCAGTCTATGTATTACCTTTATCAGTGATGTCATATTGCAACGGCAAGAACTACCATGTGGGTTTTTTTAATGTACAACCTTAAGCATGTTTTCTTAGTGTGCAAGCAGAGTACAGGCAATAAAGAAATGCTGTCTTGCAAATGGTTGTGTTGAGAGATTTTTTTTCAGGCGCTGCAGGAGATTCAGCCTCCCTTCTTCAGTCGCTGATTGTAGCATGACCTCCCCTTCTCGCTGCTCAGGAAGCGCTGAGAAGCCTGTCCTCCACGGTGCTACAGACAAGAGGTTTGTACGTAGGGAGAGAGTTGATCAGGAACCCATGTCTTGGTGGTAGCATAGGTTCAAGTCTTATTTTTTTTACCTCTTTCCAGAGCCCAGCTGATCAGGGAAGGCAGAGCAGGGAGGAGAAAAAGGGGAGATGCTTCCCCAGTGTCTGGGGGCAGTGTCGGGCTTTCAGAGAGGGCACGTTCTCACCTTGTACCTATATTTGTAGAACTAAATATTTATTTTAATAATGCACCATGCACCCTTTTCACTAGAGTTAGGAATTGGGTTGCTTTTAAACACAAGGTGCCCTGGCATGGCTCCAGCTGGTTGTTCGTGCATTACAGAACTAATCTCTCTGCAGCTTTGACCAAAGAAATAATTACTCATTTCCCCTGCTATCAATTGATAGCACAGTTAGCTCATTGTAACATCTTTTTTTAGCAGGAACAGGGTGGACTTTTGTTTCAACTATGACAAAGCGGCAGAGTTTAAGCAGGTTGCGCTTGAACAACAGGAAGCACCAGGGTAGGTTTTATTACTGGATGGTCTTTTGTTGTCTCTCTGCACAATATTTAAATGTCCTGTTGGAAGACCCAGACACTTACAGTCTAGAGGGGCGTGTTGTTAGTTTTTAAACCTGTCTGATACCAGACTCAAACTAGACCAGACTTTCCACAAAATTCCTGATTTTACTACATCCCCCTGTTTTTGTCAGAATCTCTCCTGCCTCTGAGTGGAAGCCCTGGGAGCAGCCACCCTTTGCAGGTGACTGCTGGAAACCGCAGCATAAATAAAAAGCAAATAATGGGGATATCCTGAGATGGCATGAGATGAGGGAGGATGCAAAATAGACTCTGCCTGGGGGCTTATTCCTGCACCGTATTGGCTGCAGTCTCATAGTGGACAGGTGACTTTTTGCACATACTCTGTAAGGCATTTTGGAATCCTATCACAAGAAAGTACTCTTCTTACGGCCTGGGAAGCCTTATCCTGGCACATGCAACAGTGCAGCTGTGTATACAATCAGGTCTCGGGGCAAAGGTGAAAATCCAGCTGCTCTGACAACCAGCCACAGTCCCACAAAGCTCTGCACCCAGGCAAAGGGACCCCACTCGGCCTTGCGTTTCACTTGTCTCTTTCATGTTAATATGCTAAGGATAAGCACAACAGGATTAGCCCGACAGCATCTCTTTGAAAAGCCAAAACAGGGCTGAAGAGTGAGCATTAAGCCACAGTGTTAAGTTTAAAGCTTTCCCACAGGACAAATGCAGGAATTGCAAAGGTTTGGGATGTTGTTTTCTTCTACCTTCTTTATTCCAGCAGCCTGAACTCCAAGGGACAGTTTCCATTTACACCCATCCATTACATCCATTTAATCAGTTCCTGCTATAGGGATCATGCAGTCTCTCACACATTATTTTCTGTCCTGTCACCTTCTTCTGTTTGTGTCTTCATGGTCTTTTTACTTGTTAATTGCTTAGTCCATTTATATATTGACCAAATACTTAAACTCCAAGTATAAATGTCTCTCGTAGCTCATGCTATACACCTTTAAATGCTCTATTTGGAAATTCCCTGCTCAGTGCCAATAGATCCACACAGTCCTGCAGTTCAGAGCTTCGTTAGCTCTTTGAGCCACTGTCAGTCTGCTCATTACTTATCTGGCTGTTTATGAGTCACAGAAATTTCAGTTGGCGCAGCTACAATAATCCGGCTCCAGACTCCTCAGGCCTGCAAGGCATGCTTTATACGCATGTCAAGCCATGGGGCTTAATAAGGCTCTGATCCTGCAAACACAAGTGTAGCTGTGTGCTTCTTCTGAAATGACTAGTCCACAGGAGACCTGACCAGGTAAAATTAGGTTTTTTTCAAGGTAAATACGTATCTCCAGTAAAGATATATTACTCCAGTAATAAGCTGAGGACTGGGACGTGGGGGTCTTGTGGTATATCTCGCCTTCGCCCGCAGGCTTTCCCAAGCACACGACTGCCGCGCAGGCAGCAGTTGTGCCTAATCGTGCCCATTTGCTGACCCAAATCTGCCACGGCGGGAGGCAACGTTCTCTCCTGTTTGTACACGAAATCTCTGGACACGGCAAGAGGGCAGCCGCCCTGCGTGGCTGGCTACCCAGGATGCCCCAAGGGGCTGGGGCCTGGGCTAGGGGCTGGCGTCTCTTGGTGCCTCCTGGCTCTGCCACACAAGAGGCAAGAGGTTTCTGCAAGAAACCTCTCAATGTGCAAGTGTTAGCTGGTCCCCTAAGGCTGTATTTAATCACTTGGCTCTCCAGGGGCTCTAAGCGAAAGCTTAGGTCGGATCCCTGTGGGCTGAGGAGAGAGGTTTACTCATGAGGAAGGATGAAGTGGTGTTTGAGTTGGGCACATGGGCTGGAAAGGTTAAGTGTCACAGTCGAGGCAAACACCCAGGATGTCCTAAACCGGCCTTTTCCCTCCCTCCCTGCTCAGATCTCCTCTCTTCCCACCCACCCCTAAGAACCACTCCGCCGCCGAGGGCAGGGGGCGAGGGTCTTTCCTCTGAGACCGGCCTCCGTGGGGCTGTGTCTTAGCGCAGAGGCGTTTGGGCTGCAGGTGAAATGAGGTAATGGAAGGATGAGGCAATGTGCCAGTCGGGGCTTGATCTTGATTTACAGGATGTTTCATGGAAAACTCTTTAACAAGCAGGTCTGACGCCTTAAAAGAAAAAAAAGAGAGACAGAAGCTCCATCTCGAGTTTGCAGTAACGAGTTGCCCGCGGCAATGGAAACGCCAGCGTGAGGCCCAGGTGGCAGAGCCAGGGCTGACGGCTACGGGGGCACGGCACCAAGCAGCGCCGAGCGCTCCGCCGAGCGCTCCGCCGAGCCCGCGGGCCTCGCAAACCGCCGGACTGCGAGGCGCTTTGTTTTGCAGGAAACGAAAAGCAGCGCCGGGGCGAGGCCAGGGCCGGGCCGGGCCGGGCCGGGCCGGGCTGTGCGTGAGCGCCCAGCGGCCGGAGGGAGGCGCCCCTGGCGAGGCACCGCCCCGCGGAGTCGTGGCGGCGGTCCCCGCTGGGCGTCCCGGGCTGGGCCGGGCTCGGCTGGCCGCGCCGCCCTCCCTCCCTCCCTCCCGCTGCCGGTGCCGTCCCGCCCTCAGAGCGCGGCAGGTCGGGGCGTGAGGCGGCGCGGAGCGGTCGGGTCCGGCGCGGCTCGCTGCGGAGGGGTGAGGCGGGGCGCCCCGAAATGGCGGCCGCCCGGGGGGAAGCGGCGCGGCGGGGAGCGGGGTGGGAGAAGGGGCGGGGGGAGGCCGGGACGGCGGCGGGTGCTGCCGGCGGCAGCTCCTGACAGCCCGGCCTGCGAGAGGGGAGGCAAAGCGCTGGCCCCGGGCCCCGTTCACTGCAGCGAGGGTCTGGCGCTCTCCTGCCCGCCGCTCCCTCCCTCCCTCCCCGGTGAGGCGGCCCGTCCCTACCTGGCCGCGGTCGCCGAAGGCCAGCTCCATTGCGGCACTGCTTTGCTTCCCCATCAGCGCCCAGCGGCATTGTGCGACCTCGCAGGGGCTTGGCTGTTGCTTTTTTTTTTTTCCCCTCAAAAGTATTTTAACCTGTTGCGGGGGGGGGGGTGGGGTGTCAGAAGCTGTGCACAGTCAGTGCATTAGGAGAGGTGTTCTGAATGTTGCCATGATCTCGTGAAACGATATTTATCTCCTGCCTTTTGTTCAATTAAGTCTCCCTGTTGTACAAATAAGGCTTGGCTCTTACGTCGGGCTTGTAGGAGAAGAGGGGGAGAGCGCGCCCTTGTTCACCACAAAATCCAGGTGATGTTCCGTTTCTTTCATTTTCTGGAAGCTGACTGAGGTGGGCAGCAGATGGTGAAGGGTGGTTGTTGCACTGCGGTGTTGCTTGTCACGAGGAGGCTTTCCCAGTAGCCTTTTCTCCGTGTCATCTCGGGAAGAACGTAAACTGCTGTAAATTTTAAAACATCCTGACTCTTCCTGAGTCCTTTTGTAATCAACCTGTTGCAGTATTCCGTTGAATTTTAGCAATGACATATCTTTATTTCAGTCTACTCTATAGCATCCGCTAAATTACGCTGCTTCACTTCCTTTGGCCTGGTACAGCCCTTCCTGGCTTGCTCTGAGAGTTCACATGGTGTCTGCTAGAACAGATGCCATTTGATTAAAGTAGCATCACCCATCAGAGGTAATGCCCAGTGGTGGCCGTTTTGTTGAAACAGTTTTGAGACAAAAGTCTCTTTTGCCAAAATGCGTTTCCTTTGCCATCTGCGAGGCCATTGCCTGGGTTCTTAGGGAAGCTTTTAGTGTGAGGGGGTATCTGCCACCTGGTATTGCTGAGGCTGAAGAGTCTCTTAGCGTGTCATCAGTCAGACAAAAGTCCATCCCAGTCCTCCTGCACGACTCTTGCTGCTACCAAAGATGACTGCCTGTGATGGAGAGGACAGAGCATCTGTCTCTTCTGAGCTGTTACTGAGCTCAACGGAAACTAGAAAAGTTGATGTGAACGTTTCAGTGTATTTAGATTCTCTGAAGGAGTTTGTATGCCTAGGACAGACAGTTCCCGATCTGCAAATTGTTGGAAGCTGGGCAATGTTTGGGGCAGCATCACTTATGCTTTACCTGAGGCATCTGGTGACAGGTCCCTGTCAAAGGCGTAATGTTGGCTTGCACAGGTGGGTCTGGTCTGGTTAGCTACAGCCGCTCTTGGGTGCCAGTACTTTGAGTCAGATGTCCTGCTGAAAGCTTGCCTCGTGAGTCGGAGGAGTTGGCAGCTTTTGAGCTGTTCCATGTAACTATCCTGAGATCACATCCTTGCTCTGTAGTTTCCTGATGATGTCTTTGAGTTCCTGACCTGAATGTCTTTCTGTATGCTGTATTTCTGCAAAAAGTGTGTTTTATTCCAAACTGTCGCATATATTGATTGGCCTGTGGCGTTTTTAAATAATGGCTTACCTTCTTGGTGGACCTTCTGCAATGGAGGAGAATGGCTCCCCCAGCTGCCTGGTAAAAGTCCTGGCAGTCCCTGCTGTATGTTGACTCCAGTAAACAATAAGAACATGCCTTTTCTATGTGCTTGAGATAATGTCCCACGTATGACATCTCGTTTTACTCTGGAGTCTGAGGTGGTTAGTCCGGTGGGACCGTAACAGTCAAGTTTACTTTCTCCTGTCTCAAGGCAGGTACGTTAAAGGAAGGTTTGTTCTTAGTGCGAAAAGCAGAGCACTAAGAGGAACTTCGACAGCCCAGTTGGGGCTGTGGCTGTCCTTCTCTTGGATCTAATACAAAAGCCATCTTCTGAGTAAGCAGGGCATACCAACCCAAGAAGATTTTTCTCCAGTGCATTAGCTTCCCAGCCCCCTTGTGCAGAAGGGAAGTCTTAACGCCAGTTTGGAAGTGGGCAGGACTCTGAGGCTTCTCTTCAAGTACAGTAAGGCACGCACAGCCAAAATCTTGGCTCTGCGAAGGGTATTTTCAGTGCAGCCTCTCAAAGTTTGTGTTCATGGGTGTGAGAGATTCTTCAGGAAGGGGGTGGAAGAAAGCTGCTTGTATTCCCTTGTCAAGCAAAAATGCTAGGTGGGAGTGGCTGACAGAGTGCTATCTGTCCCCCTTAGCAAGTTTCCAGCAGGCATATTATATTATTCCCAGCTAAAAAAAGTTGTAGCACAACTCTAGCTGTTCCCATTGCACATGCACAGACTAGGCAACAACTCCCTTGCTCTTGAGACAGCCCCGAAAGGGTTGAATGTCCTTCAGGGTGAGCTGTGTCTCCTCTAGCTGGGTCATCCCACAGGTAAATTCACTCATTGCTTCTACAAAGTTGGGCTTCTGCTCTAAGGACTGCGTTGGGCTACTTGTTATGCATAGGAGGAAAATATGTATTTACATGTATTTGTACATGTAACATCTCTATCGCCATGTATACCTGCATGTGGCAAACTATCCTGTCTGACGTTTCCAGGTGATTTGGCCACTTATAAAGCAGTCATGCTGTCCCTCAGTTTTTCTGTGCCCTCTGTTTAAGACAGAAGCTTAGAAAGATAAAAGATGGATGGATTGACTCTGAAAAACAAAAAGGGGAGCTTTGCTTTTTCATGTCCCAGTCTACTATTAGTATCCCCAGTGGCCTCATCAGTTTTGCTCTTGAAACCTCCTGAGAAGATGCTCCCTCACTCCCCACCTCTACTCTCTGCTCCTGGGCTCGACACTGGGTTATCTCCTGCTTTCTCTGAGCATGAGCACTGACAGCTGAGGTCATGGAAAGCCTGAGGGAGGGTGACTCCTGGAAGTTACAGCTCATCTCAGCTTCCCTGACTGCGAGGAACGGAAACTTTAGTCTTCCTGGTTGTTTAAAAACCTTCAAGATCCTGAAGGTGAAGACCAGGTCTCCTTCCATCTCACTTGCTCATCCTGCCTTTTGGACCCTGAACATGATCTTCCTTTTGCCACAGCAAAGCCAAAATGAAATTAACAGTGTCACTGTTTGTAACCGCCCCATTTTCCCATTCTTTTTTGCACATGCATTTTGGCGGAGCTTTCCCCCAGGATGGTGACCATCTTCCCAACCTGTGAGAAATGTGCTTTTCCCTGCCACCCCATGCTTGAAGCCAGGGTGTGGAGGGAGAAATGAGGAACAGCAGGGCTGCAGGATGGAGATGAGGTGTTTTCTCAGTTCTGTGGAGAGCACCTCATACCACCCCTCCCCATGGCACAAAAAGTGTTTGCTGCCAGGCCCTCTTGGCAAGGATCAGCACTGTAATAGCAGCACTGCAGTGCTCTGCTCTGTCCCGCCTGACAGACTCCTCTGTTGTGATCTCAAGAGCCTGGCATTCCGGGGCATGGATTCAGTCAGTGCTGCATCCTGGCTGCTGCACAGTAATAAAACCCTTGGCAGAATGAGCAGGAGGATGATTACTATTTTGCACTCCTGGCATTGCACGGAAGAGTAAGAGATGTATTTTGGAGTCTGAGCCACGTTTGGGTATGACCAGCTTGGTCCATGTTTCTAACCTAAGTTCCTCTTGCTGGTCAGGTGGTTATGGCTCTCCAGTCCAAGCTGGAGAAGTGCTGTACAGCTCGGTAGGTACATTTCAGGCAGTAGTGCAGTAAGCTCAACACGGGACTGGGAGTGTAGCCGGCTCCTTAGAAGGATGCAGGCAAGAGTAGCTGCCATGACATGCCAGCTGAGGTCTTCATGGAGTTATTGAGAGAGAGAGAGAGAGAGAGATATTTTTGTGTGTGTGTGTATTTCATGCATAGTTTTGATGCCAGCAGTGCTGGACACTGTTGGAGGCAGGATACTGGTTTAGTGGGATAAGAAAGGACATCAGGAATTACGTTCTGCGGAGGTTAAGGGACGGTCCTTGTCAGCTGTTTAAATTCATTTGGGTGTTGACCCACAGCTGCTGGCAGCAGGGTACAGCCAACTAAATGCAATTTTAATCGTACAGTGAGTTGCACAGTGTGTATTGCCTGCATCCATGTAGGCTGCTGCGGAATCGCTTTTTCTACCTGCTGAGCACGTGTGTAAGAGGTGGCTGCATCCGAGTGAGGGAGTGTGGAGGATGTGGCACGGCGTCTTAAGAGAGGTGGAAGTGAGAGGTGTGGGAGGTGCAAGAGAGGATGTTGCTCAGACCGACAGGTTATTGCTGGCAGCGGTAATGAGGCTTTGTAAGGAAAAGCCGAGCCAGAAGTAGGTGACATAAAATGTTTGGCATTGACCGTTGTTTCTTATCTATTGCTGGTACCAGATCTGAATGCAAAAGGAGCAAAGTTCACTTTTCCAACCCAGGTTCTCTTTCCTTTTATAGGAAAGAAAACAGAGCAGCAGGGAGCTGGTTTTAAACGGAGCAGTGGGGAGCTGGGGCAGTGGAAAGAGTGGTGAGGCTCTATCTAAGTGCCTGTGCTTCAGTGGAGTTTATTGCTGTAGCTGCAAAGTGGAAGGTACATGCTCCTAAGAAGCTGTGGAGTGGGATGAAATCTGCAGCATGTTTCCCAGATGTCTTTGCCACTGTAGGAGAGGGACAGGTTCAGAGGAGCAAACTCCTTCTGGAGATGCTGTGGGAGAAAGATCCGGCTACGCTGTACAAATGGGTAAGGTGAAAGCATGTCTGATACCTCTCCCTGGAACACTTCTGCCCCTATGGGGGAGAAGTAGACAGGAGAAAGACCAAGCAGATAATTACTGTTTTGCACTCCTGGTATTGCATGGCAGAATAAGGGGTGTGTTTTGGGGTCTGGGCCACGTTTGGGTATGACCAGCTTGGTCCGTGTTTCTAACCTAAGTTCCTCTTGCTGGTCAGGTGGTTATGGCTCTCCAGTCCGAGCTGGAGAAGTGCTGTACAGCTCGGTAGGTACATTTCAGGCAGTAGTGCAGTAAGCTCAACACGGGACTGGGAGTGTAGCCAGCTCCTCTATAGAAGAAAGTAAGCATAAGTAGCTGCTAGTGGGGGCAGGATACTGGTCTGGTGGGAGAAGGAGGGGCAGTCAGGAATTACGCTCTGTGGTGGTTAATGGAGGCGTCCTTGGCAGTGCTTTAAATATAATCATATGGCTTACCAGCGTAGCTGGAGTATGAACAACGGATTCTTTGGCTCCGTTAAAAGATCCAGTTAAAATTGGGACCAAGAGTGGTTTGAGGTAGGAATTTCTCGGGGAGAGGTTTCTGTCTTGTGTGAAGTGGATCAAGTTTTGAGCCTTGCTGACCTGTTAGCTGCCAGAGCAACAGCCGCGATGCCTGTGTGGTTGTGTTTTCAGGGAGTGCTTTGACCCTCAGTGACCACCACACTGCAACAATAAAGAAAATAAGGGGGAAGGATGGTTTTGGTCAAATTTATATGCTAACAGAGCCAGCTGGCAGATGCCAGCCACGCTGGCATTTCTGGCATGCCAGCCAGTGAGCGGGACTTCTGGAGTGCCGGAGGAGGCAGGCATGAGTCATGGCTTGTGAATGTCAGTATTTCTTCCTAGCTTTGGTGGAATCCAGAAGGGAGGAATTCATATCCCGTATCTCCCCCCCCAACATTCCCCTGGAAACAGAGCTGATTTGTTATTTTTCTCCGTGGTCACTGTAAGCTGCACACAGATCTCCCCGGGAGGTGGTGGGGAGCTGTGTGTGCAGTCACAGCGGTGTACGGTGAGCGTAGAAGCCGGACACACGGCAGTGGCAGGCACTGCCTTGGAGCAGCCAGCTCTGGAGCAAGAACGGGTCTCGTTGCGTGTGTGGAGTGCTGTGCACAAGGAACGTGCCTATGGGAAGGCGTTGGGCTTCACGCTTCTGGGTTCAGCTGTTGTAGCATAGAAGGGATGAGTCCAGCCCTGTGTGGAAGTGCACCTTGCTGAGGGGTTGAGCTGCCAGCGAGCTGGAAGCTGTGGTTAGTTGCAGGTTCCCCTTTGCTATATGGAGTAGCCCTCTTCCATCTTTGTTTCAAGACTTGGCTTAGGTGAGGGGTCTGCCAGAGGTGAGATGAGAGATTTGCTGTGGTCTCCAAGTTACCTTGTCCACTCAGAGGGTTTTTGGAGGGACAAATTTCCTGTTATCAGGAGGGCCTATTTCTGTATTTGGGGAGGAGGAACTGTCAGGCTGGTTTCTGTGCCTTTGACTCCCAGTTTGCTGTTTTTTTCCTCCTCCTGAGTGGGGGAAGAGTACAAGTGTCCCACTGAGCTCCTGTGCCGCACGTGGGGAATGAGGCTGCGCTCAGCCTCTGAGATGGGCTCTGGAGAGCCTAACAAAAGCCTGCTCTGTCCATTGTGCACTGCCCAGGGCTTACCTCCGGTGTGTGCAATATGTCCCAAGACAGGAAAAAAGGAAATTTAAACCACTGTGCTTACACCAGGAAAAAATCCTGGTTGCTGACTTCACTGGGCTGTTTGCCCTCGGAGTTGGCCAGGCACTGGGAAAGCATGGATCCCGACTCACAGGTGTGCTGTGAGAAGCCTGGAAGGAAGGAAAAGCAGACACAGTTGCAGAGGAAAAACTTGAGCTTTACCTTGGCTGCATCTGTCTCCATGTGGAAGAAACCCCCCTGTAGAAAAAAGGGGGTTTATTGTTTGCTACTTCATCAGGAATTCTAACAAGTTTTTAGTAAAAAAAGAAAGGAGGGGGAAGCCAACTTAGATGAGAGCAGTGAGAGTATCCAAATTGAATTGTTGTAGTTATATCAATGTAATTCTTATCAACAGTATATTTACAAGTGTGTAAGTGGGAAGCTGGTTTCCCTGTGTATGAAGGGCATCACTGCTGCAGATCAGCAGCATCGTCACAATTTTTGACATGGGTAACCATGTCTGGCCAGCCCAGGTCCCCTCTCCTTGTGTCACCCTGACCAAATAGTCTTTTTTGTTTTCCTGTGTCTGTGCACACGGTAGTGGTTATTGAGTCAGGTGCTGCTGCTGTATGCACATGTACCACTGCAGTGAGGAGTTTTCTGAGTGGCAGGAAGGTGGCCCTGACACCAGGGCAGTCAGTCCTGGAACACCCTTTCATCTGAGGTCAGTAATAGGAGGATTATTTTCTGTGCCAGAACTGCCCTGGTTACGTCCAGCATGAATTTGAGAGTTTTATCTAAATTCTTCAAAAGCAAGAAGTGACTTTTGTTTTCTGGGTTCCTCTGTCCCTTGATATCCTAGAGGGACTTCATTTTCACAATGGGCATTTAGTACTGGCCGAAACTCAGGACGAAGTGAAGGTAGTTACTCGGTTTCTTCAGAAACTTTTGGCTGTGTTGTTCCTGGATTTTCTCTGAGTGTTTTTTGCTTTTAATGTGTAAGGACTTACTGAGCATCTTAAATAACTTACAAGTGAACCATGCTGTGGACTGCTTTTCTCCTCCTGCTCACTAATGGCATGGTGTGCATCGAGAGACGGATAATGAGTCTGCCCAGCGCCGGATGTTTGCCATGTTCCTTTCTCTTGGTTGCAGAGGAAAATGCTCTGCTTCTTTCTGCTGAGCTCAAAGAAGTAGTCTGCTGAATATGTGCCAGTAATGTTTGGAGAGGCTCCCGAGGGAATAAAGTATGTGGTTTCTCCCATCTCCTGAAGTCTTCTTGAGTCTTCCTGGTATTTGAGGGTTAATCCAGGGTGTTCGAGAGTTGTAGAACAGACTACTTTTAGCCTTAAAAATTTTAACCTTTAACATAACAGGAGATCAGATGAGATAATATAGTCCTTCTTGACTTGAAAATTTACCTCCAAGGCCGGGGGGGGGGGAGCATGGGGAGGATTAAGTTTCAAACTCCTTTTAGGCTTTCCTTTAATGAAGCTTGTTCATATAGTGCTAGGGTAACCTGAGGGTGGGTTGGTGGAGAAATCCCCTGCAGGATTTCCCGGCTTCATTTGAAGTCCAGCTGGTTTGTGCTGGCATCTGGTAGAGGAACGCTTTTCCAGTTACTTATTCCTGCCAGCTCTAAATGAAGTGGATGATACGCCGAGACAGACTTGCCAAAATTTCTGTACTGATTATAGCTCTGTACCCTTCATGGAGAGTTGCCCTTTCCCTGTGTGTTTATTTGAAGCAGTAGAGAGGACCCGAGCAAGCCTAGCTCCCGGTGCCTCTGTGTGCAGGTCTGTATACAGACTGCTGGAGTGAGGTGTTTCAGGGAAGCGGTTGATGGCTTGGGGCTGGGGATTTCTTTAGAGCTTGTTGGTGTGTGCGCTGGGGTCAAAGACTTTTTGTCTTTTCCCCTGCCCCCAGCCTTGGTGAAGGGCCAGCAAGTAATTGCCTTGAGGACAGCCCTTGCCTCCCAGTTATTTATTCACATGCTGGTGCCTCCCTGTCAAGTTTGCAGCCTGGTCTAAAAACAGCTGCGTAAATGGTTTTGGTGGAGTCATTAAAATCTGCTACACAAGAATGAGGCGGAAGAGGGAGGAATGTTTTATTTTTGGCTGGGGGTTGTTTAATTTTTACTGGAAGAATAGTCCTTTTCAAGGCAACCTTAAGCAGCATGGCTTGAGCATTGTTTCCAGCATTGCTCCTATAGCAACAGGAGAGAGACAGCTCCTATGAACTTGGACTTACAGCTCTGGGAAATGAAATGTCATTTAATTTGCCCTTGACTGTGCTTGATATTTGATCTGACTCTAGTAAAGTGTTTTTAGCTCTGGAGAGGAATATAACTCCTCAGAGCGTTCAATGATCACTCCAAAACACCCTCAGAGCCACGGATGCTGGGGATATATAAGGATGGATGGTCAGAAGAGACTTCTTGGCCATTCCTGGCACTGCTGTTAGCGAAGTGGGTAATTCCAGGTGTGAGAGTGTTCCCACATGGGGTGGCTGTCCTGGATAGGAAGAGAGGCTCCTGGAAATGTCACCGGTATCTCTCTAGCTGCCATGCTGAGGTGAGAGCTGCCATCACCCCATTCTGCGGCTGCACGATCCCTTTTCTGTCGCTGCGCTGGGGCACTGCAGAGTGCGTTGCCCCATTTCTAGGACCGCAGGTACCAGCTCCATTGCTAACACGCTGAGAGGTTTTCTCTGGCATGGCTGGCACCAGTCCTGAGCTAATCAGCAGCATGGCTGAAGCAATAAGACCATTAATCTTAGTTTCCACTGTCAAATCCCTTCTCAGCTGCTTTTAAAATATGATCCTTGTGGAGTTGAAACGGAGGCAGGCTGCCTGGGAGAGATCTGTGGGCTGACTCCAGAGGCTTTTGCTTTGCTTGTTCATGCTGCAGAAAGTGCGAACAGGAACAGCCTACTCAAAGCGAAACAAGTATTGTACAAAAGCTAAAGCTGGTGCCAGCTTTTTGTGCATTTCTTGCTTTGTGCTGTCTGCAGTCAGGTGTCTCAGGCATGGGCAGGGCAGTGCTAACAAGTAGCTTGAAAACTTTACGTTTTACAGCTTTGTGTTCTGCAATGGTCTTCCAGAGGACAGAACAGCTTGGCAGATGGAGGATAGATGTTGAGATGTGAGGAGAGCGAATCCACCCCTTCTGTCTGCTGGGAGAGTCACTTGATCTCTCTGTGCTCCTATTATAACATGCTACCTTTTCTTCTATGTTGGGATGCTTTGAGGAGGCAAAGGGTCTTTCAGGCAGTGAGATTATAGAACACTGTGTCATTGAGAGGCTAGAAATGTACCCTGTGGTGACACACCAGCTGCCTGCCCTCTCTTCCAAAAACTGCTGCACGTATTTTTGACAGTGGGATTTAAAGTCCCACGATTCATTCGTGAGCTCAGTGAGGTGAAGATGATGGCCTGCCATGGGATATGCACCTGATGCTGTGGGTAGGTAGAAAACCTACCAGCTTTTAGCTAGTCACCTTTTTACTGCAGAGATTTGTAGGGAATGAAACTGGAAGTACCTCTGCAATGAGACTGCAGCCAAATTTTGCGTGACTGTGCGCTACCTGCAACACAGCGCGTGCTCTTAGGTTAGTCTTTAACCTGAGCTCAAACTACTGTGTAAAAACCCAGCTATTTGTGGAGAGTGAACAAATGTTCATCATCGCTGCATTATTTGGAGAGTGCTTTGAATTCTTGCACAGAATTGCCCAAATAGGCTTTGTGGGGGCTGGGAGGATTTTTATCCTCTCAGGATTTTTAGTGCTTGTTGGCTTGGTCCTAGCACTGACACGGCTACAGGGCAGGGAGGTTTTGTGAGCACTCCCTGAAAACAGAGGACCCAGTGGCTTCGCTTCTGAGAGGTGAGCTGAAAATGAATGTAATGAATAGGAAGGGATCAAGCGGAAAGCTGATTCTGCACAAACTGTTTTGTTTAGAAATGTGGTTTAATGCTACTGGTAAGTTCTCCAGTGCAGACAAAGCCCTGCTTTAAAAAAAAGAAAACAAAACCCAAACAAAAAATCCCACAAACCCCACAATGCCCATGAACAGAGTTGGGAAAATAGAATTTAAAATACCAGTAGCAGGCTGCAGTGAAGAGTTTGTCTTGTCTGTTGACTAACCCTGACCTATCTGAACTATTGTTCCTCGTCATGGCAAACCCGTATTGCTATGAGCTCTCTGCAAACACACGCCAGGCACTGATTTCTGGTGCTTCGAGTGAGAGAAAAGAGACGGTTATTGTTCCTCTCCTCAGTTCAATGACTAGTGAAGTGGTTCCTGTGTATAAATAGCGTAAAGCGCTTCGGGATCCTTCAGGATAAAGGAGGCCTTATGAGATACAAGAGGATGTTGTTTGACGCAGGAGTTCCCGTTGGTCGCGCAGTGCATGCTGGTCTCTGGCCTGCCTTCCAGCTCCCGATGGGGACTGGGTGCTTGGAGGGACCGTTTGCTTCCCTGGTTATCCACTTATGGGAGCAGCAGACGGGGGCTTTCTGCTCTCAGGATGTGGCTGGCTGCATATGTTTTGTTAGGACCAGAAAGCCTTATGAAGGGTTTTTTGTTTGCTTTGTAGTGGAACAGTGCTAGAGTGCAGACACGCAGTCCCAGACATGCTCGATCACTCTATCTTTCTCTCTCACTCTTTCTGAATGGTGAAATTGGTTTTACACTAAGGTCCCAAAGCCAGCCATCACCTCACCCAGGGTTGACTAATCCCTTCATAAAACACTTAATTTGCAGGTATGTGTGTGGTGCCGAACGTGTAAATCCTTGCTGAGTTTGAAATTTATGCTCGTTGTTATTTATGCTTCAGTAAGTCCCTCCCCTGGGGAGTAAACAGTCTCGAAAAAATGAGCAGAAGGGCTAAGTGCTCTTCTTCTGAGAGACAGCTCTTGTCTCGAAGAACAGGCGTCTCCTCAGGTGTATTACGCACACAATTCCTCGCTGAATACCTGACGTTCATCAAAATTATCAGGAGTCAAGTGTCTGCATCTCTCCTGAGGGGTCTGTTCAAAATGCAGCAGCTCGAGCCAAGGTAGAAGAAAGGAGGGATTTGGCAAGCGTCCCAAGGGGTGACAGCAGGACTGTAATGCGCATGTAGAGATGATGCCTAGACCCAGAAGGTGTTGAGGTGAGATCCTCCCAAGCTCCCAGGATGGGATCTTGCTTATCCTCTCTAAATTCTTCAGAAAGGTGCTCTCTCAGTCAAGAGGTAGGGCCAAGCAGGGTCTGCCAAAGATGGCCAAGAGATCTTACTTCTTGTTGACTGTAGGTGGCTTTTGAAGTTGTCTCCACCTCTTCTGCAACCACTGTGCATGTTCCTGGTAGGAGCGGGTGATGCGGCTGGAAAACATTGCATTGTATTCCTCACTTCTCAGCAGCCCCTGAAAGGCTCAGGGTGAGATCCTTTTGTGCTGGGTACTGTACAGTCAAGGAAGATGACTCCATGCCCTCAGGAGCACGTAATCAGTTTAGACAACAGGCAGAAGGAGATGAAGGCAGTTTCCCAGCTATGGTCTGGGGAATCTCATTCAGCAGTGCCAAATGAATTCAGCTTCCACATGAAGGGTCAGGGAGGAGGGTTTTGGACCAAAATCTGTTCTGTTTGCCTGCCCCATGCACAAGTATAAATGACAATTCCTGAGAAGGAGCTGCTTTGCCTCACTGGATGTCTGGCTCATGTTTTGCCTTCACCCCAACCCTAGAGGCACAAGTACTTTGACTTTCCAGCATGTTCCAACATGCTGAGATGGAAAGCAAAGCGTTCAGCTTTGCATCCTGGGTTGGCTTCTCTTCTGTAAGGGCAGGAGTGTGGGAGCAGTATGAAGCAGATGGATAATTGGTAGGGCACAAGGACTGCTCAAGGAGAGTTTGGGCCCAGCCTCAGGACTGAGGATGCTGCAGAGCTATTGCTTGCTTTGCAGGTGACCATGCTGCCTGTGCGTTCCCTCTTCTCCCCAGTTCCTCAGAAAGCTCCCTTGTCTGATCTTTATTTAATGATTCCAGGACTTCGTTTGGCCTGCTTCTCAATGACTCAAGTGCTGGGATTTCCACTGTTTCTTTCCAGAGGTGTTTTTGTGGTCTAGAGGCTACATAGCAATGTGAATCAACAAGTTTCTAGCTCTTACCAGAGCATTCCTTTTCATAGGCAATGGAAGCAGGGGTAATCCAAGCTGATTATAAATGAAAGTGTGTCGCCCATACTATGCTAGGTAAAGGCCTGCAGGAACCTCCCCTTGAAGATGGTAATAGGAAGTTAAAATGGTTATGAATTCTGTTAAATTTGATCCTCTAATAAAAAGTAACTTTTTTCTCTTCCCGGGTGGTTTGCAAACACCCCATTATCCCACCCAGGCAAGTCAGGAAGTATTACTGCTTCCATATCCTGGTACAGGCAATAGATAAGAGTTTAAGCCTTAGGCTGTGAAGTAAGTTAGTGTCAGATCAAAGGATCATTAATTCAGTATCCAAAGAGACAGGTTAGGGAGGAAGAATTGCTATTCTCTTCCCCCCTCCATCCTGCTGCCTGCAATGCCAATGGAAACAGATTGCAGGGACAATTTAACCTGCCTGTTGTGGGATGAGGGCGAGATGGCTGAGGATGTGGCAGTACAAATTATTGCAAAAAGTTTGGGACCCTCTATCGTAGAAAAGCAAGGGACAGAGGGGATGCTAGAAGCCATTTTCCAGTACAGCAGCCTTATGCAGCCTAGCTGCCTCCACAGAAATGACAAGCCATGGGATGACATGCCAAGGTTAGAAGGATGGGGTGCTAGCAACGTCCCTCACCCTGTTGCTCTGCGATGTGCTGGATACACTGGAGCACACTTGAAGTCTTACAGAGAGGAGCCAGGAGCTCCTGAGGTAATAGAAGCCAGCAAGGAAACACCGGTGAAATACCTCAGAGGAATTAAGGTGTGTTCCTCTAAAAAGGTGACACAGCCAACAGCCCAGCTGAAGTGCCTCTACACCAATGCATGGGCAACAAACAGGAGGAGCTGGAAGCCGCTGTGCTGCTAGAAAGCCACAACCTGCTTGCCATTACTGAAACTTGGTGGGACGAATCCCATGACTGGAGTGCTGCTATCGATGACTACAAGCTGTTCAGAAGGGACAGGTGAGGAAGGAAGGGCGAAGGGGTTGCCTTCTATGTCAAGAAATGGAGAGATTGTGAAGAGCTGTCTCTGAAGAACAGCCACGAGCTGATTGAAAACTTATGGGTAAGAATTAGAAAGCAAGGCAACAAAGGGAACCTTATGGTTGGTGTCTACTACAGGCCACCTGATCAATGAGAGCCTATTGACGAAGCCTTCTTACTCCAGCTACAGGATGCATCGCACTTGCAGGCTCTCATTGTGCTGGGGGACTTCAGCCACCTGGAATGGTGGCTGCTGGAAAAGTAGCACGGTGAGCTGTAGGCAATCCAGGAGACTCCTGGAGTGTATTGAGGATAACTTCTTAAACCAGGTAATAGACAGCCCTACCCGAGGGGATGCGATAGTGGACCTCTTGCTGACCAACGCAAGTGAGCTAATCAGCGACGTCAAGGTGGGAGGCAGCCTGGGCTGCAGTAATGGTGCACTGGTGGAGTTCGCAGTCCTGAGGAGTATGGGTCAGGTGAAGAGTAAAGTCAGGACCCTGAACTTTAGGAAAGCAAAATTCCAGCTGTTCAAGGAGTTAGGCAATAGGACGCCCTGGGAAACTGTCCTCAGGGACAGTGGAGCAGAACAGAGCTGGCAGGTCTTTAAGAATGCTTTCCATAGAGCACAGGAGCTCTTGATCCCCACGTGTAAGAAGTCAGGAAAAGATGGCAAGAGATCATCATAGATAAGTCAAGACCTGCTGGTCAAACTAAAAGGCAAGAAGGAAATGCACAGGCAGTGGAAGCAGGGACAGGTATCCTGGGAAGAGTACAGGGACATTGCCTGGTTGTGTAGGGATGGGGTCAGGAAGGCCAAGTTGCAGCTGGAGCTGAACTTGGCAAGGGACACAAAGAATAATAAGAAGGGCTTCTATAGGTATGTGAGCCAGAAAAGGAAGGTCAAAGAGAGCATACGCGCCCTGATGAATGTGACTGGCAAACTGGTAACAAACAGACGAGGAGAAGGCTGAGGTACTCAACAACTTTTTTGCCTCAGTCTTCACTGGTAATCTCTCTTCCCACACCTCTCGAGTGGATGGACCTCAAGGCAGGGACTGGGGGAGCAAAGTCCCTCCCACTGTAAGAGAAGATCAGGTTTGAGACCACCTGAGGAACTTGAACGTTCATAAGTCTATGGGACCTGACAAGATGTGTCCCAGAGTCCTGAGGGAATTGGCTGATGCAGTTGCCACACCACTCTCCATGATATTTGAAAAGTCATGGCAGTCAGGCGAAGTCCACGGTGACTGGAAAAAGGGAAACATTGCACCCATTTTTAAAAAGGGTAGAAAGGAAGACCCTGGGAACTCCTGACCTGTCAGCCTCACCTCTGTGCCTGGGAAGATCATGGAACAGATCCTCCTAGAAGCTGTGTTAAGGCATATGGAGGACAGGGAGGTGATTTGAGACAGCCAGTGTGACTTCACCAAGGGCAAGTCTTGCCTGACCAACCTAGTGGCCTTTCTGTGATGGAGTGACTACATCAGTGGACAAGGGAAGAGCTACGGATGTCATCTATCTGGACTTCTGTAAGGCCTTTGACACAGTCCCCCACAATATCCTCCTCTCTAAATTGGAGAGATACGGATTTGATGGATGGACTATTTGGTGGATAAGGAATTGGCTGGATGGTTGCATCCAGAGAGTAGTGGTCAATGGCTCAATGTCTGGAGGGAGATCAGTGACAAGTGGTGTCCCTCAGGGGTCTGTATTGGGACCAGTACTGTTTAATATCTTCATCAATGACATAGTGGGATCGAGTGCCCCCTCAGCAAATTTGCAGATGACACCAAGCTGAGTGGTGTGGTTGACATGCCTGAGGGATGGGATGCCATTCAGAGGGACCTGGACAAGCTGAAGAAGTGGGCCCATGTGAACCCCATGAAGTTCAACAAGGCCAAGTGGAAGGTCCTGCACCTGGGTTGGGGCAACCCCCAGTATCAATACAGGCTGGGGGATGAAGGGATTGAAGAGCAGCCCTGTGGAGAAGGACTTAGGGGTACTGGTGGATGAAAAACTGGATATGAGCTGGCAATGTGCGCTTGCAGCCCAGGAAGCCAACTGTATCCTAGGCTGCATCAGAAGAAGTGTGGCCAGCAGGTCGAGGGAGGTGATTCTGCCCCTCTACTCCCCGCTGGCGAGACCCCACCTGGAGTACTGCACCCAGCTCTGGAGTCCTTAGTACAGGAAGGACATGGACCTGTTGGAGCAGGTCCAGAGGAGGCCACAGAAATGATCAGAGGGATGGAACACCTCTCCTATGAGGAAAGGCTGAGAGAGTGGGGGTTGTTCAGCCTGGAGAAGAGAAGGCTGCGAGGAGACCTTATTGCAGCCTTTCAATACTTGAATGGGGCTTATGAGAAAGATGGGGAGAGACTTTTTAGTAGGACCTGTAGCGACAGGACAAGGGGTAATGGTTTTAAACTAAAAAAGCGTAGATTCAGACTGGATATAAGGAAGAAATTTTTTACAATGAGGATGGTGAAACACTGGAAGAGGTTACCCAGAGAGGTGGTAGATGCCCCATCCCTGGAAACACTCAAGGTCAGGTTGGATGGGGCAACCTGATCTAGTTGAAGATGTCCCTGCTCATTGCAGGGGGGATGGACTAGATGACCTTTAAAGGTCCCTTCCAACCCAAACCATTCTATGATTCTATGATAAAGGTAGTTAAGGTTGTAGAGAAATAACTTCTGTTGAGTTTGAAGGCACCTTCCTGTGGCTTCTTGCTTATCTGAGGGAGGTACTGTGCATTTACACTGGGAGGTTGAAGCCTTGCTCTAGGAGGGCTGGCAGTGGCAGATGAATTCAGGGGAGCTGTTTTCCAGCAGAGCCTGCTGTCGTGCTTAGGACCTGTGTCTTGATTACGCTTCAGCAGGGATAGAGGCTGAAGAAAATGGTGACTTCCTAGCATGCTTTTTCTCTGCAGGGGGCCTGCTCTGGTTCGTGCTCTATATCCTGGGGCTCGTAAGCCCTGGGAGCAGAAGACGGACCTATGCAATGAGTTCTGGTACTGTCTGTCCACCTCTTTCCTCTTCCCAGGCAGTTCCCATGGGAGGGCTAAGAGCAATGATCACTTCGAGGCACTAATGCCAGCTTGGGCTTCGCACTGCACAGAAGGGTCTTCTTCCTGAGCTTTCTCATGGAGTTACTTTTGGGCCTTTTGCACCAGAATGAACTGTTGTTGACAGAAACGATAGCAACATTTACAGGATGCAGCAGTGAATATAAACCTGTTCTGACAGCTTCCTCCCATCAGAAGGTCTTCCCATTCCCCACTGCCGCAGTTTGGCTCTCCCCCATTATCCAGTGCAACACTTGCAGTTTAATCAAATGCATTCATAAGGTTTATTCTGAAATCATGCGCTCTCTATTAAAAGGATGACTTGATGGAAAGGCATATTACTACATATTGATTCCCAGAATAATCTTTGACATAGTTCATGATTCTCTGCATCTCTTTTCTTTTTCAGCTTTCTGCTTTCCTGAATCCAGCAGAGGACCAGAGCCAGCAAGAAGAAAGGGGGTGGAAGAAAGTACTTGAAGAGGACTGAACATTTGCACTGGTGCTGTGAGCTGCTTTGGTGGTGAAAGGTCAGCATCAAGACTGTTGATCCATGTTGGCTATCAGTTTGGGGTGGATAATAGCGCTCGGTAGTTGTGTAAATCAGAGCACTTCACCTGCCAGCTTTGGAGTTCCTTTCCTGGGAATGCTTTGCTTAATGACTTCTGGCTGCTTTCTGGGCTGTGTGAGATGTGTTGGCAAGTTGATAAGCAGCTGGAGGCCTTTTCTGAGGATGTTCAGCGGGGTAGATAAAGCAGTGGTGGTAATATTTTCATCTTACAGAGAGGGAACTTAGAGAGGTCATGCTTTCAAAGGTTGGAGTTTAGCCTTGCTGGAAAATGCGGTCTTCAGTCAGTTTGCTGAAGAGAATAGGTTATTGGCCCACACCGGCATTGCACATACCAAGGGGAGGACGTCTGCTTTGTTTGCTGAGAACTGCCTCAGGGTCAGGGTTATCTGGCCCAGCTCATATAGACTCCAGCATAGCCAAACCTCGCCCTCCAGGCCAGCAGCGTGCCCCCTGGGTGTGTGAGGTGGCTGTGTGGGCAGGGGGCTGACTATGTTGGACTTGCAGCCCGTTGGGAGCTGCACTTTCATAGCAGCATAGGTGCAGTGGGATTTCCTGCAGCAAGTCTTTCTTGTGCGTGTTGGCAAAGATGTTGGAAGTTACCTAACTTCTGGCATACAAGTTATCTGTGAAATAGACATCACCGGTGCGCTGGATACCAATTTTCTTGCTATCATTCAAAAATCAATAGTTAAAAATAATGATGCTTTTAATGGCCTGGGAGCTATTTCATTTGCTTTGGCATTGTTTCTTCCCTATACGTCAGATGCTGCTTTCGGGCCGGTTGTGCAGAAAAAGCCTGCAGGCCTGGCTTTCTTTGCTGTTTAATTAAGTAGTATTACTGTGCAAGTTGAGGCAAATGTACCAAGCAACGTCTGCGATGACTAAATGAATGTCTAGCCAGCAGGAGTGTGTGTGTGTGCATGCCACGTGCTTTCTGAGCTGGGATGTGGGTGCGTGCCTGTATGTGCCTTTGGGCCTGCAAATAAAAATACAGTGGTCTGATGTGGGATAACCAGAGCAAGTCCTGCCATTGAGATTTTAGGTGGCTCAGCACAACAAAACAGCTGTTTGTGTTCCCAGGTGCTCAGCACCTGGAACTGGAGCCAAACCACACAACTTCTGTTGCGTTCCTGTTGTCCGGTTTGTCCTGAGGGCTCAGTCTCAGTACGGTGAGAGGCCAAGAAAATCAGGCCATGGAATGGTTTCACTTTTGAAGTGACCCTGATACAAAAATTCACGGATGCTTCTCCTCGCAGTCTGAATCTCCCCGAGGGAGAAACGGAGCATTCAGAGAGTCCTTGAAATGAAACTTAACAGCAACGAAGTTACTATTAAGCAGGTATTCTTTATTGCAGCGCTGGGCAGCACTGGGGATTCTCCACCATAAGTGCTCCAACGAATTACTGAACTTTTAGAGAATATATACTATACAATCATACATATTCATAGGATTTCCGAGAATTGCTATGCATAAACATGAGATTTCCAGGAACTTATTAACATATGTAAATATCTGATTCGCATGCGCAGTCATCTCTTGTGGTGGTCTTTGGGGGTCTTCAGATGAAGGCTCGTAGTCTTCCTCACTGTGTTCGCTGATTGACCTTTGCTTCTGCGCAAACTCAGTCCTAGGATCACGTAGATGTTGTCCTTCAAGACTATTGTTGCCATTCTTCTGTTTCTTCCTATCTTCCTGGTTCCGTGCATCTGTTCTCCCAAGGCCGAGTTGTCTGTAAAGAAATTATCCCAGAGCCCCCCTTATCTTATAACTGTTCTTCTAGCTACTCCCTAAATCACATCAGACTGCCCTCAAGTCTAACAAGGTATTCACAACATCCTTAAATCACAACAGGGTGTCTTCTGATCTAATTGAGTGACTAAGGTATTTACAACATCTTTCTTGCTCTTGTGGTTTTTAACCCTTTCAACCCCTGCCTTGCCTAGCAGTCACGCAGTGTGTGTTCTTACCCAGCTGGGAGGTTGTGGCTTGCAGTTAAGACAGGGCAGGATGAGCTCACTCTCTTTTTCTTTTTTTTTCCTTCCTTTTTTGAGGTTTTTGTATAGGTGGGTCATCCTTTCCTTCTTGCTCTTCATGTAGGTGCTTCATTATTACTCTGTTCTCTCATACTTCATTACTAGCATCTCGCAATCTTTGATTTATTTGAGCCAGCATGCCTTGTAAATGGTTGCCAAAATCGCTTTACCAGACAGGCCTCTCATTATAAGTACCGATTTTACTAACCCCAAAAGTTACTGTATACAGTATAGGCTACTATATATAGTATATATACTATATACTATAGGCTACTATATATATACTATATATACTATATATATATATAGACTATATATACTAAGTAGCCTATAGTGCCAAAAGCACTTTTGAGGCTGTGAAATTGTGTTGCTGCAGGGCTTTTGCCAGTACCCCAGTCACCTGGAGCCTGTCATGCCTCACAGCTGGCATTCCTCTGGCAGCAGGGGTTCTCAGTGCAGATCCTTACAACATCACTGGGTTTAGAGAAAGATGAGGTTCCTGCACTGGGGAGGAAGAGCAGAGGCAAGGGACAGACTAAGGGACTTGCCCAAGGCCATGCACAAAATCTGTGTCAGAGTGGAGAACTGGATTCAAGCTGTTCAACTCCCAGTTTCTTGAATTAATCTTCAAAACTGTTACCCCTCCCTTTCATGTGCAGGTTCTGTTGCACTGTTTGTCCTTGTTTTTTCCTCCCATCTTTGTGCATTTTGTTTTAGTTAAGAGCATTATTTCTCCTTGTCCCTTACATTGCAGTGTGTGTGGGCACAGGAGCAACCTGTTGTTGATTTCTGGTGAATTACATAAAAATATGTATGTATTGTATGACTAGATGTCACAGCCTGTATCACATGATTGCTTGCTTAAATTTAACTTGCTGATGAAGCTACTGTCTATTGGACTGGACCAACTGAACTTCATTATGGAAGTGCTTTTGGTCTTCTAACCACTTTTTCAGTTAGCAAAGCACTTCTCATTATGAAGCTCATGTCTAATTAATATGTTTTTATGCATTTGTAAATACAGCCCTGTGGCATAGCTCACCATTTTCTGTCCACTGGAGAGCTCGTTCGTAATTATCAATGTGATTCGGAATAGACCTTTGCCTCAGTGTTCTAAAATAGAATAGAAGCGTGTGTGTTAATTAATGTTGCTTCTTCTTGTCTGGTTTCAAAAGTGATTTGTGTCACTTCTGAGGGTCTGTTATAAAGATGACTGAAGCCAAGAGACCCTGGTCATGTCAGTGAATTCAGGATGAGGTCCCCCATGTTCATCCCGGTGCTGTGGCACAGATTAACACCTCTGTGCTTTTTGGGACCATGAGGCTCAGAGCCCAAAGTCACCCTTAGCCTGCGAGGCAGATTGTGGCTCACCTCTCCACTGCCTGGGCTCTTCGGGGGAGGCATTTCACCAGCATCTCCTGCCCTCACTTGCTTTCCCTGAAGACCAGCGTAGCTCCCTAAAGCCTGGCTCCGTCTTTGCAGGCGACAGGAGGTGGCAGGCCACCCTGTGTGACGCAAGGAGCACAAACACATGACTTCTAAAAAGAGGGTCTGGAGAGAGCTGCCTTTCCCTGAAGAGCTCACTGGGTGAGTCATTAAGCATGCAGAGGCAGCCAGTGCCATCAGCTCTGCTCCTGGCTAGGAAGGATAGATCAAACAGGAGACAGCCCTGATTGCTTTCTGATTCATGGCCTGCCATCCCTGTGTGAATCACTGTGCTTTATAAACCTGCAGCTGTTCCCTGCCAGCTTTCTGGAAACGGACAGATCCTCTCTTCCCAGCAGCGAAGCTGAGCCGCCTGAAAGGCCTGTAGACGGTGCTCGGTGGAGCAGGACCTGCAGTCTCGAGGGGAATTTCAGACTGTCATCTGAGTGCAAGTACAGTCTCAGCTGTGTGTCTGCCCAGTCCTCACCCAGAACAAGATGCAGCTCGGTCTGGGATTTCTGAGCTCTCAGATCAGAAGGAGGGACAAGTTAACATCCCTCACTAGGGCCCAGCATCTGCTATATGGTGATACGTGGAAATACCTGTAGTGGTTTTTTTTTGGCAGGGGACATACTTTGAGGGGAAGGGGGAAAGGTTCCTGAAAGCTTCTGGAGTAAGAGGGGAACTGGTCCAAGGAGCCAGCCCAAGGACAGTAAGCATTGTTACCGTCCCCTGGCTGTCAGTGATATGAACCAGGGTCAGTCTCAGCAAACCTGCTGTGCATTTTTCCTCTACATGTGGCCCTGATGTTAGCACGGGTGGGCCAAAAGCCAAGTGCAGCCCTTAGAGTCTGTTACTGGAGGGCATCTCTCAGGTCTGGGCTGAGGTACCTGTTTTGGGTTGTGCAGGCGTGTGTGGCTGTGGGAGCCTGCTTTGCCGCTGCCATTCCTGTTCTGTGGCTAAATGAAGCCTCTGGGAGCTGTAAATCTGTCATGTTCAACGAACGTTGCGTTGATGGGGCGTCTTCTCATTGAGAATTTACAAGTCTGTTCGGTGCATACGGTACTACTAGCATCTATTCCTCCCCATTGCCCCGGGCCTTTTTGTGCTGCAACATGGTAATTAATCTGAGCATTGCTGGAGGTTCTGATCTCTTCTGAAGATAACTCTGAAGAGTTATTCTCCTTGATATATGCCACCATCTCAGAGCTGCTCCCTTTGCCAGTGAAACAGCCTTCTGCTGCCAACTGTTGTTGCCATATGTTATTCTAGAGAAAAATGTTTCCTTGTGAAATGGTGACGGGGGACAGGCATGGGTGGGACTGCTGGCATGTTCTCACCCTTGCCTTCCCTGTTAGCTTCATTTATTAGTTTCTAAATCACAGGCCTGGCTGGGCTTTTCGAGTGGGCTGGCATGAAGCAAAATGAAACAGTTCCCTGCAAATAAAATACAATTATGCTGCAGAATGGGCAGCTGGTGTTCCCAGCCTTGGTTCATCTGGCTCTAAAGCCAGATGTTAGCAATGTAGCTGCAGAGATAATACTGCCTGACTGACCCAACCTGATAGCCACTTGGTGTGGCTATGCGTACCCATTGCTCACTTTCTTTACTGTCAGGTGTTTTGCAGTGGGCTTGCCAAGGTAGATGAGTGTCTGTACCGCATGGCTGGGTTGCGGCTGCAGTGGGTCCCCAGAGGAAGCTCACGTCACTTGTGGGAAGAAGTTTTGTAATGTAAGCGAGCATGAACTCCATGCCTCTGGAAGAGGGGAGAGGCTGTTTGCCTGCCTGGGAAACGGCTGCCTTAGGAAAACATTTTGCTCTGATATGAGTGCAAGATTTTTGCATCATTCCCCACTGGCTGGTAGGGGAGGAAAGGGTTGATTTTTTAATTGAATGCAGGAGAGGTGGTGTGGATTTGGTTGCACTTCTGCAAACTGCCTCACACAGGTGATGCTGGCAGCGATGCTCTGGGCAGCGCCTTTGTGCTGTCTGCCTGGTCAGGCAGTGGTGACAATATTTTTTTCAAGGGGTTCAGACCTTCTGGCATCAACAGGAGGCAGTGAAGTGACATGGAGCTGCACTTGCTGCAGACCTACTTCTGAGAAACCTGCTCAGGAGTGTAGCATGTCTGTAACGCTGCACGGGGACTGACCCACAATGAACTCACATTCGTTATGTATCTGCAGTGGTGTTTTACACTGTCAGATCATCTGAAGCCAATGGTTATGTTTCTTCCTCTTAGTAGCTGGGACAGCTGCCCTAGGAGACAGCTGGCCAGTGAGAAGGGCCATGAGAAATAAGCAGAGTGAAGAAGAGAATTAATTACTCCAGCACATTGCTGGGGTTCAAAAAGGATAGAGCCTTTGAGTGGATAACAAGTACGTTCCCAGTTACAGTTGTAAAGATTAAAAATACCTCAAACTTAGAGAGGGATCTATTTAAGGCAGTTGTAACTAATGCCAGTGAGGAAAGAATATTCTTTGGAGACAGATTATTCCGTAAATGTCAAAGACATTTGTTCCTGTTGCCATCTTCAGAAGCAGCAGTTAACAGGCTGCAGTCAGGAGCCAGATACTGGGATTTTCTGGATAACAAGTCTGAGATTTCATTTATTTCAGTTCAAATAGGAAGAAGTGAGCATGAACTATACTGAAGTTTCCTCACCATAACATTGATCACAATTCATGGTTTTGGCTTGACCTCTCGCACAACGCTAGGTCTGATCCCTCCACTGCAAGTATTGATCTAAAGGAAAGAGTCTCCAGAAGTGACAGCAGGATGGGGAGAGAGAGAAGGAGGATGAAGGCAGTACAGGAAGGCCACATGCTGGTACCGTCTGCCTCCCTTTCACACTATGCGAGGTCTCGTGCTGTGTAGGTCACCCAAATGGATACAAGAGCTCTTTATCTAAGCAAGCAGTGTCTAGCATCCCTGAAGTCAGTTGAATGGCTTGCTCACTGGCTTACTTCAGCAAAAGGTCGGCAGTGTGAATTCTTGCAGGAGGAGAGTAGTAATGCTGGCCTTTTGGGAGAAAGGGTGCGATGACTGATTGACTCAAGCTTTTCTGATTTTTTTTTTTTTTTTTCCCAGGAACTTGCTGAGCCAGAAAGATGCGTGAGTATACGGAAAAGAAGGAAACATGTGGGACCATCTGTCTCAAGTACCTGCTCTTCATCTTCAACTTCTTTTTCTGGGTAAGAAACTTCAGTCTATTTCAGAGGCACTGAGATGGCACTGCAGTTTTGTTGTCAGGGGCGCAGAAATCTTGGGCTCGATGAAGTCTTTGGCAAAAAGCACTGACATCAGTAGGACACACATTTTGTCCTGTGGGGTGAAATCCCATCCCTTGAGCTTGTCTGCCCAGGCTGCAGAAGTTATGGTTTGACTCTGTAGTCTCTGGCTGTTTCTAGGTCATGTTACCAAGCATAGAAAATAACAGGGAGCCTGAAAACATGCTTCGTTTTTTCACCTGGCTTGCTTTTTCAGGGAGCCTCAGGACTCTACTGTCTGGCCATTCCTCCTCTCAAAGTGGCAGAGGGAGCCCTGGCAGTGGAGTGGGACAGCTAGAGCAAGGATAACAAACACCTTCTTGCAGCTGGGTCCATGCTAGAGCTTCCTAGAGTTGTGCTTTCCACCAGAAAGTTACTGATGCC
The DNA here is from genome assembly GCA_020745775.1 of Theristicus caerulescens. Classification (NCBI taxonomy): domain Eukaryota; kingdom Metazoa; phylum Chordata; class Aves; order Pelecaniformes; family Threskiornithidae; genus Theristicus; species Theristicus caerulescens. Next base: position 20,428,491 of record CM036564.1, on the reverse strand, counting down.
AAAGGATTGTTTTTTCCTTTGCTGCCTGGGACGGAGCATTGGAGTGTCCAGGTCGGACCTTTAAGGAAAACTGTCTGAGCTTCCTAGAAGCTGCATAAAACCCTCCAGAAACACAAGGCTTGCAAAGAGAGAAGGGACTGCTAGGAGTCTGGTTGGCTTCTCCATGTTTATTTCCTGCAAGGGTTAGAGTTTAACCAGCCAGGCTGTTTAGCTCCTTGACTGTTTTCTCCCCAGATGTATAGTCTAGGAAGGAAATATTGGGCATAGTTGTCATTTATTGGTAGTATTGCTCCCTGACAAATAGTGGAAACCTTGCTGATGTAAATCTGTTGTCTTCCCCTCTGGAGCTAGGTAACACCCAATAGATTTTTTCATATTTGCCCAGATAACAGTGTGGCTACATTTGGGAAGGCTCTGGTCCAAGTATGAATTGCGGTGCACAGGTAGATGCTTCAGGTAGCTTGCATCTCAGGCTGCCTGGGGTGCTAAACTGGCCACCTTGAAGCCCAGTGCCTCCCGGTGACCTCTGGGGGTCCTTCCTTTGATGTAGATCATCTTTAGCTCAGCTTACGGAGCTGAGGCACGTCCTGATATCCCAGTCCAGTTGCTCTGGGAGGTGAGGGAATTCATGCATCAGATGCCCTTCATTTGCTTGCTTCTCTCTCTACCCAGCTGGCTGGCGGGGCCGTGATGGCAGTGGGCACCTGGACCCTAGCTGAGAAGAGTGACTACATCAGCCTGCTCTCCTCCAGCACATATTCGGCAACTGCTTACATTCTGGTGGTGGCTGGGGTGGTTGTCATGGTTACTGGCATCCTTGGTTGCTGTGCCACCTTCAAAGAGCGTCGGAATTTGCTAAGAGTGGTAAGTTTTGCTTGGTTGTTTTGTTTGGGGGAGGATTCACCCCATTTTCTCTTGAACTGTGCTGGGAGGAAGGGAAACATCTTGGTTGTGTTCTGCACCAACCTTATTTGTTTGTCCTAGAGCAAATACCAGTAAAGCCTCCATTTCCTCACAGCAGTGCTGTCCTTATCCTAGGGGGCAGGTTCTACTGCAGAGCATTTCCTGTCATCCACCCAAAGAATGTGCTTACCACTGCATGGTTCAAAAGTACAAAGTATAGTCATAATACCTATACTTTGTGTAAGAACATCTATTTGAAACTATTCAAAACAAAATCTTGTGGCTTTCGTCTCTTTCTTCTTCCCTGCCCATCCCATATTCTCTTTTTGGAAAATGGGAAGAGAGAGGAAAATGTGAGAGACCTCTAACAAAACTGGCTTTTAGTGACAGTAGGTTCAAGCCAAATTAACATACTTTTTCACTTGGTTGTCAAAAATCAGAACATTTCCAATGAATATTTTCTTTAGTTGCAAAAAAATTATTTTAGTTTTGCTTCCACAAAAAAAGCCACATTGTTTTGATAATCTGCTGCTTCTTTTATGCCTTTCCCCTTGTTACTTACTGAGCTCCCTGCTCACCCACCTACACTGAAGTTTTTGATGAGCCCTAGGGTTTCTATTCTGTTTCCTCCCTCTCAAATCTCCCTTTCAGTCTGGAGTGTGGCAGCAGTCCCTTTTAGTATCTAGGCTACAGTGGTGAGTGCAGTGACTGAAATAATCAGTGGCTCTTTGCTTTCACAGTTGCAGAAAAGGATACTTCAGCAACTCTTCACCGGGTCCTTCCTTTGCAAATCCTCATTCACCTGACTGTCCCATTTCCCCTCTTTCATTTGGATAGAGGAGCAGAAATAGGAGTCCTGAGCAAGCCTGATACTTGTACCACTGCTTTGAAGGCCTGGTAATCCCTGTGAGAGGCAGAGTAGGGCCAGGAAGGGAGAATAAAACACAGACGAGGACACAGTGAGTGCATTGCTGGTGCTTGTTCATTAGGCTCCTGGTCTATAGCAGTCTGTTTTGGCCTTGCTTCACTTGCTCTCCATGCCAGAGAGATCTCCCTTTGTGTTTTTGCCTCAGCCAGAAGCTACAGATGAAAATCCGGTGGGGTTTTCTTTGTTATTCTGCCACAGAAAACTAATAATTGTCTCTTGGGAACAAAAGGTCACTCTGTCTCCTTACACCACGCGTCCTTTCGGAGTGGCTGGTCGCGACAGGCCTATTGTCTCTTCTTGCTTGTGCTCTGCTTTGGTTGCCGGTGAGTAATCTGCACAAGAGATAGGGCTGTGCTTGCCAGGGCTGGGTGAGCCTGGCTGGGGGCCTTTGCCAGCTCTGAGCTCAGACAGTAATCCTGACAGCTTCACAGTCAGCGCCCTGGGGTCTGTGCCAGCCTGTCCCAATTTCTCTCTGTACCAGAGACCCACGTAAATATGGGAGGGAGCACTGTAAGCAGCACTCTCCACTCTCCCCAGTGCCTCCTTGGTGCTTTTAAAAATCAATTATTGACAACTTTGGGTGCTGTTTGTAAAATGCATATCTAGGTTTTAGTCTGTTTTTCTGTTGAAGACTCAGGCAGCTGTGAATTTTTTTGCTGCTTTTCTACCTATGAGTTTTATGGGCCCTCTTCAAGGCTTTTCATAGTATTTCATTGCCCATCACTCACAGTTGTGCTACTTTTTTTATGTCATTGCTTATTTGCCTTCCTTGTGTCCCTCGTTAGCCAGGTGATGCGCTGAGGCTTGGGCAGCAGATGTGGAGTTTCTCTGGCTCTGTGAGCAGGCATGGCAGTGGATCTGCAGCCTGGCTGGCCGTGATGCTGCAGTCCAGCTCTTTACAAGCACACAAACCACTACTGTATTATACTTCAGTCAAGATGCATGCTTTCGTACACAAAAGTATGCAAGCAGGAGTCTCAGGAAAGGACCCATCAAATAGAAGACCTTGCATGTAAAGGAAGAAGGTGGCTTTCTTCAGGCTTGGCCCATCACTCTGCCACTTCTAGTTAGCTACCTTGGATAGGGAGAAGGGAACACACATCGGTTATGATTTCTGTTCCTGCTGCATTTCAGCCTGGAGCCCTCCCACTGAAGTGAGATTGCTGATTTAGGAGTATAGTTGCTATATATCTCTTCTTCAGGTAGCAGAAAGATCTCTCCAGAGAGTGATTTGGATTGTAGGCGGGTTGAACCATTCTTTGGGTTATTCAGAGAAAACACACTAAAGCTTAGTTCACTTAAACACTTGAAGCTGGATGGAAGAAAGCTGGACCCCGTAGATCTTGAGGAGACACCAGATAGTCCTGACTCTGGCTTGGAGCCAGAGTAAGAGTACATTTTGCCCAGAGCCAACCCAGGTCCAGGCATGTGTCTACTACAGGCCTTTGGGTGATCCCACATTTCTGACTTGTTCTGTAGCCTCTTGGGAAGCGAGTAAGGCATGTTACTGCAGCTCCGTGCCAGAGCTGGCCTACTCCTCCCAGAGCGGACCTCTGTGAGAAAGCCCTGCAACTCCTGATGAAGAGCAAGAAGAGCAGCCCTGTGCTTTCTGTGTGTCCAGAGTGAAAGCTGCTGCTCCCCTATGTCAGCATGGTACTTGGAAGTGGCCCTGAGGGAATGATGAAACTGAGATAAGGATAATGAGGCAGTGTATCAGCAGAGACAGGCTGGATGCTTGGGTGGCAGATGCACTAACCTCCCTTACAAGGTTTTACAAGGGCCTTGTGACTCAAATTTTTTAAGGTCTGCTGGATACATGTTTGTTTCTCTCCACCCTAAGCCAGCACAACAAGCCGAGCTGTGGTGACACAACAGCTGAATGCCTCTGACATGACAACACAGAGCAGGGAAAAATAAATAAAAGAAACTTCCCAGTTCATTGGTTGTTCTCAGCATCCTGCCACCCTCCTGCCCCCTCCTTGGCAGAGAGGTGAGGTCAGAGCAGTTAGGACATAACTAGGTCCCAACAAAAGAAAGCCAGCCTTTGTATCAAGGCATGCCGATCCTTTCTTGTCCCCTTTCAACCTCCTGTGAGTGTTGGGACCAGCCTTTAGCTATCCCGCCCTCCACTGGGTGACTCATTCCCCTGGTATGAATGGGTACCTTGTACAGGCTACTGCAGAGATGGTCAGTGTTCAGCCATGGGGGAGAGTGTGGGGCTGGGGAGTGAAAGCCTGAGATTGTGTGCTCAGATTAAAGCCCGGTCTGCAGATAAAACCCAGCTGTCCATCCTTTGCAGCTGCTGAATCCCAACAGGGGTGAAAGAGGAAGCTTGAGTGTTGGCGTCTGTGTCATTTTACTCCTGCAAAGGGTCTTGGAAATGCCTGTCGAAGAAGGATGCACAGTGGGATTGTAACCCTTGTGCAACAGAAGGCACCCATGCTGTGTAGGTCAGCTTGCTGTGTCCAGGTTTTCACTGTCTTTCTTTGTGCCAGGGAGAGATGGTTTGATGTCCAGTTACATTTGTAGGAAACCATTTGCTTCATCCCTTGGGAACAGCTGTTTCTTAAGGTCAGGGGTAAAACAGAAAATGGGAGATACTTTGTTTGTTCTGTCCTGGGGAGGCCAACTCTTACAGGGACTTAGCATGAGGTCCTTGTTATGACTGGAACTGGTGTCTCTTCAGCTTTATCTACAGAAAGATGAATTTAATAGCAGTCACAGAACAGCGTGGATCTGTAAAGAAACTGTTCATTGCTGACCAGGAGCAAGGCAGGGGCTGTGTGTCAGGACAGGGGTTCTCCCTGAAAGGCTCTCATTGACCCTAAGGAGGAAGTGGCCACATCACCCTCTGTCTTCTGGCCTGCCCCAGTCCTTTTAATCTAGTATACAAGGTTTGGCTTACCTTCCTGTTTGTGTATAGGAACAGCGCTCCCAAACAGTTTTCTGTACTGTCCATTTGATTCTCCTTGTGGTAAGCAGGGCACATCCCTTTCGATTTCACTGCCATTAAGCCCTTTTAAGAAATAGTCATGTTCTCCTCTTAGTCTTCTAAGAGCTCTTCTCACTTTGGTTTTGAGATACTGAGACTTTTTCTCTAGATCCTAGTTCAGCAGAAAATATAGTCACAATCGTGAGTGTGAATCAGTGCTAAAGTCCATCTGCTTCAATAGTGCCCTTCAGCCTGTGGTTGAGCCCCACAGAAGTTACTGGGAACGTAAATCTAGGGTTTATGCTTATGCTTAGCTGGTCTGCTATATCCTTGGTGAAATGGGCCCTTTGTTGCTTTATTTAATCATCGTTACAATATACATTGCTCCTTAGTAACTTGGTGAAGTGCCCTGAACAATATCAAAACAAGCAAAAGTGTCTAATTTTTTTGTATTGATGTCAGAATCAGATGTTTCTATGATATTGAGTGTAGTCATCAGGTTATCCAGTGACCACTTTCTTTTGTCCAGTGATCTTATCTCAGTTGCTTGCGCTTTTCCATTCTCTACATCCCTCTGGCTCTGTGAGTTAAACTCACACTTGCTGCGGCTTGTCTTCAGTTATCCTGTGGTTTGGTTTTTTTTTTAACCTGTGGGATTGTTCCTTTCCTACCCTATTGAGGTCTTAATCCCAGCCCCTGCCTTTGAACACTGCTGCAGAAAAGCATCGATGAAGACAGTCATGCATTTTACCAGCTAATGTAAAGTTGGCTGCCAGTATCTCCGTACATTCTGTTCTAATGTCCTGCTTTTTCCCATTATTTTACAGTACTTCATATTGTTGCTGTGCATCTTTCTCCTGGAGATCATTGCTGGAATCCTGGCCTATATCTACTACCAGCAGGTGAGTGGACATTAGTCCTTAGAGACTCAAACCAGGGAGAAGAAAACAACTGGTTATCATCACATTTCTCCAGCCAGAATTGAGCCTGGAGGCTTGGGACCTAGGGTCTGGTTGTGGTTCACCTTTCCACATGTCTGTACTCACTCCCCTCCTCATAGAGAAGACCTTGGATTATTTACTGTTTGTGACAAAGTGGTGGTGGTTACTGTAAGGGAGGCTGCTCAGCTCCTTCCTGTGGTTCACCTTTGTGTGCTGTTTTTCTGCAGAGCCTTGCAGAATACAATTTTTGAGGCTGTGTAGAGCTAGGAACTCTCCTAACGCCCTTCAAGGCATAGTGCAAGCAACTGAAATCACATTAGTGCCACTTAGTATATTCAGGACATAGGAACAGTTCCTGCTGCATCCAGCAAGCTAGCTGCCGTACTTTTGAACTGGCAAAGATAATGAATGGTCCAGCTGAGAGGTCCTTTCAGGTCAAGAAGTTTTTGAGAGCTTTACTTAATCAGCCCAGCTGAGGGGCTGGAGAACAGCACAGACTCCCAACAGCTGCAGTTCTAGCTTGGCACTTTCTGCAGTTGCAGAGAGCAGAGGTTTAAGTCATCGCTTTGTTTTCAAAGGGAGTTTAACCACCAAGGCACAAACAGCCTGCGAAGTTGCTCTCATGTCTGGAAATTGATTGGAAATGGCAAATTAGGATTGTTGTCAAGTGGCTGTCTGAAAAGCAGCTGCACATCCCATCTTGTTGGCTTCACTGCCAGGATTCCTTGCTGTTCCTTTTTCTCTTGGGCCTTCTGTGCTTTGCCTCGCTAAGATGGGCACTGGCAGTTTGCGAGGAGCCAAAGAGCTGTGCTGGCTCCTGCCAGGAGGGATCAGTGGTATGAGTGTGCGTATTTAACAGGGAAAGATCAATCTTGGCAGGCATGGCAGGAAGCCAGGGTCCATCCATGCAAAGGCAGAAGGTTCATCTATGACAATGGATGAAGAGGAACGGATCTTTAGGTTGAAATAAGGGACAACATAATTCAGAGCTGTACCCTTGAGTGCTTTGATCAGAGACTTGAGGGTGTCTCTGATCAATAGCTGCATTTCCCCTTGCCCTCTGGCTGAGAAATCCCCCTTCTTTCCTGTTCTAGGCTGCTTGCTCTGTTTGGCACTGTTTTTATTTCAGCCCTTGCTTTGGTGTCTAAGGCTTGCAAGTGTGTGTCTAAACTGTTTCTTTTGTTATCTCTATTCCATGCTGCAGTTCTTCCCCGTGAGCCCGCAGGTAACTGCTTTTCTCCCAAGTAATAATTCTGCTAATGGACTCTCCTCTTTATTTGCCTCTGATGCCTTCCAGCTGCTGAACCTTTTCCCTCCTTTTCATTACACTAAGTCCTTTGCACTTCTGTAGAGCTTCCCAGCCCAGGATCTCAAAGCATTTTGCAAATATTAATGAAGCCTCATATCATCTCTGTGAGGTAGGTGTTGTCCCCATTTGACACATGGGGTTGGAAAAAAGTTTTCAAAGGGAGAATACATTTGCACAATTCAGCATAAACAGATGTTTGACCTCTCATTTACTACTTACTATGTGGAATAAAAGGTGTATAGAGAGGCTACCCACCTGTTTCATTCATTGACCCTATCTAAAATGCATGTTGACGTTGTTCATTGGTATAAGAAACTTAGAATTTCACAGGTGTTGGACTAAAGCAGTGCTGCTGTATGAACCAGGATGACAAAAAAAAAGGTGCAGCTCTTTGGCACTTCTTGGCTGTCACCTGGATGGGTGAGAAGAATTCAGCTAGATTAAAAGAGCCTCCACAGGACTAAATGTTTGAAGCCAATCGCCTGAACGTGCCAGTGGTTTATGATGATGTTTTCAGAAATTCTGTACTTGCAAAATCAGACTTCGTCTCTCTGTCACTGTTATCAAGAAAGGCCTTGCAGTACTTTTGCAATCACACACTTAATTCCCTCCTGTGGCATCCTTTTTGATGCCGATACAAGAGCTATTCAGACTATGTGGCTTCAGTCCAGCGTGCCCAGGACTCTGATTTCTTCCTGCTCCTGGACAGAGTGATTTGGGTTTTAGTACTTTGTCACAGGCTTTGGAGGGAGAAGACCGCACGTGGTTTCATAGGCATATTCATATTTAAGCAGGCACAGTTTTGAACTCTCTTTTGATGCAGGCATGTCGTGGCAATCTTACATATTCAAGGTGAGGACCCATATGGTGATGTGTAGTGCAGGCTGAAATCTGGTCCTGAAGCACCTCCTTCCAATTATTAAAATGGAGGCATGATCTGTAATCAAGTGAAAATAAGCCTGTCCAGTCCAGCCTTGGTGGATGATCTTGAAGGAAGCTGTAGCTTCCACTAGGCTCTCTGCTTTCCTCTTGGAGCCAAGGCAATGAAATGTATGCAGGGCTCTGGGTCACTCTGAGGGATGAGTTTGCCTTGTGATTTTATCCCACTTCTCTCTTCCATTCAGCTGAGCATGGAGCTGAAGCAAAATTTGAAGAACACCATGACCCAGAAGTACCGGAAGGAGGGAGAAGAGAGCGTTACCAGCGCAGTAGACAAACTGCAGCAGGAGGTAGATATCTCTAGAGGCAGGGAGAATTAATGCAATTGCAGGGCTTAAAATCAAGCACACAAAAGGCATCGTGGGCTCTTAACATCCGACATACAGATGTTTCTTCTGTATGCTGAGTGTATGTTCTGCTTCTTCTGATTCAAGACAAGGTTGGGTGGGGTGCAGGGCCTGGGCCATGAAACTGGCAGAATTGCATGGTGTGATCTCTGAATTGCATGCCCAGTAGCACTGGGGAAACAACATCTGAATTGCTCCCAGAGTAAACTGGAGCTGCCTAGTCACTCTGAGAGCTGTTTCTACTTCCCACTTCAAAGCTTTGGAGGAATTGCTGACATTTTTCATTAAGCTCCTCAGTACCCTAGAGAGCAAGATGTAATGAAAGAAGAGCCTTCCTGCTGCTGTTGCTAGCTGTGCCTGGCTCAGGGGTGGTTCAGGTTAGGGCTGCCCCAGTTCTGACAGGCTTTCCTACAGAAAGGACCCTCGTGCACAGGCACTTTCAAAGCATGGGGCCTACTATATGCATAGCAGGTGCATTTGCAATAGTAACTGGTAATTAAACTTACCCTGTTATCACCATTAACGCTCTCCAGTCCGGTGGTTAAGAGCTGAGGCCCCTGCAGGTGTGCTCTGGTTACAGTTCATCCCAGCAGTAAGCAAACGTCACAGCTGCTGAAAGATGGATGAAGCTGATATTTAGTGGCCATTTTGGAGACTCTTAACACAAAAGTCACTAATAATGATAGTAGCCTAAAAAAAAAAAAAAGCCCATGAGATAGCTGGAGTCTCTGTGCAAAGGAGGCTGAAGCCCAGGGCATGGTGTGGGAGACTGGAGGGAGAAGGAGGTTACAGTGCTTGCAGGCTCAGCTTTGCTCTGTGTGCATGCAGTTCAAGTGCTGCGGGAGCAACAACTACACAGACTGGGCTGACAGCCTGTGGATCAAATCTTCAGAGGCCAATGGACGGAAAGTCCCAGACAGCTGCTGTAAGACGATAACTGACCTGTGTGGCCGAAGAGACCATCCTTCCAACATCTACAAGGAGGTAAAGAGCAAAAGGGCTTCAGAGCCGCCTGTCACAAAGTATGTAGAGGAGGTGGGCAGGGAGTGAAGGTGTTGGGTTATTGCTGCAAACTGTCAGTAGGCTTCAAAGTCAGTAGGATTCCTTACAAAGCAGAATTAATTTGTCTAGTTGAGTGTTCAGCCATCTAGGCTATTATTTTATATGTAGATACAGAGAAAAATAATAAATTATATTTGTTACTACAGAGTATGCTAGTGATAGGGGGAAGTGGGAAAGGTTGTTGGTTCTGGCAAGAGACTTGGATGTGAGTCCTACATTTGACACAGCTTACTGTTATTGGAATTACTCAGTGAGGTGCAAATGGAGATACTTCTGGTCCTTGATTGAGATAGTGGGACTTGACCTACAGCATGAAGAAACAGCATATGGGGAAGAAAGAGGGCCTCGTAGCAGACAAATTAGGCCAGTTCCAGTGGGCTGCAGTTTGGGCTTAAAAGAAGGCTGGAGTTGAGATAAGAGTGCCTTGTCTCTTTTCTAGAAGAAGCAAATTGAATCCCAGATTAGCCGAGTAACTAACCAGGTAGCCCCTCTGTGTGATGTGGCTGGTTCTTCTGCATTTCTCCTGCCCAGCCAGCAGCTGCCTTGTGTTTGTTCAACAGTTCCTGAGCCAGTAGGTCCAGAGCAATACAAAACATGATGCAGTTTACATCATCTGTGTGGCTTTTCCAGTGATGTTGGGGGAAGAGATTGCTCACAGACACTGCTTTTTATAGTATTGCTTTCAAGGGTCGCAACCATTGGATTAAAGTGAACAAGAGGTTAAAATGAAGCTGATTTTCCATGTCCCTCCTTTCACCCTGCAGAGTGGTTGCATTACCAAGCTGGAAAACTTCATTCAAGAGCATCTGAAAATTATCGGGGCAGTGGGGATCAGCATTGCTTGTGTGCAGGTAAAAGGGCTGAGTGGAGTTTTGGGGGTGCTGGGCAGAAGTTAAAGGAACCCCAGAGCTGAGGAATGGAAAAAAATCAGATGTTTTAGACTCTTCCCTGCCTGGGAAGGAGAAGTTGCCAGGTACTTCAGGAACCTGAGGATTCACTAGCTCCAAAGCAAAAGCATCATCTGCCGGTCTGAAAAATTTGCTTCTGGTGAAGGAGTGCAACCAGCTGGGCAAGGGGGAGAGACTTCTGCTTCAGGGCTGGCCATGGCAGGCAGTTTGGCAGCCTGAGAGAGACCTCTTGTGGGGATGTGCCGTGATTGCCTGCGCAGTTGAGGAGCCAGTCTGGAGCAGATTCCTACCCCGGTTCATTAGCATTATTTCAAGTCATCCAGAATTTCTCCCTTGGCTGTGTCATATTGAAGAACAGCACTGTGGGTCTGCAAATGATTTGGGAGGGTGTGATAAATAAAGGGCTAGGATATGGATGCCCCCCACTCCCGTTTTAGAGGGGAGAGCACAGGATATTCTTTTCTTCCAGATGCAGATGTCTCTGGGAGTTCCTCATCTTCCCCTTTGTTCTGGCAAGTAGCCAAATTACACCCCAGAGAAGCTGCTGGTGATTAATTACGAGGATTAGCACAGATTATGTTTTCTCCTGCTGCTTATTGCAAAGCTGGAGTGCGGTATTCCCAGGCAGGAGCTAGCTGCCACTCCAGTCTGGGTTTGCAAGCTGCTGCCTCCACTGCATCCATTCTGTTTTTTTCATGCATTTCTCTCTTCTCTTTACACCCTGTAGATCTTCGGGATGATTTTCACCTGCTGCTTGTACAAGAGTTTAAAGCCAGAACCATATTAATAGCTGCGGGAACTCTGTCGCTCCCCCTCTGCCACCCCTTAGCGCCTGCCAACCTGACCACTTTCCACCACCACCACAGAAGTGTCTGTAACCTGAGGACTTGGCTCTGTAATTAAATGCCTTTCAAACCACACACCACCTTACCTGCCCCTTTGGGGGAAAGTCACCCTCCTTGTTGTGTACAGGGCAGCCAGGAGTTCAGTGGGTCCTCTTCATTGTCAAGAAACAAAAGAGCTGTGGATCTTCTGCTAGAAGCTTTAGCGAAACAGTCCCTTGATGTAACTACGAAGTAAGATTTATCCAGGGCCATTTCTCTTGAGGCTTTTCCTGAGCCAACATGAAGGTATCAGGATGCTATACAAGAACCATGGTTTGCTCTCTGAGAAGTGGCTCAGCAGCACCAGGCATTGACTGTGAGGACAGATGATGTTTCTGTGCTGAGCTGGAGCCAGAGCTGAGTCTCTCATACATGGAAGATTTCTTTCCCTCCTCCGGAGTGTGCACCAATGTCCTAACACAGCTGTTCTCCACCTGAGAGGATACCTGCCTGGTCGCTTGGGGCAGGAGCTACTCTCCCTGCTGATTGGGAGCATAACTTGGTGCAGTTGAAATCTTGTCATGACTCTGATGTTGCCAAGATGTGGGTGCCTTAGGATTTCTCAGCAATCCTTCCTCCTCTTCCTTGAAGCTTCCCCCAACACAGTGCCATTAGGAGCCACAAGAGGCCTTTTGCTTCCTAGCAATTCTGGAGCAAAGATGATGGACTACTTTCTAATTCTTTTTGGTCTAGTCTGTTTTATTGAGTGGCATCCAGTGTGAGTGAGAAAACTTTGTTTCCTCCTACCTATCCCCTGCTGAGGTTTGGTGAGGAACCGGTCTGTTTGTGGAGCTGGCGTATCTTACTCCCCTTTGGCCTGTTTGGTTAGTGGAAATACCTTCTCACATCTCTTACATGTTGAGAGATGCCCTCAGCTTGATTTTTCTAATTAAAACCTCCAGGCTTGTCTCTGTTGGGCAGGAAATTAATATATACAAATGTTTTATCAGCCTCCAAAGAGCTCATTAATCAGCTGAGGGTTTTCTGGCTTTAATGAGATCTGGAAGCCCACTTTACTGGTTACTGCCAAGAAGGTCAGGAGAGTCAGCTTCAGCCAGTTGCCCCAGTGTACTTGGTAAATTGGTAGTGCTGGGTTAACTGTCTGTTTGCTGCAGAGGAATAGGTTTTAATTAAATATTCTCCCTGCATTGGGATCCTGGATACATACAGGACATAGACATCACCGCTGCCATGGACTTAGTGCCATCATGATGCCAACAGGGTCTTAGCCTGAATTCATAGGATCTTGTGTGCCTCTTGTCTTGTTCTCACAGTCCTGGTATGCCTGTCACACCCATGGAGCAGAAAGGGCTGTGGGGTTTTGGTGTTCCTAAGCAGTGAAGACAAGCCCTTTTATAAACAAATTTATTCCCTCTCCTGGCCTTTTAGTGGTGCCCACTAAGCCCTGTCCCTTGGCAGCAGACAGTTAACATGAGCAAAATCACCAGACCCCTAAGGGGTCTTGCAGAATCATGGGGTTTTTAGTTAACAGAGCAGAAATCTTGGACCGGTGCTAAAGGGTGACAAGTTAAAATTCAGAGCAGGTCAATCTGAAACTCCCCCATCAACATCAGCCCTGTGAAATAATCCTTAACTAATGCAGAAAGAGAGGTGGAGGAACTGATGTGTATCCTTGGTTCCACAGCAGTAGGAAAGAGGGGAAAGAAATCTAAATTATTGTGTAATGATCTAAAGGAGAAATCTCTAAATTATTTCTTGTTTTATAATCAAGTTCCTGACAAGTATTGACTACTAACTAAGAGGAAAATATTGAGCATGTTGCTTGAAGCAATATTTCTAGTTTCTTAAGCATATCTTCATAGCTGCCTTCACCCATTCCCTTCAAATATGTTGTGCAGGGTTGGGAGAGGCCAGGAAGAACGAGATATGAACAGTAAGTTGGCTTGTGTCCATTGAGTTGTTTTATACTTTTTCTCTGTGTAATAATATTCATTGCTTTTTTTTTTTTAACCCAGTTTAAGTTGCTGGCCAATAGAAAAATAAAGCTTAAGATTCTGTACTTACTCTGTGTAGCAAAATTGAAGGGGTACCGTGAGCCGGATGGGTTATATGGATGCCTCAGATCCTGCTGCTGAGGAGCCAGTTCCTCAAGAAGAAGCTGGTCCGAGGGACCAGGCTGAGAAGGAAGCTGGGGAAGAATCTGCTTCACGTCACTGATCTTGCCAGCCTGGTTGTGATCTGCTGCCGCGGGGTGCTGCAGAATGCTCCTCTGTGCAGCACCCCGAGAGCTGAAGTCGCAGAACCGCAGGGTACCAGGTATCGCACATCAGCCGTGGTCTGTGCATGGAGGTGTGCGCACCCAGCACGGCTCCAGGGTCCGTGGTACTCCTAACTGCGCTCACTGGGATACTTCGTGACCTCTCTTAGCCTTGTCACTCGGGCTGCACTTTTTTGTCTCATGCAGAGCGCTGAGGCAGACAGAACAGGGCCTTTGCCATCAGGTAACTTACGTTCAACCTTGCTGGCCCAGCTGCTGCCTGTGATTACCAGTCAGGTCTGCTTAAGAAGACCAGTTGAAGATATGAATTGGCTCAGGGCTCTGCTGTGCTCTCCTGCTTACCCCAAAGATAGTGGAAATCTTTCCCCTTTCCATCTTGACTATAAGGACAGCGGTGGGCTACTGCAGTGGGGATGCCTCTTCCTACCCCTGTGGGATAACAGGGTGTGCGTGGGTGCTACATGGTGGTGTGTGCTGAGTATTTGCTCTACGTGCTGTGGAGTAGCTTGTAGCCACCTTGCATCACAGACATGTCAAAAAGAGGGAACAGATGTGTGCCCTTTTTTATTACCCTTCGGGATTTAAGGTTGAAAATGACACGTTACAAGTTTCAAACACGCCTGTATCCAGCCAGATGGAAACGCTTGCCTGCAGCTAATGGGCATGGCCGCTCGGTGGCTCTCGGAGCTCAGCACAATGCGCTGGCAGTTCAGCTCCTGCAATTCAAGTGAGTCTAATTCAAGCTGCTTGGCTCTGTGGGCAGCAGGGCCATGGTGTCACCAAGCCCCAGGGAAGCGCAGTACAGGTCACGCTGGTGTTCCCTTGCCTGGAAGGGAAGGTCGCTCCTTCCAGCCCTGGCAACGTGCTTGATTTTTCATGCTGCAGCAAGGCGCTGGTCGTACAAGACTGAGGCTGAGGGCTTGACCTGGCCTGCACTGAGCTCAGAGCAGGGACTTCTGCTAAGAAAAGCCATGAATGTGTTGGCATACGGCGAGGAGACAGACCTGGGTGGCTCAGTAGTGGCGAGATGAAGCAGCACCACCGCTACAGTACTGCTGTGGGGAAGGCAGATGCGCTCCTGAGATGCATCGGGTAAGACAGGGATGTGGTCATGTCCATTTATGAAACCTTGTCCCAAGAGCTGTGTGCAGCTCTGGCCACCGGTTTTCAGGAGAGGTGAGTTGAAGGTGGAGCACAGATAAGAAGGGAGGGCTCGTCCTGGAGGGCTGTTTACCGAGGTGGGGCTGTAGGAGCGGGGCAGGCAGGGCTCCTGCCCGCACGCTTGCAGCGGGGGCACAGAAGGTGGCATGGATGGCTCTGTGCTAACAGCATGTCCCAAACAGCCACCGGGCCACCTCGGCTGTTCTGCCATGGCAGAAAGAGAAATGCCCACAACTCCCTTCCTCGTGCTTCATCTCGTTCCCCTCTGTGTCACTAGGGGTGCGGTGTGGCTCCCATCACCCTTTCCCACCCCCAAAGGGAAAATAGCCCCCCTTCTGCAAGAGATTCACGGGGTGGCATCTGTGAAGTCTGTAGCACGGTGTCTTTCAGCATGAAGCAATTGCGTAAAAGCAATTTCTCTTCTGGTTTGAACTGGCTTCTGCAGTGTCTGTGATCAGGGTGCAATTACCATCTCACAGCATCCCCACGGGATCCCCCCCCTGCAGCCTCAGGTCTCTGGGTGCTGCCCCCTCTCTCGAGGTGGGAGTGCGGATTTCTCCCCCTCCGGACCTGGAGATTTGGGCTGTGGTAATTGCCCATTGCAGTAATTAGTTCAGCTGATGGTCTGCTCTCTTGGGGTGCCTGGGTGGTCAGTACAATTTGATGAGGAATAAAAGGGAAAACAGATGGAGCAGTAAATAGTTTCTGCAAGGGTCCGGCTTTGGGGCAGTCACCCTGTTCCTGCAGTTTCAAACAAGACACAAGTATTTCATGCTCCCCTGCAGGGCTGCTTCTAACCCAAAACGAGTTCACAAACATGTCCTTTCTGCTCCTGCCGTTTAATTGGGAGGAATTTTCCCCCCAGGGAGGCCCTGGTGCCCCTTTCTTTCGCCATTTATAAAGCCTCCCTTCGGTGGTGGTTGTAATGTCCTTGTTTTCCTGCTGTGCTGGGGCTGAGCAGGGCTGTGGCGGTGGAGAGAGAAACATAAGGAGCAGGCAGCGATACTCTCCTTCCTGGCGAGATGCGACAAATACACCCTGCTTGGGAAATGGCAAAGGGGAATGCTCTCTCCTTTCCTGCCGTGAAACCTCCCCACATTTCCACGTGTATGCATATGTGTGTGCATGCACCCCTGGGAGAAGATGCCGGGTGCTCTGTGCTGCTCCTTGTCACACAGCACTGAGCAGCGACCAGAGGTGCGTCAAGCAGCATGGGTGCTGAATTGGGGCACAGGTGTGCATGAGCAGAGACCGACAGCTTCTCCTGGCGTGGCTGGTTTTGCTGTGGGAGTCCTTGGGCTGGCTCCCGTGCTATTGAAGAGCAGCTCTTTGGGCTGCTGGCCATGCTGGGCCGCGTCTCCCCAGCGAGCTGCTTCTGCAGGAGGAGCACGTCTGTCTGCTGCTTCTCTGCGCCAAAGTCTGGTCGGGAGAGAGGTGGTGGTTGCGCTAGTGGCACCGCCCGGCTGGCCAGGGAGGCCACGGGGAGCGGGTTCATGTGGTGCCTTCAGAAATGACAAATTCCGTGCTGGGAGGGGGCATGATGCTCTCAAATGAGCTATAATCACATGAACAGCAGGGATGCTGGTGCCCACCAAATTCATTCACTGACTCATTCCAGCACAGCAGATCATCACGCGCACTGGGGTTTTGAAGTCTGCCTACTCCCTGCAAAGGAGACTGCTCCTCCCGCTTTCTTGGCTGCCCGCATTAGCAGAAAGGATGCTGCATGTGCTGAGGCCATCAGGATCAGCAGCTTTCTCTCTTCTGATAACTGCTCCTGCCTGCAGAAAAGGAGCTGCTGAGCATCAGGCATTTCCAGGCTTCATTTTTTTGAGTAGCGAACTGTCTTGCTGGCAAGGGAAGAGCAGTTTCTGCCTACGGAGAGCATAGAGAGAACCCAGTGCCCCAGCAGGGCCTGATCCTGCCAATGGCTGCTGTGTCCTTGCATTGGGGCAGCAAAACCCAGCCCTCCCCCCTTGCAATCCCAGAGGTAGCTTCAATGGCCACAGTGTATGTCTCCGGCAGCTATCGGGGGAGCGTGAGGGTCACGCTGAGCCCCTCGCACCCCTCTGTGGTTACAGGCCAACCCAAACCAGGCACTGACCCTGGGGTGCAGGGTGTGTGGAGCAACACATCACAACTTTGACCATATGTGTGTGTACATATAGCTATAATATCTCCTCCTGCCATGCTGGAGGATTTCCACTGCCTGCAGGAAACTTTTCCAGGTGAGGTTTATGTTTCTTATTTTGCTCAAAAATGCTGGAACGCCTTTACCCCAGAAACCTGCCACCATAGAAACGTGCTCGGTCCTTCCAGAGTCATGGTGCCCCTCTCCCTTCCCGGGGAGGGCCGTCCTCTCCCCGGGTGGGTCAGCCGGCAGCCAGGGATGCTCCCTGCCTGCCAGGAGTCGCAGCCTCAGCCTGCCCTCTTCTAAAGGGCTCCCCAGCCCCGGATTAGCAAGGGACCAAGGCGAATTGTACCACACAGCAAACGGCTTTCTCGTTAATGTAGTAGCGCCCTGTTAACGTTCAGCTGCATGTCTCCTGCCTGCCACTGGCTGTAAATAAATAGTCATCTGCCTAACAGCACCTCGCTGATGGCAGGAGGCAGGCGCCTGCATCGGCGCACAGCCATCGGCGGCGGGGGAACGCAGGGCAGTACCAAAAAGCTTAAGCCCCTTGCTTTGTTTTACAGGAGAAACTGAGGCACGTGATTCATCTACGCTCATACGGCAAGGACCTGATGGATGCTGGGAGACCCACGGCGTGGGGGTGTCTGGGCAGAGAGCTGCCTGCACCACTCAGTAGCGTGCTGTACCCATAGCACATATTTTAAGTATTGACAAAGCCTCCTCTTGCCTGGGAGAGCTGCCTGTTTAATCGCCTTTTAACCCTCCCAAGCAGTCTTTACTGACTAGTTGATTTCCCAGGTTGTTTTACACGCTTTGATTTCTTGCTGCCCATTCTGGGATGCTGCATTAAGCAATGATGGCCTGAGATGTGAGGCACCAGGCTCAGGTTTTGGGACTGGGACTTCAGCCGCTTTCTCCACTCCCGGAGGATGTCAGCTCAGTTCCCCCTGGACCAAAATAACAGCTAATATCACTACAGAATGACATCTGAAGCACGTCCCACCATGCCCAGCTCTTATGGCTCCTCTCTCGCATGTTATTCCTCTGTTATATGCTGAGCATTGTCAGGTACTATTTTATATTTATCTAAATTAAATCTTGTCCCATTTAAACATGCCTGACTCTCTAAGGTATCCCAGGCTAATTCACATTTTGTCCTTCCTTGCGTTTTCTATCCCTCCTTCTCCATCGATCCACAAACGTGATCAATGTTATTATTTATTTCCTTTTCCTCCTTTCTCCGTCTCCCACTGCTGTCTTCCAGAACTTTCATTTAAGTTTTTAATAGCAGTCAGTTGAAGGCTGACCTGCTCTTTCCTTTGCTGACTACCTCGTGCTCCACAGATGGGCTCATGAATGATTCAGTTGGTTGGGCTCTAGCTGGCAGCTGTGGCAGAATTACTCAAAAGAAACATTTCTGAGGTTTGTCCACACTTCCAAGTTGGACAACCCTGAACCCCAGAGCAGGGAGCGGAGCCCTAAATCATAGGACAGCAAAGGCGGCTGCATATGTATTAAATATGTTTTTCAACCAAAAAAAACCCCAACCAAACCCCAAATATTATTCAAATGTATTTTACAGTTCACTTACCATAGTTAATCCCACTGAATGGGGCTATTAAAATCATAGTCCCAACAAATGTGGGCTCTTGGTGCCCTTTTCACCAAAAAAGCAATGCTACCTTCTGGAAGTGAACTGAATTTAAACGAACGTGGGCAAGAATAAGCAGCATTTCACAAGCAGAGCAGTGGGTCACCGGGGGTGCTGACTGGGAATACGGGAGCTTGGTGTTGCATCCCCAGTTTGCCTGGAGGTTTGAGGACACCTCTTGAATGGGGGTTTTTGGCAGAGCTCAATGACCCCTTTAGCGAAGTGACCAGATATTCAGATGTTATCGGTGCTGGATGGGAGCGGACGAGCACACAGCACCGCAGAAGTCCATCCTCGCACCCGCCTGAGTGAGAGCTCAGCTCTTCGGCACCTGCGAGCCCGCTGCCAGAGGCTGCTAAGCGCAGCAGACTAATTCCTATCAGTGTTTCTTTCCCCCCTCTAATCATATTTCCTTTTCCTTGTCCCCTTAGGTTGAAAACTTCCTTTTAGTGTCCATACAAGCTGTGCCAAGCTCTGCGCAGCCCTGGTTGCAGCTGCACCACTTAAGTTCTGCCTGTAATCCAAGTAACAAGAAAAATATTGCTCCAAAGGAGTTATGACCCTGCGAAACTGCTGAACTCTGGTGGCACTCCTCTTCTGAAACCAACAATAGGAAACGCAAACTGGTGCCAAACTGCAGCCTCTGGTTTAGCATCAGCAATTTTTTCTAGTTTTGCATAGCTTCAAGTAAACTCGATTCTGCTCTTGCAGGCAGAGGTTTCTGGAATGTGAATATAAATAACTTCTGCTCTCCATGTACGGCTGGAGAGACGCTCTTGTTTCACCGCTTTAGGATTCAGAGTCCTTCCTGGAGACAGGGTCCAAGAATGCTTGTGTCTCCCAGGGGGCCACGTGCTGCCAGCCTGTGGGTTAACCAGAAGCAGGAATGAGGCTGGAGCAGAGAGGGGGCTTGGGGAGAGGAAAGCCGTGCCCACTTCACCTGCTTAGAGCCGGCTCAGGGGAACAGGTTCACTTTTCTGGCCCAGTTTTTAATGCAGCTTTTCCCCAGGAAGGGGTCCTGGAGGGAGGAGGCAGCAAGCCACAGCCCCCTAAGGCGCTTCCACCTGCAGCCCCGCTGACACCACCTCCTGGGCACGGGTCAGAAACAACGAGCTATAATTAAGGCAATTATGCCTTTAATTAGGCATAATTGAGCTAATGGCTTTTTTTCCAGTCTACATCCTCTCTCCTGGATAACCTATGAGCCAAGCTCTGAGCTCCCTTTTAGGGCTTGTAGGAGGCAAATTTTCATCCCTTGTTTCCTCCAGCTCATTAATCCTGTCCCCAGCCCCGCTAGAGGTGGCAGGAGATGCCCCCAGTTGCTCTTAATGAAGCCAGTTGGTGCATGAGGGTTATTTGAAGGCCTGAAGGAGCTCCCAGGTGGCTCTTTGCAGCGCTGGGTCTTCCCCTCTGCACCTCTAGCCCATGAGAGGGGCTCTGGTGCCAGCCAAAACAGACGCGTTGGGGCCGAGCCCAGCACCGCTGCCCTTGGCATGGTGGCTGAGCTGTGGGTGGAGATGTGCTTCGACCAGAGAGCAGTCTAGACCGAGGGCTGGGCACAGGGCTGTGTGCTGAAGGAAAGGCTGTGGGATGGGAGAAATGAAGCTGCATGTTTTGTTTTTGTAGTAGCCCATCCCGCACTGCAGAAGCGCCAGCAGAAAGCCAGCGATGTGTCCCTGATGTGCCACCACCATCAGCCGGCTCACACAGCCGAGGGCAGGAGCAGCCTCCTTCCCGGTGCCCTGCCCTGGCGAGATGCGTGTCTAGCCCTGCCTGGCACATCCCAACCATCGCAGCATCCTTGTCCCTGCCCACGGGGAAAGCAGCAGCTGCTACAGCCCCTTTTGGGGGGGATTTAGGTTTTGGGGGCTGCAACACTGCAAGTGGCCTGAGCTCTTACCCTCTGCAACACAGAGGGTAAGGAGCAGCAGTGGGATGACCGCACCACTGGCTTTCGCTCCAGCAGCTCTGCAATGAGCTCTGTCCTACACAGGAGCTGCGGGATGAGCCAGGCTGGGGGATGCATCCTGTGTGCTGGGAGCAAGGGTTAAATAAACCCTGCAGTGAACAAAGCAAATGTCACATCCACCCAGCTGTGGCTTGCTCCAGTTTTTATTTCCAAGAGCAAACCCAGCCCCACTGTTATGCAGGTAAGTGCTAATTTGGATGTCTCTGACACCAGAGTGAAGGGAGCAAGAGATGGTCCCAGGGCCAGCGTAAACATTGCTCCTGCTGTGCAAGTGATACAGAAATGAAGGGGGAGGAAACAGGGAGATGCTTTTTGCTTCAGCCATTTCACAGAGCTGTGCCTGTCTCTGTGATGACTTTTTGCAGCTGGCCTCTTATGCAGCCAGGCTGAAATGTCCACTTGAACTTGCTGTTGAGCATTTGCCTACTTACGAGACTCATTCTTCCCACTGCACTCGATGAAGAGAAAATCTCTGATGTCTCCTGGAGAGAGGAGACCTTGTCTCGATCTGTCCTCACACAGTGAGGGATGCTGCCTCAAATAGGTCTGGGGAAAGTGGATTGGAAAAGGGCAGATAGGAAAAGTGGGTTGCAAAGGGGTGGCCATGCTGAAGTGGGGTCTCCTCCCTAAGGGGAGCAGTGCTGCCCCCTCCCTGTGTTTCCCTCCTGTCATTGCTGGGATACCTTGGGGCCAGTTGCTCTGCATCCTGGGCTGCAGCGGCCCAAAATTATGGGCAGGAATAAGCCAGCAGAAATAGGTGGTAGCCAGGTAGCAGGAATGTGAGCAAAGCAAATGGGTCCTGGTAGTGCCCTTCAGTAGAGTTGGGTAGGAAGCTGGGTGGCACGCTCCATATCTCTGACCCCTTCTAAGCCAAAAGACCTCCCCGAGGCCAGGTGTGTAGTTAGGTGCAGACAGACATCTCAGTGTTTTGGGCCAAGCCCCCTGAGATCATCCATGCCTTGCTTTGGAGAGGTCACCCGACCTCCTGAAGCTGGGAAGATGCCTTCTTCCTCACCGCAGGTGCTGGTGTGTTGATTTTATACATGCATACACCCCATAACTCACACCCACTGCCAACTGCACATCTCCACACCAGGTTGTACATCAGCCATTGCTCCCTGCTGCCTCAGCATGTAGTGAGAGATGGGCAATCCTCCCTGGCTGCTGGGGTTCTACCAGCTGGGCCAGCCTGCAGGCTGAGGTCCATGCTGATAGAGGCTGGCAAGCCCAGTTGGCAGGCTTAATTTGGGGCTGCTATTTGCTGCACTGACCAAACTAAGGCTGAGGAATCAACTGCAAGTGAGGTCAACCTTAGATCTGGTGCTCCCAGCTCTGAGCTCTTCGCGGTGGCCCTGAGCTTGGTGGGGATGCTGGCTTCTTCCCACTGGTAAGGTGGCGGTGGCTGCCCTCTCTCGCAAGCCCACTTGCACCAGTTGCAGTGGCAGCTTGCTGGTGGCCCTCTGGGAGTCTCCTGCCTGAGGCTGGGGGGTGAGTGGCAGAGCCAGGATCGGGCACGTGGCATCTGGTCCATCACCCAGTTCATGTGCTGCCCCTGTTTGTTGCTGAGGAGCACCATGGCCACACTCTCCTGCCCTCGCAGGCAGCTCTCAAAAGCATTTCAGCGCTGTCTAGGCATCCGGCCCCAGTCATCTGGTGGGATTAAATCCAGCCTGTATCACATCTGCCTAAAAGTTTCCTGGGGACCTGGGGCTCAGCTGCTCCCTGGAGTAGCATCTTAACGTTGTCTCTGTAACTCAGGCACCAACACGACTTTAATACAACTTTTTAAAGTATGCATTTGTATCTAGTAAGCCCTTGAGTACAGCAGAGTCCCTTTTATATTGAAATTCAGGCTCCTCAATAACATTTTATTATGAGGCTTGCTATTTTTGGAACTGCTGTTACTCTGTTATGAGCAAGGCACCTAACATCCTTCGATATGAAATCATTAAGGCCACAGCAGAGTTCATTACAGGGGCATTTCTCTGGATTAAGAACAAATCAATACCACATACTAATATCACAGCCTGGTACCTGGCTTCGGTTGCAAATAGCACATCCAGAGGCAGATACTCTTCTTTTGGCCTCTTGTGCTCTTCTTCCAATATCTTATTTACTGTTTTCCCCCAAGCTGTTGTGATGGATTTATGAGCAGACAAAATCCAAAGGTTGTTTTTCCTTGAGCTACCTGAATATTGTAGCTTCTTTTAAAATAAAGAAGAAAGAAATAACCAGCTTAAGTTTGTGATATTGTGGTAACCTCACATGCAATATGACTTCCCCGCTTCTGCTGGCAGAGCCCCCTGGAAGCGGACGTGCAGAAGGGAGCAAAGGCCTGAAGCTCTCTCTGGTTACGTTTAGCTGATCACAGTCAGAGGTTAGAATAAGTTTCAGATGTTTTGAGTTGGGAACACATCTGGGGGAGGTGGGTTGGGAGGGAAAAAGGATGAGGATAATTTATGAGAAGCCTCCAATAAAAGGAATTGCTCTGCTGACCAAGTATCCCCTGGAGGAGTCACCTTCTTTTGTGAAAATCTGCCCTGGGTTGAGATAGGGAAGCAGTTGGAGTTTGTTGGTCTCCTGTGCATGCTGCACTGGTGGGGAGTGAGGCTAAACACCACTGTCTTGGTGGGTCTGGGGCAGTATGGCCACAGCCTCCATGAAGGACCTTCACTCAGGCAGTGCATCGTGGGTGGAGACTCCAGCTTTGCTCCAGACAACACGCATCTATGTCCCGGACCTGGCCCAAAGCAGGTTTGCCCATCTGTGGTTTGAGACAAGGGCAGGGTAAAAGGGGTTCAACTGCGCTCAGCATGGGGCTACAGGATGGACGGGGGATGCCAGGCTGTCAAGAACCGCCAGCTGCTCCAACTGTTGCTCAACCATCAAGAGCCATGTCTCGAGATGTCTCCCGCTGTAGCTGAAACAGGAGTTTCTCCATGCTGCTGCTCCCAGCTACTGCAGCACACAATGTTCATTTGGTTCGGTAGCTGACATGAAAGCTGCTGAAGCCAATGGCATTTGTTTCTCTTTATTTATTAGAAGTAATTATTCATCAGTGGAATTTAATTATTACTTTTTTGCTTTTTAAAAATGTTGCTTAATGGAGGAAAGCGGCCATTTGTCTAGGCTGCATTTAATGCTGAGTGGATTCAAAGGGGCTTTTCTTCAAGCTGTTTTGGAATAATAATAAAAAAAAATCAAGTTGGTGAAGTGTGGAGCTGTAGGCCGTCTCTGTAATGATCTGAAGCACTCAAGCCCTTATTAACTTAATGCTTTCATTTACTAGCTTGTTCCTGGAGGAGGACCTCCTAGTCAAACTGCTATTGCTCCTTTAAAAAACTAAAGTTAGTAATTGCTTCAGCTGCACATCTCATTACAAGGAAAGGCCTACAGCTGAGAGCAGCACTCATCTTCTTGTTTTTGTTTTTAAATTTTCCAGGGGCAATTTCAGCAAAACCTCTTGATATACCTCCAGCCCAAGCGTTAGCTATTCCATTGCTGCATATAAATTTATAAACTCAATTATAAAAGTTCTGCATTTCCACTTTCTTTGGAAACAGGAGGCTTGAGGGCTTGGCTGTATTGCAAACCGTTACTGTATTGATGAAGAGCTGGGCAGAGCCTGTCAGCTGGTGGGTAGTGGCTGATCAATGTTGGTAGGAGCACATCCTATTTCATCAGTGCAGCCTTTAACCGTGAGTAGTGGACACTGCCCTGATTACCATTTACCCCGTTGTTCCATTAAGTGGACATTTTCTCCCTTCCCTCTCCTAGCACTGTCTGGGAAGGAGCACACTTTCACACAGGCTGCCAGAGGGAAGACTTAGTTAAAAAGAAAAAAAAAAGGGCGTGGGGGAGCACTTTAAGGTAGCTTTGAGTAAATAGCTGGAGATAATTGGGCTTTAGTTGTGTTCTTGTACCTTCTGGATTGCTGCGGACAGTGATGCTGCTGATCTCTGAATTACTGCACAAGCTCAGGGCAGCAGCTTTCCATCAGCAGTTCCTGCACTGGGCTCTGCTCACAGTCAAAAAGCACTTTTTGAATCTGTTTAAAGATATCCCATTAGGATTTGAGGGCAGTATATGATAGTGGTCCTTGATAAGAGGGAGGCAAGAAGATACCAGGGGTTGGGTGAGATTAGGCTTCTCCTTGTTGCCCATCTCTGACGGTTTCTGAAGAGCGGGATGAGTGCCATCTCAGAGGTACAGGCAGGGAAACTGAGGCACTTCACCAGTGGCTTGCCCAAGGCTTGTGTAATGAGCCTATTTGTTCTTGTCAAGGCCTGTCCCTAAAGATACACCTTAAGGTGAAGCATTTTTCTGTCTTTGAAGGACACGAGCAATGACGTTACATGCAGATGGGCAAAGGGAGTCTCCATTGCTGATGTGATCAGCCTGGAGAAAGCAAAGAGAGGGTGCAATGGGATAGACCCAAAGTACACCAGCGCTGGAGGAAAGATTCCCATTGAGCTTCATGCACTTGGATCGGGTCTCTGGAGAAATGTTGGTAAGGACAGTGTCATTCATGTTACTCTCTGAAGTAATTCAAAGCTTGTGGATACCACTGTGGTGAACCACTAGAAAATGTGGAAAGCAGCAGCTCAAGAAAGGTCAGCAAAAAAAGGTGGCTGCTGAGCACAGCTGTCCTACTGCTGGCACTGATTTATTTCATATATTTTTTTAAAAGCAGTTCATTTCTTGGAATCCTCCAAGTAGACCTGCTTTTAAAAGAAGAAGGTCTAATTCCCAAAGAGCAGGTATTTAGTATGCATTTTTCCTAGCTCCAAATCCAGCCCGTGGGGTGGGGCATGGGTTAATTCAAAATCATCAATGCCTACAGAAAGTCTTGACCACAGCGTTTGCCACTTGCTTTGAAGTTTGCTGTTAAGTGCTGGTTTCTTGCACTCCCCAAAGTATACAGGCTTTTAGCTTTTTGTCTGCTCTTCCCTGCCTTTCTTTGATCACTATTTGTTCAGCTCCTGAAAGCAGGAAATAATGAACCCATTTTATTAAAACACTTGCTTTGTATTTGGGAGGGATAAATGAAGGACTTTCCCGCATGGATTTTCTAGCTTGGCTATCACAAGACACAATGTTCGATATGGGAGCAGATGCATCAGGAAGGAAACTGAGGAAATTCACGTGGTCCTTGGGAGCTCCATGTCTTCACCCCAGCTATGTGTGACCTACAAGCACAAGACAAGGTGTAGGTCACCAAAATGGGTGACTGACAAAGTCTGGAAGATGTGCATTTGTGGAGAAGGAGAAATAAGACTGGGGGTGCGAAACCTAACGGTCTCTGCGTGTCTTGGCTCTACATCCCCTATATATTTCTGTAAGGTAGTGTCAAGGAGAAAGAGATGAGGGTTTAAATGAGACCTACTCCCATGTAAATATTGTGCTGTTTCCAAGCGCTAGCCCAAAGCGAAGCCAGTCGCCTTGCAGCTCCCCCCAGGTGGCTGGAGTTGCTGAAGCCAAAGATAACTTCTTACCCTTTTTTTTTTTTTTTTTTTTATATGGCCTCATGTGCTGGAGGTGCACACAGCTGAGGTCTGCAGCAAGATCTGAAAGCTCTTTGAGTATCTAAGGCTTGGGCACCTCAAACAGCTTTTCTTAGCAGAACTTAACAAAACGAATTAATCCTATACACTCGTGTGGTGTAAGGCACCGCACGCTACCAGGCCATTTTAAGTCACATTGAAGTTAATGAAAAGACTCCCACAGACTTCAGTGGGCAACACATCAAACCGTGCAGCGTGGCAAAGCCGAAGTCTCAGCCACGTGCTTCCTGTCCCTGGGTTTCAAACATCGCTATTGTGCTGTCCCTATTGAACAATTAAAAATGCTTTCTCACTGGCTGGAGGAATTGAATCAAAATTGCTTCTGAAAACAATGCCACAATGTAAATCATGGCACAAATGTGCTGAAGGGGCAATCAAAGCTGCTTTCCTCATCTGGGCAGTCAGAGCCAGGTGGAAACAACATTATTTTGGAGATGTCTCAACTGAGAAGTTCCAGAAGTAAGAAAATCTTGCTAGCTAATTAAGGTCAAATGGATGTACATGGGTCTGTTCAGGGAATGGACTAAGTAGAAGTGCTATTTTCTTACTAGGATCAGTACTGAAGTTAGAAACTGTTTGGAATGAAACTGGTTTTAGAGGCAAATAGGCTATTTGTTTTTGGTGTTTTTTGTTTTGTTTTTAGGGGTTTTTTTTTGGTGGGGGGGAGAAAAATTGATTTTTCCTGTAGAGCTCTTTGCTATTTGCAGGGAAAGAGGTAGCTCGTGTTCTGGATCCTCACAGTTTATTACCAATGAAATGCAGATTTGTAGCCACAGGATAGTTGGGCATCTCTATGGAAATGTACAGTTACAGGGTTTGTGCTTTGGTTGTAATCTGGGTTTTCAGAGTTTTCATTTTTTCCTCATATAGACAAGAGCATACAGAGGAAGTCAGACTTCAGTATCCAATTCCAGGCTGCGTTTGGGGAAGGGTCATGGGAAGAACAAAAACCCAGCACACTCCTCTCAGTAAATCACCCTGGGGCAAGACCCTCACAAGAGGTTGTTTCTCAGAGCAAAACTCCTTTTGAAACATAAGGTTTGAGGCTCGTTACAGATAGGCATGAAAGCACTTCACTTCCTTCCTGCAGATGGACTCAGAATAGTGATTAAGAGGGGTTTTTTTGTTGTTGTTTAAAACTGTCATTTCAAGAAACGTAAAGCTTCCCAAGCACACACGTACCTTGATGCTGATGCTGCAGGTAGGAGCAGGACATTGGACTCCACAAAGAGATTCCTCTGTATTTTCATGACATCAACTCCCATCATGTGCTTCTCTGGCACTGCTTCATTATTTTTATATGATAGCGATGTGTGAAAGTCCTGCCCGAGGCCGCCCTGGCCCCAGGGAGGCTGCAGCCTGGGTGGCGGGGGTTCTGTTACGCTTCTGATGGTTGTGCTTGCTTGCTTTTCCAATACCAGGTTAGTGTGAGCCCTACAACAGTCTTTCAAAACAGACTTGAAAAATTTCCAAAATGCTTTATGTATAAAGTGAATAAACGACTGTAGAGGGGTGGTGGGATTTTGGTTTTTTTTTCAGCAATCTTCCAATAGACAGATTTCTGCATGTAATTAAGGGCTGCATATTCAGTACAAGTTCTCTTTTTTTGCCACTTCTGCCTATCTGTTGATTCTGCTAAGGGCTCCCTGTTATTAAGATTCAGGAAAAACCAAGGCGCTTATTTTTTTTCCTGTGTATATGCATGTGTCTCTTGGCTTTAAAAGTACAGTTGTTGTGAGCATATTTAATGGCTCTTCTCAAAGAGATCTGGCAGGTTAGAAAGCAGATCCAATACGCTTATGTTATTAACAGCTGCAGAAGCAAGCACAGGAGAAATGACGGCGAAAAGGAAATTACTTTCCTAGCTACCAAAGAGCAGGGGTGAAAGTTGGGATTTATAGAAATCCACTGAAAAACTTACTGACTCTTTGTGGAACAGGATTTAAGCTCTGCTAACCTAACCCTCCCAAGGACAAAACTGTTGAGACAACTTTTCGTATGAACACAATAAACCATTTGCTTCGCCATATTAAAGAAATGGCTTTTTTGGTCAATGCTGCGTTTGCAAACTCCCAAGGAAAAGCTGCGACGCAGCCAGGTTGTCGTGTGCTGCATGAGCTAATATTAATGCCTGCTATGACTTAGTCTTGCTCCTCGGGTATTTTGCTGCTCCTTGTGTAACATCTGTCTGACGGAGCGATATCAGACTGTCATCGGCCTCCGCTGCACCCTGCTATCTGTTTGAGAAACAGCGATGAGAGCAACCAAGGTGGTTTTTCTTTTTCCTTTGAATTTTTGAAGGAGGCCTGCTGTGTTTTTGCAAATTGCATCTTAATTGTAAGTATTTAAGAGCCATAGCTTTTCATATCAGACAACTTGGCATCAGCTTTGAAAAGAAACATGTTATTCTAAAGCAGAAAACTAGATTAGAAAATTGCTTTTGCAGATCGAAACAAAGTCCTGTCGGCTTGTCTAATCCAGTTCTTTGGCACTGATGCAGGACAGCTTTCCGCACGCCATAATGCACGGCTGCCTCTGCCAGACGTACCAGCCTGGGCTGCTGCGCTTTCTCAGTACAGCTCACAGAACGAGCGCTTTGATCTTTCTGTGAACAAGCTGGCACGTAGCTCCATGTAACGCTCCACTGTAACATGGAAAAGTGTCCTACAAGAGTTCAGTTTGGAAAGGTCATCCTATATTTCATAGTGTCCTGTTTAAAAAATAGCCTGAAAGAGAAGTGAACTTTTTTTTTAAAAAGTGCATTTAGCTAGCTAACACAGCAGGCATGCAGAACATAAGCTATCCAACCAACTATGAAACAAATGCTAGAATTAATTACTTAATTCTCTTTGCATTAGCATAAAGCATACTGTTTTAAAATGTCTTCAGTGAAGAACTGCTGAATATGGGAAACATCTACTATTGCCTTGTACTAAATTGAAAAGCAAGTTCAAGTGTAAAGATTGGTGGGGTGATAGCCAAAGGCAAGCTGTCCTGCAACTTATTTTGTGAGACAATCTAGTTTTAAGGTTTGTGTGTACAAGTTTGACCCAGTAAGCACATTAAATAACTACCATCTCTGGAAACCCAGATTTTGTTCAAACCAACTTCTTTGTAGTTCTTAAACTACAGAAAAGAATCCGTAGATACTTCTTATCCAGCAGCTGATATGCGAGTGCCAAAAGTTTAACTGTACCGAGGAATAACAGACTGCAAGCTAAGAGATTATCACCCGTTCCAGCCCGTTTTCTACAAGGCTGCTGTAACAATGATTTGTTCTACGTTTGCATACGGGCTAACGCTGCATTTGAACAGAATCCTGAGCGTGCACAGATGTAGGAATCGACCTCCTTCATTTTCAGGTAAGGTGGGTGTGTCTGCACACACCACCCGGAATGAGGTATTTTCTGGATGTCAGAGAAGAGCGTGAAACGTGGTCTAGCTTTCAAGCTGACAGCGCAACAGGAAGGTGAGACCTTTTGGCAGGGTCAGTGCCTGTCCCTCAGCAATAGAGCTAGCAGAGTGTGCTGTGCTTTCCACCGCAGTTAAAGTCAACTTGCGGTCTCTACTCCAGTTCTTACAAAACACTGGGGCTGCTGTATTATAAAAAACAGTGAATCAGATGGTGCAGTGCCCTTCATTTAGGTAAAACATGTACGAGTGTTCCCACGGAAAGCATCGGATGTGAGAATTTACGCATGCTGGTGTGAACAGGATCGAAGTCTTGATCTTGCCAAGCACCTGCACCGCTCTGTAGCTGGTACACATGCAAGCTTTCCACTTGTTAGTCATTTCATTGGCTTCACGTTGTGCTGCGCATGTGGTGTGGTACTGCCTGGCCAAATGGAGAGTGCTCTGTGCTCTCCTGGTGGAACAAACACTGAGGCGCAGGGCTCGTGAAGGTTACCTCAAAGTAACCAGCACAAGCAAATGGCAAGATCCAAGCACACACTTAACTCTATCCAGAAACTGTAGGAAGGCTACAGGGAAAGACCTCCTTTATTTCAACATTTTTATGAAATATAATATTTTTTCCTACAGGAACAAGCATTTATTTTTGCTAACAGAAGCATCTAAAAGTTCACAAAACAACTCCAAACACAGATTTATAAAGAAGCATCCAAACTTTTAATTTAATCTCCAAATCTTGGTTAAGTGGACTTCATCTTTCCTTCGTTTCCTTGAAAGAGGTCAGTGGCTCGGGGCAGTATTTTCTCCAGAAGGTAAAAATCTCTCAATGGTTGCACTAGAGGTGGCTTTCATCCTTTACTGCCTGAAGTCCAGTTTCAAGTTCAGAATCAGAGATATGTTCCACATGGCTTGCAGCATGGTACTTTTTTCATCTCATTTCTCCAGGGGTGCATAATTCAAAAGCTTCTCAATCAGATCCACATGGGCTAGGAGCATTCTGCGGCAGCAGTATCTCTTCAAACCAAGGGCATCCAGGGCATCTCTATTAATGAACAAGAACAACAATAAAAAAAAAAAAGGATGAAGTGAGTCAGAACCACTTGTAAGTGTTCCTAAGCAACATACTGATTACTTTGAGCTTAGTCATAGAGGAAAACTTGTTTGCAGTTCAAACTAAGAAATAGAAATTTAGCATGTGCTGTTAATGTTCTTTTCCATTTACTGCTGTTGACAGGGTGTTTGCTTGTTCTCTGGCCTGCAGGAGCACACGATCTGTTGAAGATGGCGTCTAGCTGACACAACTACCGACCTTTCAGAGGCAAGTCTGCTGAACTCCCATAGGAACAGAACTGTAACAGATTAACTCTTACGAATTTCCTCTTCTGAACCACCTCACTCGTGAGGGCATATTTGGTCATGAAACAGGAAGGTTAAGTGAGATGCAAGTATTTTGGTTTTGGAAATAAAATTTTAGTCTTTGCAGCTGGAAAGAGACTTGAAATATGGTAGATTTCTAACCTCAATTATTTAGTTACAGTAACTCAGTCTGACTTTTACAAACACCAATCTGTAGAAAAGAGAGGACCTGATCTGGTTAAAAATCTGATCAATCAAGAGGTGTGAATGTGGTAACAGGAACACAGTTCTGAGACATGGGAAGTAATTTCCACTCCTCTTAAAATCCTGGCCAGTCCATAATTACCTGTGCTGGCTACAGCTCCTCTTAGCTGTATGGTAGAAGGTGGCATGAAGGCACTGGACAGTCTCCTGACACAGGAATAAGGAATAGCATCTCTAAGCATTGCTATCCATGCTATTGTTAGTATGGATATAACACAACGTTTCTGTAAACTGAGGATGATACTTGCCTACTTCACAAGATAAATTTGTGATCTAAGCCATGTTAGAAGTGTGAAAGATATATAGAAACTAAAATAACTCAAAATGCAAACTACCCCACATATGGATGGGACGCTAATTCTGAGGAAGGCTAAAATCCTTTCCAGTTCCCATACAAGAAGGCATTCAGTTATACAACCTGTTCCCCACAAATATACAAATAAGGATGTGCAGACTGCTCAACAAGAAATTTGTGTTTTACAGTCCTTCCACTTATTCCTTCTGATTGACTGCTCGAGATTCTTATGGTTGGGTAGAGAATGTATGAGTCATCCTAGCCTGACCCACTGCATGTGTCTTCAGTGCCTATTGCTATCAGACCTCTTAAAGATAAGTGACACTATCCAAGCTCTTTAGCACCAACCTATTAACCATAAAGCCAGTCTGATACTCCTTCAGAATTTGACATTCATGAAATATGACTGATCTCGGGTCTTTAGATCTATATGATGCAGTGCAACAATCCAGCATTTGTTTACAACAAATATAATTTCCCGAAACCTGTAATTCTCCTGTAGGAAGAAGCTGATTGATAGATACTTTTCTGAAGTACAAACGACTGAAAGGAAGCCTCTGCGTAAGCTGGACCATGGTAAAAGGTTGTTTGGCTTCAAGCAGTACAGTCTAACTGCATGGAGTCAAACTCCAGCAGCTTCTCTGATGACATCAATTAGTTCTTGTACCTATCAACAGTTCTTCAAGGGCTTAAATAACAGGGCTATTCATTTTAGGACTAGCACTTGCAAAAGTTATTTAAGAGAAGTATGTGAACAGTGTATTTTTTAAAAAAGAATGTTTATAAACAATATCATGTTACCTAAACTTTCTAAAACACTTGAGAACAAAAGCATCTGATGTCTGTTGATATGTAAGTTTTAAGAGCTATCTGAAAAGTTCTGAACTGAATGCAGTTATCAGAGATGCAAAATACTAGCATTAATCACAACTTTAGAAGTCACACTATACATTTCAGCTAAAACAACTTCAGTTGTATTTCCCTTTTCCTCTAGCTTCCAAGAACTTGTGGAAAAAGAGCAATTTTAAGGGACAAACAGAAAGGCGTTGGCCTTTTTTAACCACAAATTGTTTAGACAAGTTTATTTCTTCCATTTTGTCCAGCCATTTCTTAAGCCACTATTAACAGTGATTCTGACACTGCACTGTAACATTTTAACTGTTCGATATCTGTAAACTCTGCTTCTGATCTTACAATACCATAACTGCATCAGTTTGAACAGGCATCCCAGAATCACACCAGTGACCACAGCAATTGTCTTCAAGTGAGCATTTACCAATAACAACGTACATCTTCCTGTCCCATACAAAAGCAGAGGAATAATGGAGACAGGAAAAATATTAAAATGTAATACTTGGAAAATAAGTCAGAAGTGCTACCAGAATAGCTCTGGTAAATTTCAGTATTAGTGAGAAACGATTAGCAACCTGTACTATTTTAATGCTTTTAACTCCAGAAATGAAAGGAAAAATAATTTTTCTTTTGGTAGGAACTTTCCAAATACTTTTAGTTTAGCAGCTGCAATATTTTACTCCGCTATGTTTGACAGGTTCTGGGATGTAAATGCACTCTAAAAAGGCCACTCACAGACGTAATGAGATTTAGGAAAAGTACTGAATGATTTTCACTGGACAGTTTTTAATTAAACTGATAAATGGTAGGGGGACAGAACATCTTTCCACTGCAAACTCCACATCAAGCAGTGAGAAGCACAGAGAATAATCACAACTTCCTACAAGTTTAGATGAGGCTTAAAACCTAAAGCATTCCTTCCCTGTTTGTTCTGTGCTCCACTGTTTAACATTTGACAAAATAGTATCCTAAACCATATGAATGTTTTCAGATTTACTTTAGAGAAAAAGCAGTGAAATCTGTGTTAATATACAAAGTCCATTTAAAAACCTATTAGTAACCCTAGCCATTTGAACGCAAAGCAAATTCTATGTCTCTCAAAATTCTAACTTTTTTTTCACTCCTTTGAATTGTAAAAATCCGTGGGTTTTTTTTCTTCGTACTCAAACTTGATGACAATGTAAATATTTCTCACGAGTTACCTTCTCAAACCCTTCTGAAGTAGTCCCACCACAGCTACACCCTCCTTGAACTATTAAAAGACAATTATGGCTATGCAAAGCACGCATAGACTTCTTAAAATAGAGTTGTTAGGACTATCAGTCAGGTATCTAGAACAGTTAAACTTCCCCTTCCCCCCAGCAAACCAGTGCTTTCAAATAAGGTTAGCAATTCTGGGTAGCGAATATGAAATGTTTTTAAGAAAACCTAAAAGGGGCATACATTGTTAACAATGTTACTTCTTACACTTGTAACTTCTTCTTTCTCTCCCCTTTAAAAAAAACCACATTTGTGTCAAAGTTGTCTGTACTGTTTATGTCTTTCCTTGCTGTTCCATACAGAGTTAAATATTTGAGACTGTTTTGGGTATACAGGTTATGACTTGGCAACTTCCATACTCCTACCCAAAAAGACTGACTAGGGAAATGAGTGCTTTCTTACCTATTAAAATTTCTAACCTCTGGTTAAATATAGCGTCCAAATGTATCTGTATTTTTTAGCCTCTTGACAGCTACTTTGTAGCGCCATGATCCTGCACTTATATAACTTACACATTGTGCAATCTCATCTAAAATCTGAGTCAAAGAACATACAGAAATAATACCCACCCTTCCGTATATTCTGCTTGCAGAAGGCCAAGATAGGCTTCCCACTTGTTTCCAACTATTTTGCCGCATGTGAAACATCTGACTGGGATGATCATCTTTGCACTGTGGCTGTAACATTAAAAAAATACAGTATCACACCTCTGCAAAGTGACTAAATACCAAATTCAAATATCAGAAGGGAAATTCAGAACTTGCACAAGTCCCAAACGGCAGCTCGACAGACTACGTGTCGGTAAGCAAAGCAAGAGGCCGCGTTACGGAGGTGCTGATCACAGCGGCGCAGCGCGGCTCGGGTCGCGCTTCACCGCCAGCGGCGGGGCCCGCAGCAGCTCCCACGCGAGGCCGTTCCGAAGTGGGCGGCGGGCAGCGGCGCCCCGCCGGCAGCTGGAGCCCCAGCACCCTCCGGCTGGGAGCACCGGCCAGCGCCCGAGCCCCGGAGCGGGGGGTCACCCCGGCCCCGCGGCCGGCAGAAGCGGGCCCAGAGCGGGCCTAAGAGGCGGCTGTCGGGCCGGGGCAGCCCGAGGCTGAGGCCTCGCCCGCCGGGCCGGGCCTGGCCTCCCCGGAGGAGACCGGTCCCAGTTCGCCCGCGATCCCACCCCGCGGCGGCGCGGAGGCCCCCAGCGCGGCCGAGGCACGGAGCGGACGCAGCCCCGTGAGGCGACTCCTACCGCGACGGCTCCTCCGCGTTGCCGCGACGGCTGCCAGGGCGCTACCAGTACGGCGAGGCGGGGGAAGGCGCCCCGCCGCCCAGCGGGCCGACGCGGCGGGCGGGCGGGAGCCGATCCGGCGCACCCCTGTCTCTGCGCGGGGCGGCGGGATGGTAGCGGCCGAGCGTACGGCGTCCCGGGCGGCTCAAAAGAGTGCGGGCGCGGGGCGGGCTCGGTTTCGCGTTTCGCGTGTGGCGCGCTGAGTGGCAGCTGGGGCGCCGGGAGCGCAGCGCGGCGGCACCGGCGGCGCGACCGACCGCGCGCGGCGCCCGCCCCTGCTCCTCCTCCTCCTCGCTCCCAGGTGGGTGGGCACTTGTTGCATTGCGAGACGCTGTTGCGGCGACGAGACTTCTCATCCCATCCTGGCTGAGGTACCGGAGCCGTCCGGGGCGGGAGGCGCAACTGGTGGCTGCAGCCCGGCACCCGCCAGCCCTGTCCGGCGGCGGGCGCGATGGGGGCCCCGGCGGGCAGGGCTGGGGGACGGAGTCGGGGTACCCCGCGGCAGCCTGCCCGCCGGTCCGCTCCCGCACGGGCAGGGGCGCCGGTGTGGCGGTGCCCGCCGCGGCTGCGGAGCCCGTCACCGCCGCGGCTGAGGAGCGGCCGGCCGGGGGAGGGCGTGAAGGGCTGGGGGGGGTGGGGGGCGGCCGGGACCCCCCAGCGCTCGGGTCGCGGCGCCGCCGTGTCGCGACCCTGGGGTCGCGGCGCCGCGGCCCGCTCCGGGGCTGCTTCTCCGCTTTTTCCGCGCTCCCTCGGGCGGGAGAAGGCAGGAGCGGCTGCCGCCCCCGTTCGCAGCCCGCTCCGCT